>CM061353.1:21555000-26555000 GCA_030867105.1 Liasis olivaceus
AACACCCCATATCCATGAGAATTTCACTGAAATTCTATTCCTTTCTGAAGTGTATTTTGAAAGAAAAGTCTCATCAAAATGAAAAAGCTGGCAAAAAGTAATACAGGAGAATTTTTCTGCATGCCACTAACATTTAACCAGAGATCATGAAACAATACCCATACTTAATTTTTTTTAATCTTTGCTGTGCCTCAAGACGCTACTGGTTTTGATGCTCCATACGTTATATGGATACCTTTCTGGATGTTACATGATATTGTCAAACATCTCTCAAACACTGTTTTCATCATCCTGGCAAGACCTGGCAGTGGACTTCCTGGCACAAGTTGCAGTATTTACTGAAAAATAATATTCTCTGTCTAGGAGAGTTCTAACAGTCACATTTTTGTATTCCTTCTTTTTTTAAAACAGGAAATATGCTTTCAACTTCTATCTATGCAGAGCACTTCCCTGTTAATTATGACTTTAACACCCTGTTTTCTCAGACTCAAACTAATTAGCTTTTGAAAGCATTTAACCTTGGTTGGGTTATACAGAACATCAATCTTCCATTATGGTCTGAGATGAGGAGGCAGTTGATATCTACAAGCTTTAATATAAAACTCTCTCCCGGCCTTCCAGAAAGGGCTGAAGACCTGGCTCTACAAACTCACGTGTGGTGAGAAGGAATATAACCACTTCTGGGGTAGCTGGCACCTTGACCTTGAGTCTAATAGTTAACACCAGTTCCTTGGAAGCAATTTATTTATTTATTTATTTTTATAGAGGAATCTTGTCTTTTAATGTATTTTCATTCATATTTATTCTATTTTAATTAATATTTATTCTTTTTATTGTAAACCACCCAGAGTCACTCTACAGTGAGATGGGCAGTGACAAATTTGAAAAACAAATAAATGAACAAGCAAACAAATAAATAAAGTGGCATATATCTGTACTATACAGATTCAAACCATACTAATTTGAAGCTCAGAATCTCACAAAGGTTTGTAAGACTGCACTAAAGGAGAATAACTAATGTTTAATTCTCACTTCCAGCATGGCATTGCCAAGCAATGGCTCTCCCATAATTAAAGGATTATAAAAAGCTCCAAAGTAATGTGGTGGTCAAGATATTGGACTTTGACATGAGATACCCAAGATCAAGTCCCAAATCAATGACAAGAGTTCACTGGATGATTTTGAGCCAGTTCATCTCTTTCAATCCAATTCTACTCACAGGATTGCTGATATGAGAATAAAATTAAAGACATCGCACATATCAGAAACCTTGAAAAATCAGAGAAAAGATGGGGCATTGTCAGGTTTAGCCCAGGAAACTCCAGGAGACAATACAGATTCAAACCAGCAAGGTTTATTTGGCTTCACACTATTCACAGAATCTTCCCAGACTGAGAGCAGTTCCCAGGGTCAGTCATAAACATCACTATCATTCCTCAGGGAGGTGCCAGTCTCATCTTCTTATCTCTCCCTCGCTCTTCTGGGGATGAGAGTACATTCTTTATTCCTCTTGCCCTTACTCTCACAGGCATAAAGGCATTGAATAATGAATTGGTGCCTTCTAAATTCCATGAAGAAATTCCTTACTGACCAAGAATAACCTTTCACAATGATATGCACGTTCACATGTAATACTATGCCTGTGAATTTGTTCTTATTGTTACTGCCGCAGCAAAGCAACCATTTATACTGATGATTCAATCAGACAATGTGTATTTCCCTGTTCATTGCCATTTGAATGACAAAGCCATCTTCACATAAATCTTTTTTTTTCTTTTTTTTTTGAGATGTGGATTAGTATCAGCAAATATATGTGTTTGATCTTTGCAGTGATTGAAGTGATGGAGGGCTAGGGCAGGAGTGCTTAATGTTTGCTTTTCAAGTGTGACATGTTTTCATGTGTGATAATAAAGTTATATTTATATTGCTCCTAGCTTTGGCTCCTGAGACAGCCTATTCCTCTCAAGCATAATATCCTAATGGGAGGGAGATGGTAAGACAATTTGTACTTATCTGAAAATATAAAAGTAGCTATCAGAGTAGATGGGGTGAAAATATTCAATCATAGCAAGAGGCCAAGTGATGTGTATTGTGACAGTAATAATAATTGACATTCATATAAAGCTGTGAAGTACAGTAAGCCCTTGATGTTTCATTACCTCCCTGTAAGGTAGGGAAGTTCTATTATCTCTGTACAGGGATATGCAGGCCAACAAGATGGGTAGATGAAGTTGAAGATGAAGTTTATAACTGGAGAAAAGAGCTGACATTATGAGCTCACTAGAGAAGCAAGATTTAAATGGGGACCTTCATAGACCTGCCTTCACTTAAAATGGTGTATCACCTAAAAAAAGCTAAGAACATAGATGTATTGTTTAAATGCTCTCAGAAACCACATATATTCCTCTCTTAAGTCTCTCTTTCATTAGGAAGGCTTTGGCATCATAGGGTTGCCTTCCTTCTTTCTTCTCTTTCTCAACTTGTAATGTCATCTTGCCAGTCTGATTTACATTTTCACAGTTCTCTGCCTACTTCGTACATCATCCTTCTCCATTCCTTGGTTAGGTTTCAGGCTTAAATGCCACCATTGCAGTATGTATGTATGTATGTATGTATCACATTTGTATAGCCACCCAACTCACAGTAAAGTGACTCTAGGCAGCTTACAATAAAAACCGTCATAAAAAACTAAATGTTAAAAACTACAATTAAAAGACATCAACAATATTATTAATAATAAGATAGTGGGGAGAACAGACATTAAAAACAATGAAGCCATCTCATCAGATTGTGATTTCCTTGAGATCCCCAGGCCTGATGACATAGCCATGTTTTAAGAGACTTCTGGAAGGATGTCAAGGATGGAGCCAATCTCATCTTGGGGGGAATAGTGTTCCACAGGGCAGGTACTGTGGCAGAAAAGGCCTACCTCCTAGGTCTTGCCAGATGGAACTCTTTCACAGAGAGGAGTCACAGCATTCCTCTTCTGCCAGACCTGATGGGACGGGCAGATGTAATTGGGTGGAGTTGTTCCCTCAGATAACCCAGCCCCATGCCATGAAGGGCTTTAAAGGTCAAAACCACCTTGAATTGGACCTGGAAGCAAACTGGAAACCAGTATGGTGTCCATTGAGATCAGTCTACCCCTATAACAGTCTGTGAGCATGCCCTTGAGAGATAGGAGGAGGAGGAGAAGCAGCTGCAGACTAAGACATGGTCAGATAAGAAGCAGCTTAACCCATAGAAGCAATTTATGGGGTGTGGCAAATGTCTCAGAAGGGACCCTCCCTAGTTTCTTGGACTGTAAAGGCGAGGGGGGACAGATGCGCTTTCAGACTTTCAAGATTCTGTTACTGTAACCTTACAATAAAGGTAGTGTTAATACTCATAGTTGGTGCTTCTTACCTGGACTACCTATAATGGCTGACAGCCCCACAGTTTGTCCATTGTTCATTTAAACCATTTTTCTGCAGCCATGTTACTCTCCACTAAGGCTACATCAAAATGGACATTTTATATGAAGATATCTGTGTTCCATCATTAACTATGGAAAAAGCAATGGAGAGTAGTGGAAGAAAATCTAGCTGGTATGGAACACACCAGCAACAGCTTCATTGATCACTGACAGTGAGGAACTTGGTGATGTAGCACAAAATACGACATTCTTTCCATTGTGCTGTGGTACTGGGAGGGTGCAAGTAGCCAGGACTCTGTAAAGATAGACAATCTGCTGTTACACTGCCATAACATAGTTACAAGCTGTAGCCTCTCTGATTGTTCCTGTTCACTATGAGTCCAACTGTCATCTTCCATGGAATAATTTGTTTTCAGACTGATAAGGATTCAAGCCACTGTTGTATACATAAGTCACAATTGCAGCCTATCCCTTTATCAAAGAAGAGACTTGCCTTCTCTCAGGTGCACCAGAAATTCTTTAACCCAACGTACCCACACTTATACCCACATATTGATTCTAATTAAAAATAGGTCACCTGTTGTATTGCTACTGCTTTCATCCTCATACAGCTTGCTAAAGAGAACTTTGGGAGATTTGTCCTCAGGAAAAATTGCTTTCAGTTTAGCAGCTACCAAAGTTTTCACATTCTAAATAATTTTATTTCGGTTTTTCTCCAGACAGAAGTCTGGGTAATATTAGACTAGTCCCTATCTGAAAAAATGTTATAGTTGTAACTGAGGCCATGAATCCCTGAATCGAGTCAAGCAGGACATAATTGATGTAGATATTGATCACAAATTAAAAGGTTTTAGCTATCTTTCATCTATCAACTTAAGGAAAAGTAATTTGGGCATATGGGGTGGGGAATAGCACCCAAATCTATTTTCTCCAAATCTAACAGTGTACATATACTAATCACACACACACTTACACTCATATAAAACCAACATTATTAAGTAACATCCTAGACTTAATTAAATCTCATTACATTCAGGGAAGCAGAAGTTTCTCCAAGATGTGTTTAGATATTGTTTGACAACAGGCCACAGTTTATTGCACCAAACATGAATGCTAACACTTTCTTAGAGAGCCAGTTTGGTGTAGTGGTTAAGGCATCAGGCTAGAAACCAGGAGACTGTGAGTTCTAGTCCCACCGTAGGCAGAAACCCAGCTGAGTGACCTTGGGCCAGTCCTTCTCTCTCAGCCCTAGGATGAAGGAGGCAAGGGCAAACCACTTCCAAAACCTTGCCAAGAAAACTGCAGGGACTCATTCAGGCAGTTGCTGGGCATCAACACTGTCTTGAAGGCACACACAAACACACCCACACAAATGGATGGACAATTCCTTGGTGACTGGGAAAGTGGGTGAATGTAGTATTGTTTTAAGTCAAATTGCAATATATGGATGCACATGAGTGAGCCCAGGATCTTGTGTGTGTGTGTGTGTGTGTTGGAAAAAAATCTGGGGATTTCTACCTTTGGCACAAAGCCAACTGGGTGACCTTGGGCCAGTCACACACACTCAGCCCTAGAAGAAAAATCTTGCCAAGAAAACTGCAGGGATTAGTCCACACAGTCGCCAGGAGTAAAACAAAACAAACAAACAAAAAAATTCAAAGGGTATGGGTGTGTGTGTGCATGTGTGTGTATTCATATTCTTACTTGACATCCTGACAATTTGGTGTTGAGACAAGGCAGCACTTTTCCTTCCTACTGAGACAACTTCATTTGAAAAGTGAACCACTCTGCATGTGCCTTATTGTCATCCCATTCTAATCTATAGCTTACTGCTAAGGCATATAGAGTAGCTAAAATAAATGAGACCATTAAGGCTATCTGATGGCTGAAGCTCATCCGCTACTTTTGTTTTTGTGATATCACACAAACACATAATTCCAAATGAAAGTTAAAAGGATAAGTTAGTGGAGGGCTAACGTGTGTTCAGCATACAGATCAGAAGAAAGTGCATGCTACTGGAACTGCAAACCAACCCATGGCAGAGGAGCAGGTAATATGCACAAGATATAGACTTGGTAGGATTAAGGGGAAGGATCTAAAATTGCGTTATTTGAAAAAAGGCAGTAAAAAAGATGATTCTACTTTATTTATTTATTTTTATAATGTTGTTATCCTTCCTCTCACATAGTGGTAGGGACTCTGGGAAGTGAAATAGCTTAAAAGATGCCCAAAACAGTGGTTCCCAAAGTGTGGTCTGGGGACCCCTGGGGTTCCCCAAGACCCCTTCAGGGGGGATTGCAAAGTCAAATATTTCAAAGTTTCTCAGATAGAAACCAGACAAAGCAAAGCTCTTTGGGGTCCTCAATCATTTTTAAGACTGTAAAGCAGTCCTCAGAACAAAATGTTTGAGAACTGCTGTTTGAGCATTCATAAATGAATGTGAATGTAATCAAACATGGGTAAGAGCTTAAGACTGAGCTTACACTGTGGTGGTAAGAGCAACAAAACACGCCTACTTCTTTAGTCTTATTGCACCACAGATAGCCACCTGGTAATATTATTCAAAGGGACTTGGTCCCTATTAGAGAAAAAGAGGCTGGACGATCATCTGCTGTGCCTTTGCAGTGAATGTGCATAACATCTAGAGGATAAAATCACTGGCATTCATGGTTAGGTGCCAGCTGGGATAACAGAGGTCTTGTTTTGTGAGGTTATCTGGGATAGGTTTGTATCTGTGGATCCGGATGAAGTTGACAGGGTTCTTTGAGATGTTAGCTTGGCAACCTGTGCACTGGATCTCTGCCTTGCCTGGCTAGGGAAAAATGTTAGGGAGACCACAGGATACAAAGTATGTGGAGTGGAAAATGCATCCTTGAGTAGTGTCCCCTGCCTTGAAAGAGGCACTGGTGTATCTCAAGAAGCTATTGCTTAATCCAGATGTTTAGACAACTATTGACCAGTATCCAATGCTCCTTTTTTAGGGAAGCTTGCGAAGAGGGTGGTTGGACTATAGCTATAGAGAGATCTTGAGGAAACAAATTATCTGGACTCAAGTCATTCTCTGTGGGTGATTATGGAATATGTTACAAAGAAAAGGGAATACAAATTCCTCCTGAAGAGAAAGAAAACATTACATCAAAGGGCCCTTTGGCCTCAGTTTTAACTGCCATAGATAACAAAGATGCAGTACTAATCTAGAAATTAGTTAATGCTAATGTAGGTGAACATAAGAGTACCTTTGTAGCTAGAAAGTCTAAAGAACAATGGGAGAACTATTATATTAGATGGTTTGCTCCCTATTCTACTCTGTTAATTTCCCAGTTGATTGGAAATTTAGGGATATTGCACCTTGGCCTCTTATCTCACTAAAAGAAGTTGAATCTTTGATTTTGGCCTTACCCTCAGGTAATGCTCCAGCAAAGAATTATATCCCAGGAGATTTACTAAAATTTACAATCTTTGCTAGAAGTCCATTTTGGTTAAACCTTTTAATAACATCAGTATTTCATGCCAACTCGTCCAGGGGTGAAACACAAGCATGGTGTTCCTAATTTATAAAAAAGGTGATCAAATCTTCCAGAAAATTATAGACCTATTAGCCTAATTGAAATCATGGCCAAAATGTATGCAAAATATCTAGCTAGCAAATCAGAGGATTGGGTTGTAAATAAGGCTAGGTTCAGAGCCTGATACACACCAGTTGTTTGTTGGATCATTTGATAAATGAGTATCTAAATATGTTAAAGGAAATTGCTTGCTGCATTTGTTGATTTTTGTGCAGCCTTTGGCACTGTTGATAGAAATTAGCCATGGACTATCAGGATTTTCTCATGGGAAGAAGGTCATCCCGTTCCCTATACAAAAACAGGTGTCGAGATTATTCTATGAAGCTAATGTAAACAAAGAATCTTGTGACCCTGATATGTTTTTTACTGCCACCTACTGTAATGTGTATGTTAGTTATTCAGTGGGGGGGTACATGCTGGCAATATAACGGGAGGGTAAAATGCCCAGCCTGTTCAGTCAGTTTGTCTTGTATAGTTAATCATGTAGGTTTTATAGGTTATGTAGTCTTATCTGGTAACCAAGTAGTGTACCTCTTCTCTGAGAGTGTTTTTTAGCTAGAGGCTTTGTTGTGGATAAGTCTTGGAAGCTAAGGTGAGAAGAAGTCTTTGTTATATCCTATATTTTGTATGCAACTTGTATTTTATGAAGTTTTGCATTTTTATCAATAAAGACCAGTTAGTTTATATTTTCTGACTGGATTTTCTTTGGAGAAGCGAACTATGGATATTGCATTTTGCAAGCTCTCATGCTGATGTGTAATTTTCCTGAGAGCAGGATTTTGGGGACCTTTTGCTGCACTCTGCACAACATTAGAGAAGTTAAACTTGGACAGAAGGTTATTGATATTAATTATGGCATTATACACAAATACTCAAATTCACATTAATATTTTGACCCTTAAAGGGGTGAAAAAGGATATGGATTAGCACTTCTCTTATTCAATTTATTTATCAATGATATCCTCAGCCCTGAATGGAGAGGTGATGCTCCCCTCCACCCCCCGCCAGTAAGGGTGGGGAATAGAAATTTGTCAGTACTTCTTTATGCAAATAATTTATTTCTCATTTCATAGTCTCAGACTTTTGTGGATTGTTATGGGCACTGGACAATTATTGTTCTACAGATTCCTTAATTTTAAATGCTGTTAACACAAAGGTGTAGGTATTTAGGGGGAAAAGCAAACTGCATAAATGAAGAGTTGAGGAACATGATATAGAACTGGTTTCCTCATATGTGGGCATTCTTTTTACAACTTCATATAGTTTGTGCTTTCATTATTGTGCCCAGAAAAACCCAAACTGATCAGTCATTGGCTGTAATAATAAAGTTTTGGCATACAAGTGAACATCAAATTCCCCCAGGGTAAGTATCATCATTATATTGATGGTATGCAGATATAGCTCTCTCTTCTGGCTGGGCAGGCTATGGGATAGAGGACCTGACACAATACCTGGAGACTGTTAAGGTCTAGATAGAGAGAAATAAACTTAGACTGAATCCCAGCTGGAAGGATTCACAATCCAAATGCTTCCAGAGGTGGTCCACCCTTGGTTGATCAAAGGGGTTGTGGTCACACAGACAGAGCTTGGTCAAAACTTGGGGTTTCTCCTGGATTCACAGCTCCTGCTGGAAGCATCTTATGTACCAGTTGTGGCTTTGATTTTAACTATTCATGCCCTTCTCACCTCGTGACTAGACTACTGCAATTTGCTAGGTGCAATTCAAGGCACTAATATTTATTTATTTATTTATTTATTTAGTTAGTTAGTTAGTATGCTGCCCATCTCCCCCAATGAGTGACTCTGGGTGGCTCACAATTAAAACAAATTTCACAGTTTTCACCTTTAAAGTCCTACATGACTCAGGGCCAGGATATCTCCAAGACAGGATATCTCTAAGACAACCATCTCCTATTCAGTGAGATCCTGTAGAGAGGGTTTGTTGAGAGTCCCAAATCTGAGGGAATGCTATCTACATAGACCCTACGCTCAAGCCTTCTCAGTGATAGCCCCCTGCCTTGAAACAGCCTACTCCATTTGTTTGGACCAGCCTATCCATATTACACTTTTGAAGAGCCATGAAAACATTGCTCTTTTGGGGAGAGGGGGAGGATTTGGGGAATGCTTGATCTTGCTCTCATGTGATACCTTGCTGCTTTATGCTATCAATTCTTTATTTTTTATTTTTTAATTTATTATTTGTAAACCACTTAGAGTCTTCAGAAATAGAGTAGCATATAAGAGAAAGCATCACAGTGGTGATGAGTGCACCATTGGGAGACTTTAAAGACTAGGTTAGGGATAGATCATCATGGAGAAAATCTATCTATGTGGTCTCTATGAGTCGAAAATCACTTGATGACACATAATCAATAATCAATAAGTGGAAGTAAGTAAGGGGGACAGAAAGGGGATTCTTAGCTGGTTTTAATATCTCATTGGTTGACCACATATTTTTAGGCATATGGCCCCAAGTTTACTCTCCAATATCTTCAGGTAAGAGTTTCTAAAGTAGAATGAATGAAAATAGGGAGATTCAGGGAGGGAGGCATGACTAAGAACAAGATGTCAGGAACAACAACAACAAGAATAATAATGAAAAATGCAGAGGATTTAAAGAAAAGGAAAGGGGAAAAAAACCCCTCCCAAATGTGGATGTTAATGTGTCATTGTATTTGTTAATGTTCAACTGAATTTTTCATACAGAGTTTGGGTTGCCTTTTCTTTTTCTTTTTGGTAGGCTTGTCATCTTTTCCAAACTATAGAAGAAATAATTCCCGCATAGCTATCACTATGATATGAATAGCTGGAACTTTTACATAATGAAGATTTTGTTCATTTTTTTTTTTAAAATAAAGACTTTGACATTTCTTTGTGGAGAGAAGGAGAACTTGAGTGCACATCTTTTCATGAGGAATTTGAGGGAAAAAAATCAAATATGTGAGAAATGAAACTGACAGTTTTTCCTGTTTTGTTCTCAGTCTACAAATGTGAAAAAAGCCTTTGTCTAAAACCTGCAGGAACTGTTGATCGGAACCCTAGATTTCTCATTAGATATACCTTGAATCTGGAAATCTTACGTTAATTTAAATGAATGCTGTCCCATTTTTAATTTAAATCAGCAGTAGGGAACTATCCATGATTTCATTCACAAGTCAAAATGCTAATCTTTATTAGGCCAATCACTGCAGTATCAGTTAAACTGTATATCCATACAGTTAGTTTGTTTGTTTATTAAACAAATGTATATAGCTGCCCATTTATCAGAAGGAACTGTGGTGGCGACAAAATAAAAACACAATACAATAAAAGAACTAGTTAAAACAAACAATGTTGAGGCCCTGACTAAACTCACATTCATCCATCAACCGCCCCATCCCAGTTCTATCAACATTTTGGCCCAAGTACCTGGGGAATAGCCAGGTTTCACTGTTTAATTTACTTTTTTGTTATTAACTGCAAAATTAACTATAGAAAAACAATAGAAAAATCAAACTGAAGTACATCTTTCATTGGAGCAATGGTATTTAAAAATTTGAAGAACTGCTTTGGTTGAAAAATTAAATAGAATATCAAAGGTTTTTGAAGAATCATTTAGTTTGTTTTAGATTTCCATATTTTTTAGATATATTAATAATGTAATTCACAATAGATTACCTGTGTGCATGCAAAAGTATTTTTGGACAAAAATAGGTAATACGAATGTTTACAATTTTTCATATGTGCTTACAGATGTACTTAATATGTTTTTTTTTAAAAAATAATTGCTCTTAGGTAGTTTTCTTTTGTTATACAGTTTTTGCATGGTTAATGTTTCCTTGATCAATTTATGTGTGTAGATGAATGGGGGGGGGGGGGGAGAGAAGGAAGGAAGGAAGGAAGGAAGGAAGGAAGGAAGGAAGGAAGGAAGGAAGGAAGGAATTGGGGAGAATTGTTTAATTCATGAACGTTAGCATCCATATGCACATCACAAATGAATGTGTTAGCCATTAGTCATTTTTTTCAAGAATCAAGCTTTTCCAAATGTTTCAAACTGCATTTTTTGTAAGGAAAAGTCCAGAATCAGGCAAACAAAAACAAAAGAACTGTCAGGCTTCATTCAGGCAAGCTCACAAGAATCCAAGAATTTCAGATAAATAATCTTTATTTGAGAAAATGAGGAAGCCATAAGTAAAAGTACTGAGCAACTGCTTTGATTCAAGAAGAAGCCCTGAACGGAGAACAAGGTTCAATCTTTTCGCTTTCCTATTTCCTTCCCGTCTTGTGGAACAGACTGTTTGCCCCCTCTTTTCCATGAGCTGGCCTGTTTCCATCTGCCTTCTGTTTTTGCAATAGTCAAATTTGTTCTTATCTTGTTTTTCACTGACTGCCTAAAAAGTAACTGTCATGCACAAACCATACTAAATATGGATATTATGAAAAGCAAGCACAAAATGCATTTATCTGTGAAAATAACATGCAAAATGCATTATGCTAGGGAAAATTGCTTTAAAATGCATCTTAGGAAAAGAGCCTATATAAAAATGTGTACATGAGGAAAAAATTCTATTAAAATGTGTATATATTCAGACATACTTTTTTATATACAAACACATACACATAAGAAACTAAACTGATGCAGAGACACAATGAAATGAAAGTTGTAAAAATGGGAAACAGCAAAATAAAACTTGACAGAATCATTTCTCTCCCTTTGTAGTACAATGACAAGGTTGATAAAAGCCCTTGCAGCTATTACATTCTTGAAGAACATTGCGTTATACTGTGCAGGTCAAGGTAGCTCGGATAGAGAGAATCAACTTACCTCAGCTAAACCATTAACTTTTAAAATTTTACTGCCCATTAACATTTTTTCATGGACATGTCAAACACATTGCTTTCTTGTTATTCATAACTTCAAGCCACATTTTAGAAGTTACTTACTTTTTAAAAAGTAAAGAAGTACTATGGGATGTAAGGTAAGGTCCAATCAGCTTTTCCTTGTTGATGTGCTAAAAGCACATCAGGAAGAACTGAAAATGATTGGGTCTCATTTCTTTCAATACTGTGCTCTGATTTCTTATGGAAAAGAGATGTGGTTGTGGCACCTCATAAATGACTGAAGAGGAAGCAGAGATTCCAGAATTGCATTAATCAAAAGCAGGTTCAGAAATATTAAATTCAAAACAAGAGAAAAATGTGTCCAGCAGAATTCTGTCTCAGATTGGATTTGAATATAAATCCTAGTTCATTTGGGATTAAGCTATAAAACATGGATGTACAACCTGTGTTCCTTGACATGTTGCTGAGTTACATCTCCCAATATAATTCACTATTGGCCATGCTGGTTCAGCAACATCTAGAGGACAGCACATTGTACATCTATGCATAAATTGAACAGAACTGATTAGGAGCTTAGACAGAACACTGGCTGAGACTATGACCCCTTGCACAGTCTCTCACAATTTGGGTAAAAGTGAGATTTCATAAACATTGTCAGATCTCCTAAAGTCTTGTAGGAATCTGGAGCATTCACTTTTACCTCTTTAATCCTGAAACTTTACAATATTTTCCCCTCCTTCATCCAGCTCTGTGGCACATTTAATTTTCATCTCATCTTTCTTCCAAGGAATTCATTTTTGATGTTCACAGTCATTCCCAGTTTTTTTCCCCCCTCATAATAGCACTGCAAGATAAACTAGGCCAGAAGATAGCTATAAAAAAATGTCCCAGAATAAAACACTGATATAATCATTCATACAATCCTATTGAGGATTCTTGTTTCTATGTATTTGGTAATAGAGAGAGAAGACATATATGAACAGAAGGTACTGAGACCTGTAGCAACATCTACTTGTGCAATATTATATATAATACTAAGAAATAAAAACAAATAGAAGGGTAGATAGTTTCAAGTATGAATGATCATATTTTATTCTGCTGGAAGATAATAAACAGTCCACAGTCACAATGAATGGACTTGGAATGTAATAAAAATCCTCCATTGTATTAAACACTGTACTAATGCTGTATTTGGCAAGATGATAGAACTGAACAATCTACCTTAGCAAAGAAGACTGAACTAATGGTATTTAGCTGGCCTGTATATGTTCAATGTCAAGTAATTCTCTTATTGGTAATTCAAATCCCATTCACAGTTGATTAATCCCAGCATTTCAATGAAATACATTCACATGGAACTGGAATCCAGTTTTGGCAGAATGAATGAATCTTAAAATGATCAGCCTCTCTTGTGCATAAAAACAACTAGCACACAACTGTCAAACATTTTGTAAACAAGTGGCTGCACTATAAGGAGATACATGTTCAAAAATATCATAGAGATTTGGGATTTCAAAGGAATGTAGGTGGCCAGTTCCCAGATTTTTGTAACCCAGTTCCCAGATTTTTAGACTTCCTCATGCAGACTTTGATATAAAAGCCCTAAACATTAGCGTTAATGATCAGTAAAAGATTACTGAAAGGGAGTGTGAAAAATACTCTTTTTAAAAGGAAAAAGTGCTTTCCAAAATTAAACAGATTATTCTGTTCGTGCACAAAGTCATTTAGACAAGAAGTGGAAATTATCAGTAGTGAAACAGAGAAAATATTCCATGTTCATAAATAATTGAAAAACCTGAAGGCAGAAATAGTCTGCTGGCAGTTGATGACATCTAATAAAACCAGAAGGAATTAGAAAAGAAGAAACAGCTTCAGGAAAAAAAAAGTTAGCAACCTCCGAGTAATATGACCCACTTGCATTTAATTTTCACCTGGTCAATTAGTTTTAGTTCAACTTTTTTTTCCCCCCCAATTTGAATGCAAGGAGGAAAAAATGTTTTTTCATTCTCCAGAAGCTATCTTGCTTATTGTAAGACAAAACCATTAAGGACCACTGCACAGGCTTATGAAAAGTGGGGAGGGTAATAAATGAAGATGCAGCCAAGGCTGGACCTTGGGCACAGTTTGGGAGGTGATGGCAGATTAATATCCAGAGCAACTGGTTGTAACAGCAACAACAGATAGATCCAGGATTGCAACAGGATAAACTTGCATGCATATTTGAAAACCAATAGGGTTAATCCTGATGACCATAGTATCTTTTCCTGGGGTCATGGAGATGCTGTGATTTAAGAGACCTCAGCATGTCACTAGGTGACCAGTATTCTGTTGGGCAAGTTCTGACTATCACTGAGCAACATCTTGGCCTTTAAACCAATACTGAACTTGAAAGATCTTCAAATAGAGGATTACTATATGTAAAGTATGGTATATGGTACCTGGTAGGATAGAAGGTATGAGAACATGATTATTGTATTTCACAAACGTTTGCAGAACATTTGGGAGCTAGTTAACCCAGCATTAAACTTTTGTTTTCCTTCTATACATAGTGTATATATAAGCTTTCCTCAACCTGGCTTGAGAGCCAGTTTGGTGTAGTGGTTAAGGCACCAGGCTAGAAACCAGGTGAGCTCTAGTCATGCCTTAGACAAACAGCCATCTGGGTGACGACGGGCCAGTCATTCTCTCTCAGCCCTAGGAATGAGGCAATGGTAAACCACTTCTGAAAAAACCTTGCTGAGAAAACTACAGAGACTAGTCCAGGCAGTCACCAGGAGTCAACACTGACTTGAAGGCACACACACACACAGACAACCTGGGTACCCTCTAGATATATGGACTTTCTCTCCCAAAACTTTTGGCAATGGACATGCTGACTAGAAATTCAGGTTCATACGTTTAGAGAGGAAAAGGTACAGTTAACCGAGCCTGGCATGTCTGGCACAAGCGTTATATACTTATGGTCCTCCAGATGTTGCTGAACTACAGTCCCTAGCTGCCTCCACTTCCATGTTCAGTGGTGAATGATGCTATACCATGTGATTTAAAACAACTGGAAGCTACACTTTCTGGACTCCTATTCTGATTTATGATTTATTTCTTGAGGCACATCAATCTAATTTTGTCTTTGTAACATGGCTCAGCTAGGTGGTAGCATCTGACTAATCTGCTCTCAAAAAGCCAAGCAGGATTGAATTTGGTTAGTATTTGGGTAGAAGACCATTAGGAAATTCCAGTCTGTAGTGTAGATTTGGAAATCAAAAACACTTCTTGAAAAAAGTTTTGCCACTTTTGCCAAATCAACAGCATGGAAATACCCAGTTGCTATAGGAGATTCTACTTTGTCACATGAGGTTGTTCAGTTCAGCAAGAAATGGGCATTTTTGTCTATCTTAGGTCTAAGCAAGTATTTTATATATTTCTAATAGCTCAAGTGTTCTAATTTATGTTGATGTTACACTTTATTCTTAACTCTGAAAAGTTGTCATTAAAGATGTTCTGTTCCTCCTCTGAATGATGATGATCCAACTGTTCTTTGTGTATATATACATTGGCACTGGGTGAGAAGGTACAGTGAGGTGCCAGATTTTTCACCTCACCTGAACATATTTACTCAAATCTATTTGTATTTGGACTTCTCCCAATGTGAGAAGTTATGTAGATGAGTCTTCTACCTAGCACCAGGCTGGTATCCCACTCAGATAAGGATGTCCTTGGCACTTGGCCCAAGAACAAGTTTATGATCAGAACAAAGTGAGATTTAAGTTATAAAAGGCAGTCAGATACAGTTGCACTTTGGGAGGCTTTGGTCTAGACCATCTGGCTCTGCCACTGGACTGCCAGGGTGTTGTCCACTGTGTTGAAGGAGCCTCAGGCAGGAAAAGGGCATATCTTTGGGTAACATTTCACTCTTGCTCCTCTTTGTACTTTAAATTTTATAGCAAATAACTTTCTATTGCATTGCCTATACCCCTTAGCTGTGCTTATTGCCCTGAATCCGAAAATAACCTCTTAGTTTAGCTGGCCAGTAGTGCCAAGACCTTGGAGGTGTCCCAACAGAATTAGAACCTGCTGTCCCCTTGTCTTAGTGTAGTACTCGGAGCTCAATGTTACAGTGAATCTTCCTGATTTTATTGGCACAGAATGTGGGAATGTCTGCTGTGGATAGCTGCCATGCTAAAAATACATGTTATCAATCTAACTATACTGACCATATGCACTGGTTGAGGGTGGGAGGAATTACTTTGGTTTACTACAGCAGAAAATGTGGTTCATTTTTTATTTTTTCAACTTTAATTTCCATATTGGAAAAAGTGCATCACTTAGCTGACAAGATTAATCCGGTCTTGGTTTCATAATGGAGGATTAATTCCCTGCAGAGTAACTACTGAATGTTCTCATCTTTTCCTTTTTCCCTATTTCAGACTTTATGAGCCTTCATAATGTGGGCTAGTAAAAATAATAATAGGAGATATTAACCTCAAATAATATGCTTAAAAGCTTACTTACAAAGGGTAAATAATGCCACAGTGATAATTATGTGTCAGGATTTTCTCATGGGAAGAGAGTCATCTTGTTCCCTGTACAACAAATGTTTTGTCTAAAGTTAATGTAAACAAAGCATCTTGTGATTCTGTTATGATTTTTACTGCCACCTACTGTAATGTGTATGTTAGTTATTCAGTGGGGGGGTGACATGCTGGCAATATAACGGGAGGGCTAAATGCCCAGTCTGTTCAGTGTGTTTGTCTTGTAAAAATTTAATCATGTAGTTTATGGGTTATGTAGTCTTAACTAGTAACCAAGTAGTGTACCTCTTCTCTGAGAGTGTTTTTTAGCTAGAGACTTTGTTGTGGTTAAGTCTTGGAAGCTAAGATGAGAAGAAGTCTTTGGTATGTCCTATATTTTGTATGCAACTTGTATTTTATAAAGTTTTGTATTTTTATCAATAAAGACCAGTTAGTTTATATTTTCTGACTGGATTTTCTTTGGAAAGCTAACTATGGATATTGCATTTTGCAAGCTCTCATGCTGATGTGTAAGTTACCTGAGAGCAGGATTTTTGGGGACCTTTTTGCTGCACTCTGCGCAACATTATGTTATTATGATATGAAGGGGTCATGTGAAGAAAACTGAACCTTTTCTCGCCTTACAGTTTAATCTCAAAGCTACTTTTCATTCCTTTCTTATCCAATAAATCAGTCAAAGTAACTTTAAAAGAAAAGGACTTTAAATGTAGATAAGGATATGCTGGCAATGAAAGATCTTGTTATGAAATGTCTAGCTGGCCTTAGTGCATCAATAATCGTGACACATAATTAAAGTAATTGGAACTACCCTATGTGTATTCTCTGACACAAAGCAGTAAAAGACCTTTGAGAACCAAGGTTCTTTCAAAATGCCAGAGATATTTTAAAATCAATCTCACTAATTTCAAAAGCTTTCCTTTTTACTTCTGTAGATCACCATACTGCCAGCCCCACATCAGGGCCTTAGCAGTTCCTATGCAAGGACCTAACTAGAGCAGTTTTATAATTGTTCCAGATCTTTTTGCTAAATGCAGTTTAAAGCTATTGATGGGAAATGGTCAGGCCACCATGAGCACTTCTTCACTAGAGGTCATTCCAGTCATCCAGACAGATCCCACCCTGATTGTGTTCTTTCTATTTTCATGTTGATATTGGAAGCATTGTCTACAAGAAGATAACTTCCGACCAGACCAGGAAATCTGCAGTCCAGCTTCTTTTGGCATCCTATGACACATAGAAAATGTAGGCAACCTGTGGCCCAAGCATTGCATGCAGCTTCCAGAACCTTGCAGGATTGCATTGCCAAAATCGAGCAGGGAATCCCCCAAAATGCATGGTGCAATTTCTCAGGGCTTTCTGGCAGAAAACTTTTGGAATACCATGTTGTAAGCCCTTGGTTAGGCTTTCCATATGTAAAATCACAACAAAAGAAAAACACTGAAAATAAAAAATGTATGTGACCCTTGCCTATTTCAATACACTTAATGTCATCCCTTCCCTGCCCCATGAGTCTTTGCCACTGACAGTAGTGCTAACAAAACTTGGGGGTACTGACGATAATATTTGCTCAACTCTGGACTCTGTGAAGCTCTTTAGCAGACCATGACATTAATGTATTAGTATTCTTCCAGTTGTGGTCTGTATCAACCTGTATAGAAAAACAAACTGTTTCTGAATTTTGAAGATGGCTTCTGCTGCAGATGAACAATCCTGCAATCATTTTTGCATCATCTGAACCAGGGTTCCTCAACCTTGGCAACTTTAAGACGGGTGGACTTCAACTCCCAGAATTCCGCAGCCAGCAAGCAAGGCTGGCTGGGGAATTCTGGGAGTTGAAGTCCACCCATCTTAAAGTTGCCAAAGTTGAGGAACCCTGATCTGAACTGTCTGATAAATATGTTTGTGTTACAGAAGCAGAGTTTCTAAACACTACTGCTCCAGATATTTATGTTCCATTCTTGTGTGTGTATGTATATGTGTGTGTAAGAGAGACAGAGAAGGAAAAGGGGAGAGATCTTTTTAACAGTATAAAAAAAGTCCTTCAATTAGGTATGCAAAGCATTAATATTTTATATTAGTGTATTTATGCTGAATAATGATTTTTTTCTATTAAAAATTAAAAGATAAAAAGTTAATCTTTACCATTTCAATTCTTGGAAACATTTTGAATCTCCTGTTTAGCTTCTTTCCTAATTATTTGTCGGGAAACTAATAAATTTGTAATAAAAACTTATAGCTTGGATAAAATACTCCAATTGCACCTTGAATTATAAAATTAACATTCCTCAATAAGAAGTGAACCTCATTTCATTTAGATAGAATATCTAGTCATATATCATTAAATTAACAGAATTTATTCATTTTCGATAACCATTTTTATGAATCATAAAATGAACCAGTTCATTTTTTATCCACCTGTTTCTTAACTTTTTTTGTTAACTGCTATGATCAGTTCCACTTAATTTCTAATGTTCTATCCTTTACTTCATTTTGGCCCATTTCTACATTTTATTCTAGAACAAGTCAGCAAAACATTCATACATTTTATATGTTTCTGTCAGATTACTTGTATTGTTATATGTTTTTCCCTAATATGACATATTTTACCACAATTTCTCCTAATGCATCATTGCATAGATTTCCAGCCATTTTTGTACTTTTAAAAAATATTATTATTTGCATCCCAAAGTCAGAAATGAACCATTGTTAGATTTTTATAAGAGTTCAGGAAGTGAGAAATAAGTAAATTCATACCAAACTTCAGTAAAACAAAATCACCCCTGTCCAATAATTATTTCATATACTTTTATATATATATATATATATATATATATATATATATATATATATATATATTCATTCTGCTGCTTTTTCTTCTAATTCTGGTACCTCTTGGATTTCGGTATTTAGGACTGGCCAATCCTAAATAATTTTGATGTAATATATTGCAATTTTGTACATATTTATCTTGGAGTAAGTCCCATTGAACTCAATGGAACTAAATTAATACAATTATAAATCATTATGATTATCACCATAAATCTTTTCCTATTATTTGTATGAATTTTTAGTTGTATCTGATGTTGGAGTTTTTCTGGTTTCTCAGCTATTTAATTTAAAATTGAATTACAAATCTGTCCTTTTATTTTATTTTCCTTAACAGGTTGCATGTAATGCTTCTCACTAGTCCTGTTTTTTCATCATTCCCTCTTTATGGGAATTAAGTAATTCAATTAATAATCCATGCATTAATATAACATCAATATTAACAATATTAACTTCTGCAAATTCATTAGACTTTGTTTTGAACAAGCAGTCAAAAATAAGAGGACAGTAGAAACCCCTAAAGCAAAGAAAATGCAAAGAGACTTAGCCTCTCAATCTAAAGAATCAGTTTTATCCATTTAAAATTCAGATTAATAAAGTGATAGAAACAGAAACAGCCTAATGATTCTTGGAGGAAATCCAATGCTACGCCAGCAGAAGTGTTCGCAGATGTGGAGGGGGGAATCAAAGAAATCAAGATGGAGCCCATGATTGTGCAATTGAAGCTCTTCACATCTTTGATTGCATTGTTATGACGGCCATCTTGATTTTTCTTTTTACCCCGGACAACCCTCAGCATGAATAGTCTTCTGTTCTTTGACATATTTTTTTTCCTGCTTTTCCTCTTCCCTACCCAATACAGCCTCAAAATCTTCTCCAGAGAGTTACGAAAGCTTTCAAACAAATATTGAAGTGGGGGTGGGGGCTGCAGGGTAAAGGGAAGCTGTCTTCTTTTCTATTTCTTCGATGGAATTTCACTCACTGCCATAATCCTTCATGCTGATATGTATTTCATAAATGAACATGAAACAGCTCCCTTGTCTGGCAGATATGTTTGATAAGCGAGAAATTTCAGCACTCCCAAAGGATTACAAAGTTGATTAATGACAGTTGGGCAATATTGTCAGTTTTGCAACTAATTGTACTCTGGACATGTTCTTGTTCAACTGATATTGAAAAGCAAGTTGGGAATGCCCCAACACACACACACACACACACACACATTGCAAAGCTTTGCATATCCTAGACAGAAATCTCTTTCAGCCTTTCTGGACCCATTTCAGTTGGGTGTTCAGCCAGATAATGGAATTCAAGCTGTTTGGCCACCTTGATGGATGACCTAGATGAAGACTAGAATGCTACTTTCTCTGGAGTTCATGTGGCTTTCAATATCAATGACCATGGTATCCTTCTGGACCACCTTATGGGATTGGGCCTTGAAACACTGTGTCAAAAAAGTTCTGGTTCTTTCTTTTGAGTGATGCTGGAGGATTACTATTAATATATAAGTTGTGGATTTATACTGTCCCAAAATATTCCATTATGTTTCCCATGCTGTTAAACATCATACATGAAACCACTGGTGAGGCCATTTGAAGTACTACTGCAGGATGTTATATATGTATATGCTATTGACAACCAGGTCTATCATCTTTACTTTCCAACCTCAAGGAAACAATAATAACAATAAATAATTCCTAAATTTGATAATGACAGGTGAGAGAGAACGAGAAGAAATTGATAAATATATATGTTGTTGATAAAGAGGAAGATGGACTTGGAGACAAAGATGAAGCAGGTTTTGGATGAGACTGCACTCCATCTGAAAGAGCAAATAGCTTTAGTTTGCTCTATGATATTTAGCTATCATTGGCTTTTCAAGTGGCAGATCTAGTCAGGGGACCTTTTGTTCTATTATGCCTAGTGCTCCAGCTACACAATTTCCAGAAGTTTGTTGGATTTGTCAACAGTTACTGATGTGCTGGTTATATCCTGATTGGTCATGCCAAAGCATTCTACGCTGGCTACACTTGCGAAGTGTCAAAAATTAGCACAAGTGCAACATGTGACAGCCAAGCTGCTAACCGAGTATCAAAGCATAAATGGTTGTGTTGAAAGATCTGCCCTGGTTGCTGGTTGAGTATCAAGTACCATTTAAGGTTTAGGCACTTAGATTTAAAGCCCTAAAGAATTTAAGGTTAGACTAAGTGACTACTTTTCCCATTACAAACCCCATTTAACTATTAAATTAACTCTTAACTATTAGTTAATATTTAACTAACTATTAAGTTCTCAAGAAAAGCTGTTAGAAAATGCTCCTGCTTTGACATTGCTTTCTAGGGCTATGGAAGATACTTCTTCAACCATTCATTCATCTGGCCTCCCTTCACTCACAGTTTTGAAAGTCTGTAAAGAGACATTGCTTTCACCAAATTCTTAATTATTCAGTCATTTTAGGACCTGTCTGAGTGTTCATTTTAATTTATATTTTCATATTCTGTTTTGGTTGTTGTTGTTGTAAAATGAGGTCAAAATCAATGAAAGAAATAATCCAGAAAGTCCCAGATTTAATTCCTGCCATTTCATGTTAAAAAATAGTGGAAAAAGACTTTTGCTTGAAAACTTGGAGGACTGATTCAGATGGGTGAATGCTCTGACAGTGTAAGTCAAGTTCATATTCTTAATGAATTATTTCTGTACAGTAGTGTCTGTAGTACATATAAAGCACCCTTTCCAATGAACCATCTGCTTTCCAATTTACAGCCCTTTTTTATGTTATGGACATCAGGCTCTGCCAGAACAGCTGAGTTTCATGTGAAAATTCACTGCCTTTTGTCAGGCATCAATAAATGAGGTGACATATTTTTCTAGTCCTAAAAATAATATGAAGTTTAAAAAAATAATAAAAAAGAGAATAGAGGATGGAAATGCTTAAAGAGGAAAGAACCAATTTTACAAGTGAATTCAGGATTGATACATTTGCTTGTAAAAGCATTTTGTGATAGATTTCATAAGAAAAAAATAATAAATAATAAATAAAAGGATAAATTCCTAATGATAGCTGAAGTGTGGAACTCAGAAAGCACTTGAATGAACAAGTGAGAAAAAACTACAACTTTGCTAGAAAGTGTAGCTGTTAACATCAAACTTTGCCTGTACTCCTACTTTCTATCTCATGTTTCCTTATTTAATAAATTCAAAATTAATAGCACAAGCCATCATGGTTTTTATGATGAAGACTTTGTTAACTTCATTAATAGGTACAAGGTACCATTTTCTCTAGCAATAGATCTATACTTTTAGTAGAAAAGGACTGCGGATAGACTTTCACAGATACAGTCACATCCCCACGTGTGATAGGCAGAATTAGACAAATGGTGATTATTGGTTACTCATCTCTTCCATAATGGTGATTACTGGTTACTCATCTCTTCCTTGGAGCTTTTTTTGTGTAGTGTCTCAGGGTTTAACTTTGGAGGCAGTAGCTTCTTAATACAACATTTACATCTGGCTAATGGGCCCCACTGCCACTAGGGGAACAGGGCATTAGATGGTCTTATTCCAGGTTATTTTTTAAAATTGAATATTGATATTATTAGGTTATGTATGTATTTTTAAAGGAAATTGGACTGTGTTGCTGTGAGTACTCCATTGATATCAATCTTCATCTTGTCTTTAATGGAACTAAAGGTCTGTATGCCTTATGCTTATACCTGACTTCCTTTGGCAAATTGGAAATTCTACCCATGATTGAGCAGAATTCCCTTCATTCTAGTGAGTGATTTGGGGAAAGAGAGTTTGCTCAGTGGTCTTGCTGTCCATGAGGAAGCCATAATTTTTTTCTGACAAGCATGGAAAAAGAAAGGAGAACTCTTGTTTTCCTCTACTAGCTCTTGACTTCCATGCTGGCTATGAAAATGGAGCTAACCATCCTCCACATAGGGAAGAAGTAGAGAAGCAAAGCAGATTGCCAAAGGAGAACTAGAGCACTCTTTTTAAATAAACCCAAGGTACATCTATCTCTTAACATTTTATCCTTTTTACTAGCCCACTTTTGACTTGTCGGCTACTAAATTTGGGGACACGGTAACCTTGTGGCTCACTTCAATAGGAAAATGAGATACCATCACAATTGGGGTTGGACCATGGAGACCAAGTCTAAGGTTTCCTGGAAGGTCATTTTGCCAATGACCTTCCAGGAAAAATTGTGATGGAATGGAATCATGAAGGCCAGACTCAGGGAGAAAAACATTTTCTTTCATCTCCTGAGGCACGAGGGAAAGATAAGAGGATGAGACTGGCACCTCCCTGAGGAATTCACAATGTTGTGACTGACATTGCTTGGGAGCTGGGGTTTCAGTCTGGGAAGATTCTTGCTAGAGGTTGTAGCTAATAAATATTGCTGGACTGAATTTACATGGTCTTTTGGAGTTCCTTGGGCTAGTCCTGACATCAATCTTCCCAGACTCTCATACTACCTTCTGGACAAAGGAGTTTGAATCATGGCAACAATTCCTCAGGGAAGTGCCAGCCTCATCCTCTTATCTCTCCCCTGCGACTCAGGAGATGAAAGAAAATGTTTTTCTCCCTGAGTCTGGCCTTCATGATTCCATTCCATCACAAAAATGCAGCAATAGAAACAACAGCAGGCAGTCCAGTGTCAAGTCTTGGACTGACAGGGAATTTTCAGAAGTGTTTTATAGACAGGGGACAGGTGATTTCATATACAATCAATTATTGACACTTTTTATTACTTTTAGGTACTGGACTAGTCTTTGTTTTACCAAGATAAATGTACTGTGTAGACCAGTATTTCTCAACCTTGGGAACTTTAAGATGTGTGGACTTCAACTCCCAGAATTCCCCAGCCAGCCATGTAGCACTTGCCTATTACATTTTTTATCATTATTTTACATATCTACATCTACAACCGAATTGTACTCTTTCCATATATATATATATATACAGTATATATAACATGGAAAGAGTACAATTTTATATGTATGTATGTGTATGTGTATGTGTATGTGTGTGTATGTATGTATGTATGTATGTGTGTATATATATATATATATATATACATACATACATACATACATACATATAGTAGACCTAATGAGAGGGGATATATGAAATGTATGAGGGAACTATGGATAGACAGAAGGCCTACATCCACACTAACTGAGAAACAACTAGTTACCCAGTGCTTCAACATAGTGAAGAGGAAGCTGTTCTCACAACTTGAGATAGACCAACTCCACAATACAACCCAGACTCAAGCAGACCTAGAAGAACAAACAGATGTGCAGCCAATACCTGAAGCTGGAATGTCACTGCCACCCCTTCCATTACAGAGCACAGCAGCTGATATGAGGCATAAGATCATGGATAAACTAGCTACAGTCAACCCTCAAGTCCGATTACCAAGGCTCAATAGAGAAGTACCATCAGATAGTATGCTAGAAGATGCCAACAGAGCCCTCCAGACAATCCCTACTACCACCATAACTGAAACCAATGAATTGGTATATGCTACAGCCGCTGTAATCCTGGAAATGCTTGGCTACATGATCAAGAAGAACAGCAGTACATACCCACCCTGGAAAATGAGATTGGAGGCTAAGATCAAGGCAACTCGGAGAGAAGTCAGTCAGCTGGTGGAACTACAGAAGCATGTGGAGATTAGGGATAAGACTCAGCTACTGAAAAAATATATGGGCCTGACTCCATCTGAAGCCCTAGAGACTGCTAAACAAAGGCTCACAGCACTGGCTGCCAGGCTAAGGAGATACACTAGAGAAGCAGAGGCCAAGAAGATAAATGCCCTGTTTTCCAAAGAACCATCCAAAGTGTACTCCCAACTGCAGTGCAACCACAGAGTAACAGTAACAGGACAAAACCTGGCATATCCAGGAGTACATCAGTAAGATGGCACCCAAAGATGAGCTGCTGAGAGAATGACTGAGGCAGCAGCAGACATGGGAGGAAGTCCAAGCGGAGGAAATGCCATGGCAAGACAAGACCTTGCATGGGATGTACCATCGACAGATAGCTAAGGTGGCTGACATTGGGAAATCCTATCAGTGGCTGGAAAGGGCCAGATTAAGAGACAGCACTGAGGCACTGATCATAGCAGCACAAGAACAGGCACTAAGCACCAGATCCATAGAAGCAGGGGTCTACCACACTAGACAGGACCCAAGGTGCAGATTGTGCAAAGAGGCCTCAGAGACAGTCCAACACATAGTGGCAGGGTGTAAGATGCAGGCAGGAACAGCATATACTGAACGGCACCACCAAGTAGCTGGCATTGTGTACAGGAACATCTGCACAGTGTATGGGCTAGACCCCCCCCCCCCAAGTCCAGATGGGAGATTCCACAGAAGGTCATGGAGAATAACAGGGCTTAGATCCTGTGGGACTTCCAGATCCAGACAGACAGGCAGGTACTGGCCAATCAACCAGACATCGTAGTAGTAGACAAAGACCAGAAGACAGCGGTAGTGATAGATGTAGCAGTGCCAAGTGACAGCAACATCAGGAAGAAGGAGTATGAGAAGCTGGAGAAGTACCAGGGCCTGAAGGAGGAAATCGAGAGGATGTGGAAAGTCAAGGCCAGAGTGGTCCCAGTGGTGGTAGGAGCACTCGGGGCCATGACTCCTAAGCTGGGAGAGTGGCTCCAACAGATCCCAGGAACAACATCAGAGCTCTCTGTGCAGAAGAGTACAGCTAAGATACAGAGCTCTCTGTGCAGGAACAGCTAAGATACTGCGCAGAACCCTCAAACTCCCAGGCCTCTGGTAGAGGACCCGAGATTGAGGAAGACACATACCACCCATAGGGGTGAGAGGGGAATTTATATATATGCATGCTGTCCATATATATATATATATATATATATATATATATATATATATATGTGTGTGTGTGTGTGTGTGTGTGTGTGTGTGTGTGTGTCTATAGTTGAACCCATCTACTATTGAGTTGTCCAGCAAGCTATTATTAATCAAACCATGGCTTAGCAGAACATGTCATCATAGCTGATATCCGATGCATCTGGGAAGTTCTTATATGACAAATACAAAATCCTTTCTGATATATTGTTTTGTTTGTGCAGTTTTCTGGAATAAAACCTGTTCTGTAAACATTTACTTACATTCAGTTTTGTAGCAACTAATCAAAACCTTTTGGCATCCTGCACTGTAAAATCACACACCCACATACAGAAATAAATAAAAATGATATATGTTGTAGATGATGATGATGATGATGATGAAGATGATGATGATGTTACTCTTACAGCAATTGTCCTCAGAGTTTATAAGCAAAAAAAAAAAAAAACAGATAACACACAAGGCAGTAATTAAACACACATAGAAACGGGAATTCTGGTATGTGGTGCAATACACATCACTTATTATTCATCCACCTCATTCATTCATTCATTCATTCATTCATTCATTCACAATTTTTCTCTGTAAAATGTATCACTATATTCTTGCTAATCTTACTTGTTTTAAATTAACATTGATTTTCATTTTTAAAAACTTGTTCCATATAGATACTAGATACATTGTTAGCTATGAACAAAATTCACTTTTTTAAAAGTGGGGAGGCAATTTTATAAAAGAGCAAGAAACAGCCTGCGGTGTTTTTGTGCCTCATTTAATCACTAAATGCACAAATAAATAGTGTTACTTTTGAGATATAATGGAAGCTAGGACTGTAAGTCAATGTAACTAATCAGATCTATTTTTACAAAAGCTGTTGTGACTGTAGAGATCAAGATTTATGGTCTTTTGGCTAAGCCTCTGTTGCTGTTTGCTGGATTTTGAAGTATATTTTGCAATATCTAAGATACTTTTACAGCATAGGATTATAACTGACTTTCCCACTACTGACTTTCCTACTAGTCAAATTAAGGCACATGGGATTATGAAGTTGCAAGCAAAGCTACTTAATAGTTTTAGGCTTTGGAGCACAAGGACCATAATAAAGTGCTTGAAGATCAGTGGTGAGTTTTAGGGCAACAAACAAACGAAGCAAGTTCCTACAAGTTCAAGCAAGTTTCCCATCACCATTTTGGCAACCTACCTTGTCCAGAAGCTTAGTTCCATTTGGCATCAGAATGACAGCCAGCGGTTGATTCTTGAGCCACCGTAGAATTGCTGACAGACTCAAAGCTAATGAGATCCCTATTTATTTGATACCTTGCCAGTGTTCCTGCTTTTCGACAGATGTTTTGTTGAAAGAATCTTCTGGACATCGATAATTTGGTTCTCAATTTTTAATTGTTCTTGCTTTAAAAGAGTAGAGACGACCCTAAATTAATTAAGTCATTGTCTATTCCAAAGTGTGCACTAGTGTGGAAGGAAAAGGACTTTCCAAAACAAACAACCATTCACAAAGATCATATAGAAGATTCTGGGATGTAAGTTTAAATTTGCATTACTTTCAGCAATTGAAAATAAACCCCCAGATTGTCAGATAAATGTCAGTGAAACCTCATTTTTAGCAAACTAATTAGGGAGAGAGGAGGTCTGTGATTCCCCAAAGTCTGGTAAATAGAAGAATATGTCATCATGATGATGCAAAATGACACATGGTGTGATTTGCATAATTTACACCATTTCCATGGTGATGTCATTGTGCAAATGATTTACTGTACATTGAGGGAAATGCTATAATTTGTACAATGACTATACAAAGCACAATGACTTGATGATACAAATCATTACAGAAGTTGGTCCCTTGTATGCAAAATTCCAAAGTCAGGAAGAAGACGTTTTCATTGTAATCTGAATGGCAGCTAAATCTTTTAAAACAACTGTTGATATTTGTTAATAACAAATTTTTGGCCAGCCTCACGTAAGATGAATCTGAAGTATAGATTTAAAAATGCATTATTTTTATCACCTTTCATCATTGGGTTGTTTTGTTTTAGTTTTCTTGGTCTATTCATTTCCTTATCACACTTGGTAATAGTATAGTGGACATCCTGTGCTCTGGGCCTTTGGTTTTCTAGCCTCATATTAAGCCCATCCATTACCATATCCTCATGGTAGTATTTCTTGAACAAATAATCCATCATTTCTATATGACAAATAAAAACTAAAACTTGAAGCACTTTGAAAAACAGGTTCAGAAGGGTGAAGAAGGCTGCCCCATTGGGTACCATTAAAATTGCTGAGGGTGATACTCAAACTAATTAATTTCTTAATCTAATTCTTTTTAAAATTAATTAAATTAAAGCTAAAGACTAAATGCTAGGAGTATCTTTTAGCAAAAAAAGAAAAATAAATGCACATCTTGGGCACATAAGAGCTGCAGTGCTTGAATAAGCATGGGTTGAAGTTCAGTCACATTATTGCAAAATTATCTGTTTGGTACTTTTCTCATTGCCATTGTTTCTTGAGGAGGCTGATAGATCTCGTGGAGTGTTAACATCTATAACGAGCTTGTCTAATATGATAATCATAGCTCCAGAGAAGGAAATGGTGAGATAATTAGCAGCTCATTGTTTGCAGGGAATATTAATGTGACTGCCGTATGTCTCTTGTTGGGGTAAATATGACAATCAGCAGTTTTTAAGTCCCAACTTTGTTTTCTCATTGTCTGAATGATGTAGTCTAATATCATTGACTGACATAACATTTAGACAGCAAATTCTCCCTTTCATTTTCGCTCCAGCAACTACTAATAAATAGGCATCCTTTTGTCTTTAGGGCAAATAGCATTTTTCCACCACTCATGTGGGGATAGATTTGTCTCCATGCTCCCTTTAATTCAAAGGAAGGCTAGAAGAACATCCAATGTGGGGATTCCCGTGCAATCAGGGATATGGCTTTGCTTTTTTGTAATGTTGTCTTGCTCTTTTAAACCGCTGCTTTGTTCTTTGACATGGTTAACAGTGTAGGGCTACCTAGTTTATTTATTTATGTATTTAATTTATATGGCCATCCATCTGACATGCATGACTCTGGGAAGCTAACAGTTAAAAACAATATAAAAACATAGTAAAAACAACCTGTTTCAGCAACTCCATCAAAATTATTTGAGGCATCTTATTATAATGGATAGATTGTTGTTCACTTCCTCCACTGTGTGTGATCACCAGAGGTGTAGCTGACATAAATAAGCTAGTTTGGTGACAATCAATCCAGCCTACCTCTTCTTGTCAGCCATCTTGGATGAACTGGGGAATTTGGGCCTGACTAATGGTGGTAGTATGGAACAGAATGCCTTCATGAAATGTAAGTATTGACTAAGCGAGTATGGCTTTAAGCTAAGCTCTAGACCAGGGAACATTACTTTTCTGGAGTGAAGAGTTTTCTTGTACATGTGTAGGTTTATTGTATAATAAACAAACAATAAATTGTAGGTCCTTGTTATGGCTGAACTTTTTACTCTCTAAGATGAATCTCTATATTCACTTGGATAGAGTGAAGTGGGAGACTTCCTTTTTTTTTACAGTAGAGATGCCACAGTATCTCCACCATAGAGTTAGTATCTCTACTATAGAGATGCCATGAAGAGGAACTCCGTGGCAAGATTGTATAGCAGTACAGTTATTGTTCTTTTTTCCAAGATGTATCCTATTTATCTTCATTCTCATCAACACTGAATCGGATTTCTCTTTTCATTGTCGTCACATTCTTTTACAGATTGTTGCAAATCACTTTAGGCTCAATTATTTTCAATAATTTGTTTACACCTGCAAAAATTGCTGCTATGCTATTCACAGCCTTTCTAGAATGTTATGTTTACAGACAAACAACACATCAAACTATCAAAAATGTGTTTAAATGGTATTTGAGTGCACCACTCTTTGCTTCCCTCCCTGATAAAATGATCTTTGAAAACACACTTCCATTTCTGCCTGAAATACTTTGATATGTTGAGATCATTTGGGATTATATCAGAGAGAGCCAGAGATTGAAAGGAACGAAAATAGGGCCTATAAGACTTGTGGGTTTGTCTTGTTTTTGACCTTTCAAGTTTGAATTGTAAAAAATGAATTAAATTAGTTTTTAAAGAGTATTTGCTTCAAATATATTTTACATACTTCATAATGACCATATAGATCTCAGCTCAGGTGAAACATATATTTATCTTTGTCATCTAGTTCTGTATTTCTATCTAGCTCTAGTATGCCAACTCATTTAATTATAAGGTAACAATAGCCATTCAATAACCATTCAGGAAGTACAATCAGTAATTTATTCAGAGTTGAAAAAGATGTTAGAGAGAGTCAGAAAGACAGGGTGAATTCCTACAACACACTAAGCCATATTATAATATATTTGTTTTGGACTTAGTAAGATGCATGGACCAATCCATTTAGCTTGGCCAATAACCACAGCTAAAATAAGCCAACCCATTGGCATTAAACCCAGCCAATGGTTGATTCAACCATCCCAGCTATTTTCAAGGCTATTCTTAGGGCTAGCAGGATCAATGTAAGCACAATGCTTTCTGCCACAGTTCTGCTAGCCTTAGCTATCTTCTGCTAGCTGATGTTAAGGGAAAGTTTGCCAGAATCAGTAACTAAACAAATAGGTGGTCTGAGCAACTTTAGAAACTTTGATCACAAGGGCATACTGGTATCAAAACTAATTTTGTTTTATGACAGAGATACAGAACGTGAGCCCCCTTGAGTCTTTGTTGATGCCTCAATATTTGTCCAAAGTTGTCACCATATTATTGCAATAATTATTTATTATTATTATTATTATTGTTATTATTATTAAATGGGACAGAAGGTAAATTATTAAATACATGATTGAAGAGTAATATTAGGTATGTTTAATTTGAATTACACTTGATCTTAGCCAAAAGGCTGCATCTTTGAGATATTATGGCTTCCAGGTTAACCAATCTTTAAAAGCTCCATTCAGGAATTAAACCTGAATGTGGCATGTGAATGGACACATGGGCCTTTAGATATATTAGACTCCTCTCCAAATCCACAATTGCTGTGATGCAGTAGAAGGAATTGAAGTATTACATATAAACCAAACACGATTCCTTATGAACAAACTGTTAAGACTGTTGACAAAAGCTCAACAGCTACTCCTCTTTAATATCACATAGTGAACTTAAAGCGTTGCTAACAGAGTATGTATTAGCATCCGTAATACCTCTTCCCCCTTAGTTCATATGGCCTTTCATCCAGTGAAGGGGAATCTTTTCGTGCATGGTCTCTGGCTTTGACTGGAAGATGCAGCAGGTCCACAGGCATTTTCTTTGGCAACTGCTGAAGGCCAAGAGCAATGATTGGAGTCATTGGCTCTGGTGATTCTTCAGGAAGGGTAGCATGCATGTCAACTCCACAGGACTTTGAAAACAATGTTTCTGGAGATTCAGAATCATGGTTTATTGACACCATAACAATGTTTGGTAGCTCAGTCAATATGGTGTGAGAAGAGTTGGAAGTTTCACCTGTGATGAGAAGCTGAGGAGTGATTTGGAGATCTAGCCTCAAAAGACGAAGCAGCTAGGACAAAATGGAGAGAAAAGAAATGAATTGGAGACCAGACATATTGGTAGTAACAGAGTGAGCACATTTTGGAAGTGGGGGTGTAGTGGTATTGCAGAAGAGTGGTGATGCTCTAATGGTCCTTCTGTACATATGATAGATGCTCTGGTAGGCTGTTGTAAATTGTTTGTAACTTAGCAAACTTTGCATTGTATGTTCCTCCACACATGTGCTTAGAAAGAGTTACAGCTAGTCCTCGTTTAGTGACTGCCTTGTTTAGCGACCATTCGTAGTTACAACAGTGATGAAAAAGTAACTTTATGACCAGTCCTCAAATTTTTGAACTTCACATGTCTTTAAAGAAAGGAAAGCTGAAGATCATAAGCACAGTTGCGGTTTCAATTAGTGACCACTTTGCTTAATGACCAAGTTGCTGGCCCCAATTGTGGTTGCTGAACAAAGACTACCTGTACTTAGCAAGCTTTGTGGATTGCATCATACTGTAAATCAGTTTTATCTCTGAGTCCTTCATCTGTATTGCTATTTGTACTAATTAAGATAAAAAGAACAACATGAGTTCTCTAATCTAACATCGGCTAAGGTGGGCAAGGGGGAGAGGGACAAGTGAATGCATACTAGAAATAATGCTTCCCATAAAAATATTCTTAGCAAAGGGCAAATAACTTGGGTTCCCAAGTTTGTGCATCAGACCATCCCCAGGTGTTGTCTGCTAGAGAGGAGGCCTTATTCAAAATATACTGAATCTGGCAGAAGGTCAGCTGCCTCAAGTTGTGTCCAAGTACTGATAAGATGTGCTACCAAGCTGTCTCCAGGTGCTTTAAACAAGTGGCCAAAGCCTCAGACACTTTGAACCTCAGTGTGAAGACTTGGGAAGAAAAGGTGCTGCGCAACTGGTGACTCAAGGGAGTTTATCTGCTGCCATTTCTTTGTGGTCCCAGGCAAGCCGAAGGGACACAGATTGGAATATATTTTTTCTCTCTAACTCTCTTAATGCTTATTCAATAAAATTCCTTTTGGCATTTCACCCCAGTTTGAGCATCTTGTTTCCAAATCCTAAATAGCCTATTGGCTGGTTACCAGAACCAACACAGGAAGGCAGGAAAGTTATTTTGACTATATTCATTCAATAACTTAACACATGTGAAGGTTTCTCTTGTGCCTTTGTATATACCCTTTATCTCTCTGTATACTGTTTTTAATAATGCAAGTAAATGTTGTAAAGGAGTTGAGAAATAGAGATGGGATATTCTTTTGTCTTATCAGATGTCCAGGAAGGAGAGAAAAGGCCTCTGTTGGTGAAAGGTTTGGTAGCAGGTATGATGAGAATAAAGATCGATAGGAGCTGAGAAATCTGCTTGGGAAATCTCTAGGGGAATCAGCTCTCACACTCAGCACTGACTCTTGTTTATAGTAGAGGCTGCATTCCTCTTGGGATCTGTTTCCATATAGCCTGTTTCTACCAGATTCTTTCCTGGTAGAACAACAACCCTATTTCAGCAACGCTTAATGGACTCTCAAGCATCTTCCTCCTCTTTCTCACTCTACCCTTCTACTCTTACTCCCTGGAGGCAGATATAGATCTGACAGATGGGTTTTTTGATGGAAGTTTCTTCAGATGTCAGAGACAATTATGCAGTGTGTCTGGCATCCATACATCAGCCAGTTACTGAGAAAATACCTATACTATTGACACTTACTGGTTCAAATGGTATCCCGTGTTTAGCGGGACTATTTTAAGTAGAACACAGAAACGGTCTTACAAAAATACTGCACTGTTTGATACGTATTATTTTACATATTACAGGTGCCTTTGTATGAACAATTTAAATCAACCAGGAGGAAGCTGTCATCAAGATAAGCTTTAACGCAGAGCTGCATTACCTACTTTTGTAGGCACCCAAGTATCCTAGAAAGTCCCAGAATTGCATTAGAAACATTTGATGGCACATTATGAAATTATGAAGAGGCTATTTTCCATCTTTTAAAAAACAAAACCCAAAAAAGTTGCAAATAAATCTTTATAACAATAAAAAAACCCTAACAAATAAATTATCCTCCCCACACACCCAAGCCCTGGTGTCTTGGGTCACCACCCTGCATTGTGTGACAACCCCATTTTCCCATTCCCTTAAGCCTACAGCTACCAAAATACTTTTTTTTTTTAATGTGGATTTTGTAAAAAATATGCCCATTTTTGCTTTGGAAACAGATTTCAGTTTAGATCTGTAGATGTTTTCCTGAACCAAAGCATTTTTTGCATGTACAGATAACTCTAAAACCATTTGTGAGAAATATCCTTTGTGAACTGAGACGAACACAGGACACTATGCTGCAAGAAGCCTTATTCCTATGAAGAGATCTAAGCAAGAATTCTGTCTTTGAATACTTGCCCATATTGAACACACTTAAGGAGGTATCTGTAGCTTCCAGATTATCTCCTTCCAAAGTCATCTGTGTCATCCAAATTGAGCAGCTATAAATCTAAAGGCTATTTCATTAATATTTCTGAGAAACAGCAGTAGCACTGTATTAATGAACAGCAGTTCTGGCTTTTCCTAGGGTATGAAGGCTCACAGTAACTTTTTTGCGTCTTTGATAGGGCATGAAGGAGCATTTGGCAGTGATCGTAAATCTATAACCTGTACAATTGCTCAGAAGTAAGGGTGTGCTGAAATTACAGTATTTTCTCCATCAATTACAAAGCAAGGCCATATTTCAGAAACCTAGCATAGCTGTTCCTTAGTTCACTGACTGGATCCATTTCCAGTTTTTTTCTAAGGCCAGAATCACAGCTGCCTTATAATATCATATACACTTTATTATGCATGTCAACCTTCCCCAACCTGTTGCCCTCCAGATGTGTCAATATTGCAGCTTTAAGAATTCCAAGCTTTTGACTATATTGGCTGAGAAGAATATCTGGGTGGAGAAGGCTGATATATGAATTTTGATATAATCTAAATTTCCATAACTAGGCTGCAAGCATTGTGCATCTGTGGTGATGTCAAGGAACTGAAATTAGGAGCCAGTGCTGTATGCAGTTAATAAGGTTATGGAATGCTGTAGATTATATTATTATATTTCATTCTATCCTTCCTCCTACATGGGACTCATATTCTGAATACAGGAAGCTCCTGATATACAAGATAAGACTAGTACAAGTAGTCCTTGCTTAATGACCATTCATTTAGCGACCGTCTGAAGTTATTATAGTGCTGAAAAAAGTTACTTATGACCAGTCCACACACTTGCAACTGTCACAGTGCCCCTGCAGTATGTGATTGCGATCTAGGCGCTTGGCAACCAGCTTGCACTTATGACAGTTGCAGCATCCTGGGGTCAAGTGATCACCATTTGCAACCTTTCCAGCTGGCTTCTGGCCAACAAAATCAATGGGGAACTGTGTGATTTGCATAATGACTATATGATTCACTTAATGACTGTGGTGATTCACTTAACGACCACCGCAAAAAAGGTTGTAAAATCAGTTGCAGTCACATGATGTTTCATTTAATGACTACCCTGCTTAGCAACAAAATTTCTGGTCCCTACTGCAATCATTAAGTGAGGACTACTTGTATACCATAATATCTAGTGCTACATAAGAGGCATCAGAAATCTATTTTAGGGGATGAATACTGTCACATAGTCTTGTGTAATTATATATACAAGCAAAAATAGAAGTAAAAATTGGTTGAAATCTTACAAGAGAATCTTTTCTTGAGAACCTCTGTGCTTTCATCTCACAAACGTTCATTCAGAGACACTGAACTCTTATAAGATTAGTCTGTCTCATGAGATTTGGGACATTTTAAGAATTAAAATTATATTTGAATGCCAGTGAAAATGTAAATTACTTCTGGAATTCTATATGTGCCATTTAGGAATATAACAAGTATTGTAATATTCATTTAAGAAGGATGCAGACAAGGAAGTGTAATGAGGATGGTCAGAGACCTCAAAATGAAATTCTATCAGGAGAAATCAAAGGATCTGCAATTTTTTTTAGTTTTGAAGCGAGAAAACCAAAAAGAGTTATAATAGCACAAAAGAAGATTGTGACCTGTTTTCTATCTTCCCAAAACTGAGGACAAAGAATGATGATTTGAAGTTATAGGATTCCAGCTGAATGACAAGAAAAAATTCTAATCAACTCAACTACCCTTTGCAAGATGTCTGCAAACAATTCTAAGTCCTGAATTGACCGAGACTGGAACAAAGCAAAGCAAAAATGGGAAAATACATATATGCCGACTGTTCATCTTATACCGTGATGGTTTCATTCCACTCGGTGTATGAATTCACTAGAACTGTGCAAATCCTTGAAGATTCTAGCAAAGCATTCCGTTGACACAGTTTTGTAAAGAAAGGTGACCCCTCTCACTTCTGTGAGTAAAGTGGAGAGAGTGAGTTGCACCCTTTTTCATGCTTCACAGACCCTATTAGCATCGTTTCTCTGGCACTACTCACCCCAATCTTTGGGGCTAGTGGCAGAGGTTGTGTCAGTCATTTTGTGTGTGTGTGTGTGTGTTCTGGTATGCTCATGTTAAAGCCAAAAGAGATTTATACTCAGGTGCTCTCTCTCGATCTGGCTAGAGAGGAGTGAGAGGTAGGGAAGAAGAGGCTGTGAGGCATTACAAACAACATTGCCTTTTGCTTCAGTGAAGAGAATCACTTCCACAACACAAATCATTTTCCCTGAGGCCAATTTAAGCCAGCTTGCACAGGCCTTGCACTCTTTTCACTGTACTGGAGATATCAATTTCCTCAGTTTTATGGTATGTAGTGGAAGGTGCTTTATTTGCTAGGTTTTAAACATGACACGGTTCTCTCTCCCCTTTTTCTCTCTTTGGGCTAGGAAAAGAGATCTCACTGCAAGCTCAAAAAAATTTTTTAAGCTGTTTTGGAGAGTTGCATATGTAATAAACCTATTATGTTACCAAAACCTATGTGGAGTCTGAATGAGAAATTAACATTCCATAGACAACACAGAAGTGTGTTGGAAATGAACACATTTTCTAGGTATGTTCATATGGAATGCAAATATGATGATTAAGTGGGAATTGATTGCCTTTCAAAAGCATTCTCCCCTTCCAAATTAAATATTCTTTTAAATTTACCCTTTCTACAGCCTCCATCACAGTGGGATAGTAATATTATTTCTACAAAGTGTGCAGTGAAATGTAATGCAGAGTGTAGTCAGAAGAGCTGCTGCTGAACTGGTGAAGTATTTATAAAACAAATTAGTGTGGGGAGACTTTTAGCTCTCTGGGAAAACAACACAGCAGCAGTTTAACAAATTAAAAGGGGGAATACAATTTTGTTCAGGTAGGCTGAACTTAAAAAAACAACAGCCTCTCAATATAACAGAATAAGGATTAATATAGCAGAGAAATGAAAATATCTTTTTATCAACAGTATAATCCAGACATTACTGTGCAATACGTCCTTACTTAAAATTACCTATGTTAAACAGCTTCTCCTGAGAACTCACTAGGTTTTTTCTATTCTTGATAAGCCATAAAGGCAATTCTGAGTTTGATGTGAGTGCGAATCTCTTCCTTCAGTACATCCATGCCATTTTTTTTTTTTTAGTGCCTCAAACTTGGAGGTAATGATCGGGTGTTTTTGGAGGACAGTTGCCTTGACATCACACAGGGAAGCAGACCCATTACTGGTTCGCTGGACTGACAGTTTTCATTCCAGGCAATAAAAATAGTCCCAAGTGTTATTTGGTTTCCCAGAAATACTGCCACAGCTGAAAACACCAATCAGTGAAGGTGAAGTAATAGAGTTTTGAATAAAATTGGTAGGCAAACTCATTTGGAGAAAGGTAATATTTGAGAATTGCTACCCTTAGGCCATTTTGAGCTTTGAAGGCAAAGAAACATCTTGCTTGTGCTCAGAAATAAATTTGTGACCTATAGGAACATAATAGGAGCTGGCTGGGGAACAAAAAATGGCTCAACATTTTCATAAGCTAATTTATCCCATGCCAAAGGGAGGAAAAATATGCTACTTTTCAGATAACGTTCTTGGATCTGGAGGAAGTGGAGGATTTGACTTCCTATGATTTATTGAAGGACTCCAATATTAATGAGTAATTATTGGCAGCCATTGGTCAACTATTTGCTGTTACCATTCTCTGTCTTTCTACTCATGTAAACAAGCATTACGGAGATCTCTTAAACAATACCACAGAATCACTTAATATTGCAAATAGTGCAAATTTATTCACTGAGTCAAAAGTCAAGATGTATAGGCGCAACACAAGAGTAGGAAAAAGGAGTCCTCTTGTTCAGGCATACCAGCTACCTCTAACAGTGTTCACCTGCTACTTCCAGGCTGAGCTGCCAACCAATATTCTGACATTCTTTACAAGTTTATTTATTTATTTTTATTTATTTATCAAACTTATCCCTGCCCATCTCCCCCCAATGAAGGAGATTGCATCAATCTCTTCATTCGCTGCAGGGAGTGGAATCCCAGCTTGGCAAAGTGCTGCAGGCAGAAAAGGGAACAAAATCCCCAATCTGGGTTTTTATATGTTTCTGAGATAACTCTCTGCCTATCTCCCAAATAAATTGGGGGAGGGGGATCAAAATCTGCAAGTTGGCAGGTGTGGTGTTGCTATTGAAGCCAGGGCTTTAATCATGGCAATCCGTCCGGCATCCTGCAGATTCGTGATGACCCCCAGTAGACACTCCTGTCCCAAAACTAGCTTGTTCTCCTTCCCATTGCAACTGAACTGTAGGATTCTGATTATATTTTAATTCTGGACTCATGGTGTCCAGCAAGAACTTCTTTATCATTTCCCTCAATGGCTACCTCAATTTGCCTACTTTCTCAGGAGCCTATTTCTTGCATCCTGCAAGTCAGCTACTAGCTCAACAAACTTAACCTTCCCTGACTTGCACCAACTTTACTATAAACACTGAATTGCTTTAAATTTGGCAGTGTTAGAGTCCAGAAACACCAGTTTCTACTACTAGTACTACTGCAGTACTACTACTGCATCACACCATCGCCTTAAGTTTTTATGAAACCATTTTAATATGAATGTTTAATACACAAACATGTAAGAAACTTTTATCATTTGTGGAAAGCATGACAAATAAGGGAGAGGATACAAATGAAAAAAAAATGTGTTAGCATTCTATAGTTCCCATTGGACTTTTCACTGTGTGGGTTGCAAGTTACCTTGAATTCAAACTGAGTCAGGCCAACTCAGATTGCTTTGCTGTCAACTTTGGAATGGAAATTGGCAAGGAAATAAAACCTGACTAAGAAATCATTAATAAGCATGACATGAATACATAGCATCTGAAAATGCTAATTAAGATATTTTATTTATTTATTTATTTATTTATTTATTTATTTATTTTTCGGATTTAGATATCGCCCATCTCACAACAAAGTGACTCTGTTACTTAATATTACACTATTAGCTAAGATACAAACAGACTGAGCTATTTAAGCCTTTCCTGTATGATTATTTGTCCATGAATTTCTGTTACCACTGATATTTTTCTTATTAGTTTTATTAAATGAATAATGGGTGGTGCCCTGTGAAACTTGCTACATCAGCAGCATGCATAGCTTCGTTGGTCACTCATCCAATTTAAATGAAATCATGTCTTTTTTCTTTTTTAATGTTGCAATTTGGAAATCAAAGCCTTCTTTTGTTTTGCAGTTTTGAAAGTGGCTGTTTATAATTCTTGTATAGATAATGAAGGGGGCTATTTAAAAAATACTCTGAGATATTAAAACCAACCAAGGCCTATCTAGCCCAGTAGTCTGGTTCCAATTCAACCCAATGCCAATGAGATGTCTATAACTAGGATAATAATCTATTCATATCCTGAGCTACTAAAGATATTTGAGAAATGCTGCTCCATCTCCTAATTTCTCTGCAAAGAAATAAAGTGACCAAATTCAAGAGGACATCTTAAAGTGTGTCTTTAATACAGGAGTAGATAGTATTAAAATCTTCAGGTGCTATTGAACTTCAGTAACCCAAAGTCCTGGTTAGTATGGCCAATGGTGAAAGATGCTAGGAGTTGCAGTTCAGTTTTTAAATATAATTTTATTGCAATTAAAAATAAAAGAGAGATACAGAAAAAAATGCAATCCCTCCAAATTCACAACATTGGAAAGACCACATTCGGCCCACTTCTAGATTTTTCAGAGAGCCCAGTCAAATTCTTCTACTGCTGTTTGAACTATGGACAACTATCTAAAATTCTTCTTTCCTGGAAAACTTTGGCAGAACGTGCTGAATGTCTGGTTCACAGATTCAGAAGGAACCTTCCCTTGCCCCCATAAAGCTGATCTTTGATTATTGCTTCTCTGAATGAAAGGAAAGGGAAATGAAAAGAAAAATGAAGGGACCCTTGTGACCTTCCAGAAAACCCTTAAAACATGGCTTTTCCAGCAAGCCTGGGGATCCCCTGCCAACAGGAAACCCATGCGTTGGCTGCATCATGCTTAATATGTATGTATTCCCTTTCATCACCTTGTTTTTTATTTATATTTGTTTTAATTGGTTTTTGTATACTGTTTTAAATCTTAGTTTTATTGTATGCTGCCCAGAGTCACTTTGTAAGAGATGGGCAGCCATATAAATTTGATAAATTTGATAGATAAATAAATAAATAAGTCCTTTTATTTGCAGAAAGGGAAATAGACCCAGGACTAAATAGAAGCAACAGCTCTTTTAGATAGGGCATTCATACTGCTTCCATAGTGACACTGCATTCCTTTTATTTCCATGCTAGCATTGTCCTTGGGCATCTCAGCTGATTTCCCCCCCCCCCATGTCTGTTGCTCAGAATCGCAAACCGCAAGGTTTTCATTTTACAATTTGAGATGTATGAGTTTTGCAGAAGTTGGATATGAGCAGCTTTTCCATTGGCAGTAATTCCCACCAATCCTTACCACTTAGGTTTTTTCCTACCCGTTCAAATTAAATTTAGCGAAAGACAACTTACTTTAAATGTTCATTTAAAGAAGAAAGGGATTTGGAGAATTTTTTGCGGGTTGAATAACATATTCTTGCAGTTCTGAATTTCATTTTTAAATAATTTCTGCTACAGTTTGTAAATCCCTTGAATTCCCAATGCTTCAATTAAAACCTAGGGGAGATATCACAAGGGACTTCCTTTCATCTGGCTTTTTCATTAGCATGGAAGTTTTTGAGAAATGGTTGGAGAATTCCTCCTTCCCTTCCCTTGTGGAAGTCGTGAGAAACTGTCCATCTAATTGCTCACATATTTGGTAGGGAATTCTTAAAAGTCATTTGCCCACTCTACTTTAAATGGATGGTCATACAGAGTTGAGCAGCTTATACATGTGACTTATAAATCAATCAATCACCTTTTGGCTTCCTCCTGAGATTTAAAGTGAAGTTGTATCATATGGCCATCTCATTTAACAACTCCTTGGTTTCCATATGGGATAGCTCCTAAATGGCTGTAGAAATGCCCTGGGTTTGCTTCAAGGAAATCTTACTGCGGAAGTGGGGAGAAGATTGCCTCTGCAGTGATCATGCCTTAGAGTTCACATGTGATTTAGATCTAAGCAAAAGCACTCATCTTCCTTTGCCCAACTGAGCTTTCTGTTGCCATACTGCTTGAAGTCGTGATAAACCACAATAAGATTTTTTATAAGGAAAAGGTGGTGGCCTGTTCTATTCACATCCCTGTCCTCCTATCAACGCTCTAGATTACTTTTTCTACCTTCAGGTTTTGCTGTTCTTTTCTCTTTGATATAAGAATTCATTGCCCTTTTCTATGAATTGCAGTCTTTCCACCTGACATATAGTTATTCTTGGCTTCCAAATGCTTTCTGCATTTTTAATAGCACCAAAAACACACATAATTACATGTAAGATCTGTTGTTATAAATGTGAAAAGGATGAAGGTTTGCATTATACTGTAGTCCTACCATATTACAGCTGCAGTATTTAATCTTTTATTGATGTTCCGAACCATTATTTCTAATTCTACTACATGGGTTAAAAGTAAAATGGTTGCAGAACTGGACCCTGCTCCTCATTTTTATAACATCTAAGGAGTAACTCATGTCAGTTTATCTTCATTGTCAGAGAGGATGTTTTTGTTTTGCATTGAATCATTAAGTGTACCTAAGGCCTTTGATTCTCTGTATGGGAGATAATCGTGGGAGTTTTAATTAGTTCAGAGTTTTGTGCCTGATCTACAGTATATTCAGGGATTTCTCTCAAACCAACTCACAGGTAGTCATGGCAGTAAATATTTCTTGGGGCATTTTTCAGTTGGCTAGGTGATATTGCATTTAAAAATTTAGGAGAAAAATTAATTACCAAGGCAATATCACATTTTCATAAAACAGAGATGGACCACACACATAATTAAGTTTCTGTACTAATACTGTGTGATGACATGTACTTCTTAATAAAATAAAATAAAATAAAATTACTGTCTTACTTATAAGTGACTAAATATTTGCATAGTTAGGTTTCTACTTTAAGAAGGCCAAGCTGGAAAATCTTAATCTTGTCAATCCTGTGTCAGGAATGTTTGGATTTTAGTTGATTTGTAACTAAGCCACATCTTTATTTTCATCACTTGATTTCTCTGCATTCAGTTGTTCTGCTCTGCATCTGGGCCTGGTGCATATGTGAATGCATATCAACAGTTTGTTTAGCATACATTTAGTAATTATGAATTGACTCCATAAACTTGTATTAATCCTATATGTCGGAATTTAACAACATGGCACTCTGCAGATAATATGGGACTGCACTTACAGACTTGCAAAAATCAGTTGTGTAGGATATCAGGTTGCAAAGACTGATCTGATGTATCACCACATTCTTAGTTTGCTTTGTGTGCAGGTCCTCTGGCAAGGAGACATTGAAGATGTCAAGTTCCATGTGTTCTATAGGAAAAGCTGAGCAAATAGTGTCTTTTTTCATTATTTCATTAGACCATCTTAGTTATGTCATAGGTTAGAATTCATTGACAGGAGAAGATAATCCTTTTATTAATCAGGTATGCAAACAACATCTCTCCTGTCAATTAAGATAAAAAAACACTTTGATTTTGCTTGCACAGGCATGGCTGATGTGCACTGCAATGCTAAAAGGGAATGGTTTTTAATACCAACATCATACCAATGGGATTTTTGAGGAGTCTAACTCCTCTGATTTTGCTCATTCTTGTTTTCTTGGGTTTGTAATTTGGGGATTGCAGAATCCTCCCGTTCATTGGGAAAATGAAAAATATGTAGTGCAAACTGCTATGACAAGCAAGAAGATAATTTTGGATGCTATGGAATTGGTTGTCCAGGGCTTGTAATTTGCTGAAGTCAGATCAGAAGAAAGAGGATGTAAACTTTACAGGCTTCTTAGAAGACAAAATGGAGCCTGCAAAGAATTGGGTGCCTTCCAAACAGAGTTGGGAGGTTGCTCTAGAGAGCTGAGAAGAAGAAACCAAATGTAAGAGTTTGGAAAAAGTAAAAAAGGTGTGGTGCAAAGGAATGACCTAAGGAAAAGGAGTAGTCCTGGGGCAAAGGAGGACCGAGGTCAAGAGGATGAGCATGATGGCTGGGAGAGTGGATCAGGACTGGAAGAGCCAAAAAGCTGATGAGCAGCCTCTGGGTTTGGAGTGCAACCACTGAGGAGACAGAAGAGAAGTCATGCAGAACAATGAGTAAGAGGATGGAAACTGTGCAAGACAGCTAACATGGTTAAATTGTGTGAGTAGGCTTGGGGATTAAGATATATGAGAGACAGAGAAAGACTGCAGTTTCCAAGCAATCATTTTAGGATTGGAGGATGGGGGGATTCATTCACTCATTTCAATAGCTAATATTGCTTAAACCTTTTCTTGTGGTTATCCATCTGTGTTAATCTTGCTAGATCTATATGGCTATTGTTTAATGCAAATAACAAAAAAGAATTGTTCCTGGCTTTGTTTTGGGGATGCAAGTAACAAAGTAAAACTTTTCTTAGCTAGAAGTGTGCTATAGGTCTTACTGGATTCACAGAACGTAGGAGAAATGCCCCATTTGGCTGGAGAGGTGGCTGCAGGCTTGGCTAAAGTGTGTTGGATAGAAATTTTCTAAAAATAACTGACTGGGATCCTATGTTAGGAGTTTCCCTTGGGGGACAGTTTCTTGAACCCAGGACTAGCTATTATGAGAAAACAAAAACAAACTTGGTTGTCCAAGATGAGCTACAGGCTCATCTTTGCCTTATCTCCTTCTTCATAAGATTGCTTATTCACTCCTCCCTTCTACTTCTACTTCTCTTGCATTCTACTTCTCTTGCATTATGTCTTTGCAACCTGACAACCTCCTTAGGCAGGACTTGTCTGGCCTTGTCCATCACCCCTGCATTCATCATTTCCAGCTAAGACTGGTATGGCAGTCCCTGGTGGTTCTTCCACCAGTCAGAAGGGAAGTGTAGTGTATGCATATGGGAATCACCTCTTGATTATGAGCAGCTTTATATATGCATTGACTCCATTGGAAAGCTTTTGAGGAGCTGTGGACTGAAATAAGCACTCATATAAATTATATCTATGGTGACATATTCATACTTCAAGTTGGTTGTTGAAGTTACAAGCATCTAACAATGATTTTGAACATGTATTATATACCATACCTCTGCTTTACTAATATAATCCAAGTACAAGTCTGTGAGTAAAATGTATGCCAAAGTAGATAAGGTAGTCTCTGGACTTGGAATAAATAACTCATCATTTGTTCATCATTGCAGTTTGTGTTGGACATCTGTGGTCTTTTTGGTGCTGATTTCTTAGGTAGTTCTCATAGCATTTTATAAATAGTATTAACCACCTATTTCTATTTTTGTAGTTCTTTCTGTGTGCCATTTAAACATTGCATTGCTCTTGAGAAATCCCATGTTAACTCTGCTCTTCATTCTGCTAATCCTGTTAACATTTCTCGCCTGTCCAAAATAAATCTATGGTTTGATGACTTCATAATGAGTAATTTCACTGACTCATGGATGAGGCCCAATGCTGCCAAAATAACAGAATGTGTGTTGTGAGATCATGAAACAAGCTCTAGCCTTTCATACTTGCACAGGTGTTTTGACACTTACCCCTGACCCTCTTTGATGTTAATATATATTTTCCAACTCTGTTGGATCATGTCCTTAGTCTGCACAGCCATTAGAACTAAAAACTAAAAACAGGCTGTTCATTTAAAACACGAGAAACACCCAGGAATAATAGCATCTCCATGAAGTCAGAAGGCAATACAAGGGCAGTTTATCGTTCCAATTAGCTTGTGTCCTTTGAAAACTTCTCTGAACTTTGTTTTAATCAAACAACCTTAAAGAAAATAAAAGAGCTGTGCACAGATTAATGTTAGATGATAAACACTGGCAATTTGATGATACTGATCTCTCTAGCTGTTTTTCTTAAATTTTACTCCTCGGTGTGCTAGATTATAAAAAAGCCAATTAAATATGCCAGCATCCTGATGACCCTGCAGATGTTACTGTGCTATAATAGCTGAATATTCTTCAGAACACAGTTTGGGGAGCTGACCATATTGTGATGTTTCATTTCATGCTGGCTACAGGTTCTTCTGCATCTTCTGGGCATAAATTAACAGCTATGCCCTGTTGGCCACCCTACTCGCTGGCCAAAGACTTGCCATTCATCAACTCTTAAGATGGTACACTAGGTCTCGTTCTGTAAATCTGCATGCAGTCTGTTTTTAGTGCTAGAATGCCAGGAGGAAGAATGGAATAACAGTTGTACTGGAGTAGGGGTGAGGTCAGAAATATAAAATATTCAATCAATGGGATCCTGTTTCAGTTAGAGTATTCCAGTTTTACTTCTTTCAAACTATTTAAACTACCTTCAGACTAGCTTCCAGGTGAGGTGTGTGTGCATGGTACATACTTGCATGGATGAATAGAAGAAGAAAGTTAGGGATTACACTGATTTATAGCTTGATGCAACTTTCAGTAGAGATGGCTGAATCTATCAAGTTGTGTTTCTTACTGTTTCTCATTTTCCAGGGTCAACGTTAGTTCATTTCATTCTGCATCACTGAATTTTTTTTTTTAAGGAAAACAATCACACCAAAGTCTACATATAATTTCTCCAAATACATGCATTTTTGGTGATTATCTTTAATATGCTTTTTAATGTGTATTAATTTATCAATATATGTATATGCACTTTTTCTGTTTCTGTACATAGGTTCTGACTGAAGAACTACAGCACAACATTTGATGTGATACTGCAGAATATTTCATTTTTAATTTGCCTATTGATTCACAATGTAATCGATTCATTGTGAACCCATTTGAATTTCTGTCCATCTTACTGGAAACTTCACTAGTCCCCCCCACATCCACCCAATTTCACTAGTCCTTCATGATGTATCTCCCACTGAATAAACCTCTTGAATTTGTATGAGCATAATGACAAACATACTCCACTCATATTTCTCCTTTGTCTCCTAAAGTGGGAGAACTCCCCTTAGTCTCACCATTAACAGAAAAACAAACATGCCTTGTATGCAGAAGGAGCAGTGGGGAAATGGAAAGGAAAACAGCATATGGTTTCAGGTGTAATAGGCATGTCAAAAAGAGTTATACCTCATTTTTTTTTCTTTTTTCGGACACGGAAAATACTACATCTCTTTATCAGGTCAAGTTCACATTTGTGGAAAGGGAACGACTTCTCACAGAAAAGAAATAATCATGGGCAAATAACCTGGAGAGTGGTGAGGAAGCAATGTTGTTGTTAAAAGTGAATCAGAGAGAGAGAGAGAGAGAGAATGCACATAAGGCGATGGGAAATCTCAACAACGTAGCCTTGAGCCCTGACACGGAAAAAGGGCAAGATACTTATATCTCATGTTTACAGTAGATAAACAGACTCTATGGTGCCATCACTTTCAGTTTTCTTGCAGCTACAAATGACTCACGAGGAACCAGCCAGCTTAGTAACATGTGACCTAGCAGAAGGCAGTTTTCTTTTTTTTTCCCCCCCCAGATGTGTAATGGAGCCTATAGGGGATTGCGGGCCAGTGTTTCAAACGTAGCCCTGATGGGTGTAAATGGAAATACCGGTCTTAATTGGCCAGGTGGGAAAGCTGTTATGTGCCCGAGTCCAACTTGATACTCCGTTGAATTAGTTACACGAGCAAGAAAACATCAAACCTGCTGCTGCTGATTTTTTCAATGCTAGCTTTGAATTATAATAATAGGATGGCCTGAAACTGTTTATGCAAAGATGTTAAACTGGATGGTTTATGAAGCTGGAGATGGACTTTGGGGGTGGGGGGTGAGGGGAAGAGGGCTGCAGATTTGTTCCTCTCTCATCTGCTACTGTTTGCCTGGGCTAAAATACAATACAGAGGATTAGTTAGGCCAATAGGGCCGGGTTTTAATGTTCATTAAAACGGATACCTATGCAGACCCATACCTATAAAAGACAATTCAATCCAATTAAACCTGTTCTAACCCCGGAATTTCAGTGGAAGTGTTAGCCTGATAAGAGAGTGAGGTAGGGAGAGGGAAGATTTAATAATCTGGTTGTAGCTAATAAGCAGAGCTGGGGAAAAACTACAATAGTTCATTTCCGAAGAAACCTTTGCTATGCATATGTGCATTTCACTCCAGTGCTTGTGTCATATAATACATCATTGTAACAAGTTGAAAAGTTGCTGAGACATGCTACTTCTCCAGTGATGCATGTGTCAGTTCTTTCTATTTGTTTGACATTACCCCGAGACCTAGGCTTAGAGGGTTACCTTTTTCTTAGCGGGTTCTTCTAAATAAGATGCTCTACCTGGGAAAAAGCTGGTGATCCAAAAGTGGAAGGTTTTGATTGCTATTACCTGGGTACATCTTTTTTCTTAAGGAGATGTGCACCTCTTACTTCATAAGTTTAATTTATGGGAACTTCCCTGGGTCAGAGTACTTTGAATTATGTGCCTAATTAAGGTCCCCTTGCTGGTAAACATGCACAGGAAACCTTGGAATTGGTCAATGCAGAACTCATAGGAGATAAACAACTTGAAGGCTATGTCACATCCTCTCCCTAATATATCACATCAAAATATCAGACTCACAGATCAGAATTAACCCTTTTGTTTTACAAGTTTATTTTTTGTTGGACGGAATCAAGTGTTTCCAAGTGTCTCTTCCTGGCATAGTCCACAAATCTTTCGAATAGCCCACTTTGCTTCTAACTATCCCTGGCTTGAGATTCATTTGGTTCCTTATGATACTTAGCTAACACTTATTTGTACCTTTCTGAGTTTCCTACCCTTGATTTTTATGTCCAGGTCCCCCATTCTTTCTTGGATTATGTGGTTGTCTTGCTATCAAGAGAGATGTCTACCTTTAATATGCAGCATGAAGCACTTCCATTCCATGAGTTTCTGCACAGGGCAATGCCATTTTTTAATGAAGAACTAAAAAACCACCACTGTCTGATGAGCTATTGCTTTCTAAGATCTGTAACTAATTGTGCTGACTAGCTAGTCTGAAATCTATGTTTCACTAAACTGCTAAAAGTTTTTGGTCTTTAATGATAACTCTTTTTTTGTCCCTTCAAGTTAGGTTTTTGTACCTTCAAGTCAATTTTTGACTCCCAGTGACTACCTGGACTAGTCTCTGCAGCTTTCTTGGCATGATTTTGGAAGTGGTTTGCCATTGCCTCCTTCCTAGGGCTGAGAGTGACTGGTCCAAGGTCACCCAGCTGGATTTGTGCCTAAGGCAGGACTAGAACTCATGGTCTCCCAGTTTCTAGCCTGGTACCTTAACCACTTTGCATCACCTAAATTTAAAATCAGGACTGTGAATGTATATGTATATGTACAGCCACACCCACAATACAATGAAGATTTTAATACTAAGTAATCAGTTTAAGATCGAAACCTCTATTATACTACAAATATTTTGATGTGAGTCAGAGTGGTTCTTTCTTCAATGTTATACTCAACTTTGGATGAAAAAGCCAAGTAATGTTATGCTTGTAATACTGACATCCTAAATTGTAACTAATATTGATAGAATATTTTTCTTTTCTCTGTTCTCAGTACCTGAAGCTATCTAAATAATAGAATGTTAGTAATCTTTAAGCTTATTATATAAACCTCACTGTTTTGAAACAATACAATGTATCAAGATTTATAATAAAAAGGAAAAAAATAAAAAATAAAATAAAATAAAATAAAATAAAGACTGTAGAACATAGCCTAAACAGAATAACAGTTTTGAACTGTGTCCATGAAAGTTGAAAATGAAAATTAAAGTTGAAATTGAAATTGAAAATGTTCTCTCATTAGGTAAATTATTCTCATTGCATTTTTATTCCCCCCCCCCCCCGTTTGTTTATTTTGCCCTATACTCACCATTTCCATCATCAGCTGTTAGTCCTCACTTTGGTCTGCATAGTGCTTTCACCATTTCTATTCCTGTAGTATTATTTTCCCTTCATCTATCTTTAGGTTAAAATATTAGGAATTAGTGTGATGGTTTTTGTACAAGGGGCGGACAAGGAGTAAGTTTCCTTTTTGTTATTAATTTGTGTTAAAATTAAACTTGTTAATTTGCCTGAACTATGATACTATGTCACTATTGTTTGTGATTATTCTGAGTATGGAATTAAGTTTGTTTTTCCCAAATAATTAAATCAAATTTCCCCAAAGGCAAAATCAGTAGTGCGTAAGTCTACTGCATAATGCTTTTTAAAGTGGGTCATAATCATGTGTATACATGCAGATCTCTGCATGTAAGGATGCAGACTTATAGCAATAATCATTCCAAAGTAAGCAGCTTCTGGAATTTATCATATCATATCATATCATATCATATATCATATCATATCATATCATATCATATCATATCATATCATATCATATCATATCATATCATCATCTCTCTCTATCACTCTCTCTTTTTCCATGTTTGTTCAGTCGTTAAGTGGTGTCCGACTCTTCGTGACCCCATGAACCATATCCCGCCAGGCCTTCCTGTCCTTCACTCTCTCCCTGAGTTTGCTCAGTTTCATGCACATTCCTTCAGTGATGCTATCTAACCATCTCATCCTCTGCCATCCTCTTCTCCTTTTGCCTTCCATCTTTCCCAGCATCAGGGTCTTTTCCAAGGAGTCCTCTCTTCGCATTAGTTGACCAAAGTATCTGAGCTTGAGCTTCAGTATCAATCCTTCCAATGAGCAGTCAAGGTTGATTTCCTTTAAGATTGGCTGGTTTGAACTCCTAGCATCCAGGGGACTCTTAAGAGTCTTCTCCAGCACCACAGTTCAAAGGCATCAATTCTTCGGCGCTCAGCCTTCTTTATGGTCCAGCTCTCACAGCCATACATTACTACTGGAAAAACCGTAACTTTGATTATGCGGATCTTTGTCGGCAAGGTGATGTCTTTTTCCATGTATATCATATCATATCTCATCATAATATCACATATATTTAGAAACATCTTCAATGATATGGCAACCTAGATCATGCAAAAAATAGATTCTTGAATTATCAAGATACAGTCATCATACCATTCACGTACATGGTACAATTTCAAGACTTCTTCATGAATGGCATTCTTCTGGGTTCAAGCCTCTTAGATTTCACTATGATTGGAAATATAAGAAAAGCAAAGAATAGCAGGAAATGGCAAAAATAAAACTTCCAGGCACATTTAAATAAAAATGAATTCACTGGTTCTACCTCAGGGGCATTCTTGAATGGCCAGGTTGAACATTTTCAATCTGCCCTCTGCACTTTTCCAAATTAATTTTTCTGTGCATGAAACTCTCACACAGCACCATGTTGTAATTTATGTCATTTAATTTATCTTTACTGGATTGGGAAGAGGGAAAGCAAAGGTTGGGCTCCAGCTAATCAACACCATCTAATCTAGCTTTGGCTGCTAACTAGAGCCCAACTAGAGATGGAGAAAGTTGAATTACATTAAATACTTGGGAAACAATTAATACATATATAATCACTGCATATGGGTATTGATACCATGGCAAAAGCTTGTAGATAGACTCAGTTCTGTTATGCAAATAAACAAATGTGGGTTCAGCAGTGCTTTGCATCTGACTACAGAAAACATTAGACATTATTATGATGCTCATATTAATAATATGCTGGGTTCCATAGCCAGGCTGTCTGTGGATACACTGAAGCTATTAATCCTTGGGGATTTCAATTTACTACCAGGTGACATTGAGTCTGGGGCACCTCAGGAGTTCATGGCCACCATAACAACCATGGATCTGTCCCAGGTCATCAAAGGTCTGACGCATACTGGTGGTTGCATTCTGGTTCTGGTTTTTGTCTCAAGGCAGTTGTGATGTGATCTGGTATAGATATCAGTCCATCAGTCCATTACTGTGGTCAGATAACTCTCTGATTTTTTTTTTTTTTTTTGGCTTATTGATATCATCCCACCTCTCAGGGAGATAGGGTCCATTAGATCAGCTGCCCCAGGCAACTTATGGACCCTGTTGGGTTCCAGAGGAAGCTTGGGGTTTTCCCTGTGGGTTCTTGTGGTCAATGCAGTGAAAGCCTTAGTCACAGCCCCTGGACTACATTGCCCCTATGCATCGTCTCCCTCTGCACTGATCCCAGGTTGCACCTTGGCTTTCTGAGGAGCTCCAGGAGATGAAGCACCAGAAGAGATGCCTGGTGTGCTTTTGGAGATGAAGAGCAAGTCCAATTGAACACCTGTAAGAGCCCATATTTGGCCTTACATCATGTTGATTAGAGCAGCAAAAGATTACTATTTCTCCACCTTATTGAATCTGCTGATAGCTATCCAGTGTCCCTGCTTAGGGTGACTTGTTCATTGCTGGGGAGGAATGAGCTACAAGAATAACTACAATACCTCTGTGAATACTATTCTTATTACCTGGCAACATAAAGTCAGATCAGCTCAGTTAGATTCCAATTGGGCAAGTCCAGTTGAAGTGCCTGGGGCATGGTTTTGTGGCATTATCTGGTAGGAGCTTGAGTCTGTAACATCTGATGAAATGGACAAGGTTCTTCAGACTGGAACTTGTCCACGTCTTTAGAAGCTCCATGTCTCTCCTGGGTTGTTAAGTCTGCCTGGGAAGTGACTTGTGATTGGGTCCATGTGGTGGAGTCAGCTTCTTTGAGGGGGTGGGGGCTTCCTTCAGCCTTGAAGGAGGTGGTAGTGTACCCCTCCTCAAGTAGCCATTGTTGGACCTAACTATTCTGGAGAATTTCTCTCCTGCCTCCAACCTTTCCTTCTTGGTGAAGGTTGCTGAGCAGTTGGTTGGGCAACAGTCTGGTTTTAGGCCAGTGTACTGTACAGAGACAGTATTAATTGTACTTGTCTGTGACCTTTGGTGGACCCAGGTTGGGGATGGTGCATCCATCCTAGTCCTTCTTGATCTTTTAAGAACTTTCAATATCATTTATCATAGGATCCTTCTGGACCAGCTGTGATGACTAAGGAACACTGTGCCCTTTCATTGTGGTTGGTCCCAGTTGGTGTTGATGTGTGTGTGGGGGGACAGATTGAGCCCATAGCCTCTCATTTGTGGGGTGCCATAGGGCTTGATGCTCCTGCCATTGGATGAGGTTATCCATCAATTCAGGGTCAGGTATCATTAATATGTTGATGATATCCACTTATAAATTGTCAGGGGAAAAACCTCATTAAACATGGGAGACAGACACACCAGAACATGAGTCACTTCAAAGTTCTAAAAGCTTTATTAAATGTTAGTTCAATAAGCAAGTAAAATTCAACCAATAGCATACAAGGTACTTACTTGGATTCACATTGCAATGAGGACCAGCTTGAGCAAGCTGTCAGATTCACATTGCAATGAGGAACAGCTTGACCAAGTGGCACCGACCCCCTAGTTGCAATCCTTTTTATCCTCAAAAACCACAGACCACAGACATGACTCCCAGGATTTGCAACTGAATCATAACGTCCTTGGTGCTAATTTTATCATACTTCCCTGTTCCATTCCTCCTTGTCACATCTTTTCCCATCAACAAGTTTGCTTAGTTAACAGTTTGCTTAGTTTTGCAAGTTTTACTTATTTCCTGTCACTGCCCTAAAGGTCATTTCTAAGCTAGCCTTTGCTTTTATTAAAATGCGATTAAAATATCTAAAAATAGGTTTTAGGCTACTAACATTTTTCCTCTCACAAAATCTTGACACTGACCCAACCAAGTGATATTGTCAAGGTCCTGTCCCAATCTCTAGAGGCTGTGGGAGTCTGGATGGAGAGGAACAGACTCAAGCTCAATCCTGCAAAGGTGAAGTGTGGATATTTGCCTCCATCCCCCAGTTCTGGGGACTTTCCATCTTCAGTATTGAATGAGTTGAATTTCATAAGTGGGAAATTTCACCCTCGGGTGGAATAAGACTCACAGCTCCTCCTATGAGCAAGAAGGTCTTCACACAGAATCATCTAGTGCACCATTTCCCCCTTTCCTGGATTAGAAGGTCCTTCAGATATGTCCTAGTCATCTCACAAATAGATCACTGCAATGCGCTGTATATGGGGCTGCCCTTGAAGACTATTCAGAAGCTACAGCTGTGATGGGCATGCCACACTATGCCATGTTCCATAAGCTGCACTGGTTACCACTTAGCTTCTGGGTACAATTCAAGATGCTGATTATCACTGATAAAGCCATTCATGGCATACGGCTTGGCTATCTGAGGGTCCACCTATTTCTGATTGTTTCTTCATGTCCAGTGAGATCAGGCAGAATGGATATGATTTGGGTCCCTTCAAAAAAACAGTGTTGTGTATTGGGACCCAGGAATTGTGCCTTCTCTAGCCCTCTGGAACAGCCCCCTCCCAGAGATCTGTACAGATCCCACCCTGATGTCATTAAAAAATTCATTGAAAATTTGACTGTTCTCCCAGGTTTGGGGGTAGAGTGATGACTGAGCCCCAGTAAGATGTTTAATTGTTTATAGAATTTGTCTTCTGGATACTTATATTTCTTTTTATCTGTTAATTGTTCTTACTTTTTAAAATGGAAGTCACCAGCAGTCATCTAGAGTTCGGCAGCCACAAAATATTGTATTCAATCAATCAATCAATCAAACTTGGTCAATCAGGTTCCTTTATATAATTATCTGCTTGTGTCTGCTACATTTTAATTTTTTTTTTTAACTATCCATGAGACAGTTTGAAGGCACTTAAACACACAACAGGTTCAGAGAGATCTTTTGCACCTCAGATACCATCTATACCACCAGTAGAACTCCAATTGCAAGGGACTGTAGTTATTAGAATCCAAAATACCTGGAAGATATCAGGTTGCTTGACCAAGGATAAGAAATTCCTACTGGTTTTCTTACTAATCATGGTGTGATTGTAATACTCTAGAACTTTTTTTTAAACTACAGTTTCTATGCAGGTAACTGAACAAAATTAATAGGAAAATACACAGCAAATGCAGCACTAAATTGATTCCTTCATGGAGAAAGAAACACACGAAAAAGAGGTAGAATTCTGCAGACAATTTTCAGCTCACACTGTTGAGAAAGTATATTGTGGGTAACTTATGAATTCTATCAGCTCAGCTGTTCACCTGGAAAAATCATTATTTTTACCTTGCATAGACATTTCTAACCACTGGAAAACTGTCACCTGTACCACATTATTTTCTGGTATGAAGGAGATTAGTAACAAGAAAAGGAAGTAAGGAATATTGTGTTCTCCTATCTTTCCTGGTCTAAATAATATATTGAGCATGTATCTTTAATTTAAATATATTCACATAACTCAAGGAATTGAAATATTGTTCTGCACTGAAAGGATCCTGTATTCTGAGCCAAGATCCAATTCTAGTGGAGCTCAGTTAGAGAGTTATTTATAAAGAATTGTCTTGAATTGTGGTCACAGTTAACTCATGCAGAAAAATCAGATAACTAAACATGAGGTTACACAGTTAATGAGTACTAGACCATCCCAATCAATAGCTGACTCTCACTCTCTCTCTCTATCTTACGTGTACGTGTGCACGTGTGCGCACACACACACACACACACACATTCTGACTTATGCATTCTTCCTCTTTCACAAATATTAGAGTCCAACATTATCTGAGTAGTGGAAAATTTGGAGCAGAGAAAAAGAGTACCATCATTACACAGAATAAACTATACATTTAATTGTCAGAATAATGTGGCAACAGGCACAACTTAGATGATTCAAGACTGAAATTCATGGAAGATAAAACTATCAATGGCCTTTGGTCATGATAGCTACATGCTGCTTCCAAGATCAGAGAAAGCATGCCTCTGAATAAGAAAATCTGAGAATAGCTAGAATGGGCTAGTACTTTCAGATCCTACTGGCTGATGACTGGTGGGAAATAAAATCTTCAGCTAGATATATTTTTAATTTGATCCAGTAGGCTTGTAATAATTATGATACCGGCTTAGGCTGGAGAGACTCAGAGTCAAATCAGTTCTCAGTCATCAACATTCACTGGTTGACTTTGGGCTAATTAGCATCTCCCAGCCCAACACAGAAGTGTTGCCGTAGGGGGAAAATAACTACAAGAAATGCCTTAAGCGTCTAGCAGAAAGGCGGAATATATAACTGTGTTGTTGTCCTTGTAAGTAGGGCTAAAATATCATGTCCGATACCTTAAGTTTAACTGTAAATTTCAACCTAATTACATTTTATGAGAGTTCTGAATTTTCAGTCCACATTTCTATAGCCTTATAAAGTTTAAACGAAACATGCTATAAGGAGTTAGAGGAAAAAGGCTTAATCATGAGGCCAGACTCTTTGGTCAGGAGTGGGATAGCAGATTATAACACCAATCGCCATCACCATCACCATCATCACACAATTCATTTTGTAGTGCAATACTTCCAGTGAGTATGGAACTTGTAATCTCACTGTTTGTTTGTTTTTTAACTTAGCTCAGGGTGGTATTCTTAGAATACACTTTTATCATGCTAAATTTCAAATCTTCAACAATCACCACCACTGCCAAACAAAAACTTACAGAAATATTTCTCTGATATTTTTCTATCCTAAGGTGATATAACTGAAGGTATTAAAATGTTACAAAACAAAGCCGCGCACGTAATACCAGAAGAAGGATTGTTAAATCTCCTTTCCCAGATTTGTTGTTGTTGTTTGACTGGAAGGAAAAAAAAAGCTAAAGAATAAAATGATTTCTAGCAATATTCCCCCCACCTTTTTATTTACTTGTTAATTTCATACACTTCACAGGAGCACGTACATCTTCTGTAGATCAGTTTTTGTTTTCTGTTTTTTAAAAGTTTAATGCATTTGACTGATTCAGGCAAAAGAGCACAGATTGGCAAAAATCAGTATTTCTTTGTGTATTATTTGTCCTAGCATCTGTTTAATGGAAGGAAAATAAAGCGTTGCAAATGGTGAGTGAGTGATAACTGAGGACATTTTTCACTCCAGTGTTGATGAGATTGGAAAACAAACTCCCCCAGTTTGCTGCATTGGCCTTGATTCCCATAAAACCCCAGCCGGCATAGCCATACTGGCAGGAAATCATGCAGTTAGATTTCAGCACATTTGGACAACTTCATACTGGAGAAGATTGCCCTGGAAGAACTGTTACAGCTCTACTTAAGTTTAAACTCTACAGTGAAAAGAACATTGAGGGTAAGAAGTTATTCAACTTGACCAGGCAAGACTCAGGCCAACCTCTGTTTGGGAAAAGTATGCTTATTGTCAAGTTGTATTAGAGAAATAAATGTGCCGTGCCCTTTCATTTACCTCACATTTTCTGTCATGACTGTTTCTGGGCACTTACTCTATCCTAAATTTGATCATGTTCTTCATGACCCAGGGCATAATTATCTACATTTGTTGCCAAATGTAGTTGCCCATCCTGTTAGATTTAGTAGGGTGGCATCCTCCAGGGCCTTCTAAGAAAACAATGTGATCTTCTAGGACCTTGTAGACATTCTTCCTCTGTGGTGGCCCCTTCTCCTTGGAATAGTATTCCCTTGAAATCCACACAGGCCCTTCCTACCAACATTCAGCCTTAAAAATGTGTTTTGTTTTGTTTTTTCAGCAGACCCTGAGGTAGGCTGTTTTGTGACCCCTCACTGATAGTGATATTATATATTTTAATAGCTTGGTATTTATGGAGTAATATAACTACTAATACATAGTATATTACCTTTGTTATTGGTTTGACTGTTTGTTTGACTGTTTTGAATGCACTGCATGTGCATTGGTAGTTGAGAGAAGCTAATAAATGCAATAAATAAAATTACAGACTAAATGATCCTGAAGAACAGAAATCTTCTGTTTTGTTGTTGTGACTGTGAACATAATGGAGCTAATTGTTCTATCCCAGGCCAAACACACACAAGTACACAGGGAGGTGATTGCAAGCTTTACTAAATGGTTTTGCAAAGTCAATAAACGAGCGGCAAGAAGAAGTGAGTGTGAACACACATGCACGTGCGGTAGAGAAACAAGTCCCCTAAAGTTTAGCAAGCTTGCCTTAAAAGAGTTCCCATCCAAAACAATGGCCAGAAGAATGGTCAAGTGAGTCTGTGGGTCAAAAGCTTTGTAGAAGGTTCATCAGCTGGTCCAGTTCCAGAGTCAGGGTTGTGAGGTTCGCAGGTCAGGAATCAAGATGCACAGAGTAGGAGTTAATGGGTAGTTGTTGTCAATGGTGATACTGGAGCTTGTTGTTCTTAGGAGCAGCCCCAGGGTCACTCATCTGGAAGGGTGAGTCTCCTTCCTTGCGAGAAGACTTGCCAAGCACCTCTGCTCTTCTCTCCTCTCTGCACAGCAAGCCTTGCACAGGGAGGGGGTGGCAGCTCAGCCTCTTCATCGTCAGAGACTGGTGACAGCTGTGCCTACTCATTACTGGGCAGCCCCACCTCCTCTGCCTGCAACTGCTCAGACAGTAGTTCATCTGGTAACTCTGGAGCTGGGTGCTCATTGTCGGTCTCCTCCTCTGAATCTGAGAAGAAAGAACATTATGGGTGTATGGATTCTAGGCTGAGGAGCACAAGAAAAGATTTCTTCACTTATACATTTATAACTGCTGACCACTCAATATTTTTGACAACTGGGAGTAGTCACAAATAGACTAGGTTCTGTTCAGTGGGAGGAAATAACCCATTCTCCATTTATTTCTTTAGAGGCCCACTTATAGAAGAAGGTGAAGAGTGATCCTACAGCTGAGAATGTCATCTATAGGCTTTGAAGAATACCTCCCAGGTAAAGCAAGTGCTATGAGATATGGATAGACTAATAGCTTGATTTAGTTGAAAGTTGTTTACGCATACGTTTAACTTCAAAACAGTACTTTTATTATCTAAACAAAACAAAACAAAAGAATTACTTATCTTTCTCTCTCTCTCTCTGTATATGTGTGTGTGTGTATTAGAGAATACAAAACTGAATACATACACACACACATACACACACACATATACAGAGAGAGAGAGAGAGATTTTTAGATCAGAGAGACTGATCTGCTCTGCTTTATTGTGTTATCTTCCTTTAAAATATTATTTATCATTCTTGGTTTTCTGTCCTCCTAAATTATTGGAAATCATAGCCCTTTCAGAATTGGAGGATACAAGTTAAGGAAGGTTGCAGATATTTACAGTTCAGATTTTATGTAAAAAGGCTTCTCCAACTAACAATTATATAAAATATTGTTTAAGGCAACAAATGGACAATAATGTGATTTTGAGAAAATGTTCCATCTGACAAACTACTTTAATTTTGTCAATAGACAAAATATCTACTGTAAGAACTTCTCATCCCTCTTGGAATTTATCATACAGTTACCTATAAATCATAATGAAATATTAAGCAATTAAAATATACTGAAAAGTTCTTTGATGGAAAATATGAGTCTTTTTGTATTGCAACAAAAAGGTAATGCTGGAAAACGTGGTAAGAAGATAAATATCTGTATTCCATGACAGAATCACATTCTAATTATGATGTTTTCATCAATCACACATGAAACAGTCTTTCTGTGTTAATAAGATTGTTCAGAAGATATTTTATATAGTAAATATTTTGTAGCGGTTGAACTGATTTTATACAGTAGGTAAGAGTCATAATAAACTTTTTTTTTTTAGAGAACACAAAACTGAATAGATTTTACAAGTTGTACCTAAGCACATGATTTCTTTGGAAGTAGGTCCAATGAGATTTGCTTCTTACTTAGTGAATTTCAGACAGTATTTAAAATCACACTTAGTTTCACAAAAATAAGAAAAGGGGCTAATTCCCAGTAAGTTCTGGAATTCAGAGAAATGGAAGGATGGGCAGGAGAAAACTTCTACTTCCATATTTGAATGTTTGATAGATTAAGATGGCACCCCAGACTGCAATGCCGTAGAAGTATGTAGCAAGTCATTCATTATTTCTAAAAATGAAAACATATATGAAAAGAGGTGGCTATGTGGTTGCTAGGAGTCAAAAATGACTTGATGGCACATAATCAATCAATAAATAATTTTACACTTTCTTTTTATCACTTTTTGGAGTTGCTGAATCTAGGGTGTCATTCCTTTTTAAACCATTGAATTAGTACTGCTGTCACTTATTCGTTCTTCCCTCCTTGTGTGTGGACCTCTTTATGTACTATGTATGCTTCAACACACTAAAACAATTTACAGTGGGTAAGATTGGAGGACTATAGGGAATTGTTGTGGCTAGCTCATGTGGTCTTGCAGCCTTGGTGTTATTTATTCAAGATGTAATGATACGTATTGGGGGGTATATGAACGTTTTATATATGTCTGTATCATTCTTCCTTAATGATAATCCTTAATTTTGAGTACTCTTCTATAGACAAGATTATATATTATACTAGATTCAAAAATGCTGAAATGATTGTGGTTTCGGATCAGTCCTATTATGTCCTCTTAAAGTACAAAGAGATATTAGATTCCAGTATAGACTTGTAATACTTATAAAGTGAAATTACCTGGAGAGAATTAATCTCTCGAACTGCAGACCTTCAGTGATTCCTTTCTACAATTTAACATTTTATTACAGTTGAAATCCTTGTATGCTGCTAATGTATCTGTTCTTTCTTTATCTTCCCACAACACTAATAAAGATATTACATTTTGTAATGTCTCATCAGGAAAAAAAATCTATCCCATATGACATTGTAAGCTGATTTTTATATTTCAAATGAACTTGAAACTCAACACTTTGGAAGGTTATATACAAGCTGCAAAAATACAGGAATGCATGTACAGGTAGTCCTAGTTTAGCACAACTGGGATGAGCAGCTTGGTTGTTAAGCGAAGCCATCGCTAAGTGAAACCACAACTGTGCTTATGATCTCACTTCAGCTTTCCCTTGCTTTATAGACCTGAGAAGGTTGTAAATGCAAGAATTGGTTGCAAAGTTACTTTCTCATTACTGTTGTAACTGTGAATGGTCACAAAATGAGGCAGTCATTAAACAAGGACTACCTGTACATGAAGTTCCTTACATAAACTCATAAGCAAAGTTACTCTTGATAAATTGTGAAAAAATTTTAGGGGAATCCATAGTGTACTACCAAAAGTTTTATTGAGATATTAAATCTAAATGGAACATGTAATCATGCAGGAGAAGGACAAGGCAGTGAAGCCTGACTTTATCTTCCTATGTTTTCAATCAGCTAACCTTGTTGAATTGCACCTGTTGTTTAGTAGGGATGAAACATTTTTGACATGGTTGGGTTGTTGCCCCAATGCCCAACCTTCTTCCTCCCTCATCCAGATTTAGAACCTCTAATGGCAGAATTTCTAAAGGGAAACCAGAATAACATCCTTTTAATGGCATACCATTTTGCAGACATTAAACAAGTCACAAAAAAGCTCCATAAGCAAGCCAAATCCACATTTTAACATTTCTCCAGTTATTGTCAAATATGTATAGAATAAAATTGCCCATTTTTCCACATTCTTACAGCCATTATTACTTCCTTTTCATCTTTTTTTGTTCTTGGAGGCTAACTTTTGTAACATGTATTTCAATGCCACTCTTCAACGTACAGATCTCTAAACTACTCCTTCCAGCATTGTGTCACTTCAGATTCATTCCAAATCATTTCATCACTTTCATTCTCAATTCCATTCCCTTTACTGGAGACATCTTGATTTGCCATTTGCACCCACTTCCAAAAGATTTTTTTTTTATTTCTATCAAAATCACTCTGCATTTTCCTTGCCTCTTTTAATCTTAACCATTCTTTGCTCACGTTGAGTCCTTGTCTATCTATAGATATTATACAATATCTTTCTTTTATCCTCAGTAGTACAGCAATCATTCTCTTAAATGCACTTTTCTCACCTAAAGCCTTTCACCTCTTTATTCTACAAAGTATCCTCTTTCATACTTCCAATCAGCATATCTCCACATGCCCAGGTGGAATTCAATGTGTCCTCACAGATTCCATATCCTTTTTCCTTATGTCCACTCTCCATTCATTTTACAGGGAAATTAATTTAATATTCTTTCATACCGTTTTTCATTTCCTGCAGTTCTATTGTCTCTGTACTTCTTTCATTTTCTTTCACGTTCATCCCCCTGCCCCCAGATCTTAACATTACAAAATAATGGTGCTTTAAAAATTATCTCAATCTTTCATCACAAACAATCAAATCAAATGATCAATCAGATTCATTCCTTTTCCATTTATATGCATGGACTTATGTATGCTTAAACCACACGTTCAAAGCAGTTTTTTTTTCACAGATGCTCACCAGATCATTACTATTGTTATTCATTCATTCATTCATTTTTTTTTTTTCTGCTGTCTTGGTTTGGTCCCTTCCATCCATGTCATCAAAGCAGATTTTTTTCTGCTTTAATGACATGGATATGAGAAGAGCCATGGATATGGAAGAGCCATATTTCAACCATGGCTCTTCCACTATCACGATTCCCTGGAGCATAACAGTTGACTATCAACAAACCTTGAATTCTTACTTTCATATGCATCCATAATAACCTTGCATACATGCATCAATTCTATTCCACAGGGTCAGACAACCTTCACTCAGATCTGTAACGTCCTTCTTCATTCTCTTACTTTTAGAGCTACCCAACATATCTATTTTTCTCTTTCATTCATTTCAGTTATTAATTCATGTTGTTTACAATTTCTGCCTCTTAGAGTCCAAATCACAATTTATATTTATAAATCAGTATCACTTTTGGGAATTAAAAAAGAAACACTCCCTTGTTAAACATTGGAGAAGGTTTTATTGGGAAGCTTGAAAGCCTGTAGTTGATTTACACATATGATGATCCTGAAGATCTATTTAAATCCAAAATATATTTGACCAGAGAATAAGGAACACTTTCCCTATCCCACAGCAACTGGGTTTGTCTTTTTTTCTTTTTGCCCTGTTTTTGTTTAAAATTGAATTTAAGCATATGACTTCTTTCATTTGGCCTACTGAAATTGTATTTCTTTAATTTTCCATTGTTTTACTGGTGTTTTATTGTTAGTGGATTATTGTGAAATGTTGCTATAAAATATTGTGAATTTTGACATTGTTGTGAGATATTATGAGTAAGGCTTTCCATGGCAAAGTGATATGCAGATAAATTGGTGGTGATGTAAAATTTTATAGACCACTGTGGGAACAACTACAAATGTGGGAACAACTGAGAAATGTATAAAAAGAATCTGGGATTCTTAAAGGGCCATTTAAGGAGAAGAATTGTTCATGTAAGACAAACCCTTAAGAGAGAGGGGGGAAACAGGCAACAGCCATCATTTAAAACCAATCAAGGCCAATTACCACCATAGGAAGCATCTTTGGAGTTTTATTATTAGTTTGTTTTTAAATAATATGTATTTGTATTGTTTGTTACCCATTTGGGTGGAAACATTATCCAAAGAGGCAGGATATAATTATATGCATGCATTTCACAGCACATACCTGTTGTACGCAAATCCCACATATGGTTGGTATGCATTATTTCATTTTGTTCATTTCTGTTTTAACTTATATTTTCATCTACGTTTCAAAAATACATATTTATTAATGTGCTTATTTTATTTCTTTTTTCAGTCATAGACTAGCGTAAGACAAATAACAAAACAACTACTCTAAAAAAGAAGAATAAAATATCATATTGTTAGAATGAAAGAGGGTAAAAATAAAAATTATTAGTGCAGAAATACAAAGTATAGGGATTAAAACCAGGGAGAAATCTATAAATTTAACTTATTTACAGTGAAGCAGTTTACAGCAATGCAAAACATTAAAATTAAAACCAAAAATAAATAAGACAGTAAACCTGGATGTCAACAGCATCCTGATAGAACTTAGTTCTAAACCATTTGATGGTATCCATTAGTTTCATGTAGATATTGAAAAACATTGGAGATAAAATTGAGCCCAGCATGATTATTTCAAAGCGGCACTTTCCAATATCTATACTGAATTAGAACAGTGAAGAAGAACCACTATGAAAACAAGATGATTTGGTTTCTCTAAGGCTGGCTATAGCTGAGAACACTTAATCACCTTAGGCAACCATGGAAGATTAGAGACTGGCCTATATTGGCCCCTATCTGAGGAATCTAAGATAAGCCACTTTAAAAATATTCTAATAATCTATCTCAGAGTTGTAAGGTTTACCCCATTCATCTAGAGAAACTCTTGTGACACTCTTTGTGTTCAACAAAGAAGTTTACTCAAGCGTAATGTATGTAATTACAGACAAAGCCAGGACTGGCTTGGCACATCTTCCAATACAATTTATAGTCTCCCCGTTCCCACGCTTTGCTCCATTGCTATGTTACAAATCCCTCGCAGTAATTCCCCCCTTCACCGAAATGGCAGATTCAGTTCAGTTCTTTTGTCTCTTGATTGCTTTACCCCTCTGGCGTGGTCGTGGTCTTTCCTGGTTCTTTCTGTTGCGCGCAAAGCCGGGGTTTTCCAATCACGCGCTGATCGCTTTGCTGCGAGCCGCTGCTCAACCCTTTGTCTACAGCGCCTGTGGCTAATCGGCATGGATACAAAATATCCACTCTGCAGTTTTAGTTAAGCGGTCCCAGGTGGCCCATTAATCAGCTCGCCGTTTTTCCACTTCCCCTTTTTCCTTTGCTCACACTCGGGCAGTAGAACTGACTCAGCGCAGCTGGGCAAGTTCCTAGCCGTGCCGCGCCGGCTGAATCTGACAAGAGAAACAGTAATGATAACAATTAATTCAGACCAATTCTAGTATTATCCCAACAGAGACTGTTTGCCAAGTTAGGGAAGTGCTTGGATAACGAGTGATCACAGAGCTTGTATACATTTCCAGGTAACTTGAACTGATATTGATCCAGTCTAACTCTTCAAGATAAAGTTTTAGACATTAGTCTGACTCTGATTAAATAGTGATATACCGATTAGCCCAAATGGGAAAGATCCTATGGGCAAAATATCATTAAAAACCAAGCTTCTGTAATCAAATTTTTGGGAGCATGAAAAGACAGGAATTCAAGTCTCCACTCTTGCAGCCAGAAACCACTCAACAAGTTTTGAGGTTGCACATACAATATATACGGAGAAAAAACTAGATTTTTGATTCATGTATTGTCACAGTGTACATCTTCATGGGTTTTATAACATGCCTTACCAGATTCAAGTTGAATCTTCCTCTGTCTATTCAGTAACTATCTATCTTAGCTTCATTTGCATGAAGCAGATCAGAGAGAATGCTTAACAGCAATTGTGTCAACTAGCTAAACTGCCTATTCCAGATATAAATCAGGGCATCTTGAAAATTTCTGCTGAGTTTAACCCCAAAACCTGATGCTTCCTGAACTCAAAACTGAGCCAAGAGTTTCCTTGGGCAGACCATCCTAATAGCCCCATTACACCTACATGAGATATAATCATTAAGTATCCTATAAGAAATGTTATTTATCCATGTAGGAAGTTCATCAGATTAGTATCACATTATATTTAATCATGGGGTCTTTTTTTCAGTTTTAGAAGATGAATACATTAATTAGAATTTAATTATCTGGCCAACTTAATCTCAACTAACCATGTGTAATTATTTACATATTTGAGAATTACAAAATATCAGATTTACTAGAAGTGTAATACTGTCTACTTTTTTAGATGTTGGAATTATAACTCCCAGAATTCCCAGATAGTATGGTGTTATGGAGCTGTATTCCCAGCCCGTCTGGGAGGTGCCTAGTTGGGGCATTTATTGCAAATGTGCATAAACTTCCAACACTACTTAAATTTGCCTCATTGTGGTCAATCTTATAAATGATGTCATTCAGCTTAACCCAGTTAAATACTGGGTTTGGGCTCTGGTTTGCATCTGGATCTAGTTTTCATTTTCAGTCATATAAACAGACACTGATATCAAAGAAATTAGAATCATAACATTAGTGTTTTTGTTTTTTGCAAGTTTGGGCATTATGGCAATATTTCTCTCAGAGAGGAAGCTTCATCAATATGTTCTTATTCCCACATCCTATTTCCTTCAAATTATATCACCCTGGAGCACTGTATATAATGTCTATGCAACTTCTTATTTTTACAATCTTTAAAAAGTTGTGGTGATTATCTCCCTGTAAATTCTTGTTTAGCTAAGTTATGCATGCTTAATTTTTTAAAACATTTTCTCTATGGAAAAGAGATTAGCATGATGAAATTAAGCTGCTCTATCCCTTTAATTATTATTTCCTGCTGCAGTCTCATTTTTTTTTAATTAAAAAAATCCCTTTGCTTGGTACTGAGCAAGAAAGAATTAAGCGCCAGTTCACAATTACATTTAAATCACCAGATTGATCTTTACAATTCCTCAACATTTGACAGCACAGCTTTTCTTTATATGTGTCATTCTTCAAGTTAAGTCATCATTGTGAAAGAATGTAGTCTTGTCTTTGGAAAAGGAGCAATCAGCTGTTAAGGAAGGGGGGAAAAAAACTACTTGGTCCTAAGAAAAGGAGAGTGTGAGAAGTAAACTCAAAGTTACTCTGCCTTGATTTTGTTTGGCATGAGATACGGTAGGGAGAAACTCTGAAAGGTTGTTGAAGTTCTGTTATTCTACCCTACATGAATACAGAGCATTGCTGAAATCCCTGCTGCTTTTGTTCTTTCACTTGCTCTACCTTGAAGGGTTGACATCAGTCTTGAAAGTCTCCCTACTGTCTCAGCAGAGAAACATTGGACCTTGACTTCTAGATCTAGAATATGGTGAAGCACCTCACTGTCTGCAGAACAAGTGGTAGAAGAATTATTATAGCATTAACAGTAGGTTGATATAGAGATAATGAACTTGTACAATGCCATGATACAGCTAGCACAGAATGTGAGACAAGGCTTATCTCAGCTGGGAGAACCCCCCCTCCCCAAGTTACTGAACATCTGTTCTTGCTCTGCTTTCCTGGAAGTTTACCAGATAACTCTTGGGAGATTGGTTAAAATCAATTCCTGATTTTCACTACTCAGAGTAAATTGCTCATGGTGGGAATTTCCCACAGATCTGGCCAAGTTCAACTTCATTTTTAGTCTGCTGAAAGAAGAAGCAACTGCGTGGGCAGGTCTGCCCATGGACAACAATGCTTCAGTATTATATATGAACCTCATTCATTTAGAGCTGCTTTTGATGATTTGTCCAGAAGAACAGCCATAAATTAGGGGGCTTGAAAGCTGAAGCAAGGAAATCCTTGAGTTCGTGAGTACCTAACTGATTTCTAGTTACATGCCAGATATAGTTGCATGCATTAGTAATGTGGTTTTACCCTGATCACAGTTTAGGGAAGGTCTTTCTGATAAACCAAATAATAAATTAGGAAGACAAGGTAGAGCAAAGAATTTGGAAGAACTGTTCAGCAATGGGGGTTAATCGATGGACAATTGGAAGAGTTGAGCCATGGAAGGAATAATAGAGGGAGAAGGATTCACATTCTTTCATTGACCTTACCACCTACCACTACCCCAATTGTATGGAAGCCATGCATATAGGAGCAGTGAAGAGATCCTTTTCTGCAGCAGAGAAACAACAAAGGAGGAGGAATATCAGTTTGTGTTTTTGTTCTGGAGCTCTTGGACATCCAGCCATGGCTTCTCCCACTAAAGCTGGAAAGTGCTGCATCTGTGGATATATAAGCCACCTGACAAGTAAATGCCAAATCACTGAAGAGCCTTATCTTCAGGTAACTTTGCAGGCTACCTTCCCAACAGCTCAAACAGATGCCAGCAGGCAAGTGTGTTTGATATCTCTGTTACTCTTCACACCCTCACAGATGCAGAAATATTTATTTTTTATTTATTATTAAATTTGTATGCCACTCATCTCCCCCAATGGGAGAGCTCTCCTATTTTAGATTCTAGCACAACAGCTAATATTATGGATGAAACTACAATACATCAGTTCAGGTTATCCATGCAATTACTAGAGAAGCTTACACTAGTTGATTCATTACCAGTCTCTTGATGACCAATCTTTTCAAGCTGGTCCCCTTTTGCAACATATAACTGCTCTGCAGTTGAGAATAAATGGTCACACAGAATTATGGCTGGTCTGTATCAAAGCGTCCCTACACATTCTTACAGTGCTGAAAATAGGTTGACTGTAAACTCATAATCTAAACATCCATTGGGAAAAGGAACATTTTCTTTTTCTCCCAAAAGTGGCAATATTGAATTCCTTTCCTTCTTGCTCCCCACGTCCAATGCTATTGAACCTCCTGTATTCCTGGAAAAGTATCTATATTTTGCTGATATTTTGGAAAAAAAGAAACAAACTCCCCACCCCCTCAACTGGCCATGTGACTGCACAGTCAACTTGCTACTTAGAGCCCAGATTCCAGCTAAATGGCAATATCCCATGTCTACTCAAGAGTTAACAGTGTAAAGGAGGTTCTAGATAATATCTGAAGAAAGGATTTATTCACCCTTCATTATCTCTTTGTTTTTCATAAAGAAACATAATTCCTCTTTGAGAGCACTTTGTGTTATAGACTTCTTAATTTGTCATTATTAGGGATCACTACCCTGTTACTAAGTTGGAAAGTTGATCTAAGTTTGAACTAAGTTTGATCTCTCTCAACTGGAATATTTGAGTTGTTGGATCTCTACAGATGGGTCATGCAAAGGGTCCATTGTCACATGGCAGGCATCTAGAAATTCATGTGATGGAATGGAATTATGAAGGCCAGGCTCAGGGAGATAAACATTTTCTTAGATCCCCAGATGAGACTGACACCTCCCTGAGAAATTCACACTGTTGTGGCTGGCTGACTTTGGGAGCTGGGGTTTCAGTCTGGGAAGATTCTTGCTAGAGGTTGTAGCTAATAAACATAACTGGACTGAATTTACATTGTCTCTTGGAGTTCCTTGGGCTAGGCCTGACATCAATCTTCCCAGACTGAAACCCCATCTCCCAAAGTCAGCCAGCCACAATAGTGTGAATTCCTCAGGGAGGTGCCAGTCTCATCCTCTTGTTCCTCCCATGCTTTTCTGGGGAGCTAAGAAAATGTTTATCTCTCTGAGCCTGGCCTTCATAATTCCATTCCATCATAGTTCAACAGTTCCAGGGTCTGCTAACTTTTATAGAAGATTCATCCTTAATTTGCAGAAACCACAAGACTGCTAATACAACTGAAGAAAAGGCATAAATTTAAATGGTCCCCTGTAGAGCAAGAAGTTTTTCAGAGCTTGAAGTCATTTCCCCCCCAAGCTAGTACTCAGATATCCACATCCCAGCCACCTCCTTTATTGTGCAGACTGTAGCTACCACCCCCACCACTTGACCTTTAGAGTTCTTGCCTCCATTGCGTCTGAGCCTTCTGACTTCCTCCAAGAGAGACAGGCTGCAGAGTTCCTGTTAGATTTGACCAAAATGGCTTAAAAACATGGAGAAAATATACATAGACAAGATGGCACCAAGATTGTGGTGGGGGATTTTACTTTCCTTCCACCAGGCCCAAATTAATTGATTGATTATGTGCCATCAAGTCATTTTCAGCTCCTAGTGACCACATAGATTTTCTCCATGATGATCTATCCTTAACCTGTTCTTTCAAGCCTCCCAATGATGCACTGATCTCCACTGTAACTGAGTCCATCTACCTTGCTGCTGGTCATCCACTTCTTTTCTTTCCTTCCACCTTTCCCAGCAGTAGAGCTTTCTCCAGAGAGCTAGTTCTTCACATGATGTGCCCAGAGTAGAATAACTTGAGCCTGGTCATTTGTATCTCAGGTGAAAACTCTTGGTTGAAACCAGGCCCAAAGCTTAGACTTAAAGTTTATTGTCCCCTTCCCTGTTACACATCAGTTTATCCCAGCAACCCCCTATCTGCAAATGCCTGCTACTAGGCTCACTTAGTATTTCATAAATTACTCCTTGTTTGAGAGGAACTGGCTGTTTCTTGGATTCTGCACCCATTCTTTCCCCCCATCCACCAGTTTTGCTGGATGGGAAGAGGAGTAAAAAGTAGAATATATTCTGGATTTTAGATGCAGGATCATACACTTAGAATATCTGATTCACGGGAAGGGCTACCCTGAAATTTGTTTGTTTAATCAATTTAGAGGCCATTTTGCTCCTAACAACTCTGGTTGGCTTATAATTCAAAAAGTAAGAACAATATGATAAAAGAAAAAGAATTCATAACCATCCCAAAGATGGACATATACATAAAAAAACTCCATCAAACAGGGGTTCAATCCTCAACCTGCCTCATGGAGAATAGCTAGCTTCAGTAGCTTCCTGAATGTCATTAGGGTGGAAGCCATCCAGATGGAAACATTATGGGAAAAGGCAAAGGATGTCACAATTTGCCCGCCAATTCCATCTAAAATTCCTAAACAAATCCCATCTCTCAAAACTGCTTCCAAAATCACCAGACATTGATGAAGAAGACTCTTTGCTTCCAGCCCTGTTGTACTTCCAGCTGCAACTGCTGTGTAACAGGAGGAGAAAGACACTTCCCAACTCCATCTAGATCTTCCCTGTCAGACTTGTTCATTGATCCTGATGAGCTGCTGGGCCCATCTTCACAAGATGGGGGGGGGGGGTGATTATCTGTCCATTCTCCTTAGTGAATTGCTACGCCTGTTTGTGCAGAAGAGAGGAAAATGATTTTGATGGGAAGGTGGTGTGAAGGAATGTAGACTTTGCCTTGAAACTCAAAATAATCCCACTTTGATTCTGTTTGGAATAAGAGGTAGAAGCTCTGCCAACTTTCAAGGTCCTTCTCTTCTCTTCTCTTCTCTTCTCTTCTCTTCTCTTCTCTTCTCTTCTCTTCTCTTCTCTTCTCTTCTCTTCTCTTCTCTTCTCTTCTCTTCTCTTCCCTTCCCTTCCCTTCCCTTCCCTTCCCTTCCCTTCCCTTCCCTTCCCTTCCCTTCCCATCCCATCCCATCCCATCCCATCCCATCCCATCCCATCCCATCCCATCATTTTCTATTCCATTCTATTCTATCCTATCCTATTTTCTATTCTATCTTTACAACAATAAAGAGCAATCTCTCTGCTTCTTTTTCTTGTCCTTGACTACCTTGAGCACAACAGCTTATCAGACATATTCAAGGGTTTTAAAGCATTTTGAGATTAATCTCTTGGGGTTCTAAAACATACCATATGTATCTGTAAATTATTGACAGAGGCAAAAGGTACCTCTCTTTACTCAAACATAATTCTTTTAAGGATTAAGGCAGGCAAGGATTATTTCAAAATATTACAAAGTTTATTGTGGTGGGATTCATACAGTGAAGAGACGAATGTATTTCTATACAGTGTTATGGTTTGTAATGTAATTGCTTAATGTTCTTTCTGAATCATACCCATGTAAGAACTGGCTGAGTTGTCCATTTTGGATAGCTGAAGGGGCTTCAGCATGAATGTCCCTTTTGTACTCTTCCCAATCTAATATTTTCTTAATTGCTCATATCTCACATTTGGCAGATATAATATTTATAAGGAGGATACCTAATACCATCTTCTCTCCTAGATCATAAAATAGTCTTGATTTAAACATCTCTACCAATTCCTTAGACAGAGCTGCACAGATTAAATGGCACTTCAAACCTCTAGAATACCCTTTACAACCTTCTATCATTTTCTGGAGGTCATGTTAGCTAAAAAAAAAAAATCCCAGTTATTTTATGACTTTACATTTTATTGTTCTTTCTTGATGCTAAGCAAGGGACTAGAAGGAACATACATTCTACCTTTTCTTCCCAGAATGTCATTTCTGTTATATTTGGCTTGTTTAAGCAAATACTTTTGGAGGGCAGGGAGGAGAATATTTATGAATATTTTCTTCCCACCTAAGATATGCAGGCATCATCTGTCTCAAAAATCTTAAAGCAAATTCCCTTTCATCAAATTGAATAAATGCAGGTAGGAAATGCAGAAGAGTTTTACTGCATGACACCAATGGCTTCAACCTAATATGCTGCCAACCATTGGACACAAATCTACATAATCTATTGTCAAGTCCCATATATCTGGCAAATGAAGGCAGCAATACCACAAGGATTTCAGGATAGTATCTTTAATGCTATTTTGGGGTGAAATCAGAATCTTGAGAGTAAATTCCCAGTCAGACTTATACTGAGTTAATTAAGGTAGGATCTCTTTGAAACACTTTCTCCCGTGGTTCTTACATCTGGGCTATGTTGTCTTTTCTCACCTAAACTGCACTTTTCCTCTGCTTTTTTCTTTCAGCCCAAAATAATCCATCCATCCTTCCTTCCTTCCTTCCTTCCTTCCTTCCTTCCTTCCTTCCTTCCTTCCTTCCTTCCTTCCTTCCTTGTCAGAAATAATATTCTACCTTTTCCTTATGGTTTGCAGTGTATATTAGACAGAGCAGATGAACTGAAACAGCTTGATGACTCTGAAGGAAGGAGACCAATAACAGAAACCAGATTGTTGACTCTTCCCTAGTGTGAAAAGAGACACTATCTAAGGTTAGTTAGAAGGTGTTAGAATCAGTAAAAGGGAGTGATTCCTTATTTAAAGTGGGCATTTTTCCCACAACAAGTGTGTCATATTAACATGCACATACTGTGGGACCATATTGCTGGTTATACTGCACATCTAAATGGTGATGCAGATGACACTTTTGATGGTAGAATGAATTTTTTCCCCTGATGTTAAGTCAATCACAGCTTTTTTACACATTGCAGGAATAATTTAATGTTGTGGTTGTAAATCAGGGAACAATGCCAGGTGAACTTGAACTAAGTGGGAAGAACATTTGTTGTATGCTGGGGGGAAAAACATCCAAAACAGGAGTTGAAAATTAGCAATTCACTGGATAAAACAGATTGGAGGCACAGTAGTTTGGACAGGCCATCTACCTATCCCAGGTCCTTGGGAAGGACCCAATAGGTGGATAAAAATGACAAAGCCAGTCTAAACATCTGACTGACTGTACAACCAACCATAATAATAATAATCCCCCAGTGAGGCACTACATTGATGTGGTTGTGGGCCTTGCATGCTCCGAGGAGGATGAGAGCTATGCCACAGGTTCAACCATATTGGACAGGTCTCATCAGAGGAGCCAGAGGAAGAGTGTCTCTCCCATAAAAAATATGGTGAGATGTAATTTACAGAAACCTATACTGGTTTGGTCATTGCCTTGGTCAACAAGGACCATGCTAGGTGTTCTAGTTCCTTGACATCTGGTGACAAGTGGGATACAGGACTCAGGACTGTTGGCTGAGCAGCCAGGACCAGCAGCTGCAGGAGTACAGGAAGAAAAGTTGTTTACCCCTTGCAAATATACAAAGACTGAAAACAAAGAAATAATGGTCTGCTATTACAAATCAAGTCCAATGAGAAGAGGATATCTGAAAACAATGCACAAGTTCTGGAAAGAACAACATCCAAAATCAGAAATAACAGAGCAGAGGCTAGCAGTTCAAAATCGAAATAAAGTATTCACAGAAGTAGAATTGGAAGAACTGCAAAGGTCTACCCAGGGCAAAGAAATTGAAGCCTTGCCAGAAGTAGCTCAGACTGTAGAGGCAAACCAGGGGGAGTCGGCAGTAGACGAAGCCAGCATAGCTATTGAATCAGTTTCATTCCCAAACCAGATACTCTCACCTGTGCCTTCTCCTCAGAAAGAACGAAGCCCTCTAACTAAAAACAAGAGGAATTGAAACAAAGAATAACTGAGCATCTAGAACAGCATAGAAACAACAGAATAAGGTTGCCTGCACTGAAGCTTGTTACAAAGAAAGAGTTAGCACAAGTATTAAAAGATGCCAATACTATAATATCAAATATAAGCAGCAGCTCACTGCAAGAAACAAACCAACTAATGTACAGCACAGCTGCAGTTAGAACTGAATAGCTTGGATGCAAAACCAACAAGCAAGAAAAAAAGCTAAATAGTGCACCACTAAAATGGAAGATCAGTTTGGAAAATAAGATCAGCATGCTAAGATCAGATGCAAGCAAGCTAGAACAGATGAAAGAAAAGAAGCTGAAGAACAAAAAGACCAAAGGAGAGACTGCAATGAACCAGTCAACACCTGACAAAGAAGAAACAGTGCAGTTCTGGGCACAGCTATAGGACAACCCAAAGAAATACAAGAATGCAGCTTGGAAAAAGGAGGTGGATAAGATTAAAAGAGAAGCTGAAATGAAAGAACTTGTAGTAACAGCAGAAATGGTGGAGAAAAGGGCCAGGAAGATCAAGAATTGGTCAGCACCAGGTGAAGATGAACTGCATGGGTTTTGGTTGAAACATCTGACTTGTCTGCACCCACTCATTGCCAGGCAGTTTAACAACATACTGCAAGGAGGTGAAATTGAAGATTGGTTAACACCTGGCAAAAGCTACCTGATAATGAAAGATCCAACAAAAGGGGCAGCACAAGGCAACTGCAGGTCAATTACCTGCTTACCAACAACTTTCAAATTGCTAACTGGTGTTGAAGCTGATGCAGTCCAACAGCATCTAGTTGAAAACAAGTTCTTTTTATCTGAGCAGAAAGGAAACTGCCCAAACAGCAGAGGAACAAAAGATCAACTCCTAATTGGCAATATGATTTTGGAAAACTTCAAGAGAAGGAAGAGCAACTTGAATTTAGCTTGGATTGATTACAAGAAAGCGTTCAACTCCTTGCCACATGATTGGATAATCAAGTGCCTAGAAATAAGAGGAACCAGTAGAAACATCAGAAGCTGTGTGCAAAGATCAATGGCAGAATGGAAGATACAGTTGCTAGTCAATGGCAATAGACTGGGAGAAGTTAACATCAAGAGAGGAATCTTTCAAGGAGACTCACTATCACCACTACTGTTGTCATTGCATTGATTCCTCTGTCAACAATACTGAACAAGTCAGGCCATGGCTATCAAACATCAAAAACATCTGCCAGGCTATCCCACCTCCTTTACATGGATGACCTGAAGCTGTATGGAAAAACACCATCTGAAATAGAATTGCTGCTCAACACTGTCCGAATATACAGCCAAGATATTGCAATGGAGTTTGGACTGGACAAATGTGCCACCCTTCCCAACAACAGGGGAAAATAGTAAAAACTGAAGGAATCAAGATTCCCAATAGAAATAAATCAGGAGTCTGGATGAAGAAGATCACTACAAATACCCGGGCATCCTTCAAGCTGACAACATCAAGCACACTGAAGTCAAGAAGAAGGTTAGTAGTGAATACATAATGAGAATGAAGAAGATCTTAAAGTCCAAACTCAATGGAGGAAATACCATCAAGGCAATTAACAGCTGGGCAATTCCACTCATTAGATACCCAGCTGGAATAGTGGACTGGAGAACTAGAAATCCTGGATAGGAAGACCAGAAAAATAATGACAATGAATCATGCCCTTCATCCATGCAGTGAAGTTGACAGATTCTACTTACCAAAAGGAGCATAGGTGGGCATGGAATGTTGCAAGTACACCAGACAGTTGAAGAAGAAAAAAGGGCATTGGAATAATATATATAAGGGCAGTGAAGAAGATGCACTAAAGCTAGTACACCATGACGGCTTACTGAATACTGAAGAGACCAAAGTGGCCTACAAGAAAGGCCAAATGAAGAATAGAAAAGAGACATGGCAAGGCAAAGTATTTAATGGCCAGTACACTAAAAAACTAGCAGGCAAAGCAGATAACAAGAAGACCTGGCAATGGCTAAAAGCAGGAAAGTTGAAGAAAGAGACAGAGGGGCTAATTCTGGCTGCACAAGACCAAGCCTTAAGAACAAATGCATGTAAAGCCAGAATTGAGAAGACAGCAAAAGACAGCAAATGCCACCTCTAGAAAGAAGCTGAAGAAATAGTGGACCACCTAGTTAGCTGATATGGCATGACAAAGTAGCAGCAATGGTGCACTGGAATATCTGCAAAAAATACCACTTGCCTGCAAGCAAGAACTGGTGGGATCACAAAACAGACAAAGTAATAGAAAATGAAGAGGCTAAAGTGCTCTGGGACTTTAGAATTCCAACAGACAAGCACCTGCCAGATAACACCCTAGATTTAACAATTGTTGATAAGAAAGACAAAAAAGTCTGGATAGTGAACATTGCAAAACCTGGAGACAGCAGAATAGAAGAGAAAGGACTGGAGAAAATCACAAAATACAAAGACCTTGAAATAGAAATAGAACAATTGTGACAAAAGAAAGAAAAGATAGTACCAATAGTAATAGGCGCCTTGGGTGCAATCCCAAAACAGCTGGAGTACCACTTGAAGACCCTCTTGGCATTGACAAAAATCACCATCAGTCATAGCAAAAGGGAGCTTTACTTGGAACAGCTTACAGCCTGTGACAATACCTTTAACACCATAAAATAACAACATGTGCCTTGGGAAGGACTTGATAGGTGGATAAAAATGCCAAATCCAGTCTAAATATCTGGCTGACTGTGTGACCAACAATGATAATAATTGGCAAATATATAATGTTCAGGATGTTGCTATTTGGTGTTTTTTCAGCAACTGTGAGATTAATCTGAATTCAGTTAAAAAGCTACTATCCCTCTTGCTGTAGCTATAATATCTTGCATATATTATTCACAAAAATTAACATTTTACATTACAGAGTAATTTAATTTTTAATAAAAATGTTTAAAACTTCAGTGAGAGGGCTGGGGTGGTTTTTCTTTCTCTAATTATTATTAACATACTAAATTTAAATCATGAAGATACAATGCATATGGCAATGATTTACCAGTATAAATGTTTTAGCAAAGATTAAAGTTCCCTTCAAGTTATTTCATATGTCTCTCTGCTGTGAAGATGAAGCTATCAGATGCCACTGACAAGAAATGAATTACTAAACCATGAAACCAGGAATTTAGTGAGATGTGGTGTTGTGAAATATTAAAAACAACAGTGGGATATTCAGATTATTGTGTATTTTCCACAATTATGTCAGTCAATTGGTTGAGTCACACATATGAATGAAATTCAAGAGTATACACTTCAGAAAAGTTTGATTAGAAATAAGAAGTACAGTTTTATCAGGATGCTACTAGTATCCTGCCTGGGAGAACCTACCATTAAACAAAGTGAGATAGCTACCTCAATCAGCAGATTTTGGATGCCATGAAAAGGCAACAACTTTAACTTTTTAATGTCTTCTTTTCTTTAGAAGTGGGCACTAGGATAGTCTTTTCAGATTTCTACCTCAGCTGCCAAAATGACTGACCTTGGATTTCGTGTGCCTTGACTTGGGGAAAGGGAGGACCATCATCTGTACCACCTCAGGTAGCAAAATTATTTGGTTCAAGCCTGCACCTGGAGCAGTGGATTATCAGTGAAATTTTGATTTAACAGACCAAATGGGAGAAGGAGTGTCCATTATTCCTTAAATTGGAGAGTCATTATGCAATTATGCCATTTGGTTACTTTCACATCATGTATGTAATGCATGATGCTGTTATGCAAGTGACATAAAATGATGAAAATCCTATTGGAATTCTGTCCATTGCATCCAAAGTCCATTCTACTGAGGCCTGTTAACAAGGTTTTCCTGTATAAACTGGACAATGTGGCCTGTAGCAGTCATTGCCCTCAGAATACTATCTATGCATATTTATCTCATATTGAAGAATATATACTTTCTCAAAGGCCATTTGAAAACACAAAGGATGATTGCAGTATTCAATATTTTAATTTCTTTTTTTTTTTTTAAGAACTTCATTAAACTTCAGTAAAGAGTAAAATATAGAAAAATCCAGGGGAAAAAAAGAAGATAGCAAAATAAAGAAAATACAGAAGGGAAAAAGTAACTTCCAATTTTCGTTGGCACCGCTATAGATATGAAATACATTCACATCTTACTCTAATATTTAAAGAGCTACAAAATAAATCTATGCAAGCAAAAATATTTTTAAAAAATTAATACAAAGTATTTCTATAGTTATAGAATAAATCAGTCATCAATCCCCAAAATCAAAATGTCATTTTTTTGAGTCTCAGGTAAAAATCCAAGAGGTTTCCACATAGAAACAAAGCCAGACAATTTCTTTTCTTTAATCAAAGTAGTCAATTTTGCCATCTCTGCTAGTTCCATTAGTTTCACTATCCATTCTTCAGCTGTAGATATTTGTAAATCTTTCCATTCTCAATATTTTAATTTCAAGCTGGTAGTGTGATTTAAAAAAAAAAAAAAAAAGCATGTGTTTGAAAATATGGCTTACACCAGGAATATTATGCTATTAGGCAAGAAGACTAGAATAATTATAAGAATAAAACAATAGATGAATCTGTAATTTATAAGGCTTCATTTTTAAAGGAGTATAATTAGATGCATCATAAAAATGCAAGAATGAAGATAGTACAGAAGACACAATTTCTGAAGATCTCACTTTATTACAGCAATAGGCTGTAATAAATTATTTATTCCAATGTTTGAAAATAAATACTTTTCTGTCTGATGTAGTTGTTGCATATATTCATAAATACATAGAAGGGTTACATACAGCGCATTCAGTTAAAAACTGAATGCCATTCTAGTTAGCTCAATGACTGGGAAAATAAAACAATGAAATCAAAGGACTCTAGACAATTAGAATATTTCATTAATTGCCCACTGGAAATCAGAAGTGTATTGAAGCAATGAAAGGCCAGTCAAAAAAAACAAAAATGAAAATACCACCTAGAACATTTGTTTCTTTTCCATGAAAGAGATAGTCAGCAGAATTTTGAAACTGGGACAAGAATTAAAACGGGCATGTAACGTATAGCTAAAGGGGCACGATCAATTCCTTTCTGAATTCTAATGTAGAGATCTTTGAATGCAGAAAAATAGTTCCTGTGCCAAGCACAAGTTGCTGTAATACAACTCTCACCAACTCATCAAGGATGGGACAGGTATCAAAATGCAGGGGAAAAGGATCCCATCACATGTCCTTCTCCATAGTTTTTTTTTTTTTTGCTGTCCCTACTATGGAGAATTAACTGCATATTATAAGAAAGACACAGAAGTAAAAAGCAGAAACACAAAGTAGTATCTATATTTCTGGGACTTGACTGCAATCCTCTTTCATTTCTTTTGCTTGTCATGGAGGGAGTTGGGAGAGATGGAGAATGAAACCTTTGAGATTTCAAGATTTCAGCAGAGAGCTGCTCTCTCTTGCATGCCAATGCTCAGAGTCGCAAAGCTCAGCTTAAATAAAACTTTTGAAACTCTATGGAGCTGACCCTAGCTGACCTATTCTTGAAATTCTATCAATAAACCCAGGCAATCATGCAGCTAAGATGCAGATGTTGGCTGATTCTAGCTGAGAAGCAACAGCTGACCCTGAGTGAAATGACATTACATTTGATCCGTGAATAACAAAAATATTCATTTCTCAGGACATCCATATGCAGAAAATGAACTAGTACCCACATCTATTATCCTGTGAGGAATTCCTTCCATTCAGAAAAGAAGGATTTTATTCCCTTCTGATTTTACTACTACTGAAAAGTGGAATTCTCAAGTAGCTACGAAAAAGGAAAGAAAGAGAGAAAAAGGAGGAGATGATTGTTTTACTGCCAGAAGAAAGGTGCATGTAATAAACAGTACAGAAAACTTTGTTCCTGAGTGTTGTAATAAATAATACAAAATATCCCTATCAATTCAGAGAACCGTCAGAAAGGACAGAAAGCAATAAAAATCAGTGCAACAAGGCCCTCATTATATTGCATAATTTAATGAGCATGAGACCAAGGGATTGTTAAACATCAGTTCCATGTACTTCAGAAAGAAATCTAATCAAAACAAAGACAGAAAAATTGTGAATCAGCATAATTTAAAGCATAATTAGCTACTGATAACAGTAATTTTTGCATGTGGTAGACTTGTATATATGTGATGAATTAAACAAACAGGCTGCAATATACAACATACATCTTTGCCTGTTCCCTTTATTAAACACCGATTTAAGAAAATCATACTGTTAATAGATAAACTCAATGAATCACAACTGCTTGCTTTTTTAAAAAAATAACCGTCCATTAAGTAAATGATTGAGTAACATTTAGAAGACAGTACAAAGAGAAAAACCCTCTGAGTTCAAGCTTTATTCCTAAGTAAGTAAGTATAAGATTGCCTATGGCCTTTAAACTCAGTGGGACATGGGCAGATACATATACAGTTCCTGGGCTAGGAATCTCAAGGCTGCAAATCAATCTCAAATACCATAATCCCAGTTTTTCCAAGAGTGTTGTCTACTTTTAGGATAGTAATCTGCAGAATATAGGGGTACAGATTATATTAGAGCTATTTGCTTGCTCACCTAACTGATCATCTAAATCCTTAGATACAAATGAATCACTTGTTTAGAAAGCAGGAATGCATGGGATTGCACATTATTAAGGATGAGGAAGGACTGCATCCTTAAACACACGCATAAAAGTTAGCACAGAAGGGAGAAGGAAAGGCTTTCATTCCAGGTGCCTCTGTGTAAGAGGTATTTAAAACTTCAGAATACCAGCAACTGGTTGTGGTTGTTCTTTTCTGCTGTCATTGGCAGCTTCTTGCTTATGAAAACTCATTACCATTCAGAGTGCTTTCCCAAGAAGGAAATGCTGGCTGTCATGCCTCGGGGTAGATTCAGTACTTAATGATTCCAACAACTTCTGCTTATACGGGAGGAGTCAGACAACTTACTCAATGTGGACAGAAGACTATAAGAATGAAAGGAATCACCATGGGTTCGAGATGATCTAAAACTGGTCCTGAGCTTGAGGAAGAAATTAATCTGCCCTGTTGCAGATGCAGGTGATGGATCAACCTGATCTTCATGAATCTGAGTCTGAATTTGCACTCTCCAAACAAATGTACAGATCATGGCATCGGTACCTTCTGGATTTTGCACTTCTCCAACTATTAGGATATACTTCTTCATTCCAATACATTTTATAATAGCTCCAAAATGCATCTTAACATGAATTCAGAGCTTCCTCAAAGTTGAAGGCTACCTGCAAGATCCTCTTCACCTTATAACAAGCTGGTGAAAGAAATAAGGTGGTGAGAATGAAGATGTGAGATCACCCCATCAGCTTAATGACTAAGCAGGGATTTATTTAAACCTGAGACTTTGCAGGCTTCAATTAATATTCTAAACCCTACTCTCCATTGGCTGTCCATGCCACAGAGGATGGACGAATTGCTAAAGAACCATGCAGAGACAGCTGCTTCAATGGATAGATAGTACTTGTGGTTCAGTGGACTCTTTAATTGTTTACTATCTGTTTCTCACACTGCATAATAACAGTTTCTCTTGGCATGTATCTCCTTGGCTCACAGTCTGGACATTACACGGTTAGCTCTTCTTAAACTTTGTATATGTATCAGGTCCTTTCAAGTTCGATATAAACTACAAGCAAACCTGGCCTGCAGTCCCTTAAGCAGCCAGCCAGAAAATCACTTAGCAGGCTCCCAGCAAAGTTGAATTACTGCGTGAAGAGAGCAAATGTGATCAGAGCTCTGAACATTCAGCTGCAGCACACTCTTGCACGCACGCACACACACACCCTTCTCATGACATCACGATCCTGGGATTGGCTTAATAATCACCACTATTTCAATAATACTTCAATGAGTCACAATGGAGCCTCCTCTTTCACTCGAGCTTTTGGTTTATTTAGAAATTGTTCTGTTTAAATATCAGTTCAGGGCTATTGGCAAAGCTGCACCCTGAGGAGGAAAGCTGCTTTGGCTGAGCCATCAGCTCTGCTGATGAATGAAATGGGTTTGTTGAAGCAGGGAAATAAATGAAGCTGAAAGAAAAGTGCATTGAATTTTGCCCATACCTAGAAACGTGCTAATACTAGCAGTAGGGAAGAAAGGTACTCTATGCATTTATAAAAGCCTCCAATAGCAAGCACCTATCAAGTGTGGTAGCTTAGCACGAACTGAGAATATCCCTCAGACATACCAAAACAAAGCAATTCAGAGCAAAATATATTCCTTCAACATTGCCAAAAACAGCCATGTGTACTGTACTTCCATGCATATTTATTCAGAAGCTCCAAGGGATTCATCTGGACTTCCTTCCAGATAACAATCCCTTATAGGATTTTAGCATCATAGCAACCCTGGAAGAGAAATTTGCAGCCAACAGAATGAATGCAACTGGCCAGATTGCCCCATCTGACTGAAGGGAGTCAAGCAAGCCCTCCCCCTCCCTTCCTGAAATCCCACTCCTGTTCATCTTTCAAAGAAAGGACTCCTTTTGGGAATGTCAAGCTGGCTTGTGGCCATCGGCCATTTCAGGGTGCTTCCAGATGGGAGAGTTTTCAAGCACAGATTTCCTGTTCTTTTGGGAGGAGAAAGATTAGGATGGGCAAAGCTCTTTCAAGAAAGGAGCCAGTTGAAAGCATTCGCAGTACCTCTTGATGAATTGTTCCTGACAGATGGATAAAATTTGAAGGAGAGGTCTAGGTTTGGCTCCTCTCTTAATGTCTGGGACGGATTTGATTCTTCAGCTAGACCCTCTTCTCTACTCATTAGGCATGGCAATGAAATGGTGATCTTTCTAAGGCCACCTGGAAAACTGAGTGTCTGAGAAGAGATTTCTTCCTGAATCAGTCTCCACAGAAGCAAATTCAAGGGGGTGGAGATACAGAAGGGACGTTTTGCAGAAGTATAAGAAAAGCTTCAGCATACAGATAAGCTTGCAATCCTAAAGTGGCAGAAAGGAAGGGCGTTAATAAGGTCTGTGCTTGCTCAAAGGCTATGAAATGTTGCATATCAGCTAGAGAAGAGAAACAGAACTGGGAAAGAGAAACGAGTGGGGTTCAATAGCATATAATCAGCATAATGGAGTATTCTGGCTAGAAGCTTCAACTGGTACTTTCCTATTAGAAGCTGGAAATATATGGCTTCATTTTATTGCAGGTCTCACCTACCCATATTTACAACTGTAATAACTACATTACACTGATCTGCCAAGTTTGTCCTGGATGTCACCTTAGCTTTCGCACTCATATTTACAAGACCTTCTGGCCCTGAAAAGTACTGAGAACTGAACATGAATGTGACTAGAAATATTTTTTCCACTTATCCCACTATGTATTCATGGTCTCCAGGGCTAGAGCATAGGGTCTTTTCTTCTGATCATATATAATAATCACCTGATGATACTGATTTGCTGTCTTTCATGGTGGGCAGACTTTATTGAGTCCAAACCAAGTTTGAGAGCAAGAGAAGTATTTTGAAAGAAGCCCATCAGCTATTAGCAACTGAAAAAGGCATTAAGCTGGCACACACATTATCTGGCCAAGATCACCCCTTCTAGACTGGGAGTGACAATCTTTTGGAGGATGAGGTGTTTGATGGGCATCTCAGAAGCCACCCTTCTGGCAGGGACAAAAGTATAAACATGGGTTCTATGCCTCTGTCCAATGCTTTGTTTTCTCACCCCATCCTCTCTTTCTCCCCCTCCCCATCAAGCTTCAACTCACAAGTAGGACTCGGCTGCTTATACAAGTTCATGGGAAATCCAAGAACTTCTGATGAGAAGTGATTATTGAAGTTAGGAACCCAAGACCACAGAATTTCAGCAACTGCTGTGTTTTTCGAACAAATCTAATTTAATATAAGCAATATTCAAACCATCGTACAGTTCTTTTTCTTTTCTGCCCACAAAACGGACTGATTGACCCTCTCTTCGGAGCAAACTGATTTGTTTCCATCTGGTCCTTTGTTTTTGCAATGGCCAGATTTGCTGTCATGTTGTTTTTCACTGTGTGAAAACTCTCCATTGTGTGGGGTTGTTTGTTTTTTTTTTTGGTCCCTTGTTTAACATTCCTTGGCATGGGATTTATTATCACAGTTAACCATGTCACAATAGTGCCATCATAAATTTCCATTCCAATATCATCTGACAAAACATTTAGGAAAGGATCAGACATAAGAACATTAGCCTAATAAGCCACAATTTATTGTGCTAAAATGGTCATATTTGAATCAGTCCTTAGTGCCGTACTTAACTTTTTTCAAATTTGGAACTTCCTTTAGTGTAAACATGCATTATGGGAATAGCATTCTTTTAAATTCGTATTTAATTCTTATTTAATTTTAGGATTAAATAAGAATTTAATGGATGAACTATTATGGATTATTGGAATCCATACTGGTTCCTAGCTAAGCGGGCACTGAACTTACAAACATAGACTTTCATCCTCCTGCTGTAGAGGAATTGTGCATCAAATTCAACACAAGGGAATAAGCAGTTCGATGCTGAAGTATGAATCCTACTAGTTACTTGTAGGGTTGTATCTCCAAATGTGAGGGGAAACCTGGGAAGATCTAGAAATGCCTAAATATATTCCTTAGGGGAAATTCAGCTAGGCATATCTCTGAATTTCAAGTTCTTATTCTTTAAAAATTAAGGTCACAGCACAGGCAAATACAATTGGCGCTTAAGTGAAAGGGAAGGCAAAGCTGTAAGATGTTTGAGAAGTTAACAAGGAATTTAGATACTTAAAAGCTGAATCCCATATAGCAGGGTTCCTCAACCATGGCAACTTTAAGACGGGTGGACTTCAACTCCCAGAATTCCCCAGCCAGCAAGGCTGGCTGGGGAATTCTGGGAGTTGAAGTCCACCCGTCTTAAAGTTGCCAAGGTTGAGGAACCCTGCCGTATAGCTTGTTCATTATCCTTCTTTTTCGTTCCCTCTCTCTGTTTTGTTGTCTTTCCCCTTTAATAGTCACAATGATGAGTGAGAAAGGGTCATTTCAGGTTATATGAGCTAGACAGATGATATTTTTATGTAGTATTTCAGTTCAAATGACATTCAAACAGCTTTAAGTCATTATTGCCTTTTAATGCACAGAAAGAAGGTACTTGTTGGGGAGCAATGGACAGAAGAGAAGGATAATGCTTAGAGTGCATAACAGGCAGAAATAAAGCTTTCTTTTTATTGCATGTTATCTAGCATATGTGATTTCAGATATCACATTATATTGGGCATTAGAGCTCATCAGAATGAAGCATTATGTACAACAGATGATTTGCCCACTGCAATGTAGGAAGGTTAGAGCCTTTATATAGGCCTATGTTCCTGAGTTTAAACTCTAGGCTTTTTCTTCTCTGCTTTTCAGGTTAACGCTCATTCTCTTGAGGGTCTCCAGAGGCAGTTGTGTAGTTCCCTAAGTCTGGGAACTTCTGGTTTCTGCCTTACTACCTTCAGGCCTACCTGCAGTATACTTTTTGGTTTTTTTCACATGCTCATTCTCCTTTAGTTCAAAATTTCTAAGCTGCAGACAGATTGAATTGTGACGCTTCTGATATTTTCAAACCAAACATTGGTTAATGTTCTTAATAGGAACTCCTACATATTTCCTCATGCTTCTCAGCTTTCTTTCACACAACAAGCTTATTTATTTAAAGAAAACAAGAAGAATACATGCATTCACAAAACCCACCAAAGCTGCAGAAGGCACGCAGGGCTGCAAAAATTGGACTGGCCTAGAGGGGAGGAAAGAGTTAGATTTTTCGGTCCTTTTTGTGCCATCTTCTGATCACCTAGAAATTTATGACGTATATGTGTTGTAAGATAGATATTTGTCAGAACACATAGGTATAAGTAACTTATTTTTTTTTTAAACAGCGGCCAGAGTCAATTTTTAAAAATGAAGCCTAACAAATTATACATCTTCAATGTGTACTTTCTGTGATCCCATAACACTATTGCTTATAAAATACTCTCATACAGAATTTTAAATTAAATACATTTTAGTAAAAGACTGATAGAATTCAAAGATGGAACTGGGGCTAGTGAAACTAAATACAGTTGGAGTTCAAATACCAATTCAGCCTTTGTCTGCCATCCTCCCTCTTTTCTTCCTTTAACTGGAAATCTTATAAGTTATTTTTGAGCTGTAATTCAGAATGACACATTTCCATTTCCAGCTAACTTCTTCCAACCATTACTTTATTACCTCTTCTACTATTATGTGTTAGTGAAATGCACACTTTCTTTATCCTGATAATTCTATTGAAACAGAGTATCAGATAGTGCTCAGGGCAAGACTGATTAGGAGATCTGCCCCATTAAAAAGTCCATGGCTTGCCTATAAAAGGTACAGATTTGGACTTTGGGATTTCTAGGGAAGGCTGAGAATTAAAAATAATAATTAAAAAAAACTATCTGAAATTCTAAGACACTTCTATTAACCAATGCCATTTAAATATTATAAATTTACTCAGCTGTGTTGTATTATTTAGGCATGGAGAGTAGAAAAAGGAGGGAGTGAAGCATGGGGTAATAGTAACTATACATCATTGATGATAAATGTATTGGTACCTATCTCTTAAAGGCATCCCAGGTTTGAGGAGGCTTTAGATATGCTAACACTTCTGTTCTCCATTCATCTGTTGCATTTAGCATCTCCCCACTCATTCCCCTGACTCCTTCTGCTTGCTCACTTACCTGTTGGTACTTATTCCTCTACACATTAGCATGGTATACACCATTTCTTTTTTCTGAAAAAATAGGAAAGCAGTAACTAAGCAGATATTGGCTTTGGGGTCACACAGCCAAAAATTATAGAGAACCAAGCAGGTGGGATTTATCACTACTTCAGTGCCTGCATTGGCCATGCACTTACAAAGCCAGCATTTGATTGGTTTAGCTGCCTGCCCCTTATAGGTTTAGGGATTTTCTTTTCTCTTTTAAATTGCTTGCAAGTTTTGAGTGGCCAGTGGATCAATGTTGGTCTTCAGAAGCTCTCTTGGGCTTTGGATCAATGCCCCATACATCTCTAATTGTGCCACCAAGACCTCTGCACCATAGTATTAAGGTAGATGTTGCTAGATCAGGTTGAATTGATTTTTTAATGCAAATTTGTCTACTCAGAAGAAAATCCCATGGAGTTCAACACGAGTCTTTCCAAAAGAAGTAGAGACAGGATTTCAAATATACTTCTGTTTGTTATAAATATAAATAGCACATGTATGTTTATATTTAGTTTTTTTCTAGTTCTCTTTGTCGTCTGATGTACAACTTCATCATGCTGTCTACATTTCTTACCATTACATTTCTCATCAAGGGCCTGGCAGTTTGATTGAAGAAAGCCTTGGAAGAAAGATTTATCTTATGCCAATCAAAGTCTGTCACTGCAGGATGCAGCATTTGAAGGACTTTGCTGATCTTGGAAAAGCAAAGCAGAGTTAGACCTGGTTAGTATTTGGATAGAAGTTGGACTGGGAAATCCCAAATTGGTAGACTAGACTAAGAAGATAAGAAAAAATGCAACAACTTAGAAGAAAGCACTTTGGTGCTGTTGCCAAGAAAACAAATGGAGGTGTCAATTCAATGACCAGAAGTCAAGCTCAGATAGAGAGAATTATTATTTAGTATGTGCTAACATCTGGACTGCTAAAATAGGGATGATATCTAACCTTTAACTGTTTGCTGCTATCTTGTGATCATTCTTTCAGATTGAGATGTGGTAATTCTAACAGCAAAACAAAAGCAAATCGATGTATCATCAAAGAAATCAACCCAGGGTTCTCATTTGAGGCACAAATGACCAGGCTCAAATTATCTGGCTTTGGACACCTTATGAGAAGACCTAGCTCTTTGGAGAAGGCTCTAATGCTGGGAAAGGTGGGGGGAAAGTTCACTCTGAGTCATAATAATGTTTAGCTGGCTTGTTTTTCACTTTTACTTGGGGTGGGGGGTGAGGAAGAAGAGAAAACCCTCAGGTTTTCCCAGGCTCTGAAATCTTTTGATGAGCAGGTATAACATCTGGTCAAGGTCACTTTCAGAGCCCCTGACTCCAGAACAGAATCATGGGATGGCAGTGCCAGACTTTGATAAATAGCCCTGACATTGCTCCTTGAGCTTGGAGCGTGGATACAGGCCATGGGACTAGGCGCTGTGTTATCTGAGCCATCTTGGGGTCTCTCCACTGTCGCCTTATGGTAGCGCCCAACAGTAGGGGAAGTTTTATCATATATGCTTTTATACTATGCTTACGTATTTCTGTTTATATTCCTATTTAAATCTGTTTGCTAGAGTTAACAATAAAGCTTAAAATCTTCTTACCAACTGGTGTGTTCATTGTCTCTGGATCTAAAAGAACTAAAAGAACCAATTGCCTGGGCACCTGGCCAGTGCTTTGACAATTAGCAAAACAATGGCACATAATCAATCAACCAGCCCTAACATAATTATGGTAGAATAGATAGCCTGATCTATGTACTTGTGCTGTGAAGCTGTAATCTGATGTTAATCTTCAGTGTTGGGTTTAGAAATGTTTGTTAATGAGAAATGTTTTGAAGAGTAGGAAGAAATGAAGAAAAAGTGACTACCAATACTCAGATGGAAATATTAAGTGAAGTTTGATGCATTATATCAAGTTTTTCGTTTTATTTTTTTAAAAAAGAGTATTATGTAGGAGAGCTAGAGGCAGCATGTTATAATTTCATTGCTAGATTCCAGGAGTTTATAAAGTTTATTTTAATTATTACAACAACTAAAACTGGAAAGACTAAATAAGTTTTTCTCTTGCTAATATGTAAATACATTGTTTTTGTTCAGAAGGCCTTTCAAATTGCCCTCAGCAACTCCAGTTCTACTGGTGGGTAATTTCCTAATTCAGTACATCCCAAGGCGAATATATGTCATGCAAATGTTTTATTTACTTGAAATGTCATTTGCTAATACCAAAACACAGACCTAGAAGAATTTATTTTATGAAGCCAAGTAATATTTGATGTAGCAATCTGCAAAGTGGGAAAATCCACTCTGAAACCCATAGTTTCCACTTAACCTGCTAGTACATACTTTTTTTCAGATTGCATTTGTCCAAACTTTGATGTACTGTTACTTGAGAATTAGTAAGCCAAATGATTCTATGGTCCAGTGGACAACATTGCAAGGGAAATCAGGCTTGTGTTACATTTAAATATATCTAAGCATCAATAAGTTTGTCTTCACTTATTTTATTTTTATTTGGTTGATTACACTGTAGCATTGGAAAACTAATACTCTTGGAGATATATCTACATCTACATCTATACTGATACTGTATGGCAGCATCAAAAAGTTAATGCATGCTGCACAATTCTTACTGGGACTATTAAGTGTGACATTCCCCTCTTAAGGACACAGAGCTACATTCTTGTTCTAAAACACAGATGAGCAACTCCCATAAATCTCAAGACTGTAAGCAGATTGTCATTAATATACAGAACTGCCCCCCACAACTTTTCTTGACCTACCTCTATTTTAGTTGCTGCTATTGGTGCCAAAATTTTGAAAGGGCCTACTTTTGCATTATCCAGTAATTGTAGTGGGAACAGAATTTGTTTATAGGCTTGACAATGACTTCAACACGTACTAGAAGGTTATAGAACAGGAACAAAGTACTCCAGAACAAAAGGTAGAAACTTACATCAAGCAAGTTGTCTGTGTTCAGACAAGTACCTTTTTCTAACTACAGTGGATATCAACTAATGAATATTTTCATTTGGTTATTTAACAACCAGGAGCTAATCCATACCAGTAATATATAGATGTAAAACCTTTCTTCACAGGAGCCTAACTGTAACACAGACATGACCTGGCGACCATGTTTTTGTGCTGTGTCCTCATGACATTGCTTTATCTGGTTCCCAGTCCATACCAGAGGCAAGCTGAAGTCCACCTTGGTTGTATGAGTTTTAAAATAGTGTTTCCTCCACCCCTTACCCCCACCCCCCGGTATAGTCGATATACTTCACCAAACATTTGGTGGCTGTCATGTGCAGCTTAATCTCAGGGCGTGAGAAATTGTGGGGAGAATTTGCAATGGAAGGATTGTTGGACAACACAAACACAAGATAAAGGAGGAGTTTGTTAGTAAATGACAGCTCAGTCTAGCCTAGAAAAAGCCTAGCAAGAAGACATTCAAATCATTCAAAGAGACTCTACATTAATGAACTCACTAATAAATGAGTGCTGGAAATTTTATCACTGTTTTCAAGATTCAGTACCTTACCCTCTAATCCTGAGATTAAAAGCACCTCATGGAAGTCTGTCTAATTCCTGCTTCTTTGTGCCTTGCTATGAGAAACTTGACATTGGGTTGGGATCAGCCCAGCTTCTACCAACCTATTTATGGGTGTTGGCATGCCACCTCCTTCTAGTCCCTCAGTCCTTCTCCCCCTGGGTCATTCTGGTTTGGGGAGCAAAATAATCCAGTTTTTATAAAGAAGTCTCTCCCTCTCTATCCATTTCCCTAGTTTGGAAACCTGGATAAACCTGAGCAGCAGCTGATCATGAATGATGATGATGGGGGCTCTCTTTCTACCACTTCACAGAACAACCCTCCCAGTAACTGACAGCTTTTGTTCAGGCTAACCTGAAGATAGATTTAACACAGTTCTGCAACAGAACTGTGTCCAAAACAGTTGGTGATATTCACACTCTTTTTAAACGTGGATTTGGTTTTGTTCTGCTATAAATTTAAACCGATGTTCAGCTCCTCTCTTCTAGAATAGTGCTAAATCTGTCTTCAGTTCCTTTTGAACATGGTTCTACTGATTTTCCAAAATAATATTAGCTAATAGTCAGGCTCCAGAATTTATTCTATTTATCTATCTATCTATCTATCTATCTATCTATCTATCTATCTATCTATCTATCTATCTATCTATCTATCTATCTATCTCTGCTATTTAAATGCTGCTCAATCCCACAAAGCCTCAACTGGTTTATCTATCTGTCAAAACTTGCCTTTTCTCTCAATGTCATCCCCATCCTAGGTTAAGAAGAGTGACTGGATTTTTTGCCAGCTGACATTTGATGGGAAAGGAAAGAAAAAGTCAGGGCCATCTCTTCATAGAGTAAACAGGGAAGCGTTTGGAGACTATCCAGAACCATGGCTACAGAGGCAGGAGAAAAATTAGCAGTGGGGGAGGGGCAGAAAATGTTATTTTCCATCATCTAGAGATATGAATCTGGCCAAGTAATGAGATCCACATCCAAATCCTTGACAAATTCAACAGAGAATGCAGAGTGGTTTTGCTTTCAAAGTACGGCAATATGTGGTTTAGGCATGCTTTTACTTATAGGCTGGATCTTAGATCTTAGAAAAAAGATTTATTCATTTAAACTTTTATATCTGCTTCTTCCATAAAACATAGCCAAGGCAGCAGAGGAAGAAGGGGAAAAGAGACATTTCTAAGCAACAGGTTTTTCCATGGTCACCCAATTGCTTAAAAAACAAAACAGAAGATCACATTTACATGACGTGTCCTGTACTCTTCAGGTATAGATAAGGAGTTTACTGTTGTCATATAAGCTACATCCTCATATATTCCTGTCATAAAACTGCTTTAGCAAAAGAATGCAGAGAACAGATATGTATGTTTCTGATAATCCCATTTCCGTATAACAAGCAGAAGCCTATTTTCAGGGATGAAAGAGATTTCCTTAAAATAATTCAGTTATTCGGAGCTTGGTAAATGCAAAAGTCAAATAGTAGCAAATGTTTAGGGAATCGCTATTCACAAGCAGACAGTTTTTTTAAAAAATGCAAGAACGAAAATACAACAACGTCAGCTAAAGGATTTTTCACAGTGGGGAAAGGCATACTTAATAAATTTATTATAGCCATTTGTGGGGAGAGGAGATGCCTTCGTACACCTTTTAATTGATTTTATCCTTCTAGGTGCACACTCAAGAGGCAAAAGCAAGGAATAAAGCTAGGCACCGAAATTTATAAAATAATTTATACTATGGCTGGAAGGGGCATTCATTGATTGACCCTGTTCGTATTTGTTTATCTTCCATGAGCTCTTTTATCTTCCTCTATATCACTGAATTGCTTTATTTGGCCATCTCAATTAATTAAATTCATTGAAAAAAGTGATTAGCTATGTTAAGTGGATTGCAAACGTTGAGGCTGTGTGTACATGTGTACACCCACACTCTCATGCACACAAATGAACAGTTTTCCCACTATGCTTCATGCCACTGCAACTGTTGTTATAGAATAATTCACTCTGTGTCTGTTGGACCTTAGGGGTGACTGAGTTTTCTCCTACCACTCAATAGAACAGTAGAAGAAATGGTATCTTTAGACTCATGCAAACGGAGAGGATCAATACATTGCCTTGCACATGCTGGAATCATTTCTTGCTTAAAAGAAGAAGTTTTTAAAAAGGGCAGGGGTTGTGGGGGGAGATCTATAGACCTTAACCATGTCACTTCAATGAATTCATTTTATTTTTAAGATTCTGTAAGGGCAACGTCCATACTATATGCCTTCACAACAAGATCAGTGAAGTTCCCGCTGTGATATGCAGTGACATTCGGATGAAAGAAACATCAAAAAGTCTAAAAGTGAGAGGAGAGGAGAAAGGAATGGAATTGCTACTTATAAAAACATTTGGATGATAATCTGAGCTATATCCCTTGTTCCCTTCCTTCTTTATCCATATCCATAGTCTACTGGCATATCACATTTTTTTTTGATCCAGGCACTGTTTGTGTACTGAAAGGGCAACCTACCTCAATTACATTATTATTGCTGGTCGCACAGTCAGCCAGATGTTTAGGCATTTTTATCCGCCTATGGAGTCCTTCTCAAGGACTTGGGACAGGCAGATGTTGTTGTTTGATGGTTTTAAAGGTATTGTCACAGGATGTAAGCTGTTCCAAGTAAAGCTGCCTTTTGCAATTGACTGATGGTGATTTTGTCAATGCTGATGGTCTTCAAGTGGTACTCCAGATAGTTTTGGGATTGCACCCAAGGTGCCTATTACTATTGATACTATCTTGGCTTTCTTTAGCCACAGTCATTCTATTTCTATTTGCAGGTCTTTGTATTTTGTGATTTTCTCCAGTTCTTTCTCTTCTATTCTGCTGTCTCCAGGTATTGCTATATCCACTATCTGGGCTATTTTGTCTTTCTTATCAACAGTTGTTAAGTCTGGGGTGTTGTGTGGCAGGTGTTTGCCTGTTTGAATTCTAAAGTCCCAGAGCACTGTAGCTTCTTCATTTTCTATTTGTCTGTTTTGTGGTCCCACCAGTTCTTGCTTGCAGGCAAATGGTATTTCTTGCAGATATTCCAGTGTACCATTGTTGCTACTTTGTCATGCCATTGTTTGTAGTGAGTCTGTGTGATCTTCTTGCAACAGCTAACTAGGTGGTCCACTGTTTCCTCAGCTCTTTCTGCTTCTGCTTCTGCTTCTGCTTCTGCTTCTGCTTCTGCTTCTGCTTCTGCTTCTTCCTCTTCCTCTTCCTCTTCCTCTTCCTCTTCCTCTCCCCCCCCTCCTCCTTTCCAAATTGTAAGAGAGAACTTTCTGTTCTTTGAGAAAAGGTTATGCTCATTCCCTTGTCAAATGAATTTGGCATTCTCATAGAGCTCTCGAAGTGAATTCTCAAAGTTGTGATACACAACAGTATTCCAATTGCTTTCTTCACTGTGTACATGCTGCAGTGAACATAGCCTGTGCTATCTTCAAGGACTGACTCTACTGGTTTCCATCATCAGTTGTGTGAAAGCAGGAATGAGTTCACCACTTGATAGAGTGAGCCTTCTCTCTTAGATGGGATGAATAAGCAACAAGATGTTGGAAGACAAGTTTAGGGCTACCATTTCTAGGCTGAAAAGAACCAATGACCATTAGATGGCAGTAAAGAAATACAGAAAACTAACTCTACTGGCCATATGGGTTTGGAACTCAACTGTAGTTAGCCTTAGATCCTGAGCCACTAAATCAGGCTCCTTCCTTCAGGTGTGGTGGAGAATAGCATCTTGTCAATGGCCAAACTGATCAACTTTAGGTGCAAATGGTTGGGAAAAAAAACATCTTGGCATTTGTCTCAAGGAAGATGATGACATTCTCAGGTGATACTGTGCAAAAAGCAATCTTCCAGATGTGGATATCATCCACTCTTCTCAGAAAGCAATGGTATAGAGGAAAAAAAATAGCATTCAGTATTTTCCACTGTTCATATGGTGGCTGACTTTTGAAGTAATTCATGGCAACTGTGGAGGAGGCATGCTTGTAAGCACTTCTGTATTGTGTTCACAGACATGGTATAGAATAAGTTTTGACTTCACCCAAATTAGTGCAAATTTTCTCATAATCCTCCAGGTTTGTTTTCTGAGACTGAATCCTCTGAGGAATAGCGCTGTATCATGACATAGTGCCATGTCCTGAATAAAAATGGTGATGGCCATTGGCTAATCCTCATTTTTAATTGGCTTTCAATTATACTTTAGTTTGTATTGTATTAGATGTTGAAATATGCCTTGCTGCTGCCTAGTTTGTATGGTGTTTTCATTTTGCATTTTGTTTTTACTGTGTATGTTTTCATTTGAATCGTGTTTTTAGTGTGCTTTTTTTTAAACTGCCCAGAGAGTTTCAATTATTATGGTTTCCATTATTATTTAAAATTTATTTAAATAAATAAATAATAATATTTCCAAGGATAGGTTGGCCCAGGAAATATGTAAAAGAGACTATGACTTATTCACGTTATGCTATAAATCATGAGGAAGCCTTTTTCAAAAAGTTTGCTTTTAAAAAATTCCCAATTTTTGTCATCCCATTTAACCCAAACTCCTTCTGCCCAACCACAAAATGCTCTGTGAAATAGCGAACCAGTGTTCCTTTCACAGTTACAGAGGCTAGGATCTGATGAAAATGATGCTGCTTTTGTCATTTGCCCTCCTTGATTGTCCTCTGAGGGCCCCTCTGTATATATGAGATTTCTATATGTTCTATCATTCAGGAATATTGGAGGAACAGGTTATTTGCAAAATCTGATTTCCATCTCCTGAACTAATGTATGGTTCTTAATTCTCCACCATGTCCTCTACTTCCAGGATGTTCTGCAGAAGAAATCTGCTCAAAATGATGTATTTATTTTAAAATGTATTTAGAAGATAAATATACTTATATAGCAGTTCTATGCAGAATTGGGGAAAAGGATAGTTTTATAGTGGGGCCAACTTGCTAAAAGGTTGTAGTGTCTTACACATTCCTAATCAAACTGAGAGTGATCACCTAAGATGCTTGAACAGTTCAGTCTTGGGCTTGGAAAGGTATAGACCTTGGAATGCAATATTGGTAAATTTACAAACCAGAGATAATTTATTACAAGTGTCGAAGCTCTATATCACAATAAGTCCCTGAAAGCAAGTGGTTATCCACAAGGAGGATAAAAATATCCAAATGTTAAGACAGATATGAGCTGAACGTGAGGTAGGCAGGAGGGAGCTTAGAATCTGCTTAATGTGGAAATGAAATGATGCTAACCATGCTTTCTAGTCATAAGTAAGGAAGTGACTGCTGGCAATTTAATTGTTTTAAAGAAGCCTTTTGTACTGCAAGCTGTGGCAGGCAAGCAATGAAAATACGAGAAAATACAGCTGTATTGAAGTTTAAAGAAAATACTAACAGTGTCAGGAAATTCATGTAATAATTGAACGGTCAGTTGTTTTGGATCTGTACACTTATTCTTAATAAATGAACTTTCTTTTGAATCGATATTGGTTGCAAGGAGAGTTACTGGTTTTAAGATTACTACATTACTTGAACACTTAATCAGGTATCTACAAACTCACATTCATGTGTTAGCTTCAGCCCCTAAAAGAGCACATTAATCTTGGAAAGTGAACACCCACAATAGGAAAATCCGGTGTATGTGAAGAGCCCACGCTTTACAAATAACACTTTCAAGAAGGAATCTTGTAGAATGTTCAGCTAAATTATTCACTGGCAGTAACCATTATTTTGCATTACGTATATCAACCACTCAGCCGTGAGATTGAAATCATGTTTACAATAATTAAAAATATGTACATAGATTTGTGTTGAATATCCTCTTCTGCCCCAAGATTAAATTGTACATTATAAGGATATAGTTATTTACCTATTCTGGTGATTACTAGTGAGTAAACTACAGGTGAAACTCGAAAAATTAGAATATCGTGCAAATGTTCATTTATGTCAGTATGGCAACTCAAAAGGTGAAACCAATATATGAGATAGACGCATTACATGCAAAGCGAGATATGTCAAGCCTTACTTTGGTATAATTGTGATGATTATGGCGTACAGCTTATGAAAACCCCAAATTCACAATCTCAGAAAATTAGAATAGTGTGAAAAGGTTCAATATTCTAGGCTCAAAGTGTCCCACTCTAATCAGCTCATGAATCCATAACACCTGCAAAGGGTTCCTGAGCCTTTCAATGGTCTCTCAGGCTGGTTCAGTAGGAATCACAAGCATGGGAAAGACTGCTGAGCTGACAGTTGTGCAGAAAACCATCATTGACACCCTCCATAAGGAGGGAAAGCCCCAAAAGGTCATTGCAAAAGAAGTTGGATGTTCCCAAAGTGCTGTATCAAAGCACATCAATAGAAGGTTATGTGGAAGGGAAAAGTGTGGTAGAAAAAGGTGCACAAGCAGCAGGGATGAACGCAGCCTGGAGAGGATTGTCAGGAAAAGGCCATTCAAAAGTGTTGGGGACTTTCACAAGGAGTGGACTGAGGCTGGAGTTAGTGCATCAAGAGCCACCACACACAGACAGATCCTGGACATGGGCTTCAAATGTCGTAATCCTCTTGTCAAGCCGCTCCTGAACAACAAACAACGTCAGAAGCGTCTTACCTGGGCTACAGAAAAAAAGAACTGGTCTGTTGCCCAGTGGTCCAAAGTCCTCTTTTCTGATGAGAGCAACTTTTGCATCTCATTTGGGAACCAAGGACCCAGAGTCTGGAGGAAGAATGGAGAGGCACACAATGCACGATGCTTGAAGTCCAGTGTGAAGTTTCCACAGTCTGTGTTGATTTGGGGAGCCATGTCATCTGCTGGTGTTGGTCCACTGTGCTTCATTAAGTCCAGGGTCAACGCAGCCGTCTACCAGGAGATTTGGAGCACTTCATGCTTCCTTCCGCAGACAAGCTTTATGGGGATGCTGACTTCATTTTCTAGCAGGACTTGGCACCTGCCCACACTGCCAAAAGTACCAAAAGCTGGTTCAATGACCATGGGATTACTGTGCTTGATTTGCCAGCAAACTAGCCTGACCTGAACCCCATAGAGAATCTATGGGACATTGCCAAGAGAAAGATGAGGGACATGAGACCGAACAATGCAGTGGAGCTGAAGGCCGCTATTGAAGCATCCTGGTCTTCTATAACACCTCAGCAGTGCCACAGGCTGATAGCATCCATGCCACGCCGCATTGCGGCAGTCATTGCTGCAAAAGGGGCCCAAACCAAGTACTGAGTACATATGCATGCTTATACTTTCAAGAGGTCCGATATTGTTCTATTTCCAATCCTTGTGTTATTGATGTCATGTAATATTCTACTTTTCTGAGATTGTGAATTTGGGGTTTTCATAAGCTGTACGCCATAATCATCACAATTATACCAAAGTAAGGCTTGACATATCTCACTTTGCATGTAATGCATCTATCTCAAATATTGGTTTCACGTTTTGAGTTGCCATACTGACATAAATGAACATTTGCACGATATTATAATTTTTCGAGTTTCACTTGTATGCCCAGGAGATGTGTAGGAGCTCCCTACTCTTCTGTATGCTTATAGCTTCAACACACATTTAAGAAAATGGTGGGAAAGTTATTGTTAATCAACCTACTTTGCATTTATCCAATCCCAGTTTCAGTCCCTGGCTTATTTTGTTAAAATAATGTATGTAGTAAATCAACAGAGAAACTTTTATCTCAGACTTTGGAGAGATAGAGCCTGAATAAATAAATGCAGCATTCTTCAATTCATTATGTTTCCTTTTAAACACTTTTCCTTTCATTGATGTATTTGTCTTTTTTAATATGGTTGTCAGAAACTTTAAAAGAGGGATTCTCTTTGACAAAGATGATCTGACTTCAGACCAGTGTACCACTCTGGTGATGTTGCTGATGACCTGTGGCAGAGCTGGCATGGGGGTGGAGTGTCTATTTTTTTGTTCCTTTCTCTCCGCAATTTTCAATACCATCAGCCATGGAATCCTTTTAGGGATGGAGGCATTGTTTTACAGTGGGTTTCCTGCCTCCTCTGTGGTCAGTTCCAGTTGAAATATATATTAAAAAATTCCCCTCTCACCCCTATGGGTGGTCTGTGTCTTCCTCAATCTCGGGTCCTCTACCAGAGGCCTGGGAGTTTGAGGGTTCTGCGCAGTATCTTAGCTGTTCCTAGCACTGCACTCTTCTGGACAGAGAGCTCAGATGTTGTTCTTGGGAACTGTTGGAGCCAGTCTCCCAGCTTAGGAGTCACGGCCCCACGTGCTCCTACCACCACTGGGACCACTTTGGCCTTTACTTTCCACATCCCCTCGATTTCCTCCTTCAGGCCCTGGTACTTCTCCAGCTTCTCATGCTCCTTCTTCCTGATGTTGCTGTCATTTGGCACTGCTACATCTATCACTACTGCTGTCTTCTGGTCTTTGTCTACTACCACAATGTCTGGTTGATTGGCCAGTACCTGCCTGTCTGTCTGGATCTGGAAGTCCCACAGGATCTTAGCCCTGTTATTCTCCACAACCTTCTGTGGAATCTCCCATATGGACTTGGGGGGGTCTAGCTCATACACTGTGCAGATGTTCCTGTACACAATGCCAGCTACTTGGTTGTGCCGTTCAGTGTATGCTGTTCCTGCCTGCATCTTATACCCTGCCACTATGTGTTGGACTGTCTCTGAGGCCTCTTTGCACAATCTGCAGCTTGGGTCCTGTCTAGTGTGGTAGATCCCTGCTTCTATGGATCTGGTGCTTAGTGCCTGTTCTTGTGCTGCTATGATCAGAGTCCCCCGATGTGGGGAGATGGGTGGGGACAAGTCAAATAAATAAATAAAATAAAATAAATCAGTGCCTCAGTGCTGTCTTTTAGTCTGGCCCTTTCCAGCCACTGATAGGATTTTCCAATGTCAGCCACCTCAGCTTAGCTCTCTGTACTTACAGTCACACAGTTTAGCTCATATTACCCTTATCTTCTTATTTTATAAAATCCTCCAATTATCTACTGCCCTTAATTAGCATTCCCAGAAAAGTCTGTTCTGTTACTCTAATTCATTTTGCTATTTTCAAAGGCACTTTCTTCAGAAAAAAAAAAAAATCTGTTTTTTAAAATTACTGTCCCCTTTATTCATTTATTCATTTAAAACTTTCTTGAATCACATCTTGTTAAGCTTTTTGTTTTTAAATTATAATGCTTTAAGATAGCATATTTTTTCTCTTATTTTCAAAAAGAAGGTAACTCACTGAGAGTCTTTGATCTTCCTTGCCATTCAGAATATCTCTCTTAATAAAATCCAAAGGTGTTTAATTAAGTGAGGCTTTTGCCTGTCATATGTCCATAAAGGCTGCACAGCGGTTAAGGGTGTGTTGATAATCCCTTAGCTCCCAGTCTGCTCAACTTGTGAATGCCCATAAGAAAGTCAATTTCCGTGGTGTCCCCATGAGGATCAGCTCTTCCAGAGCACAAGTGGATGATCCCTGGATCTCTCCTCCTCTCAGGAGAGATTTTCATCAGCCAGAATCTGGCTCCTGACCAGTGATTCCACCACAGTGCTGTCCCCACTTGTGGAGCCACTCACAGGAACATCTAACCCACCATCAGCCCTCACCTGAAAATGTTTAATATAGTATGAGCACAATAGAGTGCAAGCAGCACAATAGAACAAAATCATGAGTTTATGCCACAGTGGCTTTGGGGATGATAGGAAAGTATTGAAAGAAACATGAGAGTAATTTTTAAGAATGGTATTCAAGTCTACAAAATCAGTTAGGTAATTCCAAAGAAAGTAATTGAAAACTTCAGCTCTGTCTCCAGTTTTACTTCCATCTGGATATGTATATATTCCCCTATTAATTCCTTGCCAGAATGGATTTTATTCCTATATCTAGACTTTCATTATACAGATGGAAGTAGAACAGGGATAAGTCAAAGGTCACTGGAGTGAAAAACAGAGCAGAAGCTTTGTGGATTAGAGTCTCAATTTCCCTTCAATCAGTAATATTATTCCCTGATCAAACAATTCTGGGTAAATATCCTAATGCAGAATTAAGAGTTAGGCTTCCTTCCTTCCTTCCTTCCTTCCTTCCTTCCTTCCTTCCTTCCTTCCTTCCTTCCTTCCTTCCTTCCTTCCTTCCTTCCTTCATCTTATCTGGATTTTTTCTTAAATTATGGCTTATATATTTTACTATGCCTTCTTTGAATCAATATGTGAACATAATGTCTGCTTCATTTATACATTAATGTATGTCAGACTAAAATCCTTGCTCTTTTCATTACACTGAACTTGATGGAAGAATGCATTTTATGGCTGTATGTTTCTCAATGACCCTTTGTAGCTGTTTTGTATGACTGCTAGTTCAATGTGCAGCACAGGAAGTTGTGTTATGTTGTGCAAGAAGAGTAACTTCATAATACTTGTAATGTTTATAGCAGTATAAGCAGTGTACAATAATAGCTTTAGGCAACATGCATTCTACTCAACTCACTATTAGAAATTAAGCCCTACAAAGGTAGGAGTTAAAATTTGCACCTGAAGTACGTTATTTATGAAACAATTTAAATGCAAATTGCCAAATTCAAACATGCACATATGTGGGTATTCACACATGAACACACAGAACTGAATTGTTTAGATAACTAAATCCTGCTAACTTAAAGAATGTGTAAAAAATTGGGGACCCATTACTCCTATGGAACTGAAATTTCCACGATGTTCAGACCAGTTTTATTTGCAAAGTTGTGGCTGTTACAGTGTCATGTGATTGTGATTTCCAATGTTCCTTGCCAGCTTCCCACAAGCAAAGTCAATAAGGAAGTTGACAGGAAGTTGGAATTCATTCCTGCTCCCACTGTTTTTCTGCCCACCCATGGTCATTCTGTTTATCTGATTAGGTAAGTAAATACTGACTTATTACTAAAGTTAATTTGCCACTACAATTATTTTTCTATTTATGATATATATTCTTCTTAGATGATCATGGGACCTTCCAGCATTGAGGTAAAAAAAATATGGTCAGCCTAAAATGTAATCTTCATTCTGGTCACGCCACTACTTTTTTCTCTCAAAGGATGACCCAACAGGTCACAGGTTGTCTAGTATCTATTAAAAGCCTTCCCTTATATACAAAAAGTGAAATTAAGTGAGTAAGTATTAGTTGCAGGATGAAGTGTAAACCCTTTTGGTAAATGCATAAACATTTGTGCAATTAATTTTACCAGGCCCCAATAATTTTTTTTTAAATCAATGTTTACAGTGTTTTCTTATCAAGACAATGGAGATCTCTTAAACTGTTTGAAAACTAACTTCCTATGTTTTAATGGGTTTCTGATGTTTCATTGGAAAATATTAGCATTAATCTCAATCTCTTACCTGGGACTTCACTACTATCATTGTAATAATAGCTTTTGTGTAACATGTGAGTAATGGCTCCCCCAGGGGATGGTAAAAAAAAATCAAGATTGGAGCCCCCATGCAATCAAAGCCCTGCCCTCTTTTTATATGCATTGGGAGGCATGTAAAAAAGGGGGAAGCTTCAATTGCCTGTTGACAAACCTCCCCAACCCCTTCCGCAGTGAACATCCCTTCACACGGAAAACTTAGAACCGCTCCATGTCAAATAGCACTACTGATAGTCCATACTTAGTACGAGCCTGGCTTACAGAAAACACGTTGTTGTAGGCATAAAATACTCTACCAGTTTATTTCATATGTCATTCCAAATAATAATAAGATTGAAACATTGCTTCTCTGCATTAATCACCTGTAGGCAACCTGCAGTAATGATGACAGGATATATTGCTATCAGATCTTCTGTCTGCTACTGCTGCATTCAGTTTATGCAATGCCCTTTGGGAACTAAAGCCTGCAGTGTTCATAAAGCTTTGCTATGGCTTTAGGCAGCAATCATGCTAGCAGATCAAAGAGGAGCATTGTGATAATGTACCTGCAGTGGAGATAATTTTCAGTTACAGATAATACTCTTTCTATATCAAACTCCCTAAATCTCACCACGCATCATGAATCGGTGCATGTTCTCCTTTGTTTTCTTTCTGTCTCTGTATTACACAGGATTTAATAACCTTTCATTCAGAAGCATTATAGTGTATTGTACCATGTTCACATTTTCACATAGGTCAGAACCTTATATTTCCTTGTTTTGGTTGATAAGTAGCTCATCTTATGCTTTGTTTATTCTGCATAAGTATGTGGTATGTCTTTCCACTGACTGAATGTCTGGAATCTAGTGGCAATTTTGAATACTATGTTGTGCTCTGCTCTTTCTTTCACTCTCTCAAAAGCAGTCGCTATAGTTATGCTTAAAGATCTTTCGATCAGTGGGTAGATAGATTTTTTTCTCCTTGCATTTCCTTTTTCATGTTAAACTTGATCATGCTTTCTTAAAACCCTAACCCTAACCTGCTTGGTATTTTGTGAGCAGTCTGGATGCAATCATTTAAAAACCTCTGCATCCTGAGAACCACGTAAGTTCATGTTTTTGATAGCTACTTATGGTAGGGAAAGATCCCTGCTCATATTGCACATTTCCAGCCAACTACATCCTTTCATAAATGTCAAAGGGAAATCCATAGATTGCTATTTCTTAGCTTTAGCACCACAGGGTTCTCCTTTGGCTTCACTGCCTCCTTCGAATGAGGACGGACGAGCAAGATCTTCCTGCTGAGCAGAATCACTGTTTGGAGCTGTCCAATTTTTAAGGCAATGTCCTCCCCATCCCAACCTTTTCCAAATCAGGGAACAGATAACTTGAGAAAGGAATGTCAGGCAAATGCCCAGAAAATGAAAACCAACAGATTTACCTATCCTTAGGCAGATTTGTGAACCAGATTTAAGGTCAGATGGCTATGTGGGAAGCATTTACTTATCTATTTGTATCTCCCTAAATTGGCTTCTAAGTTTACTGGGAAAGCTATGCAGAAGAAAAGATTGGACATGGAGGGCAACATTTCAAATATACTTCCACTCTCCTTCTTTATTCTTAGCAGTGGCAGCATCTGGCTGTTCTTGTCAGAGCTCAGAAGCTAAGCAGGGTTGGGCCTGGCTAATGCTTGAATGAGAGATCTCCAGGGAAAAAGGTAATGACAAGCCATTCCCATATTTTTGCCAGAAAAACTAGATGAACATATGCTTGTAGTTGTCAGGAGCCCTGCTCAACTCAAGGGAGTCTTTATCTTTGATTTGCCTATAGCATGAGCAATAGAAAAAGTTCCTATGCCAAACGTGTGCTCTCTGGAGATGCTTTCTGCCAGTTTCCTAAAACAAAACAATCACCTAGCGTTCCGGTGAAGAAAAGCTCCATGCAAAATCATGGCTACCAGGAATAGGCAGATTATTCTATTCCTGGTACAGGTCAATTTCTCACATAGTCATTCATCCATGTGTTGTACTGTGCTTCTACATCAGCATGATGTATGCTAAAAATCTGGGAAAAGCCTACCCTAGTCATATCTCAGAATATATTTTCCTAAATCCCTTTTCTCTAAATGTACATTTAAAAAGAAAAAAAAGTTTATTTTAAATGCATGCTTAATGTTCTTTGGATTCTAATGAAAACACCTAGGAACTAAGGGTTTAAAACAATATTTCTTCTTCTCCTTTGTAGAATGTTCAACCAGTAACTCACAGCTTGTCATCTTGACCTGCTGAGTATAGATTCATTACTGGGAGAAGAAATCATGAACGATTTTACACTGCAGAGGGCACTTATTTTCCATCTGGCATTCCTGTAGTTAAGTCCCACACATTCTCAAAACAAGTGCGAAAATGAAAAACCAAAGTCAAATATATAATGCTGTCCCAGATGTAAGGATAATTCATTTGTCTGGGTTGCATATAGATCAAGCAGAACAAAAATGTTCTCTAAACAGTCACAAAGTAGAGCAATGAAGGCTGGAGGCTAACATTCTCCAAATATTTGATGGGAAACAAAATTATGCTTTCTCTTCATGGTGCCATGGAATGGTATTGTTCCTGGCATATTGTGAAGAGAAGAGAAAATAATAATAGCCAGTTTATCTATATAGGAACAGTGTTGATTTGCCATGCCTATTCCTGCTGGAAAATTCAAAATAAAAGTGAATGTAAGGGCTGAGAGTGTAAGAGCTGAGGTTGGGGAGGAAGGAATAGTGGTTCCCAGGCTAGAGAGAGTGCTATTATTTAAATACATCTCAATCCCCTCCCCAAGCCATCAAGTGACCAGCCAAGTGACCAGCCAAGGACAGGAGGAAGAAGCCTACAGTTCAAAGTCTGGAGCAGAGTTATATGAAGTCTCTGATATCTTTACAATGCAGTGGTTTTGTTTAAGGTGTCATGCTTGTCTGCAATAAAGATGTTAATCTGACCAAGTTACGCATGGGGGTCTTCTGACAAGTCCATCCAAGAGGGTTACATGTATGGAATTGAGGGTTAAATGTGTGGAGACCTGTGTTTACTGCCAAGCCAGGGTGTGAAGCTTGACTGTGTAATCTAAAGAAAGAAAAAACATTGTTCCTACTACAATTACTGAAAAACCTTTAGAGAAGTTTGCTCACAAAGTATTTGGGGAAAGAGCTTCCTCTTTTGGAGAAGACTATTTCACCACTCCTCACTTTTTATTTTCCACAATTTTTTGCCCAGCTCTGGTAAAGTATCTCTCACTCTGGGAATATGAATTTAGGTCATTCTTATGAGTAAGATGTCCCCAAATGCGCTGACAGACTGTTCCGCAAAATGAAAATGCTGTTCTTACTGTTCTTCTCCATTGAATACTGGGCCTGTGTGAATCAAGCCTAGTGCAATTTGAGCTGTTGATTTGATTGGGAATGCTGAGTCAGACTCTCAATTGAATTAGGCCGAAGCAGCAAAACTGATAATTTGGTTAGATGCTTTAGGTCAAATCAGATAGAAGTGTCTAAATTGGGGCAATTCAATTTGAAATGATGCAGATGCTAAAAATATACATCCATATACATGAAAGGCATAGAAATCAGTCCAGATTGAATCAGATTGATTTGGGAGGATCCTTTGAACTGAATCTCCAATGTGAAGCTTTGCACACCTCTAGTATAAATGCTATTCCACTATTTATTTAAAGCAGGATGGGCAACCTGCAACCCCAGACCACATATGTCATTGATTTTGGTAACTCCCTTGACCCCCTCTCTGAAGACACTACCATTAAAAAGCAGAGGTGCAGGTTCTGACCGTGTTGAGATGAAGAAATTATCTGTAAGATATGCCTTGAAATAAGCTGAAGGCTTTTAAAGCTTCTTGAAAAATGGAAAATTGCCCATCTTGTTTGCATGGGAGAAACATTACTTGTTAAACAAGTGACTATTTCTGTCCTGCATCATTTCAGTACTAACATTGTACTTAGTATTTAGTGTATAGTGTTTAGCGTGTCGGAGTGTGCTTTTTGTCACTGATAGAACAGATGCTGCTGCTGTAAGAAATTCATGATTTTGGATAACGCTAGGAACATTAATGTTACCATGTGACAGCTAACATAAGCATCCATGCAGCACTGGTAAATTCTGCCTTCTACACCAACAAAAGAGGATTAGCTGCTTTGTTTGCAAATTGTACAACAGACGCAAATATAGGGATTTCTCAGACAGGCCTTCAGATCACTCCTCTCTTCCACTAATGATAATATTAAAATGTCCCCATTTGAAGTCTGCTGGAACTGGGGTTCTTTCTTTGTTTTGCAGAGTGCTCATAAAGCAGACTTTTTGTAATACAATTATATCTTTATTTTTCAATATTGAGATGCTGCCTGGATAAACATAGGAACTGTGGAAATATGTACATTTAGAATCACATGAACTTGTAAAGTGACTGACCTTTGGCAGGATTTAAAGATCTCAGGTACATATGTGGGCATAGGGTTTGGATAAATATATTTTACTAAATACCAAGGAGTTCACAGCTTTCTCCTTCTATTTTTGCCACTATTGCTGCATTTTGAGGCTGCTCAGGTGGGGATAATGGAAAAATGCAATCTTTGTGAATTCCAGTCCATTGACTTTATCTGTACCTCTTGGACTAATGCACAGATTAGAAGTGATCCTAGGGAATTTACATCTCTCCAAATGCTTTACAACAGTTTAAAAAAATAAAATAAAAGTATATATCAGTGTTAATGACATGGACCAAATTCATGCATCCTGATATACACTAACTGCCTCAACCAATTACCCACCAGATATGTTAGATTTCAGTTCCCATGCTGGGGGTTATGGGAGTTGAAGTTCAACACAACTAAAGGGCACCAGGTTGAGGACATTTATTGTGGAAAATCTTCATAGAAGAGATCTTTTTTGTAACGTAGAGGATTGAAAGAATGACAGAGGCCCAGTATATCTGCAAGGACATCTTATTTGGAGAGAGAACAGAATTAAACATTCAAAAACAAAAAAATTACAACAATATATACTGAAGGCACTAACTTACTTTTCTCTCTCTCTCTTTCTCTCTCTCTCTTTTCAAATTTCATTTAATTAGATTTTTCACTAAATTCTGCAAAAAGTGAAAATTCCTGAAATTTGCCTACTCAAACAAAATATATACAGAATTTTGAAGGCTTGTAAAAAATGTTAATAATCCATGTATTATCAGTAAGAATAATAATTATTAAGCCATTTCCAAAGACAATTAATTTTTCAATTGCTTATCTTCAGATATTGCTTTCAGCAGAATATAGTCTTTAAAAACAAAATGTTCTCCTTCCTCCTTCTCTCCTTCATTGATAAGACTGAATGAGGAGTTCAGGTTGATAGTGTAGTCTCCTCCCAGCTTGGTAATTTGATGAATGTACGAAACTGACAGCTTAATAAAAACAGAAGAGCCCTGGGGATCAGACCAAAACTCCAACTCTTTTTAACATCCCATCCATACAGAGGTCTATGGGACATCGACAAGTAGGACATGAATCACACAGCATCCTGATGCTTACGTTCACCTCTAAATCTCTGTTACAATCCACCTTTCTTCTAATGCTTGTTAAAGTATGTGATTCATAAGAGAGTAATACCCTAAGACTTAAAGAAAAGGAACCATGGCCATAAATAATAACATTTTATGAGTTGTATAATTATAATCATATATGCTGCTCTGTGAATCATCATTAGACCTTATTGCTACTAATAATTAATGCATGCCTTCCTAAACTTCACTGTAAGACAAATCAATTTAACAGCTGGATTTTCCTTAAAAAAAAAGGTGTGTGTGTGTGTGAAATCTAATCATTGTTTATTTCCATAAAGTTCTGAAGATTTCTGATACAATGTGAAATCATCCCAGAACCAGGTTCTAATTTGAATATTTTCTATTCAGCCTACATTCCATGTTAACACTGTGCCTAAATGTAGATTTCATGTTTTCTAAAATTATAACACTTCTTTGCCTCCCTCAACTTGCTTTACAATGTAACCCCTCCTCATCTCCCAAAATCACAGATCACTCGTTTGTAATATTTTTAGTTATCCAGGAACATGTTGTACATTATAATTTTTTTTTTATGGTCCATGCAGTGATTTGCTATTTCTTTAATTGTGGATTTTAGCCTCATATTGCTAAAATATGTTACCAAAATCATTCTCCTGATGGCAAGAACAACCTATCTTTGTGTTTGCAGGATTAACATGAAATTAACCAAGTGAATTTGCTCTGCTGGAAAAGTGTGGTAGTAATGGATTTCAAATACTATTAATTTTTCTATAAATGGAACTTACCCCTTCTCCATGTAGTCTTTGGAGATATATACCATCACCACCACCACCCTGCCAATCTATTCAGCATAAATGTAGTTACTGTGGATATTTTCTTCTTCTTGGATTTGTTCTCAGACCAGTTAGCCCTAAAGACACAATCTCACAATGATATTTGTAGCACCTGTACTTATTCCCTTTAAGTTTTTTCCATGCTGATTTTGGATTGTGCTCCCTTTCCAACTATAACCTTGTAATCTGCATAAATTATGGCCCAGCTTTTGCCCAATTTCAATGCCATTGAAAGCACCCTGGGTTTAAATTCCCTTTATTTTGCTTGTAATACTTTAATAGATCATTTTTAAAATGCAGCTTTTAATTGAAACATTCCAGCACTGCTCATACTGTCACTAGAAAATGTAATGAATTTCCTTCAGGCCTTGGCATAGTCATTGCCAGATTTGGAATTCAAACTGGAGTGGGAATGATATTACTGATGAAATTTCTTTTCCAAGAACCTACTTCCATAATTTTGAAAGTTACTGATGAGGGTTGTACTGAATTCTAATCATTTTATGGGCATAGCTTGGCACAATTGGAATAATGGAATGCCATTATCAATAAAATATTGAAGAGAGATTATTCTTTTAATGAGGAGATTTATGGGACCAAACTGCAGTGGTGGACAGGGCTTAAAAGGAGGACATTAGCAAGCCTTTTTCTTCCAGATCTTATCTATTTATTTATTATTAACTTTATATGCTGCCCATCTCCCCCAGAGGGTGACTCTGAGCAGCTTGAGGCAGATCATCAAATTAGCCTTCTAATTTCCAAATATGAAAAAGCAACTACTATAATTAAGCCCACAAATTTATCAGAGTCAGTTCATGCTCCTCTTGAAAGATTTTAGCTCTGAAGTCCAAATACTACACCATTTTCAGCTTACACATGAGAAAAGGCTTCATAATAGAGCAGACATTGGAGGAGATATGGGGTTACTATGAGGAAACATCTGTGCGGAATCATCCTTCCTTTATCTCCCTCTCCCCAAACACAATACACGCATTCAGATGTGATCCTTTACTCAGGTTTAATGTCAGTGCTGCCTATGATGTTAACTTAACCTTGTGGGGAAATGGATCAAGCACATTGGCCTCCTGCTCTAAGTTCTATGGGTTATAAATCTCCTCAATGACAATTATCTTGAATGCAAGAGGAAAAGGAAAACATATTTTTAAAACAATCAGAACAGGGAAACCATGAATTTGTCCTGGATGATTTATGAGTCCCCCTGAATAAGCAATATTAGGCAGACACAGTACAAAAATCCTGACAAATATCCAAGCAAAAAGAGAGAAGAAGAAGAAGAAGAAGAAGAAGAAGAAGAAGAAGAAGAAGAAGAAGAAGAAGAAGAAGAAGAAGAAGAAGAAGAAGAGAGGAAGGAGGAGGAGGAGGAGGAGGAGGAGGAGGAGGAGGAGGAGGAGGAGGAGGAGGAGGAGGAGGAGGAGGAGGAGGAGGAGGAGGAGGAAATCATTTTCACAGCTCTTCTTTCCATCTCATGTAAAGGAAAAATTGGGTGGTCCATCTCAGCTCTTCTCCCTTTCAAGTGTTTGCTTATCCCAGAGATTTTTTTGTTTTTTTTTTTTGAGTCATTTGAAGCTACATCTCCTTAGCAAACAGGTCCTGAGCCCAGCAAATGTCACCACAAAGTTTTGGGGTCCTCCACAGACCTGGACTTAAAGTTAACACCCCAAGGATGCTACTGGGTTTTCCAGAACTTGAATATGTTGCCTCTTGAGACCTCAGAAACACAGCCTTCTTGGGTTCCTGGAGCAGCTCCTACTGAACTGGATTTCACAATCAGGAAATATCAATCAACTTCACTTGATCAGCAGGATCCAGATCAGACAAAGGAATGCTAATGCCTATCTTGTGATTTGGTTTGATTCCCCAGCTGCAGGAGAAATACAGAGCCAAAGACAAAAAGCACTTGCAAGCAGTATTGATAGGGACCCCTGTGTTTCTCTCTTCCCCCCCCCCCCCCACTTCCATGAACTTCTGGAGGCTTTGCATACCACCAGTTCTCAAGAAATATGAAGGTACAGTCTTTATTTTCCCCTACCAATAAAGATATATTACCTACATTTATGTATGTATTTGATTGATTGATTGACTGGATTTATATACTGCTGCTATACTCCATATGACTGGCAGAATTCCACTGACTTTTGAATTTTTGGTGCTAGCTTTTTACCAGTTTGGCCCCAGTTATATTTGTGATGGTCTTATTGAAGGCAAACAAAGCCTATTCCATGTCAATATACTGTTTTTCAGACTAGTTTGCCCTTGGCAAATTCATCAAATTGACAAAGTATAGGTACATGGAACAAATACATTTTTAAATAACAAAGTAGCAGCAGCCCACTGGTGTGGAAAGATAAATTTGGTATCTCCTAGGAAAAATATTTCTAATTTCAAGCATTTCAGTTTAGAATTGGATTCAATGGCTCTTTCTGTCCTTCATTTATTTCAGAAGGTAAGGTTGATAACTGCACACAAATGGAAGTTATTTTTCCTCAAGCTTGGAATGTTCTGTTGTGGCTGCATTTTGATGCAACAAAATTCAGAATAGTTCGAGGGTTCTTTGTTATGAATAAAGAACAAAACTTGAAAAGTTTGAGTGTTGGGCCATGGGATCTTTTGTTTTACATGCCAGGGTCACAAAAGTAGGTGGGTACTAGTCCATAGCAGGTCTTTGATTGGTTCTTTCTTTGTGCCCAGTCCTGATTGGCCATTCTGGTGATGTTGTTTCTTGATTGTTCTTTTGCTCATGCTGGCTCAATTTTTGGAGTGCTGATTCCTGATTGGTTCTTTGTTTGTGCTGGAATCTGGCTGGTCAATCTGAGCAGCTGAGTCCTGATTAGGTCCTTGTCTGGGTCCTGCTTTTGGCAAGATCTTGGTCTAGTGCAAGGTTAGCAAAGCCTTGTTACCTGTCATGCACCAGACCAAGATCCTGCCCCAAAGCAGGGCCAACTGGGAATCAGCTCTGAAAAATGGGCAGATCAGAAACTTGGCTCGACAAGGACCCAATCAGGACTCAACTGCTCAGATTGACCAATCAGAACCTAGCACAAATGAAGAACCAATCAGGAACCAACACCACCAAAACAACCAATCAAAATTGGTCACAAAGAACCAGTCAGAGACCAGCCCTCACCAACCTGCATCATTAGGAAACCAGCTTGGCTAAAGACCAATCAGAAGTCAGGTCAGCTGGCTATAAAGACAGGACCCCAGTCTGTCAGGTCTCAGTTTCTTGTGGTCTGTGTAGTAGACCACCTTGCCTCTGAAGATGCTAACCACAGTTGTTGGTGAAAAGTCAAGAAATCTGCTGTCTAGGCCAAGGTGACTAAACCCTTAAGCTCAACACTGCCCAATAGATACCAGCTGTGAAAGCCTATGCTGATATAGATGGAAGCAATTGTTTCTGATGGAGGCACCTAGCCTGAAGGTGTAATGAAAGATAAACAAGAAGAAAAGTACTCATACTCTTTTTAAAAACTTTCCTTGTATTTTCTCCCTAAAAATCTGGAAAAGGAGATTTTGTTGCAATGATGCACCCTCAGATAGAAACAAAAAAAAGGGAAAAAGAAAGTGTGTGTGGGAGGAGACTTGATATCTGTGTTTTACAGAATGCAGATCTTTTGAGTATATATCTATGTCCACCTGCACTAAGACAATTTATCTAGCTGTGCCATGTTTCTTCTGTTGTAAGCAAGTTTCTGAATATGAACTTTGTTTGGAGAGCTGAGATTCATTGCTTTGTCTGGCATGAGGCTTGACAATGACAAATGCTCAGCAAATCATCCCAACCTAAACCTACCTAGGGTCTTTGCATTTTTCAATATGTCATTAAGATGGCACAATAAACAAGGTAGTTGAGCATGTACAGAGTGTAATAAACACCAAAAAGTCAACAAGACAACTTGTTAAGATCTTGGCAGTCAACTTCATCTTGAAGCAAATTTCTGCAAGTTTCCTTTAATGGAAACTTTATGGAAAGGGAATAGAATAAAGGTACAGAAGTCTCAATGATTGGATTGCTTTCACTTAAGAACTGAATGTATCTCTGAACTTGTTAAGATTTTTTTTTCCTTCCCAGTTTTTTACAAACAACCTCCCTGTAAATTGGCCAGGAGCAATCTTGCTGATAATGTACAGGAAAGGATGAAGCCAGGATATAAAAGTCTCCCTCAGGCTCTGAACACAGCATTATATATCCCAATCCAAATATGAAACAAACAAATGCGCATTGGTGGATCAATCCTTCTGTCTGGACAGAGGTCTGGCAGGGCCTTGCACCCCCATCCTGCACATGCACTGCGTGGTGTGAGGCTGACCTAGTCAGTAACTAAGTATTCCCTGACACTACTCAGAAACTTTATCAAGTGAAGAACGTTTCCAGTTTGGCTAAAGCAAAATATTGGCTTAGCCAAACTGTCCTGTGGCTGCCACTTTGTTTTTCATCTGCAATTGGAGAAGCTGGTTCCCACCTCTGAAATCCCAAAAGTCTTGGAAACAGACTACTATGAGGATCATTTTCTTCTGTATGAAATTGCCCATCCTTTAATAGCAGCCGCTTTGCTTGCATGTACTGTTGCCTTCATAGGTTAGTTGTGAGAGAATTTTCGAAACAGCAGTGCCCTGAACAGTATATAGATCTCATTGGCCCAAGGCTTCTCCCTGGGAGCCTTCTCTTTTGATTTTTCATTCATTTATTTCATTGGTTCAAATCCAAAGGGAAAGATGTTTGTCTATGATTCAGTGGCAAGGTCTTTAAAAGTTGTTCCTAACTATTTAAGGACTTTTCATTAACTGGTAGCCATAAATTATATTTTGTCTCCCTCTGACTGCTTATTCTGGCTAGAGGATGCAACTGGAGCAATGTACAGCAAAGCAATGTGGTCCTATAGTATTCTTAAGTCACAAAATTTTATCCGAGTAAATAATAGCACTGAAAGATTATTCATGTGCTACAACCTCTATGAAATCTAGCTTTGCTCTACATTGAAAAGACAGTGTACGGAATTTGCATGCATCTTAAGCACCCAAAAAAGCATGCCTGGAAAACCAAAGAAAATTTAAAAAGTGATGCTGAACAGCTTAGAAAGAAAGAGAAACTTTGGCAATAACCACCACAGCAGCATCTCTGTTTCCACTAATCATTTCTTTGACAAGGGGAGATAGCTTCTGTGTGAGATAATCCCACTCCTACCTCTTTTTTCCATTTCTGCAGGCCAAGCTCAGCCTCCCCAAATCTTCTTTGTTGCATTTATGAAGGAAATATCCAGTATTTTTATCAACACTTTGCAACAAAGCATAGCTTAGCCCAAGTGGTAGGAAAGAAGAGGGTTTTTTTTTTTTTTTTGCTAGAATAGAAGAAAGAAATACAAGAGCAGCCACTAGCTGGAAAGATTCATGTTCCTTCAGCATTAGCAAATGGATTCAACATCAAACAGACTGGCTGGGAATGTTTAAGTAATTTAAGATGCTAACAGCATCCAAGGCAAAGCAAGATAACAAAAGAAAGAAGCAGTTATGGAGCAGGATTGCAGAACTAATAGATTTATTGTGTGTAACTTAACTGCTAAAGCCAGAGTGCATAAACCTGGCAATCCTGTGAAAACCTCAGATGTGACCTCACAAAGCTTTTAAGGGGACATCCCAACCAAGACTGGCAGGTCAAACTAATATATATAAACAAACTCCTCCCTGCACTGATGATGCTACCTAATCTAGTAAAGAAATGTCTGTAGGGAACAAACTCCAATATCATCATCATCATCATCATCATTGTTGTCGTTGTTGTCATCGTCTTCCTTCCCTCCCACAAAGGTATATAGCCACCCCATGTACCAGAAGAAACTCTGGGTGGAGAACAGAATAAAAACACAAGGCACTAAAAATGCAACACCTTTAAAACAATAAACAATGTTGATGTCCTGATGAAACTTCACATTCACCCATCAGTCACCCCATGCCAGCTCTGTAAACATCCTAGTGCCTGGGGGAAAGGCCAGGTCTTCACTGCTGTTCCTTAAAGCAGGCACCATGACAGAGACGACGCACTTCAGAGGCCCCACCATGTGACATTGTTTCACCAAGATGCGACTTGACATGAGGGACCAGAACTTGCCTAACATTTTATGCACTGAATAGTAAAAGTGCTTTATTTCTATTATTCATTGATTATGATGATATTGTTTATTAGTTAGCAAAAAGCTCTGTTAATGTTGGACCTTTTTAACTCTGAAGAGATTTTGGCATAATTCTCAAGTTGTGCGGATATCTGATTCCATGGAGCCTCTAAGACCCAGCCCATCTGGGCTTTTCATTGTCTCCTACAATCAAAGTGGGCTGAGGGAATCCTGGTTACTCTAGCCCATCCTGATTGGGCAACAACAGATAGATTAATTGACGATAAGAGGAAGGATGAGGGACTACTATGAAATCCCACAGCTGTAGGCCAGATGGGAAACTGAAGGAAAGTATTCCAAAGGAAGATAGTGGGACACCATTTCCATAATGTCGCCAGGAAACTGTATATCAATGTGCTGTATAATCACAAGGAGTTGAAAGAGATTTGAAGAAAACTACTTTTCTGATCTTAGGGGACTGCCATTCATGACCTACCTTCTGTTTTCACACTAACGAGTTTCACTTTTGTTTAACGTCACAACTAAGGCTGCCTCTCTGTTGCTATTGTTTTTATTACTGTTATTATTATTTTAATGAAGCCTGTCATTCCCAATGCAAACAAGAAAATATAACCAGGGACTGTGCTAGCTAAAGTGAAAAGCTTCTCTGCTCAAATGTAAGGAACGACAACCAAGCAGTGATTGTGATGACCTAAAATGAAAACTTCCTTTAAAATGTATTGAGTGGAAACAGCTGTCAAGGCATGTGTGATGGTGCAGTTTTGGTATCCTCAATGCATTGCTATGGCAACAGAAAACTGGAAGGAGGGGAAAAAATGCCACCAGTTATGCTACTGCTAAATATATATTTTTTTTCTTTCTCTCACTGGAAGTGCAGCAATGGTTTTGAAGAATATTCTGCCGAATATTCGTAGCCATTTTTGTCTGACAGAAACAATTCTCTTTACAATAAAATGCCATAAAGGTGTATCAGTGCACTGTAAAATTAGCTCACCTTTTAGCCTGCCTGTCACAAGGGGGGGATAAAGACATAATTTTCCCCTGCCATTTCTGTGTCTAAGCACTGCTTCCCCCACCCCCGTTCCTTTCCTGGGCTTTCTCAGCATCTTCTTTAGCTCTGTTATTTTAATAGATGCCAAATTTCTGCTAATCAGTCCTTGTGAAAGACAGTAAGTAGGAGAATACTTTTTTTAAAAAAAAACAATGAAGAGTAGTGAAGTCATAGGCAGAAATATAAGTACACAAGAACACGATTAATTATATTTTGATGTTTGCAGCAATACGAGAATGGGAAGACTTTGGGCTTGATAGTCCTTTGTTCCCCCCTCCCTCCCTGGATACAACCAAATCCAGATGCAAAAAGATGACTCAAGAGGCTTCTGCATACTCCCACATATTTTTTAGTAGATGTGGGTTATCCTACACATGTGAATATCCTACACATCAGACTAAGTGTGCCTCACCCAGAGAAGGACTGTATTAGTAGGGCTTCAGTTTAGAATCATGCTTAGAACTGAAGCTGATGCCTTCAATGTGATTTGAAAGTCTTGTGGTCCACACTTCCATCAAGTCAGATTGAAAGTTCACTACAGTCCAAAGCAAACATTTGAACTGACTGGCTTCTGCAAGCTGAAGAGCAAATGTGAATGAGTAATACAAATGTATAGGAGTTTGAATTAGATCTTGAGTGCTTCTCGTATCCCAACTATTCTTACAATCCTTTTGAGCAATAGGTTGCTTATTTGTTGGGTTCTTGGTGTTTTCTGAGTCACTTCTCTTCCTGCAGATGTTTAATTACCAGGTTAGGTAGCTTCCAGAAAAGAGGCAAATCTTAAGCACATCTTTCCCCATCATACCTATTAACCAACACACAAATAAGCAGGAACCTGCACCAGATAAACAAGAACAATCAATGAAGAAGCAATATCCCACCACAACAACAATCAAGGCAGAAACAATACAATCAAGGCTAATAACACAAGCTACCATATCTAAGTCAGGAAACTCTACTCCCCCATGAGTGGTGAGGTTACCTAATTCTGGTAATGAAACATCTGCAGGAAGAGAAGCAACTCAGAAGACACCAAGAACCCAACACCTCAGTACCAAATTACATATATTCTCCACTATAATAATATTGCTTATTATTTATTACTGCATATACAAAATGAGAAAAAGCCGGGGAAAGGAAAGGAGTAGGACTGTATTACTAATTTTCTACTTCCTGCTTTATTTTACTGGATACTGTTTTTACGAGCAGGGGTACCATCAGTAGACTAAGCTATAATACAAAGAGGGGTGGGAATGTCTACAAATATTTTAGGATTACTTTAGGGCATGCTGGCTGGGGAATTCTGGGAGTTGAAGTCCACATATCTTAAAGTTGCTGACATTGAGAACACTGGTTCAGGACATTAACTACATTTAAACCATAATTTATGGTTATCTTATTGATTATGATTGTGACTTAATATGGAGTGTGAAATGTGATGTGTGGTTTTTTTGTGCATTCCTGTTTCTTCCTACCCTCTAACCAATCTACATCTGTGTAACAGCAGCTTAGAAAGAAAGGAAAATGAACTTGGAACAGGCCAACCCAGCCACCATTCCTTGCTCTTCTGCCAATTTGAATCTGCCTTATTGCTACTTATTTAACAAACCATAGTTAAACAATAATGGCCAGTATGATGTATAAATGCAATCAATGTGATGATGCCGTATGGGCAAGTTTTTCTAGTTGCTTCTAAGGGAAATGGGAGAATGAAGGTAGCAGCTACACAACCTGGGCAACATCTCATTTCAGCCCAGTGGCTAAAAGAAAGGGGGCAATGAAGTTGGCTCAGTTCTTCTTCCAAAGCTCTGGGTATTTTTCCAATGCTGCCTACTGTGCCAATAAACCAGAAGAATAGGACTGGCTGTGACTTGCCTATTTGGCTTTCTCTGTAGGCTGCCAATGACACTGCCTGTAGAATTGCTGATCAGTAAAATACATGAAGAACATGCTTGGGGCATCAGGAGACTGTGAAGAGCTCATGTGTTGATTTGGGAAGAAATGCTGTATTTGCATTGCTGTACACTACTGAGTGCAAATCAAGGGTCTCCCAAAAATGCAGAGGACAAAAGTTTTTTGTTTTTGTTTTTTAACTAAGCAAATAAAGGGAAATGGGTAAATAACATCTAGTTTAAAGGCAGGCTAGAATCTTGCTTTTGCTTGTCTATAGCTAGCTATTGGAGGCTCAGCTTCATTACTCAACAGCTTTCCTTTCTCTAAACTCAGTTTTGTCACTTTCAGTGCCAATCATTTCTTTACTCCCTAGCAAACAAATAGCTTTGGCTCTCAGTTCTAACAAGTTTAATCCATAAAAATACCATCAGTGCTGTTTTTGATTACTTTGAAATCAAGGATGGCTTAAAATGTTCTTTTTGATAATATTTTTCTTTATTTGTATTAGTCTTCATTTTTGAAGAAGAAAGAAATATGCACTAAGACTTTATAAAATTCATATTTTTCTTCATAAATGGGAAGTATTAAAGCTGATTAAAAAATTAATATGGGGAAAGCAAATGACAAATTTGCCCATGCGTACAGACTATTCACACATCAGTTTATCAACCAGAATTTTAAATCAATGTCTTCTCTTTTTGTATATAGATGGTATCTTATCCTGTAAACAGAATTTATTTTGTATACATACAGCATGCTGATTTTTAGGACCTTATTTCTCAACCATATTATTGATGGAAACCAAAGTATTACACACACCAGCACATTACTCAAGATTCCAATTTTTCTTAAACCATTGATGGTATGATATGCTCTATTATTTATGTTTATTTTGGAAAATCAGCACTGCAATCATATTTTCCATTCATCAACAAGTGTATTTTGATAAGAAACCTATCCCTTTGGGAAAGAAGATTCTTATGAAAAACATTAAAGATCACAGTAAAGTAAATTGACTGTCTTTTATGGTTAAATTCAGTTCAGTTCCTAAAGAAAGTAGGTGAAAAACAGAAATTAGACAAGACAGATCCCTTTAAAAACCAGTGAAAATTGCAAACATTTTGAAGACAGAGAGTGGGCAAAATATGGGCTAATACTGAAGGAAATTATATCAATAGACTATGAATAATTTTGTATTCATTGCTCTGCTTTATTATAATTATAGAAGATTTGTGACAAATTTCCCTTTATTCTCTATTTAATGCTACATAAGGTTCAGACCCTTCACTCACTGCAGTCGTACAAAATTAAGATTATCTGGCTAATATTTACATTTGTTGCTTTTTAGTTCTTTGCTGAGGTAAAGTCCCACTGGGTGATAGAATTGCAATGTAAAAGCATTGATTTATTTTGCTTTCTAAAGTTTTTGGTTTTGTCTGAACAATCCTAAACAGCTTTGATGATTTAGATTTGCCTTTCCCAACCTGATGCCCTCCAGATACAATGTCAGGTTAAGGAAGGCTAAATTAAATACTGGTGAATTCCCATATATCTTATCTTTTAGACTAATGTATAGACTAGATGTTAATTATCTACTAGGCTTTATACCTCCCAAATGTTCTGATGCAATTCTCAACTATTTTTAAAGGATATCTACTTTTTTCCTATATTTTAATTGGTTTTTAATATATTTGTTTCACTTTTATTTTAGGAAATAAAAAATGTAGAATTAAAACAAAAAACCAAAAGCAACAATAACAACAGAAAATGGAGAGAGGATGTGTGTTAGTCCTTAAGGAGAAATACAAACATTTTACACAGCCATGACCAATATTTTTGCCCAGAATGACATTTATACTGACTAGGGAAATGTTTGTATTCTGCTACTTTTCTATACCACTTAGCATCTTTTTAAATGGAAGTGGTCTGTAAATTTTATAAATAAATGAAGACTGAATTTCCAAATATGCTATTTTTTATTTAAAAAATGCATGCTAAAAGTTTAATAATGTTTTGCTGCTGATAATAAAGAGAGGTACTTGCAGTAGTAACGTTCAACAGTAACAAGCACAATTATCCTCTGCATAATCAATCTGGGAAGAGGCATTAAATGTAGTTATTGTAATAAAGCCATCAAGCCCATCCCAACACTGAAATCAAATCAAGTCTTTATTATGCTCATAGACCAGCATAAATCCAACATTTGAATGTAACATAGTTAGCATTTAGAAATGGATTCTTGAAAGAGCAAGATTAGTTTTCTCCTAATAAGACTAAAGGAGCAAAAATGTCAATTACTATGGCTTCATTCTCACCATTATCTTCCAATTACTTGAGAGTGCCAATTGTTGGTTTAGAATGACAAGAAATATGCAAGTCTTTCTTAGCAAATATTTAAAAGGATGCCCAGGGCACCATATGTAAAGCATCACTAGCTGTTCCTAAAATTTGAATCTCATAAAACATATTGGCGCTAAACAATTTATGAAGCACAAATTGCAGTGGTTATTGCCTTTTTCTCATTACATTTTTAGCTGAAGCTGTTATGTTCCTGGAAATAAAATATTGATGATTTCCTTTAATCCTTAACAACCTTTTCCTCAACAATGGGGTTGTAGAATGACGTTACAGAGGCCATGATGGTTGGGACTGGCTTGGAGTTCATCTTAAACTTTCAAAATTCACATTCTAAAACAGCTCCTTCTTTTAATCTACTAGAAAGAATTACAGAGTTTTATCAAATTTGCCATGAAAACTTCAGTGACCTGCTTTTTTCCAGCACCTCAAGCTGGAGGAGGGGACCACCTCCTTTGAAGGAAGTGTAGCGCACACAGAGTGGGGAAATGGTGGATTGGTTTTGTGAGCAGAATGTGAGGGTGCTGAGAACTATGTTGGCTTTCAGAGATCTACACCTTGATATCCATTTAAAGAATAGCAGAGTTCTTGTGTTGGACCACCTGGGTATCTGCAGTTTATCAGCTTTCAGACAGTTTTGGAAAAATTCAGAAACCTCCATCACAGAGAGAACATCATATATGTATTGATATGAAAATGAGATTTAAGCCCATCAGAAGTGATCCAAAAGTATTCAACCCCAGTTTTGTCAGTAAAAATATGATATTCTAAATTATAACACAGACATATCTTCTAACAATAAAAATTACCCTACTCAAATTCATTGAACATTTTTTCCAAGTAAATGTGTATAGAATTGTGAACTTGTTATTTCTGAAAGGTTTACTCCCTTCTAACTGTTTACAATTGTAGCCTGTACAATTCTAGCAGTCTATTTAAAAATAAATTCACTTGAATTGGTAGTTGTAATGCATTCCTCCACGTGTCTTATTAGAAGAGACCCCTATCAAGATAAATCAGATTTATTTTCAAGTCAGTGTGTTTAGGACTGCAATCTTTATTAAACTAATTTTCAGTGTTGAACTTTAGATCCCATTTGGAAGTGGGTATTATTAGGCAAAGACAACATTTGGTTGTGTCACCAGAGTCATTCTGTGCTGAGATTAGCATGCATATAAATCATCATGATAAATGGAGCTCCTCTCTGAATGTTGATTAATTTTGCATATGGATAGCCATTAAGGAAGTGCAACTCTGATATCAAAGGACTGACTTTGACTAAACGTGCAGCTGACCACTTGCAAAATCTAAACCATTTTCACACTAGAGAATCTCAGAGTATTGGCTTATTGGCAGTGCCTTTGATGTTGTAGATACAAAAAATCCCTCAAGTACTATGTCAATTCAAAATGAGTTTAATTTCAAGAAGTATTTTTAAACATAAGTTGAGCAACCGTAGCCTACGGCATTGAAATTTCAGCTTTTCTCCGTATCTCATTTATGTAAAGCACGTCTTAAATGTTCAAAGTACATTTTTCCATTTAAGTATAAAAATGTCATCATAAATCTTGCCATGTAGGTAAGACAGTTTCACAGGAATTGTACAGTGTAGAACAAGAGTAAGACATGTGCATTCTAGATGTTTAAGAACTACAATTCCCAGAATCCCTAGCACTTGACCGCACTAGCTGCAAGTGGTGGGAGCAGAAGTCCAAAATATCCAGAGGGGACTAGGTTGCCTATTCTTGTGAAGAAACACAATCTACTCCTCTCCTGGAAAGCGCAGCAAGGAAAAGAGACCCACACATATATCTGGGGTAGTGATTTCTTAAAATTTTATTCATTAAAAAAAACCCGTTTACTAATTTTAATTCTATTTTTGCCAACCCCTGCTGGAAGACAACCCAGTGAATTGCAATAGCCAAATAGTACATGTTAAAGCTCAATTGTATTCCCCACTCGCATTTATAAATTGCCTGTGAATGACTTGTGTTGGTGGATGAAATACTTTCTATACTTAAATTTAGTTGTTGTTATTTTCCTGCCCAGCTTTAGCTGAGCCTAGCCACCCAGCAGCTGGGTATTTTGAAAATGTAACCCTAGGTTTTCTGGCCACTGCGAAAGGGAAGGGAAGGGAAGGGAAGGGAAGGGAAGGGAAGGGAAGGGAAGGGAAGGGAAGGGAAGGGAAGGGAAGGAAAGGAAAGGAAAGGAAAGGAAAGGAAAGGAAAGGAAAGGAAAGGAAAGGAAAGGAAAGGAAAGGAAAGGAAAGGAAAGGAAAGGAAAGGAAAGGAAAGGAAAGGGCTAGAGCCTGCCTTTAATATGCATACTGTATATATACAAGACAAACAGTGAAAAGAAAACGTTTTGGGCCATCCTAAAAATAGGAATATCCTCTATACCTTTTTGGAAGAGTCTTCTGGACTTGAAGGTAATTCCATTTACCATGCAGCCCCAGAAGTTGTGAAAATTCAATTCCAGTCTATGCCACACTTTTAGCTTTTCTCTTGGACTGTGCAGTTAACTGAATGTGAATTAGGCAGAACTCCCATCCTTTGCCTACTAGGAAGGAACCCCTCACACCCACATACAATTCCTTTGTGTACCCAGGAAGAGAAGGAAAATGTTGCCAGACAAGAAATAGACGTATACCTTTAAAATGTACAAATGAACGTCTGAAACAAGGTCAGTGCTGACGTTCAGTCAAATCAAATACAAGCTTTTTCCTGGAGTCAACTGAGCAGCACCCTTTGTGGAATACCATGGGATGCTTCCCAACATTAGAGCAAAACAATCCTTCCTTTATGTAGCGCAATATCCAGTCTGGGAGATGGCTAGGCTGAATTATCCTTCATGATGTTCTTGCTTTATAATGTGTGGTGCTTTATTAAAAATAAATCAGGGAAAATATGAAGTCTTGATCTCTCCTGCAGCTTCAGCCTGCAGAAGATTTCTACTTGATCCTGCCAAACAAATACATTGGCCCTAATATAGGTTTATGTCATGGGGAAAACAATATATTTGTCAAGACCCAATCAGCCAACCTGTAAATTGAGCTTGGCTTAATGACAGCAGGACAGTTTAAGGGTAGAACATCAAATCACCAGACAAAGAGCAAATTGTACACACACACACACACATATCTATATCTATATCTATATCTATAGTCCTCTCTCCCTCTCCCTCTCCCTCTCCCTCTCCCTCTCCCTCTCCCTCTCCCTCTCCCTCTCCCTCTCCCTCTCTCTCTTTACCACAGTCCCTCTGTGTAGTTTATCTGTAAATTTTGGTACACTGAATTTACTGGGCTGTTAGATGGAGATCCTGTCATTTCCTTAAATCTCTCTCTTGATGACAAAATGAATGCGGATGTCTCAGATGTAAGGCCTGCCGAGCTGCATGCAAATGACAGCAGCATATGCTTCCACAGGTGGTAGCTTGCTCAGATGAGTAATTTCTTCTCATTTACCCTGGCTCACTTGAAGGCAAGCCTAGTGGATGTCAATATGACTTGTCAATTTGAAATGGAAGACTTTCCAAAAATTAATATGGTAGATCTTATCTATGTAGAAGACAGAAGTTGCACTCACTTATCTTTGCTTGTTTAGTACAAAACAACATTCTGCTTTATCTGTATTTCATGGTAAGTAAGATGATGACAACAAGATATATGTATCTGAGACATCAGAAACAGGAGAAGCTGTGCACAACCTACACTGATGCTTGAATACAGTACTTGGGACCAGGTTGCGGTCTTTCTCTGCAATGGCACCTCTCCTACTGAATGATCTCTGTCATACACCAAACCCCATTGCTGATGTATTTTAGAAGTTTGTTTTTTTAATCACCTTCTCCAATCACAACTGTCTTACACAGACAGATTTTAATTTGCTTTTCTTCTTGATCCTGCCAAACATATACATTGGTCCAAATATAGTATTATGTTATGGGGAAAGCATGGAAGAGGAACCAGCTTCCACTCAACCCTGACAAGACTGAGTGGCTGTGGGCTTTAGCTCCTGGCCCCCAATATGAGGTGATTTTCTTTCATTAACTCTGAACACTCTCCCAAGCAGAGTTTGTGCACAATCTGGGGGTTCTCCTGGACTGCAGCTTCTATTCAAGCAGCGATGGCAGCCATGGTCAGGAGGGCCTTCTCACAAAAGCATCTTGGATTCCAGTTTTGCCCATTCCTAGATCAAGAGGCATTGCTCACAGTCACTCATATCTTAGTCAGCTCTACGATATTGCAATGGCCTGTCCTTGAAAAACATTTGGATTCTTCAGCTAAGTCCAGTGCACTGGCTTCCTTTTTTTTTTTTTAATAGTAATTTTATTAAATATTACAATTTGGGGGGGGGGGTTGTTTCATTTTGTTACATCTTTTTTTTTCTTCTTCTCTTTTTTCACTTGTATTCTTCTTTTATCTAAAACTTTTAATAAAATTATTAGAAAAAAAGGTTACCATTTACAACAATATAAACTAATACAAACTAAAAAAAAGAAGAAAAAGAAAAAATAGAAGGTGCAGAAAAGAAAAAGAGAAAAAAAGAGAAAAGAAAGAAAAAAATAAGAATATAGTAAAGCAAAAAGAAAGGAAATATATAAAGAAGTGATTTCCCCCTTCATCACAACAACTATAAATAATTTTAGAAACTTATCACCTTCTCTTAAAGTACAACAATTGATCTCTTCTTCCCATATCCCATCTCTTATCAACAAACAAATCCATAAAACCTTGTCATTTCAGTCTGGATGTCAGCAAAAGTCCATTAAGGATTACCAGAGATAACGACATATCTATTTTAACCTTCATCAAGTAAACAAACTTTATTCTTTCCTTTTACTTCTAACAATCTTGATCTTTAGTCCCTTCAAATAATGTCCTACAACTTGATTTCTTTACCTTTTTTCTTTGTCCTCACAAAATTCTTCAAAGCTTTAAAAAGCCTCTTTTGTAACTCCAATATAAGAAAATTATCCAGGTCACTCTTTTGGTTTGTTATTTGTATATCTCTTTTAACTATTAAGACATCAGCCAGTTTCTTTTGTATGTCCAGTGTAACATCTTTTTCCATGTCATTCTTCTAGCCTGTCATTTTAAAATCTACTTTCAAATCAGTCTTGATCTTGTCAGGTAGAACTTATTCCTCTTCCATAACATCTTTTAAACACAGTCTATCTATAGAGGCAGACACTATTAAAATTAACTTCTGCATCCATTGTTCAAAAATATCCTTCAGTATTTATTTATTTATTTATTTATTAAACTTGTCCCCGCCCATCTCCCCCCAATGGGGGACTCTGGGCAGCTCACAACATATTAAAACAATAAATAGATATACAATTAAAATTTATGTCAGTACACATTTACAGAAATAAAAGGAAAAAAATCCACGAGGCCGATGGTTCAAGGCAGCAACATCAGGCCTCTAGGGGGCTAGCCAACCCCACGTTTGATGACCTCCCTCCCCACCCCAGGCCAGATGGCAGAGCCAGGTCTTCAAGTCCCTCTGAAAGGCCGGGAGGGAGGGGGTCTGTCTCACCTCCGGGGGCAAGATATTCCAAAGGGCGGGGGCTACAGCAGAGAAGGCCCATATGTCCACTGTTAAAATATTTTGCTTCATTCTGTATTTGTAAGTTGAGTTTGGGTGTTTTTCTCCTTTAATTGTAATGTTTAGTTCCTTCTAGTTCTGTCTAGTGTTCAATTTTTAAAGTCTTAAGTTTTTTTTAAGAAAAGAATTCAAAACAAAAGCATGGGAAACATTCTCTATAATTAATTCCAAAATCTTATTTCAAATTTATCTGGACACTTAGTCCATTTGTAACTTTCTAAAATCAAAGTTTTAATCATCCTGTTGCTGTTTATTCCAGAAAAAAAAAAAATAAGTCCTTAAACTTGGATTTAAAACTTCTTTTGCTAAGGATTAAGGAAACTCACCCAGTGCTATAAAACCTATTGATCCAATGGTTACTACTAGCTGAAAAGCAGTTAACAAGCAATTTCTAAAAGTGATTAGAAAAGGAAGTATGTGAACTTAGTGTCCTTTTAAATGCACCAACTGTGGTTTGAGCAAGATGGCTATTCCCTCATCTCCCAGAGCTCTAAAGCCCCTGGAAGCCATTGTCTTGAGGAGCAGCTGTCTGGAGCACTTGTGGGTGATCTCAAGTCCTCTCCTGTCCAGTGGAATTATGAAGAGCTGGTCTACTCACCAGCTCTTCATTCCATTGCAGTTGTCAGTTCCACTTTTCACAGAGCTGTCTTCAGTTTGCTATTTCTTCTCTGGATTTTCCTCTCAGTAAGCTTCTGAGTACAATTCAAGGTGCTTGTTGTCATCTTTAAAGCCCTACATCACATGGGCCGGGTTACCTGTGGGACCACTTTTCTCCAATAATTTCTGCCTACCCCACCAGATTGTGCTCCAGGTCCCCTCAGTGAGACAGTATCACATGGTGGGTCCTAAGAAATGTGCTGTCATGGTGCTTACCCAATGGAACAGCCTCCCTCAGAGATATAGATGGCTCTGACTTTACCATCCTTTTCAAAGACTGTGAAGATCTGGCTGTTCCCTCAGACATTGGGGCCAGACTGTTGGTTTTTGGAGTTTGGTGTTAATGTATGGTGTGCATGTTTTTTGAAGTTTTTATTGAGGAGCCTTGACCTGTGTTTTTGTGTGTTATGTTTGTTGATGTTTCTACTTTTGTTCCCCCATCCAGAGTTTCTTTGGATAGATGGATAACCTTATACATTTGATTAATATATGCATGTATTTTTATTTTATGTATTTATAACTACTGGAAACTGCTTTTGGGATTTTTTTAAAAAAAGTAATAAATGATACCTTTAATAAATAGGAATAGGTAAACTAAGGCCACAGTTGCATTAACATAACCCCAAAGAGAATTGCATCAGTGAAAACTAATTTAGATACTAAGTCTGCCACAAACCTCTGATTACATCCTTAACCTGAATAGGCAATCTGTAGTCCACAGCCTGCTGCTTCTCTTTAGTTGACATTGAGATTCCACCGTTGTATCTCATACCCTGCAATTTCAGGTCCTCTGCAACTCTAGTTGCTGGTTTTGTGACTTTCAGTATGTTCTGAGCATTCCCTCCTCCATTTTTTATTTCCCCAATCTTCCAGACTTGTGATATTTCTGCATTTTTTACCTTACATGTATCACCTTAAAGTGGTACGCGGAAACGATGCTCATCTGCAATCTATATCCACATAGTTCTCAATATCTAACTTTTCCAATAAGATGATCAAAAATATGCTGGAGGTACTTCTGATAGCTGGTAAGTGTGTGAGTGTATGAGTTGTATTGCCTGCTAAGTGAAAATAGTGTTAATCCCTGTACATGATGAACACAGTCCCCACCTTCATGTTCCTTAACATCACTGCATCTCGTAAACTTTGGACTGGATTCAGACTATTAAATTAGGGTAAAATGGGGTTGGGCAGGCAGTACTTGGTTTTGGAGAACCCAATTATGGCTTTAACATATTGTCTGAACTAGGCTGTCACCATATTCCAGATTATTTATTTGGGCATAGGATGTTATCTGAGCACAGCAATTGTAATTTTTAATCTTAGAGTTTAGTGTGTTGTGTCAAGCCAAGCCTATGGATTTTCAGACCTCATAATGATAAATATTGTCTTTGCAATGTTACATCTCCACCAGCTTGGGAAGCCTCATAATGGGTCTGTTGCTCCCTGAGATGGTGGCCTGAAGACATTTAGCTCCCTTTTTGGCAGGTGTTCTGCTGCTTGGATTCAATCTCGTCTCCCCCGTAAGTTAGGTACAGTTAAAAGAGAATTTTTCCATGAAGTAAATTAGGTCAGAGGTGCTCAGCCTTTTGAGGGTTGAGGGCCAGCCTGGCTATTGAATGACAATGTATCAATATCCATACTCTAAATTCTAATCTAATTTAAATTAATTAAAATTAAACCAAGTTAATTATATATCATTAAAATGATTATTCCCTGAGTATTTGAATTTTTGCCTTTGGTTCGCATTTAAAATTACAATTTGGTGACAAATTTTGCATGGGTTCTGAGGGGCCCATGTAACTTTTGGAGCACCTGTGGTACATTCCTGATGTAGAATGAACAAAGATCTTTCAAGGGAATCTTATAACCCATCTTCCAACTTTTTTCAAGTTTTCAAAAGGGTGCCTGGAGCTGCTAGAGTACAGAGATGTGAAATGATGAAGAAAAGCAAATGTTCCACTTCCCTTTTACCATCTGTTAAAACTGAAAGCCCAAACCCACACACACATCTATAGCACACAGCAGTAGCTATTTTGTTGCACAAATTGCTTTCCTTAATCTTAGTTCATTAGACACACCTTGTGTCTGCTCGGCATCTCCTCAAGTCTGTCTTTTGCAATCCACAATTGGGCAACTGTGTAAGAAAAGACCCTTTTCACGGCACTAGATACCTCTCTGAAAACCCAGCTAAGGTTGCCACAGCAGCCTCTTTTCTATGATGCTTCCATCTACACATTTCAGTGGGAAAAGGCAGCTCTCTTGTAACTTTGTTGCTTGGTGAGTATGCCTTCCATGCTGTAAGGTAGTATTAGAATTCTCTGTGGATGGTAGGCAGAAGGCAGCCCAGTACTGTGTAATTTAACAAGACCTTTCAGAGTGCTGGCTGTGAACTACAAGGTTAATAATCTTTTCCTGTTGAGACCACAGTGCTTTTCTACTTGCATAGAAACTGACAGTGATCTTGGTATGGAATTTGTTAACACAATACTAGATTTCGGTATATACAGAATTTCTTTTGCTTGCCAATCACTTTGTGTGTGTGTTAATGGCAGGCAGACAAACAGTTCATTTTCTGAATTCCATCAGTTTTCTTGTACCCAATGTTAAGGTCATCCTTAATCAATCGTTTTCTGCCTTTTGGTATGATATTCTATTCAAAATACGATTTGGGCAGAAAATGGTACAGCAAGGGCATTCCAAGGCCTGGATGCAAGAAACAAAGCATCTAATAACAATTCCTCTTTTCAGTTAAATTCCCCCCTGAAGGGAATTTATAGGATTTTTTTCCTGCTCCAAAGGGGGAGGGGGGAGAATTTTAGTTGCTTTAAATTCTCTCTTGAATTTTCTGGCTGCACCATCAATAAATTCCATATTTTCAACAAACACAATGAAGAATCTTGTAGGTAAAGTCTAACAAGTTTACTATGACATAAGATTTCCATAAAAGAACCTTCGTGGGCTTCAGGTGAAATAACCTTTGATGGGACTCACTTTATGGGGTTTCTTTGGGCTTCTTTTGTAGGAAAGTGCAGAAGTAGGAAAGTGCAGCAGAGGCATTTCCAAAGTATCTGAAGGCTAGTGAGGGTGGGAGTAAGAAACCAGGAATTATTTGTGCCCAGATCTAAAGAACTCCTGGCCCAAAGAAAGATATTTTTTTTAAGGCCCAGCCTTACAAGAAGAGCAAGAAGAAAAACCTAATGAAACTCCCTGAGGAGGGCGTTGACAAGGGAAAACTAAAGACCAACAGCAATGTTCATGTCTGCCACTAGATGAAACATCTGAAAAGGAACGAGCCCTATCTTCAGGCTGAAGAGTAATTCTTCAAACAGCAGCCCCAAGTGTGTTAACCTCATGCTCAGATATGCAGAGATAGGCATCTGCTCTATAAGCCTTTCCCCACAATCTCAACCACCACCACCACCACCAACAACTTACTTCAATGAAATAACAAAGCTTTGCATTGTTTTAGAATCATTTTAGCATTCTAGGATCCTGGGTTAGCTTCTTCTTCCCATCATTAACAGTGATGGTTTTTATTATAAGGAGAACTATTCTTCCTACTACTGATTACTCCTATTTCTTTCCCACATTCGCTCTCACCTTTGCTTTTGAACTGCATCTTTTTGGACATTTGTACTGCAGCTACTCAGAAATTTAATCAATTCTCATTTGTTTGCTCTGCATCCCCTGTGGCACAGTGTGGTAATGGGGAAAAGAGTCTCTTTCTCTATTCTGTTCCCACAATGCCCTCAAGCTTTCAAGAAACCATGGCAATGTAGAAGGTGAAAGTGGAGGTTTGTAGACCAAGTGAAGTGTTAGGATGGGAAGGCTGTCTCTGAATGTGGGAGGTTGTTCACTGACCCTTGCAAAAGCTACTCTACATGCCCATGAGGACATAAGTCATAAAGTTTCAATATAAGAGAATATTTGTAACTCAACTGTGGAGTTCTTGGTGCTCTCTGAGCTTGTTATTTGCTTGCAGACATTTCATTACCCAGCAGATAACATCATCAGTGTGAGGTTGATGATGTTAAAGGAAGCCTTCAACATCTCAGTATAGCTTTCTTAGAAAGCATTATACTGACCTTGTGAAACTTAATTGTCTTTTTTTAAAAAATGATCCTATGTGTTTACCTGCAACTGCAAAACTTTTCCCAATCTGGTACCTTCAGTTATGCTGGTTGGGAATCATGGGTCTTGCACTGTATTAGACCTGGAAGACATCAACTTGAAGAATATTGACAGAATTGTGAATTCAGCCAGTTAAATCCTGGCTTAATTTGCCAAATTAAGTATAACCTGCAAAAGAGAATCTGCATGTCTCCTTGCCATAGAAAGATTAAAGGAGTGATAACAACTATCACTTAGTGGTGACAACCACCATGATTGTATGAAATAACTGAATTGACTGTGTGTGAGTGCTGAAGGATTTTTAAGAAATAATAATGCTAATGAAACTGAAGATTATGAATACTGTAGCAAACTTTGGAAGTGAGTTGATTCAACCTCTAGAGATCTCAATAGGATTGGAAGGTGTATATGCATATACATATACTGTACTGTACATCCCCCAGACCCAATATGCCCAAACTTTATGTGACTTCTTAGAAAGATAATAATGTGTTTGGATTTTGACTCTAAACAATTGTTTCAGGTTGAGCAGGAACTCAAAGTGTTTGTTTCCGGAATCTGCAGATTCCTGAAAAATGGCATAGCTGCTTCACTGAGATGCTACACGTTCGTTCTCTCTAAGGGAATTTTTTAGAATAAAGTCTGAAGTGTTGCACAGCACTATGGGGTAATATAATCTACTTTGCAGAGCTTTGTCGTAACGATGAACACTTGACAATCATAATGGCAGTTTTTAAATCATTTTCCCTGGAACAATCTTAGTAACATCAGCAGAATTGTAGTGGATGGTGGTGTTCCAGCAGAAGAACCACAATGTGCCAGAAGATCAGATTTATTTATATATAGAAATAGGGATGGGCTTCTTTAATGGTAGATGACTTGATATGGACCATTAATGGTAACTGGCTCATCAACCTTTGATACTTTGCAAACTATCCGTAGCTTTAAAAAAAGATTTGGAGGCATTCTTCTTCCCCTTTCAAACCCTATCCAACTGAAATAATATTTGCAGTTCTAAATCGGCTTTTTGGTTGGCACAATAAAGATCTTTCCACACCAGTGTTTTTTTTTTAAAGATGCTAATTAACTTTTAAGCTTAAACTTCCAAACTTACTCATTTTTAAACTTATTGTATTTGTCCTATAACTTACTGAGGGAGAAAGACATTTTTACCATCTGCACCAGGATCAGCTGGATGGAATGGACATTCATAAAACTTACCAACAGTTTGGCCCAGGTGCAAACATTTCTAATTTTTCAAACTAAATGCAAAAACAAAAAACAGAACAAAACAAACACTACACATAAAAGATTGAAAAGTAACCTTCTACTGACTACATACTACACAGATTTCACCAAAGATTATGCTACACCATCTGCCAAAACCAGCCAAACCATCTAATAACCAACCTGTCTTCTCCTTTTCGCCCTGCCTCATGCTAATGTAAATGTGAGGTCAGTTTAGCCATGCTACACAATTGATGAAGTGAGCCCACAAAATCTTATGCTTTTAGTAAAATGTGTTAGTTGAAAAAGTGCTGTAGACTTCTCCTGATCCTTCTATTCTTGTAAAGGTTTTTTCCCCCCTCTACTTGTTGCATTTGCTTTATTTACTGAAATGTTTATTATTCTTTTGTGGTTATATCCAAGATGGTTTACCAAAAAATATGCACCATCAGAATTACAATAGATTTTTTTTATTCCTGGTGTATATTTGGTTTTTTTTTTTCTTGTTTGCCTAGTTATTACTCAAGGTATATGACTCAGACCCTTGAGAATACAAACTTGAAATGAACTGAGTTTTATTTTGTCTGCAGTTCTAAACATAAAGTTGGTCCAGACCTTTTGTTCTATGATCAGGGGAATTCTAACTCTGAGAATTGGATTCCTTCCTTAATTGAAGGCAACATTTTCTAATTTCACCTGCCTCCATAACCTGAAACATCATCCTCATATTATGATGGAAGATCCCCAGCTTCCCTGATTTTTCATGACATAAGAAGCTAGGGACGACATGCATGCAAGACTCAAATTGCTGAAAATCACCCAATTCATTGAGTTTATTTGATTTGTACTGTGCAGAATGCTGAATGCAACCCATTCAACTTGAGAATAAATTCAATTTGAGAATCCATCCAACTTGAGAATAAAGAAAATTAATTCACTTTAAAAGATATGTATATCAGAATTAAACATAGTTGTAAAAATCTGTTTCTTGGTAAATTGCTGGTTCCTTTCCCATTTTAGTTACCTCTCTGTTTCTTATTTGCCATTATTTAACTTCCTTTGAATTCTCATTTGCCTTAATTTCCTTCTCATTATTACCCCTAATTTTGTTGGCTGGAGATATCAGCAGGGAATATTGGTAACATTAACTAAGATATAGAACAGCTATAAATGGAATGTTGATATTTGTCTTTGAGATATAGGTGACGTGCATTTGTAAATAAGCAATTTTCTGAGAAAATCAGAAAATCATTAGGTTTCTTAGTTTTTTAAATGCAGCATGGAAATGATAGAGCAAAAATATCTTCAAATGCTTAGCATGTGAGGTCTCAAGAACAACGTCAACAATTGGGAGTCATTCTGAATCGGATATTCTATTCTAGAAGGACCTCTGCAAAAAGCAGTATCTAGTCAACCTTAGTTGACCTTGAAAAGTACAATCTTTCCTAATTAGTACTTGGATGGAAAATCCCAAGAGTGAAGCTAGATTGGGAAGTTGGAAAAACATCTTACAATGATTTCCAAGGATGCAATCATCTGAAGTTGATTTTTACTTTTGAATTTGTTAAACTAGAAGAAATATTATCCCAACTGCTTAGGGGTATATTAAAAATTGTGGGGACAAATAAAGGCCTTTCTATGTTATATCTAATGGACAGGTAATGTAAAAAGAAACCAAGGTTTCTTTTATTAATCAGTATGCATGTCAGAATATTCTAGAATTGAGAAGTGACTATTCAGCATTTGAAAAGACCATATGAAGAACAAAGTGCTTTTGTATATGTAAAAAATGTAAAGTTTAACCATATAAGGCAAAAGCACACATTAAACCAACAGGACACATTGTGCTATATGTATTTGTGAGTACCATAACTACCTAAATGCTGTTATTTAATCCTGTGGAACAGATCCAACAACTGATACCAAATAAATCTTTAATAACTCAGATAAACTTTTCTCTTTACCTCTTGGCCTCTCCTACTAATTGGGCACAGAATCATTATTCCACCACAGAATCTATAAAAGAGCTTCACTTAGCCTGTCTCATAGTACAGTAATAATACAAAATAGAAGTGCCTTATTTAGCCCTTTATTTTAAAAAGACCATATTAGGACAGTCATTTCCCTGTCCCAACTGATGTCTTTATCCAGATCAACTGTTGCTCTGCTACCTACCAAATGTTTTCATTTATCCAAAGTCTAGTTTGGAAGAATGGTAGAATATCTAAATATTTCATGTAAGAAGAACAGAAAATAGCAAAGTTATAGGCAGCAGAAAAGCTGCTGGGTCTTTCTTTTAACTCCCTGAGAATAATAACATCTGGTGAAATTCTGACAGGTTTATGCCAAGCATGGCAATTAATCTTGACTTTCTAGACACTCTGCCCCCTATTCCGGAACATGCTTATAGCAGAAACTCACAGATGTGACACAGCTTCACTTCAGATAAGAGATAAGCCATGGGTGTTTGTGGTGGGGGTAAGGGGGGCAAATAATGAAATGTCTGTGTCGATGTCATCATATGAATTATATGTTGTGGTATGGGATTCATATGTGTGTATGTGTCAGGTTTAGCCCAGGAAACTCCAGGAGACAATACAGATTCAATCCAGCAAGGTTTATTTGGCTTCACCCCATTTACAGAATCTTCTCAGACTGAGAGCAGTCCCCAGGGTCAAACTACAAACATCACTAGCATTCCTCAGGGAGGGGCCAGTCTCATCCTCTTATCTCTTCTTCGCTCATCTGGGGTTGAGAGTCCATGTTTCACAGCCCTGCTCCACACTCCCACAGTATGTACACATATATTCCCCAGGATTTCAGTTCCAAGCCCTTTCTTCCTGCCTTTTTGAGTTAATAGAAATTTGGCCATTCTCTTCTCAATCTTGTGATTGAAGATGTTAATATTAAGTGGAGTAATTAAACTATATGCTCCCATTTATCTTTGCCCAGTTATATATAAATACTATAATTTTTACAGTAGAATTTATGTTATAGATAAGACTTTGTTACAGACATAGGCCAAGAAAAAAAGACCACTGTAGGAGAATATTTTAGGGGCACACTTGAACCAGAGACCAGAACACGTTATACTGAAATGTAAATTGGTTTATTGACAGCAGTAGAGACAAAGACATGGCCAAAGAGGAGAGGGGTTGAAGTCCTTTTTTAGAGATGTGTGCAAATTAGAATATACATGTGATTGGATAGAGCAACCAGATATTTCACTGGATCATCTGTGAAGTCAGTGAGGCATTAAGGTGCAGCTAGGAGGTAACAGGGCAGGACTATCAAGTCAATGGGGTTTTGAAAGAACAAAGAGGCTGTTATTCCATGCACATAATGTCTTTCTAGGGCATTCTTCTCTTTGCTTTCACAGAGCTCTGTTCGTCTCCCAATACTTTTCCCAGCTTATCAGCATTCTTTAGCCCTCTGGAGATTCTATGGCTAAGCTGACAATGTAGTTTTTTTCTGGGAAAGTTTTTTTTGTAATGGGACAGTTGCCCAATCTGACACCATATAGTTAAGCCTCTGCTTTGTTTTGTCTGAGGAAGTGTATTTGGGTTAGGGGCTTTAAATTGGCCCTACAAAATCTCCTACACTACCATAATTACATCTGCCTGACCCATCAGATCCAACAAGAGAGGCATGCTATGGGTCCCATATGTCAGGAAACTACACTTGGCAGGTCCAAGGAATGGGCCTTCTCTGCTATGGTGCCCACCTTGTGGAACATTCTTTCCCCTCCACCCCCTAAGTGAGGTCAGCTCCATCCCTACTTATTTTCCAGAAGTCCCTCAAGACCTGGCTATGTCATCAGGCCTAGGAGCCTCAGGGGACCAGTGACATCTTGAGGTGGCTCTCTTGCTGACCTAATCTCTTGTGTGTGTGTGTGTGTGTGTGTGTGTGTGTGTGTGTGTGTTACTTTTTAATATGACTGTGTTTGACATGTTTATTGTTTTGTATTTTTGGCTGTATGCTGCCCAGAGTCACTTCTTGTGAGATGGGCAGCCATATAAATCTGATAAATAAACAAACAAACAAACAAACAAACAAACAAATGGTAACCATTAACGGTTACTGCTCATAGCAGAGTAGAGTTTACACACAGTGTAACAAAACTTAGCAACATTTAAGGGCACAGAATTGTCTTTGATGTCGAATAGGCAATTAAATAAAATAAGTGAGAATTTCCTGGGAATTCAAAAAGGAGCAGGGAGATCAACTATAGAACTATCAGCATAACGAAACATGGGCTTTATTGCATCTGCATCATGGGGCATCATCATTTAGCAATGGAGATTTTCCACTATTTCCTTTCCAACTCTGTTGTGGTGAGAGCATTACAATGAGCCAAGGATAAAGTTCTTCTGAATTTTAAAGCAGTGATCTTGTCTAGAAAGCTGGCTGATTTGTATTTTGGAAATTGGTTGTTAATCAATACACTATGGAGATAAACTGCATAATCCAATTGACCTTCTACATCTAGAATCCTTTGTTTCAGAATGGAGTTGGCTTGCACTAACTGCAGTGTCAAAACAGCATCCCAAGAAAAGCCAGAGAAGTGTAGTTTCCTAGAAATGCTCCCCGCCCCCCACAAGTGGAATCATCTACTATAATTAAAGGGACCAATTGAACCATAGTCCAATTATGGACGATATAATAATTTCAACCAAAGTTCAAGTTAACAATTGAAAGGCCAAATTCCACTCTAGTAACTCCTGCTTCTCACCTAACACCCTATTTAGGTAGGACACAATGAAGGACCTGGAAAACATTTCTCAAAAATTTGGATTGGACTTTCTCTAATAATGCCATTATTTCTATATTAATCAATGTATATTTGCTGGCATATGTGTCAATTAACATAAATGGATAAGAAAAGAAGAGGTGTTTTTTTTTTTCCCCAAAACAAAAGGAAGACTTGTGAAGGATCTTCATTCTGACCATTTTTGCTTGACCTGATTGTTAAAGTATTAGCATTATCCCTTCTTTTAAGGGAGAGATAGCAGGGATGAGGAAACAACAGCAGCCTCAAATTGTCAAGCTAATAGGCTGAGTTGTGCTGAATCAATGTTGAAAGTATCCTTTATCAATCTTAAAACTAAAAAGTTTCAATAGCAGTTTAAAAAGCAAGCCATTACTTTTTGACTGATTTTGGGGAGATGTCGGGTTTGACTTGATATTGAAGAAAGTTGACTGATCTCCCTTATGAAGAGCTTCCAACTGCTGGATTTTCTGAGATGGCAGGAACATTAATATAGCTGGTTGATAAGCTTGATTTTTCCTAGAAATAACCACCTCATCATTGTTATATATTAGGTTTATAACTTGCTGGAAATATTCTAGGTTACTTGGTTAGATACCAAAGGTAAAAGAAGCAGGATAGCATGATGAGATACAACGCCACTGTGATAGGCAAATATACAGAAAATGGGCCCACAGTAGAGACAAAACAACATTTATTCCCTTAGTTCCTGTATAATACACATTTTGGCTAATACCAGTATGTGTCAGCCTGGTACCCATTTATTCACTGTTGGATAGCTTCAATCTGCCCTGAGCATGCAGAATGTAAAAGTAAGGTTTGATCCAAGAGTGTGCACTGAACTAGTCAGCCTTGAGCACATATTAAGCACAACGGACCGCAAAGGTAAAGCTTGTAGATGGCTAAATTAAGTGAGAGAATGCGTGAAGCCCAAAGCAATGGTCGTCTTCCAATTGCTAAAGAGCTGTGATAGGCAGGGAACTGAAAGAGATGATAAAACATATTGGTGGGCTACTCATGTGAATGTCAGAGAGCCCATCACACCACTCAACCCCCTTTAGCATTCTTTATATATGGAAATAAAGTTAAAGACTTCTGTATTGTTAATAACAACTTTGGGAGCAGCAGAGAAGCCATTGACTCTGTAAGCACAAATGATTGATCCATGACAGCTCTGAGTCACTCTTAGTCATCACGATTCCATTGGCCATGATTATCCTGTCATAGATGAAAGCATCCTTAGATTTAAAACTCAATTTAAATGGATGACATTACAATACCACTCAGCTGGAATTGTGAAGACTATGTAGGGAGAGGAGGGTGGGGGAGTGTTCCCTTGAGAATCTTGGTGAGAAGAAATGTGATGTGTGTACTTGCTCATTGTCAGCTTCCTCCCCCCATGATGCTTCAGCAAGAAAAAAAAATGCCCCCCCCCCCATTAGGAATTTCATTTCCAAGACATTGGAAATCAGTGTGAGTCAAATATAACTTATACAGTTTACAAAGTAAACTTCTGCTTTCATAGGAGTGTGCCAGGCAACAGTAGTTGGTGTGCCTTCCTTATATAATAAAACTTTTACTTTCCTGCAGATTCTTCCTTGCCAGACAGAGCAGTGGCTTATTCTTTATTATACCAAATGTCACTGAGTTTATCCTGTGTGAAGGACCCAGTATAATTTTAGAATTATACGGGTAATCACTGAAGAGAAGCTTTATTAACTGAAGCCAGCTACTTCTGAGTAATGCAGCATACACCTTTCTCTTCCTAGCCACAGACCAATATTGCCTATAGTTGTATCTCAAATAATGGAATGCAGTTGTTTTTGTTGTTGGTATAATTATTACATCCTGGTCTTGAGCATTATGTGGGAAAGAAAAGATGGAGCCATTTAAGGAATAGGCATGACTGAGGTATCAAAATAAGGCAAAGGAAAGCAAGGGAAAATAATCAGGAACCACTGTGAGCCAAGAATTTCTGAGCATCACACCAGAGAAACCTGCTTTGTAGACAGGAACAGATAGCAGAAATATTCAAGCTGAGAAATGAGCAGCTACTTGGACATTGATTTGAAAAGATGGGAGGGATAGGCCAAGGATTGAAACTTGGAAGCTGAGAGAGAAAGAAAGAGAGAGGGAGAGAGCGCAAGATTCTGAGATGTTGTTAGATGGAGATCATCATATGATATCTGTGGCTTCCTAATTCTCTCTACTTAATCTAACCTTCTGGTATGTGTTTGGGAATGTGAAGTAGAGAAAGAGTTTAATTGAAGTTATGGTCTTTTGTGAGGGAGGCTGAGCTAAGAGACAATGACTAGACCAGACTCATCCAGTGAATTTCCATGACCATGACACCATATTCTAAACATGATACCACATAAATATGTGTAGAGCTGATCTGTATATAAAATGCAAGCTGCAGTTTGTAACTTTATCTCAAATTGAATTGGATGCCCACTCATTTGACTCAAGGGCCAGGAATAAACCTTGATTCAGCTTTGTTTGGGTTTTTTTTGTTTTGTTTTGTTACAATGTTTTGATATTTTTAATAAAAACAGTAACTGTACCAAAACTCAACATACCAAAAAGACACACTATCTTTTCAATGTTCTATTATGTTCACATTTTGTTTTGTTCATTATTTTTCCCAATGTACCTTTTTTTTGCAAATAATGCTTCCTAATAGTATAAGTTTAGTTATATACATTATTTTTCATTAATTTGCCAATATCAGAGTGCATTTTTCCCTAATAGAAGCAGTTTTGTATGCATTTTTAGGCTGAACAATTGTTTATCACACAACATTTAAAGAAGTAGATAAGTTCACTTTTAAAAAGTTTCTTTCAACTGAGTTGTCCAAACTAACAAATTTTCTTCATTCTTGTATCTCTTTACTGATACAGGTAATCCCCAGCTAATAATGGCAATTGAGACAGGAATTTCCATTGCTAAGGGATGCAGTTGTAAGGTGTGTGACATCATGTGACTGTGCCACTTAGTGATGGTAGTTCTGGCACTTCCGGTTGCCATTGTCAAGCAAATTCTGCACTGTCATTGAGCACGACGTCATGTGGTCACCATTTGTGACCTCCTGTTGGCTTCCCCATTGACTTTGCTTGTCAGCAGCTGGCAGTGAAGGTCACAAATGGCAATGACATGACTGTGGGGAAACCCCGAAGTTTGAACAGTTGCTGAACAAATGGTTGTTAAGCGAGGACCACCTGTAAGTAGCTATCCTTCCTCTTTCTGACTCTTCACACATCAAGCTGTTGTACACAGCTCATGGGAAACTGCTCTCTTTGATAAGAAAATGGAGAATGGAGAGGAAAATGGAGATGGTGACATTGTGTAGAAATGAGGTGTGCATTCCTTTTAGGTGGCAATTCTGTGGCCACTAATCAGAAATGTGCCCCAATTGGATAGAATCCTACTTCTTTTTGAGTAAATGTACAAAGGAGTTCATTTCCAAGCTGTAGAAATTATTAATTCTTTTCATGGGGAAATGGTACATTAGGCTGTATTTCTACAAAGCTGTAATTTTTTAATGTGAGCTGAGAAAGAATCTCTTTTTCATTAACAATTATGATAACTTCAAAATCCTCTTTCCTCATGTTTTTCCTCTTGGACCATGTAACTAAATAATACTGTTCCTCTTGGACAATGAAACTAAATAAAGAACATAAGAAGCTGCCATTGACTGATTTAGACCATTTGATTGATCAATTTTCTAGCCTGTAATAGTTTACTTTGACTAGCTATGGATCTCCAGGGTCTGTTGTGTTTAACCATTACGTTATTTTATAAACCTTGGTATGCCAAGGAATGAACTTGTGACTTTCAAAGTATGCAAAGCTAAGTTTGTGACTGTTTTGCTCTGATCCTTTCTGGAAGGGAAGGGAAGGGAAGGGAAGGGAAGGGAAGGGAAGGGAAGGGAAGGGAAGGGAAGGGAAGGGAAGGGAAGGGAAGGGAAGAAGCAGCAAACTGGAATGAAACATGAAGTGAATATTCTTATACTGAATGGAGATTTGAGGAAATAATTCTGCCCTAGCCCTGAAAGTTTAAACAAAGGAATATTTGGCGTAGCTTCAACAATTTACAAGACTGGCAGCTGAGGTGTGTTTTGGAATCTGTGATTTCTGATTTCATCCTGAAATCATAAGAGACTAAGCTAAAGCCTAAAACGGCTGTACTTAAGGAGAATAATTACACGTTAAATATGAAAAGAATAGTGGATTTGTGCTAATTAATGTATAAATCAAAAGAAGGCCTACCCTTCTTTTTGAGTTCAACAGCCAGCGCTAGCTCATAACTTATACCCAGATTAAAATTAATAACACGATTCAAATGAATTATTTCTCTTTCATTTTAATATGTAATACCACATTATGAAATAATTGTATACTGTTTTGTACAGTATAAATGATAGATAGGCTGAGACCAAGTGAGCTGTAAAGTAACGTCAACCCTAAGTTGTCTCATTAAATGCAGTAATAGAGAACAAAAAAATTGCAGTTGCTAAATGAATTCTTGCAAAAGAAACCTTGTAAAAATCTATAATGGAAATACATAATAACGTTTGGGTTGAATGGGAATATTTTATTGGGCAATTCACTCTAATCTCCAAAAGAAACAGGACTGAGCCTTAATACAGACTTATCTGAAAATGGCCACCCTTGATTCTGAGTCCCAATGACATCTTGAATAGTTGCCCCAGTGAGAGATGTAGTAATGCTTATTCCAAAGAAATACAGAAGCCCCTCTGGGTAGATGATCCCCGAAGAACGGATTTGAAGATCTCTCTGCCCTCATAGTAAATGGATTAATATCACTTTTGAGTTGATGAAATTCTTTACTATTATTGTTACTAGTATTATTATTACCAAAATTCTCCTCATCCAAATTTTCACTAAATTTTAGAATTATGAATGCTACTAATTCTTCTTTTTCATCTCCAGACTTTCTTCAAGCCACAACCCATGTATAGCTATTTACAGAATCATTTTTTTCTGTGTATGGCAGCCTCTTTCCTACTTCTGCATTCCCCTTCCTCTGTGCAAATGTAGATGTGATTACACATTTATGAATGCATCAGTATATTTCCTTTTGATGCAATTTTTACCAAGCATGAGCGCTTATGTAAATTGATAAGAGGGCACAGATAAAGAAGAACCTTGAAGAAATTATTCATGGATTGCTTTGGTGTAGTGCAATATCAGCGTAAAGAAATATAATCATACAACAGTGTTACCCAACTTTTTTCAGTTCAACATCCCTTTATGAAGTCTTTTTCAGCCCAACACTCCCTCAGGCAATGCATATGCCAATTCTTCCTATTGTGCACTTAGAATATGAGTAATACTTGACATAAAATGTATCTTCAATGATTATTACTGTTTATTTTAGCATGCCTTTTTACTGCACTTAGATTACACATTAACTTATTAGTATGCTTTTTTAACATATATAGTGTAGCAAAGTAAATAAAATGAGATTTATTTTAAATACTAGACACCACAAGTTGTGGTTAGTTCCAACTTCCTTCATAGTAGCATTGGAACATTGCTTAGGGTGTGGGCGGGATTAATATTCCATTCTTGATATGACACTGGGACGTTTTCAGGATTCCTTTACTAAAGAGCACATGCTAATGTTATTTCCATGAATTTAGACTACTTAGTAGTTTTGTAAATCTTGGGACTATCTGAGGGATCACCTTTCCAGCTATGAATCTGCCCAGCTACTGAGATCAGCATGAAAGTGCATGTACCTTTCTGAAGATACATCCAGTTCTAAAAGGTCAACCATTTGGCATGTGGGGAAGGGGATTCTTCACTCTGGCTCCCAGAGGGGGATTCCTTGGCCCCCAGCCTCCCAGTATTTAAGAAGTTGGTATGAACATATCTTCTGACAATATTATTGGCATTGAAGTTTGGTTCCCTAGAGTACCCAGGCCTTCAGACATGAAAAATCAACTGCAGTTTAAAAGATCAGCAAGAAGTGGATGTTGGTGTTCTTGTGTCCAAAAGCTGAAGGATTCCCCAGCTGTCTGCTTTATTGCACCAGAGGTCTGAACTGAATTGTTTTCTGCTCATGCAAACCAACTGTGCCAAGCTGTATGGAGGATATAGTAGCTTGCTTGCATCATTGATTGATTGATTGATCGATTGTTCAATTTCAAAGACTTCTACATCTTTAAACAAAACTGAAGAGTTAAAGGAAAAAGATAGTCAGACCCCGAACTCAATAATAATAGCTATTGACAAACCAGGAAAAAAAAAAAAGTCCTAGGAGCAACAATTGCCTACTGCAAGGAAGGAACCTACCATATCATGTATCCCCAAAGACTTCTGGAACACCAAAGCTTTGGAGGCTTTCTTGAACACCAATAGAATTGGTGCAGACCTGACCTGGGGTGGGATAATATTCCAAAGGAAAGGACAGTTATAGAAAAACTGTGCCTCAGTGGTCCCTGATGATGAGACTGCTTCAAACGGTGCCTCCTGTTCTAGATCTTACTGGATGGGCATAAATCACTAGGAGGAGAGAATCCCGAAGATATCCAGGCCCTGTGGTATATAGGGCTTTAAAGGTGACAATGAGCAATAGTGTATCCTCCACCCCCAATCCCTGAAGATGGTTCAGAAGGATACTATGATCAAATCTATCAAAGGCAGCTGAGACATCAAGTAAGACCAGGAGGACCACATTCCCTCTTTTCAGGTTCTGTCATAGGTCATCTACAAGAGCACTCAGTGTAGTCACAGGCCATACCCTATCCTAAATCCAGACTGAAATGGGTCTGTATACTCCATCTTCTCCAGGGCTCTCTGTAGCTGCAGATCCATCACTTTCTCAAGAACCTTCCCCCTCAATAGGGAGGTTGGTGACAGATAGTTATCTAACACACCTATTTCAAATGATGGGTTCTTTTTTTTTAATAGTAATTTTATTAGATTATAATTACAATGGTAAAAACTAATACAAACTAAAGAAAGAATAAAAAGAAAAAAGAAAAGGTGCAGAAAAGAAAGAAAAATAGAAAGAAAAATAGAAAAGAAAAAATAAGAATATAGTAAAGAAAAAGAAAAGAAATATATAAAGAAATTATTTCCCCCTTCATCACAAGTATAAACGATTTTAGTAATTTATCACCTTCTCTTAAAATACAACAGATGATCTCTTCTTCCCATATCCCACCTCTTATCTATAAACTCATAAAGCCTTGTCATTTCAGTCCTGATGTCAGCAAAAGTCCATTAAGGATTACCAGAGACAACAATATATCTATTTTAACCTTGATCAAGTAAACCAACTTTATATTCCTTCCTTTTACATCTAACAATCAGGACAATGCATTAAATCTTGACAGCTATCTGACAATGCATTTGAAATAGAGAAATATTGGCATTTTACCACTGTAATCACCACTGTATAAGCATGAATCTGAGTTCATCCACGTTTGGTCTGACTTGCTCTTCACCAGCACATCACAGCTGCTCTGAGACAAGCAACAGTTCTAATACGTGGCTAGCCTCACATGTTGGGCCAGTGAAAATCTGTGACAAGCTCATGTTTATTATGGTGGCCATAAACTCCCCAGCTACCACTAATCCCCAAGGATGGCAAGGTAATCTCCATTCTTCCTCTCAGGTTCCATCATTCTCAATCTGTGGTCCTGCTCATTCATTTTCTTCAAAGTCCTTACCTCTCTGTCTCACACAGTCCTACCTTCTCTGCCCTCACAACTTGTCATTTCAATTTACACAGCCCTAGTGTGTATCATTTCTCCATCATTTTGAGGTCCATTTAATATATTGGAGAATCTCTGGGCTCCAATATTAGTGATATGGGTTATTTTTTTTTTAATGTAGACGTTAATGTCTCCTTAATAAATGGCATCTCTTTTACAGATCAGAATGCTGACTTGCTACAATTTTAGCAAAAGGAATGTCTGTCCTTGTGCACATTTTTGTTGTAAGCTTCATCATATAAGTTTCACAACCTAGGTGACAGGCTAAAAACAAAAATTCAAAGCCTGCTTTTTCAAATGAGATGATAAATTGTTATTACAAGAGTCAGTTGTTGCAATATTTGCCTTAATGTCCTCTGAAGTATTTGTCATTTTGTATCCAGCTGCTTTCTTTGGTTACTATCCAAAATGTGATTAGGCAAGCATAGGCTTATTGACTTAGTCCAGGGGACTTCATCCTCTCTGAGTGCATTCTGGATCACACTGTTTGCATATGGATTTTTTCCAATAATTAATCCATACTAAAGATTTTTTAAAATGCACTTCACTGGATTGTCATGTCTTTTTTTCTCAGCTAGTCAGGGCCATGCATAAAACTGTCAGCATTGTTTCTCATTATGAGTCAGACAGCAGAAAGCAATATTCAAATACATTGCCAGAATGTGTGGAGTTGTAGAGTTAGATTGAAATCATTGCCCAGAATGAGAGACAGACCTTAACCCAGCTTTGTAGAATAATTTAGAGAACTGAAGGAGGCTTGAATCCCATTCTAAACCAAGAAGCTTCTGTTACAATCTTCTACCTTGTTAGACCTTCTCCATAACTTAAATATATGATGGATTGACTGTGGTTGCCTAAGGCCTTCAGAGAAATATTAATATACATTTGAGTGGCTGGATAGCGTAGTGGTTGGAACACCACCTTTGATGCAGGAGACTGGGGTTCAAATCCCGGCTGGTACCTACCTTACCAGTAGGGGTCCTTGGGCAAAGACCCCCTAACGCTTCATCTGCCTACCTCAAATATGAGAGTGACACAAACTAAGAGAGTCATGCCGGCTCAGACATCGCCCGGATTAACAAGGTCCACATCAGATGTTGGGGAACCAGGACAATCTGATGTTAAATGGGCTACTGGAACAAACCATACATGGACGAGACAAGAGAACTTGGAAATGATGGAATGCTACTACAACAGCAGACCTAATGAGAGGGGATATATGAAACGTATGAGGGAACTATGGATAGACAGAAGGCCTACATCCACACTAATTGAGAAATAAGCTAGTTACCCAGCGCTTCAAGTGGAGCGCTGCTCTCCATAGTGAAGAGGAAGCTGCTCTCACAACTTGAGATAGACCAACTCCACATTACAACCCGGACCCAAGCAGACCTAGAAGAACAAGCAGATGGGCAGCCTACACCTGAAGCTGGAATGTCATTGCCACCCGCTCCATTACAGAGCACAGCAGCTGATATGAGGCATAAGGTCATGGATAAACTAGCTACAGTCAACCCTCGAGTCTCATTACCAAGGCTCAGTGGAGAAGCACCATCAGATAATATGCTAGAAGATGCCAACAGAGCCCTCCAGACAATCCCTACTACCACCATAACTGAAACCAATGAATTGGTATATGCTACAGCCGCTGTAATCCTGGAAATACTTGGCAACACGATCAAGAAGAACAGCAGTACATACCCACCCTGGAAAATGAGGTTGGAGGCTAAGATCAAGGCAACTCGGAGAGAAGTCAGTCAGCTGGTGGAACTACAGAAGCGTGCGGAGATTAAGGATAAGACTCGGCTACTGAAAACATATATGGGTCTGACTCCATCTGAAGCCCTAGAGACTGCTAAACAAAGGCTCACAGCACTGGCTACCAGGCTAAGGAGATACACTAGAGAAGCAGAGGCCAAGAAGATAAATGCCCTCTTCTCCAAAGAACCATGCAAAGTGTACTCCCAACTGCAGTGCAACCACACAGTAACAGCTGAGCCACCAGCAGCGGAAACTGAACAGTACTGGAAGAACATATGGGAGAAAGAGAAGACACATACCAGTGCAAAGTGTCTGTAGGACCTGAAAGCAGACCACAGCAATCTCCCAGAACAGGAACCAGTCACCATCACAGTAGGAGACATCCAACAGTGGGTCAAGAACATGAAAAGCTGGACAGCACATGGCCCGGACATGATCCACACCTACTGGCTAAAGAAACTAACAGCAGTGCATGAACGCCTAGCAGCACAGATGAACCAACTGCTAGAAGCAGGCTCCCACCCGGACTGGCTAACCCAAGGAAGGACAGTGGTGATCATGAAAGACCCCCACAAGGGAACAGCACCATCCAACTACTGGCCAATAACCTGCCTCCCCACAACATGGAAAGTTCTATCAGGCATCATAGCTGCCAAGCTACATGACCACATGGGTCAGTACATGAGCACAGCTCAGAAGGGCATTGGGAACAACACCAGAGGCTCAAAACACCAGTTACTCATAAATAGAGCAGTTGCCCGAGACTCAAGGTCTAGGCAGACCAATCTGAGCACAGCCTGGATTGACTACAGGAAAGCCTATGACTCAATGCCGCACACCTGGATCTGTGAATGCCTGGCACTATACAAAGTCAACAGGACACTAAGGACCTTCCTCAAGAACTCAATGGGACTGTGGAAGACAACACTGGAAGTGAACTCAAGTCAGCTCGCACAAGTGGCCATCAAGTGCGGCATATACCAAGGTGATGCACTGTCCCCACTGCTGTTCTGCATAGGCTTAAACCCCCTCAGCCAGATAATCACAAGGTCTGGATATGGGTACAAGTTCAAGAGTGGAATCACCATCAGCCACTCCTCTACATGGATGACATCAAGCTGTATGCTAAGAGTGAACGAGACATCGACTCACTGATCCACCTGACACGGATCTACAGCGAGGAGATTTGGATGTCATTCGGACTGGAGAAGTGTGGCAGGATGATAGTAAAGAGAGGGAAGGTAGTTAAGACCAATGGAGTGGAACTACCAGTGGGCCACATAGCAGACATAGAGACCAGCTATAGATAACTTGGTGTCCCACAGTCACACGGGAACCATGAGGAGGAGGCAAGGAAGACAGCAACATCCAAGTACCACCAAAGGATAAGTCAGGTCCTGAAGAGCCAGCTTAATGGGAAGAACAAGATCCATGCCATCAACATGTATGCCCTGCCAGTCATCAGATACCCTGCTAGTATAGTGAGCTGGTCAAAGGAAGACATGGAGGCTGCCGATGTGAAGACCCGGAAGCTCCTCACAATGTACGGAGGTTTCCATCCCAAGTCCAACACCCAGAGACTGTACACCAGCCGCAAAGAGGGCGGGCGGGGTCTGATGAGTGTCAAAGCCACTGTCCTGGATGAAACCCGGAGTATCCAGGAGTACATCAGTAAGATGGCACCCAAAGATAAGCTACTGAGAGAATGCCTCAGGCAGCAGCAGACATGGGAGGAAGCTCAAGTGGAGGAAATACCATGGCAAGACAAGCCCCTGCATGGGATGTACCATCGACAGATAGCTGAGTGGCTGACATTGGGAAATCCTACCAGTGGCTGGAAAGGGCCGGACTAAAAGACAGCACTGAGGCACTGATCATAGCAGCACAAGAACAGGCACTAAGCACCAGATCCATAGAAACAGGGGTCTACCACACTAGACAGGACGCAAGGTGCAGATTGTGCAAAGAGGCCTCAGAGACAGTCCAACACATAGTGGCAGGGTGTAAGATGCAGGCAGGAACAGCATACACTGAACAGCACAACCAAGTAGCTGGCATTGTGTACAGGAACATCTACACAGCGTATGAGCTAGACCCCCCCAAGTCCAGATGGGAGATTCCACAGAAGGTTGTGGAGAATAACAGGGCTAAGATCCTGTGGGACTTCCAGATCCAGACGGACAGGCAGGTAATGGCCAATCAACCAGACATCGTAGTAGTAGACAAAGACCAGAAGATAGCGGTAGTGATAGATGTAGCAGTGCCAAGTGACAGCAACATCAGGAAGAAGGAGCATGAGAAGCTGAAGAAGTACTAGGGCCTGAAGGAGGAAATAGAGAGGATGTGGAAAGTCAAGGCAAAAGTGGTCCCAGTGGTGGTAGGAGCACTCGGGGCCGTGACTCCTAAGCTGGGAGAATGGCTCCAACAGATCCCAGGAACAACATCAGAGCTCTCTGTGCAGAAGAGTGCAGTGCTAGGAACAGCTAAGATACTGCGCAGAACCCTCAAACTCCCAGGCCTCTGGTAGAGGACCCAAGATTGAGGAAGACACGTACCACCCATAGGGTGGTATAAAATCTACAATTAAGCATGTCTACTTTGGGGCAGTGTGTGAATAATATAACCATTAGACATCAGAGTAGGACCTTCTATATAAAGTTAGAAGATACAATGCATCAGATTTAAAAGTGTAGAGCAATGTAGGATTATTTAAGCAAAATACCAGAGAGGAGGAGAGTTGGTTTTCTTCTTTCCTTCATCTGCTAGCTTCTAAAAGACCCTTTAAATGTTATTCTATTTGAACCTAAGATAATATTTAAAGAACTACCCAAAAATGTGAGCAAAGTTGTGTTACGATAGTCCCAAGCATGAATCATGCATTGTTTTCTACCAGGCTACTGACTGTAAGATTAGGGCCACCATCCACATGATTTTATTTGGGGCCAGTGTAGCATTCTTGGACAATTGGATAGATTCCATAGTTGACTTTTGCTCAGGGCAATCTTTTAAGAAAAAATAAACATGCTGCTCAGAGCATCATTGGGCAGCAGACTTCCATAAAAATTTCCCCAAATGATGTTATCTCAAGAGCATTGTGTGAAATTAAAAGGGCCATTAGACCCATTGTCTGCAACTTCTTCTTACGTTCAATGGAGCCAATTAAAAGTGCCAGGCTTACAGATACAGAAGAATTTCCCCAGAAAACACTTGGCCCCTCAAATTGGGATTTGCTCTGACTGGATTATCATAATAGTATCACAATTATATTTGAGCTATTCATGTTCAAGTGAAACAAGCAAGAGGCTCTTCCCCTTCTCCTCCCCATCCTTTGGGAATCTAGATGCTCTTTTCAAGTGGAAAAATTACCTGTCAAGCTATCTTTATATGTGTCTAATAGGATAGTTGAAGGAAATGATGAATAAAACACTTTACCAAGTCCAAAACATATTTTCTTACTTCACACATCTGAGGACAGAGCACAGGACCTGTCAACAAAATTATGGGCTTTTGCCAGGATGAGTCCTTGATATGTGACACTACAGGCTAGACATTGTTTACTTGTAAGAAAAGGATAACTTGAATGCAATCTTTTATTATAGTTGATATCAACATTGGTAAATCCTAATCAAACCTTTGAAGCAATGGATGTTTTCATCCACCTAAATCTGAATATTTTCAGCTATTTTCTTTTTCATTGTTATGCTCTTTTTTTCTGCATAAGGCTAGTTTCTAGAAAGAAAGAAAGAAAGAAAGAAAGAAAGAAAGAAAGAAAGAAAGAAAGAAAGATCGCACAGTTCAGGCTAAAGGCAAAAATATAATAAGGGTAAAAATATTTTCATTTTTCAGGTGCTTTTGACAATGATTGTATGAATGAATAGAAATATTAAATAAATAAATAAGTAAGCAAGCAAATAAATAAATAAAAACATAAAAATGAATAGAAATAGATCAGTTTTCCTTTGAATTTTCAAGAGAGGAGAATTATTAATGGTTTAGGTAGCTGAAGATTCCTTTTGCAGATATAATTTTTCTGCCACTATGTAAACAAGTAATGTAAACAGAAGGACACCATTGAACACAGTATCTTTCTGGACAAGCTCTGGGAGCTTGGAATTGGACACATTGTATTATAATTGTTCTCTTTCTCCCTTTGCAGCTGCTTCTTGTCAGTGTTGTAGGGGGCACTTCCTAGACCCCTCTTTTGTGGGGTGCCGTAGGGCTCAAGAGTCTCTCTCCTCTTGTTCAACAACTACATGAAGCCACTGGGTGAAATCCTCTGCCAATCTGAGACCTGATATCATCAGTATCAGGCCAGCCAAATGGTGCTGCTGAAGCTGTGTCCCAGTGCCTGGAAGGTGTGTAGGCCTGCATGGAGAGAAACTCCAGCTCAGTCCTGACTTTGAGGGCTATGGCTGTTGGGATCACTTAGGTCCAAGGACTTTCCACCTTTACTCATGGATGATGTTGAACTTCCCCATTCCCAAATTCTTCATTCTCCTAATTCCCCATTCAGGAGTGGTGGGCAACTTGGGGGTCCTCTTGGACTCACAGATTCTTCTTAAAGAGCATATAGCAGGTATGGCCAAGGGGACCTTTTGCACAGCTCCATCTGCTGTGCCAGTTGGTTCTTTCCTAGATGGAGTGGCCCTCCAGCCAGTCACTCCAACCCTCACAGCTTGACTATTGCAATGCACTCTACATGGGGTTGCCCCTGAAGACCACTCAGAAGTGCAAATTGCAGCAGCATGGACAACAATAGGCTTGCCTGGCATGCCCATGTGACACCTCTGCTTTGCGAGCTGAACTGGTTGCCAGTGTGCTTCCAGGTACAATTCAAGGTTTTGGTCATCACCTATGAAGCCCTATATGGCATAGGGCCCAGCCTGTTGAGGTACTGCCTATTTCCTATAGTTGCTGCCCAACCTGTACAGTGGAACAAAATGGCTGTGCCTTAGGTCCCCTAAATTAAACAATGTCATCTTTAAGGATCCAATAAGAACATCTTCTCTTTAGTGGTCCCTGCTCTCTGGAAAGAGACCATTCCTGAGATCAGGATGGCTCTCATCCTGATGGCATTCCACAAGGGCCTTGAAAACCTGCCTGTTCTGTTAGGCCTTGGGGTAGGGTGGATGGGACCCCTTTTGTTCAAATTCTGTATGTATTAATGTGTTGTTTGGATTGCCATATTGTCACTATCATCTAATTCTTTTTTAGATTATTTTTTATTGTATTCCTATTTACTCTTTATGTTGCTTTTTATTTTGTGAGCTGCCCATAATAAGTTGGATTTGGGTGGCATCAAAACCAAATAAATCAATAAAGAATAATCAATGGCCAAGTTCTTTGTCATAATATATTTGCAATATCGTTAAATTGGTTTCACCAGCAGTGCAGTGCAAGAAATTTTTGAGTCACATTGTTTAGCAACTAAGTGGCATTTGTTTTTGTTTTGTTTTTTCATTTTCTTTTATTTTAAGATATATCTAAAACCACAAACAAGAAAAGAGAGGGGAAAACAGTAAATAAAGGAACAAAAAAGAAATAAAAATAAATTTATGGGCTGTGAAAAATTGAACAAGGATTTTTTAAATCTAAAAAATATAATTTTATATCAATGTTAACTATTATTGAAATCAATAATAATTAGCAAAGGTAAGCAATATAATAAGAATCATCCATCAAAATAATCAGTTAATAGTAGTTTCTATATAAGAAAGTGTATTCTTATGATGAGTCAGGCAAGACCTAATATTTGCTAGGTTAAATTAAATTCCATATCAGACTTCTTTTTAAATACAGTTTACTCTGGAATTCTTCTAAAGAAGGGACTTTATGTAATTTCCAGTAAAAAGCATAAAGCATCCTGACAGATATTATCATTTACAAGGCCAAACCCTATACTGTTTAGGCTTAGTAATGCTTAGCAGCAAACAAATGGCAGGAAAGAAAATGAAAATTCTTTCATTTTATGGTGAGTCATCTTCCAGAATTGTTGAGTTTTATGGCATTTCCATCAAGTGTGGGGAAAAAAAAACCATCCAAACATTATTGCATTTCCAGCATCTTTTGAACATGAATTACCCGTTTTGGGTAATCAACACTGGAGTATTATGTGAAAAAAAATATTATACAAGTTTCCTGAGAGTGTAATATTCAAAGTAAATTTGATATTATCTTCCACTGGTATTCCTATTTTTCCATACCAATTGTTTTGTTCAATACTACAATCATTTAGACATGCAATATTTAACTTGTTCAATTTTTGAATCATATTTCAGTAACAACTTATAAGTAAATGTCAATAGATGTTCTGAATTTTGTGTTATATGTTTTTCAATGTGGTCAGGTTTCTGAGTATCCTGCCCTGTTTTTCTAATTCCTTTTGAACTATAGTACTTGTCTGAAGATATTGAATGCCAGTGAGACATTCTGACCATTTCAAGGACTCAGTCTCAAAAGAATCTTTGTTTTATTAAAGATTAAATCTTGCAGCCTATCCAAATCATTATTACCCCAGTGATCCTTTTTCTATTAAAAAAAAAATACATTCACCTTCATGAAAACAAATATTCAGTATTGAAGCAAGGAACAGTAAATGCTGACTTATTCTTCTATATTTATTCCATACTTTTAGTGCACTATTTATAATTGAGTAATCTTTTATAGAATGATCACTTCTGTTTGTATCTAACCAATGATATTTATGCAAGCTTTCTGGGAGTCCTGGTCCTTCAAAATAAAGATAACCCAGATGTGATACTTTATTTATTTATTTATTTATTTATTTATTTATTTATTTATTTATTTATTTATTTATTTGATTTGTCCCCGCCCATCTCCCCTACAATGGGGGACTCTGGGTGGCTTACAGTCACTAAAATCACAATACATAATTAAATTATAAAAAGTTTAAAAATTATAAAAGTTATAAAACTAGAAATTTACAAAACTAGAATAGAATAAAAAGCTAAATACAAGATAAAAAGATAATACAATCCAATCTGTAATCCAGCTGGCTTGATAATGTATTTTGTAATTTGGTACAACTGATCCATCTCATTCTTTTGCATCTTGCAAAATCTTAAATTTAAACCTTGGTCTTTTGTTTGACCAAATAAAGTTAATTATTTGTCTTTGCCATTCATTTAGTATACTTTCTTTTTAATGTTTTCCATCTTAAGATGTCTACCATTATATATAGGGGTGCTTAAAAGTCTGTGAACCCTTTTGCATTTTCAATATTTCTGCATAAATATGACCTAAAATGTGATCTGTTCTCCACACAAGTCCTAAAACTAGATAAAGAGAATCCAATTAAACAAATGAGTCAAAAACATTATAATTGTTCACTTATTTATTGCAGAAAAAGATCCAAAGCTACATATTGGTGTGTGGCAAAAGCATGTGAACCTTTGCCTTCAGTAACTGATGTGGTCCCATTGGACAACAATAACTGCAATGAAACATTTCCAATAACTGTTGATCAGTCTTGCACATCAGCTTGGAGGAATTTTAGCCCATTCCTCCTTATAGAACAGCTTCAACTCAGGGATCTCTGTTTCAGGTCCTTCCACAACATTTCTAGAGGATTAAGGTCAGGACTTTGACTTGGCCATTCCAAAACATTAAATTTCTTCTGCTTTAATCATTTTTGCTTGTATGACTTATGTGTTTTCAGTTGTTTCTTGCTGCATGACCTACTTTCTCTTGAGCTTCAGTTCACAGACAGATACCCTAACATTTTCCTGTAGAATTTTCTGGCACAATTCAGAATTCATAGTTCTGTCAACGATGGCAGCTATCCTGGTCCAGAGGCAGCAAAGCAGGCCCAAACCATGCTACTGCCACTACCATGTTTCACAGATGGGATAAGGTTCTTATGCTGGAATGCAGTGTTTGCCTTTTGCTAAACATAACATTTTTCATTCAAGCCAAAAAGTTCTTTTTGGGTCTCATCCATCCACAGAACTTTCTTCCAATAGCCTTCTGGCTTATCCATATGGTCATACACAAACTGTAGATGGGCAGCAATGTTCTTTTTGGAGAGTAGTGGCTTTCTCCTTGCAACCCTGCCATGCACACCACTGTTGTTCAGTGTTTTCCTGATGGTTGTCTTATGAACATTGACATTCACCAATGCAAGAGAGGTCTTTAATTCTTTAAATATTACCGTGGGGTTCTTTTAGACCTCCAGGAGTATTACACGCCTTGCTCTTGGTGTGATCTGGGTTGGTTGACCACTCCTTGGGCGGGTAACAATGGTGTTGAATTGCTTCCATTTGTACACAATCTGTCTGACAGGGACTTGTGGAGTCTAAACTCTTTGGAAATCTGTTTCATCTTCTGTGATTAGCTTATTGAGAACATCCTTTTTTTTAATCTATAAATTACATAATCTGTATTGTATTTAAATACTCTTTAATCTTCTTCAGACTTGATGTTTATTTTCCATATAATCAAGAATAATATTTTAAAAATTGATCCATCATTTATTCTGGAGCTGAAACGTAACTTTTTCCATCCCAAATTGTAATAACAATTTTTTGTTCTTCTTTTCTCAGTAGATAGGCCAGCAATTTGTGTTATTACTTTTCTCAAAATATTTCTGTTTGACAAATTTCATCTTCTTATAAATCTCATTTACTTCCATGAAATCCAGATGATTATGAATAATTTTGATCTTCTGTTCTAGGTCCAACATTGGATTCTGCTAATATCTTCATTCCAATGTCTTCATTTTACAATATATCCTTTGGTATTTCTATGGATTTCTTTCCCTTTGATACCAAATAAATAAATCATCCTATCATAAACACTTTACTGGAATCTAATACTGTGATTTAAATTAATTTGGAGGAAGCTTTTTAAGTCAGATTGACATTTAAATTTAATATCTTCTTGCAATAATAATAGACAATTCAGTTTCCACCTTTTTGAGTCAGGGGTTCCTCCGTGAAATCTTACAATTATTTGATTATATGTAAATTGAATAAATAAATAATGATCTGCAAAGGATGCAAATTCTACATTTATAGTTTACTTTAAGGGTAGGGGTATTTTCATTTTTCAGATGATTTTGACAATGCCTAATGATCTAGACTAGCTTTCTTTTGAATTTTCTGTTTATTACTCAAGAGAGGAGATAGCAGAGAGACTTACATTACATTACATTAGAGACTTACATACCTGAAGGTTCCTTTTGGTGAAGGGAAGTCAAAGATATAATCCAACTGCCCCTTATGTAAACCAATACACTTACATCCAAGTTCTTTGGCACAGTATATTTGCACTTATTGTTAACATTTGTTTCTCTGGCAGTGCAGTGCAGTGCGAGGAATCATTATTTTCAAATCATATTCTTCAGCAGCTAAGTAGCATTTGGATGATTAGTGCTTTGAGACAACTAAAAAAAAAAAAAAAATCTGTGCTTTCAATTATGAGCAATGATATTCTTTCTAGGGCTTCCTTATAGGCCGTCTTGCCAAAAACAAATATTGAAAACAACCAAAGCCATTATTCAGAAGGCACCATGTTGTAAAACAGATTTGAGCTATATAACTGGCTATCGCTCATTTCTGCTGGAAATAATTCCTCAATCCTAAAGCCACTACATCATGTCCTGCTGTGCTTGCCCTTTGGAATAAGATATTCTTTGTCTTCATTATCAGCTGGGGTCTAATCAAAATGATATCCAAACTATTACCTGTATATAGAAGCATATGCATATGCCCTTTTTCCATCTTATTTCTGGGCAATGAAACAGAAGAAAAGTTTTCAATCAATTTCTTTCAGAACTCCAGAAATGCTTCAGTCTTTTCTTTGGGACCCAAGTCTGTATTCAGTGTAACCCTAACATAGCTTTTTTAAATTTTTCCTAATGGTGTTTCATTTGCTTATTTAGCAGGAACTAAGCTTGTAACCCAGGCACTATTTTGCTTCCAAGATTTCAGTTCAGATGCAGGTGGAGAAGGATCAACAGTCCTCTACTTATGAACAGGTCACATTCCAAGAGGCTGTTTGTAAGTCCATTTTGTTCACAAGACCAACCATGGCATGCTGCATACTTACACCTGGAAGTTTAACGGGCCTTGCATACATACAGATGTGCACTGTAAACTTCTGAGCATACATATATGGCATGCCATACACTTCTGGGCATTTATATGCATATGTGCTGTAGACTTTTTGGACCATCCTTCCGGGACCTTCATTGCTGGAATTGTTGGAAGTTTGTTCGTATTGGCAAAAGTTCATAACTTGAAAGTTCGTAAGTAGAGGATTATCTGTACAATCCAAGACCAATTATAAAAATGAAGTCCAGAAAATTCAGTGAGTAAAACATAAATAAATAATTTTACATAAAATCCTGAAACAATTACTAACATAAAGGAGACACTAGGCAGTCTTTAAAAAGAAATCTTCTTAGAGATTTCTGAGAATGGGTCCCATAAATATTAGTGACTGGAAACCCCTTGTGGGCTTTCTGCTGAAAAAAAGAAAAAAAATTGAACTTGTGAATTATGGGTTTGATGACTAGAAAGGGTAGGCTGTGGAAAGAAGGAAATTATGTTGTAACCTTAGAGAGAGAGAGAAACAGTAAAATATAAATTGTACTTGTTAAGAAGACCAGAAGCCTTTTCTTTTCTTTTCTTTTCTTTTCTTTTCTTTTCTTCTCTTCTCTTCTCTTCTCTTCTCTTCTCTTCTCTTCTCTTCTCTTCTCTTCTCTTCTCTTCTCTCCTCTCCTCTCCTCTCCTCTCCTCTCCTCTCCTCTCCTCTCCTCTCCTCTCCTCTCCTCTCCTCTCCTCTCCTCTCCTCTCCTCTTTTCTTTTCTTTTCTTTTCTTTTCTTTTCTTTTCTCTTCTCTCCTCTCCTCTCCTCTCCTCTCCTCTCCTCTCCTCTCCTCTCCTCTCCTCTCCTCTCCTCTCCTCTCCTCTCCTCTCCTCTCCTCTCCTCTCCTCTCCTCTTCCCTTCTGTTTTCTGTTTTCTGTTTTCTGTTTTCTGTTTTCTGTTTTCTGTTTTCTGTTTTCTGTTTTCTGTTTTCTGTTTTCTGTTTTCTTTCCTATTTCTTCCTTTACACTTTTTTCACTTACTTATTACTTTCCTTTCTTTACTTTTCTCTTTCGAAATTTGCATTCTTGTTATTCTTTTCAAAATTTCTTTATATATTAGAATGAATCCCATAAAAGAAGAGCAATAATTTCAAAAACACAGGAGCAATTAAAGTTAATGAGAATTGGAGCTATGAAGTTCTATCACCGCTGGGTACATACAGGCATTTTAAAAGTTCACATGATGCAGATTCAGCCTCCATAGCGGTGTACACGCAAGTGTGGTTTTCATGCAGAAAGTCAGTGTATCCAATCATTGTCATCCTAATGTGTAGCCCCCAATTCATGCCAGGTTAAAGAGTCTCATGTGACAAACATATGGGATATTAACTAATAATATTATTATGGGAAGGGGAGGCAATTATGCTGTAGAAAAGATGTCAAACCTATCTATGTCTTCTATTTCAGTTCAGCCAGAACTTTATTAATTTAATTGCAAGTAATATTAGGATTTAATTAATCTGATTTTCCTTTACTCCCTTTTAAAATCATTCACTATGTCTCACTATGCTAGTCAAAGTTGTGCTCCTCTAATCTAGGGTGTCCAACTATATTGGGCCAATGGACATCTGTGTTTCCTTACCACAATTCCTTGCAAATGTCTCCTGTGCAGTCAGATTCATGCTAACCTTTCTATCTAGTCCAATTTCAGTGCAGCTTCATAAATCATATTTGTCTAACGCCCATGTTTATTGAATCAATTTATATGTGTTTTGAACCATTTAAATAAATGAGACGGGATAGTGTGTGAAATTAAAGCAATCAATTAAGTTTGGCCCACAGTCTCCATAACTAATACAAAACTTCTTCAGTAATTACTTTTCTCATATCTGGGTAGTCTACCTTATTGGTCTTTAAAAATAAAAATGTTTGGTGTCATTAATCACACATGGAATGAAGGTCATAGTTGTTACTTCCTAAAGCCCAGAATAACATATAAGAGAACCATAGAAAGCGTATGAAAGATTGTTTGAGTTTGTGGCATAGTTAGGGATAGAAGTTACTCTTTGCTGCAAGATGCATGTGAATGGCCAACAGTTGTCTGATGCCTTTAGAATTACTAGCAGTAATTAGAATCCAACTTATAACTTCCCTTCCATAAAACGAATTTGGATAAATTTTTTAAAATGCAGTCCAAGTTAGTAACTACCACTATATCCAGTGGCAGAGAATTCTGGCACTTATTGATTAACCTTTTTTTGGCAATGAGTCATATCACAGTATTTGGGGTGTTAAATGGGAGCTGTCACTTATTTTTATCTTATAGACTCATCTATCGGAGATGCATAGTGGGCAGGTGAAGCATGGACTGCACTTAGCCGGTATGTAAGAATTTCAAACCACACAGTTCTGAGGATAAGTCTCAAATGAGATGGAAATAACTGAAGAGTTAAAAAAAAAATGGAGAAAGAAAAAATAGATAGAAATTTCTATTGCAAGCGTAATGTTAAACTCCAAGGGCTTCATTGTAGTATGTTTTCTCCAAAGTCAACCCCACCTGTCACAGAGTAAACAATATTATTTAAGTTGGAGAAAACTATAAACATGAATGCGTGTATATATATACATACTATATCTGTGTGTGTATGTACACGTACGTGTGTGTGAAGCAGTGGGTAACTAGCTGTTTCTCAGTTAGTGTGGATGTAGGTCTGCTGTCCATCCATAATTCCCTCATACATTTCATATATCCCCTTGCATTAGGTCTACCATTGTAGTAGCATTCCATCAATTCCGGGTTGATGCAATTTCATTTGGTCTGGAGAAGTGTGGCTGGATGGTAGTAAAGAGAGGGAAGGTAATTAAGACCGATAGGGTGGAACTATCAGCAGACCACATAGCAGACATACAGGCCAGCTACAAGTACTTTGGTATCCCACAGTCACATGGGAACCATGCCATCAACATGTATGCCCTGCCAGTCATCAAGTGAGCTGGCCAAAGGAGGACATGGAGGCTGCTGATGTGAAGACCTGGAAGCTCCTCACAATGTATGGAGGCTTCCATCCCAAGTCTAACACCCAGAGACTGTACACCAGCCATAAAGATGGTGGCAGGGTCTGGTGAGTGTCAAAGCCACTGTCCTGGATGAAACCCAGAACATCCAGGGGTACATTAGTAATATGGCACCCAAAGATTAGCTGTTGAGAGAATGCCTGAGGCAGCAGCAGATATGGGAGGAAGTTCAAGCAGAGGAAATGCCATGGCAAGTCAAGCCCCTGCATGGGATGTACCACTGACAGATAGCTGAGTGGCTGACATTGGGAAATCCTACCAGTGGCTGGAAAGGGCTGGACTAAAAGACAGCACTGAGGCACTGATCATAGCAGCACAAGAACAGGCACTAAGCACCAGATCCATAGAAGCAGGGGTCTACCACACTAGACAGGACCCAAGGTGCAGATTGTGCAAAGAGGCCTCAGAGACAGTCCAACACATAGTGGCAGAGTGTAAGAAGCAGGCAGGAACAGCATACACTGAACGGCACAACCAAGTAGCTGACATTGTTTACAAGAACATCTGCAAACGGTACCGGCTAGACTCTCCCAAGTCCAGATGGGAGATTTCACAGAAGATTGTGGAGAATAACATGGCTAAGATTCTGTGGATCTTAGATTCACATCCAGACAGACAGGCAGGTACTGGCCAATCAACCAGACATCATGGTAGTAGACAAGGACCAGAAGACAGCAGTGGTGATAGATGTAGCAGTGCCAAGTGACAGCAACATCAGGAAGAAGGAGTATGAGAAGCTGGAGAAGTACAAGGGCCTGAAGGAAAGTAAAAGCCAAAGTGGTCCCAAGTAGTGGTAGAAGCACTTGGGGCTGTAACTCCTAAGCTGGGAATGACTGCAACAGATCCCACGAACGATATCAGAGCTCTCTGTCCAGAAGAGTGCAGTGCTAGGAACAGCTAAGGTACTGTGCAGAACGCTCAAACTCCCAAACTTCCAAATTGAGGAAGATATAAACCACCTATAGGGGTGAGAGGGGAATTTTTATACATAAAATATCAGAACAGTAGCCACAAAGATAATTGGGAACTATTGGTTCTTCAGCATAACCTCTGACTCCTCAACTTTGAACAATAATGAAAGCTGGTGTTTTCAATATTGTTAACAGTGTAGGAGTCAAAATGTTTTTGCTGATCTACCAGTAGGTCAATAAATAGATTTCACACCATTGTTTTCACAATTAAATTGAGCTGACCAAATGAAGAACATTTGGGGGAGCAGAAGAAATAGCATATATTTGTAGATGAAAAGACATGGGTGACTAACCATTCACTGAATATTAGTTTGCATGAAAGGCTTTCAACTACATGAAGATGATGGTCATCTGAACAGCTGCCTCATGGATTCTTTCTTGTCTTTCTGAGGTGTTAGTGCTGGCTGAAAAATGGTCTGCACCACTTTAGAAATAATTGTTTATATGTATCATGATAAAAGGATTTTTTCCCCTTGAAAAGGCCTTTGAAAGAATGATGAGGTGAGGGAGATTTTTGTAATAAAATGCAATTACTCCTGTGTAGTCTTAGCAAGTGGCAATACCTGGCATATTTTGTCTGGGCTTGGATGCTAAGTAAGTTGGTCCTAGTTAGTACTTGGATAGGAGAAAGCAAATTTCAGGGCTCTGGCTAGACTGGGAAGTCATGGAACATTCTGGTAGAAGACAATGTCAAACCATATGTTGCCCCCACCCCCCAAAAATCAAACAAACCAGCAAACCAACCTTTCATGGATGAGTCCATGTTATCACCAACAATTAAGTCTGTGTTGACAGAGACTGTAACTTGTAGGTTGCATGGAGTAACGTGGGAGTTACACAGCTACCAATTTATAAGCTACATTAAATGCTGTGTCTATGTTTCTGAGTAAATGTACCACTACATTAGTTCTTCCATAAGTTGTACTATAAGCTTTCAGTAGTGCGGATAATCAAAGATAATCTGTGCACGTTTCTGCAGTACAGCAAAAATAACAGAGTTTGTGATATTATTAAAATATTCTGCATCAAAAAATTTAGATCATAATCCCAGAAATAGGAATATAAAAATACTGTGTATTTTCTGAACTTAAGATTTTAATGAATAGTGAAGTTCTCAGGTGAATCTTGGGGCATTTAAGCAGTCAACTTTATTGCAGCATGATAGACTAGATGGTACTTTATCAGAACAACTTAGCTTGCCTCAAGCTGATAATATTAATAAATCAAAATCATAACCTCTTTGATTTTAGATTGATCTTAAGCTCCAGCAGAATGTAGGACTGTAAAATGTTATAAATCTCATCCTAGTTAATATTATATCCTTAATTACTTTGTGTCTTTAGTTAAAACCTGCCAGATACAAATCAACAATAAAACACATTACTTTGTATAGCAAATAGCATATATCCAGCATCAACTAGTCTTACATTTCTTTCACCAAAGCAAGGCTTCCAGAAGTTGCTTCTGGAAGTTGTCAATCCTGTTTTATGATCAAAGCCCATAATAAAACACTTAATTATAGATCACTGCAAGTTGGGAAGAGTTCAGAGATCAAAGAAGTCAAGAGAGAAAAACACAAGTCAAATTCTTCTAGCAAAGAGATCTCACAAAGGATATAAAAAAATAGTCTGATGAGTGACCAAGCAGGAAAAATCTAAGAATTGGGTGTCAATAAATTTATATTTTTAACCTCATAATAGAACAGATATTTTTTCAGGATACAGATTAGGAAAAAAAAAATAAAAATCATCTGACATTCTTAGTTGGGCCAAACATAAGGGACACTAAACTCATAACTCATAAGCCATCTTGCTTGCATGAGCTATCGTGTACCATTTCTTGGATGAAGCAATGTCTCTGAGCATGACTGTTAACATTAACAGTAATTGCTCTACAAGCCTCCTAAAATAAGCAAAAGGTCTTTAGGAGGAAAACACACTTCTGAAGCTGTTAGAGGTAAACACCCTGCCAGAAAGCATCCTATTCTCATTATTTCTGCATGCAGATCTAGCTAATGACACATGTCAATCTGAGCTTGATTGACATGTGTCATTAGCTAGATCTGCATGCAGAAATAGTGCAAAAGGAATGTCTGGGCAGGCGCACGCACATATCTTAGGAGAGACACAGAAGGAGAGAGAAAGATACACAAAACCTAACAGTTCTTTCTGCTAAAACTCCACGACTGTACTCATCTGGGTGAAACTTAAATGCATTTTTGTCTGTGAGATGAGACTTAAAACTTAAAGGCCTTGGATTTAAGTACTGGTATACAGTATCAAAGTCTTTGTGTTATCTCAATATTATAGTTCTTTGGAGTATTTGTTTATTCTTTTTTGTTAAATTCTCACTGTCTGCTGAACATTCTGTAGGGAGGGTAGTGAATAACCTCCATACTGAAATCGGGAGTGACCCAACTTATGAGACCCCATAAAAAACTTCTCATGTGAAGTAAGTTGTCTTGCTGTGAGGCTACCCACAGAATAACTTGTGCCATAAAAGAACTTTATCAGAGGACCCTTTGGGGTAGGGTGGTATATTGTTGACCTTTGAAGCTGACCATCTGACTTCAGAAGAGATGAAAGCACTGGTCTAGAAAATGAAAATGAGCTGCAATTCCTTTCTGTTGTGAAAATTACACACATTTCCATTTCAATCACCAATATGATTTGGAAGATTGATCTGATTTATTTGAAAATTGATTCAGTTTGATTCAAATGTTCCAATTATATTGTTCCATTAGCCTGATTTAATTCAGAATTCAAAATGCAGGAAAAGCCATTTTGGTACTCGGTGGAAGCCTAAAATTGTTCTGCTCACTGCATGAAATGTGTTCCTTGTCTTGTCTGAAAGTGGAACATTTCTACAGAAACCTGTATTGTGTCCCTGTTGGTTCTTCAGCTCTTTGCTTCTTGTTTCCAGTACACTCTGGATTAAAGTACTAATGGCATGAGAGCTAAAAATGGCCTCCAGGCAGGTTTGTGCTGTCTGAGAAATTATATTTGTTTCCTGGAATATCAACTCCCATTTAAAAAAAAAAAAAACATGGTGAATTTATCATCTCTTTCTCTCTGCTGAGTACTTGGGCTGCCAACTTCATAAAAGTAATATTTCATACGTCTGGTTTTTTTTTCCTCTATAAACACAGTATCTTCTTTTGTATTATGTAAAATCTGCCAACCTAACAATGTTGAATTTGGAAGGCTTGTAGCACAGTGATGGAGTGCATGTTATGCACATAGAAGTTCAATCACTAGCATCTCCAGGTAGGGCTGGAAGAAGTCCATCCTAAACCATTCCAATGAGTGTTGAAGTGAACAGATAGATTGCAAGAGTTTCTGTCTCCCAACTCAGGTACAAAATGCATTAAATTCAGCCAAATTGGCATTATTGGGGAAAATAAGTCAGAGGTTTATTGTGGATGGATCACGGCATCCCCAAAGCTGAGGGCAAATAACCACCTGATGCCAGTGGTTTCTAGGAGTAATCAAGTTAAAGGTCAGACATCAAACAATTCATCTATTGCAAAAGGCGGGATGTGGTGGCTCAGCGGCTTAATGACGCTAAAAGTTGCTGGCCAGAAATGGTTGGCACTTCAGCGGTTTGAGCCCAGCTCCATGCAGGAGAGCGAGCTCCTGCTTCCTCCCCAGCTCCTGCCAATCCAGCAGCTTGAAAACTTACGTGAGTAGATAAATGGGTACTCTCACCCCGGTGGGAGAAAAAATGCTGCCGGCACCTTGCAAAGGAGACGGGAGCAGTTGCCAGTAATGCAGAAGCCACACACGCCCGAAAAAGGTGCAAAGCAATGGAAACCCCGCCAGCTCGCCAGCTGGGCTCTGCTCTAGGAAGGCAGCAATGGCAAACCACTTCCGAAACACCTTGCCTTGAAAACTGCACGGACTCATCCAGGGAGTCGCAGCAGAATCGGTAACAATTGAGTGCGGATAAAAAAAAATTGCAAAAGGCAAAGTCAAGGTTAGAAACCAGGTGTCAAAAGTCAAGTACGCTGTCTATTATGCAAGGTGACAGCTGGCCAGGTTACAAACAGGAGCTCAGAAACCAGGGGCACAGTCTGTGATCTTGATAGTCAAGAACAATGTTTCAGCACTGGCAAGTAGAAAACTTAGCTTTCAGGTCATTCAGCCAGAAATGCCCTAGCACAAGACTGGCTAAGTCTTTGTGGGATTGCAATTTTAATTGTGCTAAATTTAATTTGTGCTAAACTAATTAACAACAGGAAAGGGATTGTCAAATATCCTGAGAATGAAGTAGTAAAAAAAAGAGAGGTAAATTCTTAAGAAAAGAGAGCACATTTTGGCAAGTAGGCAACCTGACTTTCAATGTCATTCATTTAGTGGCCAAGAGATAGTTTTTCCTTACCCTAACTTATCTCACAGAACAGTTCCCTAGATAAAACGGAGATCCCCTATCTATGGTGCTTCCAGCAACTGTAATAATGAAAATTGGGGTTAGGAGATGATTGTTTTAAAAACCTTTTAGACCTGATGTTTCTACACGTGAAGAACTTGCAGCACAGCTGCCGTGCAATCTTTGGAAAAGATGCAGCTATTTTAATAAGTCAGAGACAGGTGCTACATTCATGATGGTGTGTGTTCAAACCACCTTACTGTATATCTGAAGTATTGTTGAATCCTACTTAATATATAGTTTCGCTTACAGTCTGATAATAAAACTAGAAAACAGATGGCTGAAGTGATAAAGAATAAATAAAGGGTTATGGTATAGCTCATTAACTACAGTTTGTAATTTGCTTGCAAATTTTTATGGGAATCTTTGAAACAAACAGAAGTCTGAATTAAGAAAAAATAGTGGAAATTGGTAGAAACTACAAAACATTCCAATTAGGAGAAAAATATAATACTCAGTAGGCTCAGAAAAATGTTTTATATTTTCCAAATGGAAGATCACATTTATTAGGGCTGTGCAAGGCATTCAGAATGGTGCTTCACAAAGTGCTGTGACAGAAGTGAAGCACCCCTGATCACAGCATTAAAGCAGCTGTGCGTTCTGGAAATCTTGGAATGGCTGCTTCAAAGGCTTTTCTTTGTTGTCTCTTTGCTTCACTGTCAGAGGCGGCAGGGTTGTCTGTGTATAAGTAACAACATCTCTGCTGAATCTGACAGTGAAGCAAACTCCCTGTGCATACATGTGCATATGGAATGCACCAAGAAGGATGTTTGTTCAAGCCACCATGCTTTGTGAAGTACTACTTTTGAATGTTAGGTACCACCTTAACGTTTATGGATTTTTTTGCAGCTTTTATCTGTCTTCATTACTAATGTTGAACATTATAACTCATTTGAGATGGCTGCACAGGGTTCCAATAAAGAGGTGCATAATCATACAGATCAAAAGCAACAGCATCCATGGAATCTGAAGTATGACTATCTCAGCAGTGTAGCTTGATGAAAGTCATTGTACATGAAACCACAGAGATTCAAGAAATGGAGTCACAGCTCCATTACTTGTTCAAATGAGAATGTTGGAAACTTCCTAGCTCTGAGTGCACTTCTTTGAGAAAAATAGCATCTTTTGTGCTTTTATCAGTCAGTGATTGTCAGCAGTGTTTCTGCTCATCTGTTGACAAATGGCATGATAACTCTAGAGGGAAACGTCTCCGTGCTGGCTTGGCTGTGCTGAGTGATATGTGCAAATTAACTGGGCTGATATTAAATGGGAATGTGTCTTTTCCTGAAGAGGTTTGGTGTTGGTCTGGCTATGCTAGACTATGGTATGGATTAATTCTGCATGTCCTGACCTTAATAAGTGTTCCCATTAGTCACCATATCATCATCATGGAATGTTGCCCTTATGTAACACAGTTACCATAGATTTAAAATCAAGTTGGAAAGAATGAACATTATCACAAGATAGCTTATCTTTCTGTTATGGACTTTGATGGGCAGAGGTGGGAAGAAAAGTTAAATTCATTGTATTTTACAATCTTAAGAATTGATCTAGACTTTACATATGGTTGCATGAAATACATGCTGAGTTCCAGAAAAGAAAATATGTGGGTACTCTTTTCTATCTTTCACTAAGGCTCAATCATATACTTATTCACTTGAAAGTATGGCCAGTCAAATTAAGTGAGATTTACTTCTAAATTCCTGGCAAATAGAAGGGGTAGAAATGGAAGCAGTAACAGACTTCATTTATTTGGGCTCCAAGATCACCGCAGACGGAGACTGCAGCCATGAAATTAAAAGACGCTTGCTCCTTGGGAGGAAAGCTATGGCAAACCTAGATAGCATATTAAAAAGCAGAGACGTCACCTTGCCGACAAAGATCCGCACAGTCAAAGCTATGGTTTTTCCAGTAGTAATGTATGGCTGTGAGAGCTGGACCATAAAGAAGGCTGAACGCCGAAGAATTGATGCCTTTGAACTGTGGTGCTGGAGAAGACTCTTAAGAGTCCCCTGGACTGCTAGGAGGTCAAACCAGTCAATCTTAAAGGAAATCAACTCTGATTGCTCATTGGAAGGATTGATAATGAAGCTCAAGCTCAGATACTTTGGTCACCTAATGCGAAGAGAGGACTCTTTGGAAAAGACCCTGATGCTGGGAAAGATGGAAGGCAAAAGGAGAAGAGGACGGCAGAGGATGAGATGGCTAGATAGCATCACTGAAGCAATGAGCATGAAATTGAGCAAACTCAGGGAGGCAGTGAAAGATAGGAAGGCCTGGCGCAATATGGTTCATGGGGTCACGAAGAGTCGGACACGACTTAACGACTAAACAACAACAACAACTTCTAAATAGGCAGGCACTGTTAAACAACTTATAAAGACCTCATTGCACAGCTATCTGTTCCTAATGATGATTATGCCAAGATGATGAAACTTGCATGGGGAAAGTTTGCATTGTGATGTTGTGTTGCGTGCTTCAGACTGCTTGTCACTGCATCACTGATTGTCAATAAATGTTTAGTCATCAATTTTCTCATTGTGGAGAATTCAACACATATCTAGCTTGTGTTTTAATAAAGACTGGTCTCAGTAAAAAAAAAAAAAAGACTTTTGGCAATACATGAGGGAAGGTAGTGATGGCTCTCTGGCACAGGAGAATTGGTCATTAGAGAACAGTTGTCTCATTTCAATGTTTACCTTTGACCAAAACAAAATGGTACATATAATATGCATTGACAATAGCTTTTCTTTATCATTCTTATATAAATTTCTATTTTTTTCACTGATTTTTGAAAAAGTAATCTTAGCAAAGTCCTTGAGTAGGCCTTCCAGACCTGGTCTGCAAAAATTTGACCAGTCACTAGATAGATTCTCTATATCTTCTGCTGATCTTGATTTGTATTGGGTCACCATGTTCTTCCACTAGGGTAAGCTCAAACTGGTATGGGCAAATGGACCATCCGTATTTTACATATTGTACAGTTTGACCCTTAAATACTTAGAACAGTAAAATTAAGGAGTCATCTGCAAAAATCCAGGTGATCACAGTAAACCCTTCCTCATTCCTTCCATTTAGTGGTCATCCTGATTTTTGCACCCTGGATCTGGAGACTCTATTAAAATCCAGGGAGCCTATCAATAGTCACCTACTTTATCATATGTGGGCAGCCAATGAGGTTAACCTGATTGCATTCCCATGTGCTCCCCAGGGTGTGATGCTCTAAGACAAGGCAAGAAACATTTTTACAGCCATGTGGAGCACTTTAAAAAATAATGTTCACTGTTAGAACCAGCTGAAGCTTGGTGGTGATGCAGACATATCTCTGGAGGGGCAAATCCATTCCCCTCCCCCTTTGAATTATATTTTGCAAAGTTTTGTTTTGTTTTTTCTCTTTGAATCAGTGTTGACTCCTGGCAACTGCCTGGACAAGTCTCTGCAGTTTTCTTGGCAAGGTTTCCAGAAATGATTTGCCATTGCCTCCTTCCTAGGCTGAAAGAGAGACTGGCTCAGGGTCACCCAGCTGGCTTTGTGCCTAAAGTGGGTCTAGAACTCACAGTCTCCTGGTCTCTAGCCCAGTGCCTTAACCACTACACCAAACTGGCTCTTTTTTGCAAAGCTAATTTATTGAAATATTCAACATGAATATTTTGATGAGACTACTAGAAGTTCATTGCATTTATTTTAGGGCTATTGTATGTAAACACAGTGAAAAATGCTATGAGTATATCCCCTTGGGTTTTTACCTTCCATTTAAAGATGTAAAGGGAGTGAATTCTTCTCTCTCTCTCTCTCTCTCTCTCTCTCTCTCTCTCTCTCTCTCTCTCTCTCTCTCTCTCTTTCTTTCTTTCTTTCTTTCTTTCTTTCTTTCCTTTTACATGTTGATGAATGCTCCATTTCTTCAAAGCATACATTTAATTTCCAGGTACTCTGAAAGAAAGAAAGGAAAAGGTTACCAACATAATAATTGTAGCACATTTTCTTCTTTCCTTTAAATATCAAGCCAGTGTTTCACTTTTTTCCCCTCTTAAATTCACACTGGGGAAAAAGAATCACAAAACTTATCAACATTCATATCAAGTGTTATTAGGCAGAAATAGATAAATGCAATAGCTACATGGAACAATTGGAAGCATAATATAAATGACATGTAGACATCTGGATTGGCTCTCAGTTTATTTTAGAATTCTATTATCTCTCATCCACTGACATCAGAACTATCTATGCGTCTGTCTGCTGTTCCTAATGGGCTTTGGTAAAGTAGGTGGCATTTCAAACAGTGCTTAGGATGTATCATCCATTGCTCATAATTAATACAATAGTTACTTGCTGGCCAGTTCCTCTGAAATAAATGCCTTCCATTCTTACTAAAATGGAGGCTATACAGGGAGAATTCAAATAACTGGGAAATTGCATATTAACAAAAATGGAAGTCCCCAGAATCTTTACTTAAGAGGATTCCTACTTCAGTCAAGATAAGTGGTAGGTATAACTTCTCTTATCACTATAGTAAAGGAGTGCTTTAGTAAGCTTACAGAACCATAAATGAAATGAAATGAGAAATGCTTAGGAACAGTGAAGTTACAAAAGCTTATTTGTGCTCTGGCTGGAAGCCAGACCAGATGCTCCACAGAAAAGGGAAATGTTCCTAGACAATTACACAACGATGTAACGGGGAGACATTGTTTGCTCCATATCCATTAGTATACTGTAGATCTATTGCCGAATTGAAATATTTTGTTGTAAAATGCATACATTTTATCTTACAAAAGTTCTTACTTCTTCGGCTCTACTTCCATAACATCTTCTGCCCTTTAGCAGGGTTGAATGTTCATTGCAGTTTAAGAGGAGATAGCTATGCTTAGCTTTATAATGTTGTTATTATTAATATATTTAAAAATGCCTTTTAAAACAGATTTATGTAGACTTCGTACAATCCCATTTCTTAAATCAAATAATGAGATAATGTAATAAAGGGCATCAACATCAAACTAAAACTACTAAATAATGATAGCCACAGGATCTGGAAGCACATCCAAGGCTAACCAACTTTATTGAATCCCATGTTTTTGTGAGCTGGGGCTCACTTCAACAACTGCAAAAGAGATCTTGAAGCCCATCTACCCTTTGAGTCGTCCTGGATCCAGACTTGATGGATTCTGTCCCTCTAACTAGAGCCTTGACAGCCTAATTGAGAAGGATGTGGGAAAGTGTGTGTGTGTGTGTGTGTGTGTGTGTATGAGAGAGAAAGAGCAAATGTATATTATAACCAGTAAAAGGAATAAATTATATTATAACCAATTCAAAGGAATAAAATTCACCAGAGAGGAAGAAAGCAATAACATGCTACCCTTCCTGGATATCCTCATCAGCAAAGGAAACAACAGTAAATTAGAAACCTAAGTTTATCGGAAGACAACCCACACTAGTCAAGTACTCCATTACCAAAGTAACAACCTAATCTCCCACAAGAGGAGCTGTGTAAGAACATTATTCAAGTGAGCACAAACACATTGCAGCAACCCAGAACAGCAGAAAAAGGAAACAGACCACCTATACATCTTCCAACGAAATGGATATCCACGCAACTTTATCAAAAAGTGCCAGACCACTCAACCTACTACAACACAACCAACACAAGCTATCAAAAGGATCACACTGCCATACATCAGAAACATCTCAGAAACCACCAACAGACTATTACAACCATATGGCATCTCTGTAGCACATAAACCAACAAAATCACTCCAAAATACCCTAAGTAAACCAAAAGACCCAGTAGCCCAAGAAGAAAAAACAGGAGTCATCTACAACATACAGTGTAAGGACTGTAACAAACACTACATAGGACAGACAGGCAGAAGACTTGCAGAGCGCATCCACGAGCACCAACTAGCAATCAGAAGACACGATGAAAATTCCTTAATCTTACAACACATGGACAGACTCAACCATAGTTTTAACTGGGAAACTGTCAGCATTTTAGACCAAGCTAAATCCAAAAATGCAAGGAAATTCTTGAAAGCTTGGCATTCAGACAAGGCAGCAATCAACAGACACATAGAGGTAAACAGCATCTACACACTATTCGAAAGAAACAATAGAAAGAAAACAAAAGACCCGAACATCTCCTCACCAGCAATCGTCACCTAGATAAGCAGAGGTTACCACCAGGCATACAATCAAGCAGTGAACAATACCCTAATCAAGGATCTACCAGAGGAACAAAACAACCCCCCCACCCCCACCAACACTGGCAGGGCATGCCACTGTATATAAACAGAGAGCAAACCCCATCCCATTCTACCACTGAAGATGTTACCTAGCCAGGTAATGAAACATTTGCAAGAAAAGAACCAAGCTCAGAGAACCCCAAGGACTCCACATAACCAGTAAAGTTCTGCTGTTTCTTTACATTCATTGCATTTGCGTGTATTCCAAAAGAACCCGATGTCCCTCAGTGTTTGATTGAAAGTGATTTGTGTGTGTTCCTAATTATTTCCTGGCTGTTGATCAGGACTGTGTGTCTCCTACGCTCTAGCCACCCCTATCTGGAAAACCCAAGTAGAAAGCAAAAGGGGCTATAAGAACTGTGTGCCCCAACAGGCTATGTGTGCATGAGTGAGTGACCATAAGCCAAACCTAGAAGCACATGTAACAAATGTAAAAACACATTGCAATGAATGGTTATAGATTTTTTTAAAAATTATAATTGCCTGCATTTTCTTAATTTCCTTTTCCTCAACTTCATTCTTTAAAGTTTGTCACCCCATAATACCTGTGTTTAGGAGGTAGAGAAAATTTCAATCCATTTCTTGAGAAGAAGAACACTTTTCTCCTTAATGCAGCCTTTTGACATAGCAGGAAGTGGACATTTTTTGGAAAGAAAACTAAATGGCTTCAGAAATGAGTAGGTTCTATATGAATATAACATAGCAATAGTTGCATTCAAAAGTTAAATAGCCCTGGTCAAATTACATGTTTCCATGGATCCCTAAGTGAACAGAAGCTGGCATAACCTCTGGGGAGACAAAGTTTGTTTGTTTGTTTGTTTATTTATTTATTTAATGTTACATTTATATAGCTGCCCATCTCACACAATTGACTCTGATCTTTATCTATGTTTGAATGCATACTTATTGTTTATGTGTAGTTGTTTGCAGATTCAGAACAAGAAAACCAAATGAATATGACAGGTGCTGCAGTAAATATTTTGTTACACACCTTGGGAGAAATAAAGTTGTGCAAACATTTCCTGTATCCAGATAAGAGTTCTTCTGTTCTTACTTTTGGAACTTTTTCCTTCTCTTCCTTGCAGAAGTTGTTTAGCTCAAGAATATTTTTAGGTCTCCTTGCATGCATAACTCCCCATAAAGCTTCATGTATCTTATCAAGTGGATGATTATCCAAGAAAATGTATTAATCTATGATAATAAATTTGTTTACAAGAACCTTTGTCGCTTCTGTCTTTGACAAGAACATAACTTTTATTTATATGTTTTTGTTTTGCCACTAGAAGTGACATTAATTGCAGCAGCATTGACAACCTGGCTAACATTTTGCATTCTCCAGAATGTCCAGACACTGTATAGCTGGGGGAAAATGGTAATTTCCTCTTACACACAATTGCACACAAGGATAGGCTGGGAAAGAAAAGAATTTTTTTTAAATGGTTCTCGGGGGGAAAAAAAAAAGCTGCAATATTTTACATCCAGAGATTTCATTAGAATTGTTAAGTTGAACTAACATTTGAATAAATTTTGATAGATTATTTGTAGAATTTATCAGTATAAATATTATATGAACTTCTTTTATTTAATCAATAATAAAAACTAGTTATTGATGTAAAAGTTCATGTTTGAAATTCCCATACTGACTTCTTTGTTGATTTTGATTTAATTATGTAGATAACATGGTGAAGAGCTGTGTTTACAACTTGTATGATTCCTGATTTAGTAGCAATACTGTTATCTTTTGATATTGTATTGCCTGATTGGCAAACTTTTTCTGTCTAAATTGCTAGCCACCAATATCTCATACCTGATTCATCATGGATCTGAAACGAAGAAGATAGGAAAACCAAAGTCTTCTCATGTGCTTGGGGAACAACAATCTGTTGTTCTGGCAGCAGAACAACCAACCGCTCGGACTGAATCTGGCTCAGATCCAACGAAATAACGACACCGAACTTCACGCTATTTTAAAAACTTTTTTCCTACAATATGCAAACTTTACTGCACCTGAATTTATGCAGACAACAAAAGCAGAACAAAACACCGAGATGTGAGCTTTTAAATCAAAGATTGAAAGAATGGTGGAGCTGGAAAATCTAATGATTGAGTCACATGAAATAAGAATCACTCAGCATAAATTACAGATGTGACAAGTGTCCTGAAAGTAAACAAGAAACAAAACAAAACAAACCTCTTCAGAATAAAATGATCCACCTATACGGTTTTTATTGCAGAAATAATTTAAATCATTTATACCACTAAGCAAGACAGCTTGTAACAGCTTCCATTATTTTTTTCCCCCTATTTTTCTTTTTTAATGTATATGTGTTTATATATATGTGGCTGTGTAGGTGTGAGTAAGTGAAGTGTGTGGGGTGTGTATGTGTGGAATTTTTTAACATTCATGTGAGTCAAAAACTTTTCTTCTTTCTTTGTTCGCTTGAGTTATGGAAACATGGGTGTGAATGTGTACAAATTTACTTTTTTTTTAACTTTTAGCCCAATGTAAAATTTTTATTCATTTCATGGAACATGGAATGCCTTAGATGTCCCTTGAAAAGACAGATACTTATCATGTTGGGCAACTTAAAACCTGAAGTTGCTGTTTACAAGAAACTTATTGTTCCTCAAAAGATTGTCTAGCAGTTAGGTTACTCAGGTATACATAAGTGGAAATTCAAAATCTGCTAGAGCTGTAGTAATTTTGATTAATAATACCAAAATTTGTGGTAGAACAAGAAATAAGTGATGCAGAAGGATAGCGATTAATATTGCAGATTAACTATTTTAGTAAACGTACTGCATTTATTAATTAATATGGTCCCACTAAGCATTCTTCAGACTTATTTACATAAATGCTTTTAACACTTTTTACTTAGGGTCAGGACAGTTATGGCTGAATATTTTAATCACATTTTAGGGCCTTTAGTAGATCTGAATGCTGCCCCACATTATCTCTAATTCTCAGATACAAAAGATACTGCAACCTTGTATGTCAGAGTTTAATTTGGTGAATATATGACAACTTTTACACTCTTTCCAACAATAATATGTTTGTTTTTAAGTTATACATCAGACCTGTTGTTGACTAGATTATTTTTTGGTATTTTGATCTTTCACTCAATAGATTAAAAATATAGTGTAAGTACTATATATTAGATGATACTCCAATAATATTATCAATGATCTCAAGGAACAGATTCATTTTTTTTCTATATCTTTATTAAAAAATCTAGTTTTTTAATAAAAGAGATGGATCTAGAAGTTGAAGAATTTTCTCGAAGATTTACTTTGAACATATTGTTTGTTTGGGGCTCTTTAAGACAATGCATATTATTGTCTATGTCACAGAAAAGAAAAAGTAAAAAGGTAAAGAAGAAAATATCAGGGAGAAAGTTAAGAAGCTTTGGAGGATGCATAAAAGACAACCTACAACAGAATTATATGATTTTTTAAAAGTGTTGAACAGTAATTTGATCCCCTTTATATACTGAAACATACTGTCCAGTGAAAATAAAAATATTAGGAGTAAGGTGAAAGTTGTGATAAATTACTGGCAATACTGAAACTGAAATAATTGTAATATTGTAATATTGCTTCGACTATAAAGGATGCCAAGAGTAAACATGATGATTTTGATCTCTCTATCTCTCTATCTATCATCTATATCTCAGTTATATGATAATGAATCAAAGGTAAGAGGCAGAAATGGATAAACTTAATATCAAAATACATTTATCACAATTTGTTGATAAATATAAGCATTCATTATATAGCTCTGCCTAAGATTAAGCTACCTATTTGACTGTACTTTTATCTCTCTAAGAAATAATAGATACTATAGATACAATTAAACCTGGGAAAAAAAGAGGAAGGCTCCTTATTCCATTGAGCAGTATAAGAATTTATTGAGTTGTTTACCCTAGTACTGTTGTAGGTAAATAATGATGCATTTTTCAATAATGATGCCTTTTTCAATAATGACTTTCCAGACCTCTGCTAGTGATGCCCATATTTTAGATTATTTGAAGTCTACAGTATTTTCTTTAAAAAATGTACTGCTAAAGTGGATATTAATTATTTGCAAGCATTGTGGAATCGATGCTTAAGAGTTTTAAGGAATGTTAAATATGCTTCTTATAGTGAGCATAATTGAACAAAATATTATTTTTCATGTTTATTGGACACCTTAGAGAATGTTTAAGAAGGGTCAACTAATAAACTCATTACCTTGGAAGTGTAAAATGGGAATACATACCTATATGAAAAGGTCCCTACCATTATTTTTCAGTCTTGGTTTAATATGTTTAAGTTACAAAGATCAGTATGGAGTAAAGGTGAATATACTCCTGAAATATATGCCAATATCTGAAAAAGTATGAAAATATGTGAAAATTGCGGATTTATCAAACAAGGTGGGAAGGAAATGTGATTATACTTCAAGGTTGGGAAAATAAGGTGACCCCATGTTTACAAACCTGCGTTACTCATATGCAAACTTTCTGTTCCTGAGTATCTGTGTAATGGAAAGACTGATAAATAATATTACTTGTGGTCAGAGTTTATGTGTTTAAAAATTAGGTTGAATTATTTTCTATATACAATATAATATGTTTTTCTTCTCCTTTCAGTGTTTTCCTTGTGTCTCTTTCTTTTTCTCTTTTTCATATATTACAAAAATAAAAATTATCTTCCTTCCTTCCTTCCTTCCTTCCTTCCTTCCTTCCTTCCTTCCTTCCTTCCTTCCTTCCTTCCTTCCTTCCTTCCTTCCTTCCTCAGCTGCAATGTTTGGAAAATATACCATGTTGCAAAATTCTGCTACATTCTATTTCTTTTGAGGAAATGACATGATTAAGGTAGATGCCATTGCCTGTTTGAGGTAGTGAAACTAAATCTGGTTCAGAGCAATGAATTATTAAGGCACAGCCATAAACAAAGACTATGACATTTAATCCTCAAGATGTTGATTTACCTGAGAGTAGCTTCTCTTTATTTTAATAATGGATTTGTATTACAGGAAACTCCAGTGGTGAATTTAATATCATCAATGCTAAATGGTCCTTTAGCATGAATTTGAAACTGCAGACTCAGACATTTGGGTTAGAAGTTTCATTCCCAGAGTAATGACTTGTATCTTCAATGTTTGCATGAAATGCCATTCAGCTCATGGTTTCATTTTCAAAAGGAGATGATACATATTATCAGTTGTTATCTGCAAATTGCAGCTGTTTGGCAGTATTTTTTTTAAACTAAGGTGCTGCAGAGGTAACCTACAGACTGCACCTATCAAAGTCAAAGTCAGAGACTACCTTGGGAAACTCATCTAATTCCTTTTTAATTATCTGGCATTTTTAAATGCTCCTAATGGAATTAGCCTGGAGTTCAGATAACACTCCAGCAAAATTACTGGCGCAACTGCTTCTTTTTCTACAATGTCTTTAAAATTGCCACTAATGGCATATTTTCTCAAATATTCTCCTTAAAATGTAAAGGGCTAATCAGTCCCTGTGTCCAGCTGCAATGGCAGAGGTCCACTATCAAGCTTCTTGAGGGATGTGGTTCCTTCCAATGGACAATCAGTTTTCAACAGTCATCAGCCACATTTAAGGAGATCAGGATCAGTGGTTGCAGATTTGTGGCAGTTTCTCACACTGTGAGAACAATTACAATGTAGGTACAGTAAGTAATCCATTGAACCTCCCCCTTCCAATTTTGTTTTTCTCTGCTGATGATGCCCTTTGATCTTCCCCATTCTTAGGCAGGTAAAGTTTTTATATTTACTTCTTTCTGTGTCCACAGAGGCCATTACAGAGGAAAAGAAAAAGAAAAATGGTAAAAACCAAGGTATAACAATGGGCTGGCACATAGGCACTGAACATCATCAGTATGCTGATGATACCTAACTATACATCTCCATCCCAGGTGCCTTAAGTGATGCTGTGACTGCCCTCTCGTGGTGCCTGGAGGCTGTGGGGGCCTGGATGGGGGACAACAGTCTTCAGCTGAACCCTGGTAAGACAGAGTGGCTGTGGATACGCGGAGCCTCAAGATCTAGGAGCTTGTCATCTTTGGTTCTTGATGGGGTTGCACTACCCCAGACAGACCCGGTGCATAATCTGGGGGTTCTCCTGGACTCACAACTCCTGGTCGAAGAGCAGGTGGCAGTCGTGGGTAGGAGGGCCTTTGCACGACTTCGTGTTGTGCAGCAGTTACGCCCCTTCCTGGATCAGGAGATGCCTTGATCTGCACGGTCACTCATGCCCTGGTCACCTCCGGGTTGGACTACTGTAATGCGCTCTACATGGGGCTATCCTTGAAGAGTATCCGGAAGCTACAGCTGGTGCAGAATGCAGCGGTGCGGACAGTTCTTAATGCCCCTCGGAGGGCACGTATAACACCGCTGTTGCGTGAGCTGCATTGGTTACCAGTTTGTTTCTGGGTCCAATTCAAGGTGTTGGTCATCACCTTTAAAGCCCTTCATGGCACGGGACCAGGTTATCTGAGGAACCGCCTCGCCCCGGTCATTTCAGCCCGCCCCACTCGGTCCAGCAGAAGGGGCAGGTTGCAGACCCCACCAGTCAAGGAATTTTGATTGGTGGGGTCTAGGCAGGACCCTTTTCTGCTGCAGCGCCCACCCTATGGAACATCCTGCCTCCTGAGATGCGGTGTGCCCCCTCCCTCATGGCCTTCAGGAAAGGGCTCAAATCCTAGCTCTGCCAGAAGGCCTGGGGGCCAGAGGGGGACCCGCACCTGTGGAGATGGCTGGTGGGGTGATGGGTTGTCCCCCCCCCAGCATCTTACAGGTTTTTTAGGGCTAAAATCATAGGAGGTTTTTAGGGCATTTTTAATATATGTTTTTAATTATTTATAGATTTTATCCATGTTTGGAGGGACCTGTTTCTCCTTTTTTATTATTGTGAGCTGCCCAGAGTCACCCATTGGGGGAGATGGGAGGCATACAAGTTTGAAAATAAATAAATAAATAAATAAATAAATAAAAAATAAAATAAAATAAAATAAAATAAAATAAAATAAAATAAAATAAAATAAAATATTTGTAGATGGGAATCATGCATGCATTCACACTCACACACACGTTCATACTTATCTGTGCTTGAAAATCCACGTTACCATCTGCATTATAATAAGATATAAGCCAACCCATTGAGCAATGGATATCAATTTCGTTCTACAATTAAGAACCCGCAACATAGATTAAAATAGACACCTTTTACTTGGTTTCCAGTTGCAGTACCCTGATACCTTCAGGTTGAGGATGCTTGCCTTGCTGAAAAGAAAAAGACCTGTTGCAAGCTTGGCAGCTCTAAACAGATTTACCTTAGTCACAGATTTGGGATATTACAAACTATTAACAAATGTGTAATTGTTACATTATATTTACTACTGCCAAGGATGAGAAGAGATGATTGAGAGATTTATTTATTTTTTTGGGCTTCATGTGTCAAAATATCTTGGTATAATGCAAGTAATATGCAGTTTAATTTGGATGGAAGGTAAACACAATTTTTTTATTTGCCTTAGGTAACTAGTGTTTCTGCCTTGAGCAAATCTTCCTTATAACTGCTTGGCCTTTCCCATAAGGATGTCAAGGAACCAGTATCCTGTATTCACCAGTTCCTCTTAAAATAAACAGTAGCCAGAGAAGATGCTAGAGGAATAATTTCAGTCAACCTCTCTAGAGCTGGGCATTCAAAATTCGTCACCACATTTGTGGACAGGGGCATTTGGTTAAATTACAGTTATGCCAAACTGCTCTAGGGAAGGAGAAATCTTAATTTCTCCAGGGCAGGATTCATCCTTAGCAGTGGCAGCGTTGTTACTGAAAATGGTCCAGAGGAGTTCCTTTAGACTTTAATGGAAACATGGGTAATCAGAGCACTCACAAACCCCTGGAGAGATGGTTTTCTGGTGATAGACAGAACATTCTGACACTCTCCTTGGCTACTTGATAAGTCAATAGGAACATCACATACTACTCATGAGAAGGCCTCAAGAATACTCTTCTAAAGCAATTTCTTTTTCATCAAATTGAAAACTGGTAGGAAGAATGCAGGATATTTTTTCTGTCCAACATTCATTCATTCTGTCTTTTTCATGATAGAACTAGCTTATGAAAGAACTTGCAGTACAAATGCAACCACCAATGTCTGTTCAATACATACACAAAGATTACATCAAAATCAAGTGTAAAAGAACTTTAGGAATTGAATGACAATATCTGTGTTGGAAATCAATCCTCCTAGATAGCCATGGCGAGCAAACAGTTATGACTTTAACAGAACCTGATTAATTCCCTGGTTTGGTAGCCCTTGTAGTTGATGCAAAGCCTTCACTGTAGAACCCTTTCAAATGAACAAGGCTTGGATTTCTATAAGTCCCTGCTCTTTTTCAGTAGCTCTCTGCTATCCTTTGCTATTGTTCAATTCCTTCTGGAGCAGAATACAGTGGTCTCTAAACAGCATGGTCTAAAGATAATTAGGCTAGGAACTAAAAGATCCACTGCTGGCCATAATATTTTCCATTAGGATTTATTCCAGTTACATTTAGTCAATTATATGTGTTTTAATAAACGTTTACAAACAAGAAAATTGTTGCTTTTAGTTGCAAAATTCTATTGGACTTGCTATGTAAACCCCACTAGGCATATATATATATATATTTAAATGATCATCTATAGGCACATAACTGTTGACACGTCAGTACCAAAGAAAAACTGCTTCCAATTGTGGTATCTTTTCTATCGTTATTATCTTGCTCTGAGTTTGATTCTTCCCTTAAGAAGGTTATTTACCATACTGTCCCAGTTCAATCAGCTTTTGTCAAGTCCCACATCTGGTAAACCCACAAAGTGAGAACCACAGGGATGTCAGAAAAGCACTCTGAGTGGTAGACAGGAATAAAAACATGATCTGAAAAACTGTAAGAGTAAACTCCCAGACAGAGGTACAGTAGAGCAAGCTAATTAAAGTAGAGTCTGTTTGAAGCATTTCTTCTATGGCCTCAACATCTCGGCTGGACAGCTTCTTCTCACATGAACTGAACTCCTCCTTTCCTACTTCTGCTTCCCATAGCATCTAGAATAGATATTAAAGATTATATCTGTATCTATCTATCTATCTATCTATCTATCTACCTACCTACCTACCTACCTACTCACCACACTCCCAAAGGACTCTGGCTGACATGCATCAAACAAAAAGAAGAAAAAAGATCATTAAAAAACTAAATCCAAATCAACTGCAAAACCAAAACCAAAACCAGTTAAAACCCAAAATAGGGGGACCAAAAGCACTTTAAATAAACTTTAAATAAAAACAGCTTTAAGTTGTATACAAGGTAGGGTCTGGATGTATTTTTTTAGTAAAATTAGAGTCATTACAATAAAGATCTTCCATCTCCTCACAAGTGGAGGAAATTTTCAGCAAGCCCCCTCTCAGCAAACAGACTGGATGGGCAGATTCAACTCTGGCAATGAATTGCTTGATGTATTCTGGTGCAAATGTAGATGTCTTTCCAATGTCACCTTGTTCATTAATGCTACAGATCCCAAACTGCGTCCCAGTGCCCCAGGACACTGCAGCAAACTCATAAGGGTAGCAGAAGGTAGTTCACAGTTTTCACTTAGGGATGCTGTGAAAGAATTACTGAGATACTAAGGGCACCACCATAAATCGAGAAAGTGTAGGAACCGCAGCATTAACACATTGATGGGGAAATTATATTCCCTTTACTAGTACTTAGTCAAACAATGTACCCATGATGTGTCCCTGTTCTCAATCTTCACCAAGATTTTGATATATGTTTATTAATAGACATGCATCTGCAGACACATACATGGACACGCACATGACATTAAGAAAGTAAGAATAGGAAACAGAAAAAGGGCATTGTTTGGGAGGGAATTCATGTTAAAACATACTGCCATTCACAGTAGCAAGATAAATAGTGAGTTAGAAGAGGAGGAAAAAGAAGGGAGGAATATTTGGATAGAAATTGTTCTTGGCAGAAGTCGAATGTCATCCAAAAATTACATATACAAATATACAACAGAGTGGATTTACCCTGAAATTACTTTTTTATGCATACAAATGAGCAGTTTTACTATTAAAAGCTGACATAGTTTATACTTGGCCCAGCAAAGGGATGCATGGTGGTGGTGAAAAATTGTCGGATGCAATGTTTGCACCCTATTATCTCAGTGTTTCAAGAAATGAAAATGTGGGTTGGCATTGATTCTCATAGCTCACAAAATCTGCACCTGGTAAAAATTCATCTTCTGCTTCTGCTCTCCAGCTATCCTAGGAAATTAAACTTCTACAGAAGAAGTCTAGCAGCTCCAGAGCCTTTTTAGGGAACTGAGGGGCTGAGGAAAGAATGTTCCTTGGAAAATTCCCCCCACTCATCCTAGGTCAGTCTCCTGCTGCTGCTGCTGCTGCTGCTTGGAATTCAACAGCATAATAATTGAGAATATGGAGGGAGATTGGAAATACTAAAATAACTCTTGCTATTAGGCTGCCTTGAATGAAAAAAATATTGCTCTATTGAATCATTTCAAATATTAAAGTATACTTTGGATGGGATCCTCTTCATGTGTGGGGCCTGAGTGAAATGCCTCCATTGCCCCCCATTCAAAAGATCTTGAGGATAGCCTGATACCCATTGTGCTGATCTCCTACTTGCAAATATGTTAGTATATTATGTTTATTTACAATAGACTTCTCCCCTCACCAATATGCCTTTGAAATGAGGATCTTGTCATGCTGACTCCTTACCTTGAATTCATCAAGTGATTCAGAAACAAGTCAAAACAGATTTGTGGTCCAGAAGAGGAGACTCAGCATGGCAGTGAAACTGACAGATTCTCTCCTTCTTGAGTGTTCCATTCCATTGAGGAATGGAGTATTGTGCAGAAAAACAGGACTGATGGCTGGCTGAAAATAAATGTTCCCTGTTACTTCATTTAGGAACAAATCCTTTAACATAAATGATCACTTGCATAAGTCAATTCATCTCTGCTTAGCTTTTCTATCTATCTATCTATCTATCTATCTATCTATCTATCTATCTATCTATCTATCATCTATCTCTTTGTAGATGACAAAAAATCAGGTTCATTTTAATCTTTTTCTGTTTTCAAAAAGGATAAATATTATTAGAACTATATCAAGTATTCTGTCTAGAAATCATTTACAAAAATAAATTATATCCTAGTGATTTTTGGTGTTTTTAGTGTATAACTGACTGAAAACTAAGAAGGGTTATAATACATTTCCCCACATTGAAAGACAGTATTGTAAGGAGGCCTGTTGGACTCTGATTTACAAACTGCTCTATCTCACAGCAGATTTTCTTTTGAAGGATACTTCTCTTCACATTGCCATATGTTTTCCACTTGTCAGGTCTCGTTGTATGCAATCTATTTTCACAGATTCGCTTACAGCTGTTTTGTACAGACTTATATTTATCAGAAGCTTTTTATTAGGTTTCAACAAGGAAACATTTGCACACGGAAGGATTAGCTGTCATTTTTAAAGTGTGTGATAATAAATGATAATCCATTAACCAAAAGATTGAAAATATTTTATGTACACATTTCTCAACATAGGACATCTTTTCCTTGCAACCGGGTTCCACATTAAGATCACTAAAGTGCAATCTTTGCTAGTTGTTTGAGATCTTTTCTACCTTACTTATGCATAACTAAATGACTGCTAACGTTTTAGCAATCAAATGATTTTCCTGAGCTTTATCCATCAGAGATTTTATAGCACACATTTATTCCTCAGGACATATCTGCTTTCCTTAGCCCAGGAATGGGAGAAGCTCTTATTAGCTCTGATTAGGAACAAATCAGACATTAAAAAGCATTTTCTGCCTGCAAGGCTTTAAAAAACTTTCCACTGATGTTAATTAAGACTTTTAAAGCTTCATTGTGATGCAAGGGAGGTGGAGCTAGAGAGGAAACAGGTAATATTCCCTTGCTCAAAGCCTTCTGTTTAGGATTAAAGTTTAATGGTACAATTACATAGAGTTATATACAATTATACAATTGTCTGTACATATATACACACTCTCACACCCATCATCACCTCCCAAGTAGATTCCATTCAGTCCAAGGTGGTTCATTCTCCAAAGTGTGCAATACTGTGGATTGTTTAAAATTGTAAGATTGCAATCTACGTTCTCGGTACAGAGGTATGGTTAGGACAGCAGATTCTGACTGATGACTTTCAGAACTTTATAAGTAAGTCTAGATGAACTGGTCTCTGTCATCCTCAGATGATGAATGTGATGCACTGTCATGGAAAAAAGGATAATGCAAACAAAAATACGTTTCCCACTATTTCCCTGGGCAAATTCGTATAGACGCTTAGGGATATGAACTTTTTTTCTTTGTGATTTTGTTGGCTGTTATGAGCTCCCAGCTTTCTCAACCAGTGAAAAATTCAGAGGACTTTGTTTTGAGGTTTTGGTATTCTTTTGGAAGAAAAATGACTGACAATTCATGGCATTTTTCTCTATTCTTTTATTTATATTCACAAGTAGAGCATAGATGTAGGCTATTAACAAGGGTAGCAAACCTATGAACTCACATTAGACTTTCAAAGAGAATCACGTTTGTCCTGCTATCCTTTTAGCATGCAGCTTTTCTCTCTCTTAGCCTCTTTCTGCCAGGTGTGGTTTACACTGCTCACTAATAATGTGAAGGGCTTAATTTTGGTTTCTTGTGAGGTGTGAACTCAGTTGGTGTGCCCGTAAAAAAATGGCTGCTTGGACTAAATGTTATCTACTGAATATGGTAATAAATCAGAGTCAGAGAAATCTTTTCAAATAACTTAGCTAAATCTGTGGTTTTGCAATTTAAAAAGTATCTATTGATTTCTTTTATTCCATTCTGCAATATACTGTTTGTAAATAAAAACATTAGTTCTTGCAGTAAAAAAGACATTTCATATTAGAAGCATTTCCAATGTGGGTGGAAGTTGTTCTTCTAATGCGGTGTTGTCCAAACTTGGCCACTTGGACTTCAACTCCCAGAATTCCCAGCCAGCATGGCTGGCTGGGGAATTCTGGGAGTTGAAGTCCACTCATCTTAAAGTGGCCAAGTTTGGACAACACTGTTCTAACAGCACCCTGAGAACTAAAATCTATCCACATTTGGAAGAAAGAATGTTTTGGGGAAGATATACTATAAATCATCAAAATTCATGCTTCTGAGTAGCTATGGACACACAGTAAGATGTATCTGTTTATCTCAATGAAATGTCTGTACAAGGTTACTATTCTGTTACCAGTTACAGACTTCCATTAGAACCAATAATATGTTTCAGAATGGCACCTTTTCTGAGTTGGATTCACAGTTCAGTGCTGCTTATAAGATATCATTCCAATTAGTTGCTAGAAATTAACTTATTTTTAAGCTTCATTTCCCTGTGATGTTTCTTTGAAAGGTGTATCAAGGTAATTGTAAATTCCCATAATTGCAGATTATGCGTTTTCTATGGAGATTATAAAGAGCTTGGCTGATTTGTCAGCTTCATGAAATGTAAACTTCATGAAATATAAAATATATGGAGCTGGGTGTTTCTGCTCTCCAGATTGCCAAATGGTATTTTCAACACACCAGACTTTCCCTTCCTGCCATCAGTTCTTCATTGCTAGTGAGGACTAGAATCATGGAATAAATCATTATTACACTGAGTGATAGACTTCCTGGATTGGTTTCCCAGGCAAGTCTAGATGTGAGAAAAGAAGAAGAAACAAATACTTAGCTGATTGTTTTCATCTGATTCTATACTGTTCGTATGTCTTTAAGAAATGCAAGCAAAAATCTACCAGGTAATTCCTCACTGCTGAATGTCCAGGCCAGAATTGATAACTGCATTGCAATAAAGTTATGTTTCCTCACTACAGTTTTTGAAACAGGCAGTAGAATTCCCTGCCTTAAGATATTTAAATATACATCAGTGAGAAGGTGGGTGGAAGTTGTTCTTCTAATGACACCCTGAGAACTAAAATCTACCCACATTTGGAAGAAGAAAAGTATGTTAGGTAGGAATTTCAGCAGTGGGGAGACTTCAGATGTTCAAGTAACTATGTGGAGGGTTTCAAACTTGGATAAAGAACAGGACCGCAAGCAGCCCCGTCTCCTACTCCATGCAGCCCTCAGACATTCAGTTGGTGATCTGAAGGAGAACTACAAAAGTATTTGCTTGGCCTCAGATATAGGCCTCCTATGATCTAGGGCCATAACAAAGCCAGGTCCCTGTTTGTATGACTAATGTACTAAGAAATCTGTTGGAAAAACTGAGAAAATAATGATATCAAATTGGAAACTTATTTAAAAATGGACCTCTCGAGTCCCTTCTCCTCAATCACTTTGGTTGTTGGTGTAATAATGACAGTACAACCACCAAGTCCTGCTGCTTTGGTTTTCCTTTCACATAACATTTTGTAAAATAAATGATGACATGGTGTAATATGTCATGTGTTATTGTTCATCTGAGGTTGTATTTACCTACTTTTGAGAACTGCTAAGGACCAGATGATTTTTATTCTGTCCTGATACGTAAAACCACAGAACTCAAAGAGGGTGTTCTTTCTTTTTCACACGACTGTATCCACACTGAAGAGTGCCACCTTGGAAGGATCTTTGACTGGATGTGTGGTTGGTGACTAGGCAGCATAGATAAATAGATCTCTTGGCAGCTTCAGTTTTTCATAAAAGTGAGTTCTAACATCACAATAACCAGTTGCACCAACAAGCTCCGAGGTACGCTAGCTGATGTTGTTTCAGCCTTGCTTCTCTCATCATCTGGAATTTCTTCAATTTATCCTTCTCTGGAGAAGATCATTTCCCATCCATGTAAACATTTCTTTCTCTCTGGCTGTAATGAGCAGTATCTAGCATTCTTCTGTTTACCAGCTGGACTCATTTTCCACCAGCCCCCAGATGCACTGAAATGCGACTCTGTGCAGCACAGCCACACACAGATGTTTCCAATTAAATGTTTAAAGCCACTCAGCCAATTAGGGGGAAAGAGAGCCTCTAAAGCAGATGCTGGAATATAGCATTTTATGGAATCATTTGCCCTGATGAGTTCTGATGCCCAGGCAAACCTATATTTTAATAACTATCATTACTTTCTTTTGTAATACTCAAAATTGATGAAATATGAGTGGGGGAAAGAAGCTAATAGCTTTCTTCAATTTAAATATTTTGGGCACTTTCCAGCCAAAGCGAAGCACTTTGAAGCCCTGCTGTTTCAGTGGGAGAGATGAAAGAGTAAACTTGGCTTTCCAACTGAAAACAGGGGGACATCCAAGAGTTTAAATCTGGCTGGTGCATGCTCCTTTGCATCTAATTTGAAGGAGATCTTTGCTTCTCTGTTTGCTTTTTTTAAAAAATGGATTTTATGGTCAAAGGTATATTTTGGGAAAACAGAGTCCATGCAGAAGTTACATGGTATACTCCAAAGACTTAAAACATTCAAAACCAGAAATGTATAAACTTCTTTTTTAAGTTTTATGCAACCTGCTAAGACATTCATATTCTGCTTAGCTTTCCATCCAGTTTGAATTTCTTGTTTTCCCCTTGGTGACTGGTTTTATTTTGTGTTTGCATATTTTTTTCATTGTCTCTCACAGTCTTCCTTGCTTTATTGGAATTCTTCTTATGCCTCAGGGACTCTTTTTATGACCAAGTAGCAAGATATTATTGATTAAGCTTGGAGGAAAAAGATGAGATGCATACATTGGGTGATCGGGACCAGAATGTTATTTGGTTTTACATGAAAGATCTGCTCTCCTTTAAACACAGACAGTTGCAAACACTGGAAATTATTTATTTATTTGTTTGTTTAATAAATTTATATGGCCACCCATCTCATATGCATGACTCTGGGCAATTAGATTCTGTTATATAAGAAGTATGGGCTACATTCCTGAACCACATACAGGTGAAACTCGAAAAATTAGAATATCGTGCAAATGTTCATTTATGTCAGTATGGCAATTCAAAAGGTGAAACCAATATATGAGATAGACGCATTACATGCAAAGTGAGATATGTCAAGCCTTACTTTGGTATAATTGTGATGATTATGGCGTACAGCTTATGAAAACCCCAAATTCACAATCTCAGAAAATTAGAATATTACATGACATCAATAACACAAGGATTGGAAATAGAACAATATCGGACCTCTACGAAGTATAAGCATGCATATGTACCCAGTACTTGGTTTGGGCCCCTTTTGCAGCAATGACTGCCGCAATGCGGCGTGGCATGGATGCTATCAGCCTGTGGCACTGCTGAGGTGTTATGGAAGACCAGGATGCTTCAATAGCGGCCTTCAGCTCTGCTGCATTGTTCAGTCTCATGTCCCTCATCTTTCTCTTGGCAATGCCCCATAGATTCTCTATGGGGTTCAGGTCAGGCGAGTTTGCTGGCCAATCAAGCACAGTAATCCCATGGTCATTGAACCAGCTTCTGGTACTTTTGGCAGTGTGGGCAGGTGCCAAGTCCTGCTGGAAAATGAAGTCAGCATCCCCATAAAGCTCGTCTGCGGAAGGAAGCATGAAGTGCTCCAAAATCTCCTGGTAGACGGCTGCGTTGACCCTGGACTTAATGACGCACAGTGGACCAACACCAGCAGATGACATGGCTCCCCAGATCAACACAGACTCTGGAAACTTCACGCTGGACTTCAAGCATCGTGCATTGTGTGCCTCTCCATTCTTCCTCCAGACTCTGGGTCCTTGGTTCCCAAATGAGATGCAAAAGTTGCTCTCATCAGAAAAGAGGACTTTGGACCACTGGGCAACAGACCAGTTCTTGTTTTCTGTAGCCCAGGTAAGACGCTTCTGAGGTTGTTTGTTGTTCAGGAGCGGCTTGACAAGAGGAATACGACATTTGAAGCCCATGTCCAGGATCTGTCTGCGTGTGGTGGCTCTTGATGCACTAACTCCAGCCTCAGTCCACTCCTTGTGAAAGTCCCCAACACTTTTGAATGGCCTTTTCCTGACAATCCTCTCCAGGCTGCGGTCATCCCTGCTGCTTGTGCACCTTTTTCTACCACACTTTTCCCTTCCACATAACCTTCTATTGATGTGCTTTAATACAGCACTTTGGGAACATCCAACTTCTTTTGCAATGACCTTTTGGGGCTTTCCCTCCTTATGGAGGGTGTCAATGATGGTTTTCTGCACAACTGTCAGGTCAGCAGTCTTTCCCACGCTTGTGATTCCTACTGAACCAGCCTGAGAGACCATTGAAAGGCTCAGGAACCCTTTGCAGGTGTTATGGATTCATGAGCTGATTAGAGTGGGACACTTTGAGCCTAGAATATTGAACCTTTTCACACTATTCTAATTTTCTGAGATTGTGACTTTGGGGTTTTCATAAGCTGTAAGCCATAATCGTCACAATTATACCAAAGTAAGACTTGACATATCTCGCTTTGCATGTAATGCGTCTATCTCATATATTGGTTTCATCTTTTCAGTTGTCATTCTGACATAAATGAACATTTGCACGATATTCTAATTTTTTGAGTTTCACCTGTACTGGAGCCAGACGATAAAGCAGATTAGAGACCTTTGTTCTACTTTAAGTAAATTGTCCCAGGGTGCTCTGGGTTTCAAGTTCATGACAAAGCTGTAAGAGGAAGAAAAAAAAAGGGATTAGAGCCTTATGGAGGCTCAGATTATAATGGGGTATACATCTGTTTTACCTCTAGAAAGTGAATTTCTCTTTGAAGATCCTCATGCTGCATAGGAATTTGGGTTTTGCCTGGATCTGATGCACTCCCTTTGTTATTATGGAATATTGCTATCAATAATAATGAGATGCAGTTGCATAAGAATATGAATAAGGTAATGGTCCTTATTATCATATCTGTCACTGTATCATTCCCTTTTCCAGATCGGTTTAGTGACAGAATACATACTGTTTATAGAAGATGTCCCAAGTCTTGTTGTAATCTTTCTAGATTCTAAGAAGCAAAATATGATGGGCCAACAGTATAACAAACTCAGAAAGTTACTTGTATTCACTGAAATAGTTCTTCTAGCACAGGGTTCCTCAACCTCAGCAACTTTAAGATGGGTGGACAACTTTAAGATGGGTGGACTTCAACTCCCAGAATTCCCCAGCCAGCCTTCTGGGAGTTGAAGTCCACCCATCTTAAAGTTGCTGAGGTTGAGGAACCCTGTTCTAGCTAATAATGTGGGTTTTATTTACTGGAATATATGTTAAGATAGATATATATGTAGGGTAGATATATAAGTTCCAGACATAAAAGTGTACTTCACAAATAAAAATAGTGGACATTTTGTGTTGTTTTTCTCTCAAGCTTATAATAAATGCCATTGTAACATATTTGGTACTTATCATCTGCTTATATAATTGGGAAATGGTGAATAAATGGAGCAGCAAATGTTATTAAAACAGAATGGTTTCTCTCCTGACTCTGTCATTTTAGTGTCTCTTCCCCCTCAAAGAAAGGAAGCAAGGAAGCAAGGAAGAAACCCTCTAACATGTTTTCACAGTTCTTAAGCACCCTTCTGCTGAAATTATAAATCATTTAAGTTCTATAACTGTTAATTTCATCCACATGTTTGGAAACTGGATACTCTTTGTGGTCTACCTCTTACCTGCATATCTGTAGTCCATAACTTACAGAGAGCAATTTGCATACTGCTCAGGAGCTTTGAGGTTAAATGACTGGACTGCTAAATTTGCTCAGTCCCACACTGTCTTCCTCAGAAGAGGAAGAATCTTGTATTTCATATGCTAAGAAGCCAAGCCTAGTGATTAATCGATATAGTACCATCAAGTCATTTTTGACTCCTGGCAACCAGAAAGATAGGTTATCTCCATGAAAATCTATCCCTAATCTGGTATTTCGGGTCTTCATCATCATTGTAACTGAGTCCATCCACTTTGCTGCTGGTCATCCTTTTCTCTTTCCTTCCATCTTTCCCAGCATTAGAGCCTTTTCCAGAGAGCTAGGTCTTCACATAATGTGTCTGAAGTAAGAGGTCATTTGTGCCTTGAATAAGAACTTTGAGCTGACTTGTTTGATGATCCATCAGTTTATGTTCTTGGCTGTCCATGGTATTCTCAGGATATTCTAGCATTGAAAGGCAGATGTAGATCCCATTACTGCAATGCTGAGGACTCACACCTGGAACAGGCAAGAATGCAGTGGCAAGAGTGAAGAGCTAGAGGCAAAAGAGGGCCTGCTTTGGGTATCAAAGAAATAAGTTTCTACTTATGACATGAGCTGAAACCAGATCAAGGATATATTGCTTTAGCTGCATCTGAGTAGGGAGTCCAGAGGACTGGGATATTTAAGGCTGCTCAGAAGGGTGATTGCCACAGTGCGACTGTGTTCTTTTAGAACTGGAGGTATATTTTTGTTTGCAAGGATGGCCATTGATCAAGACCAAGACAATGGAGGATTAAAAAAACCCATCATATACAGCAAAGCTATTACAACAGGTATTTACAAAAGATATATACAGCACAATCCCAGCTTTTGCTCAGTGTCAGGTTTATTCCTAAGACTCTCTCCCAGAGACCATTCCCCTCTAGCTCTCCTGCTAACTGCTTCACTTCCTTCCTTTTCACTCCATCCCCATCCCCCATTTCTGGGCTTATCAAGAGACTGTGAAAAGAAAGGAATGTGCTGGATTTGCTGCTAGTGTGCTCGGTGTGGCTTAATTCCTTCTCCTGGAGTTGCTCAGTGGATCACCTTCCACTGGGGAAGATCCTTTCTCAGGGTCTTCTGCCTAGTCCTCCCCAGAGACCAGGGCTTCACCAAAGACAGCCACCTCCCTCTCTTCTACCTTGGGCTTTCTGTTTTGCTGTGCTATGGAAAAAGAGTTTACCAGTGTTGGACAGAGATGATTAAGGGCATCTAAAAAACACTAGGCAGGATCTGGTCTGGTTAGAGTTTGGATGGGATGCTACCAATAAAGATTGGGGCTGTAAGCTATACTAAGAAATTATTTTAAAAATCATATTGTTTCCAAGAAAGCTACATGGTTGTATCCACAAAGAAGATACCAGGACCTGAGCTCAACTTGAACAGGAAGTAACTTTTTATAAATACTAACAGATTATTCAAATTCATTAACATGTATTCCTGCATGTATTTTTAGGGGGGGAAGTTCAAAATAATATGAATTTGAATAATATGTTTTTTTTTAATTGCAAGATTTTGAAATGAGGTAGGATGGTTTTATGAATGAAAACATCCAGGTCTGTGCAATAGATTCCTGGTCAGTTTGTATACCTCAGCTTCTCAGTTTGTGGAGTTCATATTTCCTCAGCTCTCCATTTCTAGTTCCCTGTTACCTGATAATTCCATAACCAATTCAGTGGCAAAATGGGCAATATTCATAGAACAATGTTTAAAAACTAATGTTGACAAGGGGAGACCTCTGAGAGCCATGGCCCTCCCCCTCCCCCTCCCCCTTTTCAAGCTGCCCAAAATTACATAATTGAACTTCAGTTATCTGGCCATCAGACTTCAGGGGTATGGTTTTTGGAGGGTTTTATGGAAAGGGAGTGATAGGCCTCTCACTTCTATCCCACCCATCAATTCCCCAAGATATATAACATTTTAAAAATAAAAATTAAAAAATGGAAAATTGGGGAAAAATTAAATAGAAATGGGGAGAAAATAGTGACATCACCAAAGGCAGAGTTGTGGCCCCAAAGAACAAAGTTGTCCATTCTAGAATATTAAGCTCCTGAACACAGATTTTTAAAGCATACCTGTAAGAGAAACAACAAATACTACAGAAGTTATGGTTCTTCAAAACTCTGTTTTACCCTTATATTTTTTAACATCTATATGAGTCTCAAGGGAAATGCTGGGACTCAGGGATTCCTGAGGTAAATTTAGAGCCATGTCAGGCTCTAAATCTGTTTTCAGAAAGATTCCTCAAGTTGTTTTAAGGCCCCAGATGTGCTGTCACCATTTTATCCTCCTAGCTTTAACTCTGGATACCCTGTTGGCCATGTGTGGCTGGCACAATCAGTGAGGAACTCCAAGTAATCAATAAAGGAAAACTCTCCTTGTTACAAGACAAAATCAGGTCTGATGTACAAAGAGTGTACATCTGACTGAGAGAAAGAGTTGGATGGCTGGAAATGTAAAAATTCTTACCAGAGATGCAAGACTTCTAAGTTCTGTGAAATTTTCATCCAAGTTCTCCTCCTCAAATCTCATTGCTGGGTTTTGTTTTTGTTTTAACCTCTCCAGCTAGACTTAAAAAGTAAGCAAAGGAAAGAGTCATGAAGGCTCCTGAGAAAGCAGGTGAGATTCATCCCAGAGACTGTTGCTTTTTCTCCTGGAAGGCTCCTTTGAGCTCTGCTTCCAGAAATATCCCATGGTTAACCACTGAACTACACATAGAACTCTTCTCAGTTGAATCTGCTTCTCACAGAGAGAAATCCTTGCTGGCATGCTATTATTAATCCTAAACATACTTTTACTCATGATGAAAATAATACTGTTCAAAGACAATGTCACATAGTCAGTTTCTTGGTGAGCCAATCACCTGGATCAACACTGCCACTCTTGTATGTCCTCCAGCAGCAGAAATACTTTATGGGAGCCTTTCTGCCACATTGGGGGCACAGCTGAATTCTACCATCTTTCACAATAATTTTGTACCATTGTGAATTAAATTGTTGATTCATTCATTTGCTAGATTGATTTCCTTCCTTTTGTTCAAGAACTTAAGGTGGCAGACTTAGCACTCTCTGCTCCTGTTTTCCCCCCACAGCAAAAATCCTGTACAGTAGGTTTAGCTAAGAGAGAGTGACCAGCCCAAAATTACCAAGTGAGCTTCTCTGACTGAGGATGGACTAGCACTTGGCCTCTCCAGTGCCAGTCCAACTTCTTAACCACTCTGCTACATTCGCTCTCTGTCATACATCTCTAGTATTCTGGATTGCCTACGCTTTCTCTGCTTATTAATATGGTAATAATCTCCAATTTTTAAATGGCTTTCTATGATCTCAGCTTTGGGTCTTTGCCAGCACAAGTAGTATAGTGGTGAAGGCTGTATTTACACAGCATGTTTGCTGTAGTTTTTGTAACCATGGTTTTCTGAGTGGACTAGAAATCATCTGATGTTCTTCATAAGGGCTTTTCATGTAGCTGATGCCAAAGATTGTGATCAAACCAGAAAGTTTATTTCTTTCATAATGTGTAATATTTTTTTTCCCCAGAGGACATGGCTGACTTAATGCCAGTAGAATATTGGATTAATTGGAGTTTGGTATAGCCTTCTTTAATCTGGAGCCCTTTAAAAACCATCCAAGAACAGTAGGAAAAACAGAACAATAAATCTGAACACTTTCATGCTTTAGTTTAAGTTTATTCTAAGAGTATGGAGATATTTTTATATTTTTTTTTTCCTAGACATAATACAAGTTCTCCATTCACTGGTAAAACAAATATGGTTATGCTTTACTGCTAAATCAGTTATGTCTGTTTCAAAGTGTTGATTTACATCAAGGATGAGCACTGTTGGCTTATATTAGCTGAAATTAGCTTAACTGTGCTCTATGTTCTCCACTGCAAAGCACAAGCCATCTCTCAGTGTTTCTAATGCAGATCTGAATAATGGCATTATTATCTGCAATTAGCTGAGTTGTTCCTCTCTCTCTTCCTCTCTCTATTTCTCATTCACTCACTCATTTGCAACCACTCTACTGATCATAGTATGAAACTTTCTCCCTGCTTCAAACCTAGCTGTAAATTTAAACATGCATTTTTTTGCATGAGAAAATTAAAATCACAAATTATTTCTTCCTTCCCTGGAGTGGACTATGCATGTGCTCACTGAGCTTGGGAAACATAAGTTCCCACAGTGGATATAATGATTTCTCTCTCAAACAGACCAAATTGAGTGAACCGATTTTCATTTTAATTGAGGTGGTTCATTCTGTCCGCTATGTCAGGAAGAGTGTCATAGTGTATCTCATTATCAGTCATGGACTCCAGCTTGTGACCTTAACAATAACAGCAGGTATAACAACCCTTACGACATGTGCAAACTAAACAGCAGTCTAAACTTAATGTCATATTGTTCATGTCTCACAAGTAGAGATAGACATCTCTCCTAGGACTACAGCCTCTACCTTAAGACGAAAGTGATTTTATGCAGCAAAAGCTGAATAGTCCCTTAGTGAAACATTCCTTTCCTTCAGCTGAGGGTCCAAACAAAGTAACCAACCAACCCAATAACAGTCATCCACCCTGCTTTACCCGGTCTACTTGCATAGCATCCATCTGTATAAGGTTTTACTAATTTTTAAAATTCCTATATTATACCTTGCATCAGTAACATACAGTACAGGAGAGTGCAGGTTCACACTCAGTGTGTTGCATACCTTTCCAAATCAAGCAATGAAGTTTAAAAAGTTGTCACTAAAAGCTGAGAAGGAGCCTGAAACACTGGCACAAAGAATCATGCTATGGTCATGACTCCAGGGAAATGTTATGAAGTGAAACAAGGCTCTTAACTGCAAACGCTGAAGAGCTGCTTGGGTTCCACAGTTTGGAACATTACAGTGCAGACTTTTTTATTGAAATAGTCTGGAAAAGCCTGCTGCATTCACTTTATATACCAGTTATCTGGGACATGTCATTAGATCCGTTGGAGCAGCACAGGCTGCTGATTACCTTATTTATCAAAACTGAAAGAGCAAATTTCTACCTCAGACTGCTACGCTGTGACCTGAGTATTTACATCAAGGCTTTCCTCCTATGGACTGGTAATGCTTAAAAATGAGCTCTAACAGAATTTTGACCTGTTCCTTAGGGAACCCTTCACCATGCCTGTCATCTAAAGCGTCAGGTCGACTTGCTATTTATTAATCAATTTAAAATAATTAAGGGTCATTTTAACATTACTAAAATGCTGTAGAAAAGCCTGTGCTTATTAAGGCAAAAACTGCAATGAATTCCTTCAGTTCTTGAAGAAAGTCTGCAGTGAAAAGTTATGGTTTTGTGGTCTTTCTGAAGGGGCTGATGCTAAATAAAATCTTGAAGTTCAATGAAATCTGTGAATTGACCATTAAGAAGCCCCCCTTCCTTCTTTTTTTTTTTTAATGTGTCACCTTTTCTATGCTGCTGCTATTTCTTTTTTGCCCTCTATCCCTTCTCTTCCCACCAGATATATTGTCAATATGGCTACGATCTTATTTTATAACTGAATGTGGCAAACAACTAATTAAAAAACAGTAAAAAACAAGAAATAGAACAGGAAGGAATTGTTTGATTTTTCTGTTTGAAAACTTTAGTGCATAGTACAGGGAAATATTTGTTTCACTGAAAAGCTGTTTTCAGATTCATACTGTTTAGCTGTATGAACTTTCTCTTTTGTCATGCTGGGAAAAAAAATGACTGCACCAGGAATGGCTCAAATGATGGCTGCCATTTAAAATAGTGACTTCTCAATGTTTCTGGCTAATTCCATTCATGCATCATTTAAATCAATTTAATTAGGCTGCATACTCTGTAAATATGTTGTTCTTCAAAAAGGTCTACAGTTAGGCTTAGCCCAAAGTGGCTGGAAATTGTTGCTAATAAAATAGCTTTTATTCTGGTTTAGTCACAATATAGGAAGGAGAATCTGTTACCAACTGCTGCCCCTGGCCGAGCAAGTTCATTGCTAATTATGTGACTGCAGACATCAGTCTAAGGGCCTCTTCCACCATAACATTTCACTCCTCAAAAAATGATTTTTGAAGGATTCCCATGGAAGACTACTTTTCAGTTCAGCACAGACAATCTTTAGCTTTTTGCCCTGTTTAGGTTCATGAGCCATAGGACATAGGTCTCAAGTACTGTGAGATAGGAGGGAACATATCAATATTTCCTTTCATTCAAGCCAAGTCAGTTATGCTACAACATGCTATTCTCTCTTCCCCTCTCTCCCCTTATCATGAAGATGGAATCTTGTTGCCTTTGGAGCTGCAGGTCAGTGAAAATTTATCCTGCATTATGTTAACCACCATGGTGCATCTCCTGTCATTGATATATTTATATGAAGAAGATAAGAGTGTATCTCCCTATCTCCCTTAGTACTTGCCTGGCCAATTCGATCCGGTAGGGTTGGTGCACTCTGGATTCCTTAAACAATGTCATCTATTGGGACCCCAGAAGTATCTCTTCTCTGCCACAGCACCTGCCTTCTGGAATAAGGTTCTCCCCAAGATCCAGATGGCCCTCATTCTGCTGATATTTCAGAGAGCCTTGAAGGCCTGGATCTTCACCCAGGCTTTTGGTGAAGGTAATGTGGGTTTGCTTTGGTTGTTGTCCAGTTTGTGCCATCATTCATTCTTTGTTTTTATTATTGTATTACTTTATTGTTCTGTGTTTTTCATCTCTGAACTGCCCAGAGTCACTAGGCATCAGGTGTTGTAAGTATGTGCATGCCTTTGAGTCAGTTTTTGACTTCTGGTGGCTGCCTGGACAAGTGTCTGTGGTTTTCTTGGCAAGGTTTTCCAGAAGTGGTTGGCCATTGCCTTCTTCCTAGGGCTGAGAGAGAGTGACTGACCCAAGATCACTCAGATGTCTTTATGCCTAAGGTGGGACTAGAACTTATGGTCTCCTGGTTTCTAAATGAAAATAAATAAAAGAAAACATGATAGATTGAATCCAAATTTAGTTATGCTTGAGTAGACCCATGTAAATAAATACAATTAGAGTTATTCTGTGTGAGTAGTTTAAGCATAATTATGTTGGTATCCTACCAGAAAAATAAACATCAATAGGAATAAGGTAAGATCTATGAGCAAGTAGGAACAGGTAAATAACCATTTGCTTGTAGGTCTTTATTTGTCCTATTCTTAAGGCCATCCTATGCGAGTAATACTTTAGGTGGCTTGCAAGAACAAGTTGGATTACAATAAAAGTCGAATAAAATGCAGCCAATAAAGCACAGCTGCAAGGTCTGAAAGGACTGATCTAAAACCAGAATTATTACTGAGTTCTTGTGGAGTTGTAGTGCTTGCCAAGAAAACTGCAGGGACCAGTCCAGGCAGTCATCAGGAGTCAACAAGGACTTGAAGGTATTAAAGGAAAAATGATGGAAAAGAGAGTATTTTAACTGCTTTAATTTGGATCCCTACATAAACAGAGGATTGGGTTAAATGATATAAATAGCCACTACTAATTCTATGATTTTTGGCCAGTATGCTATTGGAGGAAAGGCAGGAATTGGTACAAAAAAGGGTTCTGATTCCCAGGCTCTCTTGTGATGACTTTAATATAGTTGGCTTGAGATGCTGGCAAGGTCCTCCAAGCAAAGATCATTCTTTTGAGGACATATTTGGCATCCTATATAGGGACGTTTGTTCATGTGGTTACTTATGCACATTCAAGATATAGTGGGAAATAATGACTTGATGTTCTCATTGGAGATATGACAGCTTTCAGATGGAGTGCAAATCTGAATATTAAATCTGGCCTAAGGTTTGCTTCTTTGCTGTTCTGTTTATTCCCATGTTCTTAAGATGCATTATTTTAGTGCTTAGGTAGTCCTGCACGGTACAGATAATTTTTTTTCTTGATGGAAAGAATAACAAATTAATCTGCTTATATCACTGCAGTCTAAGAAAATGAGGAGTTCTTGCAATGAATCATTCATCATGATCATCATGATCATCATGATCATGATGATCATCATCTCAAATCAGTCCACTGCAGGATGAAGTCCTCTTTATTGAAGGTCATGGACAACAACCTACACATTGGTCCATTGCATATCAGTAAATTAATGTTTTTCAAGTTCTCAGTCTAGGCTGAGGGAGCCTAAGAGAAGTCTAGAACGTGGGTCAACTCACTCCTAGTCTAGCACCTTAACCACTACATCCCATTGGCTCTCGCATAAGTGTGCATGTGTCAATCAATTAACACAGTTTTAAAGAAGCACATACTTTTGGAGAACTTTTACTGAAGCCAACGAGTAGTCCAAAGAACAATACTGTTGACTTCAGTGTGATTCCTCAAATCATTCTTCCCCAAACTGGAATCCTCCGGATATGTTGGATCAACAACTGTCATCATCACAGAAGAGTGTACTGTCAGAAGGTGATATGTTTTGGAATATAACATATCAGGACATGCAGTAGCAGTGAAATGCCTGAAACTTTACTGAAAGCAAATCTTGGAAATAAAACTATTAAGACATTAATGTTATTAAAAAAAAAAACATTTTTATTATTAAAATTCAGGCTGGTTTGCTAGCCCAATATGTTACATTGGCTGTGAATACTTACTCATCTGGGGCCTAAAAAACCCAACAACTTTAGCTTTGTAGAGCTTCTCTGTCTGGTGTCCTGGAAGAGATTTCTCATTGCTCTAAATGACTAAACAGTTGAAAAGCAATCTGTCTGAAACCTGAACACCAGGGTTGAAAAATGGTTTCTGAAATTCTGGTGTTTGTCCCATAGAAACTCCCTGAAATATAATATAAATGTAATAAATAAATATATTTAATATATTTAAATATACATATGTTTAATAAGGCTTTTCCCCACCTTTTTTGGGGTGGGGAGGCGGGAGGCTGATTACAATACCCAGCTTGTTGTTTGCAAGCCAAGAATAGAACTAAAATGGCTATCCCATTCTAAAATTTCAGAGGACTGGCCCATGGCTTTAAGTATGTTTATTTTTTAATACAGTTTTCTACCCAAGCTAAAAGTCATATTATTTTAGCCCAGGCAGCATTTCCTTTCTCTGTTTCTTAGCATTTTCCCTAAACAACTAAGATTACCTATACTGCAAATAATATCAAGGAGGTTTCTTGGTTTAAAGTCTTCTTTATGTATCATCTCTGATTCATTAGGTGCTTCAAATTCACCTTCTCCAGCTCTCCCTCTATTCCTTTGATGCTTGTTTCCTCAGCAGGTACCAATCTGAATCATTCTCAGACCAGTAGATTGCATTATTATTTTGAACAGAATGGGATTTTAGCTGTGCACCACAATAGACATTCTCCCTCAGCTGCCAGGCTTAAGCTAGTGAGGCACAAGACTCATCTCTTTCTCATGAGCTCTGGGGAACAGGTCTAATGGCCGAGCACAACCACAGCTTTGAATGTATAAATATAAAATCCCTTGTTCTATTTAGGACCTTTCATGTGAAGTCATTGTAAAGAATTATAAAGTCATACCAGCTTTGCCTCTATTGTTGTCTTTTCAGATCAGATTTGCTGGATAATTATGTATTTAAGTTCAGTAATACATGCTTCTTCCTTCCTACAAATAGTTAACCTCTTAGCAGTGTTTCTCAGCCTTGGCTACTTTAAGATGTATGGACTTCAACTCCCAGAATTCCCCAGCCAGCATGATGGCTGGGGTATTGTGGGATTTGAAGTCCATATATCTTAATGTTGCTGAGGTTCAGAAACCCTGTCTTAGAGTATGCAAACAAACCCTAGCAATAATTTTAATTCAAGTCTGTATACATATGTTTTTGCTCATAATCAATAAATAAAGACTGCAACACTGTGTTGACAAATAAGAGAGACTACTGCCCATATCTGGTGGACATTGCAAGGGAGTTGTGTAAACAGCACTGTACTCGATCCTGCTGTTACTAAGTAGTAGCTGCATGCTTCTCTGTGGCTGATCCAACAAAACTACTATATTGCTGCCTTAAAATACTCGCCAGTTAAGAATAGTCCCCCTTGGTTAACACTCAGAGGCATCTTCCTAGTGTATCCCACTAGGGATGCATACCGTACCTACCTTTGGGAATGCGAGATTGTAGTGGTGATTTAATATTGTTCATAATTAATATTCATAATTAATATCCAGAGTCCACTGGTGTCGGGCATCCAATAATTTTAAATAAAATAAATAAATAAAACTATTAACAATAGTGACTTGCACAATGCAAATCACCAAAGAAAGTCCCAGATGGAATTGTTGATCTAATGAATTGAGCAAGTAAACTGGAAAGGTTTACAAAGCTGGGGACTGTGATCTAGACTCTCCTATCTGCCAACAGCTGGTTCATCCAGGATGAAAGGGGAGAAAAACCCAGAATGCAATCGGACATGGCTCCAGCTCTGCATGTGTTTGCCTGAAGTATGGCCATTATGGGTGGCTCCCAAAAGTGCCCCTTTTGCTTGACTTAGGAGGATTCATTCTGCCTTCACAGAACATGTTAGACCTGAACAAGGTGTAGTGGCTCCACATGGGGTTGCTCACTGTCTACCCACACCTCTCTTTGTGGCAGAACAGTGGCAGTGAAACCCCGGCTGGAAAGCTGAACAGCAGTATCTCAATGCTAAAGCAAAGGTAGGCTTTGCCTACCCCTTCAGCATGGAAGTGAGCATCTTCACGCTGTAGACACCAGAGTGAAAGTGGAGGAGTGCAGGCTGGCTGTGAATGCTTGTTGTGACCAGGAGAGTCAGGTGACCAATGTCTTTATTTAACATGGGGTGAACTACCCAAGAAGCTTCTGCTGCCTGGCATGCCAACCTTGACATGGTTGCTTCATCCTAGAAGTGGGCCATCAAGGTTTCACACTTGGGCCTGCTGCCTACTGAGAAAACCATTCTCATCTACAAAATCATCAGGGCACTCAGCCTCTCAGTGAAGTAGGATGCCTTGCTTGCCAGCAAAATAAACAAATAAAACATATGACTACTAAACTGTCTATACAAATTGGTACAGTACTTCATATGTCATGTTAGGGAACCTGAAAATCTGAAAATCCAGGATATTAAGTTTAATATCATTTATATTTGGGGAAGGTGGGGGGAGAAATCTTCTGAGGTATATTTTTCACTCTGCAAGCTACAGGATCATTTTGGGATTGTTTGTAGTTGAGGTGATGGCCTTTCAATATAATTCTGTTCCTAGACTCTGTCTTCTGTCAAATACAAAATATGCTGTGAATGCTGTTGAGGCTTTACTAGCTGCTGGCTGCAAGTCCTGGAACTTCAACAACATATTCCTTACCTAATTTATTGAACACCTTGGGACTATGCTTTCTGGCTTAGCAGAAATGTGTTTCTGAATTCTTCGATTATATACAAAATGGCAGGCTGGTTTCTAAAATAAACAGGATGCCAAAAGCTTGAGAACAATTGAGTTGGTTGGGGGGGTGGGGTTTGCACACAGTGAAATTGTTCATTATGTGGGAACTGAGCTAATACAGCTGTTACTGGCTGCTTGCTGGGTTAATAAGAAAGTCTAGTTCTCTGATCAACTTTCTTTTCAAAAGCAAGCAATTGGTCAGTTTCTGTTTGTCTCTAGATTGGAAATGTTTTCTTTTTGTTTTTAATAAGAAATCAAAGAAAAGAAGGGAGTCTTTCTCCTTCCATTCCTATTTCAGCTTTGATACTAAAAATAGAAGCCACTGAGGCATCAAGATGTAAGGGGAAAAAAAAAAAACACTATAGTCAGGCAGATGGTAGATTGTGATCTGGTGACAGGTCTCTGGATGATATGCAGCAGACCATCAAGGGTTTCCAATTACTAAACTTTCATATTTATTACTGATTATTTTTTCATATTTATCCTCTCATTTTCCTTTTGTATTGGCAGTAAGTTGGGGGTCCTATCTCACCCCCATCAAAATTCAAGGGCAAGGACACTAAGTAAAGGCTTCTCCTTAGAAGTTAGATGAGGACAGCAATAAGAAGAAGCCACTGTATCAAGACCAGAGGTGGAAATAGGTTGTACAGACTAGAGGACTTCTAGGAGAAGAGATTGAGACCTCCTTTGCTGTTTATTTCAAATTCTTTAAGTTCTTAAGCTTATAATTAATTTTTCTTTTGTTCAGAGTTGAAAATAAACTCACCTAATGAAAATTTGTCATTAAGATGATTAATAGGCAATTTCCAAATATGATTAGAAAGTGAGGTTCGTGAACTTAGTGTCCTTTAAAAGGCTCCTATGCACTTGCAGACAACATGGCTGATCCTGTCATCTCCAGGTGCTGAAACCTGTGGAAAACCACTGTCCTGTGGTCTCCTCATGAGGAGCAGCCATCCAAAGCACATATGGGTGATCTTCTGTCCTCTCATTATCCAGAGAGTTTCCAAGGAGCCAGTGAGTAGACTTTGCTGCAGTCGTCACCTCTGCTTTCACAGAGCTGTCTTCAGTTCACCATACTTCCCCTGGAAGTCCAAGGATCCAGGGCAATTCCTGAACAATTTTGAAACTGTTTGCCACAGCTACAAGATGGGAGAAAATCAGTATATATAATCTGATGGTTTCCCTATGTCAATGGCCTGTGAAATTACTTGGAGAAGAATGGACAATTATGTACTATTTAAAAACATGGTGCCTGAATTCATACTAGAAAATGTTAGGAGAAACTTCTGGTCTCTACAACAAAAGTCATCTATTTCCTATCAGAACTTTATCACAAAGTAACAGAACATAAAGTAGCACAAACGGGCAGAGCCAACACAATCAAGAAGTAAAAGAGCTAATGAAATTGGACCAGTTCATGCCCTGACTCCTGAACAGATATATGTTTAAGTGAGAGCATAAAGAATATAGTAGAGATATAGTAGGATGTAAAGGATATAGTAGAGATGGCCAAGAAATGGATGAAATCCATACCTCAGGGAGCAGTGGAAGTAAACCAAGATGACCACTCCAAAGTATTTATGAAGCAAGAGGAAATCTGATCAGTTGAGGTTAACCCAGGGACTATGCATTGCATAGTCTATCCAATACAGCCCCAACTCACCAAACACCAGATATATCTCATCAAACAACATCCAACTGCTCCTGTCCTCTGGAACATACTTAAACTCCTGGCTCTTCCCGCAAGCCAGAGGCATTTGTGAAATTATTTGAATATCTCTATATATTCCCTGGATAGCTATTTATTCTGCTTTTCTATTGTTCCATTAACTTTTTCTGTATATCACCTTGAGTTGTATGGCAGTTAGGTGGCCATACAAATCAAATATGGAGAGTGGGATTTCTCAAGGAAGACTGTCCCAAAATGAAGGGCCAAAATAAACTGGATTAAGTCCAAAAGCCTTGGACCAGAGAACCTCAAAGTGAAGACTTTCCTAAATTCAATGTGAATACCATTCCACCTATGAGCAGAGTGACTGTGACAGTGGTATCCATTTAGTAGTGGCCTGGAGCCAGAGTCTCCACTGTGCACATCTCACTAATGTAATGTGCCTTGAATTAGTTATAACCAGGATCCCCACGTAAGTACATGTTGAAAATTAATGAATAATATGAAAATATAACAATTATTTTTATTTCATTTTAGGACAACTTCAGGATCCTCAATCAAAATGGAAAAAAAATCTTTTTTTTCAGAATCCCCTCTACCTTTCCATGATTCACTGGCACAGCGCCACAGAGATCTTGCTGCCATTCTTCTCTAAAGTCCTTTTGTGATACGATAAAAACTAATGTACCACCTTTGACCACCCATTGTTTATTGACATTTACATATTAACAAATACATTTAATATTTCTATACGGCCTTTCTGCTGAAGGCCACTTAGGTAATACTCAAGAACATTCAAAGCAAATACACAAATCATAATTTAAAAGCACATAATATTGAAATAATATTAAAAGGGAAGATCCAAAGGATACATCTTGACCAATTCTCTTGGGAGATGAATACAGAATTTCACGTTTGACTGGACTTATCTTCTCCTTCTGCAGGAGTACTCTGAAAACTGAAAACCAACCTGGAACTGCAATGGATAGGGTTATAGGTATAGAAATACAGAGAGGTGAGTCCAATCTCAAAAAATGCTCAGAATAGAAAAGAACAGAGCTGTTTCTCTCTGCAGCTGTTCCATTTAAAGCGCCATGCTATGAGCCATTTCAGTCCCGAAATGCAAAAATGCATTTTCCCCCTTTCTTAGAGTCCTACTATCTTACTTCTTAAGCAGTATGATACACTACACCTTGTAAATAAATAAATCAAACTTCTTCCATAAATCATTTTGCCAGCATCATTTGTTCCATCAGTAGTAGCCATTTGAGAGAAAAATTAATAGTTAATTGTTATAGTTCAATTAACTTACATCATCCTTTTACTCATGGCCAGCACAATTTAATGGAGTATTTGGTGGACAATACTACTCATTACCAATTTATACTGAGATACTATAGAGCAGACCTGAAGTATGAAGTCACTGTTAATATTGGGAGCTATTTGTTAATCCATCTTATCTCTTAACATATTTTGGTGGGAAAGGGGGAACGAACTGCCCTCAATAAATACCAAGGGCTGAATAATTTTCCAAAGACTTGATCTAAAAAGAACCAATGGTAGGAAGAAAGAGAAGGTATGGGGATAATTATAAGTACATTATGGAGAGAGATATATAGACAGACAGACAGACAGACATTTTATCCAGCATGATGTAATGCCTAAGAGACCTAGGGAAACCAGAGGATGCAGCAAGACAATTAAAGGAGAGAAACAGTTCCATTACATTACCCTGTAAGGAAAAAAGTTCTTTCCAGAAATCCAAGTAATTCTTGTGTCCTGAGTTTGCATACCTCGCAGAGCTTAACCCAGATTATCAATATTTGCCAACCGCATGCCCTACTTTGGACAGCTCAAGTGGTTATGGTATAAATTGCACTTGATAAATAGGGTTAAAATTAGATGTTGAGTTAGTTTTGTGCCAAAATATTTACTGCTCCTTCTCTTTTAGTTTGCCTTGTTCATGAAAAGACCAGATGGAGATGAAGTAAAAGGGAAGTCAACAAAAATGAAAGAGGTGCTAAGAATTTTTTCCCAAGTTTTTAAAAAAGAGAGCAGAAGAAAGTTTATTTTATTTTACAGGCATGGCTAAGGAGATATGTCTTTATCTCTCTCTCTCTCATCCATCCATCCATCCATCCATCCATCCATCCATCCATCCATCCACACTTGGTCACAGTGGCATGGGGCCTCTTTCTTTCAGGTTCTTCCAGATAAGATCAGATGTCCATGCCAAAAAAAAAAAAAAAAAAGCATCATCATTTATTGTTGCTCGAAGACGAAAATGCTACTAGGAAGGGGACTCCAAGGAGCATGCAGTATATGGGAATTCAGCTCCAAGGATGTGGCCCTTGCTTTCTCAAACAACCAGGTTAACAGCTTGCACCTCAGCAACATAAAGAATCAGTTGCCAGTCTCCAGGGAGGTACCTAACTATGCAGTGAGCAACCAGTGACATTGAGTTGTACAGCAACAATAAGACTTTATTGATTGAAGCACAATTGAAATACACTTTCACTCACCCAAACCACTTACACACCTTCTGTCCATGGTTGAGTTGACTGAGCTTAAGTTTGCTTGTTAGGGAAGAGAGCTACCTAGCACAGCAGAAGGGTCTGGACAACAGAGTCTTCCAGCAGAGACCTCTATAGCTTGTTCTTTTATCCTTTTCCAGCAATGTCTGTTACATGGTTTTCCTTGTCACCTCAGCCCTTACTTGATCTGTTAGCTTGCTGAGTCAAATCTGACTAATTGCATGGCAATTAACTGTTAATGCTCTCATTTCTGATTGCTATCCTACAGTCCCTGGCTGGTCTGATTTTCATGAATTACTTCCTGGTTCTATCCATAAAGGCACAACCTTAGCATGTACCCAGCTGCAGATCCCATTCTCCCATTCCCAAGCGGTGATAAAGTTGTTTTCTTGCACATTCCACTTGCCTATTAGTTTAATGATCACTGGTGCTTCATTAGTTTAATGATCACTGGAAGGTTACTTGCTGCCTCCCAAAGTTCAGGAGAGGTTACAGTGGAATTGCTTCAGCCAAACTTATAACAGGGAGCAGGCAAATCAGAAATAAACACCTCTGGCTACTTCTTGCAAATATTTTCAGAAGGGATTTTATTTCCTGAAAAAGAGGCTGGGGAAAAAATCAGTTCTTCACTTGGTGGAGGTTAGGTTTGGCTCACCATTATTCTAAATACCAAACATTATGGGGGGATTGGGGGAAGAGGGAGACAGAAACAGCACTCCCAAGTAGAGTGAGGTAACTGTCCAAAAGTGTATGATACTAAACTACAGAAATTATGCAAGCTTTTTCCTACTGAACAGTTGCATAGTTTGTTGGATAACACAAGTCTGCATGCCACTCCACCCTTCCTGGATCCACTAAATAAAATGTTTGCCTCAAGGATCTTAGTGGATGCTATTCCACTGCCATGGTTAAGTAAGCCTTGCTGACTGGATTCTACGTGGAATCAGGTATTAAATTCACTTTATTTTAGACAGCAAAGTATTGGAAGGAAAAGGTCATAATCATTGGTAATATATACAAGATTGAAATAAACTGCAACTTGGGGTGGGTGAGGGGAATTCAACCTCATAGAGATAGGAGAGTGTTAGAAAGATACTTCTTCAAATGAATGGAAAATTGTTCATGATCCTCCATTGATGGGAGGGAATGGTGCCTTATTGTTGGAGGGGAAAAGAGAGGACAAAACTGAAGCTGTGGCATGTAGTTACCTGTCAGTAGATCAGAAGGACTTCATGATAAATAATCAAGCATTAGGGATTTAGATCACAAGTATAGCATCTGAGCGCCTTCTGTTACAAATCTGCTCTTCCCATACAGATATTCTTTGTATGTTCTCTTGTCAGTAGAATGCCTATAGAGCGCAATACTTTTTTTTCTCAGCAGAATGACTGTACCAAGGCCACTGAGTGTAATTAAAAGCAAACATGTAACATACAATTTGATTCTCATTGGAAATACTGAAAAAAAGAAAAGAAAAATCTCAAGATAGAACTTCTTTAAAAAACATACCTGAGTTTGTTTCTTCAGTGGATGTTGAAGCAGTGTCCTAATCCAATTTTCTTCATTTGGCACAAGAAGTAAGAAATAAACTTTGAAGACTATTAACACCATAGGCAATTTTCATTAGGATAGATAGGGAATTAGCTACATATGTACCTCTCATTAATTTGAAATGGAGTTTTACTGATGATTGTCATCTATTTAGTACAGGTGTTTGTGTAATTTTCTTCTGCTTAACAACTAAATTAGACCACCACATACAGGAGATGGAACAGGGGGGAAAAAGCATTAACAAGGATATAAACTGCAAACTGTTACAGATTTATGATGAATTAAGATAACTTTTGCTACCAAACACAGTATACACAAAGGTCAATTTACTCCAGCAGTGAAAACTAAGACTCAATAATCCTTAATTTCTGAGAGTTGTTTTCTCACATGGATAACATTAGAGCAGTCTTCCTCAACCTTCTCAATTTTAAGATATGTGGACTTTAGCTCCCAGAATTCCCCAGCCAGCCATGAATTCTGGGAGTTGAAGTCCACATATCTTAAAGTTGAGAAGGTTGAGGAACACTGCATTAGAGGACATGTGTTCATATTCAGTGAACAGAAGACATAGGGAGGCTCTGTTGCTAATTCCTAACACTTTATGCCTTAAATGGCTGTGCCTAGGAATAAAGTGTGTATACTTGTTCAACTTTCTCAGTAAATTCCTCTCAGAGAGTCAGGAGTTTTAAAAACTCCAGGGCCTGATTCCCTAAAGAAAAATCTTGTGGTAGAATTTGTATTACCTTAGATCCACATGAATATGTAAAGATCAAAGCGAACATAGATGACTGAGTGTGCCTGGGTACCCTCACTGCTGGTTAAGGCAGACTAATTGGAAAGAGATAGGACATATAAAACTAAGAGGCTGTATCTAATATCTTGAATTCACTATGCAAAGAAGAAATGGTATCACTTCTATGGTGGTGCCTTGCCCTGAAGAATTCATAAAATAGTAAAAAAAAAAAATAAAAAAAAAATCTAAAGTTAATATTATAAAATACATTAAGCATTGAAGTTTTCCAAGCAACCTGAATTTCTCTGCTTCTCTATACCAGGCAAATATTGTTCTGCTGCTAGTGAGAGGTGGATCTTTCTAAGTCATTTTCACAATTGTGCCAAGTTTCAGCCATTTTTCTTTTTGCTTTAAACATTGTAAGAGGTTTTGGTTGTATTCAGGCAGGGCTAATTCATAGTTCTGTCCCCAACAAGATGGCTTATTTTGTAGATATTTTGTCTACTCCATACTGTTTATGGCAGTCTTCCCCAACCTGTTGTCCTGCAGATGTATTGAAATGACAATTCCCAGAATTTCCACCTAGCATAACCATTCACCATTTATGAGATTGCACTTATTAATTGGATGCTATATCCAGATGTGGGTGGGTCTTATTAAATAAGCAAGTTTTGGATTATTTTTTTAACCTTGGATAAATATGAACTTGGTGTGTGCTTTCAAAACAACTTTACCCCATGGTCTCTCACTACAATTCTAGGGCAGGTCAGCATTTCTGTTAGGGTTGACCTGTTTTTATTCAACAAGAACTATGTGGCCTGGAAAAAGAGTGGAGGAGAAAGGCCTCCCTCAAAGACAACAGAGTGATGCAAGCTGAGAAGGCTGCTTCAACATGAGCAACCAGCCCATTCTCCAAGAAGTACGCCTTGGAGAGCAATTAAGCTGACTCTCTACTTTCAATGTTTCTTTTTCTCAAATCCTGTCTTAATAAACTGAAATTCTGATTACCAAATATCTGTGGCTCATCGTTCATTTCTCTAGTAAGTTCTCATAAATGCCCTAACGGATCATTTTTTAATGCCAGTCTAGCTTCTCAGTGAGGCTTTTTTGTAGTTCTTGATTTTGTGTTGCAAATTTCACATTTTGAAATTTTGCACTTAGAAAATGCACCATTCTGTGTGATTTCTAAAAAATAAAAGGGATGGGATGGGGGAGAGAGACACTGAACTAATAATCTGCTTATGAATATTCCTCTGGCAATAAATCAGACTCTTAACTGTTTTTGCACCAGATTCTCATTTTAGTGCATCTGACATCATTGCCATAATTCGTGAAGAGGGAGAAAAATCAACAGTAGCAGCTGCATAGACTAAAAGAGTTACTCTTATTTCTCAACATATTTTGAACACTGGAAGGAAAAAAAATGAGGTATAAGTCATGAAGTTGGATCTTCTCATCCTTCTTGGTACATACTATTGGCTTCTGGAAGCACTCAAATTGGCATGTACAAAGTCTGTTCCAGATGCTTTTTTAGATTTTTAATGTCTGTTCCAGATGTTGAGACTGCCAGTCAAGGTTTCAAAGTAACGCTAACATGAGAGATATGCAAAATGTATAATTCTTGGCTCATTTCAGGATTAAGCCATGTCCAGAAGACAACAAGCTACATTCTGCTCTGAAAGTTTTATTTATGGAAAACTGCTTATCACCCCAGAATTGTCAGAGTGATGCTCTTCAGAGGAAAATGGAATGTTCCTATGTTCATCAGAATATTTTATCCCCAGAATGATGCATTTTGTACATCCTTAACAAAGAGACTAATTGAAGCAAATCATGTCAACTCCTTACTTCAATAAGAATTGCACTGCTCCTGTGGTGCCTAGTGGTTCATCCAACCTTCTTTCATAGGCCTGGTTATCATCCATTTCCACTGTTAAACTAGCCACCACCAGTACCTGTTTTCTGAGTTCAGAGAAACTCTAGAAAATGTTCAAATGATTTCACTTTGTCTTGGTTTGTTCATTAAGCATTATTTAAACTAATCACATATCCCTGATGAAGAATTGTAATTAGTGTAATATAAGGAACTTCCTCTTAGTTAGTGTAATGTATGTTACACTAGCAGAGTTTAAAAAAAAAAAAACTTCTCTTAATAGCCATCCAAGTATTTGAGAGAGCTGAATCTAATTATTAACTATGTCAAAAAAAATAACCATTCTTGTTGTAATGAATTTAAGATATATATAATCATATAGCCATAGAACAGCCATGTTATCCTATTCATGAACTCTAATAGGAAACTCACGTTGCTGGAATGTTGGAATGTAAGAATGTAAGCTAGATACCTTGTACGAATGAGTTCTCAACACTGATAAGGCTGGAATGCTGGTGGGTGTAAGGAATAAAATGAATATCATAAATTTATAAGATAATGGAACAAGAGGTACCATCATAACAAATTACCCAACTGTTCCAAAGATGAACTGTTCCTGGCATATACGGTACCTGGATGTCCTGGATGGAGATGACCTGGATGACGTGTTCACCAGAATTTTAAGTAAACAAGTTGGGTATAAAAGAAAGGATGGAAACCATACCCACCTCAAAGTGCGAGACGACTCTTGTTGGAGCAGGGGACGCCCTGAGTCTGATTTCCAGCCTGCTCTAGCACAGCCTGATCAACTGTGTTGAGAGTGTATGTAAGTATTTTGTGTGAATGTGTAGCCTAGTTGGGCAAGAATATTTACAGCAACTTGGGTAGCCTAGTTGGGCAGTTGTGTATTGAAACACAGTTGTTAGCCTAGTTGGGCACGTACATTTATTGCTAGCCTTGATGGGCAAATATTTTATTGTTAGAAATATTACAGGAAACTAGAGAAATTGTATGTATTAATCAACTTTGGTTAAACACTGATTAAATAATAGCTTTGCTTTCTGTCCAAATAACACAAGAATAAAAAGAACTAATTTTGAACTGTATTTTGAGTGAATTGTATTCAATCATTTTATAACATTGTCCACAGTGAGAAAAATCCGTCTTGCTATCATGCCCAAATTTCATTGTAGTGCTTCAAACAACATCTTTTCAGACAGGAAAAGCATAAGCATGATACTTATGTCATCATCGAGCAGTCTCTTCAAAAAATGGGTTCAAGCATAGGACAAGAAACCATTAAAATGTAACCAGACCAGCTTCAGCATTTTCTTATGAAGAGTTAGGTTAAAATGCAAAGTCTCACATAAAAAGTGAAAGACTGTTATCATCTGAAGAGAAACCAGAGTCCTGAGAGACTTTCTCCCAGGCAAACTGAAGGAAAGAAGACAATTAACTTTTTAAAACAATTATTATTATTACTATTATTATTATTATTATTATAGTTTTTTTAAAAAAGAAAATAAAAACTAATACAAACTAATATAAAGTACAAAAGAGAGAGAGAGAGAGAGAGAGAGAGAGAGAGAGAGAGAGAGAGAAAGAAAGAAAGAAAGAAAGAAAGAAAGAAAGAAAGAAAGAAAGAAAGAGAGAGAAAGCTAAAAGTGCAAGAAAGGGAAAAAAGTAGAAGAAAAAGAGAAAAGAAAGAGAAAAGATTCAAAGAAGTAGCTTCCAAACTTTTTTACAGCAGTTAGAAGTACAAATATAAGTTTACCTCTTACTCTATGATTACACCATAACTCTTTTCTTTCTATAATCTATCCTGTCTAATCATCAAAACCATAAATCATAACTTCATTTTTTTGTTTCATGCAAAAAGTCTATAAGGGGTTTCCAGTCAGCAATAAACGTAGATATTGTCTTTTCTCTGATCAAGGACGTCAATTCAGCCATCTCAGCAAGTTCCATCATCTTCACCAACCATTCCTCCATTGTGGGTAATGCTGAATCTTTTCATCTTTGTGCATACAATAATCTCACTGCAGTTATCATGTACAAAAACAAAGTTCCATGACTTTTTTCCAACTGTTTGTCCATCAATCCCAAAAGAAAAACCTCTGGTCTCAATTGTATATTCATCTTAAAATCCTCTGAATCGGTGTATATATTTGAATCCAGAATTTTCTAGATTTTTTACACTCCACCAAACATGATAAAATGTCCCTTTTTGTTGTTCCCATTTCCAACATAAATTTGAAGCGCGTTTACACATTTTAGACAATTTCTATGGTGACATATAATAATGGTGCATCATTTTATAAACATTCTCTTTAAGATTATAACATAATGTAAATTTCAATTCTTTCAGCTACATATTTCCCCATTGTTCCATCTGTATATTATAAGCAAACATTTTAGCCCACTTTATCATAATTCTTTCACTTCTTCTTCTCTTTGAAATGACAATAAAAGGTTATACATTTTAGCAATTACATGTTCATCATTTGTACACAATTCTGTTTCAAATGCAGTCTTACAATGTTCAACACTATAAATTCTTTTGTCTACTTTAAGTCTTTCTAATAATTGTAAATAAGATTGTAAATAAGAGAACCATTGACAACCACATCCCTCTGCCAGCAGTTTTTCTTTTGATTTTATTTTGCATTCCCCTTGACAAAATTGTAGTATCTCACAATAAGTTAGCCATTTGTGTTTGCTTATTATATCTCGTCTATAAAATGCTTCTTGCACTGAGACCCATAAAGATGTTTCCAGGCACAACCTGGGTTTGTATCTATTCCATATTCTCAATATGGCATGTCTAACATAATGATTTTTAAAATCCGCATTCACCTTGACTTTGCCATCCCACAAATATCCATGCTACCCAAATCTCAGGTCATGTCCTTCTAACTCCAAAAGCTTTCTGTTTCTCAGCAACACCCACTCTTTCATCCAAACCAAATTGGAAGCTGAAAAATGCAATTTCAATTCAGGTAAATCCAACCCTCCTCTTTCTTTTGCATCTTGTAACACCTGATATATAACTCATGGTTTTCCCCCCCACCCCCGCCACACAAATTTAGATATATCCTTCTGCCACTGTTTAAGTGGTGCATCAGTTGTCAAAACAGGTATTGTCTGAAACAAAAACATCATTCCAGGTAAGACATTCATTTTTATCACAGAAATTCTCCCCAGCAATGACAATTGTAATTTCTCCCATCTTAACAAGTCTTTTTAAACTTCATTCAATGTCTTAACGTAATTATTTTGAAATAACATACAATTCATATTTGTCATAATGATACCCAGATATTTTACCTTATTCTCAATCTTAAAACCCATTTTCTTCATCAATTCTGTTTGATCTTTTGTTTTCATATTTTTTGTTAACATCTTCATCTTCTGTTTATTAATCTTGAAGCCTGTTAATGCACCAAATTCTTTAAATTGCCCATTAATGTTTCAATTCCCTTCAAAGGATCTTCCAGAACCAACAGCAAGTCATCTGCAAAAGCCCTCAATTTATAAGTTTCTTTTTAAATCTTCACTCCCACAATCCTCTCTTCTTGTCTTATATGTCTATTCAGTATTTCAAGAACCAAAATAAACAAGAGAGGAGACAGTGGGCATCCCTGTCTTGTTCCTTTTTGTATCTCACAGGGTTTTGTTAGATGAAAGAAGACAATTATCTGGCTCATTGATCCATGAAGTTCTTTGTTTGCTTTGTTTTTTGTTTTTGTTTTTTTAACGTCCCAACCGTACATGAATTTCTTTATATCTCTTTGGTTGTCTCGTCTAAGCACAGCAAATTCACTCTCTGTGCAGTGCACAGAAACTGCAATAAAAGTCAGAACATTTGGGCACTCCATAATCAATTGGGATATATTAGAAACAAAAACTGTTCATGTCCACCTATAAAGATTGTGTTTACAGTTCTCTCCAGGAGGTGTTAAAGCTGAATCAGGCAAATGGCAATTATGTGCTAGCAGCAGGCAATGTTACTTGTTGCCTAGGGGAGTGAATTCCTCTTATGATATGCATAATTGCGCTTGAAAATGTACAGATGTGGACCTGCCCACCCATTGTCCCTTTAGTTTCCTTCTTAAAAGGAAGGGAAACTGACCAGCAGGATTGCTATGAAATTGCAAAACGACCTACCTACCTCATGGCCTAGAGCTCTAAATATGTTCAACAGAAGGAATGTTCACATTAAAAAAAGCAAAAACAATCTATACACTGCTTTGTTCTACACATAGCATTTGGAATTACTGGATAATAAAGTGCTAGAAAGGTAATATAAACTGCCTAATAGCTGACAGCTGGGGACACCACTGGGATTAAGAGAAGAGATATAATTTCTGATTACCATGGAAAGCAAAGGGAAGGAAAGGATAGTTACAGCCCTTGGATAGGAATAATAAAATACAGATAGAATGGCTTTCAGAGTAAGTATATGAGCTGCTTAACAGTTGCTGCCCATCCTCAATCTACTTGTATGTGAGCTTGTATATATACACATATACAGACTGATACTGGAATGTGAGATCTCTTAGAGAGGTATGAATGCACATGATCTTCTAAAGTTATGAAGTTCTAATGGAATGTCACTGATTTGAGGCTATTGAATCAGACCAGAGGGAGAAGCTAGCACTTTGAAAATATGATTGAAAAGAAGAACACAGCCAGTGGCATCTGCAGGGGGTTTCAAAATAGGCCAGATGGTGATTATGGCATTGCAATAGAAGACTCCCTTTTCTATGTGTGTGTGACATTGACACATGTACAAAAGGGACCTGGCTTTGATTGCAATATCATCTTGATTGTTTTCACACACGCGCGCACACACACACACCCCAGAGAGCACTGGACAGGGCAGAGGGTACATGCTAAGAAAGAACTGATTAAGAGAGGAACAGAAGAAGTAGGTTTGTGAAGGCATGTCAACCTGCATTCACAATATTGCAGATGGTCAACCTCATGCCAGACAATCAACATTCATGCTGAGTGAGGCATAGTTTTGGGTCATGTATAGGGGCAGATTACCTGAGTCCTTCTACTTTGGCTGGAGATTTCTTCAGTGGCCTCAGAATTAGTTCATTGGAATTCCCAGACAGCAGGAGATCCAGTAATGATTCAGGCAAGGAAATATCTGTTTTATAAAACAATCATTAATGGAACAATAGGAAAAAAATGAGTCACTAAACATTTGGATCTATAATGTCAGCTTCCTTTCCTAGATGCTTCAGACTGGCCTTGAATATAATATGTTTCCTTGAGAACCATGATGATGATGATGATGATGATGACGATGATGACGATGACGACGACAGCAACAGCCTCATGGATTCCTCACAGTGGTGAGGTGTCCTGTGTGCCTCCGTGATACCAGGAGCTATTGACAGGTTCAACCAGCCCTGGATTAATCATTCAGCAAAATAAGCACATGCTTAAGGAATCAAGGGAAAGGGGGCATCTCAGCAGTTTTCTTCCCTACTATCATGCCCTTAAATCTTTCACTGTCACACTTGACTTTAGTCTTTTTTTTTTTTTTTGGTAATTGTATTTATCTGCCATGTTTGACTTTAATCTGCATAGTTAAAAAAAAGTTTTCTTTGGCATGGTGAGTGACTAAAGATTAAAACTTTGGTTTGAAGTTGCCATCAGATATCACATTTGTTTCCATCTTGTGGGGTGAGAATTTCACTTCTGTTGAGGAACACCATTGTTGGATTGTGTTTAGGGCATAAATTGCCTTAATCTGGTCCTGGGGTCAACCATAATAGACAGGTCTTGGTGGAGAGGCCAGACAGACAAAGTGTGGTCCAAATCCATTCTCAGTGATGAATACACAAAAGAAAAAAATCCATACCAGATCAGTTGTCCACCAGGTCAACAAGGACCATGTCTGGTGCCATGGTTCCTGGATATCCATTGATAAATGGGCCATGGGCCCCTCTGCTAACCATCCAGGGCATCCACTATAAAGCAACTGGAAGTCTCAGGGAAGTGGGAAAAAAAAAGTCAGCTGAAGAAAACTGAGCAGTCATGAAATGCTGTTTCAAATCAAGCCCTAAAACTAGGGATTTTAAAAGAGAATATACAATATTTGGAAATGTAAATACCCCAGATTCAGACAATGTTGTACAGTTATTAATGGATCAATGAAGATTATGCTTAGAACAAAAGCTTTGACAGTTTTTGAATTGCAAGAATGGGGAAAACTAGCTGTGAAATCATAATGATAAGAACAACACAAATGAAACTGAAGATCATCAAGCAAATGAAATTTTTGAAGAGCAACGTCAAATTTTATCTTCTTAGACAGATAACAGGGATGATGAAAGACATGCAAACATTGAGGAAAAGGATGTTGCACACCCATTCTCTGGTAGACAATGGAAACAAAAGGAAAAAAAGTATATGAAAAAGTCAAATTAAAGAAAAAGGCCTCCAGCACTGAAAAAGATGAGTAGAAAAGAGCTATGAAAAGTTCAGAAAGATACAAATTTGGTAGTAGAAAATACTGAAACAAACACATGGGCTAAAGCCAATCAACTAATTTATAGCATAGCAGCGATTATAACAACACAGTTGGGATACAATGGTGTAAAACGAAAGCAACAAAATCAATCACCAAAATGGAAAATTCAATTGGAAAGAAAGAACAATAAATTACAAACTGATATCAGCAATCTGAAGAATTTGAAGGAAAGAAAATGGAAAAATAATAAGATCAAGAAAAGTTTACAGAAAAGATATAATCTTGGCACTAAGACAATTAAAGAAGTCTCAGAAGAATTAAACGAATGAGTCATGGCTATTTCAAAGAAAGGTAGAATAGGAAGGTAGAATAAATCAATTTGAGCAATCCAGCATTTGTTTTATAAAGCATTGCTTATGATTGGAACAAACATAGATGCTTACCCTGATAAAGATGAAATATTAACATTTTCGAGTAACATCTGGGATAACCCAAAAGAGCAGAATAAAGATGCAACATGGATAAAAGAGATTTGAGAAGAACATTGGCTCGGTCAAAATGAATGATATGTCATAATATCAGAAATGAAAAAGGAAGCAAGCAAAGAAAATTAAGAACTGGAATGCACCAGGAAAAGATGAAAGACATGGATTTAGTTTTAAAAATCTGAGGACTGCCCATGAAAGATAGGCTACTTAATTTAATGATATATTACAAGTGGGAAAAGGTGAAGAACCAGTGATGAATGTTAGAACATTTTTAATAATAGAAGAGAGAGAGAAGGCTGTAGTTGTAAGCAACTATAGACCAATTACTTGCTTGCCAACAATATTCAAGCTGCTGCCAGAGAATTTCCCAAGAGTTAGTTTAGAACTGGAGACCAGCATACAAGCCTATTGAATCAGAAATTGTTTTACTACAGTATTGGAAGCAAAGTACAAGCCTAAAAGTGTTGTGTGTGTGTGTAACCCTTCTATACAGAGTAATGCAAAGAGTGATTGGATATAGCAGCAAAGTATTTGATTGAAACGTATTTAGTAAGATAGGTATGGAGGAAATATGAGGGTAGGACTATAAAAACAATTATGGTTTTGAGAGAAAAAAAGGCAGTATTTAATAAACATAGCTTCTTTCTACAGAATTATTATCATGGGGTTTATCGAATTATCCCTGGTTCCCAAAGACTCTGTTCACCTTCTGGTATCTTTTCCTAACTTATCAGCATTCCTTAGCCTTCTAAATGTTTTAGGGTTAAGCTAACAGTTTATTTTTCTCCGTGAAAGTGTTTTGGGAGATGTGGTATTATAACTTAAAACTGCACTTGCTAATATATCAGTTAGCAGTGAAGTAGGCAAGTAAAATAGCACATCTCCAATGTTTTCAAATAGATTGTATCTACCTGAAGAAAAAAGTAACTGTGGAAATGCACAAGGAACAGAAGGTTAATTACTGGTTGATAAAATGATACTAAAAAACTCCAAGCCCCCCCCCCCCAAATCTTACAAAATGGATTGGATTATAAAATTGGATTGATTATAAAAAGGTGTTTGCTTATCTTCCACATAAGTGAACCACAGAAATGGTTGGAAATATTGGCACTAGTGCAAATATCCAAAATTTTGTGAAAGATACTAGGAGTATTACTTTTTTTAAAAAAAAAACTTTGTTGGTAAATGACAAAAAAAAAAAAATGGAAATGGAAATGGAAAGATCGGGATAGGAATTTTTCAAGGGGTTTTCACTGGAATATCAATTTGAAAACTGTGCTATGCTCAATATAAAGAAAGGAAAGATTGAACAAAATGAAGGTGTACAATATGAAAATGGGAATCTTATAAAATCTTTTCCCATAGAGGAAACCTACAAATATCTAGGCAAAATATTCATTTTAACATGCAAGAATCAAATAACATTTTTTTCAATTTTTTATCCAACCTTTATTATTTTTATAAATAACTCAAAGCAGTGAACATACCTAATACTCCTTCCTCCCCCTATTTTCCCCACAACAACAACCCTGTGAGGGAAGTTGGGCTGAGAGGGAGGGACTGGGTCAAAGCCACCCAGCTGGCTTTCATGCCCATGATGGGATTGGAACTCACAGTCTCCTGCTTTCTAGCCTGGTGCCTTCACCACTAGACCAAACTGCTGGTACAAACAGATAGTTTTTGGATTAAATGATTATATTGACCAGCGATAGAAAATCCTCATTGCAGTTTCCAAAGAAAGCATCCTCAAAGGTGGTCAAGCAAAAATAAAACCCTCTAAAAATATATTGTTGTAAAAGAATTTAGAAAATTGGAGAAGTAAACTATTACATGGCCAATATATAAAAGCAACTGAAAATAAAGTGGACAAGACAAAAAACTCACAATGGTTACAAAATGGCATTATCAAGAAGGAAACAGGGAGGTTAATTTTTGCTTTTAATATGCATTAAAATAAACATGATGAAATTAAGGATTCAACATGTATCAGACTTTTTCTGTGAAGAAAAAGATGAAACTGTCTATCATATAATTAGTAAATGCAACAGACTTGCTCAGATTGTCTATAAACAACATCATTTCAGAGAGGCAAACATGATCCATTGATATCTGTGTAAGAAGTATAATTTCCAAATTTTCTGAATGTAGTATAATCACCAAATTGGGGGGAAAAAAAGTTGTTGAAAACGATGATGCTAAAATTCTATGGGATTTTCACATACAAACTGAGGGCTATCTAGAACACAGTGTACCAGGTATAATAACCATTAAAACAAAAGGAGTAATTTTTGTAGATGTTGCAATACTCAGGGACAGAGGAATTGAGGAAAAAGAATTGGGAAAAAATACAAAGTATAGAGATTAATTATCAAAAGGGATTATGGAAAAGCTTCAAAATCTATGGCTATTGGCAGATTAGGTGGAATAACAATCAAGTTAAACAAATTGTTACAGGAACTAAATATTCCAGCTATAGCAATTGCAGATTTACAAACAAAACAAAACATGCTATATCTTAAAATGTTACTTGGATAATGACTACGTTACTGGCTGGAACTCGAATTTCCAAATAAGAGTAGTGAAAGATGTGATTCACTGTGTTTGTTTTTTGTACTGTGTTATTCTTTGATGCCCCTTCATGGATCACTGCCTTGTCGTGGCGAAGGGGCTTGTGTAACTCAGTGAAGCCATGAGCTATACCGTTCAGGGCCACCCAAGTCAGACAGGTCATGACAGAGAGTTCTGACAAAATGTGGTCCACTGGAGAAGGAAATGGCAACCCACTCCAGTATCCTTGCCAAGAAAACCCCATGGACAATGTTAAAAGGCTAAAAGATATGACGCCGGAAGATGAGCCCCTCAGGTCGGAAGGTGTCCAATATGCTACTGGGTAAGAGCGGAGGGCAATTCCAAGTAGCTCCAGAAAGAGTGAAGCGGCTGGGCCAAAGCCGAAAGGACGTTCAGCTGTGGATGTATCTGGAAGCGAAAAGAAGGTCCGATGCTGTAAAGAACAATATTGTATAGGTACGTGGAATGTAAGATCCATGAACCAAGGCAAGCTGGATGTGGTCAAACATGAGATGACAAGATTGAACATCGACATCTTGGGAATCAGCGAATTGAAATGGACGGGAATGGGTGAATTTAATTCAGGTGACCACTATATCTACTACTGTGGGCAAGAAACCCTTAAAAGAAATGGAGTTGCACTCATAGTCAATAAGAGAGTGGGAAAGGCAGTAATGGGGTACAGCCTCAAAAACGACAGAATGATCTCAGTGCGTATCCAAGGAAAACCATTCAACATCACGGTAATCCAAGTCTATGCCCCAACCACTGATGCCGAAGAAGCTGAAGTTGACCGGTTCTATGAAGACCTACAAGACCTTCTAGAACTAGCACCAAAAAAAGATGTCCTTTTCATCATAGGGGATTGGAATGCTAAAGTAGGAAGTCAAGGAGTAATCGGAATAACAGGCAAGTTTGGCCTTGGAGTACAAAATGAAGCAGGGCAAAGGCTAATAGAGTTCTGTCAAGAGAACAAGCTAGTCATAGCAAACACTCTTTTCCAACAACACAAGAGACGACTCTACACATGGACATCACCAGATGGTCAATACCGAAACCAGATAGATTACATACTTTGCAGCCAAAGATGGAGAAGCTCTATACAGACGGCAAAAACAAGACCAGGAGCTGACTGTGGCTCAGATCATGAGCTTCTTACTGCAAAATTTAGGCTTAAATTGAAGAATGTAGGGAAAACCACTAGACCACTCAGGTATGACTTAGATCATATTCCATGTGAGTACACAGTGAAGGTGATGAATAGATTTAGAGGATTAGATTTGGTAGACAGAGTGCCTGAAGAACTATGGACGGAGGTCTGTAACATTGTACAAGAGGCAGCATCTAAAACCATCCCAAAGAAAAAGAAATGCAAGAAAGCAAAATGGCTGTCTGATGAGGCTTTACAAATAGCTGTGGAAAGAAGGAATGCGAAAAGCAAGGGTGAAAGGGAAAGATATAAGCAACTGAATGCAGATTTCCAGAGAATAGCAAGGAGAGATAAGAAGGCCTTCTTAAATGAACAATGCAAAGAAATTGAAGAAAACAATAGAATGGGGAAGACTAGAGATCTCTTCAAGAAAATTGGAGATATCAAAGGAACGTTTAGTGCAAAGATGGGCATGATAAAGGACAAAAAAGGCAGGGACCTAACAGAAGCAGAAGAAATTAAGAAGAGGTGGCAAGAATACACAGAAGAACTATACAAGAAAGATGTTAATGTCCCTGATGTCCATGCTGGTGTGGTCACTGACCCTGAGCCAGACATCCTAGAGAGTGAAGTCAAGTGGGCCTTAGGAAGCATTGCTAACAACAAAGCTAGTGGAGATGACAGTATTCCAGCTGAGTTATTTAAAATACTAAAAGACGATGCTGTTAAAGTGCTGCACTCAATATGCCAGCAAGTTTGGAAAACGCAACAGTGGCCACGGGATTGGAAAAGGTCAGTTTACGTTCCAATTCCAAAGAAGGGCAATGCCAAAGAATGCTCAAACTATCGCACAATTGCACTCATTTCACATGCTAGCAAGGTTATGCTCAAAATCCTACAAGCTAGGCTTCAGCAGTACGTGAACCGAGAACTACCGGATGTACAAGCTGGGTTTCGAAGAGGCAGAGGAACTAGAGATCAAATTGCCAACATTCGCTGGATCATGGAGAAAGCACGAGAGTTCCAGAAAAGCATCTACTTCTGCTTCATTGACTATGCAAAAGCCTTTGATTGTGTGGATCACAACAAACTGTGGCAAATTCTTAAAGAGATGGGGATACCAGACCATCTTACCTGTCTCCTGAGAAATCTGTATGCGGGCCAAGAAGCAAGAGTTAGAACCGGTCATGGAACAACCGATTGGTTCAAAATAGGGAAAGGAGTACGACAAGGCTGTATACTGTCACCCTGCTTATTTAACCTATATGCAGAGTACATCATGAGAAATGCCAGGCTGGAAGAATCACAAGCCGGAATTACGATTGCAGGGAGAAACATCAATAACCTCAGATATGCAGACGATACCACCCTAATGGCAGAAAGTGAAGAAGAACTAAAGAGCCTCTTGATGAGGGTGAAAGAGGAGAGTGCGAAAGCTGGCTTGAAACTCAACATTAAAAAAACTAAGATCATGGCATCTGGACCCATCAATCCCTGGCAAATAGAAGGGGTAGAAATGGAAGCAGTAACAGACTTCATTTATTTGGGCTCCAAGATCACCGCAGACGGAGACTGCAGCCATGAAATTAAAAGACGCTTGCTCCTTGGGAGGAAAGCTATGGCAAACCTAGATAGCATATTAAAAAGCAGAGACGTCACCTTGCCGACAAAGATCCGCATAGTCAAAGCTATGGTTTTTCCAGTAGTAATGTATGGCTGTGAGAGCTGGACCATAAAGAAGGCTGAACGCCGAAGAATTGATGCCTTTGAACTGTGGTGCTGGAGAAGACTCTTAAGAGTCCCCTGGACTGCTAGGAGGTCAAACCAGTCAATCTTAAAGGAAATCAACTCTGATTGCTCATTGGAAGGATTGATAATGAAGCTCAAGCTCAGATACTTTGGTCACCTAATGCGAAGAGAGGACTCTTTGGAAAAGACGCTGATGCTGGGAAAGATGGAAGGCAAAAGGAGAAGAGGACGGCAGAGGATGAGATGGCTAGATAGCATCACTGAAGCAATGAGCATGAAATTGAGCAAACTGAGGGAGGCAGTGAAAGATAGGAAGGCCTGGCGCAATATGGTTCATGGGGTCACGAAGAGTCGGACACGACTTAACGACTAAACAACAACAAATTCTTTGATGAATAAAATCATCATCTTCATGAAAACTTCCAGTCTCATTGTGAAAACTTTGACTTCGTCAGACTGCAGTAGCAGCTCTTATTTTAGATTTTTTTTAATTTGAAAGCAGCTTCTTTATTGAGACAGTTCTCCATATTTCTCCCCTTCAGTAGGAAGTAGTTGCATGTTAATATCTAAAGTTAAAAGAGTTATTTCATTTGTTTCTTTTTTTCTTTGACTTTGCTCTTTTGCTCCTTTCAGGTGAAACTGATCTATCTCCAAGGATAAGAAAGAGCTGAAACCTCTAGCCCAGTGTTTTTCAAACTTGGCAACTTTAAGATGCGGGGACTTCAACTCCCAGAATTCCCCAGTCAGCAATGAATTCCCCACTCAGAAATTAAGTATTTATTTATATGATTTTTAGGAGTGCTTTTCTTTGTTCTTTTTTTAACTTTTGTAAATAATACTATAGTGGAGATTTTGGCAATAAGTTCAAAAATTTACTTGTTTTTTTAAATATATCATGAATACAGCATGCTGGCTGGGGAATTCTGGGAGTTGAAGTCCACACATCTCAAAGTTGCCCAGTTTGAAAAACACTGGTCTAGACTATGCTACATGACCAGGAGATAAAATTATTGAAATTATTTACAGTTTTTATTTTTGAACCAGAATATACTAGCTTTTGGTAAATGCAATTAAATGAAGGAAAATCCTAAACCAAGAACATAATATGCAAGATACATTTAATGGTGGCTATATGTCTGGGCTTGGCTCAAAAATTTGGCAACCCTTCTCAAATGGTGGACTCAGTAGACACCAGGAATAGGACCAGCCTTGGCCATTAACCCCTTGAGTCATGAGTATGCTAGGTGTACAGGAAGAAAAATCCAGATTAAGTAACTCCTCAGAAAAAAGAATTTAAGAGCTGGATAGGCCTAATAATGGAATCTATATATTTATCCCAAGTAATGAACACAATTTTTGGCAGGCTCTTGACTACTTGATGTAGTTTACTAGATCTGCTTTTTTAAAAAATCCCATGATCTAAGAGATAAGTAGTCATGATTGTACAAAACAAAATATACCATGAAGGATGCAGGCATGATCCTATGACCAACTGATCTGTATTGGAAATGGAAATGCATTGGGACTATTTTCCTACCAAGATTCTGGACTAAGCAATTTGAATTGAACTTTGTAGTTTAGCTGACTGGATGACAGCTTGACAACTAACTCATGACAGTGTCTGTAAATTGATCAAAGTCTTGGCAGGCCAGCAGTGTCAGCATTTCTCTGGGAGAAACTTCCTTTAATCAATGGATGAAACACATATTTCCCCTTAAATTAATCAACCAAGAAGTCACATAAACGTGTAGACTGTTGGTCCACTGCACTCCTTGGAGCAATGAAGAAAAGCATTCAGTTGCTTTGAGGATGAGCTTTATTTCCATCTATTTCTAGTTCATATCAATTTTACAGATACATTCATAAATTCATTCTATTTCCACATTACATTGCAATTCGAAAACAACTCACATAAATATTTGTATCAAAAGACATTTTAAACAAAATGTTAAACAGTGCATATTTATAAGCACAGTGTGTCTCAAAGCATGCATTTCTAAATGTTTTGCCCTGAAAATGTGCATTTGGGGTCTGTTTTGAGTCAAGCAGTCTGAAATTTAAATAACATCCAGTGTTGAGGGATGATTAATGTGTTGGGATGGGAGTTGGGGGACACTTGAGTTTGAGCCAACTTTGAATCACTGAAACTCACTGGATGACTTGGAACCAGCTACATTCTTTCAGCTCAACCTATTCTACAGAATTGTGGGAAAAAATGGAGGAGGGAGAGGAGAGGTGGAATATGAATCTAACAAATTATATATGACGTAACAACCATAAAATGCAATTTAGGTAAATTCACAAAGATTTGAGGACCTTGACCATTCACTTATTTAATCAACTATTATATTGATTCTATTGTTAAAATTCTATCTAAAAGGAGTTTCACTTTCCAGTGTGGGTGTGGCAATGATTCCATTTGTATTCTACTCTGTAGTGGTGATGACACTATCTTCTTACAAACTCAAGGTCAACTTTTGGTGAAACCAAAGAAGAGGCCTCCATTGCAATTTTTCAAAGCCTTTCTGCAGGTCCAAAGCAAAGAATCTTTGATCTCTATAAAGACTTTTTTCAAGGCCTGGGATTATCAGGGAATGAACTGAGAGATCACAAAAGGCTAGATTATTGACCACACTTTTTTTTAATGAGGAAATCAATCTACAGTCAAGGATAGACTGTACCAGGAACCATCCTGAAAAGACTAGTTTTAATCAGTACTTGAAATGGCAAATTCTTATTGCTAAAAGCTGTTCTAGTAACTAATAGTCACACAAATTGCCATCATTAGGAGATACTTAATGGCATTCTAATTGAATAGACTAAACTTTTTAAATGTTTGAGAATTTATTTCCAATCCCCCCTGCATGAAAATATCAATCCTGTGACATTTTAATCTGTGCTAAGACTTCCAATGCTAAAATGAGTTCTGTTCATCATAATGGTAATGCCTTTGTCCCATTGACTATGAAGCTATTAAGAGAAAAGGTGCTAAGCCTCTTGTTTTATGTGGCACTTCTTCACTTGGATCTTGGCTTGGCCTCAGATAAGAATCTGCCATTTCCTGCAACTAAATTTCTCTGGAATATCCTTTCCATATGCCAAGGCCTTCCTTTCTACTATGGAAGAGTTCTCTCAAAGCCCTACACATTATACATGCACACAGACTCTTACCCCTTGCTAACTGCAGGTTCCTCTCTCCCACAGTGTCTTTGAGCTTCTTTTGCCTTATTCCTCCAGCTTTCCTCTTCCCAGCTCTTCTCTTTTCTTCATCTCTTTCACTTTTCTTCTTCTGTCCTTTGGCATTTTGGCAGGCAGCCTCACTCTACTGGACTGGGGGGAAACACCCCCATTTCTACACAGCTGCATACCTTTTAAAGGGAACAGCTCCCTTGTCTCCTGGATGGATCCCTTCTTAAGCTTTCAGGGAAATGGGAGTGGTTGGAAACAGTACATTGTCTTTTCCTTCGCAACGATGACTTCACAGCCATCATACTATTCATCTTCAGCTAAGTATGCAGAGTACAGAAAGGGAGTAAGAAATAGTGACAGAAGTTAAAGGCATGAGATAGGAAGGGAGGGAGGGAGGAAGGGAGGGAAATATAGCCTCCCCAAGACCATCAGCCACTTGTCCTGTGCCACTGCAGGTCCTGTGGCACATAGAGAGGGACCTTTCTGCAAGTAGAAAGGTGAAGCTTGGATGTATCAAATAGGGACTGTTAAGAGCTAGCTGGAGGAGAGCTGATGGTTGCAGAAGAAGCTGCTGATCATTAAAGCATCAAAATAACACATTGGAGATCACTGGAGACAAAAAAGAAAGGAAAAGAAGGAGAAGGAGAAGGAGAAGGAGAAGGAGAAGGAGAAGGAGAAGGAGAAGGAGAAGGAGAGGAGGAGGAGAAGGAGAGGAGGAGGAGGAGGAGGAGATGATGATGATGATGATGATGGAAACTAGAAGTTATAAAGCTTATAAAAAGTTAGCACCTCAAGGCTCAGAAGACAGTCCAAGGAGAAAGAGGACCAAGTGGTGAACTGTGGAGGAGAGATTGCTGTTTGAAAGGTCTCTCTCTGTAGGAAAGACAGGGGTGGAAAAATGTAATTAGCAATCCAGCAGAACAAACACCCCAGAAATGCACACAAAGCTGACCTGGGAGAAAAGAAGATTGGAGGAATGGGCACAGTCTTATTATTTGCCCCAACTCTTAAATTATGCAAAGTCCATTATGATAGTTGCTGGGGCCAGAGAGCAGAGGAACAGGAAAACAGCTATGTGGAATCTTTGAAGGACTAGGGCAAGAAGAAGGAAGCAACAAAAAAGATTGTTGCATTCACTCAGAGGAGAGTTCCCATAGAAACTGTTGGGAGAAGGGTGAAGGCTGAGAGAAAGGAATGGTATTGCAACAACAGAAGAAGTTGAGAGACTGCTATTCTATTATGAGCAATCACTCTTAAACCCAGATGCTTGAAGAAAGTTGGAAAGAACAAAGTAAGTGACTCTGGGGAAACAGGTTAAGAGGAGGAGGGAGACAGAGAGAGAGGTAGTAAAAGTAATAAAGTTTAAGAATTGAGTTGTAAAGCAATAAAAGAGTCAAGAAAGTGTTAATAGAGATAAATAATCAGGGAGGAGTGAGAGCAGGGGGATGAAGTGAAGAACTTCATGTCCTAGCAGAAAAAAGATGTTAAATCCAGAGAAAGTCCCAAGGTAAAGACTATTGTCTAAGTAAAAGGAATTAAGTTAAAATAAGATAGAAAAGGGAACATAAACAGATAAAGGTTAAAAGTGATATGAAACCACTGCTGATATTATGTGAGCATCCCAAGTATTTTGTGTATATATTTGAAAAATAAAGCTCTTTTTGTAATAAAAACCTGATCTCCTGATGATTCAGGAAAATGCTCCTCTCTCTCCTTTTGAGCATTTTATCAACTCCATCCAACAGTGACTTCTTTAGTTTTTCCTTCTTCTCAACCCATTCACTCTTGCTTAATGTATATTCTTTGTTGATCCTTTTCACTTTCTGAATATGAATTCACCCCCAATGTATTCAGTGTTTACTGTTCTGACATATCCAACTCTCCTTTCCATATAACAAAGTGAGCAAAAGCACTCTTTCATACTATTTTCACTTCTGGCATTCTTCATTCCTTGAAACAGGCTACCTACCACCTTTCCATCCACATTTGCATGTCTTACAATTTCTTCATCTACTTTTGCGTTCTGAGTAAACATCCTATCAAGGTTCACAAATTAATCTACTTGATTATTTTATGCATAAGTGGCAAAAAATGAAAAATAAAAGAGCAAGTAGATGAATTGATGGACATTTTATCTGCAATGGTTCATTCCATTTTCCTGGTAAACACATATCTCTGGATATTTCTCAGAGACTTACTGGACAACAAAAACCTTGCCTGCACACTCCTGGCCAGCCTGAAGCTGTGCTGCCTTCCTAAATTTTGGCCAATGACACCTCAGGTCTCCTTGAATCAGAATTCTAGCAAGCACCTTTCCCCTTTCTATAGAAGAAAACAAAAACAAAAACCAGAATTATGTTCATTATCATGCACAGATAAAGTCTTCACACATATGTCAAACAAGTTACAAGTCATTCCATAAGCAAATTGCATCCATATTTTAACATTTCTCCAATTACATTTATCTACACCTGCAACCTTACAGTTTTCCAATACCCCTACAGCAATTATAACTTTTTTCATTAACTTGTGCAATTTTATAGTATTTGCTTTAATTTCATTCCTTGCTGGGTCACTGTAATTCCCACAGGGATCCCAGATATCCCAGCTTCAGTTTCTTTCCAAATTGTTTCATCACTTTCATTTTTTCAGTTACATTGACTTTGCTGGGCTTTCCATGTTTAGCCAGTTTCTTCCTCTTCCAGAACAATACTCATAATCACTCATGCCCTGGTCACCTCCATGGTGGATTACATGGGGCTGTCCTTGAAGATCATTGAGAAGCTTCATTTGGTGCAAAGTGTGGCTGCAATGACCATTATGTGTGCCCCTAGGATGGCACATATTACAACACCTCTGTCTGCCAGCTGCATTGGATCCCACTCTGCTTCTGGGTGCAATTCAAGGTGCTGGTTCTGACCTTTACAGCCCTACATGGCATGGGATCAAGTTACCTGAGGGACTGCCTCTTCCTGATTCCATCTACCCATCCCATCAGGCCCAGCAGGAAAGGTATGCAGCAGGACCTGTCTGCTAAAGAATTTTATCTGGTGGAAACCAGAAGACATGCCTATTCTGCTGTGGCTTCCATTCTCTGGAACATCATCCTCTCTGAAGTGAGGCTGGCCTGCAATCTTGTTTTTTTTTTTTTAATTTTTAATTTTTTTATTCATGTTTCAGTGTTTTAAGATAGTTATGTTGTTTTAATTGTTGCTGTGCTTGTACATCGCCCAGAGTCATGTTTTGTGAAATGGAAAGTTATACAGGTGAAACTCGAAAAATTAGAATATCGTGCAAATGTTCATTTATGTCAGTATGGCAACTCAAAAGGTGAAACCAATATATGAGATAGACGCATTACATGCAAAGCGAGATATGTCAAGCCTTACTTTGGTATAATTGTGATGATTATGGCGTACAGCTTATGAAAACCCCAAATTCACAATCTCAGAAAATTAGAATATTACATGACATCAATAACACAAGGATTGGAAATAGAACAATATCGGACCTCTGCAAAGTATAAGCATGCATATGTACTCAGTACTTGGTTTGGGCCCCTTTTGCAGCAATGACTGCCGCAATGCGGCGTGGCATGGATGCTATCAGCCTGTGGCACTGCTGAGGTGTTATGGAAGACCAGGATGCTTCAATAGCGGTCTTCAGCTCCGCTGCATTGTTCGGTCTCATGTCCCTCATCTTTCTCTTGGCAATGCCCCATAGATTCTCTATGGGATTCAGGTCAGGCGAGTTTGCTGGCCAATCAAGCACAGTAATCCCATGGTCATTGAACCAGCTTCTGGTACTTTTGGCAGTGTGGGCAGGTGCCAGGTCCTGCTGGAAAATGAAGTCAGCATCCCCATAAAGCTCGTCTGTGGAAGGAAGCATGAAGTGCTCCAAAATCTCCTGGTAGACGGTTGCATTGACCCTGGACTTAACGAAGCACAGTGGACCAACACCAGCAGATGACATGGCTCCCCAAATCAACACAGACTGTGGAAACTTCACACTGAACTTCAAGCATCGTGCATTGTGTGCCTCTCCATTCTTCCTCCAGACTCTGGGTCCTTGGTTCCCAAATGAGATGCAAAAGTTGCTCTCATCAGAAAAGAGGACTTTGGACCACTGGGCAACAGACCAGTTCTTTTTTTCTGTAGCCCAGGTAAGACGCTTCTGACGTTGTTTGTTGTTCAGGAGCGGCTTGACAAGAGGAATACGACATTTGAAGCCCATGTCCAGGATCCGTCTGCGTGTGGTGGCTCTTGATGCACTAACTCCGTCCACTCCTTGTGAAAGTCCCCAACACTTTTGAATGGCCTTTTACTGACAATCCTCTCCAGGCTGCGGTCATCCCTGCTGCTTGTGCACCTTTTTCTACCACACTTTTCCCTTCCACATAACTTTCTATTGATGGGCTTTGATACAGCACTTTGGGAACATCCAACTTCTTTTGCAATGACCTTTTGGGGCTTTCCCTCCTTATGGAGGGTGTCAATGATGGTTTTCTGTGCAACTGTCAGGTCAGCAGTCTTTCCCATGCTTGTGATTCCTACTCAACCAGCCTGAGAGACCATTGAAAGGCTCAGGAACCCTTTGCAGGTGTTATGGATTCATTAGCTGATTAGAGTGGGACACTTTGAGCCTAGAATATTGAACCTTTTCACACTATTCTAATTTTCTGAGATTGTGACTTTGGGGTTTTCATAAACTGTACGCCATAATCATCACAATTATACCAAAGTAAGGCTTGACATATCTCGCTTTGCATGTAATGCATCTATCTCATATATTGGTTTCACCTTTTGAGTTGCCATACTGACATAAATGAACATTTGCACGATATTCTAATTTTTCAAGTTTCACCTGTATAAATTTGCTAAAGAAATTATTCTGCATTTTCTTTGCCTCTTTTAATCTTAATCTTAACCTTGTTCTCTTTAACTATACTCTTTGCAACTGTTTCTCTGTATAGAAATTATACAATCTCATTCTCTTATCCTCATTTTTGAACATTCTTTTATATGCATTTTTTCTCATCTACAGTGACTTCTACTTCATTATTTAACCAAATGTTGTTTTTGATATTCCCCATTAGCCTAATTCTATATACTTCTGTGGTGCTTAGTTCTTTTCACTCTGTTTGCACAACTTCACTCTGTTTCACTTAGCTTTCACATCCACTTTCCTTACATCTACTCTCATTGCAAGCCAACATGTTGTTGTTCACATACTACCAGCTAGGATTATATGGTATACTTGACATATAATCAAAATGCTACTATATAATGGGTATCTCACTTGCTGATTGATGTCTTTGTGTAGACATAATAAAGATTCTTGGAAGATGTGACACTAAGTGACCTGTGGTTGTTTGATAGCCAGGATATGTCTACATGAAGCTTTTAAAAGACTTTCTGGATAACTGTTCCACAGAATGGTTGACTTGGTAAGAAATGAAGATCTCAGTAGAATTAATTAGCTATTTCTAGGAATAATGAGTTGACAAAGGTGAATGATACATTTGAAGAACGACAAGCTATAGTGTAATGTGCAAGGAAATGGGAAGTCCATGAATTCAAATGGCAGATATGTGAAATATTTTGCATTTTAAAATGCTTCTTTTAAACTGATTTTCAAATAATGTTCGTTATAATTTATTAATCTGTGACAAATGCCAAAATGTAGTTTTGTTGCATATCTCAAATATATTTTGCCATCAAATATATTTTTCATTTTTCATTGTTTTTTAAGAATTGGGGTCAACTCTTTTAGGCCAGTGGACAGATTTAGAATTTTAGAATTTAGAATTTTAAGAATATCTTACAAGCACTGTTACAAAATGGTTGCCAGGATGGGTGTGGCAAATTACAAAATATCCATATTTAAACGAAAATAAAGTACTGCATTGCAGCAATCCATGCTACTTTATTTTCCAAGAGTTTCTGGTGTCTATGTGGGGTCCAAGCCACAGCTGAAATAAAGGTTATGCTTGAGGCTAGTGTTTTGATTTGAAGCATGTAATTTATCATTCATATTTTTTTTTAATTAGAAGAACATTTGAAACACACTTGGTAGGAACATATTGGGAGGTACATTTTATTCCCAATCACTATGTTTAAGAAAAACTTTGCTATTGATAAAACTGGCATCAATTAACTATTTAGTTTTGTCCTATTGTTGATTGATGCCAGTTTTATCTATTATACTGTACATATCTGAAAATATTAAAGGCATATTTTGAAATCTTACATTATTTACATTTTTAGATATTTCTCTAATATGAATGGGATAGCAATACCAAACAGCTTCTCATAAATATGCATAAGAGACAAAAAGGTTTCAGGTTGCTTTACACAGAAAGCATCTAAGAGTCACCTGCATACTTTCTTGCTTTAAGTCTGCACATCTTTGTCTCTTTTGATCTTAGCAGACTCTGAATTGTATAATTTGCATAACGATGGTTTATTCACAAACCTCTACCAAAAGCATAACAGCACTAAGTATTGAAGGAGCTTCCTGCAAACATCTGGCCCTACAATTACAAGTACAAGTAATGAGAGATCCAACAGCACTGCAGAAAAATTATTGACACGTAGTTATGAGAAGGCACTCAAGGTGCCAGATGGCATTACTTGGTAAATGTTCTACCAAGCCTCAGATAGAAACCATCAAATGTGATTAAATGCATATAGGTGTCAGTAAGTAATGTAGAGTAGTACCCAGCATCAAGCTGATGGCTTTATTGAACAAGGTCTCTGTATTTGTGATTGATGAGGCCAAGGCAAAGTATAATGGATTAAGAAGTCATGGATTAACAGAAATCTGACAATAAATATCTAGGTATGCAGGGAATGGGGTGTTAGGAAGGAAGGAAAGAAGGAAGGAAGGAGGGAGGGCAGGGCAGGGCAGGCAGGGCAGGCAGGCAGGCAGGCAGGCAGGCAGGCTGTCTGGCTCATCATTTTTCATTCATCCCAATTTTATATAATGAAAAGAAATTATTTTTATTAACTGATGTTGGAATTCAACTTTGCATGCACTGGTTTTCCGGACCTATAAATTCAATAACCATTCAGAACAATAGATGTAGAGAGAGTTAAGAAAGTGGCTTTGCATTTTAATCTCCTTTTCTTGTCTGAAAGGCTTTTTTTGCACGTCTCTATATAAAATGCCTGTTATTGGTTAGACTGATATTCAAGACTTTTCATCTCTTCCTTTCTTCCTCCACTCACTTCTCCTTCACTTATTACTCTGACCTGTGCATTACAGATACTTACCAGAGTTGCTCTTTCTCTGTAATGGAGGAGAGCACTCCATAGCCTCTTACCTGTAGATAGACTGTTATTTCCAATGATACCTTATCTTTATTTTTTCTCTCACACAAGTACCAGCGTCAAGACTGTTGTTGTTGTTGTTTTAGCAAAAATCATAGTCTATAACTCTTTTGCCATATAAAGCTACCTGCTATTCCCTCCCCTCAAAAAGAGGGGGGTATGAACCCATAGCAGATAGAGATTTAAAGAGTAGGAAGGTTGCTATTCTAAAAAGGTGCTTCTTAGATGGCAAAACAGGCAAATTAATCAGGCAGAATGGCCCTGTGTGATCCAGGAAGGTATACTGGCTCTATTAAAATGGTGAACAACAGGAATTAAAGAAGGTGGCCTCTTTGTGCACAAATGCTGCTGAATACCCTTGAGCAGTGTTCTCAACCTTGGCAATTCCAAGGTGTGTGGACTTCGACTCCCAGAATTCTTTGCTGGCTGGGGAGTTGAAGTCCACACATCTTAAAGTCACCAAGGTTGAGAAACGCTGCTCTTAAGGTAGCACATGTTCTATAAGAACAAAGGCTTATAGAAATTGGGGAAAAGGAAGAAGAATGTGATTCTGCAATCTGAAAAGCCATGGGGCATATAATTCCAAATTCTACTCCTTACTCATAGCCAACAACATATGGAATAAATTGCACTGACTATTTCAGCAGAGCCACATGACTTCTCAAGTATTTTTAATATTGCCACAATGTAAAATAAATTCAGAGTTACAAATGAACTATCAATTCTTTGGGGTTCCTTCCTAGGACTTTTAAAGTAATTGGACAGCCAAAATGTAATGTTATGAAAATTAATTGAAATAGGTTTATTTCTTTATAATCTGCCTGCAGAATATGAGGGCAGGATGTAGGAAATTCCATTCTGTGGTTATGGGGGATGACACATTGAATCCTCAGTTTCTCCAATATGGGGACCTGCTAGGCTTGGTCCTTTCCCCAATTTTGTTTCACCACTGTATAAAGCGCCTAGGTGCAGTCAACTATCAGCCTGGAGTGAGGTATCATCAATATCCTGATGATTTCCAGCTGTTTATTTCCGCTCCAAGGTATATGGTGTGTACAGTGGAGGACCTAAATCCAGTATCTAGAAGCTGTTAGGGACTGAGTGCAGAGAAAGAAACTAAACTCATTCCAAGCATGATGGCGTGATTATAATTTCAGAAGTCTGGTGATTCCATTTTTTCCCCCCTTTTTTGATTCTTGAGGGGGCTGTGCAACCCATAGAAGAGTAGGCTTTTATGGGGCCTTCATTCAGGGGTCCTGTTCAAGAAGCAGTTGGAATCCATGGCCAGGAATGTCTTTTTCCATCTTATGTACCAGTTGTGGCCTTTTCAGGAACAGGAGGCACTGAATACTATCAGAAGTGAGGTTGGCCCCCTCTGTCTTAGACTTCAGAAAAAAACTGAAGACCTGGTTTTGTTATTATGCATGGGGTGGGGATGGGAATGGTCAGTTTTGGGGATGGCTGGTTCCCTAGTCCTACCTGACCAATATTATCTGGTCACAGGCTGCAACAATACCACCATCGCTTGGATTTTATCATATTTAATAACTAGTTATACTGTACTATTTATGTTTTTATTGGTTTTAACTGTTTGGTTGTGAACCGCTCAGAGTCCCTCCTTGTGGGGGAGTTGGGCGGTGATATAAATTTGATTTATAAACAAACAAACAAACAAACAAATAAATAAAGTCAGGGCCACTCTCAGTTTGCCAATAGTAATTCACTTTACTTGAGGTTGCATTTGGAAGCTTCAGGTGGTATAGAATAGGACTGCCTGCTTGACACAGGTCAGACTCTGTATAGTCATATAACACCAATATTATATGGTACCGGTATGTTTCCAGGTGCAAGGCACAACTTATCTCCTATAAGCCCTTATATGATTTGGGGCCTGGGTATCTGTCATGGGTTCTCTTTTAAACTATGCCCAATTAGATTGACCCAGATTCAAGAGAGACACAAAAGCACTGGACCTTGGACCAGGTCATTCCTTTATATCTCCCTATAAGGGTTGGGGAGACATTTTATATTGCAAAACAAAGATATAAAAGTGGTATGTGAAACTTACAAATCTATATGTGAGTGCTTCCTATTACTTTTATCCTATATTCTGTCCTATTGCTATTCTTTGCATACTATTACTGTAACAATTACTATACTCTATATTATTACTACTCAATTCCTATTACAATTACAATGTTTTCTTCTTACAAAGCCTGTTCTGTCTTACACTAAATCCCCTCTCTGGGATTTCCTCTACATTTTTCTTCTCTGCATGCTGGTCCAGCAACGTGGAAAGATACAAGAACTCTACATACCGGGCCTCTATACTGCTTCTTCCTTTTCTTTCAACCATCTAGTCCCTCAGAAGGAAAAACACCTTTCTTTTGGCTGCTGCATGTCTCTGTTTGCTGGTGGCTGCAGAGTTCCAAAAACAAACATCTCCTCCCACACCTGTGTCAAAGTTGCTGCTTTATTGGCAACTCTGCCATGCTGACACTGGGGAGAAGGCTCATGTGGGTGGAAAAGAAGGCAGCGCATGTGCCTGCAATTTTGCCAAGCCTGTTCTTCCTCGGTATCTTCAAGACCATCGGAGTCTGCTTCCCTCTGCATTCAAACAGAGAGGGCTGCTAAGGCTGCCCTCCTTCCAAAATGTTTGATGGGAGGACTGATGGAAACAGCCATTCTCTGTAGGGATTCCTCTGGTCAGGAGCAGCTTGTCCCCAGAAATAATAATCTTTTTATGGAAAATTATAAAAATATGCCTGTTCCAGAAGGCCTTGGGGAATAGAAAAGGAAGGAAACATATGTTGTCTGACTACAGTGGTGCTTAAAAGTTTGTGAACCCTTTGGAGTTTTCAATGTTTCTGCATAAATAGTGCCACACACATATATGTAGCTTTGGATCATTGTCCTCAATAAATAAATGAACAAGTATAACAGTTTTGACTCATTTGCTTAATTGGGTTCTCTTTGTCTAGTTTGAGGACTTGTAGAGAACAGATCATGTTTTAGGTCATATTTAGGCAGGAGTATTGAAAATTCAAAAGGGTCCACAAACTTTTAAGCACCATTGTAAGTATAATATCATCAATTGCATTGCATTGCATTGCATCGATTTATTAAGATTTATAATATAGTATATTTATATATTTGTACATTCCTTAAAGTCTATATATACGTTTAAGAATGAACGAATGAATTGATTATGTCCTATATTTTATTGTAAGATCATTTTTCCAAAGATTTACAGTCATCCTGGTTTCCTAGTCTTCAATTAAATCCCAAGGAAAGACATTGTAAAGGACTATATTTTCGAATCAAAAGCATGGGCAGACAGGAACATTGCAATGTGAAGATATGAGAATAATAACAATAGTACCACTAGCCCTTACCAGCCATAAAGGAAGCTAAAAAACACTCCCAAAGACATTCTAATGGATGTTTAAAGCATCCTGAAGATGAAAAGGAAAAAAAAAAGCAGCCCCTTTGGCAAAGGAAGAAAACTTTTACAAAACTAGAAGATAAATTTCTGCGCAGCAAATATACCTATATCTTTATCTACTACTATATCTGTTCTGAGGCATAATTGCTGTCTCATTTATCCAGGTGGATCTTGCTATTGTTCCTTGGCCTGCTGTTTAGATGATCAACAAGCAGCTGGAGGTTTAGCATAATTCCTGTGTGGTTTGTGAATGTTAGACAACACTGCAAAAACAATCTTAAGGGTGCTCTTGTTGTTTACATTTCCTCAGCGTTCTAGTAGCTCTGAGAGAGAGAGAGAGAGAAAGAGAGTTTTTAAAAAAATCCCCTCTCACCCCCATGGGTGGTCTGTGTCTTCCTCAATCTTGGGTCCTCTACCAGAGGCCTGGGAGTTTGGGGGTTCTGTGCAGTATCTTAGCTGTTCCTAGCACTGCATTCTTATGGACAGAGACCTCTGAAGTTGTTCCTGGGATTTGTTGGAGCCACTCTCCCAGCTTAGGAGTCACAGCCCCAAGAACTCCTACCACCACTGGGAACACTTTGGCCTTTGTTTTCCATATCCTCTCTAGTTCCTCCTTCAGGCCCTGGTACTTCTCCAGCTTCTCATACTCCTTCTTCCTGATGTTGCTGTTACTTGGCACTGCTACATCTATCACCACTGCTGTCTTCTGGTCCTTGTCTACTACCACAATGTCTGATTGATTGGCCAGTACCTGCTTGTCCGTCTGGATCTGGAAGTCCCACAGGGTCTTAGCCCTGTTATTCTCCATGACCATCTGGACTTGGGAGGGTATAGCCCATATGCTGTGCAGCCTACTTGGCTGTGTCATTCGGTCTATGCTGTTCCTGCCTTCATCTTACACCCTGCCACTATGTGTTAGACTGTCTCTGAGGCCTCTCTGCATAGTCTTCACCTTGGGTCCTGTCTAGTGTGGTAGACCCCCTACTTCTATGGATCTGGTGCTTAGTGCCTGTTCTTGTGCTGCTATGATCAGTGCCTCAGTGCTGTCTTTTAGTCCATCCCTTTCCAGCCACTGGTAGGATTTCCCAATGTCAGCCACTCGGCTATATGTTGATAGTACAACCCCCACAGGGACATGTTTTGCCATGGCATTTCCTCTGCTTGGACTTCCTCCCATGTCTGCTGTTACCTCAGGCATTCTTTCAGCAGCTCATCTTTGGGTGCCATCTTAGTGATGTACTCCTGGATGCTCTTGTTTTCATCCAGGCCAGTGGCTTTGCCACTCACCAGACACTGCCGCCATCTTTCCAGCTGGTGTACAGTCTCTGGGTTTTGGGCTTGGGGTGGAAACCTCTGTCCATTGTGAGTAGCTTCCAGGTCTTCACATTGGCAGCCTCCATGTCTTCCTTTAGCCAGCTCACTATACCAGCAGGGTATCTGATGACTGGCAGGGTGTATGTGTTGATGGTGTGAATCTTGTTCTTCCCATTGAGCTGGCTCTTCAGGACCTGTCTTATCCTTTGGTGGTACTTGGATGTTGCTGTCTTCCTTGCCTCCTCATCATGGTTCCCACGTGGCTGTGGGATACCAAGGTACTTGTAGTTGCTATGTGGCTCACTGGTAGTTCCACCCCATCAGTCTTAACTACCTTCCCTCTATTTACTACTATACAGCCACACTTCTCCAATCCAAATGACATCCCAATGTCCTCACTGTAGATCCATGTCAGGTGGATCAGCGAGTTGATATCTCATTCACTTTTAGCATACAGCTTGATGTCATCCATGTAGAGGAGGTGGCTGATGGTGATTCCACTCTTGAACTTGTACCCATATCCAGTCCTTGTGATTATCTGGCTGAGGTTGTTCAAGCCTATGCAAAACAGCACCGGGGACAATGGTATATGCTGTACTTGATAGCCACTTGTGCGAGCTGTCTTGAGTTGACTTCCAGTGTTGTTTTCCACAATCCCACTGCATTCTTGAGGAACGTCCTTAGTGTTCTGTTGACTTTGTATATTGCCAGGCATTCACAGATCCATGTGTGTGACACTGAGTATTGCTATTGGTACTGAGTCATAGGCTTTCCTATAGTCAATCCAGGCTGTGCTCAGATTGGTCTGTCTAGACCTTGAGTCCTGGGTGACTGCTCTATCTATGAATAACTGGTATTTTGAGCCTCTGGTATTATTCCAAATGTCCTTCTGAGCTGTGCTCATGTACTCATGGTCCTGTGGCTTGGTGGCTGTGATGCCTGATAGGATTTCCATGTTGTGGGGAGGCAGGTTATTGGCTAGTAGTTGAATGGTGCTGTTCCCTCGTGGGGGTCTTTCATGATCAGCATTGTCCTTCCTTGAGTTAGCCAGTCTGGGTGGGAGCCTGCTGCTAGCAGCTGGTTCATTTGTGCTGCTAGGCATTCATGCACTGCTGTTAGTTTTTTTACCGGTAGGTGTGGATCATGTCTGGGCCATGTGCTGTCCATCATTTCATGTTTTTGACCTGCTGTTGGATATCTGCTACTGTGATGGTAACTGGTTCCTGTTCTGGGAGATTGCTATGGTCTGTTCTCAGGTCCTGCAGCCACTTTGCACTGGTGTTATATGTCTTCTCTTTCTCCCATATGTTCTTCCACTACTGTTCACTACTACAATTGGGAGTACACCTTGGATGGTTCTTTGGAAAACAGGGCATTTATTTTCTTGGACTCTGCTTCTCTAATGTATCTCCTTAGCCTTGTAGCCAGTGCTGTGGGCCTTTGTTTAGCAGTCTCTAGGGCTTCAGATTGAGTCAGGCCCTGTATTTTTTCAGTAGCTAAATCTCATCCTTAATCTCCACATCCTTCTGTATTTCTACCAGCAGACTAACTTCTCTTCGAATTACATTGATTTACAGGGTCTGACTGTATTTTCTGGGGGGGGGGGGGGGGGAGGGAGTGCTGCTGTTCTTGATCATGTAGCATGTCCAGGATTAGAGTGGCTGTAGCATATTCATTGGTTTGAGTTGTGGTGGTAGTAGGGATTGTTGTGAGGGCTCTATTGTCATCGTTTAGCATACTATCCGATGGTACTTCTCCACTGATCCTTGGTAATTGATCTTGAGGGTCTACTGTAGATTGATGCATGATCTTGTGCCTCATATCAGCTGCTGTGCTCTGTAATGGAGGGGGTAGCAATGATGTTCTAGTTTCAGGTGTTGGCTGCACATCCAGTTGTTCTTCCAGGTCTGCTTGAATCCAGGATGTAATGTGTAGCTGGTGTATCTCAAATTGTAAGATTAGCTTTCTCTTCACTAAGTGTTGGGTAACTAGCTGTTTCTCAGTTAGCTTGGATGTAGGTCTTCTGTCCATCCATAGTTCCCTCATACATTTCATATATCCCCTCTCATTAAATCTACCATTGTAGTAGCATTCCACTAATTCCAGGTTCCCTTGTCTTGTCCATGTATGGTTTATTCCAGTAGCCCACTTATCAGATGCTAGTTCCCCAACATCTGATGTGAACCTTGTTAATCTGGGTGATTTCCAAGCCAGCATGACCCTCTTAGTTCATGTCACTCTCATATCTGAGGTAAGCAGGTGAAGTGTTAGGGGCTTATTTTCCCCCAAGGACATGTACTAGTAAGGTAGGGATTTGAACCCTGGTCTCCAACATCAAAGGGCAGTGCTCTAACCATTACACTATCCATCCACTCCTAATAAAAAAATAGAGAGAGAGAGAGAGGGAGAAAAAGACAGCAACACCCCCCATATATATATATATATATATATATATATATATATATATATATATACATACACACACATACATACATACACACACACACACACACACATACAGTCATGTGCATCATAACATTCATTGCACAAATGACAGACATTATGTAATTTATGATGTCATAAATGACCTGATGTCATTGTGGTTTATACCAGACATCTATGCTGAATTATACATGCCTCCATTCTTTTTTCCTAAAGTCATTCCAGTTCTCAAAAATCTCTTCTTCTATTTAGGTGTTTCAACACATTTAAAATATTTCATTAAATATTAGTATTTAATAATGTTTCATTATTATTGTTTAACCTAATTTGTATTTTTTTTAATCTGACTAACCTCATTGAGTGGGTACTCAGTGCAGTAACATGGTGAAAAATAAATCAAGAAAGTGAAAATAAGTGAAGCATTAGCTGTTCTCACTATTGAGGGACCAGGCAACACATCATTTACTTGCAACAATTGCTGCCTCTTAGAATTTATTTTCTTGAGATGAACCACTTTGATCTGTAATAGGTGTGACCAACACAGCAACCAAAGGAATAAAGCTATTCAGTGGATAGTTGGGATTGATGAAGACACTGATGAAATATTTATGCATATATGCATTCTTTTTTTAAAATGGCCACCAAAATCATCAACAATTCCCCAATGTTTAGAACAAGTGCATATGTAACATATCTTATTGATTAAGGTCAACCTAAAGCAGAAACACATTAGTAATTGGTAAGTCAAGAAAGAAGTACTAAGTGATTTCTCATTCTTTTCACACAGCGCTGACAGCTGAGTTTGCAGCACAACGTTGGCCGATTCTAATAGTGATAGACGTAGTTTTCCTTCCTCTGTTCCACATTGAGGAAATCTCCATGGGCAGAAAGCAGACTCTTGAAAGAACAGAAAAATTGTGTACTGCAGGAGAATTAATGGCACTTCAGTCTAATGGCATTCCAAGATGAGCAATTATTATTGGGTAAGAATAAGCATAAAATGCATGAACCGTTACCTTCGCTTGGCAACGGATTGCAGGTGATCTATGTCGTGCTTCATTCATCTGATGATGCAGGATCTGATCTATGAAGAATTAAGCTACAATAAATCATTAATAAAATTGTTTCAAGGCTCTTTGTTACATCTATATACATCTAATTCTATGCCATGTATTATGAAGTCATATCTTGATGATTAGATTATCCAGGGTCCATGGGAAGTACATCCCTGTTTGTTTTTCTGAGAATTTAGAAGGTACAGAAGGGAATGTGAGCAAATCTTAAGAGATCCTAGCTGATGTACAGCTCAGTCAGAAAATGGGCTACTTCCTGATTTGAGATAAAAAAACTGATTAGTTTGCCACGCTCAGTTCTGAACTGAGCTAGGAGGAATATAGCTATCTTTTGCTGAAGAAAAAGGGGCAAAATTTTGAACAGTTTTTTTTTTTAACTTCTGTACTAGCTACTAGTATAGTACTACAGTACTAGGATTTCATGGTTGTCACCCTTCTAAGTTCTAATCAGGTCCGACCCTCCTTAATTTTTCGTGATCAGCTAGAGTTGGCTAGGACTGTCATCAGTGTGGTATATGTACCAGTAACTTCTATGGAGGCTATTTTCATCAACTTCAACCACCCATTTTATTCTTAAACTAGGATTTTGAGTTGGATGCTAAAATGCTCATTTGGTGTCATCAAATTATTAAATGAACGGTTGTGCATATTGTTGCTATTTGCTGCATCAGCTTCTTTAAATGGGATTGAACCTTTTTTCCCCCCTTTCTAATGCAAATGATGTGGTTAAAGTTTTGAGTCCATCAAAGTTTTTTAAATCCTGCAATTAAAATGAAAAGATTCAAATCCAATGTAAAATATGTAATCTTGGTTGCATACTGGGTCTTTTTTCTTCCATGTTAAAGTGGCAAAATCTATTATACTTACATGGAATTTTAGAGCTTAAAGTCTTAATATAGACTGCAGAAGAAGCAGCTTAGAGTAAATCCTTTCTAGGTTTATGAGCATAGCGAGAACATAATTAAAGTTAACCATGAGAATAAAAGGTAGGGGAAAAAATGTATGAAATACTATATAATCTACCTTTGAATTATCCTGAGATCAATCCAAAGGAAGATTGGTTTTTAAAATACTTTTATGTAAAAAAGCCACAACATCATATTCAAAATTTCTAATGCTGCTAACTCCATAAAAGCTTTAAATACTTGCAGTTTTCAGTATACTGATACAATTGATGGAAGTTAGCATACATTGCAGCAATTCAACCACTTTTATTGTATACTATATGTTGGTTAAAAGTATTCAGTATAACTAACATATATGTATTTGTAGTTGTCAGTGAAAGGCGTCTGTGGGTCCCCTCAGTAGCTGAAGCTTAGTATTCTAGATTGTTATTCAGATGGCAGTGAATGATCGATTTGAGGTATTTATTATTTTTTTTTTAATGATTTGTTTGCCACCCACGTTAAGGGTTTTGAGCCCTGGCAAAATAATTTTATGTGTATTTTCCCTAGAGTGAGCCCCACTGATTTCAGTGGCGCATAATCTCAGATGAAACTGTGTGCGTGTCTATATTTTTCCCATCATTAATAGATACTGGTTCAAATGTAAATAAAGCAAGAAGTACAAAAGAGACATAAGACAAATCCAAGATGCACAAGGTCTGGGAATATTTGGGGATCATGAATTATATGTAAGGGGCCTGAAGGATATTTCCACCACCAAGTACAGCTGGAAATCTTTCACAAAATGTTGCTGACCCCATCCCAAAACTCATGGGATCTTATGGAGATCTTTGAAAGGAGATCTCATGTCAAATGACTGAAAACTCAGTAACATTTTATTTTTATTTTAAATAGAATTATATCAGTTGTAGCTGAACTCGAGAAGGGTGGGACTCACAGTCTTCATTTGCGGAATAATAGATGCACTGGTATATTGTATTGGCTAAATGTGGGTATGTTTATGTGTGCGTGTATTTTAAACCACTTTGGAACTACTTTTTGGGACCAAAGGAAGAAAAGGCGGAGAGAAGAGCGTGAATTCTTTGTCAACTGACTTTCTTCCTGCATTATTTCCCAACTGCCTTCTGATCAATATGTACTGCTGCTACTAATATATTCCCTTTTCTTTGGGGGAGATGGAAAAGATTGGGGGGGAGTGATGTTCATTGAAAACAGTCCCTCTGAGAAAGAGTTATCCATTTCTTTCCAACAACATTATTCAGACTCAGTTCTTAGCTCTCCAGGAATATTTTTAATTAAAAGAACAAACAGAAAAATTTTGGATCTGGGTGCCATGTTGGATCGGAATCAGAGAACCTCAGCTTGTGAGAGGACATACAATAGTATGCATTTCCATAAGAAAACCCAGTAATTGATGATGATGATGATGATGATATGCCTGCAAGGAAGGTCTTTTCCCACTTGCACCTAACCATGGTCCAGACATGCCTTGACAACCCATTACTTCTGATATATCACCATAGTATTGCCTTCACTGTGTCCTCAGCCTATGAGAGAGGTGTGCTTAAATTATCCTTAGCTGTATTGAGTTATAGTAATAATTTCCCCCTTAATCTGATGTCATCCAAGGGTACCCTCAAGGTGTGTAAAATCGGTTAGGCTTTGTCATTTGGAGGGAAGTCAGGGGACTGGCAGTGACTAGGAACAGAGGCAAAAAAGATAGGATGGGGACTAGCAATTGGCACAAGAAGTTTCAAACTGATATCATTGGTATAATTAAACTAGCATAACCCAGGATTGGTGGACACCTTTCAACTCATATACAGAAAGGGGATGGGTGGGGTAGTAATATGGAAATTGTTTGATTAAAATCAGTAAGATTAATAACTTTAAAAAACAAGTTTCTTCTTTATACTTGGCTGAAAATTATGCAGAAAAAAATCATCGTAATTTTATTCTCCTATCCAAACTTCTCTAATGCTTAAAATGAAAGGGAATTTTATTTTCTTCTCAGTTTTACAGAACTAGATCCAGCATTCTTGAGATGAATGATAAAGCCTAAATCCATGCAAGGCCATATATATCTGTTTTTAAAAAGCTTTCAGACCCATAAGATTTCACACCGTACATCTTCACTCAGTAGTCTAGTGCATTTAAAGGCCATGCTTAATGTATCTTTGTCATGTGTCCAGGTGATCAATGATGCCTCTTTGAACATGCCTGTGTACCACAGAAAGATCTGTCAGCAAGCTAGCTGAAAACTTGGATACCTGAAAATTATTGTGGGAGATGTCTGATCTGCAATGCAGAAAAACACTGAATGTTTTAGTACTCTGGCAGAGGAATAAAATATTAAAAGAAAGTAACAGAGGATCAGTACAGTGGAGAATTCAGGTACCAAAAACGGGGGGAAATCAAACAGTGCATTTCATTTTTTTTTTAAAGCTGAATATGAATCTATGTAGTTTTAGGCATTTTTATATCTTTAATGTTATTTACTGAATAAAGTCAAAAGTTAATGTACGGTATCTTTCTTCAGTCTAGTGGCCCCCAGATAACCTTGAGAATTCCTGTTATCCAGCCTGCTTAGCTGTATTAGATATGAATTCTGAGAGTCGACCAAAACGTCATGACAATGCTAGAAAGAAACTTGAATGCTCTTCAAGGGCAGCCCCGTTTTATTTTATTTTATTTTATTTTATGAACTATTTATGTGGCTTTCCAGCTCACTTCCATGACCCTGGGTGGCTAATAATAAATTAAAACCGTAACCACAAAACCCAGACATTTTGAAAAATAGACACCATTAATACAATGCAGCCAAGGTCCTCAAAAAGATTTTCATCCTACAGCCATACAAACACATAACCAGGCTCCCTTGATGTCCTGCCCAATGCTTGAAGGAATAGCCACGTTTTTAAAACTTTTCAGAATGTCAGCAAGGTCAGGGCCATCCAAATTTCAGAGGGAATATGTTTCATAGGGCAGTCACTGTTTCTGAGAAGGCATTTATCCTGGATCACACTAGATGACACTGCCTCAAACCTGTTGGTTCTGGTGGGAAGACCAAAAATGATCTAGTCAGGCAGTCCTGCAAATAACCTGGCCCTTTATAAGTGACAACCAACATCTTGAACTGCAACCAGAAGACCAGTAAGAGTGAGTGCAGTTTGCAGAGAAGAGAAAGTAGAATGAGGTGGCCAAAACTGCCCAACTGCTGCAGTGCAGTAGTCCAACTGGGAGGTAACTAAGTCATGAGTGACCATGAGGCTACCCAGTGACTCAGGATTCAGTCAAACCATGTACCAGAGCTTCAGGAATAAACCCAATTTCCCTCTGGAACCTCACTAGGTCCATCACTGATCAAATAGGCCTTTCCCCCTGCAGTGAGGGCTAGCCCTGGAAAACTCCAAGGGTAGCAAGGAGTGCTCTGTCCAAAATAAGGCAGCAAAGACAATGTCCTCCAACTCCAGCTCACATTATCACTGCCCCGACAAAAAAAAAAAAAAAAATCTAGTTGGTGACAAAAAAACCCCTACTGTGAGTCAAGCCATCAATAGACCTGATTCAAATTAATGATCGCCATGGTGGCCATGAACTTGCAAGCCACTTCTGACTCCAGGCCCAGTGAAGGCAGATTGAAATTCCTCAGAACCATAAGTCTGGTTACTCCGGTGCCAACCTGACCATGGAGTCAAACAGCTCAGGTAGGGAGGCTGGACCAGTGCCCCTGGAAGCCACCAGATTCTCCCACATCCCAATAGCTACACCCCCATCCCCAAGAGGCTTGCAAGATTCTGTTATTTAGCTATCTCAATAAAGTATAATTCTAGTTTACCTAGTGGGGATGACATCAGTCTTGCAAGCTTCATTGTGCTTTACCTCCCTTCTTTCTTATACCCCAGTGAATCAGGAAGAACTCTGCCTGAGTCACTTCTGAAAACTATCTTGCTTCCCTGGACTTAGAGAGTCACCTCCCTTATTCTCTACATTAAGCCTCCTCCAGCAACCTTCACAAACCAAACCCAGACCAAACCCTCCAGTTGCAGATCTCTTCCATGTCTTCAAAGAACAGTAAGATGGAGCAAAAGAGCCACCACAAGCCCCATGCTAAGAACACAGTCCCAAAGTTGCAATGCAGAAAGAAAGAAAACATAGCACAAGCAGACTAAAATAGTCACTGTCTCATGTAGCCAGATAGACAGCAGCCTCCTGACATAGGATGGTTCTCTCAGAGGACTACTGACCTGCTCCTGCTTCCACTGCCAACCCAGAGCTGGATGCCTAAGATCTTCAAAACAGCCAAACTAGGAATATCCAGGTGACTATAGCCACTGGGACTCAGCGGAAGTTGGTTACTGAGAGCAATCACCTGGCACTGCTGCCATTGGTATTGCTGCTAACATTCAGTTTGTCTTCAGCCATTAGCTGGCTTCCTCTGGGCTCTTGTAACTGTGGCTGAAAAACATCTGCTGTCAACCAGCTGATCAGCAGCATTCTAAAAGCTTCTGTGCTACTGCCAGTTCTCTACAGGAGCTCTGCAGCCATCACTCCAACTCCAAGTTTGATTCTGAAGCTTTTACCAGTGCTCAACATACTCCAGCTACCCAGATGATCCCTCTCTGGGGGATTCTTTTCCCCCTTTCTCCAGGGTCACCACCACTGCCAATTCCTGCATTGTGCTGGGACAAAAAGTGAAGAAGATGCTCTACATTGACACAGAACCTGGCTTTACACCACCAGCACCTCTAACTATCCTCAAAAACCTTCCTCAACAATGCAAGCTAAAATCTTCTAACATCCAACAACAACTGGAGCCCTGGCTCTAACATCTGGTCTTGACACCATGTTAAAAAAAAATAAAAAAAGGTCAGGTCCACGGTTGTTATGGTGGCCATGAACTCCTGAGTTACCTTTGAGTCACTAGAGAGGGCAAATTGTAGTCCCCCAATATTGTACGTTTGTGGAGGTCCACTGCTCACCTCATCATAGCACGCAGCAGCTCAGGTAGGGAGGCCACTAGGCAATAGGGAGGCTGGTACATCAGCAGCTATCCCATCTAATCCCATCAGATTCCTATAGTTTAACTTCACAAACCTCTCATATCTGCAGAGAGGTTCCCCTGGAAGCCCCCAGAAAAAACCCTGGTCTTCTGTGCAAGGCACCATTAAAGTTGATTTTATTATGGGAAAGAAAATCCATTGTCTTCTTTCCTATAGGTGTATGGGAACAAACAAATTCATTTGCTGGTTAACACTGCAGAAATGTACTAACAAAACAATATAAAAATAAATGAAACAGGTTCCTGAACAGAATTGAACAGCCTGGAGCTCAGACCTCAAAGCCCCTTGTTCAGGCTCTGGGGCTTCCTCTGTGCACACAATCAAATGTCTATTTCCAGCCATTCTGTGATAGGAAAGCAGTTCTTTTTGTTTAAGTTAGTTTAATGTCATTTTTTAAAAACAAACAAGCAATAACTCTAGCCCTCTCCCCCCAAAAGCAAAAATAAAAATGCTCACCCTTCTCATTTTGCATCTTCACCCCATCCTCTGCTGCTTTGCCTCTTGGAAAAGCCTTAAGGGCATTAACGTTTTACTGAGTTGTCCCCTCTGTTCTAGAGAAGGCAAAATAATGGATTGGAACTGAAAGGTGGTGCTAAAAAAGAATAGGAAAGAGCAAAACAAAACCCAAGGACTGGAATAAGGAATAGTTGAAAGAATGAGATTTCTTTCTCATAAGAACACATCAAGAACACACAGAAGCCACAGACAGCTCCTTTTAAAACAGTCCTGCTTAGATAAGACAAAATGAACAAAGAATAGAGAACAAAGTGAGACACAATATAACACCCCTCCAGCAGTGTCTTGTGAGAAGATGGCTTTTGGTGAACGATTCCTTATGATTAGAAGAAAGTCATTCCACTCCTCTCCCTGTTTTTTTCCACATATGGAAAAACAAGGCATTTCTTGGAAGCACCCCGAATCTTGTGTTTCAGAATTTGTCCAAGTCTCAAGTTCATCATTTATTCCCGTGTTTTTCAAAGTAGGCGACTTTGAAAAACATGGATTTATCCCAATAAATGGATTGGAACTGAAAAAGCTTTGGGGCAGTTTAGGATGTTGTTGGGCTCTTGGACTCTGCACTGATCCTTGGGGTTTTGGTTCCGGCCTTATTTTCCATCTAATTCTGCAATTTGTATATGTGTAGAATTTGGAGAGAGAGAGAGAGAGGGAGAGGGAGAGGGAGAGGGAGAGGGAGAGAGAGAGAGAGAGAGAGAGAGAGAGAGAGAGCAAAAATAATTTGAAATGGAACTAGAAACAGTCCAGCCTAGTTGAATTATGCAAACTACAAATCTATAGAAATAAAATATGTACCTGATTATTCCAATGAATCACTCTTCTCAATGTTCTCATCACCTTTGTGATATCCTCACTGAAAGGGTAGCAAGTTTTTCATTAATAACTAATAGATGATTATGTAAAGTAATTAAAGAGAAGAAGGTTTTGTTTCAGCAGCAAATTCTGATTGGATTTTTTAATTACCTCTCCCAGTTTGCCATTTGTTAATGCTGGTGGGTGTCATGTGCTTATCATTATCTTGTTAAGAGTGACAAAGAAAACAGTATATTATTTTCAATTACAGAAATCTTTTCTTTTCTTTTCTTTTTTAATATTGCAACCATATATAATCAGTCACATTGTTATTCCTGACCTTTTCCCCCACACTGCCAATCATTTGTATGATTTAATCTTCCACATTTTGAACAGCAGTTTGGATTCTCTATAAAAGGGAGAGTATAAAACAAAAACTGTGTTTTGCATTGCTACGTGTGTACGTAACATATTTTATTCTACACCGGGATTGTAGGATGATTAGGCAGTAAAGTGCAAATTGTGGCAATGTTCCCTAAAGAACATGGGAGACTTCTTGGAAGAGAAAAAATGAGTCACGTTCTGCACAGAAAGACAATGTAGCTGAGAAAGAAAGCCAGCTGCTACTAACTGCATGTTACTAATTCTGCCACCAGTGTGTGCATTAGAACTTTTTTGCTTCTATTAATGAAAGGGGTTTTGCATTTTGACTATTTATGTTAATGGGAGGAGCACCATCACTCTTCTGCCTCCACCATTCTAGCTTGGTGGCACCAAGTGCTACGGGGGTGACTTTTGTTATTATGTCTGAGTCAATCAGAACTGTGCATATTCGATGGTTGTTCATTGGCTGCTTCTGGGTGCTGCCAGCCACAAGGTCAGCATTGGAGTCTTTTGTCACATATTGCCAGCTTTGACGTTCATTTGACCTGCTGGTCAAGGATAGAGGTTGCCCGTCATTATCATGATCTTCTACTTCACACCATACTTTTCTCTAGACCCATGCCGTTCCTCAGCCAGGAAATTTTTCTTATATAATTTTACTAAAGATTTTTTTAAAAGAAAGATAAAAACTAATACAAGCTAATATAAAGTAAGAAAAAGAAAGAAATCAAACAGAAAGCTAAAAGTACAAGAAAGGAGAAAAAAGTAAAAGAAATAGAAAAGAAAGAAAAAAAGATACAAAGAAGTAGCTTCCAATTTTCTTTACAGTAGTTATAAGTACAATTACAAGTTTACCTCTTACTCTATGATTACACCATAACTCTTTTCTTTCTATAATCTATCCTGTCTAATCATCAAAACCATAAATCATAACTTCATTTTTTTGTTTCATGCAAAAAGTCTATAAGGGGTTTCCAGTCAGCAATAAATGTAGATATTGTCTTTTCTCTGATCAAGGACGTCAATTCAGCCATCTCAGCAAGTTCCATCATCTTCACCAACCATTCCTCCATTGTGGGTAATGCTGAATCTTTTCATCTTTGTGCATACAATAATCTCACTGCAGTTATCATGTACAAAAACAAAGTTCCATGACTTTTTTCCAACTGTTTGTCCATCAATCCCAAAAGAAAAACCTCTGGTCTCAATTGTATATTCATCTTAAAATCCTCTGAATCGGTGTATATATTTGAATCCAGAATTTTCTAGATTTTTTACACTCCACCAAACATGATAAAACGTCCCTTTTTGTTGTTCCCATTTCCAACATAAATTTGAAGCGCGTTTATACATTTTAGACAATTTCTATGGTGACATATAATAATGGTGCATCATTTTATAAAAATTCACTTTAAGATTATAACATAATGTAAATTTCAATTCTTTCAGCTACATATTTCCCCATTGTTCCATCTGTATATTATAAGCAAACATTTTAGCCCACTTTATCATAATTCTTTCACTTCTTCTTCTCTTTGAAATGTCAATAAAAGGTTATACATTTCAGCAATTACATGTTCATCATTTGTACACAATTCTGTTTCAAATGCAGTCTTACAATGTTCAACACTATAAATTCTTTTGTCTACTTTAAGTCTTTCTAATAATTGTAAATAAGATTGTAAATAAGAGAACCATTGACAACCACATCCCTCTGCCAGCAGTTTTTCTTTCGATTTTATTTTGCATTCCCCTTGACAAAATTGTAGTATCTCACAATAAGTTAGCCATTTGTGTTTGCTTATTATATTTCGTCTATAAAATGCTTCTTGCACTGAGACCCATAAAGATGTTTCCAGGCACAACCTGGGTTTGTATCTATTGCATATTCTCAATATGGCATGTTTAACATAATGATTTTTAAAATCCGCATTCACCTTGACTTTGTCATACCACAAATATACATGCTACCCAAATCTCAGGTCATGTCCTTCTAACTCCAAAAGCTTTCTATTTCTCAGCAACACCCACTCTTTCATCCAGACCAAATTGCAAGCTGAAAAATACTATTTCAAATCAGGTAAATCCAATCCTCCTCTTTCTTTTGCATCTTGTAACACCTGATATATAACTCATGGTTCCCCCCCCCCCACCACACAAATTTAGATATATCCTTCTGCCACTGTTTAAGTGGTGCATCAGTTGTCAAAACAGGTGTTGTCTCAAACAAAAACATCATTCTAAGTAAGACATTCATTTTTATCACATAAATCCTCCCTAGCAATCGTAGTTGTCATTACTCCCATCTTAACATGTCTTTTTTAATGTCATTCCATGTCATAACGTAGTTATTTTGAAATAACATACAATTCATATTTGTCATAATGATACCCAGATATTTTACCTTCTTCTCAATCTTAAAACCCATTTTCTTTATCAATTCTGTTTGATACTGTATTTTCATATCTTTTGTTAACATCTTTATCTTTTGTTTATTAATCTTGAAACCTGCTAATGCACCAAATTCTTTTAATTTGCCTGTTAATATTTCAATTCCCTTCAAAGGATCTTCCAATAGCAACACCAAATCATCATCAACCCTCAACATATAAGTTTCTTTTTTAATCTGTACTCCCGCAATCCCCTCATCTTGTCTTATATGTCTATTCAGTATTTCAAGAACCAAAATAAACAAGAGAGGAGACAGTGGGAATCCCTGTCTTGCTCCTTTTTGTATCTCACAGGGTTTTGTTAGATCTCCATTAACAATTAATTGTACTTTCTGTGAAGTGTAAATCAATCTTACCCATTTTAGGAAGTTCTCTCCAAAGTTCATATCTTCCAAAACCTTAAACAAAAAAAATCCAGTTCAAATTGTCAAAGGCCTTCTCTGAATCTAAGAAGATCAATGTGGCTTGTTTTTCATTATTTTGTTCCAAATATTCCAAAATGTCCAACACATTTCTAACGTTGTCCTTTAACTGTCTTTTAGGTAAAAACCCACATCGATCCTCACAAATAGATTCTTGCAAAATTATGTTCAGTCTATCAGCTAGAATGGTTGTGAATAGCTTGTAGTCATTATTCAATAATGATATCAGCCTATAGCTTCTTGTTAAAGTCAGATCTTGTCCCTCTTTAGGTATCACTACTATACTGGCCCCCTTCCAACTCTCTGGCATCTTACCTCCCTGTATGATAGAGGTCACGTGCTTTGTAAAGGTTGTAAAAGTTCATCCTCAAAACATTTATAATAAAACATATTGTCATGTTTTAATCACAAAAATATTTATCCATCTTGTCCAGGCACCTTCCTTTCCTAGTTTAATATTTTTTATAGCTTCAGAAATTTCCCTTATTGTTATAGGTTCGTTTATAAACTGTTTCTGTTCCTCTGTAATTCTTGGTAAATTTTAGTTCTTTAGAGGCAATTTTTCAACACAATTTTACTGTTTTTTCTTAAGAGCACTAGACCCATGTGCAGAAGTAGCCTGACTGATCAGTAGAAGAAATTATCTATGAGCCTGTGGGGAAGAATAACACGGTTAAAATAGAATATAGTTTCAAGACTGATATACACATTGAGAGTACTGGTTGTATTGATTCTACTAGGATATTTAGACACATTGACAAGTTAATGGTTAATCTTTAATGGAAAATTCTAACACCAAGGATTTCTCTTTTAAAGCTAGAACTTTCATTTGACAGTGGCAGTTCATTTTTCCTGATTTTAATCTCCATTTTTGGGCCTATTTGTTAATTTTGTTAAGGGAATGAAAATAATGTTAATCTTGTATGATTATGGGGCCAATTGTAGAGTTATATTTGGCCTGCTTAATATTCTGGCAAGGACTTGGTTCCCTTTTACCAATTACAGCAGGAATACTGCAATATTTCAAAATGTAGTTGGACATATTTGAGCACTATTGGGCAAGAAATTAAGACCTGATTTGGAACCTTAACAGAAATCAACAATTCGAAATAAGGAATCAATTATTTGAAATAACTCCTATTTAAAAATGGGAGAAAAACTTTCTTTAGAAAAGCTGGTTGGAGAACAGATGGTCAGGCTTAGTTATGGAGAGTCATCAGCTAAGGTGTCAGGATCTACGCAAGCTATTAATTTAGTTTTATTATGCCTAGTAAAGAGTTAATAGAAAGAATGTTAGTTGCAGGCCGCTTGCTTGACCTGCCATTGAAGGGGGGAGAAGAGGGCATGTGCTGTTATCTTTATCTCTACACAGGCATCTCCAAGGCCAAGTGCTGTGAGAACCGGAGCAAGGCACGAAGAATTTCAAGCGGGAAAAGAAAGAAGCAAGGGGGGAACTTGGACTTAAAAGGGAACAGTTTCATTTGTAGAATTAGACTCAACAATCTATGCTGCTGTGCACTTCTCCTAATAAAGAAATCTTTGATGGAACTGTTTAGTCTCCAGTGGATTTACTGAACTTTGGGAATGAGTGTGCAGACTCTGACATTAGGACACTTTTAAATATTTTCTTAAGATTCTGAAAAAAATGTCATTTACTTAAAAGAGCTAGATGGATGCTAGTTAAAGCATCCACTATATTCTTAATTTAGTCTGGTTGCCTTAGCAGCCTCTGAAACTTTGATAGCTTTGAAAGCATTGGAAAAGTTATAGAGGCTAAAGCAACTATCTAATGTCATCAGTATTTTTTTTTAATCACAAAAATAAGTTTGGGTAAAGCACAAGAATGTTGGAATTGAGAATTGGTTCATCCAATTATCTCAAAACTTAAGAAATACTAAGTATGTTTCTTGTTAAGTGAAAACTATGTTAATTTAACAACAACCACAACAACAACAAACAATCTTTTCTGAATTTATTGGGCTCTGCCATGGATGTTTTAAAATGGTTTGGTTATCATTATTTTTGTGCTGAAAGCGCAATAAAATTGAGGGCATATTGGTGATAGGTTAGAGATCAATATGTCTTTTTGGCTATCATTTTAGACATCAATACTATGGTGAACCAGATCCTTGGGAGGAAATTCATGGTTAAAGATGTATAATACATTGTTAAATTAGAGTCTCAAAATGTGGAACTTGCCTATTTATGAGGAGCTTTGGACATACTGTTGCAAAAAGGATTATCATGCATTCATGGAAGGATGTGTGCACACCATATTCTGCAGGTTGCTTTCATGACAAGAAAAAAGAAAAATCAAGCCATATGATTCCATGTAGAATTCTGATAAATTGGCTTATCAGAAAAAGATATCATGTTTAGTTCGGTCTGAAAAAAAAAATCATTTTTGAGGGTAGAATGAAGTAGATCCCTAAATTTGAATCCAGTTATTTTAAAACTATCCAGAATTGAAATAGGTATTGTAGGTTGGTAGCTAGGTAGATACAGCACTAGTTTCATAGCTGGAGGCTTTAAAGTGACTCAGAACAGTATTTAACAGCAAAAAAAAAAAAAAAATCTGACTATGGAACTAGATTGTTTACAGAAAACGTGAACTTCAGAGAAACTTCCTTCATGTCATTTGTACACTGGAAGTAATAATTTTCCCATCTCAATGTGGTTTCGTCTAGGAAGAAAACCATAAACAAACAAACACCCACTCAAATGCTGTAATAGTTGGAAACATAAATCATATCACAGATTTCCAATTTATCACACTAAATCATTTATATTAGGATCAAGGGCGGAATATTGCCTGGTGCTGAATGTTAAATATTAGGGCTGCGTATACTTCCAAAATTATTTGGAAGTAGTGCTTTGGGCATTTTGCAAATACAGTATGGTAGCTCTCTCTGTTTCATTAGAACAGCCCAAAAACAGTTCCATTAACTTTAATGAACAGATCAGTTAAGGTTTTTACTGTGCGAATGATAAACCATAAGGTCAAAGAGAAATGAAGTGTAAAAGACAAATGACTTATATCTTTAGCTTTAGTATGATGGCCTTTGTGATCTTAGACTTTTCAAAAAATAATGCCATGGCAATGATGCACTCTGCAAATTATATAATGGTGTCATAACACATAAACCCACTAGTTGGGAAAGTAGCAATATTTGGGAAAGTGGCAAAAATAAATTGTGTTCCTCGGAGGCAAGCTTAGAATTGCATGGATGAGCTGTTAGGGATGACAACACAGAATTTTTACCGTCTTCATCTGTAACTGGAATTGCAACTCAGCTCAAGATTCAGTTGGATTATAAAGAGGCAAAAGGGTCTTTTCTACAAAGCTGAAGTCATAAAAATGGGTTGAAGATGAACATTTCTGTAAGGAACCTTCGTGACATAATGACTGGGACAGGCTGCTGTCAAACATGCAGAACTGTTTCAGATCTGGAGCATGACAGAAATGTTCTGAAAATCAGATCCCTGTGGAAGAGTGTGTGGAATTGGTATCACCACCAGAGTTCATAAATCCTTTTCTCATAGTAGTGCAGCCTCCTCTTATAAAGCTTTACACTTCAGAAAGCTGATTTCAGTCTCACTGTAGAATCTCTTTGTCGTGTTTCTCTTGTCAGCCCATTTACCGCCTGTGAAACTGGAGAAGTGAAGTTATAAAAAAACTCTCTCGGAAGAAAAAAGCTATCTTAGAGTTAAACCAGGGCAGGATTTTGGTCTCTAGCATCAGTATAGCTATTCTGAGTGTCAGCAAGCTTTCAAGTTGTCAGAAAGAGGCCTTTCACATCACTTGCTACCTTATTATCCTTTGAATGGAAGGTGTCCAGGATATACTTGGAAAGTTGCATGCTGAAAATGTGCTTGAGTATTGATTGCTGTGCTCTGAGGGAGTAGGACTGAGAACTTGGACCAAAATCAGTAAACAGAGATAAATACATTATTAAAGTACTCCTCCTATCTACAGAATATTATTTTTATAATAAAATACAGCCTCTTGTTGTGTTGTAGTGTTTGACAGCTGAAAAGCAAAGGCTGTTTTTATAAAAAGCACTTTTGATCTTCACCATACTAAGTCTTGCCTCTCTGAGAAGCACCTCTGCCCCCCTTTTTTTTATTTTTTACTGATAGTTAAAATCTCTAGAGAGTCTGCTGTACAAAGCTTTCCCTGGTTTAGGCTGCCTGCCAGGTTACCTTGCATTACAACTATTTAACGCACTGGATGTAGTTCCAGTTTTTCAGAGTTCTGCCATTTAGAGACAAAGGGTGTAGCATAAGTGGAAGATCACAAAAACACTGAAACCTCTGAAGGCTTTTCATTCTCCGAGTACCACATGTGACCTCTTTGTCCTTCAAGGAAGAAAACAGCTTCCCTGGGTGCTGAAAATGAACAGCTGAGCAACTGCTCGGGTATGGAAAAGAAAAAAGTGAGAGCAATCGAGGTGAGAGAAGTCAGTTCTTTGGAACACTGGATGCAAGAAGTTGTAGAAAAAGAGAAAGCTGGAGTGGCTGGCCAGCATATGAATGTGCTCACTTCAAATGCATATATTAACCTCCTACGGAGCTAATACTTCTGAACTGAATCATATGCAAAGATAAGACTAATTTTGTTAGCTGGTATCCTCATGCCTTCCCCATTCTTCCCACTCCCAAAGCATGCCAAGTTCACCTGAGCACTTGAAGTTTGAATATAATAATTGAGATCATGTAGAAATGCTTTCACATAAAAGTGGATTAATTCTGACTAGTGCCCTTGCACTTTAAATGTTTTCATCCCATTAAAACCATAAACTATTCATGGGATTTGTGGAAAATGTGTTTCTTCTGCTTGCTCCTCCCATGCATTTTTTACAGGAGACTAAGAAAAGGAAGATAATTGGTGAACAATTTGGTGAAGGAACCTAAGACCAAGCCACTTCTGGCTTTCCCAGCCTACCTAGAGCATACAAAATCCCTCATTTTTCTAGTTTCCATGTGGTTTCATCCAAACCTTAACTGCAAAACAAAACTGGCTAGCCATCTGCACGAGATGAATCTGGCAATGATATGCATCATCACTGGAGAAATCTTGACCTTATTGTCCATACATCATACAAAATATCAGACGAACAGCATGGAGAGAGCTAGAGTGATGCTGGACTGGTATTGCTCAAGGTATCACACTATGCAATTTACAGTAGCAACATATGTTTATTTCAAAAGAAAATAACGTTAAGCATTTTGCAAGCTTTTTAAGATACAAGTAAAACCCTCTTACATAAAACTGCTGTACTGAAGAAATAGAGAATCTAGGTAAGGACAAAATATTTTCCTTCCAGCTGCTATGCCTAATTCTGGTTGATATGTATGTAAAGCAAATTCACTAATTGCATAATCAGATACAGTCTTGAACATTGTAGGGAACATTCTCCAAGCTGGTACTCAGATTCTAGGATCCTTAGCAGCTCATGTGGCTTCAGTGAGGCTCACTTTCTATGACCCTCTGCCATCTTATATGGATTTTTCCCCCAGGTTGGTTCATTAAATTATTTTATCTAAAAATTACTATGACCTTTGGCTTTAATCCAGCCTTCCCCAACCTAGTGTGCTCTGGAAGTGTTGAATTTAATTTGCAAAATTCTTCAGGTAGCATGGAGTTGAAATCCAGCATACCTACAAAGCACTAAATTGTATATGCTTCTATAAGCAGTAAAGTATGTTGCCGCTGTTGTTCAGAAATCTTTTATTACTTTTCTTCCCATGCATTACAAAGCAGATACTATGGGAAAGCATAGAAGATGGAACTAGGAAAATTGAAAATACCCCATTATTAGGTAGTTGCCTTGACACTGGAGACATTTTGGCTTCATCTGGAGAGATCAGGGAAAGATACCATGACCTTTTCTTCAACTAGACAAAAAGCAGCTTCAGAAAGCTAGTTTTACTTTTTCTACCCCTGTGAATATCCAACTGATAGTGACAGTAACCTGGGAGTAAAAAGGTGAAGAGCAGTGCATTGTGGCTTCATCAGGAGACTGAAGACCATCCATTGCTGGACACCAACAAGGGAACACCAACAATGGAAGATCACTCAGTCAAAATGCCAGTATATCATTTTATCCTGACTTTTTAAAAAATGAAACCAGGTAGTAGTTAAGAGGCTGGATTGAGACAAACTGAGCTTAGGGAGACCATTGGCTGATTTTGGAATTTCTCATTCCAGTCTATCTCACAGCGTTACTGTGATCTTATCAGCTCCCATTCTTTTTTTTAATTATATCTGCCTTCAATTCTCCTTCCATTCAATAACAATCCCACATAAATGGACGGAGACATAGACACAAAAAGAGATTAAGGGCTCTTTTTCTTTTCTTTTAATCTATGCAAGTCATTTAAGGAGACAATGGGTGCCTGAAAAGGAGAATAAAAATAAAGATATAAGTGAGAAGTCATCAATGTGGCTCTCAGTTCCATAATAATTCCTAGGCATATGACTCGGTTATAGGATTAAAATGTGCAAGAATGTGAATAAAGGCTACAAAAGCACCAGGCTGTACTGTTGTGAAAACTGCTGTGTTTTGTTGCAGAAGCCACACAATCGATTCCTCCTACAGCAAGAACGTCATGGTGGTGATTACTGAAGACATTTTTATTATTATTTTATATTACTTTGCTGTTGGCGGTGCAGGACACTTGATCTTCTTTACTTGACACTGAATTAGGTTATTAAGAGACTAAAAAAGCTGCCTGTTAAAGCAAAACACTGATTAGTATCCCTATGCTGATTAATAGCTGGACTCACTAGCCATGCATTAGTTTCTACTAGCAAATTATGGAATCTTTCTGTCTGTCTGTCTATCTCTCTATCTCTCTAATTACTTATCTATCTATCTGAATGAAAATTATGGGTGTGTTATCATCATTATTTGTCTGATGAAATGGATGGAGTGATGTCAATTAGATTGCAGTAGTTTAAGAACTGCTTTTATTTTAAACCTATGGTCCTTCAGAGCCTTTTTTCCTCTCTCAGATTTCCAATATGCCTTCCAACACACTGACACACTCATTTTATGTAAGCTCAAATATAACACAATGTTTATGAACTTAAAGTGGATCTAAAATGTGGAATTTGGCCAAAAACATGGTATTTTGGGGACCTGTAGTCCCAGTCTATCCAAAGGATAGGCAAAAAAGGCAAGCAAGAATGTTCAAACAATTTCTATTGTTACCATAAATGCCTCAGCTCACATTCACACTACAAGTGATATTTTTTATGAGACCATCTTTGTCAGATAATCAGAATCGGTGTGGGTATTCCCAAATCAAGGCTTTATTGCTACTTTACCAGTTGTACATACCCTGTATGTAAACATGGCAGGTTCTCTCTGCTTTATTCATTTAGTTTTTAAAGAAACAGCTGAATCAGCTGAAGATGAGGACATTTCTGCTGCTGAGCTGATTGCATAGGTTTATGGGAAAGGGGATTTTCCAAACTGCTATCAAATATAAAAGAAGTATACCAAGTATATCAACATAAGAGAAGGGAATAACCTGGATGGAATAAAATCATTTCTGCCAAAAAGATTTGAAGGTGAGATGTTTTGGGGCTGTATTCAAAGATAGTCTCTTGTGACTAATGTATGACTTGTGTTGTAAAAATCCTGTGAAATACAGTTGGATTATCAACCAGATTATTCCGAGTCAGCTTTTCACCTTGTTCAAGAAAGACCTTTGGCAACATAAAGAATCTCTTTGCATGGTAAAAATGTAAATATTTATGAGATTTTTAAAACTTAATCCAAATCATTAGCCACCTTAACAGCATCACAGCACCAGTTTTTAAATTATAGCTTTCCGCCCCCTTCTTCTGGAGATAGGAGTTGTTTTTCTGTTTCACACTCATGTGAATCTTATTTTTCTAATTTGTTCCTGCTACTTCTGAGGTGGCATGAGCTATTCATCAGTGAGGGGAGGACTCTTTGCAGATGCTCTGAAGCAATGCATCATCCAAGCAATGGCATGTGGATAATATAGTACATGATTTCTCACATCTACCAAGTGCTATGGTGCTAAAGAGATGCCACTTTTAATTATTTATTACCCCCATTTATCTTCAGGCTCTGATGTCACCTGAAGCTCACGAAGATGACCTCCTTGGACACAAGGCAACATGCATTACTTTCAACAGAACAGCAAATTAGAATTGAAGAACTGGAAATACTCAGAGAACACCTGATGGCATAAAGGACCATGTTCTGAAGAGGACTGCATAGATGAATGGTCCAGACTACCTAGTGACAGACAGGATATAGGAAGTTAGGGATTATTACTCTAATTAGGACAAGGTAACATTTTCAGCCCCGAAAGCCACATTAGCTCCCAATTGTGGTTATGCATGAACACATAAAAACCCCTATGCATGCATACTTCAGTACTATATAAGCACACAAACACACACTATACCAAACACTTCCAGACACAGATACACAGATCACTAGGTATTGTCTGGAGGTTGAGTCATGGCAACTGGACTTCTTTTCTTTTTGGTAAAGATGTTTTGCTACTTGTCCAAGAAGCTGCTTGGACAATTCCACCTGGATGACTGAGAATCTTCTTAAATCACCAGGTATTGAGAACTCAGAGATTTTGAGCAAGGAAGCTGGAATGAAGCCTTTTCACATGTTCCAGTTCTCCTGTTCATGATTACTGGTTGTTCATGGTCCTTCCTCCAATGACCTTGCTTCAGCCCTTTTCTACTATTCTCTGCTGTCCTGGTGCCATTATCAAATGGAAATGGGAATCTTCTGTCCATGCTCACTAGTAGCCTACTAATCAGATGATTAGCAACCTGTCAAAGAGTGCATAAAAGTTATGCTGGAGAGCTTCTCTGGGATTATAAGAATAGGCTACTAGGAAGCAACAGCTATGGACTCCACAGGCCATATGCAATCAGTGAGCCTTCTTATTATAAGGAAGACCTACATTCTGATAACAGCATGCAACTGACATGTGTCATACTTTCATCATATTGTTTATAAGGCCCTTGAAAGGATTTCCCTGAAAGGCTGTTTTTAAATAGCTATATATTAAAATATTTATATTTATTTATTTCTAACATTTATATCATATCTTCTAAGTATTAGCACAAGAGAGCCAGTTTGGTGTAGTGGTTAAGGCACGGGGCTAGAAACCAGAGGACCCTGAGTTCTAGTCCTGCCTTAGGCACAAAGTCAGCTGGGTGACCTTGGGCCAGTCACTCTCTCTCAGCCCCGGGAAAGAGACAATGGCAAACCAATTCCAAAATCTTGCCAGGAAAACTGCAGGGACTTGTTCAGGCTGTCACCAGGAGTCAACATTGACTTGAACATGTACACACACACACACACACACACACACAAAGTATTAACATTTGTTCTCCCTTGTTTTACCCTCCGAACAAAAGTGCTATGAAGTAAAGTGGCCTGAAAGAAAGTGAATGGTCCAAGTCACCCTGTGAAAATTGAAACTGAGAAGTGACTTGAACCTCGATCCTCCAATATCAGGCCAAGTTTTATAACCACAACACTGCACCATATGCCCACTTGTGTGAGTGTCTCTAGACATACAGTATAAAGCAAGTTTATACTATGCTTACATCCAGCTTTGATGCATCCAGACCAGAAATGCATAACCAGAGGCTACAGACTACATGTCACCTTCAAAAGCCTTGGATGAAAACCATAGAACCCTTCCAAGGGCTTTTACAAAATTGTAATTTAACATAATAGAAGAGGACAATTGTTGAATAGTGGGATGTGACCCTATTAACTGCACTGATTTAATTTAACATTACATTAAATTTCAAATTAAATCTAAGTTTGCTTTTGCCTTAACCCATGTTTTTTTAAGTGCACCCCCTAGTATACCATCTGCAAGCCAAGTTCAGCCCTTAGTCCAGAAAAAGTTGTAGAGTCCTAATCTAGGCTAGGACAACCTAATCAGGCTCTCCAAAGCCCTTTTAACTGGCATTAAGACAAAAGTAAATCACCTTCAGATCAAACTTTAGATGCTAAGCAGGTGCCAATCCTGGAAATCTTCTGCATCTGAACATTGACTTATGGCTTTTTTGTCCTTCAGAAGTTAAGTGCATCCAACACTATGTAGTTCAAAGCATTCACTTCTGGAAAATCCTGTTTGGTATTTCTGAAAATTAAGGCTGTGCATTTAGATTCTGAAGCAGTACACACTTTTCTTCTCATTATATAAAAGCAGTCACAGGGCACAGTAGTGTTGCTTTGGAGATTTGTGTTTAAACAGCGATCTACTCTAGCACCTTTTGATAAAGTGACAAATGGTGATCTTCAATAAAGTGACAAATAGTGATCTATTTGCATTTGTATTGAATTTATTTCCCTTTCAGTCTTCATAAATTTGAAGAATGCCTTCTAAAGTCTTGTCTCTCAGCGGGTATGATTGACACTTATTTAGTGCAGGCTTCTAAAACAAGCATGACACACCACCCCTGGGCTCCTCACACCGTCAAAATAGAAAGGAAGAGGGAGGAGGAGTTTTTGTTCAGTTTGTGGGGGTTAATTTTAACAGGCTGATGAAAGGGCAAACAAAACAGACAGGCATGGCATAAACAAAAGAACACAGCACAGTTAAGCTACCACAAGCACATTTTAGTACAAGTGATATCTGATGGAAATTTGGAAATCCTCTTCAAGGAAAAATGACAGTGAGAATCAAAGAGGCCCTATACGTTTCAGTGCAAACAATGAGAATTCTAACTAATAGTAAATCTATGTATATATTCTTCTTTGGTCAAATTGATGGAATCTGAGCAAACTGGCAATGGTCTGGGGATTAAAACAGCAAGTGTAAAATGAACGAACGAACGAACGAACGAACGAGGGAGGGAGGGAGGAGGGAGGGAGGGAGGGAGGGAAGGAAGGAAGGAAGGAAGGAAGGAAGGAAGGAAGGAAGGAAGGAAGGAAGGAAGGAAGGAAGGAAGGAAGATTTTGTGAAAAAGTATTGGAATTTCAAAGGTTGATGAGGCTATCACATTTTCTGGGAAGGTAGCAATCATTGCCTTCACATTTTTGTGTTGTAAAGAAAGCTAACAGGTGTATTAGGGACAAAAACATACTATGTAAAAATACATAAAAGGAGGTGTGGAGAGAAATAGCCAAACTATTGATTATAATAGATAACCATTATCTCCATAGAGAGACACCCTATCTCTCATATGAGGCCTAAGCTAATAAAATATGTAAGCATAAAATAAAATTTGCATGTTTTTGGCTGGTACTTTGTAATCCCCAGACACAAATCTTCATGCAGACATTAGACTTGAAGTTGTATACTTGGTCTCCAATTAAATTTTCAAATAAATAAGTGATAAAAATTAAAATAAAATAAACCAGAAAATGTTATGAACAGTTAAAGTGATGGTAGCTTACAGGCACTTATGAAACATTCATAGCCACATACAGTATTTCACTGCTGTTGGAATAGCAATGAATGCCCTGTTAGAAGGAAATTACACTTTTCTGGGTGCAAAATATTGTCATCTGAGGGCTTGAAATGTATCTCTGTGCCAAAATTTGGAAAACAGAATGTGTCCAATATATCAGAAACATGATAAATCCATATCCCATTTTTCCTCAAAGGAATTCAGAATATACACATTTCTTCCTGCTTTTAGCATCATTACAGTCCTCAATGACAGAATAATGAATAATGACTGAATCAAAGCTAGCAATGAACTTTGTTATTAAGTAAAGATGTGGATCCAGATCTTCCTGAGCACTTTCTTCATTAGCATAATTTCAAACTTAAGTGTGGACTTCTTCCTGGCTCTCCTTTCTTCATTTGGCTGCTTCCATCAATTTTGTGCATATGAGCCTTCGAGTCAGGGTTGACTCCTGGTGACTTCCTGATCAAGTCCCTGCAGTTTTCTTGGCAAGATTTTGATAGTGGTTTGCCATTGCCTCCTTCCTAAGGCTGGGAGAGAGTGACTGGCCCAAGGTCACCCAGCTGGGTTCATGCCTTAGGTGGGACTAGAACTCACAGTCTCCCAGTTTCTAGCCTGGTGCCTTAACCACTACACCAAACTGGCTCTCATTCCATCCCTTTTACCTATTTCAAATCCCTTGGTAACTGTAAAGAAGAATGTAACAGACAAGAAAAGCCTCTATGCACTTTGAATTAATGCCACTTAAATTTAAAAAGAAGGGTCTTCATCACTGAATAAGGAAATGTCTCCTTTCAGTGTAGCTTGAATCCCAATTTCATACAACTGAATCCATGCATATGAACAAGGAAAGCGGGATAGGCAGGAAGTTGATGATAATATAGTTGGCTATATTCATAGCAGAACTCACAGCTTTTGCCAAAACAGACCTGTGAAGTCTAAAAATTGCCATAATACAAAGTTCTGAGTATTCTGTCTCAAATCCCCTTACTCAGCTGAGGAAAAAAAAAATCAGAGAATGGTGTAGAAGTTCAGCATGGGAAAGGAAAATCAGAAAAGGACATTTTTCTTCAAAGAGCCAAAAATATTTACTTATTAAATTCTAAGACATTTTGGACTGACTGCTAGTGTGATATTGTTGTTAAACACAGATTCTAGTTCATCCACACCCTTGGAAATTCCCTGAGTATCTTTGGACTAGTCAGTTTCTCTTAACTTGTCCTTGTTGATGTGGGAAAAAACAGGAGGGAGAACTCTTGAGACAGGATATACATCAATCAAACAAATGAATTAATTAAATTAATCCATCCATCCATGGTTGCATGCATACATATCATCCATGGCCTTCTTCTTTGAAAGCATTAAATAGAAGAGTTTGTTCCTCTGAATCCAGAAAAGAGGCTGGAGACAATTTGCAGCAATAATACCTGCCATGTGATGCAAGAAAAGGAACGAATGTAATCCTTGCCATTGTTTCAGTCTCTTCTCTGGATTTGAAGGGGCAAACTGTTTATTGTACTCAATGATCCTGAAGGAGCATGTCTTCTTCTCTGTGAATCGCACACATGGATTATGTGCCTTGATGCTTTAGCTGCTCAGTCTGCTACTTTGGTTTGTAAATCAAATTATACAGTTTTAATTGTAAAGTACCCACAATTATCTTAAGACAGGTTGAGGCCTTGAAAGAGATAACTAACCCCTCCAGAAATCAAGTCTGGGTGTCTAAAGCACTTCCTCAGTCAACAGAAACTGTGATACAGACTCTCTCAACTCCTAGGTAGTTGGTGGCCTTGCATTTTGTTTCATCAGTCCATAATGATAACACAGCCAACACTGATAAACAAAAGTGCAAACAAGACTTTAGTTCCCCCCCCCCCCCGGATAGAATTTTTAAGAAAAATATTAAAATTACTCAAGATAAACTACCAAAAGTCTTCTTTGATTTGATGGACATTTTAGGGTTGGTTGATATATCAAGACAGAAGAATGGTAATTCAAGGGGGTATACCTATTTTTCAGAAAGACATAGATCCTTTTCAAGAATAGGCATGATTTAGACTTCAAGACACTTGGCAACTAAAATTTCTAAAGTAGAGATTCTACCAAAGATCTTTTCAGATCATAACCCTGTGAGTCTGGTTTATAAAAGAAAATCTTGTTCTTTAAGATGGAGACTAAATGGAGCATTACTTACAGAAAGAAGAAGTTGTCAAGGACTGCAAAAAGAAATTAAAAGAATTTTTTGAAAACAATTTAAATAAAAGTAATGATTTGAGAATGATATGGGATACAAGTAAAGCTTTTATTGGAGGCTACCTGATACAACATAATTCTGAAATTAAGAGGAACAAGGAAGAGAAAATACAAAATATTTTGGATAAAATAAAAAGAAAAGAAGAATAATTAAGGAATTCTCCAAGGAATACATTAAGATTTTACAGCAACAGCAACAATAAGAGAAATGGAAATAAAATTGAATTATGCAAAGCAAAGAAATTTTGAATTTGCAAATAAACCAGGGAAATAGCTGGCTTATAAATTGTGAAGAGAAAGAGAAAAGAAAACAATATTAAAATTACAAGAGACAGATACTGTATTAATGTACAATGTGTTTTATCCATAGTATTTTAATCTGTATAAAAGACATGATATCCCGTTAAAGAAAATAGATGAATAACTTAGAAAACAAAATTTACTGAGGATTACAAAGACAAATTATGAATGGACCTACAGTGATAAGGGAAATCTCAGAAGCAATTAAAAAGAGTAAACCAGGAAAGATGCCTGGACCAGATGGACTATCAAATTTGTATTATAAGTGTTTTGAGGATGAACTTTCACAACCATTACAAAGTACGATGAATTCTATTCTACAGAGAGGAAAGATACCAGAGACTTGTAAAGAGCTAATATAAAATTACCTAAAGAGGGACAAGATTTTACTTCAGTCAGAAATTACAGACCAATATTATTATTGAATAATGACTATAAGTTGTTTACAATGATTTGAGCTGAAAGATTAAAAATAATTTTGCAAGAATTTATTCATGGGGTTCAATGTGAGTTTTTTCCTAAAAGACAATTGAAAGGTAATGTTAGAATTGTGTTGATACTTTGAAATATTTGGAACAACGTAATGAAAAACAAGCCTCATTGATTTTTTTAGATGCAGAGAAGGCTTTTGACAATTTGAACTGGAATTTTTGTTTAAGGTTTTGGAAAATACGAATTTTAGAGAGAATTTTATAAAATGGGTGAAATTGTGATGGAATGGAATTATGAAGGCCAAGCTCATAAGCATTTTCTTAGCTCACCGGAAACGCGTGGAAGGAACAAAAGGATGAGACTGGCACCTCCCTGAGGAATTCACACTGTTGTGGCTGGAGGACTTTGGGAACTGGGGTTTTAGTCTGGGAAGATTCTGTCTAGAGGTTGTAGCTAATAAACATAGCTGGACTGAATTTGCATGGTCTCTTGGAGTTCCTTGGGCTAGGCCTGACAGAAATTGATTTATACTTCACAGACAGCACAAATAATAGTTAATGGAGATTTAACTAAATCATGTGAGATACAAAGAGGAACAAGACAAGGTTGCCCACTGTCTCCTTTTTGTGTTTATTTTAGTTCTTGAAATATTAAATAGAGATATAAGGCAAGATCAGAGAATCATGGGTGTAAAGATTAAAAAAGAGTCATACAAGTTAACAGCTTTCACAGATGACTTGATTTTGATTTTGGCAAATCCTTTAAAGGGAAATAAACTTTTAATGAGTAAATTAAAAGAAATTGGGGCATTAGCAGCTTTAAGATTAATAAACAAATGACAAAGCTGTTAACAAACAATCTGAAGTTACAAGACCAAAGAGATGAATAAAATGGAGTTCAAGATTGAGAGGAAGGTAAAATAACAAATGACATATAGTTCATGACAAATATGAACTGTATGTAATCTCAAAATAATTATGTTAAGATAATCTTGATATATCTTTTTTAACTTCATGTCATATGTTAAGATATGGAATGAAGTTAAAAGAAGATATGTCAAAATGGGACAAAGTACAATTGTCACTGTTAGGGAGAATTTATGTGATTATGATGAATGTTTTACCCAAAATGTTATTTTTGTTTCAGACAATATGTGTTTTGACAACTGATGTACTATTTAAACAATGGCAGAAGGATAGCTCTAAATTTGTATGGCAAGAGAAAAAACCACAAGTTAAATATAAGGTGCCACAAGATGTGAAGGAAAGAGGAGGATTGGGGCTATCAGATTTGAAAGTATATTTTGCTGCTCGCTGTTTAGTTAGATGAAAGAGTGGGTGTTGCTAAGAAATAGAATGTTATTGGATTTAGAAATATTTGAGATTTGGGTGGCATGGATAACTGTGGTATGATAAAGCTAAAATGAATGTAGACTCTAAAAATCATTATGTTAGATGGGCTGTTTTCAGAGTATGGAATAAACAGAAACTAAGGTTTTGCCTGAAAACACCTTTATGGCTTTCAGCTGGTATCTTTGTTTCAGCCCATAAACTCTTGAAGTTACTACAGCTTCTCAGCATTGTTTGTGTTTATTGTTGACAACTTTTTGGATCCACTGATATAGCTTCTGGTTCCACTGATACAGATTGGGACCAAGGCTAGACATTGATCACCTTAGTGTTAAAGATTCTTCCCCAGTGTCAGCCTTGGAAACATCCCTAACGATGCAGCTTGATGCAGGTACCATTAAACCTTTACTCTCATTGGCCCAAGGACATCTTTCTGCAAACCATATTGCAATAAGCAATTCAGGGTGTGGTTCATGAGACATCCATGCATTCAGTCCTTGAGCATTCCCTTCTGAGAACTAATTCCTTCTTGGATGAATCAAAGGCATCTTCACTGGGTGCAGACAAGCATCAATCTCCAGTTCTTCTGTCTGAAAAACCTGTTCCCTAATTTGAAGCAAAAATAATATGACTTATTTTGTTGGCGCTGAGACTAACCACTATGAGAACCAGTTTTCAATAGCATTCAAGGCCAGGACTGCACCAGTCTTCATAATGATACCATCTACCCTACTCAGAATGACTCATGAAGCAAAATATCATCTATAAACTTCATGTCCAATGGACAAAAAACAATTATAGGATAACTAAGCATCTTCCATTGAATTCTATTATTATGGAGGACTCACAGTATCAATCTTGTGGCAAGATCCAATTTGGCATGGATAAACAGAAAGGGCAGAACATTCAATCCGATGCCACATACATTCCATTCATCAGAGGTGCTGACACTTGGGATGTGTAATTACCAAGTATGTCTTGCCAAATGCTATGTTTCTTGGGAAAAAAACTAACAGAAGTTAATCCCATTTGTCCTCAGTGGTGGCCAAACAACAAATTGACACTACTTGACACAACAAGGAGTATGAGGTGAAGATGATGACAGGTTCCACTGATCTTCATGTATTTTGGCTAATATGGCTGCCTGAGAGAGGCTGTTTAATATTGACAACATTTTGGACTGAGTTGAAAACAACCAACCAATAAAACACCTTAACTAAGATTACAGTCAAGATTTCCTACTGTGCCACAATGCTCTATTAGAATTACCCAAAGACTGATGTCAGAATATAACCATAATCTCAGAACCACTTGTTACATTTCTTCATCTTCTGGTGTCCCTAAGTGACAAGAATCAGGGGAATAGCACCTGATCTGGCACCAGCTGTAGTAACCTTGATTCAGAGACCGTGGCATAATTTGGACTAATAACCTGCTTTACATATGTCATTTAACTGCTTTCATATCTAACTTAATTATCTTCTCAAATTCCTAGGTGAACTAGGAATACCATATCAAATCTTGCCAGCTCCCTTTCCTCAGACTTCCTGGACAAACTCTAGCTCATCACTCATGCAAGGCATATGTTCCCTTCTTTCAAACACACACACACACACACACACACTATACCACAGTAGGAAGTCATAAGGGATAATTTATTCTTAATATCTTATGGTACCCAAGAAGGACAAAAACCTCTGCCCCTTCTCATATCTCTGGGCAGTTCATCTTTATTTATACATGTTTTAAGTTCATCCTCCAGTATATCTTGTGCTACTCCGGCAGAGATAATGGCTATCACCTGTTGATCCAAACAATTCCTATTTTCATATTTCTATTATCCTGTACTATAGACAATTGCTCTGCTTCTTGGTGAGCCCCAAGGGTACTAATTTTGCGTTTTGCCATTTGTCCTGGCTATAGTCCTGTATATATTTTACTAAATGTATGATATTGCTAGTGGTTTATTTGCATGGACAAATAATTGATTGGTTTCTTGTTGCCTTTCCTAAGACCCAGCCAGTGTCTTATTTTTTTTTCTTCTTCTCCTCAATATTAAGGGTGCTAAGCTGTAGAAAGTCTCATTTGCTTCCATCCCTGGTATTATACTTTCCTGACACTCATAGAAAGTTTTGGCCTTCTTGTCCAGAAATAATTCTTCGCTGTACACTACATTATATTCCAGGTCACGGCCCAACTGCATAACTCTGTTTGACTCATCCTACATTTTCATATCATATGACCTCCACAATTGTGATTACCTATTTGCCAAGGATATAGACGTGTAGATGTGAGTAGTTCCCACTCTTCTCCCTCAGCCATATGATTTGACATCTGGAGTCAGTATGGGCCTCCCTCTATTGGTGAAAGATAGCCTCAACTTTATGGAAATTACCGTATTTTTCCGACTATAAGACGATACCTTTTTCTAAAATCCTTACCCTAACAATTGAAGGGTGTCTTATTCAAGGAAGTCAGCCGAGGAGAGAACCGCACGGTGGCAAAACTGCCCATACTTTGTTTCTGCAGAGAGGCTTCCTCCTATTGCTAGCCTCCAATCACGAGTGAAATAGCTTGTCTCGCAAACAGACTTCCTCCAATCACGAGCCTTATGTAACTGACGTCAGCTGATGCTGAACAAACCAATTAGAGGAAGTCTGTCTGCAGAGACAAGCTATCGGCAGTTTCACTCATGCTTGAATGTAATCAGTTGTGCAAAAGAGCCTGGAAATAGAGCTGCAGAGAGATGGTTTGGACCTCCTCCCACCGAGTGTATCAGGTCAATGTTAACTAATCACTAAATAAAAATGTGTTCTGCACTGTCTTTAAAATATTGATTTCTTAATTTGGGGTTGGAAAAATGGGGGTCGTCTTGTACATGGGGGCATCTTATTGTCGGAAAAATACGGTATTCTGTTCATGCCATCCATGGCCACAGTTGCCATTGCCATGGATGCTTCAGCCACACTTCAACAGATCCCAAGAAACAAGTCTTACAGAAACAAGTCTTATGGGACATGTTCACGGAATAGGCTTTTTCGTTATCTGTCTGTTGGCCTGGGGTTGTACATCAGTATTACTGCTAAGATGGCAGGATCTCCAGGTGGATGCATTTCTTTTGTTTTCACAAGAAATTTTTATGTAATTCTCCCAATATAAATATGATCAGTTTCATAGAAAAAAATCAGAAGATGCAGGATTGACTGAAAACGCATTGTCCCATGGAGTCCTGCCACCCTTGATATACTGCTCTTGCGATGGTTCACATTAGATCATTGAAATCTCAAGATCATTGGGAGTTTGATGGACAATTTGGCACTCATCTATGCTGTGTTGTAGACTCCTGTTATTATGCCAACACACTGAGAGAACTTCTATGGCTACAATTCTTAATCCACATTGATTAGGGCATGTACCCACGTACAGGACTCCAATATTATACAGCAGTTTAACTATACTTTCATATCTTCTATTTCTTCAGAGAACATTGTGCTAGAAAAGGGACAAATAAGGTCTTTTACTTTTCACTGACAGCTGGCCATTTATTTCAGGAAATTGTCCCCTGTCCCCAGAGTTAAATAGCTTTAGTTAAATGATTAGCTTTGCAGAATAACAAAGACCCTAAATGCAGTTATACTCCAGGTAAGATGCTAATGCTAATATAAAATAAAGTTTCCTATGTGGTTTTTCTTCTCCCCAGGAATTGTAGGACAAGCACAGCATTTGTCATACTTGGTTCACACCATTCATTCGCTGTGTGTGTGTTTTTTTTAAGATTATTATGTTCCACAGGGATTGCATTTTTTTCTTTAAATACCTATTACCATCACTCCATGGCTGTTGATGCTTTGGTTTTACATCTTCCTGCTTGGTTAATGGTGATGACTGGGGAACATTTGCAGCCCTTTATATTTCATTACATTGTTAATTGATTCCGTTCAGATGGTTAACAGCTCCGTCACAGTAAAATGATGCAATTCCTAAAATCTGATTTGGGACTAAATAGGATTGATTGCAGACGTGACAAACTCTAAATGGTTCTTTGCATTTTATAACGGGAGTGCTACATCTGACCTAGCTGTGTGGAGTTGATGTTTAATTTAAAAATCTAAGTTTGGTTTTAGACAGAATTCCCCAAATTGCCCAGAATAGGTCTCCTAGATATCAAGAAGCCATTCTGATAGAAACAATCTCAGCAGATAGAAGCACCACCAAACTTGTCTGATCCTTGAAGCTAAGTAAGGTCAGACTTGATTACTATTTGGATGGGAAACCAATAGAGAATACCAGGGATGGAAACTACACAGAGGAAAAAAAAGTCCTAGAAGAAGGGAAAGTATATAATTTCTCTGTGGTTGCCCTCCCATTCCCACTCCCCCTAAAAAAGAATATATGGATATGTGTCCAAATAATCACCAAGAGCTGAACTAGTTAAGAGCAACTTTACCATATGATAGCCAATATTATTTTTATCAGTTTGCATATTTTTAACCTTTCTTTCACAGCTGTACAAGCAGAAATCATGTTGATTAAGCTTTCTTCATCACTGTTTGCTAATGAGGGGATGAGCTTTTAAATTCAATAAAACAACTCTTAAAGACACAGAAGCCTTCCAGAAAAATGATGCTCACCCTGGTTATGCCCCTGAAGAGTGGGTTAAGAAAATAAAATCACTTAATGAAAATGTGTTTCTGAAAACACATTTACTAAATATCTCTATAAATAGAATTTAAAGACATTAAAAATAAAAGAAATTCCATGAACCTGGTCTTTCATTCAACAATTGTAATTTTTTCCCTCTGGCAGACTGTTCCAGAGCATCCTGGTATATCCAAAGCTCTACTGGTGATGGACCATCCCAACAGAAATGAGGAACCAGCAATGGGAAATGATGATTTTAGAAACCCACATCAACTAGGTAGTCTTATATATTCTTTTTTTCTAATTCCCTTGCAATTACCTTTAAGATCACTTTAGATCCCAAGCTCCTTCCGTCCATCTTATGACTGGTTTTTTCCACATCTCTTGTCAAGATAGTCCAACCCAGAAATTTCCCAATCTTGCTAAGTGCCATTTATGACAGCTGATTTTAGAAGGAAAAGATAAATCAATGCTGGTTTTCCACTCTAAAAAACTTCCAGGACCTTGAAGGAGAACATCTAATGTATTCCAGTAGTTATAGGACTGAAGCTTCATATTGCATCCTGTGGATATTTTCAGCATACTTGAAGCATATACAGTATAAATATTACACATACACCCATAAATACCAATAAAATTTATTTGTATTATTTTTCAGGCCAAACTAATGTGATATTAAATGTTTCAAAAGAGATTTTCCTTGTATCCTGCTGAGAGGGAAAATTTAAGTCTTTCCTTTTGATGAAAATTACTTCTCTTCTTGATCCCCCTCAAGGAAGTTCCCATTACTGCATCCTTCCCTTGAGAATTTTTTACTATGCACATTTCTCCACATAGCTGTTTCTATTTCAAATAAAGCTGAAGTCCTAAGAAGCTTGCATTATTACTATTTAAGGCAATATCAATTAAAAGAAAAAAAAAAGCTTTCCTGCCCTCAGCTCATCAAGACATTTTTCAACTTTCACATTCATATAACATAGCAGTTAATCTACTGAACGTTTGTTTGTGAAATAGAATGATTGCTTTTGGAATGATTATTCCACCTCTGATTCCAGCCACATGAATTGTTTTCGGTGCAATGGGAATTCCTCCAGATTCCTTCACTTCAATGGAGGCAGGTGGGAAACTGCTTATGCCTGGAGACAAGGTCCTAAAGTATTTACACGAGGAAGCCCTGATTTATGTTTGTGGAAATGCCTTATTCACAACACGTGATTAAAAGCCCCCTCTCCTTGAGCCCACTTCAGGGGTTTCAAAGGAGGTGGAATTGGATCTGACTTAAATTGCTAATGCTCTGCTTCATATAATGTCATGAGAAGTGACAGCCAATTGACTCAAAGCCAGAAATTTTGAGAGAGCTTATTATTTTGGTAATTTTCCAATAATACAGAATGAATATTAGGCATGACTTGGTGATCACTATTTCCAATAAGAACTTTTCAGTGGTAGAATGCTATAATTTCCCTTTTTATCAGAACAGCATGTGATGGCTGGATTAATCTCTTTTGCCAACGTCTTAAACTAATTGAGCAAGTTATGTGGCCAAAAAATCATTCTAGGTGAAGCAACATGAAAATTGTGAAAATCTGGTTCCCTGCCTCTTAAATAATCATTGTGCACAAGATATGCTAATTGTTTGCAGTTCATTCCAATCCTTCAGGTAAGGAAACATTTTCATTTAAACAGTGGTTTGGAAGATATGCTCAGTTGGGGGCATATTTCATATGATGGTTATGGAAAACATTTATACATAGTAGATATCCTCAGCTTGACACTGTCCAGGTGTATTTAATAGGAACTTTCATAATTCCCTGCCACCAGGTGGCTAGAGACTGGCTAAAAGAATGAGATATAATCTCATGAATCATTCCTCTAAGCCATGGAATCACAAAATACTGTAATCCCAGGCAGACCATGCAACTAAGCTTCATATATGCAGACAAGGCTTAGAGAGAGGGGCATAATCTTCCTGAACATATGGGTAACATGGAAGACTTCCATGTTTTTTTATATAAGATTGATCACTGAGAAAAGCATGAAATTGACTTTTGAAGCTTCTCTATATTCAACTTGTTTGGAATATTCTAATCAGGCTTACTGGAGAACAAGGTCTAGACTCTTGAAACCCCACAACTTATGTATTACAATATTTTCTCTTCATGGTTCATAGGCATAAGCGCTGTGACACTCTAGTGTTCCTATAACAGACAGGACAGTATTGTTGCTTTCTCCTTCAGATAAAGACAGAAGGGAACACTGGTACAGAGAAGCCATGCCATGTGCCTTGTGCACAGATAATGAAGGAGAAGTGGTCATGTGCATAAATAAACTGACTCCATCCTCCCATTTATATCTTTCTCACCTTGTCACTCAATTTCATACAGTGAAAGTCTAACTGGTCACTAAAAAGACCAAGTACATCTGTTTCTCACCCAGCAGAAATCAGAACAAACAGTGCAACATCATTTTCAAAGGAGGTGCTCACCATTACTTTCATCTATCCAAGACAAAGATGGAACGGTCAAAAAAGCATATGCCTCATCCCTCCAGACAATTTGCCTTAATCTCTTCTCTGCCATTGCCCCCACCTTTTGGAATATTCTCTCCCCAGAGGTGCGGCAGGCCCCTACCCTCCCGGCTTTCCGGAAAGGATTAAAGACCTGGCTCTGCTAGCTTGTGTGGGGTGACAAGAATCTTACCCAATCCTGGGGGTGGCTGGTGCCTTGATGATGCTCCCCGAGTGACTGCCAATTTTAACATCTTTCCTTGGATTTATTTATTCTCTATTTATTTAGGATTATTGTATACTATAATTTTAATTGATTTTCACCACTTTGTAAACCACCCAGAGTCATTTTAATGAGATGGGCAGTGACGAATTTGATAGATAGATAGATAGATAGATAGATAGATAGATAGATAGATAGATAAATAAATAAATAAGCAAGCAAGCAAGCAAGCAAGCAAGCAAGCAAGCAAGCAGACTAAGTAAGGCAGAAATTAGTCATCAGAATAGGATTAAGAGATCCATGGATTATGTTGTACATTTAAAATCCAAGACTTGTGGCTTTGGTATGATGAATTTTTTAGCAATTTATATTTATCAGGTTGATCTGAAGGCTCATCTATTTTACATTTTTGTTGTTGTTAGAGTGTTTGTTAAAGGTAAAAGCCACATCATGGACTTAAGAAGGGGAGCTCCTGTCTCATTTGGTCAAAATGGGACTAGATAAATGGAAATAATGAAATGTAATCACATAACCTTATATCAAGGATTATAGATCTAGGAAAACAGACTGTGCAAAACTGTGTAGGAGTATTTTACTTAGACAAAGTTTTAAGTCAAAAGTCTCTTTGAGGGCCTCTATGGAGACAAGCATACCTGCTTTTAAGTAGCAGGGAAGTATAAACATAGTTTCAACTCTGTTCAAGAAAAGTAGCTTTGGCACATGACTGAAAACAGCTTTTTTCAACTGATCTGACCAGTTAAGCACATAAGCCTGTCATGATATCAAAATGTCAAGGCAGAACATACCTATTATTCATACACCTAGAACATATATTTATGGAAACAGTCTTTTTTTTTTTTTAATGTACAGTTTCCTGGAAATAGTACTATGTAATCACGTGGAATCATATCCAGAGACATTCTTCTGGGCCCATTTTGAAAATATCCCTCAAGAGCCAATGTGACATTAATTGGAAAAGGAGGAGGGAGAGAGGAACATCAACAAGAACAACTTCATATCTATAAAGGAAGCTCATTCACTTGATAGGCCTTAAATCATCATAGGCTTCCATGGAGACTGGAGCTCTCCATGATAGAACTCAACCACCATGAAAGCTGATATTCATAGAGGTCTCTGAGCTTATAAACTTATTGTTCCCCATAACCAAATCATGGTTCAGGGAATGAGATAATCTATACAACTTTGGAGTTGAGCCAGATATGCAGCTGTATCATACATTTCTGTGCATGGATCCCTTCATTTTGTTATTCCATGGAGGGAGCGTGAGTTTTGGTTCCAATTGATGGCCTCTGATTTGGAATATCTGAGGACAACCATCCACCTAGATTTTCAGCTATGACAAACTTATTCCAGAAAAGTTACTGGAACAGAATGTTTCATAATTATATACACAAGGAGTAATTTGTACAAAGTCACATAGAAGTCAGCTTGTACTATATAGAGGGATTTCAGTTTAGATGTTGCTTATCACAACTGCCTGTAGAGGGAAGCCAAACCCTATGGACAATTTGTCTGGAAAATACTTTGCTAATGTGCTTTAAAATATTTAGACAGGTTAAGCCCACACTAGGCATTACTATACAATGATAGATCCCAAGGGCCTGAGAAGATTAAAGGTTTGTTTCATGTAGAAGAGCTGGAATACAAATGCCAAACAATGAAAACGCATTCAGCTCTCAGTAGGAATACAGAGACTTTCAAAAGATTTCAATCTACAGTGGGTTCCTAATTATTATTATAATGGATTTCTAGAAATATTTCTTTCAAGTGTAGTGAAGGGGGGTTCCTTTATTTGGGTAAAAGCAAATGACTTTGGTTCATAAAAATAAGTTAGAGTCAAGGCTAGTGTTTTAAGATAATTATGTTAATTAACCTGTACCTGATCGCTTGGCCGGCAAGTCACCTGAGGCACAATAGGGGTGACTTTAGCAAAGTTAACAGTTTTTGCAGAGCATTTTCCTCTGCTGGCAAGAGATGGAGTGGCAAGATTTTTGCTAGTGAACAGAAAGATTTGCAGGTAATTGCATGCTCCAAATTCGCATTTGTTTATACTCCTTCAGCTAGTGCTTATGTGAATTACCACAACTGACATTTGAAGACATATGCAGAAACAATTTTATTTTTGCTTAAAAATCCAATGTAGACATTGCTGTATCCAAAAGTGCCAGAAAGATTTCGCTATAAGGAAATAGCAACTTGGTGAAATAAAATGAAATACAACAGGAGAAACCTTTTCTTATATACTTTTTAAATCTATGATATAGAGAAGGCAACATGGGTATTATTTGGATAGTTATATGTAACTATATAATGATAATATTACTTAAACAATTTTCCCCATCTTTTAAAACCTTTTTCTACAAAGATACTGCTAGATCAGGCCAAGCAGGGCTTTAGAAGTTTTAATCCTCCTCCAAAATTTACACACCTGAGCTGGAAACTTCCATTTCTCTTAACCTGTATAAGCAAAATAATATATAATGAGTTTGTTTTATGATCAGCCAAAGTGTTAATGTCACAGTAATGTTTTACAGCCCTCTGCTAATAGGTTTTTATCTCAGGACATATATTTATTTTTCATACTGGCAAGAATTCATGTGTCCAAATATACCTTGGTTGCAAACAAAACCTAGGCTGGTTTGAGAAGGTCTTAATTCAATTTTACATTGACAATATGAACCAATATTAATCTTTTCTAAATATATTTCTACAGTTCTTTGATGTTTAAATATTTTTATTATAATTGGGCATATTTGGAATGTTAAAACTATAAGGGTACTCCAGCAAAATGGCTACCAGGAACATTTGTAAATTTGCAGATGGACACGAGAGAGCATTCAGTTACCAAAATGCTTCCACCACCTCTGTCCACCTCCCACCCTTGCTCAACTTTTTCTAGGCAACTGGAAATAGTGGGCTGCAACTATCCATCATTTTATGTTTCCAAGAAATGGGGCTCAGAGGTATTCTTACTTTTAAAGATGGCGCCAGAAGTTGGTGCATTAGTTTTCCACATATTCACATAATGCATGTTGAAAGTGTCTTTGCACCACTAATTTTTTGGAAATCTCATGATGGGATTTTGGTGTTGAATTGGAAAGAACACTGTACCCCACTAGTAGAGATATAGATAACAGAGACAGAGAAAATACAGTTTTTCTAATTTTAAATACAAAGGCCACGATCCTGATTGTATGACTGTTTAATCTGAAATAAGTCCACTGAGTTTAAGGAATTAATTCTCCAGAAAAACATGGCAGCAATTTCAGTTATTATTCTTGTTTTGTCATCACCCTTGTCATTCCTAAAATGAGCTATATACTCTTGGAAAACTTAATCTTTGAATGGCAGTGAAACTAAGAAGACTTCTGCCAGCATCTTAAACAATGTAATCTTCTGAGTTTAATCAAGTGTTCTTGCCATTTTATAGAAGGAGTTAATGACAGGCCACAAGAATTTTTGTTACTTCAAAAAATGCTTTATTATTTTATTTCCCTCATTTAAGGCCTTAAGCAGATTTTCATTGCACATTGAAAGGAAGCTGGGTAGACTAGCTTCTTTTCCATTCATTCACTTTCTCCACATTTGTCAGAACATGTGTTCCTCATCTTAGCTGCTGGAAGCATCTATGACAGTCCCATGGAACATGTTATGGGAAGCTGTGTTGCAACACTCAGTCCCCACCTTGCCAATTCTGACATTGCATCCTCTCCCCCACAGATGACACCAGGTATAAGCACATACCAAATCAAAACATTACTACTACTACTACTACTGGTCTAGCTGTAAGAGCTTTAATTATCAAAACCAGTTTGTGGAACCAGCACTCACAAACCAATGCAGCTGCCATAGTTGTTAGCTCTTCAAGGTAGTCCAGACAAGAAGCACCACAATGGATACTAGCTCCATCTTTATAGTAAGGTTCCTTCTGTGGACTGAGATATCTTTTATATGCTGGTTGTCCAGCCTGTGGCTCTTCCTCCTGTCTCCCAAGGTCATTCCCACATACCATTGTGATAATAGAGTCTTGATATTATTCTTTCCTCTGAGATAGTAAACTTTTAGCCTCAGACTACTCAACTGCAGCTTTAGAAGAGCCATCAGAAACAATTCCTTACACCAAAGCACAGTGCAAAGTAGACAACAATAAGATCCCAACATAGTGTAAACAAATATATATATATATATATATATATGCTGCTGAGAGAATGCCTGAGGCAGCAGCAGACATGGGAGGAAGTCCAAGCAGAGGAAATACCATGGCAAGACAAGCCCTTGCATGGGATGTGCCATCGACAGATAGCTGAGGTGGCTGACATTGGGAAATCCTATCACTGGCTGGAAAGGGCCAGACTAAAAGACAGCACTGAGGCACTGATCACAGCAGCACAAGAACAGGCACTAAGCACCAGATCCATAGAAGCAGGGGTCTACCACACTAGACAGGGCCCAAGGTGAAGACTATGCAGAGAGGCCTCAGAGACAGTCCAACACATGGTGGCAGGGTGTAAGATGCAGGCAGGAACAGCATACACTGAACGGCACAACCAAGTAGCTGGCATTGTGTACAGGAACAACTGCACAGCGTATGAGCTAGACCCCCCCAAGTCCAGATGGGAGATTCCACAGAAGGTCATGGAGAATAACAGGGCTAAGATCCTGTGGGACTTCCAGATCCAGACGGACAGGCAGGTACTGGCCAATCAACCAGACATCGTAGTAGTAGACAAAGACCGGAAGACAGCGGTATTGATAGATGTAGCAGTGCCAAGTGACAGCAACATCAGGAAGAAGGAGCAGGAGAAGCTGGAGTACCAGGGCCTGAAGGAGGAAATTGAGAGGATGTGGAAAGTAAAGGCCAAAGTGGTCCCAGTGGTGGTAGGAGCACTTGGGGCCGTGACTCCTAAGCTGGGAGAGTGTCTCCAACAAATCCCAGGAACAACATCCAAGCTCTCTGTGCAGAAGAGTGCAGTGCTAGGAACAGCTAAGATACTGCGCAGAACCCTCAAACTCCCAGGCCTCTGGTAGAGGACCCAAGATTGAGGAAGACACGTACCACCCATAGGGGTGAGAGGGGATTTATATATATATATATATATATATATATATATATATATATATATATATATATAAACATTAATGTTTATTGCTGTGACTGAACTATTTGGAGTGACAATATATTAATATCTTCACTAAGTAACTTATTATAATTGTCCTCCTAACTGAGGTGAGGCTAGCAAAGACAAGGCCTTCTCAGTGATGGTGTCTCATGTTTGGAACACCATCACCAGAAAGATTCACCAGAACCCTACTTTATTATCCTATCAATGCCAAGGACTATTTTTTTCAACCTTTTTATGGATACTTTTTATCCTAGTGATTATTTTATGCAGTGTTAACAATTATTTTGTGGCCTTTTAATTCCCCTGTTTTTAATTTTATATATGAAATGTTAAAATCTTTAAGGAAACTACAGTATAATTATACCTCAAAGGTCGCATAAAACCTCACAAAACAAATTCAGACCGCATTCCATTCCTACATGGACATGAGCCATTATTTTACTACCAATATATTTTGATCAAATATACAGAAACAGCAGGAATATCAACACAATCATGATCTTCCCCTTTCATGTACCTAAAATAATGTTTGCACTGCAATTCAGCATTTCCAGATCAGTATGTTGGCTCAACTTATGTCATAGGAAGGGAAAGCTCTCTTTCATTACTAAGCACTGGCACCTTTGAGGATGCAAACCAGGTGAAGATCTGGGGCTATGTGGCTCAGAGGAATCTTAAGTACAGTTCCCATCTGTCCATGCCTCTGCTTCCCCCTGCACTCATTCTTTCTTTTCCCATTCCCTCCCCTTCTTTGGCAGCAGCAAGGACAGATCACAACTTTTCTAAGTTTCTTTTCAGGTTTAGAGAGCAACTGTGATTGTGCCCAGCAACTTGATTCTCCCAGAATGCCTTTGGGTCCTACATCATGGAGTCTCAGGAAGGCCCCCTGACCTTGGCAGTGCTGCAGCTATAAAGGTATACCCACATTGCTCCCCAACATGAGAAGAAATCCAGCAAAACTAAAACAGCATCCGATCTGACACCTGTAAAGTTTATCACTGTAAAGTAGCTGCCATTAATCAAGCAAATGAAGACCTCATAATGCCATAGCATTTTTCTTTATTGAATATTTGTCTTAATAAGACCACAATTCTTATCCAGCAATCTGCAGATAACATTTGTTCAATACCATAATAGCATTTAACAATGTTGCACGATGCCCAAAGTGTATGGTTAATATTACTGTTATGATCAGCTTGATATATTTAGGGTGGTGTGTGGTTAATATAATCATCATGCTGGTCTCTGCACCATGCCTAACATTATGGTGCAGATTCATCTATACTGAATATTACTTATTTTTAATCATTTCAACATCTTGAACAAATGTTTCAGTTCACAGCTTTGCAGATATTTCTAGAGTCATGAGAAATTGACTATATTTCTTTCTAGAGTCCTATGCCTTTAAAAGGGAACAATATTTTTGATTTGGGAAACCACAGAAGAGGGGATCAGGAGCTGTGTGTGGACCACATACTCAAGAGATCTAGCCTTGTAAAAGTTCTATGTTTGGCATGGAGTTAGTCCTAGTTATGCCTAGGAAAGATCCTGTCAGAAATAATGAAGATTTACTGCAAATTAATGCATTATAGACTATACAGAGTTAGATGGATGAATGCCTGATAAGGGGGAGAGTATCTTCCTTCAGTTCTTCTCTGGGAAGTGCTTTCTACTATTGTTCCTTCTTTTGGGAATACAGGTCCTTGTCCACAATTAACATAGGGATATCGCTGGAGTGCAACCCTGCAGTTGAGAGACACCTTAGTTGGAAGCAGGAAATGCTCAGTGTTTGAAGTAGTCCCCATCTAGGTCTCCCAAAACTGGGCAGGGGTGAGAGCAAACCTAGCTCAAATATTGGTGACAGATTGCACAGTGTGGGGAGCTGGACCGATGGACAAGGAACTGTCTGCCACTTCCTTAAAGGCAGGGGATTGGGTTGGAGTACATGTGTTTTCTCCAGGCAGAATTTTCTCCATGGAATTCCCAAAAACATATGAGTGAATGCCCCTCTCAGAATAGCACTATTGAGGAAAGGAGAAATTGGCTCTGAAGAGCACTTACTTCAGGGCGTATCCCTGCATTCTCCTTGCATCAGTTCTTCACCACTTAATGCCCTCCATGTGTGTCTAGGAATTCTGGGAGTTGATATTCTAACACTTCTGGGAGCATCAGGTTGGGAAAGATGCTTTACATGCAGAGCGAGATATGTCAAGCCTTACTTTGGTATAATTGTGATGATTATGGCGTACAGCTTATGAAAACCCCAAATTCACAATCTCAGAAAATTAGAATATTACATGACATCAATAACACAAGGATTGGAAATAGAACAATATCGGACCTCTGCAAAGTATAAGCATCCATATGTACTCAGTACTTGCTTTGGGCCCCTTTTGCAGCAATGACTGCCGCAATGCGGCATGGCATGGATGCTATCAGCCTGTGGCACTGCTGAGGTGTTATGGAAGACCAGGATGCTTCAATAGCGGCCTTCAGCTCTGCTGCATTGTCCGGTCTCATGTCCCTCATCTTTCTCTTGGCAATGCCCCATAGATTCTCTATGGGGTTCAGGTCAGGCGAGTTTGCTGGCCAATCAAGCACAGTAATCCCATGGTCACTGAACCAGCTTTTGGTACTTTTGGCAGTGTGGGCAGGTGCCAAGTCCTGCTGGAAAATGAAGTCAGCATCCCCATAAAGCTCGTCTGCGGAAGGAAGCATGAAGTGCTCCAAAATCTCCTGGTAGACAGCTGCGTTGACCCTGGACTTAATGAAGCACAGTGGACCAACACCAGCAGATGACATGGCTCCCGAAATCAACACAGACTCTGGAAACTTCACACTGGACTTCAAGCATCGTGCATTGTGTGCCTCTCCATTCTTCCTCCAGACTCTGGGTCCTTGGTTCCCAAATGAGATGCAAAAGTTGCTCTCATCAGAAAAGAGGACTTTGGACCACTGGGCAACAGACCAGTTCTTTTTTTCTGTAGCCCAGGTAAGACGCTTCTGACATTGTTTGTTGTTCAGGAGCGGCTTGACAAGAGGAATACGACATTTGAAGCCCATGTCCAGGATCCGTCTGTGTGTGGTGGCTCTTGATGCACTAACTCCAGCCTCAGTCCACTCCTTGTGAAAGTCCCCAACACTTTTGAATGGCCTTTTCCTGACAATCCTCTCCAGGCTGCGGTCATCCCTGCTGCTTGTGCACCTTTTTCTACCACACTTTTCCCTTCCACATAACCTTCTATTGATGTGCTTTGATACAGCACTTTGGGAACATCCAACTTCTTTTGCAATTAGCTTTTGGGGCTTTCCCTCCTTATGGAGGGTGTCAGTGATGGTTTTCTGCACAACTGTCAGGTCAGCAGTCTTTCCCATGCTTGTGATTCCTACTGAACCAGCCTGAGAGACCATTGAAAGGCTCAGGAACCCTTTGCAGGTGTTATGGATTCACTAGCTGATTAGAGGGGGACACTTTGAGCGTAGAATATTGAACCTTTTCACACTATTCTAATTTTCTGAGATTGTGAATTTGGGGTTTTCATAAGCTGTACGCCATAATCATCACAATTATACCAAAGTAAGGCTTGACATATCTCGCTTTGCATGTAATGCGTCTATCTCATATATTGGTTTCACCTTTTGAGTTGCCATACTGACATAAATGAACATTTGCACGATATTCTAATTTTTCGAGTTTCACCTGTAGATAACTGGTTTGAAAAATCCCAAATTTCTCTTTCAAAATCTTTCAATTTTCTCTTTCTCAAAATGTATCTGGTCATGAGCAGATACATTTGGCTGCTCAACTCAATTTGGAATAAATCCTGCCTCTATCAACTAGGCATGCTTTCTCATATGTGTCTTCAAATAGATTGAAGCCCAAACCGTCATCTTTATTCATTTCTAGAAAAGATCTTCCATAATAGTGGGGGTCAGCTTTTAAGTCAACATTTGCTTTTTTGTACCTCTGTAGCCATGCAAAAATTAATTCAACTCCTGCACCAGATACACTCAGCTTAATCACCAGGGAATACAGCAAAATTATTTTTCTCTGTGTGATGTATACATAGGTGATCATACATCCTGCAGAGACTCACTCTAATTCTGCTCCTGAAGCCATTGATACAGAAATAATCTTTTTTTCTCCCCAGTGGTGTTTGCATAAGTAAACACTTTTCAATTTGAAGCACCGTTTTTCGAAACACTTTGGCACAATTACCTGTTTATATTTCATCAGTACTCTTGCTTTCAGTCTGAACATTAGTACTGCTTATTCAAAATTATAATATTTTATTATTGTTGTCTTTCAGGTGCACACAGCAAGATTTTCCCAGAATTTCTAAATCAACCATCAGTAATAACCGTATAAGTGGTAACTGCCTCAGATGCAAAGGATGTGCAGGCATGAATGGCTTGTGTCAGTGTCAAGACTAAAACTAATTATGATGCAAATGCTCCCTGCACACTTCCCACCTTTGAAAAAGAGAACCTTATCATTTCATCTCCATCTGAAATTCATGTTTCCTTTTGCAACCTCTTCAGGCAAAACAGTGTGTGTCCATAAAGGGTTTTAACTCTGATTGCAGCACTGCATTTAATACAGTTAAGAAAGCAAAATACTAAAAGCCAAAATGTAAGATAGCCAAATACTAAACCTTGCTGATCACTTTGAATCCTAGAAGTAGATGAATGACAAGACCTTAAACTAGGAGGATCTTTTTGCTGGTCTCAATACAGAGTTGAAAAATGACTAGTAACTGCATTCAATTGATCAACTGGAGGGATACATCCTACTTGATGGGTCTTCAGGTTTGAAGGAGGTAAAATTCTAGACGTAAAGGTCATGCTATGTAGAAATGAAAACCCAGGGCCTGTCACAGTGCACATGAACATTCTCCCTATTCATGAGAGAACGCCTGATTCTGGAATGCTTAAGAAAAAAAGGGAGGGGGCAATCTAATGACAGAATAGTGGGACAAACACAGCAGTAATGCACTGACTCACTGTTGAAGCAATATCTACCTTGCTGTGACCTTTTGGTACGTTGTTGGACAACTCCTATGTTGTTCTGAATCCCTTGCTCTTTGATTTAATAGACAGCTCTTGAGACAGGCTAGTGAGACATGCCATATGACAAGGCGGCAGGAATGAGGAAGTTGTGATGGATTATAGTAATCGCATTCCCATGAACAAGATGGCATGTAACTTGGTGTAGCCATAGATATTGTTGCAGCTTCCTCTCTGGCAATTTTGTTAGCATAGTTTGCAATCATTCTGATCATTGCATCTGTATCCATGGATACTCTTGTTCACATATTACTGTTCTCCACAGGACTATGTTCCCAGGGACAGTATCATATGGAGAAGATATTAAAGTATCATTCACCCCAAGATACTGACAATAGCTGTCAAAATATGTTGTTCAAGTTGGATGAATGAATCGTTCAAACAAATGAAAAGGTTGGGGTGGAGGTGGAGGCTTTTGTGTTCAGAGACTGGCTTCAATGCTCTATTCATCTCTTTTTACTCATCTGCAGTGTTTATCGTTTGACACTTGATTCTCCAGTAATTAGGCATGTGTTTTTGTTTTAAAACTTGTAGGACCTAACTGTTTTAACATGAAGATTCCCAACATCATTTTTTCCCCTGAAGCTGTTGTTTTGCATAGATTCCAAGTTAACATGCCAATTAAGTCCAATGAATGTATTCTAGGGTTGTAGAAAAGTTTGCACGGCTTCTTTTTATCCTATAGAGCTTTAGAACTCTATTGTGTTCCCAGCAGTTATGAATTCACATTCTATTGCTTTGTCATTCCACAATCATCACTTTATTCTCTTGCACATCGTTTCCTCTATCCCCCATATACCTCAATAGGCTGACTTGCTGCCAGTTGTCACTTACATGACATCTCAGCTTCCTCAACTGACATTTTTCAGTAACTTAATAAACTCCCCACATGCATGCTTCTGTCAAAGTCTGTCAAAGCTGCATTCTCTCCTTGTAGTGGGAGAGTTCATTATTTAAAATGAGGGGAGGGGGAGGTTTATGGATTCATGCATCAACTACAGTTCTTACTTCTGTGCTTATTGGCCAAATACGTTCCTCACTTTCTGAAAACCAGAAGGCAATTCTGGTTTAGAATTTGTTTCAGTAAATAATAGATGTATTACCCTTTTTACCTGAATGAAAGACAACTCCAAATTTAATACAATCTCTCCCAAAGGTAGGCTGTACAAAAATATATACAATAAACCCTCAGTTTAACTGACCATTCATGTTTAGAGAGTGTCCACTAAATCTGAAAATACATGTATCAATTACATTATTTGCATCAGGACGCAAATGACTTTGTATCATTACATTATGATGTAAATTATGGAAATTGACAAAAATAACTTAAATTGTCTGGATGACTTTGAATGTAACTTTTGTCTGTTAAAAGTGGGTAAAAGCAGGTATATAAATAGAGAGCAAACCCCAGCCCATTTTAGCACTGAAGATGTTACCTAGTCGGGTAATGAAACATTTGCAAGAAAAGAACCAAGCTCAGAGAACCCCAGGGACTCCACAGTTCAACCCTGAGCTACACATATTCACCTTTAAAGTGGGTAGTCTCCAAATGGAAAATTTGTCTGTTGTAAATCCACTAAATGAGGCCCAGTAAATGGTTTAATGTATAAGTAGAAACAAAAACCCTTTGCAGTGACAAAGCTTCCTTACTCCTGATAACTCATGCTGTAACAACTCCTGGAGATTCCACCCACTTCCCTCTGTGCACACCTATATGTTTGGGTGTATATGTATGCATTGGCCAAAGGGAACACTCCAGAAAGGGGCAGGATGGGCAAAATAGATAAAATAACTTCAATGGAATTAATTGCTTCTGATTAAAGTTCTGTGTAAAGACCAAGTACATATGTATAAAATTAATTGACCCTTCCATCTGCATATACACACAAAGTGCTCTGTCATGCACAAAGACACACACATGCACACACATCCCTTTCCCTCTTTCCAACATCAAAGAAGGAAGGAAGGAAGGAGGGAGAGAGGGAGGGAGGGAGATAAAGGAATTGGAAAAGGCAGCTTCAGTGGGAAGGGAACAAGGAGGAGATGGGGAATAAAACCCAATGGAGATGAGGTGAAGGGAATTGTAGGGTAGAGTAGGGTAAGTCTAGGCACTGCAAAAACTCTTAAAATTCATCAGGCCAGCAGTAGACATGCGTCCCAGGCCTCCTTCACTAGTTCGTTCCCAATTGTTTGCCTGCTGTACTTTAACCCTTTATGAATTAGAATGGATGCTTTCTCCATGTAAGTGTGTGTTTGCTATAAACCAGGAGAGGAAGTGAAGTGGCTATGATTAATTAAAGAAAGTATGTCTTTTCTATCACTGCACCTATCTTCTGGAACAAGATCCTCCCATGTGGCTCCAGAATGATGTTCTGGAAGGCTTTGAAGACCTGGCTGTTCTCCCAGGCCATGGGCTAGGGTGGGCAGAGCCCCTTATGACATCTGTTTTGTAGTTGTTTGTTTGTATGCTTGTTTGTTTGTTTGTTTTGCTGAGTGGCCAGATTTCCAACTTGCTTATTTATCTCGTAAGGTGTTATTTGATTTTTTAAATTCTCTTTAGTTATATCATGAGCCACCCAGAATTGTTTGGGAGTCAGGCAGTGCCTAAATCAAATCAATAAATAATTGCTTCAGACTCTCTGTCCACTCAGTTTCCTAGGCTTCTCACCTGCAGTGAGGGAGCAGTGCCATCACACTCTCAATAGTATCTGCTTCTTTAAATAGCATCTGCTTCTACACCTGCGAATAGAGCTCAGTCTTCTCCCACAAAGGCAATTATATGGAGAGAAAACCATCTTCTTTTGTGCTAATAATTGTAGCTGCCATTATGCAGCTGGTCAACAGGCTAAGTCTAAATTTTTAAAATAAATGAAACTAAATGATGTGGCTCAAGAGAATTCAGCTACGATGCTTTTTATGGAAAATGGCTAACTGAGCTTCCCTATTTATTTATTTTTTCTTTTGGAGTTGCTATATTAATCACTTTTTGTTACTGTTCTTACAGAGATCCACTTGGAACTGTATTAGCCTGATGCACTCCAGGGTTTTCTAAATAATCTTCTTTAAAAACCCAACTTGTGGTTTTGGGTAACAGAAGCATTCACGAGGTTGGGTGGGTCAAACAGATCAATCTGATGAAAACAGCATTTTGTCATTGTGGCCCAAGCCCTGACCCTTTTCTATGTGTGATGGGACATCACATGGCATCTAAAAAGCAAGAGCTTCTGATGTGACAACGTAATTCTGCTGTCTTCATGACAGCAGTCAAAACTGTGGACACTGATGAGTGATAATCTAACGTTCTATTACAACAATGGCCATCCATTTTTACAGTTATGGGAAATCCACAAGTAAGTGGTTGAATGTAATACCTCCCTTCTAGGCATTTTTCCAGCAGGTGATATTCAGGAGCATACTGCCTCTAATATTGAAGACAATACATACCAAGCAGATGAAGCAGCCATTGCTTGTATTTTCCATGCGTCTTCATGGACAGTTTTAATTAATTTGGGGAAAAGGAGGCAACAATATGGAAATGGTTTGCCATTGCCTTGCTTTGGTATATTTTACTTTATTTCCCAGTCTAGCTTACAACCTTGGGATTTCCTGTTACATACAAGTAACAACCAAGTCTGATACTGCTTAGGTTTTTGAGATCTTTATACTTCATATAGTGCCATAGCAAACTCTGCCTGCCAATTTTACTGGAATACTTATCCCTACAGAGACATATTCATTTTTATTGCTCTGTTTTTGAGTAGAAGAAAAGAAGAATGATGCCAACACTTTCATGGTTGAGCAGTAGCTTAATAATTGATGTTCTGAGATGTCCAAAGGAGGTGGGGTTCAGCCTTTTAACTTCTTCTCCTTCTCCTTCTCCTTCTCCTTCTCCTTCTCCTTCTCCTTCTCCTTCTCCTTCTCCTTCTCCTTCTCCTTCTCCTTCTCCTTCTCCTTCTCCTTCTCCTCCTTCTCCTTCTCCTTCTCCTTCTCCTTCTCCTTCTCCTCCTTCTCCTTCTCCTTCTCCTTCTCCTTCTCCTTCTCCCAGCCCTTAAACAGTATATTTCTCTTGACATCATTCCATAAAACTGCATTGCGTAGAAAGACTATTTCTAAGTATCAGAAAGAAATGCAAAGATTAATAACAATAACAATTTCCTTAAGAAAATAAAATTCAATTAGATTCTCCCATCCCCATATTTGAGAGGGAAATTATACACACATTCAAAATATCACCTATAAAGCCCTACATGGCCCAAGACTGAGGGACTGCTTATCGCCAACTGGGTCTACTCATCCCACTGTATGTGACAAAGTGGGCATCCCCCCTGAGATTCATATGGCTTTGACCCCATTAGTCTTTAGGAAGGCATTAAAACTTAACTTTTCCCTCCAGGCCCTGGAATCAAGATGTTAGATGAGCCTGACCTGTGTGCTTTGAATGAGAAGTGTTCTTTTTAGTGGATTCTGTCACAGAATCTGTGGATTCTGTTGCATATTGTTCTGCTGGTTTCTTCTTTTAACACACTGTTAGCTGCCTGGAGTCATAAGAATGAGATGTGTGGCCATATAAATTGCATATATGTATAGAATGAATGAATGAATGAATGAATGAATGAATGAATGAATGAATGAAAGAATGAACGAACAAACAAGCAAACAAACAAACAAACAAACAAACTGATGATAAAACTCTGCCAAAAAACATTGGGTGAGCTTAAAATCAAAAGTACTGCATTATTGAATGAGGAGTTTATCTGCAAAGACCATAGTCTGGAATGCAGTTCATTCAGACCTTTGAATATAAACACATATTTCATCATCCTATTTACTCCATGATACTTTATGTTTTGCTGGTTGTTTATTCTTGATCTGAGATGAATTGATTGGTCTGAGATGAAGGCTGCTCTTTGTTCCATGCCTGTTTTAGGAAGAAACCCTACTGAGCTCAGTGGACCTGAAAAGCTATGTATAGGATTTGCAGCGTGAATATTTTGTTCATGTTAGTATAGAATGCTTAGCAAGGAAATCTGCAGTTCAGTTTTCCCTGAGCACTTCACTGTGTCAAAGTCATCCCAAAATTCATTTGCAATCCATTATCAAGTCAACTCTGTCAAATAGGCCTTTTTTAAAAAAAATAATAACTGTGAAACCTTTCCCCCACCTACCCTCAGAAGCAATGTGGAGCCAGTTTTTGAGTACAAATTGGGCTTTCAATGGGAGGGGAAGATGAGGTTCCCCATGTAAAAAACTCCCCCCCCCCCAATTGAAGCTAAGAGTCCTTTCCTGAGTCATGAGAATGGATTGATGCACCTGAGATTTTATGCCAAAACCTCACCTTTGTTTTTTGTTTTTTTAATCTGATTTATATTCTGAAATACTCCTCCTCAGCAAAGCCAATGAAATCAGTTAGCCATTCTCTAAAATTTTACTTACCAGGAAAAAATGGTCAAAGGGAATTGATTAAACCTGCTTTAATAACAGTATAATATGAGTGCAGATTTAAAATTTGCACACTTGCTCCTAAATGAAGACTAATTATTTCATTTCTGGGATACTTAGCATGGCAGACAACTGTGTCTGAAGTTCCTGTCCCACTTGACTTTTTAAAATTGCACACATACCCACACACACACACACACAAACATATAAACAAACAGGTGTTATGCTGCTGAACACAGCACTGTTCTCCAACATCACCTATTTCTGGCCTGCAAATCATCTCCGTAAGCTTTCTTAGAAAATAAAAATAGTGGATGATGCTAAGCTAATGGTTGGTTTGGAAAAGTGTCCACCTGCCAAGAAAAAAGGCAGAGGTAAACAAGGGTAGGAGGGACTGCTCTATGGAGGAAGAGCTAGAGGGGATGGCTGTTAGCATTTCGTAATAGCAATCAGCAACCATCTATTTCCTGTACCTTTGCAGTCATCTAATGATCATCCAGATTTTTGTACCCTGGATCTGATAGTGACAGCCTTAGTAGGTAGACCAGAGCAGGAAATCAACTACACAGGAAGGCTAAAGCTACTTTTATTTTTATTGGCTATAATAGATCTTGCAAATCTGATTGGGCTGTAACTCCTCTTCCTTCTTACACTTCAGAGAATTAGGGAGGTGTCTTTCTGAACTGTTTCTGAATGTCATCTCATTGTTCTAGACTTTAAAAAATGCCTCAGCCCCCTTTGCCAAGGTAATGGTTCTTGCATCTCTCTGTCAAAATCTCCTTCCTTACTCTCTGCACCTAGTACTAATTTCGTGGGACATAAACTGGTGCTCTGTAACTGCCATCCCCCACCCCCTGCTTTTATACAAAAAAGGGGAAAGAAATTGTAGACATTTTATGCAATACAGTTGAAGGTTAATATTAAAATCAAAGTCCAACAATGGTAATTTCTATGACATTATATCCTGGACACTTCCTATTCTGACCATTCTTTCCACAGATAACATTAACAGTTTTTGCTTGCTATTTGAATGCTTGTTAACCCCTCTGTTCTCAGGTAGGTGCTTTTAAGCTTCTTTCAACAATTTTATCCAATCAATTATTTTATATTTAAGAAATGTTTATAGAAGTGTTTTCCACAACATTTTATTAACCCCAGATCAACTGAAGGAGAAATCAGTTTATTCACAATTTCCATTTACAATGCAATGCTTAACTGTTAGCATTTAGAAATCAGTTTATTCACAATTCCCATTTACAATGCAATACTTAACTGTTAGCATTTAGCCACCAATCGATCGTTTGTCATTCTTTCATCACATAATCCATTAATTTTTAACTTCAAGACCTTGGCTACTATTGGTAAAGTTGCTTTCATTGCTTGTCCATAATTGCAAACTGTTTTTGCTAATAAATATAAAGCCTAGGCCGCAATAACAAACTTCAGATCTTTATATACATGAAATATTAATGATTTTAATGTTTGTTGCTGCATCAAATAAAAAAGCTTAATAAATTTCAGTTGTTCAATAAGCAATTCTGTTAAGCATATAAAACCATAAAGTAAACAATATGGTTTGGCATATTTGTTAAATTCCTAGATTTGGATACCATCACATGTATTAATTACATCTCACTATGAAATGTGTGATGGTTACTTCAGTAATATTGTTCATTGTGAACTATGCTTGCATAATTCAGTTAAGCCAACTGAGTTGCATTCTTCATTTATAATCAGGATTGTTCTGTAGCACAGGATGATTTTGATATTGAAATCTTTATAGTTTCTTTTGACCACTTGAGATTCCTTTTTGGTTGCTAGGCTACATTTAAAGTCTCCAAATTAGATATAGCTCACTAGAGGAATACAAGAGATGCCAGTAGATTAGAAGATGGCAGCACGTAATGTGGCTGGAGAACAGCCATAGTGCCTCAGCTACATAAAAAATCTAATCAGGTGAAGACTTGACTTTAGGTCAGCCGATTCCAAGAATCAATAAATGACTCTCAAGCAAGGACAGCTTTCTACTGATGTACTTTCTTTTGACAAATGTTGGTCCACTATCATGGATTCTCACTGACTTAGAAACAATGCTTTCTCACTTCCTGTTCTCAAAGCCTGTCTTCTTCCTGAAAGATGTTAATTAATTTTTAATTTCTATCCTCTTGAACAATGGTCAGAAGTTCTGATAAAAAATTGACTGGTCCCATCTATCCCATTATACTGTGAACTACATCTATATTCATCATGAATATTAAAGGTTAACACAGAGGATTTCATCTCAGGACATTCTTCACAGCTTCATTAATGTGCATTCCTCCAATCCTTGAGTCAGAAGAGAAATATGCTGATGTAGTTTGAGTGATACTGTCCTTACAACTTTATTGGGGGACAAATTAAGGACAGCAATTGGTGGATTCTCTTGGCTGGTTTTGCCTTTCCACTCAACATCACCACCCAGTGGGGAAAAACTGCCACTGATCATTCTTATAATGTGTGTGTTCACAAATTTGGATGATTGAGGTTAGGTGTGTGGAATGGAAGGTTAGGCACCTTACAAGTAGCTGTCACTCTGAATATTTCTGGGTATGGGTCTAGTCCTTTTCTAGAAGACCACTAAACCTTATCAAAAAAATAATCTAGCTGATAAATAATTGGTGTAGAAAATATGTTGCCTGGAGCAGAAGCATCAAGCAAGATCCTTTCAATTAAACCGTTTATCACTCCTGTGTGTCATGTGAGTCAGGCTAACAGGCACAGGAAGTGGGGTAAAGTCAGTTGGAGCAATCAATAAGAACTGTCAGTGAGTGCTTGAGGCTTGCAACATGCAGAAGTGTCTCATGGTGTAGGCAGAATGGTATAGAGTAGACAAAATGTTATTCTCCCCACCAAAGAAATAAGAGTAAAACCTATAGCCATATAAAGCCATTTCATAAACTGAAATGTTGGAAACAGAACCAAGGTGGTTTCCCCCCTCTTGTTTATGAAGTTATTGATCAATTTTGATAAAACAATAGCCAAAACAAAATTCTCACCCATCTGCACTGGTCACATTTGGTAAATACAATTATTCTTAAAACAGAGAGGACCACATTACGCAAAGTGAGAATTAAAGATAATGGGTCAGCCAAAGAGAGAGAGGGAGGGAGGGAGGGAGCAAGGGAGGGAGGGAGGGAGGGAGAGGGAGAGAGATCCAATTGTATAAAGATAGTTGAATATTTAGCAATACACAGTGTTCATCATATCCTGGGCCTGGATGAATAATTATATCGGTTTTACTTATTCTTACAGCTAATTTGTAAAATTCATTCCATCCCTTTTGGAGGAAATTTTCAAATCTGGGTATGTTTTTACCATAAAGCATGAGCAGAATTACATTCTTACAAAACCTAATTTACAGAATGAGTATGATTGCTAAATACAGTGAGGTGTATTTCTTATCTATTTAGCCAATTGATAACCTGCTTTTCTATTTTAGCAATCCATAGTGACTAATTTACCTTGGCTGAACTAATCCATATTTGCATGGGAGACCACTGGAAAATTCTGGGGCTATAGGATAGATTGGGATTTTTTAAAAAAAACATTAATCCATCCCAGAAAAACTAAGGGAAAAACATTTACATATGTCCTTGTATCACTAGGAGCTGAGCTCAACTCACCTTCCCTTTGCCTTTCTACTCAAGTAGACTAAATTTAATTTATTTAATAATAACACTGAATAACAATCTGTCTTCCCAGATGTTTGCAATTCTGAAAGAATAAGCATCAAATATGAGTGAATATGTAGCCAGGGAGCAATGCAGAAAAATTACTCTTTTATTTCTTCCACCAGTAGAAGCTTCTGCTACAGATTTTCACACCCAGAAACCCTAATAGGAAAGGCAGTCGCTTAGTCAGGCAGATCCTAAGCCACTTAGTACAAACCTGTATGCAGATATTTCAGTTCAGGCATCATGCCATCCTTGTTCAACATTTTGTCCCAGTTGCAACTTCCAAAGACTTTTAATCCTATGTGGAACACATTCCATAGTCAAGATGGAATGTAACCTTAGATGGATATCTGTACCCAAATCTGAAAGGCTGCAGCTGGTTTACTAGCCCTAATTATGAAAAGGCAGATCTTGCCACAGCTACCATCTCTGACAGATGAGGATTAAGACATATTCATAGATTTTAGATCCATTTTTCCCCCCATGGGGAGTGGAACCCATCCAAAATTGCTTGAAACATGAATCCTGAGTCTGCTTTCATATTTACCAAGAACACCTCCATTTTGTCTGGATTTAATTTTAGGTAGTTCTTCCTCATCTACCCCATTATTGCACATTGGAAATGCTTAAAATTATCAATTACTTCTGTGCCATGAAGATGATGAACAGCATAAGGGACCCTATGGGTCAATGTCCTAGACATTGGACTGCAATTCCCCAGCATCATCCTCTGGATACAGTTTAAAAGGAAAGTCTGGAATCACTGCAAGAAATGTCCCTAAGGCCCAATCCTGCCAGATACTCCAAAGGATGATGAATGGTAACTAAAGCTACCAAGAAGGCTAGAAGAACAAGCAAAGCTGGACTCCCTCCCTCTATTTTTTTAACAGACTTCCAGCCTTGTAACCAAATTACAGTAATATACACCACTTAAAAGCCTAACAAATGGATCCAGATAATCAGTCTCATCCAGATGCATTTGGTGCTATGAGGCCACAGCAATTTACAGTATACAAATGAAGCATTTGAGACTGGCCAATAATTGCACAAATCTCCTGGCTGAAGAAAGGATTTCTGCAGTAGACATTTTACCGCTGCTTCCTCTTGGAAGTGGGGGGATATATTCTATTTGCAAGGAGAAAATTATCATTCCTTTACACAGGTGTCCAATGCAAACCAAGATTGTATCAAAATGATGACAAAGCACAGTGATGTCCTGATGCAAGCTGCTACCTTAATTTAACTTAATTTGAATGTAATTTATTCAGTTTAGGTACCACTTGACTCCAGATGATTCTGGCTAGCTCACCATGTAATACAAATGTGTCTAGATGTCTGACACAGATACTTAAGTTGTGAGTTTTGTATCATGAAACATATTTAATCGCCTGCTCCTTTTGCTCTCTTGAAGATATATACTCCTATAAACTTGAGGCAAGTTTTGTAATTACTAATTTAATAACTCTGAAGGGCTAAGCAGTGAATAAGCAGGTGGTAGTCCCGATTTTCCCCCCAACCCTGTCCACATCCTCAGGAAACGCAAATTAAAAAAAATCCAAAGTAACAGGATGAATGGTTGACAAAGTAACAACCCTAGAACTTGTGCCAGCACTGAAATCCAAGTCAAGATAGAGCCAAATGACAATGCAAATTGCTTTCAGTGGACTATCAATTCTTCCAGCTCCCCTTCCAATAGCTTGGTGAAGAAGATGCCTTATAGGATGAACAAACAATGCCAATCTGATCTGTGCTGTTGGAAGCAGAAGATTATACAATCTTCAGTGCCTGCAGTGCTACAGAAAAGGAACTCATATGGGCCTTAATCTATGCCTGTTCTAACCTGTTTTGAGAGTTCCTCCACTCCAGCTATATCCTGCAGAAGACAGACAATCCTTTAGATAATCAGATCCCTATGTCATGTAGGGCTTGGTAGGTAATAACCAGCACATTAAATTGCACTCTGAAGCATACTGGTAACCAGTGCAGCTCATAGAGTATAGTGTTACATGAGCATGATATAACATGCCCATAATTGCTGTGCTGCTGCGCTCTGGACCAGTTGCAGCAAAACAGTTTTCAAGGGAAGCCTCATGTGGAACACATTGTAATAGTCCCTGTGCAAAGTGACCAAAGTATAAGTAACTGTCTGAAGGGCTTCCTGGCCAGATAGGGGCACATTTGGCATACAAAATGAATTTGTGTGAAGGCTTTCTTAATCACAGCTCCTTGAGCCAGAGCCGTATGTCCAGGAAGACCCCAAATTACACACCGGTTCCACAGGGAGAACTGCAACCTCATTGAGAAGTAAAGATGAAACACCTTTGGCCACTTGGTCTTCAGCTTATTGAGCTTGGTCCTGTTTCTCTCTATCCAGGCCTCCCCAGCCTCCAGGCAACTGACAAGACTTTGAAGTTGACCAAGGCCTATAACAGACCATACTCATGTTAAGCATCCCTTAGAAAAGTTGTGAGATTAACTTTTATATGGTAATTCCTCTTTCTCCTCCTCCTCCTCCTCCTCCAAAACCCAAAAAGTTCACCAGAGTTTACTTTTCCTTCTTTGTTCTGCCCTTTCAGTAAATGAACTTCACAAGTTCAATAAAGAACCTTCTAATGGAAGCTAATAATTGGAAAATCACAGTCCATGGCTTCTGTCGTGGCTCTCACAATCATGGCAATATGCAGTGTCACAGCACAAATCTCCAGAATTGATTCCTAGCTCAGTGCAGGTCATGCTGAAGGAAAAGAAAAAGAAAAAAAAAAAAAAAAGGATTTTTTGCCCTAGAAAGTGTTGCAGCACTCAAATGGAAATTGCATACTTTTTAAAACAAACAAACAAACAAACAAACAAACAAACAAACAAACTAAACAGCATGTTATTAATTAAAGCACCTAAAGATCTTGATTTAATGTATATCATTTGAAGATAAGCATGTGACCACTAAGCATTGGATGGCAAGATACATTCATTCAGAGATATACTTTTAGCTAATATGAAATCCAGGGCCCTTTGTACTCTAGTAACAAAGATTTCTGACACAACTGGAAATAGTAGGAAGGTCCAGATTCCAGAAGCTAGGATACTGCCTAGGATAAGGCCTCCAGTTTGATCTCCTCCTCTTATACCATACAGCTGCTTGCTTCTTGACTCACTTGATCTGGTCCAAGTTATATTAAAGGTTAGGTGGGTGCACATGGATTTTGCATTTGACACCATCAGAAAGAGATCAATTGCTCCATTTCAATTGTGCTTAGTTTCTCATTTTTCCAATTTTAGCTTTTCTTCCTCTTTTCATATAAGTTTGCAATTTTGTAAGAATTATGGTATCAGCCGTGTTGGCTGATTTGGGAAATTTAGATCCAACAGTTTTGAATTATTGTGTGAACAAATGTCTTTCCTGTTCCCACTTAAGGATAGGTATATCTTCTGACACTCATTTGATAATGAATTGTGTGAGAGGAAGAAGTGCTCAAAGAATATTACTAGTTTTTATCATATATATCCACCCATAATACTTCACTTTTTGTGAATAAAACACATAAATATTCAGGTGGTTTTATTTAACTCAATCCTACTCTATATTCTTATATATGGGATTCCTCTGAAAATTCTTTCACGGAAAATGTTTCGTTGTGCACATTTGAAGTAGCCTTAATTTATAATATACATTGATCAATCAATCAGTTTATTACAGCCCTAAGGCCAGATACAGTGAAATATCTAATAGTAGAACTGTTACATATACTGTATGTGTACACACACACACACACACACACACATACAAACACACACACAGAAAAACAATAAGTATATAGGACCTAAAAATAATTAAGAACAGATATAATAAAATAAAGCAGAATAAAAATAGTATTATAAGAAGTTCCTAACTTAATTAACGGTACGGCATATCGTACAGAAGGTATCACAGAACTGGGCGACTTCGGAAGATATTTTTGAGTCTTTGTCTGAAAGAAGTAATATTAAGTAGAGATCACACTCCCTATCCACAAATTTCTTCAAGACTGGTCTATGAATGTCTGTCTAGAGTCCTTATATAGGAAGCAGCATAGCAGTGTGGCTAAGAGTTTCTGTTGAGCCATCACCACATGGACATAACCAGAGAGACATACGAGCACCCTTAAAACATTCCAAGAGGACTGCTTGAAGCCAATGCAATGGACGATGAAAAGCAGGCTTTTGGAAGAATATGATAAATATTGGGGTGTGACATCTTGCTTAAATTTGTTTAGAGACCTATATCCCAAGTGTGTTGTTTGATGGCAATTCTAGCATTATCAAAACCTAATGAGCACGAACGTTCCATGGAGAAACCCAGTAAATGAATTTTACCTGGGGCTTTTTTAAGCCATGATGATTTAAAATGATCTCTAAGTACTAATGGGGTCAAACCTGTAGGGAGTAGGATTAACTTTAGCCAAAAGGTAATAACAAGAAACCATGTTCTAGTGTCCAAAAAGATGATACCTGTCTTTACACGTAAGATGGCATTTTGGGTACTTTTGGAACCACCAGTATGTCTCTAATAAACTTATTTTGAATCGTTTCCAGGATGTTAAGCTTTGCAAAAGAGCAAATTTGGGAGCCATAAAGAAGCTGAGGGAGTACCTTAGATTGGAAAACCTTGCAAGCTGCAGGGATATAATGGGCTCTGGTAAAATCCTTTGATAGCTGTAGAGCTACGCTGTAAGATACTTGCCTGGTTAAAAAGAGAGAGAGAGAGAGAGAGAGAGAGAGAGCATTCCAGGACAGAAGAGCATGGAACTGCACTCCAAGATATTTATAGGTGTGCGCCTGCTCAATCTGAGTCTCATTTATTTGCCACTTGTGAATTTTATGATAACATTGGGCAAACATTAAAACATTGGTTTTCTGATAGCATAGTTTATTGATAGCTTTTGTTCTGCACAGAATACAGCTGTGCCCTAAGTGCCTCTCTCATTCCCACCTGTGAAGTAGGCATAATAACTAAATGTTCGGCATGCTGTATTGCTGGAATCACATGATCAGCTAAAATAAGTGGGTGATGGGCTGAAACAGCAAGCACTTGGATTGTTGGATCTAAATACAGATTAAAAAGTAGTGGAGCTAATATGCAACCTTGTCTTACATCTCTATAAATTGGGACTGCTTTAGATCAATGTCCCCATGGAGTACATCTAATTCTTAGGGAGGTATTTGAGTAAAGTGACAGAATAAGTAGGAGCTGCCTTTCAATGTTAGACTGTCTCAGACTGTCCCACAGTCTCTCCCTTGCTGTTAGGAGCAATATACATCCATTTTTGTTCATAGCATTGGTAAGATGTTTTCCTCTCTCCTTCTCCCCTTTAGTTATTGCTAGCATTGAGCTGAAAGCACCTAGTTTTATTTTCATAAACGTCACAGAATATATCTGTTTTTCACTGATGCTTTCTGACATATCACAGACATATTTGCATTTTTGCCTTGCTGTTCAGCACTCTTACCTTCTTGCAACTATTTCTATGCTCCATTGATTGTTCTTGCTTGCTCTGCAGTTAGTGTCCAGGGGTTCATTTTCTTTTCATTACTGCTTTTTTGTTGTTGCAGGATTGCAGTGGCTCACGTAAATCTGTAGATGATGTTCTGATAAAATATTTATACTTATGTTTCTACGCTTTCTGATTCTATTTATTTGGGGTCTGATTTGATTTGATCCAGGTTTCTATGGCACCCTTAATCAAGAATCAATAGGACAGCAGTTAGCCTACTGTTGCTCTGTTTTGCCTGAGAATATAATTTATTCCAGAGTCTCAAATCTCACTCAAGGAGTGTCACCTCTAAAGACACTTGAGAATATTGCAATTATCATATGCATTTCCAACAGTACTTCACCAAGAGTTTCAACTTCAACTCATTATATTCATTTTGAACTTTTTGGAATTTGATTGCAGCCACTTGCTTTAGAGTTAAAAGACTGGTAAGAATTTGTCAAACTTCCACTTCAGTTTATAAAGCTCGTTCACCAATTCTTTATTCGTTCTGATTTTCCCAGGCTCTGTTTGATAGCTAATCAAATGAAACCTTTATTACAGTCAAAGACCAGCCTAAGGAGAGTGGGGTACAGTGTTTGATAGCTAGTGTTGCAGTTACAGGCCCAATATTTGGGGAAGGGCTTCTTGCTCCTATAAGCAGAGGCATTGTGGGTGGGGTGAGGGAGTATTAATAAAAAGCTATTGCACAAAGGAGACTAAAATTTGAATCAGCCTTATCTGGTGGCTCCATGAGGGCACAGATGTTTTGATGTAGAATGGTTCTTGTTTACAAAAGGCTCTGCCATTGTAATGATATGTGGGAATGACCTTGGGAGACAGGGCCAGACACGCTGCCTAGGAAACAGTCAGATAAGAGACAGCATAGTCTGCAGCTGGATAGTGGGTGGGGCAAGAGGCTCAGAAGAGATCCTCCCTGATTTCTTGGGGCATAAAGGAGACGGGGAGAGAACTGTACTTTCAGACTTGTAAGATTCTGTTAATGTAGCCTTACAATAAAGTAGAATTAGCTCATCTGGACATGTTCCCAGTCTAGTCTACCTGGTAAGGCTGATGGCCATTCAGTGGTGCTGCTTAGCAGGTAGCTTTGCATGGTAGAAAGAATGTATATGGAGATGAACACTTAAGCTGTAATTAATATAAGAATTGTTTCTTGAAGCTGGTGCCTCAGCCCTGGATTAACCAAAAGCAAAATAAACACATGCGTAGAGCACCAAGTGAAACGGGGCACCATAGTTTTTTGTTTTTTGCCCTAGCTACCATGCCCTGAACTCTTCTGAATGCCCCTAGGATGGCACATATAACACCACTGTTACGCGAGCTGCATTGGTTGCCAGTTTGCTTCCGGGTCCAATTCAAGGTGTTGGTCATCACCTTTAAAGCCCTTCATGGCACAGGACCAGGTTATCTGAGGAGCCATCTCGCCCCAGATACTTCAGCCTGCCCCACTCAGTCCTGCAGGAAGGGCATGTTGCAGACCCCACCGGTCAAGGAATTTTGACTGGTAGGGTCTAGGCAGAGGGCCTTTTCTGCTGTGGCCCCCACCTTATGGAACAATCTGCCTCCTGAGGTCTGGTGTGCCCCCACTCTCATGGCCTTCAGGAAAGGGTTGAAATCCTGGGTGGCCAGAAGGCCTTGGGGCCAGATGGGGGCTCGCACCAGTGGAGGTGGCTTGTGGGGTGATTGACCTTGCCCCCCTGTCTTCTTGAATGTTTTTAATTTTTATGTACAGAGTTTGTTGTTTAGATTTGATTTTTAATAGATTATTGGTTTTAACTATTTATGGGGGATTTTTAATTGTTGATGGGGTTTCTGATTTTCACTGTGAGCCACCCACAGTCACCCACTGGGGGGAGATGGGCGGCATACAAATGTAATAATAAACAAACAAACAAACAAACAAACAAACTCTTTTACTGCCACACTCAGCTTTAGTTTTCAGCACTTCCTGAGTCTTAAAGTCTTGTCAGTTAAGCAATGGAAGAGCCGAGGGACACTCTTGTGCTCAGGGCATCCTTTGGCCTTAATCCGCCCTATAGTGCCTGCATGAAAGGATCTGAAAATAAACTTAATTAGGAAATAATATGAATTATAGGAAAGCCTAAGTTAAGTCTGTCTATAGCCAAAAGCTTGTAGTGGTGTGCTATCCTCCTTTATGGAGAGAAAGCAAGACTCCTGTAGTGAGGACTTGAACTGCAGAGGGACAAAAAAAACCAAAAAAACCCAAAAACACTTTAATAAATAATGACAGTCTGGAGAATATCAGTCTAACCAGTAGGAGGCCTGTTACATAGAGACATGTAAGTAAGTAAGTCTTTTAGTCAAGGAAAGGAGATAAAAGTGCAGAATTCCTCTGCTAATTATTTCTACATCAGTGTATAGGTTGTCAGGATTAGCCCAGGAAACTCCAGGAGACAGTACAGATTCAATTCAGCAGGGTTTATTGGCTTCAGTCCTGTTACAGAAATCTTCTCAGAGTGAGAGCAAATTCCAGGGTCACCCTCCCAACCTCCCTTGCATTCTTTAGGGAGGGTTCAGTCTCATCCTCTTATCAGTTCCTCGTTGCTCTGGCGACGAGAGTAAATTCTTAACCCTCCTGGTCCTGACTCTCACATAGGTGCAGACATCAGGCACATGCGAAGTTAAACATGCCTATGGAAATGCCATGCAAGTGAAAATTCTTCATCGCTGAGGGCACTACTTATATTGCTAGTCCACGTCCATTTGTAGCACTGCCATATACATACTATTGTTTTAAAGGGAATTATGGGAGGCTATGAAAAATGTCCATAGACTGTAATCAAGCCGCTGAACTCATGTGCGATCTTAGACATTTGTTAGCACACTGATTGTAATAGTATGTGGAAGTTGAGCCCGAAGAAGGAGGGGTGGAGAGACAATCTCAGAAGGGACCCTCCCTAGTTTTTGGAAGAGTAAAAATAAGGGACAGGGGACAGGGGGGTACTTTCAGACTTGCAGGATTGATGTCAGCCGTACAAGGTAGTCCAGCCAAGAAGCACAGCCAGGAATACTAGCTTTATCTTTATTGAAAGGTTACATTAACAGAATCTTCCAAGTCTGAAAATATCCCTCTCATCCCTCATTGTTATCTCATGAAAACTAGGGAGGGTCCCTTCTGAGACATTTTTGCCACCCCTCCTCCTTCAGACTCAAATTTTATTTTTCCAACCATTGCCTAGGCTGCAGCTCTTCCTCCTATCTCCCAAGGTCATTTCCACTGATAGCCCAACACAATAACAGTAACTGTAACATATGATCCACTCAAAATCATGCAGACTTCGGAGTTTTTGTCACTGTTTATTTTTTGTTTATTAATGTTGGCCTATTGCTCGGACAGAAGTTTTCCTGTTTTCAGTAATGCTTTTATGGCTGCATTTGATACAAAAGTCTTGTATCAAACAGAAAATGAAAATCAATTCATAATCAGAAATGAACTACTTTCCCATTTCAAGATCATGTTTCTGATATTTTCAGTTATTTAGCCTGACATTTGACAACTGAGTAGAAACAAGATTCCAGCTAGAGCCAGCCTCAGCTTCCATATCAATAATGTGACAAGACTTGCGGTGCCTGGAACAAGGCAAAGTCAGCCTACTCTGCAATTACTTACACAGGCAGCAATCTGATCCTAGAGATTACCTGGGGTATCACACAAAGTACAAGACAGAAAGGCAGAGAGAGGTAGTCACAAAAGTTGGGGGTAGAAGGAAAAATAGAGAAGGTGGCAGAAGTGGTTAGAGGTGAGAGGATAATGTGGAGAATAAAGCAGAAAGGTATGGTGGCAACACAAGTAGAAGCTGGGGATATGGGGAAAGGACAACATATGTGACCATGAGGATGGAGGAGAAGGAGGAAGACAAGATGAAAAAGAAGCAGTGACAGCAGTGGGGTTGCATCATTATTATTCCTTCAAATTAGCCTTGACTAATATACTGGTGTAGGCTTTCACAGCTGGTATCTGTTGGGCAGTGTTGAACTTCAGGTTTCAGGGTTTAGTGACCGTGGTCTAGACAGCAGATTTTGTGACTTTTTGCCAGCAGCTGTGGGTGGCATCTTCAGAGGCAAGGTGGTCTGCTATGCAGATTCAATCAGAACTCAGGTCATCTGGCTATAAAGACAGGAGCCCAGTCAGTCCCTTCTCAGTTGCCTGTGGCCTATATAACAGTTCACCTTGCCTCCGAAGATGCCAGCCACGGTTGCTGGTGAAAAGTCACAAAATCTGCTGTCTAGACCATGGTCACTAAACCCTGAAACCCATCACTGCCCATCAGTCTTGGCTCTGGACGAGCCCATGCAGTTTTCTTGGCAAAATTTTCAGAAGTGGTTTGTCCTTGCCTGCTTCCTAGGGCTGAGAGAGAGTGACTGACTCAAAGTCACCCAGATGGCTTTGTGCCTAAGGCAGGACTAGAACTCACGGTCTCCTGGTTTCTTGCCCAGTGCCTTTAACCATTATACAAAACTGGCTCTCTGTTGTTGTTGTTGTTGTTGTTATTCCACTAAGTTCTACTGGGAATCTACAATGAGACAAAAAGTCAAAATTAAAAACAGAGATGATACTCATCACCATCACCCCATTTTAAAAGGGGTATTATTCAAGACTTTTAAAAAGCCAGTAGAAAGAATTAGGTTCCTCATGCCCATGTAGAGAAGGAATAATTTGCAGATATCCAATCTGATAAAAATTGTTTCTGCATCTAGTACTTATCTTTTGTTTCTATGATCAACCCCAACCACATAGCAGCGTTCTGAATCAGTTCACTTAATGTCATAAGAAATTTTGGACAGATGCACAAATGCCATAAACATTTCCTCAGGTCAAGGGTTTGTAAGTTTTGCTTTCTTCCTTTCCTTTAATAATATTCAGTTTTGTATATTTGTGGTTTGTGATCAAATAGTATGGAGTCTTTATAACCTCAGGTAGCTTGTTCAGCCATGACATCCATAGAATTTAATGAGATTTCCATATTCCTGGAGAAAGGACTCTCAGTTAAAAGCGCACTTTCAAAGTGTTAATGTTTGGGTTTTCTCTAACTTTTTTTTAAAGCACCTCAGATGACATACAGTGGCTTCAAACTTAGCAGAACTACCATATGATTTAATGACTTGAAGACAAAGTACTTTGTATGATGATTTGGTCTCTACATTCAAAGTGGCTGTCCAGAGGTAATTGGTTTTGGAGAAAGACCAACACAGCGCCTACTGGTTAGCATGTTTGTCAGTCTAATTTGCCCTGAATCATGGTTTTGGAATTGTGGGTGACTGGGTCATTTTCATCCATAAGTGCATTCCTAAAGTTACATATACAGTGTGTGTTATGTGAGCGTGTGTCTCTCTGTGTTTGGAGAGAGAGAAAATAGAGAGAGTGAAAGAAAGAGAGAAGGGGGGAGAAATAGATATAGAGGAGACCTATAGAGATACATACACAGATAGATATACACATAGACATAGACATATATTAATGTAACCCACAGCTTGGTGAGTGGATAGCCATATCAATTGAACAAATAAATAGTATCCATACACACATTTCTTTCTACACACAGACAGACACTTACACATACACTTCCTTGTATACATGCAAAGTTCTTTGGGTTATCTTCATCTTTTATATAAAAGCCAACATTATTGTAGCAGGGCATCATTAAAGAGAGGTGCTGCCAATCATTTTCCAGCTTTCTCTCTTTCCAGAATATAGAAGATCTGACTCATGCAAACAGTTCCCTTCTGGTGACCTCAGGGTCCACCCGAATGTCCGTTTTGGAAGAGCAGTTCTTTTAGCTGTGTGACTGGCCGTTTGAATAAATCAAGTAATTGGAGGAAAATGCGTGTGGATATTGAGGTGAACATCTTGTGTTTTTCCGCACTGAAGCTGGTGACAAGCCCTTCTCTGAATTAATGATTCTGAATTACATCTTTGATTTTAATATTCATCAACAATAGCAGAGCTGATTGGATTAGAGCTATTCAATACAAAGTAATCAACAGTGGCAGCACTGATAGGATTAGAACAGTTCAGTTATTAAACACACGCACACATACACAACTGATCGCCACCAATTGTGTGCAGCGCAGCCTCCATTAATTGGCAGGTTTGGTAGAGCCAGGAACTTGCCAAACAGCCATGTTTTAAATGAGCAGGTGTTTAGAACGGAAAAGCGATTAGCACTGACTGCATTTTGCTGCAGAATTTACCCCCGAAGAGCTAATTTAAGCAATGGATTCACACTGCGAACTATTAACTGTCAGCCAATCTGATTTGCTCCAAGCAGCTAATGGAGGGCAGCAGGCATCTTCACTTGATTATCATCTTTTCAATTCATTTTCTCTACTAGAGTCCAAAAACTTACATTCTACCATAGTTCTTAACAAACTACTGGGATTAGCATAGCTGCGTCTTCTTTTTTTTCTTCCTCATTATTATATTTCTATGTCACTTCAGCACTTAATGTTGTAGTGGCAGAGAAATATATGTGATATTAATAATGAGTCTAATGAGCTATTCTGGGAGAATTCCAAAGGTAGCTTTAAAAAATACTTTTTTCTTTCTTTCTTTTTTTTTAAAGGCCATTACTATCACTTGCTGTGATTCAGTAAGGTTATCTATCTATAGATACTAGCTTCCAGAAGAAACAACAGGACAACTTGTTAAATTGAATGTAATGGGAGAAAACAAGAAGAGATTGTCAGATTGATCAACAAGATATATCTACTGATAGAACAGTTTCTAGGAGTGTACAATATTAAGCAGATCTTGATAAGGGTCCTGCCAATATCACTAAACTTTAGAATCTTAAATAGAATAATAGTTATGACTTACCAAAGAGACATGAGAAATACTAATGAACTGATTAGGGTCAGTTAGTGGATCTCTGAAGGGAAATCACTGTCAAGGTTCACATTTCATAGGAATGTGTGGGTCACATTATTGGTCAGAAGGTTTGTGCAAGGTAAGTTCCTCACATGTTGATGGCAGAGATAAAAGCTTCAAAGTGGAAAATTGCCAGCAATAGTTGTCACTCTGTGAGAATGAGGGTGGGGGATTTCTTCACAGCATTGCGACAGTGTATTAAACATGGAGTTATCATTATAACCCTAACACATCAATGGAATATTGTCAGAAACTTCACCTGTGGGGTGCAGAGGGGAGATCAAACCTAGGAAAACTCATGATTAGGGGGTTTTTTTGGAATGCAGATGGTGTTATCCACATGTATTTCTTTGAACCTGGCACCACTATCAATACAGAGTACTACACTGCAACACTCAAAGCTTTAAAGCAATGATTAAACAGAGTTTGGAAGTGCAAGAAGGAAATTTTGCTGCCACATGACAATGCTGTGCCTCACACCTCATGAGTCACCCATGACTGTGAAGTTGGATCTCACTGACTTATCCCATCTGCCACACAGTCCAGACTTGGCAGTATACAACTTTCACCTCTTTCCAAAATTGAAAGAATACCTCTATGGACCTCTGATGGACTCAGATGAAGAGGTAGAAAGGGCAGTCAAGAATTAGTTGAAGAGACAAAATGTGGAATTATTCTGTGACAGTTTTACTAAATTTGTCCATCATTGCCAGATGTATGTAGCAAATGGTGATTGTGTGGAAAAGTAAATACAGCTAACAAAAAAGCTCGTTTTGAGAATTATTTTATTTATTAAAATATCCCTAATTACATTAAAGTTATGGTGGTGGAAGCATTATTTTTTACTGAACCCTTGCATAAAAAGTGGGGAGAAGGAAAGGCCGAGTGGGCTATTCCATATCCAAAGGAGTTGCCAAGTGTTCTTTTTTTTTTTTTTCTTCAAATCAAATAAGATATGTATTATGTATAAAAGAGAGCAGCCTGACTCTAGGTTGGACCTTTCTTATGCACACACAAACATAAATAGATAGATGATGATGATAGATGGATGGATGGATGGATGGATGGATGGATGGATGGATGGATGATAGAACCGCCCAACTCAAACAGTAGGACTCTGGTCAGTGTAACAACAGAAAAACAAACAATAAACCCAAAGAACACAATAATGAAAAACAACCCAAAAGGGACTCTACTCAACTAGACCCAAATGCCCGGGGAAAAAGCCAGATCTTAAAGGTGAGTAGAATTGGAACCTGTCATATAGTGGGGGAGAGATATACAACATATAATACAATCTCTCTCTCTCTCTCTCTCTCTCTCTCTCTCTCTCTCTCTCTCTCTCTGTATTTGGAGTTTTCAACAGGGAGATCTTATTATAAAATCCAAAGGTTCAATAAATATATTGTACTATATCATCTATCACTCCTATTAATATATCTAAGAAGTCATAATAGCTGTTTCCAGTCTTAAGAGTGAAATATAAATACGTCAAAACACATCCAGAAGGAAACTCAACAATAACACTGCATTTGTTAGGTGACTACTCTTTTCCTTCTGCCATTTTTTATTTCATTTGGAGTAGGAAAGTAAGACCACAAGTATCTGTTAATATTATTACAGAATAGAGAAGAAGGCCATCAATACTGAATTGCTGGATCTTCTCATGAAATTATTCAAATACAGTACATTCTCTTGCCTGAAAAAACAGCTAAACTCTCCAATAAAAAATCAAACACCAGGAATCATTTTAAAAAGTGAAGGTGAAGAACTTCTCTGGTTGGCTCACTTTGATTGACATCTATATGGAAGTTTTTTCAAGCATAGCCAACAGAGTCCAGCAGTGGTGGGCTCTCCAAAGATGTAAGCATCCTCTGGTTGAATCTTTTATATCTTTTTCAGGCTCTGATGTATTATTCCCACCCATGCCTGATTGTTCAAGATGGATAAGGTATATTGCTGCTGCTTCTGATTGGTCAAGGTACCGAAGGAAAACTGTCTGGCTTGAGATTAGCTAGTTCCTCCAGCCCATCTGGACATTTCCAGGAACATTGCTCTGTCCCTCCTGATAAGGCCTTTAGGTCCTGTTTTCTGACCTTCAAGACCTCCACACATTCTGTACCAGTCCAGTCCTGGTCCCCTTAAGGTTCAATAAACTGTTGTTTTTTTACCTTGTCTCCTATATTTAAAGTTGTTTTTCACTTTAAGTCTTAAATTTGCATAAACACAAGCCACTCTTGCTAAACTGGTCAAGTAAACAAGTTATATATCTAAGGCCCATAGAATGTTATGCATTAGCTGAAGCCTGATCCAATATTCAAATTTTCTACCTTTGGTATCTGATTCCTTAATCAAAACTATACAAAACAATAATCAGTGTAATAACCAACAATCAATACGATAATGTCTCTTAGCAATGCAGTACAAATGCAGAACCACTTTATGGATAACAATAGGCTATCAGGAAAAAGAAAGTTGTAAAGAATCTAAACAAGATAGAAATGGGAGATATCACCTGAAACCTTGGCATTCAAGTAGCAAAACAAGCAGAAGATAAAAGACATGTTGGAATATCTGGAATTAACAGAATCCAAGGAAGGTTTACTAGTGGAGACTAATTTCCTAAAAGTAGGATGACAATTACAAGCATTTATCAGAATATCAGAAGTTCAGAAAGGCAATTGGAAAGCTCCTGTATGTAGCCACATCAAAAGGCCAGACCCTGTTGTAGCTGTGGAGATTTTAAGAAGAAAACCAAGGCCACTGACTAAAAATGACTGGCCTGCAGTCAGGAGTAGAGGCAACACATGCGAAAGCCAGATTGCCAGCAAGCAGTTATCCCAGACTGATGGAATATATGGATGCAAAACTCATCTGGTTACGCAAACTGCTACTGCATTTTGGAATTGATGAGCCAAAACCAATCAATGACAAGCAAGGATGTTTCAAATTCCCAGTGGTGGAAAAAATGAAATCTTGGACTAAATACATCAACCAAAAGCACCATGATGCATGAGATAGTGGCAGATGGTTGACTAAGCCACCACCAAGGGACTACTACCAGACTCTCTGAGAAATGGTGATGGGAATCATGAATTCGTTTATATTTTGGGATTGGTGCACAACCTGGAGAGAAGCAGATGGAGATGCGACTCTAGAACATTTGCACATTTGACCACTAGGAGAACTTCATGTCGAAACAGCTAGAAAAAGACTCTATTTTAGTTCCATTCATTGTTTCTGCTCTGCTTTCTCCAGTTGGAAGATTGCTTTTGTCTTCAGCCTGTTTCATGAAATAAAAATACAGTCTTCTTTTTTCTCCTTTTCCTTGAGGACAGAAAACTCATAGCTGTAGGCTTTTTATGTGAGCATGTAACTTCCTATGTAAACTTGACTCATTCTTTTGCACTATAAGGAACTATGTCCAGAAGTAGTAAAAGTTCATTCTTGTAAGCACAGACATAATACTTACTTACTTACTTACTTACTTTATTTATTTTATTATTATTATTATTATTATTATTATTATTATTATTATTATTATTAAAATTTATATGCAGCCTAACTCCCAGTAACTCTGGGTGGCTAGACAAAACCTAGTGTCGCAGGCTGACTTTCAACAGATCTTAGCAAGGGAACTGTTCTGCCACACGCAAAACTTTAATCCGGAAACATAAAGGGGGAAAAAAGTTTAAATATAACTGAAATTATAGCAATGTAAGATATCTATCCATAGTGACAATGTTAACATGACTAAAAGCTTCACAAAATCCAAGTTCTGACAGGTACATATTCCTTCCTATTTTTTTAAAAAAACAAAAACAACAAAAAGTGCACACTTGATGACTAACATGTAAGGAAGTATATCCTCCAGCAAAAAATAAATAAATAAATAAATTAAAAGTATATATTCCACTTTAGAGCCCATGAAGTTGTTTTCTCCTAATCATATAAAAGGGGGCATATAAGATCAAATATTTGATGTCTTCCATCTGTCATTGACTGCAAGGACAAAGAGTTCAGCACTTTATGCAAGTTGCCTTCAAGAGATGCTGAAGGCATAGTTGGGAACATGTGCTGGTGAATGCCTTCTTAAAAAATATTGACTAAGTATTGCAAAAAGGAATTACTTTTCATTAAGTGAAGATACCAAAAATACAGCCTATATCTCAGCTAACATTCGGATTCAATCACATCTCTTTTCTCTCCTCCGCAATTAAATTTCTTTACAGAGGCCAAGGAGTATATTTCTACAATATGGGACTGCCCATAAGCTAGCGAGTTCCTTAAAATAGTCAGCCATATTAGGTGGGCTCTGGCAGAAATTGAGGATAGTCCAAAGATGTGGGGTGCCCTGCAGAAGACTCCTTACAATTTTCCTTAAAAAATATCCTGAACTATTTCCATCTGGCTACAGTATTCTCATTTTAACTCCTAAACTCTCCCCCATAAAAATGCTGCCAACTACTGTACCCTGGAATATTTTGAGTACGAGTCGTCCCTCTGGAATAGAAATGTTTAGACGAATGCCCACTGAATTTTGGACAATGTGTACTTTCCCATACACACTTGGAGAAAAACACCCTAGTAGTTAAAGAAATAATATTGCTCTATTTGTCTGGCATTAATTGAATTGATCATCTATGCTCGGCTGTACTGTGCCCAAAGATCACCTTTTTGGTTTTATTGTAATTAATCCTCATTTTTTCCCTCTTGTAATTGTCTAGGCACTCTTAATGGGGTTGGACCTACATACTCTGCTACATACATCTTAGGGAATGAACTCTTGTTCCATTCTCTAGTTCTAATCAGTGTCCTATATTTTCCCACCCTGCTGACATGTTACTTATTTCAGATCTCACTTATGGGCCTTACCTCTCCCGGTGTAGTCCTTAGTGCTGGGACTGATGATGATGATGATGATGATGATGATGATGATAATTCAAATTTCTGGAAATATTGAAAATGTTCAGATATGTTCACAGAGCTTTAGATAATTACAGCACAAATGTGAAGGTGCAATGATTAAAAAGCTATGTCTGGTAAATTCTAGCTTTTTATGCAGTTATTGTGATCACAGGCCCCCTTTAAGGCAGGGAAGAGAAAAATGTGGAAATTCTGATAGGACAGATAGAAAGTGTGGCCTCTGGGAGCTTCTCCAGCATACTTATTCCAAACATCGTGTAGCCTTCAAGAACACACTGTTCACAGAGACAGAGGAAATATAGGAGGTAGAAAGTTATCTTCCATTCATCTGAAATTCTGTCAGTACTTCAAAATATAATATAAATAGTAAGAGGACTCATGTAATTCAATTTTTTTCTCAAGAAACAGAACTTTGAAATCAGACTATTTGATGTGCTTCACCTCAACAAACTAAAGGCATCACCTTGAAATGTTCCTGAATTGTTAACATAATCTAAAATGCAGAAAGGAGAATGCCACAATAGGTTTCCAGCTGGCACAAAAATGTTTGTGAACAAGAGGTTGGTTTGTTGGTTTGAGGCAAAATGTTTAAGCTCTAAACTGAAATGTGGTTATGCTTCACCCCTCATGAAACTGGCTATACACCCAATGATGTGCTGGTAAAGAATCAGTTCTTTGGGGAAAAATATATGCATGTATATATATATATATATGGTCAGCTGCCACTACCTAATCTTTCACAGCCTCCTTCAACCCAAAAGACATGCTGCCGAGCTCTTCCAATGCCTTTAGACCTCACTAAAACTGCCAGCTCCACTGTTGCCACCCCACTGCTGAACAGCTGATTCACCTACCAGATGTAGTGGCTCAGCATCGCTCTCAACCAGCTTGCAGAATTCGAGAAAATGTAACAATCGGCTCTTGTGAGCTGGTACAAGCTGGGTTTAGCACACCATTGTATACACCTGTTGGTAGGACAAATTAACCTATGGAAAATATAAAGCTATACTTCTGGGAAAAGCTACACATTAGCTATGGTCTACAATAGCATAGTGGCATGTTTAGGCCCCTTTGCTGAGAAATTAGTTTCAATCAGTTCTGAATATTTTACAATCAATTACTAATGAGCAGTTTTGCCTTCTCAGAAGACCATGGACGGCGTCACTGAAGTGCTTTGTGTTGTGGAGGTCATGGTCAGGGTGTCACAATTCTCCTCAACAAGGCACTTTGTGTTGCTCTGAACCGCATCCCAAACTTCCAGCAAGTATGAAAGAGTCAAAAAAGGCTCCTTTGCATATGTACAGAAGTCTCTACTGTTATTGGAACTGCCAGATACAGAGCAAAGTGAAATGAGGCAATGGGCAAATGCAGAGCAAAGTGAAATGGCAGCTTCATTTTTAAAATGGGAGGTGGAGCTATTTTCAAAAACAGCTTCAAAGAGGTGCTTCCCATGAACCTTCCTTGAAATAAAAACTCCCCTTCGAAAATGACATAGTCTTACCTTCTCTAATGTAATAAGCCATTTGTAAAAATGTTCCATAGGCCACCATGTTTCAGTTTATGTTACTGTATATACTCGTGTGTAAGCCCATCTGCAGATAAGCTGACCCTCAAATTTTTAGCCAAAATACCATGAAAAATGTGCCACCTGCAGATAAGTCAACCTGCATTTCTCAGGGTATTTTGGTTAAAAATTTGACAGTCTGCTTATCCGTTGATAACTTCATATGTGAGTATATGAAGGAAATACATGTCTTTTAAAAAGAATTACTGTATATACTTGTGGATAAGCCTGTCCGTGGATAAGCCAAACCCAATTTTTTGAGTGCATTTTGGCACCTAAAATTCTCAGCTTATCCTGAGAACCTATGGTAAGTGAAAATAAACTTAATTAAATTCTACCTGTTTACACAAATACCAGTGGCTAAAGTATTGCAATGTTTCACATAGTCAACTCATATGAATTTTTAACTTACTGCCAACCATTTTTAAGGGGAGCGTGTCTATGTGTGTATGCCTTTAAGCCAGTGTTGACCCCTGGTGACTACCTGGACAAGCCCCTGCAGTTTTCTTGGCAAGATTTCAGAAGTGGTTTGCCATTGCCTGCTTTCTAGGGCTGAGAGAGAGTGACTGGCCCAAAGTCACCTAGTTGCCTTCATACCTAAGGCAGGACTAGAACTCAGGGTCTCCTGGTTTCTAGCCCAGTGCTTTAACCACTACCCCAAACTGGCTCTTTTAAAGATCTACTGAATGGAATTTAACTTAAGGAAAGTAGCAGCAGAACCCTGTTCTGCCCATCTTTTAAAATGAAGAGTAAACTCACATGTGCAAGTACCTGTCAGGGGCAGGTGCATTAACAAGAAGAACATCAAAGAATATTAGCTAAATATGAATATGTATTTATTTACTTACCTATAAGGTTTAAGGCTCCCTGCACCATAACCCTGAGCAGCTTTGTACAATAAAAACACTACAGAAACAAGGCCAACTCAACCATGAGGTGGAATGAGGCATCACGTGGTGGGAAGTCACTTTAAGTGGTTGGAGTTCTTTGTGTCACACCTCTTGTTCTGGATCCAGACAGGTTCAAGTGCAAATCCATCTCTTCTATATGGGAGAGGGGATGTTGTCTATCTCAGATCACAACATATTTATTTTTTAGCTACTATTGCTTACAGAGAATGCTGCGGCTATATAGTTTTGGGCTTTCTAGCATTGTTATAGAGAGGAGGGCCACCATTCTTGTGGGTGGACTGTTCAATGGGAAAGGTGGATATTGGAACCATTTTTTCTTTTCTAGAATTTTATTATTAATGAAATGATGATAGGCATCGTCACGGCTTAGACACCAAAACAGCTTTACTGCTGTCATGTCTCAGGGTGTCAAAAGAATTGCCCATCTACTCCTTTTAACACCTGCTTGATCTGCTAGTATTAGCAGCTAATAATCCTGATCTCCATGTTGTGAAAAGCTAACCTGCCAATTTCAGTTAAGAATGCTGGTAGAACAGGACCGAATACACAGAAACAAAACAAGAGCAGATTCTATTTTCACTGGAACAGTAACAATGCACTGTGTTTTCCCCAAAGCATGTCAAGGGCCAGACTTGGATCCACCACATATCAAAGCTGCATTTTAAAGGTTTATTTGATAGTATCCAAGGTAAATTAAAATGTCACCCTTTAGAGAAAAAGAAATCTGTTGTTTAGTGCAAAGATATCCTCAAGTTCCTAAAAAGTTAAAAAGCAATTGAAAGATCATATCCTTTTTATTCCTTTTGCTCAGAAAACAACTGTATTTTTCTGTCCTGCTTGCTATGATAGTGAATACAGTATCAAGATGTGCAGAGTGAACTGATTACTGAGTGCTCCCTCAGTGCCTTAGATTAGCTACATCCAAACGTGCTGGGGCTGTAAACTCTACATTTTCAGAGAGCGTTATCTTCCAGGAACTGCTCTAGATAAGTGATCTCTGTAGAGGCAATTTTGTAGTGGAAAGATACAAAAATCCAAGAGTCCTAGCCATTATATAAATTTTTAAAACTGAGGCAAGCATTTTTGGGGGGGGGGGGGGGGCGGGGGAAGGGAATATAAAATGGATGGAATTCCTGCTTACCTTTGTCTTACCACAGATTTGGTGGAAGCAAAAAGCCTGACAAGATCTGTAGTTAAATGCTTTGACATCTGTACTACTGATGGGTGTGTAATTACTCTATCCAATAGATTGTTTACTCTACCACAGATCATATTTGTTGGTTTGGTGAAATTTGACATTGAGAAAATAAGTCACAGTGGACAGCCGATGTGATGTAATGGGTAAAATGTTGGTTTCGGACTGTTAGCAATTCATCTTCACCCTTGATGAATTTGGGCCACTTTTCTCTCTTAGGTCAATCAACCTCACGGGGTTGCTGTGGTAGGATGAAAAATGAAGGAAGATTCCCACATTAAGTTATGTTAATCTCTGGAGGAAAAGTGGGATGCAGGCCTAAGAAATATAAATAATTAATTAGCATCTGCCAGCTCTAAGGCATTGTTGGTTGGCCTTTCCTGTGGAACTCCTTTTTCAGAGTCATGTGTAAAATGAAATAAATTCAAGTTCTATGTAAAAAAGGGAGGGAAATCCACTTTATAAAATTCTTGTATTTTAATCATTGTGAGCCATTTCAGAAGCTAGATTTGGGCTGTTAAGTATAATAAGGTTAAGGGTTCTTTGCTTTCCTCTCACCTACTGTTCCATTGGGGGCTACTTCTGGAGCCTGTGGGGAGTGAGAAAATTCATACAGTGAAACCATGTGACATGATAATGTGGCAATTTCACATGTCACAGTGTGTGAACTCATTATGGGGATGGGAAACATAATATAAACATAATGTGTAGCCTCTAGACTTGAATGAATTTCTTTGAAGACAACATAATTGTACCGGGCCACATTTCATTACTACATTTTCTGCATTTTAAGAGATTGCATCTAATTAGCTCTTCCAGCATCTAATAAGGAGGCAGAGTTCTGTCTTAAATTATATAGAAAAGTGTGGTTCCTAAGTCATGTTGGCTCCTTTATTGTGTAAACTCATTAATATTAAACTCCCAATGTTCCCACAATTTTGGAGTGAATAATCACTGTTTTAATGATGTTTCTGCTTGCTTCCCAGTAGCCTATCCCACTGCCACAAACTGATGTTAAAATGAACTCTTTTCTGTGATAAAAAGAAGGACTGACTGCAAAATATATAATGATGGAACATTATGGCACTGTAGGACACTCGCATACATTTCAGTGGTAGATTTCATTCATCAAGTAGAATGCAGTCTTCCCAAATGTGTGCAAAATCCAGATGTGTACAGTTCAACTCCTAAAACAGTCTAGCTATCATGGTTGAGAATTCTGGGACTTAATGCCCATATAATCTGGTGAGTAACCAAGTTGGGGGAGCCAGGAGAAGGGGATTAAAGGACTCTCTCCAACTCTGTGACTATGTGAAATTTTTCCACATGAATGCACAGTAGCAGGACGACTAGTATAAACTTTTGGAATAAATCGCAGAGCTGAGAGAAAGATGGTAAGACTGGGATTTTTGAAATGAAATAATCAGCTTTAAAAACCAATTGTTGTGATTTCTAGTCAGTTTTTATGGCTTTCAAAAGGGAGAAAGAATAGATAGTAGTGCTGAAAAATCATGGCCATCTTCAATTTATAATAGACTGAAGCATCTGTGTCTGTAATATTTGCTGGGGGTGAGGGGTTGCTTTTGAGCCCTGTAAAAGAGGTGGGACATTTATTGTGGCAACTGTGCTTTTCCTCTGTATTATTGTGATGTAAGAATGAATGAATAGGTCCCTAAGAATATGCAAAATGTTTTTTTCCCCCATGGAAGACTGAATACAGCAGGGAATCAGACATTTTGTTCTGTGGACCCAATTGCATCTCCTACCCCTGAGTACAGCCAAAGGCACAAACCCCATATTAATTCTGGCACATGAATTAGAGAATTTCACCATTGCCTATTTCCCTTCTCTCAATATATACCTTCTCTCTTTTTCCATGTCTTGGCAATACTAATACAGTAATGGTATATTAAAATGTACCAATATGCTGACTTTTCATGACATTCACAATTATCGGCTTGAAGCAGGTCACTCTGACAAATGGCTGGGCTGGCACTGGAAGAATAAAGGTTTTCTAAATCTAAGGATGGCGTATCCACTCATGTGAGCCTGGGTGCTGCCCTTTCCTTGCCTGAAATTTCAGTTTGGTCCTCCTTAACAGAGGACCCAAAGTGAGAAGTCAGTAGTAGATTTTTTGTGTTCCCATCTGGTCTATCTGACTCTTCACAGTGCCAGCTGGTTGTAAAGATCTCTCATTGAAGCTGAGTTTATGATATTCCTAAATATGATGGTCTTTAGAATGCAACTGATATTGCTTGGTGACCCTAGAGAATTACAATCTGAATAGCATTTCTCTCATTGTCTCTGTTTCTATAGAAGCAGTGTTTTGTTTTGTTTTTCCTTCCCTAGGACAGGAATGTAGGGAAAGAAGAGCTGAATTTCATGTCAGCGTCCCACAATATTATCCCATAGATTACAATGCATAGGGCAGCGTCCCGCAATATTATCCCATAGATTACAATGCATAACATTTGGGATTTTGTAATATTCCTGCCAGGAGTTTTTGAAAAGGTCCTTTGCACAAACCTTTGTTTGTGGGTTCTGAGTTGCAGAAGATCCTCTTTTTTTATCATATATGATGCTACCTCTCTGTTAGGTTCAGATAAGCCTTTCTAAGTTTTCATGTCCTACCTTGTTATTACTCATTGAACCTTGTTAACCATCACTGGGCTTGTGAAGGTATTAACATCATTCAGTTTCCAATAAAGCATCTATATAGCCTACTCTTGAGATATGATATGGTCTCAAATTGGTTTGCTCTAAATCTATTTTGTTATGCTGACTTTTATCATTGAAATAACTTCATATGATAATTTCAGCAAATGCTGGATGCAGAGATAACACACTTATGTTGATCTATAAAAGGTTAATATTAAGTCCTTAAATTTACCTATCCTTATGTTCTAGATGTAATATTAGATGAGGTTAGTTATGATCCCCCAGGTATAAATTAGCCTACTTGGTTTTTGTATGTTTTTAGGGATTAGTAGGTTATTGACTCATGTATCTTCTGAATATAAGAATGGTCTTATATTGGGCTTTTACCAGATTATTACCAATAATGGATATAGCCCTATTTCATCATTTACATGTAGTATATGGAAATTTCAGCCTTAGCTTCCACTTTGCTGTGCTCTGAACAAATAGCAGGGTGAAAGTATTCTTTCCTTTTTTAATTGTAGAATCTTTCTTAAATCCTGTTAACTTACAATTGTCAAATAAAGAAGATCCAGGCACTTCAGTTGCCAAACACAAAAAGCACATAATAGAACTTAATCAGATACATTCAGCATTCACAGGAATGATACATTGCTATAACCATCTTGTACCTTCTCTTTGACTTTATCTGTAATAGTTCATTTACCTTTGCAGATCACAACAGCTCTCTTCAGATGTTCATAAACCATGCATAAATCAGGATGGAAATGCACTGCTGTTTTAACAAGAAAGGTCTGTAGTGAAAGGGTAACCATTTTTGGCTGATTATAGTTTTCACTCTCTACAGAATCCAGAACCAAAGGTTCCCGAGCCTGTAGAAGGTTATAAAATGGTCAAACAAATTCAATCACATCTCCAAGCTTACCCACCAACAAAAGGAACTCAGGAATGGAGAGGTTGGTACCAGAGAACACGTGCCCTTATGTTCTTTACATCAATGGCTAAAGAAGTCAAAAGACAAGTGTATAACTGTTTTCACACTTCCCTCAACTGCAGCTTAAGGGAGGATAAGTGGGGGGTGGGTAAGCGGATTGGTGTGGGACAATTACGTAGGGCTTTACATCCAGAACCATAGTCAGGGACAGCCTTGTCCCTAAAGTAAGTGACAAAGAAGATGTGCATTTCTCCTGGGAGATGAAGATAACAGTTAGAACTTGAATATGAGATTTAGGCTGCTTAGTAAAGTAAATATGTCTCTCTACAACCAAAGCTCACACACATTTCTCTGAGAACTGAGTAAAGACCAACCAATGCCATCTGTGACTTTCTGTGATCATAATATGATAGTGGGGTCTCAGAAAACATGGATTTTTTCTTCCCCTAATCCAGCTTGGAATACCCCTTCTGGGAAGTTAGCTGAGATAAATTTCTCCAAGTAATGAATTACCTTTCTTCTTCTGGACTACAAGCATACCTCTGAGATTTACACATCACTTTTCTTCCTAGCGACAAGCAGTATCACTTTAATTGCTAATAAACTGATTTTGGACAGCAGATGTTGTTCCTAGCAACCCAGAATAATACTTTGGTTCAGGAAAAGCTTCTCTTCCTCTCTGTTTTAAGTAAAAAGCAAAACAAACAAAAAAATTGCTTGAAAGAAATCAATGTATTCTTTTAACACACACCACACACAAACATGTCCACTTTGAAATAGTACTTCATTGTTCTACATTCAGACTCTTTTGTTGCTGTTACTTTGTAGTTAATGATAAACTTGTTTTTCTTGCAGCATCCAAAGAAGTACACATCTAGAATTTGAATAAATTCTGGTCAGATCCATAATGTAGTTTTCCTATTCTCATTCAAGTGCTGTTTCATTGTTAAATATTTCTAATTTAGAACTCAGACATCTCTTGCTGTACTGATAACATGATGTCAATGCACAAATTCTTACCACTTGAACTTCCAATGCTGAACTAGTAGCAATGGACAAATGGGACTTGCAACAAAATGTTACAGGATGTTCTCACTCCCAAGAGGCATGTTCCTATTAGATTCTACCCAGCCATATTCAACTCATGGGCATCTACAGGGGAGATCAATGCATGTGTAGAAGAAGCAGGCTTTCATTGTAACACCACACCCACCATCTTGTAGATTCTGATGCCCTGGACAGACAGTTGCATTTCTAACTGATATTTAACTTTGTGTAACTAAGTGATTTTTTTTTTTTTAATTTCCCCAAACCATGAGGTTCTCCCAACATCCTTCCTCTTTTCTCTCCCATGGTTCTTTCTGAATTCCAGTTCTCTCAGTATTCGCTATCTAAATTCATCATTATGAGAAGTGATAGCAACTTACTGCCTGAATTAATTGGCAGAAAGAGTGATAATGACTGTCCTCAAAGAGTAGTGGCTATTTTAAAACCAGTTCTGCTTTTTTCTTCAAACATCATTCAATCCATGTCCTTAAGGAATCTTTGCCCTGCCTCTCAGGGTAGCCTCTGAAAAGAATGCAGCATTTTATATGGCCTTTTCTTTTCCAGTGACCTTTAAGGATTGACTATCCTTTAACCTTATGAAAGTGTGAGGGTATTAGGCCCTTGAAATGTTTGTGCTACTATTACTCTTTTGTCTACTAAGAGTACTATTACTCTTTATGTCTCTCTTTTTCCACCAACCACAAACTACTCAGCACTTAAGACAGAACAAGGGTTTAAGCCAGTGTTTTTCAAACTTGGCAACTTTAGGATGGGTGGACTTCAACTCCCAGAATTTCCCAGCCAGCATGCTGGGAAATTAGCCAAGTTTGAAAAAAAAAAAAAACCCTGGCTCTCCAGTATTCAAGAAGTGCAAAAGCAAGCCATCACAAAAAGAAGTAACAAAAGGCATGACTTGAGATGAAGCTAGCTTGCATATCACTTGATCATACTCCACCAAGGAACCAAAGAGGGAGAGATGTGAGGACTCCACATCTGTAAAGCCTGCACAAGTTAGAGTTGTAGTTCTCAGCTCACACCAGAGAGTTTTGGTGATCTTTGAGTCCATCTGTGTAGTCCCAAAACACATTGTGTCTTTACTACATTTCAAACCTCCCAATGCCTCCAAGTATATACATTGCACCAGTGATAAAAGAGGAACAGAACTAAAGTGAGAACAAATAATTTGAAAGTTGAAATACTGGTTATTTGAAACCTATCATGTTTAAGAGTCTTCTCATGGTTCAGTAAGTAACAATTTTGTGAACAAATTGTACACAATAAACTTATTAATAACTCTGATGGAAAAGCTCAGCTACTCAAAATGTTTGGAATGCAGCCTTTCAAGAATATACTACAAACATTTAAAATATAATCAAACCCCACTTTTTTTTCATCAGTGTTTGAAGGTCCAAATGAAAATCTAGTAGACGAAGAGCTACTTACTTTTTATCACAGTTGGAATAGCTTCTTCTTAGAAAGATGAAAATGGATAAATGATTAAAAGGTGCCATAAACTTTTGTGGCAACTGGCAAGAGCTGAACAGTTAACTAATAGAATAAAAGCTGGAAGAGATTGCTCATACATAAATGATGTCACCATTAAATGATCAAAATGTATTTCTTACATTAATAGAAAATTGGACTGTTTTCATCCACCAATTTTTAGGATCATTTATTGAGATGAAGTTGGAAGTTTTAGTGGTCTTGTGAGTATTTTGATTGTATATGTTGCTCATTGTATATTTTTTCTGTTAGACTTTATTCTCACTTACTTTCTCTTTTTTTGCAATGACATAATTATTTTAAAAAGGGGGTAAAGCTATTTTATGAAACATTTGACCTATTGTAATATTCATGAAGAAATAAGCATGTTTCTGAGATGAAGGTATTGCCATAATCACACATTTGGACAAGACACAAGCTTAATTAAGATGTCCTGCAGTCTTCGTTATGAATAGAGGGACATGTCCCCCAGGACACAGCCTTTAATCCTTCATTACATATTGCTGCATATAAGTAAGTAAAGTCTCCTTCAAATTGATCTCAACTCCTGGAGACTTTGTGGAGACATCCATAGAGTTTTCTTGGCAACAGTATAACAGTGGTTTCCCACTGTCATCTTCTTTATGATTTTCAACTTCCCAGTCTAGCCTGCAGCCCTGATATTCCCCACAGGTCCCCCAAGTAGGTCTGACCTGGCTTAGCTTCACAACTCAGACAAGGTCATCCAGCGTTGCCACCAGCTGCTCATATCTGAGACTAAATATAGCTCAAATAAATAATTTGTAAGTAGAACAGTGGGAAAGATCTAAAGAAGAGTAAAACAAGAAACACAATATATAATATATCTGTAAAAAACAAAAGGAGCAAATGAGCAAGGCAGGGGCAGAGAGAAAATAGAATGAGAAAATATTACTGGTTAAAGAACTCGGGAATCTGACTAAATTATTGAGAAGCCCTCAGTTTGCTGTTTGGTTGAAAAAGGCTCAGTTGTTACAGAAGGGCATAGGACCACAGCGCAGTCTGTCATTTCCAGTGATGGTTTACAATACCTGTACATGTTCTTCTTTGCAAGCAGAATCTCCCCTGAGCTGCCTGAACTAGTTTATTTATGCCACGTTGTTCCTTTGGTGATCTGTGGCTATTTTTCCATAATCAGGCTGAATTGAACAAAGAAATGAAGATGCAATTTGAAAAGGACAAACTTTCTTGAACTATGATGAACGCACAGGAAACAACACACCATGCTAATAAAATAAGCCCTGAAATGCATCTTGGCAGAGGAACAACAAATGAGCCCACCCAGGTTGTTTGTGCTAAGAAGTATGACAAGAATGAAAGGACTTGCTATTCAAGTATCCACAGGGACTTTATCCGAACGTTATGTTTTGCAGCAGATGTGCAAACAACGCTTTTGCTTACTTTAGGATGGTGCCATGCTAGCAATCTGCATTTGATTCATGTCATTCAGAACACTATTCTAGATTGGATTTGCTCTACGCATTTATTACCACATTTAAAATAATCTGAAGACAGCTCTACATCTGGAAAATGTGTAGCTCTTGATATGAATGAATTAGAAAATGGACCTCTGTTTTCCCAGCTCTTTTCTGAGACCAGGAAGGGGGAGCTGATGTTCTGCATATTGGAGCTGAAGTCACTTTCTCAGACACAGACTAGCAGTTTTACCATCAAACAACCAAAGTCCTGTTATTTTGATTCCAGCAAGAAAGGACAAATGAAGGAACCTACATTGGCTTCCTACAATGGCAGTAATCTTCCATCATTTTAGTAACAATGAAAATCAATCGCACCATAAGTTCTAGCGGGGAATGAATTTGTGAATTTTGCTGCGGCGGATCCATAATGGATTTAGGGGGATAAAAATTAGCTAGAACAAAGCTGAGTTAGTGTTCATCCTGTAGGAAGAGCAGACAAGGACTGTACTTACTATAATAACAAAAGTGGCTTCAGTCCTTCAAAGAAAAAAGTTATAAAGCCCAGTGTGCTTATACTAGTACTTGGGCTCTGAAGAGTAACCTTTCCAAGTGTTTCCTGGATTGTAAATGGTCCGTTCCCTACCATGAGCTAAAGGCCTATCCATTCTTCTCTGAGTCAGCAGAAGCCTATATCAACGTGACATTTGCTCCCCATTGCTGATCCCAGTCCTGTCTCATTGCATCTGTTTCAAGTCACTGGAATCACCTGACTTCTCCCAAAGTAATCTGTGACAAAGCATGACAGATTTTATATACATGAAGGCTGCTTTTTGACACTGTAGGAATAACAAGCAGGGGAGGGGGAGAACAGCAGACAAAAGATATTACCAGGGCATGTTTGTGTCATGGTTAGGTGCAAATGGCCATACTAAGAAGTACTGAGAAAGAATCTTCTACTCTTCAAACAATCTGGTCCTGGGGTTAAAAAAATTAAGATCAAAGAGATTCTGGGTTATCTTGTAATGTTTTTAAAGTAAGAATAACTTCTGTCTGTTACTGGTCCAAAGTTGGTGAAATTTCCTAAGGATTTTTAATTAAAAAACAAAACCATGACTGGGTTAGAAATTCTGCCAAAGTAGGCTCTTTCTAAATGTTTCTTTTGTTTCTTTTTTTATGATGGCTTGTCCATAAGGGCAGCAGTCTCTTTATAATCTCTAATTAATAATCATTATTAAATATTAATAATCCTTAATTAATTATAGTAATGTCTAATTAAGGGCCATCCCTTTCCATAGCACATGCAAAGAAAGACTGTTCATTTTAGCTGCCCTCAAAATCACCCCTTTCCCCATTATCAAAAATTCTCATCCTCTTGCTCTTAAAAATTGTGCAAGAAAGTTCTTGAGAATACTTGTGAGTGAGCAGTGACCCAAAATATATCTGAAAAATAAATATTCATAGTTCTAAATATCACATGCAGAAAAAATGGAGCATACTTATCAAAGTAAATAATTAGTGTGAGTAATTTTAATGTATTCTTTTGGACACAAATGGCTCAAAATAGCTGATCCCATGCTGAGCACAAAATTTTGCTTAATTTCTATGGCTCAGTAATTATCCTGCTTTTTTCAATAATGCAATATTATATTGGATTGTCCTTTCAAAATTCCGCCATCAGAAATCCTCAGCAAATCCAAGACTGTGGGCTATACTGGGAAGTACAAAAGAAAAAGGGAAAGGGGAAAAAAAAAAGATTCCCTAAAGAAGGCAATGCAAACGACTTCCAAAATGTTTGCCAAGAAAGCTACATGGAGATATTCACATAGTTAGGCAGCCCTATTTGAGGAACCTTCATTGAAGTTCATATGCCCTGTAGGCAACATATAAACCCTCAGTTTCGCTTTTCGGAGTAAGGGGACTTGGTGAAGCAGCTTCATGGAGGTGCTTTACTCAAGCTTGCATTGAAGCAAAGCATCCACTTGATGATTGATGCCACTTGAGACATTAGTGAATATCCCAAGATGGTAGTGATAGTAGCAGGAAACATGCACACCCCTTCTGTTTCTGATAAATGGGTGTTTTGAGACTGGCACTCTGACCCTGTGGCAGCCGTTTTATTTTATTTGAGCTTGTTTTAACCTGCTTGTTCAATATTAAACAAACTCAGAACCATAATCAGGCAGGCCTCCCACGGCAGTCAGTCATTTTCTTCAAGTGTTCATAACATTCATACAAAGCAAAGGTTTCCACTGACCAATAAAGCTGGTGATCTTTCTACTAGCAGGTATTTCAAGATTCCACAAATCTTTCTTCTATATAATAGCTTCAGTCTAAAGTAATGTACAAAGAAGAAAAACAACCTCTAATGTTCCAGAAATGCTTAAGACTGCAACCCTACACTTACTTCCTCAAAGTAAACTCAGTGAATTCAAGATTCCCGTCCAGATACACATATAATCATTCTGTTATAATTTGCACAGTGCAGTGAAGAACTGAGTCAACAGCAGTTTCTACGAAGCATGGAAATAAAAATAAAAATGTTGAATACCCATTGGATGAAAAATGCTGTAGCATGAGATATAAAATAGCCAGTGACTGGGTTTACTCATCATACTAAGCCGTACTATGATTTCTTTGTTTTGGTTTAACATGATAAATGAACCATTGAAGCTTAAAAACCATGGATTCTCAAGCTTTGTAGCCCAGTCAGTGGCAGCATATGTGACAAACTATGGTCAAAGAACTTAGCACACTATCTGTCAAAAGGTTTCTCTTTGGTGCATGGAAAATAAAAATTTGGTACAGTTTCAAGTGTTAATGCATCAAGGGTTGTTGAAAGTTACCAATATTTGAAAAAAAAATCTAATGAATACATAATTTTTTTTTTTTCCTGCATTGTTTTCCCTCTCTGCTTGATTTTTACCATATATATCTGGACTGGGGTATTTTTTCTGACATTTTTTGAGTGCTGTAACTTTAATTTTTCAAATGTCAGTAAGATGTTGTGTTGCCATTGACATGAAACAAGATCAAGGGATTAGTAAGGATGACCTTTTTCAGTTTCCTACAGCCCTGCAGTTTCATAATTCAGTGATTACGTATTGAACATGGCAACATAGCAAATGCAAATGTGACCTCCTGTACCAAAATATTGCAGCATGCAGTGCACTAACCCAGTATTCCAGCCATCTGATCAATGCTCGTTTATCATTTTGGGGGATGTGGGGTAGGATAGGTCTGGAGTTACGTGTGTTCAAGTTCAAAATATCTCTTGTGTTAGTAATCATTTATACAGTGCACCTCTCAAAATGAGCCACCTTAAGAAGGTGATGTTATGTTTTCACTAGTGACTAGTGACCTAGATCAAAAGGGCATGATGGGGGGAACTGTTGGCCTCATCAGTGACTGGAGGGACATCAATAGGTCTCAGGAACTCCACACTCAAAGGTCATCTGACTTCCATGAAAATCAATTGAAATGAATGAAAGAAATCAGCCAACTCCTAGAATTGGCCCCACACCGTCAAAGGCTGATGCTAGGCAAAGCTTGATTACTTAAAAATAAAATGGCACTTGTCCCATTTCATGGTTCACTGAAAAGGCAAAATAATAAGCAAATGAATAAAAGCTCCATTTTAACAAGATAATTAGGAATTAAATTAACAAATCAAATAGCAATCAAATTCAGGGAGCCAAAAAAAGAGAGAAATTCCATACAAATATTCAAACCCATGCGCCAGAGATTTTTGGAGACCGTATTGAAAATGTATTTTCCTTCATTTCCATTTCCTGAAAGACATGCTTAAATCGCATTTTCTTCGTCAACGTACACTGGACTAAATGACATTTCAGCGTCTAGCCTATGGTGAAAAATAAGGCTTCAGTCAAAAGTATAGCAAGTCATTGTAGCTAAAAGCTTGTGTTTCGGTTCTGAAGCTATAATTATGGGGTACCTCTTTCAGATATGTTGCTGCTTGTCAAATCAATTAGCCTCCTTGGTGGTGGTGAGGGGGGATCCTATTAGTCCAGAATTCAGGATCTTTCTTTAGTTAACACATCCACAGTGCATCTGTTGCTTTGTTGAATGTGTCAGTCGTATGACAAGAGAAATGTTGATGTTTCACCGGCAGTACCATAAGCATAAAACTGTCTTGCTACATCTAATGAAGCATCTGGCCATTGGCAAACTGAGCAGAGCCCACTCACTAGGGGTGAACAAATCTGTCACTTTCCACTCTCTGTCAGTTTCTCCTTTTAGTGACCACAAATCTGGTTCAGTCTCATTTCCTTATCGCTTTGCGAATTCAAATAAAAATCTGCATGCACACACTCCTACATTTCTCCTAATATACATATTTTTGTATTCATTTTATTCTAATTGTGGGAAAAATGGCAATAATTTCCCCATTATGTATTTTTCAGGCTTTCCCACAATATATGCAGGGGGAGGGGGGAAGGCGATGAATGTTATGCTAAGAACTGGTTCTGGATCCTCTTTTGGAGAAGAGCCAATTTATGGTGTGCAGAGCAGAAAATAGCTGATGCTGGTCATAGGCACACAGTTCAAGGGGTCGGGAGAAGTTCAGTCTGAATGCAAAAGCTGAGATGAGGTTCAAGGTGGAATTTTATGCTTAGAACCGGGTCTAGATTCTCTTTTGGGGAAGGGCTGATGTTTGGTCCATGGAGAGGAAAATCAATTTTTGCATTCAAACTAAATTTCTGTGGACCAGATCCCCACCCCCACCCTCTGTACCTTATGCCTACTGCCTACATCAGGAATTTTCCTCTCCAGGGACCGAAAATTGGCCCTTCCCCACAAGACAATGGGTTCTAAGCATACAATTCCACTCCAAACCTCATTCTGGCCTCCATTCTTGAATTTGGATTGAACTTCTCCTGACCTGCCTCAACCACATGCCTACCTGCATCAGGATTTTTCTGCCGTGGGGACCAAAAATCAGCCAGTCCCATGCAGATAATCCAATACTAATTCTAAGCATAAAATTCCACTCTGAATCTCATCCCACTCTCCATTCTTGCATTTGGATTAAACTTCTTCTGACCTGTCTGAACCATGTGCTTACTGCTGGCATCAGGATTTTTTTTTCCATTTTTGCTTTTGGATAGAACTCCTCCTGATCCCCTGAACCGCACACCTACTGCTGGTATCAGTAATTTTCCACACCAGGGACCAAAAATCAGCCAGTCCCCCACAAAGAATCCAATACAGATTCTAAGCATAAAATTCTACCCCAAATCATATCCCAGCCTCTGTTTTTGCAATCGGACTGAACTTTTCCCAAACCCTGGAACCGTGTGCCTACTTCTAGCATCAGGAATTTTCTTCCTGGGACCCAAAATCAGCACTTCCCCAACAAGGAAATCCAGACCCAGTTCTAAGCATAAAATTCCACTCTGAATCTCATCCTGGTCTCCATTTTTGCATTTGGACTGAACTTTTCCAGACACCTTCAAACTCTACACCTATAACAGGCATGAGGAATTTCTTCCAGGGGACCCAAAATCAGCTATTCTGGAAGAGAATCTAGAACTGGTTCTAAACATAAAATTGCACCCTGAATCTCATCCCACCTTCAGTTTTTGCATTCGGGTTGAACTTTTTCCAACCCCCCAAACCACATGCCTATTGCAGACATTTGGAATTTTTTTCCTGGGGACCCATAATTCACTGTTCCAAATAAGATAATCCAGAAGCAGTTCTAAGCATAAAATTCCACCCTGAATCTCATCCTGGCTTCCTTTTTTGCATTCAGAGAGAACTTTCCTCTCCTGGGATCTAAAATCAGGCATTCTGAAAAACAGAATATACAACTGGTTCTAAGGATAAAATTCCACCCTGAATCTCACCCTGCCTTCCATTTTTGCTTTCAGACTGAACTTCTCCTGACACCCCTCCCTCCCCAATAACATGCACCTACTGCCGGCATTGGGAATTTTCCTCCGGGGCCAAAAATAGCACCTTCCCCAAAATTCCGGCATCAATAATTTTCCACTTTGGGAATGAAAAATTGGCCCTTTCTAAAAAGATAATCTAAAACTGCTTCTGAGCATAAAATTCCAACCTGAATCTCATCATTTGCAGAGGCGTCAATCAAGGCTTTGGGTGATACAAAGTATCCCTTAAAAGCTTTGTGCAACTCTAATAATAAGGAGTCCCTGTGTCCCTTCAAGTTAGCAATGGAGAATCAACTGTTGATCAGTTCCTTTGTCTCTACAAAATAAGTTTTCACTTTTTCTGGCTTTTTTCTACTAGTAGAGCATTGCAAGATTGGCTCTCAAGAGAGTTAATTAAATTCAGAGTTGACAAATGGACGAAGCCCACATTTAAATAATATCTATGCAGATCTTCCAAAAGGCATTTCACGTTGGTCGAGTCTTGTCCAGTGTGCCTGGCCTGAAACAGCATTTCCCCTTAATATGGATACTAAAAAGGTCTTCTAAGCTTGCATTGTACATGCACAGAAGGCCCTTTTCTGCAGAGTGAAGTGGCAAGCCAGGTTGAGGTAGCCCATTTTAACATGAGGCATTGAGCTAGAACAACACCATCTTTTGAGCTGAGGCATCTTCTCAAATGGCATCACTGAGGTGGCCCTCAAGGCAGAGCTAGGTCACTCTCCTTATACCTGTTTTATATATTCAGAATGTAAATATTTTATAAGAAAGAGGTTTGTTCAAAAAATAAGTAAGGAAAAGCACAGGCATTATATTATTTCCTAGCTCATGTCTAATCACTGTTCTTTGCCTGTGAGTTGGCACTCTTTAAAATAAAAGCCTAGAAGCTTGCTCCCAAGAAGGAGAAAGAAAGCCCAACTCCCAGATGCCAAACATACTGTAAAACCAGCTGCAAAAAAAAAAAAAAAAAAAGGAGAAAGCAAAAAGAAGAAAATAGTATTCCATTTTAATCAAGTTTTTTCTCCACACAGCACTTAATTTTATGCCCTCCATTTTTGTAATTATCAGTGGGCTCATTATAAATATGACATCATTCTAAATTAAAATACCATAACGTTTTGTAATGAAATTAAAACATCACAAAATATATTTGTAAAGATATAATGACAATATCAATCTAATAATAAAAATAATTAATACGAATTATAACAAATGACTTGCCTCTTGCAAGAAACATCAGACCAAACTTGCTAGAAAGATACAGAGAGTGTCAAATGCACATTCTGGGTATAGCAAAATAGCAATAAAAGCTTAACAGTTTTTCTGCCATTGATGATATTGTTTGCTCTTCCAATATGACTGTATAGAAAACATAACTAATGACCTGTCCTTACCATTATAATATAATGGGACAGGTAGTTAGACAATTAAAATAAAAGCAATAGGAAAGACTTAAAATTTGCATAAAACTTTACGAACCTGTTAAAGGAGAATCTCACCATGTGTACGGGCTAATGCTTCTAAAAGATAATGGCAGTATATAATAGAGAATAGTGAAATAGAGTATTAATATTTTTTTTTAAATGGGACAGGACAAGAGAATTTTACAACAGCATGAAATATACTGCAATAGGCAGATGAGCTGGACTTTATTCCTTCCATTGTGAAATAAATGTTATTGCTAGCAAGATCTGCTTATTCTTCAAACCGCCTTCCCATTTGCATTTGATTTAAAGAAGGCTATTAAACTCCCCTGCAGATAAATGGATAAGACATTTCTCTGTTGGAAAAGTCATCCTTCTCCACCCAAAGACTACCATTTTGATGAATGTGTAAATCAGTAATAAATAAATAAATTCATTCTTATTTGGACCACTGCATTGCAGCTTTCAGAGTTAGCTGAAATGTATGTTCCCATCCCTGGGTTGTGATCTGAAAGAGTCCCACGATTGGTTTTGGAAACATGCTCCTGTTGCTACCTCTTCTGCTCCAGAAGAACCCGCCCCATGTTTTGATGCACATCTCCCCTACCAAAAGAAGTCAAACAAGGCTGGACTATTGCCCTGCTATTATTCAGCCTCTACATTAATTTCATGGTTGATTAAGTGGAAAAAAAAATCCACCCACTGAATATATCAGCAGGTTTCTAGTGGTTTCATTGTATGCAGATGATACAGCGATTTTCACAGTCGTGAAATAGGACTGAAGAGGGCTCTTTGATCTTTTCACCTCTGTTGCAAGCACTGATACACTGCAATTAAACAAAGATGACAGTGCTTTTAAAAAGATCTAAGACCAAACAGGATTATGAATGGGCAGTTTTTTGAGCAGGCAACCTGTCAGAACTATCTCAGGATGATTTTTCATTCAACTAGGAACTGGGAAGCTCACTCTTTTTATAGTATTCAGAAGAAATTTCTGGATATCATCCATGAGGATCATAATGTATTCCAGCTACCATCAACCTCTTTGTGACCAAACCCATAGTCATTTTACATTATGGAGTAGAATTAAGGCTAGGAAATGAGACATTTTTTGAGACTTTGTCCAAACTTCTGAGGAAAGTCTTGCAGACGACATGTTGCATATTAGTTGTGGCACTCCACTTGGAGGTAGGCCAAGGAAACTAAGGCCTGGCTAAGTACAATTTTAGTTAAAGTTGAATTTCTTCAACTAGTGGAATCTTTTTACATCAGATGCAAACCAAAACTTCTGCAGTGTGAGATTTCTCCCCAGATATTACTGGGAGCAGCACATGACCAAGCAAGAGACATACTGATACAGAAGTTTTACAGACATGAGCCTGTGAGAAGATCAAGGCAGGATTCTGTAAATGAGGTAGATAGAAGTTGGTTGTATAACCCTTCGAGTAGCCAATTATCTTATTTTTCAAAAACACTGCAAAGTGTTAATCCTAGTCTACTTTAATATAATCCCTTCAGCAATTCTTGAAGAAAATTTCTCATAATGAAAGACTCTACCCATGAGGGTTGAATGCATTGCAGACAATAGCCCATGTCTTTCTGTATGCTCACCTCACCAATAGGATGCTCACAGAATTCTGATACCCCAGCGCAAAAACATTTCAGGAACACCAAATGAAATTAATATAAACTGCCTACTTGCAGATAAAGAGCTGAAAATCATGTGGCCAGTAGGGAAATTTGTCTAGCAATGTGTTGATCATAGCACTGCTATAAAGAGGAGCTTAACATTTAACGAGGTAAGCATAACAGGATGAAATACATTATATTGATGTATGGAATTTAAGTATTGGCACTGATTTGTTATTGTAATAGTGTGATTGATCAATGGATTAACAGTCATATTTTTAAGTAGTCTAATAGTTTAATATTTTAGTAGCTTACTGAATAAGTGTTTTAGTGTTAAGAACTTTGTTAAACTAAAAAAACACATTATTCACTTAGTAATTTAGCAGTTTAGTTCTTCCTACACAAATGTTTTTTATAATTTAGCAATTTAGTTTTAGATATTTAAACCAGTATTCCAGTATTTGTATTCATAATGTATCTTAGTTTGCTGTATTTCATTATTTCCAATTTATTTGGAATCTTCTTTGATGCAACCTTAACTACAATCCTGTTACAAAACTGTATATAGTTCTGGTCAGTAATGAATAAATTTGTTTTTCACATGTTTCCCCAGGGATTAATGCTTGTTGGTGAATTTATCCAGTAACCATGCATAGAACAAATTCTTTCCAACAATGTACAATCTATTAACCCATACATAACAATCAAATTGTTCAGCTGAATGCTTTTAAGAAAATCAGCATGGACTTAATTTGCTCATATGGAATAGATATTAAAACATATTGAAAAGAATAAGAAACATGATGAAATGCCATGAGCAGAAATTATAACTAGCAAATGGAAAGCTAAATATGGGCATGAAAAACACTGGCACTGAGTAACTGACTGGGACTATTATTCAACCAAACAAGCAACACCAAAGGAGGTTGATTAGGTCAAACTAAGGAAACAGAGCACTTAGGAATTTAGTGAAAATGAGGAATGAATCCTATAAAGGGGGAGCTCAGGTGAGAGAATTTACAGATGTTGTGAAGCCTTGTCCTTCTGTGGTAGATTAAGCCTCAGCCTGAAATAAAACAAGTGATGATTTCAAAGACAGCCAGTTTGGTGTAGTGGTTAAGGTATCAGGCACCTTCTGAACAAACACATCTGTCTCTGGTACACTTCTCAGAGCTCTGCTGTTTGAGACTTCAGATGCTATTAAACAAGACACACCCCAATGAAAAGTATAGATTTGGCAGCGCTTGTGAAAGAGCTATGCCAACCATCTGAGTGTCCTCCCTATGAATATAAGAAAAGGTCTGCTGGATTAAGTCACACCCATCTAATCCAGCATTCTGTGTCAAATAGTGGCTTGTTTTGGAGGCTCTTAAGCTTGTTCTTATTGTCCAGCAGCTGTGATTTATGCCATTAAGACTAGGAATAACTAATAGCCCAATCCTACATGAATATATCTGTGGGGAGAAGCCTGAAAGAAAATTTCATGTATGTGTTTGTGGGTATAAAAAGCTGCTTCCTAAAAGAAAAAGAAAAGGCCTTGATCACCATCAAAGCAACACTGCACTAATAGCTATGCTCTATTTGTTGAAGACAAAACTGCCACACATTTATTTTCTAAATAGCCATTATTAGAAAGAATGTTTTCAATACCTTCTGCTCAAGTGCACATCTAGGTTTTCCATAGTCCTGAACTCTGACCCTGTTCCTGGATCTCAACATTTCTTTCACTGCCCTATGGTGCACAGACCTTGGACTCATTGTTAACACCGCTGCAAGATTAACACTTTCAGCCAGCCATACAACAAACAGGACAGGACAAACATTAGTGGATGAATTGATTGATTGATTGATTATGTGCCATCAAGTCAGTGTCCACTCTTAGCAGCCACATAGATAGATTTTCTCCATGATGATCTGTCCCCAGCCTGGTCCTTCAGGTCTTCCCACGTTGATCTCATCACCACTGTAACAAACTCCATCCACCTGGCTACTGCTCATCTTCTTCTTCTCTTTCTTCCACTTTTCCCAGCATTAGAGCATTTTCCAGAAAGCTGGGGCTTCACATCATGTGTCTGAAGTAGGATAATTTGAGACTGGTCATTTGTGCCTCAAGTGAGAACTCTGGGTTGATTTGTCCAATGATCCATTTGTTTGTTTCCTTGGCTATCCATGGTATTCTCAGGAGTCTTTTCAGGAGGAGGATATTCTCAGGAGGATCAGTTGAGGGGGTGCTAAAATTTGGAGAAATAAAATTTCCTCCTGAATAGGGGAGTATGAACGTTTGTTTTTCCAGGAACCACTTGGGTCTTCCTGTAATGACAAAGGGCATTAATAAGACAAAATGTCTTAGTGTTGCAGTTGGGATGTGCTAACTGAGCAAATATTTACACCTGCATCTTGCCAGAGTTTGCCAGATACTTAACCTAGGGACTCAAAATTATTAGATCAAGTGATATAACCCTGAATATCTATAGACAGCCAATCTAAGAGGGCTTTTCAGCAACACTATACTATCAAGCTGTACTGAAATAACATTGGGAAAGGCATAATGATGGCCTGACAGTAGCAAGTTATGGTAATATCTGAAGAGGCCCATAGACTGCTGTTTTTAAGTGAAAGATAACCTTCAAACTGGTTACTTCTCCAAGCTCAGAAAACTAAAAATACTTGGGAGAAAGCAAAAAACTAAGTGTTTTGTATGAAGAGGCTAGCTGAGACAAATTTGCATTATGATATATTCTGCATTAGATGTCTTCTTTGTTTACTGTGCTTGCAAAAAATGGATATTGCAAAAACAACAGAGGGAAAGCGTGCCAAACTGCCTGTAAATAATTCAAGCAGCTGGCAGAGTGCAGTTACATGGGGACAGTGAGCGCTTAACATTTTGTTCCATTTTCTGTCATCTGTTTTAACATGGTTGTTAGAGTCTTGCTGCCTTTTAAATTTTGAATCTCAGAAGGATGCCAATTCATATTCTTCTCTGCCACATTTTTTTTTAAAGTTCACTGAGGAGAAAGCCTGAGGGTCATTTCAAAGGAGGTTATCATTTAGCACAACTTATTGTGAGTATGCCCCAATCTATCCATGTTTTCAGTTGTATGTCCTTCCATATGTCTGCTACTGGATGGCAGCCAAATTGGCCTATAGGCCTAAATGCACATATGGGATAGGAAAAAGATAGCACACCAGGTCATTATCCCAATAATACTCCAGGGACCATCATGGCCAGTATTGCGTCTGATTGCTGTAGGCTTTTCCCATCAAATGGATCTAGGGAAAATATGAGCTCAGTGACACATTGTTTTAGATAGTTTAACTTGGCTTCTTCTCAGGGTGCTAATCAAATTGTCCAGACGGCTGATACTTGAGAAGCATCTTCTAAGGCAAGTTATGCTTCAAGCAACATTTCCATTAACGAAAGGAAGTAACCTGAAACGGTGCGTGTAAATTAGTGCATGAATCTTTAGTATGTCCTGGCAGTGATATTGCTTAACCTATACTTTATTAAACTGATAAATAAAATGAACTAGTGTGTTGTAGTTATTCACCGTTAAAAAGTTTTATTCCTCTTCTTTAATTCAATGTATAAGCTTAGCAACTGAAAAAGGAAGGATCAGGAATTCACCCATTCTACAAATAAGCATTCAATAATAAGGGAGTCTCTGTCTGTATGTATGAGAGATAGAGAAAGGTATAAAGTCATTAATGCAATCTATTCTACATACTGCATATTTCGATATATTATAGCCACCTGGCATTGGTGCCATCATATGTTCTTAATTACAACTTCAATAATCTCCACCCAACATCACCATAGATTTCAGATGTTAATAGTATTAACAATGCATGGTTTATAACAATGTGACCAGAGCTTCATCTCAGACCCATTAATATTTTTTAAAACATTCTGATAAAACAAGCAGTACCCAGAACAATGCACTGTATCATTCATTTATTGAACACATCACTTGTTCATTAATTTCAGTAAAAAGAGTTCTGGCCAACTGGAAAAACAGCACACCAGGCTGGTCAGCAGACATAACAAAGATAATGAACACTGAGGCAATATTCATTGTCATTGCTAGAAAAAGTATGTCCAAGGATAATTAGCTTTCTTAAGGGGAAAATTGAGCCATACATTTCATCAATGTAGTAATAATCAGATGTGAGTTTGAGGTGTCCTTCCATATAACACAGTGAGAGAAAGAAAGGGAAGTTCCACCACTGTGGTCTGCTCTTCACAATACAAGCTTGTGGAACTGACTCATGCTCCAATCAAAAGAGTTCTTTGAACACCTCAGAGAAAGGATTGTTGGGAACGGGCTGCAAAACCACTGCCAAAGATTTTGGCTTCCATCAGTCCATGGCCAGTGAAATAGTGTACAAATGGTGGGGAAAAAAGTAATATCATGGCTACTTTTTCCAGGATTGATTCTCTAACAAAATTCATCCAAAGAGCAAAGCATTCAATGCTCTGTGAGATTGCTAAGATCCGCAGGGTAATGGCAAAGGATCTGCAAGCCAATGTTGCATTGTCTGATGTCATGTTCACGAGTCCACCATAAGGAAAACACTGGGAAAGGAGGAGACCAAGGAGGAAACCACTGCTCTTCAGAAAGCACACTGCTGTCTGTCTGATGTTTGCCAAAGACCATCTGGACAATGCTGCAAGCTATTGAATCTATGTACTGTAGACAGATGAAATGGAAGTGGAACTTTTGAGCATTAACAAGAAACGTTACATTTGGAGAAAATGAAATACTGCAACCCAACTATGAAGCATGACCAAATGAGAATTGTGGTTTTGGGATGCTTTGCAACTTTGGGATTTAGATGGCTTACAATTAGTAAGGAAATAGTGGAGTTTGCAAATTCAATAGGAAAATGTTAGGGCATTTTTCTATGAGCTGAAGCTTAAAAAACTTGAGTCATGTAGTGCAACAACAATTCTAAACGTATGAGTCAATCTACAATAGAATAGCTAAAGCAGAAGAAATTCTTTTTTGGAAGGGCCAACGTAAAGCCATGACCTTAACTAAATTGAAATACAGTGCATATCCTGAAGTGGGCAGTCCATGAACAATAACACAAATATTCATGAGCTAAAGCAATTCTATAAATATGAATGGGCTGAAATACTTCCATCCCAATGCACACAGTTGATCAACAGGCACAGGAAATGTTTGGTTGAATTCAGTGCTGCTAAAGTGTGACTAAATTTAAAGCTTCATGCACTTTTTCCAACAATGTTGACTCAATGTATTCAATAAAGACATGATATGATACACTGTTTTGCGTGAGTTGTTTTTTTTCAAAGAGAATCTTTCTATCTATTAATAGGATTTAAATGAAACTCAGATCATGTTGTAGGCCATGGTATTAAAGGATTACAGACAGCTCTAAAGGGTTCACCAACTTTCTCTCACTTAAGTACTTTCTGATGTCAAAGAAAGGTTTAAGAAAACAAAGCAATGCAAAATTATTCTTAAATAGGAATAGGTTTTATAATCATTTTCCTTCCCTATTGCTTTCATATTTACCTCTAAACACTAGACCACCATGCTTTGATTCCTTTCCTTTGAGTTTTCTTTAAGAGACACAAAAAGATCAAATGCATATTCCTAAAACCTCCAGTGAGACAGTTTAAGCAAATAAACCTCCCTGAAGTACATCTCCACATATTTCAAAATATGTAATTGGTTCATTATAAGCCCTCCACATTGTGTCTGTATTTAGGAAGCCAGAGATGTAGTTCTAGAAAATACAGAAAAAGAATATTTCATTGTATGAGCACATCCTTTTCATACTGGAAGTTCCAAGTTCAATTCAACTCCTTGATATTTGAAGTCTGATGACTTGGAGAACCATTATTGTTTACATGACCTAACTTTCCTATCATTCATTCATTCTTTCATTCATTTTTAAAGTGCTTTAACAAAAAAGTGAATGAAATACAACAAAGAAGAAACATGTTAATATGTCATTATAACAGTGAACAATCACACTTCTATATATACTTACCTAAAGCTAGTATTATTCAAGTACGTATATATTTCTAATACATTTATCTATCATGCTTTTTTTTTAACCTACTGTATTTTGTATAAATGAGTCCCATAATTCATTATAGTTGTCCATACAAAGTCGACATCTGTAGGCAATCCGTTCATAGGTGGCAAGGGCAATCAGGTCCTCAATCCATTGAGTGAATGGGGCCATACATTTATCTGTCCAATGCTGCAATATCAGTCTTTTAGCCATAGTAAGGGCATGGAGAATCCATTTATGTTGTCCAGTTGTCAAGTTCCATGTACTTGGTATGTAATTTGAGAGAATATTATCCTCTGAAAATTTTAGCTTTTGTCACACAGTCACATTTATATGGTCCACTACTTTCTCCCAAAACTTGTTAAGTATAGGACATTGTAGAAACATATGTTTTAAAGAGGCATTATCCTTATTACCTCTCCAACATAATGCTGTTTTTGACCATCGTAATGGAGTCCAATACATTCTAAATATTATTTTTTGTTGTGTAAGTCATAATCTGAGGTCCATTGACACTCTAGCTATAGAAGTTACAATATTCTCCCATTGTCTAGGCAATATAGGAACCACTAATTCTTTATTCCACTTATTTCTTAACATCTGCATATCAAATTGATTTACTGATAACAAATATCTATAAAAACTAATAGTAGGGTGTTTGTTTTTTGTTTTTTAAATTTTAAAGGATTTAACAAGTTGTTCTAGTATCTCAGGTATCTCAGAAGCTGAAAATACTGCTGGTCCAAACAATGATGTTAACAAATATTATAACTGTAAATATTGCCATTGGGTTACATCTAATAGATGATATTTATCTCTTAACAAACAGTACAGTATGTTAAAAATTAATCTTCATCATCTATCAGTTGGTCCAAAGTCAATACCCTGCTTCCATCCAATTTTTCCATATCAACTTCTTTTTCCCAGTGTTTAAAGTTGGGTTTCCCCAGCACGGGAAAATGGGTCAAATCTTCTTCTTCTTCTTTTTTAAATTAGACATTGCATTCCATAGCTTTCTAATTGATGAAATTCTTTCCAGAGATATTAGAGTTTTAGTATATTTAGATCCTAATATTGTCTATCCAACCAAAGGTGCTATATATGTATATTCCAAAGTTGCCCAAATTAAAAAGTTAACACCAATTGTTGCCTTCCACTATTTAATACCTGACAATAGGTAAGCATGATGATATAGCTCCAGATTCAGAAAGCCAAATCTTCCCTCATTAATTGGTAATTGCATTTTCTGTAAAGATATTAACAGAACTGAAGAACCCCATGGAAATTTTCTAAACAAAGAATTAATTTTCTGAAAATATTTTCCAGATATAAAAACTGGAATATAAATTAATCTGAGAATAATATTCATTTTGAGAGCATTCACCTTTCCCCAAAGGGTGAGGTTTAATGACTCCCATCTATTGATATCTGAAGAAACCTTTCTCTGTATATTTTATTTATATTACCTGTTAATGAGTTATATCTTTTGGTATAGACATACCTAGTTATTTAATTGATTCAGTACAAATACAGAATTGATATTCCTTAAATGGATGGGTAGCCAAATTTTCACCTATTGGCATCAATTCTGATTTGAAACAGTTAATAGAGTATCTAGCATCTGTCTTTCCTATCTGTTCTCCAGATGTGTTGGGTTTCAACTTCTAGAGTTCCCAACAAGTGTTCTTGCTGAGAATTTTGGGAATTGAAGTCCAGCACATCTGAAGAAAACTGGGTTAGGGAAGGTATTGAGCATCCTACTAAAAGTGGAGAAGAACTTCAGGAACAGAATTATAGCATCATCAGTCTAGTGACATAGTTAATCTAGTGACATGATCAGTAAAGTCAGCTTCTAAAATCAGAATTAGTAAATAGACTGAGGGATAGACTGAGTCAAGCAGGCAATTAGCTTAGGAAGACAAAGTGAAGTGGGCCACCAAGGATAACCCAAGGTTGATCTAAGAATCATGCTTAAGAGTTAAACATGTCAGAAATAAGACCATCAGCGTAAAAAGCTTCCAACATGGATTCCATGGATGATTCTTCCTCCTCCTCCTCCCCCTATCAAAGCTAATATAGGTCCTACTACTGTTATCTACTGAAAAGATCCTGTTAATTCCGCTAATACTATAAATCACAAATCCTAGAATCCTACAACACTATCCAGAAGGCCTGCAAAGCAGCCTTTTGAATTGTTTTCTCACTAAGTATCCTTCTTAAAGAAGGAATTTTAACACCCAGCCAGAGAGCCCTTATACTCTTGAAGAACATGATCAACTGGTGAAATGACTTTCAGCTAAAGCTATGTGAGAAATCAATATGTGTTGATATTTTGTTAGTCATTATTCAGTCATTTCACAGTAAATAGCAGCTGTGAAAAGCTACACTCTATCAATAACATCTACTGTTTCTTCCAGTCCACAAACATTAGACAATCCTGTTGCATGTTTTTCAGTTCTGAAGAGATTCCTTTTTAATGGATCATGACCCAACAAGACTCAGAAAAGGATAACCTATTTCATACCCTAAACATTCAAAAGCCAAAGAAGCAGCCAACTCAGGAGAGATGGAATAAACTCTTTTCTCAGTTCATCCCAACTCCCACTGTCTCTGCCCTTTATCTCTGATCTCCCATTTAAAACTCTTCTTAATCTACTTCCAAATACCCACATATGTTGGTATCCAACAGAAGTGAATTAAAAAACCCCAATATCTGTACTTCTGTGCTCAAAAATCAAAGTTCATTGACTAAATCATCCTAACCTCCCACTCCCCCATTATGGATTACCATCAGCCCTAACAATCATATAGCATTAGCATTCTTGAAATTTAGGCATCTATAATCCATTCCCAAGCTAACAATCTTGCCATTAACTTAACTGACATAATTGAAAGCCAATATGAGAAACAAATACTCTTACAAACTATAAAGACAAGAACATTAAAAGATGCCCTGAATTTCTCAAATGCTGCTTCCCTTGAACTCTCAGTATAAATTAAACAGTATTGATTCCAGTGATCAGATATACAGAGCCTCAGTTTCAAATTCTATCAGCCAGAGACTTATCTTCCCATCCCTCCGTGCAATTCATATCCAGTATTGGAAATATCTACATCCATTAAGGAAAGGAAGTTGTCTTGCTATAATGAAGCTGCATGCCTATCTTACAGTAGTTTACCATTTCCTGTCTGGGAATCACATATAGCATCACCTTCTTCCAGACACTTTAAAATTCCCAACAACTTGCATATACATGTATACACAGATACTTCCTGTGTCTCATCCTATAACATAAAAATCAATCCAACAACCTTTATTTCAAGTATCCAGTCCACTCCCTAATATTACCTGCAGAACAGTGCAAGAAGTGGTAAGAATAGATCTACGTATCAATCTCAAAACATTTGTTTAAATAACAATAATTTTGAAGCTAGTGCATACTCTTAAAAGCCATATTCTATTCTAGACTAATAAAAACTCAGTAGAACATCAACAGGGTTTCCTGATCTGCTCTCCCAACCCCAAATATTAACTTACGTACTGCACAACATTTTCAGAAGAGGTCTACATCTATTAACCACATATAGGTTATGTTGCTTCTAAGCCTATTTTGAATCAGCACATATGCCCCAAACCTAAAGCTAGTTAACAATTCAATATGCTTATTATAAAAAATATTTTTTTATTCCCCTGGGCACTTCCTCCTTGTAGATACCATGTTCATCTTAGTCAAAGAAAGCTGGAAATTCCATACATTTTGCCATTCTTCCAATTTAATTAAAGCTTCATTTAGTTTTCTCACAGCCATATCCATTTTTCTAATTCTTATTTATATATCACAATCATCTGCATATAAATTTACCTCCACACCTGGTAAGAAAATGTAAGGCAAATAATTTATCATTCTATTAAAGAGGGTGGGACTAACCACACTTCCCTGGGGGCTTTCATTCACTATAGTTTTCAGTTCAGGTAATGTTTTACCCACTCAAGCTTGAAACATTTGTCAATTAAGAAATCCTAAAATCATCATAATATTCTACACTACAAACTGGATGGATTAATTTATAAACTAAACCAATCTTCCATGCAATATGCTTTTTCAGGACCCAGAAACACAGCTGCCAGAAAATCTTCACCTGGACTTAATAGTACTTTACCAAGCCTACCTATCATGTGATCCCATTTAGTGTGTGGTATGTTAGTTATTTGCCCCTGACATGGTGTATGTTTGTGTGCTAAATGAATTCTTTTTTTGTACTTTAGTGTTTTTAATTCTCTGGTAGAACCCAGAATTATTTGGCAAGTGGGAGGCTATATAATTAAAGGAAGGCAGGATCAGATCCTTAGTTCATTTGCATAACATATCCATGTATGTATTTGGGGAGATATGTTTGCAGTGATTTTCGAATTCCTACATAAAGAAATCTGCATTCAACCCATCATCTTTTTCTGATAACCTTCACTCATAAGGTCACTGTGTAAATTTGAAAGGAGATCTGCCATTACCTAAAATTTTCTGTATAATTTTCTAAATTGCTAATTCACATGAGAGCATCTGTCAAAGTCTCAATGTTGCTCATATTAGCAGCACATACAGAATGATCTTCTGATACCAATGCAGGTATATTTTTCATCTGAGATCTAATTTCATGCAAATTATCTGTCCTTATCTGTCTTTATGAGCTACAGGCATATATACAGGTATCCAGAAGTATTCATTTCATCCTTTCTGTAGCTTTTAATGGAGTGTTACAGTGCTTATATTCCAGGAGATACCACCTTCCAGCATTTGCTTTACTCTTCAAAATGCAGTATTGGCTTCCTGAATCATGTTAGAACATTTAGCAGTCATCTATGGAAGAAAGAGAGAGAGGGAGAGGGAGAGAGAGAGAGAGGGAGAGAGAGAGGCTTCTATGCAGGCATAGCCTGAGTTGCTGGAGGAACATATCGCATGCCAAATATTCTAAATATTTTAAAAGATTCCTCTGAATCAGAAATCTAGCAAGAATTTAAATTAAAATCTAACAATCCACAATTTGTTAGCTGACTAAAGAGATCCCAGATTGTGTTTCTGAGGTTCCATAAAGGAACGTGCTCTGCTTCATCAGTAAATACTACACCTCCACATGAAATACAGAAAGGGAAATAATCATTTTTCATGTTGCTGTCTTGGAGAACTTCCCAGCCACTGTGCAGCAGAATGCAATTCCTAAAAACAAAGAAGAAAGTTAAGCATTAACAAATTGAACTGAATAGGAATTATGGATGCCTTTGAGAAGATATGATTTTTCACAGATGCAGCTCGTCATGAAGAAAACCACCAGTTCTTACTGTTCTTTTTTAACATTAAAGTTATGGGTGTATCACATTTTCTTGATCCTAATCCTCTTATAGGTTCCTGCAATTCATTCCATTACTAAATGTCATTTCAATCACAGATTTTGTATGACAATGAATATACTCTAATGTTTAATAATTATGTTGCTGAAAATATTTTGCTGCTCTCACCAAGACAACAACTTTACCAAATGTAAATGCAGCAAGGAATGTACTGAATTATTGTTCATCCTTTTCAAAGCCAAAACCTCACACAGGTTAATCAGAACAAATTTGATTAAAATTCACTTATTTCTTTACATAATCAAGACTTTTTGTGCTCCACTAGCAAAAATCCCTGAGAGCAGAAAGTTGCTGATCTTCCAAGATATACTGAGGTTGCATCTTGTCTTGTAAAGAAGTCCAGGAAGAAACTATAAATCCAAATTCAAAAATTGCTATCAGCATTGTAATGTTCTGCTATGTATATGTTTGCATGCATGGACATGTGTATGTGTGCTTATGTTTAGAAATCAACCTAGATCTGATTTAAAATTGAGATTTGAAAGTGGCAGGAATCAAAAGCAAACAGATTCAATGTTCAGATTATTAGAAGATTTTGCCATAGGCTATAATGGAAAAATATCAAAATGCCTCCAGCTGTGTAATTTTTTGGCACAAAAGGGGTGGAAATAACAAGGACATTAACCCTGACAAATTTCAGAAAGACAGCTTCAAAGATTTCATTGCAATGAAGTTTAAAATATTCTCCTAGCACCTCTTTTAAACAAAGATGAAGAAAGAACACAAGCAGCCTGCAATCTATCCAACAAATAGCTATAAAAGACCTTTCTTGAATCTACGCTGAAAATGTCCTATTTCAATTTAAAATTAGAAACTTTCAAAGATTAAGACAAATTTGCTCTTATTAAGGAACTCAGAGGATACAACCTTCTAACTACTCGCTTTCTGTGCTGTATAGCTAGTGGTCTGAACTCAGAAGGAGGTTCCAACCTCAAATTGGTATGCTACAGGACACTAATGGATAGATAGTAATCAATTCAAAAAAAAAAAAAAAGCAAAGAAAGATGGAAGGAATATAATGAAATACTGTACAACAGAGATGTCAGCATCTAAGATATTTTAGAAGATATTCCCTGCCTACAAAAACCTCTATGCAAGAAAATGAATTTAGATCAGCAAACCAGTCATTACCAAATATGAAGGCTATAGCAACAGAAGAAGAATCAGTCAAGGTTCTAACCAAGCTATGCCAGCAAATCTGGAGAATGATGGTGGTCAACAGATTGGAAGAGATCGATCTACATTCCAAAACTAAAAAAAGAGACTTAACAGACTGTGCAATATCCTTAACTTCACATGGTAGCAAAAATAATGCTTAGGGTCACTTAATGCAGATTACAGCCCTACATGGAAAAAGAGATGCCAGATGTTCAAGCTGGCTTTGGAAAAAGATGAGGAATAGCAACATATTGCTGATGCACACTGGATAATTGAGAAAGCCAAAGAATATCAAAAAGAAGTCAGTGTGTGCTTTGTGGATTATAGAAAGGTCTTTGATTGTGTTACTCGTGTCAAGCTGTGAAACATGCTCAGAAAAATGGGAATCCCTAAACATCTCATTATTGTCATGCAAACCCTGTATACAGGCCAGGAAGCCACATTACAGACAGAACATGACAAAACACACTGGGTCCACATTAGCAAAAGAATGAGACAAGGGAAGCTAGATTGAAAGAAAATGAACATGGTTTTAAATTTGGAGGAAGAAGTGTCAATGACATATGCTATGCTGATGACACCACCCTGATAGCTGAAAATGCAAAAGATCTGCAAGCTCTAATAATAAAGTCAAAGAGCACATTGAAAAAAAATGGGCCTAAACCTAAATATAAATAAGACTAATGGCAACAGGTACAACAAACAGCCTTATAACTGACAATGAAGATATCAAAGTGGTAGTTAGCTTCTCTCTTTTAAGGTCAATCATCAGCAGTAAAAGAACAAGCAGTCAATGAATATGCTTCAGATTAGCACTTAGCAGCCTTAGCATAACTCAGATGCCATGATGTGTCTATACATACAAGATCAGAATAGTGCAAGCTAGGTATTCCATGTCACAGTCTATAGAAGCAAAAGTTGGACTTTGAAGAAGCAGGATAGAAAAAGTAATGATACCTTTGAACTTTGCTGTTGGAGAAGACTCTTGAGAATACCGTGGATAGCCAAAACAAACAAACAAACAAACAAACAAACAAACAAACAAATCATTGAACAAATTAACCCAGAGTTCTCACTCAAGGCACAAATGACCAAGCTCAAATTATCCTACTTTGGACACATTGTGCCAAGACATAGTCTCTGGAGAAGGCTGTAATGCTGGGAAAGGTAGAAAAAAAAGAAGGACAACCAGCAGCAAGGTGGATGGACTGGGTTACAGTGGTGATGACTATACCATTGGAAAACTTGAAGGACCAGGTTAGGGACAGATTATCATGAAGAAAATCTATCTAAGAATTGACACAACTTAATGGCGCATAATCAATCAATCAATGGCTTGTTGGGTTACCTTCTTTCAGGAATGATGCATAATGATCTGGTTGTGCAACATCTTTTTTTTTTTTAATAAAAGAAAGTCTAATTGGTACATATGTTACCATTGATGCATATCTTTATGATATAAAGAAATAGTGTACATAATATAGGCAGGTATATAACTGCAAATACACTATGTAAATCCTGCTCACACAGTAAAAAAGGCTCACTACCCAAGACAAGACAAAGATCAACAATAGCATGTGTCTGCATGTATGTCTCTGTGTGTTCAAGAGAGTGGGTAAAAATGAAAATGAAGGGAGGGGTTGGAAAGGCTGCAGAACTTCAAACAGGCTAGTGTCAGAACCTTGCAATCCAGCTATGCTAGTTCGCTTGCTTGCTTGTGCCATTAGAGAAGAAGGGAGGGGGGGAAGGAATGGAATGTGAACCGTTAAGCGCAGATGGGCTGTTATCTGGCACCCAGGACTTCCAAGGCTGTACCAACCTGGGAACCTGAGGATTTCATCGCCATGTGCAGAAGAGTCTCAAAGACAAGAGACGGAAGGGGACAATGGGGGAGAAATAAAATTTAGTTTTGGTGTGCGCGGAACTCAGTTCCAGCTATGCTTCTAGAGCTGTGCACTGCTTTTCCAATAAATTAAACTCTCATCGAAACCAATGCAGATTCAAAGAAGAGAGTTGCTTTCATTGGGAACTGAGTACTGCAGTTCTTACAGCTAGATACAGAGAATAACAAGGGCTATGCTAAAGGTCAGACAAACAGATTGAGGAAGGATAAAGATAAAAGAATATGGATTTGGAGAATGATGAAGGTTCACAGAGGAAAAAGTTAGTTATACTTTTAAAAGGCAATAGAACAAATACTGGGTATCAACTGACAGAAATATTTTTTTCCCGAGAATAAAGAGCCTAATTATAAATATTTCATTGTTCTTTATTTTTTAAGATATACATTGGAAAATATCACAACATACCCAAAGCCTTTGATCTGCAGCCTGATATTATGTGATCTCTTTTAAAGCAAATTTAAATAATTTTGAGTTGCTGATTTCAACAGCCTGAGTTCAACAAGCCTTACAATACTACTTTGTCAAGATACATATGATTACATGTGTTTTGTCACTAGTTCTACATTTTTTATTATAAAGGAATGTTTTAATACCTAAAGACTTGTAAGTCACCCTGAACTCTTCGGAATATATGAAGGATAAAGGCTCATTTGTGTACACTCAGCTCCTGGTGACACAGGTAACATTCATACAGTTTTCCTAGTAATATACAGAATTTGTTTATCACTGTTTTCTAAGATGCTTTCTGGTGGCCTTTATTACATCCAAGTGTAAATCAGCTTTTGTTTCACTTTCTGAGATCAGCTAGTCTACTGTATAGTCCTTCTGTCCTTTCTGTTCCATCATCAACAGCAATTCCATTGTTCAGTCAGCTGTGAAAACAGAGAAGGTATAGAATGTTATGCATTTTTTTAGTCTTTGAAAAATAAAATAGATATTATTTACACTTTAAATAGCAGCTGGCACTGCTTTAAATTCAGGTCTTAAATTCACCAGTGTGAAAGAAACAAATCATCTGCTTAACACCAAAACATGAATTGATGTATTATTGGCTTAAATCCATTTTGTTTCACATACATCGACATTCCCCCTCCAAAAAAAAACTCCTGTATGTGGATTTTTTAAAATTATTATTAACAGGGTTTTCTGCAGTAAGCAATTGAGTATATAAGAGGTGGTGATATCGTTATTTAGTCAATTCTGTCTAATCCATCTTTCCTAAACTGAGTTTTTCCAGTTCTATGGTTCTCATTAACTATCATGTTTATGGGAGTACATCCACCTGATCACATGGATGTCTGGTTTAAGATCTTCCTCTGTTAGACCTTATTTGCCACATTACACTAGATAATTTTTTTGTGCATCATCCTGAATAATTTCATTTTTCATTGGCTCAGAATCTCTTTTGGTCTTTGGAGAATTGAGGATTTCATTGTGGGACTGAACCTTTGATCCTGGACTCTGACACCCAAACCTAAAGAGAATTAGGGGGCAATTCAAGGAGGGGTAACCCTGATGGTCATCCAGATACTGCTGAACTCTAGATCTCAGTGTCCCTTATTGTTGTTCATGCTGGCTGGGACTGCTGTGAGTTGTAATTCAAATGGAGTAAGAATTTGCAGAACAGCATGATTGCAGCTGGAACAATAGGCTGGATTCCCAAAACTGTCATTGTATTTATCATCCCATCTAAATAGCCCACTTCAGAGTTTAATAGCAAGAAAGGGAGGCTTGGTGCTTTATGGTATGTCTTGTCCTGGAGAGTGATAAAATTACAAAAATATACTGTATTGTTTTATTCAAAGGTTATTTGTCTGGAAGGCAAATCAGGCTCAGGCTTGCATCATTAATTATAGCTGCCATTTGAAAACAACACCTATATATTTAATGAGTTTCTGCTTCAGAAAACTTTATAAGGAACTTACTTCAACTCTTCCTCCTCGTCTTTAACAGCTATCTCTTTTTTTTACTTCAATTAGCATATAGCATAATAAGAACAATGGATCTCCCATAGTATCTGCTTGGCTGATTTGATTTGGCAGTGTTGGCGCACTCCAGGTTCCTTCAATGAGACAATGCCATCTAGAAGGACCCCAAAAGTGCACCTTCTCTGCCCCAGTGCCTGCCTCCTGGAATACAGTTCCTCCCAAGATCTGGGTGATCTCCACTCTGCTGGGATTTGGAGGGCCTTGAAGACTTGGCCCTTTGCCAAGGCCTTGTGTAGCCCCTTCTGAGGAGTGGGTGGGTGTTTGTTACTACCTGGTTTGGTTGGTTGGATGGTTGGTTGGTTGGTTGTTTTTTGCCATGTTTTATTCCTTGATTTTAGTATTGTATTATTTTATTGTGTTTTGTTTGTTTGTTTTCTGTTTTTATTTGTGAAATACCCAGAGTTGTTGGGGGGTCAGGCAATGTATAAATTTTAACAACAACAACAATAATTTGGTCTAGTGGTTAAGGCACCAAGCTAGAAAGCAGGAGACGGTGAGTTCTAGTCCCACTTTAGGCATTAAAGGCTGGCTGGGTGACTTTGGACCGGTCACTTTCTCTCAGCCCAACCCACTTCACAGGGTTGTTCTGGGGAAAATAGGAGGAGAAAGGAGTATTATGTATGTTCATTGCCTTGAGTTATTTATAAAAATAATAAAGTGGGATAAAAATGTAAACAACAGCAAAAACAACCACCCCCAGTGAGGCACTACCTTGACATGGTTGTGGGGCTTGCGTGCTCCAAGGAGGATGACAGCTATGCCAGAGGTTCAACCATACTGGACAGGTCTCATCAGAGGAGCCAGACAAAGAGTGTCTCTCCCTTAAACAATATAGTATGACATAATTACAGAAACCTATACTGGCTCAGTCATCGCCCAGGTCAGCAAGGACTGCACTAGGTGTTCTAGTTCCTGGACATCTGGTGACAAGTGGGATACAGGACTCAGGACTGTTAGCTGAGCAACCAGGGCCAGCAGCTTCAGGACTACTGGAAGAAAAATTGTTTACCCATCGCAAATATACAAAGATTGAAAACAAAGAAATAATGATCTGCTATTACAAATCAAGTCCAATGAGAAGAGGATATCTGAAATGCACCAGTTCTGGAAAGAAGAACATCCAGAATCAGAAATAACAGAACAGAGGCTAGCAGATCAATGTTGATTTATATTATGAAATAAAGTATTCACAGAAGCAGAATTAGAAGAACAGCAAAGGTCTACCCAGGGCAAAGATTGAAGCCTTGCCAGAAGTAGCTCAGACTGTAAAGGCAAACCAGGGGGAGTCAGCAGTGGAGGAAGCCAGCATAGCTATTGAATCAGTTTCATTCCCAAACCAGGCACCTTCTCATCTGCCTTCTCTTCAAAAAGAACAAAGCCCTCTAACTAAAAAACAAGAATAATTGAAAGAAAGAATAACTGAGCATCTAGAAAAGCACAAAAAGAATAGAATAAGGTTGCCTGCATTAAAGCTTGTTACAAAGAAACAGCTAGCACAAGTACTAAAAGATGCCAATACTGTAATATCAAATATAAGCACTAGCTCACTGCAAGAAACAAACCAACTAATGTACAGCACAGCTGCAGTTAGAACTGAATAGCTTGGGTGCAAAACCAACAAGCAAGAAAAAAAGCTAAATAGTGCACCACCAAAATGGAAGATCAGGTTGGAAAATAAGATCAGCATGCTAAGATCAGATGCAAGCAAGCTAGAACAGATGAAAGAAAAGAAGCTGAAGAACAAGGAGACCAAAGAATACCTGATTAAGAACTATCACCTAGAAGCAAGGAAGATCAAGGAAGCACTGGAAATAATAAAGCAAAAAATAATAGCCATAGCCAAGAAGATCAGCAGATATGAAATTCGAATTGCACACTATAGGCAGAATCTCCAATTTCAGTCAAATCAGAAATGTTTCTACCAATCCATCAATGGAGAGACTGCAATGAACCAGTCAACATGTGACAAAGAAGAAACAGTGTAGTACTGGGCGCAGCTGTGGGACAACCCAAAGAAATATAACAAGAATGCAACTTGGATGGAGGAGGAGGAGGAGGAGGAGGAGGAGGAAGCTGAAATGAAAGAACCTGTAATAACAGCAGAAATGGTGGAGAAAAGGGCAAGGAAGATCAAGAGTTGGTCAGCACCAGGTGAAAATGAACTGCATGGTGTTTGGTTGAAACATCTGACTGCTCTGCACCCACTCATTGCCGAACAGTTTAACAAGATACTGCAAGGAGATGAAATTGAAGATTGGTTAACATCTGGATAAACCTACCTGATAATGAAAGATCCAACAAAAGGGGCAGCACCAGGCAACTACAGGCCAATTATCTGCTTACCAACAACTTTCAAATTGCTAACTGGTGTGGTAGCTGATGCAGACCAACAGCATCTAGTTGAAAACAAGCTGTTTCCATTTGAGCAGATAGGAAGCCACCCAAACAGCAGAGGGACAAAAGATCAGCTCCTAATTGACAAGATGATTTTGGAAAACTGTAAGAGAAGGAAGATGAACTTGAAGGTAGCTTGGATTGATTACAAGAAAGCATTTGACTCCCTGCCACATGACTGGATAATCAATTGCTTAGAAATAACAGGAGTCAGCAGAAACATCAGAAGCTTTGTGCAAAGATCAATGGCACAACAGAAGACACAGTTGCTGGTCAATGGTGATAGTCTGGGAGAAGTTAACATCAAGAGAGGAATCTTTCAAGGAGACTCACTATCACCACTACTGTTTCTCATTGCATTGATTCCTCTGTCAACAATACTGAACAAGTCAGGCCATGGCTATCAAACATCAAAAACATCTGCTAGGCTATCCCACCTCCTTTGCCTGGGTGATCTGAAGCTGTATGGAAAAACACTATTTGAAATAGAATCACTGCTGAACACTGTCTGAATACAGCCAAGATATTGCAATGGAGTTCGGACTGAACAAATGTGCCACCTTCCCAACAACAGGGGAAAATAGTGAAAACTGAAGGAATCAAGATGCCCAATGGAAATAACATCAAGAGTCTGGATAAAGAAGATCACTACAAATACTGGGCATCCTTCAAGCGAACAACATCAAGCACATTGAAGTCAAGAAGAAGATTAGTAGTGAATACATCATGAGAGTGAAAAAGATCTTAAAGTCCAAACTCAGTGGAGGAAATGCCATCAAGGCAATTAACAGCTGGGCACTTCCACTCATTAGATACCCAGCTGGAATAGTGGGCTGGAGAACTAGAAACCTTGGATAGGAAGACCAGAAAAATAATGACAATGAATCATGCCCTTCATCCATGCAGTGAAGTTGACAGATTCTACTTACCAAGGAGCATAGGTGGGCATGGAATGTTTCAAGTACATCAGACAGTTGAAGAAGGAAAAATGGCATTAGAAGAATATCTGAAGGACAGTGAAGAAGATGCACTGAAGCTAGGCTTACTGAATAATGAAAAGGCCAAACTGGCCTATAAGAAAGGCCAAATGAAGAAGAGAAAGGAGACATGGCAAGGCAAAGTGTTTTGTGGCCAGTACACACACACACACACACACACACACACACACAAACAGCAGGCAAAGCAGATAACAACAAGACCTGGCAATGGCTAAGAGCAGGAAAGTTGAAGAAAGAGACAGAGGGGCTAATTCTGGCTGCACAAGACCAAGCCTTAAGAACAAATTCATGTAAAGCCAGAATTGAGAAGAGAGCAACAGACAGCAAATGCTGTCTCTGCAAAGAAGCTGAAGAAATAGTGGACCACCTAGTCAGCTGCTGCAAGAAGATCACATAGACTGATTACAAACAACGGCATGACAAAGTAGCAACAATGGTGCATTGGAATATCTGCAAGGAATACCATTTGCCGGCAAGCAAGAACTGGGGGGACTGCAAAACAGACAACGTAATAGAAAATGAAGAGGCTAAAGTGCTCTGGAACTTTAGAATTCAAACAGATGAGCACCTGCCAGATAACACCCCAGACTTAACAATTGTTGATAAGAAAGACAAAAAAGTCTGGATAGTGGACATTGCAATACCTGGAGACGGCAGAGTAGAAGAGAAAGAACTGGAGAAAATCACAAAAGACAAAGGCCTGCCAATAGAAATATGGTGAAAGAAAGCAAAAATAGTACCAATAGATATAGGCCCCTTAGGTGCAATCCCAAAACTTCTGGACCAACACTTGAAGACCATCGGCATTGACAAAATCACTATCAGTCATAGCAAAAGGCACCTTTACTTGGAACAGCTTCCATCCTGTGACAATACCTTTAACACCATCAAACAACATCTGCCTATCCCAGGTCCTTGGGAAGGATTCAACAGGTGGACAAAAATGCCAAATCCAGTCTAAGCATCTGACTGACTGTGTGACCAACCATAATAATAATAATTGCAGGAGAGGTCTAGAAGCAGTCTTTACTAGACTTAAGCACAAGGAAAAACTCAGACTAAAGAGCAAAGCCATCTAAGTTTGAAAAGCTTTGAACTATTCCTTTTAGATCCAGCAGCCTTTCCCCATTACAATACCTAGCCTAGATTTGTTGACAGTGATGTGTTTGTGAATATGTTGTGCTAAATAGCTGTTGTTCCTACCATAATTAGTTTTAGATGTTCTTGTCGTGAAGCTTAAATTTGTTTTCTGCTAAGTTTTACGATTATGTTTTATTATTAGTAGTCCCACTGGATGGAGTGTTTTAATAACAAAATATCTATACATATACAGTGTATATTGTGCTACAAATGAAGATGTTCTTCATCAGGCCTGAGTGAACTGATCACAGTATGCCTTACCATCAACAGAGTTTCTGCAGTGCAAGGGAATACTCTGACTTTGTCGAAGGATTTTGTGTTGCTCCACCTGGTCCAGTAGGCAGAAACCTAGTAGCCAGACCATGAGGCAGCTGGAGCAATGTGAGCAATGTGACACCTTTGCTTCACTCTTTACAGAAAGAAGGGGCATACATTGCTTCAGAAAGCAACAAAGGGAGCTTCCCTCAAAGCAACATTGAAGTGAAACCCACCTTCAGAACTTCACACAGCACAGTACCACAATGACAGATGAAGGCGTAAGAAAACAGAAAATTGTACAGGACTAATCAACTTTCTGTTTATCCCTTGGTATGCATTACCCTTGAGTTGCTCAATGAATGGGGGCATACACAAAGCAGAAAACGTGATTTTTTTCACGCTTGGAACAAAACAGCCCCCTAAAAATGTCCCTTAAAGAGATTCTGAGGTAGTTGACCAAAATTGAAATGGCTTAAGTATTCCACTCATAGGAAACAATGGTATTTGGAACAAGCCTCAAAACCACAAGACTAGATGGAATAGCAGTTCATGGTTGTGGTTACTTAATAAAAAATGGCCACAGAGATTATTTTGAAAGGATTTTTTCCCAATAGGATTTTTTTTCCCCAATAGGAAATACTGGAAACAGCAATGAAAAATAAGTTAAAATCTGTTCTCAGAAGCACTCTCCCTGTTTTCAATTTTTTAAGTAAAATTAAATTTTAAGTCCAACCAACACACTAACTAGTCAAAAAGGGCTAATCCAATCCCTTTTCTTTTAAATTAGCATATATCTTGTCCTATTGATAAATAAGCCAGCCAGGAAAGCACAAGATGTACTGTGTTTGTTCTTTTCACTTCTTTTTTCTTTTTTGTTTTCAAAAAAGTTTTTTTTTTAAATCCCCTTTGTCAAATCCCTTTTGTCAAGTTGTAAGCTGTCAGCACTGAGTAGCATCTCACCTACTTCACAAGTTCAACTAATGAATTTTCCTTTTTATTTTTTTGGGTAGCCAAATGCTGTTGCCTAATTAAAAATTAGTTTCCTGTAAGCTGCACTGAGCTCCTGGTGATTATATGTCTAGCTCATCCTCTTTCGCAAGGCTATGGAAGTAGTTTGCCATTGCTGCTTCTTCAAATATGTTTCTCCCCCAACCCCCATTCCTACTTTAGCTTCTTGTTTTCAATGTCTTGGTGGTCTCCCAGTTAAATACCAACTAGGTCTAGCTCTACTTAGCTTTGCAAGATCAGCCAAATTTGGCTAAGGGCTACCATCGAGCTGGGCTCTCAACTATTTCGTGAATAAATTGAATATTACAGCATAGTGGCAAAATAAAACAACAGAAAGCAATATAAATAGTTAAAGTTTCAGGCTGTACCAACAGCAAATCAGCTCCTCAACAGGATGAAGGGGCAAAGTGCATCCAGAAGTCTTTCTTATAGTTAAGGCTTAGCAGCACCAACTGGACAAAAGGTTCAGCAGCAATCCTTCAAACCTATCTAGGTGGTTGCTAAGAGTCGGCAATGACTTGATGGCATATAATCAATCAATCAATCAATCAATCATCGCTCCCGCAGAACAAACATAGAGCTGTAGTATTTTTAACTTTGTTCTGGAAGCACACCTTCAACAGAGCGCAAGGATATGCTCAGTTTCCCTTTACTAAAACTTCACTTCCCAGCTCAGCCCAAATCAACGCAGAGTTTGCATTTTAAATACACTCTGAACGTTCAGCATTGAACTAGCACTTTTTGCATCAACAGTCTCAACGGCACCAGCAACACTTGCGTGATAAGCACCATACTTCATGCACGTGCACGCACTTTTTGTCTTCACTTGCCTTGGTCAACCTGCGGCCATCAGCTTTTCGATTTTTCAGTTGCCTGCCCCAAAACAGCAGAGCACAATACGTTTGCAGTTGATCTACCCATCCACTGCGAAACTCCAACTCGAGGCGAGAAAGATATTTGAAAAGCAACCATAAGTCACAAAGCAGTGATCCAATCACAATACACAAAACAGCGATGCTCGAAAGAAATCATGCCTGTTCTAAGAACAAGAGAGGACTTGGAAGAAGGGCTTCTTCCCCCCCCCCCCCCCAAGCTCTGAACACTCAAAAGGGCTGTGACAATGTCAAACCATTTTGCACTCTATTACATGCGTACACATAATAAAATTCCTGTCTTCTTACACCTGCTTACTATGGCCAAATAACCCAGCAAGGTTATGACACCACTTGATGAAGAATAAGGCTGTTCATGCCATAGCATTTTTGTTATTTGCTAATCCTTCACAAAGAGCTTTCATATTTATAGTCAAGAAAAGGCCAGTACAGCAATACTGTACAGTTTTGGAAATAAACTGCTGTTTTTGTTCCCTTGGTCAACTCTTCCAGGATGTCTTTGATTTGGGTATAGCTTGTGAAATCTGCCTATGCCTTATATATACTGCCTCATAGATACTTAGATATACTGCACGTTCTGCATATGACTTCTATCAGGACATATTTTTCCTTAGTATTTTCTAATCTCTGTTGTATTTTTATTTATCGCTGACCCCAATTCACATTGTTGTATGTGGGTTCATAGCAATCTCTCTGATATTCTTTTTCTTATAAATGGCGTGCTTGACATTTATTGTCCTGTGAAGCGTCTCTAAACTCTTCAAGGAGTTTAGATGATTGGTAAGGAAAGAGGGGAGAGACAAACACAACCTGGACTTTTAGCCCCGGCAGAGTTTTATCTTTCTTATTCCACTTACAAGCTTCCCTTTGGCATCTGGATACTGTACCGTACTGGCTGTGGTAGCAACAGAATGCAGGATGTGATGTTTTTAACTTGGGTCTCATCCAGGATGGTTCTTCTTGGACTCTTAGAATCTCAAGGGTGAATGATTCACTTTCATTTCCCACTCTGTGAAGAAACTGAAGGAAGATAGGGTTGGAGCATAAAAAGGGGAAGTCAGAAATTAAATATTTTCTTACATTATTTATAGGGTGTTTTGTTTTTAACACTTATAAATAATAATATATAATGGAAATTTTGGCATTAAGCTCAACGTTTATACTTCTTTGTATCATGAAAACAACTTAATGTACTCAGCTTGGTATCTCTTATTAATGTTATATTGAGCACTAATTATATAACTTCAGTAATTACCTGTCCATTTGTCGAAAATGTCTTTTTTGAAAATACATTTTTGTTCTGAAAAGGAGTTGTTGAAAGTCAGGTGGCACATGAGATGATTGTTTTATAAATAAAATATTTATAATATTATAAATAATTAAAAAAAAAGAAAAGAAAAGAAAGGCATCTTCCTTTCAAATTTCTAGTCAAAGTCATTGCTACTGTTTCCCATGATAGACTGCTGTCATGGAACATGAATGCAACATAAACAAGTGAAGATGTGGATTTTGTCACTAAGTAGCAAAATCTACCATTTCCCAAACTGGTGTCCCACCAGATAAGTCTGTCACCCCAAGCCAGCATGCCTTATATTATATAAGGGAAAATAAATCAGATTTGGACTGTGGTTTCCATCCTTCCTTAGAAGTGTGGTCTTGGCTCTCTGAAATTCTTGTCCTTCAGAATTCTGTCCAGTGTTCATCTTCCCTCCAAAACTTCCATGTTTTGGAATTTTGACATTTTTAGACATTGTAATTTAATTATAGAAGCTGTACTTTGCTCATATTATGTTGCTGATACCCCTGATGTGCTAATCCATTCATGATTCTATTCAATGGCTTTTAAAATGTGAGGTGCACTATCCCAAATGCAGTGATGGTGTGACACAAAAGAAATATTATAAATATATAAGCCAGCATGGCTGGAAATTTTGTTTTAGGTAATATTTTAGAGCAAGTTCTTGCTGTCAAATCAATAACTAAGAAATATTTTTACATAAGGAACAAATACCATATTATCTAAGGCAGGGTTCCTCAACCTCAGCAACTTTAAGATGGGTGGACTTCAACTCCCAGAATTCCCCAGCCAGCCATGGGGAATTCTGGGAGTTCAAGTCCACCCATCTTAAAGTTGCTGAGGTTGAGGAACCCTGATCTAAGGTATACGTATGCATAGATCGTTATTTAACTATTCTATAAGAGATTATCAAGATGGCAACAAACTGTAAAGGGTCTCACTAGCCTTACCAGACTGTCTTATCCAACTAGAGCAAATCCTGGGTGATACAGAGCATCAGGAATTGCTTTAGACTTTCACACATATGCACAAAGATCCCAGGAGATTCTCTGCCCCACCCCCCAAGCCCCCAATGTTCTGGAAGTCTTTAAAAACTTGTTCTCCCACATCTTTGTGAGCTTGTGAAACTCCTGTCAGTTGTGTTTTATAGTATATGGAGTGTGATTTTTCTGGTTGGGTGGCCTCTAAATCTGATGATGATGATGATGATGATGATGGCACCACCTTCTTTTTCTTTCCTCTCGCAGGAATATTAGAACAAGGCTAAAAGAAGAAAAACATGTCTTCCTTTCCTAATGAATAAATGAAAAATCACAAGGGCAATTTAAGCAAGCTCATTGTAGTCAGTCTGCAGAGGCCTAGGTCATCTGATATGTGTGTTACCGGATTACAACTCCTAAGAAACAAACTGGCAACATTAATGCCTATTTAGAATAAAATTTAGTTTATTAAGGCACACTGATGCCCACAGGCTCTCACTGCTTTAATCAGCTTGACAAAAGCAGCTTTAAAACATTGCACACAAGCTCTGCTCCTCTGGAACATGCATGCCATGTCATGACACATGTAAAAAAAGAAGGCGGGGGGTTGTGTCACAACACAGGGGTGCTGCTTGTGTCACTCTGAGCCCATTTGATCTCCCCTCTGGACATTACCATTAAGATGCAGAACAGCAACAAGGAAAAGATTGGATTCAAAATGTAAGTAAAATGAAAGAGGTGATGGGAAAACTAATCCAAAGTGAAGACTGAGTCTCAGGAGAAAATAACTGTGAATGGACTCAGGCAATGCTTTGAGCATCTCCTCTTTCTCTTTCTTTTCCAACCCAATTCTTTTTCATGGTATTTTGCATATTCTGTTCAGATTCAGAAATTAGGCAATAATTCAACCTGGGTCAATCTTTTCCCTTACAACATCTAGTGTAGTAGTCCTATTGTTAGCTGTTGAGTTTGTAAATTTTATATCCTGATCAAAGGAACTCTTGTTTTCTCAGCATTATTCTTTCACTCAAATAACCTTTAATGTTTCTTTCCATGATAACACCATGTTTTTGTTCTATGCTCCCAATACTGTCAACTTTATTTATTACAGCATGTATGCTTAAATGTGTGCAGGCTTAATCTGAGATAGTTACTTCTTGAGAGAGAACACCAAATGGGGACACTTCTCTCTCTCGCTTTTTAATCTTTTTATTAAAGTTTATACACACACACTAATACAGAACTAAAAAATCTACAAACAGGAAGGAAGGGAGGGAGGGAGGGAGGGAGGGAGGAAGGAAGGAAGGAAGGAAGGAAGGAAGGAAGGAAGGAAGGAAGGAAGGAAGGAAGGAAGGAAGGAAGGAAAGAGAAAAAGAAAGAAATATAAAAGATGACTTTCCCCTCCCTCCAAACAAGTGTATGAATTAACAGTAATTTAACGCCTTTTCTAGTATTACTAAAAAAAAAAAGACCCTCTTCATCACCTTTCTCATCCCTAAACAATAACAAAAATATTCAACAATCAATCTAATCAGCAACAACAAAAATGCCAGAAATAATAAACTATATATTTTAAGCTTAAACCAATAGGTCTATTTTGCATTTTAGCTTCTAAGTTTTTTCTGAGAAATGAAACCTAAAAGATCTCTCCCCTTAAGGATACAAAAGATCAATAATAATCACATATGTGTTTTAAACTAAGCCAAATAAATCATTTTTACAGGTATAGATCATTGTCTTACAGTCCTGGTCAGAAATAGAAAATTCACTATTAACAATCCAAGATCAAAACATAGACAATTTAACCTTGATCTGATAAATCCCCTCCGAATTCCTTTCTCTTCTTTTTGAAAAGCTCAGTCTCTAAATAAAACCCCAAATAACAAACTCTTATCATTCTCTTCCTATTTATTTTCAGAAAAGGTTTCAGAGATTTGGTATTTCCCTTCTGTATGTCCAAAATAGGATAATTCTCAGGGTCACTCTTCCGGTCCATTACAGATTCTTTCTCCATATCATTGTCATAATCAAGCAACTTTGAGTCCATCTTCAGATCCACAGCATCTTTTTCCATATCTTCCATGTCTCTCTTATAATCTGGCATTTCTTTAAAGTCCATTTTAGAATCCTTATTCAAGTCATCCTCCACTGCTATTTTATCCAGTAGAATCTTTTCTTCTTCTACAACCTCTGTTATTCCCAATTTTAAAAATTGTTCCTGGATACACTGATTCCAGGAACGATTCAAAATTCTTATTTGGAAGAAGGGTATTCCTCCATTATGTTAAAAAACATACATTCCGTTAGCCTCCATTCCCTCTGACCTTGAAAGCTCAGTCTTATCCTGTGTTTATTTACAGAAGCAAAACTTTCCCAGGGCTGACTTTCTTGCAATTAAATCCAAATTCACTTTCTGTATTCTCTTAAACATTTAAAACAATCCTTAAAAAGACTGTTTCAAATCTATCTAGCCTCTTAACTGTCCGCAATCAACATTCTTAATTCACTTTCACTGTTTTGAAACATTACAATATTTCTTTTTGATCTTTAAACTTACTTTAGTCCTCTTTCTTCCAGAATAGTAGGAAATTCTCTCAGTGTACAGTAACTTGTCTTTCAGGAGGTTTTTAATTGCCAAATAAATCACAAATAGGCAGTTTACAATGTTAATTGAAAGAGAAAGTAAAGCAAATCTAGTGTCCTTTTGAAGCTGTGCACCATAGCTTGGGCTCAGTGTTTCCCTCAACTCCCAGAGTGCTCCACCTGCTAGAAATTGCTAGATTGCAATCTCTTCACAGGGAATCTCTGTAAGGAGTACCTGTGGGTGATCCTGTCAATCTCTTATCTAGAGATCATTCCAAAGAGCTGGACTGAGGCCAGCTCCCCTAATTGCCGTGGGCGTTGGTGCCACAAAGAATAGAGCTGAAATCAGCCATTTCTTCCCCAGAAGCCCCCAAATGGGGACACTTCTCAAATCAAGATGCTCTGAGCCTAAAGTCAGCCAAATTATTTTCATGTTGTGGCAAAAAAAAATACTATGTATTTCTATTAATTAAATAACAATCTATTGGCATCTGTTTCATGGTATTGCAAATCTTCTGCCTGAGTTAGTGACTTCCTTCTGCTCAATGGTAGGGGAAGCTTTCAGTGGGTCCATTTTCTATGTCTTTGAAATTGTTGCCTATTTTCTGTTTTGTTATTGTTGTTGTTAATTACCCTCCCAAACTGGAAAGTTTAAATCTAATATTAGATACCAAATCATATTGCTGGACTCATCCTCTGTCCAGTCTTTATTTTTGCTTCCCTGACATGTATTGAGCAAAATAACCATTTTGATACAATCCTTTCCATTACAGTTGTAGCTTTTTTTTTTTTTTTTAAGTTTCTGTTCCTGACTATACAGGTTATCATCAAGTCTTCCAGTGCAGCAAAGGACCTTCTGTTACTATACTGTCATGAGAAAACAGAATGACTATAATGATATGCTTCAGTTACAGTGGTGCATGTTATGATTTGTGATGCTGCAGATGAAGCAAGAGGCTATACCTAACAGACTGGGGAATACAACCCAAATCTTATTAATTGGAAACAAACTCTGTTAAAAATAAGATTTTGAGAACTGAGTGAGAAATAGTCTGGCTGCCAATTACTCAAAAACAGCCTTTGTAAGATTACACCTCAGGTCATATGACTGGGGGAAAATCCAGTAACTAGGACTCCCTGACTCTAAAATTATATAATTTACTGAGTAATTGAAACCTTTTTCTCAGTTCTATTCAAGATCTGATGGTTTGAATATGATCCTGGTTGCTGTAAGTCTAGACCTGATGCTAGATAAAAAGCAATTGATTTTCAGTCTCATTGCTTTTCCATTCATACTTTACAGAATACTTAGCCAAATTAAATGAATTCAAGTTTCCATGGCCAGATGAATTATATCATAGGTACTGAAGAACTAGCAGAGGGGATCACAGAACTATTAAGTGTACTCTTTCAGAGCTTCAGGAAATCTGTGAAGCCCCAGAAGATGGGAGGAGATGAAATGTTATCCCTATTTTCAAAAAAGAGGAGGAGGAGGACCTGGGAAATTACAGACTTGTCATTTTGAAATCTATACTGAGAAAAGTTTATATCAGATTATTAAAGAGCATGTTTATGAGTGTTTGGATAGAAATGCATCAGTTAACGAAAGCTACTGAATTAATAGATTGGGAAATGACATGGACATAATGTAGGTTGACCTCATCAAAACATCCAGCAAAGTCTCTCATGATAACTTCATTAATAAAATGGTAAAAAAAGGCTAGGTGATACCACAATTAGATAGATTCTTGCTTGGCTTAATGACCTTATCCAGAGAATACTCATAAATGTTTCCACATCATCTTGGAGAATAGTAATAAGTGAAGTGCCACAGCGTGTTCTTCAACATTTTTATTGATGATCTGGATAAAGAGGTTGAGAAGATGATTATCAAAATTGCAGATGGCAAAAACTAGAAGGAATTACTGCCATGTTAGAAAAGAAATAGAAAATTCAGAAATATATTTATATATACACATTTATATATACACAGTGGATGAGATTTATGAGAAAAAAATGAAAGCCATAAGTATAGGATGGCAGGGACCAGACCTAGCAGCAGTACATGTGGAAATGATCAGGATGTTCTAGTGGATCATACCTTGAATATGGGCCAATACCATTCTGAGCAACACAGTCTAAAAAGGATATTGACAAACTGGAGTGAGTTCAGAAGAGAGCTACCAGAATGAAGAGGGGACTGGAAATCAAGTCCTATGCAGAATGGTTTAAAGGACAGGGTAAGTTTATCCTGCAGAAGAGAACACCACAAAAATATTTAATCACAGTTTTCTGATATCTAAAGAATTATTACACAGAGGAGGGAGTTGGCTTCCTCTCCCTCACCCTGGAGGGCAGGACCAGAACCAATAGATTGAAATGACATAGAAGTAGATTAAGATTAGATACTAGGAGATGTTGTTCTAACAATAAGGCCTGTCAACCAGTGGAATAAGAATCAGCTGTTTCATAAAGTGGTAATGAAGACCTTAATGAAGATCTTCACTAAAACTTTCACTGAAGGTCTTAAACTAGAGGCTGGATAGCCATCTGTCTGAAATGCTTTAGCAGAACTTGGGTTAGACTAGGTGACTCAGAGGTCTCTTCCACCTCTATCTTCTATTTAGAGGCAACAGAATGGGATTTCAGCTCTTTGCCAAAAGAAGAAAGCTGAATGGGAATTCTAGGAAAATTGTTTCCTCCTGATTCCCCAGTTTCTGGAAACAGAATGTAAAGAGACAAGAAATTGGGTAAGAAAAGGGCAATGCAATGAAATAACACTAGAGAAAAGTTAAATGACCTACTAAAATGCAAAAGAGCCAGATGAGGCAATAACTGGTTGGTGGCCTGATCTTACAGTGTGGCTGTTAAAGCATCAACAAGTAGAAAGTTAAGAATGAATTATTTTGATTAATATGGCCTGACAATATTTATTTGCTCTCTATTCCTTCATTTCTCCCCTGTCATCCATTCCTGATACTTCCTACTGTGCAATAATAAGAAATCTCTACTGATCCTAACTGTTCTTTTAAAAATAACTTACACATTTGTGGGTTGGATTGTTTGGTGAAGATTCTCATTTAATTTCATAGAAAAAAAAATGTTGAGGCAAAAACCAACAGAGAAAACATTTCACTGGAATTTTGTGGCCAAAATATGAATTCTTGCATTCACTTTTGTTACAAGGGACCAATAAAAGTTCAGCAGGCTATTCTAACTTTCAGGATAAAATAATCAATCAAGATTTCTTCTATTAAATTAAAGATTAGGGAAATAATTTAGGAGACAACACATCCCATGAGGCTTTTTGAGATTGGGAAGTGTAGGCAGGTCATGAGGCAATTAAACAATGGAGAAAGGTGTAATAAAAAAGAAATAAAACCCACAACAGCCTCACAATAATAAAGTGAGCACAATTTTTTAAATGGGAAAGAAAACTTTCAGGAAATTGGAGGAGAGATTTGGCATAGCACTAATTGGAATATACTGTTCAAGGACTGATTGCCTTGGAATTCACCCAGCTGTACTTTTTCTATGCTAGTATCCTCTGGACCAAAATTCCATAATAAGCCCCAGGCATTAAACATGGAGGATGGGAATTTGTGGAGGTGTTCAACACCATATTTCCTGAGGGCAACCTGGAAGTTGCTGTATTTTATACCTTTCAAACTGGCTCAGGAAACACAGCTATGCATGTCTTTGCATGCTTTCAGTTAGAAACAAAATACAACAACACATAGGGTGAACAGCTACATTTTCTGGAATACCCACTGTTATAGTACTTTGCTGGGAACTAGTACCTTTCAGGAGTTTACTCCAAGAATCTGTTGGAAAGACCCACAATGTAGGCCCTACTCATATGGCTGGAATATTTAAGTATATTCTCAAATGTTCAAAGATAAATAACAGTTTCACTGTTAATGAGTTATCGCAGTAGGGGTAGAGAGTTCAAGTTGTGGCATAAGGTTCGGCAATAGTGCCACATTTCTGGTCTATGGTGACATTGACAATTATTTTACACACTTTTCTACAATGGGATAGTGGAATCCTTCTCTTTACTACTTCTCAAATAATATAAATGACTGACTTCTGAAAACTCATCTGATAGTGTTTCATGATCTACATAGTTATCACTAAAATTAGGTTATAGATATATTTTGATTTACTTAAACCATATATCCCCATTTGGGGACAAGGTGCTCAAAAGGATGGTGGCCATCCAGGTGCTTCAACCATAACATTTGCTGGAATGGTTCTGTGGGATGGAAATAGCAGGCACATTGATACAATTGTTTGCTCCATAAACTAGACCTTGCAATTTCTACTAAATTCATATTATGGGGTCCATCATATGACAGATAGAACTTTATTTCAGTAATTGACCAATAAAAATACATTCAATAAAACAAGCAAAGCAAAATTATCCCCTAAGGTCAATAACTGTTGACAACCATTTGTGGGTGAAGCTTACGCATAATGTCCCATCATATGTCATCTTCTCCTGTGATCTCTTATCTGCGGTAGACACTCTAGCATTGGCATTTCCTTTTGCCCAGAAACTCATCTAACAACAACAGTGTCATCATTTTGATGATATGACAAGTTCAAGTTTATTTGTCAAGACATTCAAAAGACATTCAACATGCTGATTTATGTTTTAGTTTCCCCTCTTGTTTGCTATAAGTCTGATTTATTTTTAGTGTGTGCAGTTCTTTTATACTTTTATTGCATTACATAGTGGCATATTTTGGTCTTTATAACTGTCATAAACCACCCTAAAATCCTACAGGACAGTATAGGTTTAAAATATTTTTCATGAATAGACAAATACTTTCATTGATTTGGCTCTACTAGTAGTTAATTTTCATATCTATATCTATATCATCTATATCTATATCTATATCTATATCTATATATCTATATCTATATCTATATCTATTTAAAAACAAGAGTAAAAATTAATACAAAGTAAAATAGAGTAAGAATGAAAAAAGAAAAAGGAAGAAATTAAAAAGAAAGCTAAAGTGCAAAAAGAAAAGTAAAGAAAAAAGGTAGAAGAAAGTTAGGAAAGAAAGAAAAAAAATATAAAGACACGGCTTCTAAACTTCTTCACAGCAGTTATATGTACAATTGTAGAATTACCTCTTTCTATAAAGTTACATCATGACTCTCTTCTTTCTATAATTTATCCTATCCAGTTGTCAAAACCATAGATCGTAAGTTCATTTTTTTCTGTTTTGCACCATAAAGGTTTCCAGTCAGCAATAAGATAGATTTTTTTTTTCTCTAATCAGACAGATCAGCTTGACCATCTGAGCAAGTTCTATCAACTTCACCAACCATACCCCCATTGTAGGTATTGCCAAATCTTTCCATCTTTGTGTGTACAATAATCTCGCTGAGGTTACCATATATAAAAACAAAGTTCCATGACTTTTTTCCAACTGTTTATCCATCAGTCTCAAGAGGAAAAGTTCTGGATTCAGTTGTACTGTATATTAATCTTTAAAATCCTCTGAATCAGTGTATCCACTTGAACCCAAAATCTTCCAGCTTTTTTGCATGTCCACCAAGCACGGTAAAATGACCCTTCTTGTTGTTTATATTTCCAACATAGATTTGAAGTACCTTTATACATTCTAGATAATTTTACTGGTGTCATATGCCAATGGTACATCACTTAATAAAAATTCTCCTTAAGATTATAACACAGTATAAATTTCAATCCTTTCAACCACATAGTGTCCCTTGTTCCATTTATATATTATAACCAAACCTTTTAGCCCACTTTATCATACATTATTTCACTTCTTCTGTTTCGAATTTCAATAAAAGTTTATACATTTTAGCAATCACATGTTCACCATTTGTACACAACTCCATTTCAAAGTCAGTCTTAGAATATTCAATGTCATACATTATTTTGTCTACTTTGAATGTTTCTGATAACTGTAAATAGGAAAATCATTGATAACTATGTCCCTCTGTCAGCAGTCGTTCTCTTGATTTTATTTTGTATACCCTTGACAGAATTCTAGTATCTCATGGTATGTTAACCATTTGTGTTTTCCTATTATTTCTCATCTATAAAATGCTTCTTGTGCTGACAGCCACAAAGGTGTTTTTGGGCACAACCTGGATTTCTATTCCATATTCTCAATATGGCATGTCTAACATAGTGATTTTTAAAATCGACGTTAGCCTTATTGTGGCACAAATATCAATGCCACCCATATCTCAGGTCATGTTCTTCTAACTCTAAAAGTCTTCTATCTCTCAGCAAAACCCAATCATTTATCCAGACTAAGCTGCAAAATACAATTTCAAATCAGGTAAACCCAATTCTCCTCTTTCCTTTGCAACTTGTAACACCTTATATTTAACTCATGATTTTTTCCCTTGCCATACAAAAATAGACATACCCTTTTGCCACTGTTTAATTGATGCCTCAGTTGTCAGAACCAGTATTGTCTGAAACAAAAACATCATTCTAGACATTCATTTTTATTACAGAAGCTCCCCCCAACAATGACAATTGTAATTTTTCCCATCTTAACATATCCTTTTTATCTTCATTCCAGTTAACATAATTTTTTTGAAATAACATACAATTCATTTTTGTCATGTTGATACCCAGATAGTTTACTTTTTTCTCAATCTTAAATCCCATTTTCTTCATCAATTCTGTTTGATCTTCTATTTTCATATTTTTTGTTAACATCTTCACCTTCTGATTATTAATCTTAAAACCTGCTAGTATACTAAATTCTTTTAATTTTCCCATCAATGTCTCTATCCCCTTTAATGGATCCTCCAGAACCAAGACCAGATCATCAGCAAATGGCCTTAACTTATATGTTTCTTTCGTAAAACCTTTACTCCTACAATTCTCTCATCTTGTCTGATATCTCTATTCACTATTTCAAAAACTAAAATAAATGGACAGTGGACATCCCTATTTTGTTTCTTTTTGTATCTCAAAGGGTTTTGTTAGATCTCCATTGACAATTATTTGTGCTTTCTTTGAAGTGTAAATAACTTTAAAAGAAAAAATAAAGAAGTGTAAATTGATCTTACCCATTTAATGAAATCATCTCCAAATTCATATCTTCCAAAACTTTAAACAGGAAGGCCAATTCAAATTGTCAAAGGCCCTCTCTGCATCTAAGAAAATCAATGCTTTCTTCTTGTCATGTTGCTCCAAGTAATCCAAAATGTCCAACACATTTCTTATATTATTATTTAACTGTCTTTTAGATAAAAAACCACATTGATACTCATGAATAAATTCTTGCAAAATTTTCAGCCTTTCAGCTAAAATCATTGTTAACAACTTGTAGTCATTATTCAATAATGATATCAGCCTATAGTTTCTTGTTAAAGTCATATCTTGTCCCTCTTCAGGTATTAATGCTATATTAGCTCCTTTCTAACTCTCTGGCATCTTTCCCCTCTGTAAAATAGAATTTATCATGTTTTGTTAAAGTTGTAAAAGTTCACCCTCAAAGCATTTATAGTAATAACCCAGTAACCCACCTGGTCCAGGCACCTTTCCTATTTTAGTCTTTTTTATAGTTTCAGAAACTTCCCTTATTGTTTTGGGCCCATTCATAATTTGTTTCTGTTTTGCTGTAATCTTCAGTAACTTTTGTTTCTTTAAGTATTCATCTATTTTCTTGTCCTTTCTATAAATTGGAATAATATTGATGAAATGCTTTTTGCATAAACACATTATGTGTTATTACAGTATCTCCCTCTTGTAATTTCAGTATCATTTTCTTTTCTTTTTCTTTTTGTAATTTGTATGCCAACCACTTTCCTGGTTTATTTGTAAACTCAAATGTTTTGTTTGGTTTTGAATAATTCATTTTTATTTGCATTCTCTGTCAGAAAGTGCATCAACCAACAATTGTTAATTTAAAAAGCATAGCAGTCAATGGGAGGTTGTTTAATTTGCTTCTGCCAGTTGTGACTTGGGAGGGGAGCTAGTAGTTAATGGTTGTAATAGGAGTAGTAATGGGAGATGGTGAGGAGCTTAACCTTATATGGGCAATGAAACCGGGTCAGATTGCAGGCAAGGCCAGTGGGGGCCTGATGGCCAGGAAGGAGCTATGTATCCGTGGGAGGAAGGAAAGTGGTCACCACCAGGTGAAGAGGAATTGAGGCGCCAGGGCAATAAGGGGAGGGGGGATAAATAGAGGGAAATTTTCTAAGGCTTTAGTTTTAGCAATGTTTTGTTCAAGCTACATGTACCACAAAATAAAGGAACATTTATCTGAACCAGGCCTGGTTTCATGAGAATTCTTCGGGATTGGGGTTGGACATTGTGGACTTGACACTCTTAGTGTTAACATAGATAATTGTTGCTGTAGAAGCTCAGTTTGTTGAGAAATATTTATCTTCTCTGGAAACTTTTTAAATTCCTCTTCTTTTCTTTTTACCTCATCCAAAATAGCTTGTGTTTTCTCTTGCCTCTTTTTTTTGAATTCACTATTATGTTGTATAAAGTTACCTCACGTGAAAGCTTGCTTGCATCCCAAACCATTCTTACATCTGTATGTTTATTAAGATTATTTTTTAAAAAACTCTTAATTTCTTTTTACAGTCCTCCACTATTGCTTCTCTCTGTAATAGCATTTCATTTAACCTCCATCTGAAAGAACTGGATTTCCATTTAAAAACCAAACTCAGTGGATTATGGTGTGAAAAGGTCTTTAGCAACATCTCTACTTTATGAACCTTAGTAGTCAAATTCTTTGAAATCCAAATCATGTCTATTCTCGAGAAAGATCTATGTATTTCAGAAAAATAAATATACTCTCTCGAATTGTCATTTTTATGTCTCCATGCATCAACAAGCTCTAAATTATCCATCAAATTAAAAAAAAAAAAACTTGGTAGTTTACCTTGTGTAATTTTAATATTTTTCTTAGAAGTTCTATCTACTTGGGGGGAGATCATTCCATTTCAATCTTCCATTAAACACTAATTTTCATAAGAAAAACCCATTAGTCTGTCCATTAGTCCTTTGTAGAACATTGCTTTATCCTCATTTGGGGCATAAATTCCCAATATCAGAGTCCTAACCCCATGCAAATTAACTTCCACCTCAACATATCTACCATGCTCATCAGTCAATATAAGTTCTGGTTGTAATTGGGGGTTTATATACAAAACAACTCCATTTCTTTTTTCTTTTTCTTTTTTGTTCCTGCTGAGATAAATTATTCATCCACATTTTTGTAAGTCAAATATTTATTTATTTATTTATTTATTTGTACGTCACATTTATATAGCTGCCCATCTCACATAAAGCAACTCTTTTATTTTATATTCCATATATTTCATATAATATTTTGTATCCTTTTTTCTAATATATGTTTTTATAAGCAAATTATATCTATATAATTTTTTCAAATAATGATTTTTCCCCCCTCTTTTGAGGAGCATTTGTTCCATTTATATTCCATGTTAAGCATTTGTAATCCATATCAGGCCAAAAATGTAGAAAAGTCAATATCTGTGGCATCTAATTAGTATCATCCCTTTCAGTTTCATGTAAGGGTTTTTGTGTAGTCTCATCTATCACATCCATTTGTATTGTCTCCAATTCTTCTTTGAGTTTTCTAGAAATTCTTTCACTTCCTGCACAGAATTCATTCAAAACCTCTGCTGTTTGAAAGTAAAAATTACTCCTGCCACTTTGTCCCATTGAAATGGAATCTTTTTCTGTTTAAGTCTATCAGTCAGAAAGAAGTAACCTTTTGTCTTACGCAGTATTCTAATCAGAATTTCTTTAAACACAATCTGTATTATCAATCTTCAACCTTGTATTAACATGCTGCTGCAGAACTTGGTCTCTTGACAAAGTACACCTGGACATCCCTTGGAACTTTTCCTAATTTTGAAAATTTTGTACTTATTCTATAAACATTATCAATTTCTGCCTCTGTATCCTCTTCATCCCATTCAAAAAAAAAAAAAGATAAAGCTTTAATTACCTTTTCTCTAAACTCTTCACCAGAATTCTCTGGGACCACTCTGAATCTCAAGAAAATTCCTTCTCTCTCAACTCCAATAATGCCAGATTATCTAAATCTCTTTCCATCTCTCTATTTATAACCTCTTTCTTACTTTCCAAAGTTTCCACTTTGCCATTAATTTCTTTTACATGTCCAGTCACTAGTTGTACAGAGTTTTCCATCTTCTTAACTTCTTTCATCTCTTCTTACATCTTTACAAGTCTTTGATCCATTTTCTCTTCAAAAGCTGTCAATTCAGTATTAAATGATTCAGACAACTTTTTGCCTAATTCCTCAAACATTTTCTGTTTAAGAGATTAAGAAGATTAAAATCTCTTTAACTGTAAATTAATCACACTCAAAAGTGTTTAAGAAATGAGGCTTCTGAAAACCTTGTGTCCATATAGGCCACATTACAGCTGTGAGCTTGATTGAAATCCCTCAATCCCCAACTGCTCAACTCATGAGTCAACTGCAAAAACCTCAGTTCCTGCAGTGTCCTCATGAGGAGTAGCTGTCCAGAGTGCAAGTGGGGAATCTCACAATCTCTCCTTGTCCAGAGATACTACACTGGCCAGAATTCACCGTCTCATCACCAATCTCCATTGCAATGCCATCTCTGCTCCTTCAGGGACATCTAGTCTACTGTAGAACTTCACTTGGAAGCCCTAGTAGTTAATTTTCAATAGTATGTTTCTTGAGTTTGAATAAAGCTTTTTGTCCTCAAAATTAGCATGAAGTGCAAGAAAATAGGTTAAATCTTTTATTATGTTTCTGTAATTGGCCTTAATTTAAATGGTTGTTTTCTTCAAGATATGTAACCATCTTTTCAAAATTTGACAAAATATCAGTTTTATAAAATATAAGCTATTCTACCCCACAAAACTTTCATTGTAAATCCAACAGAGAGGGGAAAGTTCTTGTAATATCAGTGAATGTGATGGAATGGACTTATGAAGGCCATGCTCAGGGAGATAAGCATGTTCTTAGCCCCCAACAGGAGCATGGGAAGTTCAAGAAGATGAGGCTGGCACCTCTCTAAGGAATTCATGGTGTTGTGGCTGGCTGGCTTGGGAACTAGGGTTGAGTCTGGTGAGATTGATGTCAGGTTCAGCCCAAAGAACTCCAAGAGACAATGCAATACAGTTCTGTTACATTTATTAGCTTCAACCTCAAGACAGAAATCTCACCAGACTGAACCCTAGTTCCCAAGCCAGCCAGCCACAACACCGTGAATTCCTTAGGGAGGTGCCAGCCTCATCTTCTTGAACTTCCCATGCTCCTGTTGGGGTCTAAGAACATGCTTATCTCCCTGAGCCTGGCCTTCATAAGTCCATTCCATCACAGTGAAGCATTTAAAGTGTTCATTACTACCTGTGGTTTCCGTTTTTAAACAAGAAAATATATTTAATGCAATAAGGATTTGGTAAAATTCTCATCTATTTGCCATATCTGAAAGTGTGAAAATGCCTTTGTTGTTAGGGAAAAAAAAAATAGCATTAAGAATTCCACTCCATACATATTCAAAATTCTCATCATTTATCTAATTGTTGAAATGAATTTTCTGTCCATCCTCAATTATATTATATCTTGACTTTAAAAATTAAAATTCCTTTTTTGTAACAGCTGGACCTTCTGCTGATCCTGAACTTGAGGCTGGAAGGATATTTGAATCAACAAGATATTAATATGTTAATATTTTTTATTAGCATCGAGCTTTCAAAATTAAATTTCAGACATGGGGTAAAGATTTTCATCTGAACTTTTTTTTTTTCTCAGCTGCCATCTAACAAAATTCACTCTTCTCTACCAAGCAATTACGTTAGAAATTTACTCTCATCAGTGTGCCTGACTTTAGCTGAATACTTTGAGTGTCACTGTAAAAATAGTCTAAAGAACTGAAATTGAGCATACTCTGACTTGCTCAGGACTATATCATAAATTATGACAGGGCAAGATGGATAAATCTTCCAATGCACTCCTTTAAAAATGCATATTATTTGTAAGCACAGTAATATTCAAGAGATATTACCTAAAGCTATCAAATATCAAAAAGGCTTTTGGTGTTCTTAAACCTCTTCTCAAAATATGTCAAATTTTAGCTTTTCTAAAACCACAACTGCAGTAAAACACTTAGTTATTTTGTGATTGCTTTTTGAAATAAGAAGGGCTGGGATTCATTAGTTTCCTTGAAACCAATTCTTTTTCCATGAATTCCAAAAATAGTTTTTATTGTATAAATAAAAACTCTAAATAAATAAATAAATGGAATACTCTCTCCCCAGAGGTGAGGCAGGCCCCCTCTCCCCTGGCCTTCCAGAAAAGTGTGAAGACCTGGCTCTGCCAGCTTGCATGGGGCTTGAGAAGGGATAACCAGCCCTGGCAGTTGCTGGCACCCTGAAGATGCTCTCCTAGGTCGATAACCTGTTATATACCATCAATTCCTTGGAATATATTAGTTATTTATGAATAACTAATTAGTTTTTATTGTATTTTTATTGTTCTTTATTATTATTTTTATTGTAAACAGAGAGTCACTCTCTGAGTCAGATGGGTGGTGACTAAATTTGAAGTATAAATAAAATAAATAAAATAAGGCACATCTTCTAAACTGTAACCCTTTCTTTAAAAACATGCTTCTCACTCAGGCTCAGAAACTGTTGTACAATGTATTGTATCTTTTAAGGATTTGTTAAAGAGAAGGAACCTCTTAAAACATCTGGTTACAATAATACTTCATCCAATTGCAGAGAGTAAAGAGGATGGCCTTGAGGGAGAGACGGGAGAGCTGTTACTAGAGAGATGAGAAGGAAAACATAGATTAAGTCCTGGACATGTAGAAAGTGTGTGCAAACTTCTTAAACAGAGACCTCCCTAATTCACACATTTATAAAAGAGAAAGGAGGGAGAGCACAAACAGAATTGCAAGATTATGTTAGCCAATCTAAATAAAAGTAGAGTTTAGTCTTCTGTGAAGTTGATTTCTTGGCCTGGTCTGCCTCATAGGGGCAACTCAGGGGCACCACCTCAGGGGTACAAACTCAGGGAGAAATTAGATATTTGTCAATATAAGTACATGAGGAACAGTCAGATGAGAAATGCTTTCCCTCTGATATAACTCACTGCAGTTTCAGATCGTTATTCTCCAGGTATTGCTCAGGAGATAACACACATACACAGCCCACCTGTAGTAGAGAGATGGGCTTTCTTAAGCAGTTTGAAATCACTGACTTTAGATGAGGACACTTCCCTGCTGGCCTATGCCTCTAGGAATTAGGCAGAGCTGAGAAAAATGTGGGAGCGTAAATTAACTAGTATGTATTGGCCGTATAATAAAAAGTTGTAAATTGGAATCAAATCAAGGTAATTCAGTCAAATTTTGGAAATATCCAAACTGAAGAACAGGCTCTTCTGAAGAAGACTAAATCTAAGTTGGAACCCCTATAAAGCTTCATGAGTGATATGGAAATTAAGGGTCACAGAGATAATATCCAGTAATCTGTAAACATAGTTGATTTCTCCCAAGATGTGCCATATAAGGCACTGCAAAGGTAGGGGAAATTGAGAGTTATGGTAATGACTGTAGTTCTGTGAGAATGTTTTCACTGGGGATCTCCAAATATAGTTCTAGAAGAGAGAAGTTCAAATTATATAAACTGCCCCCCAAAAGGGCTGGAGGATTGAATAATTTCCTCTCTCAATGAATAAATACTAAAATTTGAAGATTCTCCTTTCTACACAACAGCTTCTGAAATTCTACAAGTATCTTAACATTCTCAGTATAATATTTCATTTTCATAACAAATGGCTGCAAAACCATAAGAAGAAATACATTTTTGGAAACTTCTAAAAGTAGAAGTTGTCCTTGCAGTTTTTCTGAACACATTCATCCAAAACGTGGCAGGTACTATTTCAGAAATATCAACTTTTTATGAAAATGGATTTCAGTTCTACTCAGAAATAAAAGCATAATCAGCAAAGTTTTTTTTAAACAAAAACAAATAATTACAATTTAAAAGAATATAGAATGGACCTGCCTACATTTATATCTCTGAAATTTTGGAAAACTTCATCCTCTTGTAAAAGTTTATGGCTGCAGAAAACTACATTCAATCCACCAAACAGGAAAAAGAAAGTTGTGATAATCTATTGATTTCCAATCATAATCATTGAGAGATACAGAAATTTGTATTTATAAATTGAGATTAAGAGTTGGCCTCAAATCAAACTACAGGTGAGGTGGGTAAGTCTTTGAAGCTAACTCAGATGAACTGGGCTGTTTCCTAATTGCCAGACCAAGGCCTTTACTGACTCTTACAGTTGGTCCATACATTTAAGTTGTTATGTGGTGCCCATGTTGTGAGAAATAACTTAGATGGTATGTTGAAATAATGATGATGATGATATAAATATGGTGTAGATTATTATGATGGTCATAGAGATTGTAGTATGGTTAAGGTAAAGCTTTCCTTGAGTCAAACTGAAGCCTGATGACTTCCTGGGCATGTCTATGCAATTAACTTTTTGTTTATTTGTTTGTTTAGTTTTTTTTTATCCAGCCTTTTATTATTTTTTTATAAATAACTCAAGGCGGCGAACATACCTAATACTCCTTCCTCCTCCTATTTTCCCCACAATGACAACCCTGTGAGGTGGGTTGGGCTGGGAGAGAGTGACTGGCCCAGAGTTACCCAGCCAGCTTTCATGCCTAAAGCAGGACTAGAACTCAGTCTCCTGCTTTCTAGCCTGGTGCCTTCACCACTAGCTTAGTAACCTTTTTTAAAAAAGATATTTCTCAATTTTTGTATTATTCTTTGACCAGGAATAATCAATTAACTTCTATGCAATTCATCTTTTTCTTACTTTTTCTTGGGCGAACATAAAATTGTGTGTATGCATTTTTTTTAAATGTAGTTCATACTTTGTAATAATAAAGAATATATATGAAAAGGTAAAGATGCCCACAAGTGAGAGTAATTTTCTTAGCAGCATTATACTGCCTTTCTTCTGGAATGCTTTTCAACACCTCAGTCTAGCCTACAGCTCTGAGACTTCCTGGTAGTCTCCCATCAGAGTACTAACCAAGTCCAACCCCAACCCAGCTTAGCTTTTGAAAATCAGACAAAATGAAAAGCATTCAGACAGATCCTTGATCCAAGATAAAGGAATCCATCTTATGTTCCTCTTCTTGAATATGCCAGGTTGTTGGTACCATCAAAGCAGAAATTCTGTCATGGAATGTCAAACAAACTTGACATTCTTCTTGATATTGATCTCTACAGGCCTCATCATGTTTCACAGAACAAACAAAATTAGTTGGGGATTAAATGTTACAGTTGAAGGGCAAACTGAGAAGCATTTTTGGAGGTTTTATAGAAAGATTAATACCATATTTATTATCCATAATTGCTGTGATTGAAAAGCTGCCTTGCAAATTCAAAGAGTTTATTATATATTTTATTATGTTTCTTCTGATGTTAAATGGTAATGATGTTGTTAATTCTTATACATTCACTTTGCTTCTTGCATTACAGGAAAGTGTACTGCTCTGTTTAGATAACCAATTTTCCCCCACTCCAGTTTTGAAAGGTATTGCTTAAGAAGTCATATAGTTCTAAGCAGTTGAACTGGGAAGACTTCAGATCAGTACAATTGGCTATTCATTCTAATTGGGATGTTACCCACCTTCCTCTCCACAAAACTCAACTTACCAATCCTTTGTTTAGTATAATGAAGCAGTCATCAAAAGATGTGGACTATTATTCCAAGGAGACTGATTTCCTTATGTTTAAGACAGAGTTCAGCTGTTTTGTTCTTTTACAGTCTTGCCTCCTTCATACACAACAAGAGATGCTCTATTTTGCTTTCATCACACATTCTAACAGCAGTCAAGTTTGTATTAGGGTCAGTAGATAAAAGCTTCCAGTCTCCTGCTGTTGAGGCAAATGGGAATATCTCCCTTTACTTGATAACCGAAGAAGCTTTGCAGAACCACTCTAGACACACATAGCAGAACTTTATTTCAGTATTCCGTACTGCTATAACTTTGAGAAGACAACTTCACAATGAGGTAAATGCTATTGCTTTAAAATAAATGCCAAATCACCCAGCACCTTCATTATTTTTTGGCTTGTGTGCCAAAAATAGATTTGACACATGACAGCAGTGCTAAGGAATCCAGAAGCATTAATAACCTTACCATCACAATCATATTGATGTGGGAAATCAGTTTCACACAACATTTAATAACATGACACATCCTAAACTAATCAGAATAATGCCCTTATTATATTATTATATAATATTATATATTTTAAGATTCATGGCCTTGACATCTACCAGGTTGTCAGCCCCCAAATTTGGCCTTCTAAATTAACCAGGTCTTAAGTGCACATTCTGGGTGCACTTCAGTACTTAGTGGAAGTAAAGTGTGAGAGAAGGAAGATCAGTTGTTCCAAGGGAAGGGAGACAACCCATAAAGAATGTCCATTTCCATCCACTGACATGGTAAACTAGAGCCCTTCAGCAGGCAGACTATATTTGGAGGTATTGGGCAAGCACATTCCACTTCAAAAAGATACAAGTCCCAAGCATATAAGGTATTACAGGAAAAGTAGAATATGCTCTAGCCATCTTGAATACGTATGCAATCATTCTTATATTTCATTGTACATACAGAGATCACAGAACACAGGGATGTGCAAAATTCACTGATCCGGGAACAGAACATTCTGGGGGACTCTAATATTTCCTCCTGGACCAGGCTGAACTTTCACTTGGACCCTGATATTCTGGGTGTACTTCAGTACTTAATGGAAGTATACTCTCCAACTGGAAGTGTCTCAGGATGATCCAGAATTGGTATTCCAGATGACATAGATCTGTCTCAGATCCAGGTCATCTATGGAAGACCTCACAATGCTTCCAGTTCAGAGGAGTTACTATCACCAGAATGGCATGGACCAGGAGAAGGTTTGGAATGGTCCAGAGGGCATCTTAAGAGATTAAATTAAAAATCATCTAATGTAGTTCAATCTCTACTCTATGTAGGAAGCCACTAAAGCATTCCTGGCAAGTGGATACCCAGATCCCCTTTCAAAAACCTAAAGCAACCTGTTTTTTCTACTTATAGCTCTTACCATCAGGAAATCCCTTGCAATATTCAGCTTGAGTCTCCTTTCTTTTAATTTCAACCCTGGTCCTTCCCATTCCATCTGTTGCAGCAGACAACTGATTTGGCTGTTCTTGCCCATGACAGCCTTTTAGTTGTATGTCTATTGTATGTCTTCTGGGTCTTCTCTTTTGCAGGATAAACGTGTCATTCCTCATAAGGCTTGGTTTCTAGACTTTATCACCTTGATAGCTCTCCTCTGGACATGCTCCAGCTTCTTCATGATCTTTTTAAAGGGTCATGCCCAGAACTGGACACAGAACTCCAAGTGCAGTCTAACAAGTGTTAAGTATAATACAATTATTAATTCCCTTGATCTGGCTGCAATACTTCTGTTAATGCAGCCAAGATTGTATTGGCTATTTTTAGCTACTGAATCAAATTGCTTGTACTTAGGTGATATAACAGCTGAAATGGTTGCCTTGTTCTTTTTTGCACATGAACTTATTCATAACCATTTCAGCTTCTATTCTTCATTTTTATTTTACTTCTCATGAGGATTTACTTATTTATTTAAAACATTTTTATTGCTGCCTATCTTAAAGCCAAACTCTGGCAGCTTACCATCCAAAAATAAAATAATATATACAACAATAAAAACACAATAATAAAAACACAAGAACCAGGAAAACTAAAAAAGAAAAAGAACAACCACACTTTCCTGATGCCACTTGCTACATTCTCATCCCACTCTGACCTCACCCTATCCCAGTGCTTGGAGAAAGAGCCAGATCTTAAGTGCTCTCCTGAAGGATAAGAAAGTGGCGGCCTATAGATTTCAGGGGGGAAAGTGTTCCATAGGGCTGAGGCTGCATTCGAGAAGGCATGCTTCCAAGGACCCACAAGACAGCAATGCTTGAGGGAGGAGACCTGGAGCATGCCCACCCTATCCACTCTGGTGGAGTGGGCAGATACCTTCAGGAAGAGGTGGTCCCACAGATAACCTGGTCTAGCACCTTGAATTGCACCTGGAAGGAAACTGGGAGCCAATGTAGGTCATGCAATAGGGATGTAATATGGGTAAACCTAGGGGTGTCCAACACTGTGGGCACCACGGGATTCTGGACCAGTTGTAATTTCTGGGTGATTTCAAGGACAGTCCCATGTAGAGCACATTGCAGTAATCAAAAAGCAAGAGTGACCATGAGCAGTGCCTCCCAGTCCAGGAAAGGGCATAATTGGCACACAAGAGGCCATTAGTCTAGGAGCATCCATGAATTGCATACCAGTTCTGTCATGGGGAGCACCACCCTATCCAAAGATGGCATATCCCCAGACCCTGGGGTGCCAAAAACCCAAAGCCACTCCATCTTGCCAGGCTTGAGTTGAAATTGGTTCCTCCCATCCAGACCCTCACAGCCTATAGGCACTTGGTCAGCACTGCAACAGCATCACCTGCCTAGCCAGGGGTGGAGGTGTATAACTGAGTATCATCGGCATACTGATGATACCACACCCCATGCTGGTGAATGACCTCACCCAGCAGTTTCATGTAGATGTTAAAGAGGAGAGGAGAGAGACCCAAGCCCTGAGGCACTCCACATTACAGGAGCCTAGACTTCAACCTCTCCCTCCACCAACACCAAATGAAACTTGCAAATGGTATTTTCCACTTCCGGGCCCCAAAACTGACTCAGAAGGATACCATGGCTGATGGTATTGAAACCACTGAGAGATCTAAAAGGGCCAGCATGGTTGTACCAACCCCATCCTGATTCCTCTAAAGGTCATCTGCAAGTACTACCAATGCCATCTCAGTAATGTACCCTGACCTGAACCCAGACTGAAAAGAGTCCAGCTTCATCCAGGACCCTCTGTAGCCAAGCACCAACCACTCTTTCAGCAACCTTCCCTAAAAAGGGAAGGTTGGAGACTGGAAAAACCACCCCCTCCCACAGAGGCATTAGCCACCTCTTAGACCCAACTACATGCCACCTTCTGGGAGGTCTTGACTAACCAGGAAAGGCATGGAGCCAGAACCCAGGTGGCCAAACTCATAGCCCCAAGGAACCTTTCCCCTTCCTCAGGATCAACTGTCTCAAACTCCTCCCAGATAACAGGGCTCAGACGTGTCTCAATCACTTCCAAAGCATCTGCCCAGCTGGAGTTCAATTGTGAGTGAAGTCAAGCAATTTTGTCTAATAGATGCCAAGAATATTCCTCACAGTGGGCTTGTAAGAGCTCCCCAGGCTCCTCCTTACTGAGGAAGGACCTGGTCATGTGAAATAGGGCCACTGGGCAGCTTTCTGAACAAGGTTGGAGAAGTATGTTATGCCACTCTTATCACCACAGGGTAAGTCCTAATAAAGGCTCTTAACTGTGCTTGGTTGGCACTCTAGGTGTCTCTTCTTCCATGTCATCTCTTGGAGCTTCTCAATAAACCATGGTGCTCTATGAGATCCATGCCCAGAGACCACATAGGCACAATTCAGTCCAGGGCCCCCATTGCATGCTTATTCCAAGCCATGGTAAGGATGTCCACTGATCTGCATGCTACAGCTTTGGGAAAAATCCCAAGCACCCTCTGTAACTGTAATGGGCCCATTATGCACCTGGGCAGGCTGATATAATAGGCCCTGCCTCCCTGCAGCAAGGGGTGGCTGTGGAGAACTCTAGGGCCAAGAGGGAGTGATCCATCTATGACGAGGAACTGATATTAACATTCCAACATCACTGCCCTGAGGCAAACACTAGATCCAATGTGACCTCTCCCCCCCCCCCATGTGATTTGGGCTGTGAATAAGTTGGACCAGGTCCATGGTTGCCATGGTGGCCATGAACTCATGGACTAACTCAGAACCTGAGCCCAGGGAAGGCAGGTTGAAGTCTCCCAGAACCATAAGCCAGGAGAACTCCTCCACCAACCTGGACACAGAGTCCAGGAGCACAGGCAGGGATGCTGCTACACTGCAGGGAGGAAGGTAAGTGATCAGCAATCTCCACTGATCTCCAATCTCACAAAAAGTGTCTCACATCCAGTGATGTCTGGGGTAGGGCCACTTGAGACTCACACATAACAACAGGGGCCCAGCCCTGCCCTGTGTCAGATTCAGCCGGCACGGCAGGGCACGGTGAAGGCACTGCTCAGCTTCACCTAAGTCAATTTCACTGCCAAGATGTGAGCGGAGAAAAAGGGGAAGTGAAATCACAAGCTGATTACGGACAGGTGGCGGTGCTTAACTCAAAACTGCAAGCAGATACTTTGTATCTGCTTGGTTTCCCTTGGGCGCTGCAAACAAAGGAAAGCACAGAGGCTCTGAAGCGAAGCAATCAAGGAAGGATGGAGAACTCCCAGCTTTGCATGCAAACAGGCAAACCCAACAAAGGCAACAACAGCACAACCCATAGACTGCAATCAGAAAGACAAAAGCACCGGACTGAATCTGCCATTTGATGTAGGGGGGGATTACTGTGGGTAATCTGTAACTAAGCAATGGGTAAAGTGCGGGAACGGGGAAGCTATAAAATACCATGTAAGCTATGCCAAGCCAACCCTGGCTTTGTCTGTACTTATGTTACGCTTGAGTAAACTGCTTTGCTGAACACACGTGTCACAAGAGTTTCTCTGAGACGAACAGGGTAAACCTTACACCCTGAAGGTGTGGCTGGTGCCCCTCCAAAACCCAGGAGGGCACATTTCAGAGAGGGGAATCACCCCATCAGTGCCCAACCAGGTTTCAGTGAAGCAGGCCAAGTTAGCCCTCTCATCCATGATCAAGTCACAGATGAGGGAAGCTTTATTACAGGCTGACCTGGCATTCAGGAGCAACAGCCAGAGTCCAGAGCTACTGAAGCTCTGGAAACCAAGTCCTGGGGATCAGCACAGGAGGCCAGAACATGGTGCTGCTTTCTAATGCCAAACCTGCCTTTCCCATGAGCACTCCCTGTCTCCCACCATACATCCTCATGCTTGTCACCACTGCAATGCCCTACCTGTCTCTCTCCCCTTTTACCCACCTGCTGCCCCTCCCCACACTCCCCCACCCCCAAAGCAAAGGGACCCATCCCAACAGCCACAAACCAACAGGGACAGGCAAGTACAACCCAAGTTAATGGTGCTTCTGCCCAGCATTCAGCATCAGCACCCAGGAAGGCTCCCCATCCCTGTCAGCCAAGCCCCAATCTCCTTCCCATCCAACTCAGCCCTTCCCCCAGATATCCCACCCTCACTCAGGTGATGGGGAAAGCCTCGTATCCAATGAGATCCACAGGCAATGCAGAGGAATTGAAATGAAATCAAAACATTCTAATGTACAATATGAGTGTAACAGGTCTTACAAACTGGATTGAATATGACTTGTCAGCACTCAACCTAATAATGGGTTCTTTCAAAGTATGGAATGATTTCATAAACACGCCAACTGTACTTGCACAAGGCAAACACGGGAAATATTCAGCCTATAGAAAGTAATTGTGTGGTTTAGCGTTGAGCAAATGTGAAAGGCAACCTTAATTTTAAAGTGTTCAAACAATGTCTGTCAAAGATATGAAACCAATGTTTTTTAACTAATTAAATTTTAACTAATTAAAAATATGCAGAATAATAACTTGGAAAATCCAGCCACTTAAAGTTCACTGCATTATGTTAAGCTTTAAAAGAAGAGATCTACTATCTTGTGGATTTGTTGAAACTATGAAGGATAATTAAAATTGATCTTTACCAAATATGTGGCCCTCTAAACTTCTCTTTCCTTACGGATTTGCAAAATACTTGAGAGAACTGTGAGCCTTTTGAAATATAGATGACATTGAATGTACACTTTAAAGTGGTTTTCCTGATGAGGTGTTGAATGAGAAGGAAACAAAAATGTAAAGCAACAATGTCTCCAAATTCAAAACCCTCCTAGAATAGCCTAAAGACTCTTGTGCGTTACATTGTTCCACTGAAATACAGGAATCTGATCAAAATACCTATCGAGAATTGGAGCCCACTGTTTTTCTTTGTTTTTGTTCTGTTTTTAAATACACAACCAATCTTCTGTGTCACCAACTGGGTATCACTGAAGCAGATTTCTGTGAAAATGGAGGTAAGCAAATAATATGCCAGGTCTTTCAGGAAAAAAAAGGTTTTTTTTTTAGCAACCAATTGTAGTTTAAATGTATGCTCCTACATATACACCTTTGCATTGCTAATTTAAAATAAAACAGACAGAGGATCTGGAACAGTGTTGTCCCCTCAAGTCCCCTCCATCTGCCTCTGCTTTGCTTTGAGCCTTCTTTCTGTACCACACTGATCTGGGGGGTGGAGTCATGCTTACGGTTGTATAAGATACTGTTTATTCATGTATTTATGCATATTTCTACTCTTCATGTAACTTAACACCATCTGGATTTTGAAGAATTAGAATGATATTCCTCAATGAAACCAGAAATTCCTAACAGATAGGAATCATCTTTCCTATCAGAGAATGACATTCTTCTTCAGGTGTCAATTAGAACATCTAGAAAGTCAGTATCTAATTAGCGTTGACTGCTTCCTAAGTATGTCACCAATTTTGTCCTATTTATGTTTAACATGACATAAAGCATGACAGACAAAAGCTTTTTGTAGGTTTCACTGGTTCTGCTAAGGATCCTGGGCAAAATCTGGCACAAGCCCTTAGACATGTTCCTGGGAGCTCTTTCCTACCCAATTTTATTTCCCATCTTCCAGTACCCTTTCTCTTCTTCCCCCTCTGCATGCACTTTGTTCTCCTCCAAAAGGCTCCAGATAAAGAGGAATCCAAAAGTGCCTGCTAATTTCTTCCTCTATCACTAAATATGTGGACTCTTGAAATGTAGCCAGTGATCCCAATCTAGTGGCTTTACTGATAGGTTCTAAAAGAAAATGCATGTTATAGCTTTGGCCCTTGCTACTCCAGCCACCTCATGTTGAAAGAGAAGGTTTTCATGAAGAACATAAGAAAGAGAGTAACTTGCACATCCTGATGGTACAGGTTCATCCTCCCACAAGGTAATATAACTGCCTTTGTTATATTTTATCAATAGCTTCTATTATTACTTATGATGTTGATAGTGTACCACTCTTCCTCCTTCATTAGAAGACTACAGGTAGAAGGTCACATGACTGAATACTGGAAGGGAAACAAAAACTTTTTGTGGCTAGAAACAGAACATGGCAAGGAGAAATCTATTTTAAAAGCTTCTCCTGATTTATTGATTGACATGCGAATAGTTGAATTTACCTTTCTTGATAAAAGCTTGTTCTTGCCAAGAAAGAATCGATTCAAATTTTTTTAACAATATGAAGTTAATCTGTTGAGAAAAACAACTACTTAATGGTTATATTAACAAGAGCAACTTCACTTGCATATATTTAAATGCAAGGCAGAATCCTTAAAGAATACTTTTATTTATTAGCCATGGAAGATTATTTCAATATATGATTACTACAGCAAGATTACTATATGCACAGAGATGGAAAAATTCAATACTACCCACTATGAAGGAATGGTTGGTGAAGTTGACAGATTTTGCTGAAATGGCTAAATTGACTTCTTTGATTAGAGAAAAGACACTATCTACATTTATTGGTAACTGGAAGCCTCTTATGGACTTTTTGTGTAAAAATGAAGAAAACAAACTTGTGATTTATGGTTCTGATGATTAGATAGGATAGATTATAGGAAGAAGAGTAATATGATGCAATTTAGAGAGAATGGTAAAATATATTGGTGCTTATAACTGCTGTGAAGAATATCAGAAGGTATTTCTTTATATCTTTCTTGTCTATTTTTCTTCTTGCATTTCTTGCTTTTTCTTTCATTTCTTTCTTTTTTTCTTTTTTCTTCCTTACTTTATATTAGTTTGTGTTAATTTTTATCTTATTGTTTAAAAGTTTAATTATATACATGTGTGTGTGTGTGTTTATATATTCTATTTATTAAAAAAAAACATTTTGATGACACAATTCGGAGCAAATAAGTTAACATCTTGTTCTATGCACCAGATGATGATGGCTTTGGAAGAAGGAAAGGAAACATAAATATTCTGCCTAAACAGATGCCATTTAAGAGGTGGAAATGAAAACCAGGCAGAGTATAATGCAATGTGTTCAGTTTAGGGACTTAATACCCTGATAGTCACAGAGTGTCCCCTAATCTTTCATCTATTGGTTTTCACGTTAAATATTACTGGAAGCATTCAGTCTAACTCTCTTACTAAAAGAAATGTCTGACAGGATTTACATTTCTTAAAAATAAAATGAAGAGGATGCAATAACCCTGACTATTCAAACAATGCTTTCAGATCTAAACAAATCCCAAATATAAACAATGATGTCAAAATTAAAACTTTGCATTTCTCCATTTCTCTGCTTATTCATAGTTATGCACACACAAACCTCAATCCTTTCAGGATTTACTGGGAATACAGATATGTTTGATACTTCTTCAGAGAATCAAACTCCGAAACATTGGCTTCACAAAACCCTTCTATGTTTATGTGGGAGTGTGGAGCAGGGGTGTGAAACATGGACTCTCATCCCCAGATGAGCGAAGAAGAGATAAGAGGATGAAGCTGGCCCCTCCCTGAGGAATGCTAGTGATGTTTGTAGTGTGACCCTGGGAACTGCTCTCAGTCTGAGAAGATTCTGTAAATGGGGTGAAGCCAATTAAACCTTGCTGGATTGAATCTGTATTGTCTCCTGGAGTTTCCTGGGCTAAACCTGACAGTTTGCCAATTTGAACAGCCATGCTTTATTTTGAGGAGGGCCCTGGCTAGCCCACAGTCAAGGGTGAAATTATCAGATTTCCAATTTCCTGTGGAAAAAAGCCCAGTGAAAGGCCACTAGGATTATGAAAATAAGCAGCACATCTACTGAGTCAGTTGACCTGTGAGTGCCAATTTATAATAAAAGACCAAAGGCTCAAGGGAACCACATAATGGAAACTGAAGCTGGACAAGTGACCTTTGCTGCACTTTTTCTGCAGATGAGGAGCAACCTGGGGCCAAGGTCCATTAGTCACATTTCTGCAGTCCCTGGTTTTCTATGTTTTGTATGTATTTATATATAGATAGATAGAACAAATATACTAAATGTGTTAGGCTTTAACACTTGCATTTACTCTTGCAACTTCCACTGTTTTTTTTTTAATTAATACTCCACCCCTCCAAGGTCATCATGACATTCCTCAATAATCCTCTGGAGAAGAAGGAAGAAGGAAGAAGGGAGGGAGGGAGGGAGGGAGGGAGAAAGAAGGAAGGAAGGAAGGAAGGAAGGAAGGAAGGAAGGAAGGAAGGAAGGAAGGAAGGAAGGAAGGAAGGAAGTTGTTTTCTATTGGAGGCTTAATGTAAAGCTGCTGCAATGAGCTAGGTTTCTCAGTGCTAAAACAAAGCATTAGAAGGGTTTTGACATCTTTTCTGCTTGGAAGAATATGAGGTTATATTCTGAAATCTTTACAAGCTTACAGCAAGCATTTCTGTAATGCTCTCTATGCATGTGTGTGTATGTGCTTAAACACAATGTACACAACAATAAATATTTTGTTGTGCTCACAAAAGTGTGGGAGGGGGAGCAATCCTTTTGAAGTCTCTCCAGATTCAAAATGTCATCTAAACTCTACACAATAACAACATAGGAATTGGAATTGGTTGATGTCCCCTTTATTCAAGTGGGAAAGCATACAAGATTTTGCAAAGCAAGGGTGTATTGAAGATCCAAACCACAGTGTGATGCCCACATGAGGCTTAAAACTACAATAGCTATCTATCAAAGTTGTTATGGCTTCCCTGGAGGATGCTTCATCTGAAACAGAAGTTGAGTTTACTCAGTCCAATGCAACAGGGGAACTTCATCCAATTAAAAGTTATGGATTGGAGTTAAGGTATAAAAATTAGCTCATATGCCCTCACAAGTAAAAGTGCCACTAACAAAGACAATGTGGTGAAGGGACAACTTGCTTCTATGGAAGGAACCTGGGAAAAAAAGGCTCATTCAGAACTGATAGTGGTTCTCAAATATTCCAGTGACCTGATCACAATTCAGAAACACAAGCTGATGGAGACATGAACATTGCTGCATAAAAATCTTTGCCTGTTGCATACATTTCTACTGAAATTCTACTGAAGTTTATGCAATAAGCTTCTGAGTACAGATACAAAAAAAGCAATTACCGCTTACTGTTTGTCCAGCAAATTTCTAAGTATAAAGAAATGGCATGGCATTTGCAAAGCAAAAACATATTCAATTGGAATAATAATAATAATGATAATAATAATAACAACAACAACAACAATAACACCCTAGGCTAATTATTTTGGGGCATTACTTTGTGCCAGATATTGTACATGATGCCAGGTGTACTGTGCTTTGTCTTCTGAAACAGGACATATAGCTAATACCATACATACATGCCATCCCCTAAGACCTGCTGTATTGCCTCAAGGGTGGGGATGGGGGTTGTGCCTAGGAGAGATGAGCAGATAATTCCAGGAGTGTATGTCAACAGTATTTACTCCTTGCAGGGTCACCCAAGTCACGAAGATCATCCCAGCTGTTCAGTTAAAGTAGCGGGCGCCTATATCCGGCAGCAGCAATATATATAGGAAAATGTTGGAGGTGGATGATCACTTTAGTGACAATGGCAAAGGCATTGATTCATACTGCATGGGAGAATACAGTGGTAAACCACTCTGTGTTTTACCAAGAAAAGCACACGGGTAGACAATATAAAGTAACTGACAATAGAGTGCAAGATGATGGTTCTCTCAGATCAAATGGCACTCAACATGTTATTGAGGAAGAACTGAGGATCTTTCAGAATCATAATGGTGTTAAAACCTTCCAGATGACTAGTTGTTGATGTCAAAAAATAAATAAATAAATAAATCTGAAGCTGTAAAGATAGAATTACAGTGGGAACGCAGAATGCAAAAAGCATGAACATGGGAAATCTCAACACACTGAAATATTAAATGAGTTGACTACAAATTGACATACAGTGGTACCTCGGGTTACGAACGCCCCTCCTTACGAATTTTTCAAGATACGACCAGCTCCAGCCCCAAAAATTTACCTCGACATGCGAACTCCGCCTCGAGCTACGAACCAGATCTGCGGCCATTTGCCCTGCTGCCACGCGGTCACGGCTTCCTGTGGGCGAGATCGCGGTAGCAAGGAGACGTTTGGTGAGGCTTGTGGTGTGTTTTGGGGGAAATTTGCTTCGTGGTGCGACCAAATCCGGAGGGCGGATTAGCCGTATTTACATTGAACCTTATGGGGAAATTTGCCTCGTGGTGTGACCAACTGGAGTTGCGATCAGAGTCACGGAACAGATTAAGTTCATAACCCGAGGTACCACTGTATTAGGCATCAGCGAACTGAAATGGACTGGAATTGGACACTCACTCAGAAGATCATACTCTTTACTACTCAGGACACACAAAACAAAGAAAAAAAAAAAAAAGACAAAGAAGGAATGGTACTGCTTTGATCGGAAGGATATAGCAAAGACAGTCCATGAGTACAATGCAGATAATGACTGAATAATATTAGTTCTACTAGGCAAACAACCTAAAATATAATGGGTATCCAAGTTTATGCTCCAATCAGTGATACAGAAGAAAAGGTTGATGGGTTTTATGGTCAAGTTCAGTCTGAAATCAATAGAACATGCAAGGCAAGATGTGTTATTTGTGGTTTGGAGACTGGCATGCCAAACTGGAAATACTAAGGAGGAAAATACATAAAGGAAGTGTGGTTTCAACATATTTTAATCAATTAATTAATAATTATCTATTTTAATCAATATTTATTCTATTTTTACTGTAAACCACCCAGAGTCACCCCACAGTGAGATGGGCAGTGACAAATTTGGAAAATAAATAAATAAATAAATAAATAAATAGACAGAGAAAGAAAGAAAGAAAGAAAGAAAGAAAGAAAGAAAGAAAGAAAGAAAGAAAGAAAGAAAGAAAGAAAGAAAGTAGGAAGCTGAAATGAAACAGGAAATGGTTTATCCATTTCTTACAATTCAATTATTTCTTCATTGCTAGCACATTTTTCAAGCAACCAAAATAATGCTTTTCTACATGTACATTACCAGGGAGAATCTACAGAAATTAAATTGACTACATTATTGGTACAAGGAGGTGGAAGTGTTAAGTTATAACAGCAAAGATGTGGCCAGGGGCTGACTTTGGTAAACATCATGAACTACTCATGTGCAAGTTCCAAGTCAAGGTAAAGTGAAAAAAAGAATACCAATTGGTTTTCACAATATGATCTTGAGCATATGCCCACCATTTTAAAGGAAACATCAGGAATTGCTCTGAAGTCCTGAACCTCATCAGTAGGAAGCCAGAGGAATGGTGGAATGAAATCAAAGAAGTTGTTAAGGAGGAACATGAAGAGACTGCCAAAGACCAAGAAACAGAAGAAACCAAAGTGGATATCAGGGTAGATGGTGGAAATTGCCAAGAAGAGACATCCAAGCCAAAAGAGCCAAGTATCTCAGGAAGGAATTTTAGAAAGCTATTAGAAGAGACAAGGATATCTAAAGAACCTGAAGATGGAAACAAACATAGAAACATAAGGAACATTTTTCAAAAGATTTTTGAACTCAGGAAAAAAATCCAATCTCAAATACATATGCTAAAGAACGCCAGTAGACAGATAACTGATTCAAAGAAGATAAAAGAAAAATGGAAATGCAATACACCAAAAGTTTATGTAATGGGGATATCAACACCCAAGATACCTTGGAACATATCCCCTATTTTCAAGAACTTCTAATACTGGAAGATGAAGTTGGATCAATGCTCCAATAATTATCAAGTCAGAAAGCTACAGGAATTGATGGAATACCTACAAAAATACGGCAAGCAACAGAAGAAGAACCAGTAAAGACTTTATCCAAATTATCCCAGCAAATCAGGAGAACAACAAAGTGGCCAAAAAAATCAGAAGAGGCCAGTTTGCAAACAGTATCAACAAAAGGAGCTTTAACAGAGTGTGCAAACTATTACACAATATTTTTTATTTGATGTTGGAAAACACTTGAGAATACTATGGATAGCCAAGAAAACAGACAAATGGATCATAAAACAAAGCTATCCAGAGCTGTCATGTGAGGCACAGATGCAAAGGCCTAAATTACATTATTTTGGGTGCATTATACAAAGACCCAACTCCCTTGAGTAGCTGGGAAAGTGGAAAGGAAGAGAAGCAAAGAGGACAACCAGCAGCAAGGCAGATAGACTTGATTATAGCCACAATGGACACACCATTGTAAACTTGAAGGCCAAACTGGGGCTAGATCATCTTAGAGAATGTATATACATACATAGTCATTAAGAATCACCACTGACTTGATAGCACATAATCTCTCTCCCCTTCTTTACATTTTGATTCAACATTGGAAAAAATATTAATGATATAGTATCTATACCAGGGTCCTTTCATTTGTTTTTGAGTCAAGAGTACTTTTTCATAACTAATTTCAATCAGCCAAAAGGTCCAGAGCAAATAACAGAATGAAGCTGGTTTGTTGAGAAGTTACCATGTCTTTTGAAGGTTAAGAAAATTCTTTACACTGAAGCAATCTAACAAACTAAATTGGTCTTGTAATACCAATAGTAAGCCAGAGTCTTTTCTAGTCCTGCTGTTGTTCATATCTTTAATTCAATGACAGCATGAGTGAAGACAAATTGTGTAATGCAGGAAATAAAATATCAATTCAGTTCCTTGGTGTTTGGACTGTTCTCGCTCATATCTAATTAACTTATTTCACTGCATTATTGTGAAGCTAAAATGGAATGTCATAAATAAATAAATGACAAATATATAGACAAAACAAAGAAACTAGAATTGTTGGCTACTTAATAGATTAAGTGCTATTGCTCACACTCTTTGTCAATATGCACAAATGTGTATGAGTGAGGTTGTTGAAATCAAACTAGTGGGGTATGTCAGTAGAGTTGCTTTTTAATGAGATGGGTGGTGACAAATTTGATATATAAATAAAAATAAATAAATGGTCTAACTTAAGCCTTCGTGGGGTACCAGTGAACACTTAGGTTAAACCAACAGTAACTTGTCACATTGTTTTTCCAATTTCTCCTTGTTTTGGAACACGTTTGCAAAAATGCTATCAGCTATGATTACACTTTTTTCAATGCAGAAGACCATATTTAATTTTAATGTTATCTATATTAATTAAACTTCTTTAAAAAATTTTTATAGGCTTGGGTTCTGAATTTCTTATCTCGTTTTCAATCTGACTTAAAATATTAATTCTGCATGGATAAATTTCAAATGTTTAACTCCAAATCCTGAAAAGGTTTTGTCTGTTTTGATTGGTAGTTGTTTGCAAGCTGTTTTTCTAAATAACACTTCTGATGATATTATGGCTGTAACAGCTACTTTACTTTTGATGCTGGGAATTTTTTATTTTTTAATGAGCATGGAATTCTAGCAGCATAATAATAATTGAATGGTTTCTCATTACATAAATTGAACAATCTAAGACTTGTTTAGATGAGATGGTTGTATGGAGGCTACTTAAAATGATTTTCACATGGTAGATGTTACCATGGTGGACAATTTTGTATATCTGTTCTACCAGGCAGAAGAGCCTCCATTCCAGAGGCTGTCTATTGAAAGAACAGTGCCAAAGAAGAAAGAAATCTTTGTGAGAATCACAAAGGTAGAAAGAAGGAAAAGAAGTAGATCAAAGATAACTGGCAAGACATTCCCACTAACAATTCTGCCATATTTTCTGCAAGTTTAGAAAAGCTTGGCTATTTGGGTGACATCTGGGTGACAATTAAAGAAAGATCAGCCAACAATAATCAGTTTTAGTTTCAAGTGTACATTCACATGATTTACTCTTTTAAAAATGGTTTTAGATGCTTTATTCCAGAAATAATGCCGATAACATTAGGATAAACCTCCACGAGCTCTCAGAGAAAAGGTGGGATATAAATGCAAAGACCCAATTAATCAAAGCCTTTCAGATCCTCATGCATAAGAATATGTTGCCAATCCGTCTCCATCACCTGCTGCATTTGAGGGGGCCCTTGAACATGGCCCTATAGGTCCTACATTTTCTGTGAGTGGTGCAGATTGAACAAATAACATATTTTTAACTTGTGTTCTTTTAAAAAAATCACAACGGACTTAATGCCTTTGGAAACTGTGAAGCAAATTTACCTAAGGACACGTTATTTATTTGCTTGCTTGCTTGCTTGCTTCTTTAATTGTTTAGTAACCTTAGATGGCCACTTATCTTAATCAAACCACTCTGAGTGTTAACAAGGGATAAAAACAAAAGATATATACAAAAACAGTGAAAAAACCAATAAAACAATAACAATAACAATAGAAGTCACAAGGTAAAAACAATTAACCCTTCCATTCACACAGAGCAAAACACAGAATCAAAACTTCACTCACATCCTGACTCTAAAGCCTGAGGGAAGGTTCTGGTTTTTAAGATTTTCTGAAAGACAAACAGGGCTGTTCCGCAGGGCAGGTGCTGTGACAGAGAGGGCAGACCTCCTAGGTCTCATAAGATGGCATTGTTCCTACAAGGGACCTAGAGATCTGGTAGTATGGGCAGAAACCACTGGAGACTGGTAGTCCCTCAAGTATCCTGACCCCATACCATAACAAGGGCTATCCCCAACACTGTGATCACAGACACACATACATGCTAAACCTGACCAGTTAAGACCTAAGTAGCAAAACACTGTCTAGTTCAATGTGTTCCCCACATTGGATAATCAGATACTCCTAGACCACAAGCAGGCAGGACAGTTCTCTGCCATTGTTATTGCCTAGCAACTAAGCAGAAAAAGTCTCCATTCAGCCCAGAATTATCTATTCTATAGATAGATTACCTGTTTTGCCTGCAGGAATTTTGTCAGAGTATAACCAATCTTGTCATTTGTATAATCCAAACAGAACATTCTCAAAACCATGGCTGATTTGCAATGATGCTCAGCTCACAAACCAGCTCAAAAAATCTGATGTTGCCTATTATTTACCCAAGAGGTGTATGGGAATTATACCTGGATGTTCAAGCGAATGAACCCAGGGGGCATAATCTGTAATACTGCTGCCAAATGAAGGAAAAACACTATGCCTAGGGTTTGTTGTGAATCTTAGTTCATTGTGGCTTATCTTTTGGGGGTACTTGGTTGCTGTTGTTACACAAATCTTTCTATAACTAAATCTAGGTGCTGTCTTAAATGAATCTTGAAATAGGCATTTTCAATTATCATACAAACTGGTGTATAAAGTGGGGGTTGATTAGAACTGTATGTAACTACAGAAAGTTAGTTAATATAATCACACACTGTCTGGGACCTTCCTCCCCTCATTCTGAATCAGCAAGGTTTATCCCCTGCCCCCCCATCACACTGTAAATGCTCTTCACTGGTTTTGTACTATTTAATACTGCAGTCCATCAAATGTAGGTGGTAGGCACCAACAAAATGTGGCATGCTTGAAAAAAAGCTTGGCTGTAGGCACAAAAAAAAACAAATAATAAAGGCAGGATAAAAAAAATGTAAAAAAAAAACACCAGATTTTCTAAAACTTGAGGCTAGCAGGCTAAAACCAAAGGGCAACACAGATATGCAGTTCAGAGAAAGTTCTGCTTAAATTCCACTGATATCATTGAAACAAGTTAGATATAAACCTGATTTTTTTTTTTTTTTTATAATCTGCTCAACAGTCATTACTGACCCTGCAGTGACCGCCCCCTAGAGGTTTTCAAGGCAATTGCATCTTTCTAGTTTCGGAATTAGACTTTGCCAGAGCCTAATTCCTAGAGCGTCAGCCCAGCTGGCAGCACAGGAGGCGGGATTTCCGTTGCTTCGCGCCCCCTTTTTCGGACGAGCGCGGTTTTTCGCGCTTTTACCGGCAACTTGTCCCGTCTCTCTGTTGAGCCGCTGCCAGCATTTTTCCTCCCACCGGAGTCCTCATTTATCTACTCACGTATGTTTTCGATCTGCTGAGTTGGCAGAAGCTGCGGGTATAGAAACAAGAGCTCACCTTGTTAACGCGAGGCTGGACTCGAACCGCTGAAGCTTTCAGCCATTTCTGGCCGGCACTTTCAGCGTCATTAAGCCGCTGCGCCACCGCGTCCCTCATTCGTCCATATAAACCTGATTAAAGCCCCTTTAATTTTAATGGGACTTAAATATGGCTAAAATTTATTGACAGAAGAACAAAAATAATCCACACTGCATCTCCAAGGCCAATTCAATAGCAGTTGAATAATCAGCAAGGCAATAATATATTTTGTCATTTTACATTGATCTAATGCAAGAATCTGTTTTATGTGAAGTGCCAGATTATGTTGTGGTCAGCTGAAAATAATTATGATGACTTTTAGCAGACAGGTGGTAGATAGTTCATAATAGTTATCTATAATGCTAGGATGGATAGGTAGATGGATGGATGGAGAGAGAGAGAGATGTAGATAGATAGATAGACAGACAGACAGACAGACAGACAGATGATAGAGATTCTGCTCTTAAAAATATAAAACCTAACATTTTGCAGAAAATGACAGCCATTGCTGGGCATCTATCAAAACATAAAAGACTAAGTGACAGAAAAATTGTTAAACGCGTGCACACACACACATACACACACAAAACATTACAAGTCAACCCTGTTCTGTCTCAAAATGTTTACAACTTTTCTTTATTGCTGCTATTTGACATGTTCTCCATAGACTTTTAAAAGTAAGAAGTGTTGTGGCAGCAGAAGATGTAGAGCATCTTAGAAAATTATCAATAAATAGCACTAGCGTTAACCCAACTGCTCCTCTGTGTGCTGACTTCAGAGCCTTCCATAATAAAACAAAGGAAAGCTTCAAATTAGGTTCTCACTTGGCAGGTGTTAGGAACTCTGTATGAAAGCAAAGCATAGCTGGGGAAGGCACTAGATAAGGGTGGCCCAACATGGATGCAGCAACAACCAGTGTAAGCTACTTGGGACTCTTATAGGAAGTTCAAGTTTGGTGGTAGAATGCCCAACCTTTTTTCACAGACTTATGTCTCTTATGCACATGTGGAAAGGTCAAGAGCAAAAATGGACATGGTCAATGCAGAAAATGCATTCCCATTGTCTCCAGTTTTATCCAGCTTTAAAATCATTGTACTTAATGCTTTCTGAAAAAGTAATGGTGCAAAACAGCTTGGGCATTGGGTATTTCCCCAGGCTATGATCCCATGCCTTAGATATATTATCTTAAAATGTAGGGGTGACCACCAGCTTTAAAGAGAAGAATAAGTCTACAGCCACAATTGTAGTTGTCTTTTTTGATCATTAAGCTCAAATAAAATATTTAAAATCTAGGAATGTGTAAGGAGCATAGGCTTATCTGCTCAGTTCTCAAGTATGCCACGTTGATAGAAAAGAATTGTCAACCAGGCAGAGTAATCAATTTACTTCCAAACAAATGCAAGCATAATTTTGCTCCAGATACCACAGTTCAACAATGTGGGGGGCATGTGAATTGTCCTGTGCCACTACACATGTTTAAATGCATCCTACAGTGGCCAATCCCATGCGTCCCCGCCCCCCCCCCCCCCCGGTCTTGTGCCCAACAACTAGTATCCAAAAGGATCTTTCCTGCAGAGCTGATAATTGAATAATGTAGCTCACATCTAAGTCTTCAACATTTAAATCTCCACTTCTTTCTTCTGAACAGGAAACTGAATAGGTGAATGCTCCCAACACCACTCTGTCTATCTATTCTTTGTCATGTTACCAGCTTTCTCCAAATAAACCCATCCAATATAAACATACCGAGAAAAATCACTAGCAAATTCCCAATTCTGTGAAGTCATGAAGTCTAGGCCAGGAGGGGGTGTTTCTCTGTCATAGTCCCCACTTGACATGAAAATGACAGCCTTCCAGAAGAGACATAGTTCTTCCAGAGGGCTTTTTAAATGGAATTACAGGATGAAGCCATTTTATGAATGTTTACATATCTGTTTACTCTGGTTCATGACTGAACGTTCTATTTTAATTTTGAGCTGTTTGTACCATGGATGTTTTAAGTATGACTCTGTGGATATTAGGGGTTTCATATGTGTGTGCATCACCAAGATTCTTATGTCTGTGGCAGTATAGAAATCAAATAAATAAATAAAGATGTAACAGCTTTACAGGACAATGTTCCAGAACACTTTCGAGTTTGCCCTATTCTTTCCCAATAGCATCCCATTCAAATAACAGGTCTGACCCTGCTTAGCTTTCAAGATCAGCCAAAGTTAGCAAGATGTTGCCTTCTTCAAACTAATTTTATAAAATGGTGAGAGGCAGTGATTGGCACCCAGTCATGCGGTGAACTTCATAGGGTTCCCTGCTACTAGTTCAATAGTGTGGCATTCTGGGTAGGGCATGTTTGATGACCATGGAATGGCAGAAGTCATGATAGTACCTCAGAATGGCTTTAGGCATTATATGAGTAAGAATCAGAAAGCTCAAGGTTCTTGAACTTACTACTCCTGCATTTCTCCATCCCAGCTGAACTGGTTTTGAATATATATCCCGATGTTTATCTTAAGAGAATAATACCTTGCCTAAAGCTTCCAATTAGTATTATGCATGAGATGAACATTTTAACCATGGCCATCAGGTTCACAGTTCACAGTTTCAGCTTCTTCACTTCATCAGTTCTATATCAAAACAAAAAGAAAGAAATGATTAAGTTTTGTAGAAGGAACCTAACTTTTTAGCTTTTTCTCTTTCCCCCCTAATGAATAATATGATGGTGTGATTTTTATGAGATAACATAATCTCTTTTATGAAAAGTACATATGAAAGAAGCTTGGAACAGCTTACCAAAATATGAATTGGATGTTTATACATGAATTAGATGTTTTTAAAATAATATTCATTAGATAAATATAAGGCAGAAGGCTTGCACAGATCTCTAGAAAAAGGATAAATAGCTTTAGTCCTATATTTCTACTGTGAGGTAACCTTGGAAAAAAGCAATTCAGGCTAATAAATATAGGATTTTATTGCTGTCAAAGGCAATGAGGTAGGAGATTGCAGACAAATAAAAAAAGAAGTCAACCAGATTTAAACTTAAGACATCTGTCCTTTAAAATGGTATTGTTAAAGCATTTAACTACAGTTCATTTTATATGCTAGCTAAGCATAACTATTTATGAGACAAGAGGAAAGTTTTTCACTATGGGAGTTATCTTGACAGTTTCTGTTATAGTCAAATATAGTTATATAGTTATTTATTTTTAAATATAAGGAAAGATTAAAAGTTCTGAGTGAACAAAGCCTGTACTTTCCTACTCTTCAAAATAATAAATAATCCTTATCAACCCTGCAATGAGTTTGTGTAATCACAACATGGCTGCCAGTCATTAAAAATCCATTTCACTGAAGTTCAGAATGATAAAACTGAAAACTGCCAAAGATGAGAACCTAAGACAAGGCAGGGACAAGATTTATGTCACAAAGCACAAATTCACCAATGGCCTTGTGTTGTCAATGTATAACGTTGAAAAATACCTTCTCTCCAAGGTAGAACAATTACGAAGATGGGGGTGGGGGGGCAAATTAATTAAGTTAAAATTTAAGAAGTGAAAAAATCTAAACACGTTTTGAGTAATGAGGAAAGAAGCAAAGCCATTTTCATTTTAATTCAGCGGAGAATCCTTCTTTGAATAATCCAGATATGAACACTTCTACTTATATGTTCCTTTTCTTATATTTTTTTTTTCAATGGTCTTTGCTTTGTACCACCTTCCACTCCTCTAAAGGATGCTGCAAATAACATAGAAACTAAACAAAAGACACTTGCCTGTAATAATTACCAGTCCACCACTGGCATGATTCTTTGAGCTGGGAATCCATGAAAGCCATTTTTCCCATTATTCTTTCCACAGTTCCTAAAGAAATCTACAATACCCCCCATTTGCCACTTAAGTACACTTTATTGTTGTTGCAAATTAGCCTTATTAGAAGAAAAGTGGATTGTGAGGACATAAAGGGACTTCCAGAGGCAGTGGCAGTGCGTGCTGTAGTCAATAATGGATGACTGCACTTAAGAGACAAGAGGTGAGATTGGTATCCTGTAGAAGTTGTTAAACTACTGGCTGCTACTAAGTCAGTATATTGTCAGAATATCCATGCCATTATATTAAGTTATGGCTGCATTCAGCAAATTAGGTTGCACTATAATTTTTCTCTGAAGGGTTTTCTATTTTTTCACCCTGCAGGATTTGAACCAACCTGACCCCAGATTAGGAGGCACAATGCCGTGAATGTCACATTATAGGCATCTTGTCCCAAAGAAGAAAAATTGCCTTGCATTTAACTTCTTTCTTTCTTGAACCAGAGGTTGTGCACCAGGCCTTCAGCTCTTCGAGCTGGCTCATATTTTGCAAGATCAGTCAAATGTTATCTGTGGAATATAAAGAGTCCTTACCAAAGAGATGTCTGTCTTTCTGTCTCTTTCTCTGTGTCTCCCTTTGCTCATTGAAGACAACAGGATAAGAATTACCCTAAAGGACTACTGCTTTCAGAAAGAAAATTAGCACGGGGCATTTTCCCTTTTCCCTGCAGACCGTTGCATTCTCTCAAAATCAACTCTGTAATCCTGCAGATCTGGGTAAAATATGTGGAGGATGAAAAGGAGGAAGAGGAGGAAGGGAAAACTAAAAGTATACCAAAGCTGCTCTAGTGACTCATCTGTATATTTACTTTTTATATACATTTCCTTGGGTATTTTAAAGTATGAATTACATGCAAAAAGACAGTCACTGAGATATGCATTTTATGCTGGTCCAGATTAATGGAAAACATCCGCCACCCCAGGAAAGATGAATTATCTGGAAGCTAGCTCATTTCTCCTTCTCTAGGAGCAGAAGGATGGTCCTTCTAGAGGGAGCTCATTCCCATGTCATTACAATACATGCTGCTATTTGCTGCAATGAATCAACAATTGAGAAACATCTGTAACCAAAACTGTTACTTTTACCCAGCAGGATGAAGAACATCTAAAGAGTTTGCTTATTCTTCTTTGAATCTTTGTTCTTGAAACATGAAAGAAACAATTAACAGAACAGAATTGTAGATGAAGTAATTCAACCATTTTTGTTTTGTTTTGTTTTGCTTTGCAAATCCAAGTAAGAATAGAGAAACACAATGGATCCTCTAGGAGTACATAGGAAAAGCAGCAACATAAGTTAAGGAAGTACAATGAGTGCATGTACTAACTACAGTGTTCATCAAATAAATGTTTGATTCATTTTGGGATTCAAGCGTGTTAAAACAAAGATTGTCCTATTTTAAAAGAAAAACGATTGCCAAGCTTTAAAAAGACAACTTTCTTGTTTCAGATATTTTATCCATAACTCACAGATTAAATAAAGTACTGTTTTGCTTTGATGTTATTCAGTGCCTATTTGGTGCATATAAACTGTTTTTGGAAAATGATATATTAATGAACAAATGTTCATACATAGATATGAATCATGTTCTGTAGCTAGATGTTTTTGCCTGGAAGAATATCCTATCCTACCCTCACTGTATTAAGTGTTTGGTTTTGGGATGTTGATGAGAGAGAAAATTCCTGATACCCTGCAGCAATCTTATCCTTATCCTTGCCATGTGACTTCTCTGCTTTGAACTCATCAACTGCTACCATCTTCTCAAGACCAGGGACAGTGTACTGTAGCAAACTCCAGTAATTTTCTCTTTCTTGAACATTTATTTGCAAAGCAGGTCAGTAGTATTATCATTCATACAAAGGACTGTAAAGATCCTTTTTTAACACCTCCAGTTCTACCTGTTTTTATTTACCATCCATCACCATAAGAGATTCTGAATTGTTAGAAACAAATGTTGGTTCTTTTATTGTTCAAACTTCACTCACACTTAGCCACACCCAAATATACCTATTTAATTTAACATCTAGCTGTGCAGATTTTATTTTAACTCCAGAACAAGTCAGGCAGGAAGCCCACTGAGCAAGGTACTTCATTCTACATGATGGCTTCCAGGTACTACAGTTCAACAAGGCTCGGCCAATCCCAGTTTGGCATTCTTCTCATGCCTTCTTTTCCAGGAATACCATGAGTTCATCCAGTTTCTGTGCGATGCAGGGATTGGAAGCAACTTTGTGTTCTGATTGCTATCCTTAGTAAGCATTCTTAGAACTCTCCAGTCTGGCATTTTTTTCATCTGTGGCATATGCAGAGATCTTCCAGAACAAACCCTTCTGGTCTTTTCAATGGCCTGTGCCAAGAGCTCAGTCCAGCTACTTACTCTTTGTCGTGACTAAGAACCTCCTTGCTTTGAAAGAGATCTGATTCCTATAAGCAGCTCTGAAATGGGATGAAGCTGTAACATTTGCTCAAAAGAAGAGATTCTCTCTGCAAACAGCAAATTTGCAAAGGTTGGGTTCTCTCTTCTGCTGCCCTTCCCACCGGGGCTGAAGTTTTGAAATTGAGCAACTTTTAGCAGGCTGCCCAATCCTAGTTTCCTATTAACTAAATGAATTAAATTAAATTATTTAAACACTTAATAATGATGCCCTGTTCCCTTCTGCAACAGCCTAGAGCCATAGTATAATGTCTTTAAAAGGCATGTAAAAGGAAGTAATAGGAAAATAGCATTAGTATCCTTGCCTCTTTCTTTCCATCCCTATTCACAGAATAACATTGTTTTTTAACCCTAGATCACTCCAAACAAACAGCTTTCACACACAACAATGGTCCACACTCTACAGAGAGAACATTGTGCAGCAGAATACAAGATTATAATGAAGTTGCTAAACTACTTATAGACACATATACAAAAGAACTGAACTAAGGAATGTTTAGTTTAGTTTAGTTCTGCCTGATCCTTAGCAAGGCAAGGTGATGAATCCATATTTGCAGCCATTTTTCAAATTTCTGGGCAGTTAAGGACTGCAGAGAGCATGGAGGTCAAATTGACATTTCTGGGGAGATGGAGGTGGAATTTTTTAGTCCTTCCCCTTTAAAAAAAAAACAAATAAATATATTAACCTTTCTGGAAGTCCAACACACCTAGTTTACCTTGTCTACCCCAAAGGAGAGGGTTTTATCCCATATGTCACATACCAAATCTAGATCTGGCTAAATCTGCTGTCCATTCCTGTTACCAAGTTAAACATGTTTGGGTTGGATATCAAAGAGGGTATACACAGGGGAAGATACCAGGATAATTACAATTAATAAAAGTGTATTAATGAAATCACAATGCTTACAGTGTCAGAGAGATTCCACCTGCATCAATCCTGGTGAGCCAATGTGGCAGCAAGGAGGAAATTCCATGGAATTGATTCACAAAGAAGTTGCTTTTGTTGGGCAGGGTTTGTAGCCCTTCAACCTCTCTGTGCTCCATCACCCAGGAGTTGCTTAGTTTAGGCATCAGCAAGGGAAGGTTGCATTTTTGTGAGGAATAGCTACCTTGTTAAGTGTCTGGCAGATTTTGTGCACCTAGCTAAGTCAAAGTGGGAAATAATTATCTAACCAGGGTTAGAGCATGATACCTCACAGCTTGCAAAAGTAAATAGGAAGAGCTAGCTTGTCTAAGCCGCCTCTCTCCCCAGTGTTAATTAAAAAATGTGGGTCAATCACAGGACAATTCCTATTGTGCATTCCTATTTTTCTTCCCTCCATGCTTCCTTTATACTTCTTTTCTTTGCTGTCCTTTGGAGGTGAAAGCTATGAAAGTAAAGGCCCAAAGGTATGTTAAGCAGGGCTCAGAAGAATAAAAATTTCCATATGGATGATTTAAGGAAGCCAGGGTTTTTCTAGCTTGTATCCATTTGTACATTTTACAGTACAACATAGGTGAGGCATATTTGAGCTGTGAGAGGCTGGACCAAGCTTCTTAACCTTCCAGAGAGCTTCAGAAGAGCATCTAATAATGTGGTAATATCATGGGATCAATGGTTAAGAGATAATATAAATAAATAAAAACATGGTGGAGGGAAACACAAAAACATTTGCTTTTCAGTACTTCAATGCTCCCAAGCTACAGTATTGTGTTTCTCTGCCTTAACAAAATAGCATCTTAAATACCAGAGCACATTAGCAAGTAAGAAAGATTCAAGTCTCCTCCGTTACCAAACAAAGCAGAGCAGGGGATGAACCTTGCTTAAAGAGAGCAGCCAAGACCAGCAAAGGGGTTTAAAAAAAAAGGCAAAATAGCAGTTGCCACAATGTGATCAAGGCCCACGCTTTTGTATGTGCAACAATATCACACCAATGTCTTCCCTTCTTTTGACTCTCTCCCCCCAATGGATACCAATAGCCAAGACAAGGCCCCCAAATAAAATCCATTAAAAACAACCAGACATGCAATTCTGGAATCAGCTTCTTACATTTATTTTTAAGGTATCCTGAGCTTTGTTTGGCTTCCCAGAAGAGATATCTCATTATAGCTTTCTATATTTAGTTGCCAGTCTACCTAGCAGTCTACACATTTCCGTAGCTTGGTTAAAGCAAACTAGGAACCAATTAAATTTGTTTAAATCAGCAGGTACAATATATGTGGGGAGAAATAAGAGTAGGAATTGCTCCAGATATTTTAATAAGACGGCTTGTGTGGGATGGCCAATGTGTTAAATCTATCTACCTAGGTATCTATCTATCCAGTTATCTATCTATAGAACATACATGCAGAGAGACAGTGTATACCAGGGAGAACATGGATAGCAATGAATCCACTCTGAATGGCCATTAAAAAAGGGACACATTTGAGAGGGCTCCCCTCCCAAAGACAGTGTGAGGTAACTGAAAATTCTTGTGGGATTTAATCGAGTCGTAGGAAATCAGGGAAGCTGCCAAGAACTGGAATGACAAATGCATACAGAAAGGCTAGAAATTCATACTTCCCTCAGCCACCTTGCCCTAGCTAATGCAAGAATCACATGCTCTGCTAATAAGAATTTCACCTATATTTTAGTCATCTTTGACAAATATTTTAAAAGACTTTTTCTTCCATCAGACTGAGAATAAAAAATATGTTTCCTCACAGCAGTTAAGGCATGCACAGAATTGATTGTAAATTAATGGTTCTAGTCATATTTCATTATTCTATATATGCTCCATAAATGCAGATTATTTTTATATTCATAAATCTAAAAAAATGTATAAATCTTTCAGGTAACCAATGAGACACTAGGGAACTTCTATAATGTTTGCTTCTCTTTACATTTTTCCATTCCTTGCTTCTAGTAATCTAGGAACTAGTTAAATTTGTTTCTTAATATGAATTCAGCCATAGTTAGAAATCTTTGCTACTTGGTTTCAACCATGAGAATTTAATAGCTGGAAAACAGCAGCTGTTAGCATATACATTTTTTTAACTACCAGTTCAGAGCTTTTTAACCAATGTCACATCTCAGTTTCACCCCATCTCTGCAACAGTGAACACTGTGGGGTAAAAGACCTCTAGAAAGATGCTAATATTAGAAACGTGAGCTGCATACAATTATCCAAATTGCCGTGTCTTTAAGATGAAGCATTTCCTCCTGAGGATACAGCAAGTTAGACTGAGAAGTCAGAGTTCAGGTAGAAAGAACATGCCAGCAAGATAGAGTCAGCTTGATGAGGTTAAAGGACACCTCTGTAAATAGCAGTAGATCTCCTCTGTACATTCTGAACTTACATTTTGCGAGTTACAAAGCTACATAGAGAATGTCTTGAAATTCATACACCACTTCTCCTTCTTCCCCTGAATTAATCTACTCTAGAATGAAAGCTTCTTCATTGAAAGCTATGGATCATAAACTACCAGGCTGGTCCAGTGCCAGTTGCTAAATAGATGTTCTTCAACTTCCCAGTCTACAGCTGAGAGAGAATGGCTGGACCAAAGTCACCAAGCTGGCTTCCCTTGTAAGAAATCATGGGGGCTTCTTCACTTTCTGTAACTGAATATCCATAATCCACTGATTTTGATTACTGTTTTCCTACTGAGAACTGAACAATTCCACACTTGTTCAAGTCCATGGAATGCAAATGATGCACTGATATACAGGTAGACAGTTCTTGTATTGGGACAAAGGCAAATTCAACAACCCAGTTTTGAACTACAATCATTCCTTGTATATAGGGGATATTTGTTGTTGTTGTTCGCCTTGTGTGATGGGAAATGGGGAATGGTACAAACCATAGACAAGGAGTTTCTTCCCTTTGTTACTAGGGAGGTTTTATTATACCAAAATGCCAATTCATACAAAATGTATGACAGTTTTTATAACAGTTTTCACTATACCCTGTTTGCTCTAGGCATACTTCTAAAAATACTTATCTATAGTTACTAGGAATTTTCATAAACTCCTTTCTCTGTTTTTCTCCTCCTTTGCAGGCAGGCTTGACTTGCTGACATCTGTATGAAGCAACTGGTTTATCTAGCTGGTAGCTGCTCTGTCAGCTAAGGATTGTGGGGGACACTCCTAAGCCTATTGTTATAGCCAGCCTTGGGCCAAAATTTAGCCACCCTTTAGCTATGATAGGTTTCCCTGGTTTGATTGCTGGCTAGTGTTTTAATATGTTCAGCCCAGTTCTGGTTGCTGCCATCCTGAACTGTTGCAGAGACTTAGGCATCCCACAGTCTTTCGGAAGGGAAAAAAATGTTTCCAGTTGGCCACCAGTTATTGGTTGTTGGCATTTCTGGAGAAGTTGCCATGGCTGCTGGGCTGTGCACTCTGTCTATGCATCTGAACTTCCCACCTACTTTTCTCATACCACAGGTTATCCACTGCACACTGCACCAAGCCGACTGGTGTTGTCCTGGTGTTTCTTCCTCTCTCCCCTACAGCCTTCTCTTTTCTGATGTCCTATATAACTACAATCTACAAGACTGCAATTTCCCCTCTTGACATACACACCCATACCCAAGTGCCAAAGAAGCACAGTGGTAATCCAGTTCCTCATGTTGCCTTAAAGTCATGGTGGAGAGGGGAGGAAGGAGAGATGGAAAAAATGAAGATAGGGCTTACACTGACTGGTGTAAGGCTTTCCTTCCACACCTGCCTATTTTTTCCCCTCTAAATGATTGAGGTTACAAAGGGAAGAATAAAAATGACCATTCTGAAAAATTATAGAACATAGAAAAGATCAAAAGCATGCAATGTACTGTTATCTTTCAAAGAACATAGGAGGCTATAAAATTCTAATACATCATTCCAGTGACAAAGATTGTTACAAGGACAGAAAAATAGCACAGCATAAATCCAATCTTGCAGGTATGATTGTAACAAGAGCGAGATATGGATGGTACAAATGTAATCCACTTTTGTTGCAGCTTCAAGAATATAATTTTGTGGTTAACATCTATAACAATTGGGGTGGGATATTTCTCTAGGAGAACACTTTTTTCCCCCCTTTCCTTTTCTTTTTTTTAATAATGCCTGAAGGAGAAGACATGAGCATGAAAAATTGTCAAAACTAAAAATGAAGGTATTCTGATGATAATAGACATGGGAAGCTTTGGCTAAAACTGGATTCTCTTGAACTGGAATGAACAGTTAAGCATACTATAATAGGGCTTGAAAGATTTCAACAGCAATCCAAAGTTTATCAGTAGTTAGTCTCCTATCATTTGTATAGACGACATTAACATTTTCAGCCTATGAATAGTTTGTTACTGTAATGTGTAATTCGTTGTCAAAAAACTATGTTAGGTTATATAATAAAAAGGACTTTGCCATATGCTTAGCTATACATAATTATATTAACAACTTCAGTATGTATGCTTGATTCAACAGTTTTTAAGAGCTTGTTAACCTTTCTGATGAGATTTCTGCTATCAATTATATCTAACAAGAATTTTTTGTTCATTTTTTTTCATTAACTCTATAATTTATTTTAGGCGCATTTGTAATTGTATAACCGCAGGCATTGACATAATACTCTGGAGGAGTTTAAATTGTGCTTTACTTTTGTTCTTTTAAGGAAATCATTTTGTTTCTTTTGTCACAACAATCAGCATAACTGTTGCTGTTCCCCTTTTTTAATGTTCATGTCTAAATTGTTCCTTTGCATTTTAAAACCCTGCTTTTCTTCTCAGTAGAAACTAGGTGCCTACGGTCACGAAAAGCAACATCAAAAGAGGGTTTGGAAACCATGCAAAAACACCCTCGATGAGAGACATTGCAATTTTCTGCACCATCCTCTAACTGAAGGCCTGGCCTGCTGTGACACTGTGATCATTTTCAAACAGGACAGTTCCTGAAGGCCTTGGGGACTTGAGTGCTATTTTGTTAAAGATTCATGTGATTCCTAGAAATAATTCTTGTCATGAATCTGGCTGCAATGTTCTGGACCACCTGAAGGTTCTGAACACTTTTCAAAGAGATTTTATTGGCATACTGTCATGCAGATAGCGCCACATAAATGGTAATAATTTTATCATTTATATAATGATAATAATAGGCTATATGAGAATCATAGGCTATAATTTTCTTTTGTACATCTTTGACCACTCTAGTTCATCTGGACAAATCTGTGCAGATGTAATGGTGACAGAGAAGAACTATGTTTAGTCCATGTTTTGTGAGATTTCCTCTGTCAATGTCACTCTTGACCATCATCTCCTCATTTTTGGGGGGGGAGGGATGCCCTTGAAAACCAGGGAACTCATTTGCCTCTACTTAGCAGCAAAGAGCACTCAATGGGAGCATGTCATCTACCCAAACCCTTTCCGCATTCCAGAGATCAGTCAGGGCTTCAATATTGTCTGTCAAGGTCATCACCATGAAATGTTACCATGAAACCTTTCTGATCCATCTGCTTCCTAAGAAAGATCATTTAATCACTCCTTTGCAGAGGTACCAACTCTAAAAGGAGGATTCCTACCAGGTGAGACTCGTTCATAATAAATGAGCAATGGGAATTTCCTCCACATTTTGATTACCGTCATGCCATCCAGCACACATACAAATTCAGAACTAACAAGTGCCATGATTGGGACAGATACCATTTGTGACAGACCAACAATCTGTGTGCTCTCTGTGTATGATGCAAGGGAAACTATATTGCATAAACTGAACTCCACTCACATTATATTGATTTCAGTGCTCAGTAACTGCCCTAAGCTCCCATTTTACACATAGAACTGACTGTGCAACTTTAAACACGTCTGTCTGAATAAGTGCCACTGAATTTGATGGAGTTTCTTTTCAGGTAGTTTGAAGACTGAGATTAGAGAAAATGCTTGCTAAACTTCTGAAACCATGTCTTATTAGAAAGCTGGCTATGTTTTAATCACTATCCACTGAACTTTTGGTTGGAACAACATTTGCATGATGATATCTCAATAAGCAGCAATACAGCCATGTAATTTTAATTCCTCATGCATGTGTGAGTTTTACATCTCACCCATCTTAACTAACCCTCCTGTAGCTTGGAGCTAATGATCTGGAAAAAATATAATTTTCATATATTCTTAATATAGGATTCCCAGGAAAATTGCATATACTTACAAAATCTAGTTTTTAGTCCAAGCAGACTCGTCACTATACAAAATAAGCTAAGATAAAGAAGACTGAAATGGGATTACTGTGTTGCAGGCACATATATTTTTTTTTCTCAGCAACGGTTGCTTAAGGTTTTTTTTTTTAAAGAATTTATTTATTTATTTATTTATTTATTTATTTATTTATTTATTCAGCTTGTATGCCGCCCATCTCCCCCAACGGGTGACTCTGGGCAGCTCACAATAAAAACACAGTTCTCTCCCAGATGGCTAAAAACTATAAATAATTAAAAACATATAAAAAACCCTAAAAAACCTCCTCTGGTTTATGGCCCTAAAAAACCTGTAAGATGCTGGCGGGGGGAGACAACCCATCATCCCACCAGCCATCTCCACAGGTGCGGGCCCCCCTCTGGCCTCCAGGCCTTCTGGCAGAGCCAGGATTTAATACCTTTCCTGAAGGCCATGAGGGAGGGGGCACACCGGACCTCAGGAGGCAGGATGTTCCATAGGGCGGGCGCTACAGCAGAAAAGGGTCTCTGCCTCGACCCCACCAATCGAAATTCCCTGACTGGTGGGGTCTGCAACCTGCCCCTTCTGCTGGACCAAGTGGGAGGGCTGAAGTGACCAGGGCGAGGCGGTTCCTCAGATAACCTGGTCCCGTGCCATGAAGGGCTTTAAAGGTAATAACCAACACCTTGAATTGGACCCGGAAACAAACCGGTAACCAATGCAGCTCACGCAACAGCGGTGTTATATGTGCCCTCCGAGGGGCATTAAGAACTGTCCGCGCCGCCGCATTCTACACCAGCTGTAGCTTCCGGATATCTTCAAGGGTAGCCCCTTGTCCCAAAGCACCTCTGAGTGTGGTGCGACACACATAAAAAGGGTTAGGTTTGGATTGCATGATTGTGTCTGCCATTTTGACTTTTTTACCCTCTCCCTGTGGAGTCCCTATCCATGAGTTGAAGAAACTCTTCAATTACTTCTCGAATTCCTATCCAAGTCTCTTCAACCAAGCCTGCTAATAACTCTCCCATCCACAGGGTCACTAAGCAGCACTTCTCCTCATCCAACTCCCAAGGCACTTCTAGTTGTGAGCAGACAATGCAGTTTTACTCTACTGCTAAAATAAGGGACAGCATTATTTTGCTGTTTGTATTAAAATTTTAATTGTATATATGGGGTATATTTTACGTATATTTATAGTTTTATTCTCTCTGTAACCCACCCAGAGTCCCCTATTGTAGGGGAGATGGGCAGGAGAGAAATCTAATAAATAAAAATAAAATAAAAATAAAAAAGTGATAGCCAGCTTTTCAGCCAGCTGCAAGAATCACATAGCACAACCAAAACCACGGAAGTCAATGGGCTGGACTCTGAGTGTCTGGAGGGTTGTCCAGTATTTTTCTCACCTATCTCAGTAATTTCCTTAAAGGGCAAAGCATTTCCACCCCAACTCTTACCTCGGCAAGGATCTCAGCCACCACTGCCTTGCAGAAAGTCTCACTTCTGGCAACTTGAAGTGTCCTGGACATCCTTTCTTGCTCCTCCAGTTTCAGCCAGCTTCTTGTCTCTGCCAGACCTGATCTGCTCCTCAGACATTACTCACTGGACACTCCTAGTTGGCTCCCTTGACTCCACTTGGTAAAACAGGGTACAGCAAGGCTTGTAGCAGGGCACAAGGAAAACCTCATGTGTTCTTCATTTACCTCTTACTCATAGATGATCTTCTCTTCTCTTTCTTCTAATTGGAAAACTTTCTTGCCATTTTAACTCCTGACTAAGCTAACCACTTCCCCCCATTTTTGTTTTTGTTTTTCCCCTTCCAGCCATTTCTTCCAAGTTTGGTCACTTTGGATCAAGCCTGTTGGCACAGAGCAAAGTCTCTTAGCTTGTACTTTCTGTGCCCCTAAATCTGCTCTTACATCCCACAGTTCCACACCTTTTATATTGTTTCCAAGTCTAAGTTTTGTTTCTTCCTCTCAGACGTCCAGGGCGGCTTCTCCCTCCCTTATATTTCCTCCCCATTTACTTTTCTCTTTTGTACCTCTTTTCTATCTTCTACTAATGGCCAACCCCAGGAATCTAGATTCCTAGCACCCAAGTTATTTCCTTGATTCTTGGGGCAAATCATTACCAATTTCCACCAGTTTCACTTACTTCTCCAACTCTTGAACCCTTTGGGTTACATTAATTTTCCTCAGGTAGAAGACCAAGAAAGTTTTTCTTTTATCTGTGTTCCCCTGCCCCTTCTTTTGGTACAGATGACTTACTTGGAGGAGGCAGTAACCTGATTTTGTATTTCCAGAATTCAGTAAAAGCTGGATTCATATGAAGAGTGCTATTTCTCATTGCCTTCTACAGAAACATATTCATTTAAGAAAAAATTATGTTCCTGCTATTAATTTGTCATGGATTCTCTTTCTTATACTCAGCATGCTCTTCCAAGGGTATTAGATTACAAAATATGCAAATAAAATTGAAAACTGTGCATGCTAATTTCATGAAGTCTATTAGCCTGGGTGTTATTACATATCATCTGGAAATATTCTGGTGCATTGTTTTATTTCTGAACCAGTCCAACATCAGGAGCATCAGTACTGATTGATAAATAATAACCACATCAGTGCACCTGCAGAAAATTGACAGGGTTTTTAGCCATTAATATGGTTCATTTCCTTTCTGTTATCCTTCTCTTCCTTTTGCATATTCCGGAGTGGCTTACAAGAAGTCTTTAGCTAATCTCTCAGTTGGCCCTTCAATCAACTCCAGTCCTATTATTTTTAATAGCATATGTTTCTACATAATAATGGGTCATTTATTGCTTTGTTTTTATGCTGGTTCACATTATTTTAATAGGATATCTGTAAAGATGTTCAAAAATAAAAGTGTGTGCTACATCACAGGATGATTTTCACTGAGTTGAAACCCAATAAACCCACCTACAGATGAACAAGGGACAGCTGGAATTGGTTCAGCACTGCTGGTATAGCAACTATATGCCTTGAATAACTTTAAAACCAGCAATAATTGAAACAGGGCTGCTGGAGAGAATTCCCAGGGTGCAAAGCTGCAAAAAATAGAAGACAGGTCTGAGTTCCAGGGGATGATAGCTCCATCAATAGCACCCAATTTATTTTGTCCCACATGGGGCTACCCAGCTTCAGAATTCTATTTCCTACCAACTATCCTGGTGTGAAGCCCAGTTAATAAACTACTCGAAAGGAGTAAAAAAATAAAAGAGGAAGCGATTTAATGCTGTCTCTTCCTTCTTTACTCATTTTGTAAAATGTTGCCAACTTCTCTGGTTTAGAGATACAACCGGGCTCCTGTTTGTTAAGAAAGGATGACCCCATCTATGATTAAAAGACAAATGTATTTCTTCCATTGATCCTTAGTGAAGCTAGCATGAGCCACCAAGTCATCTGTCATGAGACATATGAGCACGGATTGTATCTGGCTTAGAATCCCTTTGCTTTCATCATGCTTTTTTACTTTGTGAGTGTTCACAACATTTTTTTAAAAAAAGTTGTCAAAACTGTTGCTTTGCAAAAGGGTTCCATGGGAATATTTTTTTTCTATTTTTGGCAGTTCTGTTAAACATATGAGTCTGTTCATTGAGAATCGTTCTTGAATCCATATGGAAGCTGAAGTCTTCTCCCTCAGGCTGTGACCCAGATGGTAAGGTCTGAATATAAATACCATGTAATTTATGGAATCAGACATGGAAAATGAATACTATAAAATTGCCAGCCTGTCAGATCTCCATCCTACCCTGCCACGCTCTTGATTGAAAATGATTACAATTTTAGATCCCTGTGGATCCTCATCTGTCTCTCCTTTTCTCCTTCTCTCCAGAATATTTTCTTGCTACGTGCTTATGCTATGTCATTTGTAATGAAGCTCACAAGTACTTTTTAAAACTAATGTGGACTCATAGTTTCCATAAAAATGCATATTTTGTCACTTCATTGTTTCCACAGGTTAATTCCTCTGAAAATTACCAAACATATATCTTCTACTCCAAGGGACATGAAATGTCCTTTTATTTCAATGTATGTTTATTTTCAGTAATTGCATTTGGAATCTGACTATTCAAATTTGGGTTTTCATAGTGTCAGGTGGCTTTTCCAGGGAGGCAGAAATATTTGGTGGAAAAATACCTGTTTCTTCCCTGAGTTTTCTTAATGAGAATCTGCTTCTTAATTACTAGGGAATGATCTGATAAAAGGTGAAGGAGCCCCCAACTGAATAACAGACAGAGAAAGAAACTTAGAAAGGATCCGCCCTAACTGATCAGGAGGTAAAAAGGGACATTGGGAGGTTTGTGCTTTCAGACTTGCAAAATTCGGTTAATGTAGCCTATCAATAAAGTAGAAGTAGCTCATCTGGTTGTGTTTCCTGTCTGGTTTACCTGGGAGGGCTGACATTTAGGTATTGCTGCAAGGGCTCCAATCACAACGGGTATAACAGAGAATTTCGTTTTCCATAAGGGTTCAATTTTTTTAATTTTTTTAATTTTTTCCACTTTTTCCTCAATCCTAGCATCACCCAATACAGCAACATCAATGAATCAAGCTTTATTCTCTTCAATGACTCAGGCATGTTGTGAACAAGATCATAAAGTCCCATAAGACAGGGTTCCTCAACCTTGGCAACTTTAAGACGGGTGGACTTCAACTCCCAGAATTCCCCAGCCAGCAAGGTTGGCTGGAGAATTCTGGGAGTTGAAGTCCACCCGTCTTAAAGTTGCTAAGGTTGAGGAACCCTGCCATAAGATCTTAGCCCACTCATTTTCTAAAACCTTTTCACCTTGATGGTCCCAGTGGTTCTTGCTACATTCAAATCCAAACCTCTGGCAAACTTTCCAATTAATAATTTTGGCAACTCAATCATGAAGCTGCTTGTAGTAGTTTGTGTAATTTTAGCACAGCCAATGATCAAATGGTCAATGGGTTCGTCCTTTTCACTACAAAGGCATCATTTGCTATTGTTTGTTACATGCTGAATTTTCACTTTCATGCAGTTAGTCAGCAAAGCTTGTTCTTGAGCTGCTAAAATAAAGCCTTCAGTTTCTTTCTTTAACACTCCTGATCTTAACCAACTCAGTGTGGGTTTTTTATCGGCTTTTCCTTCTATATCCTTCAAGGATTGACCATGCATTGGCTTGTTCTTCCAATTAACAAATCAGTTTTTGATTGTTTCCTTTCTATACTCAACCTTCACCTTTGTTGTTTTCAAGAGCTTTCCTTGATTGACTTTCTTCAATAAGGGTTCTTCGCTTTTCTTGCTGTAGTCATTCAAACCATGCTTTTCTTCCTCTTTGGTTTGTTTCACCTGTAGGAGTCCTCTGCCCCCTTTGGCTCTTGGCAAATACAGTTGATCAATATCACTTTTTGGGTGTAGAATATGATACACTGTCATTAGTTTTCTTGTTTTCCGATCCAAGTTATCAAGTTCCATCTGGGTCCAGTCAACTATTCCTGCTATATATTGAATAACAGGGACTGCACAGGTATTGATTGCTTTAATGACGTTTTTACCATTTAGCTTTGATTTCAATTTTTTCCATACTTGTTTGATGTATTTGGTAGAAGTACTTTCTTTAACTTGGTTCTGTAATAAATTGGAAGCTTCCAAAACTCCCAAATATTTGTAGCCTTCTGCTGGTGCTACTGTCTATCAAAACTTCATTGTCAAGCTGTATTCCACCATCTTCAACAATTTTGCCTGCCTTCATGGCAACATTTGTTGGTGCCAAACTGCATTCCAATATCTTTGCTGAATTCTTGCTTTTTAGCAGGGAATCCAGTTCGGCCTTTGTTTTTCCAAATAATTTTAAAACATCCATTATAGAGTAAATGCAAAAATTTTAATCCTTTTTTTTAGCCAATTCATATCTACAGTTTGTCTTGTTCAAAACTGTTGCCAATGGGACCATTGATAGTATAAAAAGTAAAGTTGATAAACTGTAAAAAATTCCACTTGTATTTTCAACTTCTCCTAATTCTTCCCCGTTAGTCATCAGCTTTGTTCGCCAAAACTTCATTGAAAGATTCATAAATTGCCAAATGTTTCTGCTGTTTCCAAAAATTTCAAGACATTTCTTAATCCAGCTATGTGGAACAGAATCAAATGCCTTTTTATAGTCTATCCAAGCCATAAACAAATTAGTTTTTTTTTTTAATTCTTCAAAATCGACTTGTCAATCAATAACTGGTCCTTTGTTCTCCTCAAATTTTTGTAGCACCCTTTTTGTTCTACAGGGAGTAAAAAATTCCTTTTCAAATAGATATTGATTTGATTTGCAGTTATGCCCATAAGTAGCTTGTATGTTATTGCAAACAATTTATGGGTCTGTAGTTTCCAAGCTCATTTCCCTTCTCCTTGTGCTTCTGAACTAGGAATGTCCTTCCGGTTGTTAACCATACTTCATTTTCTGGTGCTTCCAAAACTCTATTCATCTGGTCTGCCAATCTTGAGTGTAAACTTGTCAATGATTTTAGTCAGAATCCCTGGAGTTCATCTGATCCAGGAGCATTCCAGTTTTGACTTTCTTTGGTTGCTTTCATACCATTTCCTCCATTATCCTGTCTTCCACCTAGATATTTTCAGTGTGTTTTCAACTTGCTTGATCCAATTTGCATTCCTCTTGATTTCCCACAAACCTGTCCAAAAATTTAGGGCCTTTTCTTTGTCAGGTTTTTCATTATTTGTGATCAATTCTTTCTCATTCCCAAGGGTTTTGTAGAATTGATGCTGATTTACTCTAAACTGCTAATTCTGCTGGAATCGGATTATTCACTTTTTGTCAGATCACTTGCAGCTTTCTTCTCTGCAATAGCCATGACTCTCTGATTCAGTTGTTCTACATTCTCTGCAGTTCCTTTATTCTCCAGGTAATATTTCATGCACAGGGTAGTCTTGACTTTCTTATTCTTCAAATTCCGTTGCCTCAGATTCTTCAAATGGCTCAAATCCATGTGAATTTTCTTTATGTTCAGTTCCAAGTGAATGTTCCACTTAGATTTTCCCTTCTTAATTATTTCATTCCTTCGTATCTGAAGTCCCAATTCTTCAGTACGTCAGCTGGTTCATCCGGGTCAATGTTTCAGTTGGAATAATTTTGACAGCTTCATTAATATCCTTCACTATTTCAGCCAAAGTCTGCTTGTTAATTTGATTCAGTTTTGGCAAATATATTTTTTCAGTTTCTCTTACTTCATTTCATCTCTGGTTTTCCCAACTAATTCTTTGTTGACCGATAGTGCTTGTGATTCTTTAGCAACTCCAGTTTCTTCTCCCTGTTGTTCTTCATTAACATCGATAGTCCCTTCACTTTCTACTGTTCGTTGCTTACTCTGCAGATTGGTATTATTAGTAGTACTTCTGGATAAACCTGAATTTTGAGTTGCTTGTTTTTCCATTTATTTTTATTTATTTATTCAATTTGTATAGCACCCATCTCAAACCACTGATTCTGGGCAGCAAACAATTATAATAACAAAGCTGTTAAAACAAAATACAAAAAAGAAATTAAACACAAATAGCAGCCAAGAGATAACATAATCTGTCAATGTCAATATAGCCAGGAAACAGGGTGCTTCATACATTTGGGACCCCAGGCCCAGGCACATAGCCAGGTCTTCAAGGCCTTCCAATTGTTTCCAATCAATTCAATTCAATCAGTTCAATTCAATTGCTTCCAATTCAGCATTGGTAAAGAACTTGTGTTTCAAAATTACAATCCTTTGGTCCATAAGTCTCTACTCATTAACCTCTAAGTCCAGATGTCTTTCTTTCTGTGGGTATATTTGCTTCTGAAATCCATGTTTCAATGGTTCTGACTAGTAGAAACATTCCATAACTGAGTAGCTTTCTTCCTTTGACCAAATTTTTCACTTTCGTTTGCCATTATTATGGTTGGTTGCATAGTCAGCCAGATGTTTAGACTGGATTTGGCATTTTTATCCATCTATCGAGTCCTTCTCAAGGATCTGGAATAGGCAGATGTTGTCTGATGGTGTCCTTATCAACAATTGTTAAGTCTGGGGTGTGGTGTGGCAGATGCTTGTCTGTTTGAATTCTAAAGTCTCAGAGCACTTTAGCTTCTTCATTTTTTGTCATTTTGTCTGTTTTGTGGTCCCACCAGTGAGGCACTACCTTGACATGGTTATGGGGCTTGCGTGCCCCAAAAAGGATGAGAGCTATGCCAGAGGTTCAACCATACTGGACAGGTCTCATCAGAGGAGCCAGACAAAGAGTGTCTCTCCCATAAACAATATGGTGAGATGTAATTTACAGAAACCTATACCAGATCAGTTGTTGCCTGGGTCAACAAGGACCGCACTAGGTGTTCTAGTTCTTGGACATCTGGTGACAAGTGGGCCACAGGACTCAGGACTGTTAGCTGAGAAACCAGGGCCAGTAGCTGCAGAACTATTGAAAGAAAAGTTGCTTACCCATCGCAAATATATAAAGAGTGAAAACAAATAAATTATTATTATTATTATTATTATTATTATTATTATTATTGCCTCATTATTGTTGTTGTTCTTATTTCTTACATAGTATCACTACGGTACAGCCCATGATGTTCCAACTGGTTCTGCTCATTTTATGTTACCTACAGCTCCTCAAAGCAAAGACAAGAATTCAAAAGAAAATCTCCTTTGAGTCAAGCCCATATACTTTTTTTGCCAACAGTAGGGAAATAGTTGGGTATTGCTTTGCTCTGGACGCTATCTGATTTTGCACTCTGGCCAATAACCTTGGAATTCTCTGGGGGTCTCCAGTTCAGATACTCACCAATTCAGACCCTGCTTTTTAAAATCTCTGAAGGATCACACAAGGTGGCCAAGGAGTCTTCTGTCTCTTTTTGCTACTCAGATAACCCATACAGTTACAGTGGCACACAGCTCTTCTAAGCAAAGTTTGTACTCCAGCTGTGTTTCCTGGAATATTCATTCATTTATTCATATTTATTGTATTTATTGATTATATTTGTTAACACCCCCCCCCCCCATTGTAAAATTCTGGACGGTAAATGACCAAATGATAATGCTGGAGAGCATTTGGCATTTTAAGAAATGCTACCGGAATGCAAGCTGGCTGAGAAGACCTCTGTGCAGATACAAACTTATGGGGGCCATGAATACTCTCCCTTCCCTTGAATAAGATAATACTTCATTTACAGGGAGCAAAAAAAAAAAAAAAATCTCAAAAAGTCAAGGACAGGATTCTGCAAAAGTCAAAATAATTTTAGAGTGTAACTTGCATGAACACAATGTAATGCCTGCTAAGATCATTTCCTTGCTTGTACAACATGTGTACCAGACAGTTATAGTAATCGAAATGAAAGTAATACTTATCCTCCAGTATCTGAAATTATGTTATTTTTCCCATAAGCATCTCTATGAAATGCAGGCCAGTGAATTATTATAGTAACACAGAAATTATAAATACAATAGGTAAAGTTAATTTTCAATGTTTCAATGTCTGTTAATTTCTAATAAATTTAACTAGGCAGCCAACGTAAGAACTTATACCATTCTATGCCTTTCAATTAATTAGTGATCATGTTGGGCCACCTTGAACTCCCAGGATTGCTCAGTCTTATTTGAATGTATTGCAGAAAGCATTTAATCTCCAGAAATAAAAGAAATTCAAAAATTAGAATTCTTAACCATTCTTCTACATGGCTACTTTTAAAATTTACATCATTTTTAATTGGTGAGGCAATACTTGGTTATAACATATTATGATCCTATGCGTTCTTGCCAGATTATATTAAATATGTACAGTACATAGTATTTCTGGAATAAACCACTCCACAATGCCAAACCATTACTTATTATTTTTTAAATATTATAATTTGCATTTTATGCTATGTCTCCATTCAGGAAATCAAATAAATTCTTCATGTATATTAGCGAAATTTTGTGTCTTCAAATAATTAACTCAGTTCATTCTAAGGGGTTGATCTGATGTGTGATTATCAAGTGATAACAACTTTTTGGATGGTTAAAACATTTTGTTTTACTGTTCTGTAACTGTGTTTCAAGCTGAAATGAACTAATTCATATTTGGAACCGAAGGGAATATATTCATTTTCACAGCAATGATTGCGGATATCACATGAGTTTTCTAAAAAAGAGAAAGAAGAAAAACATTGATTTTCTTTTTAAAACAGAAGTTAAAAGAAACTTGCTTCTAGAGCTGTGAAAAGGAAAAGTTGTTTTGGGGATGGGTGCACGTAGACATCACACACATTAACAACTTCTTCAAGTTGCCACAGAATCAGGAAAAAAAGCACATTGGATTTAAAGATCCAGTTTAAAGATTTAAAGGTGTGCATGCTCACCTGTCACTCTGAATCATATATTCTTCCACTGAATCCAGATTGGTGTCACACGCTTACTAGCTCAGCACCCCTCCACATGCATACACATACTTATTTCTCTGAAATTGGAAAGATTTTAGTCCTTGAAGCTCGGTCTCCCTGAATAAGTCATCCCATTCAGCAACAGTATTTTGTGAGTTTCCCAAAATTTCACAAAAGGAGGAATTACTTTTTTGGATTTGCAAATCTCATTTAGACATGAACCTCAGATCAGCTAGCCTCTGTACTTGCCTTAAGTTGAATTGTTTGTTTAGTGAATTAACATTTTTCCCCTCTCCAGGGCATTCATATGAACATGTGAGAGCCTGAAACTGGGGAGAAAAGGAGGCCACACATTATATTTGTTTGTTTGATACTGTCTTTGTTGGATTCATTCCCCTCTTTTGTAAACTATTTGATTATCAATCAGCTTTCAGTAGTAAAAATAATGCAAACTTTAGACCAAGCAACAATATAACCAAAATATTTAAATATTAAAATAAAATACAATTAAATAACAATTAAAACCAACAGTTGGCAGCTTTATGAAAGAGAAGTGTGTTCAAAGATACCCCTTCTAAATGTTTACTGGAGGGACAAGATGCTGTATCCTTGAAGAATTGTAAAAACAACAACAACAATTGGAAATGAAGCAGTCTCAGGAGAGAGATAATCCTATAGGACATTCCTCAAATGTCAACTTATTAATGCCACCCCAAAGACTTGATTCTATAAATACCTTTAAGCAATCTATGATTAATAAAGCCCCTGTGATGACATCTAGTGGTATTCTCTGGTCTTCACTTGAGTCTGAACCAAGACATCATGTTCAACGTAAGCAAAGAGAGAAAGCATTTATTGTAACTTACGCTAGATCTACCTCACAGATGGAAAAGGAACATCAGGAGTGTATCTCTAATGCCAATGGGAAAAATTGTCTTAAAACTAGTTTGATGATGGTAAACTCAGTCCTTTGCCACAGAGAACAACTCCTGAATTTGTAACTCTCAATTCACGCTTTGATTCATGCTCTGACTGAAACTCCTTCATTAGACCCACATCCTCCTAGAAATAACTTTATAAGATCTAAAGCATCCTCAGATTATCAAATAGACCCATGTATTCTAGCTAAAACATTTTCCCCAGTACGTTCAAATTCCAAATGTAAATCACTGGGACAAGAATTATCCGAAGCTAGTGCTGCTGTAGTTCCTTCCCATTAATGTCTGAAACTTCCACTACACAAAAATTTATCACCTACCTTATTTCAATCTATTAATCCAATAGTGGCTTATTCTGCACCTTTTTTACAACACATTGAGACCCTAGATGATGATATGACTTAAGTATCTGCCTCTACTTCCTTAATTAATACTGATCAAGGTTCTGTAGACAATATTGCTTCTGCAGATGCTGTCTTGGACCCATGTTGTTTGATTCAACCATCTGACCTATCAACCACAGAATATGAGATTTTTAAAAACCCCAATTGACAATTAGTATAACCTGGAGATTTCACTTAGTGCAGATGGAGCAATAGCTGGTTGGTCAGTTAAATCCCAAGACCCATCTATTGCAATTTATTTATCCAAATTTGATGTTATCTTTTTCCAAGAAACTTGGGCAATCAATAGCATCAGCTTATATGGCTTTAGGGAAGAGATAGGTTTTAACCAAGCTTCTAAATTTTGGAAGGAAGGAGGGTCAAGCACAGGTTCCTAAAGAGCACATTCTACAGTTGGAGAGCTACACAATGGAAAACCCTTTCATGAGTTTGAATAGATGATCCTTTGGCAGTGGAGTGATATTCAAGGTGGTATTTCCTGCTGATCTGAGTGACCAGGCAGGCTGATGAGAGAATGAGCAGTTGTGCAGATAGGCCATAAGCAATTTAGGACTTTCAAGATCAATGCTGACACTTGGAATGGAGCCCAGTAAGCAATCAAAAGCCAGGGCACATCTTCCAGTACAGGAAATAGGATTCCTGTACCTTGTACCAGTCAGCTATCACATTCGGCACCAACTGCAATCTTCTGGTAGGTTTTTAAGGGCAGCTCCTTGTATGGTGGATTGAAGTAATTATACAACCCTACTTTCTCTGATCTCCATGCTCCAGGTCTTCAGAAACATTGCTTTATTAGTTAATAAAGCAGAATCCTGGGTTCACAGACAAATGTATATTTGCATTTAGGAGAAAGAGAGTACAACTTTACTTTAAATTCTCAGTGGAATGCAAAATAGTCAGAGATAATAGGAAGCGTAGCTACCAGGCACACCCAATCTCTAGCTATTTTCAAGCCATCATGCATTCAGACAAATACTTGAAGAAGGATCAAATCAGGATCTAAACCACTTTCACCTAATCTAAAAACCTAAAAACAAAACAAACAAACAAAAAACTATAGTGCAAACAGCAAAGCAAAATCTGTGTTGTAGGAGAATATACTAATCAATTAGAACCACAATATTTATTTTATTGTTTGGGATTAGATTTATACCCTGCTTTTATTTTGTACAACTCAAAATATTAGTATATGCTATTTCCCCCATAAAAACAATCCTGTGAGGTGGATTAGACTGCAAGAGAGTAACTACCCCAAAGTTCCCCAACTGGCTTCCATGCCTAAAGGAATTTTAGAACTCATGACCTCCCAGTTTCTAGTTCAGTACCTTAACCACTACACCAAACTGGCTCTCTTAACCACTATATCAAGCAGCATGAACCAAGGGATGACAGTAGCAATTGAGCAAAATTAGGCAACCCTTCTGGGGATTGCCACTGACATAAATTTCCTCTTCTGAGCTTACATGAATGATGATTAATACTGCTATTATTAAATCCTTATGCCAGTTCTTATAGAAAGGACAATGAAAAACCACCTTGATTTTACTTCTCCATCAAGCAGGCACAAAGGCACCTTTGCAATAGAATGCTACTGAAACTCCCATCCAGCAGCAGTGGCTTTCTTATGAGTCAGGCATAAAATATTGGCAAAGCAATTAGCAACTCAAAAGGGTTTTCCAACAAGCCTGACCTAAACAGATTGGGCTAGAGATTAAATCTTTCTGCAGATCAATGTCAAAAACTTGCTTCAGCTCAGACAAAGTTGTCTTGAAGCTGATCAGAATCAAGGATTCAGGTGACAGGCTGCAAAATTTTAGGCCCAAATAAATTCCTGTCACCCAGGATGATGTGGAATTATCTTATAAAGACAATGAGAACAGAGAGTTCTCAAAGAAGATTACTTTGAGCCAGATTTTCAAGCAACAATGTGGCCTGCGAGCCTCTATGAAAATTAAGGCAGATTCAAGTTGGAAACTCACAATAGAGCTGTTAAAAAGATAGACTGAAATGGCTTTTGGAGGGCCCAAGCAGGGCCTAAACTGAATCTTGTGATAAGTACTGCCTAATCTTTCAACCTGAAGGAAATTCACAAAAATTAGGCTTAAAGGAGAAAGTTGCTTGATCATAATTTGAAAGGTGAACCTACACAACTGACTGTTAACATGGATTTGCAAATCAAAGCAAAGTTATCCTTCTCTACATTTTGTGATATAATTTTTGGCTTGAGAAAAGTATATAAAGATCCATAGATTTGCTCCTGTGGGAACAGTGAATATTATGAAGAAATTCTTCATACTGAATAAGAGTTTGTCTAAGAGAAACTGCATACAGAAATAAACACTTTTAGTCAAATGCAGAAACTGAATGGGATAGGTCAACAACTGGATCACATGCTAAGCTAATTGGTACTAGAAAGAGGCTTGATTTATTGTTGCTTAATTGAAATATTCCTGTTGCATTTGTTGGCAGTCCAAATCCAGTGGCACTTATTCTTCAACACCACATAACCTACTGACCACAAAGGGGGAAGTAGAGGATGCATAAAGAGTTAAGAATTAACTCTGTGTCCCTCTTTTCTATCAGTCTAACCTGCTGTTTCTCCAAGAGATTACTAATCATGACTACCTTCTGCATCTCTTCCTGGAGACATAGGCACACAACACATGCTCATTGACACCTCCTCTGGTAGGAGATAATTAGCTAGGTGCCTGTCTTTGCTTATCCTTCTAATACAGTTTCTGTAAATAAATCTCATTTCTGTTGTCTTATAAGACATGCTTCACCAATGCTTGCTCAGCTCAAATTCCCTCTCCCAAGAATGCCCACACAGAATAATTCAGCCTCCACCACCATCTGACTTTGGCATGATAGATTTAATTATGATTTACATTGGCTTTGGCTTGGTGCGTTTGTCTATTCCATAGCTACAAGGTGGTGAGTTTATTGTTGCTGTTGCAGCTGTAGTTGCCTCCTTCACTGTATGTGGCATTGCTTCATGTAGTTCGTGAAAAAGGGGTTGGAAATGAATAAACAGCTGAATAAATCAATCCAAGCAGAGAATCTCAAGTTTCACTGAAATAAATGTCTTTTGCCTAACCTAAGTTCAGATCAAATCATTTTTAGAACAAGTGTTATGATGGTACTTTTCCCAACTTCAAGTATGCCAATAATATTAACTTTAAAAAAACGGTGATTCATTTCTCTCTCATAGTTCTCTCTCAGGCTAAGGCTAAACTCCTTTCACTGGATAATATGGGGGGAGGGGGGGTGGCATGAAAATGAATAGTGGGATCCAAATCAAAGGTATGCAATTTATTAATTGATGTGCAAGATAGAAGAAAGCTTTTAAAATGTGCTTTAACAGTTGGACTCTCAGGCCACTCTTAGTTATTTTTAAGATACTCTGCCATTTGTGATGAAGATGCTCTGATGTGAAAATCAACTGCTTAGCAATTGATTATCTTCTTTTCTGAACTGAAGTATACTTCCCAGCATATATCTACAGAAAAATCATGGATCTTTCTTTTGGCCAGTCAGCAAAATTGAAATTCCAGTAAACATCTACAGACATTCTGATTTATCTCCTGCATAATTTATTTTCTTCAGCAATATGCCAACTTCCTTTAGGAACCATGTCACTTTTAGAATCCATGTGCTTTTAGTAAACTTTGATTTATATACAAAGGCATTAGAAGGACACTCATAAAATGCATGGGCATGTATGTGTGTGTATGTAGATTTTCCAACTGCCACAGCTCCTAATTGTCTTCCTGAAAACTGTATTGATGGGGAACTGTTGGTGGAGGTTGGGAGGGGAATGACACCACACAGATTATTAATTCATTGTGCAAATGATGTAAATTATGCAATTTATGTCATTTGCACAAAGACATCATTAGGGAGTCCTACTTTTGTATGTACCCACAATAACTTAGATAACACCAATTCATACATTCTGACATTTAGCCTTTTCCTTCATTATTACACCTTACTTCCTTGTATGTATTCATTAACTTGGATCTATGGCATTCTTCCTCTTTCTTTTAGTTTAATGGATACACAGCATATCATTTTTCCTTTTATTTCATTTGTTAATTCATGCTCTTTACCATTTACCCTTCTTATAGTCCAAGTTGCAATCTTCCATGTGCCACAGCCATGATTGTCAGAGGTATAACTTCAGTGGCACTGACTTTTCAGCAACTTACAACCAATTGACCACTAGGAGCCATGAGGTAGAGATTTACTCTGTGTCTATCCTGCCTGTTCTATGTCTAAGAGATCTTAATCTCAGATTACCTTCCTCTGCCTTTATTCCCAGGCACAAATGCATGGAGCAGATACTTCTTGACAGTTCTCCTGGTAGGATGTAGTTAACAAGTGCTAGGTTTTGCTTCTTCCTATTATGAGTTTCTTGCAAATAAATCTCCTTTTTCTTGAAGTCATAAAACTATTTCACTAAACTTTGCTCAGTATACTTAGTATGAGCATACTCTCGCACTTCCCTTCAACAGTCACCAGATGTGTGCATGGATATCAATCTCCATCTTCCATTAAGGCTTTGGTCAATCACAGCTTTCACATCAGACTTATTTTGAGATAAAGAAGGTTACCAATCTTAGTCATACCCATGCCATAGGCAGCATTCTGCACTGATGGTACTAACCAATTCTGACACATTTTAGCCAGAATGCTACAAGTGCAACCAAAACCCAATTTTACTTTGTGCTATTCTATCCAGGTTAGGTATCTAACCTAGAGATTGTCAGTGGTGTTGCCTGCCTCACACCAATCAGGAGCTATATGCAATGTGGTAACCAACACTCAGAATATGGGACCTGAAGCCAGAAATTAATCAGCTCAGCTGCAGAAGTGCTCCTGAAGATCAACAAGATGGTGGGCACACATAGATATTGAAGCCATGCATTGTCTGAGTATGTTCCAATAGCATGGTCATTTTTCTTAGTCATATAGAGGCCCTGCCTCCCTCAAACAACTAATATATTAAAAGGGCTACTGTCTTAATAATGTTCTCTCTCAAGAATCTCCTTGTTTTTCTCCTTTGTGCCCCCCAGAACAAATCTTTGTGGGAAGGGGAGGGAGACATCACTCTATGAATATTTCCCTTTATTATTAATGCTTATGAGCCTTAGATTTATCAAAGATAATTGACCTTGTCAGTGTTAAGTCATTTCTGTTTTGCTCCAGAAGGCTCTGACTTCTCAGACAATCAATTATTTCCCAGCTAAGCCAAAAAGACAAGCTTTTGGCTCAGTTGTAGAATACTAAATGCAAATAAGGAAAAACTTGTGGGCATGTCAGGAGAAAAGTCATTTGAACAAGTTGACCCTAACAATGCAGCTTCTGAGGCTTCAATAGAATCTCATGTGTCATGATAACTGCTACTGCAGCATCAAAAGAACTGTGCTATTATCCCATGAAATAACTCTTAGATGCTTTATAGCTATGCAGTACAGGGAGTCAAATCATTAAATGATTTTGGTTCAGTTCTAATTCATATCCAGTTGCAACTGTTTATTCAAGCCAATCTTTTTTTAAAAAAAAAATCAATAACTCATAACCAACTGGTTCACTTACAGCTCTACATGGGGAAAAATATGATCATTTGCACTGCAGTAGTGTCATTATTTTCCTAATATTATTGCATACTGTAATACAATGTAATATAATAGATATAACACATTTGATAAACATTAAATAGGCCTTAAGTCGCCTACATTGTGTTAGTGCACCATTTACATATTCTGTATTAATTTCTTCCATGCTGCAATTAGTACTCAAGTTATTAGTACTAATATTAACCCCCATTACATTCCCCCTGTTCCCACAATACATTTAATCCAGTCAAATTGTAACCTAGTCAAATCTCCATACCAACTGGATCAAAACTCACAATGTTAACAATAAATTGGTTCCGTCTACTTACTTTAGCACGTACCCAATATGGCAAAGCTTCATTACATCATCAGCCCCATCTCCACTGGCATGATAGCAATAGACATAAACTTTGCCATTGCAGCTATTCAGTGGAGAAGTTATGTTTTGTACTACGAGGCCTTAACAAGTTCTTGCTTCTTCATTTGTTTTTTCTTCCAAATCTTTTGTTAGAGGACTAGGAAACAACACAACAGGATGGAATTTGTTTAATAATTTGCATGACTGAATCTATTTTGGGATTAAATTGAACACCTCAGGGGTTTACTTGAATGAGTCAATTGACCCCCACAAATATTAATCTCTTTCATTGACCTCTTTATATGTTGGGACACAAGGTCAACAAGTGTCCTAACCATTCTAGACGTGGCTCTGAAAAAAACAAAACAAAAAACCTACCATGGTCAGACTGGTCAGGGGGACACGGTGGCACAAGGGCTTAATGACACTGGAGTTTGCCGGTCAGAAATGATCGGCGCTCCAGTGGTTTGGGCCCGGCTTCGTGGGACAGGGTGAGCTCCTGTCCCTTGTCCTAGCTCCTTGCCCACCCAGCAATTTGAAAGCTATTCCATCTGCGGGTAGAGTAGATACTTCCGTTTAGATGGGAGGAACTGGCGGTGCTGCGTGGGGGAGCAAAATACCGGTGCTGGCCGAACTCTGAATGCAGCCGGCATGAGCGACGAGCAATGCGAGTGGCGAGGAAGATCTACGGAGGAGGAAAAAGCCCGGATGACCTCCTAGCAACCCCTGCTGGTCACACAGCGTAATAAGCACTAATTGTATAATTGTAAGATTTGTAAGATTGTAAGATTTCACTGTCTCACTGTTAGAATTATATATATATGTACTTTGTGAGTCGCCCAGAGTTCCCCATTGGGGGGAGATGGGCGGACAATAAATCAAATGTATAAATAAGTACAAGTGCACCAATGCCCATCATTTTCTCATGGATTTTTCATTTTGATTGAGCTGTGGCAGATACACAGAAGCTCAAGCTATGGGTTGGGAGAATTATCTAAAGTGACAAATGCTACTGTCAAAAAATCTAACAAGCTGTTCCCTGAAGTAGAGATCACTGAGTGAATCATTTTCCTTATTTCTTTTCTTTTCTTTTTTTTTTTAAAAATAGTATCATTCGAGACTAGAATTTGGGCTCTTTCATGGATTAAAGCAATTTGGACTGCACATTTTGAGGTATCTAGCATCCTGAATGCAAAACTGGAGCTGGTAATTTTTCCATTCTAAGAACATGATCACCTTGAAACATGGATGAGTTTTACAAGACACCATAACAAAGCCATTGTTTTCTTGATTAGAATAATGAAAACTAGTGACAGAACCCGAGAAAGTTGTAAAGGGGGGGGGGGGGGGGATATTTTTTGGACTCTTCTCCTTTATACTAAAATTTTATTGAAAGGCCTTAAAATAACCAATATACAGCTGGCACTCCATCTGACTTTTTAACAGTGTTCATGGCTGTCCATACACACATATTATAGTTTTTACTGGTTTTTACCAGAGCTAATTTTTACCAGAACTAATACAACCACTGTTTAGTTTGATAAACTCCACTCATGATGAGGAATTTGAGGTATTTTTATTAAATAACCAATAAGCAGGTGTTTCAAAGGCAACAGTGGATGTTTCATTTATAGCCTTAGCTTATACCAGTGTTGTCCAAACTTGGCCACTTTAAGATGAGGGGACTTCAACTCCCAGAACTCCCCAGCCAGTTGAAGCCCACTCATCTTAAAGTGGCCAAGTTTGGACAACACTGGCTTATACGAACCATTTGGTCCCTTCCTCCCTTCCTCCCTTCCTAGCATTTTTCCCACAGGTGCAGAGTGTCAGGTTCAGCCTGGCTCAGCACACGCCATTCAAGCTAGCCGCCATTCCGCCTAGCTAAGTTCAAACGTGCCTGGTCAGTTTCCTTGCCTCAGGCGCAGGCGATCGAAAGAGGAAGCGCTAACCACAAGTAAACAGCCAACAGGTGGTGGCAATCAGCCCGCAGCAGGAATCAATTACTTTGTAACAAGTGGGACTTCCCCCAGCCGCCACAGGTGAGCAGCCAACAATAGAAACAAAGAGCTCCACAACTCAAGCGGCGCTCAAACGCCCATCAAGCGCAATTGTGAGTCAACCTCACGGGACCTGCCTCGCCAGCAAGACAGCTGAAAACAAAGGACCCTGGCTGAACCTGCCATCAGCCCGAAGCAGGGAGAGCTGGGGGCGAGGGGTGAGGGGCGAGGCAAGGATGGGCAAAGGTGGGCAGGGGCGGTCAGCAGGTGGGACTTGCTAAGCGCGGGAACGGGCAGACTATAAAATGCTATGTAACCAGTGCCAAGCCAACCCTGGCTTTGTTTGTAACCACCTGAGTAAATTGCTTTCATACGAGCCTGCATCTCACGGAGTCTTTATTCAGTGATGAATGCGGCAACTCTTACACACAGTCCACTTTTTTTCAGATCAACCAAATGTTGATCCATTGGTTGTGACAGAAACTGGCCTACCGGCTTGTCACCTGAGCCTGACTCTGGGGGTTGAGAGAGAGTGACTGGCTCAAAGTCACCCAGTGGCTTTCATGCCTAAGGTGGGACTAGAATTCACAGTCTTTTGGTTTCTAACCTGGTGCCTTAACCACTAGACCAAACAGGCTCTACCAATTTGGTCCCTTCTTTGGAAAGTTAACTTTATAGGGTTTCTTATTTATTTATTTATTTACATATACACATATGTATACACACACACGTATATATACATGTATATTTATATACATGCATTTAAAAAAAAAAAAAACAACCTCTCACCCCTATGGGTGGTATGTGTCTTCCTTAATCTCAGGCCCTCTACCAGAGGCCTGGGAGTTTGAGGGTTCTCTGCAGTATCTTAGCTGTTCCTAGCACTGCACTCTTCTGCACAGAGAGCTCGGATGTTGTTCCTGGGATCTGTTGGAGCCACTCTCCCAGCTTAGGAGTCACACACCAAGTGCTCCTACCACCACTGGGACCACTTTGGCCTTTGCTTTCCACATCCTCTCTAGTTACTCCTTCAGGGCCTGGTACTTCTCCAGCTTCTCATACTCCTTCTTCCTGAGGCTGCTATCACTTGGCTCCGCTACATCTATCACAACCGCTGTCTTCTGGTCCTTGTCTATTACCACAATGTCTGGTTGATTGGCCAGTACCTGCCTGTCTGTCTGGATCTGGAAGTCCCACAGGATCTTAGCCCTGTGATTCTCCACAACCTTCTGTGGAATCTCCCATCTGGACTTGGGGGGGGGGGGTCTAGCCCATACGCTGTGCAGATGTTCCTGTACACAATGCCAGCTACTTGGTTGTGCCATTCAGTGTATGCTGTTCCTGCCTGCATCTTATACCCTGCACTATGTGTTGGACTGTCTCTAAGGCCTCTTTGCACAATCTGCACCTTGGGTCCTGTCTAGGGTAGCAGACCCTTGCTTCTATGGATCTGGTGCTTAGTGCCTGTTCTTGTGCTGCTATAATCAGTGCCTCAGTGCTGTTTTTTAATCTAGCCCTTTCCAGCCTCTGGTAGGATTTCCCAATGTCAGCCACCTCAGCTATCTGTCAATGGTACATCCCATGCAGGGGCTTATCTTGCCATGGCACTTCCTCTGCTTGAACCTCTTGCCTTGTCTGCTGCTGCCTGAGGCATTCTCTCAGCAGCTCATCTTTGGGTGCCATCTTACTGATGTACTCCTGGATACTTCAGGTTTTGTCCAGGACAGTGGCTTTGACACTCATCAGGCCCTGCCCACCCTCTTTGCGCCTGGTGTACAGTCTCTGGGTGTTGGACTTGGGGTGGAAACCTCCATACATTGTGAGGAGCTTCCGGGTCTTCACATCAGCAGCCTCCATGTCTTCCTTTGGCCAGCTCACTATACCGGCAGGGTATCTGATGACTGGCAGGGCATACATGTTGATGGCATGGATCTTGTTCTTCCCATTGAGCTGGCTCTTCAGGACCTGTCTTATCCTTTGGTGGTACTTGGATGTTGCTGTCTTCCTTGCCTCCTCCTCATGGTTCCCGTGTGACTGTGGGACACCAAGGTATTTATAGCTGGTCTCTATGTCTGCTATGTGGCCCACTGGTAGTTCCACTCCATTGGTCTTAACTACCTTCCCTCTCTTTACTATCATCCTACCACACTTCTCCAGTCCAAATGACATCCCAATGTCCTCGCTGTAGATCCGTGTCAGCTGGATCAGTGGGTCGATGTCTCGTTCACTCTTAGCATACAGCTTGATGTCATCCATGTAGAGGAGGTGGCTGATGGTGACTCCACTCTTGAATCTGTACCTATATCCAGACCTTGTGATTATCTGGCTGAGGGGGTTTAAGCCTATGCAGAACAGCAGTGGGGACAGTGCATCACCTTGGTATATGTCGCACTTGATGACCACTTGTGTGAGCTGTCTTGAGTTCACTTCCAGTGTTGTCTTCCACAGTCCCATTGAGTGCTTGAGGAAGGTCCTTAGTGTCCTGTTGACTTTGTATAGTGCCAGGCATTCACAGATCCACGTGTGCGGCATTGAGTCATAGGCTTTCCTGTAGTCAATCCAGGCTGTGCTCAGATTGGTCTGCCTAGACCTTGAGTCTCGGGCGACTGCCATATCTATGAGTAACTGGTGTTTTGAGCCTCTGGTGTTGTTCCCAATGCGCTTCTGAGCTGTGCTCATGTACTGGCCCATGTGGTCATGTAGCTTGGCAGCTATGATGCCTGATAGAACTTTCCATGTTGTGGGGAGGCAGGTTATTAGTCGGTAGTTGGATGGTGCTGTTCCTTTGTGAGGGTCTTTCATGATCAGCACTGTCCTTCCTTGTATTAGCCAGTCTGGGTGGGAGCCTGCTGCTAGCAGTTGGTTCATCTGTGCTGCTAGGCGTTCATGCACTGCTGTTAGTTTCTTTAGCCAGTAGGTGTGGATCATGTCCGGGCCAGGTGCTATCCAGCTTTTCATGTTCTTGACCCACTGTTGGATGTCTGCTACTGTGATGGTGACTGGTTCCTGTTCTGGGAGATTGCTGTGGTCTGCTTTCAGGTCCTGCAGCCACTTTGCACTGGTGTTATGCGTCTTCTCTTTCTCCCATATGTTCTTCCAGTACTGTTCAGTTTCCGCTGCTGGTGGCTCAGCTGCTACTCTGTGGTTGCACTGCAGTTGGGAGTACACTTTGGATGGTTCTTTGGAGAACAGGGCATTTATCTTCTTGGCCTCTGCTTCTCTAGTGTATCTCCTTAGCCTGGTAGCCAGTGCTGTGAGCCTTTGTTTAGCAGTCTCTAGGGCTTCAGATGGAGTCAGGCCCATGTATTTTTTCAGTAGCCGAGTCTTATCCTTAATCTCCACATGCTTCTGTAGTTCCACCAGCTGACTGACTTCTCTCCGAGTTGCCTTGATCTTAGCCTCCAATCTCATTTTCCAGGGTGGGTATGTACTGCTGTTCTTCTTGATCGTGTAGCCAAGCAGTTCCAGGATTACAGCGGCTGTAGCATATACCAATTCATTGGTTTCAGTTATGGTGGTAGTAGGGATTGTCTGGAGGGCTTTGTTGGCATATTCTAGCATACTATCTGATGGTACTTCTCCACTGAGCATTGGTAATTGGACTCGAGGGTTGACTGTAGCTAGTTTATCCATGCTCTTATGCCTCATATCAGCTGCTGTGCTCTGTAATGGAAGGGGTGGCAGTGACATTCCAGCTTCAGATGTTGGCTGCACATCTGCTTGTTCTTCCAGGTCTGCTTGAATCCGGGTTGTAATGTGGAGTTGGTCTATCTCAAGTTGTGAGAGCAGCTTCCTCTTCACTATGTTGAAGCGCTGGGTAACTAGTTGTTTCTCAGTTAGTGTGGATGTAGGCCTTCTGTCTATCCATAGTTCCCTCATACGTTTCATATATCCCCTCTCATTAGGTCTGCTGTTGTAGTAGCATTCCATCATTTCCAAGTTCTCTTGTCTCGTCCATGTATGGTTTGTTCCAGTAGCCCACCTAACATCAGATTGTCCTAGTTCCCCAACATCTGACACGGACCTTGTTAATCCGGGCAACGTCCGAGCCGGCTTGACTCTCTTAGTTCGTGTCACTCTCATATTTTGAGGTAGGCAGGCGAAGCGTTAGGGGGTCTTTGCCCAAGGACCCCTACTGGTAAGGTAGGTACCAACCGGGATTTGAACCCCGGTCTCCTGCATCAAAGGCGGTGTTCTAACCACTACACTATCCAGCCGCGCGCGCGCTCTCTCTCTCTCTCTCTCTCTCTCTCTCTCTCTCTCTCTATATATATATATATATACACACACACACACACACACACGTATATGTGTACGCACACACACACACACATACATCCATATAAATATATATATATATACACAGACACACTGACACATACATATATATACAGTATTTGTGCCTTCAAGTCAGTGTTGACTCCTGGCGACTGCCTGAACAAATTCCTGCCGTTTTTTGGCAAGGTTTTTTCAGAAGTGGTTTGCCATTGCCTCCATCCTAGGGCTGAGTGAGAGTGACTGGCCAAAATCATTCAGCTGGCTTTGTGCCTAAGGCAGGACTAGAACTCACAGTCTCCCGGTTTCTGGCCCAGTGCCTTAACCACTACACAAAACACACACACACACACACACACACACTTATACTTGTATTAATGCTGTGCTGTATTTTTTTCAATTCTGTGACTTGGTCTTACACTGCAAATAAATAAATAAACAAACAAACAGAACAGAACAGAACAGAACAGAACAGAACAGAACAGAACAGAACAGAACAGAACAGATATTATTATCATCATTTCCATATTGCAGAACAACCTCCTCCAATCTATGGATTGGAAATATAGTTCCCAGACAGCCCAATCAGTGGCAGTTGTTATTTCAACACATTGTGAAAGTCCAGCTTGGAGAGAACAATTTGCTTCTTTAGAGAGCTGAGATTCAATCTTGGGGCTTTATCATGATTCATACAGTTCAGCCTTTTGGCTGTTACACCACATACTCACTTTCTGAATATTTATACTGAATTAACCTGGGTTTCTCTACTCTTTAATTGCTATGATATTTTGTCAGAAGAGTAAAGTACTAATTAGTGTTCCTTGCAATGGCTCTATTGAAGGAAGCTTCTCTCCTAACTAAAATATGCAAGATATTGGAATCATTTCACATTCTGGGTCTCTTCATGAAAGTGCAAATCAACTTTCCTGAAGAGGCAAAGTAATAATCGACATAGGGCTTCATTTCAACCATGATCAAACAAAACTAGGCAGCTATAATGGGAGTTAGAAATTAGAAAATTTGAGACAAATATTAGTGTTCCTGGGAGATTTTGTAGAAAGCAAACGAGCTTCCCATACGTTAGCTGGCTCAGGCAATAAGCACAGAAATTTAGGTGGCTGTTCTCCCATGCAACAGACTTGGACTGATTTTGCTCCTTTGGATAATTCTGGTCAGGAAATGGCAACAGGGAATTTTGTTGCCAACTGAGTAACCCTTGATTAATTATAATAAAGTAATAAGTAGAGAAATTATGATTAACAGCAGAGATCAGAATAAAGGGCAGAATCCATGTCAACTGGGCAAGTCAGTTATGGAGTAGAATGAACAGGTGACTGGAAGATGAAAAATACTTTTGATTAAGCCAGGTCAGGCCATTTTGGTGAATTCTGTAGCTCTCCAAATTGACAGCTATCCAAAGTGATATAGGATTTCTTCTGGAGTGAGCAAACTAAAGCTGGACAATTACAAAATGTTTTGAGTGATTTGGCACTTCAAATGGCTGTACAAATGGCACAGGGTTCGGTTATCTGTGGGATCCCTATCCCCAATTATATCTGCCCATCATACAAGATCTAGCAGTGGGTATGCTGCAGATCCCTTGTATCAAACAGTGTCATCTGATGGGACCCAGGAAGCACACCTTTCCTGTCATGGCACTTACCACAAGGAACAGCATAACCTATGAAATCTGGATGGCCCTCACCTTGCCAGCCTTTTGTAAGGTGCTGAAGACTTGGTTCTTCCTTTGGCTGATGGGCCAGGAAGCTGGTTGAACCTGTGTGGACGATGAGTCAGCCCAAGGGTCTTATGTTGTTTTAATTGTCTTGATTATTTTGTGAAGTTTTTCCAACTAGTTGTTAGCTATCCAGAGTTGCATGGCAAGTGGGTGCCATATCATTTGAATTAACTGATTAATTTCTGTAGGTCCTAATTGCATATTAAGAAACAATTAATATGGTGGTAATTCATTGATCCCTCCCAAATCATTATGGAATTATTACCTTCCAATCTCAGCATAGGGGGAAAAAAAAAAAAAAACTAGAGAACCACAAGTAGCTTGTCCTTGAGCCTATGATTGAAATTAACTGACATAGTCCATTTTCTGTACAAATACAGTTCCAGAAACAGGCTAAACCATGTATTTAGTCCTGCCTGCCTGACTGTGGGCATCTACTTTGAGTTTTATTTGGGACTTACACGTTTTTTGTTTGTTTTGTTTTTGTTTTGTGATTATTTTTGGGGTATGCAATTGTTTTGATTGATTGATTTATATTTATATTCTTGATTTCTTTTTATAGACATTGTGCACTGCCCAGAGTGCAGAGAGAGGAAGAGAGAGAGAGAGAGAATATAATTCAAGTTGGGAAGAGCAAATAGGCTGAGCAACTATCCAGAGTTGCAAAGATAAGAGAGCCCAAATGAAGGAATAATACTAGGTCATGTCCCAAGAAATGTAGGTCCAAGGGATTCATAGGGGTAGGTGCAAAAGAATCTTAAGGGAAGAAATCAGGCACCAGGGATCGCTAGCAAAATCACTTGGCTGAAACTCCAGCACAAATTTCCTCTCATCATTTTAGACTGCAGTCCAAACCTCAAAAATGTCCATCAAGATTTACCTATTATTCACCAGGAAATAACTAGTCAGAAGGGCTACTCAGAAAAGACCATCTCCTAAGTAGACTTGTTCATTAACCTACATCTCCTAAGTAGATTTGAATACATCCACATCTCAGTTCCTTAACTCTAAAACTTTAAATGTTAACATTCTCAGGAGGAGGAGATCAAAAAGATCTCAGCCTCTAAATCAGGTGCTGAGATCTCTAGTCATTAATCTCTCCTGAGCATAGTGGGTTGCTCTTCCGGTTCTTCTTTATCCTCAGAGATGGATTGGACCATTGGGTTCCTAACAGTAATAGATTTACTGTTTATTGGAAGACACATTGCTTGTCTTCATTTCTCCTCCAAAAAATCTTAAAAAATGAAGTTTTGACTAAAATCTGAAAGTGGGCTTTCAGCACAGAAGGACTTACTGCATTTTGGAATTTCCTCCCCTACTCCTCAAAAGTTAAATTTGATTGTATGTAATAAAAAAATTCCTGCACCTATTTTATGCACTTTGGCAGATTTCTTACAAAACACAATTCAATGGCATTGAAGGTTTTCCCACAAATTATCCAAAAAAAAAAAAAAAAACAATAAGCAGATTGTGGGGAAAAAAATCAAGCACCTTAAAACTACACAGATATTTCTCCATCTGTAATTTTTTAAAGATTTGGCAGACCTATAGCAAGGGTACGTGTGTCTGCAGATTTCATGTAATTTTTTTCAAAAATAAAAATTACTGCATTGTGCATATCTAGCCTGGTTAAGCCATTAGGGTTATAAAAAGTTAACAGTATAAAAAGTGTTTTTTGACTTAGTGTATGTATGTATATGTATGAAAGATACCTGCCAGCCACCAACATCTCTGTGAGTTCCTTTGCTGCTCATTACATCTCCACTTCATTCCATAACTCTTCAAAATTGCTAAATTACGATCCCCCAAACTTTACAGCTTTTGCAAAAGGCAACAGGGAGAGGGAATCGTTTTACTTAATAATAATAGTAATGAACTAGGATAGCTTCCTCCTTGAATTTAGATTTTTAAAATTTTAAACAGTTTATGACATTCAAAAGTAATGATAAACCAAACAAATTTCCATAGAGTTTACAAATGATTTAGCTGTCAAATAAATATATTTTTAAAACATCCCTACTGCTGCAGACTGATGAATTGTGACTGTAATCTGCAGTGTTTAATGACTTGGATTTGTATAGTCTGTATGTACAAGGATGAACGTTCCAAAAAATAGCATAAGGTCATGATCACTGAAGGCCCTTCACTCCAATTAAAGTATAGCAAACTTTTCCCAAAAGTGTCATAGTGCTCACTTGGTGATGACTTGAGCAATTGGTCCCTTTTGACTAGTGATCCTTCTGGCCTTCACGTTTTATCACCAGATGACATAATTGTTCCTGTATCCATTCTGCTGTGATGCTACCGATTAATGGAAGACAGATTTTCCTTGTGGTTAACAGCTGAGAAGCTACCATGTTAAGCAGAATTAATCCTTGGCTTCTAAGGGAGCCTAAATTCTTAGAAACATTGCAAATTGGTAGAGGTGCAAAAAGGGAGAAGTTAGAAACCAAATACTTGTTTTTTAAAACTTTTTCTTACTGTTATTTTGTTTTTGTTTCTTTTTTAAATTTACTTCTTTTAAATTTCTTTTTTTTAATTTATTTCCTTTTAAAAATATGCACGAACAGTAATAAGTAACAATACAGTGGAGACCTTAGAATTAAGCATTAAGCTTAAGACAGAAGCCTTTATTACATAAAACTAATGTAATGCATTTTGCATTGTTTATCAAGGCCACATTTAGCTTTAGATGTAAAACGTAGATAACTACAGAAAGTTTTAGATGTAAAATTTAAATAACTTTTTAGAGATCATAGTTAATATTGATATAAGCTTCTTCTTTATCTTTAGAAGGTTAAGTTATCTAAACATTAGAATGTTAATAATCTCAGTCAACAATAATAAATACCTCTGTACTCAAACAATATAATGTACTAGTGTTTTAAAGTAATTTTTTTTTTTTTTTGTCTGCGCTCAGTCATTACTGACCCTGCAGTGACTGCCTGGACGAATCCTTGCAGTTTTCAAGGCAATTGTTTTTCGGAAGTGGTTTGCCAGAGCCTCCTTCCTAGAGCAGAGCCCAGCTGGCGAGCACAGGAGGCGGGATTTCCGTTGCTTTGCGCCCTTTTCGGGCGAGCGCGGTTTCGCGCTTACCGGCAACTGGTCCCGTCTCTCTGTGCAAGGCGCTGCCAGCATTTTTCCTCCCACTGGAGTGAGAGTACCCATTTATCTACTCACCTGAGTTTTCGACCTGTTGGGTTGACAGGAGCTGGGGAGGAAACAGGAGCTCACCCTGTTAACGCGAAGGCTGGACTCGAACCGCCGAAGCGTCAGCCATTTCTGGCCGGCAACTTTCAGCATCATTAAGCCGCTGCGCCACCACGTCCCTTTTTTTAAAGTAATACAATAAAACAATTTTAAAAAAAAGGAATTATCCTTATGATAAGCAACCATTAGATGTTCTATAAAGCAAAAAACATAAAATGTATAAACTTAATGCAAGGGTTTAGTTACATTGGCACATGCATCAGTTTACACAAAAGTATTTTAAAAAATGCATGTTTTGCTTAGGCATCCAGCTAAATGTGTTTAGCTGGATGCATGAATGCATTTGGCATGTCAGGATCAGGAGCACAATGAATGGGAGAATCCATCCATCCAGATAGCAGTCCTTCTCAAAATCATCTTCTCAAAGCTGGGATTCGCCTTGGAAGGAAAATGCTTTGGCACATTTTTCTTCATTGAAGAAATAGGAGATCTGGGAAGTCATTTCTGACAGGCCTGGTTTGGGAAGGCAGGAGTAAATCTCTGTTTTCCCACAATTATAGCCATGACAGATTGTACCCCCTGCAGCTTCTATTTGGGAAATATCTGTATTAAAACAACAAAAAAAAGATTTGTTACACCCATGAGCACATTTAACACTGCATTTTTGTTTGGCCTTGAACATAAACACAAAATCAAGAGCTGCAGATCAAACTAGCATCCGGGTGGGTGGTTGCTGGTTCCATACGTCTTGCATTATGACAGCTGCTGCTTATAAGATGGAACTACCATTATAGTCCAGAATCCTTTGCTCTGAAAAAGTGAGATTGATGTGTGTATTTGACTTCTACAAATCTTCCAGATATTTTGGTTTCTGTCTCTTTTGACAGCTTGCAACCCAGTGATGGAGCAGGCTAGATATTTTTCTAATATTCTGCTCACTTTACAGTCTCTCTTCTGCCTATCTGTCTGTCCATCCAAAGAAACTGCTTTATCTGAAAAACAAAAAGGGCTTGAGGTCCAAAGGTGTGTAAGCTATTACATCTGTGCTCATGTTTGGTAGATGATGTGCTACCCACCATTCAGCAGGATGTTTGCCATTACTTTTAGTGTACACGTGCCTTAAACAATTTCACCTTCAGAGATTCTGTAATCTCTCGTAAACGCTGTCATCTATCTTGAAGTGTGTGGGGATTCTTTAGACCCAAATAGCAAAATGAACAGTGACATCATTACCCTTGAAGCATAATCTGATATTTATTTTGGTGTGATTCCCATTGATAGTAACCGGACCTTATTATGGCATTTCAGCAGGATGGTAGTCTCTCCATTGTAATGAGAGAAATGAAAAACTCCTTTTGAACGTTGTGGTTTCATCTCCATAAAAAAGTAGTGCCATCAGCAAAAAAGCATTCCCTTCTTTAATATATGGGCATTCTTCTGGATATTATGAATAAATGTAACGTCCTCTACTAAAGGCTACCAGAGAAATTATAACTAATATAAAATGGAGATCAGGTTACCAGGTAAAGATGGTCATGGAGAGCAGGTGACACCAATATCAAAACATCTGCTTTGGCTCCTAATTTGAGCCATTGTATTGATTGTTACATCCTTAAATGTATCTGGTGTACCCTGCCAACCCTCACCTCCCACTAACCCACCCCACCTTTCTCCAAATTTGCTCAGAAATTCAGTGGAGCATGGCCTTTCCTGTAATAATTCTAATATCTTGAAGTTCTTTCCTTGGTACCACTAAGATCAAATTAAAACTACTGCAGTCCAAAAGGCATATGAAGCTACTTTGAGATTTGAACTTTTGTGGTGTGGCCTAGGGTTTTCTTATTCTATATTGGTTTTATTTGGTTTTCTACATTCTTTTGAAGTATATTTTACTGAGTGTGTGTTTTTACTCTTTATTTATAGACATTGTGAAGCAGTTTCAGTATAAGAAAGAAAGAAAGAAAGAAAGAAAGAAAGAAAGAAAGAAAGAAAGAAAGAAAGAAAGAAAGAGGGAGGGAGGGAGGGAGGGAGGGAGGACGGAAGGAAGGAAGGAAGGAAGGAAGGAAGGAAGGAAGGAAGGAAGGAGAGATCTGTAGATTATATTCATGGAAATAAAATCTATTACAGAATTCTATAAGATCCACCAAAATAACCTCCTTTCCATCAAGGAAAACCATTCTGAATGAGTTCACCAAATTCTTCTTGTACGGAAAAAACTACAGACCAAAATAAGAATGTTTATGAGAATTACATTTGAAAAAGAATAAATGTTTTTAAAAATAAACTTCATCGAGAATTTTTTTTAAAAAAAGAGTTTATATTTGGAAAATTATGTTTAAAAAGGCTATATTGGGGGATTTTACATAATGAAGAATCACCTCAGGAAAATTTTGAAAGGAATTTTCCTTACAAATAATATAAGTTGAGAGAAGCTGAGTATGGAAGCTCATTATGTCGGTTTCTGAACCTAAATGAGAATTAAAACAAAAACAAAAACAAATAACAGACCAAAATTGTGCTGTACTATACTGCTTATGAATATAGAAAGAGCTCATGTAATTGTCTTTTACTTGAATGGACTGATAAATATCTTCAATAATGTTTATTTGCTTAGTTAGTTTCTAGATGTATATCCTGTGGTAGCTTCCAATGAATACAACAAAATGATTATTTAAACATTATGGAAACACCAACATAAATACCAATAAATAAAAGAAAATGAAATAATAAAAATGGCACAAGAACTTAAATCAACAAAATCATGAAAATACTCTCCAGAATCATTTGGCATTACTAGCTTTCTAAAGACCAGAAGGGAGGAAAGTAGTCTGATCTCCAATGGAATGTCATTCCAAAGGAACAGCAGCCCCACAGAGAAGCAGGGCCACCTAACCCGATTCCCTTCACATCTCAGAAATGTGGAACCACTAACAGGTGTTCTCTGTAGGATCAGATAGATAAGGCCAATGTAGTTGGGAAAAGGTGGTCCTGTAGATAGGTCCTCCCCAGGATGGGGGAGGGATTTATAGGTCAGCACCTAAATTGTACTTGGAAACTTGTCAGTAACCAGTACAGGCCCCACAAAATTGGTATTATAAGTACATGGGCCAGTACTGAATCTTCAGTAGTTTCTGAATCTTCATTAAGGGCAGCCTCATATAAAGATTATTGCAGTAAAACATACTGCATTGTGTGGTGATGAGGGCAACAGTCACTGTAGTTAGGTCCTCCTGTGCCAGATAGAGTCACAATTGGTGTCTCAGCTGAAGCTGGGAAGGCCCTCCCCTTCTCCCCAGGCTCCCATACCTACTGTTCTAGCAGGAGTTGTAAGGCAGGAAAACTCCCAAATCATGAGCCTGCTCTTTCATGGGTAGTGCCTCCCACCCAGACATAACACTGGAATTGATAGAGAATAACTCTGGCTCACTGGGGGCCAGTTTTACTCTGTTCATTCCCACTAAGAGCCTCAGAGGCTCCAGGCATCAGGAGAGGATTTCAACAGCATCTACCCTTGGCCCAGAGTAATGATGTTAACTTGGTGTCATCAGTCAACCATCACCCTATGGATTCATACTGATGTTAAAAAGAGAGAATATTTAGAGCTCTACATGTCAGAGGCCATCTGACTGACTTCTTTCCACCACCACTGCCTGAAACTGTCCACTAAGAAAGGAGCAGAACCACTACAGAACAGTGTCTCCAGTCCCCAATGCACTACTGCGACCCATGTCATCAAAGTACACTGATAAGATTCTGAGCAGAGAACAACAGTTTTGGTTTCTTCTCGCTTGACCTACCTGCAGATACTAACATTCAAGTCCACGTACAACAATCAAAGCTGGGAAGCTTGTTTTGGCAGAAGAAGCATAAACCAATTGAGAAGGAATATGAAAAGTCAAAGTAAAAAATGGAAAATGAATCACGCTGAACTGTAAAATGTGCAATGTACGAATATTTCTGATGTATTTGTTGTACAGTACAGAAATTTAGATCAGTCAAATGCAGAAAAGTGTTAGTTTGGAATTAGTTTGTATATTATGCTTCATGTCTACAGCCACCTGTAATGACAACCGTGACAATCCCACTCCAAATTACTGCTAGCCCCAAGGGTGGTTTTGGATGACATTGCATTGTGATGCAAAAACATTGGTAATAATAGGATCCTCTTATTATTGCACAAATATCCTTTACTATTGCCCAGTGCCAGCACTTCAAACCCAGTGAAGTTCATTGTACCACCTTTTCCAGTTCCACCTTTCTGCTTATTGTAAGGTACACTTTGGAGAAAGGAAAGAGATAACCCATATAGGCCAGGTATAGCTGAAATGTATGGGATTTTGCTCAGATTATTACAAGATCAGTATTTCCAGTGCAAGGTGCATATATATGTATACATGTGCAAAGGTGCCCATACAGCAGATCTAGAGTTGCAAATGATCAAATGTGTATTACAACATTGTGTCACAAACTCCACCCATTATGTATTTATGTGCATCATTGTGGCACAAGTATGAAAGAGCAGAACTTTCATTGTGGCATCTCCAGGCATATTGCATAATTTTGGCATCATTATGACTAGTTGCAAATGTCTAGGTATGTCCTTTTTATTATTCTGAATGCTACGCTCTGAGTAACTGATGGGTGTTAGTTTATTTCATGTTAACTTTTGTATCCCACTGGATTTCCTGTTCAGGAGCCTGGCCTATGCATATTCATCTGTAGGTGCTTGATTCCCTTCCCCATAACTTGGTCCTGAACTATGGTGGCTGGAGATAATAGAAGTTGTAAATCAATGCACTGGGAGGGCATCAGGTTGGAGAAGATTGTTGTAGGCAGTACGTTATTGCAGACAAATGATTCTCTTGATTACAAGTTACAGTCGCCTATATATCTTTCTGTTTGTCTAAACCTCCTTCTCATATCATACATTTATTTTTGGTTCTATCTCACATAAAATGTTCCTAGTCTTCGTGGCTCTGTCAAGAAGAATTAGATGGGGACTTTGTTTCCTATTCATATGCTTTTTGAGACAAGATAAAGCAACAAGAATCTTTATAATAGATAGGGAAAACATGTCCTCCAGCATAGATGTTCAGCATGCAGAGATCAGGAATATATATTGAAAAAATGAGATACTAAAGAATAGCTAATTGAGCTGGAACCCAGGAGGTCACCTGATTGTATCTTTACAGGTAGTGATTATGCTTTCTCCATACAGTGCAAGCTCAGATCTTGCAAGCAAAAGAAACTAATTGCTCCTTTCTTTTTGGAACTGGTGCAACTTCATTTCTTAAAATGAAATAATAATGTTACATTTTGTGAGAGGATATACAGGTACAGTCCAGGATCCATGAATCTTCCTCATGAGCAGACTCATTTCTTTGCTTGTTGAATAGACTTAACATAATATAAAAAGCTAAACCTCCAAGTACCTGTCCCAATCCAAGAATATTCTAAAAAATAAAAATACCCAGGAAGGTTTCTATTTGACACAGTTTGCATCATTGTTCTGCCCACTACAACTTTTGTCTATCCACCCTTGCAATGCAAGAGTTGCAAAAAGTTGCCCACTCCTGTCTCATAAAACAGGAGCCCACTAAAGATTGATTGATTATGTGCCATCAAGTTGTTTTCAACTCCTAGTGACCACGTATTGTCGTATGAAAAAGAAAGTACACCCTCTTTGAGTTCTATGGTTTTACGTATCAGGACATAATAAAAATCATCTCAAAAGTAGGTAAATACAACCTCAGATGAACAACAACATATGACATATTACACCATGTCATCATTTATTTTACAAAAAGAAATCCAAAATGGAGAAGCCGTGTGTGAAAAACTAAGTACACCTTATGATTCAATAGCTTGTAGAACCATCTTTAGCAGCAATAATTTGAAGTAATTGTTTTCTGTATGACTTTATCAGTCTCCCACATCATTGTGGAGGAATTTTGGCCCACTCTTCTTTACAACATTGCTTCAATCCATTGAGGTTTGCGGGCATTTGTTTATGCAAAGCTCTCTTGAGGTCCCGCCACAGCATTTCAATCGGGTTGAGGTCTGGACTTTGACTGGGCCATTGCAACACCTTGATTCTTTTCTTTTTCAGCCATTCTGTTGTAGATTTGCTGGTGTGCTTGGGATCATTGTCCTGTTGCATGACCCAATGTTGACCAAGCTTTAGCTGTCAGACAGATGGCCTCACAACTGACTCTAGAATACTTTGGTATACAGAGGAGTTCATGGTTGGCTCCATGACTGCAAGGTGCCCAGGTCCTGTGGCTGCAAAACAAGCCCAAATCATCAACCCTCCACCACCGTGCTTGACGGTTGGTATGAGATGTTTGTGCTGATATGCTGTGTTTGGTTTTTGCCAAACGTGGCACTGTGCATTATGGCCCAACATCTTCACTTTGGTCTCGTCTGTCCAAAGAAGAGCATTCCAGAACTCTTGTGATTTGTTCAGATGCAACTTTGCAAACCTAAGCCGTGCTGCCATGTTCTTTTTAGAGAGAAGAGGCTTTCTCCTGGCAACCCTTCCAAACAAACCATACTTGTTCAGTCTTTTTCTAATTGTACTGTCATGAACTTTAACATTTAACATGCTAACTGAGGCCTGTAGAGTCTGAGATGGAGTAAAAATGTTTTTAAAAGCTACAATGAAGAACAAAAATGAATAAAAGATGGCAAAGATGACAAAAACCAGAAAAGGACAGAAAAAGAAGCAGACTTACTAATCCAAGTGGGCTTCAATTCTCCTTGCTAAAGGCCTTGGTGAAGAGGCAGATCTTCAAGTCCCTTTGAAACACCAGTAGGGTGGGGGCCAACTGGATCTTGGGGGTAACCTCATTCCAGAAAGCAGGCACTGATACAGAGAAGTCTTGCCTCCAGGGTCCCAACTGATGGCATTGTTTAATCAAAAGAACCCACAGTATGCTAACCCACCCTTAGGTTGCCTCCATATCTTCCTCTGACCATCACTGTCCACTCCCACCCTCTGTGTTTCCCTCCCTGGCCCAAGCATACACATCCCAATATCTCCCCCACCCCAAAAGAATGTAATCCCCCCAACAACCCACTCCACCTCACAGGTACCCCCCCAGCTGTACCTGCCAATGTACTTAGTGGTCTCAGGGAGGTTCAAGCCCAGTGGGGTGAGACCACCCAGGTCCCACCCACAAGGCCTCCACTAGGTGCCTATGGTTGGCCTCATATATTTTTCTGCCTCCTGCCTGAATGTTGCTTTCACCGAGAGTATTTTGGACTATACATTAATAAAATATAAATATTTGGCAGAGATATTTAGAGCAAAAAGTAAATGCCAGTAATTGGCCATAGGAGTAATAACTAAAAAAGAGAGGGGGGGGGGAAAGCAATGTTTGGAGACTATAAGTGAAGAAAAACCCAGTTTTCATGGCAGAAAATCATTTGTTCAGCACACTAGCAAGCAACTCAGAATCATAATTTTATCAGATTTTGAAAATAACATTTTTTAAAAGTAGGCCTGTTACAGATAAGAAAATTAAAAGCACATTTCTTTTAGTAAATCACTTTATTAATCTGCTTGCAAAATGGCAAATCTTTTACTCAGGTTGATTAGTCTATGTCACTGTTGTCCAAACTTGGCCACTTTAAGGTGAGTGGACTTCAACTTCCAGAATTCCCCAGCCAGCCATGCTGGCTGGGGAATTCTGGGAGTTGAAGTCCACTCACCTTAAAGTGGCCAAGTTTGGACAACACTGGTCTATGTTGAGAAGGAAATTATAAATTGGTTATTCCCATTTCAAGCCAATATATGGATATTTTCATTACATCTGTGTACCCTTCAGGGTAGAGGCAGGGCTGAAGCCAGTGATAAGTGACAGGCCCTTCTCACTGCTTGCACCTGTAACACAGAAACCCTCCTTGGTTGGCTTTTACCATTGGAGGGAGACATTTAATTTTGCAGGTTTTTTCTGCCGGATAGTTGTTTCTCTCTATCTGTTGCCTCATCTATCAATTCAACCCATTTTTATTATCTCTGAAATTTGTTCTTTGGGATGGTTTATCTTCTGGAATGGTTAGAACTGTCATTAAGCAACATCTGGAGGACCACAGACTCCCAATGTATTAGAAGATGTGCAGGAATATGTAAACAATTAGGCAGATAACAGAGTTAGTTGGTCAATAGATGATAAGGAGGGAGGGAAGTAGATAACTTTGATTCCATATCCTCTTATTCTTTAATAATTCTCAACTAGCAACTGCCTGCCAAGAGAATGAATGCAAGTTGATTTTAACCTTTGTATTTCTTTCCACAATGCATTTGTAATAGGCATCATTCATACTTAAGATTCGGTGAGCCAGTATTAAAGTTTCTTAGGACTGATGCTAATAGTTCTCTATGGTAACTTTGTGAACAGTGCACTGGAGCTATGCATATCCTATAGTATTTTGGAAAATTTGACTCAGTGCATACATGATTGTTATGATAGGAATAAAAGGTACTCCTGTAACATCTGCTGCCTTGGTTGGCAATTGTTTTAAAAATTAAAAGGTCACAGGAAAGCAAGAAAGAGGATTATGACAATCTATAAATTATTTCCAGCCCTCCTGAAAAGAGAAGTTTCCTAGGAGTTACATGAGGTTATTATGACTGTTCTCAGGTATTCTATCTCTGTGCTTAAGAATTCTTGAGTAAACGAATAATTCTGAAATATGCTTTGACATATAGTAAATGGTCTTTGATGCAAATTTCATGATACAAAAAAGCTAAAAGTTGTTTCCAAATGAAAATATTATCACTTGAGGCCAGAACTTGCAGAACCTGATGAAATTTAGAAAGGTGACAATGAGTCGGGGTTGGTAAAACCATAAAGCCAAGAGAGACTGGAGAAGTGTTTGAATTTCTCAGTGCTTTTCATGGTTTGTTCTCCTGTTTTTAGTTTTTAAAAAAGTTCTTGAGTTGGTCTAAATTATTCTACCAATGGAGCTGTAAAAAAGGCTATAACGGCATCTACAAGAAACTGAGGCTGCATCAAAATGATGACACACATACACAGCATGACACACACACTCCACCCATATGTACGTGTGCCCTGATATTTGAAGTATGTAAAGTCACAATGTTCTGCATCAGCAGATGTTTCATTATACATCCCTATCCCCAAATCCCTAAGTATATTCTCACCATGAAAATCCATCCTCTATCTTAATAGCATGATTTTTTTTCCTCTGAATGCATGTGAATTGTTTGAATATGTCCTACACACCTAATCCCACCATGCATGGATATTTAATTCAGCAGAGGCGCAACTATCCTTTTTCCTTGAGCAATTATTGGGTCTCAAACTCCTTTTTTTCTTTTATACATATGAAAGTTCATCTCTCCCTATACATTATGGGATGAAGGAGCAGCTGAATCTGAGAACATGATCTTTACCTCCCTCTTCATGAGATACAGGAATTTTATTTTTTGTCCAATCACTCGTGGAAAAGAAGTCTGTTCATCCAGTTTTGAGAACAGACTCAAAGCAAAACTTCCCTCTAATTTTCGGGAAGCTGTTGCACATCAATATTTTTGGGTTCAACTTTTTTGAACCAGGAGCCATGAAGCCCGTCCACCCAAGTGAGTATAATGCATATAATGTAGAAAAACATATTTCCTAATTTGCAATAAAAATAATGGTACTAGTTTTAATAAATGCACATAAAGCTGCAACAAGATATTGTGGATGCACCCAGTCTACTAATCTGTTAAATGGCTTATTTAGTAAGCTTGGCCCTAACGCCTTTAAAGTTTTTCTCTGTGATAATTGGCCTTTGTCCATACAGAGATAAATTCTGTCCAGTTCTGTTAATCTTCCATCAAACTGATAATTCTTAAGACGCACCAGCATATCCAAATGACTTAGTTGTACAAGATTTCATAATTGGGTTTTTAAAGTGTTCATTAATCTAAAGCCACGCTTTCAAGTCTGTGTGGCACATTAGGAATATTCCTCCAATGTCCCTCAACTTTGCCAAATCCTGAAACTGATATGCATATTCTAGCATATCTTGATAACCAATCTGCTCTTGATTTTTTCACTTACTGTAAACTTGGACTCATTGTACTGGTCAACTCTAATAATACCTTCAGCAAGAAAGATGTCCTGTTTTGAACATATGAAACTGACCTGCTCAGTTCCAATACTGAGGTCACATTGTGCTATTCTTGCACAGTCAAAAACAGCTGCTTGACATCCTTCTCTGGAAATCTGTCTGACAAATGGGCACAGAGGATCTTTATGAAAGTAATTAAGAAATTAGTATACACTTAATTATTTTCTCACAAGCTCATACCTAGAAGAGTTTTAATTTTATCCATGAAGCTGGATCACTGAGGCATTGCCCTCTGATCTTGTTCAATTTACCATGTGTAAGATGAAAAACTTCAAGATACATCAGACTCCTCATTTGAAAGAGGATTGATAATGAGGCCAACTTGGACAAAACATCATTCAAAACTTGTAATGTTATTTGATTTTCCAGGCTTTTCATCTTTTTGTGAAATTGGATCCTTATCTTTATCTTGTTCAAAGTATTCCAAAAGAGGACTCCAGCTATGTATAATTGCTTGAAGTGTAAAGTGTCTAAACAAACAGTGTACTTCATTGAGGGATCTGAAAAGTATTGATTCATATTCAGAAGCACTTGGTATTTCTTGAAATTTGCATTTCTATGGAAGATTGATAGAACAGACAGTTTCCATTAAAGCTTCATGGTCTTTTAACATCTTGACTTCTTTCTGTGCATCAGAAATTCCCAAGGCTTCAAAGTATGCAACAGTGTTTCTGGATTAAGTGTGCAGTATGTTTCAGTTATGCTACTGTACCATTTAATTTGCCCAATATGAGATTAGCCTCAACCCTTATGGCCTTTTGGAAAGCCCTCAAAGCATGTTTTTTTTCACCAGACTTGGGGATCCCCTGACAGAGGACAGCCCATATGTTGGTTGCACTATGTATGACATCTTAATTAACCCTCTCACAATCTTGTCTTTACTTATGTTATTTGTTTTAATTGGTTTTTATATTCAATTTTAATTGTTGCTTTTGTTGTATGCTGCTATCTTTTGTTAGATAGGCAGCCATATAAATTTGATAAATATCAAGAGGCACCATGAACCACAAATATGACCCCCTTTTAATTAGGTTAACCTTTTTTTTTTTTTAATTTTTGATGGCAAAGAAAACTACAACACAGCCTTGCAAATGTAAAATGCCTCTAAATGAAGTTCTATAGTCTGTAAAATGTATCATTCAAAATTTAAAGTACAGCATCAAACATGTGTTGACAGAGAAGTCTATAGTTTAACAATTGATGTCTGAAATGTTACCAAAGCTATTTCACCCATTACATCATTCTGAACAATATACCTTTGACAAATTCAAAAACATAATTTTTATATCTCTGGCTTTCTGATGCATGTACATACTTTTCCTTCTGCTCTTTAATATTCTGAGCTGAAAACACTGAACTATTAATTTTAATAGGCAACAAAATAAGTAAAAACTCAAATTTCATTCTGGGTTTGAATACTTACTTCAAGATCAATTTAGTTTCTATCCTTTGGACTTTCAAGCAACCTGCCAAGTAATCCTCCTGGTAAAAAAGTGGTTTTATTTCTAATTCTTTATACATCATTATATATGATACTTACTTGACAGAAGTTTGAAAAAATCAAGTTTCCATATATCCTCCCACATTGTTTCCATGAGGACTTCTCCAGGAGATAAGGTATCTCAAATACATGGAAAGAATCCCAAAGTCCCCATTGTTCCCGAATATTTCATGAAGTTCAATATTTATCATGCTGTTGCATTTCAGCAAAGCTGATCATATAGATTCATTCAGGCCTTCCTCTTGTACTTCAGACAGTGACATTTGGGGAACAGCTTTTTTTACCTACTTAAAGGAATAGATCTAATGAACTAAGATAACGGTATGGCTTGCCCTTAAGAAAAGGTGGCTATCCAGTTCCAGCATGAGCTAGGCTACCTTGCCTGCTTTCAGTTTCACAATCAGCACCACAAGCCAACCTTCTGGTGATGTTCCCAGTTACACCAACCAGTTCCAGAGTCACAGAGACTGTTGGCAGGAAGGAACCAGCCAGTGGGAAGGCAGACATTGCGTAGCAGCACTGGAAGGCAGCTATAGACATAGGAAGGGAGGGGGCATAATTGAGCCAGGGTATGCTATGCTATGAAGTGAACCTTCCACATTCAGAATTTGGTAGATGTCAGTTGATCATTTCCTAAACGATGCTATATTTTCTTAGTTGATTTTGAAGAAGAGTCAAATTATTACGTTTTCTTAGCAATGTTTTTGTACACACTATCTTTGGCTGTATATACCAGCATTACATCCAGGGTGTCCATGCATGTGCACACAGGTTAGGACTGTAGGCTCTAAACTCCTTCTGCACCTCCATTCTATAGAACAAAATGCAATGAAACAATACAATGCTTCCTTAAAATACTTTAACTAGATAGACCTGCATGAACCATTCCCTGTGATTGGAAGGTCCATCCTTTCAGTCCCATCACTGCAGCAGTTGATTTTGCAATCTGATTCTACCTTCTATAGCTTTCTGGAGTGCTGCATTGTCCATAACTTTTCACAAAGTCCCCTTTGGTTACAGTTTTCAGAGAGAATACAGTTTTAGTTTGTTAGAGCTATGATCTTGATCTGAAGCAAATTGGCACGGGTATGGGCAAAATCTGATATATCTCCTAATTTCCTAACTGTGTAACAATAGAATTGATATACATGTGTAAAGGAACCTTCCAAATCTGAACCCCCCACATTCCCCAGACAGCACACCCCAACTATCTTCCTCATTGTAACCTCTTAGATTCATGCTTTAAGTAGTGAACATTTTCCTCCCATGTACAGTGATACCTCGGTTCACGAACGCTTCTGTTCATGAACAATTCGGTTCACGAACAGCTCTGGTCACAAAATTTTGCCTCCATTCATGAACTCCGCATCGGGTTACGAACAGGATCCACGGCCATTTTCCCTGCTGTGACATGTGGTCGTGGCTTCCTGTAGGGAGGGGGACTCTGCCTCCAAGCAATAACTGCCTCCCCACCCGCCTTCCTGTCCTCCATGCCAGAAGTCGCTTCAAGCAAGGTTAGTGTTCTCTCTCTTCGTACTGTACTTTGTGTCATATTTTTGTGGTTTAAAAAAAAAAAAATATATGTTTCAGAATGGATTAACCGTATTTACATTGAACCTTATGGGAAAATTTGATTCAGTTCACGACCAATTCGGTTCGCGACCAGAGTTGCGGAACGAATTAAGTTCGTGAACCGAGGTACCACTGTACTCGCTTCTCCTGACCTCCACTGGGTTGCCCTAGAAGAAAATCAGAATAAGAATTATAAGCCTCCTGCAGTGATCTGAAATACTCTTAAGAGACAGGCCATACTTTCTGAGTCTGTACCTTTCCTTGGTGAGAACCTTCTTAAGATTTGAGATCTGCAACTTAAAGACCGGGAAGAAAGGATTACAAAGACTTTAATGGTCTTTAAAAAAATTGAGTAAACAACATATGCAATTACTCTGTAGGGAAATGCTGTTTAATTAAAATTGAAAGTAATTCTATTAGCATACACACCTGCTGCTCATATGGTTCATTTCTTCCAGAAATAACTGAATTACCAAATAGAGAGTATTCACCTACTTAGAAAGGCTGTTTCAGCATTTTGTCCCTCTCCTACCATCGATTCATTGTTCACTTTAAACATAGTTATACAACATGCAGATAGAGATCTGTTGGGAGTTGGCCATCAACTGAAAGGGCACCGTTTCTCATTACTCTTTAAGAGTGAACCAAAAGCTCACAACTCATATATTTTATCTGTAGAAAAGCAACGCATATAAACTACACTTTTTATTCAACTAAGTTACAGCTCATGGATACTTCCGTTATTCAGAGAGTGTGGCAGTTCATGAGGGTAGGGGAAATAAAGTTTCCTCTGGGCAGTTCTTACATAAAGCAAGGCTAATTAAAGCCTTTAAGAGTCTGAGCCAAATTAATTACTGGAGGCTCTGAAGGATTCTAGGTTGTTGCTATAAATACACCCTACCCACTAAATGAATGGAAATGTTCCTCTGCAATAGCCATCCCCAACTTAATGCTTTCCAGATGTGTTGAACTACAACTCCCAGAATATGTTGCAGCTACAGTCTAACTTATCTGGCATGTTGGGAAAGGTTGCCCTCTGATTTTTCCATTACAGTTACATCAGGTTTCCTCAGATAACTGGTTTACATGTTTCTATATCCTTATAAAAAAGAGACTCTTCACACCTAATTGTTTGCCATGTGGACTCACCAAATCACATGAGGAGTTTCCACATCAGTGACATCCTGAAAGTATCTAACATTAGCATTTGAACTTTCCACCTGATTGAGAAGATTTCCACTGATAGATGACAGAAGATCATGGTTAGGCACAATGAGAGACTCCAGATTACAGATATGCAGAACATAGACCAGTTCTAAATAATATCCAGGGGACTAGAGGTCCCCATGTGAGGGTTCTTTGTTTTCCAAGGACTGGATACACCATAACATAGCAAACTGGTACAAAATGCCTTATTGCAATACACACCTTCCCCGACCACAAACTATTGCTTTCCACCTATCTAGGACTTACAAGGTGATGTTGCCATGTAAATACATCTTTAATACAGTCCTTTAATACTTACTTCAAGCAGAAGTGTATAAGTCTGTAAAGTGACATACAACCTTTGCCTTCTTCCAAATGTTCTTACTTTAGTTGAGATGAGGTGCTGCTTCAGTGTGGTTGTTCCTCTTCTACTTGCTACTGAGTTCTCAGAAAAGCTCCAGGCAGGATTGTCACCAGGATATGCTACTCACCATAAATTGTGGTCCTGGCAGTTGAACAATAGTCCTGTTGCCCACTTGTAATCACTGCCAATCTTCAGACATCACTTCCTGTCTGTAGGGCATTTGCTTATCACCTTTCCTTTGTAAGCTAAGAGCATAGGTGGGGTGGGGCTCAATTATCACAGGCAGCTGGAACACCAGCTTGGATGCTTGTGAGTAAGGTTTGATTTAATGAATGATTGAATGGGGTGAGAAAAATTTCTGCCTGGTTGCAGCTACTTTTCCCAAGCACAGACACCAACCCCAACTTCCCTCCCTCACACCCCAAAAGCATTACAAGTACTCTATTTGATTTCATCACTGTGGATGCATTAGTACTGCAGGTTCTGTGGGAACTTACAAAAGCAGGGGGAAAAAAACAACCCTTTTCAACCCAATAGTAAGTCAAAAAGAAATTATGTAAATGAGCTCTGGTGTCTGTTTGTCTGTCTATCAGCAGAGTAGCTCTCCAAAAACAGAACAGATTGGGACCAGATTTGGGTGGTTGGAGAAGCCAATAAAAGAAAGATGAAGCTAAAAAAAGGGCTGGATTTGGCTAGGGGCTACAGAGGAAAAAGAAACCAGAAAAACTCCCTCACAGCATCCCCATGGAAGACACAATGGGGTAGCAGTTCCGAGTGCTCCTGACTTCTCATTTCTTCAACCAATCCTCCTCCTTATTGGTCACATAAGCCAGGGTAGAGCTGCCACTAGGGGTTAAATGAGTTTTTCAAGGCCCTCAGAACATATATCTCAGTTGTCTTCTCATTAGGAAGCTGCTGGGTAGCAGATTACTATTTTTCCACAGGTATGCACCTGTCTGACTTTGTGTAGTATAGGAAGCTAAGCAGGGTCAGGCCTGGTTAAATCATGGAAGGGACATCTCCATGAAATCACAGAATTATAACCATGACTGGGAAGTTAAAAGTATCCTGAAGAAGGTAATGGAAAACAAGTTCCATACTGCAACCAAAGTAACTACATGGACAATTCCATGAAGTTACCAGAAGTGAAAGAAGATCTTTCTTTGTTAAAATAACAAACCTTCATTGATATGAAACAGGACCTTTTAGAGATGTCTATCTTTCTCTCAGTGAACTTCCACAGAACATAGCAAAATGGATGCCCTGTGAAACATGTCTGGATATAAGAGAAGGAAATGTGAATATGGAGTGCACCGCCAAGTTATCACTGATAACTTACCAAGGTGGCCTTAGGCCCCCCAATTTTTCCTATTACTTTTCTGCAGGAATACAGTATGTGATTTGTATAATATTCTGGAGAAGGGACAATTGGCACTGAATAAAAATACTGTTGAGTCTTCCTTCCTGCTTCCAATGGAGAGTAATTTTGACCACATCTGGTGCCCTACTTAGTAGCACAGTGCCCAAAGCATCCAGGATAGATCTACATTGTGGTTGTGCATTAGTGACAAATTTCACAGCAAGTGCAGAGGCCTCCTGTTGTTCAGGGGGAGAGAAGAACAGATGTCCTTAAGTGTCTTTTCCCTTACCTAACATTCCATTGTCAAACTGTCACATGTAGAGAATGCCAGCATTAAGCGTACTGGCATGCTGCCTATTGCTGTCAACAAATCTTAACATGTTTGGGTAGCAGTCATTGTGGCATCTGTATAATTGCTAAGCAACCCAGTTTTCTACTGAACCATTGGAAAAAATACTGGTGTTTTTTTTTTTTTTCTCTAAAGGAAAATATTGAATATAAATAAATCTCCTTTGTGTGTTGACAAGGTAATTAGGTGATTCTTTTTACAGGCAGTTTATACATGTTTACATTTGTAATTCTATAAATTTAGCCCTTTACAATTTCCACAAAATGAGATCCTGTCATTAATGTGTTACTTAAGTGTATGATTTTTCAAGACAGTTCTGAGGGTGGAAAAGAAAAGGTAATGGTATTTTTCCTGTAGGATAATAAATAATATTATTACAGGTATGTTTTCCCTCACCCAAACTGGGTAACTGGATTGTCATGGTCATTCATGATAACTAGGGGCAAATGGTTAAATGATCTCGGTGAGCAACATGATGTCATTGTGCAAATGATGTAAATTATCTAATTTGCATCAGTCATACACAGGATGCCATCATGGCTTGTATCAAAAGCCTATGTGGCCCATATTTTAAATAGTCATGCATTAAATCCAGGCATTTGACTTTCAGTTTTACTATGTTTTTTCAACATAGTGACACTTGTAGGTTTGTATAACCCTTTACCTGAGGACTGACTTCTACTGTGCTTTATTTACATTCCAGAATCTGGAGGTGGTTCCATAATACATTTGATATCTTAGAACCATATTTGCAAAGTAGCTCTATTTTTTTTTTTTCAAACTAGCAGATTTTTTACCCACACTGCAGTTTGAAACCAAGCAAAAAGTCATCATAACTCTGTCTTCCACTCCACATACTTATTTGCTAGAAAACTGTTATCTTGGTGGGGGAAGAAAGAAATGGGAGAAGAATCTCCAAATATCCAGTTCTGAAATGAGATTTTCCCAGTTGTATACCTTTTAAACATGTTGGTAGACAAGTCCTACCATCCCAAACCACCATGGCTATCACTGTGGATAATGGGAATTTGTAGAGAATATCCCATCAAGGGGATACCAGATTAAGGAAAATCAATCTTCTTCAATCAGTCTGAATAAGTTTTTGCCAGAGTATGTATCCTCAGAGGCATCCCTAACAAATGTTTTTAAACTACCTCCGTTGTTATTTTTTCCTTGATTCATCTTAACATTTTGCCAAAAATCTCCCCTATTCTTAGATTTTGAATCAGTATAATAGTGCTCAGTGGTGAGTAGTTCTGGTGCAGTTCCAGAGCTAATTTATTCTAATAAATTTATTTTTTGTGGAATCTCTACTCAAATGTGATTCAGAATGTGGCACCAAAACACAAGAAACAGAAAAGTGTACCATACAATAACTAGTATTATCTAGATCAGTGTTTCTCAACCTCAGCAACATTAAGATGTGTGGATTTCAACTCCCAGAATCCCCCAGCCAGCATGCTTGGTAGTTGAAGCCAATTATTTCTAACTCACTTCCAGGCTGAGTTTACAAAAAAGCCTTATTTTGCAGGCAGAGAAACAGTTAACCTAAGTATGCTTGACTAAATAGGCAATAAATCAGGTTCTTGCTTCTTACTGCATTTTTATAGCTGAAGCTATAAAAGGGGAGAAGCTGTTTGTTTCTTTATACTGTCTGAAAGCTGCATTATTGCAGCCTTGCATAGCTGAACATGAAACGTAGTTTTTCTGTTCTCTGTTGATGTTACAGTGGCTTGGAGGCTTGAGCCTCACTTGGATCCTGCTTCTCCTCCTCTCTTCTGATCCCCCCAGGTGAAGGCTTCCTTTTCACAACATTTCTTAACATTCTGATTGTCTGATTAGAGAGACAATTAGAAAGTTGAGTGAGTTGTTTCAGTTGAACAGCCCTAAATTGGTTAAACCTATTTTAGGGGTTTTTCCACCTCTCAGAAAACAGATTGAGTATGCCAAGAAAACAGAAGAAAAGGAAGCCTTCACCTGGATGGATGAAGTAAGCCCATCTTCTGTAGAAGAACTAGCATAGGCATCTCTCAATGAGGGTGGTGTTTCTGTTGTTGTTGTTCAGTCGTTAAGTTGTCTCCGACTCTTCGTGACCCCATGAACCATATTGCGCCAGGCCTTCCTGTCCTTCACTGCCTCCCTGAGTTTGCTCAGTTTCATGCTCAGGTGTTTCTGTAGCTGAAGCTTTTGATAACCAGCTGAAAAAGTCTATTCTTGCTTCTGATGCTACTGAAATGGGTGTTCCTAAGAAAGAGTTTGCCCTCCTGGTGATGAAGAAACTGTAGTCTATGTGTAATGTTAGGGAGTCCAATCATGGCAAAATATGTGTTGAAATGGTTAATATTCATAAGGAAACAGTTGACATACACAAAGACCTTTGTTAACTGGATAAGTTTATCGCTAGTTTGGACATCTGTGGATGATGGAGATGCCAAATGCTAAATCTGAACAGGAAGCAGAGGATCCGAAAAAACCAAGATCAGAAACAGCTGAACTTAAAATTCAAATGCACATGAAGGAATGTTCATCAGTATGAAAGAGATTTTATAAAAATACAAGGAGATCTAACCATTACGCAGTTGAAAATAATTGGCTTACCTGTTGATATTGAAAGTGTAGATCCACTGCCTGTTCTGTTTGTTTGTTTGTTTGTTTTTAGAACAATATTTATGGGATTCTCTTCTGTTTCTTTCTGTTCTTGACTTGAAGATTCAAGATGTTTATTGTTTAGGAAACAGAGTTAATATTCCTAGACATGAAGGTCCCATAATTATTAAGTTTGGAAGAGTAGCGGTCCAGGACTTGCTATTAAGAAAAGCATGGGAGATTTCAACTGTTAATTTTAAGAAGCATACTCTTCAATTTTTTATTTTTTTTTAAAGATATATCACCTTCTGTGATTTCTTTAGGAAAATAGATCCAGCATGTATCTTGGCTTAAAAAAAAAAAAAAAATCATTAAGCTTTTCTTTTTATTCTGTGATTTTTTGCCTTTCCATTTCCACTCAGATCATGTGACTTAGAACTCCTGATGAGGGTTTTGAATTTCTTGCTGCACGATAAATGGTTCTTGAAGTTTTTAAAATTTCTTTCTTGTTTTGTCTTTCCAGAGAGGTTGTTTTTCTACCCTGTTCCTGTTTCCTTTACATCTATGATATCATTTATCTTCTTTTTCAATTGCTGGACAGAAGGTGGCTGTTACACCTAATACTATATTCTCAATTCTTTTTCCTGACCCTGTTTCCTTTTCTTAACAATTGCAATAAAATTTTCTTTTTTTCTTTTTCTGATGAGTGGACAGATGTTAGATTCTATGCCTAATATCTTCTTCTGACATATATTTTTCTTTCTCCTTTTTTTTAAAGCTGTTCTATTTTAACTTAAGTAATTTCCTTGTTAGCATTTAGCTTTTTATTATTTTGTCTTCTTTTTTGGGTGGATTTTAGATTTATTGGATGATGGTGATGATGATCTGATTATCATTTTTTTTCTTCTTCAGAAGGTGCTGAGCTATGCTTGGTGGCTACAGCTAAGTTCCTTAGAAAGTATTATTTTATTATTTTACTATTGCTAAGATTACTTTTTAGTATTTTTTTAAAAAATACTGCCATTTTATCATTTATATAGAATTGTTTTATTTTCATTCTTTTTAGTTTTGCTCCAATTTTGGTAATAATTTTGATACTTGCTTGCCTTATGAAATTAGGGAAAGAGAGTGGGCTGGATGGTGAATGAGTCTCTTCTGGAAGTAATTTATTTTTGCCTAATACACAACAGTGTCAACGCAGTCAACTCAAGCATATTTTGATAGTTCAGCATGAATCAAATGCCTTAACTGCCTCAAATAAGCTTGAGATGCTGTGATGTTTGTGGAGTCTTCTTTTGAAATCATACATATATAATTTTTTTAAAAAAATTAAAGTTGATATTACTGACGATTATGATTTATAGAATAAAAAGTTGGAATATCCAATGATGGAACATGCAAGTCTTAAAAAATGTTAAATTTGTTTCTTTGGACTTCTTTGGTTGAAATTAATTCATCAAAAGATTTTATTCAAAGTTTACTGGACCCCCAAAGAATGCATCAGAAAGGATGACTGTAGATTTTACTTGTTGGCAATGTAATAAATTTGAGCATACATTAAACCATATGATTTGCTCTTCTTCATTATTGGTTCCTTTTTGAAATAATATTGTAACATATTTAAGTAGATTTTCATGTTAAAGGTGTGAATGCTATTTTGAATTATATTGTGGGGTTTGGAATTTGACCATTTTTTCTGGCCTGGGGAATAACTAAGAAAATTATACTGAGACTAGAAAGTACAATTAGTCCAGATATCAGGGACTGAATTTAAAAATACATAATCAATTTTTGGAAAGACTTTTTTTTTATCCTAATCAAAAAAATAAGATAATATATTTCTCTTTGGCATAGATTTCACAATATTTTACAAAAAACATACTTTTATTATTAAAAACATACATACACACGTCTCTCTGTGTGATTTATACTAATTTAATATGTGAATTCTTAGATTTTGGCTGGTGTTTTTTAAGTAATATAATTTAACAATTAATTAGATTATCTGTAATTTGTTTTTGTTTACTGCTTGTATTGTTTGTGTGTATGTGTTTATAAGTTGTTTTCTGTGCATTTAGTTTTTAAAAATCCAATAAAATATTAATTTAAAAAAAATCTCAGCTGATGCTACAAATAAATTAAAAAAGCATTCACACAAAGTTCTGGATGTGCTGTGGTTGTCTGATAGTTTCCCGGACTGTTTTTAAAGGATGTGTAAGGAAGGGTGAGTGCGTATGCATCTTGGCTCCACTACCACTTTCCCTTATTTTATGTGCAAGCCAACAAGCCAGTCATCCTCTTTTTCAATTATTCTGCTACAACCACAAGAGTGTCCTCTCTCTCTCCTCCACCCATTCATCCAGCAGTCAGCAAAAGAGCCCCCATGAAGTTGGCTGGAAACAGAACATAAAACTGATGAATCGTATGTCAATAATATTATTACTGCTACTACTATGATGAACACCAACAATAACCATTTCATTCTGCAAGCCATGTTCAAAGGGAGCCCAAATATCAACTGATGGCTAATGAACACATTCACCCAAAACACTTGTGCAAAACCAGAGTAAGTTTTCTTTTTTTCAGAATTCAACCACTTGTAATGGTATGTGGGAATGATCTTGGGAGACAGGTGGAAGAGCTACAGACTAGACAACAGTCAGACAGGAGGCAGCTGAGCCCACAGAAGGAAGGGGGCATGGCAAACATCTCAGAAAGGACCCCCCCCCCCCCCAGTTTCTTGGGCTATAAAGGCGAGGTGGGGGGAGAGCCATATTTTCAGACTTGTAAGATTCTGCTAATGGAACCTTACAATAAAGTTAGAACCAGTAATTCTGGGTGTGCTTCTTGTCTGGCCTACCTCGCAAGGCTGACACCTCTCCCCTGACTTACCCCAGAGAGATTGGTGTATGTTTTTTTCCTTCTGGCAGGTGACTCTCTGTGGGAGGGGAAATGTAGCCAAGGGAATCCCCTCATCACTGTCACATATTTAATCTTTAAGGGGAGCACTGGTTTTCTACCTCATTTCTGAAGCAGTGGAGAACTTGGCTACTAAAGCAATGCACTTTATAACAGCTTGATTTTTTGCCCATTGTAGGGCTATCAGATCTGAGCTGCAAGGAATCCAGGTGACCACTCGATGGCGGGAAAGAGATACAAAACTCTCTTTGCTGCCATCTGGCAGTTGCCCATAGTTTACCTCCAACATCAAGGAGCTGTAGGTATTGTCTGAATGTTACAAAAGGAAGTAACATTGGAATGTTGGAGGAAATAATATAGTACAGGGATCCTCAACCTCAGCAACTTTAAGATGGGTGGACTTCAACTCCAAGAATTCCCCAGCCAGCATGGCTGGCTGGGGAATTCTGGGAATTGAAGTCCACCCAACTTAAGGTTGCTGAGGTTGAGGAACCCTGATATAGTAGAATATATTGCCTCTCTAACATCTTGAGGCAAGAGCTATACACAGTGGTGCAGTTAGTTTCGATTCTGGAGTAAAAATGGGCTCCCACTCTGAATTTAATGTTTTTATGTGCCGAATTATGCTGTTTGGAGTGTCATCTGCACTATTTTATTTGCAGCATTAGGCTTTAGTTTCTTCATACCCTTGCTGCTACAAAACTAAACATGTTTATTCTGGTGGCAGATCTATTTGAAAAATGTTGCCCACCTTCACTGAAATAACTCAAATGTGCCTGGAGTATCACCCACAGGATCTTTGCCCTGAGCATAGATTAAAAGCATCTGTCTGAAGATATTTTTCCCCATATGCTCCTGTGTGTACTCTTGGCAATAAAAATGATACACTGAGCTGAAAGCATTGAGCTAGATCCTGGACTAGCTTCAGTCTGAATCCTTCTGGAAAACAAGGTATCATTCCAGTGAGTCTTTACCTCCAAATATTCATGCAGAATTTTAGCACTGTTTTTCCCCCCCAGCATGAAGCAGGTGGTACATTATAATCCTTTCTGGATAGTACTTACTTCTTTATATGCAAGAGATGGAGTTTTCCTGTTGAAATTTTAGCACATGGTGGTGCCAAACAGATTGCTACTGTGGTTTGGTGTCTGTGTTTTAAAGAGAGGAAGGAAGGAAGGAAGGAAGGAAGGAAGGAAGGAAGGAAGGAAGGAAGGAAGGAAGGAAGGAAGGAAGGAAGGAAGGAAGGAAGGAAGGAAGGAAGGAAGGAGAAATTCTACTTTAGACAGTTCTATCAGCAGGGGGACATACTCCCAATCTCTTCCCTTGCTGCTTTCGGTTTAAAAGAAATAAATGGTGGAGTTTTGCTCTGAAGAAAGATCCTTTCTTATTCAGTATCATGACAGAACAGCCCTGGAGAAGTCGTGTTGCTTGCTGAAATGATATTGCTTCATTGTCCTGGAGTAAAAAATGAATCTTTCTTTTTTTCAATCAACACAGATTTTGACCCTGTTCAGGTGTTTGCTTAAAGGTGTGAGGGTTTTAAACTGGATAGAAGATACTGATCTCCATATATATCCTCTGGGTCCCACTTCTGACTTTCCCCCAACCTCTTTTTGAGATTAAAGGAATTAAGGATTAGGCAGCCACCCCAGTGAAGTTGTCACATCACACAGTTCAGAAAGCATATTTTGGAAGGGAGCAACACGCACTTATTCTGCCAGCCATAGGAAGTGATGTAATAGAATAGTCACATATGAACTGAAGTGAGTTTCCAACTTTCAAACTCTTCTTTAAATAATGGTAAACTGTGTTGTGATGGTTATAACAAAGATTATTATCCTGCCAAACAAATTACATGTGGTTTCTGAAAATCTACATGAAACTATGCAAGATTTCAACATAATCACACAAGAAGTAGACAGGTTTTGGGTCATATCAATTTGGCAGAGAAAAATTGAAGCACTTGATTTTAAATCATCAAATGCTAGAATTAATAGAAATATTTTAAGTGCACTTCAAAATATAGGAGGATGGGGGACACCTTATTGAAAGTATAATATCAAGCAATATAACTAAGGCATATCATGGGACTTATTCTGGAAGATTTGATAAAACAATGATATAAATACAAAATATTCAATCTTTGGATAAACTTCCAAGCTCTGTCTTCTTCTTCCAAAAATAACTCCCAAAATGAGAAATGAAGAAATCAAATAATGTATTGATTCAAATGATGCTTATTTATTTATGATTGTTTTGCAAAAAACATATAACCCCACACTAGGCTTGACACAGGTTGGGGCATCAGATTAAGGTAAACTATTGAATGATGCAATATGGGAATCCTTGCAGAGATTTGGAAAAAAAATTATCTGCTTCAGTGCAGGAATTCACATACTTAAATAGTAAAGTATGAAAGAATTATTTAATCTGGACTTATAATAAGGAGCTTTATAATAACAAGGAAAATTATCATTATTACCATAGCATCTATATCCACTGGAAACAATTTAAACATGCCTGAATGGAGGACAAGTTGGAAAATTTGCAGGAAGCAGAAGAACAATAGGCAAAAGAAAAATCTTGAAGTTGAAAATAAAGAAATTATGTGAGGAAATGGTTCAGCTAGAAAGCTGAAAAAGCAGGATGGGTAGGAAGACTCTAGGGAGCTTAGAAGGAGGTAACACAAAAATAGGTATCTAGGAGAATGTATTGTTGTCTATATATAATAAATAGAGTTGAATGAGGGAGAGGGAAAGAGAAAATTATGCAGTTAGTTGCAACTAACGGATCAACATTTGGTTGACCTGAAAAAGAAGTGGACCCTGCACATGTGGGGAAAATGCTAGGAATAAAAAATATATTCTGTTAAAAAAAAGCCACACACACAAGTACTCAACATAAGAATTTTTTCTGTCAGCAGAAAAAGTCTTTTGGGGTGAAGGCTCTGTTTCCCAAAGAATGTTGCTTTGTGTAAATGTTCAGCAAAAGTTAAAAGTGTTACTAGGATTCACATATTGCTCCTCCACTGCGACAAATCCTTTTATTTCCTTACAGAAAAGGATTCATTGTTGTCTAGAAAATTATATGGATGCATCCATGAAGTTACCAGGAAACAAGTTCAACTTGAACTTTCTATAGAGGTTGAACTGATTATTTGTGTATTATTTAACTGTCCATTGTACAGGTGAAACTCGAAAAATTAGAATATCGTGCAAATGTTCATTTATGTCAGTATGGCAACTCAAAAGGTGAAACCAATATATGAGATAGACGCATTACATGCAAAGCGAGATATGTCAAGCCTTACTTTGGTATAATTGTGATGATTATGGCGTACACCTTATGAAAACCCCAAATTCACAATCTCAGAAAATTAGAATAGTGTGAGAAGGTTCAATATTCTAGGCTCAAAGTGTCCCCCTCTAATCAGCTCATGAATCCATAACATCTGCAAAGGGTTCCTGAGCCTTTCAATGGTCTCTCAGGCTGGTTCAGTAGGAATCACAAGCATGGGAAAGACTGCTGACCTGACAGTTGTGCAGAAAACCATCATTGACACCCTCCATAAGGAGGGAAAGCCCCAAAAGGTCATTGCAAAAGAAGTTGGATGTTCCCAAAGTGCTGTATCAAAGCACATCAATAGAAGGTTATGTGAAAGGGAAAAGTGTGGTAGAAAATGGTGCACAAGCAGCAGGGATGACCGCAGCCTGGAGAGGATTGTCAGGAAAAGGCCATTCAAAAGTGTTGGGGACTTTCACAAGGAGTGGACTGAGGCTGGAGTTAGTGCATCAAGAGCCACCACACACAGACGGATCCTGGACATGGGCTTCAAATGTCGTATTCCTCTTGTCAAGCCGCTCCTGAACAACAAACAACGTCAGAAGCATCTTACCTGGGCTACAGAAAAAAGAACTGGTCTGTTGCCCAGTGGTCCAAAGTCCTCTTTTCTGATGAGAGCAACTTTTGCATCTCATTTGGGAACCAAGGACCCAGAGTCTGGAGGAAGAATGGAGAGGCACACAATGCACGATGCTTGAAGTCCAGTGTGAAGTTTCCACAGTCTGTGTTGATTTGGAAGCCATGTCATCTGCTGGTGTTGGTCCACTGTGCTTCATTAAGTCCAGGGTCAGCCGTCTACCAGGAGATTTTGGAGCACTTCATGCTTCCTTCCACAGACGAGCTTTATGGGGATGCTGACTTCATTTTCCAGCAAGACCTGGCACCTGCCCACACTGCCAAAAGTACCAGAAGCTGGTTCAATGACCATGGGATTACTGTGCTTGATTGGCCAGCAAACTCGCCTGATAGAGAATCTATGGGGCATTGCCAAGAGAAAGATGAGGGACATGAGACCGAACAATGCAGCGGAGCTGAAGGCCGCTATTGAAGCATCCTGGTCTTCCATAACACCTCAGCAGTGCCACAGGCTGATAGCATCCATGCCATGCCGCATTGTGGCAGTCATTGCAGCAAAAGGGGCCCAAACCAAGTACTGAGTACATATGCATGCTTCTACTTTGCAGAGGTCCGATATTGTTCTATTTCCAATCCTTGTGTTATTGATGTCATGTAATATTCTAATTTTCTGAGATTGTGAATTTGGGGTTTTCATAAGCTGTACGCCATAATCATCACAATTATACCAAAGTAAGGCTTGACATATCTCGCTTTGCATGTAATGCGTCTGTCTCATATATTGGTTTCACCTTTTGAGTTGCCATACTGACATAAATGAACATTTGCACGATATTCTAATTTTTCAAGTTTCACCTGTATCACCCATGGCATTGGTGCTCGTAAACCCAAGTCTCAGAAGTCTTAGCTGTCTCTCTGACCGAGAGGTTACAGACTTCCTTCTACAATATGAAACACAGGCAAATAAAAAAGGTTGCCAGGTTCTTAACGGCTTGCAGAAATTGGGTGATGTCTCTTTTTCTTTCCTAATCATTTCAGGTCTGGATTACAATGCACTTTTAAATTTTGCATTTGTTGTGATGTATTGATCTGAGACCACTGCCCAGAGTCAGGATGGAATAGGGTGGCCTATACAAGCAATAAATAAATAAGTTAAATAAATAAATAAATAAAATATTAAAAACAAGCTCGACTTGTTTTAAAAGACTTTGCTTAAAAAAGCATTGGCTATTTTATAAAACTTGTCTTTTGTCTATGCATCCTTTTTGTAGACTTTCCATTCCTTTTTTTATTATTATTATGATGATGATTAATGTTGCACCACATCTTGCCCGAAATGTGAGAACATTTTTGCTCCCTACAATAAAGCATTGTATTTTTATAGGGGCTTGAAGTGTTTTTTTTAGAAGTTCTCAGGAAAGAGGCAGGCAATCTTTCCTTATCTTGTTGAACGAAAGAGGAGATGAGGAAGGAAATCTTAGGGGGAAAAAAACTTTTAAAAATGTCCCATATCTGCTTACTCAAAGCAGCCTGGGGCTCTTTTCCTTAAATAATCCATAATCTGAAGATCATGCTAAACACAAGAGGTTTATTTACTACACTTTGGCTATTGTTTATCAAATATTTGGTGAAAAAGAAACTGTATGTTTAAGGAAGCCAAATGTCCTGAAGATATCATTCAAATGATGCCATGTGCTATATAGCCAATTTTCACTTTGACCACACATTCAGCATAGCAGAAATAGCACAGTGGCTTAGAATTTTACTTAAATTCTAGAAAGATTCTAGATCATCGAGTGGAACGATGGCTCAAAACCACACACGAACACTTCTCTGTTTTGAGTCAGCAAACTTTCCCAGCTCCCTGATAGCCCATCGTTTGGTAAAACCATTTTTTTAAAATTTCTGCTGAGTTTCAAACTGACAACCTTGCCTATGTTAAACAAAGATCTAAACCATTGTGCCATTTCAGCAGCTCCATAAAGGGACTTACAGAAACTATTACAGAGCGGGATAAGCATTGGCTCAATTGAAGGGGCAGTCCTTTGGCGAAGTAGTCAATGAACTAGTAGTCTGCAACAAATTGAAGCCCTCTATGCTAAATGAACAGGAGCAGTCAAGGAGACATAAAAGAGAAAGATACACTGTGGAAGTAGAGCAGAGAAATGTGTCCTGAGGTCATGTTGAAGGTGAGTGGGAGATTAATAGAAGGTGACATCATCTATTTCTGCCCTCTAAAAATAGTTGCCTGCACATTCTGGCAATAGGGCAATGTGGATAAGCCCAGACTGTGATCCTGGGAATAGCAGCCTAAGTACCTCTGACAGTGTAGATATAATTTATAATAACAGAATTTATTGTATTAGAGCATTATGTGTTATATTATAAGCTTGCCTTAGCCAGATCATATTGCTTATATACTGTGATGTGTTATTTTTTAGAAAATTCTGTTCATTAAAAGATTACCTTGGAAACTTTCATATATTTTGCAAAGTTGAGTCTGTGATAACAAAGGGCTTAATATACAGCAATAGTATAAATATAACTGCTATAACCAAACATTAGAGATTTATTTCTCTGTAGCACATGATTAAACCATTATCCTTTGTGCTTTCTAATAGACCGGTATATTTGTCAGTGTAAACCTTGGAAGCAGCTGTTATCCTACAAGCTGCCACTTTCTCACAGTACACCAAGTAAAATCTGACAGAATGTAAATATTATTGTTTTATGAAACTGTGATGAAGTAATATTTCTAAGGAAAAATGCTTGCACGCAGACCCAAGATAGCAATACATAGTAATGCAATGTCCATAGCTTTCTTCCCAATGAAATATACTATAGGACCCACAGTGGATCCTTTCAGAGATGCAAATTAAATGCAGGATGGTGTAAATTATTGAAATTTAAATCATGTTTTAAATATTAGATGTAACAAAGCTCATGATATTTCCTCTGGAGATCTAACACCTTTTGGAGCTTGGCAGAGACAAATAGTACCAAACAATTGCTAATCCAAAATGCTTAGATTTAAGCTGATTTTAAGGCTCTTGCCTTTAGGATCAACTAAGGCTTCATAAATAATCCAAAGAGTGATACAGTATGAAGTGTCTCTTCACGGCACTGTAACATAGCACTGAGAAACCAGTGCTTGTTCAGATATATTTCAACTCTCAGCTCCAGATAACATAGACAATAATTGGGAACAATGAAAGTTGTTGTCCAGCAACAACTGGAGACCATGACTGTAGCCTTTTGGAAATAACCTTATGTGTTCTGCTTCAGAAGAAAAAAAAATATTGCCCATATATTAAGGCAGGGGTTGCCAAACAGTGAGTTGTGGCCCTTAGGGGGCATGGGAGAGGGCTACAGAGTTATTGCTAGTGGTCCGCAATATGCCCCAAACATGGGAACAATAAGTCCACCCATAAAGGTCCTCTGCTGGCACAGATGCTCACTGAAAGATAAAATGGAGGGAATAACACGAGTGAATTTGTGCTGGTCCTTCCTTCTTTCTTTGTAGCCAGCACTGATTCTTCTTCCTCCCTTCCAGCAAATATAATTCTGCTTGATTTTTCCTGCTGCTGCCACCACACTCCTTGCATTGTGCTGAGTTTCAGTCCCTGTAAGCTGCCCATAAGCATTCTTACCCCATCAAATGGATGCTCAATATGTATGCCTACTGTCTCCTCTCTACCTCCTACCAGAGCTTCCCGTGTATCTCACCCGACAAGTCCTCTTATCTTTTCTTTTTTCCTATACATTTTGATAACCTTCAGCTTGGTTAACCACTTGTTCCAGTTTTTCTGGGATGGTTGGGGACATTTCCCCTCTGTCATCTGTGCCTCCATCCCCTGGCCTGCTCAACACTACTCAGAAGTGGCTGCTGGGAACACGGGATGAGTGGGAGTCCTCTACTCTCTTCCAGTCCTCCTTTACTTCCCTTTACATGTACTTGATCATTTTAACCCACTCTGGATGGAATTGCCCTGGCAGCTGAGCAGAGTCCTCTTATACTCCCCTTGAAAGCCACTCTTGCCAGCCAGATTAGATCATCCAAGGGGGAAGTGGGGCTTCAGGTTCAAACATGGAATTTTTGGAAATTTTTGGAAATTTGCCATAGCGGCTACTTTGTACAAAACTGCAGCTAGAGCCTCCCCAGCACAGCAGCTGGATTGCTTTGGTGAAGAAGGGTGGCAGTGGGTGTACTTGAACAACTTGCCACAATCACATGGAGCTTACTTTAAAACTGGAACAAGTGCTGGTATCTTGAAAACAGCATTGCCACTCTTTCCTTTTCCTCCTTCTCTTTCTCCAGAAGAGGGATATAAGACAACAGGTGAGCCAGGAGAGGGGAGGTTGCTTCACCAACTTTCCCTCAAAACAACAGCAATTGGGGGTGGGGGGAGGTGGAGCTTCAGAGTGCATGAAGCCAAGCAGTTGGTGTGAAGGGAGCTTCCCACCATGAGGAGAAGGGAGCTCTCAAGGAACCACCAGTAGTTGAGGTACTCCTGCACTTAGCATCCTTCAGAGCTGACTTCTGAGAGAGCCAACAGAAGCTTCTGACCACTTTTGCTGAGAGGTCAACCTAGATGCTGCTGCAATAGGTGGTAACACTTAGCCCCTTTGGGCTGATCCTAAAAAAGCTACTTAGTATTTTGATGGAAGACCACCAGGAAGGCCCAAGTTGCTGTTTACTCTGTTTTTGCCTAACATTATTCTTGCCCTAATGTCTTGGAGACCACTTAAGAGCTGTGTTTGTAATAACTTGCTATGCTAGTGAAATGAAGGGAGAAGGAAAAAGGATTACACATGACTGAAAGCAAGCAAGAGTAAAACACAACCAAGAGTATACAAACATTACTCAGTTCATGGTAACTTTGTGCTATTATGTTTTATTTCAGTAAAAGTACAACTACTATCACGTGGAGGTTTGCCATTTTTGTTAACACTATACTCAAAAAGCATTGAGGGACGAAAAGGCAATGTTTTAACATTTCAGGGAGCTGGGCTGTGGTATTGATTCTCCATAGTTTTAAAATGTGAATTTTATCTCCATCTCACAATCGCATGCAAAAGTTTGACCAGGTTTTGGACAAAGTGTATGTTTCAATGAATCTAAGATGTGCTGATATTTGGTTGAATCTGTTCTTTTCACTCGCGCATTTCCTGTGCCCTTGGCTGGCATACAACAAAAGCATATTAAAGACACCTCCCTGCTTAATGATTGGTGTTTGATGGTGTTTGTTTCTGCAAATACGTTCCCCTTTTTTCTCCAAATGTACCTAATGTGATTGTCTCCAGTTTCTTTTTCATCAACCCAAGGTACTTCATTCCAAAACGTTTCAGGCTCACCCAGTTTTCTTTTACATACTTTAGACAATGACTTTTGTGAAATATTTTTCACAAGGTTTCCTTATGACCATCTCCCATGGAGATAATTGCTTTATCAGCAGCTACGACTGACCTGTGTGCACATCTACTCTCGTGTCAGCTAACCCTTTCAGCAGGTCATCTGTAGGGATCTGTGGGTTCTGTTTTGTAGATCTGTCCAATTTGGGGGCAGTTCTATCAGAGATTTTTTTTCATCTTTTAGATGTTGCCTTGATTTCAGCATTTTCATGTAACTAATTTCTTAACAATGTTTCTCACATTTGAAATTGCTAGCTAGATGTGTTTAGAGAATTTTCATAGCCTTCCCTGCTTTGTAAGAGTGAATTATCTTCATTTTCAAATGCTCAGACAGTTACTTAGAGGAGCCCATGGTTGTTAAAAGGAGACAGAACAGCAATCATGACCTGAGAGGTTAGAAGGGTGAGAGTATTTGTTCACCTGTGGAATTGTCTTTACTTGGCTAATTATAGGCATAATGAGTCAGTTATATTTTGAGTCCTTATTTAACAATTTTGTAGCAAGACAGGAAGGAAGGGAGGACATTTTCTAAACTTCTGCCCCTGCCATTTTCACTGTTTTCTTATTTTGAACCTGTAAGCAATAATTTATAAATAGCAAGTATGCATTCAAATTTGCCGGAACACATTTTATTTAACTTGTGCCGTGCAAACATTATTTCAGCTGCTGTTCAATTAGGGATTCATTCTCTCCCTCTCCCTCTCCCTCTCCCTCTCCCTCTCCCTCTCCCTCTCCCTCTCCCTCTTTCTCACACACACACACAGACACACACACACATTACATTTTCATTTAGAACAGAGCTTGCAAAGAGAGCTTTTGTAAGACTTGTAATTGTCTAGCAGTTCCAAGGAAAGCCTCTGGTCAATTTCAGGTTTTTTTTTTAATGAAAGCAAATCTAGTTGAAGTCCTAAAATTTGTGAGTGATGCCTTGCATATGTAGTAAACCATCATAGATCAAGTGCCAAAGAAAATAGTTGCAGGCAATCCTTTGTAAGACAGTTGACTTCATACATTCTGATGTAACTATATTATTAATTATAATAATAATAATTGATGGCCAAATTGGCCTTAGTTAGACGTCAGGAGGGGATAGGTAATTTTCATGTATTTATTTATTTGCTTACGTACTTATTTACTTATTTATTTAATCACATTTATAGAGTTGCCCATCTCACAAGAAGCAATTCTGAGTGGCATACAACAATCAATAAAAACAACTAATATATAAAAGTAATCATTATAAGATACAGTGGTACCTCGGTTCACGAACTTAATTCGTTCCGCGACTCTGGTCGTGACCCGAAATGGTCGTGAACCGAATCAAATTTTCCCATAAGGTTCAATGTAAATACGGTTAATCCATTCTGATCCCAAATTTGGTCGCCAACCGATTTCTGGTCACGACCCTAGTCAAATTTCCCCATAAGGTTCAATGTAAATACGGTTAATCGGTTCTGAACCATATGTTTTTTTTTTAAAAAACCACAAAAATATGACACAAAGTATAGTATGAAGAGAGAGAAAGCTAACCTTGCTCGACACGACTCCCGGCGTGGAGGACAGGAAGGCGGGTGGGGAGGCAGTTACTGCTTGGAGGGAGAGTCCCCCTCCCTACAGGAAGCCGCGACCACATGTCACGGGAGGGAAAATGGCCGCAGTTACTGCTTGGAGGGAGAGTCCCCCTCCCTACAGGAAGCTGCGACCACGTGTCATGGGAGGGAAAATGGCCGCAGATCCTGTTCGTCACCCGATCCGGCATTCGTGAACAGAGGCAAATTTTTGCGGCTGGAGCTGTTCGTGAACTGAATTGTTCGTGAACAGATGTGTTCGTGAACCGAGGTACCACTGTATAAAAAATAATATTAAAAATGGAAAAAAACACTATAAAATTTAAAATATAGAAATCACATGGAGAGGGTACAAGATCAGCCACAATGGAGCCATCTAAGAATGTCTCCAGTTCCCTTGCACCCCCAGGCCTAATGACATTACCAGGTCTTCAGGAACTTCTGGAATGATAACAGGGATGGAGCTAAACTTACTTTGAGGGGGAGAATGTTCCATAAGGCAGGCACCGTGGCAGAGAAGGTCCACATCCTGGGACCCGCCAAGTGTATGTCCCTGGTTGATGGTACCCACAACATTCCTTTTCTGCCAGATCTAATGGGACTTAGATTTGCTCATAGGAGAGAAACAGTTTGTTGTTGATTATATAGTAAAAGAGCTAACATGTTTCCTTTTTTTACCTTAAGCCTTGGATACTAATTTTTCAAGGTGTTTTGATTTGAAATGGGTCCACTTTATCTCCCACCTAAGATCCTTCTTTGAAGTCAGTTCTCCCATCCTACATCATGACCCAGAATTAGTAGTCAATATTATCATGCATCTATAAGACTGTGAGGGAAGGAGAGGATGGCTAACTTACTATTACATCAAGAGCATGTATGTATCAATGACATTTTTGTACTGCTTCATTCATAACCAAATTGAAGTGGTTGTAGGATGGAATGCATTTCCCTGCAAGACTCTTGTTTGATGCTCCCAAAACTTGACTTCTTCTATCTAGTGGCTGTCTGGAATTTATTTATTTATTTATAGCAGCTCAGACCTGACAGCTGTATTGCTGCAGCACCCTTGTGAATTGATACTGTCTGGCAATATTCTGCTTCTATTAATGAGTCCACTTTATCTCCCATCCAATTTTCTTCTTTGAAGTCAATTCTCTCATCCTATCTCTTTTATCTTAATTTATTTTATTTATTGAATTTATATAGCTACCCATCTCACTTATGTGACTCTTATAATTTAAGGCCCAAAACTGAAGATTTTTGATTGATTGCTGAAGGTGATTAATTTTAAATATGCTAATATTCCTTGCCTTCCAGACACAAACATTTTTGGGGGGACGACCTCTTAAAAAGTTGGGTCAGTAAGTTTGACCTGGCATCAGTGGTTAAAAAACATTATCTTCTCTCTGCTCTAGTGATTTCCTGCAGCACTGAACAGCTTGATCAATCATAACAGCATCTATTCAAAATTATGAATTCTGCCCTTTTATACTAAGATAATGCATCTCTCATTTGCCCTAATCCAGGAAAGGCTTTAATCCCTATTAAAAACAGGTGGGTTTCCTGCTGGCAAGAGCATCTAAAAGCAAAATTATGAGTTTGAGCAAAAGGACAAAGTCACAAATTGACCCTAGATGGTTTTCATGTGGATTTGATCCACATTTTAAAATATTAAATTGGGGATCCATTTAAATAAATAGCGGTCTGGGAAAAGGCACAAATTCAGGAAAAAAAATGCTCTTTTTCAGTCAGTATAAGCTACTGATTTTCTTAAAGGACAGAGGAGGAGCATCACTAAACTCTGTTGATATAAACCATGTTGACAAGAGTCTTGCTCAATGGTAGTATGGTATAAAATTATGGGGTCTGATTATAACAAGATCAGAAATTATATCAGACCCGTTCTTCTAAGGCTTCCTAATGGTATGCTAGCTGGATTGTTATTTTTGCTCTTATAAAGCAGATACTGTTCCCATTTCTAACAAGGCAAGACAGGGTTGTACTGGTCCTTCCCTTCTTTAAGTCACAAGAGGAAGTAGCTAACCAGTAACCTAAGAAGTTCCCAAGAAATGTCAGAGCCAGAGACATAGCAAAGGGTTAGTTTGAGGATGAAAGATGGAAAGTAAGCTCCATAAATGAGATGATATGAATATATACCCAATTGTTCCACTGTTGGTCAAGGTAGATTGTGGACAGCAAGGAAAGTCAATCTTTGGATTCCCAGGGAGGATGCTCAACATTTTTGAATGTTGAGGACCAAAGCAGGAAAAAGAATGATGCAAGATGGACAAGACTATGTCATGGATATGGGTAGTGCCAGGATTTTTTTTTTTTTTTTTTAGAGTGCCTCATTTTGTGTTTGCCTTTTTTTCATTGTAAAAAATATAACAAGCCTAATTTAGGGCTTATACTACCTTTTTAGCATACCTTACTTCAAAGTGGAAATTCAAAATTCAAAATTCCTTCCATGATTAGCAGTTGGGATTGAAGGCACTCCAGGGGTCTAAAAAAAGGGGGTGGGTGGGGATCACACATGGCCTTAGGGTCTCAAATTGCTCCCCTCTGAAATATAGCAAAGTGTAAAGCAGAAATTTACACTTTGCCAATTAAAGAAAACTTCATGTACTAAACAAAATGACTTTGCAGCAAGTAACCTCTGAAAAGAAATGGACAATAGTGCAAAGTTTAATGGACTCACATAGAGTTTGAAGTGGAATGCATATAGCCTTTTATCAAAAATATTTCCCCCTAAAACTATATTAACAATTCAGATGATTACTGTCCTCTGATTAATGACCGATAGGTTTCTATCATGTTCTCTGGCTCCATCTATTAGGACTCAGTGCATTTCAGTTCCCCAGAAAAGGTATGAAAAATATAATCAGAGGGTATCAGGTGCACTAGCAGTGAGGCAGTTTAGATCCAGACAATCATATATAAAGGAAAGATACACTGCCATATCATTTCTTTGAAAAATGGTGAATTGATCAGCATTCACCATATATTCTTCATGGGTTTTTTTCAGCACCAAGCACTATAATTAGGAAAGAAACAGAGTGTCTTAAAACTATCCTTTTTTTTTTTTATCTGCGCTCAGTCATTACTGACTCTGCAGTGACTGCTTGGACGAGTCCTTGCAGTTTTCAAGGCAAGTGTTTCAGAAGTGGTTTGCCAGAGCCTCCTTCCTAGAGCAGAGCCCAGCTGGTGAGCGCAGGAGGCGGGATTTCCGTTGCTTCACGCCCTTTTCGGGCAAGCGCGGTTTCACGCTTACCAGCAACTGGTCCCGTCTCTCTGTGCAAGGCGCTGCCAGCATTTTTCCTTCCACCAGAGTGAGAGTACCCATTTATCTACTCACGTGTGAGAGCTAGAGCAGAAAGAGTTAAGCGCATTCTCTCATCCCCAGAACAGAGAGGTAGAGATAAGAAAATGAGACTTGCACCTCCCTGAAGAATGCAGGATGTTTGTCGGGTGACTCTGGGAATTGCTTTCACTCTGAGAAGATTCTGTAACGGGACTGAAGCCAATAAACCATGCTGAATTGAATCTGTACTGTCTCCTGGAGTTTCCTGGGCTAATCCTGACATCAATCTTCTCAGAGTGAAAGCAATTCCCAGAGTCACCCGACAAACATCCTGCATTCTTCAGGGAGGTGCAAGTCTCATTTTCTTATCTCTACCTCTCTGTTCTGGGGATGAGAGAATGCGCTTAACTCTTTCCGCTCTAGCTCTCACATCACGTGAGTTTTCGACCTATTGGGTTGACAGGAGCTGGGGAGGAAACAGGAGCTCACCCTGTTAACGCGAAGGCTGGACTCGAACCGCTGAAGCGTCAGCCATTTCTGGCTGGCAACTTTCAGCGTCATTAAGCCGCTGCGCCACCGCATCCCCCCTAAAAAAAACTATCCTAGCACGATGCTATTAAATATTTGTCTTTAGTTCAGACTGTTCTATATGCGGAAATGAAGAAATAACCCCAAATCATACTCTCACAATATTGTAACTTCTTGCTCAAATAACCTGAGTTCACCCTATTTAACTGATGGGATATATGCAACATGAATCTAATGTAACATATGCTGTAAGAACCTCTCTATCTTTCTATATTGGTGGTGCTGTAAAAACCTTTCTATCTTTCTATATTGGTGGTGCCTCCATATCTCCTGAGTGCTGAAAGAAAACACTAGCTGGTGGGTTCCCATTCTTTTCTTACACAGATAATACAGGTCATATCCCCCAGGACTGGGAACAGCCACTATTGTCCCAATATTTAATAGGGGGATAAAGGGATCCAACCAACTATCACCCCATAAACCTGCTAACTATTGTTAGTAAAATGTATACCAGCTCCTTGAATTGAATATTACAACAGTGGATAGAAAGTGAGTCCGTCCTCAGTAATGAACAAGCTGGTTTTCTTCAAATCATTCCACAATGGAACAAATTTTGGACTCACATTATCTTATTGAAAAATATATCTGTGAGAACAGATCTGCACTATATGTAACTTTTATCGACTTCAAAACAGCTTTTGACCAAATATAGAGATCAGTTCTTTGGGAGAAGCTGAGCAATTCTAGCATGAACAAGCATCTCCTGTGTTTCTCAACCTTGGCCACTTGAAGATGTGTGGACTTCAACTCCCACTGCAGATCAGAACTGCAAGATCAAAGCCCTGCTGTATCTTTACATGTGTCGTGTGTTTTGGTCAGAAATCTTTAAACAAATAGAAGTGATAACAGAGCAAACACCACACTTATTATTTGAAAATATTAGCATAAACATTTAAGAAGCAAAACATGCATTATTATTTATTATTCTTAAAAGCAGCATCACACATTGTGAAAAGAAGAATATGAAAAGGGTTTTCTTGAAGCTTTGGTATGATAAAAGTTTGAGCTTGGTCCTTTGAGGAAAAGATAACTTATAAATTAAAACCACTAGAGAAACACAATGGACAGTTTTGTTACATTTTGTTTTGTTTTGAATGTAGTGATATCCCCCTTGAAGAGTCCAAATATAACATACCAGTTCCCTTAAAAAATGCAGAAGTCTTTAGAAAAACTGAAATGTAATGGGGAAGATGGATACTTTCCCAAGTATAGCATGGAAAAATATGAGTGTATATGGTCATATGTAGAAGTGGGTTTCAAAATTAAAATGAAAACATTAAAACAATGTAATTTGCTAAAATATCTCTAATCCCCTCAATGCTACAGATTTCCGATTAGGGTAAAAAAAGTAGCAGCATTGCTGCTGAAAAAGAAGTGAAACCAATCTAACATGACCATATAAAATTAACACTAAAGCATGTGAAATGCAACCAAGTAAGCTACTCGGAACGTCTGCCAAAATAAACTTAGTTTTGGCTCCAACTTAACCTCTAGGATTTTGGGAAAAAAAAACATTACATTTGTTGGGTGTTACTGACTCTCATTTCCAAATTGTGTATATGTATATGTGTGACTTGGAAGTGGAGATGGATTGCTAAATTAGCATTACGACATATCTTCAGGATTTCCTTGAATGAAGATGCAAACCAAGGTTCTGAACTATAGATAAATGTACTCAAAGTGTGCTTTCAACACTATCCCTCGAGGTTACTAGCTAGTTTTTTGAGAATGTTCATGATTCAAGTTTGCAAGCTGTTCATGTGAATGATTTGTTTATTTTATACTACTGCACAGTTGTGATTTACCTCCAGAGGCGAAAAATTGAACAAGCACAGAAACAAAGAATAATGGAGCAAAAATATATTCAATCTGTGAACTTCCCCATTGTTTTTTGATCTAAACTTTGGTTCATAGCCATAATCATCAGCATGTTCCTCAATGCAAAAAGAACCAGAAACCTTTTTTACCTTAATCAAAAGACCAGCTTATACATTTAATCAGTTAAAAGGAGAATGAGAAAAAGAAATGAATCTGTATTATCTTGGAGATCTTTAACAAATTCATAACGGCTAGACAGAAAAAGGTCAATATAAGTGAAATTCTGTTTTGAAGATTGAACAGCTAGATGACTAGAGAGGTTTTTTCAGTCTTCCAACTGAATATTTAACCTACCTAAAAAGTCTGTGGTGTCAGACACTTTTATTGTTTCACCTCTGCCTTGCACAATGTACATTCAGCATCTGATATTTAGGAACACATTGCCCTGAACATGAAGGTTACATTAACTATCATGAATAGTGATTGATGTGCCTTGCATTGTTCTGATTGCAAATTTATTAGAAAGATAAGATAGATACTGATAGATGGTTGGATGGATGGATGGATGGATGGACGGACAGACAGAGATACTAGAGGACATGGCTCCTAGGGGTCCCAGAGAATGTCACCGGGCCTGTATTTTTAAGCAAAATAAACAGATTCACACCCCCTAGTGCTTTTGATTGCGTTCTCCTGGTGTGATTGCCTACAAAAATGTGTGCATTAGGGAAAGCAGCATTCAGTAAAGTAGAATAGTGAAAGTTGTGTATAAATCTGACCATATTAGGGAAAGATGCATACAGAATTAAGATAATTAATGTAACTTCTCTTGCTTGTAAGGAGGTCATTGCAAAACAATGCCTGCATTTGAAGGATCTTATAATTCAATATGTGCAAAAGCGAAATGGATTGAATATTCATGGATTGCTACATTCTGAATTGCTACATCATGCAGTTGTGAATTTCATAGTTGTTTCCCCCCACCCCCACCCCCTGAGAGGGATTTGATTATGTTGGTAGCACATGGTTTAAGTCATATATTTATGTCATCTGGCACTATTTAGATTTCATCTGTGCATCCCCCCACAATTTTCTGTTATTTCATGCAAAAACATGTAGGTCAGTAAAAGAGAAGCTGATAAATGAATGAATGTCCTCTTTTGATTCCATTTTGCGCAGAAGAACCTTTTGGTTTTTTCCAGATTAAACAACAACAACAACAAACTGGCAGGATCTTAGTATTGGAATAGCCCTCTACCTATCCAGGGTTTATTTCACACCTTATATGGGCATTTCCATATAAAGTAGTCAAAAACAATTCTCATAGCCATGAACTTGTATCATTTGAATGTTAGGAAACAGTATTGGTCCCATTCATACATTCTCTATTTTAATAAAATATAGGTGCACACCTGTAAATAATGTGGGAATCTGCCCAAGTCATTTATATCCTATGTATTGTCGAAGGCTTTCACGGCCGGAATACGATGGCTGGTGTGGGTCTTCCAAGCTGTGTGGCCGTGTTCTGGAAGTTTTGTTTCCTAACGTTTCGCCAGCATCTGTGACCGGCATCTTCAGAGGGCAGGAGCACAGACAGGAGCAGTTCTGTCTTCCTGGGCACAGAGAGAACTGCTCCTGTCTGTGCTCCTGCCCTCTGAAGATGCCGGTCACAGATGCTGGCGAAACATTAGGAAACAAAACTTCCAGAACACGGCCACACAGCCCGGAAGACCCACACCAGCCATTTATATCCTACTTCACAGAACCTCAGAAGCGTGCTAATAGTGATAATGCATTATAGAAAGGAATGGCTGGAGGCATCTTAACAGTGCTTCTTGGCAAATACATAGTATGTTCACTTTGCTAACTTTAAAACTGTTACTGTAGAAGACCTCTAAAGAAGCATCTCAATTTTAGGCTTTCTATGCCCTCTAATCTGATCTTGATGGGCTTTACCTCAAAAGCATCTGGATTCAAATTAAAATTACAGAATACAAACATCTGATCCATAAAGGTCTCTCTGAAAAGGTTTAATATGCATTCACCATTTGCAAATTGAAACTCTTGAAGTCAATCTCTTCATCATCAAATGCAGGGAATGAAGCAGTCTGTGAAACAATGGCAACTGAAAATGTGCAGCCCTTTGAAGGTTTAAAACTGATAATATTTACATAAATAGCTATGCAAATACAACCCTGCAGAGATTGCAGCTCTTACATTATTCAGATTATCAGCTCTCAGAAGGCATTATCTTGGTAAATCTCTGCATTCAAGAAGAATATAAATTATGTCTTAAGCATAGTGCATGAGAGTGACATCTATGGTCTAGGGAGCAGGAAAGAAAATGGAGACATTTACAAAGTCTCTTTTCCCATAAATATGAAGATGTCTCTAAATAGCTTGTCAGATTTGTATGCATGGGAAGTGCTATTCAAAAGAATGGTCCCAGGTTTCATTCCTCTGACCTCTTCCATAACATGCAGTATTGAACTGTGTGGCACTTGGCTGACCCATGTATTTCTGTATCTGGACTCCCTCTGGGGAACCAATAATGTGGATTTAGAATGAATAAACACACAATATGATAGTTGATGTGTTACTTAGAATGGATGTTTGGAGAATATGTCCTTCTGTGGCAGAAACAAATGAGTAGAAGGATTTAATATCCTAGGAGGACTGTTTCCAGCTGCAACCCCAGCTATTTTGCAAGAAGACATGGGGTTCTTTGTACTCCCTTTCTTGTACAGTTGCTCCAAAAGGAGAAAAAATATCACATCATGAATAACTTCAGAGTTTGTTTGTCTCTTGCCTTTGCCTTTGTCAAGTCCTGTGTTTGTCTGGGAAGAACCTCCAAAAGCAACATAAACAGAGAAATATAACAAAAGGGAAAAATATAAGTCAGTTATGGAAATCTGGTCTAGTAAGAAAAGATGGGAGGGGAAATGAAGCTGCTAAGGTTATGCATTGACAGAATTAATTTCTGGATAAAAAAGAGCGAAATTACAAAGTGAAAATCAATGAGAGGGAGAGAGAGGGAGAGAGATTCCTTTCCTTCATGATGGAAAAAACAGAACATGAGCCTAAGGATCCTTAGTATTATAGTAAATCCAAATAGAAGTAGAAAAATACTTCCGTTAGTTGCAGAAAAGCTTTACCATATGGAGTCAACTAAATGTTTGAATGCAGCAAAAAGAAACTCTAAATCAAAAGTGCCAATTAACCATACTATACCTATTAGAGCTATACTCCACCTTGGCATGAAACTCGAATGAAGAGTTAAGGATTATGGTAATGTGGTATCACTTTTAAAGCACTTGTTGTGGAATAAGCATTTCTAATTTGCTGCCTCCCTGACTTAAAATATGTCTCTTAGCTCTACTTCTGATATGTAATTCAGAGTCTCTGCCGCATACCTAAGGGGATGTTCTTTAATGCTTTGGTAAAAAGAATTAAGAATATTGGATTTAGTGATTGACATGTCTGCCCTCAAAATCTGTCTTGGAGAGTATCTTGGAGAGGAGAATGGGAAAGAGCATCAAACCGTTTGCTCTCCTACTAGAATAGTCTAAATCTGGAGGCTACAGGAAAGGGGAAATTATGTTAAACGAATATGCTAACAGTAACAATGATGATGGTTTTGGTGGTAGGGATGAGCAGAAAAGTGAAATTTAGATCATTGCAGCTTTATACTAAATTGATCATTCTATCATAAGTAAAGTGTTACAATCTAATTGATTAAGCATGTAACATCTTTTGTGGTGAGCAATGAATTGGTACTACTCCACAACTCTACTAATCTCAAGAGGGATCAATATATTGAGCTATGGGTCTACAGCAATTTAATCTCCTGGAAATGCATGTTCAGTCTCTGGCGGCCGTCTGTTCCCTTGGCATTTTAAACCTTCTGCCTACTTTATTTGTAATCCCTAAGACTGTTTGCAAAGGAGAGTTTTTTGATAGTTCAGCCTTAAATTCTTCAGTTAGCAAAACTCACATAGGAGCGAAGAAGGCAGTAGTTGAATTTTAAATCGTTTGCAGCTGCTCTTCAACTGCCTTCAGTTTATTGGTCGCGCAGATTGGTAAAAACAGTCTAAATCTCTTGTGTACTGCAGATATTTGAACTTGAATGCTGTTTAAGGGAGAAAATGTTCAACAAGCTCAGGAATAATTCAAGGGGCAAAATCTTTGGGGGTGCTTTGTAAAACAAACAAACAAGGAATAGATCTTTTCAGACAAGGATATATACTCAATGCTATACAGGTCATTAAACAATATTTTCGAGGGCCTCAACCCAAAAAGTGATCTGGAAAAGAACCCAAAGTGAGCAATATTTTATTTTTTATTTATGTGTGTGTATACACACACACACACACACACACACACACATATACCCCTTTGTACATGAATATTGTACCATTGGTATATCTATATAGGAATACCTTTACATATAAACATAGACATATGTTTCCTCCATGTGTACACCTAGATTTCCCTCTATATACCCCTATATTGAAATGACAACCAGTCCAAAGCTGTATTTTATTTGCTCAACAATTAAAAAAGAAATCTGTTTTGTTTTTCATCTAGTTTTCATTCTGCTCCAAAAAGGGAAGAAAAGTGGAGTGTTGGGTGGTTTTTGTTTTTGTTTTTTTTAGCTTTTTGTAAATTTATTCAACAAGATTACTATCGGTGTCCTAGCTCCTTTTATCAATGAAAATAAATTTCAATATCTTCTGTTATTCCTTTTCCAAACAAAGGAAGTGCTGAAACAGAGCAAGGAATGTTACAGGAAAGCTGTCCATCTGAGAAGACTCAGGGTGAAATTGGAAGAAGGCAGAATAGGGAGGTTGGAAAATGGTAGAGAGAGAAATGTGGGGTCAGAAAGGCAGAGAGAGGAAGAAGATCTGTGGAAGGACACGCTGTGGTATGGGCATGTAGGGGACAAAAGATGGCTGCAAGGAGTGAAGGCTATATTTAATCTCTGCCAGGCTGTAATGGTTTGGGAGCCACTTTTTTTACAGTCTGGGGTAGAGAAGGAGGAGGAAGAAGAAATGCAGCAATCTAATGCACAGCAGAGAAACTTGTAGGCAAAGTTTATAACAGTAGATTGCTGTTGTTGTTACAGGCGGGATCCTCCCAAGTTCGGAAGATTTTGCTAAAACCATGCCAGTCTCTTTGTGATTGTAGCATATTAGTTTAAGAAGAGAATGAAAAAGAAATTGGTATGGATTATGAGAAATCCATTTCTCTTTTTGACTTGTAGGTTATCTTAACCTCAGTTACTGTAGTCTTTCAAAATGGCATGCAAATATCCTTAAATATACTATATTGCTTTACAAAGCTTTTTCATTGATTCACACAGACCTTCATCAAAAGATCTAGAAGAGTCAATAGTCAATATAATTTAGAATAGTTCAGATCAATACATGTAGAGTCTACAATATAAAGATCTACCATAATTCCTTATTATTTTATTGTTAAGACACTTTGATTAGTTTAGAAAAGTCTCTGGTTGGTGAAGGGGAGGCATATGGGACTTATAATGCAATAGTATTCATAGTTTTTCAGGAGTAAACCCTTCTGTATTCAGTGGTGCTTACTCTGAAGCAAAACCCTAACATGGCAGTCTAAAGCTTCAGGAAGATAGATCAGAATCAGATAGATGCTGAATTGTGTCTCTTCTTTTGGGAATTGGAAATCTGTTCTACTGCTCTGAAGTTTAAAGCAGGAATAAGCAACCCATGGTATTCTAAATATTTTAACTACAACTATCATAATGGTTTGCCACTGGCTGTTTCTGCTGGGGTTGATGGGAGTTGCTCCCCCGTTCACAACTGAAGTATATTTTTCTATTACATTACATATGACCAAAAAAAAAAAAAAAAACCCTAGAGACAAGAATAAAATTTAATTAAAACTTGCTGGTTGGATTGCTCACTGAATATTATTTCTCACAAAAGGGTTTATATTCTAAAATATAATACAATGAATTAGTATCTTTCACTGTGTTTCATTAAGGAACTGAATTGTATTGAACCATAACTATTACACAAATCCACATTCTTAAACTTGATTTGGTTTTTGATGATTTTCCCTTATAAGCTATCTTTATAGTAGCCATAAATTTAGAAAACTGGCACTTTCTGCATTACTACAAGGAAATATGTGTTTCTGGAGAAATCTTTTAAAGAGGAGACTAATCAATGGGGAAAGGAATTGTAACAAGGGAAAGAAATGATTAGATTTCTAATGTTGGCATAGAAATAAACTAAGTACCTTGTTTTCAGTTTATAAAAATATGCATGTTATCTATTTAGCTAGACAGGGCATAAATAAGTTAAAAACTTGCTCACAACTTGCTCAGATGAAATTCTGTCAAAGTATATAAATATAATTTTCAGATAATAGTTTTAACACAATAAATATAGTGTTAGGGCAATTTTGTGTGTGTGTGTGTGTGTCCTTCATATGGAATTGGGAACAAATGTTGAATAGCTCTAAAGTATCTGTGTGATAGGTGTCTTATAAAGACCACTGCTGAATGGGAAAATAGGTTCAGATAGAGAAACATGCATGATGGACTATGGTTTAAAACCTTTTTATTACAGTGGTACCTCAAGATACGAACGCCCCATCTTACGAAAATTTCAAGATACGACCAGCTCTGGCCGCAAAAATTTACCTCAACATGCGAACTCTGCCTCAAGCTACGAACCGGATCCGCAGCCATTTGCCCTGCTGCCACGTGGTCGCGGCTTCCAAGAGGAAGTGCTAATGAATCTGAGTGCGAGGACAAAAGCCCAAGGAAAGCAATGCAGAAAGAGGAAGTGCTAATGAAATCTGAGTGCGCGGGGGGGGGGAAGCTCCCGCTCCCGACTGTGCGTGCGCGCGACATAAGCCTTTCCCTCCAGTGCGCTGATATTGCTTTCACTGTGCTTTTGTCGCTATGGAGAAAGGAAACAGCGCGGAGGAATCAGTGGGGTGGGGAAGCTCCCGCTCCCGGCTGTGCGTGCGCGCTACATAAGCCTTCCCCCCCATTGCTTTCACTGTCCTTTTGTCGGGCGCGCCAAGGGCTATGCACAAAGGAAAGAGCGCGGAATTAAGAGGAATCGGCGCGGGGGGTGGGGGGGAAGCTCCCGCTCCCGGCTGTGTGCGCGGGAGCCTTTCTCAGATTTCATTAGCACTTCCTTTTTCTGCGCTAGGGCTGACTAAAGCGCGCCTGGGGAATTTCCTAGCCGTGCAACGCCGGCTGACACATTGAACCTTATGGGGACATGTGCTTCAGGATGCGACCAAATTCGGAGGGCGGATTAGCTGTATTTACATCGAACCTTATGGGGAAATTTGCTTCAGGATGCGACCAAATTCAGAGGGTGGAACAGATTAACCGTATTTACATTGAACCCTATGGGAAAACGTGCTTCAGGATGCGACCAATTCGACTTGCGATCAGAGTCACGGAACGGATTAAATTCGTATCTTGAGGTACCACTGTATTTCTAAAACTATAAATCTGGTTTCCAAGCTAAAGGCTGTAATCCCATACCCACACACCTGGAAAGGCTTACTTCTGTGAACATAAGTATCGGATTGCACAATAAGTATACTTATCTATATTTGTCAGTGATTTTACTGGGTTTGCTTATGTTAGGAATTAACATATTGAATATCATAGTCTCAGACCATTTTCATTAATGCAAGTCTCTATAGCTATTAACACTTTTCATTCATTTTAGCCATATTTGGCTGAAAAGATCAGACGGGGATTTATTATGGGAGACATCAGTCATGATTATTTGGCTTTTGCAAGCTACGAGGCACATCACAATGTTAAGCTCACATTCAGTCCAGTATAAATAACAAGAATCAATCAAGCTCCTCTATACTAGTTTGAAGAAGTTCCATGTTGCTTATTTACCTGGTATTTAGCTGACTTTTCACATTCTGGATTTTCTGCATGTCTGTTTGGGTATTTTGTTTGTTTCAAACGCTGGATCAAAATAAGAATCCTACATATAAAGTCTGAGTTACTTATTAAACTTTATCAACACATGAGTCCTGCAGCTTCTTGAAATGGTTTCTCCTGTAATGATTACGGATTGTGGTAAGCCTGCTCCATTTTGCATTTCATTTTTTAGATGTTGATTTCCAATCCATCCAATCCATCCAGTTTGGGAGCCAAGTATGAAATCCCATAAACAAACCAACAAATCTGTGTGGAGAAGGCTCGAATATTATGAACATAATCACTTCTTTCTTTCCACCACTCATCAGCAACTTCCACATTGTCCTTCGCTCCATCTACAGTCTTGGCTAAGGCATGTGTATACACAATGTCAAAAAAAGCCACTGCCAGAAGTACCTCGCAGCTTGATTCTTCCTCTCTGCTTTCACAAGCAGGTCTCTTCCATTCACCCACACCCACCAGCCATTCTCTCCACCAACAAATACCACCCAAAGCTAACTCCAAATCCTTGAAACTCCCTGCCGCTGCAAAAGGACAGTGTTATAATTTTATAAGTTAAGCTGCAGCTTTCTGAGGAAGGTGCTATTCCTTTCATTTAATTTGTTGTTGTTGTTCAGTCGTTAAGTCGTGTCCGACTCTTTGCGACCCCATGAACCATATTGCGCCAGGCCTTCCGATCCTTCACTGCCTCCCTGAGTTTGCTCAATTTCATGCTCATTGCTTCAGTGATGCTATCTAGCCATCTCATCCTCTGCCATCCTCTTCTCCTTTTGCCTTCCATCTTTCCCAGCATCAGGGTCTTTTCCAAAGAGTCCTCTCTTCGCATTAGGTGACCAAAGTATCTGAGCTTGAGCTTCATTATCAATCCTTCCAATGAGCAATCAGAATTGATTTTCTTTAAGATTGACTGGTTTGACCTCCTAGCAGTCCAGGGGACTCTTAAGAGTCTTCTCCAGCACCACAGTTCAAAGGCATCAATTCTTCGGCATTCAGCCTTCTTTATGGTCCAGCTCTCACAGCCATACATTACTACTGGAAAAACCATAGCTTTGACTATGCGGATCTTTGTCGGCAAGGTGACATCTCTGCTTCATTTAATAGATGAATGATTTAAAAAAAAAATTGTTTTAGTCTGGGTGGCTTATTAGTATGACATCAAGCTCAAGATAGGCTTGCAGGTTGACCCCGGAAACTCAAATGGTCAGGTTATGGTCAGTTTAACAATTACAAACCCCTGGGTTCTCCTCAGGGTTCTGGTCTCCATAAAGATCAATAAGAAAACATCCACATACTTTATTTGCCAGGTGAGGGGAGGTGACATTTCAGTGCATAAATTAGTAAGGACATTTTCCCAAGGGGGCAGGTGTGCTGATCTATGGTATTGACTGCTAGATGAAGTCCAGGATCCCAGTGATTCCCTGCTGTAGCACTAGCCATGTGGTCTGTGGATAGAAAAAAGAATAGATTGCAGAGGAGAGAGATGCCAGCTCTGTTTAATCTATTGCATTTGCTGCCATCTGGATGGTCATCTCTCTGTCTAGCATGTTCACTTCAGGAGGATGATAACTGGAATAGACTTCCTATCTGATTAGGGTCATTATAGCCATGGAGTATAATTAGTTTCACCTGACTGTGCTGTTCAGTGCACTGTTACTAAAAATACATGGGATATCATAAAAGCATGGAGAAATAATTCTTGAGATGAGCAAAAAGAAGACTGAAATTTCTATGGCAGATTCATCTCAAATGAGCTGCAGATTTCCCTATCATAGAACTTGAACCTGGATTGGAGAGGTCCTAGAAGAGAAAAATTGAAGGTTTAATCCTTAGTAGCATGTGAGATAGATTGTGACTATTGGCTTCATTCACATAACCACCTTATCTTATTGCTAAATTAACCATTTTCTGACTTAGCACAATAAATTAAACCATAAACTAATCAAACCAGCTGGGTTTGCACAAGATGCTATGCCAAAAATGTCACCAAGTTTAATACTAACCATCTGAACTTGCTGGGGGGATGCGGCAACTAGGTCTTTATTTTACCTGGTTATGCATATTATGCAAATACAATCACAGAGTATGACATTTGCTCGGCCATTCCTGCATTCAGATTCTTATTTCTAAAATTCTGCAAGCTTCCAAATTTTACAATTTGTGCTACAGTGACATTTCCTCTTCTTGTTGTATTTCTTTTACCTATTGCACTTGTGAGACAAATATATTTGAGAAAGCTGCATTAAGATGATGAAGTAGACTTCAGTAAGGATAGAGCCAATGTAGATATTATTCCTCCTACAAAGATTTAATTATAGCATCATTCTTTAAAGACTTGGGATATGCATATCCATGACAACTAATGGTGCCATAATAGTTGAGCAGAGTAAGATGGCTTCCCATAATTTAGGAACTAAAGCGGAGAATAGAATACCATTAAAAAGATACTTCACTTCCACATTGTCTGATGAGGAATTCTATGTTCTCTTTATTGGCTCATATCAAAAGTTGGCAGAAGAACCATGGGATGGGGGATCACTTGGCCATTTTTACATACATAAGCTTTTGGGACATTTGGCAATGTGGTAGCTACAGTATAATTACACTCTTAAACAGAACAGGACATTTGGGAGTGGAGGGGGAGGAACACAGTTAAGTGTAAGATCTGTGCCTTCTACAGATCAAGGAAGGAAGCCTTTGGGGCCTTAGATGTTCCAGGAGGACAACTTTCAGCATCCTTCAGAACTGGGTCTACTAGGACTGGTTCTGCAAGATCTGAAGGACCATAGGCTCCCACATAATACTGTAAAACAGAATTTTTTCACAGTCTTGGTTCACATTTGGCAATTCTTGCTAAACCAGTCCTCCCCAGTCTCATATGCTCTAGATAGCTTGGGATGACAATTAGCAATACTGCCAGTCAGTGGAGTGAGAGAGAGTTGTATGGCTGCATCTGCATGCTCATATTCTCTCTCTCTCTCTTTCTATTGACAAGGAAAAACACTGACGTTCACTACTTATTAGGACATTTAGGGACCATCATATCAATACATTTACCTTGGGCTATTTGTTTTGCTTTCTTGTCATTCCCTTGACAGAAATGTGTGAATGTCCTTGACTGTGAGAATATGAAAAATATTGGCAACCTGCCTTAGTCATCTTCTCTACCTACAGCAAAATTCATAGTTGTACATGTAGTTAATGCTGAATCTGTGACACATGTTTAGTATAAATAAATAGCCATGATGACTCTGTTAAGCTCAGTTTGGCCTTAGATGTTTATGAAGAAGTAATGCCCTCCAGGCTTTCTAGTTCATTTTACATCATCTATCGAAGTTGTTACATGAGTAATATTTAGCATTTTTATTCATAAAGGATCATGACATGTTCTAAGATTTTTTTCTTAACAAGAATAACTTTGCTGCCCACTATGTAAGATCACCTTAATGTTAGTCTTGTAAATGTGCAATGTCAGAAGCCATTTCATTTTGCTAGGATGCTACTACCTCCATTTCTATCTACCTCAGGACTGCATAAATCTTTGTACTTCTTTTATCTATGTCATCCTAAGTATAATCTGATCCAAGGCCAGTTCTCCAAATCTGGTGTCATATTAAAAATTAAGGTCATAGCATTCTATCTGAAAGCAAATTATTATTGATTGTACTGTTTGCTCAGTTTTAAGTCACCAGATGACTTTTCTTCCTTTTGCCTTAACTTCAGAGTCTGTGGCCTTTTGTCCATGCCACCTCACTTGTTAGAAAAGAGATGTGTTGTTAGGAAGGTATTTTTGTTCTTCAGTTCATTAAGAACATGATTTAAGTGATAGCTATACATCCCAGATTTTATTCTATTTTCTTCTTACAAATTCATATAGCAGAACTATTGCTATTGCTATTGTGTAATAGTCTTATGATTATTCACTTTATTATCATACAATATTGAGGTTCTCCATTTGCAATATATGCAATTCTAAAGAAGGCTGACTTCATGGAAACTACATTTCTGTCATCATAGCCCCTGGGGCTTGATCTAAAGAGAGACATCATTGTGAAAGTGTGATCAATTCTGGAAGGCTTTGAAGAGTTGGATCTTCCCACAAGCTTTGGGATAGAAAAAGACTGGAGCACAGAAGGTGGTATGGTGATACATGGCAGAGGGTTGCCCTGGACACCATGAATTTTTATTGTGGGTATTTGTTTCTATTTTTTATTTTTATTGTTTTGTGAACTGGCTAGGATTGTGGTTCATAATATGGATAGCTATATAAGTCTTTTAGATAGAAGATAGTGATAGGTAGATCATAGATAGATAGATAGATAGACAGACAGACAGACAGAAAGAATATAGAGGAATCTGTACAATGGTTGATCAACAGGGGTTATATGCCAATCTACATTTCTATTTGTGCTTGCATCAACCAAGGATGAGCAGCTGCCTGTATCAAAGCAACCTTAAAATTATCATGTTTTTAATTGAAACATGATCTATCCCATTGAGCAAGGGAAGGCCTTGCATAATGAGGCCAAAATGAATAGGGATAATTATTCAGCTCAGATCTAATTAATACTTTATTTAGAAGTATGTTTTTAAAAATCAATTTTTAAAAGAACACATACAAGTGTGCCTTTCAAAGCAAAGACAAACTCAATGAATGCTGCCTAGATTGATTGCTAAGTTGGCTGTCTCAGTGAAATGCAGTGTTTTCTACTGCTATTGACTTCACACTTTTCTGTAGTCCTCCCAATTATCATTACCATATTTCACTATATTATGCTTGTGCACCAATATGTAATATTTGTAAGGCCCTGGGAGTCAATCTAGGGTACTGAGAATATAACAAAGGCACTTCACTTTCTGTATGAATGTGCTTTTTCATGTGTGGGATATGTTAGCTCAGTCAGGACTACAACTGAAGACAGCCCAAAACCTGACTGCATATTTCAGATTAGAAGAGCCCACCCTCAAGAAATCAGTCATGTTCTACCTAGCTCTGTAGAATTTCTGTTTGGGCCTGATATGTCCATGAGTTGAGTATAGATTGCTAATCCCTCTTTAGCCATCAGTCAGCTTGCGTTCATGCCTACTTCCCAGCTTTTCTGCCTACTTGACAGGAATTTGCTTACCTCTAGGTTCCTGATATATATTCTTTCTAAAGAAAGCTAAAGCTGGGGCTCCATTGGTCAGCAGGAAAACAAATACATGGAAAAGTTATCAGCAGTTCAGAAAACAGGCCTTTTCATCTTGTTTTTATATTTATTAAACCACAACATCTGTCATCATAGTGAATATTCTATACGGGCCCAGTCCTGCAAAACTATACAATACAATCAACATCAGTTCTCCTGACTTAATGGTAACAATAAGAATATTATCAGAAAAGAGATTTGCAGCACAGCTTGGGTTCAGGATGCAACAGATTCACAATAGTTTCACCTGTTTCTCTCAGTATGTTGACTTCAACCTGACTTCACCATCATTAATCTTTAGACTGTCCATCCCTGCCATTCTACATCCTTCCCAGTTTGAAAACTTCTAACTATGGCAGTTTGTAATATAATATAGTTTTTATAAGTATGGATTCATCTCCATATTAAAGTATCCCAGACTTTGGAGAAAGAAAAAACAAAAACTTAGTAAGAATAATCTTGGACTTTTGAAGTCAAATATTGGCCTATTCACTGGAGAACATTTATGCTTCCGTGAATATCTTCCCCTTTCCATCAAATACCCTAACAGAAATAGAAATATCTCATAGAAGTTCTAAATTAATTAATATATTTTCCTAGTAGAATTAATTAGTATTTAACTACATTTAAAACATGAGTAACTCTTTGTTCATAAAAGCATCACTGATAACAGTGCCTGTCTTCCATCGTACCAATGTGTCTCATTATATATTTTGTCTTTCCCAGAGGGCATAAAGCATTCTTGAAAGTCTGTTGTTTACATGGGGATATAAAATTTCAGAACACATCTTTAATCACATACAATGTCAGCAAGAAAGAAAATATCACACCAAGACTGTTTAAAAAAATCTATAGTATCCTTATCTATTTTAATAGGACTTTTGTTGCAGATCTTTGAATTTATGGATACTTCAGGACCTGTTTCAGATGCCATTTTCTCCAATGGCAAATACAGCATACTTTGGGATGAGAAATTACAAGATGTAGTATAGATCAGATGTAGTATAGATGTACTATAACTAGTTTCCTAATTATTCACTCCAAAATGCATCTGCAAGATTACAGACTTGACTGTTTCCCTCTGTAACCCTCTCATAACGTGAAGAAAACCAACATGTCAAGAAAATTATACTCAAACCTTGTCCTACATTCTATTGGTCTTCTTACAGGGAATTTTCTAAATGGAGAACATCTGACTCTTGTGTTACAGTCCCAGGAAAATGAAAACCATGAGGTCTTGGCCATTCCATTTGTACGCTGCAGCAAATCATCCTGCATTCAGGTGGTAGCGAACATACCTGAAATATGATCACTAAAAGAAGCAATTCTTTTCAAAATCACTGCATCTTCATTGCTGATTACAGAAAAGCAGCAATCTGCAACATCTTCTTTTCATCCCTCTGATGCTACAGATTGCTGCTTTTCTGTAATGATGCTGGTTCTTAATAGTGTTGTTGGTACCACATGCAGCCATGGGGAGGTGGGGCAAGAGGATGCAAATTATGACTCATATAGCATGACATCATCAGGTAGCAAATGATGTAATTTATGTACTTGTATCAGACATCTTGACAGAAATACATAGTCACCGTTTGCACAATGACATCATGACACACAGCTCATAATTTTGATATCACTGTAGCTTGCTAGTGAGACCATGGCTGTTCCCCATTGCCATTAACAGTACTGAACCTGCAATCTGCAGCAGGAATGTCAGGAGAAGGCAATTACTAGGTCTTTCAATAACTCTTTGATAAACGGGAGGGAAGAGGTCTGAGAGATATCCTTATTTTTGCCATCTCATGATTGCATGTCTCTCATCCTAATTGTTGTGTGAAGTTTTGCAAACTGCATTACCCAACTGAAGTCTTGTTGTTTTATGGAAAAACAAATCTCTTATACCTCTATTTTGTCCTGGACAAACAGCTTTTCTGCATAATTATCCCTTACAAGCCTCTTTCCTTCGCATAAATCCTCTGCAACTTACCTGTTTCAAATTTGGTACATTTTGCACCACAGTGGCTACTATTAATAGCTTTTTGTACACTGTAGTTTCTTAATAGCCACAGTTTTTATGCATAGTTCTAAAGCTAAACAAGATATAGTTTTGGGATGATGCCAGTTTGAACAGGGCAGGGAATATTTTCTTCTCAAGTATTTTTCTCACTCCCAATTCTGTTTGCCCTTTCAAATATAACATGTCCTTCCATGAAATTAAGGGCTTTGCTGAATATGACAGAAGTAACCTTTCACTCCTGCAGTGGAACCTCACTGTACTGTACTGGTTTCCAAATCCACTCGCTAATATGAACCCAAACATACTAAATACAGAACAGATGTAGGCATATCCAGGGTGGAGATTAAAAAACGTCTGTTGTTGTGAAATGGCACATATCAATAGAATACCATGACTGTATTCAGCCCATTGCCTTTTTTCAATGTTTCATTATAGTTAAAACATAATGGAACCTATATGTGCATAATAATGCACAAAGTTTGCAATAGTTCCCTCTCTTATTTGGACCACTCTAGTAATAGTATTACATCCAATAATGCTTAGTTCTGAGGACTAAATGCCAAACATCCAAACCACTTTTTAAGTGACCTTCCTTAATTTGCATCACATAATTTTTATTAAGGAAAGGTCATTGGATTCACCACTTCCATTTATCTATTCAGCCATTCTGTATATTTATTTACAACAGAGAGAATAAAAATGGAAATGCTTTGTGAAACTTTCAGAGGAGAAGACATTTGTATTCAGTGTGCTTAATGTGATTTCATGTAATGACCTTCACAAAGAAAAGGAAGCTAACAGAAGCCAGTAGACATAGAAATTCAGTGTTACAGAAACACTTTGATCAGTAGGATAAATTGTTTCCAATATTTTTCTCTTACACTAACCAGAATAATAATAGGAGTATATTATGAACAGTCCTGAGTCCTGCCTCTCTAGTGGATCTCATTGATGGATCTAAAAAAATACTCTGGTAATTGTCCTTTGTATAGCAGAAAAGAAGTTTCAGAATAGGATTGGATCTCCAGATTTCTGTAAGTACTCTGTAGGTAAGTAGCCTCTGAGTGGATAAGGTTTGCAACTAAATCTTTTATCTTCTAGAGGACTAAGGAGACCACTCAGCCATATAACAATATCACTGGAAGAAGGGTGCCCAAAATGTATTACCCCATTTTGAGGAGATATATGTTTAGGAATGGGAGCAAGAGGCATCTAGAAGGCAAACTACTCCCATTTTTACACTTAAGCTCCCCCTAATCCCAAGGAGGCCAGATTTCAGCCTAATTTTTTGGCTTTGGAGAGATTTTTAGGTCAAAAGGCTTGTGGGAGACAGATTGCTCCTATTCCCATCCTTATAAACTGTCAAATCTGAAGAATGACCCACTTTTCCAGCCTATATAACCCCTTTAAAAGCAAACATACACTCCTCTGCAAACAAATAATTTTGCTATTGAAATTTAGCATTGCAATTTTGGAAGCTGGAAGCCACAAAGAGGGTTCTGAGGGCCAGATGTGCTTGAAAGTTTGCTAACCTCCACATTGAACAAAGGGCAGAAATTGGCACACAGATGTGAGATGAACAAAAGTTCTGTCCATGTGGCTCAACCCATTGTGCATCTCCTAAAATAGCTTCCTATCTTCAGGAGTAGCGGAGGGTGCTATGGATATCATCGGTGTTGAAATTAGATTCATCTATCAATAGGTTGACTTAAGAGTAAACAGAAGAGGAACTCCATTTATTCTTTATCTGAAGCAGCAATAAATCTGAGAATGGCCCTTGCCCGTAGCATAGACTCCTACATTGCTGAACCCCAGCCATTGACTCCTGGCATGTTGGCAAAGGAAAGAACATTTTTCTTTCTGACAATGGCCCTGATACAATATCACTCCAAGACATTGTGGAAAATTAAAATGTCTACCTGCCATTTGCTATGCATGGTGATCCAACATGGGACCACAGTATGAGCATAAGAAGTTTGGGTGTTAGGCCTGATAGAATGTTATCTATAAGTGGTAGTTATCTGTAAATGTCTGTAGATACCATCATTTTACAGTGCCTCTTGCATAGGAGCTAGTATAGTAGGTCCAAAGCCTTGGTTCAGTTCTAGTGTCCATGTGACATGATTAGGTGGCAAAATATGGTGCTTTCTTATGAGTCAACTGTACAGAAGACTGAGATGAAGCTTATGGAATGAGTCCAGCCTCTTACAAGATTACAGAAACACAAAACATTCTTCTTAATGTCAGCAGAGACAGCAAATCAGTAAATATATATTTCAAAAAGCTCAAAGAGCAACAGCTTCTTTTGCAATTGATGGCAAACTGTTTCCAAAGCTATTTCTCTTCAGATCCTTACAAGTCCTTTGGGAATTCTTCACCATTTGTCTCCAGTAAAACATGCCAATATATGTGCCGTTATGCTAACTTGTAAGCTGTCATCCCATCAGGAAAAAGGATTCACAATCCATAACTTTTGTTACTGGTTACAAAAAAAATATTATCATCTTTAAGTGTAGCCAAGTCATGATGTTTGAGTGTGGTATAGTGAATGATCACATTTGACCTTTTAAGTTCACATTCAACTTTCTCTCTTTGGTAGCCAGTAAAAATTAAAAACAAAAATTTCTTCAAAGTAAAAAATAATGAGGTTTTTTTCTGTATAATTTTATTAAAGATTGTTTAAAAAGAAGAAAAACTAATGCAAGGTAATATAAACTGAGAAAAAGAAAAGAATAAGAAAGAAATCAAAAAGCTAAAAGTACAAGAAAGGGGGGGAAAGTAAAAGAGAAACAGAAAAGAAAGAAAAAAGATACAAAGAAGTAGCTTCCTATCTTCTTTACTGTAGTTATAAGTACAATTATAAATTTACTCTTACTCTATGATTACAACATGGGTCTCTTTTTTCTATAACTTGGAGCTTTTTTCTCTTATTGTTAACATAGATAATTGTTGTAAAAGCTTAATTTGTTGAGAAATACTTATCTTCTCTGGAAATTTCTTTTTCTTGTCTCTTTATTTCATCCAAAATAGCTTGTGTTTTCTCTTGGCTCTTCTTTTTAAGTTCACTATTTAAGTTCTTACATCAGAGTATTACCTACATTAGGTTCAAAAAATTAATTTATGTTTACAATTCTCCACTATTGCTTCTTTCTGTGGCAACATTTCATCCAGTCTCTATGCTGAATAATTAGATTTTCTTTTATAAACCAAACTCACAGGATTATGATCTGAAAAATTCTTTGGTAATATCTCTACTTTAGAAACCTTAGCAGACAAGTTCTTTGAAATCCAAATCATCGCTATTCTTGAAAAGGATCTACGTCTTTCAGAAAAGTAGGTATATTATCTTGAATTACCATTTTTCTGTCTCCATATATCAACCAGCCCAAAATTGTCCAGCAAATTAAAAAAAAAAAAAAACAAGTTTGGTAATTTATCTTGAGAGTTTTTAGTGTTTTTCTCAGAAGTTCTGTCCAGTTGTGGGGAGATCACTCCATTCCAAATTCCCCATCAAACACCAATTTTCATAAGAAAAACCTACTAATCTCTCCAAAAGTCATTTATAAAACAATACTTTATCTTTATTTAAGGCATAAATTCCCAATATCAAAGTCTTAGTCCCATGCAAATTAACTTCCACCCAAACAAATCTGCCATCTCATCAGTCAATACAAGTTCTGGTTTTAACTGGGGATTTGTATACAATTCCATTCCTTTCCTTTCCTTTCCTTTCCTTTCCTTTCCTTTCCTTTCCTTTCCTTTCCTTTCCTTTCCTTTCCTCCTGCTGAAATAAATTCTTCACCCAAATTTTTATAAATCAAATATTTTATGTCCTTTTTCCTAATATGTGTCTCTTATAGGCAAATTATATCTTGTTTTAATTTTTTCAAATAATGATTTTTTTTTAATCTTGAGGAGCATTTGCTCCATTTATATTCCACATTAAACCATTACAATCCATAATCAAGCCAAAAATTTAGAAAAATTGATACCTGTAGTTCCTAGTTTAATATCATCCCTTTACGTTTCTTGTACCTGTTGGAGTTTTTGTGACACCTCTGACATCTCCATTTGAATCTCCTCCAATTCTTCTTTCAATTTTTCTAGAAATTCCCTTGGCTTCTGGACAAAATTCAGTCAAAAAGTCTGCTGTTTAAAAGTAAAAATCACACCTTCCAATTTGTCCCAAGTAAAAAGTAATGTTCCAGTCACTTAAACGCCCATCATTTCTTCTCTACTTGCTGTCAAAAGAAATATATTATTTGTCCATACTGCCATGAATAGAAAATATTGGAGGATGAAAGTTCAGAAAGCAAATACTGCATTTAAGTACTCATGGTAGTGAACTGCTTCCACTGGGGGTAAAAAGAAAGAAGAATATAGCTAGCTGTCACTACTACAGTACATGACCCTCTAATTAATTATATTTCCCATATAAGAAGGAACAGTTTTGCAGAATTCAGGTGAGTATAAATGATTCATCTATACAAGAAAAGAGATTATTGTTATGGTACCGTGATTGGAAGGGTACTTTGGATATACAGAAACCAAGGGTTAGCTGAATTATAGAGAATTCATGTTTGAAGGGAATGTAACCTCTTTGCCAGGATGCCCAGCAATAACTTTTTCTAGTGTCATGATGAATATTAAACTTAATGAACAGTACAATGAATGCTTGGTCTACATACATACAGTTCATCTGAATGTACAGGTGCATGGAAATACAACAGCATGCTTGAGTGGAGTAAAACAATGATGGGCCAAAACAAACAAACAAACAAACCACAGGAGAAGATCAAAGTATGGCTGCTGGATACAAGTACCAAGAGCCAACCAGGACATAAACTTCCATGACTAAGGACTATCTAAGTACAGTTAGGCCCCCTTCCTACATTTTCTAGACTGTAAAAATATTCCATGACAAAATGGATTAATCAGCTAGTCAGAGTGCAACACTTAGGAGATGAAAAGGAATTTATGCATCTCTCTTTCTGTACCTGTATATAGAGTTTAAAAGCTTCCCTTCTCTATAGTTTGCTGTTTTATTTGCTGCTTTTTGCCTGCTACTTCTCTTACTTTCTACATTGGAAAATATTTCTGGAATCACAGAGCTGCAAAACAATTTTGGATAACTATCTGATTACTAATTTAAATAATCTCCCTACTTACATTAGTTGGAAAAATGTTGATCAGCACCATGTACCTATAATTACTTGTGCTGGAATTGAGAAATGCACTAAAGGGATAATTATACTCAACTTGGGATTCAATAAACCTTTTCCCATCATACTATATACAGTTGCCTTCTGTGGTGCTAGTGTCCACCAAGGGCAAAGATTCTGGGATGAGAAGGAAAGTTTCTCTTTCGAGAACCACCTATCACATTCCTTCCCTAAACTCAGTGTTCATACTATTTCTACATTTCCTAACACAAGCAATTTTTAGTTTGCATCTCATTACACAAGGAAGGAGAAGAGTGATGGGAATCAAGAAGGAACAACACAGAGGATGCAGATCTCACAATTTGTCTCTCTGCATATCCATAGCTGAAATCAGTGATCTGCAATACAACCATATACTGGAAACTCAACATTAATTTTATGAATTTATAGAGATCCATACATGGATAGAATACACACACACACATACTAGAAATAAGGCAAGTAAAACGATGACAAAATCAATAAAACAAAGCAGGCTCCCTTTCAAGGTGAGCACGGGCTTAGGGCATAGACATGGGACCCAGAGACATTCTAGAAAACAAAGATAATGCTGAGAATTGTGTTTTGCTTAGCAGCATGTCAACCTCCCATTTTTTAAAGAATAAAAACATATATAAAACCAAAGAATATGTAAGGATATTAACAGACAGATGGGAAGAAAGCTTGAAAGGAGCCAAAGAAGATACCTATAGATATATTGGTACACCCTAGGACCATGTTGGAGACCCGAGTTCTGGAGGGTTCATTGAGTTGGTCTCAATAAAAGTTAGATCCATGCAAAGTCCCTTTGCAAACAATAAGCATTTTGATCTGACATATAGACAGACAGACATCTGGGCAAAGTGATTCATTTTTAGCAATTATCCACCTGAATTCTTCAGAACAGCTTGAGAGATGGTAACAGGTGGTATCAGGAAGAATTGTGGAAAAAAAATTTTTTTTATTCAGCTCATGGAAACTTCTACAAGATCAAAGTGCTTTTCGTCCATGAAGGGACACCAACTGGCCAAACACAAAGATTCACAGAATTTCTATACATATGTAAGCCCAATATATATCTAGTCTTTCTTCCCTACTGGAAATAAGGAAATAAATATAAGCAATACATTCTCTGTTTCTGATTTTTCAAAAAAAAAATCCACATTTGTTCCTCATAAACCTGTTCTGCATTGTATTGTGTTTCAAGGAACCAGGATAGCTGGAAGAAAAGTTGCAATTACTTGGAAAGCTAGAAAAATTGGACTGGTTCTACACTGCTATTCGGTTTGCTCAGTAGGACTCATATCTATGTAAAGTTATATTAGATTTCATTGGTCATGACACACATTCAGACCTCTTGATCCCAGGTTTCTTATAGCTCAGAAGTGACACTATGAAATATTGTTTTCCAATACACAAACACCAATCTACATATCTGTATCTAGATGTAATTCTTCTCAAGAACCTACTTCTAATGGTTCCTGGATATGGACTTATCGATGACTTTGGAAACTTTCCAAGCCTTCATTGTGGGCAGATGGCTTAAAATCTGCCTTTTTCCCACCATCATCCCAAATCCAAACCCAAATTACACTGCCTCTTTGTCACTACGGTAGTCTCTTTTCTTTTCTTTTTCTTTAGGGTTTCTGTCAAACCATATGTGCTTTAAAATGATAATGTTTGGGCTCTTTTTTTCCCTTGGCAGATGTGCATTCCGTTTAATTATCTTTCAACAAATGGCCAGGTAGTGCTCCATTACTCTTCTGAAAAATGGATTAAAGAATGCTTAGTATTGCAATCTCTGTGGGCTTGCCTATCACAGTTTTTTATGGTCTTCAAAGTAAACCATATGCAGGGATGTGCAGAGAAAATGGCCAGAAATCCACATCTCTTAATATCAGACTCAAGTCTAAGACAAAGAGACAGCAGAAAAAAATATATTTTCTGTGACAAAGATAGAGCTTCAAGTGGATGCTTGTGGGGAACTAGACTTGGAATGACTCAGAGGAAGAAACTATGTTTTGCTTGCAGTAGATCTCAATTTTAATTCATGGCATTTCTACCTAAGTTAAGTGGCCTGTCTGGCACCCTGAAGACTGGCATCTGTCAATGAATAGACTATAAAGGGGCAACCTGCACTCCCAAGCCATATGGGGTTCCCAAACCTCCTTTTCTATGGTTTCCTGTAGTTCCTTGATGAAAATCAGTATCGTTTTCTCCACCATGTTAAGATAGAAAAGAAACTGAAGTGTAAGTTCTAAATTAAGCTCAACACAATTTTAAAAAATCTTCACAAAATCCAGGAGGAAATCATACATATGTATGAATATTACCCACCCAACCTCATCATTATCAACTTGCCCACTGGTTCCCTGACTTCTCCTCCCAAGAAAAACCCCTTTGATTTGCATTCCAAAGTCAGTTGCAGAACATGAGCATAAAGATTTCTCTGTCCTTCTTGAGGCCCTTTTTATGTTTAGCTATGTGGAAGAAAACTGTGTGGATGAAGTCAGAAAAATGGAGGCTCATATATGTTAGTGAAATAGTGATTGGAAAAATAGATAAATAAGTGAGGTGCATAGAAGAACACATATCTAAACAAAATTCCTAGTTGTAGGCATGAGAAAGGAGACCAGAATTTATGAGGCTACTGAATGAAATAAGGAATTGCTTATCAATCCCACATATAAGTATATGAAGGTCACAGCTGCCATTCTAAAACATCATCAACACCAGATGTGATGGACAAGGACTTCAGAATCACCATTTAGCATGAAAGTTGATTATAGTGTGTGAAACCTTTGATATTGCACTTGAGCACCCATATGGAGTGGCAAGTAACATCAGACTGATGCCAATTACATAATTTGAATTGTTTGTGCTATGACATCATGATGGGCATGATGTCACTGTGATTTATACCAGGTGACTTCTACAAACCAGAATGATGTCAACATACATTATGAAATAATTGTGTAAATGATGTGATTATGCAACTTGTGTCACAATCTGACAACAATGTAAGTCATGTCATTTGCACAATGAAGCCATGACCCAAGTGTCATCATTTGCCCCTTCTGAAGAAACTGATGTATCTGCCAGATTGGCTCTTCTCAAGTCAAAGAGAGAGAGAGAGAGAGAGAGAGAGAGAGAGAGAGGATGTTAATTTTTCCCAGTATCATTTTTAATTAATTAATTAATTAATTGATTAATTAATTTTTATTTATTTTTCAGATTTGTCACTGCCCATCTCATTAAGCAAATCAAGTTTTAGAACACACTTTGTCCTCCTTTTTCAAAATTGCTTTTTCTTTTAACAATAAAGTAGATTTACTGACTTAAAATCAATCAGAAGAGGTGAACAATAGATTTTTAAATGAGTTATATAAAGAAATAATTTTCCAAGACAGTAGAAGAAATATGAATAGAAGGAAAAACCATGCTGTAGTTCTAATTATCTTTTTTTACTTTCCTGAAGTCCCTGCTTGGCTTGGTGTTAGGTTGATACAACACAAAATGATACTTCTGAATCCAGTGACTGGTTTGGGTGTATAGAGTAGTTCAAATATAGTGGAGAGTTTTGATTTGATGGCTGGGAGTCTTAAACAGGCATCATAAGGAGCTATTAAATATCTACTTTGAAGGAAGTCTTAAAATGAAATATTTATCACAACATTAATCTGAAATTTTGTCACTTTGGTATAACATATGCAAGTTTTCAGTTTGCCATAAATCAGGTCATTCTGCTTCATCCAGTGCAAATCCTGTTGGAAGGAAAATACGCAGTAAGTCTTGAAAAAAGCTCCCCACAATTGAGACACATCCGTGGGCTTTGTCAACATATCACAGAAATATACCCAGTGGTCTGGTTAAAATCTGAGCACTGGAAATAAATAGGCATGTAAAAAGACGTCTAGGTTTGCATTTTTCATTTCTGTGGATTTGATTCATCACCATTTCAGACGTCCTCCTGCATTTGGATTTCTTTTTAATGATAAATACATGTAGCTATTGGGCAGCAACTTGTCCATGACTGGTTTAAATAACGCAGAAATTATGTTCATAGAACTAGAACATTAAGTTGGCACAAGGCAGTTCAATTATTGATAGCCCTTCAAAAACGAAGGCACAGCTTTGCATCTTAGGGTTCTTTCTCTCACTACATACTATTTATAGTCTGTGTGTGAACTGGAGCAAGAGGTAGCATGTGTATTACTGGGGATCTATTAAATTAACCACAACACTAAAGTAATGGTGTCAACAGTCAGGTCATATGAGGGGCATAATTTCTAAAAGATGGTGTATGGGAATGAAAAGACTTCCCACAAGAATAATACAAGTATGAATGGATGCATTGGTCTACATACACAGTGAGTCAAAAGAGAGAAGTATTCTCTTATAACTGCATTAACATTAACTTGCCCAGGAGCAAGGGTATACCTCTTCTAAGTATCATACAAAGTAAGTGGTACTTCCATCTGTTAAAATGTATGAAACCTTTTTAAGACACAGCCCATTTATCATTACTTAGAAGTTAAGAGTCACTTTCCATACATCCTTGCTCAGTTATAGCTTAAAGGGAAAGAGATCATCCTTAATTATTACACTGACTACAAGGAGACACCACTTGATGAGTTTCATCCTTTTTGGGACTCCTCAGACATGGGTAGCCCAATGTTATTTTACGTCAGTGTTTCTCAAAGTGGCTGGGGAATTCTGGAAGTGGAAGTCCACACATCTTAAAGTCACCAAGTTTGACAAACACTCTTCTATATGGTTCAAACCCTCGACCAGGAATTGCACTTTGGATCACTATAGACAATGCATTAGCTATAAGAGCTTTCAGGAAGGGATATATAGAATGTAGCAGATTGGTACATATAGTCTACTTTCCCTTAAACTCTCAGAGCAGAGAGGTACAGATGTTACATTATGTCATGCCCCCATGTTTGAGGAGTCCCAATAAAGATGAAACTGGTCATGTGGTGCTTCTTCATGGTCAATGTAACTCAAAACACCACACAGGATACACTGGGTAAAACAGAGGGAGGTGGACATACACGAGGGGCACTTCCTCTCATCAGTTTTATTCCAAATTATTTCAGTATGTTTATTTTTAATTTCATTCACTCTAACATCTTATTTTTACATAAGATTTCCCCTTTGCATTCCTAATTAATTAAAAAAGAGAAGAAAATGTTTTGTTTTACTTATGTTAGATATATACAGTATCTTAACTATTAATGCTGGACCAAATTCTCCGTGACACCTCGCTTGAAAATTCTCTGCTTTCTAAAAAAGAGGCACAGTCTTTTCTGTTCATACCACACATGTAAAAGACTCTACCTTCACTCCATATAATGATTTTAAGTAAATAAAGAATGTCTAAAGGAGGGCTAAGGAGAAGTTAGAGAATATAGAGGTGATGATGAACAAGAATTTTGTAACTTTGTGCCATTTACACTATACATGAGTAGCTATGGGAACTGCCAATGCACCTATAGTTGTCCAGTGGATAGAAACATTCTTATCCAATGTTGCTGAATGTTCAATGTCTATTGAATCTAAAGCAAGACCTCTTTGATTAGGAGCAGGGCCAAGTGAGAAATAATTGATTTGCTAAACTCCCAAATCCCACAGCTGATCTATCAGTCACAAATTATAAGATGAAGTGTTTGGTAGGGAACAAGACTCCATTCTGAAATAACTAGTGCTCCTTAACTATTATAGCAAACAGATGCAAGGAGACATTTATTTCCAGAGTTAAGAAAAGAGAGAATCATTTTTATGTTCTTCAGTATTACTTGTGTTTTGCCTCCTATGATGAGACAGAGAGAGAGAGAGAGAGATTTCTTCTGATATTCTTTCTTAACTTTTTTATTATTCTGGAAATTTCATTGAAACAAGCCACATCAGATTTACTCTCATCTCTTTTACTATTCCCTTTGTCAGTGTTAATTGGCCAGGGAGAATTATTTTAGTTTCAATATTGAGGAAAGCAGAATTTCAGATCTTTGGATAATAACCCTTTCCGCATCCCACAGTTTTAAAAGAAAAGAAGATGACACTGTTTACTGTCAACATTTGCTTTTCTCTCAGTTCATAATGCATTCTACCAACCTGATTCTTGGCATAAGGCCCTTGAAGCTGTTATTTTAAGAATCTCTCTGTGGGCTTGATATTAAATAATTGAGACATGAGGCTGACTTCTTCAATTGTCTCAATGCTCAAACAGCATAAAATCCAACTTTGCAAAAATGATCTTTTTTAACCCAAGCAGAGGCTGAAAAATGTACTGGTCTGATTGAGCACTTTTGCATATGCTTCATATTGCACCATAGTGGAGAGAAAAGAAATATAATGATCAACTCCCTGAGAGAGAGAGAATGAGAGAGAGATGCAGCTTCTGAAAATTCCTTAAATATAATGCGTATTAGCAAGAGAAATGTCAGCATTTCAATTCTGGCACTACCTTGACTTCCGAGCCTGCAACTACAATCCATTTAAAGCAGAAAGGGATCATCGAAGGCCAAGTTGCATATTATATTATTCAATGTCTCTTTAAAAGCAGGGATAAGATGAGCAGTTTTAGTCTGAAAAAAAACTAGCTGTGCAGGACTCTAATGTAAAATGTTATCTGGTTATCTGAAACTCCCTCCCTCTCTTCCCAGGCTATTATTTGTTCCACCTTAAAGAGCAATCTAATCTAGGGCTGCTTTTTCTGAACTTGACGCTTGCAGGTGAAGTTGGTTGCTTTTAAATATAAGCTTTTTAAAAATCCTTCATTTACCATTAAGATGTTTCAAAAGTCTTTAGAAAAACCCAGAGAGTGGGAGGGAGGAGGGGTGAAAAAAAATGGAAGTAAAAAAAATCCTTAATATTGTATTACATATTAAATATATTAAATTATTATGTTGCTTTTGCATTCCAGGCTCCCCATTATACTGAAAAAATCCAGGCACAATATTACCAGGTAGAATGATCTGAGTTTCCTGTGCATTATACAGCAATGAAAGCTTATCAGATTACACAGATTGAAAACTGCTGCTTTCACTTTTGAACAAATTGCAGGTCTTTAGTAGATCAGAACTTGGGAAATTATATTTCTCTCTGCCTTAAGTAACTGACTTAAAACTTCCCAATGTTTGCTTATTATTCCCCTTTCCATGTTATAAAATGTAACCACTCATCTTACAAAGAAAATGAAAAGTAATTAATAAAATCACAATAAATAGTCTATATATTGAACAAAAGTCATAATGGCTCTTGCAAGGGGAGGGCAGCCTTAGTCCTGGTCTGCATCCAGGAAGGGCATAATAGATCATTTTTCTCCCTCCTAAAAATGCAGTAAAATATTTAAAAAACAAACAGCTTAGTTGTGAACGACATACAGCAGTTTTACTAGTTTCAGGTAGAAGCACAACTATACAGATGTACAGATAGCTAGTTCTTATACCTACTATACATATATAAGAACTTCAAACAATACTATGCTATTAAAGTCAATGGGATGAATTCCCACTTTGTTCTTCACAGGGATCCACTCTGGCAAGTTTACAGTTGACTACTATTCCCTGAGAATCAAGCAGCCTACCCTATCTCTGTCCTACCCACATGCTCCAGATTGAACAGTCTCAAAGGTTGAATAAGTATATACTAAAACACTGTACATTTTAAATGAATTTAACTTCTTGATACCTTTGTAGAGTGCTCTCCATCCTCCAAAATACCTGGTGCTTGCAAAGTTTCATAAAGCTGTTCTCATTATTCCCTGTCTCCTTCTGGGTGGGATCTTTCTTGTATCCTGGCCCACTGGATTCTATCCATTTCTTGATGCTCCTCCAGCCAATTCACTTGGCATTTTCCCCATGGTGAATCTTCCAGCATCTCTTCCCACACCTTCCCTCCATTGGTCCAGATGTTGCCAATCCTGATGTCTTATGAGTGAGTTGCTTACAGCTGTAGGCTATGTATTAATGATTACAATAAAGTAGGGTCATCCTTTACTGAAATGTTTGTGAACTCTTTGCTGACATCTAGTGATTGTCCAGATTTATATACACAGACATGTTATGCCAAGTTAAAAGGCAAAGGGACAAGATGGAGTGTTGCAAGCCCACACTATTCAGTTCCCAAGAAGCTGAGTAGAAATGCTGCAGTGATATCTTTTTTTAAAACTGATTCTGCAGGAAAGATGGAATCATTGTATGATCCTTTTTCCTACTCCAAATATGCAGAGTGATTCAGCAAGGTTAAAACTTGCAATTCATCTGAAAAAAAAAAAAATAATAGAATTGGCAAGTCTATCATTGACTGTTGCTTGGTATTTTAACATCTGATGGAAAAATGCAGTGCTGAACCTCATAAGGCCCTATGTGCCTTCTTTATTAATCCTAAATCTGCCTTTGATTCTATCCTGCATGATGGATTTTGGAAAAAGCTAAAGGCCTAGTGAGAAATTGGAGACTTTATTTTCTGTTACAAAAACTGCATGAGAATCATTTTCTTAAGGTCCATTATAATGCCCAAGGACAGTTGATACAAAGCATCCCTCGAAATAGAGTTGTATTATCACCATTTGTCCAAGATCTTACAAAAAAGAGGGATATTCTTATCAGGTAATATGTCAGGCCTAGCCCAAGGAACTCCAAGAGACCATGTAAATTCAGCCCAGCTATGTTTATTAGCTACAACCTCTAGCAAGAATCTTCCCAGACTGAAACCCCAGCTCCCAAGTAATGCCAGCCACAACATTGTGAATTCCTCAGGGAGGTGCCAGTCTCATCCTCTTGTAGTTCCCACGCTCTTTCAGTGAACTAAGAAAACGCTTATCACCCTGAGCCTGGCCTTCATAATTCCATTCCATAACACAATAGTTGTTAAAATTTTCAAAGCCCCCCCTCTCTCCAGATCATGACGTACAAAATGCCAGAGATTGGGTTGTGACATCACAACACATTTTTCTTCATTTTGGCTTCATTAAGGTTAGGAAATAGACACTGATGTGTAATCCTTCAATTCTTCTGTTTCAGAAAGCAGCCAATTGCTAGTGTTAGAGAAGAAGCTTCTCCTCTCTCTTTTACCTGTTAGCAAGATCCTTATGACTGCCTCCTTCACTAGTATACAGGAAAGCATTGATTTTGTTCTTCCAAATAGGTTTTTGATGTTCCTTCTCCTTGATTATCAAAAAGGAATTTGTGTTGCTCATTTGTTCCTTAAACACCAGGGCCATCTCCATTTGTACTCCAAAGAAGAAAAATGCAAATGGCACAATGTCAGTAAAGGTTCTGTGTATGCCTGTGTAGAATGTAACCGGTCATTTATTTGAACTCAGATTAGATTATTCTTCTGAGTGTTTTCAGTGAAGACAAAATGTAAAGCAACTTTACTAGTTAAAACTGAGAGTGCTATTTTTAAACAGTCAGATTAATATTATTTTGTTGTTTGGAATAACCGAAAGTAGTTTTAATTTTGTTCACACTAAATTCTATTCAGTAGGCTTTTCTTTTCTTTTTTTAAAGCACTACTTCAACATTGATTTATGGTAAGAAAAGTGTGGCATTGTTTCCCAAAGGCTAGTCAGCCAATAGACCAATCAGATCTCTTTACAGGTATTCAGGCAAAATGAAAACAGACTAACTGGGTCAAAAATCCAACTTTCTCCAGGGAGTGCCTAATATCCCATGAACCCTTGCAGCAGGAAACTACTAGCAAGATTATGTGTCATCACTATCCCCCAAGCAGAAGTCATGAGAGGTATATTCTGTACTACCAGGCCTTGGTGGTAAGTTCTGTAATGGAGAGATTGTTTCCTTAAGTGTTTTTTTCTACCAACTCTTTTTCTTGGAGGACTAGATACATGTAACAGATCAACTGATCAATATTCCCACAACACAAATGGCTGTGCAGGACTAGTTTAATTTTGTGCTTGATTGCTCTGGGTTTCAATAAACTGGGCTACTTGTACTCTTTATGATTTCCTATAATACGTTAACATGCTCATTGACTCTTAGTCACACATGTTGTGGGGATATGACTTCAAGGAGCCCTGCTGAGAGTCAGACTTGGGAAAAAGTGAAAGAATAAATTCATCATGCTGCCAGAGTTCTTGCTTACAACTCATAAATATGACCATGGGAACAAACCTGAATGCTGGTAATAATCGTAATGATGATGGTGGTGAAAAAAAGACACTTCCAACATCTCAGCTTTCTTTCAACTTCTGAAAAGCAGTGAGTTTTCAGAAAAAACACAGTGACATTTATGGGATTAGTAAACATAGCATCAAACAATAGTGGTCATTCCCATTTATATAACTTAAGAAATGAAATCACATAAACTCCCTGAACTTTTTAAAAAGATAAAAATGATAGGCAAGAAGTGTCATGGCCATGCTTGCACAATATGCTTATCTCAATCAGTGACAACTAACTCAGTACTGCTATCAAACCTGGGCTGCTAAAACATATATAACCACAGGATGGCAGCAAGGAGGCAGAGAAAATTCTAAGTCTCTGTTGCCATCTAGGGGATGTATGGATTTTAAGACCAGATCTGGTAGCCCTATAGCTCAATTTATTCTCACTGGTGATTCTGCTGACCCATAGTCGTGCTAACTGAATCAAAATAAATCATTTAAGGAATGTGGGGTCCTGTTTGCTGTCCACTATTTCCAGGTATCCCATGAGCCTATGCATCAGAAATGTACTGGCAAGGTATATTGTGTCACTAGTTCTCACCACAACTGATTTGGTAGGATTTGTTTAAACTTATGCAAGATTGACTCTTTGAACCTAAATCTTCCTTCCTAGGAATTGGTTAACTAGGGTCAACTGATTCCTTTTTGGGTTTTGAGCAACAGATCAACCTACCTCCATACTCCTACTTGGGGCTTTGCACTGGGCTGGGTTTCTATTGCCAGGAACTCCTGACAATTCCCAATTTCTTGGAACTCCTCATTTCCAACTGCTGACAAGTCAACTTGGTACTCTCTCATTGGTCTTTGCCAGCCAGCCAACACTTTTTTTTTTTTTTTTGCCTTGCTTGCCTTGCTCCATGCTACTTAGCTAGGATGGAGAGGATAAGGGTGGAGGCACCAGCAGCCAGCTGATTTTGGTGCAGTTTCACTGGCTTTCACTTTCACTGAGGGAGTGCTGATCAGTTCTTGTCAGTGTTCCCAGTATCTGTGCTAAAGACCACAATAGGCTGTTGCAAGACTAGGTCTAAAGATTCAGGAAGGGCTGGGAAGTGATAATGATTGTAATGTAGGAGAGGAAGGAAGGAAGGAAGGAAGGAAGGAAGGAAGGAAGGAAGGAAGGAAGGAAGGAAGGAAGGAAGGAAGGAAGGAAGGAAGGAAGGAAGGAAGGAGGAAAGTCCTTTGGTTCCATGTGAATGTGGTTGTGAACGTATTTTGCTGCTATGAAAATACTCTTTTGAGGCTTTGAGGTGCTCTAACAAAAGCAGTTTCTTTATCAGTTCCTCTTCTTCCCTGATAATAAGACAAGTCTATTCTTGAAGCACCCTGTCTTAGCAAAATCTTCCATTCAGGCTTTTCATGGGTAGATGTGTGATGGCAGATATCTCTAGAGCTTTTGTGAAATTGATAGGAAGCTATCATATCTTCACCCTACATGAGAGATCCCACTGAGTATGATTCAGATGAGGTCCAGTGGGGAGACAAAGATGTGACTTTAAGGCTGTGGAAGCTGCATAAGTACATTTTGCTATCAGCCTATCACATCATTTGTAAAGTTTTCTGCTGGGACTAATCAAAATACTGGTAGGAAGTCTCACTTGGTTTGAAAGGGGATATGCTGATACTGACTCTATTTGTAGCAATGTGAAAGTAGCACAGAGGGAAGAATGACAAGTCATTTTTTCATGGGTGATTACTCTCAGAAGAGAAAACTACTGATAAGAATTGCTGAGCAATTAGCATGTACTCATGATATGTGCCCAGCTAAACTTTATAGACATTACTTCCAAGAAAATATGCAGAGGGATTATGTCCAGCAAATGCTAGAACACATATCATCCATCCAGTGAATGGGCATATGTTATCCATCATCTTGTGTGCATTAGACAAAGTTCCTCATTATATTTTCCTGAGACGTGAGCAAATATCTTCTCAACATTCATCATCTAAATTATGGGTAGAAACAGTAATATAACCGCATTGCTGTTTAAGCATGTTTTAGGCAAGCATAATTTGGAGATAGATAGAGATAGAGATGAGAGAGAGGTAAATATTCTGATTGCTTGGAACAATACTACACATGTACATTAACCAGCCATGCAGAGTAGTGTGTTATGGTAAAAGGTACCCCCTCATGCACATGAGCTACGTTCACTACCAAACCTATAAGATACCCCCCTACACACACACACACACACACACACATGTGAACTGCTTAAAGTGCCCTCGTAAGAATGCAATCACAGCAAGCTGAATAGACCCTGGGTGGCGACAAGGGGAGGAATCAGTTAGGAACCTGTGGCCCAGTAAACCAAATTATTTATATTCACTGAGCATATCTCAGAGATAGTACAGCTGCCATGCTGACCTAGTAGGAAGGGATAAATAATAATAAGGTCGCCAAGTTGGGTTGATCAAAAACATTCCAATGTCATGCTGTAATGAACACTGTGTCTGCCTTTCTCTTTACCCTGCCTTTGCAATGTAGTAGGCCAAGCTACATAAGCTGTGGTTCTGCCTTTGCTCGGGGTCCAGTGTACACTGTTTTATTGTTTGCATGCTAATAAATTTATGTTGTATCTTCAAAGTGATTCGGTTGCTTTAGGTGAGACAGATTTTGACCACAACAGGTGATAGTTAAATATCTTTAGGTTACTGCTATCAGGCATGTAGGTACAATAATCAACATAAGCTGTAAGGATGCTGGACCTTCCCCAACTGCACTTAACTGTAGCACAAAGATGCCCCAGCAACATCTTTTTCTGCCGTATCCTCACAGCCTTCATCTTAACTCCAGCCCACAAACAGATAGGCTTATTTATTCTTAGTAGCAACAGTATAAAAATGTGTTTCTCCTTTTTTCCTACACACTGCAAAAGTAGCATCAAAGTGGATCAAATCTGTTAGGCTTTGACAACCACTTTTTGGAAGGAAGTCAAGGGACTCCAGTGGTTAGGAACAGAGGCACTGAGATGAGTAGGAATTGGCAATGAGAAAGCAAATTTCATGCCAGTGTGGTTTTCTGTTGATTCAAGGATGGGTGGAGAATGTTATAATGCAATTGCTCTTGATCAGTTACTTGCATTTATACAGCTGGAGAATATGGACATACCAGAGTGGTGTTATGTTTACAGGAAATCCTAGCATTTCATGAGTAAGATAACACATCTTCTGGTTCAAGCATCAGCTGAATGATGATTTCTGCCCAAATGTCATTGTGTAGATTGCAGAATTGGCTTGCACATTTATTTATTTATTTTAATTTGGTCAATAGCCATGGAATCTGTTGAGGAAGAATTTGAATCTACTTTTTTTTAGGGTTTACTTTGCAATTCAGTTCTAACTGTAAAGTAAACCCTGACAAAAGTAGATTCAAATTCTGAATAGTCACAATTTGTCACTTCCTCTTCCTAATATGTCTAGCTCTCTTTAAAATATTACTGACTGTACAGAAGGGGGGGGGGTGTTTAGAACTTAAATGTACCCAAGGATGGGTGGATATTCTGAATTGGTGTATCAAGTTACAAGGTGAGGCAAAATGAGGAAGTGTTATCTCAAACTCCAAACAGAAATTGCCAAATATTTTGGAATATTGTTTGGAACAAATAATCAGGATAAGGAAGGAATATAGATGATCATTCTGAGATTTTTTTAAGGTTGTGTGTGATTCCTGAGACCTGCCACTCAACCTTGCAGGACTTGTTATATCTGTACATTGACCCAAGATACTTTGCTTCCTGTAGCAAGGATTTAGGCTGGCTAGATGGGAGGCTGAATCTTATTTCAATAATGGAAATGAGACAGTGGTTTCCATCACATCTGAAGGCACCAAGCTATCTCAGGCAGTGCAGGACAAATTGACAATACATTATTGTCATTCCATGACTTCGCCATTTTTCTTCTTTCCCCTCACTTCTGCCATCTGAAGATGCTTACCCACTCTGCTTAATGGTAAGGCTGATTCTGATCTGGCAATAGAATTTACTCATATTCATAAAGTATCTAAAGGAATAGGAATCATAATATTGCTAATTCAGGCTAGCCAGATCAACCTAATATTAAGTTAACTATATGTGAATTGCCTCCTAATAAGGAGAGGCCTTGCAAATGTTGTTAAAGCTAATGTAGACTGCAGCCAATGATATCTGTTATTCTGAGTGCGGGTGCAAAGACAGATGGGACCATTCTCTCTTCAGATGCCAGTAATCAAATTTGCATTGGAAGGGAAATATGATTATTTTGTTGGGAGTTTTTTTTATCAGTTTAATTTACTTCAAAAGCCTAAATTGGACATGGCCCTTAGATTGATTTAAAGTATTTATTGTGTAGAAGGTTTTAAAAATTATTTTAGCATAGGCATGCCTTAAATAATACTCTTACAAATGTTAGTAAAAGCAACTTTTTTCAGCAGAGATGTTCAGACTGTTGATAGGCTCAGCCAGCTTTCCGAGGTTTTCAGAACATCCATAGCTCTCTAACAAAAAAGAAAGTGTGTGGGGCGGGGTGAAGTAGGGAAATCTAAAAAGCTATTTTTTCTGGAACAGGTAGACATTTATATTGGCAAGGTGACAAGTTAGTTTATCAAATTTCAAGCTATCAGAATATGAGTGCTTAAACAAATGCCAGTTTTTTCTTTCCATTCTTGTATTCTCAGAGTATGTATGAAGTCTGCACATTTACCATTGGGCAAGATTTGGATAATCATCAACAAGAGAACTCCAACTTCTTAAATCAAACCTAAAATGTGAAACACAAAGAATAATAATTTCGGGCAAGAAGGGAAAGGATTAGATACCTCAGTTTCATATCTTGATCAAAAACTATGATCTCAAAAAAAGTCACATTTCTGGTACAATATTTCATTTTATTCCCATCTACATGATAGCTACACACAGAGAGAAATAAACCTTGATTGTAGCTGCTGTTTTTTAAGTAATACTCCCTTACACACACACACACACACACACACACACACAGATTGATTGTTCGGAAGCAGAGCTGCACAATTTCTCAGTAAAGCTTTATATTTAAGCTTTATTAACTAATAAAATGCATAGAACCCAAACTTACAGGATTCATTTCACCTACCAAAATGTAAAGGATGAGAAAGCCAATGCAATACGTATTTCAAAAATGGTAACTGGGCCGACGTTAGATTTAATGCACAATTAGTTCAAACCATATGCATGAATTACTATATTGCATGTCCTATCATCCTCTTTACTGTGTCCTCTGCTGACCGAGAGTGATCATTTAGTAATCTGGAGGATGCTAAATTTGAGGAAAGCTGGTCTAAAGCATGCAGAAAGTAAAGCATCCTTTAAAAGAAAAAAAAAACTTTAGAGGGTTAGGTATTATGCTTTGTATATCTGCTCAATGACAGTGTTTAAAATGACACTGATTCTTTTCATCATAGTTTTTGCATCTTTGCAGAAGTATGATACAATTTACTTTGTGTGAAATGAGTGCACCAATGGGAACATTTGACATTTCTATTTGGTGTTTGTAACCAGTACACTTTTTCATGAAATGATGGATTGAAACATCCAAACTTATAGATGTTATACCGTGCTCCAATTAACATTACTGATAAAATTCCATATTAACTATATTCTGTTTTGGAATTCCTTTTCCATTTCTCTGTCTTGAAAAACAGTATTGCAAGAAGGTGTGGCAAAAATTCAGGCAATGACAGAGTTAAGTTCTAACAACAGAATCCTTTGACCATCTGAAAAAAAGTAAGTATGTTTATTTTGAATAAACTGTGTGTGGGTTGCAGCTGAACAATTTAGTTCTGTTCACAGAGCACAAGATAGTGAGGAAAGAAGAAAACAATCAGTGACCAAGTCACACCATCCTTAGGCAATCCAAAAGTTGTATAGCAGAAAAGATTCCAAATGTTACAAGTATGCATAAAATGAGAGGTTTTGTTCCAAGTTTAGAAGAAAACAGCCATACTGCGAACTCAAAATGTTCTGGAAAAGCTATGATCCTTGGAACAAAACTTGAAACATCTTCAGTGCCTTGTTCTGACATTAGAACATAGCTCTCAAAAGAGGTGGTTTTGTTTCCAGCTTGAGATACTCAGAGTATCTGAGTACTCAAGGTCCAATAGTCTGCTTTGAGGGTGAAATTGCTTTTTATGGTCAGAACACTCTGGGTGCTCTATTGAAATGACCAAGTTTTATTTGAGTTCTGAACTGGAAATGAAACTATTGAAGCGCACCTTCCTTCCTTACTTTCTATCCTTGTTTTTCACTTCAAGCATAGAATGCTTAAAAGAGCTGTTTCATTGTTAAAATGTTTCAAAGTCAAATGTTTTGCACATTCTTCTCAAATCCTGTGTCTTCAGGACTTGCTTTGCTGTTCTTTCTTTAAGATTATGTGGAAATGGGGTGGCTCTTGGCACAGTGACTTCAGGCTGCATATTTGATTCTTGGACAAGTTTTTTTTACACTTTGATTTAGCTGGCTGCTGCAGAAGATTACTGCAAAGAGGGAGAGATGTGAAGAAGCGTGTTTTTATCTCTGAATTTATGTTTGGCGATGTTTTGTATTATTTATGATGAGTAAGTCTCGGTGAAGTTATAACGGCACCAAATAGACCAGAAACTTGGCTTTGTTTCAGTGTCTGGGACCTAAGTCAATTGTGGCTGGCTGTCTTCTAGTTACTATGAGAAGAACTATTCAAGTTGACAAGTTAAGAGGAGTGGAATTGGTAGCTGAAGAGTGCAGAACTCAGAGAGGAGCAGACCTCCTAGTCCGAAAGACCTTTGCTGGGAAGAGACCTAAAGGCCAAACAAGTGACTGAGAACAAGCAGAAGGTTTGAAGAAAGGTCACAGCATGGCTACCTACTATGTTTGGGATGCAGAAATCTGGGTGGTCACTACATAGTAGCAAACAGATACAGGAAATTGTAAGTGTGATTTTTGCAGACCAGGTATGGTAATTCTGGGTCACATCACAGCTTTAGGCAGGGTGCTCAGGCCAATAACAAAACAATTCAGAGGTCTGAGCTGATGGAATTTCAGCAAATCATTTTTGAAACATCAACATTATCCTAGAACCTAAAAGTGAAATCCTACAAATCAGGGCAGCCAGATACAGAAGAAGGCTGTTCGCAGCATTCGTATCTTATTGTAAATGATGGGGTAAAGTTTAAGTAATCTTGTCTAAATGAGTTTTGGAAAATGCAGTTAGTTGGGGGAGACTATATTTGATAACAGGAACTGTAACTGTCTATATTTATATTTAACCTAAGAACAGTACGTTATCTCATTTGTCCAACTGAAAATTCACTTTATTTGCTTATGCCATAAGTATTCAGTAAATTTATTGCGGTGGCATATGAGCCGGTGTATGCATACACACTCATTGCATTTGCTCCCAGAAAGACATTTATATTAAAAAAATGTTTTGTATATCTACTCCTAAAACAGATGTTTAAAAAGTAGGGAAAGAGAACAATAGAAAATGATGCCCACAAATCTATCAATGGAGGGAAAACCAAAGACATCTTAAGAATTTTATATCTTTGAGAGTGGGGAAAATACTACTGAAAAACTTTTTGACACTGGCTTTAACATTTTTGAAAGAAAAGATTCAGGAAGAGAGTCAGGCAAGCTTCCTACCAGCAAGCTATTCTTTTGTCTTAAAAACATGACTACCTACGAGAGCTGCCAATGTTTCTGGAGAAGCAAAGAAACCATTCCCCCACCCCCCCGCTAATATAAATTCATAGCAACGGTATTACGTGCAATATACACTATGGCTAATTTATATTTGTAATCAAGGGTAGTTTTAGCTTTATTGCAATCAATGAAATAATGGCAATTAATGGCAATTAAATTAATAGAAACAAAGCAATGGACCAAGATTATTAAGGTCCAAGCTAATTGTCAGGTATATAGCACACACACACACACACACACACACACACACACATAATCAATACAGAAGTAAACAATAAAAAAGCTAAAACACCAAGAACATAAACACACACAAAGTAGGACAATAAAAGGATTTGCCCAGTTAGCCAGTTTTACCTACTAGCATAGCTGCTACCAAAAACTTAGTGATTGACTTTAATGCACTTTGATCCAGTTTTCAAGTAAAAAAGTTAAATGCCAATCAAATGTTCTTCTAGGCAACCTAACTAATATTAAGTAATAAATATATCTCCCATATGCCTGAAAGAATCACGAACAGAAGACACATATCAATATGCCTCTTCCTCATCTAGGCAAAATAAGTTATTGTAGGGGATGCCTTTAAAGTAGTTATCCATTAGGGCTAACTGAAGAGAATTGAAAGGAGGTAAAACACCGGATGAGAAGAGTCAGGTAAATATAAATACCCTGACCTGATAAAAGACAAATCAAGAGAAAGTGGAAAATATATTGTATGTGCCCAAGGACATTGAGTGCCAAATATCAATTTCCTCAATAGAAAGATTCATAAAGATTTTCATTTGACTATGATCTAGTCTAAAAAAAAAAAAATCACAGGAGGGCCTATAATTAACATATTGTCTGGAACCAACAAAACAATTCTACCAAATATAGGACAGCATAGGTAGCCAGAAGTCAAATCGTGGCAAGCTAGTTTCACCCAAAAATTTTAAAAAAAAATGCCATACTCTATATTCTACAGAGGAAAGGCCTCTCTCCAAGTACAAAAGAGCTGGTGGGGCACATTTGGGTGCTACAAAAATGGTGGAACAAAGAAATAACCTTTTCAATCAGAGATCAAAACTCTGCATCTAAACAGGAATATCATAAACAACACTTCAGTTTTGAACAATTGGAAAATTACAGATGTAAAATATCCCTGGACTTATCCTTGTAGTCACGAGGAGTCAAGACTGACTTGAAGAGCAAGCACACACACATGGACACACACACATCATAAAAGAAGGAGGAGGTCATTATGGCTGTTGCACTAGTACCACAAACGTTTCTGATGTGCCCAAGAAAGGAGTGGAATATGATGCTAAAGTATTAAAAATGCTGAACTTGCACAGAAAAGTATCTTCCAATCAATCATAGATCCATAGGAAGCCATTGGAAAACTGCATAAACTTACAGTTTTCAGTGAGGGTTGAGAGATTCATTGAACAATAAGGCATAAATGAGTTTACAAGATATACTTCAACTCAGTCGTGGATAATGATAGAAAAACTGTACCATCAGCATAAAATAGTGGAATTCTATTATGAGTCGATTTAGGTGACCAAAAGGCAGGAGACAGCCTACACTCACATAATTGAGAAGAAGTTGAAACAGAACTAAAGCAAAGAGATACCCCTTTTGGAGACAGATATGGGATTGGTCAAGTTACTCCTAGTACCATAGTTTACTCATATTACATTATGCTGCATTATTCTTCACAAGCAAAAGATTAAATACAGCAATCTCTTGCCCATATACTGTAAGAGTTGTTCAATTTTCCCTATAATATTTATCTCGGAACAGAATCAAAGGTAGACTTATAGAGGTAATAAATGCAAGCCCTTACCAAATATTGTTAGGTATTTTTCAGCTAACTTTAAAATATTTCAGCATCTAACATTGAAGTAGCCTTCCTAAAGCTGACATCATTTTATCCTCTATCCTGTATTATCTGTCCTCTGTTCAAAGTATCTTGTTTCCAACAAAACGAGTCTACAGTTTTATCAATTACGGGAAGCAATCTAATAGGTCTGTAAATGGCAGGGCCATCTTTCTCACTCTTCATATGGATAGGGATAACAATAGCTTGCAACCAAGATGCATCCAAAAATATGATTGTATTAATTTAGGTAAATAAGACTTGACATTAGCATCTGCCATAAAACAGTAGTTTTCAGAATCTCTATATCATATAATTGCTCATGATTACTCAGAGACCCTACAGCTACGTCTCAGAACAATTTGATGTTGTAGGTCAAAAAGAAGGAAATCAAAGAGCTCCATTGTTTTCTGAAGTGGATTCCTCTTTTCTTAAATGTTTTTTTAATTTGTTCATCTTGGGGATGATATTACATCTGGGCTATTACATCTATCTGAGTGGGATAGAACAATTACTGGGTCTATATTGATTATAAATTAGTCTAAGCTGATGTTTTCCCTTTCAACATTGTAGAAAACAAGGTAGAAAAGATTTTCCATTCAGAAATCAAACATCTAATTTGCAAAAGTGCGTAAAGCAGGTACAACCACTTCTGCTCCTTTAAGAACTAGAAGCTAGGGAGAAAGAATAAATGTAGCAAGTTTGGAACACATATTTTCAAGTCAGTAGAGTAGAAGAATACAGAAGGTTTGGAAATTAACAAAGATCAGAAGGAATGGTTAAGTTGGTGTGAGAGTAAAACAGCCACTTTTTATTCAGAAGTTGACAGAAATCACTGGCAAAGATCAGAATGTAATCAATTCTGCTAAAGCAATAATCTAAAATAAATTTGACTTCACCAGGTAATAAAAATAAGGACTTGCATTAAGAATCAAGGTGAGCTACCATCTGTATTAAGCAGACAATGGAAAGTAAAATTCAGGTTATTTGGAGAATCTAACTTGATTCTAATGAGCCTAGAATTCATGGGTGCATCATAGGTCAGAAGAAAACTGAGTATCAACAGCTACTTAAAACCACCCTTTTACAACTAAGTGGGCTGAATAAAACTGGGATTCTAGGTTGACAGCATCTTATTTTAGAGTGCCCCAAGCTTGTCTATTCAAATCTTTGTTGGATCAGCAGGATACTTGATCCTTATTTAGGGTATGTTTAGAATACTGGCACTGATAGGGTGGGAGGTGGGGAAGGTAAAAAAAAAAAAGGTGGTGGTCATGGCAGTGTGGTTGAAGCCCCACCCTTTTTGTATGTGCATAGATATCATACACAAACAAATGGGTGTGGTTTCAATCACACTGCCACAACTGTCATCTTGCCTTATTTTACTCCAGGGACACCAGCGTACCGAATATTGTCATAATCAAAGTCCATCACACCTCATCAAGTGAAACAATGAGTAATTATTATATATTGATAATTAACAATATTAATTAATACATGATTAATTATTATATATTGATAATTAACAATATTAATTAATACATGAAAGAAATTTCAACCAGATAATGTTTTGTGAGAGAACTGTTAAAACCAAATGTTTTTATATAATGAACTAAATGTGTAGGAAAGTTGGGTTCAGGTCACAGCCTGTCCATCTATCTGACTCAGCTCCCTATTTGGATTATAAAATAGTGCTTCAGCTTCTCTTGGCTTCACCTCATAGCACCAAAGCCAAGTTGTTCTATCATCAACTTGGCACTACTGGAAGCAATAAGGCATTCTGAAGTGTTAATACTCAGATATACTACAGCATATCATGAGCTGGGCAGAGAACATCTAAAGCAGGGTTCCTCAACCTCAGCAACTTTAAGATGGGTGGACTTAAACTCCCAGAATTCTGAGAGTTAAAGTCCACCCATCTTAAAGCTGTTAAGGTTGAGGAACCCTGATCTAAAGAACATCTGCTTGCCCAGGGCTTGCCTTCATTGGCCCAACTATAAAGAAATGAAAAAGAAGGCTGACAGCTGGACAGCAGCTCTGTTGATTTGATAGAAATGAAGGCACTTTGAGAGATATATCTACAGGTGAAACTCGAAAAATTAGAATATCGTGCAAATGTTCATTTATGTCAGTATGGCAACTCAAAAGGTGAAACCAATATATGAGATAGACGCATTACATGCAAAGCGAGATATGTCAAGCCTTACTTTGGTATAATTGTGATGATTATGGCATACAGCTTATGAAAACCCCAAATTCACAATCTCAGAAAATTAGAATATTACATGACATCAATAACACAAGGATTGGAAATAGAACAATATCGGACCTCTGCAAAGTAGAAGCATGCATATGTACTCAGTACTTGGTTTGGGCCCCTTTTGCAGCAATGACTGCTGCAATGCGGCGTGGCATGGATGCTATCAGCCTGTGGCACTGCTGAGGTGTTATGGAAGACCAGGATGCTTCAATAGCGGCCTTCAGCTCCACTGCATTGTTCGGTCTCATGTCCCTCATCTTTCTCTTGGCAATGCCCCATAGATTCTCTATGGGGTTCAGGTCAGGCGAGTTTGCTGGCCAATCAAGCACAGTAATCCCATGGTCATTGAACCAGCTTCTGGTACTTTTGGCAGTGTGGGCAGGTGCCAAGTCCTGCTGGAAAATGAAGTCAGCATCCCCATAAAGCTCGTCTGCAGAAGGAAGCATGAAGTGCTCCAAAATCTCCTGGTAGACGGCTGACCCTGGACTTAATGAAGCACAGTGGACCAACACCAGCAGATGACATGGCTCCCCAAATCAACACAGACTGTGGAAACTTCACACTGGACTTCAAGCATCGTGCATTGTGTACCTCTCCATTCTTCCTCCAGACTCTGGGTCCTTGGTTCCCAAATGAGATGCAAAAGTTGCTTTCATCAGAAAAGAGGACTTTGGACCACTGGGCAACAGACCAGTTCTTTTTTCCTGTAGCCCAGGTAAGACGCTTCTGATGTTGTTTGTTGTTCAGGAGCGGCTTGACAAGAGGAATACAACATTTGAAGCCCATGTCCAGGATCCGTCTGCGTCTGGTGGCTCTTGATGCACTAACTCCAGCCTCAGTCCACTCCTTGTGAAAGTCCCCAACACTTTTGAATGGCCTTTTCCTGACAATCCTCTCCAGGCTGCAGTCATCCCTGCTGCTTGTGTACCTTTTTCTACCACACTTTTCCCTTCCACATAACCTTCTATTGATGTGCTTTGATACAGCACTTTGGGAACATCCAACTTCTTTTGCAATGACCTTTTGGGGCTTTCCCTCCTTATGGAGGGTGTCAGTGATGGTTTTCTGCACAACTGTCAGGTCAGCAGTCTTTCCCATGCTTGTGATTCCTACTGAACCAGCCTGAGAGACCATTGAAAGGCTCAGAAACCCTTTGCAGGTGTTATGGATTCATGAGCTGATTAGAGTGGGACACTTTGAGCCTAGAATATTGAACCTTTTCACACTATTCTAATTTTCTGAGATTGTGAATTTGGGGTTTTCATAAGCTGTACGCCATAATCATCACAATTATACCAAAGTAAGGCTTGACATATCTTGCTTTGCATGTAATGCGTCTATCTCATATATAGGTTTCACCTTTTGAGTTGCCATACTGACATAAATGAACATTTGCACAATATTCTAATTTTTTGAGTTTCACCTGTGTAGATTTGTTAATGAAATATCTTGTTTTGAGACTCAACTCTGTATAAATGATGAGCACGTTATTGCTAAAATGTATAAGATGTTGTTACAGATGAACTTAGAAGATGAACAAGTCAAGGACTGTATGATTAAATGGGCTAAAAATCTTGGCTATAATATCATGTTGGAACAATGGGAAAATATGTGAAATAAAGGTTTGAAATTTACATTGAATTATAACTTAAAAGAGAATTTTTATAAAATGATGTACCACTGGTATTTAACTCCTGATAAGTAATCAAAAATATATACTGGTATAACAAATGTTTGTTGGAAATATTCACAGGGTGAAGGAACCTTTTATCATCTTTGGTGGACTTGTGAAAAGGCTAAAAAATTTTGGGACCAGATATGCATTGTTATTCAAAAAATTCTTAAAGTGAATATTAAAAAAAACAGAATTGTTCCTACTGGGTTTGATGGAGAAAGGACTCGAGAAACAATACGGACCTTTGCTTCTATATATGATCACAGCTGCAAGACTGTTATATGCACAAAGATGGAAAGACTCACAAATACCTACAATGGAAGAGTGGACTATTAAATTAATGGATTTGGCTCAAATGGCGAAGTTAACAGCCTTAATAAGAGATAATACTGTTTCTAAATTTGTCTCCTCATGGCAACCCTTCCTAGATTACATGCTTGGGTTGGGAAAAAATGAAGCTTTGATTATGGGATTTAATGATTAGATGGCTTGTGTTGACAGAAATAATGTGAATTAGGATTAAATAGTGGTAAGAGATTAACTTTTTTTTTAATTTGTACTTATATCTGTATTGGAGATAGTCGGAAGTCACTTTTTATTTAATCTTTCTATTTGATCTCACTCTTTTAGTTTTTGTCTTTCTTTTAGTTCTATCTTCTCTCTTTTCTATATCTTCTGATTTGTATTTTAATTGTACTTTTTATATATCTTAATAAAAGTTTTGACCAAGAAAAAAAAAAAATGAAGGCACTTTATATTCTGGTAGTACCTTGTTACTCTTTTTCAAAATTTCTACGAGATCAGAAGATTAACAATATTCAGTAGATATGTTCTCAAGGTACACTTTATGAGATTCATCAATGTAAAATCAATATCATCTACCTATACATCTGAATTTATTGCTATGAATTACTTTCAGAACCAACGTAGTTGAAAAAGAGGTCTAAAATGTTGTAAACAAATGCATAAATTTTAAAATGCATCTTAAAACCAGATTGCAAACACAGGATAGAATGTTCAGATGTGAAAAATTTGTTTCTTGTAACTGAAAACATTTCAGATCGGGCCTTCAATGGGAGGGGGAAAGTTATGTAGGAGCCACATCTGGTCCATAAGATGCCAAATTGTTATCCAACTAATTTACCACACTGATAAATGGTGCCCAGTAATAGTATTCTCTGGGTAGTTTACAATAGACAATATTGTAAATATTGTTCAATATTTACACACAAAGATTACGCACAATATTTACACATGAATATTTACACACAATATTACACACAAAATATTTATTAGCAGAGGAAAACTTTAAAATCATGGATTTTTAAAGGAATGGGAGTCTTTTTTTTTTTTTTAATTCAAAATCCCTTTGTGTTGTGCTGAAAAGACAATAAGGAGCCTTTCTTTGTGGGAACATTGTGCAAGCGAAGCTGGCTGTCTTCTTGATAGTTACAGGTGTTATGGAACACACTGCCCCTACACCCTTATTCTTTGAAAGGTGCTGAAGACAATTCCTTTTCAGCAAGTGTTTGCCCTGTGATACAGCCAATTAGCTTTTTAATGTAATTTTTTTTTTCCTTACGTGTGCATCACCCTTACTTATATGTCTCCATGTTTGGGGCAGCCTATAATAAATCACTAAACAGGCTTGCCAGGCTAACTCTGTATATAAGGAGTAAGATGAAATTTTAACTGCCTGCTTCCTACTGTCTCATGTTGTTCTTGCTGAATTGTACAGCCACTTCTGATTCTTTGTACTCCAATGCACATAATTCCCCAGGACTGCCTGCAACTATGACTTCTTTTGAGCTCGTGTTTGCTTGTTTATTCAGGGATGGTGTAGAAAGTAAGAAAGCCCTGATTGAAATATGCAAGAACCATTACCTTGGCAAAAGGGGCTGAAACATTTTTTAAGTCCAGAGAAATAAGATACTGTAACATTCAGAAGCAGCTCAGGCAGATGCCACCCAGATTCACTGTAATATAAGAAGGGGGAGGAGGTACAGCACACTCAGACTTGCAATTCTATTCTATTCTCATAGCCTATCTCAAGTACAAGTAGTTTTAGCCTTCCTGTGAAATTGATTTCCTGGTCCGGTCTATATAGTGGGGCTGTTAAATGGTACTGAATCACCTTGTCTTCTATTGCCCCCTTTTTAAGTTGCTTTTGATTTTTCCAGGCATGAAGATCATCTCCAGATACTCCTGCCTTCACATTATGTGTTCAGAATATTTAAACTTTAGCTTTATTATTGGTGTTTCCAGTAAGCTGTCTGGTTTTACTTTATGTACTACTGAATGATGTGTTCTTATTGCACCCCAATGTGCCAATTCAAGTGGCAGGAACTTTGGCAATTACTTCAGATCCAAAGTGACTCTTTTCAAGTAGGATTCAAACAGAGTACTCTTTAGCAAGACTTATTGAGATTAAAAGGATAGGGTTCCAAGAAATTCAGTAAGTGAACTATTTTCGATTTAGAACAAAGTTATTCCCTAATACATTGTGTTGGAGACATTCTGAATTTATTTTTAGCAGCTTCCTATAATCCCATGAGATGTGGGGGGTCTTTTCAATGATAATGAAAAAAACTTGCATCTGACTGTTTGCATAATAGTCTCCTGAATGTTAATTAGGCTGGGAACCAGCTGTTATACAAAGGCATAATTTTTTCTTTGTTTTGCCTTTCACAATCTTATGTTACAACTGGGAAAACCATAGTCTTGACAATCTTTGTTGTCAGTATGATATCTCTGCTCTTTAAGACTTTGTCTAGATTCATCAATCTTTCTTCCAAGAAGGAGACATCTCTTTATTTCATGGCTAAAGTCACTATCCCTGTGAATTTCTAAGGCTAGGAAGAGAAAGTCTATTACTGCTTCAATGTTCCTCTATCTATTTGCATTGGATTGGCCTTGCCTACTGACATAATGGTTTTTGTTTGTTCGGATATTGATCAGAAGATTGGCTTTTGCATTTTCTTCTTTCATCTTAAACAGGACATTCCTTAAGTCTTTCTTGCTTCAAGCCATCAGAGTGGTATCATCAGCATATCAGTAGTTCTTGATGCTTCCCCCAGCAATTAAAATTCCAATTTCTGTTTCTTTGTGTCAACATTTCTCATGATATATAGATAGTCCTTGAGTTACAACAGCAATTGGGACCAGGATTGCTGTCACTAAGCAATGCAGTCGTAAAGCGCAATGTCATGTGACCACATTGCTTAGCGATGGCAATCCAGGCAGTCCCAGTTGCCATCATAACCCCACGATATGCAGGACAAAGCAGGAAGCAGCAGGAGTCTTAGGTAAGGAGTGTGGAGGTACCACAGGGGAGCGGGGGAGACCTTGTGAGGCCTGGAGCAGGCCAAACACAAGTTGGGGGAGTGGGGTACTGTAGAGCAGTGCAAACACAGGAAGGGCAGGGGAAGGAGGGCATGGTGCATGCAAGAGAGTGAAGGAGGGAAGAAGGGCATGGTGCATGTGAGTGAAGAAAGGCCGGGGTGTGTGGGGGAGACTTACATAAGGGACTTGCAACCTTCCATGCCAGTTTCCCTATTGACTTTGCTTGTGGAAAGCTGTCAGGGAAGGTTGCAAATGGTAATCACATGACTGCAGGATGCTGCAACCAGTTGCAAGTGCGAGCTGGTTGCCAAGCACCCAAATTTTGTTCATATGACCATGGGATGCTGCAATGGCCAGAACATTGAGGACTGGTCATAAGTCCCTTTGTTCAGTGCCATTGTAACTTTGAATCATCACTGACCGAGTGGACATTAAATGAGGACTACCTGTACTCTGCATATGCTATATGCATGCTTCTTTCTGAATTTTAAACCCTTTAGTTGCTCCATATCCTATTTGTTTTCTGGTCATCATATAAATTCTTCAATAGACATGGCTCAGCACACCCATGTTTTTAAGGGCTATCCAGTTTGTTACAAGTCTACACAACCAAAAGACCTTGTATAATTAATAAAGCAAAAACAGATATATTTCAGGAACTCTCTTGTCTTTTACATTATCCATCAGGTGTTAACAGTGTGTTTGTATTTTTGTATTGTATTTGTATTTTCAGATGGCTTTACTCCTTCTGAATCCAGCTTTTACATTTGACAATTCTCATCCTATGTATTGTTGAAGTCTAGACTGCAAAATCTTGAGCACTACTAGCATGTGAGTTAAGTAAAATTGTTTGGCAGTAAGAATTTTCTTTAAGACTGCCCATTTTCATATTGGTATATAAATTAATCTTTTCCAGTCCTTTGGCTACAGCTGTGTTTTTCATATATGTTTAAAAACTGCAAGTAGCAATTTAGCTGTATCATCTTGTAAGATTTTAAACAGTTTTGCTGGTATTTCATCATCTCCTCTAGCTTTCTTGTTAGTAACATATTCTAGGCTCCACTTAATTTCACTTTTGGAATGTCTTCATACATTTATTGATGCTGCTGTCTCTTCTGTACAGTTCTTCTAATATATTCACATCATATCTTCCTTAGATCTTTGGCCTCTTTGTCATTTATTCTGGCCACCTTTGCATGAAAAGTTTCCTTGATTTCTGCAATTTTCTTAAATGGATCTCTTGGCTTCGTATTTGAATGTTATCCTCAATCCTTTGCAAAGCATATTTAAATATTACTTCTTGTTTTTTCCTGCTCTTCTCTGGAATTCAGCATTTAGACTGGAAATTGACTCTGGCTTTCTGCTACTCCTCAGCTTTCTTCAGCAGACTGCCATTTTATCTTATTTTAATTTTTCCATTTTGGAATATTTTTTGTTTGTCTCATCTTTAAATATGCCACCGATTGAAGTTCAGAGTTGTTCAGGCATTCTATCACATTATCCATTAAATCTGCTTTTTATGTTTGCCACATGATCTTATGGAATACTGCTGAGCTTGTATCTTATTCATCTGATTATTTTATTTTATATGTTTTCTTTAGTTTAAGTTGTAATTTGCAAGGAGTTCATGATCTGAGCTGAAGTCAGTACCAGGTCATTTCCCCATTTTTCCTTGCAGAATGCATAGTCAGTTTGAATTTTTCAGGCAGAACTGTGTTCCTTGGCATTCTGCTTCATTTCATACACCACAGCCAAAATTTCCTATCATTTCAAGTGCCACTGTCCTTTAATTAGTATGCCATCATTTTTATGGGAGGGGGTGATAATATTGGATGTTACCATGGAACTGATCAGTTTTCACTTCCTCTGAATCTGTGGTGGGAGCTAGACTTAGATGGGGATCACTGAATATCTGATTTACTTAGATTGGACTTGAATTGAGATCATTCTCTATTTGGGAGGGTTGAATCTGAGCACTGATTTTATCACCCTTTTATTAATAGAGATGGTTACTCCATGTATTTGATTGTTTTCTTCTCCTCAGTAGAATACCTGATCCTCCTTTGATGTAAAGTGACCCATTCCAATTCATTTCAGTTTACTATTTTCCAGAATATCAATGTTCAGTCTTGGCACTTCTGCTCTGACAAATGCTTTGCTTCATGATTTTGACATTCCACATATCAATGGTTTACGTATCTTTGTAGCACTCGATTTTCCTTTTGCCCCTGAGCATATCACCAGCTGGATGTCCTTTTGCTGCAATTCAATGCATCATAACTAGCAGCACTACTTATACTTACAATCTGTTCTTAACTCATAGGTTTTGGGGTATCTTATGATCTGAGCTTCTGGGTTCATCTTTTGGCGTCATGTTGATATTTTCATGGTTGTGGAGATCTATTCGTTTTTTGTGGCAGAATCCAGGAGTAGGTTGGCATTTTTTATTCCAGTGATTTATTTTTAATTGGATCTCTCCTCTATGCCCTTTATTGGTATATCTTGGCAATGTTGGGAATTCCAACAGTATAGCTCATAGCATCATTGGTATGTTTGATCCCTTAACCACTACAAATTAACAATCTATAAAGGAATTGTCACCAATTGTAGCAAGCATCAACTTACAAAACAGGGTGTTTTAGCCTTGACTATGGTAGATTCCCCAATAGGATTTCAGGTTAGATCTTTCATCTACTCTGCATTCCTCTTTGCTAATAATTCAGACAGGTTTCAGATCAGATGGCATTGGTTGGTTTGCTGATTACCTCTTGTGGACTAAGGACAAGGCTAATATAATCATCCTGGTTCTTCTCTATCTCTCAGTGGCTTTTGATATCATTGATCATAGTATCTTTCTGGACCACCTACAGGGATTAGGAAAAGGAGGCAGAATGTTGCAGTGGTTCTCCCGCTTTCTCTGTTGGGTCCAGTTGGTCTTGGGGTGGGGGATGGATCAAGCTAGAAGATCCCTGACATGCTGGGTGTCACTGCTCTTAGTGGTTTGTTTAACATCTAGGGGAGACAACTGGGTGAGGTCATCCATCACATATTATCAGTATGCGGATAATACCCAGTGATACATCTTGACCCTGGGCTGAGCAGATAATGCTATTAAACTCGTGTCCCAATATCTGCAGGTTGTCTGAGTCCAGATGGATAGAAACATACTCAAGCTGAACCGCGACAAGGCCAAGTGGCTGTGGTTATTTGGACCTCCTGAGTTTGGAGATGTTCCCTATTTAGCCTTGAATAGGGTTGCTCTTTCCCCTTTAGGACTGGTGCACAATTTGAGGGTCTTCTTGGACTCCCACCTCCATCCATGCTTGAGGAGCATGTAGTAGCTCTGGCCAGGAAATCCCTCACACAAATTCATCTAATATGTCAATTGCACCCATACCTGGACCAGGAGACCCTTAGGACAATCACCCATAATTTGGTCACCTCACATCTGAATTATTGCAATGCAATCTACATGGGGCTGCCCTTGAAGATCACTCAGAAACCTCAGCTTTTCCAGAATGCAGCAGCACAGGTAGTTATGGGCATGCCATAATATGCTCATGTATCACCTAAGCAGACTTTCTCTGTTGTAGCACTTACCCTTTAGAATGATAGATTCATACAACCTTCACTCTGACCTTATACTCTTATATGTACTTACTTGGAAAATGCCTAACTGAAAATTATGGGACTTATGTGTCTACACTTGCTCTGTAAAGTATGAATATTGAGAAAGGAACACTAGGAGTAACCATTGCTCCGGAGCACTTTTCAATTCAGAGACAGTTGAACTGTCATCATGTTTGAAAAAGGGAGCCAGAGAGAAACAGTACCACGTTTCTCGGTGCTTATTTTTACACAGGTAGTTTACTACTTTATATTAGCATCATCTAATGGTTTATACTTTCCTTACAAGCTTCTGAAATATAAATTCTCCTTTAAGTCAAGCTTGATTCCTAGTAACTCTATGGGCAGTTAGTTTGCCTTCTTACATAAGAGTTACCTGATCTTTCATATTTTACTTAAAAGACTTTAAAATATAAATTCTCCTGCCAGTTGACTTTTCATAACATCACAGACACAACCATGTGATTTTCTTGGCAACATTATGAAAATGATATATGAATGCCTTCTTCCAGAAGGTTTTCTTGACCTCACAGTCTAGCCATCAACCATGGGATTTCATGATAGATCCCCGTGCAAGTACTAGCCAAGTCTAACCCTGTTTAGTTTTTAAGAGCAGCCCAGATCAGCTAGTTGTCACTGCCCAGCTGGGCATGTAAGTAACTCCATGTTGCTCATTTTCGCTGTAATTTTTATAAATGTTCAGTATCAGAGCTGCCCACAGAGGGGGACAAGGAAAGGCAAATGACAAAAACAGTGTCTTCTTTTCTTAATGTAAGCTATTCCCCCTTTGTATATGTTTTGTGACATTGCATATACATTCTGTACAAAAGGGGTAAAGCTTGCATTACAACGCTAAGATGCTGTTGCTTCCTGTAGATGCCTTTGCTAAATACAGTATGTATATTCTTCACTGTGTACTTACAGAAGCAAAATACGGAAAGTCTCACATAAACATCTCTTTGACACACATAGAGGATACCAGTTTTCTCTTGATTAACTTCCGAATGCATACCTTCACTTGGAAGTGGATATGCGCTTTATCTCTTGGAAGATGTAGATGGAGGAACTTAGTTACTAGTAGCTGAAAGGGTCTAGCCTAGGACGTTTGTTCTAGGAGGAGGTTGATCTTGGAAACATCAGATGTGCCTCTGAATGCCTTCTAGTGAGCCCTAAGTAATCATGTAAGTCCAAATTGGGGCATCCAAAACTTAGGCTGAGGCTTGGATAGCTAATTTCACCCTCATTGCTTTCAATGTGAGGGGATTTAAAAGAGAGAAAGATTAACCAGGATGAAAAGCCTGTAGAGATGCCCTCACATGACCCCCTTCCTATTGAGTTTAGCCAGGAAAGCATTGAAAACCATGTACAATTGATAGCTTCACTCAAGGAATAAAGAATTTTGGAGTGAATTTTACACTATAGAACTCTACCTGATAAAAGAGTTAATGAAATACATTGGAGAATAAGTACCTCACCCAATACAATAGCTGCTTTGGAGTCTATGTAGCTCTTTAAATCACTTTTCCCCCACTTTACTCTACCTTAATTGCCCTCTTAGTCCTTGAGCACAGTCAAGTGTGTGAATGTTTTAAAATGGAAGTGGAAAGAGAAGAGGGAAGTTATTTTCATAATCTGAGTAAAAGCTTGAATATCAAACTGTTGACTAGATGGAATGTGCTTCTTTCTAGTCTTCCCCGTGATTTTAAAGGAACTTATTGCAATTCATTAAGTATTGACTAAGGAACAATAGTATAAAGCATTTAAAAATATCAGTTTTTAATGTATGTGCATGCATATGTACTGTGAACTTTTTTATTCCATATTAGCAGAGTTCTAATCCAATATTCAATATCTGTATTCATTAGCTGTGTATGTATACATTTTCTCAACCTTACCATTAAAAATGTTCATTTAATTCAAATCTCCTGTGCTTTATTTAAGGCCCATATCACTGATATATACCATTATTAAATCATAAACATTGATTGGATTTACACTTTCACTTCTGTCTAGAAATTAAGTACAACTTTTCAATCATTCAGACTGATTCCTGCTAACTACATGGATATGCAGTTTTAATAAGCCGCTTCTTGGAAGTGGCTTGCCATGGCCTTCTTCCTAGAGAGACTGGACCAAGGGGCAGGACTAGAATTCCCCTAGGGGTGAGGGTGGATTAGCTGAAAAACATTATTTCTGAAGGGAAAGGGTGAAAAAAAAAAATTAAGGCTACCATATCTGGGCTGCAAAGATGGTACTATATCTCATTGCTGCCATCTAACAGCCATCTGGATTTTTGCTGCTGAAATATCATATTCCTATTTTATGTTGAGGTAGTAAAGGACAACATTTCTTTCTGTGTCTCTCCCTGGCATGCACGCGCGCGCGCACACACACTAGTTTGTAGACAGAGCTGCAATAATCAGTCTGTCCATTCTTTCATTCCATAAAATCTTCCTGTGGAATATCAGTATAGCTATTTCTTACCTGGGCACCTGTTAAAAGTTAACTCCTCAAATATCTCAATTTGGGTACTGCTGAGAATTCTGGGGGTTGAAGTCCACATTTCTAGAAAATACCAGGTTCTCTATACAGCATTCTTTGCCCAGTGAATAAATGGTCCTACATCAACATTCTTCAATCTGATGCTCTCAAGATATTTTGGAATTACAACTTCCACAATTCCTGAAACATCTGGAAGGTGAGAGTTGGAAAGGCTATTGTAGGACTATCATTTGCTTCCTGATAAAGGATCTAAATTATGCATGGTCTGTAGATTCAGGATTTCTAGAAAAACTATGCTCATTTTTGCTAGTCATGTGTATCTTTAGGAGTTTATGATCTTTGTCAGGAAAAATCATAAAAAGAAAAAAAAAAAGGCTCTAGCCCATATCTCCTAAGTGGATTTAGTAGAAAACCATGGTAGCTAAAATTAATATAGAGCCAAAACAAAGGAAGTTTTTTACAGCATAGGTTTATGAGTCTCCAAATCAGACAGTATAGATTTATTAAAACACAGATTTTGTGAACTTTGTTGAGCTTGCTAATTTATTCTTTCTTTTCCAACTATAAGGCTGTCCAGGTGTCCAAAAGACAATACAATCACAAAAGCAAAAGATAAAAGAGTTAAAAGAAGTTGTCATCATCATCATCATCATCATCATCATCATCATCATCATCATCATCAATCATCTCACTTAAAGGGCCGAATGGAAAAGGAAGGATTGATGCGGTCCCTAAAATGCAAAATAGAAGGGGACTAAGCATGGTTCCCAGGGCTAAGGGTACAGTAATTCCTTTTCATATCTTGGGAGTATTTTTGTTTAATTTCTTTTTTTAGGGTTCTTGCTCCTCTGGGAAACATTACTTTTCTAAAGTCCTGCAGATCTAGAGAGCTATTTTTAAAGGGTTGAGAGAATCTACTACTGATAAAGGATTTTTAAAGCACATGCTTCTTTCTATATCCTACTTTGGGTAGAAACAGTTGAACTGTTTACTTTTCTGGTGTTTCATTTTCCTTTGCAAGTGAAGCCTTAACCAGCAAACAGTAATGTTTAATGTTGCATCTATTGTCTTCTTGTGACTGCATATGGTCTTATAAAAAAAAATCAAATTGAGTAAATGAATCTTATTTGGATAACCAGTCCATTTTTGGATGACCACAAATATTTGTTAACACAGATAAACAGTTAGCCACACCAGCTGAATCCAAATCAGGGTTTGCTTGTTTTTCAAAATGCTGCTGCTGATTTCTCAAACCACTTCCATAAATCTATTCAAATCTTTCTTTTGTGCTTGAATGAGGTCCGTTGCCATTGCTTAAACTTTTACAAATAAATATGTTCCGAACTCTTCAACATGACAGGAAAAACTATCTTCCTATGGCAAATACTGTAGATCTATATGCATTATTTAGGAGAGGAACGGGATAGTAAATCAAGCTAGCTACCTTCCTAGATCTGCTAGAGTAGCAGAGTCTAGTATTTATCTAGTGAATTTTAATAAAGTGTTTACAGGATAGGAAAGAGGAAGAGAAAAAGCATATTGCTGTATTATTCACATCAAATAATGTGAACTTTCTCAAACATTATTGCATTGCAGCTGAATCTCAAGACTCTAGCTAGACAAAGGTTGATTCCTGGTCTGGATCATTATTTCCTCTAATAGTGTATCTGGTCTTAACTGCTTGACAGCTATGTTATTAATTTTTATTTATTTACAATGCTTGTATTGACTGCCTTATAACACAGTGTTCAGGATAACTTACAAGGATGGGCAACCTGCTGGCTGCAGTCCACTTGGGACCCCTAGCATGCCATTTGCAGCCCCACAGCCACCCACCTCACCCACCCAGACATTGCACAGCCAACATTTCAGGGATAACCGGCCCATTTTCAGCAATTCATGATTTTTCCTCCCCAATTCAAATAAGCATGGAAATGGGAGCAAAAGATCTGAGAGTCAACTGCTCCCATTTCTACCTATAATAAAACCCCTATCCCACCCTAAAGAATTTGACATTGTACTGCTAAGGGTTCTGACTTCCTAAAAACTCTTAAACACCTCCCCCCAAAACACTGGTGAGAAAAAAAATCTGCCCCCATCCTTCTTGCGATAAGGTCATGTTTCCAGTGACATTACATGCAGCTCTCTGGTCACCCACCATGGCCTATAGAAATAAAATGGTAAAGAAAAATATGATGGGGGGGGGACCAAGACAGAGGTATCAGCATTCTTAGGAAAGACAAACTATTAAAAAAAAACAAAATTAAAGGGAAATTCACCCATCTCACTTCCCATTCCCATTCATTCCAGTGAGCGTTAAAATGTTCTCTGGTCATGGAATGTGGATGTATATTGTCAGCCCAAGAACAACAGCGAGACAGTCCAGAACAGTTCAGCTCCTTTATTAGCTTACACCTAATAGACAGAATCTCACCAGACTCATTCTAATCCCCAACAACAGCAACTATAACCATCATGCCCCGGGGGGGGGGCAGTCTCCTCCTCTTGACTTTCACACGGTCCATCTGGGGGCTAAGGAGGTGGTTCCCCTGGAATCTCTCTTGCCCTCCAAGCAACCTTGAAGCTCCATTCCAGAATCCTCCCCGCTCATGCCTTCCATCAAGTATTGAGAAGATAAAACAGAGAGGAAGTATGGATACCTTGCTGGCATGTCCCATTTCTCCAGCTGACTTGAGCAAAAAATGGAAGCCCTGAGCACAATTTAATCATGAGTCATAATTTGACTCTTTCCATTAGGGTTCAGACATAAAGGATTGGATTTCAGAGATGTGTGATTTGGCACTTTTTGAGCAAATTATATGTTTGGTTGATCATAAAATGTCACATTACCTCTCCCTTTGGGAATTAGTTTTGAACAGGCTTGGTTGATATTAAAAGCTTAAGTCTTTTCTTTAACGATTTACAAAATCAGGTGAACTTGGGATATAGTTGTAATTACAGGTTTGTTTGTTCTTTTGATGTATTTTTTATTGTTCAAAGTTTTTCTTTCCTTTGTTTTTGTGTATGCTAAATTGTTTATTTTTCTTTAATATTATTTTATGTATGTCTGTTGGCAAACAGGATTTGGGTTTGGGGAAAAAATAAATAAAAATAAACATAGTACCAGGGTTACCGATGCCTCCTTCCTGAAGAAAGTTGTGTGAGTATCAAGCCATTTTCTTGTTACACACCTGAATGATGTGATACCTTTGTGCAGACCAAATTGCAGCCCCAAACCTTGTTACTGTGGTAGTCTTTGGCAGGAGATATAATTTGGCCACCTGCCAGTCATTTTTTCAGCAATGAATTTCCTTCCCATCATGCAATCTCTCAGTAGACTTAATAGACTTGCATTCAAGACAAAATCTCAGCTACCACAGCTATCAGCTGGAAGAGCCTTTTAGCTTCCCCACTAAAGATTTCAGAAGGAATGAGTTCCTTGGAAGTGGGGAGCTTGTACAATTTTGGGAAAAAGTTCCCTCCCGAGGTCAAGTCAATTAAGCTATTTTCCTCTGTCACTTAAAGAAGAAGAGTAAAATCCATGTTCCCTCCTCTCTCTGTCTCTTTGTTTATCCCTCACCATGTCAGTTTCTCTATCATCACATTTCTGTTCTTTTGCCTGTTCCTGTAATGGTCTGTGAGAATGCCCTTGAGAGGTGGAAGCAAGAGGAGGAGTCACAGACCAGGCACCAGTCAGATCAGGGTTCCTCAATCTCAACAACTTTAAGATGGGTGGACTTCAACTCCCAGAATTCTCCAGCCAGCAAGATTGATGTCAGCCCTTTGACAAGAATTCTCCAGTCCAGACAAGAAGCACCAACCATGAATAGTAATGCTACCTTTATTGTAAGGTTACAGTAATAGAATCTTGCAAGTCTGAAAGCACATCTCTCCCCCCTCACCTTAATGGCCAAAAAACTAGGGATGCTCCCTTCTGAGACATTTGCCACACCCCCATTGCTTCAATTCCCCTCCTACGTGTGTGTATATATATATTTGTGTGTTTCCCTGTGTCTTACTTGGTCCTTCTGTCAGTATCAGTTTATTTTTATGCTACGTATTTATTCCGCTCTCTGAATTTGTGTCTTCTCATATCCAGCAGGCTTTTCCTTGCATCCTCATCTCTGTCTTTTTCTATGACTGATAATGCAGACTACATTCCCAACTTTTTATGACTGACCCTGCCCCCAGAAAATTTATGGCATGTCACAACTTCACAAAACAATTATATCAATGACACTGTTTAAGAAAGGTTCAGAGCTCCTAAAGACACCCTGCTCTGCTTTAGATGTACCAAAGGAAAGCCTTTTGCTACCAGTAACTCTTGCTTCTTGTGTAAATGAACTGAAATTGCAGTTCCTTTATTTCCAGAGAGAGAGCCAATCATTCTACAAGTTCACAGGATAAGAAACACAATGGCAAAGATGTTAAAAGGGCTCTGGGTGAATGCAAATGAATGAATGAATGCTCTATATGAATGCTATGGAACAATGGTTTTCTATAAATTATACAATATTGTGAGAATGTTTGGAGAGAAGGAGAAGTAAATGGAACTGAAACAAAGTGTCTCTTGGGATCTTGTCTTGGCTAATAATGCATTAAACTTGTAAAACCTTTTACCTCTTTTCCAGTTCCAGGCTGTTCCCCATAGCTAGAAATCTCTATACATGTGTTTTGGGTGATTAAAGTCTTCTGTGAGCTGAGTTTTACTCCTGATGTTATATGGACATATCCATATTTTTTTCTTGCCAACAAACTTTTGTTGCTGGCTAGTCTATAGCCCTGGTGAACCCCCTTCCAAGGACTACCCCAAGTCCAATCTTGTTTAGTGTTTCAACAACAGCCATGGTTGAGTAAATGCTACTACCTGCTATATACACCTTCAGTTGTAGATATCTGATTGACTTCTAATATTGAAAGTATTTGCCATCTGTATGATGCAAACTGCTTGGTAAATATATTTCATTTATATCAGACCATAGTCAATTCTGATGGTTTGAACATTTTAGATCTTAGAGAATAAGATGTATTTCCAATAGAACAGAATATATATAGCTCAGGGTTGAACTATGGAGTCCTTGGTGCTCTCTGAGCTTGGCTGTTTGCTTGAAGAAGTTTCATTTCCCAACTAGGTAACATCATCATCATCATCATCATCATCATCATCATCATCATCATCATCCTCATCCTCATGTTGCTACCTAGTCAGGTAATGAAATGTCTGCAAGCAAACAACCAAGCTCAGAGAGCACCAAGGACTCCACAATAAGAGGTAATGTGAAGAAAACAGTGTTCGGATGTGTGACATCTAAATCAAAAATAGATATTTTATTTATATTTCCCTTTGTCAGAGTTCACATTAAGCTAATTAAATTCATTAACTCATTGATTTTTTTCCATGCAATACCGCAGTGAATCCAATGTCCATTTAATATAAAGCAAGAACAGCTAATGGTGCTATCAAATACTGGAGATCACCGGGAGCAGAGGAAAACATTAAAAAGACAAATCTGTATTATCCACTTAGAATCATGGAGTTTAAAATCTCCATTTCAGCCCCTGAGTCCAACATGAAGCTCAATACAACATAAACCAACCCCCTTCAAGCAAAAACAAATGTCTTTGCTTGAAGACATTCAATGAAAGCAAACAGATCATCTCTTGTGGTAATACATTAGTAATGGCTTTCCTTTTTCCTCTGCCCAGTTGTCCATCACTCATGCATACCTAGGTTCTTCATTGTAACTCACAAATGGTCTTATCAGCATATACAGTATTGCTGACAAGGCATTAAAAGTCCATCACCAGATATACTGTGCATCATAAAATATATCTTTCTCCCTGAGGTACCTAGTAATATGTGATGGCTTGTCAATGTCCCTCAAGGCTTTCTTGGTAAATTCAAACATTTTTCCTTCAGATGTATGAAGGCACAAGCATAAGGACCAAAATCCTTTACATCCATTTTATCTTCAGTAAGACAGTTCATCTGATACTTGTACATCACCAACCATCTGGTATTGGACCATGTATCTATTTTCTTTAATTGCATTGAAATCATTTATACCAACTAATGCCACATTATAGCAGTGTAATTTAATTTGGAGCTGTTCATTATACTTACATTACCCTTCAGAATTGGATCTCAGCCAGAGAATAACCCAGGAGTAGCCAGCTACACACTTCCTGAAGTGCTAAATATACACCTTTGTAGAGTGGAATGCCAGGTCTTTTGCAGAAGACAACTGTGGCATGGCATTTCCTGGCCACTACTAACTCTGTCAGCTTCAAAATAATATTTTTTTTCTTCCTAGGCTTTTCAACCCCAGATTCTACCTAACTACAGCTTTAATCTTTATTAATAATTTGGCATGAATTATGTATATACATCCAACTGTTCGAATGTTGTTGTGGAGTCCTATCCAAATTTATACAGTACAAATAATGTGTGAAAAAAGGAATTCAAGGGAATTCAGTAAAAAAACAAAAAACTAACCCTTGACAACAGTAAGGTTTTTAAAATTTATATCTGCAAGCCAAAGTGCTTTTCTGTATCTGAGAGCTTCCTTTTTAAAGCATGCAATAATCACACAGATGTTTCTGTGGGTCTATTTATTGCAAGCTTTCACCATTGATTGAGGATAGGCATTGTAAAATAAATAAAGTATTTATAGCTGATATTGTAAATGTCAAGTATTCTGTTATGCTAACTTTGTCTAGGCTTCTTTCCCTAGAATGTTAGAATGATTGGGGTAAAGGATGTTTATTAACAACTCAGCAGGATGCTCTCACCTTTTACAGTTATTTATGGAAACCAAGATGTCTTACATGATCCCAAAATTAAGAAAAAGGAATGGCCATGATTCAGCCAACATTTCACACATCTCAGTCTTTTGAGAGAATATTAAACGTGTTCCTCTTTCACTGACATCAGTATATTGGACTTAAAAATCCTCAATGTGGGCTGGTTGCTGCACTTCCTGTACAATATACAATAGCACTCAACTATTGCATGTACACCACACATGTTTAACTTCAGCATACAGCAAAGAAAACATTTAGCTTTGCTAATTTTTAAATCAGCCACTATAGTTGTGCCATTACTGTACAGTAGACTGGTATACTCAAATTATAAGGTAACAGTATCAATTTCTAGGTGGTACAAGCATCGTTCGCTCATTTATGTAAACAAACCTTCTATTCACAAGGACAAACAGGCCTTTTGGAGTCAGCTGGCAATCCTTTGGGCTAAAGTCTACCCGGTTTTGAGTGAAATCCTGGGAAATACTCTCATCAAAGTAGAATCTGGAAAAAAGTAGGTAGGGCAGAACAAAAATCTAATTTATTTGGTTTTAATAATAGTAGTTAATATGACTGCTCCCAAGTGCTTTGAAATACATGTTTGATACATACATATCATATACCCTCTCTTTAGCTCCAAAGCAAAGTTACTGCTCAATTTGAGCTCTAAGTTTGATTTGGAGTCAAAGATTGTTCAACTTTGTTCTAGAGTGAACAACAGTGGGCAAATCATCTGGCTAATAAGGGCTAGCAATTGTGTGAATGACAGTATCTGACAGTTAAAGTACAGTATTGTCAAGCGTTAGGAAAAATCTCTGTTCTTGTTCTTCCCAGTTATATTCAACTGTTGAAGAAAATGAGTTTTGCCCCCTTTTGATCTAATCACTGGCTTGCTCAGTTCATGGTTTGATGCTATGTGAGTAGACAAGGGAGAAAGGGAGGAAGCTCAGGTGCCAGGAAAAGAGTCTCCCCCATTCACTGGCACTTGGGATTCCTCATTTACTTCAGTGCTTGCCCTGTTCTTTAATCACTATATAAAGAGGCCTTGATGTGGGACCCAAAATGTAGGAGAGATATTTAAAGATGGCTTCAACAGTAATAGCAGGTACCACCATGTGGCATTCTATTATCGTGGAAAAGAGGCAACATTGTCAGCACTTTTACTGTAGACTCTTTTTCCTATTCTCCACCTGTTTCAATTAGCTTTCTGCCTTGTGGAATGACAGCATTAACAGGCAGGCTTGGAGAATGACAAATACCTGTTAGTTCAGGAAAAGCTGTGCCTAGATTTGGCAAAAATCCATGCTTTACTTACATTCATCTTGAGAACTGCAATGCACTTTAAAGACCTTTCCTTATGACTGTGTTTGCTTATTTATGTGTGCATTTCTTCGATCTATATCCTGCCTTCCCTTCAGGAACTCACGGTCATCTACACAGTACTTTGTTCCCTTATTTTCCCCTATTTCAACAGAACTAGGGGATAGGATGGGCTGAGAGAGTGACTGGCTCAAAGCCATCCAGTGAGCTTCCATAGTTATGAGTGGACTAGATCCTGGGTCTTCCCATGCCTGCTCCAACACTTTCACCACCACAAGTCTTGTCCACCTGTGCTTGACTTGGAAGAATAATATCAACATGACATTTGCAGTTCTTACTGCTAATCTCTATCTTGCCTCTATTGCTTAGATCCTAAGTTACTGCTAGTTACAGGAAAATAGAAGGGAAAAACATGTTTGAGAATCTTAATTAATCCTTTATTTGTGCACAAAATAAGCCTTTGATAAATGTGCTAATTTAAAGTGTCACCAAGAAGATGAAGAAGACTTGCTCTACTTCCTTTTGGAATTTGTCTTCTTTGATGAAAGCCAGAAAGAGAAGATTAGCAAGCTTGAGGAAGAAGACCTACAGTGCGAAAATTATTTTTTAAAAATGAAAAATGTAAATTTAAAACATTTGAGTTTCAGGGGAACTATGCAATGGCTGGGAAGATGTTTCTTGTATTTTTTTAAAGGGAAATCCTAACAAGGTACCAATAGTTACTTAAGAAAGAAAACACCTGAAGAATCCCTTTTGTGTACACACGTGAATTCTAATCATGGTATGCTACCGAGATCCTCATTTAAGATAGTAAAATTGTTTCTAGAACCCTTAAATCCTGGATGATGTAGGCAGTACTGTGTTCACTTTGGGTTAGCAGACAAAAGTACTTTTGAATCTTAAAGTAACATCACACATCAAAATGTCATACATTTTAAAGGATATTTATACCGTGTAGGTATAGATGTCAGTGGGTGTTCCTGGGGGCCAAGGGTGCACCACAGTGGTGTTGCACTGCAGTATTTGACACAAACTTTGCCCCTTCTGTGCTTGCATCACAACAACACATGCAAGTACATCAAGGGCAGAGTTTCGATCCTGACATTGGGTCAATTTGACAAAATCAGGTGGTCGCAGGTGCTTCCAATAGGCTGCACCTCCTTTTGTGCTTATATTCAGCAGTAATGTTTGCTTTGGCCTAATATATAAAGTCCCTGTAAGTATAAAATAGAAAGGGGTGTGAGTGCGATGACACAGTTTTTTAGAACGAATGGATGTGTTGAATTGAAAAACAAAACTCCAGTTGGAAAGGAAAGAGTGATGGTGTGCTGACTAGCAACCAGGAGAAGGCAAGATGAAAGCATTCCTGTTGCATGAGCAACAATGAAGTAGAGACAATTTGAAGAAAGCAGCCTAGGTTTGTGTCCTGCCTGGTGTTCCTCTTGTGGGAAGGTGCCATGTGCAGCCTGTGCTGTTGACGGAAGGAGGAATACTGAGAATAAGCTCTCGGTGCACTTTATGGTGGCTAATGAAAGCTGGTGCTCTCTCATTTCATGATTCAGCAGTGCTTACACAGGCCGTGGCTATAGCAGCCCAAAGCATCCTCCCCTCAGCACTCTGCATGTTCTAATGATTTAGGTCATTGAAATCTGAATGCCATTTATTGTTGCTTTTTCACAGTAATTTGCAATAGCCAACCACTCAAGCATGCAATCGTCTCTTTTCCTGCCAAAAAAGAAAACAGAAAACGAAAAGGAATTAGTGAACTCCTCCCAAACACCTATTGCTATCTAAATTGTTCCAGAGTGCTCAGAAAGAATTTCATAGATGCGGTTACCAAAAGGAGGGGGCAACAGAAGTACTTTCAAGGAAAGGCATAGGATGGACCGAGATGAATGTTCTCATCTTCTTCTAGCAGCATTCTGTATCCAGCCATCAAAGACATTCTCTATTTTCCCCAGCTTCTCTTTGGGACACAAAACACCCCAGAGGGCTATAGAATTATGTATAGCTATATCGAGAAATAGGATCTGTTCAGTAGCATTGCTTCTGAGTAAACCATATATTGGGTTGTGTGAAATGTCAATAATAGTTTTGATCTTATATTGGCCAAAAAAATCCCCCCAACTCTTTGGAAAGTGCAATATTGGAGGCCCCAATAAGCATTTATATTTATTTTAATATATGTATACCCTCTGCCAGGGCAGAAAAGTAATTTCTTTGAAAAAAAGATTCATTTAAATCATGGATGGGGAGATTTGGAGTTCTAGATGGTCCAGTGATGGTGTCAGGATGGCTGCCAGTTCCTTATCCTTGAAATGATGATATGAAACTTGGGTACATATTGGTAGGGAAAAAATACCTCTAAGTTTCATGGAGGGAGATGGTAGGAAATACATCTACATGCAGGCCCTTCTTGAATTTTGGTTCATGGTTTTTCAATGCTATTCCCCCCCCCCCCACCCACCCAAAGGAAATGGTCTCACTTTTTATAAGTACAACTTCCCAAATTATATGAATGACAAAGGGAAGATGCTGAAATATTTTGCCACTTGGAAAACATCCCAAACAACTAAGAAATGATTCTTAAAGCACCATCTACATATGATTTAATTTGATTTCAACAGAAGGTCTAGCTGCTGAGTCCTTATGACAATGGGCACAGTAGCTTTGTTCACCTATTAGATGCATTTAGCATATTTAGCTCTGTAGGTGGCATTTAAGCAACTCAAGAATTTTATGATTGAAAAAAGTGATGAACACTTTAACTTCCTGAAAAGGAGCTTCAAAAGCTTCACTAATTACATGCTTCTTGCTTTCACTGCTTTCATTTCTTAAGCTAAGATTTCTGTAAATTAAATATACTGAAACTTACAGGACAGCCCAACCAAAGTGATCTGAAAAGCTGTTGGTAGCATATCAATGACCAATACGATTGTTTTCTACAGGTGCAGCAAATAATAACCATGCCCAGAGAGTTGGGGAAAGAAAAAAAGAGTGAAAATCACTCAGTAGTCAGAGGTTAATGTCACTTGCTGTAGCATAGCAATGGACTTTGCTGGAGGATCCTTTGGCCTAATTGACTAAGCTGGGTTTCTATGTCCTAATGTTCCTCTGAAATTTCTCATGAAATATTGGACTGAGACAGCCCTGCCATGCAACAGGAAGAACATGCCTCTTTCAGGCAGCACCGTGAGGTGGAGAAGAAGGAAATAAAATCATTAACTGGTGCTTTTCAAAGGAAGGCAGCATCATGCTTTGAGATGGCAATGGAATTGGAATTCATCGTATCATTTGTTATAACTGAATCATTCAATTAATTGGTTTTATTTTAAAAAAAAGAATGCAGGGGAAACATGCAAAAGTTCCTTTCATTTTTTTTTTTAAACTGTAAATTTGTTTTCCTTAATGCAGTTAACAGAACTTGCAGTGACAAGGAAACTTGTGTTAGTTCAGGAAAAGATTTCTTGTTTATGTTCAGCATCTTTTGCCTGGCCAAATCCAAGACAGGAATTTCTAGCAACCTGACCACTTCAATTATCCACATCTCTCTCTCTTCATGGTGGGCAGTCACTGCAAGTTCTGTTAACTGCATTAAGGAAAACAAACTTACAGTTTAAAAAAAAATGAAAGGAACTTTTGCATATTTCCCCTGCATTCTTTTTTTAAAAATAAAACCAATTAATTGAATGATTCAACATTATAACAAATGATATAGACTGAAATTTATTAGATCTAGTCAAGGTTATAAAAATTAACTGCAAGAAGATTGATTAGTCATGTATTCAGGATTATTAAATAAAATTAATTTAATAAGAGTATGGATATAAGTAACACATTATATTTAATCATTTAAAATGTTTGAATAATGTGAACATTATCCAGTCGGAAGCTTTCTTAATGAGACTTTGCAATCAGCACTGGTCAAAAATGCAAATCCACACTGGAAGAGAAAGAAGTAGATCCATCAGATTTTGAATCAAGGTTCATAGTGGCTCTCCTGAGTTTAGTTCTGTGGTGAGTAGATGATTTTAGATGTTCAGGTAGCAAAACCAAAACCTTTCTAGCCAAAGACTTTTAACAGCTTCTGGCAGGCTGAGGCATATGAGTAGGTATAAATATGATGAACAAAAGGGTTCATTCAGGGACAAACCATGTTATTTTTGAAGGGTTGTTATCAGCAATATTAATGGATCTTTGTCCTCTTTTTGCTCAGGAAAAAAAGAAAACTGATCCAGATTAGGACTCAAGAGGCTCAAACACTTTGCTCCACCATGTCTAAATACAAGTCATGCTTCCACAGGTCATTAGCATAAAGCAAAAATCTGTCACTCACTTCCATGGGACTTATTTCCCTATGCAAAGTGTGGCTGCAGGATCACTCAGACCACATTGCAACCAAGCCAGGTGATAACCCAGTGAAGTATCTTACAGTCTTCAGATCATGATATGGATCACATTCCTCACCTTTACTTTTGAATAGGGTCAGACTAAGACATTTCATTGTCTAAAGTAGATTAAAAACGGAAATTATCTCTTCTTTGAAGTGCCCAAAATCAAATTATTTTGGCAATTAGGTAGCAAATTATACTACCAGCAGCAGTTCTCCTCCTTCCCAGGTAGAAGAATTCAATAATAAAGCCAATTCCTGATAAATGCATCGCTTTTTCATGATATCAATATCATGATTCAACAATTAGCTGTTGAAATTCAACACTTGAAACTTGTCCGTAGGAGTGGTGAAATGATTATTTTGGTAGGTTCAGTGTTTTCCCCTTCAAATGGTATGGAGGGAGGGAATTTTTTAGGTAGTGCTCTACAGATCAGTGTAAATGTTGTCTTGTAAGTACCATATTTTTCCGTCAATAAGACGCCCCCATGTACAAGATGACCCCCCCTTTTCCAACCCAAAATTAAGAAATCAATATTTTAAAGATAGTGCAGAACACATTTTTATTTAGTAATTAGTTAACATTTACCTGATACACTCAGTGGGAGGAGATCCAAACTGTCTCTCTGCAGCTCTATTTCCATGCTCTTTTGCATAACTGATTACATTCAAGCACGAGTGAAACTGCTGATAGCTTGTCTCTGCAAACAGACTTCCTCCAACTGGTTTGTTCAGCATCAGCTGACGTCAGTTACATAAGGCTCATGATTGGAGGAAGTCTGTTTGGGAGACAAGCTATTTCACTCATGATTGGAGGCTAGCAATAGGAGGAAGCCTGTTTGCAGAGACAAAGTATGGGCAGTTCTGCCACCGTGCGGTTCTCTCCTCGGCTGACTTCCTTGAATAAGACGCCCTTCAATTTTTAGCATAAGGATTTTAGAAAAAAGTATTGTCTTATAGTTGGAAAAATACGGTATATGTCACAAATATTCACATATCATTGCATTGTGTCCAATTTGTCAGTGAATCATTGTTTAAAAGAAGGCCTGGAAAATCTCACAGTGCATAGATTCTGGATGTATCTTTTCACAATTTTTGTATGTGGTCCCAAATATATACTTTTTCTACTCAACTCTCAAAGGCATACATTGTTTTATGCATCTTTTCCATACGCAGGCCGTTTCTTATGCAAATTCCTCGAATGTATATTGATTTTGTATTGTTCTCATTGATATACACTTCCTTTGCCAAGAACAAGGGAAACTGTTGTCTGTGATATGGAAGAAAAAAATCTACTATGGTGGATCCTGATATTCTAGATTATAAGAAATATGCCATGTATTTCATATGCATCATAATGTCTAATATGAGCATGTGATGATCACAAGGCTGATGAGCTGGCCAAAAAATAAGAGAATAATCAACAGCAGACAGGTAGTAATGAGAGAGCAGAGAAGCAGTGATTAGAGCAGATGCCAGTTTGTTCCTGATCAGAATGTAAATGAAAAAGCTGCAGAGCTGAATGGCCTTGAAATACATACAAATAAATAAATAAATGCCTTCCCAACGACATTATGCTAATGAAAATCCCAGTAAATAATTTTAATCTACTTATTTTTTTTCCTCTCAATTATACTTAAAAGATCATGCCATCAGCATTCTGTATCTGTTGATGTTTGCTATCTCCAAAGTCTTAATAATTGGTTCAAGAAATGGGATGCTCCAACCTTAATCCAGGACTATTTTGCACAAGTAATAGATACACAAAACCTTATTCATCTCGGATGCCGCTTACACTAACCCTTAAAGTAGCAGTCTTGATCCTTTTATATGTTATTGTGATTTCTTTTTTTTTTAAGCCACAATGATTTAATTCCATTAGAATATTAAATGAAAATAATCTGTGAGAACATCCTGGCATTCTGAACACATGAACTGTTCATTTTATTAGTTTTCAAAATCACTTTTGTTCATGTATATGTTACTTAAATCCAAACATTAATTATACTGAGCCTTTATGTCCTAGGATACAGATCTTGATCATGATGGCATTCAGGGGTATATGGAACAAACCTCAAGACAATCCCACTCTAACATTCCTATGTCCAGTAGTCTTCTCATGCGTGTGTTCTGGAGCGTTGTCTCAGGGAGCAAGGTATCTTGGCTAAATGCATTCAGCACTGCTGCTGTGCATTGTGTTGCACATTGTTAAAAAATAGGGCTGTGCAAAGCTTTCAAATGCAACACTTCACAAAGTGTGCTGCACAAATGGAGCACCTCCTTGAAGCATGGAAGCAGCCACATCCTCTGAAACGGTCCACAAGGCTGATTCAAAGGCCTTCCCCAGCTACCTGCAGGTGGGTTGGTATATAGAGCTACTCTGTTTTGTAGCTGGTGATCTAAAATCATACAGCTTGCGGATCGTTGCTTCAGACAAAGACCAGGGTCAATAAGTTGAGATAAGAAAGGAAAATTTCAAACAGGGATGTTTTTTCTGTCTTCACCCAACATTACTGTCACAAAGCATGAAAGGGCACAGATCTTTTATTTCCTCTTTTTTCAAAAGAAAAGAAGATGACATTGTGCTGTCGATGTTTTGTATTTTATTTATTGATTCCAACCTCTAATGCATAAAGTTAGTCACCGCTGGGTACATGCTGTCTTATACTTGCATTAAAAACATTAGCTGCATTGCTCAAAGCTGTCACAACCTCTGCTGAGAGTGCCTACTCTGTTATTTGAAGAAGACAGACATTTCCATTTCACTAAAATTAAGCCATGTGTATTCCTACTTAACTTATTCCAACTATAGTACTAGTTTTCCAAACCATATTTTCTTTACAGTTGGCTAATAGTGGTAATACTACTATTAATATGAGAAAACTTCTGTAATCTTTATGAAACCAATGAGTGGTTTACACTGCACTCCATTATGATAGTTCTACATGGGGATACAAGAAATAATAGTAAATGTTATTTTTACGTTGCCCTTCTCTTCCCCAGTAAGTGCCCAAACATATGTGGAATGCAGTGAGTAAACCAGGGCAATGCACATGCCTTCAGGGAACCACATGGGTGGAAATGGCCTTTAAATGGATATACATAGGAAATCCTTGATTTGCATTATAGCTGCAGTTTGATACATGCTTATCTGGGAACAGATGCACTCAGGCATTTGTATGATTGTGCTTTAAATGGTGTATTACTACTAGAAGGGGCCATGAGACTGCTTAAGAAAGCAATCCTTCGAGATCACTCCTACGTGATCTCTAAATCAGCACAATTACCTTATTGTGTGTGTACACATAACAGCTATATAAGAGGGCTGGAAACTGTGGGAAAACAAAGACAAGTCTAGTGCTGCCTGTGCATATATTGTGTCCCTCCCCCCATTCCCATACTTTGTAGTATTGAGCACTAAGACTTTAAAGGCAGTTTGCTCATTATGCAGCAAGTGATTCCAGGACCTTAGACCCTCTGGTGGCTAAGTCACTTCCATTGCTACTCCCTCTGTGTAATGCAATCGATTGGGACAATTATTCCAGGTAATAAAGATGCACATGAACTGAGGTCTGGAATCTAACTTGTAGCTGGTCTTGAAACAGAGACCTCTGGAAGCGGGTAAAGATTCCTCCATTGTGCTATAACACAGTTTTAACAAAGAGGGGGATTAGTGGAAGACAAGTTGCAGTGGTTGTTGTATGTCCTGTCACTGGTAGGCCAGAATAGATCTGGTAATGTGGTTTGACTGCTGTGAAAGTTTCCATGTGCTGCACGTGCTGTGCACTAGTTTGAAAACATGTTTAATTGATCACAGACTGCCTTTGTCAACGCTGAGTCTGACAACAGAGGGTAACATGCTGCCAATGGACCTGCAATCAGCATGAATGCCCTTGAACTTTCTTTTCTTCATTAACCCTCATGGTCCATCAGTATAAGCCAGGACACCTACCACTGTCCTGATGTCTACAAGTTCAAGAAAGACATTGTTTGCACTATCGAATAGAAAATTCTCCCTAATCTCTTTTCCTTTCTCTCACGCACCATCTCTTTATGTTCCTACTGCTGACTTGTCTTGCCCCTTTGCTTGAGTAGTAGGCAATCAACAGTTGAAACACAGCGGGGGTTCTGCTCTGCTGAATGAATCATTCAGTGATCAGAAGCGTTGAGCAGCACTAGCCTGTTTTCACTTTTTCCTTTCTTCAATGTTTGGTGGGGAAACAAGATAGGCACTGCAGATAAGAATGCCCTGAAGCTATAGTCTCTTCAGAGAAGGAAGAGCAAAAGAGCATGAGAGCAATGTGACAAGGAACAAAGCCTCTAAATGGATATATGTAGCTTTGCTTAATCATGGATTGTTGAATTGATTGCACTTACAAATCACACTATGTCATGAACCATGGTTTGCCAATCACTGTAATTTGGGGTCACACAAGTTAAGCCAAAATCAAACAAATATTATAGTGTAGTGCAATGAGTTAGTTTGACTGAGTGAAGTTGGGGTTGTTGTCTGAGCTTGAGAAAAGTAGCTGCAGCCAGGCAGAAATGCTTCTCACTCCATTTCCCTCATATGTTCATTCGTTAACTCACAACCTTACTCACAAGCATCCAAGCTGGCATTCTAGTTGCCTGTAATAATTGAGCCACACCCTGGCGTTTTCAAGGACATAGAAGGATGGAGAGCAATAGTTGGTTGTTTGGGAAGGTGTGTGCTGCAATACAGCATTTTGTACAGATTTGCTACGCTGTGGTGTGTCCAGTCCTTGGAAAGCAAAGAATCCTCACTATCAGTTACTTTCTGAGAGCAGCTTTGCCACTGAAAGTGCTGATTCTGTACTGGGTGAATTGACCTCCTTTTTGTAAGGACTAGAGATCAGAAAACACTTTCGATAGGGCTACCATGCCTGGGCTGCAACAATCGACCTAGGCATTACGTCATACCTTTTTGCTGCTATCTAATAGCCATCCAGATGTTTGCAGCCTAAGTAGTGTAGCTCTATCCTTCATCATAGTCCGTAAATTATTGGATCGGCCAACCTGTCAGGCCGAATTAGATTCATAAGCTAAAGTTCGTAATTCCTGCTTTAGGCTACAACTCTATAATTTAATATACTTAAATTTAAATATTAAATAATTAAGTATAATTTAATATAATTAAATTGAGAGACAGGTGATCTCCAGGTGCTCTTTTCATCCATTGTGACAATGACCCTGAGCTGGTCAGTGACTGACTCTCTTTGCTTTTGCTATCTATTTCAATAGCCGTTGCACTTCTCAGAAGATCATCTCCATTGTGAAGGGTGTAGCACAAGAGACAGACATCCATTTGTCATGCCAGTTTTTCAGACTGGAATGTATGTGGGAGCTTGCTTGTGAATGAGTCAGTCTTGGAAGTTGACTTCCAGATTCTCATTCATATCTGAGTAATTGCTCTCTGGCACAGTGCGCTAAGAAGCAGTGACAGAGAAACAAATAGAAAGTACCATTTTCTTACCAGTCTGTGGCATCCTCCTCCTTTCAGATGTAGCAAACCTTCATGGGTTTCTTGTGAAAATTTTGGCAGGCTGCTAATTTGCAATTGAGGCTGGCAGATTAGCATATGCATTTTTATCCAAATGCTGATATGACATATTGTCATAAACCATTTGTAATGTACTCAAGAGATGTTATTCCAAGGAGACATTATGTTCATATGCATGTTCTAGAAAGCTTTACTGATATTTGAATAAATATCAGCACATGGTCTAAACGAGGCACTAGGTCTGTAAATCAAGTCTAAAGTAAATTAGTTTAGTTTATATCTCACTTCATTCTTGATGTCATAACAGACTATTATGATCAACTTTGGGGATTGCATTTGCTTAGGGGAAGAAGTGTGTTTGCTTTTATTTTGCAAATAATTAAGAGTATTTGGAAGGATGATTGTATCTGTAAATAAAAATGTGAATGTTGCCTTAATTACCATTTTTATTATATTTCCTTTGCCAATTAGACTTAAGGAAAGGAACTTAATTTGAGGGGAAAGTTAGATATTCATTCAGAGCTGAATTTAATGTTTCATATCATTAGGATTTTTTCTGTTCAGTTTTATATATTATTTTAGACTATTAACAAATTAGAACATTGGTTGGAAAATATTGCTGTATTTTGCCAGTTATAAGTAATTTTTTCTTTTATATTTTGGCATGCTACTTGTAAGACTATCATCAGCTTTGCAGCAGGGTCTACTCTAATGTCTCCTTTGACTTCAACTTTTTCCTCTATTGCAGTGTTTCTCAACCTTCTCAACTTTAAGTTGTGTGGACTTCAACTCCCAGAATTCCCCCAGCCAGCATTCTGGGAGTTGAAGTCCACACAGCTTAAAGTTGTAGAGGTTGAGAAACACTGCTCTAACGTATCATTCCAAACAGCAGTAGCTAATGAGACTTGCTTGCATTTATATTTCCCTTGCTATACTATTCCTCTTAGTGGTGGCTGGTGTGCCTTCAATGCTGTTTTCAGCTTCTCCCAGAGAAACCTGATCAGTAATGCTGACAGAAGAGGTCAACCAGGGCTCTCTCACACACACAGACAACTCCTTAAGCATAGAACCAACCTTGGCCATTTATATTTTCTTCCTACAAACCAAGTCTTTACATGGACTCTTCCCCAAACTTGGTCCCCCTAGATATGTTAGACTCAACTCTCAGAATTACCAGTTAGCATTCTGGGAGTCCAAATATGTGGATGAATATTCATATATTTCAAACACAGCACTGGCAATACATGGGATTAAATGTAATACTTATATAGTTCTATCAGTGTCTGCAAACTCCATATCAATAAAAGGTATTAGGGAAGGTGGCTAAGCCCTTTCTTGAGGAGGCATTCTGCACAACTGAGATGATGAGATGCACTTCATCTAGACTTTGAGGATTTGAAACTGGGTTTGGAATATGTCAAATATCTATTCAGAGAACTTCTACATATTTTATGTAGGCCACTCCAAAATGTAGCTGTAAAAGGAATCTGTCAAGGATTTCTTTTCAGATTAACTTGTTGATATAACTGTCCAATGGAATCGATCATATTTTGAAAATGAAAAGCTAAAGTATACTTCAAGCTGAGCTCAATTTATGATGACTACATGGATGTGGATATGTACTTTCCCAAGCAACAGCATGGAAATACTTTGATATATATATTACAGGTGTGTACATACATACACACATATATATTAGGGAATGTAACACAATATATCCATTGTGTGTATGATTTTAACATAATTTAAGGAAGATGCAACAAAGTGGGCTGGTCCTGGATTTAAGCAAATCCACCTCCCTAAAATCCACATACCCAAATCACCTTCTAGACTGCTTTCTTACAAGAATGATAACATCTAGGAACTCCATAACTCAATGGGTTAGTCTCTTCAACGTTACATTTTCATAAAAAGGATTAATCCCTGACATATATACTAAGGCTTTCTGTCAAGGTTTTCCAGAAGCTTTATGAATATTCTACAAGTAAGTTATGTTAAAGGTATAAGGAAAAATACATAATAATAGCAGAAGTGCAGACTGACGATGGAAAGAGCATGAATTCACTACTGAATGTTAATCTGCCCAAGATAAATGCTTCATCTCTTTCGATCATTTTTCTCATATTTTCTCTCAAATATTTTAAACCATTTAATTAGGCTTTTTTCCCTTCTACTGGGTTGCATTAATGTCAAGAAGCTCTTATAACATCATTCTGTGCTTGGTATTGTACTACTATCTTTCTTTCAACTTTGAAAGGTTAATGTTGTTCCATCTTAATCTCTCATACTTTAATTAACACTAAATCCAAACTCAAGTGAAGCATAACAATATTCTTCAAATCCCAAAGCTGGGAAATGCTTGAATCAGCAAGCATATTAACCAAGTTTGAGTTGGTTACCTGGCAGGACCAATTTTAATCTCTTGGTCTGAGTTAAGGACATAATGTTATGTAGGCATTTGTTTTAAGGCCATTCCAAGTCTTATCTTACTGGTATTCTTTGGGGTAGAGGTTCATAATGCAATTTCTGAAGTGGTCTTTGTTATAGTATTATGGCTCACAACCAATGGAAGGAATATATCCAAATGAAAAGTAAACAAAACTAGCCATGTTATTTTGCTATGCTATCCAAAGTAGAAAATCCCATGCTTCTCTTCCCTGGCAGTAAAAATTAGGTAACTACCAATTTTCTGCTGTCTTCTTAGCACCCCAGGTCAGTTGTGTCAGTCAATCACTGTCTTCTCTCTCAGGGTGGAATGAGCTTGTTGTTGTTGTTGTTGTACAAAATTATTCCTTCTGAAGGAATTGTGTAAGAGGAAACTGGACCAAAAAAAAACCCTGGTGAAGCCATCTTCAGAAAGTATAAATTCTACTGAATATGCGGTACAAAACAACTTCATGAACCCATAAGCTCCTCTCCTTTCTCATCTTTTTTTTCAGTTGCCTGAGAATGAGGGAAGTTTTTTTGCTTTTCCTCACTATTTTGATTCAGCCCTTCATTTTATAGTTTTATAATATATTCCTGTGACCGTCCCAGAGGTATATTTTATTGAATAGAATTTTCACAATGTTTTAACCTTAAATTCAGAACTTGCATTTGCAAAACAGCATTGGACTGGTAATCCTATTCTGTACAAAATGCAGACAAAATAAATCCAGAAGTGAAAGGCAAAGCAGAGAAAGAAATACATACTGCAGGAGGCATAACTTAAGAACAAAAATCTAGTTTAGACATTTTTGCATGTATAACAAGACGCAGTGCCCAAATTGGAAGGCTAGCTGTTCAACTATTATTAAACCATTAGACAGAGAGAGAAGAGAGAAAGTTGCATCCCACAGAGTTTAGAAGTCTGTCTCTTCAGAGTCCTGATATAAAATATGGGGAAAAAAATGTTCCCAAGGCAAATAGAATGTTTCGCAATTGTATCAACGCAAGAAAGGTCTTCAATAATCAATCATTCCTCAAGCAGCCCATTCCACCATCATCTTCCCCAGTTTTTCATTTTTTTGCCACCCAAAATTCTGCTGTTATTGAGCTGCTTTAGGCCTCACAAGATATTTTTAGGGAATATCGTAGTTTTTTCTTAAAAAAAAAAAAAAAAATCTGATCCATGACCCTTTTTCCATCATTTTCATTGCTCCTATTTTTATTCCAGTTCTATTGACACCGAAGACCTGAGTTCACTATTAGGAATGATGCAAGAGAAAAAGGAAAATGCTCAACTTAACAACCAAATACTTCAGAGTTGCCTCGGTGATGTAGTCTTCTCTACAGAAGTATGGTTGTCATTAAAATGAGCATGTTCTTTTTGTGGGAGACATTATCGCCTCTTTGGATTCACAGCTTGAGGTTCGAAGGCTTCAAGCAATGTGGGTACTTAATTCAGTTAAGTATCTTCTGAATGTACCAAATTATCATCACTTAAGGCTTTTCATTAGCAGAACATGCTGTCTAAATGGCCCTTGAAGTGGCTACTAACTATTAGATATATGCACTCCATGTGCTTTACAAACATTTTAGGAGTTCTGTACATGGCTGCAAGAGAGAAAAGTTGCTGTTGGCTAATCATAAAGAGCTTTGGAGTGGGGGATTGCAAACCATTATTATTTGCCTGAGCACTTCATGTAAATATATCTATTAGTAAGCAGCTATAGATATTTGATATTATTTCTACCACAAGGAAGATAACTCTACGAATGCCTTTACTGTGGAGTAGATCTATAGATTTATTTAAATTTATTGACTGCCATAATCAGGATCAACTCCCAGCAGTTTATGGTATAATTAAAAACAGAACACCAAAATAAAACCAATCTTCAATAAAATGTAACACTATTTAACCCTGGTGCTTACCCCAACTCCAAACAGCAGCAGTTAAGCTTCAAAGGCCCTACGGAAGAACTCCATCTTTACAGCCTTTCTAAAGATTCAAGAATGTTTTCATTTAAGAATATTAACATGCATACAGCGCTTCTCAAGTGTCCAGAAGGAACTCACATTCACTTTTCAAAAATCTTTATAATGACCTTTCAAAATAAAGCCATAATTATCATTACTACAACCCTTCAAATTTAGTTTTCAATCAAAGCCTATGCCAAGATTTTGTACAAGTTCTATATGGCTGTATACCATAAAGTATAGGGGTTATCCCCTATAGTTGAAACTCTGCAAGTAGCCTTGCTAAGGACTTCAAAGCTTTCCCTCTTGGCCATAATGCTTCAGTGACTCCATATTTATAGTATCTTGCAGAATTGTTTTAAGATGATAAGAAGAGGATAGGAGGTAGATTTCCCTTGTGTAAGGTATGTGTCCTGTGTTTTGAGCAAGTATAACAGCAAGGCAACCACGTGCAGTAACAAACTGTAGAAATATGAGCCCAGAAATTCAGCTCAGTTATTCAGAAAATGTAAGGTATTGACTTCTGTTTCCATTTCATGACAGTTTCTATGATATGCTTGATAGTTCTTTAATTCCCACAAAAGATGACAAGCCCACAGGCTTGTTAGCACATTATATTTTAGGGTGACAACAAGTCCCATTTCCTTTAGAGTCAGAGCTTGCCCCAGGCTCTGGCAGACAGTGGCTCCAACTTGTATTGCCACAATGGGTTGTTCAGGCTGTTATTTTCCATTGCTTGGGGAAGAGGTGTTAGAAATCATTTTACCACTGGACAAATGAAGTGAAAGCAAAACATTCCAAATGAGATAAGTGCTGAAGCTGAGAGTTAACAACCCAGTAATGCCTTCTTTACAACCTGTCCCATTATTTACTGCACCTTTACAATGCTCTCAACATAATAAGCAAAGAGTGTAGAATCAGTTTCGTTTCAATTCAAGCTCATGCCACAAGATCATAGAATTGATGAAGCAGGAATATATGCATTATAAAAAAATCCTGTTTTGCTCCTGCTTCTATTTATTATTGTGTGAATGATTTCCATTGTTGCATAACTACTTTAAAAAAAGGTTTTGCTAATATGTATTTGCTAATAGGCACTGTATGGCTATATTTAGATACTAAATGATTAATTACAGGACTATTTGATATCATATGCAGGGTAATATACTCTCCATTTTAGTCCATATTGTTAATTGATTCATCATTTTCTGTTCCAGTAAGGTCATTCTGGGATTCCACTTATTGGTCAATAAGAACGTCTGGGTTTAGCAGTTGCTTCACTTAAAAAAGCAGGATAAAGCTATCTGGCCACCCACCAACCTAAGATTGCTGCAACCAAGTTAGGGAAAACAGTTCAGAGAGGGAGAAAGCAATAAAGATCAGCATAGTAAGGTCAAAGGGACTCAGCAGAATAGAAGATGCAGCAGAATGAGAAGGGTTAGAGAAATGCTTGGATGAATGCAAAATGTCAGCTATCCAAGAAAGTTTCCACAAATACTTAGATTAAAGCGGGGGAGGGGGGGAGATAAGCTATGCTATATACTAGACTTTGCATCAGGCAAAGAATAACCAAGATGATCTGCTTGTCTCAGAAGAATACACCAAAATTCTCCCTCTGTAGCTCCAATGCAGTAAAAGTCTGTAGTAGCAAGGATGAGTAGAAACACTGGTTTCCCCCCTCTTCCTTGTTATTATGGAGTCTGGGACCCTGAATGGTCCTCTGCTTTCAGAAATAAGTTTGCTTGATCGGTCCTGGTCTCTGTTGCCTGGCACCAGGAAGTAGGCTACTCATATTTGACATATTTATCCTTATTTCCATTATGGGCATTTTCTTTTATGATGCCCTTAATGGAGAATAATCTATCAAGGATAGACTGGCTCTCACTATGTGGTATTTGCACCATCAAATTAAGAAAAAAAATCCGTTTGTTCAGGCCTGGGCATGGAAACAGTACATAAGGAGAAATACGAGAAATAGATGTTAAAGCTGATACATGGAAGCTAGTAGAGTAATAGATCCTGAACAAAGATCTTTACCATAGCTTTAATCTGGGTAGCTAATAAGTCAGATTAATAAAAGGAACTAATGTTGGATTTCATCTTGCATTGATACCCTACATAGAAAAATATGAGTTTGATAAGCTTCTCCAAGACAACCAAGCATCTTCCTTGTATACCAAAAAGGAGAAATGATGCTGCTGCTACTACCACTGTTGTGTTAGAAGGCTAGCTAGATGCGTGCCACCTTCAAACAGAGGAATTAACTATCTGTTATAGACTTACAGCTGAACCTCAAGGATCACAGCAGTAATCTGCTAGGTTCTCCTAGTCAGCTGAACTGGAAACATTCAAGTATACAAAACTTCTGACTAGTAGACTGTCAAAAGTTACAGCTAATATGCAATAATTCAAGCAATTGCTATATATCAAATGTGTCCCCTATTCATAGCAAAATCAATTTAAATTCTCTTTATCCTGCCTGTGTGATGTAGTAGACTACAAGCCACTCTCTTTGTGTGTGAGCAATGGTTCTACCTATCCCTTGTTTTGATACCAGCAGGTTCATCATCTGGTTGATACGGTTAATCTGTGTGGCCACTTGGGTTTGATGGTGATCAATTAGTACCTTATTCCAGAGCAAGATATTGGCGACTTCTTCAGAAGACAACAGCATAGCTAGAGGGTCAAATTCTCAAAGAAATTTGAACTGGTTTCATGAAAAGACCATGTAGAATTAGGTAATGGGTTGTACTCAGTTAATTAAAAGGAAGCATAAAGATTTTGCACTTTAAGTTAGTAGCTATAGTTACATTTGTAAAAGACCTAGAATAAACATTTTGCAGCTCAGCAAATACTAGCTTACCTGTTATTCCAAGTTCTTAAGGAAATCTATTGCAGTCATGCTTAATGTAGGGCCAAACATTCATTCCATTTGTGAAGGAAGAGGAGCAAAGTCAAAACAGGTCAAATATTAAGCAAAGAATGCAGAATTCTGCTTATAATTTGGACTGGTGGGAAAGAGAATTAACTTGTCCTCTGAAGTTCTTTTTTTCTCCTTTGTTCTTCTTCTTAAAAAGCAATACTAACACCCCCACATGTGTTTGCTGTGATCATCCAATCTTCCATTATCAAAGCTCTAACTTCTCTTCCAAGCAGCAGCATCCCCAGGAGATGGGAGTCAAAATCTGAAAGATGACAGGCACAGCATTGCAATCCAAGCCCTGATCTTTTTGTACATGCATCAGCCCTGTACACATGTATAAGAGCAGCTTGGACAATGATGCAACACTCAGCTTATATGGATGCAACGTGCATGGTCAAGTGATTGTTTCATAAGTAGGAAGAGCATATGGGGGTAGAAGAGGCAACATCTTGCAAATGTTTGCAGGGGCAGTATGTCCTTTTCTGTTCTCTTATGATCTCCATCTCAAATTCCCTGCAGAATTCTTTTGCTTCCTGCAAAAAAGGCATTAAAATATGCCTCTTTCTTAGCAGATAAAGATTCCTGCCAATGACAGAGCCCTCATTCAGCCAAGCATTAGTCATGCTGGCTAATAGAAATGATGTGAAAAATGAGCCAATCCTATTGGAACTGATAAAGATCAAGATGTAGAAACTTTATATGTGCAAGTAAACCCCAAAAACATCCTGCAATCTAGAAATGTGTGCCTCTAGGAACAATCCATATCATTACATGGACAAATTTCATTAGGCAGTCAAAAGCAACTTTCACAAGGCTACTGAAAATTCCTTTTTCCCCCTTTACAGCTTGCTTTACATCTTGCTTTATTTTTATTACTCATCACAACTTCACAGAGTTTGGAATATTTCATTACCACAACATTGTTATACCTTATTATTATATATATATTATTTATTTATTTGTTTGTTTTTTTGTTTATTTTTCAAATTTAGATACCGCCCATCTCACAAAAGGTGACTCTGGGTGGTTCACAATAAAACAGCAATAAATATTAGAATACAATAAAACAATATAAAATACAGTAAAAATAGAATAAAAACGAAACACATACACAAGTAATATCTTCCAAGATGTTGATGGTCAGTAAGATGCTAATATATGGGAGCATCTTCAGGCTGCTAGCCACCCCCAGGGTTGGTTGCCCTGTTTTGCGCCCCATGCCAGTTGGCAGAGCCAGGTTTTGACTGCTTTCCGGAAGGACAAGAGAGTTGGGGCCCTCTGGGGAGAGAGTATTCCATAGGGCGGGAGCCATGGCAGAGAAGGCTCTCTTTCTGAACCCCACCAGTCGACATTTTTTCATTGACGGGATCCCTAGCATACCCTCCTTGCCTGACCGGGTGGGACGGGTAGATATAATGGGGGTGAGACGGTCCCTCAGGTAACCCGGTCCCATGCCATGTAGGGCTTTAAAGGTGATAACCAACACCTTGAATTGGACCCGGAAGCAAACTCTGACCCAATGCAGCTCACGTAACAACAGTGTAACATGTGCCATCTTTGGAGCACCTAAAATTGCCTGTGTGGCTGCATTTTGAACCAGCTGAAGCTTCCGGATATTTTTCAAGGGTAGCCCCATGTAGAGCGCATTGCAATAGTCTATACAGGAGATGACTAGGGCCTGAGTGACTGGACTGAAGGGACTCCCAATCCAGAAAAGGGTGTAACTGGTGCATGACGTAGTTGAGCTCTTCGAGCAGGAGTCGTGAGTCCAGGAGGACCCCCAGGTTATGCACTGGGTCTGTCTGGGGTAGTGTGACCCCATCCAGAACCAAAGACAGTAAAACTTCCAGATACAGTGGAGCCCCCAACCCACAGCCACTCCATCTTACCAGGGTTCAGCTGAAGCCTGTTGTTCCCCATCCAGACCCCCACAGCCTCCAGGCACCGTGAAAGGGTAGCCATAACATCACTCAAATCACCTGGGATGGAGCTATATAACTGGATATCATCTGCATATTGATGATACCTCATCCCATGGTGGCAGATGTTCTCACCCAGCGGTTTTATGTAGATGTTAAAAAGGAGTGGGGAAAGTACCGAACCCTGTGGCAGCCTGCAAAGGAGGGGCCATGGGCTGGACCTCTCGCTCCCTATCAACACCGATTGGGACCAGCCTTGGAGGAAGGAGGCGAACCAGCACAACCCTGTGCCACCCACTCCCAACTCCTGAAGCCGGCCCAAAAGGATACCATGGTCGATGGTATTGAAAACCACTGAGAGGTCAAGAAGAGCAAATGATGGATGCACTACCCCCATCCCGCTCCCACCAGAGATCATCCAAGAGTGTGACCAATGCTGTTTCAGTCCCAAATCCGGGCCTGAAACCCGACTGGAAAGAGTCCAGGTAATATGTTTCATCCAGGATCCTTTAAAGCTGCAATGCCACCACCTTCTCAACCACCTTCCTTAAAAAGGGAAGGTGGGAGACTGGATGAAAATTTGTCCAGTATGGTGGGATCCAGTGATGGTTTCTTGAGGAAGGGGTGCACCAGCACCTCTTTAAAGGCCACTGGAGGCCATTCCTCTCTCAAGGATGAATTCACCATCACCTGAACCCACCCACATGTCACCTCCTGAGCTGCCTTAACCAGCCAGAAGGGTCATGGATCTAATTGACCGGTGGTGGCATTTACAGCCTGGAGGACCCTGTCCACTTCCCCAGGTCCAACAGGGTCAAACTGTTCCCAGATAACAGGGTAAGTACATACCTTCAGCATCCCCACAGGCCTTGCCCCACGCTTGGCATCCAACTGGGAAGGTATCTGTCAGGCCTAGCCCAAGGAACTCCAAGAGACAATGCAAATTCAGTTCAGCTATGTTTATTAGCTACAACCTCTAGCAAGAATCTTCCCAGACTGAAACCCCAGCTCCCAAGTCAGCCAGCCACAACATGTGAATTCCTCAGGGAGGTGCCAGTCTCATCCCCTTGTATCTCCCACGCTCCTCCGGCGAGCTAAGAAAATGTTTATCTCCCTGAGCCTGGCCTTCATAATTCCATTCCATCACAGTATCTGAGCGATTTTATCCACCAGATGCCCAGAAAACTCCTCCATGCAGCCCTGTAGGTGGGTCACTGGGCCCACGTTTCCCAAAAGAGATTGAGTGATCTTAAACAGGGCCATTGGGTGGCATTCTGCGGATGCGATAAGAGTGGAGAAATGTTGATGTTTTGCTGCTCTTACCACCACAAGGTAGGGCTTAATAGTGGCTCTAGCCTATGATCAGTCGGATTCAGTCCTTGTTTTCCTCCAGTATCACTTTAGACATCTCTTAATCCTTTTCAGAACCCTCAACTCCTCCATAAAACACGGGGAGCATTGGGCTGGATGGGTCAAGAGAGGTTGTACGGGCACGATCTTGTCCAAGGCCTCGGCCACCTACCTATTCCAGGTGGTGGCCAGGGCCTCCACTGGACCATGCAGCAGATCCTCGGGTATAACCCACAGCTACGTCTGGAACCCCACTGGGTCCATCAGTCACCGGGGGTGGACCAATCAGATGGGTCCTGCCTCCCTGCAGAGTGGGGTGGCATAGGAGAATCTCAAGGCCCCCAGGGCATGATCAGACTATTATATAGTATATAAGCATTCCTGATTCAAAAAAATTGTGATTTGGCCCTCTGTGCATTTCAAATTTGAAATTTATTTGTGGTTTTTCTCAACTATAGGTATAGACCATACCTTTGAAGACAATTTTTTAATTGGTAAATTGTCTAAAAGTTTCCCATTATTAACTTATTATAGATTTGGCAGCTAAGACTAAGAATACAATCAGTTCTTTATTAATCATCTTAGCATTCTTTCTCTCAGGTATTTGTAATAATCCCAATTGAGGAACACATTGTACTTTTCCATTTAATTATAGATCTTACTTCCCAGAAATTTTCCTGCCAGAATGATGCAACTTTTTCACAGGTCTGCCACATGTGAAGAAATGTACATCCCCTCCAACATATTGAGTAATGATTAAATATATGCATTGTTTGTATTATCTTCAACTGCATTTATTACATGGAAGCTGATAGGTATCGGTTGATTTCCACAGATTCTGGCAGAATTTGTAAGTTCTTAAGGGAGATGCATGCATCTGTCTTTTTCTTAGAACCCCATCCAAACATCTGTGTTTTCAGAAAATGTAATAAACACTTCCTGGTTTATCATTGCAAATAGTTAAATCTGATTAGATATCAGAAATGTTAGTATTTTGTATTTAAAATTATATTTGCAATATTGTATGTTTTCATGGCTATATGATTTGTGAAGATTGTTTTTAGTACTGTACTGTATCAATTTAATCACTGCAAAATCACCCTGTCACATTCATAGAAATTTATAGGAACCAGAAGATATCATAATCTATTTCTTACTGTCCCTCATTGTCCCATGATTTCTGCCTTGCTTCTTATCACAAAAGATTGATCAAGAAAGGTCAGCATTACTTTGGACTTCAAACCTAGCAATTACCTGTCTGGAACCACCTAGTGAGGTTAAGGAAGATATATTTCCCCTCCTCTTCCTCCTCCTCCTCCTCTTCTCTGAGCAGTTGCAACTCTTAAAAAAGAAAATTAACCTACATCAATTCTCCAAACATTTATTTGATAATGTCTTTAAATAATCAGTTAGCAAAACAATTTCATTTCATAACCCTATAAACACCTGTTGCGCTTACACACTAACAATTTCTCTCTCTCCATCTCATTTTAAACAGCCTTTATAATAGTCAGCATTTTTATCGACAGACTATTTGTGTGTGTGCAAGTGAATGAAAGAGAGTGTGAGTGAATAGGGTCAAACATTAAAAATGACTATCCATAAATAAGAAGAGCTGAGTTTTTCTGCACATTGAACAGGACTTCCATTCACAGTTCAGGACGAAAAAAAATCTGAATTAATAATAAGATGTCATTTTCAGTTCTTCCTAGCGTATTAAAAAATCAAGTCACTAAGTGTTCTCCTAGAAACCCAGTCCTTGCACCCCATGTTGTTGCCACAGCCTCTGTTATGCAGCAGTATTGAAAAGACATCTGGGGTGTCTGCATTTACTAGCTTAGGGAATGGCTACTACACTCTTGCTAGGACATGCTGGGTATGTAGCACTTCAAGATAGGATGAAGAGAAGTAGGGTAGGCCAGAAGATTCTTAATTTATAGGCTGTTTTTAATCATGTTCAGACATGCAATGTGATAAAATAATTAAGCAGGATCACTAGAAGTCAAGCTCAACTTACAAGAGACTTTAATTTTCGAGTATATTGAAATAAGGGGGGGGGGGGTTGAGGGTTGGAAATTATTAGATATTGCTTTGATTAGAATTGTTAAGAACTTCAATAGATGAACTCAGGTACTCTTTTGAAAAAGGCTTAGAAAAACATATTCGCTTTAATTAAACACACTAGAAGCCACACTGACCTTAAGGAAACTCAGAATAAGAACTGAAACAAAACAAAACCAGACAACAACTTTGTTAGGTCAACAGGAAAATACTGCAAGCTAAGGGGTTTATTAAAACCGTTAACTACGTAGGTTCAATAGTTAAAAACAGGAGAAAAGGAGTGGGTTTTGGCTGGGAATAAGACTTTGTTTCAGCTACATGGGAATGAATCTGTAGCAATATCTGGCATCATAAAGGCATAAAAATCATCCAGGCCCTATTTTTGTATTTTGAAATTCTAGCAGCAGAAACCCACATTGCTTTCATCTTATGCTGGGTAAAAAGATACCTCGTCAGTGTATGGTAGAACAGAATTCAACCAAGCAGTCTTCATATTCACAACACTGGGAACTTGCAAATTCTCAGTTAATCAGAACTGAACTAGGTAATCATGTGAATTGATGTCAGCATCTCAGTAAAGATGGTATAAAGTCTTTTTTCTGTACACAGCATAAGCACTGAATAACTTGTAATGATATTTTCCATGTTAAATAGAACATTCCCATAGGTATGCTATTCTTCAGAAATGCAAAAAATAAACATTTTATTTGACCAACCAATTTGTTTTGTTCAGTCATAAGCCTTCAGGTTTATAACAACTCTTCATCAGACTCTTGTTAAAATCAGAAAAAGGAGGGGAAAATTATGATTAGCTTTATCAGGACTTTGACATCATTTGACATGATTACGTAATTCAGAGTTGCCTAACTTAGAATTTGCCTGAAAGAAATAAACTCTACTCACAAAAATCTTCTGTCAGTTTTCTCCAAACAGGTATCTCACAAAAGACTGCGTATCTTATTATCCCCAACAAAAGTGGTCTAGATTACATTATCAGATTTTAACATTTAACAAAACATTATCTTTCAATTTTACTATACTTGGCTCTTCATGAGAATACTGGCCTACTTAAAAATTTATTTACCTTTTCCAAAAACAGCTTTGTGGTGTCCATACACTATGAGATGTTTTCTTCCATAACTGTATGCCCTCTGCCAAGTTAAAACACTATATGTCTGCTAAAAATTCAGCAATTAATTCTGTTTGACATTATTGTTCTTTTTAGAATCAGTATAACTTAGACGGTTGCCCAGTCTTTGTTTGGAGATGTTCAGAAAGAGAGAACCCACTATCCATCTAGATTCTATTGTCAAAAATCTGAAAGAACTGTATCTTCTAGAAGGCTATGCATTTCTACTTTGAGCACCTTCTCAGGTTGCCTTAGCATGTGTGTGTGTATGAACAGTTCTTCTGCGACTGTCTGTGCATGACATGAATGTGGAGACTACCTGGAAGGACCTCAAAACAACAATACTGAGCCTTCAGAAGGACACAGCAACCTCAGTATTTCAAGAAAGGGTGTTTCATGATGTGCCCCTTCAAATGCTTTGCAGTCTTAAATTGTAATGACATTTGCAACCTATAGCAGATGAAGCAAGTTCTTCACTATTGGGAGGCAACTCTTCTGTGGCTGGTCCTATGCTACAGAAGATTTGCAGCCTAAAAAAAAGAATGTTCTTTGTGATCTCTCTGTCTCTCTCCCTCTGTCTCTCTCTCTCTTGGTCATCTCTTCTCCATGCTATTCATGGTCAGTTATTTTAATTTTTTAATACTGCTCACTAATAGTGCTCCTTACATCAGCCTTTCCAAACCAGGATGCCCTCCAGTCATGTGGACTTCAATTCCTAGAATTCTTGGCAATGGTATGCAAGCCTGGGAGGACACCTGGGTTGAAGGAGACTGCCCTACAATCTATCAACCTACTGTAATTGTCTAGGAGTGACCTAACTAAAGCTCAAATACTCATTCATTAAGAAAAATTGTTATATAAAACTCTGATCCTGATCCAGCTGTGTATGGCAGTGAAAGGTCTGTTAGAAATTCATCAGTGAAGTCAATCAGTGTTGAGTTTGAGCAGTGAGGGAAAGGAAACTAAATCTATTCTCCATTCCATCAAGCCAACTGGTGCCAATTCCTATTTTTTAACAGATTTTCTCCTGTATGGTGGTGACAGCTGGAACCGAAAAGGTGTTTGAATGCAGCATCTGTTTAAACGTATGACCCTGTTAGCAGACAAAGCTGGGTGGAATAAATATACTGCAGTCCCAACAGATCAAGTCTTTATTGAAATAAACTGGCTTTTAGCAAATGGGTCTGCTAGTGCAAAACAACAAATAGCACTACATACAGAACAGTGCAGAGCAACTTCTAGCCTCATCGAGAGGCAGTCCAGCCACCCCAAAATAAAACAGATGCCAGAACCTCTACAGGTTCTCTCTTGGTTGTTCTCCCATGTAAGAATGCTGAAATCCCATTAGATCATGGCAAAGCATCCTTTTTTATCATTTTACAGTTCACTGTAAAATTTATGACTTTAATGCTATCCAGGACTGGAAAAGGTTGCTGACCTGGAGTACAGGGGGACATATATAAAATCTATTTCTGCTATTTCATCCCTTAAAAAATCAGAATTAGGCTGATTGTTCATATTTCACAAACTACAGTTTGTCTGATGTGGGCCATTCTTCTTTGTCAAGCTTGAATGGCAAATAACAGCCTTGATTGTTGCAATCACTAGTGCATAAAAAAGGAACACTTTTGAGCATGGATTCCAGAATTTTTTAAAGCTTCATTATTTCCACAAGGTCTCAAACAACAAGGAATGTGGACAGGTGTTTTTTTAAAGGATTTCTCTGGTACCATTTTGATAAATCACATTATAACTAGCTTGTAACTATATTGTATCCTTGTGGTATGTCAGTACACTGCACGTAGTTTCCAGTTGATGAGATGTGGGCAACACTACGTTGGTTTGCCAAGAAGTATATAGATTAGAGACCCTAGACTGGTGGTATGAACGTGCTTGGGATAAACCTGGGCTTTGGTTGCATGTGTGGTAAAAAATATGCCAAAACTGTCCAGTACTAATGTTACTTTTCATATGGAATGTTGCATGTGCACCAATACAACTATGGCTAGTTACCTAGCTTAGATGCTCATTACTTCACTGAAAAGCATTATGTAAAAACCTCAATTGATTAAACTTGTGATGGGTCCTGGAGGTCAATATCTACAGGTCCATTTGGAGACATCTATAGTGTCTGGAAGATTGTGACTTTGAATGTAAGAGGAGATCATGACAAAGATTATGAATTGATAAATGAACAACAAAAAAAGATATATTATGTGCCTCTGAAACTAAGATTAAATGAAGTGATGTAATGGATCTGAATGAAGGTGGGTTCATCCTGTGGAATTAAGTTGATGAATACATGTAGGGAAGTAAAGGGGAACGTTTCATTATAAACGAAAGGTTTAAAATATATGTCACAACGTATGAATTGGTGTCATCTAGGTCATTATGGCATATGGCAGTATGAATCCATTGGTTGGTTTTAGTTGCATAAAGAATGCTTGTGGTAGAATTAGAGGTGTGATGCTCAGGGATTTGAATGTACATGCACTTTTGTATGCAGATGACATTGTCTTGTTGGCTGAGAGTCTTCATGATTCACAGTGAACATTAGATAGATTGTACAATGCAACTTGAAGTACGGATTTGAAAATTAATGTATCAAAGACCAAGATAACTGTGTCAGGGAAAATGGAGTGAATTACTACAAGTTATATATAAATGATGAAAAACTAGAACAAGTAGTTGAAGCTGCATACCTAAATCAAATGTCTGCTAAAGACAGAGAAATTGATGCAAATTTTTAAGATTTGCAAATGCAAGAAAAAGGTGTTTTGTAATACTGTTCTATTATGAGACAAAAGAAGCAGAAATGGTTATCTGTAAATTTATGTTTCTGCCTACCTTGTTATATGGAAATGAGAGTTGGATATGTTAGGAGAAACTTAAAATTAAGTTGAATACAATGGAAATGAGGCCCTTAAGGAGTAGGTGTGGCAAAACAAGAAAAAATTAAAGTGAATAATGAATGAATGCTGAATGAATGTGAACTGAGTACAAAAGTAAGTTTCCAATACAAAAGAAATATATTGAGGTGATCTGCTCATGTAAAGTGAATGAATGAGTGTTGAGCTGCACATACACACACACACATACTGTATGTGTATTAGAAGGGTGAATGGGTTGAGAGGAAAGAGAGGCTCAAGAAACTTGTGGTTTGATGGAATTGATGAGTTTTTCAAGCACATAGAGGTAAGAAGTTTAAAGAACCAAAGGCAATTTATGAAATGGTATATAGATACGGTGGAAGCAAATACAATTTGTAATGATAGAAAGGTATGGGGAGGTTCAGTGAATGGTTTTGTATAAATCAGATGTTTTCCCTTTCTTTTTCTTATCTGATGCCTTTGACTGAGGCAGCACATTCATTGACAGAGTTGGAAGCTGGCTGGACAGAGACTGGAGAGGTGACTGAGGCAATGCCTTGTGACATCACCTGGGAAGAGTTTGACTCTGTTACTCCTGAGGAAGTAGAAACAGTGAGAGGAACTGGACTCCTGTATCACTTGGTTTATATAAATGGCCAGGGAAAGGGTGAGCTGGACCTTGGTGGTGAATATTTCAGTGTGAAAGGGGGGCATGCCAGAGACTCTGAAGACCCTTGTCAAGGGGCTGATGTTGGATCAAGCAGGACTGGACAACTCTAACCTCTACTTTTGAGGAAAGATTATTGAAAAGGTTGGTGGGGTGGCAATTATGAAGGACTCTAGGAAAAGTGGATTACCTTGACACTTGCCATTCAGGATACAGATACAAGTATGGGACAGAAACCATATTACTTGTTTTGTTGCTGACCTATGAATCCTACTGGATTCTCAAGGCTTTCAATATAATTGACCATGGTATCCTTGTGGACCATCTGTGAGCCTTGGTGGTTTTACAATGGCTTCACTCCTCCTGAGTGGACAGTTCCAGTCAGTGTTTATCGGATAGAAGAGCTTGAGCCCTTGGGTATGAGTCCAGGGCCCAACAAGATTGCATTGCTTGATAGACTCAGAGCACGCCCTCACTATTAGATATGGTGGGTTGAGGAAAAAAAAAAAAATAGGAGAAAGACATTCCTGCATGGAGGGCTTTATAGGTGATGACCAGCACCTTCATTGCACCTGGAAGCCTGCTGGGAGCCAGTGCATCTCACAAAGCAGTTATGTTACATGAGTCTAATGAGAAACAGCAAAAACTGCCCATGTTTCTGCATTCTGGACCAGCTGTGGCTTCTGAGTACTGTTCAAGGAAAGCCCCATGTAGAACACATTACAGTAAACCAAATGGGGGATGACTAAGACATGAATCACCATTCATGGTCCAAGAATGGGTGCAATTGGTGCACAAGATGAACATGTGCAAAAATCTCCCTGGCCATGGCTGCCACCTGTTCTTGGAGCAGAGAGGGCCTCCAAATTGTGCACCAACTTTGATTGGGGAAGTGCCCTCCCATGTAGACTTAAAGATGGAAAATCCCTGGAGTCATGGGCCTTAAAAACCCACCGCTACTCAGTCTTGCTAGGGTTGAACCAAAGCCTACTCTCATCCATCCTAACCCTCACAGCCTCCAGGCACTGGGAAAGGACCTTGATGGCATCGGTTGGCTCAGGGAACAGATGTACAACTGGGTATCATCAGTATGGTGATGATACACACCCCATGCCAATGGATGGCATTCGGGAAATAAGGAAATAAGGAAGTGATAAGTAGGCATTCAGATGTCTTTGATTCTATTTATTGTGGTATTACAACAATTATTGTTTGTGAGTGGATTATGGTTTAATTTACATTATATATACATTTGCTATGTATGATAGGTTTATTTTATTTGTATGAAACTTGAATTCACTTAACTGAAGCAGCATAAAAGTACTTATAATACTAAATAAACAAAGAAATAAATACTGTAGAGCAAACTAATAAAAGTATTTTTGAAGTTTTACTTCTGTGCATTTTACATAATGTTGCATACCCCAAAGGGAACGGACTGATGGGTGTTTCTGTGATGTATTCATCATGGGACAATATTTGTGTTTGTGAAGGTGCTGTGAGGTCTTCTAATATATTTGTAAAAGAGAATGTTTGGAAGATGTATGCAGTCAAGAACACCCATACTAATGAATTCCCACATATATTGGAATTCTTTATTTTATCCCTGCTTTATTTGTAACTAGCATAAAGCTTATATATATGTTTGTGTGTGTAAACCATATAGAGGAATACAAATGCAGAATTAACATTTCTAATCAATTCAGAGTTTCACTTACATCTTGTATACATCTTGTATGTATGTTAACTACGCCCTTAATGAGAAATGGAAATAACCAAATACTCCAGGGAAAATGAGGCTGTTTTAGCAAGTGGAAATCAAACTGGGGGAAAGCTGTAAGTATGGCATTTTTTGCTTCTTTATCCATTTTGCATATATAATATATCAGATCTTTTGCTCCACATGTGGACACCGCTAGGAAGGTAACATCATTAGTATATGATCAGGATGGGGGAGAGTTGGAGCAATTTTGGAAGACTACAGGAGTCAATCGAGGGTGGAGAAGATGAGGAAATTCTTCTCTAACAATGTACATAATCCTTAGTTTGCATACAGATGTAGTAAAATGTGATGCAAATTAGTAAATGGAAGGAAGAACTAAGAAAGAAGCAGGAATTAGCTGGGTGTGGACTTGCTACTCAGAAAGCAAGCTGATGTTTGTAAGCAGCAGCAGCATCTGCAGGGAACAAGACAGAGGAAGTGGCAAGAGTCACCATGAGTGTTGCTGTTGTTGTTGTTGTTGTTGTTATTCCAAGCAATTCAAATGGAAGGTTAAAATCACCAATAGAAGTATACATTAATACACTGCATAGAATACGCAAGATAAAATAAATAACGGAGAATATAGAAAAACATTAACAGAGTGAAAACAGCAGTAAAAAATTAAAAATATCACAGTAGAATTAATAACTCATTTAAAGGTCTGGAGAAATGAAGGGTCGTAACCTGGCAGAGAAAAGAGAATAAAAATAGCACCAGGTGTACTTCCATTTGGATGGTATCCCTAAGTCAGGGGATACCACTGAAAAGGCCTATTCTTGGGGAGTCACTTGCTGGAGGGAACCCAGGTTGGTCCTCAGAAGAGGATCTTAGTGAACAGAGAGGATGATACCGGAAGGGGCGTTCCTTCAGATATTTTAGATACCTTTTACCTTGTCTGGACCAGGCCACACCTGCACCTTGGCCCTTCTCAGATACAGATCTGCTTTTCTTGGTTTATAAAAAAAAAAAAAGCACACATATACATATTAGGATTAAAAAGAATGACAAGAAAAACCAACCACAAAACAAAGCATTAATATTTCCTTAACATTCCTCCCACACATTAATACATTGGGCTGGCATAAAACAGTCACGATTCCCCAGATTAGTATAAGCCATAAAATAAGACCATATATTAGAGAAGGCTTTAACTTTAGCTTGATTGGTATGAAGGTGAAGAATGTAAGTCAGCTTCTGTGCTATGGGAATGTGCCAGACAGTATGAAACCAGAACTCCAGCGTCATAGTTCTCTCTTTCCAGTGTTTAGCTATAGACATTCTGGAAGCTATCAACAAAAATACCACTAATGCTTTACTGAATTAGTGGATTTCTAGGGTCCAATGAATTCTGCATTGGACCCTAGAAATATATTCCGTAACCAAGCTGTGGACATATATTAATTCCTTGATTTAACCCAGACTTTACCAATCTCTCAGAACACATCAGACCAAAAGGAAAGATCTGACTGTAAATAGTATATCCAGGCACATTTTAGAGGAGTTAGCTCATCAGTTACAATCTCCAAATTAATAGATTTGCTAAAATAATAGTGGACCTTCAGGCCCCTGGCTTAGAAAGATAGTTGTCTTTTGTTGATGCAACACAAGCTCTGCCCTTTTTGGAAAGGTATCATGATATTGCATGAATGTGCAAAAGTGGTAGGGATTGCATTGTGATTGTGCTTTCATTATTTTGACAAAAGTGCTGGATCCTATGGGCACCTTTAGTAAGGGGGCTATATATTTTTGTTCTTCTAATTGAACTAAGTTATAATTTTAAGTCACACAGTTAATTTCTGCAGCTGTGGTGGACTAGAACCTGGATGTCCTCCTCTCAGCCCAACACCTTAAACACCTTAACCACTGTACTACACTGTACTACACTGGATAATATTTACCTTTTATCTGTATTATAGCTTAGATTCAACATAGGCTTCTATTCCTAACCAACCCTGCCAGCTTTTCCTTAGGCTCTGAAGACCTGGTTCTCTCCTTGGGCCATGCCCCAGGATGCAGGGTAAGCCCAACATTGGGAACATGATTGTGTGGTTTATGAGTTGCCCAAGTGTGATGTGATATTTAATACTTCTTGATTATTTATCATGGTTTTTAATGGATTATCAGCTTCTCAGAGTCACCCAGTGAGTGGGCAATCATATAAACTGAATTAATCAATGAATTAACCATGATGACCCTAACATGTTGAACAATGTTTCCCGCAGAATAGAGCAGCTAAACACTGTCAGTCATCCCATCATATAATCTAGATGGACAAGCTGTATGTGGAAGTTGATAAACTTGTTGGGGAAACTTATTGACCCACCTCTGTGCTATTAAGAAACACCAGTCCACCAAGCAAGTGCAGAACAGACAAAGCATACAATGCACTCAGCATATGAAAAACCTTCCAACTTGGCTCTGAAATAGCCAACCTGCCCTGCTTTGGACAGTTAGGATGGGTATATGTGAAGCAATATCAGTCTGAAGCCAAACTGTGGGTTTCTGATCCTAGATATTAATAGCAGCCCAGGGAGGCAACGGAGAATGACAAAAGCAGTATTGTGATATTGCAATGTCATCCCCACATTGTGCATCACAATGCTGCATTCACATGTGGAAGGCATGAAGTTCATGACATGACAGCACAATGCTACTTTTGTTATTCTGACAAAACAGCAAGCTCCTGTGGATGCCAATGTATCTATCTTCCTTTTGGTCAGTCAGTCTAAGAAGGACATTGCCATGTTTCAATAGCTTCTCTTTACCAGACCAGTCTGCCGTCCCTGCCCACCTCCTGAATTATAGACGAGAAATAGCAGTGCTGGTCCTCTTATCCAGTAGTAATAAGGTACTTACCTCAGGCAGCAGATTTTGTAATTGAAGTGGAGGAAATATACCTACACACACACACACACACACACACACACACACACACATTTTACTCCTAAAGTTGGGAAGAGCTGCTTGTGGGATTTTCTGCTCACATGTCAAAATATTTTGTCTGGTTTGGAATATTTTACATTTTGAGTTGGGCAACACAATGGCTTGAGCTAACATTGGGCCAAATCATATTACCTATGCAATCTGAGCAGAGAGAGAGAGGGAAGGATGAGTGCTTGGGAGACTAAGCGTATACTTTATCAGCCCTAATGAAATGTAATTAATTCAAGTAATAACAAAGATGAAATTAATAAGCACTTACATGTATAATCTGAACCATAATTCAAGAGGAAACATGTTTTTTTATATAATTGAGTAATGATTAAGGTTTGGACTTTGACTAGGGAGAACCATCTCCAGGTCCCCACTTGCCCCTGGCAGATAAAACTTAAGGGATACTTTTGAAGTAGGATGTAAATGCAATAAGCAAATCATAATGGCATTAATGAAAATTAAAATAGCACCCCACTCCATCCAGAAACAGATGTGGAGGAGACTGCAATCTTAGATCTGAGCCCCATTTCACTGCTGCAGAATTTAAGGCAGAGGAATCTGTTGACAATATGAAAAACAGTTGTGGGCAAATGTTAAGGCTAATCCTGGTGTAACAGCAGTACAGAAAAGTGACATAAGTTAGAATGCATCATTAGTTTGCAGATACCAATTTCATTAAAGCAAATAGCTAGGACTGAACATTTTGATTTTCAAGCAAGGAATGTTTTTGCCACTTATCCAAGTTTAGAGACCCTTATGGTGATACAAATGTATCATTTAAAAGTGAGTCAAATTCAGTCTGCTTTGCTAAGAAGGTTGTTGGACTTCTCTCCAGCAATGTTGGGCTGATGCCAAATAAATAGGTACCCAAGAATCCAGGAACTGATAATTTACTGTAGAAAAGCCCATCTGAAAGAATTCTAGCAACTGCTGTATATCAAAAACAAGTGCTATTCGCACTGAAACAATTCTTTTATTATTATTTTTGTGCCTCTTTCTCCCTGAGCTATGCAACAGATTAGACAGCCTTATCTGGAAAGTCAGGTTTTCATCTGCCTCTTGTTTTTGCAAAGGCTAGATTTGAGATCAGGTTATTTTCTTCTGCCTGTGTAAGAACTAATTCTCACAAATATTTTCTTTTAATAAAATAAAGCTTCAATCCATGACATGTTTAACTCTGTGTGGCGCTTTTTGCACACAGCAGCTGGGTTAATGGTCATACATCAATCATCCTGTTTCATTTCTGTTGTGTAATCTGTAATTTTATTTGTTTTCAAGGATGATCATTCTGGCTGAGTTTCACTGGCATATAAATGTGAGAGATGGTATAAAAGAAGTCTACTTTTCCTCTGCCACATCTCCTACTATGCTCTTCATTTCTACCAGCCACTCTTTTCTCTTGGTACTTTCCAGAAATAACTTAAATGTGGAAGATTTATCTTCACTACAGCTGTCATCAAGGAAGCTCCATTTGGGATTTTCTAGTCAAATATGATATGTTATTATTGGCAGTATTCTAACACTTAATGGCCTAATCAAGACTGAAGTTCAGTAGAGCTGAATCTAGCTTGAAAGGTTTTCTGAACAATGAGATTCATATAACTTGAATAAGATGGAGGTATTTAATATTTCTGAAATACACAAGTGAAAAAAAATCATCGTTGTCGTCATCATCAAAAACAGCAAATTTGACTTTCCTGGAATTTATGTTGTCATTTGTGAAGTTTAAAAGTAGAGTTCAGAAGGAAACTGGAAAGGGCCCCATTTCTTACACCACTGAAGCAGAACCTCTGGAGTATGCTCTGAAAATTAGAAGCCACTGTTATTTTCTCTTTATTGATTTTGCCTGAACAAATTCTTTTATTTGCCACTTTCAATTCCTTTTCCTCAGCATTTTTCACTGAGATGAATTTAAACATTTTTGTCCTTGTATGTTTTTCCTTCCTTGAAAAAGAGTACTTCCAGCTATTTCAACTCTATCTCTAACAGCTGTATTCTGATGTGCATTTCTTCGCCTGTGGGTGTCTAGAGGAGTGACAAATAACTTTGTGTCTTTACATATTTGCATCATTTGCCCAGTGATGTCACAACACACATATTCTGAGGTTACCATGGCTTCTGAGGACACCTTTCCTAATAAACAAATAAACAAATAAATAAATAAATACCATTTTCCTTAATGTTTTAGGATATGCACTAGCAGGATGGGGGAAGGGACGTAGAGCTGTATCAGACTGTATTAGAATGTCTTTATCTATAAGTGTTGCACTCTCATCAATAAAGATAGGCCAACTTACTTGAATTTTAAAACAAAAATTGAGACTAAAATAGACTTTTTTTTTCATTTTGGCACTCATCCCACTTGTTTTGCACTGCAGTTGTCTTGTTCACACAGTGAAATCACTAGTGCATGTTGAAGGGGATTGTTCTTCAGCTGGCTTGTTTCAGAGCCTGATGTTATTTTGGGGCTGAGAGAGAGTGACTGGCCCAAGGTCACCCAACTGGCTTCCATGCCTAAGGGAAGACTAGAACCTGGGTCTCTGTTCTCCTAATCCAGCAGTTTAACTACTATGCCATACTGACTCTCTGAAAATAAAAGAATAAAAGTAAAATAAACAAATCCACAATCATATTGGTGGATCCTTCCCATTATAAGTTATTTCAAGTCTTTGGTGTTTGATCTGAGCACGGTCAGGCTAAGTACTGTATATACTGTCCTGCTGCTCATCCTTCATTTTAAAATATATTTATTCACTCTTCATGTGCCACACGTATATCTTTTCTTAACTATGAATGTAGTTGTGATGTAATAATAGTTGTTGAACCCCACAGCCAACGTTCTTCCAACAATTTGTCTCAGGAATTTCAAAACAAACAGAACACTTGGGTGAAAGCTAAAAGGTTGTACCTATTTCTCTGTATCTGTACCTATTTTTCTGATATGATTATTTGTTTCAGAGCTTAATACTTATATAAAGAGAAGTTTTTTCCCTCAAGTTGTGAAATGGTTCTTTGGTTATGATTTTTAAAAGCAGTAAGGCAATAGTGGAAATAAGATGGTCTTATATATGACTATAATAGAAAGAATATCCATGAATAATAAGTGGCTGAAACCATCATTCAGTTTGGCATTGGACTCAGCTGAGTTATTTTGTTATCCCCAAGGGAAAAAAAAAAGTTAATTGTAAAGTTAGGTTTAGTAGCAAGAATGGACCCATTACAACTGTCTCTTCTGTGGCTAGCTTTAAAAGAGCTAAAAACTTTCCTCCAATATTGAATCTGCCATCCATAATTACTAGTGACAGGATTGTGTATTTAAGCACAACTGTTTTATATCCAATGGACTAGGGAGCAATTCAACCTCTTTCAGATCACTATAGTATACTTGACATTGTAGCAGGTGGGAGAAAGAGTGATTTATTTATTTTTTTGTTTGTTTGTTTATTTATTTATCACATTTATACAGCTTCCTGTCTCACACAAAGTGATTCTGGGCATCATACAATGATTAAATAAAATAACAAATGGATAAAAACAATTGTTATAAAAAAATAAAAAAGTGATTATTAAAATACGACATCATCAAAAAGTTTAAACATTTTAAACTTTAAAATATACAAACCTCACAGGAGAGAGAATATTAATCACAATGCCATAATGACCATCAGCTATTGTCAGGAATGTCATGACCATCATTGTGACCATCAGCCATCGTCAGGAAGATTTAAAGTTGTCCTTCAGCACAACAGGAACCAGACCTGTTGGCTTAAAGATCAGTTTTAGCTAGCTATTTGAAAAGTATTACAAGTGGACCTCTACAGATTCGGTCCAAAGAATCACTTGAAGACAGAATAGGGAACAGCAACAAGATTTTAGAAATTCTGAATGTGCAATTTGTGTTTTGTTTTTTTAAAAAACTCTTTTTTTAAAATAATTGACCCCTCCCGGCTTTGCAAAAACAAACAAACATCTGTTTGTTTTCATTCCTACCAAAGACACTGAAAGAATGAGTGTTTCTCCACATATAGAAAAATTAAAAATTGCTTTCCCACAACAGTAAGTGGATAAAAAGCCAGATCATCAGCCAATTGACATAAAAGTTAAACAGCAGAGGAACCTGTCAAGTTCTAAAGGACACCAGGGTGGCAATGGGATCTGAACAGTAGGTGGAACAGTGAGGTGAAAAGCTACTGTATTCACTACAGTTACATGATGTAAGAAGGAGATATTTTCTGTTCAGATTACAACCAGAACTGGCTAATAAAAAATTGGGAGAGCAAGTAATAGTTTAGTTCAGAATGTAGACTTTTTTTTTTTTTTTTTTTGTCTGCGCTCAGTCATTACTGACCCTGCAGTGACTGCCTGGACGAATCCTTGCAGTTTTCAAAGCAATTGTTTTTCGGAAGTGGTCTGCCAGAGCCTCCTTCCTAGAGCATAGCCCAGCTGGCGAGCACAGGAGGTGGGGTTTCCGTTGCTTCGCGCCCTTTTCGGGCGAGCGTGGTTTCGCGCTTACCAGCAACTGGTCCCGTCTCTCTGTGCAAGGCGCTGCCAGCATTTTTCCTCCCACCGGAGTGAGAGTACCCATTTATCTACTCACGTGAGTTTTCGACCTGTTGGGTTGACAGGAGCTGGGGAGGAAACAGGAGCTCACCCTGTTAACGCGAAAGGCTGGACTCGAACCGCCGAAGTGTCAGCCATTTCTGGCCGGCAACTTTCAGTGTCATTAAGCCGCTGCACCACCGCGTCCCCGTCAATGTAGACATACCTTCCTTAAAAGTATGCCAGTTCTTGTGCCCAAACTGGTAATTTAAGCATTCAGAAACGTTGATACCCATCAGTGATTGAAATTTAACAAAGCTACCCTACATTCATCATCAAAATATAGGTCTTAATATCTAATTTGTATAATTAGGTAACAGCTGCAGGACTGTTTTCAACAATGTAATACAAAGGTTTAATACAAAAATCAATTCAAGCTCTGAAAGAGTATGACATAGATCTTAAGCTAAATTAAGGAAATTCATCCAAATTTCCTAGCTGCATTCAGCTTTCAACCACCAAAAGGTTTATCTGAAGCACTGGAGTCTTTGTGAAAATATAGGATGGGGGACAGAGAAAAAGAACGTTCTTCATTAAGCTACCTTAGGATTTAAGTATGTGGCTTCAATGTTCATAACAAGCAGCATTACAATGAATAATTATGAGTTATGCTTTTAGACTGTGTCTTTTCCCTCCTGCTATCTTTTTGGATATCAACCTTCTGCACAAAGTCTCTAGCTATAGACAGCCAGATCATTTTCTTTAGGAACTCAAGGCAAATTGAATGAGAGTTTCCTAGCAGTTCCCATGTTTTAGTCATGGAATGTACTGTATATTTTTATCACTTTAATTAAGAAGTCATATTATTTTGGAACATAAGATGATATTCTAGATACATTGAATTAAAGTTTAAAACAAAATTCCACTGACATCTGTTCCCATATTTGCCAAATTTCGAGCAAAGATATGAGTTGATCATTATTTTTTGTAACATTTGGTCCAGATAACTGATTTAAGAACTATTTACAAAGTAAAATACAAAACTGGGATCAGACTATGTTTTGTTGGACTGGGGTAATTGCAAATCTGTCCTATGATAAGGAAGTACAATTCTTTTTTTTCCTCCTGTAAAAAGGGGTGTGCGTGAATTGGTGGCATGTGTGTTGAACTGAAGATCTAGTTCAATACTTCATGGAAATTTTCATTTGTTTCAGCATGATTTATTCATGAATAAATAGATTTAGAATAAAAGCTTGGAGCCCACAAAATAAGTTTAATTCAGCATCACTGGACACATCAGCTTTTCAAATTAAAGCTTTCAGCATTACATGTACCATCAATTACTAAATGGATTATTCACAGGAGAAAGACAGAAGGATTTATATAAGGCACATGTGGATTTTACCAATAATCCATTGACAAAAGTCATGAAAATTAATTTAGGAACAGTCATTATCTTTACTTAGAAAGTGAAGGCAAAAAATTCTTAATACATCTGCCTGCAACAGACTAAGAACTATGCTGAGAGCTAGTATAAAATGAAAAGTCAGAGTTGCATTTCAAAAACAGCAGCTAGGCACCCATAAAAAAATCACAGTAACTGAAAATCCTTCATATAGGAACTCAACAGGGCTTCTTCCCAGTAGGTGTGTATAACTGCATAGCACTGAAGCTTGACGTTCTGATCACAATGTTGGAAGATAGTAAAATACTAAATAAGTCCCTTCTGTCTCTACAAATCATGCTTTCAAACTGTAGATTAGGCTGTCATTTATAGTCTAGTGACCAGATTGCCTAGTAGGTACCTTTAAAATGTTTTAAGTGGAGGAATGGACTATTAGAAAAGCTCCATTCTTACTTGGAGGAGCACTGACCTTTTCAATGATCCATTGGTGGTTCTGCAATGGCTGAAGTCCTCTATTGTGGCCACATGCAATTCCAGGCAAGCTCCATGAAGAGCTACCCCTTTCTACGAACATGAAAGGCATTTGAAGGTTTTTCAGCTTTGTTTTTTAATTTATTTAAATGACAATCTGGCCATCTCTTACACTTAAGAAAGCATTACAAACTCTCTGTTTCTTAACACACATACACACACATCATTATTTATTTCAATTTTTTTTATGATTATTCTTGCTTCCTTTTTCTGTCTCATCCTGCCTTCACAAGAATGGATCAAAAGTATACATTTTGATACAATGTGTTTATTTGTTTATAGTCACTGATCAATACAGGTTAGCCTTCATTTAGCCACCTCTTTTACCTCCCAGAATTAGTAGCCAGAAATATGTATAAAGTATAATTCTGTTGGATTGTGTATTGTTCTTACTGATGTTGTGGGCTGCTTTGAAATCCCATGAACAAAGAATAACAAAAGTTCTGATAAGAATTTAAAAATATAGCTAAATTAAGGCCTTTGTGTGTTTATGTTTGATTGCTTTTTATTGTATCAAGATTGTTTGGATTTTCTTTCTTTTTGGTTTCTGGAGCAAGATTTAAAAATGGTGTACTCACTGATAGGTCTTAATTCTTATATACAGATTTTCAGTTACCTTTTTACAGCTTTTTATCACCTTTTACTGGACATTCACCACTGCCAAACCACAATACTATTCACTAGATGGGGAAATCAGAGTTAAGGATGTTCTTATATTCAGCAGCGTGGATTTTAGAAAGCTTTTCCCTTGTGATGTTTCCCAAGCATGTGTGCATATTGTTTTTCTCAGTGAGAATGTTATAATTTTTAATGAGGCCAAAGAGTCTGACAGCTCAATCTAAGCCAAGCAGATAAGTTATTTTGGAAATATGTCTCTTTTGATTGTACTCCAATTATTTCCATATAAGCATGGGTAGGATTGCAGTCCAAGGCTCCAAATCTTAGAAGTTGATTGATATTAGATACTAGTAACGGGTGCACTCAGCTCAACATAATTCCAATTTGGACTCAGCAAACCAAGCTATTCTCCTGAATAATGGGAAAATGCTTAGGTTTTCTGACCCCTATTCTAAAATTCAGACCTCATCAAGGTTCCAATAACCCTCCTTCTTTGTGTCCACAAACCAGTTTCTTCCTACACCAGCCTTATGTTCCTGCTTACTTCACAACAACAATTTTAATCTACATGAAAAGGCCTGACCGACCTTTATCAACTTTCAGGATATGTATCCATTCTATTGCAGTAGACAAGTTCTCAAAATAGCATATGGAAATGTCAGATCAAGTTCAGATATTCAAAATTCAGAAGTAATAATCACAAAGGCATCTTTACAATATCTTAAGCAGAAACATCTTTCATTGGGAGATGGTTATGAAATTTGAATTACTGTTGTTTAGAAAACAGATAGTGGTCTCTGGCAGGTTTTGACCTTTGAAAGGACACTGAGTTCACATACTTCCTTTTCTAATCACTTTTGGAAATTGCTTGTTAACTACTTTTCAGCTACTAGAAACTTTTGGATTGACAAGTTTGAAAGCACTAAGTAAGTTTGCATTCAATCCTTAATGAAGAAAAGTTTTAACTACAAGCTTAAGAACTTAATTAAAAAAAAAAAACAGCAAAAGTTGATTAAAATTTTGATTTTAGAAAGCTACAAATGGACTAAGGGTCCAGATAAATTTGAAATAAGATTTTGGAATTAATTATAAAGAAAGTTCCTGTGGGAAAATGCTTTCATTTTGAATCTTTTCAAAAACATAATAAGATAAGATTTTAAACATTGGACACTAGAGGGAAATAAATATTTCAATTAAAGAAGAAGAACACATAAACTTGACTAACAGGTACAGAATGACACAAAATATTCTAACACTGGAAATATTGAAGGACACTTTTGAAAAATGGAGTCAAAAGTTAATATTAACAATGTTAGCAGTGATATCTGCCTCTATGGATAGACTATGTCTAAAAGATGTTATGGAAGAGGAATAAGTTTTACCTGACAAGACAGAGACTGCATTGAAAGTGAATTTACAAATGACAGGTTACAAGAATGACATGGAAAAAGATGTTACACCAGACATACAAAAGAAACCAGCTAATGTTTTAATAATCAAAAGGAACATACAAACAATAAACCAAGAGAGTGACCTGGATAATTTTTCTATATTAGACTTACAAAAGAGACTATTTAAAGCTTTGAAGAATCTTGTGATTGGAGCTAGAAGAACAAGTGAAAGAATGTATGATAAAGGGGGCTAAAAACTTTGGCTACAATATACAAATGGGACAGTGGGAGAATACGTGGTTGAAAGGACTAAAATTTACATTATATTATAATCTTAAAGAGAATTTTTATAAAATGATGTATTGTTGGTATATGTCACCAGAGAAAATGTCTAGAATGTATAAAGGCACTTTAAATTTGTGATGGAAATGGGAACAACAAGAAGGGACATTTTATCATGCTTGGTAGATGTGCAAAAAAACCAGATAATTTTGGACTCAATTACATACATTAATGCATAAGATTTTAAAGACTAATATACAATTGAAGCCAGACATTTTCCTTTTGGGACTGATGGACAAACAGTTGGGAAAAAAAACCATGGAACTTTGTTTTTATATATAACTTCAGTGAGATTATTATATGCACAAAGGTAGATATATTTGACATTACCCACAATGGAGGAATGGATAGCAAAGATAATGGAACTTATTGAGATGGCCAGACTTGACAGCTTTGATTAGAGAAAAGACATTGCTATGCTTTATGCTGATTGGAAACTCCTTACTGACTTTTTACATGAAACAGAAAAAAATGAACTTATGATATATGGTTTTGATGTTTAGGAAAAAAAAAATAGATTATACGAAAAATGTAAGTCATGATATAACCATAGAGTAAGAGATTAATTTACATGTATACTTATAAAGTAATTTCCTTATATTTTCTTTTTTTCCTGCACTTTTAGCTTTATCTTTTCAGGTTTTTTTCTTATCTTTGCTCTAAATATTAGTTCTTGTTAGTTTTTATTAAAAAAAATTAAAGAAGAAAGATAAAAGATAGATAGATAGATAGATAGATAGATAGATAGATAGATAGATAGAAACTTGTGAGAACCAACAAAGAACAAATGAAAAGAAATCAAGTTCTACAACATTATTTGAATGGACTAAAGATTAAGATTGTTAGAAGTAAAAGGAAGTAATATAAAGTTAGTTTATTTGCTCAAGGTTAAAATAGATATGTTGTTATTTTGCACAAGTTTTGCACAATTGTATAACATGATGAATGGACTTTTGCTGTCACCAAGACTGAAATGATGATGCTTTATGGATTTGTTTATAGATAAGAGATGGACTATTAGAAGAGATGAAAAGTTACTAAAATTGTTTATACTTGTTGTGATGAAGGTTAGAAATCACTTCTTTATATATATTTTTTCTTTACTATATTCTTTTCTTTCTTTTTTTTTATTTGTATTCTTTAAGTCTTTTCTTTCTTTTTTTCCCTTTGCACCTTTTACTCTTTCTTCTACTTTTTCTATATTTCTTTTAGTTTGTATTAATTTTTACTATTGTAATTATAATCTTTAATAAAATTACTTGGGAAAAAAGTTCTTCTCCAAATAAAATGTAGTACCTAATATTGTAAATTAAGAGTACACAAAATGTTGTGCCTGTTTAAACATGAAGTTTTGCAAAACATCTCATTTTAAATGCAAAACCACTAGTTTCAAGGCATGAAACATACTGTTTCAAGATTTTTTGAGGTGTTTCAAGTTTGTAATAGAACATTTTAAGAACAGAACAGCTATTTAGGGCAGAACAAACTTCCAGGATGTGCAAAATAGTCTATCTCATAGTACTGCTGTTCTGAATTAAATATTTCAGTTTCACAAACTTCTGCACAAAATTCCATTATTAAAATGTTTTGAAATGAAACATTTTGCCCACCCCCTACTGTAAATACAGTAATAGGTGGAAAGGAATAATTTAGTTAATTTGAGTATTAAGATAAAATTGTAAAGACAGATATATAAAATTGCAATAAGCATAAAACACATAAATTTATAAGAATATTTGAAAGACATAGAATTTAGTAACTTGCTTTGCTTGGATTCATACAAAATAATTAGTTATTGTTTGCTTAACCAAGGTTAATTGATAAACCACAGTGGGTTGTAGTCACACAACATGCTAAGCTATAAAACATTGCTTCCAAACTTCAATGACTGAGCTCACACATAAACATTATTAAAGTTTAGTGAAATGTGTGACTTGGGTGAAGATCCCTTCTCCCCAAAAGATGATTTAAATCAAATGCATTACAGTAATAAATAGGATTCCATGCTAGGAAAAGTTTATGAGTTCAAAATATATGGGAGTTCCTTGAAAAGGAGATATTAAAAGCACAGTTGCAAAAATATTGGGGGAGGGGGCGGTAATGAGGACAGGCAAAAAAGCCAATGTGGGAAAGAAAGAAAGAAAGAAAGAAAGAAAGAAAGAAAGAAAGAAAGAAAGAAAGAAAGAAAGAAAGAAAGAAAGAGGGAGGGAGGGAGGGAGGGAGGGAGGGAGGGAGGGAGGGAGGGAGGGAGGGAGGGAGAGGAAGGAAGGAAGGAAGGAAGGAAGGAAGGAAGGAAGGAAGGAAGGAAGGAAGGAAGGAAGGAAGGAAGGAAGAGGGTGGGGAGGGGACGGGAGGGGAGGGGAGGGGAGGGGAGGAGAGGGGGGCGAGGCGATGCAAGGCAAGGCAAGGCAAGGCAAGGCAAGGCAAGGCAAAGCTTAGTGATGAACTGATAGCATAAAAAGAAATATATAGGAAATGGAAAGCAGGACAGGTCACCAAGGAAGAATAAATATAGATAGATAGCCCAGAACAACAGAGAAGGTGTCAGGAAAGTTCAGGCTCAGAATGAGCCGAGACTGTTGAATGATGTGAAGAACAAGAATGAGAACATTCTTCAGATAGGTTTACAACAAAAAGGAGAGAGGGGACATGTATCCACACTGCCCCCTTAAGCTGCTCCTGTCTGTACTCATAATGGCTTGACCCTGTCCAGACAGAGACACCCGAGCAATAGCCTGTCAGGAATTTAGCCTGGGCTGCCAGCACTCCTCACTGGACAAATCCCTGCTGCTGGGCCCTCTCGCCTTTCCACTCCAGGAAAGCAGCCGACAGTGACTTTCCTCCCTCTCAGTGGGTCTTACTGGACATTTCTGGATGTGTGTGTGTCACATGGGAGTGAATACCTGAACAGAGTTTAATTTGTACTAATGCAGAATCAGGATTGAATCCACCAAACCATTCTTGAGGTGGTTTTTGCTGGGGGTGTAAAGCTTTCTAAACAGCGGAAGTATCAGCCGGCAGCTCACTTAAACAAAAATCCATGGCAAGATGTCCCTACGTGTTTTTAGGTGACAATGCTATGATCCAGGTTCCATAAAAGTATTGATGCAAAATCAGCAGTATTGGCCTGCTGCTCCTTTTATGGCATGAAGCTCCTTCATGTGAGTGTAGGATCACCAGATGTTCAGCAAAAGGAGGACACATCCTCCTTTTTGTCCTCATGTCCTCTGTCCAGCAGGCATCGCTTAAAATCAAATATTGTCTGTCCTTCTGAGTGCCTTGCTTTTATTATTATTATTACTTTATTTTATTTTGGATTGTTTTCACAACAGTAGTCGTGCAAGCTTTTGTGTATCGTGACTTTGTAAATTGTCTGCTTCTTTCTTCCCCTTGTCCTTCAACAGACTCAACAGCCTAGATTACATTATTTATTTCCTGAGTTCAGCAGTCAGCTTCAATCCGGCCCCTTCAAATCTACAATCACTGTAGTCTGGAGATCAGGGGGCTTGTCATACGTTTCTGTGGTGAAATCTGGAAAGTTTGTCATTGATTCTATATTATCACTAGCATATATTTTTGAAAATAAAGATATGTTTGAAATATGTTGTGATTGAAAGACCAGCCTTTCTGATGCTGGAAATTTCATATACATGTAGACCTAAGTACATTTTTTTTTTAATTTTTCACTGTAATTATGGTCACAGATGCCAAGAAAGTTAAACAGTATGTCCTCCTTTCCCCCCAGTTTTCCTCCTTTCCAATAGTCTTTGTCCTTTGCCTGTTCAGATATCTGGTAGCCCTATGTGATTGGGGCATGAGAAAGAGGTCTGCCTTGCTAAAAGGTTTTTCAGCACATCTAAATGCTATCTCTGTTTTTTAACATATCCAACACAATTCCATAACAGTGTTTTACATGTTCATTTGATCCATGAGGCTCTGAATTTATTACTTTGATGCTGACTACATTGATACTGACTTTGATTTTGGGGAAGTAAACTGCATGAAAAACATAGCTAAGTTTCAGGAATATTTTGGTATGCATTTCAGAGAAATATTCATGGATATTTCTTCCTTTTCTTTGTAAATTAGTACATTGCATGGCTATATCAATGTGATTTATTTATTTAGTTAGTTAGTTAGTTAGTTAGTTAGTTATTTAATAGACTTGTCCCCGCCCATCTCCCCACAACGGGGGACTCTGGGCGGCTTACAACAAACTAAAAACAGAAATACATAATTAAAAGTTATAAAAAACCAGAGTTACAAAGATAAAGATAAAAAGGCTAAAAAATCCAAGAGGCCGATAGAGGCCACACCAGGCCGCTAAGGGGCCAGCCAACCCCATTTCTGATGGGGGCCAGCCCCTCCATTCTGCCAGATGGTAGAGCCAGGTCTTCAAATCCCTCCGAAAGGCCTGGAGTGAGGGGGCCTGTCTCACCCCTGGGGGCAGGATGTTCCAAAGGGCGGGGACTATAGCAGAGAAGGCCCGCCTTCTGGACCCCGCTAATTGAAGTTCTTTTACTGCGGGGATCCGGAGCATGCCCTCTGTGAGATCGGGTGGGACGGGTTGAAATCGTGGGGGCGAGGTGGTCCTTCAGGTAACCTGGCCCCATGCCATGTAGGGCTTTAAAGGTGATAACCAACACCTTGAATTGGACCCAGAAGCAAACTGGGACCCAATGCAGCTCACGGAGCAAAGGTGTTATATGGGTCCTTCTTCGGGCCCCAAAAATTGCTCGCGCGGCCACATTCTGGACCAGCTGAAGCTTCCGGATACTCTTCAATATATAAATAAATAAATAAATTTTGACTACAAAACCACATCAGAATGAAAAGTTCATTTCCTTAAATGGTACATTGTCTCACAATACAACATTCTGAGATCACTCCATCTATCTGACCATTCACAGTTTCTTCCTTACCTTCCAAGGCAATTTATTTTTCTTTCAGAATTTCTAGCATTTTCTTCTGTTATGCAAAACTGCAGGTGGCCACATTCAAAAAGATTTCATTATTTTATGCAAATACAATAATGATCCATTCCCAATGATATACAAAAGGAAACTTTATGCAAAGAATTTTTTTTTTAAGTATATCAGTTAAAGCCTTAACATTTGTTACATTATAGATTCTTCTAAGGGTAGCACAGGAAAGTGCCTCCTTTATATTATTAAAAGCAAAATAGTCTATAAGGAACAAGATAGCATTTCTGTAAAGCTAACCAGAAATCACAAAAACATATTTCCATGTTAATTAGAATTAGAATAACAGATGTGGTCAACTTGTAATTTGCAAATTGCAATTTCCTTCCTTTCTTTTCTTATTCAAGGACCAAGTTCTGTGTCGATTTCTTAGGTAGAACAGCATAAAACCAAGCAACAACATTTTATTGCTGAAATCTTAGATACATTTTACATGACAATCTTTTCCTTTTAAATCATATCATTTTAAATAACCGAGCCTCTAAAGCAGGTGGTAGCAACTTTTTCATATGGGGAATATTACTGTATGGTGTACCAATTAATTAATTAAAGCATTACATATAATTCAATTTACTTTGTAAAATAAAAAATATATTATAATTACATGAGCTCTCATGTGAGAAGGCATGGATCATGCAAGATTTCACTACCTCATGAGATTTTTGATAATCTTTATTTTTGTTTATTACATTATTCAATTTCGGACGTAAGTAGCATTTAGCAGCATTGTGGACACCCTGTTACTAACATAGCTCTAAGGAGAAGTTCTATATGTGGGGTGGAGGGAGACATGGAAAAAGATAAGGACTGACTCTAGACCTTTATGAAAAGTTGATTGCAGCCAGAGGATTAGACAGGCAATTATTTTGGTTCAATTCAGATAGGAAACTATGTTGGACAATCATTGAATAGGGTAACACTGAAAAGGGACTTCAGTATCCCAGGACTTAAAGATTCTTTCTTCAACTTTTCTTTTGCTGCTAAATTTGGAACCTGGGTGATTGTGCTTTTTCCTGCACATTTCTCTACCTCTCCTTCTCCTGAGATTCTATCCACTCTTCTCATCTATTTGCTATAAAATGGTGGACTTAAATAGCAATGAAGAATTTTGAGGTGACAATCTACAAAATCAAGACCAACCACTTGTTTGGGCAGTCAAGTTTGTGCAATGCAAATGGGTTGAGATACAGCCAAGTTTGTTTGTTTGTTTGTTTGTTTATTTATTTATTGAATTTCTCTTCCGCCCATCTCCCCCACAATAGGGGACTCTGGGCGGGTCACAAAAACATCAAAACCATAAATATATATAAAATACATAGCATATATACAATTAAAACAATACTAGAAACAAACAATCCAAGCAGATGGAAAAACAGGGCAGGGACAGCCGGCCACTATGGGGCTGCCATCTCCCTGCTTGAGCTGTTCCCTCCCCACTCCAGGCCAAGTGGCAGAACCAGGTCTTCAAGGTCCTTCAGAAGATCAGGAGTGAGGGGGCCAATTACACCTCCAGGGGCAGAATGTTGCAAAGAGTGGGGGCTACCACAGAGAAGGCCTGCCTTCTGGACCCTGCTAGATGGAGCTCTTTTACTGAGGGCATCCGAAGCATGCCCTCTCTGTGTGGCTGGGTGGGATGGGTTGAAGTCATAGGGGAGAGGCGGTCCCTTAGGTAACCTGGTTCCATGCCATGTAGGGCTTTAAAGGTAATAACCAACACCTTGAACTGGACCCAGAAGCAAACTGGTACCCAATGCAGCTTGCAGAGCAATGGTGTTACATGGGCCCTTCTTGGGGCTCCAAAAATAGCCCGCGCAGCTGCATTCTGGACCAGCTGTAGCTTCCGGATACTCTTCAAGGGTAGCCCCATGTAGAGTGCATTGCAGTAGTCTATCTGGGAGATAACAAGGGTGTGAGTGACTGTTCGAAAGGAAGTTGCATTCCATCCCTTCGACTTGAATCCTAGTTTCCCCCCTTTCATGTGATGAGGGGGGGGGGGGGGGGGGGGGGGGGGGGGGGGGGTGGGGGATTTTTTTTCTGAGAGTATCAACATTGCAGATAGATGGAGGTGATCTGCCAACACCTACATGCTTGGATTTTCAAAAAGTTCTCATTGAGATCTTGAATAAATTGTAGTATCATTGGCTAAGAGGACATTTTGATTTCTGGTCTAATGATGAAAAAGCAGAATGAGTAGGAATAACTAGGACAATGCAGAAGTGGTAGGGTATTTAATGTCATTTAGATGAGTAGGAATATCTAAAGTTCTATTTGGATCATTGGTTTTTACTTGTTCATAAATGATCTTGACTTGAGGGAGTAACAGCGACTGGGGCCAGAGTTGTGCAAATAATACCGAAACTATTGCAGAGTAGTGAATTCAAGAATGGAGGTTGATTCAGTACAATTTGAGGGGGTGATGGTCAACCAGTATGGAAAATGCAGTTCAATTAATAAACATAAAGTGATGTAATTGAGACCACTCCAATTTCACATATACACCGATGGAATCTAAGCTGTCTGTAACTAATCAGGAAAAAGATCTTGGTGTCATAGTACATAGCTCAAGGAAGATGTCAACTCTGTGTGCAGCAGGTGTGGAAAAGGCAAATTCTGTGCTAAGGATCATTGGGAAAGAGACTGAAAGTAAACTTGCTACTGTAATGTCTTTATGCAAATCAATGATATGTTCTCATCTGGAGTATCACTAACTTGCATGGCTTTAAAAGGAGACTGGAAGGATTGATACAAGGCACAACTATCAGTGCTACTACTCTTAAGACTCCACATTACTTTCAGCTTGAAGTCAACATGACCAGAAGGAAGGGGGATGATGGTGGGAGAGATGGTCATCTTGTGGACACCCAAGAGACACCCACTGGGAAAACAAAATGCTGGATTATAATCAGCTTTGCCTGAATCTTATGTTCTTATGGCTGGGTGATGCACTTAAGATTAGGGTAGCCAAAGGCCATTTAACAAGACAGTCATGCAGTGGATAGATATTTCGTGTGGATGTGGATGAATTCAAGATTTTAGGATTTCCTCCCTTAGTTTGAGGAAAAACTGTTGGAGTTATCTTTGTTTTTAAAATTGTGTTAAGCTTATTTAGACTTAACGCTGCAACTTTTCCTATCTCAAAATGACAGACAACATTTGGGCAGGGGGATCGATGACAGCTCAGAGGCTACACATGGCCTAGAAATTATAGGTTGCTTGCATATGAGGCAGAGGGAGAAGATTGTATAAATTGCTTTCATGTAGATTCCCTTTATGATTTATAATTTTGATTTCCCAAGACTCTAAGTCACATTTGAATTGTATCTGCTTATGTGTACATACATCCAGAAGTAAGCTTGAGTGTCATCTGCAATAAAGTAAGGGCTGTTGATGGATGAAATGATAAATGTCAGAAAATAGTAAGATGGCACTAAGAGTCATACCATGGAGTTAATATATGAGGACACCAGACTGACTTTCATTGGGTGAGATGTTCAGTAAGATAACAGAGGAATGAAAACTAAAAACTACAGAACACTGTTCTTTCAGCTTTTCAACTTGCAAACATTTAGAAGTGCTGTATAGAAAATCACTAACTCAAGAGCATTAAATGTCTGCCTGTGAGTGTGTACATTATTCTCTACTTGATATCCATCTTCTATATAGAAAAGTAGGCCTTTCTCAGGAACCCTTCTCTGCAGTCTCACTAAGTCCCTCTTTGCTTCTTTCAACATATAAACACTATTAACTGTCTTCTAGGGTGTTTTCTTTTGCACTGTTTCAAAACTGTAATCAGTGGTAAAGAAAAATGTGAACAGGAGGTGCATTAATGATGGAAATTGGGCTGAACTGCAGTTTCTTGTCTCCTTGGCCCAGCTCAGCCTGGAGCTACTGTGCTTCAAATCCATTACTGGCTAATTGAATATCACTTGGATAAGAGACTACCATTAGATTCAAGATTGCTCTCTGTCTTAGAATGATAATATTAAGAGTTTGATTTTTGACAGAGATAGCAGAGAATAGAACTGAGCACACAGATTGCTAACCATTGAATCAGCCCCTGAGCTCTTCTTTAATGGTAGTTTGATCTCAGCAATTAAGTGATGCGAATGCTTTTCTCTACACCTTGAACAATTTTACCTGCAGATACCTATTTATCACAATTCTGTTCAAAGGACAAAGGGAAGTTGCTCTCCTCCTCCTGCCCCCCAAAATAACCCTGGATTCTTAGCAACATTACTAAGCAAAAGCTTAAATGGTCTCTCTCGTAATTCTGGCAAAGTAGATTGGGCTCACAGGTAGACATTTGCTCCAGGGGTTAGTAATGTTTACTTTCAGAGGCACTTCAATAATAAATGCTGTATTCTTTTCAGACTGGAATCTGAGCAAGAGGACCTTTATCTTATTTAAAGTTTACTGCCTTAACTAAATCTATTGAGGAAAGGAGAAGGACAAACATCTCCATGGTGAGATTCTGCCTGAATATTTCTATTACTTAGTAGAGTGGGTTGCTTTGAAGAATTATCTTCAGGAAACTTAAGGATTGTTTTTAAAATTAAGAAAGCTTTTCTTGGGTTTGGAGACAACAACCAGGCTCATAACTAAGCCAGCCCTGATGAGCGATCAGGGATCTCTTTGGTCTCCACTTTTCACATATGTACATTTTGAGACAGAGATGGAACTTACAGCCTTGGGCCCTCCTCTGATCAAAATCACCAAAACAATTATGGCATAGTTTCTTGCCATTTACAGTCTGAAAAGACAACAAAACACAATGTAAGCCCTATGTTCTGCTTTCGTTCCCTGTTGTAGTAAATATATTAAATAAATTTAAGAAATCTAACTGTAGCCATTTCGTACAGGCGTCTAAAATATAGGGGTGTGAAATATTTCTAATTTGAAAAGTTCTAACCCCAAAGTGCTGAATTTACCCAAAGCTTTCCCATTCTCTGTTTTTCAGTGGGGGGAAACAGGTTCAGGGTTGACACACTCCCAAGGAAGTTCAGAACTGTATTGAAATCTTTCCAACAAGGTTGAAATCTCAAAATGTTATGCATACCACTAGCTTGAAATGTACTACAATTTCTTGTGGTCTCCAAAGAACTTTTTCTTCTCCAAAAATGAATCGGTCGGAGCTTATGACACTCATGAGAAAGAAAGAGACTATCCCCCTAAAAAGAGGAAATATAGCTTTTCAACATTTTAGCATCCTCTTACCAGATCAGGAAATTCCAGGGTCAAAAGGCTTCCAAATGTTCAGTCACTAGGTACTGTGGGAATTAGGCTCTCCTGCTCCATTTTTCTCTTTTTTAATGGGATTAGCAAATTCCTTTCAACTAGATGAAAGATGGCAGATGGACAAAGTATGTTGGAGAAGTCAGCTACCATATGAAATTAGTATTCACACAGCTTCTGCTAGCTGATCAAAGGTTTAATTTCCATTATGACCTACAGTATAGCTAAGCCTCAAGGGTATTTCAGACTTCCTATGCCTTCATATGACAAAATTAAAAACACTGGAGATTTGGTGGCCTGATTTGTACTTGCCTGCAGACAGCTGCTCTACATTTTCCCTGCTTGAGTTCAGTAGAAATACATGCCTTTAAATGGTTTAAACTGAAATACTTTTGTTGTCAAATATTATTTATGCATCTTTACCTTAAATAATTCTTACTAACATAATATCCCGTTTTCTTCAACTAAAACTCTACAGTTCCATAAAGTTTATTTTATTCTATAAAAATGTATTTTCAGTTCTGTTTCACTTTAGCTGGAATAGCAACAATCTATACAAGTACTATTGTCCATAAGCAGAACTAACTATGAGTATATTGATTGTGATTAAACAGCTAGGATGACGTACATATATTTTTGTCCAACAGCTTTTCTTTCTTTAGAACGAACATTTCTTTAGAATTTCAAACTTTAGTGCATTTATTATATATATGCACTAAAGTTTGAAATGACTCATATTTACATTCGCTATCATGTTTGTTGTTTAGTTCAAATGTAATTTTGTTGTTGTTCTACCTGGGATGAAAGATCATTCTTCTCAAGGTTATAAATGTTGGCTTTGCAGTGGATTATCAATAGCAGTGGGAGAATCATTTCTTTGCATATGTTTTAATATGAATTTTCTCAGTTCATACTTCCTGAATTTATGTGGACACCACAATGCAGTTATACACTGAAATCCATAATTCTTCAAATTTTGCAATGTAATGTAACTCTCAAAGACATATACTTGGGTATACTAGGAATAAAGGTATTCAAAAAGCAAAAATCAATTATATAAAGGAAAATCCCTTGAAAAAAAGCATATATTACAGTGTGTGTGTGTGTGTGTGTATGTGTGTATAACACATGAGCTGAAATGAATACAGAAATGCATACAGAATTTTATAAAGGTTTTTTTTTAAATAAAAATAAAACAAACTTAACCTGAAGTGGAAAAATGATAAATTGAGGAAACTAAATTTGTGAGATTTGTTCATCATCATTTGTCAATCATTACCAGCATGTAAATTAACAATTTATGATGTCACCAATTAGAAAGCCACTGGCTACTAATTACATTCCTATCAAACCTCAGATATAGGCTATCCTATCAACCTCTATAGGCTACACTAAAAAACATATTAGATAGGTTCAATTCTTATACTTATAAGAAGTAATAAGAAGAATTATTCAATTCTTATATGTGTGTGTGTGTGTGTGTGTGTGTGCGCGCACCTTTGACTCAGGTTTTAACTCCTGGCGACTGCCTGGATAACTCCCTGCAGCTTTCTTGGCAAGGCTTTTTGGAAGTGGTTTGCCCTTGCCTGCTTCCTAGGGCTGAGAGAGAGTGACTGGCCTAAGGTCCACATCTGGCTTTGTGTCCAAGGGGGGACTAGAACTCATGGTCTCCTGGTTTCTAGTCTGGTGCCTTAACCACTACATCAAACTTGCTCTTCTATTATTAAAAACAACAACTTTGAATTCAATTTAAACTTTTAGTTATATATTACAATGTCGCCAGAAAGCCTAACAAGAAAATGTAACAGTTTTAAAAAGAATGGGATACATCCAATGTTATGTAAGTAAACATTTACTCATCTATGGAGAGTTTTCCACTGCCTTTTTCTACTCTTCCTCTCCACCCTCCATTCTAATCTAGGGTGACTTGTCAGTAGAACGATAGTATTGAAAAGATCTAGTTATTTCCTAAATCTGATTATTAATATTGAGGGAACCATTGTTAAGACTTAATGAGTACCTACTCAGTTCCAGATGACAGGTACAAAAATTTGGATCATCTGATGGAATGAAATTCATTCATAATTAAGGCTATATGCTTTTTATGTATATTATTTCACACTGACATTATGCCCCATCAATCAGAATATTGGTTAAAGATTCAGATTAAGGAAGAAAGATTATTCAGTTATTAGATTGGGAGATAGGCAAGATTAGTTTAATTATTGAGCCAGGAGTAGTTTTTTAATGAAGCAGACTATGTTTAGACACGACTGTAAATTTTTCTGGTGGATAGTTGAGAAGTCAAACAGTACATGTTAAGATGAAGATAATTAGGTGGTGCTCAGAAGTTCCAGTTTAACAGTTTTGGGGTACAGCAAAAATAAGCTAGAGAAACCTGTAAGTGAAATTTTAAAAGGATGTCATAGAACTAATAGGATTTGCAAGCAATCAGAACAGGACTAAGTTGTAGCTACATCTCTTCAGGGATGAATTAGTGAAATTACCAGGTTCATTTGCAAACTTAGGATAATTGTATCAGAGAAAAATACCATTGGCAGGTCATGATAGTCTTCCTACTATTGCAATAAGACTGATAATAATTGCCTTTTAGCCACACTGGGATTGATATTGCCATATTCTTTTAATAAAATAGTGAACTGTTTAACCCCAATTATTAATGTCTCTTCCTTCAATTCCTTCCCTTCAAAAGGGCTACATTTATAATTCTCTTTTAATTAATATTATTGGTTTTTGAGGACAAAAAGTGTCCCAAAGAACTGAGGCTGCCTTGGGACAGTTTTTGTATTCAGAAATCTATCATATTAGGCTTGGATTTAAACTAACTTGATTTACACTAGCTGGATGGTACTTCTTCCTATTGTGTTATGTTGTGATTAAAAAAAACCCCAAAACCTTTGTAATAATAGTCTGATACATATCTGTATCCAGGGGAAACACACACACACACGCACACACACCCCCCCCATGTGAGACTGGAAGGTTCAGAAGAGCAGCAGAGTCTGACCACTATATTTATAAGTAAAGAATGTAAACATTCACACATCTGTAAGTGAGTGAGCTGGAGAGATCTTGTGTTACATAAAACGTGGCCCTTTCATATACAAGACATACTGCTGCTAAATTACAGCTGTAGTACAAAAGATTAGATGTCTCTTTTCAACGTATACTTTGTGTTTCCATAATCTTACCAGAATTAATGGAATCTCACATTCCAGGCATAGAGGTTGTGCAATTAGAGAGACAGACAGAATTAAGATTTGAATTCTATGCATCCATATCTGGAGCTGAATCACACTGAACTCCATGGACAGGATATAAAAGTTATTTTACTTAAAAAGAGAAAAGGGGACTGCACATTTGTAAAGATTAGATCCCTTTCAATCACAAGCCACACTAGTTAGGGTGACCCTGTCTAGCACATCATTTGAAAGGAATGTCCAGTTTACATAATCCAAGGCAGTACATCACTATGAGATGCATTTAATGTTTGTGTTTTGAGAACTTAAGGATGGGGTGGGGGTAGGGGGACAGCTGTTTCTTTTCTTTGTGACTCTGAATTTCACATACAAACTGATACAACTTACTAATGCATTTGCTCTGAAATCTCTGTCTTGGGTTTGCCACCAGGATAGAGCTTACATGACCAAAATCTTGCAAACCTTTTCCAGTGTTTGGACTTTTCCCCAATCTCCTGCATTTTGATCTTGTAACTCTTGCCAGCCTTTTATGACATTTTGGTTGGTAGTAATAAAGGAATTGCTCAGCTTTGGCTTTTAGGAATTGATTAGACAATTCATCTGTCAACTTAAATATTGAACTGGATTTAACTATGCTGCATTGTAATCCTACAGTATTGGGGCTGCAAATTTCTAGACAACAGTTAGATGGGAACAAAGAGAGAACCAAAAAATTAATTTATTTGCTGCTTTCTAGTGATTGCCTGGATTCTTGCAGTCCTTATATGATAAGTTACTGCAAAGCCTATTGCAAAATACCTTTTGTAACCCTAACCCTAACCCTAACCCTGGACTTATGTGCAAAAAAACCATGGTTATGAGAATAAAAATAGAAACTGGAGAAAAAGTTAGGAGCAGTAGAAGACTGGTGAGTTCAAAATCTAACTTGACCCTCATGAAAAATCTGAACCCATTTTGAACAGGCTCAAGCCACTTGGCCCTGACTTGAAATGAGCTTCATATTCCATGTCAGTTGTTATGCTTTTTCCTTACAAGTTACCACCTTTCTCAAGGATAAGTAGGTGGGAAGTAGAAGAAAGTGCTTTGAAGAAGAAAACAGGAGGAGATCTTTAACATTCCATTTCCTTGATAGAAAAGGCACAGTGAGAACAATTTCCTATATTAATGATGGGGCATTATTTTCTGACTAAAATTCCCCATTCTTGGCAGGAAATTCCGCCAAGTCTACTTTCCAAGTTAAGAGAAAATGCAAGGTCCTTTGGTAGCAGTTATCACCATCTCTTTCCCCGTAAGTGTTTGGCTTATTGGTTTTGGTTTTAAGACTAAGAAGAAGGGGAAGGGGGAAGGAAGGCTCAATTGGGGGGGGGGGGGTTAGGGAAAGAAAGAGTTACAGTCTATTCAACTAGACTTTATGGGGTGTCATTGTAGAATGCTTAAAAAGCTTTCAGGTTTTTCAAGCATTTGCAGGAATGTTATTCAGGATCATCTATCACTAGAGATATTTCCACATGAAGACTCTGTGCCAGTTCAAAAGTAGCTTTAGGCTGTTGTGAGGTTCCCAGCTGCTAGGACTATCATATCCAGGTGGCAAAAGTCTGGCCAACAACTTGATGACAGTAATGAGATAGATGTAAATCAAAGTCCCTGCTGCTATCTTGCAGTCCAGACAGCTGTAATCAGATGCATTCAAGTGTAGGCCACTTATTTATTTCTAGCTCAGTTATACTATCTTTGAAACCACAGTAACAACAGTCTCTCCCTTTTTTGAAGTGCTGGAACTCTGCAAAACTTGCAGGTAGTCCACTTCATATTTAAAGCAGTGTTTCTCAACCTTGGCAACTTTAAGATGTGTGGACTTCAACTCCCAGAATTCTGGGAGTTGAAGTCCACACATCTTAAAGTTGCCAAGATTGAGAAATATTGATTTAGAGGAAGATCTGCTTCACCGGGCCATCTGGTTCCTGGACTTCAGGGTTTTTTAAAAATAAAGGTAGCTTGACTTCTTTTTACCTCCCCTCAGAGGAATCACATTCTTTTTGTTGCATATAACAAATGCACACTTCATGAGGTAAGCACAACCCTGACATGTAGGTTGGGCTGAGAGAAAGTCACTGGTTAAGTCTTCCTGCTCCTTCTTCCACACCATCATCAGCACACTGTCCTAGGCCTCATATCTGGGCCTGTCAAAATTTTAACTGATTTATGTTGAAATGTTGGCCAACAGTTTCAACCATAAAGAAAAAAGGTCAAAGGTTGTCAGAAAGAGAGACAACCTATTCACGTTTTCATCTGCTATGGATACCTACAGGAAGCATCTCAAAAATCAGAATGTTACAGATGGCTGGGTTCTGAAGATATTGTGCAAAAGAATGGTTTTGTTCTTCTGGTCACTATTACATGAGCTGTAGGTCTTCAATGTTTTAAGCATGTCTGACTTGGACATCTTTATTACTGTTCTAACTTACATGAAATCATAATAACTTTTATGGAAACATGTCTAGGAGTAGGATTATATTTACATTCTTCTGTACTATTTTTCCAAAAGATTCCCATCATGGCTTAGAAAGAAATTATAAGAAGTGTGGTTTAACAGGAAAAATAAAAACAGAGTAGGTGTTCCTAAAATATTATTCTGATGCTGCTTTTTAACTCATATAAAAAATTCCCCTCTCACTCCTGTGGGTGGTATGTGTCTTCCTCAATCTCAGGTCCTCTATCAAAAACCTGGGAGTTTGAGGGTTCTGTGCAGTATCTTAGCTGTTCCTAGCACTGCACTCTTCTGGACAGAGAGCTCTGATGTTGTTCCTGGGATCTGCTGGAGCCACTCTCCCAGCTTAGGAGTCATAGCCCCGAGTGCTCCTACCACCACTGGGACCACTTTGGCCTTTACTTTCCACATCGTCTCTAGTTCTTCCTTCAGTCCCTGGTACTTCTCCAGCTTCTCACCCTCCTTCTTCCTGATGTTGCTGTCACTTGGCATTGATACATCTATCACCACTGCTGTGTTTTGGTCCTTGTCTACTACCACGATGTCTGGTTGATTGGGCAGTACCTGCCTGTCCATCTGGATCTGGAAGTCCCACAGGATCTTAGCCCTGTTATTCTCCATGACCTTCTGTGGAATTTCCCATCTGGACTTGGGAGGGTCTAGCCCATACACTGTGCAGATGTTCCTGTACACAATGCCAGCTATTTGGTTGTGCCGTTTAGTATATGCTGTTCCTGCCTGCATCTTACACCCTGCCACTATGTATTGGACTGTCTCTGAGCCTCTTTGCACAGTTTGCACCTTGGGTAGACTCCTGCTTGTATGGATCTGGTGCTTAGTGCCTGTTCTTATGCTGTTATGAGACAAGACAATATGAATGAATGAGTGAATGAATGAATGAATGAATGAATATTCATTCATTCATTCATTCATTCAAGTCTTCAGTGTAGCCATCAGCACTTGTTTGATATCCTGTATGGAATATACTACTGAAGTATATTTCTTCCTTGTGCATTCCTGGTACTAATTAAATCTACAATGGGTATTCAGCTAATAGTGGATACCTATGTGTTTCTACCTGTCTGCATGTATACTTTTAGGAAAAAATAATATTTCCACTGCAAGCTATTTAGAATAACCTAAATGAGGCTAGATGGTTAGATGGAGCATGCTCAGAGTCACTTGCTTCTTTAGCTGTAGTTCCCAGCCATGGCCACTGGGGGGCTGTGCCCTACCAAAGGGAGAAAGCAAGGAAATGACCAGTTTCACCTTTGTCACTCTGAATTTGGTTTGCAAAGCAAGTAATTAATTAGTAGATGCATAAACCACACGTTTTGGTTCTAGGAGCTTAGTTAATCTGCAATATGACTATAGTTAGAATTAGGTAAACACACCTGCCTCATTAAAAAAAAATATAACGAAGGGGGGACATTTCAGTACAATAAAATTAGAGAGCCACACTAAAGAGTAATATAGACGATTAAACAGCATTAATGGAACAAGTTTCAGCTAATCTAACCTCTCTTGGGAAGGAGTTTCAATAATTAGGGTGCTGCTATAACAAAAGTCTTCCTTGAGTACTCGCCAAAGTAGCCTCTTTAGCTGACAGGAGCAATTATTAAACATACTAATTTAGGATATGCTGACAATGGGAGAGCTGCAGTAGGAATCCCATTGAAAGTACTATATTGGGTACAGGAACACAGCATTCTTGCTGGATTGTACTTAATGAGTGTGGTAATAAATTTGTACAGCAGAAGATTGCTCTACTTGTCCTTCATTAAATACCAAGGAGGAGAAATGGTTAAATATATTATTTAAGAACGAGAAAGAGAATAATTAAATATTTGGGCCATTAGAATTTGAATTAATGCTAAACAAGGCACTTTCCCAAGGTTCTTGTTCATATTTAAATTCAGCTGAGCAATTGATTTGGCTTGTGGTTTTCCTATCCAATTCAGCATTCCTCATGTCTAACACATCTAACACACACACACACACACACACACACACACAGACTTTTGATATGATTACTGTTGCTAAGGAAACCTTTCATCCATGTAGTGAATATAGTTATCATCGGAGCTAGAAAAGAAAGAGAAACTATTTTATTAGTAACATCTAAAACCACATTGAGAAATATATTTGAGGAGAACATTAAAAATCATTGGCAAATATTCATTTTTAATTTGGATTATATACATTCTTGAGCCCCTGCTCTCTTGACTAGGGCCGCTTCGGAACCAATTACAATGTTTCAAAAAAACATAATTTTCCTCCTGCATGGGATATTATCAGCAGGAATCGTTCCATTGTGGCTTATTTTATGGACCTTGTATAAAGCAAACCATTGTTTAAAGTGATGAGGGAACCTGGTTGCATAGATACATCATGTGTATATGACTTTACAGATACATTCTTAGTTGGTTCAGTCTTATTATAAATCTGCTACATATCTCTTTGGAGAATTTGAAATTTGAATATGCTCTTAGGGGCAATTTATGTATCAATTCAACTGAAGTAAAGGCTCCACAACAGTTTACTGCTGCTGGCATAGAAATTTCTGATTGGGAAACCTCTGCTGCTCTTAAAATAAAAATAGTCATACATGTTCAGTGCATTACATAATTAACATATTGATTAATTCAGCCTTAATTTGTGAGGAGAAAGAAAGCCAAGTAGCAGAAATACAGTATTACCGATGGTAGAGAGGGAAACGTTCGTTCTGGAGGCTTTCTGCTGCAAAATAGAGATTCTAAGATGTTTTTAGAAGCTTCTGCTACTAGAAGGCATCCATGAAGAGATTAAAAAAAATCAAGATGTCAGCCTTGGCCATAAAAGGCGGGGCTTCAATTGCATAGCTTTGGCTGCTATCTTGAATTCTTTTCATCTCTTCTGTGGACACCCCTGCCCTTTACTACTGAGAAGGCTAATATCTAGTAATCTCTCCTGAAGAATGGGCTGAGCCAATAACAGTTACACAGATTTACAAGCTAAGTTTTGGAAAGTGCTCTTAAAAATGAATGGCTAGATTTACAGTATAAGGCTGCCCAACTCAAACAAGATAAATGTGGGCAGTGTTATTATTAAAACAGTATTAAAACAAATAGTGACACACACACACCCAATAACATTAAAACATATACAATATATAAATATAAAATGCAAAATATAAAAATGCATGCACCATAACAAAACAACCAAAAGGGGACTCCACTTAACTGGCCCCTAATGCCTGCGGGAAAAGCCAGGCCCTAACAGCTTTCCTAAAGGTGAGCAGAGATGGGATCTGTCATATATTGATGGGGAGATCATTCCAGAGAACAGGGGGACCACAGAAAGGATATGCTTCCTAGGTCCAATAAGATGACAAGTTTTAAAAGAAGGAAACCAGAACATGCCTTCCTTGTGGGACAGTGTGGAATGGACAGATGTTCTTGGAGAAGGCGGTCCCTCAAGTAACCAGGTCCTAAACCATGTAGAGCTTTAAACATGATAACCAGCATCTTGGATCACATCCAGAAGCCTATTGGAAGCCACCGCAGTTCACAGAGTAGCAGTGTTATTTGGGCATGACAAGATGCACCCACAACTACCTGTGTTGCTGCATTCTGGGCCAACTGAAGCTTCCTGACCATCTTCAAGGGCAGCCCCATGTAGAGGATGTTTCAGTAGTCCAATCGGGGGGGTGACTAAGGTGTGAGTGAATATGAGGAGGGCCTCCTGGTCCAAGAATGGGCACAACTAGTACACAAGAAAAGGTTGTGCAAAGGGCCCCTAATCACAGTTGCCACCTGCTCTTTGAGCAGGAGCTGTGAGTCCAGGAATACCCCCAGATTGCATACCAAGTCTGAACACAGAAAATCTCCTCCAAGGGAATGGTATTAATTTGCTTCATGCTAACTATAATGTATTTTGTGTTTGGGTGACCATGATATGTGAGCCTACCCTCAAAAGAATCAATCCCACTATAAATCTCAGTATGTAGATTTGAATACCAAGCCCCAAACAAATCACATTATGGATTATTGTTATAAGTATACCAATAGATAATTCTCAGAAAAAGCTGAGTTTCCTTTTAAATTACTGCAAGAGTTACAAAAATTCAGAGTTACTCAGTAAGAAACAAAGTGATAGCTCCAACCAAGTTTGGAGGAAAGTCTTATGATTTCTAAAGAAGTTCAAATGCATTTGGAATTCAAAACATGTGAATGTAACAGAGAAAGCCGATGACAAGAGCTTATAAATTAAAGATAGAGATTTGAGAGAGAAAGTGATCTACAGTTGCATACATGCCCACATGCCCACAGACACATACACACACTGCAAAGAACTTGCATCAGATTTATTCTTAGTGTTTTTTGTATTTGCATGGTTTAATTTTCAAATGGCTCGATGTTATTTTCATGTTTTCACCATTCTATTATTTGTCTGGATATGTTTTTATGAGAAAGGGAGTTTAAAAATAATTATTAATAACAACTCTATAATTGAAATGTGTTCATTTGATTCAGGAATCTTCTGCAATAATGCACATCATTTTCTGCAGCAGGATTCAATTAAAAGTGAGACCCATAAACCCTTAGGGTGAATTACAGAATCACACTTTGGGTTCATTTCTGGAGTGTTGGAAAGAAGACCCCCATATAAGATAATACTGATTCAGATGCAAATTTCCATTGGACACACTGAAGCTTATTCCTTCAACAAAAGTTCTATACAAATTTACCTGGGAAGAAACTCCTTTGAATTTAATGGAGTTTACTTCAGAACAGACATGCATACAATTGGGCTGAACGTATGTCAGTGAATCAATTATCATTTATTTCCACTAGAAACTTCAAGCAATGTACATGGGGCACTATAACATGCACTTTGAAGTGGAAAATTATCTGATCTTTGGCCTGGTTCAGATTTATATATTCTTAATTCCTCTCTGTCTTAAAAAATACATTTTGGTTTGGATGCAATAGTTCACAAATTCAGTCAAGTTTCAGTGGGGACCACTGAAAGCTGACATTTTTTTTTTTTAATTTCCCACCTCACCATGCAAGTGAGACAGGAGATGAAACTTCGCAGTGCTAATATTTTTTTGTACTATCTCTCAAAGAGTTTGAAAGATTTAAGCTTAATCTTTTATAGATGGTTTTAGCTGCCTGTTTGAAAACAAAGCAAAAACTAATTTTCGAAAGGAATCATTGTCTAGTTCAAAAAAGTAAGAGTTAAAAAGTAGTATCTGGTGAAGAAAGCTGAGCTCCTTGATCCTAACCTTTTAAAATATATATATAGACAAGTATTTTTGTTATTTCAGCTTTCCTTGTGAGCTCTAAGAACTTCATTTTATTTCTCTCTCATATATAGAACTTCCCTATGGATTAGTAGTATGTAAAAGAAATACATTTAGAGATAAAATTGCCCTTTTAGCCCAGAGAATCTTATATGACTGATTTATATGGAGGCATTGAATTTGTTCTTAAATAGTTGGCTCTAGATTATGCATTTATATGAATCCAACTACTTTCTGGAGACTTTTTACCTTCCACTTAGTCTTGATCTATTACCTTTTTACACAACTGTTAACAGTTGAAAGGAATGTACCTGCTAAGTTTGACTTAGCTATAGATACTTGAAAGGCCAAGCTGCTAGAAAGTAATTATGAATGTTGTATTGCTGCTTAAACAGGAGTACAGATAAAAATTAGAAAGTATACAGCTTTTGATCCAGAACATTGGGATTTCAGTCAGTGCAAAGAAGAGTCACATTACCACAGCTAAGAATTTAAAATTGAATTAGGCTGGAGTTGAGGATCAAGGATAATGAATATTTGGTGTATATATGTTTATGTGGCTGGATAGTGTATGGTTAGAGCACTGCCCTTTGATGCAGGAGACCAGGCTTTGAATCCTGGCTGGTACCTACCTTACCAGTAGGGGTCCTTGGGCAAAGACCCCCTAATGTTTCACCTGTCTACCTTGAATATGAGAGTGACATGGATTAAGAGAGTCATGCCAGCTCAGACATCGCCCGGATTAGCTGTGACTCCTAAACTGGGAAAGTGGCTCCAACAGATCCCAGGAACAACATCAGAGCTCTCTGTCCAGAAGAGTGCAGTGCTAGGAACAGCTGAGATGCTGCGCAGAACCTTCAAACTCCCAGGCCTCTGGTAGAGGACCCAAGATTGAGGAAGACACAGACCACCCATAGAGATGAGAGGGGATTTTATATATCTATATATATATACATTTTATTGAACTCATGTACATAAGAATGTGCTTTTGCTGAAATAGACTTATACACAACAATGGAACTTTCTGAAATGTACTTGAAATTGAAGTGCTGGTGCTGAAAAGTCAGTACTGATTTATTAAATGGAATGGGGAAATACCCTTGAACTTCTTATAATCCAACCAGCTGCTAAGTAAAATATCTTAAAAGACACCTACCCATCGAAGGTCAACATATGATGCCAAATTTACATTGGAAGTCATGCTACATGCCATGAAGACTGGCATACATTTCAGAAGATTAAACTAAATTAATCAATGTTCTACAGATGATACGGATACAATGAATGGATTCAAAATTTACAGGATAGATTAAGCCAAGGAACTTTTTGCAAAGAGTAACAGGCAAGTTTACCACCCTAACATTTTAAAACCTCTGCATATTTTCTGCATTTTTACATCTGAAATATTTGTCAGTGAAATGTCACTCTTCAACTGGAATGGAGAAATAGTAGCCACCTTTTGAAGACCTCAGAAGAAAGGAATCTATAGGATAATGGACCTTTATGATATTCTGAGAGAAGCCAATCATAAATGTATGGAATTAAACCTCATATGAATCAATCCTGCAAAAGGACAGTAGAGTACAAACTTTGCATGTGGAAGCTGCCAAGTTCTATTCCTGGCGTCTTTGTTCACAGAAATTCTCTGACGGATCCTTTTGATAGTCGTTTGCAGCCTGACCCTCTGGGACTGCAATTTCAGAAGTCCCAGCCAGAATTGCCAATGCAGCTGAAGGTACCAGGCCGAGGAAGGCTGGGTAAGACCATTTTGAGCAAGTTGTGACATACAAAAAGCTGTTTTACACACATCACATGAATACCCTTTACACAGACTTTTATAAATGCTTCAATAGCTTTTCAAAAATTGCTGGTGATTCATGTATGTTGTCTTGAGCTTCCAGGATATAAGCTACTGTATTTACATAAAGTGCATGATATGTTATCAGTAATATAAAATATTCTATGGTTGATTGATTAGGTGCCATCGAGTTGGTGCTGAATCTCAGCAACCATATAGATAGTCTCCAGGATGATCTGTTCTCAGTCTGGCCCTTCATGTCTTCTATCAGTGCACCAATCACTGATGTAATTGAGCCTATCCACCTTGTTACTGGCAGTTCTCTTCTCTTTCTTTCCACCTTTCCCAGCATTATAGACTTCTCAAGACAGCTGGTTCCACATTATGTGTCCAAAATATCATTTTAGCCTGGTTATTTTTGCCTCAAATGAGAACTCTGCAAGGATTTGTTCTATGATCCAATTATTTGTTTTCTTGGCTATCCACAGTATTTTCAAAAGTCTTCTCCAACACCAAAGTTGAAAAGCATCAATATTTATATGCTGCCTCTTTAAAGTCCAACTTTCACTTCTACAGAGTGTCACAGGAAGAACTATTACTGCCCAAATGGCACACAAGATGTATTTGTATTCAAAGCCTGTTCTTCCCTATCCAGACCCACACAACCTCTCGGAACTAGTAAAGCACCTTGATGGCATTGCTTAGATGGTCCATGGTGATATATAACTGAGTAGCATAAGTGTATTTATGATATTTAATCTTGTGCTGATGGATGATCTCACCCAGATGTTTGATATAGATGTTAATTAGGATCAGGGAGAGAGTTGAGCCCTGTGGCACCGTGCAAGGCAGATACCTAGGGCTAGATCTCTCCTACCTACTAACATTGAATGGATGAGTGGTCTAGCCCTAGGAAAACAACTGGAGAACCAGACCTCCCACTCCCAATCTCCTGAACTGTTCAATGATCAATGGTATCAAAAACTGCTGAGAGATCAAGGAGGGCCAGGATGGAGATACTACCTTTGTTCCAAACCTGCCTGTCAGGCCTAGCCCAAGGAACTCCAAGAAACCATGTAAATTCAGTCCAGCTATGTTTATTAGCTACAACCTCTAGCAAGAATCTTCCCAGACTGAAACCCCAGCTCTCAAGTAACGCCAGTCACAACATTGTGAATTCCTCAGGGAGGTGCCAGTTTCATCCTCAGGATATGAAAGAAAATGTTTTTTGGTCTGAGCCTGGCCTTCATAATTCCATTCCATCACACTGCCAGAGGTTATCCAGAAATGTAATCAATGCTGTCTTTCTTGGTATGATAACCTGTCTGTCAGAACCTGCATCAACCAACAATTGTTAATTTACAAAGCATAGCAGTCAATGGGAGTTTGATTGATTTGCTTCTGCCAATTGTGACTAGGGAGGGGGGCTAGTAGCTAATGGTTGTAATTGGAGTAGTACTGGGAGATGGTGAGGAGCTTAACCTTATATGGGCAATGAGGCCGGACCTGATTGCAGGCAAGGCCAGTGGGGGACCTGATGGCCAGGAAGGAGCTATGTATCTGTGGGAGGAAGGAAAGAGGTCACCACCAGGTGAAAAGGAATTGAGGCCCTGGGGCAACAAGGGGAGGGGGATAAATAGAGGGAAGTTTTCCAAGGCTTTAGTTTTAGCAATGTTTTGTTTCAAGCTGCATGTACCACCACAATAAAGGAGCATTTATCTGAACCAGGCCTGGTTTCATGAGAATTCTTCTGAATTGGGGTTTGGACTTTGTGGACTTGACATGTCCTTAAATTGCAATCTAGATAACCTGCTTCCTCTAGGGCCCTTTGGAACTGCAAACCTACCATCCTCTCAACAATCCTCCTTCCCTTTGGAGACTAACAAAAATTTTCTAGTACTCTTGGATCGAAAGAGGAAGTCTTAAGGAGGGGGTGGGCCACAGACTCCTTTAAAGCAGATAGAACTGTCCCCTCCCACAAAGAGGCAATCACCAGTGCCTGGACCCAGCTACATGTCATATCCTGGAAGGTTTTGAAGGATTTAACATACAGGTGGCAGAACATACCCCAAGGACCCTGCTCACTTCCTCAGGATTAACTAGCTTCTAACAGAATTCTGAAATTCTTTGTTAAATTCTTTTGGTTCTTGGCAATTTCCACCATTTGTTCTGACACCCAGTTTTTTTTTTTTTTTTAATGTTTCTTGTTCTTTTGCCGTGTCTTTTCATATTCATTCTTAACAACTTCCACAGTTCTTCTGATTCTTTATCAATAAGGTTCAGGAATTCAAAGCAATTCCTGATGCTCTCCTTAACAATGGTGGGTATATGCTCCAGATCATGTTGTGGAAACTGGTTGGCTTTGTTCTTCTCTTTTAGCTTGACTTGAACGTTGCATATGAGCAGTTCATGATCTGTTCCACAGACAGCCCCTACATATTGCTGTAATAGCTGAGCTTGTCTACCCACTTGTACCAGAAAATAGCTAATTTGACTTCTTATATCCATTTATACAGGTGCCATTTTGGTTGTTAGAAGAATGTGTTAGCAATGAAGAAATAATTAGATTGGCAGAAACTGATAAATTATTCCTCTGCTTCATTTTTAGGCCATACAATCCAAATACACTTTCTTCCTTACAATGTTCAACTTTGTCTCCAGTCCTAAGTCTCCAATCACAAGCAGCACATCTTGTTTGCGTATTATGTTGATTGAAGGCAGAATTTAATCATAACACTCATCAACCCCCTCTTCTTAGGCATCAATTGTTGAAGCAAAAATTTGGATAAGCACTATATTAAAAGGTTGTCTGCAAAGTCTAACTGATATTATCTGATTGTACTCAAGTCTTTTCTACAGTATATCCTTCCTAAAAATACAGTGCAATTCTTTCTTTGTTTTTCATTTCCTAAGTAGTAATCAGTATGATCTTCTGACTGAAAATGACCAATTCCGGTATTATTCAATTAACTGATGTCTATGATGGCAATGTGTAGTGGATTCATTTCATCTTTCACTGTGTTGAGATTTCCCATGTTCATGCTTCTTCTGGCCAATGTTCCCACTATAATTCTGTCTTTTCTGAATTTCTTGTCTTGCATGGCAACATTGGCAACTAGACATCCCAAAGGCTTTAAACCAGCCGTGTCATAAACATCATTTGTACTCCACAAAATCTTCAGCTTTTCTCAATAGCATATTGAATGTCACCCAATGTCAGGCCTAGCCCAAAGAACTCCAAGAGACCATGTAAATTCAGTCCAGCAATGCTTATTAGCTACAACCTCTAGCAAGAATCTTCCCAGACTGAAACCCCAGCTCCCAAGTAATGCCAGCCACAACACTGTGAATTCCTCAGGGAGGTGCCAGCCTCATCCTCTTATCTTTCCCTTGTGCCTCAGGAGATGAAAGAACATGTTTTTCTCCCTGAGTCTGGCCTTCATAATTCCATTCCATCACACCCAATCTGAGACAGCCATCATCTGGCATTATATCGTCAGTCAATTACCTTGTCTATCCGTGTGGTTTTCTTGATGAAATACAGAAGTGGTTTACATTGCATTCTCCCATGCAGTATGAATGATGGTTTGCCATTTTCATTAAAGTGCTCATTGCAGATGCCTGCTTGGTTTAGCCAGGAATCTGGATGAACTTCCTGCTTTGGGTGACCCTGCTGCTATATTATATATTATGTAGCCTTCTCCTTTTTAAAATTAAGTGGTTACAAATGATAGAAGAAAGCTGTAACTTGTAGGTCACTTTATGATGAGTTCTAACAAGTACGTTGACCAGAAGTGTTATATCAAAGAACACATGCTATAAATATAAGATATTTAGGAAAAAAAATAACATTGAAATACGTTCTAGATAAACTGTTATTATATCTGGAAAAATTATACACCCACTATAGATAAAATCAGTAATTGCTAGAGAAAGTATGAATCACAAGTACAGTAATTTAAAAACTCAGCTATAGTAATTGCAGATAGTAACACAATTCTTTATTACAAACAATCACCTGAATTAGGAGTAAACATATGCTACTTAGAAAGTAAGTCCTCTTTTTGAAGCAGACATTTAACAGGGAATATAGTTAAAGCAACATCTTATGTTATGAATATATACTTTACCTTGTTTAGATGTTCATATATATGTGTTTTGAATTAAGCAATTTCTATTTAACAGACTATAGATGCAATGAATCATATTTCTAATTAGGATTCACCACAAGATGATGGGCAAGTCCATTGTTTCTGAAGTCTGTCATTTCTATCAATTTATATTATTTGTATAAATACATGTAAATGATATAAAAATCAATTATGACATTGTTGTTGTTCAGTCGTTAAGTCGTGTCCGACTCTTCATGACCCCATGAACCATATTGCGCCAGGCCTTCCTGTCCTTCACTGCCTCTCTGAGTTTGCTCAGTTTCATGCTCATTGCTTCAGTGATGCTATCGAGCCATCTCATCCTCTGCCGTCCTCTTCTCCTTTTGCCTTCCATCTTTCCCAGCATCAGGGTCTTTTCCAAGGAGTCCTCTCTTCGCATTAGGTGACCAAAGTATCTGAGCTTGAGCTTCATTATCAATCCTTCCAATGAGCAGTCAGGGTTGATTTCCTTTAAGACTGACTGGTTTGACCTCCTAGCAGTCCAGGGGACTCTTAAGAGTCTTCTCCAGCACCACAGTTCAAAGGCATCAATTCTTCGGCGTTCAGCCTTCTTTATGGTCCAGCTCTCACTGACATACATTACTACTGGAAAAACCATAGCTTTGACTATGCAGATCTTTGCCGGCAAGGTGACATCTCTGCTTTTTAATATGCTATCTAGGTTTGCCATAGCTTTCCTCCCAAGGAGCAAGCGTCTTTTAATTTCATGGCTGCAGTCTCCGTCTGCAGTGATCTTGGAGCCCAAATAAATGAAGTCTGTTACTGCTTCCATTTCTACCCCTTCTATTTGCCAGGGATCGATGGGTCCAGATGCCATGATCTTAGTTTTTTTAATGTTGAGTTTCAAGCCAGCTTTCGCACTCTCCTCTTTCACCCTCATCAAGAGGTTCTTTAGTTCTTCTTCACTTTCTGCCATTAGGGTGGTATTGTCTGCATATCTGAGGTTATTGATGTTTCTCCCTGCAATCTTAATACCGGCTTGTGATTCTTCCAGCCTGGCATTTCTCATGATGTACTCTGCATATAGGTTAAATAAGCAGGGTGACAGTATACAGCCTTGTCGTACTCCTTTCCCTATTTTGAACCAATTAGTTGTTCCATGACCGGTTCTGACTGTTGCTTCTTGGCCCGCATACAGATTTCTCAGGAGACAGGTAAGATGGTCTGGTATCCCCATCTCTTTAAGAATTTGCCACAGTTTGTTGTGATCCACACAATCAAAAGCTTTTGCATAGTCAATGAAGCAGAAGTAGATGCTTTTCTGGAATTCTCGTGCTTTCCAGCGAATGTTGGCAATTTGATTCTCTAGTTCCTCTGCCTCTTCGAAACCCAGCTTGTACATCTGGTAGTTCTCGGTTCACGTACTGCTGAAGCCTAGCTTGTAGGATTTTGAGCATAACCTTGCTAGCATGTGAAATGAGTGCAATTGTGCGATAGTTTGAGCATTCTTTGGCATTGCCCTTCTTTGGAATTGGAACGTAAACTGACCTTTTCCAATCCCGTGGCCACTGTTGCGTTTTCCAAACTTGCTGGCATACTGAGTGCAGCACTTTAACAGCATCGTCTTTTAGTATTTTAAATAACTCAGCTGGAATACTGTCATCTCCACTAGCTTTGTTGTTAGCAATGCTTCCTAAGGCCCACTTGACTTCACTCTCTAGGATGTCTGGCTCAGGGTCAGTGACCACACCAGCATGGACATCAGGGACATTAAGATCTTTCTTGTATAGTTCTTCTGTGTATTTTTGCCACCTCTTCTTAATCTCTTCTGCTTCTGTTAGGTCCCTGCCTTTTTTGTCCTTTATCATGCCCATCTTTGCACTAAACGTTCCTTTGATATCTCCAATTTTCTTGAAGAGATCTCTAGTCTTCCCCATTCTATTGTTTTCCTCAATTTCTTTGCATTGTTCATTTAAGAAGGCCTTCTTATGTCTCCTTGCTATTCTCTGGAAATCTGCATTCAGTTGCTTATATCTTTCCCTTTCACCCTTGCTTTTCGCATTCCTTCTTTCCACAGCTATTTGTAAAGCCTCATCAGACAGCCATTTTGCTTTCTTGCATTTATTTTTCTTTGGGATGGTTTTAGTTGCTGCCTCCTGTACAATGTTACAGACCTCCGTCCATAGTTCTTCAGGCATTCTGTCTACCAAATCTAATCCTCTAAATCTATTCATCACCTTCACTGTGTACTCACATGGAATATGATCTAAGTCATACCTGAGTGGTCTAGTGGTTTTCCCTACATTCTTCAATTTAAGCCTAAATTTTGCAGTAAGAAGCTCATGATCTGAGCCACAGTCAGCTCCTGGTCTTGTTTTTGATGTCTGTATAGAGCTTCTCCATCTTTGGCTGCAAAGTATGTAATCAATCTGGTTTCAGTATTGACCATCTAGTGATGTCCATGTGTAGAATCATCTCTTGTGTTGTTGGAAAAGAGTGTTTGCTATGACTAGCTTGTTCTCTTGACAGAACTCTATTAGCCTTTGCCCTGCTTCATTTTGTACTCCAAGGCCAAACTTGCCTGTTCTGATTACTCCTTGACTTCCTACTTTAGCATTCCAATCCCCTATGATGAAAAGGACATCTTTTTTTGGTGCTAGTTCTAGAAGGTGTTGTAGGTCTTCATAGAACCGGTCAAATTCAGCTTCTTCGGCATCAGTAGTTGGGGCATAGACTTGGATTACCGTGATGTTGCATGATTTGCCTTGGATACGCACTGAGATCTTTCTGTCGTTTTTGAGGTTGTACCCCATTACTGCCTTTCCCACTCTCTTATTGACTATGAGTGCAACTCCATTTCTTCTAAGGGTTTCTTGCCCACAGTAGTAGATATAATGGTCACCTGAATTAAATTCACCCATTCCCGTCCATTTCAATTCGCTGATTCCCAAGATGTCGATGTTCAATCTTGTCGTATCATGTTTGACCACATCCAGCTTGCCTTGGTTCATGGATCTTACATTCCACGTACCTATACAATATTGTTCTTTACAGCATCTGACCTTCTTTTCGCTTCCAGATACATCCACAGCTGAACGTCCTTTCGGCTTTGGCCCAGCTGCTTCACTCTTTCTGGAGCTACTTGGAATTGCCCTCCGCTCTTCCCCAGTAGCATATTGGACACCTTCCAACCTGAGGGGCTCATCTTCCGGCATCATATCTTTTCGCCTTTTAACATTGTCCATGGGGTTTTCTTGGCAAGGATACTGGAGTGGGTTGCCATTTCCTTCTCCAGTGGATCACATTTTGTCAGAACTCTCTGTCATGACCTGTCCGTCTTGGGTGGCCGTGCATGGTATAGCTCATGGCTTCACTGAGTTACACAAGCCCCTTCGCCATGACAAGGCAGTGATCAATGAAGGGGAATTATGCCATTACTCAAGTAATATAAATTACATCAATTATATAAAGTCAGATTTAACAGGTATTTGGAATGAATGTATATCCTTTCCCCCAAATGATACATTTAATTAAGGCTTCATTGTATAAATGTATAATTTTCTGTTTTCCATTACATTTTCCCAGAATGATTGGTCTAAAAAGGTTGAGCAAACTCAGTTTCAAAGATGTCCAAGATCTAAGCAGTTGTAATTGTGTAAGTTTCAGTAATTGAAAAAAGAAAAAAAAAAGACAACGGAATCCAAAAGTTTGTTTCTTTTTGTTTGCTTGTTTATTCTGTTTTACTAGAGTTATAAGATGATACAATCATGACTGACTCAGAATGGCTTACAGAGCTCCAGCAACAGAATTCAAAACAGAATACAGCAACATCAGATACCAAGATGCTGAACAACTAGAGCAGATATAAACATCCACCTTCTAAATGTGAAACAAATACAACCTCTTAGAGCCTTGAAGACCCATTAAAACATCTTAATTGCTTTCCAGATGTCTGACAGAGTTGGGGCCTGCCTGATATCCAGGGAATGCTGTTCTGGAGAAGTTGTGTGAACATCTTGTATGAGCAGCTTTATAAAACCAATATTTTCCCTTCCCTTTCCCCATTTTTTAAAACTACATGCCACCTTGTACTCTGAAGTATTAAAAAAAAAATCTTCCTCTGCTGAAGGTTACTATGGTCACTTCTGAAGGTAGAAGTGACAATAGGAATCATCCCAAGCAGGCAGAACCACCTACGCATCTGAACTCCTAAATCTACTATACTTCCCATATTGCCACATATTTTTTTCTGATGATTTCCCTTTTATATTTCTTACCTAGCAAATTTCTCCCTAAAATTTATACTTTTGCTCTATCTTAGTTTTCTGACAAAACCAATAAGGTAAGACTTTGGTCTCCAATTATCTTGTAGGGCTGTACAAAGCTACTTGGAGGGCCCACTGTTTCATTTGCAAAGCAGCTGCAAGCTGGTTTCTATTATTTTGCCTCTAATAATAAATTCATCATTTGGTGAATGATAAATTGGATTGGGAGGTCTTTTCAGACTTTCACTCATGAGGTTGTCACCTTGCAGCTTGACTATTCCAATACGCTCTACATGGTGCTACCCTTAAAAACCATTCAGAAGCTTCAACTGGTCCAGAACGCCATGGCATGGCAGTGATGGATGTGCCTCGGTATGCCAATGTAAGACCTTTGCTTTGTGAGCTGCACTGGTGCCAGTGTGCTTCTGGGTGCAATTAAAAGTGCTGATTATCACTATAAAGCCCTAGATGGCACAGGCCAGCTTAGTTGAGGGACCACCTATCTCCCATGATTTCTGCCCAGCTAGTATAAGCTTGCAGAGTTGGTGCACTCCAGGCACCCTTAATTAAACCATGCCATCTCTTAGAAGCCAGGAAGCCTACTTTCTCTGTCACAGTGCCTGCCCTCTAGAGATCTGTGTGAAATGCCCACCCTGATGGCATTCCAAAAGGCCTTGAAAATGTGGCTATTCTTCCAGACCTTGAGATAGGTTGGATGGGCCCTCTTGTTAAACGAGTCTCTCTACATGCAGTGTATTGATTGGTCAGATGCTATCTTGCTTTATTTATGTTGTATGGGTTTTTTTTTTTAAATCTTGTTTGATTTATTTGAGTAGTTTTGGAGTTGGGCAGTGTCTAAATCTAAATAAATAAATAAATAGGCTGAGACATTTAATTTTGGTAATCTTATATCTTATATTTCTAGGCTATTGTTGTACAGCACCTTTTACCAAACTTTTCAAAAACGAGGTTTTTCAGACACTTTGTGAATATTTCTTAAATTCATTGAAAGATAATCTCTTTATCCCATATTTGTCTTATCTATTACTTGCAATCCAGTGTCAGAAAAGAGCTGCTTAAATACGTTGTACCTTGGAGTCCAGAGTCTTACTATTTGTATTCTGTATATTCAACAGCCACTTTTTCCCAATAGGTGAGTACATCATCACAACCAGATCAAAATTGTTGGTTTATAATTTAGTTGTAGCAAATTTATTTTACAAAAATGTGTGTTGCTAGCAATACTTGATCCTGAAGATCCCATAATTGTTTCACAAATTTAGCATATTTTCATAGCAAATACAATAGTAGCTCAAAGTTTAATCTATGCTTAGGACAACTCATGCAATATTTTCTTCACTAACTCAGAGTTTCATTGCTTAGCAAGTGTTACTGCTTTTATGCACCAGTTTACTGAACTCTGATTACCTGTTTGTAGTCTCATAAAATGTTCCTGAAGACATGATTGATCTGTGGTTGAAAATACAAGAAATAATATTCTGAAAACCTGCTGTCCTAGTATATTTTGGGACCATATCTTTAAATCAAGAACCAATAAATGTAAGTTGGATTTTACAGGCTTATTAAGAAGTTAGTAGTGGAGTGGCTGGTTTTAGGTCAACCAATATTTTTCAGGCCATAGCCATGAAATGATTGTGAAAATCTTATGACCTTCAGGAAATCTCACGAGGCTACAAGTATTGAAAATTGAGCTGGAATTCACTATGTGTGTTCGCAGATTTTTTTTTTTTTTTTTTGATATGAAAATAAACTTTGGGGTTTACAAACCTTCACTTTTGAACTCTATGTAATCAACAGCAAATTTTCTCTTCCTTGTATGTATGTACAGTATTTTAAAGAAACTATTACAATGACCAACGGACAGAAACTTTATTTTGGTCACTGACCAATAAAAACACATTCAGTAAAACAAACAAAGCAAAGTTAACCCTTAATATCAAGGACTGCTGGCAACCATTTGTGGGCAAAGTTGATACGTAATATAGCAAAATTTTGCCACTTTTAGAGAGATAGTTTTATCCTGATTATCTAACAAATAATGGAAATAAAAATTATCAGAGTGCCTTGGAAATTTAGATCAAAAAGGAGTAATCAGTTGGTGGTGAATGTCCCTGTAGAACTGGTGGAAAAAAACCCCCATAGGTTGTGGTTTCTATAGCACCTGCATCACAGGAGCAATGTCGAGTTTCATAAGGGGTTTTCCTATATTTCCCTTCCAAAACAGCTGTGTGGAGAATATTAAATTGAGCTTTAGAGCTGTCCTGTAGATGCTTAGCATGCATTTGCTAATCTGACTTAACAAAATAATTGGGCAGAAGTTAGCTGGATCATCTCTTTTGCCCTTCTTATACATTGGTAGTATAACAGCCAAGCCCCAGTCCTTTGGTATCAAAATGATCTATTGCTGTGAAAAGTGAAGCTAACACCAAGGTCCACCACTCCAAATTATTTTTTATTACTTCATACATAATCAGATCTGAGCCTAGGGCTTTCCCTGGTTTGAACTGCTTAATTATATTTCTGATTTCTGAACATGAGACCGGGGGCCAATGGGGAAGAGAAGTCACATGCAGCTTCAAATCTGCGGGGGAATTCTCCACCTGAGCATATCAGGTATTACAATTAATTTTAAAAGAACATGCAGGATACTGAAAAAAGAAAACAAACAAACAAAAAATGAAAGGGAACATCAAGAACAGAAACTTGGGGATATATATGCATATGGTTATATCTGTACTATAGAGGAGAAATGCAAATACTTTAAATACCCATGTTCAGTATTTCCATCCTGAAAGAGATTTGTACATATGAAAGTAATCTGTTAGGGGAAAAAATAAAATAGTTAAAAATAGTGATCATTGAATAAAACTATCCTAAGTGATAGGTTAATCAAAGCATGTTGCTATTCATTTATCAGCCTGTTGTTTAAATACAATTGTTCCAAGGAATGATATACAGTGGTACCTCGGGTTACGAACGCTTCTCTTCATGACCAATTCGGGTCATGAACAGCACCGCCCACAAAATTTTGCTTCCGTTCACGAACTCCACATTGGGTGACGAACAGGATCTGCGGCCATTTTCCCTGCTGTGACACATGGTCGTGGCTTCCTGTAGGGAGGGGGACTCTCCCTCCAAGCAATAACCGCCTCCCCACCCACCTTCCTGTCCACCATGCCTCAAGCAAGGTTAATGTTCTCTCTCTTCATACTGTACTGTACTGTACTTTGTGTCATATTTTTGTGGTTTAAAAAAAAATACATATGGTTCAGAATGGATTAACCCTATTTACATTGAACCTTCTGGGAAAATTTGATTCGGGTCACAACCAATTCGGGTCACGACCAGAGTCGCAGAACGAATTAAGTTCATGAACCGAGGTAGCACTGTACTTTACATTTCCTGGGTATACCTTGTGTATATCCTCTGTGTGTTTGTGTCTGTATATATGTGTGCATACTTTTTAATGTATGTAAAATAAATCTAGCGGCTAACAGGAATTGAACTGAATTCATTTCTTAGATTATATGGATTTCATGTTACCTTCTTTAAACAGAATTCTGATGACCAGCTAGGTTTAAGGCTTTTCAAAAAATAATTAGGTATCTTCTATATTTTAACAATGGCAACATCTATTGTTATACAGAGTCTGTGTATAACTTCAGACCTTGAAATAGCATACAAAATAAATAACACAATCTGAATCTGATGCTTTTGACTGCACTGAGCTATCCATGGTATACTCTATCCATGGTGCTGAAATTGTAATTATTAATCCTAGTTAAATGCAGAACGATCTTCTTTAATCTGCTGCTTTCTGGAATATAACATTCAACATCAATAATAATTAACTATAACAAATTGCTATGGTTTCACTTTGGAAATGGTGCTCTTTATTTCTGTCCCCTCTCTCTTCCTTTCCTGTACACATACGCACAAACACACCAACATACATATTCATATATACATATAACGAAAACACATTTCTATAATAGTAACTTCAGAATAGTAAACTTGTTGTCAGTGTTTAAAGAATTTGGGATTTTATTTAATCTTTCAGACAAAACTGTGTTCTTCCCCAGTTCTCCTAATTCATCTTCACCACACCAGGTGGCAGGAAACCCATGTTTGAAGTAAACATACTGTTATGAATAAAGAAATAAAGAAGCCACTAATTGAGAAAGGACTTGATTGAGGTAGTTGGATCTCTCAGAGAAAAGAAAATGTGCATTAATATTATACCATGTCTTTTCATTAAAAAAAAAAAAAAAATGAGTGGGAATGTCGTTGCAGTTATTAGGCACACATTAAATCTTATATTAAGTCAGGTCATTAAACATTTACTATAATCTAAGCCAAAATCATAAATACATTAATTTCTATTAAGTTTAATAAAGTGAAAAAAAAATCTCAGGCAAGGCTTTCTTCATCAAAATATATTTATATTATATTAGTGATCTTTTTCCTTAAAAGGAAAAAAGAAACCACTTTCCTGTGAAATAAGGAAAGAAGGGAGCGTATCAGAGTTAACATTTTTGTATTCAGAATAATAACTGGAAATGATCTGTATTTTATAAAATCACTGAAAATTCAGTGTGAAGTAGAATACATTTAATTCATACGCATGCTTGTTTTAAGTTCTGAATAATTTCCTTAAAATGGGTGGGTTGCAGATTTAATCATGCTGACAGCAAATCTATGAAGTCATGTGACATATTTATTATGAATCTATTGGACAAAAAGATTCAGGTTGGGTTGTTTTTTTCCTGACCAGAAGGAACTCTAGAACAACATTCACTTCAACCCATTGCAATACTCTTCCATCTGTCTTATTAGCAGACAGACTCCATTGTATCATTGTCAGAACCCACCCCATCCATGTAGCTTGACAGAAGCTTTCTAATGTGCTCTTAGTATGGACTATTGAGGAAGATATAACATCTTCTTGAGAAAAAGATCTGAAATTAAAGAGAAGCACAAATGAGTTTATTCTTATTTGATCAGAAGAACATTACAGAAAAATGTAGTAAGAATTTGAACAGCAAAAAAGGAGAGAGAGTTTTTCATATAGGGTGTTATAAAGAAGCAATAGGTGAGTTTGAATTCTTAGATGGAAATTTTTGTAATATTTATATTCTTAAGACTGTCCTTTTTTATTTCTTTTTCTTTTACTTTTTCTTGGTATTGTAAAAGGTGGTTTTTGATCGAAACAAACAAAAAGCTAATATTTATTGATGACTGCTTCAAGCAAGATTAAGTCAGAATCCAAACCATGGAAACTGTAACTATAGACAATTGATGTAATAATTATAAACAACTTAAATATTGTTTCAGGGGTATTTGACAAGTATAGTGCAGACTTCTGAGAGTTCAGACTATTTCTTGACAATTCAATTTTAATAACAAAGAAAATGGAATGTGAATCACTGTTCCTGCTCTTCTTTGATTGCTGTATCACCTCCTCTACTAGCAGTTATTGTTCTACAGTTTTACAATTTGTACAAACATTGACATCTTATGTTCACTGTTTATAATAATTGAGAAATATAAAACTCATACAAATATGCCCAGGATATAATAGTCTGTAATCTTAGTGTGATCCTGAGAAAAGGTTCAGCTGCTTTAACCATATAGACAGCTGCTACATTCATCCCTTGCAATCAAAAGCATATTTTTTAAATTAAATACATAGCACTGCATAGTCTTAGTACTCAAACTAGTCCATGACTGGTATAGAAATTACCAGAAGTTTACTTTATTATTTAAATTTATTATATTTTACTTATGGGACATTGCATGGATCAATATCTAGCCATGTTCCATAATGTAAAGTGCCTAAATAATTTTGAATTGATACAATAATTGCTTTTAATATTAGTGTCTAAAGCATCAATGTATTTATAGATCACATGTGACCTTAGTTCTGGCTATATATTGTTCTCAGTAATTTCATGATACAATGATTGTATCTAATAATTAGTTTTCACTGCTGGCACACATTTAATAGTTGGTCCTATAGTTACAGTATTATAGAAATTGTACCATTGCCTCTAGGATACAAAAAAGACCCTTGATTTATTCCATTTGCCAAAAAAAAAAAAAAAACTTTACTACTGGAACACAATTATTATTATTAGATTTTTATCCCACCTTTCTTATATATAACTCAAGGCAGCGAACACACTGAATACTCCTGCCTCCCACTTTCTCTACAACAATAACCCTGTGAGGTGGATTGGGCTGGCCCAAAGTCATCCAGATGGCTTTCATGCCTAAGGCAGGCCTAGAATTCACAGTCCCTGGTTTCTAGGCCGGCACCTTAACCCCTACACCAAAAGGGCTGTCTATGGTGCAAGGATGCACTATTGCAGTTGAAGCTTAAATCATAAGGATCCTCAGGAAGTTAAGTAATAGATTATTTACCTAATATTTGTTTTTAAAATCCCTTTACAATACAATAGACAGTAATTGGACTGCACATGGATTGTGATACAAGGCACCCTTTAAACAAAGAATTAGAATATTTCTATTCTTTTCAACAAAACAAGGTGACTTCACATGCATGTGCCCACATCATATCAGCTAAAAATAAAATAGTCAATATAAAGAAATGCATATGGACAAGAATATATATAACATGAACAAACAAAAATCAGCAACAGAAGCTCAAAAGAAGAAAAGAAAAGAAAAGAAAAGAAAAGAAAAGAAAAGAAAAGAAAAGAAAAGAAAAGAAAAGAAAAGAAAAGATCATCAAATTCAGAAGGTACTTAATGTTAGGCTTCTTGGCAACAGACGGAAACCAAAAGTGATTCTCTTCCAAATAAGATCCTCACAGAGTTCCTTTCAGCAAGATTGATTGAGATGAAAGGGATAAGGTTACAAGAATTGCAGCAATTTGACTATTTCCAATTTAGAATCACTATATCCTCTTCTACATTAGTGTGGAGACATTCTGAGTTTCTTCTTTAAAATCCTCCTATGATCTGGCAACAAAACAGATGATAGCAGTGATAGGAAGGCAGTTTGCAACTGGCTGCTGACATAACGGTTTCTTGAACCTTTATTAGTCTGACTGCTAGAAATTACACTTAGTAATCTCTAGAAATGTACTCTAGAAATGTACTCTAGAAATGTGTTTTTTTAAAAAAAAGGTTGACAAAGTAGGCAGACCCTTTTTTCCCAAAAAGAAGTATCAAAACAATTCTGCTACTAATCAGAATTATTAATTCCAGATGAACCTGCATTCTAGTAATGGCTCATACTTCCAGTGTATGAGTTGTCTCAGTTCAGCACACCATATCAATGGTTTGTAAATTAAAATGACAGAAGGCTCTGGAACATGACCTCTTAAGAATATATTTTAATATAGGAATATTATAAAGGTCAAATGTCCATTTGAGATAATATGATTTATATTTCCAGCTGTATAAGTTGTCTCAGTTCAGCATTTCATAACATTTATAAATGTTCAGATAACACAAATTAGCAAATATTAACAAATAATTCCTGCCTGGCTCAAACTTCCATCAGTTTCAAATAAAAGCAATATAACAAAACTGATGTATGGAAAAGAAAGTATTAGCCATACAGATCAGTCCTTGAAGCATTTTAGTTAAACACAATCCTGGTAAAACTAAGGCAGTTGTGCAATGAATTGGTCATTAGTAGACTATGTCAATGTCTCTTGCAAATAATAATAATAATAACAACAACAACAATAATGCCTAATAAATTAGAATAAAATTATTTTGCAAAGGAAATAATAATGATAAAGTATTTTGAATCTTGGCATGACTCTTAGCAGAGATGGAAAATTACACTTGCACAAACCAACATCAAAGAATTTCAACACTATCCTGTAATCCTGGAACCAGAAACAATGGCATTTTAAAAATGTTTAATTCCCTGGCAATCTGATATTTGCTAGCTCTACAAAGTGTGGACTGTCAGATTAATTTTGAAAGAAAGTCTGGGTGTATTTAAAAAGTAAGAGAATTCTGCTAGAAGGGAACAGAAGAGATTGAATAAAAAATGGTGTGTAGTAAAAATATATTCCATTTTTAAATTATTCAGCTGAAGTTAATTATCACATGTTGTACTAATTTACACTTCCACACCATGTAGAAAAGTTGCGAATATGTGTGCTTTCCATCACTCTTTTAGCTGTTAATTGATTTTAGTAGCAGTAGTAGTAATGTTTCATTTTTAATCCTTTATCTTGGGTGTTTCAGTTTTGTTAGCTCCTTGGGTGCTCATCTGAACAGAAAGATGAGATATAAAGCAAATAAATACAAAGTTTCAAGCTTTGTATGTGAATGTGTCTGCATTTGTATAGCATCTGACATTTATCAGCTGAAAAGGGATGACTGATTCAGAATGTTTAGCTGTTCAGGGAATCAAACAGCTTGCAGTTCATTTTTTGTGAGGAAGGGAGTATTGTCAATTTGGCTAAGATTAAAATCTCACATACAGGATGGTTGAGGACTAGGAAGTAAGAAATCTAACACATAAAGAGAGCAAAGCAAAATATGCTAAAGGAGAGGTTCACAGTAGGAAATGCTCCAAGAGAATTTTAAAAGTAGCTTCATTTAGTATATAGGTATTTCCAATGTAAATACATTTCAATAATGTCTGCCTGTTTAGCTTTCTGCACAGACCTCTTTTCTTGTCACTGTTTCATTATTTCCTAAACATTTTGCATCTCTTACATGAGATTATCTTGCCCTTTAAGTGCCTGTAACATTGATAGTACTGGTTGTCCACATGCGCTGTAGCAAAGTGCTTATTTACAATCATTTATTTTCAGGGAGTTTAATCTTTTCAGGAATATATACACACCCACATACGCAGAGAAAGAACCCAATAGTTTTCATTTTAATTTTGTAATTCAATAAATCACCATTTCTTTTAAAGAGAGAATATTATTTTCAAACTAACAAGGTGCATTTGGGATACAAACAAAAGGTATGACTTAAACTTTGTTTTTATATCTAGCTTTGTAAAGAAAGTGATTTAGGTTACTACTAGCCAGCTAAAGTATAGCTGTGTACTTTATTGATTGATTATGTGCCATCAAGTTGGCATCAGGTCTTAGCAACCACATAGGTATATTTTCTCCATGATGATCTGTCCCTAACCTACAGGTAGTTCTTCAATTCTTCCAACAATGCACTCATTGCAGCCTTGCTGCTGATTGTCCTCTTCTCTTTCCTTCTACATTTTCCAGCATTATACCATTCTCCAGAAGGCTAGGTCTTCACATCATGTGTTTGAAATAGGATAATTTGAGCTTGGTCATTTAAGCCTCAATGAGAACTCTGGAACGTTTTGTTTGATGAACCATTTGGTTGTTTTCTTGGCTGTCTATGGTATTTTCAGCAATCTTCTCCAACACCAAAGATCAAAAACATCAATACTCTTTCTATCCTGTTTCTTCATGGTTAAACTTTTGCTTTCATAGAGTGTCACAGGGAATAGCATGGCTTGCACTATTTTGAACTTTGTAGGTATAGAGACATCATGGCATCTGAATATCTTTTCCAATGCCTTCAAGGCTGCTCTACCAAGTGCTATTCTACAGTATATTTCTTGACTGCTTGTTGCTTAACTGTTGATGGTTGATCCTAAAAGGCAGCTACCAACCATTTTAATAACTTCATTGTCAGTTCTAAGGCTGATTGATGTAACTGTTGTCCCTAGTTTGATATATTTTATATTTAATTTATTCCTATTTTTTCACTGTGCTCCTTGTCTTTTATTATTGGTTCTTGCAGAACTTTGGAACTTTGGCTATCATGTCAGTGTCATCAGCATAGTACAGGTCATTGATGCATCTTTCTCCAGTGTTAAAACCATATTCATCTTCTTCCAATCCAGCTTCCCCTAATATATATTCAGCATATAAACTGAATAAATAAGCAGGGGCGGGAGGGGGAGTTTACAATCTTGCCTCATTTCTTGGCCAACTAAACCAATCTGTTTCACCATATCTGTCTTAGCTGCATTATACTGTTATGCATGATCTCTAATATTGAAAGTATAAACCAAAGTTAGGAACCCCATTACCTATCAGATGTTGCTGAATTAAAATTTCCAACAACTGTCACCATTGCCTATACAGGTAGCCCTAGACTTATGACCATTAATTTAATGACCATTCAAAGTTACGATGCTGCTGAAAAAAATGACTTCCAACCAGTCCTCACATTTACGACTGTTGCAGCATCCCCATGGTCTTGTGATCAGAATTCAGGCACTTGGCAAGTGGCATTTATTTACAACAGTTGCAGTATCCTGGGGTCACGTGATCGCCATTTGCGACCTTCCCAGGGGGCTTTTGACAAGCAAAGTCAATGGGGGAAACTGGATTCGCTTAACAACCATGGCAAAAAAAGGTTGCAAAATCAGGCACAACTCACTTAACAACCACATTGCTTAGCAATGTAAGTTCCAGTCCCAATTGTGGTCAGAAGTCGAGGACTACCTGTACTTCCTGCAGTTGATGAAAGTTGAAGTTCAGTAATATGATCTACCCAGCTTGGACCTACAAAGATGTTAATCAGCTGAAAATGTAGAAAATTATCCCAAATATCAGGATTCTTAGTGACAAATAACTAAACATACACTCTGTGTCAGTAGTAAAATAATGACTTTTCTATTGGTACTATAATTATGCTGAATGTTATTGTCTTAATTACCATCAACCTATTACAAAGATTACTATGGAAAAGAATTGTGATTGTTGTTTTTCAGCTAGGACTTCTATGCTAAATAACAGTATGAAAGGCAGAAATTCAATAGGCTAGTGGGATATTGAAAACATTTTCCATTTTTTATTTCAAAAAATATGAAAATATGCTGTTGAATCATGTGTTTCAGTGCTTTTGCGAGATCTTGCAGTATTCTACTATATGATAATTAAATTTCAAAAAAACAAAAACTTCACTCTAGGCTTATGTAAATAAATTTCAGCTTTCTCAAAAATCAAAATGCCAAACATAATCTCTTAAATCTTAGTATTATGACATGAAGCAGGGGTTTAAATGATTTTCAGTGCATTCAAATGTTTAATTAATAATGCTCTTAGGCTCTATTTTGCAGTTCACACTTACTGGGCTGAATTAATACCACTGAACAATCTTTCAGGAAGAAATTAATATTTGAGAAATTAAATCATTACTTTTCCAACAGCACTGAATGTTGAAGAAAGTATTTCCACTTTAGCAATGCGGTTGTCCAAATTCTTAATTCATAAACAATCACTCAGGGCCCTCCTAATGATTCTAGAATCTAATAGTCCAGATATTTTGGCATAAGATCAGCTTTAGATGCCTTTTAAATATAGTTCAGCTGCAGTTATGCAGTAACTGTGTTTTGTACTGTGATACCCACTGGCAATGTTGTGACCCAAGTGGAGGGCTCCACAATCAAGAAGTATGAAAGTAAATATACATATACAATGTGTATTTGTCCTATTTTATTACACAACTCTTTGCCTTATCTTTCTTTTGTGCTTTTTCCCTCTCCCAGAGCAGAAAATGTTTCTTTTTTCTTCTAAAAACCCATAGCTGCCCTTTTGTCTTGACATTACCATCTTTTTTCATTTGTAGATCTACCCAAATTGTTTGCAGGATTCTAATCTAGACAATATCCCTAAATGCTTATACTAAAGGAAAAAGAACACGTAATTTTATCCTCAGTCATCATGTGATCTTGAATAATGTTATATAAATATCCTAAATAAATAAATAAATAAAACCATTGAGTTACTACCAAGTAAGTAAGGTTCATCACCTTAATCAGTATGGCCATTGTGAAAGGGTTGGGAGCTATCTTTGGGCTAGAGGATGTTCACCCCTGGATTTAGGCTGCAAACGATTTCTCAACATGTATACTTCATCAGCTTTAAGTATTTTTCTGTTTGATTGGCAAACCTATTTATAAATATTCATGCTAAAGTTCTCCCAAATATCTCATCTGTAGATTCAGCATAAATCTACTGGGAAATAATTACAATGGTATTTAAGCAACGGTAATAATCGATGTATTCAATCTGTTTTCCTCTACTAACTGAATAAACCTGCTAAATAACATTTCTTCTTTACATGTTAAAACAACAACAACAACAAAGCCCCATTTATTTCAAATAAATCAGAAAGCATGTGCAAAGCAATTTCAGTATATTGTTTTGTATCAATTAAAGATAGTGCTGAAACCTATTACTGTATAGACTGTGTAGAGAATTCTCATTACTATACAGTATCTGATAGAAAGGAAAGAATATCCTCATTACCTTGACAGTGGCTTATGATATAATTACTGCATTAAGGAGAAAATTGTGAATAATTCAACAAAGAAAGAGCAAGCAATTTATTTGCAAGAATTTTTTTTTTTTATCTTTCCTGTCTTATAGAGCTTGTCCCCAAGGAAAATTTGCTTAATTTAATTGGTGTATGCAGCATTTGGCAAAAGAGAATGCAGCTTAGAAACCTACTGAAAGAAGTGGAAGAAATCTATATACTACTAAAACTCTCATTGTGTGTATCTGTTTGTACCCTCAAGTTACCCAAAACAGTGCACTATACTGCAACAATTTTTGAATCAAGGTACCTAAAATCTGCTAACTTAAAGAAAGCGTGAAAAATCCAGAGCCCATTACTCCTGTGGAATTGAAATTTCCATGATGTTCACACCACTTTTGTGGAAATTTCCATGGTGTTCACACCACTTTTTTGTGGCCCTTACAGTGTCCCCGTGGTCACATGATTGTGATTTCTGATGCTCCCTTACCACAAGCAAAGTCAGTGAGGAAGCAGGCGGGAAGTTGGAAGTCACTCCCACTCCCACTGCTTTTTTGCTCACCTGTGGTCATTCAGTTTATTTGTTTAGGTAAGCAAATATTGACTTTTTATTGAAGTTTGTTTGCCACTACAATTATTTTTCTATTTATGATATATTAGATGATCACAGGACCATCCAGCATGGGGGTAAAAAAAATATGGCCAGCCTAAAATTTAATGTTCATTCTGGTCACATCAGACTGCACTACCTTTCTCTCAAAGGATGACCCAATGGGTCACAGGGTTGTCTAGGTCTACCTAAATTGCAAAGCATTTCATAAATATGCTTTCATATATATTGAATCTACAGATTTGGCTCAGGATCACAGTATATATTTAACATGCTTTTATGGGATACCTTCAGTCGATAGGAACTGGCATGTTGACATCTGGTTAAAACAAATCTCATATAAAAGAAAAATGAAGGTATCTTTAAAAGAAGTATTTTTCTTTTGTTAGACATGGAAAGATTATGTACAATACCACAGAGATAAGTGATTCTAACCTCAGGTAATTGTAACTAGACTGAAGCCAAGGCCTTGATTTCAATTTCTTACTTAGGCAACTTAATACGTAAGTTTGCATGATACGGGGATACAAACTCTTTTCATGGTCTCTAACAAAAACACAAGGTGGGAAATCCACACAGTACTTTTCTCCCATAATTACATATACATAAATGCTCCAAATGCTGAATGTCCATCTACTGTGCAGTTGTAAACGGGAGTAAGGGGCGGGGAGGAGAGAGAGGGTGTGTGTGTGTGTGTGTGTGTGTGTGTGTATATACATACATACATACATATATATATATATATATACATACATACATACATACATACATACATATAATATGAGATACTAGTCCTATGACAATCTTACATGTCAATGACTAAAGGAATATATATTGCATTTTCTGAGGTTACTTGAAACAATAACTAAAAGACTTAGATATCATCTGGGCTTTTTGAAAAGGACAATTTGGTTAATGGCTTTTATAGAGGGATTAAGAGTTGGAAGCAACAGGAAAGGGAAGCCCATCTAAATGGAGTGGGTGGCATAATTTCTCTGCATTTGACAACACACATTTCCTTTAGCAGAGCCACATATAAATAAATAATAAGTAAATAAATAAAGTGACAACTGCAAGCAAAAGAAAAATTAGTTTAAATCCTCTGTCACAGGGATTCTCAAAATGTGCAATTCAGCGAATCCTTAAAATGATAAACAAATGTGTGCAACTCCTCACTATAAATAAAAATATTGATTTCATAGGGGTTGGGATGGGCAATAAGTAAATATAACTCTTGGTGTTACGCAACTTTCATCAGACTATTTCATCTGAGGCTTAATCTTATTAGCACTAGCAGAAGATTAATCATCTTTAGATTTTCTCTTACCACCCCAAAAAACTTCTTTAAAATTTTTTTGAAAGGGTCACAATTTAAAATAATGTCTATAAATATTCAATTGCACTAATTGGGCACTAATAGGACACTTCTACAGACACTCCAAAGACCACAGAAATCTTACTACAACTATACACCATATCAGAAGTCACAAGCCAGCAGGAAAACAAATGCTAGTCATTGTACTGCTGTGGTGGATGGTTTTGACTGATGGGTTAGCCATCTCTCAAAACTCATTCTGAAAATTGTCATTTTCACCAGGTTAAAAGAAACCAGGCAGGTTTAGCATTTCACATTTCATCAATGAAATGATTACAAAACAAAACAAAATGGCAGTTCCATTGTTTCACCATTCAGTCAGTGAAGTTGTAAAATATTTTCTTTTAGTTTGAGTGGAGTGCAATGTCATTGTAAGCCTTATTTTTGTATATTGGTTTTCACCTGCCCTTTTTTATCTCCTTAAGTATATTATACAATTAAACTTTTTTTAAAAAGTTGTAAAATAAAACAAAAACCTTTCCCAGCTTTTCACCATTCCATTGGTAAACTTTTTTTTTTTTTTTGAAAGGCCATGGATAGCAGTGGTCAGAGGGGAAGGGGCACTCCTGCCACACACACAGTAACAAACTGGAACGGAAATGTTTGCCTACCATGAAATGCAGTGCAGCAGTTGAACTGGACGGCAGGGCATGAGTTGCCACAAGTGAATAACCACTACTTTATACAATAATGGGAAAAGGAAATCAGAGGTTGCCTTCTTGGAGGGTTGAAGATGGGTAGAGGATGATTTCATGCATTCCTGTCTTTCAGATCAGTGGCCTGTACTTATGCTGGGTCAGCCAGCATAAGTACATTGCTTGAATGCTTATGGCCCAATTGCCAATGTCCAGGAAAAAGAAATTGAGACATTTAGTGTGTGCTAATCCAATGATGGTTAAAGTTTCAGCTTCTGGGTTTGTTCCAGAAACCAGCAAGATGTCTTCTTTTAGATCTGTGATTATTGCTATGTTAATATGTACAAACAGGCTCCATAAAAGCTATTTACATATGTGTGTGTGTGCCTGTGTGTGTGCATGTATATACACACACATCTACAATATAGAACACTGTATGAGTAAAAATAATATAGGGAAAGGAAGACTATGCATTATATAATTTCCAGGATCACTTTGTAGCTGTTTAATGAACTATTTTTATCAATTTCTAAATCTTTGTATTTATCCTTGGAAATAAATCCTAATAAAAATGCAATCAAAGAACACCATAGCAGCCAATGGATTACCATAGGTGAAACTTCAGCTCTAATTTGCAAGTTTTTTTCACAGCATTGTTAAAATTACGTGCAATGAAAAGCAGATTAACATGTGAGATGCAGCAGTCAGAGATGGTGGGAACCTGCTGATAGAAAGAAACAAACAAACAAAAGAGGAGCAGGAGAGTGAAAAGGACAGGAGTCCTTGAAAGAAAATAAATCTAATCAACAGAGATGGTGAAAAGTTTTTTTTTTCCTCTCCTCTCTCTCTTCTGCTTAAAGGGGAAATAGAGATCAGTCACACTGACATGTGGGAAAGCTGACTTTAAGTGACTCAAAGAATATATTTAAGAAATAGGACTAATGTTTGTAAGCAGTTGTACTGGGCATGAATTTTAATATCATGCTTTCAAAACTGGGTTTAAAGCTTGGCATACATTAAGCAAATTCTTATCTCAAGCAATGCCAAGTTTGGATTAAGCTTGTAAATGGTTGTAATCCACATAATTTTCACAACAAATCTATTTCTAATAATGCTTTAATAGAAAGTTCCAATTGATTACATTGTATTAATTACGGTATCTATTGTCAGTATAGCTTACAATGTTGAATAAAATTATAATTTTATGGTCAGGTTTAAAAAAAAGAAATCAGTTTGACATAGCATGTTGTGTGAATTAGGCCCATGAATTTATTTTTTAAAGACCATGTGTTCTTTTATAGGAGTCATTCTTGTCACAGCTGGATAATATTAGAGGAAAAAGAGACGGAGAATTTGCTAGGAAGAAGATTAGAACTTAAGGTAAGAAAACTATAGGAGGCATGGGGTAAAAGCAGATGAATTTGGATTGAACTTTACCTTTCTTGCTTAACCATAGAGTGTCTTTGCAATTGTGTGTTTCGCACATACATGCCTTCAAGTCAGTGTTGACTCCTGGCAACCACCTGGACAAGTCCTTGTAGTTTTCTTGGCAAGAATTTGGAAGTGATTTTCCATTGCCTTCTTCCTAGGGCTGACAGAGAGTGACTGGCCCAAGGTCAGCCAGCTGGCTTTGTGCCTAAGGCAGGACTAGAGCTACTGGTCTCCCAGTTGCTAGCCTGGTGCCTCAGTAACATTTGGGATTTGTTTTTAATTGGAAAAATGACTCATACAAACAGCTATGTTGACAGAATATGCTAAGCCATACTGAGTTTTTTCTTAGCCTTTTATTAAAATCTGAACCATAGACCTGATCATGGGAAAGTCACTCCATTTTAATCACAATCTAAAATGAATGCATGTTCTAGGTTCAACCTTGCTGCATGTGTTTTCTGTACTTGGACTAATGGCTATCGTAAAGCCCATTGACTAAAGAGCAAGATCAAGGAAGCAAGATTCATATGGACTTAAATGAGTTTTAATGTCACAATTTAGGGATTAGAGTACAGAATCCTGGGAACTGAGATAAGAACCCTCAAGCCCTCTTTTATTACTGAGTTCATTAAGGTGGAGTCTCTCTGAAGCTTTTGAATTTCTTTTTTTCCAGGCTGGTTGCATGACAGGCTAAGAATCTGTTTCTTTGATAAGCTAGTAATGACTTCTCCTACCTGCTGATTGCTTAAGCCTAGGAATACCCCTTCTTTCTCAGCCTTAGCACAGTCTCTCACAGCTTGTGTCAAATAGGGATACCAGATCTGGGCTGTAAAAATCTGGACATGTCTTGGGATCACAACCAAGAAGTTGAGTTTTCTCTATTTCTTTGCTGCCATCAAGTGGTTGTCTGGATTTGTGCTGCCCAGATCTGGTAGCCTTGTTAAAAGTAAGTAGCTATTATTGTTCCAAAGCGAAACAGTTGTGTAACACCATCTCCTGGTCTTTTCTTCATTCCCACTTCCCCATGGACAAACTGAGAAACTTTTGAAAATAAAGAAGGGGAAAGAATGATACACCGATTAAGGTATGGTCTACTTGTTTGGCTGAAAAGCCAAAACAAAAACAGAAAGTATCAGCTGGCCAACTATTGCAAAGGTGATGGGGATACTAAGCAGAGAAGAAGAGGATCAGCAAAATAGTAACACAAATCATAAAAGACTACAGGTAAGCCTCACGGTTAAACCTTAGTCTTGCAGACATGCCCAGAATTAGCCCAGAGAACAAAAGGTCTGTTTGACCAGTTCATTATTATATTAAAATGTTAATAGGGATGGAGCATTTCTACATTAGAACTCTCCTTCCAGTATTCTTGAAAAATTGAACCTTATAATTTCTTTGAATAAATTGATCAAATCAGGAGTAGGCAATATTATGCCCATGGAAATTAATTTGCCCTTGCTCCCCGACACCTTTAATGTTGCCCTCCAAACTCTTTGTCCCACCTCTCTTTCTCTCTCCCTCTTTTAAAAAAGCAAAGCAGAGTATTAGCATCATACTTTGGATCCCAAGGGAATGGTGGAGACTATCCTGAGAGTTTGCCTTCCAGTTATTTATTTATTTAATTGTTTTAAATAACTAACCGTCTTGCAATTGTGACTCTGGGCAGTGAACATGGGGTTGAAAACCAAACCAAAACAGTAATTAATAAGATAATGGTTCCTGAGGACAAGCCCAATTCAGCTATAAGAAAACAGAATCACATTGACAGGCCCACCCAACCTCCAGACCCCATACCCAATGAGACATCCAGGTATTCAAGGAGTTATGAAATGTTAGCAGACTTGGGGTCATATCAGTCTCAGGGAAGATGTTGCAACAGAGAAGACATGGTTCCTCAGTCCCGTCCGATGGCACTGTTTAATAGATGGAACCTGGAGCATGCCCACCCTTGTTGGATCTACTGGAATGGGCAAAAACAACCGGAGAGAGGTGTCCCCAGAATAACCTGATCCCATGCCATGAATGGCTTTATGGGTGACAACCAGCAGCTTGAATTGTACCCAGAAGCCCACTGGAAGTGCAGCTGAGGGAACAGGGAATAACATGGGTATATAGTAATAAATCGATAATAAAAATGGGTGCTTTGTGATTGGCCATGTCCATCTAGTCAATCATTTGTGAAAAGGCAATTGTCCCATGGAAGCTATTTATACCATAGGCTCTCTAATTCTGCTCCCCAGCCCCCGAAGATGAATTGTTCATGGCTTAAATGCATTTGACCCATTTTGAAAGCCCCCCTTCAATAAAGCAGGCACAAATAAAGACAAAGATCATTAAAAAGTTGAGGAATAAAATACTCAAAATGCAAGAAGGAAATCCAGGGTTGAGCATGCTAGGGTAAAAACATCCTTTGAGCTGAAAGTGGCCTGACAGTATGCTTTTATATCTTGATTTATTCTAAGGATAATTCTAGGCAGACTTGCATATTATGGTATTTTTAAAGTGGAAAATTAGATTAAATTCCAGGTCATGACAAACATCCTATTTATTTTAATGACGTCTCTCAAAGCACGGAGCCAACCCAACAGCTCGTTCAGATCTTGAATCAGAATCTCCTAGTGTCAGTTCAGCTTTCTGCCTTGCTGAGGCAAATTTATGCAGGTAGAGGCTGCCACCTGCCCTGATCTTTCCCATATTTTGATGTAACTGAAACCCACCTGATATCTCAATTTCGCTATTTTGCTTTCCATACATTTGGGCCAACGATACAGCGAGAAGCAGGAAGAAATAACAATTGCTATTCCGCGTGAAGGACAGTATTCTCTTGGGCGCTCATGCTTCTCATCAAAGGGGCTGGCGCCCCCTATTGGGCATTTCCTGCTGCTGCTGTAAGCGTTAACTTACTCTCCGGGAACTTGGTATCATGCCAGCTGTATTCTCTTCGCGGCCTTACGAAGGTAGGCATCCTTTGGAAACCCCCGCCAGCCCTTCCCGGGGCCTAGGTCTACGGGGTAAATAGATGACTGCTTCGGGGTAGAACTATCTAAGGGAGTGAACCCACGCCAAGTCCTGCTCCAATGTCTCGCTGGTCTTGAAAGGACGCTGCCCACTTCATAAAGCAAACGCTGAGAGTGCGGGTCAGCCTCCCGCGGACAACCCATCACCCCAAACCTGCACGCATTATTCCGCGCACTTGCACAGGCGGAAAGGGTGTACTTTCTACGCGTGTCCGCATGCAGCCAATTATGAGCGGAGGAGCGGGTCTTTCGCCAGGTCCAGCATCCCAGTGCTGAAAGGCTCCAGGGCTCAGGCAAGCCGCGCGGCGACGTCCGCCTCGCTTGGAAGAGCGCGAAGGCGCCGAAGAGGACGGCGCTCCCAAGCAGCCCTCCGCACCCGCCCGGCAGCTCGCCGCGCTTCCATCTCCGCCGCTCTGAAAGAGCCCGACCATCCCTCATTCGCTGCGCAGCCTGAATAATGAGGCGCCCCTCTTCTTTTGCCGGGCTTTTCCTCCGACTGCGCCAGAGAGAAAGACCGAGGCAGGCGAGAACGGAAAGCCCCCCGCTTCTCTGACCGAAAGGCTACAACCTGCTGCCTCCTCGCGCTCCGCCGCCTCGCATTTTTCTTTCCTTCTGCGGCTTCCCCCTCCCCTATTTCCCATGCTGGAGCTCCCCGCTCCTCCTCTTCTGCTCGCGCTCTCTCTGGCTTTGTAGCAGGCGCCTCTCCTTTGCGGTGGTGGCTCCTCGCTTTGGCTGAAGCCCCCTTCGCGGGAGTTGACCTGTCCAGGCGAAGCGCCCCCTCTTCTTCACGCGCCCGGACGCTCCAGAGGGCGTATGTGCGGCGCGTGCTCCTCCTCGCTGCTTCGGAGTCCCTCTGCTTTTTTTTTTTTTTAGCCTTCCTTAAAGTTTTTTTCCCCTCACCCTCTTCCTTCAGCAGCGACTCTCCCCCCCACCCTTCCCAGACAGACCCATATTTCTATGCAGCCAATACCGGGCTGGCAGCGGAGAGGGCTGACTCGGCGGCAGGCGAAGCGGCGCCACTTTTTCCTCGTCGACTCTTCCTGTCAGGAGGCTCCGGAGCTTTGCCGAAGCCAGGTAGCGCCGAACGGGCTGGTGTGAAGATGAAGGGCGCCAGAGACGTGGTTTAGGCTCTCCTGGGAGGCGAAGCCGCCTGTGGAACGGAGGTCCTCGGCCACTTGGGGAGAATTATCAGCCGCTGCTTGTGGCGACGGCTCTGTTGAGGCGGCTAAATTTGGAGAGGTAAGGACCCCCCCCACCTCTCTTTTAGGTGGAGCACAAGATGCCTCACTAGCTTTAAAGGCTTCCCACTGGCGGTCCCCTTCCTGCTTCATGACTGGAACTGGTGTTCTGCAGCGTTGGGGGCCGACGCCTAAAAGTTGGTACAGATGAGCTTCGCGGGGGTCCAACTTAGGCTTTCTGTCCCTTTGCTGGAATGGCAAGTGCCACAATGCCAGTCAAGGTCTTTTGCTCCCAAAGCGACTGAGGCACCGAGCTGAGAAATACGTCTGAAGGTTATCTAGCCCAACCCCTGGCTAAGCCTAGCCTAGCCGAACCTGTGAAGGCAGATGGCTTATGTTGCAAATGAGCTCAGTTCTGTGATAACCTGGATTTTTTTTTTTGGGGGGGGGGAGCTGGAGTTAACTAAGTGATTTGAGAGGTGCCTGTAAGAGAAAGGATACTGTTAGCAATTGAAATACCTGCAGATCAGTTTTTCAGATGGTACTTTGCACTAACAAAAGTTTCCTCCCCTTTTCCTGTTTATACAGATGGCTGTTCTGTAATAAAATGAGAGGTTTGCTTTAAGCATTGTCAGCTTTGACAGTATATTGCTCATCTCCCAGGCTCCTGTTAAACAACTAATGCAGGCTGCAAAGATGTTGCAATGGGGTAAAAGGCTGATCTCATTTCCTTAGTTTGCTCTGAAAGAGATTATTTGTTTATTGTTAATCCTATCTATGCATTATTTAAAAAGGGACTAGGACAGTCATAAAGAGGAGGAGGGAGTGAGTTTTTGAATAAAGCAAAGAGTCACAGAGAAATCTAAGGAGGCATGACTTTTCTCTGTTTCAGGCGCTTTTGTGGCAATGGTGAGGGAGACTGTTATTCTGATAACTGTTTGAATAAGTCTATGGCAAAGTGCCCCATGTTGCCACTAAAAGAAATCACTGGGAGAGGATTACACTGTATAGGTCAAATCCTGCTTCTGAAGCAAAAGTTGTGCTATATGCCATGGCCTAATAGCAGACAGAGTTGTTGGCTTTAATATCTGCATAAGGTAATTAGCCAGAGAAATGAACTAGCTTGTATTCTGTTCTAGAATTTGAAGCAGTAGAGAGGCTGCTGTTACATTTCATTTCTGAAATTATATGTGGAACTAGGATAATGCTGGCTGTATTATCTGTTGCCCCACAGGTGGCATTTCCTCTCAGATCTCTAGTCACTGTGAAAAGAAAAAAAAAGACTAGCTGATTTTCCTCTGATGAGTTGGCTCCAGTCTTATTTTAACTATGGGAGGGTGAGCAATAAGTGGAAGCTTCTCTGGAGTTGAGAGAAAGCATTTACTATTCTGGAACTATAAGACTAGCAGTAGCTTATTCTTTCCTTCCTGGAACTCCACACAGATTATCTGACAGTTACTGGGATTTGTGCACTTTTTTTCTTTTTCTTTTTGGTCTTTCTCTTTGAATTGTAAGCTTTTGACATTTGAAGTGATGAAGCTTACTGACAAAATACATAATACATAATTAGGATTCTTCTGTGAGCTGCCTAGTAGATCATTAAAATATGGATGAAGAGAGCAGGGCTCCAGATGATTCAAAATGTAGTATTTCAATTTTGCTCTGAAATAGGAATTTTTTAATCAAATGAGTTAAACGTTTTAATGAAAGCTCCATGTGATCTGATGCAAAAGATTTTATACTGATATAATGCAGTGCATGTTTACTCAAAAGTAAGTCCCAAGGATTTTAATGGGACTAATGCCCAAATAGCCATATCTTATTTCCTTGTTTGTTGTCGAATAGTGGACATTTTTGTAACATTTACATTCCATATCTTAGAACAGCTCATATATTGATGTTTGTTTAGATGCAAAAGTAAAATAAGAAACTCTAACACAAGTTGTTCTACTTAAAAAACATTTTAATGTCATAATAAGTAAATGGAGAAATTACTTCCATGGGAGCCTGATGGCATTTGTTTTTCTTTTCCTAAAGAATGAAAGAAAAAAGAAAAAAAACACCTATTATAAACTATCAGTTTTATCTTTGCATGGAAGATGAATGGAATATTGGATAAAAACAGGTATAACTACTGTGAATCTGATGGAATGAATGGAACTTATATTTTATAAACACAAATATGAATTCATAGTAATATGTACCAATAATATTAACTGTACCATATGTTTATGGTCTGGCAACTAGTCTAAAAACCTATTTTGTTCATATGTACTTAGAAGTATGTTTGAGTTCAATAGGACTTAGCTCATGTAAGACAGTATGGCAGGTTAATTTGCATCCTATTGTTTAGTCAAACAAAAAGTACCCAGTAATAAGCAGCCTATTACTAATTAATTAATAATAGGATACTAATTAGCTGTAGCAATTGAAATAGTAATATGGAGTAATATGGAAGTGAGAGGGCTAACTGATAACATCTAGTAATGGACTGATCAATCTCTGTAAATAATAACACTTTATAATTGGCATCGGTACTGTTCAGATACGTGTTGAATGTAAGTAATGCTGAATTTAGGTCTTAATATTTACTTTACATTAAATGCACTTAATAGAAATCTGGAATAAAGCATGGGTCACAATGTGAGAAGTCCAGAATAGAAAGGAACAAAAGACAAAATAAGTTTGGAAAATATTGTTTACAAAAATGTATTACATGTGGAAAATAAAGATATTATCATTTACCTATTTGATTTGTATTGGAAGCCCCACTTAAGCCACCCTCTGGAAGGTATGGAGACTGATGAATCATAAATGAATTCAATTAAGTGCATATCTTCACAAGTGCTTAAAATATCAACATGGCCTGATATCCAAAGTTGCTATAACCATGATTTTTTGTACACTGAATTGTATTTCTTGCTTTCTTTCCAAAAGATAGTACTTCTTTCGTTAAAGATTTCTCTGCCCATTCTTAAAGTTTCAAATGTACATCTTTGTTAGTAAAAATATTTGAAGGGTGGAACTTTTGAAAAGTAAAATATTATGATTTGTAGTACTTTAGTATTTAATTCATGTATTGGAAATCGCTCCTGAAAGAACAATGGATTATTTCTCTTCCTATATATTAAAAATGATCTGATTAAAGAAATGGAGTTATGGGAATGGAAAATGCATCATTTGAAGCATTATCAAATGTTAAGGGGCATATGGCAGTGCTGTTCAGGTCAGCCCAGTACGCCGTTGCTCATATCTATCGATAGTGCATCGTTGAACTATATTCCAGTTGAGGCTATTGTTTTTGAAATGGTCTTCAGTTCCACCTTTGTCATGTCTACAGCTGTTTTCCTGCAGGAAAAACTACTCAGAGATGATAGTTGAGTCAACAGTACTAGAGGGTGACTAATACTACAAGTGCCTATGTTTCTTATTCATTAACTCAATGCTTAGCTGTGTCTATTACATAGTTAATATATCATGATCTATCTATCATCTATCTATCTATCTATCTATCTATCTATCTACCTACCTACCTACCTACCTACCTACCTACCTACCTATCTCTGTGTGTTCTTCAAGGAATTTAACATAGCTATCTACTTAGATGGAAAGCTTGTCACACTCCAATTGTTTTAGGCTACAGCTTCTAATATCCTTCAGCGCTGGCACACTGGCTGGTTATTGGGAACTGAAGTTTAAACACTTCTGGAGGGCCCATTGTTTTCCCATAGCTACTTTAAAGACTTACTCTCCTTCAGCATTTTAAATGGTAATTTATGATCACTAATATTGACTTAGGTGTCTAATAAATTGTTTTTGGACAGTGATGGAGTAGATGGTGGTGTGCACTGTATTTTGAAGTGGGTTTTCCTTTTCATAGTATTGTGAGAGTCCCATAGGGTAGAACAATTGCTTTATAAGCCAATTGTAATTATTTTCAAGTTCTATCTATTTTGCAGGTTCTTAATCAGAACAAAATATTATGCTATATTCAGAAATTGGAACATTCTGAATTTCTGCTCATTTGGCGGCTCATTATTTAATAAACTTAGATCTGTTTCCAAGGTGTAAGTGCCCTTGCCCCTCTGTTGAGTAAGGAGTTATCCATGTACAGATTCCTTTGATGATGTGGGAAAAATAACATATATTTCTCAGTACTTGCATGTTTGCTAAAAGACTTGAGAAGGGTGATGCTTTCTCTCATTTTTACTAACTATGAAAAAAGAAGAAGCAATCAGTGTATCTCCTACTGTTTTATACCTTCTTACTACAGCAACACAAATAACAGAGGATATCACTTCTCTTCTCAACATAGATGATGACTCAATGGATTGGTGGCAAGGATCCACAAATAACATCTGGCCAGTAAGTTAAAAGCATCTTATAGAGTGGTAGCTGAAACTAAGGAAGACTGGGGCAAAAAGTATATCAACACCTTTGCTCCCAAGGGCCTCTTAACTGCTTCCAACAGCCAGAAACTGTGAGACAAAAACAATTCAGCAAGGAGGTCTGTAAGAATTAAATTAGGTTGTAAGGAACTCAAATGTCTCTCGCTGCATCTTTGTCTGGATTGGAATTATTTTCCCTAAGGTCTAATGTGATCCAGTGATTCACTGCCAAAATAACTGAATACTGAGTATATAATGTTATATGCTACTGTCCTTCCTTTGTAGTTCCTATTTATTTTGAACAAATTGAAGATATCTTTAAGTTGCATTTACATGGAATGTTCCATGTAAAGTACATATTTACCCTGAGTTAAGATATTATGTGACTTGCTTGTGCTTTAAAAGTGTGTTATTCAAAGGCTTAAAAATCTATTTAATCAGGTGCTTGAAAGTTAATTAAAAAGATTCATCAAAGGTGTACATAACTTGCTGTTTCATATATGACATATTATCATCATAAATCTATTGAAAAAAGAAGCCATGAGTGTTGCAGAGTTGCCAAAGACTGCAACAGAATTGAATGGATTAAAAAAATCCCCTAAATTTCAGATGTAGCTAAGAAAGAAGAGGAAAACTTGTTTATTGTCACTTTCCAGAGGAGAAATATGGTTGGAGAAATAATGTTTCTTAAGCTTAGAATATGCTAAATAAGGATAATACTGTATTTCAAATGAAGGCTTCTTACTACAAAGATTTAGGTGATAACAGGGTATGGACAGGTTGCAAAAAGAGGGATAAATCTTTCTGCTTCAGTTAAAAGCTTTTTTAAAAATTGCAGATCTACTTAGTAAGAAGTAGCACACTTTAAAAGGCTGGTGTAAAATATAAGTTGTGGTGAACATGGAAATACAGGCTATCAGCTTTTTACTTTGCCAGTATTTGAAGCCTACGAAGTTATATTTATGACACAGTAGACAGTTCCTAACTCCTATTTTGCTGCTAAGAGGAGAAAAGAAACAGACGTAGAAAGGTATCTTTTCTTTTGTGTATAACCATCATTCTCTTCAGTAGTATTGCCAGTTGATAGGAGAGATACTGGAATTGTCAATGGGAGGATGTGGGCTCCTCTTGCATTATGAATTTGATATTGATGGTCTGTCAGGAGTCTTTGATAAATAGAAAGTCTTTATCTGAAGAGTTTGCATAGATTTGGGTATAGTTTTATTCCCAGCTGTTTTTTCAGCCAGCAATGTTGGGGCAGGTATGTATTTGGTAAAATAAGGAAATATTTTGAAACCCATTTGAAGGAAAAAAGAGCTTTATTAGTATTTATTAATCCCTTATGTTTCTTCAATATTGAAGAAAGAAGGCTATTAAAGCTCATAAATAAAACATTAAGAAAAAATATTTTATTAATAAATTGGATAGATAGATAGATAGATAGATAGATAGATAGATGACATTTTTAAGTCTTTGTGGAAGTGTTAAAAGCACCTCATGTTTCATTACCACAGTTTTTAGTCAACTAAGTTGGGGAAAGTTGTAGTACTAACTCATAATGTAGAAGAAAATTCCTAATGACATTGCCCTATACTGCTGCAGTGGGATCCTGCTAAATAAGACAGGATGCAGTAAAACTATTTTTGTTTCCAAATAATGTTAAAGACTCTTTTGCATATCCCACATGTGTATAATATTCATCTCATTTGAAGTGTCTATTTTGCATTCTGTAATGGCTTCCATTTATGACATATAAGAGGTTCCAAGTTAAAACGGACTCTTGGAACCACCTGCAAATGATACAAAAATTGATCATGAAAACTTTTGGTATGCACCTGCACACTTGCAGCTGGGTTAAATACCAGCATTTGTTCTGTCTGATATACAGAATAATTCATTGTCTTTTACTGCCAGCACAAAAACATATTCATATTCATATTATTATTCTGTGAAGGTAATAGAAAATCAATTCTTTTGCCAAAACATAGACTTGCAAATGTACTCCATACATTAGAGTACCAACAGAAGAAAATATATGTAGCTCAGGGTTGAACTGTGGAGTCCTTGGTACTCTCTGAGCTTGGTTGTTTGCTTGCAGATGTGTCATTACCCAACTAGGTAACATCATCAGTGCGAGTGAGTGTGGGGTTTCTCCCTGTTTATACACAGTAGCTTGCCGTGCCAGTGTTGGTTCCTTGATTAAGATTCTGCTTGATTGTTTGTCTGGTCTTAATCCCTGCTTATCTGGATGTACTGTAGGCTGCTGGAAAGGATGTGTTCGGTTCTTTTTGTTTCCTTCTTAGCTTTTTTATTCTTTCTTTTGAATGGTGTGTAAATATGGCTTATTTCTATGTGTCTATTGATGGCTGATTTGTCTGAATGCCAAGCTTCCAGGAATTCCCTAGTGTTTTTGGATTTAGCTTGGTCTAGGATGCTCACAGTTTCCCAGTTGAAACTATGGTTGAGTCTGCCATGTGTTGTTGTGAGATTAAGGAGTTTTCATCGAGTCTTCTAACTGCTAGTTGGTGTTCACGGATGCACTCTGCTAGTCTTCTGCTTGTCTGTCCTACATAGTGGCTGTTACAGTCCTTACACTGTATGTTGTACATAAATCCAAAAATGGTTAATATTTTCCTTAAATAATGTTTTTAAAAATCTGTATTTTACATATATAATTAAGTTGCCAATAACTTTTTAAAGCAATAATAGTGTATCCATTTTATGGAATCTGCTGCTATTAATATATTACAGAGACACAAAGTTGAAAAGGGTGATTTAAGCCACTGAGTCAATATGTTAACTTAGATTAGGAATCCAAATTTGAAAATACCCAATAAATGGATATCTAGTTGCCACTTGTTATCAAATATGGAGGAAGTCCCCATCCAACAAAGGGGAATTTTAACCATTTCTCTGGGTCATTGGTTCCACTGTTGAACTATCTGGATTTTTTCTCCCTTCTTGTTTGGAATTGGTCTTCCTATAACTTAAATCCATTATTTTGTGTTCTGCATATAACGCAGAGACAGGTGTTAAGAAAACATTTTGATTTTCATCTGTATGATGTACATTCAGGTATCAGGTAACAAATATTTCTTGTTCTTTTAATCTTTCTTCATCAGCTTGGGTTTTTAGTCTGCTGATCATACTTATCAACCTTTTCAAGCAGGCTTGACCAATGTAGAATTAGGTGGAACTCTTACATCCATTGATTTGGAAACTATACTTGCTGTAGTTTGAGATTCAGTTTGCCTTGTATGTAGCTAACACACATTCAGTTTGTGACTAACTACTCTTCCAAGGTCTTTTTCACAAGCACCCTTACCAAATCTCATATTCCCCATCTTATACCTGTGCATTTGATTTCTGTTTACTAAATGAGATTTGCATTTGTTTCATTTCTCTAGCCTATTAAGATTGTTCTGAATTTTATTTCTATCTTCCAGAGACTTGACACAACATCAAGATAGATTAGTTATCTACAGATTTGAAAAGCAGTTTTCCAACATGTTCATTCATCCAGTTCATTCATAAAAGCAGAGTCTAGGACTAAAACTTATGGCACTCTACTTCAGTAAACTTCCCTCCAGGAACAGTTGATGACTACGCCTTGAATATGAACTTTGAGCTAGTTATGCATCAATTTGATTGGCATGCCATCCAATCTATACGTATTTCAGTACAGTATTAACTTTGTTTTTGAAAAGAAAGTTGTAGCTGAAAAAAGTCTATTAATAACCACAACCATGTCTGACTCAGTTTATTCATCACACTTCCGGAAATGCGCATTAATGTAATATGCTAGACATCAAGCCTATATTATGACAAGTGTGATCTTGCTGACAAGACAAAATTTATTGCTACATTGTCATCATGCACACAGAGAAGGAAAATCATAGTATGAAGTAAAGGTTTCTAAGACAATTGCTATATTTTTCCAAGAAGACATCAAGGGAGTTTCAGAGAATATATTCAAAGGATAAATTTCAAAGAATGTATTCACAATTATAGGCCTATTCACTTTGTTTAATACATATGCACAAATTTGTACAACAGAGTGTATTCACTGAAATGGAAGCAAAACTTTGTGAACTTTACCATTCATGATCAGATGTTAAAAGTAGTTTGCAAAAAGTCTACAAATGGTAACATCCTGACATTTCTATGAGTCAGCCTTGATTTTTTGCAGATAATAATGCAATTATAATGATCAATTAATAATTGGATTCTTTTATATAAATGAACAACTATATAGCATTAAATATGGTAAGATAGTATAATAGTTTAAGATGGAACTGGAATTAATAAAAGTCATATAGTCCTTGATCAATTGTAATTTTCCTCCTACTTTTATTTCATGGCATGTACAGTGCTATTGAAATTTACTGAATAAATGCATATATAGTTTCATTGTTAATTGCAACTAAAATCCCATGTTCCATTATACATGGAAGTGGAATTAACTATGTATACCCACTGAATATGAACGTTTGTTGAATGTCCTTTTTAAAAACTGAAGTAAGTTGTGGATGGCACCACTCTTCCTCTTAAAAGGATGTGGATACTGAAGATACATAAATGAGTGATGCTTAATTTAAATCAGTGTATTTTAAACAAACACTAATACAAAATGTTGTTGAATTTATATGTTATGTTTAGACAAGTGTGGATTTTCTACCAGTTGTACATTGGCTAGGTAATTATTCTGTTGAGTATGTTACATGGATGGAAGGTGCATGTTATGTAGCCCTTCTGAATATGATCCCTATAGTTTCTTGATAGTGTTATGATAGCAGACAGTCTACATGTGCTCTTTACATTGACACTTTGCCTCTATTATGATTAAAAATCTTACACATACAACATACATACATTCGTATATACATACATGACATTTAAGCATATAGTGGTTAGAGCACCATCCTTTGAAGTGGGAGACTGGGGTTCAAATCCTGGCTGGTACTTAACTTACCAGTAGGGTCCTTGGGCAAAGACCCCTAATACTTCACCTGCCTACTTCAGATAGGAGAGTGGCATGAACTAAGACTCATGCTGGCTTGGACTTCACCCAGATTAACAAAGTCTGCACCAGATGCTGGGGAATCAGGACAATCTGATGATAAGTGGGCTACTGGAACAAACCATACATGGACAAGATGAGAACCTGGAATTGATGGAATGCTATTACAACAGTAGACTTAATGAGAGGGGATATATGAAACTTAAACTATGGATGGACAGAAGACCTACATCCACACTAACTGAGAAACAGTTAGTTACCCAATGCTTCAACCAGTGAAGAGGAAGCAGCCCTCACAATTTGAGATAGACCAACCGCACATTACATCCTGGAGTAAAGAAGACCTGGAAGAACAACTGGATGTGCAGCCAACATGTGAAGCTGGAACGTCACTGCCATCCCCTCTATTACAGAGCACAGCAGCTGATATGAGGCATAAGGTCATGGATAACACAGCTACAGTCAACCCTCAAGGCTGATTACCAAGGCTCAGTGGAGAAGTACCACAGATAGAATGCTAGAAGATGCCAATAGAGCCCTCACAATGATCCCTACTATCACCATAACTGCAACCAGTGAACTGGTATATGCCACAGCCACTGTAATCCTGGAGATGCTTGGCTACATGATCAAAAACAGCAGTACATTCCCACCCCCCCCCACCCCCGAAAAATGAGATTGGAAGCTAAGATCAAAGCAACTCGGAGAGAAGTTACTCAGCTGATAGAAGGTGTGGAGATTAAGGATAAGACTCAGCTATTGAAAAAATACAAGGGCCTGACTCCATCTGAAGCCCTAGAGACTGCTAAACAAAGTCCTACAGCACTGGCTACTGGGCTAAGGAGAGACACTAGAGAAGCAGAAGCCAAGAAGATAAATGCCCTGTTCTCCAAAGAACCATCCAAGGTGTACTCTCAACTGCAGTTCAACAACACAGTAACAACAGAGCCACCAACAGCAGAAACTGAACAGTACTGGAAGAACATATGGGAGACAAAGAACAGACATAACACCAGTGCAAAGTGGCTGCAGGACCTGAGAGCAGACCACAGCAATTCCCTAGAACAGGAACCAGCCACCATCACAGTAGCAGATATACCTGTATATCCAACAGTGGGTCAAGAACATGAAGAGTTGGACAGCACCTGGCTTGGACATGTTCCATACCTACTGGCTAAAGAAACTAATAGCAGTGCATAAATGCCTAGCTAGACTGTCTAACACAAGGACAGGGCTGATTGTGGAACCCCCCACAAGGGAACAGCACCGTCCAACTACTGGCCAATAATCTGCCTCCCCACAACATGGAAAGTCCTATTAGGCATCATAGCCACCAACCTACAGGACCATATGGGTGTCAGGCCTAGCACAAGGAACTCCAGGAGACCATGCAGATTCAGTTCAGCAATGTTTATTAGCTACAACCTCTAGAAAGAATCTTCCCAGACTGAAACTAGTTCCCAAGGTCAGCCAGTCAAAACAGTGAATTCCTCAGGGAGGTGCCAGCCTCATCCTCTTATCTCTTCCTCGCCCCTCAGGAGACGAAAGAGGATGCTTCCCTCCCTGAGTCTGGCCTTCATAATTCCATTCCATCACAATGGGCCAGTACAAGAGCACAGCTCAGAAGGGCATTGGGGACAACACCAGAGGCTCAAAACACTAGTTGCTCATAGATAGAGCAGTCACCTGAGATTCAAGGTCTAGACAGACCAATCTGAGCACAACCTGGATTGACCAAAGGAAAGCCTATGACTCAATGCTACACACATGTATCTGTGAATGCTTGATGCTATACAAAGTCAACAGGACACTAAAGACCAAGAACTCAGTGGGACTGTGGAAGACAACACTGGAGGTCAACTCAAGACAGCGGCCATCAAGTGCAGCATATACCAAGGTGATGCACTGTCCCCACTGCTGTTCTGCATAGGCTTGAACCCCCTCAGCCAGGTAATCACAAGGAGTGGATACAGATACAAGTTGAAGAGTGGAACTACCATCAGCCCCCTCCTCTACATGGATGGCATCAAGCTGTATGCTAAGACAAATGAGACATCAACTTGCTGATCAACCTGACATGGATCTACAGTGAGGACACTGGGATGTCATTCAATCTGGAGAAGTGTGGCCAGATGGTAGTAAAGAGAGGGAACGTAGTTAAGACTGATGGGGCGGAACTACCAGTGGGCCACATAGTAGACATACAGACCTTGGTATCCCACAGTCACATGGGAACCCTGATGAGGAGGCAAGGAAGACAGTAACATCCAAGTGCATCAAAGGATAAGAGAGGTCCTGAAGAGCCAGCTCAATGGGAAGAACAAGATCCATGCCATCAACATGTATACCCTGCCAGTCATCACATACCCCACTGGTATAGTGAACTGGCCAAAGGAGGACATGGAGGCTGCTGATGTGTAGACCTGGAAGCTCCTCACAATGTACGGAGGTTTCCACCCCAAGTCCAACACCCAGAGACTCTACACCAGCCCAAAAGAGGGCAGGTAGGTTCTGGCGAGTGTCAAAGCCACTGTCCTGGATGAAACCCAGAGCATCCAGGAGTACATTAGTAATATAGCACCCAAAGATGAGCTGCTGAGAGAATGTCTGAGGCAGCAGCAGACATGGGAGGAAGTGGCATTTCAAGTAGGCGAAATGCCATGGCAAGACAAGACCCTGCATGGGATGTACCATCGACAGATAGCTGAGGTGGCTGACATTGGGAAATCCTACCAGTGGCTGGAAAGGGCTGGACTAAAAGACAGCACTGAGGCACTGATCATAGCAGCACAAGAACAGACACTAAGCACCAGATTGATAGAAGCAGGGGTCTACCACATTAGACAGGACCCAAGGTGCAGATGTTGCAGGGAGGCCTCAGAGACAGTCCAACACATAGTAGCAGGGTGTAAGATGCAGGCAGAAACAGCATACACTGAATGGCACAACCAAATAGCTGGCATTGTGTACAGGAACATATGCACAGTGTATGGGCTAGACCCTCCCAAGTCCAGATGAGAGATTCCCCAGAAGGTTGTGGAGAATAACAGGGCTAAGATCCTGTGGGACTTCCAGATTCAGACAGACAGGCAGGTACTGGCCAATCAACCAGACACTGTGGTAGTAGCCAAGGACCAGAAAACAGCAGTGGTGGTAGATGTAGCAGTGCCAAGTAACAGCCATGTCAGGAAGAAGGAGTATGAGAAGCTGGAGAACTACCAGGGCCCGAAGGAAGAACTGGTTGTGGAAAGTAAAGGCCAAAGTGGTCCCAGTGGTGATAGGAGTACTTGGGGCTGTGACTCCTAAGCTGGAAGAGTGGCTTGATGATCCTAGGAACATCAGAGCTCTCTGTCCAGAAGAGTGCAGTGCCAGGAACAGCTAAGATACTGTGCAGAACCCTCAAACTCCAAGGTCCCTGGTAGAAGACCTGAGATTGAGGAAGACTCATACCACCCATAGGGTTAGAGGGGATTATTATAAGTTAAAGGGAGCCCAAGTTTAGCTTTGGTATAGTGAAGGAGTAGCTTCATGATGGATGATGTTTTAAAATGCTTTTCCTATATCATTTCAGTTGGAGCACATCATAGAAAATGCCTTTTTCTTGGTTGTGTTTTAGTACATTTCTGTTGAGAAAGTTGCTGGAAAAAATATCTCCCTGAAAATGTCAAGGCACAGACAGCTCACGCTATATATTGTAATTTTGAAATACATAAGTGATTAAAAATTATGTCTACTTATATATTAGGACTGGCTCTTTTTTCTTATCCTTTGTATGAAGAATTTTCCAACAGAATTGTCTTTATGTGAACCTGGTTATCTAAATGTGGAGACTACCAGCAGCCTGGGATAAAGGCCAGGTTCTTTAAAGTCTTCTTTATGCTTCTGATCTCTAATGGGTCAATTATTTGTTTTGCTGCAAGTATGTGCAGCTCCATTAGCAATTAATTTTGGAACACATCAAAGTAATTCAAGAACTTAGACACTAGCCTAAATATTTCTAATGGCACAAGCTAGAGGATAAGAACAACACACTTTATATGGACTATACAGCAACCAATAATGGTGAAGCTGGATCTACAGAGAAGTTGGGAACCTTTGCTTTCAGTAACTCCCTATCCAGTCCCTCACAGCCTCAAGGCACTTGGTCAGCACTGAAATGGTGTCAGTTGCCTGACCAGGGGTGGTGATGTATAATTGGGTATCATCAACATATTGATGAAACTGTACCCCATGCCGTTGGATGACCTCACTCAGTGGTTTCATGTAGATGTTAAAAAAGAACACTGAGATGCCTGAGTCCCGAGGCTCCCATAATATGGGCTAATCCTCTCCCACAGTCTCCAAACATTGACTAGTACTTACCATGGAGAAAGAAGGAGAACCACTGCAAAACAGTGCCTCCCACAGCATGGTGTCATCTAATTTGGATGACATTCCTCAGTGGTTTCATATAGAAGTTAATAATATATAAGATAAGAATACAAAATAGATCCTTGTGGAGTACCATAGAGTAGTGGCATAGATGTCAAATAATAGTGCAACATAATTTTTGCAATATATGTAGCTCAGTAGGAAAAAAATACTTCAAAACAATGTTTCCAAAGTCCAATCCCATCAGACAACCCAGAAGGATGCCTTGGTTATTAGTACTAAAAACTGCTTGAACTAAAGAGGTTCAAGAGAACTAGTATCACTCTACTTGTCTCATGCAGTTTCCAGTATAAGTTGTGCACTAAAATGTTCAAAGGAATCTCAGTGTCAAACTTTAGTTGAAAGCCTGACTGAAGTGGGTTCTTATCTTTACTGTCTTCCAGAAGTATCTGGAGAAATAAATAGCTTTAGCCAGAAATTAAATGTTTAAGACTGGCCTACTATTACACAGATCTTCCAGGTCAAGAGAGAACTTCTGTAGAGTTCCACCTCTTTTAAGAAGGGGACAATGTTCCGTCAAGAAGGATGCATTTCTTAATCTATGGGGCCGATCCGATACTGGCTGATTTGATCACTGAGGAAGGGGAAAGGGATAAAGAGGTGGTAACTCATCCCTTCCTATGCTGCATTCACATTGAGATTTAGAAGCTTAAAAACAAAAACAAAACAAAACAACCCCCCCCCCCGAAGATAATAGGAAACGTCACCAAAGATACATTGCTATAATCTGCCCCAATATTGAAGTCCAAGTTGTAGTTGGACTTACAATCCACTTTATCCAGCAAAAATGATGAGTCACTATTGACTCAAAAATGATGAGTTACTATCATATATTGGTGAAAGCAAACTGCAAACACCAGCCTATTCTGGGTGAACACAATGAAGGTGGAGAAGTGGGCATTCTGCGTTGTCTGAACTGGTATGAAACGGGAAATCTGTAATCTTTGTTTGATTTGAGTTGTCCTGAGATTTTTCACCACTTGTATTTTAAGTTTCAGTTGGTTTCAGTTCCATAGTAAACAAATGCTCCTGGGGGAGAAAGCAGTAATATCTACCACTTGGGACTTTGACAGTGGACAATACAAAATGTGGGTACATTCAAGAAGTCATGGAAGACCATTAGGAGCCTTTATCAGATCATTTTAATTTTCCCCCCCACCCCTTTAAGGGTTTGTATGGTTGCCAGTTTTAAAATGAATTTATTTTCTATTTGTTAAGATTATTGTATATTGTAATTTTAATTGTTTTTAACTGTTTTATAAACCGCCCAGAGTTGTTGCAACAAGATGGGCAGTGACAAATTTGATAAATAAATAAATAAAATAGACAGACATCTGACCACAATAATGGAGTTACACAGAGCAACTTTAGATTGTAGCTCCAACTGAATAGAGTATCTGATTAAGCATATGCCATTCTGCATGCCTAGGGCTAGTTAATGTCTGGGATATATTCATAATTGGGTAGACATGGAATCCTGTGTGGCTTTAGACTAAACAGTCTTAGGATCGACAATGACATCTGCCAGGACAAGAAGCTTTCTAGAACAGGATAGGATATTGAGGGATAGACAGAATGACCATAAAATCTGACAGAATTTAGGCCATCCAGCGCAAAAACATGCACTTATGACAACATGTTGGGTGAAGCATCTTGACTAAACTCTTTTTTTTTTTTTAATTATTTGATTTCTTTTCTCAGGAAGAAAAAAAAAAATCAAAAGTACTATTCTTTCTTATTGGAGGAACTAATAACAAATAAAACTTAGTTCTCTGTGCCTGAGTATTGACTTAGGCTTTCTTAGTGTTTCATTATACTGTCCTTCACTTCTTGTTTAAAATGGCACATTTGATGCTAATGCACAGATTTGCAATAAAAAAGATAAAACAAAAATGTAATGGGTTATCCACTCAAGTGCTATTCTGCAAGACCATGCTTCCCTTTTGGGTCGCCTCTCAGTGAGTGTGGATCAATGTAAAACAAGGCCTTTTAATATCAGCAGGGGGGAAAAAAATACTGGTTTTAAATCTTCAGTTTAAATTAAACTTCCAGTTGATCCTGTGTCATACATTACCATCGAAACAGTAGTGCAGATCTGATTACTGCACCATTAGAACTATATCTGGTACTTGCTAACTTCTAACATACATTTTGCTGTATATACTCTGTATTATCCAGAGGTTCAAAAACTTTCTCAGCTCATGGCACCCTTTGTGTCTCAGTAATTTTTTATGGTGTTCTGTAGTTCCCAAAACACAGTACACAATATGGGAACCACAATATTAACAGAAACAGCGAAGTCACAGGTGGGAAAGACATTTAAATCAAATTGGAAGTACGTACTCTTATCATATTGCTACAAAGTAGTGTAGTGCTGATCTGATTCAAAGGCAGAAAAGGTGCTCTGGACCATGTGGAGACATGAATGTAGCATCTGCTTGCAGTCCTTTTAAGGACCTGCATCTTTTCCAACATCGTCTTTGCTGTCCTGGGAAAAGATATGTTTGGCTTAAGGAATTGCGCTAGCGCCTGTGCTCCAAAAGACCTTTTTTGCCTTGGTCAATGTTTTTAGTATTTTATATTAATAATAACTTAATGTTTTATATGCAATGCCTTCTGTGATTATTTTATGTTTTTAACATGTACACATTTTGTAGGTAATTATTTAAAAATAAAGGAGTAAATACTTATTGGATACCTTTCCAGATTATTAAGATACAGAGAAATTGGCATTCTTTAAGTGGAATTGTCATGAAAAAATTCAGATCAGGAAATACAACATAGTGACAACGAAATTAAGCACACTTTCCAGAAGTCAAATATCTTGTTAGATCTGGCTACTAATCAATAAGGAGTTTTAAAAATGGCATTGACAGACTGTTCTCTTTGAAGAAATATTCTGGCTTGAAAATAAATTACTCTCATAGAGTGGAAATTAATTTTATACTGAGTGTTCAAGGTACACAACATAGAAGTCAAATTTGCCTTTTTAACTTTCTCATTAATGCAATGGGGCTTGCTTGGGGAATCGGCCCTTAGAGAATGTTTGTGGCTGACCATAGATTACAGAAGCTGCCAGTATAATTGATCTGCACTCAGGTTACATTTGATAAGTGTTTGCTTCTGAAGTGCTAAATCAGGTAACTAGAGACTTTGGTGTGGTTAAAAAATCTTTCATAGAATAGGAGTGTCAGCAAATAGCGCTAACTAATTTTCACTAGCCTGCTGTTCTTATGATGAATTAGGACTCATATCCAGCAGCTTTAATATTCCTACTTTTAGATATATTAATGGCTTTATATTACATATTCTTTCTGCCTTCCTTGGACTGTAGAAACATTATGAGCTAATAATGTTCAGGAGGTCATTGAAAAATGTATGAGTGTGAGAAAGTTGCCTGTATATTTGTTGATTTAGGGAAAAATATGATAATGGAATAAGCTTGAATTATAGTTTTTTTTTTTTTTTCCCCAAGTAAGAAGTTGAAGGTTGCTTGCTGAATACAACATAATGGAAATAAAGCATGCATGAAAACAATGGATTACATTGTTTGCTTTATCATCCATTAATAGCAATACAGATGTGAGAAATCATGGTTTGTTATAATAAAACCAAGATTATAGGTTTGTACAGTCACCCTTCTTCTTTTTTATGATGGGGATGGGATCAAATGATTCTTTTAATTTTAATTCAATCATAGTAGTATATGATGACCAAACTCACAAAACTGCTTTATGCTGCTGTTCAGAAATAACTGAATGCACTGTTGTTTCCGTGATAACTCAAGTGGTTTCTATCAATATATCTTAACTGCTGATGGAGGGAAAATAACCCTGTTAAATGTAAGTAAAGATTTTAACCTTAACATCTCCTGGAATTTTACAGTTTATCAGATCTGTTGTGAATCCATGCAGTTTAATAAAATGCCCTTGACTAAAGCCCCAAGAAGGGTCATTTCATGATAATTCCTTCTTGTGCATTATAGCAGGGTTTGCTCACCTTTTCTTCTCATTCAGGAAGGCAAAATGTGGCATTTATTCAATGTATTCTCAGCATCTTAAAGCAACTGCTTCTGGAGAGGGATGCAGAAGGTAAGAATTTGGGGAAGAACATGACTTGAGAATGCCTGTTTAGTTAAATTCAGTCTGAAGATTGAAGGTTCCCTAGTCCACTCAATTTGCAAACTGAAAACATTTGCAGAGAAAATGACTGAAATAACTAGCTATGTTAGATCAACCAAATGGTGCCTTTGGATAAATATCATGAATACAGGATAATCCCGTATGTGGCAGAAGTAAGTCATGCTGAATTCAGAGGAAGTTATTCTTAGGAAGCTTACATATATGGCTTCAACTCAAAGATATTAGTTTTCCTGTTGCCACCATTACTTTGTTAAGGAAGGGAACAGTAGAGAGATATTCCAAATAAATCTTTTTTTTTTTTTTTTTAATTCCTAAAGATCCTTGGCATGATAGTTTGTCTGACTGAAGTTTGAATTTCTGTGAAGATTTAAATCATTTGACATGACAAGAATACCTCTTAATAGATTAAATACCTTTAATTAATGGAGCAGAGATTACAAAAAGAATATTTTCAACTTTGTATTAGTAAACAAAATATAAATAAATAAAAATATATAAATACTTCTGAAATTAAGGTGCTTTACAGCGTGTATCAATCTCATTTTATTGCTTGTTTCATGGTATCTTAAGTTAACAGTGCTGTAGAGTTATAACATATATGTTAATGGCAATAGTAGCTCATTGTAGCTGGTTTTAGCTACATTTGAATTACTAAGTATTTAATTGTTCCTGGAAATTTCTTATGCACCGTTATTTGCATTTAGAAGTCTAAAGGAGTTCTTAGAGAGATGGTGTACTGCAACAAAGCAAGACTTCTTGACAAATCTCTACCTCTTGGCAAATAAGAATTAGCATGTTAAGTATTATTTTTAAATCCTGCAAATGATTAAAACTAAATTAGAATAAAATATTTCTTGATATCTGTGTGAATGTTGTGTGTGTTTTTAAAATCTAACATCCTTTTGAAGCATGACTGAATCATCTTTTAAAATCTGATCTGATTTATGAGAACTGCTCAGAACTTTTATGGATTTTGTAATATTTAAGATATTACTATCAGCAATATCTCTTTTTCTTCCTCAATTTCTTCACTTTGAGGAAGTCTTTAACTTGGCCAGAATATAGATCGTCGTGTTTGGTGCAAGAAATCAGCTAAAGAGACATAATTTATGTTTATTCTGTAGAGTATTGATTGAAATGACTAACAATGTAAAGTAAAAAGAGATGCTTCTTGATTGAAATGCCTTCCCATTATTTCAACTTCTTAATTCCATTTTATATTAATTTTATTAAAGATTACAATTACAACAATACAAACTAATACAAACTAAAAAAAGAAAAAAGTACAGAAAAGAAAGACAAAAGTAAAAATAGAAAAACAGAAAAGAAAAAACATAAGAATAAAGAAAAAGAAAAGTAATATATAGAGAGCTGACTTCCCCCTTCATCACAAGTATAAACAATCTTAGTAACTTCTTTTAAAATACAACAAATGATCTCATCTCATTTCAGTCCTGATGTTAGCAAAAGTTAAGGATTACCAGAGATAACAAGTTATCTATTTTAACCTTGATCAAATAAACCAACTTTATACTGCTTCCTTTTACTTCTCACAATCTTGATCTTTAGTCTCTTCAAAAAATGTCCTAGAATTTGATTACTTTTTATTTTTTTTCTTTTGTCACTTCTCACAAAATTCTTCAAAGCTTTAACAAGCCTCTTTTGTAATCCAACATAGGAAAATTATCCAGGTCACGCTCTTGGATTGTTATTTGTATATCCCTTTTAATTATTAAGATGTTTCTTTTGTTTCTTTTGTATGTCCAGTTTCTTTTGTCCAGTGTAATATATTTTTCCTTGTCATTCTTGTAGCCTGTCATTTTTAAGTCCACTTTCAAATCAGTCTTGATCTTGTTAGGTATAACTTGTTCCTCTTCCGTAACATCTTTTAAACACAGTCTATCTACAGAGGCAGACACTATTAAAATTAACTTCTGGGTCCATTGTTCAAAAATATCCTTCAGTATGTCCAATGTTAAAATATTTTGCTTCATTCTGTAATTGTGAGTTGCTGTGAGAGTCAGGACAGTTGCGTTTGAGTGTTCTTCTCCTTTAATTATAACCTTTAGTTCCCTTTAAAGTCAATTTTTAAAGTCTTGTCTTATGTTTTTTAAAAAACATTTTCTCATGGGAAGGATTCTTTATTATTAATTCCAAAATCTTATTTCAAAGTTATCTGGACTGTTAGTCCATTTGTAACTTTCTAAAATCAAAGTTTTAATCACACTTTTGCTGTTTATTCAAAAAAATATTAAGTTCTTAAACTTGTAGTTAAAACTTCTTTCACTCAGGATTGAAGGAAACTTACCTGGTGCTGTAAAACTTGTTGATCCAAAGGTTCCTAGTAGCTGAAACACAGTTAAAAGCAATTTCTGAAAGTGATTAGAAAAGGAAGTATGCAAACTTAGTGTCCTTTCAAAGGCACTGACCACGGTTTGAGGAAATGGCTATTCCCTCATCTCCCAGAGCTCTAAGCCTGCCAGAGACCACTGTCTTGCAGTCTCCTCATGAGAAGCAATTGTCTGAAGCACTTGTGGGCAATCTCAAGTCCTCTCCTTGTCTGGAGAGGAATTCTCGAAGAGCTGGTCTACTTGCTTGGCTCTTCATTCCACCATGGCCATTGGCTCTGCTTTTTGCAGAGCCATCTTTAGTCTGCCATTTCTTCCCCAGAAGTCTCAACTAAATTCCTTGTGAAATTGTTCCTGCATCTACACCCCTAAAAATGCTTTATTCACATCTTATTCTGAATTATTATTAAAAATAAAAGGGGTTTATATTCTTTGCTTCTAATCATTTTCATATATGGTGGTAGAATTAGGACAATAATTTCCTTATTCTTACCAGCATGGTCAGTGGTCAAGGAGTATTCAACAATCTGGAGGACATCAAGTAATCTAGCATAGATTTCTACATAGTAAGCCTTAATTTCATTTTTGGTAGGATAAACCCTTTGTCTAGTAGCAAATGAAAAAAAAAGCTAAAGAATTTCAAAATCTATTCCTGAAACTTTCACAGTGAGCCATTTAGCTCCTTAGTTATCTTAACCTGCAGGCCAACTGTGAAATTCACAGAAATTGTAATAAAGTGCTGAACTAATTCATCTTAGCTCTTGTACAATTTGCTTTTAGTTACCTGGGCAGACATACAGTAATTATTCTTGACTTTAGCAAGATACATGAAAGTATAGGAACTCTGGCTTTTACTGCTTTAAGATATCGAAAGAGCTTTTGGGAAACTCATCATTTCAGTATCATTTGAATTCATTGCAAGTACCTCATTTCTATTTTCCAGTGATTTTTCCTGTCTGCATGTCTTACTGAGCTATTGCAAGTTTTTTTTTGTTTTTTTAGGGTAGGGTGAAACTTATTATTTATAATAATTATAATACATGTGGTAAAATTAGTATATAATAAATATAGTATTAATGTTGTTAATATAATATAATGTAATAACAAGTATAGTTATTAAAATAATAAAAACAATAGACTGTTGGAATTAGAGGTGATTGTTATGCTATTTTGTTTTTGTTTTTATTTCTTTTTATTTCTTATTAAATTTATATGCTGCCCATCTCCCCCAGAGGGAGATGGTAAGCCCAGTGGCTTACAATTAACTACAATTTTCTTAACTAGATAGATTTATGTAAATGGATAAAATGAAACTAGATAGATTTATGTAAATGGATAAAATGAAATGTAAATGAAAGTGTTGTGGGAATAGGGGAGAGAAAGTGCAGTCCCCAAAAAATACAATTTCTTACTTGAACAATTACTATTTTTTAAAAAAATCTCTTCTTGGAGCTACCTTTGCTTTGCTAAAGGAAGAGACACAGGACAACAGGAAACATAATGAAATTAAGATTCCTAGAATAAAAGAATTTTTAAAGCTGAAGTTAGAAGACAAAATTTTAATAACAAGCAGACCTTACATAATTATCTATATAGTCATAACAGAAAATAATAAGGTCTGGCAATTTTAATTGTAACATTTTATTTTACATAGTAAATACATATGATTTTTTTATTATGTATGAATTCATTAGTAGATATTTCCTTAGCAGTAGTTGCAATGCAGTTCTGCATATTCCACTTAAAAATAAGAGTCCAATGAGACTTGTTCTCACTTAAGTTCTGGGATTGCAGTTTGGGGAGGGGGGAGAGAAAAAATTTTGTAACTGTAGCACTAATCCCCATGTAATGTAATGGATATTGATTTTTCATTTAATAGATATTGACTTTTCATTTAATGATAGTCTTAAGAAGGTAATACCTTTCCAAAAGCACAAGATGCCCAGAGATCCAATAATATAACTTAAATGTAATCACAATTCAGTTAATCTCCCTTCCCAATTCATTATTCATTGTAAGGTGTAACATAGATTTGATTACAGAATATATGGTAAGCAAGCAGATTCTTCAGCAGTTGCTTTGACATGTGGTCAGAATAGTTTAAAATGAGTCTAACTGCATTTTATTGTTTTGTAATGTGAATATGGAAAGTGAATATTAAGGTTAATTCACATCATTTATTTTGATTTTTTTCCCAGTGAAATTTTGTTGAAATCAACAGACAAAATGATTAAAGGGTTTCAGTTTTAGAGAGACAAAAAAAAATGAAGGAGTCCACTTTTTATAGCAATGCTTTCTCCTTCAAAGTATTTTATGTATTATACTTCCATTTCATATTTTTCATGTCAAAACATTATTTCTGTTTTGCCAGCTCTATTCCAGATTGTTAACAAACCAATTTTTCCTTCTGTATTTCAATCTTTGGGACATTATTTTTTTAATTAAAAAAATGTGATTTTTTGGCATTATCAATCTGATGCTGCTTTCCAGATTAATAATTAACATGATGTGATGGAAAGGAATTATGAAGGCCAAACTCAGGGAGAAAAATGTTTTCTTTCATCTCCTGAGGTGTGAGGGAAAGATAAGAGGATGAGACTGGCACCTCCCCGAGGAATTCACACTGTTGTGGCTGGCATTACTTGGGAGCTGGGGTTTTAGTCTGGGAAGATTCTTGCTAGAGGTTGTAGCTAATAATCATTGCTGGACTGAATTTACATGGTCTCTTGGAGTTCTTTGGGCTAGGCCTGACACATGATAAGCTATTGCTTCAAAAGGATTACAACACCATAAGGAGAAACTAGGGAAGGAGATGATGAATGTGGTTCTAACATTGGAGGAAGAAACATAACCTGTGCTATGCTGATGACACTACCTTGATTGCCGAAAATGCAAAGGATCTGGAAGCCCTAGTACTAAAAATCAAAGAGCACAGTGAAAAAATGGGACTAAAATTAAATATAAAGAAGTCCAAGCTAATGACAACAGGTAAAACAATCAGCCTTAGAATTGGCAATGAAGGTATTGAAGTGGTAGGTAGCTTCTGCCTTTTAGGATCAGCCATCAACAGTACAGGAACAAGCAGTGAAGATACAGTATATACCACAGACTAGTACTTAGTAGAGCAGCTGTGAAAGCCTTGGAAAAGATATTCAAATGCCATGAAGTGTCTATACCTACAAAGATCAGAATCATGCAAACTATGACATTCCCTGAACACTTTATGGAAGCAAAAGTTGGACTTTGAAGATGCAAGATAGGAAGAGTATTGTCGCCTTTGAACATTGGTGTTTGGAGAAGACTCCTTAGCAAACCACGGACAGCCAAGAAAATAGAGTTCTCACTCAAGGCACAAATGACCAAACTTAAGTTATGCAGATATCCAGCTCTCTGGAGAAGGCTTTAATGCTGGGAAAGTTGGAAGGAAAGAGAAGAAGAGGACAATCAGCAGCAAGGTTGCTGTTACAGTGGTAATGAGTGCATTGTTGGGAGGCAAGGTTACAGTGGTAATGAGTGCATTGTTGGGAGTCCAGAAAGAAAAGGTTAAGGATAGATCCTCATGGAAAAAATCTATGTGAACGCTAGGAGAAGAAAACAACTGAACATAATCAGTCAGATAGTCACTATACAGGATAGTAAAGCACCATAAAAGAGTTTAAAAGTGGAGTCCTTGGGGTTCTCTGAGCTTCGCTGTTTTCTTACAGACATTTTGTTACCTGGCTAGGTAACATCTTCAGAGTTTAAAAGATTCAGAAAGGTTATAAAGGTTATAAAGGAAAGCCCAGAGAGAAGTAAAGAAAGAAGTTCAAATGTTTGAATCTTGTTTGCTTAGTGTTGTGCAAGAACCATCCAGCACTTACTATGTTTAAGTGAAAGCTTTTAGTCAAAGAGTATTTAAGAACTGCCTCCCAGAATGCATATGGACCTCAAAAATGTTGACCACATATTCTTAGAGAAAGGATTTGGATTTTATTGAGGAACAACATGATGAAAGCTTATAAGTGGAAGGGCAATTAAAGAGAGAACAGCTGTCATTCAGGTAACAGCATTTAATGGGGAAATAGTTAAATACAAGTAGTCTTTGCTTACTGACTGCCTCGTGCGGTGACTGTTTGAAGTTACGACAGTGCTAAAAAAATAACTTTGCAACTAGTTCTCGCATTTATGACCGTCATAGTATCCCACAGTCACATGATCGCCATTTGTGTACTTCACAACTGGCACACATTTACGATGGTGCAGCGTCCCTCAGTGGAATGATCGCCATTAGCATACTTTGCAACCATGTGCTTTTTTGCTTGTGACAAGCAAAGTTAATACTGTACAGTATGGAAGGCAGAAGTAAAATTGTAAGTTGTGGTCATGTGATATTTCACTTAGTGACTGTGTTACTTAGTGACCAAGTTGCTGGTCCCAGTTGTGGTCGCTAAGTGAAGACTACCTGCAGTACTGAGGGAACAGCAGTCAAAAATCCCAGGAAGCTAGTCATGGAATAGCATGTATGAGGGTACTTGCTCATGTGTCTCACCTTTAGGAATAGGGAGATCAGCAGGAGAAGAAGAAAAAAAAGGACTGAAAAGTTGGCTTATAAGTAACAGATGATTGTTGGTGGGGGAAGAGAATGGACAAAGAAGAAAAGGAGAAGATTGCGAATACAGTATGTATGTGATAGTAGATAGTAGATAATATTTCTACCTATTTGCATACCTTCGGGTTGTGTGTCAGTTGGACTTGATTCCTGGACTGGGAGGCTCTACTCACTGTCACTCATGCCCTCATGACATCCCATCTGAACTATTGCAACATGCTCTACATGGGGCTGCCCTTGAAGAGCATTCGGAAGCTTCAGCTGGTACAGAATGCAGCTGCCTGGGTTGTAAATAGTGTTGGCTACTCGGCACATGTAACACCACTACTTTGGGACCTGCACTGGTTGCTGGTGTGTTTCTGGGTGCAATTCAAGGTGCTGGTCATCACCTATAAAGCCCTTCATGGCTTGGGGCCGGTTTACCTTGGGGACCATCTTTTCCTAGTTGTTTCCACCCATCCAATCTGGTCTGGCAGGTCTGGCATGCTCCGGGTCCCGTCAGCCAAGGAATGTCAACTGACAAGGACCAGGAGACTTAACTTTTCTGTTGTGACGCCTGCCCTGTGGAACATCCTCCCTCCTGAGATTAGGGTGGCCCCAACCCTTTTGGTTTTTTGGAAGGCCTTGAAGACCTGGCTTTGTGCCTGGGCCTGAGGCCCCGTGTGAAGGGCCCTGTTTCATGGTTGTGTTGATACTGACATTTTTTTTTAAGATCTCTTGGCTGCATTTATATTTATATTTAGTTTTGAACTGTTTGAAGGCTTTTCATTCTCTAGAAGCCTAAAATGGTGTAGTTGTGATGGAATGGTTTGATGAAGGCCACGCTCGGGGAGATAAGCATTTCCTTAGCCCCCAACAGGAGTGTGGGAAGGTTAAGAAGTTGAGACTGGCACCACCCTAAGGAATTCATGGTGTTTTGGCTTGCTGGCTTGGGAAGTTTAGATTCAGTCTGGAGAGATTTCTGTCTTTGAGGTGGAAGCTAATAAACACAACAGAACTGTATCTGTACTGTCTTGTGGAGTTCTTTGGGCTGAACCTGACAGTAGTATTGGTACTGATTAAATTGACAGCTTCATTAACAAATTACTGAAATACTTTCCTGGAAAAAAAATGGGAGACCAGGAGAGAAGGGATAGAATTGATTGGAAATATGCACATTCTGATTACTAATTCCTCAGGGAATTTTCCACATTAGATCCTTCTGTTACAATCTCTGTCTTTCTGTATTCTGTGTTTTTAACCCCCCCCCCCCCAATAAAAGGACAATAAAAACAATGAAGAGAGAGAATAGGAATACTAATTGCGAGTATGAATGATTTAGGAATGGAAAACAGGATGAGTCATGAGCCAAAAGTGGTTTCTACCCTTTTCCAAACATCTAAAGGTATTTTAAATATGAATTTGAAATAGTAACTGATGAAGTCTAGTGGTAACTCAGTTTGCACCCACTGAGAATTATTTATGCCTCAAGTCAGTCTATCAATCCATCAACCTCTATTCACAGAAGATCCTCCTGAAGGGCATTTGCTTTTGTGTGCCAGGTAAATGTATTTTTATTTTCCAATTTGCAGTTCAGCCCTTTTTAAATTCTATAGCAAAATTTGTATTTAAGTATTTTAATTTTTTTTCTCTCAAAATATTTTGAATTATTATTTTGTGCAATGAACACTGTCAGCATAATGAACTAGTGAAGTACAATAATCTTTACAACTGCTTTAGAAAGTTCACATCAAAATTCAAAGAGATTAGATTCTTGAAGCAAGATGAATTTTCCCTGAAGTCAAATAAAATATAGTTCAAGTGAGTGGTTCAGTTGAATAGAATGGCATTCGTGTTAGTAGTTACATTTGGTGGATTATTATAGGATTCCTCATAAATGTATCATTCTGTTTACTATTTTATTCTATTCAGTGCTCACTAATCTTGATTACTCTTAATACCAAACTACTTTTTTTTTTAATATACAAGTTTTTGTAGTTTTCCAACAACTAAGTCTGAAGTTCATTCAAGCAAAAAAGCACAATTAAGAAATGGAAATGTATTGGTAATTTAATTTAAGCAACACATTTAGAACAATCTAGTCATTAAAATGGCTATTAGGTTAAAAAACTATACACTTATGCATTTGGAGTTCCAGAATAGGATTACAGTGTTGGTTGTCTAAAAATGCATTTAGTAAAACCCTGCTTGATTGGGTCATAAACAATATGATTCTTGCTATATTACATTACACTGTCACTTTTGGTTGAAAATGGTATTTAATTATTGGTAGAGCTGTTGAAGAAATGCTAGATCTCACCCTGTCAATTGGTGAGAAAGAGTATCTAGGGAACAAAAATCAAGATTCTTGTCAAGTTATGAAATATGAGAGAAAACATTTATACTGTTTAATATTCTTGCTTGGCATCCCAGGGTTGGCAACCTAAAATCTAAGATTCAATGACTTCTCAAAAGCCACCATGGCATGCACTGACCTTCAACATTGTAAAAATAGAATATATATATTTAAAATACTGTAAAATTGCTAAATCTCATGAGATAATCATATGTATATATATGTATAATCATAATCATATGACCATAAGATTCTGGGTATTTTTAAAAATGTTTCTGCTGTAATAGCAAATAATTTACTGAATACAGTAAGGCAATAAAGTAGTCATTCTTTGCTTGTTCGTTTTTAAAATATTTTTAAAACTGTATTAAAGGGTTTGAGATAAGTTACATTTGGTCTTGGCAATTCACATTTTTATATGATGCATAGGTAGCTTCTCTTGAAATTATTGAGAAGGTAAAATGCCTATTTACTAATATAATCTAGCATCTCGTTAAAATACATTGCGGCAGATTCACAAGTGACTCCTTGAGGCACAGATTACAAGCAGCACATCTGACACAAGGGAATGTAATGTTTCCTTTGTGAATATTTGAGAGCTATGCGGGACTTATTTTACTCCCTCATGGAGATAAAGAGCATTTGCAACATGAATACAAGATACAAAAGATGGATTTGGAGATGAAATGGTTATAGTTGGCAATGATCACCTAGAAAGGAGATGCTACCTTGATGTAGGTGAAAAAATTAAACAGAATGATTTTCTGATAGTCCTTAATTAGGAACTCATATCCAAAACAGCTTATTAAACTGGAGACAGTAGTTAACCTCAGTACCTGGGTTTCGTGTATTCATTATTGATGGACCCAAGCACATTATTTCCTTTGGGGTAAGCAGTGTTATGCAAAATGCAGAAAAAACGTAAGAAATAGTAAGCAAAAGAAATTAAGTTTGTGAATTAAGAAAGAAAGTAGCTAAATTTAGTTTATAGCAACATTATTTACTATCTCTCTTCATGCCTTTCTGGCTCTGCAAACCATACTTACTTCCATCATGTCCCCCAATATTTCATACATAGTCTTTTGTTTTTTAAACTTCTCATTAATCTCTTCTTGGGAGCTATATCAACTCCAAACCATGATTGTGTTTAGTGTTTCAATGTATTCAGTCTTCTCTCACTCTCTTTTTTCTTCAGTTCTTGTTCATTCTTTCTATATGGCCAAATTAGCTTAGGGTATTGGGCACTCACTTTGATATTCAATTCATATTCACTTCAACACATATTCATACTCCTCCTGTCTCTTGAGTAACCTATTCCCACAACATTTGACTTTTATATTTCTCTTAACATACCCTGCTCTCATTTCCACATAACAAAGTGAGCAGACACAGCTCTCACATGGTCTGTTTACTTCTTTTGAGAAGTATTCCTTGCAATAGATTAGTACTCTCCACTACCTTTCTAGCAGCATTTGCACATCAGCATTTCTCCATTTATTTTCCCAATTTTAATCATCATTCTGTCAAGATACACTAATTAATTTACTTGCTGTAACCTTTTGCTTTCACTGTCAAAAACAGCTAAGTTGGTCTTTCATGCTAAGTTTCAGATCCACACTGGGTTGTTTGAATCTCTCAGCACTTGCTGGAAATCATTGTCTGCATTCAAAGTATATAAATATTCATATTCCCAGCTGACACAGTTCTGGTGCCTCTAGCAACATCCCTTATGACTTTGGGATGGTCACTTTCTCTCAGACCAACCTACTGCAACAGCATCGTTGTGGAAAATATCTGTTGGAAAGTGTGTTATATATGTCATCTTGAGCTCCTAGAGGAAAAGATAGGATGTAAATCTAATAACTAAATAAAAGAAATAACTTTATACATTTATCCATAAATCCTTGGATAATGGATCAAAGGGGCATCACTTATCCTTGTCTTAGCCCATAGTGCTGAACCATATATTAAGCATTTAATTTATTCCCATTCATGCTTCATTTCCATCATATACCACTCTGGCCACATTCAGCAAGCAGCCATCAATTCCATATGCTCTAAATCTGCAAAGGTACGTTTTCTTTTTTACATTCATACATTTCTCAGTGGTCTACTAAAGAGCAAGAATCTGGTTTTTACATCCCCCACATGGCATAAAAGCACACTGCACTCCTTAATTTTGTTCATTGTTACATTGTGTAACTTTTCAAACAGAATTCTGCCAAACATCTTTCCAGTCAAACAAATGTGCTCATTATTTTTGCTGGAGTTTTAAATTCAGCAAGAGCCCTGGTTAAATGATATGCCATTGTGCTATGTTGAAAGAATAGTAAATAGTTAAGTAGGAAAACATTACACACACACACACATACACACACAAACATATATACCCACACAGAGACAACTGTTCATAATACGATTGGATGCAGAAAGCAGGCTTCACTGATATTCACTGTATTTGAAATAGAAGTTATATTTATTAAGAAATACATGGAAATAGAAAAGCTTCACTTCTCTCTGAACTATATCATGAAGAGAAGGAAGGGTGAGAGAAAGCATGGGGGGAGAAGTTCCCTTTGTCTCTTTAACTCAGAGACTCATTTAACTGACAATAGACCAGGTGAAAAACTGATACAGGTATCTTTCCTTTCCTCCATCTTTTGCTATTTGTCCTACTGCTCATTGGTGCAAATTCTTCAATAATTTCTAATACCTTTCAGTAATAGCATTTTTCACACACATGTCATCACATAGCCACTTCATAAGCAAGCCATATTCATATTTTAACATTTATCCAGTTTTACCAACAATACCTATAGCCTTATTATTTTTCAACATTATTACAGCATTAATGACTTCTTTTTTCTTGGACTGTAATATCTAACACTTATAATTCCCATAAAAATCTCTAAAATCTGACTATTTCACTTATCTTTTCTTCCATGTTTATTTTTTCTCTAAGATCCACTCTTGACAATACCAAATAATGTTCGGTCTCTCATTCAGAACTTTTCATCATCGTTGTACCCTTCAGTGCTTTCAGTCTTTCATTGTAAAGAATCAAAATATTTCATTCTTTTTTCATTTGTACATACAAATAGACTTCAACCACCAATTTGAAACATAACTTTTCTCTAAGCAGATACTGGCTAAGCAATTATTCTTATTCATTCTTACAGTTCCAAATTGCTGTATGTTATACCTTTTCCAGATATCTATCCAGATATTTTTTTTTTATAAATGTCTTTAAGACTGAATCTTAAGAGTTGCTGTGCAAAGGAAATTGTTCCTAAAATAGAAGCCCTTCACCACGGAGTGCAAATATCTTACCCAAGGTTCAGAAGGCTTGGTAATTAAAGGAAAAAGACATGAGACTCTATATTCATTTTATCTTATTTGACAAATCAAGCGGATATAAAATATGCAGTATACATGACCAAAGCCTAGTCATTTCAACCAAAGCCTTTGTCATGCTGAGTTTAATCAGAGATTTGTTTTATATGTTGTGTCTGTGCATGTGCACACACACACACACATATGTTTTTATAAAGATATATTTTATATATAGTCTGTTTATATGATTAATAGGGTTTTTTTTATTAAGAAAGTGATAACACATACTTTTCCTAACTATTATTACTGCTACTACTTAATATTTTAATAGGAATCTCAGTGTAAAAATCAGCAAATCATATTCTATTTGCTGGTCTCTCTCTCGTTTCTTAGAAAAACTGCAGTGCCTCCTGTTTCCTGAAACTAAATCAGATCTCTGTCTATTAGAAGGCAAATCAGGCCCATCCTTTGATGTCACCTAACTTCTCTCTTCTGGATTGTTTTCATTCAGAATTTGCAGTTTTTCTTAAAATTCATGTCTAATGTGTTGCCGCGTGGTGGCCAGCTGGAACACACAATGGTCTTTTGGACTCCAGGGCAATAGGCTCAGACCACAGTAAAATGCCAGAAAGGATTTATTGAATTACATATTAAGAAATAGATATACCAATCTGCTTCAGTGTAGCAGGAACCACAGAAATAGTAGTGAACTTATTTACTTGTGCACCACTCTCCTATGACTTTAAGTCCATGCTGAGGTTTAAACTTGAGAGCTTTTGCAACTTATTTATACTTTAAGAGAGTATAAACATTAACACCTGGAGATGGTCTGGTAGTACATGTTATAAGTGCTTGATCATATCTTCAGTTAGTGGGCCCTTTCCCTAGAGTACAACACCTGGGGATGGTCTAATAATAGCTCTGGTCAATAATTTGGGAACTCAGATAACCTTGCTAAAAACATTTTTATGAGAATCATTGCCTCTTGTGTGCAGCTGTTGCTCCTCTTCCTTTTAGCAGGTATTGAATTAGGGAGCTCATGCTGTCCTCTTTTTCTTAATTGTTATAATTAGGAATACAAATAGAAGGCTCACAGGTGAGAGTGACTTACAATATAGTGATGCAGTCTGCAAAGTGTGCTTAGTCACCTTTTCTAAGCATGCATGTGGAAGAATTTTACAATATAAAGCTTGTCTATACAGGTATATCTTATATGTGCAAAGGGAAAAAGGAATCTACACCACTATCTCCCCATCAGTCTTCCACAATGCCAGTACAACCCACCCTTGGTGTGGTCAGTTTTCTCCTTACACATTTATTTAATACGAAGTAAAGACTTTAACCTTTAACCTAAAAATGCAAACTACAAACTGAAAGGAAAAGCAGAATAACAATTTCAAGAAGTAATGATTACAGGATATATTGTAAAGTTCAAAATGTTTTTCGTTGTTGAACTCCAGCCTCAAAAGTTATCCAACTGTCCATCACTGTATAAGTCCTATTGACATCAGGAAGCGATTGCATCTGCAGTTTGCAAAACAGCACAGAAGTGGTGTCTTTGTCTGATGAGAATGGGTGAGATCTTATCATCCTATCATTCTGGAGTAGGGACTAGGATGTGCCAGCATATAAGCAGAAGCTCATGAACCATAGCAAGAACCACAACCAAGATATCCCGATACTTAAACAACAATAATTCAAATTGCCATTGCCCCTAACGAAACATTAGCATGGTATTATGGGGATACCCTATCTGATCCCATGCTCCAAATTGCCAGCATTGAAGCATGTACTTGGTCCCAAAAAGTGTAACCAGAAGTGGTATTGGCCTGTGTAATGGGCCGTGAGAATAACCTGGAGGAAAAGGAGGAAGAGCCTCAGCTAAAGCAACAGTCAGATAAGAGAAATAGCCCACAACAGGAATGGAATTTGAGAAAGTGTCTCAGACTGGACTCTCCCTAGTTCTATTTAGGATAAAGCCAGAGAGGGGAGAGGCACATTCAAAGTTGCAAGTTTCTGTTACTGTAACCCTATGATAAACATAGTTTTAGTATTCAAGACTTTGGTGTTAGAGTCTGGTCTGTCATGTTTTAAGGCCACCTATGAGAACATTTTTTTTTTTCCTGCTGGATAAACCTAGTGGCATCAAATATATAGGGCCAGTGTTATTTATTATTTGATCATATTTATATAGCTCAAATTTAGATCATATTTATATCTCACAAAAAAGTGACTCTGGGCAGCATACAACACTCAATTAAAAACCCCATAAATACATATATAAAACAATCATAACTATAAAAACTATAAAAACAAACATAGTAGGAGAGGACGATGTTAGCCATGGTAAGGGAGCCATCGCAAAATCTTCCCAGTCCCCTGGGACCCCCAGGCCTGATCACATAACCAGGTCTTGAGGGACTTGTGGAATGTTAAGCTGGATGGGGCTAATCTCACTTCTGGGGGAGAAGATTCCACAAGGCAGGGGCCATCATAAAACTAATAAGTAGGTCCAAGTCCTTTACTGGGAATCTTCCCAGCTCAGTCTGGTTAGCTTGGATAATGCAGCCATATCTTTTGTCATGCCATTACTTGTCTCTGTGGATAGTAGGATGTCCAGGTCCTGACCCTTGTATTAGGGGTGCGCTGAATTATTCACAGATTAGCTATCAAATTTGTTGACCAGCTTGAAGTTATACATCATTCTGATTTGTGTTGTGCATATAATTTGAACTTCACCCTGGTAGTCAATGTTTACCACTCTTCTTAAGATTTGTATGTCTTTAAGAGCCAGACCTGACCTTGGAGCAATATGTCTAAAGTTTTCGTAAAGTCTTCTTATCCCAATGCCTATTGAAATCATTATTTCCCCTCTCATTGGTACTGTCACTGCCTGGGTGTGCTAAGATCCACCCTTGCACTATTGGGGTAGCTGTAAGAAGTACATTTCTATCAGGCTTGACTTTCCAGACTTTCAGATGCTCTATTAGTAGCAGTACTACTAAGCCCACCTTTCTCTATAAGGAGGTTGACCCTTCCCCTATGGTTGGCCCTAAATTCAAATTCAGAATGCTCTGAAACTTCCCCTCTTTACTTTCAACCAATACTATGACTTGTGGTACAGAACTTATTATTTTTCAATATGTTCAGACAAAATTGAAAACATTCTAATTACCCTAAGTCTTCTCAGACTATATAGTAGACATTTGCATATGATTCAGAGATGATATATAAAAGCTGGCTTAATCACTGCCAAACTCAAGGCGCACAGAGAGATAGTGACTGCAGATCACCACAATCTTTTTTATAATCCCTAAGCATGTCTTAATACTATTCTCTTTATTAATTTTCTATATTCTGTTTCACCCTCTTGCTTTCAATTTTGAATTAGCTCCATAGATTTGCTTTTCTGTTTCTTTCTTTAAATATGCTTAATAATTAGTTGGTTATGGTTTCCTCATTATTCTTTGCTTGCATCTCTTTTTCTTTGCAGTTTTCTGTTGGAAATTCCTTCCCGCCTCTATCTGATTCTTTCCTCAGTTGACCAACTCAGTGTATTATTAGCAAGAGCAAATAAATCAGCTAGTAAATTTTATCAGTATTGTAGTTTCCTGCCTCCAAAAAGGCCATTGAGGAAAAAAAGATGTTGAATATCAGCATGCTAGGATTAGTTCTCTTTTCTAATATAGCAGAAAAATTTCCAGGGATAACTTTCTTCAAAAACACAGCTAGCCACAGACCAGGGAATCAATTGGGGGAGGCGGGGAAGTGACTGAAAAAATAGCAAACACTGTATGGCTGAAATACTTGAACAGAAGCAATCCTAATTCTACATTTTACTGCAGATCCCATTTCTAAATAATTACGTTGAAAATTCCCCTAATCCTTATTTGGTTGTGTTTTTTAGACTCTGCTTAGTGGTCATTTACTTGTTAAAATCCTAATCTATAAAATAAATTTACAGGTTGGTATTCAGATAGAAATGGCGATTACCATTGATTAAAAATTGCTTTAGAAATAAGGAGGAATGGCAAGGATCAAAGAAACTGTTTGTGTTATGCTTAAAAAGAAATTACATTTAACAAACTAAATCTTATTTCTTATCTTCCCATAATCTTATTTCTTATTTCACTATACTGATGAATAAACTCTAATAAGATTCTAAAGTGTATTGGATAGTTTCTTTAGTAATAAGAATAGCAGTTTGCTTACCTCTGAGTTCTTGTTTCCATGTAAAAAATAATGTTTCTGTCAGCTTGTTAGACTCCATGGTTTCCAGACAAATGTGCTCCCCAGTTTGTGTATGTCAGCATGTTGTCAGCTAGCAGCAGTGAACTGAATTTGTGTAGACATGCTTCTGTATCACATTCCAGTGTGGTTTATTTCAAGAGCAGACATTTAAAATTCATTGCATCATTGTTACATTTTGGCTTTTCTTACTGAAGTAATCCAGGTTCTATAGCATTTGGCAGGTAAATGCAGCAACTCTTTCCTTTTGTTGTAGTGGTTGTGGAATAGGATGCTACTGATAAGCACAAAATTCAGGAATTTGATAGCACCTTTCAGGCTAACAAATTATATTAAAAGGCAAAAATTTTAGTGTGCATAAGCACGCCAGGAATATTAGATCAATTTTCAAAGTCTGATTTTAACTTCTGTAGATTTTTTTTTTCATTTGTGGTTTCTACATTGTAGATAGCCCTTGGTCAAATTAATCTATCAATACCATGAACAGATGAAGAATGGAATTTTAATTTAATATTGCCTGATGGCCAGTAAAACAGTGGAAACAGAAAATTCTTATGGAAGATTATGTTCATATTACAATGATGCCCGACCACACTGGTTATTCTACACACACTTAAGGATATTCAAATATCTTATAAGGGAGCTTGCAGAATAAAGTTAAGCACTGTGTTTTAAAAATATAAGCAAATTCTATGGTGTTTGCAATTTCCCATTTATACTATAGTTCATATTTCTAACTTTTTTTTAGACTGCATAAAATTAACTTTATCTAGGGCAATATGTGTACAAAAAAGTTCCCACCGTTGGAAGGAAGACTCTTATCTGCGTGAATGGAAAGTAATTGGATAAGAACATTTTCATGTACAGTATGTGTGTTAGATTTGTGTGGGTGTTAGATTTATGTGACATTGTGGCTAGCTTTATTAATGACTCAGAGTTAAAACTGCAACAGTCCACAGTTATTTGGACAGAAATAAAGACAATAATGTGTATGTGTGCAATAGCTGCCTTATATACCTGGATGTCATTTTGAAACAGTATGCATATTTCTGGATGCTTTGTTTCAGGTAATACTTTCTCTATCCTAGCTATAACCCTCCATTTCATATGTCAGAACTGGCTTTTAAGGTTTTGCCTTAAGGATCTGTATCAGATGTGTATATGCCATTTCTGTTTAGTTGTTACTGTTTTCTGCATTGAGTGTCCAGTGTAAGGATGGCCAATAAGTGCTAAAAAATGGATTTATACAGCTGTTTTTATGTCACATTCTTTTTTAAAGGCCAATAATTTCATACATAGATATTTGCAAATAAGTATGTAAATAAGCATCAGCTTGTAATTATTTCACAGTGTGACGTTTTAAGTGAAAATGATGGCAGTGGTTCATGGAGATTCAATATGCATCTGGACGTACCACATTGCTTGATATGGATGATTCTCCCAAGGTTGATTATGTTGTGTTAATTCTTACAAGGTCATAAGTCTCTTCAGTCAGAACTGTCTCTGAGTGGTTCTACAATTGCCACCCCTGTAACTCAGATTAAAACAGAAAACGAAGTGCAAAGTCCATATAACTTGCATTAACTAGACATAACTTGCAGATAAATGAAGTTTTTTTCCCTCCAGAAAGTTAGAAGAACTGAAATCATTTCCTGAACCAATCCAATGTTCAGGAAAATTACTTCCACTCAAAAAATGCCCCTCTTGTGCTTCAGCAAATCTAAGAGTGGTCTGTTCCATTCCCATTTCTGAAGTAGTGTTTCAAAACAGCTGCTAGGGAAACAATAGCAATCTTTTTCTCAATTTGCTACAGGGATAATTAGATTATTATGTTTATATCAATTAATAAAATGATGTCAGTGTCCTAAATTCATATCAATTAATAAAATTATACCAGTGTCTGAAATTTATCCTGTTCAATAATCCAACATTTGTTTGTGGTTTTCTTGTGCATGGATATAGTCAGGTACTAGTATGTATTTCTGTCTAAGTGAAAACACTGAGCAATCTTGAACTCTGAGAGTTCGAATAAGAACTCTTGAAAGTTTTGAGAAAACTAGTACATAGGAGTAAGAATAGTGGAAATATATCTTTTAATATTTCCACCAAGGAAACAAAGGTATGCAATTAGCTCCACATGAGGAAAAATCTTGACCACTGTTCCTGATATTAATTAGTATCAGTATGAAGGGCCAATGATATAAATTATATAGCAGCGTTGCCTTAGAATGCTTAGAAGTCTCCTAGGAGTTATAAGCTGTTCAATTAATTGGTAGTAATATTCAAAAAAATTAAAAGTTCTGCTGGGAATTAATATTTTTTCCAGTTGGCTGCTATTTAATCCCAGTTCAGATTATCATCAAAAGCATGGTTTTTAGTGCATGAACTGGAGTAATCCTCAGTTTACATATGCTTATTGTAATGATGCTAAATAGCTAACAGTAGATGAATCCAAATTAAATTTTTGTAACTACTCTTGTTTTCTCCATTAATAGTTCAAAGGTGACATAGTTATAGTGTACATTTAAATATGTTTGAAATTATAGTCCTGTGTAAAAAAACGTTATATTATTAAGTCCTGAGTTAACTTTATGTCAAAGTACATATTTGAAGATTAATTTCAAATATTATCCAGGCTTCTTGAATACTGAAAATGGCAGAGGTGAATAGATGTTCATCAGATTCCATGTATATTGGTTAATTTAGTGAATATGGGATTAAGCCCATTTCCCCAATGAGACCTGTGTTACTTAAAATTTCAAAGTTTTACAGTTCAGTAGCATGCACTCCAGTCTATTTTTGTTTTTACTGAAAAATATTTATTGCAATAGTATTATTCTGCTTGCTAGAATGATATTATAACATTATGGTATTCTTCTGAAAAAAAGTGAATCTAGTGCATATCCAACATGAAACTAGCTATTTTTTATTTATTGTGAATCATCCTATAGATCTTACACCCAAAAAGGCTCTATGGCAACTACCGGTACTGTATAAGGTAAAATCAATAACTGCAATCAATTGTTCAAAACTAGTAGAACAAATATTGGTCTTTTTTGACAATGAAAATGTAGTACATTTATTCTACAAACAGCATAAACAGCAGATGAAGCATAATAGAAGAGGAATAAAATGATAAACTTTTGTAATGGATTAAAATGCTTTTGTTTGATATCAAAGAGACAATTGAATGGGTTGCTAGGAAAACCTTCCAGTAGCCAAAGATTTCCTCTCTTTCTTCACCACATATCTTATCTTGGCACGTAAATTAACTCAAGTCAGTTTACTCTAGAGATGAGCCAACCAAATGAGTTATATTCATAATGGGGCTTAACAAAGTGAGATATTTCTGCAGTATTATTCACTGTCCCATGACAGATACCCCATCATATTCACAATTACAATATAGGGGATTAATGACATTCTATTTCACCTACAAACTGGCTGTGAGAGCTGCACTGGTAGTATGGAATGAATATTGGTGTACCTTGGTGTTTAATTTACTGGTTTCTGGTATTCTAGACAATGCAAGTGGAAAGTTGTAGAATTTCTTTTTCTACATTTGAAAAATTACTGGGAAAAGAAAGATTAATGTCTGAGCTGAAGAATAATTTGCCACTTGTACTGAAGATAAAACAATGAATTAATGAGTTTTGGTTTCTGGAATGGAACAAAGATTTTTGAATTTTGTATTTACTTCTGAAAGGATTAAACATTTCTCATTACTTTCAATGGTCAGAAGTCCATTAGTAATGTATGTCCTATTATGCATTGGTGAAAATTATGAGATGAGCAGAAATGTAATAATTCTTAGAGTAATTAGCAAATTGAGAGAGAATACATATAGTTAAGGAAGCAAATGAAGAGATTAAAATTATGCACTTTTCTAAGAATGGGAAATAATAACTCAAGAATAATTTAAAGCTGCCACCAGCTAGGAAATTGGGTCTTATTTTATATAACTTAGTTTTGGCAGTTAGAAGAAATTCAGGCTAGTTTAGAGCTAAATCAGTGCTTTTATGCATTTAATTCCACTCTTTTAAATACATATACACTTCTTCCCCAATGGAAATAAAGTTAAGCCAAAATCTTCCTTTGGGCTAATATATCCCCTTCAATCTCTTTCCAGTTCTACAAATATTATAGTCATAAGCTTTGGGGGAGAGCCAGTTTGGTGTGTTCAAGGTGCCAGGCTAGAAACCAGGAGACTATAATTTCTAGTCCTGCCTTAGGCAAGAAGCCAGCTGGATGACATGGGGCCACTCACTCTCTCTCAGCCCAAGGATAGCAGTAAAGCACTTCTGAATATTTCAGCAAGAAAACTACAAGGATTTGTCCAGGCAATTGCCAGGAGTCAAGACTGACTTGAAGAGAAGGGGGAAAAAAGTCACTTTAAGGAACTGGAGCTTCTACCTCTCTGTTTTTCCATTCTGAGGGGTCAGGAGTATGGTAGCCAACTGTTCTGGATAGTTATCTGAAATATGTAACAGCTATTGTGCAAATATGAAGAGAATGCTTTATTGGAAGGGTTGTTTGTGTTGAATCACAAGGGTTTATTTGTGTATTAGAAAACAGTTCTAAACTGTTTTTCCACAGTTTAAGAGGGTTCTCAGCAGCTATTAAAGCATATTAGAATTCAACAATCAGGGATTAGGGTTAAGTAATCCAGTCGACTTGGATAAATGCAGTAGTGCATTCTTGAATTTTATATGCCAGTTGCTTATTTTTCAGTTATAAACCAGTAGGGAAATAATCACTGGTTTTCAGCTGGGAAACCAGACATACATATCTGAATCTGTAGCATGTCTTTCTTGGCTCATATTTGCTAATGTTGTCATATAAATAATTGGATTCTTTGTCGGTGATGCATGATAAAGCTTCTTTTAACTAAGGACTACTGACAAATGAATAAACCTCTAACATTTTGATAGCTTCTTGAACTTACCTCAGCTTAATTAGAGTAGAGTAGAATCTTTGTTGCAGTCAATGACCAGTCCATAAAAACACTTGGATACATAAAATTGATGTTGATTAGCTAGTTAGGTAAACAGAATTGTCAGTAATTGTCAGAGAGTAAAAGGTTTAAATGGAACTGATCAAAGTGACCAGGATATTTAATTAGGTGTGGAATTAGTGTTGGTGAGTGTTGAGTGTTGTTGGTGAGTGTTGGCATAAAATGGGCATGTTTGGTGGTTTCTATGGCTATTTTACCACATGGGCAGATTCTGGATTTAAATGGAATCCTATTGTATCTCCCCCCTAAAACTGCCGATGGAGGTGTGTGGAACTGTCCTAAGCTTAGGATCCTTCTTAGCTTAGAAACAGTGATTTGATTTAAATATCTAGTGGGTCTGTAGGGAGTGTGAGGGCTACTTAGAAATACATATTTGGGGAGGTACATCAAGTTGGTTGGGTTATTGGTGTCTTTGAGATGCTACTTGATTGCCTCTACTGTACATTCTTGGCCCAGCACATCTAGTTGAACTAAAGAAAAACCCCAAAGTTCCAGTTTTTTATACATTGCCATGGCCCAGGAGGATCGGCTTACTTAGAGTCTAATGGAGTGATTCCTTTTAAAGATACCTTTGATAGGTCAGTATCAGTGAAAATCTTATTAATAATAATTAATATTCCAGTATCTATATAGGGGAAGACAAAAGAAGGAATTTTTTGGTTTGATTCCTTCTCTTCACATGTAATGAAGTTTTTTTTTTTTTTTTTTTTTGAGGTTGGGGCAAAGTTTAAGAAAGTTCTACTCCCAATTATCATAAACTTGAACCTGTTTTACTTTAGCAGTACCAATAAAACTGATAAAACACAGCTACAGGGCAACATGGTAAGGATAATTTATGTGTCTCAGTTGAATGTCTTTGATTTCTTTGCTACAATCATGACTGAAAATGAAGATTTTAAGAATATGCAAAGTGAAGCAATGAACCCTAATCCTAGATATTTCACAGAAAATATACAATAAACAATTCCTCCTATATCTTTCCATACCTGGGGAGATTGCATTTTTCTACCTCTTGCTCCAAACAATAGTTGCAACAAGATAATTTCTACATTCTGAGAAAATGCTGAGGGTCCACAGAAATATAGATGAGGTCAATGGTTTAATGTTAACATGTGACCTAGCTTTTTTATGCCCAGTTAATGCATCCTTTACAAAATCATTAGATTTATGTAGGAGCCCCATGGTATTTATCCCCATGTAGATGTAGGAATCCCACAGTAATTAACCAGGCAATGTTACATGTGGAGAAATAGAAGGTCTCAACTGATTCACAGGTTTGAAAGTATGTCTTTAATTTTTGGCCAATAGTAATACTATCCCACAATTTCCCAGTGGGATTATCCTTACTTTACAGCCCCTTCAGACCCCAGAGTTTATGAGTGCAATGGGGTTCCATAAAACTAAGATGGAGATTAGGCAACATATCTGATTTGCAAAAAAAAAATTGAGTTTGGCAACACCAAGAGACAATGAAGTAGTGTTCATTCCCTTCCCCCTTGCCAAATTCTGCACCAGGACCTTTCAAATTTGAGAAATGACAGTTAGGGCAATATAATTATATTCAAAAGAAGTGGTTTATTTTGATCAATTATCATAATAGTAAATTTGATGTGATATGAACAAGGCTGTAGTATGATTGTTCAGGTGATCTATTGGTTTGGTATGCAAGTTTCATTCAGATAACATAAGCCAGTTACTGTGATGGAATGGAATTATGAAGGCCACACTCAGGGAGACAAGCATCCTCTTTCATCTCCAGAAGGGCGAGGAAGAGATAAGAGGATGAGGCCGGCACCTCCCTGAGGAATTCACTCTGTTTTCATAGCTACTGTGGGAACAGAGTTTTCAGTCTGGGAAGATTCTTGATAGAGGTTGTAGCTAATAAACGTTGCTGAACAGAACTTGCATGGTCTCCTGGAGTTCCTTGGGCTAGGCCTGACAGTTACTCATTCTAGTGTAACTCTCTCAGATGAGTTAGGAACCAGCTTTAAGTGTGATCTAAGTAAATTGATATCTTCAGGGCAGTAGTAATCTGTCACCATTGGCCATATTTAGGTGGTGGACAAGCAGCTGTCACTGATCTGAAATGTGAGGTTAGGGGCCAGGCCTCAGTTGATCTCCCAGAGCAAGGTAGGAGAATTCAGCTGGTGGAGTAATGTCTCATGGAAGATTATTTATTTAACATCTTTGTGCCATTCCAAATGCAAATATATATCAACATAGTTTACAAAATATAAAATGCAATAATAAGCTTTCCTCATCCACAATGTATTTGGTATAAGAATTGAAGCTAGAAATATGCATTCTGGGCCATGACATTTTGTTTTTGGCCATTTATTTCTTTATTTAATCCATACACGATTTTTAAAAAGCCACAATATTTAATCTTTAAAAAAGTTAGAAAAGTGACAACCCCAAACTAAAAATACAAATGAAGAAAAAAAAGAAGAGAGAAAAAAGCTATCTTATATAGGTAGTCCTCAACTTATGACCAGTCCTCACACTTACGACTGTCACAGCATCCCCATGGATTTGGGCACTTAGCAACCGGTATGTATTTATGACAGTTGCAGTGTCCTGGGTTCATGTGATCACCATTCACTTAACGACCATGGCAAAAAAGGTAATAAAATCAGGCGTGACTCATTTAATGACTGCATCACTTAACAGTGGGAATTCCAGTCCCAATTGTGGTCATAAGTCAAGGACTACCTCTATTTTATACTTATCAGTAGTCACTGATTTACTAATGAATTCACTACTATAATGTGAACAGTACGAAATATTTCATAATACCATCATTCTGGGCCATAGCAATCACTTGGGGCTCCAATGATAGTAATTACTCTTGAAACACATTCAAACTACAATTCTGTTTTTTCCTGAGGGAATGTAATCTCAGTTAGAATACGTAGTCTTAATTGCAAGAAAGCCAGTGGGGTGTACTGGTTAAAGTGCTAGACTAGGAGCAGAAAGACTCAGTTTCTTGTCCTCTCTTAGGCACAGAAGCCAAGTGGGTGATCTTGAGTCAATCACTCCCTCCTTAGCATCTGGCTGTGTGACAAGCCACCTGAAAAACAAAAACAAAACCTCTCACTATATCATGCATTGATAACCTTTACTCTAGGAACTAGGCAAGTGCAGTACAAAACAAGTGGACTCTGCAAACAAGTGGGATAAAAACAGGACAATTACAACAGAACAATTATATTTTTATGAGGTTGTTCCTACAAGTAGGAATAGATTCATTGAAACATAACGTCCCTGATAGAGAGCCACTGAGATCTAAAGTATGCTCCAAGGTTGGATTTCTTTTATGTTTTCTGATGTGAATCCATTAATTGGGGTTACCATGACTGATTCTATCCAATACCTGCTCTGAACCTAGTCTGAAATGGGTTAAGATAATTGGTTTCCCACAAGAGCTTCTGTAGCTGCACAGACTTCACCCTCTCAACTCCCTTGTCCGCCGAAGAAATATATAGTATATGATTAGATGGTAGTTGAAGAAATCCTCTTGTTCCAGGAAGGTGGCATTTATTGGACACTTTTTCTAGAGGGTTAAGCAACTGGAGGTGACACTGGAAGCCAAAACCATTATCTGTGCAGTCACATTATGTCCAGTTGCTTTAACAATTGTTCTGTTTGCCTGCTAACAGTGTTTGCATTCACTTTTCAGGCATTTTGCTCTCTGCTTGAGAACAGGTACTTTGTTGCTAGACTAGAGTACACATTGACTAATGGTGCCAGCAATGGCAAGAATGGTTGAATGGGGCCCAATCAGATGCTTAAACATCCATGACAATAAAGCAGAGTGTTCTTTCCCTTGCTGACCTATGGCTTGGAGTGGGTTCAAGCAGCATAATCTAGATCTTCAAAGTCAAGTTTGAAATGCTCTGGTGCTACATTGCCCTTGAACCAGAGTGTGCCAGTTCAATGGTGGTGGGTTAATTCTTCCTCTGGGCCCCTACAGCTACTAGTTAAGAGCTTTAAGAGCCAATTTTAGGCAAGACAGCTCCTGACACTCAAAGTTGGTTGATCAGTTGGCTGTAGTAGTCCTGATTTTCTCTCTATAATAGCAAGTACCACTTTTTCTTCACTTTAACTTCCAAGAGTGGCATTAAGTAGAGGGTCATAATGTCTTTTTATGAGATGATTTGAAATTTTGTGAGCTAGTAAACAAAATGGGCTATTATGCCACATAGATTTGCATTATTAAACAGTCATAAAGAGAACCCAGCTTCTTCAGCTTTAGTCCCATCAGTTAAAATATTATATGCCATATAGTGGCCAAGTAGGTGCCTCTGAGAAGCTGATAGCTATGGAAAGGAGAACGAGATGCATTTGCATTTAACAGATAATTCTAGTTGAACTTATTTCTGTTTTGCTTTTCTCATGCAATCCATCCCTACTACTGCAAATAGTCCATAAGTAAATAACAACCACCATAACCACCACCTCTGCTTCTGTCTGCATACCAAAAGTTCACAATAAGACAAAGGAGTTAGCCCTGGCAGCCTCATATAGGCAATTTTTGCTGTATAGTACCTTCATTTGAATGATGACAGCTTTTTTTTTTTTCTTAATATATCTTTCTTGACACTTAAGTTGTCAATTGCATAAGAAGTGAAGTGGCTCTTCCCTGGTTGTGCAAGATTCATCTAGATTTGACAGCTAAGAATTCCAAGGGCAGGGAGTGAGCCAGCCCTGAAGAAGTCTGTTTACATGCTACATAGACAAACTGAAGATGGATGAATATGCCAACTGGATTTTCATTTTCCAATATTTAGTATATTCCATTTGATTTCCACATCGATATGTAATTTCAAAGAGTGCATGGAAAATCTGTATGCATTTTCAAGTGTTACTGTATATGTAGAATTCCCTCCCCCGACTTTATCCTTACTATAACTAGGCCAAAATCACCCCATATGCTTCCATAGCTATGGCTTGAACTTGAGTCTCTCCTATACAGTACTAATCAGCACACTAATCACTCCACCACACAGCTATACATTTTGTACACAATTTGTTAATAATCAAATTTTTGTAGGTAGTTTTCTATTTCAACCCGCTTTTTTGACTACATAACTGATTTTCTTTTAATTTGAAACCCTCCTTCCCTGTTTGCTGGTGTAACGTATAAAGCTTCTTTGTACTAAGTTTGACCATGATCTATTTAGCTTTGTATAGTTAGAAACTATGCTAACTATATTCATTATATTCATTCATATTCATTAGCAGCTATTAATGTTTCTTGATGAATGTTTTCATTTCAGTTAGAAATAAGTTTAGCTTTAATAGCTAGAATGTGAGGAACTTTGCTGCTTTGGGAGACCATTATCACAGACTACTTTGTACCATAAGACCCAGTTCACATGTTCAAAAGCTCTCTATCATTCAACTCAACAAAATAATTTAATATAGACATAACTCCAAGGTAAGATGCATTTCCCTGCTTCCTTTTGCCTGGTGAATTCTTGACTCAAAAGCTTGCAATGGATTTTTATATTTTCACTTGGCTTAATAAAAATCATGTCTATGATTTTGGGATTTTCAACTCCCAAGGTTTTTCCAGTTGTACCTGGAGATACCAGGAATTGAACCTATATTGATAACTTACACTTTCCTCAATCCTATATTGTGAAAAGTGTAGAATTTTTCATCACTTCAAATTATTGAACTAACCTTAGCTCAGTTTATAATGAATTCACTAGTTATATGTATTCTACATGGATTTATAATGTTGGTTGCACCTTAGTCCATTTTTAAAGTAATCTGTTTGTATTAAAACATGTTTTTGTAACAGTCTTTAAATCACTAAACCTTAAAATCATACACAAGGACATTTGATAAGGGTATGAGTGCCTAGGCAGATGCCAGATCAAGTCTCTTTTGAGTCAAGGGCCCTCCTGGTGCCTTCATGGACATGTTCATTTAGCTTTCTTGGCAATAGTACAGAAACAGTTTGCCACTGGTGTCATTCAGAATGCTTTTTTCCAGCTCCCAGTGGAACCTACAGTCCTGGTGTTCTCTCATCCAATGAGCAACCAGACCAAACTCAGCTTACCAGACAAAGTACAGATGGCAAATATTTAAAGAAAGTGAAAAATTAAGAGTGCAGCCATTAAATAGCATTTTGTCCCAATATCTTGCAGAAAACAAAATAGAATCCAAATTCTGAATTTTTGCCCAATACTTGTTACAAACTTATTTCTAATATATGAAGTGTCCTATAACTTATCACTAAAATAAGAATGTATTATGAGAATGTAGTGTAATACAAAGAAAGTGCTTTCAGTCATCTCAAAACCAGAATATTGGTTTTTCTGCTCCCAAATAATTGTTGTGGAAATATTGATTGGATTTAAGGAATCCCCTAATCTTTAGGTGTTATTGACTGGCTAGGGATAAATATCATGGGGTTTTAAAGATTTTCTATTATTTCAGATAAGGGAAGCTAGAAACAATCCATTGCTTGATTACAAAATAGCTTTCTTTTGTTCTGTTTCTTTCTTGCTTTTTGTCCATTTCATTATTTTTGAATATGTAACTCAAGACATTGGGAATAAATCTTTTGAAGTAATTCTAATTTGGAAATCTCAATTTTAAATTCTAGCCTTTTAAGGGAATTTATTTAGGTACTGGGAATTTTGTATATGTTGGTCCTATTTTTTCACGAACATTAGCTTTAATTATTTATACCAAAAAATACAGAAATGTACTTTAAAACAAGATTGGAAGAACATAACCTGTAATGGTTGGAAAAAGAAAAAAACTTAACTGAGAAGACACAATTAACAGTGCCAGGGAACAAGGACAGCAGTTGCAATAAAGAGGCAGTGTATTTGGTGAGGTAACTGGGCCTGCAGTTGTGAATGCAGCCTAGCTATTCACAGTAGTCACTTGTAAACAAGCAAATCCTACTAAGGGAGATGGTCCAGGAGGTCTTAATAATTTTAATGATCATGAAACTGATACTTGTGAGAAAGTGAATTTATGGTGCTGTCACCTTTGCTAGTAATGACAAAAGGGGAGGAGGGAGGCTAAGAATAACTATGGGGTTGAAGGCAGATGTGGTTCTGCAAATGTGAAAGAGCCAATCCAGTTACAGAAAGAACTCAAAAGTCAAACCTAGAAGAAAGCAGCACCTAACAAGTTCAGTTATTGCTGCTAAGAAAACCATGGACATAGCTGGAAAATTTCGACAGAATTGGGTGCTGGATAATGAAGCCTCATGTTAGAAGGCAGACTTCTCATTACTAGGGAATGTATCATATTTGCTCAAGTACAGCTGGAAGTTATTCCATGGCTAGACCACAGCTATAAGGAAGTCTGGTCACTGATAGTGCCAGCATTAAAAGAAAAATTCCTCACTTTATAAGGATGCATACAGTTGAAATGTGGAGCATTAGAAGCTTGAACCAAAGGAAATTTGAAATTGCCCAAGTGAAAAAGAGACATAACAGAATGAACTTAAGTGTGCCACTGTCACTTGAACTCATAGGGTTAATGTGTGATTCTACACACTTCAAGTGTTCTTATTAAGGAATGAATGACAGTAATATTGGATTTAATCTAATAAATGACAGGATGGAGGAAGACATTGAGGTATTTATGGCAAATTACAAGAGTGGAACGTTACAAAACAGTGCTGCTAACAGGTGACTGGGATGCAAAATAGAGAAATAGAGACCCTGTAATTACAGGAAGATTTTGATTGGACAAAAGTCTGATGTTTCTCCTCCTTGTTGATATGGTTGCAAGACTAATCAATAAAGCTGAAAAAAAGAAAGATTGGACAAAAGCAGTAATACAAGAAATAGGCTTTAGTGAAGAAATTTCTTTATTTTCAACACTTGTTTCAAGCAATATAGATGTAGACTCTACACCTGGACATCACTAGATGAACAACTTTGAAATCAAGTAGACTGCATTGTAATAAACAGAAGCTGGAGAAATGCAATCCAGTCAGAACACTTATGTGAGAGGTTTTCAATTATGGTACAAACCACAGACCAGGAGACTGAATGCTTTCCTTTGATATACCTACCCATGCCCGTCACCTTGATATGTATACAATGTTGAGTGTATGCAAGGGTATACAAAATATACACTGCTGTGTTAAACCTAATCTACTTATCTGTGCCTAAAAATATGTTTATAAGTGACGGTGTTATAACTGTAGGTGGAAGGTCACAGCACTTAACAAACTTACAAGTTTCCCTTTTTCCCTGTGTTTTTTTAACTGCCCATCTTTTCCAGCAATAAGGCAGTATTGCCACAGTTCTTTCCCTAGCCCTTGCCATTAAGGACTGGACATGTTGTTCCTTTTACTCAGGGCTTAATATTCTTTTACTTTATATTTAGCCCTATATTATCCTCTATCTTTCAGCCCTTATGCTTCAGGAGGGGCTGTTGAAGTTTGAAGTAGCCTTGTAATTTCTCCCTTTTACAGAGTTGCTTCTCTGTCTCAGTCCTTATCCATTCATAGGAGGGAGAAAACAATTATTTGTGGCTGGCTGGAGCTGGTCTGCATCTTTGGAAGGCTTACGAGGCTGTAAGGCTCTGCTACTTCTTTCTCAGCTGTACTGGCTTCTGAGTTTCTTTGCTTACTCCACCAACTGTTATGGTCTCACTTCCTCTATACACAACTGGCTGCTTTAGCTCTCCAATGTACTCTCCTTTTTCTCTTCTGCCACCCACTCACACCCTGTGCCTTCAGCATTCCCCTTTTATCTACCTGCAGTACAGTGTGGTCCTTTGCTCTCTTAAAATCCCAGGGAACACAATCCACAAGGAAGGAATGCAACCCATAAGGAAGGAAAACTCAGGTCAGCAGCTGTTAAATATACAGATTACCTTTAGAACATTAAAATAACCTGGACAGTCAGAATATAAGATCAATGTAAGGAAGAAGTTTACTAGGCTTAATCTTTTCATAAAGAGTACTTCAGGAACTGTGGGGAGAGATAAACATGATGAAAATCAAAGCAGAATTCCATAAATTTAAGGAGAAAAATACAAGTGGCTTTTAGAACAAGTTGGATTGAAAGGGCTGACAGTTGGAATCAACACTGAAAATTAAAACAAAATTGGAGATGACAAGACAACATCACTAAAAGATTGTAAAGCAAAAAAAAAAAAAGAATGAAAGTGAAAGTGAAAAATCTGGGTTCAATTAGTCCCCAGGTTAATATGAACCCACGTCTTTAGGGAACTTACAGTTAATGGCAAAGAGTGAAGGTGGTATATCTGTTTTGGGAGACCTGCAGAAATAGATGCAGTGTGCTAAAGAAGCAAGAAGGTAATTTATCTGAGGGAGAAGCCTGTACATACTTAGACAAGATTGTGAAACATAAAGGCTTTTAATGATAGTAAAGATCAGACTAGGAAGGAAATAGTCTTTCCAGTGTTATGATAGTTATATACTGGAAAATACAAGAGAAGCAAGACACTTACAAATTACGGATTTTGACATACCGTATTTTTCCATCAATAAGATGCCCCCATGTACAAGACAACCCCCACTTTTCCAACCCAAAATTAAGAAATCAATATTTTAAAGATAGTGCAGAACACATTTTTATTTAGTAATTAGTTAATGTTTACCTGCTACACTTGGTGGGAGGAGGTCCAAACCGTCTCTCTGCAGCTCTATTTCCAGGCTCTTTTGCATAACTGATTACATTCAAGCACGAGTGAAACTGCCGATAGCTTGTCTCTGCAAACAGCCTTCCTCTAATTGGTTTGTTCAGCATCAGCTGACGTCAGTTACATAAGGCTCGTGATTGGAGGAAGGCTGTTTGCAGACTGAAGCTATTTCACTCGTGATTGGAGGCTCATGATTGGAGGAAGCCTGTTCGCAGAGACAAGGTATGGGCAGTTTTGCCACCGCGCGGTTCTCTCCTCGGCTGACTTCCTTGAATAAGACGCCCTTCAATTTTTAGCGTAAGGATTTTAGAAAAAAGTATCATCTTGTAGTCGGAAAAATACGGTAGTTATTAAGAATATGATGGAGTACAGGAAGAATTATTCTGTCCGGACTATAAAGATGGGATGGTCAAGAAAGAGAAGTCCCCTTAATTTGGACATGTGATGCAAGTATATGACGGACTAGAAAAAATGATCATGCTTGTCAAAGTTGGGAAATTATGAAGAAGGGGAAAACCAGGAATAAAATTATGGGTCAGGATCAAAGAGATTCCTGGACTATCCTTGGAAGCGGAATGTCTTTTTTCTTTTGTTTTTAACGAAAGATAGGTTAATATGTCAAACAAGCATTAATCCATGCATTTATCAAGTGTTGAGCCCGATGTGATAGCACTAATCAACTTAGTAGAGAAAAGCAAATTTGTTTCCTTTTTTTAATATTATCAACTCCTGAAATATGCTATGATAAAGAATCAATTTTTTCATGAATAAATCTTAAGTTTAGTTGACAACATTCAGAAGATGACTTTTCTTTTCAAATTGAGAAACAAATTTATATAGACTGAAAGACTGGCCAGTGTTAAAAGCACAAACCAGTTGGTAATAAATATTTATTGCAAACCAGCAAAAGTTCCCATCTGCAAAATTTAAGATGGCACGTATACAAAAATAGTGGGGGGGGGGGGGAGGAAGAGAACTCCTTTCAGTCACTAGATTTAACTGAATTGGCCTGAACCATTCAATTAAGTATAGTTACTGGCTGAAGTTACTGTTTTTTCTCCACAGGCTTGAATTTTCCCCTTCTACAGGATAGTTATGAATCAGTATGGACCACGACAATCACACAAAACCCCCAACATCTCAACTTTTCCTGGGAGGTGCTCTTAAGATGATTATGAGCACACTCTTAGTGCATTCAAATGATATATTAAAGACCTAGAAGCCCAACAGCACTAGTCTGCTCTACCTAAGAATGTTTTATCTGAGCAGTCAAACTCCCTTTTTCAAACCAGTGAGATGTTTACATCATATAGCCATCTCCAAATTCCAAAGAGCAGTAACTTTAGCAGGCTTCAGTGCTCTACACTTAGCAGTCTTGGAGGGCTGATGTAAAAAATTTCCTATTTGCTAAGAGTGTGTCCCTGTAGACAAGGGTCTGTGAAACTTAAGCTCATGAACCTTTATGCTGTACCTACGGTAGGGATCGTAGGATCTGCCTTGTAACTCCTTATCTGCTAAAACACCTGGGAAATTTTTTATCTTTTTTATGTATAGTTATCAAATTGGTATGACTGAGTTATACTGACTGCAAAATTAGACACATCTTGACTACCCACTGATAAACTCTCTACTGACTCTAACATTCCTATCCTGCTTTGTGTTCTTATTCTTATTTTAATTCTTAACATGTTTGTTTTTAACTCTGGTCTGCTTGTTTTTTTGTTTTTTTTTTAAACGCTTCTCTGGTTATCTACATGTTTATAGAAATTCCATTTTTTTTTGTTTTGTTTTAACCTGGCCTTTAAGGTTAATTAGTCTTTTGGGTGATTTTTAGTTTCAATCATTGTCTTAATTTATTAATTAAAATGATTAATGTTACAATTTCTGTAATGTTGAGGAAGTAATAATCAGAAGTAAATAAAACATAAATTTTCTAGTATTGATACCAAAATGAGTATTGTTCTGGCTTCTATGGATACACTATGTAAAACCTGATGCAACTCATCCCTTTCCCTCCAATACTGAAAAATGTATACATCCTCACTGTTCGGTGCTCCACGGTTTTTGCAGTTGTCTTCTCGCTTTATTTTAATCCACTTTTTATCTCATTGCAGTACTGAATGTATAGCACGTACATCATTTGTTTGTGCAATGTGAATTATGCACAGAAAGCCTAGCACGTCATGTAGCTACCTACAATGCCTCTCTCTTAGATTGTCCTGAAAGTCCTTATCAAAATGGGGGTTAGGTGACCCAGTCCTGATTTGGAATAATACACTGACTGCTGCACATTTTCTGGAGTTAATAGATCCCTCGCTGAAATCAAGTTCAAGAGATTGAGCATTGTGAAGCAGAAAAGACTCTAGTGGGGTTCCTTTCTCCATCCTACTTTAGTTGAGGAGGACTATTAAGTTTAATTGCATATTTATAATGGGGGAAAATACATTTTGTCATTTATCATGTTAGTGTTAAATGGAATAAAGAGGAATACAGTGTGCAGAAAAGAGATTTTATGATTCATTTTTAAACACTAATGTGAATCACCATTTTTACTCCCTTTCTTCTATATGCAATAAAAACATGTTTTCAGAAAAATAGTTCAAGAAGAAAAAAAAATTAATATTAACAGTTTGACAAGATTTTAATATGTCAAAACTTTCCTAGCCATACAATAGGTATCACATGTCTTAAAATAGAAAGTACAGGCAGAAATTTTAAAACTAAGCCAGAATCACTATATTCAGCTTTTTTGGTACAGGGGTTTCATTCCCATAAAATATACAAATATAAATATATTAAGGTTTTATGTAAGTTTTCCGAAAAAATATAATAATGATGAGAAATAATATTTTCATTTAGAATTCTGAAGAAATGACTATAATTGAAGGAATGCTAATTTTTCTTATTGTTCTGGTGAGGAAAACCATTGGGAGATATTTCTTTCTTTAATTATTCCTGTTATCACTATCACACTAATTTTCCTAAAATCTTGATCTGCTACTTCAATAATGTGAAAAGATTGACTCTAGTGGACAGTGTAAACTGTGTATATTCTTGCCGAATATGATAATATATTTTAGTTCTTCCTTCCATGACATTATACATTATATACAGACTCCTACATTATAACAATCTAGAGTATACAGCAAAATTTGGAGCAATATAGATTAATGTCTTATCATATGAATTTTATAGAACAAAGGAAGCTAGGCATAATTATATTTCAAGCTACTTTGTATGCTGTTTGATGTAGGTTTAATTATTTTGAATATGACTGGGTGTTGGTTCTGGAAGATCCTTTAAAGGGAATTGAAATATTAATGGGCAAATTAAAAGAATTAGGTGCATTATCAGGTTTCAAGATTAAACAGAAGATGAAAAGGTGAACAAAAAAATATGAAAACAGAAGATCAAACAGAATTGATGAATAAAATGGGTTTTAAGATTGAGAAGAAGGTAAAATGTGTGCATATCACTATGACAAATATGAATTGTATGTTATTTCAAAAGTAAAAAAAAACATGTTAAGATGAGAGAAACAACTGTGATTGCTGGGGAGAATTTCTATGATAAAAATGAATGCTTTTGCCTAGATTTTTTTTTTCCCCCAGAACATACCTGTTTTGACAACTGATGCACCATTTAAACAGTGGCAGGACATATCTAAATTTGTGTGGTGGGGGAAAAAACCACAAGTTATATATAAGGTGTTACAAGATGGGAAAGAAAGAGGAGGATTGGATTTACCTGATTTGAAACTGTATTTTGTAGCTTGCTGTTTGATTTGGATGAAAGACTGGGTGTTGCTGAGAAACAGAAGGCTTTTGGAATTAGAAGTACATGACTTGAGATTTGGGTGGCATGGATATTTGTGGTATGATAAAGTCAAGGTTAATGAGACATAAATAATGTGGATTTTAAAAATCATTATGTTAGACGTACCATATTGAGAATATGAATAGATACAATAGATGGAATAGATATGGAATAGATACAAACCCAGGTTGTGCCCGAAAACACTTTGTGACTTTCAGTGCAAGAAGTACCGTATTTTTCCGACAATAAGATGCCCCCATGTACAAGACGACCCCCATTTTTCCAACCCCAAATTAAGAAATCAATATTTTAAAGATAGTGCAGAACACATTTTTATTTAGTAATTAGTTAATGTTTACCTGCTACACTCGGTGGGAGGAGGTCCAAACCGTCTCTCTGCAGCTCTATTTCCAGGCTCTTTTGCATAACTGATTACATTCAAGCACGAGTGAAACTGCCAATAGCTTCTCTCTGCAGACAGCCTTCCTCTAATTGGTTTGTTCAGCATCAGCTGACATCAGTTACATAAGGCTCGTGATTGGAGGAAGTCTGTTTGGGAGACAAGCTATTTCACTCGTGATTGGAGGCTGGCAATAGGAGGAAGCCTCTCTGGAGAAACAAAGTATGGGCAGTTTTGCAACCGCGCGATTCTCGGCTGACTTCCTTGAATAAGACGCCCTTCAATTTTTAGGGTAAGGATTTTAGAAAAAAGTATCGTCTTATAGTCGGAAAAATACGGTATTTTATAGATGAGAAATTATAGGCAAACACAAATGGCTAACTTATTGTGAGATACTAGACTTTTGTCAAGGGGAATATAAAATAAAATCAAGAGAACTGGTGGCAGAGGGATGTAGTTGTCAATGGTTCTCTTATTTACAATTATGAAAGTAGATGAAAGAATTTATGGTTTTGAACATTGTAAGACAAGTTTGAAATAGAATTGTGTACAAATGATGACCATGTAATTGCTAAATTGTATAAGCTATTATTGAAATTTGAAACAGAAGAAGAACAAGTGAAAGAATGTATGCTAAAGTGGGCTAAATATTTTGATTATAATATACAGAGGGAACAATGGAAAATACGTGGCTGAAAGGATTGGAATTTACACTGTGTTATAATCTTAAAGAGAATGTTTATAAAATGATGCAGTGTTGCACCAGAGAAATTGTCTAGAATGTATAAAGGTACTTCAAATTTATGTTGAAAATGTGAACCAGAAGATACATTTTATTATGTTTGGTGGACTGTAAAAAAGCTAGAAAATTCTGGATTCAAATATATACACCGATTCAGAGGATTTTAAAGATTAATATACAATTGAGACCAGGACTTTTCTTTCAGGACTAATGGACAAACAGTTGGAAAAAAAGTCATGGAACTTTATTTTCATGCATGATAACTGGAGGGAGACTATTGTATTCACAGATGGAAATATTCCGCACTACTCACAATAGAGGAATGGTTGGTGAAGATAATGGAACTTGCTTAGATGGCTAAATTGACTTCTTTGACAATATCTACTGCCGACTGGAAACCCCTTATGGACTTTTTGCGTAAAACAGAAAAAAATGAACTTATGATTTATGGTTTTGATGATTAAACAGGATAGATTATAGAAAGAAGAGAGTTACATAGTAACCATAGAGTAGGAGGTAAATTTATGATTGTATTTATAACTTCTGTAAAGAAGATACTACTTCTTTGTATCTCTTCCCTTCCCTTCCCTTCCCTTTCTTTTTTCTTTTTTCCTTTCTTGCACTTTTAGCTTTCTTTTTTATTTATTTCTTTTTTCTTTTTCTTACTTTATATTAGTTTGCATTAGTTTGTATTAGTTTTTATTTTCCTTTTAAAAATATTTAATGAACATTATATATATGTGTATGTGTGTGTGTGTGTATGTGTAGGTTTAATTTTTTTTTTAAGGAAACTTGTTTCAAATAGACATTTACTGGAAATTGAAATACCATGTTGATTATTTTGATAAAATAAGCATCCCAGTGACAGCATTTGGGGACCATAGCATTAAGACATTTTATATTGAAAATAAAGGATGGTAAGTAATATACAACAGAGTTATATAAAATCATGCCTCATGGCGAAAATATGGATTTCTCTTTCTTTCACATACTACAATATTTATTGAAGTACAATGGAATTAAGGGACAGTAAAGAAAATGTTTACTTATTTATTTTATGATTTATAAGGGCACCCAACTCAAAAAGTGTGACCCCGGGAGGCATACAGCATAAACACACAATAAATCATGAAGAAGAAGAAGAAAAAAGAAAACCATATAACACAAACAGACAATATATAAATACAAAACGTAAAATGGGAACCAAATATACCACAAAACTGGCACCTAATTCCTGGGAGAAGATCCAGGTCTTAACCACTTTCCTAAAGGTGAGAGGAGTTGGGGCCTGTGGCTATTTACATAACACAATTAGACTTTGGAATTCTGTAACATCAGATGAGACATTGGCCGCTCATTGAGGTGGTTTAAAGTCGATAAATTTACAAAAGGGAATGCTATTTCTTGCAACTATTCCAAGAATAGTTGCAAAAGATAGCATTTCCCTTTGTGAATCGAATAATTTTTAATCATAGCAGCCCTTAAATATCAGCTTCTAAGGATCAATATGAAAGAAGCACTTCATATACTGCTTCTAAGCATCCTATATGAATCTGGTTGGCCACTGTGTGATACAGAGTGCTACTTTGGTAGTATTCAGATATGTCAATTAAAGCTATTTATAATAGCTCTAAGTGTTATTGATCATAAGGGTTTTGGAGGTATTTTATTAATACAGGACAATTTGTAATTTCCTCTACTTTATGCAAACAACATGGTGATTTGCATTAGATTAAATGGGTAAAGCTAAAATTAACCTACAAAAGCAAATTGTTATTTTAATTGTATATGATATGAAAATTAGTCTCTAAATACAAAGTACATATTAAATCATGTTACAATAATCCCCAGTGAATTAGATTATTTCTGTTTTTTGTAGTCTTCTCTTGATGACTCTGAGGGAGAGAAGAAGAGTAGTTAAAAAAATAATAGTTTTTTTTTTAATTTATAGTATAACCATGAAGATAATTAAACTTTAAATAATGAGGCAATCCTTATTTTTGTTTTTACACTATTTTTTGCTTATTCATTGACTTATAGAAAAGTGTTCATAAATCAGTGGCAAAGATATGCAAAATTTCAGAAAATGTGAAATATTTTTTGATAGAAGTATATGTTTAATATGTGGAAGAAACAAAATAGTGCAGAGCACTCACTGTAACATTTTTTATTTGAACTAATAAAGGAAGTTCTATAGTGATTTTTACTACTTGTAGGTTTAAGATACAGAAGTTCAAGAGCTCCAAGCACCATGCATAGCACTTCTTCCTCCTGTTTTCCCCACAACAACATCCCCGAAAGGTAGCTTAAGCTGGGAAAATGAATTGGCCAACATTATCCATGAATTCCATGGCAGAGGGTGAACTAGAACCTGGTTCTCCCAACTACTGGTCCAACAGCTTAACCATATGCCACTCTGACACTCATATTACACTATGGTGAGGAAATAATATATGCAACAGTTAGATACACACTTACATATGCACTATTGATCCAAACATTTAAAGAATGTAATTTTCTTGGCTTTATTTTTTGCTTTGCAAATGCATTTCTTCATTGAACTTTTAGTTTCATCCATTGGTACCAATCTGTACTGTCCTTTTCCTATAAAGGATTATCGCTAATTGGGGAACTTCCTGCAATTTAATTTAATTTAATTATTAAAAATTGCCTTTTATTTTTATACAAATTTTCAAGCAATTCCTTTTTCTATATTCTAATATTTATGCTGAATTATTTTAAAAATCTAAAAAAACAAAAAGCATTACAGTTTATGCTTAAATTGTATAAGCTTTTGTGATTACAGTTGCAGAGTTGCCATCCGTGTTTTATCTGTGGTCCATATCATGTGGCATAGTGTCTCTAGGAACCAGTAAAATGCCCTAAAAATGCCTGTCTTTGTTCCTGATATGCTAGGTTTTGGATTATATAATGTAAGGTATTTAGCAAGATAGAAAATAAAGACAGCTATCACTTATGACTGGAATGAGAACTGTTTCTTCCCCAGACTGCTTCTTTATTCCTCTCCAGAGCTTCCTATTAATCATTTGCTGATTTCCTTCTGATAATAAACTTGGAAGCTCCCAGAAATACCAACAAAAATCTGATAAAGAAATCTTAGCCATGTTTATTTACAAATGAAGCACTGTTCTCTCTGTAGTAGTCTTCAGTTGGGGGAAAAAAGGCAAAAAACAACAAAAAAATTAAGTTAATCCCATAATCTTTAAAAAAATTGACTGCAGCTGATTAAGGAACTTTTTAAAGATAATAAAATAATCATATAAATAAATGAAAAAGTAAAGGAATACAAAACTACACCTCTCCTCAAAAAAAAAAAAAAAAAAAAGAGAGAGAGAAGGGGAAAACACCAGACAAGAAGAAACAACCCCAAACCTTGATTAATATGCTGATTAATCAATATAATAATGATTCAGTTTAAACAACAAACCTTCCCTACATAGACTCTTATTTATTAGTGCTTTTATTTTGATAAAGGGCTAATTTGAAGCCTGAGAATGAAGACTTTTCTTCCCTCTTAAGATTTTATATCTGAAGTTTTAATATCCTTCCAACTATCAGAGTTATCTTTTTTCCCTATGCCCCAGGTTGAGTAATTCCAAAATTCTTCATAGTACATTCTAAATTTTCAGTATGTAGTTCAACATCACATCAACATCTTTAAGCCTTATTTCTCTTTTCAAAACCATAGTAATATTGAAGTGACTATGACACCAAATGGGACAAGAACAGAAAAAGCCCAAAACTTACGTGACAGAATTCCTTCAAATATAATGTATCTCTAACATAAAATGGTTAACACCGAAATTTTATTAAACATCCACTGAGATGTCTAATTAACATGAAATATATCTTTTGATGAACTAATCTCAACTTGAGATCATAAGAAATTTACTTTTCAAACTTCATGACTGCATATTTATTTTGTATTGTTTTGTGGTTGTTTTTAGAATGTGTATTATAAGTCACCTAAAGTCTTTTGAGTAGATGGTATATACTGTAAATACTGACAAGTAAGAAATGCTTAACATTTTTTTAAAACACAAGGCAATTAATTTGCTGCCACAGCATATTCCAGCTCTTGTAAATTACCAGTATTTGCATGCTTGGTTTTCATAGGCTGATTCCATAATGAGATGGAGGAAGTTTAACCCCTGCCGCAATTCTATTCTTTATTTTCACTCTTATAAAGAACTAAGTTAAGCACTGTTTTTATCAGGGCTTCTGTGACATCATGGGATGAAAATAAGAGGGAAGGTAGACTGTTTTATGGATATTCATCCTGCCAAGTTTCAACCAGCTAGCTTTCTCCAGAACAAATGTTTGCAGGATTTGAAGCAGAAGTAGGAGAAATGAGGAAATAATAATGGCTTCAAAATATTCCACAAAAAGCATATAGTGAGGCTGTACTGAACCAATGCAGAAAATCTCCTACAACTTATAAATAATTTTTAAAACTCTGTTTAAAAAGCAAGCTTTTGGTGTTGCTTATTGGTATAATAATTGTTCTGGGAATCATGCATCACTTTTTTTAAAAAGAAAAAAGTCTGGAAAGTGTGTTTTTATAAGTATTGTGTACTGTATGTAATATTCTATAAAATAAATAGGCTGCATAATATTTCAACAACAAGCGTGCTTTCACAGTTCTGAGTCTGTCTCTTCCTCTTTCACTCTAAGAATTCAAGCAAAAAAGAGAGAGAGACAGGCTAGAGAGCAAAATATAAGATCTGGTGGGCAGGATTTTTGGAGCTGATAAAATTCATTCAGCTCAAGGGGCGAATTGATTGACTTTCCTTCAAATTGAACCACCCATTTAAAGCTTCACGAAATGTGAGCATATATAAACCTTTCCTCTGCATATATTATGCCCAGCATAGAACTCAAAGTACCTTTATTTATCTAGTCCAAGTGCTTGTTTAATGCTGGAAATTTAGTGTTAGAACATTTGCTTCCCAACCTCTGCCTGAATTATTTTAGCAAAAGACTGACAAGTACGCCTCTGTGATAATGACTTTATTAGCCTAATAGGAAAAATGGCTATAACTGAGCTATGGGATAGGAGAAGCAGAATCCATAAAGCTGCAAATCAAAGATAAAAAAATGGGATTGTGAATTTACGTGTAAAAATATTAAGCTGTTCTTGTCAGGCTTTTTGGCAGCTGCCAAAAACTGAAAATGATTCTTTCCCCAAGACAATTTTCACAGAGTTTTCTTTAGCAAAATTTATTAAGAAGAATGTATCGAAAATTCTAGCAACTCAACTATTAGAATGAATGTAGATAGGGTGGAATTTTGTCTGTCTGTCTGTTTGTTTGCTTATAACAGATCTGGCAAGGAGGCAGGTCACTTCACTGATAAAGGGCTTCTGAATATTTATCAGTCTGGAAAATAGCCATTGCAGTTCTATTCAATTGAAGAATGCTAAAATGTGTGTTTCAACAGCATATTAAAAGTTTAAGCTTATCAATACTGAAAGCACAAAACTGATCTATTATTAAGAGGAATTCTGTGTGCCTTCTCAGTTCATCTCATCTTTGGTATGTCTGAGTCACAGGGTTAGCAATAAGATGAGAAGAGTTATAGCTGTTTGCTTATGAGCACATCGCCAGTGTCCTGTGAGATCTGTTGCCTGCACAAGAATGATCAATTATTTCGGCTGCAATGCATAGTTGTTTTTATTTTTCTGCCAGATGACCGTGACTAAGAAAGTGTGTATGACTCTGGTTTGTATAATGAATTTGGTTTAAACTTGAGGTTAGGAAACACATATCTGGGAAAAATATCTCTGACAAAAGCAAAAACAAGCAAACAAAAATCTGTTGTACACTATACCATAGGCTTGTACAAAGAAAAAAAGAAGAAGAAAATAAGGTGATATATGAAGTTTGCTGGCATCTTATGCTCTACCATTCCACCACCGTATAACTATCGCATACAGTGGTACCTCGCGGTACGAACTCAATCCGTTCCGTGACTCTGATCGCAACTCGATTTGGTCGCAACACGAGGTAAATTTTCCCATAAGGTTCAATGTAAATACGGTTAATCCGTTCCGCCCTCCGAATTTGGTCGCACCACGAGGCAAATTTCCCCACTTTTTTCTTCAAAGCCTTATTCTTGCCAAGCCTGCTCTGCATTTTCTTTGGAGCCATGCTGACAAGCACATCAAAAACCTTCCAAACGCCCCAAAACACACCACTAGCCTCACCGAACGTCTCCTTGCTACCGCGATCTCGCCCACAGGAAGCCATGACTGCGTGGCAGCAGGGCAAATGGCCGCGGATCCGGTTCATAGCTCGAGGCGGAGGTCACACGGCGAGGTAAATTTTTGGGGCCGGAGCTGGTCGTATCCCGAAAAATTCGTAAGGAGGGGCGTTCATAACCCGAGGTACCACTGTAAATGCTTTTATCAAAAAAAGAAGTAAAGATTTTCTTGAGTAAAAAACCACGCAGTTATCTAAAAAGAGCAGTATGGAAGTGGTTTGCCTGTGCTATTTTCTGGGATACTTAAGCATAAATTATTTAAATTGAAAATGATTTTTGGGTAGCTTTATGCCTGGGCATTGATCATATTGTATATACAATAATCTGTATCAAAAGGAACCTTTCTGTCAAGCAACGTGAACTTAAAAAAGAAAAATGTTTATAAAGTATACTATTATTAATTTCCCTGCAAAGAAAAAACTGCAGTTAAAAAAAAAAAAACTTCAAAAAGTCAGAAAATGAGCATGCCCATTTTTATCCTAGTAAAGATACATTTTGTTTTGCTTTGTTTTAAATATTTCTTTCATGTAGAAATGAAAAAGAAAAAAAATCACACAAAAACAACACAAAAAAACAACTTTGCAATTGCCTCTTGGGTGGCTTGTGAGGTGTGAGGACTAGTGTTGCCATGTTGCAATAAAATTTCCTTCTTGTGCTTCTGAACCCTTGTTAATCATTGTTTCAAGTTTTGACTGTTGCAATGTAATGGTCTGAGCCAATGCTGATGCCAGGTTGAAGAAACATCAGACAATATACCCATGAGTGTTGGTACTATAGCCTGATTTTTAACTTTTTTTCCATAGCTTTGTGATGATATTCTGTAGACTGACACTTTGTTTTGGGGTCATAATGATGAGACCATGTTTTGTCTTCTGTCACACTGCTAAAAGTGCCCTGATGAGTATTCACTGGAGACTTACATTTCACAAAGAATAGCAACAGAATCTTTTCTCACAGCAAATTCCCACCAAGTAAAGTGAAAGAACATGTCAGTACAGCCATCTGTTGGAAACTTACAACATTGGAGGCATTACTTTCCATTTATATTTAAAAGAATGCTGCACAATATCAATAAGTGTTTCTCTCAAGCATAATAATGATCAGTAATATATCATAAGCATATTCATTGTAATAGCAGGGTTCTGTCACACTCTTTCAAAAAGAGCAAACATTCACAATAAAAACATATTGATAAAATATTGAAAAGTATGTATAATTTGAGGTATTGTATAACAGCTAATATAAACAAGTTTCTATATGATCAGAGTTAGATGTTAATTTATGGAACTAAGAAGTATTCTTATATGTGTGTATGTGCATTCAATCATGCATATGTAATTCGCTTTGAAACTATTGGAAGTTTCCAAGAACACCTCCTGAATGTGATCTCAGATATATTTTCAAGTTTTTTGGCATAGCTAAGACTGTGATACACAAAGGATTTGGCACTACAGTCCATTATTTATGCTATGGAAAGAAACATTGTGCTGTATTACCTGTATTGTGTTGTACTATATTATCTGGGATATATCCACTGTTGTCATCCACAAAGACAACTGACTCATTATACTCCTTGTGACATAACTGGGATGAGACTTTGTTCTGTTTCTATAAAAGTCAAACTGTAGGAAATCAAAACTGAAGATGGCAAATTTATCCCATGTTCACTCTTCTAGAGAATAAAGAAGTAACATTTAACTTCTACAACTTAATGCCATTTTGGGGTGCTACGTTTTGTACTATGAAAACTTGTGTTATTCCTAATTTGTATTTTCTTTAACATGAATTGGTTGTTTTAGTGGATGCTTGAGCTGAATTTATTGGAATAAGAGTATATCCCCTTTAACCATTTTGTCAATGTAAACATTGAGTTAAATTCAGAAACAGAAAAAACTATCCCTATATTTCATTCAGTTTTGATTCCTCAATTTAATGATAATGGTGGTGGCATTTAGATAGTTTAATATTGCTGTGGTTTGGTAATTAGAAATGAACAACTGAGTTTACATTATCATTTTTTAATTTGCCCCTTTCTCCATGGGTAGGAAGAGCAAAATATAGCCTTGTTTGTAGCAAACCACAGCTTGTTACTATTTTTTTATATAGCAAACCATAAGTAGTACAATTTCTGGAAATTTTGAAGCCACAGGAAAAAATACTCTGTCCATTTTGGGGGGAAAAATTGAAACTTTAAGAAATATTAAAATATATGCAGTAGTTCATTTTAATCTCTACAGATATAGAATGTTTTTAATCTATAAAATGTATCATGTAGTAGTGCTCTGCACACTTAAAAAAGATGAGGAAGAAATGTATCCTAATGAGCCCAGCACCTCTCTGCTATTAAGTTAAAGCAGCCCATCTTTTTTCAGGCTTCCACACAAACCTGAAAAAAGTTGCCTCTGCTTTAAGAGTCATTGTAACTGTAATGAGTGGATTCCTTAAAGCATTACTCATAGAGAGGAAGTAATGGTATGCGGAAAAGACCTTGAGAGACTGGGCAATGAGATGCAGCCAAGGGAATGGTCAGATAAGAGACAGCATAGCCTGCAGCTGGATAGTGGGTGGGGGAAGAGGCTCAGAAAGGACCCTCCCTAGAGTTTTGATCTGTAAAGAAATTGGTGGGAGAATTGTATTTTCAGACTTGCAAGGGTCTGTTGTAGCCTTACAGTAAAGTAGAAGTAGCTCATCTGGTCATATTTTCTGTCCGACAGGTTGTGTCAGGTTTAGCCCAGGGAACTCCAGGAGACCAAGCAGATTCAATCCAGCAAGGTTTATTAGCTACAACCTCTATCAAAAATCTTCCCAGACTGGAACCAGTTCCCAGGGTCAGTCAGTAAACACCTCCTGCATTCCTCAGGGAGGTGCCAGTCTCATCCTCTTATCTCTTCCCCTCGCTTCTGGAGACGAAAGAGGATTCTTCACTCCCCGACTCTGGCCTCCATAATTCCATTCCATCACAGGTTGACCTAGTAAGGCTAACAGAGGTGCTGCAATTGCTTGAGGATTGAAGCATGTCTTCCATATCATTTTCAAAGCATGCATAGCCCTCTTACATAAGATTTGGTTTGGTTTCATTATATATTATATTTCAATAGGTAAACATTTCATTATAAAATTGAAAAGTTTAATTTATTTAGACAATAATTACAGTAGACACCTTCACATTTCTATAAGGAGAAATAAATGTTTTAATCTTGTCTATTATATAGGAAATGATAGGAGAAATACGATAGCATGAGACTTACCACTGCTTGTCATCCAAATTATGGTTTGTAGGAATAGCTGAATATGATTCATATCTCCCTTACAAGATTGCTGTAAATATTTCTTTGCAAAGATGTCACATAGAGTTGAATATTCTCAATACTTTTTCTTTAAATCAAAAATGGACAATGGGTGGATAGGGCTCCGTTTTTGCATCAATAAAAACAAGGCAAACTATTATATTCTTGCTTCTGCCCCATGACGAAGACACAGTTTCAAGGAGCTATCAGTCAAAAGGAAGTTAGTGGACAGGGAAAATCTGCATAATAGCTGTGGTTACTCAACCATGCTCGTTGTTCATTAGCACACCATCTATACCAAAATACTGATACCACCTTTACTGAAGACTTACATTATTTCACTCTTGCTTTTATATAAGCAGATCTTCCCTCCCTCCCTCACCAGCTAAACTGAAATCAAGATCGTGTATCTCTGTCCTTCATTGCTTTGAAGTATTCCTGCACATTTTTCAGGCATTTTCCCACGGACAGTTTGCCTAACTTAAGATGCCAATCCCACAACCATATAGATTACATTGTAGATGCCCACTCCCCCTAAGTGACATCAGAAATCCTTTCAGACATGGATTTAATTCTGGTTCTCATTTTTGTTTTTACTATAATTCACATACTTCTTTGAACTCTGCTAGGTGGGTGATTGTACATGTTCATAGAAATACGCATTTGTCACGCAAAGAATAGAGAGGACTTGTACGGTTATATAGCAATGATATTCTTTTTTGCTTGGGATCAGGCTGATATTTTGACTAGGACAAAGAGTCATTTTTCTTCTCCACGTTCGACTTAGAGAAAAGAATAAAATTTTTGGGGAAAATATATATATTTTAAAAAGGTGATGGCTATATTAAAGTTATCAATTCAGCTCTGTTTAAGATGAGTTCCATTGAATATTCTGTTTTGTAAAATGACAAGGTTATTTTCTTTTTTATTGCTTTTATCCTTTGAATCCTAAGTCTGCTATGCTGCTATGTTAATAATGTTCTACTATGACTTTTGCTTTGTACCTAGTCAAGTTTAAAAAAAATTTCCCTCTCACCCCGATGGGTGGTCTGTGTCTTCCTCAATCTCGGGTCCTCTACCAGAGGCCTGGGAGTTTCAGGGTTCTGCGCAGTATCCTAGCTGTTCCTAGCACTGCACTCTTCTGCACAGAGAGCTCTGATGTTGTTCCTGGGATCTGTTGGAGCCACTCTCCCAGCTTAGGAGTCACGGCCCCGAGTGCTCCTACCACCACTGGGACCACTTTGGCCTTGACTTTCCACATCCTCTCATTTCCTCCTTCAGGCCCTGGTACTTCTCCAGCTTCTCATGCTCCTTCTTCCTGATGTTGCTGTCACTTGGCACTGCTACATCTATCACTACCACTGTCTTCTGGTCTTTCTCTACTACCACGATGTCTCGTTGACTAGCCAGTACCTGCCTGTCCATCTGGATCTGGAAGTCCCACAGGATCTTAGCCCTGTTATTCTCCACGACCTTCTGTGGAATCTCCCATCTGGACTTGGGGGGGTCTAGCCCATACGCTGTGCAGATGTTCCTGTACATAATGCCAGCTACTTGGTTGTGCCGTTCAGTGTATGCTGTTCCTGCCTGCATCTTACACCCTGCCACTATGTGTTGGACTGTCTCTGAGGCCTCTTTGCACAATCTGCACCTTGGGCCCTGTCTAGTGTGGTAGACCCCTGCTTCTATGGATCTGGTGCTTAGTGCCTGTTCTTGTGCTGCTATGATCAGTGCCTCAGTGCTGTCTCTTAGTCCGGACCTTTCCAGCCACTGATAGGATTTCCCAATGTCAGCCACCTCAGCTATCTGTCGATGGTACATCCCATGCAGGGGCTTGTCTTGCCATGGTATTTCCTCCACTTGAACTTCCTCCCATGTCTGCTGCTGCCTGAGGCATTCTCTCAGCAGCTCATCTTTGGGTGCCATCTTACTGATGTACTCGTGGATACTCTGGGTTTCATCCAGGACAGTGGCTTTGACACTCATCAGACCCCACCCGCCCTCTTTGTGCCTGGTGTACAGTCTCTGGGTGTTGGACTTGGGGTGGAAACCTCCGTACATTGTGAGGAGCTTCCGGGTCTTCACATCAGCAGCCTCCATGTCTTCCTTTGGCCAGCTCACTATACCGGCAGGGTATCTGATGACTGGCAGGGCATACATGTTGATGGCATGGATCTTGTTCTTCCCATTGAGCTGGCTCTTCAGGACCTGTCTTATCCTTTGGTGGTACTTGGATGTTGCTGTCTTCCTTGCCTCCTCCTCATGGTTCCTGTGTGACTGTGGGACACCAAGGTATTTATAGCTGGTCTCTATGTCTGCTATGTGGCCCACTGGTAATTCCACTCCATCGGTCTTAACTACCTTCCCTCTCTTTACTATCATCCTGCCACACTTCTCCAGTCCGAATGACATCCCAATGTCCTCGCTGTAGATCCGTGTCAGGTGGATCAGTGAGTCGATGTCTCGTTCACTCTTAGCATACAGCTTGATGTCATCCATGTAGAGGAGGCGGCTGATGGTGATTCCACTCTTGAACTTGTACCCATATCCAGACCTTGTGATTATCTGGCTGAGGGGGTTTAAGCCTATGCAGAACAGCAGTGGGGACAGTGCATCACCTTGGTATATGCCGCACTTGATGGCCACTTGTGCGAGCTGTCTTGAGTTCACTTCCAGTGTTGTCTTCCACAGTCCCATTGAGTACTTGAGGAAGGTCCTTAGTGTCCTGTTGACTTTGTATAGCGTCAGGCATTCACAGATCCAAGTGTGCGGCATTGAGTCATAGGCTTTCCTGTAGTCAATCCAGGCTGTGCTCAGATTGGTCTGCCCAGACCTTGAATCTTGGGTGACTGCTCTATCTATGAGTAACTGGTGTTTTGAGCCTCTGGTGTTGTTCCCAATGCCCTTCTGAGCTGTGCTCATGTACTGGCCCATATGGTCTTGTAGCTTGGCAGCTAGAATGCCTGATAGAACTTTCCATGTTGTGGGGAGGCAGGTTATTGGCTGGTAGTTGGATGGTGCTGTTCCTTTGTGAGGTTCTTTCATGATCAGCACTGTCCTTCCTTGTGTTAACCAGTCTGGGTGGGAGCCTGCTGCTAGCAGTTGGTTCATCTGTGCTGCTAGGCGTTCATGCACTGCTGTTAGTTTCTTTAGCCAGTAGGTGTGGATCATGTCCGGGCCAGGTGCTGTCCAGCTTTTCATGTTCTTGACCCGCTGTTGGATGTCTGCTACTGTGATGGTGACTGGTTCCTGTTCTGGGAGATTGCTGTGGTCTGCTTTCAGGTCCTGCAGCCACTTTGCACTGGTGTTATGTGTCTTCTCTTTCTCCCATATGTTCTTCCAGTACTGTTCAGTTTCCACTGCTGGTGGCTCAGCTGATACTCTGTGGTTGCACTGCAGTTGGGAGTACACTTTGCATGGTTCTTTGGAGAACAGGGCATTTATCTTCTTGGCCTCTGCTTCTCTAGTGTATCTCCTTAGCCTGGCAGCCAGTGCTGTGAGCCTTTGTTTAGCAGTCTCTAGGGCTTCAGATGGAGTCAGGCCCATGTATTTTTTCAGTAGCCAAGTCTTATCCTTAATCTCCACACGCTTCTGCAGTTCCACCAGCTGACTGACTTCTCTCCGAGTTGCCTTGATCTTAGCCTCCAATCTCATTTTCCAGGGTGGGTATGTACTGCTGTTCTTCTTCATCGTGTAGCCAAGCAGTTCCAGGATTACAGCAGCTGTAGCATATACCAATACATTGGTTTCAGTTATGGTGGTAGTAGGGATTGTCTGGAGGGCTCTATTGGGATCTTCTAGCATACTAGAAGTACTCTGATGGTACTTCTCCACTGAGCCTTGGTAATCAGACTCGAGGGTTGACTATAGCTAGTTTATCCATGATCTTATGCCTCATATCAGCTGCTGTGCTCTGTAATGGAAGGGGTGGCAGTGACATTCCAGCTTCAGGTGTTGGCTGCACAACTGCTTGCTCTTCCAGGTCTGCTTGAATCCGGGTTGTAATGTAGAGTTGGTCTATCTCGAGTTGTGAGAGCAGCTTCCTCTTTACTATGTTGAAGCGCTGGGTAACTAGTTGTTTCTCAGTTAGTGTGGATGTAGGCCTTCTGTCTATCCATAGTTCCCGCATACGTTTCATATATCCCCTCTCATTAGGTCTGCTGTTGTAGTAGCATTCCATCATTTCCAAGTTTTCTTGTCTCGTCCATGTATGGTTTGTTCCAGTAGCCCACTTAACATCAGATTGTCCTGGTTCCCCAAGATCTGACGCGGACCTTGTTAATCCGGGCGACCTCCGAGCCAGCATGACTCTCTTAGTTCGTGTCACTCTCATATTTGAGGTAGGCAGGCGAAGCGTTAGGGGGTCTTTGCCCAAGGACCCCTACTGGTAAGGTAGGTGCCAGCCGGGATTTGAACCCCGGTCTCCTGCATCAAAGGCGGTGTTCTAACCACTACGCTATCCAGCCGTATTTTCTTCTTTATTGCTTTTATTCTTTGAATCCTAAGTCTGCTATGCTGCTATGTTAATAATGTTCTACTATGATTTTTGCTTTGTACCTAGTCAAGTTTATATATATAAACTTGATTAGGAACTACCAGTGGGCCACATAGCAGACATAGAGACCAGCTATAAATACCTTGGCGTCCCATAGTCACATGGGAACCATGAAGAGGAGGCAAGGAAGACAGCAACATCCAAGTACCACCAAAGGATAAGACAGGTCCTGAAGAGCCAGCTCAGTGGGAAGAACAAGATCCATGCCATCAATATGTATGCCCTGCCAGTCATCAGATACCCTGCCGGTATAGTGAGCTGGCCAAAGGAAGACATGGAGGCTGCCGATGTGAAGACCCGGAAGCTCCTCACAATGTATGGAGGTTTCCACCCCAAGTGGAAATCCTATCAGTGGCTGGAAAGGGCCGGACTAAAAGACAGCACTGAGGCACTGATCATAGCAGCATAAGAACAGGCACTAAGCACCAGATCCATAGAAGCAGGGGTCTACCACACTAGACAGGATCCAAGGTGCAGATTGTGCAAAGAGGCCTCAGAGACAGTCCAACACATAGTGGCAGGGTGTAAGATGCAGGCAGGAACAGCATACACTGAACGGCACAACCAAGTAGCTGGCATTGTGTACAGGAACATCTGCACAGCGTATGGGCTAGACCCCCCCAAGTCCAGATGGGAGATTCCACAGAAGGTTGTGGAGAATAACAGGGCTAAGATCCTGTGGGACTTCCAGATCCAGATGGACAGGCAGGTACTGGCTAGTCAACCAGACATCGTGGTAGTAGAGAAAGACCAGAAGACAGTGGTAGTGATAGATGTAGCAGTGCCAAATGACAGCAACATCAGGAAGAAGGAGCATGAGAAGCTGGAGAAGTACCAGGGCCTGAAGGAGGAAATGAGAGGATGTGGAAAGTCAAGGCCAAAGTGATCCCAGTGGTGGTAGGAGCACTCGGGGCCGTGACTCCTAAGCAGGGAGAGTGGCTCCAACAGATCCCAGGAACAACATCAGAGCTCTCTGTGCAGAAGTGTGCAGTGCTAGGAACAGGTAGGATACTGTGCAGAACCCTCAAACTCCCAGGCCTCTGGTAGAGGACCCGAGATTGAGGAAGACACAGACCACCCATGGGGGTGAGAGGGGAATTTATATATATATATATATATTAAAAATTAAGTTTTATTGTTACAAGCTTCCTTGAGTACATTTTGAAATAAGGCACTGCATTAGTTTTTATGGATTATAGGTGGGTTACGTTCCATCAAGTTGTTTTCAACTCCTAGCGACCACACAGATAGATTTTCTCCATGACAATCTATCATTAACCTTTTCTTTCAGAACTCCCAACAATGCTCTTATCACCACTGTAATTGAGTCCATCCAGCTTGCTGCTCTTTCCTTCCACCTTTCCCAGCATTACAGCCTTTTCCAGAGAGCTGGGCCTTTGCATAATGTGTCTGAAATAGGATAATTTGAGCCTGGTCATTTGTGCCTCAAATGAGAACTCCGGGCTGATTTGTTTGATGATCTATCAGTTTGTTTTCTTGGATGATAAGCTTTTAACATTATAATAAATAGATTGTCATTAAATAGTACTGTTTTGGAAGTGAGTGCAGAATTCACTTGAGTGTATGTAGGGTTTTTTTATTATTATATTCTGGAATCAGTTAAAAGTTCTTCTTTGTTGTCTCCTCCTTCTCCTCTTCCTTTTCCTCCTCCTTTTTCCCCCTGACATGTGGTCAGTACCTTATTTTCCCAGTTCTGAAGGTCCACAGAAACTAAAGCATAGTTGAGATATGAATTTGCAACTTTTTCTCCATCAGGATAGTATGTAGCAAGCAACTTCTTATTCTTTATTTTATTTTTATTATCTATCTATTGAGATAGAGATTTTTGTCTATGGAATATTTAGCATTATATATTATTTTAATGTAAGTCAGTATTGTTTTATTTATAGACTTGTTTGTCCTTTCCTTTCACCATAAGTATATATTGAACAGAATTCTCTCTGGGAAAGGGAGGGAGGGAGGGAGGGAGGGAGGGAGGAAGGAAGGAAGGAAGGAAGGAAGGCAGGCAGGCAGGCAGGCAGGCAGGCAGGCAGGCAGGCGGACAGGCAGGAAGGAAAGAAGGAAAGAAGGAAAGAAGGAAAGAAGAAAGGAATATATAGATATATTCATACATACATATGGACAAATGTGCATACATACACACACATACACAAATATATACACATATATACACACTCACACTCACATTAGCTTTCGGTAGGTAGCAGTGCTTTTCTCTTATAGCAAAAGCAACGAAGCATCTTGTGCTGCTTAAAGGCTGGCATCTTTATTACAACGTATGTTCTCATGTACTGAATTTATTTCATCATTTCAAATTTAGTTGTCTCTGAAGTGCCACACTACTCAAAGGTATAGTAGTTACAAGATTGTGCTGGTGGTGGTAGTAGTTAGTGAGGAGAAACATGATTTTGTGACAAATTGCTTAGGAGGTGGGAGACAAATTGAATGTGGAGAAAGTGTAATATGGAGAATGTATATGATTTTTGCTTAGAGTTTGGTGGTTATGAATGAGAAATGGGTGAGTTGTTTAATAGAAATAAGATATTTTAAATTCTACATATGCTGAAATATCCTAAATATGTAGTTTAAAGTTGAAATGGGTTTTTCTAGGGTTTTTTTTTGGGGGGGGGTGCCTTTGAGTCAGCCTTGACCCCTAGTGAATAACTGCCTGAACAAGTCCCTGCAGTTTTCTTGGCACAATTCTGCTTCCTAAGGCTGAGAGAGAATGACTGACCCAAAGTGGGACTAGAACTCATGGTCTCTTGGTTTCTAGCCTGGTGCCTTAACCACTACACCAAACTAGCTCTTGTTTTTTCTTGTCTTTGAATGGGCCATTCTAAACTTGAAACATGGTTCCAAATTGACTGGAAGCAGCCTGACCTTGTAATGGGGCTTAGGAGTCCTTTCTAGGGGTTTAATCAATTCTGGAATTGGTCTACAGGTGGAATGTTTCACAGCAAACCTACCACCAGGAAGCACTACTGCTGTTGAAAGCTGAATACCTAGGACTTGTCAACTCAGTGTATTTAGTCACTACATGACTAAAACACAACAAGTGTAGTCTCATTCAGTAATTTACTTCTCTAAACATTGCCTGTAGAACCATTGCTTGCATTCTTTTATTTCTTCCTTTTTACAGGTTTTATTTTTGAAAGCACATGGCCGAGTGTCAGGCCCTCCTTTTAGATGTTCTTATCATGCCCAGCTATGTCCTTTTTTACATGTGTAAAACATAGATGAATATTCTGCAAATGGTCAAAAGTTACAGATTTCCAGAACTGAGCCATGCCATTGCAAAACACTTGGCAGGTTTACAATGAAATCTTGCCTTTTCATTGATCTTTGCTCACAACTTAATTAAATCCTTCTCATCCTGTCATCAGGTAAATATAAGATTTTTGTTTATGAGTGGCAATATAGTATATCTTAACCATGTCTTCCTGATATTTGCAAAAATAAAGTCTGATTAAAGAACATGAAGAAAAAAAAAAAACCAGTTATTTGACATATGATACTATTGTTTTCCAGCACACACTACTCAAATTTTCAGATTCATCTGCTTAGATTCAGCACTGTTTTCATTGTGCTCCTTTGTAAACCATTTCTCTTATAAAGGCCAAAACAAAGAATCAATAGGAACTATTGAATGACTGTTAAAGCAGAGTGTTTCTGAAAGATTTATCAAAAAACATACATATCTATTAAGTGTCCTACTGTTGGTTCCCTGGCAAAAGAACTCCATTCTGAAATAATGGCTTAAGGTTGGACTTTTATCTGCTTTTTTAAAAAAATGTAGTGACAGGTAGCTGCAGTGTTAATCATGTACAAATTCTTAGGCCACATTCTTTTGATATTGAATTGAAATAATTGAGGCTTTCATTATACTAATGAACAGATAAGACATGCAGTGGTTGAACGTAACAGTGAAGGATGTTCAACAGTGATTATATTATTTCTAGCTCTTTTCAGTTGTTAATATGGCATGTAGGATCAGTATTCATGTTCAACTTTCTGGGTAAAGTGCAGTATGTCTTGAGTTCAACTTCCTGATTTCCCAGGTACAAACTGAATTTAGAACCTTCATGGAAGGGATTCCCTACTGTAGATATTACCTTCTATATTAGAAAGTAATGCTGGGGGCTCAAGATTCAGCACCTTGAATATGGTAGAGTCTTTCTCAATTCAGTCTTATCCCTCCATCTACACCATCTATGAAACTACTGAAAGAGATCATTAGGAACACCAATGTGCCAGTGACATTCAGCTCTATTTCTCCAGCAATGACTGTATTCTCCTTGGTGCTCACAAGTAGGAGAATATTATATCAATCCTCAGGGGATTGCTTACTAATTTTTTTCCAGGCATATTAAAAATGTTAATGATGACCTTTAAAGCCCTAATGGGCTTAGAGCTAGGATACTATTATGCCCCATCACAATAGTTTCCTTGCTCTCCAATATCTGATGGAGAAACCCTTCCCTTTGACCCATTTGTAAGTAAGTTATGCTTGTTAAGGACCAAAGAAAAGGGCTTCTCAGTTGCTACACATAAATGATAAAATTCTGCCCTGCATTCTCTCTAGTGGTCTTTTACTACTTAAGCAAAACTTTCTTATTCAGGAAAGGCAGTTCAAATCAGTGTAAGTTTTACTTAATACTACATATGATCTGCTATATTATTTTCCTTTGTTAGATGATACGTTTGGATTTTTTTTAATGATTTAATTTTGTACGTTTTTAATTATTGTTAGCTGCTTTAAATGTGTACATGTTTAAAATGTGGAATTTTTTTTCCCTAAAAATAGAAACATTTACTCTACTTCTTACTGGTTAAATAATTGTCCTTATGCTCAAACCCATTCAAGAATGGAGCATGTGGCCAAACTTTATAATATGATAGATAGATTTGAAAAACATGATTAATATGTGGAAAGAAATAGACAAATAATCTTTAAAAAATGGGATATAGCAAAATATATTTGTATTTTGATTGCAAATCTCTTAAGCAAATTATACATTGAGTAGTTCCATGGTTCCTTTTTATCTTATGCTAGCGGCATGGGAATTTCCACAGTATGGTTCCTAGTCAAGGAACTGGATAATATATTAAACACTAGAATAGATAGGAGGTCTCTTCATTATCCCAGCTTGACTTCTACCCTCTTTCTCGTTCTTAATAAGGGAAGGTACTTTATTGCAGATATTCAGGAAAATAAAGCATTGTTAAATCTGTGCCAAAGCTTCTATGGTTCTAATTCCGAATTGAATTAGAACAATATGATGCTGTGCTCATAGCAATCACAGTAGGACAGTACTATCTGTATACCTACAAGTTACTTTGATTTTGTGCATGAATAAATAAAATTAAACCATAAAATGGAATTAAACACAGATTGTCACGTTCAATTGTTCCCTATATTTTGTAAAAGAGAGAGTAAATGAGAGACTGGTCATATTCATAAGTTAGGTTGCAGCTTGCCAAGCTGTGAGTTGTTTGAACATCCAGATGCATATATGGCTAGGAACATGGTCGATTTTCTATGAAAACATGACATTTCAAAGCCATGGATAATTGTTGCTCTTTAAAAGCAAGTTCATTTTAATTATGACTTGCCACTGCATCCAAATCTAGAATTGAGACTTCTCCTTGGTTTATTTCTAAAAGTAGCATGCCAGGAAAAGGAAGAAAGAAGCAAAGGTAATTCTAACTTTGTTTTATTAAAATGACATTGCTTTGTAAAAGAATGAATATTACAACCTGATAATTGGATAGGATGAGGAGTGTTATAATAGTATTTTCTGTATGACTGTTTGCAGGAAGACATTGTTTAGAATATTGAAAGTAACATAATATTTAAAGGAGTTAGTAGAAAATTAAAAGAAGTGGACATGTTGGAGTTTGTTAGAGTGTACAAAAAAGCTAGTCTGAATGATAAAGAATGTATAAACATCATATGGTAAAACAAAATGAAATGTTTATGGGAAGTGAACAGAATCTAATTTTGATTCGGATTTAGAAGTTTCTATCTGAATAATGGATAAAGGTCAATTCTGTAACCACTATTCACAATAGATATTGCAGAATTTTTTAAGCACAAATAACCTCTTAAATGAGAGTAACATTTGGTTGTTCTATTTTGTATTTAAATCTGCCTACACTGAACCCTTTATTCATTCTTCAGCTTCTCAACAAGAATCCATGCTGTGTTACAGAGTCATTTACAGGGTAACTAAATGAAGAGTTTTTTAAAAAATCATTTTTCAAGTACCTGCTCCTGAATTAATATAGAAATAGAGTTGTGTGGAATGTCTGAGTTAATGTAAGTCTCGGGATGGTGGCAGTATTACATAAAGAAGAGAAAAAACAGTATTGTGCAAATACAGAATTGGCGCTATTGAAATGAAAACTATTTGTCTTCCTTTAAAGATAAAAGAAAATATAACCTTTTCTATAAACTGTACTAAAAGTAAAAATGGAAGAAAATGACATTTATGACTAGATGTTTCAGATTGCTATCACTACTGATTGTGTGAGGAGTTCTGACTTAGTTTTCTGATCTGACCAAGGGAAAGTATCTGTCAAACATCAACTTTTAACTGGAAGGCACTTCTCTCATTGACTAAAGACCAGAGATGGCACCTTGTGACTATCTGTGTCCTAGTACTTTTGTTTCTTCTCAACTCCACATGAACAAAATCTAAGTTTGTCAGATTTTATATCTATATCTATAATGTATGTGTCTGTCCAACTCAAACAATGTGACTCTGAGTGGCTTACAAAAAACTATCCCAAATAAAACCACAGTAAACAGTAACAATAATCACTCATATGTGGCTTGGCTCACATTCCTACCCTCTTAGGATGGAAAATAACTCACCCCAAACCCAACGTTATGCCTAATATTTAAAGATCTATGCCACTTCATAATATTCCTCACTTCACAAATCTGTTCCTTATGTTCCACAGGAGATTAAAATATTTGTAAGATATATTAGTGGTCATAGCATTTAAATGAGGTATTTTTTCCTCTATCCTTGTAAGTGGGGAAATATTTTTTTCTCAAGCGTGCATGTGGGTGTGTGGGAATTCAAGGTATAGATATATTACTTCAGAAAAACTCCCTTACCATTTTTTTCTTCCACATGCTAAGTGTTTGGTTACTTGCAGGGCAATTAATTGGTAAATCCTGTGTCAGCAAATCATGTTTAACAGAAAATATAGTTGAGTGCTGCATGCAAATCTCACTTTAGGAATTATCCTTCCTGTAATACTTCTGCACTGAATAATTTGGGAGAGATGTTTTTGGTTTAATTAGCCTATAATTTTGACTGTTACTCCTGTTTGCATATAATTTTTATTCTGCTTTTCTTTGTTCTTGAAGGGCTAATATCTGACAACCATTTACAGTGTAATAGTATGCTAATAAGAGCTTGTGAGGTAACAGCTAATGACAGAAAGTTCAGAAGAGTTTAAGAGATTTTCCTTCACCAATACATTTGTTTTTAAGATTGCAACTACAGATGGGGGACCAGAAGCTGAAACTGACAGCTTGAAAAGTGTGCTGCCTAAATCTTGTTTACTTCTGAGGAAGAATGAAATACAGCAGCATCTCCTGAAACTTCTGATCATATTAAAAAGTATACTGTTCTTCAGACTAGCTGGATAAAAATAGATGCACCCTGTTTTCTTAGTTTTTTTTTGTTATTGTGCTTATATTGGATCTGGAGTTGCAGTATGTCACTTCCTGAGCCATCTCAAACTGTAGAAAAAAGATTTATGTGACATTTGTCTCTACTGGCTGTGTGTAGCTATTTTCTTTTTAATCTGATTGCTTTTTTAAAAACTTTTTTTTTAACTTTTTCTCTCTTAAAGGAGAATCAGCAATTTTACAGCATATATATATATATATATATATATATATATGTATGTATGTATGTATGTATGTATGTATGTATATAAAATACATGACATAGTGATAATAGTGGAGTCCTTAGTGCTCTGAGCTTGGTTGTTTGCTTGCAGACCTTTCATCACCCAACTGGTTAACATTATCAGTTCCAATAAGTGTGGGCACTTTGCTCCCTGTTTATATGCAGTAGCTTTCCTTGCCAGTTTTGGTGGGGGTGTAGTTTTCTCCTTGGTAGTTCCTTGATTAGGGTATTGTTTTCTGCTTGATTGCTTGCCTGGTGTTAATCCCTGCTTATCCGGGTGTTCGCTGCTGGAGAGGTTGTGTTCTGGTCTTTTCGTTTCCTTCTTAGCTTTTTTATTGTCTCTTTTGAATGGTGTGTAAATATAGTTTCTTTCTATGTGTCTATTGGTGGCTGATTTGTCTGAATGCCAAGCTTCCAGGAATTCTCTAGCGTTTTCAGATTTAGCTGGGTCTAGGATGCTCACAGTTTCCCAGTTGAAACTATGGTTGAGTCTGTCCATCTGTTGTGAGATTAGGGAGTTTTCCGCTATCAAACGAACAAGCTCAGAGAGCATCAAGGACTCTACCATTCAACCCTGAGCTACATAAATTGGATAGTGATAATAACTTCATTATATTTAAACGTCTTTTTAAATGGTTGAGGAGGGTGATGCATGATTCTGACAGCTTCTAAAGAGCACATCCTTAAATGAAATGAAATACCTGGTGCATGAGCATAAGCATTTATAAGATCTATTGGCCTCCTTGTTGACTACCTGTTGACCTTAGGCTATAAAGAAGACTTTCACATTTTAAATCCTGGTTATTTGACACTGAACAACAGAATGCATTTAGTTTCATGTCACTTCATATTAAGCTGCGTTTGGAATACTTTAGAGTCTAGATGGAAACCAACTAGAAATTTAACCATGCTTATACGCCCTTCTGAAGAGTGACACTTAGAGCCAGACATGATATTTTACCTACAGGGGTTCTTAGTGGTAAATTATCCAAAATTCCTTTGTCCAGAGGAACTTATCCCTACAATTCAAATTCAGTAGCAACAACCCAACATGCTTTGTTGCACTGCTCATATTATCAAGAGAGCTGTCAATCTCTCATCTCTGTCTTGTTGAAATGTATGCTGAGATGATCAGATAAGTTTTATCTTGCTTTTTTCTTATGAGACAATAAGTCAGATATAATGTAGCTAAATTTTGTGTCACAGCTACTAAGGCATGCAAACAAATTACTATAGAATTAGATATCCTGTAACAAAGAATAAATATTATGACCAGGGTGAGTTATGTTATATATGATGTCTTTAGAATTTTACATACAGTTTTAAATCATTTTGCTATAGTATTGTAATACAATTTATTTATTTATGGTCCATTTATTTAAGTGGATAAGGAAATGAATACTAAATCTGGGTATGTTATAGAGCCATACGAAAGTGTAGCAATTAAAAAAAAAAATCTGGAAAAAAATACCAGGGTATGAGCTAGGAAGTGAATCATTCCTAAACTAAGAAGGTAAAACAAATTTATTGATCACCTTTTTAAAATTCAAAATGGTTATTTTGAGAGGCAGAGACTTCTCAATATCAATCATGTCTACCTGCTCAGGGAGGGGAAATCAACTTGATCTCTTTTGGAAGTTGAAGTTGCACGGTATTATTTAAATTCAACATAGTTTAATAATCCTGCTTTTGTTTTATTATTAGGTTTTTATGGATTTGGGCTGGTTTACTTTCAGCTACCCAATACTTTCCATATGATTGCCAACTTTTATATTACAGGGGCATATATTTCAATATTTCTGTTATTCTATTGTTCACCCTAGTGAACATATCTGAATAGAAGTTTTGTGTCTAATGCTTTTGTAAAGCAGATAAAGATGGTAAGCAGTCCCCATTCTAATGTATTTTAACCAAAGGGACTGCTTTATAAAGAATCTGTTTCATTTTTGCTTAATTAATATCACTCAGTAGATATTCTCAGTGCTTTAAATGGCCACTTTCCTACCCAGCCTTATTGCCTTTCCTTCTTGGGCTACTTGATCAGCCTCTCTCTCTCTTCCATGCTTGAAATTAAATGTGCCGCCAGGACAAAGGTTTTAAGAAATACTTTGTGGAAGACCGTTTTTATATGCAAATTGCACATCTTTTCTTTGTCATTAAACTAAAATAGAGATCAAAACTATGGCTAACTATAATCAGTGATGTTCAAAGAAATATGGTAGTAAAACCGATGCCTGAAGTTGTACTTAGGATCAAGTTTTGTTCAAATGAAAATACCAAAAATATTTTCAGACAAACCATCATCTGTTCAGTCATGGTTTATCAGAGAAAGAATGACTGTGCAATATGACAAGCAGAAAAAAGTCAAATGTTTATTGATAGTGTTTCAAATTAAATTGTTAGTGCGTGCTATTTGGGTACCAGTTTTATGCATCTATTTTTTATCACTGCTTAAATGGAGTTATGAAAGAGAGGGAGGAATTCAATAAACTCTTTGTATAATAATTTTGGGCAGACAGAGAGAAGTGTTTATATAATTCCTATATAATAGCCCTGCTGATTTTACTGCAGCTGGCTATGTTTCTCTGTATAGTATACTGCTGGTACTAACTAATCACAGTAACTTGCAGGGAAAATCTGAGGTAGTTAAATATAGAGATATAAAACATGGATAGTTATTAAGTAATAATCTTGAGAAATGCTAGACCAGAATGCAGAACCCATGCCTGTTTTGAAGGGAAACACCCACAACTAAAGTATCCAGTAAGGTTATATATATAGGCTTCCCAGGATGGCTCCTCTTCTTTCCTCAGCCATACTGTGGCTGGGTTAAAAAATTATTCTGCAATGTCTGGGATTGGGACTTCCAGTCCAATACATTTTGAGGATAGACCATAGAAGGTGGTTGTGGTAAATGGCATAAAGTGGAGCATGCAGCTTCCAAGTTGGAATCTTTGGAGAGGATGTTGCCCCTGCTGGTTCCGGATTGATGCATAAAGGAGACAGTGCCCAGAATGCAGATTAGTTAATCATGAGGTAACAGAAAATGTAATCCAGGATTTGGGGTGGTTTAGTTCTATTTTTTGTTTGTTTTTGTCCCTTAAGAGAGATTTGATAAAAAAGAGAAAGATCATAGAAACACTGGCTACAGGTCTGTGGCTTGAGGTTTTCCTAAATTCATGGCTACTGCTAAATAAGCACGTGAAGACAGTGACCGCAGGGGATTTGTCCAGCTCTGTCTATTTTTGTTCTATCTGGTGTGAGATGACCTTGCAACAATAAATCTGGCCCTCATTACCACTCATTTGGTCTATTGCAATGTGGTCTTTGTAAGACTACCTTTTAGGGCCATTCAGAAACTTCAGATGGTCCAGAATGCAGCAGGCCAGTTACTGATGGGTACTGGTGAACATATCCTGCACTAACTCTATTAGCTTCTTCATGCAGTTCAGAGTGCTGCTTTTCAGCTTTAAAATCATAAATGGCTTGGCATTGGAGTACTTGCAGAAATGCCTTCTGTGCCCAGTTCTGATCTTTCCAACTTGGATACCCCCAGAGAACCTGCTCATGAATTACCAGTTCTATGAAATAAGGGTTGGATGCTCATAAACATTCAGGTTGGAAGGAATACTTTGGAATAGGCTAAGCCAAGTTATTTGATCTGCCTCTGCTCTATTGGCTTTCCACATGGCATTAAAACCTGACTTCTTTTGGACAGCTTTTGGGGGGATGAGTTGATGCTATCAGACTGACTGATTATTCAGTAATTATTTGTTTTTGCTTATTTGTTTTCAAACTCTTCTACCATCGCTGCTTATTGTATTTCTGTTCATTTATGTGAACTGCTGACAGTCTTTCTATAAGTCTAATAATTAAATATTTTTGATACAAAATATTGAGTTCTGTTTGTTGTGTATTTTCTTTTGTTTGTTTCTTCTTTCTTGAGAGAGATTTGATAAGGAAGAGAAATATCAGATAAACAGTGGCTACAGAACTGTAATTTCATATATGGACACTGATTTGAGTTGCATGGACTTTTGATTTTATACAGTTTAGTGGAAGAACATGCAATTTCAGCAATGATTTTGGAATACTATTTCAGGCCCAGTTAGTTTTAGTGCAGTTACTACAGGAACCATAATTGATTTAATGATTCATTCATAGTTTCATTGTGGTAGAAACTTAACAAGCTCATCTCCACTCTTTTAAAAAGACTTTCTCTTTTTAAAAAAACTGAAATATGATGACGTTGATAAAACTGGCTTATGAAATGTTATTGAAAGATATCTGGAAATTTCACACCTCCCAAATTTTCTTTTACATTCATTAACCCATTCAGAAAAAGTATTAAATATCGAAATCACTGAAAATGTCCAGAAACAATCATTTGCCAGCCATTTCATCTCTCCCAGTTTTTCTCTTCTCCTAAGTTGCATATGGTAGGGATAAATAAATTGCTTAAAATTCAGATTGTTCTGCTGCTAAATTTGATTAAGACGTGACTAATACAATGTACATGGTGGCTAAGTGATCCCTTCTAGCTTTTTTGAATATTTATGGATAGAATTGTTCTGCCACAAACTCACATGGGCCAAAATGCCAACTATCTTCCAAAGGAATTTTATATGGATTAAAAAAAAAAAAAAGTATGTAGCCATCCACAAACCAAGATGGGGTGACATAAATTGGTGCTCCCACTCTATAGGGTATATTTTGGTCCTGGGTGTTCAGGCATCATGCTACTTCCATCTCCTTCGTTTTCAGAAAGAAAAAATAAATGTAGCTGAGATAGAGAGGTGTGAGAACTGGCCAGTGCTCCCACTGACCCTAGGGTTTCTTTCTCTGAGAGAGAGAGTAAGAACTTGATTATAAGTGTCATAATATCTGACGGGAAGATGGTATCATGTTGTTTATCAAAAGGATAGGTAGCCTCCACAGTTTTATTCTCCTCAAGAATAGAAGCTTCTTTTGCTGTTAGGAATCCTGTGACATTTCATGTTTCAGGCTTCTAGAGGAAGATATATTTTGAACTTATTTAAGCTTTAATTATTAAGTTTAAAAAAAAGATTTTTTTTTTTATAAAGTTAACAGTGGGCCTGTTGGAAGCCACTTCTCAGTACAGAGTGGGGCCATGGCATGGCTCCTTTATGCGCAGGAAGCTGGGCCTGATTCAAAGCAGGTTACCTGCAACTGCAAGGTTGGAAAAAGACTGCCTGTCCTGGGCAAAAGGTGGGACAGCAGACAGTACCCACTCGCTCCATGCTGCAGCGGCCCTGAGCGATCGTCAATGCTGCATTTAAGCCAGGGTTTTCCAAGGTGGCAAGCTTGTTTAGGACTCCTAGTGAATCCAGACTTTTATGCCTAAATTTATTATTACTATTTTTGGAGAGTTTAATTTTTGGAGAGTTCAATTTTGTGTGCGCTCAACTTTTTATCGTGTGCATGGGCTTGTTGAGCAGTGTGTGCCTGCACATGTGCACACCTTAGAGACAACATAGATCAGGATTACCACAGAGAAAAGCCAGCAGAATCATGGAAATTATGATATACTTTATGCTAATTTGGCCATTATGTTTAGGCTTAGAAAGACATAGCTGTTGCTGCATTTTGTTATGTTCAGATTTATTTTTTTCAGATTTATTACATGAAAATGTAAAACTGTAGTCCATTCTGCTTATTCATTCCTTCTTATCAATAGTTTTTATTCTACTGGTTCAGATTTATTCTTTGCTGATGTGTTAAAAAAGTATGTGAACACCACTTTTTCTTTTATTATAAAAGGGTGAAATAAATAAAATAACAGCCTATTTCACCATTTTCTTACATTATCCTTGAGAATCTTGGCTAGGAAGACTTTCTTTTTGTGTCTATAGCTGTTTTTCCAGCATTGTATTAATGAATACAATTTTTTTGTTTTTGTTTCCTAAGTGACCTACATTTGAATAAAAAGAAAGTTTTAATAAAGGGAAGGTAAAGGAAAACTACATTTGATGAGAGTTTTTCAATTCTGGAATTCTAAGTCTAGACCACTTCTAAGTCTAGACCACTTCTAAGTCAGATTCCTTGGAAGACCTAATTCATTAAATTCAGTGGCTCCTGAGAAACCTAAGATGATTAAAATTTAAGGAGAAAAGTGGTATTACATGTAATCAGATATTAAATTCTAAATATGAAATACTTAGAGACCATAATAAACAAACAATTGCATACTGATACTCTAGCAGTCATATCAAATATATCATGCACAACTAAAAAAGGGAAAGGATTCAAAATAACTGATTATTGTGGATGTTTGAGCATAAAACTTTAGAAAATATGTGATATAGTTCCTCAACTTCTCTTAATCGTTAAATCTATATCTTGCGAACAATAAACACATATGATAACTTAATGTAATTTGAATAAGTGAAGTGAAACATATTGCTAAAAATGTTTCATTACTGTAAAAGTGTGTAATAAAATAAATCTGTAAAACTGTGTAATAAAATAAATTAATAAATAAATAAAAATATTAAAACAGAATTAAAATGAAGATAAGATATATGTGTTTAAAACTGGTGAACTAGGGATAGGGACTAGTTAATTATAAGCCTATAGCTGTGAAAGTAAAATTTAAATTCATAATATTCATGAATATTTCTTTTACCTATGAGATTTTCTGGAGTCAAACTAGGGTACAATGAGTAGCATTTGGTTGTTCTTGCTGCTGGCTTAGAACTTCATGCAGAACAAAAGTTTTAAACTAGAAACTCATTTTATTGGCCTTTATTTTCTCTCGTTTGTTTGATCCGATTGATTTCCATTGAGTACGTTCACTCAGCTTTCTCATCCTCCTCCTTCCCTCTCTCTCCACCCTCATTTCTGGCAGTTTATTGTTCACACTTAAGGGTGTTTTCTCACATAAAAAAAAAAAAAAAACCTGTCCCAAGTATTTAGTGCATTTTTTAAAATTAGCTCTTATCTATGCAATAAATAATGAATCGTTCCCAAAGATAGCTTTCCCTTTATGTGCAGTACAACTTTGAACTCCATCATAGATAAATATTATTTATATTTTGTTTTTCTAGATATATGCCTCCTAAGTCTATCATTTATGGAAAATGAGAGGACAAAGTTGGAAACTGAACTGTCCTGTGGATAATTTTGTTAAATGGGTCTTTATAATTACTACAGTTCAGCTTCCTTTGAAGCACACAGCACTGAGTTTGTCATTAGCTATTTTTAGTTATTTCTGTTTCCCAGTCTTCAATCATGTCATACTGCCAAGTTTTTGCAGGCTAATTTTAATTATCTTATTGCCCAGTAGCTTTAATGGAGAACAATCCATGCACATACTTTCAAATGGAGATGGAAACATAGACTTAATTACTTTCCATAAAGAAGAATTTTATTTTTGTGTTTCATATTTATATTGCAATAAACAATATTATAAATCTTTCCATTCCAATTTTCCTTTTAACCTGAACTGACATAAAGCTTTCAAGAATAAATTCATTTGCTATTTCACAATTTCCTATGAGACCAATGTCATTGAACCCATTTGAAATATAGACGTTTTCTACTACATGGTTGTGCTTAGGGCATTCTATATTATAATGTATTTGTAAATGAACTGGGATTAAAAATGTGAAGTATCCATTTTTCCATCTAGTAAATGTACACCTTTTTTCATTTAATGATATATACTAAGATACTTTTTCTCTGCCTCTGAATATTTTACACTTATATTTTAAAAGTACTTTTTGATCATGTGGTACTTCAGCCTTATGAACTTCTCAAACACTGAAAAGGTCAGTCAATCAAAGCAATGGTTCATATTGCTATTAAGGAGAACCTTAAGAAAAAGAAAGACTTGAAGGATTTGTATGGAATGGGGCCAGAAAGTGATATTTGCATTTTCATTAAACATCCAAATCAGTTTAACATGTCATTACAATTTAGATTTATAGGGCCACTGAATTTACAGAGACTTTGGGCAATGTACAGATTAAAAACAAAACCCCAATACACTGAATTAAAAAAAAAATCCATAGCCAGGTAGAACAAACATAATACAAGTATACCAAACATAGTCGAGGTGGGCACATATTCTGGCAGAACCCAGAGTAAATCCAGGTCTTGAAAAGCTCGTTTAGAGGATAGCAGAGTCAGGACTATTTGAACCTCTGGGATGATACTATTCCAGAGGGCAAGTGCTGTGATAGGGAAGCATCCTTCCTAGGCCCAGTCAGATGGCATTGCTTAATCAGATGGAATGTGGAACATAGGTGTTATATGGGCATACCATGACATGTTCAAAACTGCCTATGCTGTCATATTCTGGACCCAAGGCTGAAGCTTCTGAGTAGTCTGTAAGGGCAGCCCTATGTAGAGTGCATTACAGCAGTTCACCTCTGAGCTGATTAAGGCATGAGTGTCTTACCAGTTGAGGAAAGGGTACAGTTAGTACAATAAATGAATCTGTGCAAATGCTCTTCTGGTCATAGCTGCCACCTGATTTTTGAGCAGGAGTTGAAAATCCAAGAGGACTGCCAAATTGCAGTCCAGTTCTGTCTGAGAAAGTGCAACCCCATTCAGAACTAAAGATGAAATATCCATGGGAAGAACAATGAACCCACAACCACAGTCTTGACGGCTTAAATGTGTTCAGCAGACTCAAGTAGCCTCTGGGACGAGACTTTGACAGCATGACTTGGTCAACCAGGGATTGAGATGTAAAGAGGAGTCTCATTATTGTACTGATGAAACCTGACTCTGTATCAACAGATGACCTCACCCAGTTTGAATTAGGTCATCTATCACTGTGCCAAGTTTAAAAGCATGATGGGATATTTTTGAAAAATATACGTGTCAGATTTTTTTTTTAAATTGGTCATTTCATTTAATATTTAGAAGTACTGTTCTCATAACATATGCAGCATTCCTACAGGTAGGAGTGGGTAATCCTGCAGCTATTTTTCAGGTAAGAGCAGGAAGTCCCAAACAGAAAAGGAGCAACAATTTGGAGATAACTCATTTTAGTTTTATGTCTTAAGATGTTAGACTGTCCAGCAAGGACCAATATGCAAGCGAATAATAACTCTTAATAAATCTTACACTTTATTCTTCTATTCATTCAAAAAATTATCCATTTGCTGTTGATCCACCATATCAAGTTTCTATAATTGCTTATGAAATTGAAAAAACTGTAAATTATAAGTTCCGTATCTGTGATTCTCAGGCCATCATTGGTTAACATTTCAGAGAATAGATTTTGTTGCTTCAGGTGTTTTAAACAATCCGATAGACATTTACCAATTTTAAGGCATTGTTCTACGGACTTCTTCATTTGGAAAGGTACACCAGCTGACGCAGCTGAGATCAGCCCCCTGGCTGCAGTGTCTACCTGCTGTTTGGACAGGAACTGTGAGTCCAAGAGGATCGCCAAGCCATGGACCTTCTCCTTTGCAGGAGTGCAACCTCATCAAGAGTTAACATTAGCAGTAGAACGAGAGTATTCAAAGACTTGTTACAAATTAATGAATATGTTCATGAACTACAGCTTCCCCATTCCCAAAATCCCTGGAGCAGAGTATCATCTGCTTTTCCATTTTATTTAAAGTTCTGTGAGGATCAGTTGCATACATTTATTTTCCTGCGTTGAAGGGAAATAATACATATTTTGTAAGCATTAAATATTAAGAACTAGGAAAATGTGTACCCTGAATCAGGTAATTACGGGTTTGGATAGCATCACAGCTAACAAACTTTCTTGACTATTATTATAAGAAAAGGCCCACATTACAGCCTTCTTTATTCTTGCTGTAGATCTGAAATATTCAAAACATAACCCTCAATTATTTAGCAATAATTTGCTAAAATTATTCCAATGTATGCTTTATTTTCCTGGAAGTGGGGAGTGGGGTTGTCCAATATTTAAAATGTGCTTTTGGCTTGGAAATTAGTAACAAAAAGGGAGAAAAGAGCATGCCAAGAACCCAGAAGTTTCAAAAGTAATTCTAAAAACTTACTACTCATTTCTAGTCTATATAGGACAAGAAACTTGTCCTTTCTTTAATCTTCAAAAACTATAGGTATATTAAGGTATTACATTTAAGTAGCATTCTGAGAATTAAATAAAAGTTGCTGTAGTTATAAAAACTTTGTAAAAACTGAGTCAGTTTTATATATCATGAATTTTAATTCTGAAGGAGAATTAAAATAAGTAATTATTCCCCTTGGTTATCTGGATGATACATACTGAATTCTTAATATTACCTCAATACTTAGTATAATTGTTTTAATGGAACAGATTGTCATATGGACATGAATTCACATTCTCATTCTGACCTTTTTATTATTTTTCTTTCACCTTCTTTGACAAGAACTATTACATAATAGAGATCTTAGAAAGAATCCAGATAGATAATTTGTTAGTTCAGGTTACTAATAAAAGCAGTTTTAAGAAAACTATTTTTTCTCTAATTTTTTTCAGTCCAGCTAAACAACAGCTTTATGAATGGTCAGGATACATATTTTCTGGATTTGAGGCTGTTCCCCCCTGCCCCCCCCCCCAGTATATGCATTAAAATGACAGCAGATAAAAAAATTATCTCTGCCGTACCTGTAAATGTAAATTGATGACAAAAAAATTTGGTGAGTAGTGTCATCAGAAATGTCCATAATGTTATTTAATGAATAAATTGGCACAATTTTCTGATGGATAAACTGATAAGAAAATGACAGCATAGACAGAGAGTACAAGGGATCCAGGTTGACAAAAGCAGCATTATGACACAAGTCCTACCTCTTTTGTACACGTGTCACAATGTCACACACACACAAGTCTAAAAGGAGCAGAGAGTGTGGTGCAACACTGCAGTTTTGCTTTAGTCATTCTAACAAAAACAGAAAGATTCTGCAGATGCTGCTGTAAAAATGTAAATCATGTAGCCTGGAGCATAGAATATTTTGAATACCAGCTCCCATAATATGAAAAAAGAATGGAAAGGTACTTAGGTAGCTCAGTTTGCTTTAATAAATAGCATTTCAGCAACACAGTTAGTCTTGTTAATGAATCAACGGCTTGTTCTTCTATTCTCAGACTTGTTTTTTATGAAACTGCAGATAAATATTACCAAATTTAATTAATGTGACTGTAGGCAGCATGCAACCATAAAACAAATGACAATTTTCCAATAACAACAAGAACAACAAGACCCCTAATAATAAGAACAATCACATAGTTAAGGTGTAAACTAATATACTCTGTTTCCCAGGATGACCCCCTGACATCCTGGCCCCAGTGCTGAGGGGTGGGGGGATTATTCATCAGGGCAGGCAACTCAACTGAAAAGGTACACCTCCTGTCAGATGTCCCAAATATGCCATAAGAATTACAAATGTAATAAATTTCCTTATTTGAAGAATTCATGTGCATTTTGTATGTATGCATGCGCACGCATCTGTTGTGTCTGTGTGTGTGTGTGTGTGAGAAAGAGAGAGAGAGAGAGATGACAGCTAACTTTCTTCTATCATTTGGCTTCCTTTATTGCAAACTGGTGAAATACATACAGTATGTATATTTCACCTTTCCGCTATAAGGAAGGAAGCAATTAATATAATATGGTAGCTGTGTAGATTTCAAGATACTGCATATGCTTCAACATTTCCTTCTAGGTAGAATTATTGTTACTGTTATTTATTTGTACTCGGTAAGAATCTATCCTGTAGCAATGGACAGAAAGTACTGCCAAAGCAGTAAAATTATTCTTTTCCCATATGGTTTACATTCTTAAGACACAATCTGTTACAGTAGGCTACCAGGCATCTGTGGCTTTGAATAGTAATTACTGGTGCATTGGTAGCTCTGTCCTAGGCATGTCTGAGTAGAAATGCTTCCTTTTGAGTTCAGAGGAACTTACTCCCACATAAGTGGGTGTAGGATTGTAGCCTAAGTAACTTGTCTTTTATATCTGAGCAATGTCATATTGTTTTTGTCAAACAGCAATTGGGATTTTTTTTTTTAAGATGTACCGAATAAAATACAGGAATGTCCTTGTTGTTCTATAAAAAATAATAGAACAGATTTTTCTGAATTAATAAAGAACAAAAAGAAAGGTAGGTTGCTGCCCTTATGTTTAAAACCAGTAATATAAAGAGTATTGTCAGTTATAATTTAGAAATAATACATGGCCATTGTTTTAGATGCTGTTTCTTAAAATGTCTTACAATTTGGAATCAAATGCCATCATTCAGTTTGTGAAGAAATTTAATTTCAGTTGCTCAGTCTGAAATTACTACATGGGGTATTTAATTCAACAAATACATTTTCAGTGTAGCTTTGTATAAGGTTGGTAAGCTTGCTAATTGATTTTAATGTTTCATATCATGATTTGTGAAATGTACTGTATGTTTGCAAAATTATAATGACCAAGACCTTGGTGGGCCAGGAGGAGGGGCTCCTTTCTTAAAATATGACACCTAAGTTTCAGGTTTGGCATTTGCTGTGACTCCATGGGGGATGCAGTGGTGGCAGTTGTCATTCACGAGTCATCGTGGATTTTAGAGGCTCTGCTCCACAGGTTACTGGATGTGAAACCACCTGGGTGAAGCTGAGCTGCAGAGAACAGATGGGACTATTTCTGTTGTGCAGCCCTTCCTGCTGCAAAGCAACTTCCCTGCCTGAGCTTCTGATTCCATTGCTGGGTTGGTGATTGACACCCTGAGCCAATGGTTATTTGGGATTTCTATTTACCACCTGATGACATTGAAGCCTGGGTGGCTCAGGAGTTCATGGCCACCATGGCAATCATGGGCCTGTCCCAAGTAATTGCCCCCTTGACTGGCTCCTACGTAAACCAGTCTGCCAATCCCTGTGCTTTTTCTTTGCTTTCCAGATGTTTGCACATGTGGATATCTTCATACAGACATCCCTTTCTCACATTATCTCTTTTAACACCAATACAGACCCTTTCTTTCTTTCTTTCTTTCTTTCTTTCTTTCTTTCTTTCTTTCTTTCTTTCTTTCTTTCTTTCTTTCTTTCTTTCTTTCCTCTCCCTCTTATGGTACCATGGTTACTCTGACGCTACAGTACAGTAATCAAGGCAATAGGAAGAGGGTATTCTTTTGCTTCTAAATTCCTCTGAAGGTCTAGGGAAGAAGTGATAGTTAAGATTCATAGAAACACTGTAGTAATATTTTTCCTTTGCAATTTAAAGACGTTAAACAAAATAAGGGAAGGGAAGCTTTTAAATATTGTGGGCAAGGGGTAGAAAAGTAAGCAATGCGAACTTCTGGGCAGAAACAGAAAGGGTGCCCACTGAGAGATATAAGGATATGATTGTTTGTTGACTTAATAAGCCATTGTTGGATCAACTGCAAGATTATAAGAGAAACAGCAACTTCTGATCAGCAAAGAACATAGCAACATGGCAGCCCAGGATGCAGTGACCAATTGTTTCAAGGGAGGGCAGATGCCCAAGTACTACAGCCAATTGGAGCTGCTAGTAGAAGGCAACAAAGCACTGGAGATTATCTGCTCTTCTTGGGTTGGAAACCAGTTTTGAATCAAAGCTGGAAAACATGATTGTGCAATGGTGTGGGAGTGGGAGGAGGATGAAGTTATCCATTCCTGTATTCAGAAGTGGTGGGTGGCAAAGGGCCAAGCAGAAAATGTGGACCTCCATAGAGTACTACTGGTTTAAAATATGATTAGCTTGAAAGTCTTCTGTTTACTCATTCATTCATTTGATCATTATTCCTTCCTCCCAGGCTAGCAGTGTTTGAAAAGGGTCTGTTAACAATTAATGTATTCAGATACTCAATCTGTCACCCAGCTATCTTCCAAAAGGTTTGCATTTATAGGAGAAAACAGGTGGAAGAGGAGAGGAAACCCCCAAGTTCTTTTATCTTCTTTTTATGGAGAAAAGTGTGGCTCTGCATACTAATGTTCTGTCCTCTGTTTATTTGCAGATGGGTTTTCCTTGTAAACAGCTTGCTGTATGCACAAGCACACATTCACTTTTTGCTTGCTGCACAGCCATTTGTAAAGGCTTATTATTGCATTGTGATTGATAGCAGGCTTTTTGAGAACAATCTGCCTGCTAAAGAGAAGAGGTTTGCTTTCCTCAGATGTCAAGGGAAGAGGCCTGTAGAAGGAGGGTAGGAATTTTTCTGGACTGATCAGTTTGGACCAAGATTTCAGATTTTCTGGGACTGCCAAGTAGTTTGAACAAAATGTAATGAGACACAGGTCATGATAAATTAGAGGTAGATATGTTTTAGTCAAAGACTTTTGCAACCCACGTATATACTTATTCAAAATATAGAAGTATAACATGCACCTACATTTTCATTAAGCATTCAAAAAAGCAAGAAAACTAAATTTCACAGTCGATTTTGCAATCAGCTGCAATCTACACAGAAACTTCTCAATTTCTGGCTGCTACAGTAAACCTGCTCAGTGATATAAGAATTTCCATCCATCAAATGATCTCATGATCTCTCTTCATAGAAATGCTGCCAGAATTCTTGGAGAAAGAGCCAGGATTATTCTGATACACTTATTTTGTACAATCAAGAGCATGCTAAATATTCCAACTATTTCCATGTCCCGGACTTCTAAGAACAATTTATGTTTGTTTGGTTTTTTTAATATTTGTCCAAAAATGACCACTTTGATTTTAAAATGATTGATATTGTCTGAATATTTTCTGGAAAAAGAAAATGAAGAGTTGAAAGCTTTTACACAGTTTTGTTAATATAAAATATAAAGAAAAAAGCAAGTACTATGCCTCTCTTAATATGTATCTTCTGTTAAAACTCTAGAGGGTCTTAGTCTTTAACCTCATAGCAGATACAGTTTTTGAACCAACAATAAAAGGTTTCCATTTAGATTTGATACATTGGTGCCAAAGTGCAACACAATAAAGAGCTGAGCAAATGTACCCTTTATGAAAACCTGCCTCATTTTTGTAGATAAAGTTGTTTTCCCCTATACCTACCTAGGATTCCAATTTACCAAGAAAGGCTTTTTGGTATATTTTGGGCACTATGTTTAATAAACTAATTGGTCCATTCTGGTTCCTTTTTAGAGGTTGGAACAGTTACATTAATTGATCAGTGTGTAGTGAGTAAAACAGTTTGCCATTCTAGATTCTGCTTACATACTTCTGAGAGTATCATATTGTCTCTCAGATTCTTTAGAAGCTTTAAAGTCCCAATTACATCTTGCATTTCTGAAGCAATTCTTGGTGGCCATGTGGAAGATTAGTAAAAATCGAAATATTCTTGAATGTCATATAAGAAATACGCATTTAAAATGCCAAAATAATGGTATTCCAAAACTCTTCAGTTTTGAATAAGGATTCCCTTTCAAAATTCTGGGTTTTGTTTTCAGGAGCTGCTGATTCCACATTTTCTTTTGATAGTTACATTTCTTTAGTTTTTAAAGAAATGTTTAAACTTACTTTTTACTAAAATTACCTAGCGTTAGTGTTGTTGTACATGTTCCTGAAAGCATCCCCTTATTTATTTCCTTTTGTTCACACGACAACTTTTCCTGTAGAGTACATTCTTATAATCCTTGCATTTGCATTAAATCAGGTGGTACAATTACTTAGTCTTCTCCGTGGCAGGTTTTTATGTCAAATGATATGGTTTCATTATAAAAACTATAATGATTATAAAACACTTTATTTTGTTATTTTATAGACTGGTTTAATCATTTTTAGGATTGGATTTGCAGAGATCTTAGCTATGTCTTGGTCCAACTGTAATTCTTCCTCAAGGAAGCTAACCATTTGCAAATCATCTTTATCCAGAGGAACCCTTCTTTTGTATGACAAATGATAGAGCACATGAATAAAAATGATTACTATTATTAAGCTGAATTACTTTGGGAAAACAAGCTAGAACATAACTATAATCTCGATATACTACTTTATTATTTTTTAAAATGTATGTAGAAGACTCTACTGAAGATCAGTATTTAGGTAATTTTGATAGAACTGATAGGATAAAAAATTTTCATTCTTATACTATAATCACTTTACCTAGATAACTACTCTTGAAAACTTAAATTATTCAAGATCTGTATTAAGTTTCTTATTCATCTTTTCACTTCTTTCTCCTGCTAAACCCACCACAAAGAATAATAGCTGTCTCGAGAATATCATGTTTTTACATTCACTAAAATATTTTCCAATCTTAATCTACTAAAACTACTTATCTGCTGACATTCTAGCAGGTAGAAAATAAATGTGAGCTTCTCGATAATAGTATCATAGGTCTTCCTTGCTTATAGGTAATTGGTATAGTTGAAATTCTAAAACCCTATAAATTAAAGGAATGCCTTTCAATTACCAGGTTTAGTGCCAGCAGACAGTGCGAAAAGAACCAAAGGAACTTTGACACTTCCAGTACCACATACTTAAAGTAACCAAGCAGAAGCATCTGCAGAGTGAATCAGGGTAGAGAGGAGAAAAGTTAAGGAGTGTTGTTTAGTCATAGTGTCAACTCCTTTTGTATGTGTATTGTGATGTTACATGTATGTACAACAGGGAAGGAATGGCATAACACTGCTTTCATCATTTTGACAAAAGTATCATATGCTGTGGGTGTTTCTGTAATCAAGGATGTTCTAATAGGTCTTCTGGTACCTCTGTGTTTCTGTGAACTATTGCAGTCTTTGTTATGATGTAAGGTCATATCGTAACTATGATATAAAGTCATATCAGTGGAATTTCTTGGTTGATCATTTACCCTGGCTTTCATTTTTTCAATGGATATCTTACATTTCTTTGAAAGTAGTTTTGTATAATATTTCAGAAAAAAATTATATCAATCTCCTGGGAGTTGCACATAGAGAATATATAGCTTCCTAAGTTGTTGGTTTCCACTTGGAATTTTTCATGCGTGCTGGTTGTACACAGTTGTGTCTGGCAGTCATTTGTTGGTTTGATAGTTTTCAGTTCACAGTAATGATTATGAGTAATGATTATTACTCAGAAAAAACTTTACATCCCAATCTTTTTTGCTTTTTGAAATTTGAAAGCCTAAACAAGTTTCTTTCTTTGCAAGAAATATTCAAAGTAGTATGGAAATTGTAATAAAGTACAATTTTTAGATTTCTGGGATGAGTTTTCTTTAAAAAAGCAAACATAGATAATAATGAAGCATAAATTACTAAATTGGACATAGACATCACCATGTTTAATAGATAGGAGACTCTGTAGACATGTACTCTTGATCCTGCTTCCTTTATTAACCCTTCATTTAATTGTGATTACCTATTGTTCCAGCCACAGTATGTTCAAAGCAAGTTCCTTTAAATAAAGATAATAAAATCATCTTTTGATGGTGTTTTCAAATCTTTGTCTTCATTACTTAAAGGATGGCAGAATAAAATTTCCATATGGAACACATACTTTTAGGTATTACTCTCTTAATGATAAAACTCAAGATATTATTGTTTGGAAGCCATTGTGCCTTTATTTGCAAAGGTCACTGGGCCTAGGAGAAATGGTAACAGTAAAGTGTTTATTTGCTGCAGTGAGGAGGATACACAGATAACTAATTATTATTTCTATAAACAGAACCATTAGATAGTAATGTGAATAATGTAAAATAATTTGTTGGTTATCATAAAGTTATTTTACTTCTTTGATTAATTATATAGGATAGTTTTATTACTAGCATTCTATAGCTTATTCTGAAAAAGACCTCATGGATGTTTTGCTACCTGTGGTACTACAACTAGGAAAATGTAATTAAACCAGAAATATAGGCTTAAAATTAGTACTTTATTTTATTTGTTCCTTGGCCCTGGTGTTTTTCATCATTATATATCAACTGCATGATTGATAAACTGCATCAGTTACATTTCTAACAGGTGGAGATATTACTAATCCTACTGCATGAATCCTACTGTACCAAACAGATCTCAGTGTTTTTTTCAAATCTTTGTATTGCATCACATTATTAACAAAGCAGCAAAGTGAGCTTTATAATATCAGGGAGAAATGAAATACGCAACTCACGTAATTGTACGTCCGCAATTAGGCTATCAGATAAAACACCACAACCATAGTTTGTTAAGAAAAAATTCAGTTCATTTAATTGTAGAAATTAATTATATGACTTTAATTGATTTTTGCTGTAATATTGCCATTGGAGTTTTCACATTATGTTTTCTCTGTAGGCTACTTATAACTTTGACAGTTTAAATAGAGAGGAATACAACTGGAGAGAGCTGAAAAACATTAACAGTTCTCCATTATATATATTTAACATTTTAATTACTGCTTTTTATTGAGATCTTTGGCTTTCTTTTCTCTCGTGAGTGGACAAAACAGCAATGATCTGCTCTCTCTTTTCTCTCATCTGCTCATTGTTCCCTTAAAAAAAGTCATTCTGCAGTATTGAAAATGAGCTGGACAGGGATTTAAACTGCTTAACATGACCGAGGAAAGCACTAACTCCCTCCTGTTCATGTGATTATTGTTTATAAGTATGCTACAAATATACTTTCTTTTTGTCTACCCTATGGCAAGCATTGGTCAGAGACTAGCAATTTTAGCACTTAGCTAAAATTCAGAATAATACATCCTTGAGAAAAACCTATTCTCTTGAGAAGTAGACTTCCACTTTTGCATCTAAGTATCCCAAATGTATACATTCATTTTTTTCACTTATTCCCCAAAATAACTAGGGAGATTAATTCTTAAATCTTATTATCACTGCTGGATTTTATTTTCTTTCCTTCTTTAGGCTTCAAGGCTAATTACTCTTTCACTTTTCTTTTAGCTTCCTGCTCCTCAGGACTGGGACGAGTGTGGCTGTGTTAGTTATAACCTTGCTGAATCTTAAATAAGTTTTTATTTCCCTTGAGATTCAGTAGGGCCCGTTTCTGAGAAGATCTGCTTCAGGAGAATTGAAATGGAAATAATGGGATTCATGGACATTGAGGTCATATTGTTATGTGTATTTATCTGACATTTGTCTCTATTGATCTTCCAGTCAAACATGCACTGGCATTGGCTTGTGTGTTATCTATTACAAAATATTTTTATTTTTGTTTTGTTTAGTTTAAAAAAAGAGTACTGGATATACAGAGCTCAGGATATTTCCTTGCATCAAGTATCATTAAATTACTTTTTACCCTTAAACACATGACATTGTTCAGCCCTAAATCTAAAACTTAAAAAGAGTAGCAAAGTAGCAGCACCCTTTGTGATGAACTTTACAGTAGAAAACAACTTTTCTCACTGTTTTTGTACTGCCTGTATAAACATGGTTTTGTGAAAGTTTATTTCCTGCTTGCTTTAGTAGACAATGTGGGCCACAAGAGAAACAAAATAATGTCTATAGCTAAAGCAAGAAAGTTAAAAACTGCCTCAGAAAAGACTCTAGATGCCCAGCAACAACTGAAAACTATAAATTGGAACATCTGGTGCTTTTTCAAGACTCAAAAGCTAAGGCAGACATTTTAAACCATCTCTGAATAGATAACAAATATTTTTATTTGTTTGTTTGTATGTTCATTTATTCAATTTATATAGCTGCCCATCTCATATTCGTGACTCTAGGTGGCTTACAATAAAAATGTAAACAATACCAAAAAAAAAAAAAAAAAACCCAGTCATACAAACATTAAAAACAATTAAACAAATAAAATACAATACAGTCACCAGGAGAGCACAGAACTTCAAGAACAGTACAGCCATTTTATGGGCTCCACACCACTCTCTGATCCTCAGGCCAGATGGCAAAGCCATGTTTTCAGTCTCTTCCAGAATGCCAGCAAGGTCAGGACCAGCTGGACCCTGAGGGGAATGATGTTCCATAGGGCAGGTGCAGCAGCAGAAAAGGCCTTCCTTCTGGGTCCCGCCAGATGACATTCTCTAGTGGACAGAAACTGCAACAAGCCTCTTCTGCTAGGCCTGATGGGATGGGTAGATGTCACTGGGGAGAGGCAGTCCCTCAAATCATCCAGCCCCATTCCATGTAGTACTTTATAGGTTATAACCAGCACCATGAATTGGACCCGGCAGCAAATTGGTAGCCAATGCAGCTTGCAGAGAAGAGGTGTAATGTGTCAGATCTAGGTGCGCACATAATTTCCCACATTGACTGAAGCTTCTAAATACTCTTCAAGAGCAGCCCCATGTAGTAACATTACAGTAATCCATACGGGAGGTGACCAGGGCATGAATGACTGAGTGTAGAACCTCCTGATTGAGGAATGGGCACAGCTGGCACACAACTCGAAGCTGTGCAAAGGCCCTCCTAGTCACGACTGCCACCTGCTCTTCAAGCAGGAGTCCAGAAGGACCCCAGATAGCATACCAGGTTGGTCAGAGGAAGTGCAACCCTATCCAGAACCAAAGATGGTAAATTCTTAGATCCAGGTGACCCCAAAACCCAAAGCCACTCAGTCTTGCCATGATTGACCTGAAGCCTGTTGTTCCCCATCCAAACCCCTACAGCCTCCAGGCACCAAGACAGGGCATTGACAGCATCACTTACTTCAGCAGATTGGAGATATATAGCTGGCTCACCCCATGGCTACAGATGATCTCACCCAGCGGCTTCATATAGATGTTAAATAGGAGCAGAGACAGTATCGAACCCAGTGGCATGCCACAATTTAGGGGCTGAGGGCAGGACCTCTTGCCCCTGATCAACGCCAACTGAAACTGGCCACTGAGAAAGGAAGAGAACCAGCTCAATGCAGTGTTGCCTGCTCCAAACCCCCGCAGCTGGTCCAGAAGGATACTGTGGTCAACAGTATCAAAAGCTGCTGAGAGGTCAAGAAGAGCAAGGATGGATGCACTACCCCCACCCTGCTTTTGCCAGAGGTCATCAAAAAGCATGACCAGTACTGTCTCAGTCCCATACCCAGGCCTGAAACCTGACTGAAAGGGGTCCAGATGATCCACTTCATCCAGGACCCTCTGAAACTGTTATATCCTGTATAAGACAACTTTTTTTGGGATAGTGTGATTTGGTATGTGAAAAAGATGAAAAAGCAGAGAAAGGGTAGAGAAAGAGCTTAACTAATAGCCCTGCTCCTCCCTGATTGCCATGTCTAATAACAAGAAATTCCTATTGAAGGGCATTCTACCTTACCTCAGCTGAGGCACAACATCAGGGAAAAACAGAAATAGGATAAAGGATCTTTAAGAACTAACTCATGGATCTCCTTACCTATGTATGAGGTACTTCAGACAGTAATGAATAGCAGAAAGAGTGAAATGGCATAATAAAAAATAATCCAAATCTTTCAAATGTAGAGTACATGCTGCCTGTGCTTCCAATATGTTATTTGAAAAGAGTTTAAAGAGTTATTTGGCTTATGAAAGTAGAAGTTTTTATTAACATTGAAGCACCTAACCATCCCACATATGCTCATGAAAATGAACAAATTTCCTAGCAGTTTTCAGATGATTCTAGACTGAGTGTTTAAGGATTTCATATTGGCCCTAATTTCAGAAAGGGAGAAAAATCTGCACAGTCACCAGATTTAGAGAAGTTGAACAAAGTAACATCAGGCCACGGTAAAAATGAAAATACTTTTGGTCAGCTAGAGGTGACAGTTTTGTCTCCCAGCACACAGCCACAGGAATATGTGCAGAAAACAGTGCTAACAAACCTACAGCATGTCAACAAATTAGAAAAGGAATAAGATTGAAACATTCATTTAAAAACCTGCCACAAATGGCTCAGAAGGACATAATTCATAGATTAGATACCCTAAAGAGCTACTTATGCATGTTGCAGAATCATTAAAAACAATAATATCACAAAGATGGATAGATAGACGCATTAGCAGTTATTTGGGCTCCAAAGGATGGAAAATATAATTTAATTAGCATTTATTGTAAGTTTAAGGGCTTTCACTTAAAGCACTTTAGCAGTTAGAAGAGAAGATTAGGTAGGCAGCCTTAGACATATGCATGCCACTTGCTACATTCGCTACTAACTGAAAAGGCACAATGCTGATCAATTTGGGCACATTTTGACCAATATACCAGAACTGCAACCATAGCCCAGTTTTACTTTCCTATTCTCTTGTCTCCTGGGTTTAATTTCTTGTACTTACTACTTTTTTTCCTGCGCTTTCACCAGGTTGCTAACTTAAAAGGGAATAGCTTGATAAGTACAGTGTGTACAGATGCTGAAAGATTAGAAAGACCAAATTTAGATGTGCTCAAGTTCATTGATGAGGTATTTTGATTTGTATTGTATTGTTGCTTTATCTAATCTCAAAGTTTTGCCATGAAAGCATTCATTATTATGATTAACACTGATGATAAAAAAGAAAGCTAGTTTATTATGGTGAAATAATAAATAATAAATGAGGACAAGAACTTCCAATTGTGTGCAAGACTTCATGTCTATACATAAGCATTGCCAATCTTCTCCTATCCGACTGAATGTTTCCATGCTTCCAAAAACAATTTATTAAAACAAAGCCAAATTAACCATTATTTGTTAGGAAGATAAAGTTATTTCTCCAAATCTTACATTTCTGAGAAGTCACTGTCAAAAATAGGCAAATCATTACTGAATATTGTTGAAGATTAACCTAAGAAAATTGTTGGTAATGCCTAAATATGTCTTCTCTTCTCATAAGTGTTCACAGGGGACCAAGGAAGCAATCTGCATTGAGACATCATGATGCAAAATAAAATTTTCAAATATATTAAAGAGATAGAAATCAAATTGGTTTGCTTTGTTTGCAAAATACAGATTTGGGAAAGAATTGAAATAAAAATAATACTTACTTGCAATACTTACTTTACAAATATAAAGCCACTAATATAACAATATATGAAATCTATCTATCTATCTATCTATCTATCTATCTATCTATCTATCATCTGGTATAATTATAATAAGTGTTTGCTATATTTGCTTGAAAATAATAATATACTGTATATAATTAATATAATAACTATATTTTTCTTAACGGCATATACTTTAACATGTTCTTAGTGTTTGTCAGAAATAAAGCTACATTTCAGAAATGTAATATCAGCATTGTAATAAAACAGTTATTAACATTACCAACACATTTAGCAAAATGGGATCTAATCAGTCATGTGTGGAATACTATACATGTACTGTAAGTTTTCCAGCTTGTTTTCTTACACTAATTATCTGTAGGCTATTGTAAATCCATTGACATATTTCTCTTGGGGATTTTTTGGTGGAAGCCACTGATTAGAGAAAAGACAGTATCTATATTTATTGCTGACCGGAAACCCCTTATGGATTTTTGCAGAAAACAGAAAAAAATGAACTTACAGTTTATGGTTTTAATGATTAGACAGGATAGATTATAGAAAGAAGAGATCCATGTTGTAATTTTAGAGAAAATAGGTAAATTTATAATTGTACTTATAACTGCTGTAAGGAAATTCAGAAACTTCTTTATATCTTTTTCTTTCTTTTTTCTTTTACCTTTTTTTCCTTTCTTGCACTTTTAGCTTTCTCTTTGATTTCTTTCTCTTTCTTTTTTCTTTCTTACTTTTTATTAGTCTATATTAGTTTTTATCTTCTTTTTGTAAAAAAAACTTTTAATAAAATTATATCTCAAAAAAGTTTGTTTAATACTGGTATTCATTACATACAGCATGGAAACACTTCAATATTTTGCCTTTGTATAAATAAGTGAAAATTAGCACATAGCAATCAACATTGTTGCCTCCTTTTGTCCATTGCTAAGCAGAGTTTCCCAACTGATCATTGCTGTCAGTTTTTATCACTGCTATACTCCCAAGCAGTTCTCAGGACAGTGGGGAGTTTTGAAAAGCACTCCATCTCATCCAGATGAATGTCACATTGTCCTGTAGACTGACAAGATTTATTTTTTTCTGAATTACCTTTATGTTATCTTTTTTGTTATAGTGTACTGTTGGTGCACACTTTGATTTGCAGGTAGATAATGACAGGTCCCTGTTCTGAAACCTTATAAACTAAAATTTGATATTGAGCCCTATATGCCCTTAAGCTTAAAGTTGAGGTTACATGGGAATGAAGAGCTTGGAAAGTGTTTATGGAAAGGATATACTCAGAACCAAATTGAATATGAATAAGACCCATACATTTCCAGTATTTTCTACCATTGTAGAAACATCTGTTTGCAGTGCTGTATTATTGGTTCAACTGGGCCAGCCAATTAGATCATGTCATGGTGATTTCATATGATTGAAACATAATTCTCTGGGTAATTGAGGATAACTATATCTAGTATCTGCTAGGTACTAAATGGTGGATCTGAACAAGGCCAGTGTTTCTCAATGCATATTCCCATATGTAATCATGTTCTCTGCAAGGCTACGAACTTCAGATTACTGCATTGTAATGATATACAGCAACACAGGAGAAAAAGAAACATACTGATTCCTTTAATTCGAGGTATTGAAAAATCTATTTTATAGCCACTCTAAATGATGCCCTAATTTTCTATGTGCTAGTGCCCTTCACATGATTTTGACTAGCCATTGGCAATGCCTTAGTGAGCTAATATTGGGTCAATACATTTATCTAGCAAATTCAAAAGCCATAGTATAGAAAGTTGGTTTGCAAATATTAAAGAATTGTTCATCAAGTAAGAAAATTATTGAAGCAAGGCTACTAAATGGCTGATGTTCAATCACTGACACTCTATTTAGCTATATTCATAAAATGGTTCATATGAAGGAGTTTTCAGGCATTCACTTTGGATTTTTAAAGCTGAAATGGATTCCTGCTGCATTTAGGGCTTTTTCAAACACTGTTGGGATGAAGAAATGAATAAGCAGTGTTAAGTTTCCATTTTTGAAATGCAAAACTTTGTTTCTCTTCAAAACAGTCACAATTTGGACTTCTGGGGAAGAAATGGTGAACTGAAGACAGCTTTGCTAAAAGTGGAGCTGATGACCGTGGTGGAATAAGGAGCTGGCAAATAGACCAGTTTTTCATAATACCTCTCTGGACAAGGAGAGGACTTGAGATCACCCACAAGTGCTCCATACAGTTGCTCCTCGCAAGGATGCCACAAGACAGTGGTGTTCAGCGGGTTTAGAGCTCTGGGAGACGACGAAATAGCCATCTTGCTTAAATCACAGTCAGTGCCTTTAAAAGGACACTGGGTTCACACACTTCTTTTCTAATCACTTTTGGAAATTGCTTGTTAACTGCTTTCCAGCTATTAGGAAGCTTTGGATTGACAGGTTTCACAACACTGGGTGAGCTTCCTTCAATCCTTAGTGAAAGAAGTTTTCAATACAAGTTTAAAGACGCCCACCCCCTTTGGAATAAACAGCAAAAGGGTGATTAGAACTTTGATTTTGGAAAGTTACAAATGGACTAAGGAACCAGATGGAATTTGAAATAAGATTTTGGAGTTAATTAGAAGAATCCTTCCTGTGGGAACATGCTTTTGTTTTGAATTCTCTCTCTGTCTAAAAAAAAATAAAAAATGATAGGATGAGACTTTGAAGGTTGGATACTAGAGGGAACCAGAACAAACTAAAGTTTACAAAATTAAAGGAGAAGAACACTTAAATTTGACTTACTAATACAAAATGGAGCAAAATATTTTAATATTGGATATTTTGAAGAACATTTTTGAACAATGGACCCAGAAGTTAATTTTAAGAGTGTCTGCCTCTATAGATAGACTGTATTTAAAAGATGTTATGGAAGAGGAGCAAGTTTTACCAAACAAGACTGACACTGATCTGAAGTGGATTTAAAAATGACAGGTTACAAGAATGATATGGAAAAAAATGCTGCACTGGACATACAAATGAAACCAGCTGATGTCTTAACAATTAAAAGGGATATACAAATAACAAACTAACAGAGTGACCTGGATAACTTTCCTATATTGGATTTAAAAAAGAGACTTGTTAAAGCTTTGAAGAATTTTGTGAGAAGAGACAAAGACAAGTGAAAACAGATCATGTTCTAGGACATTATCTGAATGGACTAAAGATCAAGACTGTTAAAGTAAAAGGAAGGCATATAAAGTTGATTTATTTGATCAAGGTTAAAATAGGTTAAATTTGATCAAGGTTAAAATAGATGCTATCTCTGGTAACCCTTAGTGGACTTTTGCTGATCAGGACTGAACAACAAGGCTTTAAGGATTTGTTTACAGATAAGAGATGGGATATAGGAAGAAGAGATCATTTGCTGTATTTTAAGAGAAGGTGATAAGTTAGTATAATTGCTTATACTTGTTGTGATGAAAGGGGAAGTTACTTCTGTATATATTTCTTTTCTTTTACTTTACTGTGTTCTTATTTTTGCTTTCTTTTCTATTTTTCTATTTTTTTCTTTTCTGCACTTTCTATTTTTCCTTTTATTCTTTTATTTTTTGGTTTGTATTAGTTTTTATCTTTTTAATTGTAATGTTTAATAAAATTAGTATTGAAAAAAAGAACAGTCACAATTAGTAGAAAAAAAACATAATGATTAGATAAATGATAACGAAGAAAGGAAAAAAATGATTAGTCATTCAGTTGCTATGAATTCTCCATGATTCCTAGATTTTGCCAAGACTGACTATTAGTAACTGTTCATGCTTGTGTCATCAGTGATGATTTTTAACCACCTTGTCTTCTATCAGCTTTTTTTTCAATTACATTAAATTTTCCAAGCATTATATGTTCAAAATATTTAACTTCATTATCAGTGCTTCCAGTAGGCAGTCTGGTTCTACTTCATCTACTATTGAATAATTTGTTCTCCAAGGTATTCTCAACAATTTTCTCCAGTCCCATAATTCAAAGTTCTCAATGGAGGGGAGGGGGGTTCAATCTTTCTAATGGTCTAGCTTTCATAACCATACATTATAACTAGGTAAGCCATGGCTTTGATAATATATACTTTAGTTGTCAGTGTGATGTCTCCGAAGTACAATGTCTAGAATTGTCATAGTCTTTCTCCCAAGTAAGAAAAAAATCTGTTTCATGGCTACAATCACCATCCCCTCCTGTAAACAGGGAACAGATAAAATGAGTTATTATTTCAATTCCACCTATTTGTATTAGGTTAGTTCTGCCTGTTGAACTAATCTTAGTAGCAGCACACCAGCGTTTTCACTCTCTCGTTTCAAATTCAGTAGGAAATTCCTTAATTTTTTTCCCATTTCCAGCCTTCAAAATATATCTGAGGTGGTGGTTGTTCCAGAAATTTTATTCCAATTTCTGTTTCTTCTAGTCTAGCATTTCTAAAATTATATTCTGCATATAAATTAAATAAGTAAGATGACTTATTTTTCGCTATCATATTATTCAAAGGTCCAATAGCTAGGTGCTCTTTGTTTACTTCAATACAGTGAAGAGTTCAATACTAACTTGTTTAAGTTAGTATATCAAATAATAACTTCCCTCATTCTTTGAAGATTCATTCTTTTGTTTCTCGAAAATGGTGAGAGGGTAGATAAACTAATGGCCTGGTAGTGAAAAAAAGATGCTTTGGCATATGTTGAACTTGATATGACTAAAAACAATCTGTTGAACTCATGTCTAAAACATGAAGACTCTGAACTGCATACCCATTGTGTAAATTAGTTTCATTAATATATCTGAAATATTCCATTCCTGAGCTATGATACTTTTCTCATTGTATTTTCTTTGAAGAAATAGAATTATCTTGGAAATGCAAAGTATATCATATAATCATAATGGACGTTCAATCAGAGTACCTGGTAGACTAATAGAATAATCAACCAACCATATTCAGATACATAAAAAAATATATATCGTTCAGGCTCCATGGATTTTTCCATGTTGATTGACTTGTGAATGTTAACGTTGTAACTTTTTGTATTTTGATAATTAAAGAAAACAAGATGCAGTAGATGTGTTACATTATGCACTATGCATTCTAAACAACACCTAAGGCAAACTAACCAGCTTTAAATTGTTACGTATTAAAATATTACTTAGTAAAAAGAAGCCTGCTTTCTCTCAAGGTCAACAGCATTATTGCAACATTTGTGAGAGACCAAACGGTAATCAAGACAGGAAACCTAGGCATTAGGCATTTGCATATTTGCAATTTCTGTGTAAGTGGGCAGTAAGCAGGCCCAGGCCAAGACCTTCTTGAAAAGTGGTGAACTTTCTGGCTTTGTATGGAACAAGGTTTGCCTTGTGCTCCCCATGCTACGCTGCTACTCTTAGTGACATGATATTGTCTGACTATTATGATTCAATTTGCATTCAGTTCCTAGTTCAGTTAGTTTCTGTATGTGAAATCAATTTAACCTTTGCCTCCAGCAACAAAATATCTTGGCATAGTCTTGCTACTCATGGCAACAGCACTGCTAGAGGTGAATCAGAAAGAGGTTTTGGGGGGAAAGAAAGCAAAAAGCCACTGTTGACATTGTAAGTAAGCCAGCTGCCAAAAGTAAGTAGATTTTAATATCCAAAAAATGAAAAGAGAAGAGAAGAGAAGAGAAGAGAAGAGAAGAGAAGAGAAGAGAAGAGAAGAGAAGAGAGGAGAAGAGAGGAGAAGAGAAGAGAAGAGAGGAGAGGAGAAGAAAAGATGGGCGTGGGACAGAGCCCATCTCCTGGCTGTGTGGATGATTGGATAGATAATGCCCAGCTGCCACGTGTTTTATTTTTATTTTCTACATGCGTATTGTATATTTTATGTATTTTGTTTATTTTATTGTCAGCTGCCTACAGTCACGTAAAAGTGAGATGGGCAGCTATATAAATCAAAGAAAAAAGAAAAGATTTTCTCCCCATTTCTGTAGCTTCCAAATCAACATTTTCACTGAAAATTTGAAGTGAGATTTCTATCTCAGTACTGCAGATGTCCAGTAGGGGCCATACATCATGTCCTGTGCATCATGTGGTCATCACATAAATGATGCAAATTATATCATTTGCAAATTATGCCATTTGCATCATGACATGACGTACAATACAGATCACATCATTTATGCAATGATGACATGATGCCCACCCCCAGTGCTACTGAAATTTTTTTTGCAAATGGATGTCTGTCACTGATAATAAGATAAGCTGCTGTATTCTAGTACAGGGAGCCCAGAAGCTGATAGCAAATTCTGGCAACTACTGTTTCCTGTCACTTGAGAAATTATCATATTACACTTCAGTATAACAAAGTGCTAGCGAAAGTTTAGGAAGTCTGAATCTATGGTAAAGCTAGTTCGATTAGTGAATAGACATCAGGCTTTAATCCTATTTCCCATGATTTTCTGGACAAGTTCTTTATTTTCTTTTTAATCATTTAATCAATTTGCTTGGAAGATCCTTCTCTTCAATGCAATCATGTTCAAAAAACTCATTGATGCCCCTTGGTCTACATCCTCTACATTAAGCTGCAGAATTGTTCTTTGACTTGCCTGTCCTGTTCCAATTAAAGTACAGCACCTTCTCTCACATTTTTTGTAGAGACATGCAGCATTTTGTGGGTTTTGTCAGTTTGTATCAGAAATTTATGTCTAACTTTGCAGTGCTGACCAGACCTCTAACTCAGTGTTTCTCAGCCTTGGCAACTTTAAGATGTGTGGACTTCAACTCCCAGAATTCCCCAGCCAAGGTTGGGAAACACTGCTTTAACTCATTATACTGAAAGGGGGTTTCCCTATAAATGGACTAATGAAGCCCAAAAAAGTTTTCCTTGCTTAAATAGGCATTTATACCCCAAACCTATCCTCCATAATCTAGACCTTCCCTGCCTCTTTGTTATATAAGCTGTTGTGTCTGATTTCTCCTTGGGATTTGTGCTTCTGCCCTCTGTTTCAGAGGTTCAAGTTTGAGTTTGTTACTATATGCAAAAATTAAAAATACACAAACTCTAAGTTAAGAAAAAATAGTAAAAATGAAAGCTACAATATTGATATTAATACCAAGCAATCATTGCAACATACATTGTACTGAAAAGAATTAAACAAGATCAAATCTTTATCTGAATGCCACACATGCTTAACTGTTGATAGGGATATATATCATGACCACATATTCTTATAAAAAGTACACTGTAAAACAAAAGGAACTATGCAAAACCATTCTTCCAATGGGATTTCCTTCCATCTTCCTTCCAGTACAGCTGTTGGTAATGCACTAAAGTATGTTAATGTCATAGGTCTCCTGTATTTTGAGATTTCATTTTGATTTAAATATTTAGCTAGACTGGAACTAATAGACTGCTGGAATATATCTACTTGGCTGACTTGTTTGTACTTTTTGCCCTTCTATATCTTTGGCATTCTGCCTTACCCTTGGCTTAGTTGTGCCATAGCCCATAGCTAGTACAGCTTCTTGTGAATAGCCATATTGATTCAGCTTTTCAGACTATAACCTTTCCATGTGGAAACGAAGTTATTTGTTAAAACCAAGAAAAACAAATCACTAGGGAACAAGAACAATTTTAACCATTGATTTAAAATGTTGATATACATCATGGTTTGTATTCTTATTATACTTGCTTCTTGATGCAGAACCACCTTCAGGACACACCAAGGTATTTGGTATTTCTGCTCTCTACAAGGTAGAGAGCCAGTTTGGAGTAGTGGTTAAGGCACCCAGCTAGAAACTGGGAGACTGTGATTTCTATTCCTACCTTAGACACAGTCTGCTGGGTAACCTTGGGTTACCCAGCAGACTTTGCTGTAATCACTTCCTCTCAGCCCTAGAAAGGAGGTAATGGCAAACCATTTGTGAAAAGCCTTTCCAAGCCTTTCCAAGGAAACTGCAGGGACTTGTCCAGGCAGTCACCAGGAGTCAACACTGATTCAAAGGCATTAAAAAAAGGTACTTGGTATATGTTTTTGAAAAACTTTGATTGCAAAGACTCCAAGGTTGCGGTATTATTCAGAGACCCTACCTGAGCTCCATGAAGCAGCTCCATTTGAGCTTCAGCTATAAATAATCTAACTGCCATTAGTGACCAGTCCAGAATATTTGAGCAACTTCCTCCACCATGAATTCTTCTCTCTGCATTTGCTATCAGAGGAAAAAAACTATGACATTTTTTTACGAGGAGCTTGTGGCCATTGGAGAATTGGTACCACATTCATAATTGGTGCCACATCCTGGATGACATGTGCTATGTCACAGATTTTCAAAACAGACAATAATAATCTAGAATATCAATTTATCCAATGCCAGGTCATGTAAGCATTTTTTTTTATCATTTTGACTTTAACATCTTTTACATTCGAAACATGCACAGCATGCTGGCTGATGCTTTATCACATGAAACCAGAATGTTTCTTACCTTATAAGCTTCATGTCATTTTGGTCATAGTTGAACTTTTTCAAGCAAAGGTTTTGTTGTTGTTTTTTAATGTGGAAATGTGAAAAAAATATTTACTTCATTTTACCTCTTTTGTGTTTGTGTGTGCAGGAAATACACAAAAGGTCAGAAATATGTTTACAGGGAACGATGATGAATGAAAAATAATCTATGGCTTATTCCTCTTCTGTTTGGTTGGCTATGAAATCATAGAAAATACAGAACGTTAGAAATAATTGATGGATATGAAGGAAAATGTAGCAGAAGCTGAAGATCATGAACTTGCAGCTTTTTTCATGGCAAACATCTAACTTACACCTTGCAAGCTATCAAACATATTTTAATTTTCCTGTTCCTGGAAAGGAGAATGAACCAAAAAACAGAAAAACCCTTAATGGTCCTACAATATATTATTTCATCAGCCTTCCCCAAAATGCTAAGATTGAAAAACTCTGCTAAAACTGTTCCTGTGATTATTCTTGCTACCGCACAACCCCATCCTGGTATTTATCTTCTCCAAAACAGCTTGAGGGAAAATGTATCACATGTTTGTGTTGCTGTGTCTTTCTGACTCTCAAGACTTCTGATTTAGTCTGCTGTGGAGAGGCTGTATTTGATTTTAGCATCTTCTGAATTTGACTGCAACTGTCCAGTTCAGAGTCCTACAAATCCAGGGCATGCCTTGACTGAATAAAACTATTTAGTGTGTGTTTGTTTATAAGAAGTGAATAATCTGATCTTTGTTCCTATGTGTGCAACACTATGCGTTTATCACAACAAAGGTGACTTGGCTAAGAAACCATCACCAGTTTATTTGTGTTCTACTTTTGCATGGTAAATTATATGCAAACAGCTGATCATAATGTCAGAATAGATGCAATAAAATATGAAAATTCATGACAAGGTAATTAAGCAAAACTTCAATAGTCACAAAAAAATAGGGATGCTCAGCTTCTATTTTGGAGATAATCAATCCAATTGATATTTTCCAAAGTCATCTGTGAATGAGAACATAGATTTTTAACGTAGATGAACTTTTAGAAATAGTTGTCATTATACTGTGATTTTTTTTAAAGGGAATATATTGAATACATTAGATTGAAATGATTGCAAATTAATGTCATCCAAGAACACATGAGATACATATGCAAAACTCTGGTCCATGAATGGTAACTTTGGGATTGGTTAATAATATCTCATGTGGGCTCTTTCAATAGAGGGGTCTTGACAGCTGCTTTAAGAATTAATGGAACCGTACATTCCTTAAACACTTTTCCAAGCCTTTCTTGATTGCTGTAATCACCCTGTGTAGCCACAGATTAGCATGCTCAGGTTGATCTTGTGCTATCAAAGGAGCTTTGCTAATGGAAACGTATCCATCACAAAAAGATAAAATATAAGAAAGTCAGCTATGTGGGATCAGCATTTAAGCTGCATAGGTATGAGTGCTTTTTTTCCCCCCTACAAACCATTTAGCAAAGTTATCATAGCTGATAATGAATGCTTATATTCATCTCTCTTAAATCAATGACTTTATTCAATGGAAAAGGACTCCACTTGATATTTCTGTGAGATAAAATAGAAAAGTAATTTTCCTCCATAATTATCATAGCACATATTTTTTGACAGATTATGTGCCATCAAGTCATTTCCTAGCAACTACATAGAAAGATTTTCTCCAAGAAGATCTATTCCTAACCTGTTCTTTAGAGTCTCCCAATGGTGCACTCATCGCCACTGTAATTATGTCCAACCACCTTGCTGCTAGTCGTCCTCTTCTTCTCTTTCCTTTCACTTTTCCCAGTGTTAGAACCTTTTCCAGAGAGCTGGGTCTTTGCATATTGTGTCCAAAGTAGGAAATGTGAGCCTGGTCATTTGTGCTTCGAGTAAGAACTCTGAGTTGATTTGATCAATTTTCCATCTATTTGTTTTCTTGGCTGCCCATAATATTCTCAGGAGTCTTCTCCAACATCAAAGTTCAAAAGCGTCAATACTCTTCCTACCCTGCTTCTTTAAAGTCCAGCTTTTGCTTCCATAGAGTGTCACAGGGAATACCGTAGCTTGCAGAATTCTGATCTTTGTAGGTATAGGCACATCACAGCATTTGAATATCTTTTCCAAGACCTTCATGGCTGCTCTGTCAAGTATTAGTCTGTGGCATTTTTCTTCACTGCTTGTTCCTTTACTGTTGATGGTTGATCCTAAAAGGCAGAAACTATCCACCACTTCAATATCTTCATTGTCAGTTTTAAGGCTGGTTGTTCTACCTGTTGTCATTAGTTTGGTCTTCTTTATGTTTAATTTTTGACCCATTTTTTCACTATGCTCTTTGACTTTTAGTAGTAAGGCTTGCTGATCCTTTGAATTTTCTGCTATCAGGGTAGTGTCATCAGCATAGCACAGGTTATTGTTTCTTCCTCCAATTTTAAAAGCATGCTCATCTTCTTCCAATCTAGCTTTGGTTAATATATATTCCATATACTGTATAGGCTGAATAAGTAAGGGGAGAGTAGGCAGCCTTGTCACACTCCTTTGCCAACCTGGAGCCAGTCTGTTTTGCCATATTCTATCCATACTGTGGCTTCCTGACCTGTATATAAGTTTCTCATAAGGACAATGAGATGTTATGGGATGCCTATTTTTCTGAGCACATTCCGCAGCTTGATGTGATTGATACCATCAAAGGCTTTTCTATACATACTGACTTCCTTTTGGTATATGGCTTTTTCAGTTATCCAGTGTGCATCAGCAATAATGTATTTTGTTCCTTGGCCTTTTCTACAGCTTGCTTGAACATCTGACATCTCTTTTTCTATGTAGGCCTCTAATCTGCATTGGATGATCCTAAGCATTATTTTTAAGGATAGTTTGCATACTCTGTTAAGTCTTCTTTTTTTGGTATTGGAATGTAATTGACCTCTTCCAATCAGTTGGCCACTGGGTCATTCTCCAGATTTGTTGGCATAGCTTGTTAGAACCTTTACTTTTTCTTCTTCTGTTGCTTGCCATATTTCAGTGGGTATTTCATCAGTTCCTGTAGCCTTCTGACTTGGTAATGACCAGAGTGCTGGTCTAACTTCATCTTCTAGTACTAGAGGTTCTTGTAAGTAAACAATCTCTTCTAAGATATCTTGGATATTGACATCTCTATTGTATAGTTTTTCAGTACACTCCTTCCATCTTCCTTTAATCTCCCATAGCACATATGGTTTACACTTAATCAGATTTGATCCAGAATTTCTCCATCACTGCTTTCCATGTTGGAATAGTACCAGAACTGTATTGTGATCAAATGTAGAAAGACCCTTAGAATTTGACCAAACTTAAATTTCACCCATTTATTAATAGAAAGTAACCTTTGTAAATATATGCAATGATTGTTTACTACATGAAAAAGTAATTCTAGAATGATCCATTCATTTGGAAACTTGACTAATGAAAGAAGTCATTTAAAAATGAACAGGAAGACATTTCATTGCAGACCAGCACTATTATAGCAAAGATGTCCATAGAATGTCTGGGGGACCAGTGATCAACAACCAAACTGTTCATTGTGATGGATAAGGGTGGTAGATAAATACCTGAATATAATATTCCTGTATCAGAAGAAAATAACAATGTCTCTTGTCCAAAAAGAGAGTAGTAATAGCAAGAATTGAACTAACTGAAAATTGCTGTCAGAATCCAGACATTGTTCTGATAAGTAGCATTATATGAGGTGGGAAAAAGAACTAGTTAATTCAGCTCTCCATGCAGTTCTCAATTCAGCTGAACATGCAATTTTGTGTCCATTGATATAAACTATCTTCTAACATTTTCTACTTGCCATCTAACTGGGTTGCAGCTAGCTGGCCAATAGCTCTTCTTACATCTGCATCTGCACGTAGCTTTATGCCACAGGATCTGTTATTCTGCTGAGATATCAATGGTGATTTGCCCATAATGACTCTGCATTGTAATGTGGAAGGAGGGTGTTAAATAAATGTTGGTGAGTGAGATTAAATAATTTTGTTTCATTTTTCATTCAGATTGAAAGAATGAAATGTGCCTTTCCTGTACTAATATACACTAATCTGAACATACAGCTTCCCTAGAATGGGAAAACAATAAGGCACATTCCTAACAATCCCGGTTAGGAAACAGATCCTTCCCTACATACCTGCTAAGAAAGCAAAATGATTATCTGTTGATATATCTGGGCAGTTTGTGCTGGAACTAAGAAGTATATTAAAGGGGTAGTTGTATTGATACTTTAGTCAATAAATCTATGCAACTGTTGTTGAAATGCATCCTGTTGTCTTGTGTGGTTGATGTGCTCAGTGGCAACAAAAATCCTAAACTGGGTTATGGTTAGCTGATCCTTTCATTTATTATTTATTATTGTCAATGATCAGTGTAACAAAGAAGTACAAGACACTAGAACAAGTCAAATATATAAGAGATCATCAAAATAGAAGGCATGATGACCATGAAAATATAATATGTCATCTGGCTGAGATCTAACATAAAGTAAAATTATTGTTAGTTACTATACACAGAGTAAGGCAAAATGTTGTTTACTATTGAGAGCACATTCAGATATACCTCTGTAATCAAAAATGAATAAACTTGTCTTTGATACTATGGAGGGAACAGAATGGGAGATTTAACAGTCTTGGGGGTGCTATGGATTTGGTAGATGTCTCTGTGTGTCATATATCTGTTGATTGAATTTTCATAGTTGTGATGCAAAATTTAGCTCTTGAGTGAATAACATTGGTCTGGTAGTCTGAGAGAAGAAGTAAGACATATTCTTCAAATTCTGTACCTGAGGTAGAGAAGAAAGGATTAGGGTGGCTCATGAGTCCCTATAAAAGTTACAGTCCAATAAAATGTGATCTGGATCCTCCATTGTTTGAGAGCTGCAGAGATAGAGATGTTTCAGATAAGGGATCATGTAGTGTCTACCCTCAATTATAGCCAAGGGGAGGGCTTCTAGCCTAACCAGAGAAAAAGCTCTATAATAAGTAGAGCTTCTTAAAAATTGATTATGGTTACATGGGCTGCAGCTTTAGGAGTGCCTCCATAATTTGAGTTGTCTTGGGCCAAGACTGATCACAGGTTGCCACTCTGTGTCAAGCATACTCTGCTTTATGGTCTTGCTAGCATGATTATTATCCAGTGATTGCAGGAGAAGCTATATAGGGTCAGTTTATCTCTGATATTTGACTTCCATTGTGAATGGTCATAGTTTTTCTTTGTACCACTTTGGATAAGTAATCTAGATGGAATTCTCAACTCCCAGATTCATGAAAAGTTATACGCAAGTCATTAAATGACTTTGACTTAGTCTACTTTGTTGCCATTAATGGACCAATTATATACTGTTCTGCATTCCTTGCAAAGATCATGAGTTTTGCTTTTTCATGATTAACTAACCATTCCTGGTCTTTACAGTAGTGTACAGGTGCTTTTAGCACTCTCCTCAACCCTATGACTGAGCATGAAAATATGACCATGTCATCTGCATAAAAAAGGATTGGGATCTGCCTCTTGCCAGTTTGGAGAAATGAAAATTCCAGTTGTTCCTGACTTGTATGAGTTACTTTGATTCACCTGACATTGTAAAATGTTTTACCTGCTGCCTTCTGCCATTGGGACAGCAGAATCCTTGCCATTCTTAGTCCCTTCCCTCCTCTGTGTTAACCTCTTCATCTTTGATAAAAGGAAAAAAATACATATTTTTTCTCTAATTGCTATTCTTCTTCTGATTTCCCTGATGTCTAGAATAGGACCCAGGAACCTGAATTTTCTCATGTTCTTGATGAATGGAATACCATTGCTATGGCATTCAAAATACCATTGAACAAACTATAAGGGGAAAAAAAGTATATCTCAGCTGCTATCATTCTCTTGGTAGGTGAGTTCAAAGCCAGAGAAGAAACAAAAGCTGTAGTGGTTATGGCATACTGAAAGCACTCATTACTAGCCACCATGTTTATATTCTGAGCTAATTAGGAACTTTAGTGGTTTACAAGCTGATTTATGATGATACATTTTAGAGATATCTAATCAAGGCAGATCTAAAATATTTGAATATATATTTGTGTAATTGGAGACATAACAAAAATGATGTTTTATATCGTGCTAGTCAGTGTAGGATCATGAATTGTAAAGATCCAGTGCTAAATGGTTGACTTGTAATAGGGTTCAAGGTTGATTATCCTGAAACATTTGTGAATAATAGAATGGAGTTTTAAGAGTTGTAAAGATCCAGTGCTAAATGGTTGACTTGTAATAGGGTTCAAGGCTGATTATCCTGAAACATTTGTGAATAATAGAATGGAGTTTTAATAGTTATTGCAGTGTTTTAGGAAAAATGGAGTAGCTTTGTAACCCAAAGTGATACTTAAACTGAATTGTTCTGATTTTATTCAGCCAAAATAATTGTGGAACCTGTCAATGTAACTAGGAAATCATGTTCTATCCAGATAGCTGACATCTTGAGATAGCGAGAACAAAGAACATGTGATAGCGAGGGCACGAGATAGCGGGAACAAAGGACATCTTTTAATAAAATTATCTTGAATATGACATCAATATTGTACTTTTTAAGGTAAGCTATTTACCTTTATTTTAAAATGTTGTGTTCTTGAGATTTATGGTTTCCATTCCATTCCATTCCATTCCATTCCATTCCATTCCATTCCATTCCATTCCATTCCCTTTAAAATAAAAAACATTTTCCTGCATAAAAAAAAAGAAAATGAAGACAATTATGACCTAACTTGACAGCTAGCTGTTAAGACATGTAATGGGACATTGGGCCATCCTGTTGGCTGTTAGATTCTTCCTCTTTCCAAAGGTAGCATTTATACTCATTTAAGTCAACATATTCTGAAAGTCCCTCTTTCCAAGCATTCCATTTTAATATCTTCAAGATACAAATGCTTTCCAACATAACCAGAAGATGGTTTCCCTATCTGTGATCATGATGTACTATAATGTTTTTCTATAAATTGTTCCTATAAGTAAAGATATAAAAATGAAGATGTTATTGTTCAAAGTAAGTATTTCTTTGACATATTTCAATTAATAAGAATATCCATTATTTGAAATAAAAATATACACCGAATAAAATGGTGCAGGCTTGAGGACACTCATCATATATACGCTGGACCATCCAATTGTCTCCCTCCAGATTGCTATTGACAAATATGATCCTATGCCATTAAAATAAATTCTGTTGATGATTTGCATAACCTTGTTTTATACTGGTTTGAACAGCATTTTTTTCTTCCTCCTCCTTTTTCTTTTCTTTCTACCTTTTTTTTTTTTTTGCTGTTATAAGGTATTTTGTGTTTTAAAGTTTATGCTATAATTTGGGAAGGGTCAGCATTTCCTATATTTTGGTCTCTAAAATATGTAAAAATATGTCATTATTTATTTAGTTTTTCTTCAGTTATTTGAAGAGGTATGGATTAATAGCATTTCCACACAGCCGTGTCTTAACTCATTAAACATCTCCAACAGCTGCCATGCTAAGGTTCCCATTGCTGAACTTTGGTCTCCCATAAAGCCAACTACAGTGGTACCTCGGTTCACGAATGCTTCTGTTCACGAACAATTCGGTTCACGAGCAGCTCTGGTCGCAAAATTTTGCCTCCGTTCGCGAACTCCACATCGGGTGACGAACAGAATCCGCGGCCATTTTCCCTCCCATGACACGCGGTCGCGGCTTCCTGTAGGGAGGGGGACTCTCCCTCCAAGCAGTAATTGCCTCCCCACCTGCCTTCCTGTCCTCCACACCAGAAGTCGCGTCAATCAAGGTTAGCTTTCTCTCTCTTCGTACTGTACTTTGTGTCATATTTTTGCAGTTTAAAAAAAAAAAACATATGGTTCAGAACAGATCAACCCTAATTACATTGAACCTTATGGGGAAATTTGATTCGGGATGCAATCAAAAATCAGTTGGCGACCAAATTCGTAGGGGTCAGAATGGATTAACCGTATTTACATTGAACCTTATGGGAAAATTTGATTCGGTTCACGACCAATTCGGTTCGCGACCAGAGTCGCGGAATGAATTAAGTTCGTGAACCAAGGTACCACTGTAGTACCTTCTTCAAATGCTAGTTGGATAGTGTAAAAAATGGCAGTCGGGTAGCATTCTGTCCCTGCTTCATTCTTTCCTTGCTGCATTTTCTTTTTATGGTGAGGAGACTCTCCCCCGCCCCCCGCCCCCCAAAAAACTGGCCACTCTGCATGGGGAACGACAATGAATTCCCTTGGAATTACTGGTGAGGACAAGGAATGGCAGCAGGGAACTTCCAGAAGCTGGAAGGCAGAATACGACATGAGTAACCACTAATAGTAAGCCACCTACTGTGCTGTTCCAGGAAAAGGATTGCAAAAAATGTCTTTAGAAAACTTCTACTGGACCAGAAGATGACCAGCTTAGCTTCTACCAAACCAGACAACCCCATAGTTTCATGAGGATGCTAGGAGGCACTGGTGATCTTAGATTGGAGTAGCCCTTGTGTTTGGAAGGGGCCTTAGCGAACGACAGAAAAAGTAAAACAGGTAGAATGGCTGATGCCTTGCTTACCTTATCTGATATTCTTATATAGCAGATGGAAAATCACAGGAAACAAGCTACACAATTCAGTGCAAAACATATTAGCACATTTCAATGCTAAAAACATTAACTGATAGAGTGTTATTTTCTAACATGCTAGACCTCTCCATTCCCCCCACTAAACCATTGTAGTGATTGGTTCTGGGCCATAAACTGCAGCATTTTTATTCTAAGCATATTTTCCTTATTTATCAGCCACGAAAATGTCTTTGTTAACTGAATATGTTACAAAGCAATACAAAACATTTTCAGATAATGCAACATGAAATAATGCAGTGATGAGTATTTAATTTAAAATAGGCAAAATAATATTGGAACTACAGTTGTGTGTTTAACAAGTATGGAAAGAATGTTCATTTATATATTCATGGATGTGGGTGCACAAGTGCACACATTACCAAACTCTAAACATGCTAATGATTTAGAGTAAGTCTTGCATTTCCTATTCATCTTGGTATCCTTTCAAATTTGGAATTTTGTGTAGCTAATGTACAATAAAAAATTAATGTCTTCATTAAATTATAGAATATGCAGATAATTCCAAAATTGGCAAAGTGAGTATTTATCTTTGATTTTAGTAATAAATATAATGCAGAAAATTTATTCAGCATAAAAGAGGAGGCAAATTAATGTATACCACTGAATCATAACCAGGAAATTAAAAGATTCCTTGTAGAGATACGACATTCCTTTTACTTGTCCCTATTTTTATGAAGAGAGATACATGAATGATGATAGAAACCAATATAAAATGTAATTATCTCAGCCCAAACTATGTATATAGCCAATCTGTGGCTGAATAAAGGCTTCAAGCTTGCAAAAAAAATTTCAGTGTAATAATTCCATGCTATAGTTTTCCTTTTAAACTCCCAATCGAACAATATATAGAATGTATTATTTTCTTATATTGCCCTCTTACATTGCTGTACTGCACAATTTTGTCCCTCTGGGGCAGCAGATGGCAGCATCTTAAAAGAAAAATTGAAGTACTGTTAGTGCTGGGATGGGAGGCCACGAGAACAATTGTTTTGCTAATAACAACTTAAGGGAACACACATATGCATACACACACAAACACATACACTTTCTTAGCTGTGAAAAGCTGGAATTAATCTTGTTCTTAGCATTTCTGTATCTTTTTCAAGTGTTTATCGTGTTGTGTTTGGACAACATTCATATTTTCTGGAAAGGCTGTTTGGAAATGATTCTAGGAACCAAAGACATCCATAGTATATTTATAACATTTAAGCCAGCAGTTTTATGATAGCCAGTGTGGACAGCTTAGAACATGAGGCTGGGGATGAGTGAGAGAAAGAAATATTGGAGATAGGAAAATAGAATAGAGAGACTGCAGTAATTAATGTATATTAAAGGTATATTAAAATATTTAATGCACAGTATATTAAAATTTGTTTTTGATGCAGTACTTTGCAAAAGATTCCATATAAGCTTAATGAATATAAAGGAAATGAAGCATACCTTTTAACTTTTAAAAAAAAATACATATCCATCTGTATTGATGCTGCCCTGATAAAGCACAAGAAAGCATGCACATTTCTTCTCATCCTGTTATGTTCACATATACTGTTACCAACTTCAGAGACTTTTCTGTAAAGAGTAAATTCCAAGATATATTGTGAAGTATCAGTTATATTCAGAATGGTACTTCTGACTAGCTGTTCTGAATGAATATCGCTTCAGATTATTTTTGTCAATGAATAATGAACCAGTATAATGTTTTTGATTCATTTGTTTAATTGGGCTTTCTTTATCTAGTTTTAGGACTTGTGTGGAGAATAGATCGTGTTTTAGGTCATATTGGTGCAGAAATACTGCAAATTCAAAAGGGATCAGAAACTTTTAAGTACCACTGTATGCAAATGTAGGAAGAGGATTTTCAAACCCTGCCTTTGTATACTGAATATAGGGTCTAACTTATGACATTCTTCACAATGAAAAAAAACAGGAGACTGAAAGAATGAAGTGTGTAGTTGTCAGTCTCCAGAAATGAAAAATGCTCATGGTGATCTTCCACTCATACATTTGCAACTAGTTGTTCTCTCTAGCCAAGATTTATTACTCCTCATTGATTGCCTCATTCTGTTGAAGGACATTTCTGGCAATAAAGTATTGATGTGTTGCTTCTACCAGGATCTGTCAAAGATCTGTCAGGTAGATAACTTTTTGAACTCTCCTGTTTCAGAAAACCTTTTTTGATTATTAAAAGCAAAAATTTGACATTTCCAAGGTAAAAAAAAAAAATCAATCATTCTAACATAATGTTTCAGAATTTAGATTTTTCAATGATGTAAAAAAAAAAAAACATAAGAGAAGTTTCAGAAAGGGAGAAATTAAAACACCTAACTATACTCTTCAATTTTTAACCTTAAACATTAAGGTTTATTGCTGCCATTACCATAAGTGCCTTTTATGTTTTCAGTTCTCAAAAATTACTGTTAATTTATTAGGAGCATGCAAAAGCAGAAAACTATTTCCCAACCATTTTCAAGAACTTGGAAAGGAGCCTGATGCTGTGGATGCAACTGTGTAAGCCATCCCCTATTTCTTTTAGGTCACTCAGCACACATTTTAAGAAACATGTTACAGCAAAAATTATTAGAGATCGAAATTCTGCTGGTTGAGATGAAAATTCTGCTAGTTCTGCTATCCTCTGTTGAAAAGTTTGGGACAAGGAAAACATTTTCCAATCACCAGGGAACTTATGATATCTGATAAACAGAAATGTAGACACAAGGCATCAGCAAAGTTGTTTGCTTCAATGACCTATTAAAAGACAAAGGTTTGGAAGGGAAATTTAAACAATAAAGTTATCTATAAGAACTGACATGATTGTATTACTATGAATGTGAATGGTTATTTCCTTTATTAGATTTTTAAAAGTTCTTTTCCAGGCCCCATGCTGTGTTTCAAATGCGTCAACCCACACGGAAGCTTTGGAAGTGAGATCTGCATTTGCCAACTCTCTTCCTGGCTTTAACCTGTGTTCTCTGATGGTTCCACGGCCCTATTAATTCTCTATGATAATGTTTCATTAAGGTGGCAAATAAAAATCCTAGCTGACCTGTTTTATTGTGGCCTTTCTTCTTCTCCCCTGGTTGTTGTTGTTGTTCAGTCGTTAAGTCGTGTCCAACTCTTCATGCCCCATGAACCATATTGCGCCAGGCCTTCCTATTTTTCACTGCCTCCCTGAGTTTGCTCAATTTCATGCTCATTGCTTCAGTGATGCTATCTAGCCATCTCATCCTCTGCCGTCCTCTTCTCCTTTTGCCTTCCATCTTTCCCAGCATCAGGGTCTTTTCCAAAGAGTCCTCTCTTCGCATTAGCTGACCAAAGTATCGGAGCTTGAGCTTCATTATCAATCCTTCCAATGAGCAGTCAGGGTTGATTTCCTTTAAGATTGACTGGTTTGACCTCCTAGCAGTCCAGGAGACTCTTAAGAGTCTTCTCCAGCACCACAGTTCAAAGGCATCAATTCTTCGGTGTTCAGCCTTCTTTATGGTCCAGCTCTCACAGCCCTACATTACTACTGGAAAAACCATAGCTTTGACTATGCGGATCTTTGTCGGCAAGGTGACGTCTCTGCTTTTTAATATGCTATCTAGGTTTGGCATAGCTTTCCTCCCAAGGAGCAAGCGTCTTTTAATTTCATGGCTGCAGTCTCTGTCTGCAGTGATCTTGGAGCCCAAATAAATGAAGTCCGTTACTGCTTCCATTTCTACCCCTTCTATTTGCCAGGGATTGATGGGTCCAGATGCCATGATCTTAGTTTTTTTAATGTTGAGTTTCAAGCCAGCTTTCGCACTCTCCTCTTTCACCCTCATCAAGAGGCTCTTTAGTTCTTCTTCACTTTCTGCCATTAGGGTGGTATCGTCTGCATATCTGAGGTTATTGATGTTTCTCCCTGCAATCTTAATTCCGGCTTGTGATTCTTCCAGCCTGGCATTTCTCATGATGTACTCTGCATATAGGTTAAATAAGCAGGGTGACAGTATACAGCCTTGTCGTACTCCTTTCCCTATTTTGAACCAATCGGTTGTTCCATGACTGGTTCTAACTGTTGCTTCTTGGCCCGCATACAGATTTCTCAGGAGACAGGTAAGGTGGTCTGGTATCCCCATCTCTTTAAGAATTTGCCACAGTTTGTTGTGATCCACACAATCAAAGGCTTTTGCATAGTCAATGAAGCAGAAGTAGATGCTTTTCTGGAACTCTCGTGCTTTCTCCATGATCCAGTGAATGTTGGCAATTTGATCTCTAGTTCCTCTGCCTCTTCGAAACCCAGCTTGTACATCCGGTAGTTCTCGGTTCACGTACTGCTGAAGCCTAGCTTGTAGGATTTTGAGCATAACCTTGCTAGCATGTGAAATGAGTGCAATTGTGCGATAGTTTGAGCATTCTTTGGCATTGCCCTTCTTTGGAATTGGAACGTAAACTGACCTTTTCCAATCCCATGGCCACTGTTGCGTTTTCCAAACTTGCTGGCATACTGAGTGCAGCACTTTAACAGCATCGTCTTTTAGTATTTTAAATAACTCAGCTGGAATACTGTCATCTCCACTAGCTTTGTTGTTAGCAATGCTTCCTAAGGCCCACTTGACTTCACTCTCTAGGATGTCTGGCTCAGGGTCAGTGACCACACCAGCATGGACATCAGGGACATTAAGATCTTTCTTGTAGAGTTCTTCTGTGTATTCTTGCCACCTCTTCTTAATCTCTTCTGCTTCTGTTAGGTCCCTGCCTTTTTTGTCCTTTATCATGCCCATCTTTGCACTAAACGTTCCTTTGATATCTCCAATTTTCTTGAAGAGATCTCTAGTCTTCCCCATTCTATTCTTTTCTTCAATTTCTTTGCATTGTTCATTTAAGAAGGCCTTCTTATCTCTCCTTGCTATTCTCTGGAAATCTGCATTCAGTTGCTTATATCTTTCCCTTTCACCCTTGCTTTTCGCATTCCTTCTTTCCACAGCTATTTGTAAAGCCTCATCAGACAGCCATTTTGATTTCTTGCATTTCTTTTTCTTTGGGATGGTTTTAGTTGCTGCCTCTTGTACAATGTTACAGACCTCCGTCCATAGTTCTTCAGGCACTCTGTCTACCAAATCTAATCCTCTAAATCTATTCATCACCTTCACTGTGTACTCACATGGAATATGATCTAAGTCATACCTGAGTGGTCTAGTGGTTTTCCCTTCATTCTTCAATTTAAGCCTAAATTTTGCAGTAAGAAGCTCATGATCTGAGCCACAGTCAGCTCCTGGTCTTGTTTTTCATCTCCATCTTTGGCTGCAAAGTATGTAATCAATCTGGTTTCGGTATTGACCATCTGGTGATGTCCATGTGTAGAGTCATCTCTTGTGTTGTTGGAAAAGAGTGTTTGCTATGACTAGCTTGTTCTCTTGACAGAACTCTATTAGCCTTTGCCCTGCTTCATTTTGTACTCCAAGGCCAAACTTGCCTGTTATTCCGATTACTCCTTGACTTCTTACTTTAGCATTCCAATCCCCTATGATGAAAAGGACATCTTTTTTTGGTGCTAGTTCTAGAAGGTGTTGTAGGTCTTCATAGAACCGGTCAACTTCAGCTTCTTCGGCATCAGTGATTGGAGCATAGACTTGGATTACTGTGATGTTGAATGGTTTTCCTTGGATACGCACTGAGATCATTCTGTCGTTTTTGGGGTTGTACCCCATTACTGCCTTTTCCACTCTCTTATTGACTATGAGTGCAATTCCATTTCTTCTAAGGGTTTCTTGCCCACAGTAGTAGATATAATGGTCACCTGAATTAAATTCACCCATTCCCGTCCATTTCAATTCGCTGATTCCCAAGATGTCGACGTTCAATCTTGTCATCTCATGTTTGACCACATCCAGCTTGTCTTGGTTCATGGATCTTACATTCCACATTCCTATACAATATTGTTCTTTACAGCATCGGACCTTCTTTTCGCTTCCAGATACATCCACAGCTGAACGTCCTTTCGGCTTTGGCCCAGGCACTTCACTCTTTCTGGAGCTACTTGGAATTGCCCTCCGCTCTTCCCCAGTAGCATATTGGACACCTTCCGACCTGAGGGGCTCATCTTCCGGTGTCATATCTTTTAGCCTTTTAACATTGTCCATGGGGTTTTCTTGGCAAGGATACTGGAGTGGGTTGCCATTTCCTTCTCCAGTGGACCACATTTTGTCAGAACTCTCTGTCATGACCTGTCCATCTTGGGTAGCCCTGCACGGTATAGCTCATGGCTTCACTGAGTTACACAAGCCCCTTCGCCACGACAAGGCAGTGATCCATGAAGGGGTCTCCCCTGCTACCCCTAGGTTTTTGTTTGTTTGTTTGTTTCAATCTGTTCAATTATGCCCGATTCTCCGAGATTGCCTGGATAAATCCCTGCAGTTTTCTTGGCAAGTTTTTTTTCAGAAATGTTTTGCCATTGCTTCCTTCCTAGGGCCGAGAGACAGTGACTGGCCTATGGCAGGACTAGAACACACAGTCTCCCAGATTCTAGCCTGGTGCCTTAACCACTACACCAAACTGCCTAATGAGCTAAATCAAAATCTGCCAAACCGTTTTTGATACTGCATGGCAGATGAACCAGTGGTGGGTTCCAACTTGGAGACTCTTTATACCTGCAAATTACTTATTCAATCTTGTTTGTCTAGCACAGTGTACAGCCTTTTCTTGGTTCATCTGAATACTACCTTTTTGCAGTACTATATGGGAGGCACAAAAGAACTCTATTCACCAAGAGATGCTGTGATCAGAATGAGTCAGAGACTCAATGTTATGTATTTTTTCATAATACACATGGAGGTATAACTTTACTTCCTCCTAGAAAAAATAAAATCTGTCCTTTCCTACTGTCTAATTGGGACCTATAGAATTGCTAAGTTTTCATCTGCAGTGATTTACATAAGAAGACATAAATTGTTCTGATTTTGGAGTGGGATTTGGAATGGCATTCTATTCTATTCTATTCTATTCTATTCTATTCTATTCTATTCTATTCTATTCTATTCTATTCTATTCTATTCCTCCTCACAGACTGAAGAATTTGGAGAGGAAGGGATTACAAAAGAGTAAGCAAGCTTGTGCCTGTTTATAATCCCTTCCACTCCAATGAATGTAAATACAAACATTAATTCCCTTCTTGCTAATTATCCCAGGGCTGGGGTGAGTATTCCAAAGGATGGGGGAGTGGGGAAAAAGGAAAGCACAGTCATGGTCATGTGATTTCCCACTTAGTGACTTGTGTCACTTAGTGACCAAGTTGCCAGTCTCAATTGTGGTCACTAAAGAAGGACTACCTGTACTCTTTCTCAAGTTTCTGAAGAAAGCTATGGTTTTAACTTCAAGCTATATTCTTTTTTACTTCTGAATCTGGGAATGTGTGAGAGAGAGAGAGGGTGGGAGAGACAGAAATTTAATAAAGTAAATGTTTTAGATTTTCAGTAGGGAATAGTACTTACTGAATGTGTCTATTTTCCCTTATTATTCATACTGCGATTTCTTGACTTCAGACGGGAAGAAGTTTAAGTAGAAACAATCTATTTCTACATTTAGTGTTTGCACTATTTGTCTCAGCATGCTATGTTATTATTAATGACTGGCAATGCAAAGAAACTATCTGAAGTTAGCAAGAACAAAGGTCTAAGGAAAAACACTCTTGCTTAAAGAGCAGGACTTTCTTCACAAGTGGACAAACAAAATTAAGATGAAGGATATTCTCTCTTGGCCTTAGAAGTACTGTTTTCAAACACAGCTGATATTAGAATTCTTCCCAGTTTTCCAGCACAGCTTTTAGAAAGAAACAGTTGTTTTAGAATGTTGCAGTGACAATGCTTAATGGGCTGAACACAAGATATGTTAATGGAATGTACCTTGAAATTGATTTCTTGATTGAGATGTATTCAGCATGCAAAAGTTAGGTAGTATTTATTTAAATGTGTGCAAAGGAATCTAGTAACTGTTCTACCTAAGTGCAAGTGAAGTGAGTATTAACATAACAGATAGAAAATATTTTGCTGGTAGGAAATCTTTAAACCAGACAATTATTTATTTTATTTTATTGATTATAACATAGTCATATCACTGACTACAGCAGTCTTATGGTAGTTTATAATAAAAACATGAACCTAGAATTAATTCTGATATTGTTTCAGATAGGGATCTCTTGTGTACTGACTATGAAAGGATTTAGTCAATAGCCTTTAAATGGCCTTAGGAAAAGGTAATGTACAGAGGCATAAGGAGCTCAGTGAAAAGTCAAGATTCAAACAGCAATACATACAGGTATACTGGAAGGTATGGTGACAGGAAGTAGAAAAAAATAGGTGCTCCCTATTCCACCTTAACACACTACACACATTTCTAGTATAACAGTGCCATCTAGTGGCCTTCCTGACTGGTGGCCCTTTTACCGTACCTGTTGCATATTCTAACAAAAATAATGACTAAACAATTAAAACTATAAATGATTAATATGTAGAAAAAAATGCCTTACTAACTTTTAAATGTTAACACTTTCAGGAAAGATAAGAATGGAACCACTACAAAGCAGTGTTTCCTATTCCCAAATTGCCAAGAAGGATACCATGGTAGATGATACTGAAAGTTGCTGAAAGGTTGAAAAGACCCAACAGAGTAATACCTTTTCTGCTGATCCCCAAATAAATTTGATTATCAAGCCAAAAGAGCCCCATAGGTTGCTCTGAAATCAGTTTGAAATTATCCTTTTCCAGGATTGTCTGTAGAATTGCACCAGTCCACTCTCATTCCTCTTACCCAGTCATGGAATTTTAAACACTAGTCTATAATTGGACATATTTGAAGGCTCCAGAGCAGGTTCTTTTAAAAATTCCCTTAATTGCCTCCTTTAAACAGGAATGCATCATGCTCATCCTCACAGAGGATTTATTATGTTAATTGACCTTGGGTACGCAAGGTCAGTTATACTTGGATAGATTACAGGACTGGGAAGTGTGTGTGTGTGTGTGTGTGTTTAAGGCAGTGGTAAACCTCTGTATTATTTTGACTTCTGGTGAGGACATGATGAAATGAGTGTCCTCAAAGCAGCAGGGATGGCGTTGCGGCAGAGATTAGCAACCAGAAGGCAAATTCTGGCCACTTTCAATCTCTCTGGAAAAAGGAGAGATAGTGAGATCACCCACTTGCACTTTGGACAACTGCTCTTCATGAGTAGACTGCAGGAACTGAGGTTTTTCTGGTCGGCTCATGAGTGGAGCAGCTTGGAGTTGAGGGAGTTCCACCAAGCTCACAGCTGTTAAGGTAGCCTATATGGACAAAAAGCTCAGCCAAGCTCTTAATAACTTTTGGAATTGCTTTTTAATTGCTTTTTAACTATTAAGAACTTTTGGATCCACAAGTTTTACAACTTTCAGTGGTGAGTCTCCTTCAGTCCTTGGAGAAAGAAGCTTTAAGTACAAGATTAAGGACTTTAAAATTTTGGAGTGGGGGAATAAACAGCAAAAGGGTGATTAGAATCTTGATTTCAGAAAGTTATAAACGGATTAAGGGTCCAGAGGGATTTTAAATAATTTTAAAATTAATTACAAGAAATCTTACTGTGGAAAAATGCTGTTGTTTAGGGGGAAAAAAAACATGATAAGATAGGATTTTGAAGGTTGAACACTAGAGGGAACCAGAAAGAACTAAATATTATAATTAAAGGAGAAGAACACTTAAATTCAACTTATTAATATAGAATGGAGCAAAATACTTTAACTTTGGATCAATTCAAGGATATTTATGAATAATGGACTCAGAAGTTAATTTTGTCTCCTATCATAGATAAACTGGATTTAAAAGAGATTGTGGAAGAGGAACAAATTTTATTGGACAAGACTGAGACCGAGGCTGACTCAGATGTGGATTTAAAAATGACAAGTTATAAGAGTGATATGGAAAAAGATGTTACACTGGATATATAAATGAAACTGGCTGATGTCTTAATAATTAAAAAGTATATACAAATAACAAACCGGAAGAGTGACTTGGATAATTTTCTTACTTTGAATGTACAAAAAACATTTGTTAAAATTTTGAAGGATTTTCTGAGGGGAGACTAAGAGAAAATGAAATCAAGTTCTGGGACATTGTTTAAAGGGATTAAAGATCAAGTTTGTTAAAATCAAAAGGAAGGAATATAACATTGCTTATTTGATCAAGGTTAAAATCTATACAAAGATCAAGTTTGTTAAAATCAAAAGGAAGGAATATAACATTGCTTATTTGATCAAGGTTAAAATCTATACGGTATCCCTTAATGGATTTTTGCTGACCAAGACTGAATTACGAGGTTTTAAAGATTTGGAAAAAGAGATTTTTTTTGTTGTATTTTTAGAGAAAGTGATAAGTTACTGTGTTAAAGTAAAGGGAAGGAATTTGAAGTTGGCTTATTTGATAGAGGTTAGAATATATATGTTCTTTTCTGATCTTCCTGAATGGACTTTTGCTGACAAGGGTTAGGGTTAGGGTTAGGGTTAGGAATGACAAAAAGTTAGTTTATAGATAAAAGATGAGCTATGGGAAGAAGAGATCTTTTGTTGAAATGCTAGAGAAGGTATAAGTTACTGAAATTGTTTATACTTGTTGTTATGAAGGGGGAAGTCATTTCTTTATATATTTATTTTCTTTTTCTTTACTATATTCTCATTTTTTTCTTCTTTTCTATTTTTCTTTCTATTTTCTTTTCTGTACTTTCTATCCCTTTTTTCATTGTTTGATACTTTTTTAGTTTGTATTAGTCTTTTATCTTTGTAACTGCAAATTTTAATAAAATTATTCTAAAGAACTTCTGTATTATTGCCAATATAACAATGGTTATTAAATTCAATCTGAGCAGATTTTACTTTTAAGGCATTTTTTAAAGATCCTCCTAGCTATAAGGTACAAGCAAAGCTGAACAGGGGTCAAATGAACATAATTAAACAGCCTGTACACATCGTTAAATGTTATAAATTGAAATAGTTTCTCTCAAACTTATTTTATTTCTCATACTTAGTGAGCAGTTTAGAAGTAACACTCCTGCAGAGGTAAAGCAAACTGAAAAACAGTATCATTTAGAAATACAATTGAGGTGTGAAGGCAACACATTGTCTAGTGAGTCTCAATTGAGCTTATAAAAATATCCACAGCTTTTATGGCTTTAAAAAAGAACTATTCCAACCACGCATCCAAAGGCGTTTATAAAGTCTATTGCCCAACGTACTTGAACCTTTTGTTTTCTGCACTTGAGACATAGTTATACTCTCCTTGACCTGTATTTTATGAGAACAGGGAATGTTGTATCTGGAAACAGAATTTTCAAAGACAACTTTACAGTCTAAGAAAGTTCAGTTGGTGGATTCGGTTAGCATTTAAGATCTGATTTATATTTATTTTGCGGACTGGTTTCATTTATTAAAACACTTTAAACCTGCCCTTTATCCTTATGGCTTCTGTAACAATTTTGTTGTTCAGTCGTTAAGTCATGTCCGACTCTTTGTGACTCCATGAACCATATCGCACCAGGCCTTCCCGTCCTTCACTGCCTCCCTGAGTTTGCTCAGTTTCATGCTCATCAGTAACAATACATAGATAGTATAGGAGTGTCCAATAAAGTAAGAATATATCATTATCATGAAAACAGAGAGGAAGCAAATGCAACAGAACAGGCAAAACAAACAGTTAAAATATGTGGATAAACATTTTTTTTTAAGTTGACCATAAACCATATTTTCATATAGAAAGTGGAAACAAGTTCCCTAGAGTTGCTTTAAGGGATTAAAGGTGGGAATGGAAACAGGAGGTCTTTGGGAGATGACTAGGCCCCACTTCAACCTTTAAAAATACAACAGAGCCACCACCCCCAAAATAGGGAAAGCATGTCCTACCAAATTTTCACATTGGATGGTCTAATTTGGAGGTCATGATTTCACAACTTAGTCTCAGAGCCACATCCAAGTAGGTTTGATGACAAATAATATACCGAGGTACTTGGAAAACTGCTATTTAAAAAAAAAAAAATCACGGGCAGGTTTTTGTAGGGAGAAATATTCCTGCAGTGTTTTGGATTTCAACGTTAAGTATCAGAACCTTGAACTGGCTTTTGAAATGAATAAGCAGCTTCTTTAGTATTGGTAAAGTGATTCTGCTATGATGTACTGGTTACTTTTCTAGCCGTTGTATTTAGCACCTGCTGAAACCTCAACAGTGTTTCAAGGGCACCTACTGTACTCTGCTTCACATCATCCAGGTATTGGGCAACTGTCCTGTCCTAAAACGGCATGGAGTGATGGTTATTGAGTTGGGGTCAGCACATGTGCAGTGATATCTATCACATGTATCTGGATTTATGCTTCCAAAGCCTCTTTTTCCCAGGTATCTGAGCTCCATTTAGATTGCTGCAGAATATTTCTTCCTAACAAATTCAGTATAGATCAGATTGCTAGGAAGGGTATATTAAAGTCATCTCTCGTGCCCTTCCTCCCAGAATAATGTTTCTATTTGCCAATTCCTTCTGATTTAATGCTGCTGAAGCCATCGCCACCCCCACCATCATTTTCTAAAAAGACTGACCTGTTCCTGCTCTGAAAGGCTTTTGCAGCCCTGCAAATTGGTAACATTAATGGCTGTGAAAGCATCAAGTCAGGAAGGAACATATTGCTGTCTCCCATGGAAATCAAAAATCAGATGATGGCAGTTAGATTATACCAGCTAGAAATGGTAAGAATGGATAAACTATCAAAAAATCCTAATCACCAAGGCCAGATGGGCTTCATTCTAATCCTGGATCAAGATATACTTGCAAAACATCTACCTTTTCTTTTAGGCAAAGTGCAATTCCATTTAAATTAGGATGTACCTGAATTATTCACAGGACTTTTGATTTGTTGGGATTCACCTTCAGTTATTGGCCCTAATTTTAAGTAGATACATCATGAAGTGATTGTAGACGGATTGACATGATCATACTCTGTAAAAAAACAATTGGACTAGAATCGTTTTGTTCCATTTCAATTCATTAATTGCATTCCTTTTCATCTTGTTTGTGCTCTGAATAATTTTTAAGTTGAAGTGTCATAAAAAATGAAATATCCTATACACTTTTCATCAGTACCCAAATTGCTTGTGTTATAATTAGCAAATTTATCAAGATGTTCCTATTAAAATGGAAAATGTGTTTACTTGCAGAGAAGTTAATGCATAAATCCTACGTCATGTTTTTTTTTTTTTTTTGTCTTTTCATTTGTAAAGGCATAGTTGAGTTCAATGTTAAGGATTGATTTAAGTTCATGTATAATTGTGTTGTACTGTGGTTTGCATTATGGAAAGTGGTTTGAGGAGTGGGATACAGCATATAGCATTTGTAATGCTTCATCGTATTTTTTTCTGAATTCTGTAGACGTGCCCTTCATAGGAATTTGAAAGGGCAAAGATTCTCTCAAGTTAAGTTCAATGCTGATGAGATGGTTTGCCATTGCCTTGTTCTGGATTTTTTTTAAGCAGCCCTAGGATTTTTAAATCACTCTTTAGCTTTTTGAGGTCTTCCAAGATGAACTTTTTTTGTTTTCTTCCAAGTTTCAGTTTTCATTATAAAATGTGCCTAATGAAGGAGGTCCCTTCAGTAGAATAGCAAAGTACATAGCATACGTACACCTTGAGAACTTTACTCTGTTGTTTGTTTTGTTTTGTTTTGTCGTGTTTTTTTATTAAGACACAGATGGATCACTTTAGTCCCTTAAACTTTCAAGGCACAGCTCTTAACAGTTCTTATGCATTTGACATACTAACCGTAATAAAATAAGGCATAGTGTCCTATCCAAACTGTAATCATGGATGGGATTGCAGTTAAGAAGTTGACTCACAATCTGTAGCTGTGGTTTCAGACTATTTGTAACCATTATTTTATCTGTTTTAATCATGGCCTCCCATATTCTTCAAAACTAGAACAATAGCTAATGTGGTTAAAATTGCTGTGATCCAAAGTTTTGTTCTATCACCATTCCCTACTATTGCATAAAAGAATGTCTGTGAAAATAAAAGGCCTGAGGAAAATATCAGCCTCACTCCATTTCATGGGCTATTATGTGGCAATGTTGATGTTGTTTACCTTTCTGAGAAACGAACAAAGCCATGAAATGTCTGAAATGCAGCAACAGCAAAGGGGTCTTGTCTGCTGGTGGTGATGGGGTGGACAGAACAAGAATGCTTGATACGATTTTTGGTGATGTTATCTATTGTTAATGCCAAGCATTGCTTAATGTTATATGTGAACATGCTGAGATTGCCATAGGCCTATAAAAATTAAAATGGTCCCTACTTCCTCTGTGTCTTCTCAAACTTTGCCTACATTGTAAAATATAAAATCCTTTTCTTTTGTATTCCTTAGTGGTTCTTCTCCTTTCTCCATGGCCAGTTTCAGTCAGTGCTGACAGGTGGGGACTGATCTTGCCATGGCCCCTCACCCTCACCATGGCCATGCCTGAAGCATTCAGTGATAATCTCCCCTGATGTAGTTATCCAATATTGATACTCAACTTTAGCAGAGTCCACAAATTCATTTATAGCCTCTACACCTTTTAAATTCTGAGATGTATAGCCTTTAGAATATCATTTGGATGATACATACTGGACTTTGTCAGGTTTGTACTGATTAATCTATCAAGTTTAGTCAGACCGTTTAATTAATTCCATAAAGTAAGCTAGAGGGAAGACTACTCATGGGTAAAAATATATGTATGCTTGGCTCTAAACTTAGCTTTCACTATTTTAAGGAGTCTGTATGTAGAATGGCAGTAGTAGACAATGTTTAACTCACTATTCATGAGTAGATTTATCAACAAGTTTAGGTAACATATTCATGTCTATTGGGTGATTAATTTATGGAAGATCTTACTGATTTTCTTGAGAGGAGGAAGGATGAAAATAATAATATGAACCCATCTGGTCTAATTGTAGATTAGGCCATAAATGATTCTAGTTTTTTATTTGCCCCTATGATAAACCTCTTTCTTATAAAAATAATATTTAATAAAGCTGAGTAGCTGTGCCCAGCCTAGATTTATTGGCTAACAACTCCTACCATCATAAACAAGTGTGGCACCACATTGGAAACTCTATTCTAGTCAAAACCATATGTAGTTAAAGTCTTCTGATATATTTGACTACATATCATATTATTTCTATTCAGATTGTATGTTTTTATATATATATATATTAATGTTCCAATTAGGCATGCAATTTACTACAAGTGTTAATAATGGGTGTATATATTAGCAAGAAAAAGGTCATAGTCAAAAGGCTTTCTAGCTATCAATTTATATTACTAAGAGATTCTCACTTATATTCCCTATTTAGGATAGACCTAGATAAATGAAGTAATCAAAAGCCTGAGATATCAAATACCATTCAAACCTGCAAGCAAGCTGAAGACTCATTTCCAATCTACCTGGAAATTATCAGATTTCCCACTTTCCCATTTTAAGGGGATAAGGAGGAGAGAGAAAGAGAAAGGTTAGCAACCTGGATTTGTTACAATTGATAAAAACCTCCATATTTGTTACAATTATAGACATATTTTTTGTTAAATGTGTATATTAAAATTTTAACATCTACCTTGGGTTGTTTTTATAACTATTGCGTGTGCGACTCAGGCTGTATTTATATTGTATCATTGAGAGTCTGAAAATACTACATATGGAACTGAGGCAATGGCTTTAACCTGAAACAAACAGAATCCAGCTACTTTTATTGTCAGTGGTCATGACCAGGTGAAAGCTGTGTCATGATACATCTGAAAGACAATCTCTTTCTCCTTTTATTTTGGCTTTAAAACTTCTTCCTGTACATCTTTCTGAAAACAGGTTTCACTAGAGAAGGCAGACTGCAGTATACATTCTGCAATGTTTTATATGTATGTCAAAGACTTCCATTCTAACCTCATTTTGCTAATACATGATACTTCCTGCATTCCTGCATTTCTTTATAAATAGGAGAAAATTAGAGTTCATAGTAAAAAAAAAAAAAAAACTGAGTGTCAAAGTAATTTTGACAGGTATGTATAGGGATTGATGTTTTTGGGTGTGGGCTAACTCCTTTTTTAATCTTATTATCAGGTTTCCTAAGAAGTTTTCTCAATTGGGAAATATAATTTTTCCCTCCAGTTCTGGCACAGATAAAATATATAGATAGATGAGGTAGCATTCCTTTGAGTATTTTGGATAAGCTAAATGTGATCAAGACAAATTTATTTTGAGTTTATTTTTACTTTAAGAGGTCTTTCTGTTTCTGTTCTGTCATAATACTTTAAGCAAATTCTATTCCATATTTTCAGTTTTATCACTGGATATTTATTTTAACTGAAGTTATTGATTGGTATAAAAAAAATTAAGAATTCAACTCCTTAAGCTCAATTTGAAAGCTACTGTATGATCCCACTAAAACCCTGATAAGCATTTGGTTCCTCAAATGTCTGGATCAGCTTCAGTTCTGCCCTTCTTCCTTCTTCCTCTGTCTCTCCTTCTGTATACAGCCTAACATGCATACATGCATAGATATATATTTGGTTGAAGAGATAACTGATCCTTTTATCATGAAAACCTTACATTATGGACATTATACACTTTTAAAATAGGTGGTACATTTTCTTTTGTTTTTGAGGCAGATGGAATTTTACCTCAAAAGAGAATCTTTTGCAACATTATTGGTCAGATATGATGTGGCTAAGGTATATATAAAACTGAAAAAAAGATTTGGTTTACCTAAGAGTACCTCTTGCTTTGGCCTTGGTGTTTGGGCTGTCTGGAGCTGATTCCATTGCTGCCTCTATCAGAAGTCTATTCAGATTCCTCTGGGACTTCAGTGGAATTAATTGAGGCCCCTATGCCAATCATCTACTTTTATAAGAAATCGGTACAACGGTGTGCAATTAACTATTCATGCACATTCCAAAATTAGCTTCAATAATGAATGGAAGTTTACTGTCAAGCCCTTAGCAGCCACTTACAACCAAAAAGCAAGACCCTCAAGTGGAGAAAGCCAGCAACTAAGTGCCAGTTGCTGATCCTGTCTAGAAGTTGCTGTACAAATTCAGCCCAGGCATCAAAACAGCCAGACTACCAGAAGCTAGTAGTAACAGAGGGTGATGGAAAAGACAGAGAGAAAGCCCTATACTAGTCCCTTTGAGCTCACTCCCATATAATTGCCTGCTGGTGGTGAGATAGGGAAGAGAGAAGGCTAGTTGCTAAATTAGTGGCAAAGAGTCCCAGATAAGAGGAACATCATTATATTCTATCATGGGATGAGGTATCATCAGTATGCTGATGATACTCAACTATATATCTCCATCCCAGGTGACCTAAATGATGCTGCGTCTACCCTTTCGTGGTGCCTGGAGGCTTTAGGGGCCTGGTTGGGGGACAAGAGGCTTCAACTGAACCCTGGTAAGATGGAGTGGCTATGGTTATGGGAGCCTCAAGATGTAGGAGCTTATAATCTCTGGTTCTAGGTGGGGTTGCACTACCCCAGACAAACCTGATGTGTAATCTGGGGGTCCTCCTAGACTCACAACACCTTTTCGAAGAGCAGGTGGCAGTTGTGGCTAGGAGGGCCTTTGCACAGCTTCGTGTTGTGTGTCAGTTATGCCCTTCCTGGATCAGGAGGCCCTCCGCACAGTCACTCATGCCCTGGTCACCGTTGGGATTACTGCAATGCACTCTACATGGGGCTACCCTTGAAGAGAATTCAGAAGCTACAGCTGGCACAAAATGCAGCGGCGTGGACAATCTTGAATGCCCCTAGGGCGGCACATATAACACCTCTGTTATAGGAGCTACATTGGTTGCCAGTTTGCTTCTGGGTCCAATTCAAGGTGTTGGTTATCACCTTTAAAGCCCTTCATGACACAAGAAAAGATTATCTGAGGAGCAGACTTGCCCCTGTTATATCTGCCTTCCCCACTCAGTCCAGCAGAAGGGGCATGTTGCAGACCCCACCAATCAAGGGATTTCAGCTGGTGGGGTCTAGGAAAAGGGCCTTTTCTCCCGTTGCCCCCACCCTGTGGAACAGCTTGCCAGCTGAGGCACAGGCTGCACCCACTCTCCTGGCCTTCCGAAAAGGTGTAAAAACATGGCTATGCCAGATGGCCTGGGGGCCTGATGGGAGCTCACATTGCTGGAACTGGCTTGTGGGATGATTGATACTGCTTCCCCCATTTTCTTGATTTGTATACTGCTTTTATAGATTTATGATTTGTGATTTAATCGGGGGGGGGATTTATATTTTTATTGTTTTTATTGTCTTGGTTTTTAATTGTAAGCTGCCCAGAGTCACCCTCTGGGGGAGATGGGCAGCATATAAATTTAATAGTAAATCAATAAATCAATAAATAAAAGGACATGTTTAATAGCTTCAGGTTGTCTATCATCACATGGGTACATGTCCTCCATAAATAATCCTATTAATTTAAGTGGGAATAAGCTAACTTTTCTGGTGAAAGTTTCTTCAGTAAGGTTCATTTCCATGAAATGTGATATCCATGAACTAGCATTACAAGGATTAATGCTATAGTCTTAATTTGCAGCTAAGTATCGACAAATGTACTCTATCTTCACTGTGTCTGCCTCCAATTTTAGACCACCATTTGAGACACAGTGAAGTATCTGGAAAACAGCTTTTAAAAACTTTGAATGAGTAAACTCCAGAGGGATAAAATCAGAGAAAGGGCCCAACTAAGCTCCATAAAGGTAGGTAAAAATCTTCTCAGCCTTTTGGCTAAGATCAAGTGTATCAACATGGAGTTTCAAGCACTGCTTTCTTTCAGAAAGGTTTTTCAATTACCAAGTCTATCTTTTAGCCCTGGGATATTCTAATGATCTTGCATCCAAGTTCTGACCCTTTCTTGCTTTCAAGTTCAGCTGGATGAAGTAATTTGCTGTAACATATCCATACCCACTTTGGGATCTTTAAGCAATGGTAAAAAGTTCATCCTGGCAAATTAAAGGTAGTTTACCATGCATACATAATCTCTTTCAGTAAAAGGAGGTTTTATTGACATATATATAACGCACACAGAACCAAAAGGTCAAGAAATTCCTTTAGGGAGTAGCAAAAATACGATAAACTTCAAGGGTTTTAGCTGAGGATATTAGCAAGTTAATTCAAAATACAAAAGAAAAGAATACATTTTAAATGAAGCCCAAAGTGAATGTTACCTAGGCAGAATACAAACAGAAAAACAAATTGTTTTAGAATTCACATTGGGCTATGGTTAAGACCCTGTTTGCAAATTTGAATGGGATTTGGCATGTCAGGCTTTTGATTACTTCACTTCACATGCAACTACCTTAAATAGAAATTGAGATTTGCTTGAGAAAGACTGCCTTTAGGCCAGATTGAGAATTAGGGTAACAATAGAAGATAATATATGTAGCTCAGGGCTGAACTGTGGAGTCCTTGGGGTTCTCTGAGCTTTGCTGTTTTCTTGCAGACATTTCATTACCCAGCTAGGTAACATCTTCAGTGCTAGTGAGTGTGGGGTTTGCTCCCTGTTTATATACAGTAGCTGTGGAGTCCCTGGTGCTCTCTGAGCTTGGTTGTTTTCTTGCGGACGTTTCATTACCAGGCTAGGTAACATCTTCAGTGCAAGTGCTTGCTAGCCACCACAAAATAACAATGAGGATCGAAATAACACAGTGATGTAAACCTCTGAAATCCATTCCCTGCTCTTCTCTTCCTTGACTGGCAGCTTACTGCTGTAAGTGGCTGGAATGGAAAAAATAAATATTATTATTTATATTTTTCCTTAGCTTGATTAACTGAGTAGCTATGAAATGAAACCTATTCCTGCCTGGGTTAGCACATGACCAGGAATATTGATGATGATTAGGTGTCTCCTTGAAGGTATGCTTGTCATATCCAGGATTTAACAACAGCATAGAGTCTCTTTTGTTTTCCTTTCTTTTCTTAAGAATAACTTTTTAACATTTCTTGAGAAATAAGATTAATAGGAAGAAAACACATCTCTTGATGCCTAGGCCTTTTTGTCTTGTGACTGCCCTTTTCCAGAGTAAGGATGGGGGAACATTACATACTAAAATTCAGAGGTCCTATTATGGCCAATATTTAATGCCAATTTGATGTATTTGTTGAAGGTACCAGGCTGGAAGCTAGGACACTGAGTTCTAATCTCACACTAGATACAAAGCCAGCTGAGTGACGTTGGGGAAAGTCATTCTGTCTCAGCGAAAGGAAGAAGGCAGCGGCAAGCCACTTTTGAAAACCTTGTCAAGAAAAATGACTTGTCCAGACAGTCTTCAGAAGTCAAGACAGACTTGAAGTCACAAAATTATTACTATAGACAATATGAACTTTAAGAAGGAGGTACTTTACAGCAGCATTTCAGGCCTTCCCAGATGGGTCCCAATTTGCTAAAATTGTATTTCATGCTATTGAGGATAACTCAGCTGGGTCAACACCTATTCTTAAACTGTGGACCTAATGTTGCAGAGAGATGGTGATTCATTTAACATAGTTTGAATCCTCTGTCCTCAAAAGAGAAAAAAATCCATCTATATTATCTTCATCTTAACAGGATTTAATCTCAATTTATTCACCCAAAGTCTTATCAGGTGACAGTATCTGGCTAACCATATCTGGCCTTGAAAGCTAAGCAGTGTGGAGGCCTAGCTAGTTCTTGGATGAGAGATGTTCAGAAAATTCCAAGGCTTAATGCTAGACTGGGAATCCAAAAACAAAAACATCTCAGAAGAACACAGTGGAGAACTATATATATACTTTTACCAAACAATTATATGAATATGTCCATGAAGTTACTAGACCTAAACTCAACTTGAAGGAGACATTACTTTTTTTTTTTTTTTAATTAAGCCAATAATGGCTTAGAAGTCAATTTAGCTGCCTACCAGACCACTTTACTCAGATGACAAGGACAAATAAGAGCTTAGTATCATGAATACACTGACAATTCTTTTCCCAAGTCCCTATATAGCATCTCCCATGACTTTTATAACAGCTTTAAAAAGCAAGGGGAATAATATGCTTTGGGTTGCAACACTCTTTTGATGCTAACCAGGCAAATGCGTGCAGAACAATTATATGAGCATTCCACAGATTTCCCAAGTCACAGAGTTAATTTGAAAAGCTACTAAAAGAAAATACTATAAACATAATGCTATGATCATCCGCTTTTAAAATAATAATTCTGAATAAAAAATATTGTATTTTGTGTCATTATTTTGCTGTCATTTTAAAGCCTTGGCAACTCACATCATTGTTAGTCTCTTGTATACTTCTGTCATTAATAAAGAAACATGAAAATATAAAAATCTATATAAATATTATTGCGAGCTTGATTGCTGCTCTTTTCCATGTTTACATCCAATTTTCATATGTAGCCAGCTCCTGAGAATTCAGTTTTCAATATATTGAGATTACTTTCAATGTAGGCAACATGTTGTGCCAGACAAGTGCCCTGAAGATGAGCAATCTAGTCAAATTTTCTGCTTTGTTTATAATATATATTTTAAGCATTTTTATATTAGTTTTTACTTACTTTAATATAATACATAACTTTTGCAATATTGTTAAGTCAGTTCATCTACTTTGTTTATCTTTGTGTAACAACAAAACTTGAAATTAATACTATTATATTCTTTTTTACCTTTAACTGTTGCAATCAGTGCTGTTATTTTTATTTATTTAATAAAGCAAACACACCCACCACAAATTCTGTTCATCAGATTTAGACTATAAAACTCACATATGAACTATACGCAGGGCTTCTGAAAAGAGATGCTGGTTTCTCCCCTTCCAAACACTGCCCTGTAGTTAGTCAACCAGCGCAATTGGTAGAATGGGGCAGCCTCATCATGCAGTTAAATTTTCCAGCCAGTTTAATCCTGTGTGTGTGTGTGTGTGTGTGTGTGTGTGTGTGTGTTTTCCACTATTGAAATGTTGTTAATCCTCTATGGAAATCAAGTTCAGCACCCTCAAACTAGTATTTTAATGTGTGGATAAATATATATAATAGTTTGCTTTTCTATGACCTTCAATAGATTAAAATATTACTTTGTTTTCAAATAAGTAAGAAATGCTATTCACAACACAGTTTACATTTGTGTGACTTACTGATCCATAATTTTACAAATTGCAGGGTTCATCAATCCTTGAGCTTTATGGAGAGCAATGTGAGACAGGAAATAGCTCATGTCTAACTATGTTCCGGCAATGTCTTGAAATCTGCCTTGGATCACCTTCTTCTTCTTCTTCTTCTTCTTCTTCTTCTTCTTCTTCTTCTTCTTCTTCTTCTTCTTCTTCTTCTTCTTCTTCTTCTTCTTCTTCTTCTTCTTCTTCTTCTTCTTCTTCTTCTTCTCCTCCTTCTCCTTCTTCTCCTTCTTCTCCTTCTCCTTCTCCTTCTCCTTCTCCTTCTCCTTCTTCTCCTCCTTCTCCTTCTCCTTCTCCTTCTCCTTCTCCTTCCTCTCCTTCTTCTCCTTCTCCTTCTCCTCCTTCTCCTCCTTCTCCTCCTTCTCCTCCTCCTCCTCCTCCTCCTCCTCCTCCTCCTCCTGGCTATTATTTTCAGCTCAAATTATTTAAAATGGCCAGACATCTAATGCAGGAAATTATCTGCAGATCAGAAGGATGCAGTCCTTATATACTACTGAGATAAAAATTTTAATAAGTTGCATCAGGGAACTTTCGGTGACAGTGGCACAATTCAACAGAACGTTCAATAGAAGTTGATTCATAGCTATTAGTAGTTTATAGCCATGGATTTGATTCTCATTCAAATTAATTGGAAGAATTAAAAAAAAATGTGGACTACCAACCCTCGCCATTTTATTTATAAAAACTTCCAAAGTCCCTGATCAACTCAATTTAATGATTAACACATGAAATAATTTTATTTCTAAAGAATGATTTATGCTAATAATGTGTAGTTTTTGTTGCATTTGATTAGTTAGGATTTGTTTCTCCTTGAACAACTCAAATTGTGTTGTTAAAGTAAATATCAATCAGTTAGCTTTATTTCTGGTTATGTTGATTATATGATTCTATTTACATTGAAATAGTTTTCTCCAGTTCCTAACCCTATTCATTTAATTTTCATACAAAATAGGTAACAAATTTGTGGTGTATGCATTTATGGAAAATTCTGCTATATTACTATGCTTTTCTGAAGTTCTCTCTGATCCCATTTTTGGAATGTGTCTAAAAATGGTATTCCTGCAGCAAGTTCTGCCCTTTGCCTGCATCTTACTGTTGAGCAGAGTGCAGCAAAAGACCCATAAACCTTGCTCTCAGGAAAAATACACATCAGCATGAGAGCTTGCAAGTAGCAATGTCCATATCCTGAACTCCAAAGAAACTCCAGTCAGAAAATATAAGCTAACTGGTCTTTATTGATAAAAATGCAAAAACTTCATAAAATACAAGTTGCATACAAAAGGTAGGATATAACAAAAACTTCTTCTCATATTAGCTTCCAAGACTTATCACTGCAAAGCCTCTAGCTAAAAACACTCTCAGAGAAGAGGTTCACTACTTAGTTACTTGTTAAGACTACATAACCTATAAACCTACATGGTTAACTGTAAGACTAAAAACACACACACATACACACACACTGGACAGGTTGGGCATTGTAACCCTCCCTTATAGTGCCAGTTGAAAACACTCCTACTGAATAACTAACACACATACACAATTTCAGTAGGCGGCAGTAGACAAAATCATAATAACATCACAAGATACTTTGTTATCTCAACACTTGTTTTGTAAAGCTAACAGGATGAACTTTCTTCCCATGAGAAAATCCTGATACTTACAACCAAAATGCAAGAGTCACACAGATTCAGAGTAGGCAGGTTTATTGCAATGAGCAAGGAGGTCATGTTATAGAATCATGAAAACTAGATCTGTGTATCTTGGTCAATTTATCAGCAAGTATTTCAAGGCAGAAATTCCCTATTGCCTTTGATCTTCTTTCTAACATATTTTATTTATTTGCCGTACAATTATAGACCCCCAAAAAAACAATAAAGGAAAGGAAGGAAATGCTAACATAAATCACATAAAAACAATTGACAATGGATTAGATGCTAAAAGAGAAAGAAGAGAGAAAGGAAGATGTGTGTATATCTAGGTAAATATGTCAGTGATATAATGGGGAGGGGTTCTCAGCCAGGGTGAATTAGCTTAAGTTGAGGGAATTGTAACTGTATCTTTGGCTTAATGGGAAAAATGCTAATTGTTTATTTGATACCACAACAATGTCTCTTTGTTGTTTTTCTGCAGTACTTTGGAAACATGTTTTCATTCCAAGGTCAGAGAACTCCATCACATCACTGCCCCTCTCAGGGCCCCCTTTCCGCTCCAACAGATTTGAAATAGAGAGGACCCCCTTCCTTTTCAGAATTAAGAGCTTGACAGTTTGTCTAAATGAGGCCTTTGTTCCCTAGGGAGAGAAGAAGAAAAGGCAGGAGAAGGGACTCCTTCATCACCACTGCTGGAGGAAGGCAGCAAAGCAAAACTCAAGAGAGAGACTTAGACAGATACCTGCTCCCCATGAGTGGTTTTTGGTTGACAGTGCATGCTGGTGTGGGAGAGGGAGACTTCCACACAGAATCATCATCAGGATAGCTGAAGTCCAATTCTTTGCCCTCCCTATCAGACACAGTAGAGGGAGAGGGTGTGTTTATGAGGATATTAGATATATAACTTAGAAAAAAGCTGGGGTGGTGGAATATCTGCAGCAGCTTCCCAGGTCTTCTCTGCATCAGGGTAGCCTTTCCAGTGAATGAAATATCCCAATCTGCCCTTTCCTTATCTGGAATTTAAAATATATTCTACCTCAAATTCTTCCTACCTCACCCAAGTGCAGCTGGTGGGGGTGTTCCATGGAATGAAGAGGTCAGAAAGGCTTTCAAGAAAAAGCAGGGTATAATAAAATGCTGCATGGATTTTCTGGAAATCCAGTGGCTGTAAACAAAACACCTTTGGGCTAATTTAAGCTGTTAATGGGAATGGACCAGTAAATTTAGAATTCAATTTCTTGGAGACATGTGAAGAAGGGAAAAGCTTAGTAGAAAACCTGACATAATCTCCCATTGCAATAGGAAGAATTGTCCTGCATGTTTGAGCATGCTTATGCTTATGCTCAAACCCTTGGCAAGATCCAGCTATTGCTTGAGGGGGATTTGTGTTGCTTGTAGCTCTTGTAGGAAATTAGCGGCCTGAGGAATATAAGGGAGGAATATGGGCCTTAAGCCGTGAGCAGCCTGCAGTGGGGATGTGCCAGTAGAATTCATGGGCTTGTTATATGCAAGTTCAGCTAGAGGTCACAAGTGAGGCCAGTTGTCCTTCTGTAGTTGACTTAGAGGCACAAGTGTTGCTCCAGAGTTGCATTAGTTCATTTCGTTTCACCATCCTACTGAGAATGATGGGCAGAGGATAAATGAATCTGATCCTCAAGAACAAAGCTTTCCAGAAACATTATATAAATTAAATGTCACAATCCATAATAATAAGATTGCTCATCCCTCTGTATCAGAAGACATGCTCAATGAACAGTTTTGCAGTTTCTGGTGCTGAGGAAAGGTCAGTAATAAAATCCAAAGAGACAGTTCCCCCAGCCTTGCAAGAAAGGGGAGGGGGTATTACACCCTGGCTTGCTTAACTGTTAAAGGCTTGGCAAGAAGACAAAAAGAAACATATGCTTTTGCATCTGCTGTTATGCAAAGCCACCAAAATCCTACAGTTAAAACAAAAAAAAAAAAGTAAGGTTTTGAAGATGTCAAAGTGCCCAGCAGTTTAATTGCTATGAGAAATCTTCCAATTTTCTCTGAGAGGAGGTGGAATAACTGATAATTGTGGTGGAATGCTTGTCCTAAGAAAGGAGAGTCCTTTGAAAGCCATTAATCTAAAACTGAACACATGGAACTTGGTGCTGCAAGTGCCTATGATGAGCCTTTCCTGTTTCAAGATCTTAGAAGGTGATGTTGGCAGTGTGAGGGCAGCAACACTTTCTGGTTTCAAGATAGTGGCTGGAGAACCATAGGGAATATAGTATTCAGGCTTATGAAGAGCATTTTCATGCTTGTTTTGTGAGCTAGGAACATTGGTGATGTAAAAGTTAAAACCCCCAAAAATGATCTCACCCAATTTGACATTGAATAAATTTCTATGCAGTCTGTACATGTTCAAAGTTCTTATAATGAGTCCATATTTGGATGGGATGTGCTGATCTTCCAGAGGTTGTCTCCAGTGTTGGAAAGCATATTTTATGGCTAATAGTTCTTTATTGAAAACATCTTGGTCCCATTCACCTTGTTCAAGAAGTTTGGAATAAAAGGCACAAAGCAACAGTTCTCTTTGCGTTTCAGTAAGAGCTTGAAGAACAGCACCCAAGGCAAAGTCTGATTCATCCGTTGGAACAATGAAAGAATGGTTGGGATGTGGATGGTGCAACAGGGCTGGGATTTGGCCCTCTGCAAGTAATGGTGGATTTTGTATCCTCTTAAGAGAAGATTCATGTAGAAATTATCTGACTTCCAGTGTTTCACTAAGAGAGAGAGAGATAGGAAGCAAACTGTCTGAGTTACTTTGGAATGTGCTTAACACCTTTCTTGGTGCCTTTTCAGACTTTAGCAGACATCCCTCTGCATAGATATTGTGTAATGCACCTCCTTCTGGGTCTTCTTCCCAGCCCTTCCCACTCTGGGGCTTCTCCAAAGGCTATAGGCATCTGTTGCAGGCAGCATCTGCCTCTGTCCCCACCTGCCTTAGGTTTTGGGTGAAGCACATCCCTGTGTCTGGGTTTTCACTCCTCTTCTCCCAGGAAAGCCTCCAGCCATGTTTTTGCCTTCTTCTCCCTTTGGAGTCTGCCTTCTCCAATGGCCCAGCACATAGACAGCGATGTCTCCCTCCAGCCACTAACTTTCTGCACAGTCTCTCCATAGGCATTTTCTGCCTTGATGCCTTAAAGCAGCACAGGCTCAAATGTAGCCCTCTCCATCTCCCCCCGCCCTCTCTCTCTCTCTCTCTCTCTCTCTCCAGCAGGATGTCCCCAGCAACTGAGGAGGTGGGTAAAGTCTACTAGGCTTGGCCAATGGGAATGCTGCCTCCATCTGACCTTGTGACAGCAGAGCTGGGCTCCAAGGCTGTTCCTGAGCCGTTCCTCCTCATTCTTTCCTCCCTCCTTCTGCTGACTCATGCCAGCACAACAGTAGCCAGCTTGCCCACAAAACCTGGATAGTAGGTATAGTAACAGTAATCAGCCTGCCCACAAAACCTGTTTAGTAAATAAAAGGGTCAGTCCAACTGGAAAAAAACTAGATTTCCAACCAGTAGTTTATCACCATCTTCTAGGCCCCTACCTGGATTGCAGGCATTCCTTTCTCAAGCACTTCCATTGAGTACAGTGAGAATTGATCTCAGTAATTTTGTTTGCACTGATTCCAGTGGATTCTTATTTGTGTAAATTCCCCCCCTGTGTACCATAGAGGATTAGAGCTAACAATCTGGCCTTAAAAATGTTCATGCCTCTGAGATTATTGACCTCAATGTGTGTAAAAAAAAGTGCTTGTTAGCATTGAGGATCTTAGGGATAACTGCACTGTGTGATTGTGATGTGCACTCCAGGTGCCTTTAGCCTGAAATACCACCTTGAGGTATTTAAAGGCAGTATCCTGCTCTATTTTGTGCCCTTCTAATTTCCAGGATTGCTGTTTGGCCCACTTGGCAAAACTCAGAATTAAGTACCAATTGGTTTTGCCTGCAGTACCAAAATATTGCCACTTTTTTCAGTCTGATAGAGGTTCGTGATATTATAGTGGCATTATTAAGATTGTGGAATGTTCTGGAATTGTTAAAACTGTAGTATCTCCTAAAGGGCTTGGCACAGTTGCTTGAAAGCTTTCTCTAGTGTATATATGTATGTGTGTGCTTCATTGGCAGACCTGATGGAAGTCTGCATGAACATATATGTGGAAATAACTGGGGAAAGCCATTGTAATAATTGGTCCAAGCCTTCTGAGGATATAACCGTTTTAACACTTCACTTCAAGAAGAGGCATTCCACTTGCATCAAACACATTACAAAGTATCCTTTTTTAATGTTTTGCATCAATTATCAGAGGATTAAAATATTAAATTAGTAGATTTTTTTCAGCCAATATCCACTAATAATATTTTTAATAAAAATACTTCAACCATTGAGAATATTATAGGATGAAATATGAATCCTTTGCAGTCATTTAGAACTCCACTATTGTTGCTGTGATTAAGTATGAAGAATGTGCACATGTGAATGTAATGGTAACCAATCCTGCTGCATTTACTCCTGTTGTTTTCCCACTATTACTCTTGAAGCAAGATTCCTCTCTTACTCCAGTTTATGAACATGGTGGGAAGGAAAAGATACCATTTTATAATTTCTGCCAGGCAGATATTGGGTTCTCTTTTCTTCCTGCTCTTCTCAAAGAAAGCAGTAACAGTAGATAGAATAACAAAAGATAAAACAATGCAATATTATGAACTATTAATCTCTGTAATTGTGTAAACATTTATTCTCTAAATAATTGTTGTGGAAGACAGATGAGTACAACTTAGCTTTTATTTTTTGTGGTACTCCATATCTCCTAAAATTGCATAGCCGGTGCTCAGAAGCAGACTGCCAAGAGATGAGGGTCTGATTTCCTGCCAAATTGTTAAACAAAGTTTTTTCAAAAGTGTTAATGCCATGATATAAGTTTAATATACCTAAAAGCATCATCTCCAAAGATGCATCTAGATATTCTTACAAATTTTGGATGCCCTAAAAGTAATAAAAGTACACGTAGGCCCTAGCCACTGGGTTGGAACTACAGATATACAAAACAGTTCAAATCTCAAACCTGAGACAACAATTTAGAATGGCTTGTTCTTGCAACAAAATATATTCAAGACTACATTTCAGAAATGAAACAAGATGTATTTTTTGTCTATATTTGGATCTTTACTTTAAGAGTCCAGAAAAGATTATATTTTAGTTTAAATATTTTTTGAGTGTATAAAGAAATGTGTATGTATTCTGCACGAATTTGCGTTTTGTTGGTGTTCAGCGTCAGAGAAAAGATTGTGTCATGGTTTGAGTAATGGTCATAGAAAACATTGCTCTTATCTTTTGCTTATGAGCTTCAAATGCAGGCATGTGTTTGGCAGAGTTTGGCTAAACAGTAGCAGAAATTATTAGTGTTGTGTTTTATGCCATTGTAAGACATTAACAAAACCTATGCATGTAGTCAAACAGCAATAGCTCTTTGTATTTCTATGTAACCAATTCAGCTACCCATATACAATATTTGGAAACATTTTTAAAGAAGCCTGTAGTAGAGAAATGGATATCAAACTAGGATGTACTAACTGCTAATAAAGAGAGAATTGACTGTCCTTTTCCTTACTTGTTAGGTCCAGAGCCTCAGTATAAGAACATACATACATACGTACATACATACATGCATACTTTTGCCAATCTTTCTACAAGTTGGATGGCCGGTAGAAGTTAGCAAGGAAGGCACCCCAGCTACTCTTGTGATGCTGTGGTAAAAAACAAAAGTGAAAGGGTGTCACACAAGGCTTCCATTGTTTTGCATGGATGGAACATTTGACACATTTTTAATTTTGTTGCCACAGAACTTTTAAGCTGTTCTGTTTTATTCTGTTGCAATGGAACCAGGTTGGATCATGCTTTTATTTAAATAAGATATACTTTCTGTTTTGCCCATATCTGCCTCTTCCACTGCTGGGTGAGCAATGATATAAACTTCCCGTGTGTGTGTAATTCTGAACTGTTAATATCCAGACACGCTGGGTCTGATAACTATTATTAATTCTCAGTGGTTTTCCATCTCAGAAGCCTTCACTGCCTGATATCCTGGAAACACCCTTCTTTTATCCCCAGAAGTAGAGAGTAAGATACTCAAAATTTTAATGACAGCCTAGGTGCAACCAGTACCAAAGTTGCAGCCCTTTCAAAGCCCTAGAGTGGTTCAGGCTGCATTGTGAACTATTTTCTGAGCAGTTTAGAGAGCTCAGCTGGCAGGAAATCAGAGCAGAAACAACATCAATGTTGAAATCTTGTTTCTCTCTTCTCATATCTCTGTGTCCAAGCTTGCCTATTACTGCTTGACAGCCTGCTTATTTGCTTCTGATCTACTTTCTACTTTGCATTGTGGACCACAAACTGCCATCCTTCAGTACAGCTAAAATAGGCCACTGGAATAAAAACACTCTAGCTATATTGCTTATAATCCTGACAAGCCATCACGAACATATCTCTTGTTCAAACTCTTTGTGACAAGCCAGCTTTGGAGATGCCTTATGCTAGGGTTGACAGTAGACACTCTGGTTCACTGTTGTTTAGTTTAGACATATGCTACCTTTTTTAAAAAAATCACTGTGTAGCATTCAGAGGTCTTCACTATGAAAAAAAAAAAAAACTGAATTGGATATGAATAAAGGTAGCAGATGAAGCCAGGATGAAAGCTCAGCTATGTTCTCCAGGTGTTTCATTGTTTTCATTTCATTTGCATTAAAATGTAATTTTAATGGCAGCTTTTGGAGGGGTTCTGGGCTGCACCAAACTTTGGAGGGCTATGTGCAGATGTTAGCTGTTGGTCTGATTAACATCTGTTCTGTAGAGATCCCCACAGGAGTCTTTCCCAGCTTTATCTTGTGAGGCTGGAGATTAATCCTGTGCTCTTTTTCCTTTTTTCTTCCCATACATGTTCTTTGGTCCTTGTACGTGCCTTCCCTTGTACTAGTTTTAATTGATAATGAGTTTGTACTGTGTTTCTTGGAGATTGATGAATTGTAGATACAGTATATTAAAACACAGGTGAAGTGCTTTAAAGATATATATATATAGATATATTGAAGCACAGGTGAAGCTTTTTGAATACTGTGTCACAAAGCAGACAATCCAAAGTGTACATTTAAGTACATTGTGCCTTTCAGAATAAATTCATTCAAACATACTACACTAAATAACATTTTTGTAGCATAAAATAAGTCATAAAACTGTTGTGACCCTTTGGAACATATTAGATTATAATGAAGCGGTTATGCTACAGAAATGTCTCTGAGCTGCTACCAAATACAGTATAGAAATCATATAATATGAATTTTTATTGCACTTAAATTTGTTGCATTTTTACAGTGTTATTTATCTGACTAGCATACAAGCAACCCATTTGCAGTTAATATGTTAAATGTATTAATTTAGATATTTACTTTCCAAGGTCAATTCAGCATTCGCCTCAACTGTATAAAATATAAGGATATTTTTTTCAAATCTGTACAAGTATTTTTAATGCCAGGAGCCTAGGATTCATTTATTGGCTTCTGAACAAGTTGAAGATAAGGGTACTAGTACATACAGTGGTACCTCGGTTCACGAACGCTTCTGTTCATGAACAATTCGGTTCACAAACAGCTCCGGTCGCAAAAATTTGCCTCCGTTCGCGAACGCTGGATCGGGTTACGAACAGGATCCGCGGCCATTTTCCCTACCGTGACATGTGGTCGCGGCTTCCTGTAGGGAGGGGGACTCTCCCTCCAAGCAATAACCGCCTCCCCACCCGCCTTCCTGTCCTCCACGCCAGAAGTCGCATTAAGCAAGGTTAGCTTTCTCTCTCTTCGTACTGTACTTTGTGTCATATTTTTGCAGTTTAAAAAAAAAAAACATATGGTTCAGAATGGATTAACCGTAATTACATTGAACCTTATGGGGAAATTTGACTCGGGTCACAACCAAAAATCGGTTGGCAACCAAATTCGGGGTCAGAACGGATTAACCGTATTTACATTGAACCTTATGGGAAAATTTGATTCGGTTCACGACCAATTCGGTTCGCGACCAGAGTCGCAGAACGAATTAAGTTCGTGAACCGAGGTACCACTGTACTTAGAGAGGAGTAATTGACACAGAGTATTATTTGTAAATTGGATTCTAGATGTTTTTCATTTGTGGCAAATAAGAATTGTCTTCATAAACCTAGATAAGTGAAACCTGTTCATTAAAAATTAGTGATGTGTGTGTGTGTGTGTGTGTTTTTAAATACTGTCAAATATATGAGAGTAAGTGGGGTAAGTTGCTGATATTTGGTGAAAGTTACATGGTAGCTTCTGTTGTTTGCTAGACCTTTTGTCATATATTATACTAACTATAGTAAGTGTATAAGATGCATTTAGCTCCACATTTCCCTTCTATTGCTTATTTCTTGTCAGCTATAATCAATTCAGTTAATATGGATTGGGAAAATATGGAAGAATTCTTGAATTTAAATTGTTTTCCAGCTTTATTTTAATTGAATTGGGAACGATGAGAACAAGTTTAAAGAAGGAATGTGGTTTCTGTACTAAAACTAAATCTCCTCATCTGACTGAGAACAGTGTTGAGATGTGTCTTCCCTTAAAGGCTGGATTAGTCTTTGGCAACCTTTGTATAAGAAACCTGTTGTTATTCCATGCCTCTTAACTGAACAATCTGCTACCAAGAATTAGCTGTCAGTCCTCTTAATATGTTCTATCTGCCTTATCTCAGGCACTAGGAGAATAAATAAAAGGGGAAAGGGGTTAAGGTTTTCCAAATTTTAGTGGGATCTTCAAACACTAGTTGGGGCCTTAGGTAGCTATCCCATGTGCTGAAGACCTCTATGGTTACAGTGAAAGTAGAAGAAATGCTTGTTTAGGTATACTGAAATGGTAGAAAAACCATTAGTTTTTCAACTAGTATTTACTTGGTCAGGGTCTTTCCCACTAAATTCATCTTTAATATTCAAAGTTAATGAAACAAATGCTTTCATTAGTTTGCTAGCAATTAAAACAAAATGACACATGTGGAGAAAATATTTGTCAAATTTAAAAGATTGGTTAATATCAGCATTTTCAGTTTTTATACTTTTCAACATTTATTTCTAAATTGGAAACTAAATTATTTTTGTTGCACTGAAACATGTGCTAGGAAAATTAATGCCTGATGGACATGAATATTTGGCTGTTTTTAAGTAATTTTGCAGTATAAATGCATAAATGATAAAAATACATCCAAATAACTGCACAGATGAAGCAGATTTGATAATTAAAAATAATATCTCTAAAAATAGAAGAAATTAAGTCTCTTGAAGCCAATTTCTTATAAACCTCAAACAGATAATGGTTTGGACAACAATTCAACTATTTTTGAGACAATAAATTGTTAAGCATTACAGTAACCATTCATTACACATTTGGAATTCTGAGAACATGCCAAGGAATGCTCTTTAAAATATATGGCCTTATGGAGGTGATCCCATTCACAAATCGTTGCCATTACTGGTTATGGAATACCCATTCCTTCCAATCATCCCCCAATTTAGCTCTTTCCTTTTCTTCTCAGTACTGGGAATGCTAAACTAAACAATAATAGGGAAGACTCAGAATTGGAGTTGGGAAGGAAAGAATATCCTGGTGTCTCTGAAATCTACTTGAGGAACACAATAATTGAGAGTTATATACTCTCTCTTAAAGGATCATAAATGAGACTGGCAGTCTGAATCCTGTAGTCTCTTAAAAAACAGGATTGAAAATCTGCTTCATTCAGGATTCACCCTACCCAATTATGGGAAATTAGAAACAAGTCTATAATTACTCATCTCCAAAGGAACCAATGCAGACTTCTTCACCCCCTTAAAACAAAGCGGCATTCTGCTATCCCTAAGAGAGGTATTTATGATGTTTACTAAGACTTCACTAATAATTTATTTGCTAGACAATATAAGCATTTTAGACAAGGATTAAGAAGACAAATGGTGGAACATCTGCTCTAAATAGCCCATCAACATGATTGGTTCCACAAATTGAAACTGACCCAATCTAGCACACAAGAGAAATTAATGGACTCTTCACTTATTGATTCCACATCAGTGGTGGCATATATACTAGCCTGAATGTGAAAGATCTTATTCACTTAAAAAAAAAAAATGAAAAACTTCACAACAAGCCATGGAAGTTTCTGTGATCAGACTCAGGGAAGATGTGGCAGAGGCAATTACCTCACAGCCTGAAAAAAACTACTATGCTTGTTACTCCCTTTACTGAACTCCAGCTAAGTACTTTAGCTATTACAGTTTATCTTTGAAACTATTATTATGGGACTATTTTTGAAGCAAGTTGGGATGGGCACTTAGAAGCAATTTGTATCAAATATTCTGGTAACTCCAGGTCCCAACAGAACAGTAACAGAATAACTGAAGAGGCCATTAATCGTTTCAAGGCCTCTTGCAATCTGAAAGTGTTCAGTATTGGCACCAGAGTAGGATATAGCCACCATTCAACCTTAAATAGATGGTGAACCATCCATGACCTTGGGCTGAAATGAGGTGTCCCTTTCCATAGGGTACCAGTAGTCAAAGCAACAGGAAGAATCTCTTTCATGCTTTGACTCCATGGCTAAATTAAGCCCCACTGACTCCATTGGATTCTAGTAATTCAAAGCATGACTATTTCTGGACCAAATTCAACAGATGTTGAACAAATGACTGCAAATATTCACATCTTCTCTACTTTTTGTCTCTAATATTATGCAAAGTAATTTACTTCAGTTCCAGATCAAAATCTTCTAATGCTTTAGAACACCAAGCATTTTCTTCCAGAGGTCATTTGTTATCTTGTATGAGTCACATGACTAAAGAAAAGTCACAAATCAAGTCTTAACCACTGGATATATTGAAAAAGGGTTATGCTCTCTACAGTCAACATATTAATAAGGCAAACAAATCTATGAATAATTAAATATAAATTTATTTCATTTTTAAAAGAAAAAATCCAGTCTGAAGTATATTGTTATTAATTTTTGCACTGAGCTAGAAAAGAAAAAAAGATATTTACTTTGAGATATCTCTCATCTCCTAATAAAATATGATGATAATTATTGAGAAAATAAGCTAAATTTATTGCAGAATTATTAACTTAAAATTAATGGAAGCTCTTTGATACCGCTTGAATTAAAATTAACATAAGCTCACATTCTTTGTTAATGCTAATGGGATTTGTTATATTTATACAATATTGTTTTTTAGCTTTGTTTTTTATTACAATATTAGAAAGTCCCTGTTTTGAGCAATTAATTTAGAAGCAAAGGGTAATTTTAGATTAATTGTCTTAAAGCACAAAAATGTTACACTGCAGTGTTTTACTTCTTGCATGTTTCAAAATGTGTTCAGAGAATCTTTCTGTCTTAATCTAAAAATGTTGCTGTCAGCTTTAATTATGCTTCTCATTACTATGAAATACTGCCAGAATTGTGATAAGGCTGTTCTGAAATTAAAGTTACTGTTTCAAAAGCTTGGTGAGTCACTGTGACAAGATTGTTTTTTTTTTATGGGATTATATTTTTCTGTGTTTAAGGAAAAAACGGAGTGCAATACAATTCTGTGCATTATAATAGAGCAAAAATTGCATCTGTCTTCAAATATTCCTTTAATATTGCCTAAAGGTGTATCAGTACAGTGCATGTATTCAAGGTTCTGGTTCAACATATTTTAAATTTCAGAGTATTTTTGTAGTAATCTTGGAAATGGAATATAATACATTAGCTGTTCACTGGATTTGATTCTGGGGTAGACACTAGTCTTTTTGATAGGGTTAATAGTTTTTCTTAAGTTTTAGTTTTACTCTTGTACCCCTGCTGATTCAATGCTTGCTTTCTTCTCCATGTTTATTTCTGGCTCATGTTTCCTTCTGTCTGTTTAATTACACATATCTTATATAGCTTCCCTGATAAAACTGTAAGGTACTCTATTCCTTGGGTAAGAACTAATAGTGGCAGGTGTGTGATTATCCTGTTGTCCATAAGGAATCCATAAGGTATGGTGTGCGAAGAGAGGACTCTTTGGAAAAGACCCTGATGCTGGGAAAGATGGAAGGCAAAAGGAGAAGAGGACGGCAGAGGATGAGATGGCTAGATAGCATCACTGAAGCAATGAGCATGAAATTGAGCAAACTCAGGGAGGCAGTGAAAGATAGGAAGGCCTGGCGCAATATGGTTCATGGGGTCACGAAGAGTCGGACACAACTTAATGACTGAACAACAACAACAACAAGGTATGGTGGGACTAAGCAAAATGTGGACAGAGCACTTATGAATTTTCTATCCAAACTATCCCTTTCAGGGTCCACTACTGACAGTCAGTCAGTTAGTTAGTTATTTATTATGGTTAATGCTCAGAAGATCCACTACAGTTAGCCTATTCAGAAACAGAGGCTTGACCTGGATGGGTGTTTCTTTACACTATGTAGGAAGCGTTCAGCTTCTCAGGTTCAGGGGAATCAGGCCTTAGTGTTAGCAACTTGGAACAGCTCTTTGGCAGATGGTATAGCAGCTTTGGGAGGAAAGCTATGGCAAACCTAGATAGCATATTAAAAAGCAGAGACATCACCTTGCCGACAAGATCTGCATAGTCAAAGTTACGGTTTTTCCAGTAGTAATGTATGGCTGTGAGAACTGGAACATAAAGAAGGCTGAGTGCCGAAGAATTGATGCCTTTGAACTGTGGTGCTGGAGAAGATTCTTAAGAGTCCCCTGGACTGCTAGGAGGTCAAACCAGTCAGTCTTAAAGGAAATCAACCCTGACTGCTCATTGGAAGGATTGATAATGAAGCTCAAGCTCCGATACTTTGGCCACCTAATGTGAAGAGAGGACTCTTTGGAAAAGACCCTGATGCTGGGAAAGATTGAAGGCAAAAGGAGAAGAGGACAGCAGAGCATGAGATGGTTAGATAGCATCACTGAAGCAGTGAGCAGGAAACTGAGCAAACTCAGGGAGGCAGTGAAGGACAGGAAGGCTGGCGCGATATGGTTCATGGGGTCACAAAGAGTTGGACATGACTTAACGACTGAACAACAACAAAATAGCAGCTTTGGACTCAGCCTAATTATCTACAGCCTTGAGTGCTGAACCTAGGATAAACAGTGTGAAATCATTTTCAAAAGAACCGAAGCAAGATACAGTGGAATCAGAACTTTCATGAATGTGGAAGGTTATATTCTAAGCTTTCCTCACCTTTAAAACATTTAAACCTCTCTTACACAGATGCATGATTGAAATTAAGGCTGACTAGATAATAATTTGAAGAAATGAAAAATTCAAAAGTGCTTTTAATATTAACCATTGCTTCAGATTATTGTTTGAAGCAGTATGAAGAAGAAAGATATGTGCATGTAAGGTAGATTCATTTTGTATAATTAAAATATTAATCTCAAATCTCTATAACATATCTAACTCAGTCCAAAATGCATAAGGTAGTCTTCTCAAAATTGTTGGCATTCAGATGTGTTGAATTACAACTGCCCTCATCTCCAATCATGGCTATTGGCATAGGTTTGAGACAGTTGCAAATGTGAGAGATGCGTAGCTAAATGATAGAATAGATAGAAAAAGCCAGGAATAAACTTGCAGTGCAAATGTGGCTTTTAAAAACCTGAAATATTTCATCTAATTTTGCTATGTTTCTTTTTAAATTAAGATATATTCTTTACAACAAGAAATGTATTTCCCTGTGGAAAAGATGCCTTAAGATAAAAATCACATAGGCAGTCCCTACTGGCAGATATATGAGCAAAAGCATTGTACCTAATTAAATTGTGCATATAAATTTACAGTTTATAAATAACATGACAACATAATGGTAAGTGATAAAGATTATATCTCTGCCTAACAGGATGGATTTATTTCACTGATGATAATCTTAAATCATTTTAACCACCAAAAAAGAAAACCTAAACATACAATTTAAATAATAATATAAAATCTTTCTTATTTAGGTCATCCATTTTGGAGCAAGTGTGCCTACTGTTTGATTGCTATAATATTTAAAACCTCTTGACTGAAATTAAATGGAACCTCTTCCTAGTAGATGGCATAACTATGAAATTTAATCCATTGTTATGGGTTTTCTAAAGAGTTGTTATTGTAGAACAATACACATGATTTCCAAACTCCCTTCCAACTCTTATTTTTCAAAGTACAATATCTGCTTAAAGGAAAAGAGAGAGAGAGGGAGAGAGAGAGAGAGAGAGAGAGAGCGAGCAAGTGAAAGTGGAGGATAATAAAGATTTCCACAATCTCTGTAAACCATTATCAAATCAACTGGAAGCAGTAAATACTGATTTTGTTGTTGTGATGTTATCCTTCAGCTCAGAGTCTTTTCTGCATACAATATAACCTATTTTATTTGAAAAACCAAGAAAAGTTATCTATGAAAGAGTTAATGCCCCAGAGATACAGACAGTGCCTGCTCTCCTAGGGTTCCAAAGCACTGAGACTTTGGTCTCAGGCTGGAGTTGATGTATTTGTGGGGTCCCTGGTTTGGTTTGATTTTTTCATTGATTGTTTTAGTCCAGGCTGCCTATGAGGTTGTATGTTTTTAATGGTTTTAGTGTTTTGGATTTGGATTTGTAAGCCACCCAGAATCTATGGGAGTGAGCAACTAAATTTAGATGATCATGATGATGATGATGATGATGATAATACAAGTAAAACGAGTAGGGCAAAAGAAAGCAAAGTTAGTACCAATAGTTATAGGTGTCTTGGGTGCAATCCCAAAACATCTGGAGCACCCCTTGAACACCTTTGGCATTCATAAAATCATCATCAGTCAATTGCAAAAAGCAGCTTTCCTTGGAACAGCTTATATCCTGCAACAATACCTTTAACACCATCAAACAACATCTGCCTATCCCAGGTCCTTGGGAAGGATTCGATAGGTGGATAAAAGTCCCAAATCCAGTCTAAACATCTGGCTGACTGGGTGACCAACCATCATCATCATCATCATCATCATCATCATCATCATCGAAACAGAATATTTGCATTAATGTACATAAATACATTTTTCTCTGTGTACTAGAAAACTGAGATAGTTTCAGTGATAAATGTTCAAATAATTAATGATACCCTCATTTTGAGAGGTTATTGCAGCCAAGTTCCTAATAGAAATCTACTCTCCACTTAAAGGTAGAAACAGGTTCCCTTACTTTTTCTGGATTAATTTAGGAAACAGCATGACCATTCTTATCAGAATAAATATGATTTCTAATGTAATTTCCACTCTCATACTGACATGGACTAGAATCAGTACTACACTTGGTGTTCAGAGTATATATCTGATATATCTGCTATACATTCCAGGACTTCACTGCAAATATAGAATTTACATGTGGGAAAGCAGATTATTGTCTAGCCTACCTCTAATATGCTGATTTTAATGCATACTATATATGTTCTATTTTGTATATCCACATACTGGGAGCTTTCAAATATTTGACATCCCTGCACACTGGACTTCCACAGGCCACTTATAAAGACATAATATCTAAATATTATATAGCTACATATATAATGTAGCCCAGAGATCATTTAGATATAATTAGGAAGTGGCTGATGTTTCTTCTTACTGTAAGTCATGCTCTTTCATACAGAAATCAAAAGCATCAGACCATTGTTGCAATGCTTGCAGCTGTGCTGCTACACATTTTTGTTTGAAGAACCCAACATTTTACAAATCTGAGATAAATATACCACTGATTGTCCTTTCTGTTGATTTTTTATTAGTACTATTGAGTACTTTGAACACAGTCAGAGGAATGAAACAAAATTAGAGTGAATGGCATTTTTAGGACATTTCCTAAGAGAACTATACAAAAGGCTTACTGCTATAGCGATTGTTTGCAATTAGGTTACTTTAGAGAAGAAGAAATATCTAGTTCCCATAATACTTTTAAAAGCTATTACAGTGTTCAATGGCTTACTGAACCAGGGAGAAGAAAAAGAAAGGTGCTTTATTTCTGCCTACTGAGCTTTTGTTGTTGGGAGGTTATTAAAGTTGTCTTAATTTATTATGGCAAACGAAAACCAAGGACAAAATTCAGTTGGAACACTTGTGTAAGTGTGGCTTCATAAATGACTCAACTGCAGACACAGACCTTTCACACTTTCAATAATATTGCTTTTATTTATTTCATTAAGTCTGATATAAAACAGGCTGGTAACCACGCTGCATTTGTTAACTTCGAGTTGGCATAGTTTGTAATCACTGGCAAGCACTTTGGATTCGTGTGTGTGTGTGTGTGTGTGTGTGTGTGTGTGTGTGTAGGCAAAAGACAGCTCCATATTAACTTCTCTTTTTCCTGTCATGAATACCGAAGGGTATCAGATTTTCTAAAGGGGCCAGCATCAATTGGAAGTGCTAACTCTGGAGATAACCTGAATGAGAATTCACATATATTTACATATTCTGGACATAATTTTTGAAAGCTATTCAAAATATTATAGGTAGCTACTGTACCTCACATTTATTTATTTATTCATTCAATTTTTATAGCTGCCCATCTCACCTCAGTGATAATTAGCGACTCACAACAATTAAAGCAAATAATAAAAATATTAATTAAAACTTACAAAGACACAAGCCATCAATAAATACCACTCCTATCAGAATGTTTGGAACTCTTGTATTTTGAAGGCTTCAGTGTTGAAGGTCAGGCATTCATTCATTCATTCATTCATTCATTCATTTATTTCATCATATTTATATAGCTGCCCATCTCACAAAACGTGACTCTGGACAGCATACAGTAAAAAAACAAACAAACCATGAAGTGGACAATATTAAAAAAAATTCCACAATTAAAAACATCATTATTATTAAATTATTATTATTGTTGGTCACCCAGTCAGCCAGATGTTTAGACTGGATTTGACATTTTTATCCATGTATCGAGTCCTTCCCAAGGACCTGGGATAGGCAGATGTTGTTTGATGGTGTTCAAGGTCTCATCGCAGGATATAAGCCGTTTCAAGGAAAGCTGCCTTTTGCAATTGACTGATGGTGATTTTATGAATGCCAATGGTCTTCAAGTGGTGCTCCAGATGTTTTGGGATTGCACCTAAGGCACCTATTAACTATTGGTACTATCTTTGTTTTCTTTTGCCATAGTCGTTCTATTTCTATTAGCAAGTCTTTGTATTTTGTGATTTTCTCCAGTTCTTTCTCTTCTATTCTGCTGTCTCCAGGTATTGCAATGTGCACCATCCAGATTTTTTTGTCTTTCTTTTCAACAATTGTTAAGTTTGGGGTGTTGTGTGGCAAGTGGTTATTATTATTGTTTAGCTATGTTGAAATATGTTCTTCATTGAACGTATCAGTGGAGTTAGAAGGATCATACAAAGCACTTCCAAAAATACCTAGGGAATCCCTACTTTGTAGGGACTTTATGTACTCCAGTTTTTTCTTACCAATGCAAGCAGTGCACTGAGTGGAAATGCATGGAGAGGAATGCTTGACTTCAAGCTCAAAGACTGTCCCACCCCTTGGCTTTCTATAGGGCCATGGGCACCATTGAACTTAGGAGGAAAAAAAAAATAGAGTTAGGATGTATATATGGCAGTCAGGTGACGATAATTTATTGAAACAATTTATCAACTGACAGTGACCTGTTCCAAATAATGACAGCCTTCAGTCTGTGTTCTTCTTTTCCTGACTCAGAGTATCCTGTGCATTTCTCTGCATCACAAATTTAACTTTGCCAGTCTCTGGCATTTCTCACTTAACAAAGCTGCTAGCAATGCTGATGGCATCCATTGCCAACATTTAAGGTTTGTTTGAAAGAAATCTAGCACATGAATTTGAAGCTTTGCATTACCACTAAGTATAATTACAATGAAATGGATCTCTGGCATATTATAAAAACAAGATACCTCACTAGTTTATATTTCTGGATAATAAATGACTGTTTTTCTTAAAGGTTTTTTTTTTTTTAGGATGATGTGTTCAGCAGTTTATGATTTTTGTATGGCTGAAATTGCTTTTTTTCCCCCCTCCCAAATATTTCTTTTAAGATTTTGTAAATTAAGTATGGTTTCATTATGTTTTGAGTTGTGGGTTGGGGTGGAATGGGGAACAGTAGGTTACTGCTACTGTGAGAGAGGTTATGTAGAGAAGAGCTCTTTTTACCATTCTTCCATCAAATAGATCTGTGTAACACAAATTGAGGCATTTATTAAGTATCAGAAAAGACATACAATCATTTTTTTCAAGGTTGTCTGCAAATGGTTCAACAAACATCTGTAATAATCAGGAATGCTCCAAAACACTTAAGAGTATAACTGTCATAGCTAGACCCAATGTGAAAATGTTTCTTGGCTTCAGAAAACGAAAAAGCAACTGACCCTGCCATTAAAATTATTATCCATACAAAATATACGCATGGAAGAAGGGCAGAAATGAAGTCAAACCATGCCTTTCCCCCCCAGTTCCAGAGTTATAACTTTTTGAAATACCTTTGTCTCAGCACTGTGCTCTGTTCTAGTAGAGATCCGTGATCACCGAATGTCAGGGAAAATAGCTTTTTCACCCCAGTGATAATTATAACAATGCAGGCCAAGTCATATCTTCCCAACCTGCATCAATGGGTGATGCTGAATTTTTCGAGAGGACTGCTGACAAGTAGCACTGTTTGTTGACATTACATACTGCAAGACTTTGCAGCCTAAACTGTTAATCTGACAACTACGAAATTCCTCAGCAAACTGGTATAAAGCTTCGTAAGACAACTTGGTAAAATGTATACAAATGAGTAACAAGACATTTCACTGTCTCTACATATTATATGCTGGAAATCTTTAAAATGGTAAGGGTTACAAAAATGTAATCACTCGTGGCCAGTATATTGAGAGGTTTCAGAACATGAGGGCAATAAAAGTAATAATTTGAAAGCTATTAGGAATACATGCCAGGCATTTTTGTTTTGGGCATGTTTGGTATCATCTGTGAGATTTTTGGCACCATTCATGTGTTATTCTTCATGGATACAATTAATTCTAGTACTAGTGGAATATGTTTCAGTGTCTCCAACCATCATAATCCTTCTAAATGTGTGGGCAGTGTTTGTAAGATGAAAGCTTATAACTGTGTAGTTTAACATACTGGTCTGGGGAATCACAGTGCACTGAATATTGATAGGCAGTTTCTCCTTCCTTCTTCTTTTGTTCTGCTTTAATACCTTTCTGATGAGACTAGTGAAGCATCTTCCAAGGTACCTTCCTTCTCAGTTTTCATAAAAGACATCCCTGTTTTTTTTCAAGGAGTCCTATAAATAGCATAAACAATTGCCATAGAGAAGGAACTGCCACATTCTTATCCACCAGAGATAAAACTTCTTTGTCTTCTGTTTGCAGGGCATAATTAAATCTTTCATCACTTAAAAATCAAATCTAAAGCAGTCCAATGAAGTAACTCACATGGCATTCAGTCCAATTCATTAAATTAGTCAGAGAAGGAGGAGAGGGGACAAACAAGGCAACTATTTAAGCCTCCATGCCAGCAGAAGTCAGCCACCTCTCTGGGTGAAAACTAGCTACCTCCCCCTTGACCTCCTCTGTCAAACTCCATTTCACTGTCCCTGTTTGCCTACTCAGTGAGTTTTCTCTGTGGAGACTGGGTTTTTTATATGCCCCTTTGAGCTGTCTCAGGTCAAAACAAAGCAATTTTATCAAAGTCTTATGCATATATACATAAGAGCCTTCATAACTCATAAATACAATAGTAAAGTAGGATCCAGAAAGCAACATGAAATAATCTCTGTAGGAATTGTTTTTAAAAAAGTGTTGTAAAAAACTCAATAATGTTGGATGATATTCACTATTACATTCTCATTGCTGCCTGGCAAGATTTGGCCACATTATGGGTAACAATGGCCTTGTGATCTGCTAGGAGATAAGAGAGATTCCAATCCAATCTCTATGTGGCCACTCTTTTATGAAGGGTTTAATTCAGCAGTCACTAATGGGAGATATTGAAAGACTGTGTGCCATGAAGCCTTCTGTCCAGGTGACTCCCAAGTTAGAGAAGATGTGCAACATGAACTACTGTACTGTAATTTTTATAGGGACTCACATGCCATATTAATTAGATCCCTCACCTAGGTCAGCAAGAGCAATGCTCCAATAAGATACATTGGGGAACTACCAGCAACTAATCAGCTGCACTCAGGAAACTGCACACACAGTTAGCAGTCAATCAGCAGCACCATTCATCTTCCCACCTTTTGTCTACTACTGATAATAGAAAACTTTCTTCTGATAGTTTTTTTTTTTTAATGGAATTTTGTGTGAGAAAGTGATGGGAAAAGAAAGAATAAATAGACTCTTCCATATCACTGCTTCTTTCTCCATCAAGCCTTTCTTGTTGCTTTCAGTAAAAAAGGAACAAAGAGAGTTTTCATGCATTTGTAATGTGCATTTATCTATACTGAATTTGGGAGACAAAGTTGGGATCCAACAAAGACTAAGAGGATTGCCTTTGCTGCTTTACCCATCCTTCTTGAGTCAGATTGGCCCCAACCTTGGTTTCCTTCAGAAGAACAGTAAAAACTGTTCCATTATGAAGAGCATTTAGAGAGGAAGTCACTTATTCTGGATAATGGCATACAGAATGTTGTTTTTATATTTATATAATGAATTGTTTAAATTGTTTTATTTTTCAATGTAAGCTGCCTAGAATCTTGTTGAACAGGCAGCTTACAATCTTTGTAATAAATAGATACATAATAAGCAAGCAAGCCATGCTCTAGAATTTTCACTTAAAATACAATCATGATTGAGTCTTGCACATTTTCCCCTCAGGCACATTAACCCAGGCAAAGGGATTGTCCATTTTCCTTTTTTCCTTGGCAGAAGTTTAGCAGGCTACTTCTGCCTGAGCTGACTGAGCAACTTCATTGAAAGGTAATGGCTCAGCTGAAATCAGGGGATGGAATGTAGGGAAAGACAAGAGTCTCAGCCATTGGGAGAATGGACCACTACAAACTCCAGGGTTGCAAAAGAAAAGACCAACTGAGCTCTGGTTTCAAATAAACAGGTGCATAGAATAGAATCTCAGTCATCTCTCATAACAGGTCAACATGATTTGATCAGACAGGTCCAGTGCAAATTTTGTATAGATATAAAGCAGTCTTAAACATGTTCCATGATGTGGATTTTATATAGGGCTTCTTGATCTGGGCTGCAAGAATCCAAATGTACAGAAAATGATAGCTGCTACTTAGAAGTGATCTGGATTTTTGCAGCCCAGGTCTGATAGTGCTAGTTTATGACATAAGTGCTAATAAATTAATCTGCAAACGGCCAAGAATATACATTCATTCTCAGCAGTGTGCAGAATAGAGCATCTCCCTTCCCTACTTTCCCTCAAAGAAAAGGTACCTTATGGAGACATGGAAAGGCTATTTCTGCCAATCAACAAAGCCATCCTCAAGCTTCACATACGCAGACAGTGTGAGCTTCCCTGCAAATTCCTGCATAAATAGGCTTTGCATAATTATGGATAGAAATCTTTTGGTTTTTATTCCACCCCTCCCCCCACAAAACTCACACCTATACACACAGAGAAACACACACTTTGCACTGGTGTTAAAAACATAAAGCAGCTGTACACCCAAAGAGCTGTGTTAAAAGCAAATTGTCCTGCTCTTTCTCTTTTGTGAACACCACTTAAACCTTTGCTCATCTACTTAAAAAAAACCTTATTTCCTACTTTCAGTGCGTTGCTGTGTATTTAAAGAATACCCTCAAAAATAGAGCTGCTGTGTCAGAATCTTCTGTGAAAATGTAATACTGAAGCATGCTGATTTGCATTACTGTCCCGAACATTAACTTTCAAGTCAATTCCAGTGATTTGATTTCAAGCAATATATTAAGGCTAACTAGAAACCTTTTACAACTAGTTTCTCTATGTGACAGAAATACCATCCGGAATAAAATTCTTTGAACAAATATTAAATAAGTACCAAACCTTTCAGTGAAGACAATAGCTCTCACATATCTGGCTGGAGACGATGCATTCTTTGAATTCATGTCAGAATATAAAGATGTACTTTTTTTGTTGTTCAGTCATTCGATGACTTCCAACTGTTCATGACCCAGTGGACATAATTTTTCCAGGATTATCTGAGTAATAGCTTCAAGTTCTTGTAAGTTCTTGCTTATACTGTCAGTGTTTTCAGTTGGCCTTATAGGTAGAAATTTTGCATGACTGGAAAAAGTAGTTGTCAGGCTGGCTTTCAGTTTTCCTCAATATTCTGTTAAATTGAAGATTGTGCTTAGAGGAAAAAGGAGAAAGTATAGCAAGGAGAGCCTGCCTAAAAACATCCAAGAAGTAGAGCCAGATTATTGCTTTCCAACTTCATTTATTTATACATTTTTTGCAAGAATCCTGAATATGCACTGAAACCAAAGTTCCTATGAAAAGATATTCATGATTAGGTTAATGAGTATGACTACTGATTAAATTTTGAAGATGTATAATTCTCGCTTTTCCTTGTTTCCCAATTTCTTTGCTTGAGAGTTGGCTTCCTAGATTGGTAAAGGAATTTCTCATTAAAACCTTCCTCCCATGCAATATTGCACAGCTACTTTTTATGTCAGCAGAAGGTTTGTTATGTTCTGTATTGCTGTCTCTTTGTTTTTTCTAGAATTTGGTTGAAAGGTGAAGACCCACAGAGAAGCTCTTATTAGCCTAAGATAAACTGTTTTTCACTGAAGAACTCTTGGAAACAGGAGTCTGCAAAGAAATTTAAAATTACTCTACATCTCATGAAGTAAGAGTCCTGCATTGTCACAAGCACAAGAAAAACATGTGGCAAATGGAGCCACCATATCCTCCTTTCTGTGCTGTCACAGCAGGTTTTACATTTCCTTTTACATTCTTCATTGTATTAAAGAAGTATGTTCAAGAGTCTGTACTATGACCTTCTGTTTATAGATTTGATATACTGCTTTTATTCACTTTGACATATGCCTCAAGGGCTCTTTGTGGTAGATGTATGCATTAAAACAATCAGGATGAAATGCCTGACAAGATGTCGAAATGTTGTCAGGTTCTAAGCTCAAGATATTTCAAATCTTTCAGGGAAAGAAAGACTATTTGCTCTTGTGTTGCTGTTATTCCATTTTGGTTTCCTTTCTACTTACTTACTTACTTACTTACTTACTCTTAATAAGAGAACCAACAAAATGAACTTCATGCACGTTTCTTTCAGTAAACTCAGATGATTGTTCATCCTGGTTATATGGTTAAGTCAACTGGTTCTTATCAGCTTGTTTATTTATTTATTTATTATTTATTTATACAATTTATATAGCCACCCATCTCACAAGCAAACGACTCTGGGTGGTGTACAACAGGGCTAAAACAATTAATAAATATATTAAAAGATTTAAAAAAAAAAACCAACAGTAAAAAAAAACAGTAGATGAAGGGATATTAAAATAACTGAGTTACCTCAGCAGTTCACCCATCCCCTGGGGTCCCCAGGTCTGCTGGCATAACCAGGTCTTTGGGTTTGCATTAAAGTGAATTATTTGTAAAGTTTATTGAAGAATTTCCCACACATTCTGTTTTTGAAACAAACTATTCAGAGGACTTTAAGCTGATCAGTTGACTTTATAATATTACAAGAAAACAATGAAAAGAAACATGTATTTTTAATTTATTTTAAAAGGCTTAATTTGAGATTTTTAATTTTTTAAATTTATTTTGTTGCCTTTGAGTCAGCCTTGATTCCTGGTGACTGCCTGGACTAGCCCTGCAGTTTTCTTGGCAAGAATTCAGAAGTGATCTGCCATTGCCTGCTTCCTAAGGCTGAGAGACAATGACTGGCCCAAGGCCACCCAGCTGGCTTTGTGCCTAAGGCAAGACTAATTTTGTGGGTTGTCATGATTTTAAAAGTTAACCTGACTTCTGCCTATTGATGTGGTACCATGCTACTCTATCTTAGGCTATCATCAATATTCTTCAAAGCAAAACAAACTACTTCCATATAATTTCCAGGAAAATGTATGGATGTGCTGATGGGGTCCCAACAGTCAAGTTGAACCTGAAGAAGAGTATAGTTTACCTAATCATAGTCATTTATAATTAGTGTTCCCAGCAACATTTGTTTTATATGATAAAAGACTCTTCATCCTTTTGTGCAAACATAGTTTATCTAGCAATCAACATTTCCCTAGCACCCTAATGATTGTATTTTAAAAATTCTCCTTAGATGGTAGTGTACTGCAATTGACTGGAACAATATTTTGTAAATTATTTCTCCTTTGTAGCAGTCATTTTAGGAAGAGGTTTGACACTGCATTCAAACAGAGGAATGAAACCCTTGCTCCAGGAGCTCTTGCTTGCTTGTAAATATTTGCACTGGTGTTCTGAGGCTAAATATTCAAAATACAAAAGTGGATCATTTCAATTATTGTCATCCTGAAAATCATTAAAACATTGCATTGGAATCACATACTCAGCATTAGCTCCATTTGATGGAGTTGTAAGCAATGAAAACCAGACATTTATCAAACATCGTCATTATCATACTGCTTACTTGCAAGTAGCTCCATTGAATTCAATAACATTTCTCAATAAGCATGGTAATTATGTTTTAGAAGTGCTGATCCAATCAACTAAGGCTACTTCTTACCTAGTTAATGTCTGATTCCTTTTTTTTTTTCCAGCTAAATTACCAATCCTGGAAAAAAATAGATTTGTATATTTCAGAAAGATTTTTTTTTTAATGGAAAACAGGGAATAAATTGTCTATTAGATCACAAAGCAAATTTACAATTAAACATGAAAATTGTTCCCTTTTTATTATTAGATATGGAAATAAGGTTGATATTGCTACAGGCTTTTAATGTTTTACAGTAAACTCTCACTTTTGGATAACAAGCATTTTTTTTTTTGCTTTCTAAAATATCACTTCTGTTCCTTTGGTGTTGTATCATTATCATATCAAGACAAGATCCAATCTGAAGAAAAATGGCTAAATAAGATAGTTTGTAAGGATCTCATTTGTTCTACTGCAAGTAGCCATCATTACTGAGATTCCAAGTATATTTCTGGAATCACTTTATAGTAACTGTAGATATGTTGAAAATTAATGAATGGAAAGTACTTTGTTACTAGAGCTGTATATGCTTTGAAAATGATTCCAAATAAATGCTTCCGGCCTTGCACAAGTGCAATTGTTCTCTCGTATTTACTAAAGCACTCACATCTTTTATCAGCTTCTTCCTAAAGCTGGGAAAAACAACATCAACATGCTGCTTATCAAAGGAATCAATTTAGTAAAACTAATCACAGCTTTATTAAAGCATTCACAACTTTTTTCAAGATTGCATGAAAATCTGAAAAAAGGTGCGCTATGATGTATAGCAATAATGTTCTGTGCTTATGTTCACTTAATTTCCCAAACACTTCTAAATTATTTTTAAAGCGTGCACAACCCTACCTAATATCAGGCTTCTTTCTGATACCAGAGCTCCAAGATGTACAGACAGTGATTCAAGGATTCAGATCTCTAGTAAACAAGTTTAACGGAAGAACTAGAGAAGCCATTAAGAAAGAATTGCAGCAACTGCCAAGTATAAAATGCAAGCCCTATTTATAGTTCCAAGTGGAATTCTTGCATGTCTTCTTCCTGACCATGTGGAGCAACAGGTTCAGAGTCTCCCACTTTTCTTGGAAGAAAGAGTTGCCATCTGTCCCTTGTTACCATATTGTATAGCCTTGTTTCAGCCTGTTTGCTTCTGCCTTGGCCAAATTAGCTTTCGCACTTGTTACTTCCCTTCACAAAAATGCCTATTAAATTAACTTTGAGATCAATCAGATTCAGTACATTTTAATTTCCTAAGAATGAAAACAACAGAAGAATATATATTATATAAACTTGCATTTAAGGTATCAATGAGAAACTGACAAAATTACTGGGTATGGAGGAACAGTGGAAAAATACATAGTTTACTTTCTTTGCCATACCTATTAATTATTCAGTGTTGTATGTATGGCCATGGGATCATTTTTGTATTAACTTAATATCTGGCAAATTGTACAGCATAGAAGAGATTTGGGCATATGGGAGTTCAGATATTTCTTCCTACAAAGTGAACATCTCTGGACCAGCATGCTAATTACTTTGCCACTATTATTTAAGCCCCAGCATTTTTCCTCAAATTTCTCTTCTGCAGCTTACATGGATGCCTAAGAGTTGCAAGTAGAAAGTACAACTGGCAAGGGTTTTCAGATTCACTTCAATAAAGCCATTTGGAAATTGCAGAACTCCTGATTTACTTTGCCAAAGCAAGAGAGGCCATTTGATTGGGTCACTGAATCTGCCTCATGACAGTGCTGTGGCAGGAGACTTCTCTCAAGGCTTGTCCCTCAAATACCTTGCCCACCACCCATTAGACTCCCTCCAACACTTACTGGCCAAAATGTCTGGCCAGTGAATTCCAGAAGGAGTGGTTGCATTTCAGGTCCATGTTTTTCTCTAGCACCTACTGACCAAAGCTTCTGGACAGCAGGTCTAAAAGGGAATGGGTAGGTGGGTGTCTCTGGCAGGCAAGCAAGCAGTGCAGTGTACCGAGATGTGAAGACAGTCTGGCTGTGGCATCTGTCACCCCACTGATTGCTAGGGATGATCTGGCTGACTACGTGTGTTTTCCCTTCCTCCCTCACCACTCCATGTGTGTACCTCCTATAACTGAGACCTCAGTGGTAAAGGATGACCGTCCCAGATAGGAGTGTTCTGTTTTTCAGTCAAGGATATACAATAGTTGTATTTCCTGCTAGAACCTCCAAACAAGCTAGTCCCATGTCCCTTGCTCATCTCCTTGGAAGAAGACAACTGTCTTCCAGTGTGCAACTAAACCTGGATCTGAACTAATTTTCTACAGCTATTTTCTTTTTCTGTTTCTGCATTTTCTTCAGAGTATTGTATGTGCAGTTTGCTATGCTGTTTAGTTCATGTATATTTTCGCTCTAAGTATTCACATATAGAATGATTCACATATAGGCCATAGTGTTCCTTTTCAAAGTTTGATGCATTATTACAGCATACTCCTGATTATTGTCATGTAAAACATTTTACAATCTATGCATAGTTCCATGGATTTTATTAATGGTAAAAAAATAGCATTAAAAAAAAATGATTACACAATGAATCTATAAAATTTATTTTTGAGTGGCCCTTTGTAGAGATGTACTTCAATTTTGGCTGAATCCCCTATTGTAACTTTTGAAAAGAAAGTTTCTGCGACTTTTCAAGATGAAGTAGAGTTTGGTTACAAGAAAGAGTTTATCAGACACATTCCAATCACAGGTTTTTTGGCAGAAAAGATGTTGAATCTTATCCAGTGCTTTGTTCCATTTTCTTCTCTGCTATTTTTTGGCTGTAACACAAACATTTGAAGAACTTGTTGGAATGCGTAATAGAGCTGTTTATGGTTTCTGTATTTTCTTAATCTCTTGTCTTTCCAGCCAAGTTTGATTTCAGTTTCCCAGAATTTTTGTTAAAACTTTTCCTTTCAATTTCATTCCAATCAACTCACTGACACCCTGATTTAATGTATAGTTTCACTTATTGTTCACGAGGGACCTAATGGGAGAATGAAGAATGAGCACAAGTTTTATAGTAATAATTTCTTTTCTTTAAAGTATTTTTATTGAAATTTTTTAGAATAATAAAACAAAATACAAAATGAGATTTAAAAAAAAGAGAAAGAGAGAAAATAAAAATAGAAAGGAAAAATAGAAAGTACAGAAAGTACAAGAGGAAAAAGAAAGAAAAAGAAAAAAGGAAAAGTTATTTAAAGTGACTTCCAATCTTCTTTACAGCAGTTACAGACTTAATATCACTCCTCCCCGATATCCAACCCTTTTCAATTGGCAAATCCAAAAGTCATTAACTCAGTTCTATTCATTTTCAGCAAAAAGCCCATAAAGGGTTTCCATTATTTTGCAGAAGTACTTAATATCTTATCCATGATCAAACAAGTCATAATTCATAAGTCATAAAGAATACTTCACCCACTATGAGTTAAAATTGGTGTAAAAGCCACCTCACAATTTAATTGAGCACAAGACTTGAGTCCTACATTATTTCCTTAGCTACAATACTTTTTTTTTTTTTTAAAGGCCAACTGAAGTCTTATGAAATGCAACAATTTCCAAGAACTCTTCATTGGACAAGACAGTTAGAAACCTGAGTACATTTTAAAAAAAAATGAGGGAGAGATTTTATTGTTATAAAATGAGAGGCATATGATAATTCACCTCTCATTTCTATCTGATTAAGCTTCAGATCACTGTAACAGTTGCAATCTATGAGAGTGATATGTACTGTACAAGCCCATTTGTCTTTGTATGCATCAAAATTTGTGTTTTGTTTCATTTTTCAGTGGTAATGAAGTGTGTTAGGCATATCTCATCTGTATATGCTTTCCTTGACCTGATTTGCAATGTACTTGAGCAGGTAGTTTATAAATTGTTGAGAAGTATTCTAAATATGCATGAACAGTGACAAACTGTTTTCTTCTCTCTGTTCATTAACATTTTGTGCAATGCTCTTTTTAAGAGGTTTGTTTGTGTACTCCCATCAAACCCCAACACTGGAAGTGTTTAACATTATGTACTTGTTTATGAAAGGCATGGAATGAGTAGGCTGTTTCCTTACCTCTGTTGTCATCCAACCACAATGGCTGGACCCTGCTGTAACTCACTAACTGTCATTAAGGAAGAAGATAGATTTTAGCTAATAGGTTTCTATTAGAGAAACCTGTTTCTCTAGAAGCTCCAGAGAATCTAGATTCTCTAGATAGAGGATCAAAAAAGCTTGAGTCTTGAATTTGGTGGTTCTGATTCAAGTGAAGGGTCTTCATTTCAGCTGCATCAGGATGAACACTTGAAGTTTTATAATTCAGTTTGATTAGGTTTTACATTATTTAATTTAATTTAATGTTATGTTATTCTATTTTTAAAAAGTATTATTTGATGCATACAATCATAGGGATGCCCTTGGTAATGAAATAAATATGAAATAATTTAAATAGTCTAAATTGAATGGTAATGATTGGAAATATTAAAATGATTTTGTTTCCTTTATCCACTATTTAATCTTGTGCATTTTTGAACATGAATTGAAATTAAAAAGAGCTCACTTTTGTCTTGTAGCATTATATGCTATCTGGTGGTACCCCCCACTTTTACATATGTAAGCTGCACTCACTACCTATGAGATGCCCCCTCAAAACATATGAACTGTTTGAAGTACCCTTGTAAGAAAACATTCAAAGCAAACTGAATTGACCCTGAGTGGCAACAAGGAGAAGATTCAGTCAGGAACCTGTAGCCCAGTAATCAATTTTTTTTTTCATTTACTGACCATATCTCAAAGATAATATGGCTCGCATGCTGACCTAGTAGGAGGGTTAAATATTAATAAGGTCACACTGATGGGTTTATCTAAAATATTCCAATGTCACACTGTAATTTCCACTGGGTCTGCCTTTTTCTTTGCTTTGCCCTTGCCTTTCTTCACTTTGCATGTAGCAGGCCAAAGGTATATAAGCTTTGGTTCTGCTTTTGCTCATGGCTGCTCAGCAAAGTATCCAAGCTGCATTATTACTTGCATGCAAATAAAATTATGTTGTATCTTCGAAGTGATTTGGTTGCTTTAGATGAGCCAGGTTTCGGCCACAACAGTTTGGTGCCGTGACTCAGATTGGAAGGATGAGAGGAGAGGCAGTCAATCACTTACAGCACGCTTATGGTTTCTGCCACCTCCCTTTTGCCTCTCCGATCCTGAACCCATTTGAAGATACACTTGGGGGAATTTTAATTTGGCCAGGAAGGTTTTTATTTTGGGAGAACCCTGTGAGGTAAGGGTTCTGTTGATAGAGATACCTTGTGAGGGGCAAGCATGAGACGCACAGCCGGATGGAGCCAATTTAAAATGCTAGCAGATCCAGGACAATCTCTGCAGGAGGCAAGGTCAGAACTGGTTAGGGAACTCAGCAAAAGGAGTGAGTCCTAGGTAGGTTGAGGGGGAGAGGAGGAGGAGGAGAAGGAGGAGGAAGAGGCAAGAAAAAAGAGGAAACAATTATGTCTTATTGTATAATATCAATGGTCTTTTAATACAATACATTCATACAATTATTCTAAATATTGTAAGATACTTCAATGACATTAAAACAATTTTATTTTTATGTTCAGGTTTTATCTGCATTTTTGTGATAATGGAACACAAGCTACAGAATGTCATCTCATTGTGAACCTCAATCTAGCATCATGTCTCCTAATTCCTGGTGAGAAAAAGTTTTAATATTGAATTATAATAAAATCACTTTCAATGGAGAACTGAAGAGAAGACCTGGAAGAAAACTTCCATGGAGGGTCATATAAAAATTCATTCCTTTTTTGTAAGTGTTTATGCGGACATTACCTAGTCAACTTTTCTTAATCTTAAAAAAAATCTAAGAAGGATCAAACATGTTTGAAACTTGGATGGGAGATCTCCAGGACTGTAAAATAGACTGGAATGTTTAAAGGGGGGGGGGGGGGGGGGGGACAAAAAACTAACTTTCCTGGAAAAAGACTGACACAAACTAGTTACATATTTGATTCAAAGGAACCTTCATTTGTAGACAGATCAAATAACTATTTACTCACAAGAAGTTATTTACTGAGAGTCAAATGAAATGTAAGAGCAACTGCATTTATTCACAAATTGATTCATTTCAAAAGCAGACATAGGGAGGCTAATTTTTGCAACAAAATATTCATGTAGGTGAATAGAAGCTATTTATTTTTCCTTTCCTTCTGCATTTCCTTATTATGCCCATCATATGAACTGTTTATCTTGACAGCTGATATCAATACCAAATTGGTAAAAACATGTCTGAAGGGAACATATTAAAATAATTTGTGTTCAATTCCCCATCAACGTATACCTGTTTGGATATTAAAAATCATATTCTGCTTCAGGTGTCAATAGGTCAGATCAGTTAAAGAACTCCTGCTATGTACAGTTGAATCCTAATTTATTTGTTATTGACGTAGTCAACTATATTAAAAAGTTTATTAATCATCTGGTATTTATTTTAATAAAAGAAGAATAAATCTGTGTAAGAAAGCATAAGAAAGGCAGCAATTAAACTGACTGTGACCTGCTTTCAATGCTGAAAACAGAACAAGACAAGGGAGAGAGGTATAGAATCACTTCCCAGTAGTATGGTAATTAGAAAGCTTTGATTGTTCTACTTGATGTAATGCATTCAGGCTGTAAGAATTATAGGGATGGTTGTAGTTCTTAATATAGGCTTACCTGTTTATTCCTGCTTTCGATGAGCAGAAAGATGGCAAGATTAGGAAGAAACATGTGATGTATCACACAACAAATTTGCATGGTTTATAAGGTAGCTTTTTAAAAAATTAATCATAATTTGTATTAACTTATATAAGGCACAGATTATCCAGACATGAATATCACTGTTAAGGAGAAGTAAATATTATTTAACTTTTAATAGATAAGGACGTAAAAGAAATGATCTATTAAATTTTAAGGGAACAGATAATCATCTCATCACAGAGGAAAAAGCATTAAATGCTACATGCTGGTGTCTATTTTGTTGTTATTCTTTGAATTTTGAATTTCTAAGATATTAATAGCAAAATTAATGCAAAACCATGAAACTGAAATTCAAGAGATTTGTTACTGTATTTTGTTAATAATCTAACAATGATCCATTATTTATTTAAAGAACAATTAGAGCCCTCCACTCTCTTTAAAGGTATTTCCAAGCATTTTATTACCTACATTCAGTTTGCCAAGAGTATTGCCCTGTTGAACTCTCAGCATCTTAAAGTCAGGGTGAATGTTCTCAATGCTGGCGATTTGTCTGATAAATGCCATGATAATGTGAGTTCTGTTTTTGTCACTTTAACATAAAAATGTTTTAGGAGCTCCACCACTGTGCCAGTTTAACTCCAGGTTTCATCTGGGCTCTAAAACTGCCAATGTAATTTATAAGATGACCTCCTATGTGGAAAGACATAATTATACAAAGTTTCAGAAAATGTTTTAATATTGTCCTTATCCAACTGGAACAAAAGAAGTCTGAATGAATACCTGCAACATCGTTGTATAGATTGGCTGAAGCTGGTAACACAAACTAAGGCTTGGTCTGATGGAAGTAAAATGTAATCTTATGCCTGGAATATTTAAATAGTAATATGTAGATATTATGGTTTAAGGAGAAGATCCATAGGCAAGACTATACAATCTGCATAAATGAATGTAGTTCAGACTGAAGTTGTCATTTTACAAATTTGTAGTTAGTTGCATTCTTTTCACTTCTGCATCCTGAATATGTATAAATGTGCTGCATAGATCTCTTAGCTGGTGGGATGCAGGCAACTCTGTTGGTTCTCGTCTCTAGATTAGCAATACTAACTTTCATAGAACAACATGAGCATATTAGAGGCAAACCTGGTTCTTGGTTGCATTTGTTGTAGCATACTGGGAAAATCTGGTGTTGTTGTTACTCTTGGAAGGTGAATGTGGCATGGGAGTGATTATGGCTGGTATAGCTCTATATCGCTTAAAAACATTATATGAAGGTATCAACTTTCAAAAGCCATTGTGAGCATCAGAAATCAATATCTGTGGGCTCATCTGATGACTCCTTTTTTGTATGTGTTAGAATGTAGATCATCTACCTGTCTTTTTCTCCTATACTTGCAACTTAAGACAAAAATAATGCAAATGATGTCAACATTCCAATGTAATGCAAAGTTCAATAATGTAACATAAAAGTCAGAACCACATTTAGATGGTATGCCTCAATAAAATCCTGGAATTAATGTAAGAATGATGTAAGAGCAGGTATATGCTTCCCAGACCCATCCATCCAGAGATTCGGATAGCCCCAGCCATGTTAGCCTTTTGCAAGGCATTGATGACCTGGCTGTCTCCCCAGGCATTTGGGTAGATGGGTTCTGCTACTATTGATGGTGACTGGGGTTAGCAGTTTATTTTTGGGTACCAGGGGATTATGTTTGGAGGGTTTTTTGTTTTTTTTTTTAAATCTTGCAAGGTGCCCAGAGTCACTTGTAATATGATTATAAATCGTATAAATCACTTCGTGACTGGGGTACTGATAATCAAAACTTTAGTTTTCAACAGTCATTTAAGAGAGGTCAAATAGAAGTCCCTACTCTTCATGCCACAGAATGGAGCCTCTTCATGTGTAGTTTCATTCCCTGAATGTGATTAGTGACATGCTTTTGAAGAAGGATGTCTCCCTGTAATTTATATAATTTAAGTCTAGTTTTTTGTTTTTTTTCCCCCTGGCAGGGGAATGCTCTCATTTTGGGATATGTCTACCCTGGACCAGACAGAATCAGCAAATCCAAATCCACTTGCTAGCAATGCAATATTTAGTCATTGTTTGGGCTTATCTAACCCAAATGTCTCAATCATGCTCTTATATTAGCAGTAAGACTCCAGTACCATTCCTTTATTTACTTCATTTTCTAGGTTTAGTTTGCCAGAGTCAGTATTGTCCTGTTGAACTATCAGCATCTTAATGTCAGGAAAAATGTTCTGAATGCTAGCGATTGAATATAGGCTCAAACCCTAGATCTGTGGCCATTTTGTCGCATCTAGATTTAAGACATTTGAAGCAGAACTAGAAAGACTGCAGTGATAAGGAAAGGGTAGAAATTCCACTTCTGACAGCCTGACTGCGCTTAAATCTGAATCCAGTCCTTTACAGTATTCTGAAAATTACATCAAAGCAGTTGTCATTTGGTTCTTTTTTGACAGGTATGGAATTAACATCCAAGTCAGAAAAAAAAACTTACAAAGTGAAAAGAATTTGTAAGTGTTGAAGCGATGCCACATTGCTTCACTCAGGCATATTATAATGCATGAAAGATCATCACTCAATAAAATCAAGTTAGTTCTCAGTTGCTTTTCCCTCAGAACAGATTTCCCTAGTCATCCTAAACAAGAGCATAAGAAACTGAAGTGCCTTAAATTTCTTCCGCTGCTTCTGTCTTCTAGGATGATCCATTTGTTTTAGGGGCTGTTTGTTGGAGTCACTTTTGTCAGACCTGGCTGAAGCCTTTCTACTCTGTGCTTGTAACTCGCGTGACCACACTGGCTATTGGCTTTAGACACTGGCTCAGTTTTTAGGGTTTGTTTCAGTCAATACGTGTTATTAGTCTAAAATAACTCAAATCCCAGATACAAACTGCTATTGGATATAGTTAATTCATTTACAAAGCCATTTTTTAATGTCACACTCATGTGGCAAATGTGTTGTTTAAAATGGCATTCAGGGCATGTTGAACCCACAAGGGAAAAAAACTGAAACTTACTTCAGTTAGTCTGAAATGCAAATTTTAAGGCTACCTAAGCTTCCTTGTATTCAGATCAGTAAGGACTTGTGGTCTTAGCCACAGGGACAGAAGGAGTCAATAGAATAAATACTGAAGGTGCAAGTTAAATAGACCCTGTTCACTTTACATGTACTTACCAAGTAACAAACATTTTGATTTGTTGCAACATTCAGTTGGCCTGAATGTCTTTTTTCACCATAAAGGCATTCCTTCTTCTATTATTCTGTGTTAGCAGTTTAACATTAGGATGAATTATACATAAGAGTTTGATCTTATTTATTCAAACATCCTGAAAGTATACACCCACCATGCTTACCTTGTTTCTAATTTCAAATGCCACACTGACTTCTTCCTGCCACTTTAAAAACTTGTGTGAAAATATATGAAAAGTAATCTTGCTTTGCTTGGCCATTTCAAAACTTATTTAAGTTTTTGCTTTCAAAAAATTGAATTTCATAGGCAAACCCTATCTACCTGTGACATAAATATGTTTCAGAAAGTACTTCCTTATATTTGTTCAGGAAGTGAAAATTTTCCTTTCCCTACGTCTCTCATCTGTGGAAAACACCTTTACATTTCAGGCTTGCAAAAGTAGCTATTCAAAATTCCAAGACGGTATGTTTCATGGGATAGTGTCTTCTGTCCAACTTATTGTGCATAGTGACAGTCCTATACATTTGAAACCATTGTCTTGGTTCAGTTTTTCAAGGAGACACATAATATCCTCTCTGACATATTTCAAGTAGAAAGCTGAATCAGTTACTTCAGATTTATCATATCAGTTATACCACTGATAATATTATATCATGTTATAGGGAGTTCATTTGAAAAATACTGACACAGATACACACAGAAGAATGGTTGGGCTTCAAATAACTTTTTAAATATCATGGAGTCCTAAATAAAGAACTCTGAACTGTAGTTATACCTTCCTAGTGGGGGATAAATAATAAGCTATTGTCTAGCAGATGCCATTTTATCATATACCTCTACCTCTACCTCTACTCTCTCTCTCTATCTATAGATATAGATATATAGATATAGATATAGATATACCTAGATAACAAAGATATAGGGACTGTTTGCTTTGTTTTAGCAGTTGTGGTTGTTTCATCCATTCTGCATTACTCATTCAAGCAAGGCAATCTGGGTTTTCCTGTTTCTTCTGACAGAAATTTCTGCTCATGGACAAGCACCCATTTTACATATGTAGTCCTAAGTATTCACACTATATTTCTTCATCTAATAATATATGCACAAGCTGAACATAAATTCATAGTAGAGTACAAAAAATATAACTAACATGTAGAATCTGGAACAACTGTTGCTATATGGAAAGTCAGTCAATAATATGTAGTTTCCATTCTGCCTTCTCTTTCTTTCAGTTCTGTGCTGCTGCATATTTTCAGTTCTCTTCCTCAAGTTGTCTTTTTTTGGTGATTTAAGTGAATCAATGTGGTCTTTAAGTGAATCCAGCTTCCCCCATTGACTTTGCTTGTCAGAAGACCCCTGGGAAGATTGTAAATGGTGATCACATGACCCCAGGATGCTGCAACCATTGTAAATACATGCTGGTTGCCAAGTATCCAAATGTTGATTATGTGACCACAGGGACACTGCGACAATCATAAGTTCAAGGCCAGGTCATAAGTCACTTTTTCTAGCACCGTTGTAACTTAGAATGGTTGTTAAACGAATGGTTGTAATTCAAGGACTACCTGTATTTCAGATGGCAAAGTTCTCCAGCCACCATAGTCTGCTTATCTGACAGTTGGCAAAAAAAGGAAAAAAGCAGCAGTTGCTCTCAATTGTTGTCCTGTCTTCTTTCATTTCTTTTCTCCTTCACTGATATCTATTTTCTTATTCTGTAGCCCATCCAGTTTCTAGATAAATAAACAGATGGTGACAATGTCAGATTTGGAGAAATTACTTGCAATACACAACTTCAATACTATCTTATTTCAATGTTTGTTAAATTTACAAGCTCAAATATGATGTTGAAAATTTGGTCAGAAAACAGTTCCATTCACAGGTTTGGGTAGGTGAATAAAATCAGATAAATAAATTATAACCTCTCTTTTCTTAATTGATTTTAATTTTGTGCAGTTCTCTCCAGGCTTAATAGTAAAGATCCCACTGGGTGCATTCACCTAAAATGTACCTTTTATTTATTCATTAGATTTATGTTCTGTCTTTATATCAATAACATTTACTTCCAAAAAAGTATGTTTTGGATTTCAGGGTAGACATTTTATTATTTATTTTACTCGTTATTTATTTATTTAAATTTGATTTCTACATTACCTTTCTACTCAAGTGAATACTCACTTTTTTCAGCTGTGTAATATGATCTATCCGCAGTCTTCATTATTTATTCACATTCCACTTTTCTGCCCATAGAATGCTCAAGGCAAGTGATGTCTGTCTTCTGTTTCTTAACACTTTTTTTTTAATTCAGTTAATCTCTGAGGGAGAAAAGAAAAAAATGTACTAGTTCATAGGTTGCTTCGTGTCAAAAAGCTGAAGATAGAACTTCTTTTCTATCAGTTGCTATTTTCAACTGAAAGAGACAATATTTTGACCTTTAGGATTAAGTTTACATCAATAAATGTCATCCATCTGATTGTCACTCCTAGGCCAGAGCCTATTATCTAATCTTTCATCATGGCTTAATCAACTCTGAATAATATGGGTGGTCTTTTGCTGCATTTTTAGATTTTTTGCATACTTCTAATCTTGGCAGTTTTATCGAATGCATAATTCTCATCTGAAACAAAATATCAAATGTTCATATAGTTTGAGGAAACTTGAGTGATCTGTGATTTAAATTTGGAATATGCGCTTCATCTTCTGCATAATATAAAATGCCTGTTGCATAATTTTAATATATAATTCCTTGATCTTTTTATTAAATAAAAGGGAACAATTATTGAAGGAAATATAGGTGCTACTTTTCTGATTTTTGGGGGGATGAATAATAATGGCACATGCCATTTCTTTCTTTTTTTCTCAGAAGGCACTCAAATGATAGTAATAGGGCATTTTCAGTTTCAGTGTTCTGGAACAGTGGCATTACAAATGATTATCAGCTGGTAACAAGCAAGGTGTCTTGTCATGCTTGTTGTTATCATGGCTGAACAAGTGAAAACAAAAAGGTGAAATCTATCACCTGATGCTCATTGAGCAGTATGTTATGGGCAGTTTATGCATCTTTTTCATGTTTCAAGGTAATGTTAACAAATGTTTATTAATGATTTAAACAATTTATATAGCTTCTCTCACCAAGGTGATCCTGGGCACCATACAAAATTAAAACCAAAAATCCATAATTTATATCATAAAATCAATTTTAAAAAAAAATACTATATCACATTTCTGGGGGCTAGAGAACCATACCACTTCAATCACTAAAATACAGGAAGTCCTCACTTAACAATCACAATTGGGACTGGCAACTCCATCACTAAGTGACACAGTTGTTAAGCAAAACATCATGTGACCATGCTGGACTTACAGCATCAGTTCCACTGTGGTCAGTAAGCAAATTACCCATGGTCATTAAGTGAAATATCACGTGACTGTGACTTGTAATTTTATTGCTGTCTTTTCTTGTCAGAAGCTGCCTGTGAATCTTGCAAATGGTGATCATGTGACCATGGGATGCTGCAATGGTCATAAGACTAGTTGCACTTTTTCAGTGCCATTGTAACTTCAAATGGTCACTAAACAGGGCATTTATTAATCAAGGACTACCTGTAATAATAAAACACCTCTAGAATGGGTCTTGCTTAACTTTCTGGCCCAAATGACTGAGGAACATCCAGGTTTTTAAAGCCTATGAAAGGCCAAAAGGGATTCTATAGGTTATAGCTAGCACCTTGAATTACATCTGAAAGCCCATTGGGAGCCACTGCACGTCACAGAACAGAGGTTTTATATGGGTGTATTATGAAATGCCCCGAACTACCCACACTACTTATTTTGGACCAGCTGCAGTTTTGAAATGGTCTTCAAGGGCAGGGCCATGTAGGTGCATTACAGTAGTCCAACTGGGAAGTAGTTAAGGCATAAGTCACTTTGAATAGGGCCTCCCAATCCAGAAATGGTCACAACTGATGCAACAGACAAAAGCAAAGGCTCTCCTAACCTTGGCTTTGAGCAAAAGCTACAAGCACAGAAGACCTCCAAATTGCACACCAACTTTGGGGGAGTGCAGTCCCATTCAGAGATAAGGATGGAAAGTCTCCAGATTCAAGGGCTGTCAGAATTCACAACCAATTTGGCTTGCCAGAGTAAGCCTGTTCTTCCCCATCCAGGCTCCCACAACCTCCAGATTCTGCAAAAGAACCTCAATGGCCATCCATCGCAGAGATTTATGACTGGTTATCACCTGCATTCAGAGGATACCTCAATCCATGTCAACGGATGACTTTACCCAGCGGCTTCATGTAGATGTTAAATAGGAGTGGGGAGAGAAGAGCCTTGAAGAACCCCACAGAGCAGGTGCTTGGGCTTGAACTCTCCCCACATGGCAACATTGACTAGAACCAGCCCTGGAGAAAGGAAAGCTAAAAAATGCAACATTGGTTCAATTTTAATTTCTGATCATGGACTTGTAGCAATATACAAAAGTATAGCAGTGAATATGCTGGAAGTTTATGGAACAACAAAAGGAGAAAAAAAAAAAGGACTTTCAAATTATAAGTGGTTCAGAACATTTGGGGATAATTAAGGCTGTATTTAAAGCTTTTATTTATGGTAAAATAACAGCCTATGGCTCCTAGCAGGAAAAAAAGTTGCATGGATCACTACATTGAAAACTTTAATTAGAAGCAAAACAAAAATTTGCTTTACAACAAAGTAAAACAATATCCTTGACAAGAAATTCCTCAGGACTGATTACACTAATTACAATTAATTTTCATTTTTTAAATTCTATAAGCATTTATATTCTATACATGTGGATATAGTTAGTGAGTAGACAGATGCTTTTTTAAATGTAATAAATCTCCCAGAAATTTTGGAAATACAGTTTGGTGATTTGACTGCTCCTCCTCCATTATAGGAAATCAATGGTACTATTGATATGATGAATGATCCCTGGGCCAGGTGAATAAATATACAATGATAAAAGAGTAGCTCCTATACTTTTAGAAATATGTGGGGTATCATCACTGTAATTTTGAAAGCTGGTAAAGCCAGGCCTTTCCATATTGTGTCTTCTGCTGCCATTTGATAAAAATAATATTTGTTCACTTTAATTTGGTGATTCAAATTTTACTTAGCAATTAATAAACCCAGTCATTTCACATTTCTTCAATTTATAAATAGATTTTTTTTAAAAAAATAACTTTATTGGGATTTTAAACAAGAAAGATAAAAACTAACAGGAACTAATATTTAGAAGAAAGGAAAGAAGGAAGGAAGGAAGGAAGGAAGGAAGGAAGGAAGGAAGGAAGGAGAGGAAGGAGAGAAAGAGAGGGAGAGGGAGAGGGAGAGAGAAAAAGAAAGAAAGAAAGAAAGAAAGAAAGAAAGAAAGAAAGAAAGAAAGAAAGAAAGAAAGAAAGAAAGAAAGAAAGAAAGAAAGAAAGAAAAGATGAAGCCAAAAGTGCAGGGGGGAAAAAAAGGAAAGAAAATATAAAGAAGCCAATTTTTTTTTGCAGCCGTTATAAGTGTCAATGAATTTCTTACTCATGGTTACAGCATGCCTTTCATTTTTTATATAATCTATTGCTTTTTCTAATCATCCAAACCATATATCAAAAGTTCATTTTTTTTCTTCTGTTTCCTGCAAAAAAATCTATTAAGGGTTTCCAGTCAGTGTTAAGCTTTAATGTCTTTTCTCTGATCAAAGGTGTCAATTTGGCCATCTCAGCAAGTTCCATCATCTTCACCATCAATTCATCCATTGTGGGTAATACCAAGTCTTACCCTTACGTATGCATATAATAATCTTGCTGCAGTTATATATAAAAACAAACTTCCATATTTTTTTCCAGCTGTTTATTGATCAATCCCAAAAGAAACACCTCTGGTTTCATTTGTATATTAATCTTTAAGATCTTCTGAATATTAATCTTTAAGATTATATTAATATTTAAGAACTTGGTGCTAATTCAGAATTTATAAATAGATTTTTAAAAAGTTCTGTGTAGTGTTTTGTTTACTGGAAAGGATATGGTTTTGGGGAGCAGCATTCAAGTATTTAAAACAAAAATAATGTGTAACCATTTTAAATTGAGAATATGAATAATAGTTGGAATTTGTGTTGCTTAGAAGTGTTGCACTGAAATCAGCAAGTAATGATTTCAGTGAGTCTACTTTAATTTTAGTGGATCTATTCTAACTGAGATGTATTTATTTAATTAATTTCTATAGCTGCCTATCTCAACCAAGTGACTCTTGGATTAAACTTGGATCCAATGCATAACAAGAAACAATGATTATAGTAAACAAGGGGGGGGGGGGGGAACTTCTACGCAATGTGAATTCTAAAAGATTTTAATACACTTTCTAACACCTCCAGGCATGTTCTCCTTTTAAATAGGGTCAAGAATTGCAGAACAAAACAAAAACAAAATCGGAAAGAAAATCAAATATTAAAGAAGGTATTTTAGTAGCTAAGAGCAAGTTAGAGAGTATGAAATAAATCTATAGTTACATACAAAATAGAATTGAGAGCTCCCTAACATCTCTTATCCTATGGCAAAATACTACAAAATAAAGTTACTACAATACAAAGAGCAACGTATCTCTGTAAGCAAACAAAAGACTGTTTATCAGAACATGTTAATTCCTATTTCTGTCATTTTTCAGGCAAATTAGTGTTAATTACAGATTAAACTTTCTGAAGTGACTGAGAGGATCCAAATGCATGTTATCTCTTTGTAAACAAGTATTTATGAAAATACTGTTGTATAAGTCTAACGTTTTCAGACCTATGTATCAAGATATGTGGCAAACTGGAGATTCCCAGAAAACCTGGGCTTGAATAAATTCTTCATACAATATGGGAACTTAGATTTTAGAGTAATGACATATAGTATGGCCTGAAGTCTCCAAAATGGTGGTCAGGAAGGAATCCTTAAAAAAAGCTTTGGAGTGTTAGTCACCTCTTGATTTACTGGATAACAAAATCAATCATAAAACTACTTTTACAGTGTTCTGTAACACTAGGCATACAGATGCCATGTTGAGTGATTTCATCTACATAATATCAATGGTTTGGGTCATCTCATGTTTTCCATATAATAAATAATAAAGAAATTTAATGTCCAGAGTCCAGGATGTATTTTTCACCTATAAAGCACCGTGAAAGATTTGTGATCTTCCCAAATAAAGCCCCAGCTATAATGTACACGAGATCCAAGAATAAGAAAAACAACACTTCTAATGCCACAGGGCAATCATTTTATAATGAAAATTTTGTCAGGAACTTAATTCCCCATGAGAGTGCTTACTGTAACAATGACAATCCTCAATAGAGAAATATTAGGTAACATCGTTTTCTATTAACTTAATAATAAAAAGAGCCTCATGGTATGGAACCCTGTGTTCAGAGACCACTGGTAGCAGCACAATAATTTTCATCCTTTTCTCTCATTCGTCATCTCTTCTCCAGGCAGCCACTTCTTCTAGATAAGTAACAAAGTAACAAAACCTATTAACAATGTGATGCTATAAAAAGTATTTTGAAGAAACAGATAACTTCTCTTTTTAATTAATAGAACTTCGTTTACTTTTTTGTGGAATTTTAGGGGATTCCTAAAAGCTGATACAGCTTCAAGAAGAAATGAAATTGCCTGCGGGGGGGGGGGGGGGGGAGAGACCCTTGTTTGATTATATTAGTGCCAATATTTAAGAAGGAAATAAGCCAAAGTTTGTTTTTTGTTGTTGTTGTTATAAGAGTCAAGAGGTGCAAAATAAGTAGTGCTTCAAAAATTGAAATACCTTATCAATTAATCATCTTTATTTGGTCAATGACCAACAAAATTTAAAAGGACAAAAACAGAATAAAACAAAGCAAATATGTACAATAATGTAGTAACAACTAATAAAATAAATCACATAATAATATAGATAATATGATGAAATACCTTATCATAGCACAACATTTGAGAAGGCCAGAATTGTAAAAATAACAGCATTTTATCCATAGGATTTAGAAGTGAAGTCAGATAGTTGGCAATCGTTCAGCCTAAATTAAAGGATTTCTAAAACATCTTGTTTATATTATTCAAAAATATTTTCTTCTGGACAGACATAAAAAATGAAATGTTAATATATGTTGAACCACACTACACTTCCTTTTTTAGACCATTCTGGTACTTTTCTGACAACATAAATTCCTTGCAATTATATTTTTCCCTTTCATCTGCAAAAAAAATTATCTGTGCACTAGTGATAATATTTTTCTAACAAGAACATGTTTATGCAATTAAAATTGAATTCATAGCTTAGCAGGAAGGAAGCTACTCAATTACACTGAACATCTGGGGAGTTAAATATCATTTTTGATGCATACACCATTTTAAACTGCCATGAAAGAATCTTGCATATACCCATATGGCCCTCAAACTCTGGATAATATTTTGCTATCTGATCCCCACAATACATATCTATTACTGGAATTATGTATTCTGCTTTAGTGAATTACAGCTCAACAAGCATGTTTACAAATATAAAATATTTTAAATCCAATCTTAGGGTAACATTTAATCTTCTCAATTTTTTTGCAATCTGAGAATGCAGGTAATGGGAGCAGACCCATTCTGTTAAAAAAGACACCTTTCTTTGTGACTACTGATGGAGCTCAGGAAAAACTTCTGTGTTTTCATTCTTCTTTCTCTGTAGGTGTCTAAAGGTTGACTCAGACAACAAAACAAAAAATAGAGTTAGGGGTTATACAGTTTAAACTTAGTAGGTAAGTTTTAATAGTGGTTTAGTAGTGTCATTTAGGGCAGTTCCATCCACCAATGTTTTCATTCTCCAGCCCTCCAAAGCAATTTGAATCTGACCTGCAATCATCCTGACTTCTGTTGATCTTGAAATACCATGAATATGCAGAAAACACCATGAGCCTATGATCATCTGATCAACTGAAGAGTGCAGAAAACAGTATTCAATAAGTGTGCCAACACTTGTCCTAGATTAACAAAATAAACCTCATCCCCTACCTTCACCAAACCATGATGCTATGATGGGAAACTCTTCAAGGGAAGTCCATTTGTAGAAAAAAGAAAACACCCCAGCCTCATTATTGCCATTCCCATCCTACATTTAAAAGCATCCAATGAAATAACAGCATATCAGAATGAGTGCATATCAGCAGTTTAGTAATGAGGAGTGGGGAAGTTTTAAATAATGCAGACAAGCTTCAGAAACAAGAAACTGAGTCTGTACACTAGGGTGGGGAAAAGATTCCAAGAGCAAAGAAGCAGAGTGAGTTAGGAGTTCCCACTAATGGGAAAATTGACTACCACAAGGTCTAAAAAGGCTCATCATTCAAAAGAAGAGGAAGGAGTAGCACTTTGCTCTGGTTTTAAAGAGTTGCTGATGTGAGTGTTGTCATAGAAAGGGCCGTCTATCTCTTAAGTCATTTTATTTCTATCAATCTGACCAGGTTTTTTTTTAATGGTTTCACATTAATCTTGTTATTAAAAGGCTTCCAAAGCAGAACCAAAAACAACATCAAGTTTCATTAAAGGACCCAGTTTACATTATATATCATTATAAAACTCCTTCCCGAGCCAGATGTAACCACTCCATTTAAAAACAAAAGCAAAAGTATAATTTAGAAAGCATCTTAGTGAATCCCTCCCAAAATAAATAGGAAAATAGAGTAGAGAAGTGTGAGTGGAAAAGGTGGGGATTTTACATATAGAATACCTCAAGCACTTGTTCTGCCCTCTTCATTGAAAAAGAAAGAAAAACAAAAGTAATTTCCTAACATTGTGGTTTGTAATAAATAATTGTTCAATAACTTCACCATCTTGAAGAAGGAAACAAACTTATTTTTAAATGCATAAGGTGACAAGTGAGATATTTTATAATACAATGTTATGCAATCATACTTGCATTTTAATTAATTCTATTAAAACTAAAGTCTCCAATGTAGAATTATAACAGAGAAGACATAACAATGTGAAGGTTTTATTTTGTTTTTTTGTAGTATTTTGAAAGAAAATAGATCATAAATATTCAGCATCTACTATAACATGTTTTTATTGGTTTGCAGTTCTGTTTTTGAATTGGATTTGTGTTTAGTAGACAGTCATATTAGCAATGTTATAATACACAGTTGTTCTTATTATCTTACAAGAATGTTGTGGAGAATAATATATAACTAACTTCTGAGAGCCTTAAGAACTTCCCTAACATTCAAATAGCTAAAGTTGTTTCATATATTCCATAGATTAGAAATCACATTGAACGGAAAATAATAATACTGCCAAAAGCCTTCCATATAACTCTGCTGAATCAGACATTTATTAAGTTCATATTGTCCATAAATCCCAACTTCCTATCCTAAAGTCATGAATCTCTAAGCCAAGTCCTTGGAAAATAGAGTAAAGGGATATAGTTGAGAGAACAGATCCTAAATTATATCTACTCTGATCCTACTCTATCCAATATTGAAATTGCTAAATATTGGGTCAGGGTTGTCACTGACATATATTTATTTATTTTAGTAGTAAATATGAACTGTGACCAACAAGTAGAAAAACAAGTAAACAGAAATAAAATACAGATATAAATAAAAGCCTGAAAAAACCCGAAAGGCTAAAACTAGAGAATAGAAGAGTACTGATAATCAAATCAAGGTAAAAAGCAATATCAAAGGAGAGGTTGCATGGTGAAAGTTTTCTAAGAACTGCTTGGGTCCAAGTGGACTGGGATTTATCAGGTACAAAAGGTGGGATCAACTCAACTGGAAAGTACTGGCATTTGAGCCAATAATTAAAAATTAATAGGCAAGCTTTTGTCTCAGTCCTTATCTGGCTACTCTTTAGCCTCAGCAATACGTTAGATACACATTTTAAGCTTTAAGTACTTTTCTTACAAACTTAGTTTGCACTATTTTCATCAGCCTATAGTTTGAGAAAGGGCCTAACTGGATCCATAATTTGAACCTAGGATTTAACTGTAAATAATTTTAGTAGTGCATGGATACCCCACCATTTGTATGAAATAATTTACACACATTAACTCAAGACCACAGAGTTAATGTGTGTATTTTATGACCCTGAGTCTTGAAGACCACACCTAGATATTTAAAATTCTTCATATGCTCAGTTTCATACCCTTCTATTACCTGTTGGAGCATATTTAGCAGACCTCTACCTCTACCTCTATACAAGTTGAGTATCCCTGCACTAAGCTGTAGCCATCCAGAGTCCTTAAAACAATGGATGCATCATCTGCATGAAACAAAAATGGAATATTCATGTCTGCTATTCTAGAAGGATAAAAGTCTAGTTCTGAAAGGTCCTTTACCAGTGAGTTCATGTGTAAGTTGAACAGGGAGAAAGCTAGGAAACAACCCTTTCTAACTCCCCTATGGATGGGGATTATTTATTTATTTATTTATTTATTTAACTTGTCCCCGCCCATCTCCCCACAACGGGGGACTCTGGGCGGCTTACAACAACTAAAATCGAAAATACATAATTAAAATTATAAAAAGTTTAAAAGTTATAAAAGTTATAAAAAGTAGAATTTACAAAGATAAAGATAAAAGGCTAAAAGATCCAAGAGGCCGATAGAGGCCACACCAGGCCGCTAAGGGAAAATGTTGGAAAATAGGACTTGTAAATCACATCTTATTCTAATCTGAGACTTTTTATGCAACCTCTGGATTAGGAGTAGTACCTGTGGATAAGTACCATATCCCCTAAGTTTTTCTCCCTGGAAGAGATCACAGAATAGAATCAAATGCTGATATGAAATCGCAAAAGCCATATAAAGAAAGGCTCTAGGTCTTCCACTGTATTTCTCACTACTGTAGTGTTTTCTGTCATTCAAAAGAAATTTGAAGTGTTGTTTCTGGAACTTATCAATACTTCAACAGTGTCTTGTGTCTCTGTACAATTTGTTTCCTAGAAGTACAGAAATAATGCCATTTATTTTGCTTAAACCCAGATTTTCTGCATTGACATGCCTTCCCAGCAGCAGCCACAGAGCTTTCAGCCACTTTATCAGTGCAGCATTGCTGTGTCAAATTGTTTGTAGGAACATTCTTGGGTTACGTTCATGTGGAGAAGGAGCAGATGAAAGAAGTACCACCAAATACCAGATTACCTCATTAATAGGGCTGAGAGCAATGACACTGTTACCATTCTTGGTAATAATGAAGCAGGAAATCCCTCATGTACAAAATGTCGTGTGGGCATTTCCATATGGAGCCTTTGCATCACAGTTTCTACCCCAAAATAGGAGATTCTTTGTTAGAATCACCTAGATAACCCAGAATGGTAATAACGTCAACAGGTTGGTACTTTAAGACCAGTCCCTGGCTTGAGATAGAAAAAGATCTGTTAGAAAGCCTGGGGGTATTTTCACATGAGCTCTTTGTACTCCTTCAAAATACTGTAGTTCTAAATTTATGAGTTCCTGTATCATTTTCTCTGTTGCAATTTTCAATATATTTTATAACATGGTTTTATTTACATTACGCTTGATTTTAAGCAACGTATATTTAAAACTTCTTACAACAAAATAAAGCCTAAAAGCAAAGGAAGACGAGGAGGGGATTGACTAATACATACACTTATACAGTAGACAACACTAAACTGGAAAACAATATTTAAGATATATCTGAGTGATTTGTGCTTTTTCCAAGCTTGAATACTCAGTAAACTTTATAACTGAATGTGTTTAATCTTGGATGTCCAAATAAACCAGAAAAGTAAATTAGCTGCACCTCAGCTATTATGTTTTGGAATTTCCTTAATATTAGATTCAGCTGAATTGCTAGCATGCAAATTCTAGAAAGATCTCGATATCCCTCCCCCCCCCCCCGCTTTTACAGTATAATTCAGAGTGTTAGGAAATCACTAAATATTATTCCTCACCATGTTCTAAGCATAAGACAGTCATTCTACAATAGTACATTATCTTCATACAGACAAGGAAATGTTTTATATCCTTAAAGTGAAATCAAGCTTAGCGTGTGCTTTATATTTAAGCCTTCAAGTCAATGTCAGCTTCATTACAGATCCTGAAAAACTTCAGGTTGTTCTAACCTTTGATACTTGTACCTAATATAGTCACCCACAGAATCATAAGCTGATCATCCTTGCAATGAAGGCAACAAGAATTTCAGTGGAATTTAAATAGCAATATAAAAATATACAACAAATATTTTAACATCCCTTGGAAACTTAACATGTTTCTATGTTTTGGGTTTTTTTCCTTACTGCTGCCTGCAAAATTATGCAGTGTATTATTTTTAAAGTTAACTGCAGTTGCTCAGGCACCTTTTGCTGTAATTGTCAGCAGTGCCAGCTTTGTGCAATGTAGTGTGTTGTATGATGGAGCTGAAGTAGCCTGTAGGTAATTCACAAGTCTGTTAGTAATGAAATACTTTAGTTAATTTTTAAAAAAATGCTAAATTGCACAAGCATAAGCCTTTTCTTCAGATGTTTCCTTCTTTCCTTGTTTTCTATTTGAAAAAGTTTATACTCAAGTTTCTGAGTGTGTGCACGTTTATAGGGCCTGGCAAAACTTGATATGTACGCATGGTTCTTGTTTCAAAAAAGAATCCCTAAGTATCCTGCAAACCAAAGCAATATAATTTATATGTTGTTGCTAGCTGAATCATAATCTTGAAATAGACTTTGAAAACTGAAAAAAAAAAGTTGCTCACAGAAATTATAACCATTCTTTTGATAATTGTTGTGACTCTTTCACAATTAATTAAAATCTTCCCAAAAGTATATTATGCAGTGTAAAGCCTACTTGCACAGACTGGAAATTATGTTCTGATGTACTGCTGTCATTACATGGTGTTTCATTTCTATATTTGCTGTTAGCTTTAATATACTGTAAGCAGTCATGTTTTAACTATTTCTGGACATGTGATCATTTTTGAACTGCTGTGGGAGAAATCAATATAACTAGATCATTCAAGCCATAAAGATACAAAATATAATATTTACCTAGCAGGGTATAGAGACCATTTGATGTAAATTCTTGTATTGGAACAGTTTTAATTACCCTCTTTGCACATAAAAACATTTGCTAATGCTAGGAGAATTTATAGCCATCAGAATAATACATAAAATCAGGAGAACAGTTATATTCGTTTACTTATTACCTGCTGAATCAACCACAGTATCCTGCAGTTTACAATAATAAAAAAAAATCATACATAAAAACAAATAGAATTTTAAAATATAATAAAATCCAATTGCAATTGACATCAGTGCATAAAAATAAAGGCTTCTCAGAGTCATTTCTGATTGGAGCAGCCAATAACCCCAATTAACAAAGAAATAAAACAAGCAAAGTAAAACAGACTAAAACAAAGAAATAAATGTATGACAGGTACTTTCAATATCAGGAATGCACACTGTTGCATTTAAAACATTAAAGGGGGAAAATAATTTAACATAATTATTTCCTCCCCTGGGGCTTCCTCAGTACTCATCTTTTCCTCAGTACTCAATCTTTTCCTCATTTTAAAAATCTAATTCTCTTTCCTGTAAAGAAGCAAAAAAATACCATTGCACCATACATAATTTTTTTCCTGTTCAAAGTCATTTTATGTAATTCATAGATGGGAATAATTTTTGTTTTGGATTTTTTTTTTAATATTGCTTATTTATATCTTGAAAACCATGAAAGACACAATGGCAAGTATCTGCGAACAGCCCCAGCCCAGTCAGCCATGACATTGAGGGATGCTGGTAGTGCTGGCTTCATCAAATGGCAATTACCCTTTTTGACTTCTTGGTTAAAAAAAGGAAAACCTCCCAATATACACACATCCCAGATACGCTAAATTTTAATTTCAGTGAATTTTGTTCCACTGATTGCTGTGAAAAACATGATTAAACCCATTGGAGTTGAAAATAAAGTCCACTCCTTGTAAATTTTATTCATGTTGTCAATGAAATCTGGGGCAGCAACTGTGACCTAGTGGAATAATAATGGTAGTGGCATTGCATAACATCTTTGCTGTCTTATCCTTATTTTTTATGAACTTGTGAAAGTGTCTTTCTATCTCCCTCATATTATTCTGTCTCCTTATTTGATTACCATTATAAATAGTTAAGTTATAAGACACCATTGTGTTGGATGGCTAGTTGGCTTAGGAATGACTCTCAGAAGCCTAAATTCTAACTTTAAAAGGACAATGTTCAAGTTGCCAAGATGGAAGAAAGGCGCAAAGAATTCTGCCTCTTTCTTCCATGGTGCAACAGAAGCAGCCATCGTGGTCAAATATGGATATATTGAATCTCATGCAGTTCAAGTATCCATGGGCCCTAAGACAGGAAGCAGCTTCACTGTATTCCCAATGCTGTCACAATTATTAATGTAATTCAGTATAGTACAGCTAGCTTTGACTCTAAGAAAATGATTAAGTATACAAAGTTGAATTACAATCTGAATACCTGTCTGTTTTCTTGATTTCTTGTTTGAATTGTGGTTGGCCTATTGAACACTTTTAGCTATGATACTTCTTAATATTTATGCATTTCAGACTGGATGTTTGCTTTATTATTATCTTTTTACTATTTTTATTGAATTTATGATACCTGTTCTACTGGATTTTTCTGCCTAAACCTGAACCTCAAAATGATTTTACTATTAAAGGTGGTTAAAACATTTCCTTAGCAAATGTTGAAAATATTAAATTTGCTAATTGTCTGAATTTTTGAATAGTTTCTCTAGGCTCTTGTTAGCTAGAATTTACTTTTTCAAATGTGTACAGTATCTGATCAGTTGTTTTGTGAAATGTATTTTAAAATCTTTAATTGTCTCTATAGAAATGATTATTCAACAAGTAGCATATGATGTTCATATGCATACATACAGACATAGTTTTATGAACTTATAATTATTCATATACAGACACACACACACAGCATATAAACATAGTTTCCATCTGTATAACATTGACTTCATCTGCTTTTGATCTTGCAAATAATAACCTCAGGGTATTTTGCTATAAATGGAAAAGTTATCTCCTAATTACACATTATTGCTAACATCGTATCCTAATGCTAACATCTTATCCTAAATCTTGATAATCTACATTGTTAACATTGTTAAATAATAATCCCATTAATGAACTTGGAAGACTAATTGCATCCAGTTGGTGGTAATAATGTCTATACTTAAGTATAAATACTTAGATATGAGACACTCATTAGCATTGATTAAACAGTACTGATGAAAATAATTGCCAGAGCTGTTCAAAGCCCCCAAAGCAGCAGTTGTTTTCAAATAGTGTTTAACAAAAAAGACCTAACCAAAAAAAAAAAAGAAGAAGAAGAAAAAGAAGAAAGAAAAACCTAATAAAGCAATAACATCTAGAGATGAAGTCAAGAACCAATTGTCTTCTGTTATCCATGAATATAATATAACTTCTATGGTTACAAAGGTGGCTGATTTGCTATTGGGGATTAGACTGGTCCATTGGACAAGTGTTGGCAGATGATCCAGGATCCAAGTGAACAGAAACAAAGCCAACTGAATTGTTCAACCAATATTCAGACAGTATATGAGAAACCTCACTGTCATTTCTATGGCAACACTGTTACTTCCAGTTTCAATTTGACTCTCTTATTTAAAAAAATCCAGAGACATTTTAACAAATACCAACCAGATACATACATACATACATATACACACACATACATACATACACCAATCTCAGGAATCATGTGAACAAGTTATCACTCATTAGTTCCACTAGCAATTATAATTTAGATTCAATCATTCTGTTTGCCAATTAAATACCATACTAGGTAGTTCCACTACCAATTATAATTTAGATTCAATCATTCTGTTTGCCAATTAAATACCATACTGGCAGCACACTGACAACAAGAGACTTACAACTTATAGGTATGACATCAGAGATTAGTATGTCCCACGTATTGAATTTACATTCTAATAGCTAAAATTTGCTGAACACAAAACCAGTTAAGTCTTGGTATTTGAAGAAAATATATATAGTGGTATGATCTTCTGTAAAACATGAGGAAAAGATTTAAAAGGAAGTATTTCTTCTTCATATGGTCTCCAAACAGCAACTATCTGATTCATATTAGCAATTCAGGGTCCTATTAAAAATGCTTACAGAAAAACAGATGGCAATGTACAACAGACACATTCTCAGAGGATATCCTGTTTCAGCACTGCAAACTCCAAAGAACACAAACTGTAATACAGTGGCCAGTGTGGTTTGTGTGATTATTAGCTTAGAGTGAAGGAGCTAAGGTCAATTTCAGTATTTCAAGAAAACTCACTCCACTGCTAGAAAAGCATGATGTCAGACTTTGGGACACATTACAAATGTAATACGAGTCTTTCTGTGCATTTTCAGCACACACAAACACTTCAACATAGAGTGGTATAGAATTAAGCTTAGCGTACGTATATTCATTATCATGACCTTCCAATATCTGCAGAACATCATCAATACTTGACATCTATGCTTGTTAGAATCAAAGTTGAGCCTAATATTTGAATGTGAAATTTAGATTACTTGGATGGATGTTATGAGTTCCAGAATATCAGTCAGTGGGGAAATCCATCCTGATCTGGTATTTCAAATATTGGCATTGACTATGTGTCATGAATGTTGCATGCCTAAATGTTATCATTATTGAAATATATTCTTAATTTGAGTTTCCACATTATGTTTTGAAATGTTTGGCAAGTTGATGACAAAACATTTCAGTTTCTCTCTCAAAAATAGCTCTTATGCTGGACAAATGCAATACTTTCCAAAAAATATTATTGTATTGTCCTATTATTTCCTCTTTCACCATCTTCTCTTTGATTGAATTCTCTATCTTTTATCATTCTAGGAATGATGCCTTCAGAGGAATAAGAAGCATTTGGGCTTTTTCAACTAAAATAGGTCAAAGTATTCTTCGCATCCTTACTAAATCAGCTTTTTATCTTGACAACGTAGAAAAATAGGAATGAACTAAAGGTAATTCTGATTGTCCTGTTTTCTTTGTGGATAACAATTGTTTACAAACTGTTTGAACAAAGGAAACATAATGTATGATAAATTATAATTTTGATTGTCTTTATCTTGGTCATGCAACCCAAACAGGTCTATTTTTTACAGGGTTTTGTTAGATATTGGTAAATAACCTACTACTTGTATCAAAGTACGAAGAGTACTTTCTTGGAATATACTTTAATGTACACTTTATTTAGTATATTTATATAGTGTATTTTTAAGCAATATGTAAGTGTTATAAATATATAACATTGAGAATTCACAAGCGGCATTCAGACTAAGTTAGTTATAATTATGTCCCATTGAAATTAAAGGGCTTAAAGTTTAATAAAGGCCAATTGTCTTTATTAAACTAATTGGGCTTCTTACTAAATTACTTATTTCTTACAAACAAATAATGAACATTTTGAAACATGGTATTAAATAAAACAGCACTGCTATTTAAAAAATTATGTGTCAAACAATTTAAACAATTGATATAATAAATTGAGGTTGTTTTTTGCCCTGTTCATCTCTTTTTTCCATTACTATTGCTGGTGACTGATTGCAGTATTGAGAAGAATCTTGTCAATCATGATCACCATGTAAAAATCAGGACATTACAGATCAAAATGCATACTCATATAAAGCTCCCTATTTTTCAGTTCTTCAGAATATCCACTGCTCTTCTAATTCCACTTGTTTTCCATGTGAAAAGCATGTATCTAGTTGATGCAGATATGCATAAGGCAAATGAGCAAAACTTGCTATTTGATTAGTATCTCATCTTTCTTGCCAAAGGTACTTAAGGCAGCTATTAGTAAAATATAAAATGTGAACAGTTAAAATCTGATAAAACCAATTAAATCAACCAGCTAAAACTGAAATGGCATTGTTAAAAAGAAGGTCCTAAAAGCAGAAAGAATAGGAGCAGGTGAAGTTCCTGAGAAATTAGATTCCATATCTTGATAGCAACACATTTTAACCCTGTACGTGAAACAGTTCTTAAGGAAACAGGTGATAAGCCTAGAGTTTGTGGACACAGAGAGAAAGATGGTAAGGTGTCTGCAAGTCATTCACTGTCATGAAGTGAATTACTTCAAATATAGTCAAAGCAAAATCAAAGAGACAGTGGTTATATATGGTCAGATAGATTAGGTTAGCATCAGAGGCATCTGCAGAGAGGGGGATGAAGAGGGGGCAAATAATGACATAAAAGAAATAAAGGCATAAAAGATGGAGTATCTGTAGGACATAATCAATTCAGAGTGAACTCTAGTAGCAATGAAACCACTATAATAAATTGTCCTTGACATTTGTAGTGCAGTTGATTTGCAGATTTTATGTGTTATAGTCACATCTATCCTGGTTAAGTATTGTGTCAAAGAGATTTTTATTAAGCATTACGTATTGGATATTCTATTTGAGACAACAAGAGTCATGGCATTCCATATTTTTATTGTTCTCATATATTACTGTAATGATATTTCTTGATCACAAAATTTATCAGTGACAAACCATGTATTATTATCTTGACAATGTTTTATATTTACACAGATACAGTAAGGCAACATCTAATCATACAAAAAACCTAAACATGTCATGTTTATCAAAGATTTGGTTTAGGGAATTGATGGATTGAATTTCTTCCCAGCAATGATTTATGTTTTATTAATTAAATGAATTTGCTAGCTCTAATATGCTTGCTATTTAAAAAGAAATTGCTTTTTAAAGCTTTCCAGTGGGTCATGTCCATTGAGTCCAATGGAACAATTTTTTTTTTTTTTTAGTAGTTACTATAGTTTTAGTGGATGGCAGGTAATTACATATAATCAAGGAAGAGGTTCTTCAAGGTTCATATACGCTATAATTCTTCACTATCTTTCTCATGCAGACATTTGCCCTAGAGGATATCAAAATTTTTATGGTGTTTTTTTCTGTAAAGATTCAACCACTGCAAGTAAATTATGTCCTCATTTCTGCAAAGTAGGATGAACAACACTAATGTGATTTTGGACAGCAGATTCATTTTCAGAATGATAAGTCCTTATCTTTTAGAAATTCCTTCTGTGCAAACCCTACATACACATTTTAAGAAAATTAACATGGACATTTCATAAAATAATTTGGTTGTTCTTTTTGGCATATGGTAAGGATTTTGTCTCTGCTTTGGAGATTACCTTCCTTGGAATCCCAACTCCATTTTCTAATTTATAAACTGAGAAGTAGTATTTGAATACCATTAATATTCTCTTTATGTCATGCAAAGGTTTCTGACATTTCTGAGTTAGTTTTCTGCCTTTGCCACAGTGTCTTTATCCAAAGCAAAAAGACTACAAAACAAAAATGAGTGAAAACCCATACAAAATTCTAATTCTGAAGCAGGAGTAAGAAGTGAAATATACCAGATCTTGAAAAGGCCACTGGAGCAATAGTTAACAGACTAAAAAGTTTTTTTTTATCTTAGTACAGGTATCTTCTCTCCTTATTTTTAAGGGAGCATCTTCCTTCAAAACAAGATGAAGTGTTTGTTCTGTTTAGATTTTAACAGAATGTATATATTCATTGTTTCTATATCTTCAGCTAGATCTTCACATCATCTTGCTTGCCCTTAGAAGTGCAGATAACCTGCTGAGATTCTCAAGCATGACTGACATATAAATAATTTGTTCTGAACATTCATTAAACATGACATTACTGAAAAATAAAAGGAATAAAAAGTTCTCCAAGGGACAGACTTGCTTCTTCAGCCTATTTTTCACTACAGCTCTTAAGGGTTTTTTTTTGTGTGGGGGTACCTTAGAGTCAGTTTTTGACTCCTGGTGACTACCTGGACTAGTCCCTGCAGTTTTCGTAGCAAGGTTTTTGGGAAGTGGTTTGTACTTGCCTGCTTCCTAGGGCTGAGAGAGAGTGACTGGCCTAAAGCCACCCAGGCAGCTTTGTGTCCAAGGGGGGATTAGAACTACTATCTTGAAACTAGTTGACTTAGACTGTAGTCCCCTTTGATAGTATTGCAACAACATATTACCACTTCCATTGACCCAATTAAATGTGCTGTGTGAACAAGGCCAAGTGGAAACAGAATTTGAAAAATCCAACAAAAGATAATGTTATTGTTAGCAAACCAAACACAATGAATGCATCATACACTTACATAATTACTAGCACAAAACTTTATTGCTCAGGTCCTAAATCAACTTGAATGATGGGATCATAATTTTCCCCAACTTTAATGTCTTCCTGGTAATAAAAATGATTTTTCTTCTTTATATGTTTTTCCAATCTTTGCATGTCCCAACTTTCTTACAATTTGCTCCTAGTGGTCTAGGTGCACCTGGCAGAGAAAGTTGGCTGTTTTGGGACTCTTCCTTATGTCACCCGAATTGTACCACACACTGCTTTTTTCTGCCATTTCCTCAAGATGTTATTTTTATCTCATCCCAAATCCATAGTTGAGGCAGCTTAGAGTTGGCCTTACCTGTAACAATTTTAAAGGAATGTTTCCCTGATGTTACTTGCGCCCTTGTGGCACACATTACTGGCAGTGGAATTGCTAATGCAGAGAGTGGGTGGAATCTGCTGTGCTCCTATTGACCACTTTTGCTGCGAGGGCAAATCTCCTCTCTTCCAGTCACTTGAGTCTGCCCTTCATGGAGAAATTACCAGGCACATGACTTCTGCAGAAGTATATCCCCTCTTAATACCTGGCACTTTCCAAAGCATGTGCCAGCTCTTACACAAGCTTCTTATAAACAAGAGTTTAGCACTCTTTTGTTCTGTACTGCATAGACATTTGATTTAAACTGGGAAATTCTGGCAGCTGTGTGTTGCTAGTTCCATTAGATGAATTACAGAGTCATAATGCTTCTGCCTACAAGGGCTTTTGGGCAGCCATAGAGATTACATAACTGGGGGGGGGGGGGGCTAGTGTGACTATTTCATTCCAACTTTTGTAACATCAGGTGCTGTAGTGATGACTGTTGCTATTCCAAAAGGCCAATCAAATTCCATTTTTTTCCCATGGCCATTCACCAGTTTTTCTAGGTGCTGCTGGTCATGAGGTCAGAACTGGGTTTCTTGGTTACTGCAGCCAATGCAACCATTCTCTTACAACCCTTAAGATGGAGCTTGCTTATAATAATTATTTTCTATTTCTTCCATGCTCTTCCTCGAAGCCTTACACCTGTCAACCAAATTGTTGAACGTAGGTTTGGCATTATTTCAGAAGAGTGCTAGTACCATCTTCAGCAATAGCCCAATGAACAGTCATGGAGAGGGGGATAGGCAGAGCAGGAACACCTAGGAGAACTCCCTCCTGCCCCTCTTTCTCCATCTATGATTTGTTAGTTGGTCTATTTTTAGTTACAGGTTTAGGACTCATCCACTGAGTATTGGATCTAAGTTCATAAGTAGCCTGAGTGACGATTTTCAGGTGAGGAGGAGGGGGGTGTACTGAGCAAAAGCATCAGGGTGCTCCTTCCCACTTCATCTGGCACACCCCTATATGCCTGCATCTTGTTAGTTGGACAACTGGATGAGTGGCTAAGCCCACCAATCTAAGCATCTGCCTACACTTGCCCAACTCTGCCCTGCATCACATCAGAATGATTGATTACTGTTTCCCACCAGCATTTGGGGTGGGGGGGAGCACTCTAAGAAATTTACCTCCCTCTTTTCTTAATTTGACCTGTAATAGAAACTAAGCCATGTTACTGTTACAGGATAGGAACTAGCAAATGGAGCAGCACAATTATGCTACCATACATTTTTATTGGCTCACATACAGAAATGTAGCACATTAAAGTGGCCATTAGAAAGAGCCCTATCCAACGCATGTAGTTGCTACTTCTTTATATTAAGTTTTCTTAACAAATGAGCTGTCAACTGATTGATGGGACTACACTGAATTCATCAAATTAATTGTCTCTTAACACAGAGATTTCAGTGGCCTTTTAAATTGTGCTAAGAGACCACTGCTCACACAGCCTTTCTTTTCAGGGACATATTGTCATTGGCTAGAATATTCAGATTTCTATCTTCAGTTTTGATTTAAGCAGCATTAAAACCCCCTCACTAGAACATTCTGTCTTCAGCATAATCTCTCTTCATTAGAACTGACATACAGTACTCAACAATGAAGCATATTTCTCAGCTGATTTTGATTCTTTCAGAGCATGGACAAAAACGTGCCTAATGTAACTTCACCATTATCCTTATAAGTGACAACAAACACTGAAATTGGAGGGAGAATGTTTCAAAAAAAGAAGAAATAAAAAAGAATATGCTTTGTTATTTTATTTGTACCTGTGTATCTCATTGGTAACTTCTCTACCTCATCTCATATATATTTGTCTGATCATTATCTCTCTAATTATAGGCTTTACTTTAAGATAATGTGCATATCTATGGTTGTGAACAAAAGCATATCTATCTCCTCTAACGCAAACATGTCAGGATAGAAATTAAACTCTGAGATAAATCCCAGTATCTCTGCAAAAATAATTTTAGCATTTAGATTACTTAAAATACAGATGTATGCATCTCTTCTTCTAGACTGTTATTTGGGCAGAGAAGAAACATCTGGTGATATGTTCCATCATTTCTTTTTCTAGTAGCCCAGAATAGTTGTATTAAACATTTTTTGCATTAGAGGACATGGAGTTGCATTCCCAATCCAATTTCAGCCTACCATGTAATTGTTTTACTGAGTGATGTTCTAGGGTTATTTTAGAGTTCAGCTACTATTATAGCCATTTAGTTATTAATTAGCATTATAATAGAACAGAATAGGATTAATATTGAAATAAATGTTTAAAAGTGTTACTACAAAGAATAACTGCAAAATTTAATGGACTAACGTAAGTCTCAAAATAATGAGAAACAGCACTAATGCGAATGATTTCAAAACTGAAAAAAAATGTTATGTTTAAATAAATAATAGAAATAGATTTGATCATACTTTTTTATGGAAGAGACTATAATGGTGTGTGGGAATGACTTTGGGAGACAGGAGGAAGAGCCAACGACTAGACAACCATCATGCAAAAATGATCTCAGTCCACAGAAGCAGAGGAAGTATGGGAGGCATTTCAAAAGAGACCTTCCTGGTTTTCCAAAGAGTAAAAGGAAAGGAGGGGAGGGATACTTTCAGACTTTCAAGATTCTGTTAATGTAACCTTACAATAAAGAGAGAACTAGTACTCATCGTTGTGCTTCTTGTCTGGACTACCTTGAAGGGCTAACAGAGACTTATCACCAAATTCACAGACTGGGCTCAGATATTGTGTTAAGCTATTGTTTGTTGAACCAGGGCTCATTGGTTTATTTGTAAACAGTTGGGTTCAGACATCATGCTAACTCATAAAGTAACAGAGTTGGGCTCACATAACATGCTATGCCACAGAATGTATGCCTCAGTGGATAATTAATTTTAAAATTCCTTGATACACAGTGTGATCAAGCCATAAAAACAATCTGAAATGTTTAGTTTTATCATAAAAATGGAAATGCTGCAAGTGTGATTTTATATTTCCTTGTCATGTAATTAATCTGCAACATATGACAGAATAACTTTTTTTTTAATTTATTTAGAATACACTTATATTAAATAAGCATCAAATTCAAATTTCAAATTTGAAAGACATCTACAGGAAACTATTGTAAATATTATGTTGATTTCTATTCAGAGTTTCTGGCTCTATTCTACTTAAGCAAGTGGCACAAATATAACTGGACAACTATTGCAACCATAAAAAGGGAAACCATAGGAATTAGTGGCTTTGCTGAGTCAAGTATATTTCAGAGCTTGAGAATCCAGCAGAATCTATAGGAAGCCAAGAGTATTAATAGTGCTTCTGCCCTTAACTCCACAAATGAACTGGGTGACATTTTTGCAACCAAGCTTTGGACTAAGATGGTAAAAGACAAATTGAAAGTCTAGACAGGTACTCCTCGCTTAACAGCTGCCCTCTTTAGTGACTGAAGTTACAGTGGAGCCGAAAAAGTAACTTTAAAAATTATCCTTGCACTTACAACCATAGCAGAATCCCCGCAGTCACGTGATCAAGATTCAGGTGCTTCGCAACCAGTGGGCATTTATTGTTGCAGCATCCTGCGGTCACGTGATCACCATTTGTACGCTTCACAGCCAGCTTCCCACAAGCAGTGTCAATGAAGAAGCCAGCAGTAAAATTGCAAGTCGCGGTCACGTGATGTATCACTTAATGACTGCGGTGGAAGTGATGTCTTAAGTCCATTGTGGTCACATGGTATCTCGCTTAATGACCGTGTCACTTAGCAACTAGAATTCTTGTATAGACACTTTCACCTGGGTTCTTTACACTTTTTTTAATGCCCATATAAATACATGTTATGCTACCGATTCAACTTTAAAATACAGTTGGGATTCACTTGGGACATGTTGAGGTTTTACAGATCCTAGCAGCTTTTACCCAGGTGAAAGGAAATGAAGAGGCATAAATTGACAAAAAAATTATTTATTCCCCCCTTCCTTTTTTGAAGGGGACCAGCCATGCTCCATGTGCCAGACTGCTGGGGTTAGGGTGAGAAACCACTGGATCCTGATGACACCGTCCAATTCTTAAAGTTCTTAAAGTGTTGTTTAAAGTCGTATGTAAAACTGTTGATTTCCTAGCAAGAATATTTAATATGCCTCAAATGAAGCTTAGCGCTGGAGGACTAAAAAATAATTAAGATGACATCAATGGTTTAAAAAAGGAAATATTAAGAAAGGGATTGTAATGCTTTCATACAAATTTACAGTACATCCATACCCAGAATTCTGTGTACTATTTGCTATCATGAGGCTGGATATGGCAAGCATATGAAACCAATAATTGAATAAATAAATTTGAAAGAGAATATATTAGGGCTGGGGAAATTGCTAAAGAGGGCAATTGAAATGAAAAGAGGGCTGAAACATTTTTCTTACAAGAAAAAGGCTATAATCTTTGCATCGTTTTAGTTTAGAATAAAAAAAATTGGGAAAGGACATGATCAAGATACATAAAATGAGGCATCATGTGAGGAAAGTGCATAGGAAAAATTCTTTCTAAGCCTCAGAACATTAGGATTAAGGGTCGTTCAATGATGTTCATTTGAAAAAGATAAAACAGGCAAAAGAAAGTGCTTCTTCCCACAGCATTTAATTGGCTTGTGGAATTCATTACATAAGAGGTTGTGATAGTCACTAATTTGGGCTTTAAAGAGGGATTGGATAAATTCACAGAGGGCAGGTCTACCAAGTACTGTACTATTGGTCATAAAGACTTAATTTTACCTCTGGGTTGGGGACAGCATGTTTAGGAATTAAGAATGAATTAAGAATTAAGAATACCAGCTGTAGAGGAATAATGGCAGGGGAATGGTTATGTCCCCATCTCCTGCTGCATGCTCCAGAGGCATCTAGTTGGCCATGTTGTTGGAACAAAATATTGGATTGTGGTGGGGCTTGGTCTATTCCAGCAGTCTTTGCTTAAATACCTTTTAAGTACTTCTTAAGTTATCAGAATATGTTTCTGATGAAAAACAGCAGTAGCAGCAATCAGACCTTCCGATGCTATGCAGTAGTTAATTTCCTGTCCTTTACATTAGATTGTATAGAGGATAGTACTGTGTCATTCAAACAGTTGGCCATTTAAGAAAAAACAACAACTGATATAGTTTAACAAGCCACAATCATACTACTTTAACCTAGTAAAATCAAGACCATCATCAGGAATATATGTTTATTTCAACAATATAGAATACCTACCAGCAGCATCTTGGTATACCACCCTTGGAAAAAATATCATTCATAATTTGGACAACATTTCATTTTTTAAAAAACAACAGTATAGTGGCTCTGCTGTTGTTTGAAAGAAGCTGTACTTGAGCTGACTATGAACAGACATCTGAAGTTGTACATCATTCAGCAAATTCCACTGCGTACACCAAATCCTGGATCATGTCCATCAATAGTAGTCTCATTAAAGTTGGCAAATCTATATACATTCCCACAGTTAAAAAATGTAATTCTTAAAAATTATAATCCATTTCTGCTTTTAGGTCTAGATGCAAAATTGAGATATCAAGAAAATATTGAGAAAAACAAAGTTTTGATCATAAATATATGAGATGTCTGATAGCAAAGTAATAACAGTTTCAGTCTGTAAAAATTCAAATATGGAAATGCATCCAATAACCAATAAGTTGTAATATGCTAAATAGTTCCCATTTAGTAACTTAATATTGATCTTTAAAAAATGCTTAGAAAAAATCAATTGCAGTGTAAGATACTAACGTACTTGTCAGCTGCCATGCTTAATTCAGTATTTTTTTTAGTAATAAATATATCTAGAGCACTCTCCCACAGATCTTAATGTTTGGATAGATATATCCTGAGAGAGGTATTCCCTCAAGTGTGAACATTTAGGGTCTTAAATGTCACTACTAAATCTTGAAGTTTGACCAGCAATATATAGACAGACAATGCAGTCCCCTTACGCTTAGTATTATGTAAGCTTTTAAAGATGTCCCAGATACTTGTATTCTTCACAAGGTGCAGTTTCTTAGTTTTCTTCAAGGGCATACTTATATGAAGTGTGTTCAGTATTTTAAACCAGAGGTTAGACTGTGGCAAGGCCATTCATATCCAAAAAAGGTTGTAGCTGGAGAAATGCACACCAGGCAATTAAGGTCACATGGCTTCAAGTGATGGAGCTGAATCTACAGGAACAGTGTGGCTGTATGATCTGCATGTTCAGCAGGAGTACAGCCCCATTGTGGGAGACATATAATTCCTAGACTCATGACCTACTAATGTATAGTATCTCCATTTTATGAGGTATCATTCTCAGTTGATTAGCCTTCATACATTCCACTGCAGCAACCAAACACTGGTCCAACATTTACACCACATTGTCAGGTTCCGTAGACCAAGGCTTGACTGTAAATCTTTAATCCTTGATCTTACACAGTTTAACTAGATTTAGGCTTTTTGGATACAGAAGTCTCTTCCAGACTAGGGGTCAGGGTAAAGAGACAATGAGGAAGTAAGTCTCTATAATGCTCTCCTCAGTCAATACTACCATCTTCCATACCACCAAGTTGCCCTCCTCCTTAGCTCCAGCACCATTTCTTTCAAGGTAGTAGGGCTTTTAAAAAGATAAATTTCCTTGAAGCCAAGCTCAAATGTCCATGTAGCTTGCCTGGCAGCAAAAAAAAAAAAAAAAGTATTCTGCCAGTGCCTTCTGAGAAGTTTTTTTAACCTTCACAGTTCAACCAATAGCCCTGGAAGTATCCTATCTAAGTACTAACCAGGTTTGACGCTGCTTATCTTCTGGGTACAGAAAAGGTCAGGCAGATGCTGACAGCTTCTAAAAGACCACTCGCTAAACCATCCTGTCAACCCTGCTGTGCTTGACTTTGATACCTAAGATGGATAACAGTGGAGCCAATAGGTGATAGGCCAGACAGATGCATCTTGTCCACATCCTCAGAAACAAAAGCTATGGAAGTTAACACTAATGGATAATATTATATGAAATATATTCTCTCTATATATGAGAATGTCTTTTACTTTCCAGCATGTGTAAACTTCCAACTAAGGAAAGTGAAAATAGAGCTAACTTGAAGACTGTTCTTATTTTATTTTCGTCCTTTCTTTACTCTTGTATATTTTACTTTTTTCTTGCTATTTCACAGTTTCTTTTGACTAAAAAAAAAAAAAAAGCATATCATAGGCATGAAAAGTAAATTTCCTTTATAAAAATATGCTACGTTCTATTCCCCCCCACCCCCAGGAGTGGAGGGAGAAAAAGAAAAAAAAAAGCAGTGACTTCCCTACTTGCTAAAAAAAAGTCCTATCATGATTTTTTATCACTTTGCTTATCAATCTCCTCTATATTTCCTTGTCATTTTTTCTTGAAACATGGTTTGCGTCCTTTATATGAATAACTTTTCTTTTTATAGCTTGAGATCTTATATTTTAAGGTTGTCACTTCAAATTCTGAAAAAATATCTCAGGGCAGGAGTATGCATGACTTTGGGGGACACCATTTTTCCATAGTTTCATCCAAGATGCCAAAACTAATGTTTTTATTATTTCTTCTATTGCTAGTATTGATGATACTGGAGTTAAACCTGAAAGGACCATAATGGTGAAAAGCTTGCTCCTATGATATAACCAACTGCTACTAAAGCGCATTGCAAGTAGCTTCAGGATTCCTAAGTAACAATAATTTATTAAATACTAATTTATTATTTATCAATTTAATCATGCTTTAAAAAGCTGGAACATATTACGTTTGAATTTGGAGAATAAAATCAATCATGACTATTATGGGGATAATAGGGTTATTATCACTCTCCTTCTTTATCCAGAGACTTTTCTGCAATATTCTGTAAATAGTATCATGTTGTAATTTTACCCTTCCTCAAGTAGTTTAGTTATACAGATTATGTTTATAAATTATTGTTTTAATCAAGTCCACACTATCAGATATACCCTCAAGCCTGGCATTTACTTCAAGGGTTGTTGCTTTAGGCAAAGCTGACATTTTCTTAATTAGATTGATTTCACTTAATTCATTTATCTAGTTTGTTTTTGGAATCGGTGCAGAGTAAATAAATTAAACAAAGCCTAATTAAGCTATCTTAATTATATCTATAGCTTGATTTTGTTGAATAAACTTTTGTTTTTGTTTTTGTTTTTTTGTTTTTTTTGTTGCTTCTGTTCAGTATTTTCCAATTCCAGCTTCTTGTTGCATAATAGGAAACTCCCACCCGGGCAATCTACTTACTTACTTACTTACTTACTTACTTACTTATTTATTTATTTATTTCTAGAAAGAGAAGAGTTGATGTGAAGAACAAGTTGAAAATGGACAGCATGTATTAGTTTTAATCTATAATTACTCTTGAAGTGATGCAAATATTTTCAAAAAAACCATATGCATTCAAAGAAGTCAAAATACAGTATTGTATCTTGGATCCTAGAATTAGGTAACTGAATTAAATTTATGAGATATGCTGTTGACCCTACTACAGTCATCTTTGCTTTTTGCAAAACCTCTCTGAAGACTCAGAGGCTTTCTTAACAGTGTGGGATGGATGGCTAGGAATTGCAAATTATGTATAGTAAGCTGACAGGATGGTGGTTAACTGGATTGGTTTCATCCCTCTTCTATGCCCAGTAGGCCAGCCTCTATTCTTCTACATGCTGATGATGCTGTAATCATGTTTCCCAAGTAGGGCTATGATCAGCCTTCATGCATTAGTATCCTACTGCCAATGTGAAATGCTAGAAACCAACCATGTGAAAATCAAGGTGGTTGTATTTAATGTGTGGCATGCTAAACATCCCCATGTCTGGAAAAGCCAGGTTTTTCAGATATAGTGGCATCACCTTCCAATCACCTTTTTCTTGGAAGCTTCACTCTTCAAACCTTTCATTGTGAGCCCAAGCAGCCTCTAATGCAAATAATATATATTTAACCCACAAGGGTAACGACTATGTGCCTGCAGAAATTAAACTTTTAAAAGCCAAAATGCAGAGTGTTTTGCTGACCAGCGCACCATATTGCACTTACAAGGACTTCCCTGCCTAAGAAGTTGCACAATCTAAATTTCCTAGATTCTGACTCTGAGTTCTCTTGCTGATGTACTTCTCTGGCTAGTACCTGGCTGTATCTCAGTCAAGGCTTGAGTATGACTCTGCTGGTTGACGTATTGGCTTAAACAAATTTGAGGAGGTGAATCACTAACCCAGCTAGTCTTGACAGGCAGATACCAGTCTTCTTGGAAGAAACAAAAGAAGAATGACCAGACTTATTGTGTGCTCATTCTCCAGCCTGTATCTGTTAGCCCTTCAAGGTAGACCAGACTAGGAAATCAAAGTTATGAATGCTAATACTACTTTTATTATAAGGTTACAGAATAGAATCTTGAAAGTCTGAATACGCTTCCTGCCTCCCCCACTTTATCTTTGTGAGAACTAGGGAGGTCATATCTGAGACGCTTTCTCAAATTAGATTTCTGCCCGGACTCAGATTTCTTTTGTCTGACCATTGTCTTGGTTGCGGCTCTTCCTCCTGTTCCTCAAGGTTCTGCCCATTACAGTATCCATGGCATGCTTGGATGAAGCCTGGAGAGACCTCTGTCATGGTGGGCTCAGATTCGGAGTCAGAGAAGGAGAATGATAAGCAGTTAGCTTCAGAAGTGCCCACAGAAAAGGAGCCATTAGCTCCAGAGGCACCAGACAGACTACTGTCTGAGCAGGCAGAGGAGGTGGGGCTGGCCAATAATCAGCAGGCACAGCTGTCCCCAGTCTCCAAAGATGAAGGAGAGGAATTACCATACGCTCCCAATGCAAGAGCTCGGTGGGCTGCAAGGAGAGCAGAGCAAAGGCGCACTGTGACATTACTCACGAGGAAGGAATCTCACCCCACTAAATGAGATACACCAGGGCTGCTTCTATTAAAATGGAGCAGCAAGTTCAACTTCTCTGTTGATGACAACTGTCTGTTACCCCTTGCTACATGCACCTTGATTTTGGACCTGTGAACCTCAAGACCTCAACTCTAGACCTTGTACCCAGTTTTGACCTTCGGACTTCGCCTGACTACTCTCTCTCTCTGCCTGCTGTTTTGGACTGTACTCGCTATGGCAAGCTTCCTAAGCATTGGGATTTGTTGCTTTACTATGTGTGTGTGTGGGTGTTTGCACCTGTATTTACTTTACCAAGCCATTTCTAGTAAAACATTGCAACCACTACTTTGTGTGCATGTGTGTGCTGGCCTGGAACAGGACAAGCTCAGGCAAAGAATTACAGATCTTGATTTACAAAGAGACAGAACCAACACTTCTCATCTTTCTACAAAGAACTCCCACACTCCCCTTTTATAATTTCCCAATATCTGTGTGAATTTATTAGTCCCATCTCACAGGAGGGGCCTCACACTGGCATGTTTGGGTGCTCTCTGCTCAGCGGTACTGGTATCTTTTACCAAGAGTAGTTGTCTTTCTGCTCAGACTCTGAAATTAAGACAGCAGCACACAGGCTTCTGAAATGCCCTGTCACTTTTGGAGAGCAGAGTTAATCTCACCTGTAACTACAACCTATTCAGACTGCTTTCATATGGCAATCGTATACTACCTACTAAATGATCAGGATTCGGAAGTCTCCAGAATTGTGGTCAAACTGGGTACCATTGCTGTCAGTTATAAGTTTTTGGACCTGATTGTTTTTCTAGGTGCATCTTCTGCAGGCATGAATAGATGATGATGATGATGATGATGATGATGATGATGATGATGATCTGTGTAATGTATTTTTTAACATCTGTTTTATCTGTGAATGTATATTTTAATAAGATAAATTAAACTTGCTAGGAGGAGGATTACCCATATTAGAGTCTAGAAATTACTTAATTTAGAGTTAGAAGTCTCTCTGCTCATTTGAGCTTCTTACTTCTCACTTCTCTGAAGCTTTTGCTCCCCAGAAAGAAAAAAAAGTCCTATTCTGAAGGATCTGTCTACCTTCTGGAATAGATTTTAAAGATATGCAAGGAGAAAGGCAATTATTCCCTTTCTAGTTTCACTGACACAAGAAATTCCATCAGTGAAAACAGAGCATTGGATTCTACCCAGAATCTGGATAGATACTGTTGTGGTGTGTGTGTGTGTGTGTCACATGCATGTGTAATCATTTTATTTAAATTGCTATTTTATCAGTGTCACTATTTATCAAAGTATCAGTGACTTTGTAAAGCAGTTTTCTCCTTGTTACAAACAATATGAAATTGTATCTGAAACATAATAATAGTGATGTTTGACAGAATGAAATATATAACACAGGAAATGGCTTGAGTAATTCCAATTACAGGTCATGAAAGTGATGGCCTTGTCATTTTCTTGGCAATACAGAAGTGACAAATGCATTTCATTCTACCTCATGTGATCATCAGAATTGTACCTTAATTTCATGGGAGGAGGACACAAAATTTTGTACAACTTCAGCCTTATTAGAGTAGACAATCTGAGGGTAGATATGAGGCAATATGACTTTTACAGAATGTATTAGAACGTTCCTTCATTCTACACAATTCTACAGAAAGAAAATTAATTCAACAGAAAGAAGTAGAATGTTTCTTCAAAGATCCATATTTCTGCAACCTCATAGCCTTCAAATGATGAATATGAACAATGGAGAACAGAGTGCACCTATTGGATGCACAGTTTGCAGAAATCATGTGTACTGTCAACATACTATGAAAGAAGAATGTATTTTTATTTCAAACGCTGAAGTGATCCCACTGCTTCATTAATGGCTGCACTGAGACATTAGAAATGTCTTTCCACTGCATGTCTTTCCAGCTGAAGCACAACTTTTATGAACAATGGAATCAGTGCTATCATACTGTCTTTCAAAGTTCTTCTATTGAGTATTCCTAACAGTTTTCCTCAATGGGTATTCAGAATGCAATGGTTATGGTCCATAAGTTGATTCAAGACAATACATCAATGATAAGAAATACTGTTCCAAGGGATATGAAAGTTGATTAGGATAAATGAATATGAATGACGATGATGATTTTATTCATCAAGGAATAACACAGTATAAAGAACAAACAAAAAGAATCACATATTTACTTGATGTTCCTTGGAAATTAGAGTTCCAGCCTGGAACATAGGAATCATCTAAGTAACACTGGGAGATGTAACATGTGCTTCTCCACACTGATTCAAAATTAAACTGCAGGAAATTTTGGATAGCTGTTATTTTAAAGTTAGAATTTGAACTGCTAAGAGCCATATTCTAAGTCTTCTAGACATGCAATGTAGTGATGTTTAATAACCTAATGATAATTGGGTTTATACTGGCAATTAGAAGCCAGAATTTTGTAATATAATCAGGGTAGAAACTGACAAACAAAGGAGGTTTTGATTTGGATAAAAGGGAGTTGGATTGAAGTTACATAAGAAGCTGGGTAAGCCAGCAATAAACACTTTGGCCTGTTTCACAATCTAAATGAGAGATAGAAACAATCAAGATAAATGTCGTAGGCATAGAATATTTGCATGTCTTCAAATATAATATTGTAGTTCCCTCTCATCGAGTGGCCTGAAAGTTAAATCAGACCTGAATGCTACAAGAGCATTTTTTATTGTTATTATTATTGGTCAAAACAACATGGATTTTTTTTAGCATATTTAAATTGTTTTTATATAGAGATGCAGGGGGACACAAAGGCAGTCTGGATGCAAATTTCCCATTTTTAATATAACTAAACATTATTGTAGAAATATAATTGTATAAATTGTAGATATAAACACATTTCATTTTATGAGATTTATAGGAAGATGTAGGCCCTGGAGGGCTGAAAGTTTTAAATTTTACTCACGTCATGTACATCTACATTAATCTTGCATTAGTGTCTGGATTCTTAATTGACAAATGTTTTCTTACAATATGCAAACTCTGTGAAACAATGCCTCAAGCTTCATAATTATTTGTTTTATTAAAGCATCCAAGATAAGACCGTAAAATATCTGCTAAGAAATATTTTACAACTAATTATGCCCTTAAGAAGTGACATAGAAGCTTGTTGTAATAAACTTTAAGCAGTGGGTTGTAATAAGAAGATTTATTATTATTTTTTAATCTGTACATAAACATGTAAGCAAAAGATCTACAAATAAGTGGATTTGTTGTTGCCAGGCCACCACAATAAATGTTGTATAGGACTCTGAGGAAATTCAAATAAATTTTGCATTCAACAGTATAACAATATTCAGCTCCATTATATGGTTTACTTTTTCCCCAAATATAAACAACTATGCATTCTAAAGTCATAATAGAATATGCAAATGTCTATAGAGTGTGTTGGAGAAAATATGCATGGCAAAGAATATGTATGTGCTTCTTCCTCTCCAAATTACTTTCAAGGACCCTGCCTTGTAAGGTCCTTCCCTTATTTGGAGCGCCAGCCCTTTAAAAAGGGATCTGGCTGAAGAGAATAGTGTAGGAAAGAAAGGAAGAGAAAATGTGGATAGCTGAAGGAGATGCAGAAGAGGAATTCTGGTGGTGGTGGTGGTGGTGGAGAAGAAGGAGGAGAAGGAGGAGGAGGAGGATAGAAGAAATAGAGGAGGAACAAAGAGTTGAAGAGAAGTACAAGAGGGTGGGAGGGTGGTGGCGGGGGGAAAGAAACTTAGCAAAACCCTCCAGGAAACTGAAGGACATTGGCACTGGAGAAGAAGGGTAGATCAGATCAGCCAGTGGTAACCATTCCATTGATAAATAGTTAAATAACATAGAATCCAATTCTAAGCAAGATCCTTCTCCTTGAGAAAAATAAAGTAACTCCCTGGATACTTCAAGAATTAGGCATTTAGTACAGAAGTAACATTTCCATTATTTCAATTCTTAAAAGATATCCATGAATGACACTGTTTTCTTTCATCATTTTTCAGTCAACAGCAGGGGACAGGACATTTCAGCGGAGTCAAAGATAATAGACAAGTAACTTGATTGGATGCTTACTACAAGAGTGGGGTCCAAGTGCCACAGTACATACATACCCCCCTCCAAAAACAAAGCAAAACCAACAACCCAACAACATTCATATGAATCCAAACTTTCTATCTCAACATACATCTATTTCATAAAAAGACAAGCTAAAGGAAAAAAGGCAAGTGGATTTATTATCCTGCTTACAAGGGGGAGGAAGAATCTGAATCTGAACAGTTTTCATCTGCAAGATAATAGGCAAATACTACAAAAAGGCAGGATGTTAAAGAAAATAGCATACTTTAGAATTAAGGACAAAGGGTTCTAGGCATAAATATTATGCATCCACGGTTATATATACTCTGTCTCCATTCTGTCTCTTTCAACCATAGATACAGGACACCTGATTTGTTTTTCACACTTAGGGCATTTCCCCCTTTGCATCTAAACATAGTATACTGTAAATGTCCCTGGCAACATCTTTTTTTTTTTTCCTGCCATATCCTTATAAGGTTAGTTAGTTAGTTAGTTGTTAAATTCTCTCCCAGAGACTCTGGGCAGTTCACAAAATAAAACGTTACATTTTAAAATGTCTTCATCCCATCCCCAATCAATGAATGAAACAACTTAAGTCATCCTTAGTAGTATGGGTGTTAAAATAACATGTTTCCTTTATTCTGCAACTTCAATGAGTATACAGTCTATTAGGTTTTGTCACCTATTACCTATTGGATAACATGCAGTAATATGTAACAGAGGAATACAGTCGGGAAGATGGATCAACAATGGGAGTTGTTTTACTGTACCCTTTGAGGTAGGGCTAGAGGCAGTGTATCTTTTGCAAACAAAACTCAAGGTACTGCTACATAATACTGCTTAGAATGCCCAATCCCTCCAAGCCATTTTGAAGCTGGTTGTACAATCATCTTCTCTGCTTCCAGCCTTAGAAAACAGACAGAAAACATCATGACCCAGTTAGGCCTCCTCCAGTTGATCAACTGAAATATGTATAAATGTATGTATGCATGTATGTGTTCTCCATAGTTTTCCTCCTAAGCTATTGCAACTCCTGGAGTAACAAGAATCCCTTCTCCAATGTTTATTGTGGAAAAGCGGGGGGGGGGGGGGGGAAGACTTCTAGACCTTCTTCCCCACTTTCACTACATGCGATAGATGTTTGTTGATTGTGTGCACACACAGACATGAACATATTTATATTCTGCCACTATATCAGTTATAAATTCCCATTGAATAATAATGGCTTGACACTGTAATTTTGCACCAAGGTATTTCTCCCAACAGGTACAACCAAAGTTTAAGTTAATAATGTAGACCCTCTCTATGTGTATCGGTAAAGGGGGAAGAGGATAATGACTCACCTGAGCCCATGTGAGGAATAATATGGACATGTCACTTACATAAGCTGGGAAAATCACATTAGACAGAGTTTTTTTGTTTCTTTGGGAGGGAATTGATGGGAACTAACTCGAAGGAATAAGTATAAAGGGGGTCTCCATGCTCTTATTGCATTGAGAATAATAGGGAGAGACATTTAGTCTCAACTGCAGTGATCCAATGCAGACAAAATCTCATCAGTTTTGCCTGCTCTTTTTTGGTAGGGAACTGCTGGCAAAAGGCATTTTGAACAACACTAAATGCAGGTGAAATCATTGAGACTTGACTTGTATTGGAAGTGCTGGAGAGACACTTGGTTATTTTGCTTGTGTAGGGAGCACTGGGTAAGAACATTTTATCCCTGCTGAAATATATGTTTTAATATGATATACTGAAGTATTCCAGAACTATGTATATTTTCTTAATGATTCAGATAATAGGTAAATTAGAAATGCTTTCCACCAAACACACACATATTTTAACCTTGATAGGATAGGATGATAGTTGTAGCACTGTAATATTCTCATATGATAATTATAATATAACACTGTAAGTTATGCAAGTGATTTAAACATTCAGAACCAGTATATGAAGTGTGACCCTTACAGAGGCAATAAGTGCTGCAAACGTCTATAGAAAGCTGAAATATAAAAATAAAGTCTGTTCATATATGCTGGTTCTGTAATTTAACGAAAATATATTGTAAAGAAGGAGCAGATTATAAAAAGAATAATCTCTGTAAAGTTGACATTAGATCCCTTCATGCTGAGGATGTATATTTTATGTTGGCCACAATGAGACTGTTGTATAAAATATTGCTCGGTAAAATATTGTCAGCCATGGCAGTACAATTAATTTCACAGCAGGAAAACAGTGTATGTAAGTAATCCAATATGCCTTTACTTAAGTAGTTAAAGGAACATAGCTTTTCTCTAACGTATGACATGTTCCTCTATCTTCCTTGTTATAACAACCATATTTCCTATGTTAAGTTTTAAATCAGAAAAGCTGGAAATAAGGCTGGCCCAGCCTTCCCATGAAGTGAATGGCAATGGATGTTTCAGGTGCCAGATTGTGATGAGAGGGCAGCACTAGGACCCAGAGGACAGAAGACTGGGCTTCCTGATGGTGCATGTAAACTCTCTGCTTTAGATGTTCAGGAGTGCTGTGCTGGAGAAGGGCACAAGAGGTGAAACAGCAGGAAGGAGAGGGGGTGAGAATAACAGAAAATAGCAGAAGCTGCAGAGAGAGAAAGGAATATTCCCAGGAATCTGGACTTACTAACACCAGTTTCTCAGAGAGTCATCTCTTTAGTGCTGCTTCCCTGAACCCATTTAAGAACTCAGCAGAAACAGAGGAAGAGATCTAGGGATTAGAACTCAAGGAAGTGGATTATTTAGACCAGTTTCAGTTGGGCTTCAGGCCACAGATTAGTCACAGACATGGCACTGGTCATGCTTGTTGATGACCTATGGCAGTGTCTGTGGTGTGTCCATCATCATGTTCTGTGATCTTTCAGCAACTTTCCATACTGTCATTCATGGTATCCTTATGGACCTGCTGCAGGGACTGGGGACAGGAGGCACTATTTCCCTTCTCCTTTCTCTGTGGCCAGTTGCAATCAATGTTCACAGATGGGGAGAGATCATGGCCACAGCACCTCGTCTGTTGGGTACCACAGGGCTCAACACTCTCTCTCTTCTGTTTAACATGTACATGACATCACTGCGTGAGGTCATCCACCAGTTTGGGGACATTTATATCAATATGCTGATGATATCTAATTGTATACTTAATCCCTGGCTGGAAGAGTGATGTGATTGGCCTAACCAAGTGCTTGGAGGCTGTGCAGGCCTGGGAAGAACAGACTCAGGCTGAATCTTGACTAGACCAGTGGCTATGTCTGTTTGGGCTCCCCAGATCTGGAGACAGTTCATCGCTGGCTCTCAGTGGGGCTGTACTTCCCCATTCGAGACTTGTGCACAAACTGGGCATTCTCTCAGAGTCTCAGTTCCTGTTCAAAGAACTGGTGGAAGGTGTGGCCAAGAGGACCCTTCCACAAATATATCTAGATTGCACCTTTTTCTGGATCAGAGGACACTTCAGATAGTCACTCATGGCCTAGTCTCCTCACAAATGGATTATTGTAATGCACTGTATATAGGAGGGCCCTTGAAGACCATCCAGAAGCTACAACTAGTCCTGAATGCAGTGGTACGGGTAGTGATGGAAATGCACACATGTGACCCCACTGCTTCATGAGCTGCATTGGTTACCAGTTGGCTTCTAGGTGCAATTCAAAGTGCTGATTATCACCTTCAAAGCCCTTAATGACATAGGGCCTGGCTATCTGAGGGACCGTTTATCTCCAGTGTCTATCCATCCAGTTCTGTCCAGTACGGTGGGTATGGTCTGGTCCCTGTCAGTTAAAGAATTTTGTCCCAACATACAGTAGCTTTACTCTGCTAATCTACTGCAAGCCTTCACTATCACTAGGATTGCTTTCCTAAACTTTCTGACTATTTTTTGTTCAAGGGCTTTAAGAATCGTTATCCTCCTAATGACAGTACTAGGAGTTAAACGTCATTAAACAATCATTAGCTTGGACTTTGGACAAAAACAAAAGGAAGCCTTTTTTGTTAAAAAAAGAATGTGATTATTCACATTTTAAGCTAAAATGTTCCAATTATACCAAATTCTTATTATATCCTCCAAATTAGAAATTCCTAGACTCATGTAGCTTTATTTCACCAAACCTGTTATTTCTAAGGCAGAGTGATCCAAAAGTCTGTGCCTTAATAGAGATTAGTTTGTATATAGAGTAATAACACTTCATTTATTGTGACAGAATATTCCCCAGGTGCTATTATAGTGCCATTATTCATTACCTAAGAGTTAGGAAATGGAACTTCTGAATGTTTTTTTGTTTTGTTTTGTTTTGTTTATTGTGGATTACATGTAATTTATGTCTCAAAGGCAGGGAAATGCAATGAAATGTGATCCTAATCAGTGAATAAGAGGAGGCAGAGCCAATATCTTGTATGAAAAGAAAGAAGAAAGGTGGGGGTTAGCTGAAGAATGACGTTTTGACTAGGAAAAACAGATGAAGGACTGCAAGCAAGGTAGTTATTGCGAATGAATTAAATATGCTTTTTTTAGCAGAGAGTTTCAGGCCATTTTATAAAGAACAAACAATTATTAGCAAATGTTTAGCTTATATACCTCCAGCATTTTTTAAATTCCAAATGACTAGCTACCATGCACAAATGTAAGCAAGATGTATATTTTCCCCAGAAGCAGACAGTTCACTGAGTAAATAAGATTTACTATACAGAACCTATATTTCACCGCTACATTTTATTTCACATCTTCTGAAATAAACATAGGTCAACATCATGTGAAACAAAATAATTCAGAGCTGCTTTCTCCTATGATTTTACATCAATGACTGGTTTTGCTTAGATGAAAGATTTAGAGTAATAGAATCGAATAACAATAAGCAGCATGGGTACTACTAAGAAAATGAAATTTTCATGGAAACCTCTTAATAGTGGGTGGGGTTTACACATCATGTTCATCCAGGATTTTTTTAACATACACTTCAGTTCCCATCTTCATATATTATGATCACACCATTTATGAATCAGAAAAATGTTCATTCACAAGGCAAGTTGAATGAGGATGATACCGATATAACTCCATCAGAACTCCTCCAGGGGAAGGGGCGGCAGCGGTGAGGATAAAGAGCACATTTAGGGAAAAGGAATGAGTTTAAAGCAGCAACCTTACAATTTTAGTCCTATTATCAAATTGTCCATGTTGTTTTGCAGATACTTTCTTGGCAGTATTATATGCTATCGAGATAGCTGTATTGATTTTGTGTAACAGAAAGTGAACTACTGATATCATTAAATACTCTGAGGTTTTGTGAATTTACGTCAAGAGAGAACAGTATCAAATTAGAAATCTGTTTTGATCATTTTGCTTTAAAATGAGGATAATTGAAAAGCAAGTCATGTTCCAATTCCTTGAGTTCAATTGCAGTATCTGATTTGGGGGGAGGGGGGAGAGCATATAGCTGCTATTTGTCTGTTCTTGACAAACAGCAAGTACTGTTATTAATGAGAATAAAAGATTAATAGCATGAACAGTGTATTGTTTCAAGTGAGCATTTCCCAAATATGCTTGCTTAAATATGTTTGAGTATTCTCATTAACTTCCTGATGATGATTATCGCCTTGTGAAAGCTGTCAGAGAGTGGTAGTTACACATCATTTTTAAAAAACAAAGTGGTTAATGCTGGTGCTCTACTAGCATGACCAAACAAAAACAAAAATGTAATGGCTAGAGCCCTTCTTCTTGCTGTGATTTTTTTAGATGAGGAAATAGATTCCCCATTCTAGATTATATTTTGTGGTTCTTATATTATTTCCTCTGGCTACAGCAATCCATATTGTTTTTAGCATGTTCATTTTGCAAGTGTTATATGGTTCCATTGAGAAAACTAAAACATGCCTCTCTGCCTACAGGTACAAAGAGTTTTTTCTGTATCTCAGAAACCATGATAAATATAAAATAATGTGATCTGACCTGAACTCAGAATGATCTTTGAGATTACAATACATCAGTTATCTCAATCAAAGTGACCACTGCAGTCAAATCCACATTGATTGCACTACACACAACAACTTAGGAGCAATGGAGAGATCTTAGGAGACTTCATTGTATCAAAATCCTTAGAAATAATGTCTTTATTAGACCATATGACAAATAGTATCTTAAGGTTTTTGTTTGTTTGTTTGTTTGTTGTTTACTTACGTAAGTATTGAGGAGAAGAAAATTTTGTGGCTGAACTTTAAATATAACCTGGACCAGCGAGACAGGCAAATATTTTGGGTCTTCTCAGATACAAAGCATTGTTGAGATGCACTTGGGCAGGAACTGACAGTCTTAAGCTTCATTGTTCCACATGGTCTCCAAGTTTCTTTTTGGCAGATCTCAAAGCCTTCTGTTTCTGTACTTGATGAATATCAGTAGCACTCTTTTTTTGTCATTTGGAAATGGATCGTATACAAGTGTAATCTAAGCCGTAAAATGGCTTTGTCTCCAAGGTAGAGAAAGCTTGCAGAGTTGGCTGCAGGAATTCTTTCCAACACTTTAATCATAGCACCATTCTGAGTCACATGACCAGGAAAGAAAAGAGGAAGGGAGGAGCTTGGGATGAAGGAGTAAGCAACATTCCAAGCCATTGTCTAGTTGCTTCTCCCATAGGAACGCATTGGGGATTTTTTTTTTCCTGAACCTTTTTCTCCACAGTAACTGGCCTGATCCAGTCCATTTTTCATCTTAGACTTCTTTTGCCATTCCACACCACCACCACTGAGAAATTTGGTTCAGTTCTGTTCAGTTTTCAAAGAGTTGTGCTGATGTACAGCCTGAACCCCTTTACATAATTGCTTTCCAACCTTTCACTGGGTTGGAAGGAATAAAAAACAAAGAAAAACATAATTCTTATTCACCAAATAACCTAAAAAAAAAAAAAAGTACCCACATGCATAATATAACCCTGCCTATTTTGAAGAACAGCTTGATACACTGTAGCCATTTTCCAAAATGTTGGGTCTATGGATCATGAAAAAGCTGCCCATCCTTGCCTTGGGGGTCTTCTAAAGCCTGCTGAGAAGAAACAAGCACATGGTTAATCTCATGGGCTTTTCTCTACCTTAAACCTTTAGCAAGCAACTGTACTGTATTCATTATGCCTTTTCATCATCCTTGGTACAAAGCCTCCTGAACCTGTCTGAAATTTCCCATGGATATTCTTCACAATATGAGCTATTTTTAATGCCAGTTTCATTACAGTCAGGTATAGAAACAACCACACACACACACACACACAAAGTGTTGCTTTAAAAACTCAGCACTGATTTCAATATATATGAAATTACAAATTTCATCCATTCTAGTGAAAAGCCAAAATCTCTGCACTGACTTCTAAAAATGTTGCCATGGTGTATTCCTACATAATACACTAAATTTCCTGCAAATTATACTCCTTTTTGATTACAAACAAGTTATGCCCTTTTAGCCATTTATGTTTTTCCTATGCAAGATAATGGGAGGGCAGAGCTCAGCTTCTCTGAATCAAGTTCCAGAATAAATAAATAAACTTAAAAAACCAGACTGACCCAGGATAGATATTTTTAAAGCCTCAAATGCATCCCACAAAATGGATCAAGTAGTCTCTACCTTCCATATCAATAAAGGAACACAAAGAATAAATTAAGCCTCAGCAAAAACAGTGACAGAACAGCAAGGACAACCTTAAAATATTATCCATTCTGGATGATAGAATATTTTTACTGTATATAAGCCCATCTGCAGATAAGCCAACCCTCAAAATTTCAACCAAAATACCACGAAATATCCATTACCTGCAAATAAGCCAACTCTCAAATTTTTAACTGCAGCGGCAAGCGGGAAACAGAAAACTGCTACATCATCATTTACGAAACCGCAGGTCATGATAGGCTTTAAAAAACCTGAGCTCTAGTCTGCAGATAAGTCGAACCCAATTTTTTGGATGCATTTTGAAACCTAAAATTCTTGGCTTATCCACAAGTATGCACAGTAATATTGAATTCTGAATCCTTTTCTTTTTGAAATGATTACCATCCAGTAGGTAAATTCCTCTCCCTTGGAAAGATTCTTAAGACAGTCAGACAAAGCAATAGAAAGACACTAATTATGTGGATCCATCCACTAATTGGGGGACATGGTGGCGCAACGGCTTAATGACGCTGAAAGTTGCCGGCCAGAAATGGCTGACGCTTTGGCGGTTCGAGTCCAGCCTTCGCGTTAACAGGGTGAGCTCCTGTTTCCTCCCCAGCTCCTGTCAACCCAACAGGTCGAAAAAAACTCACGTGAGTAGATAAATGGGTACTCTCACTCCGGTGGGAGGAAAAATGCTGGCAGCGCCTTGCACAGAGAGACAGGACCAGTTGCCGGTAAGTGCGAAACCGCGCTCGCCCGAAAAGGGCGTGAAGCAACGGAAACCCCGCCTCCTGCGCTCACCAGCTGGGCTCTGCTCTAGGAAGGAGGCTCTGGCAAACCACTTCCGAAAAACAATTGCCTTGAAAACTGCAAGGACTCGTCCAGGCAGTCACTGCAGGGTCAGTAATGACTGAGCGCAGACCAAAAAAAAAAAAAAAATCCACTAATTATGTGGATCCATCCACTAATTATGTGGATGGCCTATGCCATCCTGAGAAAGAACGGAAAGTGTGACATTCTAGATTTTCCTTAAATTGAAATAAGAGAGACAGGGAATGCCACTTTGTTGTTTCTCCTTGATCTCTCAGCAGCTTCTGAAACCACTAACCTCTGTGCCCTTCTGGAGAGGCTGTTCAGGCTGAGAGTTGTAAACACAGATTTATAGTTATTCCTTTTGTAGCTGCAGTGCTATGAATAGAGGATTGCACTGGATACCTCAGTATCTTGGTGGTTAAGCAGTGGTGTTTTGCTGTTCTATCCTCTTCAAATCTGTATTAACTTTTGGGTGGAAGTCATTAAGGTATTTGGAGTAAAGATGCATCAGTAGGATCATGATATCCTACTCTACTTCTCTGTATCATATGAATCATTGTGGAAACCCTGGTCCAATGACTGGATATCATATTGGACTCGATGAAGCACAGTAAGCTGACAATTTAAAGACTCTGTAGGTAGGTGGTTCCCAAGACAGTTACCTCCTTTGGAAGATATTCTTATCTGAAGAAATAAGCATGGAACATGGAACATGGAACATGGAAATTACTAGAGCACGGCAGAACAACTGACAAATTCCAGCCCTTATGTACTTTTGTGGGACATCACAAGTATAAAAGGGCAGAACTCATGTCATGATGTTGCCACACACTTTTGTTACTTGGTGTCATTGTGGCTAGCTCCAAATCGTTATTCCTGGAGCCTTCACTGTCAATGGAAACATAAGCAGCAGCTGTGGCAAGGAATGACTTGTTCCAGCTTCAGCTGATTCACCAGCATAGATGTTTCTAGAGAGTGATAATATGGCTAGAGCAGACCATATCCTGGTTACCTCCATATTCAATTACCATAATATGCTGCATGTGTGGCTGTAGCAGGGTGACTGTCACATACCTCCCAGATCCCTTCCCCTGTTCTCTACCCTCCCATATTCTATGTTGCGGGATATCTCGGCATAGTTGTTTCTCCAGTGGAAATGTTCCATCCAGTGCCGGTAGGTGAGTTGCCATAGCCTGTTCTTGACTGTGGAAATGCCCCTCTTCTTCTCCATGACAGGGTCTATCCCTGAGGTTGATTCAAAAGTGCAGCTAGTATAAACTCTGTTACTGAGTGAAGCAACATAGCATAAACATATTACAGCTGTTCTGGAGGGATAAGATTATTGTTAGTTTCTTACTCAGCTAGGTTTGAGGTACTTGTAAGAACATATAAAGCTATACACAGAGTTGGGTGTGGTGTATGGGTTTTTTTTTTTGGTACCATTGAGTCAGTCTTGTCTCATGGTAACTCAAAGTCCCTGCAGTTTTCTTGGCAACATTTTCAAAAGTAGTTTGCTCTTGCCCTCTTCCTAGAGAGAGTGACTGGCCCAAGGTCACCTGGGTGGGACTAGAACTCACCTGATTTCCTGGTTTCTAGCTTGGTGCCTTAACTGCTGCACCAAATTGGCTCTCTGTATACCACTTGGGACCCTGGATATTAGGCATGTATGGGTTAAGTCAGATTCAATTCAATTGCTGATCAAATTAGGATTGTCAAATAATTTTGATTCAAATTGATTCAGATTTACAAATCATATTGTCAAATCAAGTTAATCTGATTTAGAAATTTCATTTGGGATAAAGCCTTTTTGTGTATATGCAAAAGGACATCAGTTCATTAAATCAATTTAGGAGCAAATGACTCAATTAGGCAATCTGATTTGGAAAGTTGATTTATTTTGGAATTTGATCAAATCACTTAGGAATTAAATCTTCCCATCAGATCTTAGCACAGATCTGATTAATGTATAATAGAGCAGTCCTTTATGTACTTGCTTATTAATAAGGATAACGTTGGGTTACTCTCTGGAGGGCATTGTACCTGCCAGAGATTTACTGTGCATGATTCAAGGAATAGCATTTGGAGTATACACTTCCTGGTTGTATTCTGTTTCCTCATTGTTAAGGCAGGTTGAGCCTTGTAAAATTTCAGCATCATCTTAATATGCATTTGTTTACTGAAGCATTCAATTACATTGATATCACTGCCTTGTTTAATTTGGTAAAGCATTGTTATTATGTATTATAGTTTTAAAGCAATGTGTTGATGCCTTTATTACTGAACTATTATTTTTAATTGTCTGTAATTTATACTTCTTAATTTTTTTAAATTTTATTTTTTGGCCATTTTGGGCTTTGTCTTTAATATGAAAAGCAGGGTACATATTTTTATAAGTATACAAATAAGTTTGAAAACATTTTTCAGCAAAGTTAACAGTGAAAGTGTCAGATCATTTTGGGCTATTGCTGTCAATGCTGTTATCTCAAGTAATCTGTAGTATTTTCCTTGCAGTTCAGTGGTGATGGCAGAGCCAGTGGTCAGCAAAGAACCAGCCCACTTGACTGCAGGTCATATGAAAAGGAAGGAAAGATGTTCATATAAAATCATGGGAGTTCCCCAAAATGAGGATGGAATGATGGAGTCTGGAATTCTTGCATTTGTTCTAATATGATCTCTTCCATACCTCTGTTTTCCAGAGTGCTTTCTCTGAAGCCACTCTGGGAAGCCAAATTTATGGTTACAGCCAATTTAATCTCTGCTTTGCTGAGAAACATACCAATACCTGAACTGGAGTTTCATACTGGTGCCTGGGCTAATTAACCCTTCTAGATGCCTCCTACCTAACAATTGGTTAGAAACAAGGAAGTTTGCTTCATACTTTGGGTTTCTTGCATGTACAAAGGAAAAGTTGCTTTTCATTCTCCTAAACCACTGGCCTGATCTACTCTGCAGCTTGGAAAAGGACTTTAGCAATGAATTATCATTTCTCAGGTTTCTTGCCTTAGATTTATTTAGTGTATTTGTAAAGCAATATAGTTTGTGGAATTCTTCACTATATCCAGCCTCTTATACAAACATGAATGTCCAATAAACCTTTTGTTAACTTTTGAAAGATAGTCTCTGATGTCTTATGTGTACAATGCTTATGAAGATACTCAGATTTTCAAAGGTGATGTGTCATGTAGCAAGTAAGACTACAGTTTGGAAGAGCCAAATTCAAGGTTTTTAAGGCATGCCAGGCAGAGGAGGAGGAGGAGGAGGATTCAGATTAGGACTCTATAAAGATGCTTAAATTAATCTCTATAATTGTCGTTTACAGTTTATCCTTAATAAATCCTTATATAGTATTATAGTTTATCCTTAAAAAAAAAAACCCTAATGAAGAATTGTATATAATAAGAGTTGACAGTTTTGTTTTGTTTTTAATAATAACAAAAGATTACTGATACAATCCTATCTTCTTACCATAGAAGTTACAATTGAAATTATAATGAGTGTGGAAGGAAAGGGAACAAATACAAAGGATGTTTATTTAGATATTTGTAAGCTTTATTTTGGTTATGGTTATTTCTAATTTCTAGAGAAGAAAATTAAATTAGATATCATGAAGCACTTTTTAAAAATTCTATACAAATGTTTCTCATTTCAAATTGATTTCTGCCTTCATAACAGTACAACAGAACATATGTGATTAAAAAATTGGGGGAGAAATCAAATGAAAATAGATACATATAGCATCCCATTGGGAAGCATATAAATTAGTAAGGCTCTGCACATAAACAATACATTTTTCCTTTGTGTTTTCATAAAATGATTTCTTTCTTTAAGATATTTTGCCTTTTCTCTGTTCTATTCTGTCTTTAAATGTTGCATTAGCTCTGGGATTAGTTGTTTCACACTGTGTAAAATTACTCAGAAGGGAACAAACTTGAAGTTTTGGAATTTTAAAACAATTCCTTCATTTTCTGGTGAATATTAAAAGTAAGATGGGCATATTCTTCTGATCAAATTATTTGTGAAATGCAATCCAGTTCTATGCATAGTCATTAAGTAGAGAGGCTCCTAGAGTTATACAGAGTTAAACTCAAAGTAGGAGAGGCAAGCTTTAGTGCTCCCATATTGTGTGTGTGTGTGGGTGTTTCTCTAGCCTAGATGAATGGCAGGTTTCAATCCTACAGGGCTCCCTTCCCCATTTCTTCATACAAATAAGTCAAGTTATTCCATTTCTTTGTAATACTCTGTGTAAACTATTAAGCTTGCTGTTGCAGGATTTCCAGACTTCTGAGTGTGATAGGGAGACACTCAGGGAACATCAGACAATTTTCAGTTCATGCTTAGATTTAGACCACAAAGTAATTTGTTCCCCCATTCCATGCAGTAGTTTCATATTTTTAAAAAGATCTCTAGTAACCTCTGAGTTATGCTAAGGAGAGCTTTTGTAATCATTGGAGGAAAAGATTGAATTGTGAATGGCTCTCGAAGCCACTGCATTTATACTGCCCAACCCCACCCTGGGATTCTGAGGAACCAGCCGCATAAAGATGGGGCCTGCTGATTTTGATGTTTTGGTTAAATAAGTATTAAAAACTCACAAATAAGGCCACCATAGGAATCAGTTTATTCATTCAAAAGGAAAGGACATACCGCTGTTGGAACATTGTAACCTATTGACATTGAAAGTAAAGTGAAGTAAGGTATGTAAATAATTTGATTTTGAGGCTGTCCAGCTCCAGAGTCTCTGGGCAGTTCACAATATATAAAATACATAATTTAAGAAACACAACCGCCCAGACAGAACTGTATCAATAACATTAAAAAAAAAAAAAAAATTACAGGGGCTCCACAAACACCCCAATCCCGGGCTTGGGAACAGAACCTTTTGTAAATGACCAGACAGCCCTGTGACCCGTTGGGTCATCCTTTGAGAGAAAGGTAGTGCAGTCTGATGTGACCAGAATGAACATTAAATATTAGGCTGACTGTATTTTTTTTACCCCAATGCTGGATGGTCCCATGATCATCTAAGAAGAGTATATATCACAAATAGAAAAATAATTGTAATGGCAAATGAACTTCAATAATAAGTCAATATTTACTTACCTAAACAGATAAACAGAATGACCATGGGCAGGCAAAAAAGCAGCGGGAGCAGGAGAGACTTCCGACTTCCTGCCGGCTTCCCCATTGACTTTGCTTGTGGGAAGCTGGCAGGGAGCATGGAAGGCACAATAATGTGACCACAGGGATGCTGCAATGGCCAGAACTTTGCAAATAAAACTGGTGAACATAGTGGAAATTTCAATTCTGCAGGGGTAATGGGTCCTGGATATTTTATGGATTCTTTAAGTTAGTGGATTTTAGGTACCTTGATCCAAAAATTGTTGCAGTATAATGCACCATTTGGGCTAACTGGAGGGTACAAACAGACAAACAGATAAACACAATGAGAGTTTTAGTAGTATATAGAAGTTTACTCACCTGAAGAAACTGCATACCTTTATATTTTTCCAAAGTATAGGTTGTAATAATTTTTCCCCTTTCCACAGTTCTTTGCAGGATCTAAGCCAACAGTACATCATTTCTTCAAAATACTGGCTTGCTCAATTTCCTATATTTTCTATTTATAACATTAAAATTAAAAATATAAACTTGTTCAGTTTTAATTACTGATTAAATAGTGTTGTATGTCCTATAGTAGATTTAAAAGCTGAAATATAAACTCTTTTTTCTAAAGGACTGAGAAGGTATATTAGTTCTTACTTTAAAATATTTGAGAAACACTTGTCTAATTCTTTCCAAAAGGATATTTCACTTTCTGTTAATCTAATTAGTCCCTTTTATAATTTCTTACAGAATGTCTCTAATGGCAATGGAACAACAGCCTTTTCTGGGGAGTGGAGTAACCTTAAACAATTCAGGTACATTTGTTTTACTACAAAATGGGCAAAACCAAAAATCAAAGCAGTGTTGGCCATCCAAATGTTATTATGTTAATAAGAATTAAAAGACACAGAGACAAAATGATTAGAAAACTGCCTAAAAATCAAATATAATATTTTTTTAAAAAATATAAAACTAGTAGGATAAAGATTACATTCTATGCACATTTACACAAACTAAATCTTCTTGAACCTAAATCAGGATTAAGGGCTTATTTAAGTGGGGCTTGCTTCAAGGGTATGAACGATAGCATATATATATAATTCCACAAAGTCAATTCTATATGCATAAATATATATTCACGTTTTATAGTTATATAGATACATAATCATTTGACATCAAATCTTAACATCTTTTTTTTCCCCTCTGCAACCATTTCATAATTACATGACAGAAAATGGGTAAATGTTGGATGTGGAAATGTAGTTTCTTCATGATACAGTATTAAATAGGCATTTAAATGGACTGAAGCATTTCTATCAATTTATTATGTGACTAGTTTAGGAAATTTTATGTAAGCATTCCAGTAAACATTTTATTTTTAAATCAACATTTGATGTATGTCAAAACTTGCTCCCTTTGGTGCATCTACAGTACACCCAAAAAATGATCAATTATTTTCTTGTTGGAGTTATGAAGAACTTTTAATCAATAAAATCTGTACAGATTGAGATTATTACTATTTAGCAAAGAGAGAAGAAGAGATTTTGGTCATGGTAATCTTGACTTTATGGTAATCTTGATCTCAGATCAAATTTGATGTCCTAGTTTGCTGGATGTACAATTGTTTACGAGCATCTTCTAACATGTGGAAAAAGAAGATTGTTTATTACATGTCAAACAGTTATTTCAGTATCCATAGCACGGGGATAGACTATTTTTGAGGTAATAATAGAACATTTTCTTCCTGAGGATTACCTTCACATGGTGGGAGGACTCAGTAATTTCAATGAACCACACGAATGATGCTGGCAGGAACAGGATTTCCTAGTAGTATCCCCATATCAAAAAGGAGATTAGGAGTGGGATGAAGCTAAGAGTTATCAATAATGTAGATGAGGGCAGGTGGGACTCTGAAAGTATGATAAAAGGAACTCCAAACTCAAACTCTGAAGGAGTCAGTAGAAAATCACTTCCATATTGTTGCCAAGGAAAATGTATGAATATGGTTCGAACAATGAGATAAATGTTGAGTACTAAAGGATGAGACTCCCCCCTGCCCCCCACAAGGTCACTAGGGAAGAACTTCAACTTTTTTGTATGGAACAGGAAGTGATTATGTGGCCACACCAAATTTCTAAGGAAGCCTGGTCATTGATGGTGCTAGTATTCAAAGATAGGTTCCTTGTTTTATAATGAGATATACTGTACAATTGGAACGCTGAATGAGAAGGATGAACCATGGAAAATTGGAAAATGACAAAGCAGAAATGAAACATATTAAGCTGAATCTTTTAAGAATAAATGAACATGGGTGAACTTCAGATATGAAATAATTCCAAGCAATCAGAAGAAAGAATGCAGTGATAATATTAAAAAAAGGACATTACTAAGTATGAGTTTAACTATTACCCAATAAATTACAAAATCACATCTATTAGAATTAGTTGATAACCAGTGAACATCTTTATTATACAGGTATATGTACCTACTACAAATGCATTGGTAGAAGACACTGAGGAATTTATGGAGAAACCTGAAATTTCAGGAAAATTTGGAGTGTGCAAACACAATAATGTAGGAGATAGAGTAATAAATTTTACAATGAGGATTCTTTGTTTATTATCAACATTTGCTTTGGGTGAAAGAAATGAAGACTCTAATCATAGACATAACTAAATGAAGAACATCTGAATCAAATCAGATATGTAATAGGAAACAGAAGATGAAGAATTGCCAGGTGCAGATTGTAGAATAAACAGTTACTTGCTGGTGTCAAATACAGAGATTAAATTTAAAAAGTTAAAGGTAGATGTGCCAGCAAAATCTGACACAGGAGACCCAAGTCAAAATGTAAGATCAGTGTTAAGGAACCGATTCAGTCAGCTTAACTTATGTGAAAGGGAACTTGAGTAGGTATGAAAAGAGATAAGAGATACTGTAAGAACTAAAACAGTCAAAAATATTCTCAGCCTTTCCAAGAGGAAAAGTTCCAAGTGGTTTTCAGAACAAGCTATCATGATAGTGAAAGCAAGATAGAAGATGAAAGCCTTGTGCACTAAGCAAGACATAAAGTGGCTGAATGCAGGCTGCGAACATCAAGCAAGAAAAAGAGTCAACATGTCAAAAAAAGGAGAAAAAAATAACAAGAAGAGAAAAATAAGATATGTTTTTAACATCTTCAGAGAAATCACAGAATATTTTACAGCTATGGTAGGAAAACTCAAAACTAATCATGGAAAATCACTTTAATTCTTCACAGAAACAATGTTCTGTTTAAGAACTTAAAAAGAAGAATAGAGTTGTACCTAGAGAGACAAATGTCAAATTAATATGCAGGTTTTAGAAAAGGAAGATATAAGATCAGATAGCAAACATAAGTTAAATAATAGAAAGAACTAAAGGCAAGATTTACCTTTGTTTCCTTTACTATACTTGTGTAGCTTTGTGGAATATATTAACACTAAGAAGAAGAAATTCTTCTTCTACAGAAGAAGCTACTGTAATAACTGAGTTTGGATAGGAATAGGAATAGAGTTATTCCAGGATGTATACTGTCCCCATATCTATAATATGCAGCATATATATATTATAAAATGGCAGATTTGGAAGAGATGACAGCTGGAATCAAAATTGGAGGCTGAAACCCAGACAATTTGAGATATGCAGTGATCCAGTTTCTCTACTGAATGAAAGGAAGATTTAGAACAGTTCATTATGAAAATAAACATGGAAAGAAATATCTGGGATAAGGCTGATTATTAAAAAGACAAGATAATGTCAATCAGCATCCTGAGTGAAATCACAGTTGATAGTGAAAAAGTGAGGGTGGTAGATAGTTTTATTATCTTAGGCTCAAGATATAGATAAAAAGGGACAGTCTTCTGGCTTTTCCCAGTTCTAACAATGGGACAAAAATGACTTAAACCATCTTTAGCTGTATTGTTGTCAAACTAGTGTTCCTCCCTCCCCTTTGCCAGAAGGAACCAGCAGCAGGAGTCAAGTAACCTGTAAGGGGTGGGACCAATCCTCCACCTCTTGGTCATTTGAATCTGGTGCAGACATGTCTTCTCCCCCCTTGTCCTCAGGGTCACTCTCCTGTGCTGTCACCCTAGTATTTTTTTTCCCCAATGTGTTTGTTTTTCCTCCTAGCTGGAAAAGCTGGGCCCAGCTGTGGGCCCACTGCTGTGTTCAGTGGACTTGTGGAGATGTGGAGTTTTGAAAGAACACTAAAACTTTGCTCTCCAAAGCGCATAGGAAACCAGGAGACCACAAGTCTTTCAAAATGATACAGCTTTGTGAGCCTAGCCATATTTGAAGATGGTTACTAAGAGTGCTCTCTGTTTATTTCTTTGTTTGTTTGCTTATTTATTTATTTATAAGACTTAACATGGCTGTCCATCTTTAGAAACTCAATTCTAGTTGGCTCCCAACAGTTGTATAAAACCAAAACACCATAGAACAATAAAAACAAAAACCTGGTGCTGAAGTCAGTCTCCTTTGATGCAGCCAACACCACCATCTTCAGGCTCCAAATTCCCCCTATCCCAGCACTTGAGAGAAAAACCAGCTCTTTATAGCCTTCCAAAAGGTTAAGAGGGTGGGGGCTGTTAACTGCTGGATCTCAAGGGGAAGGGTGTTCCACAGGGCAAGGGCTCTCATGGCACGCTTCCTAGGTCCCAGTAGATGTCAACATTTAAGGAAAGGGATCTGGAGATGCTGACTCTGTTCAATCTGGTGGAATGGGCATATGTTCTCAGGGAAAGGTTGTCCTGCAGATAACCTGGCCCTGTGCCATGTAGGGCTTTAAAAGGTGATAACCAGCACCTTGAATTAATTGCACATGGAAAAAAAACCTGGGAGCTAATGCAGCTTGCACAACCATATCCTGAACATGAATGCATTTTGCTACACCATGCTGCATTTCTTTGATTTTTAATCACCCATTTTAAGACAGCTTCTTTGGAATATTAAAAAAAAAAAAGGATGGACCTAAGGGCACCCCACACTGTACATGCTACCACATTCTGACCAGCTGTAACCTCTGAATGGTCTTCAAGGGTACCCATGTACAGCATGTTGCATTAGTCCAACAATAAAGTGAACAAGTTATGAGTTTCTATGAACAAAGCTTCCCAGTCCAGGAATGGGTACAGTTTGGGCACAAGATGAATCTGTGCAAAGGTCCCCCTAGCCATGGTTGCCACCTGCTCCTTGAGCAGCAGCTGGACTCCAAGGAGGACCCTCAAATTGCACTCTACCTGGGGAAGTGCTACAATGAGTAGAGAAAAAGATGACACATCACCATAGCTTGGTGGGCCAAAACCCCAAAGCGACTCCATCTTACACCACCTACATTCCAAAGATCATCTGCAAGTACAACCAATGCAGTCTCAGTGCTGAACCCAACATGAAAAGGGTCCAGGTAAACCATTTCATCCTGGGCTTTCTGCAGCTAAGCACCAACCACCCTCTCAACAACCTTCCCTAAAAATTTATTCAAAGAAGGCACAGTCAGAACCAAACGAAGTCTGAGTGCTCTCTTGGGATGATGATAAGTAAGCAGAAACTCACACATATTCAATATCTGATGTGAGCAGATGGTGGACTAGAAAAAAATTACTCTGCTTGCCAAGAGTGAGGAAGTAAAAGAAAGGGAAGATAGTAAATAAGGTAGATAGATGGGAATAATGTAAATGCAGGACTTTAAGTAAGTACATTTGCCTTTGGAAGAGCTACAGGTTATTATAAAAAAATCTCAGCATGGCAAATATTTGTCCTGCAGTCACCCTGAGTTGAGTCCGGTTCGATGCCTCCTGACTAACTCTACCATCTCTACTGTTATTATACTACTGGAAAAATATAGTAATCCTTTTTTTTTTAATATTCCAAAGAAGCTGTCTTAAAATGGGTGATTAAAAATCAAAGAAATGCAGCATGGTGTAGCAAAATGCATTCATGTTCAGGATAAGTTCCTAACTTCTCTAATTTTTCCTCTGTTCATATATCCAGTTAGAAAATGTGTATTGTTTAGTATATTTAAATATGCTGTTTCAGAATCTGAGTGTTTGTCAACAGACAAAATGTAAATGCACACAGCTAGGTCAGATCTGGATTGGAGTGTGTGGCAAACAGGGTGGAGATGGGGTTTGTTTTAATTTAATAAATTTATGTTTAATGACATACTGTGATACTTTTCATTTCACTTCCATTTGTTTTTGATGTACCAGAGGTGTAATGAGTTCAGCCCTTGTGCAATACCTTGCAACAATTTGAGTTTGAAATCCCTAGAATATGGTAACCAACCAAGTTGGTGAACGTATTTTGATACATGCACCAGAAATCCTACAAGTATATCTCACCATCCTTGGCAGCAAAATATTATATGTAAACTACAAGTTGAATCTTGTATCAATACTGAGTGTGGGGAAAAGAGTGTCTACACCTACAGGCAGCAAAATGGTGCGAAGTGTGGAAGTTAAGTTGTGTAGCACACAAAGCTGTCTTCTCCAACAGATGGAAGTATCTGGAAAGCGACCATTGTTTTTCCTCAGTATCTTCTTTTTGAGGCAATTGCCTCAGTTCTGTAAGGGTTGGTCCTGGGATGGCTTTTACGTCATCTGTAAGTGATCATATGAGTATACTTGTATGCTTCTTGAAGAGTAAATGTAACAAATGCAAACATTATGTCAATGGTATATGATTTTTTTACAGTTTTTCTTAAGGGAAATAATTGTGCGAAACATCAATCAGTTTGGCAGCTCAGTATTACATACTCTAACTGTGGAGTCTTTGGTGCTGTCTGAGCTTGGTTGTTTGCTTGCAGACTTTTCATTACCTGACCTGGTAACATCATCAGTGCTAGTGAGTGTGGAGTTTGCTGCCTGTTTACATACAGTAGCTTGCCCTGCCAGTGTTGTTGTTGATGGGGTTCTCCTTGGTAGTTCCTTAATTAGTGTATCTAGATGCTTTCGCCCAGTTCATGCAAACTAATTCTGTTTTGTTCTTATTCCTCCTGGGCTTCTTCCTGAGTGACATTATGCTGGGCCATGGTACTGAGTCTGCACACCCTCTCCAAGCAATCAGTGTGCTAGGCCACTGTGTCTGTTCTACATTGTATGTGTATGCATGTGTGTGTGTGTGTGTGCACGCATATGTATTTGCCTCTATTGGTGATCCCACTATCACATGGCTGGTTGGCAGTTATGACAAATTAACACCAGAACCAGTTGCTGCCTAATTTGGATAACACTTCTGTTGCAGTACAAGTAGATTCGGTGATTTCTATAAAAGATCTGTCTTCTGTTCTCATACATTTATATCTGTCTTCTTGCATTGGCAGCATTTGAAAGCACATCCACTATAAATTACAATTCAGTTTATTCACTGAAAGGCATAAACATAAGTATGGTCCCAAATAGAATTCAGTTTTAAGATGACTCAGTCATAATCATCTCTTTAAACAGATATATAAGGAGGTCCCTGACCAAGTGAGCATAGACCTGAAATTTAGACATTAGGGGTTATAAAATAGGGAAGACATGAACACCAGTTTTGGTGAGTGTTGCAATCAATATATGTCCTTGCATTGGTATAAAGATGAAGTGGTTAGAGGATGAGTCAGCCAAAATTAAAACATATTTGCATGAGAAATTAAACTACTCTGTGTGTAACACAGTACACTCTTATTAATACTGCATTATGTCTGTTGTGACTGCAATGGGTTCTGGTACGCTATTTTCTTTTATTCACTGCCCTCTAGAGGTAGCAATAATCAAGACTTCCAACAGCACTTTTAGAGCTTGCTCTTTAATATTATCTATCTCAACAATATGCACGTTTTCAAAATATGTGCAAGAATAATGATGTGAAGTTTTATGCTTTTTAGAAATGATTTCATCAATGCGCACTTTCTGACTGAAATAGGTCCTATTCATGTCAAATATCAGCCTGCCCTAAAGTACTTTTTCTCACAACAGACAGCTCATAAGAAATTATTGTACTTGCTGAATAAATCCATTGTTCATCAGGCTGAAGAGGTGCAAAAATGTTGCAAATGCTTGCTTTTCTCGGCCACCTTCCCCACCCTCATCTGCTAATAGTTACATCTGCAGAACATAGGAAAAAGAAGTCAAATTCCTAATGTTAGATTTTTAGAACAGCTAAACAAGAAATACTATGTATTCTCTCCTCCAAAGCTTTTCTCTTTCATATGGTCACTCCAGCTCATTCATCTAAGTCTGCCAGACAACTGCTGTATAGCCATTATACTTTCTCTCCTGCCCTTTTCTTTGACCTTAGACATGGAAGGTACTAGTATCAAAGGTTACTTCTTCAGTGCTGTGTGAGCATTTTTCAGCATCCGCTGCAAGCTTTTGTAAGCATTGTTTCTCCATTTCTTGATCTACAAATGGCTGCAAAAACCTCTCCAATGGCTTTCCCCAGTAATAAGCAGCCTCATCTTGAAACTGCAAGATCTTCATGGATTCCATGAGGTTCTATGCAACATGGAACAGGTATCAGTCATGAATTGAGATGACATTTTTTTGAAACCAAAGCATCCCATTTGCCATGTTCATACATTACATTTTCCTACCAAATTTAAACTGCAATAATGCTACTTCAAAGATATGTGTATTGGTGGCAGAATTCATATCAGCATGTTTTATATGAAAAATCTTGAATTGCCTCCTTGTAGAGTCAAATGTCGCATTTTCAACCACAGCTGCTAATGCAAACTACCTAAAAAAATTAATAGAATTCTTTCCCAATGAGCATAAAGTTTAGATCAGCTTTTACAGAATATACTCTTTTTTTAAAAAAAAAAACAGGTGAGGGAACTGGGACAGTTATGTTATATTTCTTACAACAGGCTGCAAACATATCATGGAGCCACAGGGGAATTTCCAATGCCAAATTTACAGTACCACATCTCCAGTTCCTCCAAATTTTATTTTTTTTGCATGCCAGTTCAATAACCTTTGTACAAACTCTCTCTTGGATCAGGCACTGTGGAGAGGGAGTATTGTTATACACCCACCGTCTTTTTGTAATTTGTGGAATCCAAACTCTGCTATTGCCACCACATTATAGGAGAGATATATTATGCTTATAAATAGGGGTTTATTAAAGATAAGGATAAGAATAGCACAATCAGACATATGTTTGAGAAGACTCAATCATAATCTTATTAGTAGGAAAACAAACACATAACGTTCTGTGCCTGAATAACTACTGTTAGAAATACACGTAAGCAGAAGTGTGTGTGCATGAGAGAAATTGGCTTGGACATATGTTAATTTCTGTTAATTTACAAGCCCAATTACCTTCTCCAACATTCAAGGAAATTCTCCATCAAATTCTACGCCAAAGTCAAATTATATCCATTTAACTCAATTCCCAAGAGCCAATTTGATCTAATGTTTCAGGTGCTGGAGCAGTGACACCTGAATTTCTTAGGTACAGAAACCAGCTGGGTGACTTTGGGCCAGTCCCCCTCTCACAGCCCTAGGAAGAAAGCAGCGACAAACCCCTTCCACGAATGTCAAGAAAACTGTATGAACCTGCACTGCTGGGAGTCAAGACTGACAAGGAAGGAAGGAAGGAAGGAAGGAAGGAAGGAAGGAAGGAAGGAAGGAAGGAAGGAAGGAAGGAAGGAAGGAAGGAAGGAAGGAAGGAAGGAAGGAAGGAAGGAAGGAAGGAAGGAAGGAAGGAAGGAAGGAAGACACGTGCACACACACATTCCCCCTTCCAGTTTTATGATTGAAATTCTTCTGTACTATTATCAGGAATGTCCCTGGTTATTCCTTCAGGGCTCTGGTCCAGTTTGTTATGTTGTGATTAATGTGTTCCCAAATTATAGCACTTCTCACATACCCCCTGATGCAAACAATGAACTCAGGTCATTTGCCTTCAGAACTTCTTTCTGCATCAGTGCTTAGTTTTTCAGAAAGAAGAAATATCTTCTTATATCTTAGAAGTTCTTAAATCCTCTCCTAATATTTTTGTTTTTAACTTTACTCCTACAGTTTTCCTCCAAACCAAATCCAAATCAGCTGTATTTGCAAACTTCTTCCTAGTGGCTGAAAATGGCAGGTTTTCAGATTTTAGAATGTGTATATAAAGGAGAATTTTTTCCTCTAATCTGTCCTCTCCTCTCCTCTCCCAATTAACACAAGCTATAATTCTCAGCAAACTGACCAAAGAAGAACATTGGATGGTGGGGCATTAAAGCTGTGGTGGTGTTGCTATGGATATTTAAAGCCTTAAATGGCGTATGGCCCGGCTATCTAAGAGATCACCTCTCATGATACAAATCTGTCTGGCTGTTAAGATACTCAGGAGTGGCACTTCTGAAGATGACTTTCTGTGATGGAATGTGAGGGTGACCTTGGAAGTTAGAGGGGGAGATGCTGCCTACAGAATAATGAGAGAAAAGAGTCTGCAGTAGACGAATGGCCAGAGAAAGAAACTTAGGAAGGACCCGCCCTAACTACTTAGGTGGTAAATAGGGAGGGCGAGAGATTTGTACTTTCAGACTTGGAAGTTTCTGTTAATGTAGCTGATCCAGTTGTGTTTCCTGTCTGGTTTACCTGGGAGGGCTGACACTTTCTGAAGTTGCATTTGGTCTGCAAGCATTTAGAAAATGGTTTTACTGAGCTCTTACTTGTTCACTGATACTATTATTAAGGTTAGTTTATATTTTTTAACCTTTTAAAAAATTTCATTAGCTGCCTTAAGTTTGAGCAGAGACATGGGACATATATTAAATAAAATAAACTAGGAAGGAGTAGTGAAGCAGGATGAAAGGGAATTCATAGGACAGAGCAGCCAGGTAGGTAGGCAGGTAGTTGAAAGAAAGAGGCATAATAAACAAAGCCTGTCAACTGTAATCCTGCAAAGATATATTTCCTCTGGTGACCTTGGTCTAGTTTGCAAGATCATGCAGTCTGAAGGCTGCATAATCTTATTTTCCTGCTATCACTATTTTGGCAGAGTTTATTTCTTCACTCTGGCACTTATGAAAGAGACAGAAGGATTTCACAGAGTGCTTCGCACCTAATGGTAATCTGTGCAGCCCAATATATAAAATGTCATATGCTTTTATTACTGAGATCTGCATGCTTTCCTAGCATGTGTCAAAAAGGTTTGGGTCAAGAAGTATCTTTTAAAAGCTGCTGAATTCATTAAATATTGCCATGCATTTTTATCATTTGAGCAAGTCTGCTTAGTGACTAAAATAAGTTATGTGATTTTTGTGATGCTAACAGGAAATATTTTTTTTAAAAAAAATCAAGAAATTCTAATGAAAGCTTTTTATTATGAATTTAAATATGGTAAACCTGGCTCGCCAAAAATCTAAATATTGTTCTAAATTGAAAATACATATGAGGGTCACCTATTTTACCATTATTCCATTGCCATTCTCCGTGAAAAGTAATGATGACATGTTGAAAAGTCAGACCACAAATTTCATTTGTTTAAAAGTGTGAGATTCAGCTGAATCAATAAATACTTTGATTTTAATTAGTTTATTTTCCTAAAACTACTGTCTTGGTCCCTTTCTTATTGCCTTCCTCTGTTATTGAGTTAATATGAAGGTAAGTTTAGATAGTTCAAACTTACTGACTCACATTTCCTATTGGAATAAACAATACCTGTTGCAATCAGAAAAAATAACTAATTGTAAATCAGAGCTATTAAAGGTTAATGGTCATGATAATAGTGGTTTGGGATATTTATTGTCCTTTCTCTCTCTGCAGCTGTCCTATGTTCTGTTGGTTAATGTTTCATTTTATATCTTGCGTGCTCCTCCTGTAACAAATTAATGCTTGAGAAAACTAAGATTTGGCTGTATTTATTCTTAGGTGAGGGTGAAGCTTACACCATGCCAAGCATAACATATTATAACCCAGAAGGCTGAGACACTTTGGGATATGGAATAACTTCATAGAATTATAATAGCTTGAAAGAAATTCAGGCCAGAGGGAGAATCCTAAGAAGGTCTTCTTTCCCAAACAGAGTTTTCCCCATTTTACCACTGAAATGTTCTGGAGGCTTATCTACCAGAATCACATTTTGAATAGTGTAATAGAGATGGGGACTTGATAGTCTCTGTGTTCAACAGTTTGTTTGGTTTTGCAATTATTTATTAAGGGCAATTTTTAAAGAGGCAACAAGTTCTAAGATTCATATTTATATTGGTTTCATTATTTTTAAAAAGTTCACTAACTATGCTATTTATTTTTGATAGAACTGTTTACTCATGTAAGAAATACAGGTAATGATTTTTTGGTGAAGGTATTCACTATATAATATATTTTATAAGAAAATATTATAATTTATTTATACAATTTATTTATAATTTATTTAAAGTTATTCTAATTTTCTAAAGGCATAGTTTTGGGAGAGATGCTTGTTAATTTTCATAATTATATCTGAAGGCATAAATTACTAGTGAACTTGTCTCCCATCTGTGGACTGCTTATATCTAGAATTCCTCCTATTTCTTTCCCAGTGTCCTAGCAATCTCTCACACTTACAGTTAAACAATAACTAGGTAAATGAGAGTCACTATTGTAATGGTGTTTTGCTGGTATAAGTGACATGCATGATGCATGAGTGAGAGCTGGAAAAGAGGGTGGGAAGTCCATAATTTTTATATGACTCTGAGCCAGATAAATGCTGGATATTAGGATTCTTGTTGTTGTTGTTCAGTCGTTAAGTTGTGTCCGACTCTTCGTGACCCCATGAACCATATTGCACCAGGCCTTCCTATCTTTCACTGCCTCCCTGAGTTTGCTCAATTTCATGCTCATTGCTTCAGTGATGCTATCTAGCCATCTCATCCTCTGCCGTCCTCTTCTCCTTTTGCCTTCCATCTTTCCCAGCATCAGGGTCTTTTCCAAAGAGTCCTCTCTTCGCATTAGGTGACCAAAGTATCTGAGCTTGAGCTTCATTATCAATCCTTCCAATGAGCAATCAGAGTTGATTTCCTTTAAGATTGACTGGTTTGACCTCCTAGCAGTCCAGGGGACTCTTAAGAGTCTTCTCCAGCACCACAGTTCAAAGGCATCAATTCTTTGGTGTTCAGCCTTCTTTATGGTCCAGCTCTCACAGCCATACATTACTACTGGAAAAACCATAGCTTTGACTATGCGGATCTTTGTCGGCAAGGTGATGTCTCTGCTTTTTAATATGCTATCTAGGTTTGCCATAGCTTTCCTCCCAAGGAGCAAGTGTCTTTTAATTTCATGGCTGCAGTCTCTGTCTTGGAGCCCAAATAAATGAAGTCTGTTACTGCTTCCATTTCTACTCCTTCTATTTGCCAGGGATTGATGGGTCCAGATGCCATGATCTTAGTTTTTTTAATGTTGAGTTTCAAGCCAGCTTTCGCACTCTCCTCTTTCACCCTCATCAAGAGGCTCTTTAGTTCTTCTTCACTTTCTGCCATTAGGGTGGTATCGTCTGCATATCTGAGGTTATTGATGTTTCTCCCTGCAATCTTAATTCCGGCTTGTGATTCTTCCAGCCTGGCATTTCTCATGATGTACTCTGCATACAGGTTAAATAAGCAGGGTGACAGTATACAGCCTTGTCGTACTCCTTTCCCTATTTTGAACCAATCGGTTGTTCCATGACCGGTTCTAGCACATATTAAATGTAATAAATTAGGGGTGGGGACGAATATGTGCTTTTAGCCAGACAATCTGTTGGCTCTGCATGTCATGATTCACTCTCACGGCCCATCCCTCCAGTGGCAAGCTATGTTCATCTGAGCGCCGTCAAAGTAGGAACACTGCGCAAGGGGACAGTGTAAGCGAACGAAGGTACTGAATTAGTCTAAGGTTAGCTAATCCAACAGTTATGATAGAGATTCCTGAGACACTGGGAGAGTTAAATGTCTGAGGCTGCCTTTCATTTGCACTGATTTTAAAGAGAGAAAATCATTGTTTTTAATCCCATACAGAGAGGTATAGTGTGAGCAGATGATCAGAGATACAGTACTGAGCTCTCAAAAAGCACCAAGTAATTTCTCCTCTCACCACTCCGAAGCATACAGAAAAATTGTTCTGTAGGACAGGCTTATTTTCCCCTAAAGACAGAGGCAGTAATGAATTGCTGCCTCTCTCCAGCTCTCAGACCTTTGGGCATGTCACTTTTGGAATTTATCCCCTTCTGGATTGGCTCCAAGCTCATCTATTCCTATGCCATCCTCACCATTGGGCAACTGATCTGATCCATTTCCAGCTCATCTGCAGTGTACCAGGAATCCCGCTAGACTCAGTTTTCTACTAGAAACCTGAACGCCTTGTGAAGCTGGTGGGGGTGGGGGTGGGGCCATTTTCCCATTGGCTGGAGCTGTTGCTTCTTCTCACTTCCCAGTTCTTAGATTTTCTTCCCTATAGGGGCTCAGGATCCAGATCTTCATTAGGGCTTTTGTCAAATTAATTTCTAATCGCCCTTAGCCTTTTTCTGATTTCTTGAGCATGATCAAGCTATATGCAAGAACGTAGGGTAGGACATTGGTTGGATGCACTGATTGGATAGCCTGATGTTTTGACCATTTCAAAGTTACTGTTGCTGACAGTTTTTGAAGGTCTGAAGCATGAAAATGGGGCTGGTTTGGAAATGCCTATTTGTTTCCTAAAATCTTGTCAATTGCTGATAGTGATAATAGTGCCCAGAAACCAAATATTTTGGTGCAGTAAGGGGTATTGATTCTTCCATTCTTCTTGAAGACTATTTCTTCATGCAGACAAAATCTCTCATGGCTGAGAGTCGCTCTGAAAACATGCCTCTTTATGACATCTGCCCCCCTAAGAAGATGGGGAAGGTACAAATCCAGCTCGTGACTTTGATGTGATTTCTCCAACCTGCTTTAATCCTCTTCTGCATAGAGAGAGAGAAAAATAACTGCATGAATACCTCAGCAGTTTCATTTATTACTGCATAAGCAAAATATAATATAAAAATCAGTAGCAATCTGAAATGTATCACCAAGAAGATTACATTTTATTTAATTTTTTTGATGAAATGTATGATGTTCAAATGTAGTATTTTATATTTAAGCTTATTGTGGTGAGAACTGAATGATGATAAACTATTGTTAATTTACTAAGCTAAGAAACAAAATTTGATTTATAATTGATAACTTTGTATTTTCACCCAGTTGCTAAGATTTGGTGACTGTAACTAAATTTCTTACATTAGCAATGAGAATAAAAGCCTGTATATCCTTGGATATTCTACTGGCTCTCCTTGCTGACAATTGTACTGAAATATTAAAAAGGCAAGGGATTCTGCATTCATTTAAAAGTTAAATTTATAATTCAGGCTTGTATAGAGATGTATTTTTATGTGACTTACAGCATTTTTAAATGACAAAATTATTCAATTCACTGAACTAAGTTTCTTCTTCCTTTCAAATTTCTATGAAAGTAAATCATACAGCTTAACTAGGGATAAAGAACAAAGGAAATCTTTCTAATGTACTGCTGCGTAAGATGTTTTAAGGAGTTTGAAAAGACATACAAAAATAAACTTTATAACAACAAAAATAATGCTGTACTTTCTCAATTTTCTGTTCATTGGTTCTGTGATGAAATTGCTCTGAAGATGACTAATGCTGAAATTATCATTTCTTTAACAGTTATCTTTAGGTTTGATGGGTATAGGTTAATGGAAGAAGAGATTGCAAAATTTAATATATACAAACACACGCACACGCACACACACACACACACAAACATGCTATTAATCAGTAACAGAAGACACTTTTGCCAATATCCAATTACTATTTATTTATATCATTTATGTTAATGAAAATGAGAGGATTTCACTCAACATAGATTTTATTTATTTATTTATTTATTTAATTTATTTAGTAGATTTCTCTCCTGCCCATCTCCCCGACAAGAGGGGACCTACGTATGTATTAAGGTCGCCGTGTTTCATTTATGAACGTTATGCCTATTGCTACATTAGAACCGGATTTTGCTTTGTCTTCTAGAAAAGTTACTTTTAACTAATTAAAAAACAAACAAACATAAATTTAAATGTTCTTAGTCTTTTTGTGGGTTCTATTTGTTTAGCTAGTGGAAATAAATACATAACTATCAGCATGATCAGTTTGAGTCATTAAACGTAATACTCAATGAATAGTAAACTTTTTCTTCATGCTGTCCTTAAATAATAATGCACACATTTTGCCATAATAAACATGGCACTTGGCACTCAGTGCCAAAGCCTTGTTTTGAAAATAAATAATAATAGACTGACCTGGAGTTCTGAGGGTAATAAAAAGATCTGGTTGTTAAGCTTATTAATAGATGGTATACTGGTGTTTGTCAGAGAATCGGTGTACCTTAAAAACAAATGTCAGTTATTTCACTGCCAAGCTGTCAGATGGCAATCTGATTTTGCCTATGCAGCTTTACCTGAAGACTCTGAAACCAATCATGCACAAAGAAACTTTTATTTAGAATGATTGCTGTAGGTGTTTTATTCTGAAAATGATTCCCTGTGAAATTATACAGTAGACATGACAGTTATTGAATGAAAGAAAGTTAGTTCACTCTCAGTGGAACTTTTGGATCTGAAGATTATTTTGGCATTTGTCACATTATGGTATTCTATTTCTTCTTTGCCCTGCTTGATTCTAGATTATCTGAGATAATAACTTTCTGAATGTCCCTGCTTGTTGCTATGAATGTTTTGAGATCTGAAACCAGATTTTGGTGCGTTCAGCTACAGGGGAGTCTACAGAGGGCAGGGGCCCAGGAAATCAAGATGGAAGCTGTGACTGTGTGATCAAAACCCCATCCCTCATATGTTAAAAAAAAAAAAAAAGCAGGGGGGAATTCTCTCAAGTACTTATGGCTGCCATGTTGATCTTTTAAACACCTTTATTCATTTATTTACTCATTCATTCATTCAATATATGTAAGGGGAAAACACTGAGAACTTATTTCTTCTCTGGATCTTTGCCCCTGATAGGCATAGTCACCATAGAAGTCAACACTACAAAGTACAACAGTTGCATAAGTTTATTGCATCAAAGCTTGAATACAGTTGTCCCTTTAATATATTCCTCAGTTACAGCACAACCAATTAGGGGGACACATCATTGATCAACATGAATTTCCCAATTAACATACACAGAGAGGTTATATAACAACCCTAACACAGGCACTGTGTTAGGGCCTCCACTACATCTCATTACATATACCATCACTATAAGAGTCTATATTATATTGGGTGAAGATGCTTATAATATATTTTGCTGAAATGCATTTTATACCATGGGTTGTTTTTGTATCTAAGTGCCCATTCCAGGCAAATCTATTAGGGTCTACCATAACCCTTGAACTATTTAAGAGCTGGTCTTGAACCCTATGGCTTTACATATAGTATTTGAAATATATTGGAATTTGAAATACATTGAATGATATATCAGTACTCACAGGATATATAACCACACTAAAAATATAGATTTCTATACTGTACTCTTATCAAATTTTAACCAAATCAGAATGGTTGAAAGGTACCTAATACATTACTTTAAAAGAATGTAGGCTATTTATGTATTTATTTATTCAACCTCCCAGGTATTAACCCAGTCCATCTTGTTTCATTTTTTGGAATCAGCCAAGGTTACCTAGTTAGTTAGCAGAGAGTGTAAGGAAGATGACCTTGATGGAAACAGGCAAAAGGGGCTGAAACATTTTTTTTTTTTTTAAATCCAGAGCAAAGAGATAACATTCAGAAGAGACAGACACCTCCTTAATTCACTGAAGTTCATTGTGGAAGAAGGAGGAAGTACACCACAATCAGACTTGCAAGATTCTGTTATTATAACCAGTCTCAATAAAAGTAGTTTTAGCTTTTCTGTGAAGTTACTTTCCCAGTATGGTCTATCCAGTGAGGATGACAGTTAGTTAGGTTTGTTAATTGAATCTTAGCACATGGAGAAGATAGTCTTTTAAATATTTATGGGAGTATTTTTAAAATATAAATTTACATGATGCTACAGTATTTGTTATGTGTTGATGAAAAGGCAATCAAAGCATGCCCGTTAACTTATTTTGATAACACATTAAGACATCTGGAACATTTATTACATATTTTGTTTTTGTTATATTTCTAAATATATATTTTTCTGACATTTTAAGTCTCCCTTGTCAAATATACGGCTTTAAGCACATTATGCTAATGGTTGTATTTTCCAGTAAAATAATAGGATTTTTCCACCATGCCACTTTTGACCTGGAAATAGCAAAGAGGAACATCAAAGTGATCACTAGGTGTGGAAATTTCTTCAAACTTTGAAAGTTGGTAAAAATTGGTTCAGAAAACTGTTCCATCCACAGTCACATTGTGTTCAACCTATTTCTTTCAAAATCCCTGGCAGTGTTATTAAATTAGTCTTCATAAGTCTCTATCTTTGCTGCAAAAGAACAATACAGGTATCATTCTGGCAATATATGCTCACCAATTGTATAATAACAGTTCATTTTTATAGCAATATAACTTAAATGTATAATAAATATATGTAAAGCTAAAAAATGCATAGTTGCATTATATAACAGCAGCTAACAATAATATTAAGAAACTACTCAGCCAATAAAAATTGGGACCATAAAATAAAACATCAGATGAAGTGGAAATGTGTCACAGTAGTTTGCAAGCTTGTTAAGTGGGAACCCTATTAGATCATATAAGAGAAAAACTTTTTCAACATTGTAAATTTGTCTTACAGTGCCCTAATAGCTAACAGCTTCAAGAATCATTCATTGTATGATGAAATGGAATTAAAACACTTGTCTTGACAATATGAGAAACTTTTAGCTAAACCAGGCAAGGATAGAACTGCTAAATTGCTCGACAAGAGTTTAGAGGGTTGTCTTCCTTTTTTTTTAATTGGATATTCCTGTGGTCCTTGGTGGGATATTTAGCCTTGCAAGCCTTTGGGGGCTCCAAAAAGGTATCTAGCTGTTGATGTTTAGATATTATAAAAAAGAGGTAGACTGTGGATATTCTGCCAAATTACGTTTCCAAATTAAAAAAAAAATTATGGAAGTACTGGCGCTGATGTTTGTTTGCCCAAAAATAATCACTGAAAAGGAAAAAGTAAGGGCTACGTCTCACCCACCTTCCACCCTGCTGGTATAAAATTACAAATTATTGAAAAAAGGATATAGTCACTCAACCGTTATTATCATTAATAATAACAACCTATCCCAATCGGATTACTCTGCAATTATATTAAATAAAACAGTGAATGCCTCTTGAAGTTGTTGAACTTTAGCAATCCTCTTTTCATCTTCTTTGATTCTTTTTGAAGGGGAAGAGTCTAGGACACAGTTAGCTTTTCAGTTCTACTTTTTATTTCCCAATGCATGAATAAAGGAACTTCTAAAGTCAAGCCTTTCTTCTCCAGAAAAGGATTCCTATGAGGATCCACCATGTGCCAGTGCATAAACTGAGACAGTCATTGCTCAAATTAATCCAGTTTGGGAAAAATTTTCTTATTCACTTCCATTTGGGTTTTCTTTTATTTGTTGAATATTTCAAACTGTGTCTTTTCTCCTATTATTTCAACAAAGGTAGAATTAAATTTAATTTTTTTCTTGAATTCCAGATTAATTTTCTTATACATAACAGTCCATGAGTTTTTCTGTAGCTAATCAGGTAATATAAAACTGAAGATACTCTTCAAGAGCACATACAAAGCCCAATGCCCAAGATCCAAAACCTTCAGTAATACCACAAATCATTACCTCATAAGTATATTAAACAACCTTGTGGAATGTGTTAGAAATTCAGATGATTAGTATATGGACACCTGTTGCACACTGGAACAATCTCAATAGTGTATTTTCCTTAAATATATATATATTATTTAGGCCATTGTGTTTATTATCCTTTCTTCTTTTGTTATCCATTTGCTTTTATATTTTCACACTAAATGACTCAAATCTTTTATTCATAGATTTTGAGGCATTGGGATTCAGGTGTCTTGAAATAGATTACGCTGTTTTTATTTTTTGTAATTAGGTCACATTTGTACTAAGAATAAGATGAATAAAAATTAACATACTTGCATGAAAGTGGCTTAAAAATGAGCAGATTATTCCAAAGATGGTAGTTATTAACTTTACATTTGTTAACATAGCACCTAATAGGAAAGTAGGTCCTGAATGAGTTTATAAGCTGAAATTCAACCCCAAGAAATAAGAAAAGACAAAGGAAATAGAGGCAGAAGTAATCGGGGAAAAGCTACCTCATCAGCTTTAGTCATAGGATATCAAGCCAAGGGGGACAGAAAGAGTGAAAAAGGAATAATGTTTGAGGAAAATGGAGAACCAAAGGTCTTAGGCAGGGCTCACTACATAGATTTAAGGAGACTGAGCAATAGAACACCAGAGAAAAAAGGTTGTCGATGGCTTGATACTTAATGTATATTGGGAAAAGAGCTGTGATGTCTCATCTTCATATCTAATATGTGGCTGCTTCCTTTGCTTCCTGGTTGCATTGAGGATGTGTGGCAGAAAAGAGTTAGAATTGCCTGTATCTCTTTGGTGCCATATAGTGGCCATTAGAATTTTTGGCAGCCAAATATGGTAGCATTTTTTTCTTCCTTTGGTGCCTCAAATTCAGTGTTGACTCCTGGCAACTCCCTGGACAAGTCCCTTCAATTTTCTTGACAAGATTTCAGAGGTGGTCTGCTATTGCCTTCTTCCCAGGGCTGAGAGAGAGTGACTGGCTCAAGGTGGGACTAGAAATCATGGTCTCTTGGTTTCTAGCCTGTTGCCTTAACCAATACACCAACTGGCTCCTACCGTCTTACATTTGCTGATATAATTAAAAGATTATTTGCTCTACAGTGCTTTTTCTACTTCTGTGTTAGGAAGCATTTCTGGAAAGAGAAGAATATAATCACAACCAAAATTGGCCCAGGTTTAGGCAAATTAATCCCAGGAAGTCTACCTTGAAAGGAAGAGATTTACTAGCATTTTCTTGAGGTTGTCTGTGGTTTTTCTAGCCAATGAATTTACCTATATCATTTGATTTTGCTTGCCCAGAGCACAACTGATCTAGCTAGGCTTCTTCTTTTGACATAGTCATGCCTGCAGCCTAAAACTAGTTCTGGAAGAAAATAGGCCAAATTTCAGAATTCCTCTATAATCAGGAAATAAGAGTAAACTCAATGCTTCTTTTGTTTTGTTTTCCTCCAGCCAGAAGCATTATTTAGAAGTCTATCCTGAATCAGATGAAAAACAAATAAGAAAAAAAATCAACTAAAAGTCTAACTAAGAGCAAATGCTGATGCATATGCTAATCCCAAATATCACGACACATGAGTAAATTCCAAGTATCATAACTGTAATGAGATGGCAGCAAAGAGTGAGCTTTCTGTGTCTCTTCTCTGCCGTCTTATCGTTCTCCAGGTTCTTGCTGTCCAGATAAGATAAAGCTAGATAAGAACATTATCTCAGATGTTTTCATAAATATTGTTTGGTCTGAGATTCCATGTGTTGTTACCTTCAAGGGCAACGAAGCTGCAGGCGACAAAAAAGTTTGAAATCCACCGTGGCAGGATGGAAGTAACAGAGAAAAGTACTTCCCCCTTAATTGTAATGCACATACAGTCATCCTACGGAAGTACAGTAACTGCTGAATATTTCTCTCTCTGCGTGCATACTGAATTTTAACAATATGCATAGATATTTTTAAAATGAACTTGTTAGGAAAAAAACGAGTTTGTGTGATCTTTCTGATTAGAATTATAGGACCCAGACAGTGCAGTTTGCAAAAGTTTACTAATTATCCAAATGTTGATGTAGCATAATAGTATTTATTTATATTGTTAGAATGGTAGGTAAATTTCTCTCACCATAAATACTGAGGTATAATCTAAATTCAACACACTGTTTTCCTGCGTTTCCTACATTTCTAATACCACTGAAGGGTAGGTCTTATATTTAGAAATATATCGTACTGGGATTAGGGTCCTATCATAGTGCCTGTGAATACATTCTCACATATATAGATCAACATTATTATGTAAATGTTATTTGTTTTACTATGACAACTAGAACACAGAAATCAAAGGAGCACCAACCATATTTCTGAAACTTTAGTGTAGTGGTCTAAATAAATAGCAGTTGTGGAACCGAAACAACTAATTGACAACTAATCATTTGGCACACGAATAGCTGTGTTACTATTAGAAAACATAATTTAAAATTTGTGTGGAATGTCTCAGTGCATGCTTAAATAGAAACAGGAGTAAACAGATTTCAAAACAAACCTATTGAAATAACTTTAATTTTCTTGGCCAGGTTTCTGACTCCTTTAACAATTTGTAAATTGGCTTGACATTTCATCTTTACAGTCTATATGAGCTGTGGTTGGTTGTTTTCATTTAAAACTCTGTAATTTTATAATTCATGAGAAATATGGTTTCTGTATAAGCAGTGGATCAGTTCCATTGTATAAATGGTTGCTATTATTGAGTTTTAGTACCAAATATTTATCCTAATAAAATACTGTAGCAGCATGCTACTCTATAAACGTATAGAATTTGTCAAGCATTGGAAGAAAAATAGTTGTTAATGTGGAAAAGTGAGCTGCTTTGCTCATGTAAGTGAAATAGAAATTACATTTTTTTGAAAAAAAAAATAGTCAATTACTGTTGTTCCTGGATTTGTGGACATAGGGTTTAGATTAAGCCCTGACAGACAGATTGATCGCAGGGCTCTATGCAATGGGTATCCCTGCTGCCTGCATTCTGAGTTACAATCCGATTTCCTTAGCCCTGCCTCTCAGCAGCAATAATAACTAAAGCCATTCAGCAGCGTCCCTTCAGATTTGTGCCTTTCTTCCATGTCCTAAGGCAGGTCGGGTTTCTTTATTCCCGTGTTGTTCGTAAAATCATACCCAAGGGAACAATGTGCAACAGAGATTTTGCTGTTATTGTTTTATGATAGTTTTTTTTCCCCTTTAATAATTACATACATAAAGAATGAAAAACAAAAGGAAAAATAACACTCACCCCTAACTCAAGACTCCATGCGGAAATATTCTGCTTGACATTGCGGGCGTTCTGCAGGGGTTTCAGAGTAGGGCAGGCTTTACTATGAGAATCTCCTCCAGTTTGCCAGATAGGATTATCAGTTGAAAGACCTCAAGGGAAGAGTGTTCCTTTCTGCATGTAGGCCAGACATTCAAATCCATACTAACAAGAAAGAAGATTGGTTCTGCTTTGGATTTTGAACAGCGAAAACAGGTTTAAATTGTTACAAATAAATTCATGAATAATGACTAGTATCTGAATTTCTGCAACGCAGTTTGAATTTTATTTCAGCAGTCTAACTCATTTGCACAAAAGAGGCATCCTTATGCAAGGACGTGACTTTGCTCCCAAAGCTGGAGTAAACCTAAGAAGTTTGTGATGTATAAATAAATAAAATAAAATAAATAAAATAAAATAAAAATAAACCTACAAGAAGAGCTTGGCCTCTCTTGTACAAAGCTAAGAAGATCTCTCCCAGATTAGTCCAAATGTATGCTAATAAAACATTATATCCCAAATTCCAAATTTAGCATACAGTATATATGGGCTTTAAAAGTAGGATATGAGCACAATAGTACTGCTGTTGATTGCTAGGTATTACCTCTTACCTACAGGTAATACCTAGCAATCACAAACAGCGGACATTTATAGTCTAATTCTCCATGAAATTGTTTAACTTCTAAAGTTATCAACCCTGATGACCAGAAATACATATAGAAAACAGTATTGTACAGAAAGAGATTGGCGAAAACTTTCCAACCCCCATCTCACTTCTACTCCCTCAAAAACCCCACAAACATCCTGTCTGCTTTGCTGTACAGTTTTGAAATCACATGACGTTATTGAAAGATCTGTAAAATCTAAAATAGCTATGCCCTTTGGTTGCCGTTCATTTCCAGAACTAAATATCAGTTGGAAATATTTGTTTCAGGCTAAACGATTTAGAGTTTGAGACAGAAATATCCTTGAAGAAAGGACGCTCTATTATTCTGTTTTACCTAACAGATTTAGCATAAGGTCGAATTAACCAACCAGGCTGCTTGTGCTGAGAAGCTTTAAGGAGCTTATTGCTTTTGGTCAAAGGATCTGTTGTAAACGCATGTAAGCTGCTGTATTCCTTTGTAACTGATGGAGCAGAAAGAGCCAATGAAAAGTCTCTGACAAAGTCTGATTGGACACACGACACTTGCAAGGAGCCGGCTCTTGATGATCAGTGGGATATCAATTTGTCTTTGGGCTAAAGCACCTGCTACTAATTGCCAGCAAGAGCTCACTGGTCACTGCAGAGTTTAGCCCACTCAGCTTTCTGCCTCTGTCTCTTTTCAGTAACTGCTGAGAACAGGAGAGGTAATTGCTATCGCTTCAGTGTCAGTAAATCAATGTGCAAAGCTAATCGCTGCAGATAGAGGGCACACCAATTCCTACTTCCAGTATATAGCTAGTTATTGGTGATGACTAAAGGAGCTGGAGTGCACAGCACAACGTGGAGAATAGGTTTTTTTCGGGCTTTCTGATCTAATATGAAAAGGTATTTTTTCTTTAAAATTGTTTTTTTTGTGGGGGAGGGGATATGGTTGTGCTGAGTGTTTCTTGTGCAAAGAGATTACTTTGGATCTGCCTCTGCACCTTGTTTACCTTGCAATGAAAAAAGTGAAATCTCATTCTTTTGTGTGGGATGCACACTTGAAACAGGCTTAGCAGGAAAAACTTAATGCCTAACCTTGCCTTGGCTAAGCGTGAAACTTTCAAGTGTTCCGTAAGCTGTTTTCCCCCACTTGAAATCGAAGATGATGGTAAACTATCGGAAAAGTTGTGATTCTCTCAGAGCAAGTAATTTGTTTACTATGTGAATCATCTGCTTTGAATTTATAGCTGGAAGCTGCAGTAGTGAAGTGGTACTAACCATTTCTTTAAAAGATGCTGGACGTTTCATTCTGGAAGCAGTTTTCTTCTACCTTTCAGCTTTGTTGCATTGCCTCTTTTTGTACTGTGTTTTGCTTTTTAAATTTTTGTCTGTTCAGTATATGCAGCATGATGTGATGTGAAGATACTTTAATTATAAATTTGACTGCTCTACTTTTTTTTTTTGTCAGAAGAAAATAGTTGACAAGGCTGTTATTCAGAAACAAGGGTATATTTTATTTGTTGTCTAACGAGGCACCATTTCATCCATATATTAAGTTAATTGGAAAGCTGTGCAGCAGAAACATCAGGGTTTTTTTTAATCTACTGCAGTAAGAAGCACTTTAATACAAAGTAGGTGAAGTAATAAAGTCAGGATATTTTATTGTAGAATGTCATAATGCAATTTCCTAAACATGTATGCAGAATTTGTTTTACATACAGGTTGGATACACCTGTGGCATTAAACTTTCTTTGCTAAATCCATGCATATTAACCCATCACTATTGATGGATTTTTTTTTTCCTTATTTGGAATTAAATCCTTATATTAACAATTTGCCATTAATTAAAGATAATACATGTTATAAATTGCATCCATCTTTTCTAGATTCTCACAGAGCATCTGGTGAAAACTAATAAGTGAACCTGATAACAAAAGACTACTGAATTTACACAGAAGTGTTTTAAGTATAAATAGCGTCGTTGCTATCCTAATTCTGTCAAAAAGGATGAATGGAGAGTTATATGCGTGTGACATATCTTTTTCCAGTTATTTGGGTTTAATTGCATCTTTCCCTCTTTACTTGAAAGAAGTGTCCTATGGCTGCCAAAGTGTTATCTGATGCTTCTATCCTCTAATGGTGTTACTCAAGTTTCAGCAACATAATCCTCCTGCATCAGCTCTATGAAATGAGAGTGCAGTTAATAAGAGTCAGTTCTGCATTATGAAGAGGTATTACTCTCTCCAATGATCTAATGATGTGTTTCAGTTTGAATTTTAGCTTCAATCATATTGTCTCACAAGTTACCCTTGAATGGTAGAAATGCGCAGGCTATAGCAAACTCTAAAATTTCTTCTCTGCTTTATAGTAATCTACTCGTCTTAAATCACTGGTTGGAATAATTGCATTGTCATCTTAGCTCAGATATAATAGCTTTGCCAACAGAGCAGTCACCTGTAAAAGTAGTGGTGCTAAAGTTTTTAATATACTTGGGAAAGTATTTTTACAGTGGCTTATTTATTTATCTGCTTATATGTGTATCCAGTTTGTTGTGAGTTGTTGAATTAATTATCAAGATAAAGCAGGTTGTGAGCTGAACAAACAAGGAGATCTTCTCCTGTGGGATTAGTTGATTTTCACAGAGGTAATATTGACTACCTTGTGCACATGGCAAAAGCTAGAGATAAAAAATAAAGCTTCTTTAAATGAGAATCCTGATAACAACATATCTATATGGTTCTTTTAGCAACACCATTGATGTAGTTTGGCACTTTTCCAGATAATTTTTCAACTTCCCATTCTAGCCTACAAACCTGGTATTTCATGGTAGCCTGTAATCCAAAAAGTAACCAAGTCTGACCCTGCTTAACTTTGGGGGATCACCCAATGTTGGCTAAGTTTGTCACTTACTGGGAGAAATGTAAATAGAACTAGTTCTGTGAGTATACTTAACAACAGTAACAGATTTGTGGAAAAGGTATTAGACCAGAACAGTGAACATGCTAGATGGTTGCAATTAAATTTAAAAAGTTGCATAACAAATTTATCCATACTTCAGGAACCTTCCATGTTATTTCTTTTAATGTGTTGGTCCAATGCTTTTACAATCACTGTTTTTAACAACAACAACTTCGAACTATGATGCACTTAATTTGAGCTGCTATTCCTCAAGTTCAGTTCTGCTCCTGGTGACTCTGGGGACACAATCGTGCATTTTTCTTGGCAACCATACAAAAGTGTTTTGCCATTACCTTCTGCAATGTTATTCAACTTCTTAATCTAGTTTACAACCCTAGTATTTCTTTTTCCATTCAGGTACTAGCCAGAACTAATAGCAGCAACTAATCCTACTCACCTTCTAATCCCAGATAAGATTGGCCAGGTACTGTTACCTAGCCTGAGATTTAGAATTGTTCTGTGGCTTCTGCTTGCCCTGGTGCAAGGACAAGTTGCCTACCATTTTGGTAGGGCAGGAATGGATGACATCATCCCTAGTTTATCTCTTGGCTGCTGGGAAGGCAATTCCACCCACTTTTGTTGTTGTTGTTTGTTTGCTTCACTAATCCTAGATAATCCTAGATAATCCTAGATAAGATACTATTTCTCTCCCCCCACCCCCAATTTCCCCTGGTAGAAGCAAGATGTCCAGTCCACTTTATTCCATCTTACACAAATGACTTAGTTCCAATCTCTGGCAGGTAAGTCTGCCCAGGCCAGCCCTATCTCCACTCTCTGCTTTCTATGGTTATTCCACACTAGGAGGGCTGCCTGCAATGAAAGGCTGGATTTTTCCCCCCAGGTTCAGTAGTGGAAGAGTGAAATCCTCATCTTATGTTGCCTTGCCTGGCCTTGCCTCTCCTCTCTGAAACTGATAAGAGGTCAGCCAAGTTTTCCCTCCTAGCCCAAGAAACAGGAAGAATTTTATCTGTGTTCCTCCAGTCCAAAAAAGACACATCCACCAAATGGAAAGCAGTTGATATGTGCTTTCTTGGCATGGATGGCATGAGAAAAAAAGTGGGGAATTCACCAGGTGGGGTATATGTAAACTGCCATCAAGGGTGTCTGCAGGGAATGGTTTAAAAAAAAAGGTAAAGATGGTGGCTACAATGGTATGATTGAAGTTCTGCTTGTTTTTTATATGTGTTGCACCAGACACAGACATCCTTGACTGGCAGCCAGGCAGAAGAATTGGCCATCCCCGTGGCCAAAATGAAAAAAGAGTTTGAAAGCTGCAAAAAAAATGTGAGCTGTTTATTTCCAGGGGCTTTATGTAAGCAGCTGGAAGCTGCAGTGCAGAAAAGGACTTAACCCCACCAAAGAGGCATTAGAAATTGCAGAATTAGCTTCTTATCCTCAAATTATAGTACTAATTTTTAGTTTTCTGATCCGAACCACTAACAAAGTCCATCATGTATCTTATAATAGTTTATCAAAATTACATAAAAATATTAGTTGCATTTAAGCACCTTAGTGTTGCTTACACATTAATAATCATACAAATTCAAACCTAATTAAGAAATGTTTCCCATTCAATCATTACATGTTAATGGAGATTTCTCTATATCAGTATCTATTACTTTAAGTAAATTGAAATATTTAATCATTTCATTATTCCACTTACAGCCCTCTTTCCAAACAGCAGCCTTCAGCTAACAGCAATTAAAATAGCTAAACCATATTACAACTTTTCAGATTCAATTACAAACTTCCCATGAGTAAAATATTACAATGTGCTCTTCATTATTTTTAACCTTGTGGATAAGCAAAATCTATTTCTTTTTATCACGTTTTTACTTAGATGAGGTCTTGCTTCTCTGAGCTATTTACCTACGGTGGCAATGCATCATAAAGAAATGGTTATGAACATCACATTTGTCTTTGTGTAGTATTGGGCTCTGGCTTGTTTCAATCATAGAAAAATGTTGCTCAAAAGTCAGGATACATTAAGTCTCCTAATGAAAGTTATTTTCACTAGGCAGAAGTAAAGAGAGAGAGACTATACCCTTATTCCATCCAGTTCATAGAGGAACAATTTCTACCTCTCTAGTGGAGCACTTTCCAATCTGGTGCCCTCTAAATGCTTTAGGCTAAAATTTCTGATTATTATGATGGGAGGTGTACATCAAATCATATGTTAGGATCCAGATTGGGAAAAGGGTACTCTAAAGGCAACTTCTGAGAGAAGAAAACTGAGGGCCTGCTTGCTTTCCTTGTCATCCAAAGCTGTGTGTGATAGATTGGTTCAGAATGAAGATAATTTTATTTAAAATAATTGTTTGGGGCTCTTGCACAATGTCTGAGTGTCCAAAATGAAAAATAGATACATTAAGCAGTAGGAGGGGGTAGCTTAATGTTAAAGGCTGATCAAGAACTGGAAATGCAAATTGAGCTTGCAACCTGGTAATTTCATGGACATGTTCATCCATTTAGATTTCTTGGCAACAATATAGAAGTGGTTTTCCCACTGCCTTCTGCCAGAATGTTTTCTGAATTCTGAGTATAGCTTTTACAATTTTGGAATGCCCTGCCAGTCTCCCATCCAAATACTAGCCAAGCCTGATCCTGCTTAGCTTTCAATCTGAGACAGTATCAGGCAGGTGCTGCCACCTACTGCTACTTTGATTAATTACCAAAGGAACAAGTATATACAATAGCATTTTATCCATGTTCTAGTAGAGAAGCTGTGAGTTTCAACATCTGTAGAATTATCTACCAAGGCTAATCTAATTCTAACATAGCACACTGTCAAAAAGAGCAAGTTCCCAAATAAAAAGAAATAGTTGATAAACAATAGTTCCTGAAGCTTCCCTTTGCTTTCCATGTTGAATTCTTATTACAAACTCCAGATCCTTTCTCTTTGCTTAACCGCAATTATATCATACTCTTTTAGCTGAAAATCAATGGAAATTTGATTTATTTTTTTTTACCCAAAGAGTTGATTTAAATGTTAAAATCTGCCCTCTTTTTGTACATACAACTTTTCAAGTAGATGATCTGATCATGTGGAAAAAGGAATTTATGAAGGCAGATTAGGCTTCATGTTCACAAAAGAAAGACTTGCTCAAAAAAGTTGTATATCAATATTTTTATGAACTTCTTCCTGAATATTTCATTGGTAGCTGTGAAGAGACATGTAACATAAACAGTAAAAACTGTTTTTTAAATTAAAAGGTACATGTAACATAAATAATAAAAAATCAGTATGTGAACTGACTTGTTTTGAATCTAAAAATTGCAAACATTTCACCATGACTTGGTTCATTACCTACAGCATATGATTATTTTATTATCTTATTTTCCTTCAAGCCACTCCTGACTCCTGGCAACTACATTGGCAATTTCACAGAGATTTCTTGGGAATGTTTTCAGAAGTGTTTGCCATTGCCTTCTCAGAGAGAGTAACTGGTCCAAAGTCAACCAGCTTGGCATTTGACAGAAACTCTTAATATATCAAACATACAGAAATCTAAACCCTAATCTTAATCTTAAAATGAAACGAAGTGTGAATCATTGGTTTTAAAAGACTCATTACCTAATAGAATTATATTGAGAAAGCTAATGTCTTTGAATCAAAGGCAGTATTACATATTGATTTCCATCTGCTCTTAGTGTTACAAGTATATGATGGTTCCAGTGGGCTTTAAATTAACATAATTTAATTCTAACAACTTTAACTAGTTTGGTTTGATTTAATTATTTTACTATCCATTTGCATTGTGGTCGTTTTCTCGTAACGTTAGAGACAAACTGTTCTCTATCTGAAGTTTGCCCCAGAATGTAAATTCTGCATAGTTAATCTTGGATATTTATTGCACAGCTAATTTTTTTCTTATAATTAGCACTACCTTCTGTGCACAAAATGACCCCTTGGCCATCATCCAGATTTCTCTAGGGCTCCAGTGTAATGTCTTCTGCAAATTGAGGTTGCCCCGCTCACAAGATTTCTTAACTTTGAAATACACATAGAACTCGTTCATACAATTTCAAACATATATTTCAGCTGTCATTTATTATAACTGCTGGACTAGATAAACATTCAACAACCACTCAATTTCAGACCCACAGGTGTTATGCCAAGTACATCTTAATTCAGAAGAGCAAGAGAAGAAGCTTCAAATTTATATTCCTGAATATATATAAGCATTTCTTTCTTGGTATCAGAAGTGGGCAATCAGTTTTTGGGTATAGCTATATTCTTGCCTGCAATAAAGATTTGTTGAGCCGTGAGAGTCTTTTGCCAAGTCAAGCAAGGAATCAACTGAGTCATGAACTTTCTAGAGATCTGTGATTTACTGCTGAGACCAGGTCAGGCCAAGAGAACCTGAGATTTTTTGCTACTGTTGCTTCTTCTTCTTCTTCTTTTAATTAAAACTGGGAATCTGGACATTATGGCTTATCTGGTAGCATAACCCAGTTACTCTTCTTGCAGACTAAAATCCTCCTGATCAGTTCAAAAGTAGATTGAGGAATAAGGATTCAACCTTTGCTGATACAGTTTATATGCCAGGAAGTATCAGTCTGACTCTCATTTACTTAAACTTGCCACAATCAGGTAGAATTTAAGTTTTAACCCAACAATGGATACTGGTTTGATTCAAGTATATATTAAAGTGGTCATCTTTGAGTCCATATTTAGAGTACTGAAAACTGAGTTGAGTTAACCAGATATGCTGGCAAGACCAGCACAGAAAAGTATAATTCCATCAGCATGAAAGAAACCAAAGTTAAGGCTTGTGGTAGGCCTTAAAGTAGTTGTCAGCTGAGAATGAAGCCCCAAAGCATTCCCAAAGAGCTTTAATGAGGTGATAAAGCTCATTGGCCAGCTACTCATGTGAATCTCAGATAGCCATCTGCATCCTTGAGTGCCATTCACCATTTTCCCTCTCTGGATGTGAAGTTGCAAAACTGTCTACTCTCTATTTTTATTTCATTTGTGCAATTTCAGTAGCCACCCATCTCAATCCAAGTGACTCTTGGCGGTGAACAGTTTCAATAATTAAAACCATTAAAACCATTACAAATTATATATATAGGTAGCCGAGAACTATCATAAAAATTACATAAAAATCAACAGTGTAACCAGGTAACAGGGCCCTTATAACAACTCAAGAAGGAGTAGAAAAGTCATTGACTCGTGTATAAGGTTGTATAGTACTTTATGGCAGTCAGCTTGATTCGTTGCATCAAAGGAGGTGTCCACTTCAGTTCATGTATCTGCTTTGATGGGAAGGTTTGATGGAAGCTTTGCCAAATTAACGCGTCCCTTCAAAACTTGGCATTCCCCTACTTGCTTGGATGGCTGCCTTACATTCTGCATGGGGCTGCTTTGAAAAATGTCCAGAAATTTCAGCTGGTCTAGAATGTACAGTTAGACTGTGACTAAGATAAATTATAAGGACAGATGTCTTCCTAGTTGAAACAGCTTCACAGGCTTCCAGTTCTATGTTTGGGAATACCATTGAAAGTGCTAATCAGAAACTATAAAGCCCTATGCTGCTTGGAACCAGATTAGTTGAAAGACTGCCCTCTCTCACTTAGCCTAACCCAGGGTTCAGAAAGCTGAAGAGAGGCTCCTGTCTCTGTCCAGTCCTGATCTTTACGCCACCTAGTGTCTACTTTGATTGAGGCAGCTGGCAAATTGCATAAATAAATGAAAATAAATAAATCTGAAGCCTGTTTGATTGGAATACAAGTTAATGTTTTATCAGGATTGCTTGCTGGCTCTGCAAGAAAGAGACTTTCATTTAGACTTGTTATCATTGTTATGGTTGGTTGCACAGTCAGCCAGATGTTTTGACTGGATTTGGCATTTTTATCCACCTATCGAGTCCTTGCCAAGGACCTGGGATAGACAGATGTTGTTGCTTGATGGTGTTAGAGGTATCGTTGTTAAAAGTATTATTATTATTATTATTATTATTATTATTATTATTATTATTATTGGCTTTTTGCTTGGGAGCTGATACAGTTTCTGACTTAAGTTTCCATCAGGTGGGTGTGTTTTATTTTATTGATATATTTCTGCCTATTTTGCTATTTTATTATCTAAAAGGTAAAGCAAATCAATAAACAAAATCTCATGGATTATGAAGGTTTTATTTTTATCTTGTTTTTATTATTTTCTGGATGCTCTGTGCAAAAGCTGCTTTTGGAATATTTGAAGTAGTAAGCCAGAGATCTACTCTGTAATAATGTGAGCATGGTTGTATCTCATGGCCGAAACTCGATGAGTTGCATGAACTAGCCTCACTAGCATAAAACTCCACTTGTTTAAGTGTTAAATGTTAAAGCTGTCTTTTCCTGAATCTCTTTTCCTTCACTACTGCTAATGATACAATAAATATATTTAATGATTTATCCTAGAATAGAAACACTACCCTTGGTACAATCCTTATTCTTGTACGTTATAATGGAATTATTATGTCAAGCGCATCAGCTGAGGTTAGAGTTAGGTTGGTGGATAATGTTAGGAAGAGCGGTGTTACTTTGGGATGAAAGAAACACACTGAATTTATCAATTAGCTTTTCATTTTTACCAGGATAAAAATGACCTTTTGCTGTGAGATGTGGGGGTTGTATCATTTAAAAGTTTCTTCCATTTCCATAGTGAGTGAAAAGAAAGCTTGAACAAAGTGAATAAAATTAACAACAGCTTCTAGTGTAAATGAAAGCAGCCATGTATTTAATGAAGAGAATCATTCTAAGAACATTCCAGCTAATGAATGTTTTCCTCTTGTTTTGTTTTAGAAATGAGTCAGAGTGACACTTCTGTAATTCTGGATCACTGAATCCATATGGAAGTACAATTTATTTGTCTAATAGTATGGTTTAATCTTGCTTTCATATTATGGAGGCAAATATAATACCTGGGTTACATTTCACTTTCAACATTTTGCCGATGGCCGCTAGCAATAATTTTATCATAATGGTCTATGTTCTAAAATCACTTGATGAACTTCCAGGGAAGGCATGGTGAACTGAAGACGTTGCCACGAAAGTGGAGCTGACAACTGTGGCAAAGACCAAAGAACCGGTGTATAGACGGGTTCTTCAGAATCTGTGGAATCCTTGGGGTTCTCTGAGCTTGGTTCTTTTCTTGCAGAACCCCAAGGACTCCACAGTTCAACCCTGAGCTACACCTATTAACCTCTGTTGGTCTTCAGAATCTCTCCAGACAAGGAGAAGACAGGAGATTGCCCACATGTGCTCTGGACAGCTGCTCCACACAAGGAGACCATGGGACAGTAGTCTTCTGCGGCAGAGCCTTTTAAAGGACACTAAGTTTGCAAGCCTCACTTTTGGAAATTGCCTATTAATTGTCTTAAAGTTATTAGAGGCATTTAGAATGACAAGTTTGAAAAGCTGCTGGGTGAGTTTAGCATCCGTTCATAAGCTTATAATTTTTCTTTTGTTCAGAACTTAAAGAATTTGAAATAAACAGGATTTTTTTTCAAATCATAAGATTTTGATTTAAGAAAATTATAAATAGATTAAGAGTCCAGTTAAATTTAGAATATTGACTTTTACTATAAGATTTTGGAATTAGGTACAAAAAATAAATAGCTTCTTCTGGGAACCAGACTTATTTTGGCTATTTTAGGTTCATAACATAGATAAGCAACTTTATGATTTTAGAAACTGGACACTAGAGGGGACTAAAGATTCTAAGTAAAAAGGGAACCAAAAATAAGGCCTGTACAAAATGACACAAAACCTCTTAATATTGGAAATATTAAAAGAGATCTTTGAAGAATGGAGCCAGAAATTAGTAGTTACAATATCAACAGTGTCAGTAATGATGCTGACTGTATGGAAAGATTATGTCCAAAAGATGTTCAGGGAATGACAGATGTGGAGCAAATTTTATCTGACAAGACAGAGAAAGTACTGAAAGTGGAACTACAAATGACAGGTCAAGAGAATGATTTGGAAGAGGATACTTTACTGGATATACAAAAGAGATTGGCTGAAATTTAAAAAAAAAAAAATTAAAGGGGAAATACAAATGACAAATGAAGAGAATTACCTGGAAAATGTTTTCTTCTTGGATCTACAAAAGAGGCTTGTTAAACCCTTGAAGAAGTCTATGTGATGGGATAAAGAAGAAAAATCAAATCCTACAACAATATTTGAATGAATTAAAGGTTAGATGTAAAAGGAAGGAAAATAAAGTTGGTTTATTTGATCAAGGTTAAAATAAGACTTCTTTTTTTTTTTTTAATAAACTTTTGACAACCCTTTACAGACTTTTTGTTGACACCAGGATTGAAAAGTTGATGTTTTATGGATTTGCTGATAGGTAAGGGATGGGATATAGGATGAAGAGGTATCTGTAATCTTATGGGGGTGAAGAGTTACTAAATTTGTCTATACCTGTTGTAACAAAGGTTGGAAGTCACTACTTTATATATTTCCTTTCTTTTTATTTATTTCTTTTTCTTTTTTTCTTTCTTTTTTATTGCACTTTTTTCTGTCTATTCTCTTTATTTAGATTCATTTTGTATTGGTTTTTACTATTGTAATCAAAATCCTTAATAAAAAATTATCTTCAAAAAAAAAATCACTTGATGAATTGCCTGTGTGCAAGTTTCTGATTGGCGTACATGGCTTGGTCGGCTCTATTGTTTTTTAGCTTGTTCCTGCCTATTGTATTTGATGTTCATTGATTGCTGAGTGTCAAGAATTGCTCTGGGCTGTTTGCTTCAAAAACAGGCATGCAGACTGCAACAACCTGATCAAGACAAGCTGACCACATACAAAGTCAGCAAACCTCACTTTCTTGTGTCAAAGCACATACAATGGTACTTAGTTGGGCAATGAAACATTTGCAGGAAGGAAACTAAACTGAGTGAACACTAACATTTCCCAGATTCTCCACTATTGCTATATAAACATAGTAATTCTATTACCAAGACTTTGTTACCAAAACAATATGTACAATTTCCTTTGTCCCTGCTTAGAATTCTGTCTCTGCTCAGAATATATATCGTAGTCTGGAAAAGATACAAAATGGTTTGCTATAACAGTTAAGATATTCAGATACATTGCATTCAAGAGAAGCCTCACCCCCCCAAAAAAAAACCAAACCCCACACCTAATTTCTGAGTTTCACCATATTGGAAAATGCAGTTATCAAAATGATGCACTAATGAACCAAGTTTCACATCCAATCTTTTTTGAATGCCAGATAAGGAAGACAAAACACAGGAAAAGTTTCCCTCATGCCCTGGTTTGAGTTTCCACTGGCTGCTATCTGATCGTGGTTCAAATTCTACAAAGAAATTCTATACATTTATTTCTCTCCTGTTTTATTAAATGCAGCCATAAAAAAGATACATGTTCTGACTTCTTTTCCTCTTACCTGACCAAAATATTAACTCTTTTAAAAAAATACTTTTTCTTGATCAGATCTTATTTTTAATGCTTAGAGCCCAGTTATGGCTTTGGCTAATCTTATGCATGCTTTGGGACATAATCTGGTTAAACTTAAAGGTACTATATGAAAATTCTATCAGAACAAGGCACATCTTAACAACAATTTATTTTCCCTTTAGAGTGAGATGTTGATGTGAAACCAATTTGAAATTGCTGGAAGAAAAGAATTTGTGCATGCCTGTGAACATTCCTGTGCATAGGAAGTTGATTTGACCCATGATTAGTGAAGCAGGTTTTATGACTATAAGATAATGGAGATTTATCTATAGAATATACTGTGGGGTTAGGCAAAGACTAACTACATCTAACCAAAAGGAGACTCAGAGAGCAATAGTTGTATGCCAGGGAACAAATAGCAGTCAGAGCGATAAAAGGAGAGGAGGAATAGGATACATCCTTAAACTTCTATTTACTCTTCCTCCACCACCTCTTGTCAAGTTGTGTACTGCTAAAATGAAGTCACATTTCCAATATAAATACACTATGGTTTGATTTTCTAAGGCTACCTGGAAGCCTTAGGCTACCTCTGGTTGGTTGTGAGAAACTAATTGAATCATTCCTAGTTATCAGAATCGGAAGAAGTAACTAATTCAACTTCAGTATATTTAATTGCAATCTGATTTTAAGATTCTCTTATTTTCTAGAGGCCTGTAATTTGGGATAGTAAGAACATTTTATATGTTCTGTAGAGAAGATAGGAAACAAGTAGGCTTACTACATGAAAAGCCTCATAATAAGTAGAATAAAATGGTCTATTATCAGTCAGAACATGAACTATAGTTTGTTTGAATGCACTTTAAATGTATTACATTTCTATTAAATATATTGATATACTGGCTTTTTAAACAATTTGTCTCTTGAATTCATGGGAACTTATTCAGACTAATCATAGCTATGTCCTATTCACATAATGAGACATTAGTCATGATGATTAATTGCCTCATTGTTTTCAGTGGTGCTTCTGGTGAATATCTAAGTCTGAATTTTATACATAATCAACAGTAATAGCAATTTTGAAATATAGAAAACAAATACATGGCAATAAATCTCAAGCACTTTAAACCTGACAAATTAAAGGGAATTTCCTTTTTATGCTCATGGTGCATCTCTTCTTTTCCACTTTTTCCAGCAGGCTTGGCATTCATGGTTATCATATGGAAATCAGTACATGACAGATCAAAATTTTATTTAATTTATTTATATAGCCTCCCATTTCACATAAAAGTGACTCTGGGCAGCGTGCAACAATTAAAATTCATCCTTGCAAGAAGCTCCCTATTTATCAGAACACTTACTGAGGTTCTTATTATTTTGCATGTCATAAAATATCAGTTTAGCCTATCCCATTGATGAGGATACATTCAAGATGCCAACAAGATACCAATGGTTGGAAGAACATCAGAAGCTTGAAATCTGTTCCTCCACGTATCACCACTGTTTTTCAGTGTACATTTACAAATTTGCTTCTGTTGTTGGGAATCTCTTATAGAGATTTCATGATGAATATAAAATTTAGTTTAAAGTTTGTTGGATTACTTTCTCAAAAATTAGCAAATTGTAAAAAAAAAAAAAAGCTGCACTTCTACAATATCCTGTAAATCATGATCTTGGACTTCATGAGTCTTACAATGGGATTTCAGAAGTTCCTTAACTTCTTGGGTAATAATCTATGCTGACAAAACAAAATCTGATGGATGTCTAGCTCTTTAACATTCAGGTGAGATAGGGTAGAGAAATAATTATATGGTGGTGATGTAGCATATACATATAGCATATACACCCCAAGATTTTATTTGTTTCTAAAAAACTAATTTTGAAAATAGAGTTTTACAGAGATCTTATTTATAGTACTTTTGACAGTTATGCATAGCACAATCTCATTCCACTCGTTTTGTATGTGGGCAAAGTTAATTTCCTTGGAAAAAATGTTTATCTAGATTAGCACATGTAGAATGATAGACCCCACAGTTGATTTGCATTGTCTGCACTTACAATTGGTAATAGATTCAGAGACATTTTAAAACTTTCTAGCACCATGTTAATATTGCATCATTCAACTGCAGCAACAATGATATAATTAAAAAGATACCTTATGCCTTTTAATTAATTTTCAGAAATTAGAAACTTAGATATGATTTGCCTTTGCTTGCTCATTCAATTGTTCTAAATGTGATATTCTCTTCATTCATGTCACAATTGCATCACATATTCGGTTTTGTAAAATTGAGAAGTCTCTGTTCCCTATACTTCAATGAGTTTTCAAATAATTATCTTGTACTTTATACAAGTGACATAATTTCTTTCCCCATTTTTTATGGGGAATTTCTGCCTTTTATTTTGTTGTTGTTGTTGTAGTCTTAGGGCAAGAATGAAAGACAAGATAGTATATAGTCATAACCTACTAGACAATTTAGAAAGCAAGAGAAGCCTGTTCAGGCATTCAGCTAAGTATGTAGAGAGCTCACGCTTGTGTGTGAACCATGTATGAATGCTGGCCTCACCCCTTCCTCTCCCCAACTTCTATGTATTTGATTGGGAACTGTATTCTCTTTTGCTTGGTCATGTTTAGAAATGTACTTTCATTCAAACCAATGTGAATAGAACTCCCATTCAGAGGTTCAGATGAATGCTTGGAGGTCAGGAAACATAAGGGATGGAACTCCCAATTCATCTGGGTTCTTCTGGATGCTGCTTTCTGTGCTATAAAGTTTAGGCCTTTCCCAGTGACTATAGGGTTAAATATGAAATTAGGCTCAAGTTTCTTGGGAGTTGCAGAACTGTGAGATACAGTAAGAATACAGTGAGAAACAGTATCTTAGAAACAGCAACTCAGTCCAAGTGCTTGAGAAATCTGGGGAAAAGTGCTTAAGACAGACTCCACCTTACTTAACTTGTAAGTAAAGCGAGAAAATTCCTATTACATTTTCCAAGATGCCGTATTTACCCCACAGTAAGTTCCTTACTGAAATCCATGTCATTTTTGCTTTCATGTTCTTTCCAGTATGAGGAACTTCATAAGTATCTACCACAACCCAGTCAAATGCCTGTCCTATAAGACATCTTTTTTACCAGCCTTCAACCTGAAACAACTCCCATTCTTCTAGGTGCTGTTTACTATAGTTAGATTTTTGCTTGATCTGGTCCCCAAAGCAACAACAATAACACTGTTCTTATTTATTTGAAAAGGTACACTGTGTTTTGATGCTAAATAAGAAATATTTCCTAAAATAAAGAGCAGGTAGCAAGTCAAAAGCCAGTGTAAATCATGTGATGTTAATCAGAGGATATAACACTCTTGCACAAATTAGCCCCTTTTTGAATGCGAACGTTCACTTACAGTTCAGTTTATTTAAATAGCTCTTGGCAGCAAAACTTCTTTCTGTATGGATCATTAGCTAAAATTAATGTTTATGGTATTTTTTTCCTTAACAGAATCAGATCATGAAGTCATAGAATTCGAAGAGGCCATTTGGGTTTCAAACCCATTTCCTTCTTTGATGCAGGATTACAGATGAAACTGTTCCCAAAAGATGACTGCTTAGTATCTGATTCAATATATCCTGTGAAGGGTAGCCCATCCTTATCCACTTCATTCCTTAACTGGTTCCATTGCCAAATTGATCTTACTGTTAAAAAGGGGGTTTTCTCCTCTAAAATCTAATAAAAATCTACCCTCCTCTGTATATACAGTGGTACCTCGGTTCACGAACTTAATTCGTTCTGCAACTCTGGTCGCGAACCGAATTGGTCGTGAACCGAATCAAATTTTCCCATAAGGTTCAATGTAAATACGGTTAATCCGTTCTGACCCCTACGAATTTGGTATTTGATTTTTGATCGCATCCCGAATCAAATTTCCCTATAAGGTTCAATGTAATTACGGTTAATCCGTTCTGAACCATATGTTGTTGTTTTTTTAAACCGCAAAAATATGACACAAAGTACAGTACGAAGAGAGAGAAAGCTAACCTTGCTCGGCGCGACTTCTGGCATGGAGGACAGGAAGGCGGGTGGGGAGGCGGTTACTGCTTGGAGGGAGAATCCCCCTCCCTACAGGAAGCCGCGACCACGTGTCACAGGAGGGAAAATGGCCACGGATCCTGTTCGGAACCCGATCTGGCGTTTGCGAACAGAGGCAAAATTTTGCAACCGGAGCTGTTCGTGAACTGAATTGTTCGTGAACAGAAGCGTTCGTGACCCAAGGTACCACTGTATATTATTCCATGCCCTGCATTTGGAACAAAAGATCAGATCTTGTGTGACACTCTCAGGTATTTGAAGAGTCATATCCAATGTCCAGTTCTTCAATCTTGTTGTCAAGTTCTTTCAGGATTCATCTCTTTATGATATACTGTAGATTCTTTTTCCAGGTACTATCAGATTCACAGATCGGCAGTTCCCTGGATCTTCCCCCTATCCTGTTTATTACTTTTTTAATATAATTTTTATTAAAGCTTTTCAACAAGAAGATAAAAACTAACACAAACGAATATAAAATAAGAAAGGAAAAGGAAAAAGAAAGAAATCAAAGAAAAAGCCAAAAGTGAAAGAAAAGAAAAATTTGAGGAAAAATAGAAAAGAAAGGGGGAAAAAATGGCTTCTGATATTTGTCACAGCAGTTATAAGTACAAATATATTTTAACCTCTCTGTAAAATTACATTATATTACTCTTCTTTCTATAATCTATCCTGTCTAATCATCAAAACCATAAATCACAAGCTCATTTTTTTTCATTTTTATGCAAAAAGTCCATAAGAAGTTCATTCCCTTGGATATCTGAGCATGCATGGATACTTTTACCAAACATTTCCTTTCAAATAAATTGTATGCTTTAGCCTCTACGCTCTAGTCACGGAGGTCAACTGACAAAGCTTCTGTTATTCCGGATAAATCATATTTTCCTTCTTGTTCTAAGATTTCAAACTCATCTTGTTTATTTCCCATATTTTAAGCATTAGTGTAGAGATGATGAAGGCTATGAGAAATGTTCTTCCTTTTCCAAGAATTAAATTGGGCACTTCCTTCTATAGTGCATTAAATATTTTAGGGATATTTGAAGACTTCATATTGAAGTCTCTTGACTTCAAACATGATTTGCCTCCCTAATTTAAAACTGTGGCAATATAATAAAATCAAGCATGTGTAAATGACTCAATATGGAACCGGTGCTCTGTCTACCTCTAACACCTTGAGGTGCTTTTATCTTTGATGGAGTCAGTGTCCAAGACTAAACCCACATCCTATATGTATCAAAAACTTTAAAAAAAAATCAAAGTTGTTATTACTGACATCTACATCTTATGGATTAAAGAGCTGTAATATCTGGTAATGAAATATCAGTGGTCTCAGGTTTTTAAAAAATGTTAAATTAGCTTCATTGGGTTTAAAATTAAAATTAATTCATCAAAAGGTTTTGAGTCTATGGGACACGAAAAAATGTATTTAAAAGGATGTACATCAGATTTTTTTTTGTTAGCAATGTAAAAAATAATGAGAGGTCAACGACACACGTTTTGGGCTTATGAGTCATTGACATTCCTCTAGAATAATATTTTGATACACATAACAAAATTTATAGGGAAATCATTTAATGTTAAAGATGTTAATATTGTGTAAAATTATGTACCAAAACTGTGGGATCTGACTATTTTTGAGGAATTATGATTATTCTAGACTTGAGGTAACACTAAGAGTACTTTTTGAAAAATTGGAAAACTAATACTATTCCTGAGATTAAGGTCTGGATTCAAGAGATGTGTGTAAATCAGTATTTCTCACCCTTGCCAACTTTAAGATGTGTGGACTTCAATTCCCAGAATTTCCCAGCCAGCAAGGTTGAGCAACACTGGTATAGAGAACCAGGGAGAGGAAGCAAATATTTAGAACATGTTATGTAAACAAAAAGGACAGAAGCACTCCTTAAGTTCTAGGAAGGGAGTTAGTATTAAGAAGAGACTCAGGGTCTTTCCTCCTGACTCACTGACTTATAGGAGGGAAGGAAAGAAAAACAGAAGCAGACTTGCAAGATTCTGAAACTATAGCTTATCTCAAAAGATTATAGTTCGAGCCTTCCCATGGAGTCAGTTTCCTGGCCCAATCTATCTCATAGGGCTGACAATATGTTTTTGAAAAGGCAATTTTATCTACTACTACTAATAAAGATGTAATATGTTTGCCACAGATTTCACAGAATGACAGTATAGAGTATCATTTATTTTCTTTAAAAATGTAAAAAAGAATATCTAAGTTAAGGACTGTTATTGTTTTAACTTTTGATAGACATTGGTATGTTTAGATAGGGACGCGGTGGTGCAGCGGCTTAATGACGCTGAAAGTTGCTGGCCAGAAATGGCTGACGCTTCGGCGGTTCGAGTCCAGCCTTTGCGTTAACAGGGTGAGCTCCTGTTTCCTCCCCAGCTCCTGTCAACTCGGTCGAAAACTCACGTGAGTAGATAAATAGGTACTCTCACTCTGGTGGGAGGAAAAATGCTGGCAGCGCCTTGCACAGAGAGACGGGACCAGTTGCCGGTAAGCGTGAAACCGCGCTCGCCCGAAAAGGGCGCGAAGCAACGGAAATCCCGCCTCCTCCGCTCACCAGCTGGGCTCTGCTCTAGGAAGGAGGCTCTGGCAAACCACTTCCGAAAAACAATTGCCTTGAAAACTGCAAGGATTCGTCCAGGCAGTCACTGCAGGGTCAGTAATGACTGAGCGCAGACAAAAAAATAAAAATAAAAATGTTTAGATAGTTCGTAATCTCTTTTTTTGTCATTTCATTCCTTTTGTTGTCGTTGTTTAGTTTGGTACTGCTTTTTCTTCTTTTTATGTTTTTTCTCTTTTTGTTGGGGTTGTAAATCTTGTTAATACAAATATATAATAATTTTAAAATAAATACTTTTCCACTAATTAAATAGGCTACTTGAAAGCAATATTTCTACTTCCTTTTTCAGTGTAGAAGTATTTATCTGATGTTTTTGTCTCCAATCCCTATAGATTTTAATTTAAAGCCCTCTGATCATATTTACCAAGCTTTGACCAAAGACATTTTACAATCATTCTGAAATGCAGGCTATTTCACATTTCACACCAGGAGTTCACCTTCCAGATAACTTGGACCGCAGCCTCAGAAACTAAATCTCTCCTATCAATACTATATCTGTAGCCATCGTTCACTTACAACATCCTTCTTTTCCTTTCCAATTTTATTCCTAGGATTGCAGGGATGGATAAGAATTTCTTGAACTTATTTCCTAGATCTTAAAGACCATGGTAATATATCTATAGTTATATTGTCATCTGTCTCCACATGAATTAGCTGGAAGAAGAAGTATTGAGTGATCTAACAGTACAGTTTCTGAGATCAGTCACATCCCTGATTCTTGCTCTTGGCAGGCAACACACTTCATGACCCAGTGAGTCCATGGGGCATGTATATGTTTTGGGTTTTGATAGTGGTGAGTCCACAACTGCCAGAACTTTTCTTTTCAAGTGGGATGCAGCTGTGCTCCTTCTGCAGTTCAGGCAACCACCATTCAGTTTCCCATTCTGTAGTGTGTCTTTTTCTTCCAGGGATCTGTTTATGTCTGAAAAGGCCTGAAAACTGTTGGAGCAGGGTAACATTTTGCCTCCACTTGTCATTCTTCTCCAGTTGTTCCTTTGTTTGTCTTCCTTAGGGAAAGATAGTTCCATTGTCTGTTTCTGCTGTAGCACCTCCTTTCTTTAATCTCATAAATCATAAGTTCTCTTCTTCAGCTGAAGTGAGGCCACTCATTGGTCCAAAAAAGCCTCTGACTTTTTTTTCAGTCACTGCTGCAACCTTGCACTTTCTACAAATATATCTCATGTTGTTTTTAGGCAGGAATACAAATGTGCCACAAGGATTATGGGTCACTGCTGCAATTCTTGCATCTTACTTATGCATGGAAAGTATACTAGCATCCTTAAGTCCAAACGTATCTATTCTTGTTAAGAAAGAGAAACTGAGTGATACTTTTGTGCTGTTCCTTTTACTCTATTCTTATGACCCTTCTCCTAAATAGATGTTCAGGTAGAATGCAGGAGGATTATATTCTTGTCCTGTTCTTGGGCCAGTGCTTTAAGATGACAAAAGAGTTATCATAGTTGTTATAAGAAAATAATCTTATATATTGCAAATGACTGAAAATGTCGTCAAGGTCCCATTGTTGTGCAATGTAAAAAGTAGTAAATATAAAGCCTCCTTTGAGTTGAGCTTCACTGCTGGTGACTTTATTGAAAAGATCCATGGGATTTTCTTGGCAACAATACCAATTTTGTTTCTTCTGGGAAGTTTTTCAATTTCTATCTAACCTATAGCTTGATAATCTCTCATCAAAGTACTGTCCAGTTCCAACTTAAGAGTTGATAGCTGAAAATATAGGTCACATCAGAACTGTGAAAATTTAAGAATGGCTCAAGTATTCTTCACTATCTTCCTCCTTTGCTAGACATTTCTTGTGTGCTTTCCTGCAAATGATTATGGTAGCATCAACAGTTTACCAAGAAGCAGAAGACATCCACATGCCCAAATGTAGAATTGTTTGGGGGCATTAGAAGAAATTAAAACAAATCCTATACCCAGCTACCTGGCACTCCTTGGAATATAGACCAGGTGAACTATCTCAAAAGGGCAGGGAAACGATCTGCTGTAGATTCTGGCAGCTGCCAAAGAATAGGAGGTGTTGGCATCTGGTTATGATTCCCACAAATGTTCATTCTTCTTGCCAGTGCAGTTTGTCATCACCACTATAAAATATTACTTTAGCAGGAAACAGATTGTAACACATCTTTCTGTTCCACTGGGCAACAAAGTTTTAGAAGCTGTGCTGCGAAATAACTCAGAAGCATGCCTTGTACTAATTTCTTTAGGCTAGTTCAGCATGGGTACAAACATTGCTTTTATAATAGCAGCTGAAACCTCTTCTACCATTGTGCTACAGTAGCAGCATCTTATAAAATTTAGCCATATAAAGGATTTAAATGTGGATAAAAGGCAAAGTAATTGTATGAAGGAGTTACCAGACTGTTTCTCCCCATGTTTCTTCAGGCCACTAAGTGAGCAAATGAATTGAGTTGTATAGAACATAACTTCATGTGTAGAGGGAATAAATAAGGACACTTATTCCCTCTAAGAACACTTTAAGTGTTCTGTGTTCAACCACCATAACTCAACCTTTTTCTTTCAATCTTGTTGCCTTTATATTGAGAGCTGTTCAGTCAATCTTTATTTTGGTTGTAGATCATTATAAAATATATACAATTACAACCATTCCAGGAATAAGAATGTAAAGTACAAACATAATAATAACATAATTATGAGTGTTACTAACATAGGATGGTAAAACTGAAAAACACCAAGAAGTAACTATAAAAATGTACTATTGTTGATATTGAAAATGTAAAGACTAAAATATGGTGATACAGTATAAACATTAAAATGGAGTGGCATAAAATAAATGAAATAAAACAAAAGTAGACTGAAAATAATTGAGATCTTCTCACAGATTTTATGACTTATGGAATTCAACAGGTACCATAAGTGGGCTATGTGAAATTACAGGAATTAGAATATAAGGTATACATTACAGATTAAAACCACTGTGTTTTATACAAAACTGATAGAAGCTATTCACTTATTGATGTTGTTCACTCACATTAGTGAATGTTGGAATGACTGAAACATTTGGAGTGTCAGTTGAATAACAAATATTAATGTAAAGGGAATAAACTAGCAGACAAGTATATGCTTTTACCCCTTTATTTCCAGCATAATTCAAATAATGTTTTGGAAAAAAATTGTCTCTGATGGTGTGTGTAATAGCTCCACAGTAAGTGCTTACCAGCTGGAAATCTTATTATCGTATCTTCTAATGTAGTGATTGAAAATACACGCGCGCACACACACACACACACACACACACACAGATACAGATAAAGGTGCAGATATGGATATAGATATGTTTGTGGCTTGCCAAATTTATATGAAAGTACTTCCTTAGAATAAGTACCTAACAATTTTGAAGTATTTTGCATTACAGACTAATCCTTATTTTTTAAATTCAAATTCGTTAGCACATGGTTCAAAGAGAGATGTATGTGAAGAAATTACAAGTTAGATATGTCTTTTTATCCATTTTTTAAACCTTTCACTTTTTTTCTATCCAAAATCTGAAATGCTTACCTGATTCTGGTCCAATTATACATTAAATGTATCCACTCCTGATAATTATCTTTTAGAGTTGAACTGAAATACAAATGTTTCATGAAGTCTTGCTTCTCAGGTAGTTGAAGCTAGAGAGGTTACCATTATAGAAATCCACAGACTATTTCAGATACTTCTGAAAAAGTAATTTATTTTGAGTTTGTGGCATTCCAGAGATCGCAGATTTATTCATCCCTAGCACATGCAGCTGAAACTCCCCAAGGGGGGTTCTTTGATCTCAGAGTTCTTGAGCCTATTTCACTTACTTGTGGAGGATTTCTTAAAATAATGTATTGGACAAAGTTGCTTCTATTTTTGAAAAAATAATAGCTTTGGTGATAGGGTTATGCGGCAATCAAGCAAAAATTAAATAAAGTGCAACTACATCCTTATTAACTGATGAGTGAGAAACTGTGATGGAATGGAATTATGGAGGCCAGACTCAGGGAGGAAAACATGTTCTTTCATCTCCTGAGGAGCGGGGGAGAGATAAGAGGATAAGGCTGGCACCTCTCTGAGGAATTCACTATGTTGTGACTGGTGTTACTTGGGAGCTGGGTTTGAGTCTGGGAAGATTGATGTCAGGCCTAGCCCAAGGGAACTCCAGGAGACCATGTAAATTCAGTCCAGCAATGTTTATTAGCTACAACCTCCAGCAAGGATCTTCCCAGACTGAAACCCAGCTCCCAAGTAACGCCAGTCACAACATAGTGAATTCCTCAGGGAGGTGCCAGCCTTATCCTCTTATCTCTCCCCCGCTCCTCAGGAGATGAAAGAACATGTTTTCCTCCCTGAGTCTGGCCTCCATAATTCCATTCCATCACAGAAACCAAATACAATGCAACAATCACAGGACAAAAACAACACCTTCCCAGCAAGCCATCACATTACATCAATATCAATATAACTGAACACATAAGAGGCAACCACCACTGTGATCAGATAAAGCTCCAACCTGATCAGCCAAGTAAATAACGTACCCTCAACAAGACATCAATCATTAACAACATAGTACCCCTCTCCCCCTGGACAATCCCATCCAGGTTCCCCAAATCTAGACAAGACAACAAGATATAAAGTTGTGGTTATTGTATGGAAGACTAGTATATATAGTCATAATGGGAATGCATCAATTTTGTGCCAAGGTAAATATCTCCTGTAAGGAACATTTTGATATTATAAAAATAGGTAAGGATTGTCTGGGGCAGGGGCAGCAATTGCATAATGAAGATGAAGAACTTTGTTCCTGTTGTTTTGAAGATCTAAATCCCAGATCATCTGTTTAAGTTTAGCCAATGCTTCATCTGGGCTGAGGGACAACATAGCCAGGAATTAAAAGCTACAATATGCCAAGTCATTGATGAGGCAAACTTATCTAATAGAGTAAGATAAACCAGGAATGCTCCCCAGAAAAATGGTTTCAACCAAAACGTCAGACAGCACTGTCTCAGGCAGGGCCCAAGGGATAGGTAGTCAAGCTTTAACTTGAGTAAGGACATTTGAGGTTGAGTGAGGAGTACAGAGTACAAAATTTAGAAATTTAGACTGAATAGCTTTTAAAATAGAGGCAATTCTTATAGACCCATAGCTAGGTACCCTGTAGAGCAAGCCAAGAGCCATGACTTGATATCATTTAATTGCTGCATGAATGTAGTTATTCCTTTGATGACTTGTGTATTTAAGGATTAAACATTGGAGGTATGGGGGCTCTTTTAGAAAGCTGGCTCAATTAATTATCAGCAGGTAGAAGGTTGGGAATAGATGCCTAGTTCCTTAAAGTCCTGAACCTGGTCAATTGTTCTATTGTGAATGTTCAATGTAATGGGAGGTGTTATCTTTAACTTGTACTGTGACTACAACTATATTATAGCTGTGGAGTTAAAACAATTTGTTGAGGAAATAGGAAGTTATGTCTCTAACTTTCAGAAGCAAAGTAAAATGAAATAAATATGAGTGCATATGTCAATTTTGATTTCTATTTTCTTTCCATCCTGATTCAATATTCCAGACAAACATCTGTGTATTTTTGTGTGCATTCTTTCATAATATGTGTTTTGAAGCACATTTTCACTAATTTGTACATCTATGGTCAGAAATATTGCAGAATGAGAAAAATGCAGTTATTGCTGCTTTAACTCTGTTAAAACCCTAAGGGACCATAAATCCATCTGTGAGCTTGAATGTTCTGTCAACCATTAAAGATATTTGCTTCCTTTCAGTGTTGGAGTTTGGGGATGGCTGGGTCCTGACTGAATTGGGACTGTGGCTTTCAAGTGATCTGGAACTTTGAATTAAAATAGGAAACATTGTGACCTGCACTCAAAAGCAGCGCAACTAATCTCATGATTAGGCATTTGTCTTCACACCAGACAATAACCAGTATATTTAAAACTGAAGTGGTTTTCAAAGGCAGTTGTGAAATGGTATAAAGTTGCCTATTTCAGATAGAGAGGAAGGAAGGAAGGAAGGAAGGAAAGAAGGAAAGAAGGAAAGAAGGAAAGAAGGAAATGATCAATCCCTAGAATTGGAAAGGGAATAGGAAAGGGACAATAAAAAAAGTATCTAGTCAATCCCTGGGGTGGGGATTGTTTGAACAAAATCCCATGCTATTACAGTAATACCTCGGTTCACGAACGCTTCTGTTCACGAACAATTCGGTTCGCGAACAGCAACGTTCGCAAATTTTTGCTTCTGTTTGCGAACTCCGCATCGGGTGACAAACACGACCCACGGCCAACTTCCCTGCTCTGACACGTGGTCGTGGCTTCCTCTAGGCGAGATCGCAGTCGCAGACAGACACTTGCTGTGAAGGTTTTTGGTGTCGCCTCAAGCAAGGTTAGTGTTCTCCCTCTTCATACTGTACTGTACTGTACTTTGTTTCATATTTTTGTGGTTAAAAAAAAAATACATATGGTTCAGAACAGATTAACCTTATTTACATTGAACCTTATGGGAAAATTTGATTCAGTTGGCAACCAATTCGGTTGGCGACCATGTTTGTAGGGGTCAGAATGGATTAACCTTATTTACATTGAACCTTATGGGGAAATTTGATTCGGTTCACGACCAGAATTGTGGAACGAATTAAGTTCGTGAACCAAGATACCACTGTATAATCAAAACAGATATAGAATACTTCTCCAGAGTAAATTTTTAAGTATTCAGCTAATAAAGCTGCTCAGAGGATCTGAACTGGAGTCGCATATAAATCTGAATGAATGGATGAAGTACAAGTGTATCTAAAGAAGATTTTAAAATTGCCATAATACTGCTGTATATGGATATTGCTCTAAATTTTGGTTCAGCAAAAAATGAAGTATCTCAGCCTGTACTCTGGGCTTATATGATTCCTCTCCTCCAAGATGGTCTCATTTTATTTATTTATTGTCAAATTTATATGGCTGCCCATCTCATGAAAAGTGACTCTGGGCAGTGTACAACATCTAAACGTGCCACAAAGAGGACATCTCGTCTCCATCTCATCTCATCCCACCCCCACCATATGAAAGCTTACATTTACTTCTAGCTGTTCTAATTTTAAAGTTTTTTTTTGTTTTTTGTTTTACTCTGTCACTGCCCCCACCTTCTGGGACAGCATCCCTCCAGATATACAGATGATGCCCACTCTCCTGGGATTTTGGAAAGCCCTTAAGACCTGGCTTTGCTCCCAAGCCAGAGGTTAATGTATTTGTGGGGCTCTTACCATGATTTTATTTTTATGGTTGTTTTTAGTCCACGCTGTCATGTTCTGTTTTATGTTTTTTATGTCTTTAACTGCTTTAACTGTGCATTAGGATTTTGTACTCCACTACTGGAGTTGATTGCCATAGCAAATTTAATGCAATAAAGAAGCAAACAAACCTTCCCCTGATGCAAGTCTTGCCATATAAACTCCCTACAATCCTCACTGACATTACTGGCGATGATGAAGCCAGAGGATGGGATCTGCCCAGCTTCCATTGGTCCTCTTTGTTTGCTGCAGTACGTTCCCACTCCTCAGGTCTCTAGGCACAGTGATTTCTTTGGTTTCTGCAAAGGCATATACCCAACTGGTGCTACTGGAAAAGCAGTAAACCTGTGTTTACAGGACAACAAGGTGGAGAACAGGCCCAGGTTGTGCTATGCCAGCTCTCTTCTGTTTCACTGCACAGCCCTACCTCTGTAAGGGCTGGACCACTCACAAGCCTTATTACTGAGGCAGGTCAGAGCATTGCCTTCAGACAGCACAGATTATGTTGGAATCATTTTCTTCCAAAGGATCACATTAATATGCATTAACACAGTTCAGGGAAAGAGTCCTGTATATGCCACAAAATGTTTGATTTTGTTGTAAGCTGGTGGGAGTCTGAATGATTCAGCAGCATCCAAATTTAATAATTAATAAAGTGCAATTAATTTCACAGTGTTAGTTTCCAACAAGCCCATTTCAAACCATATTTTATTCAATCAACTTATCTAAGGTAATGATAGATAACTAGCATTGCCAGTTGAGACAAAATAGAAAAAGAAGTTTCCCCATTGTTTTGACATCTAAACAGAACCCATGCCTCCATGAATTTCTTTAGACCTTGTCCTTTATTTTCTAAATTAACTGAATCTTTTTAGTAACATTCTCCCCCCACCCCCCCAAAAAAAGAGACTTCTCTTTTGGCTTCTTGCTTGAAGCCTCCATCAACTCATTCTCTCCACAAACTATGCGCTATGTTTTAGAAACAGATTTATATTGCCAGTAGTGATTAACTTGGGTAATTTAATCTTGTTATATGAATCAGATTATTAGCATTGTAGATAGAAGAGCAAATAGTACAATGCTGTGTGTTAACTTCTTGACTGTACACGTACTGATAGCTAAAACCAACAGGCATCTTAATGGCTCCCCCCCCCCCCCCCCGGTATGCTCCTTTTCAGAATAAATCCAACCAGATTATGGGGCAATAAATCTCCTAGGATGATAATAAACTGCTTCATGTCTTGCTCAAGAGTTGCATAAAGTTGCATGAAAAGTATTGATGGTTTGCTTTGATTAGGAGGCACAGTCAACTGAACAGGAGGGAAATGGCTTGCTTCATGCAGTAGAACTTGCTAATTCCGTACTAATGTTCTGTTGTTGAGTTTGCTCAAGAGCAAAAACCAGTTGGCAGCAGCAATTAAGTAATTAATATATATACATTAAGAATAGAGAGTAGTTAACTCCACTAATTTTTCTCTTTCTCTCTGCCGCTCTCTCTCTCTCTCTCTCTCTCTCTCTCTCTCTCTCTGTGTATCCACAAAAGAAAAACTTCCAAGAAATACAAAGTGAATATGTGCCCAATGGAAGTGTTATTTCTTCTATTTTCTTTAAATCACTGATTTAAAAAAAAAAAGTAGCTTATGCACTTAAAAGAAAAAAGTAGTTAGTTTAAACCTTAGAAGACCAACATTTACTTATTCTGTGCATAACACTGAACAGATACTTGTTTGTTGACTAAACCAGAGCCAATCTTATAGAAAAGCAATCACAGTTTGTCCCTTTCACAGCCTGTTCTGCCAGTACCAGATGGCATGCTAAACAGCAGCAGTAAAGATATTTCCCATCTCACTAGTTGTACAAACAAGGCAAGGAACTTTTCTCAGTGAGCAGAAGACAAACAAGTTTCTACCTTCCCCCCTCCTTGCACAATGAGGATTGATTCCTGTATTGGTTAATCCTGTCTTTCCAAGGGAGACAAGAGCAAAAAGAGCTTATAGCCAACAGGGTCTGTCATTCATGTATGTGCAGGAGAGAGAGAGATTGCATCAGATTTGAATGAAATCTAAATGTTAAGGCAGGCCGGTGTAATTCAGGGTAGATTTTCTTGTAATTGCATCAGAGTGGATTGAAAAATGTGCATTAAACTGCAGCCTGGATTTATCATCCTGCGACATCTTCAGATGTAAATGGTGTTACTAAATAATAAAATACATAAAACTTTGCTTTGTGTAAAACACACTAATGGGAAGGGAGAAAGGAGGAAGATTATCTACAGTGATCGACAGGCCTGTCCTCAATTCAGAGTGACTCTTATAATCAAACCAGTATTGTTCACCACAAACAGAGTATCATTGGTAGCTCTGAAAATAGCATCTTGGGAAGAGAGAACCTTAATTTTACAGTTCACTCCATTATTACTCCTCATCTTTTAGCAATTGTATGACAATGTTTTGTGTGCTGTTTTAGCTAAAAGATTGGTTTAAGGCTGATTTCATTAATGGAAAACAACAACAAACTAATCGCTTCACCTAGGCCTGGAACACGTGTGCTATTTTGGAAGCTGTAGCTTCATCCCTCAAAGTGGGTCAGATAACCTCTGCTTAACTCTATAATCCCCTCATCATGGAAGATTTAAAATAAGTAATTTTGATTTCTCCATGGTCGTGTTTGCCCAGCTCAGCAGACTTGTTCACAAAATAAATCAAATGAAATACCTGAGTAGCACAAAATTATAGGTGCCTCACTCAGATGAGAAGTTCCATGTTTGATAATATCCTAGGCACCGCAGGGTTTGCTGGAAGGCTGTTGCTTTGTGCCCTACCCAAAAGAAAAAAAGGAGTGATCTTCTGAGATTAGTGTCTTAGGGCAGGGTTCCTCAACCTCAGCAACTTTAAGATGGGTGGACTTCAACTCCCAGAATTGGCTGGGGAATTCTGGGAGTTGAAGTCCACCCATCTTAAAGTTGCTGAGGTTGAGGAACCCTGCCGTAGGGGATGGAATTGGGACGCTCTTGTTCCCTTCCTTTCTACCACCAGTGGCTCCAGCTTTGCAGGGCCATTCTAAGCCTTTATCTCTGGGTTGTTACCAGGAAAAGAGGGTTAAATTTCTATTAATATCTCATCTGTGTTTGCATGGCACGGCTGCCTGGGGAAGTTAATTTAGTGGAAACATACATTGGGTTGTTTTAAGAATAATCCTCTTCAACCCCAGGGCTGATTAGGTTTAGTGGTTGAAATAAAACTACTTTTTCTTCCTTAGAGTTAAAAGTGTCATGCAGAGTTTCTCAAATACTGGAGGTGGCATGTATCATTAAAGTAGCCATATATAAATCGAGCATAACCATTCCCTGGGGATGGCGCAGTGTCTTGAGGGTAAGCAATCGAGTGCGTATATGTGTGTGTGCATTTATCACTTTGCACTGTAAGGTTGAAATAGTCTGACTTAGGGCTTTTCCACACTGCATCCTTAAACTGCTTTAGTCCCTTTAGTTTTAGATTCATAGTTACATCTTGTAATTTAAGGGAGATACACACACACAAGGTCTGAATTTGACTCAGTGTTTACTCTTCTCTGTTTAATGGAGGATCCAATTAATATAATTCAGCATTTACTGTATTCTTGAAGAGCACAGTATTCAGTATGATGCATTAATAGAAGTCTTGATAGATTATTTCCTGTGTGGTGGGGGTACAGATAAGTTATCTGAACTTCATTTAAGCTCCACAATTAAAGGTCCTTCAATTCCATAGCTTTCTATGGAATTGAAGGACCTTTCTTTACACAGCTTAGTAAAATCCTGCAAGTCTGGTAACATGACCTTTGTAGGGACTGTCTTGTAGATAATCTTTATGATTATAAAGATACAAGTTACAACTGGATCTTGAATTAATACTTCAAAAACTTGTTATATGACCATATCTTTCTGAGTTGGTCAAGCCATCAGCAAAAAAAAAGTCATATGATCTTCATATGTATATGAAGATAATGATTTCAGATGCTGTTTATAATGGAGACAACAGAAGATAATATCTATGCATATAAGCATTACGTATATGGTCTCAACAATATTCCACTTAACAAAGTGGACATATTAAGTGTCTTTTTCTAAAAATACAGGAAATCAATATCATGCCAGCTCTGTTCTAAAAGCCTTTGTCTATTTGGAAGTTCTAATAAAAAGTCACCCAGCTAATTAAACAAACTAGGAACAACACTTATAGTTGTGGCATACATGTATGTTGAGAGTAAAAAAGTTGTAAGAGTTGTTTCTAACTCATTTCTTGATAGTTTATACACATGTAAGAGTAAAAAAGTTGTAAGAGTTGTTTCTAACTCATTTCTTGATAGATTATACACACAAATGAATAAATCATTTAAACTTTTAAAGTTCTTGATGCTTAAAGCAGAAATGATTTAATCCATTTTGCCAGTAGTCCAGATTTACTCAGTAGTAACAGGGAAGGAAAATTATAGCTTTCAGATTTGTAATCAGTCCATGTATTTTTACCATATATAATTAAACATTGCAGCTGATTTGTTCTGAATCAAATTAGGTCAAATTAGAATTTTGTTTTAAAAAAGATATTTCAATACCAGATGAAGAATCCAAAATTATCCAATATTTTGCTCATTGTAAAAGTTGGTATTCTCCAGGGTTGCGCATGTCTCACATTCATATATAATTATCTTCAATCAGAATGAAAAATGTATTTTTTTTTAAATACTAGAATACAATAATCAAGTTATATTTCAGTTTCTTAGATTTGAGACTTTCAGGAAAATCTAAATTAGTTGGTTTACATTACACAGAAGGAATACATTTTTTTTTTTTTTACAAAGAATAAAACAGCTTGGATTAAGGTTAAATGGGAATGGACTGGAAAATAATTTGATCACAATTTGAAATGGGAGTTGTAATTCTGAGTTTAGAAGCAGTATTATTAATTAGTAGATTCTGACCTGATTGAGTTCAGTTAATAATATAGTAGAAATGCCACTCTAAATTATTACCTTCAAATCCTATATTTTGTAGTTACTGCAGACAAGGTTGTCAGATGTAAATTTACATGAGGGAAAATAGATATAATCTCTTATCCCCTGCTCATTCTTTCCAATATAAATTGTTTTGCTTTCTTGTCTACCTCTGCTAAGAATCCATCTTGGTTTACTTGTGGCTTATATTCAAAAAAATTGGTAATGTACTTAAGGGCTTTCCACACTGCAGCCTTAACTCTCATGTAAACTAGCCAGCAATGAAGCAGGTTTAAGAAATCTGCAGCTTTAAATGCCCTTCTTTTTTTTTCTTTTTTTTGGACATGGTGATGGCCTAATGTTCTTTTCCAGGCTGTGTTTACCCTGGCACATGTTTGGTGGGTTCCCCTGCTTCTTTACCCATCCTGAGCTGGTGAAAACAACAAACAACCCCCCTCCCCCACTGTTTTACCATTTCTCTGAATCCTTAACTTGATCTAGAAAGACAAAGTAGCAGAATTCTTGTCAGTTTCAACCTGTGGTTGAAGACAGATCTACCTGTGGTTGAAGACAGATCTATCTGTTCATCAGTGAACTTGGGGAAGGAACGCTCAGTTTTTCATCATTCCATTGGTGAAGTTGTTAAATAGCCGTAAAGGGCAAGGACTAAGTGCCCAGTAGCCAGTTGGAGGGGTGTTCCTATAACTATGAAATGAAACAGAGCAGGGGAACAAGCCAGCACCGGTCAAGCCAGCACCGGTCAGGAAAGATTAGTTTTAACTGGGAAAGGTAGGCACAGGTTCCCTCCCAGTGGGTGGGTGTGGGTAAAGAATGAAATCATGGGTCCCTGCCTTTGAGAAACAGTCAGTGGCCCATCCTAGTGCTATGGCAAGCTGGCCATGTGGATGACACTTTAGAATCTGGAATTCAGAGTAAAAAACGAATAGGAGGGATTGAACATAATCACTGAAGTTTTCTCTTTTGATCAACTGATACCCTTTTTTTTTTTTAGCATAAACCATAAGAAGAAAACTCTTAGTTTGTGGTAGCAAAAAATCAGGAGGAGTCTGGTAGCCCTTTTTCCAACTAATACATGTTATTAAAAGGCTTAAACTTTTGTGAGCTGAAGCTCAGTCCATCAGATGCATCATTCTGATTTGTTGCTTAGGATACTTAATTGTTACTATAAATGAAGGGGGGAAGGGATGGGAAGTAATACAAATTGTTTTGAAATCATGCACCATATTCATGGGGGGAAATATTAGAGAGGAAAAAAGTCTACCACATTATAAAGAAGAAAACATACACCTCCGCCAAAGTTCTATAGGGAGAAAGGTGTTGTACTAAAAAAAGGGGGAAAAATGCTAATGATTGCAGAAGTAGCATAGATCCTGAATACAAGCAACACAAACATATTTGACTGGAATCTTGTGCTGTAACAATAAAAAGTCAGGGGAGTTATTTATCTAATACACAATAATAAACAGTATTTATTGTAGTTCTTTTCAAAGTGTCCATACAGTTATCTCATACTGTAATTATGTGGATTGGGCTTGTATTGTTACCCCTATATTCCAGGTGAGAACCTGAGAAAAATAGCTATCTCAAAGAATTCTAACTAAGGCAAAGGTGGGCAGCTATACATGTTATTGAATACTCCATTTGTAGTCCCCAAAGCATCCTTGAATTGCACCACCAAACCTTAGTGTAGAACCAGTTGAATTCCAACAGGGTGATTTTCAGTTGAACGCAAAAATATGAATAGAAATGGGAGCAGAAAGCCCCATTTTCATCCATAAAACTCTCAGAAAGTACCTCTTCCCCAAAGGTAAAAGCTTCATCCATCCAGCAGAAGGCTATCTTCCATTGTAGCCCCTGGCCTGGAAAAAGTTACCTATTCTGTCCTAAAGTTTTCTACGCAAATAGCATTCACTTGTAATAATATCAGGTTATTCCTTCTGTTTTCCCTATAATAAAGACCTGTCATTTCAGGTGATACTGAAAGTTAGACAAACTGCTGTTGGACTTTTGCTATTCTTTCAGTTTAGGAAAGGACTTAAATGTATTGATTTACCAAGCTTTTTTTTTTTTTTTTTTTAGGAGTTACTGTATATCAAAACTTAAAAAAAAAGGGGGGGGGATTCTTTTTTCCTTTGGGCAAGCTTCATCTCTTTTTATTTCTAAGGTGTTTTACATAATGTATGCTTAGGCAACTTTGAGAACTTTCTAATATGTCATACAATCCATAATAAACTTTAAATAGCAAACACTGACTTCAGTGTATGTCTAAATATAGATTTAATGGAAAATATTGATGATTTTGATAGCGTCACCATTAGTTAGATTTACAAGACCAAAAGTATGGTTTTCATGCAGTCCTCTTTTCTAATCACATAAGCAGGCTATTGTGTCTCTTTATAAAGTGTATTTATTTTTGTAAATAATACGGTTTGGGGAAGAAATTATCAATCAATTTTATTTCAGTCATAGACCAGCATATAACTATTCACATAACAATTATGCTAAAATAGAAATAAAAATAAAAAGTCAGAGAAATTATTTTGAGTTATTATTTTACAGGCCATTTGCCTTTAATACTGTTGCTTTGAGTCATTTAACACAAAAAAGGTATATTCAGCTCCTTTAACTATGGACCATATTGGCACACTAAATAAAACCCAGTACTAATTTTAAAAAGTATAAACACTCATTATCTTGTTAAAAGAAATGGTCTGTCTGCGCTGTAAATTTTTTAATTCTCTACCCTGACATATGTTCAGGAAGACACTGGCTTAAAGAGAAGACAGCCAAATTTCTCCCACTGAATTAAGTACTTCTTTCTTCTGATTTGACATGTACATTACATTCTCTTAGATCCTGCTTTCAAAAGTACCTGAAGAAAGGTAGGGTTACAGGTGGCAACTCCTCTCTTTGAGCTTCCTGTTTTGGAGGTTTTTAAGGAGAGGTATTGTAACGAACTGCCACTTGTTGATCTTAAAACCAGTAACTCTCCTTGCAACCAATATCGATTCAAAAGAAAGTTCATTTATTAAGAATAAGTGTACAGATCCAAAGCATTGCTGAGACTGAATAAAAGCGCGCCAAAAACTGCTTTTCTTTCTTTTCCCCCCCTTTCTTCGCCCTTAGTTCTTGTCTTCTGATTCCCTTGCTGGCATGGCCTTGAACATTCTAGGGCTTGTGATAAGAAACCATCTGCATCAAACGGTCTCTCCTTCCTACTCCCCCTCCCCTTTTCCAATGGCAGAACCGCAGCATGTAGAAAAAATCATTTTTTTTTTTTTTTTAAACTAGCCATATAATAATCTACTATAAAATCTTGCGAGGATTCTGACATACTGCCCCTCCACAGAAAAGGATGTCAGTCAGATGATTCCTCTTCTTCACTCTAAAAGGAAAAGCAAAGATACACATAATACAATAACCAATCTAATTGTTAAGGCTTTGTAGGATAAGCATCATAAAATTTTTTAACTAAACGTGGGGCCTTTACATGTTTCTTGTCAACCCATTCAGCCATTGACTTGGGAAAATGTTTCCACTGAATTAAAAATTGAACCCCCCCCCTGTGCTTTCTGCTGTCCAGTATTTCTTTAACTTCAAAATGTTGTTCTCCTTCAATCATCAATGGTTTAGGAGGTACTGGAGAGGGATGCCACTGAGAAGACTCCTTATATGGTTTAAGCAGGTCGCAGTGGAATACTGGATGGATTTTTTTAAAGGTGGCAGGCATCTGTAATCGTAGTGAAACTGGATTAATTACTTTATCGATGACAAAAGGCCCTATGAATCTTGGAGCGAGCTTTCTGGAAGGTTGTAATGATTTAAGATGTTTAGTAGATAAAAGAACCTTATCTCCTACTTTCCAGTCTTTTTCTGGTGTTCTCTTAGCATCTGCAAATTTCTTGTATGTAGCTCTGGCCTCCTGCAACGAGGCAGCAATCTGAGGCCACACTTGTGTCATCTGCTGGATCCACTCATCAACCGAAGCGACTTGAGTGGTCTGCTTAGGCAGTTCTGGGATGGGTACAAAGTCTTGTCCTGTAGCTATTTTAAAAGGGGTGAGACCAGTGCTTTGGTGCACTGCATTATTATAAGCTACTTCAGCGAATGGTAACAGTTCATCCCAATTGTCTTGTTGGTAGTTAATGAAACATCTCAAATATTGTTCCAATACTGAGTTCAGACGTTCACATGATCCCGCTGTCTGGGGGTGGTAACCCGAACTCAAGCCTTGCGATGCCCCCAGTAGTTTTAGGAACGCTCTCCAGAACTTGGCAGTAAACTGGACCCCGCGATCCGAAATTATCCGTTCTGGGACCCCATGAGCTCGGTAGACATGTTGTATGAATAATTTAGCCAATTTGGGTGCTGATGGAATGGCTTGGCATGCCACAAAATGTGCTTGTTTGGAAAAAAGGTCTGTAACTACCCAAATAACAGTCTTTTTGTTGCTTTCAGGCAGGTCTACAATAAAATCCATGCTTATTTGCTTCCAAGGAGCTACAGGGTTTGCTACTGTCTGTAGAAGCCCCATTGGTTTGCCCCCTCTCTTTTTGGCCATAGCACACGTGGGGCATGTGGCTACATATTCCCCTACATCTTTTCTCATTGTTGGCCACCAAAATTGACGTCTGATCAGATGTAATGTTTTCACAAAACCAAAGTGCCCAGCTGTTTTGCTGTCGTGACTTCTTTGCAAAACCCACTTTCTAGCATCTGAAGGGACATATAGCTTGTCTTGCCACCACCATGCCCCTTGTTTGTTTACTAGCAACTGGCTGTTGCTTTTGAACCACTCATCCTGAGCAATCTGGGCATTTAATTTTACCAATAACTCTCCTTCTGGTTGTCCTTCTACTATAAAATCTTGCGAGGATTCTGACAGGTATTCTTGCTCATTTAACACAAGTAAAGTTCTCCACAGGTATGTTTTTGTTCTTGGGAGGTTCAGAACTGTGTTCAGCTGAGCACAGTCATTGTCTTCTTCTCCCTTCAGACTTTTGCTTCAACGCAGGCTGGAACGAGTTGCAGAACAATCCTTATCATTCTTCACTTTCTGTTCTGAATAAATTATCAGCTTATCTCACTGTACTATTATGAAAATGAAAGTGAGGTATCTTCACATTTCTTGATCTAACTGTTGAACACAATGGAATTGTTAAAGCACATTTAACATCTCTGTGTGTAGCTATCTTGTGCAGTGAGCTATTCAAGCTAATACATGGAACATATTATAGTACAATGGAATATTTTTGAGCTTTGGAGTGGTTCAGCCCATTGGGCCTTCTTAGACAGGAAGTCTAAGTCTAAAGTCTTCCTGCTTGACCCAACATTTGCTTGAGTTACAACAGTTATCCAGACTCTGATATGTTTCAGTGCATTCTTCAGTTCTAACTTCAGCTCATTGGCTCAACTCTCATTCTGTGACACCATTTCTGGCTCCAGTTTAGCCAAAAGTGTTTAAATTACAGGGATGCATGATATATTCTTTGTTCTTCAGTTACAGTTCTGACTTTTGGTTATATTAAAGCAGCTGTGTCCTCCAAACATTGTTCAGTTCCAAATTCAAGAAACACTAGTTGGTGTGGCTAAAAGTGAATACTTATGGGAATTAATCATATAGCATCTTAAACTCCATACTTACCTGACTATGTTTTCCAGTGTAGTATAGTTCTGAATCTTAGAAGTTAAGATAATAATATGGATTCTGCAAGAGCATAATTGTATTTATTTATTTGTTTATTTATTACATTTGTCCCCGCCCATCTCCCCCCAGTCAGGGACTCTGGGAGGCTCACAACTCATTAAAAACAATAAATAAATATACAATTAAAAGCCTATATATACAGTTACAAAAAATGAAGGGAAAAGTCCAGGAGGCTGATGGTTCAGGGCAGCAATGCCAGGCTTCTAAGGGGCTAGCCAACCCCACACCTGATGACTTCCCTCCCTGCCCCAGGCCAGATGGAAGAGCCAGGTCTTCAGATCCCTCCAAAAGGCCAGGAGTGAGGGGGCCAATCTCACCTCTGAGGGCAAGATGTTCCAAAGGGTGGGGGCTACAGCAGAGAAGGCCCACCTTCTGCATCCCGCTAATCAGAGCTCTTTTGCCGAGGGGGTCCGGAGCATGCCCTCTCTGTGTGATCAGGTGGGATGGGTTGAAGTTGTGGTGAAGAAGCGATCCCTCAGGTAACCTGGTCCCATGCCATGTAGAGCTTTAAAGGTGATAATCAACGCCTTGAATTGGACCCAGAAGTGAACCAGTATCCAATGTAGCTCATGGAGAAACGGTGTGGGCCCCAAAAAGAGCTTGCGCAGCTGCATTCTGGACCAGCTGAAGCTTCCGGATACTCTTCAAGGGTAGCCCCATGTAGAGCGCATTGCAGTAGTCTATCTGGGAGATAACAAGGGCATGAGTGACTGTTCAAAGGGCATCCCGATCCAGGAAAGGGCGTAACTCGTGCACAACCCTGATGTCAGGTTTAGCCCAGGAAACTCCAGGAGACAGTACAGATTCAGTCCAGCAAGGTTTATTTGGCTTCACACCATTTACAGAATCTTCTCAGACTGAGATCAGTTCCCAGGCTCAGTAATCAACATGACTAGCATTCCTCAGGGAGGGGCCAGTCTCATCCTCTTATCTCTCCCCCACTCCTCTGGTGATGAGAGCACATGTTTCACTACCCTTGCTCTATCTCTCACATCAAAGTTGTGCAAATGCCCTCCTGGCCACAGCTGCCACCTGCTCTTTGAGCAGGAGTCATGAGTCCAGGAGGGCCCCCAGATTACTCACTGGGTCTGTCTGGGGCAGTGCTATCCCATCCAGCACCAAAGATGACAAAGTCCCAGATACAGAGGAGCCATTAACCCACAGCCACTCCATCTTACCAGGGTTCAGCTGAAGCTTGTTCTTCCCCATCCAGACCCTTACAGCCTCCAGGCACCGCGAGAGGGCGGTCACAGCATCACTTACCTCACCTGGGATGGAGATGTATAATCGAGTATCATCAGCATACTGATGATACCTCATCCCATGATGGCGGATGATCTCACCCAACGGTTTCATGTAGATGTTGAAAAGGAGCAGAAAGAGAACCGAACCCTGCAGCACCCCACAAAGGAGGGGCCAAGGATAGGACCTCTCGCTCCCTATCACCACCAATTGGGATCAGCCCTGAAGAAAGGAGGTGAACCAGCACAAGACCGTGCTGCCCACCCACAATTCCCTAAGTTGTCCCAACAGGATACCATGGTTGACAGTATTGAAAGCCACTGAGAGAGCAAGGAGAGCAAGGATGGTCGCATTTCCACCATCCCGCTCCCACCAGAGATCATCCATAAGTGCGACCAATTCTGTTTCTGTTCCATAACTGGGCCTGAAACCTGACTGAAAAGGGTCCAGATAATCCATTTCCTCCAGAACCCTCTGAAGCTGTGATGACACCACTCTCTCAACCACATTCCCCAAAAAGGGGAGGTGGGAGACTGGACAGAAATTGTCCAGTACAGAAGGATCCAGGGAGGGTTTCTTGAAGAGGGGGTGCATCCACAAGGATGTATTAACTATTGCCTGGATCCAACCGCATGACACCTCCCGAGCTGCTTTCACCAGCCAGGAGGGGCATGGGTCCAGATGACAAGTGGTGACCTTCACAGTCCAGAGGATCCTGTCCACTTCCTCAGGAACAACAGGATCAAAACTGTTCCCAGATAACTGGGTAAGAATGATCCCCTGATATTTCCTCAGATCCTGCGCCACTCTCTGAGTCTAACTTGGAATGAATCTGAGCAACTTTTATCCTGCAGATGCTCTGAAAATTCCTCCACGCAGCCCTGCAAATGAATCCCCAGATCCCCCCCTACCAGGGAGGGATCTAGTGATCCCAAACAAGGCCACCAGGTGGCACTCTGCAGATGCAATAAAGGGCGGAGAGGTATTGACGCTTCACCGCTCTTATCACCACAATGTAGGCCTTGATAGCAGCTCTAACGTGGGTTCAGTCGGATTCAGTCTTTGTCTTCTTCCAGCAGCACTCTTGACCCTCTTCAGTATCCTCAACTCCTCCATAAACCACGGGGAGTGTTGGGGCTGATGTGGCAAGAGAGGTCGCATAGGCACAATCCTGTCCAAGGCCCCGGCTGCCTCTCTATTCCAAGCAGCAGCCAAGGCCTCCGCTGGACCATGCAGCAGATCCACAGGAATACCCCCAGCTCCCTCTGAAACCCTGACAGGTCCATCAGGCACCAGGGGTGGACCAATTACATGGGTCCTGCCTCCCTGCAGAGGGGGGTGGCATAGAAGAAACACAGGGTCACCAGGACGTGATCTGACCATGACAATGGGGAGAGCTGTAAATCTCCCTTCAGATCACTTTGCCATTGCTCTGACAAGAAAACCAAATCTGGCATGTGGCCACTGCCTCAGGTTGGTCCTGCACAATTTGAGATAGACCCATGGCTGCCATGATAGCCATGAACTCCCGAGCCGCATACAAAGTCCATCCCAGGGATGGCAAGTTGAAGTCCCCCAGAACCATAAGCCTGGGGAACTCCACCACCAGCCCCGAGATGGCCTCAGGCAGGGAGGTTGCCATGCAGCAGGGAGGCTGGTACAGTAGCAGCACTCCCAACTGTTCACAGGAGCCCAACCTAAGGAACAGTGTCTCACAGCTGGAGACTTGTGAAGCAATGCCCCTGAAGGCCACTAGAGACTCTCGGATGATGACAGCCACCCCTCCTCCCCTACCCTGGCATCGCAGCTGGTGCCACACCGTGAACCCAGCTGGGCACATTTCCGAGATGGGCAACCCCCCTCGGGCCTCAGCCAGGTCTCAGTAATACATGCCAGGTCCGCCCCCTCCTTGGTGATCAAGTCACATATGAGGGGGGCTTTGCTTTTAACTGAGCTGGCATTAAGCAGCAGCAACCAGAGGCCAGGGCCCCTATGAACCTCTGACCAGGACCTGGGAGCAAGCAAGGAGGGCCAGAACATGCCACCGGTAACACATCTGGGTCATCTTCCCTGAAGATGGCCTGCCCTCCAGCTCCCACCATATCATCCCCTACCCATCACCACCTCAATAGTGTAGCGCACCGTTAAATAACATTCTTCCTCTTTTCTCTTTCAAGAGTAGTATGACAATAAGTGCATTTTTTTCAAAGCAGTGTCCTATAATTCTCACATTGTTATCAGTATTTAAGAGAAATTATATTTTACTGAGTTCTTATCTCTTAAGTGCGCTAAATTGTCTGTCTCTCTGTCTGTCTCTCTGGTTTCTGTCTGGTAACACAGAAATCCATATACCTGAATGTTTCTACTTTGTTTTTAATTTAATATTTAAAAGTAATAACATTTTTTCCATTTTGGACAAAAGTACATTATTTTATTATATTTAGGTTTGTATCTTAACAGCAAAACAATGTAGATTTACTGTTACATTTTTGTATCTTTCCAAATATGTAGCTGGTTTGCATGAAAAGTTTCCCAACTAATCTGGAAGCCTATTTAATAGGGTTGTGCAGTGCTTTGGATTCAGTTCCTAAAAGGTGCTTCAGAGTACACAGGGATGTAAACAAAGCCCTTCTTTACAGCTCTTTAAGGCACCACATGATCCCAGGAAAACATAATGGGTCCTCAAAAGGGCTATGTTTATGTCCCTGTGCATTCTAAAGCACCTTTTATTATGGACTTCTTTGATTCAGAGGGCTTGATCCAGGAGTTGCCAGTCTCAAGAACTGGCCATTAGTCAACCACCTGAGGATGACTCAGCAGATAATCAGCAGGAGCAGATGCGGGAGGAATCAGGTGACAAGGAGCCAGATCGTGGCCAGGCACCTACTTCTAGGATGCAGCTTCTGGGAGCCCAGTAAAGGTGATCTGCGCTGCTCCTTCAAAAGCAAAGGCTTGTAACTGAACCACACTTGTGTCTGGCTAATGTAAGAACAGCTGCTAATGACAGCCCCTCCACTGGAAACAACTTCAGTTCTGTGTTCCTTGCTTCCTGCTTTGCTCTGCTCTGCTCTGCTCATTGACTTTTCAACTTGGGGCATCTGAATAATCTCCTTGGTGTTTGACTCCTGGGCTGTCATGAACTACAGTTGCCTCTCTGTTACTGCCATGCCCTTTTCCCTAAACTTGTGCTCCATTTGTCTCCTATGGCTTAGTCTGGACTGAACTCTAAACTACCCATGCTGCACCTGCCTATCAGACAAGATCTCATTTCCTTTTATTTTTTTCCAGAGTATATGTGTGTCTTCACAGCTGGCATTCTGCCTGCCTTTGTAATTGACTGCAGTACTACTCATCAGTAAACCACCTGTAAATCAACAGAATGTGTCTGCTTAGCCTGAAACAAAATACCTTTTGAGAAATAAATCTGAATCTCTGCACAACTCTTATCAAATACAGTACTATTTTTAAAAATAATATGTTAATTTAAATTGATTTCTCTTTTCTTGGTATCAGAAACATATGTTAGAATACCAATTTGATGTGTGTTAAACTTAAATTAAAAGGGACTATGATTGTCTAGCTTATATCCAACTTTGACTTTCTATTAGTAGTAGCACAGGATCCTTACTGAGATTTGTAATCTTGTATCACTTTCAAAATATTTCTTCAATTTTTTAGGGTTTTTAACAAGGTGAAAGGAGCTATAAAAATAAGGCTGGGAGATGTCATCATCCATTAGTCATCAGGGTTTTTAACAGCCCACATATGGCATACCTACAAGAGCATGCTGTCACAGATATTGTTTTAAAATTTGAATGGATTCAAGAAAAATTATCCCAGAAATTTCTGCTCTCCACTTGGGTACTATTTGGGTGATGCTTACATTGATTTGCAGCGTCCAGGTATCTGGTAGCAAAACACTACTTCCAAGGAAGCATTACTTTCAAGGTGTTCTTCTTAGCAGTATGGCTGGTTCAGTCACTCTGTTCTCTGGCCCCCAAACTGAAACAGTAGAACATAACATACTTGGTGACTGCTTACTTGCTTCAGAGTTCAAATACAAGGTTTCAGGGTAGAAGCCATGGAAAACAATTCTGTAAGCTCATCTCTAGATGCTGGTTATAGCTCCTCCACAGAAGAGCACTCTTCTGAAGATGCCATAACAAATATCATCTTTACAGTGACTATAAAACTAGAAAACTTAAGAGGAACACATAGTCTTCATCTGAAAGAGTTCTAGGCTGTAGAACCTAGTGAGCACAGGCATGTGGTAGAAGCCACAAAGATATCAAAATGACATGTGAATCATGACATCATTGTGCAAATTGCACAGAGTCCATATTTGTGTCATTTTGCAAGATGCAAAGTTCCACAATTATGAAATTCATATCATTGGTCTGATTATATCAGCTGCATACAATAACCACAATTAGTGGCATTTAGAATTTGGGTTGAGGAACCAGGCTATTAACCAGATCAGAATGGATGCAGGTGACTTTACCTACAAAATGGACAACAATTGGACATAGTGAATTTCAAGGGTTCCAGCAGCTGTGCACTAGACTAACCTAGGAAGGATCTTCACTGCCTAAAAAAGTTCAGATAGATCCAATGGTGACAATTATACATTTCTCTGTCATCGCTATAACAGAATTAGACAGTGTCCTCAACCATGTTTGATAATATTTCTTAAGATTATTTGTATTTTAATTGGCAATTATTTCACTGTCTTCAGGTCATTAGAAAAAGATGAAACTGAAATAATTCTTCATTAATTGGGGATGAACAACCTCATCACATAAAGCAGAAACATTACAGATCTGATGAAGTAGATTTCAACTTAAAGTGCCACATGATTTTGCTGTTTTATTTGTAAACATCAAAAAAGCACCTTACGTTTTCACAGTTCCATCACTTTAAAAAATGCAACCTGTTAGTACTATCTTTGAAACTTCTCACTGAACATGGACAAGCAAAAGAAACAAGGATCAGAACACTTTTTAATAACAAATAATTTTCTTTTAAATGTGTGTGATGATGAAAATATTGAGTGTTAATTTAATCATAAAAGCCATGAGTTTTAGTTTCTACATTATTGCAATGCAGAGTTTTTATATTTTGCTGTTAGATTTTTGACAAGTCTTTTTTTTTTTTTTGCTTTAAAAATGCAGAATAATTTTCAAGAAATTAACTCCCTTATAGGCCATAACTATTTGTAGCAGAAGAATTCATAGCAGCCAAAGATAGTGGTGTCCTGATACCAAGCATGCTGTGTGTGGGGGAGAGGAAGAGAGGGGGAGAGAGAGAGAGAAAATACACAGATATACATAAACACACAATGGTCTCCTACATGTAGGTCCTATAAAAAGTTACTATACAGTTATTGACATTTTTCATCTGACATAAAATATAGAAAAAACTAGCCCATATCTACTTGAATGTATAACACTGCAGTCAATAAAAGACTGATACTGAATTTTCTAGTATGTTTGAAAATTTTGTGCCAGAGCTAACACAGTTTCTTGATATGAAGGCAAATTGTGAAAACCTTTGTCCAAACAAGTTGTTTGGATGAGTAATATGAAGAATTGGGAAGCAGGTGGTATTAGCAAAAATGCAAATATTCCAAAAAAGATGTCCATATATGACCATAGTATTTGGCAGTTTTGTAAAACATAAATCTGAATAAAAATATCTTGTGGGATATCGCCAACCATATTCTGTTTTTAATCTGAAAATTGTTTCAGAATGCAAGTGGAATGTTTCACAGAGAAGAAGAAATGGCTAGACGACATAGGAAATCTTCTCCACATTAGGCTGTTTTCCTTACATTTCTACTCCCATCTCACTATATTAGGCCTCTCTTCTCATCATAGCACTTCAAAACAAAATCTGTCCCATAACACCACACACAGCATTAGTGGAGGAAAAAAGAAAAAAGTCCTATGTATTGTTTTGATAAGTTACTTTTCCAACACTAATCTTGTGATGGCTCTTACATTAAGAAATAATGGAACTACGGTATCATCTAGCAAATGTTTGCACAAAGCCTGCTTTTGCTTTTGAGATATCTATGGTTAAGGAAGTATTTTAGAAAGCTACCTTACAGAAAGATATATGCCTGTTAAAAGCCATCTGAAATGTAAAGTTATATGCTTAGATCTTGGAACTATTTTCCCCACAATTTCAGAAAAGGCCATGTAATGTTATTGTGGAATTTTGCTCAATTCTAATCACTTTTGAGGGGATGAGATCGCAGTGGTCCATAGTGAAAGTAAGACAAGTCATCTGTTTTGCCCTTAAAACACCCAGAAATGGGAAGGAAATTGGATGGTGCGAACATTTTTACTCTCATTCACTCAGTGGAATCTTCCAACTGAGATAAGTTTCTCATCCCTGGAATAAGGAATCAGAAAAGTTCTGTTCAATGAGTGGAATTCCCCACATAGTTCTTTGGGATCCAAGCCAGAGATATAAATCCAAAAATTTTCAGAATTAGGATGTTATTTTATTGTTTCTCCTCACCTTGCCTCAAAGGACCTGGAAGAGCTGCTCCTTATTCTTTCCCCATTATATACTCACAGAAACCCTCTGAGAATATAGCCTAAGATTACATTTTGTATGGACAGATCCCAACCTTTCCTTATCTGGTGTTCTTCACACATGTTGACTACTACTGCCAGCACTTCAGCTGATCAGGAAGACATGAATATATTGTGGGTCTGCAACATATATTGAAGACACTGAGTTGGAAAGTTTGCCTAACCACTTAAAGTGTATGCCTTCATAGAGTATATGCAACAAATGAAAAACATTTAAATATTTATACTGTGTTTTAGGCTATTTGCCAGCAAAAATCACTTTGTTATCCCCAATCCATTAAAGAAAGGACAGCTGTCTCATTTTAAAACCATCTCTGAATGTTTCTTGATTGCTACAGACTTACATCCGGACAGTACTTGCAAATTTTCTTTAGTTTTGAGGCAGCCATGTATAATAGAATATAATTCCAGAATAATTTATTTTACTGCTACCATCATTAAAATAAATGTTGTTTGTTCAAATTCCTAAGGAATATAATATTTTGGCTTTCATCTAGATCAGGGTAAAAAACCCTACATTCAGATAATTTCATAACTATGATTAATCAGGGCCTTATATTATTGCTTGAAGATAATTTACAATGTTACTAGATGAAAAGCTAAATAGCTTTATTGATCCATTGCACTCATTTTTAAGGGCAAAGGAAATAGTTCCTTGCTTCTGTAAATGATATCACCTGCATGATTTAATCTGGATTGGAAGTTAAATTGGATCCTGCATGGCGAGGATTTGGATGGGAGACCATCAGGAAATACCAGGATTATAAATTGGACTGGGAAGTTAAAAAAGAAAAAAATAATGAAGAAGAAGGAGGCAATGACAAACTGTTTCTATATTATTGCCAAGAAATCAGCATGATTGTGTCCATAGTTTTGTCCACATAGTTATGAGAAGCCAAGCTTGACTTGAGGGAATCTCTACATATTTTACTAGCTCTGAAAACACAAAAAAGCATAAATCTCCAGTCTATCATCTCATAGTGATAGCATCGAAAGGGATCTTTTCCTGGCTGAAAAAGGAATCATTTTGTAATGCCAAAGAGTAATTGAAATTTGAGCACTAGGTATAAAAATCGGTTTCTTCAAATGGTGTTTCATCTAATGGCTGAAGAGAATTGCAATGTAAGGTTTGTGGGAACATTACTTATTTTAATTGTGTCTTTTTTTCCCCCCTTGGTATATTTAGGATCCCAGAGTTGCTGCAAGTCAGACAGCATATTAATTTTATAAATTATTATTTATTATTGATATTAGCACTGAAACATCATCTTACTTTCTATATTTGGAGACCACTGTGGCAGGTATTATAATTCAGGATATAATCTTTAATTTTAGGATTCTTCAGTACTTTTTTACTAGTTGCACTTACAGTATTATAGTACAGGAAAATCACTTCCACTTTCTGTGTGCATATAAATGCTGTCCATGTCTGGGGATAGAGATTTGGGGGCAGTTGTATATTCAATTTCTCATCGTTGTAGAATGTGTAGATATTGCCATTCTGTTGATGCCATTTTTGTCCTCCTTTCCTTTTACAGAAATTAGAGTATATGTTCTTACTAAAAAGTAAGCACTTCTACCAAAAAAAAAAAAAAAAGGCAGGGCACAAGAAAATATGGGTTCTTTGGGCAACATTTGACAGCACTGACCATGAAATCTTTCTGGATCATCTGCAAGGGCTGTGAATTGGGGGTACTGCTCCAATCTGAATGCATGATTCTAGTGTGGAATCATGGGATGGTGTTCAGGACTAGGGTTGCTAAAATGTGGGGTTACCACAGGATTTGGAGTTTTCCTCGATGTTATTTAAGCTCTGTAGGAAGCTACTAGGAGGTTGGGGCAAGATGGTTTGGGCAAGATGGTTTGGATGACGCTCATTTGTATATTGCTACTTATTATATAGTCTTGTCAGAATCCTCAGACAGAGGACAATACAGCAGTAAAACCTTTCAAACTTGTAATGGCCTGGTTTTCTGTTTTGTGTTGGTTGGTATAGGCACTGCCCCAGGCTGGACTGGGGATGCCCTGGAAAGCTTCAGTGACTGGAGGTTGATGGGGCAAAATAATCACAGACTGAACCCCTTGAAGAATTAGTTGCTGGTTGTCACTAAATGTCCAGAAATTTCATCCTCAGTAGCTATTCTTAGTGTGTAGCACCCATTCTGAAGGAATTGGTTGATAATTTGGGGTCCTCATGGATTTGTGGCTACCACTTAAGCAACACACAAGGGCCATGTCCAGAGGGGGATGAACTTTGCCCAGCTTCAGCTAGTTCACCTTACAAGGAGCTTTGGCAATACTAACTCATGCCTTGATCACCATTCATTTGGATTATATAGCATACTTTACATGGAATAGTCTTTGGAAACAACTCATAATCTGCAACTGATGGTGGATAGATGATTGAAAAGACAATCCACTGGATTAATAGCAGTCACTGCAATGGTTATCAGTATGCTTCTGGGCCCAATTCAAAATGATAGTTATGACCTACAGCATATCATTGGGCTACATCAGGCACCACCTTGCTAAAGATGAATTTGTCCATCTGGTAAGAACATCTCAAGAAGACTTGCTTTGAAAGCCATGTCCCTACTTATGTGAGATGAGGTGAACAAGGGTAACAGGGCAACCTCTGTATTTTAGATCTTGCCACTGAAGATTCAAGCAGACCTTGGCATTTCATAAAGCTGTTAAAAAGCACCATGCTTTTAACCAGGATTGAATATTTCTGGTGGCCATCTGGGGAAATATTATTTGTGCACCTTTGTTTTTATTTTGTATTTTTACCATGGGCATCCCCGGGGTGATCAAAAATGTCAAGATGATAGGTGCAACTCTGCAATCATACTCCTGCCTCTTTTTAACATGTGTCATACATATCATATATATAGAAAAAAGGGTGGGTTTTCAATTGTGTGAACGTGCTAGCCACACTGACTTTTTTGAGCCCTATGATTTTTTACTTTGTTATACACTGCAGAGTCTGCAGTTTGGCATGGGTTATAAAAATTGTGAAATAAAATGTTAAATATATGTGTGTGTCTCTTAAATAAGGATTTCACACAGACTACTCAACATATGTACAATCTACTTGCATACACAGATTGGAGGGTGGCTGTAAATTATTTGCATACATGTGTATAATGGACAATATATGTGTTCCTCAGGCACTGATCCTAAAAGGAATAATCACCCCCACCCCAGTATATTGGTTTATTTTAAGAAAATACAATGGAAACTGTAACTTTCTTTGCCTCTGCTGTAGTCATGTTTAATAAGAAATGGTAGAAATGAGGATTTGGTTAAAACTTCTTCCAGAATCAATGTTCCTCTTCATTTTGTTTTAAACCAGTCAGTTGTTGCTATTCCATCTTAAGCAGAAATAAATCTCTTGTTAAGAGCTTGTGTTGGTCTGTGACCATTTATTTTAATAAATTAATTATGGGTTGTATAGGATTTTATTCTCTGGAAGTTGCTAGTGCCATTTAAATTATTATAAATTGCCTACTGGGCACAAATTAGGTCTTACAATTGATCTTCCAAGCCCACCGTGACTAATGCTTTACAGTCTAAGAGACCCCATCTCCTGCTATGAACTGGCTTCAGATTGGAAGAGGGCCTTTTGAAGATGCTCCCCTACCAGAACCTCCATTATCTGGCTTGTTGGTTTGTGAATGGTGCTGTACTTGGAAAAATAGCAAAAATGGGTATCTCTTGTCAAGCTTTTAATTGCAAATTGACAGTCAAGATACTTATTTGAACTAGATTTAAAAAAAAAAAATCTGTCACAATTTACGTTTTGTACATTTTGTTTGTTGTTTGAGTGCTTATGTTAGCAGAAAAGGAAGGTATAGATTTAATAACAAATACAAGCAAGGTAGTTGTGCCTACTGTTTGTTTATTTAACTTCATCCTTTTATGTTTTGTCAGAAAACCATTGTCTGACCTGAAAAATTAATAAAATGTTAGAGAAAGACAAAATGGTTAATTTGTGAACTAGGGAGAAATAGGTAAAATTTGGATCAAAGTAAAGTACACACTTTTAGTATTTTTGTTTCAAAGCTGAACATACTCTATAGTTAACCATTAGTAAATTATTAGTGTCTCTCAGGCAAGTCTGCTGCGAAACTACCTTGAATGTAAATTTACCTGCCATATTCAATATTTCCCTATTTTGAACCTGTGAACAACTGCACATAAATAATAACTCTGCAAGCAAATTTACAGAAGGGTATCATGTTTAACTTGGTACCATGTAGAGGTTATGACATCTTCTGTTTACTTAGGGATTCATTGAAGCATACGGCTTGACCAGAGTGCCTATATTTTTTCATGTAATTGTAGCTGAAGGTTTCAACTTGTCACAGTGCTGTAGAAGAATGTTATATGAGGGTACTGCCTTCCCTGGATGATATTTGTTATTCATTGTCTCTGGGTTTTCCCCATTTTCTTCTCTTGCTCAAACATATCCTTCTGCAGAATTGCAGGAATTGTATCCCTCCCTCCCTTGCACACACAGACACAGACACACACACACACACACACACACACACAAAGCTTTTTGAAGAGATTGGTGCTCTTGGGATTCTTGTAGATAATATAAAATATGCCACCTACAATTCCATATATGGAGAAAGCAAGGGGGGAAGTTGGTGTAATGAATTCTTCGGCATTGATCTTAGCAGCTACTCAGTGAGATTGATCACCTCTCTCCCTATCAGAGCCTTTTGGGGGACAATCAAATCTCTATTATAGTCATGCACCAGCAGAAAGACTAACATAGCTTTGGGTTTTGCTCATTTTTTTCAGCTCTCAGTTTCTTGAAAATGGCCATCCATGAGCTTTAACTCACTGCCTCTGTCTCATGCTAATGACACGTTACGCTCAATGCTGATCCTGCCAATTGCAGTTCAATTTCACTATAGGTTTGATATACAGCCACTCCTCATTTTGTGACTACCTTGGTTAGAAACCATTTCCAAATACAATGATAATAAACAATAATAAAAAAATAATTTTCCAACCAATATGCACATTTATGACCAAATGTATGCCAGGATGAGAGTAACACTGGCGTAGCTGTAGGAGAGAATTTTATCTGAATGAGATGGCATCAACCAATGATCTTTGCAGCATCTCTCTCACTCAGTCACGTGTTCACTTAGTGACCATTTCAGTTAATGAACAGGTCATTGGAACGGAACTCTGTCACTAAATGAGGAGTGGGTATACACTTTTAAATTCTGCACATTGTCTTCACAATGAGTGAATAGGTATCAGGCAACACTTTTAGACACTGGCCCAAATGTTTACTGCTTTAAAAATAGGGCGAAGATGGGATAAAATGAGTACAAGCACCACTTTCTCTATGCCAATCACTTTTTCTGTAGTACTGCATTTGTGTCATTCAGATTCTGCTGCTTTTCTTACATATCTATCACAGAAGATTACTAGTAACTCTGACATAACAAATTCCTGGGGATGGGAAGGATATCCTTTCCAGGAGGAATCAGACTTGCCAAGCATTTACTCCAGTTTAGAAAAAAACAGGGATCATAAGCAGGAAAGCTACACTATCCCACAATTCATTCTTTTGACTCCTTCCCAGAAGAAGTCAAGTGTTGCCAATCTGCCCTATCCAGCATGGCACCCATTTAAATCACTAATAAAGGGATTCTTCCTAGGTGGGACCAAGCTTGCCAACTATGCCAGCTCTCCTGCCTGGTATTGGAGGCAGCAAAGCACAAACCTGTGCCCCCCCCCCCCAGAAAAGCAAGTTGAAAGGTAAGAAATCTCCACGGAGATCAAATAATGAATTTCAAATTTCCAGTTGTACACACATGTACACATATTGACAGTAATTGCATGTGTGATCTATAGGCCAGATTAAGTAGACATGAATCCATGTAGATAAGAACACATGTACACCAACATTTACAATCACTCCCAAACAGCACAAGCACATATTTATTGTAAATGTATTACAAATGTATAAATATATTTATTGTAACTCACGTAATGAGCCTCTTCTCTGTCCTCTGCACATCTTGAAAATTTTCTAAAGGTGAGGAACAGGTCTTTCAAAATATGCATCTTATAGGAAATATCTAGTGTACTGAGCAATTGTATAACTATCTGAAATGTAAACTATTGGGTTTAAAATATGCTGGAAAAAATGTCATTATATATGCAAAGTATTAAAGTGTGTTTTTCAGCTGCAGTGCCTGGTACATACATTTAAATCAGTTGGAATAATACACTTTTTGGAACATGGGTGTCACATTTTATGTCATCACCAAACATTTTATTATACACTATGGAAAATCTGTGCTGCCTTGATAGTCTGGCTAAATAGCTGCTTTAGATTGCAATAGTTGCAATCAAAGCATTGGAAATTTGTTTCCCTGAGTTTTTGTTGTTCATGAATAGAAAGTATTGTTGTAGTTCTAGTTTCATCTATTCATTTTGCCTGAGGATCACATTTAAACTTAGAAGCACACACAGATTCATCCTTAAAGGTGAAGTGCATTTATTTTTGGTTTGACTGCTATTCTATACGAGGATCAATTAATTTCTACATAGTGAAAGATGGAAAGTGTGATAACCTAGCCATGTAGAAATGAAGAATGGGAAAAAGGCAAAAAAAGAAAGCTTCCAAAAACACAAAAAAACTAATTTATTAGCTTGTAATTTATTTATTTATTTGTTTGTTTATATGATTTATAGACTGGCCCATCTTGCAGCAGTGACTCTGGGCTGCATACAGCAATTAAAACCATCACAAAATCATAGATTAATGACTCCCAATTAAACATTGCAACAGATTCTACTTTGCCATGAATTCTTTGCTTGAATATCATCATAGAGACAACTAGATTCCTTACAATATATTAAAAATCAGGGAACCAATAGGCATTGGGATTCACTGGGAATTCTGTGAAGGTACAAGACTTTACAAGGCAACATGGATCTTTCCCTAGGCCAGGAGTGAGAAGTTTTTGGTCACGTATTTGCTCTAGCCAAATAGTAAGCAAATAGATCAAAGAAAGAAAAAAGGCTTTTGGCTTTAGATAAGGAATCTAAGATATAATTGCACACAGAATGGATTCTCAAGCTAGTTCCCAAGCAAAAATTAGCAAAATCCAAAATTACAAGCCTAGCATAAGGACACTTGTAGATTTAAGAAGAAAGACTATCAAGGACTCTACAGTCTGAGATTGGATTAATTATGCAACGGAGCAAAGAGATCAAGAGTTTAAAATTATTTAATTAAACTAAAGCTGATTATCTTCAACATTACAAAATGTTGTACTTTAATAGAACACATTTGGGAGTAGGACAGCTTTAGGGCTTTTCAGCAGTAGCTGGTTGTTAGAGGAGCAAGTTAAATTTGTATTAAATTGTTCCAGCAAATTTCGGTAATTCTGTATTGCTGCAAATATAAATGAAACATTTCAATCAGTACTAATTAACAAACAAATGGTTGGCTTCTGAGAATGTGATGTGTGTGTAAGAAAAAATATATATATAGTATTATGATGCCAGTATTTTTATGTAAAATATGCTGGACTCCATCAGACTTCCAGCTTCGTTTTGTTTTGTTTTACTTTCAGCCCAGCAGCAGGTTAGGTAATGAAACATAAATGATGCTGTAATGTATCATCAAACAGCCACACAGCTGTGGATGAAGATTTCTTTCTCTGCTACTTTTATACTTTTATAAAGTAAAATAATATTTTGATATTAAGCTAAAACCAATAATTAAGTGTCTATTTTTCTTATGTCCACTTTTACTGATTTTTCTATGAAATTCCAGCCTTCGATTTCAGGTATTAATAATGTAACAGATGTTAAATTTTAATTTTTTTTTTCTTCAGTGTTAGGGTAGCAAGGTTGTAGAAAGTGATAGCATAAAAGCAATTGACCAAAAATTGAAAAGTCAACGTAGGAACCTTTAGAGCAACTAAGGATTTATTAAAGTTGTAGCTATGGCATTATCTTTCAGTGGCTTTATAGCTTTCTTGTTATGTACTGTAAGACTTAATGTGCAGATGCCATTCTGTTTAAAATACCATCACAAAGAGCACCAATTTGTGTGTATGTATGAAGGTCACGCAGAGACACAGAAAACAGTTTTAGAAAAGAGTAGCATAATTTTAAGGATTACAGAATGCTTGAGATAACAGTTTTTAAAAGGCAGGAAAAAACAACAGTGAAGAAGCTTATAACACCTTAAAGAGAACACATTTCATAGGGCATAAGCTCTTTTAGAAGATAAGAAATGTGTTAGTCTTTAAGTTGCCTTCCAAACACCATCTGTAGTCCCTCCTCTATCTGCTGAGATATCTGAGCGTTGCACCTATTCATATGTGGAAGATAAAGTGATAAATGAGCCCTTAATATAAGTGTATACTGTTAAAATATGCAAATCAGCACTCAGCTGTTTAATGCTATATTTTGAACATATCCCACTGAATTTAAGGAATAGTTCACTGCTGTATAAAACCAATTACTGATTCCTCTATTATCATTAACTCATAGCTAGATCACTGAGGAGAATTAAATATGCTTCCGTGTATTCAGAAATCTTGGCTAGATATATCGGCCATCAGTGGTGTGAATGAAAAGTGCTATAGTCAGACAAAGAGGCCCATTGTAGGATTTTTGTTTTATTATTAGTGTACAGCTCATGTGTTTCATTCACTGCTGCTGTGAAGATCATTTTGCTGCAAAAGAGCAAAAATAAAGTTGTCTTCGCAAGAAAACCCCCTGCACTACTACAGTGTAACTGGCATCTACTATAGTTATTTATCTGGAGATTTCTGGCTACATTACAGGCTGAGAGCCATGTTAGTCTGTGGTAGCAAAAAATCAGAAGGCATCTTGGAGCATCTTTTCTGACTAATGGATTTTATTAAAAGTAGCTCTGTTCATCCACCAGTACTACTTCAATCTGGCCACTCTCTGCATCTGATGAAGTGAGCTGTGTCTCACAAAGGCTGATGCCATTTAGTAAAATCTGTTAGTCAGAAAAGGAGCTACCGGATTCCTTCTGATTTTTTGGCTACATTAAAGGCTCTTTTTAGTCATCCCATATTAACTGGGTCACTGTCTACCTGCTCTGAATGGACTTTAGATTTATTTTCTCTGCCTCTTCTTTGTCTCTTTGTTTCTCTGTCTCGGTTGGTGCCACTCACATATTTCAGGAGCAAACAAGCTGTTCTCCTGTGTACTTCATCACCCAACAGTAAAGTCTGTATCATTCTCTGGGTTGCCAAGATGCGTACAAATTTCTTGTAAATAAAAGTTGATGTGGTGGAACTCTATACTGACATTGGACAAAATCCAAACCATGCTTTCTAATATTATGGGTGATACTACATCTGGAAGGGAGCTACTATTTCCCCCCATATCAGCTCAGAATTGCTCTGGAGAATTTGGAGACCCTGTAGAACAAGCTTGGATGATGGTCAGGAAGCTGCCAGGAAAGCAGAATTATGCATCTTCAGTCCCTCTGACAAAAACATTTTTGTCACTAGGAGGCTTTTGTTGAATTCCTTGCCCTATATTTTGAATTATTTAAACAATCACCTGTATAGATGAGTTAGGGTCCCTGTATATTTATCCCCAGTACATGAGCCTTGCAGGCAGTGGAATAAGTAAATTAGCATATTAGCTTGTAGAGGTGAATCTAATTTGATTTTAATATTTGAAACTGAAGGACATGCTTTTGTATCCATGGGCTTCGTTCTGTACAGACTTGGAAGTGAGCTGCATTGAACATAGTGAAATTTACTTCTGAGTAAGCATGCTTATGATTGGGATGTTATCCTGATACAGAATTCGCCTATCTCAGCTCAAAAAAGACTGCAGGGATATTAGGGAGAAGGTGAACAATTATTCAGAGAAACTTCAAAAAGCAAAGTAAGTCTTGTTGGCCAAAAGGGGAAAAAAGTCTATCTGAGAGACAAATTGCTTAGTTTAAATCTGTAGCTGAAGTGAAGAATCAGCTAGCTGTAGCTTAGAGGAATATATTTGGAAGTAATTTAAGGTGGAATTAAAAGAAGCTGTGACACTCCCCTGATGTTTGTGCCTATTGTCAGATAATCTGTTCTTTGTATGTACACCATTTAGATTCAGATGTTATAAATAAATAAATGAATGAACAAAATATCCTATTTGGGATATTTTGCATATAACATATTGATGTTTCTTCTTGTTACTATTTTTTATTGCTCATTGGCAGTAAATCAAACATTTAGCGAAGCACAACCAGGAGTACTAGTTCTATCTTTATTGTAAAGTTACATTAGCGGAATCTTGCAAGTCTGAAAGTGCTCTTCCCATCCCTCATTTTTACTCTCCCAAAAACTAGGGAGAGTCCCTTCTGAGATGTTTTTACCACCCATCCTCTTTTGGACTCAAAATTCAATTATCGGACTGTTGTCTAGGCTGCGGCTCTTCCTCCCAAGGTCATTCCCACATACCATTACATCCATGATCTTCTCTGCCTACTTTTCAACTGGTATATGAAATCACTGGGAGAAGTCATCCAAAGGTTTGGGTTATCGTATCATCAATTGTATATCACTATGCCTGGAAGCTCTGAGACTCCAGATGGGATAAATCAGGCTAAAGCTGTGCTCTTGCAAGAGAGAGTTGCTGCTTATCCATTGTAAGTTCCTGACATCTTCAGCTGTGTCTCTTGATAGGGTGGCACTATCCCTGAAGGAGCAGGCCATGTTTTGTGGGTTCTCCTGGACTCATTGCTGAATGGAGAGGTAGAGGCTGTGACTAGGAGGGCCTTTACCCAGCATTGGTAGGTGTGACAGTTGCACCCTTAACTGGCACAAGAGGATCTTGCAACAATTACTCAAACCTCATCATTACTCATGTGAACTACTGTAATGCACTCCACATGGGATTGCCTTTGAAGACCACGCAGAAGCTTCAGTTGCTCAAGAATGCATCATCTCAATTGTTAGTGTGTATACATAAACATGAGCATATGGCACTAGTGCTCTGGGATCTGCACTAGCTTCTTATCAGCTTCCATGTGCAATTCAAAGTGCTGGTTCTCACCTTTAAAGGCCTATGAGTTATTGAGGCATCTCCAGGACTTCCTCTTGACCCAGTTTTGACCTGCCCAAATTAGAGCTTCTACTTCCAGGAGAAACTGCTAGTGGCAAGCTAGCAAAACCAAGAACAACATCGCTTTCAGGAAGGTAGTTTAATGCTAATCTGGGGTAAATGCAGAATCTTAAAAAAAAATAAAATAAGAGGAATTTCTGAGTCTCAGTTACAGTGACTAATGAATGTGGAGTTTCTTTGAAATGCTTTTTCTAAGATGCCTCTTCTGAGATAAACATTGAAACATCCTATTCCTGTCAGCTCTTCAAGATAGACCAGAATAATAAACCAATGTCATATAGGCCAGAACTACTTTTATTGTAACAGCTATAGCAACAGAGGGGGGATGCGGTGGTACAGCGGCTTAATGACGCTGAAAGTTGCCGGCCAGAAATGGTCAACACTTCAGCGGTTCGAGCCCAGCTCCACGCAGCAGAGTGAGCTCCTGCTTCTTCCCCAGCTCCTGCCAACCCAGCAGCTCAAAAACTTATGTGAGTAGATAAATGGGTACTCTCACCCCAGTGGGAGGAAAAATGCTGGCGGCGCTTGCACGGGAGATGGGAGCAGTTGCCAGTAACGTGGAAGCCACGCACGCCCAAAAAAGGCACGAAGCAACGGAAACCCCACCTCCTGTGCTCGCCAGCTGGGCTCTGCTCTAGGAAGGAGGCAATGGCAAACCACTTCCGAAACCCTTGCCTTGAAAACTGCAGGGACTCGTCCAGGCAGTTGCCACAGAATTGGTAACAATTGAGTGTGGATAAAAAAAAAAAGTAGGAACAGAATCTTGCAAGTCTGAAGGCACTTCCCTCCCCTTACCTTCGTGTGAGCTAGGGAGGAACCCATCTGAGATGTTTGCTTAAGTTATTTTCTTGGCCCAAGCCTTGGTAACAGCTCTTCCTCCTGTCCTTCAAGGCTACTGCCTCTTCTTTCTGCAGTTCCTCACACTCCTACAATCTCTTGCAGCTGGTATTTGTCTACTTTTGTCAGGTAAGGGAACAGACAAGCCGACATTTTTCTGTTGCTGCACCGATACTCTGGAATATGTTGGTCCCTGAAATTCAATCATCCCGCCAACTTTTAGGCTTTGGTCATTCTTAAAAATGGAGATATTTAAGAGGGTATTTGAATGGTAAATATTCCCATCTCCTTATTTATTGCTTTATTTGCTGGTTGTTGTTGTTTTTGAAATGGCTTTATTTATTTATTTATTTATTTTGCATTGTTTATTCTGAATTTATAACTGTATTGTGGATGTTAAATCAGATTTATTTATCTACTCATTCAATTTCTATGACCTACAATGCATTGCAATCATTAGAATTATGTTTATCATCTATTGAGAATATGTCAATTACAACTGGCAAAAAGAGAAATGATAAACAAATAAATAAATAATACCTGGAAGCTCATTTTTTTCCATGCACAGGAACAATGTATTCTGATTTCCAACATAGTACATGGGCAAACTGAAAATTAACCAATAAAATGGCTGCAAGATTACCATGCAAATCTGTTCAGTGAGTTATCTTTTGTAAATGACAGTGCAAATGTTTTTGAGTGAGTCCCATGCTATTAGGAGAGCTTGAGGGGGGCAATTGTTTTAGAACTTTTTAAATGCATCCAGTGTAATTGATTTCTTTTGGATGTATAATACATAAATGCAAACGAGCAGTAATATTCTATAGTACACCTCAGTTTGGTAAATCACAAAATAGACATTTTTGGCAAGTTTGTCTGAATCTTATCAATAAAAGGCATACAATTTGCTTATGTCCTCTCATATCTGTTGGTAAAAGATATCCCATGCAGGTATTTTTTGCTCTTTGCTTCCCTAAAATAGATTAAGCCTAGAGTGAAGTTAGTACTATGCCAACAGGAAATTAATGGGTCCCTAATCTGCTTTATGCAGCTATATATCCCCTTCTGTTTGTTCATAAATATATAGGGTGATTGCTGTAGGCATACCATTGCTTTGTTTCCTTGCATCGTAGACTGTATTGCTTAGTAACAACCAAGAGATTATACAAAGATTTTTGTTATTTCTTGATAAAATCTTCATGCAATAAAATCCCTGAAAAACATTCACCTTATTGCTACTGATCTCATTAACCTAGAACTAAACTTCATTCCTGTCACTGAAGCTTTGAGTTTCCTCTTTAATGAAATTATTGAAATCATAACTACAACAGCTGGTTCCACAGGGCTGAAAAAGCAATAGGATTTCTGTTTATTTGTTTAACTTGCAGCCTTCCTGCTGCCCCACTACATCTAGAAAATAAAATATGGCTCCATAAAATAATGGGATCAAACAATCAGTGATAAGACTCTCTAAATAAACAAAAATGCAATGCATTTTGAATTTATGGGGGGGGGGGGAGGCATTTGTCTATAGTTGAGTTTTAGCCAATATTGAGGTTTGAAATATCAAATTATAAACACGCATGCACATGCTCCCCCCACCCCCCCAACAGCAAGAAATCCTGAATATATATATATATATATATATAAAATATTGAATTACAGATCCTGATTTTTTTTTTTTAATTGTCAAGATCAGAAATGTCATCAGAGTTGTTACTAGGTGAAAAAAATTCTTCTGTTAATATACCATAACTGTGAATCCCATGTTCCCCATAGTTGTTAACACTACATTAGTATGGAACATGAAGAAAAATCTGTAAAGCGATGAGTGCAGAGAGATGACAAAGATGACTTTGAAGAAAATACGTGGTGACCATTAGCAAAACATGAGCTTAGTCTGGGAAAACAGGAAAGTGTGAGAAAGGAACTCAAGATTGCCCAATCTTATTTTCCTTGTAATAAGAGTGAAGAAAGGGGAAACAGAACAGGTTTTCCAGATTCTGTTATTATAGCTTATATCAATAGTGTTTTAGCATCTCTTGTAGGATCTGTTTCCTGATCTGGCCTGTCTTGAAGGACTGACAATCTCTAATGTGGACCTTAGTGTATAGTTAGCCACTTGTGGAGACATGAGCACCTTTAAGTATCCTGGTCCCAAACCATACATAGTTTTAAAATAAAGATTATGATTATACTGGCTATGAAGCCTGGGTTATGAAATGTATTTTCATACCCAAGACTAGAATTCAGTCCATATTTTTCCTATGTGATCAATTACCCTATTGGAACTGTGGTTTCTCCCTCCTGGAAGAATAGCTTGGCTCAGAATGGAGATCCTTCTCTTCTGTGTGACACTGACAGAAATAGATATACTTTCATATATTCTGAATCTGGGAAATTAATTTTTTTTGAATCATTGTTGACTGTTGGAACTGTTGGCCAACTTACAAAAGCACCAGAAGAAATACTGAGTACTACATACTGATGGATGGAATAGTTGCTTCAGATGTTAAAAGAACACTTAGGTGGGGTCACACAGTTTGTTAAATCACCATGTGGTTTCTTTGATTGTCGATTGGTGTGTTGGTAAACCTAACTATTGTGACTTCTGACCCATGGCCTATGTTCTACCATGTTGTATTATAATCCAATCCATTGTAATTTATTCAGCAAACCATGATTTAAAAAAGTAGTTTAGGACAATGTGTATCCAACTATTCAGGTGTGGGGCGTGCAGCATAGTAATTTGTAAAATTAAATATCTTTTTGAAGAATGAAAACAACAACAGTGATAAAGAGAAACTTTACAAAGAGGAATAGGGAACTAAGGTTGGTAGGATGCAAATCTAAAGCTTCTCTTTTATTTCTAAAGGATGATTTTAAGTAAATATAGGTGCATTTTGTATTTTTGTCCAAAACTTGTGCTAAATGTTAGATAGGCAATAGACCTGGGGTCAAAGGACAAGTTGAGAATATGTGTGGGGGGCACTCAGAATGGGTTGAGAAATGAAATGAAAAGCCTGCTATGGAGACATGGAGAGTCAGAAACCAGAAGAAAAACTAGGTAACCCTATGGGACCTTTGAGGCCTTGTTGCAGATTAATATGATGCTAAGAGTTTGATGCTTTGCTTAGCAGCTTGCCAGCTTCCTATTTTCAATTTGTCATTCAAAGCATCCTGAAAAAAAGACAGACACTGCAGACAATTGGATGGTCACCAAGGAAGTGAATGGTGGAATTCTTATACTTGTATTTTATACCTCTGACTTAGTTTATAGTTGTCTAAAACCAAATTTGTCAGCTTTCATTCTTTACTTTGTTCTCTGTTCTACATCTATCTTTTAAAAGAAGTCTCGCTGCACTTCGAATGTACCAATATTTATTTGCTAAATGTTCTCCAAATATTTAGTTCAATGAAACAACTGTTCCTGTTTTGTTTTTTTGTTTTTTTTTTCTGGCTATCGGGGAAAAAAAAAAAGTTGAAATACCAAGAGTGTTCAGCCATGCTTACTTTTCATGGAAATATCTTTGTCTCTCTCCCCAACCTCCAGGACAACCCAGTTAGATGAGACAAAAAATTGACTTCTGGGAGTGAAGGGATAGCAGTGATTGAAATTATTTTAGTCTGAAAGCAGAATAGATTGTTTTGATATTAGTGGTTGTTAAATAAGAAGAGGGAAAATGGGAACCTGACTCAAAAAAGAAACCAGGCTGACAAAGCTAAGTTACTTACCACATCATTATGACAACAGAAGGAAAATCTCTTAAATTAGGTGGTTAATCCTGTAGTGCTGTATTGCTATAAAGAATACACTGAGATTATTGTAATATGACTCTTCATCCCTTCTTTTTATTATTTATTTTTGTTGTTTCTGTTGCTTTATCGGAGGATGTTTAGTTTTAGGTTTTTCCCAGTTAGTTTTAGTTTTACCCAGTGAGGGCTTCTCAGCATAACTTGTCATTTCATTACAACTGCTAGTTTGCAGGAGGAATTAGGTAAGTATGTGTGATAAAGTAACTTTTTTTTTTTTTTAATTAGGCAATGCCATTGTAGTGGAGTTGGGGACATTGTGACCATCAAAATGTTGCCTATATTCCACCATTCCTAGCCAGCATGGCCAATTTTTAATTTATATCCAACAGAACTAGTAACAACAGTCTGCTTTAGAGGGACAAATACGTTAGCAATGCATTAGCATTTTGATACTGTACACTTTAAGTGGTCAAAGTATTTCACATGTGTTAGCTCAATAATCTTCACAAGACTGTAATTTTCACAAAGCTGTTGATATATCTGAACTTACAGTGGTCAAATCAGTGCCCCTCTTGAATCATTTTAGAAACACAAACAGAAGCCCTCTCAGTCAATGTGATGAGGGCTAATGGTAAAATCTGGCATTGCAATTGTATCGCTTAATGGCAATGACAGGACAAGTTCAAACCATGCTTATTTCTGTCACAAATAGACAACACTAAAAAATGAAATGAAATGGATAGTTTCAGCTGTTAAAAAGATTACTTAAATGGATATAAAGGAAGAGAGGGGAGTTACAAAGAGGCAGACGTTTCTCCTAAAAATTTGGAAGATTGGGGACAGTTTTCCATGGCAGAGCCATAAAATCTATGGCATTTCAGGAACAGTACAATTTGAGGGTGTGTTAATGAGATGGTAGAGATTCTGAGCTGAGGTTTTTTTAATGCCCTTTTTCATAGCCTTGATTTTCAAACTGCAAAGATGGGTCATTTTGGAATCATTTTCTGGAGGAAAAAGTGCTTTGCTATCTATCTGTGATATTTGTGGACTTTGGGAATATAGAATCTCCTTTGCAATTCCTACATATTTTCACTTTAATAAACACACAGTAATAATAATAATAATAATAATAATAATAATAATAATAATTCTCTCTTTTTCTAGCTTTCTCTTGATTGAAGCGTGACATAAAATGTTACAGCAGCCTGGCTTTTCAAAATGGTTAGCAATAGGCATTGCAGTTTCGGTTGCCTTCATAGATTGCCTGGCCCAGAATGATGATGGTAAGTGTTCGTTCATTTTTTTTTTCTTTGTTGCTACATAGTTTTATATAAGGTCCCATGAGAAAAAAGGAAATTATTGGGCAATAAGTAATAGCAAACACATTGCAATTTTTTTTCCCCATATCCTAAGAGGATCTCAATTTATGTTTGCTTGGCTAAAGTGCTATGCAAATTGTTCTGTGAAAATATTATAAATATCAAATTGCCACAGAGTCATTTCAGAGCCAATAAAAAGCCTATCAGTTCCTTACAGTGCATAAGTCTGTAGCTTTTATTGGGAATGTAACAGGGATAATCTGTTATCGTCTGTTTGTTTTTTGTATTATTTTTGCCAATGTTGACAGAAGTGTAAATTAAGATTCCATGCTCTGGCAGTTGGTGAACATCATAAGGAGGTCTCAATTTTCTGTACAATTGGGATACATATCTGAATAGTTACAAGCAAATTTCAGTGCTTCTTTTCCAGATATTTAGCACTTACACAGTTTAAGAAATTCCATGCCAAATTGCTAAATCAGTCATAATTGGTATTTCTTGACCCTGAAATGGACTTTTGGTTGTTTGGGATATAGGAAATTGGTACCAGCAGATGAACAAAATGACACAAGATCTTCTGAATGGTAAAACAAACAAACAAGCAAAACAGTCAGAGTTGCTCCGCAGAAGACTAATTTTAGGCCTGTGTGAGATGGCTTTGATTCACCTCTGAGGCACTTAGCATTATGGAAATGCCATGGTTCATGAGATGAAGACGTGAGACACTACAACAAGGTGCACTGCATCATCTTCCAGCCTCTGTGGAAACTTGCAATAGAACCACAGAGCAGGCAAAACAACGGAACACACTCTATTGCTTTGCCCTTAGAAAAAAGGAATAAAATGCTTCACAGAGAGAATCAAAGGGGACACTTTGCTTGACCTTTCATCAAAACAAAGCATCTCCACAAAGACCTGAACAAGCCTTTTCCTGTTTATTAAATAATTTTGTTCCCTGGATATCACTAATCCCTTCTCTTTAACGCTGAACAGTGCTGGACAGAGAAATGCTCTTTTTTTTTTTTTTTTAAATTCCCCACCAGTTCTTATTCAAACTGATGAAAGAGAATTTGCTTTAGAAGTTGTTTGAAAAGAGAAATAAATTTGGGAGGAATTATCCTGAGAAGAAGGAAAAATAGGTAGCATTCTTTCACTTTTTAAATTATAAAATAGTAAAGGGGTATATATATTTCACTGTGCAATCATCTTTCCAGCCATCTGCAGCCTCCCAGGTTCCCACATTCTCAGTAAATACCAGAAGAAAACTTCATAAGGGAATATATTTCATGAGTACTTTTTTTCTTATTTTTTGTAATCTTGCTGTTGTAACTGCTAAGAGGAAATTGGTTGAGAATTTTTTCCATACCCTTGGAGAAATTCAGAAAAAAAAAAAATTCCACCCAGTTCACTGCCCACAGTGGTAGAGAATTTTTAAAGACCATTTATGCTCAGCATTATATTGAGTATTATTGAAGAATATTATACTATGATCTGCATGTAATTCATAGGTAAAAATTACATAATCATCATGAACAGCGAATAGACATTTCAGAACATTTCATAAATCAAACAAGGGACATATTCCTCTGTGTTAATAATATATAGGGTGTGTATATGTATGTGTGTATATAATCTATCATATCTTGAATTTGAATTCAAAAGTTCAGAAGGCAAGTCTGACTTTTAATTAAAAACGGATTCTCCTAAAGAAGAGATTTGGTCTGAAATGTATCAGAACTCTTGAATAAATATTAGCTGGCATTTTCATTTCAATATTGACTGTACCTAGATATATCCAGGTTTTAATAAAGTACTCAGATCAAATATCTTTCCAGTGGTAGGTCTGTGTTTCTATTATTCTAGTTATATTGCAGCTGGAAACATATTGAAATGTAAAGGTGGGGAAATTAGTAGTTTTCCTTACTAATATGCTCGTAGTTTTGTTCACATTGTATTTGGGAAGGGTATATTTACATTTCTTTAGTTTTTGGATTCACTTGAAGCATAAACAAAATGAAATATTTTGAGGAACCCTGTCCCAGTTTCCTCAAAATGAGAAATTTGTATATTATAAAATATGCATGTTTTAATAAATTAATGTTTGCCAGTGTTTCTCAGTTCAGAAAACCTGAATAGCTAGGTGACAGTCCTCTTTAGGTAGAAGGTACTGCTTCTGATTGATAGTTGGGTAACGGAACAGCAAGCAGCCAGGTGTTGAATTGAGATAAATATGCTGATCTGGTCTATATCAAGTTTGGAGGGACTGGATGATTAATATCTCCCAGCTTTGCCTACTTGCAGCAACATGTGAGACCTGGGGAGTAGAGAAGCAGAGTTGCAGTGGTTTACTGTAGGTCTGTTCCCCCAACCAGGGGTCTCATGATGCCATCTTTTGATAATGAATGCCTAAGCTTGTTTGTTCAGAATAAGAGAGTGTTCAGCAGTCTTTTTCCCTCTTCTAATTGGTGGTAATTTCAAAGGTAATACTGGCATTTCTAATCCACATCTGGGAGTTTGCATATTTAATTTATTTGATTTATATATAAATATGTTTCTTCTTCTTTCTGACTTGTAACAAGCATATAGAATCTGTCCCATCAGGACTGGTTCACTGGCCATGGCATCTTTGACAAGCACATAATCCCAGTTAGTATCCCAGTCCACTGTATTAAGCGGGTCATCATTTTGATCTGGCTTTTCATGTTGAATGAGATGATCATTATCTGAGTATCTTATTGCCTATGAGTTTTAGATTTGCTAAGGTTCAAAGTCCAGGACTGATGGCCCCAGAAGGTCAGTAAATAGTCTGAATAGTCTCCTAACCACTACTGGAAATTTTACAATCACTTTGCCAAGTCATGCTGACAAACCTCGGGTTGGAAATGCACCATAAAAAAATCTTAATTCTTCACACATTTTCCTTCCTTCCTTTCTTTCTTTCTTTCTTTCTTTCTTTCTTTCTTTCTTTCTTTCTTTCTTTCTTTCTTTCTTTCTTTCTTTCTTTCTTTCTTCTCTCTCTCTCTCTCTCTCTCTCTCTCTCTCTCTCTCTCTCTCTCTCTCTCTCTCTCTCTCTCTCTCTCTCTCTCTCTCTCTCTCTTTCTTTCTTTCCTTCTTGCCTGCCTGCCTGCCTGCCTGCCTGCCTGCCTGCCTGCCTGCCTTGTCCTGCTTTCTTTGATTGGAAGATTGGGTCTTTTAGGCTGTCTCCTTTTTTGTTCTCTTTTCCCCCACCATGAGGACAGAAAGCTTAGAGATGCCAGCTTTCTAATGGAGTGTGTAACTGATTTAATATATTTTACTCCTTTTAGAGTTTATGCACCTGTCTCTATATATTCTAAGAGAGATTAATTCTACTCATATATCTCTCCTTGACTAAATAGGTACACTAGTGAACAAGCTGGAGCACTCACATAAGAGTTATTCAAATTTTTATGTTTACAAGCTGATCTTGGTAGAACGGGCAGAGCCATTATCATAGTGGAGTCAAGCTGACCCCCCCCCCAAAAAAAAAGGGAGAGTCAGTTGAACCAAACATAGACTAGAGCTTATATTATGGCAGTGAGGGAGATAAAGCATTGTTCCTGCCACTATTTGAATCTGCACATAGCTTTCTGATGAAAGTTTTTTGGTTGGGCAACAGCCTATTAAGAGAGCCAGTTTGGGGTAGTGGTTAAGGCATCAGGTTAGAAACTAGAGACAGTTCTAGTCCCACATTAGGCACAAAGCCAGCTGAGTGACCTTGGGCTAGTCTCTCTCTTTCAGTTCTAGGAAGGAGGCAATGGCAAACCACTTCTGAAATCTTCCCAAGAAAACTGCAGGGAGTAGTCTAGGCAGTCTCCAGGAGTCAACATTGACTTGAAGGCACAAAACATAAACAAACCAGCCTATTATGAGTCATAAGAGAACCACTTAATAGCCTGTTGTGACTAATTTGCACAACAGATTGCAAAAGGAATACTTGTAACCATGCCAGTTTGAATGCCATAATTGACTCAGTTCTATGTATTGTAACTTTGGCCTCTGCTTGTCCAGATATGTAGCCCAAAGATGGGGGAAAGATCCTTGAAGAGGTAAGACTTCCTATGTGTCCCTACTTCATCTTTGTTTTTTCTGGTTTACAAAAAAACCAAGATGAATTGGCTTAGTGGAAGAAAACAGTAAATACTTTTTGCAAGATATTTGTAGGGTGTGATTCCCTGATATCTGAAAGTGATTGATATGGCCTTTGTTGTTGTTTTAAAAAAACTTTCTGAACCTATTAAATAATTATTGGTCAGTATCAGAATGCCATTCTTAGACAATATGCAATCTAAGAAGTTGCAGTCCTAGAAATTTTATTGATTACAGAGATATGTTTTAATCTGATTTCAGGCTAGTTTAAAAATAGAAGCTGCCTGATGCATCTAAACTGTTTTAGGAGTTGTTTTGACTCCTAGCAACCACATAGATTTTCTCCATGATGATTTATCCCTAATTTGGTCTTTCAGGTCTTCCAACAGTGCACTCATCACCATTGTCATTACCACTGTAACTGAGTCCACCCACCTTGCTGCTGGTCGTCCTCTTCTTCTCTTTCCTTCCACCTTTCCCAGCATTAGAACCTTCTCCAGAGAGCTGGGTCTTTGCATAATGTGTCCGAAGTAGGATAATTTAAGCTTAGTCATTTGTGCCTTGAGGGATAAGCCTAGGCTGATTTTTTCAATGATCCATCAATGAAACACCAACCTTCTCTGGCTTTAGCAGTGCTATGATTTCTCTTTCACCAGTTCCAAGAGCTATCACTGTAGCAGTATACACCTTAGTTATATCTCAAGAGGTCTTCTGTAGTCTCCCTTCGGGGACTACCTAAAAAGTGTTCAGATGTTTCAACTGATCTTGAATGCTGCAGTCAAACCAGGCTAGTTATAGTGAGCAGATGTTTTCTTTGTTAAAACAGCTCTGGTGACTACTGGGCTGTTTCCAGACACAATTCAAATTGCTTGTTACAATCTAGAAAGCTTTTTATGACATCACATCAGAATGCTTGAAAGATTTCATTCCCCCTTTTGAGCTTGCCTATGCTTTAAGAACTTCAGGAGAGGTCCTTTTCTTGAACTCATCACCGTCAAATACACATGTAGGAATATAAAAGAGGACATTCTGACTGGCTTCTTCTTGGTTTCCTATCAAGTGAGGTTATGGTACCTCCCTCCTTGCCATTTCCACAGACAAGAAAAACAACAACAAAGATTTTGGACTATAAATGGGTTTGCTGCATGAATGCTATTTGTTTTATTCATGTTTTAATTATATTTTAGTGAGCTTTTTTTGATTGCATTATTTTAGACATATTGAGAAGTATTCTTTGATGGAAAAGTACATTAAAAATATATTAAATCAAGGGTTGCAACTCAGCCTTTCAATCTTCCAAAGGACTTCAAAAGGCATTTGGTAATGTGGAGTTGTCACTGAAGGTATAGGGCTGAATGTAGGCATTGTTGTTATTGTTGTCACAGTTTTAAGAGTGGAAATGGGAGCAGGGGGTTACTGGGAAGCTAACTGCTCTTCCTCCCAGAGCTTCCCACATGCATTCCTATCCTTAATTTTGAAACCCACAAACAAATACAAGTTGTTTCATGATCTCACAATGCTGAGAGGCTGCCAATGATGTGTATGCAATCTGTGGACCAAAGATTGTTCTTTTTGTATTAAATAAATAAATTGCACTTGGAATATGTTACATCATAGATTGCACGTAGCCTTCTAAGTAATGATCTGTGTAAAATACTGCCAAATTCCAAATTCAATTAACCTACTCTGTAAAAAAAAGTGTATGGATCTCTGAGATAAACAAAGATTCCCATTAAAGCAGCCAGAACCAGATCTCAATCTTTATGAAGCTATGATCCAATACTTCAAGCAACTTATTGAAGGGAGGAGGGATGTGGGAAAGAGGAGAGAACACTGGGTTTTAAAATGTACTGGCTCCGCCAAGTTTCAGCTGGATACCATCAAGGTTTTCTCTGCAATATTTTTTTCTAACTATTCATCCCCACACTAGTTTTAAGACAGAAGTAGCAGCAGCAAGGAAAGGGGAGACCGACAGTCTTTAAATTGTCTAGCAAAGAGCCTTTCAAGAATCTGTGCTAAACTAGTGCAGAAATTGCTCTACTCCAACTAAAACATAAAAGTTTATAAAGCGACAAATCTTCTCTTACAGCTCCACTTGCTTTTCTGTGGTGCCAGGCTTAGCATGGCACTGAAGAATGCCTGTTCACTTACTCTTGAGATCGCACAGCTTTGCTACCTTTCACTGAAGACTTTTCTGGGGTCCCAGAAACATTGGTATAACTGGTTGGCAAGCTTATCCCTGCCTAGGAAGGTGCCCTCATCACTTTTTTGGTGAGATGCCAGGCTGGGCACAGCATATTGTCAAAGTCTGGTCTCTTCTGGTTTCATTACAGTTATGTAATTGGCCAATGCTTTATGCTAGTTAATTGGTAAAAAAGGCAGGAAAAGCTGGCTGGCACACTGGGATAATACCACAGACCTAGGCAAAAGCAGAGAAAAAAATGACTTGGAAAAAGGCAGCCCTCATCTTAGCACACCCAATGACGCCTTTTATAGTGAATGCAGAATTCAGGTGTAAGCACTAAAGTTTCCAACTCAGTCAAACACCAGATTTGAAAAACAGCTATTGATTCTTGTTCTACCTAGCAAGGAGAATCAGGAAAACCATGTGGTTTCATGATTCTCTCTTTGCCTGGACAGTGATCCAAAGAACAAATTTGAGAAACATATACTGGAAAAAGTGGAATTCATATACTTGCATTCCTCATCCTAAAAGCAAGAAATGTTTAAATCTGTTAGTCAGCACACATTTACTTAGTGTAGACACCAATCCATGCAAAATTTAAAACTAAGTTTTGATCCAAAGTGGATACGGGTTTGATCCAAATGGGCATATCAGATGTGTACCCTAGAGCCCCTAGTTAGAGTATTGAGAGCTGAGTTAAACTTCCATGTAGATTGGCAAGATCAGCACAGAAATGTACCTTTCATCGGCATGAAAAAAACCAGCATTAAGGCTTGTGGCTGGGTGCATTAAAGAAGCTGAGAGCTGAGAAAGTGAATGAAACCCGAAACAATGTTAGTCTTGCCAACCCCGTAGAGTTTATCCAACAGGGAGCTTAATCAGGTGATAAAACCTAATGGCCATCTACTCATGTCAATCTGAGAGAGCCCATTGCATCCTTGAGCACCTGGGATAGGCAGATGTTGTTTGACGGTTTGATGGTATTAAAAGTATTGTCGCAGGATATCAGCTGTCCCAAGTAAAGCTAACTTGTGCAATTGACTGATGGTGATTTTGTCAGTGCTGATGTGATGGAAGATTGAGTGAGGAGGTCCAAGATCATTGGGAGTCAGAGAGGAATCTCAAGCATCTCCTTAGCCCACAGCCTGAGCATGTAAAAACTAAGAGGATGAGACTGGCACCACCCTAAGGAATGCAGAGTGTTTAGTTGCAGTCATTGGGGGTTCGAGTTAGTCTGGCAAGATTCTGTCTAGTAGGCATAAGCTAATAAAGTAACTGAACTGTTCCTGAATTGTCCCACTAAGTTTCTTGGGCTGAACCTGACATGATGGTCTTCAAGTGGTGCTTCAGATGTTTTGGGATTGTACCTAAGTCACGTATAACTATTGGTACTATCTTTGCTTTCTTTTGCCATAGTCGTTCTATTTCTATTTGCAGGTCTTTATATTTTGTGATTTTCTCCAGTTCTTTCTCTTCTACTCTACTGTCTCCAGGTATTGCAATGTCCACTATCCAGACTTTTTTGTCTTTCTTATCAAGAAGTTAAGTCTGGGGTGTTGTGTGGCAGGTGCTTGTCTGTCTGAATTCTAAAGTCCCAGAGTAGTTTAGCTTCTTCATTTTCTATTACTTTGTCTGTTTTGTGGTCACACCAGTTCTTGCTTGCAGACAAATGGTGTTTCTTGCAGATATTCCAATGCACCATTGTTGCTACTTTGCCATGCCATTGTTTGTAGTCAGTCTGTGTGATCTTCTTGCAGCAGCTAAATCATAATCATAATCATAATTATTATTATTATTATTTAAATTTATTGGCTGCCCAACTCCAGTGAACTCTGGGCAGTGTACAAAACTAGAAAAATAAATAAAAACAGCTAAAAACTTAAAATCAGATAGTCAGTCCAGACTAAAATGATCCACTAAACAACAAAATCAACAAAATAATGTAATAATATTTTATTATATTATTTATTATTTATAATATTATTTTAAGCAATTCTAATTCTGGTCAGTTTTGCTTCTAAAGAAAAGTTCTTAGAAGATTGCCTCTCTGAGGATGTGCTTGCTAAGGTGGTTATTGTCTGTTGTTTACCATTGTATTGCATCGCATTGTATAACGCTGCAATTCCATTGCAAAATTGGATGGCGGAGTATTGGTATAGATTATTTCATTTTACTATAAACAACTGTTTTAAAAATTAATGGAAAATATTTGATTACATTGCACATGACAATTCTGTTCCTTTTTTAAGTGACCCGGTGTGTTATGCATCTATATTTAAATTGATATGAAAAGGATGTGCTGCTGTATATCCATGCCTGCTAGAATCTATTCTTAGTTTTTAGAGGAGTGAAGACAAAAGAAAGAATTCTCTCCCTTGTATAGAGGATAGGGCCAAAAATGTATTTCCTTCCTGTCCCTGGTCTTAGTTCTACTTTAAGAGAAAGGACTTTAACCTAGGTAGGTAGGTAGGTAGGTAGGTGGGTGGGTGGGTGGGTGGGTGAAAGGAAGGAAGGAAGGAAGGAAGGAAGGAAGGAAGGAAGGAAGGAAGGAAGGACGGACCAACCTTTTGAGATTCCATATGACAAAAATTAGGGAGCCCTTGACTAACCTCTGATGGAATGAGGCACCCCTCCTCACCTTATCATCACCTAACTGAGGTTTGGAATATTCTCAATGCTAAGAATAATGGTTTCCAAATGGTACTCACCTTCTTCAAAAGCCACACAGCATGAAAGGATATATGTTGTATTCATTGCCTAAGTTCTATCAAGTGTGGTGGAAAAAGCTTGGCATAGAATTATCTTTTCCTAGAACCCGATATGTACTGGCGGCAAAACCCAACTCAAGAAACCAGGATACTTCAGGTAGTTGGAAGAGGAGGAAGAATGCCTGTCCATGGAAACCTTATGACAGGTGGGATGGAACCAATCACCAGAAAAGGGCTGTGTCACATCTTCTGATATGCTGATTCAAAAATGGGTGCTACTGACTATTGCTAACTATTGAAGGTACAGTGCAGTCGCAGTCCCTGAATACAAAAGTTTCCCCATTTGTTGCAAGTGGTTCCCCTCAGGAAGTCAGTTAGAATTCAGATCTACAGAGTTGTGAGGCTAGTAGGCTGGGGGATTCATTAGAGGTCCCTTCACTAGAGGTCTTCTAAAAACTGTGGATGGAATGCAGCTCTCTGCTAGTCAACCCTTTTTGTAAATACAAGCAACAGACAAGGCCAATGTTGCTTCTCCTACTTCAGGACAGCAGAGTTGAAGGAATCAATTCACTGATGTACCCCTGGCCCCAAGCTTTTCCACCATTTACAACTCTTCCCAAAGTAGTCTACCAGTTGAAGTTGCTGAGCCCAAGTTATTCTGAGAAGAACTTATGACTCTCTGACCTAGTAGAATTCACCATGGAATGTCCAGGACATCTTTTGAGGTAACAGTCTCTTTCATCTGATTTTCCATCCAGATCCAGACTAGCTATACCTCTGTATCTAGTGGCTGAATGGGAACAATTGCCGAAGAGTGGCTTAACAAGCTTCATAATTGTAATCATAATTTTATAAAAATGATAGATGATCTGATAAGCCTTCCAAAGGTAGTGTAAAAATGGTGGAAATGTTATGATTTGAGGGATTTCCTTCAATCTGGATTGGGCAAAGGGGGGGAGATACATGCCATCTGTAGGAGTTGTTCTCTTGGAAGTATCAGGAAACATCTCTATGCATGTGGAACATGCTCACTGTATAGCTCCTTCTGCAGGATATCCTTCTATCATCATAAGCAGATATATGTTTATGGGAATCTGACATTTGTCCTTTGGGCACTCCTCCAACCATCCATCATGTCCTAACTTAGATCCTAACTTAGCCAGGAGTGTAATAGCTTTGAGAATAACCTTGGGAGATAGTAGGAAGAGCTGCAGCTTAGACAACAGTCTGATAAATGAAATGTGAGCTCAAAGGAGGGATGGGGGTGGAGAAAGTGTCTTAGAGGGACCCTACCTAGTTCTCTGGGACATAAAGGCAGGGGAGGGAAAACTGCTTTCATACTTGCAAGATGATGTTCTGTAACCTTACAATAAAGTTAATATTAGTATTCATGGTTTTAGTTTCCTGTCTGGACTACCTCGAAAGGCTGACAAGGAGGGTAGAAGAAATAGGTTCATTGAAATCTCTGCTTTGTGGAAAGACCTAAACAAAACTCTACCATTCACAAATCACAAGAGATGGTGATATCTCCCTTCTGCCCAGATCTATCCTACCCTGGGGGGAAGATCTGGCATACATAGGCCAACTAGTATCTACCTAATATATATATTGGTTTTTTGCCAGCCTTCCAACCTGTTTGTCTCCTAGAAATTGTGAGGATCAAGGGATACTGTTACCTGTTTGGCTAGAAAATGCATCATACTGGCTTACTCCTCCAGGAGTAAACATATCCCCTAAAGGGCCATGATGTGTTTATCATGAGGAGCAAATGTCACAGCCTTGCTAAATCAGTGATTTCTCTGATAGTTTGTCAGAATCCTCACAATCAGTCAACCATCCTGGTAGTTAGCTTGCTTCATTTGTGCCATTACAGAGAAAAAGTGGGGGGGCGGGGGGAGGTTGGAAGGTGAACCGTTAAGCACAGATGGATTGTTATCTAGTTCTCAGGAATGCCCAAGGCCGTACCAGTGTGAGACCAGGAGAGAACCTTTGACATGTGCACAAGAGACCTGGAGACAGAAGGGGGGGAGATGAAACAGATGGGGTAAAATCAAGTTTTGGCATGCGCAACACTCAGTTCCAGCAATGCTCTAGATCTGTACACTACTTCTCAATAAATGAACTTTGAACTTGCAACGGTTTCAAGGGAAGTTGCTTTCATTGGGAACTGAGTCCCACAGTTTCTTACATAGTTGTCTGTAAGGCAAGGGGCAACTACCTAGCTAGCCGATCTCTATTCATAAGATTTTACAAAAAAGGCAACTTTGCTTCTTCAGATTGCTTCCTTTTGCTCAGATTGATAGCTGTATTTACCAAAGTTTAATATGGTCATCAGCTGATGGATCCAACAGTCCCTGCCTTGAAATGGGGGATTCAGTTGTGGTGTGTGTCGAATGCTTGTATAGCACCTCAGGGCTAATGTCCACTCTAATTGTGCATAGCCACTACCATGCTTCAGTGTTGATTATATAGTGACATTAATGGTAGCAAGAGGTATTTGATTTTTTATATAAGTGAAAGTAATTCCCCTTGCTGACATTGTTTTCTCTCAGGGGACAGGAGGAAATATATATTTTGGCCCTGCCTTCTGCAGAAAGTGTGAACCCTTTCAAGCCTATACTCCAATATTATTTCACAGTATATCCAACTATATTTTGGCAGTTTTTGGTATGGTTTTCCTCTTAATATCCATGGAAGAATATGGAATATTGAGATTGAAGGAAATATTGCTATAGAGAGGCTTTTTCAGTAGCACTGGCAGTATAAATTAGCTTGAACTGTATGAAAAATTTTTAAAAAATTCTTCACATTCAGAAATTCACCTTCAACTGTTCTGGTAGTCCAAAGGTGATCAAAAAGGAAATTTGCTATAAAGAAACTTGATATAACCAATTCTTTTCCCTTTTTCGTCTACTTAGTTAATACATTTCCTTCCGTTTCCTCTCAAAAACTAATCCTCATTTGGTGAAAGATAATTGTGTTTACTAATAACGTATGGTGAAATATTTTCAATTAGTTGTAATCTTTTGCATGGAAAGTATAGGATCTTTGAAATACTTTGTTTCTTTTTTTAGCTAGCAGCAGGTTGGCCTACCTTGCAAAATCACCCAAACATTTAGTTTAAATTATCTTCCAACATTTTCTGGCTGTCTTTGTGATTTGCTATATTGACCATTACAATTTCATGTTATTGACAGTTATTTTAATCAGAAAAGTCCTTGATAGGAGCTTGATAGGAACAACAGTTGCAGACTGTGATTATTAGAGTATAGCACAGAAACCTAAAAACTCTGCTGTGGTGATGTTCCCACTTATTTATTTTTTTCAAGAACTATAACAATCATTTTTAACATGAAATATGCAGTACCTGAATTCTGCCTCAATTTAGAATGGTCAGTGTGTTCACAAATCAATAAGCTGATTGGCCAAATAGATTTTAATGTGGTGGTTCTGTGTTAAAATAACATTGACATAGATTTTAAGATCTGTGTCCTGAAACATGGTGTTGAAAACAGTTTTAGGAGACTCTGGGTAAGTAAAGAGGTTTTAAAAGTACAAGAACTGAAGTAGAATACATTCCTGAATTTGGGGTTATTACACATATCTGAGGGAGAGAATGCTAAGCTGATTGATAAAGAACTTACTACATTCTTAGCTGCCACATCTATCATAAATCAACAATGGCAACTTAAACAATTTAACAATTGAAAAATGGCATTTAAAGATATGGCCTATAGCTGTGGTTGAAAATCTTAGGTAGAAATCTAATTTTAACTACACAGAGGGTTGAATCACAGTATTAATAAATCTGAAATGACTATATACTATATAGTAACAAGGTGTAACAATGTTGTGTTATTTACTGTATATATTTCAAATGTTGTGAATTTCATGCTGTTGGACTAAAGTAAAATAATATCAGAAGCACTTTAATATGAAACACCACCATTGGAATCTCCAGAATTTCTGAGATTTCAGAAGTTAGTATTGCTCTTTGGAGTTCAGAATTGGGAGGAGAAAATATTTCAACTCTTTTCTGTTCTTTTAAAATGGGGAGAGAATGAGAGTTGCTTCTCAGGCAATGAGATTTAGGATCCATTTTTCAGTCTAAATTAGCCAGAGCTTAAAAATAAAACACAAATAAGATGTCCAGTGACCACATGCTTTTCAAAACAGTCCAAATGTAGAGAACAACCTCCGAACTGTTGGGGGAATTGAACTTGTAGCTCAGTTACTCACTACTGCAGAACCAGAAATCCTCTGAGCTTAAAGGGATTTAGTGACTGCATTGTTCTCTGTGCATATCTACTGGAAAAAGTCTATTTTATTGAAGGGTGATGTTCAAAACCTTTTTAAATCTCTAAACAATGGTTGCCCTAAGTTTTAGTTCACAGTGCTTCTGTGTTATGAATTTTAGTAAGCACAGACTGGATTCTTAATTTGGGACTTACTGTGCATCTTGAATTTTTAAACTGTTCTCCTTTCCTTTACTTGGGACACAATGGAATTTTGCTAACCCTGACTACACTGAAAGGAGCTTTTGTCCATGTGCTTAAAACAAACAAACAAACCCCAAAAAAGGCTGATTTGTGACCAGCAAATCTCTCATTTTATTTAATTAGATTATTTGTCAAGTTTATTTGTAGCACCAGAATTACTGCATACCCCATCTTATGATGGAGAAAGTTCAATCTGGATTTTTTTTCTGATTTAATTTAGCAATTTATTCACTGTCTTCCTTTCCCTTGCTACAAGGATTCATGCTCTTGGCATTGTAGTTGGGCCAGTTTACTTTGCTGTTTCTCAGACAATGAATTTGCAAATAACCCCAAGCTGTTACAATGGAGGCACCACCTTATGCAAATCAAAGTGTTGTAGATGATTAATTTTAAACAAAGTTCTGCCTATCTCTCATTTCTAGGACATAGCTCATAATGTCCTGATTTTGAGGTAGGGAATTTAGGAGCAGAGCAAATAACAATTCTGGTTGTATCATTATTTCCTGTTTCTCAAGCTGTCTCCTGCTTTTCATTTACATGTAGGTCCTCTCATTCTCTTGGGCATTTTTACAGAGCCTCCACATTTAAAATAGTGGATAATTTATCACAGAGATCTAAAACAGTCTTCCAAATATATTTGACTTGATCTAGATCTCATCGATGCTAATGAATAGAATCTTTAATTAACAAGCAGATGATTCTGGCTCCTCTGTGATTTAGATCAGTGTTTCTCAACCTCAGCAACTTTAAGATGCGTGGACTTCATCTCCCAGAATTCCCCAGCTCCCAACATGCTGCTAGGGAATTCTGGGAGTTAAAGTCCATACATCTTAAAGTTGCTGAGGCTGAGAAACACTGATTTAGAGTATTTGAGTTCCTTTGTCCTTCTCTGCATCTGTGGGCCTTTCATTTTCCAATACTTAAGTCATCCATCAAAAGTTGTGAAGCATTTTGTTCTTGAAAGACCAAAGAGAAAATTGTAGTCTTTCCAACTTTTCTATGGACTGAAACTTTTCTGTCTCCATTCTGAAAGTCACCTGCTTTTCTTCCTAATCTTTCATTCATAACTCACCTGTTCTCAGTATTTCACAGAATTTCTGGGCCCATAATCTTCTTAGAGAAAGTTATTTTTGGGTTACTGGGGCCTCGAAAACTAGCCTGAGCAAGACTTGGTGAAGCAACTCTTTGTAATTTTAACACAGAGAGAGAGAGTGTAATATAGGAAGTAAAGCTTATGCCTTTTAATACAATCTGTTGGTCAGAAAAGGTGCTTCCAGATTCCTGATTTTTGCTTCCATAGACCAACACAGGTCTCCTTGTATGATGGAGATAGGCAGAAATCCTAGCTCCCGCCTAACTGCGTTCTTTCAGACGAGAATCGAAAGAGCAAGAGCTCTTGTGAAAACAAAGGCAGTTGGGAAGCATCCACACACAGTAGGCAGAGTGAGTCTTGGATACTCTAGCCCAGTGTTTTTCAACCTTGGCAACCTGAAGACATGTGGACTTCAATTCCCAGAATTCCCCAGATGCTGACTGGGGAATTCTGGGAGTTGAAGTCCACATGTCTTCAAGTTGCCAAGGCTGAGAAACACTGGGCTAGCCACTTGTCTAGTGGAGTACTGTCAGCCTCTCTCTTTTTTTTCTCACTCTTCGCCTCTTTCCTGACTGTGTAGAAATCAATGGAGAGAGAACAGGCATACCATACCTAGTCTGCAGGTTATTACAGGAGGCAGCAATGAGAGCGAGAAAAGCCTATTCCTTTGCTGCTGTGCAAAAGACATGCGGATTTTTGTAGGCCAAATGAGAAGTTTGCCTTGGGGATCAGAGAGCCCTGTTTGCCCCAACCCTAACTGTAGACTAGACTTGGAAATGGAAAAATATTGCAGTAGAAGGCAATGGCAAACCATTTATATTTGTTCTCAAGAAAATTACCAGGTTGTACCCTTGAAGACAGCAAGAATCAAGCTTGACTCAGAGACTGTACTTTTTATAGCCTCTAGAACCTATTTCTTCATTCTTCTCTCTAATGATATTGTCAGGCCCAGCCCAAGAACAATGATGAAACAGTCCAGTCCAGTTCCTTTATTTGCGTACACCTTATAGACAGAATCTTGCCAGACTAAATCTGTACTACAGCAAGTAGTGGATATACCCTGTGAGATTCTAGGGAGTGGCTATCCTGAATCTTTTCCTCTTCTCACACTCCCCCTGAGGACTGTGTTGCCTCTTGTCTCCTTTCCCCTCCTGGAATGCACCCCCTCCTTCCTGATAGCCTCGATCTCTGTTGCTGTCCCCCACATCACCCTTCTCTTCATAGATACATTCCATCACAGATATGATCTAAAATGTTTAGACCCGTGGTAACTAGCAGCACTAACCAAACATCATCTGAGACATTTTGGATCTCATCTGCCTTTCACTGGGAATTTCACAGCAACTTCTGTATTTTTACAGTGTAAGAATAAAGCAAATGGTTAGATCTGCTATTCAGCTTACTCTCTGTAAAATAATTTGATGAATGGGGTGAGGCACAAAGGACTAGAGAGAAACACATTATATTATTACAGAGATATACATTTATAAATTTGCTAGAGGCAAAGGATAAGCTCCATGCAAAATAACAGATGACTTTGCAATAATCGATGTATCACAGTCAGGCCTCACATCACAAGCAACCAATCAAAATAAAGACAACATTATTTCAAGCAACCAATTAATCAACATCTCCCAGGAACCAACCCCCCAAGTCAAAATCTTACGCAAAGTACAAGCACCACAAGGCAACCCACAGCTCTGTGGTGTTGAAGAAGACTTGCTGGGTTGTGGGATGAAATGTCTGCAAAAAATCTGATCAATACCTTGGAAAATCTAACTTATAAGTATGAAGGTGCATTCACATAGTACTTATTTCATTCTCTTTTCAGCCCTGATCCTTCATAGACCAGTTTGAAGCATTCAAACAATTTTCTTTGCTTCTGCTGGCATTAAGAGAAACAAGTGGGACCCACCATCTTCTTTTTCCAGCTACGTAGCCTCCTGCTGGCTGGGGTATTCTGGAAGTTGAACTCCACACGTCTTAAAGTTGTTGAGGTTGAAAAACACTGGTCTAGGACAACGTCTGATCACACTTCTGTGATAATTGTTGGATAGTTGTTTGAAAAATGAAGTGGTGAAGATTCAAAAATAATGTTCACAGGATTGGTATATTACCAGATATAAGGTGCTCTGTTATAACTTATAAATGTATTATAAATTATATTATTATAACTCATTATAAAATCGAATGTTTTCACTTGTTTCCTAATTACTAAGTCTCAAACCCCATTTCAAAATCAGTATATAAGATAAGCAAAATTAAAAAAACATGCAGATGTAAATACATCTACGTTGCTTCACTCAGATTTGCTGTTCTGAGGCTTCAATATTAATATATTAATTCAAGTTTGCTTACTATATTTAGCTAGCAATATCATATGACAAATGATTTACTTTGCAAATACTTATCTGTTATATCTTAATGGCTATATTTTTCCCCAGGAATGATTAATCAGTCAAACCTGGGATATTTTATAGTCTTTAATGGCTTTTGTGATAGATTGAGACTTAGTTTACCGATTATTCTTCACTGAAATGGCAAAGCTAACAAGTACATTATTTTGAAGAGGCTCTGAAAAATATTAATTATGCCACTAGAGAATTTTAGTGCCCAGTATTGATAGTGGTGTGAAAGATCATCTATATTCCTTTTCTCTCCCCTCTACCTACATCCTCTCCCCCGCCCCAGGGTTTATAATAATACTGGCTGATGAAGGGTTCTAAGAAAGTCAAAAGCTTATAACAATTATATATATTTCGGCTGGTTTAATAAAGGTATTTCCTCCATGGATTCTGTATTCTTTTTTTCTGATTACCTACAAGCTTTCTATTGCTTTTTATGTTCATAGATTGAGATGTTAGTTTTGTTAGGCCATAATGGTAACAATATAAATCAAAATTTTATTTTTTTTAATTTACTGAAAATTTAATATAGCTAGAATTAGTTCTGAGAAAGCAGATGGTGACCAAAAATATTATTTAGATGACTCAAAACTCCAAATCCAAAGAACAGAAACAAGTGTATTTAGGGTGGGGAAGGGTGTAGATTAGATTAGATTGCCTGCCTTTTGACATAAGCTGAATAATGCAAAGAAACAATCATAATTCTTAATATTTTGGTTTTATTTCATATTGGGGTACTAATGTTAAATATGCACATCCATGCAGAGATACAATATAACAAATCCCAAGGAGGGAAAAGAAACCAGAAATTACTTTCTTGAGAGGCAGAAAGTAAACATTAGAATTCCCTCATGCCTTGGTTGTTATTTAAACCTCTGGCTGGTCAACTACTATTGAACAAATATAATTCTTCAAGTCATACAAATCTATTTGCTCCAAGGCAGTTGTTCTGAACGGTTAAAAAGAGAGGGTAATGCTCCTTTCTCTTGCCTTTTAAAGGTTAGTTGCTCTTAAATTTTATTTGTTTTATATCATTTTGTGCTTGTGTTAGGAACATGTGCTCCAGGCTTCATAAATGACTGTGGTTATCTGGTTTAAGACTGCTATAAATCTATCAGGATTATCTCAAAGTCCTAAATTCAGTCCAAGTTCCCTAGGCACATAAGCCAACTCTCAGTTAGACAGCAGTCAAAAAAGCAATAAGAATGAGAATGTCAAAAGATAACCCAAGTCAAATTCCAATTCCTTTCTTTGCAGTTAGAAGTTCTGGGATGGGAATCCATGGAGGTCTTCATAAACTCTCACTGTTCCCTTTGCTCCCCTTATGAGAGTATCTGACCACAGCCAAGAAAACTGGGTTGTATGGATTCCTTTAATACATTCTTCCAGTCCATCTCTTTCTTATCATAGAAAGCCCTCTTCCACCTCTCTGTCACAGGGATACCTCCTCCTGTTCTTATATCCTGCCTTCGTTCCTCCAGATGCTCAACGTGGCGTACGTATTATTCCCTCTTATTTTTTTCTCCACAGCAGTAGCCCTATAAGGGAAGTTGGATGGAGAGAGAATAATTAGCCCAAAGTCATCCAAGGAGCTTCCATGGCCAAAGGGAGACTTGAACTTGGATCTCCCTGGTTCATATCTTAATTATCACACCAGACTTTATAATCTTTTAGAGTACCATTTTGAAGCTGTTAAATATTTTGAGATGGTTTGGTGCTTGCAGCCGTAGCAAAACTTAGCACGTAGAACCTGCTAACTTGTTTTCAGGGTTGTTAAAATTGATTCATGAAATTGGTTGTGGAATTAAGAGTTAGCTCACCTTTCACATTCAGCAAGCAGAATACATTCATCATTTAAATTATAAAAGCTACATTAGCATATATATTTGGCTAATGGCATTTGACCCTTTCCGGTGACACAATTTGGCAAGTCTACATGGTCTTGAGAAACTACATTAATATTAGCCTATAACATCTATTTTAGATGTTATTATTCATATAGGCTAGTTATATTAGCTTATAACATCTATTTTAATAGTATCTGAGAGAAAAAAAAAGTAAACTACAGAGATGAATATTTTCTGCCCATGTAATTTTTGCACGTTTTATCCATATTTCCTTTGTTTTTAACATTATTTGGGCTATGCTTTTTTTTTCAAAATGTAGATAGAGCACGCTTAAATATCTGTCTCATTTATCTCTCCATGTAATAATTAAATGTATACTTTCTCTTAAAATAATGTGTTGACTTTCAGAATATGTGCTTTAAATGTGTAATGTTTTTAATGTTTTTAAACTGCTGAGAGCTATGCTGCCACATTTCGACACTGCAAAATTGTTTGAACTGTAAAGTTGCGATGCAAAAATTGGTTTGACAAATGCTGGAGTAAGTCGTTCTGTACAGGAATTCATCCTGATTGATTTCCTGCAAGATCCTAGAATAACTGGCCATGCTTTCACTGCCAATACTGAGAGCACAATCTGAAGACACATTTTATGTAATGAGCTCTAGCACACAAACCATTATGGAAACAAAGCTGAATGTTCCTTAAGGATGCTGAAGAAGAAGAGTGATTCTCTAGTCAACAGTTTTATCTATGAAGCCAATATCAGGAATGTGTAGGGAGGCATACAGCAGTAATTATGTAGCTCAAGGGGCCCACTGCTTAATTTTTAAAAATGTTTTAATTTTTTAAGAGTTGAAACAAAGTGAGATGTTATTTTGCTTCAGCAAGCTCAACAGGGGGATATTCACTTATGGTTTTTTTAGCTAACCAAACAAAAATGCTTGATCATTCTATCACTTTGTAGGAGAGATGAGTGTCAAGTGTAATGCCCCTTTTAATCACCTCCTCAGTATTCCTCAAGAGTTCAGCATAGGACTCTGTATTGGAGGAGAAGCCTCTGTAGTAAGGACTAATCTCTACTGGTGACCATCCCACTTAATTTACAACTGTCACTCTCTATTACCTATGAGTAGAATTGCTCCCTTGTGTAGAGAGTCAACCTGTGATTCATGGATTCCTGCAGAAATGGGTGGCAGTGCTCATAATTCTAATTATGCTGAGGAAAAACATTTCTAAGACAATGATGGCATAGCTGGGTGAATGAGAAAGAAAAAAAATTGGCAAATAGCAAGACCTGGATCAGTGACTCTGGGCAGAACAAGGCAGAAGGGGAAGAAATTGGCAGGCAGGTTCAAGGCAGAGGCAATACATTCTAGGAAGGGGCAGCTGACTTGCTTGTCTAGTGGGGCTCTCTTTTATATATATATATATATATATATATATATATATATATATATATATAGTCATCACATGTTGTCTTTGGCCATTTTCTTTTGCCCATTCTTTTCTTCTGTTTCATGGATGCATCATCCTTATCAATTCTGAATGAATACCTTCAAAGTATGTTGGAGAAAATACACATTGTGCTCATGATGGCTTCTTGGAAGGTGACTAAATCGACCTTCAGCACCCAGTTTCTTGTGTGTCTGCATACGAAGATGGTCCCTAGGACCGTAAGAGTTACTGAGGCTAAACCCTATTACAATTGCATATTCACACACTTTCCTCAGCCTAGGCACACATTGTACACTGTTTTTGGAAAATGTGATACAGATGGATATTGAAAACGGTAGCCTCTTTCCATTTTAATTTGATGCTACTTGAATATGACTATGAGAAACATTTTGAAATATGTTTTTAGGGCATGGCTGATTTTTTAACACCCTGCATATGTGGAAATTGTCCTTCATTTCCTCAGCTTGTTCATATATTAATTAACTTGAATTCAATCTTTACAATAAAGGTATTTTTAAGAGAACAGTGTTTCTTGACAGTACCAAATATTTCATTCAGAAAATTCCCAGAGAATGAGATTCACCTTGCAAAGGCAACTAGGTAAAAGATAGTTTTTATATTTATATAAAATTTATATTAATATATATTGATATTGCATTTCAGAGCTTACTTTTTCCTCTATTAAAGACAAAACCAAAATTGTTGTCAGTCAGCAATTTGCATCTGGTCAACTGTAAGGTCCTTTTACTTCTGCCATTTCACTTTTTGAATCTTTGAACTACAATTTTCTGAGTGCTGCTTAATAGAGTGCCTAATTTACAGTCTGAACCACAGCCCAGAAATTGAGTGTAGTTACATGTACAGTATGCTACAGTTTGCTAAATGAATACAGTCTAAAGCTCACTGCCATTCCTTCCAGGGACTTTAGAATTGGATCTCTCAGCAGGAAGAGCTAGAAATAGCCTGAAAGCGTTTCTTATACTATTTTCAATACAGATGAATTGTACTACAATTTGGCTAATGTAAAGGGCTATGGCAAGCTTATCCTAATCTGCACAGCTGTCGTTCTGAATTCACTCACACAGGAAATGAATAAGGGGATTTCCCCTTAACATTAAGTTGCTTAGAAACTTAATTGATTTGGATATATGGATCTTTACAATGCTGTGTATGTTCTATAGCTTGTCACTTTTTTAAAAAGAAAAGCCAAAGGGGAAATACTTAATATATTTGTTATTGTTCTATATTTTTGTTTGTATGTTTGTTTTGCATACGTTCTACAAAAAGCCAAGACAAGGTATTTGAACATTTAGGAAAATAATGTGGAAGAGTTGACTCTATAACTACATAAAATCAAGATCTGTGATGCTGTCGTGTCTCTAATAATGTTTTGCCAAATGCAGTCACATCTTCACTTCAGACCTTCCCAGCAGCATGAGAAATTTGAGGGTTGGTAGTAGAAGATACAGACTGGAGGGCACATCCAATATCTCCTACAATTCTGATGGCTATTGACATGTATTTATGAGTCAGTAAGGAAACAGTATTAAGCTTGGGAATGGGCTAGTTGTCTCTCTGCTTTGGAAAAAAAATTAATAATGTTAATATTATATATGTTCTGAAGACAATCATCCATAGTGCTGATAATCATGATGGGGAAGGTTAGGAATTTTCTGATGCGTTCCAAGAGCCTCCAAAGGAAATACATAGTTCCTTCCTTTGACCATGTTTTTAAAGACATGTAATGTGAATTTTTCTTTTAGATTTTTTTTTTATTATTATTATTTTTTTGCATTATAACTTAAGTGGTAGCATAGTGAATCAGTGGAAATGTTTTCATGCAGAGTATTAATGTTAAAGCAAAAAACGCATGATCTATTTATTTGCAAATAACATTTTACAGTCACAAGATAATGTAGAGAAAATGGTCATCTAAGGGCTTAGGATAACAGAATTGCAATCTATAGTGGATTCAGAAATCAAGCTTAGAAAACCATCAGGAATGTGTATTAGCTGATAACCAGAGAGGGTAATTGACTCTGAACTTGTCATAGACTACCAGTCTCTGTCTTACCAAGAAATTCTAAGTGCTTGGTCCATTCTTTTACACATTTCTATTTAGCTGTCTCCTAATTTGGAGAAAGATATGAGTACCGTAGTCCAATTTCTAGGATTTAAAAAAAAAACAAAACACTTTAGTTATTGTAGAGAGTAAAGAGGATGACCTTGATGGAGAGAGGGAAGATCCGTTACTGAGACCACAAGCAGGTAAACATTGCAGAAGCCCAGATGAGGGACAGGGGGTCCAAAAGCATCTCAGTCTGACACTTCCTCACCTTCCAACTTGAAAGATTCTATTAATATAACCATTCTTAATAAAAGTAGTTTTAGACACATCTAGCATCTGTTTCTTGGTCTGGTCGACCTTGTAAGGCTGACAGGGTATGTAGTTTAAGGAATGGAAATCATTAGTACTTTATAATCCTAGAAACTTTTTTTAAAAAGCAGGTCATTTCTCAACATGAAATTCTAAATTCACTGCATTGTGTGTCCAAATTGGCTCCAGATGATTCCATGGAGCACAGTATGTGTTATTACTTTGGTGAATGGCTGACTTAGGAAGATGATTCTGAAGAGATTTGGAGATATTTTACTCAAATGAAGTATAACCAATTTCAAATGTGATGTTTTTCTTCTAATATTGATGTTGAAGAAAAGGAGAAGCAGGAAACTATTACTTTTAATCAATAGATATTGATTAAAACCATCTTCTCTCATAAAAATCTTGGATCTGGTCCTGATCTCTGACCCATTTTCACTGTAAATTAAATGGATTAGGTGAAAGGAATAGATCTTTTCATTGATAGCACTGGAACTCCCACTTATGTGAAATGCCTAGTAATGGGTTGCAATTAAAATGTAGCATTTTAAGGATATCAGTTTAGTGTTATTTAGCCTACTGTTAAATAGCAAAATTAGAAATTTTGATGTTTTATTTGTTTGTACTGATTATGGAGATCATTGCTTCTTAAATCCATCAAGAATGAAAAATGGACATTTTGATTATCTCCTTGCTTCCTTTATCTTGCCATAATTAATCACAGCATGTACAGTTTTGGGGGAGGGGGAATTCTCCATTTCCCTGGTTCCTTTTTACTTCCTGGAGGGAGAGTGACTGTGTACTACAAATTAGCACCATTTTCATGCCTATATTTCTTCCTTCTTTGTTTAAATTCATGGAAAGCTATGGGCAATTTTAATGATAGTGATAATTTTTATTTATATTGAGGTAGAAATGCCCATAAGAATGGAAGGCTCTGAATATCCCAGATGAAGAACCTCTTCACAATATGATGAACAAGTTAACAGGAAGTTAATACAATTCATTTTGATAGCTATCATACAGTTTTGAAAAATGTTATGGCTGAAATGGATCAGTGCCTATTTGAATTCAGAAAGATACCTAAAATACAATATTAGCACATTCAAATAAATTCTTATGTTCCCATCACATTCTATGTTTCTAATGCACTTTTATACCTCTTAGTCTATATTCCTGACATTATAAATAAAATTTATTTCCTATTAATTTTTGTTCAACATATATTAAATGGATGTAAAGGTATTTGTTCAGAGCTTTTTCCAATATAACAGCCTCACTTCACATCTCATAGCAAGCCATTATGTTTAGACTTGGTTTAGTCTTTTGGCTTGTTCAGCTAAACAAGGTTAAAATAACCCATTGCTTAGTTAAATGTATTAACTGAGTGATTGTTTTGTATCCATTAAAGTGCACTTTATAACTATTGCAGAGCTAGGATAAATGGTATGACCCAACTACATAAGAGGAATATTCTAGCTTCTCCATGGAATTGCTATTTCACCCCTAATGGGACACTGAATCTAGGATAATGACCATTGAAATTAAGCCAGTTAACAATTCTTCAAGCCATTGCCAAACAAACAACTCCCATGTGTTTGGGATAATATGTAAAATGTATTTCCCCCCCTTTTTGGTAATAATTTTATTAAAGTTCACAAATACAGAGATAAAGGACTTATACAAACTAAGAAAATATAAAAAGTAAAGTACAAAGAAAAAGAAAAGAAAAGAAAAAATAAGAAAAAACATATATTAAAAATGACTTCCCCTTCCCTCCAAACAGCTATAAACAACTTCAGTAACTTAACATCTTTTCTACTATTTCAATGACAGAAAATCTCTTCTTCCCATATCTCCTCTCTTATCAGTAAACAAATTGTAAAAACTCATCATTCAGTCTTAATGAGCAAAAGTCCATTAAGAGCTACCAGAAATAATGACATATATATTTTAACCATAATCAAATAAATCCATTTTGTATTCCAAGTTAACTCTTTCTCTGAAAAATAAAGCAAAATAAATATCTTGCCATTTATAAACAGATTTTTAAAGCCTCATCATTCAGTCCTGGTCAAAAAAAAAAAAAAAAAATTGATTGATACCTACCAGAAACCACAACATATATATTTTAACCCTGGTCAAATAAATCCACTTTATATTCCTTCCATTTATTTTTAAAAAGATTGATCTTTAATTGCATCAAATAATCTCCCACAAGTTGATTTCTTATCGTTTTCTCTTTGTCTCCTCTCAGGAACAGCTTCAGTTGTTTAACACGTCCCTTTTGTAAATCCAGGATAAGGCTATCCAAGTCACTCTTCTGATTTATTATTTGTATGTCTTCTTTTGTTATTAAGACAACAGCTAGTTTCATTTGTAAATCCATTGTGGCATCTTTTTTCCATATCACTCTTACAGTCTTTCAGTTTTAAATCCATTTTCAAATCCATAGCATCTTTTTTCCATATCACTCTTGTGGTCTGGGATTTTTTAAAAATCCATTTTCAAATCTACATTCAAGTCAGCCTCAGTCTCTATTTCATCCAGTAAAATCTGTCCCTCTTCTGTAGCCTCTGTTAGATCCATTTTTATTATTGAAAGTAATTTCTGAGTACATTGTTCCAAAACAGCCTTAATTTCCTCTATAGTCAGATAATATTGCTCCATTTTATTAATAGGTCTCTTCTCCTTTAATTATAATCCTTAGTTCTCTCTGGTTCCCTCTAGACAACCTTCAAAGTCCCCTGTTATCATATGTTTATTTTCCAGTCAGCAAAACTTTCTCATGGGAGGATTTCTTACAGTTAATTTCAAAATCTTCATATATACTTTTATAAAATTTTAAACAAGCCACAGGAAATATCCTTTCAAGTCCATCTGGCCCCTTCACTTCCCAAAATCAACATTCTAGTCCCCATTTAGCTGTTTTCCAAAAATTATTTATTTATTTATTTTTAATCCTTAACGTTACAAGACATTTCTTTCATCCAGAATACAAGGAAACTCTCCTGGCATGATGCAAGTTGCCCTTCAGAAGGTTCTTAATATCCAAAGAATCAATAAGAAGCAATTTCCTAAGGTGGTTAAGAAAGGAAGTGGGCAAACCCAGTGTCTGAATGAAGGTGCCAAACCGTGGCTCAGGCAGAATGATTTTTCCCCAGCTCCCAGAGCTCTCAACCCCGCCAGAGACCACTATTTTACTATCTCTTCGTGGGGAGCCTCTGTATGGAGCAAACTTATCCTAGTCTTCTCTTTGATCCAGAGAGGAGTTCTGAGGAGCCAATCCATTCACTGGTTCCTCTTTCTGCCACGGCCATTGACTCTGCTCTGACAGAGCCTTCTTCAGTTGGCCATTGCTTCCCCAGAACTATAAAATGTACTTCAGATTCACGTTTTTACACTTCCCAACTGAACAAGTAGGTGCACACATGTTACACCCAGCAGTATAAACCAACACAAGCTGACAAGGCATAAGGCTCACACACAAATATGCACCTAAGGAAAAAAAAAAGATTTTAATTGCATAATCCCTACTCATGCCTTATTTGCTAGATTTGTATAAATTTCACTTAATCTCTCAAGGTGATATATAATTGAAAATAATGGCTTGTAACCTAAGGACAATTCCACACAAGGATGCTGCACCAGTTTAAAAGCAACTCCGAACCTCTCTGATCCTATGACATTGGCTATGCTCAGCTGCTGAATTGATTTATTGCTAGCTTAGCTGTGGTATAACCCAAATTACAAAAACAGCTATCTTTCTTTTTGAAATTCCAAAGCTCTACAGAGCTTTCTCCTTGTGTCATGTTTTCTCTCAGCTTCTCAGCTTCAATGACTTTAGGAGATCCTTTAAGGGAAATGCTGGCTTCCTTTAGCAAAAGTAAAATTAAACAGGAGTTCTGGCTATTTATGCCTATTCTTTGGCAGAGAACAAAGAAGTGTGCAAAATGCCAGACATTTTTAAAGTTATTTTCTTTTCCTGTGTGTGAGAGTGGGAAGGAAGACTGATATGGTAGAAGTGTGGGCATGCCCTTACAATGAAGTCCAGCTCTTGTTGCCTAAAAGGTATGCATTTTGCTTAGAACTTACTATCTGTTTTTTTTTTGGGGGGGGGGGTCATTTCTGCCACTATTGAGCCTATAAACCTGGTTAGAAGCATTGGGAAGACAACTTGGTTACAAACTGAGTTCATGATAACATGATACTTTTAGTGCTTTCAATGATTCTTTTCTTGGTTGATTGGCTGGTTGATTTTGCTTTCTGTATGTTCACATTTAGAGAACCAATTTGGGGTTGTGTTTGAGTCACCAGGGAAATTGTGAGTTCTAGTTCTGCCTTAGGCATGAAGCCAAGAAAACTGCAGGGACTTGTTGAGAAAGTCAGGAATCAAGACTGACTCGAGGGCACAAAAAAATAACATGTTTTTAATACAGGAAGAATGACAGTTTGATAGCCATGCAGTTTCCCATTACAAAACTCAAATGTTTTGTTTTGTTTTAAATCTGACAAATGTACTGTGTAACATTTTCTTCTTGGGTAGAGTGGTCAGAATATTTATTTATTTATTGCTTGGTAGCTAGCTAGCTTCAGAACTGGCAGGAGTTTGAGCAGGCACTAACTGAATTACTACATTTTGGCAAGGCCTTATTGATCAGCTGGAGGGAGAACACTGATTGGCTGATGATGGTGATTGTCAACATTCTGAGAGAGGAAATAGTCATCTGCTTCCAACTGCCCTGAAGAGACTGAGGAGTGGAAGTGGTGCTGTGTGAAAGCACCCTGAGATATGTGACATGAAAGGGAAACGGATTGTGAAAATTGTGTGTAAAAGGCAATAATCAAATTTAACTGCTTAATTTTTGGTACTATGATTTACTGAAGTCCTATAATGACCAGGTTGAGCAGTTACTGCAAGACACAGTTTGGGGACAGGAGTAGCTGAATGTTAGGGATCACTACTTCACTCCTGAGGAGGTCAGGTGGAGCAGCTTAGGATGGAAACAACTCTAGGAGGCAACAAAACAAGTGATGGCTTTTTACCAGTGCATTAAATAAAGCAAGACCCTAAAGGTAGCATCTTGTAAACACTGAATCCCTTTCTTTTCTATTCTGTAGCTATCTACTTGCATGTTCCCTTTCAGTTTACCAATATTTCATCTGCTGCCCCCAGTGCAATTTTCTTGAAAGGTACATACAGCAGTCACAGGATAGCTGTTTGTCTACTCTGCATCTTTTAAAAAAAACACAGGTTAATCATGTACACAACAGTCACCCTTGCCATTTTCCAGTTCTTAAAACTGAACCATTCTTCCAAAGATTGCAAATGAATGATACACTGTTGAATCCTCATAGTTACACAACCCAACTTCCTTAGGGAATATTGTTGATACATTTGGACATATTTAATTCACCAATTAAAGGGTTTTCCAAAAGCCTGTGAGGTAAAACTTGCTCAACCTAGCTAAATGGGTAAGGCTGTTGGCTTTGTATGGCTTAATAGTGTATATTTGGGTCTATGCATATTGAGCAATTCACAAAAATTAGAAATCTGTTCTTAGATGAATGCAGTTCTTTCAAGAGTATATCTAGCACAGGAATTTCTGTGTAGAACTTACAACCATTAATGAATTTCAAACACAGTTATTTTAGTCTATTTCTTATACCAATACATTCTTCAGGATATCTATACAGCTTAACAATTCTTTTTACAGTTGTCCCTTTAAACATGCAGTGAAGTTGGAGTTATCAAGTGATGACATGGAGGGAATGCTTATAAATGCTGGTTAGTATCTGACAATAGATCCTGATATGATTCCTTAAAGCAAAAAAATGATTTCCAGACAAATAACCAGAAATAATTGCTGTGCTATAATAGTTTCTGCAATCTAATTTAAATTTTTAAATTGCAGATTCTTTCCTTCCCCCTGTCAAGAGAAGGTTCTTTGTTCCTGTATGAGATGTTCAGTTCCCACACAAGATTTTTCACTTTTCTTCTATGGAGGAAAAAACATGTCAGCTACAAGATGGTACCCTTTCAATTCACTGCCAAACAGTGTATAATATTGGAAGAAGCTGTAATAGCTTCAGAACAGAAACCTCCATAGATTTACTACAGAGACATTTCTTTCCCTTCCAGTTATGAAAAAGAAAAAATCATATCACTCAAATTGAGTAAGCTTTGACCTATGAGATCTGTAGTACATAGTGCTTGGTAGAAGAGCCTCTGTGCATCCATATCGCCTCTGGCCAGCCTAACCCTTCACCTTGGATTCATTCATCAGCTACAGTTCTAACCCCTGGCTATATGAGCAAGCATTACTCATGACCAAACTAGAATTGATTCACTTGTTATTTCTCTTCATAACTTACATTGTTTTGGTACACATGATTTTGTAGTTCATTAATATTCACAGTTATATATTATCCACCTCACATCTTAATAAGAACATAAAAACATAATCAATGCCCTGTTAGATCAGACCCCTGGCCCATCTAGTCCAGCTGTCTATTCTCACAGTGGCCAAACAATTGCACAAGGAAGCCTAATAGTCTCCCAAGATATGTCCTTCAAGGGCTAATATCCATTGATCCCATGAGTTCTATAATGTTGCCCATTATAGAATATAATGTTAGAATATAACAATGAGTTAAACAAGAATATAGTGTTAGAATATAACAATGAGTTAAAAGCAAGATTATTTTCTCCTAAATCAAGATAATAGATTTTTGGAGCTCTTTTTTTTTTTTCTTAAATGCACTCATGCTCTCCATCTAGGCAGCCTGCAGTCAAGTATCCATGTTGTATATTTCAGCTGCCCATCAACCCCAAAAACTTTACATATGTATGTGTAATGGACTGTGAGAATAACCTTGAGGAACAGGAGGAAGAGCCACAGCCAAGGAAACAGTTAGATAAGGGAAATCTGAGTCCAAAGCAGAAATGGAATTTGAGAAAGATGTCAGACTTGACCCTCCCTAGTTCTTCTTAGGATATAGGCAAGGAGGAGGGAGTCATATTCAGAGCTGCAGGATTCTGCTACTGTAACTACTTTCTAATAAAAGTAGTTTTAGTATTTAAGACTTTGGTGTTCAACTCTGGTCTTGTGATGGAATGGACTTATGAAGGCCAGGCTCAGGGAGATAAGCGTGTTCTTAGTTCACCGCAGTAGCATGGGAAGTTCAAGAGGATGAGGCCGGCATCTCCCTGAGGAATTCACGGTGTTGTGGCTGGCTGGCTTGGGAGCTAGGTTTCAGTCTGGGGAGATTTCTGTCTAGAGGGTGTAGCTAATAAACACAGCAGAACTGAATTTGCATTGTCTCTTGGAGTTCTTTGGGCTAAACCTGACAGGTATGCCCCATATATCAAAGGAAAGTTAGTGCAGTCTTATTTGACTTTTGTATAGAGTTAGTACTATTATTGTGTACCCCAATCATGATAATTTATTATCCTGTTTTTTCTTTGATGGCATACTTATTTTAATTGGCTGAAATTTCAAATAAACATTGTGAGCTATTGTTGTTACACTTGCATTGCAGGCAATTTAAAGTGTTGAAATTACTTAAAATACAATCATGGGGTAGCTTATGTGAGAGTGATTAATTAACACTCTCTTTAAGAGTATGAGACTTAGAATTTTGTAAAATGCACATGGCAAAGTTACAATTTTCAATTTTGTTATGAGTTTCCTTAAAATAATCAGCAAGTTCAAAGAGCTGTTATGTATTTACTTATAATTTTCAAAGATTACATTTTCTTACAGTTTCCTTTGTGCTATAGGCAACATAGCCCTTTAGGGAAGAAGTTTGATTTGCAAAGAAACTTGTTTAGCAGGCAAAGAGAGGGCAAAATGAAGGTCAGGTGCGACAACAACATTCAAAGCTTCTAGTATGATGAAATCCTAAATCTATTACTGAGATACAGAGCATACACCTACACTATTATTACTACTTTATGGTAGTTAGTTTTAAAGGTTCTAAGATACTATTGACATATTGTGGATGGATACAAAAAACAATGGCCAACTGGCTTTTACTTTAACATGATCCTACAGGAGAAGCTGAGCAGGTAGGCCACATGGTTACCTGGCTGGTTGTTATATTAAGAAGCACTTATGGGGTAGAGGAAGGCTGGCAAAAAATAGCTGGGACTTGCTGACCAGCTCCTCGACTTTTTTTTTTAATTTATTTTACTTCATGAGCTCTTTGTTTATAAAATGAAGTCAGACATGTGGCAAACTGAGTTAACAAATTAGACGTTGTTAAAGAAAATGCAACTGGTACAAGTGAATTGAGATCCAAATGAGAAATGACATATTTATATATCAGCCCTTTGAAGATTAGGGTTAAGGTCAAGAAACAGGCAAGGTAGGGATTCCCGGAATGATCTTTATTGTAGTAAGGTAGAATAAAAGAATCCTGAAAGCCTGCCCAAGTTTCTCTGTGCCCCATCTTATAGTAAACAAAATCAAAGGAGCGTTATTTTGAATTTCTTTCTCATACTCTCCTTTTTCTCAGGACCAAGTAGCCCCCCCACAACAGCTCACTCATTGCTTCCTTATCCCCAAGCTCAGGTCTACATTCTTTCCCAATTTGTGATATTCTTCTATGATACTTGATCAATATCAATATACTTGAAAGTATAGTGTTGTAATAATTTCAGTCCCATTTGAGAATGTCTGTAAGGGTGCAGGGAAAAGAATCTTGGTCCAAACTATGCAGGTTTTTAAGGTTCTGTCTCCGGTTGTCTCCAGTTCTAATGAATGTTAATATAAAGATTCTGGGAGAAATTATCCAGTGTTTTGGAGCTATATTCAGCACTGTGACATCCAGCTACATTTTCTTTTTTTGTGATTGAGCATAGTCATGATCTGGATATCAGAGAAAAAATATGACTGAACTGAGTCTTTCTTCATTACTAATTTGACACAGATACGACTAGTATCAGCCTAAGAAAAAGTTTTGGATACTTTTTTTCCCCCTTATCTTTAAAAGTTAAGTTACATAAATCATCGTAGTGTTAATAATCTCTAGTTAATACTGTACAAATACCACTGTACCCAAAATAATATCAGGTATTACTTGAATCTCATAATAATACAAGTAAACAATATTTTTAAAAGAGAAGAAGATCTGAAAGACCAGGTTTGGAACAGATCATCATGGAGAAAATCTATCTAGGTGGTCACTAAGAGTCAACAAAGACTTGATGGTACATAATCAAAGTAAGTTAATTGAAACAGTGAATATTTTCCCCAGTCACATTGTTAATAAATGTAGAAGGGCAAACTGCTGGCTTTGGGGAGCTTCATGTAGCTCTAGAGTTTAAAGTACACCTCCCTAGGTTAAATGTTCTTGATCTGCAATCCTATTCCAAAATCTGAAAGTGTGCTCAGTGGAAATTAATAGGAGAGGCTATTAGCAACAAAAGATGATGGGTAATGAATTAGATGTATTATTTGTTAGATTTTCATTCCACCTTTGCTGAGGAGCAATAGGGAGTGAATACAGTGCTCCTTCCTCACAGTTTTTTTCTCATTTATCTTACCAGTTACTGGAATGGACAGTATTTAGTGGCTGTATAAATTTACCTGATTTCATGCCCCTGTAGTCATTGGATCATGAGCTCTCTGTTTATCACCATAATGCTTTGAGCCACAGCTAATGGTGAGTAGTTAAAAAGGTATTTGGTTTAGGTGAGAAAACTCCAGGTCATAATTAAAATCACAAGAAGAACTGTCCTGTCTAACCCAGAATTCTATTCCAAATAACGAGATGACCATGGGAAGGCCACAGTAAAGACACAAGCAAAATAGCATGATTCCATTAGTGTTCCCCATCAACTGTTTTGGAAATAATGCTGCCTCCAATATATACCAGGTGGGCCATCCACAGAGCCCCTGAAAAGTGGTCTGCCAACCTGAAGCATGGGGCACACAGGTGCTTATGTGGGACCTGGTGTTGTATGGACATGAGCTTTTGAGTGTGAGTCTAGGAGACTTTCTGTGATACTAGCACTTTGTGTGAGAGAGCATGGTTATATCTTGATAGTTCAGTGAGAAGGTTTCCTAACACTGCCCATGGGCTTGGGAGGTCCCTTGCATGAGAGATGGAGGAGTAAGAATAGCCTGACCTATAGTAGGAGTACAGGCATGTGGGTGGGAGGATATAGCTTCTGGGACCAGTAAGAGAAGCTTTGGATACTACTTCATTTCCATATTGAGCTAGAACAATGATTGTTGACATGGAAAAGTAGCAATAAACGAAGTGGTTTGTGATAGAGTAGGAAACTGACTTGAATTGTTCCTCAAACTGTAGGCTGGTTGTAGAGACTGAGATAGAAAGTTGGTTGAGCAGGGAGATTGGAATATGGAGGGTGGGGAACATGACTGTTGTATCCCAGCAGTGTCAGGCCAAAGAGGATACTGTGGGGATACTAGATAGGCCATTTTGGTGGGGGGATTTCCAGTTTGGTGACAATCTCTTCTTCTGATTCAGATTCCCTGGCCTTAAGGTAAATAACAAATCTATCTTGTAATAATACCATGTCCATTCATAATTTATGGTGAATAAACAAGCAGATGTATTACTGAATCCTGGCTGAGCGAGAGTGGCAATATCACCCTATAAAAAATCTTTCTAGTTGGGTTATGGGTCCTGCATCAGCCTTGTGACCAGGATTGGAGGAGCTGGCCTTGATCCATTGTGAGACCTAATGTATGGATAGGGTCATTAAAGTGGTAGGGTATGAATGCTTATGTGTTAGGTTCAGCTGTAGAGACAAGCTAGAGGTTAGGGTTAGGATTAGGGTTGCCTGCCAGAATCCTTCCCTGGGCTTCTGGACTTGGTTGCTGAACTAGTAGTGGAGATTATCTACTTTCAGAACCTGGTTTGCCATTGCCAGCATAAGGCAGCCCAGGTCTTTGATGAAACTGCCCCTGAATAGACTGTCAACTGATCCCAGGTTATTCTTGGTTTATTGAGGGCCTCCAGGAGATGAAGTGGCAGAAGTGATGCCTAGAACATACTTTAAGTGAAGAAAGACAACTGAATTTGATTAAGTATAGCTATATCCCCCTATTCAGGCCTAGTCCATGGTGATGAAGGAGGCAAAACACTTATAATTTTCCTCTCTTATTGCATAATTGGGTTGTTGCCCAGCAGTCATTTGTTAAGTGGCTTATTCCCTGTTGATGAAGAGCCAATATCAAGAGCTCCCACGTAGCTGCCGTAATCAGTTAGCACAACATTTTGCCAGTAAATCACTTGAATCCACACCAACCTGCCATGTTATCTAGAATTCTTTTTAGCCTAAGACCTCCAGTGATGTAGCTAGGGTGCTCTCTAGGATGTCCTCTACTACATGCAGGCTGAAACTTTGCTCTTCTTGGCCTATTTGTGAAGCCAGAGGTTGAATAGTTTCCTGGATCCAGAGGATTGTTGATATCTCATTGTAGGAGGGGACATTGCTGACAACTTTAAAGAAAGCTGTGGTGTATCTCCCCCCCCCCCCCACTAAGAAGCCCTCCTTTGATCCAAAGTTCTTTGACAACTATTGTTCAGGTTCCAACCTTACCATCTTAGGAACGGTTGTTGAGATGGAGAATCAACTGTGAAGCACCCTAGAAGAAACAGATTATCTGAACCCTCTTTGGTCAGGGTTCTGGCCTGATGTCAGCCCTCCCAAGGAAACCAAACAGGAAACATGACCAGATGTTTTATTCTACTTTATTGATAGGCTACATTAACAGAATCTTGCAAGTCTGAAAGTACAAATCTCCCGCCGTCCCTGTTTACTGCCTGATCAGTTAGGGCAGGTCCTTTCTAAGTTTCTTTCTCTTCCTGTTACTCAGTTGTGGGCTCCTCGCCCTTTTATCCGATTGTTCTCTAGGCAGCATCTCTTCCCCCCATCTTCCAAGGTCATTCTCACATTCCTTTACACCTAGGGATGGAGATGGCATCTGGTTATGCTTTGTTAGGATGTGGATGGGTGAAGTGTACCTATCCCAGTCATTTTAGCCCTTTCAACAGCCTTTGATACCATAGACCATGGTATCCTTTTGGACCATCTGTAGGGGTTGGGGGGCTGAACACACTGCTTTGTGGTAGTTTTGTTCCTTCTTCAGTGGATGGTTCCAATCAGGGTAGAGGGAGGACAGCCTGGTGGCTGCTCTCTTGTGTGGTGCCTTAAAGATCAGTCCTCTTTCCCCTAATATATAGCATCTACATAAAGTCACTGAGATCTGACAGTTTGGGGTTCAATGCCATCAATATACTGATAATTTGCAGCTTTACATCACCACCCTAAGCCATTTTCCCCCAGTGTTTAGAGGATGTGAGGGTCTAGATGGAAGAGTACAGGCTAAAACTAACCTCTGGGAAGTCATAATTACTATTTGTTCACACAGGCTGTCTATCAGTTTCAGTCTGTCTCTTGATAGGGTGGCAGTACCTCTGAAGGAGAAGGTCAGTAATGTAGGGATCCTTCTAGGCTCACGGCTGCTTCTGGAATAGCACGTGGAGGGTGAGGCCAGGGTGAGGTGGCAGGATACAAATGGAAAATTATTTGTAACTTCATTCTGATCTTTATTCTACATTTTTGGGTTATGTAGTCCTATTCTACATTTTTGGGTTATGTAATCCTAACTAGTAACCAAGTAGTGAACCTCTTCTCTGGAAGTGTTTTTTTAGCTAGAGGCTTTGCAGTGATAAGTCTCGGAAGCAAATATGAGAAGAAGTCTTTGTTATATCCTATATTTTGTATGAAACTGGTATTTTGTGAAGTTTTACATTTTAAATGTAACTCTCTGTAACTTTCCTTTCTGCTGATGCTGAGTGCTCTTATCTCCCTCCCTCCTCAGATAGCAATGCTCTAGACAGCAAGGCCGAAATGTACCCAAAACAAGGTACGACCGGTGAAGACAAGGACTTGTGGTTTAGCTACCAGCAATTGACCAAATTTGGAGTACGGAAGGCATGGGGAGGGCACTGAGGGGGGGATTGGGGAGAAACGGCTCTTGTAATGATAAAAAGGCTTGCTGAACTCCTTTTCAGGGTTCAGTTCTTTGCAGGGACCTGCGAGTCCTAACTGAACCTTTGCGCAAATAAAGCTTCTCCCTGAATGACCCAGTGAGAGTCTCGTCATCAATAAATGTTGCGTTGCTCCCACCCGTAACATTTCTGGCGACCCCGATGGCCTTCACCTAGCATTAGCTGGGGACTCACCTGTTGCCTTATTTCGGATGGGAGGAACTTGTTACATTGATTCATGCCCTCATCACCTGTTTGAACTACTGCAATACACTCTACATGGGACTGCCTTTCAGGGACATTCAAAAGCTTCCACTGATTCATAGTGCAGTGGCCTACAGGCTATCCAGCATTTACTGGTGGCAGCATATTAGATCTGTACTGCTTACCAGTAGGCTTCTGATGCAATTTAAAGTGTTGGTGTTGACTTATAAAGCCCTCTATCGCTTGGCCTCAGATTATCTTCAGGACTGCATTCTTCCCCTAGGATTAGGCTAATTTGATCTTGCCAGGTGGTTACCCACTTTCAGGAGATGAGGGGGCTGAGGTTCACAGGCAATGCTTCTTGGTGGCAGCAGCGACCCTCTGGAATCCCCCCCACCCCACCCGTGGAAATTAAGTTAGCTCCCTGTGTTAACTTCCTTCTGGAAGTAGCTGAAAATGGAGTTCTTCCAGAGGACATTTTGGGTGTAAGAGTATCTTGAGTGAGGCATATAAATTGATGGGTGATGGTTTATCACACATATTGGGGTTTCAATATGATACATATGTCACAGCTGTTTTAATTGTTATTGTATATCCTACGAACCACCGGGATTGCAGTGTAATAGAAATATATATAAATAATGAATAAAGCCTTCATGACTCATAGCTATCGAGTCCTGATAGCCATTAAGACTAGTAGCCACTAATAGCTATATCCCATTTTCCCATGAAGATCACTGTGGTTACCCCTGATCTATTTACTTCTGCCAATGAGAGCGAGGCTGCAATAAAGTAGCCATCTAAACGCTATCCTTAAAAAAAGATGGGATACAAACTGGAAACATTTTAATATAAAACATGAATGAGGGAGAAAGAAGAAAGTGTGAATGTTTTCCATAAAAATATCTCAGCTGTAGAAAGTGATACCTTTGTTTCTTTATTTCTTTTCAAGTAGAACATACATTTCAGTGGTCACTGACTTGTAAAATCTAATTCAAAAGCCCAGAGTTCTTTTGAACATGAAATGCAGCTTGTATGGAGTCTATGCAATACAGGTTTATCTGTTGGAATAAAGGCTGCAACAATATTTCTTGAAACGTTTTGTAAACAGATGTACTTCAATCCTGCAAGGGATAAAAATAAAAACTGTTACATGCAATATGTATGCAGGTAAAAAGTCTGAACAGAATTGATTCAGTCTTAAAGAACAGTAAATGGATAAATATAGGAATAATTCTGGAGGTTCAGTATAAAATTTGCTGCTGTTCATAATGGACATTATAATTAAGATTTTCATTGTCTGCCCTTCAGTATATTTTACTTCTAGCACTAATGGTGATCTGAGCTATTAGTTGTGATTTCCTCCTGTACATAATCTTGTTACTGTAGAAAGGAATACTTCTGATAAATGAGACATTATGTGTAGTAGTAATAGATATATGTTAGTATTAAGCAGAATTCCCAGGCATAGAGTTAAAATTTATTCACTTATTCAGTGTATATAGCTGCCCATTCGAAATTTGATTCAGGGTAGCATGCACAATTAAAAGCAACAAATCACCAACAAGGAAAAGAAAAGAAAAGAAAAGAAAAGAAAAGAAAAGAAAAGAAAAGAAAAGATTGTGCAAGAGGCTATTTAAACAATGAGAAACAATCAACATAGATTCACAGAACAGTGCCTGGGGAAAAGCCAGGTCTTCAGAGCCTTTCAGTAGACAGGCAGAGTTGGGACCTTTTGGATCTTAGGAGGAATGCTACTCCATAGGGCAGCCATGGTGACAGAGAAGACACATCTCCAGGGGCCCACCAAATAATAGTGCTTCAGTGATGGTAGCATGGCAGCCCTCTCAGATCTTCAGGCAGAGGAAATCAGGTAGTCCCACAAATAACTAGACCAACTCCATGAAGGGCTTTATAGCTCTATTCTCGGTCACTCATGACCTAATCATCTCCCGGATGGACTACTGTAATGCGGTATATGTGAGGCTACCCTTGAAGAGTATCCAGAAGCTTCAGCTGGTGCAAAATGCAGTGGAATGGGCAGTTATGGGTGCTCTAAAAACTGCTTCGCCAGCTGCGTTGGTTACCAGTTTGCTTATGGGTCCAATTCAAGGTGCTAGTTATGATCTTTAAAGCCCTACATGGTATGGGACCAGGTTATTTGAGGGACTGCCTCTGCCCAATTACATTTACCTGTCTTGTCAGTCTGTCAGGAGAGGCATGCTGTGGGTCCCATCAGCTAGGGAGTTTCATCGGGCAGGACCTAGGAGGAAAGCCTTTTCTGCTGTAGTCCCTGCCCTGTGGAACATCATTCCCCCCAAGGTAAGGCTGGCCCCAACCCTTTAAAAGATGGTTTTGCCAATGAACTTGAGGATCCCCTGATGGAGTGGAGCTTGTTAAATGGTTATATGATAGTTACCTGATGCACTATCTGTATGTTTTGCCCCCATTTTGTCTTTTTTATTTTTTATCTGGGTTTTATTTTAATTTAAATTGTGGTTTTTAATGGATTTTATGTAATCTGTTTTATTATGTATGCTGCCCAGAGTCACCATGTGAGATGGGAGGCAGACAGACAGACAGACCAGCACCTTGAATTGCAGCTGAAAGTCCAATATCTACCACTGCAGCTCACAAAATAGTAGTGTTACATTGGCAAACTAAGCTATGCTGCTGCATTCTGGACCAGTAGTTTTCAAGGGCAGCCTCATGTGGAATGTGTTGCAGTAGTCCAGACAGGAAGTGACCAAGGTTTGAGTGGCCTTGAGTAGGGTCTCCCAACCATAAATGGGCACAATTGTGGCACAAAGACATGTTCGTACAAAGGACGTCTGAGCCACTGCTGCCACCTACTCTTGAAGCAGGAGCCTAGTTGCACCCCCAGGTTGCCTACCAGGTCTATTTGAGATAGCGTGACCCCATTCAAAACCAAGGATAGAAAATTGCTGGATCCAGGCAGCCCCAAAATCCACAGTCTCTCAGCCTTGTTTGGGTTGAGTCTGAGTCTGCTTTGTCCCATCCATACCTCCTTAGCTTCCATATGCTAAAACAAAATAAATGAAATCACTCTTCTGGCTAAGGATTAAGATATAAAACTAAGTACCATATTTTTCGGTCTATAAGATGATACTTTTTTCTAAAATCGTTACACTAAAAATTGAAGGGCGTCTTATGCAAGGAAGTAAGCTGAGGAGAGAACTGCGCAGTTGCAAAACTGCTTTGTCTCTGCGAACAGACTTCCTCCAATCATGAGCCTTATGTAACTGATGTCAGCTGATGCTGAACAAACCAATTGGAGGAAGTCTGTTTGCAGAGACAAGCTATCGGCAGTTTCACTCGTGATTGAATATAATCAGTTATGCAAAAGAGCCTGGAAATAGAGCTGCAGAGAGACAGTTTGGATCTCCTCCCACTGAGTGTATCAGGTAAATGTTACCTAATTACTAAATAAAAATGTGTTCTGCTTTATCTTTAAAATATTGATTTCTTAATTTGGGGTTGGAAAAGGGGGTTGTCTTATACGTGTGGGCGTCATAGATGGGAAAATACAGTATATCAACATTCTGATGATACCTAACCCCATACCAACAGAGGACCTCATCTAATGGCATCATATAGATTTTGAGGAGGAGCTGGAAAAGAATTAGCACTCTCTAAAGCAAGGACTAAGAGCTAGACATTTCCCATAATCAAATCTATCAACGTTTTATATGATCAAATATAAAGGTATCATAGCATGAAAGCAGACATTTAATATAAACTGGGTATAGGTATTATTTTTACAGCATTTCTATATCTCTGACAGAAACTTTGAAGGTACAGGTCCTTTGCAAAATCATAATTTAGAATCTTGGGGAAATAAAAGTGTATTATAAAACATCGGAGCAGATTTAGGTTATTTCCTCTTTAGTAATTTATGGGCAGGATTGGATTCCTACAACATGCAGAAACACAAATGACACAATTCTGTTTTTGCCTAAGTAAATTTATTGTGCAAACCCAGCTAGTGTGTTTGAGCAGTCATCCCAGCCATCACTATAGCAATAAATCACTAATGAAGACAGGCTTATACAACATTATAACACATTATGAAATCTCTGTTAAATGCCTTTTTGGTTATGAAACTGAGTTCTTGTTGCATGTCTAAAAGTGGTTCTGAGAGTTGGGTACCTCCAGGGATATTATGGGATATTCCTCAGAAACTTTCAACTCAGGAAAATCAGCAACTTTCCTTCATGACCAGAAATTCTTTCTTCTAGCCTGATAGTTTCAAGTTGTTTTCAAAGCCTGCAAATTCCATGAAGCAGCTTCAAGACAAACTTTTCCCCATAATCTGAAATGTCTATCTTTGAAAATTAACCTCATTTTGCATATTGATATACAATTATTAGACTCAGTTCATGAAGTAATATTGATGATTAAATCACTTTGGAGACACCTGCTAATGATTCGTTGTAGCCTTCATTAACTTGAAAGATGTTGGTAAATTCTCCAGATATTTTAATGAACAGCTTCTATTTCATTTCCTCAAAGCATTGTTGACTTAATTTTTCTTTCAGTTGTTAGTTGTCAGTTTGTTTTCTTCTGTTCTCAGTTGTTTTTTTTTTAAAGACTTCCAGTGGTTTATTTTATGGGCAGCTTATACACTTTTTCCCGTTCACAGCAATTCAATTACTGCTAGGTGTAATAAGATCTTCCCTATTAGTACAATCAGTTTGTACTGTTACACATTTCTCTCAATCTTCTACTTTTGCTGCTTTATATATGTTTTTAAATTTTTGTCAATAATCCATAACAAAATCTTACTTATTTTCTTCCGTTGTCCTGCTTTGCTTCCACTGATGACTCTTAACTTCCTTGCAGACTGGCAGTATGAGGGTAAGAAGGCCAACTGTGAAACTTCCTGAAAATTGCTTGTCTGTTTTTCACTGTGGCTCTGTTTAAAACTTTGTTGAAATTCTAATCACTCTAATTAGAGACTTGTGTTGCAATTAAATTTCAATTATGTGTGTTTCTGTTGTGAAGCTTTGATTATGATTTATTTCTTTAATCATTTTTTTTGTTATTGTGGTTTAAATTACCATCACATCATCTCTGTCTAGAAAACCTTCTGTTCCACAGAAGTCTCTTGTTTAGCACAAGACATGATTAAAAAGTAAACAATGATTTTTATTGTGTTGTAAAGACCTGGTATTTGTGGATATGATCTGAACATATTAAATTTAAGAAATAAATCTTAGTAAAGCAATGTACATTGGATATTCAAAAAATGTATTCCTGGTTAAGGGTTTTCTAGAGGAAATCCTTATGTCACAAGTGGTCATAATTAAGAGTTAGGTAAAATCTGGGTTAACGTTATGGAAGTTGATAGTGCCTAGTATAGGTTTTTTTTTTACAACTATACTCATCATACCAGTTAAAATGACTACCAACAAATTTCATTTTATATGCCAAAATTTACTGCATGTATAATAACTTTTATTTTCATATTTATAGACTGCAAGTTGGCCAGAGCAGGACCTCCAGCAACAATAGTTCCAATTGATGAAGAAAGTCGGAATGGTGAGTAGGTATCATAAGTTGTAGGACTATTTCTTATGCCACCATAAATAACATATATACTATTAACAACATGAAAATGGGTTTATATTTTTTTTGCAAAGTGCACTGTACCTCTGTTTTATTTGGTTCAGTAATTTACATCTTTTTCAGTGATAAATTATTGGCCTAATGTGATTTCAAATGTTAATCTGATGTTTTGGTCTTCAGCCAGTACTGAGGAGTGAAGGAAGAACTAACATCAGAGGTTCAGGAGCAAATGTACAGCAACTAATTGCTTGGTTTTAGGACTGTTGTTGTTTGTTTTCAGTCTTATTCGTGTGCTTTTCAGACTTCAAACCAAGGCATTCTGTGCAGATAGAATACCTGTGGGGTACTGTCCTATTCATCTAAAATCTGAATTTCAGGAGATGTAGCCATTCTAACTGAAGCATCTGTATGCTAAACCTGGACAAAAACATTTCAGGAGAAGTGAAGGAGCTGAGGTGTCATCTGGAAGCCATCACCCAGAGAAAGTGTGTGTGTGTGTGTGTGTGTATGGATGGATGGGTATGCATGCATGCTTTTGGAGGAGGAGGAGGAGGAGGAGGAGGAGGAGGAGGAGGAGGAGGAGGAGGATTATTTATAAAAGCATTATTCTCCATTCATCTCTTGGAAAATAACCAAAATTGTTAATTCTCCCAAACAAGACAATGAAATAAGAAGGGGGATGGCCCATAATTCTCTGAAGTTAGTTCCCTTGTCATGGATATGAAATTACATGTATTTCTATTATGACAGTTGATAATTTGGAGACTTTCAGAATTATCACTAAGGAAGGCATCCAAGAAGTAATACAACACACCACTATTTGAAAAACTTATTCTGCAGGTTCAGATTGCTCGGCAAACTATGAAGAGACAAATAAAAGAAGTGCAAATTTAATCTCATTTTGTTCTAGGAATTTCAAAATCCAATAATCTTTGATGCTTCTGTTTGGTGTAAACTATGGTCAAAGTTTCTGACAGTCTGGCTTTTTAACACATACTGTGTGTTCCTTTTTTCCTGTGTCAGAGTTTTAGTGATGTTGTCCAGTGTTGGTCTTAAAAGGCAGGATAAGAAGAAATTATTGTATTTGTGGCTTGCTTTAAAAAAAAAAAGCTGCATTTTTAAGCAAAGACAAGGAATGTATCAATAGTCCACCGTGGAGACACATTTTTAAATAGGTTGTACTACAGAATTAATATTGGAATCATAAATAAACAATTTTACCTTTCATATTCAATAGTGATATGTAAAAGATGAACAAGATTTGTCATGACTGTCTTCCACCTGATAAACTAAATGCATTATTTTTTTTAATGAACATTTTAGTATGTGCATAATATTCCCATTGCCCATATTATAGGGGATGTTACATGGTATAGGGACTGCCTGTCTCCCACAGTAACTGCCTGGCCAATTTGAACTTGCAGGGTTGGTACACTCCAGGTTCCTTCAGTTAAACAATACCATCTATCAGGACCCCAGAAGTGCGCCTTCCCTGTAGCAGCGCCTGCCCTCTGGAATGAGGTTCCCCTCAAGATCCAGATACTCCCACCCTGCTTAGAAGGACTTCACCCAGTGTCAGCCCTTCACGGTAGACCAGACTAGGAAACCAAAGTCATGGATGCTAATACTACTTTTATTATATGGTTACAGTAATAGAATCTTGCAAGTCTGAATGTGCTGACCCCTTCCCTCCCTTTATCTTCATGAGAACTAGGGAGGGTCTTGTCTGAGACGCTTTCTCAAATTACATTTCTGCCCTGGACTCAGATTTCTTTAATCTGACCATTGTGTTGATTGGAGCTCTTCCTCCTGTTCCTCAAGGTTATTCCCACAGCCCATTACATGCAGGCCTTTGGCGAAGGAGAGCAACATCCCTTGCTTCATTCCCATCTCGTCTGTCATTCACGCTCTTGTCACCTTTTATGTTTGTAATTATTTTTACTGTAACTCCTTGTTTTAGTAGTTGTGAACCACCCAGAGCTATTGGGAGTCAGACAACACACACATCTGATATATAAAATAGAAAGAGTGAATCCAACTGAGCATAAGTAAGAGCTTTCCTTAAGGATTAGCAAAAGGAAAATGGCTCTCTAAGGATGGTGTCGTGGAATCACAGGAAAAGCACAAATGTCATAAATGGAAGGGACTTTAGATTTATTAAGTATAGTGTAATGGAGACAGATAACCTTTTTTTTTCCTGACTACTTTTGATTTCAGGAGAGTCTTTTTAAATTCAGGGTCAGCTACCTTTTACTTGTTCTGTATGTTCCCAGTGGTAAAACATTTTTTTTCAGTTCTAAATTAATAAGGCCTATTCTGAACACGTATTGAGCAATATAATTTTAGAGATTTCTTCTTCTAGGCCATCCCCGTGAATCATTTACCCTCAATCCTGCTTCAGCAACAGTGCTTCAATCCAGCCAGGATATTCTGGTAATAAAGGGAGTGGTAACTGAACATATCATGTACAGATATTTAATTATTTCAAATGGTATTCTTCCTAAATTACAGGGAGGTGACATATGTCACAGAGTAAGATTCTTGATATTTCAGTAAAAAAGAAACATTGCTGTAAATAGTCCATGTGGCTCTTACAGTTTTAAACCATCTGTTGATTTAACCACTTTTAAATTTAGGGCTAAACAATAATAACATTGGAGTAGGTTCAAATGCAACTTTAAAATAATGAAAGAAAATAAGAACTATTTAAAGCATTTCTAAACTCTTACAAGGTATTTCATACTTTGCATTAGAAAGCATTTATGTTCCGTACTCTGGGTTGATGATTATATACAGAAATCCATTATTCATAAATCAGTCAATTAAAATGTCAGGTATTTTTGTAATTAATAATAAGAATACAAGAAGTTCTGAACACAAATGTTTTTTATGCAGGTGTACAATAGGAAGATGTCTTTTTGAATGAGAGATATTTCAAGACTGTGATATTTCTGGGCGGAAAATATTTGGAGTAATATTTCTGCTTCATTGTATACTAGGCAATCAAACAAAGAGAAAGAAAACATCATAAAATTAGACTTCCTTTTACAAGCTTCCTGACATAAACGTTTTAGGCATTAAGCAGCAAATTTTATCGCTTGTTTTAAAATGTAAGGAAAAGTGGAATGAAATTCTCTTGCGATAACAAACTTTCCAGCTATTCCAACTTTGAAGTAGATGTTGTCAGAAACTCGAGAGGGATGGGAAGGTAGTAGATTTATCTCCAGAAAAATTGTGACCTTTTAGTTGAAAGGAAGACACTAATTTGATTAGGAAATCAATAACCAGTAGATCAATCAGCCGCCTTGTCCACTATAGGCTTCCATCCCTAACCATGATAATACCAAAATCACAAAATATATGTAATGATGTCACAAGTGCAAGCACCTCCCTTTACCCCTTGCTTTTCTTTGCCCCTCCTTGCAGATGCCTTCTGCCCACTCACTTATCTGCATACCGAAAAATTATAACTCTAGCTTCCGTTACAATATAACTGATGTTGCTCTAATTGTTTGGAAGAAAAGCAATGGGAGTTACAGTTCTGACTGACAACAAATTTAATATCGCTCTGGAATTCTGCCAAGAACATAATGAGACTCTTAGTGTACAGAAAGCCAAAGAGGCAGCAAGCAATAGATTTTGACCTGCACTAATCTACTCAGTGACACCTCTTCTTAGTGGTCACACAGCACTGCATTCTTAGGATTCGCATTGTTCCTTGCTAATAAGACCACAGTTTAAACTCATACATGCTGAAGAGGTCGGATGAGAAGATAAAGATTCAGAGATCCCCTGTGACAAAGTAAAAGATAAGAGGCAGCAAGTCCACAGAAAATGAAGATGTGACTGATTTACCTCTTAATCTGCAGATTAATGCCAAATTTCCTTCCAGACACACAAATGTAGTGAGCATCAACTTACTGTAAACTTTGCTTGATTTTTAATTTATAATTGACCTAATTAACACAAAACATGAGCTTTAAATTGAAAATTGCAATAAGATGTTTTCTGAAAACAGAGGTGTTGCTTTTGCGCTGACAAAGCTGGATCTCTTAAGTGAGATCAGGTGAAATGATGGTGCTAGTTCACTAACTTTAAGTAGGTAGCATTACGTTTTGGTTTACAATTAGTTTATTTATAAAGACAGGTGCTTAAAATAATATATTTTTAATATATTCAGGTGGTTTATACTCCATCTAAATTAAAATTGCAAACGTGCTATCTTCCATTTGCAGTGATGAGGCTCTGTAAAGCTTTGTAGACAGGTTTCCCCCCACCCCCCATCCCACTTCCTGGTTCTCTGGCTTGGGAGGAAAAGGGGAATGAAAACTTCCCAACAACCACAACTATTATCATCATACCCATCATCACCACCATCATCATCATCATGCATAAGACCATACAAATGCAGACTACTCTACTGTTTCCACTTTAAAAGGCAGTTGGCATTGATCTGGACTCTTTAAAATTCCAGAGTAGCCCAGGAAAAGGAGACTGGAATGAAATTGACAAGAGTTCTTCTGTTTTCTCCTGCTTTTCAAGAGGACTATGTGTGTTTGTGTGCGTGAGAGAGAGTGCATGAGTGCGAGCACCAGAGCCAGAGAGCCAGAGAATGTGTCTTATGGATGCTTCATGCTAGCAATTTATTTTCTTTCTTTTGTGAAATGAGCCATTTTTTGTTGTTCCAGGACGGTCTATCTCTCCTCCTCACTCCCTGACAAACGTCAAAGCTTTCTTTGTGCTGTTTGTGCAGTTGTTTAGGACAGGGAGTTTCAAACTTTCTCAGGCTATGGAACCTGTTACTTTAAATTATTAAATCCATCCATCCATCCAGGAACTCTTGTGACTTAGTAGGGAAAATCAACCTCTCCTTTAGTCACTCTCTGAAAGGAACTCTCAGCCCTTTGAGGTAGGCCAGATCAGGAAACAAAACTACTGGAACTCTATTGTTAAAGGGTATAGTAACAGATTCTTCAAAGCCTGGCAGAAATTGTCCTTCCCCTCTCAATTTTTATTCTTTTTCTCACTCTCTCCTCACTTTCAAGGCTAAGCTAATTCAACATAATAGCTGTTGAATTCCTTCTTCAAGGTTATCTCTATACCCCTCTACGGCACTTCCCCTCACCAGACTCGGTCTTATCTCCTGTAAAAGAAAGTGCTGGCAAGGTGCTATGGGAGCAACTACAGACTCAATCTCTCCACCCTTTCTTGGCCACTCATCAGAGTCATTAGGCAAGTTTTGCTACAGAGTCAGACAGTGCTGGAGGGTCCCCTCTCTTTCCTGTTACATGGTGGCCTGTCCTGGAGAATAATTGCGGTGAGAAGTACAGAGTTCTCTTTATGATAGGATTTACTTAGTCCATTTGCAACTTTTTAAAATCAAAGTTTTAATTGCCCTTTTGCTGTTTATCCCCCCCCCCCCCATTAGACTTGTATTTAAAACTTATTTCACTAAGAAGGAAACTCACCCAGTGCTGTAAAACGTGTCAATCCAAAGGTTCCTAATAGTTGAAAGGCAGTTAACAAGTAATTTCCTAAAGTGATTAGAAAAGGAAGTATGCAAACTTAGTGTCCTTTCAAAAGTGCTGACCATGGTTTGAGCAAGATGGTTATTCCCTCATCTCCCTGAGTTCTAAACCCTCTGGACACCACTGCCTTGCATTCTTCTCATGAGGACCAACTATCTGGAACACTTGCCGGGAATCTCAAGTCCTCTCCTTGTCCAGAGAGGAATTCTCGAAGAGCCAGTCTTCTCACTGGCTCTTCATTCTGCTGCGGTCTTCAGCTTTGCTTTTTGCCATTTCTATCCCAGAAGTCGCCACTTGGTTAATTTGCTGAGTCACTTGGATGGTGCCAATAAACTTTGAGTCTAGTTTTTTGGGCAAGTGGGCAGAAGATAAAAACTTAGTGGAAAGCCATACCAAATCTCCCACCACAATCTTGGCAACATTTCTCCTCTAAATATCTGCTGTATGCTTGTATGCAACCTTTGCCAAATCTGTTCTTTTAAGAGAAGCTGGGCAGCCTGCCTCTCCTGGAGAAAGGTCAAGGGGTGAAGAACAGGAGTTGCTGGAGGGCAAAATGCAAGGGTGGTCTATCTCCCTGCCCCCAGTCTCTCTGTAGGGTCTATTCCCTGAGGAAGGACAAAGTTGCTAGGCTTTAGGATTGTGCTAGGAGGGGGGATAAGTAGGAGGGGGGATTGTACTACAGTAATCTTGCAAATTTGTTCTGTGAGCCAAGAATGTAAATGATGTAAATATTAAACTGAGAAAATTTGTGCTTACCTGATCTGACGAGATGTGAGAGGGAGTGTCTCTTTCTTGTGATCTGTGCATAGCTGTACTGGATGGATTGTTCTTTCTAGAAAATACCTCTATTGTTGGAATGCTGTTTTTATCACAAAGAACTCTTTATGGAAAATCTCATTGTTCCTTTAAGAAGCAATCTGGAATAGAATACACACAACAAATCTTCCCCTCTTCTTTTGATGCCTGGGGTAGAATTGTGCTTCATCCTGAATTGTTCCACAAAGGAATGGGAGGGGTCTGGATATTTAAGTAGCAGCTAGGAAGAGAAAATAATTTTCAATTCCTGAAACACTGTTTGTTCAGTGTTCAACACGGGCATACCATTTGAATTTATACACTTTCGTTAAAAGTTGAGAAAAGAGTGGTGTATGTTTTGCAAAATTAGGGATGAACTTTTTGTATAAAAATGCTGGACACCTTTCACATTTCTAGGCATTTGCCGTGAGAGTACAGATTCCAGGATCCATTTGTATTTTTTCTGTTAATATCCAACTAAGGAAGATCAGATGCACATTTGTCCAACTTAGCAAAAGGATTGTGTTTGTAGTCACTCAGAGACACTTTAAACATGAGTCTTATGGAAAGATGGGTCCCCGGGAGTGGGGTGGGGTGGGGGACAGGATATCATCTAATATACAACTACATATTTGTCCAAAATATCATAAAATATTTCATTCATGAATCTGGAGAAAGTCACAGGACAATTAGCCAATCTATAGAACATTACTTTTATTCAAATTTGCCATATCTTGTATCAAAGGCAGCTAAGCATTCATGGCCCTCCTTCATTCTGATCAAATTGTAAGTGCTTTTCAAGCATGACTTTGTGAAAAGATGTGCCTTCTGAGGGTGGTTAAGTAGTTTTGAAATAGAGGCAGTGGGTAGTAATTGCTAATTGTCTTAGAATTCAGAAGCCTATGGTTATGAACAGCCCTCAAGAATTATCATTCTTAGATATAAAAAATGTAGGTGCAAATGCTGGGGACGTAGAAAGGTAAATAAATATTTTCTTCAAACTGAACATCCACAAATTATTTTAAAATAGCTAACTCTTGAGTAGACAGGAGATATTGTCTCTTAGCTGGAATCTGAACTCATGGCTACAAGTTGATGATACCATCACAACTAATTAGGAGGCGATGGAGTTACTTCCTGCTCCACAAAAGCATCAGCAAACTCTCTAGCTTTCAGGCAGGGAAGGAATTTTAAGAGCTGAGTCAGAGGGGAAGAAAGTGGGAAGGTTGCAAATAATGCTGTTGCCATCTTTGAGATGGAAAAGAAATTGTTCTTGCTCCCAATGAACTTCTAGTAATTATCAAGTAAGGGAACTTTGCCCTCCGTGAGGGACACAGAGTATTTGATTGCCCCTTCTTTCAGCAGACTCAGAACAAAAGTCACTTTGGAGCAATCTGTAGGAAATTCTGCTGGCTGACCCATCCTAAACAATTTACGCTGAGCCATGAAAGTCAGAAATTAATCTGGGCTCATCCAATCTTCTCTAGCAAAATCCCTTAAGAACTCAAAAATATCACTCAGCTAATGCAAACCTTATCCCAAATGCTGATTTAGTTGTGTGATAGCATTGTGAAGGTTTGTTATTTGGGTATCTACTTGCCGTTGATGTTTTAACAGTGCTTAATCAAGTTCTGCAGACACTGAGATGACTCAAGGATCTGATTCCATTTCCATAATCAAGGCAAGGTTCTGTGCCTCTCTGAATAGTGAGGTTTTCCAGACTGATATCAGCCTTTGAGGTAGGCCAGATCAGGAAACAGATGCCAAAAAAATCTACTTTATTGTTAAAGGGCATGACAGAATTTTGAAAGGCTGATAGAGATTCTCTCTCCCCTTTCTTCTTCCAAGGAGGGAATAACTTGAGTTTCTTTCTCACCCTCTCTCTTTCAGGGCTAAGTTGGTGTTTATGTAAGGGCAGCTGAGTTCCTTCTTCAAGATATTTTTTTCTATACTCCTATAGGAATTCAGTTTGAAAAAAAAACTCATTTTAGAAAATATATCCTCCATTCTAGCCATTACAGCAACATGGTTACAACTATTAGTAAGTAGCTAATACAGGAATAGCCAGTATATGAAAATTACTGGTGTCCTATATTTTTATTATCATAGCCAGCAGTGGGGCTTTAAATACAATGGAGGAATGGTGGCTTGGGGGTCTCATGGCTAGTCCCATAGGACAACTGTTCAGATTTTTTGCTAACAGCTCTATAAATACACACATTATTTTCTGGAAACATAGATATGGGTGGGGTAATGATTTCTTTTATTTTTCTGTGGAATGGGGATTTATTTATTTTTTTTCTTGTAGCCTGATGAGGGGTGTACCCTGAATGATTTTAATCTTGGTCAGCTGAAGGAAAAGAGCTGATTGGCTCATGGTGTTTTCTGCATTCTAAGGCAGGCAGAAGACACGATGAAAATTCATTAATTTCATAGCACACACACAAGTCCAACCAGAGATTTAATTTAGAATCTGTAGACATTTTATTTCTAAGAGCTGAAGATATTTTAGGACTAGGAATTCAGGAAGCTTGACAAATTAGCAATCAGCAGCCACATAGAAATAAACTCCATTTATAAACCATTCAGAACCAGCCAAAGTAGTCAAAGAAAGGGGCAGACAACCTTGTCACACACCTATTAACCAATACCCAGATAAGCAGGAACCAGCACTTAATCTCCACAATAAGCACTAGAGAATGCCAGTCAAAGAAGGAACTGTACTGCAAATCAATACATCCTGCCTAAACCCACACAAGGCTAGTAGGAAAAGGTATTATTTATAAACAGCCAACAAACCTCACTTCTCCAGGTCAGATGACTGATGATGTTACCTGGTTTGTTAATGAAGAATCTGTAGGAAGAAAACCATGCCAAGAGAACCCCAAGACCCAACAATTCAATCCTAAGCACTCGCGTTGTCCCTCCCTCCCTCTCTCTCTCTATATATATATATATCCTCAATTACAAAGTAGAAAGGGCTACCATTTGCAATCAAGGTTGTGTTCTGATTGATCAAGTGCCAGAATAGAATTAGTATGTATTGAAATAGAATGCTTTTCAGTGTGCTTCTTATTTAAAGCCAATTCCATACACAGAAAAACAATGATTTAAGTGCTTCTCCATTATAATTAAATAAATATTCTTTTTAAAATAAACATGTTTTTATTCTAGTTCCTTTATTAAGGCATCAGATTTCCATATTAGATATTTCTATATTAGTAACACATACAAATATACGAGTTAAACAATTCATTTTAACTACCATTTCATGTAAACGGAACTCACACTAGATTCATTTCAGTTTTTATCCTAAGTTGCCTTTACCACCAATCAATGAAATACATGTGGATCTGGTAATCTAAGATACAAAATCAGTGTCTGCATTTGTAATAATGGAGTATCATTTTCATAGTTTTGTTTTTTCAGATGGAAGAGTTAGCAGGGAAGGACACAACCTCAAGAAATCCCTTCGGTCCCAACTTTAGTTCAGAGACCAACTTCTGAATTGTTCTATAGCAGCAGCAAAGGCATATTTTAGGAGTTTTAATTAAAAAAAAAGAGAACATTTTGAGAAATGAGAAACCTTGATGTGGGGTTAAGCAATACTTATTTTGTCAAGATAAAGATATGAATATTTTTTAGTAATTTATCACAGCAAGAGATAGCTATGAATATATGTATAAATTCCACAACCTTATGCCAGATAAAAGGATGTAATTTTGCATCACATATGTGCCTGCAAATCTATTTATTACAACAGAAATTGCTATAAGAATTTGGGATGTAGTTTTTTGTTGCTGTTTGCATTATGAAACATTAATCTGGTGTTTGTGGAATAGCCTACTTTTCCTGGAATCTGCAATAAAGAATAGACAATCTAAATAAATTATTGGTTAATATTTGTCCTTGCTTCTTTGTGCACAAAGCCACCTGCTAGTCATTTAGTTATAGCTAATGTAAAATTCTAGGTTCTGGCAAGCTTTCTTGAGTTCTTTTAAATATGAAGAAGTGAACTGTCTGTTGGCTGAGAAGAACAACTCTTTGATTTCAGTAGGAACTAACTTGCACAGCTGCCCTTAGTCTACAATTTGAATAGAAAGTAGGCAAATGACTGCCAATTACCAATTAACATGTGACTGTTCTTTCTAATATTGTTTCTTTTAAAATGAGAACCTCTGTTTGTTATACTAATTCAGCAGTTCACTTTAATTTGTATCACTTTTATTTAACAGTGCCTTAAACAATTCCCCCTTTTGTAATTACTGACACTTTTTTTCCCCTTGATATATTCCCTCATACACTGGAATTTATTAATATTCAATGCTTAAGAACACTTACAGGCATTATCTGTTTGCACTGGTTAATCATTGATTGTTTCTTTTCCATTTCTCACTCTTACCCTAATGCATCAAATGGGATTCTCATTTCAAGGGCTCTTATTTAGTATGTATGTATGTATGTATGTATGTTGAGGTTTGTATGCTGCTCCAATGGAAGGCAACTCTTGAGTGGCTTACTCAATAAAAAAAACTTTAAAAAAGAAAAATACAATGCAGTACAATACATTAATAAACAACACAGTATAACAATGCAATCAATAGCTGCCAACCTCATTAGGTAGACCAGAAATCAAATCTACAGGAAGGCTAAAACTACCTTTATTGAGATTGGCTATAAGAATCTTGAAAGTCTGATTGTGCTGGACCTCCTTCTCCTCCCTATACTTCAGTGAATTAAGGGAGTGTCTGCCTGAGCCATTTCCAGATATTATCTCATTCTGGAGTAAAAAATGTGTTTCATCCCCTTTTGCCTACTTCCTTACTGTCTACAGTAGCAGGCAACATATAACGGGGACACGGTGGCACAAGGGCTTAATGACGCTGGAGTTTGTCGGTCAGAAATGATCGGCGCTCCAGCGGTTCGGGCCCAGCTCCGCAGGACAGGGTGAGCTCCTGTCCCTTGTCCTAGCTCCTTGCCCACCCAGCAGTTCGAAAGCTATTCCATCTGCGAGTTGATAAATGGGTACTCCCATTTAGATGGGAGGAACCGGCGGTGCTGCGTGGGGGAGCAAAATACCGGTGCTGGCCAAACTCCGAATGCAGCCGGCATGAGCGACGAGCGATGCAAGCGGCGAGGAAGATCTACGGAGGAGGAAAAAGCCCGGATGACCCCCTAACGACCCCTGCTGGTCACACAGCGTAACAAGCACTAATTGTATAATTGTAAGATTTGTAAGACTGTAAGATTTCACTGTCTCACTGTTAGAATTATATATATATGTACTTTGTGAGCCGCCCAGAGTTCCCCATTGGGGGGAGATGGGCGGACAATAAAATTGAATGTATAAAGAAATAAATAACCTCTTTTAAAATAAAACTCAAGCCATCCCTCCAAAGTCCCTTGAAAGAGTCAGGCTTTACTAGCCTTCCAAAAGCATAGAACAGCCAGGGCTGTTCCAGTCTCAGGGGCTTGCTATTTCAGAGAATGGGAGCAGCAACAGAGAAGGCCCTGTAGAGGTATGGATCAACAACACTGAAGAAGGTATGCAGGAACAGTTAAAGTAAGATATAAGACAATTAAATCCTGGGAAAGGAGAAGGCATGAAAAAGAAACTCAACCTGATCATGAGTCTGAGATATCAAGGAGGAGCCTGTTCAGGAGAAACTCTGGGCAGTTTGTTACCAGATCTTATTAGATGGGCAAATTTTCCTGGAGTAGGTAGTCTTCTAAGGTTATCCAGATCCCAAGCCATGTAAAGCTGACAACCAACATTTAATTATACCCAAAAGCCAACTAGTAGTCAATGCAGCTCTTGCAGTAGAAATATTACATGGATGATCTATGAGGCATCCATAACAATTTGAGTCACTACGTTCTGGACCAGCTATAGCCTCTGCATGGTCTTTAGGTCAACTTATTTCTTTCCCCAGATGCTTATGAAGCTTTGAACACAAAGCTCTTAAATTGAATGTTGTGCTAAAGCATAATAAAGGTACAGCAGCTCTCAGATTTTCATCCTTTTCTTTACCACTCCAAATAAACAAAAGGAGATGCTCAGATGTTTTGAGCCTTGTTGTTGAAAGCTGAAAAATCAGGAGTATCCTCAACTTGGATTTGAGTATCCTCAACTTGGATCAGGAGTATCCTCAATTTATCCTGCCAAAACAGAACATAATTAGAACTATAGCAAGGATGATACAGTAAATAGTGGCTAATTGATATCAGAATAAAAAACTTCTAAACTACAAGAAGTAGGAAGCAGGCAATTCCAAGGCTAAATTGCAGCTGATCTTATCATATTGAATTATGATTTAGCAAATATGACATCTTGAAGTGGCCAGTAGGCTGTGCAGTGAACTCTTTTGCTCTTCCACTATTTAATTTCTCTTGCATTTTAATCAGGCTTGAATGCTTGTTTCCACCTAACTTGAAACCCATGTTTCTGTGGATTTCCAAACTTGGAGCCATCAGACATGTCAGAATTCTAATAGAATTGGTGGGTCTCATATTGTGAAAGGTTGCCTTAAAACCTTAGATCCCATCTCCAAAGGACAAGAAGACTTTCACCATCTTAATAACCTTGCATCTCACAATGAAATCTGTTGAGACAGAGAACTATACAATGAATGTAGAGTTTGTCATTGAATGTACAATTTTCTGTCATCTCCCTTTTTGGCTCTGCCTACATTAAATTTAGATTAATTATGATTTACTTGGATATTATTTTTAGTAGTTTGGTTAAAATTGTTTGCTGCAGTGTAGTAATGTTTTAATGGTCCTGAAGTCTTTCTGCCTTAAGGTAGCTCAGTATACCTCAACCTACATATAAGAACCTCAGTCAGTTGTCATCAGTCTGGATTGTAAAGAAATGCTATTTATTTACTATAAAATACATAACATGAAACTCTATAAATGCTATGTTGCAGCTCTACAGAGCAAAAAACGGAGGGGGATGGAGAGTGCACACAATAACATACTGAAAAACAATGCTGACATCTGGATATAGCCAAGCCTTAATACAGATGTGAATTTGTAGAATATGAATATAGTGGACTTCTCAAACTGCCTTCTTCCAGATGTGTTGGAATTGTACTCCTAGTATTCTAGAGACATCATGGTGACCACCGTGATGCTTGAACAACTCTGGGAGTTCCAATACTTCCAAGGAGTGCAAGTTTAGGGAAGGCTAGAATGAATATTTGCCCTTTCCCTTGTTTTCTTCAGAAATCTCCTCCTTATCCCCATTAAGCAAAACACAGTTTGCTTTTGAATCAACCTTGGCTCCTGGCAAGTCCATGGACAAGTCCATGCAGTTTTATTCGCAACATTTTTGGAAGTGGTTTGCCGGTATCTTCTTTGGGCAGGTAGTCACCCAGCTGGCACCCGTACCTAAAGAAGGACTAGAATTCAGGTCTCCCAATTCCTAATGCAGCAGCTTAACCACTAGATCTAACTGCTCTTGCTCCTTGCCTGCATTGTAGACATATAAGCACAGTTTAGAGTCACCCTGGCTTTGCTGTATGCGTCTGTAGTTTGTCTGTAATGCTTTTTGATAACAGATAACAAGCACAACTGCATAGCTATTTCCTGAAATTTGGGTGTGCATTGTACATGAATGAAAAGTGGAGTCTTTTATTTCCATCAGGCATAAAATGTATATTAAAAGATATCATTTGTGTTGTGATGATTCTGCCATTATAAATAAAAGGAAAAATCTAAAACAATAGATCCCAAAGAAAGGCAATTATTTTGCATACCTTTCTGTTTTTAATTTTATTTTAATTACATTTTAAGAGATAGCAGATTTCTCTACTAGAGAACTATTCTGAGAATTTCTCAGAGAAGTAGCTCTCTACTAGACACATTTAAAATATTTTTTACAAAGTCAGTAAGGGAAAAAAAACAACAACCCAGCAACCTGGTTGTTTTCATAAAAATTCAGACATTAAATGAGAATATTTTGTCAAGTAACTAGCCCATAGCTACAGTAGTTGCTATGACATGACCTACTTTAAATAGTATTTCCAATTCACACATCAAATTTAGTCTATTTAATCTGATTGCCTTCACCTAAATTAGTTCTGTCAGTGTGTGTAAGGGTACAAGGCTGAGGATTATTGCTAGGACAGATTTTAGCCAATTGCAGGCCAGAAAAAAGAGTGTGTTAGAGAAATATTCTTTGTTGTTGTTTATATTATTCATATTATTGCTATTTCACTTGCACTCTGTATAAACTGCCCCTAGCATTCGTTTTGTATTATTCCTCAAAGCTTCTTATCTTTAAGAAGGGTCTGAACTGTTTTAATTATGCCTTGTGTTTTGTTTCAACTCAGCAAGACAAGTATGCTCCTTTAGTGTGTGTGTGTGTGTGTAATAAAAATGTTCATTTTACAACTGTGTGGATTTGGATCTGTCTGCTAAATGGCATTTAAAGACTCACTCAAAGGCAGAGAAGGGAATTTATACTTTTGTGCCTCCACTAAATATTATATTTATTCTATTCTAATGGAATAGAGAGTGGTGTATCTCTTATTTTAAAATGGAAATGGATGGTCACTAGGGGTATTTGCAGGGGGTCAAAAAGAAAGAAAAAATCAAGGCAGTGGCCACAACATGCAATCGGAGCCCTGCCTCTTTTTTATGTGCATTGTGACTCCCTTCCTGCAGGCACCTCTGATGGTGGCAAAGACCAAAACTTAGGCCCTGGATTTTGCCAGTTCTCTCCACGCTGGTCTCAGAAACGGGAAGATTGTCAAGAAAGACAAGCACATTTTGAAAATTTAAGCTTTCTTTTGAATGTATTTCTTCAGCGGAAAAAGAAGCGTGTGTTAACTTCTTATATAGTGATATGATAATCATTCTAGCTGACTGGAAATGTAGAACGAATCTCTTAAATGCATAATATTTATTGAGATTCATAAGTGTGAGTTGGAACAAAAAAAGTTGTGGTGTAGAGTGCTCTTGGGTGGCATTCTGGTCAGCTAGCTGGTCTTGTTCTAAACATTCCATACCATTCCATCCTTATTTCTTGTCCTGCCATCCATTTTCTTCGTTTGTGTGACTTTTTACATACATACATGCATACATATATTGAATATCAAGTCAGTATTCCACAGCTACTGACTATTTCATTCATCGCTGGATTGTTTTGAGATTCTACCCCTTTTCTTTCCATTTTTCTTTAAACCTTTATGCATACATTGGGTTTATCAAAATTTCTTAGCATGGAGGTTATTCTAGGAAGCACTACTTGGAACTGATGTTGCTCTCACTTGGAATGATAGTTTAGAAAGTTGTGGTGGCTGTGTGATCCCAGAGGACTCTGTTCTTTCCCCATGGTTTTCTTTATACCTACATAAGCCACTAGGAGAGGTCATCCAGAGATTTGGCCTGGAACATCACCAGTGAAGGGGTGGCATTCAGTTTTATTTCTTTTCCATCAGATGCAGGGGAGACTCTGAATGGCCTGAATCTGTGTGTGGTAATCCATTAACAAGTGATATGGTCATTGAATTGGCTACACAAGAACAAACTGATACTCAGTTTGGGCAGGGATGGAGATAACGTAATGGGCAGTTTGTTCAGCAGATAAAAAATTTTCAATCCATTCTTGAAATGGTTGCACTTCTCAAAAGTATTGGATATACAGTATCTAATGATACAGAGTAGAGGAAGAATCATCTGGTGTCCTATTTCCCATCTTTATTCTGTTGCTGTTATGTCCCTAAAAGGGGTTAAGGTTGGAATAGCCAAAAGCCACCCCCTTTGAGATTGTCCATGCCAGTATTGTTTCTAGTAACTCTTGAAATTTCTGTCCTTTTTAAAATAACTTTTATTGAAGGTATTTTTTCAAAGTTAAAAAGGTAAACACTAAATAATATAAAGAAAGAGTTAGAAAAGATGAAAGATAAAGAAAAAAGTGATAAAGCAATAAAAAGGAGAAAAAGAAAATGAAAACAGTTAAGGAAGCAACTTCTGATCTTTTTCACAGCAGTTATACATGTATTTAAAGTGGTTTCTCCCTTTCAGAATTAAATAACATAATTCCCTTCTCCTCGTATTCTGCTCTTATTAATCAATAAATCCAGAAATCATCTGTTCATTTTTATCCATTTTCAGCAAAAGGTTCATAAAGGGTTTCCAGTCTTTTATAAAGGTAGTGTTTATTCCTTTCCTAATCAAAAAGTTAATTTAGTCATTTCTGCAAATTCAGCCATCTTCACCGTCCATTCTGCCATTGTAGGTATTTCTATATTTTTTCCATCTTTGTGCATATAATAACCTTGCTGACAGTACTGTATATAAAATCAATCATTCATAAGTCTTTTCTAATTGACTATCCGTAAGTCCTGATAGAAAAAGTTCTGGTTTCATCTGGATGTTGATTTTTAAAATTCTCTGTGTCATCATATGTATTTCTGTCCAGTATATATATATATATATATATTTGCTTTTTCAAGTCCACCATGCATGTAAAAAGTCCCTTCATGCTTTTCACATTTACGATGGTTCAAAGTACCCTTCTACATTTTAGACAATTTCTCTGGTGACATATACCAATGGTACATCATTTATAAAAGTTCTCTTTTAAATTGTAAGACGATGTGAATTTCAATTCCTTTAGCCACATTTTTCCCATTGATCCATCTGTATATTGTAACCAAAATTATTTGCTCATTTTATCATATACTCTTTAAATTGTTCATCTTCCATTTCAAATCTCAATAAAAGTTTATACATTTAGTAATTACATGTTCATCATTTGTATGTAATTCAGTTTTAAACTCTGTTACTTGTTGTTCCATCCCTGGTAACTTTTATCAATATTAAATCTTTCTTTTAGAAACTTCTGTGTCTTTTTGATAGATATGTAGATATCTCTGGCCTGTGGTTCACATTTCTCTCTCCCTGCTTTTGCCTGCCTTTTGACCCATTTTGAAAGTTAAGTCCTTTTTTATCTTTGCTGATGTTTAATAAACATTGAGCTGTATTTTTGCTAGCCGAAAAGAGTGGCGTATGTGCTTGCTCTGATCTAGATATAGGGACTGGTAGCAGTGCTAGATACATACTAAACTGGAATTACCCATAGTAATTTTCCAACAAAAAAGTCAGATTGGGTCCACAGTATGAAGTATTTACTTGAATGGCTTATGACTTGAAGCACCTTTTATCATTTTCTGCTAAAATGTCAGCTGGATAGGGATAGTCCATGGACAGAGACAATTTGGTCACATTTTCACCTGGTCTCTTCTCAGCTTGGGTAGATATTGCAATGGATTGCATGTCGGATTGCCATTAAAACAAGACTGATACCTGTATGTAGTCCAAAACAGAGTTGCATGATTACTAATCGACACTGGTCATTTTTATTAGATGAAGCTGGTATTTCACTCATCATCTGTTTATAAGTTTGATTAAAAGTGCTGGGACTTTTAAAGGGTTTATTGATGACAACAAAAACAATTTCTTGCACACATCTTTATACAGAATTTTAGGGCTTCTTTAGAACTTCTGCTTTGTGTGTAGTGAAATAATATACTAATCTTCATCCCAAGGAAGACCATTCCACAATTTAGAAGTAATACAGAAAGCCCGTTTCTGTGTTTCAGAAGAATCAGCTTTTCCAAGGGCTATCTTCAGAAATACTTGCCACACAAACCTTATTAACCAGACAGGTTCCTGTAAAGACACATTGTCCATCAGCTACCTAGGGCATATGTTTGTTTATAGCTTTGAAGTTTATGACTACTGTTTGAACAGAGCCCCAAAAACAAATGGCAACCAATGCAAATATTTGAATCTTAGAAGATCACGTTATTATGTTCTCTAGCTCCAGGGAAGCTCAATTTTCTCACAGTTCAGTAATGTTGGCATTCTTCCTGCTTCAAAGAAGGCAAATTTTGCACATTGACTCAACAGGGAGCCTTCTCTGAGGGCAGGTAATTCAGGAGTGTCTGAAAGAACAAGTTATAGCAGAGAAATGGCACACTACCAGCTCAGTCAGTGAAGGCTGATCAGAAGGTGCCGATATCCAATCCATGAATCTTACAGAGAGTTGACAGAACTTCAGTGGAGGATATTTGGGGCTTTTATTTCTCATTACGCTCTAGTAGGGGCTTTTATTTCTCATTACATTCTGTCAGTATAGTTCTTCAGTATAGATGTTTAGCAGAGGAAGGGACACAAAGAGAAAGTGATGGACATAGAAAATAGACTGAATCGGAGGAGGGAGGGCATGGGCTGGCAGGTGGGCAAGGTTGGTAGGCTCACTGGACTTGGTAGGCTAGATGTAAACATGAATCTAAATCATTTATGAGAAATTATATATATTCTGTAGAAAAGATGCAATATAAAATATTATTCTGAAGTACAAAAAAATCTTCAGTTGTTGCAACTGAAAGAGAGTTCAAACATTGGTATCTCTACAGAAGGAAATTATGGAGCAAAGGGAAAGGTGTGGGACAAAGGTCTTTACAAAATGGTTCTTTGGTTCTCACTCTCCTATGTCTCTGTTATTATGTCAGTATATTATATTAATACTATCTATTCCCTATCTAAGAACCAGTTTGGTGTAGTGGTTAAGGCATCAGGCTAGAAACCAGGAGACCGTGAGTTCTAGTCCCCTTTAAGCATGAAGACATCTGGGTGACCTTGGGCCAGTCACTCTCTCTCAGCCCTAGGAAGAAGAAGGCAATGGCAAAGCACTTCTGAAATCTTGCCAAGAAAACTGCAGGGACTTCTCCAGGCAGTTGCCAGGAGTCAACACTGACTTGAAGGCACATACACACATTTGCTACCTACCGCAATATATATTATATTAATATCACCTACCCCTTATCTCCCACAGTGAATCTCAACAAAATATATTTTGTCTGCTTTGACTATATTTAAAAATAATGGAGTTCCTTGTGTAATGATTAATTCCTTTATCTAGACTGTGGGGTCAGTGAAATTAGGCCTTGTGATGGTACTTTTAATTTTTGTGAGCCAGGGATGAGAACAATATGAGGCACAAAAATGTAATTTTACATTCAGAAGCTGGGAATGAATGGAATGGAGTGATATTATTAATGTCATATTAAATTTATATACCACCCAGAGTTGCTGGGAGTCAGGTGGCATATGAATTTGGTAATTATTAGAAACTGCATGTTTCAGGGTGGCTTTCTGATATCTTTGTGAAATTTCATGTATCCTAACATATCTTCGGCATTCTGAATAGTTAGTTGTGGGTTGAACTGTCACCTTCAGCCTGTTCTGGCCTAATTGCCTTGTGATGGATTATGCTGGTAGACTACTTTCTTAGTTGGCTCTTCTGGGCATACCTTGGAGTACAATAACAATAGAAAGATAATGTCCAGGACAGAAGAAGAACAACAACATGGGTATTGACACAGCTATTGCATTTGAGAATAGCCATAATTACATATAAGCTAAATCCTCTCTGCCAATAGAAGTGAATATGTATAGCTCAGGGTTCAACTATGGAATCCTTGGGGTTCTCTGAGCTTGTTTTCTTGAAAATGTTTTGTTACCTGGCTAGGTACCATCTTCAGTGCTAAATCGTCTCTGCCATATACCTCACTATTGCAGAGCAGCCATGTAAAACCATTGGTGTGTTAAAACAGGCCCAATTGCTAAAAGATTTCTAGAAATGAGATTCAGTGTTTAAAAACCAAAGTTATGGGCAGCACTGATATGCCATTCAGTTAATTCCCAGAAGGCAACTTGCACACTAATGAGCATAATTCAAAGGCAAATCAGTTTTTTGAATTGAAGTTCAGTTCATTAATGTCTCAATGTGTAAATAAAAACCCATAACAGAGTCAAAAAGGCAATGTATTAATATGCCATAAAATTTTAGTTGAGTTTCTCATAATGAAATCATTATATTAATTTTCATGGCTTTAGAGCTTTACTGAGGCCTGTAATCCATGTTTAAATTTGATGGTGGCATCCATTATAATTTTATTGGTTTATAATTTCTGTGTGCAATTTCCATACATTTGATTCCACTGTTAGCATCATGAAGCCTTTGCTATGTTTACACACAGGGCAAATATAACTGAAGGAGAGATGAACACCCACTTTCTTTTTTTTTAAATACATTTTTCTTATTACCTATATTTTCATATGGAAAGAGTCACTCCAAAATTATGAAGTTGCACTGATCCCATTTGGGTTTCTGCACATATCAGTTTCCCATTCAGATGATTTTCCCACTAGCAGATGAGAGTCATCCAATCATGTCTTAAAATAACAATAATCTGCTTTGCTCTAGCAGGATAAGACATAGAGCCTTATGGACTCATTGGCTTCCTGTTTTATTCAGTTATTTATCCCATAACTATTTAACATCCAAAAATTAGTATGCCCAAAGAAACACAAAACACAGATAAACACCCCAGGATAATGAAAGAAAAAAATGGGATGCATATTTTCCCCAAAAAATACTTTAAACAAACTTGCAATCTAAAAAGTAAGCTATGTAAGGTTGGTAATATTTTTCTAAACTGCCTATATCAGTCATGTTCTTTGGAGAACAAGACAAAAGGGAGGCTGTAGTCATTTTGATAAGCTATTTAAAATAGATACTTGTGAAATGTTATATGCTTTCTAAAACAGCTGACTATTATGGATATTACATATTTAAATGTTATATCAGAAAATAGAATTTAGAATGCTTTTGTAAAAATGATTCAGTCATTTATTGTTAGTTGTTATTGGCCCCAATTGCTAGTTCCAGAAAATATACTTTTGTCTGGAAAGCCTTCATTTCATTTTCCAAAATATAAAACAATCACTCCTAACACAGACAGACACAAAAAGCATGTAAAAAAGGAAATTAGAAACATAACATAATATTTGAAGTGATTAATTGACTACTTGGGGACTGCAGTTAATCACTGAATCACTTACTGTAGAATATTTGATTATTAAATACAATACAGAACTAAATACGTATAGCAAATGTTACAGACTTTTAGAAATGCTATGTTTTTCTTCAGAACTTCCTGATAGGAATTTGTATTCTGAACTCCCAATGTTTATTTCATTTTTCTTACTATGCCTTAGTCAAGTTAGTTCTGATTATTTAGGATGAATAATTAAATTTTACTCAATCATCTTTGTAGTTCAGAACTCTAGGCAGCGCCTGGTTAAATTCCCTGATTTAATCACTGGGTTTTGATTTTATTCTTCATTCAGTGTAATCATTCTTCATTCAGATGGAGGAGGTTGCATCTGGAGCATTTGGGAGAGAAGGATAAAACAAGTGTGAGCTACTGTTGTTTGCTGGTATAAATAGGAAATGGCAAAAGATTTTGGCCTGATTTTCACAAGCAACAGAATAAGAAGGCCAAGTCTTACTGTGTGAGAATGGATTGTACCATGTACCTTATGTGTCACAAACAGTTTACACACACACAAACACACACATTCCTTTGTTTCAAAACTCTAGTTAAGTGGAACCTATTGGGTCAAGTAATTTTACTCAATGTGGAATTCTTTGTTTGTTTACAGGTGAAACTCGAAAAATTAGAATATCATGCAAATGTTCATTTATGTCACTATGGCAACTCAAAAGGTGAAACCAATATGAGATAGATGCATTACATGCAAAGCGAGATATGTCAAGCCTTACTTTGGTATAATTGTGACGATTATGGCGTACAGCTTATGAAAACCCCAAAGTCACAATCTCAGAAAATTAGAATAGTGTGAAAAGGTTCAATATTCTAGGCTCAAAGTGTCCCACTCTAATCAGTTAATGAATCCATAATACCTGCAAAGGGTTCCTGAGCCTTTAAATGGTCTCTCAGGCTGGTTCAGTAGGAATCACAAGCGTGGGAAAGACTGCTGACCTGACAGTTGTGCAGAAAACCATCACTGACACCCTCCATAAGGAGGGAAAGCCCCAAAAGGTAATTGCAAAAGAAGTTGGATATTCCCAAAGTGCTGTATCAAAGCACATCAATAGAAGGTTATGTGGAAGGGAAAAATGTGGTAGAAAAAGGTGCACAAGCAGCAGGGTTGACCGCAGCCTGGAGAGGATTGTCAGGAAAAGGCCATTCAAAAGTGTTGGGGACTTTCACAAGGAGTGGACTGAGGCTGGAGTTAGTGCATCAAGAGCCACCACACACAGAGGGATCCTGGACATGGGCTTCAAATGTCATATTCCTCTTGTCAAGCCGCTCCTGAACAACAAACAACGTCAGAAGCGTCTTACCTGGGCTACAGAAAAAGAACTGGTCTGTTGCCCAGTGGTCCAAAGTCCTCTTTTCTGATGAGAGCAACTTTTGCATCTCATTTGGGAACCAAGGACCCAGAGTCTGGAGGAAGAATGGAGAGGCACACAATGCACGATGCTTGAAGTCCAGTGTGAAGTTTCCACAGTCTGTGTTGATTTGGGGAGCCATGTCATCTGCTGGTGTTGGTCCACTGTGCTTCATTAAGTCCAGGGTCAACGCAGCCGTCTACCAGGAGATTTTGGAGCACTTCATGCTTCCTTCCGCAGAGGAGCTTTATGGGGATGCTGACTTCATTTTCCAGCAGGACTTGGCACCTGCCCACACTGCCAAAAGTACCAAAACCTGGTTCAATGACCATGGGATTACTGTGCTTGATTGGCCAGCAAACTCGCCTGACCTGAACCCCATAGAGAATCTATGGGGCATTGCCAAGAGAAAGATGAGGGACATGAGACCAAACAATGCAGCGGAGCTGAAGGCCGCTATTGAAGCATCCTGGTCTTCCATAACACCTCAGCAGTGCCACAGGCTGATAGCATCCATGCCACGCCGCATTGCGGCAGTCATTGCTGCAATAGGGGCCCAAACCAAGTACTGAGTACATATGCATGCTTCTACTTTGCAGAGGTCCGATATTGTTCTATTTCCAATCCTTGTGTTATTGATGTCATGTAATATTCTAATTTTCTGAGATTGTGAATTTGGGGTTTTCATAAGCTGTACGCCATAATCATCACAATTATACCAAAGTAAGGCTTGACATATCTCGCTTTGCATGTAATGTGTCTATCTCATATACTGGTTTCACCTTTTGATTTGCCATGCTGACATAAATGAACATTTGCACGATATTCTAATTTTTCGAGTTTCACCTGTATAGTATGAGAAAATCCAAAAACTCCTGACCTTCTGAAATCTTATGCGATATGGTCCACCATAAGGCATCAAGATTCTGCCAAAACATGTCACATCTACAGGATTTATTAAGGAGAAATCAGAATTTATTCTGAATTGATCTTTAGGTTGTAGGGATTACATAAAGCTGCCCTGGGACTGAACTGAATTGCAGGTTACAGTTTATCAAAGAAGGTTCTTCAGCCTTGGATTGACTCCATTTAACACTCCATTTGATCTTTTTGATGTCATTTTGATGTCCTTGATACCCTACCCCCCAAATGCACATGTCATCATATATGCCAACTGCATGTTAAATAAAGATTTAAAAATATTTACTGCATTATTGGCAAGTAGATTAAGTTCATTCTTAAGTAACTATACTTCTCTGGATCCATTTATGTTGTTTCTATAGCAATCGATTCAAAGAATATTAATGCATTATGCTAAATATGCCTAAGTTGTACTGGCTTTATTGTCGTTCAGTGTTTTTAAGATGAGATGTAAATGTCAGGAAAAAAAATGTATTGTTGGAAATGGATATCAGTTTATTTCTACTCTCCTATCCATCAGCATAAGCAGCAACAAGGATCAGTGAACAGGATGCAGAGTTCTTTTTTCAACCTAAGCAGGAATGCCTACTCTCTGTACTTTGATTTCATTAGACAAGCATTAGCATGGAATATTAGCGAAAGCAAGGATATTCAATACAATATCAAATAATCTGCTTAAAGATTATACACAAATCTCTAGTTCACACAGGTGTACTTGGTAGCACAAGAGTTGGGAGAGGAAACCAGCAAAAGCTCTTTTGAAAAGCTATCTATTTCCATCGCATCTGTTATCAGCTATAAGCCATAAATGTGATGGGGGTATATTTGCATATGTTCGCACCATAAGAGACAGATTGTGTCTTATTCCTGGGGTCTTTCCTATAACTTTGCCAGTAGAGTACTCATCCTTATTTGTGCCCTCTGCTATTTGATATCTGTTCTTTAAAGGATTCTTCCTTTGGTCCTAATTTACATTTTCCAGGAGGAGTTTGAACCTTTCTAGTTTGATATTAGCAAACTGTAACTGTTCATATACTGAAAACACTGAATATGCTTTCAGTAAGCAATTTTTTTGCTTCCAAGTCTGTATCAGGCTCAGTACAGGGTGTTGCTGATCCACATCCTCCTCAGGTTCTTCAAGTGCTATTAATTCTTCACTTTGCCGGTCCAAAATAGAACAGTTTGGGGTATTTACAGACTCATTAAGACTCACCTCACTCATTGGGTCATTTTTCAGCAATAGCTGATCCAGTGTGTATTGTTTCCTGTCCTCGGAGCTGTTTTGCCAGTGTTTCTTCTAGTTTTTGACTGTCTGCTCTCTCGAATCTTACCTATTTTTTAGAGATTTGTTCCTAATGACATTTCTCATCTCGTAGCTAAAGCAAATGTTTCATAATACATGGACCAGAATAAGGCCATAAGCTATTTAAATAAAGGTTTGGCAGAGTGTTACAATTATGTTCCTCAAGTTTACACAATGATTTTTCTTAAAAACTCAGAGACATATCTCAATTGCAGTTTCAGTTAGCTAAATTTCAAGTTTAGTTACTACGCTATAACCCAGTGTCTTGACATAGAAACAATGAAGATTCTAATAAAAGACTGCCTATAAAAATTGTGCACTATGAAATACATAAAGTCATCTAACATCCCATTACATTTAGACATAATATTAGGGGCTGTAAGTCCAATAATCACAGTGCTATTGAGAGTCATCCTCCATAACATTACCTCTGCAATTACTGTAGAAACATATCAGAAGTTCAATATAAATAAAGGTAAAATGTCACACTAGCACACTACTGTGACTAAGCAAAGGATTATACAAAAATACCAACATTCTAGATAGATCCTGTAATCTACCGGTTCTTATTCATTGTATGTTCTTGATTCGCTTTGTACACTGGAGCCCCAAAGTAGGCAACATTGCATGTTATTGAGAAATTGAGATCTGATGGTACCATGTAAAGAAACGGTGATCCATATGAGCTTGGGACCCTTAGCAGTATAGGAGAAATTAAAGCATTTTATGGATCTATAGGATGAGCATTGAAAGGGGAAATACTCAATTCAATTTGCCTAGTCCCAAACAAGTACAGATGTTCCAGTTCTGAGGTGGTCTTATATCATTCTTCCAAAACACTTTTAATGCAATATTAAAATGCACTAATGTAAAGGACATTTTGTGTTTTGGGTGATCGAGTGTGAGAGGTATGCTGCTTGCATTACTACATGTCTCCAGTTATGGGGGAACAGAAGGCTGCATACCTTTTCTAGGTCAACCTGTCACTCTGTATATAGTTTGAAATTTAAATATGCAGCAAGTCTTATCATATCCCAAGGAATTAGGTTAGAGGGAAAGAGTCCTCAATATGCTAATTTTGTCATCAGAGTCATCAGCAGGAGCAGGTTTAAAAATTAACTTTGATCATTCAACTGCTATGTTAATTAACACAGATAATCACTGAAACAGCTTCAAGAAGTCAGGTGGCTTTAGATATCTATTAGTAATTATTACAAAGGATTGACACCAATTAAATGTCATGGTTATGACCCTCTTCTGTGCAAGATTGAAAGAGAACTTAAATCGTGGCAACTTCTTTGCTTGGCCAAGCAGAATAGCTGCAGTTAAAACGACTTTATTTGCAGAACGAAACTTGAAACAGCTTGAGGGTTCTGTCAGAACAACACTTGAAATGTTTTAAATCTTCCATATATAAGAAACAATTGGAACTTGGGAACAACAGCTGGTCTCATTTTCTCTCTTTGCCTCTCAGTCTTCACTCCACAGCCACAGTAGTAGGTAGTAGTAATAGGTAAGTAGATGCTGAGTGCTACTTGAAAATTACAGAATATTTGGCTGAGAGGATAATTTTAAGGCAACTTACAAGAATTACAGCAGTGTGTAATCGCTAAAATAAAGCTGTTTCCATGGTCTTTAATTGCAATCCTGTAGTGTCTGTGAGAGCATCTCAATTCATCTCATCATCGAATTAATTGTATCCCTTCACCCCAAAGATTACAGAGAGAAATTCAAAATTAAAACTTATCTACCTCTGTCAGCTTCTGAGGCCAGTTCCTACCAATGGTGCAATATCTAACAGGAAGGACGGAAGGACTGGCTAGAACCTGCTATGCCTGCATGCAACAAAACATGCCACATCCCAGTTTGACTGTATTTATATGACTTTACAAGTCTTCTGGGTCTCTCACAAGAAACTTTTCTCTTTATGAACTAAACTGAATGATAGAACCTATTTTTAAAAATCAACCTGCCATTATATGACCTCTAAAGATCTTCAGTGTGTATCGTGCAGCACGTATCATGCCTTTGGTGTTTAAACTATTATTGTCAATCTGCCACCAGTCTGATAATCTGTTGCTTAACAAGGTGAAGAGAGTGACATGTCATCACTTCTGCGGAACACAGTGGGCTTACTACTGAAAAGACGTGCTTTGTGCTATTTGGGGTGGGATGAAGGGAAATGTTGCCAGTGAAAACACAACTTCTGTGTTTGTGGACGTTTTAGTGGTTAAATATAGTTTTGAAATGGAACTGGTTTGTTTTCCCCCTGAGGAAGGACTGAAAAGACTTTGCTGAAAGCAAAAACACAGATTTGTTCTCAGAAAGATAGGGGTCAAAATCCTTCTTGATCCTTGCCTTTGAGACAAATTTAATTCCCACTCATTCTGGCTCCCAGCATTGTCAGGAACAGAAATTAATCTTATAGAAGTTCATAGTGCTATGAATACTTTCATATTTTTATAACTCTTATGGATATAGTTGTGTGCATTTAACCAGATACATTATTTATGCACAGCTGACTGTAATTTTTTTCTTACTGTTTCAAAACTTGTGGCTGAAATAAAAGACATTAAGGAACCAAGTATTGCCCTTGTTCTGCCAGTGCTAATGGACCACATTTTAGCCTCTTATATATAGCCTTTGCTTTTCAAATTGTTCCATGCAAGCGAAGGAGAGAGCTAGTACTGAAGTGGGCAGCAGGCTTATGTCCTTTCCTTTGGTTTCCATACCACCCATGGTATGGAAGATGAAGAAGGAACTCTGGAGACCCAAGGAGTCCATGACATTTTCTTTGTCTTTCAACAGGAACACTGAGGGGAAAAAAAAAAAAAAGATGTTGAAGGCATAGTTGGCTTTGCATCCTAATGTGACTTTTGCAAGATAGCTAAATTTTCCTGACATCCATAACAATTTCACATTCCCTGCAGCACATCCTAGCTATATCTCAGTTTATTAAACCACAAGGTAAATGAACTCTGGCTGGTGTGGGTCTTCCGGGCTGTGTGGCCGTGTTCTGGAAGTTTTGTTTCCTAACGTTTCACCAGCATCTGTGACCGGCATCTTCAGAGGGCAGGAGCACAGACAGGAGCAGTTCTCTCTGTGCCCAGGATGATGTGACCCTTTTGTGGGTATTTATAGAGATCTGAAGGGGGGGATGGGGGGTTAGGGGGGTTAGGGGGTGGGGGGGTTGGGTTAATGAGTGGCTGCTTGTTTTGGTGTCCTAATGTGTGTGTATCTTCCTGGGGGTTAGGCAGGGTTTATTCTTCTATTGAGTTGTTAACGAGTGGCTGCTGAGGGTGATGAGCATGTTCATTGTGTGAACTGTTCACACATCCTGGTGGTTAAGCTGAGTTCATTGACCTTTTGCAGGCTGTATTTTTCAGGATTGGTAGCCAGGTTCTGTTGATTTTTAGACTCTCCTCTTTTTTATTGAAACTGTGCTGGTGTTTGTGAATCTCAATGGCTTCCCGGTATAGCCTGGTATAGTGGCTGTTGGTGTTGTCTGAATGAACTCTGTTTTGGTACATAAAGCCTATTCATTCCCATTTTCTTCCTCTACTCAGATGAATGGCACCCCTCCTCCCAAAAAAAGATGACAGCCAGATCTAAGGTTAAGTTTTGTTCTCACAAAATACATTAGGATTTGTAAGCCATAAATGAAAGATTGTTAAAAGATTGTAATTATGGCATAGTTTGGCATAAGAAGCCATTAAATTGGTTCAGATGCAGTGAGCAGTTTTGTCTTTTCTGGTTTCTTCATTCACTTATAAAGAGGTGGGAAGAAATAGGCTACATGGAGTAGCGTGCTGCTTATTCACAATCTATTTTAATAAGCAAGGATTTTTGGCTGAAAGCAGTGTGTAAACACGGCTATTAGGTAGCGATTTCTAATGTGGTTCCAGTTAGCATGCCACTGTTTTGCTGTTTTAAATAAAAGGGGGGGGGGGGAAGCAGCATTTTTTTAAAAAGCAAACAAATTAAAAGAGCTGGTCTCCCTGTCAATTTTATTGAATGGATTGCTTTTGTTGCTTTCCGGAGTTTTTATAGTAAATTTAGTACAAAAGGGATAACGCCTCTTTGCCTATCTATCTACAGCATCTATCTACAGAGGGGAAGCAAAGTTAACATACAGCATTCATCTGCCCAAATGGTCTAAAACCAAATAATCTGGATTTCCTAAATGTCTATCTTAGCATGAAAGGTCAGATGCCTTCCATAGAATATCAAGCATATGGTTTCTAAACTGCTATTCCAGTTGTGTTGGCTGCAAAGCTAGTTTAGCAGTCAGGGAGTTTAAATTTGGATACTTGGATTTGAAACCAGTTGCTGTTCAGAGCTTCTGTGTGACATGGAAAATCATTTGTTCTTTCCTTGCTGGCTAAATGAAAGCTTGATAGATTAATATCTGAACAACTTGAGGATAAATATTTTTGTCACATGCCTGTTCAATACACTTAAGAAAAAGAAACAGATGTATCAACATGTCCTGGCACTTGAAAGCTTGTTTATGACGGGCAAAACAATAAAATACAATTTCACTGATATGGAGGTAACACAATATTCCTCTCCATCTGAAATTAAGGCTTTCAGTTGCTCTTCCATCCCACTGGTTTAGTAGTTTAATTGAAGCCTCTGGCTTTGCTATTGATTTTGTTCTGCTGTTCAACTTTTAAATGATTTCATATTTTTATGTTATTGAACTATTACTGGTTTGTACTGCTTTCTTTTAGGGTGTTAGATGGAAATGTAGCTTTAAAAAGATAATATAAATAAATATTTTTATTAACCTACCTTCCTTTCAAACTTCTGCTGGCCTTCTCTACAAACTTGGCTATTTTCCTCTAATTTTCTTTGACTCTGAGGCTCCACTTTTCAGTGCCTTTGTTGCTTAGAATTTAAATTACATTATTAACTGTTGGAAGGATCCATTAACATTCTGCTGTTTGACACAGCCTCTCTAAGCCGTGACATTCATATCCTGGTCAGTTTTTGTATAGTCACAGATATTGCCTCTTATTTATTTTTATCTTCTGACTGAACAGAGCACTTTAATGGAAAGAACCAAAGCATTTGTGAGTTGACAACTTTACTGAATTTAGTCTAACCTGGCCAGATAGAGAGATATCCACTCATTCATTAGTTTCTGGAAAACTATTAACACTGATATATGTAATGTTAAAAACCTAATATTTCTGATTTTTATCCCTTGAATCCTTTTTTTTTTTTTTAAATCAACAGGGTGATTGTTTGACTATACACTACTCAGAGGCAAACCCTATTGATTTCATTAGGAAATATATCTTGGTTGGGCTATCCAAAATTGCAGCAGCATTTCTATTATGAAAATATGAAGGGATTGTATAAAATAAAACAAAAACTGCTCTGCCATTAGACCCCTATAATTGATTTGTTCTATGAAATCAATTCAGACAAGATTTATGGGGTGCAGCTTTGGGCCTGATTATGTGACTTATTCTGAGGAAGGCTATTTATGTCATATTCAGCTAGTTGGTTACATTTTTAATTTCCTTACTTGGCCAGAGGCAGTGACTCAGTATAATCTAAATTCCAAACTTAATATTATTTGACAATTCTGAAGTATGGATCAGTCCTCGATAAAAGTATTAGGTACATTTCTACATTATTTTAACAAATGAAGGACTTTTGGATTCCTTACCTTCCAAGGCATGTCACAACAAAGCATGTGTTCCTCTGCAAATGGTAACAGAGGCTTTGACTAAGCAAGACTTATTTTCCTCTGCATTCTGAGTTACTATGTATTTATCAAATTTCCTACCTCCTTTTCAGCATTACAGACTAATATAAAAACAATTAATTTGTTTTAATCTGTGTTGAATTTTAGATAAGAATCCATGTTCTTGAGTATTATGCACATTGGCTAACTAACAAATTCTCCCAAATTCTCCGGAAATGACATATTATTTAGACTCTAGACCTGCCTGCAGCCAAAAAAAAAAAAAAAATCCTGGGCCTCAAGCATTTGAAACCAGTAAACATATTTGGAACACTGTCAGGTTGTTACTTCCAGACACTGTTTTCTTCCCCACACCCACTCCAATATATATTTTTTCCCATATAGGAAGCTTCTTCTAGGCATGCTGATTGAATGCCCATTGTATCAACAGAGAAATGATCCCCCTCTTATTACTGGAAGTATAATATTTTTTGATGTCAGTGAAGAGTAAAGGCAATCCCATGATGGTAAATTAATGAACTTAGCAAATTGCCTACCATCTCAGTTTAGCGCTGCTTTTCCGTTTGTACCCAGGATCTCAGGACTTTGTGGTTTGTCTGAGCTATAACAAAGAACATAGGTGATTTCCACATAGCGGCCTAAGCTGCTTGTCTCTCATGCTGCTACTGGCTTTTAAGCCAAATTCAGAAATTCTGGCCTGGATTGCTGTTTTGGGAATGGGATCCGGCTAGTTGTTCATCTGGACTAAGGCCAACACAGAACCCTGATTGGTCATTCCCCTACTTCTTGACCTCCTTATCTGTGCTGGAAGTCAAGTGTTATTGGGTAGCCTTGGTGTGGGTGGGTCTCCTGGTGCATGTCTTTTCCTTTTAGGGATTGGTCCTGCCCCATTAGTCACCCTGTTTGCTTTTGCTCATGGATACCCTCCCTCTACCTTCCTGCATTGTGCTACTTTAACTTTATACAATCCCTTTATTTCCCTTTTTTTCTATTTATTTTACATTGTACCAACGCTACCTCAATGAACTGAACCTGTAGAACAATTCACTGTTCCTTTGAAGGAATGATTAACGTATTTGCCAGTGTTCCTCTTTTCAACCCTATTGCAACTAGCAGCATTTTGTTTACAAGCTTGATGCAGTCTTCCTATCTTGAGATTTTTCTTTATAAATTGCAGATCCAAGGGAAAATTCTGCATGCAGGGCCGGGAGGAAAGGAAGGGGAGAAAGTGTTACAAAGTCTCTGGAGGAACTGAAAGGGAGCTTACTGAGGATAACAAGGGTTAATCACAGCAGGATCCTTTACAGAAAGTTGAGAAATCACCATTAAGCAACCCTTGGATGAACTGCTAGATTTTTTAAAATCAAAGTACTTACAGGTAGTCCTCATTTAGTGACTGCCTCAGACAGCAACTTTTCACAGTTACAACGGTGATTAAAAAAGTAACTTAGCAACTAATACCTGCATTTAGGATCTATGCAGTGTCTCTCTCCTTCTCAGTCACATGTTTGCCATTACAGTTAGCACACATTGTCCTGTGCCTGACCCAGTTTTTTGTTTTCCTCCCCCCACCCCCAGCAGAGAGATTGCCTAAACAAGCTACCTCTTCCTGAGCTGCTTTTCTCCACCTCCACAGCAGGTCCCTAAAAAATGCTAACCACAAGTTAACAAGCTCAGCTCTATGATCTTAATTAGTTTATTAGAATGCTGGGCAGCTGGCAGTTGCTGCCTGAAATTGACGAGACTCTAATCAGTTTCATACTGAAAGCTTTTGTTTGCCACCTAAGCCGCTCATGGCTCACAGCAGAGTGCTAGGAAAACAGCCCGCACTAGTGCATTCCTTTCGATGTGTATTCCCCATTGTGTGCTTGATTACTCTCTTGCAATCCCTTCCTCTCCAATGAATGCAAAGGCAAACATTAATTCCCCTCCTGCTGATTATCTCAGCACTGAGGTGAGCATTACAAAGGGTGGGGGAGTGGGGAAAAAGGGCTATAAGATGTTCCCTTTTACCCAGCTTCCTCATGAGTCAAGTTTCAGAAACCTTCCCCACTGTTTGGGGTCATATCCTTCTGATGCTGTAAAGCAAAGGAAAGCCGAAGTAAAATTGTAAACACAGTCGCAGTCATGTGATTTTTCACTTAGCAACTGTTTCACTTAAAGACTGAGTTGCCAGTCCCAATTGCGGTTGCTACCTGTATTGTACACTTTTGAAATTGTAAATTTTAAAAGAAAAATAAAGAAAAAGAGTGGAGATCTAAGCAGTCTGGCAGCCCAGGCAGAAATGGCTGCACGAGGCAGTGACTAGCCAAGGGGAGGGAGCATGGCAAGTCATACAGCTAGGCTTAGCCGTGGCTAAATTGGAATGGAGTGCTTGAAAGGATCCACCCTGAAGGTCTTAAAGCAGCTTGACCAGAAAGCACTACTTTTGAATCATAGCTTGAAGACACAAGTGGGGAATACTTTTTCTATGGGCTAGGAGGAATATGATGTTATCCATTCCTGCACTCCAGAAGAGACCGGTGACCTCTACTGGTGACAGGATAAACAAGACATACAAGTATGTCCATTCCAGAGAGATCTGTGAGTGAACCTATCTGATAAACTTCTGGAGAATGCAACATGGGGTCCAAATTAAAAATGTGGCTTTCCTGATTAAATGTTAATTATATAAGCCAGTGATCAGAAGCGGGAGGGAGGTCTCTTTTCAGGAGCTGCTGCCAAGTTGCAAATGTCATTATTGCTTTCTGCTTCTTCTTGTACTGTTTACTTTTTGTAAAAAAAAAGAGAAAAAGGCTGCAATCCTACTTCTTCTCATTGAGCAGGATTAGACTCATATCTGAACAGGCCCATATAGGGTCCAACTGTGCCAACGGTAGAACTGTGTAATGTTTCAGATTCAGTTCAGAAGAGGTCTTTCAGAATGCAAAGGAGCCCAGATGCAGGACCTCTGTGCCATTCATTCAAAAATCCAAGAGTGCCTGCATTTTCATTCCAACACACCTCTTCCAAAGTGAATCTGAAGCATTTCACAGTCCTAGCAAATAGTAATGTATCGTGTTGCTTTCCTAAGTAATATGGCCATGTATATTGTACATTGATATGTATGGCACCTGGTCAACCTTGTTTGGGCTGGGAAGCTAAGCTTATCTAAGTACTTGGATGGGAGGCCTCCAGGGAAAAGCAGAACTGTAGACTAAGCTGAGAAGTCAATAATAATAATAATAATCTTAGGAAAAGGTAGTGCCAAACCACCTCCATGCTTGCCTAGAAAATATGTGGAAATAAATCCCCAGAGTGCAGCGTGATTGGATGGAGTCTATAGTTTCTGTATGTATGGGAAGTAGAACCTATATACAGTATGTGTATGTGTGTATCACTAAAGACTGGATGTGTGTTCAACAGCTATAAACTGCTGAGCAATACTTCAGGGAAGAAATGGGAAATGCCAGAGATGAGAAGCAACAGGGTATCTCAGAAAAGAATATGGCATGTATTTATCCATCCAACATCTCCTAAATAACACACTATGTTATGACCATGGGCATCCATGTGTGTGTCTCAAAAACTACAACACAGCAGATGCAGCATCACAATTAAAGTCCTGCTCCTTTTATATGTAGGTGTCGACACATGTACAGGAGAAGTAGGGCTTCAGTTACAATGCCACATGCACCACCTTGCAGATTTCGATGCCCTTTCCCTCCTACAGACATTGCTGGCTACTGTACTTGATTAGAAATAATGTAGCAGTAAAATGAATAAATGTAATAACAATGACAATCGTTTTGTCAGTATACAAGCAAAGGGCTTTTTACTCTCTTTGTAAATGTCAAAGGTAAAACAAGAAAAGGCAGCAACAGAATTGTTTGCTTCTTCTGTAACTCCCTCTGTTTCACCTGATGCCTCTAAGCTGCTTGTTCCTCTTAACCTCTGCCATAACCCTTTCATAGTCTTGAACAACCACCCCAGCTGATCTTTCTGTCCATGCAGGAATAGATGACAAGAGTTAGAAAGACCTGAGTTCATTCTCAGGCTATGCAAAAGGAAGTCAGTAGGTGAAACTAATGCTGTTGGCCTTTCTGCTCTTGTGTGGTTCAGATTATAACTCCAGTGAGAAATTAGTTGTCAACCTGGTGCTCACATGACAGCTGTCTACTTTGTATTTGGCAGTAGGCTGAAGTAAATGTATGCCACATCAAAATCTTATCTCCAGCTTTCATATGTAGAAGGAGTAGGTTATCAAGCTGGCATTTTAGCTGAAGGACAAAAGCTGGCTCTGAGCACCTAAAAGAAATGTTCAGAATATAAAAGGAATGAAAAAAAGCATTTCTCCAAAAAGCTGACATATGAACTTGAAGTTCATAAGTGTAATAGCAATGCAGTTAGCTTAAAGTACAGCCTTAGAAATGTTTAAGTAAATGAGAAGAGAATTATGTGTATCTGTGATTAATTCTACAGAAATAAGAAAGTGAAACCAACTCTTGTGATAGATAAATAAACAAACAAACACTCTCTGAATGTACTAAAGGCCATGATCCAGCATGGTAAAATAAGAAATCAGAACCAAAGTAGATGCTGTAGTGAATATTCGTTTGAAATTATAGAGTAGATCTGCATCACCTCCATCCCCAATTTTCTTGAGGATTGCAGTCAGTGACAAACTTATTTTTAACCTTTTTCCAACCACATTTCCAGGTAAAATCCTGGAGCAATAAAAAGACATGTCTATTAGCCTTAAGGGTAAAATAAAATAAAAAAAATTACCAATAAAAATGGTAGAATCCTTCTAATACTCCTCCCCTTACCATACTCGACAGCCCAGTATCAGTGGTAGAGTCCTTCAAGTTCCTGGGTTCTATACTTTCCCAAGACCTGAAATGGACGCTTAACATTATAGCCATCATTGAAAAGGCACAGCAATAATTGTTTATTATTTTTATTATTATTTTTCTGTTGCTATCCAAATGCACTGTTGATCTTGCTGTTCGTCGCCGAAGACAAATTCCTTGTATATATTTTATACTTGGTCATTAAAGTATCTTGTATTGTATTGTATTGTATTTTTCCCCATCCCCCTACCCCCAATAGCCTTGTTAGAAGGGAGGAACTTTTGTCAGCTTTGGAGTCAAGGGAAAAAAAAAAAAAGCTTAAATGTCTTTCTGACTAGTATATTCCACTGCTTCCCATTCATATTATTATTTAAAAAAAAAAAAACTGACATGGTTTTCATCACATCAAGTTGGCCCTTCAGGGTAAAATCAAGTTTTATATTCAAAGTGCCTGAATGATCAAGGAAAAGGAGTAGAGATTCAATCAAATCTGAAATTCCAGCCTTTTGACTTGAATTACAAAGTAAGGAGGCAGGTTTTTTTTCTCCCCCCCCCCCCCCCCCCATGTACCTAGTAATTCAACTACTGTACATACTATGCTATGGAGTCATTGGTGCTCTCTGAGCTTGGTTGTTTGCTTGCAGACATTTTATTACCCAACTTGGTAACTTCATCACTGCAATGATGATGTCACAGTGATGATGTTACCTAGCTGGGTAATGAAACATTGGCAACCAAACAACCAAGCTCAGAGATCACCAAGGATTCCACAGTTCAACCCTGAGGTATATATATTCTCTTCTATTGATACTATGCTATCCCAATGAACCGTGCACATGTTTCTTATCAAGCACATGGAGGCTCACTGGCTGACTTTGGGCCAGTCAGTTTCTCAGCCTAACTGATATTTATGTACACCATCTTGAGTTCCTGGAAGAAAGATGGGATATCAATCTAACAAGGATTACTATAAAACAATATAACAAAGATGCATCAATGTTGTTTGTTTAATTGGGATGAGGCACTTCAGCTGAACAGAGTATTTCTTTGGGCTACATTTAATAAGGACTGTTTATTTGCAGTTTATAATACTTTGTGTTTCAAGTAACCAGAAAGCATACGCATGTACAAATCTAAATGTCATTATAACCTAAGGAAGCAATCAGTTTGTTTTCTTCAGTGTATTATCTCAGACCTCTCAGTTTACAGTTCAATGCATAAAGTATATTGAATAAATACTATCACTCCTTGTGCTTGTTCTCTTTCTACCCCATTTGAAATTTAGTTTGGATTAATATATATAGCATTGATGTGGCTATTTTTGTTTGTTCTTTATGTTAGGTTATTGATGATAGTTGAAAGTATTTTGAGCAGGTAAACTCATCACAGGTCAGTGTAGCACATGGCAATTATCAGTTTGATTTTGTGCTTTCTCAAAACTGTATTCTGCTTACAGAACACAAAACCTGCCTTCTCTGCTTTCTGTTTCAGGCACAATCTTGGTAGACAGCATGTTGATCAAAGGAACAGCAGGAGGATCTGATCCCACAATTGAACTCACATTAAAGGATAACACAGACTACTGGGTCATTTTGGATCCTATCAACCAGAGACTTTATCTTAACAGCACTGGACGTGTTCTGGACCGAGATGTAAGTTGGCTTCTCCGTCACTCATGAACCCAATTATTCTTTTAAATTAAACTTCCAATTTCAGGGTTTGTTTTTTTTTTTTTAATCTTCATGAGTAATGAAAATGGGAAATGTGCAATTCTGTCATAAGCTTGTTTTTTTATTCTGAAAGAAACTCCACTGAGCTCTTCTAAATATGTTTAGAATTGAAGCCATAGAAGATGTCTCAAGTAATGAATATGATATGAGTTAGGAACCAAGCATTCTGTCAAACAGATTTATATTTTCTTGGTCATATTCAAAATAGTGATGTAATTTTTATCACATGTTTTACATGACTTGATTCATACAATATGCTAAGCCTTAAACTTTTAGTTGAGAGCCAGTTTGGACCAGAAACTGGGAGACCATGAGTTCTAGTCCTGCCTAGGCACAAAGCCAGCTGAGTGACCGTAGGCCAGTCACTTTCTCTCAGCCTTAGGAAGGAGGCAATGGCAAACCACTTCTGAAAATCCTTGCCAAGAAAACTGCATGGACTTGTCCAGGCAGTCTCTGAGAATCAGACACAACTGAACGGATTAAAAAAAAAAAGTTACAAATGACAGTGTTGGAACTCATTCCAAGCCACAAATAAGCAAACTGCCTTTTACTTGATATGATTAATTAATTAATTAATACACTAAGAACTGTGTTTCCATACTGATGTCAGCTGTGTATGTATTTTTTAGTTTTAACATCTGTGCCTGAGGTTTTATATGAAAAGCAAATAAGCCAATGATTTCATTTTAGTAAGTTAATAACAAATCTTTGGTTTGGTTTTTCATGACCATATCTACCTGCAATGGTTGGATTTCAAACCATTGAAATCTGAGCTAAGCAACCTGTGGTTTGCAGTGTAGTTGCAGCCCCCAAAGGCCTGTTTTATGAGCTGCCAGAGATCTGTTCAAATCCCCCCACTACTGCTGCTTTTATCCAAACACTATTACCACTGAAATGTAAATGTTAAAGGGACAACTTAGTTCTTGAGATACTGGAAGAAGAGTTTATGGTCATCATAGAACTCTTTTAGGGCAGTTGCTAAAAGTGCTGTTCTGGCCCTATAACATCTCTGAAAGGCATTCAGAGGTATTCAGACAAGGCAGCAATTAACAGACACATAGAGATAAACAGCATCTACATACTATTCAAAAGAGACAAAAGATCAGAAGATCGCCTCACCAGCAATCATCACCAGCAATCATCACCCAGATAAGCAAAGGTTACCACCAGGCACACAATCAAGCAGTAAACACATGCCAATCAAAGAACTACCAGAGGAGCAAAACAAAACCCCCACCTGTACCAGCACTGGCAAGGCAGGCCACAGCACATAAATAGAAAGCAAACCCCATCCCATTTTAGCACTGAAGATGTTGCCTAGCGGGGTAATGAAATGTTTGCAAGAAAAGAACTAAGCTCAGAGAACCCCAAGGACTCCACAGTTCAACCCTGAGCTACACATATTCACCTCTATTGATCTCTGAAAGGACTCCATAAATTTTTAAAAACACCCAACACATTAGCTGTTAATATCCTAAGCAGCTGCATTTAATATTAGCTTTAGTGGTGGAGTTAAGAAAGGTAGGCTACATATTAAGAGTGGTGGGAAGATATGGAGATAACATTGCTTGGGTTGTTGCTGCTATTAGAAGTGATACTGTTTGCTGGAAGGTTTGAAATCTTTCTCTCCAACGGTGTTGCACATGTATGCATGGAAGTATGATATGCATGAAGACTTACCCTATGTTTCATCTGCTTCTCACCTCAAAATAGTGAAAACTGTGAATTCAGTTTCCAGCACTTATGATTGAAAGGGGCTCGAGTACAAAGAGAGAGTTGGGAATATATGTGGCTGCAGGGAACTAGTTGCCCACCTCTGTCCAAGATAAAAATAAAGTAACCTAATTATAAGTGGTATAAACGTGATGAACTTTTGGAGGAGCCTCATCAACAATTGTTTTATGAATTGACACTGGTTTGCAATTTTAAGACTTAGCTTTTCATTTGTGACTAATTTCTATGAAAGCCTGTAATACAACATTTTAGATGTATTTGATTTCCTAAATGCAAGTATTACAAGTATATTGTGAGTTCTGTATAACTAGTAATGATGTTGATGTCATAAATTCATGATATAGAAAGTAAATATATCAATTACAAGGCAAGCTCAATTTTCCTATGGGGAAAAAGAGAGAGAATTATCCTCTACTGTCAATGATCGTATGTTATTCAAGCATATTATTGCTAGTTAATTATCATTTCATTAATTCCATGATTAATCCTAAAAGGGATTGGAGAGTTCTGGCCCTCGAATCTATTATATGGCAAACAAAAAATATAACATTGACCAATATTACCCTAAATCATTTCTGTTTGTTTGATTCAGGGAAGCTCACTTAGAAATTGAGTTGAAATGTGAAAATATACATTTAGGAATCTTCCCATAAGCATGAAAGTAAACATTTATACTGAACAACATGACAGAAAAATAAGAATAGTTGTTGCTGTACACCAGGAAACTGAGAAAAAAGGAACAGATGTTGATTTCTCATTTGCCTTATAAATGAAATAATAATTTTGTTTTTGTTTATCATACCTTGATTGCAATTTGGTTGAGCTGCTGGTGGCCAAATAAATTTGCTTGGATGAGGGTAATCTTGCCACAGATTGCTAATTAGCTATTCCTCTTATAAGAGATATGTTTGCAAATCATAAATTCATACTGTGTACAGAATAAATTATACTTTTTAAAAAGAAAGCTGGAGCTGATTCTGAAAAATGTTTGTAAAAATTGCTTGTAGTACAAATGTTCACTTCTTCAGTCTCACTGTTGCCTTTAACCAAACCAGGCTCATATAGTTTTTATGAGTTTCCATAGGAAATGTTCGCATACATTCCTGGTAATATATTCTGCACTATTGCAATGAGTGTCTGTTTAGCTGTTTCTGGCCTTTACAAAGCATAGTTAATGGACAGTACTATAGTACAAGTAGTCCTTGAGTTACGACCATTTGTTCAGTGACTGTTTGAAGTTACAGCAATGCTGAATGAATGATACTTATGCCAGCTCCCCAAAGTTACAGCCATTGCAGCACCCCTGCGGTCATGTGATCAAAATTTGGGCACTTGACAGCCTGCCTGTACTTATGACCACAGGGGCACTTCAACTTCCCCACCTGCTGTAATGGTATGTGGGAAAGACCTTGGGAGACTGGGCATAGAGACGCTACCAAGGGAGTGGTCAGCTAAGAGACAGCATAGCCCACAGCTGGATAGTGGGTGGGGCAAAAGGCTCAGAAGAGACCCCCCCCCCCAGTTTCTTGGGCTGTAAAGGAAATGGGGTGGGGAGGAGAAATATACTTTCAGACTTGCAAGATTCTGTCAATGTAGCTTTACAATAAAGTAGAATTAGCTCATTTGGTCATATTTCCTATCTGGTTTGCCCTGCAAGGCCGACACCCACCTATCTTCCCTCATCTATGCCCTTTTGGCCCCCTGCACTCTGCAGCCCTGCCGCCCTAGCTGACATTTGCTGTCTTCTTCCTCCCGCTGCTGACCAAGCACGCCCAGCCTGGCCTTTCTCAAGGCAGCCACTGGCCACATGAGTCTTTCTTCCTGAGGTCACATGCAGTGGTTTCCTTGTGAGACCTGGGGAAGAAGGCCTCATGTGTACAGCAGCTACCTCATGAAGGGCCAGGCCAGGCATGCCTCAGAACAGGGTGGCAGGGGCCTCAGATTGCAGGGCAGCAAGGGCAGCTGGGGCTGGGCCTTCGTGCCACAGTGCTGGGCTGGGCTGGGGCAGCTGGGGCTTCATGCCATGGTGCTGGGCTGGGCTGGGGCAGATGGGGCTTCATGCCACAGTGCTGGGCTGGGGCACCTGGGGCTTCTTGCTTTGGTGCTGGGCCAAGCTGTGGCTTTGTGCTGCACTGTGGCTCAGGAACATCTTGCAGCCCCAGAGCCACAGCATACCAAGAAGCCCTTGAGCTGCAGCATAGCAAGCTGCCCTAGAGCTGGGAGGTTCTGGGGCTGCTTGATGCCCTGCAAGGCAGAATGCAGGGCAGCCAAAAGGGCAGAGATAGGGGGAATAGGCTGTTGGAGAGAGTTGAAGGGGAGGCAGTCCCTTACCTTGGAAGAACCAAGGCTTGGGGCTGGGAGGGACCAGCCCAAGAATGGCTTGGATTGGGATGGGTTCTCAGCTAACAACTAGTGGGATTTGGTTAACAATGGCAACGGAGAGTGCCGGGAGTGCCATGTGATCACATGATGTTGAGCTTTATGACCATATCCCTTAGCAATGGAAATTCGAGTCCCAATTGCCATTGTAACTCTACAAATACCTGATACCTAAGGCCCAAGGATATTTTGCAGAGATAAATAGTGATCTGCTCCCCAACACACACGTCATGATTCCATTTCATTAATTCCATTTATTGAATCCTAAAAATAGTTCTTCTACTTCTATAGTGGTATTTATCTCTAATTTATAAATATATTTAGAGAGGTTATTTATAATTTATTTCCGTTTCTATGGTACACAACTCTGGGCAGCTTACAGGGATTAAAACAACAATATAACAAGATAAAACAAGAATAAAAATGGCCAGGCCAAGGGGAAAAATAACCACAGATGAACTGCAAACAATTCAAACCCAATCCTCAACCCTCAGTCATGGGTTATCATAACATCTCAGCCCAGTGCCTATTTATATTGCTAAAGGCCCATTGAGGCTTTATCACTTACAGTCTTCCTTGGTTTTGTTATATTTGTTTAACATTATACACGTTCTAAAAAAGAGTCCTACAGAGTAAGTGGTTTTTAATTGTTTGTTGGTCCTAATCAAGATCCAATCTGTGTTTTCATTGTTATATTCTACTGGATAATATAACTTCCAACATTTTATAAACAGAAAAAAAAAAACACCTTTTAATTAGATGACAGTAATCCTTTCTTCTTATTAAATGGGATCATGGCAGTTTTGGATGTCTGCAAGCCTATGCAGACTTCTCTCAGTGTCTCCTGTAGTCTCTAGTACCATGCGAGAAAATCCATAAAATGGTAAGCAAACATTACTGAAACTCAGTTTAATGTTGTGTTTTCTTTGTTTTATGAAGTGGTTGAAGAGGGTTTTTTTTATACACTTTTTCAAAATGTTCTCAGATGTTTCTACTTTATCTAGTTATACTCAGAGTCAGGCATAGTCATAGTGTGTGCATGTGTGCAGGACATAATGCAGTCAACATTCATTTATCAGTATTTCTAGTTTTGAAGTCCTGCTAGCAAAACTGGAAGCTACACCTCTATTTTCCTTGCTCCATCCCACCACCTGTCCTTCTGTCTACTTAAGTGTACTGTGAAATTGGTAGTTTTTGAGAGAGCATCTCATGTAAGATTGTTTTGCCTTTAAATAGTTTAACCCCATTAACAAAGTTGTCTTTGCTAATAGGATCTGTGACTGATGAGGAAAGAGATATTGGAATAATGGTAAATAGTTCCATGAGGGTGTCGACATAGTGTGCATCTGCTATACAAAAGGCCAACAGCATTTTAGGGACAATAAGAAATGGTATTGAAAGTTGAGATGCTAATATCATAATGCCCTTATGTAAATCAATCAATGACCATAACTGGAATAGTATGTGCTGTTCTGGTCACCACAACTCAAAAAGGATATAATGGAGCTAGAGAAAATTTAGAGAAGGACAACTAAGTTGATCAAGAAACTGGAGCAGTTTCCCTATAAGGAAAGCTTGTGACATTTGGGGCTTTTTAGTCTAGAAAGAAGGTAAATGAGAGAGGACATGATTGAGGTGTACAACATTATGAATAGTGTGGATAAAGTGGACAAGGAGAAGCTATTTTCCCCTTCCCAAAATACTAAAACCAGAGGTCACCCAATGAAATTGAATCCTGGAAAAATCAGGACTGATAAAAGGAGAGAGGGGGAGGGAGAGGGAGAGAGAGAAAGAGAGAGAGAGAGGATTCAGCTTTGGAATCTGCTACCACAATATCTGGAGCTAGCTACCAACTTGGCTGGCTTCAAAAAAGACTTGGAGCAATTCATGGAAGTCATGGGAATCAATGACTATTAGCCTTGATGATAGTGTGATTGCCTCTAATGGCCATCTGCTGAGAGAATAGTGGACTTCCAGCAGGGCATCGCTTATATTTTTATGCTCTAGAACAGAGACTGGGTCAACTATTCAAATTATTCAGTTCTCAAACTCAAACTCAAAAAAAATGTGCAAGATCTGGATAAAAGAACATCATAAATCTGTGGAAATAAATCTCACTAAATATCTGCAGCTGGGATCTACTATTTAGTATTTATTCAAATTTCTTTGCCCTGGTAAACTCACTATAGATCCATCTACCTTTGGTCTCTATTGCTGCCATAATTTTACCAATTCAACTTTAGATGATATGCATAAACAGCTCAGCAGTAGCCATATTTTGAAAAATATGTTCTTTTTAAATATTACTTAAGTAGTAAAAAGGTAAAACTAAACACTGTTACACTGTTGGGAACTTGGCTTTGTCAAGTTTACTAGATTACTGTCTTCCTTGGGAAAATTCCAAAGCTGGAGAAGCAACCTCACTTTTCTCACAAGCAACTTCCTCTACTTTCATTCATGTCACATCAGTTATTTAGCTAAAAGTAAAGGTAGGTGTTATTTCCATTATTCTTCAGAATGGTTGTCTGAATTGTTCTGTTAGGAAAGTAAATAATAATTATAAGGTATAATTATAGGTAGTTCTCACCTAACAACCACAATTGGGACCAGTACCTCAGTTGTTGAGCGAAGCGGTCGTAGAGGGTGATGCCCATGTGACTGCTTTGCTCAACAACTGCAATCTGGGCACTCCCGGTTGTGGTGGTTAAGCAGCCTCCCAGGTCATTAAGCGGACAGAGTGAAAGTGCTGTCTGCCAGACAGTTTCAGCTCTGCACCAGGCTGAAATCCTCCCGGCAGGCAGCCCTTTTGCTGTTGAGTCCTTGGGGTTCTCTGAGCTTGGTTCTTTTTTTGCAAACGTTTCATTACCTGGATACCTAAACATAATGAAACATTTGCAAGAAAAGAACCAAGCTCAGAGAACCCCAAGGACTCCACAGTTCAGCCCTGAGCTACAAATATTCACCTCTATTGAGCCCTTTTGCTCTCAGATGTTCCTAAAGCCCGCCAAAGGGTTTGCCTTCCTCAGGATCTGAGCTCTGTTCCTTCCCACCACCAAGGGGTGTCCCCTCCCCTCTGCGAGCAGAAGGAAATCCTTGGTGGGGCTGGAGGTACGGAGTTCAAATATTCAGGATCTGAGCTCCATTCTTGCACACTGCCATGTGCCCTCCATTTGCAATCTTCCCTGCCGGCTTCCAATAAGGAAGCCAGTAGAGAAGGTTGCAAATGGTGATCACATGACCGCAGGGTGCTTGGCAACTGGTCATAAAGGCAAGTCGATTGTCAAGCGCCTGAAATGCGGTCATGTGATGGGCCCAGTGCATCATTTTATGATGGCCAGAAGTGCTTTATGGGCCATAAAGCACCCTTTTCAAGGCCATCGTAACTTTGGACCATCATTGAACAAACAGTCTATAAGTGAGGATTATATGTATAAACTGGTGAGGCAGGAAACAGCTGCTCCCAGATAAAACAGAACCATTAAATAAACTAAGCAGGTGTCTTCCAGTCTCAAGGCAGTGATGAGAATGGCCAAATTTCCATTGAATTAAAAAGACAGGAAGAAAAAGCCTAGAATTTAAACCCTGGAGCAGACAATGTTTTGTTTCTGTGTAGGCAGATTTTTCTGGGTGTGGCTTTATTCTTATTGACAATAAAGCAGATTATCTAGTCTAGTCATGTCTTTGAGTTCCTGCTGCAAGCAAGTTTCTTACCATGGGATGAAGTATTTGTATAATTGAGATTTATTATGTGCCTGGCAAAAATAGTCTGACAACAGTCCCCACATGTTTTCATATCTTGTTTCTTCCTTCTCTGCCAAGTTCACAAACAATGTTATCTTCTCCCTGTGTAATACTGTGATGGGACTTCAACCCATAAATGCTTATTAATTCATCTTTTGGCTGGAAAAAAAAAACCCTATGACATTTCAAAATGCATATTTTCCAGTATTTTATTTCATTTAGGAAGTGAACAGATATATTCAAGAGTTTCTCCATCTGACAGTGTAGTCCATATAATTTTATTCTCTCCACAAAAGCAGCCATGTTGTGAATGTATTCGCCATAACTAAAGGAACTACTAAGTAACTCAAAAGTGTTTCTACCCTCTGGCCACGCCTGCAGCTTCTGTCTGCTGTCAATCACTTCCCTTATTTCTTTATCTTTCCTTGACTTTTGGGGCTCCAGGATATACATTGTATTCTTCAGTGAGCTGATGAAGCCCTGAAGCATTTGGTTAGGAAGCGAAGCTCCAGATCCCTGATTTTTTGTTTTATTCATCTATTTTCAAAAGAAATTTATTGAATGTTTTTAGAAGACAGGCTTTTAAGATCTTCACTATTCATTTTTATTTGAAGAGCAAACCAGTGCATTTCAATTTGATTTCAACAGCTTGAGCATTTTATTCAGTGGCAGAGAGAAAGAAAAAGGCAAATGCAATATAAGAGAATGTGCCTTCTTATGGAATGGTAATTCAGTAACTAATGGGAAGGGGAGAGTAAAATAAATTTAAAATTCTCAAGGAAGAGATTCAAAATAATCAAGGTAAGTCTGTTCTTGCCAAGAAATCCCAGCTTCGCTGTTTTACCAATGGAATCTTACTCGGCTGTGAAAATCTAATAATGAGACATTTGGATTCAAGAATTATCTCAATTAAATTTTAGTATATTACTAAATATACTAAACTATGAATGTTTTTAGAAGACAGGCTTTTAAGTTCTTCACTATTCAACCAACAAATAGATAAGTCTGTCATTTTTATTCATTCATTCATTCGACAAATGTATATGGCTGCCCATCTATCACTGGAACTCTGGGCAATAAACAGAAAAATAAAAACAGCACAAAAGTCAATTAAAAGAGCCACATTGAGGCAGTATAGGAAATACCTTATCAACACATCCCAAACATTCACACTGGGCTCCATTAAAATTTAAACCCCGGTGCTTGGGGGAAAAGTCAGGTCTACGCAGCTTTCCAGAAGGCCAACAAGGGTGGAGGCATTTAAATCTCGGAGGGTGACGGTAGGGTTGGGAAGGGTGTTCCATAAGACAGGTGTCACAACAGAAAAGGCAAACTTCCTAGGCCCCACTAGGTGACTTGCTTCACCAAGGAGACCTGAGTATGACCACCCTGCTGGATCTACTAAGATGGGGAGAAACCATCTGGGATAGATGCTCCCACAAGTAATCTGACCCCATGCTGTGTAGGGCTTTAAAAGTGAAAACTAGAGCCTTGAACTGCACTGGAAATCTACTGGGAGCCAGTGAAGCTTTTATGACTGAACATGGGACCATTTAACTCACTAGTTTTGCACACTGCAAACTTTTTAAAATTTTAAATGGCTAGTTTTTTGTACCTTAGAAATGTTGCCCTTAGAAACTGGGAAGTTTTTTGTATTAAATATGTGCTTTCCCACCAACCTCTCATAATGCTTTATGGAAAACTGTGTAAGTGCCATAATTAGAATACAATTTCTTATGGCTATGTCCCAGAACAAATGTCACAGGTCTGGAAAAGGGATAGAAAACAACAAACCAAAGGTTCAAAGACAGGAACATCTGTGTTGAAGATTTGGGGCTTTAAATTAAAAAAAAAAAAAAATTGAAGTGGGAAATGATGGAGCTTTGTAAAACAATGGGCATTATAGAAGGAATAGAGAGAAAATGTTTCATTCTGGTACTGTGTAAAGCAGGGGTCCTCAAACTTTTTAAACAGGGGGCCAGTTCACAGTCCCTCAGAATGTTGGGGGGCCGGACTATCTATCTATCTATCTATCTATCTATCTATCTATCTATCTATCTATCTATCTATTTATTAAACTTGTATGCCACCCATCTCCCCCAGCGGGTGACTCTGGGCGGCTCACAATAATAGTTTGAAAAAAACATGAATGAATTCTTATGCACACTGCACATATTTTATTTGTATTACAAAAAAAAAACCAGGAAAAAAAATACAATAATTAAAATAAAGAACAATTTTAACCAACATAAACCCCACCCTGCATTGGTGGTCAGTGTCAGTAAATGTTATCCTCCCCCCGCCCCCTGCCCCCCACATTATTGGTCAGTGCCAATGGCCATTCTACTTGAGGGGCAACCACACAGCCCAAATGGAGAAAGTAATAGGGCGCCCTGGACCCCACTGATCACCCTGCACAGAGGATCCCTCCCGCAGAGTATGAGGAAGTATGAGTTGAAGTGCCCCTGTGGTTGTAAGTGTGGATGGGCTGCCAAGTGCCCGAATTTTGATCATGTGACTGCAGGGGTGCTGCAACAGCTGTAACTTTGGGGACTGAGTATAACTACTAAATGAATGGTTGGTAAGCGATGGCTTAACAAAGAATTTGAGATGACGGAACAGGTCTGGGCAAGGAAGAGGAGTTTGGATATAAATGCAAGGAACAGAAGAGAAGAAAAAGTGAAACAGAAACTGAGTACAATGCTTTCTGCGGTCCTGATAATTTGCAAAGAAGTAGGCTGACCTGATTTACAAAAATAAAAACTTGGATATACGAATATTAAAAAATGCATACATGTATACAAATCTACAAGTCAATTTCCCCAAAGTCACAGGCAAAAATTACCAGAAAAAAAAAGGACACAAAGATGTTTAGAAGAGCTTCTCTGGAAAGAAGCAACTTTAAGTAGTTCCAAACATTCCTGTCCCCTGTTGTGCTTTTACACTCTGTGAAAGATTATTTCCAGACCAAATTAATTTAATAAATGACTAACAATCAATTGACCACTCTCTCCATCATAAGGCTATCAGACCTGATCTGCAAAAATCCATTAGTTGTCAGCAAAGAGATACAGGAAACACTAACTTTGCTTCTTATTCTGGATTTCTGCAGACTAGTACTAATCAATCAGCCAGTAAAATGGATAATGGAATAGCTTCATTCCCATGTTTCCTTCCACCATAAGGTACCCCGAGACTTGATGAGTAATGGAAAGACATCATTTCTTTGGCTACTTGTTCCCATACTGTTCTGCCTGCTCTACCTTGAGCCCTCCCATTAGTTCGAGGATGCCTTCCCCAAAATCAGGACTGTCCCTGTAAAACTGGAATTTAATCTTGGAAATAAGTTTCAGGCACTGATAGTGCCTTCTGTTGACTAAAACCTAGTCATGGCAGCAGGTTATTGGGAATATTTTAAAGACATTCCCAAAGAAATCCATTGTGTGGGTAAAACAGGAAGGAACATAAAATGCAAACGTGAAGCATCATGAGAATGGGGCTCCTGCCGTTCTCCAAATAGGGCGACTGTACTCATGAGACCTGGGGAAGACCAGATGGTTTCCGAGGGATTGCAAGAATGGGGTGGGCAATTGGGAGAAAGAATGACACAAGGAGTTTGGAGAATGACACACCGATCACCCTGCACGGAGGATCCCTCCTGAGGAGTACAAGGAGGAGAGCCGCCGGACCCGGTATACCTGTAATGTAGAAGAGTCCGGCTCTGCAGTCTCCCTCCTCGTGCATCGCCTGCAGCTCCTGACACAGCCCTGACGCTTCCGCTTCTGAGAGACAGCAGTGGCAGCCAATCAGGCGGGCGGGCCAGATAAATGACCCTGGCAGGCCGTATCTGGCCCGCGGGCTGTAGTTTGAGAACCCCTGGTGTAAAGTTCTCCAAAGAAATTGATGAGTGGTAAATCCAGAGCAGTTTAAAGAATGTTTCTTTTCATGCAAAACTACACATTCTATAATACATTCCTAATGATGTCATGGAAAGTGGTGTAAAGGAACATGGCTTGATGAATCCATAAAGAAAGGATCTATGTAGGAAACTTTACATTAAAAGTTAGTGTCAGTTGCTGCTGAGCAATTAGAGAGCACAATTGCTTTTCTACTTTGCTGGTAGGATTCCCAGATGTATCAGCACAGTCACTGCTGAGTGAAGAAATCTGGATTTGATTGATCTTCAGTTTTATCCATTAGGTCCTCTGTGCTTTTCTCTTTTTCTTATTTCTGTCAGTAGAAATATAGCCAGAGTAATTCCAAATTCTCTAGGAACTGACATTGGAATTACACATTACACATAAAAACTAAATCATAGAAGAAAAATCTTTATAATAAAATCTATCTTCACTTGAAATTGTGGTGTAATAGTTGTCAACAAGTTGCTAAAGTTCTTAATCTTTAATCATTCATCATTAAACTAAAACTGCAATTGCTTTTTTTTTCCGGCAAAGCTGAAAATAAAGTTAAAAACCTCGTTGACATAATGAAGTAACTGCATAGCTTTACAATACTGACTGACTGTTGGATCACAGTTAACATGATCTAGGAAATGGATCTTCTCCCAGAGGAAAAGCTGATCAAAAGTCCTATAAATTATTTTAGCTCCACAGAAAAAGAAGAAGAGATAATGGCCTAATTCACACATTATGCTAAGTCGTGATGCCTCTTTGTTATAAACCAGGAAAGGAAATAATTTTAAACTTTGCTGGAAGATTACAAATTCCAAAATTCCTCAGTTTTGGAAAAAAAATGCTTATAACAGGCTGAAACCATTGAAACTGAACCTCCTGGGCTCCTCCCCCCCCCCCCCACCTCCTGCCACCCCAATCTGTCTAGTTGGGAAATTCTTAACTCTTCTACCAGCCATAGTAAAATAGAAAGGAAGGTGGGTTGGAATTTCCTGGCTAAGTACAGACTTTAATAAACCTGTTGCCACTCCTGAAATGCAAGAGGAGCTGTGCAGCTATGCAGTCTTGCATGTGGGGAAGTTTTTAATGAAGAATGCCACCAAATCTTTGGCTATAAAAAGGAGTTTATTCGGAAATATAGGGAAACAAGGGAAGCCAACAATCACAGGATTCCAAAGACTGTACATCTATTTGGGGGAGAAGGGGTGTCCATTAAAGCCAGTTAAAAGAGGAAAGGGAATTGTGGAGTCCTTGGTGCTCTCTGATGATGATGTTACTTAGTAGGGGAATGAAACATCTGCAAGCAAACAACCAAACTCAGAGAGCACCAAGGACTCCACAGTTCAACCCTGAGCTACAGATATTGTTTTCTATTAAAACCATATATGGGTGTCAAATGCTTCAGAAAGCACACAAATGGGAGAAATTTGCATGTATGCAAACCTCCACCAAAAAACAACTATTCTATCTGCACGAATGCCTATGACAGCATACTCTGCCCACCAGCATCAGATACAAACCTCCAATAAACTGCCCAGCTGGATGGAAAATAGCTGAACGAAGTGGCCAAAAAATGATACAGTTAATGATCGTGGATGTTCACCTCAGGTTAAGCAAATAACCTCAAGGAACAACTGGAACAAACTCTGACCCCAGAACACACAAAAATTCTGACAACCACCATCACAACTATATCTCTAAGACAAGCTGGAAAAAGGAAAACCAAACTCCAAACCCAACTGCTCCAGCTATACCCCAGAAACAAAGAGGTACCCAAATGGGTAGTCAACATGTCCAACTGCCCACTACCCACTATCCACTGTAGAACACAATATTCGCCAGAAAGGTCTCAACTATAACATAGATGAAGCTAATCAGGATTCTTTGCAGCCTTAGAAGCAGCATTTAAAACCACGGGACTTGCCACAGAGACCCAATAAAACATAACATAGACAATCATACCACAGACCAGAAGAACACGGAAAGGCACGATGATGTTACCTAGTTGGGTAATGAAACAACTGCAAGCAAACAACCAAACTCAGAGAGCACCAAGGACTCCGTAGTTCAACCCTGACTTACATATATTCTCTTCTATTGGAATGAATGGGAATCATCTGCTGTGGAGGTGCAGGATTTTGGCATGATGTTGATACTGGATGTCTGCTTGGTTTTAACTGAATCTTGGAAGTGTGCTGCTTCTATATGATTCTCTCTCTAAAAACTTGGAAGGAGGAATAATAAGGCTGGACTTTATGACCATCAGATGTGATTTCAACATGGACAGATTGACTGGGGACTAGTCAGTTTTCCTTCATTGCTCTCAACGTCTAGCAGTAGCCTCTATGGCTAACTCACTTTCTGTCAAAACCTGGAATCCGTCTTCCTCTAGCCACTGCAAAGTGTTGTCCTCATTTGCTCCCTCTTTCCGAGTTTTCTGTATGATGCTGCAGTAATAACTGACTTCAGATCCCTCAAACTATATTTACATTTTATATTTTACATCTATATATTGTATATGTTGAATGTTACAGTATATGATTTGGGGGGTGGATTTTTTTTCTTGAGGGGGGTTATTGGTTTTTGTTTTTGTTTTTAATGCTGTACACTGCCCAGAGTCACAAAGTTTGAGTTGGGTAGCCTTATAAATATTAATAAACAAACTATGAGTCTATGTCAATGTTGCAAAGCAATTTGGCTATCCAGCTGCAATATTGAAATTTTGACTCATTTCCAAGCTGTAGCAAAGTGAAGATTGATGGCTTTAAGTTATACATTCTGAAGTGTTTCAGGCCATCTTGTGTCACTTTCCTTATCAGATTTGTCCTCCAACACAACCAACTATCAGTTCACCTCCTCAAACAATGTCTTTGTATAAAGTCTTTTCATTGGTGGAATGCTGCCCTGGTTCAGGGCTGAATGACTATATTTGTATTTTTGGACAAAATGCACACTTAAATGTTCCATCTTGCATGCACATTTTTTTCCAAATAATGAGCAGAAACATAGTTTCAGCATCTCATTTGGAATTCTTCTGACTTCTGGAACAAAGTGATTGAAGAACTGCTCCTGAAAAAGTGTTGACATAGACCATATCTTCTGTGAATCCATGCTGGCAGTTGATGCATAATGCCTTTTAACACTTCTGAATAATGTGACTTGGCAACAATGACTGACGTTAATCTATGCAATGCAGTGGCATTTACACAAAGTAACAATGAGACCCATTTCATGCCTATCTACGTCTTGCTGATTTTTTAAATCTAAATGCCGGAGTGTTCTCAAGAATCTAATGTTAGAACAAACCAGTCTCTTCTGCATTGTAAATTTTGACAGTATGATGCCTTCGTCCTAGATTAGTTTGTTTAAACTTTCCCTGCAAGTCTCCATTGTTTCTCCATATTCAATGATTTATTGACAATTTGTTTGTTAATGATTCCATGCCGTTTATAAAATCACCAAAGCCATCCATCACTTGCTTTAAAACCTATTTTCACATGGTCAGTCTACTATGTGTATGTTAACACCTTATGAATAGCTTAACACACCATTTCAGCACTGTTTCACTGAGTGCTGTTCCTGTGGCCATTTTTTTTTCTTGCTACAATTTCAGCTTTTTAACTGAAATTCATTCATAAAGAATATATACATACTTATTTCTTGAGTTGAACAAATAACTGACATGGTTTGTTTCTTTGCACCATACTCTTCTTATACATCTGTAGCAGGCAGTACTGATCTACAGGTGAAACTCGAAAAATTAGAATATCGTGCAAATGTTCATTTATGTCAGTATGGCAACTCAAAAGGTGAAACCAATATATGAGATAGATGCATTACATGCAAAGCGAGATATGTCAAGCCTTACTTTGGTATAATTGTGATGATTATGGCGTACAGCTTATGAAAACCCCAAATTCACAATCTCAGAAAATTAGAATATTACATGACATCAATAACACAAGGATTGGAAATAGAACAATATCGGACCTCTGCAAAGTAGAAGCATGCATATGTACTCAGTACTTGGTTTGGGCCCCTTTTGCAGCAATGACTGCCGCAATGCGGCGTGGTATGGATGCTATCAGCCTGTGGCACTGCTGAGGTGTTATGGAAGACCAGGATGCTTCAATAGCGGCCTTCAGCTCCGCTGCATTGTTCGGTCTCATGTCCCTCATCTTTCTCTTGGCAGTGCCCCATAGATTCTCTATGGGGTTCAGGTCAGGCGAGTTTGCTGGCCAATCAAGCACAGTAATCCCATGGTCATTGAACCAGCTTTTGGTACTTTTGGCAGTGTGGGCAGGTGCCAAGTCCTGCTGGAAAATGAAGTCAGCATCCCCATAAAGCTCGTCTGTGGAAGGAAGCATGAAGTGCTCCAAAATCTCCTGGTAGACGGCTGCGTTGACCCTGGACTTAATGAAGCACAGTGGACCAACACCAGCAGATGACATGGCTCCCCAAATCAACAGAGACTGTGGAAACTTCACACTGGACTTCAAGCATCGTGCATTGTGTGCCTCTCCATTCTTCCTCCAGACTCTGGGTCCTTGGTTCCCAAATGAGATGCAAAAGTTGCTCTCATCAGAAAAGAGGACTTTGGACCACCGGGCAACAGACAGTTCTTTTTTTCTGTAGCCCAGGTAAGACACTTCTGATGTTGTTTGTTCTTCAGGAGCGGCCTAACAAGAGGAATATGACATTTGAAGCCCATGTCCAAGATCTGTCTGTGTGTGGTGGCTCTTGATGCACTAACTCCAGCCTCAGTCCACTCCTTGTGAAAGTCCCCAACACTTTTGAATGGCCTTTTCCTGACAATCCTCTCCAGGCTGCGGTCAACCCTGCTGCTTGTGCACCTTTTTCTACCACACTTTTCCCTTCCACATAACCTTCTATTGATGTGCTTTGATACAGCACTTTGGGAACATCCAACTTCTTTTGCAATGACCTTTTGGGGCTTTCCCTCCTTATGGAGGGTGTCAGTGATGGTTTTCTGCACAACTGTCAGGTCAGCAGTCTTTCCCATGCTTGTGATTCCTACTGAACCAGCCTGAGAGACCATTGAAAGGTTCAGGAACCCTTTGCAGGTGTTATGGATTCATTAGCTGCTTAGAGTGGGACACTTTGAGCCTAGAATATTGAACCTTTTCACACTATTCTAATTTTCTGAGATTGTGAATTTGGGGTTTTCATAAGCTGTACGCCATAATCATCACAATTATACCAAAGTAAGTCTTGACATATCTCGCTTTGCATGTAATGCCTCTATCTCATATATTGGTTTCACCTTTTGAGTTGCCATACTGACATAAATGAACATTTGTACGATATTCTAATTTTTCAAGTTTCACCTGTATATTCTCTTCTATTGGCTAATCAACTCTATTGTTTTACATTGAAATTTACTCTTTCTTTTTTTAACCACCCTCCCCTTGAAACCATGATTCATTAACTATTGTATATGCAATAGATTCACAAAAAAATCTTACAATAAATAGTATTCCAAATCTCAGCAAAAGTGAAGACACACAGTACTCCATGCATTACAGTGCTACAATGCTTACATATGCATAGAATTGTTTTACTCCTTTGCCAAACAACAGACTCTTATTCACTGACTGGGTAGGGTCTGAATTCTATTTATGTTGATTAAATCCAAAGTACACTGAATCATGATCTACAAAAACTAGATTTTACTGTAAAATTTATATAATCAGTCTAGCCAAGGAGAGATACCACTTGCCTTCCTGCTTCAATACTGATAGGCAGACCTTCCATATGCCTTCTCTCTTTTTTTCTGAGCACGATTTCAGATATATAGACTGTAGAAGACAAAGGAAAGGCAGTCTTTTGGGAAAGACTGATTTTTTTTATTATTATTATTTTTGCTAGGTCATGCTGAAAGTTCCCTCTCTGATATCTTGGGTATACCCAGAAATCAGAAATTATCTTATGGCTAAATCTATATTCTTAACAATGATTGACAGAATAATCAAAATGCAGTCTAGTTTTCACCAATTGTACCATTATGTAAGTAGGGTTATATAAGAAGGCTTTTTGGGGGAAAGAACAGTCAAATTTCATTTTTTCAGACCTCTTAGCATAAGTCAGTTTATCAGATGCTTTAGGGGCAACATTGTGCCATATTAAAAACGAGAGAGGAGTTTCACATTCATGAATATATCTAGTAGCTGTCAAGTTAGGCTTCACAACCAAATAACAGGCTTCTTTTCCTACCAAATTTCAAGACTCCCAACACACATTCATTACTTCATATGATGTAGTGAAAGATAAATACTCTTTTTGGCTGAGCAACCTTCCTCTGGAGTGTCTCCCCCCTCCACACACACAATTTTCCAGCATAGCCTACAGCCCCAGAATTTCCCATAATGTTCTATCCAAGTTCTAAGCTTAGTTTTTTTCCAATTCCTGTAATGTGGACTCCTTGGGGTTCTCTGAACTTGGTTGTTTTCCTGCAAATGTTTTGTTACCTGGCTAGATAACATCTTCAGTTACCTTGATGGGTAAGGAAACATTTGCAACAAAACAACCAAGCTCAGAGAACCCCAAGGAGTCCACAGTTCAACCCTAAGCTACACATATTCTCTTCTATTAATTCCTGTAATATTTAGCATCAATGGATATAAGTCCAGTTTGCATTCTGATATAATTAGTAAGCTTTTCATGAAACAGAAGACAGATTAATCTCACTCAGATTCTTTAAAAGCAAAATATGATTTTGACATTTATCTGGATATAGCCTACAGCTTCTGAACTGTTGTAATGTAGCAATTACCTTATATTACAAAATGTTGTATAGGTATATAATATAAGGTGGGCTACAATACTTACATCTGATATATACTATAATTAAGACACATAACAGATGCCAAGTGTTAGTGTTACAAACTACAAGCCTACATACACTGATATGGGAACAAGCTCAATTAACTAATGGGCTGTCAGGCCTAGCCCAAGGAACTCCAGGAGACAATGCAGATTCAGTTCAGCAATGTTTATTAGCTACAACCTCTATCAAGAATCTTCCCAGACTGGAACTCTGTTCCCATGGCAGCCAGCGAGAACAGAGTGAATTCCTCAGGGAGGTGCCAGCCTCATCCTCTTATCTCTTCCTCGTCCTTCTGGAGACGAAAGAGGATGCTTCTCTCCCTGAGTCTGGCCTTCATAATTCCATTCCATCACATGGGCTTTACTCCTCATGATGAAATTAGATACCTACTGCAAAGATACAGATGCTACTTAAAAGTACTTATGATTTTATTTTTTTCTGCTCTACAGCCACCAGTGTCCATTCAATCTATTGTGGTCCAAGTCCAATGCATTAATCGGAAAGTAGGAACTGTTATCTACCATGAAGTTCGGATCGTGGTAAGGGATAGAAATGACAACTCTCCCCAGTTCCAGCAAGAACAGTACTATGTCGCAGTGAATGAGGTGAGTTTTGTTATTCATGTTGTTACTACTAATATTTATTTTCTTTCTTTCTTTTTCTTTCTTTTCTTTTTTTTATGGATCATTGCTTGGAATATAATGTGTTTCCACACAGCAACTTTATTTGCTTAAGTAACAAGCAGTAATTAAGGTTTATTTATTCATTTCCAGTTGATTCTGAAGAACTTGCTTCATGCAGGATCCCTAAATTAAATAAACAAGTGAATCCAATCCAATCCATTCAGATCATACTGCCATAATTATATAAAATAGTATAACAAAAAGAATTCTGAACAATCTACGGGCAAGATGAAAATGAAATGTGATAAAACCTTGATTTAGCAGACCATTTGGGAGGAAAGGAGTATGTGTTAAACCTGAATATTGGTTAAATCTGAATTTACATAATCATATAATTTACATCATTTGCATCATTATGTAATTTACATCATTGGTGGCAATTTATGTCATTTGCATAACAAATGATGTAATTATGTAAATGATGTAAATTGATATAAAGTTAGATTTAGAAGCAGCCCTAGTGGTGTGGATTATTCCACAAGGAAACACCTTCTGACTGCAAACATTACTGTTAATAGGAACAACTGTTACCTTTTAGAATAGACAAAATTAATATAGTTTCTGGAGTAAGTAATTGTTGATCACTATAAAATGTCAAACCCATATGTTTTCAGGAAACATAGAACATAAATGAGTGATTGCTTATCATGTATGGTGGCTGTTAGAATATGTGAAATGTGAATTATAATTAGCACGTACATGTAATATTCATGCATACACACAAATACATCTATAGACACAAACACACTAATACATAAAAGCTACTAATTCCACAACTAATTAAATATCCTGGTCACTCTGATTAGTTCTATTTAAATCTTTTACTCTAGGATTCAGGTATCTATAATTCCATAAGTGTAGCCAAATTCTGTCATGTAATATGTAATATGTACAGAAGTTTGATTGACAAATCTGTTACTTAATTAGCTAACTCATTAACTTAATCAATTTCAATTTTATGTATCCAAGTGTTTTATAGACGGGTTATTGAAAGCAATAAAGATTCTGATTCTGATATAAATGCCACCAATTATGTCACTTCTCTAGAGCACATCAGAAACAGTGGGCTTTGTCATTATATGTGAGTGAAGTCCAAACTCAGATTTTGTCTCTTGCATCCATATCTGCCAAATGGCCATACAGCTGAGGTGTAACTATATTATATATTACACATTACATATTACAATTCTATTCCATTTTACAAAAGGCCTGAACTGTCTGTTCGGCTGGAATGCTTCTTTAGATACTGTGGGGTAGGCTGGAAGCACACAAATCAAATGAAAATCTTCACTCTTCTTTGGTTACCATAATAGACCATCTAGCAATGAGGATCTCCCTGGATTACAAATGTTAGGATAAGGTCACAATTCCTGAAACAAAGAAGCTTTCCTTCCCTTACTGTCACACATATTCCATTGTACCATGAATTTCGGTAATTGTATTACTTTACATATTTATAGCCAGAGGAACTTGTAATACATTACTGCTCATAAACACAATAGAAGGACAAACTAACCCCCCTCTCCTAGTATACCTTAAATTTCATGCATATATAGAGGGGGGGGGGAGAGACTCCCTTAAATATTGAGGCTTTAAGCAATTATTTTAAACTATGTTTGTTTGTTTATTAAATGTGTGTGCCACCTGGCTCCCAGTGACTCTGGGCAGCTCACAAATAAAAACGTTTTAAAAAGGATACAATCAGAAACAAAAAAATAAGGAATAAAGACAGCAAGATGACAAAAAACAGACTAGAACATAAAAAAGACTCTATGGGGGCTTCACTCACTCTCACTAAAGAGGAATTACAGAAGCTGTGATGTGGAAGCAGAGGCAAAAGGGAGACAAAAGAAGTTAAAACAAAGTTAAAATAAAATTGATCAGGAACTACTATCTCAGAAAAAGTTGAAGGAACTGGAGACCCAGGCAAGCAGTGAGAGGACAGACAAGACAAGAGAATGGGCTCTTACCAGGGTGTTGGCAGGGTATGGTCAGAAAAGTCAGATAGCAGCCATGATGTGCAATCGAAGCTCTGCCTGTTTTTCACATGTGGGTGCCCCTGGCCCTCTCACAAAGACCATGCTTTGCTGGAAAGATGGGGACCATGCCTTAGGGTGAGGAGGTGATGTTGCAGTGTGGAGAGCTGAATGAGCTGAGGCCGGAGCACAGCACTATGACCTAACCTTTTTGTCCCTGCACACCCAGAGGTAGCCAGAGTCAACCTTCCACAAAGGCACACTACCCTTCTGAATGATGTGGCACCATGCTTTCAAGGCTGAGTTATGTCAAGCTTGTTGGATATCTTTAGCTAACGTATCATTATAGTGAAGATAGACAATCAGATAGAAGGTGTATATAGTGTCTGTGATGTATTACTGTCCCTTTTGGGAGATTATTTTAAAAATTATCATACAATATTATTGTGGCTGTTGCCTTTGTTTGTTGTTGCAAAATGCACTCCTATGTCAAGCTTGAAACCTGAAGAATACATGAATCCATCTTTGAAGTTTTCTTGGCAGTGGTTTCCAGGATCTGTTTCCAGGATGCCTTTTCATCTTCCGTCCTGGGCTCTCTGATAGTCACCGATACAAATACTAAGCACATCCAGTCCTGCTTCAGAGCTCAGATAAGGTTGATAGGTAATACTACCAGCTGAGATTGTTATAAATGGTTATATTTAAGTTCTAATTATCCTTAATGCACACAGTTCAATATTTGCCATCTATATACAACTTGTACTCTCTAAAGTAAAAATAGCTCATGAGCCCTGAAAAGGGGTTGAACAGAAGTCTGAAGATATTCATTCTAAGAAATGGTAAATAGTGCAAAGATATGTCACATGAGGAAAAGTTAAAGCCACTTGTTTTATTTAGCAAGTGAAAATAAGAAAGCTTTTATTGATATGTTTTTAGTAGTCCATTGGATTATTGATTGTTTTGTTTTCACTAAAATTTTATTATGCGGGGGAAAATGCATTTGTTACTAATCACACTTATCTCTATATAATACAGTATCCCTAAATGCTAACTTTAACAGGCTTTGATGTGTTTTGAATAATAAAAACTATTGGGGAAATTATTCAACACGTTTGACAAAAAATTGATGAGTTCTTGCTCTCCCTGTAAATATTACATGATTGCATACAAGCCAAGATTTAAATTAAGGCATTCTCTATTCTAGCAAGGTTATGCTCAAAATCCTACAAGCTAGGCTTCAGCAGTACGTGAACCGAGAACTACCGGATGTACAAGCTGGGTTTCGAAGAGGCAGAGGAACTAGAGATCAAATTGCCAACATTCGCTGGATCATGGAGAAAGCACGAGAGTTCCAGAAAAGCATCTACTTCTGCTTCATTGACTATGCAAAAGCCTTTGATTGTGTGGATCACAACAAACTGTGGCAAATTCTTAAAGAGATGGGGATACCAGACCACCTTACCTGTCTCCTGAGAAATCTGTATGCGGGCCAAGAAGCAACAGTTAGAACTGGTCATGGAACAACCGATTGGTTCAAAATAGGGAAAGGAGTACGACAAGGCTGTATACTGTCACCCTGCTTATTTAACCTATATGCAGAGTACATGATGAGAAATGCCAGGCTGGAAGAATCACAAGCCGGAATTAAGATTGCAGGGAGAAACATCAATAACCTCAGATATGCAGACGATACCACCCTAATGGCAGAAAGTGAAGAAGAACTAAAGAGCCTCTTGATGAGGGTGAAAGAGGAGAGTGCGAAAGCTGGCTTGAAACTCAACATTAAAAAAACTAAGATCATGGCATCTGGACCCATCAATCCCTGGCAAATAGAAGGGGTAGAAATGGAAGCAGTAACAGACTTCATTTATTTGGGCTCCAAGATCACTGCAGACGGAGACTGCAGCCATGAAATTAAAAGACGCTTGCTCCTTGGGAGGAAAGCTATGGCAAACCTAGATAGCATATTAAAAAGCAGAGACGTCACCTTGCCGACAAAGATCCGCATAGTCAAAGCTATGGTTTTTCCAATAGTAATGTATGGCTGTGAGAGCTGGACCATAAAGAAGGCTGAACGCCGAAGAATTGATGCCTTTGAACTGTGGTGCTGGAGAAGACTCTTAAGAGTCCCCTGGACTGCTAGGAGGTCAAACCAGTCAATCTTAAAGGAAATCAACTCTGATTGCTCATTGGAAGGATTGATAATGAAGCTCAAGCTCAGATACTTTGGTCACCTAATGCGAAGAGAGGACTCTTTGGAAAAGACCCTGATGCTGGGAAAGATGGAAGGCAAAAGGAGAAGAGGACGGCAGAGGATGAGATGGCTAGATAGCATCACTGAAGCAATGAGCATGAAATTGAGCAAACTGAGGGAGGCAGTGAAAGATAGGAAGGACTGGCGCAATATGGTTCATGGGGTCACGAAGAGTCGGACACGACTTAACGACTAAACAACAACAACAACAATTCTCTATTCTACTGGTATGTGAAATTGATGTATTTCTTTGGAGCCATATTAACTATTAAAATAAGTGTAATTTTTTAAAGCCTTTTGTTTTTGTTGTGATTTCCTTTTCTGGCAGAAATAGTACTTATATTCACTTTGTGCAGCAATTCATGTGCTAATTATAGATTAAAATAATCTATAATTTACTTTTCTTTATTTTCAAGTAATTACTCTTTTTATCTTCTTTATGGTAGTTCAGTAACTAATCATAACTTGGGTAAAGTAGTGGCATGTTAGTGTGCAATAATTATTTATAGTAACAAATAAGACATATACTCTCCCTACTAAGCCATAACTAAATAACTAACGAATATTCAGCTTATGAAAATAATGGGTCCCTTCAGAGGAAGCTAGATTAATACTTACTAAAGAGGATTTCTAAAATTCCTGTATTTCATATGTAGATATTAATTTATTTATTTATTTATTTATTTATTTGCTAGATTTAAATCCTGCCTTTCTTCCAGCAGTTCAGGCGGCTGTACACATCCTGTATGGCACATCCTCTTCCCATTTTTGCCCCAGATCAACAATCCTATGAGTGATTTGACTCAAAGTCATGCAGTGGAGCTTCTCTGGCTCAGAGTGGACTTCAACCTGGAATTCCAGGATGCTAATTTGACACCCTAGCCCAGGGTTTCTCCACCGTGACAACTTTAAGATGTGTGAACTTCAACTCCCAGAATTCCCCAGCCAGCATGCTGGCTGGGGAATTCTGGGAGTTGGAGTCCATACATCTTAAAGTTGTCAAGGTGGAGAAACACTGCCTTAGCCACTATTTCACACTAGCTCTTCTTTTTATTTTAAATTTATCCAGCTTCTCTATTGGAAGCAGGAAATGTTTGTTTTGCTAGTAATGTATGGCATCATTAATCCCTTTTGCCAGCTGTCTTGTAAAATAATTACATATTCAGTTGTTTGCAGCATTTTCCCTGGTTGCAACTTCAAGGTACTTTGTGAAATTGATAAGTTGCTTCTTTTCATAGGAAGGTAATAGTCTGAACGAATACCTGAGAATTATATAAAGACTGTATTTTCTAGGAAAGAGAACTACCTAACATAAGCAAATTCTGGATTATTCAGTTTATAAACAGAGACACACAAATGCATTCATGTTTCAGTTACAAGGAATTGCTTATTTGATACCTCAAAATCCTATAATTGTTTAGTCTAGTACTATTTTTCATTACCAAAGGATTGTGATGTAAAAATAAACATTTAAAAAAATTGGAAAAATAAATCTGCTTTAGGTAAGTAGAAGAATGTCAGTCATCTAAAACATATAACATTGTTAAGCAAATATTGAGCAGGAGGTCTTAATGACAAGAATTCTTGCCCTCAGTACCTCTGAATTAGATGACTGTCATGTTCTGTAGCTGTCCTTGAAGACCACCCAGAAACTGCACTTACTATACAGTGCAGCAGGCTGCATACTGATGGGTTAGAGCAAGATGACACTGATATTGCACTGCCACAGTCATTTCTAATAAGTCTCTGAATGCAGTTCAAGGTGCTGGTATTGACCTCCCGACCCCTATACAACTTGGGCTCAAGGTACTTCAGGACTATCTTCTCCAGGTAGACTCTCCCCACTCTGTTTGTACAGCCTGGGTGTGGATGTTATGGATTCCTTCACCCTGGGAAGTTGCCAATGGGTGTGTGGGTAGGTGGGTGCAGGAGCCCAGAATGAGACTTTTGGATGCCCCTCTTCCTTGGGAATGATCAGCAAATACATGGTCTTCCAACAAGTTTTTGAGCTGGATTATCATCTATCGTTATGGAATTGCCTTGAACTGTTGTAAGTTGTATTTTGAGTATTGCATTTTGATTTGGTGTTAATGTTTACTGTGTGGTTTCAGTTTGATACAAATATACTGCCACATCTATGAAACTTCTAGAGTTTGGTAGATAGCTGATATATGCATTTTGGAGAAACTGAGAGAAAGAAAGAAGGAAGAAAGAAAGGAGTTTTGATCACTGAGGCTTCTGGCATTAGCAGATGACAATCTGTAAAACAATTATGCATCTCACCTCTACTCAAGTCTCCCAAAGCTAAATGGCAAAGGGCAAGAATTTCTATCTCACTCTGAATAATGCATAGCACCTTCTGACATTTTTATTGGCCTTCATTACTGAAAACTACTTTGGTACTGCCAAGTCTTGGTCAGTAATTTTAATTTATCTTCTTGGTTCATTGAAAAGTAACTGCAGATTGTTTTCTGTGCTGCTGCAGACTAACGAAAATCTAGAACATGCCTCCCCAAATTCCATTAATGTATTTGTTACTCTAAAGCCCTGGTCAGTTCAATTAGTTGATAAGAACATGGTGTATTTACTTATCCCACTCTGAGTGTCTGATTTGCTATGATGCAGAATTATGCAAATGGAGGTGGGAAGGGGAAGGAATGGACTGTTTCTGAGCTCAGAAATTAATTATGGGTGCAATTTAGTTGGGATTATTGGGAGGGGATGGAAACAGACATTTAATCTACAGTATCTGTTCTCATTTTTCTGCTCTCCTCTAAGTTGTTTTCTGCTAAAGTGGATAGCTTAATAGATGGATACTTGTGAAATCGCAAAAATACCCTTGCTTCAATGAAACTATCATTCATTTATTGTGTACATTGTGTACACTTAATATGATGTGTTGGTGAGTTGGCTGAGGTGCAATAATAGCTTCATACAAATGTTGTCAATTACTTTCTAAAGTTAATGCACTGTTTAGTGTTGGAAGCTAGTATGTATCTTTCAAATTGGATAAGCGTTTAAGGAATATATTTTTTAAAAAATCACACAAATGATTTACAGCAGTCCTTCCCTTATTTATTTATTTATTTATTTATTCATTCATTCATTCATTCATTCATGCATGCATGCATGCATGCATTTATTTTAAAATAATCAGAAAGAACAAACTCTAGTCTGTTTATAGTGTGTGTGTGTGTGTGTGTGTGTGTGTGTGTGTATCTTTCACTAATAGTATCTTCCCTTCAAAGGGAAACATAGTTTGCAAGCTATTTTACAATATTTCACTGAAAGAATGTGGTAACAAAGCAGTGCTATATGAATGAGAATATAATAAGACCATTCTATATACAGGTGAAACTCGAAAAATTAGAATATCGTGCAAATGTTCATTTATGTCAGTATGGCAACTCAAAAGGTGAAACCAATATATAAGATAGACGCATTACATGTTCTCTTGGATTTCTGTATAGCCAGAATCTCCTTTCAGTATAGTCTTTGTATAGCATGCCGCTTAACAAAACATTACTAGAAATTTGCAGAATCAGATATGACAATTACTTCCCGAAGCACAAATATGCTTTTCATACACTAAAACCATTTGTTTCAGATTAATGGACTTTGGAGGGCCTTCTGTTGTATCCACAGATAGACAGTGCTGATGCAGAAGCTTTACCTGGATTCCTAATCCCTTGCCTTGTGACTGTATATCAGCTCCCTTTCCACCGATAATTTTTTTGTATATTAGGTAAAAGTGATTCATCGGCAGAAATTTGCTTCTGGGCAAAAGTTGTATTTGCTAAATAAGGCAGGTAGTTTTTGAAAATCAGCACGCAAGAAGATCTGAGTAATGCAAAATAAAAATAGGCATACATACAGCAAGCAGTGACAGATAACTAAGATAAATTATAAGCTAACTGAGGCAGATTCTGTTGAGTTAGTAAGTTGATGAAGTGATGGGCCACAACAACATCAGCTTTCTTTCTAATAAATGAAATATTTTCTGAATACATTTGTCTTTCCTCACACACAAACATGGCAGCCATTTTGCAATACAAGTTATCAGTTCCAAAAGGCACTAATGCACACACACAGCTTACCGCTTACATAGTAAAAGACAGTCTTAAAGGTTATGTGTTCAAGTCACAATGCAACAGTTTCTGAAAGGCCACAGATTCCTTGCCCTGCCATGAAGTACCATGGATCCAATATGTTTATGTGTATATAGTCCTTGAGCTTACTGTTGGTAATGGTTGCAGTTTTAAAATATGTGTGACTTGGTCTCCCAACCCAAATTCTGACCACCTCTCTTACTTGGCACAGTGTAGTCCAACTGAAGTTTCTGGAGGTTTTTGAAAAAAAGGAAAAAAAAATCTTAATGCTGACCATGTTAAAACAGCGCAGTCTTAATGTAGCCAAAAATCAGCTTCTACTGCCAGAACATTGGCTTATTTTCCATTTAACTTCAGAATCTTGCTATTTTTCCCATTTCTGAGGAGAGACTGTCCCAAGCAGTGGCTTCCTAGACTAAAATAATAGGATCATGTGTCAAAGAGAGCCAGTTTGGTGTAGTGGTTAAGCCACCAAGCTAGAAACTGGGAGACCATAAGTTCTAGTCCTGCCTTAGCTAGGTGACCTTGGGCCAGTCACTCTCTCTCAGCCCTAGGAAGGAGGCAAGGGCAAATCACTTCTGAAAAACCTTGCCAGGAAAACTGAAGGGACAAGTCCAGGCAGTTGCCAGGAGTCAAGACTGACTCAAAGGCACATACACACACAAAGATCGTATGTCAATGAATTTAATGCATTTATTGTTTCAGCTACTCCCTTTTCAATAATTGAAATTATTAAAATTGAACTACATCAAAATATTCTACATATAGCTGATTAAGTCAGTGTTTTTAATGTAAAAATATTGCAAGCTGCCTGTGAAGATTGTACAGTATATGTGGCCCTTCTGAGTCTCCTCTGTCTCCCTTAGCCATTCTGCCCCTTCTCTGTTCCTAGAATCTTCCCCCCAGGTCTGAGGTTCTTGTTCCCAGAGAGAGATGACAAGATCAGCACTCAGAAAGACTTGAGCTTCTGAAAATGAGTTCCCCCCCTCCACAGTCAAGCACAGCAGTGGACTTCTTTCTCCCTGCAAATGGGAAAGCCGTCTGGATTCCCTCTTTATATCGCAGAGGCAACATTTTTGAGCACCGAGTTTCAGATCTCTGCAAAGCTGCACTTGTGGAGGTTGAGGCAGATCCTTTTCTTCCCACAGGAGCAGACGGGAAAATACTGCCTTTCTCAGTTTAGAGAGGTGCAGAGGCAAGCACACTCTGACAGTTCATCTGAGACATGAAGGTTGGTCTGGGGAGAGGCTATCCTTCCTGAAACCATGACCACTGGAAAATATGGGATCTGTTCTACCCTTGAGGCAGATTGCATTTCCCTCTCTGCGTCACTCACCGGCTGCAGCACTCCAGGTTTTCTGAAAGTTTTTTTTTCTCAGCTTTAGATTTTTTTTTCAGCTCTAACATTGTCAAGGATTGAGCATAGGAAATGTTTAATTTAAAACATATGTTCTATTATTGAACCTCCCCTTCCTCACTGTCAACTGGCTACCAGATCCAGATTGCGAAAATACAGACAATCACTAGTTGGCAGCAAAAAGAACAGAAATATCTAATTCTCTTGCGATCATCTGGATTTTTGCAGCCTGGATCTGGTAGCGTTACATCTGGGAAGCCCCACTAGTAATCATAAATCTGTCTTGGCTAACAGAGTTTATTTTTTCTATGTCTTTGGGGCTACTTACTTTGCTTCACAGCAAAGATGTAATTTAACTGTGTGTGGGTTTTAGATGGAGAACAACTGGGCTAAAGAATATAACCTGGACCTATATTTTTGATCATCAAATTGTATAAAACTGAGAATCAGCAGGGGGTTGTTTGCATCTCCAGCTTTGTTAGAAAGGATGCTATCACTCACTTTATTTACAAATAAATCTACCTGAACACACAGAAATCCAGGCCTAAGAATTTTTGCATGGGGGCCTTGTCTAGCACTTTCCTTTTCTATCCTTAAGACCCAGTTAACTGTATATACCCAGCAGCCTGGCACACCACTCCCCAGGATATGAAATAAAAATTCCCCTCTCACCCCCATGGGTGGTCTGTGTCTTCCTCAATCTCAGGTCCTCTACCAGAGGCCTGGGAGTTTGGGGGTTCTGCGCAGTATCTTAGCTGTTCCTAGCACTGCACTCTTCTGGATGCAGAGCTCCATCCAGAGAGGATGTTGTTTCTGGGATCTGTTGGAGCCACTCTCCCAGCTTAGGAGTCACAGCCCCGAGTGCTCTTACCACTACTGGGACCACTTTGGCCTTGACTTTCCACATCCTCTCTAGTTCCTCCTTCAGGCCCTGGTACTTCTCCAGCTTCTCATGCTCCTTCTTCCTGATGTTGCTGTTCCCACTGCAATTCCCACTTCAATACATTTATTAAATAATTCAGCACAGCAAGTTAGAAACGCTTAGTTGTAATTAAAGCAACATAGAACATTAGCCTGACTAACTAAAACTCATCAGACTTTATTACCAAAACTTAATCAGGCTTGAGAATGCTTGTAGGGTTTTAGGATACTTGCAGGATGATCCCCTAGAATTTTCACAGCTGGATTTAGTTTTTCTCTGAGAAAAAAAGTGGGTTCACTCAACAGGAGATCTTTTAGTGGAAAAGGAGTAGCTTCCTTATCCAATATTGTTCAGAAGATTAATTCAATAGCTGTTTAGCATAAGGTCCAGTCGTAGGAAAATCAGTCTGTGATGCAGTACATATTCAGATAGGTTTTGATTGGTGCAGGTGTGGGTTTTTTTTTTTTAAAGAACAAACAAACAAACAAGGTTCTAGTAAGTAGGAAACCCAGTCTCTATCCATCACTTTTGGCTAGATGCAACAATCTTGTCCAGTCAATAAATATTTGCCTGGAATGGTCTGCTCTGGCTATTATACTAGCATACCAACTTACAGGTAGTCCTCGCTTAACTACAGTAATTGGGACCGTAAAACGTGATGTCACATGACCACATTGCTTAGCAACAGCAATCCCAGCAATCCCCATTGCTGTCATAAAGCAAAAATTGCGGGTCCTTAAGCAAGGACCTCACATGACTGTGACTTGCAACTTCCTGCTGGCTTCCCACAAGCAAAGTCAGGGGGGAAGCACCCTGGAAGATGCAAGTCTCAGGAAGCTTGCAATCAGGCTGGAGGCTGGTGGATTCTATGGAGTGAGGCAGGGGTTCTGTGGTGAGTGCATGCGGGCTGGGGAGGGGGTGCTGCAGCATGAGGACGTTACAGAGTATGAGATCCTGGGATCTCATACTCTGTAGGGGGGTCCTCGGGAGAAAAAGTGGCAGAAGCGACTTACAACCTTCCCTGTTGGTTTCCCATTGACTTTGCTTGTGGGAAGCTGGCAGGGAAGGTTGCAAATCGTGATCACATGACCAGAGGACACTGCAGCTGTCTTAAGGGTGAGCCAGTGGCCAAGTGCCTGGATCACAGTCACATGACCACAGGGGTGGTGTGATGGCCAGAACTTCAAGGACCAATCATAAGTACCACTCATTCAGCACTGTCACAACTTCAAACGGTTGCTGAATGAGTGGTTGTCAGCTGAGGACTACTTGTACAGTAAAACCTATATAATACTGGTACTTTAGACAATTTGGATTAATTTTTAAACTAAAGTTCCAAAACTTTGTTGGTGGTGTTTTTTTGTTTTTGTTTTTGTCACAAGAACATAGAGGCTTTAATAGAAAGAACAAAGCAATCAGCAGCGATGTCTGATTTCACATATGGAATCCTCTGATTTTTGCCAACATCATTTCACTTCTGGAAAAATCCTCTGAAGTTTCCCAACATTTGTAGAGCTACTGAGCAATTCCTTCCATAGATATCCACACAGACACACACAATGTGATTTCTTAATGCACACATAAAGAAACAGCTTTTCTGCAACTGTAGTTTGTCTGCCTAACAATTTTAACTTCTGCTTGGAAGAAGGTTTATATTGAAATATCTGTTCTGGTCCTTAAGAATATTACAAGTGAGACTGTGAAATTACTTACTTTTATCAAGCTCAACAGTTCTTGAGATTATATCTAAAATTCCCTGTTCTATCAACTTGATAGCAACAATTATGCAATTCATCACTGTCCAGCTTTACTTCTGTGTTTGCTTGAGAGAGAAACAGAACTCCTTGTCCAAAATAAAATGAAGGGGAAATATCTGCTAGATGATTATTAGATAGGAAAATGTATTTTATTCAAGTTGTAGGCTGAGGTGCTTGAATTACTTCAGGAATGAAGTGGACCAATGATTATTTCCAAATGCTAATCTCTTAGCAATTTACATTTAAATGTATCAAAGTATACATTCATATATAAAACAACCCGCCAAAACCCAACAACTCTTAGCAATATATTCCATACATTTAAATGGCTATAATTCTGAAAAATTATGTGAAAACAGGATTCTGAATCACCATATGTGAATATGCCCAATATTTATTTTCACTGGGAATTTTCCAAGCGATAGAGGAGAGTTCAGGGCTTCTATTTTTACTCTTCTAGTACCGAGAATCAATTAGCCACAAGTTTTATAAGCAAATGTTCTTTCTAATGGCAGTTACAGCTAGGCTTTCTTTGTTTTCTGCTAGGAAGAAAAACCGAACAAAGCTGCTGCAGGTTGTGTCTCTGTTGTGGTAGCGCTCTGAGCTGGGGCTAAAGACTAGAAATGAAATATGCCAGTCCTGAGGAAAATAGTTTTGTGAAATAGGAAGCCCTTTTCACTCCTTCCAGGAAGGATCTAACAGCTGCTTGCCTGAACTGCTATTTGCAGTTCACTCATTCACCATGCAGGTAGCTAAATGCCTTTCTTGACATTTTCCTGAAAGGCAGTAAATTTCTTTTTCAGCACATGGGGCAGTGATCAGCAGTTCTTAAGACTAAAAGGAAAACATTGACTTTTCTATATGTCAAGTTCCACATAGCTGGGAAGACCAAGGACACCTAACCACACAGATTTCAGGAGGGTATCTTTCATGCTAGTTCTGGGATGAAAACAGAAACTTGAAAACTGTAAGAGTAAATTCTCACCCAGATTTATAGTGAGTTAATAAAGGTGGAATCTCTTTGAAATGCTTTCTTCCCACAGATCTCACCTCTGGGTTGTGTTGTCTTTTCTCACCTAGACTGATCTCCTTTTTTGCCTTCCTTCCCACAGTCTATAGTGAGAACACTATAGAGGTTTCAATGCAGGTCTCATAATCTGTAAATGCATTGACCATATCAATCCTGTTGGGGATTAGGAAAACCATTAAAACTGGGCTGTTCCAGGGGCTGACCTGATTTAAGTCTGTCCTACAGTAAAGTTATGGCTTATATAAAGTTCAGATTTTAGCAGCTATTCAGGTATGCCTTCCTTTTTTTCTATATGCCCCCATACTGGACAGTTTTGGGGATTTTTATTGGTCTGGTCCTCATGACTGATCCCCTTAAGGCAGGGGCTTATATAGCTTTAGATGTTTCATTAGCTACTGAGCACTTTCATTCTTGTTGGGACTCTTCAGTATCCATCTGATAATATGGAAGAAGAAGAGCTAGACACAGCTGAAAAGTGCTCCTTGCCTCCTGTTGTGTGACACCTGCAACTGTAGGTCCAGCATGGATGAAGCAAAGAGAGTCCTTCATCTTGGGCACTGTAGGAGGAGATCTGTGCTGTCTACAGTGGCAAAAACTCATAAGGAGTCTAATAGTACCTTTTATGACTAACAGTTTTATTAACATTTTATTAAACAGGCATAAGCTTGTGCAAGCTGCAATTCACTTCATCAGATGCATACAGAGACTAGACCACATAGGTTTTAAATTGGGGTAAAGTGATTGGGAAAGGTATGGGGGAAAAGGAAGGGAATTACAGCTTGGTTATGCATATGCAGATTACATTTGTACGGATTACAAGTACCTTATCAAGTACCTTATCAATTAACAATTATAATGTGCTTAAAAATCTCTTCAGTTTATTGAGACCCTCTGAGATTGACTGAAACCTGTTTATATATGTGAGTTCAACAATGTTTTGCTCAATGGCATTGTTAAATCCCATTTTTCCAAACCAGTCACTCTATGGTCTGCCATAGAGTGCCCTGGGAGGCTACTTTGCCCTTGTTTTGAGACCTAATGTCAGATTTGTGTCCTTAATTCTTTTGCACAAAGTTCTACATAGAATCCAGAGCGGCTTTGCTGGACAATGATGACATATATCACATTGGAGGAAGACTATGTGAAGGTGCCTCTAATCTTGTGTGTGTACATGATGGTACTGTTGAGGCAGATGTGGGGGCAAAATAGATGTATGGGTTTGTCAGTGTCTGATTCCCATGTTGACATCATTGTCCTGCTGTTTCTTGTTGCTTGTGAGAATCTGATTCCGGTTGGATGGTTGTCTGTATGCAAGTATGGACCTGCTACCAATGCCTGAGGAAGTGCAGTGTCATTGTTCAGTATAGGCAATAGCTTATTAGTAATGAATTTGAGTGGTTTGAGCTGTGAGTTGTAGATGACAATCAGTGGTATTCTGTTGTTCTGTTTCAGCAGTACTGTCTTTTAATAGGTCCTCCCTGGGAATTGATGTAGCTATATTGATTTGTCTATTGATCTCTTTGGATAGATAGTTCAGTCTCCTGAATGCCTGATTTAATTCCATCAGTTGAGTATCTCTGTCAAATGGGTCAGAACAAATGCATTTGTAGCACAGAGTCTGGCTACAGATTATAGATTTGGTAGCATGTTCTGGGTGTAGCTGCAAACACATTAATATGCATGATGACCTATAGGTGTCCAGTATAATGTGGTACATTATGTAGTTTTACTGTAACATCAAGAAAATTGATCTGTTCTAAATATAGGTTGAAACTAAGGCTGATGTTGATGGTAGGATGGAAGCTGTTGAGATCATGATGAAATTTGATGAAAGATTCATTTCCATCAGTCCAAATGATGAAAATGTCATCAATGAATCTCAAGTAAAGGAGGGGCTTCAAGGGAGTAAGAATTAAGAAAGTGTTATTTTAGGTCAGCCATGATGATATTGGCATTTTCCCCCTCCAAGATGGTGTTGGAGGAGCAGTCCCATCAGTAAGCCCTGCTGAAGCACTTGTTTTCGTTGGCTTTTAGCGATTGTTTCCTGAACCCTTTATTTTATTGTATCTTTAGTATCCTATCTTTAGTTCATTTTTTCTCACCCAACTTCAATATTTTACCTATCATACAAACCCAAAACTCTGCCCTGCAACTCAAAGGTTCCTAGTGTTATGGAGAAAAAAAGAGACATAGAACCAACCCTAGAAGCCTGAAACCAGCCAAGGTAGCCAAACAACTAAAGATAAATGAGCTTCTCACTAGACTTCTATGGAAGACTTTATCTCCTGGAAGCCTGTGAATTTGAGAATAGATTCAAGGTCTTTTCCCAGCAATCTAATGAAGCATTGGGGGCCTCTCTCCTAAAGGAAGACAATGGATTCCTCTGGAGTGATGACATTTAGGAAAGCATTGTGTCTGATAAGTGTGCTACCCACCACAAAGGTAGTATCTGAACCTAGTCCCCTAATGAGTCTCTGACTGATGAGCTAAATAAAACCTTCCTCATATGTTTTAATTAAATACTGCCTTCTTTTCTGCCCAGACCGTTATAGTTCTGTTTGAGCATTATTGGCTATTTCTGTTTAAACTGACAACCTAAGAAAACATTTGATGCTCATGTAGACTCTCTCTAAGGGATAAAGATAAGGAAAGCAGATTACTTTCACAGAGCTCCTATGCCAGAGAGGTGGGGTGAAAGCAGAAATGATGTCTGTTCTTAATAACAATATTATTGCAGGAAGATAGGCTACTAGAGGCTCTGTTCATTTTTCTCTAAGCAAGTTGCTTTGCTGCCAGCTCTACACCATTGATCTTGTGCAGATTAATTGGCTTCCTAATATGAATGATAGAAAAAAGCTCCATTTTTTTTTTCACCAACTCATTAGTACCATCAATGCTATTAAAAATTAGTTCCTTTCTGAAATCTTTTGGAATCTCCCCATTCAGGTGTTTATTGATCTAGATATAACATCTGTTTTAGACAATATTGCATCAGCTCATTCACTCCAAAATATTGGGTCCAGTTTGGCAGCTACCACACTTCCTCTGTCTTATCTCCATTCTTGACAGCAAAGAAGTGTATCCAAACATTCCAACAGCATTAAGAAACATTTCTGGGCCTGGTCAAAAGTGAACTGATTAACTCCTACAGTACAGTGGCCAAAGATGGACAGTCAGAGATTTTATCTAAAATTGGCTTACAGAAACAATGCAATTAATTCAGGAGACAGAAAAGCCCTTTGCCTCTTTAGTGCATGTAAACAAAGAATGATTTTGTCTACAATACACAACTAATGACAACAGAGAAAAGACCATCAGATAAGTACATGATTTTTTGACATGTATCAAGAATCTTGAGAAAGATGCCCAAATGGCCATATTGTCTAACCTTCACATAAGATGCCTGCCCCTCTCTTATTGTAATCTTTGAAAGGAAGATGAATTACCCCCAAGAAACCAATACTGCCTTCAGCCTTCCACCTGATCTTATTGAGGACCCTGTTGGTAATATTTACCATCTGATCTACCCTAACATTTTATTTCCTCAGGCTTGGCTTCTCAGTTGACACACCATGACCTGGGTCTTCCTACTTCCTCCTTTTTCAAACAGATCCTGGAAGACTTCTAACCACATGTTCTACTACTGGACCATATTGCCTGCTCAACTATCTCAACCTATCAAGAAAGACCTTCCCCTTAGTTGATCTAATATCATAATCAATCTTCCAGCTGACCGAGCAAAGGCCAAAAGGGGTCCTTTTCCTGGAACACTGCTGGCTGGAACTCCAAAAGAGATGATCCATATTTTTTAGACTTAATTAGTAAATATGATTTCATTTTGTTATGGGAGATTTGGTCTCTAGAGCCCCCATTATTGCAAGACTAATTGGTACACTTTCCTAATGCTGTTTCTGTTGATACAGGGGTTCAGCCTTAAGGAAGCATTTGTACTTTTATATTATATATTCTGCTGTTCCCAATTTCTCAGCTGGAGGCAGATGAGAAAAAGGCATTAGCCTCTAGGGTTAACTCAGCAGAACATGATTTCTTAATAAATATTTACTCTCCTCCTTGCAAGTTGCTTTCCTCAACAAATACCAGGTTTGGATAAACTACAGAATTACCTGACACAGCTCACCTGAGGTTATCCAAAAGCTGGCCTCATATTAGCAAGTGACTTGAATGCCAGCCTCAGCTTCACTGACAAAGCCTTTTACTCAGTTCAACAGCCATGTTTCCCAAACAGAAGGCCACCCCAGGGGCCAGGTGTTCCACTCCAGTGATCAGGGCATGAACCTAGCATATGGCCCTTAAGAAGCATTGCCAGAAGATTCAATATCTGTATATTAAATATTAAATAGGGGAGTAGATGTTGACCTGATTGATGATTAGATGGTCTGACAAAATGGCAAGAGTTTTAGTTAGAATGACAACTAATTCTTGCCTCAGATCAGATCCTTGAGCTCCAAAAGCTCCTGACTGAGAGCTCAAATTCTGCAGAGGTTTTTACTATGTATAACACTATGTATAATACAATGACACAATGACACACAAGTTTCAGAAGTCATTATCCACACATCAGCATGAGTAAACTTCCACACTCCAGACAGAAACTCTGGTTTGATCTGACCTGTTTACAAGCCAGGGCAGGTTTAGTGGCAGTTTTTCAATGTTATAAATCTAGTAATTGACCTGTCACTAGGAATGGATTTCTAGATCTTAAGGGAAGCTATAAAAACCTAATGAAAAGAAAGAAACAAATATACACACAAAGCAACTGGGAATGACTTTTCCAAGCTACAAGAGACAAAAATCATATTCTCTTTTGGAAGATGATTGCAAGCATCTCAACTAATAGGTCATGCTGGCCAGAAGCTAAGATTCCATTAAAGAAGTGGGTAAAGTTTTATAGCCAATTATACAGATTCCCCTTCCATCAGCTTTTCATTTCAACATACTTTGCTAGGTAATATTCATCTTTGACCACCAGTCTCCCAGATGGAAACAAATTGATTAATCAACTAAAAAATAGTAAAGCTGTTGGCAGTGATTTGAAATCCACTGAATTGTTAAAAAGTGTTGCTGACTCGTGGGCCTTTCCTCTGGCCTCCTTATTTACCCATATCAATGATAACTTTCATAAGCCTGAAGATTGCACCCATTCTATTACTGATCCACTGTTTAAACAAGGTAATAGCAAGGACCTTTCCAGTAACTCTTCTAAACCTCATACCCACTTCCTATTTTACAAGCTTCTCAATTGGTTAGAACAGGAGAAATTCCTCACTGATGAACAGGCAGGCTTTAAGGAGGGCAGATCATGGATCAATATGCCATCCTGCAGTTTTTGGCAAAGAAATATGCTTATGCATACCCCTGCTCCTTATATGCTGCTTCTATTGAACTAAAATCAGCATTTGATTTCATATCCAGAGAAAGGCTCTGGTGAAAGCTGTCTCAGTCATCCATAGACTGGAGGCTACTCTGTCTAATCAAGATAGTGCATCCTAATATTGTCACACAAGTTAGATCCAGAGTAATGGCCACCTTTCTGCAAATATTCTCATCCAGAAAAAAAGTGAATCAGGGCTGCATCTTGGCTCCTCTTCTTTTCACTATATATGTCAACTCAATGATCACTACTCTAACCAAAGCAGGATTTCAATCCCTGTACTTCACAGACAGTTGCCCATTCCCCATTATGCTGATAATATGGTTATTCTTTCTCTCCCTTGGTCTAAGAAATTTACAGATTTTAATAGATGTTGGAATATTGATAAGCTATGGCTGCCCATGACTATACCACTGATTTACAGGTACATGTTGTTGCCAAGGGTGAAGTAGTTATGGCTGAGTATAAAGTCACACCGTCTGATGGCAATGCATGCTGTTTTGGCATCAGCCATAATGTTCTTGATAGCTTGAAATTCAGATTTGGCAGGGACATTGGTATATAGTGCCTCAGCATCCATGATGGCTAAGGTGGTAGTATAAGGAAGATTGCCTATGGAGTTTAGGAAGTCTGTGGTGTCTCTTATGTAGCTGGGAATATTGATGGCATAATATCTGAACACATTGTCCATGAAACTTGATATTCCAGTTGTGATAGTCCCAGTGCTTGAGGCAATAGAATGGCCTGCGTTGCCTGGTTTCTGTGCTTTGGGAAGTAGGTAGAAGATGCCTGTTGAGGGCTTCTGAGATATTTCCATGTAGACACCTCTTGTATGTTCTTTGGGAATTCTTTTATTAGACTGTAGTTCTCAGTGTGATATTGGAGAGTTGCTCACCATATTTTATACCAAACAAAATCAAGGCAGGGTTGTTTTGAGTTTCTTTGTCACACTTCCCTCTTTCTTAGGACTGAAAAAATCTTTTCTGAAACTCTTCTCTTAATGGTTCACTCAATCCTTCCCCATTCCCAAGGCTAGGTCTACATTGTTTCAGAGTCTGGCCCTGCTGGTTCTTAGAGATCACTTTCAGTCAAAAAAATTTAGCTACTTTAAGGCTAAAAAAAAGTTACTGACAAGCTTTACTTCCTTGGACTCTTATTGGAGAGCTTTTGCCAATTAGGCTTTGAAAATGCTGGAAGCTTTCTGAAACAGCATATCTGGGACATTGATTTTCAAATTAATTTTGAAGCTTAATTTTGTGCTTCTCTCTCTCACACACACACACATAGGGTGTACCAAACATCAAGCCCTTTACACCAATCACAATATGTTTTATTTATTTATTTATTTTTACAAATAAAATGTTACTGTACTTAGGACTGTTCAAAGAAAGTCAAGACTTGACTTCATTCAAAAAATTATCCCCCAATATAATTACTGAATAATGATTATAAGTTATTTATGAAGATTTTAGCTGAGAGAATTAAGATGGTTTTACAGGACTTTATTCGTGAAGATCAGTGTGGGTTTTTACCTAAAAGACAGCTGAGGGATATTAGAAATATACTGGATATTTTGAAATACTTAGAACAACATAATGAAAAGCAAGCAGCCTTGATTTTTCTTGATGCAGAAAAGGCCTTTGACAATTTGAACTGGACTTTTTTGATTAAAATTTTGATATGGACTTTGGTGAGAATTTTATCAAATGGGTAAAATTGATTTATATCTCACAAAAGGGACAGATAATTGTGAATGGAGAATTAACAAAACCCTGTGAGGTACAGAAAGGGACTAGACAAGGATGCTCCTTGTCACCATTGCTATTTATTTTAGCTTTGGAAGTGTTGAACAGAGATATAAGATGAGATGAGAGAATTGCTGGAGTAAAGATTAAAAGAGAAATACATAAATTACAGGTGTTTGGTGATGACCTGGTGATAATTTTGGAAGATCCTCTGGAAGGAATAGAAATATTAATGGAAAAACTAAAGGATTTGGGGGTGTTATCTGATCTTAAAATTAATAAACAAAAAATGATGTTAAGAAAGAATATGAAAATGGAAAAACAAATGGAATTGATTGAAAAAACTGGCTTTAAGATTGAGAAAAATGAAATACTTGGGTATCACTATGACTAACATGAATTGTATGTTATATCAGAATAATTATGTTAAAACATGGAATGAAATAAAGAAGGACATGTTAAGATGGGAGAAATTACAATTGTAAATGTTGTGGAGAATTTCTATGATAAAAATGAATGTTTTGCCAAGAATTATATTTTTGTTTCAGACAATAACTATTATGACAACTGATGTACCATTTAAATGATGGTAGAAAGATATATCTAAGTTTGTATGACAAGGGAAAAGACCAAGAGTTAAATATAAAATACTTCAAGATGCAAAGGAATGAGGAGGAATGGGACTACCTGATTTGAAATTGTATTTTGCAGCCTGCTGCTTAGTCTGGATAAAAGAGTGAGTTTTGCTGAGAAATAAGAGAATTTTCGAATTAAAAGGGCATGATCTGAGGTTCAGATGGCATGGTTTTCTATGGTATGATAAAGTTAAGGTGAATATAGATTTTAAAAATCATTATATTAGAAGGGCCATATTGAGACTATGGAACAGATATAAACCCAGACTGCTTCCGAAAATGCCCTTATGGGTCTCAGCACAAGATGTATTTTACAGGAAAGAAATAGTAGGTAAAGGAAAATGGTTAACACATCGGGAGTTGTTAGAACAGGAAAATGGAGAATAGTAGATGAAATCAAAAGAGCAACTGGCTGCAGAGGGATTTAGTTTTCAATGGTTTTTGTATGCACAGTTAAGAGAAAGATTTAAGGTAGATAATAGGACACTTGAAATTTAGCAGCAGAAGACAGAGTTTGACTGAACCATGTACAAATGAGGAACATGTTATTGCTAAAATGTATAAACTTCTATTAAAATTTGAAATGGAAGAAGAACAAATGAAAGACTGTATGATAAAATGGGCTAAGAACTTTGGACACAATATACTGATGGAACAGTAGGAAAATATGTAGTTAAAGGATTGAAATTTACATTATGTTGTAACCTAAAAGAGATTTTTTTATAAAAATGAGGTACCATTGGCATATGACTCAAGAAAAATTGCCTAGAATGTATACAGATACTTCAAATTTATGTTGGAAATGTGAACAACATGAAGGGTCATTTTATCATGCCTGGTGGACTTGTAAAAAAACCAGAAATTTCTGGGTTCAAATACATATAATGATACAAAGAATTTTAAAGATCAGCATTCAACTGAAACCAGAACTTTTCCTACTGGGATTAATGGACAGTCAATTAGAAAAGAGCCATGGAAGATTATTCATATATATGATTACTGCTGCAAGACTATTATGTGCACAAAAATGGAAAGACCCTGAAATACAGGTAGTCCTCAACCATAATTGGGACTGGAACTTCATTGCTAGTGATATGGTCCTTAAGCGAGTCACACCCAATTTTACAACCTTTTTTGCCATGGTCATTAAGTGAATCGCCATGGTTGTTAAATGAATCACACAGTCATTAAACGAGTCCAGCTTCCCCCATTGACCTGGCTTGTCAGAAGCCCCCTGGGAAAATTGTAAATGACAATCACATGACCCCAGGACCCTGAAACCATCATAAATATATGCTGGTTGCCAAGTACCTGAATTTTGATCACATGACCACAGGGACACTGTGACAGTCCTAAGTGCAAGGACCTGTCCTAAGTCACTTTTTTCAGCACCATCATAACTTCAAATGCTTGTTAAACAAATGGTCATAAGTCGAGGACTACCTGTGCCCACAACAGTGGTATGGTTGGTGAATTTGACACAACTAGCAGAGATGGCAAAATTAACTTGTTTGGTTAGAGAAAGTTCAACAACTACATTTGTCAGTGACTGGAAACCCCTTAGGGACTTTTTGCTGAAAAAAGAGAAAAATGAACTTATGATTTATGGGTTTGAAGATTAGAAAGGGTAGCTTATGGAATGAAGGAAATCATGATGTAACCTTAGAGAGAGAGAGTCAAATATAAATGCATTTATAATTGCTGTCAAAAAGATTGGAAGCCGCCGCTGCTGCTGCTGCTGCTGCTGCTGCTGCCTCTTCTTCTTCTTCTTCTTCTTCTTCTTCTTCTTCTTCTTCTTCTTCTTCTTCTTCTTCTTCTTCTTCTTCTTCTTCTTCTTCTTCCTTATTCACTATTCTTTGTTTTCTTTTGTTTCTTTTCTAATATTCGTATTGTTTTTACTTTGTTAAAAATTTCTTCAATAGAAACTTCTATTAAAAAAAGGACTGTCATGCATTAAATGAGTAAATAAATGTTTAAAAGAAAATGGCAACCAATTTGAACATTTAATGTAATTTATATAATAAATTGTCTATAAGACTTGTAAGTACAGATACACACAGACATACTTTTGTTTGTGTGCATACACATACATATGGGCATACATATCTAATTTGTTTATCTGTATTTGACTTCTGGTCATTTGGCCATAATAAAGGTTTGAATTGATCTGAAGTGGTTCATCTTTCCTCTGCTGCTTTATGTAGATTTTTAATCCTTCCATAGCATTTGCTGGATTTTTTTTCCTGATTTCCACAATTAAATGACATTACCACTGTCACATGCATTTATACATTTCTGAACACTATGGATATTTAAATATGTTTTAAATACAATTGATTGAGACAGTACTGAGTCAAGGAAGAAAACCAGCAACTTTTGGTTAGGGTCTTCAAAATAGGATTCATATACTGCATTTCATAACACTAATATGAAGCAATGAGTTGCATAAGTAAGTGAGTTATGATATAATCATAAGCAGTATATTTTAACTGAGGAAGTTTGTGTATTTACTCAAAATTAATTAGGAATTTTTCATCAAATTATGAAACATGGAAGATAGAACTTGGTGTACATGAACCACCTTGCTGATTACCTAAAAACTAATTTGAAGGTAAGATATTAAACTACATTCACTTACAAACAGGGGATAAAATAGTTTCCCTTCCAGGTTATTATCTAGAAAGGTGATAGGGAGAAGTATGTGTGATATATGTGAAACTATATATATTTAAATAATAAAAATAATATTACCATTTGAGGACTATGAATTACAGTTTTTCTAAAACAAAAAATGTTTTCCTAGTGGACCATTTGTTCTTAAGGTCCATTCTTAAGGATTCCCTGTAAGAATTGTATATCAAAACCATCAAGCTTCAGTTTTAATATAACAGCCATCAGTTTTCCCTACTTTTCAGCATTTTGCTCAACAACTCTTCTATTATTCTGGAGCTGTAGGACTTGTTCTGGAACTTTTCAGATCCTAAGCTGGGAAATTCCTCTCCTATTTGCTCTAGTGAACTTACCACTTTCCTCCTCTAAATAACTGTTTTATAAAACTGCCACCCTTTATCAAAATCAAGCTAAGGCAAGATGGTTCTACTAATAGCCCTGCTACTTCTTTTTCTTTTCATCAACACCAACTTAGTTAAGCTAAGATGTCAACACAAGACCTCTGTTCTTATATATATTTAATCAGTATTAATGTCTCAAATAACTGTGTTCTTAAATCATTTTTAAATTCTTCATCTGATTTGTGAAACCAAGAACTTTTATGCGATGACCATATAATAATAATCTCCATGGGGTATAGTTATGAAAGCCATTAACTAATTAATTAGAACTGCAGAAGAAAGAGGGAGGGGAGAAATGTCAGAAGTCACTCTACATATTGACAGACAAACAGCTGGGAAAAACTCATGGAACTTTGTTTCTATTTATGATAATAGCAGTGAGGCTTTTATATGCACAAAGGTGGAAAGATTTGACATTACCTACAGCGGAATAATGAATGGTGAAGTTGATGGAGTTGGCTGAGATGGCAAGACTGTCAGTTTTGATTAGAGAAAAGACATTGAGTAATTTTGATGCTAATTGGAAGACTTTTTTGGACCTTTTGCATGAAAGAGAAAAAAGTGAAATTATGATATATGGATCTGATGATTAGAAAAATAGTGGGCAATAGAAAAATGAAAGTTATGTTGTAAACTTAGAGTAAGAGTTTGATGTAAATGTATACTTATATCCTTTGCAAGGAAATTTGGAAGTCATTCTTTTTTGTATTTCTCTTTCTTCCTTTTTCTTTTTCTTTATGCACTTTTGACTTTGTTCCTTTTCTTCTTTTTCATTCTTTCTTTCTTTACTCACTATCTTAAATATTAGTTTTTGTTAGTTTTTAATCTTGCTTATCTTAAAATCTAATAAAGTTATTTGAAAAAAAGTAATCTCTCTGCCTATTGTTTGCCTTAAATGTGAAAATGTTTTTCTCTTTATCTACTGCCAAGGCCAGTGGTAAGCAAACAATTGTCCCCCAGTATAGGTAATGACAACTGGCTTTTTGAAAAATAAGCAGTGCACTCTGTTTCAACATTTTTCCAAAGGACCATTGACAAACACCCTTCACTCTATTCCTAACCTTTATTATGTTTGTTTTCAAAATAATAGTGTCTTAACTTGCCAAGGAACAAGAATAAAATCAAAGCACATCAGTATCCTCTATATGTTCCATTGAATTTGTTACTGAATTTGTTGTGTAATTTTTATGTAATAGTAGAAAGAGAGAGACAATAGATTGTGGTGAAGGAAAAATGGAAAATGGGATATAAAAAGTTAAAAAAGAAAAGAAAGCATGTAAGACTCAGAGCAACTCTGAGTCTTACATACTGTATATCTTACAGAGTTCTTATCTTTGCAAAATGTGTATAGAGATAGACATGTTTCCATAGATGTAATTCATCTTAGTTTATTATGGCCACCTTGGGATTCAGAAAACGAACGTTTCTTTGGCCCTGCTGACACAACAGATAAAATTCTTTCTAATAAGCACTTTCTAGGTGCCATTTTAAATATTAAATATTTATGTGGGGAAGTTGATAGTTGTGGGGTATGGTTTTAAACTTTTCTATATCCAAAAATTTCCTATGGACAATGTTTTTCAAAGAAGCAAGGACAGGAATGTGACCCTCCAGATACAGTGAAATAGAGGGAAAGCTTTTCAGATTACCAGATGAGAGGAAAGTTTGATAATGGATGGAAACTGAAATCAACCTATAAGACCTACCTAATATATCAAAATGAACTTGGACAATGAGCTGAAAATGTAAAATTCTTCACTTAGGAAAAATTAATCAAGCATACAAGCATATGATAGAACATACCTGGCTTGGCAACAATATCTCTTAAAAGGCTATTGCGATTGTAGTTATTCACAAACTGAATATGAGGGTAACATGGCTGCAAAACAGCGAATGTAGATTGCATCAATAGAACATTGTTTCCAAATTAAGGGAAGTAATATGTTCCTTCTATTCTGCATTTGCCTGACCTCATCTCAGGTACTGAGTTCAATTTTGGACATTTGGGAAGGATTAAGACTAAGAAAATTTGGTATATTCACATTTTTCAGGATTATCACTCCAAAGAAGGCCATGGCTTATTCTCTGTTGTCTCAGAGTGGATGACACAGATTAATGGACTTGTTCCAGGGGAATGCTAAGGAGAATATTCTTATTATAAGAGCAGTTTGATGACAGAATCAAGTACTTAGAGAGACAGTGGGTTCTGTTCACTGCAAGTGGTCAAAGCAGATGCTTTCCAGCCATCTCCTGAGGATGCTTTACACACAATTCCTAAACTGAACAGAGGGTTGGAACTGAGGGCCTAAATGGTCCCTTTCAGATCTATGATTTTGTGATTCAATATTAATGAACTACAACTCCCAGCAACCTTAGCTAGTATGACCAATGGTGAAAGTTGCAGAAAATTGTAGTTCAAAAGCATTGGGAGGCCAATCCATGTTCCCATCTCTGAGAGGTGATTAAATAATTGGAATTAGGAGGCCTAAGATAAGGTCACATTATCTTATTAGTATCAGCTACCTTGCAAGTTTAAATTTGAGTGCCTTTTTCCTCCATGAAGCCTTATCTATGACTAGCTTGGGTGGGAAAGTGGAAGTTTGTGGTAATTAACCTTGTCTTTTCAAATGTGTATATTTGTTTAAGCTAAGCAATGCAACTGAGTCATTTTTAAATAAAGCACGTCTTCCTATTTTTCTCCCTATTTGCTTTTTTAGTTGTTTTTCCTCAAAGATACTGTACTGTATATTTAAGTTATAAATGGCTACTGACAATCTTGTTTCAACTGGGAAAGTTGCCAGCAATCTTTGGAACATTTGGATATAGAATATCTGCTTTCCTTCAAGGATTTTTAAGCATGAATCTTATGTTTGTTGTTTCAGTTAACACCAGTTGGAACCACCATCTTCACAGGATTCTCTGGGAACAGGGGTGCCACAGACATAGATGATGGTCCCAATGGCCAGATAGAGTACGTCATACAATACAATCCCAGCGATCCAGTATGTGAAATTTTATTTTCAGTAAATATATATTGTTGAAAGAAATAAGAAACAAAAATAAAGTACAATTCATTGAGTTTACATAATTTATTCTTTTATTAATTTATATATCCTTTGAAAGAGTTGTGTACCATTTTTGTAATGTATTTTCAACTCAGGTTTTGTCTGACTGCTATGGATGGACAAGGCAATATTCTTAGAAGAAGTGATGGTGGTTCTTTGAATCAATTCTGACTCCTGGTGACTACAGGAACAAGTCCCTATAGTTTTCTTGGCAACATCTTTCAGAAGTAGCTTGCCAGTATCTTTTTCCTAGGACTGAGAGAGAATGACAGGCCCAAAGTCTCCCAGCTGACCTCCTTGCCTAAGGTGGGATTAGAACTCATGTCCAGTTTTCCAGTCCAATGCTTTTAACCACTGTACCAAACTGGCTGTTAAAAGAGGTAGTGGATGGGAAATGGCAAAGTACTTCCATTTTTGAACACAAGGATTCATTAAGTTTGGTGTAAGATGTTTTAATCATACACTATGATGAATGAATTAAATTTGGTCACCCTTCTGGAGATTGTCAATGACATATCTGTTAAAATAATAAGGATAAGATCATATTCTGAAGGATTATGTTAGTTAGGGCATAACTAAGTCCCTGTGCCAGACTGAATAGAAGGTGTAGTGAAGAAGGACATGGGCAAACAAGGTCAGAGACCTTCTAACAAAAGGATGAAGTTAAATTCCTCTCCCAATAGTCATGAAGGCAGCATACTGAATCTAGCTAATGTAAAAAGTCTTATTTGCACTTGACAAAGAATGTTGGTAAAGTAACAAGCTGCTGAGAAGAGCCTTCTAAATAAGATTGTGCTATACAATTTTGGGCTGAAACGTAAATCTTTCTGTCCATAATCTATGGTCTATGATCCACTGTTTCGGTTCCAGTGAGGCTCTTTCAAAGCCAAATGAGCTTAGACGGTGAGTAGAAAACCCACAGAAACTTAAGTTATTATTCCAGTTATCCATGAAGATGTAAATTTATCCCATAGGATCAGGCAGGCTAGAGGGGTCTCAAAGTATGTTAATTTAACCAATATCTTCTACCTGTCCTGTTAGATCCGGAGGAGAGGCATGCTCTGGGTTCCATCTGCAAGAGAGTGTCACCTGTCAGGACCCAGGAAGACAGCCTTTTCTGCCCTGGCACCTACCCTCTAGAACATCAACCCCCTGACCTTGCTGGCCTTTTGCAAGGGATTAAAACCCTGGCTTTGCCATCAAGCCCAGGGCCCTAATAGTGTGGATGAGCCCATTTTGTGGTTAGTTTGAGTGTTTATGAGTGTTCTTAGCTGCTACTTTTATGCTATATCTGTTGTTTTTAATTTTGGTTGTTTTTGTTCTGTTTTAATTGTTAGCTGCTCAGTCATGTATGCAAGATGAGCAGTTATAAATTTATTAAATAAATAAATATGAGTTCTACTACATTCAAGCTAGAATGCAGCTTTAATGAAGAGTTAGATCCATGTCTGGGTATATCAATCAGGTCCATTACAAAGTTTGAATGACTTTGAAGGAGGTCACTTTATGATACACGCTCTCCTCATTTAGCGACCACAATTTGTTCCAGCAAAATGATCACTAAGCAAAATGGTCGGTAAGCAAACCACGTGACAGAGAAAGAGAGAGACACTAAGAAGATTGCTGGTTGCTGTCTAATTCAGATAAATTTCTCTCGTGCAGCAATGCCAGCATTATTCTTATTCCAGCATGCATTGTTGTCAGGCACAGAAATTTGAACATGCATGGCCATATTTTCATGCAGTACATGCATTGGTCGGAAAATGATGTTTTTAATGTATTTGTGAATGGTCGCTAAGTGAGGTCACTAAATGAGGAGTTGGAAACCTGTTAACTCCAGACAGCTCATAGTCTTTGCTCTGTAAATCTTGATTGCTTCCATAAAACACTTATTGCCACAGTAATTGGCAAAAGAAAGGAAGGAAAATTCATGGGAAAAGGATTGCTAGTTCTTCACATTGCTGAAACATTTGCATTAATATTTTAGCAAAGGAAAGGCCATGATTTTATTTATGTTGTATCAGATTAGAAGAATCTACAGCTGAATTAGTGAAGAGTGTATATCCATCAACATCACTTACATTAGTCCAATAATGTTCAAGGTCCTAACTGCATGGGGGCCTACTGTTCCTGACCTAATATATGTATGTTTCCAATCACAGTCTTCTATAAAGAACCAATGTTTAATGAGATTTCTCTTCATAACTAAAGGTCCTTGAATTTTTTCAAGTAACATGGAGTGGCCATTTTATATGCTTTTACGGGGAAAATGAACCAATTTACATGTCTCACTTTCAGCACTCATCAGCAGTATACAATAATCATAATAGAGTTAGGCTGTGTGAACAGGCTGTATTTCTCCAACAGTTGGCTATTATTATCAATTTGCAGTCAGGTCACTATATCCCCTCCTGCTTCTATTTAATTCTGCTTGTATCTAACATGAAGTGTTTTAGTTACACATTTATTGTTGAAAGGTACAGCTTGGTTGTATTTTGTCTTGCGATCTTTGAGAATGAAGTTTTATTTCACTGGAATGTAATTCAGCATTACCATTGTGCCAGTTTTTAAAAACTTGCTAAGTGCAGTGTTAACACCAAACATGTTTAGATGTTTAGTTCCTATTTTCCTATTTTTTTTAAAAATTCATCCTGTTCATGTGGGTGAAAACTAGCTGATTAAAAGTTAAAAGTAGAATGAGTGCAATACAGATAGTCCCCAGGTTAAGAACGCCTGGTTTAAGGACAACCCATAGTTAAGAACTAAGCCTATTGTAACAAAATTCAAGTTAAATACACAATGATTCGAGTTGAATACACAATGGTTCGAGTTAATTACACAATACTACTTATACAGTATTATATGATAATACCATTCTGGCTTGCATACAAATTCAATTTAAGGACAGACCTTGGGAATAGAACTTGTTCTTAAACTGGGGACTACTTGGAATGTGCATTTTTCTGTAGCTAGAGGCATTGTCATTAATTGCCACTGGCCATTGGTCTTAAACTGTTAACTCATCATTTCCTGCAATTCTTTATCCATCCTCCCCCTCCTCCTCCTTTTTTTTTTCTTTTGCAGACATCAAATAGGACTTTTGACATCCCTTTGACATTGTCTGGAGCAATAGTTTTGCGTGAGAGATTAAATTATGAAGAAAAGTCACGCTATTTTGTCATTGTCCAAGCAAATGTGAGCATGATGTTTTTGGGGTGTTTATTATGTATATAACTGCTTTGGAAGAAAACCTGAAAATATTTAGATGTTTTACCTTGTCATCTTCAGGCAAGCATATATTATTTCTCAAATTTCCCACTGAATTTCTGCAACAGTCAACTATTAGTTTAGACATCCAAATGAACAGTTGTACATCAGGTACTTCACAGAGCTTTCCCCAAAGTGGGAAGACATTAACAGGTAATAATATGCTGGTGATACTCAGTTATATATCTCTGCCCTTGCTAACTACATGATGCTGTCCATGTTCTATCCCAGTGTCTGGAGGCTGTGGGGGTCTGAATTGGGAAGAATAGGATTCAACAAAATCCCAGAAACACCAAGTGGCTGTGGCTTTGGGGCTCTCCTGATCCCACACCTGAAGTTTTTCCATTTTTGGTTTTGGGGCGGGTGGCACTCTCCCACTCAGAACCAGCACATAAATTGTGGGTTCTTCTGGCCTTACAGGTCCTGCTTGAAGAATAGATGGTAACTGTGGCCAGGAGGGTTTTTGCATAACTTTGTTTTGTGTGCCAGTTGTACCATTCCTGGATCAAGTTTTGCTTGCTGTTACTCATGCCTTAGTCACCTCTGTACTGCAACACCCTCTACATGGAGCTGCCCTTGAAAATCATATGGACACTACAATAGATCCACAGGTAGTTAAGTGTGCACTTCAGTATACTCATATACCAACACTATCTGTGGGCTGCATTTACTCCCAATAGACTTCCAAATCCAGTTCAAGGTGCTGATTGTCACCTATAAAGCCCTACATGGCATAGGATAGACCTATTTGCAGGACCACTTTTCTCCTATAGCATCTCTGTCCCTCATACTGTAGTAGGATGGACACACTCTGGTCCCTCCCTTGAAGCAATGTGCCCTTTCCTCTGTAGCCCCTGCCCTCTAGAACAATCTCCTTAATAGATAGTTGGCTCTCACCCTGCTGGCCTTTAGAAAATTGTACCTTTCCTTGGCCATTGGGGCCTGGATGATTGGAGCTACCACATGGATGGTGTAAGGCAAATTTGAGTTCCTGATTGCCTGTTAATTGCTGTTGTTGTGATTTTAACCATAATTGGTTTCTTGTTTGCTTATTTTGTTGTTTGCTTATTGCATGCTTTCCAGAGTTTGAGTTGGGTGGCCATATAAATTTCTTAAATAAATATTTCAGGCCTCTAAGTGATGAGATGGCACTTGCATGTTTGAGAATCAGCCAAATGCTTTTGTTGTTTGTAGCATTGTCTTTCATATATTATTTCATTCACACAACTGTGTTTTGTTATGTACATGTATACCTATCCTTTTTGGGTAAGCAACACTATAGAAAGCACAAAAAAGGAGTAATAAATAGTAAGCCAAATAAAGTAGATACCTGAGATAAGAAAAAAAAAATAATGTATAGTCAAAGCTGGTTTATATCAGTACTGTTTCTATTCTTTTCCATACTTTTCTATCCTTGCAAATCATCTTTGCTTTGACCACCTCCATACGCTGCTTAAAACAATTGCATTTTCACCCTATTGTTTTGAGGACCTCATCAACTCCATGCAATCATTTTTACTTTTACACACACCAATAATAACCTAGATAACACTTATTCATACTTTCTGACGATATATTTGCATCCTCTCATTCAGAATTAAACCTCCTCCTTTACATTTCTGCATTCATGAACTCTACTCCACAGAGTCAAGCCACCTATTACAGTCTCCCCTTTTTCTTAGTTTCACTGATATACAAGAGACCTATCTTTATTTATTTAATTTCATTTGTGTTTTTTACCATTTATTCCTCTTACATTCCAATTTGTAATCTTCTATATAATATGGTCATCGCCAGATGGGCCCATAGATATTGACTTCTTCTGCCCATCACGGTTTTGGTCAATTGAGCCTTTCACATAACACTTTTTAGTAGACAGAGGAGGCTACAGAATAGAACATAGATGAAATATTTGCAAGCTAGGACCTTTAATCTACAGATTATCATACAAACAGTTACCTGCATCACATTAGGAAGTATTGGCAGTATATTGACACATACTCAGGGTGCCAGGAAAGTGTGTGTGTGTGTGTATAAAACAAACCATACATGGACGAGACAAGAGAACTTGGAAATGATGGAATGCTACTACAATGAGAGGGGATATATGCTACTACCTAATGCTACTACCTAATGAGAGGGGATATATGAAATGTATGAGGGAACTATGGATAGACAGAAGGCCTACATCCACACTAACTGAGAAACAACTAGTTACCCAGCGCTTCAACATAGTGAAGAGGAAGATGCTCTCACAACTTGAGATAGACCAACTCCACATTACAACCCAGACTCAAGCAGACCTGGAAGAACAAGCAGATGCGCAGCCAACACCCGAAGCTGGAATGTCACTGCCACCCCTTCCATTACAGAGCACATCAGCTGATATGAGGCATAAGATCATGGATAAACTAGCTACAGTCAACCCTCGAGTCCGATTACCAAGGCTCAGTGGAGAAGTACCATCAGATAGTATGCTAGAAGATGCCAACAGAGCCCTCCAGACAATCCCTACTACCACCATAACTGAAACCAATGAATTGGTATATGCTACAGCCGCTGTAATCCTGGAAATGCTTGGCTACATGATCAAGAAGAACAGCAGTACATACCCACCCTGGAAAATGAGATTGGAGGCTAAGATCAAGGCAACTCGGAGAGAAGTCAGTCAGCTGGTGGAACTACAGAAGCGTGTGGAGATTAAGGATAAGACTCGGCTACCGGAAAAATACATGGGCCTGACTCCATCTGAAGCCCTAGAGACTGCTAAACAAAGGCTCACAGCACTGGCTACCAGGCTAAGGAGATACACTAGAGAAGCAGAGGCCAAGAAGATAAATGTCCTGTTCTCCAAAGAACCATCCAAAGTGTACTCCCAACTGCAGTGCAACCACAGAGTAGCAGCTGAGCCATCAGCAGCGGAAACTGAACAGTACTGGAAGAACATATGGGAGAAAGAGAAGATGCATAACACCAGTGCAAAGTGGCTGCAGGACCTGAAAGCAGACCACAGCAATCTCCCAGAACAGGAACCAGTCACCATCACAGTAGCAGGCATCCCACAGCAGGTCAAGAACTTGAAAAGCTGGACAGCACCTGGCCCGGACATGATCCACACCTACTGGCTAAAGAAACTAACAGCAGTGCATGAACGCCTAGCAGCACAGATGAACCAACTGCTAGCAGCAGGCTCCCACCCAGACTGGCTAACACAAGGAAGGACAGTGCTGATCATGAAAGACCCTCACAAAGGAACAGCACCATCCAACTACTGGCCAATAACCTGCCTCCCCACAACATGGAAAGTTCTATCAGGCATCCTAGCTGCCAAGCTACAAGACCATATGGGCCAGTACATGAGCACAGCTCAGAAGGGCATTAGGAACAACACCAGAGGCTCAAAACACCAGTTACTCATAGATAGGGCAGTCGCCCAAGACTCAAGGTCTAGGCAGACGAATGTGAGCACAGCCTGGATTGACTACAGGAAAGCCTATGACTCAATGCCGCACACATGGATCTGTGAATGCCTGGCACTATACAAAGTCAACAGGGCACTAAGGACCTTCCTCAAGCACTCAATGGGACTGTAGAAGACAACACTGGAAGTGAACTCAAGACAGCTCGCACAAGTGGCCATCAAGTATGGCATATACCAAGGTGATGCACTGTCCCCACTGCTGTTCTGCATAGGCTTAAACCCCCTCAGCCAGATAATCACAAGGTCTGGATATGGGTACAAGTTCAAGAGTGGAATCACCATCAGCCACCTCCTCTACATGGATGACATCAAGCTGTATGCTAAGAGTGAACAAGACATCGACTCACTGATCCACCTGACATGGATCTACAGTGAGGACATTGGGATGTCATTCAGACTGGAGAAGGGTGTCAGGATGATAGTAAAGAGAGGGAAGGTAGTTAAGACCGATGGAGTGGAACTACCAGTGGGCCACATAGCAAACATAGAGACCAGCTATAAATACCCTGGTGTCCCACAGTCACACGGGAACCATGAGGAGGAGGCAAGAAAGACAGCAACATCCAAGTACCACCAAAGGATAAGACAGGTCCTGAAGAGCCAGCTCAATGGGAAGAACAAGATCCATGCCATCAACATGTATGCCCTGCCAGTCATCAGATACCCTGCAGGTATAGTGAGCTGGCCAAAGGAAGACATGGAGGCTGCCGATGTGAAGACCCAGAAGCTCCTCACAATGTATGGAGGTTTCCACCCCAAGTCCAAAACCCAGAGACTGTACACCAGGTGCAAAGAGGGCGGGCGGGGTCTGATGAGTGTCAAAGCCACTGTCCTGGACAAAACCCGAAGTATCCAGGAATACATCAGTAAGATGGCACCCAAAGATGAGCTGCTGAGAGAATTCCTCAGGCAGCAGCAGACAAGGCAGGAGGTTCAAGCAGAGGAAGTGCCATGGCAAGACAAGCCCCTGCATGGGATGTACCATCGACAGATAGCTGAGGTGGTTGACATTGGGAAATCCTATCAGTGGCTGGAAAGGGACGGACTAAAAGACAGCACTGAGGCACTGATCATAGCAGCACAAGAACAGGCACTAAGCACCAGATCCATAGAAGCAGGGGTCTACCACACTAGACAGGATCCAAGGTGCAGATTGTGCAAAGAGGCCTCAGAGACAGTCCAACACATAGTGGCAGGGTGTAAGATGCAGGCAGGAACAGCATACACTGAACGGCACAACCAAGTAGCTGGCATTGTGTACAAGAACATCTGCACAGTGTATGGGCTAGACCCCCCCAAGTCCAGATGGGAGATTCCACAGAATGTCGTGGAGAATAACAGGGCTAAGATCCTGTGGGACTTCCAGATCCAGACAGACAGGCAGGTACTGGCTAATCAACCAGACATCGTGGTAGTAGAGAAAGACCAGAAGACAGTAGTAGTGATAGATGTAGCAGCGCCAAGTGACAGCAACATCAGGAAGAAGGAGCATGAGAAGCTGGAGAAGTACCAGGGCCTGAAGAAGGAAATCGAGAAGATGTGGAAAGTCAAGGCCAAAGTGGTCCCAGTGGTGGTAGGAGCACTCGGGGCCGTGACTCCTAAGCTGGGAGAATGGCTCAAACAGATCCCAGGAACAACATCCGAGCTCTCTGTGCAGAAGAGTGCAGTGCTAGGAACAGCTAAGATACTGCACAGAACCCCCAAACTCCCAGGCCTCTGGTAGAGGACCCGAGATTGAGGAAGACACAGACCACCCATAGGGGTGAGAGGGGAATTTTTTTTTATATATATAAAAACCAATATAACATGCATGTAATTCCACTAAGGGTTGCCTTTCTGACATAAATAGTAATTTTGTGTGGTGTTAATTTCATTTCATTTCCCACTATTATTCAGCTTTGAAGTGCAACCTTTGGAAGGCATTTTACCTAATTAGATCCAGTTGCATGTATTTTTATAGGAAGCAATTTTATAACACATTATATAATGAAGTAACTTACTTTATTACAGTTCCGGACCAGTAACATAAATACACGAAATGCAGGTTTAGAATAAATAACCTATTTATAAATTTTATAATCATCATTATATAGCAAATAGTCTGAACTGTGAAGTCAGTTAATAACTGTACTTTGTGTCAAGTCTGAAAACCCTTTTTTGTACCTGAAAAATAACACTTTGTCCAAATCAAATGTTGATTTATGATTAGTGCTAAATATGCAAGCAGAGCTAGTAAGTATTCCCTTCACCTCTGAATTGTACAGATTACTTGGTCCACCTTTGTAGCATTCCTACTGCAAAGGAATGGTCCAACTTTGTAGCATTCCTACTCCAACATTTGTAAATTAAAAGATTTGAATTTCCAGAAGATAGATTCTGGTTGAATATTATAAGGAAGTAAAGAGCAATTCAACAATGAATGTGTTCAAGCAGCAACCGGACCATATCGCTCAAGCATTCTTTAATTAGAATTCCTGCACTGAGCAGCAGTTAGAATTGGTAGTCTAAAAGGCCCTTTTCCAACCCTCTTGTTGCTCTGATTCTATATTGCTGAACTACATCTCACAGAAGCTCCGACCAGGGTGACCTCAGTAGTTCCTTCTAAGTCTATATCTACAATTCTAAGTCTCAACTTCAATCAACCCTCCCTTCCTCTTCCCCCATTCACTAGGTATGACACAGTGAGGGCGGAAAATGGGATGGGAAAGAGCAGTGCTGAGGGAGGATGAAGTGTGATCAGATTGTTATTGATGGGTATCATGATTGGCTCCTGCCAAGCCTGAATATTTACACCTATTTCTAGTTCTCTCCACAGTTTTAGATTAATTTGCACTGGTGCTCTCATTTCCTGCTCCTCTGCTGTTAACCTATCTAAGCTCCTTACTTGCTGCTGCTTGATTTCCCTCCATCTAGCTTTTTAATGTTTGTCAGATTCTTGTGTCCCCTGGGGAACTTCATTTGCCATATGCCTTATCCTTCCTAGGGTGAGCAGTTTGCTTCCACCCAGCTTCTGAGTATAGCGAGTTTGGAGACTTTAAACTTTCTCCAGTTTAATGTTTCCTTGTTTTTAATTTCCAATTGATCCAAGAGAAACTGAAAGAATTTTGGAATAATACATGTGGATGTCTCCGCGAACCAGATTTCCCTTCCTCGGCTGTTCGGTTACCAAGGACAAAGCTGTAGCTCTCATTTCAAAACAATCTGTTTATAACAACATGCAGTAATTATATTTTACTACAGTTCCTCAGTCATAAGAAGGCTAAAAAGCAGAAATGGCAGGCAAATATCAAATTAAGACTCTCTGCAGTATGATAATCTTCCTACAATCTTGAGTAAGGTTGGTGTACCATTTGCATTGGTCTGAGTTCATTTTTTCCCTGTAGAGTACTTAGTCTTTTCTGTTTGAAAAGCAACAGAATTGATTAATTCTTTTCCCAGAAAGCAGAATAGATGGAGTATGTTTATCAGGGCTGACTGATAAATGAATCAGTAATTAAAGATATAGAAAGTTTTGTTGAAATAAAGGGGATTTAACTCCTGTGTAGTTCTGTGAAGAAAACAATAATTATTGGGCCCAAATTTACAAAAAGAAAATTTAATCATGAAGTCTCTTTTATTTGTTCCTGTCCTCAAATATTCCAGGGGAGAGGGAGAAAACTCTTGGCATTTTGAAAATTGGGTTTCTTGCATGGCTGATACTAGATTTCTTTGCTATTGGATAATTAGCTTTATTTCCCAGAGATATTACAGAGCCACTAAAAGTTAGATTCTGCATTCAACACTCTCTCAAGCACATTTTACCTGTGTATCTGTGTGTGATGTCAGCTAACATCTCCCAGAGCAATTTAAGGAGTTGAATAATTTGGGATATAAGGAAAGGAGAAAGAGGCTTATAGGGAAAATGTAGAGAAGAGAGGACTATCTTGGAATAAATATATAATGGGAGAGGTAGAAAGTGAGGTATACCTAAAGTAATGGAGGGAAGGGTATATATGCTATGATAGAGAAGAAAGTAGTGACAGGAAGAAATAAAAACAAATCCAACTTGTCACCTGATTTGAAAAAGAAAGTAAACCTCCCGTCCAACTCCTACTGCCACCTGGTGCTATCTGGAGTCTGGCAGTTCCTTACTTCCATCCACCTAACGTTTCAAGAACATCACAGGATACATTTTGAGATTGTATGTTGTGAGATGAAAGCAAGATAAATATTTATTTTTATTGAAATACATCATTCTTCTCTCTGGAGGAATTGCAGGATTAGTCTTTAAAAATTCTATTTTCTACACAGGATCGAGCTCAAAATCTTGGGGAACGAAGAACAAGCACAAGCACCCTCACTGTTGATGTCCTTGATGGGGATGACCTTGGACCAATGTTCCTTCCATGTATATTAGTTTTTAATACTCGCGACTGCCGGCCACTCACTTATCAAGCTAGTTTGCCAGAACTCACTGACCCTGTAAGTACAAGCATTTTAATTGAATTCATTCATTCTGCATCTACATTTAGCCACCACTAATTGTGCAGCACAAGCTTACAATCAGCAGACTCAACAGTGCCCAGCCATATATCCTGATCTGTCAGATATTCAGCACAGACAAGTCTCATTTTTGCAGTTGCATGCAAATTGCAAAATCTGATTTATCAGACCCTTGAGTGGATTCTTGTCAGGCTTCACACCCAGGCTGGCAGTAAATCACACACCTCCAGACACTTAACCCTTAATTCAGCTCTTAGCTAGACTTGGCAGAAGTCTCCCAGGCATGACTAGGCTAAATTGGTATCTTTATTGCAAGCAGTAATGGAGCTTCAAACACAATACTTGATTACTCACTGCAGTATAAAAATGTCTGAGACTTTATATACCTGTGTTCCAGGGTTTAAACTCTAACCTGCTTCCTCCTGCTCTTCTAAATTAACAGGTAGTTGGCTGGTCACTTGATGGTTTGGGAGGTGATGTAATGATATATTGGAAAGACCTTGGGAGACTGGGCAAAGAGATGCTGCCAAGGGAGCAGTCAGATAAGACACAGCATAGCCTGCAGCTGGATAGTGGGTGGGGCAAGAAGCTCAGAAGAGACCCTCCCTAGTTTCTTGGGCTGTAGAAGAGATGGGGGGAGAAATGTACTTTCAGACTTACAAGATTCTGTCAATGTAGCTTTACATTAAAGTAGAATTAGCTCGTCTGGTTGTGTTTACCCTGCAAGGCTGACAGGTGACTGAAATATATTTAAATAATAGCTTTCTCTAGACTGGGAGTTGCTTATTTCTGCCCCTCCAGCTTCAGTCCTGACTTCCTTAGCCCATGTACTTGTTATGTTTAATATGTAAATAGTACATAGATATAAAATACTAAGTATTTATTGGTTATAGACCTCCCTATAAACCACATCAGAGAACTTTTGTGTCCTGCTCAGCTTTTATCTTAATTTTATAGGTCTTTAGTATTTACAGCATTCTCAAAATATTCATCAGTTAACAACTTCAGATTTTGGTTTGTGTGTTTTTCCCCAACTGATGAAAAAGAGATTCAATTAAAATATAGGTCATGAAAATAAATGGACCTTTGTAGACAATATGGGAAAAGTAATCATTTATAAACATCATGTCATATTTTTTTTACTTGTTTACTTTCTCTTTTACAATGTACATTGACACTTCAATTTATAAGAATGTTTTGTATGGATATTGTTAGCAGTTAAAAAATAATATCACACTGAATTGACCATAAATATTTACTAAATGTAGCTCTTTGGTATATTTTTGTAGCATAATGCTTTTCAGCTGGTTTTATTAAAACCATATCAGATGTAAACAGTACATTACATGTATAATGTAATATTTCTTTTCAGAAACATTAAAACAGCATTAGATGTTCAACATCATAGAAAGAATCAGAAGGAGTGCATTTTATTTATCCGTGGGACGATTAAGAGGGCTGGTGTAACTTATTCTCTATTGAGAAAACTATTGTTGAAAGTATTGTTGTTTCATGCCTGGAACTTTGTAATGGACTATGAGAATAACCATGGAAGACAGGAGGAAGAGCTGCAGTCTAGATAATGGCATGATAAATGAAATCTGAGTCCAAAGGAGGGATGAGGGTGGAGAAAGCATCTCAGAAGCATCTTCCTAGTTCTCTGGAAAGTAAAGGCAGGGGAGGGGGGAAGTGCTTTCGAACTTGCAAGATTAAGTCAGCCCTTTGAGGTAGTCCAGACAGGAAACCAAAACCACTAGTATTAATGCTACCTTTATTGTAAGGTCACAGTAACACAATCTTGCAAATCTGAAAGCACTTCTCCCATCTCCTGCCTTTACTTTCCAGAGAACTAGGGAGAGTCCCTTCTGAGAGGCTTATTCCACCCCTGCCCCTCCTTCAGACTAAGATTTTTTTTTTTATCAGACCATTTTCTAGGCTGTGGCACTTCCTCCTGTCTCCCAAGATTATTCTCACAGCCCATTACAAACTTGGTGCTAAAAATGTTTCTATGGCCACTTCCATAAGTTACTGGCTTCTTCCATGGTGATGGGGGAATGATAGAAGGATACTGCAGCACCTTGCTACAGGAGGAGGAGAAAATACTAGGTGAGAGAGAAAGGTCCCACTAATGGGCAACTGTCTTTGTAGGATCAGGAGCTGAACTGATAGTTGATTAGCTTAGCTTCCCATGATGTACTCAAGTTTCATGGCCTCACTGGACTACAGGATTAGTTCATCTCATGTGTATGGAAAATGATCATCATCATCATCACCACCACCACCACCACCACCACCACTGTCTACTGGAAAGCTGGTTGAGGGCCTTGCAATGTTTTGTTTTAATGTGCCATATCCCTAGAAATAATTCATTGAATGTGTGGTTACTATCGTATAAGTCATACCCAAAGTGCCAATCCCATAAAGGAAGTTTTCCTAGGGTATAGAAAGAGTTGTATTATTTCCTCTTTGTTAAGAATGTGTGTGTGTGTGTGTGTGTGTGTGTGTGTGTATATAGGAATGCAGTCTAATTATAATAGATTTTGCTGCCTTTTGAATCAGTAGGCTAGACGGCTAACAGTAAGGTTTGAGCAATGCAGGTTACTAAAAATGAAACAAATTCCTGAGGAACTTGTAATGGTTTTTCTGGATGCTGTCTTTTCAGAACACCAACATGATGCCTTCTTATCCTACCATAGCTTTGATGCTATAATGGGTATTTAAATGTAGCAAGAACATCCATATTAATGGCATGGAATAGTTGTGATATGTAATGTAGCTCAGTAATGGGGACAAAAATGAGTATATTGCTTCCCTTCAACCAATAAATATAGCCTGGGAGGTGACTTGTGGGTGGGTCCATGTGATAGCATTGGCCTCTTTGAGGGAGGGGGAAGTTCCCCCAGCCTTGAAGGGGGCGATGGGGGCGATGGTGTGCCCATTTCTCAAGAGGCCATCACTGGACCCCTCTGCTCTGGACAGTTATTATGGCAGAGATAAAGCATCAAGAATTGACATTTGCCAGCAACTGTTACCACACTGCAACAGCCAATTAAACATGGGCTAAATATTGTAACCCAGAAAAGAAGCATCATCATGGAATATCATCACAAATGCCAATTAAAAATAAAATTGAAAACCCAGATTTTGACAGGAAAAATCTGAGTTTTGCAGTTACCAATGATGGTATCACACATGGATAATCACATGAACTTCTTTGAATCTGGCACCACTGTCAACTTAGAGCATTTTATTCCAACATTCAAAACTTTGAAACAACAGTTAAGCAGGGTTCAGAAGCAGAAGAACTTTTTTTTCTGCAACATGACAACAATTACACCACAGTATATAAGCACCCAAGAGGCAATTGACAAATTGGAGCTCACTGTCTTACTCCATTTGGCACCATGTAACTTCCACCTTTTCCCAAAATTGAAGGAATATCCTTGTGGGCATATGTTGGACTCAAATGAAGAGGTGGAAAGGACTGTCAGTCCTGAAGAGGCAGCATGTGGAGTTCTTTTGTGACAGCTTTAAGAAGCTTGTCCATCACTGGCAGAAGTGTGTAGTGAACAGTGGTGTTTATGTGGAAACAAAATACAGTAACAAAAATAGTTCATATCAAGGATTATTTTTTTGTTTCTTTTATTAAAATATCCCTATTTATACTAAAGTTTTGGAGGTGATGCAATAGACAGTAGGAATAACCTTGAGGAACAGAAGGAAGAGCCACAACCAAGACATTGGTCTGATTAAAAAAAAAAAAAAATTACAATTACAAACATAAAAGGTGACAAGAGCGTGAATGACAGATGAGATGGGAACGAAACAAGGGATGTTGCTCTCCTTCACCAAAGTCCTGGATGTAATGAGATGTGAGAATAACCTTGAGGAACAGGAGGAAGAGCTCCAATCAATGCAACAGTCAGATTAAAGAAATCTGAGTCCCGGGCAGAAATGTAGTTTGAGAAAGCATCTCAGATGTGATCCTCCCTAGTTATCATGAAGATAAAGGGAGGGAAGAGAGAAGCAGATTCAGACTTGCAAGATTCTGATACTGTAACCTTATAATAAAAGTAGTATTAGTATTCATAACTTTGGTTTCCTAGTCTGGTCTACCTTAAAGGGCTGACAGGTGAAGACATTGCTTTTCATTCAGTCCTGGTAGATAATGTAAGTAAACACATTATGTTCATGATAAGAAATTCTAACTGAAATTCCCAGTACTTTAAGACATTCTCTCTGTGTCACCAGACTATTTTCTGCTACTGTTTTTGCAAACTGAAATGCATTAGCCAGACTGTATTCAGGTCAGTTGATCCTATAAACATGTGACTGTGTCTCACAGCTCTGAACCACTTAAGGACTGAAAGAATCCTTTTGTACTTTGATTGTGTTTGTGACTACTTACTTCCTGCTGAATCCTATGATAATCCCATAATGATAGACTTAGAACAGCAGTAGACACATAGAGACAAAGGGATTTCAGTTTTTCTAACATCCCATAGGTTCAAAATCATGTTTTTGATTTTGATAGTGAAGAAACTCTTCAGTTAATCCAGATTTAGAGATGAGAACAAGGGATGCATTGCCATGAAGAACAGTGTCTTTGATAAGATTTAACAACCACTTCTGAATTTGTTTTTCTTGTTAGAAAAAATTCAAATGTCATCCTTTTTCCAAACATCATCTAAAACATTTCCATACTGTTGCTCCTTTGATCTTGAAAGGATGCACATTAACACGTATATGAGGATATAGGGACCATGTAGTAATATGGATGGGACATTCCTGAAGCACGTTTTGGCTCCTTAATAAAAAAAACTGCATTGTCGCTGCCCTGCATGCGCCAAATATCCTCTTCCCCTTCAAATATATGTTCTAAACTAGCAAGTTTCACTGAAAGCAAAATAAATCCCAAGAAAATGACTTCTACTGTAAGAAATGTAAGAAATGAAACTGACCATTTCAAAAAGACAAGATCATATACAGCCATTTTTGTATGCGTGTGACAGTGATGGTAAAATATAGGTATTTGTTTTTAGATAGAAATGCTCGGCTGTGCAGCTACATGTTAGGTTATCTGTTCACTACATAGAGAATCGTTGCAAAGTCCCAAACTGCACAAGGAGCATCAAAGAAAACATCAGAGTCTTCTCTGTTCTCTGTGGTTATAGATCAAGCCTTCGTAGGCCTTCACTTTTTGTAAAGGCTTCCATCATTCCTTTATAGCAGCAGTTCAAATGTTTTGCAGTTCCTTCTGCTTTACGAAAGCCTTTCTGGCTCTCCTTCACTGAGAGAATCAAACTTTAATCTTACTAACATAACTTACACCTTAAGGAGAGTAAGTACCACTTACTATCCAAATACCTATGGAACCAAACATTCAGTCTTGCCACCTGAAGATTGTAACCTGCACCCACTGTAGGACACAGTCCTGCCTCTTGCATTTTGCAAGCAGCAAGAAATTTTGCAGTTGTGTGATTTGATAGACAAAGCAACAGCAACCATACTAATATAGCAGAGCTTGCACAGAAAGGCTAATTCTATCTTCTCATAAGACCTATCAAGCTTATAATGTTCCTACTTAGATTGGTGTGACATTCAGGATTTTTGGCCATCTGCTGTGACTGACATCCTAGCAGGATCCTTAAACAAGCCTTGACCTTCTAGGCCCTGGGCCTTTGTCTTATAATGTGTTGGAGCCCCAATTAGATGATGTGTCACAACTGTTTGGATTACCATTTTATTGTTTATCGGTTTTGGGTTTGGGCTTTGTTTAGTGATTGTTGGTTGTTAGGTTTTGTTTAATTTTCTTCAGTCACCAAGAGTGACTTTGGTTGAGTTGGGCAGCCATACAAATGTTTTAAATAAATAAATAAGCCTTTATGTTTCTTGTCACTGCTGCCTGAGCCTTTGAATATACCTTGAAAAATACATTATCAATAATTTAAAAAAAAAAAACTTGATTGGAAACAAAGGGGGATTTCAAGCCAAAGGACTGATATGATATTGGCAAGATGGTGATGGACTCATTGAGGTATGACACCTAAATCTAGCACCAAGATTTCCTATCCATTCTGTCAAATGTTATTTATTTTATTTTTTTTACTTTTGTCTCCACTCCCTTCTGAATCCACCTTTTATTTGTAGCCTGTTCCTTTTATTTAATTCTATTCCATTCTTTGTCACTTTAAGGTTTTGCTATGCTCTACCTAGCAAAAAGTATTGTCTTACATGATAGCAGTGTGGAAGAATAAGGTTAGGCTTAAGATGTAGAAGATAAAGATAAGACCTTGGCTCAATTTACCTAGTATCAGATGACACTGCTTAATGGATGGGATCTGGAGCATGCCAACTCTGCCTGATCATACATGTCAGGAGAAACAGCAGGAGATTGACAGTCATTACATAACCTAAATATAGTCCTTTAGGTAACCAGGCTTTAGATAACTAGGCTTAAGGGTTGGGTATCATATGCACATCCCACTAAATATTTGTTGAGGACATGTCTTTACAATGCATCCCATCTTGTCACCACACTGCCACTGAGGCAGCCCCAGTTCATTAGTGTTTATCCATCTTACTGTAATACAAGACCTCCTATGGGGTACATGGAGGAGAGACTTAAGGTGTTATCAGTCTGCTAGACTATAATTGGCCCTGGTCTAGTCATTATGTTCTACACTTTTATGGCCATCTCATCTCTGGCGCTGAGAGAAAACAGATATTATGATAAGACAAATATTTCCCATGAGAATAAAAGCTGGAAAACAGCCTTCAGCCCAACCCTCTTATCCTACAGGTTGATTTCCAAGCAGTTTTGCAGCTAGAATCTGCACAGGACACTTGCCATCTGGTGCAGTGGCTAAGCCATGAGGGGGATGATTTACCCAGAGCTTTGGTGGTTCTGCACCCCTGTGCAGTATCCCTACCTGCTCTTGCAGCATGTAGGGCCTGTTTTCTGGGACATAGCAGAACAAATCTAAATTGGGAACAGGAACAAAATGGTGATCTGCCACTACCAAGGCCTAGTTCATAAGTCATTTTTGTTCCTTTTCAACATCTCCCACTAATCATTTGGCAATGAGAAGGAAATTATATTAGTTTCAACCTTGTGTCCTTAATGTACTTAATCCTGAAATATCTCAATGGAACGTCCTAGCCCCACCACTCTCCAAAATGCACCCAAGAATGATGACCACCAGTGGAATCATGCACCTGTAGATGTTTTTTTTTTTTTTTCCAGCCAGTGTATAGCAAGCTCTGGGCAAATGTGCTGCCTTGTCAGCAGAGTTTCTTTCCATCAATGTAGAATCCTTCCATCACATGCTGAACTGCTTTCAATTGCCATTTGAGTGGTTTTTAGAATGCTCTGGAACCCCACTGAATTCAACAAAAACTCTGTTGTTCAATATTTGCAATGAGCTCTGAAGCAAAAGATCTAGTTGTTATAAAAAATAACAACTAGATCTTTTGCTTCAACTGCAACAAATAATGAGTTATAAAAAAATTTTCTTCTTAAGAAGTAAAGAAATTCCTTTTGCCATTTTTTGTTGATGTTTTCCCCTAATATGTTGGTTCTTTATAAGAAGAACCAAAAGAATCCTCAGAAAAATGATACGAATGCAAAGTGAAGGGGAACGTTCAATCTTTAACAAATTTACAGCAAGATATGCCAGGTAGCAGTTATTGCAACATAATGAAAATTGCGTGGGCATATTAATGGTGTTTTAATGGGATGTGTGTTTCCACAGTCTCAGAGCTGAAACCTTCTCATTATGTGGTAGCTGAAGTTTGAAGTTTTATATTCTATTTATGTGTTGATATTTTTCTTGAAGTCTCATCTACCCTCCCTCTCACTCTTTATTTTTTTAACCTTTTGATACATTGTCTGTTCTCCATGTGCAATCTCCTGATAACTGTGTTCTTAAGAAAATGTCACCAAGAACAAGTGAAGTGAAAGCTAAAAATTATGAAGATGTGAATTTACAGATAATTAATTTTTATATGCATGGGGCTGCATAAAGAATGACAAGGCTAATTAAAAGAAATTGGCACTAATTTTAATATGGAAATGCATGAAGCTTAGAGGATGGGTGGGTTGTCTTTTCCTCTTGGCAGATGGGCAAGCATTTCCATAATATGAAATGCTTTTGGCTGGTAAAGGGCCTGTGCTATAGTTCTGCTGCACCTGTGATCACCCGCCCCCCAAAACAGGATGGATATACAGTACATCAGCACATCTATATGAAGCATATCCTAACTATATTTTAATATTTTAAATGTAGCGGAAAAAAAAAGTGAAATCAATTTTCAGAATGATCGTTATCTCAATATTTTTTTAAAAAAATAATTGTTTTCAAAAGCCAGTTTGTAGAGTTTTAGACTTTGACAAATATTTGTTTGGGACTAGGCATGAATGGATGCATTTATAAATATGAGCAAAAACAGCATGAGAATAAGCACTTTAAATTATATTCTTTTCAGCAGGGGAAATAACAGGAAAAAACAAATCTATTTCCACTCCCCTATCTGTCTCCTTGCTTCTCATCTTTTATTGAGGGTTCCCTAATTTTCTGCAACAGACTTTGAGAATTCAGAGGTCTTCAGAGACAGATCCTGTCTTCCTATTCCATTAACTAAAACAATGGTGGCAAACCTTTTGGGCTCGGCATGTCAAAATTTGGAAAATGCCTATCTTGACTCTGCTGGCATGTCACCCCCACCCCCGACCCTGAACAAAACAGAAACAATTTTTTTAACAGTTTTTAAAAAATACAGTCCAATCATGTGTGGTGCTATCTATTATATAAAGAAACATCAAATAATTACAAAAATGAAATACGAGTAAAACAAATTCATTTTCTTTGGTAGCTCAAACAGGAAGAATAGTTGCTGTCAGGTATTGGTGAACGCAGGCGTGTCACCCAAAACATCATGGCGTGTCACCTTTGACACACGTGTCATAGGTTTGCCATCACTGGACTAAAGCAAGACCTGACTGTGTTTTTGCTCATAGACCTTGTGTTTGTTTCTAATGCTGAATTCTATCCCAGCATGCTAGAAGCATTGTAGCCAACAAGATCATCAAAACCAAAGGCAAGCCAAAAAGGAAAGAGGAGTACTGCATACTAGGAAACTCACAGAGTATGCTGAAGTACAAGAATTTGAGTCGAGGAGACAGTGGGAGCAAAAGTCTTTGAGGCTTTGAATATAACTTATGTATGCATGCAGTACAGGTGAGAGCAATTGGAGTGAATATTTCTTCTACATCCATAGTAAAGAGATGTAAAGGTAAGATTTATAGCCATAAACAGAGGAGCTTTCCATATGAAATTGGGCTCTGGAAGCAAGGCCTCAGACCGAAAGGAATGTATTATTTATTTATTTTTTGAGGTAGACCTTGATCATTTCTGTTCTCTGTAATCAGAATCATGAAAGACAACTGAAACCCTTTTTGACTCAACTCCCAATTGCAGGTTGTTGAAGTTACCACCTACAGTCTTTCTATTACTCCTCATTTTTTTTTCCTACCTGCCTCATTGTCAGTGATAGCCAAAACCTAATAGTAGAACATAGTTTTCAAAATTCTGTGGTCTCAAAGCAACTTAAGACTAAAGGATAAGAAGTAATTGGTTATTTTAGAGAGAAGAATAAACAATATTCTTAGAATATGGTCCTATATGTACATCTATGTAAAATATATTCATTCAGTACAAAGGATTTACTTCCGGATAAGTGTTTATAAGAATGCAGCTGGTAACAATGAACAATATAGAGAAGAAAATATACAGTAAAAAATAAGAGAATAAATTACACATTTAAAAAAAATTTTTTTTCAAGTTTGGTACATTGTAGTATGGACTAGAAAAGACTATATTCTATGATCTTCAGAATGTCAAGAAAGTATTTATATAATAAGGACTTTTCCTTCGTATATATTTCCATACTGGAATCAAAATTCTTCAGCATTAGAAGTTTGTGCATGTCCATGTCCATATACACATACAGAATTTTTTTTTGTTAAGAGTTATCTCCAATGAAGTCAGCACATGCATTATACTCCTGCCCCCAGATTTTCCCAGGACAACAGCCATGTAATATTCCCAGGTACAATTTTTGCATCTATTAAAATTAAGTTGTTCCACATAATATTTTTAATATAATGAAATACCTCAAAAGTCTTTTCTGAAAAACAAAAACTTATAAGAAATCAGGAGGGAAGGAACAAAAGAGAATTAATGTGTTCTGTTATTTTGATTTAATTTTGCACACATGCATACAGAGAAATGTGTGTGCGTGTATAATGTCATTACCCAACCATTTAAAGATTTTGAAATATCAGTATTTAGATAAAGCATTATTATGAAACTACCTTACTGCTGATTTTCATCAAAAAGATTTTTCATCTTTGTCAGATTGCCAATTTTCACAGCAATAATTATAATTCCACTTGCCAAGCTGTCCTGCAAATTGTTCATTAAAGGTTTTGAAAAGATTTTGTGTAACTGTATTATTGTCACAGCATTTAAAGCTCATAGTTTGCTATAGATATAATTAATCTCCAAATCCGTGCAGTTTAAATGTTGTTTGCGATAATTGCTAAATACACATTTATGAATCACACTAAAGGAAACTGTCCCTATGAAACATTAACCACAGAAAGGGAAAAGATAATTATAGATTTTCCTTCCATTATTATAAACATAGATAGATTAGGAGAGCTATGCAAGTGTAACAGCTTTCTTCCTCTATTTGATTTTTTATTTGTTCAGTCTTAATATGAATTGACAAAATCACTTGTATTTTTAATCTACCATTCGGTAATAATGTGAACAGATCATATGGACCATCTACAGATTTTCAGTCAGGAGCTAGACAGTAGAGCCAAGGCTTTGTGAATTAGTTCCTTCCCACTCCACCCTCCACCTGCTTTCAGTTCCTCATTTTCCTGACCATGAGTGCCTTTTGGCTATCTTTTTCTATTAATTTGGGAAGGAGGGAGGGAAGGAGGAAATGTGCACAGAATTTGGTTGCATTGCAGCATGCATATATGTGTTCTTTTTAAATACACTTTTGTGCTTGGAAAGCAAAGCTGTGAATGACCTCACAATATTAATAGAAGGGCAGAACGGAGTAAACATGTACATTCCAAGTCACCTATAGTCTTCAAACAGAACCTACAATGTAAGACCTGGAATATAGGGCCATTCTGTTGGAAAGATAGGAACATAAACCACGTTTCCTTGTAATAAATCCTCTCTCAGCCCCTGTTTGCACTGTCGGAAGCATCCATTGGTCTCTCGTTGGGAACATCCCTCTTGATGTTCAACTTCTTTGGACTAATAAACATTTGGTAATAGAAATTGTATCCATGGTCCCCAATACGTTCCACAGGGAGGGTGCCATGGCAGAAAAGGCTCTCTTCCTAGGTCCTGCCAGACAATACTCTCTGGCTGACAAGCCCTGCCACATGCCCCTACAGCCAGGCTTGGGGGGGCAGGTAGATGTAATTGGGGAGAGGTGGTCCCTCAAGTAACCCAGTCCCGTGCCATGTAGGGCTTTTTGATTCTTGTTGTTTTTTTATGGTGGTTGTGAGCTGCCCAGAGTCATGGTTTGTAAGGTGGATGGCCATTTAAGTCTCATAAATGAATAAAATTGAAGGGCAGGAAGATTTTCAGAAGAGAATGAGCTTCTGTTTTGTATCCTTTGTACAAAGCCATTCCTTGTAGCAGTAAATGGGGTTAGGGCTGGCGATGGTAGATTGGCTATCTTGTCTATCCTAGACACAGCTTTTGATACAAGCTGCTGAAACTGAAATAGGACATGTGCGAATCTTCCCTTTTCTTATATATTTATAGACTTATAGGTATGCACTTGAACGCTTAATGATTTGCAATCGCTCTGCAGGGAGATGGGCGAGACCAATTTGAAATACAAATAAATAAATGAAATAATTGAAATGAATCACTTTTTACAGCCTACTTTATAGTATCAGTGGCTTTTTACAAGGTGAATGTGGAAGAGAGAATATGACTTGGAGGTCTGCATTATTTATTGTTAGTTAAAGAGTTAGTCTGGTGAATGGTAAAAGCATTACTAGGTATGGGAGTTCTTTCAGAATCCACAACTGTTCTGTACAGTTCAGTTCTCTTTAATATAAAGCAGGGAAACTATGCTATTATCATCTGCTCTTTATAATAACTAGGGCATGTTATGACCTCTTGCAGATAGATCCCTATGTAGTTAACTCATGTGATTTTCCTTTTCCTAACCTTAATAATGGATTTCCAGACACAGATCAAGACAAATGCATCTTTTCAAATAGTGGGAAGCATTTCAATGGAAGAAATATGATTATCTCCTTTGCAGTAAAGCAGCTGGTGAATGCTTATTGGTTCAAAATCCTCTAGTGTTAAGGAAGAGACAGTCTTATATTCAAAATGTAAATGTTCACAAGGGAAATATTTTGGAAATGATCTAGCCTGAGAGAAGCATTACTAAATACCATTGGATGTAGCAGGAAAATTAAACTCTTGCTTAAGTTGTCCCCAAAGTCCCACTACAACCAGGAACACTGTAAAGTAACTTTGGCTGACTGTTCCCTGTACATTTTGTAGTTTGTGTACATAATTGTTAAATCTTAAAATTTTGTGTAAAAATCAGAACAAAATGCCAGTACACACATCTTAAATCAGACTACTGATTTTCACTTGTTTCCCCAATTTCTTGTTCATTTCTATTTGTCTTCATGAAACCCATGAACGTCTTATTTGACCATCTTCTTCTTTCCCAGAGATCTTTAAAGTTCTATCAGACTAGGAGTAGGAAGTAGAAGTACAGGTAGTCCTCATTTAATGACCACAGTTGGGACTGGCAAGCTGTCACTAAGTGAAACCAAAACTGTGCTTATAATCTTACTTCAGCTTTTCTTTGCTTTACAGACTTGTGAATGTTGTAAATGCAAGGATTGATCGCAAAGTTACTCTTTCATCACCATTGTAACTGGGAACGGTTGCTGTATGATGCAGTTGCTAAACAAGGGCTACTTGTATACAGAATATTTAAAGCACAAAACTTGAATTCATAATGTGATGTTCTGATCCCATCAGAACTGCACCTATGGTGTTGTGATCTTACCACAGGTGTCCCAAGCTTAAAACCAAGCAGAACAGCCAGCTTCTGATTTGAAATGTTTTGCACATCTTTATTAGAAAGACCCAGTTTCAAATCTCCATCACCTATGGAACTTACCAAACAACTATGAGTTGGTCCAAATTTCTCAGTCTAACTGCTTTCACATGTTTCTTGTAAGAATAAAATAAAAAGCACAGGTCTGAAGGCTTGAGAACCTTAGAGGAACAGGGGCAAAAAATATTATGAGAATAATTAAAGCTGATGCAATTGCGTACCATCGTACTTGCTGCATTATTCATACAAATATAGATGTACGTTTGCATTAAAGATTTTACTCTTGATGTAAAAGGCAACTTGGAACCTAAGATACATGAAACAGTGTTTTCATTATTACATATCTAAGTGCTTACTATGATAAGAAGGAAAGATCTGACTCCATGTGCTAAGAATTTTGGTAAGCTCTTCCATGCCCCAAGGAACAGTTTGAGAGGTACCTTCTTATCCTTTCACCCAAGTCTTCCCTCTAGGAATGTAGCATGGATAGATTCTGTATTCCTCCTTTTCTTTCCCCTTTGCACCTTTTGAAATGAACGTGTTAATAGTATTCTTGATTTACTATATTCTTGTATTTTAATTGTTCTATTGTAAACAATTTCAAAATTTACTATAATGGATAGTGGTATGCAATATCTGAAATAATATGTAATGAAATAAGGGGAACTGCCCTAAATATGTAAAAAGAGCTTCTGTGTAAAACATAAATGAAACTACCACAAAACTCTTAGGGGGAGATAAGAGGGGTAAGGAATTACTACCCAGTTATCATCTGGCAAAGTACATCAGGATATGCATATGAACAGATACCAGCAGCACATCTTGTTTCTAATGCATCCATTCAGTGTAATATTTTTTGCTAACTAGAATTATTTTAATTAATTACAGTATGAGACATTTTTTAAAAAGAAAACACTGTACAATATAAGCTAAAATATGATTTAATGCTTTGATAATTAACAACTTGAACATTCCTGACTTTGTTTTTATTCTGGAGCCTAAATCTGGAATGAATCTGGTCATTAACAATAGATGTATTTCAGTTCAAAAGTAAGACTATACTCTGACCTATACCATCAAACCCCATTGTAGAAACCTTATAACAGAACATCTATTAATGCTGAAATAACAAAGTCAGGTGAGAAGTGCTGACAACAGTAGAACCAAAACGAGGCCATTGATAAACAAGAAGAGAGATATTAGCATGCTCAGGGGAACACTGAAACTTTCAGAAACACACATATTAAGAAGTTGTTCTTCCCCACCCTTACCCCACATAAAACACCTAATGAGGAATGATCATAATCACTGTAGAATGTTTATTCTTAATTAGATAAAGGAAGGAAGGGAAGGGAAGGGAGCTAAATTTGCAGGGCAGGTATCATCTTGCAGAGAAGGCATAGTTATAGTTAAGACCCTAGACATAAATACATGAAGTTGCAGGTTCAACTTGCATATAAAGAACACTCTGAAATCCCTCAGTGTATTTAATTCTACTCTTGAGTAAAGAGCAAGCCTTTTTAAATGCAAATGCTGTGACATGCTATAAACACAACTTACAAACAGTTCAATACTAGATTAAATGTAAAGTTTGGAGTGCATGGTGCTTGTTAAAATAGTATCCCTTGATTTGGTTTAAGGAGTCAGAATTCTCTGGTTTGCAAAATGGTTTTGATCATGGTTATTTGTACTTCACTAATATTGTTCAGGATATCTTTTCTAACAGTTTTCATATAGGTTATATAGTTCACCAATTCTCAGGTAAGCCCTGTAGCTGATGGACATTTATACCTTCAAAAGATAAGACATAATTTGGAGCACAGCAAGAAAATGAGCTATCTGGCCCTTAACTTGAATTCTGATATGCTTTTTAGTGGACTGGAAATGTAGTGGCCAGTTTTAAAATCTTAGCATATGCTTACTACCATATTATGGGATAAGCACATCAAATTTATTGGTTGATGACTACAAGTTCTTAGTTTCTAAATTTTTGATGAATTTATTTTTTATCGAAAAACAAGATACTAATAACTAAAATGCAATGGATCATAATATTCCTGACCAAAGCATTACATGAGTAAGCACTACAGACTGAAATACATCTGAAGAACCTGTTATTTATGTAATGGTATGTGGGAATTTAATTGAGACATGCATGGAATAATAATATTCTTGAAAGACAACCATAGTAGCAGAGCCCAGTGCAATTTCACAATGTCAGGGCCCAGGCTGTAAAGCTGTTTTTCCCCCCCAAGACAAGTAGAGACCAAAGGCCCCAGCATTGCCAGCTAAGTGGAAGAATTCACCATACCCCACAGTTTTCCTATCCTGACGTTCCAGGTTCAGGACCAAAAACCTTTCATCTTGTTAGCTGAATTTATGACCAAGTCTTGTACTGTAAATCTTCAGTAACAGAAGAAAGGAATTGAGATAGAGATTCCATCAGGAGTTTCAGAACAGTTGACAAAAAACTCAGCTACCTTGATGCATCATGCAAAATATTTGGGCACAAAAAAAAGCCCGTGTATTTTACATCTGTATGAATCACAACCTGCTTATTCTTTCTGCAGCACAAATATGCCCCACTAGCTATTTGTAGAGGACATGTCCTCATGACAACATCTCCATCTCATCATCTGCCAGTTGCTGAGCAGCCAGAAGTCAACTTTAGGTGTTCTAGTGTGAAACAATATTTTCACTCTTATCCCAGCACAAGAGTCTTCACTATGGTTAATATAGGATGAGCATAGAAGGGGCTTAGAACGAACGTAGTCCAATTTATTGATCTGCTTGGCTTCAACTGGCCCTGCAGGTCTCATGATGAGTGGTCCCCTTCCATCTGGCTGCTGGCCTCTATGCCTATTATGCAGTGCTATTTTGGCTGTAAGGGAGACCAGAACCCTACCTTCTACCTTCTACAGCCACTTAATTTGCTACATTTCAAAATAAATACTGACCTATCAAGTTACTGGGTGGCTGCTGCAAAAAACAAGCAAACAATGATAACAACAAAAATAACCCAACATCCTTTCTTCAACTCCTTCTCTTCAACAGTACATATCTAGAGACTGCACCTGGGCTGAATAAATCTGGACAACCACTAGATAGCAGCCAAGAAGGACAAAAATCTCAAATGCTAGAATTGTTCCAACAAGCATTCTGTAGGGCAGTTAATGGTGGCTTTTCCCACAGTTGGTGACACTGGTGGCAGGACTGGAATTTCAGGAAGGAAAATTACCAACTGCTGTTCTCACAGGGTCACACAGTAGAGCTGTAAAAGCAACAGCTCAGCAAGCTGTGTTCCAGATGATATTAAGGCCATGCTGTGAAGGCATGCTGACATGCTTTTCTCTGGGAGGGAGAGCCAGGGAAAGTGGCTGTGTCAATGAACTCCAAGAGCTAGAAACAGGTGGTGTCTCTATGCCCATGTAAGTTCTTAATTTGAGCTACGCTATTGCTGAAGCAACAGATTCTTAGAAGTCTTCTGTTCATGGTCCAGTAACCTGCAGATCTTCCCAGAATGAAGAAAAAAGTAGCCTGGGACTGATTCATACATAATGGTAATGTCAAGTGATAAGATTACTCCATATCTTTTAATATTATATCAAATACAATGCTTCTCAAAAATGTAAGTGACATACTGGCTGTGGATCAAACGTACCCCTGGCCTATAAAGTAGTCATTGCATCCATGACAGCATTAATTTTTTTTTTTCTTCCTAGCATTTTTCCTCTGGTCTGCCTTTTTTTTTTTTTTTTTGGATCAACCAAATGTTGATCCATTGGTTGTGACAGTAATTGACTGACCGGCTTGTCACCCGATCTTGACATTGTGGGCTGAGAGAGAGTGACTGGCCCAAAGTCACCCAGCGGCTTTCATGCCTAAGATGGGAGTAAAACTCACAGTCTCCTGCTTTCTAGCCTGGTGCCTTAACCACTAGACCAAACTGGGTCTCTCTAGGCAGTGCCCATTAATCCACTGTTTAATGTTAATAATCATCTTGCAAGTTGTTTTTGTTTCTGAATGAGATGGTGCAAGTTTTCAGCCATTTTAACATGTTTATTTTAATTTTTAAAAAGATTTGGCACCTGCAGCATAGAGCAAAATCAAAGGTTGATGTTTGCTGTTTGAAAAGGTGCTGGCTCACAAGTTACACAGTAATAATGTATGTTGTACTATGTAAGGCCATGCAAATCCACTTCCATAGTATTGCCAAGAAAACTACATGGACATATCAAGCTCACCTTGAGGGAGACTTTCCTTTTTTTTATTCAAAGGATTGTTAATCTGTAAATTTGTCGTTTAATTCCTTATAAACAAATGAAACAATTTAGATCTTCAATGTTGCTTTTCAAGGGCTGACTCTCAATTCCTCTCTACATAGATCAGGCAGATCCGTGCTATGGATCTTTATTTATGTGCACTCAGATAACTAGGCTTTCATATCAGATAAAAAAGTAATAAATGAATATCTGCTATTCCATGGCCTGTTCCCTATTCTTTGTAGTAAAAATATATGATCACTTATTGAATAATTTCAGTGTAATCTGTGAGATGCAGAGAGTTGAACAAAGTTTTAATGGATGCATGACAATGGCAAAATGGAATTGTAGGTTTTTTTAAATGTCTGTTTTTTTCAAAAGGTAACATTCAGTTTCTTTTCATATAACCTCCATCATTAATTTTACCAATAAATATGCAAAAAAATATTCTTTCTTTGGCACCAATAAATGAATAACAAACCAACCCTCTCTTTTCAGGAAGAAGGAATAAATCAAATGCAAATTATTTGTAAATCAGAGGAAAATGTGAGAAACGGGGGCTGTGCACAAAATTACATTTTGTGAATTTCTCCATCCTTTGCTTTTATGTTTATTTAAACTATTCAGATCAGATAGATTAATTCACAACCTCCCCCCTTTCTTTCTTTTTTTTTTTTAGTAATAACAAGTCAGGCTTTGGGGTCAGCATCTTCTCTAAAAATAGATGATGAAAGAAAATCAGATCAATAATATTGATTTTAATCTTCTCTAGCTACTCTGTGTTAGAATTGTGCTGAATTCTTGTGTTAAGGCAAATAATTAACTTTGAAAGATTCCAAATTCCCTAATAAGATAATGTTGTTGTGATAGAAGTTTAAAATCTGCTAAATTATAGCATACATGTTCCAATGTGTCACCTCTAAACAAACATTTCATGGTTTATCTTTCTGTCACATTATGTGACAAGTATATAATGCCAAATTCAGGAGGAGCCTGCTATTTATAATTGCTTGCTTTTCTCTACCTCTATTTTTTGAAATTTATAGCTCATTTTGCATCCATGCTTTGAATAACAGCAATATGTTTCCAGGAAAAATGCAGATAAAGCTCATTTTCTCCTGGTTTAAAATTTTTTCTGAAGAGTATTTCTTCTTGTACAGCAGTATTTTGATTGCAGCCTATATCAAATCAAATCACATCTATTACAACACTGGGAGCCCAGTTAAATTAGTTTTGGATTTAGAGCTTGTATTTTTTTTAAAAAAAATATTCCTATGTTCACCTGGTAAAATACTAGGCAATGCAAATCCCAGAAAGAAGAGCTTCACAATGAACATATGTACAAAGCACCTTTCTTTGAATTATGCATTGGGAAAATAGTGAAGCAAAATGACTGTTCTCATATACATATTCAGGACTACCAGGAAGGGCCTGGTATGTTTCCCAGAGAACATTGTATTGCCAAGTGGTTCTTTCACAGGATGTATAACCTACCAGTACAGTAACCATAGACAGCCAGTTTGGTGTAGTGGTTAAAAGGCATCAGGCTAGAAGCTGGGGGACCATGAATTCTAGCCCTGCCTAGGCACAAAGCCACCTGGGTGACCTTGGCCAGTCCCTCTCTCTCAGCCCTAGGAAGGAGGCAATGGCAAACCACTTCTGAAAAACCTTGTCAAGAAAACTGCAGGGACTTGTCCAGGCAGTTTCCAAGAATGGGACATGATTGAACAGATTTTAAAAAAACCACACACACACACACACACACACACACAGAGTGACCATACATTCTTTATTATAAAAGGCAGTCCCTTATTTCAGAAAGCTGTCCTCTAGATTTATTTTTCAAAAACTCACTTTTGTCCTTTATTTTGGTCATTTAACTTGTACCATACAAATGTACCACGTAATGCACAGCCTGATTGCAGAAATCCTTTTTATTACTTCTTTCTTATAACTTCATAGCTTTTTATGGTTTTTAGATATTTTTATTAGAACGTGTTTTTGTAAAGTTTTTCTTGGTTTTGGTCTTGAATTTTCCTTTGTAAAGCAAAGTTAAAAATGTAAACAACTAAACTTATTTATCCTTATGAACCTCTTTCAGATTTCCCCCTTTTTTCAGGGTTGTCCTTTATTTTTTCCAAGAAAATATGGTCACCATACCTGTCGGTCAATTGCATATCTAAAAGAAAGTCTGTCTTCCCATTAATGACCTTAACCTGTGATCGTTGGAAGAGTTATCTTTGCATAGATGTCAGGAATAGAGTGGCTTTGAGGGCATGTGCAGTTCCTGAGGTCTTTATTGGCCAATTAAAGGTGGTCATATGTCCACTGAGATATGTCACTGAGTTCAAAATGCATGACCTGATTTTATTATTTTTTTGGAGGGGGGGAGAAAGAGTTAAACAGATACCATGAAATCTGTTTTGTATAATAGTTGAACAGATTTGCTCAGCATTTAGCTGATAGCTCTCTACAACTGTACAGTCATCAGAGGCAAAAGGGAAAGGAAGGGCAGAGCTGAAGGATTGCATGGGACAATCAGCAGCTCATTGGTTGTTTATTTCCTAGGATGCATGAAACAGACTAAGGTCATGATAGGTGTTCTTTGTTTTCCAAGGACTAGACATACCACAGTGTAGAAGAGAACTGTACACAATGCTTTATTATAGTGCACACCTTCCTCAACAATAGTCTATTGCCCCAGGTTCACTCCACCCTCCTAGGCTTTACAAGTGGATGTAGTCACATAAATAAATCTTTGATGCTCAGTCCTTACAAGAGGTAAAAGTCTTTAGGTGCTGCCTCAGCAAGGTTTTCTGATTGCTGCCGAGCAACAGGCCAAGCTCCAAGCTCTGCTCTTAAGCAGTGTTGCTACAGGCAAGAATTGCACCAAGATGGTTAAGCTTGTGATCCTGGTAGCTGGCTGAGAGCCTTCTTGCTTGAATGTATAATGTCCTTGAAATTGTCCAGACTTCCCACTTCCTTGTCCACTTGCTGTCTCCTCCTATCTCCTTTTCTCCCCCCATGTCCCCCCCCCCCCCACTCCTTGTGTTAGCTTTCCCTTTTCTAGGCTAAAGTCATGGGTGGAGTGAAATTGCCAGTGGACATCAGCACGCTCCTAAAAATGCCAGGGTGTGGCTCATCTAGCCAGATAATTGAGTGTGGCCAAGTGACCAGCAGGGCTGCCAGTGTAGATGCTGGTCAGTCCTTTTCTCTCAGCAAATGGGTATAGGGGAGAATGAATGAGCCCATGTCTTCTCAGATTTCTGAGTTTGTCAACTTTTGGGGAAGGGACGAGTTGAGCGTAGTGTTGCTGCCTGGCTGCAGCTCATGTTTCATGTTTTCAGCAGTACTTTGCATAAGAGTTCTTGTCAGTCTCATGTATGGGGGTCATCTTCTGAATTTGTAGAATGTGCTTTCATTGATAACCAGCCTTCGATCTTTGCTTCTTGAAACTGTGGAGATGCATCTCTTCTGGTCAATGTTTTCTATTGTTTTCTGTTGTTTTAATTCTTTTATTTATTTAATAATGTCTCAATCACTGTTTTACATGTTTGTTATTATTTTCTTTTTTTACATCAGCCACTGATAGTACTGATGATAGGTGGGCTATAATCCAAATAAATAAATAAATAGAATATTACAGAAGCATCTTATGTAATAAGTTCTGTCTCCTTCCAAAGGGAATCAAATATACCTAAGTGATGCCCTTGAACCTTTTTATTGTTTAGAGAAATGGGAAACTCAAAATATTATGATGGAAACACCCTCCGTCATGTACTTAAAGGATATGCAGAGAATCTAGACAGTTTAATAGATCTGGACCACTCCTGAAATTGAACTTTTAACTACATTTTGGTTCATGCTCAGTTCTTCAAACTGATATGTTTATGCAACTATATTACTTGTATTTATAACTGTAACCTTTCAATGTACTCAGCATCATGGATTATTATTAAAAAAAATCTCTGTGTAAAGAATGCCACTATAACACATCTAATTTTCATTCCAGGCACGGGTAAACCCAATCAATGTTACACCACCAATACAAGCTATAGATCAGGACCGCAACATCCAGCCCGCTTCTGATCGCCCAGGAATTCTCTATTCCATCTTAGTTGGTTAGTATTTGACAATTTCACTGTCTTTCACAAAGGCTGCATTAGGAGGAGGCAGGCAAAGATTAAGTAGGGAGTAGAAAATTAATAATGGTTTCATGCTGAGTCTAATGTGACATTGGGTATTGTTCTAGGCAAATACCTTTTTGTTCGGTTTCCTACTGGGGTTGTTAATTCCAAATTATGAAGATTTACTCCTTTCCTTCCTTCCTTTGTTGACAATAAAGCAAGTGGATTAGAGGAATCCAATTAGTTGCTTACGCACAGATATAGATTCTGTTGTTTGTTTGGGTGTGTTGCACTAGTAAAAGAAAAATAATAGACTTAGCCAAACAGGTTAAAGATATAGATAGTAAGAAAGAAAGAAGTCAGTGTGATTTTCACATTGAGACACCAGCGGCAATATGCATGAAAACTAAGGTGTTCTTTTTCTGTGAAAGACTCATACTATTGTGTCTTCTGATTATCAACCCCGACATTCAGCTCTTCAGTTGCCACTTTTCTTCTGAGTAGTAGGTTATAAGCCATCATAAGCCATCATAGTACAATAAGCTATTGCAAAAGATCCCAGGATCACTGATGGTATCTCCAGTTAAATGAAGCAGACTGCAAGTGATGAAAACATTTGGAGAACCTCTGTCAATCTGAGAAAGCAATCCAGGGCTGATAGTATGGGAAACTAGTAGTATGGGCTGATAGAAGGCAGCTACCTTTATTCCTTATTATGTAGTTAAATATCACCTTATTAATGTTACATTTAGTGGTAATCTCTTCTCAATTTCTTGGGCAGCCAAGCATATCTTTGCCTTACCCTTATTTCTCATTGCAGTATTGTGTTACAATTTCATTATAAGTAATCCTTGCAATTAGCAATGCTTAGACAATCAACAGGGACACTTGCAAATTTAGCTGCTTGGTTCAAACTAATGCTCAAAACTGGAATGCACTGCAAAGATCCAGTCAAAGGATGGACCTTTGAAGACTTGAACTTCATGTCATGGGTAGGGGTGATGATGTTTTCCAGGTTTTAATAAGTAAAGAAATAAATTAAGAACTCTGTTTTAATCTAGAGTTTAAGGTGCTATAGCATGTGCCTCTTTTACTGAAGCAGCACTGGATTAAGCTGTCTCATAAATTTAAAACAAACCATTACACGGAATAAAAATTTAAAACAAACCATTACACGGAATAAAATGCATTCCTGTTTTAATTATTCAACACCTAAGGTATAATCGGGTTTTCCTTGTGTAAGAGTTGAGATGATCAAATCTCCAATGACTTAATTTCCAGAGATAATCAGGACTTAATTTCTATTTGAATTTAAGATGGGTCATTTAATGATGCTGAATCATAGCCTGAATTAGAAAAAGTAGAAGAGATGGGGGTGTTTTGCTAGCAATTTCACAACCATCTCCAACCTACAATACAGGCAATACAATTTTTGTTACAACTTCATTGAGTAATACAAGTTACCCGATGAAGTTGTAACAAAATGTAACAAAAGGAGCTTGTTGCAATGGAATCAAAATAGAGGATTTGACACTATATCTAAATAGAGGATGAAACAGGGTTTCAACAGATGTTGCAGAATGCCATTAGATCCAAACTATTATGCCAAGGATTTTATAGTATAAATCCAAACTTCATCAACCCAAGAACAAAATAAAAACATACTACCCTTAATAACTCGGATAAATAGTTTCCACATTGTACATTATTTGTTATCTGAATACTAAATATTTTCTAAAGCAACAAAGAATCTTATGACATTTCAGAAAGATATTTGTTCTGCCATAATGCTTTTGTGAATCATCATTTATCTTACCAGAAAGATGGAATATTTCTTGTCTCTGGTGAAGCAAACAATGATCCACAAAAACGTATTGTCTAATGCTTTTATGAAGTCTTAAAGATGCTGCAAGATTCTTTGCTCTTTGGCTTCCAATTATAAGATGATTTCCTTGCCAATATGAAGTAAGGTGTCCTGTATCATCAGATTTCATGCCTCCAATATTCAGAGTCCCATCAAATATGATGCCAAGCACCATCCTGGACATATTCCATGCTCTGTGCTCTGTCCCAGGGCCCAACATTTACAGCAAGCTATTTCAGTTGCTTTGATGATGTGTTGCTATCAATGGATAGAAGCGCCAGCGACTGTTTCTCACAGGCCTTTTACCCACTGAACAATTCATATAATTATATGCCTAAGAAACTCAGATGCAGTTTTGTAAATAATCTATTCTTCCTGAACATCCAGCTGACCTGTAAAATTTATTTCTTTTCTGTTTAAACACCTTCAGAATTTACATCGGTTTTATTCTATTTATTAGTTAAATTCCTTTTGCTGTTCAGCTGTCATTGATTGCTACAATACTGCCATGTTTGGGTAAAGGTAAAAGATAGTAAAATAGAAAAGAATAGAGAGTTGATTATATTACAGCTGGATTTATAGAGCAGGGATGTTTCAGACTTCTCAGTCCATTTGATGAACTAATTATAAGTTGGTTTACTATGTGAAACATCTGTGTTCACATTTCATTTAACATATGGTTAATTCAGCATTTACAGAACCCTTCATCAAGAGCAACCTGTGGAAGAATTAAAGTCTGTTGAGCTGTATCCTTTGTGACAAGTACCACTGCTCCAAATGGCAACTATGTTCAATCATCACAGCTATGTGGTATTGCTACAGGGAAGTGCTACCCAGGGGCTTTAGTTTAAAGAAAAAAAAATGAAACTTTTTAAAAAGTTTGTTTCAACAGTAATGACTGTGTGATGTAGAACATGAGGAAAAAAACACCATAGAAAATATCAAAAATTAAAATAAAGACTAACAATATTTGAAAAGTTATTCATAATTAACTTGAAACATGAAAATGGACATTTGAACTGTCTTATACCCAGGTAGCTGTCTATTATCTACCATAATTGATAGCAACTGTCCAAAACCCAGGCAGCTTTGTTACCTGATTTTGCAAACTATAACTCCAGTGATAGAATCTGTAATGTTCTACCTAAAAAGCATGCAGTTTAATCTTTCGCTCGTTCTGTGTATATTGTATCAGTTGCAAGCGTCTGATACTCCATGGGAGTATTTTGATATGCTCTTAAACATGACTATCCTTTCTCAGCTTGTGCCATTTTTTACAGTCTGATTTCAGAAATGTTTCAAAGGATACTATTTGCTGAATTTTTTCAAAGATCCATATATAGCTCTTTGTTTTAGAATCACTGTTTTTCTTTTTTATTGGGGGCGGGGGGGGGGGAGTTCAGATTTGCCTTTTTGTCTAAAGCCAAAGCTTAAACATATTTCTTTGGAAGGCAAGTTTGCAGAGGAGAGCAATTTATTACTATGGCTCTAAGTCCATGTAATATGTAGGCAAATCCACTCGTACATTGGTCCTTTCTTTCCCCTGATCTCCAAGGCAATTCTCCTGTCTGTGACTCCAGGGAATTGCCCCAGTATGTCGGGATGCATCATAGCAAGAAGCTTAGGCAGATTTTAGTCTTGCATTGATGAAATATGCTCAGGTGAGATCATTGCTTGGGGAGACTAATGCCTTCAGTCGTGGAGATATTGATTCTATACTGTGTCCCTGATATTCAGCTTCAATGATCAAATAGGGGGCCTTTAAGTGGGATACCAGGAAGAGAATCACTTAATGAACCAAATTGTTGTTCAGATAGAGTCTCACTCCCCTTAGTGCTTGCTTGTAGGCAACCCTCTAAAGCTCATAGTCTTCAAGAGGTGTGGGGAGGCATAATGTGACTTCAAAGGGGTAAGAATCAGCAGCTTCTGGGTCAGGGAGCTTGGCTGCTGTTCAGTTGGGCTTATGGTAGTGGATGGCAGATACCAAATATTAGACAGATGGGAGTAAATTTAAGATATAACATAAACTACATCTGTAAATACAGTAATAGGTTTTTACCCTAATGCAGCTACAAAGTAGAGCTTGATCATTTATGAACAAATGTTATAACAATCAAACTCTATCAATTAAAATGGCCATGATGTCCATCTAAATTGAAATAGTTGCTTGTTAGAGAAATAGCAGAAGATAGAAAAGGAATATTTCAAAAATATAGTTATAGCATACTATGAATAATATGTCTATATTAACAATGTTTTCTTTTTAAAAACATTACAAAACTTAGACTGACTTGCCTGTATGGCTTGAGCAATTCCAGTATCATTAATGTTTAGGATAAAATGGGCACAGTCCTGAGTCAGTGCTTCAGAAGGCTGCCACATCACTTTTCCCCCAGACTGAATCCATGTAACTGTTCTACATAACAGATTTTTTAGGTTAATCAAAAATAGAATTATAAAAGGCTATATAAAATGCACAAAATTACCTTTTTCCCCTCCTTTTTCTTTAGCAGCCAGTGAACTTCCCCTGCATAATAGATCAAAGCTAATATTATCATTTTCCCTCCCCCACTTTTTTTTCTTATTTTACAATCTTCTATTAGACCAAGACAATCCAACTTGCACCCAAGATTTCCATGGTTAAAGTGGAAATGTAAAAGCTTCAGGAGACTTTCCATTCCATTCCTACCCTTAATTCTTCTCTCCTAAAAAATGGGTTGTAGCATTTCAACCCAGCCACTTCCAGTGATGTCATCATATCACCAGATGGTCTCCTCCGTGCCTGCAGAGAATCAGGAGAGAAAGGCACGCCCTTAGACCCTCAGCACTTTCAGAAATCTGACCTTGAGTACCCTCAAGGTACTGATATGTGAATGGCTACATGGAGTATGTACATCACATACTGATATGTGAATGGCTACATGGAAAATCCCTGAAAATAGGAGCTCCAAAATCTTCCCCAGACGCATGTACTGGGTGCCTACTTTGCTATTTTTGCAACACCAAAATCAGATGTTCTCTCTTACCTCCTTTTTCCTTTCACCTTTCTGCAACTCTATTGCCTTTTTAATCAGTATTATCTCTGTAATATTCTTTTTAATGTTGTATGTGCAGGCATAGGGCTTCTTTCAAACCTTGCTACTTTTCAAAGATTGCTTGTTTCATTATCAGCTCAGTATTGACATTCTGATTTATTTTGGCTTTATTTGCTCACATGCTTAATTAATTAATTAATTAAAGGCAGGCACAGGGATATTGTTTCGTTCAACACCCCCGAACCATGCATAATGTCAAATGGTTGTTTAGCAATCTTATGGCAACAATATCTGCTTATCATTCTGCAACCTGAAAAGAGAAAACTGTGTATTGTAATGATTACCATTTTGAATGAGAATCCCCAGTTTCAAAATTCAGCCATGAAAATAGCTGGACAAGCCCATGCGGTGGAAGAGGCATTTATCTGCTTTGTGCATGAGTGATCTCTATACACATATTGCCAGCACAGCAAGTGGTATAATTGTTAACACTTGTAAGTGCTACTTTGTTGAAAAGCAATGCTGGTCGGAAAATTTAAATTTGTTTCCCAAAGGAACATTGCAAATGGTTACATTGCAAATAGATGTTATATTTAGCTATGTTTCTATGTAGAGTTCTTATCTATATTTTTTTCACGAACAGAATGACGCACACATGGAGCATTAGCATCTTTTATGAAGTTCTCTTGTTGTACCAACTTCCAGATACAGGAAATCCTGTTGCCATTCTTGACTGAAAGGATTAACCATAATGTGCCTACAGGGATAAAATGTCAGGAAAATTCCAGAAATGTCATATCTGAAGTTCAGTAACCTCTAAACAGTCAGAAATTGTCCATCTTGCAGGGCATCTTATGAAACTACACCAATCAAATAGATATAGATATAGAAATCCATGTTAAATATAATCAATAGACAAATAAATTTGTTGGAGCAGAATGAATAGCTATTTAAAATTTTCCTTAAAAATCAATATAATATAACCAGCTGAGCTTGGGAAAGATTTTTGACTTGAAACTCTTGAGGGACACTGTCTATCAATGCAAAATGATGATGATTATGATAATGGTTATTATTATTATTATTCAATTATCTTTCTCTAAATCTGCTTTCTATGGCTCAGTATAGAAGCTAATGATCAGATATATTTTGCAATATGTATGTGTGTGTATGTGTGTGTGTGTGTATGTATGTGTGTGTGTGTGTGTGTGTGTATGTGTGTGTGTGTGTATGTATGTATGTATATATATATATATATATATATATATATATATATATATGGAGGTTGAGTCATGGCAACTGGACTTAATTCCACCTGGATGACTGAGAATCTTCATCAACATTTTGATATGCATGTATGTATGTGTGTATGTAAGTAACTAAGGCCTCCTATATTAAAAGTTATGATCAGGGTACATTATTACTTTTATGCAAATTGTCCAGAATGCACACTTCATTCTTTTTTTACGCAATAGAATTAATTTGATTGCTTTGTAAACAAAGGACATGAATATGATTTAAATGAAGCTGTGATTCTCCATAGGGATTTTTTGAGTGACCTTAATTATCAACTTTACTCTCTTTTTCTAGGGACTCCTGAGGATTACTCCCAATATTTCAGTATGAATGTTACCACTGCTGTACTCAGCCTCCTAAAGCCAATAAACAGGGACTTTCATCAGAAATTTGATTTGGTTATTAAGGTAAATTTACTAATTTCTCATTTGTCTGCATTTCTACTTTGTTAAATAGTGGAATTTGTGGGAAACTGTCGGCTTATAATGAAATATTTTCAAAGAAGTGTGGTCCCTTAAGTATATTGACTTATAATTCATCATCAATTTATTGTCAAAGTGTAAGAAACTAACCTACATCACTATAACAACTGCTCCATTAAAATGCTCCATGGAAGGAAAGTTTTTCATACTTAAGGAGAACAGTCTACAAATCAGAGACCCAATTCCAGATTTTTAACATGCAGTGAATTTGATGGCTCCTGATTTACTCAGAATCAAGTTCTTTTTAATTTAATGTTAATTAATATTCCACTTTCAAGGCCTCCTGACTCTGCAATGACCCTGGGCAGCTTGCAGTTGTGTAAATTTAAAAAATAACATATATGCTTTTGAACCATTTGAATGAAGAGGAAGTTATAATCTCATCTCTTCTATTCCTGTTCAAGACTGGTATTTTTCCATGATGTCTATTTGTGGGAAAACAGCTTCTTGGGGAATGCTGGCTGGGGAATTCTGGGAGATGAAGTCCACACATCTCAAGGTTGCTGAGGTTGAGAAACGCTGCTCTAAAGGGATGCTTTTACTTAGCATAATCCCCCAAAACATGGCATGTAGGAGAGATAAGATTCCTATAACCTGTGCACTTTGCTTACATACAGAAAGGGGAAAATGATGAAAAGGAAATGAATACTTCAGCCACCATATGGCCACATAAAGTGGACATCTGTGATTATGGAAATCATCTCTTCCTCCTCTGTAGCAAAAGACCAATCTTCCAAGAGTCAAATACAATCAAAGTTTACATTAAAAAAAATCAGGAAAAGAGATCATCTTTTTTTTTTAAAGGTCCTTTTTAACTTAAATAGTTTTATGCAAAACAGGAGTGGGGGAAATAAAAATACCAAGCTGCTCAAATCACAGAGAACTTCTTTTAAAAACCTCCAGTAGAACACTATAAGGGAAAATACAAAATACAAATACAAAATACTTTAATGACCAAGTATAAAATATATACAAGGAATTTGTCTTCGGTGACGAACAGCAAGATCAACAGTGCGTTTGGATAGCAACAGAAAAATAATAACAGTAACAATAACACTACACAGTAAAATAACTTTTCAAAGGGAGAAGCCACTGTCCAGCATATATCGAGTCATGTAGTGTTTAACAGAGCAATGGCACAAGGGAAAAAACTATTCCGATATCCAGATGTTTTAACATATGGTGCTCTGTAGTGCCATCCTGAAGGAAGAAGTTGGAACAGTTTATATCCAGGATATAAGGTAGGATTGTGAGCAGATCTAATGATGATGCTGATCTGCTCCTCGACAGAAGCAACTCTAATGGAGTAAAGAGCGGCCAATTAGCTTGAACTTCTCAAGTATCGAGCTTGAATAGAGTCAATCACTAGAAACAAAAGATTATACTTAAAACTACACCCAGAAAAAGAAATTAAACTTAGTGTGATTCTTAGCTATGTTTTAATTATTCCTTTAGAGCAGGGTTCCTCAACCTTGGCAACTTTAAGATGGGTGGACTTCAACTCCCAGAATTCCCCAGTTTGTTCCCTGCAAAATACTTGCAAATTTCAGCTTTATTCAGAGGTTGGTTCTCTTTTTCTCCCCCATCTGAGCACATTGCTTCTTTTTTATCTTCCTCCTGCCTGTAATTTCCAAAAAAGCAAAAGCTTTTCTGGCCGGAGAAGAGGTTGTGGGAGGTCTCTCCTTTTGCTCCATGCTAAAAGAAGCATCTCCTCAGAATAATCCTGCTTGAGACAAGGGATGTATATTCCTGGCCTGGGGAACAGCTATCAATCTTGTGAATGTCGGGTGGCATTGCCACAGTCACTTTGACTATTTTATCATCAGGTAGCTTTCTTAGCCATCACTGAACAGATTGCAGTATTCATATCTATGCCTGGTTAGTACTGGTCTTAGAAATAAGGCTTCATATAATATTCTGATTATTAACAATGGGGCATTTCAGGACCAATGGACCCACGGTATACAGGTTTTAAGGGAAGGTTTTAAACATTTCCTTCATGTGATTTCTGCTGTCAAAATTCATTGTTTTCCAGAAAACTGTCAAAACTATGTATGACAGACATAAAGACCTGAAAAGTATAGTCCCCCCCCAAAAAAATATGCTTTCTGACTAAACGTGCAAAGTGATAGTGTTACACTTGTATTCATCATCCAATTTCCATTCAAAATCCATTGAAAAACTTTATTTAGGCTGGCTTTAAAATAGATTACCTATACCATAATGGATTTTGGAGACTCCAAGCCCTCCTAACCAATGGCGCTTTTTGACAAGACTCAGAAATCTAACTTATTTATAATAGCACATGGATAATTCCACAAGGAAACACCTTCTGATGACAGACATTACTGCAAATAGGAATAATTGCTAGCTGATCTATTTTTAGAATAGACAAAATTAATATATTTACTAGAGCAAGTAATTGTTGATCAGTATAAAATGTCAAACCCATATGCTTTCAGGAAGTATAGGACACAAATAAGTGATTGTCTGTTATACATTGTGGCCATTAGAATATGTGAAATGTGAATTAGACACATTAGCGCATATGTATAGTATTTACAGATACACCTACTGTGTTCGCACATACATACACACCATACATAAAAGCTGCTAATTCCACACCTAATTAAATATCGTGGTCACTCTGATACATCACCCTCTGGGGAAGATGGGTGGCATACAAATTTAATAAATAAATAAATAAATACTCTTTAAACCTTTTACTCTCAGATTCAAACCTGTTTCCTTAATTGTGGCCAGATTTTGTCATGTAATATATAAGGTGCAGAACAGTTTGATTGACAGATTTGTTTACCTAACTAGCTGATCAGTAGCAATTTTGTGTATCCAAGTGTCTTTTACAGCCTGGTCATTGACTGCAATAACATTCTATTCTATTCTATTCTATTCTATTCTATTCTATTCTATTCTATTCTATTCTATTCTATTCTATTCTATTCTATTCTATTCTACAAAATAAACTGTTTTGTTTTGTTAGCATATATGTGCATATCTGGTAAAAAGTGACAGTATTTGATGACAATTATTCAAGGTTTTTTATTTTTATTCTACATTTTTTTCCCTAGTACTTTGTAATTTGAGTGTTCTTCTTTGAATGTTCATAATACAAATATTGGAATTGACACAAATGGTTCCATATAGTTACATGTTCAAGAATTTGGCAAAGGTCTATTCATTTGTTCTGAAACAACTGGTGCTAGGATAAGCAGTAATATAGTTATATACAAATTTTGAAATATCCATTATAGTTCTCTGTGGTCATATTCTAGTGGCTTTATAACTGGCTATATTATTAATAGATTTTTTACAGGCATTATTAGATTCAAATTACTGTGATTAGTGTGCAGCTGAGTGGATAATAAGCAAGGGTATCAATCTGTAAGACTAATAATTGCCACATGCTTTAGGCACATCAGTGCTTCATTTAGCAGAACAGTGTTGAAAGATACTAGAAGGATATGGCAAATTCTCCAATACGGATTTATGTTTTACAATATGTAATTCACCAGAATACCTTGGTTTAGACTTGAATACATACTTCGTTTGCAAAAATTCAACCAAGACCAACCTGTAAAAGATTTTTGTAAGAATAGTTGTGTTCACACATCACACCAAAGCCAAAATCAAAACCAGACAAGCGACATTATGGCTTAGCATGTATGAATCTAGTAAGGGTGACCAACACATCTCCATTATTATCCTTCTTGCTGTTATAACTAGAAAGTCCTGTTCTCTCCCCTATGTAAAGTATTTGCTCTTGATCTTTTCAGCTGAGGGAGAAGAAAACATCTGTCTTGCTATCAATATTCTGCTCCAAAATCTCTCTTTTTGCACATTCAGGGGTGCAAAAAAGTTAACAAGAATAAGGAAGCATACTTATTAGGCAAAAGCTACCATTACCTTCCCATGGGGCTAATGCAAGATTAGACTGCTTTCCTTTCAGACTCACTAATCAAGTATTTTCCCCTTCTCTAAGTCTCAGAAAAAGTCAAGATAAGGTTCCTAGGAAGTCCTTAAGGCCAGAGGAAGATAACATATATGTTTGTTTAGACTGTCTTCACTGTTTCTCCATGCAGTGTTTTCTTGCCCAGCACTACCTCAGCACTAGCCTGAAAGAAGCAGATTCTTTATGATGTGTGAGACAGTAGCAACTATTCTGAGCATTTTCCTTTATTGGAGTAAAAGCAGTAAAGCTTCCCTTGAGTTCAGTTCAACTTCTGCCCATCTAGTTTTTATGTCAACAGTCTGAAAGCAATTTGCCATTGCTTTCTTCCAGGACTTTCTTTTTTCCATCTTCTCCTTTTAACCTACTCTCTTGGAATTTCTTCTGATCTCCCAAGCACTAACCAGGTTTGCCATGTATTAATTCTTCTCAGAAAAGCTGAACTAGGAATTGCCACCTGCTAGGTTTATTGAAGTAGCATGCTATGTACTGTATATCAGGCAGCCTTAGTTGCATTATCCAAACCAGCCTGCAGCATTCCTTTACAGCCAAGAAAACAAACAAAGAGATCATTGAATGAATCAACCCAGAGGCACAAATGACTAGGTTCAAATTATCCTACTTTGGGCACATTATGTAAAGACCCATCTCTCTGGAGAAGGCCTCAGTGCTGGGAAAGATGGAAGGAAAGAGAAGAAGAGGACAACCAGCAGCAAGGTGGATGGATTGAGTTACTGTGGCAATGAGTGCACCATTGGAAGACCTGAAGACCAGGTTAGGGACAGATCATTGTGGAGAAAATCTATCTGTGTGGTCGCTAGGAGTCAAAAACGACTTGATGGCACATAATCAAGGAGTCATCTGTTCATCTGTTCTGATTCTGCAGGGCCATTCTCCAGTATGAGTTGTAACTCATTACTAATGTGTTTGAGTGACTTGAGCTATGAGCTGTAGATGACAACTAGTGCTGTTCTGTTTTTGGTCTTTTTTTTTTTTTTTTAATAGGTCCTCCCTGGGAATTGATCTGGCTCTATTGATTTATATATTGATCTTGTTGGGTAATTTCATGTTCTGAATGCCTGGCTTAATTCCAACAGTTGAGCATCTCTGCAAAGTGGTTCAGTGTTTTTAATGTGAAGCCTGGCTATAGATGATAGATTTGATGGTGTATTCTGATAGGAAGCTGGAAGTGTGTAGCTATGCATGGTGAGCTGTAGATGTTCTGTATATGGTGTTTTTGCATCCACTTGTAGTTTTAGCATGTCATCAAAGAAGTGGACTTATTCTGTAGATAGGTCAACACTAAGTCTGATGGTGGGGTAGAAGTTGTTGAGATCTTGATGAAATTTCATGAGAGATTCTTTCCATGGGTCCAGTTGATGAAAATGTAATCAGTAAATCTCAAGTAAAGGAAAGGTTTCATGGGGTCAGTGTTATGAAAGTATTGTCCTACGGTAGCCATGAAGATGCCGGCATATTTTGCAGCAATGCATATGCCTATAGCTGGGTAACTGATTTGCAGGTAAAGTACTTGTGGGAGATTACAAGGTCATGTAATCTAGTGGCAAGACACGCTATGTTGACAACAGGTCTAAATGTCTTGAACTCCATATTGAAGGAGGGGAAAATGTCCTGGTAGCTAAAATTGTGTTAGGGAGGTTCTTAATGGATTTCAGTCTTTGTAGGACTTCTAAGGACTATACACAATGGACACAGAAAAGGATGTTGGGAGATAGGGGAAAAAGAATGGATGGTCCCACTGCATTCAACTAGCCCTGACCGTTGTTTACTATAGTCCTACCCATCAGTTCGCATGTGATTTTCCTAAGGAGTTTTCCCCATCCCCAAGAATGAAGAAAAAAATGGTTTGTAGACTAGCTTGAAGTATTAACAAACATATCTGGATTTATTTATTCTTGTATGATTTCCTTCTGCAAGTACAGTATAGCATTAAGATCCAAAGGATTGGATAGACTGGACAGTCATGTTGCTTATTCAAATAGAATATTAGGAACTTGATTGTCCATCCACCACTATTCTTATCAGTGTGTCTGTATGTAAAAGTGTAGGGACAGGAAAAGAAGAAAGAATTATATCTTACACAATTGTTGTTTAATGCGTGTACTTTTTAATATTGAAAATTAATGGTTATCTTTTCAAATGCATGAAGATTTTTATTACATAATTTAAAATGTGTTGTAGTGAGGCAATCTGTAACTTTTGCTTAACTTTCCAAGGGTATATTTATTATTTTGATGTGTAGTGCTGCGATAAATAGTGCTGTAGGAAAAATTTAAATTGGACATCTATTGCCTGCTCCCTCAAGATCCAGTTATGACCAGACAGATCTCCTCTGAAGTTTGGGCTCAGTCTTAATTGTATCCATTTAGTCTCGCTCCCGTAGCTAAGCAAAGATATTTCGCTGCCTGAAGTGAACAATAAGATCATACATCCCCCATTTTGCAAGTTCAGCTAACAGTTGGACTTCACTCTCCACAAGCCATCTGGTATACAGAACTCTACATTCCAACAGAAAATTCTTTTACTCACCACTGTCTGCTGCTTGAGGAGCATGTCCCATCCTACCTAATATAAAATCAGTCCTGTTTGCCACAGTAGCCAAATTTTGTTGCCAACTAGTCATTTTCTGGATTTTTGCATCCAAATTTGGTGCTTGACTGAAGCTGTCACTGCTGCTTTCTGTCTGTTTTCTAGACAAGAAACTAGAGAAGAGAAAATATTGATGCTAAGTATTCCAATCAAGTTTCCATTAGGCATGAACACTAACATGAGCATAGGGTAGTGATATCCAGTATACTGGGAATCAGGGGCAATGTCATTCATAGGTTGCTCCGCTGGTCTCACTGCTGTTCTGTATTCCCACAATGGCAGCCAAACTGGCCTAGAGATTCTATATCTTAAATCCTCTCGTCTGTTTTCTGCATGTCTTGGACATTTTACTGGACTAGGGGAATTTTCTTTTCTTTTTTTAAATCTATTAAAAAACTACCAAGCCAAACGGGGAAATGGTAATTTCACGTTTAAAAAAATATGAAAAAGCCCAGTATATTTACAGCAGCACCAGTTCCTTTGCAGAGGTGCTTCCCCCTATTCTCTAGCACTCCCCAATATTGTCAAGTGACTTTAAACCGTTCCACAACATTGACGGTTTGTGAAGAGCTATATTTTGCTTGCTACTGTTAATCTCAGCATAGAGTGCTTGCACTGTGGACAAAACTGACAAATCCATCGATGCTATCTGCTCTATTGAGTAATTTCAAAATCAAGTGAGGATTAGCTTCAGATTTCACACACAACCCCCATACATGTTTTATTGAGACCCCCTTTATAGAACTGAGACAAATGTTACCTTGAAAAAATGTAGGACGACCATATATTCACATTCAGAGTGCTTTTTGTATGTTCTAGGTCTTACACTGACCTCTTCTGAGTAAATTTATTCATCTACTTTCAGGCAAAAGGCAGGGTAATAGTTCATCTGAAGTTCTGGACTCTGGAACTAATTTTTCCTATAATTGCATCTTTTATATCTGTACATGTGTTATCAAAGGGACTGGTGTTCCTTTTCCACCAGAAAAAGAGATGTAGCTTTAAAGAAGAGAGCAACTGGCTTTTGCTTTTATCGTTTTGATATTTTCTAAAACTGAGACTATGATCCAGAAAAAAAATCAGTTGTTTACTTATAAACAGAACAAAAAGTTGAGCAAATGCATAATTCTTTTGTTTAGAAATGCTTAGCTTTGTCTGGCTTCTGGTAATCTTTATTTCCAAAAGTTTTTTTTTTTTTTTTAAATACACTTTTGTAATTAACGGAATGTGTGCAGAATGAGAGCTTTTAAATTACAATAGCTCTAAAACGTTTGCACACACGTCCACACAAATCTACCTGATTGATTATGTTTATGTGCCATCAAATCATTGTTGATTGTTAGTAACCACACATATTTTTCCTCCAGAAAGTTCTGTTCCCAACCCTGTCCTTCATCTCTTCAAATGGTGCACCCATCACCACTGTAACTGAGTCCATCCACCTTGCTGTTTGTTATCCTCTTCTTTTTCCTTCCACTTTTACCAGACTTTTAGACTTCTGCAGAGAGCTGGTTTGTTGCATAATTTGTCAGATTTGATCATTTGAGCCTGATCATTCATTCATTAAGTGAGAACTCTGGGTTGAATTGTTCTGTGATCTATTTATTTGTTTTATTGGCTATCGATTATATTCTCAGGAGTCTTCTTCAACACCAAAGTTCAAAAGTGTTAATGTTCTTTTTATCCTACTTCTTTTCAACTTTTACTTCCACAGAGTATCACAGGGAAAAACTTTGCCTGTGTGCACACTTACCTACACATTTGTTAATGAGCCATGTCGTTTTGTGACTTTAATATGATTAAATCCTGAGTGTAGTGTTTACTTTTATGAGTTAATGAGATACTTCTTTGGGGAGCTAAATTGTTTCTCTTTCACTGATGGTGCTAGTCAATCAGGAAAAAAAAATAATCAATATAGTTTGTAACTTCCTTCTGATTTTGAGCACATCTTATGTGATGGGATATTGGCATCTAGCTTTGCTACAGAATCCAGCTGCAATTAGAAAGAAGCACAAAGGAGCCAATAAAATGCACCTCCACTCTAATTTTTTGTTAAGAAAATACAAAATTAAAATCAATTAATGTTAAAAATGGCAGCAGGAATCTATAACGTATTAACATTTTGCTTTTGCAGGCCGAACAAGACAATGGCCATCCTCTTCCAGCATTTGCTAATCTGCATATTGAAGTTTTAGATGAAAACAATCAGAAACCTTTCTTCACGGAATCAACATATGAAGGCTTTATTTCAGAATCTTCCCCTGTTGGTACAACTATTTCTGATAACCAGAACTTGACATCTCCACTGCAGATCATCGCTTTAGATAATGACGTTGAAGAGGTTTGTGTTTTCTGTAATATGTCGCAACTGTTCCCAAATGTTGGATTCTATTGATTATATAAATTTGTGTTTTCTGTGATATCACTTTGTGTGAGATGGGTGGCTATATAAATACAATAACGAAATAAATATGCCACAGCTGTCCCCAAATGTTAGATTCCAGTATCCGTGCTGCATGTAACATGAAAAAGAAGAAACTAAGATTTCAGAACTTTGAGAACCAGTTATCAACAGCTTATCCTTCTGTTGCATTTCTCATGTTAATCATTTGCTTCTAGGATGTATTCCAAACACAATAAAACGTTTTCCGTAGTGGCTTCAGCAATTGAAGTCATTTTAGCCTATGCTAGAATCAAAATAATATGGACTGTGGCTCCAATTAATTTTAATTTGGCCTAATTCGTTCAAGCCACTAAACAATTTCATGCAGAAAGAAAGAGCAAAGTTTAACAGAAAGCCTGATTAATCATTAGAAGAAATACCTAAGGAAGTTTGGTAACTCCATCCAAGATGTTTGTGTGTATGAAAAAAACGAAATGGTTTCTACTCTGTAGTGAGTAGAAACAGATCATGATTTCACACATATGTACTGTCAGAGCATCATGACTTACTAAACTTTTAAAAGTTATGAAGAAGACATATTTACCTCAAAAGAAAGATGAACCTTCATTTAAAATGGCTGTTCCCCAAATGGAAGATAGGAAAAAATACAGATCATCACAGCTTTCCACCTTGTGATATCTAAGGTTGCCAAATCCAGCTGAAACCAATTCTGGGGATTTCTCACCCAGCAATAAATATGTCCATGTCGCATACACTCACACCCCTGTCTGTCAGAAGCCACACACCATAGAAGATACCCCATTTATCCCCATTTATAAAATGGATTGATGACCCAGTATAGTCTAACCCTTCTGTCCCACACATGAGAACCACTTTCACACCAAGGAACACAGATATATCCTCACATATAGTTATGCTCTCTTCCCTTCTTTCAGCAGAAACAACCAAAAAGATGGGGAAAAATCTAAGAGATGGGAGGAGGGATAACTGCGCTAGGCAAAGAATGGGGGGGGGGGGAAGAAAGAGGAAAAGGAGATAATAGAAAAGGAAAGAAAAGCAAGGGAGACTGTGTTTAGGAGTTAGAAAAATGTTAAAATTCAGCATGCACAGCTAATCTTCAAAAATGCTGATGCTTTTCAGCAGCTTTCTATTCTTCTTAGCCATGCAAGATTACCTTTTTAAGTCTCAGGTAATTATTGGGGTGGGGGAGAACTCCTCTTCCTATTGGTAAATATGGTACATCTTATCCTTCAATAATGAGAAAAGCTACTCTTCTCATGTTTTAATCCCTAATTGATCTGCAGACCATCTTTATTGCTCTTTTCTGCTTTGTGCGTATCTTTTCAGATTAGCGTATATCTCCTCTTTAAATTTATTTATTTATGGGCTATTCTACTTAGCCGCTGCCCAACTCTAATCAACTCTGGGTGGCTCACAGCATAAGAACAAAACAACAATATGCAATCAAAACAGCACATAACAATAGCAACATGGCAAATCCAGTCAGCCACACAAACGTAGCAAACATCCCCAGTGGGCTCCCAGCATCCTAGCCTGGAGATTTTTATATACTTCCCCCCCTCAAAACACACACATATATCCTTTGTAATGTTCCTTCAATTGTATCTTAAATTGGTCCCTCCTTTTCCATGCTTGACAGTGCATTTCCATACTTGACAGTGAAAAGCTACACTTGCTGAAATGAATTCTACCATTTGTATCTAACTAGACAGGCTCAGAGTACTATACCAAATATCAGTTCTGGAAATGTATATAGCTATTTAAACAAACTAAAATCTGATGATTTTCTTTTAAAAACAGTATAAACAAATATATTCTGAATGTCATTTAGGATTTAAATTTGGGATAATGTTGTTCAGCAGCATCTTGCAATGCATCAGAAAAAAATAGTTGTTGGATAGGAAGGCAAAATAAACCTAATGCAAGTAGACTTTCGTAGCTTGCTATTACGTATTTTTAAAAAATGCAACACCAGACCCAACTCAAAGTTGGACACTTTCAAGCCTAATATAATTTGACTGGGGATTTATGCATGAGGTTAAACCATTCTGCTGAAATGTAATGGACCCAGATAATGGCCCATGCTAACATGGCATTTTTTGGCATTTTTATCCCCATTTGATTGGTTAAAAAAAAAAAAAAGTTAAGAAAGAATGGTGGTTATTACTCTCTTCTGAAACATTAATAGTGACTGCTATCAGGTACTGCAGTTGTCTAAATTAGAGTGCTATTATTTTCCTCCCTGTGGATTCATTCTTTGTTAACTTCCAAATCATACAATATGATCCTAAGACAATATAGGGAGTAGATGTTAAGAGTATGTAGTTTGGATGTTTTCCCAGATGCCTCATCTGATTTAGCTCAAATTTCTAGTAAATTGCTTGTTTTGTGAGACCCAGCTCTGCAGCAGAATTTAATTTGCTGTACAATTTGATAGTTTATATAATAGAGATAATGCTGAATAACATGGTAATCCATACGACAAGGATATATGTAGTAGTGTGCAAGGAGGAGGAAAGGAAAACTATTCTTCCTGGATGGAGTTTCACATCTCTTGATTATTTTGATCTGGAATCTGGATGTGGTCTCAGAATCATCCCTATTTCAAAACTTCAGGTATAGGGACTACAGGAATAAGGAGGATCGGTGTGCAAGTTTCATAAAACAGTGGCATTTTGAGGGGAAGAAATCTCCTTCTTATCCCTTTGGGAAGCTATGGAACAATCTCTGGGGGAGATGGGTGGCATATGAATTTAATAAATACATAACAAATAAATAAATAAATTTGTAGTTGGAGGGTAAGAAGGGATGATAGAGAGTGATTGTTTAATATCCTGTTCCAACTCACTATGCCATACTGAAGGTAGAATCTCAATTGGAATCTGAGCTATTTAAACAAGAAACTCCTCCTTTCAGGAATTGCCCAGATTCCCTAAGTCTCCTGGGATAAACTATATTAAATGGACTATCACCCCAATAGAAGGGCATCAGTCTAAAACATTTACTTACGGTTCAACAGGTAATGACCTATTGGGGCTATTCAGAGTTTCTCCAAGCCAACATAAATTGTTGATTCAATTTCAATAATCAATCCTATCCAACTCAACAATTCACGTTGATTCAGAGGGTCAATTCAGAATTTCTAGTTTCCTTTGGAGAATCAGTTCAATTTGCAGTTTTGATACAATTGACATCAGGTTTCTGTGCTGAAATTTCATGATGACACAGCAATGACAAAGAGATCACAGACTGGCCTTGAGGAATCCAGAAGGAACTTGGGAAAGATGGATTATTTGTAGATGTTAATAATTACTCTGCTCAAAACCTAAGTTGATATGCTAAATGCCCTGCAGCCTCTTCAAGCACATTAGCTCATCCACCAAGTCTCAGTAATGCAGTACATGCTGATTTCATTCACAAAGTGTATGAGAGCTAGCTTATTAAGGACAAGTAACACTCCCAATCTAGAGAGGAAGTTCATTTGTGAGGCTTTATGTAATATGTATCAGAACAGATTTATAGTCCTGCTATTTAAGATGTAATAATTGAACTGAATAATTAAAAATTATCTTTAACAGTTATCTTTAACTCTTCTCAATTGGCTTCAGAATTAATGTTGGATAAACCAAAAGGCCCAATATAAGGAAAGATAGTGAAAAACCAGATACATAGTATAATGGAAATGACTTAATGCACCTCCACCCCTTTTTACCATGGAATTTTTCCTTTCTTTTAGCCTTCTGAGAACTAGCATAGAACAGTTATTTGGGTTGTCAATAGCAATTCAGACAAGTGATCTTATGGTGCCAGCAGCACATCGGCAGAAGAAGAAAATCATATGAATTGGAGCCCCTGTCCTTCAGTTGTATAATGGAAAGCTATTGAGAGAAATTTAGCCGTTGATATAATAGTTCATTTCAGCCCATAGTTGTAATCTTTATAAGGAAGTGTCTAAAGTTCTTATAGTGAATGTGATCACCTAATTTTCTATCTTACTTCAATAGATTATTTTACTGGGTACTATGTATTATATAGGCAAGGGCTTCTACTCCTTCTATTTATGTGTTTATTTTTGCTTTTTTAGATTCCATCAGGTGCCATTCCTGTAGGTATTTTAAGTGTATTAACACCTTCTTTTTGCTGTGTTAACTTTTACCCCTTGAGATTTTTTTTTATTAATTTTCTTTCTGAGTGAATAATTCTTTATTTTTCCAGATGTCATAATGCTGAATTTATGTCCAAACCATTTCCATATAACCAACTTATATAATACTGTTTGAAGGCATCACAATGAACATGCACTTTATGCTTTCTTTGAAAATTATAATTGTTAAAGCAAGTTTCATCAGTTGGTTTTAAATCTAAAAGTAGATTTGACACTTCACTCGTTTACTTTTGTAATATTGTCTTTTTCAGGATTCATAACAATAATCTATTCCCTGCTTTAAAAAATAAAAAGCCAAAATTTTCATTTTCCTACACAACAAATACAAAACTAGCTAATTATAGCTTGTCATATTAATACTTATTTATTACTTTGCTTATTAAACAAATGTATGTGGCTGTCCATCTACCAAGGAATTCTTGGCAGCAAGCAAAGATTAAAACCACAATAGCATGAAGAAAATCAATTTAAAGAAATATATACTTTCTTTAGATATACTTAATATTGTTATGAGTGAGTAAGACCCACTTAATACAGTAAGAATGATCTCTATGGCTAATAGCAGAGGCATGAGTGAATATTTTTCTGGATTGTTCTTTATGTCTGTGTTTCTACATCTTATCTCTAAGCTAGAGATAAACATATCTTTAACCAAAATGCACGAATCACATACTTTTTCTCATCTTAAGTTATCTTTTTATTAGGTTGTTTTCATATATTGTACTCTTTTGAGCATCTTTTCCACTTTCTGTGTATATATATATATATATATATAACAGACTTTTCTGTGGTACTGCTTGACCTCAAGCTTAATGTGTAAGAGAGAGCAAATGGAAAAAAAAAAATCAATATATCAAGAATAAAAAAAATATCTGTAGTTCTTTCCCTGATTGCTGTTTCTCTTCCAAATGATGGCAGTGGTGGGGTTATATTCCTGAAGGATATATGTCTGCTCTTACTAGAACTACCAGATCTGGACTGTAAAAACACAGATAACCACTAGACAGCAGCAAAGAACTTTCTGTAGCTCTTTTTACTGCCATCTAGTGATTGCAAAAGGTTTTACAGCCTAGATCTAGCAATAACTGTTATTTCTTTTCAGATATTTCTAAGATCTCAAGTAAATAATTAGTCAACAGAAAGGCTATTAGGTGAACTGACATGCTAAACATCTTCACAATAATCTTGCAGAATGTTTCCATAACTATTACTACATGGAGAGAGAAAAAATCATTGCAATACTTTTGGAAAGGGGAAATCCTGATCTTGTGGCTCTTTGGTCTGAAAACTGATGGTATTAAATCAGTCCTTTACTTCTCTGCACAGCTGACTCACCACCCAGGAGCTAATGGCTTTCTGTTAACACAGCATCCTTTACTAGAATGGAGAAATACTATTTAACCTCAAGAGCACTGCCCTTTGCTACTTCTTTGGTGCACGGGGTTGTCTTATTTACTCAGAAGTGTAGAGTTACCACACTGCAGGAAACCAGAACAAATTGGGTCAAGAATGAAATTCAGGAATATAGAGGAAAAAATGTGACATTTCTCCAGAGTGTCTGACTCGCTTATTTTTAATTGTTTTGTGTCTCATCATCTTTGATTATAGTGTTAAGATACGTACTGTCAGGCTATGCTACACTGAGGGCAATTTGTCAGGCTGATAGTTTTTTCAATATTTTTAACAAATCTGTAGTGATTGTTCACACCTAAGAAAACCATGTGAATTGAAGTGCAGGAATGCATCACTCTGTCATTCTTGTACTCTATATCTCCAGATGATATGGGCCCTTTTTCTGATTTTTTTTTTTTAAGATAATTCATTGCGATATAATTTAACCTCTCAGTCTTTTGTTTTATATTGCAAAATCCACAGCTCCAAACCAGTTGCAAAATTTCGAAGCTGTTGTGCTTTCCAACTGCATTAACCATCCTGGCAGTTTTCTCAAGACCTTCAATGAAGGCTAGTTGTTTTGAATCAGAAATTATGCTTTTTCCCTTGCTGTGTTAAAATTCAGGTTGTTGAGAACTGGCTTTTGTAGTAAATATGTTATCAACAAACCAAATAATTATTTTGCTATGGTCTGAGGTTTTTGTTCATCTAGCAGGTGGCAGCAGTCTTTACCCTTCCATTGTTTTTTAAGTTTGTTATAGAAATAATTGCTAAATACCTAATTGCCCTAAACCTATGATCAGAGTCTTAATTACTGAGGAAAATAATGAAGGTTTCTCTCTCACATTTTGGTTAAAAGCAGTGGGAATAGGGTTTTACTTCCCAATATCTCCCTCCAATTCAAAAGAGAAATAGTTATTCCAGCAATTTATGTTGATTACATTTTTCTCCTCAATGTCATTGTTAGTCCTGATATCTAGTGCTATCATTAAAATAGTCTTTATGTGTATTGTTGTTATCCCTTTGAGAATGTAATTATCATTTTGTTTCACTTTGAAGACAAAGGACCCGCTGCTCCATCTGTTTCTAAATGACTACAATACATTTTTCACTGTGACTCAGAATGGAATAACCCGCTACCTCACCTTACTTCAGCCAGTTGACAGAGAGCTTCAGCAGTTGTACACATTTTCGGTAAGCAATGGGATTTAAGAGTCTTGTTAGAATCACACCAGTCATCTTTTCAACTATTGCAAAAGCTTAACCACTGAAATTTCAGTTGGCAGAGATCTTAAGAAAACTGTTAGAGTTTCACCAAATTGTATAAGCCATTGGACATAAAATAATAAAATGGTCTGGGCTTGCATAACATGTTAAACAGCAACACTGTAAGTAAGGTTAAAATTAACAAAGCTGTGTAGATGTACAAATGCAGCTGATGGGTCTCTAGTTGGCCTGGTAAAGTGTTCTGTGTAAATTCCTCCATATAGTTGGAAGGTTAGGGTTCGAGTTAAGGTTCAGCTTGGCCAACTCATTGAACTTCCTGAGAATCCCTTGAAGTACCTTTTTAATCCCTTGAATAAAAAAAACAAAAATGTAGAACCACAGAATCTCCAACAGATGGCTGTCCAAATTCTGCTTGAATATATCCAAGTGAAATCTATCTTCCTTTAACATAAACCATTAGATCTGTTCTTGGTGATTAAACGATTAAACCTTTGCCCTGTTGTATTTGACCCCTTGGTTTTCAGTTAAGTCTTCTTCAGTCCTTCAATCCGTCCTAAAAGGATTTTGTTTTTGTTTTTTTACATTACTGGTTATCTTTATCACTTCTTTGTCAACAGTACAAAGACTATCCAACATCTTGTCCCTGCACAAGTGATACATGTTTTTTTCCCAGGAATTTTCTGGTTATTATTGAATGCAGCCTTCATACTGCAGGTCAAGGTTTTTCAAACTATGTTCCTCTGAAGCCTAGCATTCCTTGAAAATTTGTTGTAAGAAATTAAGGGCAAAGAAAAAGTTCACTCAAATGCAGCCAATTTTCTAATACTAGAGCTTTGCCTCTTGAATAGGGGTTCTGGGATTTTAACTAACAGGTTCCACAGTCTGAAAAAGTTTGAAAAACCAAGCTGTAAACAGTCTTGATTTGTTTTCCTTATATTGTAATCAGTTGAAATAATTATATGAGTATTATTATGGTTAATGTCTATCAGCATTCTAAGGCATTCAAGTGATGCCTTAGAATGGAATAGGCTGTCCGTAAGCTGCACACAAGTCACCAATACAGGTAGACCTCACTTAGCGACCACAATTGGGACTGGCAACTCCATCACTAAGGAGAAAATCATATGACCATGACAGACTTACAACGTCACTTCCCATTCAGTCATTAAGCGAGTCACTGTGGTCATTAAGTGAAACATGACACCACCGCAACTTACAATTTTACGTCCACATTCTCCATTAACTTTGCTTGTCGCACGCTGGTTGGGAAGTACACAAATGGCGATCACATGATTGCAGGATACTGTGACAGTCGTAAATGCTTTAGGCCTCCACAAGGCACAAAGTAGCTATTTTGCTTCTTCAAATCTCTCTGATCTGTCCAGCCTACTGAAAATGCCATTCCTGGTAATGCCAGCATTCTATGCTTAAAATATTTTTACTTTAATTTACAGTATTTTAGTTTAAATTGTCACTTTGTTTCTATTACATAGCCTGTATTCCTGTACTCATGGCATTATACTAAATTGTTATGTGCCCTTTTATCAATGTCTTAAAAAAATTCTAGATTTTAGGTGTCTTACTGTTTTTTCCAGATAATGTTTTCTCTTCTAATGCTGTAGCTTGCTGTGCTCTGTTCTTGTATTCTTTTAAGAAGCTGACTGTTTAATTTGCTGGTCAGCAACTGTAATAAAGAGTATATACAAATCTATGTTACTGAAGTCTTTGAAGGTGAAAAATATAATGAAAGTATGGTCCTTGGATAAAAAGAAAAGAAATGTTGATCCTTGCTTTAGAGTATTGTATCTACATGATAATTATTCATTTTAAAATTGCCAGAATTGTTTTTCCTGCAAAGAGACATTTTTTACACATTAGACAGGGAAAATGTGTTTACTGTTAATCTAAAACTATTCTTAGATCCTTATGGATTATAAATTGTTTGTAAAAATGTAGATTAATTAAGATTAATTGACTAAATGAGAGCACTTTAATTCCCATTGAAATCAGTCAGACAAAATAAGTCATGGGTAATTTACAATGGGAATTAGGTCTACACAATTTGGAAAGTGTGATGAGATCCATAAAGAATAAAATAAAATAGTAATTTTAATTTTAAATATAATTTTTAAATGCCCATGATCAATGATATGTGAAATGTAACTGATGCTTAGATGGCTTCAAAGGGATTGGTTTCTAAGTATTTAAGCTAGTAAGTTAACGAATTAGTAAAAATAACAAAAAGCAGAAGGAAAACGTCTCATTTGATTTTATATACGTTATTTTTACAACTGTTTCCTCATGCCTGTTTATTTTGAAGGTTACAGCTTCCGATGGTGTGCAAGAAAGCTTACCAGTCACAGTCAATATTTTTGTGCTTGATGCAAATGATAATTCTCCAACCTTCTCAAACATATCATACAATGTGAAGATCTACACAGACATGAGACCTGGAGATAGTGTTATCAAGGTAATAGAACAGTTCCTTATCCTTGTGTTTTTAGCCAGTTCTTTTATAAAAACTTTTAAGACATGTGAAAATAAATTTGTCTTATGGAAAGAAGGGAGTTATGATGTAACCTTAGAGAGAGAGGATAAAATTCGACTGCATTTATAACTGCTGTAAAGAAGATCGGAAATCGTTGCTTTATATTCTTTCTTTTCTTTCTCTCTCTTTTTCTTTCTCTCCTTTTTTCATTTCTTTATTCTTTTCTCACTGCTTTTATTTTCTTTTTTCATTAAATGTTTTAATTCTGTAAAAATATCTTTAATAAACATTAATTTAAAAATGAAAATATAGTTGTGTAGGAGGAATTAAACTGTTTTTAGGATCTTAATCTTTGCTATTTGCTGGAATCTTCTAAAAAGTAGGGCACCTCCTAGAAAGTTGGATGGGTTCACAATATGACATGGTTGCTAGCTAGACTCAACTTTGTCATCAGACAAACTATAATTGTTCCTCCCCTGTTAAGATGGAGCGTCGTCCAGCAAATTGAGAAAATATCCCAGTACCAATATTAATAGATTCTTAGGCCAAATATCAACTAATGACTATCTCTGTTATATTCTCTTTACCATAAGATTTGGCTCTTCATTCAGATAAATTGATGTGAAAAGTTATACAGCAAGATTCTGCTGTTCCTCAGTGTATAATCACTATAAACAGTTGCTGAGATAAACATTTGTCCTGATGGTAATTATTCAGCCAATTTTTTGTATGCATTGAGAATGGTGGTGGTTAGGAGGATTTTAAGGAATAAAGCAGGTACCTTAAAGCTTGGCAGAGACTTCATTCTTTAAATTTCAGATAGGTCCTACTTTGAATCCTGGTTCCATATATTTTTGAGTGTGGCCTTTAACACACTTTGGAAGCTTGATATGTCCTTCAAACTAGAAGAAATTACATCTGCTTGAAATGGAAGTGTTTCTGTTAAAAATAGATTTCCACTTTATATTTTTGTTTCTAAAATATACTAAATTAGTATGTGCATCTAATTTAAATTAATCCTTTCAAAACAATTAATTTTTTAAAGTCACCTAGCCTCTACAGGTAACCCTCGGTTAACAACAACTTGTTCAATGATTGTTCAAAGTTATGACGGCACTGAATGAGTGGTGGTTAGAACTGGTCTTCAAAGTTCTGCCTGTCCCAGCACCCCCACAGTCACATGATCACAATCTGGGCACTTGGCAACCGGCTTGCACGTATGATGGTGGCAGCATCCTGTGGTCACATGATTGTGATTTGAGATCTTCCCTGCTAGCTTCCCACAAACAAAATCTATATGGAAGCCAGCAGGGAAGTTCACAAGTTGCTTGGCTAAGTCTTCCCCACCCATGCTCCATCCTCAAACCTTGCTGTGCTCATGCTGTGCCTCCCTGGCCACTCGTGCACTCTTGTGCACCCTCTCCCACCCGGCAGCAGCCACCCCAAGTTCCCCCGCACTTGCGCCATGCCTCCTCTGCTACTTGCACACCTTCTCCCATCTAGCAGCAGCCCCCCAGGGCCCACCGTACTCAGATTGCACCTCCCCTGCCACATAGAGATCAACCACATTTACATACCATTCAAAAGAGACAATAAAAAAGCTAAGAAGGAAACAAAAAGACCAGAACACATCTTCTCCAGCAGCCAATGCCTAAATATACAGGGATTAACATTAGACAAACAAGCAGAAAACAATACCCTAATCAAGGAACTACCAAGGAGAAAACCACACCCCCACCAACACTGGCAAAACACGCTACTGTATATAAACGGGGGGCAAGCCCCACACTCACTTGCACCAATGATGTTACCTAGTTGGGTAATGAAACATCTGCAAGCAAACAACTGAGCTCAGAGAGCACCAAGGTTTCCACAGTTCAACTCTGAGCTACATATATTCTCTTCTGTTGAAAGTATAGTATGGCAGATCTGCTATTAAGGTGTATGCCTGAGCTTCTTATTTATGCTGATAGTGTTGTACTAACTATCTGATTTGGATGTGCTATTCATCATAGATGATAGAACGTTGCAAAAATAAAAGTGGCTAATAAATATTATACTGCAATAACTGTGTAACAGATGCTGAAATTAGCTGTATGAAATAAACTTTGATCTCCACAAAATGGCTTTGATTCCGTTCAGAGAAATTTTTGTTGCCAAGGAAATTCAATTTTCCTCATGGGAGCAAAGAGGCAATGTCTTGGAAGTCTTTTTCTGCTGTTAGGTCAATTGATTAGCTTAATATTGATGTATAATACATCCAGATGGATTCATTACTTTCAATGTTGTAAAAAGGTTTCTTATATTAATTATAAGATCTTGAAACTGACCTTTACAGTTCTCCACCTAAATGGTTGGCATTCCATATACAGCTGAGGTGGCATAGATACCTGTTTTTGAAATGCAAACATAGGTAGCTATGTAAGACTAGTAAGCTATAAGGAAGTCTCCCTTTTCATCACTAGAATAAATAGTGATAATCATGGTAGTTTCCTGAACAGATAAATTGTCAGTTATCACAAGTTGTGGTTATTTAGGTAACTGGCCAATGTGACAAAAAAGGTTCCTTTGGCATAAAAGAAAAAGAAATATAGTACTGTCTATGGATGAAGAATAAAGACTGTCATATAAGCACAGAGGACAAATACAAGAAGCAGTCTGAGAAAAGGTGTATGTTTCTTGCTGTTGCTGAGAGGAATAATTTAATTTAGAGTGAAATTTCATTTGGTCTAGAATATCAGCTGTTTCAAATAACAGCTGTAATATCAAAATAATGCATTACAGGTAGTCCTTTACTTATAACCATTTGTTTAGTGACTGTTTGACGTTACGATGGCACTGTAAAAAGTAACTTACAACCGGTCCTTGCACTTATGACCATTGCAGCATCCCCATGGTCGTGTGATCAAAATTTGGGCAACTGGCATGTATTTACAATGATTGCAGCATCCCGGGGTCATGTGATCACTATTTGCAACCTTCCCAGCTGGCTTCCAACAAGCAAAATCAATGGGGAACTGTGTGATTCACTTAAAAACCATGTGATTCACTTAATGATCGCAGTGATTGGCTTAACAACTGCCACAAAAAAAGACAAAAATCAGGTGCAGTCACATGATGCCTCGCTTAATGACTGCACTGCTTAACAATGAATTTTCTGGCCCCTAATGTGGTCATAAGTCAAGGACTACCTGTATCACCATACTTCCTGTACAGTTCTGAATGGTACTTAATGTTACACAAGGAGAAGAAAAAAGTAGGAAGTAGTTAGCAAAAGAAATGAAAAGTAGAACATAAGAAAAAAGAAAAGGAAACCTTAATAAATCTAGATTACACCAACATCATTCATAATACCTCTTCATACCTTTCTAAGCCACCATTGCTTCACTACATTCATAGACCAATTCATACACTGATTTTTGTTCTTCATATTTCTCACCTCTTTTGACAATTTTGTCAACTGCATCTAACCACAATTTCATTAGATTTACACTTCCTTACACTTCCTCTCAGTCTATTCACTCTTCCCTCAAAAAAAAGTTTTTAAAAGTAACTATTTTTTTTTCATTCATTCCTTGAAACAGACCACATACTGCCTTTACTTTAAAATCCTTTTTTTTTTTCAGGTCATTAAAAAAAAAATCAAATAAATAAAGTTGAAGGTGGCATTCTTGAGAACTAATGAACTGGTAGCTCACTTCCTGGCTAACTGAGAAGTATGCAAATGGTTGTTTTGACTGCTTTCTAAACTGTCAACTGAGTCTGGATCAGTCTCTGGATAGACTGATACTTTGTCAAACACAGCTTCCCTTGTACCTTAATTTTCAGGGTCCAGCAAGGGTCCATACTCCTTGCTGCATAACAAAATCTGTCTAATATTTGCTTCAAATCCTTCAGATTCTCAGCCAAGAACAATATCATAGACATACGAAAATACATACACATTCATATCCCCAATTAACATACCTCTAATGTCATTCTTTATATATTTATCTATGTTTATATAAGGTATAAAATATAAATATATCCATATTATATTTTATATAAATCTATACATACATTTTCTTGTTTCTGGGTGTCCGATCTGGTCCGGCAGGATAGGCGTGCTCAAGATCCCATTGACCAGAGAGTGCTACCTGGCGGGACCCAGGAGGGGTGCCTTTTCTATTGTAGTGCCTGTCCTATGTAACATTCTCCCTCCAGATATCAGAATGACCCCAATTCTGCTGGCCTTTCACAAGGTAGTAATGACTTGGTTCTGTGCCCAGGCCTAGGGCCCCGAGAGTGTGAAGGGTCCCATCTCCTGGTTGTGTTAACAACCAGCAATAGTGATATCTTCCTCAACTGCTGTATATTTTAATTTTTGTATTTCTGATGAGAATTTGTTTTAATTAATTTTAAGATTGTTCGCTGGCCAGAGTAGCTTGCTGAGATGGGTGGCCATACAAATGGAATAAATAATAAATACGTAGATACATACCTACATATAACTAAGGAGACATCATACATCCTTGTCTTACTTATTGTTGAACTGTTCACTGAACATTCCATTTATTATCCCTCATGTTTTACTTCCACTAATACCACACTTACCACATTCAATAACCACCCTTCATTTTCACATTCATGTAGAACATTGAATAATGCAGGCTTTGCTTACCCTTGCCCTCTCTAAATGTACAGTAAACTTTCTCACATTCATACAGTTTTCACTGACCTGCTAAAAAAACCATATCTAATCTGCACATAGCTTTCAGCATAAAACCAAATACATTTGCCGAATTTTGCCCATTGTTACCTCTTGTACCTTTTCAAATGTAATTTTGCCAAACATCTTTCCAGGCATACTGAACAAACTAATTCTCTGCAGTTTTTGCATTTACTCTTGCTAACATTTCTATTCCTTTGTATAGGCGAATAATCACAGTATTCCCCTGGTCTTCAGACACAAATGCAGTTTTCACACACATACTAGGGGTGATCACATAAGCAGGGGTGTCATATAGCTGATTTGATTCCAATCTGGAAGAACCAGATGTTGCTGTTGTTCCTCCTCCTCCTCCTGAGACACATCATGCAGAGCCCTGGCGACTTCTGCATCTCTTCTATGTTATACTTGCAGGAGAAGCCCTTATGATGGGAGTCCAGTGCACTGCACCATTTGAACTAATAAGGTTTTATAAGGTTGCAAGCTGTCAGTCCCCTTACAGTTAAGTTGTGGAAAGGAATAAACATTTTAGCCCATCTTTTGTGCTTAGTGATGGGAAAAAGAAAGAGAAAAGGAGTAGAGTGTTTAATGAGAAATGCGTTCACATGCTTGGGTGAAGAAGAGAATCAAGAGCCAGTTGTTGCAACTGGTTGTTGTCACATTACATAATGACCCTGCACACAACCACTCCATAAGCAAATCTCACACCTCTGTTTCAACAATCTCAGTTACATACCTGTAGTATCACCATTTTCATACATTCTCACTGCATTTATCACTTTCTTTCAACATTTCTTTCTTGGACCTGTCATGTATATAATTCATTTCAATTTCTACTTTCAATGTCCAATGCCCATCACAGCTTTGGTCAATCACATAAAGCCCTTAGCAAGGTAGAGAAGGAATAAACTAGACTGTCCTTAGTTGCATCCATGCCATATGAAGCTTTTTTGCTGATAGTAAGAATACAATATTGGTAAGTTATAGCACATTTTGGTTAAAATTCCACAAGGACAACCAGAGCCCATTTTGACCCCAAGCATGCTGAATTCTGTTCTGTGCAACTAGGATGACTAAGTTGAAAGATTACTATACATACCAATTAACTGTTGTCTATATATCCCCAGCTAGAAAGACCATGGAGTGTGTTGACACTTTCAGGGTACAGTATTAATAAGTTATATTATAACACTCAGGAAAAGATACAGTGTTAATAAGTTTTACAATAAAGGAAGGTAGAAGCTGAAACCCAACTAGATCACAGATTGGCTGAAAATTAAACCTGAGACTTCTACTTCGAATGACCTCTATCTTAATCTTTCATGATTTTAAGTTTCTTTTATAGGAAAACACCATTCTGGTTTCTTTTCTTTTAGCATTATTTTTTTATAGGGAGAGAATGATTCCTCCAATTATGGAACAATTTTAAAATAGTTTCGGATATCAGATACAAGAGAAAGTAGGAGAATGTCTCCATCAGAGGGCAAGTATGATGTCATGTTTTGACATGCAGTTAACAAAACACAAATCACTGAAAAATGAGGACACTAAGATAAAGATGTCAAATTTGCTTATTAGGTAAAACACATTTCTGTGCACCAATTTATATTTGTTTCAAATTGTAAAAGAAAATGAAAAAAACAGAAATAACAATATAGCTTACTTGACAAACCACCATAATCCAAATCTTTCATTTGGTACTTAAATATTTACCCCTCCAAATTGAATTTATATTCAATTAATCAATTGAATGAATCAAATTTTCACACTGAAATGCTATTCTCACTGGTTTGTTTTGAAAGCAATGGTATGCACCTATAAGATTCCTGATGGTGGTGGGGACTGGGAAAAATATAAACTCAAAAATGTTTCATCTAGCCTTTGACAATTTGAAGATTCTCCTGGTAAAGGGAAAATGAGACATTGCTGGATTATGGGACATACAGTATGTCCCTTTTAAACCCCTTGCGAACACACCAGATAGTTTTGTACTGATAATCTCCCTCCATTCATCCATATTTTATATATTAAAAAAGTTTGTAATCAGTGTTGGCTGACTGAATGTTGCAAATTTTCCTTCATATCATTAAATAATAAACACACTACTAGTCATCCCAGCATGGCCAGCTATTTGTAATGTTTGTACTATTTATGTTGACTGTTAAGTAGATTTAAATAGATAATCCAAGCACTTCCAAAGCTGATTCTCCAGGTAGTTACACTGCTTTTCCCTAATTCAGTTCTGGCTGCCCTTAAAATCCTCTCTTTGTACAATTAAAGTAAAACATCTTTGGATTTCCAGACTGATGAAAACTGTTAGCTACTTATTTCTCTGAATGGAAGAATGACCATGAACTATCTATTATATGGGATTGATTTCTTCATTAATTGACTGGTTACAACCAATTGGACTTTGGGTCTTTGCCTTTCTCAATGATATCTTAACAGTAACTTTCAGATCTGTAATAATGAATCTCATAGTTCATTAAATACTTTCTCCTTTTATGCTTTTTCCTAACTGCCAAATTTTCAGGGTATAGAGAAGATTACTTTTTCTTTATCCATTCTCTGTACAGTATATGAGCTCTGTTAGGAAAAGAAGCTGAAATGGATTCATCTTTCTGAAAAAGAACACTGAAAATAAATCCTGTGGTCTATCCACAACTTCCATACTCTATTTCTCTTCATTTTTTCCTGCTATTGCTTGTCTCCTTAGGTGTTTTTGGTCTTTTCCAACCCTCCTCCTTGCCTTCATTTCTATTTTTAAATAAAATGAACAGCAGCACAGACTGCATTTAGAAAGAAAAATCTTTTAAATCTGGGTCAAAGTTTCTTCTACTATAGGGGGATTATGTAAGCCTGCAATCCTATGGAGAACAGAGCTTAAGTTTGAGAAGATAGGTATATAACTGCATTGTTAAATAAGAGCCTGTGTTTATTTTTTATTTTTAATGTATTTTTATGTATTTATTTATTTTATGCATTTTTATGCATTTATTTGTTTTCCTTAACAGCCTATATTTTTGTGGCCATATTCTAATGAAAGTAAAATGAAATGCATGTTCTGGGATGGAAGAATCAGCAGAAGATAAGAACTGGAAATTAAGACCTTAGTCCTAGGTGCCAAAATGGATAGGGGGTTAACTTTATTGATATTAAGCTGGCTATGACTTCCTTGCAACCTAACCTCATTTGTTTTAGAATACAGGATTCAAAAGGAATTAAGGTTATTGGGTTTGGGTTTGTTTTTGTTGTTGCTCTGTCTTAGCTTGGACGTTCGCTAGTCCTAGTCTAACACAATGTCACATTGTTTGAGCCATCTTGAATAATTGCTTGAGTAGAAAGGTGGGATACAAATCAAATAAATACATAAAACACTTGGGATTTCTGCTGGTAGATTTTTTCAGCTGATACAAATAACGTAGGCTTCAAGTTATCTGAATATGCATTGTGCTGCACAGCAGTGGCCTAGGTTTCACACAATTTGCACACACTTCAGAGAGCAGTGCAATGGGCATAGTGTTCTCTTTGGTGTTAAGAAAACAATGGGCAAAGTTCAGTTGATTTGAACCAAAGTTTGAATTGTTTAGTTGGAATATAAAAGAATAAATGACAGAGAAAATGCACAAAAGTGGTTTTACAACTTTTGGTTATAGTTGTATTACCTTCGGTCTCATAGGCTTCTGAAATGAGCAAAGAAGACTGGATGTACCTTTCAGGGAAGACCATGTTCAAAACCATGTAAATGCTAATGCTAATTGGATGATGGCCAGTTTCCCAGAAAGAATGTTTCTTACATACATACCCATGCTGGAGAAATGTACTTTGATCATATAAAAAACCTCTTTGATTTTCTAACTCCTCCAGCTCTTATATATTGTTGTTGTTTAAAATTTAAATTTTATCCATGCCTGTTTTAGACTTCAGATGATACTTATTGTAAGGTTCTTCAATTTTATGAGGCACCCAGAGAGCCTTGCCTCTTGGTAACAGTGGAAATGTAGTTAATAAAATAGTCACAAAGTTATGTCTTTTGGTAATATAAATATCATGTCTTCATCCCCATGCTTTCGGGACTGTACTCATTCTGGTCTCATACTAAGTATATAGCAGAATCCAATAGTAGCTGTAGTATCCATATATTCCCAGATGTGATGTCACAGATTTCTCACATGCCTTTTTGTCCCTACTTTTTCAAATGCTTTCCTCCATCCTTACTAGGAGTGGTCGAGAAGAAAACTGGAAGCAGAAAAGAATCCCACACACATCCCGTATCAAACCTGAGTCTGAACGAATGATTGAGGCAATTTATAAATCTTGCAGATAAGCTTATAAATATTGCAGATAAATAAATAAGCTCCTGCTCCGTATTAAGTATAAGTCTGAGACCACAAGCAAATGAAGAACCCATCTGCAGGAGCTATGTACATTTTGTGATGGCAGACCCCAATAATTTATTAATCCAAAGGTGTCAGCTGCGCTGTTCCATGGCAATTTTCACACGATTCAAATAGCTAAAATAAATGTATGCTAATAGTGTATGACTCTGGGAAGTGGTCTTATTCCAAGCGTAGTAGCTGGAAAGCAAAGCTGCTTGTGCACAACTGCAAGTTTCAATTTAGATCAGCAGGAAATAATCATGTTAGGCATTTGGGAATGAGACCAATTTGCCTGAACTTTTTAGTTCATGACAGATATTGAACTACACGAGTCAAGATGTCTTATTAGCTTTTCCATGTTTTGGCCAAAAATATCTCTGGTAATGAGCGCTCTGTCCAGCTGAACTAACCTTTGTTTAAAAATGACAGTAACAAATGAAAAGTGGCATTACTATAAAAGACCTGGCATTGTTAAAGGCAGGATGCAGTCTAAGCTTCTTCTAGCTTTCTTTTTGCGCAATGCAAATCAGGCCTTTCTTGAGCAGTAACTGAACAGATTCATCATTGTCAAGTTGTGAGGACTGCTTATTTTTAGTGAGCAAAATTGCTGCTACTGCATGAGATATACAGGAAAAGCAGAAAGGGTCCTTGTTTCAGCTTCTTTTAGGCATTCAGGAATTTCCAGAATCATATAAACTGGGGCCTATCTGCCAAAGACACCTGCAGTTCACCCATTCAGAACCATAGGGCACGATGACAGTTCTGTGACTTTAATGCTCCCTTTCAGACATATTTTTGCCCCCCAAATGTTATTCAGATAACTTAGCATTTCAAAGCATGCTCATTTGTAAATTTAATTAACGTTGTTCATTTAGGTATTTGTGTATTCTACCAGTTTTCCTTTTCATGTTGTCACAATAAAACTTGGCCTGGTTCCTAGTATGTAATTAAACGGTTAGGACTGGTATTTTGTGAAAGGCTTTGATCAATCTTTTCTCCCATCCCCCTTTGCTGCTGAAATGGAGAAGGCCAAATATAATCATTTTCAAAGAAGCCTTCAACCTTTATTAATAGCATTAATTTAGGAGGTCAACAACGATGAGCAGTTTGATAAAGAAATGTTTACATGATTAAAATAATAGATAGTTTCACAGTTTTAGCAAGAAAAAGGCACCTCATTGAGCTGAGTACTTTAATACTGCAGCCAATGTTGTCAGCCATTCAAAAGATGTGTGTTTATTTTGAAGGAAGTCATACTGTGCTTAATTGGGTTTACTCCTTAGTAAGCATGTTTACAGTGCACCTTTGAAGTTACTATCCTCGATAGAAGACTCAGCATGCCTGTGGTTGTTAATCATCCAGGCATAGCTTACATGCAGAGGCCACTGGAAAACTTCTCATCCATCCTTATCCTCTCAAAAGAGAAAAGATGGGCATATGTGAACATATTGGATGAACAGGTGGATACATGTTAATTTAACTGCTGAGCTGTTTCAGTTCAGAATGACTGGTACAACTTGGACTGTGTTCCTCTAAGACAGTTATTACTGTTGGTGGTATTATTCACTAGTTGCTAATCAGAATATCCATTTTTTGCAATTGCTTCCATCCCCCTAGGCCTTTCATTCCCCCCTCCCCAAATGCTCATGAGGGTAATGGTACACTTCAGAGCCAAATGGGATGTGGTACAGAAGGCTTTTCAACCAGGCTTCTTGAATTTAACCTGTTTTTTGTTAGTTTTTAATTATTTATTTTTTTATTTTAAAATTTTAGCTGCCTTCAATGCCTCCAGATAAAATGGAGGAGTATAAATCAATGAATAAATATAAATAGATAAATAATGATGTCCTGGAACAAAGACATCCCTGAATATAACTCAGTAAGCACACTCCTGGGTTAACTAATGTTTTTCTTCAGGTTTTGTATCATTCTGTAACATAGGATGTCATAATCCAACTCCTGACTGTTTTAGGTCTGATATCACAGCATATACTAAAAGCTTCATTTGATGTACTTTAACTCTTCTTGTTGCAAAACAACAATAAACCTACAATGTTAATTCTTTTCAATTGCAGCTTACTGCCATGGATGCAGATGAAGGTCCAAATGGGCAGATTAGATATGAAATCTTGGCTGGTGATCAGGGAGACTTCATAATCAATGATAAGACAGGCCTCATCACCATTGCACCAGGAATTACGTTGGTAGTAGGTCAGTCCTATGCCCTCACTGTCAAAGCATCTGACAGTGCTCCACTTGCACAGAGAAGGTAAATCATACCTGACTTTATTTCTTTAGCTGTTCATAGCTGAGAAATTAGCTTTTCAACTCTGTAATTTATAAAGAAGTATGAAGCCAAGGTGAATAATGTTTTGGTGGCCAGGAATTTTACTTTATTGGGAAAGTGGGACGAAAGCTGTAGGGAGTGGACCAATGATAGAAATAGATGAAGCTACATCAGATATGGACCGGGCCAGAATTTTCCATTCTTTCTAGGTTGAGATCAGGGAGCAGGTTTTCATTTTCAAACAACGTTAACTCTATGTTGTATCTTATACCACAGTTTTTCTATATATCCATCTCAAGATGGTAAGAAATTCTGCTGTTCTTTTTTGGCAACCACGTTATTAAGATTTGGCAGCACTATCAGAGTGCATTGTGGAGGCTGAAGCTAATGCTGTAGAATACCCAGACCTGTTGTAAAAGAATAGTACTCCCAAATTTCATCGTGATGAACCAGCTTCTTTAAAAGAAGCACGTCTGCTACTCCTTTACCAATTGTTATACTGAAACATTACTTTGCAGCACAGTCTTATATTTTAGTCTACTTGGAAATAAATCTATTGAGTTTAGTGGATCTTACTCCCAGATAAGGATTATATAGGACTGCAACCTTTGTATTTGCACAAATAGGCATGATGAAGGAAATGAAAATATACCCAGTACATATATATATTTCTATGCAGTAAGTTCAGTAGATCAAATATGTTTTGACTTTTCTAAAAAAAGTCAACTCTTGTCTATTTAATTTGTTAAGTATCAACTTAAATGTCAGTGATTTAAGTCTGTTAATTTTGCTTGACCCATATCAGTGAGTGTCAGTTTAAGAGACTGAGAATGAGAGAAAGGAAGAGAGACAGCTTAAGCAGTGAAAGCACAAGTAGCAACTGCTTCTGTAAATTGCCATATATAATTTAACGGTAATACCTCCAACTATCCTGGAACTGAAAGGATCATTGAGCTGGAGATAACTCCCCCTCCCCCAGGCAATGCATTCTTATTGTGTCCCTTAGCTCAATTTGGAGCACAAATTGCAAGCTATGCAAATACTGGACAAGGAATGAAATATGCTACACTGAAATCTACACTGGAGCCAGCAAAGTCATTCAGTTCCTAATTTATAACATGTTAGAACTAGGAAGCACAGAGTAGATAGGGATGAATTTCTCTCTTAAACCAAGTTGGAAGAAGCAACATAATGAGTGACTTTTACAAATCACAGCATACAGTTAAATAGAAAAGGTTTAATTCTGCATGCAGATTATAGTTTTCAGGGAAATCATCAGGTGTGAATGTCATATCTATATATTTCACAGAACGAAGACCTAAAATATATCATGGTTATATACATAATTACAAATACAGATTATTCCAACATTTAATCTAACTCATGCATCTCTGCTTCAATATCCAAAGGGAATGCATATGACACTTTTCTCTATACACAGATGCAATGTGACTACTCTTTTATAAGACAAAAGGTCTTTTGGAGTATTTTGGGAGATGTTGTAAAGGTAGTACCTATCTGCAACTCTTAAAACCAGCCACATCTTTACCTGAAACCTTGTGGCTGTCCACCCTGCAGCCCTACTATTTTGGCAAAGACATAAAATAGGATCATATTTCCAAAAGCACAGAAAAGCAAGTGTAGGCTGAGGAAAGGATTTAGAGGTCTTCAGTACTAAACATTCTCGGTTTCATTATCCTGTGAAATATCAGAAAGCAAGTAAAAGGAAAATGTAACAAAATAGAAGGAACACAAGCCCATTGTGGGCAAAACTTGGAAGTCAAAACCATATATTGTAATTGTAAGGTTAGCTTGTCATTAGTCCTCTGTTCATCATATGGTACACATTAATCTCTCTCTTTTTCATTCACTCCTTATTTCATCTGTCTCTCCTTCTATAGTATATGGAAGCAGAAACTCATTTCCATCCTAGAAGTTCTTCCATTGGATTTTGGAATGGGACATAGTCCACAAATTCTAGACCTGACTGGAAAGCTGAATATGCAGAGATCACTTTTAAGTTGAAAGGGACTTTTTCTCCCCCCTCACTCCTCTGCATAATTTTCTCAGAACCTTTTCCACAATGTTTGTTGCAGCAACTTTTCTTTCTCTTACACTCTCCCAAAGAACTCTAGCTCCACAGTAGGGTGGGAGAAAGTAAAATGGAGGCTGCAGTTGTACTATTTCTCTGCTAATGGTGAACCTTTCCTTATGTGAAGCTATTCCCCCAATTTCTCTGCCCCAGAAAAAATTGATCAAGAATGTTATGAGACTTTTCCTGCACAGCTTTTTAGTTATTTAGCTTTTCCTTTATTGGAGTTCATTACATGTGTGGACTTTGGGTATGGATGGATGTAGAGAGTAGAACTAACATATGTGATCTCATTTTACTACCATCTGCATTCTGAATAGCACAGAAATAACAGAGTTACTGACTAAACTACCCTAATGAATGTGTGGAAATCTATCAGGCGGACAGTCCAAATGTAGTACTTAAATGTCAATAGCTTTAAATTATTCTTAGAACAATATTAACAGTTTGAGTCAAAGCTTACATTTTTGCTTGGCACCAGTCATTTAGCACTGTAACCATCTTAAATTCAAACATATCTTCACAACTATAAAGATTAGAGACTTTAAATGTACACTCTTCCTAAATGTAATGCCTGAATTAGAAAGCTGATTCTTCTTCTTCCTCCTCCTCCTCCTCTTTTTGCTGATGCCATTTTAATGGCAAATTTCAAAAATCAGTATAATGCTTCTGACCTTGTTTCACCTAGACATTCTTTTCATTTTTTGAAATAAAAATAAATATATTTCCATCAAGCTGATTTAATAAAAGAACTGGGTTCATAAATATGTGGATCTGAGCATCCCCCTCCCAAAGATCAAGGGAGTTTTTTTTTTTTTTTTTTGACAAAAATGTTACAGTCATTAAAAGCATACTGCATATTATCTTAATCCCCACTGAGATAGCTTTCATATTATTACTTAGAGTTCAAAGCTTGGTAGGAAATTAAAATTTTCTTAAGACTCTTGCAGTCTCTTCAGTTCAGATAGAGCTGCTCTCAGTTTTAATGGGAATGGAAACAGCTTTGCCTGTTTATCAGACTATAACACAAATTAGAAGCTGCTGAGTTGGGATTCCTCTCTTTCATAAGACATTCTGAATGTTTTAATGTGTTATAACATTTGCAGTTTGAGGGAGGGACAGGGCTGTGCTGTAATTTGATTTTGACCGAATTCTGTTTGTCATTTCAGGAGTTCCATCACTACTGTTTACATCGAGGTTCTTCCTCCTAACAATCAGAGCCCACCCCGCTTCCCTCAGCAGATGTACAGTCTTGAACTCAGTGAGGCCATGAGAATTGGTGCCATTTTGCTAAATTTGCAGGTACAGAATGCTTCAATGTAAGCATTTACAGAGCTCTTTCTGCTTATGGATATGAGTTGAATTGTAAATTACTTCCGATTTTTCTGGGAAACTTTGCCTTATAGGTTGTCAAACTCTCAGCTACCATTCAACACTTTCCCCATTGGTTTGTCATCCGTGCATATTGCTACATAGCGTGAAACCAGTGAGATGAATATGCACCTAAGTGTTTACTTTTGCGCTGATGAAATGGAAAGGGATTCTATAGTACACACATCTAGTATTCTCTTATCTTTGATTTCATGTTGCAGAATTCTATGGATCAGTTGCCTTTTCAAGGAAGCACATCCATCATTGCAAATCTCACTGAGGGACCCTTGCAAGGTTTCTGGAGTCCAAAACTGCTGTTTTGCATTATCTGTAATAACACTCATCCATCATAACTGATTGTATCATAGAGATCTTTTGGATCTTTATGGGAAGCTATTTATACCAGTAAGATATCTGTATAGATAATGGGTCATGTTCCGCATTCTTTTGTAAGTAGTAGAATGCATGCTTAGCATGTAAGATTCAAGTTTACATTGCTGGTATTTCCAAAAAGGGCAGAAGAAGTTGTATTTGGCACATAGTAAAGCTCTTCTAGTCAGCTTAGATTGTGCTAAGATTGATCAATGGCTTCACTCAGCATAGGATAACTTGTGTTATTTCATTTTAACTTCTTAGAATGGCAAATACGACAATTGTTTCCAATGTTAACTTGATCGTTTCAGAATTAAAGGTGGGTGGGTGGGTGGGTGGAGGAATGCTCTGCTTTTCAACAAGTATTGCCAAAAAGAACCCTAACCATACTGAGGAGAAAGGAGAGTATGCCAAGAAAATTAACATTTCATTGATTAGGACTGCTGTCTTAGGAGGCCCAAAATTTGCAGTGCAGTATATCTGATCATTTTAGTCCATGCCACTCTTTTCCTGGGCAGAGGCCTTGTGCTTTTAACAAAATCCTGTTTTTGGGGTCTTTTCCCCTTCTTTTCATTATAGCCTTGTCATGCGCGAAAACAGAAAGTTGAGGCAGTTGAAATTTTGCCTGAGAACAGCATAGAATCCCAACAAATGTTGAGCTTATATTGCAGCAAGGAACCTGCAGGGCCCAATCCTTTGCACATGATTTGCTTTCAGTAATAGATTTCCTGGCAGAAAAAGAACCTCCGTCTCTTCAGGGTTACAACCATTTATGGGCTGTTCCTGCATCTGTACTTTTCAAAGCAGCCTTCTGGAAATAATTTCCAATGCTTGGAAGTATTTTAGCAAGAAAATAAATGGAATAGAAGGGGTTCACCGGTGTCAATTCTCTTTCTCTGGGTTTGTTAGCTGTTGAAAGTGGTGTAGCTGGATCAGGACAAATGCTGGCAATCCTGCTTAGGAAGCAGGAGATAATGACAGCCAGAAGGATGGAATCAGCAGGTTCAGTCTGATTTTTTTTTTCTTTCTTTTTTACTTTTTTAACTTTAGGGATGCCTTCACTGAAGCACCATTTAACTCAGGGGGTTGCCATCACATTTTACTTGCATGATATGGAGGCTCTGGAGACCCCTAAGAAAGAAACTTGGGGGCCATGCCTCCTGCAGTTGGCCCACCCAGAGTCATACAGTGAAGTTTCCCTAATGTAATAATGCCTGATATTTGCTGCTAGGCAAGACTTACTACGAATAAGTGACTTACTTAAAGCAGTCCAGATACAGCTGAACAACAGCAGGGGGAGAAGGCAGAATTCTGATTTATCTGGCAAACAGCAGCCCAAAGACAGAGTGGTTAATATTAGTTTAGTTATGGGTGAGGAATTCAGAAGTTTCAATGAGTTTTTTTTTCCATTCTCCAGCATAATAAACAGAAGTCAACTTTTCCTTCCAACCAATCTGATTGTTGCAGCATATCTGTCCCCTTAAATTAAGTCTTCTGTGTACATTTATAATTTTCAAGAAAGATTTGAATCCAGTGATTTTAATCATGATGCACTTGGAAATTTGGGATAAAAATGATCTTTGCTTAGGTTATTTGTTCTTATGACTGATTTATTTATTTTTGAGTAGACATTTATATGATTTCCATGCCAATAGTGCTTTAATATGCTTACTTTTGACTGGAAAGTGTTTTCTATTATTAAATTAAATTATTATTTTTTCAGGTCTTTGTTATTATCTTGCTTAATTAATGGTATAATCTAATAAGCACTATTTTTTCAAACCATTTATTGCTCAGTAGGACTTTTATATTGCATACTTTAAGAAGGGTACAAATAAGTGTATGATTTAAACATTGCTATCATGTTTATTTTCCTATTTTTTTAAGAAAGTCAGTCATAAATATTCCCTTCTAAGTCATTCTGTGGAAATAATGTGGAAAATATACTGCCCATAAAAAAATCTTTTTTGATAATCTCATTGTTGACTAAATCTTAAGTATGCAAATATTTTAATTCCATGAAATTCCAATAGGCAATTATCATTCTTATCACAGGATATTCTCATGCAGCGAAAATGCATGCACTCTCCAGAGGGGATAAACAACATAATGATCAGTCTGTTGAGAGTTAAAGCTGTCAAATATTAAACTGTTATGAACTGATTAGCATTTAAAATGTGTTGTCCATCACTACTGAGCTTTTTGAAAAAATATTAATAAAAAGAAATCAGGCTCTAATATGCAGCTTATTTGTGTTGTTCGTTTGAAGGCAACTGATCGGGAGGGTGACCCTATAAAATACATCATACAAAATGGAGACCCCCAACGAGTATTTAATCTTTCTCAGACGTAAGTCAATTTTCTCTTTTGGTTGACAATGAACAAAATCTATTTTAGTTAATCAACTATGCAAAATGTACAAATATACTTATATATCAGTTTTGAGTTACTGCTGATGATCTAATAGTAATAATGACCTCTAAGAACAAGGCAATTTTCATGGTAATGTCTAAGTTAGACCTACCCAGGAAATTAAGTAGAAGCTACAAATCAGAATAATCTATATTACAATAATCTTACTTTGCCTTATAAAAATTGCAATGTAGTAATATATTTATAGATGCAGCATCGCTAGACTTGCAAACGCTTTGAACCAATGAGATACCTTTATGATAGGCTTCCAAGCCCCACTGAAGACATCTACTTTCTCTTCATCTCCATATTCTTTTCATATTGTTTTACTAACAAAGCAAGCTTACTCGGGTTACCATTGGGACTTACTTCCATCTATGTAATTATGGGGTTACAGCATGCATTTCCGACTTCTCAGTCCAATTTTAAATAGCAGATTATGTGCAAATAAGTTTCCAATCATAAGTGTTCAGCTGTTTGAAGCTGAGCTCTCTCATACTTAATAGCAGCTTTGTAAATGGTGCTAAACTTTAAAATTGTACATCTGAGACCATTTATTTATTGTAAATGTTTGATTGGGTAAAAACCTACTGAGATGGAAACTTCCATTATGAGAACAACCTGGGATTAATTAGAAGCATTTAGATTTGCCAGGTTTTCTGCTAATGACAGTGACTTTTTTTAAGCTTGCTAATTCTGGTCTTGAAAATGAAATGTACTTTAATGAAAAAGAAGACCTTTTGGGACTATTGTTTGAATTCAACCCCAGATATTGCAGACGTTACTACTGAGAAAGCTTTTAGCTTTCCTCCTAAATTAATGCCACATTAAAGAAAAGCCATAGTAAACTGAAAGGTGCATGCACTAGAAATAGTGAAAAATTGCTTTCCTTTTAGAATCTGTCATTTGTGAAGCTATTATTTGCCTGAATATTAATTATAATAAAGAAAGAAGGAAGGCTGTAAAAATTAAGAAAAGAGTAAGTTAGAAGCTCATCGTTATGTTCTCAGAACTCAGCAGTGGTACTAAAACAAAAAAGGGCTAGTTGTTCACTACTTGAGTACTGCATAAGCAGGATAAAGACTAAAACTAAGGATGGTGTGGTAATTTCTTCCAGAGCTTATATTGTAGTTTTGTTAATATAGAACCAGCTTCCTTTATGTGATTTACTTTCTGCTTAGGGAAAAATATATCAAAGACTGAAAACATTAATTCTTACAGAATGTAGTTGGACATTTAAGAACCAGCATGTATATCATTTTGAAAGTCAAATACAACATCTACTTTTGCATTTATAGTTGAAATGTACTAGTATGGACTGGGATGCATATTTAGAACCAAATCCCATTGAAAGTAATGGAAACTAGAAGTAAGGAAGACTAGAACTGTTTTTGAACTCTACAACTGATATATATGCGCCACGAAAGCAGGGTTAGCATTATGGCTTTTTCTCTCCACTTATCAGGGACATAGATGGGGTGGTGGAGTCCCATTTCATAAGATAGGAAGCTGAAGAATCTAAATAATTCTGGGATTTAGCTACTATGATTGTTGAAATGAAGCTGACCTAATCAACTTTGGCTAGAATTCATAGGTCTGCCTTCAGCAAGGCTGCTGATAGGCAGGTTCAGCATTGATTCACTCCTCCAGTACAGAAAGGCCAAACCTGGTGGACCTACCACTTCAGATGGCTCTTATAAAATTAGGGTAGCTTCTCCATTTATGTATTTTTTTTAATGTCTCCTACAGACAGGATTTAGAAAAATTAAAAACCACAGAGTACAACCTCATGTCATGATATGCAATACAGAGAAATGGAACCCTGCATTCTTTGCTTTTTGTGAAGCCATTCTAAGTCATGAATTCATCCAGTATGCCTGGTTGTGAACAAAAACTATATTGCTTATATAGTCAAATCAGGTTTACTGTTTTTAAAAAAAGTGCTTAGCTTACAACAAAGATGCCTGTAACCATTCTGATTCCCTACATCAGCAGAAGTTAATGAAGAAAATGTACTTCCCTTGAAACACTCTTTGTTTTGCTATATTCTCAGTACAGCATTTGGTTTCTGTTTTGTGTTCAAACAAAACAGAGTAGTAAAATGATCTGAGAATGCAGCATAGAGACCACTCCATCAGCGAAGATAAAACTATGGTGGCAGGGTGACTTGCTTTCAGAAATTCCCCAGAACATCATCAGAATGTTCTATCAAAATAGATACTCTGTCAGTAGAAAAGAGGACAATTCATGTCCTGGGGGGTCAGGAACCCGGTAAGACATTGACTAGGATTCATAGTGCAGGGAACCACAGGTTATTCCAGCTCAGCACTACATCCCCTCATAGCCATCATCCCATTATCTAAAAGTTCACATTAAGCCTCTTTTGTACTACATACAGTGTTCCACCCACATAAGAGTCTTCAGATTTCAGTAGGAGTCAGGAGCTTTTTAAGAAATAGCAGGAAACACTTGGTTCTTCTTTTCCCCACTCAGTGAAAGTGCAATCCAACCCTCCACCATGTGACAGATAACTATACTAACAGAAAAATTGTTGTCCTTATTGCCAATCCCTATCCTCTCTGTCAGCTGTTTTTCTTTCTTGTTGATGAAAGGTGGTGCCCTATTTATTGTGTATTACACATTTTATTTTTTCATATGGTTGGATGATTCCTCTGACTTTCCTGACCTCCCCTCTTCTGACTGTCACTAGCGTGCAGAAAAAATCCACCAATATAGAAAATGTCACAGAGGTGGGGAGAGGTTTGACATTTTGACCATGACATCTGACATTTTCTTTGTGCTAGGAAGAAAAAGGTCATAGGAATTTACAATATGGCTTCCAGATCTTGTTTGCAACCAAGATAGATCACAAGACAGATACAGAACATTCTAACTCTTTGCTACTAACAAGTGGTCATCCATACTTTTGCAACCTGGTTGTAATAGCCCTAATTTTCAGTTGCCATGTGTCAGATTCAGCCGGCAGGGCACAGCTAGGGATTTGCCCAGCTGCGCTTAGTCAGTTTCACCACCCGAGCGCCAGCAAAGGAAAAGGGGAAGTGAGAAACCGCGAACTGATTAATGGGCCAGCTGGGGCCGCTTAACTAAACCGCAAGTGGATACTTTGTGTCAACGCCAATTTGCCTTGAGCATTGCAGACAAAGGAGTGAGCAGCAGCCCGAGGCAAAGCAATCAGCATGTGATTGAGAACCCCCAGCTTTGCGCGCAACAGAAAGACCCAATGAAGACAATGACCACGCCATCGGGGTAAAGCAATCAAGAAGAAAAGAACTGGACTAAATCTGCCATTTTGGTAAAGGGGGGGATTACTGCAGGTAATTTGCAACCAAGCAACGGAGCTAAGCACGGGAACGGGGGGACTATAAATTGTGCTGGAAGATGTGCCAAGCCAGTCCTGGCTTTGTCTGTAATTACGTATGTTACGCTTGAGTAAACTTCTTTGCTGAACACACGTGTCACGAGAGTTTCTCTGAGTCGAACGGGGTAAACCTTACACCAAGCACACATACTTAGAGTTCCAAGCAACATTTGTGAATTTCAAGGGTAAACAAGGTACCTGCTTGACATTCCTAGAACTCTTGTATATTTCTTAATTTGTGCAAGCTCTGCATTCCCCTGTTCAGGCCACTGAATCAATCCAACCCCTGTTTTCCCTTCCAGGCCTCTACAGGGCCATAAAGTGACGGTCAGAATTTCACTTTATCTGATGGCTTGCCAGGTGACCAGTTCTAAGACAGCCCTAACTCCTGCTCTACCACATGTTCTCAGAAAAGTCAATTCTTTCCAAAACTCCCAAGCCTGCTTCCTTGTTCTTATGTGAGGATGAAAAAATAAGGAATGGTAGAAGTGGAGAATCTTCAGGGACCAGATAGGAAGGAGCATATCTGCGCTAGCTTGAAGTATCATAAATCCCACTCTATAGTTCATCTGACTTCCACCACCAACAAGATTAGAAAATGCTGCAAATCTCAGAAACCTGAACATTCTTGTTGGTTAGGAGCAAAATGCTATTTTAACACCAGTACAGCTAACCGTAACTTAAGGCAGCCTCACCTAAGGAGTGGAACAAGATGAAAGCAACATCAATGGACATGTCAGAGGATCTTTATATACTGTTAACATGCAAGTGGAGGCCCTTAATTTCTCAGTTGTGGATAATCAAGTGCTCAATTTATAGTCCTATACTGTTAACTTAATCTATCATTTCCTGCATTTTGCTCTCCAAGGACCTGACCTGCTTTGTTCTGCCAAAACACCCCCATGCGTCACCCACTCATTTGTGACTACCATTCCTTAGCTTGGAAAGGACCAGGACGAAAGTGGAACATTTGAACAATGGACATAAAAATGCCATTCCCATGTCCTTCTTCTCCATAGGTTGTTCATAAATCCAAGAGTCTCTATATCAATCCTTCACTGGCTCAATTATTCTTCTGTGCTATAATGGGAGGGATAAAGAAGTCCTTCTCCCCATTTACAGTGAAGCAGCAGGGCACTGGATGTAGTAGTGGTCTTCCAGAGATCTTATGAGCTAGCTCCTTTATCAATGAGCTGCAGCATTACAATTCAGTCTGATGCATTATTATTCCATTGAGTTCACCAGGGTTTATTCCCATGTATATATGCATTTAAGTAATGCCTCAAGTCTACAACTAAATGTTAGATTTCTGGTTGATTTCAGTGCCAGAGACTTAACTCAGGCTAATTTATAGGAATAGCAGTTTATCATATACTCTATTTTTATAAGCAGGACAGCATGGGAGATGCAGTAGCAACTTATTTGTCATGGTTTTGTCATCTTTACAGTTCCTTGGTCAAAGAAGTTTCCATTAAATTATTCATAACATTTCTTTTCGTAGGTTTCCACTGTCTGGCTGTTTCATATCACACAAGTACAGATACCTACACACATACAAACATATACATCTATTCATTCCTTAGGCAATCTTAACTTTCCTTTAATTAGGGTTGTCTAGCCACATAGATGCCAGTTTCCAAATATCCCATCTAACTTGTGCATCATGCTTTGTTACTCCATTTGCTTTCATTTTAATGATTGATTTTGATTTTAATCATATTAATTTGGGGGGAGGGTTCTTTATTGTGTTCGGAAAAAAGAGGTGGCATATAAATTTAATAATAAAATTCAGCATTCATTATTGCATCCTGCTTCTGTTTTTGTCTGTTTATTTGATATATATTTACCACCATTTGTTCCCTTATTTCTCTTCATTTTCATCTGATGTCAGGCAGGTAAATTCTGTCTATGGCAAAAGTAGCAACTGCATTTTCTGGCAACCACCTATCTCCCCTGGCAACCACTGTTATATTTACCTGAAATATCCCAGGTGTTTTGTGATGGTTACTGTTTTTGTTTTGTTATGTTTTGTTTTCTGGGGTAGCATAGAATGATATAATGTCCTGGTCATTTTGCATAAAGAAATGTTGCCCTCAGAAGTAGCTCTGAGACTGCCTAAGTAAGGTTCTTTTCAGTCTCAGCCCCACTACGTATGTATACCAAAACAAGAAATCAACTCCACAGGACTGTGCTTTATCCCCACCCCAACCCCCCCTTATACTCATGTGAATTAGAGAGGTGTCTGCCTAAATCTTTTGTGCATGTCATTGTCTTGTTTTGGAACTAAGCCAGATTTTCTCCTTCTTGCTTTGGTAACAGATCTGGTCTATCTCTGTCAAGATCATCTTCCCTACCCTCTACCTCATCTCAATTTTTAATTCAGTTCGACATGAACCATTTCTCTTTATTAATGTACCATTGCATGCTCCAAATAAGGGGCAGGGAATCTCTGGTTTCTTAATATTATTGAAGTACAACTCCTGGCATCTCTTTCCATTGCCTATATGGGTTGAAAGTGCTGGAAATTGTATTTCAGCAAGACCTAGAGATATATAAGTTCCTTGTACCTGTTTTAAACGAATTTAGTAGGAGAAATTCAGTCTGTACCTCAGTGATATCCATAAATTCTCAACTCTAACTGGACTTATTTATTTATTTATGTTTGTTTGTTTATTCTTATAGGGTAAAAGTATTTGGTGGGAAAAGGAGAAATCTGGGAGGGCAGAAGAGAACTAGAAGGGTTTTTTCCCCCTTCCTAGTGTTTTTCCCACAGGTGCAGGATCCACTATTTTTTTGGAACAACTGAATGTTGATCCATTAGTTGCAACAGGAATTGATTGACCAGCTTGTTACCCGAGCCTGAATCGTGGGCTGAGAGAGAATGACTGGCCCAAAGTCACCAGCTGGCTTTCATGCCTAAGGAAGGACTAGAACTCACAGTCTCCATGTTTCTTGCCTGGTGCCTTAACCACTAGACTATGTAATTTTATTTATTTAATATTTATTTATTTATGCAACCTCTCATCCAGATCTCTCAGGGTAGTTCACAAAAATAAGCATTAGAACTGAACTGAAACCTAACTGCCCTTATAGCAAATGGAAGCAAAATCCTGGGGGAAGAACCACGGCTTAAACAGCCTAACAAATGGCCAAAGTAGGGATGTCTGTAGCAAGAGCATGATAGACCTTGTGCAGAGGGGAAAAAAAAAAAATCACACAACCATTATTTGTGGGCAACACTCCAAACAAGGCCATCTTTCAAAGATCTTCAGGGCCAGGCTAGCACATAGTAGCAGAGTTCTTTAAATCTGGATCGGTGATTTTATTACAACTGCACTGAAATAATCTGATTTTTAGGGGCATTACATTATTGTGATTTAAGACACCTATCCTGCCAGTTCAAGAGAGTGACAGGATTGTATTCATGATGGGACTATCAATATAATCATATAACACAAAATCTTCAATTCCTAAACTATGCGCATATATGCAGTTACCAAACCTCAGAAATCAACCTTATGCAACAGGAAAATCATCCCCCAAAGTCCATTTTGAAAGAGAAATGTTTGCTAATGCAAATTAAACCCATTGCATATAAATATGCTTGACACTCTTTAGAGCCATGCTTTGTGGTAATGTACATATTTGTTTTATTGCTAGATCCGGGCTGCTAGCCTTAGGAAAGCCTTTAGACAGAGAAAGCACCGATCGCTACATTTTGATTGTTACAGCCTCAGATGGCCGACCAGATGGGGTAAGTTTCTCGCAGAAATATTAAAAAGTGTCTGCATCTGGGGCCAAACAAGTAGGGAGCTAAGAACAGTGCAACCACAATCTTTTTGATACATGTTTTTTGTTAATGTTTCTAATATAGAGCGATTCCCCTTTATGTCCAAAACCTTTCTGTCAATACCTGTAATGCTGCAACTCCAGTGGTTTGTGCCATATTCTCTGACATTTCATTGTTTTGTTTTGGCTAGTTCAAACATCACAGGTTGTCAGGGCTATCCCCAAGGACTGATCTAACACGATATGGGAATCCATAGCCTAAGCTACCTGTTTTGACCTATAAAAACATACAGTTTTGGGCCTAAAACATACAGTGTAAGGACTGCAACAGCCACTATGTGGGACAGACAGGCAGAAGACTAGCAGAGCACATCCATGAACACCAAATAGCAGTCAGAGGATTTGATGAAAACTCCTTAATCTCACAACACATGGACAGAGTCAACCATAGTTTCAACTGGGAAACTGTGAGAATCCGAGACCAAGCTAAATCCAAAAACGCTAGGGAATTCCTGGAAGCTTGGCATTCAGACAAATCACCCATCAATAGACACATAGAAATAAACCACATTTACACACCATTCAAAAGAGACGATAAAAAAAGCTAAGAAGGGAACAAAAAGACTAGAACACATTCTCTCCATCAGCCAGCCCCCATGTAAGCAGGGATTAACACCAGACACCTGACATTGAATCAAGCAGAAAACAATACCCTAATCAAAGAACTACCAAGGAGAACTCCCCCCCCCCAACACTAGAAGGGCAAGCTACTGTTTATAAGCAGGGAGCAAACCTCACACTCACTAGCACTGATTATGTTACCTAGTCAGGTAATGAATGTCTGCAAGCAAACAACCAAGCTCAGAGAGCACTAAGCACTCTTTTTATCAGATTTGGTTCTGAGAACATCCATATAAGTAATTTCTTTTCTTTTCTTCAGACATCTGGGAAAGAATTTTGAAATGATGTCTGACAAGTCATAGTGAAAATAACATTGAAGGTTTTCTACTACCTCTCAGTAGTAGAAAGTTCACAAGTAGAGTAGCTCTTGGAGAATTGGGATGCTTGTTGCATTTATGAATCAATAGCAATAACGTGCATTCAGATCTCTAGTTAGAAGGTTGTACTCTTTCAGAGAGGCTGTTAATTAGCTAGTTCAAATAAAGCATACAATTTGCATGTCATAAACCATGATATTTTTCCTTTGGAGCATGGGTGGTCATACTCTACATTTTAGCAATAAATAGAAATTTCACAGAACATCATCAGAACGTTCTATCAGAATAGATACACTGTCAGTAGAAAAGAGGACAATTCATGTCCTGGGGGAGTCAAGAACCCAGTGAGTCATTGACTAGGACTCATAGTGCAGGGAACCACAGGTTATCCCAACTCAATGCTACATCCCCTCATAGCCATCATCCCATTATCTAAAAGTTCATATTAAGTCTCTTTTTACTACATACAGTGTTCCACCCACATAAGAGTCTTCAGATTTCAGTAGGAGTCAGGAGCTTTTTAAGAAATAGCAGGAAACACTTGGTTCTTCTTTTCCCCACTCAGTGAAAGTGCAATCCAACCCTCCACCATGTGTCAGATAACTATACTAACAGAAAAATTGCTGTGCCTATTGCCAATCCCTATCCTCTCTGTCAGCTACTATTTTTTCTTGTTGATGAAAGGTGGTGCCCTATTTTTTTATGTATTTCACCATGTTATGGGACATGATTTTTTTTTTTCCTTTGGCGCATGGGCAGTCCTACTCTACACTTTAGTACTTCACAGCCCTGCAATGAATAGTCATTTCGATAAATTGAGACTGCTTGTAATGTCAGCACTTCATAACATTTATAATGCTAAAATAAACAATGGGACTGTTTTTTAATAACAGACTGTAAATGGCTCTGGGATCAGTGGGTTTGATAAATGGTGTGTTCTCATACCAGTATAGACCATGTGCTTTGTTAGGATAGAAATAGATCTTGGAAAGTAAAGAGCTGTTTAAGAAGGCCTTTCCCTTCCATCTTAAATCAAGACAAGTTCCTATAAACATGGTGTCTCAGGCTTTGAAACATAAAATCAGCAACTTCAATGGTACTCAAACAACAGCTGCCAATTCATGTAGATCTTTTAATAGGGTGCATGTTCTGAATCGCACTGGTAAGCAGCTTTGCATATATATTCTGCACTACTTTAAGCTACCAGATACTCTTCAGGGATAGGCCAATGAGGAAGATACTACAGTAGTCGACTCAGAATGTAACAGGACACATTAGTAGTGTCAAATCCCCCGACTCAGGAACGGCTGCAGCTGATGTACTACATGTAATTTGCCAGTGCACTCCTTGCCTTTGTTGCCATGTGGGAATCCAAAGAGACCTATAGTCAGCTTTGCAAGGTAGTCCAGACAGGAAGCACATCCAGATGAACTACAGGTAGTCCTCAGGTTACGACCACTTGTTCATCAACCATTCAAAGTTATAATGGCTCTGAATGAGGGGACTTATGACCAGTCTGCAAAGTTGAGTCTGTCGCAGCATCCCCATGGTCATGTAATCGCGATTCAGGCGCTTGGCAACCAGCTCCCAATTATGACAGTTGTAGTGTCCCACGGTCATGTGATTGCCATTTGCAACCTTCCCTGCCAGTTTTCCATAAGCAAAGTCAGTGGGGTCCCAAGTCGCTCCCACTCCTACCGCTTTTTTGCCCACCTGCCCTCAGCACTCGCCTCCCCCCTGCACTCCGTAGTGCCTGCCTGCAGCACCCACCAGCCCACCTGGGCTCCTAGCACCATAATCTGGTTCTGCCCTTTCCAGCTGCCCCATATCTAGGAAGCTTCCTTCCTATGGAGGTGAAGGGCCAGCTCCTGGAGAGAATTTCCATGGAACAGAGAGATACACATATCTTTGAGCAGTTTCTTGGGGTGGTCCACATTCTAAAAGTGGGTAGGGCAAGGTCCAAAGCAGGTGATGTCATTGAATGTTTAATCGTTTACCTAAACATTTATCTGCATGTAGCCAATGTTACACACCCTCATAAGCTTTCTTTCTGTCTCTCTTCTCTCTCTCTCTCTCTCTCTCACACGCACATAAACTTTCCATTCCTCTTTCCATACCTGCACAAAGATAGACACCCAGCATGCACAAGTAGAGGAATATGGAGGGGTGGGGACAAAGATTAGAAAGAAAATTAAAGGAATCTGAGGAACTAATGTAAGATGAGAAGGGGAAAATGGGTGAGAAACAGAGCTGAGGCAATAGGATGGGAGGAAAGAAAGGAAAAGAAGATTGACTGCAGGGACCAGTTGGGGACATATGAGAGCAAGGTATTGTTATAGGTTGCATTATGCTACTTTTTTGTACCTGTGCTGCAGACATATACTTTACTCTTTTTCTGTATTTGATAATACACACTATTGAAAAGCTCTGTCAAGACAATATGGAAGTTTCTTTCCAGTGGTGTAGATGATGATCTGTTGAGGCATGAAAGACATCACTTGGTATAAGATTATGAAATAATGAGCTCCTGTCATAATTTTATCTAAATGTTGATACTTCTTCATGGAATGCTCTATTCTGTAGCCCAGTGGTGCCCAACCTATTGGTTCCCAAGGCCCTAAATGGTAATGGGTAGAGCACCAAAATACCAATCAGAAAGCTAAGAATAAAAAACCCTGTATCTATAACACCTATCTGGAGATTTTGAGGGTATCACCTGTCTGGTTCACAGTGTAGTGTACATTCGTTTCTAATGAATGTATCATTAGTGAAGGAGAAAATCTTCCTGAAATGCAGGCTCTACTGATGAGCTCTTCAGGTATTAGTTCATTTTCATTTATTTTATTTTAAAGGGAATACTTGGTATATAGGGGAAAAAAACATCATTTATAGAATTTGAAGTTGCATTTATCTGCATCAGCAAGAATATAATAAGCTATGGAATGGAATTCCTGTTTCACTTGCTTCAGACTGGCTAGTTAACTATCACTGTGGCTACACCTTTTCAGCAGAAAGATCATATTTGCATCTTTTTTCCCCCTTAATTACTGCAACCTCCATTGTATAAAGTGAGAAAGGATGAATTGAGTTTTTCATTAAGAAGATGTAATCCTCCAACTGTGCATCACACAGTACTGGAACTTCACTTTTTGGCAGTACACCATGGCCTCTAATGAATGTCTTACTCTGTTGATGAGTCGTCTTCACCAGTAAATGTATTAATGAGTCATCAGCAGCAAATAGATATTTTTAAAGCACACGCAACTTGTCTTGTTGCACATAACAAGTTGCATGCAATTGCTAATATGGTTACCAAGTCTTGTTTTGTTTTTTCCTTTTATTCTAGCTTATTGTTAAAGTGCCAAGAAAAGTGTTAGAACAGCTAGGATGGGCAAAGGTTGGGGCACTTTCATGTATGATTCTCAGTAAATCTGTTTGTCCCATTCTGTTTCCGTGAGAATTCATATGGGGGTGAGTGGGAGAGAATAATTTGGAATCCATATTAATTTGGGAATAAAAAGATTGTTAAGTATTTTATCCGAGGGCTTCTTCTCTTCTTTTTTCATATTTTCTACAGCTGTTAGTTGTCTGAAGTAGCTAGCGTGCATATTTCATGTTGCACATCTTGAAATATGCTGAAGTTGCCCTTGGAGCAGTGGGACTTCATGATGTATCATTATTCTCAGAGAGATTAGGAACACGGTACTTTTAAATAATAGTCTCTCCCATAGGTTCAGGAATAAAATATTTTTTCCCATATGATCTACTTGAAATGGTCAGTTGCTCTCAGCAGGAACTGCAGCCATATTTTCATATTCTAACTCCTTTGGGCATCTGGAGGTTGTAAAGAACAGAGAAAAGAGAGTCACCCTTATTGTGGCATCCAGTAGAAGTGTCAATTCCAGAATAAATAAACCTCACTGGACAATCCAGTTTTTAAGCTTTTAGTAGGAGTACGTCAATGTTGGGATTAATCAATTATATAACAAGGTTTATAAATGTTTGACACTTGCTGGAAGATACAGGTAGAAAACAATCCAATCCTTCATCTCAGGAATGTCTGAAAGAGGGTCAAAAAAGTCAAGATGGCAGTCACAACCAGGCAATGGAAGCCCAGCCCTTTTTTATGTGGATTATGACACGTGTAGACAAAGGGATGGGGTATCCATCACATGGTCGTGGCTGCCATCTTGACTATTTGACCCCCCCCCCCCCCTCCTTGCAGACACCTCTACTTCATCTCAAAGAATTATAAGTCATAATACCATGCTGGACTGACAGAGAGGGAGTGGAGAGATGTTTGTCCCAGCATTTTTGTTTATTTAATTGTTATGCCATAATAAAGATTTGATTTGATTAAATTGGCAATGGGAGAGAAATGGTTTAGAAGAGTTCAGTGTCTATTCTAAATTTCCCCCACTCAGCCTCTCCTAGCATGCATCTTTTTCCCTCCTCCCAATACCAAATTCCAGTGTCAGGGATCAAAAACAGCTTCAAAGGTGGTTAGGGGGAACTGCTCTTTTTCTAAACCTGTTGTGGGAAATTCAATTAGCCTCAGATTAAAGCTTTCAAATTTATAAAGAAGAGGTGCAGTAAACTTCAGTCAGCTGTACATTTTCAGTGCCTGAACCCCTGCTTCTTTCCTTGGCCTATTTAGATTCTTTACTATCCTTACAAGAATGCTTCATCTCAAATAAATAAATAAATAAATAAAAAATTCACCCCTGCTTAGTTCAGTGCCTGGCACCTAATAAGATGTGAGTTAGTTGCCAATCTTTTGGGGTAGCTAAACTGTTGGGACTATTGAGAAGGCTTGACAGTGGGGTATCTAGAGACGGCATTCCGTCAGTGAAAGGGCCTTCAGCAATCAAATTGGTTGGACTTCAAAATACCACAAGGCCTTTTCTTGTTTTTCTGCTATCCACTATTGAAAAGGGGCTTAATAAGCTTGAAAGCTTGATAGTAGTTTGCAGACAAGGGATGGTAGGCAGAAGTGTTCAGTACATACCTCTCATGTGACCTTGTTTGGGAACCCTTTCCCTAAATTTACCGATTGTGGTGTGTGCTGAGCATGACAGCTTCGGTCAGATTAGCAGTTGACTACTTATCAAAACAAGAAGAAATGTATAAATTGTTCACTGTGTATCAATATAGACAAAGGGGTATGACTCTATGCAAGAGATGTGAGAAATACATTAATGGTGGTTTAGTGGGGTTAGCATTGTTTTGAGTAGCCACAATGGGTAAGACTGTATAATGCAAAATTTTGAGAACTTACCTTTTTTCCTGGTTTTAGGGAAAGCAGTTCTTTATTCTAAAACTATTTTAGGGCATATACTATATTTTTGAACTGTTCATTACCATAACGTGGTGGAAGTAAGGAGGGAGGAATGGATTCAGGGATGTGGGTTTGTACAAGCAGGAGATTGTTCAAAATCTTGACATTTATAGAGAATGAAGAAAATGAATCTTAACATATCCCGTTTTTTCAGAAATCCATTGTAAGTTGCATATATCTGAAACAACTCAGAAAAAATAGTTGAAATGCAAATTATTTATGTCATTAAAATACATTACATTTCTTACACAGTCTCACAAATACATCTCTTATAGAGTCTCAAAGCTTCTAATAATTTCAGGAGATGTTTCTAGTTGTTTTCTGATTACTCATCCTCTACTCTTGAGCAAGATTTTAAGTGCTCTGCATAAGGACTCAGCACAGCAGTGATCTCTAATGACTGTTGACAGTAAGTTTGGAACTGATAGAGAAGAGTTACGCATGTAGAATTTTGTTACAAGATTTCTTGGAACTTATTTATGTTGTCTGGTAACTTAAAATTAACTTATACCTTTCTCATATTTTCTGTTTCACATTCACTGCGTTAAGTTAAAAAAGGCTAGATTAGAACATTTGCTTTTTTTACACTGCAGTCTGATATCCATTTTCCTAGGAGTAAGCCACAGTCAACCCAATAGAATTTCCTTCTGAGATAACATATATTTTTGATAAAGCTATTAGTTTCTGCATATAATAGTATTCTTAACCAGTTTTATAACACGTAGAGTAAACTTTTGTATTCTACATGACTTTTATGATTGTTTGTGGGGATGGAGGGACTAAACAGTCCAGTTTAAAGTACATTCATTTAACTCAAAAGTATTACTGGGTGCCATAACTTTGTAAGAAACTATATTTCTGCAAAAAAAAGTAGAACAATACACAGCAGATGCCATAAAGAACTAATGTTAAGTAAGCTCTGAGGAGTGAGCATTAAATATTTGTTAGAGGGTAAGCCTTAACTTTATCAGCAAGATAAAATGATATGGATCATCACTTTATTATTATTTTTTTTTTATATAGACATCAACTGCTACAGTGAATGTGGTTGTAACAGATGTAAATGATAATGGGCCAGTCTTTGATCCCTTTCTTCCAAAAAATTTTACAGTACAAGAAGAAGAAACCAATGCATTTGTGGGTCAAGTGAGGGTAAGATACTCATAGTATTCTACTATTAATGATTCTAATAACTTGAAATATTTTCTGTTTCTTTAGAAATACATTGTTCAGTGGGTAACACTGATACAATGTTCCTGTTCATGATATCAGCTTAGAGAATCATTGTCTGGTTTTAACTACTTCATTTTCTCTAGAAATTCAAATTAAACTTACAAATAACCCCATTCCTCTCTGCCTTCCAACTGCCTAACTATAAACAAACTATTGGAGATGGAAAATGTGGCTTGATAGAGAAGTGTTTGAAGTAAAATATGTGTATAATTTATATTAGCTAGCATCCATTAACTTTCCCTTTTGCTATTGTTGGGGTAGTCATTCCACACCTCTTTGCAAAGTTTTCAATATGCATGGTTCATCATGGTGATATAGTAAGATATTGGCTGGCTTTTTACTCTATGAAAACATATTCTTCTTGGTTGATCAAGATTCTTTGGAGGCATCCCACTAATTAAAAGCTCATTAACATTGTTCACTTCCACTTTAAAATTCCATGCAGAGCACCATTTCTGCTTGGGACAGTCAAGGGTAAATGCAACCTGATAAAGAGATTAGCTGAACACTTCTCTTCCTAGAGTTACACAGTACAGAGGCAGCCTTCTTTTCTTTGCCCTGCCAACCCCACTGTTTACAAGTGAAAATAACATGCAGTTACTTCTTGTTGTATTTCATGTCACTTTTCTATTGGTGTACTTCAGCTTATCTGCACATTCCTGTGTCCAGTACTCAGTGCTGAGCGAATGGAGAACACAGTGTTGTTTTTTGTCCTGCTTTTCTTGGGCCATAAAATGCACACACTCACTTGTGAAAGGAAGAAGCCACAAGAGGCTATAGCTTGTCTCTTCATCTTCCTTTTCTGCCTCATTATAAGGTTGCCAGCTGCCATAGGAACTTAGTTGGACTGGTGTAGCAGTTGGATGGTTGATTGATTGATCGGTAAAGTGAACTGGAGGCTCCAAAGGCCAATTTAAGCTTTTTCTCCCTTCTGGGAGCACAGGTCAAGGCAAGTACCCACTGAAGGCAGTTAGATGACTGACTGGGAGTGAACCAAGCAGGCATCCAACACAGTGTGGAGGCAACCCAACCCAATTTGATCCAAGAAAAAAGACTCTAAACGCCATGACTCCACAAAGCAAGCCAAGCAACTGAGGCAGACGAGCATGATGGGACAGTGAGATTGGCCCAACTGAAATGGTTAAGTGACGACTTGAGTGATTTTGGTAGGCAGGCCGCTGAAAGCGCAGAACAGCATTAAGCAGCTCGCTGAACCAAAGAAACTATGGAAAATAGGAAAAGCATGATACAAGGGATTTCTGCCCATCATCTACTGTCTTTAATGTCACTCATCTCTTTTCTTGGTTTGTCTCATGAGAGAAGAACAGTAAATGGAACTGAAGAAGTGTAAAACCAAGTTGCATGAAGCAATAAAAAAAAAGTAGAATGGGAATTTAAGGGAACACATTCTCTGGAACTGGGTTAAACTGGGTTAAAACTAAAGCTGATAATCTTTTGATTTTCTGTATGACACCGTTGTGTCATTTTAGAGTAGCAATAAACATTTTTTTTAATCCATTTTGTGTTTTCTCCATACACTGACAACATATCATCTCAAACAGCTTTGAGATGTATCCTATTTCTCTGCTTATATAATGGGACAGAATTTGTCAGTGTTCATTTTAACCTTTAAATACTGTGAAGTGCTGCGGTCTGTTTTGTTTTCATTTCGTATTTAAAGGATACATTAAGTTCAGCAGAATTTCTTTAGCAGCCAGTTTTGTTGAGTCACATAGGGTACATATACATATATTGATCCATCACTTTATTCCATTTTGGGGTAAGCTGCATTATGTGGAATGCAAAAAAAAAAAAAAAAAAGGAATAAGAAATAGCAAGCCAAAGAATATAAAAGAATGAGAAGAACCATAGCTAAAAGTGCTTAACCAAGTCTTTCACACTATTATTCCATACCCTTCTATTCTTGCAAACCATCCTGACTTCCATCATATCCATAGACCAATTTATGCACTGCTTTTTGTTCTTTAAATTTCTCACTACTCCCTTTTTGTGGATCTTACTTATTCACTTCCTGTGCCCTTCTCTCTTCCGTCATATATCTGTTCTGAGATTTGATCCTTATTCATTCTCTCTAAATGACCAAACCATCTAAACATATTGTTGAAGGCTTTCATGGTTGGAATACGATGGCTGATGTGGGTCTTCCAGGCTGTGTGGCCGTGTTCTGGAAATTTTGATTCCTAACATTTCACCAGCATCTGTGACCGGCATCTTCAGAGGACAGGAGCACTGTGGTCCTGTCCTCTGAAGATGCCAGTCACAGATGCTGGCAAAACATTAGGAACCAAAACTTCCAGAACACAGCCACACACCCCGGAAGACCCACATCAGCCATAATCTAAACATACTTTTTCTCATTTTAGATATCACTATTGTATTCAGTCTGCATTTGTTCAACCCTTCTTCATTCTTCATCTTCTTTTACGACACATGCACATACTTCTTTGTAATTTTTTCCAGTTGCATTCAAGCAACTTTTGTTTTTGCGTTGAGATACCCAACTCTCACTTTTATATAATAAAGTTTACTTAAAAAAACAACAACAATCCTTGCACATACTATTTTCTCTTCTTTTGACATTCATTCCTCAGAACACTACAACAGGTATCATCTGCTCCCTTTCCATTAGCATTTCCACATCTTAAAATTTATCTACCCATTTCCCCCTCTTTAATAAACATTATAACAAGGTAGAAAAATTGAGTCACATAGGGTATGACTCTTTACTTGCTCTAGTTTTTTTTTCCATTTATGTATCACTTGCAGTCATTCAGTCTATTTTCCCTGTCATTTTCCCTAGTTTTTATTATATTCATTTTCAGATCCATACTCCTCATGAGATCATACAATCTATGTAACATTTGCTACAAATCATTTGGTTCCCAGCCAAGAAACATGGCATCATCTGCTTATAAAAATACCCATATATTCACATCCCCAGCCAACACATCTAACACACCAGCACAAATATTTATGTCCCCAGCCAACACATCTAACACACCAGCATGAGCATTCTTTATACATTTTCCTATAAATATATTAAACAACCAAGGGGACATCACACATCCTTGTCTTATTCCCTATTCTATAAGCATTCCATTTATTCTCACTTCCATCATATATTACTCTTATCACATTTATAAACCAACCTTCAACTCCATTCTCATGCAAAAGTTCCATCATTCAAAACTATTCACTTTACCTTACACTTTCTCTAAATCAACCAACATGCAATAAATTCTCAGATTCATAGCTGAAAAGCAAAAATCTGGTAGTATACCCCTTGTCTGGTATAATATTTTGAAATTTTGCTCAATGTCTCAAAGTCACAATGGCTATTAGAGTTTTAGTTTAAGGCTGTAATGTTCCTAGATGAAACAAATTCTTTGGAGGCTAGCCCAGCTGAGTTGATATGTGGATTTGGCATGATGAATAAACTTGATCATTTTGATAGATAATCTATACAGGGATAGAGACATGGAGAATGCAACATGGTTGATACTTACGGATTTCTCAATGACTTTTAATACTGTTGACCTCTGTGGGCACAGAACAGGAGATTGGAAATGACACTTTGCACTGATCCTTCCTATCTCTCCAGAAGATCTCTCCTCAGGCCCTAGAGTCCTTCATGTTTCTGTTTTGCTTTCCATGTTATTTAGTATAAAAATGAATCACTAGGAAGGTGATTCACAGTTTTGAAAAAGATACCGCTAATATGCTGATGATGTTGTGGTTATACGTCCCCAGAACAAGTGTATCCAGGCTATAAAGGACTGATCTGGAAGATCGAGCTGAAATCCAGCTCATACAAGATGGAGTTTCACTGATGTCATGGGCTAGACTTCAAGATTGGGGAAATATGCCTTGTATGAATGCAGTTGCACTTCCCTTTAAAAATCGGCTTTTCAATCCGTGTGGTTCTCCTGCACTGACACTGGATAGCCATTAAAAAAAAAAAAAAAGGTGTGGGGCGGCTTTTCTCAGCTATAGCTCTGGCTGATAAACTTGCAGCATCTCTAACTAGAGGAAAAAGTCCTCAATTTAATGACACAAGTTTATTTTACAAAATGTATATCCCATCTCATTCTGGGTGGATCAGATAAAATATTAATATCAATAAACCAGCAGTTAATATAAAATATATATAACATTAAAACAACAATGCACCAGAGGCTATAGATCAAAAAATAGGAGAACCCTTGTAGCTTTTCAGGATTCTCCATAGGAGTGAGAATTAAAAAAAAGATGTGGACTACGTGAAGGGTTGGGGGGATTTGTATAGATTTGTATCTAAGAGGGAGGAAGGATTATAAGATTATAATTATATGCTGAAGAGAAGGTCAGAAGTCATTATATTTCATAATTTTAGTTTCTTTTTTTTTCTTTTCTTGCACCTTTTTCTTCTTTTTTCTTTCTTTTCTGTCTTTTTCTTTAGGGTTGACTTTTACTGTGTGTAAAATTCGTAAAAAGCATAAAAAAATAAAAAAGGACTCTTCATATGAGGAATCCCTCCAGAAGTAGAGTATTCCAGAGGGATGGGCTACCACAAAAAGCCTGCTTTTGAGCTCTTTACTTCAGCCCTCTAAAAGGGAGGGAATCTGAACCATTGTTCCCCTGGCTGATTACATAGGATAGCAGACACTATTTGGAGAAGGTAGTCCATAAGTGCCATGAACCCAGGTCACGTAGAGCTTTAGATATATGAAAACCAGCACTTTGCACTTGAAGCATACTGGCGACCAGTACAATGGTCCCAATGTAGTTGTAACAGTGCTAAAACAGTTCTTACCTGTGGGCATGTGGGCTGTGGCATTCTGCATAATCTAAAGTTATCAGATAGTCTTCAGAGGCCACCTCATGTAGAGCACAGGGCAGTAATTCAATCTCAGGATCCCCAGTGAATCAGGGAAGCATCTGCCTGAGTCACTTCCAAATATTACCTTGTTCCTGAGGGGTTTAAAAATGTTTCATCCCCTTTTGCTTAGGTAATGGTTCTTGTGTACTTCTGTCAAAGTCATCTTCTGTACTCTCTGGAATCCAGAACCCAGAAGAGGCAGCTGAGCTTGAAGAAAAACTGGCACCAAACTGCCATCCCACTCCTTTTGGAAACCCCAGCCAATTGCCTCCCATCATATCTACCTCTAGCATCCATTAGTCATTTGCCTCCCACTCCCATAATTATCTTGCAATATTCCAGATCCTCTCCCCACACCTGAGTTCTGGAACCTTTCACCAGCAACTACTCCATAAAAGTTAGGTGAGCTGTGGAGTTCCACAGCCTTACCTGCCATCATTACTATTACCCACTACTGGATTGATGTAGTGCATTCTTTGTGTGGGAACTCTTGAAGATGGCTTGGAAATTGCAGCTGCTCTAGAATGAAGCAGCATTGATGATGAATAGCTTCTCTCCAAGGTCCCCACAAAGTCACTGAGTTGAAACAGTTTCATTGCTCTCCAAGCCCAGTAAAGGCTTGTTCTAGAGTCCATTAGAGTTGGGTGGCTAATAGGGAGGGAGGGGCTTATATGGCTTAACCCAAGCTGCATTCAGGCTGCCTAGTCTTATAATCCACTCAGTTCTCTAACATTACGACTGCACCATTTGCAGAGTCCACCATGGATATGCTCAACATTTAATTGGACTTTTTCTGTATCAGGACCTATGTTGTTGATCAAATTGCCACTGGCATTGAATCATCCCCATTCTCCTTTTTACATCATTGGAAGGAGCTAAAAATAAATGTATTAATTCAAACCTTTTAATGCTTTTGCATTTGACTGTTAGTTCTTCTGTTTCTATTTCTCATTTTAATTATGTTTTATTCTTGGTGGGGGTTTTTTTTCTATTTTTATAAAATGCCCATGGCCGTTAAAGTAGGGGGTGACACGGGCATTTTCTAAGTAAACAAACAAACAAATATTAACTGTACTTTGCAAGGAGAAAGTATCATGTTTATGCAGTTCAGGTATCTTGAAAAGATTTAATATTGCCTGAAGGGACTGATGCTACATTTTTTTAGTCCTACTCAAGCTTTACTTTACCTTGAAATGACTGCATGAAGAACTAAAGTTGTCTGCATTGGCCTTATCCCAAACCTCCCCATATTCAAATACCCTGTTTCTGCATAACCAACAATCATACGCTCCAGTACTTAAGATTCATAATCTTTCTCCACCCCCTCCTCAGGGTAGGATTTTTGCATATATGACACTTAGACACATGGCCCCTTAATTAGTCTTCTGTTGCTATGGTTTAGAAGACATTAATTACAGATTCTATTTAACAACAACCAATCATAAAGGCCCTCTAATAGGAAATAGAAGCTGACTAATAAAGAATCAATTAAAGGGTAATTCAGCATTCATCTCACGCTTGCACTGAAGACAATTTGCAAGGAAGAAACTTTTAATTAAAGATGCAGTTGTGCTTAAAAGCCTCAGTGGAGTCCTGTCAGCTGGCACAGGAAAATGGTTTATTGACAAACAAGCAAAAAAAAAAGCCTCACCAGAAATCTGACTGAAGGACCATAGGATAACACCATGAAAACCAGACTGCAGTATGGATTCGTGGATAAAGAAACTGAACAAAGAATGTTGTTATGAGAGAGAGAGAGAGAGAGAGAGAGAGAGAAAGGCTGGTTTTGTAGTAATATTAGTATAGACTATTCAAAATCAGTTTCAGTCTTAAGCAATATCTGTAGCCTTAGTTAAGTATTGAACTGTTTATTCAAAAGAATGATTCCCCCCAGAAGCGTTTCTATTTGCATATGTGCGCATTTGGCAAAATGCTGAATATATCCTTCCATTTAAAATACTTTGCTTTTTTGGGGGGGGAGGGGGAATCAAAACAAAAGAATATCTACTTAAACTCTGAAAAATGCCAAGCTCCATCAATATAATTTGTATGTGCTAGGAATGGGTGAAAAACTACTAATAGCTCATGAGGTAAAAGCATTCACAGCTGAATGCTTCTAATCTCTGGCAGACATTGGCATTGTCTGCTGGGAAAGGCAGAATGTAAAGCAGATGAAAAGGGCTAAAACTGGAAAGGACAAATCTCGAAGTATTGTGAATGTATTTCGGACCTTTTTAATTCCACCTTATGGATATTGGCAGTATATGATATTCCTTGCTGTTCTTTAATTTTATCACTGGGATCTCCCTGATGCCCTGTTGAGTTTTTCAATACCTTTTCTGTGAAGCAGAAAGACTTGAGTATTCAAATGCATGAAGCTAGCATTGAAGTTAGGCATATCAAACCACTTTGATTTTGATTTGTTATTATTTCACATACAGGGCATGAAAATAATGTGATCCTAAACTTATATCTGAAATTTCATGAAAGATCTGCTGAACAGCTACGAACTAGCACATTTTCAGGAGGCGTCAGGGTATATAGCATAGATCTTTTCCTGACAAATCATTTAATATTTTAAATGAAGCCAGTGTAATGTGTACAGAGGTTGTGTGCTGAAGACCATGGTATTAGGAAGAGATGTCTGTTTGGAGTCACTAGGATCTGGATCCTATCCTTGGTGTCAAGAATACAGAAACAGAATCTTGTGATAGACACAAGAAACCTGGGGACATAATGCTGACTGAGGCAAAATCAGAGGTTTTTTCATTATAACACACCCTTTCCAACATTGTCCGTCCCCCCCCCCCCCATTGTCTCCTAGTTCCAGTTCTGAAATCCTGCCCTACCAGTCATTTCTAGAGTCCCAGGATTAAAGTCAAGTGACCTATTGCCCTGCTAGGATTATTAAACCTCCTGCTTCTTGAGAATGAGGCTTCTTCTAGATCCTAGCCCTGTACAGTTTAAGTGGGCAGGCTATCATAAGAATTACCCATTTCTGGTTGCCCAGTTTGAATGCTACCACTCAAATACCATGTCATCTTAAAAGTAAATAATTTAAAATGGTTTTATCTGGTTCTGAAAGAAGTCCTAATTTGATTCCAGATTTCCCCTTTTCTGCCCTGTTTGACAGTATTTCCACATGCATACACCAAGAACAGAACTGTTAGTGAAAATATATTACAAAGTAATACAAGAAAATATCTTAATGTATAGGCCAATATGTTTACAATTAATATTTATATTTCTTTAGAGATACTTTTTCTTCATGAGGGCTTCTGAGGGCACATGATTTAAAATGTTGTTACTTTCTTGTTGCAGAATTGTTTAACTATCCCATAACTCCCTCTCTTCCTTTCTTCTACATAGTTTCTTTATTTTACATTGTTTAACTCACTTCCATAATCATTTTTCTTTTTAATCCTACCATCCAGGAAGAGTTTAGCTAATCTGAAAACAAGTGTGTGTGTAAATGTGTGCACTGAAGGTGACCTCCCTATTTAATTCAATCATTCGATGACCACCTTTGGAGAAAAAAGCTTTAATTCTGAACAGGAAATCAGACTTGGGGATTAGTAGAAAAACTGATACTGACACTGGCAAATGCAATAAAATAGCAATGTAGTAAATAACATACATCACACTCCAATTTGAAATACTGACCAAACAAATTGAGTTTATGGGAAAATTACAATATATTCCCTAATATTCTATGAAACTAAACTGTTCCTTCCTAGGCAGAGATCATCCTGTTCCTTAGTTATTTTTCTTAATGTCACAGTAGGAGTCCTTGCACAAAGCAAGAAAGAGAATAGATTATGCTGGAATTAGGCTTCTGCATTATTCATAATTGCAGAGTTTGAATATTTTCCATTTTGGAGAAGCCCACTTTATACAATATAGCATAGCATATCACATTTCCTAGGCTAATGCATAGAATGTACAACTGTCTACATCTCTTTACTATGAATATTTTCTTCTTTTAGGGATACAATGATAAATTTAAAATTTGGGAAACACAGAAATTGCAAATGAGTTAAGTGCTCCTCTTTATATGTGTAAAATGCTTTATTGTACCCAATATATCATCTTAAGAATGGCAGTCTCTCTTGCATACTGACAGAGGAACAGGGAAACCATCCTAAATAGATGAAGCACAATTAAATCCTATTAAAATGTTCATACTTAAAAGCACCACTAAGTTCTTCTTTGTTAATTTCAACTGCCACATTCCTATGAAGGACTTAAAATGGGCCAAACGTTCGTTGGATCTTTCTGACTATAGTGACATACATTTAGGAGTTTTTTATCGTGGGAGGTTGAAGTAAGAAATGGGAAGTACAGAGGGTTTATTCCATTTTCTGGTTTACCTATTAATCTTTCCAGGCAAAACTGTTAATGCTAATCTGTGCAGATAACTATTAGACTGTGGTCATAAATCAGATACATAAAAGGAAAATACATACTTACACACACACATATATATATATATAATATTCATGTACCTGTCTGGTATTTTCATTCAGATTATATGTGATGAGACTCTATAAATGGGACAGTACAAAAGTCCATGTCCCACCATCTGTATCATTTCATTCCACATTAATAAACATGTTCAAACAGAGATATGATAGGGTAAGATATCTTCCTTCTCACAAGGGCAAAGGTAGAATTTTAAAAGTCATCTTTTGTTCATAGCTATAAGCTTATAAAGATAGTTGTAGATATAAAACTTGTTCTAAAACTACCTTGGCTAAAATGAGTGGCCATCACGCGCAGATCCTTTTGCAATTCAACATCCCTTACTCATATTGGATACTGCGCCAAGTTAGCACAGTATCAAAACGGGCGATCCTAAAAAATGAAAGGAAAATCTCTGTGACAGTCATTTTCTTCTGCCAAAATTCTCCTTGAACTAGCTCGAAAATTAAGTAGCAGACTAAATGTGCCAGGCCATGTATTTTTTTGAACAATAAATAAATAAATAAATACATAATGGGGAACTGGGAAAATAGTCTGTACAAGTTTTGATCTCATCATGTCTAACAATCGATAGTATTTGTATGCTCGTGGCTGCCCCCATCCAGTAAAAGCTGTGTAAGTGCCCTTGCTTCAGATGCCTGAACTACAGATGATGACCTAGAAAAAGCTAGGAAGAGTGACAATACTTATCTGGGCAAGCTCATCTGTTTGTTTTCTTACTTTTCCATGTTGCATGGAAGACTGACCTACAGAAATAATAAGAGAGCATTTTGTTGGTTAAGGAAGTCCAACATCTGTTGTATGGGAAAAACCTTTGCATAAAGTATTTTCTTAAAGTTTTTTTTTTTTTTTTTACATTTCAAGATTTAAACAATGCTCTTCTGAGACATATTTGTTACTTTATTCTCCTAGTTGGAAGGCCTTATTAAATATTTAATTTAACATCACTAGGAGCTAAACAAATTTATTGAGAAAAATATTTTTAGAAACAAATGTTAATTAAAAAGGACTGTGACTAATTATCTGATTCATGAATTGTTGCTGTTGATACACGTATTTCTTCAATAAAAGGCCACGAATTAAGAGGAGTTCTCAGTGCTGGCATGGGGCTTATGCTGCTGTTTTTGGTGTGTGTGTGCATGCGCACATGCATGAGTGTGCGTGCACACACGCACACACACATTCCTCTAGGCACAGAAGCCAGCTTTGGGTGACTTTAGGCCAATTTGATGGGTTTAACTTGTTTTACATAGTAAAGAACAGAAGTGAAAACAGTATGTTCTATAAACACATTTACCTGTGTAACAGACACAACTGGGTTTGCTTTTTTAGAGATGAAATCCTAGCTGGAGTTCCTGTGCCATCCTTGATGTAAGCAGCCCTGGTGGGGTCAGTTGCTCATTCCTTGTTGTATCATCTATTCTTTGTATATTTTGGAAGTGAAATTTATAGATATATTTCATTTTACAGTACTCCATTCTGAGACAGAAAGTTTAAAAGAGAGTTCAAACTGATTTGTGGATTCTGACCCATGAAAAATAAGATTTACTCTAGAATTCATGCAGTCCTTGATTAAGCTAAGCAGTGCAGGAGGATGTAGATATGTTTCCAATTTTCATCATGCCACTGTGAACTCTGACAAGATATGATAGTGTTAAATCCAAACTCCGCTTCTACCATCTCTTTTCATAGAACCTACTTTTTAATTCCCAGATCATCTTTGTTGCTCCTTACTGAACAGTTGGAATCATTTTTCAGCTGTGATGCTCAGAATCAAACATAATAGTTACATAAACAATAACTAGTTTTGAGGTATATGTGCTCTCTTGTTTCCCTGATAACTGAAGAATAGCATATTAACACGCAATTTAATTGGGCAGTAACATTTCAGTTAGCGATTAATCTTTTAAAATTTTACTCTTGTCTAATGGGTATTATAATCCAGCTACCAGCTGTTCAGCTGCTTTTGTGTGCAAAACTATCTGTGAACACACATTGCTTTTGCTTATATGCATCTGTCATGTATTAAACTAGTGAAAGTACAGTGTGCTGCTGTTATCTCAGCTAAAATCCCCATGATACGTTATGCCCAGTTCTCCACCATCAAGGCCTTACCTCTTTCTAAAGAAGATTTAAAAGTAATAGTTTTAATTTATGTGAATCATATAGCTAATAGCTATTTGCAATTTTTCCAGTATAACCAGTCTTGGGAAACGTGACCTAAAATCCCAGCTTGGATGAAGACAACAGGTTTATTTATTGGTTCAGTCAAGTTTTCCAGTTTTTCAAAGGTGAAATTGGAGATGACTCTGTAATATCTCATCCTCATCTCCACGTTTTAGACTTCACCTCTTATTTAGACATGCTGTTGGATATCATTCATTTCTAACAACTGATTTAAAGCAGGCTTTCCTAAATTTTAAATTTAGGATCTTTAAATTGGGATCCTACCCACACATCATTTACTATGACTGCATTTGTGTCTCCATGACCCAAGGAAAGCAGTGATAGGTTTTTCAGCCTGATTTGATTTTCAGCCGCTGATTTGGAGAAGCGGCTGCCAAAGAAGTCGAGATATTTAGGCATCCATATGAAGAAGATACGTTTGTAAAGATGTATTAACAGCCCGATAGAAATAATGGTGAAACTGTTAATGTTTATTTTATTGATGGAGTGCAAAAGGGAGACAACTGTATGATTTTTATTAACCGTTTTAATTAAGTTTTAATTGATTTCCATGAAGATAAATGGTTTCATTATCTGCTCACACTGAGCACCATGGCAGGATATTAAAGGTCTTTGAAAACTTCCTGACAGCACTGCGGATAATTAGGGACTTTTCTATTGCTTATCTTCTGAAATCATTTGGAAGCTGTTTTATAAGTATATGCAGATGGAATGGTCTTATAGAAGCCTGTCCTTCATAACAGCTACCAGGGCAAAAGAATGTGCCTTCATTTAAGCAAGGTGACAAGAAGAGAACGGGTTATGCAGTATCAGTATCCCGGTCCTGTCCTGATATTGATGTCCAGACATGGCTTCATAACATACAGAAGAACTGGCTGTGGGCCCAGTAGGACTAATACAAAGACCAAAAGAGTTATTACTGTAATAATTCTCAAGCAAATGATAACTCTTAACAGAAGATGAGAAAAAGCAGCATTTGGGGTTTTCTCTTTTGCCATCTGAGAACTTCAGGGGAAAGCAAAAACTTTATGAGGTAGGGCAGAATGCATGCACTGTAGGCTTAGTAATGCCTAATAGGGTAATAGGGCTGTACATATTTTGAAAACAATTCAGAAGCAGGAATGCAGTGCCTCTTTAACAGAGTTGCAAGTTTTTTTGGCTAGTTTAATGAGTCAACTGTGTTCATGCAACTCATTAAGCATACAGTTTGTTATGTAGAGACCAGAGCCCAAGATCAGCTTCTTCCTAGATCAAGAAGCATTCATAATTGTGAAATCAGGGAAAGTACATATTTCCTACTAAAATGATGTTCAAGGTGGTTAACAAGTCCTTGATATGCCTTTTGAATAACCCCTATTCAATCTGGATGAAGCATTAATTTATTTATCTTCATCAGTCCATGACCGATATCAAGCATGGTTTTAGTACTTGGACAAATTTCTTTGATTTCTACCATTGAAAATTTTAGCCCGAGGTAGAAAAATAGTATTTATAGTCCATGTTTACTAACTGAAAAAGCAGAGATTGGCCAAATATACAAATTTCTCAATATCTGGCCTATATTGGTAGATCTGCCACGTCAAATGCCGAGCTACCAGAACTGTCCGTAAAGGCGAACTGTTCTTTGTGTTAAATATGTTTAACCAAATGCATATGCAGTTCCAGAAACAAACATGCAGTTCCGAAAGCACTTGTGCAATATGAAATTCAATAATAATTTAAAGTGGTATTATGAGCATTTCATCACTAACAATTTATAGCATCTTTGCAGGCATAGCTGTGCTAATATATCACTAATGAAGACAGGCTTTATATCACCATGGGCGATATAAATTGCTAGTGTGGAAAGCTCCACTAGCTGATGAAAAAAGTGACTGATCAACAATGTGATCTCCATACCATGCTGAACGGTATCCACATATCCCATTCTACTACAAAAGATATTCACTAATGCACTGTTGCTTTTTAGAGAATGCTCATGTATTGTTTCAAGATAAAGGAAAGGGATTCAGTTCAGTGACAGAGTGTCTGTTTGCTATGCCTAGACTTTAATCCTTGGGTACTGCAGATAGAGCTGAGAAAGACTCTAGTCTGAAAGCTGGAGAACTTCAATTGAAAAATTGCTGTTTTATTTTTTTCTTCTTTTTTAAAAAAATCATATATTGTTTGATTGCCGTACTTGACTTTCTTTCTTCGATGTTCAACTCTAAAGCCACAATAATAATGATACTTTTTGCTCTGGGAGAGACACATGATCATCTAATCACTGGCTTTGATTTTTGTGTTTTTTTATAGGGCATCAAACATGTCCCACCAGGGAGGTAAAAAAGAAAAAAGGCAGTTTTTTTATAACATCTTTCTCCAGAAGTATATAAATATCAATTATTGCCTCAATTGTTCCTTCCTTGACTAAGAACAATGAATTAGCCGTTTCTTACAAAACAAAGAGGGGAGAAAATAGGTATAAATTTTGCTTCCTGTCACACATCTAAAAAGGCTAAAGATGCCTCTCTTGAAAAGGAAAGCTAGCTGGTAATCTGTGGCTTGGAATATGATTTGCCTTCTGGATGCCTGTTTGTTGGATGTCCATCCTTACAGTTAGATGGTTCCAATTCAGACATTAAAGAAGTTTTCACTGGCTTAGAGAAAGTCTTCTGATGGTACAAGCTGCTTTCACCCCGTATATCTTTTAGGCAAGTGATCCTGATGTGGGTGCAAAAGGCTATTACAATGTTGTAACTTTAACATATATATTTTTATCTTCTAGGCTACTGACCCGGATGCTGGAGTAAATGGCCAAGTCCATTACAGTTTAGCAAACTTTAATAATCTTTTTCGTATAACATCCAATGGCAGTATTTATACTTCAGTGAAACTAAACAGAGAAAAAAAAGATTATTATGAACTCATCGCTGAAGCAGCAGACGGAGCCGTGGATGCACGTCGTACAACATTAACTCTGGGAATCAAAGTCCTGGATATTGATGACAACAGCCCTGTATTCACAAATGCCTCCTACACTGTTTCAATTCCTGAAAGCCTGGCCCCAGGCACTGTATTTCTTCATTTAGAGGTAAAGGAGGCATGAATTTCAAAATATATTGATGGCCAAGAAAATGTGCCATAAAATGTTTGTGTGTGTGTGTCTGTGCGTGTGTCATTGAGTCAGACCTGACACCTGGTAATTACATGGACAGGTCCATTCAGTTTCCTTTGCCACATTTTCAGAACTGGTTTGCCCTTGCTCTCTTCCTAGAACAGACAAAGAGTGACTGGCCCAAAGTCACCTGCCCCATTTCCATGCCTAAGGCAGAATTAGAACCCACAGTCTCCCAGTTTCTAGTCTAGCACCTTTAACCACTATACGAAACTGTCTCTCCAGGTAACTTTCCTGTATATAAAAAGGTTCATTCAGTTACAAAAAAAGAATAAGTAATCTCCTTATGACATGCTTCCAGACTATATTCAGGATTTGTAGTCTGTAGAAAACAAAAAAATTGTTAAAATAGGAGGAGTCTTTATAATAAATTAACGATCATGATTTTCAGTATTTTAAATCAGAAAAATACTAAAAGGCCTTGAGCTGTCATTAAAAATATTTCCAGTCCAAAAATAAAATAATGAAATAAAATAGCTAAATTATTATAGCTTTATGCCTTCAGGTCAGTCTTGGTTTCTGGCAACAGAGAGAGTGACTGGCCCAAGGTCACCCAGCTGGCTTCAAACCTAAGTCTCCTGGTTTCTGGCCTGTTGGCTTAACCACTACACCAGTGTTGGCCAAACTTGGCCACTTTAAGATGAGTTGAAGTCCACTCATCTTAAAGTGGCCAAGTTTGGACAACACTGCACTACACCAAACTGGCTCTCAGCTAAACTATTATCCTTTGTCAATGTTAATATCTGTTTGAATCTGTAGAGGCTATTTAAATCCCTTTTTTTGACACCAATGCAATACAATTTGGCATATTTATTTGCATGACTACAAAACAATTCTTAAAAAATAAAAGTCATATCATAATCATAACTTAATCATAACTAGAGTTTGAGTTAGCAGTGGAGCATCAGTGGCTACCCGTTACACTCTTATGTTATGTTTGCAGAAATACCCCTCCATTAAAAAAAAAAAGTCAAACTCTCATGAGACCACCGAATCTAATGAGATATGATATCCTTATGAGAGTCCAGCTATATTTATATGATTGGTGTTTTTATTTATTAGCAACTCTGCCATCGCACAAAATCATGTGATAGTATCCAGCTCCTGAAGATGTTCTTGACTCTTGATATGTAGGTTTGATGCCCTCAGATATATAAATGGGTTTGAGGAAGATGATTTTTGGAGGGTGTGGGGGGGTGTCATACATAGGCATGAAATCAATGCTGCAAAAATATTTTGGGGGTGTCATTTTGTAGCAACGGAATTCATAAACCCTAAAACCCTGTTCTTCATTTCCTCAAGGCTAAAGACATTGACCTTGGTTCCAATATTACCTATGGAATACGAACTCAGGAACCACTCCAGTTTTTTGCACTGAACAAGGTTACAGGAGAATTGTCACTTTTAAAGTCCTTGGATTTTGAGTCCTTTTCTGGCACAGAAGCAACCTTCACTTTTTTAGTGGAAGCCTTCGATATTGGAGGAGCAATGCCTCCAGGCCTTGCTACTGTTACTGTGAGAATAAGGGTAAGAATTGCATTTTTTCCTCTTCTCTATTCATATAACCTCTGCTCAGTGATGCTTTTAAACAAGATCCAGATACATTTTAAGAAGGACAAAAGTACCCAAAGAAGGCTTCTTTTTCTGTTAAGGTTTTGTAATCTTCATTCCGTTTCATTCCTATAGGCAGACTTTATAAGAATAACATGTTTAAATTTATAATGCATTACATTACATAATTAAAGAGCTATTTCTTGGTTCATAGATCTGTGAGCTACAAAATTGAATGGGTGAATCTTTTAAAATCCCCCATAGATGGAAAGAAACACTTGACTGAAGTGGCAATGCCTATATTACAGTTTAAGTCCACAGAAATCCAGAGTTTTATTATCTTCACTTAGGGATCAGCTGCTTGTATGAATTGAACTAACATTTCAATTTCTGTTCTTACAAAGCTCCAACTTTCTCTCCACAACATGTCTAATCTACTATTCCAATAGAAATGTTTCTGCTTTCATGAATTGCTATGCAATTTGCGTATCTTAATCTTGGTAATTTTAAGGGGCACTTCACTTATTGAATGTCCAAGTATATATTCAAAATATTTTAAATACAAAGCATCTGGGCCAAACTCATCTTTGCAAATGTGTGTCAAGTTAGTACACAATTGATGGCTTATCCATTGGTGAGCTATATGTATTTGATTATGTATGATGTGTGAAACAGCTGTAATGCCCATTTGTGAAATACTGAAAAATGTATCCATGTTGTTAGTGGCTTAGATACATATAGGTATAAGTGTATTTTTTGACTGAGTTGAGTGTACCTTATCTGTGAAGAGAGCATTCTAGGATCTTCCATATATCTGGAGAGACAAGTTTCTTTTACTCTTTTTTTCTGTGGTTTTAATCAAGAAAATGAAGGCAGACTGTAGGTGGTATGATTAATTTGACAAATTGTCTAAAGAAGGTTTCAAACAAAGGTAATAAAAGTACCTAAATATATTGCAGGAGAGCAAATATCTCATTCGCCAGTCTCATACCAGGTTATTTTAAATGGCATATTCAGTGGAGAAATATAATTGTTCAACACACGCAAAACTTGTCATATAGAGACGTTTTCCTTTGCATCTGCTTGTGCACCTGCATTTTCATAGAGGGTCAGGGGTCCAATTTTATGGAAGATAGGATTGGATGGAATTTCTTAATGCTACATTTTGTTCAATATATATAAAACAAACCTGTTTCAATCCATTCTTTTGCTGCTTCTCACTCCAGATGTCTTGTTAAGAAATTATTATCCAGCATAATTTGTATTGTTCATCTTTCCTAAATTTTGGTGCTTTTAAATTTCTCTTTCAAACGTTGTCACAGACAGTGAGCTTATTTCTGTATTCATAACAGAAAAGATAGGTGACCTGTAGCCTCCTACAGTTCCATCGTTTCTTACCATTTGACGATTCTAGATGTATGAATTATACTTAAATAAGTGGAGAAATGCACACATGTGCCCATATACTGTTCTTACACAGGCTGTATCATCCTTCAGAATCATTTGGGAAATCATGGGAAAAAGAAGCAACTGCTTTGCAGAATTATCAACAAGTAGTAATTGAGCATCCCTGCATATATAAATCCAAAGCACAGCCCAGTTCTAATGTGCATATATGTGTGAAAATTGCAATTGAATGACTGGCTAGGTCGATAGTATTGATGGGAGAAGTTCAGTTTCTGGGACCATATTCTAAGTTATCTGTCTAAGTTATGGACTGGACACAGATGCTTGCACTTCATAAGGACTGGTTAAAAAAAAAAGTGTTTGGCCAAAGTATAGTGAGCTCGTTGAGCAGGGTTTTAAAATGAATCCTGTGCAGGTTGGACATGAAAACCATAGCTCTTTCAATAAATTCTCCATTCTCTTGTCTTGCTGGCAATTTTCTTTTTCAAAGGATGAAAGAAGGCGTAAGGTAGTTGATACCAATCAATATGGAAGATGTAGGGCTCTTCCCCACAGCTCAGTTAAAATGCTTTCCTCCTATCTGCAAGCAGCAGAAACATAAAGTGGCATAGATTTGGCTGACCTTGCTGTTAATCCTAGTTGCTTCTGTCCTGGCTTGCAACTGGAGCTTGGTGTCCTCATGTCCCATTCAAGGAAAGCTACCTGAGTACTGGATTCTCCCACAGTCCAAAGCAGAATGGCCCTGCAGATATGCGTGTGCCAGCCCGAAGTGGCCAATCAGTTCAGGCTAATCACCCTTCCTACAGAGTCATCTGACAGCACCACCAACACAATGGTTATGAAGCATGTCAGAGTGTACTTACAATAAGTTGTTGTGAATTGTTAGATACTGAGCGGGAGGTAGATACTGTTTTAACACTGGAACAGCTAAGCTTTAAGCTCTCTAACATATGAGTTGGAGACAAGATGAAGAGAGCATCATGAGGACACAGCAGGACATGCTGGGACATGTCCAAATTCTAGTTAGGCTCAAGCAAGGAAAGACCCTTGGTCAAGGAGGTAGAAGGAGTGGGAAAGGAGCTACTAAAAAGCAGAAATGCAAACAATATCAATGAAGAAAATAATCATTTAAAAAGAAGAAGAGCAGAACAAGCCAATGTGGCTGAAGATCCCTATGAAGACATATATAAGAGGAGTCAAGGATGACAGACCACCAAGGTAGCCTATGTACAGATTGTTTCTTTTGGCTAAGAACAAGTGTGGTATAGTGCAGAGAGCTTAGAAAGGTAGAGAACGTGTCCAGAAGGATAAAGGTCAGAATGATCTGATGCTGGCAAAGGACGTAAAGAATAATTTTTAAAAGGGTTTTTTTTCAAAAATATTCAAGATAAAAAGAAAAAAATGGTATATCTGTGGCTGTATTAAGATAGCAACATGCTAACAGGCAAAGGAAGTCAGTGGTATAAAGCATTTGAAATGGGCCTTTGCAAACTCTGTTGGTCTGAACAAAGCACCTCTCCTTGAAGCTTTTATATAGCCATGTCCTCCAGATGGTTCGGTACAGCTGCTTTTCAGGCTGTCCTCGATCAGCTGCATCTGGGCATGCATGCACACCCACTTTGCTGTGCAATTTTGGGCTGCGTTGATAGATGTATAGTTTCCCGATTGCAGGAAATAATAATTCTACTTTATTTTGCACTGGTCAGCCTCAGCCTCAAATACTGTTTCTAGTTTGGGACCATGCACTTGAAGATTTCAGACAAATGAGAACACAGGTTCCAAAAAGGATTAGAAACCAAAGCTGGCGAAGAAGTGGAAATGTTTGTCTGCCTGACGAGAAACATGATAGCATTCTTCAAATACATGAAAGGATGATGTGAAGTCCCAGAGAAGGTTCACCCCCTATCCTTATTCATGCATAAGTTCAGTTGTAAATATCTATCATGCATGATCGCCAGCGGGAAATTCTTTCCAGTAGTCTCCCCTTATTTTACAACATATTCCACTTCATTGTAGGAGTGATGCTTGTGCTGAACATAACTTGCCAGCAGGAAGTACAGAGTATGAGGATAAGTCTGGCCCTGAGGTTGATGTGTCGAAGAGCCAGGATAGTTCAGATTTCATCTCAGCCCTTTATGGCATCAGGCCATCTGTCTTCCTGTGCCAATCCTCAGCCTTAAATGTCCTAGCTTTCAGTTTTCCATGGGAAAGCTCTCCCTATCAGACATATCTCTTTTCAAACAACAGAAAAAAATGTGGAGAAGAGCATGGAGTCACAGTCAGTTCTATATTCCAGTTAATATGGTGTTTTAACCAAATGAAAAGCACAGGCCAACACCACAGTAATCATATTGAACAGCGCATTATTATTATATTATGAAAAAATAAAGTAATAGTTTATGTCTAATATTTGGTCAATGACCAGCAAAAAAAATAAATAATAATAACTAAAGTAAAATCAAATAGAGATAAAATACTAGCATAACAAAGATAAAATAACACGTAAAAATATGACATACACTGCATTAATTACCTGTGCAAGTATAAATCTAAAATATTACAGACTATGAAATAATATATATATAAACTAACAAGATAGCTAGTATGTGATAAACCTAAAGTGATAAATAAAATAGAAGGGATTATGTCTATAACCAGTTTTGCCTTATTTTCATTGCAGCAACACAGAATTTGGCTACTGCTCAAGTGATAAAGGGTTTCCAGTCTTCTAGAAGATGGTTCACATAGAAATTGTCTGGTCTTCCTGGAAGTTTACCTATTAGGGGCAGAATATAATCGTTAAGCTGTAACTGTAAATTCCTTTTAAAACCAAGTGTCATGTAGAAGAAAATCAAGGTCTCTCCTTCATTCCAGAGTGTAGGACACAAAATAACCGGATTAAGTTACAGAAAGGCTGATTCCAAATGAACGTGCAAGGGGAAAAAATCCCTAAAAGAGTGAAGCCAGTTATCTAGAGATATGGTGGTCTCCCATTGATTGGATACATTCAGGTCGATGCTAGACAGCCATCTGGCAGTGATATCTTCCTCACTGAACAAGACACTGGACTTCATGGCTGAATACGCCTCCCAACTTCTTCAAACACTTTTATTATTCTTGCCCATCTTTAGAATAAACAATATAGTTCTCTCAAACATTCATGCAGTCCTTATTAAATATTCTTTTCCTGGACTCACCCTGCATTTTGCAATAATTTCTGCAGACAAATGATAAAAGCAATCTAATTTGAGGTCAGATTTTTTTTAAAAAATAGCATGGGAAATAATGGTGTTGCTCCCACACATCTTTATCCAAGTTTGAAGTTGATTTCAGATATTTTATTTTGACCATGATTTTCTGGGCTGGACATAGTGGTGAAATGAAAGTGGAAGAGGAAGGATGGGACTTGTTCACCATGACAGTTTTCACCAGCTAATTCCACTGTTTTTTATCAACCCATATATATGTTGTTTATATTGTATGTAGGATGTAGAAGTAGAAGTTAAACATATTTCCCAAAATTACATGAAAGCAAATAGTCACTGGTCAGTAAAGTCAAAGGTCAATAAAGCCATCAGTATTTACAATCTGGGAATGTAATATAGTTTTCTTAAGAATTGTTTACTATTGATGTTTGTGAATATGCCAGTCCATTCTTGATTATATTATGGTTTCTTATGTGATGGTAGTTGTGCTAGTCAATTTAGGAATCCAAGTCTCATACTTCTGATCAGCTGGCTGAAGTGATTCAAATTATGAAGAAGAAGTGGGTGACAGAAACCAGAATAAATGCAATTTTTGTTTTTGTTGTTTAGTCGTTAAGTCGTGTCCGAATCTTCGTGACCCCATGAACCATATTGCGCCAGGCCTTCCTATCTTTCACTGCCTCCCTGAGTTTGCTCAATTTCATGCTCATTGCTTCAGTGATGCTATCTAGCCATCTCATCCTCTGCCGTCCTCTTCTCCTTTTGCCTTCCATCTTTCCCAGCATCAGGGTCTTTTCCAAAGAGTCCTCTCTTTGCATTAGCTGACCAAAGTATCTGAGCTTGAGCTTCATTATCAATCCTTCCAATGAGCAATCAGAGTTGATTTCCTTTAAGATTGACTGGTTTGACCTCCTAGCAGTCCAGGGGACTCTTAAGAGTCTTCTCCAGCACCACAGTTCAAAGGCATCAATTCTTCGGCGTTCAGCCTTCTTTATGGTCCAGCTCTCACAGCCATACATTACTACTGGAAAAACCATAGCTTTGACTATGCGGATCTTTGTCGGCAAGGTGACATCTCTGCTTTTTAATATGCTATCTAGGTTTGCCATAGCTTTCCTCCCAAGGAGCAAGCATCTTTTAATTTCATGGCTGCAGTCTCCGTCTGCAGTGATCTTGGAGCCCAAATAAATGAAGTCTGTTACTGCTTCCATTTCTACCCCTTCTATTTGCCAGGGATTGATGGGTCCAGATGCCATGATCTTAGTTTTTTTAATGTTGAGTTTCAAGCCAGCTTTCGCACTCTCCTCTTTCACCCTCATCAAGAGGCTCTTTAGTTCTTCTTCACTTTCTGCCATTAGGGTGGTATCGTCTGCATATCTGAGGTTATTGATGTTTCTCCCTGCAATCTTAATTCCGGCTTGTGATTCTTCCAGCCTGGCATTTCTCATGATGTACTCTGCATATAGGTTAAATAAGCAGGGTGACAGGATACAGCCTTGTCGTACTCCTTTCCCTATTTGGAACCAATCGGTTGTTCCATGACCGGTTCTAACTGTTGCTTCTTGGCCCGCATACAGATTTCTCAGGAGACAGGTAAGGTGGTCTGGTATCCCCATCTCTTAGCAAAGCTTTATTGATTGATTCTGTATACTTACATAAGAGAGTTCCTTTCCCAATCACCATTGGCGGGTACAGAGAACAGCATGAGACATCAGCCATGGTGAAACTACCTACATGGAGCTTTATAGTTTTATAGCCCTTCAACCTTTGTCTATACCCACCCTCCACTTTTCTGGGTTACTTAGATTGCTTATGGAAAGGCCAGAAATAACTGCATAGTTTAGGCACCAGCAAGGGAAAGTTATATGTTAGTGAGGATTAGCTACACTGTTAAGTGCCTAGCAGGGATCAGATACCTAGATAAGGCAAACATAGGAAATACAAATTGGGGACAGAGCAAGAGGCTCCTTCTCCTTAAGCTTCTGCAAAAGAAAGAGGGCACCTGTGCCTTTGTGGAGAAAACAAGGAAGACACTAGCTTGACTAAGCAAATATTATTGTGCTAATTAAAGGTAGAGTTAATTCAAAGTACATCAGCATCACCTGATCTGTATTTTTATGGAGGCCAGGAGACTCCAGTGATAGTCTGGAGTTTGTGTAGTCACTCTAAATATTGTTTGACTTCCTGGAACCCTGATTTTCCTTGAACCAGATGGTATTTTGTGTTTCCACCCTCTGAACTTCGACTGCCAGTAGAGTGCTGAATTTCTTATCCTGACTGATACCTGATTTCTACTTTAAGCATGATTTTGACTCTGCTGTTGGCTTTCAATGAGTTTCACTTTGGAAGTGCCTTTTAGGAAGCCGATAAAGATGCTCTATCTAATCTTTCTCTTTGTTAAGCTACAGCTCGTGAGAGTAAATTTTTGTCTCTTTAAGCTTTTTACTTTGGACACTAATATTTTTATATCAATCACTATATTCTTTTACAACCCAAGCAATTATGATACTGAAAAAATATTTTAAATATATAATAGGTCGTTTCTCTTCCTCTGTAAGGTTTGATCACTGTATTAGATTGTGCTAGAAAAATGAATGTGTCCAAGCCACAAACATCAATGTTTTTGAACTATGACATTTGGAATGAAAAATGCCCCTTTTAAAGTACTCCCATTCCTTTATCAGCCAGGTTATTTGTTGTCAATCTTCAGATAATAAAGGAACTTTCAGACTGAATCTTGAATAGAAGCCATGTTATAACTACTACTATTTTCCTAAAAGCATTTTTTTTCCTGACAGTATCATCTGAGGTTTTATTGGTACATGTACAAGACCATCACCTATGCTCTCTCATTCATTTTTTAATAATGTGTCATCTATGGGTCTATATATTAAGTAAGGATATTGCTGGGGAAAAAATCTAAAACTATCCATCTTCTCTTGATAGTATTGATTTCTTGTCTAAATTCTTCAGACACTTCCATGGTAGAAAAATATAAGAAAATAATGCTGGGGAGTATTTGCACTGAATGTTGAGTGTTATCCAGTTAAGGAAATCCCAGTCCATAGAATAAGACTTCTCATGAAGAAAACAACTTGGGGTGGAATTTATACTAGCAGCTATGGAGACTAGAAACAATGTAACAGCCTTTCTGAATTCCATAACCACCAGAGGGTACCCCCACAGCTAATTTTGGGTAGCCCAAAGCTTTAGAAGCTAGGCAGAGTAGGTTCTACTCAGTACTTGAATGGGAGTTATCAGGGACCAGCAGAGCTGTACACCGGAAAATGAAAAAAGGTCCCAAGAAAACTGCACGTGTGTCCATGAAATCACTTGGGATTAGACTTAACTCAAAGGAGATTCTTATCTTCGTTGAGAAGCAGGTACTATTTCAGTTCATTTTGTCTCTTGATGGGAAACTAGACCTATAATGGGATATATAGATAACATTTTTCAGGAAATTACTAACAGTGTAGTCTTAGGTTTCTGTACTCAAAAATAGATTTTATTGAATTCAGTTGGACTCCCTGTTAGGACAGTGGGTATAAGAATGTAGCTTAAGTGAGTGTTTATGTGTGAACTAAATTTCAGAAGCACTGGATGCTGAACTCATGTTCCCCCATTTTTAATAAAGTTTAGATGCACTGTTCACAGATTTTACTGATCCTGTTTATGGCATTCAGTGATGTAAAAATAATAAGGGCAATTGTCCGTGTAATTTCACACAAAGGATGTGTCTAAATATGGTTCCAGAATCATAAAATCTTTGACATGCTCTTCCATTTTGCAACAACTGTATGTTAGGTCTTATGTCCTAGAGTTTATGAATCCTCACAGCTCTTAGAAATTCATTTATTTTTTCATGTGGCTATCATGCAGCAATTTTCTTCATCCTATCCTGCCATGTCAGAAGTTAAATCATTCCCAATATTATTAATTATTAATATTATTAATCACTGAATGTATTCTACATTTATACTGTAGCAGCTGCTTGTCCCCTAAATATAGTCCCCTAAATTTAGTCCCCTAAGTATATATCATTTATAATAGAGTTCCAAATTTATGGAACATTTATGATGTATCTGTACATGTATGTTATATATAATGTTACAGCTGATTGTCCCCCATTTCTGTGAAGTCAGAGGGGAACAAAGTCTGGAAATATTTTTCAGTGATGGGGCTGGTCCCTCTGGAATGACCTCCTATTGGAAATACATCTGTCTCTAACACCGTCCACCTTCAAGAAAAAGCTGAACACAGAGCTTTTCCTGAGGACTTCTGGGGCCTGGGGCCATCCATTGTGCTTAGGTTTTATCTGTCTTATCTCTATGTTTCTATATTTTAGTGTATTATCTTACTTTGTGAGTTGCCCAGACTCTTGTGATTATGGTGGGATATTATTATTATTATTATTATTATTATTATTATTATTATTTTATTGGATTTCTCCCCCGCCCATTTCCCCCACAATAGGGGACTCTGGGCGACTTACAGAAAACATTAAAACTATAAATATATCTAAAACACATAATACATCCAAAATTTAAAACAGTACTAAAAAAAGGAAGATCCAAGAAGATGGAAAATCAGGCTGCGGAGAGCTGGCCACTATGCAGCTAGCCATCCCCCTGCTTGAAGTGTTCCCTCCCCACCCCAGGCCAAGTGGCAGAACCAGGTCTTCAAGGCCCTTCGGAAGGCCAGGAGTGAGGGGGCCAATCACACCTCTGGGGGCAGAATGTTCCAAAGAGCGGGGGCTACCGCAGAGAAGGCCCGCCTTCTGGACCCCACTAGATGGAGTCCAAAGCATGCCCTCTCTGTGCGATCGGGTGGGATGGGTTGAAGACATAGGGGAGAGGCGGTCCCCTATAAACTTGATTGATAAATAAATAGATAATATTTATATTCACTTTAGTTTTTTTTTAATTTCTGTTGCATAAAAATATTGTAAAAGAATATCGGCAACACAGTCCTATGAACACCATTAAAATTATACTGAACTTGCATTTGAGTAGACATACATAAAACTGTAATATTTTGAAATGAATGATCTTCATTAAAGAGATCTGTCACTGAGCAATTTCTTTGCCTCTCATATGCAAAGACATACATTTATTTGTTAATTGGATTTATACCCCACCATAATTGATCAACTTTCAGTGGACATATAAATATTTCTTATTCATAATTTATCATGTTTGAAAGTGCATTAAGGATTGGTCTGTGTGTGCATGAACATGCACCTTTGAATCAGACTTGACTCCTGGCTACTACTTGCACAAGTCCCTGAAGTTTTCTTGGCAAGGTTTTTTGGAGTAATTTGCCCTGGCCTCCTTCTTCCTAGGGCTGAGAGAGAAGGACTGGCCCAAGGTCACTCAGCTGGCTTTGTGCCTAAAGTGGGACTAGAACTCACAGTCTCCTGGTTTCTAGCCTGATGCCTTAACCACTTCACCAAACTCATGTATTGTTCTCGTGTATTACGATTACCATGATAAAAACTATAGTTTCTTTTCACATTAAGAGTTAATTCCTTTTTAAAATTTCACTAACAAATAATACTAGGGTTATATACATTTCAGTTTAACTATGGCCCTCTGTTTACCCTTCCTCAACCTTCTTCCAAGAAACCTCTACTTTCTTCACAGTTAAATTTCTATTTTTCTTTATATCAGAGTGAATTTAATCTAGAAATGGATAGATAATGGGATTTCTAGTCTGTGCTCATTCAATTGAAAATTCATTCTGTCCTGTACTCTGTGATTTTTTTAGGCATACAATTCTTCAACATGCACTCATTTTACCACAGTGTGAGTGCATTCCCTGTACACATTTATCCCAAATATTTCCCTTTTTTTTTTTTTTTTAAGCCAGGAACCTCTTTGAAACCTTTGAAAGTGCAGTCCAAAAGATAATTGTGTTCTGAATCCACATTAAACTGCAAAGTGAGAATTAGGTCATTTCACTTGGAAATGCAGACCAAATTTAATTCACCAGTATCCCTAATTTAATCAGCCTCATATACTGCATGTGATGAATTTACAGAGATCTGTTAGCATCCGTGGACAATTTTGGCCACATGTTACTACAGTACAGGGAGGTTAATCTGTGTCTAACACCGATATGTCAGCCTTTTTCCTCTAAACTGCTGCATACCAAATTACACAAGTTTTGGGACATTCCACCAGAAAAACATTAACATTTAAATTAGATTTAAAATGTATTTGTTTATTTGTTTATCTGTTGTTTCATGTAGTGTTAGGGGCAGCTTTCAAGAATGCAATTTTACCAAGGTGTCTCAAAAGAAACACTTGTTTCAGGTTATGAATACCCACACATTGTACAGGCTTGTGTAACATTACTGTACAGTTCTAGTCCTTTCCAACTTACCTAACACCTCAGCAGCATTTTTTTACACTTACATTATATTTTTTCTATAGAAAAGAATATATGTAGCTCAGGGTTGAACTGTGGAGTCCTTGGTGCTCTCTGAGCCTGGTTGTTTGCTTGCAGATGTTTCATTACCGAACTAGGTAACATAATCAGTGCTAGTAAGTGTGGGGTTTGCTCCATGTTTATATGCAGTAGCTTGCCCTGCCAGTATTGCCGGGGGCGGGAGGGGAGGCATTCTCCTTGGTAGTTCTCTGATTAGGGTATTGTTTTCTGCTAGACTGTTTGGTGTTAATCCCTGCTTATCTGTATGTTGGTTGCTGGAGAGGATTTCTGGTCTTTTGTTTCCTTCTTAGCTTTTTTATTGTCTCTTTTGAATGGTGTGTAGATATGGTTTAAACCACACTCCCACCAACACTGGCAGAGCAAGCTACTGTATATACACAGGGAGAAAACCCTGCACTCACTAGCACTGATGATGTTACTTAGTTGGGTAATAAATGTCCATAAGCAAACAACAAAGCTCAGAGAGCACCAAGGGCTATATAGTATGTCTTCTACATTTGTCTTGTTCACACCAGTATTGTGACGGAATGGAATTATGAAGGCCAGGCTCAGGGAGATAAGCGTTTTCTTAGTTCACCGAAAGAGCGTGGGAACTACAAGAGGATGAGGCTGGCACCTCCCTGAGGAATTCACAGTGTTGTGGCTGGCTGGCTTGGGACCTGGGGTTTCAGTCTGGGAAGATTCTTGCTAGAGGTTGAAGCTAATAAACAGCTGAACTGATTTTGCATTGTCTCTTGGAGTTCCTTGGGCTAAACCTGATAAGTATTTAAGGCCGTGGTCCTATAAAATTCAGCACTTTTCTTGGGCCAAGTAACCACATTTCTCTGTTTTTCTCCATTTTAACTAACTTCTATCAAATGTATTACATTGCTGTCGAAGGTACTCTATTCTATCCCTGACATTTTCATACTCAAAGAAGAAAAAGTAATCAGTACATTCATAAAATTGGAACCCCAAAGCTGTCATATACAATTTGTTTGTACTTTTATTATAATATTAGTACTGGTACTAGTATGTATTATTACAATTATTACGTTTATTACCATTTGTTTGCACATTCATGATATTTTTCTTAGTTTCTAAAACCCTAAAATTTAGGTTTGTGAACTTTTAAATGATATTTTTCACAGCTAGTTTCTTTTTTCTATTGCTTGCACTTAGAAGCTTTAGTGCCACCCAATCTGTTGCTCTCTACAGTAGCTGTGCTTGATTACCAGTCCCATCTTATGAGATGTAGCTCACTATATCTCAGAGCCATATGTTGGAGAAAGCTGCTTCAGCAGATCTGATTTCTGAACTTTTCTCTGATGTTTAATTGTCTGAATAAGCCTTTTATTGCCTCATATACTTCATTGTGAACATTCTCTGTTAATTTAAATAATTAGCTTCTTTAGGGCTTGCAGAATATTAAATATGAAAACGGGGCCATCGTACAGCATTAACAACATGGCAGCAATTAGTTGGAGATCTATTTAGTTAAAGAGAAAAGTTATAATGTTCACTTTATCATAAGAAGAAAAGGGTTGAAAGTGGTGCAAGGAAATTCTCATTATAAATAGAACAAGGGCAGCTAACCCAGAAACATTCTCATCTTGAACTTTATTTGCTCAGTGTACATAGTATAAAACCAAATGGTGCTTCTACGGTGGATTCATTTGAGAAGCAATTGTGATGTAAATGAAAAAGGCTCAGCAAGTACTGTATGGCAGAGAAAATGCTATTGGAAGGGCTAAAATGGAGGAAGCTAATCACGAAGATGGAAGTTTCCATGAATGGCTTTTGAGTCGAGTGGTTGGGAGGCAGGGCATCCATCCTTGTTCGAAGCTGTAGTGCAGCTTCTTTATGTCACCAGAGCCGACTGAACCTCATTTCTAAACACTATGGAATATAACTATTTTGCAACTTAAGGAGACCTTCCTTCATAATTCTCTTGGGGCTTATTTTTGGGACTATACTTTTAAAAGAAGAAATAGAGCATTAATTTGAATCTGATTACCTTGCAAAAAGCTGGATGACAAGTGGAATTTAAAAGAGACTTAAAAGTTACTTACAGTGAAAAGGGAAGGTTTATTTGTTAGAAGTTTGGTTTTTTGACAAAACTCTGTTTGCATAATGAGGTTTGCTTTTCCCATGGGAAAGTCGCATGTTTTGCTGGATTATGTCTGTTGATTGGCTGGGTCTCTAAAACAAAAGAAGATTGTAACTTGATCCCTGTATGTTTCTCTTTGATGCCTGCCTGCAGTTCCAACTTGAAAGACATCAGAGGGCATGAACTGTCAATTTACTTTCACTTATAATTAATTATATCTGGCTATACATTTGGGTAAATGGAAAAAAAAAACTTTAGAAGAATATGGCTATGAGGTTTGCTTTGGGAGAAAAAATGGCTAGATGAGGTCCTTTGGAGCAACTGTTAGAAGATAAAATTACTCTTTTAAATTATTCCACCAAGTGCCATATCCTGAGAGGATATGTATTTGTGGACCATCAGAAATAGAAGACATTGCACATATCCTGTTCAATTGTTAATTATATGCCTCCATAAACGCTCAGTACTTACAGACACTACTTGATAGAACCATATATTGGGACTCTAACAAAAGATTATCTTGTTTCTTTCAGGGCACAAACAAATATGTAGCCACTAGAACTGTCAGATTCCTAGTTAGGGCTGTCCAACAGAGAACATGTTTTATAGAACAGATCAGGGTTGCATGCAAAGGTGATTAATTCACCTAAACACATTCTGTTTTCAAATTTTAATATTCATTTTATTATATATCTATGCACTTTATTTTATCTTGTACTATTTTATCCTACCTTTTATCCTTACTCTATCTTACCTTACTACATTTATCTATTTTATCTCACTGTAGTCTATTTTATCTTATTTTACTGTACCTCACTTCACTCCATTTTATTGTATCTTACTCTGGCTGATGCCTATGTTTTGATATGGTCAAATGACTAATCAATCAATAAAGTATACTATACTATACTATACTATACTATACTATACTATACTATACAGTACTTTTTAAAATTTGCTTCAGTCAATGTTTGATCAATTAGGAGCTAAATCCAAGTCCTTTGAAAAAAAAGGTAGAGATAAGAGTAGATAAGATGGTTAACTTTGAAAAAGAGGTGGAGACTGGCTTAAATGTGGAATTTAAGTTCAAAAAAATGTGGGACTATGAAGGTGGTATGAACAAAGAATGTGTGGATTCAAACATGGATTTGAAATGGCCAAAGGATAAGAGTGATATGGAAAAAGATACCAGAATGGATTTACAAATGGAATCAACTGATGTTACAGTGTTTAAAGAGGACATACAACTAGTGGAGAAGAGTGACTTGGAAAGATTTTTCATCTTGGATCTGCAAAAGGAATGTGTTGAATCAGTGAGGCTGCTCCTGGGAAGAGACAAAGAGAAATTACTGGGATGTTTCTGAGAGAAGGAGAGCCTGATCTGGAATCAAGTTGTGGGTAATTATTTGAAAGGATTAAAGCTTAAGCTTTTTAAGAGTAAACGGAAGGTTTACAAAATGAATTTATTTGACTATGGTTAACATATATGCTGAGGCTTCTGGTAGTTATTAATGGGATTTTTTGTGACCAGGATTGAATGACAATACTTCAAGAATCTGGGTATAAAGTTTACTAAGGTTAAAATATATTTGTTATTAAATGTATGGAATTTTTGTTCTTCTGTATGATAATAGTAGTAAGGTTTTGATATGTATAAAGGTAGAAGGATGTGACATTCTCTATAACTTTATTTTTATATATGACAACAGCAAGGCTTTTAAATGCACAGGTGGAAAGATAAGACATTACCTACAGTGGAAGAATGGCTGGTGAAGTTGATGGAGTTGGCTGGGACGGCAAAATTGATGGCTTTGACTCGAGATTAAACACTGCACAATTTTAGTGCTAACTGTAAACCTTTTTTGGACTATTTGTGGGATATAAAAAAAAAATAAAATTATGTTGTATGGGTTTGATGATTAGAAATAACATGGGCCAATACAAATGATGGGAGTTATGTTGTAAATTTAGAGGAAGAGTTAGATGTATATTGTTATCTGCTGTAGAGAGGGTCGGAGGTCAATTCTTTGTTTGCTGTTGTTGCTTTTCTCTTTTTTTTCCTTTTCTGCACTTTTGATCTTTACTATTTTCTCTTTTTCCAATTCCTTTTCCCCCCCTTATTCTCTTAATATTAGTTTTTGTTAGTTTTTACTGGTCTTTTTTTTTTTAAATTAATAAAGTTACTATAAAAAAGAGAGAGAGAAAGGTGAAGTGACTGCTCCCTTCTCCAAAATCTGAGCAGATGGAAGGGGAATTCCATAGGCTGTAGGCGCAAGGGGAGAAAGAATGGATTTCGCCCTGAGCAAATTAGCAATGCAAACAGTTGTGAAGGAAGGGAGAATGACAGTGAGTAAGAATGGTGGTATTTTTTGGAGTTATGCAGGTATGCAATAATCAGTTAAACCTTTTAAGCAAGCAAAAAACTCAGCTGATTTTCTTTAACTATCCTTTTTCTAAAGGTCTTACAGAGAGTTCATCAGTCAGTAACAGTGATTTATTTCTCCCAACAGGTAGCAGTTTTTGTCATAAGGTCATTTTGCACAATGTTGGCAGTCCCCACTATATTGCTAACTTTAAAATAAATTCCTTGTTTCCTTTTAAAGCCCTGCTGCTACACAGTACTGCTCCAGGACACAAAGATAATTATTAAATAATTAAAAACAGGAAGTAAACCAAATGCTTGGTTTAGAGCTAATAATTCCAATGACAAATAGAAATAACTGCACTAAAAAAAATGTTACAATCACAAGACATAATTTAGCATTTTGGGTTATTTCTAGCATTTTGCCAGTTTTATATATGATAAAATATCTATATCTAGGTGAGTTTAATACAGATTTTTTTTTAAGCTATGTCATCTAAATATCTTCTGGGAAATTGAATGGTCCCTGTGACTTCTCTGCAATTATACAACTACTCACATAGGTGATTTTCCTACTCAGATGTAGGAAAACTAAACTCCCACTAAACGTCCAAGTAGATATGTGTTATTAAAGTATGCATGGTTAATCACCCTCCAAAAGTCACAGGTTTGCCGATTTACTTTTAGATAATGTATATAAAAAGGCTCATAAGATGGAAATATGAGAAGTTATGAAAATATGAAGTGTCACAGGAAATCATGCAATCAGCATATTTCGTATTTCAATCAACACATTTATTTATTTAAGCAATTTATATAACCACCCAACTCACTCACGGTGACTCCGGGCAGCTTACAAGAATAAAAGTTCAATATCTTTTCAGTATCAGGCATTAACAATGATAGCCCTACTCTTCGTTCTATATCAGTGTGTTATTACCAAACATTTTCATACATTCTTTACCGTAAGTATGGTCTCAGTTCCCTGAGGAAGGCTCAGAAGATGCTCTATATAGGATTTATTTAGTTATTTAAACAATTTAATAGAGCCCTCCCCCCATCTCACAGCAGTGATGCTGGGGTGCGTACCAACATTAAAACCACCATTACAACATATAATCCTTTACACCTTGGTTAAAACAACACCACCCAAAACGAAAAGCTCTATCACCAGTAGACCTTGTTTAACCTCCTGGCCCAAATACCTGGGGAAACAGAGCCTTATGACAGGGTTGAGGCCATCCGTATCTCTGAAAGGATGCTGATGCAGAGTTGCGCAGTCACAGAAAAGGCACAACTCTGGGGTGTAACAAGATGGCATTGTTTGATGCAAGGGACCCATAGCATATCCTCCCTGCCAGACCTGGTGGGTCAGGTAGAAACAATGGGAGGCAGCTGGTCCAACAAATAGCCTGGTCCCATGCCATGTAGGCTTTATAGGTGTCAACCAGTACCTTGAATTGAAGCCTTCTATGAGTTCACAGAGCAGCAGCATTATATGATGTATCAAAAGGCCCCCAAAACTGCCTGCTCTGCTGTATTCTTGACCAGTTGCAGCTTCCAAATGCTCTTCAAGGGCAGCCCCATGTACAGAGCATTATAGTATCCAATCAGGAGGTGACTAAGGCAGGAGTGACCATGAGCGAGGCCTCCTGGTCCAGGAATGGGTGCAACTGGTGTACAAGACAAACCTGTGCAAAGGCCCTCTGGCCAATGCTGCCTTAGCCTAGCGGGAAAGTAGATAATGGGAATTTGTGATCCCAAACATCAGAGGACACCAGAATTGGGAAGGCTGCTTTAATTTATCTGCTTCAGAAAGTAAATAAGTGCAGAAATCAAGTCTTCGAAATGTACGCAGTATGCTTTTCTATTTAGAAAAAAAGTTATTTCCTATTTTTTAAAAAGGATTTTTTTCCAGATAAATATTTCAAAAGTATGTATCAGGAAAAAAACTAGTGTGTATGTGTGTGTATTTCAATAGTTTTACTTCACTCTTCTCATAATTTGCTTTCAATTTTTAAAATTACATTCATTCAGTTGGTCATATATTTGATCATTATTTTTCTATTTATTTTAAAATCTAATCTTCTGTACTGGTTGAAGGCTGTACTTCAATATTTTCCATCAAAACTGCATAATACTGCAGCCTGTTTTATAGTTACAATCATATTAGCAAAAAAAAAGTTCCTCCTTTGTACGCCCTGAAAAAAGTTTATATTCTACCGTCTTCCTATTAATTCCAGTGAGAGACTCACCTGCAATTTTTCTGACTGTAATTTTTATATAGATCCTCTTATTGATATGGCATTTTATTCACTAAATTGGAAACGCACATGGAGAGTAGCATTGTCTAAGTCTGAACACATATGGAAACTACTGACAAAGCCCAAATTTTCTAAATGTAGATTTCAATTTTTATTGTCCTGAATTACCCCTTCACCATAACTTTTCTGTGACCTGTTTTCTAAATACAGAGTCCCATTCTTTCACTGTTATTGCTCTTCCTCTGTCTGATGACAGTCTCAACTCTTTTCAATCAAAATAGTGCTTTTGGTGGCACAAATGCAATGAAGAAAGGTAGCAAGACAGCCTTTGGAGAATTTCAGTGCTCCCATTCTTCACAAATAGAAGTAGCTCATACAGCTTCCTCTCCCAGCAAAAATTTTATATGCAAACCACAAGGCAAAGGCATTTGGTCATATATTTGATCATTATTTTTCTATTTATTTTAAAATCTAATCTTCTGTTCTGGTTGAAGGACTGTACTTCAATATTTTCCATCAAAACTACATAGTACTGCAGCCTTTTGTAGAGTTTCAGTCATATTAGCAAAAAATTCCTCCTTTGTACAGCTGAAAAAAGTTTATATTCTATCGTCTTCCTATTAATTCCAGTGACAGACTCACCTGCAGTTATTCTGATTGTAATTTCTATATAGATTATCTTACTGGCATGACTCAAAGGCAGAAAAAAAATTGACCTTCATGGTAGTTCACATTGCTCTCTACATGTCCTCTGCATTTCAAGGATAGAAGACACGAAGATAAACTCAGGTTAGATAAAGGAGCAGAAATGGACATTCCCAGTGTTAAAACATTGAGTTAAAAGCAAATAAGCATATTTCCCTTCATTTCTGTTCATTTGGCTCCATTTATTTATACATGTATTTTGTTTTTTCATTCATTTCTAAACTGAGTATACATCACTAGAAAGGAAAATACCATTGATATAATACATTAGGGTATCATAATTTAACAGAAAATTAATAGAAAGCCTATCAGATATTTTTATTATGGCAATGGTTTTAAAGCTAGTACGAAAACCAAGCTCATAATGTACTGTCTGAATTCAGGGACATTCCTCCACTTTGGCACTTTTCACATATATTGAGCTGGAAATTTGAAATGACTTAGTGTACTGCTTTCAGGATTTACAGAAATAAGTCTTGTTCTCTCATACTCCTCTCCTTCATTGTTAATATTTAGATAACATTAAAATATTGGGCATTGAAATGTTTGCGTCTATGTGGAGATAAAGCATTCAAATAGTTAATATTCAGAAAAAGTAAACCCTGAGAGATCATTGTCCTAGGCATACATTGAGATGTCTGGTATGAGTAGTCATAATAATCAAGAAGATAATTGAAATTATACATATTTTGAGGTGAAAACATATGAAAAGAGAGCTTACCGGAGCATATAATCAGAATATTAGTATCTGAAAACAATTTGGTGAAGTATCACTATAGTTGTCCTCTGGCTCTGTAATGGCCAACTTTCAAGGTCTCCTTATTATAAAGAAACAAAAGCAATTGCCATTTTACCATGAGAAGATATCTTCTAATAAATTCAACGCTATAATTCCAAATTTCTCTGACCCTTTAATCCATTAACTTTCCAAAATCCATATATTAAGCACCCTTTTGCTGCATAGTCTAAAAAAAAAAATCATATATTTTCAAAATGTTTAAGATCAAATTTATACCATCGTCTTTTAAGGAGGTGGAGACTCACCTGATGAATACAGTAAAACCTTGCTGGTCCGAAAAGTCTTAATTTCTCCAATATACAACACATTAAAAATTAATCCAAAAAAGTGATTAAGATATAAGGCTTGGTCGAGCTTAGTGTCCATAAGGCCGCTTTGCGAGTATGAGCTTGATGTAATCCCAATTCCCAGCCACTCCGCTGATAAGCCAACTGTAAAATGACAGTTTCCGTAGCCTACTCATGAGTAGCTGCTGTCCAGGGTCATGTGGATTATCTCCACAATCTCTTCTTTGATCCAGAGGCCCGGATCCAACATTCGGATACTGTGGCCCGGATCCAACATTCAGTGGCAATTTCCCTCAAAAAAGCTGTCTTACTAGCCAGCAAGCCAGTAAGATTTCAGCTCCCCATGGCACTCACAGGAAGTCCATGAAGCATCACTACAGTTGTGCAAAATTACAGATAATAAAGCATGAAGATTATAATTGAAGCATAAATGGCTAGAATCATGCCCAATTGGAGATGAAATTAAAAACCCTTAAGTTCTTCTTCCTGGGGTTGATAATGTCGAATGATTTTACTACTAACATTTCCCTGTGCAGTGTAATGTATAGAAATTGTGTGGACTTCTTACACCTTGGTTTCAACTAGAGGAGAACCAGTATAAAAATGGGCTTTAAGAACAGACCTTCTGTATATTTACATGTATTTGTGTGCACACATGTACAAATATACATAAATTCTGCTTATGACTTGCAGTCTAGGGAAATAAAATTTCTGATATACTATATCTGCAGAAAAGGAAAATGATCTTGAATTTAAGGGAACCTTCCCTCCAAAAGGGAAGATTAAACAGAGAAGAAAGCATTTGTCTCCCTTACTCTATTCTTAATGGAGCTTCCCATTTTAGACTTTTTTAGAGAAAAGTGTTTTAAGCTTTTGGGGGAAAAGTATTTTCTTTCAGGTAAATACATTAAGTTCTGATATGATGTACTTTCCAAGATCAACAAATTGTACACAGGGTGATGTAGTGTAACTCCAGTCATCTTGAGAACAGGCTGATTGAGCTTGATCTTAACTAAGCAGAGTTCTGACACAGGGAGGAGCAAGAAGGCCAAATGACATCATGACATCACAATACAATCATGAGGCATACTGACAGAATTATGACAGAAGTACATAATTGTGTCCTTTCCACTATGACATCATGATCTTAGTGTCAATTTGCCTTATTATGGAAGCTATGGGGAGAATGTTCTTTTCATGAACCTCTTACAAATTTCAGTACCATCAGCTACGTATAATTTGCTGCTAGTCTGGAGTGTGAATAGAGAAGCCTACGCTGCTATAATTCTGTTTCTGCCTAACAAGTAGATTATGAAACATGTTGCTTGATGGCTACCACTGGCATACTCAGTGGAAGCTGTCCTGAGGAGCGCTGTCATATTATTCAAGATACAACAGCACTTAATGCTATGCTGTAATTTCAAATCTCAGTACAAATTATTGTTTCAGACAAAAATGTACATGTTTAAGACGTCAAACTGTCATTTCATCTTGGCTATAGTATAATTACACATAGAAAGAAAATAATGCAAATGGCAGTCAGGCTGAAAACCTATTTTTAGTAGTAACTTTGACAATATAGTAGCTATATAGATAGCATTTTATAACTCAGTTCAATGAGAAAAATTTAAGTACATTAAAAAACATGAATTCTTTGAATTTTCATAGTTATTATTTACATTTTTAGAGTTTAGTAATATGAATGAGTTTAGTGCATTCATCATTGGCATAACACATATTTTTTGCCATTGGTTGAGATCCCAAATTAATCTACTTTACTGTCCTGCATTTCCACCTGTGACAGATATTTTGTAGCTATAAAGCATTCTTTTCCATGCTTTTATAGATGACTAATTTTACGTGAACATGTAAAGCTGCATTACTAACCACATGAAGAATTTTAGAGTTTAATTTTCTACAATGAGTTTAATTCATCTCCTATAAATAATCCATGGCAATAACTCCCTCTGTGTATATACGTGTGTGTGTGTGTTTGTCAGAGTAATAGCTCCTTCCCTTCTTTCTCCCTTCAAAATTACAAGCTGTGTATAAATAAATTTTCATTGAAAGAAAATAGCTGTAATTCTAAAACTATAATTTTATCTAATTTTTATAAGCACTGTCTTTTCCAAATTATATTATAATCAGTATTTCCAGCCTCTTCATGGGATTTTTCAAAGGTCATTTCATTATTTTTTTAGAAATATTAGGTGAAAAGAAATTAAGAACAAAGTTTCATCTCACTGAAATTATGGGTTTTGTGTAAATGTTTCTATTTAAGACAAGAAGTGTATTTAAACGTTCTCCTTGCTCCCTTCTTGATGACTTCATTTTTTAGATGCTGTGCTGCTTTTCTAAATACATCTTAGAAGGACTGATCCATGTGATATCTAAACTAGGAAAAGATAGTCTGTGGCAACAAGCACAAGGGTCACAAGCAACCTTCAATCTAATTTCATGTGAATTTTTGTTTAATTTCAAAGCCTTAATTAAGTAAGAGTTCAGTTTAGACCTCTGGCAAAAATTAATTATTCTAACTTTCTAATGTCTAACTTTAAGCTTGATATGGAGGAGATGTGAATAATTCCAAGTGTTTCCAGATGATTAAAGGGTATTAGGCCCATAAACTTTTGCATAGCTGGCACCTTTATTTATTTCTTTAAAAGAAAGTTCACATTGTCCCACTCACAATTCACAGAGTCACTTGTTGAGATGAGAGGCTTTACAAATTGATTGAAGAAATAAATATATCTGTGACTCTGGGCAATATACAAAATGTTTGTTTTTCTTAATGAAAAAATAAAAAATAAAATAATCCAACCAAATTAAGCAGGAGCCATAAGCTGCAAACTGGCTCCAAGTGGGGAAGTGCAGTCCTGCCCAGAAACAAGGTGGAAAATCTCCACAACTGGATCCTGTTACCCATGACCAGGCAATGTTCAATGTGCAAAAGCTGATAGGTCAGACTGGAACAACATATGACATCAGTCAAGACCAAAAAGTGTACCCCACTTCCCTTTGGCTGCACAATTAATATATGCTGAGAAGTCTTATATTGTATATTTATTCTGTTTTATTTAACACAGTAAAAAATATTTTTATTATCCAGATCTTGTGGTAGGTTACAAGCCATAATAAGGCAAACCAGTTAAACCATGTAAAATAAATATTAATTTGAATAAAAATGCATGTCCATAATCAAAATATTACCTATAGAGAGACATTTAAAGGCCAAACGGCATGATTATGCTGTAAATACCAAGTTCTGAATGTGAGAGTAAAAAGCCAATCATTGAACTGGTGCCAAAAGAAGGTTATTCCCAAGCTGGAGTGTCACAATCGGACAGACTCCCTGCCACATTCCTCATATTATAACAGACCCAACACAACATATGGAGAATCACTGCCAGTTAACAAGACCCATGGGTTCTGCTGACTGCAGCATGAAGACACTTTGCTAACAATTATAAAGAGACATTTGTTTTGATGTCACCTCCATCTCATACCCAGATGAGGCAGCCTGAAATCATCTTTAATTGTTCTGCTTTAAAAGACATGTTTGCTCTCTTCTCCTGACACAATCTTGCCAAAAATCGGCAGTGTTCCAGTGAAAAGGCTGACAATGAAGTCATCAGGGGTTGGCTGTTTCGCTGTGGTCATTCCCCCTCTATCCAGTCACTCGGCAGTACGTTCTATGGCCACTTTGACTTGGCTTTTAAGAAAGCCAAGACACTTGACTCATGCAGGCTTCATTTGTTGTTATTCTGACACAGAAATATCAATCTCCTGGAAGACCAGTGCTTTCCAAATGCATACCAGTCTTCCAGGAGATTAATATTCCTGTGTCAAACAAACAAGCAAATAAAAACCCTGGCTGACAGGCCAGCAGGAGATAGAAGAGGCCCTGGGTGAAGCCAGAAGGAGATATTTCAATCAGGGTGTGAGCTCTACCCTGACTAAAAGGCGAAGGTGTTTTTAACATGGTTCTATCAATCTCTCAGAAAATCAAGACTTTTTTTTTTTAAGTTAACATAGGAATATTATTCTTCCGTTCACCAGACACTGCCCTCTACATACATTTGTTGAGCTGCATTAGAGACATTGTGTGCATGTAGATTTGTTAGTTGGGTTTTGTTTTTTTTTCTCCTTTTTGGTCATAGGTCTATCGTTTCCCAGGCTAAATAAATAAATACATCTGTTGATGAGGGAAACAGAAGGCAGCTTTGTTGATTTTTCTTGGAAGCTCCATCCTTACTGATAAGTGTTGTGGTTTGCGTCTTGGACTCTTTTTCTTCCAGGAAAACTGTAATCTGTCTGTGGTGTGTGCGTTCGTGTGTGTGTGTGAGATCTGTCTGACCAGTCAGTGAAGCATATACAGGGAGTGGGATGAAGCAGGAAGAAGATTGTCAGAACCTGCATCACCCATCTGTTGTTGTTTGCCATTGTATTGCAGTCATTGGGAGTTAGAGTGAATTGGTTCTGCCACTAGTAACTAAAGGGGGGGGGGGGTTCTGTTAATGGTTGTAATGGGAGCTGGGAAGCAACTTAACCATATATGGGCATTTTCGCCTGGCTTGATTGCCGGCAAGGCAGCTGGGGCCCCAAAGAGCCAGGAAGAGGCTCGGGGAGGAGGGGGGAGGAAGGAAAAAGGTCACCACCCGGTGGAGAAGACTCAAGACGCCAGGCAATCAAGGGAGGGGGGATAAATAGGGGGAAGTTTAACCAAGGCTTTAGTTTTAGCAATGTTCTGTTTACAAGCTACCTGTACCACTCAATAAAGAGTATTTTTCTGAACCAAGCCTGGTTGCATGAGAATACTTTGGAATTGGGAGTCAGATGGGGAGGACTTGACAAAGATGTTACAAGGATGAAATAGGAGAATGAAAAAGTCATTGGAGAACAAGTTGGGGGGAATATTTTTGAGATCTACAAACTTAAGGGGTTTAGAATTTCCACACTGAAGACTGCATTCCTGAAAGTATGTCATGACCTTTTCAAGTCTCAAGTCTCCAGTTTGGATTGAATCAGGGCTGATTTTCACACAGGCAAGGAAGGATTGTAAGAGGTTGTTGCTTGATTAACCAGGCCTCATTAACCAAATCCTTTGGTTCATTCTGATTTCTAGCTTGTTTCTTAGTCATGCTCCCTGATTTATCCTTTGGATGTGATTTGTTACTCAGTCTTCACAACTGATTGCAGAACCCTGTTTGAGGCCTGTCAGTTGTGAGTATAAGAGAGTGAGAGAAAAACAAGGCCATAAACGTTTGGGGTGGGGGTGGGGAGCCCAAGAGTTGTCTAAAATGCTTTTGGTACACAATTTCTTCCACTGAGGGAATTATACATGGTATAATGGATCTTCTGCCCTCTGCCTGGGAATGCTTCTATTTATGCTTTGCTTGTATGTTTTTAAATAAAGCAAATCTTACAAAAGAACTGTTAAATCTCCAGCACTGTCTTATTTAAATCTGTTTTGTAATGTTGTACCTGTAACTTTCTACCACTCAGCATACTGGGGAATGTGCTACAATATATTGCTGTCAGGTTTTACAGAAAATGCTGAGAAAAGGCAGTAAGCTAATGCACTACATATAGCTAATTAAAAAAGGAGTGGGAAGGGGAAACTATTCTTCAATTCCACACTGTTAGCTGGAATTATTCCCACAGACTTCTAAAATTTAATCTTCTGAAACCCACATAAACCAAGTCTTTCATATTGATATGACCAACCTTGGAATTAGTTAAGCCATTCTTCAAAAAGTCTTTGTCTGAAGATTATGACTACAAAAATGGAAGAAGGCAACTCCCTAAGTTATTTCAACAGTTCCAAACTTAAGTTACTCAATTACCAAATCAATCTACTTTATAGTTTGGATTCACACTTAATATATTAATCTGTAAACTAAGCAATTTTCTGGATTCTCACAACATGCCAAGCCACAAAAAGCGAGATATGACATGATGGGGGTTGCCATGATTTATTTAATAAAGCATAGCAAAGACAAGAAAAATAGAAAAGAAAAGAAAAAGGGCAATACAACGATAGCAATAAAATGTGTATAAATGTTTCTTATACATGTATATAACTCCATAAAAATTCAAACAATTTCAGTAAAGGATAACCATGCTCATTGTACTCATTTATACAGTGTATAATCTACAACTATAAATCACAAGTAACATCAGGTCTTTAACATACTGAGTAATTGGGGCCATACATTTACTTTCCAAAAAAAAAAAAAAAATCGATAACCCTAACCAAGCTTAGCATGTTGTGTGGATGCTATAAATACAAAGCTTGTAGTATGAAAATTATCCCTGGAGACACCAAAAGACTATTGTGCAGACCAAACTCAGAGCCAATGGGATTTATTTTCAAGTTGGATTGTTTAGAATTCCAGACTAAATATGTTTTGAATCTGATCTTCCTGGAGAGATGTAGTTGCTATTTCAAAGTCTTCAGAATGGATGAGAAAAACATTTTATGTTGTTAACTCTACAACTTGCTCCTATGCCAGATTCTTGAATTAAGATTTGTCTCAGCTCCAAAATGTGCCTTCAGTACAAAACTATTCATCTTTTAGGCTTTCTAAGTGATGTTATATTTATATTTGTCTTGTTGCTATTGATCTGTTTACCATGAAAAAATAACCATAACCATTCTAGTCATTTCCTATAGACAAGGCTATTCGGTATCATCCTTATCAGGGAATGTTCTCTATCATTTTTCTTCTTGGCATTTCTATTTAAAGCCTCTTTTCAGAACACTAAGGACTTGCAGAACATCACACAAATGCTTAGGTGTTCTGAATTTGTCATCTTTTAATTGGAAACAATCAAGACAAAATAAAGGAACATAGCAATGTCTGACAGGCCTAAGTGTTCTTTTCCTCCTGAAATGTTTTCTCTCATGTGTTGAATACATGCCATGCCCAAACAGAAAAACACACTTATTCAAAATATATTTCTGATCCTGTTAGTGTACCTAAACATGCAGTATTGGCTCAAAAGATAGACTAGCTGTTTCTGTTTTTGTTTTTATTCAGATAATTTCCATTAAAACAGGATAGTCATTGGGCATCTCAGCATTATTTTTTATTCCTAGATCCTGTCTAGAAATATGAAGCTTTTTTTTTATCCTAGCCCTGCTGCATCCTACACTGCTTTCCCAGCCAACCTGTGCTATATTTTTGTGCCCAGAAGGTGGAAATCTGATGTTTGGACCTGTGGTCAAGTGGGTGCTGGAGGTTCTAATAGATCCTTTTCCTCCGCTGCTACTCTCATCTTGGTGCTGTGCGCCCATGTGCACCTCTTGAAGCTGCCTTTATCTTGGGCCTCTAAAGTGGTTGAATAGCTACCATTCTGGACCTCTCATGTGAATTCACCTCTTGTGTGAATTCTCTGGAGAGATTACCAGTGCTCTGGGCTTCTAGTGAAAGCCCAGCATCTTCTAACATTGCTGGCCATTGTTGCCACTCTTCCATCATTCCTTGTTACCATTTCTGCCCTCCTCCTTCTGTCTTTAAGGCTTCAGATCTCTGTCTCTTTCTTCTTTGAGCCCTCTTTCCTCCCATATGCCACCATATTCAGCAATAGCTGAGCTCTTTTAAACGGCTAGCTTACCTGGTCATGAATAGGGGACCCCTTAAAGGTAAATGGGGGAAGAAAGGGTACAGCCATTTCTACTGTCTGATGTCTCTCCAGAGGGGGATCATCTGGACTTTTTTTAAAAAAAGCACTCTGAAAGTTGGAAGAAAGGGAGAGGAAAAAAAAACCAAGTAATTTAAAAAGTTTCTGCTATGTGTTATGGATAATTCTGAATCTTCAGGTTCAGAGACTGAAGAGCTTGACCAGATTGAGTGTTAGCCTGCACTATAAGAATTAACTGAAAAAAGTATACCTGAGAAGACACAGGGGCACACTGAGTCAGCTGGCTGAGACCTTGAGCTAAGTAAGGTCCTGAGCCTAACAAATTATGAAAGAAAGAAGTGTGATGTGGCAAATTTGTCAAGCTGGCAGCCAGGCTGTATAAAAGAAGTGATGGTTTGATTGGCTTGTTATGGCAAACAATGTCCTGATTCCCTAAGTGTGACTATCAATATGTTGGATTGGATTACCTGGAACCTTTGATTGGAAACTGGCTATTCCCTCTAAAAGTGAAATTTGTCTCAGCAGAATCTTTTGCAAAACATTGTAATGTGCATTCTGCATTGTGTTACTACAGTTAAATATTTATGACTGCAATACATTCCTTGTCTTTGTAGCAGAAGCTGGCTATATATGTGTAATTGGCAGCACAGAACACTGGGTTTCAAGCCACATCCTACCTACAAAGCAAGAGTTACAGCCTTTGTGCTATTACAGCACTTGTGGTAAGAGTAGGTCTAAAAGACATTAGAAAGACAAGGTAGTAGGAAAGAGGTTTTTTTTTTTTATTGCTTGTTCTATCAGCTTGTCTGTGCATTTTTATGCTTTAACATGTATATATAAATTCAGTTCAGTTTTGTGTGTATGTATGCTTGTCCAGGAAGACCTGCCTACAGGAAGGAAAGTGATAAGTTACTGCTTTCTCTATAGAATGTGGATGGATGAACTGCTGCTTGTATAGTGCAGTATTCAGATGTTAATCAAACAGAGTTCAATGAGTGTTATTCCTAGTAAAAAGGATAGTAGGACTGTGTCCTTGCCAGCTGTGGGAAACAGAAAGCCAGGCAAATACAAGTTTGAAACGGTCTACCAGTGTTGTAGACTTTCTGATAGCAACCAGGAATCAGTTGAGTAATTAACCAGAAAACAACTTAAGACTTAGAAAGTTCAAACTTGCCTTGTAGCATGAGTCATAGTGATCTCCTAGCAGGGAAAGACAGAGCCACAGGCTTCAGGTTCCAGAAAATTCTACGAGCCAAGCCAGTCCAAACGTCAATGCTAGGGTCTGATTGAAGAGCAAGAGTGATAAGGTGCAAATCTGGAGTGTGAATTGTTTCCCACAGAGGGCAAGCAATGTTCCTGTCTTCTCCAGTGAGGGACACACTGGTCACCTATGCTTACCCCTTTGTAGTACTGGCATGATCTTGGGCTAAATGGTATGCTAGAATCTGGCCCCTCATTACCTGAATTGGATCACACTTGCTGGGGGTAGCATCTGCTGAAGCTGCTATAGGTGCCTGCCTGTTGGGTCTGCAGGTTGACAGTCTGTCTGGTTTGCCTCTTCAGTTTCTGACTCAGAAGTTTCAGATGAGATTGAAACAGACTGCAGCCTTCTAAAGCAGAATTAAGCAACCCAAGCAGAATCAGGTGGCTCTTGTACTCACAATTTATAACAGCTTACGGGGGAAAAAAAAGTTTTTTAAAAAATCAATTTCTTGGCTTCCTCGACTTCTGACCTTTGGCTTATATAAGCAAAACATCAGAAGGATAAGGAAAAACATCAAAACATAAGGAAAAACAAATTTATAATTTGACCTATTATATCCAGCAGAGTTTTATTAAAGATAGTTAAGTTTATTCACAAATCTCTCTGCTTTGCCCCTGCTCATTGCTCAAGTGAATAAATTCATGAAATCCTGGATGCAATGACCAATCTTATGCTACAGATGGAAGGCAATTAGCTAAGGTTGTTAATTTACCATTATCAGGTTGCTTCTGCCCTTAATTAGCTGTAAAAAGATTGATAAAGTGGGCATTGAATGTCTATACCCAGAAGAAGCCTATTAGAGAACAAGGGAAGAAGAGACAGAAACAAATTGAGCCGGGGGGAGCCACATGAAAGAGTTTTTTAAAAGCATACTGATTTTGGCTATTTAGGGCCTAACATTTTTCCTAGGCAGGATTTTCCTGTGGGATCTGGCAAATGTGTAACTATTGGTGGTAAATATGTCAGGGACTACATATTAGGGCTGTATGCCCATTTACTTAATCTCCTGCCCACCGAGGCACTATGCTGTGTTTTCCTTTCTGTTGTACAGCAGAGCTCCCAAATAACAAATTAGAAGTAGAATTTCATGCCTTGGCCTGACAAATAATTCAACATGTGTATAAAACAGTAGTGTGCTCCACCTTGCTGTAGCTGAATTTTCTCCATTTTACATAGAACCAAAGTTGATAGAGTTGGAAGGTATCTATTTGCAGGACCACTTGTCTCTGGTTATTTCTATCCATCCCACTAGATCCAGTAGGATGGGCGTGCTCTGGGTCACATCTGTTAAACGGTGGCATCTGGTGGGACCCAGGAAAAGTACCTTCTCTGTTTCAATGCCTACCCTGAGATTTGTGGAGCCCTGATCCTGCTAGCATTTTGGAAGTCCTTAAAGACTTGGATGTTCCCTTGGGCATGGGATATGGAGGTTAGGTGAGCCGGTCACTGTGAGTTTGTATTTTTATTATTAGAGTTAGGTTTATCTTCGACCACTATTGCTTTTATTATTTTTCTGATCGGGCTTGGTTTGGTTTTAACCCTATGTGCATCCCAGAGTCACAGTTGCACTTATGAGATGGGTGATTATATAAATTAATGTAATGAACTTTATCATCATCATCATCCTAGAGGTCATGTTCCCTGTTTACTGTAGGATCCATTACAGCATTTCTGACAGATAACCATCCAGTCTATATTTGAATTCCTTCAATAAAAGAGAACTCACCACTACATGTGGCAGCTTATTCCACTAAGTGACATCTTGTACAATCAGGAAGTTCCTTCTGACCTCTAGCTAGAAACTGCTTCCTTGTAGTTTTAACCCACTAGCTCTAGTCCTGTCCTCTAGGGCAACAGAGAAAAAATCTCTATGTAACAACCTGCCAGATATTTGAAGATGGCTATTATGTCTTCTGTTAGTCATATTTTATCTACACTGAATATACCCAGTTCTTTTAACTGTCAATAAATTTGGTTTTCTGATCTCTTATCATCTTGGTAGATCTTTTTGAATCTTATATATCTCTTCTAAAATATTACTTACCCCTCCCATCTTTGTATCTTCTGCAAACTTAACAAGTGTCCCTCAACTCCCTCATCCAAGACCATTGCTGTGGTAGAACTAAAATGATACTATTATCCGTATTTTTAAAAAAAAGAAGGGGAAAAAGGAATTCTTAGAAGAAATATGTCAAATCATCTAAATGTTTTTCAGGCACTTAGGTATGACAGGTAAACTTTTTAGGGAGTGAGCAGAGGAATGCTAGGAAGCCATCCGTCTTTCCCAGATACATTCCCTCCAGTGTAAATGTGTTCAAAACTATATAAGGATCTTGGCTGAAGAGACTTCGGAATTTGAAGTGGATGTTGAATAAGTGGTCTTATTTTTTCTCACATGACTTACAAGTGTTGCTTTTCTGATTTATTTAGTTAATTAAAGCTGTAATCTAGGACGCTGTTTGAGATGAAATGTCTGCAAAAATTGATGCAATCCTTGGAACCGTATTTGTTTGAGCAACTATATTGTTTTGATGAAACAGTCAGAGGGTTTTCTGTCAATTCTGTACAGGTTAATATTGGCCTGCAAATTTCCTCTTGAGTGCCAGGCTGGAGTGCAAACAGTTGCAAAATTGAGAATCCAGACGACAGGTACTGGCAAATGGGCTGTTTAAGGGAGAAACCAAATTTCCTCCTTAAAAACTTGATTTAAAAAAAAAGTGTCTTCATAATTTCATTCTAGATTTGAGAATTCGTTTTTATTTATGTTTTGCAGGATATGAATGATTACTCCCCAATATTTAGCAAAACTCTGTACAGAGGCATGGTTGCTCCCGATGCAATCAAGGGCACTATTATTACAACAGTGGAAGCAGAGGATCAGGACCCGCCGGTAAGCAAAGAAAGGTTTTCTTAATACTTTTCATGCAAGAAGGATTTCTTTTGAAGCCACATAAATGAACTTAATCCTCTGAACAATAGAAGTGATTACTGCATATGTATTTCACAGCAGTCACTTTTATACCAGCCTATCTTGAAGCTGCACTTCAATTATTGTTTCTAAGGTTGATAAGCTACAATGCAAATCTTTCTTCCATTACCATCACTTCCCCACTCCCTGGCCCAGGTTCTTTTTTGATGGAATGATTGCTGTTAGAAATCTTTATCGGGCGTCAGCATGCAGATAAAACAAGGATAAGTAAGAAACCCATTTCAAATAGCTAATCAGCTGATCCAAATAACTCTGTAGTTCCAACAGGAAATAAATATTTTGAAGGGTTATTATTTCTGCATTTTGCCATGCCTTTAAATCTTTCAGCATGAAATATACCTGTAGAAAAAGCCACATTAAACTGTTAAAAAAGAAATGCAAGTTTTGACAGCTGCATGTGATCAAATATTTTCTTCCCAATAATGTTCAGTTTTCAAATACTGACACGGAATTGAAAGAGCTGTTAATGCTAACTTCTGGCTTCCTTGTCAAGGTACTGAAGAATATAAATAGTCAAATATATAGTTTGAATTTTTAAAAAGCAACATTTATGTTAGCATGTCAGAAAAGTTAATATTAATAATCATTAATATGTACATATGTTTTCACGATTAATTGCTAGTGGGAGAATGCCATATTTATGGCATATATTTATAGGAAGGCTGATATCCTTATCAGCTAAATGAAGCTTCAGAGAGAGGGATATTCCCTAATGTTCCCCAATAGACAAACAATTCGATTTAGTGATTTCTTCCCAGTGGATAGAGTCACCATAGCTTCATGATCACTGAATATCTTTCTAAACATATACTGTAGGTTTCAGAAGTTGGGGGCAAGTGAATTCATGGATGGGGTCAAAGGCTAACTCTGATTACATTTCTGGTTGTTTTTAGTATATTTTTAAGCTGGTGATGTGCATAAGTGAGGCTTCTCCAAGGTTTTTGGAGCAATGGGCACATCTGGAATTTTGAAAACATGTTATTAGGCACTTTCACAAAATGGCTGCCAAGTTAGGTTCAGCATTCATTGATCAGAAAGCAAATGAGGGAGTTTGTTTTTGACTCATTAATCTTCTAGAATGCTCTCTACCACTTCAGTTTATCTTTCTCTTTTCTCTGAGCAAGCAAGCGTGCCTTCAGACAAAATTGTGTCACCCACCATATTTTTGCTAAGATGACTTAAGGAGGCAGGACTGATATGTAGTCACAGTGCAGGATGATAACAAAGGATTAAGCGTTGCTACATGCCAACTTCCCTTCTACTTTTAAACTGAATATTCTAATAAGTACATAACATAAAATTTAAGCAAAAAAAATTATGGGCATCAAGGAAGGCATTGCCAAGCCCGTTGACACTCATGAGTGTGATATGGGGAATTATTTTTTAAGGATGGGTATGATGGTATTACGATTTCTCTGGATAGATTCCACTAGCAGAAGCATCAGATAACAAGCTTTTTTTATTCTAAAGTAGAATTTGGTAGGATTGGCTTTAAACTATTTCCTGAACTGTAATCTATAGAATTATTCCACACAGCAATCTGTTTATCGAATTGCTCAGTGTGATCATCACTGTACTCCTTGTGTATATTAATACCTGGCTCCTCTGACAAGGATTAAGCAGAAAATCACCAGCCTCCTGACACTGTGGGATTTAACTCAACTCCTTGGCTAGTTTTGGCAGAAGGCTCACAGACCTGACTTGGCTAGGTTCTTACTGAGAATATTTATTGCAAAAAGAACAAATCCACACAAGACAGTTAATTGTCCACTTCCAGTAAGATGACTTTTATATCTGTATGGCTTGCATATCTGTAGACTGCTGGCACTATGCTTAGTAGCCTTGAAGCCCAGCTGTTCTCTGTTTACACAAGTGCCATATTTGAACTAGTGGCTCCCACCTCAACCCTCACAATTAGGATATGTATGTTATTTTTCTATACTAATATTGCTGTATAAGTACAGTGGCCACAAGCTTATGTAAGCAGAAGAAGCCACAAAACCTATAATGAAAAATTGATTCCCCCCCACCACCACCATTAAATCCTAGCTTTTGTCAGAGATTTATGGGCCTCTTTAACATTCCATTGATGATCAAATCAAATCTTATCTCTTGATGTATGTTTTTTAGATGAGAACTAATGTCGAAAGCACCATAATTGTACTACCAAGTAATATCTTCTTGATCCAATCAGTTTGAGGATTAGCAAAGTGGCCCACTCTGTTTTCTCCTCATGTTTCATCTCGACTTCCCTCCACATTAGATTTCATTTTATTCTGATTTATATCCTTTATTGTTTTAAGTGGAAAACAGATTTCTCGAGCTTATTTACTGTAGACAGTTCATGTTTATTGAAGCAGTATAATGCTACTGAAAGATACCATTTAACTCTACCTAATGTTATCAAAAAGCTTAAACTTCAGAATAGTAATTCAATAGCACTCTATTAGCAGGTGGTGAAATTGAGCCATTAGGACGATCAACAAGAGCATGCACAATTTTCTTGCTTTATTTAAAACCAAATAAGCCTGGGGCTAAGATATTAAGGAAACCCGAATGCCATTTTACGTATGCATTCTTGTTTCTATCATAGTTGCAGTAGTATTCTTCCTTTTGGCTTTTTAATGTTTATTGATTAGTGCAATTTCAAAGACTGAAACCAAGTAGCAATTGTAAAGATCATTTAATGTAACATTATATAGAACATTTAACCTGGTATATTTATTCAGTAGGGCCAAGGTTTACATATTACTTAAGCATTGGCTCTTCACTTCCTTCCTCGCTCTCTAGTCTACACAATTGCTTAGGAACAGCTTTTTCAGATGTTTTATCTCTCCTCCGTATCTTAAGTCTGGCTTTTTGGCCTTTGTTCCGTAGTTAACTTCTTATTATTGGTCTTGCTTGTTCCTCATTTTCTACCTAAATATAGATTCCTTGGCAATCATTAAGTAGTTTAGAATCCACTGAGGGAGGATTCGGAGCATTAAAAACAAGGCTTGGCAAACTTTTCCAGTCTGGAGACTGAATTATAACTTTCAGTTCTTCTTGAGGATTTCAAGTTGTATAGTTGGTGATACGGTGGTATTACCAAAGTAAGGCAAAACTCACATTTTTGGAACTGCATGTGGGGCAGGATTGAGGAGTTAAAGCAATAAATAGGCCCGATTTTGTTCCTTTTTCTCCAGTAGTAAAATCACCTCCCTTTGTGAGGTTCATGGCTTTAAAAAGATACGTGACTTTGAAAACCTTAAAACTCTCCACCCCCAAGCTGACAAATCAAATTGCCCATAACATATTCAGTGCAAACATTTCAGCCCTTTCCAATCAAGGGGTTGAAATGAGATGCTGGCAGTTTTTCCCCTTTCTTTTGCACTCGCAAAAAATTGAGTACAAGTGATACTACACTTTATACTTGAGCTTAGCCAAAAGTGTGTACATCGCCAAATGTCTCTGCTTTAAATTCTCATTCTATGCCTGCACTGGAAAATGCTGAACATTTGAAAGCTCCCAAGTGCATTTTTTTGGAAGAAGGCAGTGGAATATGAGTTTTATGTAGGAGCAACAACTTAAAGGCCTCAAGGAATGATAAAATAATTGCACTGAAAATGTTTATTTTATTTATTATTTATGTTATTCAATTTGGATGCCACCTGACTCCAATTGATTCTGGGCAGCTCACAACAATTAATAACATAAAAACAACAGAATACACAAAACAATTAGCTAAAACAGGACAAAAATAATGACAAAATAATCACAAGATGGTAATCCAACAACATAGGCAAGTATAAAACATCACAAAAGGGGGAGTCCCATCCATCCTACCCCAAGACCTGGGTAAATAGCCAGGGCTTTAGGGCTTTTCAGAACATCATCAGGATGGTAGCTATATGGATGCCAGGTGTTGAACTAGTGCCAGAAGAACAATGCATTTCTAATTGCATTGATTTCTAAATCAAGTGAATCTTTCCAGGAAGAGCAGTCCAGCGTCATCGCTGGATGTCACCATAAGAAGGCTTTCTCAAGGAGCTGTTCATTTCATCTTGGGTTATCACCTACAAAAATTGTCAGTATGCACATAGATACAGATGTTTGTTTGTTTATTTATTTGCATATTTTATTTAGAAGCCACCCAACTCCAAAATACAGCTCTGGGTGGCTATATTTAAAATAGAAAAATATTAAAACAAAAACAAAAAACCAAGCATCCAGGCAAACTGCCCAGCAAACCACTCAGTGCTCCACAAACACCCTGCCCCAAGGTCTGGGACAGCAGCCAGGTTTTTTAAAGACTTCCAGAACCTCATCAGAGTGGGAGCTAAATGAATATTTTGGGAAATATCATTGCAGAGGGCAGGTGCTACAACAGAGAAGGCAAGCCTGAGTCTGTTCCTCCCTATCTAGACCCACATAGGCTCCAGAGACTGGGACAGAACATTGATGGCCTAATTTGGCTAGTCCAGAGTCAAGATGTGCAGCCTTATATTGGTGGTACAAGACCCCTAACCATCAGAAGACCTCACTCAGCAATTTCATTTAGATGTTAAATGGAAGGGAAGAAAGTGTTGAATCTTTAGGCACCCCCTAGATGACCTCTTCCGAATTCCAATATCAGACCACATCAAATTGCACCCAGAGAAAAACCAGATTTAAAGTGCAATCACTAGTATGTGTTGGGTGTTTGATGGACAGGTCCACGGTTGCCATGGAGGCCATAAATTCCTGACCTGCCCTGGATTCAATATTGCTAGATTGCAAATTGAAATCCCTAAGAATTAGCAGTCTCTATTGCCAACCCAGCCATGGAATCCAGCAGATCAGACAGGGGTGATGCTGGGCAGCAGGGAGTACAGCACACCAGTAACGATCCCAACTATTCCCTAATGCCAAGTTCTAAGAAGAAAGTTTCATATCTGATTATCTATAGATCCATCAATGACTCAAAGATGACAACAGCCACTCCATCCCACCCTTCCCTGGAGTCTCAGTTGATGCAAAATTTGAAACCTGGGTGGGCAGAGTTCCAGGAGGGTAACACTCTCCTCTGGGTTCACCCACATCCTAGTTATCCTTGCCAGATTGTCCATTGACTTACTGCAGACCAACCTGGCATTCACAAGCAACAGCTGAAGGCCAGAGCCCCCAAGAATCTGGCAACCAGGTATTGAGGGCTGGACAGAGGGACTGCTCTCAAACAATGGACCTGATGTGCCTGAGTGTGGCCTGCCCCTGTTTGTCACCATTTCGATATTCCTGTCTGCCTTCTCATCTCCCCAACCCCTCCCACCCCTTGTTCCCCCCCCTCAGGCTAAGGTACTCATTCTTTCACTCACTTACCTCACCCATACATCACATTTATCACACACAACACATCCACAGGCACCCCTCTGGCTGTTCCTGCCTTCAGCACTCAGCAGCCTATGAAATATCAGGCTCCCCATGTTGAACTACACCAAAACCCAGACAAACCACCTCCCCATCCCCCCTTCTTCCTATCCAGTGAGAAGAAGATCCTATTCCTATGCTATGAAGGTCAGCGTAGCTCAGAAGCAACCCTTTGAATTGGAGGTAGAAATCAATTGTGAATAAATAAAAAAGGGCACATCACAGATATAATCAGTTACCTAACAGTCACAGTTTTGTACTACTTCAACTTCTTTCAAATAGGCTCCTATATAGCCTACACAGTAGTCTAACCTGAAGGATAAAAGGCATGATAAATGATGCCAAATTAGCTCCATAAGGTGGCTTGCAGTTGACAAACCAGCTAAGCTAATAAAAAGCAACCATGCTTTTTATGTTACTAAAGAAACATATACTTCTAGGAACAAATGTGGATTAAAAATCACATCACTCAGTGAGCTTATTCCTATATGGAAATTGCACCCCTGCTAGTGCAGAATGAGTACTTCATCTTCTCTGAATATGAATTTCAGTGTATTGGCCATCAATTTATTATCACATTCAGGCACTAATTATGTATTTCTAAGACTTCACTTGAATTTTATGAAAATATTGACGGTACTTCATCATAAGGTCTAGATGGCATTACAAAGGGATTTGATGTAGGTAATGAGTTCCATTGGCTAAAATAGACCCCTGTTGGACTTACAGCATTAATTAGAAACACTTGAGAGGAGTCCTGCACAGTATGACCTTAGGTTTCTAAACAGTGGATGACTGTAACCTAATTTATCCTGTTTCACCACTGCAAACCGATCTAGAAGGATACCATAATCAATGATATATAAAGAAGTTAAGAGACTGAGAAGAAAAAGTAGAACTGCATTCTTCCTGACTTCCTAGCATGTCATCCCTCAAGTCAACCAATGTTGTCTTAGTGTGAAAAACAGACCAAAAATGGAATAATATAATATACTATATATAACATGTTTTGCATAAGCATCTTGCCCAAGAAGGAATGCTAGAGACTAGCTGATCATTATTAAGCTGTTCCAAATTCAGAGAAGGTTTCCTTACAAGTAACTGATCCACTACCTCTTTTAAAGCCCATGAGATCCCTCCATTTCAGTGGACATATTTATTATCCTCTGGAGTCAATTTATGAGTCTTTCACTGCTTGATGTAATGACGCCAGAGGAGTAAGTGTTGATCTGGCATAAAGAAGACTGCACATCTGCAAACATTCTCCCAACCTCAAAACCTCAAAATTCATTTGATACTTAGAATCAGACAGAGCTCTGTATTCCTCAGTACACTGACCTGAATCAATTATTGCCTTGAAGTCATAATGGACATGTGCATTTTATCTTCCAAATACTTTCAAAACATTTTCAATAGGCCTCTTAAGTGTTCTTAACACTGTATCTCCAGAGGTTCCATTCACTCCAGAATGTCAGGATGCAGTAGTAACAACAACAAAACATACATACATACATACATACATACATACATACATATAATTACCAAGTGAGTACTCAATACTGTGGCTGGTTCAATTAAACTCACTGCAAATTTCCGACCTGTTGTAGTGTAGCTATCTTCCTAATTGTTCCATTCTCCTCAGTTCCTGGGAATACAGAGAAGCTTACTAAGAACTGTTCAGTAGAAGAGGGTGTTTAATAGTAATTACATCAAATCATGGTCACTTCTGCATTCTATATTTTGACACATTTCAACAGGAACACCAGAAGTACCTAACAGACCCTTCCTAATGGCTCTTCAGAACTCTATAGCCTACTGGGGAAAATCCATCATAATAGATCTATCCTCTCTGTAGAAAAATAATTTATGCTGTCAGTTAAAATTTTATCAAAAAGCGATGCGACCATAACATAGATCAAAAATGATATTTATTTATTTATTTATTTATTCAACTTGTCCCCGCCCATCTCTCCACAACGGGAGACTCTGGGCAGCTTACAACAACTAAAATCAAAAAGACATAATTAAAATTATAAAAAGTTTAAAAGTTATAAAAACCAGACTTTACAGAAATAAGGATAAAAATAAAAATAAAAAGGCTAAAAGATCCAAGAGGCCAATAGAGGCCACACCAGGCCGCTAAGGGGCCAGCCAACCCCATTTCTGGTATCCTCCCTCCCCGCCCCAAGCCAGATGGCAGAGCCAGGTCTTCAAATCCCTCTGAAAGGCCTGGAGTGAGGGGACCTGTCTCACCCCTGGGGGCAAGATGTTCCAAAGGGCGGGGGCTACAGCAGAGAAGGCCCGCCTTCTGGACCCCGCTAGTTGAAGTTCTTTTACTGCGGGAATCCGGAGCATGCCCCCTCTGTGAGATCAGGTGGGACAGGTTGAAATTGTGGGGGCGAGGCGGTCCTTCAGGTAACCTGGCCCCATGCCATGTAGGGCTTTAAAGGTGATAACCAACACCTTGAATTGGACCTGGAAGCAAACCGGTACCCAATGCAGCTCACGGAGCAAAGGTGTTATATGGGTCCTTCTTTGGGCCCCAAAAATTGCTCGCGCAGCCGCATTCTGGACCAGCTGAAGCTTCCGGATATTCTTCAAGGGTAGCCCCATGTAAAGCACATTGCAGTAGTCTATCTGGGAGATAACAAGGGCATGAGTGACTGTTCGCAGGGCATCCTGATCCAGGAAAGGGCGTAACTGGTGCACAACCTGAAGCTGTGCAAAAGCCCTCCTGGCCATGGCTGCCACCTGCTCTTCAAGCAGGAGCTGTGAGTCCAGGAGGACCCCCAAATTACACACTGGGTCTGTCTGGGATATCCTCCATTTGTGGACCATCCTTTTCTTATCTTATTAAGAAAATCAAGTCAGTAATATACATTGCCAGCAACATTTTGGGACAATTGTGCAATTGCTATAATTGCCTTGAAATCCTGAACTGTCTTTGTCAAGGCAGACTCAGCATGAAAGTATTTTGGTGATCTTCAATGTCAGTCTGAGTCTACTCCTAGCAGAGAGGCAACTAGGAAACAGATAAGTTCATTACAATAGAAGAACCTATAATTGCTCAAGCATTCAGAGTTGAATTCAAAAGCATCCATAGGGAAGGGAAGGTGGGGGTGGTGCAAGCGTCACCCCTTTTGCATGTGTATTGTGATGTCTGTTGAAGGTACAAAAGGGCTGAGCTTGGCTTATGCTGTCATAACATTCTTTTAAACATTTTCAGAATTGTCTGATTCTACAGATGCTGCTGGCTCTACACAATGGTTAAATGTGGAAAGTTTAACCAAGTTCCTTACAATTAACATACTTGTATTTGTGGAGCTCCAGAGATAAAAGACATAACTCATATATTATTTGAATGCCAGCTGTATATGAAAGAGAGAGATCAGTATCTTGGATCACACATTAGACAAATGGCCCATTGGGATCCATGCATTAAAACAACATCTGCGATCAGAACCCAATTATTACACATAACACAGCCCCATTATCTGAACAAAACAATACAGTTGAGAACTGCATATGTAGATCTGGTTGGGGTAAACTGTAGGAGTGATCCAGAAATAAGATTTGTATTTCCTTTTAGTTCTGCCTTTTACTCTACTTTGTTACGTGTGGTCTTATTATTGTTCTGTATTTTGTATTCTGCTACAGCCTAATGGCTAATCAGTGAAGTATTTTTATTGTTGTTGTTGTTATTAGAGATGCTACTGGGTGAGTTAATTCTTATTCTGCAAACCAGTCCTATGAATTGAGTCAGTTTCATATTGATGTTGGATTGCTAATTTTTCTATTGTGATTTAGCATTATCCTGTTTGTAGCAGGCTGGAGGTATCTTCAGCAATTATTGAAATCATAACAATAGTTTATTTTGGACACCACCACTTTAATATTTTGATTTAGTCACTCTGTCAGTCCAACTGTCTCACCAGATTGTTATGAAGGAACATCGGAGGAGAGATTGATTGATTGATTGATTGATTGATTGATTGATATATGTGTGTGTGTGTGTGTATCCTGTCCTGAGCTCCTAGAACAAGATAAAATATAAATCTTTCAAATAAATAATGCTTTTGAAATTATCATTTCTGCATCAGATCCCATGCATATTAACATGGAAACATGGCAATAAATTCAAGACTTCAGTAAAATACTGTCATTTAAGAATAGCAAAGGCCCCATTGTTTTATTATAGTTATTTTCATATCAATTATTACTTTAGAGTATGAGTAGACAATCTGATGAACTATAATTCCGAAAGCAGTGTGCCTAATGATGTAGGGATCCTGGGAGCTGTAGTTCCCAACTTTGTCTTAGATTTACCCAGTATGCTAGCAGTTCTAAAAAAATACCCAATATTTGCATATCTTAAGTGTTTCTTTGTCATAGGGGTATAAATCCTCTCACTAAATTAAAGAGATAAATTGGTTGATGTTTACAACAGAAGCAAGATGGTTTTTTCCAATGACTTAAGTCAGTGTTGTCCAAACTTGGCCACTTTAAGATGAGTGGACTTCAACTCCCAGAATTCCCCAGCCAGCATGGCTGGCTGGGGAATTCTGGGAGTTGAAGTCCACTCATCTTAAAGTGGCCAAGTTTGGACAACACTGACTTAAGGCAACGTGAAGGGACAATGACATTGGAAGATAATGAAAGCCAGTTTATTAACAAAAATGCAATGTTGTATTCTCCTTTGATGAACTCTATCAGTCATTTACGGTATTGCCAATAACTGTAATACCTAAATGGTGTTTTTTTTTTTTTTAAATGATGGAATAAAAGAAGCTTCAGTAGAAATAATGATTTCATGATAGTTTTAGGAATCACATAGCAAGTTACTAAGGTGTGCAGATGTTTAATGATTATCATAAGTATTAGTCATTGGAATAGAAAACCTTTTTTATTATTTAGAACAAAATTATCAGCTTTTGAGTAATTTCTTGTTAAGTGTATTTTGGAGAAAAACTGTTATATCAGATTTATTTCTGACATTAAGAGTATAATCACTGTTAAGTATGTTAATCCCATCAGTATTCCTTCTGTTTGTGAATTTTGAAAATGATCAATTTCAATCATAGACAATGTCCTGAACAATGTGAGCATATCATCCTTCACCAAGAAGAGAGGAATATGACAAAAAATCATGCACTGAGAAGGGGGTCATTTAGCCCACTGAATCCACACACTCCCTGCTCAATGCAGGGATCTGGGGAAAAAACTCTAACACATAGCCATTGAAAAACAATCTTCCTCATTGCTCGTTGTCTGATCCAGTAGGCAACAATAACATGCTCTCTCTTGAAATATTAAAGTAGACTTTTTATACTGTCTGCTGGAGTGTGTAATATGGGTCATACCCATCTTTCACATATTGTTATGGATTGTGGTGCATCACAAGAATATTGGCCAGAGGCCTATAAAGTCTTTATATTAACTTAATGACAATTAGAAGAGACAGAGGACTAATGAGTTTCTTGTTTTTATGCTCAGATGCTGTAGACCAGGAACTCAGGCAACATAGGGATAAGATGGCATGTATTATAATAGTTGTTGCTTAAAGAATCTTGTAAATAATAAGATAAGTGTAATTTTAAAAAATAACATCTTGAATGTAATTTTACATATATGTTCTGTGCAGGAAATATATCTTGGTGATCATCAGTCCTTCTAAATGAGAAGGATATCCAGACACCCTTAGCTGAGACAGATTTTCTGGTTCTATTTCATGTGAGTTTTGGCAGTACAACAAGAAATGAGGAAAGCATTGATCTGCCTTGTTCTGTGTGGGTGAACAAAGGGATGTACTCTGAGTACTTGGTAAGACTACAGGAATTCCACCAGTGAATCCTCTCCAGGAATACTGTTATTTAGAGATGGGTCCCTAAAGTGCAAAGTTTTTTAGTTGGCTACATTTGGAACAAGACCTAACTGAATTTGTTCTCAAGCATTTCCGGACTTTAAAAGTAAAAATCAGAGGACAAATTTATTTTAGTCTCAGTTAAGTAATACAGAGTTTATCCTTTACTATCAGTATAGAAACTGGGTGTGTATACTGATACAATTATTAGTTAGTGTTAGTTACTATTCACATTTATAATGTAGTTCTCAAACAAACCTGTATGCATTTCAGTGAATATTTCCAAATTATGTTTATTAGGGGAAGCACACAAAATATTAAGTATCACACTTTAAGCTATCTAAGAAATAGAATGTCAATAATCTTTAACCATATCATATAAATATCACTGTATTGAAACAATACAATATATCACATTTATAACAATATAATAAAAAGGAAAAAAAATCTGCAAAAAAACCCCCAAAACATTAAGTGTCTCTAAAGAGTATTTAACATATAGCCAGAGATTGCAAGTATTAGGCTAATGTGTGTATATCCTGGGTTTTTAAAGGAAGGCTGCATGTTTTTGCAGAAACTGGATAGGGCAAATGTTAGGTGAATAAAATGAGAAATTGAAAGAAATTAAATTCTAGCAAATTTGTCCCACTCTGTTAAAAGATAAAACCAGTACTATGCAGCTGACGTAGCATAAAACTAACACGGGAACAGTACACATATATAGCACCAAAATTTTCGACTACTACAGTTTCCAATTCATTTATTATTGTTTATTATTTATTAATCAATTATATTTCTGTATAATTCATTGCAATAGATTGCACCTTCTTCCTCATTATTCTTATTTTCTTATTCTTATATTCTTCTATTTACATGCTCAGTGAGATCATCTGGGAATTTGGAGACATTGAAGAGCCATGCTAATCTAGCCAAAATCAGGAGTCTGGTAGCAGCTTTTCAAGCTAGCAGATTTTATTAAAAGGCATAAGCTTTGTTGAGCTACAGATTATTTTATCAGATGCACGGAGTGGCTAAACTGATACAGGATTTAAATTGGGATGAGGTGGGCATGTAATGAAGAAAGGGGAAGAGGTTTGAATACACAGTTCATGGAACCTGATATTCCAGCTCTGATAGCTGCAGTGCTTGAGACAAGAGATGGTCTGTGTTGCCTGATTTGTATATTTGGGGAAGTAGGTAAAAGATGCCTGGTCAAGGCTCCTGGGGTGACTCCATGCAGAGACAGTCTTGTATGTCTTTAGGAATTTCCTTCATCAGATTGCATAGTTCCTTCTGATATGTTGCTGTAGGATCCAAGGATAGAAGAATGTAGAATGTGGTGTTAGACAGTTGCTTCTAGGCTTCCTTGACATAATCTGCCTTATTCATAATGACAACTCCTTTGTCAGGTTGTTTGATTATGATGACATTGTTGTTGTTGATGCCATGGTTGGCATGCTGAGGTGGTTACATATGGTGATTTTTTTTTTATTGATAATTATGGCTTGAGCTTGTTGGCGAAAGCTTTCAGCAGAGAAATCCGATTCAGTTTTATGTCCTTCTGAAGGCATCTATTTGGTATTATTTTAATGCGCTTGGGATGTGGTATAATCCGTAGTTGCTGCTGTCAGGGATCATGAGGACATGATCCTCCTGACCCCACAATGTCCTCCTTTCCAGGAACAGCACCCCTAGAGATAATGATTGACATCCTTGCAGAAAGCAACCAAGACCTAACTCAGTGAGCCTTTGGGGTGGGTAAATGTTGAGTTGCTCCTAGAGAAGAAGCACCAAGTGATTGCTGTGCATTATGATGAGTATAGCTGTATGATGGACGATGAGCATGATTTTATTGTTGTGCTATTAATTGTTTATTGATTTATTTGTATTTCAATCCTTGTACTAGAGGCAAGAGTGTAAGTAACCTGGGGTCATTTTCTGATTATAGCAGCTTATAAGCCTTAGCAAAAATAAAATAAAATAAATAAAATAAATAAAGTTTCTGCTGTAAATTGTGCAGTAATTTTCCTTATTGCACTGAGTTTTTCTGCTATCTGCATACTTGTAACCCTTCTATGCCCCCCTCAAAACAAAGAGGATTTTTTTTTCAAATACCTCCCCCGCTTCTTGTCATTTACTTTAGTGTTGCAAGGAATAACATGTTATGATTTTCAAACCAGCTGCTGTGAACTTCAGAGGGAATAGAAGTCACTCCTGGAGCTTTGCTTTTTGTTTTAGGGATGGGTGTGGGCAGAAACAGTGTCCCCGTTTCCTTTTTTTCCGATGTATTTCTTTTGGAGAGGTTCTGTTTTAGAGTTGCACATAACAGTATGGGACTGGGTTATTTGAGGGACCGCCTCACCCCAATTATGTCTACCCATCCTATTAGGTATGGCAGAAGAGGCAGGTCCAGGTCCTGTCTGCCAGGGCAGGGTTCCTCAACCTTGGCAACTTTAAGACGGGTGGACTTCAACTTCCAGAATTCCCCAGCCAGCAAGGCTGGCTGGAGAATTCTGGGAGTTGAAGTCCACCCGTCTTAAAGTTGCCAAGATTGAGGAACCCTGTGTTAGGGCATGTCATCTGGTGGGGCCCAGGAAGAGATCCTTTTCTGTCATGGCACCCACCCTTTGGAACATCATCCCCCCTGGAGATTAGATTGGCCCCAAACTTATTGGCTTTTAGTAAGGCCTTAAAGATGTGGTTCTGCCACTAGGCTTGGAGAACCGGATATGTGGTAGAGACTGTAAGTGGTTATGCTGATTGTTGGTGGTGGTTTCTTATACCTCAGCTGCTGGTTGTGTTCTATGGTTTTTATATAGTTTTTTTTATATAGTTTTTATATGGTTTTTATATTGCTTTTTGTTCTTTTATAGAGTTTTGCAATGGTTGTATAGGATTTGCCACAATAAAAGTGATAACATTTATGAGGTAATTTCTGATTAAGGGGGAAAAAAACAGCTTGTGTTCATAAGTTCAGAGTCTGAATTTGGTCTTAGGAAGAAGTGTTGGTGTGATAGCCAAATTGTTCTAAAGAAAAACGTCCTCTTGAAAGTGTTTATAAAGATGTTAATGTACAATGTATATTTTTTTAATATGAAAAGTATTCATTTCTATTAAAAAGTATATATCTTTACAATATTTTTTTAATGTTTTGCACAGAAGTGGCTGCCTAGTATATTTAAAACACGATAAAATGTAGGGATATTTTAGAAGCAATGTCCCAGGATGTAATGTGAAGATACATTTGAATATTTCATTCTTACTGTCTAAGCTATGCCATCTACAATTTAAAATGCACATTTTTTTTTATAGGGGACACCAGCAAGTCATGTACGATATAAAGTAGATGTTGTCCAGTTCCCATACAGTGCAAGTATCTTTGATGTTGAAGAAGAATCTGGAAGTGTAGTAACCCGAGTGAATCTTAATGAAGAACCTAGTTCATTATTTAAGGTAATTATATGCATTTATATTTCAATATGTTTAAGATAGCCTTCATGGAGTCCATCCAGTATGTTTGCATTGCAACTTCTGTTTCACAGGCAGCAGAGCCAATATATCTACAGGATGGCAGATTAGTGAATGCTATTTTAATCTGTTGTGTAATAATGCCACTACAGTGACGCTACACAGAATTTGCTCTATATAATATTATTCATATCCAATCTTTAATACGTGTTAATATACTTTGTTTCACATTTCCAGATTAATTGCAGTAACTTAACCAGAAATGAATTTAAATAAGTATGCTTTGGGCTGAATACTTCCTCAAGTTTCAATGAAGTTTTGTTCTCTTTTATTCTTAATATGAACTATGCTAATAAAATACAGGTAGTCCTTGAGCTGTAACAGCAATTGGAACTGGAATTCCACTCCTCAACTTCAGCCCCAGTGCCACCACCAAGGAGTGCCACCTCAAGCCCGTGATGCAGCCGGCCACCCCATTGCCACAAAACAAAGCCCCTGCCACTCTCTGCTCCACAGTCCCTGCTGCACCCAGATGACCTTAGTCGTCTTCTTCCCACTGCTCATGAGGCCCTAAGCTTTCCAAAGGCCTTCTGAAGCATTGCGAAAAGGAAGTGCAAGTGGCCTTGGGAAGAAGGCCTGGCATGCTCAGCAGCTGCCCTGTGGGGCTTGAGGCCACACTCCTCAGTGATGGCAGCACTGGGGCCGAAGTAGAGGCCCAGGAGCAATGGCAGCCAGCTGAGACTGCTGAAGGCCTCGGACCTCTACTTCAGCCCCAGCACCACTGCCAAGGAGTCTGCTGTGCAGCATGGCAAAAAGGGCAAAGATGCGGGGCAGGGAGATAGGCAGGTGGTGGGAGTTGAAGCACCCCTGTGGTTGTAAGTGCTGGCAGGCTGCCAAGCACCCAAATTTTGATCATGTGACCATGGGGGTGCTGCAGTGGCTGTAACTTTGGGGACTGGGGATAAGTACCATTTGTTCAGTGCTGCCGTAACTTCAAATGGTCACTGAACGAATGTTTGTAACTCGAGGCCTACCTGTATATCTAGAAAAAAATATATTAATGTATTAAACTATCCAGTGTCATGAATTACATGTTTTTCTTTATGAAAACATTTCTTCTATTGTGGGAGGAGAAATAAAAGATGGTTCCTAAACAAACTGGAACAGTGTTTCTCAACCTCAGCAAGCTTAGATGTGTGGACTTCAACTCCCAGAATTCCCCAGCCACTGTAGGAGCTCTTGCATAGGATTGATATAACTTCCATCCTGAAGGGGACTTTTCTCCATAATGATGTCTCCAGCTTTAGAATGTTATTGAAATGTCCTGTTTCTTTACTGTAACAGAGTCTGTGACATTTTACACAGTAATAAGCATGCATACAATTGTGAAAATTGCTATTAATTAAGATATGTGGTATCTGAAATTGTTTGTGAAGTAGATCCATTAGACTAACAGTGTTTCCGGTTCAGCTTTTTATGAGTTTAGATGACTGTGAAACTTTAGAAATTCAGATTTAGACCAATACTTACAGAAAATCAAATCCAACTTAATTTAGGAAGCAAGGTTGCCTCATTTTTTTTTTTTCTGAAGGAAGGACATGTTTGCTTTATGATAATTATGTTTCTGGCTTTATATATTCAATTAAAATAGTTGATTTTAATCTTACCTGCTCTTAATTAAAAAATGTGCCATCAATGAAAAAGGTATATCAATGGTTCTGATTAGTTTTAGAGCATTTATCAGTTTTCTTAGAGAAGACCATCTGTGTTTTATAACTTTAAACAATTTTTTTCTATATGTATAAGAAATTATAACCTATGAAGCTTTGCTATGAATGAATGAATGAATGAATGAATTTTCAATAATGTAGGATGCTATTCTAAACCTATTTATCAGAGTAAGTAACTGAACAAAGTGAAGCTTTCCTTTGATTAAATATTGACAGGTTAAATTAAATTATTAAAATAATGTACAGGAAGCCAGAATATCCTGCACTGATCTCAACAGATTCAGTTTTCACAAGAGAGACAAATCTTGATGGACTAATTCAAAACCCCATGGATTATCTTGCTGGTGGATGTTGCCAATTCTTCCTTCCTTGCAACTTCCCACATGTTTCAGAGGCTTCCCTGATCTTCTGGAAATGAAGTGTGGAAGGAGATAGCATCAGTTTAAAAAAAAAAAAAATCCCCTTTCTGTACTTCTTTTGTTAGAACTGCTCTGTAGGCAGGATTCCTTTTAAGGGATACTTCTGCCCACAGGTTGGCCAGAGAAACATGCATAATTAGGAGCTTTTTAATCAGAGAGTCTTCACCAAAATGCTTTTCATGTAAAAGCAAACGGTATGGGGAACATATAAGCCCAATGGTATTGTAAATGCAGCAAAGCTTTATTTAGGTTTATACTGAGATTGATTGATTGACTGATTGATTGATTGACTGATGGTTTATGTGCCATCAAGTTGTTTTCAACTCCTAGCAACCCCATAGGTAGATTTTCTCCATGACAATCCATCCCTAACCTGGTTTTTCAGATCTTCCAATTATGGTGAGCAGAAATATCTAAACAATTTTGAGAGAACGAGATAAAATTTCAGTAGGACTAGGGAAAATTTTCATGAGATGCCTGCACATTTCTAACAGTGATTCATTCTACTTTTTTTTCCCTAACAAAATGAACTTTTAAAATGAGGTTGTTGAAAATATTTATATAAGTGAGGTTTACAGTTAGGATTGCACTTTTGAGTAGAAGCAAAAATTTCAGTTTTTTTTTTTTTTTCTAATGTGTTAGCTCTTTTGGATCTATTGTGCATGTTTTATTTTTTACATTTGTTATCTTTTTTGGTAATTCTTAAGATTACTCAAAAAAAAAATCTCTAAAATTATTGAATTGAAATGCACATGTTCACTCATTGTGTTTGTGTGCTTAACAGCTTGTGGTCATTGCCTATGATGATGGTGACCCTGTGAAGTTTAATACCACCACTGTAGAAATTTCCGTATTGCAACCCTCAGTAATTCCACGGTTTACCCAGGATGAGTACAGGTATAATATCTTCTTTCATTAATACTATTTTTGAAAAATTGGAGGCCAGATAACTCTTTTATTCAAGGGGTTGACCTTTAACCTTTAAAATGCTAAATGATCCAAGGTCATGTTTCCTTCATTTACATAATCCTTCAATACACTATTATCTATGAGTATTATAACAATATTGCTGGTGTACAGAAGGAACAGAGTCTTCTTGGAGATGGCTCCATGCTAGTTCTGACCCTAGGCACAGATGTTTAGGAAAGCAACAAATGGCATTCTATTTAGAACTGTTTTCAGTTGAATGTATAGGTGGTTTATGTATTTTGCATGATATCCGTTGGGTCTTCTAATTTGCTAGTATCTTCTTACTACACTACATTCTGAGAGCCATGACTTTTTAAAATACCACAGCGACAAAATGCGAAAACAGTCCATTTTCTTTGTTGTGTATATTTTGGGCTTAGGTTAAATGACTAGAACACAGAAACATTTGTGTTAAAGTGTTTATATCCTGGAACATATAGCAGAAATATGTAGCATACATTGAAAGGTCTGGTTCTGTTAAATACAGGAAATTTATCACAAGTACTTAGAACATTAGCTAATAAAACAGCAAGGGTGGTTCTGTTCTTGCCATCATTGTCAGGAGCTGGGGGGGAAGGGTGGAATGTGGAAAAGGGTTATGAAAAGTCATTTAAGCACATGCTCAAAATGTTTTCAATATAATGTTGCTGTTTATTTGTGTTTCCTGGTTGTTCAGTTGCCCTTTTCTGGCAAATTGCCACATACAAAAAGATGTACAGTATGCACGGGCTTTACAGATAGGGTCACCATGCTATTAAGCTTTCAGGGTGCCAAATGCAAAAACTACGTTTCTTCTTTTGTTGAGCTGAAACAAAAAGAAAAAAGGCTATATTGTGGGTATGCATTAGGAAGAAGCCTCAAGTCATCTGCCAGAGAAGAGTATTTTTGATCTTCTTGCATTGTATGTGAGATGTGTCGAAGTGACTCCTTTGCCGTTCTTTCATTGGTAGCCTATGTTCTGGACTCAGATCAAAACAAGCATTAGATGTCCCCTGCTAGCCACAGTGACAAAAAAACAACAAAACACTCATGGTGACGTCATAATTTCAACCCTGCCCTTTAGAACTTGGATCTCAGTATGGATGCAAGTCACATAGTTTGCGTCATGACTTCATAATGCACACATGGTCATTTGCCCCCCCCCCAACACCCATGAAAACAAATTCCCTCCCCCCCTTTTAGGGTATGCAGCAAATAAAGATCCCCTGATATTGTAATCTTGCTCATCTTACTGTTCCTCTGTTGCATCTTTATGTATTCGTATGACTTTACTCGCAATGGATATTTTCAGGTCAGCAGAATCACACACAAATAAATAAGGACAGGGTTTACACAAGAACGAGTAGATATAGAAGGTAATGATAAGCAGTGACTGTCTGAATTCTGGAATTCTACAAAAACGACTTATGAAAAAAGTTAAGAATAAAAAGATATTTCTGCAGAAGAATAATGGAAAGCCTCCTTTGTCACATCATTCCATTAAAAAATTGTGAGACCAGATGGGAAATTAAACCTAAAGCAGAAAATATTTTCACTGTTGTTGTTTTCCCTTCAAAACAGTATTCTCTTGTGATTAATTATCTTTTTAATAAAGTAAAAGTTCAAAAATATACTAATTTTTTTGTTAATTAATGCATAACGTCTCTTGTCCTCTTCTGCAGTTAGAAAGTCATAGTTAACAGCCTTGGATTCCTATTCTAGGCAATAAATTGCTAACTAAATGTGCAATCAATAATATTATGCATTGCCTGTGGACACATTTAACAGGTGTTCAGACATTTTATTTTCAAGCACTGAATATAGTAACATATTTCAAATGCTTCCAAGGAGTGTAGTCGGCCCTAGGCTGCATTTTGAGATAGATGCCAATTCTTAAGAAACTTTTTAAAGATTTTTTTTTTCACAAAAAAGTTAATGGTTTCAGCAACTGATATTGTAGTTTGTTTAGTTATTTATTATTCAAATTTATATAGCTGCCCATCTCATATATATAACTCTGAACGGCTTGCAGACAAAACAAATATAAAAACAACAACAAAACAATACAATTTAAAAACAAGAAAAAACAATATAAAAGCTATAAAAAAACCATCATAATCCCATTCATCAAAGCAATCAGTACAGCCACTGCACTGGCTTCACCACAGTCCCGGGTCCCCAGGTCTGTTAGCAAAATGATGTCTTCAGGGCTGTACAAAAAGCCAGCAGGGTGGGACCAATCTGATCTGTGGGGGGATGATGTTCCACGGGGTGGGTGCCACGGCAGAAAAGGCTCTCTATTCTGGGGTCCCACCAGACAATACTCCCTGGCTGATGGGAGCTGCAATACGCCCCTCCTGCCACATGTCATGGGACGGGTAATTGGGGATAGGTGGTCCCTTAAGAAACCTGGCCCCATGCTATGTAGGGCTGTATAGGTCATTACCAGCATCTTGAATTGAACCTGGAAGCAAACTGGCAGCCAATGCAGCTTGTGGAACAGAGGTGTAATATGTGCAGATCCTGGCACATGCATAACTGCCTGCATTTTGAACCAGTTGAAGCTTCTGAATACTCTTCAAGGGCAGACCCGTGTACAGCGCACTGCAGTAATCCATACAGGAGGTGACTAAAGCATGAGTGACAGTGAGCAGGGCCTCCCAGTGCAGGAATGGGTGCAACTGGTGCACAACATGCAGTGGTCCAAGGGCCCTCCTGGACACAACCACAACCTGTTCTTTGTTGCGTCTCCTCCTTTCCCACCCAAGTTTGTTTCTTTCAAGAATTTCAGAATACAGTCCTATTGTTTGACTGCTCTCAACACTGTCCCCGAAAAGGCTAGTTTTTGCACATCAGAGGAAATGGCTTTTGCTCAAAGGAAAAACATGGTTTTCTAAACTTAAACCCTAATATTCCACACAACACCGTGAGTCCAGAAAGACCTCCAGATTATGCACAGGTCTTGTTTGGTGTAGTGTGAGGTGGTTTCTATAAACATGGGGTTATTCATAATAATAATAAATTATTATAATAATATATTACAATGTATTATCTCGTAATAGAACCACAGCTCTGCTGTTGTTTGATATCAGGCGCTGGTATGAAAGTTCATAGATCTTATCAGAACTTGTGACGCTTATTAAGGAATCAGATGTAAATGTTTAGGAGACATTTTGAGTGAAGACACATGTATGTTGTATTTCAATATGGAAGTAGAAGGGCTGTTAATGCTCTTAAAGCTGATGTAAATTTATGTATATATATTTTTTAAATCTGCATGTGTGTGTGCTCACATACATGTGAATGCAAATTTTACATCTTCCCCACATGGAATAGGCTGAAGAAATTGTCTATAGTGGATGCCTGTTCATTATTCCCTATGAATTAATTTTGCAACTGAATTTGAAAGAATAGTAACTTTGATGAAACGGTTAGTACCCATTGCACACATGCATATATATGTGTGTGAATACATACTTGTGTGTGTAAAATTGAAGTATACAAACACAGACTTATACACAAACTTCCAAATAAGGGGCAATGGTTAAGAGTTGCAAGCAAATTGCTAATCCAGTATTCATTTTGATATGTATGTAACATAAATTTTGGAACTGAGTTATACTATATTGAAAATTTGTGTTACAGCTGTTCTTAAAATATAAGGATGATTGTCATTCTTTGTTCATATCATGATCTGATCTTTCTTGCTTTCTTTTTCAAAACAACTCTTTTTAATTGCTGGAAAGTTTTACAGCAGCCAATCACCAACAGAGGATTTTGGGGCGTTATCAAAGTCCTTGCCTAAACCAATGCAAATTATAAATCTGCCTATACTTTGCATTTGTATAAATCCTCTATATTCAGCCCCTAACTAGTTGTAATTACTTTGAACAACAACAAAGCTCTATATGATCTCTTGTTTACTCAAAATATCCTCTAAAGCCCCCAAAATGGCTCCAGTCATATTTTTCATTGCATTCTTTTTTTTTTCCCCCTCTTTTCTGTTTATTCTGTATGCAGACCTCTGCTAGGAGATTATCCAAACATCCTTTGTTCTTAATAACAATAACATTTTCACTGAAAAATATAGAAGAGCTTTCTCTTCTAAGATGCTCAGAAAGGGACAACAAAGTATTCTTCCTCAGAAGGTTCTGTATGTGAGGGTTATATTTCTTTGTTTCCACCTTCCATCCTCAAAATCCAATAACTGAATCTCAGAACATCTCCTTAGGGAATTTAATGCAGAAGATGTGGGGCATATAATCATAGCAAGATTTTGCATCAGTGGTCACAATAACCAAAAACTTTCTTCTGATGAAGTAAAAATATTTTTAGCCCCTACCATTATCAAAATAAACAAAAGAATTGCCTAATAAATCACGAATGGCAACACCACTTAACAAAATTGTTTTAAACAATTTATATCCATTTTTGTTTTAATCAAATAAATGTAGCATCTGAATTTGGTAATCCATCTTATTTATCTAGGGACATATCTGTCTTTTCCCTTTTCCCTTCATTTCAACTACGAGAGTAACCTTCCCATATTTTATTTACCTTTAAATTATCTCACAATATTTAACTACTGAAGTTATTTAAAGAGGATAGTATGCTTTCCAATTCTAATGATTCTGCTGAATCCCTGACAAAAAATATTTAAGATTTAAACATGTAGCTTTCACCAAATTATTGCAAATATTACATAAAGTTGCATTGTGCCTGATGGCATTAAGTCCATCAGAATGAAGTTTGACATTTAAGGATAATAGGCCATGTCAATGGTTCATTGTAATAATACCTAAACTCCCTTGTAATCGCTTTTTAGAGGTAAATACCACTGAAAAGGTCAAAACTTGTGAATTAATATGAGAAGTTTGAAGAGGGTGCATAGTGAAAGACTACACAGCCCTATGGAATATTCTTTGCAAATAATGTCACACACACTGGGAAATATGTTTTATTGCAGGCGTTTGGCATATGCAGAGGCAAATGCATGCAAAAATGAAATAGTCTATCTTGAAATATCCAGAGAACTTCATAATAGAATACATTTCTCCTTTGGTGTACCTCAAAACATAGCTTTAACTTGGGGTCCCTTATCTGTGTGGTTCATGGCATGGAACTACCACCAGAACAGGAAAGGATGACCCAGGTAATTGTCAATGTTGCTTTCCAGGAATTACACTGATAAATGAAATGTATGCATATCTATAGCCGGCAACAGCTTATTGTGCGTGTTCACTGTCACATGCACAATCCAGTTTTTAACAATGTGTTGGCAAAAGCTGAGGGCAAAAAGAATGTTCTGAAGATGTGCTAGAAGTTGGATTTTGTTCATGACTGACAGGCTTCACTCACAATTAAGCAACCTCGCAAGAATTCTAGGGTGACTGATTAGTAATCTTTATTAAAGAAAAATGCAGAAGCCATAACCAAAAAATTCCAGGGACTGCTGTGTCACTAGACATAAGACCTATATACAGGAGCAGTACACATGCTGTATCTATTGATTATGTCGGTCTGACTCCTTCCTTTCCTGTGTAACAGTTTTGTGGGGGAGAGCTGGTTTCCATCTGTCCTTTGTTTTTTGTTCAGATTAGCCATACTGTTGTTTCACTGAGTGAGAACTGTTGCACCAGCAGTGGATACAAAAAGGGGAAGCCGACAGCATTTTAAAGTTTTTCAGCATCTTTTCCTAGACTTCCATCATTCCGTGGGTTCAATCTGGCACGAATGCTCACCTAGGAAACCTTTACTTGTTTTCCAGGAAATATAATTAACTTGATTCTTAGAAGGAAAAAAAATTGCAAGGTAAAAGGGGATGATATTTTGCTTTATTTCAGAATCAATGTTTGGAACACATTACAAAACCAAAGCTTAGGCAATGCTCTCAAAATAAAGAAATCCAAAAAAAAAAAAAAGCAAATGCTTCATTTTTTTTTTAAAAAAAGGGGCCTTCATTCCAATTCTGCTTTGCATAGGAAACCCTATTATACAATGCAAAAGTTGCTAATGTTTTAAAAGGGCATCTAAATTAATTTGGAGTGCAACGGGCAAATTCTGCCTGTCCCTTCAACTGCTTGAAATATAAAACAAGAAATAAAATGGTAACATATTGATTTCAAGACTCTGGCCCTGTATTCAAATGCTAGCTTATTTATTATTTAATAGTACACTACGTGGCTTGCATACAACAAGGTTCTGCATCATTATCTGGCGTCTTCAACTGAACAAAGCTATCAGAACTGGGAAAAACCATTTCCTGAGTCAGTGATGAGGTCTTTTATTTAACATGGAAAGAGATTGTTAATCCATGCTGAATCAACCAACTCATTCAATGTAAGGCTTCAGTTTACATGTGACCCTACATGCATTAAGGCACACATCTGTATGCTGCTGCTATGCAATTATTGTGACTCAATGCTTGCTTGTTAAAGACTGGAGCCAAGGAATTGCTGAAACTCCAGGAAAGGGCTAGCAATAAACTTCTGTTGCCCCCTTTTATGCAGAGAGTCCTGTCTAGTTACTCTCCTAAATAAATTTAAGATTCAGAGAAGGAAAAGCCATTTCAGCTAAAATCTGCAAGACAAATGCAGCTGCAAATTAGCTGAATAACGTTTTTACCAATGTATCTGTACATATTTCATCCAAAGTTTCAGGACCTCAGCAATAGGATTTCACTGAACTTTTGTATTGTACTTTGAACTTGATTGCATTAGTTAGCTCAAAGAGATGAAATCAGTAAAGCCCAATTACGTTAGAGTTACAAAGAATATGAATTTGGATGGTTCTCTGGGCACTTACTTCAAATTGTCCTATGCTGAATGCAGAAGAATGGAATGGAAGCTGCTGGATTCTCCATGAATAGAATTTATCAATGTTAGAATCAGGGTCATAGGGACATTATGGGGATGTTATTTTAAAAATGTGCCAAAAGCCTGCAAAGATCAAAATAATGTTTTAAAAGATTTTACATTTTTCAAACACTTCATTTTAGAAGTACAGATATGGAAACAGCATGCCAGGCTTTGAAAATAACAAGCGAGGAGAATTTTCTTTACTTTTTTTTTTTTTAAGATTTGCAAATGTGGTTTGCTTACAATTAGGAAAATCATCTGTCATCCCAACTTGAATCTAGTTGGTATTATTAAGCATACAGCCCGGTTCAAAAATAAGAAAAAAATCAACCAAATTCCATAGACTGCAGTCGACTATATGATAATGACCTCCCTGATCATACTGGCAGAGGTAGTCTCAGGTGGTTGGAGAACTCAAGTATGGTGTCCTGGGACACAAACTCATCATTTCTATTGAAGCTGCTAGCTTTATTAGAAAGCGTAGTTTAGGATTTTGTGGCCTCAGTGGCAGTGTCGGGTCTACAGAAGCTGTCATCAAATATTCACACAGGAATAGCATATTGGGGTGGTGATCAATTTAACTTTTCCCCAGCATGATGACACAACAATCAGGTGAAGTTCGATCTCATAGCATAAATCCCCCAGAAAGAATGAAAGGATTAGTAAGATAGAGATTGAACCTTAATAGCTATCTAGCAGAGCTGTTTAGGATGATCAAGAACTTATTGTTATGACGTTGAAACTTCAGATATCTATTTTAGAAATATGAAAGGTAGTTGATGGTTCATATTCAAGCTGACTTTTGGCACAGTTGATACTGAAATGTTTGGAGCTTCGTCTGGTAAAATTTAATGAGATTCTTTCCACTGTCTGAGTCAACACTAGTTTTTGTTCCTATCCATCTCTGCTTATTTGAGTTAACTAGAGTGTTGAGCATCTTTTTGCATGATGGAAATGTATTGTTGGGCTTAAAAAAAAGCAGTAGTCCCCACCTCCTGAAATTTTCTATGGATCCAGAGTATTTTATCAACTACTTCCAAGACACAAAAACAAACTTTCCAGGGCAAGATTTTTGAGAAAATAAAATATATGCAACTATCATCATTTTTAGGGCTCCTAACAATCTCAGTGGCTTGATTTGGGCCTAGTTTGGGGAGAAAATCAGACATCATTACCCTGAGGATGAGTTTTGTTGGAAAGAAAAAGCAAGTGTGACTCCATTCATCCTGCCCAATCTTTCAGCTGCTTTTGCTATTGTCAAGCATGGTATCCTTCTAAATTGTGAGCTGCAGGTTGGGGACACTGTATAGTACTTTACAGTGTACTGTACAGTAGCTTCACTTCTGTTTGCAGGGACAGATGCAGAAAATAGTGATTGTTCCTCTGCACAATGGTGATTATGCTGTGGGATGCCTCAAAGCACTAGGTTTTTCCTGGTCCTGTTCAAGAACTATCTGAACCTCCTGGAGGTGATCATAAGAAGTTTTGGTGTCATCAGTAAACTGATGCTCAGCTCTACTTCACTAGAGAATAAAGAGGATGACCTTGATGGAGAGAAGGGAGATCCATTACGGAGAGAAGGCAATAAGCAGATAAATGTTGCAGAAGTCAGTGAGGGGGGAGGGGTCAGATAGACATCCCCCAAATGTACCTGAAGATATAAGAGGAGGAGAAGTATATTGAGACTTGCAAGATCTTAATAAAAATAGTTTTAGGTACACCTGACATCTCTTTCTTGGTCTGGACTACTTCATAGGGCTTACAACGTCTAACCTTAGTATGACCAGATTACCAAGTGCAATTAAAGCAACTGCACTGTCTGCCAATTAGCTGTTACCCCACCAGATTCAAGGTTCTGCTTATGACATAAAAGGCCCTAAATAACTTGAGATCGGGATGCTGTTAGATCACCTTCCATGTTGCAGAGCTGACTGGTCAACTTGTAGTTATGGATGGAACTTCTCTGTGGTAGTGCCTTTGCTTTGCAGTGTTCTCCTCCATGAAATTTGAGAGATACTTGCATATTTTAGGTGCCACGGAACCAGACTTTATTATCATTATTGCTATTATTTGGTGTTTCCAGAATCAGAGATATAATGCTTCTAGGAAAATAGCAGTAACTTAGAAGAGTTATGAAAGAATGTACTGTGTTTACCTACTTGTGTGCTTTTCAGAGTCAGCAGACTGGATAGTGAGAAATAGTATGCTAGATGAGATGGATTTTGGTTCTTAAAGTTGAGCAGGACCATGCTACTTCTTAAACCCTGAAGTTGCATCCCCACTGGCCTCACTCTCTTGCCGTGCACACTGTCAGTGTCGATTTCTGTAAATGCCAATGCTTACATTACACCTTTATTGTTGTTCCTTTGGTTGGCTTACATGTAGTTTTCAATTTCCGCTTCAGTTTCATGGGTATGTTGAATAGATTAGGAGAATATTGGCAATATGACCAAAATAAACAACAATCTGTTTCTATAGGCCCCCACCTGTGTATGAAGGTGCCCCCAAAGGAACCCAAGTTGTTGTGGTGACAGCTGCTGCCTTGAATCAAACGATTGTCTATTCCATTGTTTCAGGAAATGAAGATGGTAAGTTAAAGTGGCCTTGCATTTGGTATCACTAAAGCGTATTTTTAAGGAGGAGGAGTAGGGAGAGAGTAAAAAATCCTAAATGGAAAAAAGTAAATTTGAAATTTTCAGTTTCAGATACATAGCACAATTTTGAATGAATCGTTTTATCCATTATTAAAATGTCTATAAAACATTCTTTTTCTGCATTCCAGGGGTGTTTGCTATTAACAACAGAACAGGTGTTCTCTCCATTCAAAAATCTCTGGATTATGAAACTGCAAAAAACTATTTGCTTCGGGTGCAAGCAGATTCATTGATAGTAGTCCGTTCTAATTTGCCAGTGCCATCCAAAAGTAAGTTAGTTTAATTAGCCTGCCTGCCTCCCTCCCTCCCTTCCTTCCTTCCTTCCTTCCTACAAGTTGGACATTAGGTCTGTTGTTCTTTTTGTGATCTCCAGTTACTTTGTAAATTAACCTTTCATTTGGTTATATTGTTCTATGCTAAACATGTAAGGGATTTATCAAGTCTTGAATCAACAATAGGAATAAGCTACACCCTTCCCCAGCCACAGGATATCTGTCATCCTATAATTAATCTGGAATATCATGAGCAAAATAAATGTATTTATTCTATTTTCTAGCTGTTATATTTTTTTCATGAAAGTTATGAGCAGTCCATAAGATCTCGTGTACATTCAACATTAAACCAGGAATGTTTCTTAGCACTATTCCAGAAAGAAGTCATTATTTAAATGAAAAGCAAGAATTGAAATTAAACATTGCAGTTCTTAACAATGAGATAGGGAAATATGAAGAAAGCACCACGATTTCCCAAAACTGGTTGTTCCAGCGATTTCCAGGGTGGAGAGTGGCTTTGTGTTTTCTGCTTCTTAGTGGTTCAGTGCTTATGTTTTTATTTATAATTTTTCCTCCCAAAGAAATGAATGGGAGAGAAGCTGTCTATGTGAGCACCAGACTCATATGGATCAATTGTCAACTGCGACAACTAATAAGAGAAGCCAGAGGGCCTAGGACTGAATAGATCTAAGCCTTAATAACATACCACTAGAATATTCCATTTCAATTCCTGTCAAGTATAGAAACATTGAAACTGGAAGTTCTACAGCCTTATATTTTCCAATGGCCTCTTCAAGGCTTTTGAGGCACATAGCATCTTCCCCCAACTATGGAGCTTCCTTTTTTGGCAGGGGTTAATGTTCAGTAGCATCTACTGGGGATGGGTCAAAACACACCAGATGGTGGACATGGCAGTGCTATTCAAGCCCCATCTTGTGTCAACATTACACACACATACAAAACGTGTGAGGCTCGGATCATGATGCCATGTCCACCACTGTGTCCTTTTTGCTTTAAAACTAGATAGTATAGGCCTATAAGACATCGATTCTACATCATGAAAGAGTTCGTGTGGTATGTTTTTAGAGAAGACAAAAAGTATTTGGAACCTTTTGATAATCATAAATAAACATTCTTAGAATTAAATAATAGTGCAATACATTATGAACTGTAACTTGAAATGATTAGAATACATGGCACTCTAATTTATGAAGATCTACTTCCTTCAATCCAGTCACCAGACTTAATGAGCTAAGGAAATAGGACAAGGAATGGTATTTTATAGGTTATCCTATTTTTGCACAAAAATAGAGTGCACTTTTTTTTTTCTTTTTAACTTACCTTTCCTACAGAAAATGAACCATTTTCAGTTCTTTTCTTTTTGGCTATACAACTTGTAGACCAAACTAATTTACAAATTTCTATTTACTTTCCAGTTTACAGCAGAAGTGAAATGTAATAAATTCTTGGGGTTGTTCTTATATATTCATTACTGAAGAATTGGATTGTCTCCATTATTGACTGTTGCCCATTATAAACACATTATGCAGTTAATAGGGAATACATTAATGGGAAAGGCCATGATTTCAATGTGACATTGTTTGTATGTTAGAGGTCCTAGGTCCAATTTATGACACTCTGAAACCCTGGAGAAGAGTAATTGTAAGTCCTATTGAATTACTAGATGGATTGCTCATGTAATTTTGTATAAGGGAGCTTATATTGTTAAAAAAAAATTAGAAGTTTTCTATGATACAATATGCAATTAGGATAAAGAGTAAAATTCAAAGAAATAAGAGGCAGAACATGTATTGTAAGCAATTGTTTGTATTAATCCAGTGTTCTCATTTGCCTTTAAATCATAATAACCATGAACCAAAACATTATGAGTCAAAGTAACACATCTTATGAGAACATCAAAACACTTGGTTAATCAGATTTCTTTTCTTAAATATAACTTTATTGAAATTTTAAAAAAGAAAGATAAAAACTAACAGAAACTAATATTTAGAAGAAAGAAAAGAAAGAAGAAAGAAAAGAGAAATCCAAAAGCACAGAAAAGAAAGGAAAAAAATATAAAGAAGTAGCTTTCAATTTTCTTTACAGCAGTGATAAGTATAAATGTAAATTAACTTCTTACTCTACACTTACAGCAAGACTTTAATTTTTTCTATTTTTTTTCTAATCATGAAAACCGTATGTCATAAGTTCATTTTTTTTCTGTTTCACACAAAAAGTGTATAAAGGGTTTCCAGTCAGCATTAAACTTAGATAATGTCTTTTCCCTCATCAAAGATGTCAGTTTGGCCCTCTCAGCAAGTTCCATCATCTTCACCAACCATTCCTCCATTGTGGGTAATGTCAAATCTTTCCACCTTTGTGCATTTAATAATCTTGCTGCAGTCATCATGTACAAAAACAAAGTTCCATGGCTTTTTTCCAACTATTTATTAGTCAGTCCCAAAAGAAAAGCTTCTGGTTTCAATTGTATATTAAAATTTAAAATCCTCTGAATTAGTGCATATAGTTGAGTCCAAGATTTTCTGGCTTTTTCATATGTCCACTATGCATGGTAAAATGTCCTCTCTTGTTAGTCACATTTCCAGCATAAATATGAAGTACAGTGGTACCTCGGTTCACGAACTTAATTTGTTCCGTGACTCTGGTCACGACCCGAATTGGTTGCGACCCGAATCAAATTTTCCCATAAGGTTCAGTGTAAATATGGTTAATCCGTTCTGAACCATATGTTTTTTTTTTAAACCACAAAAATATGACGCAAAGTACAGTACGAAGAGAGAGAACACTAACCTTGCTCGAGGCGACTTCTGGCGTTGAGGACAGGAAGGCGGGTGGGGAGGCGGTTATTGCTTGGAGGGAGAGTCCCCCTCCCTACAGGAAGCCACGACCACGTGTGTCAGCAGGGAAAATGGCCGTGGATCCTGTTCGTCACCCGATGCGGAGTTCACGAACGGAAGCAAAATTTTGCGGACGGTGCTGTTCGTGACCTGAATTGATCGTGAACAGAAGCGTTCGTAACCCGAGGTACCACTGTACCTTTATTCTAGACAATTTCTCTGGTGACATATACCAATGATACATCATTTTATAAAAGTTCTCTTTGAGATTATAACACAGTGTATATTTCAGTCCTTTCAACCATATATTATTCCACTGTTCCATTTGTATATTGTCACCAAAATTTTCAGCCCATTGCATCATACATTTTTTCACTTTTTCAATAGAAGTTTATACATTTTAGCAATAACATGTTCATCATTTCTACACAAGTTTACTGTGTTTCAAACTCAGTCTTACAATGTTCAAAACCAAAAGTTCTTTTATCTTTGTAATAATTGTACATAAGAGAACCATTGACAAGTGTATCTTTCTGCCACCAGATCTTCTCTTGATTTTATTTTGCATTCCCCATGACAAAGCTTTAATATGTCTCAATAAGTTAGCCATTTGTGTTTACTTATAATTTGTCTTCTATACTGTAATATGCTTCTTGTACTGATAGCCACAAAGGTATTTTCGGGCACAACCTGAGTCTAGATCTATTCCATATACACAGTATGGCCCGTCTAACAAAATGATTTTTAAAATCTATATTAAATTTTTCCCAACGATGACATTACATTTTCTTCCATCTTAACATATCTTTTTTTAACTTCATTCCATATCTTAACATAATTATTTTGAAATAACATATATATTAATACCCAAATATTTTACCTTCTTCTTGATCTTAACACCCATTTTATACATCATTTCTGTTTTGTCTTGTATCTTCATCTTTTTTGTTAACATCTTTGTCTTCTGTTTATTAATCTTGAAACCTGCTAATGCCCCAAATTCTTTTAGTTTTCCCATTAATGTTTCAATTCCCTTTAAAGGATCTTCCAAAACCAGCACCAAATCATCTGCAAAAGCTCTTAACTTGTAAATTTTTTTTATAATTTTTACTCCCACAATCCTCTCATCCTGTCTTATGTCTCTATTCAAAATTTCCAGAACCAAAAGAGGAGACAGTGGCCCTGTCTTGTTCCTTTTGTATCTCACATGGTTTTGTTAGATCTCCATTAACAATGTGCTTTCTGTGAAATATAAATCAGCCTTAGCCCTTTTATAAAATTCTTTCCAAAATTCATGTCTTCCAAAACTTTAAATAGAAAAGTCCAATTCAAATTATCAAAGGCCTTCTCTGCATCTAAATAATAATAATAATAATGCAGCTTGTTTTTCGTTATACTATTCCAAATATTCTAGAATATCCAGCATAGTTCTGACATTGTCTTTTAACATTGATCTTCATGAATACATTCCTGCAAAATTATTTTCAATCTATCAGCTAAGATAATTGTGAACAACTTATAATCATTATTCAATAATGATATCGGTCTATAATTTCTTGTTAAATCTTGTCCCTCTTTAGGTATTAGTGCTATATTAGCCTCTTTCTAAGTCACTAGCATCTTTCCTCCCTGTAAAATAGAATACACCATATTTTGTAGAGGTTGTAACAATTCATCCTCAAAACATTTATAGTAAGAACCTGATAATCCATCTAGCCCAAGTACTTTTATTTATTTATTTTTCATAAGAACTTTATTAAAGTTCACCAGGCACTGTTCCTGGTTTAATCTTTTTTATAGCTTCAGAAACTTTCTTTATTGTTATACATCCATTCATAATCTGTCATTGTTTCTTTGTAATCATTGGATGATTTTTTAAAAAATATTAATCTATTTTCTCCAAAGGAATATCTAAATTAGAATAATATTGATGAAATGCTTTTTATATAGCCACATTGTCCATTAATACCGTATCTCCCTCTTGAAGTTTCAATATCATTTTCTTTTTCTTTTCTTAATTTATACACTAGCCATTTCTCTAGTTTATTTCCAAATTCAATTTTTTTTGCTTTACATAATTCATTTTTATTTCCATTTCTCTTACTGTTAACATCAATAGCACTGTAAAAGTTTAATTTGATGATAGATATTTAACTCCCCTGGAGATTTCTATAATTCTTTTCTTTTTATCTTATCCAAAATAGCCTGTGTTTTCTCTTGCCTCTTCTTTTTGAGTTCAGTATTATGTTGTAATAATATTCTAATAAAAGAGTTGTACCTCTAATAAAATATTTACTTGCATTCCAAACCACTCTTAAATCAGTGTATTTATTGAAATTATTTTCAAAAAATTCTATTAATTTCTTTTTGCAATCCTCCACTATTACTTCTTTGTGTAACAATGTTTCATTTAATCTCCATCTAAACAAACTAGATTTCCTTTTATAAACCAACTCAGTTTATGATTGGAAAAAGTCTTTGGTAAAATCTCTACTATAGAGATCTTAGTATCCAAGTTCTCTGAGATCTAAATTGTATCTATTCTTGAAAAGGATCTATGTATTTTTGAAAAGTATGTGTACTCTGTAGAATTACCATTTTTTTTCTCTCCATGCATCCAGTAATCCTAAATTATCCATCAAATTAAAAAAAAAATAAAGCTTTTGATAATTTACCTTGGGTGATTATAATATTTTTCTCTGATGTTCTATCCAATTGTGGGGAGACCACTCCATTCCAATTCCCCATCAAAACACCAATTTTTATAAGAAAAACCTATTAGTCTCTCCATAAGTCATTTGTTAAAAAAAAAAAAAAGTCACTTTGTCTTCATTTGGGGCATAAATTCCCAGTACCATAGTCTTCACCCCATGTAAGTCAATTCCCACCCCAACAAATCTGCCATATTCATCAGTCAATACAAATTCTGGTTTTTAGTTGGGGGTTAATATACAAAACAATTCCATTTCTTTTCTTGTTCCTGCTGAGATAAATTCTTCACCCAAATTTTTATAAATTAAATATTTTGTATTCTTTTTCCTAATGAGTCTTTTGTAACAAATTATATCTTGCTTTAATTTTTTTAAGTAATGATTTTTTTTTCCCTCTTTTGAGGAGCATTTGTTCAATTTATATTCCTGGTTAGACATTTGTAATCCATAATCAGGCCAAAAATTTAGAAAAGTCAATGCCTGTAGCACCTAATTCAGAATCATCTCTTCCAGATTCCTTTTGTATCTGTTGCACCTCTTCCAATTCTTTAAATTTTTCTAAAAATTCTCTCACCTTTTGAACAGAATTCAGTTGAAAACTCTGTTGTTTAAAAATAAAAATCATGCCTTATAATTTATCCCAGCAAAATGGAATCTTTTTCTGCTTCAGTCAAGAAATAATAATCTTTTCTCTTACATAGAAGACTGATAGGGATTTCTTTTAGGACAATTGTATCTGTACTTTACTAATCTTTAATGCAAGATTATCAACCTTCAGTCTTGTATTAAAATGCTGTTGCAGAACTTGATCCCTTGTCTTCTTTCTCACAAAGTGCACCAGAACATCCCTTGGAACATTTCTCGTTCTCACAAATCTTGAATTTATTCTATAAACTTTATCTACCTCTGCCTCTGGTCCTCCGTTGCCTTGCATTTCATTTTATGTTTTTACTTCAGGGCGTATCCTTGGGGTTTTTTGTTTTTCAATTCCTAGGTGATATGCCAGAAATTATACCTAAGACTGAAGTGAGTGAGTAAAATTCTCATTTAAAATAACGCTCATAAAAAAAAATACCTTTCACCACACAGAATTGCCAGTTTTTCCAGAGCAAAGAAATTTATAGTTTCATTATATGTTATTTCAATGAGTGCCCCTGAAATACTATAGAAAGCAAGAAGCTTAACATATGATTAATATAACAGCAGAGGGAGCTAGGGGGAAGTGCATTTTAGAAAGAGGGAGACTTTTTTTAAAACAAAACAAAAAAAAATCCTTATTTGCTAAGCACTGTTCCTTCTCCTGCTATTAGTTCTAGAATTTTGACACGGGAAATCTCTCAACATTGTTTCTTTCAGTTCTTTGATATAAATTTACCTTTGATATAATTTTATCTGAAAGATAATAACAGAGCCCTCTTGTTCATATGTTTATTTTGTCATGTTCATTATTCCTCTTTGTGTTTATCCATGCCTTTTTGGATTGTGAACAACCACCATGAGTTTTACAGAAGTCTAGGGCAATCTAACTCAAGGAGTTTTATTCATATTGGAAAAAATCTAGACACAGGACATTTCTTCCAGCTTGACAAGACCTTCACAAGAATTGAGAATATACCTTAGAATTCTATTTGATTTATACACCTTCTAAAATGTACTTAGACATCACCTCCCTTGTGCATCCATACTTGTCAACCTCTATTTCAATCGAATTCCATTTGTCTCTTTTACATCTTTCATGGTTTGTATCAAACTCAAATTGATACGATAGGTTGGTCTTGGTATTCTAACCTAAAATGAAACTGTCCAGGTTTGTAGTTTTGTGGACCCAGAGTTAGTTTTCTTTTTTTTTCAAATAATGTTGTTAGAATTACAAATCGAAACAATACAAACTAATACAAACTACAAAAATATAGAAATACAAAAAGAAAAGTACAAAAAAGGAAAAAAGTATAGAAAAGAAAAAAAGAAAAAAGTCACTCCCCCCTTCATCCCAGCAAGTAAAAACAATTTTAATAGTTTATCATCTAATACAACATTTAGTCTCTTCATCCTATAACTCGTCTCTTAACTAAACAAAAAACAGAAACAAAATCCGAAAGCTTTGTCATTCATTCTTTGTCAGCAAAAGTCCAGTAAGGGAAACCAGATATAATTGTTTTAGCCTTGGCTGAATAAGCCAACTCTATATTCCTTCCCTGAATTTTTAACAATCTTAATTTTTAACTCTTTCAAATATAGTCCCAGAGCTTGTTTTCTGTTCATCTTTTTTTTTAACCCAAGAATCTTTCAAAACTTTAACAGACCTTTTTGTACATCCAGTAAAAAAAAGTTATCAAAATCACTTTTCTGGTTTAATAATTGTATATCTCCTTTAGGCAGTGAAATAGTAATCAGTTTCATTTGTGTATCCAGTACATCTTTCTCCATATCCTTTTCATTGTTTGACATATTTAAGTCCACATTCAAATTAATTTCAAACTTATCTATTATAGCTTCTTCTTCTTCTATAACTTCATTGACACATGATCTATCATATCAAGTAATTTCAAAGACCAATATTCAAAAACATCCATTAAGGTTTTATGTTCCATTCTTTATTTCTTTGTTAATGAAACAAATTTATTATCCTTTCACTCCCTCTAGTGTCAAACCTTCAAGGTTCCATTATCATGTTTCCTCTTAAAAGAGCCCAAATAATCACCATTTCCCGCAGGAAGAATCCTTTTAATTAATTCAAAATTATAATTCAAAGTCCATATGGACCCTTAATCCATTGTTAATTTTTCAATACCCGTATTCTAAGCACCCTTTTGCTGTTTAATCCAAAAAAAAATTTTTTTCCAGAGCTGTTAAAATCATATTTAAAAATACCTTTCTCCAAGGAGAAGGTAACTCCTGATGAATACAGTGAAAGCTGATGAATACAGTGAAACCTTGCTGATCTGAAGGGTCTTAATATTTCCAGTACAATAAAAAAATAATAATCCCAAAAGTGATTAAGAAATGAGGCTCGGTCAAGCTTTATGTCCTTAAAAGCTGCGTTATGAGTATGAGCTTGATGGTATCCCTCGACTCCCAGCCACTCAACTCATAAGCTGACCGCAAAGCACCAGTTCATGTGGTCTACTCATGAGGAGCGGCTGTCTGGAGTCACGTGGATTATCTCAACCATCTTTCCTTCCTCTGGAGAGATTTTGCTGGTCTGGATCCAGCATCCAGCCACAATTTTCCTCGTAAACACGATCCCGCTGCCAGCAGGATGTCAGCTTACCGTGGTGCTCATTGGAAGTCAAGCCCAGAGTTAGTTCTCAATTTAATACAGCAAATAAAACTTTATCATCTCTATTAGCATAAATTTGGTGAGATTCTCAAGAAAAAAAGCACACTTTGTTATAAGTACAGTATTTTCAGAAGTCTCAGAAAGCATAAACTCTCGTTCTTTCAGGCTGTTTTTTGCCAGGCAGTTCTGTTTTCCCGACATATTCCCAAAGGTGTGGAGGTGGTAGGGAGAAATCAATACTGAAGCTGACTTGAAAAGTTGAGAATTCTTCCTGAACTTCCAGTTCTTTGCAAAGAAAGTTTATAAGTATGGTAGAATCTTCACTGTCAACAGGGATTCTGGGAAAGGTACATTAGCTGTCAGTAGGTTGTACTTCTCAAAATCCACACCAAGGAGACTAAAGGTGTTTATCCATACACCTTTACTACAAAGTTAAAAAAAAAACTGCTTATAAATAAAAGTATGCTTAATTTTTTTCCCTATTAAGTACAACATGTATGGCTTGTGTCAATTATTCTAGTGACCACCTTAGAGTGAATCTTGAATGGAATTGGCCATTTCCAAGGAATCAACTCACTGGTATTTTCAATAAATGCTATGACATAGGGAATTGTCATTGTGGCCATGTCCTTTCTTATCAGAGGTTTCAAAACTTTTTAGCTGGGGAACACATCTGACATTTTGAGGACCTGTCATGGGCACTCATACAAAATAACTGAAATTTTATCCATGGCTAACCATGATAGAAACATTTTTTGAAAGGCGAAGTGCTGAGATTCGCCTTTCACTTTCATTAACTTCTCCAGATCCTCCCTTCAGAATACTCCAATTTACTTTTGATAGGAGGAGAGGAATCGGGGACAAACTGACATAGCCTACTACTATTTCTGTTTTTAAATATATCTATCTAGAGTCCAGATACATTCTTGGAAATAAGGAGTTTGGTAGGAACCAAGGAAGGTGACCTTGCATCATAATTTGGATGGGTTCTATATAAAAGTATATTCTTGGAAACCAGGTCTGAGGTGAAACATGGCTTATGTAACAATAATTAATAACAGAGAAGGGAAAAGAACATATTTTACTGGGTTTTATACAGGTAAGGGTTTTAAATGGTTCTAGAACTTTCCTAAAGGAGCAGTCTTCTTTTGGCATATAATTTTCATGCTGTCTTCATGCTGGCCCTCCTGTTTCTGACTGCCTCTTTTTCTGATCAATGAACAAAGTGATATTCTTGGGATTAAATCTCCTTTCCTGGTATTGCTAACAGTACATCTATGCAGAAGTAGTTGCTTTTCTTCTTCCTGGCTTCAGGCTTTTCAGCCAATTTGTAAAACATTCAAAACACATGGACACCTTCCTGCCTTGAAGTTAACTACAGAAACTACATGAAATGAAATGGCTGGAGGATCACAGGAGAGCCCATCACATGTGCTTGGTGATCCAGGCCAGTTGTTGGTGTCATTCTGGCTCCACATTGGCAGACCCTAAGCATACAATGCTTTGATGTGTTTAAAACTGGTGCTGTTGCTTTGAATTGGTTGGACCTGTTTTGTTTCACTTAATAAAATGTATTAATTCATTCTGTTAACAAATGCTTTAAACGTTTGGTGATGATTGCACTGTGTCCTTTACGAGCTGTCACTCATCTTACTCTGTCCCACCTGTTTGACAAGCTCATATTGCAAGCTGAATAAGGTAGGCAGTTTATCAGGATATGATGCCTTTTTTGATGTGTCTTCTGCAAACTATCAAAAGTATGTGGCACAGGAGAGTTCCCCTTATCATCTTCACATATATAAATAACTGCCTCTTTCATATATTTGACGGATGAATGTAAATGCTAATCAAATTGTGGACAAGATCATAAGACAAATCTAGATACAGTTATAATTCACTTTGAGATACTAACAGGAAGAAGATTCTTTAAAACTGTGACTCTCTAAGGCATTTGCACAAACTTTGTGACCCTCTTTAAAAACATGAGACAGTATATGGAATGAATATGAAACAGAAAATGCACAAAATCAAAAATCAAAATATCACTTTTAAAGACAAGAATTTAGAATTAGAATCCTGTTGAAATAACTGTGACAACCTTCCTTTTAAAATCTGGTTTCTTATAACTTTCCATGATTTAATGGAACTTTTACACTTTATTTTATTTACTGTAAGTATTTAAAGAATTGACCATCATTGGGGGGGGAAAAAATTACACTCCACTTTTGTAGAGTCTTTTAGTTCAATGTGTGCATACAAAAGGCTCTGAAGCCTTTAAAGGTATGAAATTGATTATTGGTGTTGTATAGTACTGTTCTATCATATTTCCCACTATTAATTAGTGCAAAATGCCTGTTTTAAAAGAATGCCTCATGATTTTTTAAAGGATTGGCTTTTTGGTGAAGAAATGTATACACCAGTGTTTCTCAACTTTGGCAACTCTAAGATGTGTGGACTTCAACTTCCAGAATTCCCCAATCAAGTTTGAGACGCTTTCTCAAATTACATGTCTGCTTTGGACTCAGATTTCTTTTAGCTAGCCATTGTCTTGGTTGCTGTTCTTCCTCCGGTTTCCTCAAGGTTATTCTCACAGCCCATTACACAGTGTCACTAGAGGCCCAGCTGGCTGTGCTGGCACAGAGTGTTTTTCATCAGCGTCAGTAGATTTATCAACTGTGCCCTTCCCTGGACAGAGACAGCCTCACAACAGTTATTCACACTCCAGTAACTTCCCAGTTGGATTATTGCAATGGATTGTATGTGAAGCTGCCTTGGAAAACAGTCTGGAATCTTCACTTGGTTCAAAATAGATCAGTTAAACTGCTTACTGGGACCAGCTGATATAATCATATTATATTGGTACTTAGCCATCCATACTAGTTGCTGGTCTACTGAAGCCCTTAATGACTTCAGACCAGGTTACCTACCTTCTCCCTATGTACCTACCTGGACCTTAAGAGCTTAAAATGAGACCCTCTTCCAGATCCTCCCACCAAAGTAAATAAGGTGGTCCTGTACAAGGGAGAGAGATATTTTCTGTAGCCCCATTTGCATCCTTTTGGCACCACATGAAGACCTTTTTATTTTCACAATCTTTTAAATCATATTTTAATTGCATTTTAATCATATATTAGTTCATATTGTTTTAGATTTTGACAACAGCGTTGTTGCTGCCTAGTTTTGTATTTTATTTGATTTTATTATATATATTTTAACTAGAAGTATATTATTTCTTTTTTAGATGGAGTTTTGATTACTGGGCAAAAACATTAATTTAAAAAAATTAAAATAAATAAATAAATAGTCTATAAGAAATATTGGAAGTCAAGGGAAGTTACAAAGCTGAGAGCTATAAAATAAATTTTAAAAAAGGAGGAGATTATGAGAATAGCTACAAGAGGTCAATGTAATAGCCAAAAATATATTTATTAGGCAATTTTTAAAGGCAACCAACAGGTACCAAAGTAAGATCAGACCAGATGTAGCATAGTGATTCCTTTTTTAAATTGGGAAGTCCCCTTGATTTTAAATTCCATGGCTCTAAACAATTGTTCCCTCATTGTTAGTTTCTATGCAACATAGGGTGATAATTATAGTGTGCCTAGCATGAGTTTAAATATACTTTAGGATGGGATAATATATGCATGTACATTGAATATACTAAAGGCATGATGTAAAATGAAGATTATTATCATTAGTATTACATTGCTTGAATGCAAAAAACTATGAAGTGAACTGTATATCTTTATGTAAATGCCATAGAAAATCTTCTCTCAGAGCACAGAATCATAGAGTTGGAAAGGGACCTAAGAGATCATCACATCTAACCCCCTGTTCACCATAGGATTCACTACACCATATCCAATAATTATCCAGCCTCTGTTTGAAAACCTCCAGTGAAGGGGAAGAAACCACTCAATAAGTAAACTATTTCACTGATTGACAGCTCTTACTGTCAAGAAGTTTTTCCTAATGTCTAATCTGTATCTACATCCTTGAAGTTTAATCCCATTAGTTCTAATCTTATCTTCTGTAACAAGTGGGAAGAAGTCTGAATCCTCTACAATGTGACAGACATTCAGATAATTGAAGATAGCTATCATGCCCCCTCTCATCCTTCTTTACTGCAAACTGAACATACCTAGGTATTTTAATCATTCCTTATAGAACTGGCTTCCAGTCCTTTCACCATCTTGGTAGCCCTTCTCTGGACTTGCTCCAGTTTATCAATGTCTGTTTTAAACTGGAGGTGCAGAACTAAATGCAATACTCCATGTGAGGCCTGACCAAAGCAGAGAAGAGTAAGATAATTACTTCCTGTGATCTGGACTCCATTTTTTTGATGCTCTTCATATTTTATCCTCCTCTTCAGCTTGTCCTGGAGGCCTATAATAAACTCCTAGAACTTTGTCCATTTTATTTCTCTTTCCATTGATTCTTGTCCAGACACTCAAGAGGGCTCCCATGCTCTGAAATGTGATTTTCTGTAGATTCATGTTTTTCTCACATACAGTGCAACACCCTTCCCTTTTCATTAAGCTTATTTCTTTTATATGTAAGTTGTAGCCTTCCAGCACTGTGTTCCACTTATGCACATCATCCCACCATGTTTCAGTAATACCTATGACATCATATTTATATTCCTGTGCTAGGATTCCCAGATCTTCTTGTTTGTTTCCCATACTTTGTATGTTGGTATAAAGGCATCTGAGTCTGTAGCTGGCACTCCTTACTGGCTTGACTCTTGTATTTTCTTGTCCCTTTCTTTAGCTATTTCCTACCTATATGACCACCTTCCCCATCTGTATACTCAACATGGGTGTTTTACAACCCTGCCCCTTTGAACTGTGTTAAAGACCTCCTGATGAGCAGGGCAAAAGTGTGCTAGTTGTTGAGTTCTTATTTTGAGTTCCTTTGCAGAATAAATAAAATGCATGCTGTGGCATACAAATACCAAAGTACCAATAAAATCTAATGAAAAATGTTTTTGCAAACAGATGTTCACTGGATTTGGGATTGTTTTCCTCATGTCACATTTTTCATTAAGTCAGAAGTAGCTTTTGATGAACAGGTCTTCCATTAACAGAAGGGCATCTCTGGATACTAATCAACATTTTGAGAATTGTAAGCACAATATAGGTGGGGTGCAACCACTTTGGTAGGAGTGTTAATTTTTTTCACGATTTGTAGATTTCACAAATTAATGCCTTTTAATGGACTAAAAACAAAATCTCATATTTAAAACATCAAAACTTTGTTCAATTCCCCCTCTCATGTAATTAATAATCTGACTATGAATTTTTATACAGCCTGCTGCTATATTCATATATTGCTCTTTTGTTTCCTATTGGAATCAGCTATATTGTTTGATAGATGTCTTTCTGCTTTTCATTATGCTTTGCTGGAATTAATAGTATTAATATTCTCTTGCATCTTTCCCTATGTACATGAAGAACAAGATATGGGATTCTACCATCAAATAATCCATGCACTGGAGAGCAAACCTATATTACTGTATTGATGTGAGGCTCTTTTATTAGACTGTCTAGAACCTTGTTAGAAGGGTAGAATTAAGTGCTGAATGACTCATGGATGTGCAAAAGCCAGTGAAATATATGCCATATATAAAAATGAAGTGATGAACCAAAATGAAGATTGTTAATTAAATGTCAGTGAAGCTTAATCTGGTAGATAGATGAACCTATCCATATAATCCATATCTGAATGGACTAAACATTTTAAGAGTGTGCTTTCAGAAATGAGAGCAATTTTTATTATTGTGGTTTATTTGACACAGTATTAAAAATTCTTGAACTGCTCTTCACAATATAGTTGTCAAGTAACAGTGCCATATGACTATTCTTTTGTTTGTATCAGCCATGGAGATAACACCCCATTGTGTTTGCTTTTAACTACAGGTGAAACTCGAAAAATTAGAATATCATGCAAATGTTCATTTATGTCAGTATGGCAACTCAAAAGTGAAACCAATATATGAGATAGACGCATTACATGCAAAGCGAGATATGTCAAGCCTTACTTTGGTATAACTGTGATGATTATGGCGTACAGCTTTTGAAAACCCCAAATTCACAATCTCAGAAAATTAGAATAGTGTGAAAAGGTTCAATATTCTAGGCTCAAAGTGTCCCACTCTAATCAGCTCATGAATCCATAACACCTGCAAAGGGTTCCTGAGCCTTTCAATGATCTCTCAGGCTGGTTCAGTAGGAATCACAAGCATGGGAAAGACTGCTGACCTGACAGTTGTGCAGAAAACCATCATTGACCCCCTCCATAAGGAGGGAAAGCCCCAAAAGGTCATCGCAAAAGAAGTTGGATGTTCCCAAAGTGCTGTATCAAAGCACATCAATAGAAGGTTATGTGGAAGGGAAAAGTGTGGTAGAAAAAGGTGCAGAAGCAGCAGGGATGACCGCAGCCTGGAGAGGATTGTCAGGAAAAGGCCATTCAAAAGTGTTGGGGACTTTCACAAGGAGTGGACTGAGGCTGGAGTTAGTGCATCAAGAGCCACCGCACACAGACGGATCCTGGACATGGGCTTCAAATGTCATATTCCTCTTGTCAAGCCGCTCCTGAACAACAAACATCAGAAGCGTCTTACCTGGGCTACAGAAAAAAAGAACTGGTCTGTTGCCCAGTGGTGCAAAGTCCTCTTTTCTGATGAGAGCAACTTTTGCATCTCATTTGGGAACCAAGGACCCAGAGTCTGGAGGAAGAATGGAGAGGCACACAATGCACGATGCTTGAAGTCCAGTGTGAAGTTTCCACAGTCTGTGTTGATTTGGGGAGCCATGTCATCTGCTGGTGTTGGTCCACTGTGCTTCATTAAGTCCAGGGTCAACGCAGCCATCTACCAGGAGATTTTGGAACACTTCATGCTTCCTTCCACAGACGAGCTTTATGGGGATGCTGACTTCATTTTCCAGCAGGACGTGGCACCTGCCCACACTGCCAAAAGTACCAAAAGCTGGTTCAATGACCATGGGATTACTGTGCTTGATTGGCCAGCAAACTCGCCTGACCTGAACCCCATAGAGAATCTATGGGGCATTGCCAAGAGAAAGATGAGGGACATGAGACCGAACAATGCAGCGGAGCTGAAGGCCGCTATTAAAGCATCCTGGTCTTCCATAACACCTCAGCAGTGCCACAGGCTGATAGCATCCATGCCACGCTGCATTGTGGCAGTCATTGCTGCAAAAGGGGCCCAAGCCAAGTACTGAGTACCTATGCATGCTTATACTTTGCAGAGGTCCAATATTGTTCTATTTCCAATCCTTGTGTTATTGATGTCATGTAATATTCTAATTTTCTGAGATTGTGAATTTGGGGTTTTCATAAGCTGTACACCATAATCATCACAATTATACCAGAGTAAGGCTTGACATATCTCACTTTGCATGTAATGCGTCTATCTCATATATTGGTTTCACCTTTTGAGTTGCCATACTGACATAAATGAACATTTGCACGATATTCTAATTTTTCAAGTTTCACCTGTATATTGATGTCAAACAAGACTGATGACAAGTCATTATGGCAATCATTTTATATGGCACATTAGTATGCACAAAAACTCATAGCACAGGTAACTGAATTGTGAAAATCTGGTTTTATGAAAGTTACAGTAACACTGAAAGTATTAATTATTTTTAGGTGGCATAGGCTGCAATCATATGTCCTCTGACTTATTAGATCTGTCTTCAGATATATTGGGTCATTTTTTGTCATAACTTCATTGACAACCGTTTTTCAATATTTGAAAAACTTGATCGAGACAGGAGAAAGGGAAAAAAATGATTCCAGTCATGGATTCAATAATACAGAAGAGCAGAATAGTAATTTCCCATTTCTACCATTCTACAACAAATATTTTGGGGTGTACTGCCTATGAAATTGGAAATAATATACATCATCAGAAGTACTGATAGAATTATTCTGTCAACTTTCCATCAATATCAAGCAATCTAAGTACACAAAGTGGTTGACTTGGAAACATGCTTAGAAATATGTTCAGTTCCCTGAAAAACTGCACTTGAAGTATTAGTGTAATTTATTGAAATACTTCTTAATTCATAGTATATATACCTTGTGAATATTTATATTTTCCAGAAAACATTTAACTTAACCTTTCTGCTTCCATTTTATGAATTCTGTTATTTCAGAACTAAGCTATAGATGTGCAGTAATTTCCAACTAAAGTGTTGAAGCTAGAACTAAAAACTTACGTCTTATTATTCATAGGAGAATATAGATTTATTAAGTTTAAAAGAGGCTGGTCTAAATTCTAATTTTAAATGTTTTCTTCATATTATCCCATTCAGAGTATGTGTTTGAATATTGAAAAGTGTGATTGCGCCAACTGACCCTTTCCCCAAACCCCAGGCTACTCTTCATTCTACAGCTGATTTAAGAGTTGTCATCAGCAATTCTACAGCTGATTTAAGAGCTGTCAACACAATAAGCTCTGATGAGTCAAATGCTGTAATTATGTACTTGCAATATGATGTCTAATCCAAGCATGTTAGTTGCAGCATTGCACTGCCATTACACATGTGTCATCATGTGCCCCCCCAATTGTGGGTTGAATCTTCTGATTACCGAGATGATGGATGGCATATATAAATTGGTGCAATAATGGGTACAAAACCCAGCAGCTGCTATTTTCAGTGTTGCAGTAAACCATTGGTTATTGATTACTGAGTTATGGAAGTGCAGTGCAGCTTAAAAAACATTAGTTTTTGCCAGATACAGAGACATCAGTCTGAGCAGTACTCTTTTTTGTCACTATCAGCATGGGTGGCAGTAATTCATATAAAGTCTTCCATATCCAATTCTTTGATTGTCCTAACAGTTGCAAGTTCATTGATCCACAATGTTCTTTTTCTGTTTTCAACTGTTCGTTGAAACCTTTGGGTAGCCAAGGGTTGCATTTTGTAATTTTTTTCATACAATCAAGAGCTGCACTGGGAGGGGGCTATGAAACCAAGTGGTGGGCTTTGGGGAAAATTTTTTTTAAAAAAAACAAAAATCTTTAAACTATATAATAAACTGGACTCTTTCAGCACTATAATGTTCTTAATAAGTGGACTTCCCCCAGACAAATAATGATTTGCTGCCAAGTTTCAGCAGTGTACTTATATTTTCTCAGCGTACTTTGAAAACATATTGTTGATTTCTCTGCCAATATCAAAAGTGGCATGCTTCCATTCCAGTTGCAGCTGTAGGACTCTTTTCAGCACAGTGCTCAAAAAGAAAATAAGCCAGCATAATCAGGGTGGCAATTATGAATAAAATGTGTCCCTTTTTTATGTTGTGGCCCTTTGAAACAGCCATAACTAGGTGTAAGGGGAAAGAATCAGCTCTACAAGGAAATCATTTCTTGCTGGCAAATGGGATTTCTTTCAGTAAGCTTTGCACTGTTTTCAAGAATGTGCAAATGTGTTTTATTAGGAAGCCTGAAAGAGATGTGGGTGCTTTTGATTTCCTCTCCTCTCCTCTCCTCTCCTCTCCTCTCCTCTCCTCTCCTCTCCTCTCCTCTCCTCTCCTCTCCTCTCCTCTCCTCTCCTTTTTTCCTCCTCCTCCTCCTCCTCCTCCACCTCCTCCTCCTCCTCCTCCTCCTCCTCCTTTTTGGTTTGTGCTTGGGTTTTTATTTCTAACATTTGCATTTGGTACTCTTTCCAACCCAACAGATCGGAAAGAAAATGTGTAATGGATTCAGGATTCTCTCTGTCTCTCTGACCGTTCATCAGCACAATAACTTTCTAAAATTGAACAGAATGGGACCAGATTTGGTATGGAGAAGCTATCAAAGACAGGTGGTTTGAAAATGGGATGGAGCTAGCCGAGGGCTGTGAGAGAGAAACAGAAGCATCCATGCAGGATAGGCAGTTGGGCAACGACTTTGAATGTTGCTGATACCTCCATTCCAACTTCCCTTCTTCCTCCTTCCGGGTCCTGTGACCCAGGTGGAGTGTATGCGCTGTCCTGTGCTTCCAGTGTACTTACACACACATCATACATGGATGTAACATAAGGAAAAGTTAGAAACACACATGTGCACAAAGGCGCAGCATGTTGCTTTCTCACACAGAAGGAAATATAGTTGCCTCCTATGACCTCTCCTGCTAAAGGTGTTAAGAAAACAGTTCCGAAAGCTGTGCTTTGCATGTTTTCTTTACCTTGTTTAGGGATTGCTGTTTGCTTTCCATACTGTTACTGAGTCTTGAATGCAGTTGTGGCCTATGGCTAGAAGAAAAAAAGTGCTTTCAAACCTAAAATGCCACAAGCTTTTTATGGGTCCAGCTGCTCACACTGAGACCATTCTGGGTCTCAGAATACAAAGCCTGAATCTATTTTATAGGCACTTTCATCTGATCCAATGGTAATGTCACAGTTTAAGGACATAGAGCACAGCTTTCAATGCTAGTGTCTTTTCTAAGGGGCAAACATTCTTAATTCTGAGGCCTGTTAGGCCTTGATATACCAGAGGTTGGTGGAATGAATGGCCTTTACAGCTGTGACCTGTTTCATCTCTTTACTTTGTCTTATCAAAATGAGAGGATTCACATTTCTTACCGCTGAAAGACCACTTCAGTTCCCCAATAGCTTTACCTTTCTTACCCCTCTCCCTTCCTGCCCTGCATACATTAAGGATGTGCATGCTTTGCTTCAAGAGTCACATTAATTTTAATCAGAGGATTCCATCAAGCTGTTGCATCTTTCCAGAGCAGAAGCCTTAAAAGAAAAAAAAAGTGGGGTATTTTAAAGCATGCACAGCTCTAACATACCTCTCCATTTCTGAAGTAAATGTCACTGTATCTGGCAATCTAAACATGTGAAACTTTAACCTATTCTTCTACTGAATTAACTGAACATATTTCTATGCTGCCACTATCAAAATGGCTCTTGGTGACTCACACAGATAAAATTGCAGTTGTTCATATAGCTGGCCTGTGCTATGACTCTGAGCAAAGTCAGTCAAGCAGTATGATTCATAAGATGGCATGGCAGTTCTTTTTCCTGTGACCATGTTTATCCATAGGGCAGTGATTCTAAACAATATAATTATGTGACATGCTTTACTTGTATGCTATGTAAAGCCCACATAACCAGTATCCCAGGGATACTATAATGGAATTGGAAGTGACAAGCAAACAGGATGACAAATCTTGCACAGAATACCATTTATTAATAGTGACAAGCTACCCTGAAAATAAAGGCACTTTTTTAAGCCTTTAGGATCAAGACTTTAGTGCTATAAACTAGTTGCCGGGGCCTGTGTTTGGAATTACCTGAATAATTGAAAAGAAGAATAAATGAAAACAAAGATACAGATTTTAGTACTAATTAGGAAGTCTTAAGGAAAAACGAAATACTTGAAACATCCATATTCAATATTTCCGTGCTAGCAAGGATAGTCAAGTTTCACTTTGTCTTTCATTGTAGAGTTTTGAAAACTCTTTCTTGTGTTAATTTTTTGGTCAAAGCAATTTTGTTTAAGTGCCACTGAGGCAGCAAAATATAGACTTTGTTTCTGCAGAAACCCTAGACAAAAAGCACGGACTAATTATGGACAGATCCCAAAAATGTAAATATGTGCCAATTTTCTTTACAGCTTCACTAACAGAATCTAGAACGGAAATGCCTATGACTTAAAGCATTTAGTGTATTCTGGTTTTGTTAACCCTTTGTTTTTTACTTTTAGGCAATACTGCTAAGATATTCATTGAGGTTCAGGATGAAAATGATCACGCTCCTGTCTTCACAAAAAGACTTTATATAGGAGGTGTCTCTGAAGATGCTAGAATGTTTTCTTCTGTGATCAAAGTGAAGGTAGGAATTATGCTGAACAACACATTTACTTCCAATATTTTTAGAAGGTGCACTTAAAAACCAAATCTACCTATTCATTCAAATAGAGTCTTATCTGGATGCAGAAATGCCAGCTGGTGTGCATACAGATTTTCAGCTATCTGTGAGTGGAAGATTTGCTTATTGAAAACCATTTAACAGAAATTTCAAAACTGCAGAAGAGTTGAAAGGAATTCGAAAATGGGAGCCATGAGAGGCCTGAAAATTGCTAAATACAGAAGCAGCTTCTATAATAAGTTTTGATAAATGAGGATTTTCATGACTGCTTTCTTTTTAACCCCAAAGCATGCTATGAATACTTTCAGTCAGATCCAGCCATTTTAACTTGTTCTACTTATTGATATGCGTTCTTTCTACTACATGCTGTCCAGTCTTTAAGGTATAATTATTCTTGTTAGCCAACTTCAAAGTCTGAACTCTTTGCAGTCTTCTTCCCAGCATATATTATTTACTGATGCTACTAGTAGGAAGGATGAAAAAAAGATGATTGATGAGAAGTATGTTTATATAGCTAAATCTAGCTCTTACCCTAGTTGCAATATCTCTGAATTAACATAATGAAGAACTGCCTTGAAGGAAATATGGAAAAAACACCTGCTGTTGTTGTTCCATTGGATTTTTACCTTTCAAAAAAAGGCTAAAAAAAGAGAGGATTCCTGATCAATCAGGCTTCTGGAACTACTTTCCCGTAAAAATATTGGCAGCTTAGACACTTTTCCAGATCCACTACTATACATAAAATACAAGATAAGGTAGATAGCAAACTAAATTCAAAAATCTACTGAATTATTTTATGTATCGAAGACAGCAATCGTGTATGAATGTAGAGATAAGTTGTACACAGAGTACTGGATGCTGACTGAAAAATAACAATCTGAAATATTTCTCACACTTTGTACCTGTTCATAGGACCAAGTTTGTCATGTGATATAACCATGACCGTAAAGACATTTTATTTATTTGATAAATAGTATGCTTATATAGTTTAATGTGCATATTCATTGCAATATCTTATTTCTTTATATTATGCTCACATTTAAGTCTATCAATTTTATACCTTTTACTCATTTGTTAGGTTGGTATCCTACCTTCCCTCCAAGAGTTCAAGGCAATATATGTAACACTTCCCTCTTCCAGGTTATCCCACATTAAGTACTGTAAGAATTCTTTGAGGTGTACAGTAGACTCCAAATAACATTTTCAGATGGATTAACTTTGTCATGAAATCATAAGAAACACTTCTTTAAACTTGGTTTTATTGATTTTCCAGAACTGGATATTGCAATGCCTTGTTCCACAGATCATAAATACTACTAATATTAACCTTAATAATATTATTTAATTTCCGATTAAAAAAAATAAATTGTTGGTTTTACTTTAAATATAGTTTCTCTTAAACATCCAAGTATTTTAGGTATTTCTGAGGCTGCTAAAGCATGTGGACTACACTGTGATCAACCAAAATGTATGGATGGCCTTTCTGATTCTAGTATTCCTGCATGTTATTATGCAGGGCATTAGAAAAATGGGGAAATAACCAATAAATAATAAAATACTGTAAAACTAAATACCTTCTGCTTTAAATCATTTTTAAAATTCTGTATAGCATTTTAGGATTCCACATTCACAGTAAACCTTCTTACATTGGAGAAATCCTGAAGTAGTAAATAAGCCTAAGGATTAAAAAAAAAAAAGAATGCCACTTTGCTTTTGAACTTCAAGACTTACATTAATAACAAAATCAAAGGAATATTTCTGATTAGTTAGCTGGGTTTTCTGCATTTTAATGAAAAAGGAAGTCCTATCAGTGCAATTAATAGGAAAAATCATTAAAATGCACACTTTTAAATAAGATGTAAGAAAAGAACTAGTTGATCTTTTGAGCAAAAAAAGAAGGCTCCAAATTTTTGCTGAGGAATAAATGTTCCATTATTATTGCTATTCCTATGAGTTTCTCAGCAGGTCATTGACAATGATAAATGTATGTGAAAACTTGAAAATAGGAAATATCACCAAATTTTGAAGTGGAATTTTTAACTCCTCAGAAGCACTGTGTATTTTATATTCTGAGCCAGGCTCTAGCAGATTAGTATCAGTTGATCATAGTAGATAAACAGACTGTTTCCAAATAATGTGACTTAATTAAATCCCAGAAGTAAGAACTGTCATGGTGCTGATGAGTTTTCATTCTGAATGAGAGAACATTGGACATTTATGGTGTAGAGTGCTGCCAAATTACCAGTCTGGAATCAGCTGAGAACTGCAGAGTAATTTTTTTTTTTGCATTCCAGCCATATAAATTCAAGAACTGTAAACTGCTGTTTACATATGTTCCGATTAAAATGCAAACCAAGCAAATTATTCCCTGTTGCTACTTAAGACAGGTGTGATGTTTTCCGCACCACTGTTTCTTCCCACATGTGGTGCACGCTCAGTAAAAACCAAGCCAAATAGATGATTCTTCAGATGTGCGCTGTTTTTCCCAGACTGGGAGAGGGGTGGGAAGCTGCCATAGACATCACTGTCAAATTCCTTCCTTGGGGAAAATTGAAGCTTTTAAGGAGTAGAAAAAAGAGTTTTAAAAAGTATCCTTTCCATATGCCAGAATCCTGATCAAGCTATCATGTGGCCATTAAAACCAGTCACAAAAAATGCATACACACATTTAGCATATCATACAATTTGCCCCTCAAGACTTTAATTTTCCTTTAGCAAAAGAGAAATCAATCCACAGCTGTCCCAATAAAGAAGAAAAATTGGAATAATGAACCCTGTCATCCACAATGAGCTACAAAAGGGTGTGGTTAATGTTTGATGGGAACTCTCCTTTGTAGTATAAAGGAAAGTATACAAAGAAGGTAAGATGGGTCAAGGTGAAGCTAATTATGGACCTTATCATGAAGCTTTATTTCTTCATTATTTATGTATTTATTAGTTTGGAATCATACAGAAGCTCAAGGCAGCATCCATAACACTTCTCCTCCTACCTTTCTCCACATCAATAGTCCTGTGAGGTGGGTTGAACTGAGGGTCACTCCACTGAGCTTCCATGAGTTGGGGTGGATTAGGATCTAGGGATCCCCACTCCTAGTCCAACAACCTAACCACTGTATTACACTGGCTTTATTTATATAACAGGGTTCAAATTTGTCACTTATATGAACAGGACTACAGGCCGCAAACTCTCCCTTGCTGAAAAGATATTTTAGTTAGAAAGTTCTTTAAAAGCCATTGACAGAAATGTTATTCTTGCAGAAAGCAGTATTATGATGAATGCACTAGAGAGATCTGATCTGCTGAGTAAGAAAGGTGTCATTTTTACATTTTCTGTTTTCAACTAGATTAAGATTTGTACTTTGGAGGGAAAAAAAACTTAAGAAGACAAAACAAAATCTTGCAACCCAAAATGTGAGAAAATGGGGAGAGATGAGTAAAGTATGAAATTATTTTCCAAAAAATAAAGCCATTGTTAATGAATAAAATAGAAATCGTTATCAACAGTGCATTCTCAAAGAAAAGAGTGTCTATTCCCATTAGCCAAAACATCAGGGAAGAACTAACTATTAGGACCTGTGGGAAAAGCCACTAATGATGACTAAAAAATAAACCAGAAGTCTATATTACTTGACATCAAGGTATTTGAAGGATTACCTATTCCAATTAGTGTCTACTTATCCAAGGAGTCCCTGTAGAAGATCACAAGGCAAAGAGAGCTAAGGGTAGTAAGCCTTATATCTTATTTTTGGCACCTATTCTTTGAAACAGCCTCCTTCTAGAAGTTAGACTACACCTCTTCTGTAGGCTAGCAAAGCTGAACTCTTCTGAAAGGTGTTTGGTGTTTGATTCTTCAACAGTTATGTTCGTATTCTATACTGTTACTATTATTGCTACTTTTGATTCTCTCTTGTAAGCTGAATAATTTGGTGGCATACAAATATAATAAATAATAATAAGTCAGAACCAAATCATGAGACAGGATAGTGGTGCAAAGCAGAAATCAAAACTCAAATGAATATCCAAATAATCAAGGATACAGGAATACACCAAAATTCCTTCAGTCTTTCTTGCTTAGGAAATGCTCAGGAAATGCTTCTCCTACCCTTTCCTGCCCAGGAAGATATAAACACACCTTCATGGTCACCATCACATTCAATGAAAGACGAACAGACAGGTATGCCTTAGTGTAATATGTTAACCCCATCAACCAGTCCTGTGTGAGCAGGTACTTCACTGAGAAAGTTGCTACCTTCAGTTCAGTGATTCATCACTTGGGACAACTGCATGGAGATCGAGCTCCTCATAACTTGTTATTTCTTAAGAATGCCCATGGGAACAGAATGCAAAGGGCAGCCAGTCTGTTTTCTTATTAAGCTATCTATGTCTTACACATCTCAAATTAAGGACTGCATTGCTATGGACACTTATCTAGAATTCCGATCCAAGAACATGGATAGAGCATGCTTAGAGGTTCTCTCTAAGAAAATTGATGATTTTTAACTGAAGAGTAGTTTAAAGTATCCAGATAAATTTCTTTGATCTCCCATTCATTTTTAGTTGTCCATCTATCATTGTAGTACACACATTACACCTCTGCTTCGCAAGCTGCATTGGTTACCAATTTGTTTCCGGGTCCAATTCAAGGTGCTGGTGTTGACCTTCATGGCAAGGGATTGGGCTATTTGAGGGACCACCTTTCCCCAATTTCATCTGCCCATCCCACCAGATCCAGCAGAGAGGGCATGTAACAGGATCCGTCATCTAGAGAGCTACATTTGGCAGGTCCTAGGCAGCAGGCCTTTTCTACAGTGGTGCCCACATTGTGGAATCTTCTTCCCCCTGAGCTGAGGTTGGCCTCATCACTTCTGAGCTTCTGAAGGTCCCTCAAGACCTGGTTATGTCAGAAGGTCTGGGGACCTCAGAGGGTGGGTGAACTTATGAGGTGGCTCCATTATTAACATCTCCATATATATATATATATATATATATATATATATATATATATATATGTGTGTGTGTGTGTGTATATATATATATATATATAGATATATAGATATATAGATATATAGTATTAGCTCTGTTCTTATGTTTTTTAAGAATTAATAATAATAGTTTTAGGTCTTTATTAATTGTTTTAGTTCTGTTGCACACCATCCAGAGTCACTGGCTTTGTGAGATGGGCAGCTATATAAATTAGACAAATAAATAAATTCAACATGGAAAAATGTTTCAAAGTTGGGTCTTCAAAAACTCTGATTGCTGGGAGTTCTGAATGCCATAGCATTGGAGGAGAGGAGAGAGTTTGGAGAAGACAATTCTAAAATATATTGTTTTGGGAGATAAATAACAAGCTTTTTGGCTTGTGTATTCTTCCAGTCACAATGTACTCTGTGGTTGTGTCATTTTAACTATCTTGTTTAACTATTAATTTTTACTGTAGGAATTTATGTGCATCACCTTGGATAAAAATAAAGCAAAGCAGCTACACACTTCTAAACTGATCTCCATTTATTTGTCCGAGAGTCATGAAAAATGGCTTCAATCTAATGGATGCTTATGTAATAATTTAAGTTGAAATTAATTCCTAGGATTTTTACTCTAAAAAATTGCTGTAGCTTAAATGTCCAAAGAGTAATGATGTGCTCCTATTTCCCATACTGAAGTACAATAATAACCAGAAATACAGTCTTTTGTACAGCATTATTGGCAGTCATCTATTAAATTTAATTAAATGTTTTGGATCAAATCAGGAAGAAAGCATTTTCTAAAAAGATAATGAATATAAAATATCAACAGACAGGCAAGGAATTATAATCAGTTCATATATATTTCATAAAAAAGTAAAAATGTATGTGCAGTAAACATATCTTCTAACTTTACAAATGTAACCATATTAGATCAGGAAACTAATGAAAAATATTTAAATCTATCTAAGATATAGTTCTTAATAAAATACCTACTTTTGAAAAAGTATAAATGTAAAGAATTTCTAAAAATATATGCCCTCATAGAGCACATAATATCTCTCTCTATATCTATGCAGAATAAATGCATGCACTTTCAAAGACATGTGTACAGCACAAATTAAAACAGAGGACTGAGAAACCTAAGCCAATTATTTTTTAAAAATAAAAATAAATTCAGAAGAAAGTGTGCTCTGTCACTTTATCTATAGTTTGGGCATTTTGAGAATTAATAAAGACTCAAACGCAAATATTCATACATGCCTTTAAAAAGTTTGCTACTATTCTACCCTTTCACTCTAGTTTCTTCTACTTTTGTCAACTTTTTCTCCATTTTCCCCAAGAAAAGAAATTTTGACGCCACCAAAAAATGATCAGTCCCACATTCTGAAACTCTCATTGGCCTTGTTTCCTTTATTAATTCTCTCAGCTTTTCATCATGAACAATCAAATCAACATGCTTTTAGAAGTAGATGCCTCCCTTTGCCACATGCACATTTAAGTAGAATTATGTTTAAATAACATAATCAAAATAGAACTTTACACGGATATTTATAATCCCCGTTCTTATTTATTTAGTTAAGCATTTCTGTAGTTGCCCAACTAATACTATGTGACTCTGAGTGGCATACAAAAAGAATAGAAAACTATAATCAATCAATACAAAAATATTTCATTAAAACATACTAAAACAGTAAAATTATGTTCAAAACTGAAATCTTCATCAATTGTGGACTCAATTCATCCTGACCCCAAGGCCTCCACATGGCTCAGACGTCTTCTCTAATCAATTCACCACAACCAGAATAATTTTTTAGCACATGAATTCAGAATGGTACACAATTTTTTTTTCGTAAACTCATCATCAGGTCTTTCACTATCACCACTCCCTGAAATATAACATGTAATATTACTAATCTATGAATTCCTGTTTTCATATGTGCACCAAATAATATAGATGACACCAATTCATACTTTCTGACACATACTTTAGCTGTTTATTTATAATTAAATAAACTTACCTCCATGTTTGTATCTTTCAAGTCTTCTTCATAACATCAGACCACCATCAATCAGATCTATCATATCCTTTCAGAAACACACAATATATCTATTTTTCTTTCATTTCATTCATTAATCCATTCTTTTTGCCATTTATTCATCTTACATTCCTAGCTGCAAAGTTGCATATACCTTGAGGGTCCCCAGATCGGGCCCACAAGTCATGAGTCACCAGAAGGGCCATCACATTAGACAGTGAACATCTACATATAATGCTTTTAGTAAGAGTGAGGAAGAGTAAACTATATTACAGCCTTAGTCATAGCCATGCTATATGCAGCATTTCCTGCTAACAATAATGACAGTATCAGTCAGTTTGAGTACACTTTGTCCAGTATGCCATAACAACAAGCAGAGGTCAATTTAACCCAGGAATGCTCACAGTAATCTACACAGGCTAGGATCTCTAATCTAGAGACCACATTATAACCCAAAATCCTAACAACTTGGAGGTGTTTTCAGGATACTGACATGCTACACTACTATGTTCCTACCAAGCTCTTAGTCTTCAGCAGTTGAGCCAATTAACTACTGGTTCAGTGCTGTTTCTAAGAAAACAAATACAGTATTGCATTGTATTGTTTCTCCTAGAGTTTCAGGGCAGATGATTAATGAGAACACTCACTGTCTCTCCTAGCAAACCATTGCTGCATCTCGCTACTATTCCCTTGCTCCACTTTGTGGATTTGAGGATCTTTTCACATTCTTGTGCTATGGTTAGTGGAGGTTTTGTCATTCTCTCCTGCCTCCACTGTGGATGTTTTGTTGTTGTTGTTGTTCAGTCATTAAGTCGTGTCCGACTCTTTGTGACCCCATGAACCATATTGCGCCAGGCCTTCCTATCTTTCACTGCCTCCCTGAGTTTGCTCAATTTCATGCTCACCACTGTGGATGACCATGGCTAAAGTCTTGCCACCTCAAATTCTGCCTTTCTCTCCCTCAGAGAAGGAACATTCATTTCTAAATGGGCAGCATAATCTCAACAGACTCTTTCCTTACCATTTCCTGCAACTAGAAAAGAGTTTCCTATGAAAGTTAGCTTCAAGTTGCAAAAGCAACTTCAGAACATCAGATTTCTTTCAGTATGCATGTTACCTCTTTTGCTTTAAATATCAGGTGTCAACAAAATGAATTGTTATAGATTTATATCTACCCTTGATCATTGTTGTTAAAATGTTATTTCAGAATGAACAAATGTTAATTTGTTATTATCATTCTAAGGCAGCATTTTGTTCAACTTGTCATTCCAAGATCTTGCTGCTAGCTTGAGGCTAAATATTCTCTCTCTCTCTCTCTCTCTCTCTCTCTCTCTCTCTCTCTCTCTCTCTCTCTCTCTCTCTATATATATATATATATATATATGTGTGTGTGTGTGTGTGTATGTGTGTATGTATATGTATATGTATATGTATTTCTTTTTGTAGTAAAGAAGTATTAAAAAAAGAATTTAGCTATTTATCTATGAAATTTGCTGAGATTTTTAGCATGAATTTGTTTAAATATTTTGCATATCAGCTATGTTTTCAGACATATTTTTCCTCTACATTACCTAGTCCTCTTTCTTTATTCAGTCTGTGAGGTTCAATTAACACATTACCCAGTAATTGATAAATTAAAAGGCTGAGGTTCTCCATTTAATGGTGTTGACATATTCCCTCAGTGTTTTACAGTTCATTAACATCTGGTTATAACACAGAATGCCTTAAGTGTTGTTTGGTTTTTTGCTCACCTTTTCTCCAGACTTCCTGACAAGGAGTAATGAGAGGTCAAACAATATCCTTTGCATTATTCAGTTTTTAATTACTTCAGTAGTAGTTTTGTCAACATACTTTGTCAATTCTGAATTCTCCTAGATTTATTGTAAATAAGGATATAATATTTATCACAAACAACTAATTTTTCTTGCCAGTACTAACCATCTTTCCCACCCTCCCACTGCTACAGTGTCCTAGAATTATAAATTCAGGTTACAGAAGGGGATGATGGGCTGCAGGTCCCATGCTCCCCAGAAGCTGCACCAAAATCTTCAATGTTCAGGAGCTCTGTCGAGATAGATCAGATTTCCTGAGCATATAAATCTCTAAAGAAATTTATTATGAAATGGGCAAAGTCTGAAACCCACTGAGCTTTGAATTTTTAATTACAGTTTGATATAATAACATTAAATTAGGGTGAATAATAGTTGTTTAATAAACGTTAGACATACTGAGAAAAGGCTGGAGCATGTGTGCTATAATTCCTGAAAGCTCAGATATTAGTAATTTCATATCCATTTGTGCATTTTCTGGGATCCAGCTTCCTCCCTGAAGATGGCTTGCAACAAACTATAAGGCTCTGTGCATAATTTGACTTTCAAAGGCAGGGTATCCCTTTCCAGTGTTTGACTGCAAACCAATCATGTTTAAACAGAGCATTCACTTTTCTACTTAAGATCTCCACAGCTGCAATAATGCTCTGGCCTTGTAACTCTGGCTACATAAGGAGCACCTCATTTTCACCCTGAATTTAGAAAGTTATTCTCCATTAGTGTACCAGCTTCCTTGACTTCTATTAATCCTATGTATTCCAAATGTATTTTATCTTCTGCTTCTGACTGAGAAAGTGGCCTCCATCTCATTTCTCTTTCTGTGAAAATGCCAAAATCAGAGGGGATTCTTTCATTCCATCTCCCTCTTTAGGTGCTTCACAGTCTTATTACTATCTTCTTTTTTTCCGGAAAGCATATCATCAAAACATTTATGTAAGTCAGGATGAAGGTCCATTGGTAATTCCTACCTGCACCTATCTGGAGCTTCTTCCACCAAAAGAAGAGTAAGACAAAGGTATATTCTAGCCCCCTTACTTTTTAATTGGTACACCAATTCAATAATTCAGGCTCTCTCATCTTCTAATCATCACTCTCCAATGTTAACAGATCGTGCAATTTCCAGCCTTGCTATATGCAGACGATGAAGTAATTTTGTCAGTCTCTCAGGTGGGAATGAGAAGTGCATTGAGGGCATTGGCTTCCTTTTGCCTAAAGGAACAACTTATAGTAAATTACCAAAAAACTAAAGTGCTAGTGTTTGCATCACACAACAGTAGGTTACATAAATGGAAAATTAGTGGGACCCCAATAGAGCAGGTACATACTTATGTCTTAGGGTGCAGTTCCAGGCTTCCTTATCTTTGAACACACATTTCTCTTATCAGGCAAGTATGGCCCAGCATAGCTCCACAACTGCCTTAAGATTCTTCTATTCAAAGGGGGCATATTTTATTCCTGCAGCTTGCAAGGTTTTTTTTTTTTTTTTTTTTTGCTAAGGTCATGTCTCTGCTTCTTTATGGTGTTCCAATTTGCATTTTTACAAAGTTTAATATCCTGGAAGCTGTCCAGTCCAAATTTGTAAGAGCAATACTTGCAGTTCCAAGATGCATCAAGAATGCTATTTTATGGTTAGAGAGAAGTTTAGTTTCTGTGGGTGCCAGAGACTGGTTCTCTCTCCTTAATTTCTGGTTGAAATAGATTTTTTCTCCTGTGGGTCTGGCTCCACTGGTTCTCAGAGACAGTTTTAAATCAACCTGGCTAACAAAAGCTAATAGCAAACTCCAGCCCTTAGGACTCTTTTTGGAAAGCCTCTGTCCCTTAGGGCTTGAAAATGCCAGGAATCATCTTAAACAATGTATCTGGGATATTGATTTTCAAACCAGTTTATGGTTTATGGATTCTTCTCAAATGGGCATGTGCCATCATCTTCTCTTTCTTCAATTCTAATTCTGAAATTTTGCTGGGCCTTCACCTTGGCCAGGTTGGATGGACTACCTTCTGCAGTCCTGTGGGTGTGGTATAAAAACATCCCTCTTCAGCAGTGTGCTTCTGCCCATGTGGAATTGGCTCTGTGGAATCCCTAAGCTATTTGCTCCTTTGTGTCTATAGGGAATCCCAGAAGTTAACAGATATTTATCCCATTTCAAAGAATACCCTGGTAGAGGACACAAGGTCTATCTATCACTGCTTCCATCTGACCAGGACTTGACTTATCTTTCCAGGTTGCCCAATTCTGTGCTACCGTTTGTTGTATCCGTCCTACCTATGGTTGAAGCTGAGCACAAATTTTGGGGATTGCCACTCCCATCTGTATTACAGTTACTATGATAATGTATTTTGTGTAATTTTATTGAATTTTATGTCTCTTTTTCCAAATTTTATTAATAATAATTACAGGTTTATGTATTTTATTTTGTGCTCTCTGACCTAGAGGCCATAGTAAAATTTTGATTTGATTTGATAGGTAATTCCTAGGTCTTGAGTACAAGCAAAGGTCTGACTTCCCTTGTGTAAAGTCAGGCCATAACAGATTATTTGAAACTTACATATAAACCCTTCTTTTCCAAACTCTTCAAACACTGAATATTGTTCCACATAAATATTTTCCTAGATTTCTCCATACAAGAGGGACACCTATAAAATTCATCTTCCATATGCTGCACTACTGAAAAATAACTTTTTGGCAATATTCCTTGGCTGTTAATCTGACCTTCTAATGCAGGATGGACTTTTCTATACCATGACTGATTTTGAAGACCCATTTGCATTCTACAGCCTTTCTTCCTGCAGGTTGTTCTGTGAGTGTCCACATAGGATTCTTGTGCAGAAAATTAATTTCTTATATTCTAAAGTAAGAAAATAATTTTCTGCACAAGAATCCTATGTGGACAGGCTATATTCTAAACTTCAAAATATTGCCACAGGGAGGCTTCTTGTGTCTCCTATGCTTCGGCAATGAAGGACTGTCTTTTGTGTGGAATTCAGATTCATTTTTCCACCTCACTTTCTTGTTCAGGTTCACTGCCTGTCTCAAGGTCATTGTGAGTTATTTTCTTGGCCAGTGCTTCCTTGATACTGCCTCTACTTGAATGCTTCATCCAACATCTGTATTTCTTGGCACTGGATTTCTCCTTCTCATCATAGTATGCCACACTGCACATCATGGTTATTTCTATAATAGCATCCAGGATTTTAACTTATTCAACAAGGGTCACTCTTTGCACCTACAGTTCAAGATGCTATTTTTTATCTTTGAGATATATGGATCCAAACACTGAAATAGTCCATACTGGTTTTTGTTTGTTTTTTGTGAACCATGCTTCATATGGTAGTAGTTGTCTGGATGTAGTTGATAACCTGTCCTGTAGTTAGACGGTAGTCTTGCTTTCTTCTCTCAGAATTTGCTTGCTAGCCCTACATCTAGAACCATGTACCTTGTCATCTCCATTTTATGTGTGCCTTGAGTCAGTGTTGACTCCTGGTGTCTGCCTGGATGAGTCCCTGCATTTTTCTTGCAAGATTTCAGAGGTGGTTTGGCACTGCCTCCTTCCTAGGGCTGAGAGAAAGTGACTGGCCCAAGGTCACCCAGCTGGCTTTGTGCCTAGGCAGGACTAGAACTCGCAGACTCCCAGTTTCTAGCCTGGTGTCTTAACCACTACACCAAACTGGCTGTCATATCCATCAAGGAACAATTATTTCTTTCTGCCATACCATTCTGCTCAGGTGTACATTGTATAATTGTCTGTTGCTTAGTATCTTCTTCCGTTTAGTATCTTGCTATTTCGTTCATTTTGTACTTGCTTCTATTATCTGAATGCCAAACCTAAGTTTGTTTCACAATATATTATTTATATTTCTCCAGGATTTTGCTTTTCTCACTAATCAAATAACAATATATATATTCAGGGAAGCTATCAATAAATGGTAGTAAATAGCTGTTTCCCTCTGGAGCTTTGGTCTTCACAGGCCCATGGATACCACTGTGAATCATCTCTAAAGGGCTGGCTGGCTGGCTGGCTGGCTGGCTGGCTGGCTGGCTGGCTGGCTATCTATCTATCTATCTATCTATCTATCTATCTATCTATCTATCTATCTATCTATCTAAATTTCAAGTTTAGTCACTGCCCATCTCACTCAGTGAGTGGCTCTGAACGGTTTACAGTAAAAACAAAAATAAATACTGGTTAAAATACTGATTAAAATACAATAAACCAATGTTCAATTAATAAATAACATCTTCCAAAGGAATTGATGCCAAGTGACGGTTGTTAACCTGTGGGAGCATCTTTAAGGTGCCAGCTGCCCCCAGGGTTGGTTACCCCTCCTCATGCCCCACGTGACTCTTTTCTTTCACTGAAGAAAAGGGGGTTAGGGTTTTTTTTGCCTTTAGACAGTACAAAAATCTATATTTCACTTCGAAAGGATCTGTTTTCAAGGCTCTTACTGAATCCCCATTTTCACTTAAGTGGAGATAATGCATTTGAAACACTATGACCTAATCTCCTGTGCTATACTGTACATTCAAATGCATTTTATATGCACATTGTTTCACATCTTTAGACTTTTTCATTTACATACAGTAATCTATTTCAGACAGACGACTCTCCTTGACAGTCTCTCTCATAAGTAATTCATCTTCATCCCTGGCAAAACAGTGTTTTTCTTTAAATTGTATAATGTGTATAAATTACAAAACGTATAAGGTTATCATGGTCTCGTTCAGTGGCATATTTCACTGATATCAAATGAATATCTAAACTGGAATAGGGAAAACATCAATAGTTTCTGTTTTTTTCTGGTTTACAATGCATTCTTGCCTTGAGCAAACATTTATTTTCCATCTGGTAGGTAAATTGGGAGCCTTGCAGTTAATGTCCAATTGAGTAAATCTCTCCCTTCCTTTAATTAAATTACAGGTTATAATAGAGTCGATGCATATCAACTTGCTTCAAAATGCTTTTCAGAGTTAGCTTAAGAATCTTCGTTGTGTCAACACCAGAGTTTCTGCCTGTCAGCTTTATCATTCTGCTGTCGGTGTGTCTAGTGCTCCTTGATGCATCATCCTCTCTGATGTGGGGCTTGACTTGTTTCTTGCCAGCAATTCCTTTTTTGGGGTATTTAATCTGCATATGGGTATGGTTCCTGCAGAGGTAGTATCTTCTATTTCTGGGCCTAATTTTAAATGTAGCTTTTCTCTTCTTTGCTAATTTCTTCTTAGCACCTTTGCATATATTAAAATCTTCTAAACAGAATACTATAAATTGCAAGTTTGAATCTTCCCTGATTTCTAGAGCATTCACAAGAGTTTCAAAACTTTCTGGGAGGCTCTTTAACATTAATCCAGTTAAAACTGCTTCAGGCAAAGTAACTCTGTGAGCTTCTAGCAGAAGTGATGTCTCTCTGATATGCATAGATAAGCTCTCTATTTCTTTCACCATCTTATTATAGAGTCTTATAACAAGATACACTTTAGAAATGATGTATTTTTTTCATATAGTGCCTTTGGCATTTCCCATATTCCAGCATTTATTTTATTTCTCAAATGAATCAAACTTGAATAGCTTACCACCAGGCAAATAATTCCAGTTGCTTTTTCATCAGCTCTACCCAAGCTTTTTGTTCTTCTCCTGTTTCTGATGGTCACTGAGATTCATTCACTGGGTCGTTATTTACAGTATCAGAACCTTCATGTAAGAACATGGTGAAGTCCATTAGAAGCATCCAGAGTCTGCTTAATATCCCACAAGACAGCTAACATTTATCAAGAAAATTGCAAGGTTTGGCAAAAAGCCTGCACCACTGATCTTACAATCCTTATCGGGGAGGGAGGGAGGGAGGGAGGGAGGGAGGGAGGGAGGGAGGAAGGAAGGAAGGAAGGAAGGAAGTCTTCCTCTAGCAAGCAAGCTGAAAGGCTTCCAGTCAGAGGAAAGTAGAACAAGAAGAAAAAAGAGGGAGTCCCTTTTTTGCTATTGCTACTCATAGAAATCAATAGGAGAACAAATACAAAGAGCCAGCGCTGCTGAAGCTACATCTCTAGCACTAAACTGCCTGTATTGTGATACATTTGGTGTTGCAGATTCAGAAGCTTTCTTTGATGATGTTAAGTCAGCTTCAATGAAAACTGAGAATTGCTACCATGTTACAGTGTTTGGCACTGAATTAATGACCCTGATGGACTAGAACATTTCAATCAAGTTACATATAGATATCTCTCCATGGCAGCTAATTGCCTAGAAAAATGCAAACATACAGTCTGATAATTGTGGAGTCCTTGGGGTTCTCTGAGCTTGGTTCTTTTCTTGCAAATGTTTCATTACCTGACTAGGTAACATCTTGAAGAGAACCCCAAGGACTCCCCAGTTCAACCCTGAGCTACACATATTCACCTCTATTAGTCTGATAATTCTATGTAAAACATGGATATACGGTATACACAGTGAGATCCTACATAGTAAAGATATGGGCAGCCAAGAACACCTATAAGCAAATTCAGATTTTGTGTGTTCCATAGATTCACCAAGTTGGAAGGGACCATTACATTATCAAGTCTAATCCTACTCAGTGCATGAAACTACTCTGACAGATGGCTCTTAGTTATCACTTTGGGGAAACTGAATTGGGACTGAAGACTGGGAGAAAAGCTTCACCAAAAGGTTGTTTTAAAAGGGAAGGAGGATATAATAGAAATATCATACTTCAAGCTGAACTGCAATGATTGTGCCAGAAACCTGTCTCTGTGAAACTTATGATCTTTCAACAGTTAAAAAAAGAGCAGTAAAAAGTTCATACACATCACATTAGAAATAGATTACACAATTCCTTCACTTCTGTTGGACCCCTTAAGTACTATTGTTGTATCCCATTCCCCTGCATTTTTCTTGAACTCAGCCAAATCAGGCTTAACCATTCTTTGTCCTTTAAAAAAAAAAAAAAAATCCTAAATCAAACAAGCTGCTTAAATTGGGGAGAGGAAGACGTTATTATGAGTCCTTTTGGGCATTCTAGTCTACTTTATCAGGTCATTCTTAATTTTTGTTCTAATATATTAAATGGGATTATAAAATGAATGATCTTTCCTATTAAACTTTAGCACCGCTAAAACAGATGGCAAATTCAGATATTTCCAGTCACAGTTTCCAGCAAAATATAATAGCTTTTTAAAACACAAGCACTTTCCTCCCTGCAGGAGTTGACAGCTTGATGTATATTTTTAGTCTTAAAAGCTACACCTGCTAACTCAGTATGGCATCATGTCTTAGCTCATGTATTGTCCCTGCATTTCAATATTCTTTCTTCTTCCTGACTTGTTTTAACACCGCTAAAAATGTCATTTTATTGTCACTATCTCCACAACTAGCCGTAGCTTATATTGTTCTGATGAAAGCTGTCTTCTACTATAAATGCCCAAAGGCACTTTTTGTTTTGTTTTGACTCGTCTAATGCATAGCATATTTTGCACATACAATAAGTGTTCAGTTAAGTAGCATCCTCAGGCAGAAAAACAAATAAACACATCACTCTAAATTGCCATTATGATAAATGATTGTGACATTTTCTATAGATTAAAAAAAAAAAAAAGCCATGGCAGTAAGCAAGAAATTACAGGAATTTGTTATCTATATTTTTCAGGCTTTGGAAGTCTTTTGGAAAGGTGCTTCCAAAAATCCTGTTGTACGTAATAAAGTTTGCAACCAAACACATTAGCCTGTTGATTTTGTCTGCAATGCCTTTTTGTGTTGTTGTTGTTGTATTTTAAAGAGTTTCTTACTCTTTACGTGGTTAGAACTTTGGTTATGTCCTGGTACACCATAGACAACTGGTATCTTTCAGGTTACAATTCCCACCATTCAGTGTCATTGGCCATGCTAGAAGACAGAGGCTAAAGAAGTACAGATTAATACAAATACAGGCTGCGTTACTGGTCATGTTAGTATGACACTATGCTAAAATGGCACCTTTTAAAATGGATTTAAAGAATCTGCAGAAAATATCATGATCATTTGAAACATTTTCTGATAAAGGAGACTAAACCTGTACTTGTACTTTAGTTAGGTCTTTTTCTAGTTTGCCTGAGGTTATTTTTAATACCAATTATTCTATTCCTATTCTTTCATCTAAATAACCCATATGCAGGCAAATTTACATTTCTTCCATGCAAACTTTTTAAAAAATTTCTCCATTTTGTTTGTGTTTTTGTTACATTGACTACCTGGAGGCACCGTGTAACTGGTTTCAACCTCTTTGGGATTTAACAGATATGGGTAGCCAGATGTCGTTCTGTGGGGTTCAAATCCTCTACTGGAGTTTAACTCACAAATTATCACACCTCAGATGACTATTTAGCGTTAGGAGTTATTCAGGTCCTGGTTCTCAATAGTTGCAGGAAGGAATATCTAGAAGCTATCAGAATATACAGTCCACCTTCACTTAAGTTCTCAGAGCAGAGAGATACAGATGTTACATTATGTCATGCCCTCTTGTATGCCACATACATGGGGGCATGACCGAATATCTATATCTCTGTGCTGAGAGCTTAAGGGAAGGTGGACTGTATATGCCATTTTGATAGTATCGTTTTTCTGGTGAAGTTCTGATTAGGGAAAGATTAAATGTAAATGGACTTATTTTGATGCTGGGGGGTGAGCTATGGTTCTCTGTGGTTCACTCTCAGCAGAATCTGTGGGTAATTTTATTTTTGGGCAATGTGGGCAATGGAGTTAGAAGACATCCAAGTTGGTTTCTTATGATCTGGAGAGCCTGAAACAAACTGCATCCTCTTTCTCATTTATGGTCTACTTGAGGTGTAATGTCAATGTGTTGCATAGACTATTTGTCTCTTCTTTCATAATTACAAATAAAAGCTTGCTCTTCCAATTTTAAACAAAGCCAAATCATTTATTTAATTCCAAACTTTTATAATCCATTTATAATTCATGTATAATGGCTTTCTCTTACTGCTGGACTGAATGCAGGAAATGGCTCCCTTTTTATATATGAATCAAAAGCATACAATGAGGATTCTTGTGCCAAGAGACTTCAATCCATGCTTAATTTTGAAAACAAAAGTTTTAAACATACTTCAGTCAGTATAAATGTGCAGCCAGTGATATACAGTTATGTCTAATTAGTAGATTAAAATTATCCTTGTTATAAAGCATATCTATTTCTCAGCACCCGTTCATAGCGGAGTTGTCAAAACATCTGCATATTTATATATGCCATATAAACAAAGGAAAAGATATACTGCTATTAAAATTAACTGTAGTTCTTTCTCTTCTCTGACAGGCCCATCAGAACCCTTGAGGTATCATATATCTCCCCTTAATGAAGTGACAGAAATATTTGTCTTTATGGGAAATTGTACGAATTGCAAACATCTTTCCCATAGGATAAAAAGGGTTAGGGCACGCTCTGATATTGGCAGCACAGAAGCTCTCTCTGGTGGTTTTGGAACAATTGAAACATGTTTTTTTTTAAAAAAAAAAACCTTCAGAAGTCTTTGAATCTATAACAATGACATATTAATAAAGTTGATAAAAAGAAGCAGTGCATAAAAATGTTGAAATGTTGATACCTTAATCAAGTGCTAATTAGGGGTAGCTGTATTGGTCTATTTCTGTCTATTCACCTTTACATGCATTTACATGCATTCATTAAACTGTCCCCATTTCTATTTAATTTCTGATTTTTTAGAAATTATGCATAAAATACATAATTAAATCTGGCTTAGCATGGATTTAAATTCAGTTCCTTTACCACCACCACCACCACCACCCCCACACACACACACACGCACATGCTTCTTATATATTTTGTCATAAATAGACAGTTTGTTAAGCATTTTGGTATGTTTTTGAGGTGAAAATTCTATTATAACATTTGAAAAAAAAGGGAGAAATGCAAAGAATAATTTAATTTCAGTCTGCACAACAGTCTGGAGGTGAAGATAAGGTCAGTCCTTAATTCCTTAAATATTCTTAGTTTCTAGCTTGTGTTTTCCAACTGCCTTCTGACTGAACAGGCAATACAGAAGTCATCAACATTCAAATCTTAATCAGTCTCCATGTCAGTTTCCCAGCATAATAATGGTTACACAGCTTACAATAATAACATATATGATAACCAAGTCTTTTTCTAGTAAAGTATTACGCTCTTTCTGAAAAGGTAAATAATCACCCAGGCTTGGTAAAATCATGATCTATGTCTAGTGCTTGTTTTCATATCTTCTTTCAGTGGGAGAGGCTAAATATGACTTAACCTTTTCATTTCACTAATGGCACTATGAAATTTAATTGTGGTTGAATTTTTTCCATAGCTGTTTATATTTGTCACTGATAATGTACATACTCTAGTAATACTTTTATATTACATGTTTAGGCAATTCTGTGTGCCCATGTAGTTCTGTAAATTCCCCTTGATGCCCTGTTTGAAGATCTAAGTCCTGATCATACTAAAAAATGTTTGACACTACAAATGTTGCACTTCAAAATTTGTGCTGTTACTTATTGTGCACACAACACCTTTTAATTTAGTTTATTTAATATGGATATTTTTCTTCATGTCACCTCTCATTTTTACCTATCAGGCCCATGATAAAGACACTGGCAACTATAGCGCCATGCAATATAGACTCATCATTCCTCCAATCAAAGATGGCAAGGAAGGGTTTGTGATTGAGCCATATACAGGGCTTATCAAAACAGCAATGCTCTTCAAAAACATGCGGCGATCTTATTTCAAGTTTCAGGTGATTGCAACTGACAATTTTGGAAAAGGGTTGAGCAACAAATCAGATGTACTTGTAAGTATGATTGAATCGATACTTTTCAAGGATTGTTCTTGTTGTACATTTCTTTTAGGATGATTCCCCTGTTTTTGCAGACATTTGTCTTTGTAGTTTCTTGATCTGGTTGCACTGGATGGAGCTTCTGCTGAGTTAGTATAGGTAGTTGCGAGTCTTTTGTTGCTGATGTCTGCTTGGGATGGCAAAAGCAAATCTTATCAATCACTTGAAGATGATGATATTTATTTGGTTTGTAATATATTTAACAACCCCTAATTATTTTATTTTATCTGGAATTGTGTGACTGTTTTATTTCTCTTTGACTGTTTTTTTTCTGTATATTTCTTTATCCAATAATTATTTTTACATCTAGAGAGCTTCATTTAGTTAATAAAATAATTTCCTGTTAAAATTCCATTACATTTTCTGTGGAAATCACCCCCCTGTGCAATCTTCCCCATTGTGTTTCAGGACTGGCACAAGATTTGTTAAGGTTTGCATTTCTCAGCATTGGGCATGAAGATCTAACACACCTTCATTTTTATTTTTACTAGGGCTGGCTGGAGGGAGAAATCATGGGAATTTTGTTGCTTTCTCTCAAAGGAGGGATGGTGTGTGTGTGCATGTGTGTGCATGCACATCTGTATGTGCAGGGTTACGTCTAGCCCTTGAAATCAACATGTTTGCTTACACTTATTTGAAGGAGAGGACCTTAATTCATTGCAAGTGCATATGTTTTGAATCGATGTATCTCCAGGTATGGCTGGAAAAGGCTCCTGTCAAATATCCTAGATACCTGTTGTGGATTGGTGTACACAGGACTGAACTGGATGGGCTAATAAGGAGATGTCATAGATGGCAAAAAAATTGCAGATCACTGAAAAATTAAGGCAGTTTTCTAACTGCCTTGCAGATACAACAACATCCACCCCCCCCTCCACACACACACACATATAGCAATGTATGCTATTCTAGATGCTCACTGACCTTTAGAATGCATTTTAAGGATCTGCATAAAAAGTCCAGATGCATATATAGGACTAGAAGACAGTTTCAGCTGGAAATATTATCTGGCCTAAATTATCTACCTGTGCCAAAATTAAATCTGAACTCACTTTTCATCAGTATAACCATAACACTGCTTTCCTTTTAGTTCAATAGCATTACTTAAAGGAGTTTTGTTGAATTTCAAAAAGTTGTACACTAGTGTTTATTAAAATTCTTGCATTATCTCAAATATGGTTTATCATTTACAAATCCCCCTTCAGAGAGCAAAGCAGGCTGTTTTCGTTTTTAATATAGATTCTAAAATGCATTCATTGCCCTAGATTCTAAAAATGCATCAGAATGATCCTCCAGAACAAGGGAGTGCACAAAATATATTCTGTCTGTAGATAGTAGCCCAGTTTTAACAGGGGTCATTTTGGGTTGTTCTGAGCTTTTCCAATCACTGTGGAATTTGAGATGCTATCAGGCCAGGCAAGTTTAGTTGCAGGGCATAACCAGTCAATCAACAACTTGCCTTTTTGGGTCAGTAACTGTGCAGAGGGGATTGACAGCCAGAATCTTGGTCCCCAGCTCTTTGTCCTTGTTTAGAAGTTTTGCTGTGGCTCCTCAGTTTAGCACAAAGCATTAACCTCTTCCTTATACAATAATAAGGGGACAATTCAACTCTTTCAGGGTCTATCTTGATAGCATAGGGATAGACTGACCTTATCATGGCTTACATCCTCTATTTGAGCTCCTTTTTGAGCAAGGACCCCCTATGGTAGGAATGCAGTTGGGAGCAGGGCAAGCCAGATGTTCTCTGTAATACCTCCCATACCTGCAAGGCAGTGAAATGGTTTTACCTCCATAGTAACATTAACTCCCTTTGCAAGAAAACTGAAATTAGCTAAGCATTATGATTGAATGTGCTTGGTAGTGTGGGGAAGGAGTCATCTTGCTTTTTCTTTTCTTTTCAAATCTGTATGTTTATTGTTAAAATTTGAAATACAAAGAAAGTGGGGGGGGGAGCAAGATGATTACCCTCCCCCTCTAAAAAAAACCTGCTACATTTGAATTTTTAAATAAATTGTCGGAGCTACATCTCTGCTTGGAAGAGCCCCAAGACTTTCCCTTCAAGATCTTGTCTGTTTGGAATGTATTTATTTATTTAAAAGACTTATATCATGGAGTGCTGGTTCTTTTCATCGCCTAACAGAATATCAAATTATGTCTCCAACATAATGATGATTAAATTGTTTTAAATGCCATCAAGTAACCAAGCTACTTATGCAATTCAGGTACTCAGAAGGTCTAATGAAATTAGTTGACCTTTGTGCTACTTCAGACATTATTAAGAGACTTCGTTTTGTCGTCAAGCGTATATGCTAAACATCAGGAAATATGCTTTATATTTTATATGTATATCCAACTGTTTGATTTAGTTTTCAGCTGACTTGTGATTGGTACTATTATAGAATTTGTATGCTGTGTTGCCAACGGTTTAACTTAAGTTACTTGACTAATTTGTGGGCTGTAGAGGTCATTGTATCAATTTCTCTCTCCTCTCAGCAACCCAATTGCTTCTTTTTCTTACCCAGATAAGCTGAAAAAAAACATGGCCTTATGTGACCGAGGAAATTACGAATTTCCTCTGCTTGCAGCCTCAGTTGTATGTAGACCACGCTATTCATTCAAGCTAATTTCCTAACAGCACACCATTCTTGCCGCTAAGGTTATACTTCATTTGAGATGAAGAGGGAGTAGAAACACAGCGTGATCAGCTCTTTCAGTGTTCATGTGGATAAATTATCTGTGTGCTTACACTACACCTTGCCCTTGCCCTCCTTGTGTACTCTATATACAGAAGTCAATATGACCTGAGATTTTCCTGCTTTATTTATCCTGCTATTATAGATAGATGGATAGAGACTGATAGGAAATGGTGTGTTTTAAATATAGATAATATCCTTGAGGGTCAATTTTGTGTCACAAATCCTACACTCAAGTGCACAATTTGGAGAGTGAATCTCCATATAAAAAGACACAAAATTGCAGACAGATTTTGTACAGTTATAGTATAGGTATGGATAGTAAAAGGCAATATGCAAATAATTTCTTAATTATAAAATCTGGCTTGTTTAAATGAAAGCATGTCTTTTTAAAAAAAAAAAAATGGTATTCCAGCCATATTTGTGCTTTAAAATCTCACCGAGAGAAAATTGTCATTTTAAGTTTCTTCATTAAGGCTCCATATCGCTGGCAATCAGAGGGAATTCTCAAATGAGATCCACTTTCTACTGAGAAATATTACACATTTTGCAGACTCAGCTACATTTTTACTTCTCTGTTTCAGGTCTCAGTAGTCAACCAGCTGGATATGCAAGTCATCGTCTCAAATGTTCCTCCTACTCTTGTAGAACAAAACAAAGATCAGCTTATAGGGTAATGAATATGTTCATTCCATAATCACCAAAAAGTCACTTATGATTAAAGACACAGATCCAAAAACATACAAAAAACTGGCAATGTTTGTAATTTATTTATTTATTTAAAAGATTTGTATGGCTGCCCATCTAAAAACACAACTCTGGGCAGCTCACAATAACCTTAAAACCCAGTAGTATAAAAATCATAAAGCATAAAACCAAAACAGAACCTGGTGCCTCAGTCATCCCCTTGGAATGCCCCACAACCAACTCCAGACATCCTCACTCTACCCCAGCGCCTGGGTAAAAAGCTAGGTCTTGATGGTCTTCTGAGAGGTTAAAAGGGTGGGTACCTACCAGGTCTCTGGGGAGAGGCTATACCATAAGATAGGAGCAGCCATAAAAAAGGCATGCTTCCAAGGTCCCACTAGATGGCAAGATTTCAGGGAAGGGACTTGAAGAGTGCCTACCATATTCAATATGATAGGATGGGCAGACACTCTCAGGGAGAGCTGGTCCTGCACATAACCTGGTCCCATGCCATGTATAGCTTTAAAGGTGGTAACCAGCACCTTGAATTGCACACGGAAGCCAACTGAGAGCCAGTGCAGCTTGAATCAGCGCAGCTCATGCAACAGACGTGTAACATGGGCGAATCTAGAAACACCCAATACTGTGTGCCCTGCTGGCTTCTGGACCAGTTGTAACTTCCTAGTGGTCTTTAAGGGTGCCCTATGTAAAGCACATAGCAGTAATCCAAACAGGAAGTGACTAAGGAAGTAACTAATATCATTGGTAAATCATCAAACCAAACAACCTCCCCTAGAGATTAGTCAAACTGAGTACCCTCTACACAAGGCCACTAACTTGGTTCAGGCAATCCTACTAAGCTTTGGTATCAAGGAATCTGTGCAGTCCCTAATTGTTTAACTTGGCTCAAGGAAATGTCTTGATTTGATGAGCTAAAACTTAGATCCTTTTCACATATTCTCTATGAGTCAATCTCCAAAGCTATGTGACTAGAATCACCTATGCTGCAACCCTGTCCACTGACTCATCAACTCAGAAGTGTAAATTAACCCAAGTGTTTGCTAAAGGGACTTCCCTAAGCTTAATTAGCTTTGCACAGCTCTCATTTAAATTAGTATGCAGGGCCTAGAAGGAATCAAGGAATGTAGCAACTGCAGCAAGGAATTTCAGGCTGGCCCTGAAAGACAAATCCCGCATTGTTGTTTTAAAAATATTATTAACAAAACTCCACTATACAGGTGAAACTCGAAAAATTAGAATATTGTGCAAATGTTCATTTATGTCAGTATGGCAACTCAAAAGGTGAAACCAATATATGAGATAGACGTATTACATGCAAAGCGAGATATGTCAAGCCTTACTTTGGTATAATTGTGATGATTATGGCGTACAGCTTATGAAAACCCCAAATTCACAATCTCAGAAAATTAGAATATTACATGACATCAATAACACAAGGATTGGAAATAGAACAATATCGGACCTCTGCAAAGTAGAAGCATGCATATGTACTCAGTACTTGCTTTGGGCCCCTTTTGCAGCAATGACTGCCGCAATGCGGCGTGGCATGGATGCGATCAGCCTGTGGCACTGCTGAGGTGTTATGGAAGACCAGGATGCTTCAATAGCGGCCTTCAGCTCCACTGCATTGCTCGGTCTCATGTCCCTCATCTTTCTCTTGGCAATGCCCCATAGATTCTCTATGGGGTTCAGGTCAGGCGAGTTTGCTGGCCAATCAAGCACAGTAATCCCATGGTCATTGAACCAGCTTCTGGTACTTTTGGCAGTGTGGGCAGGTGCCACGTCCTGCTGGAAAATGAAGTCAGCATCCCCATAAAGCTCGTCTGCGGAAGGAAGCATGAAGTGCTCCAAAATCTCCTGGTAGACGGCTGCGTTGACCCTGGACTTAATGAAGCACAGTGGACCAACACCAGCAGATGACATGGCTCCCCAAATCTACACAGACTGTGGAAACTTCACACTGGACTTCAAGCATCGTGCATTGTGGAAACTTCACACTGGACTTCAAGCATCGTGCATTGTGTGCCTCTCCATTCTTCCTCCAGACTCTGGGTCCTTGGTTCCCAAATGAGATGCAAAAGTTGCTCTCATCAGAAAAGAGGACTTTGCACCACTGGGCAACAGACCAGTTCTTTTTTTCTGTAGCCCAGGTAAGACGCTTCTGACGTTGTTTGTTGTTCATGAGTGGCTTGACAAGAGGAATACGACATTTGAAGCCCATGTCCAGGACCTGTCTGTGTGTGGTGGCTCTTGATGCACTAACTCCAGCCTCAGTCCACTCCTTGTGAAAGTCCCCAACACTTTTGAATGGCCTTTTCCTGACAATCCTCTCCAGGCTGCGGTCATCCCTGCTGCTTCTGCACCTTTTTCTACCACACTTTTCCCTTCCACATAACCTTCTATTGATGTGCTTTGATACAGCACTTTGGGAACATCCAACTTCTTTTGCAATTACCTTTTGGGGCTTTCCCTCCTTATGGAGGGTGTCGATGATGGTTTTCTGCACAACTGTCAGGTCAGCAGTCTTTCCTACAGTAGGAATGCTTGTGATTCCTACTGAACCAGCCTGAGAGACCATTGAAAGGCTCAGGAACCCTTTGCAGGTGTTATGGATTCATGAGCTGATTAGAGTGGGACACTTTGAGCCTAGAATATTGAACCTTTTCACACTATTCTAATTTTCTGAGATTGTGAATTTGGGGTTTTCATAAGCTGTATGCCATAATCATCACAATTATACCAAAGTAAGGCTTGACATATCTCGCTTTGCATGTAATGCGTCTATCTCATATATTGGTTTCACCTTTTGAGTTGCCATACTGACATAAATGAACATTTGCATGATATTCTAATTTTTCGAGTTTCACCTGTAGTTGCCTTTTAAGTAAAACAAAACAAAACAGAAACCTGCCCCTATTAAAAGCTACTTTTTCCCCTCTATTCCCTATCAAAGAAGACACCAGCTCTTAATGGACACCACCACCAGTACAATTAAATTATTAAAATTTATGAATCATTTGTAACACTAATGAAAGCTTGCTGTCCCGTTTGGGAATGATAGTAACTTTTAAGGCAAAAATACTTGCTTTTCTGAAAAGTAATAATTATTTCACAGTTATCAAAAGTGGATTATAAGATTGAGGATTTTGTTAGATTTCCCTTTTAAATGATGATTATATAATAAATGTAACATGTAATATATAATAAAAATGTCCATGTTCAGAACTGAGCAAAGCCCCATGGACCATAGCATACATCATTACTCCCAAGGGAAGATCCCAGAAAATAATTTGGGGCTGCTGATGCTGATACTACGTGGACATGCAATGGATTGCTCCCATGGAAGAATAATCACTGGGACTCCATCGAAAACAGGGTTCCCCAAAATGGTCAAGATCAACCCTCAAGGGTTGACGGGACTATCCAAGGGGCCAATGTTGTTGATTAGTCATAGTACTATTAGTTAAAGTAGTATTTATTAAATTATTTTCATATAATAAACATTTGGGGGTTGATGAACAATCTGAAACTTCAAGAAGGGGTCAGTGATCGTGTGTTTGGGGACCTCTGATCTAAAATGAGAGGAAAACTAGTTTCTTTAATATCCCCAAAAAGGATTCCAGGAAGCCAAAGACAAAACTATAAGTTGAACTAAGTCAGTCCACTGACTCCCAGTGCTCTGTACTCAATAAGACCCATGAGGTATGGAAGGAAAAACAATAAACAAAGACATAGAAAAGAATTGGTTTAAATTATGTGAAGAACAGTAAATGGGAAAAAAGGCAGAGCCTCTTCTATTCATTTTATGACAGTGATTGTCAACAATTAAAACATAGCTCTTCCTGTAGTCTGGCTATTATTTTTATATTGGCTCAGATTTTTATTGCATGGCTTGAGGTTATGGATTTACATAACGTTGGTAATATTGATTTAATTCTCCATTACTGTGCCATATGGACTACTTTTAAAGAGAAGCTCATGCAGCTCCACATTGACTATGTATGTGGAAATCTATTTTTGTTTATAGATCACATTGGCTGCATCTTAACAGTTGTCGGCTCTGTTTTTTTATGATCCTGACACATTCTAGCTCTGCACTTGCATTGTTTAAACAACCTTTTAACAACTTTTTCAGTTTCTGAACATACCTGTGACTTAACTGCCAGTCTTGCTTATTCTGTTCCAGTAAGCCTGACAGTCTGGCACTCCAATTTTTCTCAGAGGTGTAAAGCTTAAGCGTGTGAGATGTATGGCCAATTTTGTGTTATATACACTCATATACATATGGCAACTCACTGTGAGCATAGCTTGTGGAACTGAATAGCTTCTGTAAAAAGATAAAACCTATTCCTTTATCATGCCTACCAGCTCCATCTGTAAAATACCATTGCCATTTCCCTCCAAACTATTTAAAACTCAAATCCTATCATAAACACTAAGAGGTAGAATTTCCTTCCTTCCTTCCTTCCTTCCTTCCTTCCTTCCTTCCTTCCTTCCTTCCTTCCTTCCTTCCCTCCCTCCCGCCCTCCCTCCCTCCCTCCCTCCATAAGACTTCCATGCTGTCAAACACAGCATTTTCTTTACAATATCTTAAGATCTGAACATTTTTTGTCTTACTGCAAAAAAGTCAAAGAATATGGCCAATAAATTACAAAGAGTTTGCCATTATCAGGATTTTGGAACGTTACGTTCAAGACCAGATTCCTGGCGCAAAAGTCGTGGTAGAATCCATTGGTGCTCGCAGATATGGTGATGGATATTCCGAAGAAGATTATTCCAAATCTGACCTCATGATCTATGCAATCGATCCTCAGACAAACCGTGCCATAATGAGGAATGAGCTTTTCAAGTAAGTAGATAATTATATTGCAGCACTGAATGTCATTTGAGAAAATAGGCCTTGGTATCCAGGCACTGACTGCATTTGTTGCAAAATTAGCATTTCTGTTCTTTTATGTGCCTACTGTTTAAAGCTGCAGATAATATCATACAGGGACCATATGAAAAATTTGAATGCCACACCACTGCAATTACTTAAGAGATCACCTTTGGACTTGAAAATAGCACTGTCTTGATTTAGGGCTTGTGTTCTGATGAATGTACAGACTCAAACGAGGATAATGCCAGAAAGCATTTTGTAGTCTAAATGTTATCTATCTGCTTATGGTACATTTCAAGCAGACATATGACCACATATGCTGAATTTCACACATAGTTTATTGTCAAAACCAACTGTTGTACCTCATTTATGACACATTTGCAGTAATGTATTTGTATTCTGTTGTTCTTCTTCACTATATTTCTGTGATTCAAATGTATGGGGTTTTGTACCTGCGCAGTTCCAAATGTTTCAGAGGCTCAGGGGTTTTTTTGACAGAACCCTGGCTTACTATAGATCACATATGAGACTATAACTGAAGAGATGAATGGTCCCAGATCTGCTGTTCAGAAAGTTAAGCAATGAGGTGGCTTTCAGCAGTTGCTGTTCCCCTCATTAGCATCAGATTTTTTTTTTTTAATTCGTTCAATCGTATCCAGTTCTCGGAGACTGCCTGGACAAGTCCCTGCAGTTTTCTTGACAAAGTTTTTCAGAAGTGGTTTGCCATTGTCTCCTCCCTAGGGCTGAGAGAAAGTGACTGGCCTAAGGTCATCCAGCTGGCTTTGGGCCTAGATGGGACTAGAACTCCTGGTCTCCTGGTTTCTAGCCTGATGCCTTAACCACTGCATCAAACTCACTCTCTATAGCATCAGAATAGGAGAGGTCAAGACAGCAGAGGCAGAACAAGAGGTGCTAACACCATTGTCAATACTGTGGGACCAAGGCCACCAGACTAGGACTTAAAGGCTGAATGTATGGTGTATCCACTTCCTTTCTCCCTCGGTCTGACAGTTGCTTATTTTTGGAGTGCATTCTGGAACCTGGATATTAGGGCCATTTGATTTCTCAAGATCAAAGGTTCATTATTGCATTACCTCTGTGAGTTAATGGTGTAATGGTCCTTTTGGGACCAAGGCCACAAAAAGTACAGGCAATTTATCGTAGTGAGAGGCAGTGGAAAAGTGCAGAGTTACTGGATCTATGTGGGACTGGCATACCAACTGGGAAGCCTCCTTAGATGTTGATGTGGTCTCCAGCCTTGAAATACTTTGCTTACATATTATTGTATCTCCACTGCACTAAGGAGAACTAGGCCAGAATGCCTGGTGATGGAATGTGATTTTTGCTAACCATATGCTTAAGAAGCAACTGTTTGTGAGCTAACGAACGAATTGTGATTTATTGGCAGTATTTTTTCTCTAGAGGTTCAAACCTTGTGTGGGTAAATTAATAGTGACATACAAGAATATGTTGATGTTGAGAAGAAAATTGGCATATTGTCACTTGATGGATAGAGAGAGAGGTTACAAATAGCTATGGTGTTAAAATAAAAAAGAATACTCTTTATGATCTACCAATAGCAAATATATAGACTGACAGTGACAAATGTGTGAACATAGAACTAAACAAAAAAACATTTGTGGTTTTTTTTGGTGGTGGTGCTGCTGCTGCTGTGAAACATTTGCATCATTGGTTCACTCTTCTTCCTCTCCTGATTTTGAAATAAATATATGGTAGACTGCATTTAACTGCATTTAAAAATATAATGTAAACGGTCATCTATGTCATTCAGCACAACCATTTCTTAAGATAGGAATAATTTTGTAAGTATATTACATATTTTATTCTGCATTATGCCAGTGTGATATTTCTATGCATGATGCTTATGTTCATAAAAAATTGCCCAAAGTTGTAACATTTGTCGCCTATAATTATTCTTTATTTTCAAATATAGCTGGGTTTTTTTTCCCTTCACTTCTTAAGAGTCAGATTTGATTATTTACTTCCTGGTGTTTTGATCATATGATCAAAGCCCTGCCCCCTTTTTAACACATGTGTTAAAATCACACAGTGGCAGCCACCATCCTGACTTTTTTGACTCCTCCATGGATGACCCTTGATATGCTACAGTATTTAACAATCTTTGGTCAGTTTTCTTAGTTTCAGAAGAAATTAACTGACATGTTTGGTATTGATATATGGGGTGTGGCTAGCCACAGACAAGGATAGCATGCTGAGTTCTCCATTCTTCCCCCACTCTATCTATTTAATATAGCCAGTTTACCTCATTAAATATCTTATCAAATAGTAAAATAATTTAAAGGATGTTAAGGAAGGAAACTCTGCACAAAGGGAAAGGGATCAAACCGTATTTGGAAGACCCAAAGAAGGTTGAGGAAGTACCTCTTCCCAGGAACAAGAAGCAATGGAGGAAGAAAGCTCCATGGACAGACATCTGATAGGGAGCTAATTGGACAATTAATAAAACAACTTAAAAAAGAATTGAAGACAGAATGGGAAAAACATGCAGTGGGATTAACTAAAGACTTAACAGTTGTCTGAGCAAATGAATAAACAATTTAAGGAAATGTCATGGCAAATAGCAGATATAGCTCAGGTTACCAACAAAGTTTATGATATGGCTACAAGCAATAGTTTGGAGATAGGCAAGGTTCAAAAGAATATTGCTGAAACAAAGCCTGAGCTCGCAGATTTACAGGATCATAGCAGGAAAAACAACTTAAGGATCAAAGGAGTGTCAGAGAAAACTGGAACAGCCAATCTGACTAGTTATCTCTAAAATTAATGACCTGAACTCTGATTTGAACTTAATGGATAAAGATACTGAACATGCTCACTGGGTTTACTCTCCTAGGAACACACAGAAACCTAGAGACGTTTTGGTCACATTTGTAAATTCAAATATAAAAGAAAAAATTATAAGAAAATCATGTGAAATGGAGGAGATTAAATGGGACGGTGAGAGAATATTCTTCTTCCAAGACATCAGTGTAGCTATATTGCAGCGAAGAAAGGAATTCAAACCACTGACAGAAAAAGCTATGCAGAATGAAATTCAATGCAAGTGGGAATTCCCTTTCAAGTTAATTGTTTATGCCACAAGGACAAAAAGTTATTTCTACTTTGACTTAGATACACAACTTGTTGGCAAAGTTCTCTAAGAGGAGATGAAGGAAGCAATCTATGACTTGTCCTTGGAACCGTAGAAAGCAGGTTCAGCTAAAAGCTGAAAATTAGATAAGAATGCTGCACTGAGCTGTGGAGTAAAAGAAATTATATTGATTATATTACTTTTCTCAAATGTTTAGGTTTAGAGGAAGGGGAAAAAGGAGGGAGTTAAATAAATAAGAATAAATAATTAAATAAAATAATAATATAGGTAAAACTATGGCTAAGGAACTATTGTAATTAAATTTGAGATTTTATTGGCTGGTGAGGGGGAGAAGGAATCGCAGCAGGTTACACACACCCCGTAGACATGAAGAAGATCCTTAAACAATCCTCTACAAATTTTTTGCTATTGGTCTAACTGGGATTGGAGGGTAGGGAGGTTGGATATGTGGACATGGTACAGTGTGAGGGATGGTGTGGGGGAGGGATAAGGGAGGAGGGTTATTTTTAAAGGGGGGAGAGAGAATGGGAAGAGGGTATTAATGCAGGGAAAAGAATTCTAATGTTATGTATGACATTACATGGAAGAAATCATTCCATTTACTGGACATTATACTATCAGGCAATTTTTTGATAGATTTTGCAAGCAATAAGCTTTCTATATAGACATTATACTATCAGGCAATTTTTTGATAGATTTTGTGAACAATAAGCTTTCAATAATTTTCTGGATGAGAGATATCTTAACTGCACAGAGAAATTAGGTAAAGACATTCTAAAAATGTAGTAATGGGAGAACAATGTAAAATTATTTCTTTAAATGTTAGAAGTCTGGGAGATCCTATTAAGAGAAAAGTAATTAATTATGTCAAATCATTTAAACTTTGAATGATAGGTATTTTGATAAACAAGGGGAGTAGCTATTGTTTTCAAAGGTGGCATAAATTTCAAGGTTCAAAAGATTTTGAAAGATAGGGAAGGTATATATATATTTATAGAAGGGGAATTTGATAATAAATTTAGCATCTATTTATGTTCCTAATCAGGGTCAGATCAGTTACTTACAAAAGCTTATGAACAGAAAAAAAAAAAAGTAATACAGATAATTTTATAATAGGAGGGGACTTCAATATTGATGTTAAATATTATACAAATTAGTAAAATTAATACATTTTCATTAGCCTTATGTTCTTCTAAAAGCCTTTGATTCTCTGGAAATACAATTTTTACAACAAATATTAATTAAATTTGAATTTGGGGCAGGCTTCTGTAAGAAGATTGAACATATCTGCAGACCAACTAAAGCTCAGATAAGACTTAACAGTTATGATTCAGATCTCATCATGATTTTAAGAGGTACCAAGCAGGGCTGTCCTTTATCACCTTTACTATTCAACCTAGCTATAGAAGCACTGGCAATAGCACTTGGATCCAATACTCAGATTAATGGGATAAAAATGGGAGATAATATGTATCTCTGAAATCTATTTGCAAATGATATGATCTTGACTCTTTCAAATGCTTCTTATTCAGCTAGCTATATTAAGGAGGATCTGGAGGAATTTGCAGAGGTGTCAGAATTATCAGTTAATTTTCATAAATCACATTTTATGGTTTTTTCCTACATCCCTGAAAACTGAAAAGGAAATTTCCACCACTCTAGAGATTCCAATAGTATATACATCTTTAAAACATTTAGGCATCACTATTACTAAAAAATATTTTTAAAATTTTTACAAATAACTATGTGCAGACATGGAAAAAATTAAACAACAAAATAAAAAACTGGGCTTCACAACTTTTCAGTATTTTAGGGTGAATTGCAAAGGTAAAAATGAAAATTCTTGTGTGGCTTAACTTTTTATTTCAATACCTCCCAGTAGTAATTCTAGCACAGGCTTTAAGATACTGGCAAAAAAAAAAAAAAACACTTCTGCTTTCATGCATAAAAACTGAGACTAAATAAAAGGGTTTTATATACATTTCAGAAACAGGGAGGCTGGGGTATGCCCAATTTGTTAATATATTATCAAGTGGCACAGTTAGGGTATATGATTCCATTTATTATGGAAGATTCTTCTAAACAATGAATTCAAATTGAAACTATGTTAAAGCCAGATAAGTTTATAAATCAATGTTTTTTCACCCAAAAAGTTTTTTCTAGAATAAAACAGACTGAAAATGCTGTTACTAAAACAATGCTTCAAATTTGGAAGAGTAAATACACAGTTTTGATAAAGGATTCTTCCCCTTTAACTCCTCTAATAACATATATCAATCAGGATAATTACTATGGTTTGGCTAAAAAGAAATCTTTGAAAGAATATAATCTTTATAGACTAAAATATTTTTATAGTAATAGAGAACCTGTCAATAAAGATCAGATTGAGCAACGAATAGGTGATAAGCTACCATGGCTCTTTTGGTATCAACTCAAATCTCTTTGGGGCAAAGGAAATATTAGAGCTTCAGCAGCATGGCCCTATACCAACTTCAAGAATTTAATACTACATTATTTAGAACAACCAAAAGGATCACTTTCAAAAATTTATACAGTTGTTACTGCAATCAGAAATAGGACATCCACCATTTAAAGGAAGCTTGGGATACTGATCTTGGTAATCCCATAAAGAAGATAAATTGGCAGAAGTTATGGAAACCAGATGGATTCACTTCAGTTCAATGCAAGAATTTGCAGCGGAAGATTATACATCATTGGCAAAATAATAATTGCACAACATTGGAAAACTCTAAATAATATAACAATTGACTTGTGGATTAACAAAGAGAAGGGGACGGCAGAGGATGAGATGGTTAGATGGCATCACTGAAGTAATGAGCATGAAACTGAGCAAACTCAGGGAGGCAGTGAAGGACAGGAAGGCCTTCATGGGGTCACAAAGAGTCGGACACGACTTAATAACTGAACAGCAACAACTTTAATTGCTACATCAGAAAAAAGCAAAGATAAAGTCAAATTAACGAGACATCAGAGGCAGGAACCACAATTCTATCAAATTTGGATGGATTTTATGATTTACCTCAATAGCAATATACTATAATCTGATATATATTATATACAGTATATAGCAAATGTTTATATGTACTGTCTCTTTATTCTCATTGCTGTAAATCTCTTTTGTATTTTCTATATTTTTTTCTTTTTCTCTATATGTATTTTGGACTTATATTAATGCAATTGCTTGATATTGTTTGTTAAATCTAATAAAATATATCATATTAAAGTATGATGACCATAACTGGAATACACACACACACATACACATATACACACACACACATACATACATACATACATACATATACTGTATATGAATGATTTATTGTGGAATGAAATATTTTTGTTTCAAACAGGACAGTGATATTATTTATATGAGCTTGATCCTGTCCCTTTTTCCTCACATTTTTTATAAATAAGAAATTCATGGGATTGACAGCCAAATAGCAAAAATAAACTGTTTGTTTGTTTGATGTGGTTGTAATCTGTTTTTCCAGTACAATATAAATATAGTGTCTGCCTTTAGTCTTATTATCTTAATAAAGAATAATGCAAATAAATAAACAAAAGGCTGAGCAGAAAAAGGAGAATTAAAGTAGTGAGGAACTAATTCATATAACAACCAGCCATCATGACCTTCATTCATTCAAGACTTATTTAATGGATATTTTTGAGATATGGTATATTAGAAAATAGGTTTAATTTTCTCCTGTGTACTGGTATCACTCTGAACTACTGAATCTTTGTTTAATCTACAGTCTTGGTACTAAAGAAGATGAAAATATGACAAATGAAGAAAGGGTGTATTTTTAAAAAATGAGCAGCTACTAATTAACACAGGCTTAGAGGCAACCTAATTACATTTTTCTTTAGCTTGTACAACCAGCCTTATTGTTCCTCTTCCAAAGCTTTAAAAAAGATATAGCATCAAAAGGCTAGGGAATACTTTTTTGGCCTTGGGGTAGAGGTGAAGGAGTGTCAGTTTAGCAAAGAGAAGAAGAGAAATGAAGAGAAAGTTTCAGTCTGAAACATTAACATATTTTAGGCTTGGCAGGGAATCTCCAGCGGTTTAGTTCCAATAAGCTCAAATGTATTTCCGAATTTCAAAAGCAACTCCAGCTGGTACTTTACTTTATTTAATCCTGCAAGAGAAGCCTTGAAAGGGTCTTAGTCACCCTTCTGCCCCACCATACACTTACAGGATAATGTTCAAAGTATACTTTGGAAAAACAAACCAGATTTTTCAGTTACCTCTTCTATGTCCCTCAGGATGTTCTGATCCCTTGACTTGCTTTCAAGGAATGGTGTCCTAACAGAAAAGAGAATTTGGGAATAATAAAATGCCCATAGTGTTTTGACTATTCCCAAAGTTTAATCAAATATGAAAATCTTTTGTCAAAACAAGACAAAGCACAGATCTGTGATGGGAGACTCTATAGTGCTAAGATATATTTTTTCTCAGATTTTTTAAAACTTCCTCTCACAGTAATAATTAATTCCAAAGCTGCCTGACTTTGAGTGTGGTAGTGGTGGGAATAAATGGTGATGTTCATTCCCACCACTACCACATTATATGGTTTTAGGAAACCTTTCTCCCCCCTTATAAAATAACCATAATAATTCCCAAGTTTAGAGTGTACCATATCCTACTTTTTAGATATGGAACATACCCAGTCAAGACTTAGTGGTTACACCACAGTGTCTTTGTGGTCACCAATGAAGATATGAAACTGACAATGTAGGTTTTGCAACTGTGTGACTGAAGCCCTACATTTTTGTGTGTTTTGCAGCTGCCATCTTGAGGGAGATTTTTTTGTCCCCTGTCTCTGTACAAATCACCTTTCCTCAGAAAATAGTCTTAGCTGAAATCAGTACAACCTATTCAATGAGCACATATTTAGTTTGTCCAACAAAATTACTGGTTCAGTAAAAATAAGACTGCAAATAATGCGGTGTGTGGAATATCGCAGTGACTTGGAGCCACCTTAACACTAAAAAAGTTAGAGGGTATATGACTGAGATTTGGATTTCCATATTTTCACTTCTTTTCATATGCTCCTTTTTTTCCTATATTTTCTGATTTTAAGCTACACATACTTTGTTGTTGTTCAGTCGTTAAGTCGTGTCCGACTCTTCGTGACCCCATGAACCATATTGCGCCAGGCCTTCCTGTCCTTCACTGCCTCCCTGAGTTTGCTCAGTTTCATGCTCATTGCTTCAGTGATGCTATCTAACCATCTCATCCTCTGCCGTCCTCTTCTCCTTTTGCCTTCAATCTTTCCCAGCATCAGGGTCTTTTCCAAAGAGTCCTCTCTTCGCATTAGGTGACCAAAGTATCTGAGCTTGAGCTTCATTATCAATCCTTCCAATGAGCAATCAGGGTTGATTTCCTTTAAGATTGACTGGTTTGACCTCCTAGCAGTCCAGGGGACTCTTAAGAGTCTTCTCCAGCACCACAGTTCAAAGGCATCAATTCTTTGGCGTTCAGCCTTCTTTATGGTCCAGCTCTCACAGCCATACATTACTACTGGAACACATACTTTACCCAAACTATTATTTGCCTTAAATCAACAGTAGAAATCGCAATTTAAAAAAAAAAAAAAATGTGATCCTTTTGCCCAGGTTTGCCAAAATGTGGTATGTGAGAGTAAAGAGAAATATAAATATTATACTTTATGAAAGATGCAGAACTCAAGATGGCAGCCACTACAATGCAATCAAAGCTCTGCCTTTTTTAAAAAAAAAATATGTGTGTGGGCACAGCTCCTATGGCACCAACTTGACCCTTGCTGCCAAGACGAGGGGAATTCAGATTATCCCCCTCCCCATAAGACATTTTTTCTGACCAGTAAGGCAAGGAAAAATCTTTTCAGGAAATGTCCATGGGAAAGGAATCTCTCCAACCTGTTCCACTGAATAGGTGTGTTGATTTAAGCTGCTGATTGAAAACGGTGCTACAATTGTTAGGGAGAAACTGAGTAGTTTTTTTTTTTTTTTTAATCATTCTTGACCTCCACTCCATTCTGGGCCCTAATCCAGATCCTACATAGTGGTTTCTTTCTCCAAGTTGAACTCAGAAAAGAAGCCTCAGATGTTCATTGCACCTTCTCACCTATCTAGCAACTCTAATTTATAAAGATGGTCAGCTGCTTTGGTATCTCAAGAGCCTATAGCTCTCTTAACCTAGCAGTCTCCATTATGGATCATGATGAGGGCAGCATCTTAGGGAAAACTAGTTACAGTCATGACATACCGTATTTTTCCGACTATAAGATGATACTTCTTTCTAAAATCCTTACGCTAAAAATTGACGGGCATCTTACTCAAGGAAGTCAGCCGAGGAGAGAACCACACGGTGGGAAAACTGCCCATACTTTGTCTCTGCAAACAGGCTTCCTCCTATTTCTAGCCTCCAATCACGAGTGAAATAGCTTGTCTCCCAAACAGACTTCCTCCAATCATGAGCCTTATGTAACTGACGTCAGCTGATGCTGAACAAACCAATTAGAGGAAGGCTGTTTGCAGAGACAAGCTATTGGCAGTTTCACTCATGATTGAATGTAATCAGTTATGCAAATGAGCATGGAAATAGAGCTGCAGAGAGACGGTTTAGACCTCCTCCCATCGAGTGTATCAGGTAAATGTTAACTAATTACTAAATAAAAATGTGTTCTGCACTATCTTTAAAATATTGATTTCTTAATTTTGGGTTGGAAAAGTGGGGGTTGTCTTGTACATAGGGGCGTCTTATTGACGGAAAAATATGGTATTTGGTGATGGTTGCTTAACCCATTAATAAAAAAGGTACACACAGAACTGACCTTCATTATTTGGTCTAGTGTTTTTGGCCAGGTCTTCAGGTAACTTACTAGGAAATTCCACTGATTTCTGTATGTTTTTATTCTTTGTATTTGAATGACTTGTGGCATTCAGGATCACAACGCAGTGGTGGATATTCAGAATGCCTATGTATGAAGTTATTTGCTAAAACCACCCACACTGTGATCTGCATGTTTTTCCATTCTGAGTACCAGGAGAAAGGTACTATTAGAGATCACGAATGCTTGCGCTATCTATTATCCTTCATGAGGGCAAAAAAAGAGGGATCGCTTCTGAGACATCCTGCCTTCCTAAAAATAAATTTAAAAAGCCCTCATCTCATTTTGTAGTTTCTGACATGTTTCATCTGGAGCATAATAAGCATAGATGAGCTATAAAAACTCTAGAAATAAAGATTTGTAGATAAATTGCTTATAAAATTTTAAAGACACAGTGTTACAACTCCCTGAAGGACACTTCACATTCTTAATTAGTATAAATGGCATTTAATACATGCATGCATTATGTAAGAGAAGGCTTTCACTTTTCATTACACCTGAATTGTTCAGTTTAATGGACACTAGTTATTTGACTCATGTAACACAGAGCCCGGTTGCAACAGGCCACCAGTTTAGCTCTTTTTATTGTATTCATGGTTTGTCACCTGGTCTTTGAACAGTTGGAGTAATTTTGCTCTAAAGCAATATAATCACTTTTCACATTTTCAACATCATGATTCCAACAGATTTGTTTCAGAACTATTTCTCACTCTTCTGTTCTCTGGTTCCTGGCTTTTAAAAATTACCCATCCTCTTCACTGCCATTTCAGATGACCAGTGTGCTTTTGTTATGAAGCTGTGTCTGTCATCACAGGTGGGACACCATAAACAACACAACTGCTGTCAGTCTATTAGAATGAAAACAAGTTCAAAGAAACCACAGAGAAGGCAAAAAAGGGGATGAAGTGTTCGCAAGGAACCATGTGGGGAAAGAAGAAGTTGGGGAGGGGAGCAGACTATTAAAACTTTCTAATATTGATTCAGCCTTTAAGAAAGAATAGAGGTTAGCTTGATCTTGCTTTGTTCTCTTGCTTTGTTCTCTTAACACTGAAGATTTCTGGATGGCAAGCTTCTGGATATCAACAAAGAATTTCAGCCATACCTTGGGCAAGGTGGGCGTATTTTGGAGATCCGAACTCCAGATGTGGTTGCCAATGTCAAAAAGCAGGCACAAGCTGTGGGCTACACAGAAGGAGCTTTGCTGGCTCTGGCTGTCATCATCATCCTCTGCTGCATGCCTGCTATTTTAATAGTCATGGTCAGCTATAGACAGTAAGTATACAAGCGCCCTTTACCGTAGCTTGCATAGCACTCATTATGTAGCAACAATGGAAGTCGAAGGCACTCACTGCTGACTCCCACAAACCCCACAAAACATTTTAAAAATGAAATAAGTTTTTTAAATGGCTGCCTTCTCTGAGATGTTGGGTGTCCTCACACAGAATCACCTATGATTCCAGTATTCTCATTTGAGATTGCATACAATCTCAGGGATGAGATTACCGAGGGATGTGGGGTAATTAAAAAAGTAATTGCCAGCCTGACTCATTGTGTGAGATAGAACACCTTTTTAGGTGCCAACTCCTGTTTTAAGTTGTGGTTCTTTTCAGGGAGCATCAATTATTCACATTCATTATAATCAGATATTACTGTTTTTTCCCTGTTCCTGATTGATTGATTGATTGATTGATTGATTGATTTGATTTCCATAGCTGCCCATCTCAATGAGTAACTCTGGTAGTCCTCAGTTTATGATGGAAATTGGAAATGGAATTGCTGTCACTAAATTATGTGGTCATAAAGCACAACATCGTGTATCTGTGCTGCTTAGCGATGGCAGTTCCAGTAGTCCCAGTTGCCATCATTAAGTGAAGACTACCGATTTCCTGGCAACTTCCCCATTGACTTTGCTTGCGGAAAGCCAGCAGGGAATGTCGGAAGTTGCAATCATGTGACTGCAGCTCATTGTGACATTATAATCATGAGCTGGGTGTCAAACACTTGGATAGCAATCACGTCACTGTGAGGACACTGCAATGTCCAGAACTCCGAGGACCTGTCGTAAGTTCCGTTGTTCAGCACAATTTTTGTCACAAATTTGAATGGTGACTGAACAATGGATATTAGTCAAAGACTACCTGTTACCTTTTTTCAAATCTCAGAAGGGTTCTTGAAATACTTTGTTCAGTATGGTATACAACCATGATTTTCATTGCTGAAATTCACTTATTTCAATGGGTTGCAACTCCTTGGTTGATTCAAAGCATATTCAAGGCAAATTTCCCTCCACTTTCACCTCTTCCTTATTATGGCTTTTTTTACATGTTTTGCTTCTAAAGGCATAAATATTAGGGCTCTGTTAGCGAAAAGAGATTATCCCAACCTAACTTTTGGGAAATATCTAGTCACAAGAACAGAATGCAGAGAATGTAAACATGCAACTATTTCCAGTGAATGGGACAAGGCAGTGTGAGAAAAGGAGAGCAATTCCATGTAAGAAATGCTGCAAAAGCATGAGCAGGATTTGAAGTATGTCTGCGTATGAACTCTGAACTCCCACCTACTAGAGACTGTTAACCATTTGTTATGGCTGCTGTTCTGGTGTAACAGTAAAGATTTAGTTCCTAGCCAAGTTCATCCATGTCTCTATGGAGCTGTAGCCTAGCAGGTACCTGTCCTGGAAAGATGGACAATAAAGAGGCCCGCTACACATAGCTTGCTCACTAGCAGTACTTGCAACCCAGCATGTAATCAGTTGAGCCCGAAGAGAACTGTTTTCATCCCATGCTGAATTTCCAATATGAGGTAAGGGTTTTGACAAGCCCCAACCTGACTCAGCTCATTATATCTCCATGTATACAAATGTAGCACATACAAATTGTATACAAATCCGTGCCTTTCCTTTTTTGCCTCCTGATTTTAAATTAAACATAAACTATTACAGAAATTTAAAAATAATGGGATATCTGCATTTTGTGTCTATTATGAATATTATGAATATGAATTATATAATATTTTCCCATTATTAGTTCATTAATCTTTAGTTCATAATTATTTTCTTTTGTGTAGGATACTGAAATTTCAAAAGTACCACTAAATAGAAATAGTAATACAATTGTATTAGCTGATATAAAAGTGTGTTATAACTGTGGGAGTCCTTTCACTAATTGGTACTTCATTTTCACACCTGCTGCACAGTATTACAATCTGAATAAAGGATGAACGTATAAGTAGGTGTGGACATTTTAATAAAACTATAGTATATCTCAACACTGCCAAGAATATATGATCTGGTGGCTTCTGCTCAGTCTGCAATTGATAGGCAACTTCAGGGTCTTGTTCACAGAGAATACCTTCAAATGGAAGATAAAGAATTGCAGTGAATAGCTATTATTGAGCAGGGTAAAATACTAGACAGGCAGGCAGGCAGGCAGGCAGAAGCATGTGACCACTCTATTGAATCCCTGAGGCTAGACTATTGAATCCTATAGGATTAAGGTTTATTTCTGGCCATAGTCGTAATGCAAAAAATCTGGTATATGTCCATCAGAAGGAAGGTTCCCCCCCCCCCCAATTATCTAAGTTTTGTTTTAGTTCACAACAACCTATCTTGTTGTCCTCTTATAAGAGTTAGCTCATGTTAGCTTTAATTTATTAAATCTGCATAAATCCATGTTTTTAATAAAATATTCTCCCTCCTTTTTAGTTTGCTGTTAGAAGAGGTATTATTCTGTGGCTCTTTCAAAGGAAGGAAGGCTTTTTGTAAGATGGTGTTTGGTAACCACTTATCAAAAAATTAATTGTAACTAAATAATTACTTTGAGTAGGTGTTACCTAATCAAAGATACCTTATTAATTTATTAAAATATATGCAATTGGTTAGTCCAACCAATTAAAGATTGAAGATGCAGCCCTGGAAACGGACTGCCATAGTGTATGAAGTTTATAAGAATTTTCTGAATTATTTTTTCTACATGAAACTCACTGTTTATTCTCTTTTATTTCTGTTTTACCATTCTGCATTACAAAACAGATTTAAAGAGTAAGTATTTATTTTTAAACTTCATTTGCCTTGTGTATGAGTATGCAAAAGTTTAGCTTTTGCTTCTGGTACAATGATTTCAAGAGGAAGGAGGAGGTGTCCATCAGCAGAATAATACATAATGACTGAAAAGTATGATGCTTTTTCAGAACAGGCTTAGGACATTAAAAGTATGTTAAGAACATCTTAGATTTTTTGCCACCCCACCAGAGGCAAAGCATTCACCTTGGTGATGCATCCCCTTACAGCTTTTAATATCTAATGCAATTTAGTTCTACAGAAAAAAAGTTACTAAATTATAATATTGAGATTGTCCAGATTATGTTCACCTTGTAAAATGTATAAGTGAATTTCTGTTAGATAAACTTTACATTGAAAATGTGCTTGAAACTAGGTCTTTGTGTGAGTTAAGAAAGGTCATTTTATATGAAAGGTAGAACCTGACTGGGGAGGCAAAGAGGAAAATACAATCTAATTGTATAATCACATTGATTCAAAATCCCAGAATAATATCCTAATACAGATGAATCTGTTAATTCAGTAACTCTTGAGATAATATAGTTTTCTCTACTCTATAATCCCAACATGCGTGTGGGTTTGTTGTTGTTTTTTTTTAATCTTCCTTTGGCATAGGTATTAAGGAAATGGTAGGTATAATTCACATTCAATTTGGCATCCCAGTTCTTAATTTTAGAGAACTGGAGTTTATAATTCAGCTTTTCCAGAACTTTCTAGCCAAGCATGCACAAGAATACTGTTACAATATTCCATTGTAACAGATCTGAATATATCTGCAACAAGGAGCCAAATTTTATTGTGTTTGCAATATATTCAAATGCTTAGCATTACTATCAATTACCAGGTGAAAAGCTCTAATGAATACTCTTCACACGGCTATATTTACCAATGTGGGCTTGTTAGAAAGACTCTTTAATTCTCTTCAAATCTCTTCACTTCTTCTCCATGCAATTCACCAAAGGAGACAAGCTGAATGTGCAAAGACAGCTCGCATCCAGATGGCCCTACCAGCTGGCAAGTCAGCAAGCATTCCTGCCAATAATCTCTATGAAGAACTCGGTGACAGCACCATGTAAGCCCTCAATGAAATTTAAAATGCTAATAATGCAGGGTATAATTTTGTTACTTTGAAAATTACAGTCATCATGGCTAAGTAAATTAATATATAATCTCCTAAATATCAACCACATGATAGAGATCATTATAGGAAAACTGTACATTTATCAAAGAAGGGCAATAAAGAAATGGTAGTTGTATAAGCAGAAGCATGCAGGTAAATTTTGGAGCACACAAGAGAAGTGTCCCTCAGTTATGACAAGCATTATTGTTAAATTTGGTATACCAAGTGGAGACCATCTATCTATGTAAGTATATTTCAGAAACTTTTATAGTTTTTTTTTTAACATATTTTAAAGTATATTTATTTATTTTTGATATGACAGAATTAGGTAGTTTGTAAGAACCTGCCTACTCCTTCCTGTACAATGAATTCTGTTTAGGGCATTGGGAAGATCTGATCAAAGCGTATGTGTCTGTGTATGCATTAAAATGCTTATAGAATCAATGCATTTCTACACTGTACCTAAAAACTGGAACAGGGGAAGGAGAGAAAAGTTATACTGGTCTTAGCATTTCTCCCTAGGCACTCCAGAGGAGACCAAGTTTCATCAGTCTATGAAAATAAGATAGGCCTTAGCAAGGTTGGGCTCTGGATGCTGTGAGTCAAGACCAAAGGGAGCTCAGTGGAAAAGAAAGGGGATACAGGCAGGATCACAGCAAATTTTGGGGAAGGAAGATGAGGATTTAAAGGACCACAGGCAGGAATATAGTCAGAACTTAATTAAAGATGAAGTCGGGAGAATATAGAAAGCCAAGGGTCTGCATTATTACTCTCCCTGTCAAGCTGTTTGGAATATGGAACTGATTCCACCTCTAAGGATTTGTAAAGTTTGGTCAGTCTAACAGACTTATGGCTTCACCTGCAGTAATCATGCTAGCATGTAGGTCAAGCTGGTCTGTCAGCCTAGCCAAGGAACTAGTACACTGGAGATGCAAGATACAAATTATCAGAGCTCAGGTGATGTTTACTTGAACTTGCCTTTCCCAGTGACTTAACAATCGTCCAATGAACCCAGTCCTGGAGAACCACAATACTACTCCCCTCTGTATAATAGCTTGTGGTTACATTTCTTCACTGCAGTTTTCTGATACATATTTAGAAGTTTTGGGCTTTGCTCAACATAATTAAAGCAAGATATGACTAATAAGCATAATGTTTGTGTATATGTATGAAAATATATAGGCATGAACTGGGAAAAATTGGGATGACCTACTATGCAAAAATTCTTGTTTCATTGTAAGAGCACCTAGGGTGGTGTTTTGTTTGTTTGTTTATTTGTTAAGATCCTACATTCATACTGCAAAGACCATCACCATTATGTAGCCACTTGAGATTTGCACACAACTCCGCCCAAAGCCAGTGTTCTTTTCAACTTCTGGCAAAATGTCTGGAATGCAAAGTTTTTCTGATATGTATTGTTTTTCTGATAGTTGGAAGGTTGTGTCAAGAAGTGCAAAGGCCACATATAAGTAGGAGCACATATAGCAACCTTCAAGCATTTGTATGCAATATAAGCCAAAGGGCTGAATATACTCTGGGTGGAAACTTGAATAGTCTTTTCAACCTGTACAAAAACTTTGCACTCACAGCAGAGCTTCTAGCTGAGCACTGATCCAGCTCTAAGGGTCAAGCCTGTCCCAGAGAAAAGCAGGTGGAGCTGCTTTTAGTAATTGGACTCCAAGAAAGCATACAGAAACTCTTTTGATTAAAACATCATGTTTGCTTAAATGCACCATAGCAAAACAACATTTTGCAATGTTTTTGCAAAATAACATCTTGTGTCATTTTAGTAAGTATTTCACTATGAATTTTAAATATTTAATGCCAATATTTAACGATGCCTGAAGACTTAAGCAATAAGTGCTTTGTAGACCATACATTTTTTTATTTTACTTTTCTAATTTCCTTGGGACTCTCATTCTGTTTTCAGTTGAAGTCTGTTTGGGTCATGGATTACACAAAATTTCTACTGATAGCATTTTGAAATTAAATTTATTTTTTATTTTATTTTTCTCTTATTTCTGTCTTTGGACATGTAGGCATCAGTAAGTAAACTCTCGTAGTAGTGGCTAATATAGTAGCAAATAGAAACAGTTGTGTGTGTGTGTGTGTTTTTAAATAAATGCAATTATTTTATTTTTCTAGTATGTAGTACCTAGATTTTATTTACTACTTTCCAAGGGGAACTAGATATAAAAGATTAAAAACAGTGTGATTGAATATCAGTAACTTATGGCAAGTAGATTCTATGCCCTTCAGCTTCTTTGTGTTAATGGCATTTCTCAATAGTCAAAAACAAGCCACAACGATTTAAGCTTTGCAATCATCAAAATCACCAATTATAGCCTTACTTTGTTCCCCATGACTGCAATTAGGCTATGCTAAAGTGGGACTGATCAGAACAAGAAGGGGAGAGAGAGAAAGATAGAGATGGTTGACCAACCACTGTCCCTAGACATGTTTTTCAGTTCTAGGAAAACTGCTTAATGGGCTGACTCTGATTTTCATTTGAAAAAGGCTTTATGTCTTCACAGATGACCCAAAACTAGGAGGAGCAGTTAGAAAGAAGAAAAAGAAAAGATTTGGAAAGGCCTAGTTGGGTTTGAAAAATGGGATTAAACAAACAGGATAAAATTAATGGGGAGAAATAAAAAGAGCCACAACTGGTGATAAAAAATGAAAGGAGCATGTATAGGATTGGGGACAGCTAACCTAGCAAGCAGTATTACATGTGAGAAGGGTTGGGGTGTTCTAGTGGATCACAAGTCGAACATGAGCCAAAAGGGCAAACGCCAGTTTAGACAATATTAACAGGAAGATGGATCCAGATCATGGGAAGGCTCACTCTTGATTGGGCCATACTTGGAATATTGAGTCCAGTTTAGAGTACTGCAGTTTAAAAGAGAAATGACGAACTGGAGTGAATGCAGAGGAAGGCTGCCAAGATGGTGAGGGGACTAGAAATTAAATCATGTGCAGAACAGTTAAAAAGGGATTCAGTAAGTTTAACCTGCAGAAGAGAAGCTTGAGGGGAGAGGGTTTTTTTTCCAGTCTTCACCTATCTAATAGTTGTCATATTTCCCTTACTGAAGGTCTTCAGACAGATGGTTAACCATCTGTCTGAAATGCTTTAGCAGATCTTGGCACTGAGCATGGGGTTGGACCAAGTGACTCTGAGGTCTCTTCCACCTCTAAGATTCTATGAAAAGTACAAGTGCAACTGGGATACCACCAAAATGTATTTTCTGTAATGCTTTGTCCCCCCAGCAATATGAGCTACAAGTAGTTACTAGACAGAGAAATCTGATCCTATTTCAAATGGATTGCAGACTTACATCTTATAATAATTTATTTTGCTTATTGTATCCCCTTCCCTTGGCGAAGTAGTAAAACAACTTTCTTTGGTTTAGTAATTTAATTACATATAGATTAAATATACTAGATCTAGATTCTTAGATAACCTTAGAAGAACATAGACTTTGTATTCACTTTCTGTTTCATATTCACTGCATTCATGTTGTTTTTCTCATGCATGCTTTCTTACTTGTGATTATTTTCTTTTCTTTCAAGTCTTTTTCTTCTCTGTCATTTTCAACAAAGCAGGAGAAAAAATATAATGTTAGAAGGAAGAGACCGTCAGAGAGCTATTAGCAACTTTGCTTCTCGTGCAATTGAGGCCCACAAGCAGTCCGATATTAGAGGAACACTGAATAATAATCCTCCCAAATCTGCAAGTAATATTACATTTTTATCTGATGAGACACCCTTAACTATTCAAAACCCTCTGTACGTTGAAGGTGCATTGCCATGTTCCACTTCTGAGTTCTTACCCAAGAGAAAATACGTTGTACCCCATTTTTCCCCTAGAAGGTCAGCTTTGAAAAACATTCTGTTGAGGGGCCCTTTGAGAGACATTCAGCGGGCATGGACATTACCAACTCAGCTTACCAGGGAACATATTTTGGTCATTATGGACCCAATTCAGTGGGACCAGGAGAGAAACAGAGTAAAGAATGAAAGAGTTAGAATCCAACAAAAAAGATTTGACAGTAGCAGTCCAGTCTTTAGGACCAACACTGGCGCAAAGACATCAGTTAAAGAGAAAGCAAGGCAGTTTGAGCAACAGGCTCTGCAGGAAATGAAACAAGTGAAATGCCAAGAGAAGAAAAGTGTACATTCACTGACAAGCAGCAGCTGTGCTGAGGATGAAGAGAGAATGGTAGAGCCAACTTCTGAATGTTTCCTTCCATCTCCAGACCATCCTGCACTTTCTTTTTCTTCCTTCCGAGCATGTTCTGAGGTGACTGAACTAAGAACATCAACAGCACCATCCATTACCATCATTCATCAAGACATTCCTGAACAGTTATCCCCTCCACCAAGCCATAAGCCAACTCCTCCCCCTTTTAAGTTCAAAATGCCTGTAGATGAAATGAAAAGCATTCGAGATCCACCAAAACCTCCTCTCCCACTTCCACCTCCTTCTCCATCCCTTTCACTACTACCTTCTCCCTCATTATCACCTCCCTTCCTTGCCTCTCAAAGGCTTTCCCTGTCTTCCTCACCCACTCAAAGCACCCAGCTCTTACATGTTACAAAATGTATTAGATCAACCTCCAAGCAAAACATGATGTCATCGCAGGCTTGTGTGTCAGAGCCTCTTGACTCTTCTCGCAGACAACTGAAGGGGATTCTTAAAAATATACAGAACTTAGAAGACATTGAAAAATCAGTGGCCAATATGTATGGTCAGATAAATAAAAATTACATTCTGTCTAAGGACATAGACAAGCCAAAGCCAATGACAAGTACTGAAACTGTAGCTGAAGTTGCTAAACACAACCAACAGAATGGTAATTTGAACAGCTTAGTGGAGGAACTTGAAAAGCAATTCCCATCTCAGTCCACTGCGTTATGAAAGTCCGGCATGACTTTATGCATGATGTGTGTGAAATACATCATCTATCCCATATACCCTAGATCCAATCAGAAGTGTATATTTCTTTTTCTCATTCCTCCTTCACTTTACAGGCTGCTAATCTCTGATACCACTCTTCTTGAGCTCATCCACTGTTTCATTTTGGAATGTTTAATTGTTCATTTCTTGGTTTGCTGGCCTATGTTTAAGGAGGAAAATGAGACATTGCAAATCTCAGAGCCATAAGTGCATTTTAGCACAGTTGGGATGCTAAATAGCAGAAGGATATTTTATTTGGTCAAAATGGATTGTCTCAGGAGAGCAACTATTATGGCCTGTAGAAAGGGAATGTGGTTAAATTCTCAACTTTTCACTGGAAAGTATGATTGGATGTCATCGGAAAACAAGTGATAACAACAAAAACCAACAGATTTGGCAAAAAGAAAAAAAGAAAAGAAAGAATAAAGTTATTACAATAATGCATCATCTTCTTCTGTAAATTAGAGTGCTCTGTGCCATAGCAACAGGGTTGTAGCTTTGATGAAGATTCTCCTGTTTATCATTCACCCTGTTTTCCCTCCTGTTACCCACAGCATGCCTCTTATTACTTCTTTATATACTGACACTGCATATTCTATGTCTTCACTTTTGTAATATATTTTTTCTGTAAAAAGCTATTTTTAAAAAAATATACTATTAAAAATACTTTTCTCTCTATTGCATGCTACATTGCTAAGCGTATTTCTTTTCCATTTTTTTCAGCCTGTCAAAAATAATAAATGATTTGAATAATTACTACAAAAAAGAGGAAAGTATAAGTACGTGAATTTCCCAAAAGCCCAAACTAAGCAAGAGTGTGGCTTTTAAACACTCTAAACAAAACCTACCTACAGTATTAACATTTTATTTTTTCTAAATTAGCTGCTTTGCTCTAGTGGAGGTAGCTTTGCTCACAGTGGAAGTGGGTTAAAGGGAAGTAAATATTTGAGCCAAGGGCCAAAACAGAAGTAATGTAGAAGATCCAGAAGATTCAAATATTTTGTCATTTGTCATGAAAAGAAGATGCTGTGATTTTTTTCTTAGGAGTACATTGCTGGGAAAGGGAGGTAAATAATTGTTTTGTTTTCCATCTTCCTTCCCCACATATACAATAATGAGTACATACAATGGCAAAGTTCTTTTCATAAAAGCTTCTATTAACCACAAATATAGAAGGGAGGAAGCTTGGAACTGAGGTTGGAGCTTAATGGGAGCTGTGGTCCAAAACAACTGGAGGCATTAGATATTTTTATCCATGGCTTAGGAAAGGGGTGGATCCCATGAGGAAAATTGGCCTTAGTCATTGGTTGGAATGAGTGGGTGATGCTGGCCTTGGAGGAAATTTCCCCCATGCAGACTTTCTATGTGCATAGATGTTGGAGGGCCCTTGGTTTACAGAGGAACTGCAGGAGATGAAATTACACGAAGGATGCCTGGAGCATCACTAGAGGAAAAGAAAGTGCAAATCCAACCAGGTACAGGTAAGATCCTTATTAGGGATTACTTTATGATGATAAGAGCAGTGAAATGTATGTATTTCTCCACTCTTACCATGTTCACAGATAGCTGGCCAGTGGCTCTGTTTGAGTGACTTGGTCCATCCTGAACAGGGAGGGACCTGGAGAGCCTCTACAAGGTTTTTGTGAAGCTTGTTCTTGGCCTCTCTTGAGTGTTAAGTCACTCAGATTCAGTTGGGGTTGAATTCTGGCTGGGCGAATCCAATGGAATTGATTAAGGCACAGTCTTGCTCAATTATCTGGGGAGAGCTGGAGTCTGCTACTGCTAAGGATGTGGACCAGGACCTTTAGGCAGTGGTGAATGCCTCTTTGCAGAAAGGGATGGTGACACCTTCTTTGAAGGAAGTGGTGGTTCATCCTCTTTCAAGAGCCATTGCTGGATCCAGCAGTACTAGACAATATTCCACAGGTTTCCCCAATCTTTTTAGGGAATGTTGTTGAGAAGATGGTAGGCTTAAAGCTCCAAGGTCTCTGGAGGAAATGGATTTTCTGGGCCCTATTCAGACTGGTTTCAATCTGAAGTATAATATTGAGACAGCATTAGATATGCTTATGGATCATTTCTAGTGGCCAGTGACAGAGATGAGATCTCCATCCTGGACCTTCTTCATCTGAGGCTTTTGATACCATCAATCATGTAACCTCCTAGACCAGCGTAGGGGATTGGGGGAGGGGGGCACTGGTGGTCCTCCTACCTCAAATCAATGTTGGTTGGGGGGTTGTCTAAACCTATGCCCCTGATTTATGGAATGTCTCAGGGTTCAACTTTTCCCCCCCTCCTATTTAACTTCTAGATGAAGCCACTGTGTGAGGTCATCCATTGGCATAGGGTTAAGTATGCTGATGTTATTTAATTATACATCTCTGCTCCTGGCTGCCCAAATTATGCTGTTGAAATTCTTTCTCATTGCCTGGAGACTATGAACATCTGGATGAGGAGGAACAGACTTCAACTCAACCCTAGCATGACCAAGTGGCTATGAGCTTTAGGATATCCTAAATTTCAAGTCTCTCAATTATTGCTGTTTACTGAAGAGAAAGGCTAGGCCAACATCTGGTATTATTGCAGCATATTGCAAATCCTTAAAAAAAGGCATATTTTTGAATTCATAAAACTAATTTCTATGAGCAAAGGTGGGCATGTAATTCTGAAGGACATTTACAGTCAATCAAAGGAGGCTTGTGAAATTTATTACACAAGAACATATTTTTCAAAGTCCTCAATTATTCTGAACCAAATTGTCACCAGTTTTCAAAATTAGTTTCTGGTGAATCTCATCAAGGGAATAATGAATCTCTAATCATTTCTGACCTTCCATTAGCAATTGGGTTAGCCAATTATTGGTTGTTAACCAAGTATTGGTTATTAACTATAAGCATGTTTACAAAAAAAAATTTTTTTTTTACTTTAGCTCAGAATTATTAAACTTGTATGCCACCCAACTCTCAATGACTCTGGGTAGTTCACAACAATCAAATAAAGAAATTATAATCAAACCAATAAAAGATAAAAGATAAATATAAAAGATGGAAAACGTGATGAAGCAAGGAGCCTCTTCTCGCTCTCAGTTAGGTCTTCATGGCTCTTCTAAACTACGGCAGAGCAGAGGCCATAAAAGTATAGATTTAACATTCTTTATTATTTAGTTTGTAACTTGACTTTCTCTGTTTGTAAATATTGAAGGCAGCTTGTATTTGGTGGATAAAACTGCATCTGGCCTAAGCAACCCACTTCTTTTCTCTTCCAACTCAACATTTCCCTAAGAAGAGGTTTGTTATGGGTTTTTTTTATGTATATAATTTATGTTTAATTTCAGCATTAAAATGCAAAATCATTTTTCAAGTACCAGTAAGCCCTAATCACACTTTCTATTGGTTTTGGTTTTGCATTTCTGCAATATTTTAAAATGCTAGGTTTGTGCACGTCCATGCACACACACACACACTCCCTTTCTTTCAAAGATACTTTCCATACCTTCATTAGGGAGGATTTCTGACTAAATGTTGAACCTTATGCAACATGAAAACAAAAAGTTTGAATGTCATTTCCTGCATCAGTGTATCTAAAGAGAATATGCACGATGCGTTCTATGCCTTTGCACACAGCATAAGATGAAATTGCACTAAGCATTCATCTCCTTCTACGTGTTTCTACAGTGTATAGAAATATAGTAAATCTTATAGCTTCTGAAGCCACTCAGAAAACTTTTTTCTCAGTTTTTTGCAGTCTGTTGTTATTCACCTTGAGGACCAATTCATGTGCAGTCAGAGGCATAGTTGCTATTAACCTCAAGGACCCTTTCATGCATACAATCAGAGACATGGATGCATTGGAAAATATAGTCTTGTTAAGGCAACTCAGGGTAGCAAGGATTTCTGCAGCTTTGCTTGATCAGAGCCAAAAGGAACAGGAGCAAGATATCTCTACATACTGTACTGAAAGCCTTTGAGAAATGTTATTCTGTACCTAGAAGAGTTGAAAGAATCTGATTTGAAAGAACAATGATCCTTCCACAGGAAACTGGGAAACAAGGCTTATGTATCAGATAGATAGTATCTTTCAAGCTTTCACATTTTCAATAATAAAATCTTTATGTCCAAGCCAAAAGGTAAACATAATTTAATTATAAATTTGCTTTCCTGCTTTGATTTTGATCGATGTTTTTGTTCTGTTGTAAGATTTTCAAACCAATGATGTTTATCTGAGAAACAGAAAATCCTTTAAAACTATGTAAGCAAAACAGTGCAGACACAGTGACCTGCCACTGAGCAACTGATTTTATATATAACTTGAATTAGTAGAGAAGTACAAATATTTTCACATCTATTCCAAGTCCAGGGCATTATCATGCCACATAAATATACACAGAAAATAAATCTGGTTTATCTCCAGTCATTAGAAAAAGGACTCCCAAGTCCTTGATTTTTTTTTTTTTTAACGCACTAAACCATCTTTGGCCCAACCAAAGGTCATTGCCCCAGCCAGTTTGAGGAAATACATGGGAACTGGAGTTTACGGCCTAGTATAAACTTAAGATATATAAAAGCAACAAAGCCAAAAGTCTTTCCAAGCCTGAAACTCCTGGCTTCTCCCACCCCACTGCATCATTCCCCCATCCACTGTGGTTTTAGTAGCCCCAAAACATTACTGAGTTCACCCCCCCCAACCATCCACCAACAGTTTCTTTCCTCATTAAGTACATTAAGATTGCATACTTGACAGAAAGCATCCATTCACATTTCCATCACAATAATAAATGTGGTTATTTTTTTTAAAGTCAGTTCTTAAAAAAGGTTATTTATTTATTTATTATTCAAATTTATATAGCTGCCCAACTCATATATATGACTCTGGGTGGCTTACAAACAAGTAAAACAAATACAAAATCAACAAAAAAGAACAATACAACAATTTAAAAACCAGAAAAAATCATATTAAACCATTAAAAAACCATCATAAAATACTTAAAACTCACAACTCATAATCCTGGGCCCCCAAGCCTGATAGCAAAATGGCATCTTCAGGGCCTTGAGAAAAGCCAGCAGGGTCAGGGCCAATCTGACCTGTGGGGGGATGATGTTCCACAGGGCAGGTGCCACAGCAAAAAAAGCTCTCTTCTAGGATCCTGCCAGACGACACTCCCTGGATGATGGGACCTGCAATATGCCCCTCCTGCCACATGTCATGGGATGGGTAGATATAATTGGAGACAGGTGGTCCCTCAAGTAACCCAACCCCATGCTATGTAGGGCTTTATAGGTCACTACCAGCACCTTGAACTGAACCCGGAAGCAAACTGGCAGCCAATGCAGCTCGCAAAGCAGACATATAACGTGCAGATCCTGGAGCATGCATAACTGCCTGCATTTGAACCAGTTGAAGCTTCTGAATACTCTTCAAGGGCAGCCTCATGTAATGCACATTGCAGTAATCCATACAAGAGGTGACTAAAGTGTGAGCAACTGTGAGCAGGGCCTCCTGGTGCAGGAATGGATGCAACTGGTACATGACATGTAATTGTCCAAGGACCCTCCTGGCCATGGCTGCCAGTTAATTCAGTTCTGCAAGAATCAAAATGTTTCACAGCATATACTTTGTACAAATTAGAATAGGGACATTAAGAGGATTGTTATGTTTATGATTATGATTATTTACCCCTTGTGTCTAAGAAATACTATATATTTGGAAGACCCAGGACAATGCTGAAGCAGTCATTTCTAAAACTTTTTGGTCTGTTCAGTTGCATATGAATTTGATTTTATTATCGAGACTTATTTCATAAAAATTAACGCTCTGACCATCTGTAAAAACAGAGTATTTGCTTATTTTGATTTTAACATCAAACTTCAACTTCAATCAAAGTAGCCTTTAAATTTTCCATTCCCAGGGATAGCTCTTTCCAAAACCCTGAACTCCCCAATGCAAAACCCAGAAAGGATAAAACATGGATGTCCGCAATTAGAAATAAACATCAGCAATTCCTAATTGAAAATGAGCATGTTTTGTAAATATTGTTTCTGCTTAGAACCATACCAGGTATGGACATTATATGGGACTGGCATATACTGATACCATTTCTTTTCCTGAACTCCCAACTACTCTTCCTCTGAAAATTTTGGAAGAGGTATTATTTGTGGAAAGCGATAGCATGTGGGAACAGCATGCTTAATTCTTTTCCCCAGACTGATTCCTTGTTCCCACCCACTTTCCTCACATTTGAAATTTTAGGCTCATTCTTGTACTGGGAGCATGTATCTGGAATCCTAACGGAGTGTATGCATGAAGGACAAAATTACTGAGCAGGAGAAGACTTTAAGCTCTTTTGCTCTTGCTTTTCCCAGTGAATTGTCTGTTTTTATTCCAATCAAGCTACCAGATCCAAGTTGGAGAAAAAATGCATTGGTGGGCAATGAACACAGAAGAGTTAAGCTAACCCTGTGCAGCTTGTCTCATTCTGCAGACTGCCTTCTCCCAATGTAAGTTTGTTAAACAGAAGTGGGACCTAAGTTTTCAAAAAAGAAGGGGGCATTGGAAGATGTCATCCAGGAACATAAAGCTGTGAGTTTCACTATGGCTTCAGTAGACTTTGAAATGTCATTGATAATCTTCATTTTAAACGTTCATTATTTATCTATCAAATGGCCTACAGCAACAATTCACCTCTAATAATCCTCTGCATAGGATGAATGCTAATTGAAAAGCTTTACAGATGGTAATATTAAAAATTAAATGTGATCCTCCAGACTGTTCTTTATTTTCCCCTTAGGTATGATTAAATTGTTTCTCTCATCTGCTGTCTCTCTCCTAGTTTGAACTTAACACAATTTTAAGCATTTATTCTTCTCAAGCACATCTAGTGTATATCCCAATTAAGGAAAAGATCCAAATAAAATAGAACAGGGCCTATCTAGAGGAAGTTCTGATATATATCTGAATAAAATCAGTAGTCTATAAATGCATAATGATGTGCCTAAACTGGCAATCTTGCACATCCTTAACAGGAGCCAGATTACATGGATGATTCCACTGATTTCAGTAGCATTTGGGATCAATTTTGAGAATTCAGCTTGACAAACTCCCAAGAGGCATTGATTTTTCCTTTTCTTTACAACAACAAATTTGGTTCAAGAACCATTTAGTAGTGTGCAAGGACCCTACACTGCAGTACAGTTACAGCAATTGTAATTGAAATATTATGTTCTTCAACAAGCTTAAGAAGTATAAGTGATTATCATCATCACTGCTCAATTGAAAATTAAATTCGTGCCCAAGAACTTCTGATATATATGCTGGACTGGTGACAATTGTCCATCCCTATCAATCCTCTTTCTGATATGAGGGAAGTACTCATGTAACAGAAGTTCACTAGCTTTCTGAAGTGATTTCTGGGTAGCAGAAGCAAGGAGGTAGGAATCAGATGTAAAATATGGATAGAAGATCCACAGCACATATAGAAGCTCCATTTTTCCTGTAGTGAATTTCCGAAGGATGAAAGGGAGACAAAATAATTGCTTTCAAGGCACCAAGGATTAAGATATCGTATATAGCCAATATCAGATGAAACTTGTTCTCCTTAGAAATTTAGACTTCATCTTTCTTTTATTCCATTATTCAAGTTCATAGAATTCCGATGCTAGATATATTTATGATCTATGCATTTATTGTTGCCATAACAACCAACTCCTTTCTTATTCTTTTCAGTGGATTTACCCACAAGGTCCTCCACATATTGTTTTAATCCCCTTTTTGAAACATATATTTACATTCACAAATGTAGTAATTTAACTAATGTCATGTTTTTCTTTTCTTTTTCTTACTGTAATTCAGACGTGGATATGCACAGCAAGAGGTAAGATACACATTCCCTACATTTATTTTACTAAAAAGTTCTAATTTATAGCTGTTTTCAACAGCATAGCCTGAAGAATTTAATCCACCAAACAGATTATTCACCCAATACAAAATATAACATACTGTATTATCAGTGAGAATTATGGATGTGCGTAAGTCTTCTTGAGCTTTTTAATGTAGCTCCTCTGGTTGCTTTTTCTCTTTTGTTTGCTAAATACATTCCAAACTTTTAAAGTGACTAAAATACATTATTGACTAGAATAGGAAAATAATTACGACTTAAATACTTTCAGAAAGGCTGAACGCTAGAAGAAAGATTTGTTTTATTTTGTGCTACCCACAAATAGAGAAAACAGAGATATTATTTCTGAAAGCATGTCTTTTCTGGATTCCTAATGCTCTCTGGTCATTCTTATAAGTTGTGTGATTCACTGGCCAGTCTCGAGAAGTGTGAAGGGTGGAATCAGCCCACGCTATGCTATTTTGTAATTGCAGTTTTGTATTTGGAAACAAAAACTGGACTATGAAATCCACAGAGCTTGCTTCACTTATTGATTGAAGCCTGCATCCGGTTCATGCATTTTGAAATAAAAAGTATAATTGTAAGATGTGTGTTTTATAAATACAAATCAGTGCAGAATGAATACAGGACTTGACATTAAGAAGAGAGGAAAAAAGAAAGAAAAAGAGATCTGTGGTGGCTTGAAAGATCAACACAGTTACCGCAGGATATTTTGTGTACCGTATATAAAATATAAAGTTGCAAGCAGTTTATTCTGATAAGAATACTGAAAACTTTGAGGATAGAGGGAAATGGAAAATGAAGTATAACAGTTAGGGGTGGTGACCTTATTAATGGGAGTTCTTCTAAAATAGTTGTTGGGTGACAGAACCAAGACAGTTTGTCCTGCCAAAGCAAAACACTTTTGCAGCTTGTAGGGGCCTTGCTAATGCAACTTAAAACAGAGCCACAAAAGGAAGTTTAGCACACAAGCATGTTCATTTTTTGAATCTGAGGTGGCTTTGCCTTTTGGCCTTGAAGAAAAGCCACTGTGACACTGAAACTAAATGGTAGCTCTATTATAACCCTAAACAAATATCCTGTTGTTAATGATGTAAAAATTACTTTGCAGCTCTTCAGCTTCAGTAAAAATTATTTGCCTTTTTCCATTAAATCTAATTCATAAATCTGTTTCTATTTATAATTTTTCTTTGTCAGCAACAGCAATTGCTAAGACCTTCTCTTCTCAGACCTGAGGTACCATTTTCTCCCTTATTCTAGAACTTTCAAAGCACTTTTCTTAAGCCCTAGGTTCTGACAGACTTTTGGGGACACATCTGTCAGTCAACAAAGGAAAAAGAAATAAATATATGGTATAATTATTTAGATGCACTGACATCTTATTTGATGCCTTGCAATTCAGCCAACTGATTTCAGGGCTTTTCAAGTTGATATATTTTGGTCTTGTCCTTAATTCATTGTAGTCCCACATAATTGTTGTTATAAAATTTCAGACAAATTACGTCTTTGGAAAACAGGTAATTACAATATAAGTGCACAACATACTATATACATCGTATTTGTAAGAAGCAAGAAGGAAGGGAACATGACTGTATTGAAACCTAAGCCAATGAGTCAAAGCAAAGATGGGTCCACAGGGTGTGGTAAAAAAAAAAGTCAAAATGGTGGCCATGATGGTACAATTGGAGCTTCAGTTGCATTGTTGCAGCTGCCATCTTGAACTCTTTGACTATATTCTGCAGAACCCCCTGGGTGCCACTTAGCTTAGGATCCTAGAATTGGGAGCAGTCTTAGAGTCTTCAGGTACAACCAGTGCAGGTGTGGAGAATAAGGAAAATAACCTTGACAGATATATGCAAAAACCATTACCTAGGCAAACAGGGCTGAAACATTTTTAAAGTCCAGAATAACTTAAGATTCAGAAGCGGCTCAGGCAGATGCCTCTCTGATTCACTGGAGTACAAGAAGCAGGAGAGGGGATGGTATAGCACAGTCAATGTTGCAAGATTCTGTTATCATAGCCAGTCTCAATAAAAGTAGTTTTAACATTCCTGTGAGTTAATTTCCTGGTCTGGCCTACCTAGTGGGGCTGACAGCAGGATCTATTAGTTTCTCCGGCAGATGACAATCCAGTCTTTTTGTTTGTTTGTTTATTTGTTTTCAAGATCTGTAAAAAAGAACTTATAACTTCATGAAGGCAATCTCTTCCTTTGGCTGACAGCTCATACAGTCAGGCAGTTGCCCTAAATAGACATGAGAATATTGAAATGGACTTCATTGACAAGGGTTCCCTTAGATCAGTAGGGGAAGTCTGTGTACCATCTTTGAAAGAAAAAGAAGGAAGGAGAATGTTGGGAGAAGTAAAAGCCCTTTGTCCTCTTCAATACATTACTTTGTGACATTTTCCTGAAGAGTTAGTGAAGATGCCTACACATACACACACAAAGATTTAAATTGCACATACTTGATATTATGAAACCTTCAAATCCAAGTGAACCTCATGATCCAGTCTCAGTTTCCCCAATTTCATGTATCTGTAGTTATATACTAGATCTCGGTACCTATGGTAACCAGTTTCAGCTATCAATGGTATTTGGTGTGTTTTTGTGTGTTTTGTGCATATGCATGGATTTTTGCACATGTGTAAAATACTTTTTTTACAGTATCATTATATGCAGTTGCATTATATGCAGTTGCAGTATCTGCATTACTACATTATGCAGTATCATTATATACAGTATCATTATATGCAGTTGCAGTATCTGCATTATATGCAGTTGTTGTTCAGCCAGAACAAAAGTTCCTCCAAGAATGAGAGCCACCCTACCAGAACTGTCAATGAGTTATAAAAGGAATAAATCCTATAATGAACATACAGTTGTAATTATAATAATTCTACTATAATTATGTAATGCCGATTATAAATAGTTTTGTTCAATCACTGTCACAATTCTTATTGCATTTTGAACAATATTTTTAAAAAATATTTAACAATAAAGTAAAAAGTGTTGGGCTAAGAAAGCAACATGCTAAACAAGATTGTGCATAAAGCATAGTAACAAAATACTGTTTTTTCAGCTTTAGCATAAATGTGTGCCATCTGTCAACTGGATCTTTTTGGAATTCTAAATAGAGTTGAACACAATCCTAAAAAGCATTTAAAGGTGGTGTTGGCCTAGAATTGGCCTACAATACTAAATGTCAATTCTGGACAGAACCACAGAACTTTAAATGTCCCTATATCTGAGCATTAAGCCATATGAAGAAAATTATCCAGAACTGTTATTATTATTTTGATGGCCAAAATTTAACCTAAAAAGACCAAGCAACAATTATTTTTATTCCCCTGCCTTTTTGACATATTTACTATTTACATTTAATAACATGGATTTGCATATTCCTGTTGAATTGCAGGAACTTTCAATGGAATCAGGTATTGATCCTGGCCAAGAGTATTACGGGCAAGATTACTACAGTTATGAACATGGGTATGATTCATTTTTTATTTTCAGTATGACTTCATAGATTATGAATCTCTACCGTTTATTATTTATTGCAAACATATAATGGCTGGAATCTGAAGACTATGTCTGAGGGTATTTAGCGTTAGTTAATTTAAACAACAGACCTCTTTACCAAGCTTTCTGAATCATGAAATGCAATTGAAAGTAATTCCTATAATACACAGCATATCTGGAAGACACCAGGTTGGGAAAGATTAACCTATGAATAATATAAACTGCTTGTCAAAATCCATTATGTTAAAAATTATCACTCTGATTATATTCATTTTTTAATGTTCAAGAATGAACCCAGATAGATAGGCCGTTAAAGTTATTACAGCCAGAGGCCAGCATCAATAAGTAGGTAGGTAACTAGGTTGGTCGATAGATTTGTGGGTTATTGTTATGTTGTTGGATCTAGTTGCATAAGAGATCTTCAACTGGTAAATCAAATAAGCAACAAAGGAATTCTTTATTAGATAGGATATAATGCACATATATTTTATTTTAGGATGGTAGTGGTATTATTTTTATATCCACATCATAGAACCTAAAGCAAAGTATGTTCACCCAAAAAGTAACTTAAAATTCTTTAAAAAAATAATCTGTTCCAACAGAAATATACAGGTGAAACTCGAAAAATTAGAATATCGTGCAAATGTTCATTTATGTCAGTATGGCAACTCAAAAGGTGAAACCAATATATGAGATAGACGCATTACATGCAAAGCGAGATATGTCAAGCCTTACTTTGGTATAATTGTGATGATTATGGCATACAGCTTATGAAAATCCCAAATTCACAATCTCAGAAAATTAGAATATTACATGACATCAATAACACAAGGATTGGAAATAGAACAATATCGGACCTCTGCAAAGTATAAGCATGCATATGTACTCAGTACTTGGTTTGGGCCCCTTTTGCAGCAATGACTGCCGCAATGCGGCGTGGCATGGATGCTATCAGCCTGTGGCATTGCTGAGGTGTTATGGAAGACCAGGATGCTTCAATAGCGGCCTTCAGCTCTGCTGCATTGTTCAGTCTCATGTCCCTCATCTTTCTCTTGGCAATGCCCCATAGATTATCTATGGGGTTCAGGTCAGGCGAGTTTGCTGGCCAATCAAGCACAGTAATCCCATGGTCATTGAACCAGCTTTTGATACTTTTGGCAGTGTGGGCAGGTGCCACGTCCTGCTGGAAAATGAAGTCAGCATCCCCATAAAGCTCATCTGCGGAAGGAAGCATGAAGTGCTCCAAAATCTCCTGGTAGATGGCTGCATTGATCCTGGATTTAATGAAGCACAGTGGACCAACACCAGCAGATGACATGGCTCCCCAAATCAACACAGACTGTGGAAACTTCACACTGGACTTCAAGCATCGTGCATTGTGTGCCTCTCCATTCTTCCTCCAGACTCTGGGTCCTTGGTTCCCAAATGAGATGCAAAAGTTGCTCTCATCAGAAAAGAGGACTTTGGACCACTGGGCAACAGACCAGTTCTTTTTTTCTGTAGCCCTGGTAAGACGCTTCTGACGTTGTTTGTTGTTCAGGAGTGGCTTGACAAGAGGAATACGACATTTGAAGCCCATGTCCAGGATCCATCTGTGTGTGGTGGCTCTTGATGCACTAACTCCAGCCTCAGTCCACTCCTTGTGAAAGTCCCCAACACTTTTGAATGGCCTTTTCCTGACAATCCTCTCCAGGCTGCAGTCATCCCTGCTGCTTGTACACCTTTTTCTACCACACTTTTCCCTTCCACATAACCTTCTATTGATGTGCTTTGATACAGCACTTTGGGAACATCCAACTTCTTTTGCAATGACCTTTTGGGGCTTTCCCTCCTTATGGAGGGTGTCAATGATGGTTTTCTGCACAACTGTCAGGTCAGCAGTCTTTCCCATGCTTGTGATTCCTACTGAACCAGCCTGAGAGACCATTGAAAGGCTCAGGAACCCTTTGCAGGTGTTATGGATTCATGAGCTGATTAGAGTGGGACACTTTGAGCCTAGAATATTGAACCTTTTCACACTATTCTAATTTTCTGAGATTGTGAATTTGGGGTTTTCATAAGCTGTACGCCATAATCATCACAATTATACCAAAGTAAGGCTTGACATATCTCGCTTTGCATGTAATGCGTCTATCTCATATATTGGTTTCACCTTTTGAGTTGCCATACTGACATAAATGAACATTTGCACGATATTCTAATTTTTCGAGTTTCACCTGTATGTTTTTCTCTGTTAATATGTAGGAACTCTTCCTATCCCTAGCATTAGGCAGTAGAAGTAATGTTATAGCCCCAAATCTGACTATGTTTTAGCTGTGCCATAAACTGGAATTAATGGGCTGTTGTTTCTCAAGAAACAGAGTGTTATGGTATTTATTACTTATCTTATTTTTTAAAACATCAAAATGCCTCCTTTTGCACATACAACTTCCGCATATAATTAAAACTGCAACAGCAACTGCAAATGTAGCTGTTAGTATCTGATTATTACCTTTTATGTTTTGGGTTTTGTTTATATCTGCAAATGTAGAATGTGAACGCATCTCTCAAGGGTAAGCCGAGGAAAAATTAGGTCTTTCATTGGGCAAGGAATGGAGAAACTGAAAGTAGTGGAATGAAGGAATGAAGGAATGAATGTGTGTGTGTGTGTGTGTGTGTGTGTAATAAAGAAGTACACTAGTATGTCCTTTAATCTACTTGTATAAAAACATGGAAGATGTCTGTACCTGGCTTTTCCCCCAGGTACGAATTGCCTCAATATGGAAGTCGGCGGCGTCTGTTGTCTCCTTCTGGCATGTATGATGAATATGGTGAAGTGGTTGTGGAGAGTGATGGTGGATATTATTATAGTCCACAGGGGACTTCAACAGAAGCAGAGGTAAGTTTGTTGGTTTGATGCTATTCCAAAATTCATTTAAATTCATTGTTCTAGTAAGCAAAAGCTCTAAAAGAAGCAAATGGAAAGAAATTCAGAGAAGTTTGGTGTTTCTTGCTTGCATGCCCCTAGAAAGAGGCATGCTTACTTTCTTGAACTGTTTGAGATCATAGTGCTGGTAGAGCTGTCTAAAACCAGACAGACTTCTGCCCGATACGGTTTAATTCTGTTCTTCCTCAGCAGCCTGCCAGCCCCCACCCCCCACTGATCTCATCCCATATTCATTAGGAATGCTCTTGTCTTCTTCTTTCAGAAAATCTTTTCTGGGACAAGATAAAGTTATGCAGAGAAATGCAAAATTGCAAAATGCAAAAATGCAACTGAAGGGGGAAACTTCTCCAGAAACTTCTCCTTCCATTCATTTATCTTAGGATCCATATCACTATCAGTGTTTGGATTTTTAATGAAGTCAGAATTAAAATGCAACATAGACTTTTGAAAAGTTCAAATAAATACAAGTGGATTCTTTAGTGCTTATAATACTATAAAGTGAATGCAGGAATTCTAATCAGCAGACCTTGAAACCATCATTCATTTTATATTTCTTAAGTGGATAATCTATCATTATATCCTGCCTTTGGAATAATAACCAACTGACATTATCTCAAGGCCAAGGATTAGTTCATTTATTATTTCTGTAGTAACATTTTTCCCCTCTGAGCATTATAGAAGCCTAGCTGCATCTAGTAGCATGACTGAAGTGGCATGTTAATAAATGTGACTGTTACTTTTAAATAAATAAATACATCTTCTTTACCCCTGAACTTCATACCATATTAGTAACAGTACTTTCCCTTACTATATTCAGGATGTCTAGTATTAGTAGGGTGAATACTCAACAGTCAATAACTCATGGGGAGTAGCGTATGTGACAGTTTCATTCTGCTAACCACCTATACCATGTTAATAGTGATATATAGGCCTAAACCCAGGATTTTTTTGAATATGGTTTTGACATCTCCTGTTCTTGTTCAGATCTGTAGTACCCTCTAGTGGTCAGAGTAATAATCTAAAATGTTTATCAGGATAAAATAAAATTCAAGTTTTTCAGCTAATGAGTGGATATCTAAAATCTTTTTCTATTTTGTAAAATATCAGGGTTATATGAGATATATAATTAAAGGGGAATGATCTCTGCTAATCCCCCATATGTGTGCTCTTTCCCGTTTCAAGTCACACAAAATGCCCAAAAGCTGGATTTTCTTTTAGGAAAATAGTAATTATCAATATTCCTTGAATACATAGCTATTCAGGGTTTTTTTAAAAAAATAATCATGCTTATTGAGGTAAATGTTAATTACCACCGAGCAAATTTAACAAATGCTGCATGGACATTCTAAATTCAAGCTGCCTGTGATGCCGTAAGATTATGGTTTACATATTTATTTTGGTTCTAGATTAGAACTAGATATTAATTGCTCCATTTTTTCATACCCTGTATATTCTATGGTATTAAGTTTCATTCCAGAAAGTTTTCCAAAATCGTGCTGAAGTCATATGTAAATTCCACTTATATAATTAACAGGGAACAAGTCAAGCTGGAAGAACTGTAACCCAGAAGCCAGGATCTAAATTAGCTGTTAGTACTATAGGTAAAAAGAAGACTGTAAGAGAAGGTCCAAGCCAGGGAAGAAGGAAACTAAGAGCAGTGATGCAGCTGAGCCGAATAGCAGTTAGTGCTCACCGGCCAGCAGCAACTGAAACAGCACCATCTCCGTGGAAAAAAGCAAAGATATTTCCAATGATTCTACAAAAAGGAAGAGGCAAAGATTCAGATTATGCCAAGTTGATGGCAGCACACCAAGTGGGTGGAGAAGACAGTATGGTTATTAAGGGAAGCTATTTCCAGAAACCAGCAGGTGATGTACCGTCTTCAAAGAAGCTTGCCCATGCATTGAAATGTGCTAGTGTTTTGAAGAAAAGTCAGGAGCATGGTACCTCTGAGGAAGTAAGTGAATCTGAATCTAAGTCAGGAATCTCAATTAGTGTCACAGCAGAAAGCGAATCTGAATCTGATTATGGAAAAAAGAAAGGAAGAACATCATCTTCTATGACTGATAATTCAACATCCTCCTCTTCTTCCTCTTCATCAGAAAGTAGTTCTTCAGCATCTCAAACAGATAAAGATTATTTGAAAGTTACACTAGGCCAAGATGAAACTACTGAAAGCACGGTGGACTCTGATGAAGAACATTCAGATTCATCTGGATCCACATCAAGCAGTGACTCGGAAGATGAAACAACCAATTCTCAGAGCAAAGTTTCTGATACTGTGGAAGATGATACAGAGTCAAAAATCTCATCATCAGTGCAAAGTTCCATCAGCAGTGAAATTACTCCAAAGGCAAGGAGAAACAAGGACTCTGGGTCCAGTTTCAAAAAACATTCTAGAGCTGGAAGTGAGTTAGATGATGCAATAGCTGAAATATCTGAAGATACTGAAGAATCACCTTCAGCTGTAGAAGAGGAGGAAGAAAAAGAAGAGAAAGAAGGAGAGGAGGAGGAGGAGGAGGAGGAGGAGGAGGAGGAGGAATCAGGTGACCATGAATCCATCTCCAACAGTGAAAAAACTGCCTCCAGCCAACAGACAGGGAGCAGTGAAGAGATTGAGCTAGATGCTAACAAGAAGGAGAATAGCACTATCAAGAAATCAACATCAGCAGCAGTTTCCAAAGACATGGAAAGTGAAAATATAAAGAAAAAAGTCCCTGCAGGATATTTAGGGGAGTCAGACCAGGATACCAAAGATGTTCCAGATACTACAGAATCAGATGTTCCTACTGATTCCACATCCTTCTAAAAGAAAAGTGAGACTACAGTTAGACAGTTTGCAGTAAAGTGGGTTTTTTGTTTGTTTGCTGTGCACTCTGTATTGCTTTTTGCAAATGAGAAAGCGTTATGAACATCTTGCAGAACAAACTAGACAGACCAAATAAGGAAGTTAGTCATTCTCTTGCAGAAGCTAAATTACATGTTCCAATCTGAAAAAGTCAAGAGGCCTCAAGAATTAAATTTGTATAATAGTATTATAAATCTCTTAGTACCATGGCGAAGCATTCTAGGATAAATACAAAAGTGTGCATATTGGAATATATAGATACAAATAGGAATTTTCAAGTAGACCTTTTGTTTTCAAAATGCAACTAGATGTGGAAACTAAGATTGGAAAAATGAGCAAAATCAAATTCATCCTCATCAGAGGACACCCCAAGTAGATATTTTTTAATGAGTGTAGCCTGCTTTCAGTTATGTAACATTTCTAGATTACAGGCAGATTTATAGAGTTTGTTTTGAAGCTATTTCAGGCAGTATAAATCACCACGTAGCGCTTTCTGATTCACTTGATTATTCAGCAGTAAAGATGTTTGAAGTGGTGTGAACTGCTGTGACCCTTCTTTCCAGTGATGATCTATTCACACAAGCAAGTTATCCCTTGATGCTGCAATCCTCAAGAAAACCTATGTGAATTAGCTGTGCAGTGAAACATATGTACATTACTATAACGCATGGTTTGCATTTCCTAAAAACGCCTGCATGCTTTTAAAAAGCAATTTTATTTATAACCAATCTTTTCAATGTAAAATTATTTGCCAATAGTCTATCCCTTTATTCCTTAAGTTGGTAGTTTTGTTCTTTTGCATGGAAATTCATCTTTAAGTAGACTGGTGCTTTTTCGTTACACTTCCCTGGCTAGTGCCAATTATAAGGATAATTAATCATATAGACTCTCTTACTACAGTCTTTAGCTGCTTGCTTCTGAATTTCATATTTGGGTAAAATAACTACTTTAAATGATGAGATGCACATGCATATTAGAGCCTTTTGGTGAGAGCAATCTTGGGTGGACAGTCATCTTCATTTTTTCTAAATATGTCCATACCTTGCACTTCCTTGAGAAATAAAGATTATTATTTCATTTGATGTAATGAGCCATGATAAGAAGAAATATCAAGTGCTCTTCATAAGCTTTTGTTACTATATAGTATTTTGAATGACTTACTCTGGAAGGAGGCAATTATTTTTATTAGCATGAGTACCTTATTAGCATGCGTACCACGCCTATTGCTAAGGCCTATACATTTGTCTGTTTTTATTTTGTGATCAAGTTGATAGTTGAATTATTTCATAATAAGGCTATCATATATGGAACTTTAAATAAATCCTCATTATCTGATCATGGAAGGATGTGCACCAAATTATGGTATTTTTAAGCTATTGGCTTTGAACAAATTTCAGAAACTGAATCAGTGCTGTCTGAGAGATCCCTCAGTAGGGTAATAATGTGCAGTCTTACTTACAGTTGTTTTATGATTTATAGGAAATGTCTGGAAATACCTACAGATCTATCTCATCTGTTCCCAAAAAAATACCTCCATATGATTGAAACATACAGTAGATGCAGATGCAGGCCCAGATACAGATATACAGTGGTGCTTGTGAACCCTTTTGAACGTTCAATATTTCTGCATAAATATGACCAAAAACATTATCTGTTCTCCACACATGTCCTAAAAGTAGGTAAGGAGAACCCAAGTAAACAAATAAGTCAAAAACATATTGAAATGTTTCGGAAATACTGAAAATTCGAAAGGGTTTGCAAACTTTTAAGCACTACTGTAAATATATAGATTCATACCACTGTTCTACCTGTAGATGGCACCCCCTAGGTACTTCTTCCCAAGTTGGAATATTTTAGCTAACGTTTTAGCTAAGACTGACCTCAAGTGTAAAGTGATGCATTAGTCAGAGGGACTATCATAAATCTTTATTTCTATGCTTAGTTTTTTAGTCGAGACAAAAGAGTGTTCTGCATTAAAAATAAATGAGGAGGTGCTTAAATGATTTCTCTCTTTTTGTTGTCATCCAGTGGGCAAAAAAGAAAAGGATCAAGTTGGTCCTCGATCCTGAATATGAGACCAGCTCCACCGGAGAGGACAGTGCCCCAGAAAGCCAGAGGAACCGTCTCAGCAACCCCAATATTCAAGCCAATATCAACGGCAATATCTACATAGCTCAAAATGGGTCAGTTATTAGAACCCGTCGAAGTTGCCTTTCGAACAATTTGAAGGTCACATCTCCTGCAAGACTGGGAAAACAATTCAAGAAGCTTGATAAGTTAGGAGTAACACACGAGGAAAACATCCCACTGAACACATTTCCAACAGGGGCATCATGTAACGAGAAACTGAACACCAGACCCTGTAGTGTTTCCTTTGCTGCCTCTGCTGTGGACACGGACAACATAGCAACAAAAGCAGGGGGAAGCAGATTGAAAAGCACAGAACAGCAAGAGTCCATTCTTGATCATGAAGGTATCAAAGAGGCTTTGGAGTTGCCCAGTGATCATGCACAGTCAGATGATGAGGAACTCTGGATGGGTCCTTGGAACAACCTTCACATACCAATGACAAAACTGTGACCTCTCTTTTTCATTTCAATTTTTATTCCCATTTATAATAGTTATAATAATAATAAAACCACTTTTTATCATCACCAAGGAAAACCGTACAAACTTTGTATTGTGCACATAAGTTGTATACTTCAAACAAAATGCTTTAAAGTAAAAGGAAAAACAAAACAAAAACAAAAAAAAGTCCAGAAAATTTGCACTCACGTTTGTACTAATTAATATTTCTTCCCAACAAGTCTTTTTGATGGGCTCCAAATTCACTGAACAAATACTCATTAAAATGGACTCATTTGTTGGCTTCAGAGTTATTGACTAATAATAACAACCATAAAACTAATACTTGAATGTTCAAACATTGATTGTTCAGTGTTTATAACTGAAAAGGCAACAGTCACTTATTTGATTGATTGGTCTGTAAGACCCACAGAAGCTTAATTCACAACATATAAACATGCTCCAAGTTGACCTAGTAATAATCACATATTTTCTCTTCCAAGTTGTTTCCAGACTGTAATGATGATACCATGGTTCTTTCTTTGGCTATATCCTGTGCCAGCTAGATTCACATTGATCATTCCAAGGTTTGTTTTTATGGGGATTTACTTATGGGGCTTTATTACTTCTTTGAGGGTTGATTCCTTCTTTGAATTATTCGTTATAACAAATTACAACTGCCTTTGAAATTCATTATATTCCTTTCAATGTGCCTTATACCTAATCAGAATGTATTCAAAAGAATGTAGCCATCAGCTAATGCTATACAGGTAGTCCTCGACCTATAACCATTTGTTCAGTGACCGTTCGAAGTTATGACAGTGCTGAAAAAATGGACTTACAACTGGTCGCCAGAGTTATGGCTGTTGCAGTGTCCCCCACAGTCATGTGATCAAAATTTGAGCTCTTGGCAGCCCGCCCACACTTATGACTGCAGGGGTGTTTTAACTTCCCCCACCTGCCTTCCTCCCCCCCCCCCCCCCATCTCTGCTCTTTGGCTGCCCTGCACCTTCCTCACAGGGTGGCAAGAAGCCCCAGAAACTCATGGTTCTGGGGCTGCTTATATGCTGCAGCTAAAGGGCTTCTTGGTGCACCACAGTTCTGGGGCTGCGAGATGCCCCTGAGTCACAGCACAGTGCCAAGCCACAGCACCTGGGAAGTGCCAGGAAGCATTTATTCACCCAGTTGCCTTTTCTCCCAGTTCCCCACACTAACCTTTCACTTTTTGCACTCAGCTGCCACAGCCAAAGCAGAAGTAGTTTGCTGCCTTTGCTGTCTCTTTTTTAGACTCACGGCCACCATGCTACCCTGGGAAACGTTTCTTACACGTGGCTCTCCAGCCCAGCCCAACAAGGTGGTGGAAATAAAAATGTTGGCCAATGGGGAAGGCAGGAAGTGGTTTTGCCCAATGGGAAAGTGCTGGGGGATGGCTTAGGGAACCACACATAGGAAGGTTTGCTGGAGAAGCTGAGCCAACCCCCAGTGCTTTCCCATTGGGTGAAACTCTTTCCTGCCTTCCCCAATGGCTGGCATTCTTATTTGCACCAGGCTGCTGGCTGGACTGGGGAGCCTTGTGTAGGAAGCATTTGCTGGAGGTCTGAAAAAGAGACAGCAAAGGCAGTGAGATGCTTCTGCTTCTGCTTCTGCCGCAGCAGCTGGGTGTAAAAGGCGAAAGGTCAGTGCAGGGAACTGGAAGAGAAGGCAGCTGGGTGAACAAATGCTTGCTGGTGTTTCCTGGGCACTGCAGCAGGGATTCTTGAAGCCCCAGAGCTGTAGCATACCAAGAAACCCCTGAGTCGCAGTGTAGCAAGCAGCCCCAGAGCCATACAGTTCTGGGGCTGCTTGCCACCCTGCAAGGCAGGATACAGGGTGGCCAAAATGGCAGAGATGGGGGGAGATATGCAGGTGGTGGGGAGTTGGAAACAGCCCCTTACTTTACTGAGACTCGGGGCTGGGAGGGACCAAGCCCGGAATGGCTTGGATTGGGGTAGGTCCTTGGCTAATGACCAATGGAATTTGCTTAATGACAACCACAGGGTGTGCTGGTATTGTGGTTGCTAAGTGATGCAGTCATGTGATGTCTTGTTTTATGACTGCATTGCTTAGTGATGGAAATTCAGGTCCCAACCGTGGTCATCAGCTGAGGACTACCTTTATCTTTCTCTGGGCCATTTATTCTACAAGCAATATTTCATGTCCTCTAGATGATTTTGTCCACATTCAAGTTGAATCAAGTTTCTTTCTAAGTGACAGATAATCACTATAGTTCACTCAAGATCCTCTCTAGTCTAAAGCATTGGTGTTTTGTTTTGTTTTGTTTTGTTTTGTTTAATACTCTGGAAAAGGACATCCGATGGTATATACATATAGTTCCATTCAGCTGGGAAAAAGCACTTTGACTCTTTTATTGTGGCCATTGTTAGAGTTAATACTTTGCAGAAAAAGTTTCCATTGTGGCTATCAATATCATTTTAGGACCATTTGCCAGGGGGAAATCAGTATGATGGGAATGAGGGTTGGGTGGATTCCTGTGAAGTTCAGCATATACTGATGCAGCTGTGAGAATTGCTTCATCATGCTTTGAGCACATAACCTATCAGCCTGTAAGTCCATTTTAGAGTTAAGGAATGTCTAAAAACAGCAGGACCGGGGACAACAAGCTAATAAGCCATAAGGGAATTTGAAAAGCCAATACGCTCCAGATCCTTTCATGCTCAGCCTATGAAAATCCATGTTCCGTTATTGAAATCTGCTGCCTATTGAATGGACTAAATCTGTCTTGACCTGTAAGCCAAACCATTGTATGCTGGTATCAGCACATTAAAAACTCTGCACCATTTGTCCCACTGTACATTCTCAACAGGTTTGCCCTGTGTCATGGTCTGTTAGGAGTTCCAGCTTCCTCCAGTACCACTGCCATATCCTATAGGATTACCATTGTGTTGTGCCTTGCAAAGGAGTGCATAGAAACACTGCCGAGTAGGTTCAGCATATCAAATTGATCACTCTAACTGTACTTATTACTAACTGCTTGAGACTCAGTACATTTACACCATAATCTGCTGCACATTCCATTTAGTGTACATTTTTAAAATCTCACATTCATAAGGGCTGTTTAATAAACAAAGGGAACAATCCAGACCTCTCTGCATTATAAATTATGAATATTTTTCTTGGATAGGATGCTCGACTGAGGTAAATCAGCATAACTTTACTGAAGCCAATGGAGCTTTGTAAATTTACAGCTGCTGGGAAGATTTCATAATGGAATTCTGAAGCTATAAAGCTGCTCTAAGTGAAACATGAAAGAGGCCCACGGTATCAGCAATATGCTCATTATATAATGCAATAACCTCTATGTAGATCCATTGAACAGAAGATTAAAGATGACGCTAAATCATTTATAGCAGGGATTTTGTGATAATTAATCTTCTTTATTTTTATCATCTTCACTGGTAAAGCTTCCTACCCATGTTTGCATAAGTTTTGTTTGTTTTAATGTCACTGTCTGGAGCTTGTACAATTAATCTTAAACACACACACACACACACACACACACACACACACACATTATGGCAAAAGCACCCAGAATTAAAATGGGAATAATTCAGATAAATGAATTATACCAAAAGGCACAAATGAGAATTGAGCAAAGCACTCTGACACATTTAATGAGATTAGTTGGTTAAAAACTGACCAATTAAAAGGCAAAAGGGCTAGGAATAACAAAGTAATATTACATTGCATATCATATACATATTAAGGTAAAACCTCTATTTAATGGGCCATTGGGTAGACAGGATGTTTGTTAAATCTTAATTTAAGTCATTTAAGGAAATTTACATTATTTGTATATAAATTAATGTAAATGGAATTATTTGCACTAAAATGTCAACAAGTGGACAAACCACTTTTTCATAGACAAACTACTTGATTTAATGGACAAAACCTGATTTAACAAATTAGTCTGTTAAACGGGGATGGAGACTCAACAAAATATTTGTCCATTGTATCTGAAGTCCTTCAAACCAAGGTCCATAAAAATGAGGGATTACTGTATAACCAAATAAAATCATGTGACATTTTGACATTTCTCTTGTAATACAGCTGTATTTGGTTAGAAACTAGCTTAATGTTATTACAGAATCAATTATTTTCATCTACAATTAATGCCATAATCCATAGTTTATGCAGACTGGGTCTTGCTGTAATAAAGTGGCAGAATAGATCAACGTGTTCATCTGATTCGGCACAAAGCATTCTAACTGTGGAAATCCTTACTGTGACCCGACCCCAGTCTCCCAAACAGCCTGTCTGTTGTAACTCAGCAATGAAAAGTTGTCCATGTCAGTGTATTGCAGTGGTCTTTTGCAAATGAGCTTCTCTGGAATTAGTCCAATCTGTATCCAACTTCAAAGAAAAACTCTTCAATTATCAATCCTGTGTCCATTTATGTTCCTGTGAAGTCTAAGGAATTATTTAAGTCTTGGACCCACCACAATTCAGCTTTAAAATCTAAAGATTAAAAAAAAGCTTTAAAATCTAAGATTAAAAAAAAAAAAAGAGCCTTTGAGAATTTAGAAAGTACCTTTCATGTGCCACTGCATAACTAGTAGTACTCCAGAACTGAGGGTAGAGGATTTACAATGTGGAGAAGGGGTTATTAATTTATTGGCTGCCAATTTGCATTTTTGCACAACCAACACACACACACACACACACACACACACACACACATATATATATATATATATATATATATATATATATATAATAACTCATTTGAATAGTTGTCCCATTAAATCAAGGCCTCTTAAATCCTCTTCAGTTAAAGGAGGCCTTCACAATCTGTGTATCTACATGTTGAATGCATTCCCCACTTAGGCAGAGAACTTTATCAAGAATATGTCTTTCCTGCACTTCTGCTACTACCAGTCACAGTTCTGTATAGTTTCAGTGTTCATGATATCTCATAATGGGACATCAAAGAAGAATCCATCACAATTGGTGGTATCCAGGCCACAGAAAATGTCTATAAACATACAAGTGTCCTTCTGGGACACTTGTTTCCATCACGATGGGACCCAGCTGTTTTGGCAGCTATTTGTGGGACATCAGATACAAAAGGGTCAGAACTGCTGTGTTAGGCCACAGAAAGTGCAGGAAAACATGAATTTATTCTCTGTCTCCCTCTCCCTCTCCCTCTCTCTTCCACCATGTGGACAGATACTATTGCCATTTTCTTCTCCATCTTGCCATTTCAGTGCCATTCCTTTAGATCTCCTAGTCTTCACTTGATTTTTTTTCTTTCATCATCTTTCTATCAGCATATTTAGTGGACTCTACCTCACTACTGAATTTCAAATCTGGTAAGTATCTTCTCATTCCTATGATGTTCGTGTCTTTGGATATCACTTTCCAGGCCATTAGTTTGTCTTCTTGACTTAAAGATCCATATATGTTCTCACTAATGGTGAGTACGTTTTCCTTCTGGTAGAAATATGTTCTTAAAAAAAAAAAAAGACAAAAATTTAATCTTCTATGCCAGAAAAGTATGCATAATCTGATAAATTAAGGTATTCAGAAGTCTGGGGAAACAGCAAAGCTCTCCCTATTGCTTCTTGAGTCTTCAAAATGCTGGAAGACCATCAGATTCCAGGCTGAATCTGCAGCTTAGCATATATGAAAGGAATTTCCTGCTTTCTTCCTTATCTGGGGAGGGAATGGAAGCTCACTCTTCAGATGTACACACAGTTGTGCTAGTTCTTAAGGTTCATACAATGTCAAGAGACTTGTCCCTGGCCCCAGTGTTTAACCTATTTTCATCTGGGTCCCATGTTGTTTCCTTCAACCCTATTCTTGACTTCCTTTTATTTACTTTTTCTTCTTACACTTTCAAGGAAGTTACAGAGTAAATACAGGGCATATTTGCACAAATCATTGAAGCCACTTTTGCCCTGTGCTCACACCAATTTGACTATAAACCAACTGGGATATTTTGGCCACAGCCCGCAAGATATACAAGCCAGTTCCCAGCTGCTCTGCTCTCCCACCCTTCTGTTCCAGAAGAACAATTGCTAATCACTTTATTTCTGCAGGTTGGGCTTCTTGGATATATGTACTTATGTGTGCGAGTGTGTATACAAAGTTAAATTGAATTTATATATACAAAATTGCACTGCACTTCCCAAACTTGTTTGTTGTTACATCTGGTGCTGTTTCAGAGTTCTGCCAAGCATTTTTCCAGATTCACTTAGGAGAATAATCCTCTTGGAATTTTTGCATTCACTCTTGCTATGTTTCCCTTTGTATAAGGGGAGAATAATGGCATTCTTCCAAGTTGTACAGGCACGTCAAATCAGCAACCATAAAAATATTGTAACATTTCTCCAGTTACATCTACAACTGGGGTCTTACAACTTTTCAATATTTTCATAGCATTCTTGACTCCCTTTTCAATTTTTTGGGAAATAAAATTTGTAACTATATCTAAGTTATTCCTTTATTTTACTTTTTTCTCATTCTTTCATGTCCATTTTTATCCAAGATCCACTCTTGACACCTTAAAAAAATATTTTTATATATTTTTTTATATATTCAGAACTTATCACACTTACATCTTTTACTAATTCTTTAAGTGTTTCATCATAAACAATCAATCATGCTTTTAGATTTAAATTCACTTCTTCATCGTGGCATGTAATGCTTAAATTACATATTCAAACCAGACTTTTTGTTAAGCAGATACAGACCAGTTGCCATTCTTATTCATTTTTGGGTCTCCACATGGCTCAGTCACTTTCTGTATACCTTTTTGCTTTATTCCCATCCATCCATTCAACATAACCTTTTGCACATTCATTTAGAATGTTGCACAATTTCCCCCCAAATGTGTCCATGCAACTATCACCAATCCATGGATCCCTACTTTCATACACATCTATACTAATCTAGGTGACACCAATTGATACTTTCTGATGCAATTTTCATTTATAATTAATTGTATCCTTTGATTTACTCCTCATACATTCCAAGTTGGTGATCTCTGTCTCCCAACACTACCCTACCAACTAGGTGGTATATGCTTTGAACTGATATAGACAAAGATAGATATTATTCATGGCAAACTGAATTGGGGTGGAGGGGAGAGAAAGAATTTGCAAAAAAGGAAACCTTTCTGCTATCATAACACTCAGAGTGAACACAGAAAATATTCCCATTCTAAACAGTTTCATGCTATCATTTTTCAAGAAAATATACTGAGTAGATGGTTTCTGCTCTGACTTTGATTTGGAACAGGACACTGTGATTTATGCTAACTCTGCCCAGTGAAGTAACATCATCATGTTGCCTGCTTTAGTCCTCACCCTTGATCCATCTTGGAAAAAGAAAACCACTGAAAACAAGTATGGGAAAGTTAAATACCGTATTTTTCCATCTATAAGGCACCCCCATGTATAAGACGACCCCCACTTTTCCAACCCAAAATTAAGAAATCAATATTTTAAAGATAAAGCAGAACACATTTTTATTTAGTAATTAGGTAACATTTACCTGATACACTCAGTGGGAGGAGGTCCAAACTGTCTCTCTGCAGCTCTATTTCCATGCTCTTTTGCATAACTGATTACATTCAAGCACGAGTGAAACTGCCAATAGCTTGTCTCTGCAAAGAGACTTCCTCCAATCGGTTTGTTCAGCATCAGCTGATGTCATTTACATAAGGCTCGTGATTGGAGGAAGTCTGTTTGCAGAGACAAGCCATTTCACTCATGATTGGAGGCTAGCAATAGGAGGAAGCCTCTTTGCAGAAACAAAGTATGGGCAGTTTTGCAACCATGTGGTTCTCTCCTCAGCTTACTTCCTTGCATAAGACGCCCTTCAAGTTTTAGTGTAACAATTTTAGAAAAAAGTATCATCTTATAGATGGAAAAATATGGTACATGGATGACATTTGCTATGGATGACAAATCTATCTCAGCTCTTTTGTAACACAGGAAACCTGGTTACATAATTAGTCTCCCTAACTTGACTGTCAACACCAAATGTCAACAAGTTTCCACAATTTTAAATTTCTTCCCACCCCTACTAGTGGATTGCTGGTAGGACCTGTGTTTATATTCAATTACAACCCTTATCCCACAAACCAATATAATAGTAATAAATGGGATTAAAAGCTATAATGACAGTGACAATATAATACAGGAGTCCCAACATACATTATGTTGGCAGCATAAATGTCTGTCATAGGATATGTTTAAAGTTTGAAGGATCTGATTGAAAGACACAGTACAACATAACATTCCAGGTTCTGTTTCTCCCTTTTTATTCAAACTGCTAATAAATATTGCAAAAAAAAATTCATTTCTTCACCTTCAAATGTGGCAAGTACAATTTACAGTTGTATCTCATCTGTAAATCTGCATACAAATGCAAACCATTTCCTCCTCCCAGTCCGATAAGACAGGGTTTCTAAAAATACCAGTATTTTTCTGAATTTCAATTTTCAGCTCAGATCAACTCTAAGCATATGCAAGTAGGCAAATTATTACAAAACCTTATTCTCTAAAATTAATAAAGAAAAACTTAGAAGTATTAGAGGTAAAATTTCCTTCTCTTTCTCCCAGTCAGATGAACTGGTAGCAGTCCTTGGCCTAGCTGGTGATCCTCTGACAAGTAAAATCTTTGTCTGTTCCATCATTTTCAAATCCTCTGATGATCCTCTGCAATGAGAAGATAAATGCTGGTCTTCATTTTTAGCATTCTTCCCCCAGATCATGCCTTCAGACCCTTTATGGATTTTGGGCCACTCATGAACTATCAAGACTCTGCCTAATTCATTTTAGGATCATTATCCACCCTTTCTTTGGTTGGAATCCAAGTCTATTTTCAACTAGTCTAACTTCAAGTCTATCTTCAATTAGAGCTATCTAAATCCATGGTAGTTATTTTAGCTGCCAGACATCACCTCCATATCTGCTTATTTTTCCCATAGTCCTCCTTTTTAAAGACTTCCCGCATTGACACTCCATATCTGCCATGCTGTCTTCTCCTTTGAGAACTCTCTCCTTTGATAATTTGTACTAACATTGACTTTCAGCACCTTATCACCCAAGCAAGTCCAAACTGATTTGTTTGGGTTTCTGCATGAATGCATGGATACATGAAGAAGCAGCAAGAAGCTTGGGCTGACAGCAGGCCCATCCCAGTATCACTACAGCTCTTCTATGATACTTGGATTATGTGAGAGGTCCTGCTGAGACATCTCTCCATATCAGTATCACTCATCTCAGAAAGTGGGCTGCAAGTTGCATAAGAGTAAGTTGAAGAGAGGGTTTATTTAACACTGTCCCTGAGTTCCTATAAAAAGGAATACCAGTGCAGAATGAGCCACACTGCAGCGCCTCTCATTCCACAAGCAAAAATTGTATAGAAGACAGGCTTATTCATGACCGTGCAACTGCCTTTTACCATGTAAAATATATTTGGAAATGGCAAAAGAGAAGTTCATTACCATTTCCTCCAGTTGCTCCCACCCACTGCAAATGAAGTTTTGCTGCCAAAGCCAATTAAGCTGAGATGACTGCTCATGTGTCTGCATGTGATATATCCAAGACACCTGGACTTTTATCTACCTAATAGTTTTGTGTTGTGTTGTGGTTGAACCCTGGAGGCTTATTGCACAGGAGCAGCTAATGTCTTGGCACAGCATCATGGCACAGGGCTGCTGAGTTTATAAATAAATTGGGGCTTTCATAATTGAGAAGTGCCATGGCTTACAGGGGCCTTCTCCCATAGAATGTGTCTTGTGGTCACCATATGGCATGTTTCAATCTGGTGGTTCCCCCCATATCACAGACATTCTCTCATGTAATTTCTTTTACGAGGTTAATATTGGTCTTGCAATAATTAAGTTCAATCAATGCAAAACACAACAGCATCCAAAATTACCAACAAAGCTCCAGTTTCATTATAGAAATAAAATGTGTCATAAGGCAAGGATGGGCAACTTGCAGTCCTCAGGCCACATGCAGCACCTGGGTCCCCTTTTTTGCTGAAAATTGCTGAACCAAGATTGCTGAAAACTAATAGCATGTTGTCCTGCCAGGTTGAGGCAGTACATCATTATAAAGCAAAGAAAACTCCCCCCACAAACAACGATAAAAAATACAGTCCCATCCACTGTGTAATGCAACTCCACAGACACAGAGGCCTTCAGCCCTCCAAAAATGGTAAGCACAACACTGGTTAGATGCCTCAATTGTCCCAAAAGCAATCCATATAAATGGCAACACCAGAAGCAAAACAATCAAAATTTATTAGTCAACAAACAATGTAAAGTTGAGTTTGATTCCCAGTGGCTACAGTTATTTTCTTAATACCAATATGGAAATGGTTTGCTAATACCTACTTCCAGGATGGGTTTTGTTTCCTTTTACATTCCAGTCAAACCCACCACCTTGGCCTTCTCAGATTGTTCCCATCCAAGTACTAATAAGATCCAGTTCTGCTTAGCTTTCAAGATCATCCAAGGTCAGCTAAGTGCCGCTACCACAAGTAGGGGAACCTGTTCTTTAAATCACTACACCATTCCTTTAAAGTACCCTCACTTTATGAAAATCACCAACATCTTTTGGTACACTCAGTGAATGCGCAGATGGTTTGTTGGAGCTATAAAAGAGAGCCTAGCCTGCAATCAAAATCATGCCATAGTTTCAAACGTGCTGTGCCATTTGTCAATGGAGGGCAGAAGGTAGTATATGTAGCCAGTGCAGCTCTGCCATCTTCTCTGTGCATTCTTTCAACAGGGGTGAAAGGCCTAAGATCAGTAGAGAGGAACCAGAAATTCCCAGGCTAGAGAGTATTGTTATGTAAACATACAGCAGCTGCCTCCAAGGATCAGAATAAATAGTTATATCCATTTTTTCAGAAGGCCAGGAGAAAAAAATCTATAGTTTAAATTCTGGAGCCTATTTAAAGTCTCTGACTTTCTCCCATTGCAGTAGGTAAATCCACAATTGTGCTTTATGTTTCATTCTTGTCTGCAGTACAGCTTCTAATCTTCCTGAGTTACATCTGAGTATCTTCTGTCAAGCCAAGCCTAGCGTTGAATAAGTTAAGTATCTGGAGTTTTTGAAATTTACTGCTGAACCCCAGTATGAGGTCTAATTGGGAGAGGTGGATCTTGGTACCTGTGTTTGCAATGTATGAATATATGAAAAGCCTTCTAAATAGGCTTGGTTTTAAATGTACTCATTAGCCTAATTCCTGGATGATCAAACAGGAAGATCTGGCTTATTTTCTTCAGTTAGCAGTCAGAACTACTATTGCAAAGCCCTTGAAAACAAAAAATAAATGTCTTTCTAACACAACAGTAGTTTAAGAAATGGGCCATGTGGCTGATGCAGAAATTTCAAATACCAGGAATATGAAAGGAAGAGGAGGAGGAGGAGGAAAAATGAGGAAACTGCTACAGTTAGTAACAATCTGTCTCCATATATTCCATCTTGCCTACTCCTTGCCTGGACTTTGCCCAAAGTCAAGGAATGCAGATGTGCAGACAGTCCATCCTGTTGCTTGGTTTATCTCTACACAAAGAAGAAAAGGAAGAGTTGGGGAAGAAGGTATAAGTGCTGCCATGCAAACAAGCAATGCAAAGAACTCTGAAAAGCCCTCCATTCCTTTCCAATACTATCTGGCCTGGGGAGAGAAGCTTAAGAGTGAGATCACTGGAAAAAATGCTTGCCTCTGAACACATGCCAAATATTTTTTCTTTCCAAGTCACAAAACTGCAAGTCAATCTCATCACAGATCCAATCATAAAACCAGTTGTTTTTCAGCCTAAATTAGGGATCTTACTGACACTTGTTGAATTTTGTTATGTTTAAAACTTCTAGAGTTGTCAGACATGTAGTTCTGTAGCAGGGATAAAGTATAGATTGGGGGTGAGGGGGGGAGAAGACAAAGAGAAAAAGGTCTATCATAGGCTTCTCAATGTGCATTGGGTGGCCAAGCTTGCTGATGGTATGCAATTATTCAGAGTAGAGCATTTTTTAAAAAGGATTCCAGAAACATAAAACTGTCTCTAAACTGGCTGAATAGTGTTAAAAGGTAAATGTAATTCAACGCAAAGAAATGAAAATTATATGATGCACATTAGCATATAAAATTCAAAGTTTATAGGATCATTTATGGCAGTGTTGTCCAAACTTGGCCACTTTAAGAGGACTGGACTTCAACTCCCAGAATTCCCCAGCCAGCCATGCTGGCTGGGGAATTCTAGGAGTTGAAGTCCACTCATCTTAAAGTGGCCAAGTTTGGACAACACTGATTTATGGGATCTTAGTGGCAGAGACTGATCATAAAAGAGGGATACCTATCTATGTATATGCTGGGACCCATGGTCTCCTGCTTGGACAACCAAGACAGCTTTTTTTTTTCCTGGCTTGACTTGGTGCAGCTCAAATAGCTAAATTCCATGGGGCTTGCAGGGTTGGGGGACATTTGTCCATTCATGGGAACTTGCCTCACCTGCATCTCCCATCACCTGAACTTGCAGCTCTGTAGTGAATTTCATTGGCAACTTTATCCACAAATTAGAATCTAAACTGTTAAATCAGTTTTTAGTTACCTGCTTTTAAAAAAAAAAATCTCCCTAGTCTCTTGCTTCAGCCCCTGTGTTCAAGCATGCCATTATTTCTAACCTGACTGCAAAGCAAGAGTGTAATGTTAACCTCATGTATTTTCAATATTACTTTCATCGTAACAGCTATAGTAACAGAATCCTGCAAGTCTGAATGAGTTCCCCCTCCCTCCCTTTATCTTGAACTAGGGAAGGGCTTTTCTGAGATGTTTTCTCAAGTTTCTTTCTTGGTCCAGGCTCAGCCCCCTTTTATATAACCATTGCCTTGGTAGTGGCTCTTCCTCCTGTCCTTCAAGGCCATTCCCTCTGCCATCTTCATGTACTTACATTCAGGAAGAATGACATCAAGACAACTAGACATCTTTATATATGAATGTGGGCTGCCTGCCTCCTTGATGATTTTTGCACTCTTATCTTGTTCAGCTGGAGAGAGCACTAAGCAGCTGTCCACCACTTGTTGGAATTTCAAGAACAACAGAAGTGAAGATGATTGCAGGCAGGACTTCAACATGCTCAGGGGAGTAGAAATGGTGCAACTTGGAAGCACCTTTGCTCAAACTGTACAATTTCCTGCCCTCTCTTGTAGTGACAACCAACAAAAGGGCTCAGGAAAAAAAAAATAATAAAGGATCAATGGCTGCGCATCTTGATGACAGGTGGCTACTGTCAAAATCATGGGCAGCATGCCTTGAACATCAGCTACTAAGGAAGAACAGCAAAGATGGTTGCTTGTGAGCTTCCTGCTTGCATCTGGTTGGCCACTGCGTGATGCAGAATACTAAACTGGATAGGTCATTGCTCTGATCTAGCAGGGCTTTTCTTCTCTTGGGACAGACAGAAAGCTCTTTGTGAAGAATGCTCCTAAGGCAGCACAAAAGCACATTGGTGTCCTTGGTGCTGGTCTCATGCCCAGCCCTATTCTGTCGTCACCAATTTCATGCAGGACAGCTTAAAGAATGCGATGGATGGACGCCTCCAGGGTCGTCTGCTAGTGAGAAAAACAGCCACCAGTTTCTCTCCTTAGGAGAAGGGGCAATTGCTGACAGATGGCTAAATCATCTGATACAATCTGGTCCTGAGCTAGCTGATCTGCAGGGGAGAAATAAACAGAAGAACACACACACACACTTGAATCAGGCATTGCTTTACCAGGCAGAAACTTCCGTGCAGATATTTGGAGAGGGGGTAATGTTTCTGCCTGGTAGACAATGCCCTTCTGCTTTATTGGGCAATAGCATCCCACACAGATCAGAAGCAATGCCTGATCCATGGAGCATACTGCCCAGTAAAACTCCCCATCTCCTTTCCTCCTGCTTCTCTCTTCCAATTCTGCTTCCAACCCTGCCTAGACTTGGAAGGATGGCAGGAGAAACAGAGGGAAAGGCTTTTTGGTACAGGGGAGACCCAAAGAACCAGACCTCCCCACTGCCAAAAGCAGAGTGGCACCAGGAAACGTTGCCCAAGGACAGAAGAGAAGCAGCATATCTGCCAAAGCCTCAGGGGGCCATTAGGAGCTGGGCAGAAACCAGATTGTCCCTGAACCATCACTGGCACCACTGTGGAGTCATCAGAGATCATTCCTGCAGCAAGATTGGAACAGATAAATATGAATGTGTGATGGGATGAGACAAAGGCAGCAGCAAGAGGGTCTGGCCTACAGAAATAGTGGATGAGGCATCTTAATGCCACAGTTGGCAGAATGAGAGGCTAGGCCCATAATTTCATTTCCTGCCATTCATTTTCTGTTAAAATCTTCTAATTGGCAGGAACCCAAAGGGAAGCCCTGGTGAGTGATAGATAGCTATGAAGTTCATATGGATCTGAAATATACCTGGAATAATTGAACAGTAAAACTCTTAACTTTGAATAGACAAAGTCAGATAATCAAACTAACTCACGACAAAAAGAGTATAGCCTCAGTGATTCGACCTTTTATACAGACTTTCATTTGAATCCAGTTGTGTTCTTTGGCTCACTGAAGGGTTTTTAAAGTAGTCTCTACTAAGAAAGAAGAAAGCCAGTTTGAGGTAGTGGTTAAGGCACTAGGCTAGAAACCTGGTGAGTTCTAATTCCACCTTAGGCACAAAGCCAGCTGCGTGACCTTGGGCCAGTCACTTTCTCTCAGCCCTAGGAAGGAGGCAAGGCCAAACCACTTCTGAAAAACCTTTCCAAGAAAACTGCAAGGACTTGTCCAGGCAGTCACCAGGCATCAACACTGACTACTAAGGCACACAAACACTCTACTAAGAGAAAGGGAAATCATTTCCACTGAGTCCCCTGACCATTATTTCCCCTTGCCATGCACTCTTGAAGGCACCAAGGAGGGGGACAATCATGAAACCTGCATGAGACAATACCATCATTCCAATGCTTGGATCAGATGTTAGGGCATGAACAAGTATGGTGACATCACTGCACACAAATGATTTTGGCATAACTGCTGTTTACTGTGGGTCTCATTGTCTTTTGTTCCTCCCCAAACTCTGCCCCACAGAATTGGGGAAGTTTCCAGAATAGTTAAAAAGGAGTCCCAAATTCAAGTTGCCCTGAGGACCAGCTGTCCAGTCCTAGGGCCACAACACTAAAGTCCCCCATCCACCCATACAAAAGTCTCCAGTAAGACAAAAAGAAAATGAAAAGCATCACAGTGCACCTCCAAACATATATTTATCACATCAAAGAACCTCAACTGTGAAACAGAACTACTGCTGACTCCCCCACCCCACCTCCAGGAAAGCTCCATCAATCAAATATCTTCATTCCAACCACTCCTCCATCATTTCACCCACCACTGCTGCAGCCCCCTACTACCAATAGCAAGCCGAGAAGCACCAGCTGCCTCTGTGCCCCAACACAAGGCCAAGAACGCTACTATCCTCTCAACCCACTCTGCCCGGGATTGATCACTACCTGTCAAGCACTGAAAACCTGAAGCTATAGTGAAGAACATTGCATTGGTGGAAGGGAAGACAGCCCCAGCAAGAGCACAGTGCTGTGAGGTCAGGAGCACAGCTGCCCCCAGCCTAAGACAGAACTTGCATCACCTAGCCTAAATCAGCAAGCCACTATTCTTCTGTCAGCAGCTGCTACCGTGGCCATGCACGAAAGCCAGGCACCCTTCACTGCCCTGTCCCACATGCTCCTAAGAGCCATTGTGGGTCCCAGGAAAGAGTTCCTGCCCTGCAAATTATGAAATGGATTTTGTCCTTTGGAGAATTCAACGTTTAATGCATTGTGGCTCATTGCCATACATGTTATGTCCAGCAGAGGTCAGAATCAGACAAGAAACAACTTCCAACCACGGGGATAGCATAGTCAAGGACAACGGAGGATCAATTTCCAATTTAATATTCTGTGTTCACATACCCACTCACCCAGCTCCATTATGCCTGCAGTCTGAAGATTTTATTATAATAGCTGAGAGTGGCAGCTGCCGTGTCTGATTTCATAGGGTGTTTTATAATGAACAGATTTCATAACTGGTCCGTCAAAAAAAAAAAAAAAGCCAAAAAAACTTGATAGCAGTCATGAGAAAAACGTCCCTTTTGGCCATAAAAAGTCTTGCCAGCTGGTGGGCTTTATTAAAAACAAATAGTTTCCTAATCTTTTTTGGTTTTGGAAGAAATATGTTCCTCCTCCTAGAACATCCTTTTCTCCAGATTACATTTAACCAATTATTCCCATGTAGGAAAAGGTTAGCAGTTGCTTTCATATTTACATAAGCCACTCTGATTTTGAAACTATCCTCCCAAGATATGAACTGTTGATTTCTTGTTGCTTGACCTGGTGGAAATCTTTGGGGTGATAAACCAAAAAGAAGAAAGGAAGTAGAAGAAAGTACAGTAAATAAAATTTACAACAGCTTACCCATGCACACACCCACACTTGTATTCCCCCCCTTATGAACAGTCTCTCACTATGTTTTGACTCTGATCTCTATTTCAGAACAATAACCTCCTCTATGAGACTTTAGTTCTTAGTCTTCTGTATGTAGATAAGCAAGTTTTCTCACTGATGGGGCAAATATTCATGTCCCAAGGATAAACTGGAGTCCACCCATTTTTTCCTTCCAACAATGAGACTTACCGGTAAAATTCTGCTGTACTGATTTGAACTCTTTATTCTGTGTTGCTTAAGAAGCTTAAGAAGATTTAGTTGCACAATTGTTGTGCCAGTGCCTAACCGCAGTCTGGATTAATGAATAGATACTAGTACTAATTCTTTATCAGTTAGCCAAAGCTTTACGTGGGGGGGAAAGAACAGGACTGTTTGGAATGTATTAGATGTGATCGAACACTATCGTCCATTACAATAGCCAACGTATGGGTCTAGTATCTTGAACAACAATAACATTAGAACTTATTCTATCCATTTATAAGTTAGATCCACATTTTGCCAATGAAAGTACCGCCACTCACTGTCAAATCTACGATGCCACATAGCACTCCACCAGGACAACCATTTTCATTCATGCATGCAAGTACTTATTCATTACCCTCATGGTAGTATAATAACAGTACTAAAGTTCACTTGTTGCTTACTAGCCATGAGGCACTGGGGCTCTTTGCAAGGCAAGAAGCAACCTATACATCAGTGTCACCCAACTCAGACAACTTCCTGATGTATTTGCACCCCATAACGTAGTTTGCTCTGTTTGGGCTTAAGATTATGTGTAAATTCAGATGTTGTGGATTTTGCAACAAACCATGATCCCAAAAAAGTCTGAGTAGAACTTCTTTTTCCCCCCGTGAATTTTGGAGAAATAAATTCTGCCTTCTTCTCTTGCAATAAACTGGTAAGATTTTTATGCATTCCGTTGGACTTTTCAATGCCATATTTTGAATGACTCTTGTAAATTTATCCTTGAATCTATATCTTACCTTATTTTTCTATACAATTTCATTGTAATGGAATTACAAGAATTCTCCTCTTCACATATACAATCACAATTCAATGTCATCTTTTCCTTGTGCCTTGTGTAAAATAGCCTAAAAAGGATATTTTATTTTACTTTTAATGCTACATGTTGTTTTTCATCTAATACTTGAACCTCTTTTTCTAAACGCTCTGGGATTCTTAAAGCATTGTCATTGGGACTTCATTTTCATTTTATAGTCATAATAAAATATAGTATTTATTTATTGGATTCATTTCCCACTTTTCCTTCAGGAGCTCAAGCTGGCACACACAGCATTCCCTCCTATTTTCCCCACCACAACCACCTTATGAGATAAGTTGGGCTGTGATAGCATGACTGGGCCAAGGTCATGCAGTGAACTTCCATGCTGAAGGATCCAACACCAAACCATTACACTCCAGTGACTCTCAGACCAGAACTCTTTGCCTCAAGTTCTATCAAATCTGGAACTGTCCCAATGATAGGATATGTTACCAGTAACATGGGACTTGTGACTCACAAACAATTCTGCTTATGTTAATGCTGCATTTAGATTATGAAATAAACTGAAATCCAAACCCTAGAATGTGATGTTCATTCCTACCTCCAGTGCATAGTTTTCCCTTTAGTGTTCTTTGCTGTTATGTCTGAGCTTCCAGACACTATTGCTTAAAAAGACTGCCATCCTAGTTCTGCATCATCCTCTTCTTTAGAGGGAGTCTTCTGCAGTACATGCAGGATTTACCGTATGATGACTAACTTCTGAGGCTGGTGGGAAAATACCGTGATATGGAGGAGACATGAAGCAGAACATCATGTAAGTTTTAAAAAATCACAACAGGATGAGTTGCACCACATTTCTTCTCCCCAAAGATTGCTGTAATGGCAATTTGGTAATTAACACTATTGACTTATATTGTCTGTGAAGAGTCCAATGTCAGCGTGACTTTAAAAGATCATCAGCTTTGCTGACAACAACAGAAGCACAGCTTTAATTTTCCTGACACAATAATGAGGGTGCGGTGTACACATACTAATGGAAAATAATCCATTTCATCCAATGAATGGTGCTGATAAAATCAGGATGCAAGTTCTACGGTGAGGTGAGACAGCATCATTTGTTTAAGCCAACGCAGCTTTAAGAGGTATTTTAATAACAGATCACAATACAAATCTCACTGTATTTTAAAAATAAATTTTCCACACTTCTATAGAAGCCAGTCTTTTCTGTCTGACCCCCATCTCAGCCTCGAACTGTTTTCACTGACAGATCATAACTCCTTTTATTCTGATACGGGAAGAAACTCTTTAAAATCATATTGGTATTGATTGATTCTGAAGACATTTCTACTTGAAAGCATTTCATGTACTGTGAAAATGTTTAAAATGGGCCTATCTATCACAGCTGAGAGCTTCCAAAGTCTGCAATTTATCCCCCCCATACACTGAGTTCTTTCCAACTCCAAGTAGTTATCTTTTAGAATCAATACTAATAAGATTTTACTGGCTTCAAAAATCATACATTTAACAGCATAATTTGAAGAACAGGCTGTATGTGTGAAATGCAGCTACTCCTTTGCTCTGTCTGATTGACATGAATATTATCAGGGTTTTACTTTAGCAGAAGCAAGTTAACTAAATGATAATTATGTGTTCCCTAGTAAGGAAAGCACGAAGTGGGTCTTGTCTAGGTTGGTATCACAAATTAGCAACTTTATATGCATAAATTGCAGATATGTGAGGGTGGCCATATGCTGCAGTCATTGTAAAACACCAGGAATGGCATTAGCAAAAACAATAGCAAAAAAGACAGAAATGTGCATATACACACAATATATTTGTAAAAGCTACTGTATATAAACAGGGAGCAAACCCCACACTCATTGGCACTGATGATGTTACCTAGTTGGGTAATGTCTGCAAGCAAACAACCAAGCTCAGAGGGCACCAAGGACTCCATATTTAGAAACAGTTATTATAATTTAAATCAAAAGGCATTTCTCCATATCTAAAGAGCGTGACCAAGTGATTTGTGCATTTTTCTACCCTGTTCTCCAAGTGCTGACTGCTGATGGGCAACCTTGCTCTCTTCTTAAGGTTCTGCTTGTTTGGACCAACTAGCCCTTCTGCTAAAGGGCAATCCTGCTGCAGAGGGTTCAACCTCGCCCATGTGTGGCTCCCCCAACCTTTGCAATCAGCTCCTAGAGCCCTCCAAACCTTCATGTGAATGGCCTCATTTTAAGGAGAAAGTAAATTAAACTTAATGGATCTGAATGCATGTGAAACCTTGGCCTTCAATGCAATCTGATTAGTTGATATTTACATTTCAACTTCATCAATTGAGCTTTTCTTGTTCTGGTTTTTGTTTGTTTTTTTTGCTTTTCTTTTTTCTTCTGGTCTTGCCAGCTTATTGCAGTGGGATCTCCATCTAACCCTCAATTATCAAAAAGCCTTTAACCAGAAAAAACATTGTGCACCTATACGGTGTTCATAAGATAACATGAATGCCCACTGACTGGCTGGCCCAACCACACATCGGTGAACAATTGCAGGATCTATTTCAAAAGACAGCAATTGTAATATTAATTACTATATACTTTAAAAGTACTGTAAACAGCCCTAAACATATTTAATTCTAGTCAGCAGAGGGCAGCACCTTCCTTCCCAATAGAATTTCTCCTGGTTGGTATTTCAACATAGATGCCCTGTCCTGAATTGGAGGTGAGGGAGACTTACCGTATTTTTCTGTCAATAAGACGCCCCCATGTACAAGACGACCCCCACTTTTCCAACCCAAAATTAAGAAATCAATATTTTAAAGATAGTGCAGAACACATTTTTATTTAGTAATTAGTTAACATTTACCTGATACACTCGGTGGGAGGAGGTCCAAACCGTCTCTCTGCAGCTCTATTTCCATGCTCTTTTGCATAACTGATTACATTCAAGCACGAGTGAAACTGCCGATAGCTTGTCTCTGCAAACAGCCTTCCTCTAATTGGTTTGTTCAGCATCAGCTGACGTCAGTTACATAAGGCTCGTGATTGGAGGAAGTCTGTTTGGGAGACAAGCTATTTCACTCGTGATTGGAGGCTAGCAATAGGAGGAAGCCTCTTTGCAGAAACAAAGTATGGGCAGTTTTGCAACTGCGCGATTCTCTCCTCGGCTGACTTCCTTGAATAAGACGCCCTTCAATTTTTAGGGTAAGGATTTTAGAAAAAAGTATCGTCTTATAGTCGGAAAAATACGGTGTTTATTTTTAAATTTTCTGTTTAATCATTCATGTCTTCTGTCCACCTGACTTTGTCAACTGCACATCTAATAATACAGGCTGTTTCTCTAGCAATTTAGCTGAAATTGGAAGGTTCATGTCAGAATCTATGAAATATAAAAAGAGGAGGGGGAACCTTCTTAAGAAAATCACAGCTGTTCTTCTATTACATTTTATAGAAGCTGGAATGAAATGCTCCACTCAGGATGATACTGGTGGTCCTTCAGAAATGTTTAAAAAGCCAGTCTGAGTGGGAGCTCGAAGCCTTGGGCAAATACTGTGTAGTTGCACTTTCATGACACTGTCAAAACAGCCTGCAATCTGAGATTCACCAGCCATTCTTGTCCTCTTAGTCAAGGATAGGCAGCCTGACAGGCCATCCAATGTGATAGCTCAGGGCAGGCACCCAAAATATGTGGTTTGACAAAAGACAGCTGGGACTATCACTGTACAAGACTTGCGTGCTGCCTCCAGAGGGACTGTTGGTAAGTTATCTGAATTTGCATGCAGATATGAGCCACAATATTAGGACAGCTTCTCTAAACCTATAGATGGATTTACAAGACTTGTCAATTCATGTCAACACAACGCATGCAGTTCCAATACGTGGGTGGTGCTAATGAAAATGGATTCAAGCAATATGTAATCATAATACCTAAAGCAGTTCAACAGATTAAAAGCTTATCAAAGTTGTATTTCTTATTAATCCTTTTAAAGAGTTTGAGCATGGGATGTATAGAATTTCAAGCCTTTGCCCCATGTTTGTAGTCCTGAACTAGGTCTGACCCAGCATACCTGCCCTTTACACTTCCATAACCTGATCCATCAGGAGGGGACAAATCCAGATCAGGACTGCAATGAAAAGAAAGGGGTAAGGCGTACTCACACGAGAATGCTGATCTGTATTCAGGAATAAGCATTAACATCTTTAACATAACAAAGTGTGGTCCTGAGAATGCACATCAATGTTCAGACAAGGTTTCAGAAGTCTCTGTACAAAGACTCTTTCCTGTTAAACATCTTACTTTAACAGAAACTTGATTGTTGCTAAACTGAGTGAACTGCAAAAGCATTTACAGAACTGAACTGTGTTAACCTTGACTCTCTTGGAGTGTGAGGAAACTACATGTATCTGAGAACTCTTAGACATTTGCTAACCTTCACCTCATGTTTTATCCTCCTTAAGTTTGTTTGCTATAAATGACATAACTGAAACAACTGGCCAAACAACCTTTTGTTTGCAAGCTTTTTTCCTGGAGTTGATTCTTCCAACAATTTCCAGCAAATGTTTTATGGCTCCTTCATCCCCACCTAAAACCTCATCCCCTGATAAGGTTGTTTTACAAAGAGCTGAATTTCCAGGCTGTTGTTGCAAATAATTCGACTAATGCCAAAACGAATTCTGGAAAGCACAACCTCAACAAATACAGTGCACAATATTTATCTGTTTATTGAATTATAGTCCTAGAATGGCTGGTGAATCTTTTCTTACAAGCTCAAGGTAGCATACATGAGGGCCTTCCCTGATTTTATCTCTCCAGAAACAGCCCTGTAAGATAGGTTGAGCTAAGGGCTCAAGGACTGATCTGCCTCTCCTCACTTTCTTCTTCTTTGACATCTCCACTCCCTCTCTCAGTAAAGGTGATGATGAAGAAATCTCATTGCCTTCCTCCAATGTCCCTTATACTTCTCGTCCAAGTTATTCTTCTTCCACCATTACCCTCACCCTCTTCTCTAGTATTCTGATCAAATTGTTGTCCAACTGAATCTCTCCCTAAAGACTCCCACAACCTCTCTATCCATGTTACACATCACTTCTCCTCTTTGTCCTCCTGTATTCTTCTTTCCTTTCCTTCTCCTTCTTTGCATTCTTCTTCCTTGACCTCCTACATAAATTCATTCTTCCTCCCCTCACCTACCCAATTCTTTTTCTGGCATTTTCCCATCTTCTGCCACAGACTGATCCTTCACTCACCTTGTTCCAATAGTCCCAATTCCAACTGTGGAGAAAGTTAAGTGTTCCAGACTCTGTAGAAAGAGTCAGTAAGGAAGCCAGCAATTTCAGTCAAGTCTTAGAAAAGATTTTCAACCTTAAAAAACAAACAAACAGACAAACAAAAAACAAACAAACAGTATTTTACCCAACAATTAGGTGTCATCAGTTTAAGTTTGACTTTTGGTGACTGCATGGACAAATACTTCCCATCCCAGCTCCTTCGGCCTCCAGACCCCTTGGAGTCTTCAAAGGCCTTAGATGGACATTATCTGAGATGCAGAAGGGAGAGGTCTGAAGGTGTTATTGCTGATTCTTCAATGAAGACTGTTATCCTGATGTCATGGATGTTTGCATACATAGTTAGCAATAGATGCATAAACTCTTTTATGAAACTTTAATTTTTAGTGCATAAAATGAATAATACACAGACATTAGTAAAAATGAGATATATTTCAGTGATGCAAGATATAACTTAAAGAGCTAGAATACAAACAGCTAAGAACAGATGAAGTGTTACTTAGTGCCAGGTAGATTTAGAAATATATGATGATGCTGTTCCTGAGACAGCTTTCTTCAAAAGGTTTAAACTTACAACAGTGAATACATGTAGTAACTAAACAGATTGATTAAGAGATGAAAAGGGTTGTTTTAACAGAATCCCAAAGGAAAACAGCTTGTAATACCCTTGGAGTCTGTGCATTGCTGAGATTCTCTGAAAGCTTCTCTTATCATCATCGTCTTAGTCAATGACTCACAAGCAAAGGCATCTGTTTTGTTTAAAAATATGGCTTCTTGATAAGTGCTTGGTTGGTTTTTTTTCCCCCTTTGGTGTCTTCAAGTCAGTCTTAACTTCTGGCAATTGCCTGGATAACTCCCTGCAGTTTTCCTGGCAAGATTTTCAGAAGTTTTATGCCTTTGCCTTCTTCTAGGGCTAAGAGAAAGTAACTGGCCCAAGGTCACCCAGCTGGTTTCAGGCCTAAGGTAGGACTAAAATTTATAGTCTCATGGTTTCTAGTCTAGTGCCCTAAACCACTGTGCCAAACTGGGTCTTTGATTAAAATAATCTGAACTTAAACTACAGTTTAAAAACAACTTCTGACAATGCAGGAGAAGTTCTATTTAAGAGTGGACTTTATTTAGTTTGGTGGGTCACATATTAGTAGGGTTGAATGGAGACTGTGGATACTGGAGTTTGAAAATCTTTGGATAATATTCAGCACCAAAAGATTAAGATCAGTTATCGCATCCAAAATTTTTAGTCCTATATGGAGGAATGTATCTCTTCCATGTAAAAACATATTTATACCACATGATGATGTTGCATTGATCATGCAAGTGATCAGTGCATGGATAAACATTTGATTTTCCATAAGGTTAAATCTAGCTTCTTAAATACTACACCCCACTGGTTCTCTGATTAAAATAATCTGTGCTTAAACTACAGTCTTCAGGGATCACTCCTTTGATTGAGTTTGGAACTGCAGAATTCAGCAATTGAGTTCATCATACCAGAAATTGGTACAGCCTGTGTGGTGTAGTGTTTAAGGGTTTGGACTGGAGGAAGGAAGACCCAGGTTCCAGCCATGGATGTTCATGGGGGCTGGCAACAAGAACAGAGTAGGCCAGGCCATCAAATGTAGCTCCAGGCTCCTCACATATCTGAGGCTGGATGGAAATGGGTTAGGGTGAGATATTAGTTTGGTTTCAAAAGTGCTGCTAACAGTAACCCCAATTTGCTCCTTGGCTAATAATCCCTAATTATCTACAGTGGGGATGGACAAACTCTTGGTGGTCAACATTCTGAGGACTGAAGAGCACAAAGTGAATGTGGCCACACCCAATATGTAGACAGAGTGGGATCTGGTGGAAAAAATAAGATTTTCTTCTCTCCATGTGCGTATTTGTAGTGATATGCCTATTTTAGGTCCCACACTACAATTTCTTTTTGCCACTTTAAAATGGCAGAAAATTGTTCCTTTCCTTTGTATTTACCATTGTAAGAAAGAACTTTGAGGGTTGCAGGAAAAAAGAAGGCAGTATCACAGAGATGAAGGCATGACAGAAATGTGTATTTTTACAGACATCTCTCCAGGGCTGTTTGGGACAAAGATCACAGCAGTGTCAAGCATATTCTTTCTCCCATATCCCAAGTCCACTGTGTTGAGCAGCAAGTCTGTAGCAAAGTGTAACATGCATTCAGTTGAATACACAGACAGCTTTCCTCATGATACTGGAACCTGACAAAGACATGCTCTTCATTCAAAAACTAGTTGCTCATTGATTGACAATTTTGTTTAGGAATGTTACATATATTAATTAGAAGTTATCTAATTACAGGTTATCTTCTAGTGTGCTTAATGGGGAAAACACAGTTTGCTGCAAAATACAGAAGCCTGGAATGAGAAACCCTTATTGGAAAAACACAGATCTGGATAGTAAGAATCAAGGGAAGGCACCATTAACATAAAAGGGAATTTCAGTTTAGGAATGCAGAACTTCAACTAAAATTTCTGTGATGAAAATTTTAAATAGGAGCATTAAAGGACCAAGAAAATTAAAGTAGGATTTTCTAGAGAATGATAACAGAATTGCAGAAGGCATTACACAGGAAATACTTTTGCCAGTAGGCCCATCAAAAGAAAGGCAGGATGCATAAAATAGATTTAAATCTGCATGAGTCACTCAGCATGGCTACTTCATGTCTGTAAATATAAGACATGAAACATAAGAATTAACTTGATGGATCTCACAATGGCCTACCTCAAGGCTTGTCAGATGCTTCTTTAGAAAAATATACTTTAGCTGTATTGGTGGAATGAATGAACACATTTTTTTGTGGGGGAGGGGAATACCTTAAATCCTTACAACTACATGAACAATTCCCTGCCTTTTTCTTGGCAAGATTCTCAGAAGTGGTTTGCCCTTGCCTTCCTCCTAGGGCTGAGGGAGAGTGACTGGCCCAAAGTCACCTAGTTGGCCTTTATGCTTCAGGCAGAACTTGAACTTATGGTCTTCCAATTTCTAGCCTAGTGCCTTTAACCACTACACCAAACTGGCTCTCTTTAAGAAGTTTAGCATACTTGTATTTAAGGAGAACTGAATAGCAGTTGCTTTAACCTTATGGAAAATCAAATTTTTGTTCATGCACTGATCACTTGCACTATAAGTACAACATCAACACAGGGTTATAAATATGCTTTTTCATGGAAGAGGTAGAGTCCTCCATATGAGAATAAAAGTTCTGGCTGTGATAACTGGGCAAAGTCTTCTGGTGGTGATCATTATATAAGTAATTTTCCTGAAGCTGGAAGATTGTGAGAGAGTAAGGCTGGTGTACTTTTTCTTTCTGACAGGAACAATCTTCACAAAGTATCTACCATACTCTTTTCACACTGCAGATCCCAGACCATAAGTTACCCATCTGTGGTTTAACAATCCTATTGGGGCAGTACTTGGAGTCAAAACTCCTTGGCCCAGTAAGAAGAATGAGCATTAACCAAAGCCTTTAATCCAAAATCTTGAATTACTTCACTGTGTACTTTTTACTCTTAAACAACAAAAAAAAAAAAAATCACAATCCTGTGAGGTAGATTAAGCTGGGAAATAATGACTAGACCAAAGTCTCCTTGCTCATGCAATGCTTCTGAATTGCAGATGCTACCTCTACATTTACTATCATGTGGGTAAGCCTGTTAGAAAGTACCACTAAGCAGGAATTTCTTGGAGATGACCTCAAATCTTTACCTAATCCTAGTGCTACATTAAAGATACAGAGGAGCATAACTATGTGGGTCTTCAGGAGTTATATCTAAGATGTATATAGCATTTTTCTTTCTAGCACTTATTATTAGGGCTGTTGCAAGAATGCCACATGACTGTTTAATTTTGGCATAATATTTTTTCTCCTTCCTTCATGTCAGTATCTTCTCTGGAATCCCTCCAACAGCAGTCCCATGGTGGGCCAATGTAATATCACTAGGGATGGTTAAATGTTATTAATCAGGAAAAGTGATGACAAAAATGGACTTTTTATATTAGCATGGAGAAGGGTGTTCTAACCCTTGTAATGTCCAGACTGGAGCACCATGCTTGGTGACACTATGGAAAGCATTTAAGTGTGTTGCCTTGCTTGCTATAGACATTCACTTCCTAAGCCTGTGTAAAAGATTCAACACTGATCTTTATGCTACTTTCAGCTCATAAACTGTCCAAGGCTTTGTTTAGATCTTTGAACCCTAAATGCTGCCTTTGTGCTTAGAAGGAAGAGAGAGAGAGAGGAGTGATGCTTCCTTCAAATATTATTAACCCAAGAATAAAGAAATGAAGCTTGTGGTGATAGATGTGGTTTATGACATAAGCAGGCTGTTGTCTCCATGGGTATTAGAATAGACAAACAGCCTGGAGCAGAGACATGCTAGTCTTGTGTGGCTGTATACTGACAAGGAAGCAGAGAGTGCAACCGTCTGTGTGTGTTTTCCATTAGTATGAAAGATGCTTGGCAACAATTTCACTGTAGATAAGAGACTGGTAGCCATTTATCACCTTAGAAACTGTCACTCTCACTACACATTTATATGGTAATAAAAGGACTGATGCCCATGTAGTGGTCTAGAATACAAGTGAATATGACCAGATCTTTTTATTGATGTATATTCTACCAATGATTGTGTGTGTGCATATGCGCGTGTGTTTAATTTCTGTGTAAAGTACATATCAGTTTTCCCCTGCCGTTGACCTCCAGATTTGCTGGACTTCCACTCTTCTAATTCTGAGCTGGCATAGTCATCTGGATTGGGGAGACCTGATATAAAACAGTTGGTTCCAGTGCTGAAGTTAGGCATACCTTTGACAACAGTGAGGTTTCCATTAAAACTATGTCATAAAATCAGAGCCAGTGGCCCTAAGCAAGCGTTAGTTGTGATTATGGCATACCAAAAACTGTAGGCTTTCGAATAATTCGAATATTCAATAATTTCGAATAATTCCTTTTTGATTTCATGAGAATTAAGCTTAAGGATTTGCTATGGCAATTTAATGTTGAACACAGAGCCAATCTGGTGTAGTGGTTAAAGGCACTAGGCTAGAAACCGGGAGACTGTGAGTTCTAGTCTCACCTTGGGCACAAAGGCAGCTGGGTGACTTTGAGCCAGTCACTCTCTCTCAGCCTTGGGAAGGAGGCAATGGCAAACCACTTCCCAAAATCTTGCCAAGAAAACTGCAGGGACCTGTCCATGCAGATACTGGGAGTCAAGACTAACTTGAAGGCACACACACACACACAAATTGGATGGACAATCCTTGGATGACTGGGAAAGTGGGTGAATGTACTATTGTTTTAAGTCAGATTGCAATATATGGAGTGATCATGTACATGAGTGAGACCAAGATCCTGTGTGTGTGTGTGTGTGTGTGTGTGTGAGAGAGAGAGAGAGAGAGAGAGAGAGAGAGAGATGGACTTGGAAAGGAATCTGAGGATTTTTCTTCCTTTAAAAAAAAAAAGTTAAATCTATTTTAGGGCATATGCTACGTTTTTATGCTTCCCCTTCCATAAATATTGAGATACTGGGGGACTCTGCTGATGATTTGGGGAAATTGTGCTTATAGGTGTTCTGGGGACCAGCAACAAAGCCATAAGCAGCCATGGGGCCTTAGGCTGATCGCTCTTGGTGTAGAAAAATCTAGAAATGCCTTAATAAAACAATCACCTTGCCACCAAGAGAAAAAAGATGGAGTTTACCTCCGAGATTCTCATCCTTTTATATCTTATCACACCAGGAGTTCAGGGTTCCACCAGAAACCAAATGGCTTGAAAACAAAAAGATGGTTATAGGCCACGAGCAGAATTGTCTCCTCCTGCTTTGCTCTCAAATACCATCAAAATAATAATGGATGAGGAAGAAATCCCTCTCCAGTTTACATAGAAATGTTTTCCAGTAGAAGAAAAGTGTTGTCTGTTAAAATTTCATCCTGGCAGCACCCAGGAAAGAAGAGAGGGTTGAGCAACTGTTTGTGGGACCCTCAAAACTCCTCTATGTGAAGGGGAAGGACACTGGGTGGTTCTTTCTGGTGGTGCTTGCCTGGCTGAGCTGGAATCTGGGCCCATGCCAGGATCTGCTCCCTGCTAAGCTTATGAAAGGATGGAGCATGTTAGGATAGTTAGGGAAAGTCCCACAGGCTCACTGAGCAGGACGGTGCAGCACCTCTTTCACTGAGGACTGTAGCTGCTGAAGGTCCATGTGGGAGGAGTTCAGACACCACCCCCACAGTAGCACTGTGTGCCACCAAGCCCAAGCCCATGGTGGCACCATTTTGGGCTCTGATGGATAGCATACAGGCATGGCTCTTCATTCTCCTCAGTCTTTCTCCTCCAATTAACATGTTGAAGATTTACTCTGGGTCCCATTACTTCAGTGTCCTACTGCACTATGGGCACCACTAGTTGAGAACCACTGATTTAGGAAAGAACACACACGCACACATAAAATAACAAAATAAAATAAAATAAAATAAAATAAAATAAAATAAAATAAAATAAAATAAAATAAAATAAAATAAAATGCTGGCAACCAGCAGTATCCTCCAGATATCACGTTCTGCTGAGCTAACCACTTAGAAGGAAGCTGGTGGCTGGATTTGGCAACCTGTGAGTCTGATCTAGAGGAGTCCTTATGCTCATTTCTGCTTCCCAGTGAAATGTATTAATCTTTGTGGTCACCACTGTGAATACTGATTTTAATGCTTGTGCAAAGTAGTCAGAAATCCCTGGCTTTTTGGCTGTCAATCTTGCACCTTTTGGAAGGACTACTCTAATTAAAACGAAAATCTTCCCTTTTGAACATAAGTGCCTCATCAAGCTCTTAACAGACAAATCACCCTAATGCAGGGTCATCCACAAAGGAGACCGAACAATCTTTATTTGAACTCCCTGGTGAAAGAAAACGAAGGGTTTTGTTGTTGTTTTGCTGTGTTTTCTAACTTTGCCTCCACTAATTAAGGAGCAGTTTAGCTCCTTACACTTTGAAGTTTCTATTCAGAACCTCTCCAATGCTAAGTCAACAAAAGGCAAGCATTTAGCCAGCCAGTGGCTCTCTAGACCCTTTTTGGCTGCCTAATTAAAGTAATTACTTTATTTTATACCAGGCTTCGTCCTTGTAACATTGCCTTGTAATAATTGAAATTGCGTGCGTGTTTTAGGGGGACTGTTTGACGCCAATGAGGAGACAGTCCTGCTGTCGTAGCATCAAAGTCAAAAGTCCTGGATGTCATTCCCCTATCTTCTTATTAACCTCGCTACAAGAGTAACTCAGAAGAGGTGTTGTCTCTCCTTAAGTGGGCAGGATGTATCCCAGCCCAGCCAATTTTGGTAAAGGGGGGGGGGGGGCTTGTTGCTGTGACTCACTACTTTTTGTGAGTTTGTAAATGGGCCTTTGAAGCAATCAAATGTTTGTTTGCTTGTTATCAATGGTTTGATTTCTTAATGCCCTAGAATTAGAGGTGTGATCCCCCAGATGAAGCTTGTTTTGAAATATGGAATAATTGGGGGAAGGGAGGCACATTACTTTGCATTGTAATTCCTGAGGCCCATTCAATGTCTCAAGATTTAAAAAAAAATCCGGATGGCATCTTCACAAGGTAGCACATTTCAAAGGAAACAGCTCTAGTTTAAATGAGATCAAATCTTACCCATTTTAACATTTAAATGACAATTATTTTTAGTCAGCTACTGTATTATTATTTTAGAAAGTTCCCTTGCCTTTCATTGGCATATCAAAAGTATACCATTTGGGAATCAGAATCAAAAGAATGTTCTTAATTATCATTAAGGGTTTGGAAAATGGTGCTTCCCACCACTTTGAAGTTCTGAGATGTTGGCAAGCCATATTAAAGCAAAGAAGGTTCCTGATAACAGTGAAATGGTAAATTACAAGTCCTATTAAAAAGAAAGGTTTAACCACTTCTGGAAAAACTCTCCGTAGGTGATTCTGACTTCAGTGATTAATCATACAGTAAATCTGTGTTTCACTAGCACTAATAATAGGGGGCTTGCTATTTAATCTTCTTTGGCTAGTGAAAATAAATAATATCTTTTCAGAGTCCTGAGCCCTCCACTATTGTTAATGGTGCCAGCAGGTCTACAGGGCTCACAGTTAAAGCTAATATACCCTACAGTGTCTCAAACTTCTACCAAGTGTGAAACACAAAAGGGAACAGAGAAAAGACAGCATACCTTGACCAGAGATACAGAAGTTTTTTATACATTGCAAAGGTATTTTTTATACATTGCAAAGATGGTGGGAAATTTTTATTTTTTAACTCTGCATTTTAAAAAAAAAAAATTGTCATACAGGTATACAATCTAGAACACAAGTAAGTATGACAGAAAATGCTCTTCCTGAATTAAAACATGATTCATGCAGGATGAAAATCACCCTAAAATGCATTCTAGTAGCAATTATATAGATGAAGCTGTACATTTCATTCTACAGAGACAGGCATTTTATCTTGCCCAAAGTGATCTCTTCCATACTTAATAACTCCTAGGACAAAATATTATCCCCAGGAAAATGTAGAAAGGAGAATCTCTGAAATATGGGAAGACTTCCATAATATGGTAGAATGAAAATAATTACAAGAAACAAGTCCCATTTTGCATATGGCTATTGACTGTATACATTTGGCATATGAATTTCAAATATTGTGACAGCAGAACTACTTCTATAAAGAAGTAGGAATATCAAATGGATGCACATCATCTCAGGCCTTCAACACGTGTGTATTGTCACAATTTGGCTATTCTGAAGGGAAATTCTAGAAATATAGTCCAATACATTTGAAGCAACAAGCTGGATAATATTTAAATGCTTTATACAGCTCTGAATTTAACAATATAATAACAAAAATATAAGACATTTTAGTAGGTTACTAGAGCATGAGTATATGAATAGCCAACTTTTCAGTTCATATTTTATGAAGTTTGGTATTTTGGTAGAAACTTTGCTATATAAGGTGCTAAATGGATCTAAATACAAAATGATTAAGTTGTCAATTGCTGTTCATTTGAATGTCATCTTTTGAAATCAATTACCATTCCAATAACATAGCACAGCATCAACACTACTGATATGTTTAATGAGAAGTGGCCATTCATTTTTTTTTTTTAAATGACCCTGCCTTTTGATCCCCAAATGGGTTTTTAAGGGCCTTTTGAATTAAAACTAACATCTGTCCCCCACAATTAAATCATTAAAACAGAAGTATAATAAAAATTGTAAAGTACACAATCACAACAGGCTGTTAAAACAGATTAAAAGCATGATGGAAATATGTAATTTCTCTTACCTTTCAAAAATTTAAGATAGGGACAGCCAAGGGAATATCTTTTAAATGGGAATCCTATAATTTGCATATTGGCTCCTAGAAGCCACATCAGCAACATTCAGGGAGGGGGGTGAATTTGTATCAAAAAATCAAGAGATCAACTGCAACAGCACCATCAAATTGGTTGATTGTTTATAGGCCATCAAGTCGTTTTCAACTCCTAGCGAGCACATTAGATAGGTTTTTCTCTGTGAACACATCAGAATGGCCCCTTTTTACATGAATTGCATACATGATGCACTTCTATATATACCCATCCAAAATTGCTGCTAAGACCCATTGTCATGTCCCCACCAACTAGCACTTGATGGAACACAGGAAGGAATTGCACCTTTTCTTCTTATTCAAAGAGATATGAATTACTCTTCAGCACAATTTCTATAATATATTACCAAAACAAAATATTAACATAAAACTAATTTATAATAAATTGCAGCATATCCCAATGGTACTTTTAAAAGATAGAGGCTTCCTGTTTCTAGAGTCCATGTGGAGCTTCTATTGATTGTGATGATGAATGATGTCTATTTTAAAGTAATGATCTGCTCATTAAAACAATGCCGATAATAATTCTTATGAACTCCTATAGAAATAAAAGCAACAAATTAATGAAAGTCTGTGATATGGAAGAAGACTGGTAGACTGTGGTCAAGACATAGATTTATGGATTCCCCTTAAGCTGCTTTTGTGAGGAAGCTTTGATAAGGAACATCTGATTTCAATTATCATTAGCTCTGTGTGGCTTCCACTCTGGGACTGATGAGATTTTTGAAAGCAGAGATGTCACACTCCTGAGGCCTTTCATGTCTACCATTAAGAGTTTTGTTAAAAAAAGAAAAAAGCAGTATATAAATGTAATCCAAATATACATAGTATGGAAACATAAGCACATCCTAAAGCAACATAAATTAATATCGGATCAAGATGTAGAACGTCTTCATCTTTGATTTTCAGTTGTCACTTGAATCTCCTAACAGATAAACAAGCAAAAAGCCAACTTTATTTTAATCCATCGGGGTTCAGAAGGTGAGGTCTTAATGAGTTAGCACAGTACAACCACTCTAAGCCAGACATGGAGATTTAAAAACGAAAAAACTCCCAGTGCATGGTAAATAATTCCGGTGGAGTCAGCTTACTGCCATTATCATCCAGTTTTCTATGTGGAGGATTTAACTGATATTTTGATTAATTGTATGGAGGAGCATTCAGTCATGTGAGCCCTTTCTATTCCATCTGAATTATTCAAATCAGATCAAATAATTTCTTACAGACACAAGTAGCATCCTACCCTCACATCTCTAGATTTTACTAGTTCTCTTTTTGTTTGTGTGTAGGATTTTATGGGTTGAGCCCTGTGTAGGATTTTATGGGTTGATCCCTGAATTACGTTTTTGACTGCCCCGTGGATGCCTCTGTTCAGTGCTAAAAACACTGGTATTCAATTTCTTATAAAGAACTGTGACAAAAGTTGTATAATACTTCTACCAATATTATGACAGCAGCATACATTGAATTTAGTGGTTTTATTATTTCTCTGCTATTCTACTGTCCCAAGGACAAACAGGGCACCAAGGAAGCTTATATATCTGGACTGGAACAGAAAGATGTTCAGCTCCATAAGGTCAGGCATGGATTGCATGACCTAGCGAGAACAAAACTGGAGGCAGAACCAAGCTTCCATCCATTCCAAATTTAATTTTTAAGTGGTTGGATTCCTTCCTAGTACTGATAAGATAGTCTTCTAGTTCTTCAGTAAATATATTTCAAAAAGAAAAGAAGAATGATAGATGATAGTTATTTTAGCTTCCTTCCTTCCTTCCCTCCCTCCCTCCCTCAGCTCTACTCTACTTTTACCTGAAATTATAATCCTAACATATGTGTCAGAAAGCAGGTTGGGAAAAACTAATTTATAAGAATCAATTCCCTTCTCCCATCTCTCTCTCTCTCTCACACACACACACACACACATACACACACAAACTTCTTTGTAAATTCTGCCAAGGGAAAATGGCATTTATGGCATGGAAAGGTTGCCATAAATATGCAAATGGAGAATTCAGTTTCACAAGGTTCATGTTACCTATCAGTCAATCAAGCAAGAAAGAAAATCATCTAGCTACTGAGTACTAAACTTCATGACCCATAGATGAAACCTCTCACGTAAGTATCACAATCAGCAGTCAACAGCAGCAGCAGCAACAAATTTTTGAAGACTGAAAAATTAAAAACAATTGTGTTCTCTTGAATGTACTCAGCATTTGGAAACATGTTGTTGTGCCTGAGATTAAGAAATCCTGCAAGGACCAAGCAGACCTTTCCAAATGTAATTGTTCTTTATTGTTACATATCAAGTGTTGGAAATGAATGTCTATTAAGAGGTTCTGCAGCTGTGAGCCCTCCAAGGTGGTCCAGACAACAAGCACAAACTATGAGTACTAACACTACATTTATTGTAAGGTTACAGTAACAGAATCTTGCATGTCTGTTACAGTAACAGAATTTTACTTTTACTTTCCAGAAAACTAGGGAGGGTCCCTTCTGGGATGTTTCCCACACCCCTTTTCCTTCAGTGAGCTGAGATACTTTTTGCATGATGGTTCTCTAGTCTGTGGCTCTTCCTTCTGTCTCCCAAGGTCATTCCCTCCTACCATTACAGCAGTATACAAACTAACTACACACCATACTTCCAACCTGTCCAAAAATATTAATGTTAAACCATAACTCCCTATAGATACACATGATTTACTTTTTTCATTTATTTAGTTCATTTCTTAGTAACTTTGCAAAGCTGTGGTCTTCTCAATGTAAATATTCAATTCCATATCCATATGACAAATTCATATAATTTGAAATGAATTTAAAGGTGAGAACAAGCCAGAATAAAACTTAAATAACAAGAAAAATAACAAGCAAACTTAAATAATATATATAAGAAAAACCTTTGTATTCAAAGCCAACGGTGGTGGTAGGAGAGGGACCCTATATTTATAAAAAATGTTCAAAAATTTCTGTTTAAATTTTCTCATCCAAATTGCAAGCAAATGTATTTGGTTCTTTGTGCAGACATTCTGGAATGTAAATGCAAGAGTCGGTTTGGAGTTTAAGATCACATCTTTATTAAAATTCACAAACTGCAATGAGAAGGCGAAACACGAAGCTCAGGCTTAATTGTATGGAGACAGCAAGAGCAAGTCCAACCATTTCTGCAGTGGATGACTTCACACTGGATCAAGGCATCATTTCTGACTGTTTCTACCCACTCATTAAATCAAATGAACCAACAGCTTCCCCTCAATCTCATACAGGAGTGGTTCGCTTCTGGGAATGCATTTTTAACTTCTCAGCAGAGCCTACAGCTCTGAAATTCCTGGTGGTTGACCAGGAAGTACTAGCCAAGTCTGACCCTACTTGCCTTTTTGATACCAGCCAAAGATCAGCTAAATGCTGCCATGGAGTTAGGCTTAAGGGATAGGCAGGCGTTACATCCTTTCACCTTAAACTTAGTGGAGGTTCTTAGTAAGATAAACTGTGAAATACAGTGGTACCTCGGGTTACAAATGCCCCCCCTTACGAATTTTTCGCGATACGATCAGCTCCGGCCCCAAAAATTTACCTTGCTGTGCGACCTCCGCCCTGCACTACGAACCGGATCCGCGGCCATTTGCCCTGCTGCCACGCGGTTGCGGCTTCCTGTGGGTGAGATCGCAGTAGCAAGGAGACGTTCGGTGAGGCTTGTGTTGTGTTTTGTGGCGTTTGGAAGGTTTTTGGTGTGCTTGTCAGCATGGCTCCAAAGAAAATGCAGAGCCATATGTATTTACATTGAACCTTATGGGGAAATTTGCCTCGCGGTGCGACCAAATCGAGTTGCGATCAGAGTCACGGAACAGATTAATTCGTAACGCGAGGTACCACTGTAATCCCTTTTGCTCTCAAACCACACTAGCTGCAGTGAAGCAGAAAGCCCATTCAACAAAATAGACCAAAACACCCCCACATGAAACATTATAGTACAAAGTGGGCCAAAAAGATAAGTCCAAAAACTTAATTCAGGAATCAACTTCTAAAATCCTACACAGATCATACAAAAGGGTGACTAGTAGAATCTAAAGATGGGAGGGTAGGATATGCTGAAATCTTGCATTGCTTTACCCTGGCTAAATGGATATCTTAGTTAAGTATGATGTGAAGCCTTGACAACTTCAGCTACTGGTCTATCACTCAAAATAGTTCTGGCCAGCTTCATTAGACTATGAGAATTGGACTATGAGAAAAAAATAACATTTCTATGCTACTATTTTGACACCATCTTCCCAGTAAAGGAGTCTTAAAATTGGCCCTCACTTGGCTTCAGCCACATATTTTCTACAACTTGCTCACCACTCACACATGAAATGGTGAATCAAACTCACAGTTTCTTGACTACCCTATTTTATTGCACCATGCAAATTCCACCCCCCCCAACACCCAAAACAAATGCAATGGTGGTTAGCTATACATAGCTAGCTTTCTGTCTCAGAGGCGCTATTAGGAAGCATATGCAGTCCACTGTTTTTATTTCAGTTTTTCTTTTTAAAATTTCAGCTTCACTATCCCAAAATTAAAATGAAGCTGGTTTTAGGAGCTGTGTAAAAATTATTTCCATTCCATTACACACCCATGAACCCATACAGCAAGGCGGGCATACAAATGTTGCTAGGCAGCTATGAAGTATGACATGAAAAATAGGCTAGAAACTGGGAGACCATGAGTTCTGGCCCTGCTGTAGACACAAAGCCTGCTGGGTAGTTTTGAGCCTGTCATTCTTTCTCAGCCCTAAGAAGGAGGAAAGAGCAAACTGCTTCCCAAATAATTGTCAAGAAAACTACAGGGATTTGTCCAGACAGTTACTAGGAGTCAAGACTAACTGAAAGGCAGCCAGAACAAAAAACAAAACCTGATATATGACCCATAAAAAAAAGAGACTGTATCTTTTTATGTGTATAAATATACAAGAAAGCAAAACTAATGTCTCAAAGGCATTAATTTTCTCTATAAAATATATATTGCTCACAATTCTAAGGAGATATGTAGAGTAGCATGCACTTGCTCATAGTCTATGTTATATCTAATGTCCTAAATATTATATTTCCTTGAGATAATGATGATGATGAGCATGGTAATAACCTGCATATTTTATTTTTTTAAAGTGGAGAAGGGGAAAAGGTATGTAAAATAAAATAATTTATATGCTTCACTAAGGATTATATATTAAGTATGTTCATGCCTGTCATGAAAATGGTATGCCATAGATGTCTTCCTTGACATACCAGAATTAAATAAAAGTCTTATCCACAAATCTGGTGTTTCCTAAAATCAAAATGCACTTTTTAAGATTTTCCTTACAAAACTTAGAAATTCAGTCCACAGAAATGCTAGGAAGCAGCAGTCACCATGTTGCCACACATGAGATAATTTAATCTTTGTTCTGTTTTATCCTCATAGAACATTTTCCAGTTATTTGGACAAGCAAAAGCTGGAAATTCATTTCCTAAACAGGAGCATTTGATGTTGCCTGGTCAGTGAAGTCTAATGCCTCATCTTAAAGTTGTATAGGATAAATAATAAAATGTTTCTAGAACTCATGGTACTTACTGATCTGACAACTTCTATCTCCAGCAGGTCTTGCTGACACACAGTTTCTAAAATGAGAGCTATTGGGGTGGACAGTCTGTGGTTATGCTGTGATGAGAAAATCTTATCAAATTGGCTCCAGCTAGGTTAAGTAGATAAGGAGAGAGAGAGAGAGACAGGATTCAAGACAAAGACAAAGGAGAAGAAAAGGGCAGAGTTGAAAGAGAACAAGAAGTCTGGAGAAAGTAGTAGACAGAGAGTGGGCAATGACACTCTCAGTTCAGTGGAGTTGCTGTTCTAAAAGTTTGAGCAGGAAAGTGGAACCGTGGCAGTTCACGTGGTGGTGGGGGGGGGGGGATGTGGGAGGCAATCCATTACCAGGGAGGTATATAAAGTAAAACATAAGTAGGTTTCTGTACTAAGTTTGCATAGGATTCATATCCTATGCAAACTTAATATAGAAGCCTTTGTCCTACTTTGCAGAGTTAAACATAAGTACTGTTATTGATATAACACACCTTACAGTACTCCAGAAGATTACCTAGACCCATTTCTGTTGGGTTTCAGGCTGGGATTCGGTATGGAGACAGCCTTGGTTGAACTTGTGGATGACCTGTGGTGGAGCTGGCGGGGAGGTGGTGCATCCATTCTTGTGCTCTTTGATTCCTCAGTGGCTTTTGAGACCAATAACATGTTATTCTTCTGGATTGCCTGGGAGATTGGAAACTGGGGGCACCATTTTACAGGGGTTCTCTTCCTTCCTGGCCAGTTCTAGTCAGTGTTGGAGGAAGAGGATGAGGCTGCTTCCTAGGGTCCTCCTTTGTGGGGTGCCCCAGGACTGGGTACTCTTTTCCTTCTTGTTAAACATCTACAGGAAACTTCTGGGTGAGGTCATCTGCTTGTTTGGGGTTTGGTATCATCAATACACTGATGATTCTCAACAATATCTTTTGACCCTGGGCTGGCTAAGCGAGCCTGTCAAGGTCCTGTCCCAGTGCCTGGAGGGTATGTGAGCCTGGATGGCAAGCAACCAGCTCCAATTCAATCCTACCAAGACTGAGTGGCTGTGGTTATTATCCAGCAATTTTCCATTTTTAATCTTGCACAGAGTCCATTTGGATGGTGCACATTCTGGAAGAGCAGGTGGCAGCTTTGGCCGAGGAGGCCTTTACACACTTCCATCTTGTCCACCAGTTGTACCCTTATCTGGATTGGGAGACCCTTCATACAGTCACTCATGCTCTAGTCACCTCACATCTCAACTACTACAATGTACTCTATGCGGGGTTGCACTTAAAGACCACTGCCAAATAATACCCACAAGTGGGAAGGCATTCCTCAAGGATAGAAATTTCACAAGTACATATGGGGATATATGACATTGGTAGGCCAAAGTCACAGGAAGTCTGGCACTGACAATGCCAGTACTGTAAAAGGAGTTCCCCACATTACATGGGCACATGCAAAAGGAACACCAAATGTGGGCAACTTGCACCAAAGTAAACTTGAAATTATCAAGGCAGAAAGGATGGGTATTAAAATGAATAACTGAGTTTAGGTGGATCAGAATGGGCCAGTTTAATTCAGATAACTATATGATATAATCTTCACAGCATACCAAAAAGTGGAATGGAAATGACACTAAAAAAGACCACTTAATACATACTCAGCTACTGTACAAACTAATTCATCATAACAGCATATCTATTACAATTAGTGGATATACAGCAGGTTCATCGTTATACATTGTTTTTCCAGAAAGGACTTAAGACCTGTATCTGTCAGCTCGCATGGGGCAACAAGAGTTGTAATCAATCCTGGGGTGGCTGGCACCCTGATGACACTCCCTGAGCTGTTCACCAATTTTATCATCCCTTGGAATTTGTTTATTAATTATTTAAGATTGTTTTATATTGTATTTTAATGGATTTTATCTCTTCTGTAAACCAGTATTTTTTTAATGATATGGGCGGTGACAAATTTGATATATTAAATAAATAAACAAACAAACATATGTATCTGTCATGGAAGGAAGAACAATGGAGGTCAACACTGAAAAGGAATTAAAGTAATTCATTGAATGAACAATAAATAACCACAAGGAAAGTGGATTATTATATAGAGAAGAGGTAAGTTTAAATAAAAAATGAGAGGTCAGCATGAGGTTGTGCAATTGGTGACATTTTTGTGGGCTTGCTACTGACTGATTGTTATTTTCAGCAGTTCTAAGAAAGGTCTGCCTTGATTCAATCAGGAATGGATAAGATACCAGTGGACAGTCTTTGTTTTGATCCAAACAAGGATGGAAAGGTGTTAATGGAAAAAAATTGCTGCCAGGATAATCTTTGCCAGTCCAGTAGCTGATAGTAAAGAAATGGAGTCTGAGAAGCGATGATTTGTGATTGGGCAACTTTTGAATATGCATGGAGGAGGAGATGTTCTTTATTATGCTTACATAGTCTACTGCAGAAGACTTTAAGGGATTCTATGATGGATTGTAAGAGCTGTTGGATGCAGGATCTAGAGTTATTACTAATGGCTGGCTGGAATGCAGGGATAGGTCAATAGATTCTGCAAAGAGAATTACTTCTGTTGCTGCTTCAAACAGCATAAACACAGACTGTACATATGAAGATTGCCAGAAGGACAACACCGAAATCCAACTGAATATATAATAGGAAGTAGAAGATGGAGAAGTGCCAGGTGCAGATTGTGGGACAGACCAGGGATGATTGGTGTCAAATATATGGGGTAAACTTGGAAAATTATAGAGAATAGGTGTGCCAGTAAAATATGATCTGGAAAATATATAGTCAGAAACCAACTTAAGGAACAAATTCAGTATTCTTAACTCACACCAAAGAGCTATAAAAAGAGATATAGAAACTGTGAAAACCAAGTAAGAAAAAAAAAATCCCAGAATTTCTAAGAGAAAAGGAGTAAATTTCAGGACCACTATTACAATAGCTAGGAAAAGATAAAGAATGAAACACAGAATGCTGAATTCTGATTCCTGATACCTTAATCAAGAATGTCAGCAAACAGAAGAACGTAACAAGATTTTTTTTTAATGTGATCTTTTAAAGATGATTAGAAAAATCACACGCAGTTGTACAGCTAAAATAGGAATGGGCAACACTAATCACAGAGGAGATAAGATAGAGGCAAATAGGATTAAAACAGGATGAAAGACTATACAGAAACCCCAAACAAATGGGATTATAGAAAAAGATTTATAGAGAGAGAATATATTAAGGAACTGACTGAATAGACAACAGTAAAATAGGAAAGCACTTGGCACAGCAAATTATCTAAAGCTATAAAGAAGAGACAGTTAAATGTTAACAACTTTATGTCAACAGTATGGAAAAGACTATATTGCTTAGAAATCAGACAAGATCAGTGTATATGGCTACACTGAAGAAAAGAGATGTCAGAGAATGTGCAAATTACAGGACCATTCCACTAACTCCTCCTGCAAGCAAAGATTTGTTTAAGATCTTACCAAAAAAATAATTGAGCCATGCATAAAGAGAGGCAGGTTTCAGAAAAGACAGAAGGTCATAGGATCAGATAGTTAATGTAAGATGGATGATGGAGGGAACAATACAAGAAGATTTGCCTTCCTTTCACAGACTACAGCTCACTGTGGAGCATATTAAGGATAATGGACATCTTGATTATTCTTCTGAAGTTGCTGTAAGAACTGATTTTGGGGAAACAGTGGTACAGATAAGGAAGGCAGTGAGACAAGGAATGATGAGTAATGTCCCCAGATCTCTTTAACATAGACAATGAATATATTCTAAGTTCAGGACTGGAAGAAACAAATCAAAATAGCAGATCAAAACACAAATAATTTGAGATATGCAGATAACATCATTTTGTTGATGTAGACCAGCTCATTATGAAACTTAAAAAATAGAAAATTAAAAATCTGGGTTAATATTAAATATTCAGATAACAAAAGTAATATCAGTATACATGCTTATTGAATTTACAATTGTTTCCGTGAGGCTCAAGGAAGTAAAGGGAAGACTAAGCCTAGGAAGGAAGGCAATGACAAACTTAAGCAACTTTCATGAAAGATAAGGAGGTTTCAATAACATCAGAATAATTAAAGCAATGGCCTTTCTGATGTTATGTACAACATGAAAGCTAGACATCAAAAAAGGGTAAGAAAAAGACACTTTGAATGATGGATCTGGATAGTAAAAGTATCATGGACTCTAAGAAGAACTAATCAATCAGTCCTGGACCAAATAAATGGCTGTCTCTTTAAAGAGATGATCAGGAAGCAGAAACTCATATGCTTTGAGAATTTGATGTGAAAAAATGAGGAATTATATATTGCAAACTTGAGAGAAGACCACAAATAATGTGGATGGAAGGGATCAAAGAGATTACTGGAATGTCCTTGGAGGAACTATGACTTAATACAAAAGATAGATGTAGCATTTGTCCACATAATCATGAGGAGTCAGTACCAACTAAATGGTTCCTAACTAACCATGATCATAAAGTTTCATAACATGCCCACAGATACAGACAACTGAGATACTTCTCAAAACTCTACCAAAGTATTTAGCCCCAAGCTACATATGAACTGAATAAAGTTGACAACAGTTTTCAGTAAAAATAGTTATTTCAAAGCTCTGAGTATTCCATACAGTTCAGATTCTCACAAATCACTTTCAAAAAGAGAGATCTATTTCTGAAATTTATTTCATTCTCTTCTTTTTCCTTCATGTCTAGAGACTTCAGCTTTCAAAGTTCTGAGCCCTAAATTGGCAAATGTAAATCACTGCAGATTGGACTTTAATAGGCAATTCTCTTGGGATACAACATTTAAGTTCATTTTGTAAATTCCTCTGGGTAATTGCAGTCATTCATTAAAGTTTGTTTCATTAAGATCCTTAATTTGGCTTAAAAACAGCAATGAGCTCTTCCTTAAACATGAACAAATTTAATACACCATGAAGATTTCATGGATTGGAGAGTCAGTTTCTCAGATGGATGAAGGATTTTTGTCAGCTAGCAGCTGCATGTTCATACATGACTGTAAGTTAAGTATAACAATTCCCACTTGGCTTGATGATACTGACACTTTTGTTCTTATCAGATAGATGATTCTATCATATTCAGTTCCAGTTCTGGAAGCATTGGTAGGATGACTCCTGCCTTTATCATCATACCAACGGATTATGCAATGTGTTCTATGTGGGACTGCCTTTAACAATTATTTGGGAGCTGAGGTTGATATAGAACACAGCAACCAGGATGCAGGTCCTTTTGTTGTTGTTTAGTCGTTAAGTCGTGTCCGACTCTTCGTGACCCCATGAACCATATTGCGCCAGGCCTTCCTATCTTTCACTGCCTCCCTGAGTTTGCTCAATTTCATGCTCAATGCAGGTCCTACCATTGAACAATAACATCACCTTTGTGATCACTGCAGTGGTTATCACCTCAAAAACCCTAATGGCACAAAGCCAGATTTTTTCAGGGACCACCTTCTCTATAATGACTCTATCCATCCTGCCAGGACACCTAGAGAGGACTTGCTTCATATTATGCCCTTTCCTGAAGTGAAGTGAAGTGATAGACTACTCTTAGAGATATGCTTCATCCCCTCACTTCTGGTCTTTAGAAAACTTCTTAAAATGTTTCTTTTTAGGTGAGCTTTAGAGGGGTTTTTTTCATACCTAGTAAGAATGGAGGATAGCCAACAAATTTTATTCTGCTCATCTTGCATTTATAGTTTTGAATTATTCAGTTGGGGAGATGTTGCTGGAGATTCTTTTCTTCACTACACAGAGTTGTTTGGGGCAATAGAGAAATGTTGTAAGTAAATAAATAATTCTTGGGTTTTCAGTTTCAGAGGGGGCTGCACTCTTATTCTTAGCAATATAGAATTGGGCAAAGAGAGGTTGCAAAGATTTTTGACAGAACAACAAAAAGCATTAGTTCAACTACATTTTTTCTTTCATCATGGGAATAATAATGTGAACCTACCTCTAAGGGAATAGTTGAACAGGGTTTAGCCTTGCTTGCTAAGAACTGAGACAGCTATATGTTAAAACAAAAGGAATAAAAGCCATCAATTATTCCAAAAAGTAGTGAATTATTCTTGCAATGTACAATGAATGGATTGTATACAGTACATTAATTCCAAATACAAAGTGATCCAGGTGTTATCTTTGCTAGCAGACTACCCACATGCATAGAAACAAAGGATTTTGCTTTAAAAGAAAACCTCTTCTCATATTTAGTTAGATTCAAAGTCTATTGGAACATTTCTTCAACTGGCTTCTGAGAAAACCATCCATAGTATACAGCAGTGTTTCTCAACCTTAGCAACTTTAAGATGAATGGACTTCAACTCCCAGAATTCCCCAGCCAGCCATGCTGGCTGGAAATTCTGGGAGTTGAAGTCCACTCATCTTAAAGTTGCCAAGGCTGAGAAACACCGGTATACAGCATTTCCACTCAGAGCTGTTAACAATGCATTCTCTGTCATGGTTTCAACCCTATGGAACACCCTCCCTCAGAGATACAGACAGTCCCAGCCTTGCTGCCTTTTGGATGGCTGGGAAGACCTGACTTTAACCCCAGGCATTGGGGTCAGATTGTTAGTTTGGAAGTTCTGGTGTGGATGTACAACAGAGGTGTCTTATGTTTTAATGTGTTTCTCAACTTGAAGTTGTGTATCTGTGTGTGTGTGTGTGTTTTATTATTGCTGGTGTTTTATGGTTTATGTTCTCCATCTAGAGTTTCATCAGAGACATGGGCAGCCTTATAAATTTGTTCAATAAATAAAATTTGATTTTAACAGTGATTTTCATGAAAAGTGTCATTGACAAATGTGGTGGGATTACAGGATTAAATTGATGCTGAAGTATTTCTAGAATTGCCAATTCCCATGATTAATGTGGACTTTTTATGTGATAATGTGAACACACTAGAACTACTATAGTGGCCCTTGAAAATATGACAGGTAATGGCAGTCAGTGTTTTTGAAATCATTGCTGTATTGATCAGAATGGTCATATCTAAATTCTACTTCTAGCAAATTACTGTATCAAATCTAATTATAATCATTGGTCATCAAAGCTTCTGGTTTACACATTCAGGATTCATAATTTTCACACAAGCTTGCAACTGATGCTTATAGTGAATGAAAACTTCAGGGCCACAGCAGTGTAGGATGTCTATAAAGTCTTGTTTCCTGCAAACACAACAATAAAAAGTTGAGCACTGTTCTAAGAGGTACAGGTGAAACTCGAAAAATTAGAATATCGTGCAAATGTTTATTTATGTCAGTATGGCAACTCAAAAGGTGAAACCAATATATGAGATAGACGCATTACATGCAAAGCGAGATATGTCAAGCCTTACTTTGGTATAATTGTGATAATTATGGCATACAGCTTATGAAAACCCCAAATTCACAATCTCAGAAAATTAGAATATTACATGACATCAATAACACAAGGATTGGAAATAGAACAATATTGGACCTCTGCAAAGTATAAGCATGCATATGTACTCAGTACTTGGTTTGGGCCCCTTTTGCAGCAATGACTGCCGCAATGCGGCGTGGCATGGATGCTATCAGCCTGTGGCACTGCTGAGGTGTTATGGAAGACCAGGATGCTTCAATAGCGGCCTTCAGCTCCGCTGCATTGTTCGGTCTCATGTCCCTCATCTTTCTCTTGGCAATGCCCCATAGATTCTCTATGGGGTTCAGGTCAGGAGAGTTTGCAGGCCAATCAAGCACAGTAATCCCATGGTCACTGAACCAGGTTTTGGTACTTTTGGCAGTGTGGGCAGGTGCCACGTCCTGCTGGAAAATGAAGTCAGCATCCCCATAAAGCTCCTCTGCGGAAGGAAGCATATAGTGCTCCAAAATCTCCTGGTAGACGGCTGCGTTGACCCTGCACCTAATGAAGCACAGTGGACCAACACCAGCAGATGACATGGCTCCCCAAATCAACACAGACTGTGGAAACTTCACACTGGACTTCAAGCATCATGCATTGTGTGCCTCTCCATTCTTCCTCCAGACTCTGGGTCCTTGGTTCCCAAATGAGATGCAAAAGTTGCTCTCATCAGAAGAGAGGACTTTGGACCACTGGGCAAGAGACCAGTTCTTTTTTTCTGTAGCCCAGGTAAGATGCTTCTGACGTTGTTTGTTGTTCAGGAGCGGCTTGACAAGAGGAATACAACATTTAAAGGCCATGTCCAGGATCCATCTGTGTGTGGTGGCTCTTGATGCACTAATTCCAGCCTCAGTCCACTCCTTGTGAAAGTCCCCAACACTTTTGAATGGCCTTTTCCTGACAATCCTCTCCAGGCTGCAGTCATCCCTGCTGCTTGTACACCTTTTTCTACCACACTTTTCCCTTCCACATAACCTTCTATTGATGTGCTTTGATACCGCACTTTGGGAACATCCAACTTCTTTTGCAATGACCTTTTGGGGCTTTCCCTCCTTATGGAGGGTGTCAATGATGGTTTTCTGCACAACTGTCAGGTCAGCAGTCTTTCCCATGCTTGTGATTCCTACTGAACCAGCCTGAGAGACCATTGAAAGGCTCAGGAACCCTTTGCAGGTGTTATGGATTCATGAGCTGATTAGAGTGGGACACTTTGAGCCTAGAATATTGAACCTTTTCACACTATTCTAATTTGAAATTAATTTCTAATATGAAAGAGTTACAGTGATCAGTTAGGTGCTTTTTTCTCCCCTGGTTCCATGAATTCCTTCCTAATGTGTTTTCCAGATTAATTTCTGTATAACAATTACACTGGTTTCTGAGGTTTCATAAGGTGATTTCTAATTTTCAGGGAGGTCATGGCATCAAAATATTTCTTGCAGCAATAAGCAACCCCTTTTATCTGTCCTAACTAGGGTTACAATTGTTAAATGTGGGTGCCATGAAAAGATTGTGACATGAATGACACACTCTGCAATCACTTTCCAATCCATCCAGTTGTATCTTGTGGTCTATTTTTATGGCTTGCTGTGCACCCAACTTGAATGTAAAGCCTATGAATGTCCTCCTAACAGCCTCATCTACCATTTTTCTGTTTTTCCTTTACTGGAACCCCCCTGTACTTCAATATGCAAAATAACAGCAATATTCCTCTAAAATGTGTTTTGGGCCAAAGCATCTTGGGAAAGTTATGGAATTTGTAAATGGATCTGTAAATGGAAAAAGTTCCATCTCCACTGGAACTTCCCATGTTCATACTCTAATTTTGTTCCAGAGGAGAGAAATTTGCAATATATATATATATGGAGCAGAGGGTAGAGGAGGAGAAGGAATTCTGCTCACATAGCATTAATATCCATAATTAGTGGATAAGGAATGTGTGGAAAAACTGCCTGACAATAAGATCCATAAAACAGTGAAACAGTCTGTCCCAGAAGGTTATGGGTACTCAATCATTGGTGGTTTCTAAGAAGAGATTGGACAACCACCTCTCAAGGATAATTTAATTGATTTTCCTGCACACTGGGGAGGATTGGACTAGATAATCTTGAGAGCCATTCCAACTTACAATTCCATATTTCCATCTTCCTTTTTTTCTGTTTGAAAAACAAGCCCAACACAGCTAGATGAACTTCGCCGTTAGAAATTTAATGTGTATTCCTGTTCTGAAAACCAGGACCTGAAGGCTGTTTCTGTAGAACTCCAAATCTTACACCTGGCCCAGCAAAAACTGCCCAAGTACTTACACTACATAAAATCTTGTAAACAGAGCCAACAATTGCTAAACGTCTTTACCACTTGGGCCTGGCATAGCTAGACTCTGAGGCTTTGCAGCTGTGTGGCACTGAAGAGCCACCCATTTGTGGTTGACCGTATTGCTAGCCACCAGCAGCCTAGCAGAGCAGGGATTTTTAAAAGATCTATAATTCCACTCTGTAAAAATATATCAGATGAGATTTGCAGAGAGTAAAAATTGCTGCCTACTCAAGAAATGTGCCACCCCCATTTTGCTGGGTAATATTACAGCTTGGTGGCACAAAGCTACCTTGCTGATACCTGGCTTGACAGGTCAGTAGCAATTCTTATTGCTGTGAAATATATTTTCAATGGGTGGGAGGGTGCCTTTTATATTCAGCTTCAATCTTTTAATTTTCTATGGTAATGATTAGGGTAAATCATTAAGTGAGGGCTGCCAGCTGTGGTTTCAACCAGAAAGCAAACTATCTCTTGATGCAAAACATTCTACCGAGATCTTGCATTTCACTCCATTTTCATGCATTCCTGCAGGGCTGAAGTTTCCTCTTACATTAAACAATTTAATTGGTTTATAGAAAATAAATTATGAGCAAAGTCATTTAATTGATGATATATTGGAATAAGTTAAGGGTGGATATTTATATGCCGCTTTGATCCAAAATAAAATATATGAAAATTAAAGCCATAAGATAAGTCTTTGGAGATGCAAATGTGTGGCACCAGTAGTCCCTAGAGACAAAGGCTTCATATTAGAAGTTTCTGACTTTCCATGTATAGTATCAACAGTCATTTTTAGGTTGTTACAACTACCCATGTAAGCTGCTTCCAGTACAGCTTTTTAGCTAATGATTAGGAGCCTAGATTCCCAGCTTTCTAATAAAGGAGAGAACAACCCTCTAGTTCTTAGAGAACCTAGGATATGTGATCAAATGTACAACCTGTATTGTGTCCAATCATTTCATGAGAAACCAACATGTTCCCATCTTTCTGTCTGTTTCAGCTAAAGTCACAGCCTTGCCTAACAATTTATTGCAGTCAGCCATAGAGATAGGTTCCAAGTGACTTTTTTTTTTTTTTGACTGCAGGGACTTCCAGTTCATTTTTAACTTACATTTTGGTCTATTGTCCTCAGCTCCGGGTATTGTTTATATGAAGCAGTGGAAAAATCCTGAATTTTAGGACAAATCTAGGCTAAAGTAGAAGGAATGACATAAGTTTATGCTATTTTTAGCTTGGGTTATTTCATGCCAAAATGATAACAATTCAGTTTATATACAGTACTTGCTTTTTTGCGGGGGGGTGGGGGGATGTCCTGCCCAAATAAAATCTCCCATTAGATTCATGTTATACTTAGGCAGGATGCTATATCCGAATAAGTCTTACATCAACCTGACCAAAATAATCCAATGTTGTTACTCTGAAACAACTCATAGTATACAATATTGCAATAATATTGTGGGCCAATGTTGTTTTACAGTCCACTCCATGTACAGTATGTGTGCTTGTGAGGAAGAGTGACTATAAATGTAAGGTGAGAAAGTGGAAGAAAAAAATGCAGCAGTCGTGGGGAATGGGGGTGGGTGGGAGAGAAGGAAAGCTCCCAAATAATATTCATGGAATTCTAAATATTTTTTAAAAAATAATAAACATTAAATATCAGCTGAAATCTCACAAGCTCACAAAGCCCTGGGCAATTTTACTTTGTTCCCTCAAAATCTTATGCAATTTTAAGAGAACACAGGCAGGATGAAAACAAAATTTTAGTCATTTAAGGGTTTTTTTAAAAAAAAGATGGCAATATTTACATCTTTGTCAAGATTGTACAATGAGGATTACCATATGAATACGTTTTCATAGAACTCCATCCAACACCATGTTAATGAGCCATCACATCTTCTAAGTTTCTGGCTCAGAGTTGGATAGCCAGAGAAAGATGATGAAAGGAATAGTCTGCTCCACTAGTAGTGTCTGTTCCATGAGTAGATGGACACACTTAATAGGATCCATGCAATTCTCCATGCCATTAACTATAGTAAGTCAATATGGGAATGTGCACCTCACTAAGCATCCCCCAGATATAAGTACAGGTAGTCCCCAGGTGAAGAATGTTCGGGTTACAAATGACCCACAGTTAAGAACAGAGCCTATTGTAGCAAAATTCAAGTGAAATACAAAATGATTTGAATTCAGTACACAATGGTTTGGGTTCATTACACAATCCTACTTATACAGTATTATACAATAATACTGTTCCGGCTTACATACAAATTCAACTTGAGGACACACCTTGGGAACGGAACTTGTTCTTAAACTGGGGGACTCCCTGTATACTTCAGGAAGGCAATATACACAAGCCCACAAAGAAAAAGAGAAATTGATGAGAGATTATTTCATCCAAACCTTCCTTATACCTTCCATACTTCCTTTCAAGGTCCTTTTTTAAACAATTAAAAATAAATAAATCTATCGGACATATGTGTTGCTTTCATGTTAATCTTGGATTGTCCTGTTTGATCTCATTTAATAATAGTGAGAACTCAGTGATGCAAGAGAATCTAGACGTTTTCAGTGTGTCTCCTCCGACTGAGAATTCAATGAGCATAGCTTCTCTCCTTGGTGTTCTCAAGCCATAAACACGTGGTTTTCTTTTTGTGGTTAAAGCCCAGATGAAAGCCATGTGCTTGTAGTGGGAAATGCCATGAAAAGCAATTTTCTCATGGCAGTCTATCAAAGAGGAGAAATACAAAGATTAGCAAGGAGGTCTCAGACAAATTCTCATTCTCAGTTCTTTTATTCTAAGTTAGGGATGTTGGGTGTATTATCACTGAGTGAAGTGCATGTGTATGCGCTTGGCATTCTGGGAATTAGGCCTTTTCATTCCCTACTGAAATGTGGAATGAGCAGTGAAAGTCTGAAACTAAGTTGGGTTGGATTCAGAATTTTTCTTCCTTTGATGAGAACTTCTACTGAAAGAACATTTTCTATTGAATGAAAGCTTCACCCACTGGACCAATGGACTCTTGGATTAAACAGATGGGTCTCTTTTTTCATAATATTTTTATTAGAGTTTTACATAATTAAAAGCTAATACATAATTAGAAGAGACATACAAACAAAGAAGAAGAAAGAGAACAAGAAAGAGGAAAAGGAAAAGGAAAAAGAAAGACATATTAAAAGTGATTCCCTGCTCCCTCCAGACAAATATAAGCATTTACAGTAACTTTTAATACCTTCTCTGATATTACAGAAAAATAAACTCTTCTTCCCATTTCTCATCACTAAACAATAACCAAATTATTTAAAAAATCATCCATTAGTTTTACACAGCAAAAGCATTCAGAGTACCAGTAATAATAACCCATATATTTTAAGCTTAATCAATTACATGTATGTTACAGTTTGACTTATAACTTTCTCTAATAAGGAAAACATATAAAAAGTATCCCCATAAGCATAAAGAATATCAATAATAGTAACATATATGTTTTAAGCTATGTCCAATAGGTCCTTTTTACATACTAACCCCTAACTTTCTCTTACAAATAGGAAATAAAAGATTCATCCCTACGTAAAAAAATCTTTACATCATCTTGCAGTCCTGGTCAGAAAAAAGTTTCCAATAATAACAACCCAAAATAAAAACTTATACAATTTAACCCTGGTCAAATAAGTCTACTTTGAACACCTTTTTCTTCTTTTTAAGAGGCTTGATCTTCAGTCTTCAAATAAAGCCCCACATAGTGATTTCTTATCGTTTTCTCCATCTGTTTTCAGAAGCAACTACAGAAATTTAACGCTTCCCTTCTATGGATCCAAGGTAAAATAACTCTCCAACTCACCCTTCTGATTTGTAATCTGGATATCCCCTTTAACTGTTAAAACATCAGTCAGCAAAGTTTGTATATCCATTACAACTTCTTTCTCCATGTCGCTCTTGTAATCAAACATCTTTAAGTTCATTTTCAGATCCACAACATCTTTTTTCCATATCTTCCATATCTCTTTTATAATCTGACATTTCTTTAAAGTCCATTTTAAACTCCTTATTCAGATCATCCCCAGCTTCTGTTTTATTCAGTATAATCTTTTCTTCTTCTCTAACTTCTGTTAGGTCCAATTTCAAAAATAAGTCCTGAACACATTGTTCCCAAATAGATTTATATTCTTCTATAGTAAGACACTGTTCCTCCATTATGCTGGGATGCATCTTTTCCTTTAATTACTCTCTAGTTCCCCCTAGTTAACCTTCAAAGCCCAATCTTACCTTTTGTTTATTTTCAGAGCCAAAACTTTCCCACAATAGGTTTTCTTACAATTAAGTCCATAATCATCTGCTGTATTTTTATAAAATTTAAAACAGTCCATAAAAAAAAAAAATTCTTTCAAATCTATCTGGCCTCTTAACTGTTCCCAGTCAGCATTCGTAACTCCCTTTCACTGTTTCCAAAAGTTAAGATTTTTCTTTTTAATCTTTAAACTTACTTAAATCTTCTTTCTTCCAGGATAGAAGGAGACTGTCCCAGTGTACAGCAACTTGCCTTTCAGAAGGTTTTTAATGCCCAAGTAAATCAGTAAAAAGAAATTTCCATTGGTAATTAAAAGAGGAAGTGAAAGCAAATCTAGTGTCCTTTTGCAGGTTCCAAGCTGCAGCTTGGGCTCAATGTTTCCCATGACTCCCAGAGAGCTCAACCTGCTGAAGATGGCTAAAATGCAATCTCTTCATGGGAGTCTCTGTAAGGAGTACTTGTGGGTGATCTAGTCATCTCCTTTGTCTGGAGATGGTTCCAAAAAGCTAGATCTTTCACCAGCTCAGTTGTTGGCTCCAGGAGAACGGAGCTGTCCTTAATCCGCCATTACTTCCCCAGAAGTTGAAAGATGAGTTTCCATTCACCTTGTCATTGCAATGTGGAAAGAGTTAGACTGATTCCTGAGATTAAGAAGAAACTTAGAGCTGCATCTCTCATATGTAAGTTTAGCAGCTCTGGTCTGAGCCTAGAGTTTTTGTTACCAAGGGATGCTGCAATGAGTTCAATATGTTAATGTTCTTTTGCTAGTTTTGAATATTGTTATTTTACTGACATTGAAAACCAATTCTGAGGGGGATTAATTTCTCCTAAAATGTAATTTTTAAAAACAATTCAATGGATTAGTGAAAAACAATAAGATCATGTATTAGAATGTAGGGCTGTGCAGTGCTCCAAACTCAAAGACAAAAAAGTACTTCAGAGTATATGCCTTCAACCCTTGAAAGCAGCTGCATCTTTTCCAGAATTGCACAACTGCCCTCTATAGATGCAGTGTGATTCCAGGAAAAGACAGACTTAGTTTGAAGAGTTGAAGGTTGGTGCTTGCCAACATGTCCCCATATACTCCAAAGTACCTTTTTTGCTTTTGAATTCCAAGTCCCGCACAGCCATATTAGAAATGTTCTTGTGCTCCTATTATTATTTATAGTTTCTATTTGAAGGTGAGATGAACCAGGAAACAATAATATTCTGGACGGCAGATTTTCTTCAAGATTTCATTCATTGTCTCTGGCTGGTAAAAACTGAGATCTTTGGCCAATAAACACAAACTACTCCTGCCTCCTTCAGGCATGCCACAAAATCTAGCATTTTAAGCAGCCAATAGCCATGAGGCCACACCAAATTAACGGGAAGAAATAATTGTGGTACAACTAAAATCATGTTTGCCATAATATCTATACAACATATGTTTATCCCTCAAAGAGTTTACTGAATGAGAGGCCTCTCTAGAAATTCAAGCAGTGTGGTAAATAGAAAGGAATGAAGGTAATAAAACTAATATCATCTATTGTAAGAGATCAACCATGAATGAGTGGCTAAGGTCTATATTTAAGTAGTTTAGCTACTACACAGTCCCTTGGTCTTCAAGACTGTCTCCTTCATAGAATTGATAATTATAGTTGTCTACCAAATGTTATGGTATCCTGAGCAATTATAGGTCCTGAAGCTGCCATTAAGTTGCTTTATCATAAGCATAGGTCTGATAAGAAGTATATAAATAGTAATTAATGTCAAAATGCCCAGCTATGTTATGGATAATGTAGATGAAGAACTTATCTACACCATGTGTGAGCAAACAAGCAATATATATATTTTTTTCCTTTTCTTTATAAACAATACCTTTTCAGATCAAAGGTATCAAATCAATTCTTGTTCAGCTCCTATATAACAAACATCTTTCCTATTCTCTATTTCCATGTAAAAATGATCATGGATTTTAGGTGGCTTGGAGCCAATAGAAGTCACTCTGAAAGCACAGAATATAGGAACTGCAGAATGCCACATGGGAGTTTTCTATTTGTTGAACATATTTAAGACTGATCCAATTTGTTTAGAATCAAGATGAGGTGAGCAATGTTTAAAAGTGGGTCCTAGGTATGGAAATCTTATGACTGAGGATTGATCAAAATAATGGCTGCTGCAATTCAGGATTCTGCTCTATATTCAATAATTTTGGAAACTACAGTTATTTATATATATTTTTTGTTTTCATATGTATATCCGCTACATGGCTAATGGTTTCTGAACCAGCTAATCAGAAGCAAATAAGTATCATTTAAAATGGTATCCCAGACATTATTCTGTTTTATCAGTTGCATTTATGAGACACCTACAAACATTAGCGTTGCAACAAATGGGCACTAAAACATAAACCGCAAATAATGCTAAAAATATAAATAATATTTAAAAATACAAAGTGCAACAGATGCAAAACAAGCCAAACCCAAAATAAACTCTGAGCCAACCTAATAAAATTAAATTTCAAATCCCGCAAAAAATTAACAATATAAGGAAAAACTGAAAAAAAAAAAATAGTCACAAAAGTTTGACAGTTTTATAGTTTCAAAAGAATTGGGCTAACGGGAAACTTTTATCCTGGTGGCAAAAAGAAAACAAAGAAAACCCTTAGTTACTGGACTAACATTTTCTGGAGAAAATATTTCATTATGTGGGGGGAGGGGGAGGGAGACAATAAAAATGTCCTCTAACTGGTAACTACTTGAAAAAAGGACACTTGAAAAAGGGCCTTTGAAGGTTATCTTATGGCATAAGTAGCCCTCTGAATAAAATATTAAAAATCAACTTAAAATTATTGAGCATGTCACAGTGGATGCAGTAGCAACTTAAGGTTTCAGTCTCATGATAGCAAGCATCTGAACATTTGGGGGAAGATGAATGTCGTCATGAATTTCTCAAAGAAGGGGTAGTGTAAGGATCCTAGTAATCACATCCCCTTCCAAATTTCTCATGACTAAACTCTGACTGGAGAGCATCTGCCTGTTAGAATAGAAAATATGGGACTAATCTTGACAATACTCTAGAGCAGTGTTTCTCAACCTTGACTACTTTGAGATGTGTAGACTTCAATTCCCAGAATTCCCCAGCCAGCATCCTGGGAGTTGAAGTCCACACATCTTAAAGTGGCTAAGGATTAGAAACACTGCTCTAGAGAAAGCAAGTTTCTATTTCTCTAGTATGAAGGACAAACTAGACTTCCAGAAAACAATTTCCATGAAGCAGTACTATCCAATCATCACCTTCTATTGCAGATATATGCAATTGCCATGGCTCTATTGAAGAATCTAGGAAATTCCAGTTTCCTTATTCTGCCTGGATGTCCCAATTTTAACATCCTTTCTATCCTGAACCTGATCTGTTAGTCATATTGAAATAATTGTAGATAATTTCTAGGTGTCTCACCAGACCTAATTGGCTATAGAAACAGCATGTAAGAGAGGCCTCATTATTACTTTGAAATATTAAAGGTTTGCATGGAGCCTACTTCTAAAACAGTAACTAGAATTCATTAATCAGATCCATACAATATTATAGAATCAGAACTTACTCGGCTAATTATACTAATGTAAAATAGTATTAGCTTTTAATATCATAGCCAAATTCACGTATTAGCAGCATCGTGCCTTGATTTGGTTCTCGCATATGCTCTCTAAAACAGTGGAGCAGATACCATAATGAACATTACAGCCAAATTATATTAACTGATCTATTTGGCTGTGTATCTCCAGTCCCATAAACATTGACCCGATGGTCTGCCCTGCATCTGATCATTGCATTGGGCTGAGGAGAACGGCATCTTTCCATCCCGCTTGGAACATGGTCTATTTTAGTATACATACAAAACAATTTGACCTCCAATTAGCCAGCTCAAGGGAGGAAAAAAACAAACAGAAAGACATCCTGGAAAACTGAAAATAGCCTTTTTCAGGAAGTGATCTGACCAACTGATTACCCGAGGCTCCAACTTAAAAGAGGATAGGATGATTAGCAGCAAGTGCTGCAGAGTGTTTTATTCCTGTCTTGGGTCTTTTGCTTTATGAATTTGCAGAAGGTAACCCAGGGGATCGGACTTGTCTTGTGCTGAGAATGTTTATTGTGCCCTCTAAGATTAAAGAGATATTTCCATTAGGTAGTGGAAAGTATTGCTTGTAATTTGCATTTGGAAGCACTTCCCTGTCAGGTTGGCTCATCTTCTTGTTCAACTTACAGTAATTTTGGTTACCCATTAAATCCATATGGAGCAAACCAGACAGATTAAATTCCTGGAATCAGGATGATATTATTATTATTATTATTATTATTATTATTATTATTATTATTACTACTATTATTATTATTATTATTGTTATTATTATTATTATTATTACTATTTTATAAAGTATAAATCGCCACCAGGGCTCCTTTCCAAGGGTTACCTGCTATCATTCATCGGCTACTGAATCTTTTTTTTTAATTTAATTTATTTTAATTAATTTTAAAAGGCCCTCTTTCAAAGCCTGCTTTCTTCTTGCCTCTTTAATGAATTCTTCTCCAACTATTGCCCTAAAAAAAAAAAAAATGGAAGGACTGCTGGAAATATCAAGCCAGAAAAAGGAAAGTAGAAATATAGATATTTATCTTTATAGTGCTGTCAGAATTTTATGGAGTTCTTATTATCTTTCAACTTTGAACCCCACAGTCTCAAAACTGAGCAAGTAATATAATACATTAATGACATCATTTCATATCTCAGGCTCTATTTCTCATTACTGTTTCTTCTGTGTTGATTTTTTAAATCCCAAGAATATCAGTTTTCCTTCTGATCTTTTTCTGAAAACTGGCATGACAGCATTTCTTTTTAAAAAAATCTTATTTATGGAACCCAAATTAAATACTTGGGTCAGTCAGTTAAGAAATCTATTATTAAATAAAAATCCTCCAGCACCAAATGTGCCAGTACTTTTGACGCAACGGCATGAACTGAAAATCATAAACACATTTATTTGTGTTCCTGAATCCTTTCCTTTGTTATCTATGGACACATTAATATGTATTAGAAATTACATCTTCACACCCGTTCCCTAGCAAAGTCTTGCTATCATTCCTAGATGCAGGATCGCATATGATCCATATGAATAAACTGTACAGACATATATCTGGCAGTGTGGCATCTACATTTTGAGTTGGTATGAAGGCAGTACTGGCTGCTCTTTTACTTTAGCCAAACCACAGAGAAAGTAGCCAAAGGATACCAGATACAGCTGGATTTTCCATGAATGCTGACTCCAAAGGCAGTTCAGCACATGTGGTAGTCAAGCTTGAATGCTAGTGAAATAGGGTGGAATGAACTTCGAACTTGCCTAGGCAAGACTAAAAAGACAAACCAATGGGACAATAGGTAGGAAATTTAGGGAATGTTGGTACTTGGTGATATTTAGCCAAGTATATCGTGTCAGAATCTAAACATTCTGGACTGCAATTACCCAACATGTCCATGGGGTGGGGTGGGGTGGGGTGGGGGATCAAGAAAGGCAAGATGGTGGACATGGTGTTGTGATGCAAGCCCCACCTTTTTTGTACAGGCGTGCAATGCCCATAACACCACCCTCTGTGGTGTTGCCCATAACGCCGCTGATCCAGCATTGATCGGGATGAGTTTGAACGAGCTAAGCTTTAATCATCTCATGGATTAGAATGATTGGAGCATTATGTTTGGGGCTATGTACAGACTGATTCGGCCTGAAGTAGCTCATTACAGGAGACAGTAGTAGAACATAGATCAAACATCCTGAATTGTAAACTGATATTTTCATCTCAGAAAAGAGCTGGTAAATAACTTTAAGCCTGATTGGCTGCATATAATTGAGATGTATCTGTAGCAACAGATCTGTGGAAAGTCGTGACAATAGCAGCTCTACTGACTAAGAACCTTTAAGACAAAAATGGGGAACTTGCATTCAAAATGTTTCTGACTCACAGTTCCAAGTGCAACTTCAGGGCTGCTGGAGTTAGTGTTTAGCAACATCTGAGGGACCACAGGCCCCATATCTCCTTGCCTTATGAGAACAGCAATTCAGTCAGGCAAAAATTGCATCAGACCAGGTCCCGTTAATCTTAATGACACCTTTACAGAAGGCTTTTAGGATTATTAATGTTGGGGCTGTAGTTTTCAAGATATAGTTTAGATCATAGAAGTAGGCCATTTCTAGTTTCATGTGTATCTTGAGAAATCTGGCTCTTACTTCAAAGACAATGAATGTCTGTTAGTGTTCGCTGATAGCTAAGCTAAGCCTACACTGCATGTGAAGCAACTATATTATGCATCTTTTAAAAAAAAAAATTAGGACATCCTGCAACTTGATTACTCAGTATTCTTTCAGCACTCTGCTTATGTTCTGGAGCATATCCTCTCACAAGAGCTCCTGCTGGATTCAACTCTCCAACAATTAAGTGCTGGAAGTATATAAAAGCCCCTTTAAAGCAATAACTTTAACTTGGCTCCAGACTTGTTTGGGCCTCTTTATGATATTATGAACTTTAAAAAGGCTTTGGAAGCATTAGGGCTATGGGGAGTTTCCTGTGCGTTGCCCTTTCTATTCCCTTCATCAGTTCAGTGTTATTAGTGCCATAGACAAAATATGCATGCATCTAATGATGCATGTTAAAGTGCGGATGTTTTCGGAGCAGACTGGTGCCATGCATCCCCAGATGTCATTTATCAAAACCAGATGTGCTTTGTATCAGGAAGACTTCTAAGAACATCTATGTGAAGTTAAACTAAGAGTAACTAAAGCCAGATAGCCCTGCTTTGATTTAAATGAATCAAAGCCCATCACAGTCATGGTAATTAATAATAACCCAAGTCAAGAGAAAACATGAACAATAAGAGAAGTCCATTTAGCATACCATAAAAAGAAGTTTTAAAAAAAAAACAGCAAGGAAGTCCAGAAACAACAACCCTTTTGTCTTAATGAACCAGCTCTCAAAGAATCCAGTTGGTAAGTATTGACAATAAAAAGGCCCAAATTGTGAGAATAAATCAGGAATTGAAATATCCATTATAACAGCTTTTTAATCATGATAGCTTCTGAAAAACAATTCTTTCCTCAAATCATTGTAGGCCCAAATGCAACAATTCTTGATAATGATAAAGGACATGATCCTGAGCAGTAATTTCATTTCTCGCCTCACATATCTGACAGAGGTTTTAATAAAGGAGGGCTCCAATAATTTAGCCAGGGAGAGAAAAAAGACGGGTTTTAAATATTCAATTCTAGCACAAAGAATGAATAATCTGAATCTCTACGGACATCTGTGCTGGTTTGGCCTGTAAATGAAGCAACGGTCTTATACCCCATGCATATTTAGACTGAGAAAAGATAGTAATGGAAAAGGCTTACGAGGGTACTGGAACCATGGGTTTTGAAGTAATTCCTAATATAGCCAGGGTAATAAGCTCAGTAAATTGTGGAAACCAGAACAAGGTTTCCTCCTGTTCAGGTCTCAGCAAAACTGTAAGTGAAAAAATTAAAAGAGGGAACATGGCAAATGAAACTGAGCTAAACAAAGTACTTCCAAGATATGTCCCAATGCCCCAGTTTGGCCTGGCAGGGTTTGTTTGTTCCAGGTTTTATTGTTTAAACAGTGTCACCTATCGGGGCCCCAGAAGCCACCTTCCCTGTAGCAGCACCTGCCCTCTGGAATGGCGTTTGAGCCCTGGCTCTTCACCCAGGCCTTTGGCAAGGATGATTGACACCTCCTCCCTCCCTCCCTCCCTCCCCTCTCAGTTCATTGTTCTTTTGCCTTCTTCTATTGTTCATTGTTTTTAAATGTTTTTAACAACTGTAAACCACCCAGAATCGCTGGGAGTCGGGTGGCATACAATACCTCACAGTTTTTTCTGCAGGGTCATAGCAACACCCTCTCGATGCTCCACAGAAGATACTCTCCATTATATAATTATTTTCAAGTTAAACACGAGAAACAGGTAACATATTATGTAGTGATTTCACCAACAGATATACTAAGTGAAACTTGATAATGAAGGATCCTGAATAAAAAAAGATTATCACAATTAAAATATAGATTAGGCTAACATCTATATTCAAGATAGGTGGTACAATAAAATTGTCAAAACTTAAGCTGGTTGACTTCACCCTAGGAAAAATGGGAAATTAAATACATAAGCTAAAATCTGCAGTTCCAATTTTTCTACCATCCTTCAACTGGGATGCTTGGTTGTAAAGAGTGTGTTCCAAGATAGAAAGAGATGTTACTTCTTCAGACCATTATATAATTGAAGGAGAATGGGGATCAGGGTGTAAATAAAGCTCTCCAGGTCCAAGCAAACCTCTTCAGTGGGACCCACCATGATGGAAAGAGAGCTCTGGGAATTGAAGGCAACCAGGAGAAAGGGAAGAGGAAAGTCATGTGGTTGCTTCTTTCCTGACATAGAAGCAGCAATCCCAACTTCTTCCATCACCCAAAGTAGCTCATGCCCTTCCTGCTCAACCTAAGCACCCACAACCCCTCCCCATAAAAGGCATTCCCACTAGGCCTCCTCAAGGTGTCTTAGGCATACCTTGTATAGTACATCTCCCATTGCTACCGCAAAGCAGTCATCAAGGCTTTGCAGTTGACCGTTAGAAGAAGCTTCCTAAAGGTCAAAAACCATCATTCTTAAGACCTTTAGGCAGCTTTAACAAAGAACCATCTTATACTAGCAGTCTGAGAGCCATCAACGTACTAATTAGCTAGTATGTTGGAGCATCTCATACCTCTACAAGTTTCTGCATGCATATAATGAAGCAGTTCAAGTCTGAGCATGTAGCTTTCCTACCCACTTATGGCAACCCAAGACCTCCCTGAAATTGCACTACTGAAGATCAATGGCAAAACCCAAAATGGTGCTGCAGGTTTTCTTTGATTTTCAGTGTAAAAGAAGTGTGAAGCTACTAAGAATGGGGAGGGGGAAACAACATCCAGAAATAATGCTCTGAGAAAATGCAGTTCTTTCCACCTGTATGAATTACAGCATCTTTGAGCTATCCATTATGGGCTTTCCCAGTACAAAATTCATCTAAGCCAACTTACCTTTGTAACTGCTTATCTTTCTGATAAAAATTCTGTTTCTATATGAAAAAGGCTTAATTATTTAATAATGTATTGCTAATATGTGACAGCTCATAAACTAATATGAAAATCCAAAGCTTATTCTCTTGCAAATGCTCTGTACAACTATTACATATAGGGGATATATTTCAGGTAAGAATATACACATCTTTAGTAAAACATTACTTAAACTGTTTTTTTTTTTTTTTTTAATTTCAGTAAGATCATCCAACATCAATATTATGGCATCTTATTGGCCCATCAGCTGCAATCTGATCCCTTCCACATGTGTAACAACTTCAATTTCCATCATTCTCAGCCAATATTCTTACTCTTTTCCCTGTCTCCTCAAAATGAGCCAAGCAGACAGATGTATTTATCTACACTTCAAACCCTGAACAAAGCTATTTGAATAGTTTCTCATCTCATCTCGTTTTATTTTTTTTAGAAATGTATACAGCCGCCCAATTCTATGCAGTGTACAATAAAAGCAATAATAAAATACAATTAAAGAGTCCAAACACCAGAAGAAAAACCAACATTGAAACAATCATGCACATAGGATCCACCATTCACTGTAACCCAAGGCCTGGGGAAAGAGCCAGGCTTTCAGGCTCTTTTGATCACAGCCAGGTCAACTGCCATTTTAACGTAAGGTTTTTGAGGTAGGCTGCCATTTTAACATAAGGTTTTTGAGGTAAGCTGCCACTTTAATATAAGGTTTCTGGGGTACGCTACTTTAATATAAGGTTTCTGGGGTATGCTACCACTTTAATATAAGGTTTTTGGGGTAGGATACCACTTTAACATAAAGTTGTTGAGGTAGGCTGCCATTTTAACATAAGGTTTTCAGGGTAGGCTGCTATTTTGCAATGAAGCACGGCACAAATATTTATTACTTGAAATGCTTTTGTAGATATTAGCAATGAGTGCTGTATATACTGCTATAAACTCAGTTCATTTATTGAAAAAAAAAACCCAGTATGACTGTATATAACATGACCAACGTACTTTCAAGGTAGCTTCATTCAAACAATGCAAAAAAAAGCAGGAGGGGATTTGGGGATATGAGAGGGGCAGCTGGTGAGACACAGGTAAGCAATGGTTAGGTATTTCAACTTCAACCTTCACAGATAATGGAAATAATAGTTGTGACAGCTGAGGGGAGGGGGCTGGAATTCTCAGACATATAATTTCTGCCGTATAAAGAATCCATATATGTACAAGAATGAAGTTCAGAAAAAATTAAATACTAGTCTTGATGTTGAGGCTAAAATGATTCCAATTTTCAGACTGGCTATCCAGACATTCTGTTTGTTCTCTGGATTGCATAGTTTTTATATCAGAACACCTTCTCATCATGATAGTGTGGACAATCATGCCAATATGAACTGAACTGATTTAATTTTAGTGTGCCCTTTGCAGAAGTACACAGATGACTGCTTCCCCACAGTTTTTCAAATTATGCGAAAGCTTCACACATTTAATATAATGAAATCTTATCTACAGAAACTAAAGTTAGGAAAGCTGAAGCCACAATAAAATATTTGGGCAAGATCTATTTTCTCATAGGCAGGGCACCCAAACTCTGTCCATCTACAGAAATGATTGGACCAGTAATTGAACCCTATTTCAGTACTTGATATGGAGTACCATTAATGTAACAAGATAATGTAGGCTATTTCCCCAGTCTGGCAGGAAGGGGAGTGAGTGAGCCCTTCACTGTCACTCATGCCCTCATGACCTCCCATCTGGAATACTGCAAGACACTTTACATGGGGCTGCCTTTGAAAAGCATTCTGAAGCTTCAGTTGGTGCAGAATGTGGCAGCAAGGCTAATCAATGGTGCCAGTTACTCGGTGCATATAACATCACTATTCCATAAGCTGTGTTGGTTACCAGTGTGTTTCCAGGTGCAATTTAAGGTGCTGGTTGTCACCTTTAAAGCTCTTCTGTAACGAACTGCCACTTGTTGATCTTAAAACCAGTAACTCTCCTTGCAACCAATATTGATTCAAAAGAAAGTTCATTTATTAAGAATAAGTGTACAGATCCAAAGCATTGCTGAGACTGAATAAAAGCGCGCCAAAAACTGCTTTTCTTTCTTTTCCCCCCCTTTCTTCGCCCTTAGTTCTTGTCTTCTGATTCCCTTGCTGGCATGGCCTTGAACGTTCCAGGGCTTGTGATAAGAAACCATCTGCATCAAACGGTTTCTCCTTCCTACTCCCCCTCCCCTTTTCCAATGGCAGAACCGCAGCATGTAGAAAAAATCATTTTTTTTTTTTTTTTAAACTAGCCATATAATAATCTACTATAAAATCTTGCGAGGATTCTGACATACTGCCCCTCCACAGAAAAGGATGTCAGTCTTCTTCACTCTAAAAGGAAAAGCAAAGATACACATAATACAATAACCAATCTAATTGTTAAGGCTTTGTAGGATAAGCATCATAAAATTTTTTAACTAAACGTGGGGCCTTTACATGTTTCTTGTCAACCCATTCAGCCATTGACTTGGGAAAATGTTTCCACTGAATTAAAAATTGAACCCCCCCCCTGTGCTTTCTGCTGTCCAGTATTTCTTTAACTTCAAAATGTTGTTCTCCTTCAACCATCAATGGTTTAGGAGGTACTGGAGAGGGATGCCACTGAGAAGACTCCTTATATGGTTTAAGCAGGTCGCAGTGGAATACTGGATGGATTTTTTTAAAGGTGGCAGGCATCTGTAATCGTAGTGAAACTGGATTAATTACTTTATCGATGACAAAAGGCCCTATGAATCTTGGAGCGAGCTTTCTGGAAGGTTGTAATGATTTAAGATGTTTAGTAGATAAAAGAACCTTATCTCCTACTTTCCAGTCTTTTTCTGGTGTTCTCTTAGCATCTGCAAATTTCTTGTATGTAGCTCTGGCCTCCTGCAACGAGGCAGCAATCTGAGGCCACACTTGTGTCATCTGCTGGATCCACTCATCAACCGAAGCGACTTGAGTGGTCTGCTTAGGCAGTTCTGGGATGGGTACAAAGTCTTGTCCTGTAGCTATTTTAAAAGGGGTGAGACCAGTGCTTTGGTGCACTGCATTATTATAAGCTACTTCAGCGAATGGTAACAGTTCATCCCAATTGTCTTGTTGGTAGTTAATGAAACATCTCAAATATTGTTCCAATACTGAGTTCAGACGTTCACATGATCCCGCTGTCTGGGGGTGGTAACCCGAACTCAAGCCTTGCGATGCCCCCAGCAGTTTTAGGAACGCTCTCCAGAACTTGGCAGTAAACTGGACCCCGCGATCCGAAATTATCCGTTCTGGGACCCCATGAGCTCGGTAGACATGTTGTATGAATAATTTAGCCAATTTGGGTGCTGATGGAATGGCTTGGCATGCCACAAAATGTGCTTGTTTGGAAAAAAGGTCTGTAACTACCCAAATAACAGTCTTTTTGTTGCTTTCAGGCAGGTCTACAATAAAATCCATGCTTATTTGCTTCCAAGGAGCTACAGGGTTTGCTACTGTCTGTAGAAGCCCCATTGGTTTGCCCCCTCTCTTTTTGGCCATAGCACACGTGGGGCATGTGGCTACATATTCCCCTACATCTTTTCTCATTGTTGGCCACCAAAATTGACGTCTGATCAGATGTAATGTTTTCACAAAACCAAAGTGCCCAGCTGTTTTGCTGTCGTGACTTCTTTGCACCGGGTAAGGGCGGAAGTCGGGTTCTTGCTGCAATGGTACGCCATTGCTCCTCCACTTCGCCGGCCATAGCGACCCATTCATTAAAGGTTTTCGGGAAACTTTCTTTCTCTGGAAGAGCAGCCGCCTGTCGGAGAGAGAGCGGAGCTGACAACTTCCGGGTTTTGCCACCGCTGCGTGCCCTAAAGCGAAGACGGAGCAGGAAGGCAAGAAGACGGAACGGAAGGGGCCGAAGTCTTCAAAGCCCGGCAGGAAGGAATCAGCGGCAGCAGGCAGCTCTTTCAGTCTCAGCAAAATGTAACGAACTGCCACTTGTTGATCTTAAAACCAGTAACTCTCCTTGCAACCAATATTGATTCAAAAGAAAGTTCATTTATTAAGAATAAGTGTACAGATCCAAAGCATTGCTGAGACTGAATAAAAGCGCGCCAAAAACTGCTTTTCTTTCTTTTCCCCCCCTTTCTTCGCCCTTAGTTCTTGTCTTCTGATTCCCTTGCTGGCATGGCCTTGAACATTCCAGGGCTTGTGATAAGAAACCATCTGCATCAAACGGTTTCTCCTTCCTACTCCCCCTCCCCTTTTCCAATGGCAGAACCGCAGCATGTAGAAAAAATCATTTTTTTTTTTTTTTTTAAACTAGCCATATAATAATCTACTATAAAATCTTGCGAGGATTCTGACATCTTCTTGGGTTGGGACCAGATTACTTAAGGGACCATCTCTTCCCAGTTGTTTCTACCCATCTGATCATGATAGGGATGCTTCAAGTCCTGTCAGGTAAGGAATAGTGGTTGGCAGAACCCAGAAGGCCTACCTTTTCTGCTGTAGCACCCTCCCTATGGAACATTCTCCCTCTGAGATCAGGATGGACCCCATGCTGCTGGCCCTAAAGACCTGGCTTTGTTTTGGGGCCTAGGGCCCCAAGGGTGTGCAGGGGCCCATTTCTTGGTTGTGTTATTGGTTATGGAGTATGGTATTTTCTCAGCTGCTAGATATTTTAATTTTTGTATAGTTGTAATTGTTCGTATTTGAATTTTGTTCATTGCCCAGAGCCACTTGAATGAATGAATGAATGAGTAAGTAAGTAAGTAAGTAAATAAGTAAGTAAATAAATAAATAATACGGTCAGTTCATGATGTTGTCACCACTGTTTTCCAGCATTTGCCATATGAGGTGGTCACTTCACACTCTCTAATAGCAGGGCTGGCCCTATTAAAAGCTGTACCGTGCGAAGAACAGGGAGGATTCATATAAGCATCCAAGCAGGAAGCAAAGGGATTTCAGAAATTCTGCGTGGGTCTCCTTAATTCTATCTGGACCATCATTTGTTGCAAAGTGCTCAGAGCTAAAATAATTTTTATTTAAGATGAAAAGAATTCAGAACAGAATGAAAAAAAAAAATGCACAAGTGCCAATTTCCCACAATGGTGTGATATGTTCCTTGTATTTACTATCAGGGAGGGGGAAGAGAAGATCCGCTGAAGTCCATGACCTTTTGTTTTTTCAAGATGCCAGGAGTGTTAATTTTGGCAGTAACAAAATGTGCAAAGCAACAATAGTGGATTGATTTTCTGAATTATGGAGAAAGTATCCTGGGCAAGGAAAAACAATTCCATATTAATGCTGATGTTTTGATCCTTTGTGTATTTATTGGCAGGATACTTTCAGTTTGGAGAAGGCTGGATCACCATGAAAGAAATGTAATAAGACTAACAACAAGACCAGCTAAATTATGGCCTATTTCCTGGTTATATGTTGTCCATATGCTAGAGGAAGAATGTGTGTGATGTAATATATGGGTATGCATGAGCGGAAGGAAATGTTACTATATTGTTGTAGTTGTTGCTTGCAACCATGAAAAGGAACCCCACTTATACTGTGAATACATTGTGTAAAGAATAATACAGTATAGACCCTTTTAAAATTTTTATGAACTGTAGGGTATTATTAAATACATAAATGATACATTTAAATAATCTGGAATAAAAATACAAAACATGTATAGCTAAAGTACACAACAAGTTAAATATGTACATGCATATTGCATGTACTTTTTAATTTTTCAAATAGTAGTGATGTAGAAGGGAGCAGGACTGAAATCACAGTGCATGATGGGAGGGTAGGGAAATTAATCCCCTATGCTTCACTGCACTGCCTGCCCCCTGAATGTTCCCCACGAAGGATTATTCTGTCTGGAGCTAATATCAGCTTCAGGGTAGGAAGCCCAGACCCCTCTTTTTCATACATTGTTGCTCCAATCCTACTCTGGCTGGTATTTAAAGAATTTTAAACACATATACTAAATGCTTATCTACTATAACAAGGCACTCATGCATAGGAAGTGGTGGACTGAACCTTCTAGTCCCATGAAGAATATCCCTGCAACTACAACCTTACTACAGCCTTCCATAACTTCTGGGGAAGCCAACTCAGAAATAATTCCACCAGACAGGGTGATGTGTTCTACAGCCAGAGAGTTAATGAGTTATTGATTCATTAAGAATTCAAGTCTTCAACTGGCACTAGCTAACCTCAGGGAAACGCCCCAATAGCAGCAAAGGACAAACCAAAAACTGGAGTTGACTGTCTCCTTTTTATAAAAGCCCACCCTCATTCCTCACTCCTGATTGGCTGCTCAGGGTTTGATTATCCCTAGCCATTCCTGTTTCTCTGTCTACTACTTTGATTGACAGGTTAAAGTTGACTTACATTTTCTTTTAACTCTTTCATGTTTGAACCTCTTGGAATGGATGGGATTAATCCTCATTCATTACAGATGCATTAAAAAATACATATCTTTTGTCCCTTATTTTAGGTCAGCTTTGCCATAAAAAATAGTTTTCCTTCCTGTGTAATAAATAGTAAGAGTATCAACCTATAAAATCTGCCTGTCTGCCTTTTCTTTAGATCTGATATAACTCCTAGTTATAACAGGAGGATTACAACAGAAAAAGTGAAAAATGCATTTTCATTGTTGTTGTCATCATCATCATCATCATCATCTCACCATTTTCAATGCACATATTTTTAGCAGCATACCTAACATGTAATATGGTAATGAGGTTGCAAGTTCTGTTCTCCAACTTGGGGAGCGGGGTGGAAACTAAATTAGTATATAACATTTCCTTTCTTAATTTCTGTACAGGTACTTGTACAACTGATAATTAAATACATATTTCCATAAACTCTTAGATTCTATAGAACATTTGCTTTGCAAAACCTATGGATGCTTAGCAGTGCAGGAAAAACTTCAACTGCTTGTGACCAAACACTTAAGCACACACTTTCATATCCCAGCATAATAAGGTCTTGCCATTTTGTAAACTTTATTCTTAAGGCATCGCCATACCACCCATTGTTCATATTCTCCAAAGTCTCAGAAGCATTTTGAAGGTGGCCTTTGACTGTTTATATGTTTGCCCCTTGAAATGTTGAGAACTGTCTCTGTGAGGGGTTTCTTTAGGATCAAATAGACAAAGCACAGCACACAAAGAGCTTCTGCTAAATCAGTTCAAATGTTTTCTTTCTTTGTAACATTTCAAAGATAGAAAAGGTTTCTTTTTCAACTAAGTATAAGTATAACTTATAAGTATATAAGTATAACTTATATACTAAGTATATAAGTGGCATTCAGCCAAAGGATACAAACTGATCTCCCATCCCTCCTGGTACTAACTTTAGAAGAGAATAGAATGCAACAAATTGATTTAACTTCTTAAATTTAAGCTTTACCATTCTGAGACTGTCTCCATGCCTGGAATACTACTGCTTCCAGCAATGCTAAGAGTGTGTGCCTGTTTTAAACTGTTGCTATGTGTGTAACTGTTACTAAATTGCCCAGAGAGTTAATCAAGGTTTCAATAAAAACTTAGCAGGGAATCTCTTGGCTTGCAGACTTTTGATCTTCTTTGGACTTTGCGTCCTCCTCCTCTCTTTGGGCATTTGTGACAAGCAGACTGTTCTCTTATCCCAGAGTGATCTCTTTCTTTATAATAGCCTCTATACTGACCCTGTCTTGAATCACCCTGGAACCTGCATCTCTTCAGCAGCCTGAAACTTCCTGACACCATTTTTGCTTGCTAACCATTTCCCCCTCCTTCTTGGAGTCCTTTAGTAATTCTCTTCCTTTGTCCATCTCAACTTCCTTTCCCCCTCATGAGCTCCACATGTGTGAAAAAAATCTTACCTGCTTTCTCCCAACTTTTTCCCATCCTCAGATTATTAGCTGCAAGTATAAACTATATGTCACATGATAGGATGGCAGACCAGGTTTCAATTCTCCATTCTGTTGCAGTTCCACAAAAGCTTCTGCAAATCCCATTACCTTAATTCCACATAAAATACTCATTAAAAAAAGAAAAAAAGTAGAATGAGAAAAGAAGAAAAAACTGAGAAAGAGACTTCCCACCCTTGTCACAAGTATAAATCACCCAGAGTCGGTCTTGAGTGAGATGGGCAGTGACTAAATTTGAAATATAAAGAAAGAAAGAAAGAAACAATTTCGCTATCTCTTCACCTCCTCTTAGTTATCAAATATAAAACTCTTCAACCCATAACTCAACTTTTAACTATAGGCAAGTCCAACAAAACAATGTCTTTTCCAATCCAGGTATCAGCAAAAGCCCAAACAGAATCCTAAAATAATCACATTCATTAACAAATATAAAACTCATCATTCCATATCTCAACTCTTAACTGTAAGTAAATCCAATACAAATGTCTTTTCCAGTCCAGATGTCAGCAAGCCCAGAAAAAAAACCCAAAGTAACAACATATCCATTTTAACCCTGATGTCAGAATCCTCGCGATTGTTCTTTCACCTGACTACTTAAACCGCTGCAGTTCTGCCATTCCAGTGGGGGGCGGGGAGATTAGAGCACGGACTGCTCGATGCCAGCAAGCCATTTCCCAAATCATCAAGGACGATTAAGAACCTAGCAATGGAGGAAATCGGAGAGCCCCAACACCCAGAGCAAGAAGGACTAATGATCAAGGGGGAGGGGGAAAGGAAAGGGCTTTAAATTTGGGGTTTGCTGGGGGGATTTAGTTCCAGCTATTTCTTTTTGCCATATCACAGTGTGCTTCTGTTTTTTCAATAAAACTTTTTATCTCTGAACCTGTGTCAGTTTCGATGAGGATTGCTTTTATTGATGACTGAGCGCAGCCCTGATACCTGATCAAATAAGCCAACTTAATATTCCTTCTTTTTGCATAAAACAATCTTGCTCTTTAGTCTATTTGAATGATCATTATGTTAGGAGTTTCTCATGGGAAGAAATTCATCTCGTTATCTTCAAAACAGTGTTTAGACTGGAACAGCAAGTCATGTGCAAATTGTTATTATAATTGTGCATGTATACTGCTATTTACTGCCACCTGTTGGCATGTGTATGCTAATTATTCAAGGGGTGGTAATAAAATGGGAGGAGTATATGCCCAGCCTCTCAGTAGAATTTTAGCCACCATGTAGTCAGTTTTATGGGTTATGTAGTTGTAACTAATAACCAAGTAGTGTACCTCTTCTCTGAGAGTTTTTGGCTAGAGATTTTGTAGTAGATAAGTCTTGGATGCTAAATTCATGAGAAGAAGTGGGTTTTTTTTCCTATATTTTGTACGCAACTTTTATGGAGTTTTGCATTTTTTATCAATAAACACCAGATAGTATATATTTTCTGGCTGGATTTCTTTGGAGAACAAAATATGGACATTGCATTTTGTAAATCTCTCATGCTGATGTGTATCTTTCCCTGGGCAATTTTCTGGGAGTATTGCTGCACTCTGCACAACACATTATCCCTTGTCTTGAATTTCTTCAAAACTTTAACAAGCCTCTTTTGTAAGTCCAGCAGGAAGAAATTATTCTAATTATTCTCTTGAATTGGCATTTTTATTTCTTTCTTAATTTTTAGAGCCTCGTCCAATTTTTTTTTTTTTTTTTTGGTATATCCAGTGATAAATTCTCATTCATGTTGTTCTCCATAATCATGTCAGATGATTTTTTTTTCCAAATCTTTTTCTGTAACATCTTCTGGTGTAACTGTTTCTTCTGGGAACAGGGAGTTCATAAAAACAAACAAGAAAGCTGACTATATTGATTCAATGTCCTGTTGCCATTCCTTAACAACATCTCTGAATGCCATTATAAGTTGCTTATCTTGTTATGTCTCCAATATTAAAAATATTTTTTTCTTTCCCACAAAGATGAATTTATTCTTTAAAATTAATTTCAAAGTCTTAATATTGAAAATCAAATATTCCAACTTTTTCTGAGCCCTGAATCCATTTAAAACTTTCTATAGCCAAAATCTTGTCTTGCTTTTTGCTGTTTATTTTGAATTCATAAAACTTATAAAGATATAGTTTATAGAAGGTAACTTGAGAAAATGTCTCAGGCCACTCCCTAATTCACATGAAGATAAAGGGAGGGAGGGAGGGAGGGAGGGAGAAGCACATTCAAACTTGTAAGATTCTGTTACTATAGCTGTTAAAATAGAAATAGTTCTGACCCATATGGCATTGGTTTCTTAGTCTTAGTCTAGTCTACCTTTTAGGGCTGACAGCTTGCAAATCTTGAGCAGAGTACAGCTTTTCCTGACAGCTCAAGTTGGGGGGCCACTTTGATGTCTCTTCTAGGTCTTCTTCACATACCTATATGCCCCAAAGACAATTCCAGAAAAATGGGATTAGAGATGCCACACAGCCCTAGTTTCAAGTAACTCCCAAAATAAGTATTTCATTTTAAACTACACACAATTTCTATACATTCTACTGTTTATAAAATACCCAGTGTAATAATTTTCCTTCCTGTGAATTATATTGAAATGCTTTCCCCAGCAGACTGCAGAGAAGATCTTAGAAATACATAGAGGAAACTGCTATTTTTTTTCCCTTCCTTTGCAATATTTCTCTCCTGTTTCATAAACTATACTAGGTAAAACTCTAGGCTCCTTAAATTCCTGACCAAGCTGCCTTATTTCCTGACATAAAAGAACATCAGCCATATTCTTTATGTTGCAAAGGAAAGGAGATTTTTTTTAAAATGGGTAGAGAATGGGGAGGAAAAAGTTGTTGTTTTTAACTTCTTAACATCCAACATCCACCAGTAGTGGTTTCTTGGCCATGGAGTCTTTCCTCTACAATCCCTAGTTTGTTAAAGCTCTTCTTATGACAGATTATGGTCTTCACATTTTCATTCCTTTAGCTGAAATTCTTGAATGAAATCAGTACATAAACTATGAGATTTATGAAAACAATAAAGAGAAGTAGAGAGTAGGTGTGTTTTCCATCCAGTATATAATCATTCAAAGATCCTTTCCTTATGATATTTTAAAGATTTTTCTTTCCATTAAAATTGGTTGACATGGTCCTAACTAGGTATGACTTAATGTAGGTAAATAGGAAAGGCTGTGTAATATTAGCTTCAAAATCAAATCAAACTACTATTTTAAAAAAAGAAAAGAAGCATGATCAAATACTGTAAGAAAAATAACTCCTAGTTTTTCAAGATGGTGTAAAAATACATCATTCTTAATAAAGCCATATTTTAGAAAACATATGGAACCAGATTTTAAGACTTTTTTATATATAAATATATAGACTATGAATTTAATGGTTGTCTGGGATACTTTTAAAGCATATAGTCATGGTTACAGTATTGCTTACACTTCATGGAAAAAAAAGAATAAACTTAGAAGAAGAACATTTGGAAAACATTTGGAACTTTTGAATATATATGCAAGAAAAGCCATTCCAGAAATATATAAAGATTTAAGTTTGCTTTAGTTTGCTAAATTGGAATTTAATTCCCTCTATCTGCTTGATGCAGAATATTTATTGAACCACATCATGCAGAGACATTGGGAATGAGCAAGAAAAACGAATATATTATTGCTTCTTGAGTGAAACACCAACAACAAAGCTGTATTATTTCTCCTATTAAGGATGCTCAGGGAAAAGCATATTATGATTCTGATCTTAAAAATCATTCAAATCAAAATTTTGAAACTTAACTTTGTAATGCTGAGACAAAGATTATTTAAGAAGTAATTAATCATAATGATGATTTTGTTAAATTTTTTCAACCTCCTTCAGTGAGGCTTTATATAACTGACTCTGAAGGCTGGTTAAAATCCTGCGGGTTGTGCAAACTACCACTTGATTTTTCTTGTTAAATGTTGATGTCAATATTTTCACAACTACACTGGCACATACACTATAAATGACAGCACAGTCTGCTTTATAAAGGGTAACAAGCCTTGGATAATATTAGATTACTAAATGACATCTTAGATACACATTCAGAAAAACTGATGCTATCAGGACTTTTTATTTTTACATTTTGTATTCATAAGAGTATTCATATTTTAGACTGGCTTATTGCCAATCAAGTTTTTAAACCATCTGAGTTATTGCAAGAGGAATTTGAATTGTCTAAAACTGTGAGATGGTTGCATATCCAATTAAAACCACTCTTGAACTCGGTTTGATCCAGATATGGTATCTAAAACTCCTAAATTACCATGACCATTGAAATGCATTTGCATGGTTCCAAATCTGTAGGATTTTAAATAGATTTTAAAGAATATATCAATATTAGATTGATATTAGTTATTTGTATAAATTTGGCATAGAGTTCTAACATTAGCAAATCTTAGAGAACATTAGATATGTTTCTTCTGATCTTAAAATGAGGCTAATTTAACAACGAAAAAAAATCAGGCTTATTGGATGCCTCAGAGAATCATTAGAAAGGCATTGGTTGTAAGCAGAGAATGCAATAAAGAAGATTATTCTGTTATAATGGAAATATAGTATTACCCTGGAAATATAGTATTACCTTGGATTAATTATATGTGGTTGTTTTCTATTTATGAATCAGCTGTTTATTGGCCAAATGGAAAGAATGATCAATATTACTGTATTTGGTCAAGGTTAATGTTCCATCTAAAAGAATCTTTTTTTTTTTCCTTACAAGTCTGATACTATGTTTGGACTATTCTTTTTTTTTTTTTACATTTATTCTTGGTTTTGCTTAATTATTTTTATTTTGTTGTATCTTTTCATCTGTGCATATTAAAAGGTAGAGCTAGTCTGGTGTAGTGGTTAAGGCATCAGGCTAGAAACCAGGAGAGTGTGAGTTCTAATCCCCCTTGGGGACAATGCCAGCTGGGTGACCTTGGGCCAGTCACTCCCTCTCAGTTCTAGGAACCAGGCAATGGCAAACCACTTCTGAAATCTTGCCAAGAAAGCTGCAGGGACTATTGTAGTCCAGGCAGTCACAGGAGTCAAAAACTTACTTGAATGTACCACCCAAAAAATAAATAAAGGAAATGAAAAAGAGAAAGAAATGGTGAAATGAGTTACAGGTTCTGTGTCTGAGAGACAGAAAGAGTACAAACCAACCCAAAATTCAGTATTGGCATCATCCTTCCCAGAGCACTCAAAAATATGTCCTCCCTAACCCTTTGCTTCCAAATCTGTTGGACTACAACTACCATAATTCAGATGCAGCATGACCAGGAGCCCCAGAAGAGCAGGAACAGAGCAAACCAGGAAACACTGCCATAGGCATCTATAAGAAAGTGCGATGACATTATATTTGTCATGACATATAATGCAAATGTGTATAATTTGCCTGATGATATCATGATATGCATAAAGTTCCATTCCCATGACCACAGCAGAGCCAGAAGCCAGTGTCAGGTAGCATAGGGAGTAAATCCACAGTAATCTCACTAAGAACTTTAAACACCCAGCTGTTTCCTCCTGGCTGCTAAAGTTTCTGGGGAGTTTGGAGCTTAACCACCATTGCCATGAAGCAACAACTTCAACAGTGTGAACCTGGCAGCATTTTACACATCCTCCGGGTGTTATCTACATCAGGCAACAATGGATTCTCCTTCAGTTTGGTTGGGCTGTTGGACTTTTCTTAATAGAGAATTGGACTAGTATTGTTCCTAAACTGTAGCAGGCCATGTGCCAACAGAGATCCTGGTTGTAGAGGAGGAAGTGAGCAGAAGCACAGGCAGTGAGGACATAGGTGAGCAGCCTGGGCCTGCTGCTGGAGATTGTGAGCTTGCCTACATCTCCTTCTCAAAGGAAGAAGAATTTAACAACTTCCCAAGAATCAAACTAAACCAGCTAGATAACACCTCTAAAATGTCACTGGACTCCAAGTTCCTAAAAGAACCATAGCTCTTGAGAAATCAAAGAGCTGGGAGTAGTTATATCATGTAATCAGAAGAGCAGTTGCAATCTTCACAGCAGCAGGAACACCCAGCCAGGAGCCAGCTGACACCACTGATGAATGAAGTCCACACACCTGTCAACCTGGATCTGTTATAGGAGAGCACTTTCATTTTTGGATCAACAGGAAGACACAACAGATGGAGATTTTTTATGGCTGTGGTTCTTCACCACAAGCTAAGCACCATGGACAGAAACAGTACACAGACCATTGGCAATTGAGCACCCTCGCCTATTTCTCTTGGTTTGCCTTGCAAGAGTGATTCAAGTGTGGCCTATAGAGGTCAGGTAAAGAGAGAAGGGAGAAAGTTTCTAGCAAAACTTTCTTCACTCTATTTAGGACTTTTTCCCACATTCCCTTGGGAGAGAAATATGTAGGGGAAAAGATTGAGATAAAAGTTCACTTTATTTCCCTGAACCTTCGTTCTTTGGAGCTTGTCTGAAGGTGCACCTTAAAATACAATCTCTAATTTTTATTTCTATTTCACTTTTATTTTCCTAGAGTTTAATTTGTTTTCAGTATGTTTGGAGGCATTCTTACTCTTTTAAATATAGGGAATGAGAGGGTTTTTTGGCCTTTACAGTTCTTTCTTTGGAGAATGCAACTTAAAACTAAACTAAAACTAAAAACATCATTATGGAATTTGTCTGCAATTTGACCAGTCACGCCCTTGCCTGCATTGTGAAATGTCATCTCAGTTGGACAGAAAATAAGGAACTAAGGCAAATGGAAGTGGAAATTACAAAGGAGCAGGATTTTTTGATGAACTGCATACAATTCTAAGGAACAGAAAGCTAAATAAATGAAGGTTTTAAGAATTAAACACAGGCAAGAACATTTCCCGGCTTGCACTCCACTCTTGTCCTGTAAGAATGATATCAACCACTTATGATTTTGTTCATGTGAATTATTTTGAGCTGTTGAAAATAGCACAGAAATGTACAATAAGCTTTTTTAATGAAGCTGGTTGAAAGACAATGAGTTTTTGATTATAGAAAAAAGCAGATAGGCCTAGAAGATGCCAGTATTATGACATAAAACATTCACAAATAGGTCCAAAATGAATAAAATTGACATAGCTGTACTTTAAAGCTTTGTCAAAAAAATGGACAAATCTAATATAAGCTATAGGCTACAAGTTCTCTTGTTGTGAGAGTTTAAGAGTGAGAAATGCCTGGACTTTAAATTCAGAAGAGAAGGTACCGTAGTTCGACCAAAATAATCCAAGGACATTTCAAACTACTGAGAATATACTGCCACAGAAAATAAAGTTTTCTCTCTCAGTGTTTCAGAGAGAAATTACATATCAGATAGTGGATTTATCTTGACAGCAACAAGGAGACCTACTGTCTAGTATGAAACAGGTTGTAGGCACTCTTCCTTGAAGCAATAAAGAAGACTTTTGTGGAAGCAAAAATCCCAGCTGAATTGCCTTTTGATACATGGTGACAGGCAAAATGAAAGAGATGTCCCCAGTTCTCCTCTTTTGACTAAACACTACGATTAGTTCAATCATCTTACCCAAATGGTCACAATCCAGTGTTTCTCGATATAGCCTCTTAATTTGGCTGATATGATTCTTTTTAATTTTCTGGTTCTGGTAATTGTACACAGAGGGGGAGATATGAATGCTGCAATATAATTAAATCAATAAAGCAGAATGCTAGAGCAAACTGCCCATTGAAATAATGTTATGCCATATGGTCCTATGCAGAATAAACAAACATTTCTGGACATTACTTTTGACATCACCTTTAAATAAGATGGTTAATGTCCAAATGTCAATTCAATCATGAAAGAAATGTGGTAACAACCAGCAGAAGAGAAGAGGACAAGCTACCTCCTTCTCTCCTCACATGAGGTAAGGGGCTGCATGCTAAATGAAATATTTTTTGTAAGAAGATCAAGCTGGAGAGGAACACATGGCAAATTAATTTTTGGCATCGTCCTAGCATATTGATCATCAGCAACTGAATGACTCTCTCCTAGGGAAGGTGGATTGAAAGGTGAATTTATTAAATCCACCATGCATTTTCTTATCTCAGAGAGAAAATAGTGGTATTGTTCTCCTCCTAATTCAGCTGAAAGCTCTGCTAAGGCCAGAACAAAGCTGATGCTGCCATTTGGCAAAAAAGAAATAATTATGCCTTGATGAGTGAAAGGAGCAATAACGCACATCAGTGCCATAGAGTGGCAACACTGCAACACTACAGGCTGATCCCAAGTGCCACCAACCCTTGTCTGTACTGAGCTTAGTTGCTGTACTCCTCAGAAATTGGGTCACTTCTGCCTGTTCTTTATCATTTTTTAATTTGACCACAAGATGCTCAAGCAAATGTAGGAAGACTTTTCTTCAATAATTTGGTTTGTAATAATATATTATAGCCAGTGAGTTTTCAGGAGGAGGAGGAGGAAGAAGAGTGGAGTTTATATGTCACTAGAGTTTATGATGCCTTATGTGTGATGTCTGAGTACTAGCATTGTGAAAACCCCAGTACTGTTTGCCATGTCATGGAAGCTTCAAAACATCAAGAAACACGACCATAAGGAGCAAAGCATACATATAAAAGATGTATAGATGAACTGGAGCGATGCATACAATGCACTCAAATTACAAACCAAGGTGCATCTTTGCCTCCAGGCAGCCAAAAAAAAAAAAAATCCCACTGAGCCATATTATAAAAGATTTTTTCTCTCTTTGTGTAAAACTTTCCATTCTTACTTTCAGTCATGACAGAAGCTGAAAAAGAGCGAAAGAGGAAGTTCACTTTAGTCTTACGGCACTTCCATGCTCTCTCCATTTTCCCTCCCCAAACCTTCAGATGCAGCTTGAAATGATAAGGACACAGGTGGAAAAAAGATTGTCTGCAGCGAGTGGCTGAAGGCTCTGTAGCAAAAGGAAAAAAAGAAAAGAAATCCCTTCAGTGCCACACTACACAGAAGGGAAAGGGAAAGAAAACACCATGAAGCTTTGCACTGCAGCTACTCCGGTGCTGAGAAAAGAGGAAATGGACAAAACGTTTGTCAGCATCACTTGTTGCTTCCCCAGAACCAGGCAGGGAGATCCCCAAAGCCATTGTCCTTTCAGTACTGGGAACTCAGGAAGCAGGAGGAGATGCAAGGCAAGAGCTCCCTGTGATGGGGAAGCTGTGTTTCAAAGGAAATCTTTACCCCATCCTCTCAACCCTCTCCTTCCCTTTCCGATCACCCCCTGAAGCTGCAGGTCCTTCTCTCCTACAACATTTCAGATCTGATGCCGTGTGATTGTTAGATTCTAGATCTGTTTCTAGAGAAGGTAAACAGGGATAGATTATTTTTATCAGGTTTGTTTGCAGATTATAAACTGGAAGCATACCACAATATAATCTGCTGAAAGTCTTTGATGTGAATTCCAGAAAAATAAATGGTCTTGCGATGGTTGACGTTTTGGTGTTATTTGGTGCTATTCCTTTATCCCAGTAGTACTGATTCTCAGACATAAGGGAAATAAAACTTTGCTCATGATACTGACTCTAGTAAATGGCCATAGATCCATTCTCACAGTGGCTGCATATGATGCCAGCCACCAATAAGGAGTGTGACAGGCATGAATTAATCTTAAATTCTTTGAAATTAATGCAATTTCTGGAGGTGACCTTTCCCAATGAGTTAGGTATTTCCAGTTTAATTCTCCACTGACTTGGCATTTCAGCTCACCTAGCCTGAGCAGATTAAAGCAAATCTATCAGAAGTAAACGTTCAGCTACCCACAACAGAGATCAGGTGGGGGAGAAAAGGTAAGAGCTTCACTTTATCACCTCCGCCACTCTTTTTCACCTCCGCCACTCTTTGGCCCTCTGTCATCAAGTATTTTCCAACAGCACGTCTTAACGAAGCCACAGAACAGAGAGGGAGAAAGGAAAGATGACCAAGGTAAATGGAGCACCCCAATGATGAAGGAAAATCTACTTTGTGGTCCCCTCTATTGCTTTTAAAGGAGTTTTTCCTTCCAGAACCTTCCTCCTCTCTATTTCTCAGGACAGTCTGCAGATGAAGTAGGCCAGAATCACATTTTTACATGTTCTGTAGCAGCAGACGGTGGGTCCCAGCAGACATGCCCAGTAGGATACGGCAGTCAGCATTGGTCCCCGGCCACAGATGAAAAGGCCGACTAGCACTTCTCTCAGAGGTTGCCATTAGACCACTGCAGCTCTCCCATTTTTCTAACCTGGGATTACAATTTTTAAAAAAATATATAAAATTGGTTCTACCATAGTTTTAAGAAACAGGCATTTCATGTGCAAAATAGACTCACCCTTATTTTCCTTCCTGAGTTCTTCAGTTCAAGTTCTTTCTCCTTTTCTACATTTTCGTATCTCATGTTGTCACACGAATTTCTCTAACAAGAAATAGCCTCTTTTTTCTCCTCAGCGCCTTGGGGTTTATTTTTCCCATCCTAACACAAAGTTTCATTTTCTTTTTTCTGTGCCATATTCATGTGCCATATTCATGTGCCAATATTCTTTTTCTCATTTGAGTTCACATAGCTAGTTTGCAATAGATCCACCAAAAATATTAATTATCCATTCTGTGATTTTGTTGAACATATTTATTGTCTCCATCAGCATCGGTCAACATTTATGTTAGGGCTGTGACCTAAGGAAATAAATTTTGATACTGTAGGAGTTGATAATTAAATTATCTATCAGTCATATTTGCATTCCTTCCTATATCACTCTTTCTCATGCTAAGAAGCCCATGTTTTTTGTAACATAGACATGAGTGCCAGGATCAATGTGCTTAGAAAAGGCATTTCTTAATATGTGAGAGAAGTGAGGAACATTATCTTATAAAATGATGCTTCCTAATTCTAATTGTTTCATATACTTGTACTTAAAAGGATTTTTGCCAAAAAGATAACATCCTTTTCAGGTTTAATTCAAAATGCCCTTTTGGCTGCTACGAAGTTTAATCAATTAATTCATTAACCTCGTATGCCTCCCAGCTCTGAATGACTCTGGGAGCCCGGGGTTTCTTTATCGTTATCCTTTGTTGGTTCAATGTTTCAGGGTGCAGTTGGACACTCTTGAAAGTCAGATACCAAGCATTGTATGCCCCACTAAATAACAGAGTGACAGCAAAGGCAAATAAAGTTTGAATTCCTTCAACTACATAGTTAACCTATAAATATTGCTGCCCTGAAAGAAGGACATGTCATTATATAGAAAAAGATCATGAACAAGACAGCCCATGACGTTGATAGAGTGTTAGCCAAGAACTAGGGAGGCTGGGGTTCAGATTGCTGCTCAGTTCATGAAGTGACTTTGGATCACTCATTACTACTCAGCCTACCCTAACTTCATGGGCTTATTATGAGGATAAAATAGGGACCTTGTGCATTGCTTTCAGCTCCTTGATAAGATGAAGGATCTAGAATTACTTAATCACTAAATGGATATATTCCCAAAGTTGCATAATTGTTTATGAGTGCATCATATTCTTTCTCATGTACCCCAAATCTTCACTTTATGTAATCTATGCATCCCTTCTAGGAGAGTAGGATGGGTTGGGTTCACCTTGCCTACTTTAAAATGATCAGGATGAGGCAAAAACATAAGTCACACTGAGAAATCATTCAAATATCTGGATTTTATAAAGCCCCATGGCTTTTTAAAATCTGATTACAATTACTATCACTGTTGTTAATCAAATTACTGATTATTAATACTAATTTAATTATTTCACACAGGAATAATGCATGCTCTAGTGCAGATGTAGGGAACCTGAAACCATCATTGGACCTGATCCTACTTTTTATTCCAAGTGGTTTACAAGTAATGAACTGAGATTTCTGGCAAAAGCAGCCTGTCCTTCAAATGGGAGTGGCAGCTGGGGAGAGGATGAGAGAAAAGGGGCAAAAAGGGATGGCAGAAAAAGAGAGAAAGGAAAGAGTTGGAGAGAAGAAAAGTAACTCTGTTAGACTTCACACGTGCTTCACATCGATCATTCAATGATCGATAACACACTGGTTATTGATCATTCCTGAGGATATGTGACCTTCAACCGAGAAATGATTCTACTCCTCCCCTCGAATAAATAGGCTAATGAGATATGTTGTACTCTTATAATCTCTTGTAGAACTCAAAATGTAGATCCCAAAATGCAAGAAGAGGTCAACAGTCCCACTCCAGCCTCATGTAAAAGCTTCTGGAGACCATTACTCGTATTGGTGGATGGCTGATGTCATGACATGATGTAAGCCCGCTCATAATTCTTCTCAGGTTAAGATCAGTATGGGAAGGTCCTACCTAAAGAGGATGTAATGTAAGACATATGGACTCAGCCTGATATACTGAGCCTAAGAGGAGAACAAAGCAGAGCCATGGTGATCCGATATGCAGGGATGAAGCTGGAGAAAGTGCCTTTGCCTCATCGTCAGCCTTAATTCATTCATGGACAGCTTCCATGGATTACTTTCATATGTGTTTGTGTTTGTGGCCACTACCACTCTTAAATGGCTATCATTTTTAACACAAACACATCTGTCTTAATTTATTCATCCAGTCACTTGAGAAACCACATAATTTGAAGTCAGAGAATAGTTCAGTTTGTGTATCTTGGTGGTGGTGTTTTTTAAGAAACCCTTTTCTAAAATTAAAATCTCACATGAGGTGGATATCATCAAGTACTTTCTAGTTTTTAATTCCAAGGAGAAAACATATTGTAGTTAAGCAACATTCTTCCCAGATATGTTACCAAAGATTGCAGTAGTTTTCACCCTAATACATAGGGGAGATATAAAAATTAGGAATACTCTGACAAGCCACTACTTAAAGATCAATTCATGGTGGTCTTGAGCTATGCTTCTTTCACTGAACACACTGAAGGCATATGTTGAATTCAAGACATCCTTTTGGTTCCCTATACATTTAAGCCAGCAAAGAAATCTGAACTCTTTCAAAGCCCTTGAAAAAGGAATTGTAGACGTAGCCTTTGTTTAGGCATATATTTTTAATTATCTTGCCTTTTGCTATTCTTCTCCAGTTGAGTATAATCAGACAAAATAGATCCTGCTGGGCATTGTCATGCTTAATAAAAGTAAGGATGAGCATCTGCAAATTTGGCGACACTGTGGCGCATGCGATGCACTAGTGGCCCTGCTGCAGTCTTCTTTAATTATAACACCACATGCAGCTGTAATAATGTAATTCTCTGTTTACATTCGTTCTAGCACTTTGGCTACATTTTTGCTCAGCTCGGGCGCTAAGAATTTGCAGCAAGTACCACGCTCTTTGATGATCGAACCTCAAGTGGAAATCAGGGACAGAAAAGAGTGCGTTGTGCTCAGGAATGCAGACCTTTAGGCAGAGCAGCTGCTACTGAATCTGGCTGAACTGCAATCTTGGGCTGATCAGGATAAAGGAATACACTAAAATCGAATCCCAGTCACTTGAATCAAAACTTACTTCTTATTAATATTAGTGGTGCAAGTGTGAGCCAGATCTCCTCCCCAGGTTATCACTTATGGAAGAGTTTTTCAATGGTTATATACAATGAGACAAAAGAAAATAAGTTGAAACCAAACAATTCTGGGACAATAAATGTCAAGAGCTTATTGCTTATTCCCTGGATGCGGTATTGAAATGAGACAAATGACTGTAATTGAACTGGAAATGCATATGTATAATAGCAATGAGAAGGAAAATTTGAGCCTCACCTTAGATTACCTTTTTGAAGATAAGCAGACTTTAGCCACATTGTTCCAAGTCAGTTTTATAATTAGTTGCATTCTTCATTCCTGTAATAGCCAAAGCTTTTAGACTTTAAAGAACATTATGTCTCAGGCTGGAGTAAATATTTTATATATTTAGCTTTAAATATACTTTCAATATTTAGGACCTGCAAGGTCAAGATGAAGAAAGAAGCCCACTTTAATGGACTGAAAGCCATATTTTGCCTGAAAGCCATCTTATCTGAATTTTCCAACTGTGCTTTAATTTACCCTTCCCAGTCATGATTTAATGCTGGAAAAATGGACAAGTCATTGGTTAAGGTCCAGACTATTGTAGCTACTACATCGTAACTCCACTACATGATGGTAAAAATTAAGTAAGTTGATGAAAATACTATTATTGATACACTTTGAAAAATGCAGGTCAGAAGTGAACAACTGAAGATAAGTTGGCTCTTGTTCCTTTTTTCACCCACCAAAAAGTTTTTGTTTAAATTTCACGCACCGATCGATTATGTCTATTCTTTTGGTTGTCACACTTTTTTTTGCTACCAAATGGGTCAGGATTAGGGTCATTGATCAATGGTTAACAATTACCTCTGTGAATTTATGTCTCCATGCTGTAATCACAACAAGAATACCACACCAATCAATTACATCCATGGTGGGCAGAAACTTTTTGGACATGAGATTGGTAAAACAATGAACAAGAGCTGAGAAGTGAAAGCCTCTGTGACATGTATTATTTTAATTAGGGTATGGACAATGTATGACCTATTATTCCCAAGCAGTTTTTTATTAGTATTGTTGTGCTAGTTCTTATTGGACTGTGGTGGTTTTTTACATTAAAATGCAGACTTTGGAAATACAAAAATTTCCATGACACTTGGTAAGTTCTTGTTTTGCCTAACGCTATTGTAGCGTTGTAATGCAGAATATGGAATGAGTACTTATATTTCCAGGCCAAACAGTCACCATAAGAACACTATTTTACAACTTCTTAATAGTTCCTTTTTTCACAGTGTATGTTAAATACTCAGTTTGTAGTTGAAAACTCATATTTATTTTTTTTCATAAATAAATGGACATCTGTGCATAGGAGGCATTAAAAACAAATTTGCTTTATTACCAAAAGCTATGTTTGTTTAAAAAAACAGAGTCTCTTTAATTCTTCTACTTTACCTTTTCAAGAACCACATTCCAACAATAATAGCACTGTGGGAAGGTAATGGGAATTTTGGAGGGTCTTGAAATAATATATCCAAATGGCTGACAGTACATGTGCCCCCCAGCTGTCTATTCAAGATTCTGTTTGGAAAGCATGGAGAATAGAAACAGATGGAGTGGATTTAGGAAACTAACATGGGGGACTGATTTCTTCCCTGAGCTTGGATCTTGCATGTGTGGTAGTAGGGAAGATAAGAAACGTGTGTCTTTCATTAACGGAAGGATAGATTGTAGGCTGTTCAGATGTCATAATCAAATCAAGGGGACCTTACATTGCATCCCACTGCTATAAACATGAAGGCCATCTTTTGAAACAACATCTACAGAATCAGAAAAATCACAGCTAACGTTATATTAGGCCAAGGCTACATTGTATTAGGCTGCAATATATGGACAACCACTAGATGGCAGCAAAGATATACAAAAGGCAAGCTCTTTGCTGCCATCTAGTGATTGGCTGGAGGTTTGCAAATATAGTAGCCTTAATTATATGAATGTGCCTGATCCTTGTTTTCTTCTTTGATGAAGCCACAAGGAGGAGATTGAAAGCATTTTCAATGAACTGCATTTTGTTGTTATGTTCAAACCAGGAACTAATCATATATTATCCCAAAAGGTCTGAGTCAAAAGCCACAAAGTAAAAGTAGCTAGTTTAGACAAACCATTGTTAAACATATCTTGCTCTTGCTTAGACAGACCAGAAATCAGATTTATTTGAAAATGAAAATATATGCTTCAAATTTCCTTCTTGTAGCTGCATTAGATGGGAGGCAGGAACCCACATTCCCATGTTTTGTTCACATAGTCCTAAATTACAATTCAGCGTGATGACCCACGCAGCTATTGTCTGAGCACAGAGCACCAAAGGTACATGATTATAATTGTATTTCTCACTCTTCTTGTGTTTTGTTGGCTTTCTTGTCCTCTGAGTCAAACTTATAAAATTAATCCTTTCCCATTTTATTTTGTTGGTTTGTTTTTGTTTGTTTGCATATATAATGCACTAGGTTTTAACACAACATTGTCTGCCAAACAACCCATTATATTATACATGAGATTAACATTTCAGCCCATCAAAAATATAGCCATAATTAATGTACCCACAGGACATATCAATATTCCTAAATGCATACTACATTATTAGCATATAAAGTTGAGCCACATTCTTTAAAATGGTGAATGGCTTCTGATACCATCTCTAAGTCAACACTCACAACTGTCAGAAGCTGATCTGCATTTGTGTTTGCATTAGAATGAAAAGGTTGGTGTTGTGGGTCCTTCTGGTGACAATATGGACAGATCCATACAGGGAGATATCAAGGATTTCCAGAGCCACTGAAAACCAACAGTCTCCCTGCCTTTCAAAAAGATCATCACCAAAATAGGGAGCCAACTTGACCTTGCTCATAGCCTTTGTGCTCTCTGAGAGATAATGCTGGAGGAGACATGGGGTGTCTTAAATCCTATGGGAACCTATTTTAGAAGACTGTATTCATACTTAGATTGCATCATGTTGGATCTGACATAGCAATTAGACTTGTTACATAATGTTTAGTAGCTTAATCTGCCTGCATTTTTTGCTTGGGTTAGGGTGGGGTTGGCTGTTTGTTTGTTTGTTTATTTATTTATTTATTTACCATTTCAGAACACTTCCAAGAGCACTATCTTTTTTTGGCAGATGAACAACCCTACTGTAAATAGTCCATTGTATCTCAATTTCTCCAAAACTTTGTGGTTGCCCAGAAAAGCTTCTGTAATAGGGGCAGGTTTTGGCAGAATCACAAGTAGTGGTTCGTGAATGGCCACAAATTGAAGGCAGCAGAACAGTATAAACCACAAACAAGAGATTAAAAATAATAAAGTGCATAAGAAGTTTTTTTTTTTTTTGGTAAACCATCAGTAGGTAAATATATGTATGGAGAGCCTGGTCTACTTTCAGATGTACCCTACTAGTTCTGTAAGTATATTACAATTCTAAGAAAAACATTTCTAGGTACAAGATGGGTACAAGGCTCAGACAGGAAGAAGGAAAAAGGAAAACAAGCAGTAAATTTTGCTGTTCTCCATTAAAACCTTACCCAAAGGGGGGGAAAAACCTAGCATGAAATGTTGCATTTAAATTATGCAAAGCTAGCTGGAAAGGGCCATTTAGGCCACAGAATCCAAGTCCAGCTCAGTGAAAGAGTCCAAATTAAAGCTGTGCTTGAACCCATCCAGTGATGAAAAAGCCTTTACTGCAGAGAACTCACTGAACAGCTGGCCTCTTCTATCTTGACGTTGAAAAAGGCTTTGAAGACCTTCCTATTCTCAGTGGCATCATTTGATTGGCTAAGTGATGGATATATTGCCTTCTTATCCACTTTGAGATCATTATTTTAGGGTTGCTGTTTTATATTTCCAAACGTTACTTATTTATGAATGCATGTAATTTTAGAAGACTCGGTTCTGTTATATTTTAGTTTTGTGGTTTATATGAATGTATACAACCCCAAGAATACTTTATTTGCAAAAGTAAATAAAATGAGCAGATTTTCATTATTTTCATCATGCTTGGGATACCAGCTATGACATCCAGGTTTTGAAACACTGACTTTTACTAGGCTGTGATATAGGGAATATTTAATATATTAATGAATGCTGACATTCAAAAATACTTGCTGACAATCCCAGATGACTTTTGTGAAATGTTTTCTTCTTTTTTTCCTAAAAAAAAAAGACGTGTTGTTCTACTTTTTGGACATACACCAATGGCAAGCACATATGCCACTGTATCTCTAGAATTTCAGACTTTCAAAAATTTGTCTATAACTTTCACTGATACACAAATGCTTTCAAGGACCAAGGAGATTAATCATTATGATTCCCAAATGCTGTTACATTCATGCTGCTTTCTATACACAGAAATTTTCAGTGTTCTGCTTGTTCTTGAACACGTCAGTTTAACTTATGCAGAAAGCAGTACATGTTTTGCTGTCAATAGATGAGACCCACCATTTGGCCCCTCCCCCCAAAGTTAAGACTTCAACCAGGCCAAGATGATTTTAGGAGTCTCCCTTTGGTTCTACAGTTTAGGCAAGTAATTGCAGAAAGAAAAAGAATTTAAAAAAAAACTTTGATCTCAGTGAGGTGCTAATTTGTAAGGTCTGAAGGTTGTTAAGAATTTAAGAATCAAGGAACCAGTACATAAACAAGGATCTTTATCTGGAAGGCTATTACTGACACATTACTCTCTGGACACATTCATTTACCCAAGTATTTGAAGACAAGACAATGCGTCAATAAAGGAATTAGACCAGACACCTTGAATCCATCAGGTTTATCTCAGCTTGCTGACAGGAACAGTAGGTGATGTTAAGTCACAGAAAATACTTCAAAGTCTCCTGGACCTTAGATTTTCTACAGAAGCTAAACAACATTTACAGCTTTGGTAGTAACAAACAATGTGTAGGTAGAAGGCAGATGGAAGATGAAAGCTTAGGCCATTGAGCAAACACTGTGCTTTTACATTCCGTATTCTTTGACCAGATTTCATTCAATTGTTGTTGGCTTTTGAAAATTGAAATGATTTCTTTCATCCCAACCATTTCTAAAGGAAGACTTCATTTTAAAGAATGTAGCAAGTCAGATAACTAGCCTAGCTAAAACTACAAAAAGCTGAAAGCTTTGCTACTTGTTGTTTCTACAAACACAGCACACAGTAAGATGTGAAAGGTGAGAATCATTTTTCTGGGAAGACTTATCTTCTCTGGAGTAATCTGGACTTCTAAGGATGTTCAGCTCTTCTTCCCAAGCCATCTTTCTTCTGAATACAAAGTTAGTAGTAAGTTATCACAATAAAATAGATTAGAACAGTAACTTAGAATAGCCTACAATATCATGTAGCACAGTGAGATATTTCAGATGTGAAAAGGTAAACATTTTCTAATGAACAACTATATTCTCCATTGACTTGCACCCTCTCAAGAAAAGTTATGCAAGATGAAACAAAAGATCAACCTATTCTAGCACTCCTTGCCTGAAATGACCAAGCAAATCATTATAAGAAACCCATATGTATAATATAGATATATGTACATATGTACACTTTGCATAGTGTACTGACACAAAGAGGTAGTCTGCCTTTCATACTATAGGCATTCATTATGACTAGTAACCATCTTTATCTTCCATAAAGGGACTGATTCAATTTAAAGCCATCCAATTTGGCAACCAACACTATGTTTTCTGGTGCTGCATTTGTAGTTTAATTTCATACAATGTATTAACTTATACCTCTTTTCAGCTATCCTGGATCACTTACTCCATATCTTTGGATGACTCAAGTTGCTACTATTATAAGATGGGGGGAAAAGAACTATAGATTTTTTCTGTTCCACAATACTATACACTTCCTTATCATGTCCCTCAATGTTTGCTTTCATTTTTTTCTGAACTGTAAAGCCCCAAATATTGTTGTAACCTTTACTCGTAGGGGAGTATTGTTGCTATTGCTACTGTTATTTCAATTGGTATCCTTTCTTTCATTACAAAAAATGGCAGATAGCAGTAGTACAAAGCACCCATGATAAAATATTAAAAATATCAATATTAAAAAATAAAGCAAATAAAATTAATTGCAGAGGGGGGAAAAGGACCTATCTATCTCATCACACTTTCCATAGTGTCCAATCAGCAGTCATAAATGACAGATGGAATAGATGGCTTTTAGCCAGATGCTAAAATGTCAGTAAAGTAGGCACTTTTCTTCAAGGAAGAAGTTATATCCAGTATTTTTCTTCCATTATGTTACCACCTAAAACATTTCCCCTAGTTAGTGGGGCAATGTAATGGCCCTTTCTCCCAGTTCTAAGAACTCGTGGAGAAAAGTTCTTTTGAATTGCTGGGTTCTATTTTACATGTAGCTGGGTTTCCCTAACACATTTAAGGCAGTCCACATGAAGGATATTACAATAATTCTAACCCAGTGTTACCAAAGCATGAATCACTGTAGTTAGTTCTCTCTGTCCCCCAATGGCCACAACTGCTGCTGCATCAATCAAGATAGCCAAAGCCATTGAGACTGCTTCATTAAGACCCCCTGTTCCTTCATGGGAAGTACAACTCCATCCAAAACCAGATCTGAGGAACACCCAATCACTTCTCCATGCTGGGATCCAGCACACTGCCTCAAAGCACCAACCCAACAATTGCACATCCTCATTATGGGGTCAAGCAGAAGTCCTCCATATCATTTCCAATAATTAGATTGCAGGTAGGAGTGGAAACACCATTCCACTGTGCTCATAACTTGCAATTCCTTTCCTTTCTTTGGCCTTTTTCTCATTCCCTTTCTGTTCTCTTTTTTCTCTTAGCTTCGCAGAATCCTTTCCATTCTTTGCCTAATAGAGAAAGCTTGCCTGCTTGCTTATTATCTTACCCACTCCTTCCCAGTAGAGAAGCCCCATGGGGCAGCCAAACCCAGCTCCTCCTCAGCTCTCCATTGGGCATTCCCAGCCTCCCAGCCAGACTTCTCCAGCCTTACCTCACCTCACTTCCTTGCTATCCCCACCCAGAGACCCTGGTGCCACCTCTGAAGTAGCATCTACCATGGACTGTGAGAGAGGAAGCAGAAGTTCCCAGAGGGTGGTGTGATGTGGTGTCAGAGGCCTCAAGGCACAAATGGCATACCCTGGACAACCTTTTCATGTTGCCAGGAGACCCACTATGTCTGGTGGGGGTGAGCTGTGAGGCTGCCGCTGCTTGACTCTTCCTGAGGCCTTCTGTGGCCCACTCTGCAGGTCTACGTGCTCCTCAATGCTCTGCTCTTTCTGGGCAGCAGCTACAGCATGCATATTGTTGGTCATGGAAAATGACTTGAAGGTCCAATGGGTCCCAATGGCAATGCAGGTACAGAAGACACTAGGAGATTAAAAAAAATTAAAGTCTATTTGGTATTCACTTATATTCTGATCAGCTTCCTTTGAGAATAGTCTGACTGGCCCAAATGCTAGATTAGATTAGATTAGATATGAGGCAGAGAGTACTACAAGTTCTTACTTCTTTAACCATCTGTCCACCTCTACTTTTTCAACACCTCTTCCTGCTTTATTTGTTCACACACACTCTTTCATGATGAGAGGTTTAAAGGGAGATAACAGATGGAAGGGATTTCATTTCTTTTATAATAAAGGTAGAATTCTCTTATGCAAAAATCCCCCCTTCTTTTTTTCTCTTCCTTGCTACACTGAGTTCATGATGAAAGAAATAAATAAGTGCTTGAGGGTTTGAGGGTTACGATTACAAATATATTGGGCTAATTACAATTTTAAAAGATTGTGGTTACCTAACTAAGCTATTAACATTAATGAAGGTATTTTGTTTGATTTCATCCAGGGATATTCTGAAATACTAGTGACTAATCTATTATTAGACTTCATCTGCAATCATTAGGAAGGAAGTCTCATTAAATTCAGTGGAGTTAACTTCTGAATAGGCATGCATTTGGTGAACTGTTATATTATTGTAATTCTGTGCATACCTATTTGGAGTAAAATTGGGTCAGTTTTGTGATTTCTAAATATCATGGAGCCTTTATGCTCCTGTGTCCTGATGTTTTATCCTCAAGTGTTCTAGTCTTGGTTCTGGTGTTATATTAACCACTACATCATACTGACCATGAATAGACACTTATCTCCCAAGTCAACCTGACAGACTCTGTGTTCAACAGCTTCTGATCTAATCAAGGTTTAAGAATACCTGCAAATGTAGCCAAGTTTATTCTAACAGCCTGCATAATATAGCAGCAGATAACAGTTGTCTAACTTCTCTATACTCTAGAGTAGCTTAAAAACTGCTTGCTAATGGGCCTTACACAACATTATTGCCATCTGTCCTTTCATATAGACATTGTGTCTTTCTGTTTGAATAGTGATAAATGATGTGCAGCAAGTTTTATCTCTTGATTTTATTCATTTTAATACTAATATAGCATTATTTTGGTCTGCAGCCATAATAATGGAGAATTACTACTTGAAGTAAACCCATTAAATTGGAAAGGCACTTACTTTTATACCACAAAGTCCAATCCCAAAAACTGTAGATTATGCTTCCTTCTAACACAGCATAGAAACACAACATATATCATAGGTATCTGAACCCCCTTTCTCTCCTTTTTATAAATGTAAAAATGCACAAATATGTTTAAGTAGTATTCTGTGTTTGCCTCTTGAATCTAATTATTCTAATGGCCTTCAGTGTTTTGAATTATAATACAGATGTCTGTTTCCAGTGTTTCTTGGGTAGATCCCATTTTTCACCATGACAATATTCTGTGGTTGGGAACAGAATAGTCTAGTTTGTATGTGACATAAGACAAATTCATCCTTGCATGGACAGCATTTAGTCTCTTATCGCTTGATGCCTGTCTTCTCTGAATGTGAACAATTTTGACTGAAAAGAACTGATAAGAACTCCATAATTATGTTGTCTTGACCCAGAGAAGAAGGCGATATGATCCCACAGGCTAGGAATGATAACCATGCATGAACTAGTCTGTATAATGCCACCCCGTGGCACTATTTATTAAATAATATCTACATCTGACAGAAAACGAAGGGTAGAGCATGTTTTACAAACAGAAAGCCATGTTTGTTCATATCTCTGGCACTTGTAGTGAAAAGTTCCAGTCAGCAGATTCTTTTGAAGGGGATCTTAAAGGGTCCAGCTAGAAAAAGTAGTAGACCATATTGGCCTTGAGGAGATAACGTTCTCTATGGTGGTGGTGATGATGATGATGATGATGATGATAGCATTTTGGCTTGCTTCTTATGGAATTTGCAACACTACCATATTTGGTCCCAAAATATGCCTTGCACTTACAAGTTGTGGGACATGGAAGGTTAATGACTCAAGGGAGCCAAACATCTTTAACAGTGGCCTGAACCACCATTGGTCTCAATAACTGGCTCAGATCTATGCAGGTTTTCATTGCAGCAGACCTCTTTTCCCATTCATTTGATAAAATTGAATATTTATTTTTATCCACTCTTTTATCTCTCACTTGCATAAGTCCTTTCTGGCATTTCAAAAGATAATAAAAACTTCTTCAGCTGGATTTGGCTCCTAGGAAACTTTTTCTTTCATTTATGGTTTGTTATGCTGGATTTTTTTTTTTTAATGTGGGTTTGTCAGGATTATTTTTAGATGTCGTGTTTGACCAATTTTGTTGTGTGGTGCCCAGACTTGATATGACTAGGCGGTATAGGCATGATGTAAACATGTAAGGAAAAAAGAGGTATAGTTTCATTCTTTTTTCCTCTCTAAATATTGTCTTTATAGATTCAAAAAATATTATCTGAGTTGGAAGAAATGTTTTGTTCTGTGAGTTAGCATCCTCCCCTATTATCTTACTTGGGTTTCTGCTCTAAATAAAATGATAATTATTAAATTAGAATTTATGCTGATTCTGTGGAAGGCTTAATTGCACAAATTCTTTTTTCATTAAGTTCATTTTTCCTTTCACTGATAAGAACAATCTTTCTCCTGTTGCTAAGTGTTCTTTCATGTCAGAGAAGAACATTAAATGCTGCTTACTAGCAAAATTAAATGATATAAAAATGGCTAATGACCTGCCTTGGGAATTGAGAAGATTATTTTTCAAATCATTTTAATTTTGAGCTGTCCAACTCAGTTTAACTTTACTGGACTTGCATTTTTTACAAAAGGTTTCACTGAATCCAAGTGATGAGAAAGAGAAAGAGAAAGAGAGAAGTGGGGGGGGGGGGGGGATAGATAGTCTTACTTTTTTTAGAAAAAAGTAGAAGGTTCAAATCATGTGTGTGACAACCTGGGCTTAAGTTCATGGGGGCACCTCAAGGTGCATATACTTCCTGATCTTATGTGTGTATTTCACCAGATACAAGATTATCACAAGGTAATGGGGGAAAAATAATCTTGTGAAAGTAAACTAAAGTTGAGAAAGGAACATAGCTCTAAAGAAGTAAGGTAATATGACATACTTTAATGGGGATCAATTTCTTAGAACCTCTTGCTTTTGAACTTCTGAGCCTCTTGCCTGGAGGAGGATGCAGGACATCTCAGATAAAACTAAGAGGAAACATTTCCAAAGGTTATGGCACAAAGGCATGTTCTAGTAGTGAGGTCATGACCAATGGAGATCAGGGGAAAAGATCTTAGATCTTTGTGGTGCTATGGTCACTCTGTCTTAAATCTTTGTTATTTTATGCCCTTAAAACCCAGGCTATTTCCCCTCTAGCTATTTTTTACACTGATTCTATTGTGTCTTTTGGTCAGATAATATTTTGAATACTCCCCACACAGCAGGAAAGTTTTCTATCCCATTCAAGCCTCCCATAAAATATATGCGCATTTGGTCTCTAGCTTTCTTTTTCTCAAAACTGCTGCCAAGAGTAGGAGACAAACCTCCTCAGACTCCCCAATTCTTTTCAATGGGTCTTTTAGGAGTTTTTTCCTATTTTCTCCCAACATCCAAATCAAATCAAATCAAATCAAATCAAACCTTTATTACAGCTTTTGGGCCAGAAGGCACAATAAAATACATAAATCTGTAATGATTAATAAAATGCAGTAAAATTATTATAGGAACTGTAGTACAGATGGGAGTGGCAGTCCCCAAAATTTGTGCTAAACTTCAACTATAGGTAGGACATATACAACAAATGGTAGCACAAAATCGGGCAACCGGGAAAGGTAAGTCAGGTCCTGGTCAGATAGAAGCAGTGATAGATACACCTTGTGTTCTCTACCAGGGAAGTTCTTTCAAATGGGATAAATATCTATTATCTCCCAGGATTTCCTATAGAGACAGCAACAAAGGAGCAAATAGCTTAGGGATTCCACAGAGCCATCTCCACATGGGCAGAAGAAGCGCTGCTGAAAAGGGATGTTTTTATCTGCCCCCACAGGACTGCAGAGGGTAGTGCATCCAACCTGGCCAAGGTGAAAGTCCGAAATTTTAGAATTAGAATTGACATGAGATAAGTTGATTGCAAATGTCTATTTGAGAGGAATCCATAAACAGTAGGGTTGGATAGTAGGCTTAAACTGATTTGAAAATCAATATCCCAGATATGTTGTTTATGATGACTCCTGGCATTTACAAGCCTTAATGGACAGAGGATTTCCAAGGATAGTCCTAAGGACTGGAGTTTGCTATTAGGTTTTGTTAGCCAGGTTGATTTAAAATGGGCTCCAATTCTTAGGTGCTCTCAGGCTACCCACAGCCATCTTCCCAAACAAATCTTGCTTCACATTGCAGGTTGGTCCCATCTAAATAAAGTGATCAAAAACTCAAAACATTAAACACTCAATTCTTGCTCTTTGGATTTTTCACTGCTAATATTTATCACTATGCTGGTCCAGTATTAGGAAAGGCTGTAGGTTCCTATCCTAGGAAGTTATTCCTTTTGAGAATTGGATATCAATAAATCAATGCCAAGTCAGTAAACAACATGCAAACCCATTCTATTCCTAGAACCCATGTTCCATAGCCACCAACCCAAGAAGCCACATTCTCTGGTAAGTCAAGGAATGGACTTGCTTGATCGATCGCTTCTTGGCATTGGATGGTTATTCACTCCACCTAAAATGATTAAACGTCATTTTGTTTCTGTATTCCCCAGATAAATTATTTCCATATTTTGCAGGTCAATAAAACTCTTTAACTGGATGTGTGGTATCTAAGTGAAATTTTCAAAATCTACTTTGACTATTATTCAAAGTTCCCTTATTGGATATGAATTCAGTACTAGTCTTAAATTTTGGATGAAATAAATCTGTTTTAGAAGGTGCTCTGTAGAGGGAAAGCAAAGAGTAGCCAAGCAACTTGAAGAAAGGAAGATTGATTGATCGATTGACCTGGTAAAGTGTAACATTATTAAGCCCGTGACATGCAAGGGTGCCAATGTTACCAGAGATATTGCAAGCTTTTTTTTCTGCAGGGAGTTATGTTTTCACTCCCCACTTTGTGAAGGGTCCAGATAAGAATATTATTCAATTTCGTAATAAGAACTCATCTGTGTTCCATGAATTATATAATGCAGTTTGGATTCAAGAATCTGAAAAGAGCCCTGTTAAACAATGCATACACTTGTAAGGAATCGTATGTGCTTACTTCACAATTTGAATTCTGACAGGGATTACACCTTTTAAAATCCAGTGTGATTTGTGAATTGGATACCCCTAAACACTTTAATACATGCGTCTCGTAGATAGCAGTGCTCGGTTCTTTGATGGAATAACATCAGACTTTACCCTTTCATAACACTGAATATCATGATATCGTTTTAATTTGCGCACTCAAGAGGAGATGCGAGACCACCAACAGAGATCCAGGTGCACTTGATTGCTGCTGGCAGGAAAGATGTAAAATCAAAAACAATTCAGAAAAAAAAAAAGCCAGACGTTATGCAGAGAAAGCTTGCCACAAATCAAGTGAGAATGAGAGCTCAAGCACGACTGTGATCGAAAGTTTGTATATTCATGCACAGCCTGTACTCCAGCAGATCAGGAAGTGGAAAAGAACAGAGGCAGAGAAAGGAGTAAGACATAACTGCACTGGCATATGGTGGCACTGGGAAGCCATGGAACACAGACACCAAAATTACAACTGGGATTAAATCAAGTATGCCAGGAAAGAGGATGGAGCCATGCCTTGCTGTACCACCATTCATGGTAACCTTGGGCACTTGCTAGGAATGTTAGGATGACATAAGGGTTGGGCCTACCAAGGAAAATATTACTGTCTAGATTTAATGAAAGTTGAAATCCAGTTAGGCCTTGAACCTCACCAAGCATCCCAGCCTGTCAGTAGTGCTAAAGATGCTACGTCATTACTTCATCCACAGCCTCTCATTTCAGTTGGATCCCTAAATATACCGTGCGTAGCAGAAGACGAGCAACCTACTATCAAGAATCATCTGGTCTCCCTTTAGGCTTAGAAAATTGAGGGTGCCTGGCACCTTAAAGGAGATGCCAGGCACTTTGCACTGTCAAGCCATAAATAAACAACACATGTGGCTGCTCAAAGCTCAGGAAGTAAAATGAGAAGTCCATTCTCTTCAAACCAACCTTTACTCTATGTTATTTGCAATATGCTATCTTTAACTCAAGAGACCAATTTTTAGCAACTTGGACTAGAAAGTCATTGAAGCAGGTTGGAATTTTGTTGGCACAATTTGAGTAGTCATTTCCTGTTGTTTAGCTACTTCTATAGCTACCACAGCTTTTAAACTGATTCTTAAGGAATGAGGGTGAAAACATTTTTGCCTGCCCACATGAGGTTGGGGTAGAAATAAGGCAGAAGGATAGAGTAGAAAAGTAGAGCAGAAAGACAAGAAAGTGAACGTGCATCAGACAATTGCAGAGGGGCATCACATATGGGAGAGATCTACAAGCATTATTCTAGCGGTAGACAACCTCCAGGTATTTTTATACCATCAGCCACAGCCAGAACTGCTTATAGTTCGGGATTTTAGTTCCTGTAGTACAAAACATCTGCAGGGTTAGGGTTAGGGTTATCTTTCTTTATATTCATTTTCTAGTCTATCAAATTTATTATTGCACCACTTTTCATTGATAACCCTCTACCTCATCAGATACAGGAGTATAGTCCTGAAAAACAAGTATGACATTTCACTGAAGAAAGGTAAGAAGGGGAAAGGAAAGCTAAGGGAAAGAAAATAGGTGCAAATAATAATAATAATAATAATAATAATAATAATAATAATAATAATACCCAAAACATCTGGAGCACCCTTTGAACACTGTTGGCATTGACAAAATCACCACCAGTCAATTGCAAAAGGCAGCTTTACCTGGAACAGTTTATATCTTGCAATGATACCTTTAACACCATCAAACAACGACATCTGCCTATCCCAGGTCCTTGATAGGTGGATAAAAATGCCAAATCCAGTCTAAACATCTGGTTGACTGTGCAACCAACAATAATAATAAATCTACAGACCACATCACTAATGACAACAAATATTTCATTAAATATGCCAAAAGCAAGGACTGACTAGAGAGTAGTTGGTCTTTGGTTGACAGGAACCTAAAGGATATTCAAGGAGAATAAGCTGACCATTACAAATCTTTGCCTTTTCCTTCAGGGCAGAAGATATAGGGCAGATGCCATTGCTTGAGGTGATACTTTCTGTCTGAGGAGCTGAAGCAAATAGTGGTGGAAATAGATGAGGTTCCATTTGTCAAACTGACAAATTGAAAACATAAATCATCAGTATCCTTCCAAGAGTTTTAAATAAGAGATTTCTGGGAGACCGTTCGGTGTAGTGGACTTCTGACCACAATATATGACATAGCCCTGAGGCTAGCCTCCATGCTAGATGACTGGAAAACAGGCCACAAAACTTCAGATTTTCAAAGCTAGGCTTATGGGCCAATTGATTTAGCATATGTTCCAGGTCAACAGGTGATTGCGTTGATAAGGATTAAATTGTCAGATGTACAGAAGGATTGAGTCTTTCTGCAAAGAAATGCATTTTGTTGTGTTACTGTGAATGTCATGTGGCAAATAAACAAATAAAGGTAAGGTTCCCTTGACTAGAACTAGATTACATGACTGTCCACATAATTTTCTTTCTCCTGGGACTTCACAATCTAGTCTACCTTCCTGAAATGTAAAATCTGATCCTGGTTAATGATTTCAAGACCAGCCAAGATGGCTAGGTGCCACTAACAAGTTACAATGGTTTTTGGATGATTTTTTGAAAAAATTATTAATATTACATTAGTCCTAGGCCTGCTGTCAACAAATGAGTTTCTCACAGAGTTTTCTTTACCCAGATTTATTGAAAGGGAAAATGAATTAAGTTATGGAAGTTTCAACAAGGATTGTTTTCACTTTCAGAAGCCATTTTATCTCCCAGACTGCTAAGGCAGGAACTTTTTCAGCCTCTGAACCACAGCTTCGGTATCAACTGACAGAGACACCATTTAAAGTCTAGATATCCATCAGCATGGGAACCACTCTGAACATACCACTGCACTTACTCTTCAAAGAATGGATAGGACAAGGAACTGTTATTATGTAGAGTGCTTATATTTTGAAAAAGAAAGATGTGAGATTGATCCATCTACAAATCTGTGGCTGGAAACAAAACATTGTGGTTGAACTATGCATACACAGAGGTAACTATTAGTGGGTTCAGCATGACTTTCTCATTAGAAAATATGCATATGATTGTCATTTTAATCATACTGACAATGACTAAGATACATAATTCATCCACAATTCTAATAATTACAGTGTGCTTTGATTAGGGCTACCATACCTTGGCTGCAAAAATCCAGATGGCCACTAGATAGCAAAATAAATAAAAGGTTTTCTGCATCTCTTTGGTATCATCTGTTGGTTCTCTGGATTTTGCAACCAAGGTATGGTAGCCCTGCTTTAATTCTGCTTGGAAGGAACATTACTGTCCCCATTCCCAAACTCATGGGCTGTAAATCAACAGAGTCATTTTTTAGCCAAGGAAGAACCACAAACCAATTAGAAATTATATTGCTGGGCAACCCACATCTAATTTAAGTCTCTGCATTTTGGATGCTTTATTTTTACCATTTGAAAAAAACTGCAGCTTTTCATAGGGTATAATCATGTTTATTTAAGGGTAACATACCTCTCTGTGTGTCGGAAGGGGTGAACAGTTAGTTGGCAAATTGCTTTCAGCAAAATCATATACATGAAACTAGGAGAGGGGTCAGTGAAGGTAATTCTGTAGAATCTCCTCCAGATAAGAGACAGACATTGAATCTGACTAGATGCAAAAAGGAAGTCAAGATATCCTGATTTCCCTACAAAACAGGGTCTCAACTTGCAGACATAACTTTAGGCTAAAGGCTAATATATCATCACTCCCCCTAACCATTTTCTTTGGGGCACACAATATTCTCTCCTTCCCAAGGGAAATTCCCTAGAAACCTTAGAAACAGTCCAATTCTGCTTCCAGAGAAGAAATTCACACTCTCTCCTTGCCTGCCATTCCTTCTCCAACTAATGATCTCACTGACAATTGAGTCTCATTTTACCAATGGCATAGCATCCTTCATCACACCTGAAGGCATCAGGGTGGCTTCGAGGAACAGCAGAACAGGTTATGCAGCTTCCACAACATTGTCTTCACCACTTCCTTTAGCATCTTCCGCCTGAGGAATCTTGCCTAATGACAGGCTGGAGTCATGGGATTTCCCTCTCGTAAATCACTGTCCATATTTTTAACCCTGGGGGTGATGCCTAGCCCAAGCTTTTGGGCCTTGCCCAAAGTAAATCTCAATGAATAGGCAAAATTCATATAGGTAAATGAGTTCAGGGGGCACTTAGTGTACAAGCTGATAGGTATATTTGAAACTGCTGATAATATATTATGAACTGCCTAGTATCATTTTGCCAAGTGAATAAACAGCTAGGTATCTTTAGATTCATCAGAAGACAGACAATGGTAATGCAGCAAGTAGGGGGCCTCTAGATGCGTTAGGACCAAAACTCCCATTCATGCTAACTGGGAGTACTGAGGCTGCATCTAAGGCTTTCCAGGGAGGTGCATGTAGCTAGAAAAAAGCCAAGAGACTGGGGGGGGGGGGGGGAGAGACAGAGAGGAAAAACACCACCACCACGATAACAGAGTAAGAGAGATCAAAACTTGATGAGGTTCAGAGAGAACTTATATAAAATCACAGAGAAACAGAAGGATGGAGATGTGTACACACACAGGCTAGGTTCACACACCACCCTACGCCTGAACCTGAGTTAATAAAATACACTTGCTGTGTTCACAAAATATACCACGCCCCTCAAAATAAATTATATAATGGCTTTACATGATGGTCTACTGCGTATAATAGGCTAATTAAAAAAAAAACAGCTAGGTTCCTTAAAATAGACTCACCATCAACACTGTTGGGAATGTTCATTGAGGACAATGAGAAAATAGGATCCAAAGAGCTGGGATTCACATGCTGATAGTAGCAAGAATAGTGCCTATGAAAAACAGGGAGAATGGGAATTTAACCCTATTATATGAATGGTACAATAAGTTTTGGATAGAGCAACAGTGAGAAATCAACTCATTTCTGATACCTTCTATCAGCACAATTTAAACCATATTTCTTTGTGTGTGTGACATGGCAAGCTTTCATTAACAAATGAAATACTGGTAAAGAATAGTCTGCTTGTTCTACTCAGATATTGGAAGATGCTAATTATTTCTAAAAAAATAGACTTTGTAGGCAATGGTCCAAATTGTTTACATTTATGATAACAAGCTAGAATGTCTGCAGGGTGTGGGTAAAAAAATCAAGATGGTGGGATCAAAGCTTTGATTTCATGTGTTGGGCATACACAACGCACACATAAAGCAGGCTTCAGTTGCATCACTGTGGCCACCCTATTGACTTTTTTGACCGTACCCTGTAGACACCCCTTGTAATGAGACTTCAAATTTCACAAAGTTATACACATATATATTCACATTGTGAAACCATTTTGCTGAGGGCGGGTGGGTTAACCTGTTTTTAATATTTTTTTTAATGGCCAGGTTCCCACAAAATCCCATTTTAACCTGGCCTAGCATGTTGTATGTGAATCCAGCCAGAGCATGACTAAGATGAAGCACAGATGCTGTGGTGACAGAGGGAGGGGCACAGACAGGTTGTGAGTTAAGAGGTGCAAAGAATTAAAAAGGTAGATTGCTGGGAGGCGGGGGGGGGGGGGGGAGAGAAAAGAAGCGGCAAAGCTGACGTATGAAGCCAGTAATGATGTGCATGAATGTTGAGGGCACGCTATGAGACAGATATGTTGAAACAGGGATTAAGAGTGAATGGGTTAAGAGGAAAATCAGGCTTCCGATGCTGAACGTTCAACACGTTCTGAGCAGAAGAGAGAGAGGTTGGTTGTTGTTGTTGCTGTGGGGAAAACAGGAGGAGGAAGGAGCATTAGGCTCGTTTGCCGCCTTGAGTTATTTATAAAAATAATAAAGGCGGGATAAAAAAAAATCCTTCAAGGCTGCCTTCCGCGCGGCGCGGGCCACGCCCCCTTCGTCCTGCCGAGGGGGAACGCTGCGTCTTCCCATCAGTCGCCCTTTGGGCTCGGCGCGCAGCGGGCTATCGTTGATCTCCAGACGCTGCAAATCCTTTGACTCATCATCATTCTTGCGCCCACAAAACCCGTCAGACCTGAACTTTCATTTCCTCTGGAATCCCTCGGCGTTTCTACAGCCTCAGGTCTTGTCCACTCATGAAAGACAACCCAATTAGGTTTACAGAAAGCCTGCCTTCTGCTTATGCAGCTAATGCACTCTGTCTCTCAGAACCAGACGGCGGTGTCTCCAGCCCTAATACTCCAGTTCCGTTCATTACTCGTTGTCAGCCAACCTGCTCCTTGCTTCGCTGTTCCTCCAGTCTGCCCTTCAAGAAAAATATCCGATTCATGTTTATAAGTAGCTAGGCAGTGAGTAAATGCTTATTGCAGAGAAAATCCCCTCTCCCTGTAGCATGCACAGTGGTTCTTTTCTCTAGATAACTGTGCAGAATCTTGGTCGGTTTAGCTTTTATTTTGAAACAAAGCAAGTCCCTAGTCCCTAGTGTTCCCTGGTAGCAAAAGGCTTTGGGAAGAGCTCCACCATACCATCTTCCCCAAATGTTTACTGCAAGGAGAGATTCATATTGTATAAAAGTTTGAATAAGTTTGTGCAAATATACATAGTTTTCAGGTAAGTTCAGGACTCAAAACTTTGTCCAGAAAGTGATATAACAAAGGGGTATTTTAACTCCTATTGACTTCTGTAGGCTTTAAGTTCAGATTGTAGCCCATTTTAACTCTTTAGTTTTGAATTATGTCCATTTTATTATGTTTCCTTTGCCACAATCATCTACAATGTACAAATATTTTGAGGGATTATCTATTCATGTTAGGGAAGGCAGAGGAATACAGCTGCTGTATACATATTTCAATTAAATGTCCTTAAAATCTGGGTTTAGTTTAAAAGAAGCGGCAAAGATAAAAATGCAAACATTATGACTACGGACAGCAATATAATATCACAATACTAAACCATTAAAGTATAGTTCTATAAATACATTAAAAACGATTAAATGTAAAGTTTAAACTTCCATTTCTTTCCCATCTATTTTTACCTTCTGTCTTATGCTGTAAATCACCTGTGACCCTAAGCCCTTCTCTGGGGCCATTCAGAATTTCATCAGAATTAATTATAGCAATACAATTTAACAGTATGTCCTTCCTACTATTTCAAGCCATGAAAACTGCAGTATAAACCCTAAAACAGGCACGGCTTTCCAATACACTCTCAAGATGAAAAAGTCCAGCAGCTCTATGAGGTGGATCATGATTCCACCTATTTTAATCACCACCTCCCTCCTGCCCAATGCAACCCAGAGCCCCCACCCCCAAATACTCAGTGCAGCCCCATCCACTAAAAGTTAGCCCCATTTACAGTAATAAGCAATAAACTTTATGGATTAAAATGTCCATAATTTAGATACAAATGCTTTGTATGCACACACTTCCACCATCACACATTCTTCAACATTAAATCTACATTCCAAACAGATCCAGATTGGAACTATATACAGAAAAGAAAACAGAGAGGAAGAATGATGTCGTTCATATGATGTCATTGTTTCAACCTTAGTGAAGAGCCCATTTGCTCTTTTGGAGTATTTTTGAAGTTGAAAGCATTTAAATGACACTTCCCCTTTTTTTCTGTTATAACCAAAGAGCAAGGGAAGACACATTGCTACTTCTCTACCCATAATATTTTAAGAAGCATATACTTATGGAAAATAATCCAGTAATTTAAACAAAGAAAAGATATTAATCATTATTTAGAACAGTTCAGGGATGCAATGGCTTTGCTGAAGAAGGAAAAAAAAAATAGGATATAATGAACAATACTGATGTTCTCTTTTAACAAGTATGGTTTAACATTGGAAATCAAATAATTGGATTTGTGGTCTGCTGTATGCATTCTCCCATATCAAATGGGATCAAGCTTCAATTACAGAGCCCTGTAGCCAAATTAGAAAAGCAAAGCAAACAGCTTAAGCAGGTGGCTTACCTCTTCCTTTTTTCTTTTGTTTAATCATTATAGCTCCCCTTCCATCAAGAAATTAACCTGCTTTTCCCCTTTTGATAGAATAACTTTTGAGACTTCTATCCACTTACTGAATGGGTTCAGAAAAGGAAGTTTGAAGATGATTAAACCTGATTTCCAGGGCTCTCCTCACTGTGGGCAATTTGCAATCAAGAACACACATGATGGGAAACCATAATAAATTTGCATGCCAAATCGGGTTGCCTGCCTCCAATCCTTTATATATTGAACATGAAGGTCCACTGAATTTAGTAAATCTTACTTTTAAGTATTTGTATGCAATAAGATTAATCAGCCACAGTGCCCCAAGAAGCCAAGAAGAGTTCAAAACTATGGTCAGAGATCAGCTTGCCTTTAAAGGTTTCAAAAGCTTCTAATGCCTAGAAAACCTCAGCAAAACTTGAGAGTCTGCATACCATAGTGTGAAAATAGATCCATCCCAAGAGGAAAAATAACTGGAAGTGGAAACAGAGGGGAAAGGTGCTGAATTCCAAACATGGTCAGATTAGCCTGTGGGCTGAAGGCACCACTGATGTCTCCTCACTATCTAAAGTAGAGCTGTCAGATATCTGAAGACCAGAAGGTGGCAACAACATCTACATCTCTGTGGCCATTGATTGGTTGTCAGGATACTTGAAGCCCAGATCTGTAACCCAAGACTAACAGGTCCACTAACTAGCCCAGGTTACATCTTTCAGACGCAAGGAGAGAGGGAGAGGAAGGAATATCTCTAGCTATGTAGAACTGAAGATGCAAGACAAGATACTCCCACATTTTTCTCTTTAACTTTTTTTGAGACAAAGGGGCCCATTCCTAGCTTTTATCGTGTAGCCAATGAAGTCTTTTACTCTTTGTGACTTCCACAGAGATATCAAAGAAACCATTATTCAAGAAAGGGACTTATTCAGTCACTGCGAAGTCAACTTTTGGAGCGGTGATTACTGTTTGTAAAAAAAAAAAATTCCTATAGAAAACAATTGGAAAAAAAATGAGTATTTTAGGGTACTTATAATTGAACATTGCATATCCAACTTCAGATGGTATGTGAAGAGTAATGGACTGTAAATCTCATTTTGACTTCATGTTTTCAGGAGCAAATATTTGGGTTCACAACAAAAAATCCATATTCCGTGTTACATAATAATAATTCGATAACAGTTCTAATGTGATTGCAGAGTCTTACTCTCAGAAAAGTGCATGCAGGATTCTGGATCTGGTGCACAACGGTTGCTGGAGGTCCTTCAGAAAATAGTTGGATTGCATGCAGAAGCATACAAATGAATTATTCAGGAAGAAATTCACTGCAACTTTGAAGTAATTTCACATTTTAAAAATGCTTGTGATCTTGGTAAATATTATTTTGAAACTCATTTTATTTACATTCGTTACATAAAACACCTTAAGAGATCTTATAGTTAATGGTGCTGAGTAAATACAACACTATTATTTTGGGTAGTTTTGATGTTTTACCTTTGTTTTATCAAAGCTGCCTTTTAAGAGCTAACTTTATGAATATAAATGCTAAAAAAGTACCCCACCCACCCACCAGAACCATCTAGAACACTTAAGCTAAATTCTTTAAAACAGGGAGAGAGACATTACAGGTGCTATAAAATGATTAAAAAAAATAAACTCTGCAAAAGAATCTGAAACACAAACATTTTAGAAGTGGCAAAATAGCTGATCTTATCAAAGCCATATGCAGGGCAAGCATGGAAAAGCCAAATTCAACCAAATGTTTTACTTTAAATCCCAACAAAATCTTTTGCTTAGCTTTGGCAGGAATGTGCAGCAAAAAGGACATTCAAATGTCAACTGAGACTAAAATAAATAAAAAACAGGCAATAGCTGTGGCTTCTCTGTTCCTTCCTTGCAAATAACATTCAACCATTCAAACAATCGCACTGGTCATGGCCCAGATACTTAACGTATTCAAACACCACACCCCACGTGTAACAACCCCCAAAGAAGCAATATAGGAAACAACTCAAGACATTTTGCTTCTGGGGCACTCTACAAGATTAAAGATAAAAGCAGGGATTTTCTGATCTTAGCTAGTTAAAGCTGCAGGGTCAGGTCTGGTGCCAAAATGGGAGGGAAAGGCACTGTAGCACACAGAAACATAAGAATCCCAGTGAAGTACAACAATCACCTGCTCAAGACATAGATTCAGGCTTTGATTATTTCTCTTTTGGATTACAGTCATATTTTATTTTCCTGCCTGGTTTCATTTCCTGTTCGGAATACAACTTGCATCATCATGTGTCCATGGGCCAGGCTTTCATTCATGGCCTCCCTTATTTACCTTTCAGATCCAATATTGTTTGGTATAAAACCCCTGATTGGTTGAACCCTTTCATCTTGATGCTTTTTGCTCTGATTTCTTTGTAAGACGGGGGAACAAGCAACGGATTTCAAACGGATGTCATATTAATCCCTCTCGGGTCAAATGCAACGTTATGTCTTAATGACTTTTAAAACTCTGCTTGGACTGCCCACTTGCACTAAGACTTGCCTAACCAGAAGACCAAAACTATACACCCAACTCAGACCATGCTTCTGTCTGCATTGGGGCACAGCTTTCCCTGCCAGCAGTGCCCCTCTTTCCCTTCCAGACTGGTTTGTGTTGATTTGCTCCCAGATGTGATGTTTACTGTGAAGAGAGGAACCTGAGTTCAAATGATAACAAGGTAGAACTGAAGACACATGTGATGACATCTTATTTCCAGAAAGGATGTAGGATGAAAGTTCCAGCTGAGCAACAAGAGGGAATTTCATTCAAGAGTGTTATCCAACAGTTTGGTATGCTTTGTGAGAACTGCTTTTTAAATTGTTATACATGTTGCAGCTAAGCCAAAATCTTGTGTTTTCCCTATTCTGCCTAGAGGATTGGCTTGTCCAGGTAGTGTGGAGTCCTTGGGGTTCTCTGAGCTTGGTTGTTTTCTTGCAAACGTTTCATTACCCAGCTAGGTCACATCTTCAGTGCTAGCAGAAGAACCCCAAGGACTCCACAGAGAACCCCAAGGACTCTACAGTTCAACCCTGAGCTACACGTATTCTCTTCTATTGTCCAGGTAGAGCAGGAAGGAAAGACTGGACTGGGTCTGATAGGGACTGGGCTTTCCATGCACAGGAAAAAATTGATGTTTCTCCATGCTCCAGGCTTTCAGGACAGCCAGCTTGTCTAGGCAGAGTTGGAGGGAAAGGTGAGTTAATAACTTAGCTCTAATTGTATTGAGAATACTTGGGCTTAAGGACCTAATGAAGAATTTAACTTCCATTGATCCCTTTTTAATATTGCTAAGTGATTGTGGTTTATGGATGGAAATTTCTCCTAAATTTGTTTATTTACGCACACACATACATACACATTCTTATTTAGTTCAGTGGGACTCTGAGCACAACACTGTATTACATCCAGCCATTTCAAAGTGGAAGGATGGCCAGTGCTGATGCCTCTTAAATAATATAGTCTTTAAAATTGGTTTAATTATCTGTGTACCATATTAGCAGGGAGAGTTAAATAAATAACGGGAAAAAATCTGAAAGCACTCATACTTTCCCCATCCACTCTCATAAAACTCATAAAGGTTTCTCCTTTTGACTTCAATTCTTTGAGTAAATCAGCCACGACTAATATGCTAAGGCTTTGTTATTCAGAAATGCCACCCAACTCAAAGGGAATTATTCATTTTCTTATATGAAAGACATTTTATGTCAGTCTTACCTTCCAAAATCACTGCGTTCCTCAAGAGTTTCAATTTAATGTGGGTTAAATTGTATGATTAAATTGTATTACTCCTGAATGTGTGATATCAAGAGGATAAGAAAAGGCAATCCCATTTGAGATATTAGTTGTTTGTGACACTGCAGAATCTGAGAACTCCTGTCCAATTGGGGTTTTCGTGATCTTCTGTTTTTTATCTTTGTATTACAATGTCTTGATTATTAACAACTTTGTTTTTTCTGATTTTGAAGAGCTAATTCAATGAATTATTCTCAAAACAAGTTGTTGTCTATTTTAGATGACACCCCAATCTTCTAGAACAGGAGTGAGGATATTTAAAGTTATTTAATAAAAAGAGAAGGAAAAGAAGCCAAAAATCAACTTACAGAAGTATGCCATTGCAGAAGTCTGATAAAATACTTTCCCACAGGGGAATAATTAGAGTTGCTCACACTAATTTCTATTACACACATCTGGTGCTGTCCTTATTTACAGTTAAGAACAGGGATTGGGAGGTTCCCCTAGTTCTCCTCTCCCATCAAATGTCCTGGATGATAGGAAAACACCCACTAATCACTCCTTAACATGGTGACCCCAGGCTGTATCAAGGTGAGCTTTGACAGGTGACTAAATCAGAGAGTTTAGTCATCTGGCAAAATTTGTTCCAAATCTGTGCAAGTATTTTGTATGGATGTATTCAGGGGAACCCACTCTTCAGTGAGAATAGCTCTAAACCCACCTTCAGAAGGGCTGTCTGATGGCAGTTCACCTCCTTTTGGAGATGGCTTTGCTGCTATTGCAAAAGAGCACTAAACCTGTATTTAAAAGCAATCCAAAGAGTTGTGAGGCCTGAGGAGAGAAGTTTCACAAAGCAGCAAAGAGGAATTATTCCCTCTTTCTCTCCATGGTGCAGCATTTTTCCTGCCATTGTTAGTCAGCTGTTCTTCAGGGGACTACCTCAGGGACATGGTGGATATAGGGCAAAATGACTGTGGAAGACATGGCCAGGAACCAGAGAAACCACCCAGACATGCCCAGGAACCACCTCCCAGAGATCACCCGACTACATCTTTGGCAAAATGATTGGTGAAGTCCATCAGACTGTATCCATGACCCAATGTGGAATGGGGTACAATTAAGGCTGACTTAAGACTGCCCCAAGTATGGGCTGGAGATCCCATGAAGCTAATGTCAGTAGGATAGAGCAGAAAAAAAGAGGTTGCCACAGGTTAGATGCAAATATGCTCTGAATATTTGCCAGAGGAATCCATGTAATCTCCAGTCCTCTACGGCAGGGTTCCTCAACTGTGGCAATTTGAAGATGTGTGGACTTCAACTCCCAGAATTGGCTGGGGAATTCTGGGAGTTGAAGTCCACACATCTTCAAGTCACCAAGGTTGTGTTCCTAAGGGCTGGAATGGTCTGTGTTTCCGTCATTCTTCAGATTACCCTTCATAGGTTACTTTTTAAAAATTGCATTTCCATTTTTTTTTTTGAAATATCCAACACTCTTCCTTATTTTTCTTCTTTTTCAAATGTGACACTAGAAATCAGAAGCCAGGTTTAACATTCTCATATATATCCCTCTTCATTTATTAATTGCATGGGTGGGTACTTAATGCAGTCTTGCAAATGTAGAACGGGGCAGTTCTCCAGATCCCAGAGGTCTGTGGCATTTCTCATGGCTTTGGCATCTACACGTATGTATCAGTCTCTGTGTACAACATCACCATGAAACTGAAATCTAGGTACTCGAGATGCTGAGTGGGAGGAAGACATACCAAGCTAGGGCATGGGTCGTTTATACAAACCGAGGTCCTTTGCTCAATTAAAATAAAAACAATAGTTTTTCCAAGTAGTTAAATATATTTAAGTTACCCCGGATCAATAAAACACCAGCAAACAGACCTTGGCATTGACTGTAGTTGAGCAACAATTTTAATTTTTCTTGTGAGTCTTGAAAACTAGGACAGCAGGTATGAATACAAATTTAAGGAAAACCCCATGGAAGAAGAGCTGTATTTGAAAAAACAAAACAAAAAAACAGATGTTCGCTGTTTGAAATGATCAGATCAATTAATACTTCCCATTCAAGGCAAGATACCTGACCAGTCATATAACATACACTCACCATTTACTCAAACACAGAGTTTAATGTACTAAGAAAAATAGACTTTGGGGACGGCATTTTTAGGATAGTCTGAAAACCATTGTATAGGCAGCCACAGCAGCACTGACTATTGTACTGTTTTGACTGACAACAGAGTTTAAGTCTATTGATGTGCTGGCTAGATGTGGAAGTCCAGTTTATGGAATTAAATACAGTTTGAAACAGGATACAAGAGAACTGAAGTTGCATTACGCTGAGAGATTTAAGTCTTTACAAGCTATTATACTGGGTGTCCTCATAAAAATTGTAACCGCCTTCAAAAAGAAGCCACAGCTGGAAGAAAGCCCACATCAATGTGCCAATATGGTTTCCATAACAAGCAGAACTTACATAGGATGACGAAATGGGGGGGGGGGGGGGAAAGAAGAAGAAAAGGAAATGGAAATGGAAATGGAAAAACTCACAGGAATAAAGATAGCGGTGGTTTCAAGCTTGTTCATGCAACATTTGCTTTAACATTTGTCAACAAGTTATAGCCATGTAAGACACATCCAAATTAAATGGATAATTTAAGCAACGTCAAAGTGTGGGGTAATACTATTTCAAATATTTTACTGAATTTAACAGCCCAATGCTATGGAGATGTTTATGGTTATTGGCTGGGTTTATTTAGAATGTGAAGTCATAATGTTTGTTTCTTGGGGGTTAATGTGATGCATGAACCCAAATGTTGCCGCTTAGATTTGCAAACCAGGTTAAAAATGTCCTGGCTTAATGTCATGCATGAATACAGCCATTTCTCTTGACAATTATATCTGTATCCATAGGACTGGGCTGCAATGTGCAAAGTTGAGACTTGAGTTCAATAGGGCTTACTTTGGAATAATCATGCATAAGATCAGAAGAGGAATATATTCCTTTTCAATTACTCAAATGCTACACAGGGAAGAGTTCCTATGTTCTGTTATATAAAAAAATAGGGTTAGCTAGCTGCTATCATATTGAAAATTAAACAATTATTTTAAGATGCAATTCTCAAATTAGTATATCAAGGAATAATTCATATTAGCATAACATTTCTAGGGTAGCACGGATTAAAGATGCTTTATGGATACTGAGCCTTTTTCTCCCATTAACCTCTGATAATGAAATCCTCTACATACAAGCCTTAGGTTATCCCATGGCTATAGTGTAACCACATATAAGGGCCTCAGTTGCCACTCCCCTAAGACGGACCAGGTGAATCTGATCTGAAACACTGCTGGGCAATAGGGGGAAAGAAGGATGTGGTTAGAAAAGGCATCATTCAATAGCCTGTCCTCCCTCTTAAGGATCTGCAAATCACCTCCTTTGGAGGATCTGTTCTTTTTGCAACCCGTGGTTTCCTGTTTCCTTTTCTCTGTTGTCTCTTCCTGACATCCAAGCCACCGAGATGAATGGGATGGGATCTGCAACTTCCTGGGATGGACAGAGGCCTGCAAAGGGAGGAGCCATGAGTTTGTTCTCTTGAAATGTTTAGCTCCCCTCCACTAGAAGATGTGATAATAATTGCATTTCCTGGGCTTTGATATCACGCCGGCAGGGTTTACATAAAGTGCCCCAGCTCAGTGAATGAAGCTTTGAGATAAAACTGGATTGAGGAGAGAATTCTCAATGCAAAAAATAATCTGCATGATCTGCTTGTGTGAAAGTTGCCAAAGAAAACACATAGATCATACAGGCAAACCTTTTAGCCTAAGTTCTTGAAAGATGGGGAAAGAAGGATGAAATCCACATTGGAAAAATAATAGTTAGCCAGCTTATTGATTTTTATGGAATGTATAGGCTACCCCAGTCTCCCATGACTCCATGAGTTAGCACCTTCAAGACTAGTTTGTTGTGATCTATTAAATATAATATTTAAGCACAATGAGTACACCAGCACTGGAAACATTCACTAGCTGTAGCATTTTACTTACCGGCTCATTGTCTTTTGGCAGAAATGGGTAGAACGGGAAAACATAATGCAGTTCATAATGATCAAAGCACAATAGTGTCCTAGAGAATACACGCCAACCCCTCCTCCCTAAGGAACACTCATAAATTGTCCAACAATTTAATCTTAGTAACTTTGGCAAGCATCAGAACCTGGCTGTATTTCAACTCTTGTTTAATTTTCCAAAATGGTCTATTTAAGAGGCAGGTGAATCCCAGCTGTTTTCAGGAACGCTAATCCTCGCTTTGGGGTTACTTTTAATGAAAAAGCTGAATATTTGTATAGATTTTTTAAAAAAGAGCTTTTCTATCAGTTTAAAATTTGTACATATTAATAGTACTTATATTCCTATAAAAACATAGGGTACATAAATCATGTATCAAATGCATATTTATTGGAGAAGGTATACCAATTTATCCAGTTCTGGAGGGGAAAAAAAAAAAAAGACCTTTTGAGAACAAAGAATTGCACATAACTCTCTTCATATAAATTACAGACCAGTCAGGGCTATGTTTGAATAATAAATCAGTGAATCTCCCCAACTGAAGGTAAAATAGTGCATCAGTGAAATAACAGCCAAGAGTAATTTTTGTTTTGCAGCAGGCTAAAAACGCAATAAATAAAATACTCAGGATTTGCATTCATGTAGTTATCAGCCAACTGGAGAAATTTACATTTTTCATAAAAGCTTAACATGCCAAACTTTTATACCAAGTCTTCCAACTGCAGCCTAGCAGCATTTATTTGTAATAAGGGGGCATGTATTTTAAGTCTTATCTCCTATATCATCACATTTCATAACTACTCTGCCATTTTGAGAAGTAAAGAAAAGAATGTCAGAATTCAAACACTGTGCTAGATCAGAGCTCATTTTAGCATGATTTATTGAATAAGCCACCATTGACTAAAGTCATGCAATACAGTGGGGCCATTATGTCTTTATACAGTGTGTGAACCAGGTTAGAAGGTACTACTTGCTCACTTACAAGAATTCAACACCACAGATCTCAAGTCCAAGTTAGCCTGACTTTTAGAGTTTCATCAAAGTGATGAACTCCCACACTGCACCCTGGAATCCGAAAATATTCTCTGAAGTTATCTTAAGCTTCAAGCTTCCTTCTCACAGTTCAAACCAAGAACGCAATAAGCTTTAATTAGAAGCTTTGTAAGCTTTGCCAGCATGTGTCATCACCCTAAAGTTTCTTGCTACCTGTATATTCATAACATCTGATACTCTTTCCAGTCTTCCCTAATTAAAGTAAGGTGACCAGATACAGCATATTTAAAAGATTTTATTAAACTTGCCAAACAGTTCATATGTTCAATATAATAAAACCAGTGTGTATAACGCATGTCAGAATAGACATCATGCAGCACTTTGGGAAAAATTAAAATCCCGTACAGTGTACAGTTAAGCGCCACACCCAAGAATTTACAGACACAGTAATTTACTGCAATTAGTCACTTGAAAAATAGTTTCTGAAAGAAACATGCCTCGTACTCCACTTGCAGAGAGGGGAAGTTGCCAGAGTACTTTAGTGTAAACTCTGAAATAAGTCAGTCTTTCAAGGTGATTTTTCTGTAACAAGAGCACCCACTCTCATTAAAGTCCCTCAAGTCCATCAGGTTTAGAAGGCAACCATTGCTAATGTCTCTGGCAAGTATGTAGTCTTGAAGAGTTGCTGATGGTGTGATCTCTTTGCAGTCGACAGATCAATCCATCTCCACAGTAACATCGCTGGAAGATTTCCAAACCATGAGAGCCTTTTTTGTGGTGCTTCGTACACACCTGACCTTCCTTAAGGACAGGTTTGCAAATCTTGGACCAGAAGTGACGGGCACAACACAGTCCTTCTGCACAGTCCAAAGAGCGGAGGCATACAGCTCCTTCTTGGCCTTATGAAAGAGAGAGACAGTTGAGAATACAGCATATTTGTTCACACCCTCATTCCTTACTGATGTAAGTGAAGAACCTTTCCTAGCCTGGCGCTCTTCCCATCAATTTTCCAGCAGCCTGCCAATCCAAGGAAGGACAAACAGGAGTTGTGATCTGACACATTCGTGAAGCACAAAGATAGAGAAGGCTGAGCTAATCCAACAGCCTTCGGAAAATCTGATTTGCTATTATTATCGGTACCTACTACATGCAGCCACAGGTGTGAAATAATTAGGACGCATGCTCCAAAATCCTACACAATGCCCATGTTATCAAATATATATGCCACCTGTAATACCCATGGGCTCTGTGTCAGGTAATTAAGTTCTCCTAGCAGACAGGAGTAGGCCCCGCAAGTTATGTGAGTGAACAAGCAAGATTTTATTAAAGGCTACTCTCCAGCTAAACAGTATTATGGAAAGTGATCTACGTATGCATGCTGTATTGTATGACAGCTTCACTAGAAAAGCACCTGCATAAAACTAGGGAAACCAAATGCTGACAACAGCAGACACTGAAATCAATCTAGGTACTGAAGCTAATATTATTGTAGGAGTTCAAAGAGCAAATGTGTCCAAGAGCACCTAAAAAGGATGTTCACGTAGCCCTTAAAAATCTTTCTTATAGCAACTAAGCCTGTATTACTTTCCAGAAAGTATTCACCGTCCTCTTTAATAGCTTTTCTCTTACGTCAGTGTTGTCCAAACTTGGCCACTTTAAAATGAGTGGACTTCAACTCCCAGAAGTCCACTCATCTTAAAGTGGCCAGGTTTGGACAACACTGTCTTATGTACTTCAAATTTACTTGTATCAACCAAAATCAAGGACACATTCTTTCAGCTTTGAATACTTTTTAGTGAGAAAACTTTGTTCTCCTTTCCTTGATTTAAAAGTTGCATGCTGTTGGCCTTACCTTTTAGATGGTACAATTGGGATGAAGTTGTGGTCCTTTTCAGATGGGAGTCCAAAGTACCACGGTCAAAATTTTCTATGATGATCTCTTCAATCTTTCCAGGACGAAAATAATCTACTTCCATACACATACCTGATAAAGGAGAAAAACATGAACACCGGTCAACTTCATGAGGACAGGAATTTTTGGTCATGTTCTGAAGATCGGCTTGCTACTCAGATGCTAGAGAACGGCAGATGATTCATCTTGGCAGAACCTATCTACAGACCACAGAAAAGCAGATGATTGCCTTTCATTCACAATCCCAAACCTTGTCAACATCTTGGTGGCATTTTACACAGATCTCCTTTTGGCCCTTTTTAAATTTTGTCCCTTAACCTAGAAGTCTCCCTCAGCACTGAAGCTTGAATGAGTTTCAGTAAAGAGCCCATCCAAACACTAATGTTCTCTATTCTCTAGATCCTTGGAAAGCTTGATCTGAGATAATACTAGGATAGCTTTAGAAAAAGGTTATAGCTTAATACTATTGTGTTGCATGGAAAATACCCTGGTGGTGTCCTTAGTCTATTACGTTTAAACAGCCTGTGAAGATAAAGATACTATTTAAGGTGTTCAATAGGTACTTGGCTTATGCAGAGAAGATAGACCATTATTAGACTGTATGCAAGGAAATTATTTAATAATGAATGTTTGCTTCTTTATAGCTCCAAAACTTTTTAAACCAGCCAAAATAGCATGTGTCTCATTCCTGACTTTTGCACAACGCGTTCTACAGCATTGCAGAACTTCTGGGAAATAACTGAGTATACACCATATATTAACAGCACAATGCTGTGCAAGTTTACTTACAAATAGATTTCCCTTATTGCAAAGTAAGGATGTTTAGAATTTACAGCCTAACCCTTTTTGGTTTTTGCCAACATCCCTTGTCCTTAAAAACAACAAATACACAGAACTCTCCTAGAACAGATGTAACCTTTTGGGTGAGTGAGTTGGGTGGCCATAAAAATTGCTCATATTATACACACACACACATCAATCAATCTTTACTGTAAACACCATGGAAGCACCTAACCCACTATGGGTGTCCTCAAAAATTCCAAGTCCCGCCAGGTTAGAATCTGGATGGAAGATCACCAGGACTGCAATCTAGGCTGGGAATCCCAGAAAAACTGGGGCAAGCCCCTTCCATCAGGATACCAAGAAAACTACGTGGAGGTGTCCACGTAGTCCTCGAGAGATGAGCAAGACTTGAGGGACGCGATCTCCACACCCCTCCAGAAACCACGAGTACTTTCTCCAAAAGAGAACAAAAACAATCCTTCGGGTCGCAGGGAGATTCCAGGGTGACGTGGGGGAGGTCCTTGCTCGGACTCTAAACTTTCTGGGCTCCGCTTGCCCCCTCCCCACCAAACAGCGCGCGCCTCCCCAGAGCCAGACGCACCGTTGTTGCAAAAGCTGCCCGAGCAGCACATGGCGTCTCGGAAGCAGCGCTTGCGGCGTCTGCGGCAGGTCAGGCAGACCAGTCCTCCTCCTCCTCCTCCTCCTCCGGAGACGCCCCCGCGGGCAGGGGCGGAGCAAAACTCTTCGGCGTTGCAGTCCTCGTCGTCCTTGCAGAAGACAAGCTGCGAGAGGGCAGAAGCGGAGGGGCAGGTGAGACGCAAGCGAGGGCGCCCCCAAGCCCGACCCCGGCCAGCCCGGGGCCGACCTACCTGCTGTGGCTCGCCGGCGTGGCTTTTATTGCTCCCGTCGTGCAGCGCCGGGGTCCCGGCCGCCTGCACGGAGCCGCCGGGGGGCGGGTTCTTGATGGCGTTCGAGTTGAGCACGTTCGCGTTGAAGGAAACGCTCGTCACGGCCCCCAACCAGGCGGAGAGGTAGAGCGCGACCGTCACGGCCGCCAACGCCCGGCAGGATCCACGCCCACGGAGCCCGAGCATCTTTGCAAGGCAAACGGAGCCGGCTTCGGAGCGACCTGGCGCTGAAGGCAACCTGCCGAGGCGGCGGGAGCGCAACTCCCGGAGACGCGTATCCTTAGGGACTTGCGGCGAATTGGAGACTCGCCGCTGGCGCCCTTGGCGCTGCTTTTATAGTCTCGACGCCTTTCGGATTCCCGCCTCTTGAGAGGGGAGGAGGGCACGCAGGATAAGCGAGGGTGGGGTTATAAAACGGGGGGGGGGGAGCTACGCGGCATCTCCGCAAAGTCACGGGCTCATTAGGCGCTGGGGGGGGGGGGAGTTGTCTCGCTTTGACAGAATAAATGAATGATACTCGAAACAGCTGGGTGTGATTTCATTACCACCATCCTCACGCGCACTTCCTGCCTCTAGCCCTGTTGAAGCTTCATCCACACTCGCATGTAGTGCGCGCTGCGCTTGAAAAAGAGGGCGGGCTCTCCTGTCGCCCTTGCTTTAGTTGCTCACAGAAGGTACCCAGAAGAATCGGAGTGAAAACCCTTTGCCTCCTTCCCTTTTGGGACGGATCGCTATCGGAGTTCTTTGGGAGTTGTTTCCGAGTAATTTTGCGGCAGATCCGCTGTATTCCCGCGTCCTCACCTTCGGTATCGTGGAGCGTCAGGCGCGTAAGATGTTAAGGGGAGGAACGGCGCTTTAGCGCTCAGACGGTTCTGATCTGCGCCCTTCCCATTCTTGCAATTCCTAGATAGGACTATTCCAAAGTTTAAGCGAGTTCAGAAAAGGGAATTAGTCTTGGGGCGATCTGCTCTCAAGAGAGCCTAAAGAACGTTGCATAAAGGTTTCATCCGGGCTGGGTTCCACAGTTTACTCCAGAGAAAGCAGTTGCTGCGGAGAAAACGCAGAACAAACATCCTTGATGGGATAACGGGTGGATCGTGGGTTTGTGGATTGCGGCTCCTAAGGCTTCGGCCGGACTCGACGAGGCTCATCCCCCACTTCCCGGCTTTCTTTTTAAATCTATATTTTAGTTACAGACTGTAACCAACTAACGGGGCTGTGAATGGGTAACAGCTGGATACTTCCCCTTGATGTTTCATTATCCACCTATTCCCACCGAGGCCTCCGATGTCCTCAGAAGGGGCGCGATTTCCATACCCAAAGAAAGATGCTCGCGGGGGCGGGGCGGCCTAATTGCCCTCGGCTGCGCTGCTTCGAAGCAAGCGGGGGGAGGCGAGAGACCCCCATTTGTCAATCTCCGATTAGGGAAGGGGCGAGGCGCTCTCTGGAGTTCGAAAAGGGAACGAAGCGGCGCGATTAACTTCTCTTGCGCGCTTCCACCCCCGAACTTTATCGCGTTGGGTATTTTCCACTCTCCTCGGAAGGGTTTTCCACCCAGGAAAGATCAAAAGCCCGGGAGCAGCTCTGAGCAGAGATCATTAGCGTCTTGCAAGCCTTCTCGGAACAAATGGCTGATGAGCTCAGCTCGAAAAGAACCTCTGTGATCCTCAGCTTCGAGGGAGTTGTTAATGCAGCCTAGCCTTCGGCCTAGATCCCTAACCAGGATAGCTTGATCCGGAGTTCAAAGACAGCCAAGGACAGTACAATGGCAACAGTTGGGGATCCATAAACCATGTCCATGTGGTTCTTCAGGATGAATGTGGAAATCCAGATTAAATCTGCTAATTGTTTACATTTAGGAGAACCTGTAGTTCTCAACAAGTTTCCAGGTCCAATTCAAGGTGCTGGTTTTGACCTTTAAAGCCCTTCATGGCATGGGGCCAGGTTATCTGAGGGACCTGCCTGACCTACTGGGGCGACCTCTCCCCAGTCACATCAGCCCGCCCCATTAGATCAGGCAGGGAAGGTATGCTGTGTGTCCCATCGGCCAGGGACTTGCATTTGGTGGGTCCCAGGAGGTGGGCCTTCTCTGCCGTGGCTCCCTCCTTGTGGAATATTCTCCCCCCTGAAGTGAGGCTCGCCCCTGTCTTTTAGGAAGTCCTTCAAACCTGGTTGTGTCATCAGGCCTGGGGGTCTTTGGGAACTGGAGACATCCTTAGATGGCTCCACTGTGATTGATATTGTGTTCCCTCCATGGCAGGGTTCCTCAACCTTGGCAACTTTAAGACAGGTGGACTTCAACTCCCAGAATTCCCCAGCCAGCATTGAATGTGGCATTGTTGGCTGGGGAATTCTGGGAGTTGAAGTCCACCCGTCTTAAAGATGCCAAGGTTGAGGAACCCTGCTCCATGGGATTTGTATATTTTAAAAATTTTGATATTTTCATTTTAATAATTACTTTTTATGATTGCTTTTTATCTATTTGCTGTCTTATTTAATTGTTGTACGCTGCCCAGAGTCACTTGGTGTGAGATGGGTGGCTATATAAATATGACGAACAAATCAAAATAAGCTACGATCATGCTTCTATCCAGGGGTAAATCTGCAGGGAGCAACAGGTTTTATTCTTTAAGTAAATGGTAGGCAGGAATTCCTTCACCTATTATGCTACTGAATCTTGATTTAGGGAAAAAAAAATAACCTAAAACCTTTCACAGTGAAAACTATAGAATCAAATGGGGGTGGGCACTAGATTTATTTCACAGGGTTGCAATTTTTTTGGTCTTCCTAGTGTTTTTCATACAGGGTTACATGGGGGACCGAAGAAAATATTTCAATCAGTAGTGATTATTTAACTAAAGTAGTTAATACTTTATTTTTGTCTTGGCCCTACTCCTTTTTCACAATACAGTTCCCCAGAATGTGGCATTCTGACGAATCAAGGTTTAGTGGTGTAAGTAGCTTCAGAATTAGTATCTGATGAGCCACAAGACAGCTAAGGAGGTGGCAACTTCCCCCAGGCTAATCAGAGTATTGCAGGCATAATTATTGGAAGGGGGTCACAGAGCAGGAGTAGGTACTTGGAAACACTGGAGTATTTGGGAGTACAACTTCACAATCCCTGGTATTGGTTGTGCCTCCTTGGGCTAGTGGGATATGAAGCCCAAAACATCTGAAGGGCACTTGGTTGCTCTAATTGCGTGGATTCTAATTATTATAGGTTATTTTAAAGTCAAATCTTCGGCTTTTTTCTTGACATCAAAAATAGTTTTTTGCTTCTGCATCAAACACCATTTAATGATTTTTAAAACATTGATGTGAAAAACGTACTACAAAAAGACATTCATTGTCAGAACCATAGTAGAAGTTTGCTGTACCTTTTATAAGGAATAATAAATGCTGAACATTGTAATTGATATGAGTAAATGTTTCCTCTCCCCCCCAATATAATTCCTAAGAACAATTCAAAACACACACACACACACATAATCCTATAGCATGAATTAATTTGGAATGAATGAATGAATTTGAATTCATGGATTCAAATTAATGAATTATTTAAATGAATTGATTAATTTGAGTAGGACTTCTGACCAATTTGCTATTAGGTGAGATTATTGGGTGTGGCTTGGAGTATTAGTATCACCTGTTGCCTTTTTTTTTTATTACTATGACTAACCATTTGGATTATATGTGGCTCTTTTAAAAACAAACAAACAAACCTCTAGTGTTGTCTTTGTGTAAGAGTTTGGAAGATCGACAGGGTTAATACTTAGATGGGAGATCCCTAGGGAATAAATGCCAGTTCAGTAGGCTAGAATGAGAAGTCGAAAATATATCTTACAAGAAGTCAGTGGCAAACTACTTCTGCATTATTGCAAAGAAAACTGTGGGCCATATCAGTGAAGTCACCTCAAGTGAATTTTGACTGCAAGGTGACTTGACTGCAATGGCAATCCCCTTGTTTGTGCAGTCTTGCCAAATCAGATTAATAATTTGCAGTTCAAAGATGTGAAATAGTCAGGTTTATTCAAATGCTGTTTTTCTCCAGTTAGTTCATATAAATTGAGATAATCTCATATGATGCTCACTATCTGGCCATAAAGCACTCAAACTGCAGGTACTACATACAAGTTCATTTGAATATCCCAATCCTGTGCAGAAAATCTAACAGTATTCAGTGGTGTGAACTCACAAAAAGTATATACTGGAATACAAATGTATTTAAGAAAATATAAAGAGGAGCTCAATTAAAAAATATATTGAACAGTTCTAGATTCTAGATGTAATATCCCTAGAAATCAGTTCCCTTGATTTCTCAAAATAGGCTGTTGCATTTTGTGAGGGTTGATAATGTAAAATGAGGAAGTACTTTAATGCCATCTTGCTTCTTGAGAATAGTAGAACAAATTACTAACAGGAAAATAAGTGGGTGGTGTCAGGAGTGAGGCCTGTCAGGCTGGGTGGGTTGACTTGTACATCAAGAGTTCTGAAACCAAAGGAAATCTCCAAGAAGGAATTAAATTTCAGGAGAGAGAGAAGATAAAGTCCTTGGGGATCATTTGCTGCTTGCCTGTGTTTATGCAGTCCTTGTGAGTAAAATTCACTGCACAAGACTGGCTGTTCAACCTTATAATCCTTTTTTTTTTTTTGTCTGCGCTCAGTCATTACTGACCCTGCAGTGACTGCCTGGATGAGTCCTTGCAGTTTTCAAGGCAATTGTTTTTGGAAGTGGTCTGCCAGAGCCTCCTTCCTAGAGCAGAGCCCAGCTGGCGAGTGCCGGAGGCGGGGTTTCTGTTGCTTCGCGCCCTTTTCGGGCGAGCGCGGTTTCGCGCTTACCGGCAACTGGTCCCGTCTCTCTGTGCAAGGCGCTGCCAGCATTTTTCCTCCCACCGGAGTGAGAGTACCCATTTATCTACTCACGTGAGTTTTCGACCTGTTGGGTTGACAGGAGCTGGGCGGAGGGGGGAACAGGAGCTCACCCTGTTAAGGCGAAGGCTGGACTCGAACCGCCGAAGCGTCAGCCATTTCTGGCTGGCAACTTTCATCGTCATTAAGCCACTGCGCCACCGCGTCCCCCTATAATCCTATTGAGCCTTAATATCGTAATGCTGTATTAATACAAAAAATAGAGACTTCTGTAACATATTATAGGCTAAGTGCAGAATCCTAACATCCTTGATGGAGAAAAAGACTAGAAAGACTTCTGAATATAGGATTGCATCATGGATGTTTGTAGGAGCTTGCTGCTTTTGTCAGATTGACGTAAACAGCATCACTGTATCACACCATAAGTTCCCCCCTTTTGTATGTTCATGTGACATCACAACACACTATAAAGGGGAGGGGCTTGCAGCTTGTTTTTGTCATTCTGCCCCCACCCCCGACATCACTAGATTGCATTGCATTGGGGTTTCTCAACTTGGGCAACTGGTGGACTTCAACTGTCAGAATTCCCAGCCAGCATGATGGCTGGCGAATTCTGGGAACTGAAGTCTACCTATCTTACAGTTGCCAAGGTTGAGGAACATTTCATTACATTATGCTCATTTTAATAGGCTAGAGTTTACTTCATCAGGTATAGGAAGAACAATCCTCAGGTAATGGATGAGGGTGATATACAAATCAATAGGTTCAAATCAAATGAATCAGTTTCCCAGACCTATCTCTCACCCACCTGTAATACTCAAAATTGTAGCAGCTGGAACTGGGAACTATATAATCCCAACTTCTCCTTAGTAAAGGAATCAAAACATCTCTGACAGATAGTTGTTTAACCTTGACTTCCACCCATGGAGCAAAGGAGAACAACCAATATCGCTCTTATTGTTAGAATGCTTATTCTACTATTCAGTCAGAAACTGCTTTCATATAATTTAAATCCATTATTCCCTGTTCTGCATTCTGGAACAATGGAGAACAGGCCATGACCTGCTGTGGGATATCCTTTTAGGAATTTGAAGAGTGACATCACATCCTTCTTAGTCTCCTCAAGGTTAACCATCCTTAATTCCTTCATTCTCTCCTAATAGGACTTAATTCCTAATCCTGTGGTTTTCAGAGTTTCACCATGGCATGACAACAAATATCTCTCTAGGAACACACACACACACACACACACACACACACACACACAGATGATTCAAGATTGAGGTGCAAATAGGTAAGTTGCTTTTATTGCAGATTTGGAAGCAGCTCTTCCAGTGGTGAAGATCAGCTCTACAGAAGCTAGTCATATTCATTTGTCATGTCTGGGGCTTAAACTGTCTCTCTTTTTCTCTCCTCCCACCATTATGTGAAAGCTGACTTTCCATTTCTCAGGTCTGCACATCGAGAGCACTTGCAAAATCTTTTGACAGAGGTGTTGTCTAACCCTTGGAAGAGATTTAAGTGCCATGATGCGTCTGTACCTACAAAGATCAGAATTATGCAAACCATGGTATTTCCTATGACATAATGTCATTACAGAAGTTGGATTTTGAAGAAGCAAGATAGAATTGATGCTGCTGAACTTTGGCATTGCAGAAGACTCTTGAGAATACTGCGGACGGCCAAGAAAACAAACCAGTGGATCATCAAACAAATCAACCCAAAGTTCTCACTCAAGGTTCAAATGACCAGGCTAAAATTATATTGTGCAAAGATCTTTGGAGAAGGCGCTAATGCTTGGAAAAGTGGAAGTGAAGAGAAGCAGAGGACAACCAGCAGCATTAGAAGTATTAATTCAGCTCCTTTCTCTTACCATGATGGTTTTGAATTATGTTTTCCTGGGTATTATTATCTTACCCAATTTGGTTTCATCTGCAATTCTGACAAGTTGCCTTTTTCATCTCTCATCAAAGTCATTTATGAAAATGCTGAGAAGTGCACAGGCCCAGGACTGAATCTTGATGCACTCCACTTGGTGGTTGATGAGAACTATTGTTGGACGTTCTTCAAGTAATAATTTTGAGCTGTGTGTGAATCCACTTATAGTAATTGACAAGTCATCTGTCTCACACTTGGGCTTTCATGGATCTTGAACTAAGCTAAGCTTTAGCATCTCTTAAAATCAAGAACTTCAGCATTAGCTAGCCACTTTCTTCCACATTTCTGCTTTTACATTCTTGACTAAGGTTTTCCTATTGATTAATATCAAGTCAGAGGTAGCTAATCCTGTTGTGACTTCCTTTATCCTCTCAGTGAGCAAGATGTCAGGCAAATCAGGAATGTCCTAGAAAACCCTGATTGACAGTTTGCCTTCTGAGAGATGGTGGAAAATTTAACCAAGATTAGGGAGCTAGTCTGTGCAAGAAGCCAAGATCACCAGTTTGGAGAATCTGGTGCTCCATCATTCAAAGCTTTAATAGAAAATTGAAACCAACTCAAAATTATAGTGTTACTCTTCACTTTGTGCTTTTAGAAAAACTAAGTCGGTGTTTGTTTTCATCCCATTATAGAAAAGCTTATGAGAAACAGAAGTTCAGAAGGTGGGATCTGTGCAGCACCAAGTTGGAAGTGAAACTTAATGCATTTCTGCCTTCTACAAAAGAGAATGGAGTGGAGAAGCTTTGCTATTTTAAAATGAGAAAATAAGATGAATGGAAAATAAGAGCGTGCATTTGGTTTTTTCAAAGGAAAACAAAACATTGGTTACTGTTGGGGAACTCTGTAACTGACTTTCTATATATCTCAGATTCTCTAGAGACTTTTACTCTGGCCATGGGCTTTGCTCATGACATTTTGCAGCTAAAGACCAAAGAAAAGATACAGTAGTTCGACACTGAGAATGACAACACTGACTGGTCACCTTTTTCCTTGTATCTGAGAGCAGTAGATTACCTGTTCAAGACTAATACCAATTCCCAGATACCTAACTGCTCCCCACTGCCTTAGTATGCAGTTGTCTTTCCATGTTGTGGTCAAAAGAGTCAAGATGGCAGCCCTGATGGTGTCACTGAAACTCCACCCATTTTTAATGTACATCAAGGACACTCCTGTGCTTTTCTCCATTTAACGACAGGACAGCTGGAGGAAAATCCACCTCTATTTCTCCTGGAAGGGGAAGGGATATGGATAATTGTTAAGAAACTCAGAGCATTCAACTTTACCAAGCCACTGAAAACTGCAGGGTTAACTCCTGGGCGCTTTCCAGCACATTCAACCTGCTCTGTCTCCTTCTCCATTACCCTTGGGGGCGTTTCCCTCACTCTGGGCCGCTCCAGATCTACCAGTTACAATTCCTACCAGTCTGGGCAAGGTGCCTGAAAGGAAAATGCTGCTCCTCCCGCTGCTCTTCTTCTGGCGGGGTTAGCTCTGGATTCTCCTATCCTAGAGAGGCAAAGCTGGCCTTTGAGGAGAAAGGGAGAAGAAAGCGCCCAGGGTCCACCCAAGAAGGGCCGCACCCCCGAAGGGGAGAAGAGAAAACGCTCCAACGTGTTGATTAAATAACCAAGCTGCCCCGGAGCTTCGCAGCGCCCGACCGCCTGAAAGCAGGGGGAGGCGGGGGCGGCCGCCTTGGTCTCCGCACTGTGTTTTCTCAAGCCAAAGCCGGGCCAGCGACCGGGGTCAAATGAAGCTTGCCGGGGCCTCTCTTTGAAGTGTGGAGATTACAAAAATAAAGCCCCGCGAGTCCAGGCCTTCATCAGCCGTCGAGCAGGATCGGCGCGTCTGCAAGCGCGGCTCTCCCGGCTTCTCCCTGGCGCCGCGCTGCGCCACCCCGAACCGGTCCGCCCTCGTTTGTGGGCAGTGCCAGGGCAAAGAAGCCACCCCGCGGGCTTCGCCACCAACGGGCGAGCAAGCAGATGAAAGGGAGCAGCGGCAGAGATCGCAGCCGGCGCACATCTGGCAGGCGCGGAGAAAGCCTACTCGCGCGGCTCCCTCTGCTGGAGGCTCGGCTTTTTATGCGCCGCGGGCTACCGTTGGGGGCAACGGGCGGCAAGCGGCCCCGAGGGGCGAGGTTCTCACTTCAAAAAAAAAAGGGGGGGCTCGGGCGGAGACCGGGCAGGCCCCCTGGACCCCGAAGCGCTCGCTCCCAACCTGCTTTCCCAGGGCTATCGTGAAGCTAAAATTGGAAAAGAGACACCGCCCCCCCCCCCCCCCCCGACAACATCTCCTTGGGCTCACCGGAAAAAGGCAGTATTTGAATGCAATAAACAAGGAACATGAATCAAAAAGGAACGAGAGACCCTGAAATTAGCTCACCCCGGGTTGGTGCATTCACGGGCAGAAACAGCCCCGTCGTATCACGCCGTGCAGTTGAAGGCGGAAAAGCCAGGAAGGCAGGTCCAGGGGTTGCGGTGGGGTTGGGTGGGGTGGGGTGGGGGGTCTTTTCAGGGGTGGTCAAAAAAGTCAAGATGGCCGCGACGGTGCGATCGAAGCTTCGCCTGCTCGTTACACGCCTTTGCAGCACTCTTTCCAACCTTGTGTTAAGCTGATTTTGGCTATTCCCAGGCAATACAGAGAGAGTTTAAGAGCCCTCAGTTCAGGATGGTTGCTGTATGGCAGTGTTGTCCAAACCTGGCCACTTTAAGATGAGTGGACTTCAACTCCCAGAATTCCCCCACCAGCATGGCTGGCTGGGGAATTCTGGGAGTTGAAGTCCATTCATCTTAAAGTGGCCAAGTTTGGACAACACTGCTGTGCGGTATGAGGAGCATAGCTGTGAAACTCTACCGTGGTTTAATGAAAGCAGTTGCCAAGAGGCCATTGGGAAAACTGTGACCAAGCCAGATGTGTTCAGTGGGTTGCTGTTACTAGCTGATGTACAATCAGAGACCAAAGAGAGTTAAAAAAAAAAAAAAAGCATAAAGTCTCTTTCCTAGCAGAAACTAAGCGTATCTAGGTTACCTTCTGACCCAACCACTTCTAACAGCTCTTGCTGCAGCCCAAAATTTGTCCCCTTTTCTGGAGACTTCGCAAGCAAACTCTTTTTTATAAGGGAAACATTTCTTTAGCAAATGCATATATCCCAGTAGTCAAACTACCTAGTCAGGTGGTTTATTTATTTAAAGAATTTCATAAATAAATGATCTGATGGGTAAAGAAGAGCTTCTCTATAAGCCGTGCAGGCTGACAACTTGCCCCATTATAAAGGACTTGCCATGGAAAAAGTGGGATTTATTAACAAGGTTGCAGAAGGCACTCTGTTACTAACCTCAGAGGAGATATTTTTAAAAAGAAAATCATTATTACTGACACTTCTATGTCACTCCACTCCAAATGGCACTGAGCGCCAGACAGCCAGAACAGAGATTTAAAAACAATGGAACAAACAAACATCATTGTAACCCATTATATTGCATGACATCCCCAAATGCCCAGAACCGGGCTGGGCTTCGACACTGCAGTCCGTGTGGGGAGTTGCCAGGGCAAAGGAGAGGCGTGCCTTTTCAGCGGCTCTTTCTCTTGAAGAACAAGGCAAACTGGTCAATTGGGTTACTTGAGGTATTCATTCTCCCAATACAGTTGACTGAGTGGAGTTCGTCTGATCCTGTGAAATACCTGCTTTTTATTTAGTTGGTTAGTTATTTACAGTCCCAGACCAATCAAACACAGGTACAAAATTTAAAACACCAAAAACCAAACCGGAAACAATTCATAATGAAAAGAGGGCATACATTCACAGATTTCTGCAAGCTTGGCCAATTTTATAGTGGAGCGTTTCTCTGCCCCCCTCCCCCCGAGACTTTGCTGTCTCCAGTTTTGGCTGAAACAAATGTGGGTTAAACCCTTGGTTGCCCTCATGCTAGGTTTTCCTCATCCCCAAAGAGGCGAATTGACTCTGATCTGACCTCTGATTTTCACCCAGACCTTTGGCAAGAGAGAGTGAGATTCTATCTGATCTGTTGCACTTTCCATCTTTTATCTTGTATTGCTTTTATTGCTAGGTCTTCACATAATGTGTCCAAAGTAGCATCATTTGAGCCTGGTCATTTGTGCCTCAAGTAGGACCTCTGGGTTAATTTGTTCAATGATCCATTTGTTTCTTGGCTGTCCATGGTATTCTCAGGAGCCTTCTCTGACACCAAAGTTCAACGGTGTCGATATTCTTCCTGTCCTGCATTAGATGATTGCTCCAAATCTTACGTTTCCTTCTGGCATTGTTCAGTGATGCAACAGCAACCTCATCTATTGGGAGGCTTTGGGTCATCACAGTAGCACTGAACCTAATATATTCATAGCTGGGGCTGTTCCATCAGGCCTTAATTTCACTCTAATTCCTTTGAATAGTTTTTCACCATTTCCAGGAAATGCAGGCAATTCATTTTACTGATTTCCTTCACTGAGGATAGATAAAAATATCATTAAACTTATCTTCCATGTGAAAAGGATTTTGAAAGTAGAAAGACCAAACAATAAAATTCCATAAAATTGCACTAGTACTGTACTCACTTCAGTAAAACAGTAAAGGTTGCAAATGTCAATTTCCCTTAAGAGCTAGGTGTTTATATTTTTGAATACAGCTCTTTAATTATATAAATAGAACTAGCTGACTGTCTACAGGTGACACTGTAATGGATAAAATGTTCTCATCTTGCAAAGAATCAAATACCTGCTGAGGTCGTTAAATAGGTAGAAACTGAAAAATGTGACAGTGTCAGAACTTGTAGAAAGTATCAGTGGTTTAACAAAACAAAAACCTTGCTCTTGTATGAACTGGATTTGTGGTCATTGGAAGGGCTGTTTTTCAAAGGAAGAAAAATCAACATCTTTGCTGTTTTTAGAATATTTGAAATGTATCACACCCACTTGCAGATGACAAAGCAATTCTTGTCATAAAAAATTGCTTAGCACAACTTTTTGTTCATTATGACATAATTACCCATACATTTTGCCTCTTCCTCCTCACCATAATGTCTGTCATTAACCTGGCTATCATATAATGCTGTGGCTCTTCCCATCTGCTTAGATGAGGTGGATAATTGTAAAAGACATGGATTTTCTTTAGCGTTATCCTATCTTTGAACCAAACTTCCCTATGAAGGTCATGGGGCTGGTTTTAGTTTTCTTTTGGCACCAAGTTAAAACAAAAAAAATGTTTCCCATCCCCGACCTTTTCCTTTTTGGATGCTGGCATTTTATTGTATTGCTGTGCTATAACTTGTTGTGATGTGATTTGAAAAAAAATGCTAATCATTTTATAGTAAAATCGATATTTTAGGATAAGTCACTTTAAGAGCATTTGACTACAACTTCCAAAACATAAATATAATTGAAAAGATAGAGGATTGGGCTATTTAGTTATTTATTTCCATTTCAATTGATATGGCCACCCATCTGAAATTCATCAGTCTGGGCAGCTAACAGCATCAAAAACACTGTATAACAACATATAACAATAGAAGTAATGCATCCATAATTGGCAACTAAGGTAGAAACCAAACAACCAACAGATAAATCAGCATAACCGTTAAACCATTGCAGTCTCTGTCATAGATCAAGATCTGCAAGCTTGGTGATGCAGCCATGTCTTTAAGGCTATATTGGAAGTATAATGTGTTTTTCTCGGTGAGGTGCTCAAATGTTACAAAACTTAATGACAGTCATTTGGAGATACCATGAAGGCATCTTAGGATGAATATATACTTTCATCTATTTCAGCAATTCACATGCTTCCCCTGTCCCCCTTCATGATTATTGTCATTTGCTGGGACTCTTGATAGGACATTTAAATGTTTTGTACAACACATACCTATTACAGATCATTTTGTAATGTGCATGTTCATCCATTCATCTATCCATTCATTGTTTATAGCCTACCTTTCCTTTTTTGTTGTAAAATTGTACCATACACTGAAATAACCATATCCTTGCCATTTTAATGCAATAACTGTGCCTGTTTCTGTGCCTTTTCTTTGGACATTACTAGTCATTCACAAACCCTAGTTTGAAAACTGACTTTCTCATATATATGATTAGTTCATTTTATCATTTACTTACTTAATCAGTGGAAAAGCAATATTAGAGGGAAATCCCTAAATATGGTTATTTGAGACTAAACCCCTCCGAATATAGTTAGGGTTACTTCTGAGAAACTTGCATAGGATTCCATCATATAACTTTTACAACACTGAACTTATTAAAAAGAAATCTACATTAGGCCATAGCGTATAAACAATACTGTTCCACCATTCAATTCATCCTCCCAAATTGTTACTGATTCCTACTGAGAACAGTGAGATTTTGATTCATTTTGATTATTGGGATTTATTGTCTTCGTTGAGACTTATGTATGTACATTTGTAGATAAACTGGAACCAACATGATTCTAAGCCAAGCAGTTTTCTCTGTCCTGTGAATTAGTTACAGTGTGAAAAAACTGTGTTCTAACATATATGTTTAAACATAGAAGCCAAAATTCCTTGGCTTAAGAGATAAGGGATCCAAAACCACTAGCTAGTAAAAATTCTGGATATAGAATAATCTGATCTACATTCCTGAGATAGAGTTAGCCTTCATACCTGAAGGAAACTCAAATAATAAAAAAATAATGGTCATTTGTCTACAATAGGCTTTCTGTAGACAACTTCTTTGTTTTTAAACTTAGACCAGAGTTTAAAAACAAAATAAATAATAGAGCCATGATTTAGATAATGATTCCCCAAAGCCAGAAGTATGACATAAGACAACACCATTCAAAAGTAAATTTTTTTATTTCAACTCTATAAAGTATACAACAGGCACTCGGCAATTACAGCTGCAGGGAAAATACAGAGCAAAACAAAAGCAGTTAACTTCATGATAAAAAGTTTTTTTTTTTTTTCAGTCTACATCAAAAGAGTGCAACTGGTCAAAGACCATTTGATGAAAGTGTACCTTGGACAAACAAAACTAACTCCTCCTCTTTCATGTAGAATCCTTATGAAGAAGAAAAAGAGCCATTAGGATTATAAAGGAAACCACCATGTGTAAAAACATCATACATTGGAATAAGTACATTAGTAGGCAACTCTGAATCGATTTCCCTTTGCTATTAAAGCCTGAAACATCAAAGTCTCAGGGCTGTAGAGCTGACTGTTCACAGAGAAGAGGACTAGGAATACACTTTCAGTGTTTCGCTTTCTAGATATACGACTGAGAAGGTGTCTCAGGAACTGTTTGCATATACATGAAATCACAGGGTTGATTTCAGATTTAAGCCTACTTAGAGTATACCATTAAAATGAAATTAGTTACAACTTCTGTAAGTCCCATTGATGTGAATGGATTTACTCTAAATGCGACTAGGTCTGGAACCAACCCAGAGAAAGCACGGGTCCTGTTTTGTTCAGTGGTGCAACAAGATTCACTCCTTTTGGCAGTCATCGGTTTCCCAATCAGAGGATGTTTGTTTGGTTTTGTTTTGTTTTGTTTTGATGTCAACTTTATTGTCTAATCTGCCTGACTGGAATTTTGATTTTGCTATGGAATCGCTTACAAACTGTGGTATGTCCGAAGTTTTACCGCACTACAGTTTTAAAATTTGCACAGCTTAGCAAAACAGGAATACCTGTATACAGACTGATAGTATGTCATATATTAATTTGACCTGCACATACATTTATACATTTCACAGAAATGACGCTGTATCTCATTAACAGATACACAGCTCTGGTACATTTATAACAGAAATAAGAGGACAACTTCATCATTTCTGTAATTCATCAATATTATATAGTAAAGGCTTATAAACTGTTAGCCGAAAGAACTGTAAAACCCAGCAAGCTAAGAAAGGACAACATTTTGAGGTGTGTTTGTCTTGGTCATGCAGCATAACACCAAATTTGTATTTTTCTTTTAATAGGATGCCATGAATTTAAGGCACTTGCAACAATGCCAGATAACTAGATGATGTTCTAAACTATGGGACAAATGGACAACGGTACAGTTGACATAAACTTCAGTAATACTGACAATTATGACATTAATTCAAGTCTACGTTGATCTAAAAACATTACCTTACAAATAAGAAAATGAAAATAATGCAATGAAGTTCTAAAGAAAAAGCTATATGTATACCATAAAATATCAACACGAAAAAATATCTATTTACATAAATATTTGCCTGTGGTCCTATTATTAAATAATTTTCTGTGGAGAATGCAGCACTCGAATCAGCTACAGTTCATCTGTACCTTTAGAACCCAGTTCTAGTCAGTGTGTCTTAAATATGTTAGCAAACTCATTTTTATGCAGATTGCCGTTGCCCCATTTATTGTGGAGAAGCAAGGTCCCAATCTCAAATTCATTATTGGGGAACAAAATCTATCAAATCAATGGGTCTTACTCATGAGTAAGTTTATCTGAGGACTGTAGCCTTAAATAATAAGTTGTCCACATACTACTTGTGCCAGGCCAAGTCTATGTAATGCGGCCATGACAAGTTTACCATTCCCAGCTGTAATGTGTGGTTATCTTTTCCATTCTTACTTATTAAGTTCAGTGAAACCAGGAAACCTGCAACATTATTGCCCTAATTCACGTGTTGAGTAGCACTTAATCTTATTGCTGGGGATGGAAAACTCAACATGGGAGGCCATTTTTGGTGTGATCTGCATGGAAGGAGTAACATGTGGACTAAGACAGTACATTGAAACATAAACATGTATGTTGATATATATTTATATTTATATATATGTAAATAAAATATATTACTTATAAATGCAGGGTTTACTATTATACATATGCTAGTTTAAGTTATTGAAAATACATTTGGTAAAGAAGATGCAAGTGAGTCATATGACAAAATAAATTTATATTAAGTGCACACCACACCAATTATATATTATTGAGTGCAGTTCAAGGACAATTGGAAGGAATCAAGCATAATAATTCATACCACGCTCATTCTGCAACTTTTCTTGCATAAATATTTTAAAACTTGTGACTACTGTTCAGCTGAGTGCTTTAGGATGACCTATTAGCACTGGAACTACTTAGATTGGAGACAACAATATATATATATATATATATGTATGTATGTATATATGTATATACTGTATATTAGGAAAAATCCATGAGTTGAAATGAATACATTTTAGATTTTAATTGATTCCATGTAGGCATGTCACTTGCCAGAGGTGAAGTGCAGAGCGTTCTTTGTGTAATGATCCCAGATGTAATGTAGAAACAATTGACTTGACCAAAATGACTGTGTTTTAGCCCTAGTAGCAAATGTCTGCTTCCAACAGTGTTTATATACTAAAGTTATGTATTTGTGTTAGACTTGTTATGTACAAGTAACTGTGCAGGACTGACGAGCAGCAGAAGTGATGAACAAGTGGTGCAGTGTTCATATTGTCTCTCAATGATGTATATTTGTGAAAAAACATGAAATTGATTATAATTAAATAGATCTGACATAAATGAAGCTGAGTCCTTCTAGGAAACTTAAGGTGTGGTGCTGTATTTCTTTTTGGAACAATCTACTCAAGCTACAGGCACCCTTATGAATGTGAAGAATTGTCTGACTAAGCTGACAATGGAATACACTGAAACTGAATCCTGGAAGTTTAGGTTTTCCTGCACCTTCATGCAAAGGGATCTAGTGTAATGGATACGACAAGAGATTAAATTGTCTGGTTAATTTTAACAAGGGGGAAAAAATCCCTGAGCCCTTATTTTCTATAGACTAAATTTCAATTTGGACTGATGAGATCAAAGATTACTACCTTTCTTCAACACTCCAAGAGCAGCCACATGTTATTCTAGTTCTCATCATGCTTTCTGATTTCTGCTTGACTTGGGCCTTTACTCACGAAAACTGTGCCATTCCTGCTTCTGTGAGGTTGGCCGACAGTATCTCTTCCTGTGTGTGAGGAAAGGGCACGATGTGCTATAGTACAGTGTTGTAAAGTTTGAAACTGAAATGGCAGGCTATATGTTAGACAAGGTTTTTATCCCAGAATTATCCCAGAAACCCCAGAAAATGACAATGGACTATCACGTCTCTCACTGGGAACCAAGCTCAGCTAAAAAGAAGATTTACCTTTACTAAGGTTTGGAAGCTTGAATCATTTCAGTAAGGCTGATGCACATGTGATTGGATGTTAGTGCCACATCAAGGATTCCTATTCCTGATCCTATGTCCACTGGAAGCAGAGTGCTGTTTCCCGGATTGTACTGTTATATGGTACCAATCCTGGATGGTGCTGGTTCTTTATTGTTATTTTTGGTGGAAGCCATCACTAGGAACAGAGAAACAGTATGTTTTTCAAGATTAAATATCTTAAAATGAAACTACAAGTTTGTATCAAATATGTGAGAAAGTTATGAAGATGATAATCTCTTTCCATGTTTTTCTCCTTCAAACTCATACATTATCTTCTAATGTATTATACTAGAGAGCTGTTTTCACTGAAACGATTGGTTCAAGAACTTGGGGGTAATCGGTAAGTAGCCAACGAGCTTCATTTGTGAATGTTTTGGGGGTTTTTTTGTTTTTTTTTTAACTGAACTAGTCTCTAACCATCTCTTATGGGGAAAAGTAACATTGACAATGTAATTGCGTTTAGATATAATGCTAAACCAGTGCAATGATATGTATTCAACAGCCAGCGTTTTGTTTCAAGTTCATTTTATAGCCCTATCCAATGACAGGGAAGTTCTATGTTATACAAACTGGATTAGAACCAGACTGAGACAACAATCCTATACATACCTATTTCAGAATAAGCCCTGCTGAACAAAGTGGGATTTACTTTTGTATAAGCACACACAGTAGTGCATTGTAAAATAGCTAAATTTTGGTACCACTTAAAATGGTGGTACAAGCTAGTCATGATTCAAATCCCATAAATTTCAAAGGAAAAGAAAAATATAATCTTGTACATCTCTAATCAGATGTGATTATCATTGAGTTCAGTGGAGTTTGTTATATTTTATACTATTACTATATATGTAAATATATAGTAATACTATATATGTAAATAACATCGTCTGAATTCAGGCCTCATTAATAGGATAGCTTCAAAGGCTGGAAAGGAAAAAGTAAATAAACAGGACGGTATTAGGCAACATATGGAGAAAAAGTAATTGGAGGCAAGCTAAATTAATACATAATACCAAAACCAGAGATGTAAATATACTTCTGGATTCAAAAGAAAGAGCAAGTTATTACGCTATGGTGGTGCTTTGGTGAGAATTCTAAAATAAACAGACATTCTGGAAATGTGGTTGCTTGTTTTCTTTTTATGGAACTAATTTAAAAAGTTAGCACAGATGCAAGACTTCTTCAGCAGCATATTGTCAAATGCTGAAAAGTGGAAGTCTTCGCTGAAATTGTTTTGAAAGTTCATAAACTATTACTATCTATAATAGCCTTTCTCACACTTCTGTCCTCTGAACATGTTGGACTCCAATAATTTCTGAGCAACAAGTTTGGACAAATTGGTCTATGCACTGACCCATTAAAATATTCATAACTGGTAGGTGTAATTCACCTTAAGATGGACTCATTTAAAGACTTGTTAATTTCAATAGGAGATATTTAAGTGTGAATTTAATTCTCCTTTTGAAATGAATGGGATATTGAAGCATTCCATTTCAATTGCATTGTTCCATGTTTGTAGACAGGGCTGTAAGAGTTATGTTTTACAAGGAAAATTTGGCCAATGATCTTTTGAGAAAATAAATGTAGCATAATATTTGTGGGATTTGGAAAATAGAAAAGAAAAACAAAGTTAGGGCAGTACCGCAGAGTAGCACTGAAAATATGTATATGTATCATCCATATATAAGTGTGCATAAGAATAGACACACTTATATGTATACACAATTTCAACTGATAGTGACATTTCTTGCTACATTTTTTTCTGAAAAATGAGTGTGAAAGTTTGATTATTTTATTTCACAGATGAAAGATGTACATAGCACCTATATAACATGCAGTGGATCTTGGAAATTCAATGGGCTCTCAAAGGTAATTGTTATTTTAGAATAAGTGTATATGCCTATTAGACTTGTTGGTTAACGTTATTTTGTTTTTAGGACCTTTGAATAAATATTCTTCTTTTTCTTTTACAAGATAGTTATTGTATATATGTAAAATGAATAGTTTTATGAACACTTTTTGCACATGCTCTTATGTATCTGTATCCACAAAAGAAATGATAGATATAGTACGTTCTCAGACATATGATATGAGAATTGACTGACCCATACTTGCTTTAACAGTTTAACAGGAACTGTAGCAATTGTGCTTCTGTTATCAGTTGGGAAGAAAAGCGCATCAGAACTAAAAATGGAGAAAGGTAACATTCATTCTTGTCTTGTATACTGCTTGAAAAGAAAGACAAATTATAGCACTGCTTTGACATGAGCTCCTTCACAAATAGCTTTGTGGTCCTCCTTGGTTTAACACATCGGCCTACTTTAAGAGGCTCAATACACTCAACTTGCAGCTTGGGAGTACCCCAGTTACTGTACCGTAGATTCTACAGCATAGAATGAGCTACAGTACTTAACAGTTTGGAATATATTTAGCAATAAAGAAAATGAACTTACAGCTAGAATTATGTGCATCTTATTCTATGAACTTTCAAATTACAATGGAGCATAGCGTGTTCAGTACCATGATAGAAAACACATTTAATTATTGGTGAAAAAGGTTTTGCTTCAGGACCACCATGTCAACTGCTGTGTTAAGTTCAAACAGAAAACATGTGAAGAGCACTATTGTCATCTAAGCAAGAAGTCCTAATGCCACTGTAGTTACTGTAGCAGCATCAATCAAGGCATCATGGTGACCCCGAGCACGAATCCTTCCCAAATCCTTCAGGTCTGCTGGCAGCCATGTCTCAGGAAGCTGTCTTCAGCAAGGCAGAAGCAGGTAAGAGAAAAACATTAAAAGTCTATGTCCCATCCTGAGTTGTCATCAGGTGGTGGTTCATCGTTGTCCTCAGGGAAGCTATCAAAATTGCTTGTATCAGTTGGAGATGCAACCTGTCCAATGAAGGAAATTAAACTATTGGTACTGTTGTTGCATCTGGAATCTTTAGACAATTTTCTGGTTTCAGCTATGACCCCTTTATACCATTTGTGAATTCACGTTTGCCCGTAAGAGTTAGATGGTTCAGAAACTCAGGATTCTGCCGTTTTCATTCACAATACTGTTCTATGTAGTACTGTTAAAAATGTTCTGTGAACGGGAATCTCATGGGTTAGGGTGCTTCTATTCAAAATGCATTGTGCAGAACAAAAATGATGGAACAAGTGGTGGGAAAAGATGGGAAGGAATAATGGACACCCCATAAATTTTGTGCATAAGGTAGGGTGATTGTACATTTTAAAAATAATTTTGAAGCAACCTTAAAATGAATGGGGTTGGCTTCCTAGTAATTCCTAATTAGAATGGAGAGTTTGGCAAAATGATGTAAATATTTCTTAATGTCACTGACAGCCCTCTGTGCTAATCTACAAAGCTGGGATCAAATGCAAATGTATGGCAGGTTACATTTTCACATACATACAGGTATGTGAAAAACAGAATTGGTGTAGAGTTGTTTAGAAAATTCATGCAAGCAATGACAGAGGAGAAAGAAATTGCTGCCTTTGTCCACATATAAACGGATGGTGTTTGTTTTTGCCACATTTGGCAGATATGTAAAAAGTCAACAAAATTTTAGAAAGTGGGAAAATAATAAGGATAGGATGTAGATTTTTTTTCCATTTAACATGATACTGTATGATTCCATATTTATTGAATTAAATACTGTAGTTCCATTATGTAAATATCAACTGCTTTTGTATATCATTTGACGTGGGAGAATTCTGTTTGCGAGAACCTGAAAAACTAATAAAGGAACCCAACAAATTGGGATTGGTTAATTTAAACTTAAAATAATCAATACAAAATATATAATTTGATGTTAGAAAAGTGGACACAAAACATTAAAAATTAACAAGGTGTAAGTAATATGATAAGAGTTTACCAGTAAGTATATTCTGTATTTGTATGTCCCCCATCTGGGATAATAGATTTTTTTTTTCTTTGTAGTACCAGTATTGAATTATCTGTTTAATAATTAAAAGCCAATACAATAAAGACAATACAAGTATTCTCTCTCCTCCAAAATAAATTAAACCTGGTAGTGCTGTTCCTGAAAATTGTCATTGCTTGGGGTAACAGTGATGTATTGAATGACAGAAGAAAACTTACTATTTTCAGAAAAATGACCTTCATGATTCCTAAATAGATTGAAATGTACATTCATTCAAACAGAATTAGTTATTTTTGAACTTGTCAATTATTATTTGGGGGGATACACATAATTTACAGATGGCTTTTCCATGTACTAGTTGAATTACAATGCAAAGAAATTCAAAAACTTCACAGCGAATGTGTGAAATCAAATTAGAAAAGTTAAATATTTAAAATTACATTCACCATGGGTGTAAATCCAAATCTGATAGTAAATATTTGTTTCTTTCATAAATGGTAAAATTCAAATAATATGTAGAAAATTAAACTAAATATAATCGGTTGTAGCAAATTAAGGTGTATTCAAAGAAAACCAGTTACATTAATCTCCACCACAATTCATCCGAACTTCATTTTAGAAAGTCCGTAGCCCTCATGATAATTTCTGCAGATTATAATTATAGGAGGCTGTCCTTTGGATTTGTCCAACAGGAACTTTTTTCAGTGTTTGTCACTCTTATATGGTATTCTCAAACCATGACATATTTCTGCTAAAAAGAATTACGTTTGGTACAGAAATAGATGTTCCTCTTATATGGATTTAACGGAATGTCACTTGACTTTCACTCTTTTACAAACTTAGTGGAAACACTGGGAGAAGACTAATTAACAATTAAGAATCGGTATTACATAGCCCTATCCTTTTTTTCCTTCAGCTGTATTGATCCTGATATTAACTGTTTTTTGCATCAACGTGGCTCTGCATGGAGATTGAGGCAATTGTTGTGTGACTTGTAGGTTTCATCAAGTCAAACTAAAAAGTCATTACTCTGAGGAAAAAAAAAAGGCAGCATCTTAGTTACTTGTGCTGAACTGGAAAAAGTATGACAAATTGTCCGTTGAATACAACAAATTGTAATCTAATACGACATTTAGAAACTGATGGAATAAAAGAAGAAATGCAAAGGAGAACTGAGAGTTGGAGAAAAGAACAAAGAAGCTTTCAGTAATAAAGACGTAGAGATTTCATTAGAAATATATTTCAACCTAAGCTTTTGTATTTTACTAGAAGCTTCATCACTGATTCATTGTCGGAAGAGGTCTTCACATACATTCTTACTGCATGTCTCTGAAAATGAAGTCAAGTAGAAGTCTGCATACATGGGGGTGTCAGTGTAAGGTAAGAACATGTATTTATGCTTTGGATCAGTGCTCCTGCTTGTTTTTCCAATGAGTTTATTCAGCAATTTTCTCAATTTGTGATTCCAATATACATATTTTAACAAGTAATAAAGCTGTACTCACACTTGGTATAATAGGAGGTGTCAATGTACCTTTTCTTAAACCTTCCCAGTTAAAGCCTTCAAACCACCTAAAGACAGAAAAATGATAAAATCACACAAGGAAATTTATATGGCTCAGCTACCATTGCAGCAAGACCAAGTAGACTAGCATTAAACATTACAAAGTTACATTTCTGAAACCCTCTTACTTAATACTGGGGGAATGGGGGGGGGCAGGTTTATGGAACACATAATTTCATCTGCAGTATCAAGATAAAGCCACAATGCTTAATTGTGTGCAGTAGGACAGTATCAAGATTTTTCCTCAGCTAGAGAAGATTCTGAAACAAGGCTCTGTCCAGATGCAGATCTCAAATCTGTGATGAACCAAAATAAAATAATACAGTAAGTCTATGGATATTAAATGATTTGAGATTCCCAGAAGCTGAAACAGATGGACAGAAACTTTGATAGCGGCTATCTGTTTTCTTCAAACATATAAGGAAAAAAAATAATGAATGTTTTTCCACATGGTTAACTTCAAAGAAGATCTGACTTTTTGATATCCGTAACCCTATTTACATGTAACCTGCCTCCTGTTTATGAAGTAGCATGTTGAACAGGGATCACTGTTTCACTGAAGGGCTTTTGAGACAGTGTTATGTTATGTTATGTTATGTTATGTTATGTTATGTTATGTTATGTTATGTTATGTTATATGTGAACATGGATGCTGCTACCTGACTCCAACCAACCTTGAAGATTTTTCATTTACAAGAAATTTCATAGTCTTTAATCCTGTACAGTTAGCTAGCACATTCACTGCCACATGAGACTTATCATACCAAGCTGAAGCCCACTGTATTCAGAATGCATACAAATGTTTTAAATTCATAGTTGTCTTATAGTACTCAAGTCTCTTATAAAAAAAAATCTCGTTACTGAACTACGATACTCTCATTTTTCTCAATTCTTCCGTGCAAAAATACTTTGATGGATATATGTGTGTATATATATATGGAATTATTTTTTTTTCTATCTGAAATATACCTACTTGTGCTTTTGAATATCTTTGACTCCATTTTTCAAGTTACCTAATCTTTCTGATGGGTTGTCCCTGTTTAAAAATAATAGAAGAAAGAAGTCATAAAAGAAAGTTGGAAAACAATGCTTTTTCTAATATATTTACTGTTAAAATGGATATCACATGTGGCTAACAATAACAGTAATAAAGAATGAAAACAAGATATTGGCATCAATGAACTTAATCAACAGCAAGAATTAAAAAACAACAACAAAAACTAGAGTTGTTCTTATACATATTCCTTTTTTGGCGGGATTACTAACATATTTAAAGTGTTTACCTGCATAGTTTTTTAATTAAGTTAGCAGCATTTTTGGCAATCTTCTTTGGAAATTCAATCATGTCAATCCCCCTTAGTATGATGTTATATGTTTTCATGGGATCTGGGCCTGAGAAAGGTGGACTATAGAAAAAGAAGAAAGAATACTAATAAAATCTAGTAATAGATTGTTTACAAATAAAATTAAATTAATAACATCTATTAATGATAGCTATATTTCCAGACCATATTTTTTTACCTCCATGCTGGATGGTCCCATGATCATCTAAGAAGAGTACTTATCATAAACAGAAAAATAATTGTAGTGGCAAATGATCTTTAATAATAAGTCAATATTTACTTACCTAAACGTATAAACAGAATTACCATGGGCGAGCAAAAGGCAGTGGGAGTGGGAGTGATTTCCGACTTCCTGCCAGCTTCCCCTTTGACTTTGCTTGTGGGAAGCTGGCAGGAAGTGTTGGAAATCATGATCACATGACCACGGGGATGCTGCAATGGCCACAATTTTGTGAATAAAACTGGTCTGAACATTGTGGAAATTTCAATCCCATAGGAGTAATGGGTCCTGGATTTTTTACGCATTCTTTAAGTTAGTGGATTTTAAGTACCTTGATTCAAAAATTGTTGTGGCATAATGCACCCTTTAGGCTAACTTGAGGGTACAAACAGACAAATGGATAAACAGACAAATGGATAAACAAAAATGAGTGTTTTAGTAATATACAGATTACTACAGTGATAACACCCAAAAAAGCAAGCCAATAAGCTTTCTCACACATTAACATACTCATAATTTATATTCTGTGTAGGTTCTCCAATGGCTCCTCCTGCCTTCAGATGTGAAGTGAATGGTGATCTGAATAGAGTGCTGTCAGAGATGATACTCAAGCCCTGAAATATGGATTCTAGGGAAGTTCAGCTAGCTGCCTCTAATATATTTTTTAGTGATTTTTACTGATTTTTTCTTTTAATAAAAGCTGTGTTTAACTTTTCATCAGAATTGTATTATTTCACAATCTGGGCATTTGCTATCTAGCTGTTTTCTAGTATGTTTTCATTTTGTTTTGATTATTTTATATTTTGGGGAGATGTTTGAAGGTCCTCCTTGAAGACTGAAGTTCAGTTTTATGTATGGATCAAACTAAATAAATCTCACTAGTACCATGAACTCGTGATTTGGTGAATTGGTAGAAGAATGAAGGTTGATTTGGCATGGGGGCCGGAAGTGCTCACCAATTAGAATGAATGAACAGAAACAGCCAATTTGCTTCACAGTACCCTTTCCTCTTACATTAGCCACCCAAAGACTTTAGTTGCTAGAAAGCAGGTTGTGAATGCTTGCAAAATAATAATAAGCAATTCCATAGTATGTTTTTAAACACTTTTTTGTTTATCATAGCATATGCCAGCTCTGAATCCCAACTCTTTTAATCAAAGTGACAACAGCAGAAATATTATCTAATTTGCTGATCTATTTTTATCTGTAGCTCCAATTCAATGCCCATACCTGCCAGTCAAGAGCTCATACATTAAGATTCCCAGTGACCAGTAGTCTGCTGAAATGTCATGACCTTTGTTCAGGATGATCTCTGGGGCTACATACTCTGGAGTTCCACAAAAAGTCCATGTTTTCTTTCCAAATCCTATTTTTTTTGCAAAACCAAAATCGACCTGTGAAAGAAGGTTCACACACCCATCAAGGAAGATAAAAAACACTTATGCAGGCATAAGAATGCAAGGAGATGATCACAACATAGGTTTTCATTAGCACAAGGATATTAGAAGAAAAGGTTTCATGAGGAAATTCTCAAAGGAACACTATCAGAGAAAGTACTTGTAGAACCAAAGAGGAACGTATTTCCATTGTTAAGATTTATAAAAGCATTAGCAATTTTCATTTAATAAAATGAGTTAACAACAACAATCTAAATTTTCCAGTTTTACAGCTGCATAATAATTAGCTTATGTGTCCTAGCTGGTTATATACTTAGAGTTAAACCATATAAATATGATTTGGTAGATCAGTAACAGGCACTACCATATACATTGTATATACCATATGCATTGTATTCAACACCTCCAATATGCTTTTCTGCAATTCCGATTCCCAATCTCCATAACTCAAGAAAGGGTATATCTGAACATGACTTAGTGCCATCTGTAGGCCAAATTATATCTTCATCTGATTCAAGTTATTTCTAAAGATTCTATGATTACATTTTTGTAGGATTGTATAAATACCATGGTAACCTTATTGCTTTGTCGTCTTCTTGCATTCTACCACACTATTCATATTTCCTCTGAGTGGCCCAAATTCTTGTGCAGAAAAGAATCCAGTAGGTATAATATTGGAATTAAATGGGAAAGGGCAGAATTCACTGGCTTTCTGGTATTTACCAATAAGTATTTGGAAAACGTGGGAAATTTTGGGAAAGGTCCCCTTGACGACTAGGTTTCCCATAACTTTGATTATAGCTCAGAACTCAAATTCAATTTGAATAAGACCCAGGCCCAGAATTTGTGAAGCTTGATATTAAAATGTTGTTAAAGTGAAGTTCCCCTAAAATGAAAGCCAATAGGAAATCAAATCATTTTTAATACGGGATAACTTAGTAACAAGCTAAAGTCATTGTGTGATAAATTCAACAATCATATTTGGTTATTTCTTCAGCTTCATTAAGATATTCAAACCTTGATCCAGTACCAGAAGGATGCAACAAAACCGAATAAACTTCTGAAATTATATGGAGAAGAACAAAAGTCTGCTTTTGCTCATTCGGAACCCAGAAGCAATTGGATTAATCTGTTTGTATTAATTCTTTTATAAACTGATTTGTCCTGGAATTACAGAGCTGAATACTTCCTTTCAGCCAGAAGTTTTATGGCTGTTATAAACCTGTTAGGAAAGGCATCTGATGATAATGGGAGAGGCAACAGAGCTTAACTACAATGCAGTGAGCAGGACAATGTAATATTTTATTGCTGTTTGGGAAGAAAACATCCCCAGCACTCACCAATTTGGCATAACCTCGATGATCTAAGATGAGGTTTTCTGGCTTGAGGTCCCTATAAATGATTCCTTTGGAATGCAAGTAGGCAAACGCTTCTACCACGCAAGCTGTGTAAAATCTGGTTGTAGAATCTTCAAATGAACCTCTGTAAAGATGAGAGAGAGAGAGAGAGAGAGACAAAGAGAAAGTATTTACTTAGTCATTCAACCAAGGATCCTGCGCAACGGTCCAAATAAACACAATAAAATCACTACAATGTGATTCAGTTAAATGTGAAAAAACAAAATAGTCAATTGAAATAGGGAAGATAAAAAAGAGAAAGCATAAAAATATGAAAAAAACTAAACATATTTAAGGAGAGTTTAAAAAATCCAACAACTCCCATTTTAAGATACATATGAGCAGCAGAATGCATTACATCTTGACAGAATGTTTTTTTTAAAAAAAAAATCAGCAAAATACCAAGTTCTAGGAAGGAAAGTCAACAACTTAACTGAAATACTAGTGCTCTAATAATAATAATAATACTATCCAAATCGCAGTTTCCAGAAGTTCTCTGGTGATGAGCTTAAAACACAGCCGACAACAAAGAGAAAAAAAAAATCTCTCAGATATTGTGCTTCACCTTTATACTTCACTTTTTTTTTAGTATAGAAAATCTCACAGCATTACTTCAGTACAAAATTAGTCTGTTCAATGAGTAGACCTAGTGAAAAGAATGGGATTTATGTTCATCCTGACTTTTTCATTAATTTTAATAGAACTGATCTAAGCGTGACTAAGTCTGAATCAAATCTGTTTTTATCCCCATATTGCAGATAAAGGATCTGAAAACAAGAGAACAGGGATTTGTATATGCCTGCTTATGACAACTGAACCTGGGACATTCTGGTTCACAGCAAAATACTTTAGATATTCTATTTTACTAGTTCTATCATGAGGAAGCAGTAGGGTCACTTAAGGAGGGTGTGTGTGTGTGTTTGTGTGTCTGGGGTTAATATAAACATAGCCAGTCACCTCAGGTCACCTTCCAGCTCCTGGTTTTGTATCCTTGCACTATCTGATGTGTATCAACAGATTTTTTCTAGGAGTACAAATATAGAAACACTGCATGCATTAGGAGGTGAGGAGGGGGCAGAGATTTTCTTTTCTGGCATTGCAGGACAGAGTTCTAGTAATTTGGATTGGGCTCCAGTAATAAGCTGATTAACGTATTAATTTGTAAGTTGATCAGTATTGACTTGGTAAGAATAAACTAGCCTCATGCCAAATGGATTGCTCCTCTTTAATTCACTCCATTTCGGTAGGTGTTTGTGCGTGTGGTCAAATTAAAGGGGAACGAATGAAGATTAAGGTATATGCAAATACTATTTGGAATTTATACATAGGGAAGGAGAAGTTATCTTAACTGGCTGTTTTTCTTTTACTTAAAAAAAGTCCTATGTATGCTCACTTGCAATGGCATGGAGGCACATTCAGGTGCGTCAAGTGATCATTCTTAGAAGAAAATGAAGAAGGATGGGAAAGCTTCCATTCTACTTCGGTGAAGGTAGGGCTTTTTTTGAAAAAGATAAATAAATAAAAACAAAAGTAATACACCCTCCTTCTCATCCTCCCTGAATTTTTCCAAAAAAAATATTTTATTCCCTGTGAAAAATGTAGAAAAACATCCAGTCTTTGCAGGGAGTACAGAATCCTTTGCAGGGAGCACTGAACATGAATCCTCACCACCAATGATGATTCTTTTCCATGACCCTGATCTTGTGGATATGCCTTAGCAGCCTTGAGCCTAGCCATATGGCTTCCAGAAGAGAAAACCCAAAGTAGGACGGACAGCAGCATCATTGAAGACTGTCCGAAAAGAATAATGGAGCACGGCTGATTTTCCCCATACAAACCAGAGATTTTGACATTGATGAAGACAGACATCTGATTATCCCAGGTCTACAAGATATGAGGGCACTGATTTTGTTTTGTTTAGATGTGCTTTTGGAGCAGCGTGGTGAATTATTTAAATACGTTCAGGATTTTAAGAGTGGAGCACTTGTCACGGCTTTCCTCAGGCAGCATTAAATCTTGCAAACTGAAAATCACAGTTCAACCATTTTTGTGTGAAACCGCTGGAAGTGTCAGAAGAGAATACTTCATTTATCTAATGACTTGACTGTGAAAGCCAACTAGCTATTGGAAGAACCAGACTGAGAAATAGCTGTAGGCTATGATAGAATCACATTTCTCTGTTTGGTTACTTATTCTTAGGACTTTATTTTTAAAGCCACACATTTATTCTCCATCATGAATGTACCTTTCTTCATTCCCTTGTGAATAAAAGAGGCATGGGGATCAGAAGCTTACCAACAAATCACAAAATCAAAAGTCACTGCTATATGTTACAGCAACTGCCAAATTTACTTTTAAAACCAGAACCAATGTGGTCATTTTTCTTGTTAGATACAGATGGTTTCACATTTCATATTCCCCAAATTAACTTCTGGGTACACACTTTAAACCCTACACTTTATCCTTCCTTGGGATACATATGTACTGACATTTTGCTATGTGAGCCTATCCTAAACCAGGCATGCAGCCTAAAGTGAAAACAGCATAAAAAGCTTACAAGGTTTTGCTAGTGCTAAGCATTTCAATTATTAATAGATGACCTAAAGAAATAAAAGAGAAAATCTTTTTCATAGCTAGATGGCAGCAGATACCAGGAATAGGACAGAAAAAGCATTTATATATCTATATCTATATCTATATCTATATCTATATCTATATCTATATCTATATCTATATCTATATCTATCTATCTATCTATCTATCTATCTATCTATCTATCTATCTATCTGCTTTTTATATCTATCTATCTATCTATCAATCAATCAAAGGCTTCTGCAAACACTTAAAAGAAATCTTAGCAACTGGCAATTTGTATTGTAATTTTCTTTTTTCTTTTAAAACAATACTACTAAATGTTTGGGATTTTAAATGATAATCAAACACAATATTGCAGAAGTAAGTTTTGAGATTTCATCACTATATTTTTGTTTTATTTTGCTGTGCTATTTATGCTACTGGCAAATTTTAAAGACAGTATTTACTATCAAATTATAACTCAAACAATCTACTTGTATTTATATATTTTCAATCAGTTGCTATACTACATCTCATAGAAGCAACAGGCATATTAGCCAGTAAGTTCATCCTTTCATATCTTTTGATTGCCTTTTGAACTATTTTATTACTGCATTTTGGTTTGTTTCTAATATATTTTAGAATTACATAAACACTCCTGAATTTATTTTGCATTCTGCCTCTATGTATATTTGAATGAAGGGTGGTCTAAAAATGTAATTATCCTCCTCCTGATAGTGTTTTATTTACTCATTCATTTAAATTTAAATTTATGTGGCTGTCCATCTTAAATTCATGACTCTGGGTAGCTGACAACAGCCCAAAACTATAATATATATAGTTATATATAAAAATAAATAAAAAACCTACAAAAATACAATCAGACGTCAAGGTTAAAAGAAAAACTAACAACAAATTAACATAACCATTGCACAGTTTTCCACACATCCAGAGGGAGCAGAGGGACAAAACCACATCTTTAAAGCATTGCAAAAAGGTAGCAGGGTTTGTAACATCATCTCTAGAGGGATGATGTTACAAACAGCAGGTGCCACAACAGAAAAGGCTCTCTTCCTGGGCCATACCAGATGACATTCTGTAATAGATGGGACCTGGACCATTTATGCTCATTAAAAGTGGTGTTGCTTCATTTCCCTTGATTACTGTATCTGCTGGAGTATGGTCCCCCCTGCACACTGTTACTGAGAAGCTTGAAATGAAGACTGGATGGCCAATGGCCAACAGAAAGTGTGGGAAGCAAATGTTAATTTGCCATTGGTAGAAAGTTCAGGTGCCATGCTTGAAGGCCAAAACCAGAACAGAAAAAAATTGCTTTGGTTGGACTGTTGCTGGTAACTATGGATGGTTGCTTTGGCTGGAACTGTTTCCATGAGATCTTGAAAGGACATCTTGAGGAACATTGGTTGTATGGAAGTAGATAGCTCCCTGTCTGAAAGTGAAAATGTGGTGGGAGGGGGGCTTCATTATCTTGCAAGCCCCAAGGAGAATAAGGTTTGAGGGATCACATGTGGAATATAAGTAAGTGGGAGATTGGAATGAGATATATTGCTGAAAGTGTTAGTAGTGATTAACCAGATTTCAGACCTGCTTCAGCTGTGTGGTTGTAACTGGGTATGGAGAATCCTGTTGGAATGATGGGAGGTCATTCCCTTTAACTACTTGAAGAGGTCAAACATCAACTTGAGTGAGGTATCATCAATATGCTGATCATACCCAGCTATTCATTGCCTTTCTAGGCTGAGCCATAGATGCACTGGAGATCCTTATCTGATATCTGGAAGCTCTAAGGGACTGGATGGGAAAAACCAGCTGAAATTAAACCAAGGCAAGGTGGAGGTACTGTTCATACAAAATCAGACTGGTACGATTCTGACTTCTGCATTGGCCCTGGACAGGATTACATTCCCCAAATTTACAGTCACAAATTTATAAGCCTTTCTGGATTCAGGCTCCTGCTCGATCAGCAAATGGAGGCATGGCCAGAGAGACTTTTGTCCAGCTTTGGCTGGTACACTAATAACAACCTTTTTTTGGGGGGGGGGGGCCTGAATGTCCTTGTAACACTAATTCTCATCATAAACACCTCTACAATATAGGAATCAACATATTCTGCCTGGGGCTACCTTTGAAGACATCTGAGAAATTGCACTTGATCTAGAATGCCATGGCCTAATCATATATACAGATCTTCTTTGTGGGCTCAACACTGATTGCCAATAGGTTTCTAAGTGCAATTCAAGGTGCTGGTATTAACTGTAAAGCCCATGTTGGCTTAAATCTTGGTCATCTTTTGAACCAGGAAGGATCTACCTGTCCTGCATAGTCTTTCTGGGGCAGGATGCTTCAGCTTCCTATTTCACATTACATTGCTTGTTTATTTGTTTGACATGGCTGCCTGTGTCATGGTAGAGACTCTGGATGGCTAATAACAGGTTTTAAAAAAAGAAAAACCAAACCAACCACAGTACAAAAATAGACCTCAAAATAAATAAATAAATAAATATTTGGGGGGTGGGATGGGGCTGGAAGCAGACCTTCATGGTTGCATGGTAGACAGCTTGTTCCCCAGAGTTAAGATTGCCCACCCCCCATGATTTTGTTCTCCCAGGTGTTTGAGGATTAGGGATGTTGGGGCAGCTGGATTTGAGTTGTTGATTGCTTACAGCCAAATTTATTTTTGTAGCTTTTCTGAGATACTACATAGTTTTATTGGTTATATTTTCTTTCTTGCTGCATATTGTAAACAACCCAGAGCCTTGAGATTGGGTTAGTACGTAATGTATGAAATAAAATAAATCCTCCCAAGAAAGTCTCACTGAATTTAATGGGTTTTCTGTTTAAGTCAGAAGAGGATTGCAGCATTATTTACTTGAATGGATCACTCTGTGGTCTGAAACTAGCCCCCAATAAAAGTGTATGTTAAAAATTTAAAAGCACAATATAGCAGTCCATCACAATAGTAAAAGCTGTCAACCTTAACAGCACCATACTAATTCAACAATGCACTGACTGAATTGGGTTGGACGATGCAGGAAATCCTTGCTGTGCTTTCAGAAATTTATTTCTGCTGGCTGACTCCAACGATTTTCTGACAGGGATATGTCAGAATTGCCCTGCTGGCCAAGATAGGAGCCAAGCTGTGGATCACATGAGGACACACTCCTAATGCTGCCAGCAGTCCTAAGTAATTTCCAACAATAGGCTGCAAGTCATGATGGCTAAATGTTGTCTTCAGTAAGAGAGTCCTCTCAATATCAGTTGCCGAAGAAGGTGAGCAGAAGGTCTTCCGCTAATGGGCTTCCCATAAGCATCTGACCAGCTATGAGATAAACTGTTGGACCAAATGGGCCTTGGTTTGATCATGGCATGGCTATGCCTATCTACTCTTCTTTCAAGATCACTGGTAGTCAGCTCAAAGCCATGACATTAAAGAAGTCTACTAGGTACATACATTTTGAACACATGTAATCTTGACCATCATCTAGAGCAGAAATATTGTCTTAATTTGGAAATTTATTGAACCACAATATTTTACTAAGACTAAATGTTTAGAAGACTGGACCAAATCATGGTTGGTATACAAAGCAGTTGCTTTTTTGTCAGCCCTAGAAACTGAAGAGTTGTCCACATGGCAGATGCTTTTATTTTTAGTTAGCACAGTACATCACACAAGATTATTACCCACTTAGATTAAAATTTGAATTTTGCTTAAGGACACACAACTGGTATCATAGCCAAGTCAGAATTTGACTCTTTCCCAGGTTCATTCTTTCCATTATACCATTCAGGCTCTTTTGACCCAAAGGCCTGAAAAAGGCAGATGATTCTTCCCCAAGGCTATTTCCCTGCTAAAATCAGGGAACTAGCTATGGAGATTGCATATCACGTACAACATCATCTCTGCCAGAAATGTTTACACAGTAAAACAACTTGGACTTAAAAACTGTCAGAGCGTGAAGATGACAGAGATCAAATTGCCAGAATAAATGCTGTAGGGATGTACCTTGGAAAAGATACAGCTTACTATTTGTGAAAAGGAGTAATGAAAAGCAAGTAAATGGAGAATTCTGATAGGACAGAGATCATTGGGAAATAACTATATTAAATGATGCTTCTTCCCACATTACATTAATAGGAGAATAACTTCTAGGTCTTCAAAGGCTGTATCTTGGACTTAGGTTATACATTGGACTGAGTAGCATCTGCAATGTGGCTCTCAGCTAACACATAGAATTTCAGATCACTCTAGAACGATCTTTAATGATGCAGATTGTTCATGTGATCACATTCTGTATGCCAAGGGAATGTGATTTCCTATCAAAATAAACCTTGTGGTATCTCTTACCTGTCCCTGAGAATAGTCCAAAGCTCTCCACCTAAACAGGCTTCCATCAACATATATAAATACTTGCTGTCCTTAAATGTCCTATATAACCTATAAAAGAAAGGGGAAAAAAGAATTATGAACACTTCCTGGAGTTTGAAATACTAAATGAAATCTATGATCTTCTTCCACTTAAAGAATAGCTGGTGGTCTTTAGGTGTTGTATGGATATCATTCAGAGAAAAAATGAGTCTATCCAATCTACTCAGATTGAGTAAGCCCCCCCCCCCCCCGAATTCTGTAAACATGTGACTTAGCCTTTGAGCAATTCTGGTCTTCTTTCTTTTCCTGCACCAAGGGTATATAAATATTGGAGGCTTAGCTTCAGTATTATATCAACTATCACCAATCTCTAATAAATTATAGGTGTTGCAGGACATTTGGCCTAGCCAGGATCAATGCATTGCCTTCAGCAATCATTCATGGCAAATATCAAAAGATGCCCCACCATGAATGCCTCTGCCTGTGCAGGTCCCAATTATAGAGGATATGCAACATGTCCTATGATACTGTAGTTTTTATAGGGACTTGAGTGTCACATTAATTAGACATCTCATAAAAGCACTGCCAGATACAGAAGAAAATTGGTGTATTTCTTTTCTGGTAGCCTCCTAGGGCCACTGTTACCCCACAGTGGGGCAAGATTTGGCCTAGTAGTTTTGAGAACATGGTAGTAAATATTATCCAACAGCATTAAATTGTTTTAAAACATCTAATTTTATTTTTCTTGTTAAATTCCTTTATAGATGATTTCATATTCTTGTTTGGATCCTCCTTTACGGTTGTATTTATGAATAATGAGGGACCTTATGCGTATACGCCGGTCCGAGACTATAATAAAGATGCTTTGTTTTGCTCATTCCCTGCCTTTAGTACTCCCTAGCTTGATGAAGAATTCTGGCACATGCGAATCTCACATTTTTTGCAACATTTGGATTTGTTTTAATCAAAATAAGCTATTCTGTGAAGAGATTTTGGTAAAACTTTTCTTTTTCTTGTTTGTTCTTATTTACAATCTTTTTGCTAGGAAACTGGAATATTAAGAGCTAACTCCCAAGCAGCAACAAGAACAACTTGTATTTGTATTTTTACTATTTCATACATGTTTTATAAAATTATAATGAAGATGACTCAAAAGAGGGTAGAGATCCAAGTATCTAAATAAGCAGAGGCAGAATTCAGTGTTGTTCTAAGCCACCTTCTAGTGCTTGTGTGGATACACATATACACAACTAGCTACTAAGATATGACTTGTGCTGCTACAGCTACCAGTTAAGTATGGGAAGGCAAGCAGGAGTATAATTAACGTGCCTTCAATTAGGCATAACATTTCATAGTTTTTAGTAAGCAAATGTCTAGCTTTAAATATGCATTTGCTACTGTAGATTATTCATTGAGTGTTTTGTAAAGTAGAAACCCATGATTTTTTGTGCACATTGCAGATTTACTCTTCATTTAATTTACACTATTGTATTTACAATTATAAATAACACAGTATTGTGTGACAGAATCCATGTACTTGTTTGGTATTTCAGACATTTGAATGAACATTTAGAACAGATGCGGCATTATATAGCAATTTGATCCGACACTGTAATGAAGAGCTGAGAACAGGTTTCTGCACTCTGGAAGAAGGGGTCTTTATCCAAGAAGACAGACATACCTCACAATAAAATCTGAGTGAGCGCCTTGCATGATCTGTTTTTCTGAGCGTATGTGTTCTTGCTGTCTTGTGTCTACTATGTGGCGTTTCTTTAGTATCTTCATTGCAAAGGTTTTTGATTCATCACTTTTCAACTGGACCTTGAGAAAATCAGACATTTGGATTATCAGAATCAGTGGTTATAAAAGGTCTCTCTATAGCCATAATGCTGAACGTTGAGTACATAATAGCTAACCATTACTTTCAAGTGCAAAGTAATACAACCAATAAGCTTAAAATTCTGTATTTGGACTCAAGTTAATGGTCATGAAGTCTTATTATTCTTTTGAGAAAAACATATCTGAAGAAATGTATTGCATTGAATCTTCACTCAGATTACTAATGAGCTGGGATGGAAAATATGTTGGAAGGAAACAATTTGATTTTGGAAAAGGAAATTGATGAGCAATTCTGTACAAACATTAGAAGGGAAAATTTGGCATGTCATTTTAAATTTTTAAAATTGTTACTTTTCTAGTTTATATATTTTTAAATATTTATATCTTGCATCTTATTCAGGAACTCAAGGCAATATATATTCTTGGACCCAGCTGTGCTAGACAATGTTTGTCTAGTCTCCAACTTCCCTTTCTGGGGAAAGGTTATTGAGAGGGTGGTTGATAAAGTGGATTGTCTAGATCCTTTTCAGTACCTCAGGCTGGGGTACAGCACTGAGATGGGATGGGCTGCACTTGCTGATGACCTTGAGATGAGGGTGGTGCAACTGTCCTGGCTGTCCTGGATCTCTCAGCAGCTTTTGATACCATCACCCATGGTGTCCTCTGGACCAGCTTTTGGGGGTTGGGAGTAGAAGGCACTGTTTTGCTGTGGTTCTCCTCCTTTTTCCATAGCCGGTTTCAGACAGTGTTGGAGGGGGAGAGGTCAAGCCCTAGGCTCCTACAGTGTGGGCTGCTTCAGGACTTGGGTCTCTCTCATCTCCTCTTTAAAATCTACATGAAACCACTGGTGAGGTAATTCAACAGCACGGGATGTGGTATCATCAGCAGAGAGCTATATATCTCTACCCCTGGTCAGGCAGGTGATGTGGTTGTAGTGCTGACCAAGTGGCTGGAGGCTATGAGGGTCTGGAAGGGGAGGAAGTGACTTTAACTCAACCTTGGCAAGATGGAATGACTTTGGGTTTTTGGCCCTCCAGGATCTGGTGATCTGTCATCTTTGACTCTGGATGGGGTTGCACCTCCCCAGATTGAGCTGGCATGCAATTTGGGGATCCTCCTGGACTCACAGTTCCTGCTCAAGGAGCAGATGGCAGCTGTGGGTAGGAAAGCCTTTGCACAGATTCATCTTGTGTGCCAATTGTGCCCTTTCCTGGACTGGGAATCCTTGCTCACAGTCACTCATGCCTTAGTTGCTTCCTGTTTGAATTACTGCAGTGTGCTTTACATGGAGTTGCCCTTGAAGACTACTCGAAAGCTACAACTGGTCCAGAATACAATGGCATGTGCAGTATTGGGTGTTTGTAGGCTCGCCCATGTTACATCTCTGTTTTGCAAGCTGCGCTGGCTCCCAGTTTCCTTCCAGGTGCAACTCAAGGTGCTGGTTACCACCTTTAAAGCCCTACATGGCACAGGACTAGGTTATGCATGGCACCATCTCTCCCTGAGAGTATCTGGCCATCCTACCAGATCAGATAGGGTGGACACTCTCCAGGTCCCTTCCCTGAAATCTTGCCATCTAATGGGACCTCAGAAGCATGCCTTTTCTGTGGCTGCAGCTACTTTATGGAACACCCTCCCCCAGTGATCTGGCAGGATGCCACCCTTTTAGCCTTTCCAAAGGTCATCAAGACCTGGCTTTTTACCCAAGCACTGGGGTAGAGTGAGGATATCTGGAGCTGGTTGTGGGGCATCCAAAGGGTATGAGTGAGGCACTGGGTTTTTTTGGGTTTTTTTAAATGTTATGGTTTATGATTTTATAGTTATTGGTTTTATTGTTTTCAGCTGCCCAGAACTGTGTTTAAGATGGGCACCCATACAAATCAAATCAATCAATCAATCAATCAATCAATCAATCAATAAATAAACTGCTTGTTCCTCCTATTGTTTTCCACAGCAACATCTCTGTGAGGTAGGTTGGCCTGAGAAACAGTGACTGGACCAATGTCATTCAATGAGCTTCCTTAGCTTAGGGTAGACTAGAACATTCCCCACTCCTTTCCAACACTTTAACCACTCCACCACATTCCCTCTCTTACTTGACTTCCTTCTTCTTTACCTACCTTCAGCAGTTACAACTAAGCAGGGAAGCAATCCTTTCTCTTTCCACTTGTGTTTTACCATAACATCTCTTTTTAAAATTTATTTTAGCTTTATGTAAAAATAGCTGCCCCAAACACATTATATTATATACAATTCAGCCAAACATTTAAACAAAACACTAAACCATGTAAAATAACATTCATCACTCCTTCCATTATGCATCCCAATAACGTTAAACTGCCTACAACTGCACCATCCATATTCCCATGTTCTCAGAAAAGATACTGTACAGAACACAGTTGTTTTTTTCCTTCCCTTGACCCTCATGAAAGAAAAGATGTTGGAAATGAAAGTAAAAGAGGAACAGAGATGGGATATCTCTACATACAAGGTGGCATTTAGGGTGGAATCTCTCCATGGAACTGATTCATGGTAATATAAAATAGATACCTTCTTTCTAAGTCTCCTTGCAATGCTAGTAGTGAGATTTTAATTCTGATTTGGATGCAAAAGTGAAGAAGAGTTTCATGCTATATATTAAATAAAGAAAGTTTGCCCATTCATTCATTCATCATTCATTCATTCATTCATTCATTTATCTAAGCTTATGTGCTATGCCAATTCTGAGCAACTTACTGTACATAGCTAAAATACCCAGATAGAAAGAAAGCAATAGAAGATGAACAAAAATATCCACGTTATGCCAAAGGACAACACCAATCAATCACTAATTACAGATGGAACAATTTCCACCATATTTAACCAGAAGGCCTGCTAAACAAAAGGTCTTAATGGCTTCATTTATTTATTTATATTTATTTATTTGATTTCTATGGCCACCCATCTTGCAAATTCCAACCCTGGGCAGCTAACAACACATTAAAAGCAATACAAAACAACAACAGCAAAAGCATGAAAACCTACAATGGTTGCCAATAACATACCCAGTAAAAAAATCAAGCAATAACAACAACATCTCACAGGACATCTAACTCCCTGACCCTCGTGCTCTGGACCACGTCTTTTGGAGTGCTCTCCAAAAGGCAAGCAGGGTCTTTCCTAAATCTAAGCAAGGTTGGAGCAAAATATATGTCGAGTGGCTAGAAGAAGCTGACTCTTACAGCTTTTCCAGATAAGCAGATCAAACAAGTATTTTAAAGTAAATCAAAACAACCTACAGCAAGAAACCCTGACTCAAGAAAATGGGAATATAATTGTGAATTGATTTCCAGAAACCTTTTGACTGTGCATTTAAGCACCAGTGTGGGTTTTTTGGCCTCCACTGGAGTGAACCCATTGTCACAATTCACTGGTTGACATACCTGACCAGCATTTGGCTTCCCCATGTCTTTCTGAGGTCAGAAAGAATCATTCTGAAAGAATTGAAAAATTGCTCAATAGTTGGATGGAGGAAAAAAGCATATGTGTGATATAATAATGGCCAAAATGTCAGTACTGTGCATTGCCAGTTTCTGCTGCACATTGAAAGGGAAATTGTTCACCTGAATAGTGTGGAATGAGAGTATTTATGCTGCAAGTCATCCACTCAAATGATGTGCATTTGTATGCAGCCCAAGACAAAAAGCTGCTTTATTTAACAACTCTGTTCTCTGATGGCTTGACATCACCAGTCTGCAACAGAGGAGGAAAACTCTTTTTCAATCTCAATTTCCTTGCTGTTACTAAAAGAGATGCAATTTGATCATTTGTTGAAGTTTTCAGCCTAGATTCCTGTTTCGAATTCAACTGGCATTTTCTCCAGTAGAAGCAACCTGAGCATTTCAGACATTTGGTGTTTAAATCAAAGATGGGACCAGTCAAATTAGGAAAATCTCAAAACTGAGCAAGCAAACTAAGTTTTATGGAGGTTATTAAGTTCTGCAGAGCTTTAAAATAAGGTTTTAAATATAAACCCAAAGGTGTATATAATAAACTGTTTGATCCAAACAATCGTACTTAGAGGGGTATAAGAAAACCAGTGGGACTTTGATTATTTAAGACTAACCCAAATCTTATTAATTATTATTAATTCAGTGGGTCTTCTGAAAGTATGATTAAGTCTAGGTCCAACTCATATGCTTCAGTTTATCATTGCCTTTTTTTAAAAAAATGAGCATTTGTATTTTCTAGCATTAAAAACAAAATCAAGCTGGTTTTCCAAATCTTGGTTATATTTGTGAGAAAGAAATACTGTAGGAAAATCAGTGTTCTGGGTTATTTAGAAATCTGATAATCATAATAGCTATAGTTCTACTTTTGCACAAATGACTGTATCATGATTTCTAATATTACTCTTAGGTGGTGACTGTACTATGACTGTAGCCAAAATGTGGTCACTAAGTAATAATAAGGGGACATCAGCACACAAGGAACTCTCTGGTCTGTCGAAGAACAAAATGTATCTGGGGGAAAAAAATTGTGAAGGATTGCCATTTCATCCCAAAGGATCACAGATCATGCTTAGTGGCCACAAAAGTAGTATGAGAATTGGAGAAACAATACAGAACATACAGGTTTAGAAGAAATGTCCCTGCTACAACAAATAATTGCCTGGAAATCCAAGCAGGAACATTCTTGTTAAACAGGAATGACAGTCTGACATTTTGCTGTGAAGTGTCCACCTGCTTTTTTCAGATAGGAGATTCTTCTAATAGGCTCAGATGGTTGAATGCTGAATAGTTTGGAAGTGAGGAGGAGCCACCCACAATTAAAGGAATGGTTTCTAATACTGCCTGACATCCAGCACAGCCTGCTGTGACTTTCCTATGAATGAAGCTGATACACCCAGAAACATCTGCTGCTGGCAAGAATCCATATGGCAACTGCTATTATATCTTATGATAGGATAGGAAGCATCTCCATATGGAAGTAGCTTGTTGCATCAATAAACACTGGGGAATCCTTCTCTCAGTCATACATAAATTTTAAATTAGAACAGGAATTATGAGATTTTTATTACTTAATTCCCCTTCACATATACATGCAAATAAATATATCCCAGTGTATCCCAGGCTATTGTATAGAGAGAGCCAGTTTGGTGTAATGGTTTAAGGCACCAGTTAGGAACCAAGAGACTATGAGTTCTAGTCCCACCTTAGGCACAAAGCCAGTTGGGTAACCTTGGGCCAGTCCTTCTCTCTGAGCCCTAGGAAGGAGGCAGTGGCAAACTTCAGGGACTTGTCAGCACTGACTCAAAGGCACACATACCATACAATCCATGACTATTGTAGATTATAAGAGCAGAGCTGATTGTATGAATTCTTCCTACCCAACTGGAACGCTCAACAGTTGGGGAAGTTGATCAGTCAGAATCCCAAATATATAAATGTCATCCACAAGGCTGTTATTAATCATACACTCTCACAGATAGAATGAGAGTATCATGCAGAATGGTTCCTAAGTCAATGTGTGTTAGAAAAGCCCTTTGTTTAAAAAGATCTTTGTTCAAAAGATTTAAAAAACAAGCAACCCTATTTTAAAAATAGCAACTTGGAGGTGAATTAGCCATTCTAAAAACGAAAAAAAAAAAAAAAATCCTTACCTTAGCTAGGTAAGCTAGATACTAAAGCCTATCTTAGGCCTTTTGAATTATCTCATTATTTCTACAACAAAAGGCAAAGAGTATTTTCAAAAGACATCCAACTAAATCTATACTTAACACGTGAAAAGTAAATTTGTAGAAGTTATGGATCAAATATTTGTGAGATTTCTAAGACACCATGTTTTTATATCTTTATTGCTGAGATCCATATGAACTTTGGAAAGGCTGGACTGAAGTGGCAGATTCAGAACTTGGGACAAATTCTTGTAATTAAAGTATGTTTGTATGGAATATGATGAAGGTGCTTTCAAATCCACTTTATAACCCTTCAAATGGTTCTTCTGACTATCATCCTAGGCACAAAAGAATGGCAAATTATCCTGAATGTCACCATGTAGATCTGGTCTAACAGTTGCATACCCAGCACAGAGCTGGTATAACGAAGAAGAAAAAGATTATGTGAATGATAATGATGAAAGCTAACTAACTAAATAAATACAGAAATAATGAAATAACATTTCTGATCTAAATTTGGTGGATTACTTCATTTTATTTAAAAAAAAGAATATATAGGGTCCATCAGCAATTTTCTATTTGTATATTGCTTTGTTGTCCCTCCACTATTCTGCCATATAAAAAAAGGCAAAAGAAAACAAATCCTATTTGTAACGCCTACATTTCTAACATGGATGGTGTGCTGTCCTTTATTTGAAATTAGTCAAGTTGGCAGCTGTCTTCTTCTTTCTGAATGCATAATTTTGAGAGCAGCCTGTGCCATTTAGTAATGCTAAATGTATCGGAAAGGAAATACACAACCATTTTTGAACAGCAGTACAGCATCGCATAAGAGAAATGTAAAACTTCAACAGGAAATCTGAAGAAAACAGTTTCATTCCAGTTCAGCAAGTAAAATCTAAACATGTGGTGAATGTAATCTTCACATGAAAATAAGAAATGAATGCTCCACTTGAAAACCAGGCGTGTTCCTCCTTGAGAATGTTAGCATTTTCTCATGGGAAGAAATGCAAATCGCTTATCTGCAAACATTGTTTAGACTAATAAAGCAGGCCATCTGCATTGTTTTGATCTAGTGTGCACGGATACTGTTATTTACTGCCACCTATTGGCGTCTGCATGCTAGTTACCCAAGGGGAGGTGCATAGTGTCAATAAATTGTGGGTGATTACATGCCTCACTGTTTTTAGTAGGATTTTAGTCATCATGTAATCAATTTTATAGGTTATGTAGTAGTAACTAATAACTAAGTAGTGTACCTCTTCTCTGAGCATTTTTGGCTAGAGACTTTGTTAAACTTGTGTAGTGGATAAGTCTTGGATGCCACATATATGAGAAGAAGTGATTTTTTCTATGTTTTGCATGAAACTTGTATTTTATGTAGTTTTTATTTTTCTCAATAAACACCAGATATGTTTTATAACTTTCTGGCTGGATTTCTTTGGAGAACAAGATAAGGACATTGCATTCTTTAAATCTCTCTAATGCCGGTGTGTATTTTTTGGCATGAACTGTGGTTATAGCTGCACTCTGCATAACAGAGAACAGCTAGGGGACTAAGCTTCATGATGGACCAAAAAAGCTAGTAACTTTACCCACACTGGAATAAAATTACTAATACTACAAATGATATAATCCTGAAAGTCAAACCCATTGATCCAATAGCACGCTCAGGCGTGTCGTCATAAGAAGGTACCCTGGAACACCACTAAAATTTGGCAGAATCTTCATCCAAATGATTTTTTTTCCAGCTTTCTCTTTAGTGGGGTCCATAGGGAGAGGCTTAGCTGCTAGACCAGCACAGAGAGTATCTATGTAGCAACTATTTCTGTATAATTCCCCAACAGGTAGGGAGATTTATCTGGAAGTTGCCATTCCCAAGAGTGCAGCCTCCAGCTGAATTCAAGCACCAGAATTTCCATATGTAAGTAAATAGTCTCTTTCTCAAATGTCCCACTTATAATAAATCAGAAGTTGGGCCAGTATTATTCTGACAGCAATAGCAATAGTTCAAGCCTCCAAGACTTTGTCCTGAATAAACAAATGCCAGCACATTTTTAAAAGTGAGCAAAAGGTACAAAACTTAAGGACTCAAAATAATATAAATACCCTACAATTAAGAAATAATCCATGAAATATTCCCAATGATCTTTTTGAAAAAAAGAAGAAGAAGAAGAAGAAGAACCTACAGAACTCAGTACAGTGAGCCTTTACTGTTACAATGACCCTTGAGCAGAAGATAACTGATTAGGCTGATTTATGTTTCTTTCATGCTGTATTGTACATCTGTTTCTTTCATGCAACATTACATCCACTAACACCATCTACAGTGAAAACCCAATTTTATGGACCATTCAGGGGAAAGGCTGCCTATTATACCTCAACGGCCATTAGATCTGAACTGACATCATGTGTATCAATACATGCATGATGACATAATGAACTAAGTTGATACAACTGACTACATTATAGCACTTTCGTTCCTACACAAATGATGTAAATCGACATATGACACTAACTTACAAGAATCATCCAGATTGTACTTTGATGCAACAGACTTGTCTGTTATTTGGATGGGAAGTCCAGATGCAAATTTTATCCATCTTATCCAAAGTTCACCAAAAGGGGATCCATTAAATCAAGGATTGTCTATAGTAGGATTCCTTTTCACATACCTACAATATATACCATTGCATTTACAACAAGTACACATGTTCAGCTTGTAAATGGCTAGAAAGGAGATAGTCATTTTATCTCTGACCATGTTCTTCTAATACCTACCATGAAAGGCTCAAGTCAACAGAGTTGTGGATTTGTGCTCTTTGAAGAACATTCTGGTACAATTGGTGCCTGCTATGTTCCAAATCTGCCTTGCCATTATTCTACTGCAGTTACTTATTTTACATAAGTAAAGTACTTATTTTACATAAATAACTATAAACTGGTCAGGCAGGGTGGGCATGTTCTGGGACCCACTGGCTAAAGAATGCCAGTTGGCGGGGTCTAGAAGATGTGCCTTTTTGCTGTAGCACCCCCTTTATGGAACATTCTCCCTCTGGAGATCAGGATGGTCTCGACCCTGCTGGCTTTTCATAAGTCCTTAAAGACCTGGCTTTGGGTCTGGTGTTCCAAGTATGTGCAGGGACCCAATTTTTGGTTATATTAGTGATTGGGTTTATGATTTATTCTCAGATGCTATGTATTTTAATGTTTGTATTATTGTAATTCTTGTTATTTTCTTGTTAATTTTGTTCACTGCCCAGAGTCACTTGTTGAAATGGGTGGCCATACAAATTAATTAAATAAATAAATATGCTAAAGCACAGATAATGGGTCCCAAATCATGCAACTCTGCAAATATTTCAGAAACAACTTTACATCTTCCTTTGAATAACCTCTTATTACGTCTGCCAAATGTGGACTGAACAACAAAGAGCCATAAAACAACAGCATTAAATGTAACTTTGATTCTCAATCTCCCCTCACTGATATCTGGAGCACCAGTATGAAAGATGTAATAAAGCTAACATTTCTCCTTTTTGGTAGATGAACTATAGTCTACTGCTATCAGCAAAATAAACTCTTGGTTAAAAATAAATCAGCCAACACATACAGAAACATGAGAAAAGCTGCATACATTTATTTTCAGAACTGCTTTAATTCATTTAATATCGTCAAGCCCAAAATGCCGTACAGGTGTTTAACTAAAGCAAAACCCTAGTTAGCTCTTTTGCATAGCCAACAGCATGCACTCCTACTCTGCTGCCCTGTACTCAAGGTGACCAAGTCGATTAATCTCATAGAATCTGGTATTTAGAAAATATAAGTCATGACCACATTCACTGTGTACATTGTGTAAGCTGACATTGCAACTGATCTTGACAGGCTAGTTTTTACTGGACAAGATCAGAAGCAAAGGACCTGCTAAACAAAGAAACAATAAAATAACTGTCACATTTATATTCCCCAGAAAATGGTACTGAAAGAAATACTACCTTTGCTACAGGAAATAATATGCCATTATTCTGACTAACAACCTATTTCAACCATTGATCTATCAGTTACAGTGGGAAGGATGGTGGGGAGTCAAGGAAGGCAATAGAGATGGAAGAAGCAGCTATGGCTTTTGGCACTCAGGCTGGTTTTGCAGTTAGGGAGGTGGTATGGTATATGATGCATCATCATCTTCGTCAACAACAACTTGCATAATGCCGAACCCATAGACAGTTGAAAGTGATACAGCCTCTATGTTAGAATAATAAATTCAAATTATTAAGTAATAGTTAACCCAACAAAAACCATATCCCAACATCACATTCAGTCTAGATGGCCCCAGTCAGCCCTTTAAATACTCTGCAGGTGCGGTAGAGGCAAATATGATTTTACCAGGAGTCTATTCCAAAGGGAAGTGCTGTTACCAAGAATCAGTAACTCCATGCCTCAACCCCTCTCACTTCATAGAAATGGAGAACAGCCATCAGCTTCTCCAAGGACAACCATGTTGGCCAGGTCAACTGTGATTGGAGAATATGGTTCTGCAAGTATCCAAATGCCAGGCATGAAATAAGTAATAAAGCTAACTGTTTTTGTTTGTTTGTTTGTTTTTTGGTAAATGGGACATGGCCTAACTTTGAGTTGCACATGGAAGCTTACTGGAAGCCAATGCAGGACTTGAAGCATAGTGTAATGTGGGCCAGTTAGCAAACATGTCACTGTATTTTATACCAACTGCAGCTTCCAAATGATCTTTAAAGTTAGTCTCATGTAAAGCACATTGCAATAATCTAGAAGACAGGTGATGAGGTCAACTGCCTACTGTCACAAAACCTTCATCATCTCTTATCAGTCTTCCTTTCACTGATGTATGGTGGTTCTAACTCTCCCATCATCCCATCAAAATTACCACCACCACCACCTTCCCTCTATCCATTTCCTCCATACCATGCACTGTAGACACTTCTATTCTCTTTTCATTTCAACATTTTTAAAAACTGTCTAATTTTATTTATTAGCATTATTATTATTTGAGCCATTGAGACTGTGTTGACTCCTGGCATCTACAGTTTTCTTGGCAAGATTTTCAGAAGTGGCTTGCCACTGCCTTCTTCCTGGGCCTGAGAGAGAGGGACTGATCCAAGGTCACCCAACTGGCTTTGTGCCTAAGGCAAGGCTAGAACTCCCAGTCTCCCAGTTTCTAGTCCAGTGCCTTAACCACTACACCAAACTGACTCAATTTCAGTATTAGTTTTTACTGATGTGTTTAAACCTTTATTCAGCATTTTGCATGTTAATTTTACTAGAAACTAGAAAAGTCTAGTTTCGCAGAAACAGAAGACTGGATGGTCATGGTCTCCTTCGATGGTACAATTTCAGACTGTTGGTAGGCACTTGTCTTTTGTGTATTAGTTTTAAGATGCCATTTTTATACAGAAATAAAATATTAAGAAGAAAGAGCCCTTCTAACCAAAAGGAGGTTTATATTTGTTACCTTGTTCAGGTGTTTTCTCACCTGCAGTATAGAGTTGAAGAATAACTTTAGCTATGTCATGTGACGTGCCATTTATTTAGCTTAACCCTAAATTTACCTTGTTCTTCTGTCAGTATTACCCTAATCTGTTAATGATGCAATTTTTACTTGCCATTTGTCCTGAAATATGTAAAACTGCAGGGAAAACTTTTATGGATGGGTCATTGCACAACTGAAGCCTTACTCCTTTTTTATGTGTGGGGCAAATACAACCTCTGTAAAAAGGGGCAAGGCTTTTCATATGGTTGAGGCCACCAACATGACTCTTTTGATACCACCCACATACGCCTTCCATGGATGTTGCTGCTTAGGAATATTTATTACAAGCTATTATGATCTGAAATTGTAACAATCTGAAAGGCTATTCAAGTGCTGTACTGTATATATCACAAAAGAGACAACAAGAGGTTGTCAGGTGGAACTAGCTACTAGCTATGAAAGCATAGAACAGTTTGAATCTCTCAAATTTAAGAAAAAAATGTTGACCAAATGCTTGCTTTGACAAAGGAGGGAAATTACTTTTGTTGGTTTCTAGGATATCTAAATCAGTAAGACAGAGCTTTCCATTTGTAAGAATGGAATTTTATTTTAAAATCAATTTTGCATGGGGTTGTGAGTAGTTTTTATGTATACTGTACATAAAATCAATATTATACTAAACTAGAGAGAATATTCTCTCACATCTGTCTTTGAATTTCTGTTTTATTTACATAATATATGCATGGTTCATTCAGCTTCACAGAAAATGCTTCTTTGCTGGAATCTCTCCATATAGTTTACTAACACTCATTATATTCAAGACTGGATATTTTTCTTCTAAGACAAGTATAACTGAAATCCTGATATAATGTATTTCTAAGATAATAAATACATTTTCATTTTGCTGGACAGTTCACCACTGATTTTAAAAACAGGAGTGATTATCTTCACAGTGTTGTATAGATTCTGGAGCAAGAAATTATCCAATGCCTCTGAATAATTAACCAAAAGAGTTCTATATTTTGACTTCAATCAAGATAATGAAAGGTTATCTGATACTACCACCATTGCAACAAACACAGATATTATCTGAGGCAACCTTACATTTTCTCCTGAAGAAAGGAGGAGACAGAGGTGGTTAGTCTGTAACAGATTAAGCAACCTACTCCATCAAGCATAACTGCCATCTTTAAAATTTGCTTGAGTTTATTTATGCCCTTTATGTTCTCAGTCTCATCCACATATGTAAGAGAACCAATAGAAATATCAACATAGAAGGCCACTCTTCAGCAAGTTAAAGCCATTATCCAGCTGCTTTTATATGAAAACTTGCATCTGTGATTTAGTCTTACCCATCACATTCTATGGAATAAAAAGGTGCTTACATCTGATTAGACAGTCTCCAAATTAGGAAGCAAGCAGGTAATTATTTTAGAAAATTTTATTTAGGGAGAAGGACATGGCCCTTAAGTCAAACAATGCACTGACTGCTCAAGATCTTTTAGAACTCTGTCACTCATCAATGTTGCCCTTGAATTTTAGATGAGGTATAGAAATTGCAGTCATAATTAGCAATTATTTATCTCCTTCCTGCAGGGTATGAAAGTTAATGACCCAAGCAAATGAACTCTATACTCTAGCACAGTTCATAAGCTTGAGCCCTATGGTAAGGGTCAACACATTTTTAAAATAAATTATTCATTCTGAAAAGATACATAGCATTGAAGAGTGATCACAACTCTATATTAAAATAAGGACCAAGTGATGGCTAGCATGGATTTACCAGTCCACCTCATTTAGCAAGAGTAAATCTAATATTGCTGTTATTTTCTCTGCTTAGATAGCAAAGCTCCCTAAAACATTACGGCAATAGCACATAATTATGTCTCCCTGTTTCTGTCTTTACATATTCAAAACCGTTTCTCTTAAAATTGGACTGCAATTAATGGGCAACATTTTCAAACAAAGATAATGTTTTCCCATTGACATATTCTCTACAGGGACAAGTTTGAATCAATTATCATTGGAGTCCCAAACATTTCAGACCACAATGGGCACATTTTCAGCTAATGGCTCTAGTGCCAATACATCAACATGCAAGATTGCGGTGAACAGTCTATATGAGGCTCAGATGATGCTAGAGAAAATGAATGATGCATCTTCCAGTGAGATGGAGGAAAGCCATGGAAAAACAACCACCACAACTACTACTATTACTTAGGAAGGGTGGAGTTAATTTTAAAAAGTACCTTTGTAGTGGTGACTTATACCGTATGTACATGTGGCTGGTGGAAAGGGTAAACTTTCTATCTTCTGCTACAGGATAATATAATTTAATTATATATATATATATATATATATATATATATATATATATATATATATCAGCCTGGAAAATGCTCCACTGTAATTTGCTATTACTAATTTTCGTGTTGAAAATCTAAGAATTCAGGTTTAATAAAACAATCTTCCTGGGAAGTAGAAAATGAAGGGCTGACATATAGTTCCAGAGTAATTTAAATGCTGCATTAGGTCAGTAAGCAATAAAATGCTTTGTAAACTTAAATGAAGATTCTGATCCATGAATAGTTTACAGAATGGATGTACTGCTGAGTTAATATCAGGGCTACTGGTACTGTACGTAAGACCAGAAAAATCATAATATGACAGACTGTTCAGAATTCAGCTCTGCTTTGGGGAAAAAAAAAAGGAAAACAGGCTTGAAAGTATGGGCAAGATATTCTACAGAATCACAAAAGGGAAATTGGTCATCTGGGAATGAGGCTAAAGTGTCACTCACCTTCATTTAATGTTCATACTTTATTCAGATTACAGATTTCTGTGTTCCTTGCACAGAACGTATGTACGAACACTGCACTGGAGAGACATTTTGCTCCAATTGCTGCAGAAAGGAATTTCAGTTTTGATCGTCCTTGCTTTGTTGTGTAAACAGCAGTTCTTTTACTCTTGCCTTTATCTCCATATTGAAGGGAGCTTTTTGTGATCGCAGTACATTTATATTTAAAGCCTATTTTGTTTCTTTCTGTAGCAGATTTATCGTAAATGTGCCTGGGTTAGAAAGCTCCACATTGAGCAACATTTGGCCCTGCTAATGATTACGATACCACGTTTTGGCCCCGGGCAGATTATGATACAACCTCTTTCAGAGCACAATTGATTTCTGTACAATTTGAGGTCAACTTTGTCTCAAAATTTTATAATGTCGTTTTGTCAGTATTTGTAATATGCAGCCATTTGTAATATCTGTAGCGCCATTCCCTTTTCTTTTTATTTAGAACGTATCATCTGCATTCCTGCTTCTACAATGTATGCATCTGAACAGCCAAAAATAGCAACAGCTGTTACTTATAGCAGCACTTAAGCAAAATAGAACACGTACAGAGCTATATTAACACTAGCAGGTGAACTGCCAGATTAGCAGAAGCAATAAATATTTTTCCCGGCACAAGAACATCACGTATTCTCAGTAGTAAATAAACGTGTCTGGTTGGAATGTATTGTATCTACTATCAATACTTTTTATTATAAACATGGAAAGTGTGTAACTCTCAGCTAGAGAAATCACAGGTTCACAGTGATGCCCAGATTGATTCAACTGGAAAATTTTGTGCTAAAATATCATTCATCAAGTCACCAGAGTTGCAATAAGAGTTTCCTCTTGGGTCTCTTCCAACTATCTCCAGATAAGGGACAGAAAGAGGTATCCTCAAGAACATGATTGGAAAATGGGATCAATGCACTCTTGCTATGATCATCGCACATCTCATGTAACTTGTCTCATAGAGTTAGAATACCAAGGTGTCTCTTGTAAGGGTGACAAAAAGATGGCACAAACAATCTGTGTGACACACATACACACACAGACATATAATGACAGAGAAGGCCCCTTTTTCACTCTTCCACAGAGAGAGAGAGAAGGAGAGGGAGGATGCAGTAGTTTACAACAAAGCTTTTGTGAGGGAGAATATAAAGTTTGTTATTTTAACTTGAAGCACTAATGGAACTATAAACAAGCTACTTCATTGATCTTGGAGGCTCATGACAGGTGGTATGTGAAGCCATCAAAATGAATTGTGACTGAAAGGCTATAGAAAGTTTGTCCACATTCCTGAATCCTAGGCAACAACTTTGGAAGCACAAACATGAAAAGCTGATGGCTGAAGTATATCTTTGGAAACATCTACTAAATAACACATGATACATGAATACATATGAGGAAGCATAGATGAAAAAGCTCTATTAAGTTGAAGCTTGGGCTTGCATCTAGATATTGAGAAAATCTGTATAGAGCAAAGAAATGACACAACTTCTCAAGCAGTAAGTTAGCTCTAATAATAGGTACTGCGACAGATAGCTAATGTGCCTGTGAGCCCAGAAATAAATGGAAAGCTTTTCACAATCAATTGTTTTGACTGATTGTTGGACTAGGAAAACAGGCTATAATTTCAGCCAAAGAAGTTTTAGATATTTCTTGTATAACTATTTGTATGTTTTTAGAAACATCCAAAACTTGTAACCTTTTCTCCGTTATAGTCCCTAACTTTCCCAAAAAGTTGGAGGAAAAATGAGTTCTTGCAAAATTTCCATTAAACACCACGATCATATGTCCTTTCCACTGTTGCCCTTCTTTTATTGACAAGGCCACAGTGGAATACCTATTACAAAGTAAATACTTTGTGTTCTGAGAATAACAGGGAGGTTCAGAGTGCTTGGGATTTCTAAAATCATTTTTGAAAACCTTATGGCCAAGGCATAATAGAGCATAGCACTTCTCATCAAAACAACCATATGGTCTTATTGATCTGAGAGGAACATAGTCCAATTTTGCTGGTAAATATTGCTTGCTTTCTGGAATTTAAGACTAGAATTCCAGCTCAGCATCTGAGATTACATTTCAGAATAATCCTAGACACTGCTACAGGGAAATTTTTTCTTCCCATGGAATGCCAACCAATTTCCAGGATCTGTAATGTAAGACAATCTTTCCAAAGTTGGCTTACTCATTCTTGTGAATCTTTCATGAAATGTCCTGCCCAGGACATTTACTAGTTGCTCAAGGCAGGGCAGTGGTTTTCACTCCTTGTTCCCAGCATTTCAAGTTGGCAGAAGTGAAGCCAGTCTGGGGAATAAAAGCAGTAGTGATGTGAATGTGCTCTTGATTCAGCAACTTTTGGAAGATTATAGGCTCCTCGCCTCTGTTTCAAAGTACTTCCAGACGAACAGTCTTTAGTGAAATTAATCGGAAGGTATTCTATAAAGAAAAGGTGTTCAAAGGAATGGTATGTATCATGAATGGAAAATAACATCATCTGGCACCCTTATAAAATGCCATGCTTGTGCCAGGATAATTTCACAATAAGAGCTTTGTCTGGAACCTTCAAAGTCTTCCAGTAAGTTCTTACAATGAAATGTTCCTCTAACTCTTACAACAATAATTTTTCCAGGCTCTGGTATATTTGGATATGTTAATAGGTTCTGCCTCCTCAGTTTGTCCCTTGGCTTCAATGCCCTGACACAACTACGGCTGGCCTGATAGCTTTCTATAGCTCAGCCCTGATAATACAGACCCTTATCCAACTTGAATATTTATTCAGCTTCACTTCCAATGAGCATTTACACAGGTGCCATTAGGACTTGTATTAGCTTGCCTCAACCTGGTGCTGTCCATAGTTCTGCAGACCACAGCTCCAAGAATTTTCAAGCAGCATGAATTCTTTGGAGGGCTTTGGACTGAAGTAGTTGGTATAGTTAATTTTAGTCCAAAGTCAAGAATTATATATTTATTTCTGTGAAGCTATTAAGCTGTTAAAACAGGATTTCTGATGATCTTATATTACTACCTTTTACTTCAGTTTGGAGAGAAACATGAGACAGACATTTCTTGAACTAGCCTCTACTTAGTTGAAAACTGAGTTGAGATTTGTGATGAAGATGCTGCCAAGTCTGATAGTTGGATATATTGTGAGCAGTCTAAGTTATTCTTTTTATACTGTTGTTTTGGAGAATAAGAAACACCAAAGGGGTGGCTTGCTTTGTTTACTTCATGAAAAGAGCTGATATTTACTTGGTGGTGATATAAACAATGCTGTATGCTTTAATCTTTCCAAATGGCTTGCATTAATTGCATCAGGTGACTTGTATCTGCATACTATTTAGAGCTGAGGCAGTAGATAAGCCGCAGAAATGTAAATATATCACCTCTCGGAGCTGTTTTGGAGTAGAATGACATAGAAATACCAGTTTAAAAAAAAAAAAGTATCAATCCGCCCTAGGGGATTAGCAGACATAAAGGCACCCATAATATAATGCTGTGCTGTATCATTTATATCAGTGTTTCTCAACCTCAGCCATTTTAAGATGTGTTGACTTCAACTCCCAGAATTCCAGAATTTTGGGAGTTGAAGTCCACACATCTTCAAGTGGCTGAGGTTGAGACATGCTGATTTAGATGAATGTAGAGGGCAAAAATGAATACCCATCTTGAAGGCAACATTTTGCTTTTCTTCATAGGAGTGTATGGCAATTAAATTAATTTTTCCAAACATTTCTTAGAAACAGTATCTGATTCCTGGCTCTCAAACTGGAATATGATTTGGAGATGGGTTGCCAGCATTTTAAATACCTTTCATGGAAGTGGAAAGAGCTTGGCAGAAGAACCGAGTGGTGGCAGTTTCTAGTTTTTTACTTCAAAATTAAAGTGTGGTTTGGTTGCTCATTGGAACAGTTTCAGCAGCAGCAGCAACCTAAACTAATATTAAGTCAAAATGATGCTGAGGGATGTTATACAAGTCCCCTCTTTGGTGTCCTGCAGCAGGTAAAGTAATTGCTATTCAGAGAGCACATAGGTTGGTAAATGACTAGAGATCTTCCTCTTAACTGTAAATTGGTAGCCATTCACATTTGGGCTGAGACTATAGCTTGGTAGATCATACAGTGGATGCTGGTTTAGGATGCTACCTGCTGCCAGCCAAAGGAGAGTGCTAGAATAGTCAGGCAATGTTACATGCATAAAACAATACTCTATCTTGAATGAACCAAAGGTATCCATTTTGCAATACATTAGGTTGGGAGGTACACCTTGAGGTTAAGTATGGATCCTGCTGTTATACATACTTGGTCATTTTATTTAAAAGCAGTTTTATTCAATCTGCTGTACTCCAGACATGTTGGAAATGATAGAAACTGTAGTCCAACACATCAAGAGGCATTCAGATTACAGAAGACCAGGCTGCAATCCAGAATGGGCTCTGACCTCTAGTTATCCTAGGCATACAAATAGCCTGTTTCCCAGGTCAGACAAAACATTTGCTATGCAGAGTGAAGTAGAAGTATAAAGTTATTTATCCTGATTAGGTTTTACTGTTGACCTAAAGTTTTTAGAAAGGATGTACAAGGAACTTGGCCAAGGGATGCCTGAACGAACCAAGGATAGGAGTTCAGCCCTCTCCTTTAATACATAAAAGCCCCCTCATAGCTCCTAGCCTAACAGATACTGCCAACCATCTGAGATGAAGAAAAGGACAAAAATAGTATCCAGATAGTGATAATGCAATATGAGACTAAGGTCAGATTCCTAAAAAAAGCTGGGAAACTCTATGAATACTAATTCAAGTCTACTGGGAATGTCCATTAACTTATAAAGAAAATCAAATTACACAAAAGAGACACCATTACTCTGTGTGACAGCACACATTTTTCACTACACAGGTCTTAAGATATGGCTTCCTATGGTTTTCCTTTTTTCTTTATTCCTGCTGGCGAGAACCCTAAATCCTGCCCTCCTCAACAATTCCATTCTAATCATTTCAGAACTGACAATTATTTAAGTGCTGGTCTCATTTAACAGGCATGTACCTGCATCCAAATTAGTTCAGAGAATGCATTCGAAAAACAATTGATACCCACGAGGATGTCTGGTGTACCATCCATGTATTTATGCAAGACAGACCTGAACATTAAACCACAGTCTGGTGCATTCTTGATAGGCAGCCTAAAGCACTAGGTCTGAATCATAGACAGTTTTCACCCTTCTCACTGATGATATGATATTGAAGTTGCACCTTGGGGATGGGAAAATTCTCTCCACAAAATTCAAAATTGGCTATAAACAGTATTTAAATTTTTTGTTTTTTGTTTTTATTTTTTCTGTGTTATACTCCAATTTTCGCTGTTGTGCTAGAGGAGTATTTTCTAACTTTTTAATGTTATTGTGCTTATGAAAAAGATGAAGGTTGGTTTTCTTTAATAAGCTTATGGTTCTCACAGCCATATTTCCATAGCAAAATAGGAAAATAAAAATTGCAAACCTACGGAAGAATATGTTGCATAATTGCCCTGGATTCATTTTAATCTATCCTGGATTTTAGACAGCTAAGAAAGGTAATGTTTAAAAGGTAAAGCTTGACTCCTGTAACTTCATGGAAACATCCATGCAGTTTACTTGGCAACAGTGTGGAAGTGGTTTATCATTTCCTTTGTTCTCTTTCTTTTTTTATTTCTCAGTCCAGTCTACAGCTATGCAATTTCATTGGCTCCCATCCAAATACAAACCAGATCTGGTCCTGCTTAACTCTGTGAGATCAGCCAAGATTGGCTAGGTCCTGCCTCCTTGTTGGGCAGGGGCAATATTAAAAGTGTAAAAATTCAGATACACTGAGAATATACCAGTATATCACTGGCAACTACTGACTCACTGCAATTCAGAAAATAAATATTTCAAATCATAATTTTGTGGTATTAGGTTATACAGGAAAAGTGTAAGGTTCATAGTGATGTATAGAGTGGAGTTTTCACTTTTGTCTACAGTGCAGCTTCAAAGTTTATCACCCAGCTTGGCAAGGAGGCAGTTTCCTGCTTGAGGAAAGAATTGTATTCCATTTCTTATACAACATTGTCCCTTTGCCATCTGTTCACAAACAACAGACAAACATGATAAATCATGCATTTTAGATTTCTCCTTTGGCCCATATTTATGTTAATGAAACATGGAGCTAATCTAGAACAGTGTTTCTCAACCTCAGAAATTTAAGATGTGTGGACTTCAACTCCCAGAATTCCCCAGCCACACAAAAGTTGCTAAGGTTGAGAAACACTGACCTAGACAGTCTGGTCATTTCCAGGGATACAGCCATGTCAGTGAAGACAAAACTTCTGATTATGGACACCTAATCCTGCCAGGGATTCACATGAAACACGTAGCACATTTTAAAGCTATTGTTCTCCTATGAGGATCAAACAGGAAGTTACAGATGAATCAGGAGAATGTCTTGGTTATTCCTAGTCACATGATTCCATCAGTCCACAGTAATATATAGACCATAGGTAAGGATTGACTTTTGTATGACTAATATTGCTGGTAAAGTTATAACTTTGCATATTCTACAACTCAGGCCAATGACAGTCACATTTACTATTCTGCTCTCTACTCTTTTACTATTCAGTCCTTATTACTACCACCTCCCGTTGACTTTCAACCTAGTAATCTTCCTTCGCCCATCTCAGCCAACCCTTTGCAGCTATGTACTATATCTGTGAACACATCTAATGGGTTTAATTTTTGTTTTTACTCAGAAATGGAAATAAGGCTATTTGTTACATGACTAAGTTATCTGGCTGCACATTTTTTATCTTTTTTTAAGTAACTGGTGCCACCTCATTCTATTTTTTTAAAGTCCCAACCCATTTCAAAAGGGGGTTATAGAGGTGAATATCACAGAATTAGGGCCCAACTCTAGATATTTTCTGCCAGAAGTAACTGGCATTATGTTAAGCTCACTTTCTTTCAGTAAATACATTTAGGAATGCAGGGGTTTTTTTTGCTCATGGATATCTATATCTATCTATCTATCTATGAAATTGAAAGCTGATGGTGGGCATATGGGTAGATGGAATTTTGGTTTAAGGGTTGCTTGGATGATCAGCAGGCAGCTGGTCTAGAATGCAATGGTGTGAACAATTATGGGTGCACCTCAGCACAGCGATGTAACTCCTCTGCTACATGAGCTGCACTGCTTACCAATGAGCTTCTGGGTGCAATTCAAAGTGCTGGTTATTACCTTCAAGGCCCTTAATGGCATAGATTGTCTGAGGGACTAGCTCTTTTCCATTGCTTTTGCCCATCCCATAAGATCTGCCAGAGTGGGCACACTTCCTCTCCCAGCTTTCAAGAATGTCATCTAATGGGACCTAGGAAGTGTGCCTTCCCTGTTGATGCCTGCCCTTCAGAGCAGCATCTCCCCAGAGATTTGAACTACCCAACCCTGCAATCCTTTACAGAAACCTTGAAACCTTGACGCTTCCCCAAAGCTCTGTGATAGGCTGAGGAATGTCCACCCAGATTGTACTACATCAGTTTGCTGTGATGTATGCCCCCCCCCCCCCATTATATTTATTGTCTTTCTGTTTTGTTTTAGGTACTGTGGTTGCTTTTAACTTGTACTTTGACCAGAATCATTGCTGAGTTTAATTTCAGAAATACGTCTGAACTTAAAAAATAACAATGGAGTTGTTACATGTTTATAAATTGTATGTTCACAATTATGCCTCTTGTTGTATTAGTTAATGTTACGTATGCTTACTTGCTCTACCTTTATGGAAAGGAAATCCCTATATTTAAAGGGATTTCCTAAAGTCTGGCTGGTGTCATATTCAGGGAGTCCTCTTTGCTGCTGTCAATCTATTGGGATTATTTAATTGCACAAACCATTACTCAGCTACATTTCACATTCTCTTACATGTACAATATTTATATTGCCAGAAAGTTTGATTTAGAAACTTTTGGCTACAATCAAGTGCTCAACATAACTTTATTTACATTATCTCTATAGCTCATATCCAGTATGTTTAAAAAAAAAAAAACTTTACATCTGCTAGATAAATAGATAAAATATAATAAATAGTTTAAAAACAGAATATGAAATGATAGTTAAGTGAAGAGTCCACTAAAAATATTGTCATTTATTTGATAATTCCTTTGCACATTGGAAATATATTTTTAATTTCGTTGTAAAGATCAAGAACAAAGCAAATAGCATTAAGTAAAATCTATCTATCTATCTATCTATCTATCTATCTATCTATCTATCTATCTATCATCTAGTCAGCCATCTCTTAAATTGTATCAGAACACACAGGAGTCCTTTTTTAAATACATTTCTTGAAACATTTCTCATCTAGTTTTAGTATGAATAAAAGCATACTGGAAAGTGAGAAATCCAAATATACCAGTCACAGGACTTTTTTAGTTACATTTTTATATACTATAAAGTTTAATACTAGGTCTTCCAGTGGCTGATAACTTTATTAACATCTCTTTACTAATATTTATCTTCCTTACTATAATGGGTTACAGTATTTACCTCAAGTGAGCCAAACCCAAAACACAGACTTTGCATGCTTAGAAATAAAGAGCTGTTACTTACCAGTTCAACTCTCCCAAAACCTCCAACTCCTAGAGTGTCAATGATGTTGAAGTCAGACAGCTTCAGGTTGGCGAAGAAGGCAGCTTCGGCTTCATATCTGGATTTTTTTATGTGAAAAAATGGAAATTTCTTAGAGGTGTATACATGAGTGCTATGTAATTCTGTTCCGAAATGAAGTACGCGTTGATTGGGAGATACCATCTTAATTTCCATCTTTCCTTTTAAAAAGTCTTTGTTTTCTCACCCATTGGTCCCAAATCCACATTCTAAGTCTAGTTATTTCTTTTTTTCAGAATAAAAGTACCAAATGTGCCAACAGCATGTCTGTAATGCAAACATTTTGCGTTATAATTCAATTTCACTTATCGGTTGAATTTCAGATCCTGACAGTTTCTATTAGTCTTCTGGTGAAGATTTTTCATGTTTTTTTGGTGTGTGTTTTTTTTTTAGTATTTTGGGAAGATAAAGTCTTTCTTATGAGTTCCTTTATCCACAAGCTGGCAGAGTTTCTATAAATGTTTATTGAAAGTGGCAAGATCATGAAGGTCCCTGGAGAAAAATCTCAGCCAGGTTTTATGAAATCAGATCCAATAAGCTGAGAAATTGGTATACAGACCTCTGAAAGGAATTATTTCAGGCACACACTACTATTCCTAAAAGAATATTTTCCTATACCCTACATTTTTAAACTTCACATGCAAGCTTGTGGTCCTCAAATCCAGAAGGGCTTCCTTTAGTCTGTGTATGAAGTAGCTCAGAATAAAAATGTACACAGTACTAGCTATGCAAGCCATTTGAAACTGACACACGCACACATGCCAAAAATAAGCCTTCCATGGATATACCCATTAAATATGAATCTCTTAAAATAGTGTCTTGCTAGGGATTATGGTATTTTTAGAAAGGCTATGAGGGTAAACTGAAGAGGACGTTCCATCTACTCACTGAACTGATATAGGAAGTATCTTGCTGGGCAGGGGAGACATAATACATGAACACTGTTTCTAATGATAGTTTTTATTTCTTCTGAACTGAGTGTTCCAAAATGCATGTAGAAAGAGAATGCTTTTTCATTATTCTGAAACAGGCTATTCGTAAGATTAACAGGTTAACCAAGGGGCACAATGAAGTGAAAATCAGAGAGGAGTTCTTTGTCTACATCTTTTTAGCTCCATTTATTCGAAAGGAATATAGGTGGGTTTGTTTTGTTTTGTTTTTTGGTCCATCATGCTCACATGTAGGATTTTTAAATGGTGCTTTGCTTTTTTTTATGTGTTTATGCTTTATCCTAAAAGGCAGAGATTATAAATATAACTCCACCGGATCTCAGAAGCAATACGGGATTAATGTTGTTTGGGAATATAGAACATTCAAGTTATTGTGAAGGTTCATTTTCTACCATGGAAATATGACATTCCATAGAAAGTATCTTCTACCCAGAAGCTCTGGTGGTAGGGCTAGAAGTTTTTGAGGTTGCTTCCCGTGGGAAGGGATAGCTCCATCTCCAGTTTTGGAATGACAAGTTGATGAAGAACGAACACCTGACAATACTTGAGTAGAGGAAGAATATGTAAAACCATGTAAAACGACTGGTTGCTGGTACTGATGGAGCCCAATACATTTCACTCTTGCTTCCCATTAAGTTGGTGCCTGGGAGAACTGGATGCCCCATCTCCGTTGTAGAAAATGGACCTTCAGTCCCATGTATAATTTTCTAACAGCAAAGAAAGGGCATTCCATAGTGAGACATACCACAGAAGTCCCTGAAAGTGGGATCTATCATTCAGATGGCCGCTGATACTTGCTAGGAACTATTTTCTACAGCACCTTCCTGCTGAAAGACACTTTGGCTGTGATGTGACTTAAATTTGTAGTATTTAATAAGGCAGGACATGGAGGATGATGTAGTGTCCCTACAGATGCTTCCCAGGGCGCAGAGGAGTCAAAAATGGCTATTGTAGGTGTCCTTTAGGGCAAATTTCTTCTATATCTTGTAGGTTGGCTTGTTTTAGAATCTCTTGATGTGCAGATGGGCTGAGAGAGGTTCTTTGTTCTGCGCTCTTAGGACTGAGGAAGATGCTGGGGCCTCCTTCTGTCTTAATGAGGGTTTTGGTAATCAGGATGTCCATGAGCAAGATTGACCTTTCAGAAAAGATTGAGGCTTGATCCCCAGGAGGTTAAGGCTGTATTTGCTTCTTCTTCTGTCCAGGCTCCCTGGGCTACTTGGCCTAGAAAATGTGTTCTCCCATTCCAAAAGTGACATCCACAGTGAGCTGGATCTACTGCAGTATTGAATTTTCCTGCAAAGTAAGGGGCTCAGGAGGCACATTTAGCCCCAACATCAGAGAAGGCTTCTGAAGAAAACATAGAGAGCAAATTATGATGAGTTTGCTGGCCCTGAGTCCCTAAACAGCCACCAAGTTAAATAACTAAAAGACTAAGTAAAAGAAAAAAGAGAAAATAAAGAAAAAAAGAAGTTTTTGCTCCTAACCAAGTGTAGAGAACAATAGAGATGACCTTTGAGAAACTATGCAACGGCTGTTAGCAAAACATGATTTAAGTCCCAGATGGGGAAAAAAAATAGAACCCCCCCCCCCCCCCCCACAACTACTTCTGCCTTAACTCTCTGGAGTATAAGAGGGAGGGGGAGAAAATGCTGTTAGGCTTTCAAGATTCTGTTACTGTAGCCTATATCAATAAAATATAGTTCCAGTATTCCTTGTGGAATGTTTCCTGACCTGGCCTACGTCAAAGGGCTGACACCAAGGGAATCTTTATCATGTGGCTGACTGGCATAACTCAGGAGTATGTGCACCCTTTGGAGCAAGGGTGGACCAGGAGCTATCCCCTCTCAGAGACATCAATGTCAGAAACCTCTAGCCCTGCGTCCAGAGTGAGTGGGCAGAGTTACCTGCTGTAGGAAAAACACGGGGCACCCAGAACTGCTGACATGGTTCTTGAATCCTTGCCAATATGCTGAAACTTTTAGTATGAATGTAAAAAAGAGGAATGTTAAAATTTATTTATTATTTCAATTTGTATGCTGGCCCACTCACCATGCACCAATGTATTTGGTGTCAAAGAGCAAGTGGACAACCTTTTTGGGTGCTGGACATACACCACAGATAGGGTACATATCTAGTGCATGCTCAGGAACACATGTACATTCACCCCACAACCTTCTCCTCTCCAAATTTCAAATGCTTAGGGGAAGCAAGAAACTCACATCAGAAAGACCATAAATGGGGAGCAGCTCTTCAGTATACCTGGCATAATCATGCTCCTGACAACTTGTCAAATACAGGTTGTCCTTGGGTTACGACCACTCATTCAGTGACTGTTCAAAGTTACAACAACATTGAACAAGGGGGATTTACAACTGGTCCTTGGAGTTCTGGCATCACAGTATCCACATAGTCATGTGATCATGATCTGTGCACTTGATGCCCAGCTTGCAAATACAACGTTGAAGTGAGCCATGGTCACATGATCATGATTTTTGATGTTCCCTGCTGGCTTCCCACAAGCCAGGTCAATGGGAAAGTGAGAAGTCCCACTCTTGCTGCTTTTTCACCTGCCTACGCTCTGCAGCATCTGCCTGCAGCACTCCTGGCCTTCCATGGCACCTGTGCACCCGCCCATGCTCCAAAGCGCCTATCTGCAGCACCCCCTGTGGCCCCATGCACCACCTGCGCTCCACAGCACCTGTCCACAGCACCCCACCACAACCCTGTGGCATCCGCACACCTGCCATCCTACTTTGCCTGGGATTCCCGCCTCTTCCCGCTTAATGACCCAAGCAGTCCTGGGGTTACTACAGCAACTGGAACTGCCTGGATTGCCATTGCTAAGTGATGCAGTCATGTTATGTTGTGCTTTACAACTGCTTCACTTAGCGACAGAAGTTCCGGTCCCAATTTCTGTCATAACCTGAGGACTGCCTGTAGTGGGTTGGCAGGCTATAAAAGCATGATTAAAATGGGAAAGAGCAGCCCACATGGAGGGTAAATTCTGCATATCCACCATCATGGAACAAGCAGCACAGAGAGGGAAAGTTAATGCAGGGGTAGCAGCACAGGCAGCAAAGGGAGCTGCATAAGCGAAGGCTACTTGAGTGAGAGCCTATATATGATGGGACTGAATTGTCATTAAATCATGTCCGACTCTTAATGACCCCATGAACCATATCGTGCCAGGCCTTCCTGTCCTTCACTGCCTCCCTGAGTTTCATGCTCATTGCTTCAGTGATGCTATCTAACCATCTCATCCTCTGCCGTCCCCTTTTCCTTTTGCCTTCAATCTTTCCTAGCATCAGGGTCTTTTCCAAAGAGTCCTTTCTTCACATTAGGTGACCAAAGTATCTGAGCTTGAGCTTCAGTTTCAATCCTTCCAATGAGCAATCAGGGTTGATTTCCTTTAAGATTGACTGGTTTGACCTCCTAGCAGTCCAAGGGACTCTTACGAGTCTTCTCCAGCACCACAATTTAAAGGCATCAATTCTTTGGTGCTCCGCCTTCTTTATGGTCCAGCTCTCACAGCCATAGATTACTACTGGAAAAACCATAGCTTTGATTATGTGGATCTTTGTCGGCAAGGTGATGTCTCTGCTTTTTAACATGCTGTCTAGGTTTGCCATAGCTTTCCTCCCAAGGAGCAAGCATCTTTTAATTTCATGGCTGCAGTCTCCATCTGCAGTGATCTTGGAGCCCAAATAAATGAAGTCTGTTACTGCTTCCATTTCTACCCCTTCTATTTGCTAGGAATTAATGGGTCCAGATGCCATGATCTTAGTTGTTTTAATGTTGAGTTTCAAGCCAGCTTTCGCACTCTCCTCTTATACCCTCATCAAGAGGCTCTTTAGTTCTTCTTCACTTTCTGCCATTAGGGTGGTATTGTCTGCATATCTGAGGTTGTTGATGTTTCTCCCTGCAATCTTAATTCCAGCTTGTGATTCTTCCAGCCTGGCATTTCTCATGATGTACTCTGCATATAGGTTAAATAAGCAGGGTGACAGTATACAGCCTTGTCGTACTCCTTTTCCTATTTTGAACCAATCTGTTGTTCCATGACCGGTTCTAACTGTTGCTTCTTGGCCTGCATACAGATTTCTCAGGAGACAGGTAAGGTGGTCTTAATAGTTATCTCTTAATAGTTATCTTAATAGTTATATCTTAATAGTTGCTACTATTTCCTGATTCTCTTCTCCAGTGGTCCCAGTGAGAGAGAGCTTTATTGGAAAGGAGTGAAAGTGGTCACCATCAGCCTCAGTCTTTTGCGTCTGGAACTGTAACACGGGCAGCTGTTGCTTCTTCACTGCCTCTTTCTTTTTGGTGCCTGGTGGGGAGGGAAAAGGCCCTAGATCTTGTGATGGTTGCTGCTAGTGCTGCTCCTGTTCTCCTCCTAAGCCTTATGAGCACTCAATGATAACAAAATGTAAACATCAGGTCATAATGTTGGAAGCTCCAACATTGACCAGGGCAGAAACTCAGCTTATGTGCAATTATGACCCTGTGATGACAGTGGAGAGAATTTGTGGCAAATGGACCACAAAGAGAGACAAAACAAGGAATTACTGTAGGGTCACTGCTTCAAAAGGTCTGGTAGGAAATAACAATTCTGTTCAGTTCTGGGTTCTCTGCTATAGCCTTTCAATAACCTTGCATTTGTGGCCATTGTGTCGCATCTGATTTTGGAAGCTAATCAGTGTTGAGCCTGTCCTAGTTCATAGAATAACCTTGTTCGACATTGCTACTTATTGATCATTTTATTCTTGCCATGATGCGCATATTAAAGGGTTAGACAGCTAAAGAGCTATCAAATGGAATATCAATTTACAAATCTCTTTATATCTGAATTGTAAAGAACACGGGGTTACAGGCTTGAACCTTAGTCAAGAAGGGTCAAATGCATAAATCTCTTTCATTATTTTTATTAATGGCTAATACTCTAGAAGACAGAAATAACATTTAAAATAATAGGGTAGATAAATTTACTGAAAACAACAGAAGGAAATTTAACAGAGAGGAATGCAGTGTTTAACTTAGGAAACAAACCAAATGGGGATAAGGGAAACCCGGCTTAATGGTAGTTCTTTAGGGAAATTAAAATTGGAATAATCAATAGCCAATTCAGTAACACGTGCTGAATTTGAGTGAGATGTATGATGTGGCTGCAAAAAAGGCAACGCAAAACTGATCAACATTTTCATAATGACACAGATGAGGAAAGTATGCTCATCAAATTTGCAGACAACATAATACAAGTTCAAGGTTCAAAAAGGTCTTGACTGATTTGAACATTGGGCCTTTTCCAACAAAATGCAGTTCAGTGGTAAGAAATATAGGGTTTTGCATTGGTAGGAAAACAACAACAACAACAGATGCACAGGTACATGATAGGCAATACCAGGCTTGGCAGGATTAAGAGAGATTAAGGGTGAGCCAGGAGTGTGCTGCAGCTGCCAAAAACTTAATGCAAGCTTGGCTGCATCAAGAGAGGTATAATGTTGACATCACTAGAAGTCATATGTCAGAACCTGCATCAACCAACAATTGTTAATTTACAAAGCATAGCAGTCAATGGGAGTTTGATTGATTTGCTTCTGCCAATTGTGACTAGGGAGGGGGGCTAGTAGTTAATGGTTGTAATAGGAGTAGTAATGGGAGATGGTGGGGAGCTTAACCTTATATGGGCAATGAGGCCGGACCTGATTGCAGGCAAGGCCAGTGGGGGGCCTGATGGCCAGGAAGGAGCTATGTATCTGTGGGAGGAAGGAAAGAGGTCACCACCAGGTGAAAAGGAATTGAGGCACCAGGGCAACAAGGGGAGGGGGGATAAATAGAGGGAAGTTTTCCAAGGCTTTAGTTTTAGCAATGTTTTGTTTCAAGCTGCATGTACCACACAACAAAGGAGCATTTATCTGAACCAGGCCTGGTTTCATGAGAATTCTTCTGAATTGGGGTTTGGACTTTGTGGACTTGACATCATACTTGTGCCCTAAGCTGCACTGGTCAGACTGTATCTGGAATACGAGGTCCAGTTCTGATCACCACAATACAAGGAAACTGAGGAGTGCAACGAAGAGCAACAAAGATGATAAAAGGCTAAACCCTATGAAGAATGGTATACATCAATCCTATGAGGCTGTGTATCTGTGTATCTTTAGAAGAGAAGGCTAAGGGGAAACCTGACAGCAATCCTATCAAGAATAAGACAAGAATTAATGGGTGTAAGTTTACAAAGGGAAATCCAAACTCCAATTCCTGACTCTAAAAGCTACTAAGCAGGGAAACAGCCTGCCTCCTGGAGTTGTGGATGTGCTAGCCCTGGAGGTTTTCAAGCAAAGAGAGGGCTTCCACTTGTTTAGGATGGCCTGGGATGCCTGCCCTGGGCATGGGGTTGGAGTAGAAAACTTTTGATCCAACGCTTCTATAAATTACAGCTGTATCGACTTTAGTATAGTTTCCAGCTCAAAGGAAGAAATCATTTTGCTTTAACCTGCACTGGCCAGATTCCATCTCAAACACTGTATTCCATTCTGGGCACCACAGTTTAAACATTCAGACAAACCAGAACAGGTCCAGAATGATCCAGAACAAGGATCATCATGGGACTAGAAACTAAGCCCTATGAGGAGACAGTGGAGGCACTGAGAATGTTTAGCCTTCAAAAGGCTGAGAGGAGATACAGACACACTCTTCAAATATCTGAAAATATGTCATGCAAAGTTCAGAGGGATTTGAGGTACAGGAAGACAGGTTCTGATTGAATATTGAGGAAAATACCCCTCCTAACATCAAAAGCAGTTCTCGTTACCCAGAGAAGTGGTAGGTTCCCATTCACCGTATTATTCAACCATCTGTTGTGGGTGTTTTGATTTTTGTTCCTGCACTGAGGAGAGGGCTGGGACTTGATATCCTAAAGGCCAGTGTCAACTGTATGGCTCTATGATTCTACTTGTTATTTCTTACCATCTGTGATACTGTGTTATTTCTAACTGCAGTGTCACAACTGTCACACTGATTTGCTATAATTACTAATCTGGTTGTGAGCTCTGTCACAGACAATATTAGCTGTCCCATCTCTATATTCTTTCTCTGACAGCCTTATCTTCAGTCTGTTTATAGGAAAAGCCACTGGTCTAGAGCTTGAGTGCACAACTTTTGTATGCTGAAAGCTATCCATGATGCACCCTCCTCCAAAAAAGGCTGGGCTGGGATGAACATTAAATTTGATTTAATTTACAGTGGTTGATTTCATAATTTCTCCCTTTCAATCACACTATTAATTCCAATTTTATGGAAACATTTGGGTGGGGACTGTGTAGATAAGGCTGTATCACCCTGGAAAAAAGACATAGATTTGGATTTTAGGCACTTTAGCCTGTCTGCTAATTTTTAATCCCTTTAGGAACAAATGCCAAAGCATAGCTGAATAAAGATCAGAATCTAATCTTTCATTACTGTAATGGCAGTCAGTTAGGAAGGCCTTATCACAGCTAACTACTTCACCAATAGCTCGTATGTATTACATTGGAGATAATTAGCACCAGTTCAAAAAAGATGGAAGTCTCAGAAGCTCACTGTTGTCCCAAAATGGTCCTTGCTTATGTTGGCTATCCATGCCTACAAAGGGCCGCATTTTGTTCATGCCCCATGAATGATTCCAGTTGTGAAAAGCAGTAGCAAATAAATAGGAGGTGAAAAGAATGAGATTTTGCACACTATTTGAACAAACCTCTAATTGGAAAGCTGAATAAACAGAAGGAATACCTAAAAACCACCTCTTTTCACTCATGAAGCCTTTCCAGAAGAATATTCTGTCAGTGGACTGATACAATCTAGATATAAGCCAACCATTCTACTAGGGTGTGTGTGTGTGTGTGTGTGTGTGTGTGTGTGTTCCCGATATTGATGTTGAATATAATGACAGAGGCCATCCTTTGATGTTAATAAAAGGAGGCATTCAGAGTTGGTGGAAAGAAGAACTAGCAAACAAAAAAGTGTTGAAGAAAAGCACTGATAGCTAGTGAGCAGGAACGCACTTGTTAGATGCATTAACATTAATACAATTGGGTGGCATCAAAATTGAATAAATGAATAATTAAATGTGCAACAATTTAACTGATCTTTTAAAAACTACTTTGGCTTTAGACAACTCTGAAAAAAACACAGCATATTTAAACACAGTTTAATATTATTGATTCTGTATGATCTGCCAATTAAAAGCCACTGTAGATTCTGTGACTTCAACAAATGCTGCAATTAAAAAAGAAAAAGCATAAGGGCTGGGGATTTGAATGGCAGGTGGAATGACAGAGTTTATGTTATTTCTCTTTTCCGAATGGGGAATTCCACCCAGGCCTATATTTCTGACATTTTGGCTAGTTCTCATGTCTGATGGCAAATTCAGTGGTATGGGGTGATTTTCTGCTGATCGACTCTGGAAACACATTTCTCTTGATACAGATTCCCATAACTTTGCCCTCATACCAGCTTCTAGTTTTATCCATCTTACATGAAATAGGTAATTGTGAATAACACATTGGAGTGTAGCTGATCAAAATGTAACAGAAACACCCCCAAATAAAATTCCAATGCAAACCTTTATCTATTGCCATTGTTAGAGTAGGAAACTGCATAACACAAGCCAAATGATATGGAGCACATGTTTACAAATCCTATGTTTAAACTTTCCATATTATTTAAGAGGTGTCCCAATTCTAATCACCTAATTACCTAAAACATGATAAATAAGACCTGAACTTTATCATTACACCATTGCTTTATATTTATAAATCTGATTCTAATACTTAAATAAGAGATTTTGGGAAAAGTCAGATATCTTTTAGATTGCACCTGTTAGACAAACAGCATAGACTATTACGTAGATGAATTGTGACCAGTTGAGACGAAGAGCCTTTCCAAACAACATAAACTAACATTTTAAAAAATGATCCCGTTTTCAAAGGGCCACCTCACATTCTTGCAAATTATCTCATCAATGTAATGACTGATCAGCAATAACCCTCCTTGCATCTGGACTTTTAGACATGAAGCAGTTCAGTCCCTTTTCATACTGTTTAGTGTACAGCTTGTTAAAATTCGTCTGTTTGGCATTTGGGAGGTTGGCAAAGACAAGGATGAAACTCCTTTCCCCATTAATCTCATTCTGTGCTTTCAACTTTCTCAACAAGAATGTATGCGTTGACATAAGAAGAATGTATTTTATCCTAATCTATCTTATTCTATCTGGTCCCTTTTGCATAACCAGATGAAGATTTATGTGTGTGTGTGTGCTTTCAAGTCAGTCTTCACTCCTGATGACTGCCTGGACAAGTCCCTGAAGTTTTCTTGAGAAGGTTTTCCAGAAGTGGTTTGCCCTGGCCTTGTACGGCTGAGAGAGAGGGATTGGCCCAAGGTCACCCAGCTGGCCTTGTACCTGTGGTGGGAGTAGAAGTCAAGGTCTCCCAGTTTCTAGCCTTAACCCTTACACCAAACCGGCTCTCTTAGATGAGGAATTCAGTCAACAAAATACAATATAATACAATGCAATACAATACAATAAAAACTGTGGCAGCAGAAGAATGGCCAGAGTCAGATTAGAATGCCAAAGGAAAATGGACAATATATGAGCAATTGAAATCTTTAATCATATTTAAGGGTTTAACATTCACCATTAAAAAAGATCATTGGAAGAAAAAGTGTTTTTTTTCAATATACTTTCGGTTTCTCCAATTATATTTTTACGTTAAGTTTAATTAAGGCACTAGCATCTAAAGCATGGTATAACTGAGTTCTACTGAGTCAAAGAATGAGATTATAGTTCTTTTATAAGTAACATTGTCTTATTTTACTTAAAATTCTATGCTGCAGAGAGAAGGATCCAACATTTCACTCAAAAAGATAACTGTGTTTGTGCATGTATGTTTATTGAATGATTGATGGCTGAAATTGGTGTGTGTGAACAAGGAGGGTTCAGATTTAGATATTTTGTTTAGTTCTGAGTGAATGCAGGTGTAAGTTATAAATAGCAAACATTAAGCTGCCAAGTGTGATGCTTTGATACTACTGAGACACAGGGTAAAAGGAAGAAAAGCTAATGGATTTGCATTATATATTAATTGCATTTGGCTATGATATATCTGCTGTCTTTTTCCAGATCCAAAACAAATTCTAGGTCAATAATTTGTTCTCTGTAGAGTTCATATTCTCTTCAGTTTGGATGTTAAAATCTCTCAAATTGTCATGCCAGTTCTGAATCACAAATGAAGAATTTTATTCCATTGGCATTTCAGGATATAGTAACCTGATTTAGAACTTATGAGGCTACAAAGAAATATATGTTGCCTAAGAAAAAAACAATAACAAAAAAAAAGGAAAAATCTGTGTGTGATATAAATATGAATAGACAGACCAGAAAGGACAGCTACCAGTCAATGCTGTATATCCCATTATTGGGTTAAAAACTGCAATAATACTAGGAACAGTGAGAAACTGATACTTTCCTTAGCCATCTCTCTTCCAAACTTTAAATGTAGATGAAATTTTATTTAAGAGTAATCATGAACATTATCTGATATTTTTAAAATTTAACTTTTCAGCAGTTCCTTGTGAGAAAATGAGATTAAATACACTACCCTGCATTTGGAGCAAAAAAAAAACAACAACAAAAAAACCCCCTTCACTATAGGGTTTTTAGGTTCTAACCTGAAAGGAATTGTCTATCGTATATACAGTAAATAAAATACTTAAAGTAGGCCAGAGCTGGACCAATTACTGCCATTGGGCTACATGAGGTGGCCCAGAATCTTATTTGTGACGCAGAGTCCTAAGTACAACTAAAATATTTAGTTCTTATTTTTGCTAGGAGGAATTTGGTGGTGGTGGGGGGGTTAAGGGGAAATTAAGTATCTTAAGCCTCTGTTTCCAAATCCTAAAAATGCAACACTAACAAAAGGCTAAAAAATGTAATGATATCATCAGCCATGCCAAGGCAGATCCCAAAGACCAAGGGCATCTCCTAAGCTAAAAAAAATCATATATCCATTAGAATAAATGGAAAATAAATTATCACCAACCTAAGTTCCATTGATTTCAATGGGTCTTCTGTTCTAAGCATGGCTAATTCTGATCTACTCTGATGAAAATATACTAAGGCTTTCAACTGCATACAAGGACTTCTGGTAACCAAAAGCTGATTTGAAAGCTGTAATGGCCGCTATCTTCTTAATATTTGGCAATGTTCTTACTCAGCAGCTGCTAACTTGGGCATGGAAGCCACCTTATTCCATAAAGCTGTCCAGGCATCCTCAGAAAACTGAGATCTGTGTTACAAATGAGATTTATGGATCTTTATATGGCCTTCCTAAATATCTGTCTGCATTGTTACGGAAAACACAAGGAAGCCTAAGCAACTGACTCTCCAGAGTTCCTTCAAAGCCCTACATTTTTCTGTGAATGCTTTTTACTGGAAGCACATTTCTGTATTCTGTATTATTCCCCATAGGGTTGTGCTAGCCTGTCACAACAACATCAGGAAAGGAAACCATAGCATCTAATAATCTGACAAACGTGTGCTAATCTTCAGTAGCTTCTTTGCTATTTCATCTATAGGTGATTGTTTGTGGTGTGTGCATGTTTGTATAATATCATACAAATCAATTTAATAAATTGAATTCATTAAAATATTTTACTAGAAAAAGAAACAGGGCTGATTCCCTGAAATTGCAATATTTAGAAAGAGCACCTAATTGCACAATTGCATTCTTGATGTATACTTAAACCTTCCCTATGTCTTTATCAAGTCTCACAAGCACATAACTGTGTTGTGCACTGTTAATTAGAGGCCAGGAAGCTAAGAATCTGATCATCTAAGCATGTAAATACTTGATGGGTCTCTTGTCTCTAGGCTGGAGACTGAAAAATGACATCGCTGGCATAACTGGATGTTTACCACAGCAACAGGAATGCTCTGCTGAATAACTTAATTGCTCCTTTTTTTGTCTTTTTAAGAAGAGGTCAAAAACTGAAGAGAAAAAAAAACCTCATACCATCTGTCTATCAGGCATAACTATTGTAATGAGGCATAACCTATTGTAATGGTATGTGGGAATGACCTTGGGAGACTGGGCCTAGAGACACTGCCTATGGAATGGTCCGATAAGAGGCAGCGTAGCCTGCAGCTGGATAGTGGGCAGGGCAAGAGGCTTAGAAAGGACCATTCCTAATTTTTCAGGGTATAGAGACAATGGGGAAATTGTACTTTCAGAGTCGCAAGATTCTCTTAATGTAGCCTTACAATAAAGTAGGATTAGCTCATCTGGTCGTGTTTCCTGTCTGGTCTATCTGGTAAGGCTGATACCTATTGACATGCTACATATTTATTTGCCCTGTTTTTCATGTTAATAATTATATATTGATTGAAACTGCAGTGGGGAACAAATCTTATTGGATTACTTAGAATGCTTGCTTTTGGGAAACACTCATACTACCTTTTCCAGGTTCAAAGATTTCCTTTAAAATAAGTTGGAACAACCTCACTAATAAATATACTGAATTCATAGTAGATTGGCTGGAGCATTTTAACCTGGGGACAGAGAATTCACTATTACACAAGTTTAAAATTTATGGTGGCTACATCTAAATTATAATGAGATCTAATGACAATTCATATTTTATTTTCCAACAAATATAAATATGCATACACCATCTTTGATAGTGAACCATTTGAAAGAACAACAAAAAGTTTAATGTTTCTATACTTATCCAAAAAAAGCCCCTGTATAAAATATCATACTGTTGTATTCATTCCCCTTGATTATCCAGTTTATCAAAGAATTCAACAATATTTATAAGCTGCCCAACTCCAATATATTTCCCAGCATTGAAAATATAAGTAGCATATCTCTTTGATTTGATATTACCTGTTGCTTTAAAGAGTCACACACCAAAATCTATTGTTAAGTTTGTGTTTTGCTATTTCTCTACTGAAATGTTTTATCCACTTCATATAAATGGATCTTAAAAGCAATAATTTCCCTATGGGAATAATTAGTTGTTCTGAAGATGATATAAGTATAGATGAAAAAGAAAATGATTATTGTCATTTAAGATGTTCCTTCCTTCTCCTCCAATATCCAGGGAACGAACATAGTTATTTTTTAAAAAACAAAACCTTATAGTTATAGTCTAATGATGCAGAGAAGCAATTTCCTTGAGACTGCAAAACAGTGCTGAGGATAAGCTCATGCCTGTTTCCCAGGGAAAAGGTATTATGGTTAGAAAAACTAGCTTCCTGCTAGAATCTGCAACAAACTTTTTTCCCTTCTAGCCAGACAGAACATGCAACTTCAGTTATTGCCAATTATCTTGGGATTATTTCATTGAAGGAAAGTACATTGGCTGTGAACCAAGAATTAATGGAAGATCACAATCACTGCATCCTGGGAAGAATGCCATTAACGCTCAGGGAAAAGAAACTAGTCATATCCTTTGACCAGTGAAGGATCAGTTTCAGGAAGTGTCCTTTGCAATTTTGAGACAGAAAGAAGGCAGAAACAAGGGAAACACATCCTCATGTCTACTATCAACTAGAAAACCTGCCAAATCAAATATTACAGGTAGTCCTCATTTAACAACCATTTGTTTAATGATGGTTCAAAGTTACAACGGCCTTGGAAAAAGTGCTTTACAACCTGTACTTGCAATTATGACCATTGCAAACTGTCACGCCATCCCCCATGGTCATGTAACTGTGATTTGTGACCTTTTTTATGACAGTTGTAAAGTGAACCATTGTGGTCGTTAAGTGAATCATGTGGTCATCAAGCAAATTCCGGCCAAAAACATCAACTGGAGAACCTGGATTTCTTTAACGAGCACATGATTTGCTTAAAGACCACATAATTTGCTTAACGACCACGGAGATTCACTTAGCAATTCTAAAAATGATCATAAAATTGGGTCCAGTCATGTGGTGACTCGCTTAATGACCGCACAGCTTAATGGCCAATTTTCCATCCCCTATTGTAGTTAAGTGAGGACTACCTGTATAGCACTTTTAAGAACTATCACTAACAAGGAAGCTCAGCCTGGTCCAATTGGATATAACCCCTGTAAAGTTCAACCTCTTCTCTTACTTCTTCCCTTTCTTCCTTCTCTTCCTTTTCAGCCTGCAAGCCTAGGATAAGTCCAATCTCCCATTTATATGGATGCATACTACACAGAAAACAGCTGCCTTAGAAGCAGGATTTAAAAAATTAACACAGAGGTGGGCATCTATGTCTGTACTTTTAGATAAGAAAGTATGTTTCTAAATTAGTACTGGGTTTAGGAGAAGGTTTGCCTGCGTGCACAGAGTACACTAAAAAAATGAAAGCAGAGCAATTAGGATTTAAGATATTGAAGGGTGAATTGTATGTAATAGAGCCCTCTTGGTTTCTTGTTAAGTAGCTTATTGGCAGGACAGGTTTTTTTTTCTTTTTCTTCTAAAGTTCAGAATGCAGGAGGCAAACAAGCCATATTTTTGAATCCATTAAAAACTGGGCAATGATCTGTCCTGTTGGTGTATAATGATTGGTGTTTTTCATTCACATATTGTAACATAATAGCATAAAATACATGAGGAGCAGTAATAATTGATATAAATATAGTTATTTATATATAATTGCTAAAATGGTGAGCTAATGCTTTTGAAATATCATTTGAACGTTCTTTAGAAAGCTGTCTTGTAACATCCACCCTGGATACTTTTCTAAACTTCCACTTGGGGGCAAACACGTTCCAGGCTTTTAGAAAGAAAATATAAGCCCTCCCACAAACTTAATTCAGCTGATATGCTTTCATTTTAAGAATGTTTGTTCCAGTAAATAATTTGACCAATTTCAAAAAATATCATTTTTCAGAAATTACCTTATTCCACATTTTTGTGCTCCAAATAGTAATTTTTAAAATACTCTTTCAAACATAGGCAGAGAACAGATTGCATTGTTTCTATGCTTTACATTTTCAGTATAATGCTCCCCAAAATATCTATTTATATATTTTATTTAAACAAACAATGCACCAATAAAACTCTAAAAAAATTAAAAAGTGAAAGCAGGAACAGCAGCAAAACTTACACAGGAGCAGTTTAAAAAATATTTGGGGAATATACACAGTCTTTGATTTCAGTTAAGAGAACATTTTAGTTTTAACATTGTATGTTGTTAAATGTGTTTCTTTTAAAAGGGTATGCACTACCTTTTTAGCTGCGCCTTGCATTGGAAATATGTCACTGGTTCTCATGAAGCACGTTGAAATATATCTGGGATTTGATGGCCCGGTGAGAATAAGGTAGATACAGTATTCTTTGACATTCCCATTAGCTTTGATGAGGGAGGGGACTCAACCAAAGGTAAGATATACTTTGGGATAACTCTTAATCTTATGCTTGTTTTTCATCCAAGGATCAAATTCTTCTCTATTTTCTTTCATTTAATGCAATGTTTTTCAACCTTGGCAACTTTAAGATGTCTGGACTACAACTCCCAGAATTCCCCAGGCAGCTGGTTGGAGAATTCTGGGAGTTGAAGTCCAGATATCTTAAAGTTGCCAAGGTTGAGAAACACAGCATTAAATGCGGACAGTGATAATTGATACTCCCACAACAATCTTAATGGCTTCTGTGTTTCCTGTTACTAGAAACAGTTGTTTGACATTAGTCTCAATTTCTACAAGGTACAGCTGGGAAATGCACTTGAAAAGTTTGAATTTATTGCACACTTCTTCACAGAAACATACAGCTGCTTTTTGTTTAGTGGTACTGAAATATGTAACACTATCTCCTCCACACAAGAGATTACAATTTGAAAATGACACTATGAAATGGTTTGTGCAACAGTGGCAAAACTGTTCAATACAAAAGAGCAGCATTACGATCCAACTCAGTGTTTCTCAACCTTAGCAACTTTAAGATGCATGGACTTCAACTCCCAGAATTCCCCATGGCTGGCTGGGGAATTCTGGGAGTTGAAGTCCACGCATCCTAAAGTTCCCAAGGTTGAGAAACACTGGTCCAACTGCTCCAATGTAGACAACCATTATGATGCCTCTCTTTGCTGTGCATATCTGGGCGCAGATATAGGTCTACTGCAATATTCATCTAGACCAGTGTTTCTCAACCTTGTCAATGATCAGATATGTGGATTTCCAGAATTCCCTTGCCAGTATGACTGTTCCTGAGAATTCTGGGAATTGAAATCTCAGCTGGGACATTCATTCATTCATTCATTCATTCATTCATTCATTCATTCATGTAACCAGTTTACAGAAATTTCAACAGAACCTAACAGAAAGAATAGAAAACCACAATACCTAAACTGATAAACAATAATAATAGAATTGCAGTTCAAACAGAAATGGCAACATCATCCAAAAGAGCCAGGTCTTGCCAGATTTTCTGAAGGCCAGTAGGTGTCAAGGCCAACAGTATGATGGGAGGAAAGTTGTTCCATAAGATAGGGGCCACCACTGAGAAGGCATACCTCTTGGGTCCCACAAGATGGCATTGTTTCAATGAAGGGATTCGGAGTGTGCCTTCTTTATTCAAATGGGTGGGACACAAAGAAACTCTAGGGAGAAGATGGTCCTACATATAACCTGGTCCTATGCCATATAAGGCTTTGAAGGTGATTTACAAGCACCTTGAATTACACCCAGAAGCCAACTGAGAGCCACTTCAGCTTGCAGAATAGTGGCGTCATGTGGGCATAAAAAGAAGCACCCATAACTACTTATGCTGCCACATTCTGGACCAATTGTAGCTTCCAGATGGTCTTCAAGGGCAGCCCCATGTAGAGCATATTGCAATAATTTTGGGAAGGCTTTCAAGATTGATGTCAGCCCTTCTATATCTAGAAGTCATCTGGATTACTATAGGCTGGAATTATGATTTTGATCTTCTGGAAGTTCAGTAATCATGTTAGAAGCTCACAGTGAATACTAAAAATAAAGGGTAAACAAATAATAGGAAATTATAGGAAACAGTAGGGAAGCGGTGGTGCAGCAGCTTAATGATGCTGGAAGTTGCCGGCCAGAAATGGTCGACACTTCCGGAGTTGGAGCCCAAGCCCCATGTGGCGGGGTGAGCTCCCGTCTTGTGCCCTCAGCTCCTGCCCATTTAGCAGCTCGAAAGCATAAGCGAATAGATAAATAGGTACTCTCACCCCGGTGGGAGGTAAAACACTGGTGGCGCCTTGCACAGGAAAATGGGAATCAGTTGCTGGTTGCTGGATGCAACGCAACAGAAAAGACTCGATTTCCTGCAACTGCCAGCTGGGCTCCACCCTAGGAAGGAGGCAATGGCAAACCACTTCCGAAAAACCTTGCCAAGAAAACTGCAGGGACTCGTCCAGGCAGTCTCCATAGAATCAGTCACGATTGAAAGCGGATTAAAAAAAAAAAAAAAGGAAACAAGTGTTTAACCTCCAGCCCTGCTCCACCACATTTTCAGGATAGTAACTGATAACTGTTTCCCCATTGGTATGTGACTCTGGGTGAGAGAGGAAAGAACAGCAGGGAACCCACCAATCACTGCCTGAAACTACCTTGTATTTAATTGTTTAAGGGCAGTAACCTTGTCTGGCCTCATTGCAAAGTTAGGTTACAGGGGCCATCCAATTTATCTTGATACGTTTTCTTCTTGACTTGAAGGAATGGGGAAATAAAAACTTAATGTGGCCAAGAGGAGGAGCCCATAGTCACACAACCTATTTTATCTTCTTTCATGTCATTCATATTCTTTATGATGTATTCCTTTAATATTCCAAGTTGCAATCATACCTATCCCATGGTTGTCACCAAATATTGACTTCCACATTCCATCATGGCTTTGATCAATCTAAGCTTTCACATAACGGTTGTAGTAAATTAGAGAAGATTACCAGATTAGTTGTGCCTCTGTCACATACATTCCTAGCTACAAACCAAACCCCTTGCCACATTTTGCCTGGATGGACACATGGATATGCAAAGAACTAGTGAGAAACCATGGCTGAGAGGAGGCTTGTCATAAGCAACATGTTAACTTTTTCAACTTCAACAGATTTTGTCTTGCTCCAGAGGTCATAGGCTTAAGATCAATGAAGTGTGGGGATAGGAGAGACCCCCCTCTCCCCCATTTTTCCAATATCAATCAGAAATTAATTTTGCCTTTTTCTAGATAACTGGTAATCCTAAAAGACAGATTCACTATCCTGCCAGGAAAGCTTACCACTGGTTTACCCTGAATAAGTATAGTAGGATGGTTACTTTGTGCTAATGATTTGGAAATCTTCTTAAGAAAAGAGGAGAAAAAAATCAAACAATAAATAAGAGTCTCACCAACTATTATATGCCAGTAGGAGAAGGGAGAGTCATTTAGAATAATGATCTCAACTCATAATAACGCAAGGTTCCTTTAGCCTACACTTTGAACTGCAAAATATTCTGATATTGGTTTAAATTTGCTTTCTGTTCCGTAAGTTATAAAGCTTTGATTATCCCCAAAGATTATGCAATTGTATCTGGTAACAAAATCATGTAACAAATGATGAATAATATAAATTTTATTTAAAGTTACAATTTCATTGCCTAGGAACTTTGTTAAGAAAATCTGTCTCCCTTATTGTCAATTAGACAGCTGCTTCTAAAGAGAAAAAAACAAAGAAAAATGCTTCGTGACAGTTTTTATACTTTAATTGAATAGAAAAAAAGTAAAAAAATAATAATAATTGTACATAAGCTAGAGACATCAAGAGCGCAGTTGAAAATAATGCAGAACAATATGTCAAGTGAATTGAAAACAAATAGCATGGGAGACAGACAAAAACAAGTAGTAATTGGAAAAGAGCTACTGTACAGTTTCATTTATCAGAATAGGCTAAAGGACATCCAGGACATTAATATCAGGACAGAGGGCCAGATGTGGGGATGAGCGCAGGGAGAGGCCAACCAAGAGGGGTCAAGAACGTTCTCTCATCCCCCGAACAGCAAGGGAGAGATAAGAGGATGAGACTGGCACCTCCCTGAGGAATGCTAGAGATGTTTATGGGTTGACCCTGGGAACTACTCTCAGTCTGGGAAGATTCTCTGTATAGGCTGAAGTCAAATAAACCTTGCTGGATTGAATCTGTATGGTGTCCTGGAGTTTCATGGGCTAAACCTGACACCATCCTTGCCATGTGCAGGTGTAAAGCAAAGTCCAAGACCAAATTATTTACATTCAGCACTGCCCCCCAAACTGCATTGCAAGATCCTAGGTTACCTTGCATGCTATAAATCTTCACTTTACATTTTCACTTTTCAATTAAAATAAATATTAGGTTATGCTGTAATAAATATAGTACGTGGCCTAGAAAAGCAACATTCTGTTCAAATTCTGTGGTCACTGTTCCGTGGGGTGGGGGTGGGGGTGGTTATTCTGTAGGCTAAGTTAGGGATTGTGCATCTCCTTTACATGACAAAGACCTACCCAACTCTAATTAGATAGACAGACAGACAGACAGACAGATGGATGATAGATTCATTCATTCATTCTATCAGGATTTTCTCATGGGAAGAAGGTCATCCCGTTCCCTATGCAAAAACAGGTGTTGAGATTATTCTATGCGTTAATATAAACAAAGCATCTTGTGACTCTGTTATGCTTTTTACTGCCACCTACTGTAATGTGTATGTTAGTTATTCAGTGGGGGGGGGGGGGGTGACATGCTGGCAATATAACGGGAGGGCTAGATGCCCAGCCTGTCAGTATTGTCTTGTATAGTTTAATCATGTAGGTTTTATGGGTTATGTAGTTATAACTAGTAACCAAGTAGTGTACCTCTTCTCTGAGAGTGTTTTTTTTAGCCAGAGACTTTGTTGTGGATAAGTCTTGAAAGCTAAGATGAGAAGAAGTCTTTGTTATATCCTATATTTTGTATGCAACTTGTATTTTATGAAGTTTTGCATTTTTATCAATAAAGACCAGTTAGTTTATATTTTCTGACTGGATTTTCTTTGGAAAGCAAACTATGGATATTGCATTTTGCCAGCTCTCATGCTGATGTGTAATTTTCCTGAGAGCAGGATTTTTGGGACCTTTTGCTGCACTCTGCACAACACATTCATGGAACTCTAGTTGTAATGCAAAAAAGGATGAGAGCGGGCAAATTATGTGAAGCTTTCTCCTGTGATGTGGAAAACTGAATTCCATTTGTAATATATCAAACTGTTTTCTTCATTTGGCACTCTTAAATCGTCCAAAACAGGGCTGTTTCACATTATAGTAATTCCCATTTCATCTCATATGATGGGGCATATCAGCCATGTGGCCAGTGAAGGACTTGAATAAGCTAGTAGATCTAAGTATCAGAGCAGTCTGCATACAATAGTTGGTCTCCTACTCTATAATAGTTGGCCATTTCCCAGAGTAAAACGTATTCAACTTTCTTGCAATTATTTACTGAAGCTTTACTTGTTTAAAAAAGCTTTTATCTGAATTTGCCTTTATGTGGCCAGTCGCTACTATCAGGAACATATTTCCCCTTTTCATCACAAAAACTACCTTGAATGCATGTGCCCATTAAGCCAGTCTTTTACTCTGGCTAGCAGTAACTTTCCAAGATGTTGTGCAAAGATTGTCATAATCTTTGGATTCATTTCTTTCTCCCCTGGTTCTTTTATTTTCCTCTGCTTCTTCTGCTAGCAACTCCTCCCCCCCCCTTCTTCTTCCTCCTCCTCCTCCTTCCCTCCTCCTCCTCCTCACTACTTACAGATGCTAGAGATTGAACCTACATGAGTCTCTACACCCAAGCATATACTCATTGTCATGGGAAAAAACATTGCTAGTCTATTATGAAAAAGCTGGATTTCATTATTTCTACGGTATGTGAAATTTTCACTCAGTTTCACATTAATGAGTGATAAAATAGCAAAATAAAAAAGATAGCGTCATTGTTGAACTGAATGAAATTACCTTAAAACAACAACATGTTTTCTGAGTGATATAGTGATACACTCTACTTTGGTTTCTATGGGGCAAACCTAAATACTGCCAAAGTCTTTCTATACCTGCAGTGACCATATATCCTTTATTATAAAGAACAGTCCTTTATTTCAGAAAGCTGTTCTTTAGATTGATTGATTATTCAAAAATTCACTTTTGTCCTTTATTTTGGTAATTTGACTTTTACCCTACAAATGGTGCCACTTAATGCACAGTCTTTCACATTCATGTGAAAAATATGGAAATTGAATTGTCTTTTTAAAATAAATTTACAGATACTGTTGGATTTTAGATATTTTTATTAGAATATGCATTTTTGTAAAGTTTTTCCTAGTTTTGCTCTTGAATTTTCCTTTGTAAAGCAACATTATAAACATAAACAATTAATGTTTTTTATCCTTAGGGGCCTCTTTCAGATTTGCCCCTTCTTCAGGTTTGTCCTTCATTTTTTTCCCCAAGAAAATATGGTCACTGTATCTATACCACAGACACAGTCATGAATTCCTACAGCAGAGGAACAAACTCTCTGGTAGCCCCAGATCCTTCTTCAGAATGAATGGGCACAAAACTGTGAAAATTTTTTTGATAGTTTGGGAGGTTTTAGAGGGCAAAATTAGTGCCTTAAACGTCCCAGAAATAAAGGTAGCTATTTCATTTCCTAAAACTTCTGAAGACCATTAACACTACCACTTCTGAAATGCAGTCTTAAATATATTGCACATCTGATGTGCCCTTCAAGGAAAGATTTGTTTTGTCTTCCCTTTAAGGTACTTAAATAATATTTGTGAAAATGATTGTAACTTTCTCCATATAAATATTGTGTGTGTCCAAAGTAATGATGTTTTAGAAGTAAGGTGTTTTTTCGCTCTCTCTTAATATTGTATTTTAATTAGAAACAATTACATATTTTGATAGATAATAATACAGTAGATGCTTTTTAGGCATCCACATAGTAATAAAATTCTGTTTTTAGGATATTAGTCAGCATTTTCCTTGGCAAGCAAATGAAGTTGGGTCCAGTCCACATGGATAGTTTACCAGAGAGTTGGTGAAATGATTGTTGTAATATTGAATTTGAAGATATAGTGGGGAAAAGAAGTCAAAAGTTGCATGACATGACTCTAGCAACTCCCAGGCTTCTGTTTAGGACAGTCCAGAGGCTCTTAATTTCTTTAAAACTTGGGGCAGCCTGTAGCAGCAACTTCTATCATAAGATTTTTCTATTTGTAAGCTTTATTTCCTTTATATTCATCCAACATTTAAGACAGTTTCTGAATTTAAGATTAACAATATTAGACCTTGCTGCTTTTGTTGTTTCTCCTCCGATTCTGCAATTTTAAGTTCAAGAACACAGACAGCTGAAAATATTAGTACCTACATTGTTTCTGACAGGTACATAATCCATGGAATACTGAGATTATTTATATCCTTGAAGAACTGTCTTCATGTCTTTATTCTCTTGTTGTCACATGAGTTCAAGTTTCCATGGAAACTGAGATGAACTAGGGAATTTGTAAAATCCAAATGAACAGGACCCAGTTGACAATCTTCTGTTTTATAAAACATAACATGCAAATAACAACATAGCTGCAAAAATGAACAGTAGATAAACCCCAAAATGGTTATCTATTGAAGATTTTTTAAAAAGTAATGTTACTGCAATAGTATCCACTTGTTTAAAATGAAAAACTCTCTTAATGCAGTCACAAATGACCCTGCTATGTCACTACATCTTGCAGATATTCCTACCACTGATTGTAGTTGAAGTCTATAACATTTGCATCAGAATCCATGACAGCTTGTAATAGGGCTTGATTAAACCAGTGCAAGTCTTGGGTAATCTGTAATAAATCAGTATTTCTCCACAGGAAGAAAGAGACAAGCAACACTGTGGGTTTAGTATTACACCTTTTTCCTGTTTTTCCTTGGCGTAAAACTCAAGCATAGGAAGACTGAGATTTCTCAAGATTGAAAGAGGATGGTTCATGCCACAAGATTTATTTATCTTAGGGCTGGCTGAGTCAAAGCTATATTGTTTCATTCCAAATACATTTCCTAGTTTCTATGATACAGCTCTGTTGGGTTCCTCCGGTGCCAGCTAGTGTTTCCGTTTGGGATGTCGCTGCTCTCAGTACTAGCGCTCTGCCTTGTCTCAGCTGCATTTAGTAAGACTGGCTTTGCTGACTCTTGAGGTTTCGCCAGGAGTGATGACAAGCCTACTGTTATGACGTCTCATATGTCAGTAAACAAACTCACATCAACTGCCTGGCTAATGAGATGAACTAACAAGGGGGACAAAAAGGGAAGGAAAAAGGAAAAAAGAGGTTGGACACCAAACCATGATAAAGCAATTAAGCAAACCTTTCTGCAGCAGTTGTTTGGTAGTAATAAATATGCAGATTTCAAAGCAAATATTGACTATTCATATTCAGTACCCATCAAAGTACACATATTAATAATCATTTGGTGCAGGCTTAATTTATATACAATAGCTTTTTGGCAGCTGTGCAAGCACACACTACACATGCAGAGCATTTCTGAGAAAACATTCCTTGCAATGCATGACTAATAGGAATGAGAAGTACCATGGATCTGATTCCTGAAATGTGTTTGGCTGCTGCACAGAGCTTCTGTGCAATCCTGGAAAAAGACACAGCTGCTTTAAAGAGTTGCAGCCAGCTGTGGCACTCACAACCACTGTGTGCACTTCAAACACAGAAATGTTGGGCCTCCATTTGCCATACTGCCAGTCCAAATACCTCATCTGCACCATAGTTAAGTCTATATTGCATTTCAGTGTACAGCTGCTAATATGCAATCAACCTGAAAATTTTAACCTCCGCAAATACAGGTTAAGAATGCAATCTTGAAGCTAATCACTACTCTAGGGTATTGCTGGCATTAACAAAGCTTCTTTCAGTAGGTAGTAAGCTACTGAAGACTCATTCAGATGTCTTTAGGGGAACAGATGCAAAAATAATTGAGTTATCTTTACATATGGCCTCATTTAATTTAATATATAAATGAGTTACTTTGGCTGAACCAACAGCTCCCATTTCTGGTAACAGATTTTTTTTTTTCTCAGAAACTTTTCTTGTAGCTTTTTTTTTTTAATTTTAAAAGAAACTAAAAGTGATTGTGTGACTATATTAACCTTTGAATACACGCAATACAGAAATTTAGTAAAGTTAAATTGACACAGTTCAGATTCATTACAATTACTGACAGTAATGAGAATGCAAAACCTTCAAAAGAGATGCATCACAGTGCAAGGGAGCTGATCCAAAGCAAGTTTTTTTTCCTAATAATTAAAGCAGCTGCATCTTTTTCCAGGCTTCTATAGCTGGTTTGGAAGCTGCTTCTGGTGGTCTGCACAGACATAAATACATACTCATCCAGCACAAGCATGGAAAAAGATGCGACTGCTTTCATGTTTGAAGAGTGGTGCTCTGTGTATGATCCAGGACACTACAAAGCACCACTGTAGAAGGGGAAATGCATGTGTGATGATGCTACAGTGAATGTCTTTGTGTTGGATATTGTGATGCAAGTACACTGTTGTGGCACTGGCATGATGACATCATCACATTCATATTGTCATTTTGACATCAACATGGTCTGTTAAGCAGAGATCCCTCTGCTTAGATTCCATACCAATGTGGACACTACAGTTTTAATGTAGTGTATCTGAGAAAATGGAAAGAGATGATGAATGCCATACCACAGGGTTCAGTCTTATGCCTTGTATTGTTCAATATGTTTATAAATAACTTGATGAGGGAATAGGAAACAGGATTATGAAATTTGTGGATGGTACAGAGATGGGGAGGAATAGCAAATACCATACTGTACAGGGCAGTATCAAGATTCAGGAGCATCTTGAGACTCTGGAAAAATGGGCAAGAACCAGCAAGATGGATTTCAACAGGAGCCAATCCAGAGCCCTGTATCTGGGTAGGAAAAATCAAATGCATGAATATAGAGTATAGTTGTAGTTGTTTTTATTATTATGTTAAATTTATTATAGCTGCCCAACTCCAATGAACTGTGGTATATTTAGCCTGGAGAAGAGAAGACTGTGAGATGCCTGAAGTGCTGTCATGCTGAAGACAGGGCAGACTTGTTCAAAGTTATTCCAAAAGATGGGATATAGAACCATGGGCTTAAATTGCAAGGATGCTGATTTCATGGGGGCATTAGGAGAATATTCCTAATGGTAAGAAATGTTCAAGAATATAACAGGCTTCCTTGGGAAGTAGTAGACTCTTCTTCATTGGAGACATTTAAAAAGATTTAGATTTAGGGGTTGGACTAGATGACATTTAAGGTAATTTTCCAATTATTATTATGAATACTTTCCTATATGGATCAATTGTCTGATTTAACAAAACTATGTCAATTTTTTTTTTCAACATAGCAAATGGTGTTTGCTATGAAACGGCAGTATGAAAAGTATGTTAAGCAGTATGAAAAGTCAGTTAACTTTCTCCAGTGTTTGCTCTGGTAATACATCTAAACATACTTCTTAATATTGAAGTCTGTGGGTAAATAACACTACTAAGACAAATATTGTGATTATATTTCTTTAAGATAAACCTTGCGTAAGGTAATGAAAGATGTTACGAAGTAAATCCTTGGAGTTTAATTTGCTCAGATTGCGTCCACATCATTCAAGATTGCACCTGAAGATCAGAATCTCTGGCACCACACTTCTGTATCAAATAAAACTTGGCTGTTGATATGTAATGAAGCCATCCTCAATATAAATTTGTATTGTAAATCTTCTTTTTAACCATTCAAATGTATTATCCCTGGAAGATAACCATGCTTCTCATCCCATCCATATACACAGTATCATCCATTACATAGGAAGAAGATAACATGAACGTTGCAGGACGGCTGTGGAAATATCCTTTTAAAAAGAATCCATGTCAGCAGTACTACACAACACACCCGACCTAATGAAATGCACCAAGATCGAAATGCCTAGAAACATGGACCTCATCAACCTCTGCTTCACTACCTATTTTCAGTTTAATTGACAAATATACCAACAAATCAGAGGTACACCCATGGGATCACCACTCTCAGGACTCATAAGTCTAGGAACTATAGATTGTAATGCAGCATCTAGAAACTATAGCACTTCCATGCATACAACCAAAAGTATGGATCCGGTATGTAGATGACACCTTTGTTATAATAAAAAAGGAACAACTAGAGAAGACACATGAAACTATCAACAACATCTAAAAAGGAATAAAATTTGCTAGAGAGGAAGAAAACAACAACACACTACCCTTCCTGGATATCCTCATCAGTAGAGGAAACAAAAGCAAATTAGAAACTCAAGTTCTATCAGAAAACAACCCACACTAACCAACTACTCTATTACCAAAGCAACAACCCAACCTCCCACAAGAGAAGCTGTGTAAGAACATTATTCAAATAAGTGCAAACGCATTGCAGCAACCCAGAACAGCAGAAAAAGGAAACAGACCACCTATACAACATCTTCCAACAAAATGGATATCCACACAATTTTATCAAAAAGTGCCTGACCACTCAACCTACTACAACACAACCAACACAAGCTATGAAAACGATAACACTGCCACACATCAAAAATGTCTCAGAAACAATCAAGAGACTATTACAACCACATGGCATCTCTGTAGCACACAAGCCAACTAAAGCCCTCCAAAACAGCTTAAGTAAACCAAAAGACCCAGTAGCCCAAGAAGAAAAAACAGGAGTCATCTACAACATACAGTGTAAGGACTGTAACAACCATTATGTAGGACAGACAGGCAGAAGACTAGCAGAGCACATCCATGAACACCAACTAGCAGTCAAAAGATACAATAAAAACTCCTTAATCTCACAACAGATGGACAGACTTAACCATAGTTTCAACTGGGAAACTGTCAGCATCTTAGACCAAGCTAAATCCAGAAATGCAAGGGAATTCTTGGAAGCTTGGTACTCAGACAAGACAGCCATCAACAGGCACACAGAGATAAACGATTTCTACACACTATTCAAAAGAGATAGTAAAAAGGAAACAAAAAGACCACAACATCTCTTTGCGTGCAATCATCATTCAGGTAAGCAGAGATTAACACCAAGATTAACACCAGACAATCAAGCAATAAACAATACCCTAATCAAGGCACTACCAAGCCGGGGGGGGGGGGGCTGCATCCCCACCAATGCTGGCAGGGCAGTAAACAGAGAGCAAACCCCACTCCATGCTAGCACTGAAGATGTTACCTAGCTGGGTAATGAAATGTTTACCAGGAAACAACCAAGCTCAGAGAACCCCAAGGACTCCACAAATACTTTTAACTTTGCACACAGAGTTTAGAGAGAATAGTGGAACTTCTGATTCTTTTCCTTGTGGCCTATGTTGGGAGTCAGCAACATTTTTAGATGCCAGATGCTATTCAATGATTTTGCATGCGTGCTAAAACATTTGCCAAAATCTCATGTCAGAGATCTCACCCTGCAAATTTACATGGTTTCAGTGAAAGTATTGACATGTCACATGGTTTCAAGCAACAACCCCAACATTTTGCAAAGTTTTATGGTTCTCCTTCATTTATTATTATATTTATTTTTTATTAATTAAATTGGTATGCTATTGAATCATTCTGACTCCTGGTGGCTTACAACAAAGGAAAACACAATAAAAGCATTCACCATAACAAGAGCAAATACAGATATAGTAAAAAGCTTCATGAGAACAAGGAGGGTTGGGGCATAAATTAACAAAAATGTACTGCACATCCCCTGTAAAGCAAAACCCAGAATCTATCAGAAACCAAAACCACTGTTAAAAAAGGAAGAAAACAAACCCATAATAAAGAACAAGTGATAATGGCAAAGGACCGTATCTGAAATACCTTGCAGAAGAGTTCAGTCTTTGCAAGCTTCCAAAAAGCCTTGACTGAGGGGGCCAGTCTGACTTGAAGAGGAAGACTGCCCAAACAATAGGCACCATTGATGAAAAACAACAATTTCTAGCCTTCACCCCCTTTGCTTCATGAATATGGGGCACTACTAACAGTATCTCCCAGGAGGTCCTCTTTGGACTGCTTGTTGGAGTAGATGATCCTTGGTGCCAAGCCACGCAGGGCTTTATAAGTCAAAACTAGACTCTCAATTGCACCCTTTCGGTAACCAATGCAAAACCCACAAGTTGGATGCAATATGATCATAGCAACTAGCACTAATCCACAAGCAGACCACGGCATTTTCCACTGTCATTTAAAATACGGGTAGGTCTCAGTTAACAACCACTTGTTCAGCGACCATTCAAAGTTAGGATGGCGCTGAACAAATGGTACTTATGACCGGTCCTCAAAGTTCTGGCCATCCCAGTACCCCTGTGGTCATGTGATCATGATCTGGGCATTTGGCAACTGGCTCACACTTAAGACAGTTGCAGTGTCCTACAGTCATGTGATTGCCATTTACAATCTTCCCTGCCGGCTTCCCACAAGCAAAGTCAATGGGGAAGCTGGAAGGGAAGATTGTAAGTCGCTCCTGCCACTTTTTTTCCTGAAGAGCTTAGCTACAGGTCTCATGCTTCGTAGCACATACTTGTAGCCACAGCACCCCCTCCCCAGCACCCTCTTCCCAGCCCACACACACTCATGTGGTGCTGCAGGACCCTCTTTCCCAGCCTGCATGGATTCACACAGCATAGCAACGCCTTCTCCCCAGCCTGCAGGGACTAGTGCAGTGCAGCAGCACCCCCTTCCCCCACCCAGCCGGACTTGCACCTCACAGCAGCCTGCACACACACACACGTGGCACTGCAGCACCTTCTACCCAGCCCACACGGACTTGCACAGCACTGCAGCACCCCCTCCCCAGCCTGCACGCACTTGTGCAGCACCACACCATCCCTCCCCAGCACATACGCACTCCAGTGGTGCCACAGCACCCCTTCCCAGCATGCACTCACATGGCGCTGCAGCACACTGTCCCCTGCACACACTTGTGTGGCACCGTAGCACCCCCCACCTCACTCCATAGTTCTCACCCACTCACCTCCCTCCTTACGAGCCACCCAGGACTTGCGACTTTCTGTCAGCTTCCCCATTGACTTTGTTTGTGGGAAGTCGGCAGGAAGTCACAAGTCACAGTCAGGTGAGGTCCCCGCTTAATGACCTGCGAGCTTGCTTAACAATGGCAATGGAGACTACAGGGATTGCCATGGCTAAGTGATGTGGTCATGTGACATCACACTTTATAACTGCATTGCTTAGCGATGGAAATTCTGGTCCCAATTACTGTTAGGTGAGGACTACCATTATCATGTGAGAACCCCAACATCTTGAAGGATTTGTTGATCATATCACATGAGACTTGGGCCATTTGAGAGAGAGAGAGAGAGAGAGGGAGGGAGGGAGGGAGGGAGGGAGATGCGCTCTGCATGCTACCTGTACTGCCCATCTTTAGTTTATATTCATGTACCAGAGAAGCTCATGCTTGCTACATATCATTTATTTCATTTCTTATTCTGGGCACGGTTATGCTTCTGGCAAGAAACAAATAAACATATTTGAACTTAACAGCTACCTTTCCCTGATTTTATAATGCCTTCTTCAGCTGCTACTTTTATTATTTTCATTTTTATGTTTGGTAGTGTTGTTTTTATTGCTTTTATTATGAAGTTGGTACTATGGATATTCTGTTTATACATACATACATACATACATACATACTACATAAACTACCGAGAGTTTTTTTTTTATTGTAGCAGGATCGAAATGTGTTAAATAAATAAATAAGTAAATAATAAGTTAAAAATTAAGTCCATCATTTATGTAGATTTAAAATAACACATTTGCCACAGAAACTGCAATGCAGAATTTTCTAGCTAGAACGTCTTCTGTTCATTTAGGAGTCTTTACATTTTTAAACATTTCTTTTCTTTTTAACCTAGCTTCTCACTAAGAGAAGATTAATCCAATCTTTCATGTGTTATCTTCAATTTCTACCAAGGGAGCATTTGTAATAAGACAATTTTCTATATGAGGATCTTCTGTCTTTTTACCACATTAACTTGGGAGCTTATTTTATTTTTCCTGCAAACTTGGCAAATAAAGCAGCAATTTTCTTCACAACTATGTTTCTGAAACTATGTTCTGTTTTAAATATTCTAAACCCAAAGTGAACATACTATATCCCTCTTTTCAGCTTTCCAGAAGTTGCCACCAAATTGTGGTTTTTAATGTAATGCAAGAGTAGCGTGGTAATTAAATACCTGGAAAGCAATCAAATTCTCTTTTTCATCCTGACTTAAACTTTAGCATTTGTCCTGGCCCCACATGTGTTTTTACAGCACAGCCCCTGACATGTCCGTCAGAAGCCAAGAATAGCTCTTGATCTCCCTTGCAAAAAGTTGTGTTGCCTGTTCTGAAGTCTAAAATGCACATTACGCCAATATTACTTGTTAGGCCAATTGAGAATCACAAAATAGCGTGGAGGGCTTTGAGTTCTTCAAAACTCTTTTGCATGATGGGTAAACAAAGCAAAAAGGAGGAAGAATAAATGGAAGGACTTAATGAATTTTAGCAGCGTTTCTACGAGTAGCCTACAGACAGTTGGATAGCTGGATTTTATATAAAAAATCCGTTACTGTATGCTTGCCTCTTCAGCCCACTTGACCTTGGAAGAATCCTGGACACAGTGATATCATCTTAGCACCTTGAATGACTCTAGCCCTTCCCACATTCTATTTTAAGACTGTAACAAAAAGCAGATGTCATGGTTTGAACAGCAGCCACATTTACAATCCCACACCTCATATTGATTTTACTTATCGTTTTATCTGGTTCAAAGTTTTAGACAACTCAAAACCCACTCTGAATGATGCACATGCATCAGAAGAATGAAATGTTTTTATTTTGTTTTGTTTGAAAACATGCAAACTGTTTTGTATCTAATTCATGAATTAGATTTCTAAGGACTTCAGAATTTTTTTTTTTAAATGGGCAATACAGTTCATTTGCTTTTTTGTGATTCTAAAGAGTAAATTTCAACTCTGACATAAAGCACAACATTTAGGTTGCAGTGTCTGCAGTAACTAACTGAGTGGTCATAATATCCAAGTTTGGGAGGGCCAGAGGCCTTGTAAGAGATTTCTGCTTATCTTACTTTGCTGGTCACAAACTGGTCTTTACCAGTTCTCTCTTCTCAAGCTCATATCTGAGAACATCTCAAAGTGTTGAGCTGTTAATCCACAAAGCATGATATGGGAAGGCACAGATCTTTTGGAGTAAATGATTGCCCTAAAGCTTTGTTTGAAGAAACCCCAGAGTAAGGCACTGAAGAAGGCAGCTGCCCCAGAGAAAGCTACACCCACTTCAGTGCTCACTTTGAAGCCCTCCTTTTGCGGTATTGACCAGCCGACCACTCCAGGACAGGTTGGAAATGCAGAATCAGCCACCTTTCTTCATCTGACCATGTTGCTTTCCTTTACCAAAATGGACCTCATCCATTTTCCATGGTACTCCATTTGCACATTCCGTCACCATGAGGTATTTTCTAGTCATGCACCAGCAATATATTTGTTACTACTTCCTTTGTTGGCTACTCCCTTCTTTTTGACTTCTTTTTCCACATATCATCTTACTTTCGAATATGTTTTGGCTCCTGTAACTCTATTTTCCCTTCTTTTTAATGGTATCTTGACTTTTCATTTTACAAGTATCATTTTTTAGTAGAAATGTAAGATTAGTCTCCTTACTTTCCACCTGCATCTCTCTTTACCAATGACATACCCTTTCATTTGATAGTTAATTCTGCTCCTGCACTGAATTTAAAGCACTTCCATGCCATCACTTCAGAAGTAGTTAGCAGATGATCCATGATTGTATTCTCTGCTAGCTTGAAATGCTAGAAACAAGGAGCAAAATTCACTGCCCCACCTCAAGCTATTCAAGATCCTGCAACAATAAAAATTCCAGCATCCCTAATTCTGACCCAGTGGAAAGAAAATTGAAAAGGCAGTTTATACTTTCTATGCTCACTCATCCCATCCTGAAGAGATATGGATCTCTGAGAAACATGTGTTCACACTCTGAGCTATTGAGCAGAAGCTGCAAAACCACTAACTAGCATCTTCTTTACAGTACCTGAAGTTCAGGAGTTAAAAGGGGATGTGTGGCAAGAGTTCATTCCAATCGGGAAATTCAGCTCAATTTTCCAATACTGCTGATTTCATGGAAGCCCAGAAGCCCAGAACTATTTCAGAAAAAATAGTATTTGTGGAAGTATTCTCAGACATACTTGTTTAATTCAGATTGTCCGAAGTATTCCTCATTCATTTTTAAGTTTCTTTTAACTAGCCCTAAGTTTGTAAATCTATGAGCAATTGGTTTGTAATAACAAGGAACAAAAACAACAAAATCAAAATTTAAGAATAATGATAAATTTGAAAGAGTTTCAGGTTATCAATTAACTGACACTTTCTGCTGTAATTGCAATTCACACAATAGCTTGTTTTGACCATACTCATAGCTCAGTCAGTTGGTCATGCTAGTGGGGAAGGTTAGGATTGAATTGCACATATTATAAGGAATTCCATTTATTTTTTCTTCTGTCAGTCGACTATAATCAAGAGCACAGAAGAATAGTGAGTGCATAATTCTTTATTGGCCAATGGTTTCCCTCATAAAACACTCCCAACTATTTATTGTAGATTGGATATGATAGGCACATGCCAGTTCCCTTCCCTGAAATGTTGCCATCTAGTGTTCCTCAGAAGTGTGCCTCTGTTATATTTTTATTGTGCTATTGTTGGTTTTAAGTCTTTGTTCATTACCCAGAATCACTGTCGTAAGATGGATGGCTATCTAAATTGGAGAGAGAGAGAGATGATGGATGATAGATAGATAGATAGATAGATAGATAGATAGATAGATAGATAGATGGATGATGGACAGACAATAAAACGGTCATTGCTAGGACTGTTTCTATTGCCTCTAAACTTCATTGCAAGCATCTGCATGAATACATAAACTCTGGATAGTAATGGAACCATTCATCTTGGTCCTTCCTGCTGCCTTATGTCAAGGCTTAGTTAGTAGCTGGAAAAGGGTGGACTTGTCTGAAGGGGAAAGCAGAAATATAGAGTATATAAACAAGCATTGTCATCAACAGATACTCTGAGGGTAAGACATAAGATGAAATCTGAGTCTTTAAAGAGGGTGCGGCTCCAAACAAGTGTGAGAGGTTTGAGATCTATCTATTATGGCTACCATTTCCTGGAATGCAACCAAGATATATTTCCTAGCCATGTTCATCCTCATTTCTATGGGACTTCTACCCTCAATTCACGTAGCTTAACAAACTCTAAGGAGGAGTTCTATTGAAGGTTGGCTGAAAGCAAATAGAATTCTTTTTGGTGTCTATGAGAAAATTTCTGCTCAAATTCAGCTGAATAAACATAGAAGTTTTCTTCAGATCTTGCTGCTTTAGGATCTGAAGAACAGGAAAGTGAGCACAGACCAAGGTCAATTCTGTATGACCTTTTTCTTCACACAGTTTGCAGCTTCAATGAGTGCAGGCAAATAATTTTAAAAAGTGTCTAAGTTACAGTGGGAACTTGAAGATACTCTAGAAGCTGGAAAATACATTCCCTAACATCTTTTGGTACACAACTGAGTGTCTCATGTAGCTCACAGTGTTTACATTATGAAAAAAGAGAGTTTGTACTAATGAACTAAAATGTAGTAATTATCTTAATGTGGCCTAAAAATATTCTACTGAGTTTGAATAAACTCCATTCATATGACCCTGATGACCTTTTGAACTCTGAATAAATCTTGATTATCTAAACAATAGTGATACGTCAAAAGAGCTTCAAATCATGGAACTGTCAACTCAGTAACTGCTTAAACATCTGTATTCACATAAGCTAGGAAAAGCTTTTTTTATAAAGAAATAAAATCTCTATTATTTTCAATAATTAGCATAATGAGCAGCTCCATTATTTCTGGAAAATCATTTAATTGGGAATAAAAGGAAACATACAACTTCTCATTATAGCTTTCTGTTGAATTAATTGAATCAGCCTTTCCCTCCCCATTCCCATTGGCAGGTTTGCTGAAATGTCTTGGGTAATGAAGAAAATATTCTTAGCCTTCCAGGTATGTTCATAGCTGTTGGAACTTTTAAAATGTAAGCATTGTTCTCATTTGAATATTTCTTTTGTTTAATGATTAAAACACTCTACTTCTTCTCTTTGACTCTAGGCCTTCCTTTCCATCTACCCTGCCTTGATCCTGAGGCTTTTGTAGCAGGATCTTAGCTGCCTTGGCATTGAGGAAAACAGCCTAGCTAGCACAGTGAAAACCAATGTGATTTGGATAGAAAATTTCAGTTTGGACAGAGGTCATCTGGGTTTAAAGCCTGTGCTCCACTATGAATTTAAGAGGTGACCTTGATCCAGACATTGGTTTTTCTGCTTAACCCACATCAATGCTTCTGTTGCAAGCATAACAACTTTAAAAGAGGGGAAAAAGAAGGGGGCGGGAGGAAAAGGGGAATCAGAAAACCTGGATGAAGGCAGAGAGATAAAGTAGGACTTAGAAAAATCAGAGGTTTTGTAACAGAAGAGGCTAGGCACTGAATGGAAGCAAACAGGAGGCAAGCAGTTGGAAGCCATATGCGAGCAAAACTAAACATTATATATTTTTAATTAGCTTAATGGGAGGAGAAGACAGATAAACAAAACAAACATAACTGTTGGTTTAGGAGAAGATCCTCCCCATCTTAATTTGAATAATATCTTTAGAAGGATCAACAAAAATGTTACAAAATTATATACAAGCTTCCAAATTCTCATCCAGTGAAGTGGCAGAAAAAGATCTCATCCAATTATGAGTACTCAAGAAATCAAAAAGAGCTGGTTACCTATGTGTAACTTCAATTCTTCCACTAATCATATGTGAATTCACACACTTTATGTGCCTGTGCTGAAGCCCTGTCCTCCACATATGGTCAGGTATGTCTCCTAGTAAACTTCCTTTGTTCCTGAATTCAACACAACCAATTTTAGAAGGAATATTTGCATCACTTGGCACCAACCAGAGAAGACAGGCAGGTTATGTGAATTCACAGGTGACCATTCAGAGAAATGCAAATAAGGAGCTTTTTTTCTCCCTCCTACCACTGTAGTCTTTGTGGTTTTTATATATGGGTGAATGGCTAGCTTATTACCTGGAGAAAGGTCTGATCGAAAGGGAGAACAATTTACTCATTGCCCAGTTCTATGGTTGTTGCTATCTATCTGTCAAATGTCGGCAGAGAGTCACAACCCTGTAGACTGGCCTTTCCTGTAAGAGATATTGGTTCTTCTGGAAAGACACCATCCTATCCAAGTGGAAGGTACATACTCTTTACCTACAGAGGCAATTGCACAACCTCTCCAAAGGTGCACATGGATTGGGAAAAATGATAGGGAGTATAATTTGTTGATTCAGCAGGAATGTAGAGATAGATGTAAGGAAAATGGAAATGTCCAGTTGAAGGCCTTCTTTATTATATGAAGAATGAGGAAATGTCTCTGCATATGGCACATAACTCTCCTACTACACCACCTGATGTAAGCTACAGAAAATGCTATCTTCCATAAGAGGAGGTGTGGAAGCAATAGCCATGGATTCAAAAGGCTTAGCCCATGCAGAAAAAGAGGTTTTGAAACCAGTATGTGGAGGGCACGGGTTTTATTTCTTTTTCTGACCTAATTGGGATCAGGTGGGGCAGATCTCTTTCAAGTCTCAGACTATTTAGGATTCTTATTACCAACAGCAGTGTGGTATAAACCTATGGTTTTCTAGAAAGAGGAAGGGAATTCAATTACGTTTGAAAAGTCCTGAAGAAACATCTGCGACATGGCAAATGCTTTGGAAGGAGGTGAAGGAGCTACGTTGGAATCTGCTCGAACTGTAAATCCCAAATTTGTGCCACCTCATGGCTTCCTGAGCTATCCATAAAAAAGAAAGCATAGCAAACCGATATAAGAAGTTTTTTTTGGAAGGAATGTTTAGTTAAAGGGAACCAAACCTTCTGCAGTTAAAAAAGAAGTATATTGAAAAGTCGTGTCTACTTTTGATGTGCAGAATCGATGCTTCTTATTATTGCAAATAACTGGGGTTTTCTTTATAAAAATGAACAAGGAGGAGGAGCAGGATAAGGAGGATCAACAAGAACTGCATGAGTAGCTTCACAAAACTTTCAGGTAAGGTTGCCATCTTTTTTTCTAACAGTGTTGCTTTCTGAAAAGGTGATATTTGTGTTTGCATATGTATGGGATAGCTTGTGTAATACTGTGCTCCAGCTGCTGAGTGACAACTCAGGAGGAAAGAAACAACACATTTTTATGCCTTGGTGCAGGCTGGATGCTAGGCTGGCACTGTGCAGATGTCAAACATGTAAAGAAATCTTCCATAGTTTAAAAGAAAGAGACTTGGCACATTTCATCAAGATCAACTGTGTTCTCTGCTTTAGCATAGTGCAGTCTTTTAATGGAGTATGCAAATATCAGGTATCTGCTACGAGAGAGAGAGAGAGAGAGATGTAAGAAGTATATAGAACAGTAGGTGGATTATAAAAAGGGTAAATATGGAAAACTGACAGAACAGAAAACTGTAAAATCCTGAAATTTCAACATGAACCCAATTATGTTGATCCACATGTTTATATAGTCAAGAAGCAGCTGTTTGTCTATATAAAGATAGGAAAGATTTCTAAGGCTCTGCAAACACAAAGGGTCTCTTCTACTCAGAAAACTTCAGTTCTGATAGTGTTACACAGGAAAAACAAAAGATTCAATGGGGTACAAATAGAGTTGATAGGTGATGCTGGAAGAGCAGCAAGCTTAAAACATTACCGGACAGGGCACTTACAAGTAGCCTGTCTTGCCCCACTGTTGGGACTCTTGTGGTTTCTAGAAATTAAGGTACTTTTTATGAATTTATACTCTGCAATTCAGTTGATGGCACCCACGCTTTCCTCCTGGAAAGGGGGCTGAGAGGACAGGCTGAGACAAAAACGGTTGATTCTGAGCCAGTGCATCTATTGAGTTCCATGTGTACAAGCAAGATTCATGTTTTTATAAGCAGAATAATATTGCAAAACAGGATGTTTTCTTTGTAGTGAAAACAAAATGAGATACTTCTGCACGTGAAGATCGCTGATGTGTACACACCATAGCCAATGTCCAATTTGTATCTATGTGTGTTTATACACAAATACAAACAAACACAAACACTCACACTTATATAGTATAAGGGTTTGCAAACTGTTCAGGCTGTGGAAGCTGTTAGCTTTTTTGTTAAAAAAAAAAAAGTCTCAGGACCTTTGTTCAAGAGGCAAAGCTCTAATGTCAGAACATTGGCTGTGTTCAAGTGAATTTTTCCCCCCTCCTGGAACACAGCTCTAGAAAACTAGTGTACTACAGCGACTATCTAACAATATGATTTATTTTCAGTGCAAACTGACAAAAGAGTGCTATGACATTATCATGCTTCTTATCCTAATAGCACCTGAACATCTTGGTTAGAAAGCACATTGTCTTCTACTGCCGCTTCACAGCTTGATACTTCGAAAGATATTCCCTTGAAGGCCAATTAGTTGGAGTTTATTACAGCAACATGAAAAACCATCTTACAGGAGGAACTCTGCCATATGCAATTTTTTTAAAAAGTTGAAAAACGCATTTTTATGAAGGTGATTTCACTATGGCATTTATTTAAGTAGCATTTAATTAACATTTGTATTCCTATTGTAAATTCTTAACTTCTGAAAGCATAAAGCAGAAGAAACTTCAGAGCAGTGACTGATTTATTTGTATCAGATTGTAGATATTGTGGAGAAATGTAATAATCTTATCTTAAAAGTATTTTGGTGATTGATCTCTGGAACAATCTTCCCCCAACATATGACAGGCTCCAATTCTCCTCACCTTTAGGAAAACTGTTAAGACCTGGCTCTTCCCTCGGGCATTAGGGGCCAATTGAGTGAGAGTCTTCCTTTTGGTTGTTCTGTTAGGCGCCAGCCACCATTTTATGTTTTGCATTTATATATTGTAAAGCAGCTTTTCTCAACTTTCTGACCCTGGAGGAACCCTTGAAATATTTTTCAGGCCTTGGGGAACCCCTGCACATTCAGGGTCAAATATAGGCCAGAAGTTACAAAATTATTATATTCGTTTCATGCGTAGACCTGTATATATGCATTAACAGCATTCTTAAACTAAAAATAAAGAATGAAACTTTCCTCCTTAATGTGGAACCTGTGCTTGTTTTTTTACTGCACAAATGTTCAATTCTGGGCCAAACTTAAAATAAGCACACACAGATTTCTTCTTCAACTAAAATAAGACAATTTCTGTCTTTGCTTTTGATGTTTGTTAAATAAGAAAAATGTAAGAAGTTAAAAACTGCAGCAAAATGTTCAGTGCCTTCCTATGAATGGCAGGATATTCTTCTTTCACAGAAATCCAGAATTTGTCCATGGACAGATCAGTGAATTTCATCTTGAGTGTACAATCAGACTGCAACTCACAAAGTTCTTCCTCTTCCTTCAAAGTGAAGTTCTCAGGCTGAGCAGAAGATGCAGAGAAAGGATTCCTTGCCCAGTCATACCTTTGTGTTGAAAGTACTGATCAATTTTGTTCTGCGGTACATCCAGGTGATTTTCAATTAGATTTCAGGTATCCTTCCTCACTCTCAAGCCCAAGCAGCAGTAGGAACATTTCAATATTTCCTTTTGCAACATGATTTTTCCAAACGTTCAGTTTTCTTTTAAATCTTGTCATTTGAAGTCAAAACATTTTCTCCAGTGCCTTGCAGAGGCTTGTTCAGCTGGTTCATATGTTGAAAGATGTCCACTAAGCATGCTAGTTTCTGCAACCATTCTCCATCTTCAAAGCACTAAGCAAAATGTGGAATACTATTTTCTTGAAAATACTCTTGCAATTCTGCCTTCAGCTCAAACACCCTGTTGAGAACTCTTCCTCTGCTGAGCCACCGTATATCTGTGTGTAACAGGAGACATATGTGCTCTTTGTCCAGGTTTTCACACAGTTTTTTTAAAACATTCTTGAGTGAACCGGTCTTTGTTCAATAAAGTTATCCATTTTTGTAGCATCATCCAGAACTTTTTTCATTTCATCTCCAAGAGTTTTTGACACCAACACTTCTCTATGAACAAAGCAGTGTGCTATGACAACATCATTCTTACAAGAGAAATGAAGCCTCTCATGGAGCCAACCATTGATGGAGCACCATCAGTACAGATGCCAACACAGTTCCTCCAAGACAGACTTTTTGTTTCCAGATATGAAGACAAAACTTTAAATACATATTGGCCTTTGCATGTTTGATGTAGTTCTTTGCAGCAGAAAAAGTTTTATTGAATTTCACCATCATTTACAAATCTTACAAATGCCATAACATGACATTTATTGGTGAAATCTGTTGACTCATCAACTTGGATAGAAAAGCTGCTGTTCTTCAGTTTATCATACAAAACTTCTTCTGCATCATGTGGTATCTCATCAATACACTGACTTATTGTACTGTTTGACAGTGGAAACTTTTCCATTTCTTGTACTGCATCCGGTCCTAGCATTTTTCCCACTATTATATTACATGCTGGCATGATTACTCTCTCACTGAAAGCGTGACTTTTACTTTGTTGTGTAATAAGTTCTGCTACTAAATAACTTGCTTCTTAGGCTTTTTTATTCTGTTTGTTTTATTCTTTATTTTTTTACTCTGTTCTGTGATTCTAATAGCTTTTTAAAATAATCAGAACTTTTATTTGTCATAGGGCTGTGATTGGTAGTTAAGCTTTTTTTTTTTTTTTAATTTTCCTAGAGATATTGCTACATTTGTAAATTGTTTGCCACAGATGAGGCACAACAGAATAGGACAACCTGGATCACCAGTCCATGTAAAAGCCATTGATAAATAGCTTTCATTGTAAAGATGGATTTTTTTCCCCATTGATGTACTGGTGCAGGGAAATGCTTCAGAAGATTTAAATTCTTCATTATCATTGTCATCATTAAATTTATTGGTATTGTTCAATCTAGAATCCTCCTCTTCTCTCTCACAGCTCCACTTCAAAAATCGCCACATTGGACCCTCAGACATGACTGAATAAACGTGTACAAAATATATTTAAAATAACAGGATAAAATAACTACAGGAAAACCACAGGGAAAAGATGCAGGATGGAGAGACTGATCTCACAGACTAAGCTGAATGAGTCCATTAATTTCTTGAAAAATGCACTTCTCTCTCCCCTTCCTTCAGTGTATTCCTCCCTTCCTGCAATGTAGCATTCACCTGTTATCAATGGTCTCCCCTATCTCATGTCAACAATTAAGAATGGATTCAATGAAATAAACACAGTCCTACAGCACACTACCAGAGAGCTCAGAAAGAGCTGTAACTAGATTTTTGTTCAGTCTCTGCTCATCACCATGAGAGCGCATTGCCAGAATTTGAAATAATTTTTTAAATAAATCATGATCTCCCAGAGAACTCCTAGTGACCTTTCACAGAACCCCAGAGTTCAATGGAACCCTGGTTGAAAAACCCTGTTGTAAAGGCTTATTGTTATATGGTGAATTTTCTTTTATTTATTGTTTGCTTTTTATGCTGTACATAAAAAACCCAGGGTCACACTGTTTGAGTTGTGCAGCCTTCTAGATCTTGAAAATAAATAAAATAAAATAAAAGCTTCTGCTTCGTTTATGAGCCTCATTTCTACAAAATAATTCAACCAGAGCACAAAAATGATACAGTGAGGCTGAGTCTTTTTTTCTACTCATCCATGGACAAAACTTTAGCTTGTTCTAGATAGGCATTTTTAGATATTATATATGTGAACACATACATAATGTATATGTGTACATGTATGTTTATTTATAGAAGTGTGTGTGAATATCTATTATTTCACATCAATTTTGTGTGTGTGATTCTCCATTCTTCTGCTTAGATCATAAACCTAGATTCATAATATTATGACTTGAAAGAATGTAGAATGCTCTGTTATTCTACCACATTATTATAGAAGAATCCCAATACCCTAGAAAGTTTATAGAAATAACAACTTACCATGTAAACATTATACTACGTATTTTGTAAATTTTCCATTTCTGCCTTTCAAGAATCTGCTTTTGTTCATTTAGTTCAAAAATTGATAGAAAATACTTTCTGGATTCACAGAGAAGACTGAACTATAATGTACAGTTGTAAAACTTTCTATTGAGATCACTCAGGCAGAAGAATATATAAGTAGTAATTATAGCAGCCCTTTTCAATTTGCCAAATGTGGATTAAAATATATGCCCAAGTGTAAGGAGTAGTGTTTCCAACAAGATTTTATTTCATACTTAATAAATAATTTTTCTGACATAGTGTTCTGTAGATAACCTTTCAAACTAATCTCCCTAATCATTTTTTTCCATATATTTAGCAGTTACAGCCTGCAGAGTATATTCTATGAAATAAAGCTGAACCTTGAGAGAAATGGTGGTAGTGCAAAGCAGAGCCTTGTCAGCTATGGCATGTTCATTATGGTACACCTTTCTTCTAGTACCCTGTCAGATCTTACTTTTATTTTATAGCTGCTGAATATCTGATTATTCAATGCTGCTTATGGTTTACCATTTTCTTTGCTGGCTTATTGTTGTACTATAGTTTTATTATTTACATTCTAAACTGAGAACCACTGATGTGGGTGGATTGGAAATATTTATTAAATAGATACAAAATGAATAAAATAATGTAATGGGGGTGGAGGAAATGAACCAGTTGGAGGAAGTAGAGTGTTCATATCCTTCTTTCCACCTGCGGTGGCTTATTGACCACAAGTTCTAAAGTTTGCAATGATAGTTTCGATGGGGCCACCAAAATCTAAAAGATTCTGGAATATCATAACTTTGCTTTGGTAGCAACAAGAGATCTGCCTGCCTTCCATCATTTTGATTAAGCTGATTTGCAGAAAACATCTTGATATCTCAGGACAACAGAGAATCCAAGTGTCTGGACTTCTCTGAGTTCACATCAGGGCAACTTTCTCAGGATGGTTAGGGCAATGGAGAAACAGTTGCAACAAATGGAATCCAAGAAGTACATTACCTAACTCACCAAGTTTAATATAGTCCTTGAATTAGATATTAGGACTGGGCAATTTTTATTTTCATGAATACTGTATTATTTGCTCTGTGCCTTTATAAGATGGTATGATAAAAATTAATTAATTATTAGGAGCTAGTCTCTCTCATTTGATCTTTTTATGGTTTCTTCTTTTGACAAGAAAGAAAGAATACTTGGGGGAAAATGCCTTAATTAGTTTTCTCCCCTTCTTGAAAGGCAGCATGCAAGCAACAATAATAAAGAGAATATTAGAAAGTCAGATGCATTAACTGAGACTTACTTTGCTTTTGCTTCAGCATCCTCATATGCTTTATTGGAAACATCATCCAGGCCTCCAATCAAATGTTTGAAAGAGCTGTAAAATTAAGGCACATATTAAAGAAAACATTTCTGGTATAATTGAAGTGTTCCAAACATTCCCTATTAAGTAGGATCTGCCTAAGATCTTATAAGATACGATGACAAAACATGCACATACACCACAAATAGATTGCCATGCCAATGATTTTGATTCAATGCCTACCTCCCATAAACAGAAGGATCCCATTTGGCCATGGAATCATTATTAATATTTATTCTATTTCTATTTTATTCATTTATTGTATTTATATCCCACCACAACCAAAACAATTCCTGGAAGTTAATTAACTCAATGTGCTTTTGAGCAGAAGGCTCAGAATTTTGCAGCAGGTGGATGAGGGAAGATATCATCATCATCATCATCATCATCATCATCATCATCCCATTCAAAATTACTAAGATTAAGGGAAATTTTATTTTGGAATATAGAATAAGAGGAGATAATTAAAAAAAAGATCAAGTATTGAGCCAGACTTTTCTCTCAGCTGGTATCTTACTCAAGTAACCAATTGTTTTGTTTTTTCTGCTCCCAGATTTAATTTCCTCTAACAAAGGAAAAGAGACTGTTTTACTAAACATGATTTTACTAAATGTTTTTCCAAGAGACTATTAATTTTTTGAAAGCATTTTAACAACATCAACACTTATTTCACCCCATACCCTTCTTTCTATGGACACAAACCTTTTCCTCTGAAATAGTTGGAGAATAAAGGCTATTAAATGCCCCTTTCTCCTTAATTAGCAACATTTTAATTCTTTCCCCCTCCCCACATGGGAGAAAGACAATACATTAAAGTGTTACTTCTAAAATAAAGATTATTGGAACAAGGCACCTAAACATATAAAAAATGTCCTTGTTCTATTTGCTGAGCATTAATTGTCCATCCATGCTTGGTACTTTTACTGCTGAAGATCATCACTTTCACTTGTCATAACTGATTGGCATTTTCTTTTTCATAGTAATAATTAAATCTAAGCAGTATCCTTCTAGCTGAATCCCAATGTAAGGTAGAAATGCTGTATCACTGGCAAACATCAATATGTGGATTTTGTGTCCTCTTAGGAAGGAGAAAAATATTGCTATTCTGTGCCCTGAACAAAATAATTAATATGAAATTAAAGAGAAAAGTAGCCCTGTTTGACACCCTTTTTTAGCAAAATAAGGTCAGATAAAGATGCTTGTTGACCCATCTTCACCTTCACTTTTGGTATAAGATTAGAATGCAACTCAAGCATTAGCTTAGGGTACCTTCTATCAGGATCATTTGTCTCCCATTTTCCCCACAATGTAGCCTATCCATAGATTTATGAATCATGGCCTTCAGAGTTACACAATGTTGTATTTTATAATGATCCTTCTAAAAGTCAGCCTAGTCTGAGTGAAGTTTTCCTTTCTCTGCACAATCCTCTAACTTGTTTAAAAATATTGAGTGCATAGTTTGGAGAAAACATATAAAAGACTGATGGGGCAATAATTCAAAGATTACAACTTATTGTCTTTTTAATTAAATTGGGTAAATAATGCTTTGTTTCTAATTGCCAAGCCCTCAAATATTTCACACTAATTTAGATGAACAAGTATTGTCAGCTTCAGGACAGAATGAGGCATTTAGGATAGGGCTCCACAAATCATTCAGAAGAATGTTTCATATGAAGCAACATCATGACCCAAATGTCCAGGTGGATCCCAAAAGTTTGCCAAAGCAGTTTCAAGGGCCTTCCCAGGTTATCTGCACTGCTCATATATGTGCCTCTGTAACAGTGTTCTCAGAACCTGGGAGAGAGGACAGTGATTTGGAAAACTTCACAAGCTTGGAAAACCTACATATCCTTTCATTATCAGCAAGATGGATAGCCAGCACCCCATCCAGCAAAAGATTGTTAACAAGAGAATAAAGATATACTTTTAGCACTAAAGAAAAAGTATAAACTGCCAAGATTCTGTAAATTAATCCCTTTTCCTTTTCAATAAATCTGGTTAAAAAAGTCTGTGTAAGAATCTTGCTTTCAGGCCTAATCAGCTATTAAGAGACTGAAAGCATCATCAGAAATACTTTGGGAGTAATGAGTGATACATCCCTCCAAATAATTTGCACAGTTTTCATTCAATATGAATACTTTAGGTGACACAATGTCCCATCAGGGGGTTTCCTTGGAGTCCTGGTACTAATCACCTGCATGTGTTCTGATCCTGAATTTATAGACCACATCAGCACTGAATCTAATTCCAGTAATGGTGAATGAATAGTTAATTCCTTATGAATAACACAGTTAATGGCTGAAAAACAATGAAACCAGATCTCAGCTGGAATTGTACATGTAAGCAATGACCGCCACTAGTGCTGAAAGCATGTTTTCATTCTTCTACAAAATATCAAGATCAGCTTCCATCCATTGACCAATATAATGGTGGAAAGTTCATAGCTAATTAATTAACTTATAACATATTACAAAGAAGAAATGAAAAAAGAATGGATGTGCACCTGACAAAATTAGCTTTAACAGGTAAATTGAAGAATTAGTTGCTAATATTGCTAGACAAAATAGGATGCTTTTAAATATCAAGTATTAGGGAAATGAATTATCAGCAGATGATCCGTTCTTAACTATCACATTTTTCAACATGAAGAAGAAATGAGGAAATGAAAGGAATATGGGCCAGAAACGTCAGTTCTTAAGGTACAGAGAAAACTAAACATGTCATCAGATTTAACATGATTTCTGGTAACGACATCCATGCGAGCTTTGGGGCAAGAGGTTATGGAGGTAGCTTACCATTTCAGGTAATGCTGTTCATTTCCCAGGTTACTCATAATAGTTTTGCAAGAGGTAATGAACCAAGTACTCATTTACTCAGAAGAAACGTTTAATACAGCTGACTTCAATGTAAATGGCTAGAAATGGAACTAAATTAATCAGCAACTCTCTGTAGTGATAGCTCTGTATTAATATAGCTTGTTGCTTGGTCCTATTCAATACTTGACTCTAAAATGCAAAACCACAGAAAAAGGATTTAATAACTTCCGATTTTATGTCGTTATAGAATATAGAATTGCATCCTTCTTCAATACCTTCTCTAGCCATTCATTTGTATTTCCTGTGCTACCTGTCACTCATGCCTCATAATTCTTATGGGATTTTTACACCCGTAAATAATGTGCATTTCAGCAACATTAAACCACACATCAAATAACATTTTCATCATCATCATGATCATACAGAACATTACAGTTAGCTAAAAATATATGATAACGATTGGGAGCTCCAAATAAAGATACTGAGAATTTGTTTTCACTTGTATTTTAATTGTATTAGTTTAACTAATTAGTTTAGATTTTCATACTGCAATTTTATTTAACTATCAGGAAAATGATGCAGGAAAATAGTTGTTTTTATAAAGTTTGGATTTTTTTAAACAAACGAATATAATAAATAATGAAACTTGCAATGATTTAACCTTTTGTCTAGATAGCACAAACTACATTTATTTTTACCTTTTCAGATAATCTGCTTTTCTATTGTACTTACAGAGATTAACCTTGAAATAAAATGCTTGACAACTCAAAATACTTTCCCTGATGATCTGAAAGGCATGCTTTATTGGTGAGTCTCCTTACAGAAGCAGATAGAACAGAAAAGAAAACAGTGGTGTGTCAAGGGTGAAATTTCCGTGATTCAGTCTACTGGGGTACAACAGTTTGATCTGCTTTTCTAAGAAGAAGAAGAGCTTTAAAAGCTATTTTTTTACATGCTAGCCTTTCCCCATAAAATATCTCTGATTTTGCATTGTATTCTGAATGTTTATGATGATGCCATGTATTATATGTTGTTGGACATTATTATGATCATTGTTTACTGCTTTTAATCTTTTATGAAATTTGGTCTCTTAAATTATTATATGTGCTGATCGGATTCTTTTGTTAACTGCCATCAGCTGGCTTTGCCAGGAGCATGAAGTATGCAAATATGATAAACAAATGAACTAATCAGGTAATTTAAAAACACAATGTACCAAAATATCAGACATCTCATAGTGCTAGATTATCCTCGGCAATGATGTTTAACTGTACACTGGACTAGACACCATGGTTGGCCATTACGCCTCCTGATAGAAACAGTACTAAAAATTTTCCTTTTTGCACTGGGACCTGATTGAGCAATTTTCTTGGATCAGGAATGGAGTGCGTGTGTGGGGAGGGGAAGGGGAAGGGGGCGTTGTTTTTGTTTTTGCATTCCTTAATGTTAATTTAAGCTTTTCCTGTCAGTTCTGACCCCAAAGTTTGTGACCTGGCTCCAACTCCTGGCGTGTGCCCTCAACTCTGATTCTCTGGCTCACTTTTTACAGCTGCTGACAGTTCTCTTTATCACAAAGTGCTCATTACGTGCTGTTTACTGCATCTTTGTCTGACTCACTGCTCTTTCCAAAAAGTGCATCCAAGTGAACAATCCAATTTTTATGATATAGGCTTGCATCACAATTACCAACTCTCCTTAGAGAAATTTTCAACACTGCTCTCAGCGATAGTTCAGTGGTGTACTACTTTAGAGAAAACATTCTTTTTATTCTTTCTGACCTCACTGAATGTTAGAAAAAAATTATGCAGAGGGGATTGAGATTGTATCTGTCTTGAACAGAACAGGACCAAATTTGGTATGGCAGGAGAAGCCTACAAAAGAAGGTGGAGTTCAAAAATTGGCCAGGTCAGCCAGTGGGATTCTGAGAACAAAATCCTCCTGATACACCCCTAAGAGGGAGGCGTTTGCCAGTTGTTCCTTCTGAGATCCCCTCCCTCCTTCTTCCTGGCCAAGAACAGAGCATTTGCAGTCCACCCATTCTTCATTACACACATGCACACAAATACAGATACCTCCTATAAACACTGCGGGTAAAGAAGTCGGAAAGAATTCCAGAAGCCATGCTCTGCAAATATGTCATGGGATTTGGAACTGTCTGTCCTGTGCATCAGTAAGATAATTCTTTGAAAACTGAACAGCACAGGACCAAATTTAGTGTGTGGGAAGAAGCCAGCAAACCACAAATTGAGTTTAAAAATGAGCCAGATGAGATTGCAGAGAAAAAAATCATTTAAAAATCGAACCCTATGGGAAAGGCAGGTGTGCGGCAGTTCAGAAGGTTGGCAACTGCTCCAGTCTAAGCCCACCTTCTTCCTGTCTTTTTGTCATGTGACCCACAACAGAACATATGTAGCCAACCTGTGCTTCCCAGTAGACACATGCATAAAACTATATGGCCGCTGCTGGTAAACGGGTTGGAAAGAATTCTGCAAGTCAAGCTCTACATGTTTTTGCTACTTCTCTCTCTTTCTGTCTCTCTTTCTCTCTCTCAATCCCCTGACATTTCAGAAATTCTTATTTTATACCATGGAGAACTACTGCCAATCAAATGTATTCAATGCGTAATAAATGGAGTAACACTCTGCCTCACTAGAATACAGACAAGATGGGAACAAGACTGATAACAGTAATAAGATGTGACTTCTTTTTCACCCTTAGTGCATCATAATTTCTGGGTTCAAATGGATGTTTTTGACTCATAAAACCATCACCCAAAGCCCTCAAACTGAATTCCAGTACATGGTCAGAGATAGCTAAGGCCATTGGTGGTCTTCTTCTTCTGTATGTCAATATTTTATTATCAGTCTATGACTAATGGTTTAGGTTATTTTATGATTTTTTTCTTCTTTTAGGTTAGCTTTGGATATTATTGCTATTTTATTGTTATATATGATGTGGAGATTGCATTTTGCAAAGAAGTTAATACATTTTGTGAAAGTAAATCTTGTAGGTTATAAGAGCAATGTGTACCTCCCTTTTTTAGGAAAGAAATAACTGTGCCCAACTGAGGAGCTATGGAAAACAACTGAGGAGAAAACTGACATGGAAAACACTTTCTCATCATTTAAAAGATAGGAGCCAAATAGCTTTCAGAATATGCTTTCACGATAGCCAAAGCAATATGCGAGAAAAAAACCTGTCAAGAAATTGAGAAAAATAACAAGAAAAGGAAACTATGTGATATTTTAAAGAAAATCAGCAAAACCACAAGGAATTTTACAGCTCAGGTAGCAGTAGAATAATCAAGAAAAAGACTTAATAAAAACAGACGAGGTTAAAGAAAGATGGAAAGACTACACTGAAATATATACAAGGGGATAACAAAGTGACTGAAACATTGGTATAACAGTTAAAGTGCTAGCAGCTCTGTGTCATCAAGGATGGAACAAGACTGCATCTGTTTTCAGCACAATTGTCTAATAGCATCTTTGTAACATCACCCAGTCATCAATAAAAGATACAAAGCTAATCCTCATTATTGTTATTTTGGCACAACAATGGTTGGATGACTCTAGATGCTCTAGATGCTCTTAGGTGCTCTAAGACACAAGTGTGTGTTCTAGAAATTGGAAGAGATTGGTGTATATACCTATAACAAAGAAGGGAGATATAAGAGAATATGCAAATAACCATACCTTTGCACTACTTCCTCATGCAAGCAACGTTTTGCTTAAGATCTTATAAAGAATAGAAGAGAGAAGGGAGAGGGAAATGCCAAATGAAAAGGCATGTCACAGAAAAGGGAAAGGAATGTGAGATCAAATAGCTGACATAGAATGGCTTATGAGAGAAAATAAGGATGTTTATCTTTGCTTTATTGATAACTGTAGGTCATTCCAGAATGTGTTAGGGGTAATGGGTGTACCAGAACATCTGGTTATTCTTTTGAAATAGCATTTACAACAATTTGAAAAATCACAGTGGTTCAGAATAGGAAAGGAAGTGAGACAAATATGCATATTGTCCCTCTATGGTGAATGTGAACATATTATTAGAAAGGCAGTATTGGAAGAGATGATAATTGGAAATCTATAGGAGACTGAAACACTAACAATCTGAGAAATGCAGATTACACCAGAAGCAAAAATTAAGAAGGATTTAAAGAGTGAATATAGAAAGTGAAAAATGTGAGTTAAGGAGATAAAGTCAGCTACCACAGTTAGTTAACTTAAACAATGCAGAAACAGAGGTGATAATTTTGTTTTCCTGGGCTCAAGAAGCAGAATGTGCTGGAGAAGTAAAGAAAAGAATAATCTTAGGAGGAAGCAATAACAAACTTAGGTTTATAAAGCATTAAGGACATTTTTATAACAACAGAGATCACAATAGTTAAAGCAAAGGTCTTCCCAGCGGATGGAAAGCATGGCTGTGAACGCTGGACATTGACAAAGAGCGAGAGAAAGAAGAGAGCATATCTGAATTATGAGTCAGGAGACTGATACTAAGAGTACTAGGGACAGCAAGAAGAACCAGTCGATCAGCCCTGGACCAAATAACGACTGGCTGCTCCCTTAGTGCCATGATCAACAAACAGCAGCTCACAAACTTCTGTGCATTTGAAGCAAGCGAATGATGTAGAGTCATAAATGTATTAATGAAATACTGAAAAATTAATCTATGATGCGTGTAACTTCCCTATTTCTCTTGTTCTTTATTTTCCCTTTTTTGCATTTTCCCCTTTTCATTTCTTTTGTATGTGTCTTTTCTTCTTTTCCTTCCTCCTTTTCTTAAAAATGCATAATAAAAAATAGGAAAATGTCTGTGCTTAGGAAGGGAAGCAGAAAAATGGGAAGACAATGAATTAGGAGGATGGGTGGGTTTAAAAATACTATAGAATAACTTTGAAAAATCTGTTAGTTATTACTGGAGATAGGTTGAGATGCCACAAATTGTTCCATGCAGCTACTGAAGTTCAGCCTGACTCAATGGCATCAAACCAACTGTGAAATGGAAGACTGCTCTTTAAACTCTCCTAGGAAATGATTTATACAGAGTTAAGTCTACTAGTTCCTCTAGCTCAACAGTTTCCAGTTTACAATGATTGGCAGCAGTTCTCCAGGGATTGAATTTGGGAGCTCTTGAAACATGTGCTCTACCACTGAATTATAGCTTTCATGTTCTGGAACTAAGCTGCTGAGGTTCTAATAAAACCTCATAGCATTACTGACTGACAAAATCCCTAGATATGTTGGTACAGATATTACTGCACCATGACTAGCTTACAAATAAGTATTATAAGGTTAAAGGTTGGTGCTCAAAATTTCTTATGACATAATATTGATGACATTAACAAAGAATTTGCACAAGCAGATATGTCCACAGATATATCAGCTGCAGCACAAAGGCTGTTTTTATTGTTTTGTATTTGTAAGCCACCCAGAGGCTATGTGGATGGGTGGCTATAATAAACGTGATGTAATAGTAATAATTCTGAGCCCCACTTATTTCAACAACTAGGTTGAAAGATACAGTTTTGATGAACTGATGGAGACTGCAGGCAACCAATTTGTCTCAGAATTACATTTAATAAACAGTGACTCCAGGAAATATATTGTACCATTAAATGTTTGAATATAATTCCCATTAGTCTTGATGAAGCATTAGTATGTGCTTTATTAAGTACTTTGTTGAAAGTGGGCTACTCTTAACTAATAAATAAATAATACACAATATACAGTATAATTTCCTGTAAGCAATATTCTTGGAATATCATAACCTTTCAAACAAATCAATGAAAAGGATTGGAAATCAGTTTTTTAAACAAAGAAACTAAAGGCAAGAATATTATTCTGAAACACCTAATAGAAACATTGGAAAAAAATAAATAAATAAAACCTAAAGGGTAGTAATCAATACAATCAGTCAGGATTTTAGAAGCCTGTATGTTGATGTTATTTTTCAGTACCAAGAATATTGCATGGAAGTAAGAAGAAAGCACCAATAACAAACATATGTCAGCACCATGGTAGTTGTAGAACATGGGTAAGGGGGCACTTACTTGACTAACATTTGGGGTTTGGAATGAATCTGGATAGACTGAGGGTACTTCCATATAAAGATTCTGTGCCATTTGTAAAGAAGCTCTGGAACTCCATGTTCTCACAGCATTGGGAATGTTGGAAAGTGTCAGCCCTCCCAAGTAAACCAAACAGGAAACATACCAGATGAGCTACTTCTACTTTATTGTTAGGCTACACTAACAGAATCTTGCAAGTCTGAAACTACAGATCTCCCACCGACCCTTTTTACCATCTGATCAGTTAGGGCGGGTCCTTTCTAAGTTTCTTTCTCTGCCCATTACTCCCCCTTTTATCTGATCATTCCCTATAGACAGCATCTCTTCCCCTCATCTTCCAAGGTCATTCTCACATTCCATTATAACAGCCTCCTCTTCAGACTCATCCCCTCCTCCTCAGTTCCCAGAGGAAACAGGCTGTGGGCTGTGAAAATGAAATGCAGCTGCGTCACTCTCCTTTTCTCCAGGTAATTCCCCAAGATCACATGAGGCTTCCCTAAATCATATGCTCCAGTTGAGGTGACAGCTGCGCCTCCCTCAGGAAACTGTTGGTCTCCCCCCTTTGGTCATGCATGCCTGATGTGGAAGGGGCTGAGTCATTTCCCCCTACTTGGTCTCTTGCTATTCCTGGCCACTCCCCCAATAGAAAAATTCCTCCTGCTTGTCTTGGTGAGCACAACTCCTGCAAGGCAGGTAGTTGCCAAGGACGGGGTTTGCTAGGGTACTGATTGTGAAAGTGGTGCACCAATTGTGGTGCATCATGTCCGTTGCTGCCTTCCATGATCCTTCAGACTCTGGGTAGCTAGACCCACTTCCCTCTGTGTCTAGAGTCTAACACTGCTTCGACCTCATACTCTTCCTCCCTGCTTACTAGAATGGGAGGGAGGGTGCTGTCATTGAATGTAGATTGCAGAGGGGAGCTTCCTTTACAAGCAAAGATGGATGGAACATGGGGTGAACTTTCATCAATGCCAGCAATTGCAAATGAAAACTACTGGGTTGATTTGCTTAATCACTGGGAAAGGGCCAATAAGTTTTGAGTCCAGTTTCATGGAAGGTCTCATGGAAGTAAAAAACTTTGTAGAAAGCCGCATCAAATCCCTTTCTGCAGTTCTAGCTCCCTCTTGTTTATGTGCTGCTTTTTCGTACGTGGCCTTTGGTAGTTTGAGCTCTTTCTTTAAGAGGCTTTGGGCTGCTTGCCTCTCATGCAGGAAATCTGTGGTGCGAGGGATGGTACTTTCTTGCCTGGTGTTGGTAAGATCCATGGGTGGAATCCATAAGTTGTCTGAAGCAGGGATATACTAATAGAGGAATGTGCTGCATTGTTGTAAGCAAATTCAGCAAGAGATATGAGATCAGTCCAGTTGTCTTGCTGGCTAGAAATATAGCATCTTAAACATTGCTGCAATAGTTGGTTAACCTTCTCAGCTTCTCTGTTTGCCTCTGGATGGTTTGAGTAAGACTAATGAATTTTAATATTTAATAATTATAAGAGGGCCCTTCATAATTTGGAAGCGAATTGACTTCCACGGTCTGTCGTGACATGATTAACCAATCCTCTATAAGCAGGAGAAAAATTGTGCCCACCTGATTTGCTAAGGGGTGAGAGATTGAGCATTTTGCAGAATACCTAAATTCTTATGGTCTGTACGAACTTGTATAGGATGGGTTGCTCCTTCCAGCAGGTGTCTCCATTGTTGAAAAGCATTTCCTACTTCCACTAACTCCTTGTTGAAAATACCATAGTTCCTTTCTGTTGGGAAGAGCACTTTGGAGTAAAAGGCACATGGTAGTAAATCTGCCCCCCTTCCTTCTCTGCCTGGAATAGAACGACTCCTACCTCCACATCTGAGGCATCTGTCTGCACAACAACACAACAAAATCTGGATAAATAGGGGCATATGGGAACCAGCAAGTTATTTGCAAAACCTAGTTTTCCCCAAGCTGAGAATCAATTTTTTTAAAGCTAGATTCAATAACCTTCCATCTGTACTTCTTCAAGGTAGGTATAGTAGAATCCCTTCATTCATTCATTCATTCATTCATTCATTCATTCATTCATTCATTCAGCTTGTATGCTGCCCATCTTCCCCAACGGGTGACTTTAGCTGAGCATATCTGCCCATGTGGTGATGAGGAAGTTGCATTATTATGTTGTAAATTTTATAGGGACATTAGGTCAATCTACATCCTGCCCCTAACAGATAAATTTCCCAGGAGTCCAGATAACTTTTATGTGAACCTTCTTCAAGATTTAGAACCAGTCATTACATGTGCAGTAGCTAGATTTTGTGTTGCTGCAATGAAAGTTAGACAATACTGGTTAAAAACATAATTACCTTTGATCTATATATTACTTCTGGTTTGATATATCTTAATTAATAAATTGTTAGGGGATATATATCTTTTATTTTATACTTATTAATGTTTTAGATTTATATTACCAAGGTAATAAATGTACCAATATAGTAATAGAGGAGTGAATGCTATACTGTTATGTTATTTATTTTATTAACTGTTAGTATATTATTGTATCCATCTGCTTCACTCTGCTTCTGCATGTGTGTATTTATTTATTTATTTATTTATTAATCAAATTTGTCACCACCCATCTTGTGAAATGACTCTGGGCAGTTTATAACAAGATAAAAATTCACTAAAATGCAACATAAAAACAATCCTAAAAATAAATAGGTTCCAAGAGGATGGAGAATTGGTGAGTAATTCCAGGAAGCATCATCAGGGGGCTAACCACCATGAGGGATGGGTAGAACCCATATCACCATAGCACACTGACAAAGCCAGGTGTTTAAACCTTTTTGGAAAGCTGGGAGGGTAGGGGCCTGTCACACCACTGGGGGGAGAATATTCCAAAGGGTAGGGGCAACGGCAGAAAAGGCTCTCTTTCTGGGCCCCGCCGGCTGACATTCCCCTGCTGACGGGATCCGCAACTTGCCCTCTCTGCCTGACCGGGTGGGACAAGTTGATGTAATGGTCCCTCAGGTAACCTGGACTCATGCCATGTAGGGCTTACAGGTAATAACCAACACCTTGAATTGGACCTGGAAGCAAACTGATACCCAATGCAGCTCCTACAGAAAAGGTGTTACATGTGCCATCCTAGGGGCACCTAATATCATCTGTGTAGATGCATTTTGAACCAGCTATAGCTTCCAGGTACTCTTCAAGGGTAGTCCCCTGTAGAGCACATTGCAATAATCTAACTGAGAGATGACAAGGGTGTGAGTAACTGACTGGACAGCCTCCTGATCCAAGAAGGGGCGTAACTGGTGTACCACCTGAAGGTGGGCAAAGGCCCTCCTGGCCACGACTGCCACCTGCTCTTCAAGCAGTAGTCACAAGTCCAGAAGGACCCCCAGATTATGCACCAGGTCTGTTTGGGGCAGTGCAACCCTGTCCAAAACCAAAGATGGTACGCTGTCAGATACAGAGGGGCCTCCAATCCACAGCCACTCCGTCTTACCAGGGTTCAGCTGAAGCCTATTGTTTCCCATCCAGACCCCCACAGCCTCCAGGCACTACGAAAGGGTGGTCACGGCATCATTCAAGTCACCTGGGATGGAGATGTGTAATTGGGTATCATCTGCATATTGATGATACCTCATCCCATGGTGGTGGATGATCTTAACCAGTGGTTTCATGTTAAAAAGGAGTGGAGAAAGTACCGAACCCTGTGGCACCCCACAATGGAGGGGCCATGGGCTACACCTCTCGCTCCCAATTAAAACCAATTGGGATTGACCTTGGAGGAAGGAAGAGAACCAGCACAGAATTGTGTTGCCCACTCCCAACTCCCTAAGTCGACCCAAAAGGATACCATGGTCAATGGTATCGAAAGCTACTGAGAGGTCAAGAAGAGCAAGGATGGGTGTACTACCTCCATCACACTCCCACCAGAGATCATCCATGAGTGTGACCAATGCCATTTCCATCCCAAATCCTGACTGGAAGGGGTCCGGATAATCCGTTTCCTCCAGGATCCTCTGGAGCTGCAACACTATCACCTTCTTAACCATCTTCCCTAAAAAGAGGTGGGAGACTGGATGAAAATTGTCCATGATGGTGGGGTTCCAGTGATGGCTTCTTGAGGAGGGGAAGCATCAGCACCTCTTTAAAGGCTGCTGGAAGCGCTCCCTCCCTCAAAGATGAATTCACCATCGCCTGGACCTGCCCATGTGCCACTTCCCAAGTAGCCTTAACCAGCTAGAAGGGACATGGATCTAGTTGGCATATGGTGGCATTGACCATTTGGAGGACCCTGTCCACTTCCTCGGGTTCAACAGGATCAAACTGCTCCCAGATAACAGGGTAAGTCTGTACTCTAAGCATCTCTATAGACCATGCTGCATGCTTGGTATCTAACTGGGGCTGGATCTGAGCAATTTTATGTTCCAGATGCCCTGAAAACTCCTCTGCACACCCCTGTAAGTGGGCCACTGGGCCCCCCTTTCCAAAAAGGTATTGGATGATTTTAAACAGGGCTGCTGGGTAGCATTCTGCGGATACAATAAGAGCAGAGAAATGTAGACATTTCACCAGTCTTATCGCCACAAGATAGACCTTAATCATAGCTCTAGCTTGTGTTCAGTCATGTTCAGTCCTTGTTTTCCTCCAGCGGCACTCTAGATATCTCTTAATCCTTTTCAAGACCCTCAACTCCTCTGTGAACGACAGGGAGTGTCAGGCTCGATGGGCTAGAAGAAGTCACATGGGCACAATTTTGTCCAAGGCCTCGGCCACTTTCCTATTCCAGGCATCGGCCAAGGCCTCCACTGGACCATGCAGCAGACCCTGAGGTATAACCCCCACCTCCCTTTGGAAGCTAATTGGGTCCATCAGTCGCCGTAGGTGGACCAGTTGAATAGGTCCCACCTCCCTGTGGAGGGGGGTAGCACAGGAGAACCTCAGGGCCACCAGGGCATGATCTGACCATGACAAGGGGGATAGATGTAATTCCTCCTTCAGATCACATTGCCACTGCTCTGTCAAGAAAAACAAGTCTGGTATGAGGCCACTGTCCTGAGCTGGGTCACAAATAATCTGAGACAGGCCCATGGCCATGAACTCCCAAGCTGCCTCTGAGGCTTGCCCTAGGGATGGCAAGTTGAAGTCCCCCAAGACCATAAGTCTGGGGAACTCCACTGCCAGCCCTGCGACAGCCTCTAGCAGCTCAGGGAGGGAAGCTGCTACACAGCAGGGAGGCTGGTACAGCAACAAAAATCCCAACTGTTCTCGCAAACCCAACTTCAGGAACAGGGTCTCACAACTGGCCACTTGTGGAGCAGTGTTCCTGAAGGCCAAAAGAGATTCCTGGACCTCTACTGCTACCCCTCCTCCCCTGCCCTGGGATCTCAGCTGGTGCCAGACTGTGAACCCGGCTGGGCTCATTTCTGAAAGGGGCACCCCCACTTCAGGGCCCAGCCAAGGTCTTGGTAATACATGCCAGGTCAGCCTGCTCCTCAGTGATCCAATCACATATAAGACGGGGGGTCTTGTTGTTAACTGACCTGGTGTTAAGAAGCAGCAGTGAAAAGCCAGGGCCTCCATAGGTCTGTTGTCCAGGGCCTGGGTCTGAGTCCAGAAAGTATGAACACGCCACTGGTAACAAACACTGGGGGCGCCTTTCCTGAGAGTGGCCTACCATCTGACTCCCATAACATCCTCTCCCCATCACCACCTGAATGGTATAACCTGCCCTAAACCCTAGTTCCCCCCAATCCCAAACCCCTGGCTTCCCTCATTAGGGGACCCTCCATCCAATTATACAACAGGCACTCAATCAATCAATCAATCAAGGGGGGTGTGAGGGCTCCCAGGCACTTCAGCTCTTGCTGTCAGCTCTGTAGGGGCCCTATCCCTTCCTCTTAATCCACTGTGCCCCCTCCATCGGCTTCTCTCACTAGTCAGAAGGGGGCACCCGATTCACTCCCCTCCACTTTCCCTGACTCTCACTCAGGGGGCAAGTACTCCCACCATATTCAGAGACTCACAGACTCACACGCACTCACAGACACACCCTTGGGCTTCTCTCCCCATCTCTCACCCTAGGAAGGGAAGCCCAACTATCATCCATTGGAGGGACCCCAATGCTCTGACCAATTCTCAAGTCCTTCAGGGCACAGCCGCTATACAGATGCCAGTTGATCAGCTGATATCCTGGTCTCAGGCCTGCGCCACCAAACCCTCTCCAATCAGTGGTCAGGCCGCCACCAGTCCTCTGGCACCAATCTGGCCAATCTTCAGGCCGTCTGGTCATGTGGGATCAGGCACCCCCAATGACTGCAGGCTGGCTCCAAGTTCTCTCCCTGCGGCCCCTTCTCAGGCCCTTGCCTGTTGCCACTTGCTGCACAGTGCTGAATTGTGCTGCCTGCCACCGGCATTGGAAATTGCCTTCCTGCTTGTTGCTTGCTGCTCACCCCGCCACACCACCTGATGCAAGCATGCCAAGCTCCACCAGTCCCGGGGTTCCAAAGCACCCCCAAAAGCATTCCGGCTCTCACTGGTCACCGCCTGCCATACACACACACACATGCACACACATACATACATACTGCACAAGAATGGGACGGGAGGGGTCAGGGAGGTGAAGGAGGGGCTGAGAAGCAAACAGCTGCTTTAACTCGTGAAACGCCACTTGCTCTTGGGTTGACCAGGAGAATTGTCGATCCTTTTGTAGGAACCGGGACAGCATCTTTATAAGGTCAACAACATTAGGGATGAATTTTTTGTACAAGTTTGCAAAGCCCAGAAAGTGTGTGATCAGTTAGGGCAAGTCCTTTCTAAGTTTCTTTCTCTGCCCATTACTCAGTTGCAGGCTCCTCCCCCTTTTATCTGGTCATCCCCTAGGCAGCATCTCTCCCCCTCCCTTCCAAAGTCATTCTGACCTTCCATTACAGAAAGTGAGCTGATTGAATTTTGGCTTTTCTTCACTGCAAATGCTCCATTTTAAAAGATAAGACACAGGAGCTCCATGGAACTTGAGAGCAGTCTGTTCTTTCATAGTGGGAGTCCTTGTTTCATTCTGCTCAGCTCTGAGCCTTTTAGTAGATGTCACAGGCAACCTTATCAGCCAATATGATCTTAATTGTTCTAGTCAGTTTTTCATCTGTTTCACAATCCCTGTAAAAAGCTTAATTTTCCCCAGTTATATAAGCAGTCTCTATCAGCAAACCCAGTCTTAATCCTTCTAGCCAGCTTCTACTCAATTCCATATTCTCGCTCTTGACTGTCCCTGTATAAATTAATCTGTACTAAATTCTTGCCTATAACACTGGTTACAGCTGTTGGAAAAAGTAACTAGTTGATAAACTTCGGGGTCATGCTGCAATCACTGCTTTTCATGGAAGCTCATAGGCCAGGAGAATGATGCCTCTATGGCCAGACAGCAGCTTTCCCTTGTTACAATAGCTCCAGTTTTGGAATGGCCAAATATATCAGCATACCTTTGAAACACTAGGAGGAGGAGACTAGGGTGTCTTGTGTGTGTGTGTGTGTACTCCACACATATATATCCATTTCTGTCTGGACCAGGCGGAAGGGATTTTTGTACTCTATAAAGTATCATAGCAATGGTGCACTGACCATTCCTTGCCTTCCAAGGTCAGCAGGAGTGAAGGCAATCACATGGTCAGCTTCAGAATCCTTTGAAGAAATCCGAGAATGGAAACATAGAGAAGTGTTCTTATAATAATAGCTAGCTGGACTCTTCCAACAAAGCATGGTCACTAGACACAGGGCATTTTTCCTGTCCAACATGTGTTACTGTATTTCATTGCAACTGCTATAAGGATCTCTGCAAGAATGATATATTGCCTCTGAATATGTCAGTCACAATTGCCAGTGAAAAGTCAGGAAATCTGCTGTCTAGACCACATTCACTAAACCCTGAAGCCCAACACTGCCCAGCACATCTCAGCCATGAAAGCCTACACCAGTATAAAATTGGTGTTATTTTCTTATGCCCTTCCTGGGACGGATTATATTTTTATACTAATTGTTGCTGTGTTTTCACTGCAACCATGCAAAATTTGGTACTGTGTTGGTGATAGCATGGTTGGAGTCTGAGAGGAGAAAATTGGTGTTGGGCAGAGGCAAGGTAATCTGCTCTGCAGGCCGCAAGCAAGTGAGCAGGGACTGACTGGGGTCCTGTCTTTATAGCCAGGTGTCATGACTTCTGATTGGTCCTTTCTTCCTGCTGACAGAAGCCAACATCAGGAACCAACACCACCAAATGACTGATCAGGATCAGGCACAAACAAAGAACCAGTACAGACCAGCCTTCAGAAACCTGCAACAACCAGAAACCAGCTTGGCTAAACCAGCATTTGCATAGCAGACAACCTTGCCTCTCAAGATGCTAGCCACAGTTGCTGGTAAAGCATCAGGAAATCTGTTGGCTAGACCAGGGTTACTAAATCCTGAAGCCCAACACTTCTCAACACCAATTTTCTCTTCTCAGACTCCAACCATGCTATCACCAAATGCTTGGTTGCTTGGTTGCAGTGAAAACACAGCAACAATTAATATAAAAGTGACACATTTTCCAGGCAGGTCCTACTTTATTAAATTTATTTTTCTTGTTTTATTCTTTTTGGTATTGCTGATTTTTGATCACGTTAATGAAATTTGATTTGAAACCAGAGTGTATGTGAGATCCTGTCATTTTCAAAGGAACTAAAACACATGCTTTCTTTATAATGAGTTGTCTCCTCATATAATGCCCCCCCCACCTCTGCTTTCTCTAGACAACAGCAAGTTTCTCATTAGGGCTACAGACAGACTTTGAGATGGAGTAACCTGCATGGAAATTCTATACAAAGGTCTGCCTGTTTTTCAGAAAAGGGATTCTAGGCTGTCAGTGCAATGCAAGGCACATTGTAGCAATGCTGGAGGCGGGTACTATCTTGTGGATATAATGCTAAGTGTTGGAGATACTGTAAACCCAGTTCCTGAGGTCATTTTGCACACAAATATCTTATACACCCAACTCCCCAGAATACAATACGGTGTAAGGAGACACAGCCTGGTACTCCTTCCTATCCAGCAAGATCAAATAGAGTTAAACTCAAGGATTCTAATCTGATGGGACCCCAGGAATGTTCTTGGTGGCTACTTTCACTCAATGGAGCTCTCTCCCAGTAGAAATTTGATTAGCCTCATTCCTCCTAGACTTCAGGAAAACTGTGAAGACCTCCTATTTGATCTTGCAGAGGAAGAAGATTCTCTCTGGAAGCTGGAGCTACAGACTCATGGTATTTGTATTTGATGACATTTTTCTTCTTTTTTAATGCCTCTATTATTTGGGGTTTTCTTTGGGGTTTTCTTATTTTATATGTTTACATTGTTAGCCACTTAGAGCCTTTGGAACAGGCAGCATAGAAGCAACAAAAATAAATAAATAAATAAATAATATCTCTTACTTCCCGTTCCAGAATATGCATTCAGTATTAAGTTGCCTCTGAGCATGCTCAGTCTTAATTGGATTGTTTGAGAAAAGGTTGTTTGGCTTTCTATCTATCTCTATCTCTATCTCTATCTCTATCATCTCTATCTCTATCTCTATCTCTATATTTATCTGCAACATTGTGCTTCTCAGGAGCCCTACTGCCAATGTTTCTTTCATCTTCAATTAGTCCCAAAAGTTGAAGGTAAAGCTGGGTTCCAAGTAGAAAAGTTGTATTTTATTTATAAGAGAGCACAAGGCTAAACAAACAGCAGCTTATACCAACATGGTTCATTTCAATGGCTGGTAACCTTAATTCAGTGATCAAACTACAGTAGTGAATACAGATGGATGATTTCAGCCATCAAATATTTACCAAAGAGAATAATAAGTAGTGTTGATCTGAATTTGTTAAATGCTTTATAGAAAATGCTCTAAGTGTTTTGGATTTGAATTCTGCCTTAAGAGTCCAACTGTCTGTGCTGGCTGATTCTTCCGTACCTTGTCTTCTCAACTTCAGATCTGTAGCAAACACAATTTCATACATTTACTAAACATTTACTAAATATCCCTGATGACCTCTACTCAAACTAAAAACCAGAATCATAATGTAGCTCCAAATTTCCACTGCCTGGAGAAGCAGAAGCAAAATAATTCCATTATTTTTAGGTACTATCAAGCAGAGTCAAATACATTCATGGAATGATAACATAGTAAGTTTCAAGGGGGAAAAAGACCATGATAGCATAATGAAATTCACAACAAGTGAATATACTGTATCATAGCAAATGCTTGCTACTGAAGTGTAAAAAAAGCCATATGGTAGATTTTAAATTAAATGATATATTCTTAATAACCTATTACTATAAACTTGGTTACAATAATCCCTATCTTATAGCTAGCAATGGACATTAAGGGTAAACAATGTAGTTTAAATTTATTTGCAGAGAAATGTTCTTAACAGCTCTTGATCTTTAATTTTTCACAGATGCAAACACATGTCAATTAGTCAAAAGAATCTCCTCTTGGACATGTTGAATGAAATGATAATACAGATCCTCACTGTGTGGACAGCAACACTCAGAGAATTAATACATTTCCCCCACAATGCATTCGTGGTGCCCTGGATTATATAATTTGCTCAACATTTGATTCTGTTTCGGTGTGACATTTAAAGATTTAGGACTGTGAGCCTTTTATGAAGATTTAGCTGTTTTGTGATTTACCGTATTTTTCCGACTATAAGACGATACTTTTTTCTAAAATCCTTACCCTAAAAATTGAAGGGCGTCTTATTCAAGGAAGTCAGCCGAGGAGAGAACCGCGCGGTTGCAAAACTGCCCATACTTTGTCTCTGCAGACAGGCTTCCTCCTATTGCTAGCCTCCAATCACGAGTGAAATAGCTTGTGTCCCAAATAGACTTCCTCCAATCACGAGCCTTATGTAACTGACGTCCGCTAATGCTGAACAAACCAATTAGAGGAAGGTTGTTTGCAGAGACAAGCTATCGGCAGTTTCACTCGTGCTTGAATGTAATCAGTTATGCAAAAGAGCATGGAAATAGAGCTGCAGAGAGACGGTTTGGACCTCCTCCCACCGAGTGTATCAGGTAAATGTTAACTAATTACTAAATAAAAATGTGTTCTGCACTATCTTTAAAATATTGATTTCTTAATTTTGGGTTGGAAAAGTGAGGGTCGTCTTGTACATGGGGGCGTCTTATTGATGGAAAAATACGGTAGTTGTTTGTAATCCAATGCCAGTTGTTGCACAAGTCATTCTACTTGTTGTTAAATGCTTACTTAATCATAGCCAATCCTGGTACTTGGACAACTGGCTGGAAAAGAACAAGATTACAAATATGGCCATCTCTGGTCAACAGCATTTAAGTGCTAGGAAGCAATAAAATACTCTGCTTGGCTGTTGTGGCAAGAATTTCTTAAAAAGTAGAGAAACTTGGGAATTTTACAACCTAAAATCAGTAAATATAAAAGCATACTGGGGATGACTTACTTGAAGGTCGATAGTTAGTTCTATCATTACCCTTTTTGTATAAAACTCAGAGTTTCAGGAGAAAATAATTATTGAAGGAGACGAAACTGAGACGCACCCATCATACAAACATGTAGATATTTTAAATCATGACTGAAACCCATATTGCATAAATAGAATGTGCTTGATATTTCAACAATTAATTGTTTAGGATGAATAGAATAGAACTGATAGGAATTGATGCTATTGAGAATAGAGAGAATAAGTAAACTAATAAAGAATTATTCTCATCATCAGGTAAAGATGTCTTGTAGTGACACAGAACTGGTTAGCAATATGATAGATGAGCCTGTTAATTTGATAGGACATAATAAACTATAGTATCTACTCCAAGGTTTTTGACATAAACTGTGCTTAGGAAACAGTATGCCCTCTGTCATCATTATTATATGGTAATTAAGAGAAATAAATTGTGGAGGTTAATAAAATGGATAATTCCTCAGACATAATAAATATTCCAGAAGAAATGACACTTGCAAATAAATCTAGTATAACATCTCTGGATCTCAACTGTGTCACTCAAACAACATTGGATATTATGGTAAAAGTCAGAGAAATTGCTAATACAGATTCTTTCCTGAAATTAATTTTCATTAGGATGTATTCTCCTTTAAATTGTTTTTTTAAGCAAATATTAGTCACAGTGTCCAGAGTGCATTGTTTTCATACTGAGAGATAGCTTAGCTCTGTCAGTTGATGGAAGGGGAACAGTTAGTGACTTTACACCCCACTTATTGGCTCACTACAATCTTTGAGATGACCACTGCCGAATCAACAATGTTATAATAGATGGATATTTTTCATCTGATCTAGCGAGGCTCTTATATTACTTGTCATACTTATTCATTTGAACTCACCTGCTCCATCCATTTGATCTGCAAATGAAAACATTTAACTGGACTACTGGAAATATCTCATTGACAAACTTTTTTTAAAGCCTGAAAACTATTACAGTTTGCATATCCAGCATTCCAGCGGCGTTAATGAGGATTCTCATTTTAAAATTAAACCAAAACAATAGAAACAATGTTGAGAATAATCAGTAGAACCATTAGTATCATATCATACCAACTGACCATTAGCTAGACTTGCCTATCACATACATCTACTGTTAAAATGGAGTAGTTCCAATTCCATTCAGTGTATATGTGAGCCTTCACTCTGTAACCTTTAATTTTTAAGGTTTAAATATGAAATTATATTTCACAACCAGAACCTCTCTGTCTCAACATGGCTCCAACCCTAACTTTGAGTTTAATTTTCTAAGAATAAATTTTGAAGAGGACTAAGATATTTGATCTAAGAGTTAAGAAATTAATTCTTGTAATTAGGAACATTACAACAGAATCATATACAACATGTTAGTTATTTCTCTTGCTAGTTCTACATATTTCTGGTCTTGCTTTGTTGCTAGTCCCAACTATACCACAAGGCAAAGACTCTACCCTGAAGTAAGTATATCGGTCTGACTCAGAAAAATATATGGCTAAGTAGGAGGCAATCCAATGGCAGTTGGCTGTTGGGGGCAATGCATGAATAAGATGAAAATATCCACATATAAACAGCATGTACAATGAAATGGGCTCTCCGAGTCACCATAATACTTAAATGCTTTTAAATTCAGACTGTCTTTTCAGGTTATTCACTTCATTTCATGCAAGCTACATTTGCTTTAAGTGTGAGCAATTTATACATTGCATTAAAAGTCTATTTGCCATTTGCCATCCATGACCACACGGACAGCATCTAAATGCCCTACTTATTTGCTTTTCTGTTTATACTTCAGTGACCAAGTTCTCACATCCAACAGTATAGAAAATGCTGTTTTTCAAGCAGATAACTTCTAGACCTAATATTAAAGCATAACAGAAAGGAAAATGATCAAGACCTGAGAACAATACAACACTAAGTAATCAGTGGTTAATGCAATTAACCTGTAATACAAATTACAGATTTCATATCTATCCACGACTAGTATATCAAAAATAATGGAACACATGGAAGAGCCATGGAGTCAGTGTGATATACTTCCATGTAGATCTGCTTCTGCTGGGGCTGCAATACTGTAGCAATCCTCAGTTTAATGTGGATGCTAAACATAATAAAGTGGCAGATATTAGACTACCACAATCTTGGGCAGATAGATTTCCACATAAACCTCTGCACAGGATTTCCACACAGGATTCCTCTTATTTTCTTCCCTCCGTCCACACTATCCATGTACCCTTCAAAGTTTGCTTTGAAGAGTTTCCCAGCCCCCTGAAGTAGATATGGAAGTTGCCTAGAGAGATGGGAGTTGGGGAGGAACAATTACCAAGGGATACAAGCCATTTTGTCACGAAGAGCCTAATAGCTCCTTTTCCAACTATATTTTATGAAATGTATTAAACTTTGTTAATCAGAAAAGATGCTACTAGACTCTGACATAATATTTGTATCCGTTGGTAATAAGTTACACTCACAAAGCTTATGCCTTTTAATAAAATTTGTTAGTCAGAAAAGGTGCTACCAGATTCCTGATTTTTTACCACCATAGATTAACACAGCTCTTCTCCCACAATGCCAATACATTTTGCACAATATTATCCCACTTGGTCTATAATCTGGCTACATGATGAAAACTCATGGGAGGTTTGGCCTGAAAAAGAGCTGGTTTACATAAATGAAAACAAGAAGGTGTCTTTAAAATCCAGCTGCTTAGCAATAACCCCCAAAAGCTTAGAAGCAGGGATTTGCTGCTTGGTGCTACCTTGAAAATAGTATTCAGTGCTATCCAGCCTCTAAACCTGTTGGTTGCATACAGCCATCATGATGAATAGTCACTGACAGACCATGAATTTGTCTAGTTTTCTTTTAAATCCTTGTGGTACAAAACACCATAAATTAATTCGAGAAGCTCTATAATGAAGCTTGGACACCATTAAGCTTGAGGGTACAGCCAGTTTGGTGTAGTGGTTAAGGCTTCAGGCTAGGCACCGGGAGACTGTGAGTTCTACTCCTGCCTTAGGCACAAGGCCAGCTGGGTGATCTTGGGTCAGTCCCTCTCTCTCAGCCCTAGGAAGAAGAAGGCCAGGGCAAACCACTTCTGGAAAACCTTGCCAAGAAAACTGCAGGGACTTGTCGAGGCAGTCACCAGGAATCAAAAACTGACTCAAAGGCACACATGCACGTGTGTGACACACACCAGATTTTATGGGACTTATGCGAACATATCAATAGCTTCAAGGCTGCATCCATAACGTGCAGCTTGAGTATTGTCTGAGATGAACCTGCAAAGGTTTTGACAGAAGCCATTAACTAAGGCTTTAAGTGTGAACATTTTAACAAAACCTAATAGGTTTCCACTAATTTACAAGTTGCTCAGCTTCATGTATATAATTAACTGAGAGTTGGAAACAGATATGCTGACAACAAAGTCAAAATCTCTAGGGTCACAATGCAACTGAAAACACATTCACTATAAATAGCATTAATGCAGTCGCATTCAATTGCACAAGACTGTTGAAATCTCAGGCATGCAGTGGATTAACTTCAGTCTTAGATGTTATATTTACACCCACTTGCTACTACAAGGACACTGTCAGCAGCAAAAGAAAAATATATTCAGTTGATCACATAAAATTAGGGATTAATTAGCCCATAAGTAAGTGCTAATCCTGAATTAATTCTTCCTTTTTACTTCAATTGTCACTGTAAATTCCAGTGGCAAAATATTTGTACAGATTATTCAATCAAATATGAGTAATTATTTGAATACGTTTTCCTCAATAAAATGTCTGAGGTTCATTAATTCCCTTCTATAGATTTATATATTTTAATAGCTGTTTTATAATACAGAAATCTTCTTGTATAAGTGTCACCTAAGATGTTGACAATTCTAACAGCTTTCATTTGTTTACAAGGCATAAACTCTAGTGTAATTTCAATGGATCATAAATTAAATAGTGGATATTTCCATATATATTCTAGGAAACATTTCAATAAATATAAAATATTGTGAAGGATACTGTCAAACCTCTATCTTTTCTTCTAGACAGTTGAGGCATAACCATGCATTCTAACTTTTTACAGAAGAAATTGTTTTACAGAAAAAGTTGGCAATGTTGTTGCACTCCATGAATCTTTCCCCATTAAGAGAGCCAAACGTAATTCTTCCATTCATTTCTATGTAAGCTTTCATTTGAATGTTTCATTAAAAGGGGTTATTTACAGCCTACTTAAAGTGAAACAGAGGGGACGAGAAAATGAAACATTGCACAACCGATCTGTTGTAGGCTAAATGACACTCTCACTAGCAATATCATAATACCTTCAGAGTGGTGCAGCAGCTAAAATAATAGAATTGTAAACTGTTCAGTGGTAACTAATCAGTGTTTTTATTCATATCCCAAGCATGTTTAGAACAGATAGAAAGCAATGACTGACCCAGGAATTAAGAATTTTGAAACCTCAATAGAAAGAAACCTTGAGTTATTTCAGATCCAGAGAAAAACTATGAATTACCATATTCCTCCACTACACAATAATCTTTCAAGCATTTTTATGTTTTTATTCAAATTGGAGTCATTATCAAATACATCTAATAAACTGTGACTCAGTTGGGATCTATCTGATCCCAGGACCAGGTCAGTAAAATATTTCTCCCCAAATGGTCAAAGATTAAACAATGTCACTTGCTAATGCACAATTAAAGCGAGCGAATTTGAGTTTGAGATAATTAGTATCAATGCTGAAAAGTGCCATACTTACTCTCTGTCGATGACAAGACACGTCACGGCTTCAGCAGAAATAACATTAGCTGTTCTGACATCTTCCCTGAAAGGACAACAGCATACATTTTACACAAAATGGTCAGGCAGTTATCTCTGTGGTACTATAAAACATTTGCACACAAATGCATCTTGCAAATGAGAATTATGCTTACTGATTTATTGTACTTTAAACCATTAACAGCAAATAATGCTATTCTAATCTTGTTGCTCTTGAGAAATGTTTACAAAACAATATTAACATAGGTAGTCATTTCCCCAGTAGAAATGTTGCTCCATCATTTTAATGCTTTTCATAAGACCATTTCTTTCCTCCTGTTCTCACTTTGCAATTCACTTAGCAGAAGCAGACAACTTATACATTACTATGGGTCATAGAAGAAATATGGCTATTTTAGTATAGTGACATCATTATAATCTATCATTTCTATAAATAGAGAAAAACAAAACAAACAATTAATTAGATTATGCATCAAGCTACATGAGATGGTAGCAAACTAATTAATGTGGACCTGGGTTTCTGAAGAAAATGGTGAATAGGTACCAATATGTTCTCTACTTTGGTTTTCCCCATGAATCCCTATGTAGGTTTCAGTTTGGTATGAATCCCAATTATATGAAGACAAAAATCTTCAGGATATGTACTGTATGACTGGAGGGACAGAAGTTTTTGAAAGAAGTTGTTTTAAAAACCTCAATCTCCCACCAAATTGTGCAGCTTCCAAGAGACCGCAGACACTTCCTGCTGGCACCCTTCCAAGTCCCTATTCTACCTAACTTTTTATGGAGATTCTTCGAATACCCAAATAAATGGGACACAAATATGTGACAAAGAAAAATGTAGTAACATTTTAATTTACATAACTTGGCCCCATGTAGGCCCCACAGGCATTGTTACATAATCAAAGCAATAAATGATTGTGGCTTAGTGTTTTGTCTGGAAGTGGGTCCCACTGCCCAGAAAATTAGTCAGAACAAGATGAAGTGTTAGAACGCATCCTAGAAGAGAGAGAAGGTAATAGAGAAAAATGTTATCACTTTGCATTTTCTAAGTGGGTTTTGAGTTTTGCCACAAAACACTAAATGTCTATTGAGGAAAAGAAAAAGAAAGAAATATAAAATAGGCAAAACATAATGAAAAAGACATGGCTGGCAGGATCTTATCCAATAATGCAACTTTCCATTGCAAGCCCTATTTGCTATCATATTTGAAAAATCTAATTCTTTAAATCTTGATATACATGGACATATAGAGACTTATCCCTTTTTTTAAAAAAATGCCTACATTGCTCCTGTAACATTATCACAACATTTCTATGACCCTGGTCAAGGATTATTTATAACGTTTTTCTGGAAAGCTATTGCTTTAAATAGAAATATTGTTTAATCAACAGAGGATCCTCTCCATTTTCACTTGAACAGCTAATTTAACATTATGTGGAAATACACAATTTGAGTCCTGGCATTATATATCGAAATGCAATATCACTCATACTGGAATTATAATAATTTTTTAAGAATATATGCTAATAATATTATACCATCAGCAAATCTGTAACAACACGCAACTCCAGGTCTGATCAAATCACTCCTCACTACAGAATACCATGTATGGTTTTTAACTTGTTTAGTTATGCCCCTTGAGATTAATGCTGGTAGGTTAAGATGTGATAAATTATACAACATGTAAGCATGCAGTAAGTCTTTTTATTAGAGTAAGCCAAATGTTCATTATAATGCAGCACTTGAGTCAGTTCCAGCGCTATAGCCCAGCTTAAAAACACGATGAAAATGTAATCTGGCAATCACTAACTCTGAGATTTTTTCAGCTTCAAGATTGTATTCTTCATCACTACTTCCAGAGAGGTAGAATTCTTTCTCAGAATTGCTGTCACTGTCTAAATAACCCATGGCGGAGAGGTCACATCTACCATTTTCCTCCTGGAAAGAAATTACTGTTTCCTTCTGTCTACAGACTCTACCTTATGCGCTATACTCACTCTGGAATTTTACAGACCTTCCCATTTAAAGTCTCTAGGCATGGAAAAGGTCACAGCTGCTCTGGAGGTATCTCCTACGTATCACTGGAAAATGAAAGCCAAGTATCTAGTAAGCCACATGGGACCTCTGATCACCAGTGCTTCTTTAACAGATGAGTGTGTTGACAACAGCAGAGCAGCAAATGCTTCATATGAGCATCAACTTTAACCTAATTCTTGCCAATCCACAAGAAGATTCAAACAAATCTGCATACTTTTTTTTTTTTTTTTTGGTTATGCTCCCCTCTAGCTCAGCAATTTCCTAGTTCCTTAGGGAATGATATGTTTTTCATTATCAGACTGAAGTTGTCTGATGTAATCAAAAGATTACTTAAGATTAACAAAAACAAAATTGGTTAATGATTCATACAACTGTTGGAAAATACTTTGATATGATTAGCCTATTTTAACATTTGGCAGTTGAAATATACCAAGCAATGAATAAACTGGATTATTACTACTAATATATTTATTTACATTTCCCATATTTACTAAAATAAATGTATATTTTTCTTTGCTGATAAGTGATCTGTGAATTGAGGGAATGCTCTTGCATTCCCTGAGAAGACTAGAATAAGCTATTCAAAGCAAAATTGCTGTCATTTTTGTTGATGAGGCAATTAATTTTATAAATGGAATACCTTATTTTATAGGGGCATCTTGATTGTGTATCAGCACACTGCATATATGTGTACTTTTAGTTGATAAGGTAAGACAACAGTTTCCAAGATAGCCTTTAGATGAGGAATTGTAGTTTACACAGAATAGCGTGACCATGTTTGGAGGTAAAACTGGGTTTTGGTTACACCTTTGGCATACAGGCCAACATGCGTCAAAACCAACTAGTGTTGTCTTTACCACTTGCAGGGAATGCTTCATGTAATATGGATATAACAAGACTACACAGAACAAAAGAGTCTAGTATAATTTTGGCCATATAGCTAATCAGTATAGTTTGAATAAAAATGATCTGTCAAGGATAGGCCAATCAAGAACCAGTTCTCTTGGAATTTCTTCATAAAGGACCAATCGGAAGGCTACTTAGATGAGGAACCAATCAGGAACCAGCTTTCTTCAATTCCCATGACATGGTCCAATCAGATATCAGCTTGTCAGGTTCAAATACAAAAGCCTAGTCAGTTCCTGTTCAGTTGCCTGGTTTTGGTAATCCAGACACTGGAAAACTAGATTACTGCTTGAATGATCTCTATTGATTATTTGCATTTGTCCGTGACTTCTTTGGTGCATATAACATTCAGCAAACATATATAGAAGTCACCTCTAATTCCTAACGTGGGATTTCTGGCCAAGACTACAGCTGCTGGGAAGTTTGGACAGTTAGTAGGAAAAACTGCTGAGATTCATTCCTACAGATAACCAAAGTGAGCAGGGTCTTTTCCATAGTGGTCCCATTCTTAGAATGTCCTGTTGAGAGAGTCAGGCTTTAGTCCCACTGACAATAATGGGGCAAATTAGCCATATCTGATCCTAGTGGGATTGAAGTGTGACTCTTTCAATAATGTTGGAAGTAACTGGTCAGTGACCTTAAGCTACCTTGGACTTGGGCCAAAGTTTCTAACATTTGACAGGGATTGTCCATATAAGGACTAATTGTGCTTGGTCTTGTTAGAAAGTAATTATTAAGAAGCATGCCATTTTAATTAATGACTCATGCCATTTTAGAAGGGAAGTTAGTGCTTTGCTATTACACAGAAGCAAGAGAGTCATGTACATAGATTAGAAAGGAATGTAAGGAGAAATGTTACACTCATAGTAACAGAGATAAAAGATGTCAATAAAAAAGTGAGAAATTAGGCTATTCCTTATTAGGAAAGTAAAACTTGCAAATTCTAGAACTAGACATGTACAGACTAGTTGTTTACACCTGACTATAAAATGGCTTTGTGTCCCTTGCAAGGGGCCAGCCACACTCCATGCTAAATGCTTTTGCCTTGTGTGCTAAATAAACCCTTTGAACTCTGAATTACAGCATCTGGCATTTTGACCTGAGCAAGGAATGAACTAAGGGAAGACATTCTTCTAGCAATCTCAGAACACTGAGATAGTATCTTACTAATGTTAACTTCTACGTCCAATACCTTCTAACACTAACTCCAGGCAAATATGAATCAGAAACACATTTCTCTTGCCAAACCCTACTAATACAGCACAAGAGGTTTCTAGCTGAGTCTGTGTGTGTGTGTGTGTGTGTGTGTGTGTGTATTATGTGCCATCAACTCATTGTCAACTCTTAGCAACCACACAGATAGATTTTCTCCAGATCTGCCCCTATCTGGTCTTTCAGGACTTCCAACGATGCACTCATAGCCATTGTGATTGAGTCCATCCACCTTGCTGCTGGTCATCCACTTCTTTCCTTTCCTTCTACCTTTCCCAGCATTAGAACTTTCTCTGGAGAGCTAGGCCTTCACATAATGTGTCCAAAGTAGGATTTGAGCCTGGTCATTTGTGCCTTGAGTGAGAACTCCGGGTTGATTTGTTCGATGATCCATTTGTTTGGATAGTGTCAGGGTAGTGTCAACATCATAACACAGGTTATTGATGTTTCTTCCTCCACTTTTAAAACCACACTCATCTTTTTCCAACCCAGGTTCCCTTAATATATATTCAGCATATAGGTTGAATAAATAAGGGGAGAGTATACAGCATTATCTCACCCCTTTGCTAACCTGGAGCTAGTCTGTTTTTCCATGTTCTGCTAGATGTGGTTTCCTGACCTGTATATAAGTTTCTCATGAGGAGAAAGATGTTCTGGGATTCCAATTATTCTAAGCACATTCCACAGTTTGATGTGATCAACCCAATCAAAAGTCTTTCTACAGTATAATCAACAGAGCACATAGTGACTTCTTTTTGGTATTCTTTGGCTTACTCAATTATCCAGTGTGCATCAGCAACAATGCCTCATGTTCCTCAGCCTTTTCTAAAGCTAGATTGAACATCTGGTATCTTGTTTTCCATGTAGGGCTCTAAACTGCATTGGATGATCCTAAGCATTATTTTGCTAGTATATGAAATTAAGGATATTGTACAATAGTTTGCACACACTGTTAAGTCTTCATTTTTTGGTACTGGAATGTAGATTGTTGTCCAATCTGTTGGCTACTGTGTCATTCTCCAGATTTGCTGGCATAGTTTGGTTAGAACCTTTACTTATTCTTCTTCTGTTGTTTGCCTTATTTCTGTGGGTATTCCATCAGCTCCTGTGTCTGACTTGGCAATGACCAGAGTGCTGATCTAACTTCATCTTTTAATATGAGAGGTTCTTGTAAGTAGAGAATATCTTCTAAAGTATCTTGGATGTTGGCATCTCTACTGTACAGTATTTCAGTATACTCCTTCCACCTTTATTTTATCTTCTTTGAATTGGTAACTATCTGTCCACTGGCATCCTTTGACATACCAATTTGAGATTGGAACCTCCTTCTGAGTTCAGAGATCTTTTGAAAGACTTTCCTTGTTTTTCCATGTCTGTTTCCATGTTCAATGTCTTTATAGATGATGTGGTAATACTGCTTCTTGTCTCTTTTAACAGCTCTCTCAAACTCTGTTAAGTTTCTTTGGAGATCTTTCTTACCTTTGGCTTCTCTTTTTTTCTTGGCAATTTCCATTGTTTGTTCTAACATCCAGTTGCTTTCTTCTGTTCCTTTATCTTTGACAGTCTCTTTTCACATTCATCCTTAACTTCTTCTTTAACTTCATTCCACAATTCCTCTGGTTCTCTATCGAGAACCTTCAAAGCAATTCCTGATGTTCTCCTTGAAAATGGTAGATATATGCTCAAGATCATATCATTGAAACTGACTGACTTTTTTCTTCTTTTCTTTCTTTCTTCTTTTTTCTTCTTTAGCTTAACATGGAACTTTCACATGAGTAGTTCATGATCTGTTCTACAATCAGCACCTGGCCATGTCTTTGATGGTATAATTGAGCTCCTCCACCTCCTTTTAGCAATAATACAGTCAATTTTTATTTCCATCTAGTGATGTCCATGTATAGAAGTTTTATTTGTTTGAAGACAATGTTAGCTATGAAGAAATCATTGGAGTGGCAGAAACTGATAAGTTGGTCTCCTGCTTCATTTCAGTTTCCAAGGCCATTTTCCTCTTTCATGTTTCCAATTTTGGCATTTCAATCTCCAGTCACAAGCAGCACATCTTGCTTACATGTTCTGTCAATTTCAAATTGAACTTGATCATAAAACTCATCGACCTCCTCTTCTGCATCAGTGGTGGAATCATAAACTTGGATGATTGTCATATTAAAGGGTCCATGAACTCTAACTGATATTATTTGGTCATTGATTGCATTGTAGCCAGGTATGTTCTTGCTATACCCTTCCTAACTATTAAAGCAATGCTTTTCTTTCTTTGTTTTTCACGTCCTGAGTAGTAAACAGTGTGATCTTCTGACTGAAAGTGTCCAATCCCAGTCCATCTCAAACTGCTGACGCCTAAGATGTCAATCAGAGTTCTATTTCATCTTACACTATGTTCAGCTTTCCTGAGTTCATGCATCTTACATTCTATGTTCCTACTGTAATTTTGCAACTTCAGATTTTCTTTCTCTGTATGTCAACATCAGCAACTAGACATCCTGAAGGCTTTAATCTTGTCACATCAAAAACACCATTAGTATGACGAAAGATCCACAGCTGTTCCTCAGAACCAAGTTGAGTGCCATCTGACCTGAGGGGTCCATCATCCAGCTCCATATCATCAATCAATTTATGTTTTCTATCCATGTGGTTTTCTTGGGAAAATACAGGAGTGGTTTACCATTGCTTTCTCTCACACAGTATGAATTGATGCCTTTGCCATTGTCACTGAAGTGATCATCTGCCTCCAGCATCTTCCTATATCACTGCTGCCCAATGCTTTAACTGGGAAGTGGGATGACCTTGACGCCTTGTGTGACCCTGCTGGGAATATATACTCTTGGCATATACTCCTGACATTCCTCACTCATCCCTCCTAGGAACACCCCCTGCCATAATGAAGCAGTACAGCAGGCTGTGTGTGTGCATGCGTTTGTGTATAACAGAAACTTGGAAGAGAAAAAAGAGAACGTAGGCATTTTTATGGGAAATAGGCAACTTGGTGGGAAAAACGTTTATAATATAGAATGTTGATATACTATTCGCTCTTATGACTACATAGCTAAGAAAGACAGTACAACAATGGGGAAACAGAGTAACAGAGAACATTATCTGCAACTGTCTTGTAACAGAGGTTATAAACTTCGTAAGCCAAGGCTTTCATTGCTCAGTACCATATGGAACCATGGAAAGAAGTAGTGAAGGAAAAAGGGTTGTATATTCATTACACTAACGTATATAATTTATGGCACCATATGCCATGTTTTCTAACATTTTTTATTGTCACTGAAGCCCTGCTAAGTGTTGCTCTTCAAATGAACTCCTGATTAAGACAGTAAAGCTGAAGTCTTTTGTTGCACACAATCTGTGCAAAGCAGGTGGCTATCCCTGAACTGACAATATTAATTTTTTTATCTACCAAATCAGATTCAGATTATACAGCCAGTAGAAGAAAACTATGACAGTGGTATGTAATTCATAACCATCAGCCAGCCATCAAGATCAGAAGCTTCAAAAATCTCCTTTATCATGATTTAGTCATGCAGTTCCTTGTGATCCCTTTTATCAACTCTCTGCTGTCAGATATTTTGCTAAACTCTTTTGCTGAATAACATCACAGAAGCTGTAGTGCCAAATTGTATTTATTTTTCTTTTACATATGTTAACAGGAACACATTCTCTTGTGCCTGGCAAATATATTAGACAAAATAAACCAAATATATCTTTCACACTAATCTTCAACTTTCCTATCTGTATCCCTAATTTTGTTACTGTGGTAAAAACTGGGTTGAAAGCACACCTTGCCCCAAAGAATCCATTCCCTACCTTTAGACCATATTTGTTATACAATATGTTAGTTTTTAACTTGCTAAATAAAGGATTTATTTGATTATCTCAATTACTTGCAACCATTTTTTAAAAAAAATTCTCAGAAGGAAATGGGAGAAGGAAATACAAGCTTTCATCCCAAGGATCCTTAGCTTAGATCGCAAAGGATTTCAGATTAAAGAATTTAACATCATAGTTTTTCTCTTTTATCTGGAATATTAACTGAACTCATGTTTCAATTCTATTTCATCATTGGGGTAGAAACCAGCTTTTCAGGAAAAACATTTTGCTATCTCTTCTTAACTGTGCTGGAAATCTAATTCTGAATATTTGGCAAGCAAATAAAACCATAAATAAATTCTATACAATGGTGATGTCTAAGATTAAGCAGCTTCTCTATTTAAGTCCATGCATTGCCACTTCTTAATATACTGCCATTCTAGTGGGACTAAGTAATTTGAATCAAGGGCAAAGCTGCAAAAGATAGAAAGTAGGTTGATTCTTGATAGGAATTGAGCTAGGACTCATATAACTAGTCATGTGCTGAGTAGGGCAGTTAGACAAATTAATGAAGCAAATAAACAAACTTCTCAGCTTACTGCATGCCCTGGGACACCATGGAAATCACATCTTTGCAATCTAATAAATGTGACAGGTGGAGAAATCCTTTAAACTAAGCTTCACAATTCTCTGCAATTTCTTGGCTTTCCAATCAGGTTTCCCATAACATTCCAGGAAGACTGGAAGAAACTATATACCCATGAGGTTCATTTCAAAATGGAATAACTTAGTAGTGAGAAAATAAAGAAAGAAGAAGGATAGCCAAGGGCTTTCAGACTTGCAAGATTTTGTTACTGTAACCTTACAATAAAAATAGTATTAGTATTAATGATTTTGGTTTCCTGGTCAGAAGGAAAGACTATCTCGGAGGACTATCTCAGAGGATTGAAAGTGCTTCCCCCCTCCCCTGCCTTTAGGTTCTGGAGAACTAGGGACGGTCAATTCTGAGACACTTTCTCAAATTATATTTCTGGTTGGGCTCAGATTTCTCTTATCAGACCATTGTCTAGGCTGCGGCTCTTCCTCCTGTCTCACAAGATTATTTTCACAGCCCATTACAGATACCAAGTATTGGGTTAAATGTTGCTTTTTGTTGTAATTGTTTAAAAAGGTACATTAATAGAACTATTACTACTATGGCAATGAAGAAACACCTATATTATAATTATGAGCAGGCATTAGTGTCAAAAATATATGACACATTGGGAGAAATTATTTTAAAAAAAACTTGAACTGTAAAATGAAATTTGGCAGACTTTCTAAAGCAGCATCAGTATTTTATTCAAATCACTTCATTTTATCATCTTAAAAATTCCATTGAAACAAGTGAGCTGGCTTGAAAAGAAATTACCTAGTTTCTGGTTCCAGTGGGGATGACATTAATTTAATTTGTAGGAAATTATGTTGCTGTATATAGGAAAGAGCAATGAGGATTATCACCCAGGATATTTCTAGAGAAGAAGGGCGAATTTTCTTTACAATGTTTTACGTAGATAATTCCTACCTTTTAAATATTATTCTTCCTTAAATATAACCAAAAGTTAATCAGAATGTGTTTGTTTTCTGCAAGGTTACTATATGTCTTAGACTCACACCTTCTGCTTCAAGAGCATGTGACAGTTGTGACCAAGAATTCTTTGCATAGGTACATCTAGTGCACCAGTTTCTGGGACCAGGAGGTCATTTCAGACAGTCACTTATCCCTTAGTCACCTCATGAATGGACCACTGTAACATACTCTACATGGGGCATCCCTTGAAGACCACTCAGAAACTAGAGGTGGACCAGAATGCAGCAGTGCAGGCAATGATGGACTTGACCTGTTATCCCACTAGGTTCAGTGGTTACCAGGCTTCCAGGTGTAATTCAAAGTTCTAGTTATAACCTACTGTATAATGCACTTCATGGTATACAGCCTGGTTATTTGAGGGACTACTTGTCTCTGGTTGTTTCTGTCTTCCCAGTGAGATCAGGCAGAATGGGCAAGCTCCAGGTCCCACAGATTAAGCAGTATCAACTAGTGGGATCCAGCCTTCTTTGCCGTGGTTTCTGCCCTTTGGAATAATACCCCTTCAGAGGTCCAGATGGCTGACCTTCAGGAAAGTATTGAAGACCTGGCTATTTTCCCAGGTGTTGCAGCAGGGTGATGGTTGAACCTCTGTTGGATGAGTTTTTTATTGGGAAGTTCATAATTTTTCTTTTCTTTTGCATACTGTTCCTACTTTTGTACTTGTTAGTTCCCCAGAGTTGTTAGGAGTCTTGGCAGGCTCTAAATTGTACAAACAACAAATGTAATTCTTAGTGAAAAGGTCATCTGATCTCTTCAATGGAAGAATGGCTGTGGGAATGTGCTTTGATGTCTGAATGATTTCCTACCTTACCTTAAAAGCAAATCTGGCCCAATTTCAACTCAAACTGGAACCCATTTTTGGTTTATGATGTAAAACATGGATTGGTATCATATCCAAAATTTGGGTTTATCTATCCATAAAATCTATACATCAGTTTTATGAGATACCTATATCAAAACACATTTTTAGTAATACGAACTGACATTATTAGAGCACACAATTCCATATTGTGGTTTATATTGTGTTGACCATGGTTTTTGATACTCATTTTAGCTTCAGTTGAATAGTAATTTTATAGTCCTTTAATGTGACATTATACACACACACACACACACTGTATATATTGATTTAGAAACTTATATGGCTGCCTATCTTATAGTAAGATAATCCTAGGCATTTCACAATAATATAAAACATAACAAATGAAACAAAATAAATGAAACAAACCAACCCCACAACACCATATATCCAAAGCACAGAGCTGTCACATCACAGAGACTCCCCATAGTCTTATATTAGCTGGGCTCACTTCTATCCTAGCCCAAAGCCAGATCTTCACAGGTCTTCTTTAATTATTCATGATATATTATAAAGCTATAACTCAATGACATTTTATAATCCCTGATTTATGTATCTGTATTATTTATCTTTTTTTTTTCATGTTGTACTGTGTTCCATTAAAAAAAAAAAAAGGCAGGGGGAATAAATTTGTATTTTTCTGTAGACCAAACAAAATGTTTTTATCTTTCAAATCAAATAAGGTGTGTGTGTGAATATATACAGTACAGTACACACACACACACACATCTAATAGCGATTATTTTAGAATCCCAGATTCAAGAATCTATTCTTTACTCTATGACAAAATGTAAGTTAAGGCAGCCCACCTAAGCAGCTTATGTTGACAAATCTGAGAAAATTCTGCTGATGACCTGTCCATGTAACCCGGGATTAGCAATATTGGGCCACTGGGGATACAGAACCATGAAACCTTAGATGGTATCCACTAACCTTTAGATTTCAATGAAATAATAAAAAAAAACAACAACGCTAAAATCTCATAAGGCACTCAAATCTCACAGGATCTTTGTTCACTCCTGAGATTGGGGCATTTCAAATAAAATAAAAAGTAAAAAATAAAATGTGGATTCCATCATTCAAAAGCAAGTTTTCCCATGGTGGCTTTCAATAAATATTTTATATACATCATAATATTTTAACTAGTTACTTAGTTACTTGACTCGATACTACCAAAGCTACCAAAATCTCTCATCAGTTTACAATAAAAACAAATTTAACATTGAGGCATAAAACAGTTAAAACAACAAGTAAAAGAAGTAGAATTAACAATTAAATCCAACAGTTAAAGAGCTGGGATGGCAACCTAAAAGGCTTGACCTAAGTCTTTGCCAGATTACCATGTGGTAACATAGGTCTTCATGTCTGGGCAGAAGCGACCTGCAGAACCAGACTAGCTGGATGTGGTTGTGTCATCAATGTGTTAGCTCCTATGACATTGAGAGGTGGTGGTGATGTGTCAGGGGAAAGGAGCAGGCAAATACATAATAGGAAGAGGGGAAGTGTTGGACAGAGGGGGAAAAGATGGGAAACAGAGGGTGCTGCACTCTCAGGGAAGGGGATCTCCATGTCTCATACCAATTCTGCCTCTCAGCCTCCTGGGTTCTGACCCCATGCCTGGCCATCAAACCCTCAGTGGCTCTGATCTCCAGCTGCTGCTATTGAATCCCAGGTCGTTATGAGGTGTCCCACATCTGGGACCTAATAATGGGTGGGAGGGTGGACTTGGTATGTTGTACGGAGGCTCATCTCCAATGATTACTGCCCCTTCCAGAAGATCCAGCAGAGTGGCCATAATCTCAGTCCCTTCTATTAAACAACGTCATCTGATGGACCCAGGAGACATGTGATACCTTCTCTGTCATGGTACCTGCCATGTGGAATAGCACACCTACTCCTTTTGGGAATGTGTACTTTTGCACACATATGCAGATAGCTCCTCACAATATGCACCTCTTTGTTGCCTGGGTTATCCTTTACCCAGCCTATTACAGTCTGTACATAGGGATTCAGCAGAGCCCCATCATTTCCTGAGGATGTCATAGAGAATTAATATTATGTATTTATTTTTAAGCAGCATCATATGAAATTGTGCAATGATGTCTGCTATCTGAAAAAGCTGCTGACCCCCAAGGTTTTATACAGATAAGGATGGAGGATTTAGTTAATTTCCAGAAACTTCCCCTGTCGATTCTGAATTTCCTTGAGAATTTTAAATAACATCCATGATCATTCACATTTTAATACTTATTATATTTTTAGATTTGTTTCTTTCACTTTTAAAACTTATTTCACATCATATGAAATAGATATAGGTATAGATAAATATGAAATATATACATCTATTTAGAAATATGTGATGTGAAAAAAATATATATACACACACACACACGCACCCCTTTAAATTAATCTTGATAATGTTTGAGCCAAGAATAGGCATTGCTGTTACTCTTTATCAAATTTCTTCCCCTCAGTATGTAAATCACTGGGTTTTCTTGTAACATAATCTACAAACACTCAATATAAATTCTTTTTGTATTAAAAATAATGTTGAAGGTATCAGTTTCAAATAGATAAATAGAATTTAGAATTTTAGAGAAGCCGATTAAGTGATTTAAAATGCAAATCAGGAAAGGTCTTTTGCAAAGGCCACATGAGAATAGGCAACTAAGAATGATTATTTGCACTGCATATTTGTTACATAATTTTTTCTTGCTTTAAAGCTGAGAGGCGAGCTGCTGCTGAGCTGAAACAGATTTCCCTGCTAAGCAAATTCTTGGGGGAACTCTATGAAAAAATAAACTAGATGATGTACTTATTACTGGAGCATTTACTGGAAACTCAGGCTGCGATCCTGCAGATCTAGATGTAAAGACAAGTCCAGCTAAGTTTAAGTCCTCTGTAAAGAGCAGCCGACCTATATACAACTCAACGGACACAAAATGGAATGTCTGTGGTTTATTGGGGGAGCCTTTAGATCTCCAGGGACTACCAGAACCAGGGGAAACTATGCCAGTCCCTGGAACTGAACAATATCCCAGTATTATTTTCCCTCCCACTGAAAGCAGTGGGAAGAAAATAAAGAAATAATATATCAGATTTTTTTTAAAAAAAGCAGTGGAAAAGGAAAATATACAGTATATTCCACCATGACTTTTGCAACGGTTCATCTTCCTCCATACTGCAGTATCAACCTGCCTTTCGGTTATGTCTGGGCTATGTCCTGGGAAAGACAAATGGAGGGGATTTGAATAGGAGACATTGAGGCAATCCTAAGAAAAAGCTGGTGTGAGGAAATACTTGTGCAAAGATGGTATAACTGATACAGAGCCTCTAGATATAGACACAAAAGCACACAACAAATATTTAACTTAATAAAAAACCTCAAGAGGATACATTCATGTCAATGATATTCTCTTTCCTTAGAGGTCCTATTCATGTGCTGCAGACTGAAGAGGGAATTCTAATGAATCCTGGGAAACAAATAAATAAGTTGTGGGGCATGGAAACCCTTAACAACAGCCATTCATTATTACCAGTGGGGACACACTGATTGAGCACACATTGAAAAATATTGCAGACTAAATATAGTCAAAATACAGTTTGTGTTACGAGCTCTAGAAAAAGGATACTTAAATAATACATGGTAGATGTAGTAGGTGAAGAGAGAGAGAAAAAGAGAGAGATAAAATGGCAACTTTTAAAACTGTGCAGCGCATTTCTTGCAGGGACTTAAAATGCTTATACCAAGTCCAAGCTTTTAAACCCTATCCCGTAGTCCTTATTTACTAGATTCTTGTAATGGTCTGTGGGAATGACCTTGGGAGGCAAAAGGAAGAGCCACAGCCTAGACAACTATCATGCAAAAGGTTTCTCAGCCCACAGAAGGAAAATAGGTGTGGGAAGCATATCAGAAGGGACCCTCCCTAGTTTTCCTGAAAGTAAAAGTGAGGAAGGGAAGAAGTGCTTTCATACTTGCAAGATTCTGTTACACCTTATAGTAAAGGTAGTGTTAGTACTCATGGTTTGTGCTTCTTGTCTGGACTACCTCAAAGGGCTGACAATTCTATTGCTACTATACAACTCTGCATTTCAAACTTCCCTTCAGTTTGATCACAACCAGCCTGTTTCACACACCATCTGCCCTAGATGCCTAAAGTGTTGTTCCTATTACAAAACATCCAGTAAAGCTGAGCAAAGACCCATCTGTAATGATTACTTCACAAGAGCTCTGTGTAAAGTTCTAAGAATGGGTCCAATTCATTTTATTCCTAAGAAGTTGAATTAGAGTAGCTGATCAACCAGATACACTGCCCTTCAATATAGATTAATTTATCAAAATCTTAGATTTTTGTAAGTAAACATACTTGCTATATACTACAGAATAATATATTCACATTTCATCCAATTTCCACAAACCTTTTCAAAGTCTATTACATAGTAGCAATGTTTTGAATGCAAGTCTGAAAAACTGTTTTTCAGTACACAAGATAATAAACGCACACCTGTCCACAACCCACGAAAAGCAGATGTGTCTGTTTTCAAGATCATGTAGTTTCAAGATTACACCTGGCAACAGCCACAGCTGCTTTTGCATTCTCCTGTGCTCTGATCAATAATTCTCAACTAAATGTAAAGCGCTGCACAGCCTTAATGCATAATGAACCATAATATTTACCAAAAAACAGAAAACGTCATAATGCAAGGTAATTATGAAGGCCTTTGATGCCATCTCAGAAGCTGAGAAACTAAGTATTCTACTTAGAACATCCTAATTGCATTTCACGAAACCTGGAGGTAATCTGGAAATGCATTAGCAAAGGAGGACCACCGAAAAATGACAATGAATGATTAAGGGAACGCATATTGAAAAACCATTTTAATAAGAATGCATTTCTGTACTGGTGACCCCATAGTCTTTTACTTATGTAAATGTAAACCATTTGGGTTGGGTTTAAAACCGGAACAATCTCATTTGCTAATCTGCATCATTCCCTCCGTCTCTCCATCAATCAAACACAAGTAACATTGCAAATATCCAAACCTAACCCTTTTATTTTCTTGGCTGCTTTTTCTCAAACCTCTTTAGTTTCTCCTTTGCTCAGCTTCATGAACTCTCAGTGCTGCTTCATCGGAGTAGATGTGAGACTTGCAGCCTTTTAAAGAACATTTGTTGATACCATTAGATCAGAGGAACCCCCAAACCTGCTTGGATGTCCATGGCAAAACTGGCTGATAGGACAAGAATAATGAAGGCAAAGACCTAAGAAAAAAGTGCTGAGGAACAACACCTGTTACAGAGTAAAACAGTATTAAATTCATCCAGAGTAGATATCACCAAAGATATACTGCTGCAGCTTACTTTACAACACAATTCCCCCTGTCCACCAAAGACCACAGACATGCCTCCAAACTGAATGGGAAATCATGGATTGGTTCAAGTCTTCTCATTCTGATAGGAGACTTACTAAAATAAGTAGGATGAATTAGCCATGACTATAAGGCTATTTGTTTTAATGGATCCATTTTAAGCGTGACTAAATTTGGATTTAATTCCATGTGTATTTCCCATCTCCAATTAATCAGCTAGGCCTGTTATATTTAGGCCTTACTGTGATTTAAAATTAAAATTATTGGTTTTAATGACTGTACCCTCGTCTCTAAAAAATGTCATTAATGTGGACATAGTGGCTTTATACAGATTTTATCAGTTTTGCACATCACCCAGAGAATGACTGTTAATGAGTGCTTGACAAATAGAAAACCAGGAAAAACAAAAACTGTCATCTCAATGTTCTTTCTGCATCCCTCAAATAATTGAAATGCAGCTTAAAAAAATGTAAGTCAGATTACACAATCCAGGATGCTCTTCACAGCGCTCACTAGATCTGAGCTTTTTCTATCTCAGCCATGTATTCTTTTGGTTTCCATCAAGTTAGGATTCTGACAATCATTCACCAAAAGAGCAGAGATAAAATCAGCCTAGGAAAAAGCATCATAATGCAAGGATATCCTGAATAAATATGAATTTAACAGTAGTGAAAACAGATTCCTTTTTCTTTGTTACCAAGTGTGCATAACATGTTATCAAATTCAAAGTATTATAATTGCAAAAGGTCTTAGCAATGCTATGGTATTCCTTTTGCTCCCAGTAGTAGTGCTTCAACAGGTCCCCATGGTAATAATCTGAAAATTCAATATAACTACTTGGAGAATGGAAACATTTTACTTCGCTGATTTTTGTCTAAGACATGCCATTTTTAGCAGCAAGTCTCAAATAACCATGAATTTTTTAATAGGCAAATCCACAGAAGAATTTTGCCCTGGATATGTTTCTTGACAGCATGTTACTTTAATTTATGCTGTCATTGGTAGCCTCTCGATATCCCAAATAGTACTTGTCAGAACTGATAAAGCAGAAATCCAGATTAAAATAAGACTATTAAAAGTTAAGGAGGACATGTTCAGTTCGTTGAGGCTAGATATCAAGCACCATAGATGATTGAATTAACAGGACAATTGTGAATACAGGCAATATTTTCCTCATTTTGTTTAACTATGGTGGATACTTTGGTTAGAATACTTTAAAGTCCAGTCTTTTTCAACCTGGTGCCTTCTAAACATGTCAAAGTCCACAGACCTCATTAAGGACATTCTTAACATTTTTAACATTTTTAATGTTAAAATGTGGGCAGGCGCGGCAGTGGGTGGCGCTCGGTCCCAGAGGGCCAATGGAGGCGGCGGCGGGAGAGCACTGGTGGCTGCCGCGGCGACGCTGGCAGAGTTGAGAGCAGCGCCCGGGCTCGAGGGGAGCGATGCCGGAGTTGAAGGTGGGCCCTGCAGGGCCAGGAGTGCCGGCAGGGCAGTGGCCCAGGCCCGGCGCGGCTGGCCTTGGCGGTGGGAGCGCCTGCGGTGAGAGCACCGGCGCTGATGGCGGGACGGCAGCTCTGAGGCTGAAGTGGATTGGAGGCCAGAGCCCGGCGGCCCACAGTGACTTTGAGACCTTGGGGGTTGGGAGATGAGCCCCTATGTGGCAAGGGGCGCCCCCTCCCCTAGAGAAGACATGGGGGGACTCGAGCGGGTGGGCGTATGTGAGTGGATGCTGTGGTTGGGGGAGGTGAATGTGCTGCTCTCTGCCTGGGTGGGAGACGGGCAGAGGGTAGGAGTGAGTGGGGCCCTCCTCTCCCCGGCCAGTGAGAGAAGTCGGTGGAGAGAGGGCGAGTGTTTGGTAGGGGATTGGGAGTGGTGACCCCCTGTTGGCGCTGAGAGCGGCCAGCTGAAGTGCCACAGGGGCGCGCTGCCCCACCCCTTTTTTGTCTCCTCTCCCTTGTGTGGTGGGTGGTATGGCGGGCCCCTTAAGTGGGAGGCCTGGAGGGGGGGAGGTGGACCTCAGGCAGTTTAGGGCAGGCATTCAGGTGGTGAAGGGCATGGGGCGGTATGGCGGGAGCCAGAGGGCAGGCCGTTTCAGGGGAAGACACCCCCGATGCGTTATACCGGTGGCATGTTCTGGCCCTCAGAGCTCAAGCCCAGACCCTGGTCAGCAGGCCTACAGAGGCCCGGGCTTTCGACTGTTGCAGCTGAACACCAGGTCAGTCAATAATAAGGCCCCCCTTATTCACGACCTTATTGGGGAGGAGCAGGCTGACCTGGCGTGCATCACCGAGACCTGGCTGGCACCAGAGGGGGGAGTAGCCCTCTCGGAATTGTGTCCAACCGGGTTTAGGGTGTGGCACCAGCTGAGACCCCAGGGCAGGGGAGGGGGAGTGGCAGTAGTCATCAGGGAATCCCTATTGGCCTTCAGGGGCCCTGCTCCACAAGTTGCTGGATGTGAGATCCTGTTCCTGAGGTTGGGCACACGGGATCAGTTGGGAGTGCTGCTAGTGTACCAGCCTCCCTGCTGCATAGCAGCCTCCCTGTCTGAGCTGCTGGAGGTCATCTCGGGGTTGGCAGTGGAGTTCCCCAGACTTATGGTCTTGGGGGACTTTAATCTGCCGTCCCTGGGGTTGGCCTTGGAGGCGGCTCGGGAGTTCATGGCTACCATGGCAGCCATGGGCCTATCCCAGGTCACTGATGGCCTGACTCAGGACAGTGGTCACACCCCAGACATGGTTTTCTTGTCGGAGCAGTGGCAGCGTGATCTGGTGGGGGATTTTATATTATCCCCCCTGTCATGGTCAGATCACTCCCTGGTGGCAGCAGGATTCTCCTGTGCTGCTCCCCTCCACAGGGAGGTGGGACCTATTTGAACGGTCCGCCCCCAGAGACTGATGGACCCGCACGGGTTCCAAAGGGAGCTGGGGGTTGTTCCTGAGGCCTTGCTGCACAGCCCAGCGGAGGCTCTGGCCGCAGCCTGGAACAAGGAGGTGGCTGGGGCCTTGGACAGGATCGAGCCTATGCATCCTCTCTTGGCCCATCACCCCTGGCGTTCCCCGTGGTTCACGGAGGAGTTGAGGGAGCTGAAAAGGGCTAAGAGACGTTTAGAGTGCCGCTGGCGGAAAACTGGGGACAAATCAGACTGAACACGGGTTAGAGCGGCTATTAAGGCCTACCTAGTGGTGGTAAGGCGGCGAAACGCCAACATTTCTCCACTCTTATTGCATCCTCAGAGTGTCGCCCTGCAGCCCTGTTTAGGGTCACGTGGGCCCTCCTGGGAAAAGGGGGGGTGGAGGACTACTTGCAGGGTCGTGCAGAGGAATTTGCTGAACACCTGATGGATAAAATTGCTCAGATCCGTTCTCAGTTGGAAGCCAAGCGTGGAGTAGGTCCAGGGGAGTTGCCCAGGGAGCGTTCTTGCCCAGTTATCTAGGAACGGTTTGATCCTGTTGCCCCTGAGGAAGTGGACAGGGTCCTCGGGGCTGTCAGTGTGACCACCTGTGGTTTAGATCCTTGTCCCTCCTGGTTAGTTAAAGCTACCAAGGAGGTGACTTTAGGGTGGGTCCTGGTGGTGGTGAATTCATCCTTGCAGGAGGGGGTGTTCCTGAAGCCTTTCAAAGAGGCTTTGGTCTGCCCACTCCTCAAGAAACCATTGCTAGACCCCACCCTCCTGGACAATTTTCATCCAGTCTCCCACCTCCCCTTTTTAGGGAAGGTGGCAGAAAAGGTGGTCGCGTGGCAGCTTCAGAAGATCCTGGAGGAAACGGATTATCTGGACCCCTATCAGTCAGGATTCAGGCCCGGTTATGGGACAGAAACAGCATTGGTCGCACTTTTAGATGATCTCTGGTGAGAGCGGGATGGGGGGAGTGCATTCATCCTTGCTCTTCTTGACCTCTCGGTGGCTTTTGATACCATCGACCATGGTATCCTTTTGGGTCAGCTGCAGGAGTTGGGGCTGGGTGGCACAATGTTGTGCTAGTTCAGCTCCTTTCTCCAAGGCCGAACCCAATCGGTGTTGATAGGGAGCGAGAGGTCCAGCCCCTGGCCCCTACTTTGTGGGGTGCCACAGGGGTCAGTGCTTTCACCGCTCCTATTTAATATCTACATGAAACCGCTGGGTGAGATCATCTGGCACCATGGGGTGAGGTATCATCAGTATACTGATGATACCCAACTATACATCTCTATCCCAGGTGCCTTAAGTGACGCTGTGATTGCCCTCTCATGGTGCCTGGAGGCTGTGGGGGCCAGGATGGGGGACAACAGGCTTCAGCTGAACTCTGGTAAGACGGAGTGGCTGTGGATACGGGGAGCCTCAAGATCTAGGAGCTTGTCATCTTTGGTTCTTGATGGGGTTGCACTACCCCAGACAGACCCAGTGCGTAATCTGGGGGTTCTCCTGGACTCACGACTCCTGCTCGAAGAGCAGGTGGCAGTCATGACTAGGAGGGCCTTTGCACAACTTCGTGTTGTGCGGCAGTTACGCCCCTTCCTGGATCAGGGGGACCTCCGCACGGTCACTCATGTCCTGGTCACCTCTCGGTTGGAGTACTGTAATGCGCTCTACATGGGGCTACCCTTGAAGAGTATCCGGAAGCTACAGCTGGTGCAGAATGCAGCGGCGCAGACAGTTCTGAATGCCCCTAGGAGGGCACGTATAACACCGCTGTTGCGTGAGCTGCATTGGTTACCAGTTTGTTTCCGGGTCTAATTCAAGGTGTTGGTCATCACCTTTAAAGCCCTTCACGGCACGGGACCAGGTTATCTGAGGAACCGCCTCGCCCTGGTCATTTCAGTCCGCCCCACTTGGTCCAGCAGAAGGGGCAGGTTGCAGACCCCACCAGTCAAGGAATTTTGATTGGTGGGGTCTAGGCAGAGACCCTTTTCTGCTGCAGCGCCCACCCTATGGAACATCCTGCCTCCTGAGATGCGGTGTGCCCCCTCCCTCATGGCCTTCAGGAAAGGGCTCAAATCCTGGCTCTGCCAGAAGGCCTGGGGGCCAGAGGGGGACCCGCACCTCTGGAGATGACTGGTGAGATGATGGGTTGTTCCCCCCCCCCCAGCATCTTACAGGGTTTTTTTAGGGCTAAAATCATAGGAGGTTTTTAGGGTATTTTTAATATATGTTTTTAAATTATTTATAGATTTTAGCCATGTTTGGAGAGACCTGTATTTTTTCTTCTTTTTTATTATTGTGAGCCACCCAGAGTCACCTGCTGGGGGAGATGGGAGGCATACAAGCCTGAAAATAAATAAATAAATAAATAAATAAATAAATAAATAAATAAACAAACAAACAAACAAACAAACAAACAAACAAACAAACCAGTACAACATTCCTTCATGTATACCTGTCAGATTAAAAGTCTTTTAAAACATGCAATCATCCTCAGCAGCTTTCCCAACCTGAAGTGCTGATTTACAACACTTAAAATTTCCCACTGAGAATTCTGGGACTTCAAGTTTCAACACATTTGGAGGGTATCAGGTTAGGGAAGGCTGAGCTAAAGAAACAGTATTTTAGTTAAGTGTGTTTGAAAAATAACAAGATTTAGCCTAAGGTTTAGCTAGCCTAATATACTCTTTAATGGCAAGCATACAATCACATTTAATAGAAGCTAAATTCAAATTGTAGCATTGGTTACCATGTAAAGAGTCACTACCATGAATTCTTAAATATATAGTTCTGTAGTAATCACAGGTATTTTTTCAGGATTTGTCATTACAGCTAATCTTCAGAAATTCAAGCTATTGACATTTGCACTTGTTACTCACTTGTAATGAGTCTTGCTCCATTTAGGTTTTCTATGATCTACTGATCTCTCTCTGGGATTACCACTGGTTCAATCAGAATTATCAGATTATCAACATAGCTAAATAAACTGGCCTAAGAATATTTTGCAACAAAGCATACAAGCTAGACATTAACAAGGGATGCATTTTGCATTTGTATTAAAGATGTTTGACCCATAATAGCTGATTTGTTGATTGTCATATTTGCTGAGATATAAGAGCCCCACAGAAGCCTTTTCCTCAGCTGTTTCCATGTAGACAATGTCCTTGTGGGCCAGGAGTGGTACACTTAATGCCCCCATCAAAGAAGATGCTTACATCCACATTCTATCTCATGCATGTTTTTTTTCGTCTTCGGGCAGGGAAGGGATGTATAAAGCAGCAGCAAAACAAGCATTAACAACTTCAAGGGCTCTATGTGTATTTTCTGGGGGAAAACGTGCATCTAAGTTTTCTCCCCCCCAAGACTATTACTGGCCATTTGTGATGGAGGCTGGAAGAGTTAATCTTTTTCTTTGCCCACCTGGTGGTCCTAATCCAAACTGACCACATACATTGGCTGCTTTCTCAAGAAGAAAAAAGTAAGGAGTTGTGGCCATTATTCCATGAACCATCCATTTATATGTGTCTTTGAACACCTGAACAGAAATCTTGTGTTTTTATATCAGATTGTGAAATTACTTTAATTATATATTAATGCAAATTATTTCACTCTTTGTTTTAATCAAGAGGTACTTAAATACTACACAGTATGAAAAAAATTGCTTTCTTTCAGTGGATGAAATTAATTGTACGCTGGTAACATAAGCCAGTTATCTAAAATAACTCAGGAGGAATCAAATAAAGGGGTCTTAGTAGAATTCATATATTGAGAAACTAAATCTTATTCACCTGAATTATTCCCCCAAAGAAAAGAGTTTATTCCAAATGCATTGGGACCACTTAAATGAGTATATTTTAGACATTTTAAAATCTGATAATGAGTTTTTAGCATGCAGAAGCATTCCTTTATAATGGTTATGTTACATGACCATGACACAGCTATAACATACATACATCTTAAGATTGCTCTGCAACAGGTAAATTATTTTTCATGTCCCAAATTTATATTATGAAAGACCATACAGCATAGTCTTTTGGAATTAGAACTTTAGAAAATGTTGCTGTACAGGTACTTCTTGTTGAATGACGACTCATTCAGCAGCCGTTCAAAGTTACAATGGTGCTGAATGAGGGGGACTTATTACTGGTCTTTGTAGTTGTGGCCATCACAGTGTCTCCGTGGTCACGTGATCATGATTTGGGTGCTCAGCAACTGGATCACAATTATGACGGTTGTAGAGTCCCGTGGTCACATGATCACCATTTGTGACCTTCACTGCCAGCTTCCAACAAGCAAAGTCAATGGGGAAGCTGGCAGGAGGTCACAAATGATGACCACATGGCTGTGGGATGCTGTGACCATGCAGGATTCACCTAACAACAGCAACTGGGGCTGCCTCAACTGTCATCGTAAGTTGGCGCAGTCATGTGATGTTGCACTTTATGACCACATCGCTTAGCGACAGAGTCATCGGTCCCAATTACCATAGTTAAGCTGTAAATGGATATTTCCATAGTTAGCTTAGCAAATACCATAGTTGCATATAAAATTAAACAGAAAACATTGCCACAACCTTCTCTCATAGCTTCTGGCTCCTTTTCAAGTGCCCACTTACAGAATTTTGAGGTAACCTCTTGACCTCATAAGCATTTTTCAACTAAAAACCATCTGAAGACTGCAACAAGACCATTTCTGAGGCAACATCTGAAGAGACCAAATATATCAAAAGTGGCCCAAAGCACTTATGGATTTAAAAGGCTTCTGCAGATGCACCACATCTATTTTATTTATAGATATTGAAGTATGTGATTATACAGAAACAGCTGCTGCTTTTGCTCTCTCATCTCAGGAGGTGGCAGTACCTAGTTGGCCTTGTCTGGGCCAAAGAAAAGCTGAGTTAGGCCTGATTAGTACTTGGATGAGAGATTTCCAAGGACTACCAAAGGCAGTAGGGTAGACTGAAAAGTTGAGAGGAAGAAAAAAACCCCTTCCAGAATATGTCAATGACAAACCACTTCCATACTGCTTCCAAGAAAACTATCTGAACATGTTCCTGAAGTCAACAGGAGTTGATCTCACTCTGAAGAAGACTTTCCCTTCCTCTCTTTCTTGAAGGAGGAATTTGTTAGCTAGAAAACAGATTCATTTCTGTTTTGCTCTGAATACTTAATGAAAGAAAGTGAGAGAGAAAGGTAACATTGGAAATGGCTTGGAAACTGAACAACACTTTCCATTCATACTGGAAAACAGAACAAAACAATGGATTCAGATACAAGATGTACAAGAGTTAGATATATGAGTCAAATATTCATTTTTTTCCAAAGGATCTTATCAAAGTAAGCAATATAAAGAATTTATTTATCTATGTTTAAAGTTCGGAGGAAAAGAAGTCCACAATTGGTAAAAGGTGTCTCCCCATTAGTCTGCTTGATAGTGCATCCTGATTTTTATGACATATAGAATGGACAATTCCATTCAAGCTATGGGGACAATACAGTTTATACAGAATAAGAGATTTTTATAACAACAATTCATTATGCAATAAGGAGGAGATAGAATCTAAAGTAGGCCATCTTGGTTAACATGGCTGCAATTCACATCTTTTTTGAATGATAGTGGTCAGGGAAATAGCAAATTGTTCTTTGTCTAATTTGGAGAAATTAATAATTAATTATTACTCATACCCAAAAGGTACAATTTCCAGAACATACAATATACTATCGGAGATAGAGATACATGATGCCTCTACTGTATTGCAGGAGGTACTGGATAATATTGATTTGGGTAAAAAAATGGAAAAGAAGGACTGGGAGAATCTATGGAAATCAGAGGAATACCTATCAGCCTCTATGCAAGAATTGCAGTTGAAAGTAACACATAGATGGAATTTAATCCCAGTACAAATAGTGCACATATCTAGTAATTTCTCAATAACATGTGGAAGGGGATGCAGACAGAAGGGTACATTTCCTCGTATGTGGTGGACTTGTAAAAAAATTGCATCATACTGGCAGGGAAGTAAGATCTATAATTAAACCAAAAGTACAGTGTGTCCCTGAGTTGGTTTATTACATGTATTTGAGAGAGAGAATGCTAAGCTGATTAATAAAGTACTTATTATATTCTTAAGTCCTAGTTGCAAAATTTATAATAAGTCAACAATGGAAACTTTTAGACAACTTGCAAAATAGCATTCAAAAGCATGGCCTATAGCTATGGTTAAAGAATGGTGGATAAAATTTGAATTTTAAGTGCACAGAGGCCTGAATCACAAATTTGTTAAATCTGAAATGTTTACATTCTATACATTAATAAGGTGTAGCAATGTTGTGGTAATGAGATATTTTAAGTGTTGTGAACTTGTAATGCTATTGGATTAATACACAAAACAAAAAGAAATGAAAAGAAATGAAACTGGGAAACACTTTTTATGAAAATAAAAACTTGCAGCAGGGCTTAACAGGAGCATCACACCATTCTCTGTTCCCTTTAATTAGGAGCACACCACATTTTTGGCTCATCTCAATGCCATCTGCTTTTTGCAATCTTTCTTCAGAGCAATAGTTCTTAGCAAATATTTTTAAGAACTTACAAAAAAAGTTCTTTAGATGCAAATAGTTGAGATAATTCCCACCTCTCCTGTGAAAGCCTAGATTTTTCTCTTCTCTGGAAGAGTATAGGGAACAATTTCAGAAAACAATCTGTTTTTATTTGTCATATTCTCTCTCACTCATATCCCTCCCCAGCAGTTAATTTCTCCCTGCTTCCCTCTTTTCAGGTCCTGAAATATAGAGAGACGCAGACCTGGGAAAAGAATATAAATAGTTTACGGAATGGTGTTAGCAGAGAAACAAAGAATGAATAAGTGTCTGTTACATTCTGAGCCTGGGATCTGGTTAGAATTATGTAAGATTTCTGCCCTAGACTATTTCTGTAGACTTGATCTATTTCTCATCAAATGGTTCATTCAACTATTGCCTCGGCTTCTGTGGTTAATTGTTTTGAGTCCTACCCTAATTCCCTGAGAAACACTACTGTACTGCCCATTTCATAAGGACATGAATAGCGGGTTTTGTATTTGCGATTTTTGTAAGCTGCCTGGAATCACTGTGTGTGAGTTGGGCAGCTATATACATTTATTTAATAATAATAAAAAAAATCAAAATGCAGAAAGATCTCAAAATGTCTTTTACGGATTTGTCAGATGTTATTTTACAAAGAATGGGAAGGAAGTATCTGAGAAAGAGAAATGTAAGCATTTAAGAAATAAGATACAGCAGAGACTTCTCTTCCCTGTCCTGTATATATAATTGCGTCATTTGAGTCAGCCTGTACAGTGAAGGTATCTAAGAATCAATCTTTTTTGGATAAATTGCAAAACCTTAGAATGCAGTAATAGCTAAATATGGCTAAAAAGTCAAAGGCTTTAATGGAATGGAAGGAAAGCCTATTATTATGCAGTCAACGAGTTTGCAAATTAAGTTAAACAACTGGATTTCATGTAATTACATTGCAGGAAGAGAGTCTTAGTTCAAAGACAGGCTAAGGTAAACAGATGCTCTCTGGAATAATTTATATAGAACAATAAAGCCAGGTTAGGAGCAAGATTTTCTCCTCCCCTACCTATAATTAGGAAGATTATAATGGACATAGGTTTCTGTGGGACAGAGAACCGTGGAAAGGAAAACTATGCTTTATGTAGTGAAGTAGGTTTGTATTAAGATTTAATTTGAATTCACAGGGGTTGTGCAACATACTGCTGTTATGTAAGAGGAACCTTTTCTTGGGCTTTACATGGCACAATGGAAGAAAGAACATCCACAAAAATTATTGAGGTTGTGCATAGAAACTCAGTACTAGTTTGCATTTTGTCTCAAACAAAAGAAGGAGAGAAAGAGAGGCAAGTGTGTCAAGAAAACTGAAGGAGGATGTGGTAATTTGAAGTTGGGAATACCAAGATTTGACATTTTCATTTGGAAACTAATTAAGTATGAGCTGAATGGTGTGTATATTAGATAGTTTCACATTAAACAGAATGTCTATCAGATTTGCAGACGAGGTGAAACTGGGTGAGTTAGCTAATAGTCTAAAAGACAGAAGCAATTCAAATGATCTTGATAGGATAAGAGAATGAAATTGAACAGAGACAAAGGCAAAGTTCTTCAATGGAATATGGGTATCTGGCTTGGCAACTGTACATGGGAAAAGGAATTGTAGTTGATCACAAATAATAGTTCTACTACATTCTGCATTGATCAGATACTACTTTGAGTATTACATATCCTTTATTCCACATTTTCAGGTTTCAGAAAAACTGAATGACATGGAAAATGGCAACAATGGGAATAATTAAGGGATGGGAAACTAGCCAATATGAAGAATGACTAAGAACAGTGGGCATTATATCCTTGAAAGAGAAGAATAAAGGAAAAGATATGAACTTTCAGATACCATACTGGCTACCATACAAGAGAAGATCAAGACTTATCCTGTATTCGCAGAGAAAAACAAACAAACAGAAAAATGGTTTTAAGTGGCAGATTGTAGTTGAATACAGGTAGTCTTCAGCTTATGTCCATTCATTCAGCGACTGTTTAAAGTGATGGTGGCACTGAAAAAACAGACATACAACTGGTCCCCCAAGTTCTGGCTATCAGAGCATCCCAGTTGTCACATGGTCACAATCAGGGCACTCAGATGCCTGGCTTGCAATTATGATGTCGCAGGGAACCATGGTCACGTGATTGCCATTTGCAACCTTCCCTGCCAGCTTCCCACAAGCAAAGTCAATGGAGAAGCCAGCAGGGAAGGTCACAAGTTACTCCAGTAAGTTGCTCCTGCCTGCAGCAACCCCCCGCCCACGCACAACCTCTGCTGATCGTCCCAAGCCCTCCCTGGACTCATGCTCAGCCTACCCTGGTCCCCTCAAACCCTCCCCCAACTCACACATGTGTCAGGATTTTCTCATGGGAAGAAAGTCATCCCGTTATCTGTACAACAATATTGTTATGTCTACTGTTTGTAGCTTAATATAAACAAAGCATCTTGTGACTGTGTTGTGCTATTTACTGCCACCTATTGGCTTGTGTATGCTAGTTATTCAGTGGGGGGGGGGGTACATGCTAGCAATATAATGGGAGGGCTAGATGCCTAGCCTGTCAGTCATGTATAGTTTCATCTATCATGTAGTTTTATAGGATATGTAGTTGTAACTAATAACCAAGTAGTGTACCTCTTCTCTGAGAGTTTTTAGCTAGAGACTTCGTTGTGGTTAAGTCTTGGATGCTAAGATGAGAAGAAGTCTTTGTTATTTCCTATATTTGCATGCAACTTGTATTTTATGGAGTTTTGCATTTTTATCAATAAAAACCAGTTAGTATATATTTTCTGACTGGAATTTCTTTGGAGAGCAAAATATGGACATTGCATTTTGCAAGCTCTCATGCTGATGTGTGGTTTTCCTGAGAGTTTTTGAGAGCTTTGCTGCGCTCTACACAACAACATGGCCTGTGCCAACCCTTCCAGGGCCTCCCCTACCCCCCTGAAGCACCACTACATTCCTTACCTGGGACTCCCATCTCTTCCTGCTTAATGACCCATGTGTCTTGGGGTTACAAATGACAATGTCTTGGGGTTACAAATGACAAATGGGATGCTGGGATTGCTGTCGCTGAGTGATGTGGTCATGTGATGTTGCGCTTTACAACGGCATAGCTTAGTGACAGCAATCCCAGTGCCAATTGTCATTGTAACCAAGGACTACCTGTATTAGGAAAAAACTTCCTAGCTGTTAACAGCAGTTGGACAGTGGAACCAATTTTCGAGGGAGGTGCTGAGCAACTTTTCACTGGACAGCCATCTGTTTGGGATGCTTCAATGTGGATTCTGGACCGAGAAGGGTTGGCTTTCATGGCTTCAAAGTTTCACTTTAGTTCTATTATTCTATGACATTGCCAAAAATAGAATTTTCAGGACTCCATGGACAGGCTGTTCTTGAACAGATTACAATACACAATGGTGACAATAATGAATTAGTCTTTCTTTAATAGAAAATGAATAGAGATGCTTCCTGTAAACTGGAGATTAGAGAAGATAATCCTGTAGTTTGCAACTACAGAACATAATCTCTGAAAAGGTAAATCCAATTATAGGAAACCAAGGATAGCTTCTATGTCCTGTAAATTTGAAATCGTATGGTTTTATATTAGGAAAAAAGACCCCTAGAGTCCAGTTCATAAGATCTATAGTTTTCACCTTCTCTACTGGTCTGTATTCCTTCTGCAGAGATCCAGGAACTCAAACACTACAATTCGAGAAGATCAAACAAACATGTTTCCATCTGACTAAGGCTCACTCTGGCTGGGTTAATTTGGGAAGAATTTGAACCTATTACTTCTGATGAAGTGGGCAGGATTGTCCAATTTCCAAACTTCCCTTTTTAGAGAACGTTGTTGAGAAGGCAGTTGCACAGCAAGTGCAGAGAACTCTGGATGAAGCAAATATCTGGACCCCTTACAATCAGGTTCCAGACATAGGTACAGGACTGAAACAGCACTGATTGCATTTGTAGATAACCTCTTATGGGGAGTGGTACATCTATCCTTGCTCTCCTTGTTCTCTCAAGGTCTTTCAGTGGTGTCAGTTATGATATCCTTCTGGACTGGCTTTGGAAGTTCAGAATGGTCAACTCTGTGTTGTGCTGATTCTCTTCCTTCCTCCAGTGTCCCAGCCAGTGTTGATGAGGGAAGAGGTGTAGCCCATAGCCCCTGCTATGTGGAGTGTTACAGGGTTTGACTTTCTCCCTACTCCTGTTTAACAACTACAGGAGGGTACTGGGTGAGGTCATTCAATAGCATGGGGTGAGGTATCATCAATATGCTGATTATACACAGCTTTATATCTCCAGCCAGGGCCATCTGAGTGATGTTGTGGAAGTTCTGTCTTGGTGTCTAGTGACTGTGAGGGTTTGGATGGAGCAGAACAGGCTTCAACACAATCCTAGCAAGACTGAGTGGCTCTGGATTCTACGGCCTCTCAGTTCCAGGGATTCTCCATCTCTTGTTCTGGGTGGAGTTGCATTGCCTTAAACAGAACAGGTGTGCAATTAGGCAGTCCTCCTGGACTTGCAGGTCCTGATTGAGGAACAGGGAGCAGACATGGCCAGGAGGGTTTTTGCACAACTTCAGTCCATGTGCCAACTGTACTCCTTCCTGGACTGAGAGGTTCCACTCATGGTCACACATGCCTTAATCCCCTTCCAGGTGGACTACTGCAATGCGCTCTACATGGAGCTGCCTTTGAAAACCTCCAAAAGCTGCAACTGGTTCAAAATGCAGTGGTGCAGGCAGTTATGAACACTTCTTGATCTGTGTATGATATATCTCTGCTCCACAAGCTACACTGGTTGCCAGTATACTTTTGGGTTCAGTTCAAGGTACTGGTGGTCACGTATAAACCTCTTCATAGCATGGGGTTGCCTCTCCCTGATTGTGTTCATCTGTCCCATCAGATCTGGCAGGGAGGGATGCTACAGGTCTCATCAATTAAAGAATATCATTTGACAGGATCCAGGAAGCTTGCCTTTTCTCTTGTGGTGCCTGCCCTGTGGAATATCAACCCCCTCCTCCAGGAGATTAGATTGGCCCTGACCCTGCTGGCCTTTTGCAAGGCCCTGAAGTGTCAGTTAGACACCATGAAGTGGTTGCGTCGATGGCTGTCTGTTGCAGCTGCTGGGTATGTATTTAGTTATTTGTTTGTTTGTTTTTTGATGGTTTTAATTGTTGTTAGCTACCCAAAATCCCTTTGATGAGATAGGCAGCCATATACTGTAAATTGAATAAAATAAAAAAATAAAGAAATCTTAGTAAAATGTTTATGTTTACAGTCACTCTTACTCTTAATGTGAGTCTCATTCAAAGATGGGTCTTCTGAAAAAGAAAATACAGTGTATCATCAAGGTACGCCAGTACATCTTTATCAAAAATATCAGAAAATATTGCACCCGTGAATCTGGAAGATGGCAGAACAATTAACCAATTCATATGGCGTTACTGTACTGTGTATTCAGGTTTGCCATGCCTGATATTAAAGGCAGTTAAATATTAATGGCTTTCTTTCCTTCTAATCAAATCATAAGTGTCTCTCAAGTCTGATTTTGTGAAAATGCATGCGTTCTGAAGGCAGTCCAGCAGAGGTGAAATAAGAGGCAGTGTGTAAAGATTCTTAATGGTCACAGAGTTCTGAAGTCTACTATCACGAACAGCCCTCAAGGAATTATCTTTCTCGGATATGGAAAACATAAGCGCAATGCTGGAGAGGCAGAACAGAAAATGAATCTTTTCTTCAAATTGTTATCCAGAAACTTCTTTAAAATGCCCAACTCCTGAGTGAACATGGGATATCATCTCCTAACTGGAATCTGAGCTCCCCAGCTTCAAGTTCATGGTAAAGTCACCTGCTCAGTGAGAAGGTGAGGTAGTTGTTTCCTTTTGTTAAAAAAGTCAGCAAACTGTGCATATTTTTCTGGCAAGGAAGGGGATTCAGACAGTTGAGCAGGAAAGGGAGAAGGGAAGGATAAGATTGGGAAGCTTACAAATCTTGCTGTTGACATACTTGAAGCAGAAAATTTCTGGATAATGGGTTTGCAGCCAATTAATGCTCAACACAGTGGGAACATGTAAGCAAGCTGTGATGGAGAGGCGAGAATTCTGTAAGATCATTTATTGTCAGTTGCATTGCAAAACAGGACCAGCTCAAAGTGCTTGCCCATCAATCATGTCTGCAAGCATAGGTTCCTTAATAACTGTGTGGGCAATTTAAACTAATGCACTGTGATCTCATCTTTGAAATTGGCTCTTGCACCTGAGTCTACAAGAGCAGAGAGTTGCATTTCTAAACCTGAGGTCTATGAAAAGTAAGACATATAATAAAATGCTGTTGTCTGTAGCTGGCTACCTGAGCTCTTCGTAACTGTCTGTTTGGGTCCCCTGCCAAACTCTTGGGACGGAAGCCTACAAAGTTTCCCAAAGAAGAGGTTTCGGAGTGATCTGGGCACTTGCTTGCTATGTGGCTGCAGTTCCACTGGTGCAGCTGTCTCAGAGGTCTATACTTGAGCAGTGCAGATCTTGCCCAGGAGCTCCACAGTAGAAACATAAATGGATGTTTCTTCTCTATTTCTCTGCTGGGGACAGAGATCTCTTTATTGTTCCTATTTGCATGGGTTCTCTGGCACCAGTGTCTAAGTATGCCACTGGGAAGGGGGTAGGGGTGAAGAGAATCTGTAAACCTCCTCCCCTTACTATTTTCTCCGTCCATCAACTCCTCCAATTGCCCATCAATTTACACAGAAACTTGTTGGGACAGTTCTTTCAAATCCTCTGCTTGTCCCACTAACTCATCACTCAGCAGTCTGATTGAAACCGGTCAATCAGAGCAAGATCCACCTGACATCTCTGGCATATAACCAAACATCCAATATGTACTCACAAACTCTGTAGCTGCCTTGTTCAGCTTGTGAATCTCTCAATTTGTTGTTGCTCTCTTTGCTGAATAGTCAAATGCAGCTCTAAATCTTTGCATGAAGTTTTAATAATTATCCAGCAATGAATCATTGATCTCACTGCCCACTTGGCTGCCCCTTCTTTAAGCAGTTCAGAACAAAAGCCACCCTAGAGTGATTATTGGAAATTCTACCAGCCGACCTGCCACAAGCAATTCACACTGAGTCAGGAAAGTCAAAGATTCAGAACGTCTCCAGAAAATTTCCATGGGAATGAAGAAATACTGATTAGGCTGCAGGCTGTTGAACTGCTCCTGACTGAAATGAGCCTTGTCCAAATGCTATGTTTGTTGTCCCGTGGCATTGTTCAGGTTTGTTATTTGTTTATCCACTTGCCGTTGATGTTGTAACAATGCTTCAGCAATCTGTTTGGCAGACAGTGAGGTGCCCCAAGGATCTGATGCCATCTCCACAATCAAAAGTGAGGTTCAATGCCTCTCCGACTAGAGAGCAATGGGGCTTTGAAGACTGATGTCAGCTCTTTGAATGTTAGGAAACACACACCACTAGGACTACTGAAATTCTACTTGATTGTTGTAGGGTATAATAACAGAATCTTATGAACCTGCCAGTGTTTTCCTCTACTCCCACTTACAGAGAATCAAGGCAGATTTATTCTGAGTTTCCAATCTTTCCCAGGGCTGAGATGTCTTTTACTGTCTTTCATCTATCAGCAATCGTTGCATTCCTTTGCCAGCATTATCTTTGCTTTCCTCTACACATATAACGTAGTAAGCTGAAACATGGTTTGGTTTTGGCTTTTTGCATTGTATGAGTCTAAACACTGAGATGCGAAAACCATGACTTATGGAGACCGTGGGTTAATTCTACTGGTTCAGGCTGGGCTGCAATGCAGCAGGAAACTATCCAATGACCAGCTGGACTCATTAGAAAAGACGAAGCCAAAATTGTCTGGCCTATTTTTTGTACCAGTTGGGGGGGGAGGGAGAACTCATCTTCCAAAGCCATTACAATCCCATGACCCCTTCATTTTGAGGTAGAGAAGCAAAACTTCACCCAGTGAAAATCCAGCTTTTTGTTGCCAAATTTTTGTGTTGCAGAAGGTCACAAATGACATGCTGGAGGCACCCCTGGCTGAGGGCTTAATTCAGAGATAGGCAACCCTAGGTCATGATGTGACCCAACCTATTTTTATGGCTTGCTCCCATCTCAGGTCAACATGTGGTGGGAAAGTGACAAATTTCAGCCATATCTTGAAAGTTTCTTTTTTGGCATGTACTTCACTGTCTTTCACAGTTTTTAAAGAAGCAATACGTAGGTGATTGAGCCTCCAATATCCATCTGTTTTATTTTAGAAAATCCAAATCCTACATGGTTTTAACAAAATCAGCCTGGGCATTCCAGCCCACTCCTCCAATGACATCACAGGGTAACCACCACACACCCTGTGTCTCTTGGATGCTGGAAAAAAGGAAAATGAAAAACTGACATCTTATTGCAAAAACGTGGCTGCCTGTTCTAGCTTAGCATAAGGTGTGAACCCAGACAATGCCTGTAAACTGACCTTTTCTTCAAAGGTCTACCTCTCAAATGCTCTATTATACAAACTAAAGTCACAGTAACCCTTAAAAAAGGAAGCAGAGAGAGTAAATTTAGCTTCAGCCTCTGATAATAAACATGCAAGGTGATTACTGATATACAAAGGAGCCAGGGAAATTGTGAATATTCTCTTACACTTTGATACCCTCAGTTCACCATACAAAGGAAATGATCTTCCGTTACCTAGATCATAAAAAATGAGAATCTGATTCTATGGAAGGTTAAACAAACATGCTTTTGACAGAACAAGAACTGTGCTTATGGTGTAACATTATTTTCTAAATTAGTCTGTATTCCTCTGTGCTTGCAAAGGTATTTGAAAAATGTCAAATCTTTCACAAGCACACAATGGCATTAGTATGATACCTAAGCATTTTGTAATTAATTTGTAGCAGTAGGGCAACAAACAACAACTAGAAAAGAATTCTGTGTTGAAAATATGGCTGAGCCTCTAATGTGAGGACCTTCTGCAAAATGCCAAGCCATTAATTTATTTCTCAAAGACAAGTGGAACCTTTTGTCATAGAATAAGACTCTCTGTCTTTCTGAAAGTCATGTATCCTACACAAAAGGAGTCCTGTGGCCTAGGAACATTGTCAAGGGTGCTCTTTTAAAAGGAAAATTAAACCAATAGCATTCAATGCAGATGCAAGCATACTGACATGTACAGTACAAGGCATGAACATTCTGAAGTAATGTTTCCTTTTTCTTTGTTGGGTGCCTTCAATTCAGTCTTGACTCTTGGCAACTACGTGGACACATCCATGGAGTTCTCTTGGCAGAATTTATTGAAGTGGTGTCTGCTTTCTTCCTAGGGCTGAGAGGGAGTGACTGATCCAAAGTCGCCGACTGGCTTTCGTAGCTAAGGCAGGATTAGAACTCACGGTCTCCCAACGTCTCATCCAGTGCCTTTAACCATTCCACAGACTGGTTCTTTCTGACCTCATGTTACTGTACATGAAAGGATTCCCATCTTGTATTGGGCATCGAGAGTGTCTTATCTAAGTGGTATTGATCTAAGTGGCAAGAAAGGTATTCAGTTTTGTACCTTTTTTTTACAATGCTAAAATGGTGACAATAACTTCAGTGGTACATAAGATGACAGGTTCAGTCCAATCTTGACAAAGAATCTTAGAAAGTACTTTGCCTGAAACCCTGGAAAGTGAAGAAAAAAAATAGCTTTCTATTTTTGATGCAATAAAGCAGGGTTCCTCAACCTTAGCAACTTTAAGATTGAAGATTGACTGAACAAGTTGAAGTCCACCCATCTTAAAGTTGCTGAGGTTGAGGAACCCTGCCATAAAGAATGAAGGGAAATGTAATATTCCCAATAACTGGTGATATACAATACATATGTGCCAATGAACTACACTTCAGTCATAAAATCCTTATGAGTCCACCAGATGCTCCCATGTCTCCTTCACACTTTGGGAAATGTGAACTATTTACAGGTGGATCATACCAGACTGAGATAGCTTCTATGCATGTTTCTATGAATTAGCCCAGTGGGAACTATTTATACTTGGAACATACCAGATTGGGATAGCATGTTTATGCATATTTTTATGAATTAGCCCAGTAAAAGAGTTGGGCAGTCAACTGTGATTGAATGGACTTATGAAGGCCAGGCTCAGGGAGGTAAGCGTCTTCTTAGCTCACCGAAAGAGCATGGGAACTACAAGAGGATGAGGCTGGCACCTCCCTGAGGAATTCACAGTGTTGTGGCTGGCTGACTTGGGAGATGGGGTTTCAGTCTGGGAAGATTCTTGCTAGAGGTTGTAGCTAATAAACATAGCTGAACTGATTTTTCACTGTCTTGGAGTTCTTTGGGCTAAACCTGACATCAACAAATGGCAGGCAGGCAGGCAGGCAGGCAGGCAGGCAGGCAGGCAGTCCTCTCAAGTAAGAAGGCACAGGTATGACACTTGTTTGCTCCACTTTTGGTTGAGTCTTATTTCTAGATTTCCCAGAGGATCTGTTACATTCTGCAAGACTATAGATATATTGATATCACATTGATGTTATGGCCTAAAGCCAACCATATGGCTGGAGTAAAAATAATGAGAGATCTCTTTGTGACAATTACAAAGTCAGTCAGTTCATAGCTTAAGGAACAGAGAAATAACAAAGCAATGATGGCTTCAGAAAAGTCTCAAGATTTCTAGCCATGCAAGACAATTCAGTGGTACAAAAGACAACTAGATCTGTATAATAAAATTGGGCATTATTCCAAATCTATATGAAGTAAATCCAAATAATTATTGTTTTGCTTTCGATATGCTTTTCAGAAATATATCACTTATATATAATAAAAATGATTTAAATTCTTCAAGGTTAGCAGTAATTAGCCACACACTGAATTGTGAGAGTTTAGGGGGGAATAAAATCCCTAAGGAGACACTCCCCCCACCCCAAATAGCTCACTGAGAATGAAATGCACTCAGAAGGGGTGAAATAGTAATTTCTAAAGGAAGAATGGAGATAAAATCAGGAAGAGACAGAGAATGCAATGAGTATCCTAACAGCATTTACACTTCACTGTTTATTTGGATCTGACATATCTCACAATAATATCTGTTTTGGGAAGCTGAGTCTGTTTTGCTTTGTTCCTGTTAATTGGAAACCCCCAAGTTGATATTTTCCTATGAAACTCTGCAGGTCTTGTGGGTGATCTGTCTCCCCATTGGGAAGAAGAGTTGCCTCATCTTGCCTCCTCACTCTGGACTTGAGTCAACCATCATTTTCTCTCCAGTTATAAGTTTCAGTGTTGTGTTCTGGGACTTTGTCCCTTCATATATGTATTGTTTAGAACTTCTCAATACTATTTGAAAAAGCACTGAGTTGTAAAATTGCCAGCATTTTGCCTTAGCAACTCAGAAGGCTTTTCATGAAGCATGGTAATGTAGCCAAGATGGTGGGAAGCCTTGGTAGAAGTTCAGTGCTTTGGGTTAATTGTTTTTACAAATGACCTTTCCTCACATAGCTTCTCTTGTAAACCTCCTGACAAAATGTGCACAATAATGTGGACTGAAAAGGGGGAAGAGGATGTATGTTAGTACTTCCTTTTACTTCCTTTTTGTATGGAATGAGAGAGCATTTATCATCCCATGATCAGTGATAGCTTAGGAGGTGAGAGGTGGATTGAAGAACATTCTTTGTGTTCTTCTATTAGCTGAACAGAAAGAGTGAGCACTGATAGGCTTATGGTGATGATGGTGTTGCAAGAACGGTAGGAGTAAAGATGACTGTGGGGTCATTTTCTAAATATTTTGTGAGAGGGTGAAAAATGGTGATAAAGAAATGCCAAAGTTGGAAACTTCTGTATGCAATATCTGGTTACCAGTGTTTTACTATTTCAACACATGCCTTCACATTGCCCAACTGTTTAAACTTTGCTTAAAGGGTAATGTATAAACTTCCTAACCATGTTAAGAATTTTTATTTTTTTTCAAATGAGGTTTCTTTTAGTAATACAACAAACCACTTGACCCAGAGATTCAACTTGTCCCCACATTATTTATATCTAGGAAGGCTATTAAAACCTGGTTATCTCAACAGACGTTTGAGTGGGAGATGATTTCTGTTGTGCAAAATAATATCCATTATCAATAATTATTCTTATCAATTCAAATGCCAACAGTGGAAGTTTTCTCCTAATAGGCATTCTATTGCTTATTTATCTTATTTATTTTCTGCTGTAGCCAAAGGAAATAACATGAAGGAAATCTAATTAAAATGTGGAACAACCATAATGGCTAAAATATTTGACCAGTGTGTATGTGTGTATCTCTCTCTCTCTCTCTCTCTCTCTCTCTCTCATTTCACAAGAATTTCATATTACTAAAACTCTATGTGCCTATTCTGATATGCAACATTTAAAATAAAATGCTGTTCTTCATGCAGGAGTCCTAAGTAGAAAACTGCTAATTTCTATTAAGAGATGTATTTGACAGTTTGGAACTAAAATACTGCTTTTCTGCTCTCCTACGCATTTATCATGGAGAATTGTAAAAAAAAAAAAACTGCTGAGACCCTTTCCCACAATGATGCTGAGTGAGTAACCCCAACACCGATATTTCTTTGGGTTACATTTCTGCCACTATTTATGCTGTATGAAAGTTACAGCAGAAGTTGGCAGCACAACATGATTCCATAAACCCACAAAATCTGCACAATGGTGGCTCTTCTAGGAAATGAGAATGAATTTTAAATACATTTTAAAAAATAATTGAAATGTGGCAAGTTGGATTAATTAGCTTCACATCCTGCAGCGGGCAGGAGCTTGGGGTCAGAGGCTTAAGTGATTTTGAGTTAACGTATCACTCGGCAGTGATAGCTTTTAATAACTAAATGATAATGTCAAGAATGTGAATTTTGCCATGCATGTGAAAATCTATCCTACCATTTCAGAAGGGTGCTTGTGGTATTGTTATTGTAACCAAAACAACAATGAATCTTGCAACACCTTAAAGATTAATTCATTACTGAATGAGCTTTTGTGGACCAGCATCCACTTAATCAGATACCTACAATGTCAACATAACTACTGTTTCCTCTTGTTACATGTGTTCAGTAGAAATAACAGCTTTGTACAAGTATAGCCCATCTATTATTTTAAAAAACTTCCAGTTCACCTCTTACTCATTTCAAACTTCCTAAAGACAAACCCTGCCTTTTCCTTCTTCTACATGCAATGCTCTTTCTTTTCAAAAGGTTGGAGATGATACCTGTCACCCAAGATAGCCAAAACCTATGTTGGTGAGTGAGGACATTAAATATGATTTCCTAAATCTTTAGGAATTAACACCTCCTTTAAGGTCACAAGGATCACTCAGTGGGAGGAGAGCTGTGTTTGGTCACGGTAGCCAAAAATCACAAGGAGTCTGGTAGCACCTTTTGAGACTAACACATTTTATTAAAAGGCATAAGCTTTTGAAAGATACTACCTGACTCCTCCTGTTTTCAGGATAACTTAAGAAACTTTCATGTTCTGTTCTGCCAAATGCATTCTGCTTGGGGGAGTGGGGTAAATTTACTCCACAGCTTTAACCCCAAATATAATTAAGGACACATCCAGTTCCTTCAAGTCAATCAAACTCTACCTTTGAATTAGAGCAGTCAAGGACTAATATCCAGTTAGCAGAGATATATAACAGAACACAGAACACAAACAAAAATGATATTTTAGCAATGGCTTGGCTCCGACTGAGAAATATTATAAGCAAAGTTTCTGACTACTCATTCAGTCATAATCCAAAGCACTGTAGGGACACTCATGAGTAAACATTCTTTGTTTGAAGAAATTGCTTTTGATATGATCTTTCCAGGACTATGATTCTTAACAAACGTATATTCAGAAAATATAGGAAGCAGTCTTTTAGGGTTGTCATACATAATGTCAACATTCAAATACCTAGATAAATCCTTAATTCAACGCTCTTTCCTGGGTTTGTTTTAACTTCTCTGCAGTAAGTTCCACCTTAATATATAGTATAATTTAAAGATCTGAAAAACACATGGTCACCCTTCTATATTCGCATTCACTCATTCCACACATTCTCTCTTTTTTTTTTTTGTTTAACATTCCACACACTTCTATTACTTTCATTTTCAGTTTCCTCTGAGAATAATATCCAGGGTAAACATTTTCCCACTTGTCTACAGTAGTCTTTTATACCTCAGGCAATTTTGACAGCCGCTTTCAGGAGCACCAGCAACGCCCTCTGGGATAAATTTACATTCTTACCCAGGAATTAAAAAAAAAAGGCTCAGAGATCCAGTGCAAACAGAGGGGGATATAGCAAGATATACCTACAGCTAAAATATAAAGGTGTTGTTTTATTCAGTTATGTTCCTGACTTGATTTGCCAGGGTACTGTCCTATCAGGGAAGCAACTGAGAAAGTTCTTATTTTCAGTACATTTTACCACAATTTCTCTGGACCTTTTCTGGAAAGTTCTTATGGCAAAATCTATGAAAGAATAGCTACTGTCATTCCCTGTGTATTTCAACTGGCTTTAACCAACCTATTTCTTCCCTAACAGGCCATCACATCTCAGCATGGGCTTCTTATCTTAGTTTGGAGTATGTTTATTCAGAAGGTAATTCCATCTATTCCTCTAATGAAAAGCATTCTTAGTATTAAAAAGAAAATGCTTTCTAAAGCAAGTATCCCATATTTATTATGTGAATGGAAAAGTATAATAACGTTTTTTCTTAAAGGAAACAATATAAAACAGTCTGAAATTACCATTATGTTTACCCTTCCCAATCTTTGGAATGCTTTGCCATGGAACATTCAGTTAGTCCTTTCTCTGATTATAGTCTGGTTAAAGCTATGTCAGGAGAGTCAGTTTCATATAGTGATCAAAGGCACTGGACTGGAAGCCAGGAGACTGAGTTCTAGCCCTGCGTTAGGCACAAAGCCAGCAGCTGGGTGACCCCTTGGGCCAGTCACTCTCTCTCTGCCCTAGGAGGAAGGCAAGGGCAAACCACTTCCAAAAATCTTGCAAAGGAAACTGCAAGGACTTCTCCAGGTGTTGCCAGGAGTCAAGACTGACTTAAAGGCACAAAAAGAAATAAGAGAGCTAGTTTGCTATAGTGGTTAAAGTACCAGGCTAGCTTGGAGACCTTGGACCAGTCATTCTCTCTCAGCCCTAGGAACAAGGCAATGGCAAACCACTTCCAAAATCTTGCCAAGAAAACAGCAGGGACTCGACAGGAGTCGACACTGACGTGATGGCACACACACAAGACTATGCCCTTGCCACATTTTCTGGCAGCCTTTAAACTTGCTTGAATAGCTGAATTTCTATTGGTTTTTCCTGTGACTTCTCATTATTTTCACTTTATTTTTTATTCATGGTTTCTCTCTCTGTTACTTTTACTTTATTTTGTGAGTTGAGCAAAAATATTTTGCATTGAGTTGAAAGCAAATCTAAGGCCTTGGTGTCAGCAAAAAAGCAAAATAGAAATGGCTTCAATAGATGAATAACTCACTGCCTGGGAAATGGATGCTGTCTGTTCCCTCCCTCCCTCCTGTTTTGTTGTTCAGTTGTTCCATTTTTTATTATTTTACTGATAATAAAACTTATTTCTTTACTCAGTTTTATTGCCAGTATTTTTAAACAGCAAACCACTCTGGATTATTAGCAGGAGAAAAGCACACTAACAATATTTAAAATTAAAAACAAAAGTACTGGTCTTAGCAGCTAGTGGTCATATAAATTTTATTTATTTATTTAACACATTCAAATGTAATCCCATCTTCACCAGGTAATGCTGGGTGGCTAATAAAACATGTGGATAAAATGGTATAATATAAAAGCCGTAAGGCTAGACAGAACTAAGGAGGAGGAGGAGGAGGAGGAGGAGGAGGAGGAAGAGAAGCTCCCCACAAAATGGTCTCAGCATGCATACCAGGTTCCAGTAACATCCTGGCTCCAGGGCCTGAAGAAAAAATCAGGTCTTGATGGCTTTCCAGAAAGCCAACAGGTCAGGACCATCCAAAACTCAGGGAGAAGAAGCCTGTTCCATAGGGCAGGAGCCTTGACAGAGAAGGCAGGCCCCAGGAGATCAAAAGGTTTCACAGAAGAGACCTGGAGCGTGCCCACTCTGCCAGATCCAGTGGGATGGGCAGAAACCATTGGAGACTAGCAGTCCTGCAGTCAATATGGCCCTGGCTGTGTTTTATTCCTTTAATAAAGCTGGGATCTCTACATATCAGTCATCAATGTTTATGTTTTTAGTGTTCCATTCATGCAGTAGAACAAATGGAAAATGCTGTTCTGTACTGTCATTTTAGCTTTGCAGCCATCTGATAAAAACAAAAACAGTGCTGGAATTTAAATTCTATGATATAGTGTATACTGGCACCCTTCAGATGGGCAGGGCTACAACTTGCATGGTAATTGTTAAAAAAAAAAATCACAGATACTCATGGATTATTGCTGTGACCTGTCAACTCCCTTTTCTCTGCATTTGTTTAAAGATAGGAACCTCCTATTAGAACATACGTGCTGTTCAGAAATACTTGTACTATAATGGACTTAATTTTTAAGATGCTGAGTTAGTGAATATGTACCCAGGATTGCACAGGACAACGTACAGATATTATATAGCTTTTTTCCTACTTGATATTTGGATCTACAGAACTGTTAATCAATGCAATTCCAGGGCATGAGTTTCAATCCTAAGATTTTCAATCTTTCTGTTCATTTTTGGATCTCCCTGTTTCCACCTATGCTTTTTTTTCAAATGGCAGTTTGAACTTTTGCCATGCTGATTTTCATTATTAAATTATCATCCATGTTCATAGCATTAGAGTCTTTTGAGATTTATAAAGAGCATGGCGTTTGGGCAATGCATTCATCTGGGTTTTTTTATTTAATCCAGAATGTATAGCTTTGTTGGCTTAAGCTACTGAGGTTTAAAATAAATCAATAACAGAAATTTAAAACAGATTTGCTAACCTTCATTAGATATATACACTTCTATTTTAAAATATTATCTATCTTACCTGGAAATTTTACCTAAAAGTGGATTTTTAATTATATTGATCTTTCTGTTAAAAGTGCCACACCCTTAGAGATTCTCAAAAATAGGAAATGATATTGAAACTACTACACTAAGTTTAGAGTCAGAGAATAAAAGGTTCACTGACATATGCTGAAACTTAATTCAACAATAACAAATGTTGCAATTGCTAAATATCACATCAAACCGAAAAGTTCCCTCATCAATACTCAGTAAAATAAGTTAATTCTTTATATGAATAACTATTTAACTCTTTGAGAAATCAAACATTCCATAGGTCAAGCATGATCCAGATGCTGCTTGCCATTGTTTGAAGCAGTTGTAGAAGTTCCCAGCCTTGGTCAGACAGCACAAATTTTGTGGGTCTTATGAATCACATACCAGTATGTTTTCTGCCGTGACATCACATCAGAAAACATTATTGTATGAAGATACCAGCACAATCCAATCCAATACTTTATTTGTGGGTCATGCTTTGTGGCTTTTAATGTACCTGTAGAGTTGCACACGTCTTGTTCCTTCAAAGTACCTTATGACATCTAGGTACATTCATACTACACATTCGCTGACAGCTACCATTGTTTCAAACAATGAAGTGTCCTACAAAGCCTTTGAAAGAAGTGTTTTCCAATAATGCATATATCTTCAAATAGTTGAACAGCCATCTTGTTTGCAAAGCCTGCATTGTTGCTTCAGAACCTGCTCCTGGCTGTCTCTAGTGGCTGTGTATATGGCCGTTTTAATTATTTGAAATTATTAACATGATGATTTCCTTTACCTGATGCATTTTTTAAAAATTTTGTGCTTTAGGTAGGTATTTTTTCTGAAATGCAAAGTGGCAATTTAAGAGCTCTTGCACACTAAGAATCACCTTTCTCAAAGGGTTTGCATAGCCCTGATGTCAATCCCATGCTCAGTTTGTTGACTTCCAACAGAAGACGACCGGTTTCAAGGGGCGCCTACAAAGATGTGTGGAGTCAAAAATGGCAGCCATGACTGCATGATCAAAGCCCGGACCTTTACATGTGACATAGTGCATATTTAAAGCACTATTAACATGTGTAAGTGAATAAAATGGCATATGCAATTTGGGACCAATCATTACATAGTTACACATGTAGTACTGGACATTTAAGGAAAAAGAAAAGCATAATTCCCTCCAAAACACTAAATTTTATACTGACAGTTCTCTTGAGAATGGCCTTAGGAGGAGTTCTCTCTGGAATCCTATTCGTCTTTTCTCTGAGCAAAAAAATGAGTTGTGGATGAATCCTATTGAGTTTCTACATGTCTTCCTCATTCACTTCAAGTAGAACAACCGAGAGTGCCTTTGGAATTGAATGCTGTTGGCACTTATAGGTAATTGACAGAGCAACCTTATATATATATTCTGAATGGCATTTATTGTCAGGTAAACATATAAAGGATTACAATTACTGAATCCACAAACATATTCAGAACAAGAATGTAAAATGTTTTGCAATAAGCCAACAAAAATGGTCTTTTTCTAAAATGAATGGCTCTCACTTTAAGATCTTGTGTGGATTTTGAACTTCATTTTATAAAATGCTTGGTTTATACATTAAATAATATGAGCAACTTTATTCCTCTCTTCTAGAAAGAAATATGAACTACCTGCACATGTTCAATAGACCTATAATTTATCTCCTAATTGGCTTTTTCCAAGGGATCTATTTTTTTATCAGAAAGTCAATTAAAAATTGGCATTTTTTCCTTGTACAATACATAGAAAGTAAGTTTTATTCACAGAATTCTTATTAACATGATTGTTTCCTTTCAGTAACTAATGCATTTTCATTATTTTGTGTTTTATGTAAACATGTTTTTGAAATGCAAAGTGGTAATTTGAAATTCAGAACAGAAGGTAGACAGTTGATAATACACAAAATATTCCGGTTTTAGTGCTTATTGATCTTCCGGCTCAAGTGTATATTGTATTCATTTGTTCATGAGTCTTACTGCTCTATTTCCTAATGTTCTTCAACTGGAATGAATTATTGTGGTTCAGCTTTATGTAGACAAAAGCTACCAAAAATCACACAGACAGCTAAATATAATTTCAAGGCACCTGCAGAAGTATAATTTCTTTCTTTAAATGCAACATGGCTATTTGAATGTCTTTCGATAATGAATATAGAAAAGCTTACTCATCTTTCCAAAACTTCAGTGTGAAAATTTCCCTGCAGGTACACTCATTAGATAAGGTATGCACATTTTCTGAAAAAATTATCTGAACAGAGATTACTTCTTCTTAGCTGTGATATGTATAAGGTTGGCACATGGATCTCTTCACAATCCCCAAGTATGACTTTGAATTCTGTTTAGTTTCTATTAGGAAGGCTTAATAAGCCATATAAAACATCAGTGCCTACAATTTACATCATATGCAAGCTTAGCTGGAAAAACAAAAACAAATGCACAAGGAGAACATCGAGAAAAAACTGCTTCATGATTACTGCAATTAACGTTTCTGAAATGAGATCAAATAGTTTCTTTCTGCTAACAGGGTGGTGCCCAGACAGAAGATGTCAACTGAAAACACATGCGTTATGCCCAAATCTCACAGGACTAAATATATGTTAATACTCTGTATTTTGATAGGCTTCTACATGCAGCATCCATTTATTATTCTGAGATTTCTAGTAATTCTGAATTTGATTTTTCCCATGCTTCAGCATATCAGCACTTTAAGTTTGCTAACTAAAACATGAAAATATCTTTGATAATCAGACCCAAATACTGCAATGTATATAAACTGTATGCTGCTCTGATTATAAATTTGCAAAGTTTGAGCGTATCCAGTCAAGCAGCTGGATATTAATCATGTTCTACTTTTTTTTTTTTTGAAATTACCTCTTGCAAAAGAAGTACTATAGAGATTTGCTAGGCATAACCCGACTCATGTTCCAAAATTTGTTTTGCAAGTAAAGCAGGGGTGTCAACTGTCTTCGTGACCTCCAAGGTACACTGGAGTGCTTAACTTTGGTTAGATCATGACCTTGAACTAATATAAGCTAGTCTTTATTGAAAAAGATGATACTATAAATGGATTTTTATTTTTACTATTTTCCAAATTGCCTATACATATCAGAAATAAATCCCTTGCCTCAAATATAGCATATTGGATATCAGATAAATATTATAATGAATTATATACAATGGAAGAATTAAAATAAGACAAGACCTAAGTAAACAAGTGATACTATAAATAGGTTCTGGTGTTGTTTGTAATGTCAGCAGGGCTGTTCAAGCTGATTTGAATGCCTAATATCAGAACTAAATGTATTATCTGTGTTGACTTCATATAACAAAAAGGAAAATATACTCTCCCTGCCCAAAGCTCTAGATGCTGTTTTTTAAATAAAAATAATAAGGTAATATGTTGACTTTATAGATGTAATTTCTTTTAATGTCTTCATTATAATGTGAGCTATTAAAATTATGGTTTTTAAAGAACTACATTTGAGCTAACAAGTGCCTCTTATTTTGAAAAGCCTTATTTGCTAGAGTGCAGCAAGATTGCACATGAAGGATGTGTACATAATAACATAAAACCAAATATACAGCCTGTTCAATTATATGTGCACATAAACAGAATCAATAATATCACACACAGCATTGCTTTTCGCTATTTTCAAAGGCTGTAGAGGACTTCAGTAAGATTTTTTTTTTCATAGGAAACATCATTAATGATCTTTGTTCTCATTCATCCTTTCTGCTGTTACGTAGACACATTCCTAATCTGCCCCCTTGCCCTGTTTGAAGAACATGAAGCTACATTCATACATTCACACAAACAGTTAATGATATCCAAAAGTTCTGCACAAACATACACTGAGTTACTGGCTCAGTCACTCACTCGCAGCAAAACCTACTTCACAAGGTTGTTGCTTGCGGGGAAAAATAGGACAGATTACTATGTCTGTTGCCTTGAGCTGCTGAATAAAAGGCAGATTATAAATGAAATAAACATATAAATACATATATTGTCTCTTAATTTCTATCTCAAAACCCTTTTTGCAATGTCTAAATGACATCTTCCACAAGATCTGTTATCTCAATTTTTCCCTAATTCTTCATCACACACATTCAACATTCTATGAAGTTGATAGCTACAGACAAGCAACTCCAGCAGCTGTCCTATTTTATACTTCAGCAAGACCATTCCAATCTATTCTAAGATACGAACAATATCTTCCACAGATACTTGTGTGAAGAAAACTAGCAACCATGGAGCATCAGACGTTACATTATACAACCAAGCTATTTTCAGGTTTAATACACCAGTCTATGCGTCTGTGACTTATGAGTCAAGGAAGAAAGGAAGGAGGGAGGGAGGGAGGGATGGAGGGAATAAAGGAAATTTATGCAGTATATTAGACAGATATCCAGAACCAGAGAAAGCTTACTAAAACGGCAATGAATTTAGTAAATTCAAGATTTCAGCAGGTGATTCATAAGAGACTATAACATCTGTGTGTGCTCTAATGAAGAGAAAACAAGAAGTCACAATGGTGCAGTGCATCTTTAGATGTGACTAAGTGGATTGAGAAGAAAACATAAGAGCATAAGAGTCTCTGCTCTAATTTGGCTCTCACTTCAAAGTGTATTTATTCAGTTTTTTAATACTTAGAAGGGCAAGCTATCTCTGCATGCAAGTAAATGGGGTACAAATCTTCTAAATATAACTAAGCACTTGATCTGGCCTGAGAAGAAACCTGAAAGGGAATATTGAACAGGATGAATGTTGCCGCAATCTACGAGGCCTGGAGGATTTTTAACTGGAATTCAAATGATGATAGACTCTTCTCTGATTGGTAGTGTTACCAACGATCTACATTACTACTGTAAGCTCCCCTTTCTTGGAAAGCCTTCAAACCTGCATTAAGTTTGGAACCATGAGCTACACTTTGTTATCGCCACTCTTTAAGATCCACCTGCAATAAGAGGATGAAAGCAGTGGATAAAATTATAGCTTGTAGTATCTCACCTTCAACCTAGCCCACCAAACAACAAATGTATTAAACAAAGAAACAACAACGACAAATTAAACAGGTCGTTTAACATTTCTTGACAATACTCAGAGCCTGCCTGAAATATGCAGTATGCTGTGACCCAGGGTGTCCATGGGCAGGGAGTGCAATAGTAAAAAAAGTTGAGATGGTGGCCACAGCTGCTTGATCAAAGTGCCACTCTTTATCATGTCATGTATCCAAAAAAGAGGTGAGGCTTGACTAGCACAGTCTTGGCCATTTTGACTTTTTACACACACACACACACACACACACACAGAGCATCCTTGATGTAACAGTTGTCCTGGAACTTCTGCAGAGCTCTTCAGAGAATTTTCAGATCAGTTGTGCATTTTGTCTCCTTGTGCCTAGGCAAGTATGTTTAATTTACAAACACAGTTAAATTATTTTTAAAAATGTGTGTGCAAGAACTTCACCTTTATTGTTGTTTAGCTGCTGCTTTTTAGGATATTTGTTTGCTGTGATCCTAGTTATATATTATTTTTATGACAGGTTTTGTTATTGTTTATTATATTGAAACATGCCATAAAGGCATGCTACCAAAATATTGTCAATGTAAATGAAAATAAACGTAACCTTTTGGAGAATATTACAGGGCTTACAGTGGTGAAGCAAGGAAAGCCATACAGAATAGGAAAGGTAAAAAGAGTAAGAAAAAATAATCTCAATCTAGTAAACATTTATTCTGGAATCTTAACTGATAAAAACAATTCAAGAGTTCATTTATCAGTCTCTGCCCTATTGCCTCCACTCTGCTGGCCACTGACAAGAAGAGTTTCATCCAACTCTTACAGAAATTCAAAATGACAGTAGTGATGGATTCAAATTTGGATTTGCATACAAAAGCTGACTGTTATTTTCAAAAGTTGAACTGTTCATGATTTCAGTTTGCAATATGTTTTGGGGTTTTGTCTAACATGGTTCGGCTAAACCATTGAAACAACAGTATTATTCCACTTCTACATTGATGATCCAACTAAGATAATAAGAAGGGCAGGGAAGGCAGTTCTCCTATAACAACTGAGACAGGGTCTCCTAGATCTGGACCATTTCTCAGAATACTTTACTCTAATCCACCACTGAAACATGTTTCCAGATTCTCTATTTGGCTGAATCCACTCAATGTCTCTAAATGAACTCTCAGAGTTTGAAAGGCCGGGCACTCTTCAAAGGAGAGCACACAGTTTACTTATTCAGCAGTATAAGACCAACATTTGCAATGGAAGACTTTTTTTGATCTTGTGGACAGTGAATTAATTTATCTGGGTTGAAGCTGTGGGACTTTGTTCCATACGATAGAAAAGAATATCCATTTCTGCTCTGGGTGTCTGGTGGGAAGTAAATGTGGTAGAAAAATGACATGTCTGTAGTTCACAAAGGTCTTCCTGGATCCTGGTTACAGATAATACAAATCAGAAGGTGTTCATGAATAATTAACACAAGTCTTTGTCTGACTAAAAATCAGCTGCATTCCTGAACTTATAAAGCATTAGTGTTCTAATGTGTATTGATTTCAGGCAAAGATAATCATCTATAAACTTTCAAGGCAATGATTGTGGCTCTTTTTATAATTTATAAAATTTTATAAAGATCTTTATGCTCTAGACCCAAAAATAGTCTTTTCTGACACATTTTTTCTGATTATCCAGAGCTGAATTCTTTAACACTAGTGAATACAAATGAAAGACAGAGAACTGTAGAAAGCCCCCACCCTCATCCTTCAAATACCAGGCTTATGTTTGGCTTTCTTTTGCTTTTCCATGTCATTACTGAACTGCATGTAATAGCTAACAGCACACTGACTGCAGTCTCCTAGTTTGGGGAAAATTTAGAAATGTTCCTCTTCCTTGTTCGCATATAGAAGCACAAAATATAACAACGATGCTCATTTAAGTTACCAGTGTGGGATAATGATATAGAACACATTGTAGATATTTATCAGTTCACAAAGAACAGCTATTATAATGGAAAATGTCACACATGTAGCTGTACAACAAAACCTATGGACAACAGGGCATCAACAAGATATTTAAAAAGAACAAATCTATGCATCTCTAGAAATATCAGCAAACAGAATGATGCTATACATTTTTCCCCTCCACTAGTAAAACCGATCAAATTCCCAATGGCAAAATTAAAGTGATCATCTGTAAAGTTTATCTGTAAACTTCCTCTTGCCCCATGAAAATAAGATTGGAAGCAGATTATTTTATTGTAAATTTAATTTGTGTGATTGTTGTGAGCTGCCTAGAGTCATAGAGAATTGGGCAGCACACGAGCTTAATAAATTATTGTTGGTTGCACAGTCAGCCAGATGTTTAGACTGGATTTGGCATTTTTATCCACCTACTGAGTCCTTCCCAAGGACCTGGGATAGGCAGATGTTGTTTGATGGTGTTAAAGAGATGATGATGATGATGATGATGATGATGATGATGATGGTATAAAGCTGGTATAAAAGGGCTATTATTGCCTGGTGTGCATATATCATCCCATGATCATGCACCGAGTTGGTTTTATATGTTTTCCTGGACTGTCGCAGGAACCAGGAAACCAATTTCCAAACATCAGAGAACACAAACCACGATGCTTCGGTTGTAAGCTTTCCAATTCTGTGATAAACCCTGAATTCACACCTGGGTTACAGATAGCTAAGCACAGAATATGTGCATATTGTACTATGTAATGAAGAGTACACATCTGCCCTGTATCAGCTCTGCTGCTTAAAATACATGAGAATGGCTCTCAGAAAGTGGATTCTAGTTTAAAAAGAAAAGATATATGCAAGTACTCTTCATATCAGTTGCAAAAAGCAAATTTTGTGTACTCCAGTATCTGTACCTGAATATGCAAGTAACTTGTTCGATGTTCAGCAGCTGTAACTAGACCACATCCATCTCTAATTAAAATCAGAGTCTAACAAGATCCAAGGAAAGCATTACAATGCTAGGTGAATAATAAGCATTATTACTTCTGGGAAATCTTTTCTCCATGGCATTGTTTCTTGCCCCACATCACCTACTTCTCTGCTCAAAACCTTATTGTAAACAAAGACTATGAGGAAGATAGCACTGTGGTGCAAACATGGGCCTTACAGAGTCACAACCAGTATCCTCAGCAGGATCACAAAAGAAGCTGGGAGGGAGCTCTGGAAAGATATTACCTACTGGCCTCCCAAATAAATGCTTAGGTTTCATAGGCCAATGGGTTGTTATGAACCAATCATAACAGTACTACCTACAGCCATACTTATACTATTATTTTGATCGGCTATTAGTTTCTGAACTGCAACATCAGTACAATATCAAGAGCTAGGTTGTCAACTTTGCACAAAGAGATTCTCAGACTTTGAGATGAGGAACCCTTTTCCATGTGTCTTGTTGCTGTGTGTTAAGAGGCTCACTCTGCTTCAATTTTTGCTTACTTCTAATTTTCTTCCTAGATTGGAGCTGTCAGAGTTGAGGTTGGAACCAAAGAGGGACATTGTGTAACAATACAACAAAATTCTGCTTCATGGCCACCAACTGCCACACCAAATATCTCTTAAGGCAGTAAGACAGGAGAAAGAAGGTTGGAGTTCAAATCCCTGCGAGTATAAAAGCCTTTTGCACCTTTGCACGAGCAATGGTAACAAAGGCTCTAATATAACTGATCTGTTTCTGGGAAACTGCAGCCAAGTCAAGCCAAGGAGTTGAACTAAGTGATGAAGTGTCAGGAAATTGATGACAGGAGCAGTGTCACTCCGTAACTGTGGCGTAAGCTTCCCATTGCCTACATGCAGCCCTGCAATCAGTTTATGCAGCCCCTGGAAGTCTCCAAGATTGACTGCCAAAATTCAGCAGTACATTTTTATTGTTATCAATAAGGATATTGCTTATCTTGTTCATTCAAATAGAAGGGTTTAACACCCTGAAAAATGTTAGTTGAATAAAAATCCTGGCCCTATACAGGGTCTGGGGTAGGTTTTTTTCTCCCACTTTCACACCAAATTTAGTCCTAAATAGGATGCCTAGCAAGTTGGATTTTGTGACCACTGGCTGTAATGGTTTTATTACCATTTAGATACTTTTTATCCCCTGAATTGCATGTGGTTCTGCAGTAATTTAATAATAACTGATCCTCAATTTAAGTTCCGCTGTACCTATTTTATTTAACAGTGTTCTTATGTTCTTGATTAGCTTAAGGCTTTTTATGCATTTTAGAATCATAATCAAAATTATCATTTCCCCAATCTCCATCTTTAAATATTTCTCTGCTATAATTATTAGAAATAATATGCCTGTCCACATGTTAGAGAGTAGATACAGCTATCAAGCTGTTTCACTCTGCTGTAATGTATTTGCCTATGCGCATATGTGTATTTAAAATAAAGTATTTAATTAAAAAATTGTTATCAAAATGGCATCTTCAAAGGAAGATGTTCCTTGGAAGAACATTGCCTCCTACAAAAGTACAAAATTTATGTGAAAAATTGGCTTATGTGAGATGTTGGGTTCTTGTGCACTTCTCTCTGTAACTATAAGAGATAGAATCAAGCCATCATGGGAAAACTTCACACGATCCAATTATTCTCATGCTCAAAGAAAAACATTTGTTTCGTACACTGGAGGTTGGTGCTTGGAAACCAACATATTATTTGTCACTGGTATCAGATTGGGACTAAGGAATTTGAGGTCACCGGATGATTTACAGCAATCATTTAGACCATCCTACTTCACAAGGCTGAGGACCCACTTGATTTCATAAAGGAAATATATGTTATTACTTATTTATTATTATTATTAAAAATATTGCAAGGTCACTCATGTCATAGCTACAGTTCCTAAAGCTGAACCAATCTAATTAACTTAGTATCCCAACAATTCATAATAGAATAATAGAAAATTAGCATATTATGGAAAATGCAGCATTGTTTTCCAACTAAATGTTAGCAGGATGACTATATGTTGAAGTTTCAACATGAATGAAATTCCTACATAGCAAGTTTTATTTTATATTAATAATATATTTAAGTCTTGTTAAGATTGTGGCATGTTGTTAACAACTTAAAATACGTTCACATAAAACTGTTCAAATGCCTATTTCATAAAATCACGAAAACATTGGTGATCAGGGCATACGCTCCTGTTGTCAGGGCCTCCCACCATAGGTTGCACCACAACTGACAACAGAAACTCATAACCACAGCACCACTAAACTACACTATTGCAACGAGCTTTATATGGAGCTTCCTTTGATGACAACTCAGAAAATACAAAATTAGTACAGTGCAGCAGTCCATATGCTGGTGGATTAGACTTGCTATAATCACGTATTTATGGTTTCCAAGAGTTTACTAGATACACTTCAAATTTCAGCCTCTAAAGCTCCACGTGGCTTGGCTCCCAGGTTTCTCCAGTCCAAACTGATGACACTTCACACCCCAGGTGTATGTGAGGGTATATAGTCGCAGAGGTAAGGGTTTCCCATGATGGTTCCCACCTGTGGAATAACCTCCCCCCGGCCCCGACATCAGATTGGGACCCTCCTTGATGGTTTTCTGAAAGGCTTTTAATACTGAAACCTTTGTAGAACATTTAAGGGATAGTGTTGCTGTTAGTTAACTAGGCGCCTATTACTGTTACTTTGTCCCTATTTTACTCTATTTTATTAATAATTTGGGGAATATTTTTATATTGTTTTTGTTTCTTATAGTTGTTTCTATATGGTTCTTTTTATTGCTGTGAATTGGTGGTAATCATTATGGATTTGAAGGTGTATAAACCTGACAAACAACAACAACAAACAAATAAGGGTGTATTTGGATCATTCTAACAACTTCATGTTCGTAGATGACAGGTTATTTGCAAAAGCATTGTATGATTTTAGAAGTAAATTATAATTGTGAGCATATTCTAGCCAAAATTGAACACTTAGTTCCATTCATTTCACTCACAATATTATGTTGACATTAGAAGGGCTTTAAAATGCATACTTTTAGATGGTTCATGCCTACAAATTGTGTTGCCTATGGAATACATAGTGTACTTCCTCAAGGACAGGAAATATAACAGGATGCTATACATACACCCAAGTACCATTATTATTTATTAATCTTGGTACTGCCATATTTTATTTTCATATCTATTTGCATCTCCAGTGGAAGAAAACACATCTGCTTTGTACACAGAGCTCCATGCATACAATATTCCTCATTCAGTTAGTGATACAGATGTGAAACTTATATACTGTATTAATGTAAATTGAATTTTGGTAGATAAAATTATGATGGTCATGGAATGAGGAAATTAAGGAAATATGCTATGGTTCTCTTCCAAACTAGATTAGCAGTGATACAAGGAAAATTTATAGTATGATAATCTTACATGGCTCAAACCTCCTCATATAACTTGTGCACTATAGAAGGTTTCTACCCTGCCACAACCTTCATGTCATGAATAAATTCCCACATCAGAATTCTCATTTTTATAGTTTTGTAAATCAATATCTTCTGATCAACAATGTAAAGATTCACAACAGAAGTTGGAGGACTTGTTCAGTATAGGAATGAATGGACACATTAACAGCTAAAATACCATTCTTTGAAACTTACATCCTTACATTCAGGTGGAAAAATGGTCTAATTTGTGAAAATAATATACAGCTGCTTATCCAGAAACACTACTCACCAGAATATCTCACTGACATATTGATATATCTCAGCAATTTAACCATTATTGTTAAAATCAAGTCTTGTTCAAGCATAACAAATTTTGCTTCCAACCTGAGCTCTGTGGGAGCTCAGCAATATATTTTCATTTGAGTGTCAAGGGAAAAAATCCCAGTTTCACCTGAGTTCTGGAACATGAATTATTTTGGAATCAAGTATTATAATATATACATTTTATGTACACTTGCAAATGAATTTATTTTAACTAAACATAGAAGAACTACGATTGAAAAGTTGAATTAAAAAATTAGAATAGGAATGGGCACTATGGAAAAAGTAATATCAAACTACTTAGCAGTCTTCTGATAGAAAAAAATGTTTTGTCTATTCTCATAAGATATTGCAACATCTTAAGTTAATTAAGAACAGTTTTCTAAAGGATGCATACTTAGTAGAAGCCCTGAAATATACAGGTTGTGTAGTAAAATATTTTATGAGAATATATTTTAAATATTTCCTAGAATACATTAATGGAGTGGTACAATAAAATATTCAGTGTGGTTGATACTAATGCATAACCTTCAAATAGGGATGTATGAAGAATCATTAATTCCAGTGTGAAGTGATCTAACATTCATAAATACATTACATCTGATGCTTCTTAAGTGATTCCAAAAAGTTAAGAATTGCTATTCTCAACTAGTTACCCTCAACAGTAGTTACAGTTTTCCTAAAATTGTAATGTTTCCCTTGACTCAAACTTGACTTCTGGTGATTACATGGACGTAGCCATGTTGTTTTCTTGGTAACAATACAGAAGTGCTTTGCCACTCTTTTCTTCTGGTGTGAGTATGTGTGATGTGTGCATGTTTATTTCCAGGTCTAGTCCACAGCCCAGTCTACTCCACAGCCCTTTTGTAATGATTTCCCATCTAAATAGCAGATCTGACCAAGGTCAGCCAGGAGAAAATAAAACAGAAAATGAAAATAATGGAGAATATGAATGCATGATACAGCATTTAGCTCTTAATAAACCTGTGCATGTGTGGTTTTAAGGACTTAAACATAATATGAAATCAGTTTTCTCTTTGAATTAGTGAATTTGTACCAGACCAATCCATTTCTTTACCTCTACCTTCCAATCTCAAGGTAACTTTATAATAATGTGGTATTGAGGCTACTAAATTTTTTTTTTCAACTTCTCGAGATACATACCTTACATATCACTTAGAGCAAATCTAAATTGTGCATTAATACTTACCCTTGGAGTGCTTTTTCTCCAAACCAATCTCCTTTTCCTAGGGTACGGAGAAATATAGGATCTTCCCCAGGTGAATCTTCACGAGTGACATTTACCTATTAGTAGGTAATGTAAAGTAAGTAAGGAAGTCAGTGTGTGTGTATCTCTCACTCTTTCTCTCAAGCATATAGAATATTTGTAGTAGTAAGAACAAATAAATATCTTCTAGCCTCAGATGCCATCTGGAACACAGGTCTAATAAATTATACTGGAGCATAGCTTCTGGAACTATTACTGAGATGTATTAGAAAAGCATTTAGAACATGTAGGGAAAAACATATTTAAATAATTATTTTGGAAGTGTAAGTGTTAAATATTTGGAATACCTATCGAAAATACTAAAAGGTCTTTTAATGTAAAACATGATCCAGGGTCATTAATGCAAGACTACTTGCATATAATTAACTTGGATTACCTGGGAAACTACCTGAGTTCTTTTGATCTTACCAACTCCAAAGAAATCAGAAATTTATTCTGAATGGATCTGAGAGCTTAGAAAACTTGTCCTTATTTTGATAGCTCTTTATTTATTTCTAGAATGTAATCAGCTCCATTCTGTTCCCTAAAATGTGTAGGAAAGATCAACTTTGAGGATGGGAGAAATCTTCACAAAGCCTGTCTGCTGAACTTCCTAAAATTAGCCTTAATTTTAGTTCCACAAGGGCAGTTTTAGAAGGTTTCTGCACATCCTTGTAGCCAAATAAAATTGGTTGTTACAACCTTCCATGATCCCTGACTGACAAAGCATAACAGTATAAAATATCTGCCTGCCAGAGAAGTCAGCAATTCTATGCCCATTGAGATTTTAAATTAAAGTTTGAGATATTTAAATGCAAGACTCTACAAGCCCATAACATTTTCTCTGAGAAGAACCTATCTTAAGAAGAACTTTGCTGGCATCCTCTATAGTTTAATAAAGCTGGATGGAATTTCTTCTTCTTCATAATAGAAATACTTAGCATACAATACAGGATATCACTGAATTATGAATTATCCTACTCATCTGAAAGAATACTATGATGTTGTGTAACATTAAGTTATCTTCAACCAACAGATCAACATTGGTTGATCCCCAAAAAAGTGGACCCTGCACATGCGGGAAAAACACTAGGAAGAAAAAAAAAAATTAAGAAAAAAATAGTAAATATAGATGGGAAGCTTGTGCTCCTCTTGTAAAATGTAGATTGCTTAAGGTAAGCCATTGTTTATCAGTCAGCAGCTCAATGCCAATGTAAAATGTTTACAACTACATAAAAACCATGGAAAATCCAACAATTCTTATCTGATTAGATTTTGTATTCCTCCAAGCAGCATGGCCAAATCCAGCACATAGCCAAGATGTTTCCATTAACTGCAAGATATTTGTGTAATAACTTTTGTTCTGCCCTAGTAATGGGTAAAATCCATTACTGATGGATTTTACAGCCAAAAGACTGGCTCAGAAACACTTAGCTATCTCCCAGCCTCTATCTCAAAAAAAAAAAAAAAAAAAAAAAAGCCTGAAAGTCACTTGGTTTATTTTCTCTCCTATTTATCTACTCAACCCCCAACACTCTCCATCTGTCAGGCATCAGACCCAAATTTGGGCTGCCTTATCTGGGCCAAGTGACCACTAGGTGGTAGCAAAAAGATTAAGGAAACTTCAGAAGGCTGGTTGCATCATATCCAACTAACAAATGTTATGAAAAGACATCTGCTTCTGTGAGCTACAGCTCAGTTCATCACATGCATAGAGAGGCTAAACTGATTTAAATTGGGATTTAAATTGGGATGAGGAGGGGAAGATAGATTACAAGTACCTTATCAATTAACAATTGTAATGCATTAAAAATCATTGTGTTGGTTGAGAACTTTTCACATAGCCTGGAACCTTTTGATATGAGTTCAGCAATCTCCTACTCAATCGTGGTGTTAAAGTCTATTTTTTCCAAAATGGTCACATTGAGATCTGCAATAGCATGTTCTGGGAGACTGAAGAACCCTGATATTACATTGTCCTTGTTTTTATACCTGATAGACTTGTGTTCATTAATTCTTTTGTACAAAGTTTGTCCTGTTTTTTCCTCCATAGAACCCAGAAGGGCATTGTTGGAAGATATCACAGTAGTGGAAGAGCATGTGAAGGCACCTCTAACCTTTTGTGTATACATGTTGTGGCCTGTGATGGTCTGTTGGCATAGATGTGGGGGCAGAGTAGACATCTGGGTTTGTTGCAGTTTAATTCCCATATTCGCATCCCTGTTCTGTTGTTTGTTACTTGTGAGAATCTGTTGGGTGGTTGTCTGTCTGCAAATATGGACCTGCCACTGAGAAAATGCAGTGCCGCAGTCCAGCATGGTTTGTAGGTTATTAATAATGTGTTTGAGCTGTGAACTGTAGGTGACAACCAGCAGTATTCTGCTGTTCTGTCTTTTAATAAGTTCCTTCTGGGAATTGATCTGGCTCTATTAGTTTGTCTTTTGATCTTGGTTCAGTCTCTTGAATGACTGGTTTAACTCTATCAGTCGAGGGTCTCTGTAAAGTGGGTCATAACAAATGTATCTGTAGAATAGGCTTGGATATGGATGACAGATTTGGTCTTGTGTTCTGGGTAGAAGCTAGAAGAATGTAGGTATGCATGGTGATTGGTGGGTCTCCTATATAATGTGGCATTTATATGTCCATCGCGTAGCTTTACCATGACATCTAGACAGTGGATTTGTTCTGTAGATAAGTCAAGGTAAGGATGATGGTGGAGTGGAAGTTACTGAAGTTTTGATAGAATTTGATTATTCTTTTCCATGGGTCCAGATGATTAAATTGTCGTCAATGACTCTCAGGAAAAGGAGGTGTTTCCAGGGATAAGAGCTGGCAAAGTATTGTTCTAAATCAGCCATGAAGATGTTGGCATATTGTGGACCATTAGTATGCCCATGGCTGTGCCACTGATTGGCAAGTATATACTATTCACATCTAGTGGTCACCCAGATTAGATATGACAGGCCAATCCAAAACCCATTTGACCGTTCAAGTTATTCTTATAAGCAGAATGACTGAACAGGACCGATGTGGACAAGATTATAGTATGGACGGATATCAGATCTGTCTCCTATGGTAAGCTTTTAATGCTAGGATGCAAAACACCTATACCCTTTAAAAGTTGCCATTTTTCCAAGGGCTTTTGTAAGTCTTCATATTGTTGTTGTCACCAATATTCTTCCTACCACAACTCTTGGTGAATGGAAATTAAGACAAAAGCAGGCAACTAGGTGGAAAGGTTGCTTTGTGGTTTCAGATTAGTGGGGCAAATCTGTCATCTTCTCTTAATTTGATTTTACACTTAACTACGGAGCTGAAGATGAACTCAGAGAATTTCAACAGCATCTTTAACTTGCAGCATTTTTACTGACCGAGATTCAGCATTTACGTACGTATCTCACTTAAAAAAACCATTGATTTTCAAAAGTAATTTGCAATATGTCCTGAATAGTTAACGTATCAAAGCTGATATATGAGGACCAGTTAAATACATAGATTTCCTGGACATGTTTTTGGGCAGATGCTAGATCATAGATGCTTATATTTTTATACAGGTTAGGAAGCATTTGCAGAATAATGGATGGGACAATGTAACGTGCAAATACACTTTGACAGCTACATAACCATTCCTGTCTAGCAGGGAATAGGCTTAAACAAACAAACAACTTGGGAAACCCAATCTTCATGCAAACACAAAGTCAAAACATTTAACAAAATATGAAGGAGTATATCCCCTTGGTGTTGCATAGGAAAAAGCAATGGCCGGTGTCTCACCCCCATAAGACATTTTCTTTAAACAATGTCAGAAAAGCTTACCTTTCCTTTGCTGATTATGAAGAAAGTGTCTCCTCGAGCACCTTGCCTAATAATGTACTCTCCATTTTCATAGTGCGTCTATGGGGGGGAATGCAAAAACAAAAGGAATCAGATCAGAAAGTGTCACCTAGGCTGTTACTTCATTGTTTATGAACAAAATAAAGGCAGGCATGTCACAAACCTTAATAAACCTATATAAATGTCAACTCTAACTACATCCTGGAGAACACTCCTAAAAAGACATTTTTTCCACCTTGACCACAACCACCTTTCACCAGTTTATATTTCACATTCTGTAGCTATGGTGAAAAGATTCTCGTATTATCTGGGGAGTACTTACTTACTTACTTATTTACTGGTAAAGGTAGTGGTATGTGGGAATGTCCTTGGGAGATGGGTCAAAGAAACACAGCCAACTTTCAGACTTACAAGATTGATGTCTGCCTTACGAGGTAGACCAGACAGGAAACATGAGCAGATGAGCTAATTCTACTTTATTGTAAAGCTACATTAACAAAATCTTGCAAGTCTGAAAGTACGTCTTTCCCCCGTCTCCTTTACAGCCCCAAAACTAGGGAGGGTCTTTTCTGAGCCTCTTGCCCCTCCCACATTCCTGCTGCGGGCTCAGCTGCCTTTTATCTGACCATTCCCTTGGCTGCGTCTCTTTGCCCAGTCTCCCAAGGTCATTCCCACATACCATTACAGTGAATTACAATTGGCACTGGAAAAAGGAAAGAGGTCAATGGTTTCATGAGGTACTCCAAATGCAGCTATCTTAAACTAGCCACATAATCCTAAAGTTGACTTTGTTAATTTCTGTCTCCATGTCAGCTTCATCTCATTCCAAAAAACCTGTTAGACACTGAGCAACCTTTTCTCTAGTGTCTTCTCCAGGATGCTCTGGAACTGCTCTTCTTTTTCTCTCAGTTTCAATAACGCCAAATTGTCTAAGTTCTTTTCCATCTCTGTTTATTATTTCTGTTTTACTTTCTAAAATTTCCACTTTGTCATTAATTTGTTTAACTTCTCCTGTAAGATGCCCTTTAGATTCTTCAAATGTTTTGGTAACTTTTTTCATCTCCTCTTTAATCTTTACGAACCTTTCTTCCTTTCTTCTTTCAAAAACAACCAGCTCACTTTTGACAGATTTGACAGATTCAGATACCTGCTTTCCCATCTCTTCAAACATTTTTTGCACTATTTCTGGAGTAATTCTTTTTTCTGTCAGTTGCTCTAACGAATCTCAATGTCCCTCACCTTGCTTTGCAGCTTTTCTGGTGGCCACCATATTTTTATTTATAATCCGAAAGTAAAAGTAAGTCAATTACAAAGATGAAGGTAAAAAGCAGGCTTCTCTCTCTCTTTTTCCTCTCTCTCTTTCTTGTTTTCTCTATACATTTAAGGCTTTCTGTAGTTTAGATGACAGTCCATCTCATATTACACTTATCTCCTTATTTTGTAACTTCCACCAATTATCTTTTTCATTTGTTGTCAAACAACCAACATTCCCAGGAAAGTCTAGTCTGTTTATTTAATTAATTCCAAGTACAGGTGGCCCCATGTTAAGAATGCCCAGTGTAAGGATGACGCACAGTTAAGAATGGAGCCTACTGTAACAAAATTCAAGTTAAATACACAAAGGTTCGAGTTAATTACACAATACTACTTATACAGTATTATACAATCGTACTGTTCTGACTTTCATATAAATTCAACTTAAGGACAGGCCTTGGGAACGGAATTCGTTCTTAAACTGGGGACTACCTGTAATGCCGAAAGCACTTTTGCCAAAACATGCAATTTGCAAAACTGAGAAATGTACCAAGGGATATTCTTGTGCACTTTGTCAGAAATAAGACAAGAGGTCAGGTTTTCCAGCAGCATTTCAATACTAGACTGAAGATTAATAGTGCAGATGTGATTGTACTTAAAGAAATTCTGATTAGAATACTGCAAAGAGTACTTCTTTTTGACTGACAAGTTCAAACAGAAAAAGATACCATTTCAATGGGATAAATTGGAAGGAGTGATTTTCACTTTTAAACAACAGAAGTTCAGACTGAATTCAATCCAAAAAACAAGATAATTTCTAGAAAAGTTTAAAGGGAAACTGAAGGAAATGCAAATGGAAGTGACAAAGTGCTCCAGCACTTTGGAGCCTAACCAGTTACAACAAGAAACAGAGGAGGCGAGCACCATGCTAGGTGCTACAGGTATTGACTTTTAGCATAAATATGGATTTTAAATGCCTAATATGGAATATAAATGGAGAAAATACTCCTCAAAAAAGAAGAAATTATTTCATGTTTTTAAAATGAAACAAGGTATAGTTTGTCTTCAAGAAACACATATTAGAAAAAAGTATATAAAATATTTGATCTGCAAAAATTTGGGTGAATTTATTTCGGTGGGAGTTAAAAAGAGAAATGGAGTTGTCTTATATATAAACTCCCAATTGAACTGGTATTGACTGATGATTATGGTAGATATGTGAGGGTGGAAGCTACTGTTGGAAGAAAGGTTTATCTTATCAGGTTCGTTTCTGAGCTGGGAGTAAAGACACTGATGAATTGCATGAAGTTAGGATGTTTACTCTTCACCCAAGAGCAGAAACAACGACAGCATGCAGTTAGGTGGGCGGCCGCGCTGAACCCCCTCCATGCAGTACATTATATACCTTTCGTTACATTCACATCCACGTTAAAATGTCATGATCTTTCTGATCCAATCAAAGCCAGTTACCTTGATCCATACTCCTCCCCTTTCTCTGGATGCTGATTAAGGTTCTTCCTTTCTGTATGTAAACTAATTTCTATCACCTTGAGTGTTAACAGCCATATGTAAACTATCCTTTATCACTCTGATTGTCCACCAGGCGCTGTCCTGATTTATATCCCTAAGAAACGAGGTCAGAACCGCTTATCTTACTTTGTGAGGGGTCATTTGAACAGGAAAAGACTATCAGGTCAAGATAGCTTATCTGCTTACATGAATTGTCTTCTAGTCAGGAAAAGACAAGCCAGACAAGCCATGAGAGCAATTAACGCATCCTTGAGACATTAAGAAGTGTTGAGGGTCACATCCTCAAGAATGCAACCTTTTGATAATCTAAAATGAGGCCAGTCACTGTAAGGTCAACCATACAATTGGCATATTGCTGGATCTGCATTTACTTCAGGTTATACAAGCAGGTAAAAATAAATCAGGTAAAAATAAATGTATAAATGTATAAAATGTGTACATGTCCCTATCTTCTAACACTACTTTACATGGGGCCAAGACTTTGATAATGGGAATTTATGCTTCAAATAAGGATAAAGTAACTTTTTTATAAAGCACTTATGGACAAACTAATGGATTTACCATATGAAAATTGGTATTTAATGTGAGATTGGAGTAGAGTAATTTGTCCACAAAAGGACAGAACCTCTAAGAAAGATATTAAGGTAACATGATGGACAATCTAGAGCTTGTAGATGCATGGAGACATAAAAATGGTGATGCAAAAGAATACACTTATTTTTCTGAAAGACACAGACCTTTTTCAAGAATTGATATGATTTGGATATCTAAGAATTTGGCTACTAGTGTTCATAAAGTAGAGATAATGCCAAGGACTTCAGCATTTAAAAGGAAAGCCAGTTCCTTGTGATAGAGGTTAAATGAAACATTGTTGCAGAAAGGAACAGTAATGGAAGACTGTAAAAAGAAGTTAACATAATTTTTTGATAATCTTAATAAAGGTACAGACGTAAGAATGGTTTGGGATGCAAGTAAAGCTTTTATGAGGGGATATTTTATACAGCATAATAGTAAACTCAAGAGAGAGAGAGAGAGAGAGAAGATAAAACACAGTTGAACAGATAAAAATGAAGAATGAAAGAAATTCCCAAAAAGAAAATTATTTCACAACAAATTAAATTTTTACAGTAGCAGCTGTCTTTGTTAACAGTAAGAGGAATGGAAGTAAAATGAAAAAAAAAAAAAAAATGAAAAGCAAAAGAGTTTTGAATTTGCAAATAAGCCAGGGAAATGGTTGGCAGATAAATTGAGGAAAGAAAAAGAGAAAAAATGATATTGAAATTACAAGCTGGAAATACTATAATAACAGATAATATAAAGATGCAAAAAATATTTCATCAATACTACTCTAAATTATATAAATGTGAAGAAATTTCCCTGGCAAAGGTTAATGAATATTTAAAGAAACAAGATTTACCAAAGATCACAGGAAAACAGAAACAGTTAATGAATGGACCCATTATAATAAGGGAAGTTTGTGAAGCTATAAAAAAGGTAAAAATAAGGAAAGCGCCTAGATCAGATGGTTTACCAGCCTTTTATTATAAACATTTGAAGATGAATTATTACAACCATTGCAAAACATTATGAATTCTATTTTACAGACTGGAAAGATACCAGATAGTTGGATGGAGGCTAATATAGCATTATTACCTAAAGAAGGTCAAGACTTGACTTCACCAAAAAATTATCGCCTGATATCATTACTGAATAATGATTATAAGTTATTTATGATGATTTTAGCTGAGAGAACGAAGATGGCTTTATAGGACTTATTCATGAAGATCAGTGTGGGTTTTTACCTAAAAGACAGCTGAGGGACAATATTAGAAATGTATTGATTATTTTGGAATATTTAAAAATACATAATGAAAAGCAAGCAGCCTTGATTTTTCCTGATGCAGAAAAGGCCTTTGACAATTTGAACTGGACATTTTTGTTTAAAATTTTGGAAGATATGGACTTTCGTGGGAATATTATCAAATAGGTAAAACTGATTTATACCTTACAAAAGTCACAGATAATTGTGAATGGAGAATTAACAAAACCCTGTGAGGTACAGAAAGGGACTAGACAGGATGCTCCTTGTCACCATTGCTATTTATTTTAGCTTTGGAAGTACTGAACAGAGATATAAAATGAGATGAGAGGACTGCTGAAGTGAAGATTAAAAGAAAAATATATAAATTACAGATGTTTGCTATGACCTGGTGATAATTTTGGAAGATCATCTGGAAGGAATATAAATATTAATGGAAAAACTAAAGAATTTTGGGGTGTTAGCTGGCTTTAAAATTAATAAACAAAAGATGAAGGTGTTAACAAAGAATATGAAAACGGGGAAACAAATGTAATTGATGGAAAAAATTGGTTTTAAGATTGAGAAAAAAGTGAAATACTTGGGTATCAGTATGACTAATATGAATTGTATATTATACCAGAATAATTATGTTAAGACATGGAATGAAATCAAGAAGGACATGTTAAGGTGGGAGAAATTACAACTGTCATTGTTGGGGAGAATTTTTGTGATAAAATTGAATGTTTGGCCAAGAATTATATTTTTGTTTCAAACAATAACTATGATGACAACTGACATACCATTTAAACAATAGCAGAAAGATGTATCTAAGTTTGTATGACAAGGGGAAAAAAAACAAGAGTTAAATATAAAATACTTCAAGATGCAAAGGAATGAGGAGGAATGGGACTACCTGATTTGAAATTGTATTTTGCAGCCTGCTGCTTAGTCTGGATAAAAGAGTGGGTTTTGCTGAGAATAAGAAAATGTTAGAATTAGAAGGGCACGTCTGAGTTTCAGATGACATGTTTTTCTATGGTATGATAAGGTTAATGTAAATTTTTAGAATCATTATATTACAAGTGCCAGATTGAGAATATGGAACAGATATAAACCCAGACGGTGCCCCAAAATGCATTTTACATGAAAGAAACAGTAGGTAAAGAGAAATTGTTAACTTATGAAGAGTTGTTAGAACAGGAGCATGGAGAATATAAGATGAAATCAAAAGAGCAATTGGCTGCAGAAGGATTTAGTTTTCAATGGTTTTGTACGCACAGTTAAGAGAAAGATTTAAGGTAGATAATAGGACATTTGGAACTGAGCAGCAGAAGACAGAATTTGAACTATGTACAAAAGATGAACATGTAATTGCTAAAATGTATAAACTTTTATTGAAATTGGAAACAGAAGAAGAACAAAAGAATAAAATGGGCTAAGGACTTTGGACACAATATACTGATGAAACAGTGGGAAAATGTGTGGTTTAAAGGATTAAAATTTCCATTACATTATAACCTAAAAGAAATCTTTAATCAAATGATGTACCATTGATATATGACTCCAGAAAAATTGTCTAGAATGTATAAAGGTACTTCAAATTTATGTTGGAAATGTGGATAACATAAAGGGTCCTTTTATAATGCCTGATGGACTTGTAAAAAAGCCAGAAATTTCTGGATTCAAATACATATAATGATACAAAGGATTTTAAAAAGTAACATCAACTGAAACCAGAACTTTTCTTGCTGGGATTAATGGATAAGTCAATTAGAAAAGAGCCACAGAAGATTATTTTTATATATGATTACTACAGCGAGATTATTATATGTGCAAAAATGGAAAGACTCTGAAATACCCACAATGGAGGAATGGTTGGTGAAGATGACAGAACTAACAGAGATAGCAAAATCAACTTGTTTGATTAGAGAAAGATCAATAACTACATTTATCAGTGATTGGAAACCCCATATAGACTGCTGAAAAAAGACAAAATTGAACTTGTGATTTATGGGTTTGATGATTAGAAAGGGTAGCTTACTGAAAGAAGGAAATTGTGATGTAATCTTAGAGAGAGAAGGTAAAATATAAATGCATTTATAACTGCTGTCAAAAAGATTGAAAGCCGCTTCTTTATAATCTTTTCTTTTTTCTTTTTTTTTCTTTTTCTATTTTCTTACTTATTCACTATTCTTTCTTATTATGTTTCTTTTCTAACATTTATATTGTTTTTTATCTTGTTAACAATTTATTCAATAAAAATTACATTACAAAAAAAATCCTAACAATGACATTTGGAACAGGGGATTAAGTGGGCTTGCCAGGCTCAGCTATACACATACACACATATGCTGTGGGAATAAAATAACTGGACTTTTGCAAAGTTTTTGGTGAACTATCGGATTCTGTATTGTTAGATGGTGTATCTGTTGGGTGAGATCCAAATCTGGATCGAAAATTGTACTCAACACTCATTAATTGTTTCCCATTAAAGAGAAATTAGGTATTAAGGTGAATGCCACAGCACTCAGTTCTGGCCCTGGTTGTCTTCAACAAGAACTTGGAAGAAGATGTGGAGGCAATGGTTATCAGATTTGCAGATGGCATGAAATCAAGTAGGGTAGAAAATAACATAGAAGACAAAATTAAAATTCAAAATGATCTGAGGAGTGAGCTGGAAATAACAGAAATAAATTTAATAAACAGATATGCAGAGTTGTTCACCTGAGGAATGTATGTATATAATGCACAGATAGAAGATATGGAATGCCTGGTTTGGTAATAGCATGACAAGGATGTTAGAATTGTGTATATGAATTGAGCAGTGAGACATGGCTGATAAAAAGGCAAATAGTTTTTTAGACTGTATCACTTTTTTTTTTAATCCATTCAATCATGTCTGATTCTCAAAGACTGCCTGGACAAGTCCCTGCAATTTTCTTGGCAAGTTTTTTCAGAAGTGGTTTGCCATTGCCTCCTTCCTAGGGCTGAGAGAGAGTGACTGACGCAAGGTCACTCAGCTGGCTTTGTGCCTAGACAGGAATAGAACTCACAGTCTCCCAGTTTTCTAACCTGATGCCTTAACCACTACACCAAAATGGGTCCATAACACTGTATCTAAACTCTATAAGACTGTATTAATATTAGTTTCCAAATCACTGGAAATGATTGTCCCAATATATTCTTCATTGGTCAGTTGTGAGTACCACATTTTAAGAAAGATATACTGAAATGAATGCAAAGAAGGGAGTGAAAACAAAATCTTATTAACAAAAAGATTTAGAAAGGAAGACTGGAAGATATTGTTAGCCTTGTTCAAGTCACTGAATGGATGTTACACCGAAGTATAAGAGGATAAGCCTGGGTCTCCTGCTGTGTTACATTCTTTCTGGGTGGTATCAAATCCCTTCTTATTTTGTCTAGGCGAAATATTTCTAGTTCCTTCCATTATCCTTCAAAACCTTTAGTCTATAGTTCCTTGATCATTTGGGTTCTCCTTCTCAGAAACTATTCTAGTTTGTCTGATACCAACAACTGGACACAGTATTCAAAGACAGGCTGACCCAAGCAGAATAAAATGGAACCATTACTTCTTCTAAACTGAATATTATATTTCAGTTGATGAAGCCTAAAATTGCATATGCCTTATTTGCAACCACATCTCACTGACTCACATTCAGCTTTCAGGCAATTACATCTTCAAGATTGTTTCCACAAGTGCTGCTGTCAAGCCATGGGTCCCCCATTCTATACTGGTGTGTTTGATTCTACAGGGCATTAGTCTCAGCTAAATTCTGTTCTGTTATTTTCAGTCCATTTCTCTAAGCTATCAATATTATTTTGGATTTTATTTCCATTGTCTATGATAGTGCTTTTGCCCTTCTTAGGGTGCCCCAAATTATTCTTAGAACTGTTTGTTACTTTCAAAATATAACTGCTGTTGTTCAGAAGATGCTGCGATACAGTCAGCAGTAATGGTTTCTACATAGGGTTCACTGTTCATCTGCTTTCATTTCTTCCTCCTACTTTGTTCTCTTTCAGCTGAAGAAAGTCTCCAGGCAATTTTTGTTGACTACATTCTGATTGCATCATATCTCTCATGTATTCTTACTTCGCTTCACTAGGTCTGTGAGTGTAAATGTCACATGACATCACATTCCTTTCTGGTTAACCAGGAGATATAACTAGTGTTTTTGAGCAGTCCTATGTCAACACATCATCATCACTGCTTGATTGCTTTAATCTCCTGTGCAGTAGGAATGGCCCTTGTCCTTCACATTTGTCAAATAAATTATTTGTTGGAGCAAATGGCTAAAATGAATCTTTGCTACTCCAGCAGAGCTGTAACAGAGAAATTAATGTGGTGTTGTAAATACAAGAAAACATATTTCAGTGGATATGGAATCTCTAAATCCATTAATGTTTAACTTAGTCATTGGTATCAATCTCCAAGCTGTTCTGTTGATTTAAAAGCTAGAAATTACAAATGAACTTCTATGATAGATTTATACCCAGCCTTGTTCACTGAGATCCAGAGAGAATTATAAACTCCTGAGAAAAATGTTTATATAAAAACTATGCCTAATTCTGTATAATGTAGATTACTATTATTTATTTGGTAGCAAGTTGAATGCAATGTATCAACATCTTTATATCTTTTGCCAGTACTAATTGGCAAATAATAACAATAAAATGCATTTATTACACCACGTAACTGCAATGGATTATGTGTATTTTGGTTTCCAAGCTATCCTGATTTTGCTTACTTTATTTTTCATCCTGAAACAAAAGTAAATTGGTAACTCCGAATTAGAGTTTACATGAAGATATAGAATTTTGTATTTACCACGAGGCAAAGCGTTGCAAAGATTCTGATTTGTATTTCACATTTTTTAACACTTCATAAAGCCATACCATTTATACTGGATTGTCTGTTCTGCATGTGAAAGGAAAATTCCATAAAAGCAGGATCCTAAGTGTTCTAGGCTCACTCATTTTTATCAAAAAGCTGAACTAAATCTTTACAACAGTACAGAAGAAAATCCCGTAGATCCAAGTCATATGAACCAATGACCACGGTACAATTGTTAATGGCATGGGAATTATTCAAACACTTGCCACATGGATTTCATTTTACCACCACGAACAAAACACTTTATTCATGGAGTGGGCAATCTCCCCTTCATATATTTTGGACTTCAAATACGATAATCATTTGCCAGTAGGCATGTAGATTTGGGCTGATGGTAGTTGAAGATTAAAATACCTATCCATTCTTTATTCTATAAATCCGTACTGTACAAAGCTGTCTATGAATTTCTCACAGTCTCAGTCATAGTAAGCATTCAGCAATATTCAGTATTACTACTGAGCCACAAGCTAGTCAAAGAACCTTTGGTTCAGAAAAGGAATAATTTCAAGCATTCTCACGCTCATTTATGTAGATAGGGTTCTTTACAGTCTGAATACCTGCCTTGTTTAATTTAGACAGAAATATGGTTGTCAAGAATGATGGGTTTATGTATGTATTTTACAGTTCCTATACAAATTCACATACATCCCCATCCTACTAAGGCATATACACAATTTTGGGGAGAGAGAAGTTAGATCCAGAAAATAGTGTAAGGGAAAGGTTTAACCCCCTTCCTCAACCAATCTAGCTCCTTCTTTTCCTAAACTGCTTTAAAAAACCCTACATCAGAATAAAGGGTTTCTAGCATTTAGTTTAGCAGTATAGCAATATCAATAGTTTTAGACATGGTACCTCTGTTTGACTCTAATCTCTGGGTTGATATTGTGGCTCAAATATAGTAACTACTCACTGTAAATAATCCATGGGAAGTTTAAGAGACTGAGGCAGGGAAAGGGTTAGAAATTTTGTCAAACCAAATGTGGGAGAAAGCTACAGTCCCTCTCCTTGTCCTCTTAGTCTTGATCTTTCTAAGCACATAGAGCCTCTATTCATGTTCTAGTTTCTAGGTAGAGAGAAACACTTCATGCATTTCAGCTCGGTAAGAACAGTCTGAATACCTGCCTTGTTTAATTTTTTTTTTTTTTTTAAATTTTAGGTAAGCTATCCACAAAAGTTGTTTGATGCCTTAATGTAACTAACACAGTTCTTTGTAGGAGTTTAATCTGAAAATGGAAATTCAAACTATAGTTAGCTATTTTTATACACACACACACACACACACACACACACATGCATGCACACATACACACACACCACAACCAAATTAAAGCTGTATTATTCCAGTATGCTTTTGGTCCCTGCTGACTGATTTTGGAAGCCTATCTTGGGTTTTATGTTGAATTTTATCTTTGCTATCCTTTTATGGTTATTTTTAATATTAATTCTTTATTATTATGCTTTTTTCTGTTTGATGGTGTATGCTACCAAGAGTCCTATGGGACTCAGTGGGTCATCAGGACTGTAAAATAAAAGTAAACATATAATTATAATTATTGGAGAATTTTCTTATTTGGGTCCCCTTTCTTGCTATCCAGAAAAAAATGTTTTGAGGTACATTGCCCATGACTATAATACTTCAGTGCTTAGAATATTTTGAAGGACATGTAAATTAATGTATAGATGATGTCAATATGTTGTGGCAACCTGTTCTACTTTTCATCCCCAGACTGTTTTCCTTTCCAATGCTTAAATCAACTCTGCTGTTTTTTATTTTGCACAGTTTTATTCTTGCCTTTTTCTGCATCTGTTCTGAAAGTGATGGCCACTCTCTTTTCAGCTCCTAGGCACCCTCTGCCCTTCCCTGAACTCCATTCAGTCATGCAATATCTTTTCTGAGATGAGGTCAGCCGTATGGCAAGCTTTATTTCAGGTGACAATGAACCATTGGCTTCTTTAATAGTATTATGATGGTTTCCACATTCTACTCCATCCTATTTCATTTCAGTCAAGCTTCAAACTACTTCAGCAAGCAGTGCAATATACGAAGCTCGCATTTTTTATTCTACTAATGTGGGATGATGTTATTGTAATTGACACTGAATTTCATGTGCACCAGAGATGTTGAATGACTAAGATTAGGAAGAGCACGCAGCTAGAAATTCCCCTTTTCAATACAATTAATTTATCAGTCTGACATTAAGGAGGAGAAAACAAATTGTGAAAGACCAAGTCTCTCCAGATGTTTCTGAACCAGAACTCCCAGCATTTCTCACCCTATTCAGTATGTTTAAATACTATAGAATCTAGATATGCCAAAGTGCTTTAAAAGGGTTCAGATCTAGTTTGGGAGGGAACAGCATCATAAAGAGAACAAGTTACAAGATGAGGCACACTACAAAGTTAATATTTTGCTGCGTTCTTCATTTTAATACAGTTTCACAATTTTATGACCTGCAGGCTCCTGTTCTTTCAAATGACCCTATTTTCCTTTTTAGCTACACCACATGCTTTCCACTACAACTCTTATGTGATATGACCTAACATCATTTGTCAAGAATAATAAAGTCCATTATGGATAATTGACGCTAACTGTAAAAACTCAAAAATCACAAAGCTCATAAACATTAGACAGTGTTGTCAGCATTAATGATTGCTCATTAAGTTAAGTAGAAAAGTTTATTGCACACATGAATGAACAAACTGGGAAACATAATTTGTACTGGCACAGATGTAGTCAGCAATTTCTATGTCTTATTTCTCTCCCTTTTCCTCAAGAGATATGCAAAAACACAATTTTTCCTTAATAAAAGTGCCTATCTGATTTTTAATGGCAGTTTGTATATGTACGGTAAACTCAAAATGGGCCAATTTTATTACGTATCCAACAAAATTCAAATATTACATTTTAGAGTATTTCATCAGTGTTTTGTTTTCTTAATGAAGCAATGCTATTCTTAATAAATCAAACACAACCCAGAAGCAAACTTAAATATCTGCTTAAGCCTTCCTTGGATGATCATTTTCTTTTTTACAAATGATAGATAGATCCATGAGCCTTCACTGATGCTTCAGTGGCCTTCTCTATTAGAGATTTTTGGAGGATTAATGTTGAGTGACACATTTTTTGTCACTCCTTTATGAGGAAGCATACTCAAACCATTAAAAACCATGTATAGCCATTAAAATTGTTTTCTTAAAAAAGTTAAAACCCAATTGCCTTGGCAGCATTTCAAATTAAGCACAAATCTGAGAATTATCTTTGTTCAGGAAGAATTCAGTGAAATGAAGGAAAGTTTTCATGAACTCATAAGTGCTTTATAAGCAATTTGTAATGTGGCATGAGAATTTGCAATCCCAGAACAGTATTTTGAAGTTTCTTTTGGCAACACCGCTGGGAAATCAAAAGGAAGAGAAATAAAAGTAATAAACATAACCCTCTTTTTCCTTCCCTTCCCTGATTTGTTTCATCAAGACAAAGAATTACTGAATTTCTGTACCCAATTCACACTCTGCTTTCAACATGTGATTATACAAGTGTATCCTGGAAGGAAGAGATGAGAAGAACTGAACACCACAGTACAATTTCAAAAGCTTCAGAAGTATTACATTTGAAGCAGGCTACAGAAAGAAAATCTCCTCAAGTCTCTCCAAACAGAACCTCAGTAGATTCCAAAACAGATTATGTATCTATCTTAAAATGTGTAGCTTCATGCTATCTTTCCAAAAACTACCAACAGATACCTGTCTGATATGATTATTGTTATACCCCAAGTGACGCTGAAATATTTTCTTAAGATGCCAAGAATATGTACCTAAATGCTCATTCAATCATAGATTAATACTTATTTGGATCTCTTTTGCTATATTAAACATTGTTTCTGCTACACATATTTTTCCAGAACTGGTTTGATGTGTGGCAAAAGCACAGGAACCTGGTTACGACAAACACACAAACACACTCTAAATTATTTAAGAAGCCCTCTTCTTTTCTGTCAACTTCCAATCTTTCATATCAGAGAAACTGAATAAGATATATTGGCTTGAGGGAAAGGAAAAACCTCACATTCTTCCTTCCTTATTCTTCTTATAACTGAATATGAATTTTACTCAAGTTTTGTATCTCATCTTCATCTTTCTGTTTTAGTACTTGCAGAACATTTGGCAATAATTTGAAATGCAGTACTGCAGGGTGCCTTGGTACAAGTACTGGATGCTGATGTGTCTATGTTGGTAAAAAGCTGTCTGCATCATGAACTCTTTGTATTTATACACAGTCTGTGCGCCTGTAAAAATCTTGAAACATAGCAAAATCTTTTTCTGACCAGGCGAATGAGGCAATGAGATTGCAGCCAAGGAAAATGATCTGATCTTAGAATACTTTTTATAAAGTTGGGAGATTTTCCATGGCTTCAGGCTATCAGATTCTGCTCTATCTACAATTGATGATGAAGTATGGGAAGAAAAATCTAGTAAAACATTACTAGCATCCATCTTTTAGACAGCTGTATTTTCATCATAATGTGCAGTGAAAGAAAGGAAAACTAGGGAAGGTCCCCACCTTCTTTTTGCTCTGCCAGCATCATGACTCTAAATCTTCAGGAAAGATATATTACAAATATATTTTGAAGTTTTCATTTTTTAAAAGTAAGTCAAGATAATTTTATCTCTCTCTGCTCCGTCTGACTGCAGTTTCTATGTATCTAGAGTGAGTACAACTCATTGAGATGTATCTTTCATATTACTTTAAAGCAGCTATGAAGAAGATATAAATCATGGCTCAAATACCCTGGATCAGGTGATCAAGCTTTCCCCATCTTGAGGCCTTCCAGATCTTGCAATACCACAACTTGTGCCAGCAATGCACAAATTAGGAAATATGGAGTTAATTGTTTCAAATCCAATGCCTTTCCTTCATAGGTCCTTGAATGATTTTCTAATAGTACCCTATGCAGAGGCATGCTGGTAAATATAGTTTCCAGGGATCTGATGTTCAGCATAAATTTAATTCAACCTATACTACAGTGCAGTGTTCTTGCATCCCAGGACAACATAGCCTTTGATATATTCTTTCCAGAATGATTGACATCTACATTTAAAAACTTTGGCATTTTGGAAAAAAAATGTTTGGCTTCTCCAGGATCGCTGTTACTGCTATTCCAGATTTTATTAGCTAGGGAAGAAAGGATGATTTGCAGAGAAACTCCAGTTTTCATGTGGAAATTGAGACGGGAGTATCTAGTTCAAAAGATTAGGGAAAGGCATTATGCAAGCTGTGATTTCTGCATCCCTGGAGCTAATGACTGCTGCCATGTTGTTTTCTATTAGTACATTTCTTGCATATTATGCTGTTTATTTTATTCCTATTAAATTGGAACAATTCATAATGAATTATCATGATGTTTCAAAAAAACATTTCTGACTCCTAGTCTCAGAAAAAATAATTTTGTAAAAACCCACTATGCAACAAGATTTGTTTTAAAGGTAAGAGAATTGTGCAAACCCGTTATTTTTCACAAAAATCATCAAGGGAGCATGCCTCATAGTACATAAGGCTACAGAACTTATTCACATAAAAGAAAACAAGCACAGCACAGACATAATTTAGGGCTGGAAAATATATCTAAGAAAGAGGTATTGTCTATAATAGAAATCAGAAAACATAAGAAAAGCAATAAAAACCTTGGAGTTAGGAAAACAATTTAGTGTGAATATGCAGATCAAGATCTTTTATTTTTTTTAGAAGAAATCACAAATGCATATGATATAATGGTGATGGATTTGAAACTGAGAAAACATGAACAAAAGCAATAATTTACAGTATCTGTTTACAGAACAATAAACTAAATAGATTACCAGACCCTCAGGCCTTTAGAAAAACTAATCTGCAATTTTAGAAGGCTGAAATTCTGCCCCACCAATGATTTTTGCATGGGTATAATAGTGATCAGAATTGAATGACAGAAGAGTAAGTCAGTGACCAGACGACCAATAACGAACTAATCAAATAGAGTTAAATCATTTTTATTGTATTTGCTTCAAACTTGATAATTTAATTTCTCGATTGACTTGTAACCAGAAAGATTACTGGAGCAAAATAGGAGAGCTCAAAGAATATTTAAGACATTAACAAATATACACCTATTGTTTGGTGGTAAATATTCTGCAGAGGCAAATGATGACTGTATCACGTATTGAGAAACTTTTGAGTAGGACTTTGCAGTGTGTGCTTAATATTGTTTCTTACATTTTAATTCTGTCTTCAGAAAAACAAATCAACAGGCTGTCAAAGTGGCTTACAAAATATATATTTATAATGTGCAATCAATAAAACTTGTTAAAAAGAATTATGAAGCTACTTCCTATACCAACCTGGCTGTATCGACGACATTTTCTAATTTCCAGCAAACGCTTGTTCCTGCTTTGCACACATCACAAAACACTTGAGAAAAGCATTCTCAGATCCTTCATCTTTTCTTCTGTCTAATGTCTGTAGCTAGTCTCTTACATTCTCACAACAGCTTAAAGAGTTTCTAACAAATCCTTTTTGGTATTAAATCAATATTTGCCATAACCAGGTATATCTCCTACTAAATATCAGTCTATAACAAGGTACAGAATGGAGGTGGGGCAAAGGTAATGTTGATCTTTGAACAGGAGATAGTCAAAGGGGATGAAAAGTTTTTAAAATTAAAAATCCTTAATTAAAAATAATACAAAACACATGAGCAAACAAATGCCAATTTTCTCATTACATCCTCTACATACAATCACTCATACATATACATACACCCCCTTCCTTTGCATTTATATTTAGTTCTGTCCTTTACATTCTACATTCCAGTCATTCCACCATGATAACTATAAGGTCATTGTGGCAGAGATCCTTGCAGACCAAGATGTGGAGAACTGGCTAGTGAATAATAGAAAGCAAACACTGGACTCTCCAAAGGTGTAGAGAACTTGCTGAAGTTTATTCTTCTCAGTTCCTTAGCATTCAAGGATAGAATTTCCAAACAAAAACAGACTTTTTGGAACCTAAGCAGTCCAAACTAAGAACTCAAAGTAATATTAAAAATAAAATGCCTACCTAAGGAGGTGAATGCTTCTGGCAGCAGCAGTTTGAGTCATGTTCTCTTGCTTTCTCACCAAACGTTTCAATAAGCCTTCCAGCCTCAGATGTGGGTTTATAAACAGTTCCTTACTTCTGCAGTCTCTCTAGCTTCCTTTCTTCTCTCCCTGAGGAAGATTTTCTAACTTGAGCAACCAGCTCTCCCCTCTGCCTGTATAATGAGTTTGTACAGTCCTGATAAGTGTGGTTCAGGAGATTACTCTGTAGGTTTTTCTCTGTTGTCCTCTGGCATCTGCCATTTCCCTCAACCTTCTTCTTCAACCCCCACACCTGCTCCTTCATCAGAGCAGCCTTTATGCTCAGAAGCCACTGAATTTGCAGCTCACTTTGCATGTCTCGAACTACAAGTCAGTTAAAGACCTCCTTTGGTTTATCCACTTTTTCTTGCCACTGCAGTATCTTCTTCCACCCTTGAAATCAACCTACTTCTGGACAACTTCCAGTGCCCTATTCTCCTGGGGGTCTAATTATTCATGGAGAGCACTCTATGCAATACCTCTGTGTTCATTATATTGCCTGAAAAAATAAGAAAGGTTGGCCTCCAGTCCTTTCACATTCTCCTCTAGCAAGGAGACAAGGTTGTATCCTGAACAGGTGTTAAAACACCTGACCACATGACTAGCATTCCCTCAATGTCCATCCTTTCAGCAAGATTTGGGGGAAGCTTATTCCTCTCCTCACAAAATGTCCCTTTTTCTGTTTGCTTGGCTATATCATAGGATATGGTATAACCATATATAAGGAAACAAAGTACATAGTTACACTATAATCCTATACCAATCAGGGAGCTGATGCAGATGCTTCTCACTGAAATTTATAGACTCAACTGCACTTGGGTGGCTGACTGTTATTAGACCATTACATAACACCTACCCTCAGGAAGCGATTGCAGAACCCCCAAATCTGATCTACATGAAATCTTCCATCTCTTTCACAAACTTTTGGACATGGCTTGGTGACTGTGCAATCTCAATGAAAACATTCAAGAAATACATTCAGACATGCACCTTTACTCATTTCCATATTTACATGTGAACAAAGCAAAAATAAGCTGTCCACAATGAGCTTATCCAAAAGACCTAATAGGTGACAAAGATTTATACATTTGCTATGAAGGTACATGTGTTTCTGGCAAGGCCATGGCAGGGGAGATTAACATGCACCCTGTTCATAGGGGCATCATGTAAGAACTCAAGAGCTTCCATATTGTGTTTTGAAGATGCAGATTGTTTAAGTATTTGTTTTAATTTATGATTTCATAAGTTTCTCATCTTCAAAAGAAATATGGCCATTATCATGGTTTAATATACCTCCCATTAATTCTTGAATGAGCTTTTGATAATACTAAATAGGAAATCAGCTTATCATGTAAGGAACAAATATGCAATGAACAATGTAAATCAGTGTATTGCTGTCTGTATTTTTCTTAATTTGGGACATACTTCATTTGTTTACTTCTGTCAGTTTTGTTGCATTGCCACAAGGAACAAAACTAATTTTCTGCTCTTGTGTTTCTTAAAGATGATTAATTGAAGCTGTTCAGAGTGTCTCACGGATGTACAGCAATAGAGCTGTATTCCTTGAACCAAGAATGTGTACAACTTGCCATAGAATCCCAGCCCCTTAAGGGATGCAGGTATCCACAGAGTTTTACTTAAGCCAGGATAGAAGTAAGAGTATGGCTGTGCTGCACCAGTTTGAAAAGAGTTTAGGTATAGAATCTAGGGGAAAAAGTGTCCCATGTCAGAGATTTAAATGAGTCCATAAGTTCAAGTATGAAGAGCTTCTGAACCCAAAGGCTATCTTGTTTATTTGCATAGAGAAAGCAATGTTTGATCTACATCATTATGTGGTAGGGATGGATGTATCCATCAGTCTGGGTTAACAGGTCAATGTTTTTCAACTTTGTATTTCTTTTCTTTTATTACCATATCACTGAAACCAATTTTTTAAAGCATACACAGAAATTCATCTGGATTTTTATTCACAATTTTCCTGATATTCATATTTGGGTATGCAATTCTGAGTAATGTATGCAATGTATTATGTATGTAACATATTATTTTATGGGCCTTTTCATTAATCTACTTTTTTGTGCACATTTCCTCATATTCTATGCATTTTTATTTCTAGAAAATTATTGCAAAATTAGGAGAATACAAACTTCAAGAGATAGCTATGTTCTAATTCTTAAGTAGATTTGGGAAGTATCCAATTGTTAAATTCTTATGAAACTGTTTTGCCCCTTCATTACTATGAATATTAATCTACATCAAAATGGATAGAAGAGCCCCTTGCTGACAGAGGAACTTTTAATGCAGGTGAAAGTCTCATATATATCTCTGGGTTGCAGGCATACAGAAAATAAGAACAGCACAAATGGAGACCTAAATATAAGATATAAAAATCTAATTAACCATATTTGGATTATTAAATTAAGATGGTAGGTATCTTTTTTTTTTTTAAAAAAAAGGTCTCTAATAAAAAAATGGCCTTATGATACATACATTGCACAAGGTACTTGCACTGACTTTTAAGTCATCTCCTGCCCAAAAACTAGTGCTGGGTGGGTGAGCAGGGAACAGAGATAAATTATTGATTACTGTTAGATGCTCATCATCACACAATTAGTCATCACTATCCTTGATGGAAACTGGAGTTCAACAGTATTTGGAATATCATGGTCCATCACTAGATTAGTTTTTTACAGGTATGACAATTGGTGACAGTTACCTTCTCCTTCAAATCCCTTTTGGTATACTGTATTGCACTGCTGGCTCCATTCTTTATCCCAAATCAATTTCCTCATCTTCTTTCTTCTGCAATCCTGGGTGAACTTTCTGTAAATGGATTCTATAATTCCAGCCAGGCCTTTTTCTGTCTATATACTACTAAAACTCTTGTGTCTGTAACCTTCAACGGTGCATTACAGGGCAACAACTTTTGAACCAAAGTACCTCAAATGGGCTAATTTACAGAATGCATTCAAAATCCAGGACCTGTACTCCTGTGGGATTGAAATTTGGGAAATTTGAGGCCGCTTCAGCACCACAGTTAGCCCAGGTCATGTGATTATCATGGGCATATCCCCAACCTCTTTCCCACCTCCCTCTGTCCCCTGCACCCAATCAACTGGTGACAAGGCCTGATGGGTGAGTGGCGAGTGGCTGCTTTGGAAATAAGAGAGAAATTTGAAATCTCTTAACGGCTGTGGGCATTGAGGGAAGGATGGAGTGACTTGGATGCCTGCTGGCAAGGTAGGGCTGGCTGGGGGGCACCAGTGGTCAACAGGTGATCCCTCTTCCTTCCTTGAGGGAGGAGGCCCTTGGGGACATGCCAGAATGGGGAGTGGGGGTGCAGTTTTCCTCACAGTCCACAGCTCCCTTTGTTCTACCTCCCCCCAGTTCTGTGGGTCAGCTGAGGAGGAGGAGGAGGAGGAGGCAGATTCAGGTTATCCTGAGGGTTGTGAGGGGAGGGAAAATGGTGCAAGCCTATATTATATGTGGAAATGAAGGGAGGGAGGGAGGAAGGAATCAATCCCTGACCTCTTCCACACTTCCCTCTGGCCCTGCACCCAATCAGCTGGTGGCAAGGTCTAACAGGCAAGCAGTGGTTGGCTGCTCTGGAACTGAGTTTGAAATCTGAAATCTCCTAACAGTGGTGGGTGTTGAGGGAAGGATGAGGGAGCCATTTGGATGCCTGCTGGTGAGGTAGGGCTGGCTGGGGGATGCCAGCAGTCAACGGGTGAGCCCTCTTCCTCCCTTGAGGGAGGGGGCCCTTGGGGACACATCAGAATGGGGAGCAGGAGTGCAGTTTTGTTCCATCTCCCTTTGTTCCATCTCCCCCCAGCAAAGTGAAAGGCAGTTCTGCAGGTCAGGTGAAGAGGAGAAGGCTTCACTGGGCTCTCCTGAGGGTTGTGAGGGGAGGGCAAATGATGCAAGCCTATATTGGAAGGGAGGGAGGAAGGGAGGATTTCTTTTGCTCCCTGCCAGCTTCCCACAAGCAAAGTCAATGGGGAAGCCAGCGGCAGTCATAAGTCGCTCACACTCCGACTACTTTTTTGCCCTTGATCATTCTGTTTCTCTGTTTAGGTAAGGAAATATCTTTGAAACAATGACCCAATGGGTTACGGATTGTCTAGTGGATTCTATAGATCTATGGATTCTATCATTCCAGCCAGTCTTCTCCCCTTGTATTTAGGAATTTAAGTTTCCCAAATAAATTTCCTTTTAGTTATGCATCTATAGTTATTAATATAGTTATTAATAGTTATGCATGTAGTTTCTCAACCCAATCTGTAATAAAACTTAGTCACATGAAAAGATGAACAATGATTCACATTCAGAATTTAGAATTAATTAACATTAAGAATATCTTCTTAAGCTTCTCGCCTGGTGGATTATATTATTAAGCAATTTCATTCCACATGTGCCCTTCAGTATTCAGTAATCTATCAGATGGATATATTTTTTATTTTATTCTTGAATGCTGAAATATCTTTTCCAAGTCGGTCACAATTTTGGCACATACAACTGTTGTGAATGCCAACCAAGCAGCTTACCCAGCAAATCAAAGGATTTTCCCTTCATTTGAATCCAAATTCAGAGTTGGCCCTGTAGTCCATAAATGCAGACTTTCCCTCCACCACCATTTGAATTTTGACCCAGCTTCAACAAATAAGAAGAATGATTCAGGCAGGTCATACTGTAGCCTCCAAGCACTGAAAGCCAATGTGACAGCTCATATTTCACTTCTAATGCTAGACATCTGTTATCAAAGTTGTAAACTGCTGATGAAGAATCAAATATCATGAATCAAGGGATTAAAGCTCCCTTTATTGTTTATAAAAAAGCCCTCAGAGAGGCTGCCTGAACATGATTCAGTCAAATCTAACACTTGCCCTTGCAGCTGTTGTGTAACATAAAAGAACTGCATACTGTACAGCTAGATCTCTCTGAGGCTGTGAAACAAGAAACTTTTAAAGCTCCCTTTAGAAGGCCCAGACTATATATTGCTTTTTTTTAAATCTGTGCTACAGGTGGGGAAGACTGCTTGAGTCGGTCTCTTTCCTCTATCAAACTTCTCTCAGGGAGGGATGGAAAAGTTGGCTTCTTGTTTTTAACTGGCAAATGACAAAGAAGTAAAAAGCTCTTTGGCATGCCCGGGAATGAACTTTCTGGGAATTTAGATGTAAATGTATCAAGGGCTTTATAACCTGCTCAATCCATTGGTTTCTAACAGGCCTTTCCAGCCTTACAACCAATTTCATTTTAAACAGAGAATTGCCAGAGATTGAATCTGAATGGTTGTAGATACAAAGCAAGAGGAGAAATATAATGCTGCCAACTGAGGAATTGGACCCATTTCTTTAAGATTAGGCAGCGTTCTGCCTTTGGCCCAACAGGTTTGTAATGTCCCTTTTCGGTGCCATCAGTGTGTCAATACTTGACACCGGCTGACATTTTAACCATCATAATGCTTTTAAACAGCATATGTTAAAACTATGGCAAATAGAAAACCCTGATTCTATGTAATAAAGATTAACAGTTTCAAACAAATGTTGGTAATATCAAGCTTTTCAGCTAAAGGTTAGAAGCTGACTAAAATTTCAAAATAAGGATACACTTTATTAAATCGTTAAATGTCATGTTCAAAGTATATACAGAACAAACAGGAAAGAGAAATACCATACTCAGAGAGCCATCCACTGGTAGTGCTTAAGGACGCCCTCTTTTATTTCACTTCCTCCTCTATCTCACACACACACACTGACATACATGCACACACAATTCTCACTCTCAATCTATTCATTTCAGTGCAAAGAATTTGGGAATCCCAGATATGCATACAAGTGGGCGATGAACATTCATGGATCTTTGACTCTTTAACATATAATCTATCAGTTCACAAGTAATGGAGACCCCATCTTGAGCTATTGCATCTGCCTTGGATTTGCTATATGAGTATTTCATGAGTATAGTGGTGAGATAAAAGAGAAAGCTAAGGCCTGGAAGAACACACAGACAAATCAAATGAGAACCAGGAGAAGTTTAGCCAAGAGAAATTGTCATAACCTATGCCTATCATCAGTGCACAGAAGAGAGCACCAGCAAAGGTTGCCTGACTGTTAAGTGTTATGCAAATAGATTGCATTAGATGACATGTTCTTACTTTATAACTTATAAAAAAAATACTATTTCACCCAGTATAATATATACCACAAGAATGGCTCACATATGTGATATGACCACCAAAAGCTTCCTCCTTTAAATTTAAACACATATCCAGTTTCCAGCTACTACAATATGCTTTAAAGTCATAAATCAAACCATTTATAAAGTTAATAACTACCAAAATTTCTAAGCACACAAGTTACAAATTACAATGAAATTGTGGCTGTCTGAGTTTGCAAAGCAATGGTCCCAGGCTAAGAAATGGGCATTTATGACACACAGACTTTTTATGAATCACTATTAATCTGACATGAAATAAAGAAGATAGTAGACTGAATGAGAAACTAAACTCAACAGTCAAAATTATTATTAGTCTGAAACATAGTTAATAATTCAGTGATTTATTCAGTTTAGATAAAAAATAAGAAATATTTTTGTTTCCACTTGTCCATAACTTAATACAGGAATGACGAACATATGTGCTGTATATGTACACCTACACATATGAAAGGATGAGACATCTATCCAATTTGTGATTGCCTGTATATATTTACAGTGGTTACTTAAGATTAATTCTGAGGGTTACTGTGAGCTCCTGATGGTCAAATTACATTGTAACTGGAGGTATGTAGTAATTCCAATTTTAAATGGTTGGGAGATGGAAAGGTTGGTCATTTGAAAGTTTTTATGGAATAATAATTATACGGTTCCACATATAAAAATATAGATGCATATTATAACTACTTTTTGATTAACAGTAAGACAAAAGAGCCAACTGCTACATCTTCATCTTGGATTTCATTGGAACCACTTCATTAACAGTCAATCCAAACATTTCACAGATGACTATTTAAAAATCTCGTCCCTGGGCTATAAACTGTATATGTAGACACAGACATATCCCAAACTCTCATCTATATCTGCCTTCCCTCTTTCTCTCTTTCACAATTCTTATTCTACTCCCTGCTTTGAGAGAGAAGATCACTAGCTTCTTGCCATGGAAAAACAAGAGTGGGTTGGGAAGCCTACGCTACCCTCATTAGTGACTTAATTTCTTAATTCAAGAACAACAGATTCAATTGATGAGTACCTTCAATGAACAAGAAAAAAAAAATCAGTCGAAATAAAAGAAATTCCCTTTTAAGACTAGGTTTCAATTTTGCCTGGAAGGAAGATTGAGGAGGGAGGCAACTCTGATCTTTCAGCAACCTGATTGTTCAAAACGAACCCATTTATTTCTTAAGCAATATTTGGCAACAACAGATCTTACAGAATTCTTACTGAAAACATTTTTTTTTTTCCAAAATAGCTAGAATAGGATCTACTGAAACAGGAAGAACAGTAATCAATTTACACAGGGAAAGGAAGATGAAGCCAAGATGAAGCAAAAACCCTACAGCTTGTAAATCTTATACAAAAGGATATAATGGTAGACTTGTCTACAAGCACCCAGGGTCAACTAATAAATCACAGTGATCAGGCCAAATGACACTGCACAGCACTACATAAACCTTTCTAATATAAGGTATAAATCCAAGATGAAATGTTGTCATTCAGCCAAGGAAGCAAACAGAGCAGTGGAACCATACAATATAATATGCTGAAATACTGTGACATGTTGATTGCAGCATTGAATCCAGAACCTCTTGCAAAACTAGGAATGCAAGTTAATGTGAGAATAAACATTAACCAAAATCTGGTTAAAGAATTACTGATTGGTAGGGCAACAAACTCAAGATCACTTAGCAAAAATGAATTACCCCTTAACAGATGTTTAAATGGCACATATTTTAAGTCAGAGTCGGTATGATATGGGTGGAGATTTCTCCTTCTCTTCACTGAAATCTTTACAATATTATGCTACAAACTCTACAGATGAGGATTTCAGCAGCTGTTTAATTATCTGGAAATCTGCAATGTCTTTTTTTTTTTCTATGCACAAGTTTCCTTGTTGCTCCAATACATAGAGGATCATGGCTGCTTCCGGATCATAAAACAAGAGAACACTTGCTAGCATCTTCAAGGATAAGGTTATCAAAATCTACTAACCATTATGGCTAGAAAGGCATAATTACTTTGAATACTAGTTCCTGAGAATAACAACAGAGAAGACTATTATATTCAAGACGTTGTGTGATCTCCCATATAAATCCAGCTGATCCCCATGGGAACAGCATGCTGAACTCCACCGCCCTGTGATCTGATCCAGCACGATTTGTTTTGTATTTGTTCTTAGATATTTGGCAACACAACATAAAGAATATGATCTGCTATGCAGAAAATATATAGGGGATGACCAGAAGAGTGGACAACCACAAGTAATGCAAAATATGTGCTGACAATTAACTATGTTAAATATTGTTAATGTGAATACCAATTTAACGCTTGCTAAAACATACATCTGTGGGAAACATGCATGCTCTCAAAGATGCACACACTCATCAAAGGATACATGCCAAGGAACTGAAACAGGATGAGACTTCCTATTCTAGATAGTCATCTGTGAAATGTTTGGACTGACTGTTAATGAAGTGTTTCCAATGAAATCCAAGATGAAGATGTAGCAGTTGGCTCTTTTGTCTTACTGTTAATCAAAAAGTAGTTATAATATGCATCTATATTTTTATATGTGGAACCTTATGATGATTATTCCATAAGAACTTTCAAATGACCAACCTTTCCATCTCCCAACCATTTAAAATTGGAATTACTCACAATGCAAACCTCCAGATACAATGTAATTTGACCATCAGGAGCACACAGTAACCCTCAGAATTCATCTTAAGTAACCACTGTAAATATATACAGGCAGTCACAAATTGGATAGATGCCTCATCCTTTCATATGTGTGGGTGTACATATACAGCACATAAATATTTGGTCTGTATAGAATGTGCCTAGCAGAAGTACTATATTACAGAACTCTTGTATCAGAACTCCGGAGTCAACAGTTCACTGAAGGACATAGGATCACAATATTTCTCCTTTATCGTCACAAAGGTTTCCCCCTCCCACTGAAATATTTTGTTACATTTTTTCCCTCCATCTCTCCCCTTTATTTGAAGAACATGAAATCATCAATCTCTATTCATATCAGCATAAATGTCTTGGATTATTTAAATAAAATAACCCTGAAGATGATACAAGACTTGCAGCCTAGGCTTAGACATTTTTATTTGGAAATGTCACATTAACTTTAATTAGACTTATTTCTTATAAGGCTTGACACTTGAAGCTTTGTAGTGATCAGTGGTCATGGTCCCTATGTGATCAGGATGTACTACATTAAAAAAAGAGAGAGAAGGAATTAGCAGTATCATATGCTGCTTTAAAGATAGAGAAATCAGTGTAAGTACGGAGTACATTCCTATTACACACAGTTGATATTACAGTTATTACTATGTGTATGGTAATTGTATTACAAATTACCGTACAGATTTTGTTCATGTTCATCCCAGAAGTTAATAGTTAATGCTGCTTAAGTAAACACATGCCTTTTTCTAATGCTTTATTTTTTCCCTATGTATTTCTCCTTTATCAACTTCCTTATTAGGCAAAACGAAAAACAAAACAACAAAAAGCAAAACCCAAAATAGAACAAGATGTCAGAAACCTGGTAAGGAACTGACAATCAACTATGGGAAAGCTGAAATATTTGCAAACAGTTCAGATTACAGTTAATTAGTGTTTACTAATTATCTGCAATCTAAGCTGTTTGCAAATATCAAGAAACATAAAATATGCACTAAACTCTACCTCTCCATTCACTTTCTCATATTTAGTCAAAATTCTACCAAGGTAGAAAAATTCAGCTGCTTGCTATAGTTATATAGTTGCTATATTGCTAAAATATTGCCATTTATGTATAACGTAAGTCACTTCCTCATGTGATGGGCAGTGTCTAAATTTGAAATATAAATAAATAAACAAACAAACAAAATAACATGCAGTTCGTGGTGCTGGCTGTCATTTTAAGGCTCTTCACAGTACAGGACCTGGGTATTTGTAGGACAAGCTACAATATTTCACAGGCTCTTCTGTGTCAGGATGGGTGTTTGGCCTTGCTAATCACCCTGCATGGTGATGAAATTGTATACGTATTTCTTAAATTGTGGTATCTGATTCTGTTTTCCCTCCCAATGCAGTCATCTTTTATTGTTATGATCTTTTGATTAATCTTTTAATCCTCTGTAAGTCACCCAGAATTGCAGGCGAGTGGGTGGACTCAGAAATTGATTAAATGAATACAGAAATAAATGCAATCACTCATTTGGTTTTCCCTGTCAGTACCCTACTCTGTACATTTATATTCAGATTCATACTTTTTATTCCATCATATTCAATGCAAAATAGTGGGGTTCTTTTGTCAATACTACAGCACTGTTAGAAACACACCAGCATCTATATACAAAAATATACATACATTCTTGTTCCCAGCAAATATACCTTTAACATCATCACAAGCATTCATTACAGTTTAATCCAAAAATATATTAAATATCCAAAGGAACATCCCCTTGAACTATTTACTAAATATTTCATTTATTCTCATGCGCACATACTTCCATCATAAACTGTTGTTACCACATTCAGCAACCAGCCTTCAGCTCCATATTCATGCCAAGCATTTCAAGCATATTCATTTTATCATGTATTTTCTCTAAATCAATATAATAAACCTTTCTCATATTCATACATTTCTCAATGACTTCCTGAGGAGCACAATTTTGGTATGTACAACCCATGTTTGGCAAAAGAAACTGTGCTGCACAGATCTGTTAAACAGCTTTTCAGGCACATTTAACAAACAAATCCACCTGTAGTTATGGCAGTCACTTTTGCTACCTTTCTCTTTCTATAGGAGAACGGTAAAAGTATTCTTCTAAATGTCACACAGAGATGCAATCTTCACACATATGTTAAACAAATTATGAGCAAACCATATCTACATCTACATCTGCAGTTTAGCATTTCTCCAGTTACGCTATTTACACCTGCAGCCTTAGCATTTTTCAGCGTTCTCACAGCATTTATTACCTCCTTTTCATCATTTTTTTTTCTTGGATGCTAATATTTATAGCATTCAGTTTAGTTCCACTCATCAACATGTCATTATCTTCCCATTCAGTTCTTCAGCATTCCCTCCCTTCAGTTTCATCCAAAATCATGTTATCCCTTTTATTTTTTAACCCATTCATATTGCTGGAGGATTGTTCATCCCCTTCCATTCACTTCTGAAACAACAATTGACTTCCATCAAAATCACTCTCATTTTCTGCCTCTTTTAACCTTAGGTATTCCTTGCTTGCTTACACTATATCCTTAGTAGTTACCTTTACTGTCTATATTCTAACATTTTTTCATACTGGACTTATACTTCCTCTGTCAATTGCTCTACTTTAACTCATGTTTCTTTCGCTTCTCTCCTTCTTTTTCTTTTTTTTTCTAAGATCAACTCTTCACGCTACTTAAGAATGCCTGCCCACATTCAGAAGAACTCATCACCCTTGTATCCTTGAATAATTCTATTTTCCATGCTGTTAAATTTATATCCATTCCTTTGCCATGTGCACACATGAATAGAGTTGTCCTTAACACATATATTTGAAGCAAACAGATATTTGCCAAACAATTATCATTCTAATTCATTCTTGGATTTCCAAATGTGCTAGTCAATTTTCTTATACGCAATTATCTCATTCCCATCCATCCATTCATGTCACCTAACAGAATAACTTTTCTTTGTGTGGATCACATTCATTCAGAGTGTACACAATTTTTCCCCAAACTCTTCCCTGGTTTTTTTCATTATCACCATTCATGGAATGTAACATGTAGCTATCACCAACTTATGAATTCTTACTTTTATGTACACCAACAAATTAGACAACACCAGTCCTAATATATATTTTAGATCATAAGTTGATAATTAAACTTACATCCCTACATGGATTTATTAACTGCCCTCCAGTAAATCAGTCCACTTTCATTCAGATCTATTATATTCTTCCTCTTTTTTTTTTACAGACAGAAAACATGCCTATTTTTCTTTCTTTAATTTGTTAATTCATGCTCTTTACCATTTACTCCTATTGCAGTACATTCCATTATATTCCAAGTTGCAATCTTACTTTTGCCATAGTCATCACTGGATGGTCTGACAATATTGATCTCTTCCATCCATCCATTTTGATCAATCAAGGTGTAAAATTTAAAATTTAGAATAAGGTAATGAAAACATAGATTAGGTTGTCTGCCTTAGTTGTACTCATGCAATATATAGTACTCTCTGCTAATGGTAAAGACAGCACCAGCCTGTTTTGGCACAATTGGCTTCAGTATGCCTCATTTCCAAACAGTTTTACTTCAAGCATGTTCACACTATTCTATGCAACCTAGGATCTTTAGTCTAAAGACTACCATACAGTCCAACATATTGTTGCCTGAATCCTGCTAACTATAAGGTATACTGTATGCTGTATACATTCAGGATTACACACTCAGGATTATTTGTCCTACTGAAACTCAAGATTAAGCTTTCTGCCATGAATTTGATTATTGGCTAACACTTAATGCCAAGTAGCTTGATTGGAGAAGAGTATAAAGTATGTCATTATTACTCAGCAGATAAAAGGGAAACCAATGAAATCATGGTCTCACAGCATAGGCGGGTTTCTGAATTAACCTTTAAATACTATGTATTTCAATCTTCATACCATATTCTTCCTTCTCTGGTCACTCAAGCGCCAGTAATAGCAGCAGTAGTAATCTATATGGTACTAAAACTCTCATTGTGTTTATCTGTTTGTTTGTTTGTACCCTTAAGTTAGCCCAAACGATGCATTATATCACCACAATTTTTGAATCAAGGTACCTAAAAACCTAAAGAATGAGTAAAAAATCCGGGACTGATTACTCCTGTAGAATGGAAATTTCCATTATGTTCACACCAGTCATTAGCAAAGTTGTGGCCACTGCAGCATCCCGCAGTCACGTGATCATGATTTCCGACACTACCTGTCAGCTTCCCTCAAGCAAAGTCAATGGGGAAGCCGGCAGGAAGTTGGAAGTCTCTCCTGCTCCCACTGCTTTTCTGCCCCCCTCCAGGGTCATTCTGTTTATCTATTTAGGTAAGTAAATATTGACTTATTACTGAAGTTAGTTGCCACTACAATTATTTTTCTATTCCTGATATATACTCTTCTTAGATGATCCCGGGACTATCCAGCATTTGGGTAAAACAAAAAAATACGGTCAGCCTAAAATTTAACGTTCGTTCTGGTCACATCAGACTGCACTACCTTTCTCTCAAAGGATGACGGGTCACAGGGTTGTCTAGTAGTTATTAAAGTTTATCCCACACTCTTCAAACACATTATCAGAATGGCTTACAATAAAGTCATGCGAGCAAATAGAAGGGATGTTAAACTGCACTAAAATCAGCAACCTTATAAAGCAACTTCTTATTTACCAGACACATTATCACCAGACTGTAACTGTAAACATTAGGCAATCAAATTAAAAGCCCTAATGGCAGAAATTCAAGGAAAACAGGCCAAGGATGCGAGACATAAACAAACAAACAAACAAACAAACGTTTGCTCTCATATCAACCCTGAAAAGTCTGTCTTTTTTTAACAGCACCTCTTTGGGCCCATTCATGTAGGGGTTGCTTCCTCTGTGGTAACCCTACCTTATCGACAATGAGATGTAATTAATTGCTTCTACCAGACACATTTATTTATTTTACCATGTTTCTAGCCTGCCCTTATCCTAATCAACGAGGCTTCCATGTTTCATATTGTTGCAGATCTAATTACGCACCATTTGGGGGAGGGAGAGAGAGGGGGCTGACATACCCTTGACTGTTACTTAGCACAGTAGTTATTGGGAGCGATTGGGCCAGAAGACAGAAGGGAAGATAGTGGAAGGGTTTGTCTCTGGTCTCCCATCTGAAGACACACACTTCATGGCTGTGATTGGGTTCTGTTAAATATCTGTCCTCCAGATGTACAGTGCTATGGTTTTATATTTATAGCACAATGCAAGTAAGCTGTACTTGAGAGATGCAACATTTTCAGGACTTTAAAAGCATGCTGGAGAAAAAAATGGAAATATATGCCATTTTAATTTTTAAACTGTCCTGTATTAATCTAAGCTCACTTTGCTATTTTCAAAACCATGGAATGTGCATTATAATGATTATGCTTTGTATATTTATGAAATGTAAAAGTATGATTCAGTCAGACCTTAATAATTGAATTTGCTTTAAAATGGCTTTAAACCTTTTTACCAATGGCTCTATTACATGTAGACCTCCAAGAAGGCTAATAGATTTGACCAACTGGAAAATAATAGAAGTCAAGACAGAAACACCATCAGTGTGATATTAAAGCAGAGTTACAGTCAGTTCTTGTTATTTGTGGATTCTGTATTTGTGAATTCGCCTACTAGTTAAAATTTGTAACCGCAAAATCAATACTTGTGGTGCTTTCACAGTCATTTGTGGACATGCAGAGTGGCAAAAAATTTGAGTCACCCAACACATACATTCCCAGCCAAGGTTGCAGTATTCATTCATTCATTCATTCATTCATTCATTCATTCAGCATTCCCGGCACTTTCTAGAACATAACTACCGCGAATAATGAGAATTGACTGCATATCCTTTGAGGCCTAATCAAGAGCTTGTCTTTGCCCTTGAGATAAGAAGTCAGCAATAGAAAAACCCACAAACAAACCATGTGCTTTGCCTTCCTTCTTTTGGTGAAAGAGTTAGAGTCCATGGTTCAGGCAGAAATGAGGCATCTCCTTCTTGAATTGGAGAACTATTCTCTGCTGCTTGTTCTCTGTGTATCGGAACTCTAGACAGAAGTCTTCCCATTACAAATTAAGAAAATTTGGGGGAATAAAGAAGAATCATATAGGAGTGCCATCTCTAATTATGGACATTGTGCAAAAACTACATTGGTATGTGTGTTTTACTCCTTTCAAACTGTTTTAATAGGGGGATAGGAAGGCCTGACCCAAAAAAAGAAAAAAAATCTGTCCCCGCCCCTGAGCTTTCAACATGTCCAATTTATAGTACTTAGTTTGATGTGACTTACTTCCAAGGAACTGAGCTCAAGATGACACTATTAAATGGTACATTTGCTGTTGCTTTTACACAGTGTGGCACAGACCTAAGAAAGCTATTTTCACTGTATTTGGTGGAGCTGACTGCCATATTAAGTATATACAGAAATGCAATGGTAGCTTCATATATACGTGTGTGAGAGAGAGAGAGAGAGAGAGAGAAATATCAATGTTATATTATTTATATATATGCACAGACACACACACACATAATTCCCTCTTTAATACTTATCATTTCCAATGGATGGATCTCCTGGAGAGGCATTTAAAAAACCAGCATGCGTATTGGCCATGAAAATATTATTGACCCACCAATTAATCATAATTTGTTAACCTTTTTCCTCAAAGCCATGAAGCTGAAAGCCAAATATCAAATTCTGTAGAAAGTATGCTAACACAAACTTTGCAATTTAAGCCTGAGAGTCATTTTATAAATTCAGGTGTTAGCTCTGAAAATTGTTCACCTGGGATTTTAAAGTGCTTTAACTTTCTTCAGGTTTAATTAGGCTGGGTACACACAGCTCTATCTTAACTAGGATATTGATGAATATTGAAATGCTGTAGCTAAGAACATGATGCATTATGATTCATTCAGCTTTTCTACAATTAGTGGGGGCTATAGCTTATTCCAGGGGTGTAGTAGGGAAGGATAGGTTAGGAGAAGCACAAATTAAGCACTCTTCACAAGGATCAGCATATTAAAAACTCTCATTAGCTACTTCCCAGACTGTCTATAAAGCAATGTAGAGCTTGGTGGATTGTAAGCACATTTTTTTCCCGTGATGAGTAAAACCACAGTGTGGGTCCAATTTTCTTTCAGTCTGTCAAACTTTCTCTTCATATATTTTAAGCTTCATATGAGGTGTAGAGCATTTTTAAAATGTTCACTTAGTTTTCAGCTTGAGCTGTTTTCCCTATTTTGATGTTTCTGATGCTGAAGAGTGTTACTGAGTGTGCAATTGGCTGTCAATCTTGCCTGTGTCAGAAGCTAAGCATGATCAGGTCTGCTTAGTACTTCAGTGGGAGACACTAGGAAGTACCAAGGTTGTAGGCTAGACTGAGAAGTCAAAAACATCTTGGAAAAAGACCATGGCAAACCAGTTATGTACGCCTGATAAAGAAAAGTGCTTGGTTGTGTTGAGTTTAAATCCCACATTTCTCTCCATACAGCATTCAAGGTGGATTACAAGTATCAAAATTATCAAGCACAAAAATAAAAACAAATCAATAAAAATTAAGGTAAAATTAAAATAATTATTATTAAAATCAAAATTACGTCCACTAACAAAAACATGGCAAAATAGATGAGTCTTTATCTTTTACCTAAATACTTGAGAGAACAGGGCACAAAGATACTTCTTGAGCAGTCCATTCTATAGTAGAAAGACTGGGCAGAAAGACCTTTGACACATAGTAGTTAACTGAGCTCCTCACTGTGAGGGATCTTCAGGAAGGCCCCTGGGCAAATTCATTCATTCAGTGGTCAGGCAGATAATCTACCCCTCAGCTACTGACAGTTTTAAAGGTCAACGGGAACACCTTACATTGTGTCCAGTAGGCAACTGGCAACAAGTGTATTTCTATCAGTGTAGGCATCCTAGTATCCCTGGATCTTGCAACAAGTTAACATTGTACACTAGGTGCAATTACAAGACAATTTCCAAGGCCAGCCCAATGACAGTCAAGTTCAACTGAAGGCTGTCTCTACCTTTCCAACAGACTTTATTGTTTTTGATTACTCTTCTCTTTGTTGCACAAAAATACAATCCTATGCAAACTTTTCTGAAAGAAGAGCTACCAAATGCAGTTGAATTTGTTTCCAAATAGGATAAGGCAGCATGCAAACAGTCTACAAATAAGGGAGCCTCTCTAAACTTGTATTCAAAGAAGATAAATATATTGTATTGTATTGTGATGTATTAACTCTTATGAATGATTATTAGTATTGTTGTTGGTTGTTTTTCTCAGCTATTTATATTGTTTATAATTTTGTTATATTGTTTTTATTTTGTTTTTAATTATTGGTAGTCATCCAAAGTCAAGCACTTGAGATGGGCAGCCATATAAATTAAAGTAAAACAAAACAAAAGAAAACAAAATAGAGTTTCTGAGATATTCTAATTGCTGTGTTTTGGACTTTACTACTGTGTGGATTTTATCATAGAGGATGTTTTACCTGTTTGCCAAGTGAGGATTTATTAATGATTTATTATTATACATGTTTTTATATGCTATTTTGTTGTAGTGAATCACCTTGAGACAATTATTGCCCTCAAGTAACCTAGAAATAATTCATCATCATCTTTATTACGGTCACAGACCAGAACAACCTAGAAATAATTAGACTACTTTAGAATAAATAATTAAATTATTGTAGTACTTCTTTAAAAAAAAATTAAATTATATCGTAAGATGATAAAAGGAAAACTCATAAACAATTTCAAAGAAGAAAAACTAGTTAAGAAAAAGTTTGGAATATGTAGGCCCTTTTAAATTTAAAAACCTTATGTTAATTTGTTCTAAATATATTTGGATTAGGAATTCAAAAACTGTGATGTAAGTGAGGTTTATTTTAAAAGATGCATTTAATTTGATAATAATATGGAGAATAGCTCATTATTTTCAATTTACAACTACTAAGAGAATATTGCCTGCTATTTGGAAATCCATTTATGCTTTTATACACTACTTCTAATTGAATATTCTTGCACTGTTCAATGCTCAAATGCATCATATGAAAACACAAGAAAGAAAGGGATTCATTGAAGTGTTTTAACTATCCTTGGGTAATCTTAGTTGAATTCAGTTTCATATCTGATTTATACTTTCTTCCTAAGCTACTATTTGCTTTCAAAAATTTTTACTTTAGTGTAAAGACTTCCTATTGGGACGCGGTGGCGCAGCGGCTTAATGACGCTGAAAGTTGCCGGCCAGAAATGGCTGACGCTTCAGCGGTTCGAGTCCAGCCTTCGCATTAACAGGGTGAGCTCCTGTTTCCTCCCCAGCTCCTGTCAACCCAACAGGTCGAAAACTTACGTGAGTAGATAAATGGGTACTCTCACTTCGGTGGGAGGAAAAATGCTGGCAGCGCCTTGCACAGAGAGATGGGACCAGTTGCCAGTAAGTGCGAAACCACGCTTGCCCGAAAAGGGCACGAAGCAACGGAAATCCCGCCTCCTGAGCTCACCAGCTGGGCTCTGCTCTAGGAAGGAGGCTCTGGCAAACCACTTCCGAAAAACAATTGCCTTGAAAACTGCAAGGATTCGTCCAGGCAGTCACTGCAGGGTCAGTAATGACTGAGTGCAGACAAAAAAAAAAAAAAAAAGACTTCCTTGATAGAATTAATTGGCAATAGAAGCAATTGGTTCCAATACAGGAGGAAGTCTCTTTGAACTAATCCTAACTCAAAATAGGACTCTAGTTATAATTTCCTATCTTAGGTTCCGAGTACATTTTTAGTTAATTATAATGTATACAATTAGATCTACCTGATGGTTTTATTTTCTACTTAAATCTAAGTGCAGGGAAATATATTGTTATCAAGGCCATAGGTCATTAAGCGCTTTATTGTTTTCTTTCCCAAGGATGATTAAAATTGTCCCCAGTATTATAGGCAGGAATAAAAGTTCACACTTGTATTGGAGAAGGTTTTTATTTTCCTGCTAGCATAAATTGGGCTAGGGGAAGAAATCATCAGGATAGCAGAAAGGAGGAGAAAACCTAAAGACTTAACTTGTACTCCACATACCTAATATAAGGTGTAGACTAAGAGAACTTCCCTAGTGGTGGTCAGCTGATTCATTTCAGGTGGGAAAGACCTCTCTTGAATTGATTACTTCATCAGACCTTTTTCCTTCATTGTATATAACTTTTGTTTATGAAGGAGCAAGAAGGTCAAATTTGCCTGCCAAGAGTGGTTTATCTTGGAGCCAGCCTATTAGTTTTTCAATGCAGCTAGAGACATTGAAGCCAAATTAAAATTTCAAAATACTGGAGAGCCATGTCATTAGCACATTTTGATGTATTACCATACAGGAAAAGAGATACAGGACAATCCCACATGAAGATCAGCTTTGCCCATTTACTGAGGCTGATAATTTTAGTTATTTTAACATTTTGTATATTTTGGTTCTTTGGTTTTGGTTTGTATATTTGTGGTCTTCGATCACAGTCATAAAAATCCCTCTGTTGATTGTACACAGAGGTCTTGCTTATTTAGGTTGAAATATGTAAGTCTGGGTTTCAGCCATAGCTTTGTAGAGTGCTAGTCAGACTTTTAAAACTGGATAAGGTAATTTTTATCTTGTTTCCTTTAGTCTGGGATTCCTGAACTTTCCTCACTTTTACTACATGCCCTCCAAGTCATTTGAGCTACTATTAGTTAAATAAAATACCAATTTGAATTTATTTTTCATTATCAGACCCCCTTTTCTTTGCAATCTTTATTGCTGAATTCTGTCAGTCCTTCCAGTCTAATTTTCTGTGGGAAATCCATAATGGGTGTGATTCAAGCCACCCCAGTCCATTCACCCACTGTGGAGTTCTTGGTGCTCTCTGAGTTTGGTGGTTTGTTTGCAGATGTGTCATTACCCAACTAGGTAACTTCATCAGTGCAAGGACTTTCCTGTGTCTATTTTTTTTTTTAAAAAACAGTATTAATTTTTATATTTTTTTATATATTTACCATTTTGTGAACATTCTACAATTTTTATAAGCTGCTTTAACAGCTATGGCTGCAGTGGAAAAATGAGGTATAAATGTTCAAAAATTATTAGTAAGGCTAAAACATTGAGAGGCAACAGTTGAATAAAGGCATTAAAGAGGTTATTAATGTGAATCTTTCTCTGAATGTTTTTTACAAAAATGAAATTCTAAATGAAATTCTAAAAATCTTGCTCTAGCATTAGTCTCAATGGACACTATCTAGATATCTTCCACATCTATGATCTTATGCAAATATTATTCTGCTTTTGAACACATAGTACTTATGTTTGGAGTGTGCAATTTGGGGTTTTTCCTGTACTCATGGCTTCTGCTTGAAAAATAGGCGGCTAGGAGGACTTTTGTACAGCTTCATGCTGTGGGCCAGTTGCATCTGTTCCTGGACCAAGGGGATCTGTTCATGGTGATGCTCATGAATCACCACCCAAATGGACTACTGCAACATGCTTTATATGCTTGAAGAGCATCTGAAAGCTGCAGCTGGTTCAAAAATGCAGAAGCACAGGCAGTTATCAGCGCTCTTTGATCTGCACTTACCAGACCTCTGCTCTACAAGCTGCACTGGTTGACAGTATGCTTCTGGGTTCAATTCAAAATGCTTATAGTTATGTATAAAGCCCTTCATTGCATCAAGCTGGATTAGTTGAGGGACTGTCAATTGTGTATTGTGTCTATACATCTCATCAGATCCAGCAGAAGAGGCATGCTACAGGTTGTTTCTATCTGGCAGGACCTGGGAAGAGAGCCATTTTGGTCATGGCACATGACATCATCCTTCTGGAGATTTGATTATCCCAGACCCTGTTCGCCTTTCTTAAGGTCTTGAAGCTGTCGCTGTGTCACCAGTCATTGGGGTCAGAACATGTTGCAGGGCCCATGAGATGGTTATGTGGATGGGGAGTTGTGGTTTTATTTCAGCTGCCGATTGTGTACTTATTGTTGTGGTCTTTATTATGTTGTATTTTAACCAATGTAAAAATTGTTTGACTGTTGTTGACCCAGAGTCATCATGAGGAAATGGGAAGCCATATAAAATGAAATAAATAAATAAGAAAACAATCTGGGAAAGACTTCAAGCAGTCATGCTGAACCTTCTGGGGGATTTGGCTGCCTCAATATTTCAAGAATGTATGTTTCATTTCCAGCTTTTGAATACTTTGCACTGCAATATTATTTTATTGACTTTTCCATTTGAAGATTATATAGAATTACCTTCCGATTACAGCTATTTGCTGTTTTGAACCAAACAAACATAGTTTACACCTTTTGTTCTGTGGGTTTTTTTCCCTTTGCCTATGCCTGATTTTTAAAAGAAACAAGTTATTGATATACTATACACGTTGTATTTCTCTTCTCATATTTTTTCCTGCCAAACTGAATGCAAAAGAAACCAAGAAAAAGCCATCATTGTCATGTTAAATTTTTGGTTTGTCCCTATGCTAGATAAAGGTAGAAAAGGCAACTGATAAATATTAATAAATGTCAAATCTAAAATGGAACTTGTTTTAAAATGTCATAAACAATCCTTGTGAAGAGAATTGGTACTTTAAGAAAGCCCAGTTATTTTCCTTCATCACTTTAACATTAGCTAACATTGATCAAATGCATGTGAAAATCTACAATCATACAGGAAAAGAACACAATTTTGTATGTACAGATATCATATAATTAACACATACAGGATGACATATTAATGGCCCTTAATTTTGCCTGCAAGACTTACAAGTATGTAAATTTGCAGGTGCAAGAGTAGTAATTAGGGAGACAAGTAATACAAGTTGTTTGATGTGAAATTAATATGTATTTTAATAGGTAGGAGAATGGAAATTACAGGAAGAGCTGGGGATAACAGAGGCTTAATCTTGATAGCACTTAATATTCCATGAATGCTTGGGAAATTTCATTGTCACTAGGAAGTCTGGGAGCCGAGATATCAATTATGCAAATCAATAATGCCCAACTTAATCTATTGATCCAAGAGAATTTAAAATGTACAATTCCCATGAAGCTATGGTAATTTTTTACAGTTTTTTATTTGTAATTGGTTTTATCTATTTATTCTTTTTAATTGTTGTATGCTGCCTAGAGTCACTTTGTGTGAGATGGGCGGCTATATAAATAAATAATAAATAAATACATTTATGGCTGAGACCTGCACTATCATAAGAATTCTTCAATGCTGTAGCCCATCCCAATTTTAGGAGTGATTTGGGCTGAACTTATATTATGTATGTATATGTTTGGGGTGGGATGGGGTAGAGTGGGGTAGAAGGTCAATTCCAAAATTTATAGTTCTAAAGTCCTAATTACAAGGGCCATCACCATTAATACCACACCTGAGTATGACTCAGAATAGTATCTGACAACTAAAAACCATTATTATCATGGTTTCCCTAACCAGTAAGACATTTTCAAAGTACAATATTTTAATTCAGCAGAAATGTCCCAGTAGGGCATGGTTGAAACACTTTTACAACAAAAGATTGGCTGCTTCATTCCTTAAACTATGCTCCCAAATTAAAATCAAATACCTCTTCAAGGACATCAGCAAGCTTACTAAGTATCTCTTCAGGGAGGCTCTGGAATGTTGGAACGCTGTAAGAGAAAGATGAAAGATCATGTGAGTTGATATATGTATAAATTTTTATTTCTTGAGAAATGTTCCACAAAAGTAAAATACACCTGTAGAATATATAAGTCCATTTTAACACACGTGTAGTAAGAAAACTTCATATTTAACTACATGAGAAACCGAAAGCATGTGTGTATGTGTGTGTGTTTTATTTGACAATAAAAGAACACAATTTTAAAGAGTCAAAAAATAAATTTTGTGTATGCTCTCAATATTTCTAACTATATGTACTTCTGGAGACAATATACTATATTTTATATTATATAAGATCATTCACTATGTGGTTTGACACCGTCCCACTTTGATTCTTTTACTAGCATTCAAAATGGAAATAGAGATGCATTTCATAACGCCCAGTATATATGGCAAAAGATCCTAAAAAACAGTGAGAGGGGAAAGAACTTGATACATGTCTACCACTTTCGATGCTTCCTTGTGATATTCCAGACATGAAATAATCCTAAATGCAAAATACAAGATGAACTTGTAGTTAAAACTGTGGTCCTTCAGAATTAACATATCCAATCCATACAAACTTTTCTTCAGCCTATCATCAGCTTTGTTATCCTAATCTGGAAATTTTCTAAACAGTCTATTTGTCTGACTATAACTAGCTACACAATTGTGTTTATTGATCCCATGCTGAATTTAAAAATTCAGATCAAATATTTTGGGCTAATTAGAGACAAAGTATTAACCTAACACATGCAATGAATGTGACATTTTAATATTATTTAATAAATGTCAGCTACGTTTCTATTGAGTTACGACTAATATAAAAGTTTGCAGATGAATTTTTAGAAATTTTAAATCTGAACGTTTTTAAGATTTTTTAAAAAAATATTTAAGCCAGTTGTAAATTGTAGTCAGTGTGTATATGAAATGTCTTCAGTAGTGAATAAAATGCCAGGATAATTATTTCAGCTTGGGGAATATAACCACTATTGTAAAAATCTATTGTATAACAAGGAAATCAACAATTTTCAGCTCCATTAATAGATGACATATTCATGTAAGTTCCATTCTCCATTTAGAAAAATCAAGTACGTACAATGAAACAATACAGTACTACATACTATTTGTTATTTACATTGGTTATTTTCACCTTATCCTGCTCTGAATAACAGAGGAAAAGTTATAATTAACTGAATTTAAGCAGATTAACTCACTGCAGCTTGAACGTCAAATAATATTTCTATTATTGTCGAAATATTTCTATATTGTCTATATCGAATTATATTTCTATTAATGGACAAGGACAATACAACCATGATGATACACATATGACAAAACCTCCATTGGGACTTCATGATAAAACCCTATCTCTTCATACTTGTTTCTTGGTGTCAGATACAAATATATAAGCCACAGGGTTTCTGTTGGACATAAATAACACAAATTGTATTCTCCCTTGCTCCTCCACCCTGTTAGCTCTCTGCATATGGGATAAAACTGCTAGAAAGATGTACAAAAAGATACATGTTTTATGTAGGCTTCTCTTTGATTTATCTCAATCGATTCCTTAATCTGGCATTAGTGACAAAAATTATTTTAATTTCAGTGTTGAACACTTAGTGTATGGAACAAATTAATTTCACACATAAGTAGGAAAAATGGGAGGGGAAAATCTTTGAAGTGTTATTTCAACCAGAAAGCAAATAAATAGGCAATTAGAAATGTTGACAACGCATAACTCCAAATAAATGATACCTCGGAGATTACAAAATTATTAGAGTGGTAAATAGAAAGCTTTTAATAAGCATTAGTGATAACAGAGAGAGGTTGAGTATGTTCCAAAATGTGTGGAAAGGGGCAAAAAGTGAATACTTGTAGAAATGCATAAATTTAAAAGTCCATACTTAAGCATAAATAAAAATGAACATGGGGTTCATGCCAACATCATTGTGATAAATAAAGACATGGCAATGTTTCATTCAATGGCACGTAGATAAAACTCCATGGAACATCTATACATATGGAGAGAGAATAACAGTCAGGTTATTTCTTTCATGGTTAGGAATAAATTTTACATGAATTACATTTTTCAGAAATATGAGACCTAGATCACACTCTAAGACTCTTATACCTGTTGTAGGACACAATTAATAACAGCAGGAAAAGCTGTCTTTCTACTGATTTCACTGAGGAAGCTTACAATTCCTAGTTTAAAAGTATAGACCTAGGTAATAATGTGCAGTTATGACATCTCTGTTGGGATTCACAGTCACAATCCCACTCCCCCCCCACCATTGCAAGATGTGCTGGGAAGAGGAGGGCTTCCTCGTAAAGAGCTACAAGACTGTACAATTATGGATAACATCCCCAAATCTTCCAATATACTTATTTAGGAACTTCTCTACAAATTACCATTGCAGATATGAACTACCACTGGGGAAGGATTTCAGGGCTAGGTTCCTGAATTTAATTTTAATTCAAATTTAAATAATTTGAAAATTGGAATATGTCCCAGTATTGAAAAAGCTGTGTTAGATTCTGGAATTTAAATCCATACATCCACTAGTCTTAAATAAATATGTAGATTTCCTTCACTGTTTTGTAAGGCTATTTTTACCTTGCTAGTGTTATTCCCAACATCATTTGTCTTTACATCTGCATTCTATAATAGAAATATATTTCATCATACTTCTGATTTCAGGGAATACATAACAGATATTAGTAGTACTCCAGCACAATAGTTTATCATCAAGCAGGGGTGATCAGACCTATCCTTCCAGACTTGTGCTGTGATATCACTGCATGTATGAGACACAACTATCTGCAGTGTGGAAATGTTTAGGTACTGCCCATGACCACTGAAGGACTTGGACTGCATGTATATTGAATGCACTAATAATTGTTTATATTCTGGCAATAACATAACTTGAGTATGTATGTGCTTGGAATTATGCATGTTTGCGCTTGTTTCTTCTGTTTTTGGATGATTAATTTTTGCTTTATTTCAGGATAAAGATTTTAAATATTTATAAATATTTATAAATGTATTCCTAATTAAGGTCTAGTTTGAGGCAGAAACAGTTATTATTTAGTACTATTAAACAGGACTGTAAGCACATAAACACTGTTCTCACAAATTAACTCCCCTTTATTACCTCCCAATGATCTTTACATTATCTTGTGTGTGTTTGTGTATGTGTGTGTATGTGTGTGTGTGTAATTTTTGCAGAAATGTGGTATTCGAGTTCTTTATAAACAATACATTCATACTACTCAACAAACACATTGGCCTTATCACAAAGAAATTTATTTCCCCTCAATGGTCGTTACCTTATCCTGGGTGTCTGGGTGTCTGTGCATGTATAAAGTCATTTTAAAGAATACTAGAAAATAATAAATGCCTTCCAGATCCTTTAAAAAGATACTTTTTAAATAAATAACCTCAAAACAAAACCTCAGAACAGAAAAGCTTCAGCATCTGGATCTGCTGATTCCTACATGGCAACACCAGTTCCTAAGAATGATGTTGCTCCTAACAAGATGTTACATTTTATCGTCAGGGATTTCTGCATGGATAGCTTCTTCATTACTCAAGGGAGTGAGAAACATTAAATACTGACAGCAGAAACCAATAAACTTTATGGTCTTTGGCAACCTACCTGTCCTACAATTGTTTTTCAAAAGGGATGTAAAGGGTGGGAATGCTACCTGTGTAGAATCTTCTCTCCTAGAGGTCTATGTTAAATGTAAGTAATTACTTTAGCATGCTTGACTCAAGTAAGTTTAGACTAATACATTTACTCTGTGTTAATGTGTCAAAGGAAGTGCTTGCCCTTCAAAGGGCTTCTTTTTATTGGGTATTTTGATAAAGCTTTCTACTATTAAAAAGGCCCTAGAAAACTGTACACGAAGATGATGTAAATTTGTACACAACTGTTAGAAGCCATAAGGGTGGAACTCAACAAAACTGTTAACAACTCTTACTGACAGCAGCTAAGCACTCTTCCACTATATATCTCAGCATATTTTCCTTTCTGGCTAATGAGTCTGAAAACAAGATGAAGAAATATGGATAATGACTATTCATACATTAATTATAGGAGCGCCTTTCCCATATGGAACTCAATAATGCCACTTAATTTGGGGGCAAAGAGAAGTCATTTGTTCTGGGATTGCTTTCGATGACCTCCCTGCCATGTGAAAGCTAAACACTGCATTAAAATTGTCCACAGCCATTCATTGCTGAGGATGTGAGAATGCAATGCCTGCAAAAAACTTTAAAGCTCTATCATATAGAACATAAACACTGTCTTCACAATTTTTTTTTTATCTGCACTCAATCATTACCAATTCTGCGGCGACTGCCTGGACGAGTCCCTGCAGTTTTCAAGGCAAGGTGTTTCGGAAGTGGTTTGCCATTGCCTCCTTCCTAGAGCAGAGCCCAGCTGGTGAGCGCAGGAGGCGGGGTTTCCATTGCTTCGCGCCTTTTTCACAATTTTTCACAAATTAAGTCTCCCTTATTATCCCCCCCCCCCCCCCCGGAACTTACTTTATCTTATAGGTAAAACCCATAACCACAGGGTTAGAGGTTGATAAGAATTTCACTAAAAGAATAGAGAAACTACCACTGTTTGAAGTGGCATCAGAGCTTAAGACACCATCCAGGATTTGTGGCCCTATGGCTTTCAATAAGAAAAGCAAATGCTGTCTTAACATTGACAGGTTCATGATCTTAGTTTTTACTTCATGCCTCTTCTCTTCCACTGAACCCTGCAGTAAATTTTACAGTACTTAAAACCATTTGCAGGAAACGCCAAAGACGTGATGCGTAACTACCAGACAATATTCATGCATAACAGATTTCACTCTGATTTCCAACTATTCAATTTACATCTGAGGTTCTTTGCAGGTTTTCCTTTTTTCCCCAGGCTAAAGAGATTTGTTAAAAGTGTAATCTCTTAATACCTACTTGGAAGAAAATTCCATTGATTAAAAGTAGCAGGTTCAACAGATAGTCCTTTTCTCGAATGGAGTATCAGCAGTACAATTTCATAGTTACTTGGTAAGTTTTAAAAATTTCCTGTGCATATTAATAACATATGTTAATATAGCACAAAATTTTATCCAAAGTATCAAACACAAGACAAACGTGTGTTATAAAAGTCTCAAAGGCAAAGCATGTATTACATAAAAACAAAAAGTTCAAAGAATAATTATTTTCCATATGATTATAATAAACTTGAATTTAAATAAATTATCCAGCAAGAAGAATTTAGACTTACAAAGAGTACAGAGTTATACTTTTCAAAGAAGGTAATATCTCTAGATATCCTATTTTCATTAGTTTATGTCTTAGTGGAATATCATCTCATTTCAAGTGTTCTGCCAATCGTAAATGTCTGCCAAATTCTTCCTTTTTTTCAAAAATGTATGAGAGGCTCTTCCTCTTGTTTCTCATTTTGAAAAACCTCTGTAGTTTTAACAGCTGTCAATATGTGAAGTACAACAAGAACTACGTATTAGGCATACAACCATTTCTATTCATTTCTACACAACACAAAATAATCCAGGAAAACTGAAATCTAAGATGTCAGCTCCTTGCAGAGGAATTTTGATGTGCTAATTGTGTGTCTGTGTTTTGTTACTTTAATACATTATATGACTTATCTTCAGCTACCTGTAAACTCATGGGGGGGGGGGGAACTGAATTGACCACTGTAGAGCCCTTGCTAGAAAAATAACTAAAATACTGTTGTTGTCTGCAGAGGTGAATTTCAGAGTAGAACCCTACGGTAATTTAAATTTAATTTTAAGTTTCTTTTTGTTTCCAGCTGTCTGTTGTTTCCTAAATAAAGTTAAAATAACACCAAGAATCTAGAACTTCTTTAAAGTATTCAAGATACAACATTGTTCTCTATTTTCTGATTCATTAATATCAAGGTAGAAGAATTAGGTAGGTAGATAGGTAGGTAGGCAGAGACACAGACAGACAAAACTTTATTATGATCAAAAATACAAGGATGTACTACAGAGCACCCATTCTTTACAATAAAATTTACAATAAAAGACACATGCTAGCTTAGGAGCAGAGACGTGGCTTGCAAAGTTTGAGCGTAAATGTTCTGTCAAGATAAACTTTGTAGGAGGACAGCCGTGTTAGTCAATGGTGGCAAAAAATCAGGAGCCGTATAATGGCTGGACGCAGTGAGCTGCTGCTCATGAAAGTATATGCCTTTTAATAAAATTTGTTAGTTGGAAAAGTTTCTACTAGTCTCCTGATTTTTTTCAAGGGGAACAGTATAACTTTTTGGGCCCGCTACTGTTGGAAAGTAGGTGGCTATTCATCATGGCTCATTAATCTGGAATTTTATTCTCCAGTTTCAAGAACTTAAGCTTCTCTACTGCCTTAGGAGTTCCTATACAATTCTATCACAGTTCCTATGCTATTTTCTGATTGGAAGCCTTTGGTGCTAGTTACAGCAGACTGAATCTTCTCCATAAGTTGTCTATTTTATTCACAGTTTCATGATCATAACTAGTGTTGAGAAGAGATGCATTCTATATGATTATTATCTCATTTATGTTCTCATCTAGATTAGTTTTCCACTGGCTGAGGTGATTTGTGAGTCAAGATATGAATGTATTTCCTCATAATTACAATTATAACTCTTTCCTCAATTAATGTACCACATCTCTATAGTGTTAAATCCACTGGCAAATGTGACAATTTGGGAAAATTTGAGATTTCTGAGTCAAATCAGCCTGGGTTTCTTCTCATTGCCCCAAACATCTGGTTTCTCTTCTCGGTCAGTTAGTCTCCCAAGAGAACTATTTATTCTTCTATAGTATTTGTTCAAAACCCTACAGCTGTAGGGTTCTGGGCAAAAGCTCTTCTTGTGTTGATATTTCCAAGATTTCAATTGGCCTGCAAGACCATTCTTCCTGACACTTTCTAAGCACTGAGTCCAAGCTCCTGTTTTCAGTCTCAGAATTATTCTTTTCAGTAACAATTTGTTGACTCAGTAATCCAGAGTGATTCATTTGTTGCTATAAAGCTTGATTCTAAAGCCCAGCTTGACACAATTGCTAAGTTGTCTTGCTAAATTCTTTAGCATTCCTAGCACAGATTGGAGGCATTCAGCATCTTGTGAATTTGAATCTTACAAACTTAGAATTTACAGAACAACATAATGTGATTTATCTTTTATGTTATTTGAGAACAAATTGATTTAAAGCTATACATTACTTCCATTTTTTTCTATTACTAGATGAGAATTATTAACTGGAGCGTACTTCTATTGCCCGGAGGAAGAAATAACCCATTTTTCTCTTTTGTAAAGTAAAAGATGTTTTTTATATGTGTGTTTGTTTGCATAAAACAAATTTCCAATTCTATTGAACTTTGTTGATAGTATGATGTAATTGTTCTCTGTTGCATGTGAATGAGAGTAGTTGAGAACTGCCTCTCCATTAAAGTGAATTTTTAGTACAATTATCTTCATTTAGACATCAGTTGAAGCTAATCCTCAAAATGTTGAAACAACAATGCATTAATCTATACTGCACAAAGCTCTTTTGTGAAAAAAATCTTTATTCCAACATGTTGCTGTACACATGAGTTTGCATGTGCATATGAATGGAGTAAAACACAGCAAAGAAATATCGATATATAATGCTGTCCAGTGACCCTTTTTAAAATAAGACAGGTCAGGAGAACATCTCAATAGGGTCACTGAGGAATTTTCTGGGCATCTGGAAGATAAAATTGCTCAAATGCTCTCAGAGCTTGACATCAGCTATGCAATGACTATTTGATTTGAAGAATAAATTCAAATTGGATCTTGGCTGATTCAAACATCCTTACAATAATTCTCCATGACCATTTTGGATGTAGTCTTCTATTGCAGTGAAAATTTCAACCATTCTTGAGATGACTCAGATGAAGTTGTACAAGGTCACCTGGGATGAGTTTGAGCCTATGAGTCCAAAGAAAGTGATAGTGCTTTTCCAACATCAGTCCTGCCACCTGTAGTCTAGATCCCTGCACTTCCTGATTGCTGCCTTCCCTCCTCCAAAAGATATGAGGCTTTTTATTGGTACAAACAAAAGAATTTGGGAAAAATAATATAGATGTTCTGGATCTTATCTTATCTTATCTTATCTTATCTATCTTATCGTAGGGGAAAATACTAAATTAGTGCATAGACAATTTTATAATTCCTACTTCCTGAAGTATGGAATTTATTTTAGTTTAATTACATTTAAATGTATGTCCTAGTTTTCTAGACAAGTGCAGCCCAAAGTATCTTTCAGAATTTAATGAACTAAAGAAATTGAAGTATAAAAATACTGGTCTGAATATCAGAAGAAAGAGAGGCTTTTACAAATTGCTAACAATGATTGCTAACATTTTTGAGGGGAAAGGGTAGTCTAAAGAGGTCTCTTCAATTGTACAGAAGAGATATATTGTATATCACATTGAAGTAAAGACCCCAAAATCAATCAGAGATTTACAAAATGCAAATCAATACTATCAACACTAAAGGTGAGTTCATTACTGTTGAAGATCAAGTCGCAGATTTACAGATCTGTCTAACAAAGATTTCACTGAGCAGTTCAATTAGGTAAGATTATGTGAAAGCTGTTGCTTGAATAATTCCATTGTGTCTTATATAACGTAGCATAGAATAAAGCATTGTGGTTTTGAGCTCTGTATCCTGGGGTATCTACCTTTGCTACCTTAGTTCATTAGAATGCCCTGTAATTTGACGGTATGTTTTTCAAGGTCTAGTAATCTATTAGTCCCATCGGTCTCATCGCTCATAATTTTACATCTAATTTGCTGCATCACTTCTGAGTGTAATAATTGGGTAACAGCATAGTTTATCTTTTCAGTCCATTTTGTTCTCCTACTGCAGGATTTCTCAGAAGAGACACAAACAACTCTGTGAAAGCACTCATGGCTGACAACTGTTAATTTACAACAGATTTCCACTGGGAAGAATCAAGCTCTTTTTCTAGAATAGAAAATTAAAAAAAAAAAAAGGGGGGGGGGCTCTGCCAAATTTCAGCTATGATTTGTCACAGTCAGCAAGACATGAAATTACAATTACAATCATGTAATTTTAAATAAGTATATTTGGGACATTGCTTGCTTTCTTGAAAATGTGTATTCTATCAATTATGCACAAGTTCTTTGTTTAAATCAATATTTTCAATAATTTAGTTTCTCATCATATTTAATGTCATTAATCTTATTATAGATACTTTTTGACAAAATGTCAAATCTCAAATCAATTGCAAATCATGTTCTGTGCAATATGTAAAGGTCAAAATATCTGTTAAAATCTTTTCATAAATAAGATTCAGCCTTCAGTTTATCATTTAAGGTCTTTAAAAAAGGGCACAGGTTGGAGTTGTCAAAAATGTCATACTAGAAGTAGCTACATTCATTTTTTCATATTTTTAAAGTAATTTTCATGAATTTCATAAATAAGTTATAGATTATCAAATTTTCACTTACTGTAACTACAAGTTTGACCTCCTTATTTCCAACTAATTTTCTCAAACATGGCCTCGTTTTTAAAAACATGGCTTTCATAATCCAAGATGTCGGACTTCTAGAAATTACGATTAACAAAACTTATTTTGTATTCCAAAGATTATTCTGTTGGGTAGTTTGCTCTTTTGCATGGTTTTAAGGCAATCCTCCTATATGTCCACCCTTATATTTAGAATACCATTTCATAATTAATTTTAACATGGTATCTGATTGCAAAAACAGAATTAGCCAAATTGGGTTGGGGAGTTGCTATTAATTACAGTTGTGATCACTTCCAGTAGCTATAAAAATAGCTGTGATATTAAAGAACTCTTGTTGGACTTCTATGTAAAATGAATGTATACAAAAATGTGACCCCTCATTAAGCTACCTTCAGGCTATTTTAAACTGAATATTAAATCAATGCAATAGCAAACCTTTTATAGACTGTTGACTACTTGTGGTCATCATTCTTATTCTACTATTTTCCATGAATTAATTGTACCTAACTGGAAAAAAAGTTATATATAATTATATAAGTAGACCCAAATGTCACCTTCTACCAGTAAAAAGTTTTGAAAAAAGAAGAACTCAGGCTTGGGAACAGGAAGGAAGAAAAAGCAATGTGATTATTTCTTAGGATATTTATCCATTCCGAATAAATGGAATAATGCAGCTCTACCAATTACATCAACAATCCTGCTTCAAGCACAATGTAGCTGACTGAATGAATGAAATGAAAAAGTTGGAGATCAGTAAAATGGCAATTTTCAGTATCGTGGTTTTTGTATGTTTAAGGGTTGAATTCTATCTCAGGGTTATGCATTACAATACAGCCCACTAAGTTCTGAAGTTTGACTACTGGGATTCCATTATAGTATAAGTAATCAGGCAGCATACATATTCTGATTAAAGCTCATCAGAATCAAAAAGTTAAAAGACATAACATATAATCAATCCATTCTGGGATTGTGTTTATCAGAGCACAAATTTGATTTTGGCTAAATATGACTGATGCTAAAAGGAGCAATATATTTTTATCATTGGGTTTGGATTTCACCAACATTGTCTGATTTGTTTTAGACTTTTTGTTGTTATAATTGTCATTTTGTAAAGGAATTTTCTCCATTAGAACTTTGAAGATTCCATTATCCATAGACCAATAGGAAAAATAAACCAAAAATATACAGAAGACAAATCTATAAAATAATTTCTTACGTTAAATGTAAGAATAGAAGGACAAGCGAAAGACTGAAAGGTATGGAAGATGAGCTTAAGGTGGAGTCCTTGGGGTTCTCTGAACTTGGCTCTTTTCTTGCAAACATTTCATTACCTGGCTAGGTGACATCTTCAGTGCTAAAATGGGATGGGCTTTGCTTTCTATTTATGTGCTGTGGCCTGCCTTGCCAGTGCTGGTATGGGTGGGGGTTTTGTTTTGCTCCTCTGGTAGTTCTTTGATTGGCATATGTTTACTGCTTGATTGTGTGCCTGGTGGTAACCTTTGCTTATCTGGGCAATGATTGCTGGTGATTGGTTGCTGGTGAGGTGATCTTCTGGTCTTTTGTCTCTTTTGAATAGTATGTAGATGCTGTTTATCTCTGTTTGTCTGTTAATTGCTGCCTTGTCTGAATACCTGGCTTCCAAGAATTTTCTTGCATATTTGGATTTAGCTTGGTCTAAAATGCTGACAGTTTCCCAGTTAAAACTATGGTTCAGTCTGTCCATGTGTTGTGAGATTAAGGAATTTTCAACATGTCTTCTGACTGCTAGTTGGTGCTCGTGTATGCGCTCTGCTAGTTTTCTGCCTGTCTGTCCTATGTAGTGTTTGTTACAGTCCTTACACTGTATGTTGTAGATGACTCCTGTTTTTTCTTCTTGTGCTACTGGGTCTTTTGGTTTACTTAGGATATTTTGGAGTGATTTTGTTGGTTTGTGTGCTACAGAGATACCATATGGTTGTAATCTGTTGGTGGTTTCTGAGACATTTCTGATGTATGGTAGTGTGATCCTTTTCATAGCATGTGTAGGCTGTGTTGAAGTAGGTTGAGTGCTTGACCACAGTTCAACCCTGACCTACACATATTCACCTCTATGAGCTTAAGGCTCAAACTTACAAACTTGACTGAATATCTGACTGATAATTTGTTTTCCAACAGCTTGTTTGGAAAAAATAAGAATAATTTCATTGTCTCTGCATGACCGAACATTTCAGTACCAGAACAGAAAAAGTAAGTTAGTGGGTTTTTTCCCCCTTAATGTTCTTGAAATGCAATGTTTTAATTGGCAAGTTAAAGAGTTTGATGCTTGAGAAGAAAGAAGTGACTTTAGTTTAGTTTCAAATCATCACTTGATGTTTATATAAAACCATCCTCTGATCCTCCAATTTACTTATCTCTATATGACAATTAATTACCAACTTCCCAATTACTAGTACACACTTACAATTTGCTATTTGTATTAAGGTATTTTCAAGCCCAAATGCTATATCTGTGGCTTTGAAAGTTTAAATAATATATATGCTCACTGTCTTCAGTGAATCAATTGGTTAATAGCAATGGAAAAGTTCATAATCTAAATTCAGAAAACTTTCTCCCAGCCATATTATATATTACACAAAGAAGTCAAAATAAGTTTCACCAGAACATACATCTATGTAGGTAGGTAGGTAGGTAGGTAGGTAGGTGGGTGGGTGGGTGGGTAGGTAGGTAGGTAGGTAGGTAGGTAGGTAGGTAGGTAGGTAGGTAGGTAGATAGATAGATAGATAGATAGATAGATAGATAGATAGATAGGATTTTGGTTTCAAGATATTAAAATCAGATGAGATGCCACTGCAAAATAAGGATGGGGGAAAAAGAACAGAACAGAAGAGGAGAATATAGATCTATTATTATACAGATTAACAGTCAAGATTAGAAAACATACTATGCATTCTTAAAAACCTTGCTATCACAAACTAGTACTTTATTTCTTATTGCTGATCAGCTAACTAAAGATGGAACAGGCAATTACAAAATTGGACTATGCTTCTGGAAATGTTCACTTTTTGATGAAACAGAAAATAAAAACTAAAATTGTATCTCCCTGCATGGAATAGTTCTTAAAAATGTAATGAACATTGTGCAGGCATCTCTACAAAATGAGTAGTGTAAAAGATCATAACTCATCATTTCCAAGTGCCCTTCTCTCCCTCTATCTCACTATGGACAGAAATGCTGGTTAAATATTTGACTTCTGATAACAGTATTTATTCAGTACAAAATAAAAGTTTGGCAGGGCTTTCATACTACAATTTAGGTGAAGTAACTGGCAGGAACAGATGTTTCCTGTGTATAGATAGTTGGAAATCTGGCTTTGAATTTCTAACCAGATTTGAGATCTGTTGTTCCATGGATGTCCATAGAAGGATCCTTCTATGAATGTCAGTCTTATGCAAAAATAAACTCTGTCAAGGATTGGGAAGAAAAATTGAGCATTTCTTCTAGTGTCCTTTACTAAACTGACTTGAATTTGTCTTCCTTCAGGAACTATGCTAGGCCAGCTGATGTGAATTTACATTCTAACCATAAATAATATGGTTATTATCCTGACCTCGACTGTGACAAAACCTGATTCAGTTGTAGTGCCCTATTAGTGGGCCATTTGGAGACACCAATATAGATCATAAAAACTTGGACTGTACCAGTTAAGCTGTTTATGCTCCCAATAGGAATACAATTGCATTCAGCAAAGTAATTAGAAGAGCAACATGGTCTCAAATACCTTTAGGACACCTAGAACATAAAAGCCATTATGTATACAGAAAAAACCCTACTGATAGCATCCATGCTTCCTTGGGCACAGTCAACAGAGTATTTAGCTTGAACTTTTCCTACTTTTAGCCTGAAATACAAACCCCAGGTATTTATTTGAGTCTCCTCTTTGAATTGGGTTCCCATGAATTTGCCATCTGTTAGGCTTTTTTTTTTTTTTCCTGAAAGACCTTTACTTTGGTTATGGCTAATCTATTAACTTGAAAAAAGACTGTTATTTGCAAAGCCCTTCTCATTCCTATCAAAAAAAAAAAAAAAAAAAGTTTCCCCCAGAGTCTCTTTCTGGGGGATTAAACTGAAGGTGGATTTGAAAACCAGAAACATTGTAAAAAGAGCCCCTGGAGACAGAGGATGTGCACTTCCCAAAAAGCTGGTATTAACATTTGGTTCAAAGTTCCCTAATTTGAACTGTTCATCTGCAAGAACATTTTCATTTTCTAGGCAGTTTGAGAGATTACTGGTTACACTTACAGACTAATTGACCAATATTTTGCAGGACTGGAGTTTTTTTATTCTTATATAATGGGATAAATGCTCATAAAGTCCCAGTCTTTGGAACACTGCCTGCATGATCTATATTGGTGAAAATGCTGCAGAAAAAGGACCCTACTAGCCACTACTAGTACGGTAGAGATGTCTACATCCAAAATACCTTAGAAGATACTCTCTACTTACAAGAACCTCTGGTACTAGAAGATGAAGTTAGATCAGCATGCTGGTTATTACTAAGTTGAAAAGCTACAGAAATATGGCAAGCAACAAAAGAAGAATCAATAAGGGTTCTAACCAAGTTTGCCAGCAAATCTGGAGAATAGAATAGTGACCAACAGAGTATGTCAATCTACATACCAGTACTAAAGAAACTATCATACAATATCCTTAATTTCACATGTTAGCGAAACAATGCTTAGGGTCATCCAATGCAGATTAGAGTCCTACATGGAAAGGGAGATGCCAGATGTTCAAGTGGGCTTTAGAAAAGGATGAGAAACACAATACATGATTGCTGATGCATGCTGGATAACTAAGAAAGCCCAAAATAAGGTCAGTATTTGATTACAGAAAAACTTTATAGTGACAATCATGTCAAGTTGTGGAATGTGCTTAGGAAAATGGGAATCCCATAACATCTCCTTGTCCTCATGCAAAACCTATATACAGATCAGGAAGCCATAGGCTGGATGAAACAAGGCAAAACAGACTGGCTCCAGGTTGTCAAAGGAGTGAGAGAAGGCTGTATACTCTTCTCTTATTAATTCAGTCTACATGCAGACTATATATTGAGGGAAGCTGGATTGGAAGAAGATAAGTATGGTTTTAAAACTGAAGGAAGAAACATCAATTACCTGTACTATGCTGATGACACTACTCTGATAGCTGAAAATACAAAGGGTCACACACACACACATTTATTACAGCCCTAAGGCCAGATACAATCAAAGTATACAATAACAACCATCTTGTGATGGAATGGAATTATGAAGGCCAAACTCAGGGAGGAAAACATGCTTTTTTGTCTCCTGAGGGGCGAGGAAGAGATAAGAGGATAAGGCTGGCACCTCCCTGAGGAATTCACACTGTTATGACTGGCTGACTTTGGGAACTGAGGTTTCAGTCTGGGAAGATTCTTGCTAGAGGTTGTAGCTAATAAACATTGCTGAACTGAATCTACATGGTCTCCTGGAGTTCCTTGGGCTAGGCCTGACACATCTTACATTTATATATATCTACAAAACAAAACAATATTATTTAATCTAGTAATTAAAATAACAGTGCTAAAATATATCAAAGTAAGATACTATGTTGTGGAATTTTAACTCTAAATAATGGTGGAGCGTATTGTACAGATGGTAGCACAAAACTGGGCAACTTGGGAGGATATTTCTGGGTCTTTGTCCGAAAGGAGTAGCGTTAGATGGAAGTCACACTCCCTGCCAGGAAATCTCTTCAATATCGGGTATATATATATCTGTCTAGAATCCTTATATAGGGAGCAATATAATAGCATATGGCTTAATGTTTCTACTGATCCATCTCCACATGGACATAATCGAAGGTGCATGAGAATGCCCTTAAAACATCCAAAAAGGACTGCTGAGGGCAATGCGTCCATTCTAGCTAGGGTGAAAGCTTTGTGAAATTTCAGAATTGTAATAGATGTTAAATAAGAAGCTGGAATAAACCCTTGTGGTAGAAACTGACAAATATTGGGGTGCAACACCTTACTTAAATTTGTTTGTAAATCCCTATCCCAGATACGTTGTTTAAGGGCAGTTCTAGCATTATCAAATCCTAATAAGCACAGAGTTTGCATACAGAAGCCCAGCAACTGAATTCTATCTAAGGCTTGTTTTTGCCACGATGATTTGAAATGATCCCTAAATACTAACAGGGCTAAACCTATAGGAGACAGTAGTAACTTTAGCCAGAAGGTAAGAAGAAGAAATGTGCTCTGGCATCCAATGAAACTATACCCAATTCTACCCTTAAGATGGCATTTTTAACACTTTTTGGTACCATCAAAATGGCTCTCATAAACTTATTTTGAATAGTTTCAATTTTATTGAGCTTTGCAAAGGAACAAATCTGAGAGCCATAGAGGAGCTGAGGTATTACTTTAGCTTGAAAAACCTTGCATGCTGCAGGGATATAATGGGCTCGTTTTGAATGGTAGAATCTTATAATTGCTGATGAAGTGCGCTGTGCCACACTTGCTTGATAAAGGAAATGTGCATTCCAGAATAGAGAAGCATGGAATTGCACTCCAAGGTATTTACAGGTGCGCACCTGTTCAGTTGGGGTCCCATTTATGGCTTTTATGATAGTATCGGGCAAAAACTAAAACTTTAGTTTTCTGATAATTAATACAAAGGGTCTGTAAACTCTAGTAATGAAACTCAAGGAGCACTGTAAAAAAATGGACTAAGATTAAATATAAAATATCTTTTTGTTTCCCTCCTAGGTTTTTTATTGTCTTTTTTGAATAGTGTGTAAATGTGGTTTGTCTCTATGTGTCTACTGATGGCTGAATTGTCTGAACATCAAGCTTCCAGGAATTCTCTAGCATTTTTGGATTTGGCTTAATCTAAAATGCGATAGTTTCCCACCTGAAACTGTGGTTGAGTCTGTCCATGTGTTGTGAGATTAAGGAGTTTTCGTCATGTCTTTTGACTGCTTAGTTGGTGTTTGTGGATGTATGCTAGTCATCTTCTGTCTGTCTGTCCTACATAGTGACCGTTACAGGTCTTACATTGTATGTTGTAGATGACCCCTGTTTTTTCTTCTTGGGCTACTGAGTCTTTTGGTTTGCTTAATAGGTTTTGTAATGTATAACACATTACAACTGCAAAATTTGGTTATTAGAAAAAGTGCTTACAAAAAGAACATACATTTTTATATAAAATATACATGTTAGGGAAAGAACAGGATACAACAAATTGAAAAAAATGAGAGACAGAGCAAAATCAAACAAAGTTATCCACCCCAGTTATCACTTGAAGATAATTTGTGTCTGGGTATTTAGAGAAAGAGAGAGATAATTTTTACAAAAGCAACAGCTATCATCTAGATTCAATTTTTTAATATTCTGACACACATAGACATATACAGGAATTTGAGCTTCCTGAAATATTTAGTTTCAGTTTAGCATGTGTGCAAAAACTCTTGCTAATCCATAAATTTGTTAAGGGGCACCAAATCCAGTTCTAGTCAACTAATGTAGCACTTCAGGGAAGAAATTTAAAAATGTATTATTATTATTTATTCTATTTAATATAATTAAAGAATTAAATTACAACTAATGTTTTATAAGATGACTGTGAGGGAATGAAGCTGGGGTTGCTGCCTGCACTTGGAAAAAGTAGTTGCAGCCAGGCAGAAATGCTTCCCATCCCCACTTCCCCAGCTCATCCCTTCTCCCAAAGGGCAGTAAAAGTTTATAGCCCCAGAAACTTGAGGGGAGATGGGCTGATTCATTCATTCATTCATTCATTCCCCACTCACAGTTTACTCACAAGCATCCACGCCAGTGTTCCAGGTGTCTGGCTAACTGAGCCACACTCTGGTGTTTTCAGGGACATGCCAACATCCAGGGGCAGCCTCAGCCCACCTAGGCCCTTAGCCTACAAACATGTGGGCGTGTAGGAGAAAAAGAAGGCGACAAGCAGACTAGGAAGCGGGAAGCGATGTCTGGAATGTATGACTATTACAGGCAAGCAAGAGAGCTATCAGTCAATTGCCAAGACTACAAGGTATGGTAAGCAGCCCATTGTGGTGTGATTCCTGCCTGGAGCTTTGCTTACAGCTTGGCCTAGAGCTCGGTAGCAACCAGAAGAGGAGCAACCACACTGAAACAGCACCTAATCCCAACAAGCGCAAGAACTTTTGGAGGGAGGCAAAGGCTGTATGCCACTTTACAAGCTTTACAACTTTTATTTGCTACAAGGACTAGCCATCAAAGACTTATTTACGTGGCTACATCAACTTGCAAAGCCAAGGAGTGTAGAGTGAATGCAGGGCAACAGGAAAGGTATGTGTTACAATAAAGCATTGTGTACAGTTATCTTCTATGCTGTGTGGTGTGTCCAGTCCTGTGGTGGAATGTGTCTACCACAGGGGGAGGTGATGTGATGGAATGCAATAGAGCACCAGGTTCTCAGGAAGGAGGGAGCACATTCTGGGGGTGGGGGTGGGGGTGGGGAGACAAGAGGCAGCACGGGAGCAGGAGCTTGGGAAGAGAAAGAGACTTAGGGTAGCCACTCCCTAGAATCTCCCAGGTTATATTCACTAGGCTAGAGTAGTACAGTTAGTCTGGCAAGATTCTGTCTATATGGTGTAAGCAATAAAAGAACTGAACTTGGCTGCACTGTTCCCTGTTGTTTTTGGGCTGGGCCTGACAAATCCTTGGAAAACAAAGAACCCTCGCAGGTAAGATAAAACATAAAACAACAAACAGCCCCCACATGTCATAATTATAATAAAAGGTTGGTTCATCATTTGGGTTCAGTTTGCATGTCTGTGTTATTTATCATCTATCCTTCCAGCCTATTGTACTCAATAAATACATGTTATAAAACTGCCCAGTATTAGACAGAATGGGGAGTAGAATGAAAAAACGGAAGGATATCAGCAATTATGCACAGGGTTGCTATAAAGGATGGTAGAATAAAGAATGATCATTACAAAACAACGTATGGCTTGCTCATTCACTATTTCAATCCAACAGTTACAAAGGAATGCTTCACTGATGAACTTCATCTGCAGTAATCTTCGTTAAACAACCATGTCTTAAAGAAGGATCTCTTCCATCTCTTCCACTGTCAGTTTAAATTCCAAACAATTCCATTAAAAGCAGCCAGATACTTAGTTCTTAAAATATTACTAACTAAAATAAAGCTATAATCCCTACAAAGACTCATTTTTTTCTGAAGTAAACCATACAAAAGAAGCTTACTCATTTATTCTAATACTGTTGTATTTTCACTATGATAACCATCACATTATTCTGTCTAACAATATAAATTATGTCTTAATTTAAAAATTAAGAGGATTTGCTTAGGCAAAGAAGTTCATTGCTTGTTTTAAAATGGAAATATTTTGGAGTGAGCATGATTCAGTAACCATATAAGAACACCTAAGTAGCTGGAATATGCTAGTGCTAATAAACAGCAGGTTAAAATCATCATCATGCTATACTGTTCCTGAAGTCCCTCTTCACAGTCTACCAGACCACCATTTGAAAGCACCAGGCTCTATTTGAATCATGTAAAGAAGTTTGAAAGAGACACTGAAATAAGAAAGATTGTTATTTACCAGTTTGTTTAATGAAAAAGTAAAGGTATACAAGAATGAATAGGGATGTGGAGAAATTGGTGTGCCTCACATTTGAATGGGCTCTTACTCAAATAACATTTCCTGAAGTTACATGCAAACTGGAATTCAATCATCCTTCAACATTTTCATCTATCTCAATTTTGTAGAAATAATACATAGAAATGAAGTTAGAAAAAATGGGTGAAGAAAATGGGTCAAATTAAGGAATATTCATGTAGATTTTATTAAAAAATACAGGCTGTTGAATAAATGGGGGAGAAGTTAAGACTGAAAAATCAGAAAATTGAAACTGAATGGTTTGTCCAGCACTAAGCATGATAGGTGTGTTACTAAATGAGATTCACCATTCTCTGAAGCAACTCAGACTATGCTTGTCTATTGTCTGACAAGGTTTTTATATTACCTATCTAAAACAGCTCTTCATTTCAATTATACTGAAAGAAGAAAAAAGCAATAAAGTTACTCAATAATACAAAGATTTCAGCCTCAAGCCACATAGTTTACATAGCTACCTATCTTAAATATGGTTCACAATTAACTATAAAAAAATGTTAAAAGATGCATAAAGCAGAAGCATAATATATCAACTGAAACATCATATTGCCATGCACTGCCAATACAACGACACCTAGATTGGGCTCAGTAGAGCACCTGGGAGAAGAGCCAGGTATTCACAGTTTTTTGGAAGGCCAAGAGGGTCAGGACTTCTTGGATCTCAGGGGGAGCCTTTTCCATAAGGGAGGTGCTGTGATACAGAAGTCTCCTAAGTCTCACCATATGACAATAAGAGAGAGGACTTGGGACCTACTCCCCCCCCCCCCATGGAACCCTCAGGGAGAAGTGGTCCATAAATAACCTGGCCCTGAGCCATGCAGAGCTTCAAAGGTGATAACTTGCACCTTGGAAACATACTGGGAGCAACTGCAGCTTGCACAACAGCCAGGCGAATCTTGGTGCACCCAAAACAGCACATACTGATGCATTCTGAACCAGATGAAACTTCTGAGTGTTCTTCAAAACCAGCCCCTTGTAGAGCACATTGCAGTAGTCCAATCAGTAAGTGACTAAGGCATGAGCGACTGTGTACAGAACCTCCTGGTCCAGGAACAGGTGCAATTCATGCATAAGACTGATTTTTGCAACCCACCCACCCCCAGCCACAGCTGCCACCTGCTCTTTGAGCAAAAGCCTTGACTCCAGGAGGACCCCCAATTGGACACCACCTCTGTCCAAGAGAGTGCTATCCCATCAAGATGTAAAATCTCCAGCTGGAACCAAACTGAACTTCCAAACACCATCTCAACCTACAACAAACCACCAACCCCACAGAGCCCAGCACTGAATCACCAACCTCAGTATCATACTTAAAATAGATATAGATATATACAGTAGATTGACATACATATTTTCATGTCCAAAGTTGAAAGACTAAATGGTGTATGTATAATATGACAACATTAAAGAAAAATGGAGGATATTAGCTTGAAAAGTACAGCAAATAATTTGGACATCAAAATCAAATACAATGTCATTAAATTGTTTTCATACAAAGAAGTGGAAAACATAAGAGTAAATATTGAAGTATTTGGAAACAAGAACAATGATTCCATATTTCTTGTTTATAGTTTGGGACAGCTACTCTGACATCTGAAGACAGAGCTGACCAACATGATTTGCAGAAAATTGCTGCCTAATCGAGTCAATTTATTGTCAGAGAAGCTTTGTACTCTTTCATCTGTCCATCTGATGGTCACCTACTCTCCTAATTATTCTTTCTTCCAAAGTAGGTTGCTTCTGCAGATCACAGAAAGCATTATTGGCATTATCAGAATTCTGTCTTTAAAAGATGTTTCAGTTTCATAAATCATCATTTATTCCTGGGTATTTTTCATGAGCTTTTCAAAGTCATGGAGGAGGAAAACAAACAAAACAAAATAAGACTTTCAACTTCCTAACTTTGAAAAAGAACAGAAGAGAAATAGAGAACTGAAACTAAAGAATTAGAGTTCGTGTTCTTACAAGCAAAGAAGTTTTAAATGAAACTCTTTTAGTTCATCAGTTTCTTCCACTGGGGAAAGGAGGTGAAATGTGCCTTAACTGCTGCTGTATGGGAAGAAGGATATATGGTAGATATTGTTTCTCAAGCATCCCCAAATCTCCATCTGTTGACCCAGTTTCATAAATAATGACAAGCCATAAAGAAAGGGCTCTACAAGCTTGAAAATCTGATACTTCTTTTTCCCATCTTCTCTTTCACAAGCAGAAGAGATCAAAAGTTTTCACTTCCAAAATAATCACAGGTCTCTATTATGTCTTTGGTTGTTTTAACTGTGGCTTGTTAAAATAAACCAGGATCAAACAATCATAGCTTGATTTGTTAACTAATCAGTTGTCCAAGTTTAATAATAATAGGTATTTTGTTGCTTATATGAAGAAATAGTAGGAAATACCCAAGCACTGTATGCAAACTATAGACTTAATGAGGCTTTTGTTTATAGCAATTTCAAGTGTTTTTTTTTTAAATGTTGACACCTTCTTTCCTTGATCCTAAGTTATATTGCCATCATTTTCTCCCCATAAAATCTGGTTTTTAATAATATGCTAACTGGGTTATGCTAATACGAAAATGTTATGTAATCTTTTCATTTTAGATGTGATCTCAACAAGAGGAATCTGATGGATCTTAACAAACACATTTGGGTACATTTCCTGACTGCCTCATATCTTCTACTTACTGTGGTCCATTAGAACAGTACTTACTGTCAAACCACCAGAAGTCAGTCTTTTGATTATGGCAGTATATAAATATAATTATTAAATAAACATATATCTAGATGCTAAACATTGGGAGACTATACATGGGAGTAACAGCACTTGTCACCAGGACAAAGCCTTTCAAATATTGACCGAGATTTGATATATTGTGGTATGTTAGTAGAAGGCTTACTGACGTTAGGCTTCAAAAAAACCTTAGCAGAATTCAAGCAGAGGGTATGCGACTTAGTTATTTAATCAGATAAGGCCCAAATCTCCCATCTCTATTATAGCAGAATTGCTCTGTCCTCCCGGACTCTCCCTAACTATTTTTCAAGATCATGCAGGCTCCCCCAGAGGGTTCTTTCTCTGGCCTGAATTGATGTGTTATCCATCAGAGTGACAACTGGAAGATATTTCAACCTTCCATATGAAAATCATATTTCTGTATGTTGTAATACAGAGGTTGAATCTGTATTCCACATTCTCTTAAAGCGTCCACTGTATATGCAATAGCAATCACAACTCAACTCCAGTTATTAGAAATTTTAATTTCCCTCGCAGTTAGATCACTGCTTTCCTTTTAAATGACCAGTTTTTAAATGTATCAAGAGCAGTGGTGAATTTTTTATCTACGGCTTTACATTATAGGAATTGAATGGTGTCTTCCTCACCGGTTTTCTTTTAGCTTTCATATAATGTTTATAGATACATTTTAACTGTTCTATATGTTTTAATATTTGTTGGTTTGATCTTATACCATCATCATCACAACGTGAATGAAACAAACATTCAGAGCCAGTATGAATATTTCTATAATATTTAGCTAGAAATTTCAGAATTGTATATATATAATCTAAAGATCTGTAAATACATATCCAACTGTTATTTCAGACATTATTGAATTGTTTTGGGGGAAAGGCATGAATTGCCTGGTCTTTAATTACTATGATCAACATTCAGTCTTTCCTATATAAGTCTAGTTTTCTCATATGAACATGTACAGCCCCACTGAACTGTCAGTCTTAATAAAAATTCAAAAACCACTAAGTTATGAAACAATTGTGTTTGCCTAAATGAAGAGCAATTGCTTTTTGCTGACAAAGTATTGTTTCCTTCTCTCTGTTAGAATTTAAAGGGATAAATTGGTGAAAAGAACATGTACATTTTTTAAATGTACAGGCACTACATTTTCTTACAGAGGCATAATTCAATTCAATTCAATTTTATTTCATTTATTATCTATTAAGATAGATTTATATATATTCACAGAGCACTCTGCTTGTAGTGATCTACAACCATCATGAATTGAATTGAATTGAATTGAATATCAGAGGAATATTTCTTGCAATCGAACCTTATCTTGGTAAGAAATCTCTTGATTGCACTGATAAGGACACTAGTCAAATATTGTAAAATCCTTAACATCCACAGATGGCTAATTACTAGCTACCACCTGTGGTCTCTCTTGCAGAGTCTGTGGTTTCATTTTTAAACACTACTGTACAGTTCTATACAGCTAACTGATAATAGACATATAAATTCATCATTTCCCTAAAATTCTGAATGAATCCACAGATGTACATTACGGAACATAAGAATATTTGACTTTCATGAATTACCTGTTGCTGATGCACAGGTTGAAATTACAACTCATAGTGTTAGAAGCAGGAGAGTGTGTGTGCACACACGTGTTTTGAACAAGATATATATTTTTTTCTTTTTATAGATTTTAGGCAGGTCTGTGGAGATATACAGAAACATGAAATTTTACATTGCTAAAAGGCACCATAGGCAAGAACTAGCAGATAACAGTGCTAAAAACAGCTGATGCAGAAACTATAATTAGCTAACTATAATTAACAGCTATAGGCACATAATGCCGCTATAGGAAGAAACTGTACAATCCTGTTCAGCTGTGGAACAGCTTTGAAAGAGAATGTATATGTAGTTTTGAGAAATCCATGTTTCAAGAGCTTTGTAGATCATCCTACTGAATCATAGATGGGAGAGCAGTAAAATTTGATTTCAATCCTTACTAAGATAACAATATAGCATTCTACCATCTGCTAAACTAGCCTGTTGCGTGTTGTACATAAAAAAGATAATTCAACCTTCATAAAACAAGGAAGCACATAAGGGCTCCCTTGAACAGCCAGCAAAGAAATCAAAATGATTTGCCTGGTAGTAAGACCAGAGAAACAGCGAGGCTTACCTCATGCAGAAAAGACTTTTCTGCCTATGGAGACATGCCAGCATTTCTACAATACCACTTGCAGTCTTGGGGTGGTGCACATGAAAAGAGCCCCCCCCCCCCAAATTCCATCAGCTTGGCAAAAGAGCCAGTTTGGCCTAGTGGTGAAGGCACCAGGCTAGAAACCAGGAGACGGTGAGTTCTAGTCCCACCTTAGGCATGAAAGCCGGCTGGGTAACTTTGGGCCAGTTCCTCTCCCTCAGCCCAACTCGCCTCACAGGGTTGTCATTGTGAGGAAAATAGGAGGAGGAAGGAGTATTAGTATGTTTGCTGCTTTGAGTTATTTATGAAAATAATAAAGCTGGGATAAAAAAAATCTAAACAACAACAAAAAAAAACAACGACCCAGAAAGGTGTTTTCCTCACTGTACCTCTGCTTTAGGAGCAATGTACATTTAGGAGGTGAACATGATGAAATAAACGAGGGTGGATTTCTATTGGGATGGCTTGCAACCAGTTCTGGGTGAGAGAGTTCAGTAAGTTCTGCAAAGAACAATCAGAGAACATCTCAGGGACTTGAGGCTTGGAACTGAGTCTTTTCAGCTGCTGCCCCCCACCTCCTTCCTTGGAACAGCATTCCCTACTCTGTGGGAAACCTCAAATCCTGATATTTTCAGAAGGCCGTAAGGAAGGAAATGAGCTCTTGTAGTTTAAGAGGCGAAGAGAAGTAGAGTTGTTATATTTATCTCTGGCACTAAATTGTGTTGTATTATGTGGTTTACTTTATCAATTATTATAGATATTCTATATTTTAAACCCCATCTATAAAGACGGGGTATGTAAGACTCAGGATCAGGACTGATTGGAGGGGAAATAAATACATCAATAAATCTTAAAAATTCATTAAAATGCATAAAAGTGGAAATAATGTATACAGTACTAGGGTTAGAAGATACAGAGATAGAAATTCAAATTGTTGGAAGAAAATCAGAGACAGGTCTAACATATGGGTTGCATGGAATTTTCAATAATAATAATTATTATTTATGATTATAATATGCTTATGATGCCATTTTGATGGCTAGAAGTGAGCAGTGCTTAAGTAATCTCTCACTGAAACTGAAAGAAGAGAGTACAAAAGCCAGTCTGCTGCTCAAAACTGAAAAAAAGAAAAAGAAAAAAAACCTAAGGTTATGTCAACAGGCAATGCCAATAGATATTAGAAAAGTTGAGTTATTAATGGACATTATCTTCCTAGGCTCAAAATTCACAGGGATAATGACTGTAGCCATTAAATAGTTTTGGTGCTGAACTAGAAACCAATAGTCTATGAATTCCAGTTCTCCCTTAGGCATGAAAGCTGGCTAGGTGACTGGAGAGATGATGTCAATGAAGTCACAAAGAGTCGGAAGCAACTAAATGACAACAGAAGTCTATTGATGCAGATATTTTTTGTAGAACAGATGGAATTCCTTTAATCCTTTTATTCTTTCCCATCATCCATAATACCTTAGATGTAGTTTTTACCACATTATTTTGCTTGCCACCAAGGGTAGATCATTTACTTCTTTGCTTAAATCTGCATTTAATAGATTTTCACATTGCATTATATTTAGCTTTTGGTATAATCTTATTACTATGCATGGATTCTTCAGCAGTAAATCTTATTTGCATTAGCTGCCTAGAGGTCCCTGAACTTTTTGATGAGAGAACAGATTCAGCAGAACCACTACTAATCAAAATATTGAATATAGTGAATCTACAATTTAAAATCACTTTACTACCTATAAGTAGGCCTAAAGTATATAAATTGCTATGGGCTTGTTAAGAAAAGGAAAACTTCCAATACTTAAATGAGTAAAATCATTTATTCACTTTTTAAATCTGACAGAAAAGAAATAAACAAACCTGTCTTCGTTTTTTGCTTGTGGCACATTAGCACCACAAGAGATACTTCAAAGAAAATCCCTGAGAAAAATTCAGTCCTCATTAAGTGTTTCCGGTATGTAAGAAGATGCCATAAATGACTTTACCTATTTTATTAGTAATCATTTAGTGTTAACCTAGCTGATATTTGCATATTAAATAAATAACATATATCCAAACTGTCTGTTTGTATGTGAATATAGACACACACATATCCCACCTGACCAAGAAAATAAAACATTCAAATGAGCAGTATAAAATTGACAGTGTGATGAAACTCTGGCGCATTCACTCCATTTTTAATGAACAACTATTACTTTGAATTCCCGCCTGCCTTCTATAGAAGAACTATATACTGTGAGGGTTAAAAGGAGGGCAGAGAGGATATCTGCAGACTCTTCTCATCCTGGATATAATCTGTTCCAACTTCTTCCTTCAGGACGGCACTATAGAGCTCCATATGTTAAAACATCTAGACATCGGAATAGTTTTTTCCCTTGTGCCATTGCTCTGTTAAATACTATATGATTTGATATGTACTGGACAGTGGCTTCTTCTTTTGGAAAAGTTATTTTACTGGGTAGTGTTATTGTTACTGTTTATTAATTTTCTGTTGTTATCCAAACGCACCGTTGATCTTGCTGTTCGTCACCGAAGACAAATTCCTTGTATATTTTATACTTGGTCATTAAAGTATTTGTACTGTATTGTATTGAATTCTTTACAAATAAAATCTATTTCCCAAATAATCTTCAAAGGAACTGACTTCCAACCACACTTAAAAAATAGTACACTAAGCGAAAAGAAAATGAATCAGGAAATGGCCCCACTATTCTAATAAAACTTGTGTTCACTTCAAGTGGGACCTTTTTCCAGTAAAGATAATTATCTATGTAGGGCAATCCTGACACTGTTACCCAAAACTCTGACTTGAAAATTCGCCTGTGTACATGATGAAATAAATCCTTTCATTTTAACTTCACGCTTAGGTTGCATTGTTTTTACTCATGAAGCTTCTAGTACTGTAACATGCAAAACTAAGCCCTTTCTTGACTCCAGGGTGGAGAATGCTAACACCTAAGAGCAAACACAGAAAGCCTATGTATATCTATGCTTAAGTGAAAATGTATATATGAGAAAAAGCCATTTTAGATCCAAAACTACAGACCGAAGATTCATATACCCTTAAAACACTGCTTAAGAAATATTAAAAACTGTCAAGACTAGCCCAAGCATGGCTGGCTGGGGAATTCTGGGAGGTGAAGTCCACCCATCTTAAAGTTGCTGAGGTTGAGGAACCCTGGTCTAGGCAAAGTTACGCAAGAGCCATTAGGAGAAAGTAAACAACAACTCAGATCTGGAAAAGCATTGGAAAGAGACTCAAAATAACCATGCTTTGATTCTGCTTGGTATAGGACCGGGCAGAGGGAAACTCCAGCAAGTTTTCAGGGTTCTGTTATACCCTACAACAATAAAATACCCTACAACAATAAAATACATTGTCATGGTCCTTGTTATGTCTGTTCCTGACTAGGCCTACTTTGAAGGGCTAACATAATCCAAGAGCCAGCATACTGTAGTGGTTAAGCTGTCAATCTAAGAGCAGGGAGACCCAGGTTCAAGTCACCCTCAGCCCAATTTCTTCTCTCTCAGCCCAAGCTACCTCACATACAAGTTGTTATTGTGGAGAACTTGAAAGAAGGGAGTACACTGCCTTGAGTTACGGAAGATAAGGAGGGTATAAATCTAAAAATTAAATGAAGTTGAATACTGTGATAACAAATTCATATATATTTGCAACATAAAATCATACTTTTCCAAATGTGTCTCTAAATCAGGTGGCAGATCTATCCTGAATTTTGGAACCTTTTGAACTAAATTGTTGCTCTTGGATTTGAAGATGTATGTCTTAAAATAATATTTTTAAGCATTTGCGTTTTTTAATTTTGTTTTTCTTTATAAACTCTTATATAACTTTAACAATTTATATATAATGCTTTATTGAAAGTCAAAAGAATATGATGATTAAGGGTGGTGATTCAATGATAGAGTGTCCTGAAACCTTAAATTCAGTCTCTTGTAACTTTATGTAGGAATGGGGAAAGCTATAGTCTGAAACCATGGAGAAACACAATTAATTAATAATGTTTAGTTTATGCTAAGCTTTGATGGATATATTACCTGGAATTTTGGGAATTATTATCTGGAAAGCAGGTCTAGATGAATAGAAACAGAAAAAAATGGTGTCAAGCACTGTTCCTGGCTGGTGAGCACCATTTTATATTTTATTTTATTTTATTTTATTTTATTTTATTTTATTTTATTTTATTTTATTTTATTTTATTTTATTTTATTTTATTTTATTTTATTTTAATTTTATTTTTAGCTGAACAGTAACCATCATTATTCTCAATGTCTAACATTGTACAGTTGACCCAGCCTAGAGTTCTTCAAATTTATTGGACTAAAATTCCCTTAATTGAAAGCCATCATAAGATAATGCAGATTGTAGTATAAAATATCTGAAGAATATTAGGTTGGAGTAAATTGTCATGTCTTCATCCGAATAGGATGGTTGACAATTTTGTTCATGTTTTTAAAGCAAAGTAACTCAATTCATACTTTCGGAAATAATCAGAAGACAATTATCCTTTCTTTTTCATGCTTTTTCCAGATTTTGCAACTGTGATTTCAGCTCAATAAATATAGCAAGGAGTCTATTTAAATACATATTTTAGGATAGCACATTTATCTTAGAGAAAATGTGAAGCAATATCCATTTTGTATAACAACCTGGTACAAAATAATAAAATAATAAAATATTAGGCAAACAGACTTGAACTCATAAAATAGATTCTCTCTCTGCTTTCTTCCTCCCTGCAAGTCCTCTACTCCCCTTCTGCTTGAGATGACTAATGTGTACCCACTGAAGTAGATTTGGAGGACATGGGGAGTAAAGGGGAAAGGAAATATTTCCTTTGATTTCATGCTTTTCTCTCAGCGAAAAAACACAATTGAGTATTGTTCACTGAAAACTTTCATGCATTTGCTAATTCAGACATTGATGTAAAACAGCTGGAAGTGTCTTATGAATGAATGCATGTGGAACGGAAAAAGATAGAAACAGATTGATCCATCCATTCCTAAACTTGATGTGCCATAGATCCTCCAATAAAGAGAAGTTTAACTCAATTTGTCCAGGGAAGAAAGAAACAACCGATTTGAAAGATTTTCACTACGTGCCCAGTCCAAGAAAAGTTAAAGACATACTCCTGAGTTTCAACCAACCACCTCTCCCCAGCAGACTCACACAAATGAGCAAATTCCTACAGCAGACTCATTACATCCAAACTGTCAGAGTCTTTAAGAACGTGTTGGTCCGTGACCTCATCACTGGGAAAGTGACAAATGGTCATGACCCTGCAGATAAGAGCCACAAAAACGTATGCTCCAAATATAGTAAATCTGCCAAGAGCGAAGAGCCTAAGCATACTACAAGGGAGGAAATGAAATCTATAAACACAGAACTCATTAATCTGAGAAAAAAACTAGCAGACATTAAAACAACAATTCTGACATGCCATCCCAGAGCTGGTAGTGATATGGAAGCCCAGCACCAACTTAATACGTCTGCCTCATTGAGCAGCTCATCTTCTAAACCATCACACACCGCTATCTCTCCTTTGAGTTGGACATGCAGAAAGCTGTCAGCACACTACTCTGACTTCTTCACCAATAACAGTGAAAGTGATACTGACAGTGACTCCTCTGAGAGCTCCACACCAGCAATACTCAAGGAGCCCCTGCAGTCTCCAGAAGTTGATACCCGAAAGAAACGGCCTTGCAAGCAAAACAAACCTCATCCAAGCACTACAGAAAGCCAATCTGGAGGTATACCGTCATCTGCTTCCAAAGCTGAGGAGCCTCTCCTGGCCCTGTGGGAACCCCGCTCTCAGGAGAAACAGCTCCCCTCACCTCTCCTTCTACTGGACAAGCCAAAGGATGCTTCCCCTGCTAACGAACTGAGGTCCCCGCTTGCCACTGATCCCATTTTGCTACCCATGTTGCACTGATTCTTCCAGTCTCCTTGCCAGAACTACAAGCTCCCCTGCATCCTCACGAGAAGAAAGGCTTGATGGACAACCAGACGGCAGAGAAGGGAGAGCAGGAACTTGATGGTACACCCCCTTCCCCCCACTGCCACCCAGAGGGCGATACAACCACAACCATCTCAACCCACAACTAATACAGAACTACTGCCCCTGCAAAAATCACCCATCTACAGTAGCTCCTGACTTGCAGTGCAACCAAGTGACCAGCATAAGGTCACCCTTCTAATTTGGAATGTGGTTGGGTGGTCTTCAAACAGAGATCCTTGCTTTACTGACTTCCTCTCCCACCATGACATCATATTGATTCAGGAAACATGGACTGCTGAGAAACTGCTACTGCATGGATTTCATGCATTCTCAACTAGGGCAGAACCAGAGGTAAAGCACGAAAGAGTGAAAGGGGGTCTGGGGGTCCTAGTCTCCAGTACTCTATGTGCCATAACGAGGCCCCTCCCCCCATTCAAGTCATATGCCATGGCAGAGTTAATCCAATTCAGTCACCATGCCCTCAATAATAATAAATGTTTATATGCCCCCAATGAGGCAGAAACCCCAGATCAGAGCCTTATGGGCTGACTGGAAACTTAGGTTGCTCATCTTATACTGTTGAATTCAAATGCATTTGTAGTTCTGGGGTGGGACTTTAATGCTAGATCAGGCCCTAATGACTATACCCTCTACACACAGCACAAATGTCTTCCTCCAACCCTGAAGCCGACAGATCGCTCCTCACCCATTGCTCAAAAGATTAGAAATCAAACTTTGCAGGTCTCTGCCTGGCTCAAACAACCTTTAGGTTAAACCTCCACATTTTAAATGGTGCCCTGAAAGTGACGATCCAGCTGATTTCACCTACCTATCTGGCTCCAGAATGAATGCCACTGACTATATAATTGTCTCTAAGGACCTTCTTCCATATGCCAAGGCCCTAGATGTTATGCCCAAGTTTGACAGTGATGATTTTCCAATCCTGCTCCAGTTAAATGTCTTCACTCAAAAAACACATACTGAGGACTGTTACCAACCCTTTCTAAGGCCAGTAGGAAGAACTTACTGCCAAGCCAAATGGATTGGGGGCTTGTGATCATTGTCCTTATATATATAAAAGTGTGTGTGTGTGTGTGTGTGTGTGTGTGTGTGAAAGAAAAAGGATGAGCTTGCTAATTGTAGAGCGATCAGCCTCCTCAACACTATCAGCAAACTCTACACAAGACACCTACAATGGAAATTCCAGGACTGGCTAGAAGAAGAAAACATACTTGCAGAGGAGAAAGCTGGCTTTAGGGAAGGCTGATCCACCACTGATCTGTGCCTAGTATTCCAACATCTCATTGAAAAATACTCCTCCCACAACACAACCCCCCTCTATGCCGCTTTCATAGACTTCAAAAAAGCTTTTGATTTCATATCCTGAGCTACATTGTGGGAAAAACTTGAGGCCTCCTCAACTGATCGATGTCTACTTCATATAATATGTATGCCACCTGAAGGGACCTCACTCAAAGTAAGATGTACCCCCCAGGGCCATTTCACCACTGTCATTAAAACTGAGAAAGGCATCAAACAATGCTGCATATTGGCCCCACCATTATTCAATTTCTCAAAACATGCTGGAAGACACATCTCTGTCCTACTCTATGCAGACGATGCTGCAATACTCTCAAGAATACCTATTGGCCTTAAAAGAGCACTGAGAGCACTGACACAGTACTGCAAGGAAGACCAGCTAGAACTCTATCAGAATGATGGCATTTGATGGCATTTGCCAAAAGGCCCAAGAGCCACTTCTGGAGCATAAATGGCCACAAGATTGAGCAGGTCTCCTGCTTCAAATACCTGGGGGTAGTCCTTCATTCTGCTAGTAGTAGGAAAGCCCATGGGGACTATGTTGCTGAAAATGCACAGAGGAACTCATCTGCCATTCTTAAATTCCTTAAGACAAGAGGTGGCCTTGCAGCGCTCAAATTATTCGAAGCCAAGCCAATAGCTCAACTTCCTTATTGTGCCCAGCTCAATTGGGCCCCTTCTCCAATTATGTACCATTACAACTTGTACAATCCAAATGTCTAAGATCAGCCTTTCAAGTCCCAAAATGCCACCCTGAGACTAGAAACAGGCCTCATGAAAATGGAGGCTAGAGTGTGGGTGACCATACTCAACTATTGTCTCAGACTCTCTTTTTTTTCCCCTCAGCCTTGCTCCATTAACTATGAGTGATAATTTCAAGTCCACATGGAAACAGGCAGTAGCAACTAAAATCTCATCCTTGGGCTTTTCTCCAGGCCTTCTACTTAGCATGGGATATGATCAGGTCAAAGCACTCTTAAACAGTGTGTAGCAGACACAGAGCACCAATTAGATCTAGCCAGGTCCCCAACCTTTATTGCCAGTGAATCCAACAGGTACTCTGCCTCCCCTATGACATGAATACTGCAGAGCCTTTACTCTGGCACAATACCATGTCTTCCCCTCAGCTGTCCCCGAAGGCCGATAAGAATGATCCCTTATTCAGAAAGGCAATGACCCTGTGACTCTGGACACACAGAAAAAACAGAGCATGTGCTTCCTCAGTGCCTGTATTACAGAGACATTCGTACTAGCCTCATCTTACCATTACTGCATAAATACCCAGGACGCACAGGACAATTCTACACCTCCCTTGCTGCTTTCAGATATCAATCCTGCTACAACATATAATGTTGCCAGGTTCTGTGCAGCAGCAACTAAAATTCATCAGATGATGACCTGTGCCATAAACTAGACTTAATGAGCATCTAGTTCATCATACTAACATGCTCTATAATTTGGTATCATTAGTACATAATGCCAGAGAAATTATCTGGAATGTATAAAGGCATTTCAAATGTATGCTGGAAATGTGAACAGCATGAAGGAACATTTTATCATACTTGGTGGACATGTAAAAAAGCTAAAACATTTTGGATTCAAATACATACTTTGATACAGAGGATTTTAAAGATCAATATTCAGTTGAAGCTGGAACTTTTAGGATTAATGGCTAAACAGTTAGAAAAAAGTCATGGAAGATTATTTCAATATATGATTACTGCGGTGAGATTACTATATGCACAGAGATGGAAAGATTCGATACTACCCACTATGGAGGAATGGTTGGTGAGGTTGGTAGATTTTGCTGGTCTGGATAAATTGACTTCTTTGATTATAGAAAAGACACTATCTACATTTATTGGTAACTGGAAGCTTCTTATGGATTTTTTGCATAAAAATGAAAAAAATGAACTTGTGATTTATGGATTTGATGATTAAACAGGATAGATTATAGAAAGAAGAGTAATATGATGAACTTTTAGAGAGGTTAAATATATTTGTACTTATAACTGCTGTGAAGAATATCGGAAGCCACTTTTTTAATCTTTTTTTTTCTTTTCTATTTTTCCTCAGCTTTTTTCTTTTCTTGCACTTTTTTCTTTTTCTTTGATTTCTTTCTTTTCCCTTTTTCTTCCTTACTTTATATTAGTTTGTGTTAGTTTTTATCTTCTAATAACCTTTAATAAAAATTACACACACACACACACACTGTATGTATGTAAGTGTGTGTGTGTGTATTTTAAAAAAAGAACAAGGACTGAATATGTGAAAAAAACAACAACAAGGATAGGCAATCTCTTTTAGGGAGCCTTTCAGAAAATGGCTGCCATTCATAAATGGTAACTTACTTACTTTATTTATTTAATAGAGCCACCCATCCCACAGCTGTGACCCTGGTGTACAAAGATTAAAACCATCGGAACAATATAAACCCATGACATCCTGATTAAACAGTAACCCCCAAACAAAAAGCCACATCACCAACAGAGCTCACCTAACCACTTGGCCCAGAAGACTGGGAAAACAGCCAATCTTCAGAACCTTATGAAAAGCTAAAAGAGTTGGGGCCACAGGTCTTTGGGGGGATGCTGTTCCTCAGGGCAGGTGCAACTACAGAGAAGGCATCACTCCAGGGCCCAACATGATGGTACTGTTTGATGGAGGGACCCACAGCATGTCCTTCCTGCTAGATCTGGTGGGATGGGCAGAAACAATGGGGGACAAATAGCCTGGTCCGATGCTTTGTAGGGCTTTAAAGGAGGTAACTTCAGCAGGCATGGCCAGACACAAATACCCACTTGCCAGAAACAAACAACTAAGGTTTGCTTTCTGGCCCTTCCTAGTCTCCAAGGATGCCAGAAAATGTGTCTTTTTTCTTGACAGAACAGTGGGCTGAAGGTAGTCTTCTTGTTTATTTTTAAAGCTACCTGATTGGAGCTGCAGAATCAAGATGACCACTAGGTGACAGAAAGGAACTTCTTTGCTTCCATCTAGTAGTCATCTGGATTTTTGCAGCCCAGATACTGATAGCAGTAGTTTATTTCTGAATAAGATTTATCGGACTTAAGTTGGTTTCAGAAACATTTCTGAAAATAAAGATGTTACCTAAGGTTGATGCTTTGCTTTCATCCTGCCAGCTTCCCATTTTCAACAAAATAACCAAAAAATATGAGCCAAAGTTTCTTGTAATTCCATGCTCACTATCTCTGCTGCCTATCCCTGCAGTACATTGATCCACTTATTGTTTAATGGCTCTGCAACATGGACTGGACAGTCGAAAGGACAGGACTTTTTGATACATAGCTACCCTTAGCAGCAACATTCAGGGATTTTTTTTTTCTTTTTAGCAGCTTTTTCATTGTACATAACACTTTCAGTGTAATATGAAACTAAATTATTATATTCTTATTATAAACAGGTTCAATGCGTTTGGACAATCTATATCAGGATAAACTATCATCTTGAGAAATTGACTTTTTCCCCCAAATTGGCTTTCTTCCAAACTTTGTTACTCTCATCAAGAATCCATGATTTTTTTTTTTTTTTAAAGGCTACGAAATTGCTTAATATAATAGTTTTCTAGCCATCTGCTCAACAGATTCAAGCTCTTTTTAAAGGCCTTAATATGTTGCTTGAGAGTTTGGATGAATGAAAGACCAGCTCAAAGACTAAGCAAGATTTTTATGAGAATCATAACTAGATTATATTATTCAAGGGCCAAGTCCCTACCTGTACCTAACCATGGCAGAACCCTACCCTGACAACATGGTTTTTCGGTAATTACCTATGACACTGCATTCTTCTTGTCCCCAGCCCATGAGAGAGACATTGCTATACCTGTGCTATGTAATATCACCCCCTTTTTCCAACACTACTGAAGAGCAGTCCCAAACACAGTACAATCGAATAGGTTTAAGATAAAAATGGAGTACAGCACGCTGATTTCAATGGAACATATCGCCTAACAATTCCACACGAGTATAACTCATCAATCTTCTTTCATGCAGAGATATATCTATCCATAAATGAAACTGAGCTATATGTGCATTTATTATTAATGTCTTCTCGTTTTCCTAATTCCAAAATTAAGCAAAATATTTTTTTAACTTCATTTGGGAAAGGTTTCTGCAAATTAAATCTTCATTCAAAATGTTGTTTTCTTTCCATGACTGCAGCAACAGAAACAGACTCACCAGATAAGGGACGAAGAACAATGTCAACTCTGTTGCCCAGACAACATGAGTGACCTGTTAACTACTTAAAGCTTTCTAGTGGCACTGTTTTTCTTTTGAATGATGGATCTTACGTTTCTGGTCTTTAATAACTTTTAATTCAAAAAGATTTAGGTTAATATACTTGATTCTTGTATAATTATGTACATCAACATTCTGGCAGTTTTGCACTGCATTAGGGAGAGCAGAATTACTTGAATCTGTTTCAAGGGCTTAAATTTAAATTAAAAAAATATATACTTATCATTAAACCTCCTTTCTTTTCTAACTCATTTAAACTATATTTTGTAGATGCCCAAAGCAAACAGTAATGCCTTATCTGAGAGATACAGAAGCATACCTTTTAAAATATATTATTTTAAAGGATTAAATATTATTTTTTAAAAAGAATTAGGCCTTATTACCTTTTTTAAGAAACACAAGACTTTTTTCTTCAATAAGTCTTTTCTTAAAAAAGAGATACCTAACTGATCTGTAAAAACTGCTCTTTCTATGATTACTATATTTATTCTCAGATTATCCTTGCTTTTCCACTAACAACCTTACAGAGGAATAGTTACTGTGAGAAAAAGCAAACAGTAATGAGGCTGAGATCTTCAATCATTGCCCCCTATTTTCAAGCCCTTATGCCACACATGTGTTTAAAACAGCAAATTAAAAATGATGGGTACAAATGACTGCTCATTACACTGCATTCACAAGCCCGCCCCCCCAACAAGACAAAAATATACACACAAAATTCCCCAAGAATGGCAGTAAATTCAGTGTGCTTCCAAAAGACAAACAAATAAACTAGTGCCATACCTTTTTAAAAATTCCATATACTCTGTATGCTTGATGAGGCCAGTCCTCATCATTATTGTTTGAAAACATTGCCGATCAATAGCCCAAAGTTTCACATTTACGAGAGCTGGAAAAAAATAACAAGACAAGGGGAATTTTAATTAGCAAATTTTTATTTAAGTAAAACTTTGTGAATTGCAGAACAAATGAGAAAACATGAAAACTATTATTTGCTTGTTATCTGTTTTCAAATCAAGGAAAGAGAAACAAAATCTACTGGGCAATTAATATTATGGTCTGTATATATTCATTCGTCATTATAATTTGATTTAAATAATTCATCCTAAATTTGGATGCAATTTTCTGAAGAAGTCATGTCTTTAAAAAAAAAAAAGACAGGAATATAATTTTCTTAATGAATATCCACAATCAATCACTTCACATTAACCTCTTAGGGACCCTCTTACATCTGCAGGTGTTCAAAAATCTATGGAGGGAATGTGCAACCTAGCCACACTTTCTCCACCTCAGACCTTCCTAACTTACTGTCAAGGTTGTCAGCTGTTGTTGGTTGGGATTTTAGAAAACAGATTTAGACTTCATTGTTCTGATCCTAACAAGCTAAGATGATGTCCATGCACTTCAGTATTTAGAAATCAAAAACAAATCAATTCCAAATATATTATTTGGATCATCTCACCTTGGTTATCAAGTGAGATGAACCAGCCAAAGAAACTTTTAAGTTTCAGGTAGTTAAGCAGATGCTCAATTGTCTTACTAAAAGGACTCAGACTGTGTAATCAAATATATTTTCTATAATACAGGGAGTCCCCAGTTTAAGAATGAGTTCCACTCCCACAGTCTGTCCTTAAGTCGAATTTGTATGTAAGCTGGACCAGTATGATTGTATAATACTGTATAAGTAGTACTGTGTAATGAACTCGAATTATTGTGTATTTAACTCAAATCATTTTGTATTTAATTTGAATTTTGCTACAATAGGCTCTGTTCTTAACTATGGGTCATCTATAAATTGGGCATTCTTAACCCAGGGACTCCCTGTATGTGTTATTTCAGGAAGCTTGTTTGGCAAGATGCATTTGTAGTTCCAAGCATGTCATTTTAAGAATGGCTTTGACAAACTGGTGTACATGAAAAGAAGTACACTAATGGGATGACTAGGCTGGAGATCACATATAACCAGAAATGAATGAAAAACTGGGTACATTTAAATGGAAACATGATAGAAATCTTCCAACAAATATTTTTAAAAAGCTGTTTCCCCCCACCCCAAATGGAACAAAGTTATTTTCTACTGCTCCAGAAAACAAGGGTAAAACTAATGGGTGGAAACTGCAGGGAATCTGGTTTCAACTGAGTATTATGAAAAAAATTCTTTGCAGTAAGAACTTTCCAACAATCAACAGAGGGCTTCTGGAGGTGAAGGTGGTCTATTCTTCATTGGAAGTATTCGAACAGGGGCTAGACAGCCATTAGTTGGTGCTGCTACAACCATATTAAAGAGATTCTGCATTGAAGGGACATATAATCTCTCTCTCCCTACATTACTGTAGCCATTTTTCCCATAGCTGTATGTTTACTGTGATATATAATTTAGCGCCAAGAACTATGACTTGATGCTTGAATCCAATAGGTGGAACTCATCCTGGGAATATGTGAATTTTTAAAATTTCTTTCCTTCTGTTAAATTGCAGCCTTAATCTATTGGACTTCAACCTTGGCTCCAAATCTCTCTTTAGCTAAGGATCACTTTCAGTGAAAAGTAATGCAACATTTTTCACACAATACAAGAGGAGAGTATAAAGTAGAAAATGAACATGCTTACTCATTCACTTAAAGAAAGGCAAAATAGGGACATCCACTCTGACCCTGATGTCTCTACCTCTGCTTCTGAATTTCCAGATTTCCAGGGAAGGTCAGTAGAGACTAGCATAATAATTTGTCCACTTGCTGTTCTGACATGACATCTCATGAATAGATACTATTGCACAATACAGAAATTTATAATACTGTTGTGTTTTTTAAAAATACAATAAATCAATGCAGGCTTGCATATCCTTGGATTTGGTTGTAGAATAATGTTTCTTTCATTGAAAAAAGTACTTACAAGATTGCATAAATTACAACTGATGTGAAACAATGTATGTGTTCCAGCGGGATACCTTTATGGAAATGAAAGAAGGAATTTAAGAAGATGTTTTTAAAACAGGAAAAGCTCAGGCCTATATTCACCAGTTGCCCATGCTGGCTGGGGAATTCTGGAAGTTCAAGTGTACACAATTTAAAGTAGCCAAAGTTGGGAAACACTGACAAAGTCAAGTTCAAGTCTACACAAATTTAAACTAGACAAAGTTGGGAAACACTTAGAAACTGATGACTAAGCCAGGAATCAATATCATTTGCTTAAACAGAATAGAAAAGCTGTTTAAAAAAAAAAAAGATATATGAAGATATATATGAACAGGAGAGTTCAGAGACTAAACTGTATTTAAAAGAACCTCAATTACCAAGTATACCATATTCATGATAGAAACTGAATATAGACCTGGAGTGCCATTTGATTAGGCACCAAGGAAACCCAGGTTCTAGGCCACCGTTAGCCACAGAACCTCCTGGGTGACTTTGGGCCTGTCACTCTCTCTCAACCACATCTAACTCACATCGTTGTTGAGTTGGGGCAAAGTGCCATCTTGAATTCTTGAACAAAAGGCGAGATATAACTCAAACAAAGAAATAATTAAATTGCATGGGAAGAAGACTGAAAAACCTAGATGTATGCAGGGCAAACTCAAGCATGTTTAGAATTAAGAATTCAGAATTAAACTATGCTTCATATTTTCGAGCTTGGGTTCCAGCTGACTCTTGTTTTTATTTCCTCTAAAGTAGCCTCATGGCACTCTACTATAAAAGCCCCCTTCCAGCTGCTTCCTTTCTCAAATTAACCTCCTTATATAGGGATGAGGAAAAACAAAACAAAACCCAAATCTTCCAAGCCTAGGACATTTACTTTAAGAAAAAAACAACAGGGTTGGTAGCCTGATATGTAATCGGTGGAATATAACATATTGTAAGAGTCAGTGTATTTAATGGGATTTATTCCTTCTTTTATAAATGAAGATAGGATTGCAACTTTAGGCAGCAAACCTATGCATGCATATTGGAAAGAAAGTTCCATTTAATTTAACAGACTTTAATTCTGAATAACCATAGACAGAATGAGGTTATATTATTACTACGCAATTGTATCCATAACTATAGAGAGGATGATTTCATTGAATCTCATGGGGCTCACTTGCAGGTTAATGCATATAGGTAAAATCAAAAACGAACAATCTATTAAATCAGAAACGAAGGAAAGAATGCCCAATTCTTATTTTTCTATTGAAGCAACTACTAATTAAACAAATTGGAACAATTTTCCCCACCAAATTGTGGAGTCTTCTGCACATGTTTTGTTAAAAAGACCATGAGCATACCTGAATTAGCATTTGTGATTCCACTGAATAAGAACTCCAGGGAATTATTTAGTCTCATTTAGTAAGAGGCCATAAAACAGCATGCAGAAGATCCCAGATTTTATCTTCAGCAGAAAGGATCTCAGAAAAGAAGGACTGCAAAAGGCTCTGTGTGAGATCCAAAGAGCCACAGTCATTTCCATATGCTCCATTTGGTTATTGGTGTTATTGTGATGAAAGCAGAAATGGAATGCTATATGGATATATCAATGTTTAATATAACAGTGGAAACTAGGATACTCTTTCCTATTCTTAAGAATATTATTTTTATCATCATCATCATCATCATCATCATCATCATCATCATCATCATCTTGCTCCTTGCAAGAAAATTGCCTAATGCATCAGAAATGGGGGGGGGGGGGGGGCAGGCAGAGGAAGGAATTTTTAAAGAAAAAAACATGAATAGACACATAGCACCAGAGATTTAAAAAAACAGCCAAACATTCAAATGATTTCATGTGCAATTTGGAAGCTGTCTGCATTAGATGTTTTGATTGCCATTTATCTTTTCAAGCTGGGATTTTCAGTGCCCTGAATGAATGCATCACCAGATACATGGTGCTGCATAGCAAATGCTCTGAGTGGCATGCAAGATGACCAAATGAATACAGAATGAATTGGGGAAGTGTGCTGTCATGAGTTTAAAGCTGGCTTAAGAAATCACTTCTTAGTTGGCCAACAGAATTTGTCGTGTTTTATCTATTTCTTTTTTCCTGATTCTCTAAATGGATCCAAATGTTTCATATCACATATCACATCATCCTAACAGTTTCATAGCTATGAGGTCATCACAAATGGAAGATTATCCCCATACAATTTGGGATAATTTTAGTTTGGGTTTTTCAACAAAACAGAATCAAAAACAAAATGTAAGGTTACAAATTACGTTTTTTCCAAAGCATGCGTCTTAATACAATGTGAATAAGAGCATTTGCAGGCCAGAATTAGCAATCTAGAACTTTATGTATTATGTTCATTTTTCTATACAAAAATGATAATCCAGCCATAAAAATGGTGATTTGATGAATTAAACTTTAAATAAATCCACAAATTGATAAAGCATATGTGTGCCCTGGCTATTTCTAAATTTTCAGTCCTTGAAGTGATTTTAAAGCATTTAGATTTTAAATCTAAATCTGTCTTAGGTTCTGGGTAAGAAAATATGTTGGCTGGTGGACAGCATATGCAGAGGGAACAAGAAATGGGTAGAAGATTGCCTTCCATTCATTAATTCTCCCCAGGAAATGTGCCACTGTATTTCCATATCATTGATGGTTCTTCTCCTAAAGAAACAGCTCTCGTATTTAATGGCCATTACTAGAACCATTACCCCAAAGTCCTTGAAACATCTCAATAACTACATCTACGGGTATCCATAATAAAGACTTCTGAGTTTAAAAAGCATATTCTACTTGTACTTGGCCAGACAGAAATATACATAAAAATAGAGAGGAGAGTATTATCAGATTCTTAGTAATGCTTTACTCTGAAACTACATTTTACACAACAGAAAAGCTAATGAATATAGTAACAGGTACATGAAAGGAGTGTTTTTTAATAGGAATAACAAGAAAAGCTTCTATAGACCTGAGTGCGATGAGAGAAGAGGGTAGTGAATATTAACTCTTTTTTGCTGTCTCCTGCCTCCAGATCAATGGATCTCTGAAGACATGTTTAATGTTTTCATGGCAACATTGTCTTTATTACAATTTTATAACTCAAAATAATTAGAAAGATTTTTTTTTTCTGTCTGGCCAGGCAAAAATGGGGAGTGAACTTGCTACAGTATCTTCAGCTGAGCGTGCTTTAGAATTCCTAAACAAGAATGGGGATTTATAAATTTATAATTTACAAATGTATAAAAGTGAATGGTTAGGGTGTCACTATTAGGGTATCACTATTAGATATAAGAGACTTATATCTCTTATATCTAACAGATACGTTAGATATAATGCTTAGAAAGTAAATGTTACTTGCTGCAGTATGATTCATGTGCACTTATCAAGGCCTGTGAAGATACTATCCATCTCCAAAATACTCCAAGGGGAAGCAGGCAGAAGCGATAACCCACAGTCACTCATACCTCCTCGATGAGCAAAAGTGTCTGAAATATTACTTCCTTTTCTGTCCCAATCATAAAAGGCATCTCAGAGGGTCATTGCTCTATGATGCCTGCTAGGCTGACATCTGTTTTATCATGTCATTCACAAGAAACCCCAGGGAATTCTTTCTAACGTGCTTTCTGCCCGAAACAAGCCTTCTGCTTTTCTGCACAACCATATGCCATTACAGCTCATCTACAGTTTACTTATTAAAGACAGATTAAATCAGCTTGTAGTCTATCATGTGTAATGATTACAAGAGCTGTGCAAATCGTTCAGAAGAAGCATTAAAATAGCCATATCCTCAAAAGGGCTCAATGAGCCTGGGGGCTTTCCCACAGTTACACTCTTTGAGTGTGTGAATACACAGACAACAATTTGGTAGATAACTGATCAACAGCCTTTGAAGCAGCCATGTGAGGCATCTGGAGAAGGTGGATAAACTTCAATAAACTCTGCCCTTCCTACCCATGGGTTCAGAAATCATATGAACCCATGGCTGAGGTAAGTAAGTTTATAACAAATCATGGGTATAAATTATGATTAAGATATTTTAAACATAGTTTAACCCACTGTTTCTCAGCCTCAATGACTTTAAGATGTGTGGGCTTAAACTGGCTGGGGAATTCTGGGAGTTGAAGTTCACACATTTTAAAAATGCTGAAGTTGAGAAACACTTATTTAAATGATAGTCTAGGTTTGTAGTTCTTTCTAGGTCTAGCCATGCCATAATTTAGCATGTGGTGCAAAAAAGATAATTCTCAAGTTTCTCAGGTCACTTCAAGATGATCTTTGGGCATTTTAATTCATGATATGCATGTTCCTTCATGTTTCTCTTTCATTATTTCACTTTGTTTTGGTATTAATTTTGATGATGTGTCAGAGATTCAGTACAAATCAACTAAAATATTCCTTTAGAATCATGTAAAAATAAAAAGAGGTACTTTAATTTCAAAGTTCACAGCATTTCTTCTCTCCAATAAAAATCAGATTTAAAATACTGCTGTGTAAATTTTTTTCTGAATACTGTGAAAATGGTGAGATTTTATATTCAATCTATCACAGAGAATGATTTAAAGGCAGAATACTGTATAGTAATTTGTAAGTACATTAAAACTGTATGAAGAATGGGGCGGGCAGCATCCATATTTGTATGACAACGTGCCAACATGTGCCCTGCATTAAAAATAAATAAATAAATAAAACGAGAAAATAATGCCATCTGAAGAAAAGAACCAAAATCACATAACAGAAAAATTATGTTTGCCCTTGCAAGTAAAAGGTTTATTTTTGCAAGCTGCCACTCTAGGTTGAAAAATGGCAAAGTGATTGTAGAGTACATATGTAATAGAAGCCTGTTTGTAAAACACAAGTAAAAGGCAAATTCATTTTCATACTGTAGATTCATTTTTTAAGAATTGGTGTGTGTTACTCAAGTCAACTTACAGGTCTGAGACTAAAGCTATTTTTAATGATACCCAGTAACACCTCTAAAGTCATACTCTAGTGAGGCAAGGCATTAAAATGTCACCTTCTTTTAGTATAGCTATAATTCAGTGACCTTATTCAGAATCATAGCTCTCTTCTAACTGGATGCTAGCAATAAGTTAAAGTTAGGTGTTCTCAGAAAGCTAAATAGAGTTGGAACTGGTTAGTATTTGGATGAGAAACTACCAGAAAATACCAGGGTTGTAAATCAGGAAAACATAATTGAAGGTGAAATTCTTCTGTATTGCTGCCAGAAAAACTACATGGAGGAATCTATGAAGCAACCAGGAGTTGAGCTCAACTGAATTCTTAGATTTTTTTTATTCTAAAAACTCTAAAAATATATTCCACACCATGAGCAAATATGTATATCTTTTATTTCCCTGATTCTTTTCATCTTTTACCCATCTAGTTATTTCTTCACCTAAGAAAGAGACAGAAACAGAGATAAATATAGAAACCATTCCCAGTACAACCACAGTGATTCAACAGTTTTAAAGCTATGAGAGGAGACACAACACTTGGGTAAGGTCCTTTAAACTAAAACTTAATCCCAGCAAATTGGAGGTATTGTGGGTGGGAGGAAGAAACAGGGAAAATAGTTTTATCTTTATTCTGGAGTAATCTTTAACTGTTTGCTCTCTCAGATAAAAGCTCGTGTTAGACCAGACCTAAGGGTGAACCCAGTGAATCTTCCACAATGCCTATTGGGAGATTTATTTATTCAGGGAGGTGGGGTTGGATAGCACTTTACTGAAGGATCAGATTTCAACATTTTCTCACTAAGTCCAATTTTTAGTATCAAAATTAACTTTTTAGTAGGACATAGAAAATGAAAGTAATTAAAAAGCAATTATACACATTTAAGAAGTCTTCCTTTTCTGGCACAAAATAAAAGGATTTAAAACAGATAAAGTAGTAGAAATTCACAATAACCAATTGTATATAAAAACTGATACTACACGAATGATCCCAATAGAAAAGTAAACTACTGTAGTTTGCTATATTAATCGGTTTGAGAATGGATATTTTAGTCAACAGGACTGGGTATGACTTTGATGCAAGGGTCTGAGATTAGTGACTTCTTGTATAATATTAATAATTCACAGTAGATATAAAATTATTTGGACAAGGTTTTTGAAAATCTCACTGAAGGATTGAAGATTCTTTCCAAAAATGTACTGTTCTATTCAATATATTTTTTCCTATTTGGTACATTAACTCTTACATAACTATTTTCTAACTACTTCTCCCTTAGTCCATAAACAATAACATACACACACTGTATATAAATTTATAAACTATATAAAGTATTGTACAATTTGGTACTCAAGTATTGCACAATTTGGCATTAAAGATATGGCTGCTAAAGCTGATACATGAACCTGATCTATGTAACTGAAAAGGAAAAGGAAGATTTTAAAAATTGCAATTGATTTTTCCAGAAAGTATATGATATCCTTAGTAAGAAGACAGAGGTCAGAGACCTGGAAAAAATCCCCAGTGCTTTTCAGAAAAAGGAAGTAGCTAAATTTGTAGTGTACAAGAATTCACAAGCAAGTTGCTGACTTTGAAGTTGCCTATATACACCTAATATTTGGGGTCTGCAGAAGAGAGAGCAAATGCTAAAATGTAGCTTATAATTATGACCTACAAGAGCCGTAATTCACAGCAACACTTCTTGCCTCCAAAGCTTTCCTAAACTTTCAGTTCTCCCCTTTTTGAGCCAATGTACTTCACAGCTGCAGCTAGAACGAAATGGTAGAGTCAGCCAAAGTCCATTTAAACAATCAGAGTTGTGCCATATAGGGAGGAGTGGTTAGAGACCATGGGACAGCAGAAACAACCTTATGTATCTGCTTGAGTAAGGAAGGAAGGTCCTCTTTCAGTGTTTTGGCCCTGCCTGTCTGCCATATAATTGGAAGAATTATATCATTGGCAAGCTAATGGTAGCTGGGGCTGCTGGGAATTGCTATTTAGGAAGATCTGAAGAACTTTAGGTTCCTCAATCTGTCAGTTTTCATACAGTAGTAAATGTTAGTTCTCCAGGCACACAATCCCAAATTCATCAGTTGGCTAAACCTGACAGAAGATTCTCAGACACAACTTGGCTAGATTGAAATCTTCATTACAGACAAGAATGAAGCCTTATAAACAGATTATTTGCCCACAGCAATGGGGGGAAAAAAGTCAAAGCCTTTATATAGATTTTGCTCCACACTTAAGTTCTAGGGTTTTTCCTTCATTTTCAAGTTAACTGGTTCATGGTTGCTCTCTTGAAACCTTGTGAGTCAGCTGATATGGGTACATCAAAGTTCCATCTAGCTTGGAATCAGCTGGTTCTTGCCCCATCAGCTTCATCCTTTACAAAACCTTCATATTGAAGGACAATGTTCTGAGCTACAAAAACCAGAATATCAATAGATGGCAGGAAGGAGTCACTATTTTTTCCCCTATATTTCTGCTGTTACTTTTGTAGTCCATACGTGGTGGCTTTAATGGTATCAGATATTATGAATTACTTGCAGGAAAGGGGAGTGAAGGGAGGAAAGTCTTAGTTCACTGGCAGAAAAGGCTACAGTATGAAGTATTAATTTTAAGGTCACAAGAGCTGTCTGACAGATATACCATAACAGCAAATTGAATGTACAAGTAGTCCCCAGTTTAAGAATGAGTTCTGTTCCCAAGGTCTGTCCTTAAGTTGAATTTGTATGTAAATCGGAACAGTATTATTGTATAATACTGTATAAGTAGTGTTGTGTAATAAACTCGAACCATTGTGTATTTAATTCGAATCATTGTATATTTAACTCAAACTTTGCTACAATAGGCTCCGTTCTTAACTATGGGTTGTCTGTAACCTGTGCATTCTTAACTTGGGAACTACCTGTATTTCAGAACTAGGTAGGGCTAGCTATAGGGTGAAGAAAGATCTGACCAGACACACTGAAGGACTGAAAAACTGAACTTATTAGTAACTTTGAAAAGAAAAAGGATTAAGATAAAGATGGGAAAGCAATAAATATATGGCATAGTAACAACTGGTTACTTTTTCCTCAGGCAAAACATTTCAGTCATTTAGGAGGAAAGAAGAGTTTTCATAAAATGAGCAGAATTTTTTTAGGGAGAATCGATCTAGTCCTGCCTGTAGCAGCAATAGATGGAAAGCAACTATGACAGAGAAGACTCACAGACAGCAAGGCCAGTGGGAATCTACTCTGTACAATAAAGTATACTTTGTTAAATGATTTGGTAGCATTGCTTAATGGCAGTAAATTGTACCAAATTCAAAGCTATTTACTTCCAAATCAAAATGCCTAGACAAAGGCAGTTAGGCTTGAGGGGTAACTGGATAAGAGCCATTTCCACTGAAGGCCAGAGCCCTTTTTTGTACAAATAAAATCATTAAACAACATTACTCAAAAAGAAAAAGAAGAAAAGAAAATATCTCACTAAAGAACAATACCTTTCTTGTTATCCCTTGAAGATCCACACGCATCTGCAGACAAGAGCTATTTATTTCTGCATAAATTCTAGGAAAGCTAATGTCACCACAGTTACTGCCATTTCTGTACAGGAGATGTAAATCAACTATCAAATTAAATCACAATTTTCTTCATGGCAAAGCTCTGCTCGTCAAAAGCAACTTCAGAAAAAAATTTCAAAACCTGCTAACTTCTACACTGTTACACTGTTGCTAATAATTAGAAAGACCACTTGCATTTGCAAAGTAAATAGTGTTGAGATATATATATATATATATATATATATATATATATATATATATATATATAATTTTATAAATACTTTAAAATAGTTTTCCTCATTAAAATGTTAGTCCATTTTGTATCCACTATAAGTATCACCTTCAGAGAACACAAAATAAACTTTGTAATGGCCAATGATAAAGAAAGCAACTTTTCTTATAGCAGGCAGTTACATCTTCTTGAGTTGGAACACATCTTCTCTTATAAATAGGAAATATGTTCAATTTCTTCTGAATGTTTTGGGACCTATTTCAGCGTTCACTGACTATAGCACAGAAATGCAAAGGCACAAAATGGTTTCACATATTCTGTCATCTCATATCTTTATTCTAAGCTATATAAAAGGAATGCTTTAGTACAAAGAATGGCATGTCATGGATTGGGTCAAGGTTTTAGAAATAATTAAATAAAGACCTACTGAAATCAGTGAAGATAAATTAACACGAGTTCTACTAGTTTCAACAGATCGTTTATGAATGTTTGATTCAGCTCTTATTGATAGATTAAATAAATAAATAAATAAATATGTAAGCAAGCAGGAATGGGATCCACAAAGATGTATCTTGAAAAACAATGTTTGTAAGTGGAAACAAGTAGAAATTAAATCTAGATAAGGCAGAGGTGTTTTGGATCAATAGGAAACTGGATTTGGGGACTTTCCTTTAGCCTGTTCTGGATTGCATCCCACCCCCCTGAAAAGGCAGGGCCAACTGCAGCTTGAGAGTATTCCTTGATCCTCAGCTATCACTAGATTTGCAGGTGATGGCTGTGGTGAGAAGCCTATTTGTACATCACTGAGTCTGTGGCCTATCTCCAGGGAAAAACTCCACCACTGAAAGTTCTTGTGGAATCAAAGTCACTGATCTGAAATAGCTCAATGCAAAGAAACTAGTCACCCAACTACAGCAGCAGCAAGACAGTGAATCTAAGTGGGTTTGTTGGCAGGTTTGTCTTAATCCACTTCTGAAACCACAAAAACAATCATTTCCCCTTTTTCCATGAGATCCCTAATCATGCACCCAGGGTAAATGAGAACCCATACGACGTATGCAGCAGCCCTACTTTTGCAATACAAGTAAGAATGGGGGGAAAACTCTATGTAATCTATACATTTTGCAGCTGCAGTTAAAAGCAGCTCACCGTTATTTCTCTTAATTAGTTGTCTAATTCAATTTGCCGTTGACATCTATCAAAGCCAAGGTAACACATCAGTCATGCCGATAGTTCCAGAGCTGAATAAACTGGGAAAATATTCATTCACAGAAGTGTGCAGTGCTGTGGATTTCAAGGCAACGTAGCACCTTTGAAGCTAAACTACTGTACAGCCCTATTCATTATGCTACAACTAATGAAAAAGGATTTTAGTCTATGTCTTTTAAATTTTAAAATATGTTCTTTATGATACTACATCAATAGTTAGACTGATATAAAGAGAGTGATTAGTGAAGCAAAGCCCCTGGAAAATATATTTAAGCAAGCAGACCAACATGAAGTCTTGTGGAAATCCATTTAAATAGTTGGATATTTCCACTTACAATTCAACTCTGCTGGATACTTCAATTCATGAATAATAACAACATAAAAAGGGCCATGCCAGGGCTTCCTTACTGTTCAGAAACTTACAATAAGCAATTCTTTTTGATTATTATTCCAATACTTTTTTTTAAAAAGTAGGGAAAAGAAAACTGCCTAATCAGATGTACAGACTGTGAAATCAGAAAGAGAAAGGAAATCCAATGCGTAAGAGCATCATTTTGTTGCTTCTTGCAGTTATATTATGCAGAATAGTGCTTGACATTTTTGAATACAAAGTTTATTGCAAAGTCTAATAGGTTCCCCAGAGTTCCATTCACAATTTCACTATTTTCTCATCTAATTCTGGCTTCATGACAATATTCTAAACAATGCACAACCTTAATAGAATGCCAAAGTAATATGCCTGTTTCTAGAGAACAGTATTAGCTATGATAGCTTAAGCAAGAAATACTGGCTTATCCCTGAAAATCATTAATAGCGAAAAGAATGGTTTAAAAGAAATCCAAATCTGTGACAGGACCAAAAGAAATTACAGTCCATTTTAAAATTTACAGGTCTTGAAAATCATCATTTGAAAAGTAACATAGTAAAAACTAGCAGTGTGTTATAATTTAGAATTTGAAACCAGAATTAAAATTTCAGCCATGATAGAAACTGATTCATTTGATTAAATGTTTAGGACTTGTGTTCCTAAGACAGAATAGTTAATGCAAGCATTTTTGGTTTACAGATGCTGTACTATAATGAAAAATTAAGTTTTAAGAATGGATATAAAAGTTATAATTCTAATGCTTACTTAATAGTACTTTCAAACTTACTGAAATGAAGGCAACTGATTTTCAGGCATGTGTGTTATGATCAGAGTAATAACATAAGGATAGAATCATCATATTCATTTGATTTACCCTAATAATTACTTGTGAATTGAGGAGGCTCACACAAAGAAGAACATAAGATACTTCCTTCTATCCCAATGCACCTACCTATTTCTGTTAATTCTGAGCCCCCCCCCCTTTTTTTTTCTTTTGTCCATATAGCCATTAGCAGTCAAGATCAACTCATGGAAGTATTTCTTCTGGTTTAATTTATAGGAAATTAATTTTAATTGGTAGCTATAAATTTTGCCCTTTTTGGAGTGTGCATCCTAGTAAATATATATTGTCCCTATGTGATTAAGATTGCATGGAGAATACAACCTCAGTTCTAGTTCTTCCAGTTGATGGAGAGGGTAGAAGGGTCATACAATGGCCCACAAAGGGCCAATAATCATGGGCTTTCCTCTCTCCCTCCATCCAATTCTGATCATGTCATGATTAACAATCTCAGGGAACAAGGAGCAAATGTGAACACAGCAGCCCTTGTATTGTATTTTCTTGCCTCCCTCCTAACAGATATTCTACTATAGCATGTCCAGATATTATCAAGGTATACATTTCACCCTGCAGATGAACAAGGAACAAGTATATGATAAAGAAAGGTATGATGTGTAAATTAACTAAATACCCAAAGGAATGAAAACATTCACATGTGATAACTGATTGCATATTCTTTGTACCCTAGAGTTCCGCTCTTATGAAATGATTTAAGTACAGATTTCAATGTCAATGTTGGAACTCTGCAAAAGACGAAAAATAATGCAATGAAGTATTTTATGTCAAGTCAAACCATTAGTTCAGCTACCTGGCATTTCTTACTTGGTTACAAGGAGCTGTCCAGAATTTCAGTACAGCCTTTTCCCACTGTGGCCTGAATTTTCAACCAAACTGAGCTGGAGGTTCATGTGTTTTACTCTTGAACCAAGGGCTTTCCCCCTAAACAACATGGGAATTGTTTTGTAAAGATAGAATTAATAAAGAAAGCAGCTTATCTTGTTAGGCAGCCTTCAGTCACGCAAGTACTAAACGTTAATAAGAATTCAGGTGGCTTGCTAGAACCAGATTCAGAGGAAGTCCATTTTTTTTCTTAGATTTATCCCAATTTACTTACATGAACAATGGTCCCAATATAAATAATACTTTAATATCAAGGTCTGTTTCAAAGTGTTTGCAAAACCGTTATGCTCTAGAATATTCTTATATCAACCTTGTATTCTCTAAAATTCTTTGCTTCTTTCAACATTTTACAGAGGCAGTCTTATATTAATGTTTTCGGTGTCTTAAATCTGTGGATTTAATGGCTTTTCCACTGTTGCAATGGCAGATCTATGACTTCTCAAAATTTAAAGCAAACATCACTCAGGCAGGAAAGCCTGTAGCACCAGAGTGTTACTGAAAATATATTTTGCTCAATTGTTTTAGTCTTTTATTTAAATTTAAGTATATTTTATTGTTTATATGTGCTTGCTAACCTGTAGACACTTTTTTAACACTCGCAGAAATGAATATTTTCTTTTAATGCTAATTCTCCCTTTCCGGCATATGGAAATCTTGCAAGTTTTCTCTGCAAACAAGACATGGTGAATCTGTGACCTACCTGATGCTGTTGGACTACAGTTTCCAACAGCTGTGACTCTTTGCCGTTACTCTCCGTGGCTGATAGAAGCTGTAACCCAATAATGTTGGAGGAGTCATATAGTCTAACAAGAACATGGAGAATATAAGATATAACCAAAAGAACAGCAGGCAGCAGAGGGATTTAGTTCTCAATGATTTTCATATACACAGTTAAGAGAAGGATTTAAGATAGATAATAGGACATTTGGAATTGAGCAGCAGAAGCCAGAATTTGAAGCTGAACTATGAACAAACGATGAACGTGTAATTGCTAAAATGTACAAACTTTTATTTGAAATTTGAAACAGAAGAAGAACAAGTGAAATAGTATATGATAAAATGGGCTAAGAACTTTGGATGTAACATATTGTTGGAACAGTGCAAACATATGTGGTTAAAAGGACTGAAATTTATATTATATTATAACTTAGAAGAGAATTTTTATAAGATGATGCACTGCTGTTATACAACTCCAGAAAAATTGTCTAGAATGTATAAAGGTACTCCAAATTTATGTTGGAAATGCGGACAACATGTTATCATGCCTGGTGGACTTGTAAAAAAGCCAGAAAATGTTGGGTTCAAATACATACAATGATGCAAAGAATTTTAAAAATTAATATTCAGCTGAAAGCAGAACTTTTTTTTTGCTGGGATTAATGGACAGACAATTAGAAAAGAGACGCAGAAGACTATTCTTATATATGATTACTGCTGTGAGACTGTTATATGCACAAAAATGGAAAGACTTTAAAATACCCAAAGTGGAAGAATGTTTGGTGAAGATGATGGAACTTTTTCTTTCTTTTCTACTTCTCTCTTTTTGTTTCTTCTTCACTTACTTATTACTTTTTTATTCCTCTTATTTTCAAACTTTCTTAATAAAATTATATATATATAATTTTTATTAAGAAAGTTTTCAACAGAATAAAAAGCAGTACAAGCTTTAAGCTGAAAGTCTATGCGTGTGTGTGTGCGCGTACATGTGTGTATATGAAGAGCCATATATTCCACATTCCTGTTCTAGATCTTGATTACAAAGTTCATTCCAGAGAAAAAAGCACCGTTCATTTTCCCTGTACATTACCTTTGATTAGGTTCATTCTTTCTGTTATTATACAAGTATTCTAACCCCCCATTATTTATTTTTGAGATCCATCCTTTACTTTCTACTGTTCCTTTACATTCTACTATTCAGGTGAATATCAATAGTTATTTTCATGCCTGTGCATCATTGCAATAATTCATTGCCTGGATCTTTCCCAGCCCTACTTCTACTGGTTTGACCGAACTTCTTTGCAGTTTCATCTAATATCATTAATAACCTCTCATGAAATAATTTGACCCATTTTGCTTTTAGAAACTCCTGTTCTATTTTATTTTTCTCTACATGCCTTCTCCTATCTTCTGTTCTGCATATCAGTTCTTTAGATAAAACTTCTACTTCATATTCCATTTTCTATATATATTCTTATACTCTTTCCAGCACAGATCTGGATACTTCAAATTAAATTTATAAAGCTGCAGATTTCAGCTGCTCCTCATCTGATGTTTTTGATTTATTGCCATAACCCTGCAGCACCTCTGAGCTGAGCCAAATATGAACCCTCTCAAACATTTTACCCAGTGTTTGATTTTTCCTCTTGCTTTTCAGATATAAATAGGTAAATCCCAGCTAACTTGGATCTCCATAGATAAATCTATTATTCTGGATATTTCTATGTTCTGTGTTTCTGGAACATTTCTATAAATATCATATTTGTATTTATACTTCAAAATATTTTTAGCCCTTTCCAACCAAAGCTTCTAAGGAAGCTTAAATGTAGCACATCTTCTTATGCTACATGAGGTTAACTTCCTCACAAAGAATGGATATAGTCTAGAAATGTTTCTGGTTATGTATCACTCTCTGGTCCCCCAGATTATGACAGGAACACCTTTAATCAGCTTCAGATTACATTGCTATGCCAACTGTGCTCCTTCTTGGGGAAAAAAAGGCCCTTAAAATATAATGCATACACTGATAGCTTTCTGGCTTGATTATTGCAATGTGCTGTGTGTAGGATGATCTTTGCCTCTGATCCCAAGCTTCAATTAGTATAAAACTCAGTGGCTAGAATTTAGTACAGACTTCACCTATGTTAAAAGCACTGTTCTTGCTGTCAATTTATTTCTGAATGAATCACAAAGTGCAGATTATTACATTTGAAACCTTCCATGACTCTTGGGCCTCGGTCATTGAGAAAACATCTTTTTCTATATGACTTCTTTTCCACACTCATTGTGGCCATTGGTGAGGTGCAGTGACATTTTTCATGGGCTATTCTTCCATCAACTCAGAGCTCAGCTCTCTCATTAACACTTACCTTTTGGCATGCACCCCTAAATGTTGGTGTTGCAGTGTTAGAAGTATTTTAAAAAAAGAAAAACTTAAGTGACGATAGTCTTAACTCAGTTGCAGTGTAAAAGTTACTTATTAATTCTGTTCTATGTAGTTATTATAAACTACTGTGAGACTGCAGAAGTCAGCAGTATAAATAATTAACAACAAATAAAGAAGCTAGAGAACTTCTGTTTGATTTAAGAATTACCAATACCGCAGAAGCCGGTTTGGGTATTATACCTAAGCAAAAAATATCAACCATTGTAGAGGACATATAGACATTGGTCTAGATGCTACACTGATTCCATCTTAAAGATCCCCAGTACCCATGCCTTCATTGTTCCTATACAATCACAGCTGAACCAAAATGTCTGAACAGGGCTTTACTTCATAAAATAAGATTTCCATCACCCAGTAAATTCTACATCTCTTCAAGCAAATGTGAGCAGAAGCTGGTTTTAAAGCTCCAGGGTCGACACTAAAAGAATATAAGCGAAGGTACTGGGAACATGGTCTGCTGCTATACAGAGCTTAAAAGGTGAAGAATATAAATAAGCACTTCACAGAATGAGCTAAACTGAATTTCAGCAATAAAAATAAGTATTGGAGATCAAAGCAAGCACCAAATGTATATTTTGTCCATATGCTTTGCCTATAAGGCAGAAAACAATTCACAAGACAATAAGGAAATGGATAGCTTTTGTGCCATCAGCCCCAACTTAATTGCCATTTTTTAAAAGACTGAAGATCTGATTACAGACTGTTCCATATTATGTCTGCTTCAACTTACGACAGACGGAAATGTTTATCTATTCTACTCTGAATTCAAAGAGAAAGCTGCTATTTGATTTTTCCTCATTTCCCTGCCATCTCCAAGCTTCTTTGAGAATGTCTAAACCACCAGGAGAGATTCTGTGATTTGTAAACATAAGGAGGGAATTCCTTTTCCATTCAGATTACAAACCAGGGTCATGAAATATCAAGTAATGCGAATATGAGACATAAAAAATGTTCAACAATGACCCAATCTTCAAATTTTACAAGCAACATTTGGAGGGCTATGTGAAATCAAGGGACAAAAAATAGATTGACAGCCTGTGTAACTGAACAAAAATGTTCAAAGCAACATCAGATTAATACTACATTTAAGGATAATCTTTTATCCACTTTAACTATTATTGAAATCAATAATCAATCATTAGCAATACTAGAGCAAGTCTGTACACACTGATGTATATTGTGAGAAAACATACCAAGTGGGTAAATATAGCATGAGCTCTAATTCACTGAGTCTTTGGGATATGTGGTGACCAAAAAAATAGGAGGTGGAAGAAAAAACTTGTTAGTGATTATTATTCCTTCAATCTCATTGCTTGTATGTTTTGGACAACCCTTTGGCTTTCCTCTTTTTCAAAAAAACAGTAATAAATTAAAAGCCAGGTGCTAACATTTGCTACAGATGATGAACAAATACGTATTAAAATGAGAAAGACAAAGAGAGCTCCATGTCTGTAAACACTGATTCAGAGACAGCACAGCAAGAGACTTACATCTCTGGTGAGAGTTATAATAGACTCCAATCCTACAGGGTGGAGCAGCTGAAAACAAAACAGCCAGCGCAATGAGTGATATTTTTCCCTATCCAAGCAGACACAGCTGTGGTTAAAATATACTCTTTATTTTCAGAAGCCGTAGTGAAAGTCCACTTATATAAATGATTTAAACTGTTCATCTGTACTTAGCATCACAGCAGGTAGATAGCACTTCCAAATAACATTTGGAAACCAAATTCTTACATATAGTAAAATAATTAATACTTCAAACCACCACACCACTCAACTGATAATGGCTTAAGCCACAGCTGCCTTGAGATGGAAAGAACTCTGCAAATAACATTCGTAATAAATCATAACAGTCATGAATTTGCTAGCACTTTCACACAAATAATAGGACACAGTCTTAGGTTAGAATGTAACGTTGTTAAACCAAATACTTGCTTACTAGTAAAGATTTCCATATGAATAAACAATGAACTATTATATCCAATAAAAGGGTACCAAGCCTGTATTATTATTATTTCCAATAAAAAGTCTGATGGTTTGTGATTTAAGACTGCTGTAAATATTAATCTTTTCTTCAGTGTTCCCTTAGATTGTGTCTGGAAATTTTCTGGGTAGGAAACTGTGGGCCTCCTGTGTTGCTGAAAGGTTTATTGTTGTTATTCATCATCATCAACATCCCCCAGTGAAGCACTAGCTTGATGTGGTTGTGGGGCTTGCATGCTCCAAGGAGGATGAGAGCTATGCCAGAGGTTCAACCATATCAGACAGTTTACTATTACTATTATTTATGTTTATTATTGGCAACTGTTTTAAGAAACATTGGGAGGGCTACATGAAACAAAAAAGAAATAAAAACAGATTGACAGTCTGTGTAACTGAACAAGAATTTTCAAAGTAACATCAGATTACTACTACATATAAGGTTAATCTTTTATCAGTTTTAGCTATTATTGAAATCAATAACCAGTCATTAGCAATGGTAGCCAATATAATCAGACTCATCAATTACAATAAACAATAGAAGTTTCTATCTAATGATTTTACTGTTTTTTGGTTAGGGTCACACTAATGAAGCTCTGCTTAGTTGACTAATATTAACCATGAATCTTGGATAATGAAAAATCAAGAACAGACAGGAACAGGAACACGAAAGGAAAAAAAAAAACGCTTTGTTAGAGAAAGGTTTTTGGAGCAAGTTGCAAAGTAGCATCTGGAAGTTTTGGTCTTTAGTGGTTTGCTATGCTTTCTGCTGTTTTGTGATATTGTCTAGGAAAATATTGCTTGCCTCCATTTCTGGCAGCTCAATTTCTTTATTTGGGAAGAGGCACACTATAAAGGCAAAAGGAGAAGAGGACGGCAGAGGATGAGATGGCTCGATAGCATCACTGAAGCAATGAGCATGAAACTGAGCAAACTCAGGGAGGCAGTGAAGGACAGGAAGGCCTGGCGCAATATGGTTCATGGGGTCAAACCAGTCAATCTTAAAGGAAATCAACTCTGATTGCTCATTGGAAGGATTGATAATGAAGCTCAAGCTCAGATACTTTGGTCACCTAATGTGAAGAGAGGACTCTTTGGAAAAGACCCTGATGCTGGGAAAGATTGAAGGCAAAAGGAGAAGGGGCGGCAGAGGATGAGATGGCTAGATAGCATCACCGAAGCAATGAGCATGAAACTGAGCAAACTGAGGGAGGCAGTGAAGGACAGGAAGGCCTGGCGCAATATGGTTCACGGGGTCACGAAGAGTCGGACACGACTTAACGACTGAACAACAACAACAACACTATACTACAGGCTCATCTTTGCAACTGTTAGTTTGCTCAAAACCCACAGGGAAGAGGGACTTTAAGATCATCAAAGTCCCTCGGAGGGTACAGAGCACCCTTTCTGCACACAAAAAACTCCAGAGCAGGGATCAGTCCAGGATGCGTCACATGATTTTGCAGTGCGGACACGCCTAAATAAATGCGTAAGAATGCATTTTGTGACATGTCAGCATTCTTATCTGATCTCTCATAAAATCGATATTCCCATGATATTTTTGCTATTTTTTAAAAGGGGGAAGCATATAAATAGAATCTGTCTTGGGGAAGTGGTGTGTTTTATGGTGCCTCCAAGGTCTACATTGCCGTCCTTTGATCTCAATTCAGTACAGGACCTTCTTCATATAGGAGGGAAACAAGAAGACATCCATTCCCTGTTCCACTTCTGGAGTAACTGCTTCCTTAAAACTTGTCACCAGATTACCTTACCTTCTTGCAGCATTTTAAAAAAAAATCTTTTATAACATTTAAAACTTTCAATTTACCTCAAAGCACTTCTTGGTATTTATTGTATTTAAGCACTCATAATTTGGATTCCAATACCATTACAATCAATCACCAGTCCCCTGGTGATCCATTAATGTAGCTTTCTTCACAGCAACTTGGATGCAGTTTGCCAGTGCGGTGCCTTCTCGTACAATATTTTTACTTCCCTATCTAGCCTACAGCCCTTGTATTCCTTGAGGTCTCCTGTCCAAATACTAATCTTCTTGACCCTGTATATTTCTGAACCCAGACATGGATTGACATATATTCGGTAAGAAGTAGGCAGAGCAGCAGCACGCACGTGAATGAGACTGGAATTTTCCCATTTTTCCTATTCTGGGGAAGTATCGGGAATTTTCCTTTGTTCACTTTCCAATGTGTGGAGTCTATTTTAGGGTGACACAACAGTTTTATTGGTTTTCTCTTCTAAATAAAGAGAAAGCTTTGAGGCTGACTTCTGGTAACATGCTGAACCACTAAGATTTGATTACAAAGGATGCTGTGAAACTCAGTACTTATTTTATCATGCTAAATGAATCAACAGAGGAAAAATACAAATATCCACAACAGCATTAAAGGAGCAACACAAACCTCTAAACTGATTTGAAATTCAGTGTTGTGGTTACAGGGGACAACCTATAGTCTGCTAGTTACGGACAACCCATTTGCTAACAATACCGGGAAAGACAGTGGATGGTATTAAATGATCTGAACTATTTTTTGAGATAGAACACCACAGCTAGTCATATTCTTTTCTTTCTTTGAACGACAGCACTTTCCTGCACATACACACTGAAAAAATCATAAGCTTTCAGAAGGACGTTTTAATGCATAATTGATGGTTACTATTCAAGAAAAACAAGATCAAAAATTCTGAAGCATTCAGAAGTATAAAGGAAAGACAGGACTTCAGGATTATGGCATTACTCATAACAAAGATAAAATGAAAAAAAAATAAGAATTTAATTTTGTTTACTATTAAGCAGCTCCATTAACCTGGTCAGATCTTACACACCTCTTTCACTAATTGCTATCTTCCGTAATTTGCTCCCAACTTTCAGTGGGGTGATTGACTGTAAGGTGCTCCACCAGCAAAAGGTTGGAATAAGTATAAGATGGCATTGAAACAACTGATATTTGCCAGCAGTAAATCAGCAGTTGTACTTACTCCAATTGCAAATGAAAAAATCAGAGTCTATTATATTGCTATTTACAAAATAGTGCTGATCTTATAACAATGGCTGAGAGCTCACAAATGTAGACTCATATCCTTTAATGTTGTCTTTCTTATTATTTTCTCTATTCCTGATTTTGTTATCAATATATTATAGTGCTTCCCCCTGTTGATAGGAAGCCAGCAAAACAGGTACCTAGAGCTGGGACTTTGACAATAAAACAGCCACCCACCACCCATCACCTCAAAAAAAGTTGGTCTACAGGCTTGCTTTATTCTTCACTGGTACAATCTGGGTACGACATGACATTCAGACAGCTCAGAGCCTTGCATGGGCCATTGTATTTACCGATCCCCAATATCTGCCAGTTTGAACTGTGGTGCTGGAGAAGACTCTTAAGAGTCCCCTGGACTGCTAGGAGGTCAAACCAGTCAATCTTAAAGGAAATCAACCCTGATTGCTCATTGGAAGGATTGATAATGAAGCTCAAGCTCAGATACTTTGGTCACCTAATGCGAAGAGAAGACTCTTTGGAAAAGACCCTGATGCTGGGAAAGATTGAAGGCAAAAGGAGAAGAGGACGGCAGAGGATGAGATGGTTAGATAGCGTCACTGAAGCAATGAGCATGAAACTGAGCAAACTCAGGGAGGCAGTGAAGGACAGGAAGGCCTGGCGCAATATGGTTCATGGGGTCACGAAGAGTCGGACACGACTTAACGACTGAACAACAACAACAAAAATATCTGCCAGAGTCCTGCAGGTAACAGAACTTTTTAGGACTGGAATCTCTCCTTTCCTTCCTAGTCATGTCCTGTATTCAGACAAGTCATCAGCTGAGGCAGGGCAGTTCAAATGGTGCAGTTACAGGGAGGAACATGGACAGCATGAACCTATGGTTAGTATTGTGTATTGATCTCTCATGTAAAGCACAGGAAGGAAGATTCAGGAAAGAAGAGATCAAAGACATACACAAGAATCAATAGTTCACCCCTAATCACTTAACAACAGCAACAAGATGGGGAAATGTTACATCTGCATCAATGTTATCTCTGCAATCTTATTTTTAAGTGCAGGAGTTTAGTCTTGTATAGACTTCAGCACCATTATTTTTTCAAACATAAGCTATTCCTTTTTGTTTTTTCTGGGCTGGAACTGAAGAATCAGGCACACAATTTGATATGCTTTGTTTATTGCAATCCCATCTAGGCATTAAAATGCACTGTTTAAAGAGATGATTTCCCTTACTTTCTGTGGGAAGGGATTTTATAGTTGGAGTGCTATGTTCTTTTCTCTTCTAGCTTTCCTATAGCTGCCAAAAAATCAAGACGGACATATCAGTGAAGTCATCAGGAATTAAGCTTGACTTGAGGAAATCTTTATCTTTAATTAATATTAGTGTGAAGACTTGGACTACAATCCCATACTCAGTTGGGTTGCTCTGGGCAAACTAATGACACATATGAGACAGAAGTCAGTTGGGCTGGAATTTTCCCTTTTTCCCCTACATTGAGGGAGTAGTGGTGTTTGTGTAGAATAAAATTATCATTTCCTCATATTTCACACTAGTGCTGAATTTTCCATTTTAAAGTGGAATAAAGACTCTGTGAATGCGCTTCAAAAAACAGTCATATATTATTTTCTAGATGAATGTTTGGGTGATGATTCCCACGTTGTTGTCACAGTAAATACATAGTTGAATCAGGTTTCAGTCTGAGTTCCACAGAACAAGGTTCTTCATTCAGTTTCTGGCTTTGTAACTCGAAAAAAGCAACAAGTGGAACTCCTACAGTAGATCAATCAACAGACTTTATTTGTGCAGAAATCTGAGTTTATTTATGCACAGACCTAGACTAAATTCCCCCCCTCAACCAACAGCCACAGTAGTCTCATAAAAGAGGTATCTCACAGGCACTTTGCTCAAGAGCCTTTTCAACTTCTATGCTGTTAAAAGCAGCTGTTTTCAGAGCAAATTCCTTGTTTTTCCCCTTCACCTTGATTCATAAAAGCTTTTCCCTACTTTGAATTAATTAATTCTACCTGTAAATTCATACATGTTTTAAAAACACTCATTTACATCACAAAGAACAGACTCACACTCACACAGAAGCTCAATTAAACTGCTTTAGAACAGTTGCACAGATGAACTTCTCATCCGTTTTGCCTCTTCACTCTGTGTATCACAGCAATGTTCTTTTCATGTGTGTTCCTATTCACAGCCACTTTCATCTCCTCAGGGCTGCGCAATCTGGATGCAGAGGATCTGTGCATAAAAACCAGCGTTCCCCAGCCAGGTGCTTTCCAGCTGAGTGGTCTATAACTCTGATTATCCTTAGCTAGTACAGCAAACACTAATGATGATTGAGCTGAGCTGCCTTTACAGCCCAATACACGTGGAGTCAATACAATACAAAACATGTGCTTCCACAGAACTCAGTTCAGTACAGATGTTTCCCAAAAGCCTAATGCTAGTATAGCATATAATGTATCTATCCACAAAACCCCTGCCAATTTGAATGTGAGCAGAAAGGTAAAAGAAGGGGAGGGGGGGAGCATCACCAGGAGAAAAAGGGTTTGGTCTACTCAGAAGAAAGTCCCATTGTTTTCAGTTGGTTTATTGTGACATAAATGTGAATGGGGGGGTTGGCCATTGCTCAAAATGCAAAGGGAACAATATAGAGCAGTTGGACAACAGTGACAGCCCATCTTTAGTATTTCATAAAAATTATATCTAATAGACCATTTAGCAGAGAAAATATGGTAAGGTTTCACAACCGTTAGAGAACCCTAAAACTGAACTTGTATAAAAGCCAGGCAAAACATACTACAAAAGGGAAGCTATATGCTGTTCCCCCATCTCTTCATCTTTATCGAGAGTGACAATTCATAGTCTTTCCCCCAACTGTATGCTATCAGTAGTTGTAACAAAAGAAGAAATGTTGAATTCCAAATTCAGATATACATGTTCAAACCTTCTAACCTTCTACTCTGTGTGTGAGAGAGAGAGAAAGAGAGAGAGATTGAGATTTAGCACTTCTTTTTATAAGAAATGGACACATTTTCCTGAGATGACTATCAGATCTATCTGTTACCACATTTATGAAGCTTTCGTCAAACTGTGACTTGGTAGTTCAGTCTGGGTCATCTGTGCAATTAAGTGACGTATACTTTGTGATTTATTATTTGGGGATTATATTTATTTGTCCAAAACCACTTTGACATCTTAGACTATTTATATTAGATACTCTAAGTACTAGAATTTATAAAACAATACTAACTGTGCACAATGGAGATAAATCATGTTATGTTCAGGCATGTGCAAACGAGTAAAAGTCAAGCAAATATCGCCTTTAACAAAACAATACAGTATAATTCTTCCTTTTAAGGGATCCATCCAACCAGGATAAGCTCTTCCAGAATATTTTCCTTCTGTTCTATTCCAATTTTCCATTTCCCAACCGCTATTGTCCAAAGCTAACCACTATAGTGCTGCAATTTTTCTTCTATTAGAATTTTTAAAATAAAAACAAAGGTTTTTTTTTAAAAAAAAATATTTTACTTCTGCGAATCCAATCTTGTTCATATTAATCTTCCTTCTATGATTTGCAATAACTTTTTAGCTATTTAAGAGAAATGGCTCATACAAGAGGAACCATCAACAATAATGTTGAGTCATATCCAAATTGAATATTTCAAACTTGACTTTACTATTTTTCTGTTGTGCAAGTGTTCCATCTCAGTGGTAGGAAATCTAACTGACAATGAGGAGCAGAGATCACAAACTCTCGGTGTATGCGTGTCTGTATGCATATCATTGAACTAGTTCTAAGGGGCAAATTAATACACTTTATAAACATTTTGTGGATATTATAGATTATACATTGTGATTACTCTTGCTGTTGTTTGCATTTTTGTTGAGGAAAAAAGAAATTATCTCAAAGGAAAATATTTTCCTTTTTACTCAAAGTCCAAAAGCATTAAGATAATATGTACAGATTATTTCTGTCTGAGAAGAGATAATTCTAATGTGAAATTAAATTTTATTGCTCATGCTGCCCTGGCAGAGCTAAATTGTATATGTCAAGTCTGTTTTAATAAAGGAACCTGCTCCTCATTTCTCTTTACATTGGGTTTGAACTAAAGCCCTTTGGCAAAAAGCAGTTAGTGACTTATCTTAAAACCATTCATTTTCAAGGCCCTTCTAAACAGAAGACTTTTGAGCATCAGAAGGCTTATTCTAGAACGTTAGAGAGGCAATTATATACATGACAGTCCAAACAACACTAATGAATACAGATCCTAAAATTTCAGTCTAAAAATAACTCAGTGGAATGAGAATTCTTTCTGTAGAAAGCCCTATGAAATTGACCAACAAGCTTCATGCAATCTAAATATATACCGCCTATAAATGGAGAAATTGAAGTTATGAATGTTGACAGCTCCATCATTTCCCAAACAACCATATCAGATTTGATATTACTTTAGTACTGGATTATTTTCAGTTCCTTATTCTTCCAATACAACCAAACTCTTATTTAAATCCTTTTTATAAAATCCATGAAATTAATCCTTGGGCATCCCAAGCTCTAGGGATAATATTGCTTTTCCCCTCTTAACATATATCCCCTTACTGCCTAGATGTCTGATACATTGGGGCTTTGCAATGGCTTATTCCATTTTGCATTGAAGGAGTGGATTAAAGCATACCAGAGCCATATTCTGATTGAGACAAGCCCACACCCTGATCGGAACCCTTCCCGAGTGAATCACTGAACAAACCTCACAAAGGTTTGGAATCCTGACCACTACAAGACCACTTAGCTAAACTCTTCTAATGTATCAACCATTGAGGAGCCCGTATGTCTTTCCCATGTGACTCAGACTGCTGTACATTTAAATCATCAGATAGATTTATCACTGTCAATCAGCTAATAATCTTACTGGGGACCAGAAGGAAATTATTAATATGCCCTCCAGATAAGTTGTAGGATGAGTCCGCCCCCCCCCCCCCACTTTCCCTGATACAGCAACTTGGTCTGGTTTTACAGTTTAATGATCATAAACTAACCATTAGGGTTATTTTTCTTTCCTGGCACCCAAAATCCACTCCCTTGGGTAGCTGCATCTTTCTTTTAGGGTGGGATTAATTGTATATTACACAATTCCCAGAAGTATAAATTCCTAAGCATTCTAAAAGTGCACCGCTCAGAAAATAACTTTGAAATATCCCATAGTTCTTGCAAAAGTTATCAATATTGCTTGGAGAGTTTTCAAAGGCTTAAAAGGGAAATTAAAGTATTCTGACAGATTCCCTGAAAAGTCTATGCATATCTGTCCTCATTTGTGCGTGTGATTTATTTTAAGAAATATGTTTGGGATATGTTTGTCTGGATCAAAGGAAAAAAAAATTACCATATTTTTCCAACGATAAGACGATACTTTTTTCTAAAATCCTTACCCTAAAAATTGAAGGGTGTCTTATTCAAGGAAGTCAGCCGAGAATCGCATGGTTGCAAAACTGCCCATACTTTGTTTCTGCAGAGAGGCTTCCTCCTATTGCTAGCCTCCAATCACGAGTGAAATAGCTTGTCTCCCAAACAGACTTCCTCCAATCACGAGCCTTATGTAACTGACGTCAGCTGATGCTGAACAAACCAATTAGAGGAAGGCTGTCTGCAGAGACAAGCTATTGGCAGTTTCATTCGTGCTTGAGTGCAATCAGTTATGCAAAACAGCCTGGAAATAGAGCTGCAGAGAGACGGTTTGGACCTCCTCCCACTGAGTGTAGCAGGTAAATGTTAACTAATTACTAAATAAAAATGTGTTCTGCACTATCTTTAAAATATTGATTTCTTAATTTGGGGTTGGAAAAATGGGGGTCGTCTTGTACATGGGGGCGTCTTATTGTCGGAAAAATATGGTACATACCTATCAGCAAGGTAGATTTTCCTGATCTGATGGATATTATTTAGAAAACATCCTGAAGGTCTAGACATTTGACAAACCAAAACAGAAAACATTTAGAAATACCAGCTGCTAAAAAAATCCAGAGTTTGGTTAAATTCCAGATGTTGAAATACAAGATAAAACCAATTAACATCCAGCACTATTCAGCCAACACGCTGTGAAACTCCTGGAGTTCAGGTTTAATATGATCTCTAATTGAAACACTACTTAATAATGTATTATTTTCTCTTCATTTGCTTTTGCACTTGAAATATAAAGCATCCTTTCTCCATTTTAACAGATATCTTCTTTTTCCTGACTCTCTTTGCCTTTTACGGTGACACTGACTGCAAATATGAGATTTAAAATTTGTTTCCATTAAAACTTATCTTTGAGATTTTATACATACTGCTACATGATACTATACTACTACCATCACTATAATTATGGGATTGTTTTATGCTAGAGCAAATTCAGAATAGCTAAAATGTTGATATCTGATGTAAGAGAAATTTTTTTTTATACACTGAAAAGTATCAGGCAGCTTCCGAACTTGTTCCTTAGAAGCTAGTTACACTAAGTCTAACAAAAATTGTTAACAGGTATGTAGGACTGGAGCCTATAGAACATTATTCATAATAAGTTATTATGCCATAACTATCCAGATGAATCTTTTCAATTTTCTTTGTTTTTTTATTACCACCATTATGATTTTGACTTTAGTAATTACCTTTATATTCACTTTCTCTATAGGGTGTTTATGACAATATATTGTTCCCCACCACCCCATCCCTATTTATTGTCATAACATTCCTAAAAAAATAAATTAGTCTGACAGCTAATGTTCTTCTTAGTCCTAGTTAAATACATAAAGACAGCAGGTTTTTTAAAACTTTCCAGTCTGACAATCAGATCCCAGTTTAGAAAAGCCACTGAATTGTGGGAACGAGGCCATTGTATACACCATTCTTGGATTTCTCTAGCTAAGCTTAAAAGGGCCTCCTTGGTGAATTAATTCATTAGATGAGTTCCTGTGTAAATTTTCCCTTCTTCATGAGTCTGGCAACAATCTTGCAACAGCTTTCAGCAGCCTACCTGGAAGTAACATCATCTAAGGGAGCCAAACAAAGAGAGTTGCTAAAAAGAACGGGAGCTAGACAAATAGGTTCAGCAAGGCTTCTGAGGAAACCAAGAGAACCATCTGTCACCTGTTCTTCTTCCTGGTCACTAATGGGATTATTTTTTATGCCTGGCTTCTTTCCCCTCAGAAGGTTTTTTACAAGGAGAAAAGACACCTAGAAGCAAGTATTTCTATTTGTTCTAAGGCAGTGTTTCCCAACCTCAGCAACTTTATGATGTGTGGACCAGGCTCCCAGAATTCCCTAGAGGTCCACACATCTTAAAATTGCTGAGACTGAGAACCACTGTTCTAGGGTTCCCACTGGATCTGCTGTTGACTTTTGCTCTTCAGGTCCAAGGGCTAAAAGGAAAGAATATGAATGAAGGATTATTGGGGGAGCATAAATGAAACGTCTTTAATTCAAAGCACTCTGACAGCTTTTGTACCATAATGACTTCTTCTAGATCTGGGGCCCTGATATAGTATCTGGGGTCATAGTGTGCTCATGGAATCTTTCTTGTCAATTTCCTGTCTCTCTGGCACCAAGGACTTATCTGAATATGGCCCCATGACAGTCACTTTGTTAATGGGCACTTCCTCAGCAGCCATTTTATAAGAATGGACACAAAGTTTCAAAATTACAAATGTGCCCCTTAGTGAAAAAAAATGGAACACTTGTCCAAGATTCTCAGTTGCATTATATTCTCCATGAATCCATACAATACTTTTCCCTAGACGTTTCTCCAGGATCTGGTTCAGGCAGCATCCAAGGTAGCTTAGATACAAAAGGGTCAATCATCCAGCAATCTGAATCTTTATATAACAGAAAATTTCAGAAGTGCAGTTTTTCATGCAAATTGCTTCTTCCAAATAATAATAAATGGTCCAGAGGCCTGATTCTCTTTTCTCTTTCATATCTGGCCATTCTAACAGTGATATGAAAACTAAGGGCAGTTGATTAAAAAAATGTTCATATGATAGGAGTTCATGATAAACTCCCTTCATAATATTGGAAGAGTTCCCCATCTATTTCAATTGCTGACTGTTATTGTGGCCTCTATTTGCAGTCAGATAATTCTTCTTGTACTTTCCTAGGGATTTTACAATTGATATTTTTGTCTACTGGTTACAAACTTATCACTTATGTGATAAGGGAATCTGAAATGTGTTCAGGTCCTTCTTTGGTCTCAGTTCCCTTCCTACTTTTTTATGGGTTGTTCAGTATGTTTTGTAACAAAGTACTAGTTAGTTGCAAGGTGGAAAAAAAATTATCTGAAGGAATACCCAAGTTTTACATGAGTTATATTTCAGCTAGCCTATGCATTTGAAAATAAAATTATACAAAAAAGATTATATTCAGTATGTAAAATCTTCCTTCCTAGTCCTTCCCAATTTAGGTCTTGCATATTGTTTTCCAAATAGGGATTTTGAAGCATTTCATATTTTTATACTTGTCCTGCTTCCCCCATGTAGTAGCCTTGTTTAGTTTGAAGGCTTCAATAAAGTAACTTTGGACTTAAACTCCATTAACGTGAAAAAGAAAATACATTTTTGTTACCTACATAATAATTATATTATTTGGTGCAGCAAAAATAAGAAAGATATAATCATTTCATTTTTTAAAGTACTCTTACTTTTATAGATTTCATATCATGTAGTGTAATTCTCATAATATTCAAAGACACATTTTTATCAGCTTGTTAGAAGGAGCTCAGGGCAAAGAGATCAACTGTGAACCTGATAACAGTTCTTGGCATATCAAGAGAGATCCTAATGAGCTCATGATATCTGCTTTTCCACAAAGTCCTGGTTTTGAATGCTGATCTTGCAACTTGGAGAGGCTTGGCAACGGAAACAGCATTGATCAACGGCGTCCTTGAAATGTTATCATAATTATTAGAATTGTCATCGGTAGAGGGATATAGCTTTTAGAAGGTTAATAACTGCTTTTATTTACTGTGTTTATTCATTTTTATTGTGTTTGTGGTAACTGCTAAGAATCTGGCTGAAATGTGGCAGCATACAAAAATAGTGAAATAAATAAGCAAAGTCACGGGAACTCAGAAGACATGTTTAATGCAGGAATGCATGGCGCTAATGGAACACTGCATTATGAATGCATTGGGGGGAGATGGGCGGGTGAGAAATTTAATAAATAAATAAAATAAATAAATAAAATCCCTAGTAGCCTCTTTAGTAGTCTCTACCATTTAAGTGAAAAGTAGTCACTGTTTTGTGGCCCAAAACCTTTAACAACATTGGAGGATGGGCGTCTGTTCAACTGGTGAAACAATCTTGTTTACCAAAGCAAGCTGGGAAGGTTTTACCCTGTTTTTTTCAGGGGGTTGTGGAAAGTTTACAGTGCAAAAAGGATATTTCAGCCTCTTATTTTCTCTCTTAAACACCCCTGATACTTCCTATGTTTGATAGGACTAGCAAATATAGCCACAACATTTAGATAATTTACTCATACATACAGTACTTGTCATAACTGATCATTTACATTGCATGACTACATAAATGAATATAAACTGGGCATCTGTTCAAGTTATAATAATAGCTCTAATTTAAGACATCAACTTTCAGTTACCAATAAACTAATTTTACTAGGCTTTATTTCAGACTGATAAAGTTTATCAGGAAAGAAGGCTGATTTGTACAGAGATCACAAAGAAGAAAGGTTGAAAACTGAACAGCTGAGGTCTCTTAGTGTATATCATACTGAGCTACATATTGCAATGTCAGGCCATTATCCACTGCTTCTTTAACATGAAGATAATCTGATTTCGTAGAAAACACTCAATTTACCTCTGCTTTTAGTACAATGGTATTTTTCACCCTGCATTACCAATATACACAGGCACACTGATCTAAAAAACATCAAAAAAAGCAGAATGAAAAGCCACCTTGATATTGTCATAGTGATGAGCACATCACATTTTATGCTGTGTTTTATTAGTGCACATATATTTTTGTGTATTGGTTTAGCACCAACAAAACCACTGATAATAAGGATTCAGTAGGGTGTTGGCCCAAATGAAGCAACTTTCCTCAAAGGGTTGAGTCAGCTGTTCTTTTGGAAGGCTCAAAGCATCTGCTTGGGAGGTTTTCCCAAGATGTCTCCACATGCTTGTATGTACCCAGCTGCTTCTCAGTGGTAGTCCAAGCAAAAATGTTGTCTATGTAAGCACAAGCATGTACACACAAGCCACTGACATTGTGCTGGTCTTTCAGAAGGACAATCTTACTTATATGATTATGCAAAGGATTGTACTGTCATGCATTTGTCTGCAGTGAGGCTGAGTGCCTTCTTTATGTAAAGCGTTTTATTTTTTATACGAATACAGGAAATCAATATAAAATAAACACTAAAAAATTAACCACACACAATTTGCTTATAAAACATTACATAGAAAATTTAAATATTGCATGTTAAAAAAATATAAAAATTAAGCTATATTTAATTGAAAGACTTATTTTTCCAGTAAGAATATGGTTGTCCAGCATCTTTATATTGATTACTCCAAAACGTTATGAAAATGCTTCATTGTTCAATCAATTCATTATATACCAGCACTTTATCAACTTCATATATTAGTATTGGTCATTTCTAGAGGATACATATACCCTTTTCTGCTTACAGCTGTATTATGCTTCAGATTTGATTCTAAAAAGCTGCTTCAGAGCAACAGAAGTGTCAACATAGCACTTGTCTACAAGATGCATTTTGCTCCTGGATCACATAGCAGCTATAAATACAGAGATGAAGCTGCTCTAAAGTGTTGCAGAAAAGGTGATATACTTGTAATCCTATGTGCTCCAAAGCACCTTTCAGGAACTGAATCTGAAGACTGTACCCACTCTAGCTTAATAGCAGACTTTGTTATTTGCTTAATAAACTGGCATTTATGCATTCTCCAGCATATGTGGCATTTTACTAAAGTGTATACATCCTTAAATAAAACCTCATCACATGACTAATTGTATTTTAAAAGCTTTAGATTAAAAAAAAAAAAAAAACACCCTTAGAGCCATTAGAACAATTAAGGCAACACCCATAAGAGAGAGAGAGAGAGATTTCAGGTCTTTATATTTCCTGCCATCCCTTTCTATGTTCCATGAAATTTTGGCACCTAGTTTTAAAGTCACACCATTAATATTCCATTTTAAAATACTCGTAGACTTTACTGATTTGGTGATTTTATATTCTGTGTTGGTCATTCATATTTATGATTGTTTAGTCATTTCTAGTCAGTATACAATTGAACAGATTTACATAGCTGCATTCATATATTACTTTGTAATACTAATTATATTTATAATCTTAATGGTACTGGTGTTATGAGTTTTATATTTGTGCTAGGACCTTAAATTTTAGTTATTGTTATAGCATATACATTAGACAATTGGGATGGATTTAATTTTAGTACTGAATGTAAATTTTGTTGGTCAATGGCCAAAATAAATGATGATAATGATGATGATATGATGAAGAATAAAAAAATAAAACCACATCACATGACTAATCGTGATTTAAAAGCTTTCAACTTCAAAATGTCATTGTTGACATTGTTGACTCAAGCATGGCATTTTAAAAAAAATATAATTATTTGTAATGCAAAAAAAAAAATGCTAAATAAAGTATAAAACAGAGCAACTCCTTAAAGTGTTTGTCTGCTTCATGTGAACATGTTTGCCTCATGTGAGCATTCATAATATGCTAACAAAATGCCCCCATACATTGTAGCTTTTAAAATCTATTTTACTTACTTATTTCTTTATTTCTTTATCATATTTATATAGCTGCCCATCTCACACAAGGTGACTCTGGGTGGAGTCACCTAATTGAACTAATACTCTGTGAGAATTTTCTAATCAATGTTTAACTTTCACTTGTCATTTTAATTTGCAGCTGCTAATTTTAATTTGCTTGCTTGTCACAGGTATAACAGCAATTAATCCATAAATTAGCCAAATATAATTTCAAAAAGGCTTAAATAAAGAGTTCATTTTATAATTACAATTTTATTAAGTCTTCCAGTCAGCATCTCTCTTTAACAATATATGTTAGAATATTAGAAGACAGTAAAAGCTACTGATGTTTCATTATAAGCAACAGGGAAAGAATACTATCTTAGAAGTTCAAAGCAGCTAAATTATTAAATCCAGGATTTTAGTGGACTGTATCACTTTAAATTTACTCTCTACTTTCTTACATGAGAATGATTTCACCATTTTTTTTCTTTTTATTCCTCTGAAAACAGCATATGCTGCTAACCCCAATTAAATCTGCTTACAATAATATTCAAATCATTTTCTGGATTTAGTTTGGTTTTGTCTAAGGACTTTTTTTGGTAAGAAATCCCCATTTCTGAAAGCATTTCTTAGTAATTCTATGAAAGTATGAATTCAGGAGCCTCTAGGGGGTAATTCAGAATTAATTCTACTGGCCACAGTAATCTTACGCACTTTGTTATGGAACTAATTAAGATCCAAAGAAGAGCTGCAAGACTCACTTAAAGTACTCAGTATGCCAGGAAGAAAAGCTTTCATTGTTAGAAAACAAATGATTTGATTTGGTTGATAAGGTCAAAATGATCAGCAATTCATCAAAGCAGTATAAATTAAGTGCAATGAGCAAGAAAGTTTACTCTTTATCTACACTGCTTTTTCATACAGCTTAAACAAACATTGCAATTTCATATACACTGGTTTGGATGCAGACCAGGTCATACTTAGGGTAGATTTATCGAATGTTATGGCTCCAATCCATTATAAAAACTGTTTTTGTCTTTGTACTTGCAAGATTGATGTCAGCCCTCTCAGGTAAACCAGGCAGGAAACAAGACTAGATGAACTAATTCTACTTTATGGTAAGGCTACATTAACAGAATCTTGTAAGTCTGAAAGCACAAATCTCCCGCCCTCCCTATTTACCACCTGAATAGTGTGTGTGTGTGTGTGTGTGTGTGCAGGGGGTCCTTCCTAAGTTTCTTTCTTTGGCCATTACTCTGTTGCAGACTCCTTTCGTTTTCATCTGATTGTTCCCTGAGCAGCATCTCTTCCCCTCCCCCCGCCAGTCTTCCAGGGCCACCCTCATGTTCCATCACAGTATGATGGGAGTGATGGACAGGGTGTTCCAGAAGCAAGATGTCCTTCAATTTTGTGCATCTCCCCATTTCTGGCCTAGCAATCATTTTCATGGGTCTGGGAAAACACTGGCCTAAGACTGTTGATGAATGCCAGGTTTATATGTACTAAGTCTGTGTCCATCATGATTTTGTTATGAATGAGTGTGAGGACTTTCATGCATTACTGAAACTTGATTGGCAAGGAGGTAGCCCTAAAACCCTCCCAAATTTCAGATGGATTTGCATTACAGTGACCATTTTGAGAGACCCTGAAAACAAACAGATGCACTGCTCCTCAGGAGATGTATGATTGCTGTATGTAAAGTTGGACCACAGAAACAAGTTAGGGCTGCTACTGTTGTATCAACCCTGTAGGTAGGAATTCCTAGTTCTCCTAGCTCCAGCTTGGAATCCCCCAGGCTACTTGTGATAGAGGATTTCAATTTCCATGACCTGGGTATGGGATTTGAATGGGCATAGGATTTCATGGCTTTCATGGCAATGATACGCTTGTCTCAAGAAATCTCAGGCCCAGCACACAGACCTGGCAGGAATGTGTTTTTAAAATGGAAGGCATTAATATCCGTCCTTTGCCATGGTCAGTTCACTTTTTGGTCATTCTGCAGATCGCTGACATGCAGAACCTCTATGGGGATGGAGAACCAATTAAATTGGTTTATTCTGGACACCTCATTGCCCAACAGGTTTCCTAAGGCACTTGGAAATTTTCCCAGTGATCAGGCAGGCAATTCCAAGATGCATTTTTTCACACATTGGTACTCCCTTGAAAACCACTTGGAAGCTTCAACTGGTCTAGTATGCAGTGGTTGGGTAGTGATGGGCATGCCTCCGTTGGCCCACATGACACCTCCTCTTTGTGAGCTGCACTGGTTGCCAGCATGCTTCTGAGTGTGATTCAAGATACTGGTCATCACCTATAAAGCCCTATGTGTCATAGGCCAAGTTATTTGAGGAACTGCCTATTTCCCATGGTTTCTGCCAGGCTGGCTTGGGTTAATGTGGATGGAGCTCCTTGCTGGATATGATTTTGTTTATGTTTTCATTGAGCAAATGGATACCATCTTGTTTTGCATTGTGTTTTAAATATTATATTGTGAGCTACCCAGAGTCAGTTTGGAGTTGGGTAGTGCCTAAACTGGAATGAATGAATGAATGAATGAATGAATGAATGAATGAATGAATGAAGCAGAGACCGTTTTTCTGGTCATTGATCCTGGGAGGCTCCCTGATTTTCAGGGAAGCTCTAAAAAATAAAGCAACAGAAGTGACATAAAACACAATGGCTGAAAATGAAGAGTGAATGTGACCAAATGTGGCCCATTGTCAGGAGTATACTGTGGTGATAAGGATAGCATAGCATGTATTGCATCTGCAGTCCTCAGACCTGTTTAAAGCTACCCATATTCTTTTTGGGAAGAAGAGGTGGGAAGATCTCCTACAAGTGTGTTATGTTTGTGAGATTCTTTGTAGATAAAATCACTCACATTGACTCCAGGCCTGGATATCATTTGCTCACAGTCTAGCAAAATATCTGATTAGACTCTGTGCAACATATGACGTTATCCAGGAGTCTTTCGAGCTTGTGGAGTCTCAGGAAATAGATAGGGTTCTCAGTAGCATGAATTCTGCCATCCATTGGCTAGACCTATGCCCATTTTGGTGAAAATGAAATTCTCCTACATTTTTCTACAACAACTTATCCACACTGTTAAGGACTCTGCGCCTTTCGAAGGATCAAAAAACCACAACTCTTCATTACAAAGGATGCCATGAAGATGGGTGAGACCACGACTTTTTTGCCCGTGTGTGTGTGTGTGTGTGAGAGAGGGGGGATTTTAAAGGAAAAAGTAGGAATTCCCTACATTCCTACCATTAAAGTCTCCCAAACCATGAAAAACAGCCCTTGCTGATTTTGGGAGCGAACATGACTGAATTTCAGTAGTGTGGTTTTGGACAGTTCTGACAATTCCTGTAGAGTTTTAAGGGTGGAAGTAGCAATGATTTGTCTTCCAGAGTTCTCTCATTCCCATTCTTACCCTTTTCTTTTCTTTTCTTTCCTTTTCTTTTTTTTCCTTGGAGGGGGGTAAGAAACCTGTCTGAAATCATTGTATCACTGAAAATCAACGCTTTTGCCATTCATTTTCAATAGCATTGTCTTAAAGTGCTGGGAACTAAAGTAGACAGTGAGCAACCATAGGCAATTTCCTAGCTGCCTAATGAAAAAGAATTTGCTTTAGAAATAAAAAAAAATCATGTTATTGCATATCTTTAGCTATGAAACAGCCAATGAGTGTGTGTTGCCATTCCTTCATTATACAATCACCTCTCATCTGCAGCTTCTCTGACTCCTATGCTTCAATTATATCAGTGCTATTGTTACTACTAAGGGGGAGATCTGCCTTTGAAAAATTGTAAGAGATTTTCTCTTCCCCCTGGAGAAATTTAGAAAATGTATCTACTCAATTTATCTCCCCACAGAGTTGGAAGAGAATTTCAAAGGCCCATTTATGCCTAGCTTTAACAATAAAGTTCCTGATCCTAGAATTCATGACAATTCTAAAGTGGAATAAGTCTAAGCTAAAAAGTTCAGGTTATATTTGTACTTATGAACTCAAATCAGTAAAATGTGGCTACCAGTTCTGTCCATACCGCCATTATTATCAAGTTAGCTATAACTGAACCTATGTAATTAGACAATAGTAGCTTACTAAAACCATTTAAATAGCTTTTTATTTTTAGTTTTACCAATGTACTTCACAGGAAAAAAAAACCACTGAAAGCTAAAAAAAATTGAAAACTTTCATCTTTTACAGACCCCATTATCATACAAGAGAACAAGAAAGGGCCCAAATAATCTTTGGGCCTGGGGCAAATGCACTATTGCTAGGAATAATAAACAGGTTGAACCAACATCAGTCATTGTCTATCAAGTTGCTAAACACAGTTGTCCCACAGAGGCTCTGGTTCTTAGCAGGTTTTATCCTCAGTTCAAAGAATTCTGTCTAAAACCTGCATGTATTTCTGAACTTTTTTTTTCAAACTGGCATAACATTTCCTTCTCTTTCAAATCCATTGGAAGAGGGTTTGAAGAATATATTGACAAAATGAACTTTCTCAGAGGGGCAACCGGGTGACCTCTTCTGCCACATTCTTATAAGCCAACCATAAAACGTATGATCATTAGTTGAAAAACAATGTTTTTGCTGGCTGAGACTTCTAGATTTAAAGCTCCCTGAAGTCTGTAATGAGCCTGAGAGGTGCCTTGCAAAAAGGCTAAAAAGTCTGGGCATTTCTTTTTGGCTAACAAAGTCAGGAACAAAGTTAGAAAACTTATTAAAATGTTCAGTGGAAATAATATGCCTGGATTGCATTTGGTTCACTAAGCAGCTCAATTAGACAATTTAAAGTATTATTGGTGATTTTTTAAAACCCTCATTATGGATATAATCCATAGAGTTGCACACAGCAGAACAAAGAGAATTCAAAATATGGCTTGCCTATTTGGCAATGGTAGATAACTGTTTGGGTGGAAATCTGAATAAAAATAAAGCCTGCAGTGATTTTAATATTTAAATACAAATGCAAATACATGCCAATGCTTGGGGGGGGGGGGGAGCTACTGCATAGCTTTGTATGAACTTTATATTTGACCAGTAAATGTAAACCAAGCGTGATCCTTTGTTTTTCTCAATGTAATTGGGATTAAGAAATACTTTGTGTGATACTAATTGGGTTTGCAGGATCAAGTCAGAGATGGTGAAAACAAATCAGTACTCTGCTGAAATCAGTAGATTGGTAGGAAGGAAACATATCCTTATGAATGGCATACTGTGTTTTCAGTCATTTGCCATCAAGGGCTGCCAAAAATAAAGCAAAGGTGACTTAATGCACAAGTCTGTCTTGCTGTTCTCAGAGTTCATTACAGAGCAACAGTGGAGTAAATCAGCCACCTGCCAGAATTCTGGACAGCATAACCATAAGATTCGTAAGATTTAGCATCTTGGGCTGTCTGACATATTAGAAACTGTGCAAGAATACAAGCAGAGTGTCATTTATCTATGAAAATATTGAAACATTTGATCCTCCAGCTGCAATTTGAAATGAATGCTTTCATATAAGTTTCTGAATGCACAACTCAGCTCTTGGTAAGGACACAGAAATTTACATATATTACAAGTTATAATTTAGAGAGGAGTTTTTCAACTTAATGGGATTCTGCGAGGGACTAAAAGGGAGAAAACGTTTACTCAAATGGAGCTGAAGGCACCCATAGCATTTTTTTTCTAAGGTACAGCAAAAAGGCTGGGCATATCAGCTAATATTCAAAAGCCTATCCCCTACCCTGTCTTGGGCTTGTGACAACTAATCACTTTGCCTCTTGATCAAAAGTTCCAGAATTTTTTTTTTTTTAACTAACAATTTCTGCAGCCTGAAAAAGTTGGAAAATTTAAAAACCTATTTTAGAAGTTATTTTTTAACGGTCGTATTTATGGCACCATAAACTTTGTCACTTCATGCTGTGTCTATATATATTCTTCCCATTTGTATAGCAATGGTCATTTCCCCCTTCTTTACTGATGAGACTTTATCATTAATATTTATAAATATATTTTAAAAATCTGGGAATTCTTGCTTTGCAGTTAATGTCACAAAAGTGCTAATCACAGACTTTCAAATACTACATTTAATTAACCTTCCAGAAATCTGATCACAGATAGATACATTTGGATAGATTTACAAGAAATGACATTGTGTTCTGCACATCAAAGGGAGACACGTTCCAACTGCATGCATTTGATAATGTTTTCTCTAAGCATTTAATGGTCCATCAGACTCATTTAACAGGAAGGAACAAAGATAAAGTTTGGCAACACAGTGCCCTGGGCGTCAAGACACTAACAACATTCCTAGATGGCCCTGATGGAACATCAACATTAAATGGTGTTTTTAAAAAAAGTTGAAGTGACCAATATTTCATAAGAATTCTGAATCTTCAACAATTTAATTGTTCTTGCATTAGATTATATACAATTTCAAATGAGTAAAATGACTTGGATAGAATGTTCCTCTTGGATAGAAAGATAAGAAGCAAAAATTGAATAGATTTAGTCATTTCAATTCAAATCTTGAAATCTACACACTGCAGTAACAATAGGATGTAATTATGGATGTACGCTGGAACTGGAAGCATCTTGAAGAATCCACTATAACGTTTAAACCCATGTACAAACTATTTAATTCCATGGGTTATTAGTTTATTTTGTGGGTTAAAACCATTGATTAAATTCTAATAAAGATTCTGATTTCTAATATGAAGACTACAAAGCACTGATAACTGATTTGATGTTACATCAAGTTAGCAACTAATTTCAGTAGAAGGTGAATTCTTTAGAAAAAGAAGAATTAGACAAATCTCAAATTGGTTTATTTTCATGAACAACACTGCAATTATGCATACTTATTTTCTCATATCAACAAACATGCTGGTGTCTAAACTGGGGGCAGAAAAAAAATTAGTAACAGTTTACTTATAGCGATGTTAAAAAGAATTTCTATTTGGGGGTGAATTATGGATGCAATGTTTTCTAAGCCTAAATGTCTTCTAGATCTTGGGACAAAATATAATTAGGGAGCCAAAATGAATTCATCAAATTACAACAACAATCCAGTGAGAGCCTGCTCTCTCCTAAGGATCTGAGAGTGACATACAGAAAGGGGGGGGGGGGGGGGAACAATTTAGTGAAATATTTAGTAACATGCCTGTTTCAAATTGAAAAAAAACAGTCCTTACAAACCAGTTTTGGTTCTTTTCTGTAACAAATGTCATTTAGGTTGTACCATGTTGCTGCCCACAATGGATTCATAATTTGTTTACTTAATCAATTTATGTGTCTGCTCAACTTGCAAATGTGACTCTGGGTGGTTAACAACATGTAAAGACAATATTAAAAACAGTAACAAACCTGCAGTGTATATTATAGGGGGAATAATGTTTCAGATTTGACACCACTGGACTAATATTGTCTGCTTCATAATAAAGGCTATAGTTCTGCAGTCGGTGGCTTCTTCCATCCTTGCTACTGCAGGGAGTCTGCCATACCTTAGGAGACAAATCGCAACTGAAGTTAATATTGTTTCTGCTAGTCAAGGTAACTTTATATTTTATGAGTTGCAGAAATTATATAAGGGATCTCCTGTGGCTTATGAGATTTCACCAGACATGATTCTCATAGTTTCAACTCTATCTTGACAGCCCTGAGAAGCAGCTACGTATTGTTACAATTGTTGGGTTTTTTGAAGCTGAGGTTCTTAGAGTTCTCAACTGCCTATCAAGATCCATGCTTCACGGTATATAGTATCAGTTATGCTCCATCCACGTAAAGGCAGGAGTGATTTATCTTCAGGAGCTGCTAGATTTTACCTTTGGACCTCTGAAGAAGATGCATTTGCAAACCAATTTTCATTATTTTTGTAAAAGAAAAAGATACTATTTTCATAGTTATAGTTTAAAGCTAATTATCAGATTATTTTTGATAATTGCAGAAATTTATCAAATTGTGCTCAACCAGATTGTATTAAAAAAAAAATAGCTGGGGGAAGAGGGACTGTCAAGTACAATTTCGTTATTAACAGAGCAGATGAAATCTTACTCATTGTTATGTATGTCTAATCATAGTCAGCTAGAGCTGGTGATAGAAACAACATGAGCAAATTCAGAAATAAATCAATGCCAAGCAAATGCTTTTAAGTTTTTAACCTTCAAACTCAGTACAGCAGGCAGTGTGTCCTTCCCTAAAAAGGATTCATTCATGTCAAGCTACTGTGACGTGAATGTGTCACTATTAAAGAACCCTGCTTATTAAGAATTAAGGCACTTTATATGTATGACTAATTCTACAATACTTTCATTCTTCAAAAAGGAAATGCCACCAGTTTTGTTCTGGGATAAGATATAATTTTGTATATGATTTGATTATACTTTGATTTGCAGTAAGGTCATGTTTTCCCAACTCTATCTGCTTCCACTAGAAGGGTCTCTGGCCATTTATTCTCTTCAGAAAAAAAGGAAACAGCAGTACTCAGCATACCAGAAGAAGTGAATTATGCTGCAAATAGAATTAAAATGAGTGTGTAGAGGGAAGGATTGTGTGTTTATGGGTCTCAAATATGAGCTAAAAGCCTACATTCACTGACTTTCAGAACTGCACTGGATTTTTGAGCATGAAAGAAATGCACAGTCAGGACCTCTGAGGCAATCTATAAGTCTAAGATGGAAAAAAAATGGAGTTGTGCCATTTTTCAGGGAACTAGAAAAGTACACCAAGTTTAACAGCCCTTCTGGTACCCAAGTTGTAGAAACAACAGTAAAGCTGTGATATACTTTCACTGTTAAGAGTTTATTTTCCCAATACTCTATTGGTTCACTGCATTATCACATCTGTTTCATATGCATTCATTATTTAGATGCCTGATGTCCATTAAAACCTGAATAAATGCAAGCCCACTTCCCAGCAGCATTTCCATACTACACTTTAAGACTAGAGAATTTCAACTTGGGCCTACGTGGCACCTCCTAATCTTTTCCAACATACCATACTCTTCTCTTCTTGACTCCTTTTTCAAACATCTTCTGTTCGGATTGATGAACCAAACTTTCTTGGGAGTAACTGTGACTCATCTAATGATGAGAGCAATATTTCTACTCTAGGTGTTCCTGAGGTCATACTGAATGTCTTTAATGTCTGAACTATGAAATTAGCCAGGCTTAGACAGTAATCAAAAGCATATTTACAAGGAAATAAATTCCACTGAAATTAGTAGAAGTGATTTCAGACTAAATGTGTTCAGGATTATTCAACTGTGGATCTGTTTCAACAAAATATTAATGAGTCCAGTGACATAACTGATTGATGTTAATTTTTGCTAACAACGTTGTCTATGTGAAAACTGGCATTCTCTTCTCCATAATTGTGGCAAATAGTAGATGCACAGCCCTTGTCCTTTGCCTGTTGCAAGGAATAAAAAGATGGACGCTATTTCACAAACGGCTGCAGATTGTCCTTATGGATCCGTAACATGTCCTGTGAAGATAATAAAATACGTCTTGCCTACAGTGATGCAAGAATACCGGGCAGCATATTTCACAAGAGAGCTGAATTCAAGGATGGACATTTCTGTGAATGAAGCCCTCTGCCGAAACAAGAGGCAACCACACCAGACACCACCCGATGTCTTAGCATTCAAGCTGACAATTGAAATTGAAAAACATAGGCGTACTACACAGCTTCTTGGAGACTAAAAGGAGACTCTCTGAAAGGAATGACAGCTCAGAGGAAAAACACACAACAGACACAACATGCGTGTACATGCTAATTTGACTGTGGCAGAGACTGTCTGAGATTTTTTTCACCCTAAAGCTTGTATGAGTCCTACCAGGGGAAGAAAAGGTAACTGGATCATGCATTTTTCCCCAAATGAAGTGAATATCAAAGGGTTCAAACCCTCTTTCCAACCCTACTTAGCCAGATGTTATTGAGTTGAGTCAGGCTTTATCCCTAAGGCTAGTATGGGCAAATGCTTACTATCTGTGATGGAATGGAAGTATGAAGGCCAGGCTCAGGGAGATAAACATTTTCTTAGCTCACTGGAGGAGCGTGGGAGATACAAGAGGATGAGACTGGCACCTCCCTGAGGAATTCACAATGTTGTGGCTGGCTGACTTGGGAGATGGGGTTTCAGTCTGGGAAGATTGTTGCTAGAGGTTGTAGCTAATAAACATAGCTGAACTGGATTTGCATTGTCTCTTGGAGTTCCTTGGGCTAGGCCTGACATCAATAATCAAAATGTTTATCTCCCTGAGCCTGGCCTTCATAATTCCATTCCATCACACTATCTTTGTCTCTGTTAACTTGTACCTGTTCCAAGGGCATTCCTTTATTTTATTTTATTTTTTTTTATCCTGCCCACCCACATTATCTGTTGCTGCCTTTTTATATTCCCGCAAGGTTCCCAAACATAATTGTTTTTCTAGTTCATCAATTACATGCAACATATATTTAAAGTATATGAGTTTCTGCTTCCTGATCATTACCTCAGGGAAATAACCAGTTTTTCTTAGGTCTAGGACTATCTGATGTGTTCTTTTGCAGTCCATGGTACTCTTAGTAACTGTTTCCAAATCCATAATTTGAAGGTGTCTCTCTTCTCCTGCTACCTTCCTGCCTAGAGGATTTATTTCTCTAGCATGGTAGTTCCCTTTTTCCCTTTTTCAATCAGCAGTTCCTTGTGGATACTTTAAGGTAAGAATGACATATATTCTGATTGTTAGGGGATTTTTCCATTCTAGCAATCAGAGTATATTTTATTCTCACCATGAAATCCCTACATTTTTCAGTAAGGTGACCTCTTTAGAAAATATATTCTCGTCCAATACCATTCCTTCCCTCAAACCAGTCTTTGTTCTGAATGGGCAAATGCTTCTCTCCTGAAATCACACACCATACTCTTGTAAAAAGTATAATATAAAAGAATTATCTACTCATAGATGCCCATGCTTTATAGACCAACTACACAGTTCCATTCAACTTGTCTACTGGCTTATGGCTCATCACCATGCAGCATGTTCTCTAACAGAAGCTCCCTTTAGTCATTGCCTTGTAGCTATAACATTCTGTTCCCCTTCAGTTACATTTATTTTCTTGTTGCTTGCTCATCCAGAGACATGTACTTCCTTTTTCTGATTCAGACTCTCCACCACACACAATTGGGAGACATCCTGTACAACTTGAAGCATGTCAAAGGCTGACTATAATTTATTTATTTATTTATTTATTTATGTTTGTTTGTTTGTTTGTTTGTTTATTTTTCAAATTTATATATGCTGCCCATCTCACTATAATAACTACTGGGGTTCCAGATTGGGAATATAAACTATATTTCTTCAATAGTCATTAGACTTCTACAGTATACTACAGTATTCTTATACTTCAGTATTCAAGTATATTTCTTCAGCATTCAGTGAACACGAACCTGTGCGTTATAGGTTGCATGAAGCATTATACACTGAAAGTATTTTCCCTGTCCTTATTTTTTTAAAATAAATAAATAAATAAGAAAGAACTTCTGCATTTACTTGCCTTAATATCACATAGGAGTTCAAGGATATCTGGTTACTTTCCTATATTCTTTCCTTGGTAATTTAATATCTAAACAACTAGTGGTTGAGCAAAGGAGCATAACAGTTCTCTATACTATAAAGCATTTACTTTCCTAATCCTTGCAATCTATTAATGTCCATGGTTCTCAGAATATAAAGAAACTCCCAAACTGGCAACATGAACAAAAGAAGCAAATTACAAAAGTGATATGGAAAACAATATGACTGAAATATTAGAAATGGCATTTTATCTAATATATAATATGAACTGTATTTTAAGAGCTAAATTTGGATGATTTTATACACTTCTAAATTTTAAATGCTTCAATATCAGATGTTAAAATGTGTGTGTGTGTGTGTGTGTGTGTGCATATCAGATAGTCTGAATATTGAAAACTGCACAGGTCTGTATACTGTGCAAGAACTGCCAAACCATTCACACATTCAATTTACAGCATATTCATAAACTCATAAAGCAAATTCAAATATGAATGTAAGAGATCCCAAACACTTAATAAAGATTTTTGTCTTGAAAATAGGATATAAATACATATTTTTTAAAAAATAAGTAGATCCAGAACTTAATGGGGTAAGGAGCTACTCATTGTTTTTCCTTTGACATACAACTGGAGAACAAAACAGCAAAAGTAACCCTCCATTCTGCTTCTCTAATACATCCACAAATAGCAATCAAATGCAATCAGTGCCCGTTTGTTACATTACATTTCATTATCTAGAAACGACAGTGTCCAACTAGAGCAAAAATATCAATATCCAAATAGTGCAAAAAAACCCCAAACAACTTTTAATAGTTCCTTTCATTAGTATAGCAGTCCAAAATATCTATGGAAAACAATGGGAAAAATACTCTTCTGTAGCAGACACTAAAAATCTTCCCTCATTTACAGGTTCCTGGGCAAAGACATCAAAGTGGTAGTTGGCAGGAGAGACTGGAGAAATGTAGGGGGAAGAAAGAAAGCAAAAATAACTCTGTATTCCTTTCTCCTTTCTCCATCCTCCCTTCAAAAGAGTATTTGGAAGGACAAGAAGAGCAATGAACCATGCTTGAATTTATCGAATATTTTCTGTCCAGCATTTGTCTTAAGAAGAAACAAGTAGAACCAGTCAGTTCTTCTGAAGTCTGTGTCTGTCGTTAGTCAGCAAAACATCCCTTCTCTATTGTTCAATCAGTCCTGAATGTCCTGCAACATTTCTAAAGATACTTCCTATTCCCTGTCATTTACCTCCTCAGAATACGGTTACCCTCAAAATATTAACAGCGTGCCAAGCAAGGTATTCCAAGCATTTGAAATGGATTACCTAGTCTTGCACTAGACTGGATGACTCTGCCAGGTTTCCAGTCAGGAAACAGTAGGAACTCAAAAAGGAATGGTGGCAAGTCAGGAGATCACGTACAAGGACCAAGAAGCATGAATTTAAAATGCTTTGGGGCAGTCACCAGTTAGTAGATTGCCTGTCAATCATGACTTAATACAGTCTTACCCAATCTGGGTACTCTCTAGATATATGGACTTCAACTTACATACTTCTCAGCAAAATCCCAGGCTGCTTGGTGAATCCTGGGACAGTGACCAAACTGGGGGAAGCTGTTCAAGTAATATGAAAAGGGCTCTGAATTGCTGCCTGAACCAATAATCCCTCTTTGCATTTAAAGAGCACGTGGTTCTTATTCTATGCCATATTGGCCACCAGACTAAGGGAAATGCAATATGCATTAAGCTTATGACAGAAGCAACTTGATTAATAAAAATGCCAAAATAATTCATGTATAATTATATTCAAATATCATTTTCCATCTTCTTGCCTTTCAAACATCTTATTGCTTGTATATTTATGAGTCTGACTTTTTTGCAATTTGTCAAATATTTAGTGTGGCATTTTTAAGCAGATTGTGCCCCTGTCCACTGATTAATATTTAAATATCTTGGATCTTGATTTAGCCCGTTTAAATATTATTATTCTCCAAAACGATTTCTATTCCTCATTCCCTATTTTTGGCAGATAAGAATCATAATCAGTTATAATATAAGCATGTAAAGCCCTTCAGTTAGCGACAGTATTGTTGTTGTTGTTGTTGTTGTTATTATTATTATTATTATTATGAGGAGGAGGAGGAGGAGGAGGAGGAGGACTCTGCAATATTATAAGCCAGTGATTTAAATAAGGTCTGGATTTTTTGCAGTCACATAGCAATGTGTTAATTATATATCTGACTATATGCTACTGTGGACAATAGTATGAATTCTCACATGTTTGTGAATTCTTTAATGCTATTTCTTGAAAGTAATGAGCATTTTACAGACTTCAACAATAGAGTCCTTGGGGTTTTCTGAGCTTGGCTGTTTTCTTGCAAACATTTCATTACCCGGCTAGGTAACATCTTCAGTACTAGAATGGGATGGGGTTTGGTCTCTGTTTATATACTGTGGCCTGCCCTGCCAGTGGTGGTGGGGGGGGGGGGGGTTGTTTTGTTTTATTTTTTCTCTCTGGTAGTTCCTTGATTAGGGTATTGTTTACTGCTTGATTGTATGTCTGATGGTAATCTTGGTGTTAAGCTCTGCTTATCTGGGTGATGATTGCTGGTGAGGGGGTGTTCTGGCCTTTTGTCTTCCTTTCTATTGTCTCTTTTGAATAGTGTGTAGATGTTGTTTATCTCTATGTGTTTGTTGATGGCTGCCTTGTCTGAATACCTGGCTTCCAAGAATTTTCTTGCATTTTTGGATTTAGCTTGGTCTAAGATGCTGACGGTTTCCCAGTTGAAGCTATGGTTAAGTCTGTCCATGTGTTGTGAGATTAAGGATTTTTCGTTTCTATTGAAACTTTAACAAGTGATTTGCAATGCTTTTATATGAATGCAACTTTAATTAAAGATTTTTTTTACTCTCAATGTAGCTGCAAGGTGCAGCTTAAGGTGGGGTCAAAATTTAAATCCCACCAAAGAAAACCACTTTTCTTACACCAACCCTAATAACAAGAAAGTTGATTTGCTTAATGCCTGGATTTCATGCAACAGAGGAAAGACCTAGGATTCTGAACCTATCATGACAGGAGGTGCTGTATGTTTTTCCACCAATTGCTTCATCACAATAATCCCACCCAATATGTTCTACCCAGGTTTATTTTTAGCTTCTAATCCAGCCAGGGGATTAGAAAGCAGCTGTTGAACTGGTTCAGAATGGTGCAGCACAAATAGTTACAGACACACTTTAAGGTGCTCTTATAACATCACTACTCCACAAACTGCACTGGTTACCAGTTTGGTTCCAGGTGTGATTCATGGTGCTGGTTGTGTCCAATAAAGCCTTTCGTGGCACAAGACCTGGTTATTGTGGGACTGAATGTATCCAACTACTGCTGTCTGCCTGCTAAGATCTGACAGTATGAGCATGCTCTTGGTTGCACCACTTCAGCAATGTTAGTAGGCAGGAATCAGCAGATCTGTCTTCTTGGATATCATGGGGGGCCTGGGTCAGAAGGTTTAGTGCCAATCTTGATTACATCTGACCACTTTGGGCTGGATGAAATTGCCTTGGGGATGATATGTTTTATTGTTTTTAATTTGGGGGAGAGTGTTATGCATTGTTTTCATTTGTGTATACCAACCTGACTCACATGTCAATTGGGCAGCTATATAAATTGATTTAGTAAGTAAATATAATCCAGGTTCAGTGACCTTCCCTGTCTACTGCTCTTCGGTTGCAATTCCCCATCCATCCTATTACTGCTACCTACTAGAAATCTTCTGAATCAAAAATATGAGTCTGCCATAATCATGCATCATTCCAAGAAAGACAGCAGACAAGCCTGCCTTGCCTAACCTGCACCACTTTTGTTTTTTCTGAACCTCTGCTCAAGAGTACATTGAAGCAGGTTCTTTTTCCCCTTTTGCTACCTCTTTGGAGGTGTATCAGATCATGAAAATAGAGAGGATGGATATCTTCCAGTCTGCCTGTCTTTTGTTCACACCACAGCCTTTCACAACTGCAGTAAGGGGCGGGGGGCTGAATACATTAAATGCTCTTATTGTTGACTTTTCTAAGAAAATAATTTTATCACATCATGTTGTCAGCAGCTACAGAAAGTACTGCCAGAATCAGTGGATGTGGCAGCTCTAAACTCTACCAGGCTTCAGACAATGTTGCTGTTGTGTGCGTATGAAATTCCAGTCCTCAAGAGATTTATTGATGGATTCTTGATCAATAAAGGGAACAGTTCTATGTTCTTATCTCCCGTGATCCCCTTGTTAGTGATACAGATAAATAATTTTAGACTCTGGATTCAATGATGTTTACCTATTCTATCATTTAGGCACTAATACATACTTTACCATTCATTTCTTTATTAAAAATGTAGCAAATCAGCCCTGTTGGGTTTGGATGTTCTATTACTCATTCTGCTAATTAGGACCGCATATATTTCCAACGGTTCCCAGCCTGAATGTGCTCATTGTTCCAGTTTGAAACAGCTTCATCTCCTGCATTTGTATCAAAAGTGTATTGCCTTTTTGCTTGTTTAACTATATCTTATAAATGCCATTTCATGCAAATACCATCAAATACCTTATTTATCCTCTTACTTTTTGTTTACCTTACCTTGAGACATCTTATCCATGGACTTCATCGTCCTAACTAATGATTAAAATCAAAGAAGATCAACTTGGGAACAAGACTGAGGCTTTAGATGATAATTTATAGTGTTTCTGGCTGATCTAACTTTTAAAAAATGAAGTCTGAAATGTTAATTCCAATTACAAAAATTGTAATTTAAATTGGTAAACAGTAGACAAATACCACCAAATAAATAAATCATATCATATCATATACTTAAATCAAAATCTTTGGTTCTTCATAACATTTTAACTGGGATGGAGGGGGGAGTATGCTGTTTTTTTGTCAGCCTAAGAAATTGATATATGTTGGCAGGTTTGAAGCAAATATTTTTAGAATATTCCAGTAACAGTTTCTTTCATACTCTACTTTTATCTTTTAAAAGGAAACTTCCATTTTAACCTTAATCTTTGTCTTTAGGGATTACAGTATATTGCACTTTGGCAATTGTGCTTAACCTCCAAGTTCAATTAACCTTTAGCTATTTAGGGTCAAATGATATCCAACATTTAACAGCTACATTATGATCAAGGAGAAAGATATTTCTTGCCAAAGAAGTAAATCACAAAGGGCAGTAACAATTATAGTGGAGAACTGGCTTAGCTTTCTTCCTGTGTGACAGCTATTGGGTTTGAACAAATCTTGTCATTTAAGTCTCAAAGAACTGAGGGCAGGGGGTCCATAGAAAGACAACGATACACAGTTTAGATTGCAATCCAGTGCACACTTATCTATGGAAGAAGCAGAATTTACTTCTGAGAAAACACGAAGTGAAGGAGAAGATGCTTGCTTTCCAATTATAAACATCAAGTACCTGTTTTCTATATCAGCCACAAAACTGTGTACCTGTAAATCTATAGGAAATCAGGTTTGTTTATGTCCTAGAAAATTGTACAGTCTTAAATTTGCAATGTGTTCATGCTTCATGGGTTTCAACAGGACTTAATCCTATGCAGGCATTTACTTGCACTTGAATATAGCTGACATGGGAGGAGGAGGCTGACATGGATACATACCTGGGCTGAATATGCTTACTACCTCGCTTGGTTTAAAGCATTATATAAGGAGCAGGCACATTTATAGTTGATTACTCTAGTACAAGCAAAACAGGATCAAAGCTTCTCCTTTTTTGTCAGCCTAGAAAACAGCTGTACAATTATTGACTTCTCTGAAGCAGTGCTTCTCCCCTCCTCTTTCTCTTTGGGAAAGGTGAGGGGAAAGTGAACTCAGTTCATTGTGGGGCACCTTAAGAATTTGCTTTAAATTCTCAATTGTAAATTGTTATCTTCCTGGGGCATTGACTACCTCTCATTACCATGAGAGTGAAGACATCTCATGAGTCAGGGAGCAACCTTCAGGCTGGATCTTCCTCTCTACCACTGCTTTAAGTATTATTCTACACCCTGAGTTTGAATTTGGCCCAGCATTAACCTAGATTAATATAACCTCTCACACATTAATTAAATGAGAGGAGAATAATATCTGGCTAATCTCTAGTACTAGGACCAGTAGCCATGGCCAGAAATGTTCCTTATGCATCTAAAACTATCTGTGTATAAGTTGCTTTATGGTTAAGACTGAATTGCAGATAGATCAATCTTGAGGCAAACTTGCTTCCATTGAATGTATGAGAACAGTTATGTGAAGATCCCTAGAGTAGTTATTACATGGTTTGGGAGAATGGCATTTCAGGAATTTCGTACAGGAGCTCCTTTTATTTCAAAGAGATGTGTAATCTTTGTGGGAAAGCCAGTCCTTAGAATCCTGGTTTGAAGAGGTATGACTGATAGGTCTGCTGGATTACTTGAAAAGGAGATTATCCTGCCTCATGTTTTCTCATCTTCCTATATAAACTGAATTGGCTAGGTTAGCCTGCAATTTTAAGATGGTCTGGATGAGAAATGGAGAAATTGTTCGTTATTTATTTTTATTTTTATTTTTTTATGTTAAGAACCTTCTGAAGGTTAAGTGTTGTCATGCTGGGAGGGTTTCCTTCTCTTCTGGATGAAAGAAGTTTCTTGTAAATTTAAGGATAAAAAAAAAACCCTTTTGAAAAACAGCAGAAGGGGGACTAGAATGTTGATTTCGTCATGTTAAGGGACCAGATAGACTTGAAAGAATATTTCCTGTGGCTTGTTTAAAATTTTATAAAAATATCTATGAAGATTTTGAAATTAACTATAAGAAATCCTCCTGTGGGAAAGTTTTGTTGGTTGGAAAATAAACATATAAGAGGGGACTTTGAAGACTGACTAGAGGAAACCAGAGAGAACTAAAGATTACAATACAAAGAAGAGACCCATTAATACAATGGAGCAATACTATTTAACTATAGAAGAAATCAAGGAAATTATTCTTAAGACTGTCTGCCACTATAAAAATGGATCTAACAGAGGTTACAGAAGAGGAACAGATTTTACTGGACAAAATAGAGACTGAGGCTGGTCTGAAGATGGATCTGAAAATGGATTTGAAAATGCCAGACTAGAAGAGTGATATGGAAAAAGATGCCACATTGGATTTACAAATAAAACCAGCTGATGTCTTAACAATTAAAGGGGACATACAAATAATAAATCAGAAGAGTGGCTTGGAAACCTTTCTTATCTTGGATTTACAAAAGAGATGTGTTAAAGTAGGGAAGACGTTTCTGAGAGGAGACAAAGAGAAAATGATAAGAAGTCTACTTGTGGAACATTATTAGAAGGGATTAAAGATGAAGTCTTTTAAAAGTAAACGGAAGGAATATATAAAGTGTTTAGTCAACCAGGGTTAAAATATATATGTTGTGGTTTCTGGTAGCTATTAATGGAACTTTGGGGGGGGGGGCAGGACTGAATGACTATACTTTAAAGATTTGTTTATAGATAACAGGTAAGATATTGGGAGAGATTTCTTCTGCTTTATTTTTTAGAGAAAGTGATAAGTTGGAACACAAAATGGATTTATTTGATTACAGCTAAAATATATTCGTTATTATTTCTGGGAGCTTTTAATGGATTTTTGCTGATTAGGACTGAATGATGAGTTTTTACAGTTTGTTTACTGATAAGAGATGAGATATGGGAAGAAGAGGGTTTTTTTAAACTGAAATATTAGAGAAGGTGTTAGGTTACTGAAGTTGTTTATACTTGTCTGGAGGGAGGAGGGAGCAATTTCTTTATATATCTTTTTTTTTTTTTTTTCTATGCACCTCTTACTTTTTTCTTACTTGTTATATTCTTCTTAGTTTGTATTAGTCTTTTATCTTTGCATTTGTAAACTTTAATAAAAATTACTATAAAAAATAAAATTCTGGGGATTAATGAAGAGAACACAGACTGATTTCCTTAACTGAAAAGTCAACAACCACATTTTATATAATCAATTTAAAAGCAGAAATGTCTCAGAACAGCGTTAGAGGAAACCACCACACTTATGGTCATTTGCAGAAGATACTACATTATAGATAATATCCTGTAAGGATAGAGATTTTAAGACCTTTCCTCCTGAGATTCAGACCTAATTACAGCTATTTGAAAGAAAGCAGCAGGACTTTAAAAACTTCCTTAGCACACAGATGGGCAATGTCTTTTCAGATATGAGGGATGCTTCTACCTGCTGAGTTTCATTTCAAAGATATACAGAGATATCCATTTATCCTTGCTTCTGGCTTGCACCAATTTTGTCTTTAAAGCTTTTAACTGTAATACGGCCTTACATGTTTCTGTGTGACACGTATGGTGTATCTAAGTATTTTACAAGCTATTTATATCTCTGCTTAGCAGAAACAAGGACCTGATTTCACATTTCCATACACTTCTGTTGATTATGTGTGTTATTTTAGTCCAGGAAAGCATCCCTAACTTCTTTACTGGCATAAACCACCATAGTATTTGTGTTAAGAATTCACTCTCGAGGTCTCTGATCTGGTAGAGAAACCTAGCTCTTGGCTCTCTTGTTGGGTTATGGAGCTGCCTAACTAGGGGCTCTTTTCTGGGTTTTGGGAGACTGGTGTCTCCTGGGCCCTCTTCATCCTCTAGGGTTGTGTCCTGGGACCTAACAATTTTAGATAACTTTTTAAGGAAGTTGTTGAGAAGAACTGCAGCTGCTGAGAACTTTGGTTTAAGCAGATTATCTAGACCCATTCCAGGCCAGGGTTTCAGGCCAGGATTCAGTATGGAGGCAGCCTTAGTCATGTTTGTAGATAACCTGTGGTACAGCTGGGATGGAGATGCTGCTCCTCATTGTGCTCTTTGATCTCTCAATGGCTTTCAATATAGTAAATCATGGTATCCTTCTGGACCAGTTCTAGGGGTTGGAAATCAGGACACTGTTTTATGGTGGTTCTCTTCCTTCCTTCAGGGCCAGTCCCAACTGAAGTTGGTTGTAGGGGAGAGGTCACTCCCTAGGCCCCTCCTTTGTGGAGTGCCACAGGGCTCGATGCTCTCCTCCCTCCTATTCAACACCTATGTGAAACTGCTGAATAAGGTCATCCACTGGTCTCGACACCAGGCAGGCAAAATGAGGCTGTCAAGGTCTTGTTTCAATGCCTGCAGGCTGAGCAGGCCTGGATGAAGAAGAACCATCTCTGACTCAATCATACCAAGACTAAGTGGCTGTGGCTGTTAGGGTCATCTAGATCTGGGGATATTCCATCTCTAACTTTGCATGGTATTGTATTACCCCATTCAAGAATGGTGCACAATCTGGGGGGGTTTCTTGGATTCACAGCTCCTGCTCAGTGAGCAGCTTGCAGCTGTGGTCAGGAAGAATTTTGCACAGCTCCATCTAGTGCACAGGTTGCACCCTCTTCTGGATCAGGAGGCCCTTAAGACAGTCACTCATGCCTTAGTCACCTCATGGCTCGACTACTGAAATGTGTTCTACATGAGGTTGGCCTTAGAGACTACCTGGATGCTTCAACTGGTCCAATATGCAGCAGCGCGGGCAATGATGGATATGATGGTCTTGGTATGTCCTTGTGACACTCCTGTTTCGTCAGCTGCACTGGCTTCCAGTTCACCACTCCAGGTACAATTCAAGGCATAAGGCATGGTTATCTGAGGGATTACCTATTTCCTATGGTGTCTGCCTGGCTGATATGAGCCAACAGAGTTGGTGCACTCAGGGTTTGTTCAATCAAACACTGTCATTTATCAGGATCCAGGAAGTATGCCTTCTCTGTAGTGGTGCCTGCCCCCTGGAATGAGGTTGCCCCTGAGTTCGGGGTGGCTCGTATCCTAATGGCTTTCTGGAAGTCCTTAAAGCCATGGTTGGGTATTCTCCCAGGCCCTGGGCTAGGGTGGCTGGAGCCCCTTGCTTGATATTTTTGTGTATGTCTCTGTGTTTTTTACCAAATTCACCATCTTGTTCTTTATTAATTTTGCATTTTTATCCCACTTGTGAGCCAACCAGAATTGGTCTGGAGTCAGGTGGCATCTAAATCAAATAAATGAATAAACAAATAAATAAAATAAATCAGGATTCATTATCCCCTCAGTTTACTATATTAAAGCTCATAATACTATAGTTGAGCCGGATAAGAGTCTTAGCTCATAGAGGATTGCCTCCTTAAAGAAATTTCTCCTTCCATCTGTATTATTTAGTGCAATTCACAGCATAAACTAGATTAAGAGACATTTATCTTTTCCCTTCTCTTCCAGCAATGATCATGTATTACAAAATGTGTAAGTTAGACATTTGGAATATACTTTCTAGGAAAACAGTAATGTGACCAAGCAAAATTAACAGATGAAATTACTTAAACAGATAACTAGCAATCACTTTCAATGTTCAATGTTCAATGTAAAGTGCAAATATTCAGATTAGTGTTTTGGGAAATAAATGGAAGGGAAGAGGAGAAAGCATCCCTAAAAAGTCTTTCTATAATGTTTTTTATCCTGTAGCTGTTCTTTTCTTACTCTGGGTATTACATCTTTAGCTTTCTAAAAATCTGTTAAAAACTTAAATGAAAAAAAAAATGTGTAAGTTCATTATACCAGTAGTACCAAGGCAAATTAAAATATATTGCCAAAAGATGAGGAACAGATCAGCTCACCTGATCCTTCTCCTTCTCCCTACTTCTTATAATTAGAGTAAAATTTGGCACAGCCCTTTGTCCTAAAAACTATAAATTTTCTTTTGCCATATCGCCTGGTACAAAGCTCAGATACTTTGGTCACCTAATGCGAAGAGAGGACTCTTTGGAAAAGACCCTGATGCTGGGAAAGATTGAAGGCAAAAGGAGAAGAGGACGTTAGAGGATGAGATGGTTAGATAGCATCACTGAAGCAATGAGCATGAAACTGAGCAAACTCAGGGAGGCAGTGAAGGACAGGAAGGCCTGGCGCGACGTGGTTCACGGGGTCACGAAGAGTCGGACACGACTTAATGACTGAACAACAACAACAACAACAACTGGTGGATTTGATAGCAGACCAGTTTTACAGAACTGTTTTGGGTAATGAATATTGCCTGTCTTAATGTCAGCTTCTTTTTTAGCATCCAAAACTTTGTATTGTATTGTAGTATGGTGGGCTTTAAACACTGTCATACAGACATTCCGTTGCTATTGTGATTTCTCTAGCTTTTACAGCAATGCTGAATAATAACAAATATCTTGAAAGGGTTATGCTGCTCTAGGACCATAATGAAGATGGACTGATTGATTTTTTGATGGCACAACTCTGATAAGGACAAGTACCAAAAAAAAAAAAAATCCTTATTGTGACAATGATCTGTAAATGCAACATTAATAACAAACCATTCCAAGAACATTCTGTGGGTTTGACTTCCATCATTGTATGGCTGACATGGGAAACACTCTTGCTCAGAAATGTTAAAGGGACTCACACACCAAGCCTAGTCCAAGAATAGGAAAAACTGCAAGGTTTGATTTCATTCCATTTTATACTTCCCCATATGATTAGTTCCGTGTCCATTCCACATATTTCTGATTTTCACATATAACACAGACATAGACACACATATAAACACAGGCTGTCCCAAAAGTTTTAGTGCAGTTTTAAAGCTTAAAATTGCACTTTTGGGACACCTTGTCTGTACGTACATACTGTGGGTGTAGCTGTGGGTGTGTACATATATGCATGTGTGGATGCGTATGTATGTATGTGTATATACATTGTGTGTACGTGTGTGTATGAAAAACATTAAATGCATATATTTAACTCACACTTTGCAAGCTCTTTTTTCTAATGCAATGTTTTTATCTATTTTTCTAATATACACATTTTGTACATACTTTCCCCTATATATTTTATTTTTGTACGCATTTTAAAATTGGTGAATGATAGTATAATTTTCAGAAAAGTACAATACAGGAATATAACTGTGCTCTAGATCATGTGGAAATGTGTAAACTTACCTTAAAATGCAAAGCATTTTTACCCCATCTCTGTTCTTGTTAGATTATTATAGCTTTGGTCATTAATCCTATATCACAAACAACATATAGCCAAATCCAGGTTTCCACTGCCTATCTATATTCTAAAGGGATTTCTGGATAGATCTGATGCCACAAACTGGCACTAAAGCAGTTAAGAAAATGTAGACAATATGATATTAACTGAAAAAGCTGTGTGCTTTTTCATCAACTTTTTCTCTTATACTCTAAATTTCCCGCTTTAAATTTTTGTGGGGGCAATGATTATGTTAATCACTTTTCTCTTCTTCAGGAAAAATCCATAATTCCTTCTGTGAAGCTTCTACCTCCCTTTTGCTTAAAGACTACAACAAAAATGAATTACATGTTCATTTTATAGCACCAAATATTATATGTGGTACAACATGAGGTACAGTACTTATAAGATACATTTGTAAAAAGACAGTGAAGACCTAAAAACAGGACTAGATTCTATATGACAGATAAATTATGCTGTGTGACAAATTTATGGTAAGATGGGAAAAAGTATGCTGCTGCAATTTGTTAACTGTCATCACTATGGGATATTCTTATCAATGTAATTTATAATTAATCATCAAATTTAAAAATTGTGATAAGAATAACAATAAACTCAGAGTTCAGACTTGAGGCATTCTTTGTAATGTTCTACCCATTTCCCCACTAGAAGCTTTTAGCATCTTATGGTATCATCCAGCCGTTGTGAACTGTATGAAACGTGTCCTTTTTTCTGCTTTAGCAATACAACAATGGCTGAATGACTTTAGAATATTCTGAGTCACTAGTAGAGGATCCTGGTCTAGGGCTGTAATAACTTTAATTAACTAACTACAAGGGACATGAGCATAGTTTAAGGGTTCTTATGAAGTAACTCAATGTGCAACTTATAAAATGCAATATACAGAAATCACAACAGTACAAAAGCAACTAACTATTGCTGATCTTCAATGATTTGGAAAATGCAGATGGGGAAATGATTTAGCCATGCTTGTAGTAGTTAAACTACTAAGCATGCCTGTATGAATTAAGCAGAAATGAGTGTTTGTGCAAGCATCTTGGTTGATGATGCAAAAAAAAGGTAGGTAAAACATCTGGGGAGTGATGCTTTGAATTATTTGGAAGACCTCACCGTGCCTCTCTGCTCTTCCTTACAGCATTCTATTTTTTTTTCCCCCCCAGGAAAGACTGTCTGTCTTTCTGACTAGGCAACACAGACCTGGACAAAGGCATCAGCTTTTCAGATGGAGTGTCATAGGAAGGGTATTTGCTCTACGTGTCAGCAGTGATCCTAGAGGCAGATATCACCTGGAGACACTGGGCCGATCCCTTTTTCTTTCTGGCACTAAGGCTTGCCCAGTATTTTGTTAATACATGCAATTTTTGTACAAAGCCATTTTGTCACAGCTTTTGAAGGGAGTGTTTTTATTTTGTGGGGTTAATATGAAGCTGTTGGTGGTAGGTGGGTGATGAGAATTTGTGACACTAGACCTAGGGATTCAAACAAGGATCAAAGTAAGACAAGGTCTCCAGCTTGGGGTGAGAAGATTGGTATTCTCTTGTTCATTAATGGCAGATAATCCTGTCATCAGCTTACGTTTTGCTTCTGTCTAGCATTGGGGTCTGGGCCTTAAGCTGACCACACCTCATATCATCTCATGTCAAAGTTTCACCATGGACATGACACAAGCATGTGCAGAAGCTTAAAGGGTGAATTTTGGAGGGCTGTATTTATTGCAGATTGGAGAGAAGCTCTTATAAAGACAAAGGTGAGATACTGCAGAATCTAGGAATCTGGTAATATTCGTATGTCAGCTCCAGAGTTTAAACTCCGCGAAGAACTGTTTGTCACCTTTTTCTCAGCTTTGGATGTCGAGGACACCTGTACCATGTTTTGATAATAGTCTTGTCTGGGGTTATATTTTTACTTTTGGCCTTGTTGGGTTCATCCCTCACACTTATAACCGATACAATTCTGGCCAATGTTATCCCAATTTCTGAAATAACTTTTAAGTGACTTAGGTTGACCCTTCCCCACTCCTTCAGAGCAAGCTTAACACTGCAGGACAAATCTGTAAATATCACTAATAGACAGGAAGCGATTCACTGAAATGGTATATTCACATTAAGTGACTGAAGTGTGAAGCGCAAGAATGTCTGTAAGCACTTAGCAATGAGGGGGAAAAGCCCTTTGATTGGCATCTCTGAATATTACAAGCATTACATGCTCTAGTGCTTCAGCCTAAATGTTTAATGGTATTGCCAACATGATTCGCAGCCTCCTACCTTATTGGCATATAGTTTCTAAAAGCAAAAGCCTTTCTGAAAATGAACAAAGGCAACTCTTTTTCCTGAACCCATCTCCATACATTGTGCATGCTGCCGTGTCGCTACAGCTTGAATACAGAAAAAGAAATTAAAATACAAACACAAGAACAAGACAGCTTGTGGATCTGAGGGAACCAACCTTCACTCCCACTTCTTCCAAACATCCCCAGAACTGGGGGGGGGGGGGGGGGGGAGGGAGACAATCTAGTCCTGGAACTGATATAATTTACCTGCCAAGGAAATCAACGGGAAGAAATGGTGAGTTATTTTAGCTACTGAATCATACAGTAAAACAAAGTATGGGGAAAAGATGAAACCTAGTGGGGAATAGGAAAAAGCTGTTTCTTGCTGCTCTTCTCTGCCCACCCCACCCTGCCCCACTTCCCCTGCAAATAATTCTTCTTTGGTGGTGTCTGTTTTCAAAAAGGGCTTCCTTTTCACACCCCTGACAATGAGGAGAGAGATGGGAGAGAATTACCAATTGAGGCCAGGAATATATGAATACTTGTAAAATACGAGATGCATTTATCATCCTCTGTTAAAATAATTTTGTCATCAAAGCTTTGTCTCTATATCATTCCACCATAATCACAGAAATGTTCTTTTTAAAGTTGATTAACCACAGAATACTGTAGTATAGCATGATTAGATGTGCGCTAAACATTATTTGATATGCTCATAGTAATAATTGTATGCTTTAATGCAATTAAAGCACACTGCACACTGCATCCCGGTTTTATTATTCAGGAGGAAAAAGGAAAACAAACTGTGACCAAAACTATATGCACTGAAAAAAATCTGGATGACCATTAGGTGGTAGCAAACAGTTTGGATCATTATATTTGCAGCCCAAATATGGTAATCCTAACAAAACATTTTGCAGGTTTTTCTTTCCCCACTGTCCTATAGTGAGGAGAAGAAACAAAATGTAAGAATACAAGAACTATGTTACTTAAAAATTAAGAAAATAAGCATTATAACAATAGGAAACAAAACTTAAATGATCTAATGGAATAATTAACTGATAGAATAATTGGCTCATAAAAGAAAACACTCAATGGAACTGGTTACTTGTGGTTTGATTTGTTATTTATAAATACTAAAGAGAAACAAAGTTGGATCCAAATACATACATCCCTTTCTACTAAGGACTGAGTCTACTTAACAGAATAGGTGAAGAAAGAGACCAAAAGGAAAGCCTATGCCCAGATCTGTGCTGGATTATTTTGGTTCATAATTTTTTTAAAGGATTTTGTTCATAACGTAACATATCAAGATTTCTGAAAACATAAGGTTGCATGAACCATCACTATTTAGGTAGTTTACTACCTAAGGAGATGAAAGCATAAACGTCAATCCTCAGCCTAATGCACAGCTACATGAATTGGTTTCAGTAGTTCAGTAGTTCAGGCTCAAATTATCTTACTTCAGACACATGTGAGGACCTAGCTCTCTTGAGAACACTCTAATGTTGGGGAAGATGGAAGGAAAGAGAAGAAGAGGACAACCAGCAGCAAGGTGGTTGGACTCAGTTACAATGGCGATGGGCGCACCATTGGAAGGCCTGAAAGACCAGGTTAGGGACAGATCATCATGGAGACAATCTATTTATGTGGTTGCTAAGAATCAACAACAACCTGATGGCACATAATCAATCAATCAATCAATCAATCAATCAAAAGTTAATGGGATCATCCTGATCTATGTGACAAAGGGCATCTGTTATGATCAAAATAATCTACTGCCCAAAGAGAGTACCAACTATTTTTATATACGCCTTTTGGAATGAGATTCCCCCTGATATCCATGGGGCTCCCATATTGATGGCATTCCGTGAAGCCTTAAAGGCTTGGCTGTTCTCCCAGACTTTGAGGTAGGGTGGTTGGGGCCCCAGATTGAAGGTATTGTTGTGATTAGCCATTTGTCATTAATTGTTTTTTATTTCCTTATAATTATTGTATTGTACTTTCTATTCCATTGGTTTTATTGTACACCACTCAGAGTCAGTTCTGAGTTGGGTGGAGCTAAACTGAATAAATCAAATCAAATCAAATCATTTATTCAGTTGATTCAATTTGGCATTGGCTGACCCCAAGTGACAAATTAATTTAGACACCACTAAATATTATGCCAACGTGTTTAGATTTCATCCCCATTTTCAGTTTCCAAACACCCTGCAGGTGACTTTGAATGAATGATGTTGGGTTGGTTGATATTACACATGGACAGACCACATATATTTTTCTTTCTAGTAAAAAGGGTGGATCCTCAATACACAAGACTAGCTTATTGACAATCAAGTTCTTAAAACCATTGCAAGTGGACTTTTGATTGCCCAAAATGATGATGATGATGATGATGATGATGATGATGACGACGATGATGACGATGACGATGATGTATTTTCAGTCTCTGTAGGATTACACAGTGAAAAGAAAAACATTGAAGACTCAGATAATAAATGAACTGTGGAGAAAATAGCAGTAAAGGGGAAGAGGGAAAAAATAAAAGAAAGACAGATATTCAGATTGAAAGATACCCTTCTTTTATGGAAATGTCCAAATATCCCTGAGGCACCAATTCTATGCAATTTTAAACTGGAGATAAACCCACTGAACACAGTAAACTCAATAACCTAAAGTATTTTGTTTGCAGCAGGAGCAAACTAAATAATCTCTTTAACTACAACGGTCCATTGGATCCAAGCAGAAACTGAATCAAATCATGCTTTGTATTGGATGTGAAACATAGTCTTCAGGTGGAAATCAGAGGAGGGTTTCCTGGCATCTTTCACTGGTACAAAAATACTTTGTGTGCAGCTAAACTCATATTGATTTCTAAGCTTGGTTTCATCTGAATCTAGCCAATAAATAAGCACAGGACTAGGTGGTACAAGATCAGATTTTTCCATGGTTAAGGACTGAGGAAATTACTTATTCGGGATAATCTGTTGTATAGTTGAAATTAGAAACCATAATGTATTCTTTTTATAGTTCTGATTATGCTTTGTTTATTTACATACATATACATATACATATATTCTTTTATTTTGCTGTATTTATAAGGCCAACTGACTAATCAATAAAACTCATTCTTCCATTCTTCCACTGTTATATACGTGTAACATTTTCTTCCAAAATTTTTTTTTAAAACAGCTTTTTTGTCAAGCAGTGAATCAGCATCTGCCACAGAGGTCAATAGGGGGTTCAAAAAAGTCAAGATGGTGGCCGTAAGCATGCAGTCAAAGCCCCATCCTTTTTTACCAATACAGTGACAACCAATTTGATCTTTTTGACATCCTCCTGCAGATGTCTTGACCTGCAACTACGCTTCATTCTAACAATTGCTTATGAACTAATTGGCAACTCCAGGCCTTAATAATACAATTGAACCCTTCAGCAGTTTATTTAACAGCAGCTACACCCAGTTCCTAGTCCTTTCACCAACTGCGGCAAACAACCACCATGGATGAGCCACTAAAGAATTGACTCCAGCAAATGGTAACGATCAGCGGACTACTGCCAAGTTTGTACAGTAAACTGTAGAAAGCCAATCCTCTCTCACTCTGCTGCAATTATTTGAAAAACAGAAAACATGAAAAATGGCAGCGATTTAAAGAACCTGTGTCACTGTTCATATTCCAACAGTCCTGTGAATATTGATGGGGAAATTTGGTGCCTACTGCACTTCCAACTTTCTGAATATTAACAAGACTAAATCCAAAGTGGTGGTTTTTGGAAAAAGACGGCCCAAATACAATTGGCACTTGAATGGAGAGCGTATAAAACAGACTTCTTCTCATACTTGGGGGGGGGGGGGGGGGTTTACAGATACAGGGTCTTGGGCTAACCACTTCAAACAAAGTTCTATAAAGGCAATACAAGCTCCAAAAATCTAACTGAATTACTTAGTTACAGCCACCCAAGTTCTCTGCTCTCCATTTTAAAGGTCCACAAGGCAAAAATTGTACCAGTGTTAACATATGGTACAGATTTGTGGGGACTATCAAAGGCTTCCTTACTGGAACAAAATCAAGCACTCTTTATAAGAACTATTTTAGGCACCAACAGGAATACATCTGCAGCAGCAGTAAGAGCTGAAACCAGCATCCTTTCCATTTATAGTCTAGCAGTAATCAAAGTCTTTAATTACTGGTGGACGATCCTGTCAATGGAACCTGTCAGACTATCAAAAATGTGCCTTGAAGAACAGATGGTCACACTTCAACCCACCACATGGATCAATCAACTTCTCCAAATCATCTCCCATATCAGTTTCTCAACACAATATTTATTCTCAGCCAATCAGGCCAAGACAATATTCAAACAAAGAGTTCTGTTTGTTAATGCCCAAACCAATATTGAGTCATTTGCAAACATTAGGTCATTGAAATGGCTGGCCAAAAATAAAATGTCCTTTCAATCAGAAAAATACTTGACAATGGGTTTGACTCAGTATCATAGGAGATGTGATGGAATGTATCTACGAGGAGGAGAGTGATGTGGGAGATCAAGACTATCAGGAAGAAGGGGCTGCATTCCAGCAGGGGAAAGGAGACAAAAGACAACACGGTCTGCAGGGGGAGCATGAGAAGAGTGAGAGATTCAGGATAACCACTTCCTAGAATCTCACAGGGTATATCCGCTAGTTGCTGTAGTATAGGTTTAGTTTGGCAAGCTTCTGTCTATAAGGTGTAAGCAAATAAAGGAACTGTACTTGACTGGACTGTTTCACTGTTGTTCTTGGGCTGGTCCTGACAGGACAGCTCTTACCAGAGCAAGATTCGAGCAGTTAGATTCTATGGTCAGATACGGACAATTCCACCAAGTGCCATATCCTGAGAGAAGAGGTATTTGTGGAGCATCAGAAATAGAAGACGTTGCTCATGTCCTATTCAACTGTCAATTATATGTCTCAATAAGGGCTCAGTACTTACAGACACTACTTGACTTACAAGTACAATAAGGGCTCAGTACTTACAGACAGAACCATATATTGGGACTCTAACAAAAGATTATCTTATTTCCTTCAGGGCACAAAGAAATATCTAGCCACTGGAACTGTCAAATTTATAGTTAGGGCTGTCCAACAGAGAACACATTTTATAGAACACATCAAAGGTGATGAATTCATCTAAACACATACTGTTTTCAAATTTTAATATTCATTTTATTATATATCTCTGCACTCTATTTGATCTTGTTTTATCCTACCTTTTATCTTTACCTTATCTTACCTTACTACATATATCTATTTTATCTCACTGTAGTCTATTTTATCCTGTTTTACTGTACCTCACTTCAGTCCACTTTATTGTATCTTACTCTGGCTGATGCCTATGTTTCGATATGGTCAAATGACTAATCAATAAAGTATACTATACTACTAAATTCCAACAGTTACACTGAGTACTGGGATAGTAAATAATAAACAGCAAAAAGAGGCTAAGAATCATCAACATGGTAAAAACTAATGAAGCCAATGAAGAGGCAGCAGGGTTTCATGGAAAGTAAAGTGGCATTTCACGGGAAGTAAAGCGTACGCTGAATCAAATTACTTCATTTGCCTTAGTTATTTATGGGGTGTTTCTTCTAACAGTCCTTAAGTACCAGTGAAGGGCAGAAAATCAGGAAGCAAAGTTATGAAGTCACATTAATGCAAGTCAGCTGAAACAATATTCTCATGACTGCTGCTGTCAGATTTCCCATCTACTGCTGTTCCTGAAATAATGTACCTACAGAACTTTTAGAGAGGTCAGGAAAACCTTCCATGGAAAAAGAGTTTATCTCTACTAGCGGCATTTGGTTTTGTAAAATGTGTATTCTGTTAACCAAGGACACTACAGATATCTAAAACAAGGAAATGACTGATCTTTCTGATTTATAAACATATATATGTGCAAAGTTTTATATCATTTCAATGCACATGTTTGTAGACAATATAGATCTTGACATCTACTAAGAGTGAGATGAGATAAATGGGCAGAGCAATGTATTTCTGTGTTGCTTACATGTCATTACTGAAACTACTTTTGCTTGTTCCAATAGAAGACAACTCTTCTTGTCTTGCTTGTCTTCTTGCTTGTCTTCTTTCCTTCTTCCCCAAAAGCAAGATCTGTAGATTTATTTATTTAGATTTATATGACCACCCCTCTCTCCACAACAACTTTGGAGGCAAACAAAGTTAAAAAAAACACACAATATAAATAACAGATCGAACAAGTTCAGTCTTTTGGCAACTGAGAGAATAAAAACCACAAAATAGTATCAAACCATTGAGGCTTCAGATAAAAGTGAAACAGAATGAATGAATGAATAGAATTTTGAGCTCTATTCTCAAAATAAATGACTATCATATCTTACTTTAGTATATTTAAAATAGTTCAGACAGATAGCCCCTTTAGGACATAATAATCTGGTCACAAAGAGGTTGGACTGTGTCATTTTCTATTACATTAATTCAAATTTAAACTTATTGCCAAAGCATAAACCATTTTTAATTTCAGCTATGGTTTATTGAAATCACACAGTTTCATAAGCCATCAGTAAATCTTAGGACATAACGCTTAACTGTGGTTATTTAAAATAGAAAGGAAATTATTCTAGTCGCCTTAGAGACATGCCAGAGAAGAACAATGGAGAAGATTTATTCATGATGGTAAACCACAGTTTAGTGTTATATCTAAATCTGTCAGCATTATGACACCTTTGAATTATTCACTCTAAACTGCAAGGGAGGTGGATAGACATGGAGTGATAGTAACTTGCTGGAAAACATTCACTGAAAAAGATAAGATCTGCACTTGTTCACACAGCCTGTCTCTGCCTTAGCCAGGAGCTCTCAAAATAACTTTAAAACAGAGACACTCTTCCATTGTATAGTTAATTCCCTTTAATTTAAAACAATCCTAATTGAATGCTTGCAACTCAATGTAGTTAAACAAAATGCAGTACATTTTAAACATTTTCTTGCTGTAAGAGAGCCTAGATAGCTGGCAGTGCCTAAACAACTCTGGCTGATCTAGAAAGTGCAGCCAGCTTGGTCCTGGTTAATATTCAGTAATATTTGGCTGGGGAGGATCTAGGAAGTCCAGGGCTGTAGATGAGACTGGAAAATTTTAAAAGAATCCCCAAAGAGGTCAATGGAAAACCACTTCCATAACATGCCAAGAAAACTGCATGAATAGATCTTCATACAGTAAGTCATCACAAGCAGGGTATAGCTTGACGAAGGCTTTTCTTTGCCTGCTGCAAAAGAGGGAATTGCGAAGAACAGGGAACAATGACAATATGGAAAAGGGGGAAACGGTAAGCTCAAAGAATCCTCAAAATCTAGGTGGCCTGCTGGTCACTGAATGGACATACCTACTTTTATAACCCCAATGAGGAAAATAATAGGTTGGCTGGATTGTTCCTGATTATTGTGTCATTGCTGAGATGTAACAATACTGTTTTGCCGAATTTGTGATTCAGTGGGTGTTGTCTGAAGGTCAGCGCAAAATAGGCTAGTTTTTTCCTATGCTTAAGATAAAATGGGGCTGTTTTACAGCCATATTGTTTCAAGTATTCTGATTCAAGAGTCAAATGCAGGACGGACGGACGCGCCTGCTGAAGGACTTAGAGCTTTCCTTTGGAGGCAAATGAAATCCAACATCCAACCCTGTTTTGACTGTTTTCTGACAGGTGTTGAAGGCAAACCAGATTCCTAGTGCAGAAGATGTGCAGGGCACTCATGCATAATTATTCTAAAAAAGCTTTTTTTCAAGCCTATAGTCACAAGGAAGTGGGTTTTCTCAGCTGTTGTACATCATCTGAATTACAGTAATACCTCAGTTCACGAATGGTTCTGTTCATGAACAATTTGGTTCACGAACATCAGCGTTCGCAAAAGTTTGCTTCCATTCGTGAACTCCGCATCGGGTGACGAACATGACCCGTGGCCATCTTCCCTGCTCTGACACGTGGTCGTGGCTTCCTCTAAGTGAGATTGCCTGTACTTTGTTTCATATTTTTGTGGTTAAAAAAAAAATACATATGGTTCAGAACGGATTAACCTTATTTACATTGAACCTTATGGGAAAATTTGATTCGGTTCACCACCAGTTCGGTTCACGACCACGTTCGTAGGGGTCAGAATGGATTAACCTTAGTTACACTGAACTTTATGGGGAAATTTGATTCGGTTCACAACCAATTTGGTTCGCGACCAGAATCGTGGAACGAATTAAGTTCATGAACCGAGGTACCACTGTAACAGGACTAAATTCTGAGTAGGCACATATAAAATTACACTGAACATTTCTTAACAAGCTATTCTATGTTCCTAAATTAAGTAGTAATATACTACTTATATACAAACATACATGCATGCACACACCTAAAAACAAAGAAAGCAAATGAATGAACAAATGAAAGAATAAGAGTGATTCTAGATTGATCATAATATGCATCTCAGTGTTTGAGAGCAATTATCAACTGTCATCAGAATTCATAACATTCATAATAAATTATATTAAGTCACTATTTTACTTTTATCATGTGAATTCTGTATGTTTATATTGTGTATCTCTCCCACCACACCCACCCTGGCTGTGGGTGTAATTTTCTTATCTTTTTGTTCTTCAGATTTAAAGTATAATCCTATTCACCCAGGAAAATTGTTTCCTCCTACCACCAAACCTGCCACTATTTCTTTATTTCTATTATAACATGACAGGATGAAACATGAGTAAGATACAGAACAGTACAGTTGTGTTTTTAAATGTTTAATAATGTTTAAACAAAAACTGAATGTTTTTATAAAATAACTTAAAATGGCTTTATAAAATGTTGCCTTAATATCATAATATACCTATAGGCTGTCAGTCCCCTTCTCTCCTGACACTAAATTTATGCCCATAAAACTCTCACGTTGACAGAATCAGGTTTTTCTCAGACTTTTCCTTCCACTAACTCTCCTCCCCAATTCCCCTCTCTTTAGTTCCCCTACTCCAGAATGTAAACTGGGAGGAGATGCCCTGTGTTACCAAGCCTTGAGTGGCTGATTCCAAATCATCCCAGTGAATAACTCTGACTTGAAGCCACACTACTCTTCACAGCAAGGTAAACATTAGAAATATTGTTCTTCACTAGCTTTCCAAAGAATTGTGAACTACTCCAGGAAGGGTGTGGTATTTAGAAGATGGTTGGGTAAAAATGTATTGGTTGCAAGTATAGCCAGTCACTTCCCACTGATTCCTTCAAGATTCTTGGAAGAAACACAAGATCCTGAAGACCAGTTAGATGGGATTAGGTTCTTCTCCTTAGTCACACAGAACTAGAGCACATAAGCTTAACCAAAGATCCCTATACAGCCACAAAGTTTTTCTGTGGTCATGCAACTACTAAAACCCTTCTAATGCTGCTTCAGGAATTCGGGGATGATGCATAAGAGGAATCCCCCAAGCATAACCAAATAAAGAAGTAGTTGATGGTTATCAAGATGATGATTCAAACTGAGAAGAAAACTTGTGGGGATGCCTCTCTTTTTGCATTTACTCCGAAGCTTAATTGTGCTCCTGAAAAGCTAAATGGAAGTGGAATATATATGGGATGAATGAGAATCATTACTGTGAAACTTCTCCACTCAAATCATGTTTTTGCTCCCTGGTCCAGCTGATTGATGCTCGCAGGAGTTTAAAGCAATGCAGGAAAAGAGATTGAAATGTGCGTGCATTAATGTACATATGTGTATTGGTATATGTGTGTGTGCATCTATATCTATCTATATGTCTAAATTTGAAAGGAAAAAAATGTGGTCTTGAGGGCACGAGTGGTTAAATGTAGCACCTCTTGGCAAATCCTAGCATCTTTTCTCAGGATCGTATTGCAGATAGGAGCCATGTGAGTACCCCTGCATAGCTGAAGTGCCTTTTTCCCTTCAAACTCAAAGCCATTCAAAGGCCTTTATCTATATATGAATGTGTGTCTCTGTATGTGTGTATATACATGTTACTGAATGGCTGTGTTCACAAGCATCCTTATCTGGTCCGCTGATGATCTAACAGCTATATGTGCCCAACCTGAAAGCTTGATTAATGGAATTTCTGAGTAGATGTGCCTTGGTGGGCTCTTATGTCAGTTTACAGACTGATATTCTAAGAATTCAGACTAATGCAGCATCTAGGTTAAATGTGGATACAGGCAAGGTGTGTGCGTGTAGCTATGAAAGTGTGTTTCAAAAGCTGTGTTGTGGGAGATCACGCACATAATGTGTGGGCAACCAACCACTCACTGCTGAATCCAGCCCTCTGGAGGCAAAAAAAACCTTGCTTTGCCAACTGTACAAAATCTGCCTTTTTCTGCACTTCCTAATTGGCTAGTAATACATTCAGGGGAGGCAAAAAAGGGTTCTTCATACAATGCGTTATTAACTTGCAGATTTCATTGCCCAAACTGGAGCAATGAAAACAGCCTTCAGCTGGCTCTAAAAGGAGACACATCATGAAGGACAATGCTGTCAGTGGATGTGAGATCTATTTTGTAACAGTAAAGAACCACATCTGGCCCAAGTGATGGATCATGAGATTGAGGGAATGAACTCTTTCCTCTCCCCAAAGGCCTATCACTTCCCACCAGGTAGCCCTCCATCTCTTCTAGGAGATTGATCAGGCACATCTGCCAAATCTTCACCACTCTAGGGGAGATGTCATTTCCTTTAAACCGCAGCATTAATTCTAAATGTGTATCTATACATACATTAACAAATCAAAAGGTTATAGAAATTTGCCTCTGCTTTTCTTTCCTTTTCTATTTTTGCACCAGAGATATCTAATGGGAAGAAAGACACACGGAGTTCAGTGAGGTTTACTCCCATGTACATCTGTACAAGACAGTAATTATGTTGGTAAAGAACAATGCAGGTTCCTGATAACACATGTAGCACTGTTTCCTTGTTTTATTTTTAATGCAGAAAACAATGACAACTGAATATTAAAAACACATCCTGTTGTTATGGCAACAAAATTTTTAAAAATACATTAAGAAAAAATACCTGAAGGAAAGATGACACTGTGTTGTTATAGCAACTAATTTTATTTCAGAATAATTATGTTTCAAGATGTTTCTTATTTTAAGATTTTTTTCAAAAATGATATAGTTAAAAAAACTGATTTTTAATATTTTGTGCACTCAGTTTTAATATATAAAAGCATAATTATTTTGATTTTTTGTGTGTGTGGAATTATGCAGTGATAACTAAAGGAAATGATGTGCAGTAATGATCAGCAATGAACTGGTAGGCGGAATAATAAAAATGCAGGTTAGATACATGGAATAATGCTTTGTATGGAATTAATTTGCAGTAATAGTTTACATTTATATTGCATTATTAGTTCTAAATCATTAAGTGTTGGTTATTCATATTTATTAACTTAAGACCTGATGTATGAGAAATCTAAAATATATGGAGGAAGATTTAAAAAAAAGAAAATTACATGAAACATCAATTATAGTTTTAATATGTTATTATTTTGTTCTTTGCCTCTATTTTTAGTGCATGTTATAAAACATAATTTTAACATTATCTAAGTTTTCTCACCGATTTATAGCAACTTGAAATGATCCAAAAATGAATATTTCTTAATGCTTGCCTAAAAATATAATTTCACATTTCTTACCCATACTTGGCTTGGCATTAATGGCAACAATGGAAACTCAATTAGATTCAGATATTCCCACCCTCATATTAAGGCAAATGAAACTTGTATTGTGCAATGGTGATATTTCTAAGAGGGGAAAGTAATCTAGCAGTCTCCACACCAACACTACACTTTCTTGATGTGATGCTGATATGCAAATATCTATGTGAACACTCTACATGTAGTCCTTGCTTAACCATTTATTTAGCAACCATTCAAAATTACAATGGCACTAAAAAGAAGCTACTTATGACCGGTCCTCACACTTATGACTGTCGCAGAATCCCTGTGATCACGTGATCAAAATTCAGGTGCTTGGCAACCGGCATGTATTTACAATGTTTGCAGCATCCTGGGGTCACATGATCATCATTTGCAACCTTTCCAGCAGCTTCCGGCAAGCAAAATCAATGGGGAACCCCATGATTCGCTTAACAACTGTGGTGATTCACTTAACAATCACGTGATTCACTTAACAACTGCCACTAAAATGTCATAAAATTGGTTGTAGTCACGTGATGCCTCACTTAACAACTACCTCACTTAGCAATGAATTTTCCAGTCCCTATTGCGGTTGTTAAGCGAGGACTACCTGTACAGCCTGTTCTCCTGGCAACCCTCATTCTTTGCCGAGAAAGTTCATACAATACAGAGTTTATTTCTGACAGCTGAATGTGACAGTCCATCTGTGAAAGTTATATACAATGTTGTTGCTGCTGTTCCTAGCACTTGTCATGTTTAGTTGCAGGATCCACTCATTTTGCACTGTGCTCACTTCGTTTTACAAAATGAAGCTATTGACACATGATGCAACGAGGGCTTTTGTTTCACAGCCAGCTGTTGCAGCACCTTCACCGATGAGGGCTGAGAGGAATGACTAGCCCAAAGTCCCTTAGCTGGCTTCTGTGCCTAAGCAAGATCTTCCCCTTCTTGGTCCAATACCTTAAACACTACACTATACTGTCTCTCTTGTGAAAACTCTGTGCAATGTCACCATATATTGGGAAGGCTGCTAATACTTACCTATATGATTTATAAAGCCACCCATCTCACAACAGAGGGCAGGCTGCATACCCCCCACTCGGGGTCAAAAGGAGGGCTTACAATAGAGCAGCCGCCCACATTCTGACTCATTGTCCGACTGCCTCACTCACTGGGATGGTTGTGGGTTTTTTTTCCCCTGGAATGTTTTCCTCTGCAACCCCAGGCCAGATCTGGCCCCTTTTCAAACCTGATTTTTCTTTTGCCAAATTCTCCCACCATACCAAATTTGGTCCCATCCTGTTCAGGTTTTGGAAATTTATCCTGCTAATAGGCAGTCGGACAGGCAGAGTTCTGAACCCCTTTACATTTTTTTCCCCCAACACTCTGTTGGGTTGGAAGAATAAAAACAATTCAGGCCCTTGAATACAAGATTTTAATTTGGATGTAATTCATATATGACTTAATACCCACACTTAAATAGGGCCACTGTGGACTATCTACCTTTAAATCTGCTTAATTTATCAACATTTTCTTCCATAAATAATATCAGTTTTGGAACACTAGTACAAATAGCTGAATATAATTCAGAAAAGAATATTTACAATGAGTTTTAATAATTAGATTTATTGTCAAAAAAGTAAGAAAATAAGAAAAAAAAGAAGTATGAAAGCTGGCTGGGTGACCTTGGGCCAGTCACTCTCTCTCAGCCCAACTCACCTCACAGGGTTGTTGTTGTGGGGAAAATAGGAGGAGGAAGGACTATTAGGTATGTTTGTTGCCTTGAGATATTTATAAAAATCATAAAGACAGGATAAAAAAAAATCTAATAAATAAATATTAATATATGGAATCTTGGAAAGTAAGCCAAAACTTGAACACTCATTTGTGAATTCATTAAAGCAGGTCTTTGAAAGCTGTTTAAAACTTCTTTTTCCTAGATTCTAAGGCCAAAGGGCTAACCATCTTTTTTCTAGATAAGATGGATCCTGAAATATCCATTTGTTTGTTAATTATGCTTGGAGCCACCCCTGTTTCTTTCCCATCCCAAAGTCAGCCTCAAGAGATCTTTCTTACAGGAAAAATACTGCCATGCTCAAAAGATCTTGGGGGTGCTATTTTTAAAAAATTCTATCTTACACCATACACTATTTGAATCTTTGTTTTGTGTTCAACACAAAGTTGAATAGGATCTTTATTTTAAATTTATCACAGACAGTGAAACACACTTGTGTCAGAATTATATACCTCAAAAAAAGGACTTTTTTTTTTTTTATTTACAGTGCATCATTTACATGCAGCCAGGTCCCACCCACTGCATTGGAATACATACTGTATAAATCATTGCCAACACATTCTGATCACAATACCGGGAAGCAGTTCTCACATTTTCTTCTTGTGTGTTAGCAAGTGTGAAAATAATTATATCAAATATAAAAGCAATTGTTGAGTCATCTAAAGAAGGCTGTTCTACAATCTTTGCTGGTATTTTTAGAAATAGCTTATTAAGGTTACATTTATTGTCATGGCCTTAGCTCAGGAGCCAAGATATTTCCTCAGAACCCAACAACTTGTATGGATGCTAAAATGGAAGCATTTTGCTAGGAACCTGCCATTTCCAAATTCAAGACTTAGCCTAACTACCGACTGTAAATGAAATGAATAAAAAGAAGTGACAAAGAATGCATTCCACTTCAAATATCCATTCTATAACTAAGTTTAAACACAGGAATTATGTTTTGAATAGAAAGAGACATATTATTTTGCTGTCAAAAAATGGATAGTCCCTGCAGAAATAGTTGGTTATCTATTCGCACATTATCCTTTTTATCTCCTTTTCCAGCTGGTTTTTTTTTTCCAAAATTGGAAACTACATAGATAGGTTCAGACTTGATACATTATTTCTATTTAATTGATTATCACTTACCATTACTGACACCCTGAGAGTTACCACCCGATGAATGATCCTGCCTTTATTGATGCCACCTGATGACCGGTGCAATTATTAGCAATCATTCCTGCTGGTAGCTTGCATGAAACAGGCTGGATCTTTCACTCAGGCTGACAATGGGGGCTCCACACAGGAGGCCAAACAAATCAGCAGGATACAGACTGACAGGCCACATTCCCTCCTATTTTGAATTGTCTGACCTTATTCAGTTAGCTCTGAATCCAGAACCAGGGCAGGCTTGTGATATAGAGAACAGCAAAACAAAGAAGTATATTAAGACTCTTCTGAACTATTTCTTTGAATTGTATGGTATTATGACATGGAATGTGAAAAAGGAAAATCACAGAAGAAAGAAAGAAAATGCTCACTGAGCTCAAAATGATATTGCCAGGTTTTTTTAATAAGAAAAAGGTCCATTGAATGAAGATAAGGATAGATTTTGGAAAGACTGGGTAGGAGAGGTTTATATTGATGGTTTCCTAATGGAGAAAAGAATAATGGAATATTAATGTATAAAACACAATGATTTTTTGTGATGCAAAGGATTACAAATGTGAAAAGAAGTCTTGAATTTGGATGATTAAGTTCACTATTTACAGCCCTAATTTAGACTTTGCAGGTGTATTTCTTGATTGTTTAAGCAACCTCATCTTATTTGTAGGTATTTGATAATTAATGGGGATTTGAATGAGATCCTCAACCCAATTTTAGACAGAGATTCTTTATTACAAAGCTCCAGTCCTCAATTTTATAAACATCAAAGAAGGCTAATGTGTATTGGTTTAACTGATGTGCAGCATTTTTTACAATCAACAAAAGCAGACTATACATTACTTTCTTCCATATATCAAAAGGACATCTATCTATCTATCTATCTATCTATCTATCTATCTATCTATCTACCTACCTACCTACCTACCTACCTACCTACATACCTATCATGCTGTTGCAATGCCTGATTCCCTTCTAATTTTTAACATGAGAATGCTTCTAAGAACAAAGGATTAAAAAAATATATTAGGGCTAGACAATTATTTGGATCAAAATGGAAAAGGAAGCTTTGAAGCATGTGTGAGAGTATACAGCATTTGATGGAAATACCTTCCCAAACCTTGTTGTGGTTGCACAAACCTGGGAAAAGATGTGCTGCTGAGAGGTCTACATGAGGGACCCCGCATGCTCCAAACAACTCTTCCTCTTCAAATACGAACTGCTGCAAAGCCCTGTAGCGTACCATAGTATGAATGAGAGTTCAGCATCCATTGATTGTTATTGAGGAGGAAAGATTTTGAATATCTTCCATCTGTCTTTAGAATTTAGAATATATGTATACCCAAGTATGAGTTATTATCTGCTGTGAAATATAAAATAGGTAAGTGTAATAGGAGGGGAATACTCGCTGTTTAGCCATGGAAAATTGGAGAGATAATTTTAAAGCCATTCTTGGATTATTTTCATTTTGATACAAATGGAACATTAACTTGTCTATGTTTAAAAGGTTTAAGAAGTATCTTTTTGTGCAATCCTTGTTTTGAAAAAAATAATATATATATATATTGGCTGTAGATATACTAAGGATATACGATAGCAAAACTAGGGATTTGGAACATGGTAGATTTCAAAAAAGTGGAAAAAATCAGCAGTGAAAATGTTAATCTAGGGGGAAAAAAAACCCTTTTTCTCTCCTCCCCAGTCAATCATACAATGTTGCTTTATTATATGTATAATTTTCCTTCATAATAATCAAACAGCTCATATGACAAAAAAGTTTTAAAAAATAATAATAAAAAATGTATGTCTTCATATCACTATGTTCAACCCAAACATAATGTTGTTAATTTAGTTTAGCTCTCTGGAAAAGGCTCTACTGCTGGGAAGATGGAAGGAAAGAGGAGAAGAGGATGACCAGCAGCAAGGTGGTTGGACTTGGTTACAGCAGCAATGAGTGCATCGTTGGGAAACCTGAAAGAACAGGTTAGGGATAGATCATCATTGCAAAAATTTGTGTGGTCACTAGGAGTCGAAAATGACTTGATGACACATAATCAATCAATCAATCAATCAATCAATCAATCTAGTTTAATTTCTAAAGTGAGCTATTTTGTAGTGGGACAACTTTAACACTAAGGATAATACATTTTGGCACAATCTAGTACAGGACTCCAGTAGGTAATCAGTCATGAACATGTGACCTTAGAGATTCAATCTGCATAACATCACCCAAATTGAACAATGGGAGATTAAGTTAAATTGAGATAATGGCTGTAAACAGCAGGTGTTAGCATCTGGTTGACCCTGACTTATATAAAAAAGCTAAGCAGTCTAGGATCTAGTTAGTATTTGAATTGGAGGCACCAAGAAATACTAGGGCTGTAGCTAGACATTCTGTTCTATATTTTTGGTAAGAAAATTAAATGGATGTGTTCATGTAGCCAACAGGAGTCAACCTACAATAAGGTGTGTCTTTACCTTCACCAAGATAATGGTTTATTAGGCTGATGTATAAAATTTTCACCTGATGACTTCTAAAATGGTTTGCACGGTATTAAATATAACTAAAGCAATTACTTATTAACCACCCCAAAAAGTTTATCAACTTTAAAAGTTGTCTTTGTTCTTTTACAAAGAACATGTCTTTGTTCTTTGTTATTCACTACAAGTCACTCTTAATATATGCCATACAAAATTGAATTAAATCAAAAGCATAATATTCTGAAATCCTGTCATATATTTGAGAAGCACAAGGTTCACTGTAGCTAATTCCTATTGCTATTGTGTAGACAGCATCAACACATAGTAGGTGTGTTGTGTGAACAAAGCCACTCTTTACTGTGATTCAAGTTAAAATCTTGATTTCACAATCTAATTTAATGCTTAAAGTGATATATTAGAGAAGAACCTGATGTTTGAGGTATTAATATTGTATCATTTACTAAATTCATGTGTTTTGTACTCCTAGAAATCCATCATTTGTGGCAGATAGGAACATTTGGGCAAGCCAGGGGAAATATTCAGTGAAGTTAGTCAAAGATGTCAGGTCTGCTATTTACATGATGTGAGATTATTTTTGTTGAAAAAATTCAAAAGTGAAAACATTGAGTATACTTGGTAATAAGCTATATAATTTTTTATAAGCTATCATCTGTAGTTTCCATTGGAATGATCCTTATTCAGCAGGCTAAAAAATGCAATTCAAATACTCTGCTAAGCAGCATTTTAAAAAGGACATATATATATATATATATATATATATATATATATATATGTCCTTTTTAAAATGCTGCTTATATATATATATATATATAAATGCTGCTTATATATATATATAAAAATGCTGCTTTATATATATATATATAAAAATTAATTAGTATCTCATCTGACATCTTAATACTAAATCTTTAATGTTAGAAACTTATATGAGTTTATATTTAAATTTCCATAACTCTCAGTTGACTGGAAGTTTAAAAAATAACAGACAAATTCACAGTTTTATTCTTATTTAGAATTGGTATTTAGGAGGTCCAGTCCTGAACATAATAAATATATTTTTAAGTTAACCAAATTCTAAACGCTGAATCTTGACATAGTACAATTTTAGCCTTTCCAGGGAATTTGTGCATTCTTATGATTTGATCATTCACTTCAAAAGACTTGTGCATGTCATACTTTGTCAAGCAATGAATAACAATGAGTAATTTTGAAGAGATGAACACAACTTGCTTGCAAATGAGATGAATAGCTTAAACCTTTATATATACTACAGTGAAGGGGCATTAAATTTTACGGACCTTATTTTAACATTTGTCCAGAGAATATTAAGAGAATAACGTTCTATTACAAGTCTAACTTTATAGAATTCTAGTCAGAACAAAGATGTTGATTCTGATTACACTGACCTACCAGTATGTATACTTCTGGCAATACACTAGGAAAATAAGAGAGCAATTTTTATATAGGTTATAGCTGAGGAAAATACTAGTTGTGATAAAGCAATTTCTTCAGCAGTATGAAACCATGTATGTGTTATAAGAAACAATGACCTTGGAATTTATCCCTGCTTTTTTTAAAATAAGAAGCAATGGCTGTAATCCAATGTCATACAACTTGATTTTTATTCATGTAACACAATTTTTTCTTCTTTGTCTTACCCCTATAGCCCCACTCTCATACAACTTCAAAAACTGGATGATATATCTAGAATAGATTTTGAGGGGCCACAAGGAAACAAGGAGACATGGGAACTTTTCCTCTCCCCAGTTATGCTGATGGAATCAGAATCATCAATAGCAAAATCACTGTATTTCACCATGAATCTTTAAGTAAATATATATATATAATCAAGTAAAAAAAAAGTATAAAGTTTTTTAGCACAGCAACAACAAAAACTAATTAAACTGGAGTTTAATTAAATTAAACATGGGATTTAGTTTCTACAGTATGGGATTATACACTGGAAATTACCATAGACATTCAACAGTTCATCAAATATTTTGTCATCATAAACTTTTGGTGCAAACTGCAAGAAGCAGCTGTCAACCCTTTTGTAGACCATAAGATATGTCTCAAGAACTATACTGAGTTTGGTGGGTCACAGCTTACACACAATTTATTTATCCTTCACTATGAGTAAACAAACCAACAAACAAAAAACTACAGATATCTTCACAGAATCTACACTTTACATTTTAATAATGGAAAAGAAAAGAAGGGATTAGGGTGGTCAAACATGGTCAGACTTCCTAGGCTTAGAATCAGTTGGTGATTATGGCCTGCTAAAGAAACCAATGATTAGAAAGAAGTTAACACAACAGTTTAGAAAGAGAAGAGATTATATAATTTCTGTCAGGCTCTGTCAGTATTTCTGGGTGTCGTCCATGAAAACCCTAGGGATTCCCAGCACTATCTGGCCTTTGTTAATTTCCATCTTGGGGACTGTTCTCTGCAACTATCCAAACTATGATAAAAACAAATGAAAGGAATGAAAGCTCTATTGTTCTTTCTTCCGAACAGTAGAATAGATAGGTTCTAGAAAATGAAGTGAAAATTGCCCAGAAAATCTATGAAGACAGTTATCTCCCTTAAGAAAGCAAATGTTCCTTGGACCTTATAATTTCTATTGAATTTGAACATTCATGGAGTATAATATAGCAGTATCCAAACTGGTTTTTTTTGGGGTGGGGTGGGGGATACATAAACATCAAATTCTCTGATACATAATATATCTTTAAAAATAGATTGTAATACTCCTATATCCCATCTTTACTTTATATTTTTTGTTTCCTCAAGTCGTTTGGACATGTATTTCCAAAATATGTATCTATATATGATAAATATGAATTATTGATTTATGAGTAATGCTGGTATGAATAATGTCTGCCATGTTGATTAGATTCCACAAAGTTGGTTTTGTTTTGTATTTACTTCACAGCATTTTGTTCAGGTTTTTTTATATTCCCTCGCCAACAAGAATGCATGTCTTTTGTTTTCTTGAACTGGAAAGTACAAATCAAGTTGTCATCTTTAAGAGCATTATGGACATGCAAGGGAAATATGACAGCTAAATGAATCCATGCTGCACTGGAGCAGCAAATTGTTTATAGATACATGGAGAATATGAAATTGATTCTGAATCATAACATAGGCTATTATTTTTGGTGGAGATTTTATGCTATCCTCTCCCATGTAACATTTTCACATATTCTATTAACAAAACCATTTGCTAAGTATTTCATGCTTAATTAGGTGATCTGAGAACCTCTATAGCTAATAAACCAGCTTTTATTTACAAAGTAAAATTTGAACAAAGGCATATATTTGCCTGTATGCTTGTAATTTCATCAGCCAGAAATAAACAAAAGTGCCTTTTCAAATCCATTTCATTTGGGTACCTTCTGCTTCATCTAAGGTTGAGGTTGAGGTGGAGAAACAGGAGTCTACCATCTGTTGTGTTATTCTATGGAAAGTAGCTGGATGTATTTGCAGCAGAGAAGCGATTAGCAAGAGCTGTTTAATTCCTTCCTCTCCACCCACTTTTCTGCTGCAGTTCTTCCATCTGCCACATTAATAGTTGGGAAAGTTGGGAAAAGCAGTTCAACGTATCTGTAGGAGAAAAGGCTGAGGGAAAACTCAGTTGCAGGAAAACATTCACATGCCAAGGGTATAACTCGTTGGATTAAGAATAGAAACCAAAGGAACAGAATTGCACCTGAACAAAAATACTGTGAGAGAGGCAGCACCAGACACATCTCAGAAACTTGTACAGCCAAAACGAAATAAGCATCACCCCAGCCTCATCTGGAATTGTCCTCTAGTTCTTGTTAATAAATCAGTTAAAAAAAAAAATCAGTCCTTTCCTGTTGTGATGTCATAATGTCACGAGTCACTTGTGCTGTGGCTTGATGGAGAGCAGAAAATCATAGTGCAATCCCTGGGGCAGGGAAATTTAAATAGGCCTCTCACTTGGACCTCATTTGGCCATTTGGCTTAACTTCCTTTTCAAAAGGTAACCAAAGGAATAAAACAAAATCCATCCCCAGTACCCTAGGAATGTCTATACCAGTGTTGTCCAAACTTGGCCACTTTAAGATGAGTGGACTTCAACTCCCAGAATTCCCCAGCCAGCATGGCTGGCTGGGGAATTCTGGGAGTTGAAGTCCACTCATCTTAAAGTGGCCAAGTTTGGACAACACTGGTCTATATGTATACATATACATATTGTTACAATGCTTCTGGGGAAATTACATATTATAAGTCATGCCCCATCTTCACTGAGCTTCAAGTTACATTCAAAGTATATATTCACAAGGATAAAAGGATATGTAGGTGAATGTGTAAAGATTACTGTCTGTTAAAAATTAGTGGAGTGGGCAAAATAAATTGGAAGAATAGCTTGAGATGAAAACCATTTGTTGGAATGGTATTAAATATTCATTTCTTCTCTGTTCCTCTGCTTAGCTATTCCGTGCAATAGTATAAAAATAACAATAAGATGCAGGACTTTATTACATGCTGTGTCTTGTACTGCAAAAACTTTTGAGAAATATTATGGAGAGTTTATTTCACAGAGTGCTACAACAGGAAGACATGTTTATTTTTGCATGATTTTCATTTTCATCAAGGAAGCAAAACAAAATTAACATGCAAAGATCAGTATTTACTATTTGCACAGTACTGGTGAAAAATGTACTTTCACAAACTGTTCTATTTGAGGAATAGTGTCTCTCCATTTATTTTTAGAATAAACAAATTAAAAATATAGTAAAGGTATGTTGATAATGCTATCTAATATTTTGATAATAATTATAGCACAGACAAGTTATCTTTATAACACTACTATATATTGAATCAGTAGAACAAAGTTTTTAGGAAGGGATAAATAAATCTATTTTGGTTGACATAAACTTGCAAGCTTCTGCAGTGACCTGGAACTGTATTCTGTATATTCCTTACACACCCTGTTTAGGAGTTAAATAGCTATTATAATATATTAAATTTATATTTCTATTAAGTTTAAGTTAAACCTCCATAGTTGATCCCTGCTATAATAGGTTTCATGATTGCCACCTGATACTGACTATCTGAATTATTAGAGAGCTATGCTAAGTATGGAAACTGTAGTTCTGGATTAGCCAATACTATGATATTGCAGTCTCCACTCATTTGATCTTAGCAGCTAAATACCATCTCCAAATTGAAGTTCCCAAATAAATAGGAAATGAAGGTCTCCCCTGAACAGCCTGGTTTAAGTATATTGACCCAGGTGGGTGATGTGCATAAATAGAAAAATATTTAAGCAAAGGTTTGGAAAAAATTGGGAGAGTTTCATCCTAGATACAGCAATAAATATTTATCAAGGAGCACAAAAGCACACTCATAATGATCGTAACAGCAGAAGTTTCAAAGATGAGACACAAAGAAATTGCTGCTGCTGCAGATGTAAAGAAGTTCTTAAAGCCCTCATCTCAGATGCTTTATTTCCCTTCATTGAAAGCTCTTACTCGACAATCTAAGATTCAGATTTCTGTTTTCTATGCTGAATTAATATCAGCTATGCAAAGTCAGGCAAAAGTTTTAGGGCTAAGATTGCTTTTGTTCCTTTTCACTGTTTAAAACAATTTAAAACAGAAAATGTATATCAGTGTACAAACTTCCTAGCAGTAAAAACAATTCAGTTGAGGGATCAATTGGGAGCTTCCCAGCACCAGTCAGATGGATGCTACACGCCCAATTGTTGGAGATGTTTTAACTTGCATGCTTATATTTCGCAGGGGATTAGTCACAGTGGCCTAGATAGCCTCTTTCAACCCTGTGGTTCTAATTTTAGTTTTCTCAAATATAGGAATGAGTATTCCTATCTGGCTTTCTGACTGCCGAAATACATGAGGCCACTTTTCCTTGCAATATCCAATGCCCCCCCCCCCCATGTTGCAGGAAGGACATTTTAACAGCTTTACACTTGCATGTAAGTGTGGCAATACTGAATCCAGGAAACAGTTCCCACTGTAATGTTTTTTAAGATTTCTTTTAATCCTGCCTTTATTATTTCGATAAATGACTCAAGGCAGTGAATGTACCTAATAGTCCTTCCTCCTCCTATTTTCCCCACAATAACAACCCTGTGAGGTGAGTTGGGCTGAGAGAGAGGAACTGGCCCAAAGTCACCCAACCAGCTTTCATGCCTAAGGCGGGATTAGAACTCTGTTGTTGAAATCTTAATGTTGAAATCTTTCCTTTAATAATTTTTAGTTATTATGGCCATATTTTTACGTGATTTGTCTTGGTGTGTCTATCTGTGAAATTTGTTGGAAAGCTCCTAAACATTTAAGTGTTATTATTAAAACAAGACCAATGACAGTAGAATCAAAGTAGTATTTATTTTTGTATGGTTGACTAAGAAATATAGACTGAGATTGCCTGAACAAGTTTGGCATCACCATAGAAAAGGCTCCCTCAAACTGGTGCTACGTGAAGAAAGATCTCATCATAATGCACTGGCAGAATTAAGAAGCAGAGGATGAGATTGTAAATACGCTATATGACTTTCTTTGCATGGAAAGTCTTCATTCTAGGCCAGAATCTAGCCCAAGCTCTTATCTGGAACTGATTCTGCCAACTGGAAAATGACTGCAACTATTCTAGGGAAAAAATAAAATAAAATCATAATACGATTTCAAAAAGCACAAATACTTTGAAGCCATCTTCACATTACCAAAACATTTGTTGCTCTTAAGAAAAATGAAAAGGGTATTTAGTTCTGATATATATGAAGTTCTGATCACATCTCATTACAATTTTTGATATATAAATCTCTAGCTCTGAGCCACAGGCATATTGTTTCTGGAATAAAACCATCAGCTCCTGATAACAAAGGATCTTTTTTCTTTTCCTGGATTTGCTCTGCTGTTTGCAAACACATCCTTTCCATGTGTTTCATTATACAACAGGAAGCAAATATAATTGATTTTTTTGTCCAAATTGGGGATAGAATCCAAGAGAAAATAAATCAGAAACTTAAAAAAAAAAAAACAGAAAGAAAACAGATTTCAAATGTTTACAAAGTCCTCATTTCTGTCCATAAGGCAAGGGATATGCTGTAAATTAAATGTTCTTGCCAGTGCTAGAGGAGGAAAAACCAAGAAAAAAAGAAGGAAACCACATTATATAGAAATATCTGACTATATCCGAAATGTGAATTAATTCAACAATATAGTTCACTATTTTTTAATAAAATATGTATTACTTCATAATAATGAAGTAATATTAGGTATTATGTACAATATAGTTCACTATTTTTAATAAAATATGTATTACTTCATAATTAATGAAGTAATATTAAAATATGTATTACCACCTAATCAATTTGGTTTAATGCCCAACAACATCTTGTGGGTTACTATTCCTTAACCATTAAAGCTCAGTCCAGTTAAAGCTCTTTGAGAAACTGATTATCTGGACACTACAGACAAGAGGCCAAGTTTAGAAATGATATTATGTGATGTTTTATAATCAACTGTGAATACATAAGCCAAAGTATGAATCAAAGTTAACAAAGAGAACAAAGTTAAGACATTAGGATTCATTGAAAGAGTATTTGTGATTCCTCAGAAGATCAGCTATGTGGAAGGAAAACAGGTTGCTGACATGAGTTTTCCTTCCTTATGGTTTTGTGTTCCCTGGGACTTTAAGAGAGTAAAGGATCACACCTGTACTGCAGAGAGATAAAAAGAAAAACACTGGGAATGGAGCATGTGAGTATCTCTGAAAAAGAGAATGGAAGTTGAGTTGGAGAGCTGAAGGAGAAGCCAATGATGTGTGCAGGAGGTGAAGCTGAACATCAAGATTTGGGGGAGTTAGCAATGAGACTCTGAAGCTAACACAGATGAGTAAGGAGAAGTAGAGCCTCACAAGCCTTCCAAAGATACAAACCAACTCCATCTCATTAATGAGTAATTATTTTCCCTCCCTACTACAAACTGAGGACTGAGAGACTAAGAAGCAACTCAGAAGCAATTACCAAGCTACTTCAAGCAACACCAGAACCTACTGAAGTACAGGGGCTGGAGGAAAAAAACAGGGCTGAGTATAAGCTGAAAGAACATTAAGCCCTGGGTAAAAGGAATAGAATTCCCAGTCTGTAAGGAAAGGGCTAGAGAAAGAACTTTGCTACTTCTGCTTTTACTCCTAGGAGAGGTGGGCAGTTAAGAACACAGGGTAAAAGGCAATTTGTAATCCTGTTAAGTATTGTCACTTATACATATAGCATTAAGCACAGATGAGTAGATAAGTTGTATTTAATAGGCTTAACACACTTGGAGTACACAGCTTGTATATTAAACCTACCTCTGGTAAAAACCAGAGAAGCATTCAGTTCTTGGTATGTGGTTTGTACTATACCTTAAGTGTAACCCCACCACAAGCTATAATAAATAGTCTGAAAGGTAGCATGTTCTGTAATACCTGCTTATTTCAAATATGTTAAATATAATATGCTATAAAATATTGTTAGCTTATATAGAATAAGAAAAAGGCTGGCCAATATAGTAGATGAACAAAAACAACCCTTGAGCCAGATGAAACTCTTATACTTGGGGCATCATGGTCTTTTGGATCCTTTGAGGAAAAAAACACTTAATCTGATTCCAAGTAATTTGTTTTGGAAAGAAGTAATGGAGTTCGATCAGAAGTTGTTAAGGGTTTTTTTTTTCTTTTGCATTAAAAAGGCATAATCGCTAATAAATTACTATTGCACCATGGATAAGTCATTAGAAATGTGTAGAACTTTCTAAGCTTGCAAAATTTTAAGCTTGACATGCTTCTTCTGAGTTTATCAGACTGGGAAAAAAGCCTTATGAACACCACATTCCAAACAACTCAAAGCAAAACAGGACTGTTTGGAATGGGTATTGCTTTGAATATTCTAATCATCTCAAATCCTATGATTGGCTTGTTATTTTATCAGTTATCTATTCATTTTCTTTTTTAATTCTGGCATGGCTAATAACACCGCTGTTGCTATTATCAAAGACTAAGTGAAGAGAGAAGATCGGGAGCTGAGGAAGACCTAGCATTTATTTCATTCGGTGCTCAGAGGCAGATGCTGCTAATTGACTTCTCTAGATCATACAAGATGCTGTATCTGCAGTCACAGTTAATTCTGACAAATACAAGAATTAATAAAGGTTGTTCTTGGTTGCCAGAGGTAACTGATGCATTTACTGCTTTTCACCAGGTATGTTTGCTGCTTGACTAAGCGGACATTAAAGTTCATGAAGTCTTGTATGCATATAATGTGTTGGGTAGCTGTTATATAAATGCAAAGAGGTATGCTGTTTTCTATGGGCAATACATAAGCCTTGCTAATAATAGTGAGGAGGTTTTCAAAACCGGTGTTGCTTCTGTTTACTTGTTGAGCTTTGGTGTGTGTGCCCTGAATGTTGTTGCTGATGCTCAGCTTTTAGGTTACATGCTAAATCAAAAGACCCGGAGCAAACCATGCTGCTGTCATTGTTTCCCATGGAAAATTTAAAAATATATCATTAAAAAAAATAGACTCTTTGGCTTTATAAGTAAGTAAGCAGTAAGCATGAGTTACCGCCCAACTTTGCTTGTGGCCCTAGGGACAGAAAAGAGACTCGCTTCAAGTTCCCATTAATCCCTCAAAGAGTGAAAAATATTTAGAGCTTTGTTCCCACAGAGCTCAGAACGCTTGAGGCATTCCAAGTTTTATTATATCAGTGTAGACAATTTTGAATGTGTGAAAAACTAAAATTAATTAAAGAAAAGAGACTAATAAACTAAGCCTGAAACATAAACATCAAAACATTTGAATATGTTTTCATGGAAATAAGATACCCATGTGGGAACCCACATATAAATAAGGAGAAGAACTGACTTTAAGGATTCTCCCCCACAAATACACAAATATTTCAACATTTCTCTAACATGCAGGATTATATAAATCACAATAGTAAATTGCACTTAAAAGAAATGTTGCCCTTCAATTATTTTTTCTCCCAATTAATTCAGAAAAGGAGTAGTAATACTGGTGGCAGAGAATAAAATAGTCTCAGAGTATATAGAAAATTAAACTACATCTTTTTCTGTCGAGACACTCATAACTGAAACAATTAACTTGACCCCAAAGGTTATGCTACTGTCTACTGTCATTTTAGTCTGAGAAATTAATATGGAAATTAAATTACTCTTATCTTCATTAAGTGTCATGAAGTTGATATAATCCATTATTTCTTTTTCTGTCTATAAAGTCATATAAATAATGAATTAATTTGGCAACGCATAATAGTTCAGATCTTGTCCAAAGATTTTAAATGTCATAGAGAGAAAAAGGGTTAGCTTCAAAAAGCAGACATAACCCAGTATGCAGTAATATTTGCATGCACTACATTACATTTTTTAAATGAAATTATATACTTTTTTGGTTTGGTGCAATTAATATTACAGGATTTTTGTCTTTTTTCACATTCAGGGACAGCCTAAGATATTGCATTATCCAACAGAGGTGAGCACATAACAAAACAAAAAGTTTTGTCCTGACCAAAAAAACCCAAAACAGTTTTGTTGTGTTCCACTGGGGTAAAATTGTTCCATTATAGAGAACAACTGGAACTCAAAACAGCCCTTGTTCCCTAGTTTTTCACAGAAGTCCATGCTGAGTGCTACCTACCATCCAACCTGCAGAAAATTGGCCAAGGAGATAGCACTTTTAAAAAAAATCAGATATTGTGCAGCCAGGCTGAGGAAAACAATGCTTAATTGTTGCTTATATTGTTTGCTATGAGAAACCTCAAAAACAGATTAAAAGTATATGATACGGTTTTGGGAGAGAAATGTGTTATAAAGTAAATTATAGGGAACTAGGGAGGGTGACCAGGCTTGCATTTTAGATAAGGATTGACAGACCTCCCACCACCCACTCCCTCCTACTCTCAACTTTATTTAGATAGCGAACACTTTCAAGCAGCCAAGGCCTAACTCCTCATCCTTAGCAACAGTTGTGTATCACTGTGCTAGTCACTCCACTGCTGCGTTCTCTCCTCCATGGGGGCATCCAGCAACTGGTTACTGGTTGGGAAGGAATGGAAAATGTGATTATTCTCCACAGGGGTAGAACAAGGGGCACTGGGGACTGGGCTATAGGGAAGAGCAGGAAAATTGCAGAAGCCAGGATGCAGGACTAGTTGGGAATTCCTACTAGTGAGACCACCTATCCCACAGATCTAGAAAAATGCTACAATAAAATACATCACAGTATACTATATACAATATACTACACAATTTTTTTTTTTTTGTCTGCGCTCAGTCATTACTGACCCTGCAGTGACTGCCTGGACAAGTCCTTGCATTTTTCATGCTTGGACGAGTCCTTGCAGTTTTCAAGGCAATTGTTTTTTTCGGAAGTGGTTTGCCAGAGCCTCCTTCCTAGAGCAGAGCCCAGCTGGCGAGTGCAGGAGGCGGGATTTCTGTTGCTTCGCGCCCTTTTCAGGCGAGCTTACCAGCAACTGGTCCCGTCTCTCTCTGCAAGGCGCTGCCAGCATTTTTCCTCCCACCGGAGTGAGTGGACCCATTTATCTACTCACGTGAGTTTTCGACCTCTTGGGTTGACAGGAGCTGGGGAGGAAACAGGAGCTCACCCTGTTAACACGAAGGCTGGACTCGAACCGCCGAAGCGTCAGCCATTTCTGGCCGGCAACTTTCAGCATCATTAAGCCGCTGCGCCACCGCGTCCCACTACACAATATACTACACAGTATATTGTATATACTTTTATAGTGTATTTTAATTGATTTTATCTTCTCTGTAAACTGCCCAGAGTTGCTTTTTAACAAGATGGGCGGTGACAGATTGGATATATAAATAAAATAAATTAATCTCCTCTGGAGAAGCACCTGAGTTCAAGTCACACAAGAGTATGGGGACACTGGAGGGCAATGCCATACTGGACCAGTGCAGGTCTTGGATGTAGAAAGGCCTATTTTTCACAATAAGTAAGTTATACTAAAATCTGACCCTGTATTTTCTATTTGTGGTTTTCTTTGTTACCAATGAAGTTATAACACTGCATTTTTTTAAAGTCCAGTCTTTGACTTCAGTAACATGTTATACAAGATAAATCGAGTACAATTACAGGTAGGGACTTCATTAGTACAGTTAACGAATCCCACAAGATGGCTGCATGATTTTGAATTCACACTATTCACAGTGATACTTCTATGAAAATATGGTAATTGGTTCCAGCTCAACAGCAATGAAAAATCTGAAACATAATTTTTTAGATGTATATTCAAGGATAAAAAGAATATATTTGTAATTTAAATTTATGGTTAACAAAGTCACAGAGTAGTTATAGAAAGCAAAATCTGAAACACAACTGTCAATTGTGCATCTGCTACCCTCGCATTAACTGAATTTTGGGTCACATTAAAAGCAACCTGGAATCAATTTACAAGTTGCACTAAATTAAATATTGCATTATTTGAACTTGCGCTAATTGCGATCTACCTGTATTTTTATTTCACTTCCTGAGGGGAAAGGTGATGAGGGGGGTATTTGGTTTTCCACAGAGTTTGAAAACTGTTTTGCTTTTTTATGGGACAGGTTAGGGTATTATCCTTTTATCCAATAAGGAACAGCAGCAGCACTCATGAGATATTGATTATCCTAGTTCCAAATGTATGGAGCGAAATTGTGGTGGGACCCAGTAGAAGCATGTCTTCAATCTTTTCCTTAATCTCCAAGAACAGCAAGGAAACAAGGATGATACTAGAAGTTGTGACAACTGGGAGCTTCATAGAATCTACCATGCAACCCAGCCATGGTTCCCACAGTGCTGGTCCTAATGCAGTGTTGCTCTTTCATTTAGAAATTATAATTGTTTCTAATCTTCACAAGTTAGAACAGCACTTCCTCTGAGATCCATATGGTCCCAATCTGATTGCCTTTAGTGATGCAATTAAAATCTGGATTTTCCAACAGGCCGTAGGGAAAGTGGTGTTACAGAGTATTCCCTCTTGAAATGTGATGAACTGCTTTAGTTGAGTTTATTTTTGCTGGCATAGGACTGTGAGTTGTTTGTTATTAGTTTCATATTCATGTATGTATGTATGTATATAACCCTATTTTGCAGAATAGCATATGTAAGCTGTTCAGAGTTATTTATAACTGCAGCAATATTTAAGACCAGGAAAATAAAGAAATAAAAAGAAAATATTCTAGGGAAAAAAAAAAAACTGGGGGCCCTTCAATATGTAAGCATTGTCACTCTATGCACTGGGGCTGGCGCTTTCAACTATTGTGTTATTACTAGTTTATTTGCTTTTATTTTATTGATTTATTTTTGCCATGTAATTGTATTCTAGTTTTATCTCCTTGTCAACTACTGATAGTTAATCTGATTCAGCAGCATACAATATATTCCTTAATGAATGAAGTAGTTCCTGAATGAAATCAAAGACCCACCTAATACAATGCTCTAACAGAAGCCACTTCCCTACAGATCAGATATATTTAGGTTATATTATTTCTGTCAGTATCCTGAACATTTATGCCTGATGAACTCCTTTTCAGATGAAAAATGGGGTATCTGTTTATATTCTGAGAAACATACATTATCTTATTTTGATATGTCTCAAAAAGTTATATAAGTCTTCACATAAGAATATTTCAGTATGTGGCACTATCAAATACCTGAATTTTAAGGATTTCAAGAATTTTGTTGATGTAGTGTAAAATATTTTAATAAAACCAAATGGAATGTACATTTTAAAAATGTATTTTAAAAATGTAAATGATGTACTATATATTATGTTTGACTTCAGTTTGTAATGATCCTAATAGAAGGTGAAACAGTTTCTTCATATATGTATATTCATATATATATATATATATATATATATATATATATATATACATATACATACATACATACATACATGTGTGTGTGTGTGTGTGCGCGCGTGCGGCTGTGCGCGCACGCTTGGTGGTAGGCTTACAAGACTAAAATGCTTTTATAGTTCTGAAAAGCAAATTCATAATTAAAACAGTCTGAATTCAGTACAACAAACCCGTAGATGTTACTCAAATTCAAGTGATCTTCCTTTAGTTTAAGGAAACAGTTGATCATTCTGATGGATTTGGAGAAAGTTGGCCAAAATAATACTGTTCCTAAGAAGAGATGATTCTGCAACAGGACAGTAACTATCATAAGTAATCTCCTTTGTGTGAGGTGATTCTAAATTGAAACAGACCGGTTCACTGGACTCCTCAGAAAAAAACCAAAACTCACTTTTGTGGGTTGATAGACTCATTGACCACATTCATATACGGCTGGCTTCTCAAGGGTTTACATTCATATAAAATAATAAAACAAAAATAAATGGAAAGATAAAAAGCATGGCGCTGCATCACCACTTGTCATCATTAAGCTCCAAATACCATCCGAAAGAGCTGTGTTTTCAAGGCCTTTCTACATGATGGAAAAGTAGGTACAACCTTTCTCTCCCAAGGGAGGCTTGTCTACACGGTGGAGGCCACCACAGAATAGCACTGATTTTGTACCCCACTCCCCTTCAGGTCATGACTATAGAGTATTCAGAGCATCCCAACCTAGGATTAATATACCAGATGAGTTGGTCCCACCTGGAGAACCAAACCTATGAACCCAAACCATGTAGAGCTTCAAAGGTTAAAACTGCTCTGAATTACACTCAGATGCTTACTGGAAGCTAATGAAGTGCCCACAACATCAGCTTTACATGGCTTTAGCCTGCCAACATACAGGCCACTGAATTGCCTATGAGGGAATGAAGTTGGGGTTGCTGTCTGTGCTTGTGGCAGGTACGCTGCAGCCAGGCAGAAACTCTTCTCACCCCATTTCCCTTGGTTCCCCAACTACTCACAAATATGCAGGCTGGCATTCCAGCTGCTTGTGATAACTGGGCCATACCCTGGCATTTTCAAGGATGTGCTAACATCCAGAGGCAGCCTCAACCCACCCAGGCTTATAAAAGCAAACATTAAGACTGAGTGAGGAGAAGGTGTGTGTAGAGGTTGTGTGTGTAAGAGGAAAGGTGACAAGCAAACGGCCTACAGACGGGGAAGCGGAGGCGACATCTGAAGATTGGCAGCTATAACAAGCAGGCAAGGGGACCATCATTCAACTGCCAGGACCACAAGCTATGGTGAGAAGTGTATCCTGGTGGGAATCCTGCCTGGAGCTTTGCTGGGAGCTCAGTAGCAACTAGAGGAGGAACAACCACACTGAAGCAGCACCTCATCTCAACTAGTGCAAGAGTATTTGGAAAAAGGCAAAGGTTGTATGCCACTTTACAGACTTTAGATATTTATATAGACTTGATACACTTTATAGACTTTTGCTTGAACTAATGTTAAAGGACTGAGTATTAAAGACATATTTACATGACAACATCACCTTGAAAGTTCTAGGTGGGTGGAAAGCAGTAGTCTGTTGCTGAGGAAGGTGTGTGCTGCAATAAAGCATTTAGTATAGATTTGCTGCGCTGTGGTGTGTCTAGTCCTTGGAAACCAAAGAACCCTCACATTGCCCCTTCTGGATGCAACTATCCTGGTACATTATCTTGTCAGAAAAGCAGAATAAATTGCTTAATATCATTTATAATTTCATTTAAGAATTTTCTCAAAGTGTTGAATATGCAGCCATATCTAAATTACATTCTGAAGAGGAACTGTGTTTTAAAGGATGTGAACATGACATCCATTTTATTGCTGGAATATCAGCAATAAAGGATGTGAAGACTGAGTCCAGCCATTGCTGGAATACCAATGCAATAAAAGGTAATGTAAAAAACATTTTCAATTCCTTCTACAAAAGAATGACATATTCTTCTGGGAATATGCCTTGGTATCTAATATAATCTTGGCGTTCAAAAATAAATCTGACACAGAATTTAACTTGAGCTGGAAACTATGTTTAGATTATAACTTTGCATCTGGATTTTTACCATATCCAAAATGTGGCTTTCTCTTATATGCTGCTGGGAATTGGGCTGCATATAATTTTTTTTTTATTACTATTATTATTATTATTATTATATTTATTGCTCAGGCATAATCTTACTTTATGATTTATACTGCATTGATTATTGCTGTTAATATTCATATATTTCTTGGATGTTAACAATGATTGGTAGTTTTTAAAATGATAATAGTGCATTTAGTTATTTATGCTATAGAACCTTCCCTCCAAGGACATTATAGTGAGCAAGAGTAAAAGCTCTTCTGGTGTTTTTGAGACAATATTGTAGAGGTAATATGTAGGAGCAACACTTTTTTGTGGGTTCACTAAATTAATATATAGTGGAGCCTGGCTAAGATCATTTTGCAGGGCCATATCTCTGGCACATTGCTTGAAAGATGCTTTGGCCTGATCAAATCCCATTGAAAGCAATACATCAGGGGAGAATCCACAATGGCTAAGGGTGGCACCAAGTAATTTTTGCCAAGAAGTCTGGAATTTGTCTTGAAAAGTCAAAGAAGCCAGACAACCTGGGTTGAAAATTAATTTGAGCCAATAATTAACATGTACTATTTGGGCACAAGTTTTAATTGGAACCATTCCAGCTTCAGCCCAAAGGGTTGAATTAGGAACACAATGAGGAACCAAGAACAGGTTCTTTGGGGAGCTTGATTATATAGCTTCTAAATGGTTCTAGGTTCTTATATGCACATATTTGGAAGCCGGATAGCTGTGATATTATTTTGGCCTCAAATACTTTTAGTCCACCAAGTATATAATTACCTCATATTGTGCAAAAAAAATCTTAATATGACAGCTTCACTTCTCCTGACCTTCTCTTTTAGGAACTGAATTTGGGGCTTCTGTGGGCTGGTATGGCATAAAAAAGCAATTCTGAGATTTTTGAAGGCCTGAACTCATTCAATATCATTCCTATCTATCTATCTATCTATCTATCTATCTATCTATCTATCTATCTATCTATCTATACATTCGATTTATTCTCCACCCATCTCTCCCCAATGGGGAACTCTGGGCGGCTCACAAAGTATATAATCCTAACAGTGACTAACAATTCTTTACAATTACAAAACTACAGTGCTATACATATTACACTATGTGACCAGCAGTGGTTGCTAGGGGGTCATCCGGGCTTTTCCTCCTCTGTAGATCTTTCTCACCGCTTGCATCAATTGTCACTCGTGCTGCTTGCATTCGGAGTTCGGTCAGCACCAGTATTTTGCTCCCCTGCACAGCACTGCGGGTTCCTCCCGTCTAAACAGGAGTCCCCATTTATCTACTCGCAGATGGAATAGCTTTCTAACTGCTGGGTGAGCAGGAGCTGGGATGAGTGATGGGAGCTCACCCCGTCCCGCGGAGCCAGGCCCAAACCGCTGGAGTGCCGACCATTTCTGACCAGCAAACTCCAGCATCATTAAGCCCTGCACCACTACGTCCCCTTATGATTGTGTCTAGAAGGCTTCTTTGAAAAGACCATAATTTTTGTTTTTTTGTAATTCATAATTAAATCATTATCAGTGCAATAGGAGATAATTCATTTTAGGACTCTCCTCAAACCGATGGGTAAAGTAGAAATTATGGCTGCATCACTGCATACAAAATAAATGTGATATCAGCCGTGTTTAAAGGACGATGCTCTAATTTCATGACTCTTGCCACCATATCATTAATACAGAAATTAAATAATAAGGGGGCTAAAATAGTACCTCGCTTTACACCCTTATAATTAGAGGCAGGTCAGAAAGATGTTCTCGGTTGTCAAGTCTTATTTGATTGTAATAAAATGCAGCATTTTAATGAGTGCTAACAAGCACCTATCAATAGAAGATCTCTCCAGTTTCAACCACAGTAGTTCACAGTAGTTCATGACCACAGTAGAGTGTAAAGCTGTTTTAAAATCAGTAACAGCCACATACAAAGCCCCTCTGTGGGGAATATATATTTCTCAATTAGATGTTGGAGGACCAAGCACTGGTCCATAGTTGATCTCCCTATCCTGAACCCAACTTGCTCTTCTGAAAGAATGGTCTCCTCTTCCAACCAGTCCATTAATTTCCAGTAAAGATATCTAGTATACAGCTTACTGAAAATGCTTAGTAGGCTAACTGGGCAATAATTGGTTGGATCAGATCTCTCCTTTTTTTAAATATAGGGACAATAATAGAGGTGTTCCATTCAGGGGGCATTTTGAATGTACAATTTATAGCTGTAAACAGAACTGCTAGAATTCATGACCACCAGTCAATACTTAGTTTAATCAGCTCTGGTGGGATGATGTCTCTCCTGGGGGCTTTGCCATTTTTCAGTTGTGTGATTAGTTTGGAGATTTCATTTGGAGTGGCAGGAGGCCAATATGGTAGGTTCTCCTGAACCTCTTTGGTGATTATAGAGTAACAACTTTCAGGAGCATAAAGTGAACAGTAATAAACCTCCCATTTGAAACTGTAATTGGAACATCTAATTTAGGACTAGTTTCTCTTATATGGTGAGAGATGATACAACAAAATGTGATATTATCCCTGATCTTGGAGACCTGAATCAATTTTTCCCAGAGAGCTTCCTGCACATCTCTTATTTTATTTTATTTTATTTTATTTTCAGTAGAGTTTTACACCCCCTTTTTTGGTCCTAAAGAAATTTCAGGAATTGCAGACAGCCTTTACTCTTATTTATTCTTATATAATTTAAAACATTCAATTAGGGAATGCTTAGCTTTTACACATTCCTCATCAAGCCAGGGTTGGGATCTTCTTTTACTTATTCCCCATTTAGTTTTACTTGCTAGTACATCTTTGAATATAGCGATTAGACTATTTGTTGTTGTTGTTGTTTAGTCGTTAAGTCGTGTCCGACTCTTCGTGACCCCATGAACCATATTGCGCCAGGCCTTCCTATCTTTCACTGCCTCCCTGAGTTTGCTCAATTTCATGCTCATTGCTTCAGTGATGCTATCCAGCCATCTAATCCTCTGCCGTCCTCTTCTCCTTTGGCCTTCCATCTTTCCCAGCATCAGGGTCTTTTCCAAAGAGTCCTCTCTTCGCATTAAGTGACCAAAGTATCTGAGCTTGAGCTTCATTATCAATCCTTCCAATGAGCAATCAGAGTTGATTTCCTTTAAGATTGACTGGTTTGACCTCCTAGCAGTCCAGGGGACTCTTAAGAGTCTTCTCCAGCACCACAGTTCAAAGGCATCAATTCTTCGGCGTTCAGCCTTCTTTATGGTCCAGCTCTCACAGCCATACATTACTACTGGAAAAACCATAGCTTTAACTATGCGGATCTTTGTCGGCAAGGTGACGTCTCTGCTTTTTAATATGCTATCTAGGTTTGCCATAGCTTTCCTCCCAAGGAGCAAGCGTCTTTTAATTTCATGGCTGCAGTCTCCGTCTGCGGTGATCCTGGAGCCCAAATAAATGAAGTCTGTTACTGCTTCCATTTCTACCCCTTCTATTTGCCAGGGATTGATGGGTCCAGATGCCATGATCTTAGTTTTTTTAATGTTGAGTTTCAAGCCAGCTTTCGCACTCTCCTCTTTCACCCTCATCAAGAGGCTCTTTAGTTCTTCTTCACTTTCTGCCATTAGGGTGGTATCGTCTGCATATCTGAGGTTATTGATGTTTCTCCCTGCAATCTTAATTCCGGCTTGTGATTCTTCCAGCCTGGCATTTCTCATGATGTACTCTGCATATAGGTTAAATAAGCAGGGTGACAGTATACAGCCTTGTCGTACTCCTTTCCCTATTTTGAACCAATCGGTTGTTCCATGACCGGTTCTAACTGTTGCTTCTTGGCCCGCATACAGATTTCTCAGGAGACAGGTAAGGTGGTCTGGTATCCCCATCTCTTTAAGAATTTGCCACAGTTTGTTGTGATCCACACAATCAAAGGCTTTTGCATAGTCAATGAAGCAGAAGTAGATGCTTTTCTGGAACTCTCGTGCTTTCTCCATGATCCAGCGAATGTTGGCAATTTGGTCTCTAGTTCCTCTGCCTCTTTGAAACCCAGCTTGTACATCCGGTAGTTCTCGGTTCACGTACTGCTGAAGCCTAGCTTGTAGGATTTTGAGCATAACCTTGCTAGCATGTGAAATGAGTGCAATTGTGCGATAGTTTGAGCATTCTTTGGCATTGCCCTTCTTTGGAATTGGAACGTAAACTGACCTTTTCCAATCCCGTGGCCACTGTTGCGTTTTCCAAACTTGCTGGCATATTGAGTGCAGCACTTTAACAGCATCCTCTTTTAGTATTTTAAATAACTCAGCTGGAATACTGTCATCTCCACTAGCTTTGTTGTTAGCAATGCTTCCTAAGGCCCACTTGACTTCACTCTCTAGGATGTCTGGCTCAGGGTCAGTGACCACACCAGCATGGACATCAGGGACATTAAGATCTTTCTTGTATAGTTCTTCTGTGTATTCTTGCCACCTCTTCTTAATCTCTTCTGCTTCTGTTAGGTCCCTGCCTTTTTTGTCCTTTATCGTGCCCATCTTTGCCCTAAACGTTCCTTTGATATCTCCAATTTTCTTGAAGAGATCTCTAGTCTTCCCCATTCTATTGTTTTCTTCAATTTCTTTGCATTGTTCATTTAAGAAGGCCTTCTTATCTCTCCTTGCTATTCTCTGGAAATCTGCATTCAGTTGCTTATATCTTTCCCTTTCACCCTTGCTTTTCGCATTCCTTCTTTCCACAGCTATTTGTAAAGCCTCATCAGACAGCCATTTTGCTTTCTTGCATTTCTTTTTCTTTGGGATGGTTTTAGTTGCTGCCTCTTGTACAATGTTACAGACCTCCGTCCATAGTTCTTCAGGCACTCTGTCTACCAAATCTAATCCTCTAAATCTATTCATCACCTTCACTGTGTACTCACATGGAATATGATCTAAGTCATACCTGAGTGGTCTAGTGGTTTTCCCTACATTCTTCAATTTAAGCCTAAATTTTGCAGTAAGAAGCTCATGATCTGAGCCACAGTCAGCTCCTGGTCTTGTTTTTGCCGTCTGTATAGAGCTTCTCCATCTTTGGCTGCAAAGTATGTAATCAATCTGGTTTCGGTATTGACCATTTGGTGATGTCCATGTGTAGAGTCGTCTCTTGTGTTGTTGGAAAAGGGTGTTTGCTATGACTAGCTTGTTCTCTTGACAGAACTCTATTAGCCTTTGCCCTGCTTCATTTTGTACTCCAAGGCCAAACTTGCCTGTTATTCCGATTACTCCTTGACTTCCTACTTTAGCATTCCAATCCCCTGTGATGAAAAGGACATCTTTTTTTGGTGCTAGTTCTAGAAGGTCTTGTAGGTCTTCATAGAACCGGTCAACTTCAGCTTCTTCGGCATCAGTGGTTGGGGCATAGACTTGGATTACCGTGATGTTGAATGGTTTTCCTTGGATACGCACTGAGATCATTCTGTCGTTTTTGAGGTTGTACCCCATTACTGCCTTTCCCACTCTCTTATTGACTATGAGTGCAACTCCATTTCTTCTAAGGGTTTCTTGCCCACAGTAGTAGATATAATGGTCACTTGAATTAAATTCACCCATTCCCGTCCATTTCAATTTGCTGATTCCCAAGATGTCGACGTTCAATCTTGTCATCTCATGTTTGACCACATCCAGCTTGCCTTGGTTCATGGATCTTACATTCCACGTACCTATACAATATTGTTCTTTACAGCATCGGACCTTCTTTTCGCTTCCAGATACATCCACAGCTGAACGTCCTTTCGGCTTTGGCCCAGCCGCTTCACTCTTTCTGGAGCTACTTGGAATTGCCCTCCGCTCTTCCCCAGTAGCATATTGGACACCTTCCGACCTGAGGGGCTCATCTTCCGGCGTCATATCTTTTAGCTTTTTAACATTGTCCATGGGGTTTTCTTGGCAAGGATACTGGAGTGGGTTGCCATTTCCTTCTCCAGTGGACCACATTTTGTCAGAACTCTCTGTCATGACCTGTCCGTCTTGGGTGGCCCTGCACGGTATAGCTCATGGCTTCACTGAGTTACACAAGCCCCTTCGCCATGACAAGGCAGTGATCCATGAAGGGGGATTAGACTATGGTACGCATTATAGATCCTTCCCGGGGATGTTTAATTAACTAAGGAACTATGAACTTTACCAGATTTATATACAAGCTGTATTGTTCTATCCATCTCCTCTCTCCATTTTACACGAATATAATTTGCAGTTTGATGTGAGTTCTGGATAGTAACATTTTTTGTATTTATCTTCCTTTTGAGGCTAGATGCAGGTTTAGAGGACATTGATCACTGCTCAGGAATATCCCCACATTAAAATCAGAGATCATATTTATCACCCCATGGGACACTATGAAGTAATCAATTACACTTGCTCCGAGGTGGTCCCAATAAGTGAAATCTCCAGAGGTATTGCTCTCCCAACTACCATTTAAGATTAGCAGGTCTAAATTATTAACCATCTGGGACAGACATCATCCTGCATAATTTATTCCTCTGTCTCTAGAGTTGCACATTAATGGGGAAACTGACTCCTGGACCAAATCAGGGAGGACACAATATTGCTCATAAAGAATATTATCATTTTGCCAATCCTGGCATTAAAGTTTCCAGCTAGTAGTGCCAAGCCCTCTGGCATGTATTCTATTAAGGATGTCACATATCATTCTAGCATAAGCCAGTTTTCTTTCACTTGTTTTTCTAATAGTTGTGTGGGAGGAGACAGGTGTTTATCACGATAAGGTGGAGGTGGCCAACCCAAAGGCCTATAGCCTTTGCAAATTGACTACAGGGATTCAGATTGGTCACCACAGGGTAGATCTTATTTGAGACACTGACACATAGATGGCCTCCCCCTTTTGTTTAATGTAGTGGCCTTGAGAGAGTGCACTACAACATTATCAAGCTCTAAATGTCATATTTAGATCTCTAAATATAATTCATAAATGACCTCTCCCTACCCTGCACCTCTGTCCTTGTGGTGAGGGGGAATTGAAACTGTGGGTCATGTGTCGCTCTGTTGCCTTCTTTATAGAAATCTACGAGAAATGTATATTTCCCCATATATAACACAATACCCAGGCAGGCCAGAGGCTGATTACCTTAGGTTCTTAATAGCTGACCAAGTGGCAGTGATTTCAGACAAAGTAGCCCAGTTCTGTGTCAGAACTATGGTTAAATGTAAACAACTCCTCCAAGTGAGGTGATGCTGAGCCTTAACTAGACTTCCATAACTCAATATATTTTCTCTTCCTTTCCCCCACTTCCTTCTTCCCCCTCCACCCTCCACCCTTTTTTTCTTTTTCTTTTCTTTCCTCTTCTCTTTTTAAACATATACATTGTATAAATGCTTTGTATAAATTTCTATGTTTTATGTAATTTCTATGTTTTTATTGTTTTAATGGATTGTGTGAGCCTCCCAGAGTCCCCCATTAGGGGGAGATGGGCCAAGATAAATTTAATACATACATACATACATACATACTGTGACGAAATGGAATTATGAAGGCCAAGCTCGGGGAGATAAACATTTTCTTAGCTCGCCAGAACCGTGTGGGAGGAACAAGAGGATGAGACTGGCACCTCCCTGAGGAATTCTGATGTCAGGCCTAGCCCAAGGAACTCCAAGAGACAATGCCAATTCAGTCCAGCTATGTTTATTAGCTACAACCTCTAGCAAGAATCTTCCCAGACTAAAACCCCAGTTCCCAAAATCCTCCAGCCACAACAGTGTGAATTCCTCAGGGAGGTGTCAGTCTCATCCTCTTGTTCCTCCCACGCGGTTCTGGCGAGCTAAGAAAATGTTTATCTCCCCGAGCTTGGCCTTCATAATTCCATTCCGTCACACATACATACATATATACATACATACATACCAATCTATGTTTTATTTTGCTATTTCTTTGTTATAATGGGTTGGACCATAATGGTCCTAATCCCAACAAACCCCAGCAGGGCTTCAGCAAGTATTAGACTTAATATATGTTAGCACAGCTTTGCGTTCTCATAGTGTTTTATAAACTCTAGTATTATTTATGGCCTTTTATAGTTATCTGTCCTAGGTATTTATAATATTTAAATTATTCATTGTAAAATTAATTGTAATTTTATAGGATTCTTTTGTGTTTTAATACCTTACTCTGTAATTGTAAAATAATTGTATTTTATATTTGTATTATTTATGTTTTTACTGATTTTAAATTGTTTTGTTGTGAACCGCCCAGAGTCCCTCCTTGTGGGGGAGTTGGGCGGTGATATAAATTTGATATATAAATAAAGAAATAAATAAATTTAACCTTAATACTTTTAGCTTTGCCTTATTTTATTCTATCAGTGTGACTTTTTATTTTTATTTCTATTTTAGCATAATTCTTATGTTATTAGTTCTATGCTGGTCTACAATTGAAATAAAATTGATTCATATTTCTACTAATTAATGAAACGTTGAAAATGTTAACCTAATTCTATGAACTATTAACTTTTTATTTCTATTCTATTCTTGTAAATTTCTAGTTTTTATAACTTTTATAATTTTTAAACCTTTTATAATTTAATTATGTGTTGTGATTTTAGTGATTGTAAGCCGCCCAGAGTCCCCCGTTGTAGGGGAGATGGGCGGGGACAAATCAAATAAATAAATAATAAATAAATAAATGATGTTTGTAAATTCCCTGTTTATTACTCTGTGCTTTATTTTTCATTTTTGCTTCTTTTTTTTTTGTATTTTTCTTTTCTTTTCTGCACTGGAGTCAAGGTAGCACAGTTTGTTTCTATATTATAAACATGCCATCAAAAGCATTGGATTACATATAAATTATCCATCACCTACCTCTGTCACATATTAGTGCCCTCCAAGCTGAATGCAAACAGGAGAAGGAGCCATATAGTGTGACCTTCTTCTTTGGCAATTTGACACATACCCCTACACTAATAATGACATGAAAAGTTTTTCTGCAGCCACAGTTTTCAAGCATTGCAATATATAGCCTCACGAAATCACCAATGAGTTACTGCACAGGTAAAGGGTTTCATGATTTCAAATATCAGCAGTTAAAATAGTTTTATTAGCTGCCCTGATTATTTAGAAAAATGGGTGTAGCAGCAGAATCATAGATAGATTGATAGATAAACATGCGTAGATAAATCTGTTGCTTCATTCTACTGGATTTAGAATTCTTGGGTATATTTGTGAAGCGTACACTATACGCTCATTGAAGGGAAAAAATGCCATTTGGTAAACCAACACACAGTGGTGCTTTAGAAATGTGTTTTTCCAGCTCTAACCAAGCAAGAACTTAAAATATCATTACCAGTTTCAACACAGCATGGATATGTTATAGATTGGTGTCGGTCTTATTCACTAATATCTTGAGTTCTTGGAATACACTGATACTAAGATAATATATTCCCTAGACAGCTAGCTTGATTATCTACAGATATAGTTAATGTATATTCTGTCAATAACCTTGGTCTCCTATTATCCAGCTAAGAGTAATATTTCCTTGCCTTAGTAAGGCAATATTCTATACAAAAATACATTAATAAGATTATTATTTTATTTATATATTGTGGCATGGCAGTAGAGTAAATCTGCATTCTTTTTCAGTTCCTCAGCACTTTGTTTGCCCAGCTTTGGAATTATGTCCAAGGAAATAATTGAACCAGCACAATATTTTAATATAGTAGAAACACTGCATGCTGCAACTATTACTATTATTACCACCCTTATTTGACAAGTAAGGGAAAACAGGTGATTAAGAGCTGGAGACCTTCGTAAATACATGCAAATGTTCATGTATTTGTAGTTGTTGTTCTTGTTTGATTACCTTCTACATGCACAAAATGGCAGGAAGGCTTTTGCAGATGTATGGAATACATCAGAATTGTTTGTGCAACATACCTATATTTGTTCCTCCTTCTCTTCATTCAGGCCTCTCAACTGCACACTGATCATTGTCATTGTCACAAGTATCCAGTGGCACAACTGAGAGCCCCTTCCACAGAGATTATGGAAGAACCATACAGAGTGAAGTAGCCAGCATAAGCCATAGATCCAACAACCTCCATCCACCAACCAAGGGATTGCTCTGAAGAAAAAGATCAGCTGACATAAGGCAGTCACATGGTAAGATTTGCCTCAACTGAGCAAATACAAGTACACAAGGCAGATGACCACTATGGGAAGAAAAGGGAAAAAGAAAAGGACGACTGCAGGTTCAGAACCTAATTCCCCAATTTTCACGGCTTCATTATCTGTACTTTTGTTATCTTAGTTTCATGCTGTAATAGATTAATGAGAGCCAATTATACTGAATCTATTTCAATGCTCTGTAAATAAGGTACAAGATCATTCCCAAATATGACTGCATTTGAATTAATACTGGAAATACAGTACTTTTTTTTTTCATTTTGGTATAGTTATATAATTAGACATAATTCATAAAGTCATTTAATCATATCACTGTAATGTGATTAGTAACGATTATTAAATTTCTGGGAATAATTTTGCTTGGATTCATTGGACACTGATCAAGGTTTGATATGAGAAACTGCACAAGGGCTAAGAGCATATTACTGAATATGTAGTAAAGGACAAAGGATTGCATTGGACAGAAGAGTCACTTGCTATCTAGGTATCAGGAGACCTGGATACTTGAACACCAGGTAGAAGCTGTTAATCAGACAAGTTTTGTCCATCTGCTTGCTTCAGATTTGCTTAATCACCAGACCATTTTAAGAGTGCATCACCCTCTTAACAGATTCTGTTTCCCTTTATAATCCTTATCTATCTGCTGAGGAATCTGAACACTGTTCTGCTGTTCCTCTTGGATCCTACTTCAGGGATTTGTCTTACCACCATTATCAAAAGTTCAGTGAGGGACCTATTGTACTTAATGATACATAAATCAAAAGAGAATATACAGTACTGCATAGTTCAGTAATTTAAATCAGTAGTAATGCCTGCAATGGTAATTCTGCAACTTAATATTCAAAGCATTACTCATTTTTAGAAGTTAGAAAGTGACAATTATATTTAGAAAAGAGTGACTTGATATCAGATAGGTACAGTCATTTTGATGACATTCTTCATTTATGTTATCCTCTTAGAATCATTTAGCAATTCAGGCAAAGTGATTTTGCATCTAGTTCATGTTTATATACATAGCTGTCAAATATATGATGTATGAATGCTATCATTTTTCTTTATTTTCATTATATAGTCTAAAACTATTGGTGTATATTGTCTTTAGAATGCATTCAATACTCACAGACAATAAACAAAAAAAGATGTCTGTGATTTTAATAAAAACAGGCAAACTAATGCATTTTAGATATTTTAGCATAGCCAATGGCAAGGGGTTAGAGGAGTTGTAATCCAAAATATCTAAAGGGTACCAGGGTACCAGGTTGCCTACCCCTACCCCTAACTTACTGTATTTGCTAAAGAATAGAAAATTAAATTGTATTTTAAAAATGAATGCCTGCCCCAGTTGTGATACTGTGAAATACTAGGTAGTGCTACAAACTTCATAAACTCTCCTTTTTATAGTGCCAAGCAGACAGAACCAGCTAGTTTATTGACATGCCTAAAAATCTACTTAAATGCAAGTCTAACAGAATTAAATAATGTTTATTTCCAGGTAAATGAGCATAGGATTGAATCCTTAACGGACTGTCATATATGGCTGGGAGATTACTTTTGTCTTTGTGACCGATGTTGTGCAGTTCTTTTATAAGTTAACAAATACTAATTTTCTCAACTTATTTTAAGAATTATAATAAATGAAGTACAGTAACAAATGTTATTTTTAATCTCACCATTTTAAAAGAAATGACACTGGTTATTCATCCATTAATACAGGATTGCTACCAATTCGTTTGGGGAAAAAAGGCATTGATTTAGACCTTAAAATTATGGCTTGTCAGTTCAATACTTGGTCTTATTACAAGGAGGAGGATGCAGATTTATAATGGAAAACATGTGCCCTGGACTCTGATCTTCAAAATGATCATAGTTCTATCCCTCTGCCAAAGTGCCTTCACTCCAGCCAGCTATCTGTTTACCATCTTGGGCTTGCCACACTGGAGAATCTTTTCCCTGGTGAGATTTAATACCTTGTCTTCAACTTATTGAAAGGGAAATATAGTAGCATTCCAATTCAGCACTGAACATGCCCCTGCCAGCTGGGTGACACTAAGATGGTCATACATGTGCTACTGCACTGTTCTTTCTTCTGAGTCTGATATTCAGACCTAGTTGTCGCCTCCTGTCAAATTTTTGGTGGGCCAGATGAGGAGAAAGTGTTGTTATGGCCCACAGGCACGCAGAAATCTCTAGAAAGGTAGTGATGTTCTGTACCTTTGCCACTGTGTTTGGAATTTAACTATTATTGATTTATTTATTTATAAATCAACTTTATACTCCATCCGTCTCACTATATAAGTGACTCTAGGTGGCTCACAAATTATATTTCCCAACTACCAAATACACATATACTTCTCCAACACTATTGATGTACTTGACTCTGTTTTTCCTTCATAACTTTTGATTCTTTATGCTTTATGCTATATACTTATATACTTGTTTTGACAGTTTATTTTACGATACTGCTCTATGACCGGTACCTATCTCAACAATCGGTTTATATACTGTTGACAAGCCAGAATTACAAACCAAGATTAGCATTTGATTTATGTTTCTTGACTTAAGAGAGACTAGACAAGACTCCTTGTCTAACTGACATGCTAAGTTAATTTGGATTAGTTTTAGCCTTGATTTCTGTAGCAGCCCTACCAGCAGAGAGAACCCAAACAGGACAGATGAGCTCCGTGTATCAATATGCATCTTGTTTGGGATAAACAAGTATTTAGAAATTTTATTTACTGTGGTCTGTGAACATGATTGTTATCCTACAAAAATGTTGACAAACCTATGCACGTATAGGATTTCAGTAAGAAAAGCCTGCTTGTATTATGCAAATGTGGCACTGTTTATAAAAGATCTACTGTAGGTAACAGACTTCAGCATAAAATAAAAATCTATGAAAAATTACCCTTAATATTTAGCAGATTGTGAAAGTCATCGATTAGGCACTTAATTTGTTTTTCAGGCTACGAACTACCCTTGTCTTTATAGTGGTGTGCCAAAGGCAACACTTTGAACAAGTAGGTGGGGCAGCATATCACTAGCATGGATCAATACAGCTATTACTATTTTTCTAGTAACTGAAAATACCCTGAAACTACAGTTAGACTCTCTTGATGCAGATTAAAATCTATGTCTCAAGTAGAAGGGTGAATCACAATCAGGGCTGCCTGGCACCTTCTGAATCCAAGTGCTGCATTAAACTGAGGGCCATAAGAGCAAGGTGCCAGAATGGGCAAGCAAGCATGTCCCTCTACAGTGATCACTTATCCAATGTATCCTTCTGAAAAATCTTTCACAAACCATCTTTATGTCTACCTCACATTGTTCTGAGAAATTAACCCTAAATGTGAGGTACTGTATATGCAATCCTTGTTTTTTCTTGATCGCTACGAAGTCATAAAGAAGGAAAGGTTTCTAGTTAATCATAAAGAGTAGGGAAAATTCTCTAGATATTCTCTAGAAATGCTTCCAAGTGGAAATAATAATAGAGGGATGAAGTTGATTTGTGTGAGGGACAATTATCCCAAAGCTATTGGGCCACAGTAGGGAAGACAGACTGATACATTATCATAGTTATCATAGTTCTGAAGACAAATGCTAGTCATATTTACTCACTGAGTTATCTTTCCAAAAGTAGCCATTTCAAAGAATATTGAAATAATGACAATTTATTAATTCACATAAGTTAAACTTTACCTGCTGACTGTTTCTGGGCATATCCACTATTCAGAATTGGGATGTAAAAGAATTCTGCCACAAATACTCTTGAGGTTTGTTTTAGTTGCCAGAGAAACCAATCCACGGATACATAGATCCTTGAATTTTTAACCAAAATACCATGTAATATGCAGGTCAGCTTATACGGGGTGGCACATTTTTATAATAAAAAAATTATTATTTTTATAATAAAAATTTAAGAGTCAGCTTATCTGCAGATGGGCTTATCCATGAGTATACATGGTATCTGAAACACCTGGTGATATCTCATGAACCTATATATTTGATGTGATCACCATCATCTATTTTTTCCAGAGACTAGAACAACCACATTGCCATTGAGAGCCTTTTCTCACCTGGGTCTCCTTTTAGGAATCATTTCCCACCAGAATTATGTTTGGAGTAAGATCTCTTAAAACTAAAATATACTAAACACACTTCTTCTTGGGCCTCAGTGAAGCTGTTTTTTTTTAAAGTATTAATTTAAATGTAGTGATCTTGATTTTATTATATGTGTCATTGAACCTATTATTCTAGCAGCTCCTTATTTTGTATTGTGATTTTACCATTTATTTATTTGTTTATTTAACAGATTTACAAGCAAACAATAGAAAACAAACAGATTTACAAGAAAACAATAGAAAAAACTTAAGCATCCAGACAAAATGCACAATAACCACCCACCCACCACTCCCCAAATCCCTTACCCCAAAGCCCAGAAGAACAGCCCAATTTTCAAAGATTTGCAGAACATTATCAGAGTGGGAGTTAAGTGGATCTCTGGGGGATATCATTCCAGAAGGTAGGTGCTGTGATGAAGAAGGAACACCTTCTGGGTTCCAGCAGATGGCACTGTTGGACTGAGGGGACCTGAAGCACACCAACTGCCTGTTTGTAGCATTCCATGGTATTAATTGCTGCTTATCCTATATGTGTACTGCCCTTTGTTATAGTTACATAAGAAATAAATTTAGTACTACTACTATAGTACACATAGATCTAGACAAAGTGACACAAGGTTTTGAGAAAAAAAAATTAATTATTTATAGCAATACCTTTCAGGCCCAATACTCCCACCGATGCTGGACAGGCAGGAAGAACCTAGTATTAATGACAATTCCAAGCCTTCTCAGAGCCCCAGATCTTTACATGCCCCAAAAAATCCCAAACCCAGTCTCTGCTAGTTCTAGAGAAGACTAGAAAAGACCCTATCTGAAAAGCAGAAATAGAAAATATGGAGAAAGATGAACCAATGTTCTGTCTCAGAATAAAGCAACTTCCTATAGCTTTTTAAAAGCCTTTTTTAGATTATCTAGACAGTTTGAGTGAAATCCCAGACATTCCATTGTAAGCTGGCTCAATTCTTGGGAGATATGATTAGCTTCAGCTTTCTCTTTCCAGCAACAAAAATTTGCCCAATTACCCTTAGACAAAATAGCTGACTTAAAACACTTTTAACTTCCCCATACAGTGCAGGTTTATATTATACTGCATATGAAAGGCAAATATACATGGTAACCAGATAAAAGTGGGCTCAGCTACATTTTACAACCAGTGTGGGAATAATTTCAGAACTTTCCTCCTAGTGTTCATGATGTAATGGGAGCAATAAATCACCAGGCTAAAATGTGATAGTTACAAACATCAAATGAAAAACAGGATAACCTAAATCAGTCCAATGACACTGAAAAATTACATCCTGGCAGAAACCTTTAGGCTCTTCCTTGGAAACCTTCATCATAACAGATTGTAAGTCTTTCTGTATTTGGATGTCTAGTACACACACATTAAGAATGTGCATTATGTCCATTGTGTGAAAAGAAGTTATTTTCTTTAAAATTGGCTTAACATCTGGATCAGTTCATGTGTTCCCAATGAATCCTCATATGGTTTAAAAACAGCTGATAAGTCAAACTAAAAGCTCCAGACTAACAATGATTATGACACAACATTCAGCTGTTTTCTGTATTTCCTTTTTGGCAGAGCATATTGGAATTATTCTCACGTGATTATGAAATAATCCATGATACCTATTTGCTATGGACTTTAACAAATTATGTTTAATTAAAGATACTGCTTTAAATACCCAGTTCTACTCTTGAAATCAATCATTCTCCAACATCAGAATTTTAATAGAACAAATTATTAACATGTCAAAATGCCCATTTAACTATCAAAAATTGAAACACAATATAGTCTAAGCAGGTTGACAACATGAATCAGATCTATCAACAACAAATGTTAGAAAATAGCTGACAACACAAGCTAAATTTGGCCATTTTTCTTGTGCAACATGAGTAACCTGAAAAATCAATATACTTGAAGTAGTTTGATAAATTAGATTTGGAGGCAGGTTTCAATGTAGCACTGGATGAACATTCTAGTAAAATCACAAAGGGCCTAGTAATGCCAATAGATTTCACCCATATTCTATGAGGAAGATTTTACTGGATGGTAAGCTTTGTTTCAGAAGCATGTTCTGTATTTGTTGAGCATTAATAAATTATTAATATAAAGATAATTAATAAATTATTTTATCAGTTGTAGAGCTTGTTGAACAAGATTAAGAATATAAAATCCTCCAACAAACATTAACCTGAATTTAGATGTTGCTTTCACTATTGTCAGTACATATATTTTGTATCTACTGTAAGCATTGTTATGAAAATTTCCTCCAACAGTTGAAACATGTATTCATAGACTTCAAAAATGCTGCTTTCTAGAGAGCTAGGCAGTCATTGTAGTAACCAATGACTACAGAGTCTTTATTGCATAACATGGTTGACCCTCCTTCAATCCTTCATGAGCCAGCAGCACACAATCTATGATGACCTGATCATATGTTCAGGCTTCCCTGTAAAAGAGGCCAGGAGAGTGCACTTCCATCCCCAATTCCTATCTTAAAACACCCACCCACACAAAACCTGGCACAATTGGGGTTGGTCCCACTGTGACAGGGTTGGAGATGCATACCTACTGCATACTGCATACCAATATACAGTTGTATATGCCTTCCCAACCCCTCCATTTTAAAAGACATTGTTAAGCTAAATCTTATATTTTTTTTAAAAAAGTGTTTATTTATCATTTGAATTATTTTAGGCTCTCCATGCCATATAATAACAATTCTCAGCACAAATTTCCTGCTCAAGAATACTATTTTTTAAATTTCAGCAGGACAAGTGACTGATATCTGACTCAATAGCAAACAGTTTGAGGTATATCAGATCCCATAGACAGTTCAAGGCTTCTCTGGTTCTTTATTTCCATTAGATTTGAAAACCAAAACTAACAATTGCAGGAGGTAACTGGGGATGGCAAGAGAGATTTTTCATTTAGTGCCACTGTGAAAGTTCTCAAATGGTCATAAGCAAACAGCCAGAATCCAGATCAGTCTTTTCCCAAACAAGAGATGCATGGAAAGCACCCAGAAGAGAACAGCAGAGGAAGAGTTTGAATCTTGATTTCACTATAAATAGGTCTTGCATTTGATTCATAGCAGTTGTTGGTATTCTTTCATAATGGCTTCTTTAACTTTCCTACAATAAACCAATTCATCTAAGCCTTTGTATCCTTGGAAATCTATTCTTATAGTTTCTTACCTAGCCAGCCAACATAGCTATCTGAAGCTAAGTCAACAAGCACATTGTGCTTATGATCTGGAAGGTCAAAGAAATCAACCTGAGAGATAGCAGTAAATTAATTCCTAACCCGTTCTTTGATTACATCTGTTTCTAAAAAGTGTTCCTTAACGTTCTACTGCACCGTTTGGGTGTGTCTTTTGAATGGCCTTTTTAACACATCATTATTATTAGTCAAGTCATTTGTACCACAGTTCAAACTTCTGATGAACATCTTATCCTGCATGTTAAAAATTGGGATTTTTCAAGTGAAGTGAAAAGTTCTATGCTATTTAGAGCACTGAATGTATTACCAAGGTATACTCTTCAGGTTCATTTTTGTTCCTGCTTTATAGCCTCACATCCTTAGTTAGCATTTGAGATTGTTGTGTGAAAAACTCTGAGATACCAACAAATCTTAATTCAAAACATTAATAAAAATGGAAAATACAAGGGGGATAGATGATTAAATAAAACCACAAAAAGTACTAAAACTACATAGTTGGAACAAAATAAAGGAAATAGAATAAATACAACGTTAAGAGCTCACTCAAGAGTTGTCACTGTTGCCATCTTGAATCCCTCCACTAAGGTACACTACTTGAACAAGCTACATGAAAGTATGAGTGATGGTTTATTGACTTTGTCATTTTCAACAACAAATGTTTTCCTCTATTTTTCCCTCAGCGCAAAAGTGCAGTTGTAAGAGGAAAGGTTTTGTGAGAACCTTTCCTCTTGCAGCTACCATCTTGAATTCACTGTACACTTCTTCACATAGCTTGCTGAAAAGAGCTGCACTCAACAGCCAAAATGTTATCACATTCACAATTTCAAAACAAATTGTTTCAAGGCTCAGTTGAGAGCAAAAGGTATGTTGTTGTTGTTTTTAACCATCAGCCGTTCCCTCTGAATAGAGCAATATGTGGCCTTGAATTCAGGTGCTACTTATTTCATGCTACACCCTTCATTATTCCATACATAGCTGATGTTCCATAAGTAGATATCCCAGTACATCCTTTCCATTTCATGAAGAAGTCTCCCAGCATACACGTGTATATATCACATATAAGTCAAGGGCTGATTTACATTTTGCATGGCAAATGTTTTGTCCAACTATAATTCAACACAAACTGCTCCTCTACATTGTCCATCATGGATTTTATAGGACTTTGCAAGGTGTCATTCTAGAAGGGAATTTTGTCAATAGCCCATCCTGTATAATATTTGTCATCAACTTGACAGCTTACTTTTCAACTATGCTGTGATTTTTAGCAGTTTTTCCAAAGACAACACTTCTATTGTTTTCTTTTTTCTTCATCCTTGGCAAAAAAAGTCATTTCTTTCTAATTGGAAAGGATTGTATTGTACTTGTTCTAACCCCCCCCCCCAAAAAAAATCTCTATTGGTTTAGTAGTGAGTTAATTATACATTGTTTGAAATTGCCTCAAAAGTTCTGAAGCCTGATAATGTTTCATAAAATTAACAAGACGGCTAGAAGAGAGTGGATTTCCAATAAAATCCCATTTTTAGATATTCATTGTAATACTTCCAATTCACCCTGTTCTTTTTTGGTTGCTTGTATGAAATTCAGTTCTATTCAACACTGTACACGCTGACTTACAGTCAGTAACTCCATCTGAGACCTGTTCAGTGTTGTCCGTTTTCTGAATTTCAGTACTTATATTTTCAGTTGAATGCTTCAGTGAACCAGTTTTTTTTTTGTTTTTTTTTTGTGAGCCAGTAACAATTATTTCTTCTTTTGGTCTGGCCAGCTGACTGTCAGTGAAGGTACAACTAAAGGAATAAGGCAGCAGATCATTGCTGCATGCAGGGAAGTGGGGTTGAGGAGGGAGGCATGGCAGACTTCAGTGGAACATGGTGTGACTACAGCAAATCAGCTGATGGGCCTAATGGAAAACCCTTAGCTAATTTCTTGGAAATCCTTAGTGAATTCAATGCACTAGTGTGACCAGCTTTGCTGAAAGTTACTGATTGAGCTAAGTTTATATTGTCAACAGCTAACCAACATTCAAAATGCTGCAGCCTCCTCCCAGCCCCTCATGCCAATCAAGCTTGAATATATCCAATAGACATTTTCTGTTTTGGCATGTAAGCAGAAGTCAGATTCACCCCAGCCTTCCCACTCCAGCAGAAGGAGTCTTACTTTTTTGGGAGACTTTGTTTCTGGATTTAGGTCATATTTAATAAATAGATAACTACTCTATTTACTATTATCTAACATAGTTAGATGTTGCATTAAGTCTTTATTTCTTTAGCTTGTGTATGTTAGGAGCTGTATTTTCTCTCTCATTCCTATTTCCCTGCATATGTAAGGCATTTTGTGTACTGTCTGACTGAGTTCAAACTTTTCATTTTTATTTATAAATCTTTTGGGGATACATATACATATACATATATATAGAGAGAGATCTTAAAAGCAGAGTCTAACCTGAGATCAATTTATAGCAAACCAGCACCATCTTGTGGCCTCCCAGGAGAACTGCATGTATTTTTGCAAATTGGGCTTCATATAGCCTGTCTCTTGGAGGTTTTTTAAAAGTTTGATTTTGTTTATCTCCTGTGAGATTGATTTATTTCCCAACCACTAGCCACACACCTTTATGCAACAGGGCTAGGAGGCTGCATTAGAAAAAGTTCTTCATTTCCCTCACCCTCACCACATTTTTATCTTTTATTTGTAAGAATGGCTGTTGTCAGGTTCAGCCCAAAGAACTCCATGAGACAGTGCAGTACAGTTCTGTTGTGTTTATTAGCTTCACCTCAATACAGAAATCTCTCCAGACTGAACCTAAGTTCCCAAGCCAGCAAGCCACAATACCCTGAATTCCTTAGGGTGGTGCCAGTCTCATCTTCTTAAACTTCCCACACTCCTGCTGAGGGCTAAGGAAACACTTATCTCCCTGAGTGTTCATAACACCATTCCATCACAGCTGTTCAGGTTGTGGGAATCCTGATTTCCAGACTGGAGGGAGGGGAACTCCAGATGAGATAATTCCTGTGGCAGCAGTAAATAGGAAGCAGCTACACCAGCAGTAGCTATACCACAGTAGGAGTTTGGACCAGATGGTATTGTCCCAGTGAGCTTCTCAATGAGGTTTGAAACCTCCAACCTTTATCACTATAGGCCCAGCCATCCTGCCACAACTTACAGAGATTGTGCAGTGCTCTTGCTGCTAAGGCTAGTAAATATCTATAAAATGTACTCTGGGGGCTCAAGGACTGCTATATATCCTGGAGCCTTAAACATCTGAGCTGCAATTATTGTTCAAGACAACAAACTCATAAAATTTCAGCCCCATTCTAGAGATAAATATATTTTCCCAAAGCTAAAGGAAGTATATACTAATTAAAAAATATATGGCTTCCCAGTCTTCATAGCTTCCTTATTACTTTGACAATCACTCTTCCAATGAACTGAAATTTTATTGCTTCATCTGATGAGCACCTGTACCTTCTGAATGGTATCTTGCCTTTATAAATCACATTGCAGAAGGAACTTTATTCAATGCACAAATCAAAACAAATGAGAAAAGATTTTTATGATAACCTATAAGGAAGAAAAGATTATTCACCCTGCCCATTTTTTCACCACCTATCGCAATTATTGTTGAACTGGATGCTTTTATGTGACCTGCTAGGAGAATGGAAACATCTTGTACTGTTCAAACCAGGTATGCAAAATTGTTTGAATATGAACCATTTTGAGATCAAATACTTACTGTGAATGTTTGGAACAAAAAAGGTGTTATCAACATAGGACAGAAAGTTCCTTTTGTTCTGAATATGGAGCAAAAGCCATTTGAAGCAGTCTAGGAAATGTAGTTGGAGTGATACCATGCCTCTTGCCACTGATGTGTCTGGACCAGTGGGGGGCTGATCATGTCCCTGCTGTTTTTGGTCTGGATTGTTTAGGGTGGTACAGAGAGTATTTGGGAGCAAAATATCACAAATTTAAGGAAGATATGGACACTTAAGGAGTCATTTTTGTCCTTGCTGTCCTTGGTGAGTGATTTGGGACAACCAGGAATTGCTACAAAGGACCTGCAACTGGATTATGCTTCAGAACTAGTAATTCTTCTGCTGCTGGAGCTATTGAGAACTGTTGGTTGATTGCATCTGAGATTGCATCTCCAACCCATCAATACCGTTTTATTCCAGCCTAGTATTTTTTGGTTTGATTTCAGTTTTAAAGTAGTATAATGGGAATACTCAAAAAAAAGAGAGTGATTTTATTTTCCTGCCTTCTTGCTATTCAATTTTTTTCCTTTTTGATTTTCAAAGGAACACCCTCCCTCACCCCCCCCCAAAAAAAGTTTGCTTACTTAGGTGTTTTAGGCATTCTGCTAGATATGCACATGCAAACATTTGTTAGATCCCAATTTCTTTTTAAACAGAGGCTTGTATTATAGTATTTACTGCCCTTTCCCCACCTTAGAAGCTAATGCTATTTCCTCATATTAAACCCCACTCAAACAAATCAAACAAGGAAAGGAACACCATTAGAGGGAGGGAGACAGATGAGAGTCTGATGGTGAAGGAATGAGAGGATTCTGCAATGAGGCTTAATATGTGCCAGCAAGGATACTACCAGCTAGCAGCATGGTGGGTGATACTGAGAAAGGATCAAGGACTATGAGAACTTATGCTCTCCTTTCACATAAGTGCAGGCAGAATTGGTGCTGACCCAGGCAATCCACTCATCTCAGTTGGGAACTAAAGGTAAGGATTAGAAGAAAGAGGTTCCCTACAACTAGTGGTAGTGTGATCCAGAGGCCCTAGCAGACCACTTACTATTATCAAAAGAGTCATACTGAGGGTCTAAATAAGGTATGAGGACTCTTGTATTTTGAATTAGAAGGCCAGTGCTATGCTGCTTGAAACTACTAAAAGGCATTACCAATAGAGTGGAGGACACTAAATGTCCTTCTATCTCAAAGGTAGCTTAATGAGTTGCAACAAAATTATTTCAGCAAATAGTTATGCATCTTTGAAGTTGGGTAAAAATCTGGGCTTTAGCAATGAGATTATTTACTACTTTTTCCTTTTGCTCCAAGTGTCTTCTTTATATGTCATTAAATGTATCTCTAGATAATCCATTAAATTTGGTGATCTACAAATTTTCACAGTTACAGTCACAAATAAACACTAATGGAACTTGCATTAGAATAGCATAGGCTGAACATTTATCTACCCCATCTATTTTCCTGGAATAATTCATTAACAAATGTGTGTCTTGCTGAAAATTTAACAGACACAATTATATTCATATCTTGGACTTTTCTATTTACCACAGTCTAAACAAACTTTTTTCTTCCCCCATTTTTCTTTTGCTTACTGAAAGCCCTGTGATAGCATAGCTATTTTTATAAAAAGCCAATGCCATAGTTCCCAGACGATTTAGGATTTTTTTTAGAAAATTGAATTTTTAATATAGGCCCTACATTTTTGCACAGCCTAAAGCTATAGTTCAATATATTATGGATGTATGATTTTTAAATATTTGTGATTATTACATTTCCCAAGAGCTCAGCCAAGTGCAGTTTTAAGATTAAACATATAATATTAAACAAAAATAAAACCAAACAATTGGACAAGTGGGAAATTACTTAATGAGTTCTTGAAATAACATTTATCTTAAGGGTAGAAGCTTGGTGCCCTCTAGATACTTTGGATTTAAATTCCTATCATTCCAGTTAGCACAGGGAAGAACACAAGATTGTAGTAATATCTGGAAGACACCAGATTGCTGATTCTTCTGTTAAACCTAAAGGAGAAAAGAAGGATTTAAAGAGAAATAAAGTGTCCCTATCAGACCCTTCTAACATAATTCTAACATAATATGCAGGGACATTAAAAAAGCCAATGTGAGAGGAATAATTATGATTCCTTGAATGATGATGAGAATAGTAAATAATAACAACAACAAGCACCTGCCACACAACACCCCAGACTTAACAATTGTTGATAAGAAAGACAAAAAAGTCTGGACAGTGGACATTGCAATACCTGGAGACAGCAGAATAGAAAGAGACTGAGAAAGAACTAGAGAAAATCACAAAATATAAAGTCCTGCAAATAGAAGTAGAAGGACTATAGCAAAAGAAAGCAAAGATGGTACCAATAGTTATAGGTGCCTTAGGTGCAATCCCAAAACATCTGGAGGACCACTTGTAGACCCTCGGCATTGACAAAATCACCATCAGTCAATTACAAAAGGCAGATTTACTTGGAACAGCTTATATCCTGCGATGATACCTTTAACACCATCAAGCAACAACATCTGCTTATCCCAGGTCCTTGGGAAGGACTCGATAGGTGGATAAAAATGCCAAATCCAGTCCAAACATCTGGCTGACTGTGCGACCAACAATAATTGAACAAGTTTCACTGTGCAAAGCCCCATCAAGCAAGCTTTTGGGAGCTCAGTCCCTATCAATCAGGTCTGTCTACATTGCACATAAAGTTTCAGATAATGTGAACAACTTAAACTGAGACTAAGTCCACATTTAAAAAATGCTGTCTGTTCCAAATACAGATCAACTTCCCATTTCCCTATTCAACCTATAAGAAAGTTGCCTGCAAAAATATGAAGCTGCCATTGAAGAATCTGCCAACTCGTTTATCTATTTCTGGACTATTTATTCTGACTAACAGTGGCTCTCCGAAGTCTCAGCTAGAAGTCCTTGCCAACCTTTTTGTTTGCCTAGCAATGCCAGGGACCTTTTATATGAAAAAAAAAAAAAGAACTATAATATATAGTCTCTCCAGGCTTCTATTTCACAGGCTATTATGAGTAAGTAGAAACTACTATATGCAGTATGTCAACATGAAGCTCTCAGTAGTAGCAATGAATGGACACATCTGTAGAGCAGAAAGTCTAGCTTAGAGATTCTGTCAAAGTCTAACAGGATTCCTTCTATTCATAGAAAAAACGGAGTAGAAAAAAATGCCATTTGGTGTTATTCAAGACCATTAATATAGATTAGTCTTTCCAGTGCATGCTGGTTGTGGTGAGGCTACAGCTCCTATCATTATTATTTTAACTGGGAATCTGGAAGCTACTCTCTGAATATATCTGGAAAGTGCCATGTTGAGCAAGACTGAAATTAGCACAGTGCCTCCAGTTGTTCTCATGTTCAATCTAGAAAGGACATATATCTGAACTTTACTTTAAAGCAGCTGAGAAGGCCTCTGATAGACAGGGGAAATAATACAGAAAAAAATGTTAGTTCTCTGTCAAAAACACCAATAAGCAGATTTTCTACCTTCACTAAAAAAAACCTGAACAGGGATCATGTCTCTTTGTCCATTTGGGAGGGGTTTACTTTTTATTCTTTAGTCATTATGTATTAGGGGGAAAAAACAGCAATTGTTTAAAAGGATAATCAGATGTTTAAAAGGAATATCACGCATGCCTACCCTAACCCAGAGTTTTTCAAACTGTGTTTGGTAGAACTGCAGGGTTCTTTTAGAATTTGACAGGGCAAAAGCAAAATAAAAGTTCTACCAATATTTTATCACTAGAACTTTGCTTCTTGTTCTGGGATTCCAAGATTTAAAAAAAAAAAAAAAAATTAACAGGTTTCACAGCCTGAGCAAGTTTGAAAACACCTGCCCTGAACCATTACATTCATCTTGTTTAAACTTCAGGTATATCAGTAAAGATATGGCAGGCCTTTTCATAATCTTGAATAAGTTCTCTATATTTTGCAGAGTAGGTAGTTTGTCATACATCCTTAGCAAGTCAGCCAAGTATTTTTCTGTCATACCTGCAGCAACGGACAATCAAATAAATATCAAGACTGATATTTAGCCTGATCAACTGCAAGATAACAACTGTAGGTTCTACAAGTGGGATCTTGTTTTGATTAGAAACTCAGCTCACCAGAAAAAAAAAACTTAAGCCAACCTTTCTGTCTCTGCTTCTGGAATAGAATTCTTTTTTAAAATTAAAAGGAAACATAGGCTGAATTCACTTATAATAGCAACTTAAATTCCAGGCTGATCTTGACTTACTGTTAACAAGCTGTTCCACACTTGCTTCTGATCCCCCCTCCCTCTTTCATTTAAACCTTTGTGTTATTATCAAGCCCCACTCCTGCTTTGTTGCTTCCTAATAAATCAGAATTGATAAACCAGGCGCAAGCTGTTCATTTACAGCTCCTAGGCTGATTGGGTATAAATAACCAGTATCTGCATTCAAGGCTTTGTTCTCTTTTTCACTGCTTGTCTGTTTATATAAACACAAGGAACCAAGAGAGAGCAAACGGCTTACGTGTACCAGATTGCACCTTGTCTCTGGTAAAGCAGCAAAAGCTAGATATCCTCATTTATCACTGAGTATAAATCCTGCTATTATTAGAAGTTATTCCATGTATAGATATATCTAATTTATCCTAGCTAAACTTTGCAGAATCTTAAAGATCGGTGCTGCTTTTCACGTTAGGAAAGAGACTTTCTGATCTTCAGTTTGACAGCCATCCTATGATCCAGCGAGGAGACAGGTCTCTAACTTGACAGCAGTGAAGCCTGCAGCTGGCTGTGTGCATAAGGGTCTTTAGAACCTATATTGTTGTGGAAACCGTGTCTTACCTTGTGGGTCAAGAAGTACAAGGACTCTTTTCCTGCTGGGCATTGTGGCTGACAGAACTCTGAAGACTAGTTTTTGTTTTGTTTCCTACACAACCCTGGTAACAGTTAAATTACCGCTTAAGCTTTCATGGTTGATGTTTATGGATCTAGTCTCACAACTAAAGTCTATGTATTGATGAAATGATTTAATACATTTGTTGACCTTTAAGGTACAACAAAGTTTTATTTCATCTTTGCTAAATGAGTCCAGAATAGCTATCTCTTTCAAAGTAGAACTAAATGGATTTTTTTTTAAAAAAAAAAATGCTATTTGGAAGAAGGTACATGTTTAATTATTATCATTACATTCTCTGATATATATTCAAGTAATATATTCTTAAAATCTTGCAGCTGGCATATGAAATTATATAATTAAACACTGGAGTCTTGCACAATATTTCATGAAATTAGGAACAAGGATTATAGTATCATCTATCATGTAATTTTTATATAAACAGATGATTAAGGCCTAATTGTCTGCCTATTTAAGATTCAGCTATTCTGCAGTGTTTTTCTTGCTTTTAAGTTACATTTCTTATATATATTGACGATTGAAATTTCCATCTGTGTCATAATAGAAGAAACCAAAGAGGTTTCAAAATTAGCAAATGTGTTTATAAAGTGAGAATTGCTAACATTAGTGAAGCTTGAGCATTACAGTGTAAGGTTCCTTTTATAACAGTTCAGGAAGGTAAAACTACAGATATTATTATCTGGGAAGCTGGTAACTATTCAGACATTTATATGTGGAGATCCAACCATGCCAACAAATGTTTACTACAAATGTATTGCCTATCACACTTGAAAATGGTGTCTTCACTCTACGTGTAATGACCCATTTGTTCTTAGTTTTTAATCTCACTAAGAATAGAATTATTGCAGAAATCAGGACAGCATGAATATCAATGTTTGAGAAAATGCCCATGTAATGTAATTTTTATATGGTAAAGTGCCAAAATACATATATGGGGTCAATGCTAACTATAGATAAATTATTTTACAGCTCTCCAGGCATATCCAGACTTACTGCTTGCCCCATGGTCAGAACTGGCCAACACAATTTCTGGAGGGCAAAGACAGATAATGTCACCCTCAAAGCATGTTTTTCTCTTCTACTTCCAAAGTAAAAAAATTCCACCCTATGTCACCTTGAGTGCTCCTGTCCGTTTGGGCCACAGAACTTCAATTTGCTTTAGGCTAATCTCAGCAGTTTATTGGCTACAAAAAATTACAATTTTTATTCTCTCGAGTAGGTATTTTTCCTATAAGCTTTTTAAAAGAAAAACAAGGCCAAAGATTTACCATTATACCATACTTCCTGTCACCTAAGGCAGAATGGTTTCACTCCCTGCTCCCAGATAGCCCATAGCTTTGTTTGGGCTAGTTGGGAACTGGGGGTAAAAAAACTATCTCAGCAAATTGGAGAAATGGCAGGACTCTGCACTTATTTAAAAAAAAAAGGGGGGGGGGGGAAGCTACCTATTAAAAAAAAACATAATTTTTTTTAAAAAGCAAAGTGATGGTCTTAACCACTATACTCTTTTTTCAGAGCAGATAAAGGAGAGATATAGAAACATTAGAGATCATGCTGGAAAGTTTTTTTTTTTTTTTAACTGCCTGGATATATCTGCATTTTGATGCTTTAACCTTTTATATACTGTATAGATTTAATCTAACTTTGTACACAAGTCTTTATACATACACCCACCCACACATACACCCACAAAGGAAGACCTGCCCACCGGAAGGAAAGCGACTGGCCACTACTTTTCTGGAATAGAACAACACGAGAGCACAGCATCAGGGGAATTGTCAAATGGGAGGAGATAGCAGCCTGCAGTCCAGATTGAATATCTTGTAAGTTGTTGCCAAATGTTTCGGTACAGGCAGGATTTTCTTAAGATGGATTTGAATCAGGCCAGCATGAGCATATAACAAGAACAACTTAAAATAGTATAGGTGGATATGCCATATACCTAGTCCTCAGTTAACAACAGCAATTGGGACCAGAATTTCCATCGCTAAGTGATACAATCATAAGGTGCCATGTCATGTGACTGTTGCTGAGCAACAGCAGTTCCGACACTTCCCAGTTGCTGTTGTTAAGTGAATCATTGCGGGTCATTAAGCAAGGATGTCACATGGTCACTGTTTTGTGACTTCCTGCCAGCTTGCCCATTGACTTTGCTTGTAGGCTGGCAAAGAAGGTCACAAATGGTGACCACATGATCATGGGATTCTGCAATGGCTGGAGGACCAGTCATAAGTAGCACTCATTCAATGCCATCACAATTTCGAACAGTCACTGAAAGTGGTCATTAAGTAAGGACAACCTGTTATCATGTAGACTTCCAACAATGCTATGTCAGTTAGATGACACATTCAATTTATTTGGCCTTACTTTAAAGCGAACAGCAGTATAATAATAAATTTTCATGTGCAGAAAACTGTTTTCCAAGGTTCTGGAAATATTAGAAACATTCTGCCAAATTTTAATTAGAATTGCAAACAATCTTATAAAGATATATTACATTTCAATTACCAGTGGGAACTAAGAACCTCATTACAAATTAATATTCTTTAAGAACTCACAGCTTCTCAATTTTGCTCTTTCAATTTCACCAGCTTACACAACTACATGGGAAGAAAATTTAAATGAAGAAAAATAATGTCAAGGTGATAGCCAATGATGACAAGTAACCCAAGCAAAATGTGATTTGAATGCAACAGTACTGCACATCTTAAGCATTTCATTGTAAATAGAAAAGGATCTGAGCCTACAAACGTAATATTCTAGCATCCATGAGTAATTGGGTTAATATATCGTCACATTTAATATGCTGAACAAGATTAGGCACCTTATATACATAAATTGTATTTGACTCAAAAGCAAGCACTGACTATCTTATGTTGCCCTGAGTAGTAATTTGTGACATCCCACAATGACTACATGAAGATGCACAAAGATCTATGTAGAAAAATTAAAAGCAAACAGGAATTTGAAAAATATTGTTATCAATGTAGCTGTGCACTCCTATGTATCAATCAACTGTACTTCAAAAGATGCAATTTGAAAACTACTGTATGTAATCCAATAACAAAATTAATTTTAAAAAACTTGCTCACCAAGCATAAAAAACTGACATAGAGTATTCCACTCATCCCAAATTCAAGTATATAATTAATCTTTTCTATATTAAAATACATCTTATTAAGTAATGAAATATGGGTAGCATTTATTGAAATGTTTATATCAAATTCTTTTACATGTATCAGTATCTGTGAATGTGTTCCCTACATGTTATAGCTCTTTCATTTATGTTTCCTGTTCCTTTCTTCTTTTTTCATAACTTGGTATGTCGTTAATTTTTTCTTTGTTTTTATTGTATTCAATTAATGAAAGCAAAATAAATAAATGCATCTTATCAAAATCTCTACCTTGTAGACTATCTAGCTGGTTCAGAAAACAGACATAATCTGCCCTTGCACTTCAAAAAGTTCTCTGATAAGTGGAAATCAGCTTATGATATGATATGAAAACAATATTACATGCTCATTTCTGTACATTAAACTGCTGTTGAACAAAGAGGGCAATATATTCATTTTACTGGATGTTTAGAATAGCATTTTTTCAAACTTTCCAGAACAAACACATACATACATACAAACTGAGGAATCGTTATAGTTGTTTCTATAAAAATGAAACAAGTATTACTGGAATAAGATGTGTTTTAATAGTATTTATTTTTATTTATATCTAATGCATTGATTATAAGTGTTCATGGGATTTAAGAGTTTCCATATGACAGCATAGTTCATGAATGCCTGGTGTAATATTTACTAAAAGGTCTTAAGTTTCATTCAGTCTGTTGTGATATCTAATCTCAGTTGTAATGAGTGCTGAAAATTTTTATGAAGTTTTGAAGGAAACAGTTGTGACTGTCAATGTCCTCACTTAAAAGCTCATTCTCTGTGAACTGTCATTCAAAAGTTTTAGTGATTTGTTTAAACTGATTCTTCACTTCCTCATCCACACCCTTCATTCTTTCAATGTGACATCTGAGGAGACATCTGCCAACATATCCTCTTCATTTATGTTTAGCTAATGATGCTCAAGGAATACCTTCAAATTGTTTGGAGAACACTGTTTTATTATTTTATTTTAGGAAACACAGGTCTCAAGCCATTAATTTGTGCTTGTGTGCTGCCATCTTTGATAAGACTCCATCAGGGCATTTATACAGGGTTTTCTGGACCAACAAGAAATGCAAACAGAACACCAAGTGAATTCAGGAAGAAAACATCTCCAAGCTGATTATCTGAAGCCATCTACTTTAAATATTCTCAATATAACATAGTCCAGAGATACTGTATCAAATGAAGTGACCATCTCTAGCCAGAAAGGAAGACTTGTATTTGAGAGGAGTAGAAATGTCCTAAATTTGAAGAGTTGCTTACATGGGTTGTATCCACGGTGTAAAGTTTAGTGACAGAAGAATTACTCCAGATCAGGTCAAGGTATCATGCTGGATTGGACTTTCCTTTATTCAAGGAACCACTTTGTACATGCTAAGCATCATTAAAAGAGTAGAATTAGTCCTTCCGAGAAAGCCAAAGAAAAACAGTAACTGCAAATGAATGGGAAGTAATTAAATCTATCTGCATCCGCAGTATAAAGTCATTTAATTAAAAAATATATACAAAAGAGTTGGAGTACATGAGAAAGCAATCAGTCATAATGAGATCATAAAAGTTAAAACTCAATTTTCAAGCAGTTTATTTCTGGAAAAATCACTGATTTTGAATAATATAAAACGAACAGCTGGCAAAGTACCAGCAAGTTGCCTGGGTAAAGTAAAGCCAATTAAACTAAGTTGATGTTACTTCTGTATAGCCTTAGTTCTTAAATATGATTTTGTGAATTTGATCTCAAAATAAAATTGAACGTTGAATTCAAGGTAAGGAAATCAAAATTTGAAGTAATTTGCATATGACAATACTAATATAGGGATTGTCTTTTTATTGCCTAAACATTTTATAGCATTCTCGCTTATGTAGTTACTTTGCAAATCTCAGTTATCTCAATCATATTACATGGTTTTTCTCTGCGTTTTAATATTCATCCATGCCATTATAATATTTTACATATCAGGGTTGCTTTTCATAGGGTTTTATCAATACATATGTGCATCTGTACAAACTGAGAATCATCTCGACAAAATAAGGAATCTTGACAGACAGACAGACAGACAGACAGACAGACATATATATATATATATATATATATATATATATATATATATATTTGCAGTGTTTTTACAATGGTCATTATATAAACATGGAGTAAAGTCATAAAATAACTGGAAAAAATGAAACTACAGAAAGTTGCTCCTATACTATATTTTGTGCAAATAAGGAAATAAAAAATACTTAGGATCTGAAGAATTTCTCAGTCATCGACTTTGCTGTGGAAACAATAACATTAAGAATTTTAAAATCTAAGAAAAACCCTAGAAAGGGAGAACAGCATTTCAGATGCTGAAACACAATACTAATTTCCAGGAGGGTTGTGTATCTAAAACAGTCAAGGTCTCAAGGCATAGTGAGGGGAAATCTGTGGCAGATATTCAAGCCATGCCTTTTAAAACCATATGACCATCTGCCCATGCACCCAGATACACATTTCAATTAAATCAATAATGACAATAGTTGGCGTGGTACAGTAATTCGTACATAGTTGATGGTAGTCAATTTTCAAAGCACAGCTGCATAAAAGTAGTGGAATACACTGGATGGTGGGTGACACAATTTGTATTTTACACTGGCACTTACAATTATTCCACTGAAAGCACTAGTAGTATTTTAGGTTCATAAATTTAATTTTAATTGTTGCCCATCGGTGATGTGATATCATTTAGTGAGCACAAAAAATACCCAGTCTTTTTGCCCAAATAAAATTTGTCCTGGAATAGTTCAGCGCACAAACCAGAAATCAACTTATTTATTTGTGCTAGAAATTAGCCAGCTTCAATTTCTATTTACAACATATAAATTAAATAATGAATAGGGAGAAAATAATGATATTCTCCACTGATGAGTGGTTATAAAAAACAGATATTTCTCATATACATAGATGTTATAGATGGAGATGGAGATAAAGATATTTAAGGACCCCACCCTCCTGGTATTTCAGAGAGCTTTGAAGACCTGGCTGACTTTGGGAAGGTTGATTGAAGCCCCTTCTGGATAATTTGGGTTTGCTTTGGTTGTTGTCTGGTTTCTGTTGTCTGTGTTCTTTGTTTTTCTTATTGTATTATTTTATTGTTCTGTGTGCTTTTATCTGTGAACCACCCAGAGTCGCTTGGAGTTGGGCGGTGTAAAAAATTTCATAAATAAATAAATAATATTAAATATCAGTTAATATTTTAACTTTAAATGTAAGTACCAGAAATAAAAAGCATGAAAATCAAGGTGATTAATGTTAGAATACTTGATCAAGAAGTGTTACAAGTTATGAAGAGCAATGGTAAGACCATTAATTTTATTCTACCGTAGCAGAAACTATATATGAAAGGTAACAAAATCTGCCTGAGCTGGATTCTGTTGCAGGGGCAAGGGGCAGGAGAAGTAAAGATGGAAGACAGTAATATCTGGCAAAGCATGAAGGCTTACTGAAGGGACTGGAAGGGAGAAGTAGTTAAATTCAGCAGAAGATTAGATACCACCAAGTTGCATGACACAGATTCAGTGGAAAGATTCCTGTACAGACTGGGGGTATGGGGTTGGGCTTCACAGCCTAAATGTCCACTTTAAAAACTTTGATTTGAACATTGATTAGGCAACCTTTGATATAAGCAGAATCTATACATTAAACATAAGGGCTACAAACTCTGGCAAAGAGGCCGAAAGCTTGTACATTATTGGTAGCTGTACAGAGCATATTCCAATCAAGAAGAAAGCAAGGATTTCGAGAGTCTCAGATTATATTTGATTGACAAGGGGCCAGAAGTATGTCTCCCAGGCTTCTGAACAATCCATTCAGCAATTCTCTGTAAATAGATTTGTGGATCCCAGATGAGGTCTTGTCTCTTGAAGCCTACATGCTCCCAATAGCATATAGTGTGATTACTAAATCAAAAGACTATTCACGTGTTTCCTGATTATTCTGTCTGTCTGAAATTCTTTTGTCTGTTCTTATTTAACGTAACGTGGAATAGAAGCTGTGGAGATGGAAACCATTTTCAACACATCTGAAGTACTGATTACTTTTCTGCATGGAAGTAAAGGTCATGAAGAACAAATAAAGTTGTCAAAGTCCATCGTTTCCAGGTCCTTGAAAGCTGCCGTGAAACAAAGAAAGGTTTTCTATTCTAATTACCTTCAGAATGAAGATCTAATTCCTGAAATTTAATGAAGTGTCCCATCTACTAGCCCTAATAACTGGTTTTATTAAGAATGTTACTTGATGTTTTATTGATTAGATATTGTATGAATATGAAGAACATAGATGTTTATGTGTGTGTGCGTGTACCTATATCTATATCTTAAAAGGAGATTTTAAATACAATTTATATAAGAACATCTTTTGAGGGAACTGCGTAATAAAAAATAATCCAGATACTAGCTGTTAATCTGAAACAGAGAAGAATTCTTGGAGAATATATATATGCTTATATGAGTTTTGCAGTATGTCAGTATATTTTTCAATGACTTCTCAAATCCCTATATGAAAAGTAGGAACATTTGCTCAAGCAAACATTTTAAGGGAGAAGGGGGAATGCATACGCAACAACAAAGCACCTTGGCTAATGCTTTCTTGCTCCCACCCAGGTGCACAATAGTTATGCCTAACTCAGAATGCAAATGAAGGCTGTGCCTCTGGATGTTATCCATCTGCATGACATTAATTTTGTATCAATGAGGAGGAGCTTTAGAATTCACATTGCCATCCATGTCCTACTGTACAGTTGTGTATGATTAGAACTGGATTGCAGTAAATGCCTTTGGCACCGACAGGCAATAAAACAACAATACAGTATGGCAAGGCAAGAACGCCATTTGAATAGAAACACATTCCCTCTTCCCCCCCTACTTACAATGAATGCAGCGCAAGAGTTTTGTGAGTCTCCAGCAAAGTCATATAATCATCACAAAAGCTGTATTTCATATTAATTATATCACGGATTAGAGATAAGGACAAATTTGCTTCATTCACGTTTAAGCATAAATCAGTTGAACTTCACACTGTGCAAACTAATGCGCAAATCCATAACGTACTTTTCCACGTTTTACACTTTGTGAGTTTGGGATGCAGTACTACATTTAAAAATTCTGCACAAAAATGCAAACATTAAGGAAACTTTCATACAAAATGTGAACATTATGAAAAAATACACCAAAAGGCTTATATAAAAAGGTAGAAAGTGCAGATAGTTAAAAAATACAAATGTAAATATGAATATTTGTTGTACAAATATGCACAAAAAATGCATCTTTGTACAGATTGAAAATGTGCTTTAAAATAAGTTTAAAATTAGGGAAAATTAAAACATCCATTCATAATGGTTCAATTTGTTTTATTTTTTGTCCAGTTTCTTCTGTTTCTTTTAGGCCTAAGATCATCAAATGAGCTGTTGTCCCTCAATTCATTCCTTATCCATCATGAAATAATTTCACTGACCTATTCTAATCAGCAGTTCACGTGGGCCATTCTACTGAATCAGTCATGGCTTGGTTATCAGTGATTTGCTGGCAGCTAAGGCAAATCACCAATCATCAATAACTGATGCTGCTGGATTTGTCTGCAGCATCTGCTAATTTTTATCAATAACCTAATCCTAATCACCATTTTCCCCCACCTTTTCTTTGTTAATTTACTTTTCAGAACGATTAGTTGCAGCCGTCTGCTGTGATGGGAGTTCTTACAGATAAGAAACTTTAAAGCCACTCATCAGAAAAACTACAAGTATCTGTAAATTCTATCTTCTGACTATCTGGAGAATTCATATCCCCCTGGAAGGAGGTTGCCCCCGAGATCCAGACAGCCCCCACTCGGCTGGTGTTTCGAAGGGCCACGAAGACCTGGCTCTTTACCCAGGCCTTTAGTGAGGGTGAGTGAAGCCCTCTTCGGATTCTGTGGGTTTCTTTCTTTTCATTCTCATCCATTTTTTTGTCATCCTTGCTATCTTTACTCTTCATTTTTGTCTATTGTATTTTTTTCTTGTTTTTACTGTTTATATTTATAACCACCCAGAGTCGTTGGGAGTCGGGCAGCATATCTTCTTCATCATCATCATCATCATGTTTGAAACCTCTAAGCAATTAGTTCATTCCTTGGTGGTGTCTACCTGAACTATTATAACAATTTGGTGGCAGGCCTTCCTGACTCTGTTCATTATCCTCTGGTTCTGACAGCCAGGTCCAGAATAGCATGGTGTGTGTGGTTCTACACCATTCCTGATTCACCCTTCTACACTGGTTGGGACTTCAAAAGCATTATCAATTTAAATTGCTGGTACTGTGCATACAGGAACACCCAGTTATTTAAATAACTTGATTAAAATTCATGTTCCTTCATGCTCAGCTCAATTTTGCAATTAAAGTTAATTTCTTTTTCCATGTATTAAAAATACCACTTCATATTTTAGGACTTTTTCTGATCAAGTTCCTATTCACTGGAATTGATACACACACCCCTCAGTGTTATATTTGGAAGTTGCTCTCTTTAAATTTAAAAAGCTTCTTTTCACAGGACTTTAATGAAGGTGAAATAACTTTTATAACTTTCTTTGTCACTATTTGACATGTTACCTTAGGCCAATATCAGGAAATGTCTTACGCTGATTATTTTACTGTTTTATTGTTGATGTTGGTTGATTTTGTATATTTTATTGATTTACCTCTACTGTGCTTAGTTATAAGTGCACATTAAATAAAAATTACTACAACTCTCTTTCTGAATTAAGTTTAAAAAAGGATTTCAAAATATTTCATAAAATCAGGATTTTGAGTACATTAATATTACTACCTAAACTATTTTTAACTGTATAAATTAATCATAAAAAGTGTTATGCACATTTTCAGTGCATTAAATTATATATTTCCATAATCTTTAGTTCTGAATTTACATTTCTAATAGGAAATTCTGAGATGCAGAAAAGTGTTACTTAATGAAATATATGAGACCTTGCTGCAAAATTGCAGGTTATTCCCATTTTCTAAGAGTACTCTGCTTAGATGAGGTTCAGTTTCATAAGAAAGAAATTTAATGAAAGGAGACCAGACAAAGGCAGGTTCAAAACACAATTTTGGCATTTCCATGCTCGGTATTCTTTCAGATTGCTCTAAACAAGCTTCTGACCAGAATGTGAACATTTCACAGCTGTATGGAAGAAAGGGTTCTGGAACATGAGAAGTACTCTTTCCTTTATTTCTGAAATAACCCTGTAAAATAAAAGACATTGGTAATCAATAGAAATAAATAAATGGTCTCGAAATCTAGAGATTACCAATGCCTTTTATATCTAGAGATTACCAATGCCTTTTATTTTACAGGGATATTAGATAGACAGACAGACAGACAGACATGGAGAAAATCTATCTATGTGGTCACTAGGAGTCGAAAACAACTTGATGGTACACAATCAATCAATCACTAAATATACTGTATGTTCCCTATAAACAAGTGATGTCTAAGCATTTGAACAAGCCAAGTTTTTCCCAGCCCTCCCATCCATTTTACCCTAACATTTTGTGTCTCAACTTTTCCTAACTATAAATTTTCTTCAAAAAAAAGGATATTTCCAGCAACCCTTATTTTGCCAACCTCTACCTTCCATTATACCAACCAATCCTTGTGTGTCCCTCAACCCCCTCCCCAAATTCAGACAAATTATTTCCAAACCAACTTAATATTAAAATAAAAATTGGTTTTAAGTCAAAAGGGGGTCTGGCTGTTTTAACCTGATTTCATCCAAAGTGTTTTGATATCTGTGAAATAATAATAGCATTTCACAGTGGTAAGCAGACAGCAATTAACTGAAAACTAAGTCTGTTATTAATCTTCAGTGGTACCTGAAGACCTCTGTCAACTGGCATTACTAGTACTTCACACATTCCTGCATGTTCTCAAAGAAGAAATCATTTTCCTCCCACGCTGGAGATAGGAATGAACCATAAGAAGAAAATAACAATAAACATTAACTTGGCTGGCTACCAAACAGGCTCAATTTCCTATCCCTTGCGTCCCAACCCACCCCCATTATTCACATATTTGTGTTTTTATGGTATACATTTCCTTTTCTAATAATTTGCATGGAATATGGAAGAAAGCAGTCTCCATGTACAGACATTCACAATGGTAATAACATTGCTATAAATTGGACACTTTGAATATTCTGATTATTAGTTTAAAAAAAAAAAGCAGAATATGCAAGTGAAGACATTTAAAATAGTTTGTGAAGGAGAGTACTGTGGTCTACTTATTCCAAAACTCGCACTTCTTTTAGTTTCTCCTCATTTCTACATATTACCATCATATGCAATATACAGGCAAAATCATTGCTTCTGGACATTTTTTAATATACATCTGTAAAGTATGCCTATACTGTGAGACCAGTTTCACTGGTTATCTTTATTTTATACAAATAAGAAAAGGTACATTATTTTCAGATGAAAAGCAAAGCAGCTCTAGTATAATTTACTTCCAGTTTAACAATATTGCAGATCAGAATTTAATGAAATAAAATTATAATGTGCCAAAGGGCAATCTTAAACTATTTGGTCACTTACAGATATAGTGTTAAAAAATTATTTTAAATTAAAGGTATTATAATTATTTATTTTAGGATCTTTAAAAGAAGATACTTTCTTCCTATACTTTGACAGCATGTAGTAGATTCAGTTTTAATTACTATGGTATTTAATTTAGAAGCTAAACAACAGCACTATTAGCTAAAGCTAATCCAGTATGTTTCTGCTGATACTTCCTGCCTACCTTCACTTTTCTACACAGCAATGATCTATTCTGTGTGTATATAACACTGTGTAGCTATTGGTTCTGGCTATGTCTTAGTCCAGCAAAGGAGGTGGCTGAACTGGGTGGCAGTGGGGAGGGGTAGGCTGGTAGGATGAATGTCTAAGCCAATTGGACCTTGATCTCCATTACACTGGCTATACTTCTAACCTGCATATGCGGGAGCAGGGGTAGTATAATTCAGATGGTGTCATCATGAACATGTGTGTGTGTGCACACATACATACACACACCCACACATACATACACACACAGGCTGTGAGTTGCTACAGAATCCTCTCCTTAGTTTCTGCTGGATGAAGCAGGGATTTCCTGTCCCCTAACTGCTGCCTACCAGCCAACAAGATGCTCTTAATTCTACTTCCTTCCCATCCTCCTCATATGAGGACATGTCCAGCAAGATAACCAGGATTGGGATGAGGCTTAGCAATAGTACTTAGCAGCGCTACCAGACTGTATATAAATATCCAGGACTTACTGGGGTCACCCTATGGATTGCATATGATGACCCCAGTAAGTCACCATATGCAATCCATAGGGTGACCCCAATAAGCTCTCTCCTTTATAAATGGTCAGGAGTTATACCTCCTATATAGATTGTGGAAAGAGCAGTTGCAAGAGCAGAAGCTTCATAAAGGGTAAACCACTTCAAGAGATAAGCAGGCCAAATGCATCCCAAGATTAAGCACAGAACAAGGAAGAAATTATGAGAGCAAACTGAACCCACAAACAAAGCCTGGCCTTGTAAAAATATATGGTGGCCTGTTGAAATTAGCATTTGTAAAACTGAAAAGTACACGGTGGAAGAAACACAATCCAAATGTGAATTATTTTTATATAACTACTTAACAGTTAGAGATAGCAGGAACAACCTTGGGAAAATCATTATACCCTCACCTCTCACATGTAGGAGGAAATGCTTTCTTTAACCAGATATCTTCTATGATACCAGCATGGACCGTGCTATTTTATTAACATGTAAAACGCTGGCAGTTATGGTAGACTAAATAACAATAAAACATATATTTCTTCAATACACCCAAAATGCTACTTTATGCATACCTAAGGTGGTGGTGGTGCCTTTCTCCAAAATCTTCCTATAGCACCCATTTAATGCAGTGAAAGCACTCAGCAGCCCTCATGCAACAGGAGGCAACTCCACTCTCAGCATGCTGTTTTGCCTTTCAGGGTTCTGACCAAATTAGGGATGTCTCAAATGGCTGCCGTGTTAGTCTGGGCATCAGCAGTCTACAGAGCTTCTTCGTAAAAATGGCTAAGCTGCTTTCATTCCACTTTTCCAATCGATGACAGGCCAGCAGGGCAACACTGAATTGCAGGGACTGGACTGAGCCTGAGATTTTATGTTCTAATTAGCGGGTATTTCCACAGAAGTTTCTTAGAAAGGTTCTGCTCCATTACAATTGCCCTTTAGGTATTGGTGTGCTTGCCTTTGTCCAGACTGGATTGGCTGGCTGCTATTTAGGGGACTAAAATAATAGTTTTGAATGTCAGTTACTGTCCTATAGTTCATAGCTATTTTATTATATTATTCTTTGGATTTATGCCTATAGTTTATTCAACTCTAAGTGGATATGTATTCTAGTGGCTTTGTATGAATTTTAAAAACATAGTCTCTGACTGCAAATAAATAAAAGGCCACAGTGATATTCCAATAATAGGTTTTGCACCTTTTGATTGAGGTGCAAATAGGTTGAGCACTGTCCATCAGGCAGCATCATTTGAATTTTCTCCTCTGGTGATAAGATTGTGAGAGAGAAATAGAACACAAACCAGAATAAGAGACCAAGAATTGCTACTTCATCCTCAACAGCCTCACCCTCTTTCCTGTTCGTAGGGGGCTCGGAATGCCATTTGGCAAGGCTCACCTTTGTTTTAGCAGCCAATCTGTCAGCTCTTACATGGAGCGTAGTGTCAGGGGAAAAACCCCATCTAACTCAACAGACAGACACACCAGAACACAGACCACTTCAAAGTTCTAAGGTATTTATTAAATGTTAGTTCAATAAGGAAGTATAGTTCAGTAAACAGACCTTAGTTCAAGAAGCAAAACATAACATACTTACTTAAGATCCCATTGCAATGAGGTCCAGCACGAGCAAGCGGTCAAATAGACAGCTTAGCCGTGTGGCCCCGAACCCCTCCCAGCAATCCTTTTTATTCTTCAAAACCGCAAACCACAATCATGACTCCCTGAATTTCCAACTGAATCACAACGTCCTTGGTGCTAATTTTACCACACTTCCCTGTTCCTTTCTTCTGTCACACTCCTTCCATCAGCACTTTACTTTGTCCACCTATTTTCCAGCTTCCGGTCCAAGACTGAAAACTTTCATCCACTTAGCAAGTTTATTTATTGCTCTGTAAGCTTGTTTTATTTGGTGTTATTGCTTTATAGTTTTTATAGTTTTATTAGTATGTTTCAATTAATAAAGACCTCAAGTATTAGTAAATAATTATTTCCCCCTCACAATAGTATAAATGGAAAGGAACGTGCACCATCTGATGGCCTCCTATTGGTGTAGGAGATTTGCTTACTGCCAGCCACAGTTTGTTCTTCCTGAGTGGCCATGTTTTTCACATACTAGCATCATTTCTCTTTACCGAGATCATGATGATATGATGTGATGAACAGATCTTTGCCAGGATCTGCCACCTGGAATTATGGGTCCTTTCATGTCATCTTCCCCTTTCAGGTTGTGAGCTAGATCAGATGCAGAGAAGTACTCTGAAGTTCTGAGTAATGAGAAGAGAGTGACAGCTGAAGATTAGGCTGGGTACTGAACAAGTTTTGAAATCAATGAGCATTTTCAACAAGTGATGCCACTGACTTCATAATGCACTCATAAACTGCTGAAATCAGAAATATCAGTATCTGTCTGGTGTTACTACAACTCACAAAAGTTAAAATGTTACATTTCTAAGTATATATTTTCAATTGAAATGTATCTCTAAAATAATAGGCTGAATTTAAATTTATCTCTAGAAAGAAACCAGCCTATTAACAAAAGTATCTACCAGTGTTCACAGAGCCTCTTAAAACCCTAAATGTGCAAGCTATTTAAGTAATAGTTTCCTTCTAGCTACATGAGGTGTTCAAATGAAGCCACTCAGTTTGAATTCAATAAGAGGTCTTATATGCCTAAAATAGATCCATAATCAGGTCCTAATACTTCAATTTCTTGTTCTCTAGTGTCCTTTGAATGCTGAAAATAGCTTTAATTGCACCCAAGACTTCCACAGAGCACCCATGGGTATAATCTTTTCACTGCTACCATTAAGTTGGATAAAATATTTGAGTATCTAAAAAAATATTAATTCATTCCCTCCTGTGATTCAGTGAGGCTTCTTAGGGGAAGGCATATATGAAGGTTCCTCTCCTAAATAATTGAAAACATGCCTTGCAAAAGTAACAATTTCAAAGTCAGGAGAATCTTTTTAAAGGCATCAGACAAGACTCTATAAGAGTCTTTGGAGCTCTTTTATATCACCACCATTCCATTTCTTTATGAAATCAAGGGTATCCAAAGAGTCTCAGATAGCTTTATGGAATTTAAAATATTTGGCCCTATTCATATCACACACATTAGATTATTGGGATGAAATAATTTGCTAGGGCTACCATATCTAGCTTGCAAAAATGATGACCATTAAATGGTAGCAAGGATTCTATATCTGAGAAGGATCATAACTAAATAAAGCTAAATAGCCTGGTGGAGGCAGGGACCGTATCAGCTAAGCACACCAGTGCCAGTTCTTCAGGAGAATGACCTAACCCTAAACAAGTTCTAGGAGATGATAGGAAAGTCACCATCAATACTGGACATGGGCTCCAGTATCAGAAACTTGTCCCCAAAGGATTTGAGCTGGGAGATAATAGTTCCTGCCCAATATAGTAAGAAGCTACTTATTTTCACACATGATCACCCTTCTTGTCAAGTGAGATATGGGGAAAACCAGTGAAAGACTGAGACTCATTTTATAGGAGGGATAAAGACAGGATAGACAGGATATGGCTTTATGAAATACTGTGATGTTTGCCAATGTGCGGACAACAGCCAAGATAAAACTAAGGTGTCATTGCTGCAACTCCCAATAATAGAGAATCCCTTCCATACTTACAAGCCAAGTGAAAGAGAAAGCAGGAGACTCAACCAGCAGTAAAAGATGAAAACCTCCCTGCTGAGGGGTAATTACATGGGAAGAGGAGGGGAATACAATAGCTTTGTATATATATTCTTTGTATATATATTCTTAAAGTTAGCATGCTTAAACAGTTACCTGTTTAAAGCCCTAATTCAACCCTGAGGTTTCATTAAAACAGGACATTGTAATGGACACCTTTAGGGGTCCTGTCAAGGAAGAACACAGTCAAAAGTGATTATAAACTAATATTTTTCCCCTCCAGTAAAGAAACTGACGAAGGACATTTGGCGAAATTCCTGTGTAAACCCAATATATGCTTTTTCTATACCCTGATAAACTAATAAATATTTTATTAAACTAAATAGGGAAGGGAAAGGGAAGGGAAAAACACATATGGATATATACTGCATGTCCATGGCTCATTCTGAAGCTTTCAGAACATAATTTGAAGGACTGAAGAACATGTATTTCATAGATACTGACAATACAGCTCTCATTATTATAATGTCTAGGAGAAAACCATAATCTATAACCTGGATGGTAATAATGGCTGTACCCATGGTTCCCTAGATTAAGCATGATTACATACCCAAGAATAATTAGCAGTAATACCTGTAATCAATCAGTTTAGGAATATGAATTTGAATGAATTCAAATATCAACCTTGGTTTGATTAGCTTATTTTTACTACTGAAAGGTGTTTACCACTTGTTTTACTGATCTATGTGATATTTTCTTCCAGGTAAAGGAGAAATAAGAATGTGCTTTGGTTAAGCCCTGATCATTAAAAGTTGCAACTGTGGAAATTGGAAATCTGGCAAATATATATACAGGTGAAACTCGAAAAATTAGAATATCGTGCAAATGTTCATTTATGTCAGTATGGCAACTCAAAAGGTGAAACCAATATATGAGATAGACGCATTACATGCAAAGCGAGATATGTCAAGCCTTACTTTGGTATAATTGTGATGATTATGGCGTACGGCTTATGAAAACCCCAAATTCACAATCTCAGAAAATTAGAATAGTGTGAAAAGGTTCAATATTCTAGGCTCAAAGTGTCCCACTCTAATCAGCTCATGAATCCATAACACCTGCAAAGGGTTCCTGAGCCTTTCAATGGTCTCTCAGGCTGGTTCAGTAGGAATCACAAGCATGGGAAAGACTGCTGACCTGACAGTTGTGCAGAAAACCATCATTGACACCCTCCATAAGGAGGGAAAGCCCCAAAAGGGAATTGCAAAAGAAGTTGGATGTTCCCAAAGTGCTGTATCAAAGAACACCAATAGAAGGTTATGTGGAAGGGAAAAGTGTGGTAGAAAAAGGTGCACAAGCAGCAGGGATGACTGCAGCCTGGAGAGGATTGTCAGGAAAAGGCCATTCAAAAGTGTTGGGGACTTTCACAAGGAGTGGACTGAGGCTGGAGTTAGTGCATCAAGAGCCACCACACACAGACGGATCCTGGACACGGGCTTCAAATATCATATTCCTCTTGTCAAGCCGCTCCTGAACAACAAACAACGTCAGAAGCGTCTTACCTGGGCTACAGAAAAAAAGAACTGGTCTCTTGCCCAGTGGTCCAAAGTCCTCTCCTCTGATGAGAGCAACTTTTGCATCTCATTTGGGAACCAAGGACCCAGAGTCTGGAGGAAGAATGGAGAGGCACACAATGCACGATGCTTGAAGTCCAGTGTGAAGTTTCCACAGTCTATGTTGATTTGGGGAGCCATGTCATCTGCTGGTGTTGGTCCACTGTGCTTCATTAAGTCCAGGGTCAACGCAGCCGTCTACCAGGAGATTTTGGAGCACTTCATGCTTCCTTCCGCAGACGAGCTTTATGGGGATGCTGACTTCATTTTCCAGCAGGACCTGGCACCTGCCCACACTGCCAAAAGTACCAAAAGCTGGTTCAATGACCATGGGATTACTGTGCTTGATTGGCCAGCAAACTCGCCTGACCTGAACCCCATAGAGAATCTATGGGGCATTGCCAAGAGAAAGATGAGGGACATGAGACTGAACAATGCAGCGGAGCTGAAGGCCGCTATTGAAGCATCCTGGTCTTCCATAACACCTCAGCAGTGCCACAGGCTGATAGCATCCATGCCACGCCGCATTGCGGCAGTCATTGCTGCAAAAGGGGCCCAAACCAAATACTGAGTACATATGCATGCTTATACTTTGCAGAGGTCCGATATTGTTCTATTTCCAATCCTTGTGTTATTGATGTCATGTAATATTCTAATTTTCTGAGATTGTGAATTTGGGGTTTTCATAAGCTGTACGCCATAATCATCACAATTATACCAAAGTAAGGCTTGACATATCTCGCTTTGCATGTAATGCGTCTATCTCATATATTGGTTTCACCTTTTGAGTTGCCATACTGACATAAATGAACATTTGCACAATACTCTAATTTTTCGAGTTTCACCTGTATATATCACATTATAGGCCACATAGAAGACAAATCAAAAAGCAAAAAGTAAAAGCACAGAGTATTAAAACACAATAAAATATTCACTATATCAACAAATAACCCAGAAAAGCTAACCGCTGAGAATGCCCAAGGCACACAAATCATCCTAATAAGCATTTAACCAACTGTTCTGGACAGGCAAAGAAAATTTAGTTAAGGGGAAAGCCTGAATCTTGTAAAGCATAAATAAACAGAAAAGAAACTAAAGCTAAACTACATTGTAAACTAAGTAGTTTAAGAAACACATCTGTGTTGATTTGATTTTATGTTTAAGTTATGTAAAAGAGAAAAGAAAAACTAGTAGCAAACTGTATTTGGTTACATTCCAAGAATCAGTTGAACTTCCTTCAGTACTGAGGAGGCCTTTGAAAGCTCTGCATTTTTATTGTAAATGGTATTAGTGTCAGTCCTACAAGGTAGATCAGACTAAGAAACCAATGCTATATGGATCAGGACTATTTCTATTGTAACAGCTATAGTAACAGAATCAGGCAAATCTGAATGCACTGCCCCCTCCTTCCCTTTATGTTCATGTGAATTAGGGAAGGCCTTGTCTGAGATGTTTTCTCAAGTTATTTCTTGGCCTGGGCCTGGGCCTGGTCTCAAGCCTCACTTATCTGACTGTTGCCTTACAGTGGCTTTTCCTCCTGTCCTTCAAGGCAATTCTCTATTTCCTCTGCAATTAGAAATTAAAAGAACAATAATTTTATAAGAACAAAATAATGCAATTTTCTATCTACCACAAACAGTCTACTATGGTGTGTTAGAGTGAAGTCTAGTATGACATACAGAATTATCTTGAGTTGCCATCAGTATGCTGTTTGTAAATGTGATATTTAATTCATCAGTACTGTGGCTTAAAATAGCTATGTCTTCTCTCTGAATTCAGCCCATGTTTTTAAAATGCCCTGTGTTTATATAAATTATTACATTCTATTTCATCCTCTGTTCCAGTCTATCTCATCCCATGTTCTACCTGGCAACCTTCTGACACAATTCTGGAATCAAGAGTCAAGACCAAAAAATAAGATAAGAGTAACCATATCCATCAGAAGTAAGTGGATGCTGTTGTGTGAGCAAGGTTTGGTGGCATGAGGAAGGGTGGGATATAAGCCTTCTTAAACAGAAGACTCCCATGGATAATCCAGAAGGACAAGAACAGATATGAAATAGGAAGATTTCAGATGTTGCAGAAACAAAACTCCAAGCATCTTTCTTCATTGGCTAGGCTGCTAGAGGTTACGTTAATAGTGTTTGGAGAATGTTCTATACCCGGTTCTGATCTACACTAATAGCCAACTGAGGTGAATATGTGTAGCTCAGGGTAGAACTGTGGAGTCCTTGGGGTTCTCTGAGCTTGGTTCTTTTCTTGCAAATGTTTCATCTCTGTAGCACACAAACCAACAAAATCACTCCAAAATATCCTAAGTAAACCAAAAGACCCAGTAGCACAAGAAGAAAAAACAGGAGTCATCTACAACATACAGTGTAAGGACTGTAACAAACACTACATAGGACAGACAGGCAGAAGACTAGCAGAGCGCACCCACAAGCACCAACTAGCAGTCAGAAGACATGATGAAAATTCCTTAATCTCACAACACATGGACAGACTCAACCATAGTTTTAACTGGGAAACTGTCAGCATTTTAGACCAAGCTAAATCCAAATATGCAAGAGAATTCTTGGAAGCCAGGTATTCAGACAAGGCAGCAATTAACAAACAGAGATAAACAGCATCTACATACTATTCAAAAGAGACAAAAGACCAGAAGATCACCTCACCAGCATTCAATCACCAGCAATCATCACCAGCAATCATCACCCAGATAAGCAAAGGTTACCACCAGGCACACAATCAAGCAGTAAACAGATGCTAATCAAGGAACTACCAGAGGAGCAAAACAAAACCCCCACCCCCACCAGCACTGGCAAGGCAGGCCACAGCACATAAATAGAGAGCAAACCCCAGCCCATTTTAGCACTGAAGATGTTACCTAGCCAGGTAATGAAACGTTTGCAAGAAAAGAACCAAGCTCAGAGAACCCCAAGGACTCCACACTAATAGCCATTGTGAATCCACTTCCAGAGAAGTGAATTGAGAAAAAAAGATTAACTATGCACATTCTATGTTTATTGACTTTGTATTTTAGTGGGACAGAATACCATATACCAAACTGCATTTCTTTTTCTCTTCAGATACCATGAGGAAGCATGGAAATAAAAGAGTGCAAACCATTTGTATGCCCTTTAGGGTAACTTCTCTCATCCTATGTGAAATAAGTTCATACCCAATAATTGCAATCTTTAAGGAAATTGCTAAATGCCCCAAATTTTTCTACCCAAATGTTATTGCTGCAATAGACAGCAAATAAAACAACATTTAAATAATACACAAAAAAGAGAAAATAACTGTTATTTATAACAGATATATGATTTTTACCAGCATTCCCAATTATTATGCATTTTTCTTCAAGAACATTTCCACAGTTTTCATGTGTTAGGTTTTTAAACCTATATGAAGAAACATAGACATATAACCTTATATATTCATATAAGAAAGAAGAAATAAATTCTGCTGCTTCTCAGTCTTTGGAGCCTGAGGATTGTATGGTTTGTGGGTCAGCCCCCTGGTTTACTTGACCCCCCTGGTTTTATTATTGCTGTGAACTGCCCAGTTGTGTTCTACAAGATGGGAGGCCATATAGGTTTTTTTAAAATAAATAAATCAATAAAATCTGCTGATACATGTTTTTTTCAGGCTTAAAATCAAAGGATGAGTGTATCAAACTGTTCCTTGGGTTCTAGAGAGGGAAATGAATATCTGTCAAAGCACAGAGAAATAATAAAGCATAAGTCCATTCTTAGGCCTACATTCAAAACATAGCACATTGTGTTACATAAATATGCTATATTTGTACACAGTTGGAAAACTCTAGAACCCCAAGTGAGAAATTAAATGCATAACCCCAAATTTGAATTCACTCTAGAAAGTTATACACCCAAGCGTAAAACTGCCCCCTTTCATTTGTTCAGCAACAACTCTACTGTATCAAGTTGAATCAGAAAGTTTTGCCTTACTATGCTTCTGATTTTTCCTTTGTATCTTCAGATAAAACTAGCTTCAGAGCATCATAAACCACTGGAGCTGGTTTGTTGCATTTAGATGTCTTCATAAGCCAAAGTCTTTTGAATTCTGGGTACTCACCAGTAAGAGTGGCTAAACATTAAGTCAAATATTTTCACTTAAATATGTTTTTCTCAATTTTCTCAATTTTAAAGTTATATTGCAGAAAGTAATAGATCATGGTATTGTGTATGACTCACATTAAATTGTGAATTTTATATAGCTGCAACTGGTGGTTAACTGACGCTACTTTTGGAGAACAAATAACTTAAAATACATGTCAATGCATTTAAGGGATGAAAGAGAGAGAGAGAGAGAGAAATTTTCCCACTCAGTGATTTGTTTTGTACATATCAGCTACAACCGTCCGCTTCTTGACATTAGTGAAAAGCTCAGTATATTTCAAGTCAGGGCATTTCAGTTTTCATATGGAAAAACAAAAGAAATGAGCAATTGTTGCCTTACATATTTTCTGTACTACACAAGGAAGTTCACTGCCCTGGACACAAAAATCATTATATCCACAGAAAGTCTCTTGTAAACTTAAGAAAACCCACATCATGCTTCCGGAAAGTATCAGCTGTCCTAATGAGCTCCCACTGTGATATTGAGTTGGATATCTAGAATTATGTATTCACTAAAAAATGCTCTGGGAAAGAAGTCTTTTAAACATAGCATAGTTGAATCAGTAAAGTGAAAGGCTTATCTACAATACACCCTATCACAGTTCAAACTTTCATGATAAATACAACATGCACTTGTGCTGCATTCAGAAGATTAGAACCGAATCCATAGTTACACAGCTGTCTCTTATCCCTTGACCAAAAAAAAAAAAAGTTTTCTCAAGGTCTTAAAAGCATTTTCACTCTCCCTGTACTTCCTCTTATGATAAATGAGCATGGCCGGGTTTGCTTTTTCCTGTCACTTCCACTCACATGACCTTTAAAACGTGAAGATTAAGATGTGCCTGGATTAAAACTCTTGTAATTCCCAGTTAGAAGGTCCAACTGTGAGTAATTGTCTTAACACATTTGAAGGGCACCAGGTTGATCTGTATTTAAATGAGTGTCCACCAATGTTTTTAACCAGCATTTTTCCCCCATTTTGAAAGGGGGAGAAAAAGATGTCCCCAGGTTCCCCTGGTAAGAAGGAAAACATTGTTCCCTGCCTCATTTTTCTGAATCTTTTTTTCCCCCAAGAATAGTACTCATGACTTGGAACATTGCACTCTGTAAAATTCTAATGTTATGATGTCATAAAGCTGTAGCAGGAAGCACGATGGAACTCAGAAAGTTGTTCATACCCCTACAACTGTATTTAATAAAAATGCAGGAAAAAAACACACATGTAGTTGCTGTTTTATACAAAACACTTTGTAAAATTAACATAAGGAAAGGAACGTGCACATTCTGAAAATTTCTTCAGAAAAGTGGAGGCAAATGGTCTCCAATAACAGCTTTTAAGACAAGATATATTTGCTAAAACTCACCAACAATGACCCTTTCAACAACAAACCTCCAGCCTGTTAAGACATGTAATTTAAATGAACGTTCCCAGGATCCGTTGACTCCTCACTACCAAAATGTCAAAGCAGTGGTGTTGTGCTTAGAAAATTGTAGCAGGCTATTGCCAGGTTACCTGAGACCTTACTCTACACTTTGGGTTGTATCCAGAGTGCTGCTGATCTCATTATCTGGACTTCCTTATTTTACCCCTGCCTCTTTTCATCACCAGCCATTACACTGGCTGGGCATTCAGGAAAGATGACAGTAGAAATTGCAGACACTGACACATCGCGCCTTGCATTTGGCTACACCCAGCTCTTTGAAGGACCTGCTGGTGGATCTTGAGCCAGTACAGAGTGGATTGGATTTCCCCCAGACTAAAACAGTCAAGTTGTAGTTGACAACTTTTTCTTACTTGGCCCCAGTTTTTTTGGATTCCCACCATAATTATGCTTAGAGTCAGATCACTTAAAGTTTAAAAAGAGTGCTAAAACACATATTTTTCCCTTTTAATGCATAGATGTTTTTAGACTAAAGCAGCTTTTCTCAACCTCTTTACCCTGGAGGAACCCATGAAATAATTTTCAAGTTTCAGGAACTCCTGCATAAAAATTGCAAAAACCACAAAAACATCACAATACAATTCACTTCTAACCTACACAATCCATGTTTTACAATGATTGTAACAAAAGCAAAGTGACAGGCCAGCAGCTGACTTGTGGAACATAAAAATTCCCACCACTGTGAGTGCCTCCATTGCGTGACGCATGAAAATTCAAAAAAGATTTTTTTTTCAGTCACAATATCTCATATAACCCCTAGTGATCTCTCGCAAGATCCTAGACTTCCACAGAACCCCAATTGACAAAGACCGTACTAGAAACTCCTTATTTTATATGATGCTTTTATAACTGATTGTAGTATGTTATAGTATAATTGCTGTTTTTATTCTACTGCACTTAGTCATACATACATACATAAATTTACTACTGTTACTTCTGCTCCCTTTCATTCATAATCATTCCCGCTAATTTTCCTGAGCTCTAGTCTAATTTTAATCCCCATGCAATTACATTCAAAATTTCTTAAATATAATTTGTAAATGATCAGCCCAGATGTTCAACAAATTTTTAAATTCACCATCTGTTAACCTGCTCATTCTTTGATATAGCTTCTTCTCTTTGCTGTAGGCACCTTACCATAGTGATCTGAGGATCACAAAGCTCAAAACCTTTATCAGCTCAAAGCAAAGAGTCATGAAACAGATGCCATCTTGTAAATAAACATATTGTCTTTAATTATAACATCAGCGATGAGTTTAAAATAGTTTTGTCCCCTCCCTTAAAATGCACAGCTTTAATGTGAGAAATCAGTGATCACAGTCTCTCTCTCTCTCTTTTTTTTTTTTTGAAAGCTATATTTTTTTTAATGGGGGTGAGAAGATAGTATACTTATTACTGATAATACCTTGAGATATTCATTCAGCAAAATAATGGAAGGAAGCCTGAAGAGATGGAGAAAGAAGAAATTTCATAAGAAAATGTTTGAACTGAAGGCATTTAAATTCACTTCAACTGAGGGATTTAAATTCATCATATCCTATGAGTATGTCTAATTTTTCTAGGTCATAACAAGTTCCACTAATGCTCTACAGTTATAGAGCTGGAATAAATGAAATAGTGCATCAATATGTTTGCCTTGATATCCCTACTAATGGAGAACAATTTTACAGTTCCTATTCTTAAGACCCTCTCTTGATATTGTACACAGAACTGTTCTGAAATTTAGATTAACTATTATCCTATTTGCTTTTCAAAAAGGCACTCAGTCACTTGCTCATCAACAAAAAACTACTTACATTTATCTAGTGAGTTAAAATCCCCAGGGGCCAAATGCTGGCTCCTTAAGGGCATCAAGAAAGGGAGGTTACTTGCAGACTATTTTGCACAGTTCCTTAGTCCAGGAAGGATAGAATAGGTCTGATAGTTATTGTAGTTATAGACACATGAAGGTTAAAATATTTTTTTTTAATTATACTATTTAAATGGAAGCCACAGAAAAAAGAAAGGCTGCTTGCAACTCAAGGATAATTTTGCTAAGCCTGTGTTTATATTAGATTAGAAAGCGGGAAGGATAGAACGTTGTATCTTTTTCAAAATGAAACACCTGCAGGAAAAAAAAAAAGAACCCATTTGCAGTCTATATATGTGTAAGGAGAAAAATTGTGTCTTCAGCCTTGGAGCAACAGTAAGAGCAATATAGATTTCTTGAAGAAGGAAAGAAGAAAAAATTATGTATTATTTGATAAAGTAATGGCAGCAATTGGCAGTATGCAAACAGAAGTAAAGCGTGACCATGTTTCCCATACACAAAGAATGACGGTAACGAATGTTTATGCCAGAGACGTCCATTGGTACTACCAGGATTGAAACTCTAAAGGAAACAGCATTTGGGACAGGGTCAGAAAATTATGCCATCTGAGATGTACCACACCCAAGACTACAGATATCACTTGATAAACTGCTCTCCTACCCACTTGTCCACCTTTCCCATAACTGGATCCAAAATAAGTTCAGGTTGCCACCTGTTAAATTAGAAGCCAGCTGAATAATAAAAGCAAAAGAAGGAAGCCAAATGAGATGGAGAAAGCAAATTTCTCCAAGAATCATAGGTCCAAGAGCATGAGAGCAAGACAGCTGTGGTAGGAAAAGCGGGCATCATCATATATGCCTTTGAATGAAAGCAAAGGCGATAGAAAGAACTGCATTGTTGAGAAACGTGCACTGCACAGGGACACAACTACTCTCTGGGCATCTGAAAGATGAGTTGAAAACACATGCAAAGGATTTGTAAAACATGCTGCATTTCATTTACCTAAGTTCAAAGAAGGAGAGAACAGTAGAGATGGTCAGAGAAAGATAATGAAGAGTATGATGAAAAATCAAAATTGATGAATAGATACATTTATAAATGAGCCTTACATGATGTAAACAGCACTACACACAAAAACGTGGGCAGAAAAGTTTCAGAGTTCAGAAGAGATTTCCAAAAATCCAACTGCTTTATGAAGAACTTACAAAGAAAATAGTCCCTCAAACCACTTAATAAGGATTGTCATAGACACTGGTCACAAAACGCTGAGCATCTGTTAGGAAATTAAAAAGGAAAAGGAATGGAAATGAGTAACTTCAATGAATGGGCATGACTCACTAACTCTAAGTGGTATAAGTGGCACAGCAGTTTCAATATGTCCAGAAATACTTAATAAAATAAATTAAATTCCATATTTCCCACTGGTTAAGGCAAAGGGATAAAACAGAGAGGGAGAGGGAGAGGGAGAGAGAGAGAGATCTCCATCATAATCTTTGTGTATAAGTCTTGTTGTACCTGACATGACTAATAGGTATGACGACACTGGGACTTCTTCCCAGTAGATTACGTATTTGTTATTAACAAGAAAATAATACCTATCAAAATGATATTTTTATGCGCCATCTACTTCATTTGAATTAGTGACTAGTAATTAAATAAGAACAAATGGAGATGGCAAATGTAAAAGATGGCAAAAAAAGAAACGAATTGCTGAAATTCACCATGGTGCTCTTCATTCTGTTTACAAAACAAGCATGCTTTTTTGGCATTCTGTTTATCTGGGAAAGGAAGCAAAACAGTGCCACGCAACAAAATTACCATATGCCACCATTTGATCTACCCAAGAAGGACAGAAAGGGAAAGCATGCAAAGCCAGTAATAACAAAGAAACACTCATGCTCTGCAGATGTGTCAGCATGGAAGATGTGATTTGAAACATCACTGTGCTTTCCACAGTGCAGAATGCCAAAAGTAAAAACATTTCTTATGTGCACTGACCTTTAAAAATCAAACTTCAGTCAATGAATACCTCTGGGGCAAAACTTAGATTGCTCCCATTGTAAATGTCATTACAATTGTGTTTAGGCAATATTGACCAAACCATAAGATACGCTACCAGCTGTTACCAACTGGCCAGGATCTGAGATAAAGAATTGGCAAGACATATGCCAAGGTCATGCGCCCCAGCCTAAGCAAAATTATATCTCTCAAGTTTAGTTTCACTCAGCTTCTCATTTTTCAGACCTTGGGTTTTGTTCTGATTCTGCATTGCTTTGAGTATTTTTTTAAATGTCTGCATGGAAAGTCATACTCATTTTCATATGTAGTTCTCAGCATGAATTTTTGCTCTTTGGGCTATCAGTACATAATTCTTTTTGCAGACATCTCCTTCAATATATGCACATCCTAACCCTTACATACTTATCACACACATTGCTGAACTCAGAAGAACTGGGCAATTTCCATCCAGTCCCCAACCTAAACCTTTTTAGGGAAAGTTGTAGAGAATGTGATCAGCTTGCAGCTCCAGAGAGCCTTGGAGGAAGCAGATTATCTGGACCCTTTTGAATTTTGAAGCAGTGATACTGAATCTTTCATCTTTTCATCTAAAATTTTGGATTTATCTCCAAATTATATAATATTATCACAGAACAAACACATCAGCCTCTAATTGGTTTGAAAATGGCGTGGGAAAAGGATTTCCAACAAGTAACTAAGAATTAAGAGTGGGATAAAATATGGAAATGGAAACCAGGGTCATCATCCTTAGCCCAAATCAAAGAGAAATGTCTTAAACTATTCCATAAATGCTATATGACTCCTTATAAACTAGCAGGTGTGAACTCATGAAAAAAAGGGAACATATTTCCACTTGTGGTGGTCATGTCTTCATGTTTTTCCTTCTTGCCTGAGGTGTTTTTAGAGAGTGATAAAGTTATAAATCAAAGAATTAATGTGTCTACTACTTGCTTTGCTGAATATATTTTAATGGAAATATTTACTCTAAAGAATTAGGGGTATTTTTGCTGACTGCCTCTAGAACAGTGTTCTCAAAGTGTGATACTGCCCTGTGGGGGGCATTTGAATTGTTCATAGGCGAGTTAGACATTAAGGGGGCAGCAGGGGACTGTTAGATGGCAAGGGGGTGACAGGAGGGACAATTAGGATTATAGTAACAGAAGATTATACATAATTTATCCAACAAATTTTATGAAGTGTGTAAAACTGTAAACATAGACATTACTTCAATAATTATAAATGTATCAAAATTAACACTTGAAATAGTATCACACTTCGACCACATTCTGACCATGTGAATCATGTGATTGTGCTGGGTATTAGCGCAACTTTATAATTCACAAAAAAACAAGTTGCACAATAATTTGTAATTTTTTTTTTTTTTATAATTCACACACACACAGGACAAGGGGCATTATGAAAAACTTGGCACAACTAAGGGGGTGGTGACCCAAAAAAGTTTGAGAAACGCTGCTCTAGAATGTCCACAGCTAAAGGCTGGAAAGATAAAATTATGACATTGGAGCTCTGGAACCAAAATGTTTGGCATATCACTATAGCTGAGAAACTGACCTATACTCTTCATCTGAGTTCTGGTCAAGTTAAAGCCTTCTCAGATACATGGTCTGATTTTATATCTTACATTAATTAGGAGTACCATATTTTTTATGCCAGATGAATATATGAATGTGTAGAAGGAATATTAAGGTATTATTAATATGTGGTTTTATGAACAATTTTTTATCTCCCTTTTTAACCTTTATACGAAAGAATGCAGTGAATTTTACTGCACTGTTTATGTTTGTTGTAAATTTTTTAGAATTTTTTTTTAAAAAGTAATAAGAATGGCTAAGCAATAATAATATTGATCATTCATTTAATTTGCAAACAGCAGCAGCTGCAGGGAAGTCAAAAAGGTCAAGATGGTAGGTACAACCACATGATCAAATCCCCACCCTTTTTTAACTTCTGTCCCTGTCCCAAACACTTTTTGGGCTTTTGTTCCAGAAAATAAATTTATTAAGATTTTGCTGGATTTTATGTAGCTCTTTTTTCATTAAAAAAAAAAAAAACAGAACCTACCAAATCCCTCAAAAACCTCTCTCTCTCTCCTGGCAATATCACTCTATCATAGCCAGGATCCAAATTCACTTTTTGAATGAATGTCAGAATTTAATACAACACTTTAAATTTGTAAACTACTGTGAGAGCAGCAACACAGTAGAACAAATGTTAAATAAATACATTCAGGATGGATATTCTCCTTTCTTTCTGGTTGAAGAAGCTTATAAAAACTGTTTCAATCTGACCATTTTAATTTATTAGAAGCTATTCTAGAAATTTCTTGATTGACTTGATACAAATCCCTAAAATAAATAGAACATCGGAAACAAAAATAGAATTAAAATACTATTTTAAAAGGTCTGTTGATTACACAGTGAATAAGATAAAGGACTCAGCTTACTTCTCTCTTCCTAGATGCCAAAGGGCTGTTCAAAGAAATGAAATATTTCCCTTCCTTCTGAAAACTAACAGGAAGGAGTACTGAAACAGCATCTCCTTGGAGAGCCATATGTCTCCCACCCTGAAGATGTTCAAAAGGGCACTGTAAACTAGGCTATTCCCAGGCCTTGTAGAATTTTATTTAGTTAAGTATCTTCTTTCTCACAGAAACACCTGATCTTTCTTCTCATTGTTTTATTGCTTTTAACGCTGTAAGCCACCCAGAATCTCATGGAGTTGGGTGGCCTCTAAGTTGAATTAATCAATCAATCATGATGAATTCTTTAGAGGCAGTTTATTTGAAGGATCATCCGTATATATGCACTTTATAAGCACAAACTTCGGTCTTAAGATCAGCTGTGGAGACACCACACATGGGCCCATTTTCAAGTTGGGACAGTCACTAAAAATAGGATTTTCTACAGTATATTTTTAGAAATTTCTATTCAGACATATAAATGTAACTCCATCAGTCTTAGGTTTTAAAAGGGCCCTGAAACCCATTTATTCTGAGCTGTCGAGATGATAAGCTGAATTTCTGACTTTAAGTGATTTATATTAGTGCTATTTTAAATAGTGTTCTTTTGTTTAAAGTGTTTTATAAGGTTGTTTTCATACTGCATACTTTTGGATCATGATGTTACATTTTTATGATTTCTGGAACAGCATACTCCAATGCTACAGCCTTCAACTGAAAAAGAATTAGTTCTTCCCTAATTCTGTCAGATTAAAAGAAGAGTTTAACTAGCAATAGCTTAAATAAGCATTAAGGAGGGAAAGGGCTCCATCAGAACTAATGCACTTTTCAAGTATATTCAAGTTTTCTTTTTAAAAGTGAACACTTCACATTATCATTATTTTTATACCACTGCCAGTCCCCCTAACATCTGTCTTTCCAGAGCTGCAACAAGTAAACTGAATTATCATGCAGACAGAAGAACAAGCAGATGTTCCAATCAGAGCTTCAGAAGTAATAGTAATAATTTAAATTTATTAGTCAATAATGCTTCTTAAATAGCACTTGGTACTTCAAAGGACTGAATTTGTTTATCTAGATCTTGCTGAAACGCCTCCAAATGCTAACTAAGTGACCTTCCCTGTCAAAGCACTTTGGAAGGGAAATAAAACTAATTACAATCATGATGGCCATTCACTTATTTATGCATTATTGAGCAACAGGAATTACACTGAAGCCACTTGTTAACATTCCAAACCACAAAACTTACTAAGGCATTGCCTATAGTAGAAGACAGATCATGGTCTTGAATTTAATATATCCATGGGGTGGGGAGTGGGGACATCACAAATAAAAATTACAAATAAATACTGCCTATTCTCACTCCAGAATTTTTCATTTCAAGAAAATACTATTTCTGGTCTCAGTACGTACATACATACCATATTGAAACAGTGAGGAAAAGAATAATGCTGTTCTAAAATTATACCCAGAGAACATCCTGAAAAAAAGTGAGCTTGAAGGAGCTTGGTGTGAGAAATAGTAGGTGTGGAGCAATGACAAACAACATTGAAATCTGACTGGCCCCAACCCTGCTGGCCTTTAAGAAGGCCCTGAAAACCTGATCTTCACTGAAGTGTTAGCCAGCTGTAACTATATGAGTTGTATTCCGATTCCCAGTACAGTATGCTTTATTTTATGTTATTTTTATTTATTATTTTATCATTTTCCTTTGAATTTGATGTTTTAAACCCATGTTACCCATTCAGAATCACCCGGCAAGTGGGCAGTCACATAAATTGAAGATCAAACAAACAAACCAATAAATAAATCTGACACACAAAATATTAATTTCTACAGCACAATCCTCAAATGCTATTTACAACAAGACTGAAAGGAAAAAAGGTGAATGATAAATGTATAAAAGTGGGCCGCTTGTTTCATTTCAAAGATAAATAACTGGAATATATCGGGACTGATTTATCAGGATTTGTCAACAATTCCATTGGATTATGTATTTCAAATCATCTTACTTTTGACGGTAGCTGTCCGGGTGCAGTTGTACAGGATAGCCAGTTCTCCAAATACCTTCCCAGGCCCCATAGTGCACAGCTTTACCCCTTCTTTTGTAACCTCAACCTTTCCATCTGTCGATAAAGAACAGAGATTAGTATCACAAGATTGTCATATCTTCAATATGTTTTTTTCTGTATTGCATTCTCTAAATAGAAGCAAAAGCTCCTATAACATCTAGATACTTCAAAGAAATAAACATTTCACTGCTGAGAAGCAGTGATGTGGATTTTGTTATTTTTTTCATTTTTTAAATCTTCCCAAAAGAGAGATGTACCAACCAAAATATGTATAACTATCTGAGAGATGAATATTCATAGAAGGGACAGACTTTGGCTGCAAACAGTATTAGGCAGCAGTAAAATATACCTAATGATTGTGAGGTTGGATGGGAACTGTAGTCTAAAATTTTTGGAAGGAAATTTTTACTCATTTTCAAGAAACATTTGTCCACAAAAGGGGTTATTATCAAAAGGAAATGTTTTTCACTGCCTTTGAACAACTTACATTTTGAGGGTACTTGTGAATTCCACAATACGTTAGCTTTCTTAAAGCAAATATATTTTTTGAAATAATAATTACTTACTCAGGACTTTATATACAGGTATATTTAGAAAGGAGTGCTTTCCATCTACTATATAGAATTAAAATGACAGGAAGGCATGAACAATTTCTCTTCAAAAGATATGAGATCCATATATTTTGTAGACTGCTAATGATGATTATTAAAGGTAAAGATTTTCAAGGATCTAATTTATACTTTTGATTTGGAGCTGCCTATCTGGTAGAAACATGGTACTTGGTTCTTTCTTCACTGGTAAGAAAATTACCATTTTTGGCAACAAATGCATAATTATGTCATACTGAAAGAGAATCTTGCACCATATTCCAGGAAAGCATACAATCTTGGAATATTTGGCCCTTGTGAGAGTTCACTAAGAAATCTGAAAAGAGGTAATCTAATTTTCACTGGCTGTATATTGTTTACTAGTTTACTTCTCCGCATGTGAGTGAAGCTGCAGTCATATATTCACTCTAATTATTTATTAGACCACTAAGCATTATTTTAATCCTCCACACTCTTCCTTTTTTGTTCTTTCCTTTTTTCCTTTTTTTTGTCCTTCAATTTTTATTGTAGAGAATGATGCTGATTAAAAGATATTTCCTGGGAGGGACGAGAATAATTAATAAAGAAGCATATATACTAAATCAGATTTCACCATAATGATGACCAATTACTTCCATGTATATATTATATGGTTTCCTGTTTCTCCATAACATTAGATCTTCAAAATGTTAGATTCAGTCATGACTATGATGGTAAGAATGAGGATAGAAGGACGAACTCCTGAATTTTGTTTACGAAGTTGAAAATCTTTTATAAGGGTTCTTAAAGGTTCATAAAAAGAGATGTGATACAGGAATAATATACAATGAAATTCAACAAATTCTATTGTATGCACTCTGGTTGAAACATGGGGTAAATGATATAAGGATTAATCTAAAACTATAGTGTACTGAACACTAGATACAGCTAAAAAACTGACTTTCAGAATATGATCAAAAGGCATCATGAAAAGGTAAGTGAGAAATCTGTATAAACTGTAACCTGTGGAGCTATTGATTTCTCTAAAGAAATACTCTTACAACAATAGGTTTCTTTTTTAGTGCTGTTTGTCATTTTTATGAACTTTTGAAAGAACCTCCTATCAACTCTGACCACAGGTCCCTGCAGCTTAGTGTAGTCACAGTTCCCCACAAGTTCCCCACAAATTCCAGAAGTTTTCCCCAATTTCTGCCAGGGTTTGATGCTCGCAACTTTTTCATACAAAACATGTAATCTACCATGCAGCTAAAACTCTTTTCCAGTTGATGAATGGAAGCGGCTGTCATGTATAACATACAATATATGTCACAAATACTCTAGATGCATTAAAGATAAATGAATGATACTAATAAACTATGTGCATGTGGTTAAAGCCAACTAATGATAGCAATGTAACAGATATTTTGATCGCTGACATTACTAATAATTAAAATGCTATTCAGTGAGAAACATTAATCTGAATTATTGTTATGCATGTTTTTGGTACATTTTCTATCTTTAAATACTGTTTCTGAAGTGCAACGATTGGAATTTTTCATAGCTGTGTGAAGATGCACTATCCTTTTTAACAAGCGTAACTACAAAGGCACATTTCTTTTTTATTCCTAATGATCTCCAGTGTAGAATTTATCTTTGTTCTTAGACTCATGCACTTAGTTACTCTTATTAAGTCATTTTTGTCTTCCTGTACTAAAAGTTTAAGCTCAACTGATAACTTCCTAAATAATGTGTACTTCTACACATTAGAGTTCAGACAGTGAAGGCAATCAGCCTTTCTTTTCCCTGAATTTCATTTAGAGTTATTAGGACCCATTACAGCAACACTTCTACTTCTACAGCACACAAGTCTTTATCTTTGGTGCTTACTTCAGGTTTCTGTCTTCCAACCCCCATAAAATTCCATTTAAAGCCCACTTAATTGTGCTCACCAGACATCAACCAAACCCATTGTAGCATATTGTAGCAGACTCACAAAATGGCTGCCTTAAGAAGCAGGCTTGGTTTTTTATAAAACAGATGAGATAGTCAGTGTGGGTATAATCAGAAAATACAGATTTACCAGAAAGCAGACTGGAGAGGTAATTTCACTCGGAATCCCCAAGTGAGATATACATAAATACCTGGGTTCATTCCCATAATATGATTGAACAAAACTGTAGCATTCCATCTGAACAATGTTATTGTGGCATAGGTACTGCTATAAAAATGGGCCAACTTTTTTTTTTTTTTCTTTTCCTTTTCTTTCTGATCTACCTACCTTTATTAAAGGAAGAAAAGTACAGCCGTAACATTTACTCAGCAATCTAATATTAGGAGTACCAGGTGATGACTGTGGGAAAAAAACCCTCATTGAGGGTAGCAAAGACTATTCTACACCTCTTTGTTGCTATCTAGTAGCCATTTGCAGTTTGCAGCCCAGGTCTGGTAAATATAAAACTCTGTTAAGTCTTGCATATACATTGTTGCCGATATTCTGCCATCAGCAACCCTTGAGGGCAGATGTAAGACAATTCCACATACAGAAGGACGCTCCCATATGGAGACAGAGCGTTAGAAACACTTCCCCATGTTATTCTGCACTGTCACCTGTACAGTATACTCAGAGAACCTGGCTATCCCCCTTTGATGCAAAAAAATCTGAATGTTCCAGATGGTATTTATGTACTTGAAGGTAACAATCCAGAAATTACCTGGCAGTTCTGTTAAAGTTCTGTTTAACAGCATGCTGAATATGGACATCCCTTTAGAAGCATCAAATCTAGTTAAATAAATATTTTAGATTTTTATCATATTATTTTACTCAACTCATGGAAGTCAGTTACTGGCACTGTCTTGAAATCTTAATAATGAATTTGATAGTTTCTTATCAATCAATAGCTGTAAATATTTTAGTGTCTCAATTTTGAAATGTTAGTATCATACTAAAGAATATATTAAGAAAGTATTTTAATGCTAAAGTATTGTATTAATTAGGCATTCCATGGGTATAATACTTTATCAAATAAGACAACCAGATTTTGGGGGTTGTAATACCACAACACTATTTTAGTTCCTGATTTCTTTTGTGTGTCTTCCTTCCTATTGTCTCACTGTTAGTATATCCCTAGCATAAACCTAGTCATTTTATAGAAATTCTTTTTGCATTTTATTCAGGTTCCATAATTTTAGTGGTAAAACAGTATTGTACTATCAGTGACTGCAATGAATGAAATGAAATTCATTCATTGTTACTGAAGTATGATTCAGAAATTGAAGAAGTCAAAGCCTATATAAATTAACAGATGGAGAATTTGAACAGGACACTTGACAATGCAACAATAGGAATATCAATAGAAGTTAAATATTAAGTTTCCTGTGAATATTACACTCAGAAAAAGCTGAGAAGTTTTACACTGGTATATTAAACAAGTGTTTATTTCCAAAATGGATAATATATATTAAAAAAAACTGTTAGAAATGTAATAAACAAGATGGATTGTTCTTCCATCTTCTTGCAACATCCTAAAGTTCAGCAATTTTGAATGATATTCTGCAAGAATTTAGGAAGTAACCAGTTTGAAATATTGACTGTCCTTTTTCTGCTAGCTGCTATTCTTTTGTTAGCATAATACTTTCTAAACTGTTTGTTTGTTTGTTTATAACATTTGTATTGCTGTCTGTCTTAAAGCCAAACTCTGGGCAGCTTACAACCCACAAATAAAATAATATATGCAGCAATAAAAACAAAAGAATCAGTAAAACAAATAAAACAAAAACCCCAGGCACTTCAACCACACTTTCCTGACCCAGTTCCAACGTTCTCATCCCACTCTAACCTCGCCCTACCCAGTGTTTCTTAACTTCAGAATTCTGGGAATTGATGTCCACACATCTTAAAGTTGCTGAGGTTGACAAACACTGCCCTATCCCAACTCTTGCGGGAAAAGCCAGGTCTTAACTTCTTAGCAGGATGCTTGAGCTGTCCATTTAACCCCACACCACCTCCAATCAAAACTTCATTTACCTGCATCTAGCTTGCTTTTAATTTATAAAAGGTAGAACAGTACACCTAATCAAAGGATCTTGGATGATCTGGTGTTATCTGAATAGTTTTCTTCACTTTCCTTTTCAGGAAGCCAAGTTTTCTCATCACTTAAGCTTTTCACTAGAATTTTCAGCAGTAAGATCTCTCGATCTCTCTCTCATTCATATTCCCAAATGCTGTTAGTCCTTTGCCATGTGCCTCCAGGCTCAGCTTCCCTATTTTGAGGCTCAGCTTCCCTATTGCCTTTATATATTTTTAATCCTTTTCCCCTCTAGACTTCATAAGAGCATATCTCAGCTTTGTATACCTTCAATAATATAGCTCTGGGCCCCAAATTCAGGAACTGTTGTCCTCTCAAAGTTTTATACCTTAGAGAGTTTGTGCATCATTAAGTTTTCATAACTGAACTCACTGCTTATCAACATGCCATGTATGCAATAGTTTTGAAACATCACTATGCTTTTGGATTACCTTTTAAGTATCACTCATGGACAAAACAGTAAAAATAAAGGTAACACAGAGTGGAAGAAAATTCATAAAGGGAATCTGAGAATACATTCATAGCATTGCTCTCAGCCTCTTCTAGCAGAACTGGAAAGCCTGCTAGGAATGCTTTCAAAATATACTACACAATGATGTCAATTTTTTCCCTGATTTGTGATACTTATACCTATAGAAAGATTTTAAATTGGGAACATGTCCAAACACAATCTCCAAAGCATACGTGGAATGATCTTAATTTTTTTTTAGTTTACCTTACTGACCAAAGCATATTTCAGAAAGCATTTTATAATGCAAATAAAAGGCAATGCTGTATGTCTTATGACAACAAAGATGCCATTACCATCTTCTTTTGATCATAATCTATTTCAGGCTGTTCTTTAAAATCCTCATGATTTTAAAGGCAGTTAATGTATTAGATTTTTGCAAGACTTGCTCAGCACCAAATTGGCTCTTTCCAGCTGGGAGCTTCTTCCCTAAACAGTATTGACTGCCATCAGGCTGAAGTAATTTGGACTGCTGGAACTATTGGGTTGGAGAAATGAGAAAGCAGTGTGTGACTATGACAAAGAAATTATTGGGTGTGGTTTGTAGATATTTGTACATAAAATTCTTGGAGTTTTATACTAGTCTAGTCTGAAGGGATAAATTTCTGTAATAACACAGAGGAACTACACCTAAGAAATCATGACATCCAGTTCTAAAAGTTTTGGATAGGGTAGCATTACTTCAAACAGAGCTGGTGCACATTTTGGGGTCCCCTCGGACTGTCAGCTCTTGCTTGGAGACCAGTTGGCACCCATAACCAGGAAGGCTTTTGCACAAATTCATCTTGAATGCCATTGAACCCGTTCCTGAATTGGGAAGGCCTACTCATAGTCACTCATGCCTTGGTCACTCCCTGCTTTGACTACTGCAATGCATGCTCTATATGGGACTGCCCTTGAAGACTATCCAGAAGCTAAAATTTATCCAGAATGCAGTGGGACAGGAAGCTATTTGGCACATCATAGTATGCCCATGTAAAACCATTTGTTTGTGAGCTCTACTAGCTTGCAGATGGCTTCCAGGTGCTGGTTACAATCTTATAAAGTTGTTTAAGACACAGGGCAGGTTTATTTGCAAGACCACCTATTTCCAATTGTTTCTGCTAATCCCACAAGATCCAACAGGGTGGGCTTTGTTTTGGCCCCCTTCTACGAAATGTGTCATCTAGTGGGAACCAGAAGATCTGCCATCTCTGTTGCAATGCCTGTCCTTTGTAACACCACACCGCACAAGATTCAGATGGTCCTGATCCTGTTAGCCTTCAGTAAGGCCTTGAAAACGTGCCTTTTTGTCAGGATTAGCCCAGGAAACTCCAAGAGACAATACAGATTCAATCCAGCAAGGTTTATTGACTTCACTCCCGTTACAGAATCTTCTCAGAGTGAGAGCAATTCCCAGGGTCACCCCACAAACATCCTCTGCATTCCTTAGGGAGGGGCCAGCCTCATCCTCTTATCTCGTGTTCGCTCTTCTGGGGATGAGAGTCCATGTTTCATACCTCGACTCCACACTCCCACACTTTTCTCCCAAGCACTGAGCCTGGGCATTGAACATATGGCTTTTATGTATTTTGTTGTTTTCATTTGTTTTGTTTAGCTCCCAGGATTGCAAGTTGCAAGCTGGCCATATAAATGGTATAAATACTTACATACATACATATATAGACACACACACACACACACGCATACATACTCTGAGAGGCTATAAACCAATTCACTTTTTTTTCCCAGCAGAACTCCCACATGATATAAAAAAAGGAGAAAAATCCCTAAGAAGCAACTATGAATGTCAATATTTATTTGATTTATTTGCTTCATTCTGCATCTGAGATGCTGGGTTTTTCTTAAAAAAAGAAAGTTACATACATATACTCATAAGACCTTATCACACTATTCTGGCAACAATCATATACTGAAAAGGAAAATTTTCTGGTTCATTTATTTATCATATGTGGGTATTATGCCTCTTTCACTCAAGCACATATTCTTCTGAGGCCACTTGGCTACTGTGTTAGACCAGTAAACGATTCAGCTCCTTTAAGGAGCCACTGACAGGTATAGACAAAACGCCCACATTGGATCCAAAGGCACTCTGCTTGCCCTGGACCCAAATATCACACACACTTCTATTATTTATTTAATTCCAGGTTTTAAAAACCCAACGGAGCATCTGTAACTGACCACAATATATATTATCTGTAAAACATAATTACTTCTAGTCAGGCAAAGAAATTGAGGCGAGGTGTCTTGGCTTGCAATTTGGAGAGGTTTTAGTGCATGAGTGAATTTCATGATACCTTAAATGGATCTAAATAAAACATAATCATTTAACAGAGAAACTAGAGTTCTCTAATGTAGCATTATTGCATGCTTATATTCTGATTTACAACCAACTGGATAGAAGCTGTGCATAATTTGTGTGCAACCAATGTTCATGCTTAGCTCCAAAATCATGATTTGTGGGAAGCAGACAGGTGATAAATCACTTGGTTGAATGTATATCCCATGGCCATATATTAGAACCCTAAAATATAATGGAAACAAAAATAAGTCAATACTGTTAAGTAAAAAATATGCATTAAAATAATGAAAATTATCTGGGTTGAGCTCAACTCCAGTAACTTAATGGAGACATCCATGTAGTTTTGTAGTTTATTACTGTCTTCTTCCAGGATATTTCTGAGTTCTCAATCTAATTGGCAGCCCTAGTCTCCCACTTAAGTACTGATCAGCCGAACTATCTTCAAGATCCAATGTTTTCATTAGAATGATGGAACAGGCATGGCGCTATCACCGTGCAAGCTCTGCTCCTTCCATATGCATGTGCAAAGTCACAATGTAAATACAGAACTGCTTGAGCTTGCACTGGAATGACACAATGTTCATTTCATCATATACCCTCCCTTCAGTCTCCTATAGTAATCTTATCCAACCTTGTTAGCTTTTTGAGATCAGCTAAAAATTATAAAATTCACAAATAGTGCAAAAAGTATTGGGACGTATCATCAGAATACTTTTAGCCAAATTCCTCTTAAAATAACTATGCTTTATTAGCTAGTTTCTTGAACATTAAAACTGACGAACTTCTGAAGGTGCCATTGCTGAAAAGGGTGTATTCCTTGCATTTGCTAGTCAAAAATCTGAGGCAGTATTTGCAGCAAGCCTTTGTCCACTGTCAGCATAGGTTCAGGTTTTAAACTTGAATGAGAAACAAGAGAGATATCAGTCATCAATCAGGGAAGAATACAGAGTTATGACACGGTATCTAATTCTGAAGACCAGCGTTGGGGCTGCTTTAATGCCAAAGGCATTAAATTAATCAACAAGTATCCCAAAAAGTTTGACACTGCCAGACACAGAAACTTCTAAATCCAAGCCAAATTCTAATCTACCTGTCTATCCATAGGTGCCTCTAAATTAAAATTGCCTCAAGAGGTTTTTAGTTTCATAAAGCTCTATTAACTATAAAGAGCAAAAGTGAAACTTAGAAAGAAACCATTAGGTTATTATTGGCTATTACAAGAATTACATGGAGATTGACGTTCTTAGAATCAAGCTAATTTGTTTTTCTTTCCTCTATTCAGGGAAAATGACCATTTAATTATTGGGAGGGGAAATGTGCCTCATAATAAATGAGAACGTCATGAGAACACCGTTTCATTTATAGCCCAATTTACTGGAGAAATGAAAGTGCAATACAGCTAAAGATGTTAGTTATTTTTTAATTGGTTGATCTCAGTGTGCTAAAAGTATCCTGATACAAAAACAGCCTTCAGTTTGTTCTGCAGGGTAAGAGAATGTGCGCTTCCTCAGCCCCACATATCCCTCTTAAATGGGCATTTTGTAGATTGTATTTGAACAAACCAGTTGGAACAAAAATCCCATTGCTTTAATCAAAGCAGACATTTTCAGCCTATGCCTATGAGGCCTGAGCATGCCAGTTGAGGTTTTAGGGACTGTAGTCACAAAACATCACAAGAGTCTGTTTGGAGATTCTTAGTTCATGGAGCTGTTTATCCCCGATATGTTAGCAAGGTTTCTCTTTCTGCTTTCTGCTCTGCAAATCAAAAAAGGTGGCACAGTTGCGCCGTGACTGAAACAGGAAGAAACCTGAAGTTTAGAGATGGAGTTTGAATTAACAGAATGAAAATTAATACAGACAAAATACAAATTCTTCACTTAGGAAAAAGAAATGAAAACTATAGATACAAGATAGATTACACTTGGATTGGCAACAATGCAGGCGAAAACGTTCTGGGAATTGTAGTTGATCACCAACGGAGTAACAGCCAGTGGTGTAGCATGGCTGCTAAAAGGCAAATGCAGTTTTAAGCTGCATCAATGGAAGTATTTCCAAATTATGCGAAGCAGTACATCCGATTTATTCTGCATTGGTCTGACTGCACCTATCCATCATGTCTACTTCTTTGCATTACACAGGAACAAGGGCAAAACAAAATAGAACAACAACAACAACAATACCACACAGCTAAGGATGATAGGAAAATAAGCCTTGCAAAGGAAAGGGAGACTGAAAATAATGGAGGGAATACGATAGCACTTTCCAATACCTGAAGGACATTGTCTTGGAGTGTAAGACACGGAATAATGGGCTTAAATTATAAGAAGGCACATTTCTGGTTCAATGTTAGGAAAAAAATCACAACAGTAGTGCAGTTCAACAATGGACCCATTTACTGACAGAGGAGAGATGTTGCCCTTTGCACTATGTGTTCAGGAAGAGGCTGGAGAACCACCTCTAGGAGATGTTCTAACATGGATCCCTGCAAAGAGCAGAAGATGGTACAGTCCCTAATGACTTAACAGTTCCTTGCAACTCTATGGTTCTATGAAGAATACAACCTAGTGTTTTAAGATTCAGGAACGGTAATATACAGCCCTTTGGGTCAACTCAGGAATGTAACGAGCCTTATTAAAATGATTTACATCCTTTGAAACTGACTGGATGTTTTGTCAAGTGAAAAGAGCAAATTTCTACCAAGAACCTAGATCTTGAAATAGTTGACTGCACATTATTTTCTCTAATAAAAGTGTTCATTGTTAGCCATTTGTGCTTGCTTTGCTATTTGTTCTTTCAGTAAGTAATGCAGGGCTAGTGATGTCCAATATTAGTCTTGCATTCTTCTAACCTAAGACAGCTAATGCTAATAATCTCTTTTTCAGCCTGAAACAAGAGAACATAATGAAGCAAAATTTAGTTGTAATATAAAAATGCTGGCAATTAAAATTTCCCTGTGGCTTCTCAATGGCTGAAATTGCCTTACAGCAGTTCCACTCTGGTCATTTGACTTTTGACCAGCATAGCATTATTTTTGGCATTAACTGAAAAGTAGATGATAAATAATTTAGCAAGGATTTTGCTACTGTTTATAAAGAAATGCAGAGTGTTTTGTTGCTTTTTAAGTCTGCAGGCATACTTCCACTGCATATTTAAAAAGATGAATGCACTCCAAGTTCTTACTCTTGCAAGCATTTAAATGGAGTGCAGAGAGAGAGAAGGAGATAGACAGAAAGAGATGTATAAACACAGAGCCCAATTAATCACTGTAAGGAACTTTAAGTTTGTTTGTTTTTTGCCTTCACATCAGACTCCTGGTGCCTGTTTTCTAGGCAACATTTTCACTGCCATGCCTTCTTCCTACAGCTGAGAAGGAATCACCCAGCTGGTTTCTATTCCTAAGGCAAGACCAGATGGAGGTTTCTTTGCTCCTAGTGTAACACCTTCACCACTACAGCAATCCATGTTTTAATGGACTGAAGTTACCAAAACGCAGAGACTGTGCCACCAGTTACTCAAAAGAGCTAGTAGCTCCTCTTCATGCATTGAAGCAGAGCTGGACCTGCTGGAAATGCCTTACTATGGATTCCTGCACAAGCTTAAATGATCATTTCAAACTCTGTGATACGATTCCAAACACGCTACTTGCCAAAAGCTTGCCTATCCTATTTATTTGTTAAGATTTCTATTCATTCTTTCTCCCAGGAGCTCAAGATGACAGACATAATGCTCCCTCTGCCCATTCCCCCAGCCCAACAAACCCGTGAAATCAACCACACTGAGAGAAAGCAATTATCTGTCATATTTTGGGTTTTTGTTTTTCATATACAGCTATCTCAGTATATATTCTTTCCTTACAACTATCTCCCATTCTTTTGTTTAAATGCAACTTATCCCTAAGATACATTTTTCTGCTGATGTTTATCTGTATCACAGTATTTGGCAATATAAGAAATCCATGACAGATTTCTTTTACATCTTTAATGATAGGCCCAGCCCCACAAAAGAAGTGAGATGGGTTTTTTTCTGGAGTAACCTAAGATCTAAACTCTAAGCTTGTGAAAGGCAAGCTAAAATAGCCCTATTTAGACAGCATCTTCTCATGTAGAATTCAGCATGTGAGGAATAGTAAGCAGTCTTTTCCCTTTCCAAGTCGTGTGGATAATGTCACAGAAGTCCCAGTCTCCATTATGGTCTAGAACATGGAGCTTTCATTTTCCAATGAGCTGGAACCATAATAGTATATAATTCCAACTTATGAGGAAAAGTTGATATATATGTGAAGACATTCTGCTGCAAACAATCACCATAGACAAGCAGCTGTTCACTGATATCGCAGCACAACGTAAAAAGGGAGGAACTGCTCACCTCTTCTCAGGTATTGAATTCTAATGCAAAAGCATGGTCATATATGTCAAAAGAAACCTATTATTGCTGTTCCCATTTCACATGAAAACTAAGGCTGAGAGGTAGGGGCCTTTTTCCCTAATACGAAGCTTAATGGATAATCACACTGCTTGTTCTGATTCATAATGTCATTAAATATTAAATCTATAGTCAACCTGTTTATTTATCAAATACATAACTCAGTCCATCTTTTGAAACTTTTACCACTATGACATCATATTTTATCAGAATAAACATTGCAATGTTTGTACAATTGGTAACATGGGGCTTCTACGTGAGTTGAAGTCTACAATTCATTTTATCAGCTTGATCTGCCCTTGAATGAGAACCTTGTTTCATCTATTTAGAGAACACATTTTATTAGCTCTACATCTGGATTGGAGGAAAATAAATACATTGTAGAAGCAGATGTGGGGATATGGGAAGATAGAGGCCAGAGTCGGGGAGTGAAAAATACTCTTTTGTCTCCTGAGCCGCGAGGGAGAGATAAGAGGATGAGACTGGCACCTCCCTGAGGAATGCAAGCGGTATTTACTGATTGACCCTGGGAACTATTTCCAGTCTGGGAAGATTTCTGTATATAGGTTGCAGCTAATAAACCTTGCTGGATTGAATCTGCATGGTCTCCTGGAGTTCCCTGGGCTAAACCTGACATCAATAACTAAAACCACATGTTGAGTATTCTGGAGGTATCCACAACACCTGTGTCATTCAGGAGATTTTATTCATTTCTTAACACATCTGGTAGTCTATCTAATAACAAATGGAAAGATGTGGCCCATTTTATTCACCTGTCCTAAACAGCTGTTAGACTGCAGTCATTAAAAATGACCTTTTAAGTACACTATGCATTACAATTGCTTCAAAGCTTCATTTCCCAGTTTTTCAATGTGTTATAAAGATTTCTAAGGATTTAGATACGTAGATATAAAAACATCAAATATGAGAACTCAGATCCTCATGAAATAATACAGCTTACCATACACAACAGGTTTAATTAATGCATTTTGTAACGATGAAATATATGGTTGGTATGAAACATACTAAACAAGAATGCAGTCATTCATTATGGCAGACAGTGAAATATATCCAAAGGTCGTGATTATCGCTTTGACAAGGACAATAGACATCTTCCTCACATTCACTGGCAGTTATGTTGGCAGAACAATCAGTATATTTTGTCTTGCAGCAGACATGAATTCTATTGTTCTTTTGCATAACTATTCAGATAAGAAGACAATAAATCCTGGAAAACAATAGCCCTAAATGGATATTTTAAAAAACTGTACAAGGCCCTCCATGGATTTTCAATTTGTATACATTTATACATATCTGGCTATATTGCATATTGAATAAAATGTCTGTTTGAGGAAAATGAACACTCTAACCATGACAGTATTGTTAGATGGAGGGAAAAACTGGAACTTATCTGAGAAAGGATAACATTTTCCAACAAATAAAGCATATAGCTAAAATCTCTAGCATTGTTTTCAATGTGCTGCCATGAATAAAACCATCAGCACAAAAGGCCAATGATTGAACTGGTCCCCATATATACAATTGCTAGTTTTTTTCAAAAAATTCTGAACATTTACAGCTTCATCTATGATGGCAGAAGTCTATATTCAGAGTTATGCATTCAAAATCAAAAGCCAGTTTGGTCTAGTGGCGAAGGCACCAGGCTAGAGAGCAGGACACTGTAAGTACTAGTCCTACCTTAGGCATGAAAGCTGGCTGGGTAACTTTGGGCCGGTCCCTCTCTCTCAGCCCAACTCACCTCACAGGGTTGTTGGTGTGGGGAAAATAGGAGGAGGAAGGAGTATTAGGTATGTTCGCCACCTTGAGTTATTTATAAAAATAATAAAGGCGGGATAATTTTTTTCAAAAAAAAATCTGCATTGCAATGCATTAAGAGTTACTGTAGTATAGAGGTCGAAAGGGGAATAATGACTTGATTGAACTGTCATTATGTCAAAGAAGGTCCAAGATATCAATACACTCTGGGTGCCATTGGTGAATTCTTTTAAATTCTATGAGCTTGTAAAGGGAACAGGTTCTGTCTCTCCATTCCTAACTGGACTACAAATTAATCAAAAGAAAAAACAACAAACAATGGCTGTCCTATCTTTTTTAAAAAGTTAAAGTAAAAATCCCTCCTTGCCTATCTCAGCTTACAAAAAGAGAAGAAACATCCTGAGTAAAGAAAAAAGATGCGTTGGCTCAAAAATATGGTAGTTTCACAAATATTCTGAACATTTACAGCTTCATCTATGGCTTTTGATTTTGAGTGCATAACTCTGAATATAGACTTCTGCCATCATAGATGAAGCTGTAAATGTTCAGAATCTTCACAAATATGTGAAGAAAGTTGAAAAGGGGAATGGGACAGGCAGATTGACAATACTGGCAGTGTGGGCAGATGCACCCGTAACTGCATCTCAGTTAACTCATGTTACTCCCCTGCTCCATGAGCTGTACTACGAGATCAAGGTTCACAAGAAAGGATGCACCACCCCATCTGGATCTGCCGAAAGTCATTGAGAAGTGCAATCATCACTATCTCCATACTACGCCCTGCTCTGAAACCCAACTGAATTTCAGAACTCATTGGGAATAAACATAAAAGCACAGCATGTTGAAAAATATATCTCTTGTCTGTATCACTAAATAGTTAATATTCAAAGTAAGCAAAATCAAAGCAAACAAAAGTCTGTAACAAGAATTGTGCATGTTTGCAATGAAATCCATTAACTGTCAGCAACCTTAAACAACTTCCTAATCGATATTTCTGTTATTCATTGTAGAAAACCAACCTAGGTAGACACAACCATTTCTATTAATTTCATTTAGCACATGAAAATCTAACAATTCTCACATTATAAATTTTGTAGATTAAGACTATTTCTTCACATGTATCATACATTTGACAACACCTACTCAAAACTCACCAAAAGGAGTCTGCTCGATTTCCGTTGTTGGAATATTTACATTATGAAAATATGCAAGAGAAAGCTTTAAAAAAAAATGTGGAAATCCAACTGACCATAATATTTAGCATGACTTTGGCTATGTGATGTATTGAATGTAACTTAGCTGCTATGCTGTTCATCAGAATTTTTCCTCATCATGATGATGGACTGCAAATTATTACTGCATTTCTATTATGATTTTATGTTCAAATGTTTTCTTAATTCTCTATATGCCAAGAACTGTTTATATGCGCAGGTTACCAACATTTAAATAAATTAATAAACTGATTAACCATTAACAAGTTACAACATATTTTTTTCTATATTCGATTATTTAGATATTATTAAAGTAAAAGTTCATTTACCGCAATTGTATTCAATACATAGGATTTCATCTGGATTATGTAACAAGATACAATGGTGTGACACTTGTTTGAAAACTATCCAATTGTTAAATAGCAAACACAATTATTGTTACTTTAAGACATCAATTTTACATAGTGGATACAAATATTTAAACTCAGGCATCGGAATATCTTCCCAGTATTCAGGAAGACAAATTCAATTTTAATCAGTTCAGTATCTAATGTAATATATACTGTATGGCACATGATCTATTAAGCAGCTTTTTATACCAGTAAAGCTACAATTTGCCATATTGCTAGTTAATACAAATCTCAGCTATCAAGTAAGTGAACTGTGCAATTTTACTCTTTTATATATATTGATATATATATAATATTGATATATTGAGATATATATATATATTTATAAATATATATATTTATATATTTGTAGTGTTGATTCCCTATGATACAAAAATGGGCTTTGCTTTGAAAACATAATGCAGAGCCAAATATAGTAGCTTTAAACACTAGGAAAATGTTCAGGTTGTTTTTTTGTTCAGCTACCTGACTAGGGAGTAGAGTGTAATAAACATGAAAAAGCAGCATGTATAAGAGTGCGTTAAAACAAGGTGAGCTCTTGTTTCTCCACCCGCAGCTTCTGCCAACTCAGCAGATCGAAAACGTACGTGAGTAGATAAATGGGCACTCTCACTCCGGTGGGAGGAAAAATGCTGGCAGCGACTCTACAGAGAGACGGGACCACAGTTGCCGGTAAAAGTGCAAAATCGCACTCGCCCCGGAAAAGGGGCGCGAAGCAACGGAAAAATCCCGCCTCCTGCGCTCGCCAGCTGGGCTGGACGCTCTAGGAAGTAGGCTCTGGCAAAGGCTACTTCCGAAAAACAGAAAGATGCAATTGCCTTGAAACCCGCTAGGGGGCGGTCACTGCAGGGTCAGTAATGACTGTGAAGCAGACAAAAAAAAAAAAAAATAAGAGTGGAACATACAGTTGCTCAAAAATAAATGCTGTATCCTTTGCTAAGTAACATAATCTCACAACATTCAGTAAGTGCCTGAAAACAGAATAATTCTTATTAAAATTAGTGGCATCACAGGGTGATTTTATAAACAGGAAAGAAGCGAGACTGGATATTAACAACAGTCTATAATCTGTTCAATAAAAGATATAGAGATTGTATAACATATAAACTATAAGCCATACCATATATCTGATATAAGACAATGAGGTTGACAAAAATAATTCATAGCCAGAATCAGAGGTGTCCACAGAGGGCAGGGCCAGGGAGGGGCGTATGACTGAATGAGCGTTGCACTCTGATGATGCAAGTCCCATCCCTTTTATATAAATCTAGTGACACTGCATGCATGTCTGAAAAGAGTTTGCATCATGTCTGTGTAGCACTGCTTTCATTATTTGGATGAAAGCCTCTGACCCTGATGATGGCTCTGGGATGGTAGGTCGGTCAGTCGGTCAGTCAACAGATGTTCCAAATCCTCAAAACAGAGTTAGTGTTATCATTAATTTGCTTACACGGGAGCTTTTCTACTCTTCAGCTGCTATGCTAATTAGACTTCCTGACTACTTTTTTCTTCTACCCACAAAAAATACCATACTCTGTTTTTCTTACCTATTTTGATCCAGTTTCTTCCACTTAAATATGAGCGAATTACTTTCGTTGCAGGAGGGAAAAAACAGAAGCACACCCTCTTATAAACTTCTCAAATAATAATGCATAAGTAAATTACCAATTATCATTTATTTTGGTTCAGCTGATTTAATCTTCACTGGAGGGCATCATCTAATTTTAGTAGCTTGACTTGCTATCTCTATATTTCATCTATTTTGAGATGGTGCAATAAGAGCCTCCTCTAGCCGATGTGATCATTTCTATTAAGCTGCTACCTTTATTGCAGTGATTTATAGTATTTAAGACACTACAAAGATTAAAGCATTATAGTATAAAAATAAACATAAAACAGTGAGAACACAGAAGAACAATTTGAGCTACCAGAGTTACAAAGATAGCTAAAATCAACATTTATTTCCAAACACCAATTAAAATGTTTTCCCTTTTCCCTTAAAACGTACAAGGGAAGTACGCTGATACATTTTCTCAAAGAGTTTATTCCACAGCTTTCGGCTACAAGAAAAAAAAAGAAAACCCCTTTTCATTTGTCAACACAGAGATGCCACTCTCCACGCTCAATGTAACATGGCTTTGCTTCCAGAAGAGACCTCCTCAGAGAAGCTACAGAGCCACATATGATTCTGTGATTCCACATTCTTACCTTCAGATTGTCTAGAGAAGCCCAGATTACTTCTTAAACTAACTGTTCTACCTATTGATCTGAATATATGAGCAGGTTACACAGAAGGCATGCTTTCTTACAAAAGCAGTCTACAATCGCTCTGAAATCCAAAACTTACCCCCTGAAATGGAAAACTAACTAGAATCCTAAACAGCGGTTTTACATCTCCCATTATCCACTGGGCATTCACTCCTAGATGAAGCTCTTATTTCAAGAGCAGCAAGATAGGATTAAATATCTTATTATTAAATTAAATAAGAGAGCCAGTTTGGTCTAGTGGTTAAGGCACCAGGCTAGATATCTTGCGTTCTAGTCCTGCCTTGGCATGAAAGCCAGCTGGGTGACTTTGGGCCAGTCACTCTCAGCCCAACCCATCTCACAGGGTTGTTGTTGTGGGGAAAATAGGAGAACAAAGGAGTATTAGATATGTTTGCTGCCTTGAGTTATTTATAAAAATAATAAAGGTGGGATTAAAAAAAATCTGAAAAAAATCTAAATCTAAAAAAAAATACAATTTCCATATGAAATAATAATGCAAGGACTAAAGAAAGAAAATTTCAAAAAAAGGAAACTCAATGTGTTGAACACAAAGAGGATAAAACACCCAAATGTTAAGATCGATATGAAGCTAGACTGGAGATAGGCCAGACAGAGCTCAGAATCTGTTTAATGTGGAACCTTCTCCTAAAATGATGCCAACCCTGGTTTCTAACCATGAATAAGGAATTGATTGCTGGCAATTTCATTGTTTTGGAGAAGCCCTTGTACTGTAAGCTGAAATTGCATTCAACATGCCACATTCCACTGTTAATAAGCAGGAATCTGGAAATGTTCTACAAAAGAAAAGAAAAAAACCTTGTCACTTCAATGGTTTCCATTCATTTCATAAAAACTTCTCTAGCTTTAAAGAACTTAATTGTGGCTAGGGCATAGTTATTTCCAAATTGACTTGCAAATTTAGCAATAGCAAGAGATGTTTGGGGGGCTCTTACAAGCAGTTCTCTCATTAGAATTGACCAATTGGTAGAAGATTGTAATTGAACACCAAAGTATTTAAAAGATTTAACTTGCTCAGTAAACTTACCATTGATCACTCATTTAATTGGAGACTTAAAGGGCTTCCTAGAGAATAAGAGGACCTTCATTGTGGAGTAGTTAATTTCAATATGTTCTCTAGTGCAAGCTTTAAGGCAACATTGGAGGCCTACCTGTGTAACAAGAATGTCTACATTGACAACATAAAGAATAGAAATGGAGTGATGGGGAAGCGATGGAGGACAGAATTCTCATTTGGCAAAAACCTCAACGATGCCATTAATATAAAAATTAAACAATGTTGGAGCAAGAATACAGCCTTTTTGTTGCAACCATTACAAGTAGAGATAGGTTAGGTTCAGTAAAATGGCCTAGGCTGTTACCCTTGACTTGGATGATAATGATATGAATAGTAGTATAATTAGTTTCAGGAGATGCCAATCAATCAAAGTAGCAGCTAATTTCCTCTAGAATCTTTCATTAAGTATTGAATCAAAAGTTGTCCTTAAATCTATAAAAGAAACATAAGGGCCTCCTTTCGGCAAGTTATAATATTTCTCAGCAAGATGATGTAATATAACACATTAGCCCATGGCAGAGTGACCAGTTCTAAAGCCAGCATCCTCAGGGGCCAAGAGATTCTCAAAGGATATCCAGTTTGTAATATAAAACTCTGGCAAATAATTTGTTGATTATGGGCAAAAGACTAAGTATATTATTACTCTGGATTTGTTTTGTATTCCAGCAAGGCAGAGAGAGACAATGAAGAATTAAGACAGACCAGGTAAATAAAAGTGCTCATTCCCACTCAAACACAAATTTCATTGCGGGCAGTGAATATCTTTCAGCCACTCTTAATCCAGAGAGCTGCTGAGAGAGTAAAATGAAGGTATGGATGTATCAAATCCCACATAGCTGGTAAGATCAAGGAAACAAGAACAATATGAATTTCAGTAAAGGATCTTTAATATTAGTCCGAGGTAAACACAGAATCTTGGAAACTCTAAGAGGAATTTCCCAGCCTTGGTTACAGCGAATTACTGTATTTCAGTCAGAGTCCCTTTGAAGCACTTTTTCCCAGATCTCTCAGCACCTGGACTGCATTGCCATTTTTGAGATAATTTTTCAAGTAGCCCCCAACTTTCCCACAATCTCTCACAAAATACGAGAATAATCTATGCCAGTTGGAGCTCACTGAAATAAGTGCAAGGACATCCACAGCAAGCCACAATTTCATTAAAATGACAACACAATGCAAGTTCCTTGCAGGTTTAGTTATGCAGCAACACGTGTACAAAAGTGGTGCAGCTGATGTTGAAATACATGTTTTGTCATTTGCCCAGGGATAAATGCTGGACAAAAAATAAAATAAAATCAATACAATCAGACTTGTGCCATATTTCTGAAAGTCTGATATTCACAAATTCTTGAAGGATTAACATCCTTTGGTATTAAATAACCGTAATTTTAAAAAGGTAAACCTGTAACTTGGAGCATGTTCTGTTGATTTCTATGGGACTTATTGCCAGGTGAGCACCCTCAAGGGTGGAATCAAGTGCTAATTCCGTAATAGCTTGCTGCTGATTTGTTTATGCATATCCAATTTGTTTAAATAGCTGTCCAAGGCACCAGAGACATGCTTCTCTTTTTTGCCTGAATGCAATCAAGTGACTAACATTGACAGAAAATTGAAGCAGTGTGATAGCTGAAAAGATAAGACATGTTTAAGCCTTTGATGAACATTTAGATGCTAGTTGCTTCAACATTTCTAACCTGCTGACAATATCAGACATGAAACGCAAAAGGATGTCAGCGTGCACCTCTGCAGAGTTGGATTTTTTCAAAAATCTGAGCTTGTTTTTGTATTATTTTAGCGAAGGAAAAAGGTAGTAAGTTTGGCAAATCTGTTTTTAGAACAAAGAAGATGTGGAAACAGACAAGAAAGAAAGCAGAGAAAAATCAAGAGCATGTATCTCTACAAATGACTCAATGCATTTATGTCAGAAATAGCCGTATGTTATAAAAAGTATATTAAGTGAAATGTTAATCTATGCACCTTGGCACGATAAATGTCACTGAATGACTTAGCTGTTCAGGAACAACTAAAAAAGATCTTACACTATAATTTCTGTTTTGCTGTGATATCTCAGAATTGTAGCAATGTTAATATCATGAGCCAACTAGATTTACTGCTCCTTTTTTTTTTTTTGGTCGGTTTCCTTAAAGATTAAAATCACAATCAACAATTTGTTGGAATCCCCTGATACATACCTCTATGTATCAGGACACTATTCAGTTGTGACAGTAAGGTAACTGTTTTTATTTCTTTCTCTGTTGAAAAAGGACTCAAGTGGCTCTTTCTAAAACTTTATAATTGGCATTTTATTTTATTTTGTTTTAATTTTATTATTATATTTTATTTCAGTACAGCCTATACTTGCTTATTTAATGGCCCTGGAGGGATGCAGGAGTATAAGTAGTGACACACAATCTTGAAATCTTCAATTTATTTTTATATTCTGTTTTTCCCCTTTGTTTTAAATACAAAATAGGGGTATTAAACCAAACGGCTCAGTTTCTTCCTAATGTTTTCACCTAACATTCTTTAATTCCTTGCCATTGGCCAAACTAGCTTTTAGAGCTGATGGAAGATACAGTTCAGCCCCATCAAGAAGGCATCAGAACATCTTATTTTTAAAAGAAGAAATATTTTGTCCATTTTTACTCTCAGAAGGAATATTAATTGTCTTTTCCAATAAATGGCAAGAGATTTATGCACTTTGCATCATACATGAGCAATACAATACCAGCTCTCTTGACATTTTTAGTTTCATTGTAATAATAATTATTTCAGTCATTGAGCAGTACAAACTATCAATACCGTAGAATATTATACAATACTATTATTTTGAGTTTCATTTGAAAGCAACTGTGTACCCTCCAGACTGGAATGAAACAATAGTTTTGGGAAAGAGACTATTTGTCTTTTCATGAAACCATTTACAATTTTAAAACCTTCTATGGAAAACCTGCAGGTCTATCTGTGAAAGAAAGGAGGCAGAACGGCCGTACTCCTCCTTCTCCCAATCTCTTTAAAGGGCTCTTACCATTTTCAGCGAGTCTGACCTTTAAAAATGGGCTCAGGTGAAACCTTAAATGTGATGGCGCTGACAGAGAAAAGAGAAGATTGGAAGAAGGAAAGAAGAAAGACTGAAGATTGAAGACTGAAAATTAAAAACTAGAAAACCATTAAAAATGAATCAGATAATAAGCCAATAAGATAAGGTAGAAAATATGAATTTGAGAATGAAATAATAAGATAAACTTTTGACAGAAGAAAAAAATTTGTTGTGAGAAAAACTTTATTTTGTATTACTTTTATCATAAAAGGTCCAGTGGTAAGGGAATTCGTGTGTCTCCTTGCCTTTGACTGTTGCCATCTTGCAAACTGACCTGTGTGTGTGTATTTCTAGCAACATTAAGAACAGGATTGGAAGTAAAGGGAACTTGGATTAAGGAAGTAATACAGGGAGAACCATTATCAGTATGCTGTACTTCATGCAAGGGACTTTGATGTTTCAAAAAGAAGACAAGGAGCTTGGGCATCTGTTTTCAAGATTTCTCAGGCAGTTTGCCCCTCCCACGCACACAGCACAAACGAATGCTGATTTCTAATTTGAATTCAGAACAGGAGAAAACATATATTGATTTGCATCCAAAATAGCATTTTCATAAACATTTCCCAGGGTGATGACCATTGATTCTGACAGCATCTCTCATTGCTATGAATAGAAATGGTCATATAAACATCAATCTCTAACATACCCCTGAACTTTAATGTACCCTTTCAAAAGATTGATTCAAAGCCAAATCCCCTTTTCATGAAGGTGTGGTTACTTATAGACAGAGCTAGACAATGTTCCATGTATCAACAGAAGTAATGTACCAAGCTTCCAATTGCATATTATAACTTCACATGCAACTATCTACTGAATAAACATTTGAGGTCAATGTTTTGATTTAATCAATGTCCTATCTTTCCATTACAAATGTCTGTTCTTTTCATTATAAATAGCAATCAAAGGAACTAACAATAAAGTACAAGATAATTAAACCATAAAAGCACGTCAACTAAAAAAGCCTATAACTAAAAAAAGAAATTAAAGTTCCTACTAATTAAAATCTACTTCAGAACCAAGAAGTCAGCTTAAAACTTCCTGATTAAAAATGGATTTGCTTACCAGTGGAACGTTAACAAATATGTAGTTTGCTTGACCTTCCTTGGCAAAGAGATCCAGACTTTGGTTGCAGCCATCAACAAAATTGATGGTGAAAGGGCTGAGAAAAAAAGCTTCTGCCCAAACTCTGAAAACCAGATAGGCTTATTTTGGAAAATGTAGTATTTCAAATCATCTGGTCCAATTTTTGAAAAGCCTTATAAGACCCAGCAGATCTTATATTTTAGTATATCTTATAGGTATATTTATTCTGAATTGAAAACAATGAAAATATTATGAAAATGAAGTACTTACAACTCATCCCATCAACCCATATTGCAGCATGCCAGATCAGATGATTTCTACACTTTTTGAATAGGGAAACCCATAAAGAATACTATTTAGTACTCAAGATAGAACAGAATTATTACAGGTGGCCAAATCTACCACCTCCTGAGACAGGTACAACTGGTGTCCTAAGTTTAACTATTTAAATGAATTCCTGGCCACTCCTGAAACCTCAGCATCCAGACTGAATGCAGAACCCAGGACTATACTCAAACATAAACCATGTATCCAGGTGGGGAGTACCACCATCCACGACAGAATAAATCCATATTACATGATCATCTGATTAAGTGCCAGTCGGATTGCTCTAACCAAGTCTGTAACTACCAAGAGTTGCTGGGAGTCAGGTGGCATATACATATAATAATAATAATAATAATAACAACAACAACAACTACTACTACTACTACTACTACTGCTACTACAACTATGGTTGGTTGCACAGTCAGCCAGATGTTTAGACTGGATTTGGCATTTTTATCCACCTATCGAGTCCTTCCCAAGGACCTGGGATAGGCAGATGTCATTGTTTGATGGTGTTAAAGGTATTGTCGCAGGATACAAACTGTTCCAAGTAAAGCTGCTTTTTGCAACTGATGGATGGTGATTTTCTCAATGCCGATGGTGTTCAAGTGGTGCTCCAGATGTTTTGGGATTGAACCCAAGGCGCCTATAACTATTGGTACTAACTTTGGTTTCTTTTGCCATTGTCGTTCTATTTCTGTTTGCAGGTCTTTGTATTTTGTGATTTTCTCCAGTTCTTTCTCAGTCTCTTTCTATTCTGCTGTCTCCAGGTATTGCAATGTCCACTATCCAGACTTTTTTGACTTTCTTATCAACACTTGTTAAGTCTGGGCTGTTGTGTGGAAGGTGCTTGTCTGTTTGAAGTCTAAAGTCCCAGAGCACTTCAGCTTCTTCATTTTCTATTACTTTGCCTGTTTTGTGGTCCCACCAGTTCCTGCTTGCAGGCCAGTGGTATTTCTTGCAGAGATTCCAATGTGGTGTCATTGCTGTTGTTATCTGACATTACACATTGATTTAGATCCTGGACAGCTTACATGGATTTAGGTTGCAATCTCCTTACAATCTCCCTAGACTCAGACAGCAAGATACCAGAAAACTAGAGACAGGGTGTAAAAAGTAGAGGTATCACCACATGTAAATCACCACATGTAAAGCATTTTAAGCACCAACAGCATGCATTCCATAAAAATGGGGAAACTGTACACATGCTATTTATGTATTTATTAGCTGACAATGAAGTGCTATTGGCCCTGTTTTGACAGCTTTCCCAACACCTCATCAGAGCCTGGCCAGCCTGACTGAGGGACATTGTGTATGTTGTGTGGATTAGTTTCGGGGTTGCAGTAAGGAAGATGTCCTCAGGGTCCAACCAGCCCCTCCCTTCAGGCTTTTCAATTCTGGGATAACTTCTGCAAGAAGATGAGCAGCAACTGGAAACGTAAGTGCCTTGGCTGCCACCATCCCTTTGTTATAAACTGGTTTCTCCCTTCCCCACCATCTTTCTGGGGAACCAGGGGAGGATTGAAGGGGACATCCTCACTCCACCCTGGGTCTGGTTAAATACAAAAAGGGAACCCAGACAAAAACTTTGGGAGTCAGTAGCTAATCCAAGCTGAGGCAGGTGCTAGAAGGATACCAGTCAACTCCAGGATTTAAACAAAAATCAACTTTATTAAAGATGCCAAAAGAAGGTAAGGTTCTACACACAATGCAAAAAAGAGTTAAATTAAAAAAAAAAAAAACTAATGCAATTCTAACTACAGCCCAATAGCTCAATTTCTAACCTTACCTGAGTAGCCCCTCATCTAGGACTCCAGCCAACTCTCTCCCCAAAGACCCCCCCCCCAAAAAAAACCCTCTTCCCACCCAATCCCCATTCTTTTCCTTTATTGGTTCACAGGCATCAGGTGACTCCCTCTGGGCACATAAGGCTGACTTGTTCTTTAAACAGCCAGTTGCTCCCCAGTCCAGAAGGGAAAGGCTTAACTCTTCGTAAAGGAAGCCAATGAAGTTTTATTGTTCTTGAATCTCAGTGTCTTATGTTGCTTGTTGCCTAAAATTAGGCTGCTTCTCCAGAAACTGGCAGTTGTCCTTCTCCAACCATGAGGTGCAAGCTGTTAACCTAGCTGTATGAAAAAGCAAAGGCGATCTTCTTGAAGATCAATTCCTGGCTAATAGTTCTAGTCCACATTTAGTCCTAAAGACTCACTGGGTGACTTTAAACCATTCATTTTCTCAAACCAACTACATCCCTGGGTTCTTGCTGCGGAGAGATTGCTGCACATGTGGTCTTGAGCTCTTGTATGAAAAATGGGATATAAATAAATGTGTTTGCATGGAGAGGAATAATACTGCACAAATGGTCTCTGTGGTCGGATACTCACAGGAAGGCAGCTGGGGAACCTTTGAAGCAACTGTATTCCAGAGGTTACAGTTGCTTTAACTCTTCAAAGGCAGGTGCTTCACTCTTACTAACCTGCTTTATGCAGCGCCCCTTTGGGACGATTTGCAGAGCCCTACTTAATATTCAGCCATTACTGCTACTAAAGATAGAAAACAAAATGTAAAGAATTAGCACTTCCCCAACACATCAAATGTCTCAGTTGGAGGAACAGAGCCTCTTTATGATGGCCAGTGGATGATAGGACTTGAATCAGAAATGTGAACCAGTTCAGCAACCACTTTGTGGCTGACAACTGAGTTTCACCCCCTCGGGGCTGCAGTGGAATGTGTCACATTTTATTTCATTCCTCTCCCAAACTTGGGAAAGTTGCACTGCTGTTATGTAAAAGCTTGCTGGTGAATGCTGACTTCAAAAAAGAGTCTGCTTTTCAGGTTTGTTCTGAACAAAATTACTTGCTATGGCATCTGTGTGTTCAAAGTCCTTTTCATGAAGGAAGAAAAATGATACTGTTACATGACTTCCTATAAACATTAGGAGCCTGGCCTTCTACTTTTACTTCCCCAAGAGAACAATGACTTTCTACTATTAGAGTTCAGATTTTAGGTTATCTCGCATGAAATTTGAGACACTTGAATTTCAGGTACAGACATCTCGGCCCTATTCTTAATTGACTACCATGTGTGTGTAGCAGATTTGTTGAGCTGTGGCTGCCAGAAAAGCACTGGCATTCTAGGGGCTACCTCTCAATGGTCACTGCAAACATGTAAGAAGAGCCTTCCACCAAGTGGCAGCTCCTAGAACATTGGGTGATAGGCCTTCAGGCCATCACTTGAGGGACTTTGCCACTCTTGAAGATTCTCCCTGCATTCCCTAGCTCACCAACTACAAGGTATAAGAGAAAGACTTCTTCCTTCAAAGCACCAGAGTTGAGAAGGCTCTGAATGGCTTGTTTCTTCTTCCTGTTGTTTAATTAATTTATTTACTGTGTGTGTGTGCACGCATGCATGTTTTAAGGCTAACTCCAGATCCTGGAACCAAGAGGGACCACTGCTATACTCGGGAAGGTGGAGCAAAGACAGAAGGGAGATTCTTCCCCAACTTCCATGAAAATGGAAGGAAGTTCTTCTTAGTTATGTCTCCTCAAATGGTGAGGAAGAACTCTTCCATATTGATTCTATCATTCCAGAAACTGGGAACCCGTATGTATTAGTTTTTTATCCATCCATCCATCCTCAAATTTAAACAAGTCTACAGAAGCTGTTACAGCATCTTTTTAGGAAAGCTGGAATCTCATCTCAGAGGCCAAAATAGGGAATAAATGTTTTTGTTTGTTTCAGTAACATTTCCCAGAAAGCTAAAAGAAATATAAATATAAATTCTTATACACTGACAAAAAAGGGTTAAGATTATGTATAAGTTTATCACCTAGTGACGGTGACTATCCCAATAGCATTTTGAATTGTCAGAACTTTTTGACTGCACTATACAATTAAGCATTTCTGGTAATAAGAACCAATGACACGACATAAAAGCTTTAGAACTACATACATAGATTAGAAGTCTTATTAGTCAGGACAAACACCATTGTATATAGACTTTCAATGACTAAATCTTCCACAAATATTAACACTAAAAATAATGACCATGACTATCAGAGAACACATACAGTGATTTCCTCATGCAATTCACCTCTAAAGCTGGAGAGTAGCAGTATGTTTTCTCAGTTGTTGCCTAAAAACAGCCAAAGGCAGTGAAGAGGTGAGGGATTTGCTTTAGCGAATCAATACGAGAAGGGAATAATTAATTTCTCCCACATTTTAATCCCAACCACACATAAACACACCCCACCAACTGCTTTTAGGACACAAAAACAATCCGTGAGGCATCCAAGCACAGATCTTCATTTTAAAAAAAAATCCATTTATGAACAATACATTAAGATATCCCAATACTGTAGATTTTCATCATAATAAAAGCTAGGACAGGAAAGTAAACATAAAATATGAAATTTGGGGAAGAGAGGAAGCAAGAACTATAAAAAAAAATACAACAGTGATTAATTTTACTCACTCAGCCTATCCGTTAGAGGCAATCACAATGTGGAAAGAAAAAGATAAGACAACACAGCAAAGGCTAAAAAAGAACAAAGGACCTGTTGTAAACAAGGGGAGTTAGGAAAGTCCACAGATAACCTAAGAGGATTTGATAGTACTCACAAGAAATTTTTGCAAAGCCCATATAATTTTATAGAAGGCAGAGAACATAGTTTGCATGCAAAAAAGACTAGATTCAATTCCTGGCATCCCCAGATCGGCTAGAAAGATTGCTGCTGGTTAGCATCAACAACTCTAGGCTAGTTGAAGCTTCTTACATTCCTGTTCCTTCCATTATATAAGAAAATAAACAGCTTCTTTGCAAAATAGCAGAGTAGGGTACCAATAGGATGGACCTTGGCTCATAGACCATCCTGTGTGCTTGGGCAAGTGCAAAAGATTACAGGACATGTATAAAGAACCATATCAGTTTCAAATATATCAAATAGATATATCAAATATATCACTCAGAGAAGCAAATAGGATAGCCAGCCCATTGACTAAACCAGTTGTCCCATCCCCTTGCATAAGGGTGAAGTAAGGTGTTTTAAAGTTTCACTTACAGGAGAGGAGGGATTAACAGTACAGGCTAGTAGGTGGAACAGAAAGGCAGTTTTCTTCAAGTGTGATCCAGATTCAGACCAGATTCAAAATAGGTTACAACTTTTATAGCTTCCCCTTTGACTACGACTTTTCAAATAGACATCCCCTTTCTTGCTCAATCCACTGAGCCTCGCCTTAAAGCTTTTATGATCTAGCTTCTCTGACCTATTGTTACTTAGAGCAGAGGTATACAACCAATGGCCCCTGGGCTCCATACTCCTTGGCTGCAGCCCCCAAAGACCTCCAAAAGCTCTTACCAAGTTGTAGAATTTTAAAACTGTAAGAGAATGGGGAAATGACTGGAGAGGGATCATACTGGGCAAAATAATCTCCACAGCCCATTGCAGCTGCTTTGGGTATGTACAGGTAGTCCTCGTTTAGCAACTGTCTTGTTTAGCAACTGTTTGCAGTTACAACAGTGATGAAAAAATAACTTTGCAATCAGTCCTTCTGTTTACAACCTTTGCAGGTCTGTAAAGCAAAGGAAAGCTTAAGTAAGATCATAAACACAGTTGTAGTTTCACTTAGCAACCACTTTGCTTAACAATCAAGCTGCTGGTCCCAATTGTGGTTGCTAAACAAGGACTGCCTGTATGTGCATCGATAGCTGATTCTTCTAATGAAAGCAAAGCAGCTACGAAGTTGTCAGGTTCAGCCTAAAGAACTTCACAAGACAGTACAGATATAGTACTATAGCATTTACTAGTTTCCACCTACAGGACAGAATCTCGGCAGACTGAATCTAAACTTCCCAAGCCAGTGAGCAAACACTGTGAATTCCTTAGGGTGGTGCCAGTCTCATCCTCTTCACCTTCCCACGCTCATTCTGGGGGCTAAGGGCTTATCTCCCCGAGTGCAGCCTTCACCAAACCATTCCATCACAGAAGTTCTCCTTCAAATAGCTTTGCCCACTCCTAGTATTTATTTTTAATTCAATGTAAATAAAATGAAATTTGATTGAGTTTTCATCCTCATCCAGCCCACATTATTCGCAGGCTAAGAATGGCCCTCTGCTCAAGAAAAGCTGCATACCCCTAATTTAGAGTTTATACTGTTGGGCTAGCTGATCTCCCCATTTATGACCACATGTAAGTGGTTAAACATACCCTGAGTTGTTATCTAGCCACCATCAGGTTTTTGGCATCTTTGCTGGCTTTAATACTGGCATCACCTATGCATATTTATTCCAGATAATTCTTTAATGATGTGTTATGAAGAGTTTGAATGATGAATGTGTATTGTAACAACTTGATGATAAAATCACATATGCATGAACCCATTTTGAGTTCTCAGCACTAGTGCCCACTCAAGCATTGTGGGAACTACTATGACATGCCCTCTTTTCCTATGGCTTTTGAGAATGCTTGGAGTCACAAAGTCATAGGGAAAAAACAGGGAAGATGAGTCTATTTCTCTGTAATGTTTGCAACTGAAAGTATCATAAATCTGTTCCCTCCCATTTTCCGCATTTTTAATGCAGAAAAACTTGCATTCAAATTAAGTTTGCATTCATATATTTTCAACTAATAGACACCCTGTTTACACATTTTTGAGCTGAGAATTGCAGAGTAAAACTTTGAGGCAAGCATGAACTGAAGGATGGTTGCATTCCAACCTATAAATTAGTCCAAGTGATATGTATTAGGCAAGTTGCCTTTCGAAGGCAGATGAAACAAAAAATTACAAACCTAGGAAGAATCACAGTTTGGAGTTTTCCTATGTGGGTGTCACTCCTGTTCCTGGGAAACACTGGAGGGGAAAGTAACTGCATCACCAGCTGCTCCCCCATTCCCATGGCTATCTGATGCTGGTGCTATATGAAAAATACTACAAAAGTTCCCATCCAGCAGATGCTAATCTAAGGAAAGGGTTGATTATAATTCAGCCCTTGAAGATTGTCATTTAATGTTACTCAACCGAAAAGAATTATGTTAAAGCATTGTTGATGCCCTGTGTACTGCAAACCATCTGTAAAGACTCATTCACACATGTACCCAGTCAGTCATCAAGTGATATCATATATGCACAATAATTCAGCTCATATAGATGAACCCTATAAACCTACTGCAAATAAACCTTTCTTGCAAATAGTAGTAACCCACAACACTTTTTCTGTTGCATTGAACCACTATTTTTAGCATGAAGACACGATCGGCAAAAGCAGTTGACTAGCCAATCATATACGTTTTACTTGCTTTCAAAAGCTTCCAACATTTATTTAGGAAATGTGCTTCAAAATAGCATAAAGGCATGTCTTGTTCTAAAAGCTAATTAATGTTTAAATTATTTAATACGGCAGATGGCTATTATAAAGAAAAGGAAAAAATATCTGGAGACATCTCCCCAAACTATTTCTATTACAGCTATTTTTAAAAATGTATGAATTGGCAGAGTGCCCCACCCCAGGTCCTGAACTATAAAATAGCAAGATATTTTGTGATAGAAGCTTATGGCATCATTTCAATGTATGAACTAAATTTGTGCAAATATGGTTTGATGGTTCTATAAAAGTAAACACATTCTCACTTTTTAGAAACAGCGTGCCTAAGACTTGCAAAGTGATTTTGGCATTGCAGATTTCTAAGAGTAGGCATTACAGTTATGGAAATTAACCATATCACCCACCATTTCCTGCGGAAAGGATAGCATTTGTTTAGAACATTCCATCCTCCTCTTTAGCCACAAATCTTTTCATAGCAGCTTAGAGATATTGGTAATGAAACAGGTTCTAACCTCAGATATCACGGCATACAGAGTGAAGGGATGGGGAAGTCAGGGAGGGAAAAAACCAGCAAAGGTTATTGAGAGCAGCAGATCAGTCATGCCTCAGTCTAATCTTGTTTTAAAAGGATTATCTAGGGATGCAAGTATATACTAGTATATCTAAGAAGTCAATGACTTACTTATAAGTACATGTGCATCTTAAGAGAACAAGAATGATTATCTTATTCCGCTTTCCAAAAATTGAGAAGGATGACCATATCCAATATGGATGTTTGATTATAGCAATCCGAGTCAGACATAGCAGAAATTCCAGAATGGAATTGACACTGAGGATACCACAGTGGTGCGTATTTTACAACCCTGTAATGTAGGAGGATACACAAAGACATGATTCATTGGGTCAATGCTGCAGGCTTGTAGTGGAAGTTCAGTACTCACTCCTTGCCCTAGCAGGGGCAAAGAGGTAACCATCATTGATTACTGATTGCTTTTATGAGGTACATAGGGCAAAGACGAGGAAGCAGTCCAGTTTATCTTACATATGCAACCAATTTTATCAGTGGCACTTAAATAAGGAGCCACTGCTGGAGGCACAGCCGCTGAAGCAGTACTATAGACCTCAGCTGACATATTTTACATTGATGGTGCATTTTTTTTAAGAACTTGTTTACCTTCCTTGTACATTACAACAGCATCCATTAAAACAAAATTTAGAAGCACAGCAAAGAAATAAGAAACTTTCTCAGAATAAATTAACCTATGGAAATGAATTGCAGTTATCTTTCCAACAGAATATTGCTATTCAGGCAAATGGGGCAGACTTGACCAGGTATCTAAAAGGTTGCAATAATATTCAAGATTTCACATAATACTCACAAGTTTCCAAATCAGGTTTCATGTATAATTTGGATGGAATCCTGTTAACAACCCAGAAAACAGCACCATATCTGTCTACTAGTTCATTTTCAGGTGTAAGGTAAAATGATTACTACTACTCAGGGCAAACTTTGTCCAAGTGTTGAAGTTTTTCCAGACAGGCTCTTCCCTTTAATCCAAAATCATCAGAAATGGATGTGAAGAAATCTCAGGGACTGACTTAGAAATTCACTCTTTCCAGAGTTTGATATCCTTCACTCAATGGATAAAAAACTTTTTTAAAAAAAATTACTAAACTTATCAGATCCCCTTCACTGCAATATTATTTTAATTACATTTTTAATCTGGTTGCCATTTCTTTGACTACTTAAGTGCTTACTGAATTTTATACAGTTTTATTTTGATTTTTTTAATTGTTGCATATTGTGATTTCTATATTTATTATCTTCTGTTATAATGTTATTGTTAACTGGCTCATAAATTTTTAGCCAAAATGTAAATATAAGAAATAAAATGGATAGTACATAACTGTTTAAGGCAAGAAAAGTTAACATACCACTTGTGGCTTGCTGGCATGCATTTCTGGTTCTCCCAGCTCACCCTGCCAACATTCAATGGCATAATTTTGTTTGTTTTGTACCAAGCTCTAGTTTAACAGTTATTTTATGCTGAATAAAAAAATCCAGAGGAGAGGGGGAAAAAAAGGCTGATGAGTTTCAGCCTCATTCCAGGAGATGCAATCATGTAATAGGTTAATAAAATAAAATATAAGGTATATGCATAAAACCAAACAGTAAAATAAGTTTTATTTGTTTCTATATTTATTTATTTATTTATTCAACTTGTATGCTGCCCAGTCAACTAGCAACTCAACAAAATAGGGATAAATAAAATAATAGTGACAAACTTCTTGTGTAAAATAAGTCATACTAAAGATGGTAGACACTGAGATGAGAAAGAAGGGTTTCCAAGACTTCCTAGGCCATAATCCTATATACACTTTCTTACAACCAAGCTAATACGTTCTGTGAAACTTACTTCAGAGTAGCTATGAGTAGGGCTGCACTACTACTAAGTTCATTGCAAAGGCAAAACTGAAATCATAAACTTCCTAATTCAAAGTTCTGCCTTTTAGGCATTTATTTCTACTTTCATGCTTCTATAGCCTCAATATGTCTATAACATACCAGCAGAATATAAGGGTTATGGAGCCAGGATATACAATTAAACGTTCCCAAATTAGTAATCAAAAAAGTTGTTCATCCAAATGGTCATTAAAGCTGATGGGATTCATTCCCAGAACCAAATATACACTTTTTCACATTTTCCCACCATTTTCTGTCCTTTGCCTTAAAGTGAAAAGTAAAGCACTATGTGCCAACATGATACAAAGAAGTTCATAAATCTTTGGCATAAAGTAATACTTCTGAAAATGGGAAAACATCTTAACATTGGACAAAGACATAGCTGTAAATCATATGTATAGAGCCTTTTTTCCTACATTAAATTTCTACAGTATTTGTAACAGGAAAAGTATTTAGCCACTTAGCTATTTCCTGCTATTTAAGCAAGTTCAGTTAAGATGGAATCACATTTCCAGAGCTGAATGCACACTTTTTCATATTTTCCTGTGAAAATTCTAAGTTAAAATAAAGTCATAATACCACAAAACCAAACATACCTTTCCTAGAAATGCCTTTTGCTAATGGACTGGTAGTAGAAAGAATTTGTTTGTTTTTTTGCAGCTGTTGCTTATAAATCAGTTCTCTCATTGAGCTAAGCTAGCTGGGGAAGAAATTTCATTTAGCATACTTGCAGTACATCCAGCTTTAATTCAGAATGGCTGCCCTTCCAAAATGCTCTTTGAAGACGGAAAAAGAATAATACAATCTGTCAAGCTATCATTCTTCTAGGAACCACATTGATGCTTTTGATCAAATAGAAGCTATTTCAAGAAAGAAAATTCATCAGCAATTCCATGTTCTATGTTTTAACAGCCAAATGGACTTTTAAAAAATAGAATTATGACTTCAGAAAAGAGTGATCTGGATAAACATATTTTAAGACATCCATCATTAACATATAGATGCCTAATGGTAAAAAGATTCACCATTCTTTGTAATTTAGGTTAATTTTAAAATAATCACCAACTAATGATCATTCAATAACAACATTTCAGCAACATGTTAATTTTAAATATTCTTATTACAATCCATTTAATATCAGTTAACTGTATAATAATAACTAAGTCTAGGAAACTGCATACATATATGGTTATATAATTATTCGCATACATAATTGAATACTGCATAACTCTAATCAGGAAGACTTATTACTGTACTTTAAGAATGAATACCACTGAATTTATCACTCTGAATATAACAAAGATTGACAGCAGTTTGTAGGGTGCTGAAGCGGGGGGGGGGGTTAGGTGGAGGGACAAAAGGCCAGTTGGCATAACTTGGCATAAGCTATCGAAGATTAATTCCTTTTTGGAATCTTGCTGTCAATTCAGTTCCCCAAAGTGTTTCTGGAATAGGGTGCTTAATCTCACCCAAGACATGGTACAAACACATTTACAGTCTGTTTAGCTCTGACCCTAGTGACCTTACACTTCAGCCCACAATTTCAGATCCCCTCCCAAATTACTCTCCTGTTACTGAAAAGTGGTAAAGCAGCTGTTGAAAATCTGACTTTAATGGAACTTTTGAAATTGAATAGAGACTGGTAGGCTCCTACCTTGGTCTTCTTATTTACCCTTAAATAAGGGTAGGTCCCTAAAGAGTAGAACCCATCAGTGAGAGTTCCAAATTTTAAGGTGAAAAGTATAACCTTGCCAGTTATCACCCAATCAAGGAAGACTAGTAAACGGTTTGCTAGACTTTTTTTTTTTAATGTATTTATTTGGCTAAGCAACAGAAGGCACTGTCTGAGGAACAAGCTGGCTTCCAAGGTTAAAAGTCAAAGCTTGATCACATTGTACCTTTTGGTGGAAAATATTCCAACCAGACAAGAGGAAGACGTCATACTACCTTTACAAATTAAATATGATCTTTACTCGATCTCTAGAGTGAGATGGTGGGAATGCCATAAGATTTGGCTCTCTCCCAGCTGCTGTTTAATGTCTATATGAGGCCACTGGGAGAGGTCTGAATACACAGAAACAAGCTTAAGTTTAATATCAGTAAGATGGAGTTATTGTTTGTCCAAAAACTTCTTGATATCAGACACAATGATAGCTGTAGAGAGTTACATTCCCCTTATGGATGAGTTTTGGCTTCAAGTAAATAATTTCTGTGTTTTGGATCTTATTATTGCACATCTCCAGGATGAACATGAGCTGGGTGGTACATAAGTATTATAAAATAAATAAATCCTAATATGTGAACTTTTGCCATATTGATTTTTTGGCTCCTATGCTGTGCTATTCTTCTCTACATTACCTGATGCTTGCATAGCTCTTTGATTTTTAATTGACTTTGTTTCTTTATCCCTCTCACCTTCTTCGCCAGAGTATTCACTATCGTTATTCTCTGTTTCTGGCCAGTGTACATTAAAATCTGAGTTTTAAGAGCTCTGTCATTTATTTATTGTTATTTATTTAATTCATTTACTCGATTTCTTTGGCCATCCATCTGGGCAGTGTCATCTCTATGCATCCTCTTTTTTTATTGGCCCTTCAGTTCCTTATCTCATCGACACAATTCTTCTTTAGCTACATTTCTCATTTCCTTACTTTTCTTAAGTCTGCTGCCTACTCTTCTTTCAGTCCCATGTTCTCTTTCCCTTCATTTTCTACTCCTCCAAGACTTCCTCCTAGATCTGCCTGCTCCACAAAGGTGATCCACTCTTAAACATGTTTGATGTCTTAAACACAGCCAGACTGACAATTTTCTTCTTGCACAGAAGCTGGATTGCAAACATTCTGACAGCTCTATTCCCCAAACAGTGGGAATGTTGTGGATCAGCTCAGCAGTGTCAGACATTTTATTGCCACAAACACAAGGCAACACAGATTCTTCTTCTTATCTACATTTTAAAACTTGGATTGATTTCCAAACCTTTAATTTGTTAAAGTTGGTAATATATTGTACTAATTTTCAAATACAAATTGAAAGTATAATTATTTTTCCATCTTTCAAGGAATATATCAATTCTAAAATTTGCTAATTGAGTTGGTAACTGAAACAGTGAGTAACTACTATAAAAACTAAAGCTAGCCAAAGAAATTGGCCATGCAGAGCAAGATCACGAAGTAGTGGGAGGCTCTCTGACATTTAGGCTGAAAGAAACATGGAAGGAGGTAAGTTTCATTGCAATCTTCTGCACTATTAGCTAAAGAAATCAAGTCAGTGGATGAACTGAACAAAAGTGAATTCCCTGTCATTGCTCTAGTAAAAGTAGCTATTATACCAGAAACTATGGCTGTGTGACAGCTTCTACTGGCAAATACAACTGAACAATTTGTCCACTTCCTCAAATTCATGCCAAGCAGCCTGAAAAATGGAAGAAAATTATATTGATCTGCCACCTTCACATATGGAAATATGACTGAACTTCTTTGAAAATCTAGATAAAAACTAGTATATGAAACCAAGTGCAGTGTTTGGATTCCATCCATTTCTGAGACCTTGTGAGATCTATAAAATCGATCTATATTGTGGTCATTAACTACAAAAAGCAAATATAACAGTAAGCCTAAAGATGAGACTAAAAAGATTAAAGTAAGTGACAGCGGATAAAACAGTAATTTTAGCTAAAAGAAATTCAAAGGTAAAAAGCTTCTCTTAATAGTTGGCCTAAGGATAAGGATAAAACTAAAAAGGATTAAAATAAATGACAGGGTATAAGTATAAAACAGATATTTTAACTAAAAAATTTTTTCGCTTCAAATATGAACAGTCAGTCCTATTCTTAGTGCTACAGGAAAGTGAAATCTAACAGACCATAATCAAGCAGGTTCAATTGCTTTTAGTTAATATATGCCTAATTTTACATGCAGCTGTGCAGGATCTGGTTACATGATGTCTCAGGGATGGTGTGAGATTGCAAGAACTAAGCATACTGATGGGTAGTGAATTCTGTATTATTCTGTATTATTACTCAGAAGTGGAATAATTATTGCCCCCGTTAATGATTAGATGTTCAATAGATTCCACCTATCCTAATTCACAGGGGCATATTCAGCCATGGTACATTGTTGTATTTATCTTCAGTAGCACTGAAGGAAGTACTGCATCAGACTAAAGTGAAAGCCTTCTCTGCCTTGGGAGATGCCACTGGTACCATGACGTATCTCAAACTGTCAGCTACAAAGAGCTGGAGGCCACTGCCTGTGTCAATGTGGTGTTCTATATCAGACAGGCACTGTCTAAGCATCACTGTTGCTTGCTTGAAGGCCACAGCAAGTAAGCAAGAGGGTGAAAGCCCTAGAAATGAAAGTATACTGTAACTCTTTGCTTGTATATAGTCTGAAATCCCATACTCTAATGTCAAAATATCAAATACAATACAATTTAATAAAACAAGATCAATTAGCTTGCTGCTGGGGTATTGCCCTCCCTGGTTCCCAGCATCATCCCTGCCTGAGCTGCTGGAATCCATTGCTAGGCTTGCCAGTAGATTCCTCAATGTTATTAGTGCCTGGGGATTTCAATCTGCTGCCTAGGGACATTGTGTCTGGGGAGTATCAGGAGTTTGTGGCATCCTGCTTTGAAGGAGGGGGCGTTGCACCCCCTCCTGAAGACATTCTTGAACCAAACTAATCTCCAAAGATTGTTGAGAAGGTGGTCAATCTGCAGTTCATGAGAACCATGAGAGTGGATTATGTAGACCCGCTTCAGTCTGGTTTCAGACTGCAATTTGATCACACTTCCAGATGACCTGTAGTGCTGCATCATCCTTGTGCTCCTTGATCTCTCAGTGGCTTCTGATACTGTCAACCATGTATCCTTCTGGGCCGGCTCCAGGGATGGACATAGAGGTAGTTATGGTGGTTCTCCTCCTTCCTCTGGGAATGGTTTCAGTCGGTGTTGATTAGTGGGGAAAGGTTGCTTCCTAGGCCCCTCTGTTATGGAGTACCACAGGCCTTGACTCTCTCACACCTCCTGTTCAACATCTACATGAAACCACTGAGTGAGGTCATTTGCCAGTTGGGGCTTCAGTAGCCTCAATTTACTGATAATGCCCAGTTATATCTTTCAACCCCAGGCTGGCCAGGTGAGGCTGTCAACGTCCTGTTCCAGTAACTGGAGGCTGTGCGGGTCTGGATGGAAAGAAGCCGTTTCTGACTCATTCCTACCACGACTCAGTGGCTGTGGATATTAGGGCCACCTAGATCTGGAGATACTCTGTTTCTAACCTTGGATGGCATAGGGCTTTCTCATTCAAGATAATGTGCATTCTGGGTATCTTCCTGGACTCACAGCTCTTGCTGTGGCCAGGAAGGCCTTTGCACCACTTCATCTGGTATGCCAGTTGCACCCTTTCCTAGATCAGGAGGCCCTTTAGACAGTCACGCATACCCTAGTCACCTCATGGCTCAGTTTGACCCAGCACCTTCTTATAGAAATCATAATTAAGTAATGTTGGTTATTGTGAAACACTTATGTGGAAATTATTACCAAAATATACATATGTAGAAATTATTGACCAAATACACTTAGTCCTAATTTTCTTTGTTTCTAGGTAATCATGCCAGTCAGGCCAAACTAGAATTCCAGGATCTTCTCTATTGGAGAGAACTGGGGTCTTCTCTCCCCTCTACAGGGGTCTTGAAGGTGTAGTCAAAAAGCTGAAGATGGCGGCCACAACCACAACCACCAGCCATGCCCCTTTTACATGTATTACATGAGCAACACACATTAAAATGGAGCAGGGCTTCTATTGTTCAGTTGTGGATGACATCTTGACTTTCTTTACCCACTCCTTCAGATGGCCCTGTTCCTCTAAAGCAAATCATCTTGCCTTCTCCTTTATTGGAAATGGGATTCTTATTACCAAAAACTCAGAATTTTTTCCTTCTTTTTAAAATGTTTCAAAGATAATGTAGCCTTTGTCTTAGGAGCCATGGCCTACTATTAAAATACTTTTTAAAATGTTTAGGTATCACATTTGTCTAAATTCAATTGCAAGCCCATTGGATAGGGCCTGTCATAAATAATACTACTCATTTAAATAAAACTTTATTTAAATAAAGTTAATTATTTGTTTAGGGGGACGCGGTGGCGCAGCGGCTTAATGACGCTGAAAGTTGCTGGCCAGAAATGGTCGACACTTCAGCGGTTCGAGCCCAGCTCCGCACAGCAGAGCGAGCTCCTGCTTCCTCCCCCAGTTCCTGTTAACCCACAGTTCGAAAACTCACATGAGTAGATAAATGGGTCCTCTCACTCTGGTGGGAGGAAAAATGCTGGTGGCTCCTTGCAAAAGGAGTCAGAAGCAGTTGCCGGTAGCGCGGAAGCCGCGCTCGCCCCCAAAAAAAGGCGCGAAGCAACAGAAACCCCGCCTCCTGCACTCGCCAGCTGGGCTCTGCTCTAGGAAGGAGGCCATGGCAAACCACTTCCAAAACACCTTGCCTTGAAAACTGCATGGACTCGTCCAAAGCAGTCACCGCAGAGTCGGTAATGACTGAGGATAAAAAAATATATATATTATTTGTTTGCTTGTTTATAAACTTAAAGTTTTTTATTTATACTACCTTCAGGTTTCTATGTTACAACTCCATTAATTCATGTAATTATAAATCATAGAAGATTACATTTCTAGATAGGCAGAAATAGGTCCTATACAGGCAGGCTTTTACCAACAAGGATCAAAATACAAAGTTCTCAAAGGACAAGAAAACATACAGAATCCAAGAAAAAAAAAGAAAACACTAGGGACCGCTACAGATGTCAATAACCATATCAACACCACCACCAAATCGCTTTTACAACCAAGAAAGCACTCTTCAAGCCACATTTCCATGTGTGAAGTAGCAAAACACTAGCAGGTTGTCCACTTGTATAACTCTTCTGGAACTCATGAATTGCCTTTCAATTAGGGATGCTCACAGATTTTGTATACTTTGTTTTAAGGAGAAGGGACCTGATTTGCATTTCTCAAATTAACCTAGGCATCCAAAATTATTTGAATTTCACATCTAAGTTTTCTGCATTGTATTAATCAGCCCTTGTTTCAAATCAAGATGCCAAAATAATTATTTGAGATTAAGACACATTCAGAAATTTCTCATGATGGATAGAACATATAAAGAAATTATGATTTCATGAACAAATTTAAAATATTTTTAAAAACATTCAGATTATGAAAATGAGAACAGTTTCTAAATTAATAATGTGAAAGTGAGATAGCAAAAACAGACTAATCCATCTATTCCTAATCAATATGATAATTTTGAAAAATTCAGTTTGTGTGCTTTTTCACCAACCATGCTAGCAAACTTGAGCATCAGCAGAATTCTACAAAAATGTTAGAGGCTACTATATGGCATTTGGCAAAATTAATTGTTATAACATTTTATTTTCTCTTTCCAAGCCAATTCAATGAAGAAAATTAATATTGTGACAAAATGGAGATGCTTTCATTACTGAATTAATTTATAAACTTCCCCAGTTAAAATTGAAGTCAAAATGATGATTAGTTAAGGCAAAGCAAATCCAGTGGTTACACAGATGTATGTGTGGCAGAGGAGGACTCTCTCCTGATCATAAAATGAACACACCACATAGAAATTGAAATAGGATATATAAAGAGATAGGAGATGATTGTGCTCTGTAGGAAAGGACCCTAATGGGAGTCTGTGAATGAATCCAAGGTTTGAATGAGAGGGAAGGAATATGCCTAATTAAATGAGAAAATGAGAAAGAATGTGATTAAAAGATAACAACAAAAAGTATTGGAATACATATGCAAGATTTAGAGTTGGTACAAACTGACTGGAAGGGTGTTGGAAAGCTTTTGTAGTCATTGTTAAGATGTTTATTTTATAACCAATGATGATGCACATAAATCTATCTCTAGCAGCCAGAGAATAAAGTGTAAGAATGTACAAATCAGTTTGTCAAGATGAGAACTTGGAATGAAATATTAATTTATTTATTAAATCTTCTGTGAATTAGGTTTAAGAAACTCTTTAAAGTACCACACTTAAAGTTATACATAACAGGGATTTTGTACATGTCTTTTTCCTGTTATACACATCTGTATACAATGTGTGCTAGTACACACATTTTTGTTTGAAGCTTTTCCAAATTATCATTGGAGGCTGTACTCAGCTTCATGAAATGTACAATTTTGAGAGCACTCTTCCAATCTCTAAACAGTTTTGTATTCCCAATGTTGAGCGAATATTTTGACTTTAGATAGATATTAGCACACCGCACATTACCAGATTGTCTGGGCCCTGACAAATTCTGATTTTGCAGATCACGTGAAAAGAAATCATTCATTTGATGGATTTATTTAACATCCCTAGTAATCGATACATCTAAAGGGAATTTGAAAAAATGGCACCAATTGAAGCTTTTTTTTTTTTTTTCCTACAAAATCTAGGGTTTGGAGGTGGTACCATAATATATGCAGAGATAATTTGCTAAGTTACTCATGGTTATCTTTTTTCTATCTATCCTGAGATTGCTTAATTAGAGTCATTGTTTAATCAGGGTATTATAATGTCCCTTAATACAGCTCAAGAATTTAGCATTACTTCTTTCTGACATATTTTTATGTTTTGTTTAGCAGGCTAACAGCCAACACAGAAGCTTTTATGGACTTGGTAATTCATTCTCTTTTCTAACCAGGAGTGAAATTATTCTCTCTTCAAATAATAATGGAGTTAATAATAAGCTATATTATCTGTATATAATAAGAGATTTCCAGGTGGAAAAAAAACTGAACGAATGTTTCAATTCTAACCATTCCCCATTTAAAAGTTGAAAACGAACCAACCTTTTGGTTGTGTGTGAGTTCTGACAGCTGGCATTTTGCATGCTCTGATGCACCACAGGGTTCTTTTCACCCATACATGTCTTATTTTTAATAGGTGCTATATACATCCACATCTTTGGGATTTGGAAGATTTATCCCCAACAGCTGCTTTGTGGCAACAATGAATGAACCAAGGCAGAAAAAGCAGTCAGAATAATGAAACCAAATCAGCACTAGGAACTACTAAAATGAAAAACAAATGCTTTGGTAAGAGTACACAGATTTAAAAATTACAAATCTTTACCATTTTAAGTTTTGCCTAATTACCTCTCCAGTTGATTTCCTTCCACTTAATAAATCAGAGGGAACTGAATTCCACATAAAGGTTAACTGCCTTAAAAATGGCACTTAAGCATTCCCTCACAATAAAATATGTGCCTTACATTCACTAAAATCTATAGGACTTTTAAATTAGTTTGATTACTTCCCTATCCTAAGAATCCTCTCCATCTAAAAAAGGTGACTTGGACTTCCTATTTATTTATTTATTTATTTATTTAGCTGCCCATCTCACTAAACATGACTCTGGGTGGCATACGACCAATAATTAAAACAATATCACAACTATTAAAACTTTAAAAAAAAAAACAAGATAATAAAAGATAATAAAAACAAGACTGCGGGAGAACACCCATCTAAACACAATGCAACCATCGCGCAGGGTCCCCATGGGATCCCCAAGGTTGCTGGAAGAACGACATTTTCAGAGTCTCCCAAAAGTCTAACAAGGATGGCGCTAACCTCACCTGGGGTGGGGGGAATGATGTTCCAGAGGGCAGAAGCCACAGCAAAAAAGGCACATCATCTGTGTCCCATCAGATCAAGCTCTTTAGCAGACAGGACCTGCAACGTACCCCTCCTGCTGGACCTGATGAGATGGGTAGATGTGATTGGGAAGAGGTGGTCCCTCAAATAACCTGAACCTATGACATGTAGGGTTTTAAAGGTCAAAAACAGCACCTTGAATTGCAACTGGAAGCAAACTGGCAGCCAATGCAGTTCACAGAACAGAGATGTAACATGTGCCATCCTAGAAGCACATTCTGCACCAGCTTCTGGATACTCTTCAAGAGCAGCCCCATGTTAAGCACATTACAGTAATCCACTCTGGAGGTGACTAGGGCATGAGTAACTGTGAGTAGAGCCTCATGGTCCAGGAAAGGGAGCAACTGGCACACAATACAAAGCTGTGTAAAGGCCTTCCTAGCCATGACTGCCATGCTCATCCAGTGCAACCTCATCCAGAACCAAACATGGTAAAGTCCCAGATCCAGAAGGCCCAAAATCCCAAAGCCACTCAGTCTTGCCAGGGTTCAGCTGAAGCCTGTAATTCCCCATCCAGACTCCCACAGCCTCCAGGCACTGAAACAAGACATCAACAGCATCGCTTAGTTCACCAGGGACAGAGATGTATAATTGGGTATCATCAGCATACTGATGATGCTCATCCCATGGTGACAGATCTCACCCAGCAGCTTCATGCAGATGTTTAATAGGAATGGAGAGAGTACCAAATCCTGTGGCACCCCACATAGTAGGGACCGCAGGCAGAACTTCCCACTCCCAATGAACACCATCTGGTACCAGCCCTGTAGGGAGGAAGAGAACCAGCCCAATACTGTGCCATCCACTCCCAACCCATGGAGCCAATCCAGAAGGATACTATGGCCGATGGTCAATGAGAGCAAGGAAAGATGCACTATCCCTGTCTCACTCCTGCCAGAGATCATTCAAAAGTGCGACCAATGCTGTTTTTATCTCATGCCCAGGCCTGAATCCCAAATGAAAGGGATCCAAACAATCCATTTCATACAGGGCCCACTGAAGCTGCTGTGCAACCACCTTCTCCATAACCTTCCCTAAGAAAGAGAGGTTAGAATTGTACAAACATTGTCCAGTATGATGGGATCCAGTGATGGCTTCTTGAAGAGGGGGTGGACCAAAGCCTTAAGGGGTGCTAGAACAACCCAGAACAATAGCTCATAGTCATAAGGATCCTGTCCACTTCCTTAGGTCCAACAGGTTCAAACTGTTCCCAGAGCCACAGTCATTTCCACTAGACCTGTACCAAAGCTGACATCTAACTGGGAACAAATTTGAGCAATTTTGCCTGACAGATGCTCTTCAGATTCTTCTGCACGGCCCTATAGGTGAACTTCTGAGTCTCTGCCAGTTATGTAAAACCAGTTTGCTGCTGCTCCAGCCATTTTGAAACACAGCCAGGAAACTTCACGTTTATGCACATATACATCCATAAACATACACACACATATACACATACACATACATACACATAAACATATACCGTATTTTTCCAACTATAAGACGATACTTTTTTCTAAAATCCTTACCCTAAAAATTGAAGGGCGTCTTATTCAAGGAAGTCAGCGAGGAGAGAACCGTGCGGTGGCAAAACTGCCCATACTTTGTTTCTGCAAAGAGGCTTCCTCCTATTGCTAGCCTCCAATCACGAGTGAAATAGCTTGTCTCCCAAACAGACTTCCTCCAATCACGGACCTTATGTAACTAATGTCAGCTGATGCTGAATAAACCAATTAGAGGAAGGCTGTTTGCAGTGACAAGCTATCGGCAGTTTCACTCGTGCTTGAATATAATCAGTTATGCAAAAGAGCATGGAAATAGAGCTGCAGAGAGACGGTTTGGACCTCCTCCCACCAAGTGTATCAGGTAAATGTTAACTAATTACTAAATAAAAATGTGTTCTGCACTATCTTTAAAATATTGATTTCTTAATTTTGGGTTGGAAAAGTGGGGGTCGTCTTGTACATGGGGGCGTCTTATTGACGGAAAAATATGGTATATACACAGACACACAGACACATATATATGCATACATAGATACATATAAATGAGTGAATGAATAATGATAGCATTGTAGAACCTCCAATTCTGGGCAGAACTCAGAGCAGACATGCCTGCAGAATCATAGTGGTAGATGAGGCCATTAAGGCCATCAAGTCTAACATCTTTTTCAGTGCAGGAATGCAAATTAAAGCATCATCAATAGATGGCTGTCTAGCCTCTACTTGAACATATCTAGTGAAGAGGAGCTACGCCAAACAATTCTACAGGTAATTGGTTCTGTATTACATTTTTCACCTTCTTTTGATATTCAAATTCAATAGACTTCTTAGCAATCTACCAATACCAACAGAGAAAGAGTATAATGCAGAACTTTCCAAAACAAGATAATTGACAGTGCATTTCTCCTTTTGATCAATTCCTTATAATTCTTCAAAAGAACATTTTTGTTATTTAATCGTAGTTAAATACAAAGCCTAATCAAGATTGCTCATAATTAATATCGGTACAGTTTTTAACAATTATTAAGACCAACAAATGATGGAAAATATTTACAATGCGCACAAGGATGCAATGATGCCTGGACCACTCACTGCAGTAAAACTAGTTGTGATGGTATCTTTATAATCATAAGTCAGAAGATTTCACAATTAATCCTCACAAGAAGAGTAACATAGCATAAACAAAAAAATAGAAATTGATGTTCAGAGCTGCAGGAAACCAATGCATTCCAAAGTGTTTGGCTTATGTCATTTATTCATCAAAAAACTACTCATGTTGCTTTTCTCCTCATTCTCTAAGAGGGTACATGACATCCACATATTGCTAACAATTTAATTTGTTTTCATAAAGCTAACAAACCCACTTTTCCTCATACTTCCTGGCTGTATTATTTTTGCTGGTACCAAATATTAATTTTGCCACTCTGAAACTTAACAATAAAACCATAGTAACACTTCTTACTAACTCATATATTTGAACATGTGTTATTTGTGATATATTTTGGCCTTAAATACACAGGGTTGTCAACACGATTGTAGAATAATACTGTTTAATAAAGATACACATGCTGTGCTTGATGTATCCTCAGCATTTCACACTTAAACTTATCATGACTTAAGGTTTCTTCATGCATGGGAAGAGGAAAAAATCTTTACCTCTCGTGGAACAATAAAATGTTGACATGGGTCTTTCTTAATTTTTGAATTAGCTTCTTTTTTTTTTAAGAGAGAGGCAAAAAAGAGGATTTTGGAGCAATCTAGTGAAATGTTCTTGAGTTTTGGCTTCTGCATTGTTTTATTCTCTTTTTTGTTCCCAAAACTATATTACAACAAAATTTCTTCACATACCACTAAGATTATGCAAAATCCATGAGTTGCCTCTTTCTAAAACTCAGATAATCTTAGTGTACAGACATCTCAGCCCAGGAGCAATATGAGTCTTTGTGCTTGAGAAGGAACAACTCTACATTTTATTCATTCATTCATTCATTCATTCATTCATTCATTCATTTTTCAAATTTGTCACCGCCCATGACAAATCACTGCAGAGCGAGTGAAAACTGAACTGAGAGTCAGAAAATAAATGCTGAATCAAATTGTTAGCTCCCTTTTAATTGGGCCCATTCATGAAGTTGGAATGGGGTTGGGAATTAAAGGGAATTAAATTCAATAAAGCCAGGTGGCACTTCCCTGAAGAAAAAAAATTCAGGCAAAACACATGAGATCCCTGAGATACTGTCAGCTTTTTGTAAGGTAAAAAAAACCTGAGTAATAACAACCATTTCCCCAACTACAAAAATTCATTTAAATCCTGTGCGGGGAAAAGTTAGAAAAATGCATGTATTTTTTGCAAAGAATTAAAAAAACAACAACAATGCAGGGGCCAGGACTTAATCTCCTCTTCCGAAGTTCTATATGTCCAATTAGCATTTGTATAGCCATGATACCTGAACTGCAAATGCCCGAATCTAAGTGGGTGCTTCACTTATTTTAAAGTATTTTTGCACATGCATAATTCTGTGGCATCAATGAAAGCCTAACTATATGGAAGGGCAAAAGCATTTTACATTTTGTAAAACTTCCCATTGCTCTGAACTGTTCGATTGGCTGTCACAGCATGAGCAAAGAACAACTTCTTTGTCTCTGTCACCCTCCCGGCACTAGAACATTAAAAAAAGAAAGAAAGAAAGATACTGCCATCAGTCTGACTCACAGTGCATTTTCTTCCATCATTAGATATGGGTGACCAGTAAAGAACATTAAAAAAAAAAGGAAAGGAAAAGATTTCAACCTCCCAATGTCTATACATAAGTAATTTTTCTTATATATCTCTAAAGTGCACTAATAGAGGAGCTCAGCTGACAATAGTAACTTTTAGACCAGCTAGTATATAAATAGCTCCATAACTCTCTTTGGGCAGCTCCTGAAAAACCACCTCTCTCCCAAAGGGCAAATAAAGTTGCATGTCTCCTACCATACAAGGGCCTTTAATTAATTAATCTATATTTTTTTTTGTAAAATCAGTAAATAAATAATCTTCTTAAAACAATTGCTGTGCATTTTTTTTTTTTAGTAACAACAAAAATAAAAGTGTTCCTAATAAATTCTAACTGGTCTGAAATTGGAAGAGGGATGGAGTGAGTCCTAAGCTGCAGTGTTGCCTAAGTGCCCAACAATTTAAGAAAGATTGCTATATATCAGGAAATATAGCATCCTAATTTCCTCTTGTCAAATGCAATAGTTAACTAGATAATGGGATCATTCTCAAGTGTACACTATTAATGTAACTAGAGATGATATGCATAAAAGCCAGGGTCTTCTCAATAGTGACCCCAATTCTATAGAATTTCCTTCCAATAAAATTATGCCATGCCCTATTTCATTTGTCATTTAGATAGGGTCTTTACAGTTAATGTTGACTCAAGTAGCTTATCTCTCAAACAATTTCACAAATAATTCTGGGTATCTGATCAATTGCATCACATGAAATGAACAGGAGAGGCTCAGGATATGAAAAATCATAAATGCTCCCCTCCATTATTTTCTGTACTGCAACCTAAGGGGGAGATTTGACCAAAAAAATAGCAGTAGGTGGCCAGAGGTAAAAAATATCACATGCAGTCTGGTGGTGTTTGGCTTTCCCAAGGTGTTGGAATAACTCTGATTGTACTGCTCTATCAATTAGCTTAATGCTCCTCAATCTGTACTGCTGTGTGATACTCACGTTCAAGGGTCCAACTACTGTCAGAGCTTTCTTCCTATATAACATTTGTAAAATATATATTATAGATAAATAAATAAATAAAGTTATGATTCAAAGTTACCTGGTTTGTTCTCCCCCTGCTCTAAATTGTACCCTCAGTTTGGCTCCATGTTTTTGCCATCTTAACATTATAGCTAGCCAATAAGTTAGAATTGCTGATTGCAGGAACCTTCCCTTCTGTTATAAAACTGGTATCCTTATGCTCTAGAAGAAGTCTGGCAGGCATTTCTGTTTAGGAGAAGGACTCCTGTGAGGTGCCTTCCATGACTCCCTATGTACAGCAATTTTAGTACCAACAGGGAATAAAAGTGATATTAAAAGGACCCAAGAGGGGGTCTTTCCAAACTAAGATTCAGCAAACCTCATCCTCAGTTATTGCCATTTCCACTGCTGTTTGCTGGGTCATGGTAAAACAATGGCAGATGTAGTAAAAGGATATATCATGCCAAAGCCATGAATTCTGCTTAAGCTATTCCCTTTGTTAGTCAAAGCAATGGTTAACTCTCCTGGGACTGGACTTGAGCCCATCTAGTGTGCCCCACCTCCCAAAGCAGAGACTTGTCAGGTTCTCTACTGACTGGGCTTGTGGTGGCCCAGCCCGTGAGGTTGTTGTTACTCATTAAAGCTAAATTCAATCTCTTCTGAAGTCCTTCCCAATCTTCAGAAGCTCTGTCTTCCTGAGGCAGCCCTGCTAAGCTGGGTTTCACAGCCTGTAAGAGCCCACCATTTCTATCTCATTAGTTGAACCCAGACTAGACAGAGGAGCCCCTCTTTTGAGTTTGTCTGAATCCTCAGCTCAAGAAAGCCAAGGACCACACTGAATGAACCCAGCCAAAGGACTGTCATGCAGCCAAGAATAGAGACTCTTATCCTTCTTCTTCTCTATATACTAAACTAGATACTTCAAAAATCCCAGTGCTGCAAAGGAAATATGATTTTCCTCATTATCTCCATCTTTAGTCAAAACCCTTTTTATTTTATTCTCCATTCTAAAAGAAAGAAATGCCTATGCAAAAGCCTATCTCCCTTAGTAAACACATGGGTGTATATGTGTAAAATTGATGTATCTTGTATATTTCTCTCCCTCACTGCTGTGGCAAGAAGCCTCAAAAATTCTTCGGTTGTTGCTAGAACCTCCTCCTTCTGCCTTCTCTACTTGAACACTGTAAAGTGAACCCCTTTACATCATTTGAACCCCTCTGCCACCTCTGAATTTCCATGTCATCTATTTCTCATTGAATTGACCATCTCTTTTTCTAATTGAATGTAACAACTTAATAAATTTCCTGGGTTTTCAACCAGGCCAGAAGCCAGGGCAATTTGGAATCCCAACTGATAGATGATGAGTGACTGATATTCTATTTCTATTTTTTTCTATCCAGTGTGTTGTATTTGTATATTTTATTTTGTAGAGTAATGTTACAGTGTTTTAACTTTGGATTCTGCCTTGTGTCTTTTGATTTTGTGGCCTTACCAATACAATAAATAATAATAAAAATAATAGATTCTTAACTTTATTTGATTGCCTTGTGTACTATTAGCTTCAAATATTCTGTGTCAAATTCCCCATACACTAATAAATGTTTATTATTTGAGTGTCCTGTACCCCTCAGATCAAATAATATTTAAAATTGGTATTGATTATTTATTAATTAGAGTCTCATTTTGGTTCTGACACAAATTGGCATTGTAGATGAGTCCAGTTTATAGTAATGACATATGGCATATTTTTTTTTAAAAAGTTGCAGTGAATTTCAAAATTATCTGAAAACTGTAATAAATGTCAGTAAGGAGACTTTTAAAAATGAATCGAATGCTTCAAGTTCAATAGCATTTTATTCATTGGAGTTTTCTGGATGTCAGAGGAACAAATTCATAACTACACGATTTAAATGTCTATCACTTGTCCAGCTCTAACATCTAGCTATTAAATGTCAATCCACAGAACTGCTTTTTAGATTGATGTCATTATGACTTGACTTCTACAATGGTTTTGTTGGAGTCAACAGAACTTACAAATGCTTCATCCATCATCTGTCCAGATAAGAATTCCCTACCTCCCAAGAAGATTCAATGTAACAGCAAAGCTGAGTTACCAGCTAAATGTACTGTCTAAGTATTTAAAACTAAAATATTGTTTTAAGGTGTGCACTGATTGCTTATTTTGCTCAGTACTACCTTATACCAACCTTCCTCAGTGTGGAGCCCCTCAAATGTATTAAACTTAATACCTGAACTCTGCCTTTGGAGAAGCATTCAACTATAAGTGATGGTAATCTTTCCTTGTCCTATCTCCTTATATTGGAAATTGAGCCTGCAGGTAAACCACCTGTCTATTTTTAAACCATGTCTGTTTTAACCCTGCCAGTAAAAATGTAGTGGTTACATCTATAATATTGCACAATTGGATCTTTGTGGTTCTTTGGTATCACAGTCAGCACTTCATACTCCATCCAATTAACTTCATCTTGCTCAAGTCCTACTGCAAACAACGGAATATAAGTTAGATATATCTAATTTGTTCTATAGATTTTTCTGGGAACTAATTATGTTTCTTACATTCTCCATTCTGTATTCAGAGGTGCTTTGTAATAGTTGTAAGGATACACTTTAATAGAACTAGAGTCAGTAAAGTTTTCTAGCCCACTCTAAAACATTTGGCAAATAATAAATCCCCCCCAACTATATTAATATATTTTAAGAATTTCAAACATGACCAAGAGTAAGTTATTTTAAATTTTTATTTCTGAGGCTATGTATTTGTTGCTAGGTAACTGTTCCTGATAGAATTTGATTGGCTGTGTACCCAAAGTGTTTGCTGGAATGTACAACACGCACACAAGACAGATGGGTGAGGGGAGGGAGAGAGCTTGAAACTTAGAAATGCATTCTTGTGAAACTTCTTTTTTTTAAAAAAATGTGTATTTAACATTCTTTGCTAATTATATTCACTAAACCTTTGCAGTTAGGAAACAGAAACAATGTCTTAAACCTAGCCATAAACAATCAGAAGCTCTCAGGTTCATATATAATATGCTAAGTGATTTAATAATAATCACTGCATTTCAGGGGCAGCAGAAACACTGAAATGTGCTCAGGCACATTTCAAGAGATAAAAGTCATATCCTGATTTTCATAACTTATATCTGAAAAAACGTGAATTCCAGGACACAGAGACAAGAGTGGGGGGCCATCACACTTAACACCTTTGGGTTTTTTTCAGCTTTGCCCCAGCATTTGAAAACAAAGAGCTTTCTGATTCATTCTTAAAGTACAATGCAAGCTCAGGGTAGTAGCTTCACCCCTTACTTCAATCAAAAAAACGCTGGTGTTTCAGATAGTATAGCAGCCAAGTCAGGCTTTGTTTTATTTATTTATACATTTTGTGGCCTGGGGTTAAAACAAAATGGTGCTTCTCCCTTCATTTCACACAGAGAGACCAGCTGGATGGACAGTTCGGCACTGGAAATGGGGAAAGGTTTTGTGCAGTTTGGCCCTTTGCTCAATCGTATCTTTTCCAAAAAGGCTTCATGCTTCAGTGAACCTGCTTAGCAGTGCAGACAATGCACCTGTCAAAACAAAATGGACCCACATTCTCTTCTGACAGCTGCACTGTCCAGGCCAAAGGCAGTTGCTTTGGATTCTATATTCTACAGCAGTGATTCAGGGGCACAGAGATAAATATTCAAGCAACAGGAAACATCATTTGCTTGGAGCTGTCCAGGGTCCTGAACCTGTCTCTGATTACATGATACGGTTTTCTTATTCGTAATGTTCATCAGTAGATACTTAACCTCTGCTTGCTGACTGACTGCTATTGGTCCCTGTCAGACCTGCTTTCTCCAGATTCCTCCATAGGCTCAGTTTCATCATAACCAGACATGAAGATAGTGATGTGATTGATTGATTGATTGATTTACTACATTTTCATACCACTCAAATCAATTAATTCTGGGCAGTCAACAATAAAAACATAAAATAAACAGTCAATAAATGACTTAATCCCAACAAACCAGCATAACATATCTAAGCAGGTTCACTGCTTAGTAAACAGATAAAACAAAGGCTGACTTGGCTGCTCTACTATCTGAAATGCCAGTGTTGTACGATTTAAGTAAGGGGTAAAGCTATTACCCTGAGCTCATATTATACTTTAAGAATCCATCATAATCCATCTTATCTACATTAATGCTGCATAACCAGAAAGCAAGGCAAAAGCACAAATAGCACATTATTATTCAAATGTTATATTAAATATACCATGGATATTTTAATATTTTTCTAATATCATGTAGAACACCAAGAGTCATTAGATTGTGGCAGGATATAAATCTAATAAGCAAATATTAGAAAGCTTACTAATATCCCTACCAGCTTACATTACACATATAGTGTGAATCAATCATCTTATTAATTAATTTATTTAAATGGAATAGTGGCCTTTAAACAATATTGATCCATTTAAATGAAACAGAAATGCTCCTTCAGTAACATGAAACTGTGTGGGTGGAAGTAAGTAAATTTAGATCACTAGCTAATTTTAGCTCAGAAAATACATTAAATGAACATAATCATCATTCTAGGAGAGAATATAATCGGATAAAAATTATCAGATGTAATTCTCTAATTTCATTGCTCCCAGTTTAGCAAAATTAACCAAATGGCAAGTATGGTCTGACCAGGAGTCAGAATATACATTATTGAGCAATGTTCTGATGTCACGTTCACTACCTTTCTTCCAAGTTAGGCTTTTATAGTATATATCCAGCTATATACTAACCTCAAAAGTGAGTTGGGGGAAAGAGAATTGAACAGGGATATTCATTGCATCATTTTTATAATTTGCATCATTAAAAATTTCTAAACAGGATAGCTGGACCAAACTTGCCTTTTTATACCTGTTTGAAATGCAGGTCTAATAAGAGCAAAGGTAAAATATCTCTAGCAAAATTAATTAAAAAGTCAAGCTATCCTGAAAATAAAGCATCAGTTAAGTTAACCGAGGGCCACTGATGAACAAGACAGAAGCCATGACGTAAACACAAGATAAATCAATTAGTAACCTAGTCACCTGCCTAGGAACAGTAACAGTGGCATTGTCTCCTTCCCATTCAATTCCCTTCAACAGACTTTTTTAAAAAGAACATGCTTCAACACCAGATCAATAAAAAATGTATGATATCCAACTTAGATTTCCAATTAAATAGATGCCTGCAACATTAAAAGCAATTTCTCTGTGTTTACTAAAGGAGATTTATTCATGATAAAACTAAAAAAAGAATGGGAGGAAGGAAAAATCACATTAATCTCAAATGAACATCCGACAGAGATATAAGGTATGGGTAATATAAGATAAATGTTCAAAGGAAAAAACAAAACAAAACTGCACTATCTAGGATTACAATCTACTCTTCATCTCAACTTAGAAGTTAGTTCTTTTTTTCTTTTAAACAATATCTAAATCAAATTATTTCATCAAAGAATTGGTTGGAAAAAAGCAACATAATTTTTCTACCTAGGACTAGTTACAGAGTCTTCTTTACCGAAGAACTGTAACATCATACAAATAAGCTATAATATCCCCTCCCCAGATTTCTATTCTTACCTTCCCTTCAGATAGTATTCTTTGCCCACTGTTGAAAGAGTTTTGTTCTTTGAGGGCTCATGCTTCATTTATATAAATCAGCTTCTTGGGACTTTTACACACATACATACATACATACGTACATACATGATGTATTTACTTGAGAAACCCCGAAATAAGTATATAATGTTCCAATTTATTACATACTGTACATTTCAAAAGCATACCAGAAATATTGTGCTGTTAAGGAAGTCCCCATACTAGTGTATAGAGATGTACTTTGTTCTAAAGGAAAAAATAGTTCACTTGCTGGAAATTTTGTAGCACTCCTATATTCTTCTTACTATAAGTTGCTAATTAGGATTCTGTGAGAATCATGCTTGGAAAAAAATTACTTTTAGTTCAGGCAGCTAGAAACAGCCTGACATACATGGTGCTTCATTTACATTTCTAGTTATAGAATATGTTAAATGAAATAATGCATTTGAACCCTCTTCATGATTGACTGAGGGTGACAGAATTACCATAACAGAAGTGATTTCTTATTAATTTACTTGCTTTCTATAAACTACATTTGAAACTTTTACCAGTGTGTTTTGATAAATAAAACTAAAAATCCTCATTAGAAGAAAAGATAGTTAATCATAAAGTTATGTTACAAAATATACTAGAAAATTACATTTGCATTAGTTAATTATTTACCCAGAGAACCAATACTCTTCCAGTACTTTTATATAGCAAAAATTTCTACACCATTTTTGTCAAGTGAATCCTGTGCAAAATCTCTAAGAGTGTTAAATCAATTTGATTTCAATGGAAATGATTGCAAGAAGGCACATATAAGATTAAGTTCTTTGTGTTTTGGGTATATGCCCCATTTTCTTTGTTGTTAGCTAGAAAGCAGTATAGTATAACTCACAGCTAAATCATATATATATACATATACATATACATAATTAAAGAAACTTTTAAATGATAAAAACAATACAAATTTTAGAGAAAAAAATAAGGAAAATAAAGAAAAATGTGGATAAAAAAGAAAACAAGAGAGAGAAAAGAAAAACAGCCTCCAATCTTAACAGTGGTTATAAATGCATACAACTAAATCTTTACTACAATCTAATTTAAGAATCTTGACTATTAGAAAAAAAACTAATTTTGCCTTTTTACCTGATGCACCTCTTTAAAGAAACACTGGCCTTAGGATAAATTTATTCATTTTCAATGTCAACCTAAATCCACAAATCTTACTACACTGCAGAGGCGGTGTTAATATCTTGCTTAGAAACAAAGAGATAAGGCAAGAAACATCTCACAAGAAAGAAAAACTGACACGGTAGGGATGAAAGGTAAGCATTCAAGGTTGAACAGGTCATCTCCCATCAGTTATGGGCTGGACATCTCTTCCCCCAGGCAACATTAATGTCAAAAACAGGAAACTTCTAATGGGGAAAACATATATTGGAGCCCTGTATTATAAACCCTTGCCTACTGTAACATCCAGTGAATTTAAATCAAATACTGACCACTTTAAAATAATTTAACTTGGTTCTCACAAGTGGCAATACATTTTAAATTGGGCCCCCTTGTTTTATTTAGGTCTTACCAGAAAATGAATGAATGAATGAATTCTTATTTTTTGTGGTGTCACCAGGAATGTAATGTAATCCATTTTTTTCATAGCATGAGCCCTAGATGACACAGAGACCATTCATTTAAGGGTTGTGTGCTACATGACCTTTTAATGTTCCTGAAGATTCAGCAGAAGATTCATCATGATGTTTTAGTGATAGAGAAATCTTTGCGAAGAAACACTTTGGGAAGAAACACAAATATAAGGTTTGTCTGATTGTCAGGAAACAAGTAACTTGCTGGGCCAGTTTTCCCTAACCTATTCTTCCTTCCAAATAATGTTCGATTTTCGCTCTCAAATCTCTAGCAAACAGCTATACAAGCTGGGAATTGTATTGATCACTGTAGCATAATATATCTGGAGGGCATTCGTTATTGGAACTTGGTGCCAAACCTTCAATAAGTTCCTGGGAGAAGGTAGAGCAAAGCCAATGATACCTACTCCATCAGCAACTCTGCTTGAAAATAAATAATCTATAATACTCTGTCACATGGGTTTCTTTATTGGGACCCTTTTCATTTTCTATGGGAATGGATGTAAGTTTCATTGTATGGTATCAAGAAATAAGCTTTAATATTCAAAATTAAATTTTAAAAAATCAAGAGTAGTTTTAGTATATGTTGCAATAGCTAAAGATATGGATGCTGCTACAACAGGGTGAAATGCCCTTTCCTTCTCCAGGTGCCATTGCCTGATCTTATATAGTGCTTAAGATGATTGCAAAGTGTCAAAAATGCAGAACATTTCCTAGATGTCAGATGTCACAGATCACCAAACACATACAAAATGTCACTAGTCCTGCAAGATCTCACATGATAGGGCCATGTTGCTAGGGATCATCTCTTGGAGATCCAGCAGGCATCCTAGTATCGAGGAGTGTTATATTGCTGATCTCTGCCCTAAGAAATAATTCCTAAGTGCCCTGCCAGGGCTACATTTCTGCATAAAGGACTGGTTCTGTGGGTCCTGTTTAGCATTAGATCAGCAAAAGGTTTGATTCCATGAGGAAGCTAAGTCTAGCAGCTCTTTAGAACCTTTGTAGAAGTGAAATCAATCATTGTGAATCTGAGAAAAGTGTCCTTTGTGAAACACTGGACAGCCCTTTTGATTAATACCAGAAATATAGCTAGTCCTGATTCTATTTCCAGCAGTAGACCACTTTGTAGCAGTTGGATATTTTGCACTGAAGCTCAGAGCTGAAAAAGCTTTTAAGCACAGAATGCACATGGTGAACACTGTTAATTAAAAAAAATGAACAAACAAACAACTGTATTAGAGCACGTATATATGGAGTTAGGAGCATTGCGTGCAGATTGCAGGCTTGGAATTAGCTCTTAATGAAAGTTTCGCAAAACTATTAGCTTTCACTATTTGCATTAAAGTCTTGTAAACATTCCTCTAGGAGTTTTCAGATTTTTTTTAAAAAATCAACTCTATATTTCTGATTATCCTTATTTGTAGGCTACATTTTTATTACTGACTTTTATACCTAGCAATAATTTTATCTAATGGCATTTAATACCTGACTTTATTGAATCTGATCCTGAAAAAAGATATGCCCAGAAGTTTAAATCCATTGGCACAACTAGCCACACTCTTATTTTCTAGAACAAAACAGATTGAGAAAATACTGCTTTATATTTTGAACACCAAAAGACTATGTTAAAAGTAATGTTCCTGGGGGTTGATGGGGGGGGGGGATATATTTTCTTTGTTCTCAGCAATATGAGGGAAAATTAAAGTGACAGACAGGAGAATAGGAATGAGGAAATATATGACATGTTTCGTTCAAAATGTAAGTGCTATTACAAATTCAATTTTCTTGCCTTTTATTATGTAGTGCAGTCTTTCCTAAAATAAAGCTTAGTGTTTATTGAACATAGCCCTGCCCACAGCCCTATTTTTTATACCACAATAATGGATAGCCCAAACCTAATTCTAAATTGTCAAAACGGCCAGCGATGAACAATCATCTGACTGGATGAGACTGTGCTTTATATTAATCTCAGGTATTTCACAGAAGGGGATAATTATGAAAAAGTTTTTGGAGTCTAAATAAATTAAGTACCCTAGAAATCAACCTGGTTTAATCCTGTGTCAACATCGTAGCTATACCTCTCAACTGGAAAGGGCTTATATGTAGCATATTCTGCAGGTCCCTTTCTCCAATCCCCAACTCCAGTTATTCAGCTCCTCTGTCCCATGACTTGACCAGCACTCCAGTTTTGGTAGCAGATACTTGGGGTCAGCCAACAGAAAGTTTTTTTGTGTCAACAGAATAAGATTTTTGCTGCAGAAGTGAATTACGACTCACTGTAACCTGCCCCAGGCCTCTTCGAGCTACAATTGCACTATAAATCTTAGGCATATTAAAGCATTTTTAAACTTTGCTGCTACAAACTGCTCTTCCAGAACACAACCATCTGAAGAATTAAAGTCCCATTCCTGCTGAGTTAAACACTGATCTGGCTCATATGTTGCATTGCCAAAACCAAATGAATGAAATTACAGCATAATATGAGGACTTTGTCATTGTGATTCCAGAGATCACAAGAGTTTCCTTTTGTTTTGTTTTTTTAATAATTGTATTAAAAGTTTTGAATAAAGCAATGAAAGATAATACAGACTTAAAGAAAGGAAATGCTATACACACACACACACACACACACACACATATACATACTGCATTTCCTTTCTTTAAATATATTATTATATTTATATATATATATAATTTCCTTTCTTTAAGTCTGTATTATCTTTCATTGCTTTATTCAAAACTTTTAATAAAATTATTTTAAAAAATTATTAAAAAAAAACAAAAGGAAACTCTTGTGATCTCTGGAATCACAATGACAAGGTCCCCATATTATGCTATATGATGCTGTATTATATATAAAATCCCTCCCCACCTAATAAAACAAGTCTCCACCCTCATGGCAAGTATAAACAGTTCCCTAATCTCTTCATCTCCCCTTACTTAAGAAATATAAAACTCTTCATCCCAAAGCCCATTTCTTAACAATAGGTAAATCAAATAACTCACATCTTCTTCCATCCAGTTACCAGATCCAAACAAAGCTCTAAGATTTTACATTAATTAACATATATAAAGTTCAACATTCCACATCTCTCCTCTTAACCAAAACAAAATCCCATTTAAAAATCATAAAATCGTCCCAATATCCTAATATAAACAACAACAACAAGTTTAACTTGACAAAACGAGACAATTTCTCCTTTACAAGAGACAAGACCCAATATACAACATTCCAGATAACAACTTATCCCATTCAAATACGCATTCCATATCTCCACTCTAAACTATAGACACATCTACGTTTCACAAATATAAAGTAATTCTAGTATCCTAATATAGACAAAAAATTAAAGTTTAACATAGCAAAGAGAAATAATTTCTCCTTTAAAAAGAAAACAAAACAAATCCTTTAAACTTCCTTACTTTGAGTAAAGAGAAACAGTTAAATGTAAAGCCTATGTAATTAGGATTACATAGAATTACTATAGAGTAAAAAGATTTTAGATCATATTCAATATAGGCAAATCAAGTACACCATATTTTCTAATTAATATGTCAATAAATCAAGAAAGAACCACCCAGAATAACAACATATCCCATTTTATCCCTAATCAAATAAACCAATGTTGTAGTCTTTTTTTTTCTTCTATACAGAGCAGTCTTTCTCTGTAGTCCATTCAGATGATTGTTGATCCTTGTTACAATTTCTTTAGCACTTTAAGCACTCTCTTTCAAAAATCCAACGAAAGGAAATTATTCCAATTGTTCTCTGGGATTATCATTTTTATTTCCTTCTTGATTTTTAGAACCTTGTCCAGTTTTCTCTCTGTGTCTGGTGACAGATTCTTGTTCAAAGTCTCTATATTTTCCTCAAGTAAATTTTGCTGCATATCTCATTCGGTAATATCTTCATTTTGGGAGCAAACTGTTCTCAAGAATCTGGTGACAGATTCTTATTCAACGTCTCTATATTTTCCTCAAGTAAATTTTGCTGCATATCTCATTCACTAATATCTTCATTTTGGGAGCAAACTGTTCTCAAGAAGACACAACATAGCTGACATTTCATGATACAGGTCTCTACGCAGTTCTTCAAAGATGTCTCTAAACACCATTATAAATTGCTTGTCTTATACAGTCTTATAAAACAATTTCTCTTTTCCACAAGCACTTTCATTAAAAAAAAATCAAAATCTTAATATTCAAAGTCAAAAACTCCAATGTTTTATGAGCCCTTAAAACTTTCTGTAGCCAAAACCTTGTCTTACTTTTTGCTGTTTATTTTAAGTTCCTAAAGATTATAAAGGTAGATCTTCATATTCTTATACTGAGGATTGAAAGCACTGACTCACCTGGTGTTCCCAGCCTTGTCATTGTGAAGCTGTGTAACTTTTTAAAATCCATTAATAGGCAATTTCTGAAAATAGTAAGCAAGGGAAGTGCACAGACTAAGTGTCCTTTGAAGGGCTCCATTTGCAGCTGGAGCAAATATGGCGAATTCCTGTCTCCTGGTCCCCCCCCACCCCAGATCACTGTCTTGCAGTCTCTTTGTGAAGAAAAGGCACAACCGTAAGAAGGAGAAACAGCTAGGGCAATCTCATGTCTCTGTCTTTAATCCAGAGAGGATCAAAGGAAGCTGATCTGCTTGGGCTCCCTTGTAAAATGCTTCAGTCCACCATCTTCCCTTGGAAGCTTCAAGAGAGTTTCCTTTTGGATTAATCCAGAGGCCTAACAAAGCACATATGTATCTTAAGTGTACTAGTAAGGAGTACTGACAGAACTTAAAAGGACAGAAATTATCTCAGAATAGCACAGTATCCAAAAGGTTGCCCAAAATTACATGACTGTTGTTAAGCAACTGAGTAGAAGCTCGTCCCCATGCTTTTCCTTGTTCAAGTGGCTAGTCCTCCACACTAAGCTCCATTAAACTCAGTGTGGCTTATTCAGTGTGGATATAGGACTGTAGTGTTAGGGTTTGCTTTTATTATTTATTTATTTGTTAATGAGAGTTACATGCAAACGGAGAAGTCCTCATCAAGCTATTTTACAAAAATGTACCCTAATACTATCTAATAGCATAGGTGCTGTATATAATGCATTTATTTCCTAAATAAATTTTAGTGAGTTTTGATAGAAAATATTTTAAGCCCCCATAGCAGGTTCCCATATAAATATTGACTATATCCTTCTCCTTCATTCTATAGCCTCCTCCTTCACTTTCCTCAGTATGTATGGTTATTAGTATATTGCCCATTAGAGTTCCACAAGGAACACCATTCTATAAGAAAATGTCAACTTGTTTTTTGCCCTTATTACAAAAATAAAGTTAAAACACAAAGCATATTAACTAATGAACTGTCTCTACCTCTGCAACTCTCTATCTCAGTGCTGACTTGTTTTATGGATTAAGGTTAATAAAAAAAAATACAAAATAAATAATCTCTCTTCTTGATAAAAGGAGATTTAGTAATCCTTATGTTTTCAAAGGGTATTTGAGATTTAGCCATATGACTCCCATTAGCGTCAACAGGCACCCTGATGCTTAATCTCAAACTGTTATTTTAAAAAAAAGAAGAATTGGTAAAGCTGATCACAAAAGCATCACGCTTAAAGAAGAATCACTCTGTACGTGATTTTGTCAAATAGATAAAGTCTGAAAGCAGTGCACGGTCACATGGCAATCTGTAGAACAGTCAGTAAATCTATGAAATGTTGCATTTCAACATTTGGCAACGAACCCAGAATCTTTCTTCCTTTTGATGATTAATGATTAATTCATCTCAGTAGCTGGAGGCTATTGCAAATCATTTGGAATTTGAATCTTAACCTATTTGTCAAAGAAGCACCACTGTTCAATGGGTGGGCACAGAAAGAGACTAAACTGGCAAGATGGCAAGAAATGGCTGGAGGAAACTCAGGTAGACTCAGCTTATGTGCTTACAGTATACATTTCTGCAGGTGTTAGTACTCAAAGCATGAAGGTCTGCAGAAGTTTGGGTATCCTATTTCTAATCCTCATTCGTGCATGTCAAACATCTGTATGGGCTACACAAATACGCTTTACAAAATACTATAAACTTTTACAAAACTATACAATGTATTGATATGCTTATTATATAAGGAATGATATTGGGAGGCAGGAATCAGCAGTTCTCAAGCTAGAGAGAATTATGTCCACAGAAATCAGGTACTTCTCAAGCCAGCAAGGAAGCAGCCAAATATCTGTTGATTAAGAACAGCAGGAGGAAGAGGCCTAGGATTTAAACCTTTGGATCCAGAGCTATGTATAGGCATAGATTCCTATGCACTGCACCAGGAAGATCTTCTGTGTGTATATGGCTTCACTGTCTTTGTGAAGCCTAATGCTTTAGATCTATGCAAATTTCACATCCACTACACAAAGACAAGTGTAGTCAAGAAGTATAGTAGATAGATATACTAATCTTACTTCTCCAACTTCCACTGACCTTGCCCCACATCTCAATCAGCCTACTATGATACAAAGCACAAAAAGGTAGAAAACATACTCTTTGACTTTGATTAAAGTATGTGAATTATGAGTTGCATATGACAGAAGTCAAAATATATAACAAAGATGCAACATTACAGTTCTAAATAAACAAATGTAATAATCAACAGTATCACACAAATATTAAAAAGTTCTAATAGAATGACCCAACAGCATTCTGTGGTGGTGATTTTATCTATACAATTAAAAAGGGAGATGTTTCACAATTCCAAACATCCACCAAGGCAAAGCTTATGTTTTTGTGCTTTTCTGCATGATGACAGATAAGTATGCATATTGCCAAATAAGACAGTTTTCTCAAAGCAACAGCTGTTATGAGTGCATTAAACCCATAGCGTAACTTCAGAGTCAACACACAGATAATGCTGCTAAGATTATAATTTACTTCCTTTCTAAAGAAGGGGGTGGAAAAGTGAGTAAAGATGGGATATATTTAGGGTTACTAGCATCTGGTATTTACCTACCAATTTGGTATTTTTGTCTTAGGTTTGGCATGGAGATTTTTTTAATTGAATAAGCCAGGTATAAACCAGGTTATTTTTAAATTTTTCATTAATGATCCAATAGTCCCCATCACATTCACTGCAGTCTAATTCTTTAGCTGCACTTCAGCTTACCTAAAATCACAAGATCTCAATCCCAAATGCCTTTAAATTACTAGTATTCCCTGCCCTTATTTTGCCTTCCCTTAAGTTTGCCCACTGACTAGATATTCTTGAAATAACACTGGCCCTATTTGGGGGGGGGGGGGGGGATGATGATGAAATCAGAAACTAGGGGAACCAACTTCTGGTTGGTATTAATTAACTAGAACAATAAGCTTAAATCAGTCTAGGATTTATTTGGAAGGCAAGATTCTCTCAGGTATGATAACATTTCAAACTCTAACATCTGGCTTCCTTACTTTATCCCTTTTTTTGTTGCACAAACCCTTATTTTAGATTACAGTCATAACAACTTCAATCTCACTGCAGGAGCCCTGATATCTTCTGAATCTGGCTAACAGAAGATGAGCTATTTTGGGCATTAAATTTAAAAAAGGAAAAATACTTCTGACTCAGTCCTCTTTCATCTCAGAGAAATAAACCATGATTGCTGAGGATTTCCCAGGAAAAGAATGCAGAAAGTGAATCAGGAATAAGATGCTTTTTTATAAGAAAATGTTGCCTCATTTGCATTTAACCCACACTATATTTTGCAAAATCCTTCACTGCTTTTTGACAGTTCACTACAGGCTGCTATTAGGGGTAATAACTAGAATAAACTTAGTCATTTACATTTTCCTTTTTCAGGTCATGAATATTCAATATTTAGTCCCACACATTTTGAAATCGTTCCTTTAAAATTTACTTTGATGATTTTGAAAAAAAAAAAAAAAAAGCATTCGAATCTGAATGCTTTTTAATCTTTTCAAGGATTAGTTTGTTTGGTTGGTTTTTTTCCTCCAGGAGAAATTGTTACAAATCTTACACAGAGCTCCAGAGCACCCAGAAATCAGTAAGAAAAGCAGCAGGGAAATGGGAGTATATTGTTTAGACAAGATGTTCCTGGCATATTGAAATGGGACACAATGCTAAGATTTAGCCGTTTAACACCATAAAAGGAGGTTTAAATCCTAACCCAGTGGTATGCCTCTAATATGCATTGTTCTACTTTCTTCTGAATATAAGAAAATGTCAGTGTGGGTACACTCTGAAAAACGTTGCTTGTAGTTATTCGTGGCTTAAATGACCTCCTGAAAATGAAAAGCCACCGAACTTTTATATATAAGATGACATTTCTTTTCTCCCCCACCATCAGCAAACACCTCTTTGGTTAATTATATATTTTCCTAAGTTTAAGCATTGTGTTTATTTTCTTTCCACCTACACAACACAAGCAGGAAAGCAAGAAAGAAAGCATGCGAGGGCACAGAGTTAAAAAAAAGTGAGGACCAGATCTTCATATGGCAAATTCAGACGATAACTGGAATGAGCATGAGTCTTTTTGATTCCCATCTCAGTAGGCCAGGAAACAGAAGCCTCTTCTCAAGTTGCAGTGAATATGGCTGCAGCAAGAGCAGGAATCCTGGGATGAAATCCAGGGCTCTCAAGTTCACAAGGTCCCCAAATTACTCTATATGGGGAGAGTTATCCAAAGGATTAATCAGGTAGTTGCATCATTTTAGCAGAATGTTAGCTTGCCAGGCCCCAAAGAGAATTATGTCACAAGCCGTAAAAGCATTATTTTTGCTAATTAAAAGAAAAAAAATGATATGGTAACAGATGCTTTTCTTGTTTCCCCCCCCCCCCCTTTATTGTCTTGTTTTACAGCATAATGGTGCTTATTTCCAAGCCACAGATGAGGTCATAACAGAACCTTCCCCTTGACCCTCTCACAACCATTAAACCAGAGGTCTAAAATTACTAGATGCACCACTTCTTCCACCTTCATCATTTGTTTAAATGAACCATGAATGATCCTATGACTTTATATGCTATGCATATTCTGCATCAGCCCCCTATAAAAAGTAATTATAACAGACTGAAGGCCATGTATCATAAGTGTTCCTCCCCCCCCTTGGATAAACCCGAAGCCTGTGGGCATGAACACTCACCTTAATTCCCACCAGATTCCATGTCTCACCTGACTTTTTTTACACTTACCATTAAATTAAATTAAATTAAATTAAATTAAATTAAATTAAATTAAATTAAATTAAATTAAATTAGGTGGTGGGCTGAATAGTCATCCTCTTACTTCATTGTTTCCAAAAGTCCCTCTGGGACCTAAATGAGCACTCTAAACTTTTTTTATATAAAACAGAAAAGACTGGAAACAGCTTGCAGATGAGTCAGGTGAGACATGGAATCTGGTGGGAATTAAGGTGAGTGTTCATGCCCACAGGCTTCAGGTTTATCCAAGAGGGGGGAGGAACACTTACGATACGTGGGCCTGCAGTCTGTTATAATTGCTTTTTATATGGGGCTGATGCAGAATATGAGGAGAGTATTTTGCAAGCTATATTAAATAGTTATAGGAGCAAGGATATCTGGGCCATTAACAGGGCAGCTGTCAAGGTCCCTGCATTCCTGGAAGACTTTCCATTCATGCACGCCTTGGACTTTCCTTTAAACTGTTTTTTTCAATCTTGCACACTGAGGGGTGCTTGACAACAAGGTGTAGCCTTCATTTTAATTTCCTACCATATTACAGAACAGTAGAAACTAAACTGGTAACAAGACCAAGTGGCTCAAGACTGCTCATTGCTTGGAATATAACTATAGTGACCCTATGTCCTTTATCACAAAGGACAGTCCTTTATTTCAGAAAGCTGCCTTTTAGATCTATTAATTTAATTATTTATGTCTTGGTTTTCATTTATTCATTCAAGGTACTACACATTTCTGCATTAATGAGTTAACAGGATGGCTATCAAAAAAACAGTGTCCAGAAAAGGAAACTGAATTTTTTCAAGACATTTTGCCACATCAAATTCAATGAAGTCAGGTATTGCTAACTTTTATTTTATTTATTTATACTGTTTGTGCAACTTATACCTCAAAAACACAATGAAAATTAAAAGATTAGAAACTAAAATATTATTGCCACAAAAAGTTGTGTTACTGTAAATCAGAGAGCCCTGTCATGATCTTGCTAACTTTAATTCTTGTGCCACTTTTACTATTTCACTCACTGTACATTGTCACTTATGCTAATCTATGTAGTTGTTTAAATTGTCATTTCACTGCATTCATTATAAACCCCAAAGAATCTATTGAATGGAACAGAGTATAAATCCAAAATAATCCAATAAATAAATAAGAGATAGTTATGTTACCAATTATCTTGAGATGTCTTTTTACATATTTTCTAAATGCTAAGAGACTAAGGATCAAATGCAACTCCTAAGGATGTGCATTATTTTGTCCTCTTCTGATGCCAGAGAGAAGAAGCTGAGAAAGCTTAGGCATCTTCAAAAGGGCCTGCATCTGACATCACAGGCATCTTCTGCAGCTCTTACTTGGCACAGAGGTTCATAAAAAGAAAAGTAGCCCTAAGCTGTTTATGGCTATAAAGATTAAGATGAATACTTTAAATAGTGCCCAACGAAGAGCCAGCAGACCTTCAGAGTGCCATCATATGATTCCTGGTTTTGTACCAATCAACAGACTAGCTACTGCATTTTGCCCTAATACGAACTTCCATGGAAGTTTTAAGGGAACTCCATGTAGCGTTTTTTTGCAGTTATTAGAACAAGATGCAGCCATGGCATAGGTAACTACCACAAAATCCATCTGTCTCAGGAACCATCACAGCTGTCCCAAAGACAAAAAGCCCAACTTCCAACCAGAAAACGCTTTGCCTTACAGGATAAAAAGGAAGGCACTGCTGCCACCATATTAATAACAATGTTATTATTTAGTTACCATATTTGTGTGAAAGACATGATGAACATATATGAAATATGGTGTGAGATACACTCAAAGTAGGCCATATATATGCAAAATCATTTATTCTGGCAGATTCTAGCTTAGGTAGTATGTGGACAATATTAGAATAAAGACCTCCAAGAAGATTCAACAAGAGATGGTACTCAAAACAAGAGTCGTATCCCAAATCAGCTGGTTTAGGTGTAGGCACTCAAATGGAAAAGCACCAGAAAAATACCAATCTGGGACCAGATTAGCCTTGTTACAAATAGTTCTTTGGAACCGTAGTCCTTTGAACAATCACAAGCAACCTTCCCACTCTGATCCTTCTGGAACTCAAACTCAATGTGGTGAGTCAAATTTTGAGTTGGAGAGTTATGTGTGAGCATGTGATGATGGTTTTAATTCAGAAAGTAAACAATAAATGTTGTAAACCTGCATTTGTTCCTACATGTCCTGAGTCACTGCATAAATGAGAACATTATCTATTTTCTCTCGTAGCTTAACCCTGGCTGCCAAAGAGAAGAAGAAGAAAAATGCTGCCTTTGCCTCTTCTGGGTTCTCTTAAGTCAGAGAGCTGGAGTACCTTAATTGAATTCAGTAACTGTCAGCTTTCTCCCCAAATGAGTGGTTCTTGTGATCAGACTAACATATTTTTTCCAATAAAACAAAAAAAGGTCTTTTTCAAATTTTGAACTCTCAGTATAAGTTATATCCTGGATTTTGTTTCTTCTTCAAATAGTATCTTATTTCTGTTACATATGAATGTAAATAAATACAGTAAGGCACCATGCAGTAAACATCTGATCAATTTAGATGTCAGAGGTAAAGCTTTTCTCAAGTCAAATTTGACTCTTGCTAATTTCATGGATACCTCCATTATGTTTTCTTGGCAACAAAACAGAAAATCTTTGCTACTATCTTATTCCTGATTTTTTAAAGAAAAACTTCCACAATCCTTAATATTTCCTTATTGCCTTTTACCCAAGTACTAAATAAGCCTGATCTTGCTTAGCCATTTAGGGAGGTTTATTTAGTATTTTAACAACAACATGCAGGACAATTTTGTTCAAGCATCTCTCTTTTAAAAATCTTGTTATTACATTTAAGGCATGCTTTTCCTCCAAGAATGGAAAGTTTTTGCTCCTGCAAGGTAAATGGTGAGGTAGGTTAGGATGAAAAATACTGATGCAAACCCATTCCTGGAGAAATGGAGGTATTTGTTGGTTCACCTCAGGGAGCAAAAAGGTATGTGGGTGGGTGTGTATTTCCCATCCCGCCTGGCTGCTGTATTGATGTCAGTGAATTACTCTGTGTCTCTTTGCTCTAATATGAACATGTTTGTGAAAGTTCTGCATGTGTTTATGTCTCCTGTGCCTGGGTTCTGTAAAAGAAGTGATAAAAGAGAATCTGTGTTTTTATTTGAGCTTTCTGCCTGGAATAAGGTATTAGTGTTTTGCTTCCAGTAACACATGAGAAGTAAATTCCAGTCAGAGATGCAGTAAAAAAAAAAAAAGGGAGTGTATTGTTGTTGTACATAAAATATTATATTTAATCAAAAGCAAGGTGACCCTGAATGTAAGAAAATACCCTACAAGAAGCTTACCCATACATACACACACACAAAGTCACTTGCCTCTCTAACCTTATTCTCAGCAAAACTAAGAAAACAGTTATTATTTTACCTTTTACTTTTATTTTGAAGGTAAAGCATTTGGGGGAAAATCTAGCCTATTCAAGTAAACACAGTATCCTTCTTTAACACTATATATGAGCATGTGCAGTTGTAAGCATGTTAAATTCTATGTGTCAGTTTATGTGTTCTGCTTTCAGGGCAAATGAGGAAGCTCACAACAGGGCTAGACCTGGGGCTTAATATAACACTGATCCAACTTTGGACAGAGTGGCTTTCTAAATCTCTTTCCTGAAAGGGTAGGTTGTTTATCTGTAACTATAGTTCTTTGAGTGGCTAGCCATGAATTAATATGTGATTTCCATGCACAGAGCCATGTTAGAGAACCTTCTATAGCTGAGAAGAGTTGGGCAGGAGGCATGGCCTGCCCTGCACATTCTCCTGGGCATGAAACAACTTGGGAACTCCAGATATCCATCCTGACAAACATCTAACAAGGGGAGGAAAGTGAACTGGTAAATGCACAGATAACTACCTGCAATCTGCTCTTCATTATGGTCTCTTTCTGTCACACATACAGGTGACTAGCAAATTACTATGAGATGATACATCCATTATTGCTAAGTGTGAATTGAAAGGTGAATCTCCCCAAAGAGTCATCCATCTGGACCTAAACATCCAGTAGTAATCCATATAAAGTGGATCTTACAAATGTCCAGAAACAAATATCATGAAAAATCAGTGGAAAAAGCCACTGCTCTTGTTGTTGTGTTCTGCCCTATAATGAAATAGCTAGCCCTGACACTTCATAAGATAAAGGATGACATCTTAAATCCAATGACCAAATTGTTGGGAAGAAACCAAAAGACCCCTTTCAGGCTCATGTGAAAAAGAAAAGGCTTTGAGAACAAAGGGAAGGTACAGTCCTGTCTATAGAAAAGGCCAGTGCTTGCAACAATCATTTATTTATTTGTTAGATTTATATCCTGTCTTTCCTCTAAGAAAGACAGCTATTATAGGGATTTCCTTAATTTTATTCCAGAACAGTTGCATTGGGCTGACCAAGTATGACTGGTCCAGAATCACCTAGTGAGTTCCCATGATAAAGGGTGGATTGAACTGGATGTCCCCAGTCCACCTTAATCATTACAGCATGCATTCTGAAAGGATTGCTGGTTGATGAAAGAAAGCTGGTAAAACAACAAGCTATGTGAGAATCAAAGATCATTTTAGGAAGAAATGAAACACTAAGCCCAGTTTACCCTAATGCAAGATAATGGAGTACATAATCTTGCACAAATGCATGAAGTTTCCTAGCTTGGCAAGCCATTGTGAAAACAAACCCGACTGAGGCACACATATTCTAAACTCACTAGGACTAACACACACTGATGGAGACAAGTAAAGATGGTGGAACAAGAATACAGCTCTTGATAAGGTTGAAGAAAGGAGCAGGCATGAGCAGAAAGAGTCAAAGGATTTCTGCTTTACTGATACATATACAGGTGAAACTCGAAAAATTAGAATATCGTGCAAATGTTCATTTATGTCAGTATGGCAACTCAAAAGGTGAAACCAATATATGAGATAGACGCATTACATGCAAAGCGAGATATGTCAAGCCTTACTTTGGTATAATTGTGATGATTATGGCATACAGCTTATGAAAACCCCAAATTCACAATCTCAGAAAATTAGAATAGTGTGAAAAGGTTCAATATTCTAGGCTCAAAGTGTCCCACTCTAATCAGCTCATGAATCCATAACACCTGCAAAGGGTTCCTGAGCCTTTCAATGGTCTCTCAGGCTGGTTCAGTAGGAATCACAAGCATGGGAAAGACTGCTGACCTGACAGTTGTGCAGAAAACCATCACTGACACCCTCCATAAGGAGGGAAAGCCCCAAAAGGTAATTGCAAAAGAAGTTGGATGTTCCCAAAGTGCTGTATCAAAGCACATCAATAGAAGGTTATGTGGAAGGGAAAAGTGTGGTAGAAAAAGGTGCACAAGCAGCAGGGATGACTGCAGCCTGGAGAGGATTGTCAGGAAAAGGCCATTCAAAAGTGTTGGGGACTTTCACAAGGAGTGGACTGAGGCTGGAGTTAGTGCATCAAGAGCCACCACACACAGATGGATCCTGGACATGGGCTTCAAATGTCGTATTCCTCTTGTCAAGCCGCTCCTGAACAACAAACAACATCAGAAGCGTCTTACCTGGGCTACAGAAAAAAAGAACTGGTCTGTTGCCCAGTGGTCCAAAGTCCTGTTTTCTGATGAGAGCAACTTTTGCATCTCATTTGGGAACCAAGGACCCAGAGTCTGGAGGAAGAATGGAGAGGCACACAATGCACGATGCTTGAAATCCAGTGTGAAGTTTCCACAGTCTGTGTTGATTTGGGGAGCCATGTCATCTGCTGGTGTTGGTCCACTGTGCTTCATTAAGTCCAGGGTCAACACAGCCATCTACCAGGAGATTTTGGAGCACTTCATGCTTCCTTCTGCAGACGAGCTTTATGGGGATGCTGACTTCATTTTCCAGCAGGACTTGGCACCTGCCCACACTGCCAAAAGTACCAAAACCTGGTTAAATGACCATGGGGTTACTGTGCTTGACTGGCCAGCAAACTCACCTGACCTGAACCCCATAGAGAATCTATGGGGCATTGCCAAGAGAAAGATGAGGGACATGAGACCGAACAATGCAGCGGAGCTGAAGGCCACTATTGAAGCATCCTGGTCTTCCATAACACCTCAGCAGTGCCACAGGCTGATAGCATCCATGCCACGCCGCATTGCGGCAGTCATTGCTGCAAAAGGGGCCCAAACCAAGTACTGAGTACATTTGCATGCTTATACTTTGCAGAGGTCCGATATTGTTCTATTTCCAATCCTTGTGTTATTGATGTCATGTAATATTCTAATTTTCTGAGATTGTGAATTTGGGGTTTTCATAAGCTGTACGCCATAATCATCACAATTATACCAAAGTAAGGCTTGACATATCTCGCTTTGCATGTAATGCGTCTATCTCATATATTGGTTTCACCTTTTGAGTTGCCATACTGACATAAATGAACATTTGCACAATATTATAATTTTTCGAGTTTCACCTGTAAATGCCCTCTCTTCTGTTCAGATTGAGGAGAGAGAATGCTCGGAAGAAGTTCCTTTTTTCTTTGAAAAAAAAAGATTATGGGAGCAACCTAATATGAGTATATAGTTGAAGGTGTCTACATATAAGGAACAGGTGTCAGTATTATGCAGCAAAGTTAATTCCAAGGATCTATGAACAAAGACTGGCCAGATCAGTTCCAAAAAATGCTTTGCCTCAAAGGCCAGAAGACTGATTCTGTTTATCTATTTCAAAAGCTTTTGCTGGTGGGCCAAGTCAACCAGGTGGCCTTTGCCAAAACAAAGGAGGGATGATATATCAATCCATACTAGCTTGCTACCACCCTTCAAACATTTCTGGAAAGAAGATCAAACTGCTGTAGAAAAGATGACAATGGGAAAAAGAAAAATGCTTGTTTCACCATGGTGAAAAAGGAGGCAGAAAACAGAAATGGAAAACAAAACTGAAAATGATTTTTTCTTTAATACAGAAAAACAGCCTAATGACAATACTGCCGAAGAGAGAATTCCCGCCAAGGATTATGCACAGTGCAGGGCAAAGAAAACATTCGTAATAGTGGCTCTGCACAGGTGTATCCCTCATACAAAGGATGTTCAGAGAACATGCTGAAGAAACAAAAGCTCTAGTTCTTGTTTCCCCAAACAAGAAGGAAAGGATTTACAATCCAGACAAGGGAGAAAAGCCGTTCCTCGATAACATTTTGAACCCTATTTTTGCCACCACCCCAAGAAGTTTTCGTAAGTGTTGAATTCTTAAGACAGTCATATTAATCTGTGGCTGATCAATCAAAGATAGATAGATAGATAGATAGATAGATAGATAGATAGATAGATAGATAGATAGATAGATAGTTAGGTTTCATTCTGTTCCCTTAGAGAAAAAGAAGTCAAAAATAACTGAGTTAATGGTACTGAACTGCAGTAAACAGTACAAACATACTTAGAAATATAAGTGTTTGCTTTTTATAAAGGAATTGTGAAGCTGGCTAGTCCCAGTTCCTGGGCAGGATCTCAGTTATTAAAGCACATGATTCATATTTCTTCTGGAAACCACCTATCCCTTTAGCTTGGGTACAGTGCTTTAGCAGCAGTTCCATGCCTGAGAACAGAATAACAATTTACACCGATCTCTGCAAAGCCCTGGACATATGGGATTCTTAAGAGCCTATGAATAGCATCGGTTGATGAAACACTGCCACGTTTCCCATGGACTCAACCACTTTGGTAGGACTGGAAAGCTGCTTTCCCACACCATGGCCTCAAGGCTTTCTTTTTTTCCAGGAACAACATGAATGGTGGGGTGACACCAGACTCCAACGTGGGTCTCTAACTTTCTCCCCTTCTCAAATGATCTTCCCCAATTCCCCCCTTGACAAGTGCTTCTTTCTCCTCTTCTTTCCCATGCATTCTTATTCTTTCTCCTCTTCCCAGATGCCTCTCCTACTTGGTACAGACTTCAGCAGTAATTGTGCTTTTAAGAGGTTCCATCCATGAAAATAGAGGAGGAGGTGTGGAAAGAAGGAAAAAGAAGAAGAGATTTAAGGAAAAAATGAAGCTTCTATTGAAAGGAACAGAGAAGAGTGTGCCCACAACTGGATAGTGGGTGGGGCAAGAGGCTCAGAAGAGACCCTCCCTAGTTTCTTGGGCTGTAAAGGAGACAGAGGGAAGATTGTACTTTCAGTCTTGCAAGATTCTGTCACTGTAGCTTTATAATAAAGTAGAATTATCATTTGGCTGTGATTCCTGTCTGGTTTATCCCACAAGGCTGGCATCAATCTTGCAAGTCTGAAACTACAATCCGCCCCCGCCTGGTCTCCTTTACAGCCCAAGAAACAAGGGCGGGTCTCTTCTGAGCCTCTTGCCCCACCCACTATCCAGTTGCAGGCTACGTTGTCTCTTATCTGGCCTTTCCCTTGGCAGCGTTTCTTTGCCTAGCCTCCCAAGGTCTCTCCCACATACCATTACACATGTCTTCTAGATGTCAAGATCTTTTAATATTACTTGTGGAGAATTATCTTTAAAAACAATCTTCATAAGCCAGTTTATCACTCTTACCTAAAAAAATGGCTTTTTCAGGAGATGGGTGGAGAACTTTTTCTTAAAATGCCTTATTTAAAAAAAAAAATCTAGTAAAGTCAACAATGAGCTGGAGGAATCCATTTCAAAATCTAGGAAAGTATTTTTTGAAAATGATAGAAAGAATAAAAAATCAAAAGGAATCAATAGTAAATACCAAACAAGTTTTTTTTGTTTTTTTTTTACAATACTTACTCTTGAAAAGTTTAGCTTTCTAATAACATGTCACAGTCTTCAGCTTAAGGGGAAATGCAATGGCAAACAATATTTTGGAAATCCGTTTCACTAGTCAGAGGTTTTGCTCGCCATATAGCAAAGAGAAAAATATGTTCTGTCTGCGCTTGTAGCAATTACTGAACTCAAAATATACATTAGTCCCACTGCCTTCGCTTCCATAGTTTTCAAAAAAAGCCATCCAAGACAGAAAATGTTATGGCTGTAAATGGAACTATGTAATAAAATATGCTTCTCTGTTGTTCACTATATTCTCTGAGTTTTTTTAAAAGGAGACAATGCTGTGATGATAAATGAGATACTTTATTTTGGCATTATGTACTTAATGTCGTAAGACTCCATTTAATCGTAGAATGCAGTGCGGCTATTTACAATTGCTTGCAACTTTCATGAAGAGGCATGCCAGGTCCCTGTGCAATTAATTACTCTAAGCTTGGGTAATACTGGAGTTTTTATAAAATACTGTATTATGAAAAACATATAAATTGTGTATTCATGGAGATTCTCTAAGAATATGATCATATATATGTAACAATAGCTAGTGTGTGTCACAAAAAGATCGTATCATTCAATAATTCCTGTTTACCAAGCACTAGATCTAATAAATCATTGCCACTACCACTTTGCTTGCTAGAGAGATATTAAAGGAGATTCATTGTTATTTTTTTAAAATGTGCACCTATGTGTACTACTTCCTCTTCTCTTGTACCGCACCCCATCCCCAAAACAAACAATGCTGTTTACAGATGTTTACAATCAAGCATCTTTTCTACATTTTAAAAACATCCTTATTGAGGGACAGGGACCACCCACAGCCCCAGGGCCACCTCTGACTCCCATGTTTTGCAGCCCTCAATGTCCTTATCACTGTGTTGTTTAATTTCAGCAGGGCAGCTGATGAAAATCACCACCATTAAGACCTGTACCATAAGTCCTACAATAGACTAAACATAGCTTAAAAGAGAAAGAGTTTGTCCTTTATCCAAAATGCTCAGAAAAAGAAGGAAAGAAAAGAAAAAAGAATATCCTTGAATGGCTCTTCAGTTTCCAGATGGATGAGATACCCCAGGTCCTAAACCATGAAGGGCTTTAAAAGTTACCCACCTCTGCCTACTGTGATAGAAAACAAGATTAACTGTATCCATAGAAAGGTAATTGCCTACTGTTTTAATGCACCTTCTTCAAAAACTGGTAAGTATAGACCGTGTAGAGTTGCTGAATTTTTATACCGCAGTTTAATGGGAAACAGCCGTATCTGCAGTGTAGTTGTAAACTAATTTACTCCATTTTTTATAAAGAACAATCCTTCCCACTTCATTTTCAGTTGCTTGTTCCCTCAGGTATATGTCTTCCTCAAGTTTCTTGTACAGGCACCATGCCATTGCAGTTGAATTAAATATAGCATACCAGTATCTGTATTGTAGCTTTCAGGTTGTAATTTGCTTGCATTATTACTTCAAGCATCATGTAGTACACACATTTTAATGACTAATTAATATTACTATTCATGATTAATGTCCATTGAAGCATCAAAGACAAAAGCAAAAAGCCAGTATTAAGACACCAAAAAATGCATTCCCAGAAGGATTTGATTATGACACTGCAATACATTACTCAATGATAAGATTTGCTAATTAATATCCCATGGAGAGAGAACTAGCACTTCCTTCCCTAGAAAAAATGAGACCTGTAATTTTCCAGAGCACAGCAAATTTCATTAGAAATGTGTGCACAGTTAGCCACCTTCCATCTGCATCTTCCATCTGCATCTCTAATATAGCAATTCTGTTCACATTATTGGATGCTGTGTTTTTCTGAGATTCAGTTTCTTCATTCTTGTAAAGGGCTTTCATTGCTTCTAGAGACTGTTTTGTTGGAACATCAAATAACTTATTCCAGTCTTGCAGGTTGCATAAGATTGCTGGGAATATGCAAATCCATACCTATGTAGTGACAATTTTCAAGGGGCTCTGCTCTTAACCTGAACATACTTTGAGAATTTTCATGGATTACATGACATCAAAAGAAAGTTTGCCCATCCTCAGAAATCAAACCAGTCCTGTCTTTCTGACAAGTATACATATTCTTGACTACAGAATTTGAATTAGTCTAATCAGTCAATTATCAGCCTCTTTCTAATCTCACTTTTCCAAGAAAGGAAACCTGTTTCTATTTAAAGATGAGAATCTAGATCTGGGCTTGGCAAAATGATACCCATGCACCCATCAGATCTTTGCTGGCACTCACAGGAAGCACTGCTGATGAGTGAGTTGATGTCAGTGAGCTTTCCATGCTGCTCCTTCTCACTGCTTCATGGAGTGCCTACACAGGCATAATCAAGCTCAAGTGGATGTAGGTGGCAATAGCAACGAGGGGAAAAAAAACAGCACAAGCAATGTGGCAGAAGGTGGTATGGATCACAGGCAGAGAAAAAGAATGCCTCAGTTCATCAAAGCCAGTGGCGCCTTCCTGTTGTGGGAGGAAGGGAGCTGTCACAATGCCTTCAGACTCCTTTCCAGAGCCCCTATCTGCACACGCAGTGACAGCTGCAATGATTAACCTGCTCTTTCTGGGGAAAACTAGGGAGGGTCCCTTCTGATATGCTTTCCTTTTCCTTCTGTGGGCTGAGACACATTTTGCATACTGGTTGTCTAGGCCGTGGCTTTTCCTTTTCCTTCTGTGGGCTGAGACACATTTTGCATGCTGGTTGTCTAAGCTGTGGCTCTTCCTTCTGTCTCCCAAGGTCATTCCCACAGACCATTACCCTTAGACTCTCTTGTATGCTTCTGGTAACCCGTGGTAGGTATTTTGTTTCGCTTGTTTTGTTTAGCTAAAAAGTAACATAATTGTTAGCTAAAGGCTTTCTTGGGAAGGAATTGAACTCAAAAGCTCAGCTCATTGATTTTAATAATTCATACCCCTAAGTCCAGGAAGGTAGGGCTATTAATCAGAGCTACTGAAACAATTCTATTCAACTGTATATCCAAAAGGCATCTAGGCAAAGCACAACTTCCCTCTCCTGCTACACTTACCAGAGATCATCCTGCACAATCCAGAGGCTAATATGCCATAAAAACAGACCCAGTAAATTGTAAAAGAGGATTTTGCATCTCAAATTATTCCTGAGAGCCCAAATTAATTCTTAACCAGATGCCCAGTTTGCCTTTTAGGACCCACTATTTTACCAAGTTCTGTTAGGATTGATGGAAAGAGAATGCTAAGTTCTCAAGAGCAAGTTTCTAATTATTCATATATGAGAAAGGTTAATTTTAATATTTCCATTCAGGTGCTATGTTATATGTTCAAAAATATTTCTTCTAGCATTTTGCTGATCATGCCTAAAAGTCCTGCCTAAGCACTCTTATACTTATTCAAATTTCACTATACAGGTAACTTGGTATTTCATCTCTTGTTCAGCTTGATGAAAACTATCAGTATTAACCCACAGGACTTCTTATTAATTAATCTAATTTATTAAAGGTGTGTCTCTTAATATTCCTTACTTAAGCCTGAAATACCATTAAAGGAACAGCAATCCAGTTTGGAATAACAATCACTGAGGTTCTGGAATGTTGTGTCCTCGGTCCTTCATTGTTTGCCCCAGAATTTAGATGCTTGCACAAAGCTACATAATCAGAAACTTTGCTTTCTGGTTCCTCTTCTTGGGGAAGGGAGGGAGAAGAGTTCCACATCAGCTATTGGTATGTAGTGATCACAATTTGTTCAACAGATTGATGATTCAGTCCAGATTATACAAGGCAAACTCTGTGTGAAATAAAGATTAGAGCAGGGATAGGCAACACTTTGCTCACAGGCATCAGCATAACTGTGAACTCCTGTCCTCGTGCCAACCAACAGGCCCCAATTGACTTCCATGTTTTGATACCTTAAAAAAAATGGGGGGGGTTGGCAAGCTGCAAACTAAAGAATCATCTTTATTTACAGACATGCCTCTGAGCCCAACCTCAGAGCATTCTTAGTAAACAAAAATGGTGAGTGTTTGCTGCCTAATAATGCTTTATTTGAAACTCTGTCCACCTCTCCAGAAAAAATATCAAATTAGAGTAGCAGTACACCCCACAGCAGCCACCGTGTAAACAGACACTACTTCTTCATTGCATACCCATACCACACTCAAAACTCAAATGTGTCTACTGGCCCCAAAATATTACCTACCTGCAGTAACTTGTAAATGCCCTGTCCTTGTCACTGGCCCCAAAATATCTGCCTTGTAGTACTCTATAAGTGAGCTGCCTAAGGCATTGGACAGTTTACAATTTTACATTGTCTGTTCTATATAATTGCTGAAAATGATCCAGAGGCCTATCTGCAACAATATAATTAAATATGAGGCAGGAATTTAAAGTGTTATCTTCCTGAATGAGTGTGTCTCTGGAGCTAATGGAAACTTGAATAACATCTGAAGAGTCGCAGGTTCCATACATCTCATTTTCAGTCCCAAATCTGTATCCCTTCAAATATTTGGATTTGTCTTTCTCCAGTGATACACTTTCAGAAATCCTTGAGGTAGGCCAACTCTCTTTGAATTTCAAGGGAAGATTAATGGGACCTTTCATCCACAATAAATCCTATCACATCACAAATCATGGGGGACTTAAGCCAAGGTCAGAGGAAAACAAAACTGTCCTGCTTACCTTTGGGACAATCTCATCAGGTCAGTTTGAAAACTGATTTCCAGTGCTTCTTAGGTCAGGAATCCTTTCAAAAAACACAGACTGAGAACCGTAAGCAGGCAGATGCTGCATGCTGGCTGGGGAATTCTGGGAGTTGTAGTCCACACATCTTAAAGTTGCCAAGGTTGAAAAACACTGCTCTATATCCATCAGCCAGGAGCAATGCCTCCCTCCAGTACACACAGCACATTATTCCTCCTCTTCCTCTTCTTCTTTATTTTAGCTGTTCACATGCTGGCTGGGGATTTCTGGGAGCTGAAGTCCACCCATCTTAAAGTTTCCAAGGTTGAAAAACACTGCGAGGAGCAACAGGTAGTCCTCAGTTAACAACTGTAATTAGGACCAGGAACTCCATCGCTAAGTGATATGGCTGTAAAGGGAAAAATCAACAACTGTGTCGACTTATGATGGCAGTTCCTGCAGATCCAGTTGTGGTCATTAAGCAAATCACACATGGCTGTTAAGCATGACATCACATAACTGACTTGTACTTCCTGCAGGCTTCCCCACTTTCAGATCAGTCTCAATCTTATCAAGTAACATGTGTTCCTCTTCCATAACATCTTTTAAACATAGTCTATCTATAGAGGCAGACATTCTTAAAATTAACTTCTGGGTCCATTGTTCAAAAATACCTTCAATATGTCCAATGTTAAAACATTTTGTTTCACTGTGTATTTGTAAGTCAAATTTAAGTGTTCTTCTCCTTTAATTGTAATCTTTAGTTCCTTCTGGTTCCCTCTAGTGTCCATCCTTCAAAGCCCCATTCCATCATGTGTGATTTTTTTTTTTTTAAGAATTCAAACAAAAGCATTTTCCCACAGGAAGGATTCCTATAATTAATTTAAAACTTCTTTCGCTAAGGGTTGAAGGAAACTCACCTGGAGTTTTCAGACTTGTTGATCCAAAGGTTCCTAATAGCTCAAAAGCAGTTAACAAGCAATTTCCAAAAGTGATTAGAAAAGGAAGCATGTGAAGCGTGTCCTTTTAAAGGCACTGACCATGGTTTGAGCATGATGGCTATTTCCTCATCTCCCAGAGCTCTAAACCCACCGGAGACCACTCTCTTGCAGTCTTCTCGTGAGCAGCAACTATCTGGAGCACTTGTGAGCAATTTCAAGTCCTCTCCTTGTCCAGAGAAGAATTACAAAGAGCCAGTCCACTCACCGGTCTTGATTCCTCTACAGTCGTCAGCTCCATTTTTAGCGGAACCGTCTTCATTATTTCTTCCCTGGAAGTCCTGATGCTTGATTTTTGAATGTATGTATAAAAAATGAGCTCCAGGGAAAAGAAGGAATGGAGTACTAAAACATAATATTTCTCAGCCGAGGATATATCATGGGAATTGATGTAAGCCATTATAATTCACTAATTCTGTGTTGATTTTTTTCTCCCAGAACATACTTTATTATCCACTTAACACTTCCAGCAAAGATCCCTGAGTAATCCCATTTCCTCTTCATTTTATTGTGCATGGTTTGCTTCCATCTGCCTGAAAAATGCTTGTCATTTGGAGTGCTATTCCAGAGAGAACTTCTGCTCTATTGCTTGTCATGTGTTTCTGTGATGTGCCATAAAAGATGTTGCAATTCATCTACGGTATGCCTTAGAAAGGGATATTTCTCAGATTTCTACTGCTAGTTAGACAACATTTGTACAGTGCTGATTAATCCAATACAAAACTGATTTATATAATGTTGTAATTTATAGAAATATAATAATATTGCCTCTTTTTCTTCTTAATTGCATTTTAGATGAACATTTTATTAAATTGTTGAAACTGACAACTTAAACAATTGTCTCTGATGATAATCTGTCTTCCAATATATCTTATCATATGCATATAATCTTTTAAAGACCACGGTCTTCCAGTATAATAAAATATTTATTATGAACACTTTCGTCATAAATTTATGGAACTAATCCTATTTGTACCTTTGTGTTTCTGTTTCCATAGGTATAATTGAGAGTTCTAATTAAACTAATATAATCCAACTAATCAAATATACTATTATGCACATCTTTTTTTTTTATTTGCTTCTTTTTGATACAGAAGGCCATAGAGCTACCAATGTCAACAGAGAAATAAATATAAATAACCAAGCCATCCCATTAACACAAATAGGATGTGTTTTATATGGAGGAATAAATGAAAACACTGGAAAAAATTAAGACACATCAAATTTGAATTACACAATACAGAGAAGTATTCATCCACTTCATATATACGGTCTGTCATTTAAACTATGTATATTCCTCAAATATCAGTCTCCAAGCCTCAAACCAAACAACTTTTTAAAATCGGGAGAGCTTCAAAATCACTTTGTGATACAAGTGGCAGAATTCTGTAGTTCCAGAAGAAGCTATAAAAGCCACACTGTCCCTTATTAGTTCTTAGACATGTATGAAATTTATTTGTGGCCAATATATATGGATAGACTATGGTACTTGCATTCTTTTAATTCCCCTCATAGAAACAATCTGGAATAATCCGACAGAAACTACGGGGAAAGGAGATAGGAAAATTGAAGCAAGGAAAAAATTGAAAGCTCTGCTGATGGCAAAACAATGATGGTTTGGAGGCCAATGAAGATACATTGCTTCATTGCATAAATTAGAATGCCACCTGCTCTTAGTGGTAGCATTCTAATGATGATCCTGGACTTACAGTAGGGCAGGAAACAGTGAAGTTATTAATACAATATGAGATGAGTAAGAATGAAATTTGCCAAGCCAAAGGAAGTGGAGAACTTCTAAATTATAACATACTAGATTTTTCTCTGTCAAAACTCAGTCAGAAATGATGAAATTATGGGATTAGTCTTTTTTTTAAAAAACTAAGTATTAATTAAGGTATCAATGTGTGAAGTATTAAAGTATCAATGTATTGTCGAAGGCTTTCACGGCCGGAATACGATGGCTGGTGTGGGTCTTTTGGGCTGTGTGGCCGTGTTCTGGAAGTTTTGGTTCCTAACATTTCGCCAGCATCTGTGACCGGCATCTTCAGAGGGCAGGAGCACAGACAGGAGCAGTTCTGTCTTCTGCTCCTGTCTGTGCTCCTGCCCTCTGAAGATGCCGGTCACAGATGCTGGCAAAACGTTAGGAAACAAAACTTCCAGAACACAGCCACACAGCCCGGAAGACCCACACCAGTCAAAGTATCAATGTGTTAAAATTAAATTGATTTCATTTGTATAAATTCATTAAATTTGTAGAACTAGGGTAGCAAGTACTCTTTTCCATTTCTTGCATTTTTACTATGCTCATGTTTAAAATCAAAAAAGATAAATATATTAATATAACTCCAGGAAGTCACCTGGGTTGCTTAGCTTCACTATTCATCTATCCTCTCAAAACCATGAATTAATAATTCAATATCTATGTTTAAGAGATTTAGGGAAAATCTCTGATTAGATCATTAATACCAAAAGAAAGATACTGTCCCCCAAAAAACATTTATATTTATTTAGAGATTTCTATAATTTAAAAATCCCACCATTTAATATTGTATGAATATTTGTCAAAGCAGATGTTTCCTCAAGATACAGAACTATGGGACAAATAAACACTTAATCCACTGAAGACTTACTATTCCATCCATGAACTAGACACAGATTTAGACAGATAAACAGATCATGACTAAGTTAATGCTTACAAAGGACCTCATCTAAGTATAAATGAAGCCTTTATCCATCCATTGAACCCAATGCCTACCTATTTACTTTAAGTGTAACCATCTTAATTTATTTATGCCATGAAACATGTGAAAGAAACTACAACAAACTACTTTACTTTCAAACACTAGCAGCCTGGCATAAAATCAGCTATCATCAGTACAAAGGAACAGATTAAAAAGTCACAAACTTTAAAAATAAGTCTACCCATCCATCACATGCCAGAAACATAGTTTTCTTGATTTCCACCAAGACAACAAAGTCTTCATGGAGGGCTACCATAATATTCCTATGCATCTGATGTGATAATTTGCAGTCCACAAAATGGCTGAACCACATTAGAATTGTTAAGTCTGTAAAATGCCACTATTTTCTACATAGTTCTCTCAATGGCAATCTTGATTTAATAAATCACTTACTTAATTATTATCAAATACTAATCATTGTCATTTAAAGAATACTATCCATTGTGCTTACTCATAACGTATCAAACTTCCACAGCAAAATACATAATTAATAAATAAAAATACATAATTATAAATATATATGGTATTTTTGTCAGAACTGGAAGAATAATATTGATATAAGTTAATTTAATATTCAGGCCTATATTATTCACATGTTTCTCTCTTTTGTGGAATATATAGGGGGCACAGCTCTCCACAACTGGTTCACACATATTATAGAAATCAACCTACATCAGAAATATCAAAATTATTTTTGATATTTAGTGAATAGCAAGATAACATTTTTTCAACTGCAGCTTCTGTCAGAAGAACTATAAGGTGATACTGTACACAGATAATAGTTCAGGATTGGGGAAAAATCTATGCAATTACAAATCACTCTCAAACAACAACCACGACATAATCAATACAGATCTACTTTACAAGACATGTTATTTTGTGTATTAAGCTATACACCATAATTTACAAACCATAGTGGCTAGTATATATAAGCAATAGTGGCTAATTTTTAGAAACATACTGTAGTATATTCATTCAATAAGTAAAACATAAGGTAGTTCCTTTTGGCTTAGCTTCTTATATGAAACCAGCTATAGAGTGACTGAATTCTTAATAATTTACTGCATAATTATCCATCCAAGTAATACTAAACCATAATTTATCACATGTTTGAATAGAAATAAGTCATGACACTTGTTTCCTTCTCCTATATGGCATGAACTGTGACTATTTTGCTTCCTTCAAATATGTAGTATTTTTCTTCAATAGTTGAGAAAGACGTTTATAATTATATATTCTTAAGAGTTATTAGTTGCAGCATTTAAAAAAACTCAATAAAGATCTGCAGTGAAGCTTGATTCAAGACTTCCTATTATATGCAAATTTTAAAAGGTCATGGTTAAACTTATTACAGGGAGTCCTCTACTTACAACCACTCATTTAGCAACCATACAAAATTACAATGGCACTGAACAAGGGGAACTTACAACTGGTCCACAAAGTTGCAGCCATCACAGTGACCCACAGTCATGTGATCGCGATCTGGGCACTCGAGCGCCTGTCTTGCAATTATGACGTTGCAGTGAGCCACAGTCACATGATAGCCATTTGCAACCTTCCCCGCTAGCTTCCCACAAGCAAAATCAATGGGGAAGCTGCCAGGGAAGGTTGCAAGTTTTTCTCCCAAGAAGCTCCGCTACAGAGTATGAGATCCCAGAGATCTTGTACTCTGTAGCACCCCACCTGCCTACTCTCTGTAGCACATACCCACCTGCAGCACCCCCTATTCTTCTGCCCGCACTTCATAGTGCATGCCTGCCCGCAGCATCCCCTGCCTGCCTGCCCACCAGCCCACCCATGCTCCCGGTGCCAACCCACAGCTCTTACCTGCCTGCCTGGGCCCTCGCTAACTTGCCCGTGCTCCCTAGCACCCTCCCACAGCAGCCCCCCAATGCCCACAGCACTCATGCACCTCCCCATGCTACTTGCCTGGGATTCCCACCTCTTCCCGCTCAACAATCTGTATGGTCCTAAAGTTATGACAGCAACTAGGAATGCCAAGACTGCTGTCACTAAGTGATGTGGTCGTGTGACGTCATGCTTTACAACTGTGTTGCTTAGTGATGTCAATCCCAGCCCCAATTGCCATTCTAACCTGAGGACTAACTGTACCTTAAAACCTGGAATCATTCATGGTTTGAAAGAAGTGAGCAATCAGCCCCAGCCTTTCACGCTACCTCTAGATCTTGCCAATCATGTGACATCACATGCTTCTTTTTGTATCAATGTTTTAAATATATTTTTTCCCCCTTAGTAATAATGGTAAGATTATTAATGTAACAGATCCCTAATGTTTATTGATTAATTTTTAGGGATCCTGACCTCCTTCCATTAGAAGCCACAGAGGTTGCTCAGGCAGGACTTTTCTGATGCTGTTTGCTGCCAAAATTCTACCACATCATCCATCCCAGCCCGTTCAGTTTTCTTGATATCCATAACTTTTCCTTGCTTTAGCCGCCCAAACATTTTGCAATGAATAGTGATCCCCAAAACACTTCCCTCTCTTTCAAATAAAACTCTTTTAATCTTTCAAATAAAAAGAAAGGCCACTGTAGTAACATCATTAACCCTTTTTGTTTTCTGCTGTCGATGTCTAGCTGTGCATACACAGAACAAAAGCCACAGACAGCTCTTTAAAAAGCAAAAGCTAAGTCACAATGAGCGAATAGTTATTATTAAAAGAGTGGCCGATAAAAGAAATAGTAGAGGTAGTTACTCCTGAATAAATTGATGCTTGAGTGAAATGAGTATTTGACCAACAATACATAATAATAGCAATAATAATATTTATAATGACAGTAATTCAAGGATTTTTTAAAAAAATTTGTGTGGGTGATGTTGATTATTGCACTGTACTAGTAATCTTTTTAGGATTAAAGAATATGGATATACAATGGGAGACGCTGACACTGGAAGCAATGTGTGATATGTTTTTAAAGAAAATTATTGTTGCACTGCACCATTAAAATCTGTCTTTTGAAAGACTAAATGATAGTTTAGAAGGTGCACTAGCCGTAGGTGACTCTCACAACAAAGCAGGCGTAATAGGCATATCCACTTTTCAGGAAGCAACATTAAGCAAAGCATAAAAAAGGATTAAAAAATAGTAAGCCAAAGAAATTAAAGAGGTGAGATAAGAAAAAAAAAAAAAACTGAGTTAAAACCAGTTTATACCAATATCGTTCTCAATACCGCACAATGGCTCTTTATTATTGCAAACAATCCTTGTTTTTACTGTGTCCATCTCCTGCTTCATACGCTACCTTTTGCAAACCCAGAATTAGTTTACCAGCAGTTTTAAGGGGCTGCTGGCTTTGTGGGAATCTGAATTACAAAAGCTACAGATAAAAAAAAATATGCTTCTGTGTAAGAATTTCTCCATAATTTCCAGGAATGCTTTCAGGATCAAAAATTGACCAACATTAACTTTTTTGTACTATTTTATATTAGGGCATTTTATGCTAGTGGCAGGAATATATTTGAACTAGTTCTATGGAGAACAATAAGGACATGAAATCAAGTTTCCAAACTTCCAGAAGAGGGGAGGAATCACTCTTGCTCTTGAGAATAACTTACAAATGTGAGTTATTTTCCAACCTAATGGTAGCAAAGAATTATCTCTAAGCAAGATTAACAGATAAAACTTGTGGAGAATTGCCTGAGAAGAACAAGATACTACTCTGTCTCTCCTGACATATGGAAGTAATCAAGAAATAAATGCCGTCATTCCACCAATGCCACCTTCTTTTGCTAAAGCCCTACATCCTTCCACAAGACCAGCCCTTGAACTGATTGAAAAGTACCTTCAACTACAAAAAGACTGTCTATCCCTGGTTTAAACATTTAGAAAGCCATGCAGGAATCTTGGAATATTTAACTGTCTTGTTTAATAGGGAAGAGTCTAAATCACAGGTAAGAAGAAAAGTGGAATCAGCTGAATGCACATTCAGTCCTGGTTTTTCCTTCAGCCTGGTTGGGAAGAGAAGATTGGAGTTGAGACAAAGAAAGGATTGCACTTAAGCCTTATACTTTCAAGAGGCTTTTTTCTGCACATAAAACAAAACCATGGTTTAATATTGGGCTGGGGTACAGTATCTAGCTGCAAAAACTAGGTAACAAAGAGAGAGACCAAATTCTGTCTCTCTACTATCGTCCAGTGGTTGCTCAAATTTGCAATCCAGAGATGGTATTCCTACTATCACATTGAGATGAAGTCATATTCTTACCTTTTCCTCTCTCCTATTCTGTCTTCAAATGGCCTATGGTATTTTAAAATGTTTTAGGGTACAAAGACACAGTCTAAAATGGTAGCCATTCATGGATTTTATTTTACTTTTGGGTCGCTTGTTTTAATGAAACAAAATGCCACTGACATTTCAAGATTTGAAATGCAGGTTTTACATTTTATAACCTGCCCTCAAAAGTACAGATATTTTGCTATTATTTAAGTGTTTCAGGCACTGGAAAGGCTTTTTTAAAATCCAATCTGAGACTGTTTCTTCTTTTTCTCCTCCTATTTGGTAGAAGTGCAAACAGACGAGTAGAATAAAAATGGGGGGAGGGAAATTTTTTTGAACTATCACACACATAAACCTCAGTAGCACAATTCATTTCTCTGATCTTGAAATCACAACTTGAAATCAATAATGTGAAACTTTTAATAGACCACTTTAAATTAATGGATCATAATGAAATCTGTACCAACCCTTCATCAGAAGAGAGCTATGGGAAACAGAAGAAACTGATAGAGAAATGAAGATTTCTAAAAGGAAACTTCAAGGAAACTTTAACTCTAAACAATAAGCATGAACTACCACTTTGTATCAGACCTCATCATCCAATCTTCTCCAGCCTGATGTCTTCTGGATGTTCTGGAACTATAAATTCAGGCATGGATTTGGTGTTGCAGTCCTAACACATCTGGCTGGGGAAGGCTGTTCTATTCTATTTCATTTCAAGATCCAGTAAGGTTATGAACATTTTCCTCATACAAACTGAAATTACACATTATGGTTTGGCATAAAATTAATTTAACAAGCAATATGTTTATTAAGTTTACAATTATAATACAGGCTGCTAAGCATCAGAACGAGTTAAAAACTGAATACAGATAAATATAGAATTTAGATTAAATATATATAATCACATAAACACTACTTTATACAAACAATGAGTTCTGTGGAATTCCCTGTTCAACATTCAAATTCACAAGTCTTTTCTACTGCAATCCATATTAAAGTTTTTTCTTGGTGTTAAATATTTTAAAGCCTACAGCTAGTTTTAAGTATTATACTGGCAATGATACTGTAATTGTAATGCTATAATTTATTGTTATTGGAATTTATACTAATTACAATTTGGTATTTTCAATGTTTACATATTTAAGTATATTTATTATATTGAGATCTTTTCTGAGAGCTGTTTTGTGAAGACATCCGACTTAAAAGATAACCATAAAATACTTTGCATTTGCCTTCAACTGTAGGATTCAAGTCTTCCAAGCAACAACTTTCTTTGTAGGACTTAATTGGAAGGAAGGAAGGAAGGAAGGAAGGAAGGAAGGAAGGAAGGAAGGAAGGATTAATTTCAATACTTCTATAATCATTCCTATATTCATTATTCCCAGGAAGAAGCTGCTTCTTCAGGCATTTATTCAAATGGCAGCATCTTTTATATCATACAATTGTTTCAAGGAAACTGAAATTTATTCTCCTTCACAGTAACTTCAAACAGCTTTCTGTCTCCAAAATAAAACATGTGAACAATTTAAGAGAATAAATAGTTTTATTCTCTTCCTCTTTTTACATTCATGAATAGGTAGAAAAAATAGCTAAAAGATAGTCATTTTAGGTGAAATTGAAGTATAATTGCAAATAGTACTATACCCTTTCCCCCAACAATATGAAATTATTTGATTTGAAAATTAACACTGCATATTCGTAATTTAAAGCAATGGTACCTCATTAAACAGAAGCTACGGTACAAAAGGCCAAGCAAATGAGAGTATATATGGAGGTGAAATATTAAATAATTATATTTAACTATAATTTATATACTTAGTACTTTATATACTTAAATTATACTGAGGTCCTCCTCCACCAAAAGAGGTGAGATGAGCCTCGAGAAAGGAGAGAGAGCTTTTTCTGTGGTGGCACCCCATTTATGGTATCCCCCGACACCCCCCTCCAAGGCTTATTGGTGCCACATTAGCATCCTCTGGCACTAGGTAAAGACCTTTCTTTTTCCCCAGGCATTTAAATTGGCTCTTATTTAAAAGATAATTAATGTGTTTTCATTTGTATTGTTTTAGATTTTGGATGACCACCTTGCTGCTGCCTAGTTTATATAGTGCTTTTATTTTGAATTTTCTTTTATTTATTTATTGCACATGATTTATTCAAATTGCATTTTTATGCTTGTTTTATTGTAAACCACTGAGAGAACTTTGGCCAGGAGTTTTAATAAACTTTTAAATTTAAAAGTTTTAATAAATTAAAAATTACAATAAAAAATAATAATTTAGCTCTTGTCTGGTGCAAAGTTATATTTACCCCCAGAATCAGGATATTTACAATTCTACAGTCTCAATTTCATAAATTATTTCAGGAGAAGAAGTGACTCGAAGAATCAAAATAGATATTTTTGACCCTGACTCAAGACTGAACTGCCTATCAACACGGTGAATAAGAAGTGAAATCTAAAAATACTATATTACCGGGGCAGGGAGAGGGGTTACACTGCAATGAGCATACATGATTATATTATCAACTCCCATTAATATATGCTGTATATTTAATTTCAAGTTTCAATGTGGAATAAATGCTAGGCTGTTTACAAAATGCATTCTGATAGACTGAAGGTTAAGACATTTGTGCCAGAAAATGAACATCACTTTGAGAACCATGATCAAATTTTATGGATTATTCAATATTCCAACCATTTTGTTTTGTTCTGTTCAAAAGCAGAATGGAACATAGTTTACATGCTTCCAGCAGGCATAATAAAAGAAAACTTTTATTTACAGTGAGTGACCAGCAAAGTAGCTACAACCCTAAAACAACGCATAAAGCAGGCTCAAATACAGTAAGACCAATAAAACCATCACAGAGACCTGCCAGTTAAAATTTACATGTATAAGAAGTAAACAAGAGAGAACAAAATGTAACAAAACAAGAGAATAGATAAAACAACAATACAATTTAGATAAAATAGCCATTCCTTGTTTATCTCCGTTAGCAACCATTCCCAAATAGGACAATAATAAAAAAATTCATTTTCCAACCGATGTGCGCATTTACGACCAAATTTCGTGCATCCGACAACAAAAGCCTTCAATGTGAAACTGATTGCAGCCTGCTCAGTTTCAGGCAGCCGCGGGAGCTGGCTGGAGGATTCTAATCAACTAATTAAGGTCACAGAGCTGAGCTTGTTAACTTGCGGTTAACATCATTTAGGAATGTGCTGTGCTGTGGAGAAAAGCAGCTCAGGAAGTGATAGCTTGTTTAAGCAATCTCTCCTTCCTGTGAAGGGGCAAAAAAAAAAAACAAAACAGGTTGGGTACAGTACACCTACAACAGAACTTTATCTGAATGAGATGGCAGCAGCTAGAGTCACTGGTCTGAGATGGGCAGCGATATAAACTGAATAAATAAAAATAAACTAGTGATCTTCATAGCATCTGTCTCTCTCTCCCCCCTCTTTCAGTTACATGTCCACTTAACGACCATTTCGTTTTACAACCAAGTTACTGGAATAGAACTCAGTTGCTAAATGAGAAGAGGGTGTAAAAGAACTTCCTTGTGACATCGTTCCAGGATTAGGACACCTTAAAGCAGTGTTTCTCAACTTCAGCCACTTTAAGATGTGTGGAATTCAACTCCCAGAATTCCCCAGCTAAGGTTGAGGCTAAGGTTGAGAAACACTGCCTTAAGCAATAACTTCTGCTAAGAACTTGGCAACTCTGTTTGTAATAACAGGGTTCCAGTCTGAGAGTAGAAAACAAACTACCTCTCCCTCATTAAAAAGTTAACCTCTACTAGGAGATGGTACAGGTATACCAGCATGTAACTTCTTGTAGAAGGGACAATGAAGAAATATGTGCACTAAGTTCTCAGTTTCATTCTGTCCACAGGGACAGTTTCTCTCATTAAATGGGATTTGATGAAACCTCCCATCAATACTACCAAGGGTAGAACGTTAAAGAGGACCAAAATGAAGGCTGTACCATGTGCTTAGCAAATCCAATGGAACTGACAGTTTGCAGTTCTAAAAGGTCTCCAGGAAGGAACCCACTCTTGTAGCTTGCCTGCAGCACTCAGACCTGTCTGATGTGCAACAGTGAAGACTCCTTGGTGAATCTACTTTTCTCTAGGCCTAGAGATAGCAAAGAGTGGATAGGAAGGCCACAATAACACAGGTCAGCTATGATTTTTACTTTCCATATTGATCCAAAATCATCAAGAAGAATTAGTGGGGCCACAGAAAATACAAGTTTGAACCAATAAGAGAGACGGAAAACCTAGACCCTTGCTTCCAATGGAACCATTCCTGTTTCCATGCAAATTAGAACATTTGGAACACAACCTGGAAGAGTGCTTGCAAAAACTTAGATTGGACAGCATCCAGGGCCTTTAGATCACTGTTAGTGCAGATCTGTGCAGCTGAAGCATTTGGCACAAAGATTTAACTTTAAGCAGTTTAATGGCTGCACATAGGCATCTAGCTAATGGTTAGTACTACAGGTAGTCCCCAGTTTAAGAATGAATTCCATTCCCAAGGTCTGTCCTTAAATCAAATTTGTATGTAATCCAGAACAGTATTATTGTATAATACTGTATAAGTAGTACTGTGTAATTAACTCAAAGCACTGTGTATTTAACTCGAATCACTGTATATATAACTCAAATTTTGCTACAGTAGGCTCTGTTCTTAACTATGGGTCATCTGTAAACCAGGTGTTCTTAACCTGGGGAATACCTGTATTGGGGGCAACTTAAGGAAAGAAAGACTACAGAAGCAACTGTCTTCTTTATGTGCTTTATTAACACTTGAAATGCTAGCAGAAAAGGCAGCCTCCTCTACATTTTCTTCTGCCGTTAGACTCTCTTGAAAAGAAGTTCTAAGAAATATTTTTCTACTTTTTAAAGATGTTTGTCAATTGTTTACATGCAAAGGCAGAGAAAAATAGCTGCCCGTAGACTGTACACTGAACTCCGTTAGGGGTCTGATTGCTTTTTTGGTTTTGCAGTCCATCTACAAAAAAACCCACAAAAAAGGATTGTCAGCCAAGTGATGCATACAACTACCTTTATGTAGTGGCTGGACAGAAAATGACTTAGTAGATAGTATAGGGCAGTTTTAAGACAGCCCTGGATACTTAAAATCCAGCATGGGGGGGGGGGGGGAACAAAAATAAATCTCAAGTGCAGCCAACTATGAGATTAAAGAAGGTTGGAGAGCACACTGCTTGACTAAACACATTTTGTGCTCTCTTCAAGTACCTTCAAGCCTCAAATCCACCTTCTGGCTTCAAATGTCCTCCTTTTTTAGACATCTCCCCCCCCCCCCCCAAACTACCTTTACCCATTTAATCTTTTTCTCTTGATCTGAGAAAATGCAATATAAAAATGTGTAGAAATAAGCTTCCCATAGTTCACTTGCAAGGAAGTGCCACGATCCATCAAAATGAGGTAGAAGCATCTGGGAAACAATAAATGGTGCAATTTACTTTATTCCTGATCCTTTCTTTTATTGCAGAAAAAAAAAAAGCATTTTACACATGTACTTAAAACTCTAAGAGGTTTGCTACCATTTCATATTACATGTGACCTAAGAATCACCGGCTGAAAATAGTCAAGCTTTAGCCAGGACTTCCATTTCCACATTGTATATCATTATAGAAAAAGCCATTTCTTTGTTGCATTTACTTCTATCAACTAAAGTTTTAATGAAGGGCTTTCATTTTGGCATTCAGCACTCAAAGAAGCCAACACTGAATTTGCTATGAAGATAGATGCCAGAAAATCAGTATGGATATTTAGAGCAGCCTCCTCCTGATCCAGCTGAGTTAATTATAAGATCTTGCAAAGGCCAGGATTTTAGGTTCTCGTGAGATTAAGAAAGGCTGTGGGAATTGCAACTGTTTACAGGACTATGAACATTCCCCTATGCCATTTTCATGACAACTGGGATTGTCAGCAGGTGTTCATTTATAAATTAAAATTAAAAACAACTTACAAATCAAAATAAAGTCATTAAAAATTACAAATACCATAGCACTTAGAAAATTCAAATCTCTCTGCTAATCTTTTTCCTGTCAAGATGGACACACATCTTGTCTCCAAAAAACCCACACCACCAATGAGGTCAAATATCATTTCAATACTTTTGAAATATTTCCAAATTTGATTAAAAGAAATATTATACAGTACCTAAAATGCTGTATGTTATATACTGTAAATGTGAGCCTTTCCTAGGATAGTTTTTAATTTGGGGGGGGGGGGGGGGTTCAATTCAGTTTTGGCTCCTGGCAACTGCCTGGACAGTGCATGCATTTTGAGAGTGGTTTTACCTTGCCTTCTTCTTCCTAGGGCTGAGAGAGAGAGTGACTGGCCCAAGATCACCCAGTCAGCTTCGTACCTAGATCACCCAGCTAGCTTCATGGTCCTCCAGCTTCTAGCCTGGTGCCTTAACCACCACACCAAGTTGGCTCTCTTCTCATAATTTAAGAGTACTGAAAGCCAGTGGTGGGATACCTATTTCCTACCACTTCTGAGCAATTGACATTGTAGCTGCAACCAGCATAAATCTATCCTTGGCTTTATTATTTTTAATTTGTCTTATTTAAACCATAATAAGAGACATACTACTGATGTTGCTGGAACTGATCCTATTTGTCTCCTTAAAGGTTGCCCTCCAAAACTGCTGGATTTTTGGATTCACCAAACATGTCAATATGTTCCAACATCAGCAGGTACTCTATTGAGGACCAGATTTTTTTTTTCCACGTTCACAAAACTGGTCATGGAGTTATGTTTTTCATCTTCCTTTGGGAGGCAACGGCTGAATGTTCATAGAGGAAACAATGGGACTAAATTATCACAACTTGGGAATTTGAAAGGGAAACAAGGCTAATACCCAAAATGGCACACAAATGTTCTATATCAAGTCCAATAGGGAATTAGCCAGCACATTTTAGACAACTTGTTGATATAAGTTTTTAAAGCTTTTATGCAATTGATTTTTATATTATTTAAATTAGTAAACTGCTTTTTTTTTTCCTTTTTTTTTTTTTGCTGTTGTAAGATGCTGACAGCCACTGGGATTAGCAGCATAAAAATGGGTAAATAAATAAAATATGAAGTCCTGTTTGCATTTTTTTTATCCTATCTGAACCTTTAACGAATCCACAGAAATTCAAGGCATCAACAAGGACAAAGGAGAGAAAACAAACCAGAAATTATCAAACAAGCCATACTTATTTTTATCACATGCCAGAGTGACTGGCTAGGTTTGCATAATACAGTAAATCACAAACTACCAACCATATTTTAGCTTAGCAAGTTGCCTGAACCCACCCTGCACGGCTAATTTACGGTTCAAAATCTACTGAGACTCATATAAACAAACTGAGAAAACCATATTAATATTAGCCACACATAAATGTATTGTGCAAATAGCCACTCTTGTTTGTTTGACAAATTATGCTACTATTAAGGTATAGCTTAGCATGAATACAATGGCATGGGACTATTGGCCTGGACCCCCATCAGTTTCATATGTGTCTGATTAGCTTATTATGTTGATTGGTTATGTCAATAAACAATAGTGCTGTAAATGATATATTATATTCTAACTCAATAGCCCAGAAATATGGCCAAAATATGCGCTCTGAATTGTGGAATCTCAAAAGCACAAGTCTGAAGAGAAAAGTAAAGAGCAAACATAGGATTCATGCAACTATAGAAGAATGAAACTAGATAGACTAACAAGAAAGCAGGAAAAAGAGAAAAGAGGAAGGAATGAACACTGTTCTGGGAACTGGCAGTATAGAGAATAGGAAGAGAAAGAAGCAAGTTAAGACAAAGGAAACATAATGAAACACACACACACATGCGTGTGTGTGTGTGTGTGTGTGTGTGTGTATGTATGTGTGTGTGTGTGTGTGTGTGTGTGTGTGTGTATATATATATATATATATATATATAAAATCCCCTCTCACCTCTATGGTGGTATGCATCTTCCTCAATCTCGGGACCTCTACCAGAGGCCTGGGAGTTTGAGGGTTCTGCACAGTATCTTAGCTGTTCCTAGCACTGCACTCTTCTGCACAGAGAGCTCGGATGTTGTTCCTGGGATCTGTTGGAGCCACTCTCCCAGCTTAGGAGTCATGGCCCCAAGTACTCCTACCACCACTGGGACCACTTTGGCCTTTACTTTCCACATCCTCTCTAGTTCCTCCTTCAGGCCCTGGTACTTCTCCAGCTTCTCATCCTCCTTCTTCCTGATGTTGCTGTCACTTGGCTCTGCTACATCTATCACCATTGCTGTCTTCTGGTCCTTGTGTACTACCACAATGCCTGGTTGATTGGAACCTAACCTGATTGAGGAAGTCATATACCACCCATTGGGGTGAGAGGGGATTATATGTATGTATATATAATATAATATAATATAATATAATATAATATAATATAATATAATAATTATAATATTATATAATATATATTTGGTACCATCAAGTCAGTGTTGACTCCTGGCAACTGCCTGGACAAGTCCCTGCAGTTTTTTGGAAGTGGTTTGCCATTGCCTCTTTCCTAGGGCTGAGAGTGAGTGACTGGCTCAAGGTCACCCAGCTGGCTTTGCCCCTAAGGCAGGACTAGAACTCACAGTCTCCCGGTTTCTAGCCTGCCGCCTGCGATGGAATGGAATTATGAAGGCCAGACTCAGGGAAAGAAGCATCCTCTTTCGTCTCCGGAAGGGAGGGGAAGAGATAAGAGGATGAGGCTGGCACCTCCCTGAGGAATTCACTCTGTTTTCGCTTGCTACTGTGGGAACAGAGTTTCAGTTTGGGAAGATTCTTGATAGAGGTTGTAGCTAATAAACATTGCTGAACTGAATCCGCGCGGTGTCCTGGAGTTCCTTGGGCTAGGCCTGACATCAATTTTCCTAAACTCAAACTCTGTTCCCATAGTAGCAAGCGAAAACAGAGTGAATTCCTCAGGGAGGTGCCAGCCTCATCCTCTTATCTCTTCCTCGTCCTTCTGGAGACGAAGGAGGATGCTTCTCTCCCTGAGTCTGGCCTTCATAATTCCATTCCATCACACCGCCTTAACCACTAGGCCAAACTGGTTCCTCCTTCTCTGTCTCTCTATTCCCTTTCTTTGGCATATCAGTGTCTATTCAGAATTAAATCTTATCATGTTCAATGGAAGTTACTCCAATAAATGGGTTATAACATTGCAGTTTCAGTACCGTATATGTTGATAGTGCAAGAATAAGACAGTTGTAAAGGAAATGGGCACAACTGTTGGCTTCCTGCCTTGCTTGTAGGCTGTCTGACAGCATCTTCCTGGCAACTGTTGGAAACACAATTATTAGCCATGTTTCCTTTGACTCATTCAGTACATCTCTTTCTATGATTTTATGATTTCCTTTGACTCATTCAGTACGTCCCTTCCTATGACTGAGGAACCCTATTTTGCATACTGAAAAATGAGGCTCGGTACCAACTCATACTTCTATTCAGATAGATATTAAGAGCCAAATAACAATAATTTAATTAACAGTATTAGTAGACAGGTATTTGAAATAGGTAACATAATATCTACACAAAGGTAAATGCTGAAGAATCAATTAGTGAAAGTGATCAGAAAGTAGTTGAAAGTTTTCCATTTGACAGACAAGATCTAGTGGTGACAATTGTAGTTATGTTAAAATTCAGTACATTAAAGCGGTATTTGTCTTGGGGTGTGCATATGTTTGCATATGTGTTCACATAGCAGCAAAAACTGATGGCAATAATGGAAGTCACTTGTTGGATACCATCCCTCCCCCTTAATTTTCTTTGGAATCATTGGTATGGCCACTTCCCATTTTACCTAACCATTTTTTCCTCTTAAGTTTTTCTGTAAGACAGTAAAAATAAATCCACCACGAATTTCTATAAGCATCAATTGGTATAATTTCCCAACATGTGTTCTGCACTGGCACAGAAGGAGCAATGAATGAATTCCAGTCGTGCCTGTCATTCCCCATCAAAAATATATCTTAAAAATCTATTTCTATAAACATATGTTTAAGATTTGTAAAGCATATATGAAGAACAGAAATATCTTTAAAAAATGTACAATGAGAGAAAGTGCTTTAGAAAAATAAAGGAATGTACTGAGGAAATATATGTTAAACAAGTATAACTGAGCAAATGTGTACTAAAATTGGGTATATTGTGGAAAGATGCATATAAAAGCTCTACATCAGGATATCCCAAACCATGGGGAAATGCAGACAGAGTCCAGGGGAGGTGTGAAGAACTTTTTAGTTACATTGTTACAATAAATCCATGTTTCCAACATTTTCATTGTATTGTTTTCATTATTCATTTGTGTTCTTTTTGGTGTTTGTATTTTTACTGGAGGTGTGTACATTACAATTACACTAAAGGGAGGTGTGATGGCAAAAAAGTTTAGGAACCCCTGCTCTACATATTAGGAGAAATTGTGAACAACAAATGGATAGAACATCAACTGCATTTATGCTAACCTGCACATCCCTAGATGGCATGGATTAACCCAGGAACTTCTGATGAAAAGCTTGATTTATTTTATTATTTATTAAGCACAGTTCTATCCTACCACAATCCAGAAACTTCCAAATACCAAGTGAATAATTGTGATTTTTAAATATGACTCATTTTCCTACCTTATTTCAAATTAATAGTTTTTAATTTTATTGTAAATGAATGGCTAACCTTTGTAAGCCTTTACTTATAAACTAGAGTTATGGGTAATTTGCTGGACCTTATGCTGTGCTATGCTATGCTATGTAAATATATATTTACAGTATATATTGTACCTGTTTTAATGTTATATGGTTTGGGGGTTGGTTTATTGTTTGTTTTAGTACAGGAAGGGTTTTTGTGTTATAGTGTGTCACATTGTTTGAGCTGGGCAGCCTTATAAATCTAATTAATAAATAAATAAATAATAAAATCTGGAGTGTAGCTTTACATTCAGTGAAATTAGCTTTCACAAAAAGCTCACTTTCAATTTCTAGGACAGTTCAAATTCTCATCCATAAAGTAATATACCTACTTGGGCTAATTAACTTGACACTTTATTCTCAAGACAATTCTTTTTCTAAATTAGCCAGGTGACAACAACAGCAAAAAGCTTATGGTATAATATGATAATTGTTGTATTGTTTATTTAAAATTTGACAGAACAAGAATGAACAGAAGTTATTGTCCTGAAAAAGTACATTTACAAAGAGGCGAGTCCCTACCAAAAGCCAAACAAGGTGTACCACTTTGCTTCTCTCTATATTTAATTCAATGATTGATTGATTGATTGATTGATTGATTGATTATGTGTCATCAAGTCATTTTCAACTCCTAGTGACCTCCTATGCCTTTCTTTGAGGCAAAGACTTAATTCTATGCCTCAAAGAAATTAGTACCACTAATAACAGAAACCAAAACTCTAGCACAAAACAGAATCCTCTGTGCAGGAACAAAATTATTAAAGCATGTTTAATCAAAATTAAGTTCCCCTGAACTTAAGGTGATGCAACAGAACTTTGCTTAGGCCCTAATCTAAGAGATTACTTTCCACTCTGGCTAATGGGCTGATGGTAATGTGGCTTGTAATCCACCTGCCCTCCCAACTCCAGGACGCAGCTCTGGAGACTAATATTATTAAAGCAGGACTCCTTATTTCTTAACATATTTCCTACTTATAACCTGGTATGTGTTGTGAACAGCTTTCTATGAACGCCTGCATAATATTAACACACATTCTGTATTGTTAGAATTGATCTATTTTTAGATGAAAATCGTATAAGATGCCAAATGCCTCATACATCCGCACATCAGATTTTGATGCCTAGGTTTATAGATATTTGATAAATATAAATATTTCTCTACTGAAAATGGAATATAAATGAATTTAGGATGAAAGAAATCATGAACTGAATATTACTGATAATGTCTTGTCTTTAAATCCCCCGAATCATATTAAGTTCTGCTCTACTTAATGACATTGAATTTTGAACTAGCAAACAATTCTTCCCTTGTAGCTCTTTCCTCTCAGGATTTCCAACCTGATATGTATCCTATTTCCCTCCTCAAATCCTATTGTTCCATTGAGGAACATAAGAGCAAATGCTGAGAACTTCTATAGAGATATCACACAATCCCTGACTGAGTTGCAAATGATAAAATAATTCCATACATATATATTTGTTCTGAAAAGACAAACTGATATATCAGATCCAGCATGTACCTCTACTGAAATCCAGGTTCTCATGACTGGGGCATAAGAAATTATTCTGAAATCAGTAACACATCCATAAGAAAGGGGAAAAAAAATCTGTTCCTTAGCTTAGTAAATTGTGACTATTTATTACTTAGGATACCCAACAGATATCAAGATCTTACAACTATTATATGATTGTCAAATTTTGTTGTGTAAATTTGCTAAACATGAAATAAATCATGGATCTCATTCATACTTTTCCAACTAGGTTAGCTGTTCTGGAATTGCAATGTCCCAAATTCCCAGACCAAATACTTTTTCTGGAAATGGAAGTGCCATGTTGGGAAAAGCCTCAGCTGTGAATCAGGGAACTGTGGCATTTCTACACTGAAAAAGGAGAGTCTAGTAGGCACTCTTTGGGTATTGCTGGTCTCTAACGTCAGAATCAAGGATCCAGAGAGAAACTCATCCCTAAGCACATATATACTGAAGTCTGTTGCATAATGCCATACTTTGGGCTTGATGTTTGGTCTACATCCAAGAAAGGTTGTTCACTTATTTCATCATAATGCTATTGGGATTTATTTTGTCCAATCAGCTGAAGAGAAAAGAAAGAATAATATTCCGCCTGTATAAAATATCATGAATCAATTCATCAGCTTAATCAACAAATGTAAGACAACCTCTTTTGCAGTGGAAACTAGCTTAATCGTGTTCTAAAACATTAGATCTGACAGACGTTGAACACCCACCTTGGGATTTTACTTTGCTATGTAAATGTAAGCAAAGATTTAACAATAACATCTCATATTGTTTCCAAATGGTATGGCATTAACTCCTCTAAGATAACATAAGCCTTTTACTAAGCCCTGTTCTCCAAGGAAAAAATACATATATTGCACTAAACTACTTTTATCATTGCCATGGAAGAGAATTACAGCTAAGATTAAAGTATCTATTCTAAAACTTCACAGGAAAGGAAAACTGTTCCATTTACTCTATAGAGAGATGTACTTTACACATCTATCTCAAAAGTAAAATAAAATAACCAACTACATAAGAATAAGAACACTGATATACAGTCTTTTCAAATATTGCCATTGTTCAATCGTCTTCTAGAAGTGCTGAAGATGATGGCTCCATTTACAGTCACTTTTTTTAACGTCACCAATCTCCCAATCACCCAAAAATTGTTTTCAAAGGAATACTTTGGACTACAAAATCCTGATTTTTTTCATTGTCTAACAAATAATTCAATAAAAATGGGTACCTATATATCATAAAGTTATACCATAAAGGGAATGAAGATAGTTTAGTTGACATTCCCTTGCCCGGAAGGATGCTAACAGTGGACAGGGTAAGGTGGAGAGAGGTGGGGAAAAGATTACTAGAAATTACTTAAATACTCTCACTAATAGGGCTGTGCAATCCTTCAGATTCAGTTCAAAAAAGTTACTTTGGAGTGTAGTGGAAAACATACTCAGCACCTGTCATCACCAGTTTATTAAAGCAGTTGTGCTTGTTACTAGAATCACGGAAAAGGAAGCAGCTGATTTAATGAATTGCCAAGATGTGCTGTATCTGAGTTCCCAAGATCACCAATCAAATCGAAAACACTGTACAGCCCTTGTAACTAACCTACAATTCTCAGAATTCTTTTGGAATTCAGATTATTATAAATAAGATTACTGTATACTTCAACTATCACCTGCTTATATATCTTATTGTGCAATCTTATGCATGTCTACAAAGATTTAAATGAACTAATGTCAAGACCACATCCCTGGACAGAGACAGACAGAAACTTTATTTTAGTCACTGATCAATAAAAATACATTCAGTAAAACCAACAAAGCAAAGTTAACCCCTAACATCAATGACTGTTGGTAACCATTTGTGGAAGAAGCTTGCACATAATGTAGTAGAATTTTGCTATTTTTAGAGCCAGATTTATCCTGATTGTCTAACAAATAATGCAAATAAAAATTATTGGAATGCCCTGGAAATTTAGATAAAAAAGGGGTTATCAACTGGTGGTGAATGTCCCTGTAGAAATGACAATACAAAAGAACATGGACTGTGGTTTCTATAGTACCCATGTCACAGGGGCAATATCGAGTTTCATAAGGAGTTTTCCTATATTTCCCTTCCCTGGTTGTATGGACTAAATGTCAAGACTAAATCCCTAAGACAAGCTGAAAAAAGGAAAACAAAACTCCAAATCAAACTGCTAAGCTAAATCCCAGAAGCAAAGAGTTTCTTGAACCCGAATGGGTAGTCAACTTGTCCAGCCGGCCACTATCCACCACAGAACACGATATCCTCCAGAAAGGGCTCCACTATAACATAGATGTGGTAACCAGTTAGAATTCTCTGCAGCCTTAGAAGCAGCATTTAAAACCACAGGACTTGCTACAGAGACCCAAGAAGGCAGACAATCATACCACAAACCAGAATGCAGAATCAGAACCAACTCAAAGCAGAGGACAGAGCAGCTCTCAAAAACCTAAAGAAGGACCACACCATCATCATCCTCCCAGCAGACAAAGACCAAACCATGGTTACGCTGGTCTTCGACCATAATAAAGATTTGATTGGATGTTTATCATGGACAGATCACAATACATACAAAAAGACAAATAATTACTGGAGGACAAAGAAAACTACATTCCAGTAAACACTAAGCCCATACAGAAACTAGACAACCTGATCAAGAGAACGACCTAACCAAGAAAGGTTAAACCACAAAAGAACAGTGGCAGATGAAAAGCAGTGGACTTATCCTCCCACACTTCTATGGACACCCAAAAATACACAAGCCCAACATACCTCTTTGTCCAGTTGTATCATTACCATGACCCCAACATACAACACAGTGAAAGAACTTACAAAAAAGTTTGGACATCTCACAGAGGGGAGTGAATATTCTATCAACCCCCCACTACAGTGCCTCCAGAAGATCAAAGATCTAAAAATTATGATTTCATTTGATGTCACAGCACTCTTTACATCCATAGACCCATAACTAGTGAAAGAATATATGGCAGCAGCAACTACACAACACGACCTAACCAAATACAGGTGAAACTCGAAAAATTAGAATATCATGCAAATGTTCGTTTATGTCAGTATGGCAACTCAAAAGGTGAAACCAATATATGAGATAGATGCATTACATGCAAAGCGAGATATGTCAAGCCTTACTTTGGTATAATTGTGATGATTATGGCGTACAGCTTATGAAAACCCCAAATTCACAATCTCAGAAAATTAGAATATTACATGACATCAATAACACAAGGATTGGAAATAGAACAATATCGGACCTCTGCAAAGTATAAGCATGCATATGTACTCAGTACTTGGTTTGGGCCCCTTTTGCAGCAATGACTGCCGCAATGCGGCGTGGCATGGATGCTATCAGCCTGCGGCACTGCTGAGGTGTTATGGAAGACCAGGATGCTTCAATAGCGGCCTTCAGCTCCGCTGCATTGTTCAGTCTCATGTCCCTCATTTTTCTCTTGGCAATGCCCCATAGATTCTCTATGGGGTTCAGGTCAGGTGAGTTTGCTGGCCAATCAAGCACAGTAATCCCATGGTCATTGAACCAGGTTTTGGCACTTTTGGCAGTGTGGGCAGGTGCCAGGTCCTGCTGGAAAATGAAGTCAGCGTCCCCATAAAGCTCGTCTGTGGAAGGAAGCATGAAGTGCTCCAGAATCTCCTGGTAGACGGCTGCATTGACCCTGGACTTAATGAAGCACAGTGGACCAACACCAGCAGATGACATGGCTCCCCAAATCAACACAGACTGGAAACTTCACACTGGACTTCAAGCATCGTGCATTGTGTGCCTCTCCATTCTTCCTCCAGACTCTGGGTCCTTGGTTCCCAAATGAGATGCAAAAGTTGCTCTCATCAGAAAAGAGGACTTTGGACCACTGGGCAACAGACCAGTTCTTTTTTTCTGTAGCCCAGGTAAGACGCTTCTGACGTTGTTTGTTGTTCAGGAGCGGCTTGACAAGAGGAATATGACATTTGAAGCCCATGTCCAGGATCCGTCTGTGTGTGGTGGCTCTTGATGCACTAACTCCAGCCTCAGTCCACTCCTTGTGAAAGTCCCCAACACTTTTGAATGGCCTTTTCCTGACAATCCTCTCCAGGCTGCGGTCATCCCTGCTGCTTGTGCACCTTTTTCTACCACACTTTTCCCTTCCACATAACCTTCTATTGATGTGCTTTGATACAGCACTTTGGGAACATCCAACTTCTTTTGCAATTACCTTTTGGGGCTTTCCCTCCTTATGGAGGGTGTCAATGATGGTTTTCTGCACAACTGTCAGGTCAGCAGTCTTTCCCATGCTTGTGATTCTTACTGAACCAGCCTGAGAGACCATTGAAAGGCTCAGGAACCCTTTGCAGGTATTATGGATTCATTAGCTGATTAGAGTGGGACACTTTGAGCCTAGAATATTGAACCTTTTCACACTATTCTAATTTTCTGAGATTGTGAATTTGGGGTTTTCATAAGCTGTACGCCATAATCATCACAATTATACCAAAGTAAGGCTTGACATATCTCGCTTTGCATGTAATGCGTCTATCTCATATATTGGTTTCACCTTTTGAGTTGCCATACTGACATAAATGAACATTTGCACGATATTCTAATTTTTCGAGTTTCACCTGTACACTAAGATAGAAATATCTAGAATCATGGACCTCATCAACCTCTGCCTCACTACCTACTTTCAGTATGATGGACAAATATACCAACATATCAGAGGAACACCCATGGGATCACCACTCTTGGGACTCATAGCAGAGATTGTAATGCAGCATCTAGAAACTATAGCATTTTCATACATACAACCAAAAGTATGGATCCGGTATGTAGAGCTTCATTGAACAACTAGAGAAGACACATGAAACTATCAACAACATCTAGAAAGGAATAAAATTCACAAGAGAAGAAGAAAACAACAACACACTACGCTTCCTGGATATCGACATCAGCAGAGAAAATGACAGTAAATTAGAAATACAAATCTATCAAAAAACAACCCCCCTAACCAAGTGCTCCATTACCAAAGTAACAACCCAACCGCCCCCAAGAGAAGCAGTGTAAGAACATTATTCAGACAAGCACAAATACACTGCAGCAACCCAGAACACCATAAAAAGGAAACAGATTGCCTATACAACATCTTCCAACAATATGGATACTCACACATCTTTATCAAAAAGTGCCTGACCACTCAACCCACTACATCACAACCAACACAAGCTATGAAAAGGATAACACTGCCATACATCAGAAACACCTCAGAAACAACCAACAGACTAATACAACTACACAGCATCATTGTAGCACACAAACCAACCAAAGCCCTCCAAAACATCTTAAGTAAACTAAAGAAGAAATAACAGGAGTCATCTACAACATACAGTTTAAGGACTGTAACAGCTACTATGTAGGACAGACAGGCAGAAGTCTAGCAGAGTGCATCCATGGACACCAACTAGCAGTCAGAAGACACAATGAAAACTCCTTAACCTCACAACACATGGATAGACACAACCATAGTTTCAACTGGGAAACTGAGCATCCTAGACCAAACTAAATCCAAAAATGCGAGGGAATTCCTGGAAGCTTGGTATTCAGACAAGGCAGTCATCAACAGACACATAGAGATACTCACACCGTTCAAAAGAGGCAATAAGAAAGCTAAGAAGGAAACAAAAAGAACAGAACAATCCTCTACAGTAGCTTACACCCAGATAAGCAGGTATTAACATCAGACAAACAATCAAGCAGAAAACAATACTCTAATCAAGAAACCACCAAGGAGAAAACCACATCCCCACCTATACTGGCAGGGCAAGCTACTGTATAAAAACAGGGAGCAAACCCCACACTCACAAGCACTGATGATGTTACCTAGTTGGGTAATGAAATGTCTGCAATCAAACAACTGAGCTCAGAGAGCACTAAGGACTCCACAATTCAACCCTGAGCTTCATATATTCTCTTCTAATATATTCTTCATTTTAACAGGAAAAGCAAAGCCTGCTGAGAAGGGCAGGGAGGATGTGTCTCTGAAACAAATTCATAAAACACTCTTGATGAAGATTTGACAAGCTAGCATTGTGGCCACATGGAATGCTTAGTTAGATAATGCCTTGGTTATTTTCTCCTAAGGATATATACCCTGGACCAGCTTATCTATGAATTGTCTACCATGTGATTGCTTTCTGAACTTTTCCCTGACTTATGCCAATATCTAAAGCTGTAGGTCTGACATAGCTAAAGTGGGCTGATCTGCCTCTAAAGCTTTTAAAATTATATGACTCAATCTTTTAATCAAAGGTTTACCAAGTTTTATCACTGTATAAGCAAAAACAGCCATACTTGCCTCCTGAATTCTTCTTGGACAGGAAAAAGCAGATGTTTTTAACAGATGTTTGTTAAATGCATGCTTTCTCTCAAAATGTACCAAATTACCAGTAATAAAAACTTGTGTTGTGTGATGTGTGTGTGTATTCTCTTCTAAAGACTTAAATCCTAGATAAATGTGTAAAGAGGGGAACTTTATTTTAACCTGATGCTCTCTGTGAATGCATTGAAGGTTAGCAGCAGGCAGAGAATAGCCCCAAATATGCACAGTCACCCACTACTGATGGTCTGATGATTACTAATGATTGCTTATGAGTTATTATACATTGAACTGAAATGCTACAAGTGGGAATTAGTTAGCATTTAAAGACTGCGGATTGAAGTGGCATAAAACCTCAAGTAAGTAATTTAAAAAAAAAAAAGTCTACAGCCAAACTCACAATCACCCTATTCACCTTCTCAGACATTCAACCTCTTCTTTCAATTTACAAACACACACACTGAAGCAAGCATTCACTAGAATATGGAAGAGATGGGGACTGAGAAGAGCCCTTGACACTTTACATGCCAAATAGACCAGATCAGATCCACAATCTGGACAGTGCACTGCAGTCTCAGTTAACTATATTTTATCATTGTTAATTGATATGATAATTGTCATTAGTAAAATGAGTCCCTGGGATCCAGTGATGATATTCACTGAACTTCATTATGCTCAAGATTGACCTACAGACATTGCCTGGGCTTGGAATTTAACTGTGTTAGTACTTGGATGGGAGACCATCAGCAAATACCAGGAGTGTAAGACTAGACTGAGAAAGTTGTAAAACATCCTAAAAGAATGCAGTAACAAATCTCTCTCTCTTACTTTATCCATTTCACCAGATTATCTTAAAAAGCTAATTTTCTTGGCATATCTGAGCATCTGTGCAGAAGCTACTGCCAAGAATCCTACTCCTGATTGTATGGACAGCAGTGAGAAGGAAGAACAGCTGCTATTATCTACCTGGTCATTTGGTTTGCACACTTTCCAAACTTCCTTAAGAAAAGAATCATTGCTATCTGCTGAGCTCTCAAGTCATTGATTCCATCCTTTTTTTTTTTTTTTAGGGCCATTAGTCACCTCTGGATCCACCTGGTCAGTGTCCTCTTCCTTCTACGTATGAAGAGTCAAGCACACACTCATACTCCATCTTGTTCCAACCAACATACAGTATCTAAGCAATGATTATGATAAGGTATATTTATATAGAAATGCATTACTTGTATTTAATTATAGGTTAATGGATGGGGTAGATTCCTGTAACCATTTCATAAATACCCTATTACTTTTTTTATACTAAATATATTGAACTACACACACACACACACACACACACACATACCAACATCCATATTACATCTTGAAAGTCATGGTACTGAATTAAATTCACAACCTTTTACCTAGTCTTCTTTTTCTTCAGTTTGAAGCAATTCATTCTAATTACCTGAGCACTTCAACTGAAAAGATGTCTGAACTGGGAAAAAATGTCTGAATTTCTGCTGTATCTAAAACACTTTAGGGAAATACCTGATTCCCCATAGAACTTCTAAAAATGGATTCTGAAACTTGCTGAGGTAAAAAGCGCTGGTATCTGTTATCTGTTATCTGTTAATAATTCAATAACCTAGCAAAGCAATATACCTCAGGGCCATGTCTGTCGTGTATCTGTCAGCAACAATCCCACAGTTAATATTATTTTGTAGTGCTGAAAGCAATTCAAAGTTTGAAAAATTCTAATAATTTAATTTGATCCTAAACTACTACTAAACTATGCCCATTAAGTTCACTGAAAAAGTTATAGATTGATTCTTATATTTAATATATTTTCCCATACCATGATAATTCTAATTTTGGGTACAAAACTTGTCTATGTGTGTTCCTCTTCCAGGTTGGAAAAGAATGCTGGCACCTAGACATAGCATAGTTTGCCTCCTGAGTGTTCCAAGCTACGCGTATTATAAGCATTTTGGAAAATCATTGCTGTTCCCTCATTACCTTTGGAAGATACTAATGCTTAGATAAGGGGAAGAATGCATATAAGACAATAAAACTTTGCAGCAGGTTATACATCACAGGTTAGAGCTAAGGCCTTTCCTTGGGAAAGAGACTGACTTGCAGCGAGATTATTATATGCTCAAATAAGGAAAGGTTAGACACTACCCACAACAGAGGAATGGTTGGTGAAGATAATGGACCTTGCGGAGATGGCTAAGTAACTTCTTTGATCAGAGAAAAAAGAATATCTATATTTATGGTTGACTGGAAACCTCTCATAGGCTTTTTGCATTAACAGGAAAAACGCACTTATGACTTGTGGTTTTGATGATTAGAAAAAAATTGGATAATAGGAAAATGAGCTTTTTTTTGGTAATCACAGGGTAAGGGATTATTTTGTAATTGTACTTACCGTATTTTTCCGACAATAAGACGCCCGCATGTACAAGATGACCCCCATTTTTCCAACCCAAAATTAAGAAATCAATATTTTAAAGATAGTGCAGAACACATTTTTATTTAGTAATTAGTTAACATTGACCTGATACACTCGGTGGGAGGAGGTCCAAACCGTCTCTCTGCAGCTCTATTTCCAGGCTCTTTTGCATAACTGATTACATTCAAGCACGAGTGAAACTGCCGATAGCTTCTCTCTGCAAACAGCCTTCTCTAATTGGTTTGTTCAGCATCAGCTGATGTCAGTTACATCAGGCTCATGATTGGAGGAAGTCTGTTTGGGAGACAAGCTATTTCACTCGTGATTGGAGGCTAGCAACAGGAGGAAGCCTGCCTGCAGAGACAAAGTATGGGCAGTTTTGCAACAGCGAGGTTCTCTCTTCTGCTGACTTCCTTGAATAAGACGCCCTTCAATTTTTAGGGTAAGTATTTTAGAAAAAAGTATCGTCTTATAGTCGGAAAAATACGGTATATTTGCTGCAAAGGAAATCTGAAGCTTCTTTTATTTTCTTTCTTTCTTTCTTTCTTTCTTTCTTTCTTTCTTTCTTTCTTTCTTTCTTTCTTTCTTTTCTTTCTTTCTTTTTCTTCCCTCTTTTTACTCTTTATTACCTTTAGTTTTTATGTCCCTTGTAAAACTTTTAATAAAATTTATTTTAAAAAAAGGAGAAACTGACTTGATACTCCTAGTCTCTGAATTTGTACAAATCCGATCACAATAGCTTATTACAATCAAGACCAGAATATAGATATAGATATATATTAATTACAGAACCAAAAAAAAATTGGTTGAGAGGGTCAGCTTATGGGAGGAAGCCAGATTTTAAAAAGTAATAATTAACAAATCATAACATGGGATCATTACAAAAAGTTACCCTCAGGAATACGAAGATGGTCTGAGGCAAAATGAAGCATCATTGGTCAGAGTCCCCCTTCCATAGATGAAGCCTCTTCTCACGACAGAAGTTCAAAAAGCAAAAGTTAGAAGCAAAGGAAGAATTTCTATTATTTCTAGCTCAGTTTTATTTACTGTGAAACATTTACAAAATAGCCCTGCTAACGTATTCCTTTTTGGTCCTAACTACTTTTCGGCTGATTTTTCAGCTACTTCAGACATAAGTTTAGGTAATGCAGATGTGCCAAGAACACACTGCAATATCTTGATGCAAGACTTTACTTGAATCTTATATTCTGGTTCTGATCTTCTACTGAAGGTGTCATATTCATGCAGCCAAAATGGTAACAACCATGTAGGTAGGCAGGTATCAGCAGACTCAGATGAAGTCCATGTTCAGAAAAGTAGGAGGGGGGAAAAGGGGGGGGATCCATAAGTAAGTAAACCCTAAAAATAATCCAGTGAAGACTAAGCGTGCCCATCAGCCATGGAATGCTAGCTGACTGTTGAGTAGGAATTGAAAAGCAAAAGGCAAGAAATAATAGAGCAAAGTGGCTAGAATTCTGAAAATTTCATAGTGAAGTATGACGCTGAAAGTTGCTGGCCAGAAATGGCTGACGCTTCAGTGGTTCGAGTCCAGCCTTCGCGTTGAACAGGGTGAGCTCCTGTTTCCTACCCAGTTCCTGTCAACCCAACAGGTCGAAAACTCACGTGAGTAGATAAATGGGTACTCTCACTCCGGTGGGAGGAAAAATGCTGGCGGCGTCTTGGAAAAAGGAGTCGGGAGCAGTTGCCAGTAAACGCGAAACCGCGCTCGCCCGAAAAGGGCGCAAAGCAATGGAAACCCCGCCTCCTGCGCTCGCCAGCTGGGCTCTGCTCTAGGAAGGAGGCTCTGGCAAACCACTTCCAAAACACTTGCCTTGAAAACTGCAAGGACTCATCCAAGCAGTCACTGCAGAGTCAGTAATGACTGAGCGCAGATTAAAAAAAAAATTTTTGTAGTGAATCCCACCTGTGATCTTTGTGATTGCAGAGATATTTTTAGGAACAGCAGTATGCTAATAATAGCATATATGCATTACCCATCTGTAGTTAATACAGTTGGTATTTTTATTTAAGAGTGCATGGCTTTGTTCCTGAAGTACTACAGTTCAAATAATCTGCTCATTGTTTCTCCAGTTTAGCTTCTGGTTGATTGTCCCCGAAAATGTTATTTTTAGCAATCACAGACACAACCGGTCCTAGCGGCGACGGCTCAATTCTACTGACTTTTTTCAGTTAAGAGTATGATGCGGTTTGTGATTGGAGACACCCCTTCAAACTTCAAATTGTTTGTTCAGCTCTGATCTGAATCTGTGCCAGCATTTTTTACATGACTACAGCACTGTAATTAAAATATAACCTTCAGATCCACACAGTCAAGGACACCCTGTAAATTCATCTATTAAATTCTTGATTCTGGTATTTTGTAAACAAATTTTTAGCATTCAGCAAAAAGCTCTCTTGCTTATAATTCAGACATAAGCCCTGTTTCCATAGTAATTGAGTCAATAGCTCAGTATATCAGTTGCCTTTTTTCACACTCATTATTTATATTCATCTTTTTTACCCTTTAAAAGAGAAGATATCTTAAGATTTTAATCATGTATGAACAAAGACAATTATGCAGATAAAAGCAGAGCAGCCTCCCCTTAATCAAAAGGTAAACAAATGCATCACCTTTGTATTTGTTTTAACTCTTAGTTCATATTTCTTCTGAGGAGGAGATTTTGCAAAATGAATCAGAGGTGCCCTTTTCTCTCCTCTCTTTGAGTGCTTAGATAAACTCTTTCTTACTCGTTCTCCAAATCAGAACAAAAGCAAAGCAAAATTGAAAAACAATTTTTGGCTCAGACTACATAGTGATTACTGTTCTCATCATACGGTCAGAGATTTTCTTACTTGCTGTTAGCATTGGGCCTTGGCACTGATATTTTTCTATCATAAACGAAGGGTTGAGCAGGTCTTACAGTCAGTAGAGGTGGTGTGGAAAAGGCATGACTGAAAAAAAACACTGGTGGTTATAAAGTTTATCACCTAACCCTAGCTACTTAGCTGCATCAGGCAGCTGGTCACACTTCAGCAGACGTGTAAATCTTGTAATCTTGATTCTTTACAGAGCTAGCTTGAGTTGTCATGCCTCCTTTTAATAGCGCAGAACTCCTCTGACTCTCAGTATCTGAAACAAGCTGTCTCTTCAGTATCAACAGGCACATTCTCAACAAAAGCAGGGCTCACCAATTTATGGTATTATAGTGAGTGAGAAAAAGCAGTCACATTCTCAGATTTAATTCCATATATTGTGTGTATATATGACATCAACCTGAAAATTCACACTGGTGTACTGCAGGTTGATGTTTCAACTTCCTAGCCTAAACAGGAGAGACAGGGACTGGCTCAAAGTCACCCAGCTTAAGCTTCCATGACTAAGGAAGGACTAGAATCTGGGTTTCTCTGTTCCTTAACTGCTACAGGCTCTCACATATATATTTCATACTCTTGTTTTAGAGATATTTTTGTTATACAGCTTTTGTAAACCATTTAGAGCAGTGTTTTTCAAACTTGGCAACTTTAAAATGTGTGGACTTCAACTCCCAGAATTCCCAAGCCAGCATACTGACTGGGGAATTCTGGGAGTTGAAGTCTATACATCTTAAAGTTGCCAAGTTTGAAAAACATTGATTTAGAGGTTCTTGACCGAAGTAACATAAAAGCATTTAAAATAACTAATTAAATAAAATGCAAATTTATACAGCTTATCCAGTTTCTCCACTATGTTTAAAAGTAGCAGATCCTTTCAGATAAACCTGTCTGAAGAGCTCTCCTAAAATGGCATAAGAAGTAGAGATTAAATATTAATAAAACTAACATAAATCAGACATAAACAACTACACTATAATTGTTAATACCTTCATTTGCTAAAATCCAAACTCAGGGACTTAACCTACAATTTATATATGAAAATTCTACAAAGTTCAAATGAATTGGTTTTCCTTTCTGTCCTTAAGTATTTTAAAGAAAGATTATTCCAAATGTTATAAAACATGCATTTCTATTAAATGTTACAGAATATAAGAAGATAGGACCACAAAAAAACTTTTATATTAAATTTTTGCCTAATGTATGCTAAATGTATATTTCCAATAATAGTATAAAATATTAGCAGACATTCTGAGTCATTTCACTTCACAGAACTATGTCATTCATGGCACTTTAGCATTTTAATATTTCAAGTTCACATTTGCCAAATTACTGAGAAACCAGGAAGTAGCTGGCCTGGTTTCAACAAAAAAGAAAAGCTAGAATGAAATAACTCCAAAGTCTAATTTATTAGGGGACAATAAGCCAGAGTTCATAGTTTACATTTGAGTGACTATTTCCAATTGTTTCTCATTGTTCCATCAGATCCAGCAGAGTGGGGATGGTCTGAGTCCCTTCTGTGAAGTAGGATCATCTACTGGGACCCAGGAGATGTACCTCTCTGTCATGGTATCTGTCCTCTGGAACAGCATCCCAAGATTTGGATGGCCCCAAACTTCTTAGCCTTTAGGAAAGTCTTAAAAATCTGGTGCTTCCCCCAGGCGCAGGGTCCAGGATGTTAGGTGACCCAGCCTATCTGGCTGAATGAGTTATGTTGCCTTTTGTGACTATCATGATATTGTATATTATTTAGATGGTTCTGCTATTGTTGTAGTACTGTTAACTTTGGTGTTTTGGAATATCATCTATCAGATGTAACCCAATGGCAATATTTACAGTTACAACACTTGTTAACAACATTGTTTGGACCAGCAGCATGTTCAGCTTCTGAGATACCTGAGATATTAGGACAACTTGTTAAATTCTTTAAAACTAAAAAACCTACTATTAGTTTTTATAGATATTTGTTATCAATAAAATTTGATATGCAGATGTTGAGAAATGAGTGGAATAAAGAATCAGAGGTTCCTATATTGTCTAAACAATGGGACACTGCTTTAACTTCTTTAGCAGGAGTGTCAATGGACCTCAAATTATGACTTACACAACAAAAAATAATATTTAGAATTTATTGGACTCCATTACATTGGATAGAAAAGGATTGTCAAAAACAGCATTTTGTTGGAGATGTAATAAAGATAATGCTTCTTTAAAATATGTTTCAACAATGTCCTATACTTGCTACGTTTTGAGAGAAAGAAGTGGACTATATAAATATGATTGTGCAATAAAAGCTAACATTTTCAGAGGATAATATTCTTTTGAACTATATACCTAGTACATGGAATTTGAGAACTGGACAACATAAATGGATTCTTCGTGCCCTTACTATGGCCAAAAGACTAATATTGCAGCATTGGAAAGATAAATGTATGGCCCCATTTATTCAATGGATTGAAGACCTGATTGCACTTGCTACTTACGAGTGGATTGCCTATAGATGTAGACTTTGTATGGACAAGTACAATGAAATATGGGATTCATTTATACAACAATACAGTAGGTTAAAAAAATGATAGTCATATAAATGTATTAGAAATACATAGGTACGTGAATATTTGCATTAGATAAGTATATATAGAATTGTAATTATTTACTGTTATAATGACATATTAACATGTTTTTTTGTTATTGTATTTCTTCACTTTTTTGTTAAAACACTTTCTATGTGTTTTTTTTTCCCCCCTTCTTCTCAATAATAAAAAATAAATTAAAACAACTTTGGTGTTTTGGGGATCTTCGTAGAGTGTTTAAATGGGCAGCCATGCATGGCCATGTAAACTCTTTAGATCAATAAATAGGAGCAATTAAGCATGTGATATAACAAGGTAACCATTGCTAATACTGTGTCTAGTTTGATGCTCATATAACAGTACAGTACCTCATATATAACATCAATATATTTCAAATAGAAGGAGGCTTTATATTAAAACCTGCCATTTGCTCTAGAAATGTGTCAACAGTGTATCATATAGCCTTGTTTCATGACACAAAGCAAGACTGTTCAGTTACATTTTCACATAGCGTGAGTTTCACATTTTCACACCAACATAGTTGCTACTGCAAAGGAATATAAAAATATTGCGGTTCTATCATGTATATGCATTAGTTCAAATTTGCAGATATCTATGTAACTCCAGCAATGATTCAGCAATCCAGCTGATAAATGTTATTCTGTCCGATTTTTACAAAACTGCTGAATTACATGGCCTGATATCAAAGAGAGTTTAATCTGTTGGCAATTGGTGAGCAATGTCTAGAAAGCAATTTTAAAAATTAAACACAGCTGGAACTTTTTGTAAGCTTGTTTAATAGCTTAAATGTTTTGCAAACTAGATACTCAAAACAGTGATGGAGAGGCTTATGTGAGTTCTAAAGTAAGGCAAAGCTTCTTAGTTACCTTGAAGTAATCTAAAACTAAAATCAGCATGAAGATGGGATGTCTCTCCATTTGACATAGAAAATTCAAAAAGACTGGGAGTAGAATTATTTTAATCACAGGCAAGGGAATATGGTCTTCCATACACGCATGTACAGAAAGCTGGCTTAGAGATCATTAGGCAGGCTACCTTGTGCACTCATAACTTTGACCTCAAATGGAAAAGAACATATATGAGAATGTTCCTACAAATTCCAGCATCTGTTACAAGATGTTGCTGTGTCACTCCAGTTAATGACTGAAGAAATCTATTTCTTGAGATCAAACCAACAGACGGTCTAACTCGATATTGTTCCAAATGAAACTGAGAGCTAGTTTCAGTCATGGCATTCCATGAAAAGTATAATACATGCTTGCTGAGTTGATCCTGGTCTATGACCATAATAAAGTTTAATTACTTGCTGACCCTACTGGAAATGCTAGTGGAATTTTTACAGATATTTCAATCTTGTGTTTTGCTTTGCAGCTGCTATATATAAATGGCAAATGTGGAGAAATGTGATGTGCATCCATAAAGTCCATACTAAAATATATCTTACATGTGCCTCACAGTATTTTCTTCTCCTGGTACCACCTCCTACACTCTTTACTTGGACTAAATTGAAAGGTGCAAAGAAATGTTTACTATGATTATACCTTCAACATGATTAGCAGTATTTAAAGACAAACAAGCATCTGCTCTGTTGGAGATGGGTTTCAGTGGAGTGATTAGCAACCTTTATAAGCTGTCTTCTGTCATGGAAAAAAAATCTATCAATGTAGTCACTAAGAGTCAACAATGACTTGATGACACATAATCAGTCAATCAATCAATCAATCAATCAATCTAATCTTCTGACTCTAAATGCTTGTAATTATAAAAGCATGAAAGTACGATTCAGAATCATCTACTAGCTTTCCAATGTATCCACTGCTGTCATCTAATGAAAAACTTCTATTCCAAAAGCCCTGCAGAAGAGCACTGTTTTCACCATCTTCCTAAATGAGAGAAGTGTAGATGTCCTCTGATTTCAGGAAACTATTTCCTTGCACTAAAAAGCATGTTTTGGAAACTGAATCTAAAGCACTGTACAGCCCTATTTTAGTAAACAGACATTCTCTTAGTTCTTCCCCTCCCTCCCTCCCTCCTATGTACTAAGCTTTTCCAAATAATGGGTACTAGAGATTTAAGCTAGCCATAGTTTAAATATCATCTTTCCAGGGATTAAAACTTGGCCAAATTTACTTCAGCTAGTCTCCAATTTTGTCAGATTGATGAAAGCAGCATCCTTCCACAAAACAGAAAACAATCTCTATAAAACAGGAAGAAACAATCAATCAGCTGAAACCTACACCCCTTGGTGCATTCCTGCCTTGCCAGAACTTTTTCCCTTTTTTACAGATCAATTGAGAAGAGAAGAGAAGAGAAGAGAAGAGAAGAGAAGAGAAGAGAAGAGAAGAGAAGAGAAGAGAAGAGAAGAGAAGAGGAGCTAACATATCACAAAGCAAAATACCAGTCCATAGCATGATCTTTATTTGTAAGAATACTTTGGGGCCCATCGGGGTCACCTAAGTGTTCTTAGAATATAAAGATGGTAGATGGGTACTGCCTAGTGTTTTGTTCAGAAATATGTATGACCAAATAAGATGTGCAATAGAGAGCATTCTGGCAAGCTAGAGAGTGACATATGGAGCAAACTTGTTAGCTTGTCTTCTGGTAAATGGGTGTTTTATGACTAGTACCGCCCCCCATATGGTAGCATGTCTTGGGAGAATCACAAGCCTTATTCTTTAAATTCCAAATGTGCCCAATAGCCCAGAAAGATTGTCTGTCTTGTTATGAATTGTTCTCTTAAGAGAAATGATAGGACCAAGGGGATCATAATGTTACTGAACAAATAGCACAGAAAAATGATGTCTAGAGAAGCAGTGTACCTGGCTCATCTTCTTACGGTTAGAGAAAAGGATCAATTATTTAAACCAGATAATATCAGAGCTTTTCCAGCACTTGAGATAATTTTAAATGGAACATGCGGCAATAATCTTTAAGAGTATTGTACTGTTGTTGCTGCAGAAAGCACTACTAAAAGCCAAAATAAAACAAGTGGAGCAAATGTTACAGGCAGAATCTGAGTAAAATGCTTGGAACAGAGGTCCGCTTTTTATATATTTGCACATTTGCACATTGTAAAGAGGTTTTTGGCAGAGTTCAATTCTGTAGGATCTTGCTACTTCATTTTTAACTGGGAACCTCCTCCCCACCCCCATGGCCACCAATGGGAGCCAGGAACAAAGTGGTTAGAGACAAAGGCAGTCAGTTAAGTTTAGTGGATGGTGCCTTCACCACCAATGAATAACATTCTGCATATACAAGTAAGAACCTGTATTTCAGTTATTACTGTTTATTCAGTTTTTCTTACAACCTGAAATATATATATATATATATATATATATATATATATATATATATATATGAAAATTGTATTGAAATCATGCAGAGATATCAGCACGAGCACCTGCATGACTTTTCATGGGGAGACTACAATGCAGAGGTAAATATCATGAGTACAATTAGTGCGCATCACTACAGTACAGTTGTACATGTGTGCAACAGGAAGCTTTTGACAGCACTGTTTTGTAATAAAGTTGAAATCTTCAAATGATTTGCCAGCAAAATATTCTAGAATAGGATGATGGCCAACAGCCTTGACTTGAATTAGATCCTTGTCCTCCTAGTTCAGTATTATCTAATCTAACTGGCAGCTGCTCTCCGCGAAGTTCATAATGGAGTCTTTCCAAGCAGAGTCTCTGCCACTGAGGTGTAGCACTTCCCTTTACTTTGGGAACATTGGTTGGCATCCTGTAGAGCAGTGTTTCCCAACCTCAACCACTTTAAGATGTGTGGACTTCAACTCCCAGAATTCCCCAGCCCTGCATGCTGGTAGGGGAATTCTGGGAGTTGAAGTCTACACATTTTAAAGTGGTCATGGTTGGGAAACATTGCTGTAGAGAGTGGAGTGGAGTCTGTGGAGAATATCTTTTGTAGCAGTTACCAGTGAAATGGATATACTTGGCTGGAATTTGAAGCTCACTTTACTTTCACATTATTCAGCCACATTTTTCATCAGCTAACATAATATAGCTTTTGCATTACTTGAATTTTATACTGCACCAATGATCTTGGAACTGTGAGTTTGTTCCTGGAGCTTCAGATTTTGTGTCTCGTTGCACATTTAATTAAAAAAAGGCATGATACCATCAGAGAACAGCCCTACAATTTCATAGTAGTTATGGTGACTGAGCAGACTGGGCAGCTGGTCTGGCAAGATAGAAAAACTTGACCTCAGAAAAAAATAGCACACTAGGTTTAAACCTTCTTTTCCAATGAGTAAATTGGGATCTGGACAATATATTTCAAGCTATGTCCAAAATCCTTGAGGGTCTAAATCTAAGGAAGCCAATTGTCTAAAAAAATCTTTGATATCACTTATGGACTGAACAACAAAAAACCCCACACAAATTAATGTTGATGTGTTGATTTGACAGAAATACTTCTTTTTACACATGAGGCAGACCAAAATGGTGATCATTTTGAATAACAACTTGGAAGCAAAACCAGGAGTATTTATATTTATATATCAGTAATACTTGATATACTGTAGCTTGCAGCCCACCTCTGGACTTCGTTCTTTACATATCACCCAAGAAATATCCCCACTTACAGACACAGTCCTGGCTGCACCTATTTTCTGGCCACCTGTTTATTCAATATGGTGATCAATTTGCCAAATAAATTGGTAGCAATAATAAATGTACAATACGCTATGCTCTGTCCCAAACAAATTTCATATATGAGAAAAAATACTCATACAAATCTTCAAAAATGCATATATACTGTTTCAATATCTTATTTCTCTCACAAAGAGTGCCTATAATGAAAAATACTTTTTTTGAAGAGCTGATCTTCATTGTGCTTATTTAGTGAAGAATTACAGGAAAATTGGCAAAGCTAAACTTTACTCACATCAGAAGCAGAGAAGCTGACCTATAGCACCTTTGACAGAGTGGATAATTACTAAAAATATAGGCCGCTATTCATGAACATTTCGATTTCTTTCCCTATCAACAGTGAAAGCCATCTGCTCTGCATGGCTGACTTCATGAATTTTCAAGGCTATTCCTGTAATGAAAATGAGAAATCGTTTTTGTAATAAGCAAAAAAATGCAGAAACAGTTGAACTGTTCACAAAATCACAACTTTACTTTGTACAAGTTTGGACTACACCTCAAAAGAAGCCTTATCTTTCAGCTACTTTCAAAATGCTTCAATATTCAAACAGTGACATTATATACTACATTCCAAAGATAGATAGATAGATAGATAGATAGATAGATAGATAGATAGATAGATAGATAGATAGATAGATATTTTTATTTATTCATTCATTTATTTATTATTAAAATAGATTTTTTTAAATGGCACACCTAATGCTCTAAACCACACTTTTAATATGCGTGGAATTCAACTTCTGGAATTCCCCAGCTAGCATGGGGAATTCTGGGAGTTGAAGTCCACACATCTTAAAATTGTTAAGTTTGAAAAACACTGCTCTAAACACTAAACCCCCCAGATGACAAGTGACAAAAATGTGTCTTACAATGTGATAAACACAAACTTTGCCCATTACCTATTATCTATTTGCAGGTGATGCCACCATGCAAGTAGGAAAGTAGGAATATGTACTGCCATATTATAATGCACATTTCATCACTCTAACATCATCATCACAAGGAACAATGATGGCATATCTCTCTTGGTATATCTGTTGTAGAGATTGTTCTGACATCTAAACTACCAGAAATGTTAGATGTTTAAGACAATGAAATATTTTCAAAGTATTTCTAGGACAAAACCTGCAGTTCCAGGATGATTGGTATAATATAAAACTGAAATAATGCAAAATATGTATTATATCAATTGACTAAAAAAAAATGGCTGCTCAAAAACCTGAAAGTAAAATGAGTTCAAAATCTGGCCAAATATATCCATTTTTCCCACCCTCACTGCAAAGACATTCACCACAGCTTCACTGATGCTCCCTACAGGATGTTCATTGGTATTTCCATAAAGGGAAATACTATTACTTAGTGATGCAGAAAGTTCCATATTTATTCTTAGCTTCCTTGACAATAAGGCTGGGAAAGATTCCACCACATACAGTTGCAGTGTGAACAACATTGATTCAAAAGGACCAGGATCCAGTTCACTGTCTAATAATCCTATTTTAAAATATGGGATCCATTTCCTGAGCAGTATCTTAGCTGTTCCTAGCACTGCACTCTTCTGGACAAAGAGCTCTGATATTGTTCCTGGGATCTGTGGGAGCCACTCTCCCAGCTTAGGAGCCATAGCCCCGAGTGCTCCTATCACCACTGGGACCACTTTGGCCTTTATTGTCCACATTCTCTATAGTTCCTCCAGCTTCTCATACTCCTTCTTCCTGATGTTGCTGTCACTTGGCACTGCTACATCTATCACCACTGCTGTCTTCTGGTCCTTGTCTGCTACCACAGTGTCCTGTTGATTGGCCAGTACCGGCCTAAATCCCACAGGATTTTAGCCTCCATGACCTTCTATGGAATCTCCCATCTGGACTTGGGAGGGTCTAGCCCATACACTGTGCACATGTTCCTGTACACAATGCCAGTTACTTGGTTGTGCCATTCAGTGTATGTTGTTCCTGCCTGCATCTTACACACTGACACTATGTGTTGGACTGTCTCTGAGGCCTCTCTGTACAGTCTGCACCTTGGGTCCTGTCTAGTGTGGTAGATCCCTGCTTCTATGGATCTGGTGCTTAGTGCCTGTTCTCGTGCTGCAATGATCAGTGCCTCAGTGCTGTCTTTTAGTCTAGCCCTTTCCAGCCACTGATAGGATTTCCCAGTGTCAGCCACCTCAGCTGTCTGTCGATGGTACATCCCATGCAGGGGCTTGTCTTGCCATGGCACTGCCTCTGCTTGAACTTCCTCCCATGTCTGCTGCTGCCTCAGGCATTCCCTCAGCAGCTTTGGGTGCCATATTACTGATGTACTACTGGATGCTCTGAGTTTAGTCCAGGACAGTGGCTTTGACACTGACCAGACCCACCTGCCCTCTTTCTGGCTGGTGTACAGTCTCTGGGGGTTGGATTTGGGGTGGAAACATCCGTATGTTGTAAGGAGCTTCTGGGCCTTCACATTGGTAGCCTCTCTGTCCTCCTTTGGCCAGCTCACTATACCGGCAGGGTATCTGTTGACTGGCAGGTCATAGGTGTTGATGGCATGGATCTTGTTCTTCCCATTGAGCTGGCTCTTCAGGACCTGTCTTATCCTTTGGTGGTACTTGGATGTTGCTCTCTTCCTTGCCTCCTCATTGTGGGTCCCATGTGACTGTGGGATACCAAGGTACTTCTAGGTGGTCTGTTGTCTGCTATGTCACCTTCTGGTAGTTCTGCCCCATCAGTCTTAACTACCTTCCCTCTCTTTACTACGATCCGGCCACACTTCTCCAGTCTGAATGACATCCCATTGTCCTTACTGTAGATCCATGTCAGGTGGATCAGCAAGCCGATGTCTCATTCACTATTAGCATATAGCTCAATGTCATCCATGTAGACGAGGTGGCTGATGGTAGTTCCACTCTTGAACTTGTATTTATTTATACATACATACATACATACATACTCAATAAAATTCCCCTCTCACCCCTATGGGTGGTATGTGTCTTCCTCAATCTTGGGTCCTCTACCAGAGGCCTGGGAGTTTGAGGGTTCTGCGCAGTATCTTACCTGTTCCTAGCACTGCACTCTTCTGCACAGAGAGCTCTGATGTTGTTCCTGGGATCTGTTGGAGCCATTCTCCCAGCTTAGGAGTCATGGCCCCGAGTGCTCCTACCACCACTGGGACCACTTTGGCCTTTACTTTCCACATCCTCTCGATTTCCTCCTTCAGGCCCTGGTACTTCTCCAGCTTCTCATGCTCCTTCTTCCTGATGTTGCTGTCACTTGGCACTGCTACATCTATCACTACCGCTGTCTTCTGGTCTTTGTCTACTACCACGATGTCGGGTTGATTAGCCAGTACCTGCCTGTCCGTCTGGATCTGGAAGTCCCACAGGATCTTAGCCCTGTTATTCTCCACGACCTTCTGTGGAATCTCCCATCTGGACTTGGGGGGGTCTAGCCCATACGCTGTGCAGATGTTCCTGTACACAATGCCAGCTACTTGGTTGTGCCGTTCAGTGTATGCTGTTCCTGCCTGCATCTTACACCCTATTAACCTGCATTAACCTTACACCCCTATCCTGCCTGCATATTACACCCATATAAACTATATATATATATATATATATATATATATATATATAATGTTCATTGAAAGTTTTAACAACAACAGTGAGAACTAGTACAAACTAAAGTAGAATGAAAAATAAGAAAGAGAGAGAAATAAAAGAAATAGTTAAAAGTGGAAAAAGAAAAAAAAGTAAAAGAAAAGTAGAAAAAAGAAAAAAAGATATAATGAAGTAGCTTCTGATCTTCCTCATAGCAGTTATAAGTACAATTATATTTCAGCCTTCCTGTCTAAAATCACATCATGACTCTCTTCTTTCTATAATCTATCCTGTCTAATCATCAAAACCATAAATCACAACTTCATTTCTTTCTTCTTTATGCAAAAAGTTGATAAGGGGTTTCCAGTCACCAATAAATGTAACTATTGTCTTTTATCTAATCAAACAAGTCAATCTAGCCATTTCAACAAGTTCTGTCATCTTCGCCAACCATTCCTCCATTGTAGGTATTGCCAGATCTTTACATCTTTGTGCATACAACAATCTCACTGCAGTGATCATATATAAAAACAGTGTTCCATGGCTCTTTTCTAACTATTTATCCATCAGTCCCAGGAGGAAAAGTTCTGGTTTCAATTAATACGGGACCCATTTCCTGACAATTCATGTAAAGTGGTCAGATTTATCCTTCCTCAAAGTTTTAAAGCACCTATATCATCCAGCAAGTTCATACTGCTATTTTGAAGGCTCTCCATGTTTGTCATCCAGCATTAAACAGAAACAGAAATAGGCAAAGTCTGCTATTTCTCACTACAGTGACTGGATCTTTTAAGAAAGCGTTTTTTTTTTTTCTTTTTCTATTTTTATTTTATGGGGAGTGATTTAGGAACATCAAAATAGAGGCTCCTCAGTTCTACTGAAGCAAAAATTAATTTCTTGCCACAACCAATGAATTGGATCAAACATGTTCTGGAGATTAAATGTTGTTGTTACAGGTTTAGAAATAATGCAGTTTCCTATATATTCCTAAATCCTTCAGCTTCTTGTTAGCAATGTTTGTCTCTGCTGCCAAACTAAATTGTGGTTTCCCATTATTGGCAGGATATGGCCGATGGTCCAACAGGCATGACATACAGTAGCAGTGCCTCCAATTATGCAATGGAAACAGTATTTTGTATCTTGGGTTAATTGTACAGAGATTACATGGTTCAAGTGTTCACAAAAGGGGCAATAGGTATTTGGGGGAAGTAGAATGAAGCATGCTGGATGTCATTCTTGAATTTTCCTCCACAGAGCAATAATGAACAACTTTATCTATTCATAGAAGCTGTTCATGAGATCAAGACTTGTGATACATGTCAATGTAATCGCAATACAATTAACCAAAATTGTTTTCATTGAACACTGGAAGCAGCACCAGACTGCTGCCTTCTACATACAGAAAGAAATGGGAAGGAAAGGAAAGACTAGCATGCTTGTCCCTGTAGTGGTCTGAGGGTACACCCACCTGCCTTAAAGTGTTTTCATCCCATCTGTGATGCAGCCCAAAATTATGCCAGCATAATTTGCTCTGTTCCCATAACTGATCTCAGTTCTGCCTCGGAAAACAACCTGTTAGCAGATGGTGCTGACAGTTTACTGTGAGGTTACTTAAGGTGCCTTGCCTGCAAAACACCCACTATTCATGCCCAAATCTTGGCTGAGATTTGCAGATGAGGCAAGTTTTAACAGATGTGGTGGGTTTATCAGGTGCCCCACCTACCCCATGGATCATCTTTAGTGCTTCATACATGAAGGGAGAATGAAAGTGTCTACCTGGCAAAGCACACATTTGCTTTATCATCTTCTATCACCATCCTCCATGGATCAGGTGCTGCAGGTGGTCCATGCAGTGGGTAGGTACTACTAAACAGGTCATTCACATAGATACATTAGTACAGGTTATAAGAAAATCTTGGTTTCCAGACAGACAGACAGACAGACAGGCCCCATCAAGGAAGATTTTTTAAAGAAAAGATGTCTCTCTTCAGAAAGTATGTATGTCAATCACTACTGGGATGCTGTGAACAATGTTGGCATGCATCAGGCAGAAATTGTTGGACATATCTGTAGAAACTCACTGTAGAAGTATTGGAGACTGAATTTCTTGATGAGTCATTATTTTAGCAGGTAAAATTTTGGGAAAGCATTAATTTATTTATTATAAAGCCTCCCAACAACATAATCACTCTGGGTGACTTAAAGAACAACAATCAAAGAGAAAGAACAATACACAACCAGAAGAGCAATAAATCATCCAACCTAACATACCTAGTCCCATAAGAGACCCACCACCCACCTAGGCCAAAACCTAGGGGGAAAAACATGTTTTTAAAGACCATTTAAATAAGGCCACCGTAAGGGCTATATAGATTTCTGGGGCAGTGGGGGTCTTTGTTCCAGAAGGCAGGCACCAGGACAAAGTCCTACTTCTTGGGTCCCATCAGGTCACACTGTTACATCAATGGGACCCAGAGCGTGCCAATGTTGTCCAATTCTACAGGACAAAGAGAAACTGCCAGAGATCGACAGTCCTTTAGACAGCTAGGCCCTATGCCATGAATGACTTTATAGGTGGTAACCAGCAGCTTGACTTCCCACCAGAAGGTAACTGGCAGCCAGTACAGCGCACAAATCAGAAATACATCAAGCAAACATTCTATTAAATGATTACCAAGCTATACCTGTCAGATGTCTTCTCCTTAAGCCAAAGGTGACTTTAAAGACTAAGGCATAGTGTGGATACATGAATCTTGACATGTTAAGTCATTGTAGCATAAGAAAATGAACAAGGTATTTACAGCATACAGGTGAAACTCGAAAAATTAGAATATCGTGCAAATGTTCATTTATGTCAATATGGCAACTCAAAAGGTGAAACCAATATATGAGATAGACGCATTACATGCAAAGCGAGATATGTCAAGCCTTACTTTGGTATAATTGTGATGATTATGGCATACAGCTTATGAAAACCCCAAATTCACAATCTCAGAAAATTAGAATATTACATGACATCAATAACACAAGGATTGGAAATAGAACAATATCGGACCTCTGCAAAGTATAAGCATGCATATGTACTCAGTACTCGGTTTGGGCCCCTTTTGCAACAATGACTGCTGCAATGCGGCGTGGCATGGATGCTATCAGCCTGTGGCACTGCTGAGGTGTTATGGAAGACGAGGATGCTTCAATAGCAGCCTTCAGCTCCGCTGCATTGTTCGGTCTCATGTCCCTCATCTTTCTCTTGGCAATGCCCCATAGATTCTCTATGGGGTTCAGGTCAGGCGAGTTTGCTGGCCAATCAAGCACAGTAATCCCATTGTCATTGAACCAGGTTTTGGTACTTTTGGCAGTGTGGGCAGGTGCCAAGTCCTGCTGGAAAATGAAGTCAGCATCCCCATAAAGCTCGTCTGCAGAAGGAAGCATGAAGTGCTCCAAAATCTCCTGGTAGACGGCTGCGTTGACCCTGGACTTAATGAAGCACAGTGGACCAACACCAGCAGATGACATGGCTCCCCAAATCAACACAGACTGTGGAAACTTCACACTGGACTTCAAGCATCGTGCATTGTGTGCCTCTCCATTCTTCCTCCAGACTCTGGGTCCTTGGTTCCCAAATGAGATGCAAAAGTTGCTCTCATCAGAAAAGAGGACTTCGGACCACTGGGCAAGAGACCAGTTCTTTTTTTCTGTAGCCCAGGTAAGACGCTTCTGACATTGTTTGTTGTTCAGGAGCGGCTTGACAAGAGGAATACTACATTTGAAGCCCATGTCCAGGATCCGTCTGTGTGTGGTGGCTCTTCATGCACTAGCTCCAGCCTCAGTCCACTCCTTGTGAAAGTCCCCAACACTTTTGAATGGCCTTTTCCTGACAATCCTCTCCAGGCTGCGGTCATCCCTGCTGCTTGTGCACCTTTTTCTACCACACTTTTCCCTTCCACATAACCTTCTATTGATGATACAGCACTTTGGGAACATCCAACTTCTTTTGCAATTACCTTTTGGGGCTTTCCCTCCTTATGGAGGGTGTCGATGATGGTTTTCTGCACAACTGTCAGGTCAGCAGTCTTTCCTACAGTAGGAATGCTTGTGATTCCTACTGAACCAGCCTGAGAGACCATTGAAAGGCTCAGGAACCCTTTGCAGGTGTTATGGATTCATGAGCTGATTAGAGTGGGACACTTTGAGCCTAGAATATTGAACCTTTTCACACTATTCTAATTTTCTGAGATTGTGAATTTGGGGTTTTCATAAGCTGTACGCCATAATCATCACAGTTATACCAAAGTAAGGCTTGACGTATCTCGCTTTGCATGTAATGCGTCTATCTCATATATTGGTTTCACCTTTTGAGTTGCCATACTGACATAAATGAACATTTGCACGATATTCTAATTTTTCGAGTTTCACCTGTATGTGATACAGAATATATAATTCATATTTTATACTCCAATTTCAAGGTTTTTAAAGCATGAATAGAAATTGAAATAATCTTATTTTCTCATCTTAAACCAAAGGGCATTTATTCTTATTAATTAAATACATAGTGATTATTTGATTAGATATATATCAGCATACACAATCTGATTTACTATAGAGTATACACACACACACATATACATACATACATACATGCCCACACTCTAATATTTAATGCAGCTTAAATCCAGACAGTTACTATATTGGATATATTTAAGGTATAATTTATATTGTGCTCAGTTTTCAATGGTTTGTGGGCTTCAGTACAGAGCACCTTTGTTATATAAATAGAAAAAAGTACCTATTCTTCAATTTGTTATACTTTCCAATTCTAGCACAGAGTTAAAGGTATTACTTGAGTGTTATAGGGGAAGAATCATGTCTCTGCTTTCCACCTTATTTTCAGCTTTTGTCCAAAACCTTTTCCTTAAATCAGAATTTAATGTTTTGCCCAATACTAGTAAGGATAGAACACCTTCAAATGTTCTACATTTATTTATAAATATACACACAGAGAGAAGTCAGTTTCTTCTTTATCTGCATTACAGCTACTACTAATGTACCTGCAAACAATCTGTTTCCCAATAAGCATGAAAATTCAAATATTATTGTTTTCCACAGGTCAAGGATTTCTGGCCAATTTTGGCAAGTCTCCTTCTTTGCATCTTCTGATTTGCAGTCTTCTACAAGCTGAACAAAAATTTCTGAATAGGAAATTTTTCATAAGCAAAGTTGAAAGTTCAGTGGTTGACATCTGAATACAGATCCCTAAATAATCAGGATTCCAAACCACAAAAATTCTTCCACAACAAGAGAAGGCTCCCAATATTACAACATTGTCTTTCAACTTGGTGTGATTACAAATGAGGGCTTCCAAGAATACTTATGCACTATTTAGTTGTGGGAAACAGAATAGCAGAAGAGGTCTTCTGTGGAAGGAAGATCCCTATATTTAAAATAATAATTTGCCAATCTTGCAAGAAGAATTATATTTATTTCCTAGATTTACATCCTGCCTTTCCTCTAGGAGCTTAAGATGGTATACATATAACTCCCTTCTCCACTGTTTCACCACAACATCCCTGTGACACCAACTGGGCTGAGACAGAGCGATTGGCCGAAAGTCACCCAACGAGCTTAGCTGAGGATAAACTTGAACCTGGGTCTTCCCAGTCTTACTCCAGCATTTTAACCACCACATCACTGTAACTCTGGGATAGCATTTGTATTTGCTTTGGTTTAGTCATTTAATTTATTTGCTTTTCAGCCATAAACTTGTCAGCCCTTTCATATAGACCAGGTCTGGAAATAGACACAAGAAATTCTAGAACTTTAATTTATTGATATTGGCTGTATTAACTGAATCTTGAAAGTGTGTTTCCCCTTCCCTCCCTCTCATATTGAAGAGAGTCAAGGTGGGGCAGTCTTAAATTCTTTCGCACCCTTTCTTGTTTCCTTAGGCTAAGCTGTTTTACTAATAGTTACCACATACTCTCTCCCAGATCAACTCTGTGCTCCTCTGCAGAACTGAAGTTTGACATGGTTGGACATTTTATACAAAAGGAGGAACTTTTGTATAAACTTTAAGAATCTTCTACTTTAACAGGGAAAGCTGAGAATGTTGTCATGTGAACAAAGGTGAAGAAAACATGTGAAGCATTTATGCTAGAAATGAACAGAAGAAAACTAGGTGCCATTACCCCCACACATACACACAATATTTTTTTTTCCTATACAGGTATGCACAACTAATATGGCTCTAGACATGCAGGTGATATATATGATTCTCTAGTGAAGTTGATTCAACTTTCTCCTGTTCCTTTACTAACCAGCACTTGTCAGGCTAGTACTATAATGCAATTTTGACATTCTGAATCTCCCAGGGTCAAAATATTGTGAAATACTTCAGCTTTAGACAGTCTTTGACCTAAAACGTGAAGGGTATAAACTGAAATCAGAGACAAAAGGCAAGAACAAACTATTTAAATTTAAATAAGAAAGAGTTCAGTTACTTGGTTACCTGAAATATCATAAATATAATAGGGACAAAAGGGGGGGGGGGCAGGAAGGTTGAAATGCTTCAGCAGTATGAATATTTGCAATAAGTAGCCCTAGAACAGAAGCATGAACTCAAGTTACAATCAAGAGAACAGAACTGTTGAAATGTGCTTTATAGAATATTATCTAAAATATCACAGGCTGAGTCAAGAGTGACTGCCAGGCAGGTCAAGAGCATCAAATTTCACTCAACTCATGGACATAAAAAAGATCAGGGCTTCAATCACCCAACCACGCCTACCATTTTGATGCTGTTGACCTCTGGTCTGAACATATACAAAATCAGTGGTCCTGCAAAGAATGAGTAGATATATGAGTATTATTCATGCTATGAAGAAAAGGAAATTGGAGTATTTAGGGCACAGGTCATGCAATGAGAAATATCAACTACTTAATTAACCATAAAGGAAATATTGAAAGGAAGTGCAATACTGATAGACAATGCATATCCCAGCTTAAAAATCTACATATATGTCAAGAATATACCATCCTTGCTTTATAACGTAATGCCAAAACAAAGAGTAGTACTGATGGTTGCTAATCGCCTCTAGAAGACAACTCTAAAGAAGAAAAAGGCCTAAAATAGGAAAGCGGGACTGAGGAGATTCAGGTTCAAATTCCCTCTCAGATACGAGCTGACAGGAAGCGCTTCAAGTGAACACTCTTAGCCGGTATACGTTAGCTGGAAAATAAGGATAAAATAAGGAGGACCACCTAGCTATTTTGAGCTCCTTGGTGGAGGGATAAAATCAGAGGCACCATGATGTTTGAGAAAATCGAGGATATGGTCCATTCTCTTGGCAATACCTTCACCTCTGATTCAGCAGCCAATATGAACTAAAAAACACTGTGTGGACCAGCCAATTGACACTGCAGCAACACATATTTAAAAGAAACTGTACTTTAAAACTGTACCTTTAGGGGATGAGCAGCCAATGAGGTCACTGGAGTGGCAAGGAGGCAGGACTGGAAGTGCTCCAATGGTGTTAGCTTGCAAGTTACAAAGGCAGTATCTTTAGCTGCCTGCTGCTTACGTTTATTTTAGAATACTACATGCTTGCTGTGCTCGTGACCAATGGCCCAGTGCAGCAGTGTGCCCTCATCTAGCACTTCTGAGTTAGCCTTTTGGATCACCAGGCCCTGGAGTAACACGCTCAGTTCTCTTGCACTGGTCCTACTAACTGAGATAGAACCATAATAAGTCATCCTAACACTCATCTGATGGGATCTGCAGTGTGTCTGATGGGACCTCCACGCGTTTCCCTATAGCTATTGGTATATACCACTGATATTGCTAACAATTGGTTTGGCTGGCAAATGCATACCCATTTTTATGCAGATTCCTGAATATGGATTAAACTGCAAAGAAGAGAGAAATGGCAGAGCAAATATAAATGTGGAGTCCTTGGGGTTCTCTGAGCTTGGTTCTTTTCTTGCAAACGTTTCATTACCCAGCTAGGTAACATCTTCAGTGCTGCCTTGTCTGAATACCAGGCTTCCAAGAATTCTTTTGCATATTTGGATTTAGCTTGGTCTAAAATGCTGACAGTTTCCCAGTTAAAACTATGGTTGAGTCTGTCCATGTGTTGTGAGATTAAGGAATTTTCACCGTGTCTTCTGACAGCTAGTTGGTGCTCGTGGATGCACTCTGCTAGTCTTCTGCCTGTCTGTCCTACGTTGTGTTTGTTACAGTCCTTACACTGTATGTTGTAGATGACTCCTGCTTTTTCTTCTTGGGCTACTGGGTCTTTTGGTTTACTTAGGGTATTTTGGAGTGATTTTGTTGGTTTATGTGCTACAGAGATGCCATATGGTTGTAATAGTCTGTTGGTGGTTTCTGAGACATTTCTGATGTATGGCTGTGTGATCCTTTTCATAGCTTGTGTAGGTTGTGTTGTAGTAGGTTGAGTGGTCAGGCACTTTTTGATAAAATTACATGGATATCCATTTTGTTGGAAGATGTTGTATAGGTGGTCTTTTTCTTTTTTCTGCTATTCTGGGTTGCTGCAATGCGTTTGTGCTCGCTTGAATAATGTTCTTACACAGCTCCTCTTGTTGGAGGTTGGGTTGTTACTTTGGTAATGGAGTACTTGATTGGTGTGGGTTGTCTTCCGATGAACTTGGGTTTCAAATTTCCTGTTCTTTCCTCTGCTGATGAGGATATCCAGGAAGGGTAGCATGTTGTTGTTTTCTTCCTCTCTGGTGAATTTTATTCCTCTGAAGATGCTGTTAATGGTTTCATGTGTCTTCTCTAGTTGTTTCTTTTTTATAATAACAAATGTGTCATTTGAGAGCAAATATAAACACAGGAGCCAACAGCAGCTAGCTGTGAGGGTCATGGCAGAAAGATTTTTTTTAACTTCTATCCTTTGAGAGATTCCTAACAGCCACGAGTTGGTTTATATCTGTGTACAGCCTACTCACATAGACACTTCCTGTTGTAAATCCACAGCAATGGACAGTTTGAAAAGGACTGTATAGAAAAAAAAGGAACAATCACCCACATCTGCGAAATGCTCTTTGATAAACTTCCTTCACTGTATGTATTTCTGCAGTATAGGAATTAAAACACAGTTCAACTAAAAATTAATCATCACCACCTTTATCACCAGTACAGTGGACACTGTACATAATACATACATTACAGTTTCTACCAAACCAGAATATGATCTAAGATTCTAATATTAAACTGGCACTTTCTGCTGTAAATTCACACATCTTCAGCTAGTACTGCCTTCACAACTAAAATGGTTTTTTCAGAAATACTGAACAAAAATGCTATTCCCAGGCAGCATCAACAATAGCTATGCTAGCTGGGGACAAACGGAGGTGTATTTCAATACATCCGAAGGGCGAATCATTGGGGAATCTGAGGTAGCAGCAGAAACAGGAATGTCTGTGGATCAGCATCATTCACTTCCACTGGGACAAATACTTTATCCAAAATTGCATTGAGAAGAAAATATCCTATTAATTCTCTGAAGAATGTAGGTATATCATAACTATATCATAACTCAATATTAACATAACAGTCTATTAAAATTCTATTTAAAAGAAGTTTTTCTTTTTACACAGTTAGCATAATGGCACTTTTTACTCCTAGAATATGGTAGTTTTTGCCACGTATGTTAAATGAAACTTTATTTCATTTATTTGAACATCAAACATTCATTTGATTTGTCTCACCTGTATTTTTTTGATAGGTTCATTCATGTTCTGTCAGTTTAAAAAAACGCACATGCAGACAACATTGTTTTTAACGTTTTCCCCAAAATTTACATACATGAACAAAGTAAAGGACTTACACAGCAACTCAGGTCCAAGCTACAGATTTTCCTTCATATTTTACTATAATATATATTTTGGTACACATTTTTCTACAGCAGAAACATTTTCATACACATAAAGGTTGCCCCTTTGGAGGATCCACTTCAGAGGTGACAGGACAATCAGGTTTATACCTCCATTGGAGGTATAACCTTATCTGAGGATGTGTGTGTCTGTGTCTGTGAGAGAGAGAGAGAGAGAGATTGGGGATGGTTTTTATGTGAGCCAGAAATAGGAGCAAAGTGGCAGCCAATGTGAATGGTAAGGATTCCTGGAAGTTTTCCTCTTTTTTTGACATTGGACTAAGAGATTCCTTTGTATGTGTACACATACATCTGCTTTTTAAGTATTTAATTGACCTGTTAAAAGGGGTCAATTAAATACTTAAATACCCCTTAAATTGTGGGGTAGAGGTAGAGAGTGCTGTGGTTTTGATGCATAAGAAGAATATCTCCCTTGTCAGCATACTGTGAAAGAAGTTGTTCATGTTGAGTGTGTGTATAGTATCTATATTGAGTGGGGGAATAGTATCTATATTTATGGAACCTGGTTTTAGTAATCACAAAAGTGACGGGAAAGAAAATATGGTGTTGGCAAGCCAGCAGGCCATTACAGAGAAGAGATTACAAATGTAACAACACCCTTGTCAGTCTCAGACTTTTGAGAATGGTTCCAGTCCCACAAAGAGCTTTGATCTTTTGTAATGCTAGACCAGCTCAAAATAAAAAAGAGATGATCTGAGCTTTGACTGAGGATGAAAAACCAACTTAGTATGTGGATCAAAAGACCTGTGGGGTAGAGGTAGAGAGTGCTGTGGTTGTGATGCATAAGAAGAATATCTCCTTGTCAGCATACTGTGAAAGAAGTGGTTCATGTTGAGTGTGTGTATCTCAGTGTGGACCAGTGATAGACTGGAGGTTTTATTTGTCACTCAAAGGAATTCCAGAGTGAATTGATTTCAGAGTTGGTGTTGGTGATTTATGGTGGTAGGGAATTTCAATAAGGGTAGATGAATATAGGGGCAGTGGGTCTAATAGGATGGTTCACTCAAAAAGTCAATATGATTCATTTGGATTGTGAGAAGCTTTGGAAGAGATTCAGGTTGTTTCCACCAGTGATTCAGTCAATGTAGCTGAAATAAGTGATTCTTTCACTTGGTGCCTGAAATAATGAATTTCTTGAGCAAGCACACAATTGCATCCTGCACCATCTCCAAACTGTTTCAAAGACAGCCCCATGGTATGCAGTTCAACTGCAAGAGCTGAAGCAGAAAGTCAGATGGCAAGAGCACAGGTGAAGGAAGACTCAGCTCAAAGCACAATATAAAGCACATCTGAAGTCTCATGCTATGGCGCTATCTGCAATACAGAAGTATCTGTACATATTGCATCAAGCACATAGTCTGCTGACTTATTTGGGAGCTGACTCGTACCCCCACGTTTTTTACAGAGATCTATTGCAGAATCCTCAGTGTTTGCCGCAATGAGTTTCTTGTGGATAAAATAGTCCATATTTGGGGTAAACTATGCCACATTTGCTGTAAAGTCAGCTACAGAGATGTGCAGTAACTCCTCTTGTATAGTTAGACTGGATTTTTCTCAATATGTGATCCACATATGGATGTGGACAGATTACTTGGAATGTTATGTTTCACCACTTGTCCTCTAGATCTCTGTCCAACTTAGCTTGTAACTTCTAGCTGTGAGTTTATTAGCAACACCTTAATTAATTTCATAAATATCTCCCTGAGGAAGGGCAGGATTCCTCCTTGTTTAAAGGAGGCAATTATTAGATCTCCATTTAAAAAGCCTATCCTAAAGATCTGAGATGGGCAATTTTATGCTAATATCTAACATCCCAAAGTTGGTTTAGGTGATTGACCGACTGGTGGCATCTCAACTGCAGGCACACCTAGACAAAGAATAGCTAGACCAATTTCAAATTGGCTTCATGGTGGACATGGTGTTGAGACTGTCATGGTTGGCCTGATAAATACAAGGAATATAACTCTGTTGGTTCTCCACAACCTACTGACAGGTTTGGCAACATCTACTATGTTATCTTCCCATACACAGAGAAATTTAGAAATAGAGTGTTTTTTAAAAACTAGTTCCATTCCTATTTTTTAGACAGGTTTCAAACAGTGTTACTTAGAGACAATTCATTCTTAAAGCATGAGATACTATATGGTGTTCCTCAGGGCTCTGTTCTGTTTCTCATGCTTTCAATATCTGCATGGAACTGCTGCTGAAGTCAGTTCTAAGGCTGGCTGGTGTAGCTGTTGTCATTAGTTTGGTCTTTATATTTAATCGCCATCCCAATTTTTTTTTCACTGTGCTCCTTGACTTTCATTACTAGAGTTTGCAAACCATTTGTACTTTTTGCTATCTGAGTAGCAAGAAATGACCTCGCTGGAAGCTTTTTTTTTTTTTTTTAAGAGGTATGAGACTGTGCACGACTTTGTAGACCAGGATATGTCTTGTCCTTATGCAGACAGTGTACCACACCATGTTATGAATCAAATAAAAAGATATTGTAAATGAGAAGGGGCAGGTTATCTGAAGGAACAGTTTTCCCTCTCAAATGTATTTGCCTCTAACTTACAATCAACAATACCGACTGCTATATATATCCCATTACCTAGAGGGGTTATATTGGTGAGTACTTGGGACAGAAACTTTTGGGAAACAGATCATGAGAACTGAAGTAGATTCCCAAGATGGGAAATAAGAACTGCTGTATCTTGTTGAGCTTTTTGTTTTTACATTATTGTGTTGTGTTTATAGTTTTATGATGTGATATTCTTTATATTTAACTGTATATTTATTTATTGTTTTAATGAGTTGTGAGCCACCCAGAGTCCCCCATTAGGGGGAGATGGGCGGGGATAAATAAATAAATAAATAAGCTATGTATCTCCCCACTACTTGGTAATCAAGGAACTCAAAAATCAAGTGAATATTTCTGTTATGTTCAATCCTCAAAACATTATTTGCACAGTTAAAACCATGGTTCTTATGCAATTAGAATTTTAGACAGCCCTTTTTCATATCTGACAAACATTTGGAAATCAACTGTCCATCAGTCTCAGTTTCTTTAAAAAAGGGCACTGATATGGCATTTTTCTCTCAAAGGTGTCAGTAAGATCCATTATAAACCACATACATTAAGATTCTCTTCTACAGCTGCCATTAATTAGATAGCAGCAAGTTGCCAGCAATAAATCACATCTTTTCATCTTTTGGCAAAGGTGCTGCTGGACTCTGTCACAACTGTCCTCACTGAGTGGGCTAATATACACACCCATTTTTCAGTGGTCAATTACTGCCATCTTCCTGTATCATTCAGGTGCCAAGGAAAAATCTATTCCACTAAAATTACTTGTCATTCTTCAGCTGCTGGGACGGCAGTTTGTAGAAACTGCTGAAGAGTACAGCAGGATAACAAATGCAGTTACTGTCTACAGTGCAAGCATCCATATTAAGATTTAAATAAAGTAACTTTGAAGCAAATTCACATTCTCCACAGTTCTGTTGTCAGTAATGTTAAAAATGGTTTATACTGCCTACCATGGACAGGTACACTATTATAAATGAAAGAAATGCATTAGGATGCTAACCACAAAATAATATAAACATGAGCCATGAAAATGCAGCAGTATCATCACAAAAAATCAAATGCTAAGATGAACAGAAATGCTCTTAGCATATATAACTAAAGTATTATCCTGTCTCAAGTGCTATGAAGCTTCAGGATAACTTTACTTTTCAAATAAGACCCTCCAAACTGCAAACATTTTCATTAGCCTACTAATTCCCCTCAACCAGTAAAGTCGCCTTCAAATCATGCTTTGTTCCTGTTGACTTCTTAAACACTTCTATGAAGTTTACTCAGCAACAGTGAGGAAGTGATTTACCATTGCTCTCTTCCAGATTTTTTTCCTCCAATTTTCCTGTCTAGCCACAGCCCTGGAATTCCCTTGTAATCAACCAAGGCAACTTAGCTTCCAAGCCCAGATACAATCAGCCACATACTGCCATCTGCTGAAAACCACATCACAATTATTATTATTTATTAATTTCAATCCGGGACCAAACCAACTAATGTAAAAACATATACAGAAGATGACAGACAGACAGACAGACACAAATTGTACATAAAAGTCAGTTCAAGCTGTGAGGGAGGCATCGTCCAGTTCCTATGGGCTAAAGCTACAGATAAAAAATTTGCCACCACCCTTGACACATTTACACATTGGTCACTTCAAAAGAAAGCAGGGATCTCCTCATCATAAAGGAAATTAAACTTTGCAATAACTTATAAGTTTCAATCCCCACTGTGTATAGAATAGACATTTTAACAAAATATGGGATACAGATTCAACATCCATATTTGAGCCTATACAAACATGATTTTCGTATGGGAGGTTGAAATATCTTCCAGTTGTTGCCCTGATAGGTAGGTGTGCATCAATCCAGGCCAGAGAAAAAAGCCTTCTCTGTGGAGCATGCATGATCTTTAAAAAATACCTAGGGAAAGTCCAGTAGGATGGGACATTTCTACTAAAATAGAGATAGGAGATTTTGGACCTCTCTGACTGAATATGTAAGGCAGTTTGGCTAAAGTTTTATTGAGCCCTAAAGTAAATAAAGCTAGTATTGACAGACCACAATATATCAGGTCCAATCAACTTGCAGGGTGGATACAAATCTATCATTCAGGCTAAGATGAACCAAGGAGGTCATCTAAAGGATTTTGCCTAAGAGCAGGCCCAAAAGAGATGCAGCCCAATTCTAATTGCATTACAGCATTAGAAGTTGAATCAAAGAAGTGTCCTATTGTTTTTAGGAATTTAGCCTTTGTGGAGTCAAATACTGAGATCTTCTTATAGACACACACCTAGGTACCATAGAGCAGCATACCCAAAATGTTGGCCTTGAATAGCTTAATGGCAGCTGGGGAAAAAATTTTTCTCATGATTTGCAAATTTTGTAATTGCTAGAGATGCTTTTTGGTCCCTTATAGCTAATTCCTTTCCTTGGTTTCCTCAGCAGGTAAGAGGACTGGTAGATAAAGGCAAGATAAACATTGGAAAAATTTTCACCTGCTCAATAGTTCTTCTATTTCTATCCCCATCTATCCAAGGGATTAAAGTGTTTTCTTGAAAATATCAGGACTTGCATTTTTGAATGATGTATTTTGAGGCATTCTCATCGGGCCAATTATCATCAGGCCAATAATGCTATAAGCCCCCTAAGCGCCCAACTTTTGATACAGGAAAAAAAATGACTGCATCAACAGCATATAAAAGATATATATATAGGGTGATTGAAAAGAGAGGGAGGATGAAAGTCTGGATTGGCAAAAACCTCAACAATGTCATTAATGTAAAGGGTGAACAGCAAGGGGGCAAGTATGCATTCTTGCCTGATCCCTTTACAGGTAGATATAGGTTCCATTAGATCCCCCTTGCTATTACCCTTGATCTGTATGATAATGCCTTGGTGTAACTGTATGAACAATTTAAGAGGTAATTATCAATTTTTGAGGCTGCTAACTTCATCCAGAGTATCTCTTGGGATATAGAATCAAAGGCTGCCTTTATATCTATAGAGGCAATGTAGAGAGCTCCATTTGGGAAATTATAATGTTTCTCTGCTAAATGCTGCCGAAATATATACTGGTTCATTGCTGAATATCCAGACCTGAAACCAGCCTGCTCAGGCACTAAGATATTTGCAGAATGCAACTGGTCCAAAAATTTATGGCATAAAAACCTGGCATACAGTTTGCTAACTACTGAAATAAGACTAACCGGGCAGTAATTGGTGAGTTCATACCTATCTCTTTTCTTATATATTGGAAGTATAATGGAATTAAGACATTCTTTAGGTATATATATAGAATTGTTGATGGCAGTGAAAAGAAAGGCTAGCACTGATGTCCACAACACAATTATGTTATTTGTGCCTGGAAAAAAGATGGGGAAACTCTTAAGTTATGGAGAGCTTCTGCATCTGGAAACAATTTTCACTCATAGGTTATCAGGTGAGTTACTGTAGATTCTCTTCCATAATTTCTTCAGTTTTAATTTCCCTTGCAAAGATATTTTTTACAGGCTTGATCAAGATATTTGGCATATGTCTGTAATTACTAAAAAGATCTATGAAAGCATAGAAATCAAGTCTTGAGATGTGTTGCTACTTGAAATAATTCAGCAGCAGATGGTGACTTTTGTTTAGCACTTCTGATGCTGAGAACCTTTGAAAGAAAGAGAAAATGTAACTAGTATAATTAGCATGTTACTGACAAAAACTATTTATTATCAAAACCAGGGACAGTTCCAAGGGACAACACTTCACCTAACGGGGGGGGGGGGGGGGGGGGGACATGAAAATCAATATGCTTTGAGAGAAAATAATACCAGGTTAGAAGTAACTTTTTTTAACCTCCAGAGTATTCAATAAAGCAAATATTTGGACAACCCAAGCAATTGAACCTTCAGGAATGGTGGCTGGCAATATGCAGGCTTGAGGACAATGCCAGAGCCACCATTCACATCATTGCCTGGAGTCCATTCCATTGATGCATTAGGGGAGTATGGGGACACAGAGGAGACATGTCTCTTGCTCTGGATTGCTTGGAGGTCTATTCCAGTGGAGAGGAGAAACCATGAATGGAGCAGCTTTGGAGAGGATAGAAGAAAGAATGGCCCTCTGGTGGAGGACTGTGGAAAAGTGCTTCTAGTTGGAGTGAGAATAGGGAGGGGACACCACTGGCTCCACCTGACCCTTACCTAATGGGGTGGATTGTTTGAATGGAAGAGGTGGGTGGGAGTTCCTGAGCTATTGTTGTTGCTATTGATTATTGACTGGTTGGGACTGGAGAGAGGGGAAGGATTATTCACCTACCTAGCTGGATGCCTGGGAATGGGGAGACTAATATAGAAGAGGTAAAAATGGAGGAAAGATAACAGTAGTGACAGGCAGGTTGAAGTATGGTGGGTTTGGAGACCAAGTCATTCCAGGGGAACAGAGATTGGAAATGTGGCTCCAATCTCTACTTCCAGCCTCCCAGTCTTAACTCAGGAGCCAAGTAATCAGATTGTGGGCACTCCATGTTCAGGATGATGCTAGTGAGCACAACATTTGTCTGTAATAAAACCAGCCTTGTCCATAATTAAATTGTGGATGAGAAGATAGTCCTGCTATTACCTGCTCGTACCTGCTTTCCTGGCTGGAGAAGAATGGGGGATCCCTCCATGGAGATCTGTCCAGTTGGGTTTTATGCTTTGCATCAGTCCCAACACCAGGGCAGGGGAGGAAGTAGGGCAATTATATACTGGGAGGCATTGACTGTTGTGAGAAGTGCTGTTCCACAGGTGACCAGGCCTTGCTCGTGCTATTGGGCCACAGGGACAAGTTTGGGGTGCTATTATTGGACCACTCTCCAGCTGCAGAGCAGCATACCTCACCAAGCTGGTTGATCTCATTGCAATGGTGGTTGGGGATTCAGCCAGACAGTTAGGACTGGGTAATTTCAATATCCCCTCTCTGGGAATTCAGATACCTTTGGAGTTCATTGCTGCCATGACAATCATGGGCTTGTCCCAGATCATCACTGATCCAACTCACGTGCTTGTCCACACATTAAATCTGGTGTTAAATTTAGAGCAGATGTGTCAGGATCTGGATTTGGGGTACTTCTCCATCAGTCCATTGTCATAGGCAGATCACTTCCTCATGACAATGCAGGGAGGAGGGCCCCATTAATTTGACCCACCACAGGCATCTAATAGGTTTCCTGATGGCACTTGGGGAATCTCCCAGTGATCTAGAGGACAATTCTATTGGGTGCCTTGTTGACCTCTGGAATATGGAGGCAGCCAGGGCAGTCAACAGGATTGTCCCTGGGTGGCATTTCCCCACCTACCAATCCCATGCAGCTCTTTGTTTCACTGAGTGTTGTAAGCCATTCCAGGCAGTGGGCAAATCACGTACATACATACATAAATGTCTCATTAATGGATTACACAATCACACCACATTCATATGAGAGAACAGAAGTACTTTACATGAAACATCCTACAACAAATTACTGTTGTCTTTGAGACCAGTAAGCATCTTATCACAAAATAAATGAAGAAAAATGAAATTTAAGAAAAGGGTATAGCTACATCAAAACAGTTTTATATCATTAAAATAATTTTAAGGAGTTAGAGTCCCTTAGCTTTGCTAAGTAATGGTTTCTTACCATTAAGTAAGTAAAGTAATCGTTTCTTACTTTAGATTTCATTGCAGATCAATGTAAGCCATCTAGAGTCACAAATGTACCTCTCTCTCTCTCTCTCTCTCTCTCTCTCTCTCAATAAATAATTAAACAAATAAAAATAAATATATATGAACATAAATATCCCTCAAGTCTCCCAAAATATCCTCAGAATTGTTTGCCAAGGAGGCTATGGCATTTCTGTTCTTAATCTCATTGGCAGAACTCCAGTTTCCAAGGAACACCAGAAAAAAGATTCCATGGTGCAGTTATGGCCTCCAGAAACTTGGTCATTGAAGCAGAGAGCTTCCTAGCATTAGGAATGCTAGCATTAACAAAACCAAATCAATTTTTAAAAAATAAATGTGTCATTTGTGAAAATAGGTCTAGAATTTAATAGCACCTTATTAATGCAATAGAAAAATGAGGGGTATTTTTTCCCCCAAAACAATTATCTTGAATTATGGGTATACAATACAGCCATCCCTTCCCCTCACCCAGTTTCCATCCTATTTCTTTCCTCTTCTTTGTGTTTCTTCTGGAATGGGTATGTGTTCCTGTGTGCACATACTTGTGTATTTTTACATAAGTAACACATGAAAATGAAATTAATTTTATAAATATGTTCTTATGTAAAAGTAACACATGAAAATGAAGACGTTAATTTTATAAATGGGTTATCTTATTTTCTTATTTTTTCTTATATATTTATAAGCAAGCAATTTATTAATCAATATTTATTTATTCCAAAATATTTTTGCCCTGGTCATGGACTGTGGTTCCATGCACACATAAGTATGACACAGCCTTATGTTCACTGGAGGAGAAATCTTCAAGATTGGTCTCAGCTGGAGTTGGGAACTCTAGGCTGAGGAAGTAAGGAAGCAACGCACTGCATAGAATTTTTGTGAGACTGTATTTTTCTCATTGGGGAAGTTGTTTTAAATTTAAGGTTGTGTACCTTTTGGGTACATATGGTGGAAGATACATTAACAGAGATCATGAGTCATCTCCCAAAGATATATAATTCCTACCAAATTGAATCCTATCATGGCCTTTGGATTCAAAAATCAACTGCTTTGATTTCATACACACACACATTAATATATTTTATTAATGAGTTTATAAGTGGAAAGTCATTATTAAGCAACCTATAATATATCACAAGTGACACAAATCAATTTTTTTTTTAATCATCATCAATCTTTTTTTTTTCTCAAACCCTCAATCTTTTTGTCACATAAACATAGCCATTATAAGCGAACTGGATCTTTATACCACTAACATATGTAAGTAATCTATCATCTCATATACTAATAAAATTATTTTTGTTTTAAAATGCATAATTTGAAAACTGACTGGCCTGTGGTAACATTTCATGGGCAATCTCTAATAATAATAATGAGGGCACACCATCTGTATTAAGTTAATATATTATTAATGTATTGTCTCAGTTTTAATATTCTTTTATTGTTGTAAACCGCTGGGAATACATGCAGATTATGACACACTCCATATGACAGAAATACGTAAACACATAAATAAATAAAAATCTCTCTGGCAATCACACCAATCTGTACACAACTGGGTTGCAGCTGTGCTAACTGTTTCTGCAGTCCAGCGTTTCAAGCAATGCTTGCAGGATTAGAAACCTACAGGAGAATTTTGACAAAGAAGCTGTTTAAAGCACAAAATGCAAACCCACATTCAGTCCAGGATATTTGGATGAGAGACCACCAGGAAATATTGGGCTGCAGACTGTGAAACGGGGGGCAAAAACCCTCAAAGAAAGGAATGGTAAATACCATTCATAATACCATCTGGATTCTTACCAAGGAAATTAACAGACCCGTCCATCAAATCACCAGAATTGAGAATAACTCACGGAGATAGAATCTTTACTTTGCAATATGGCATTTAGGTGAAGAGAAACCATTAGAAAAGCTTCCTTTCCCTTTTTTTTTGGGGGGGGGAACCCAAATAAAATCTTGTAATGGTAGGCATCAAATCTCTTCTTAGATTCCAGTTTTCTCCCTCTGCACCTGGGAAAGCAGGAATCTTAAATGATCATTTTGAGAGACAGCAAGACTCTTCTGCACTGTGTAGTTGTCTGCCTAGTTGTCCTGTTGCACAGAAAGGGACAGTAATCATGTTGTGAAGGCAGAGCGGATGACGTCACTCTTTACTCACCTCCTTCCCATCCAAATTCAACTCTGGGGGACATTTTCTCTTGCAGGTTCAAAGCAGTCCTGCCCTTGAGATCACCTCAAGGCCTCTTGTCATTTGGAATACTTTATGTCTTCACAGCCCCACCCCAGAAGCTCATTGGCTACTCACAAAGGGAGACACTCCCCCTCCACTGACAAGCTCCCGGTTGCTCCAGTCTCTAGAATCTTTTCCTATCAGGATTAAATTGCTGAAGCAGCTGAGAACTTTACGCAACATGGAAGAAGTTGCTGGTTCTGCCCAGCACAAGCAAATTATTGTTATTACTATTTTCCTTCCCTCAGCTACCTAGCTCTTCCTAACTAGCTGGATTACCATATATACCTGCACATAAGCCCATCTGCAGATAAGCTAACCCTCAAATATTTAACCAAATTAACACAAAAGATGTGTCACCCATGGATAAGCCAACCCTCAAAATTTTCAAAAGGTTTAATATTCACAATTAGCTTATCCACGGGTGGCGCATTTTTCATGATATTTTGGTTAAAAATTCAAGTCTGCTTATTCACAGATGGGCTTATATATGTAAGTATGCATGAAATATACAGGTATTTTTAAAAAGTATTATCGTATAGGTTCGTGGATAAGCCCATCCACGGATAAGCCGAACCCAATTTTGGAGGTGTATTTTGGCACCAAAAATTCTTGGCTTATCCATAAGCATATGTGGTATTCAGATAAATAAATAATTGGGGGTTGGATTGTTTTATTATTTATTCAGCCACTCAGTATAGAAAGTTTCAAATCACCAGGCTAGAAACCGGGAGACTGTGAGTTGTAGTACTGCCATAGGCACAAATCCAGCTGGGTGATTTTGGGCTAGTCACTCTCTCTCAGCCCTAAGAAGAAGGCAGCAAGGGCAAATCACTTCCAGAAATGTTGCCAAGAAAACTTCAGGGACTAGTCCTGGCAGTCGCTAGGAGCCAATGCTGACTTGAATGCACCCCCCCAAAAATTGCTTTCCTAGAACAAGACAGGGCAAGAGCACAGGTGTGTGTATTTGTCCCAGGATAGCCTGCAGTTAAGACAGAATTTCTTGTAAGTTGTTGCCCAATTGTCTCAATCCAGACATGTTTTTTCTTAACCTGGTTTAAACTTAAGGTGCCATGAGCATAGGACAGGAACAGAGACAATAGTAGGTTCAAGATGCAGATAAAGCCAAATAAATCTACAACGTCAAAGCACACATGGAATCTTTTTAGCCTCCTCTATGCCAGAAGGGCACAAGCAGCAGGTTTTCTGATACCTACCCTACAGTGGACCAGAAGGAAGAATGTTGCAAAACATGCTCTTGTAAAGGCCGATTGGTATTAGGAATAGATCTGTGTCCAAAGATAAAACGCCATGACTCTCCCATCAAATATAATTGGGGTCCTTCAGAAACCGGATAACTGGCCTAGATAGCTCTCTATCTGGGAGGTGCTGTGTGATCATTTCCTTGACTTCATCCCTGTTTAATGTACATCAATTAGCTAGGAGCAGGATGCAAAATATTATTTTTGGGATAATGGCTTTGTTCCAGCTGGGTTGAAAATTATCACTCCAAGTAAGGCAGGGCTGCCCAGCTTTGGTTAACTAAAAATAAAACTGTCTGATTTATCAGCAGACAAGCACATAAATAATTAATAAACAGATCACTCACATTATGGCCACAAACTAGTTCCAATATGTAGATATATTCAATAGTTACAGTGACCATACATCTTTTATTATAAAGGACAGTCCTTTAGTTTAGAAAGCTGTCCTTTTGATTCATTTTTCAAAAATTCACTTTTGTCCTTTATTTTGGTAATTTGACTTTTACCCTGAAAATGGTGCCACTTAATGCACAGTCTTTCACATTCATGTGAAAAATATGGAAATTGAATTGTCTTTTTAAAATACATTTACATATACTGTTTGATTTTAGATATTATTATTAGTATATGCATTTTTGCAAAGTTTTTCTGGTTTTGCTCTTGAATTTCTCTTTGTAAAGCAAAGTTATAAACATACACAATTTTAAAAAATTATCCTGATGAACTTCTTATAGATTTGCCCCTTTTTCAGGTTTGTCCTTTATTTTTTTCAAGAAAATATGGTCACCATATCAATACTATAAGCTTGCTCCTGGTGATTACAAGGACACGGCCCATACAGAATGCCATTACATGCTTGGGTTATTTATTTAGTTTTCTTTCCTAGAGCCCCAGAATCTAGTGGTCTGCCATCCCCTACTTGCTTGCTTGATTTATTTTAGTTTCCTATTTTCTGGTGATCTACGACTGACCAGGTATTCATTTTTATTTATAACGTTCTAGAGCAAAAGTGGGTAGCCTCTAGCTCCAGAAGAAGCAGAATTTTTAATTTTTATGGTTCCTGATATCCCAGCCAGATAATGAACTGTTGTCTTAACACATAAATTCAACATTCTGTTTTTGCATGGCCAAAGAATGTAGAAATACTGGCTGCCATTTTTATTCATCTTGTCTTTGAAACTAATAAAGCTTAACTAGATATTTGCCCTTAACACACTATTTTTGACTTTAAAAAAAAAAAAAACTTTGTTTCTACACCTTCCAATGAATCAAATTAACATCAGACCTAAAAGCATTTATGAGATGTTTAATTGACAAAAATATTCACAAGACTTTATTCAAGTTGTGGTTTGATCTGAATGTCCCCAAAATATAAATATGAGATGTGGAACAGAATATGAAATATGTATATACAGATGGAACACTCCATCAAGAGTGTTTTGTAGTTTTTGAAATCAGTTGTAAGAAATTTCATATGCATTTTTTATTATATGTTTAATTACTTTTACTAATATATTTGTGTGTAAGTTTTTTTTACATATTTCTTACTTGGAAACATGCACCCCAAAATCTGTAAAAGTGTAACTATCAAAATATGGTAGTTTTGGTTCACATATTATTTTGGATACTGTGAAAACATTAAAATTAAAATGCAAATTACATTTCTTTCCTATTTTTATATTTAAGATTCATACTAACTTGCATTTATTTCCCTGATAAAAATTTAAATAAGGCATAAATAGGACATTTTAATTTGGAGTTAAAAATGGCATCTGTATTATAACATTAATCTTTTCTCACTGCAGCAACTATAAAATTATGGCACCATCCATTGGAAAATTCTTACACATAAGCCCCACTGAAATATATGGGAGAAACATTATGTTCTTCTGAGTAATCCATATTTATTTTAAGGGGAACTACTTCATTGTTCTATTAACTTAACAGCCGTATATGGCAATAGTAGGTTTTGGTAAAATATCTATCTCTGCTGAATACTGTTTTTATCCTAAATCTTAAGACTTATTAAGACATAAAAGGCTTTAAACAGTAAAATCAGAAAGGATCAGCTTCAGAAGTTCCTAATTTTATATTCTGATTCATTACATATGCAATGAAAGCTCAGCACTGACCATTCTTATGCCTCAACATTTCCTGTAGTAATGTCTAAGCAATTTGTGTAGGCTTTGTGATTTTTTTTCCCCCCTCCTGTACTTCTGGCATGGTTCAGATTCATAGCTCTTTCCATCTGCTTGTAGACAACTACAAATTGAACAATATGGGCTAATCTCCTCGGATTCAAATGATCTTGCCTTAAAGCTTATAACCAGGTTCAGACTCTCTTTAGTCTCATGAATCACATACACCATGCACCTCTTCTCAGTAAAGACATAAACATCAGATCAATAATACTTTTCCCAGTAAGAGAACTGCTATCATTCATCTATTCTGCCATTCGTTACTCTGCCCAATTCATGATTTTGTCCCAAGTAAATTTAACCCATAAGGCTAATATGCTTGATATTGAATACTGCTAGCCACTGAGTGTTAATAATTCAGCTTTGAGACCTGAAACAAATATGCAATATATCGCCTTTCCAATATTTCATTTCTTTCATAAATCATTCACTTCAAACCTCAAACCATCCCATATTCTTGCTATAGTCAAAGAAACATTTTTGCACCAATGGTGCATTTTATCTTAGCATGTGCATCTTAGCGCCTTTTAGACTGAATGGAAGACCTTAAACCTTTACCCAAGGACTCAGAAACCTATCTCTGCTGGGAGCTTCTGACATCAGGAATCTCCCTTTGCTCATGGTAAATTATCTCTTATCAGCACCTGTTCTCGAAAGGTCAGCAGATGAGAAGCATCCATATATGAGAAAACAAAGTAGGCTGAGAAAAAATAAGGAAGAAATAAAGAGAGCAGAAACTGAATGCAGAGGAAGGATATAAAAATGTGAGAAATCAAAAGTGAATTTCTAACTCTGTAAGTGCTGGCTAGCAGGAACAAACCCTTCCTTCCTTCCTTCCTTCCATCCATCCATCCATCCATCCATCCATCCATGATTTTACCAACCCTGGCACAACCTGGGAACCGCTTAAATGTCTAACATTTATGACAGCTCTGAATAATGATAGATCTACAGAGCACAGCTAACATATGCATCTGGCCCTCCAATTCACAGCAAATGAAATCTCTGCCAGGTTGGCCTCCTAAGCTTTTGGAACTCTTGTACATGTTATTAAAGTAGCAGGAAATCTATTTGGCAAGAAAACATCTTCAGAATTGCTAACATTTTGCCAAACCTATTGATTTTCTGTCTCATAACTTAACATAACATGTCTTGGAAGAAAAGTCAGACCTGTTTGGAGCACAAAGCCTGACAATCTCCATTCTCAGTATTATCAGAACATTTGGCACATTTTTGGCAGAATGAAGATAGGAGGGTAGTCGTTGTACTGCTGACGTACAATTTTACAGTTCTTATTTTGAAGAAAAATAAAGAAAGATTCTTTCCTTACTTTCACGGCTTGTAACATTTCTGATAGATTTTCAGTGAGGTGTCTTTCTTTTCCTCAATTCACTTAAACTTACTAGTTAGACAGCACTTCATGGGGAGACAATAAATCATGTAAGCACAGGAGAGGGCTAAAAGAATGTTAAATATATATTTCACTGATTGTGTAATGAAACAAAATATTGATAAGTCAACAGAAACACAGGGAAAGGCGGTTCTCCTGATCTTCACCTAAGTGGAAAGAAACCATCACAAAGCCTTGTAAATACCAATATGAGGTTCAAATATTGGATAAATCATTCTGGAAGAAGGTTATTTGTAGAAAGTTAACTGAAAATATCTGTTCAAGTTGCAAGGCGATATGATTGGGAAGTATGAAATTGAAACAACATTATCTCCCACGGCTTTTTATAAAAATGATTATACAGTCACATTTAAAATATGCATTGCAACATTTAAAACATTTGATGGATTTTATTTTGGTTTTGCAGAGACTTTATATATCTGTACTAAACTGTTAGTAACTGTTCATTTACATATCAGGCTAAAATATTTTATCAACAGAATAACACTTTCTGTCTGCAAAAGGAACTTTGCTGCAGCGAAAGTTTCTTCTGCAAGACTAAAGAGAAAAAGATTTTTTCCACTCATTTCTCCTCCCACCTGCCCCATACTTCACACCGTTCCACAGAGTTGCCATTCTAGAGATGATATTCATGGTGCAATGGGGAGGGTGACAGGAAATTATGAGAATTAGAATCCAACATCTCTGGTGTGGCATCAATTAGTACAGAAAATTTCTGACCTAGTGAGCAATTTTGGAATTTTGAAAATGCGTGGTAAGCCATTTTGCAAAACGGCTAATTGTTGAAATTGGCCCTTCACAAAAGTTTTCATTTGCCAGAATGCTACCTGCCACTCCTAGCCCCCTCAGCACAAAACATTCTTTCTATTCTTATTTAAGTTTGCCCTTTTCTTGGGCGTACATCTAAGGAGAGACTGGACTGCAACCATCCATCATTTTTATTTTCTAAGAAACCTTATGAAGTCTGTTTTGGGCCTGAAAGCATTAATGGAAATAACTGTTTTTCAATATGTCAGCTTCCTTTTCTTTCACTTTCACAGAAAAGTTGACGGAACAAAAAAGCAACTGAATATAGATGACAATGATATAGAATCAATTGCCATCTTCTAGATCCAACATTAGCCCTTGGCCCAGTACTAGGTCTGTCGGTGGGTAAGATGATATCCTAGTGGAATAGGATTGCTACAGTGCATACAGTTGCATTTATCAGCCTGAGATGAAGGGATAAGTAGCTATTCAAAATCCAAGAAACTTCAAAACACAGCACTCTTCTTTAGATGAAGTCTCCTTCCTAAAAATGAAGACCAGTAGCTTCATTAAAGGATGATGGTCTCAGGCTACCTCTCTGATATTTTCAAATATTGTAAAATGTATTCGTTTTGTTTTAGTTTATAGTCATAAATAACTGGTCTAGTAGTCAAAACATTGGCCTAGGAATAGGGAGAATCCAAATTCTAGTACTCCCTTAGGCACAGAAGTCATCTGGATGTGTTTGGGCCAGTCCCTCTCTCAGCCCTAGGAAGAAGGCAAGGGCAAACCCCTTCTGATATTGTTGCCAAAGAAACCCAGCAGGGATTAGTCCAGGCAGTTGCCAAGAGTCAAGACTGACACAAAGGAAATAAATCAGAAAAAAAAAATACCTATTTTTGAGAGGTGAAGCATTCCCTCAAATAAATTGGCATCAAAACAGATCTTCTTACACAGAATTCATCTATAAATAGGCATTTCCTAAGTAGATAATTTATTGAGAAACTACATGAATTAACTATTTGTGTGAACAATAACCCAGTCCTCTTGTTTACGGCACTGATTTAACAAATTGGAGCCAAAGCACATGCACGGTACAAGCTAGTGAACTATTGTTTTGAAATCTAGTGGTCTCATAAACAAAGCATACATCAGCATTCTCTACCCGGAATACTTTGCTGATTTACATTATTATATCTAGTAGCAGCCCAAAAGTTAAAATGATATATGCGTAGTCTTAGCTCCTGTATTGTTGCAAATTTAGAATATGCCTGATCAATGACAGAACAGGGGAGAGAAGACTGTATTAACAATGATCAGCATGTTATCTTGTCGTTCACACAGTATGTTACAGTGGACAACAAACCCAATTTCAGTGCTATGTGCTGTGGCAGCTGCTGGCCACTTATATTAAAGGGAGAAGGAGAGAAAATACCATCAGAGCTTATTTCAGTCTCTTTAAATTTCAATGTGTCTATGCTAATGACAATTAGTGACCCTTGTTTCAAAATATTTGATGGGCTATAAAAAGTTATGTTCCATAAAACTACATTAAGCCCTCTTGCCTTTCTAAAGATATAATGTAGAAGACAATAAATCCAATGATAACTGAGACAATATCTAGTTTGCTACACTGCTAGAAGTAAACAACATAAAGTACACAAAGTACATAAAAATCTGTTCTAATATTTTCTTTAGAATACACCAGTTTTATTTGGAGCGCTGTGTGTTATTCTACAAATTATCCATTTTTCCACACTTCACAACTTGGAAACATCTATGGAAAATAAACTAATATAAACAACCTTTGCTCTGTTTTACAACTGGTTTAAATATTTAACTTTCCTTCCTTTTGCAGATATTTATTTAGATCAGAATGACATTTCCATTTTTCCATCCCAGCTGAAAGATGGCTGTAATCCCTAAGTATGCTTTTCTGGAAACAAGCATTTTTAAACTAACAGAAGTTAACTTTTGTGTAAACTTGTTTAGGATTGCTCTGCATGAGGAATAGCAGGTTTCATAATTCTATATCCATCTGGAACATCACTGGTATTCTTCTGAAATTTATAGTTCTGCAGACAACTGTAGGAGTCCTCCAAATCTATAAAAGTATAATCCTCTAAATTCAAATATACATCAGGTCAATAAATAATAAATTAAGCAATCTGTGGGCCATAGTGATTTAAACAACATGCATACTTTTGGAAAGACTGTCATGCTTATAACATTACTTTCAAATGAGGGGGATAACGTAGCAACCTCCAAAAGCTTCAGAATGAAGTGTTATCATAACCATGTTCCAGTACCCTTGAGTAATCAATGCATGAAAAACAAGCGGGAACCTTTCCAGTCAGTTAAGATGTACCCGATCAATTCGAGAGAGAAGAGAATGGTCAGAGGCTTAGAAAGAACAGCCAGGAGAAGCTGCCTAGAAAGACCCCAAACATCTGTCACCTAAGGCACTTGCCACACTCTACCTAAAGGTAGAGTTGGCCCACAATGTGAGTAGCTTTCCATATATTTTCTCGAGACCAAATTCTCTGATGTCAATTCTTTTACATGCATGCAAAGAATCAATGTTTTTAACATCACGGGTTAATTTTTACTTGGGCAAAAAGCAGTTTCAGTAAGAATTGGTTCCCAGACTGATAAAGGTTCTGGAGATTGCTATATAAATAGCCAATTGCAAGTTTCCCCATTATCAGTAAAGAGACCTGCCTCCTTGCTGGATCACAGCAATGCTACTGGTAAGAAAATCAGAAAGTCTCTGCCTTATTGTACAGAGGGACACATTGTTCCGAAATGAAAAAAAAAAAAAAAGTTCTGTTGCTGCAGTTCTTGCAGCCCAATCCCTTTTCATCTCACTCAATCTTACTAAAGTGAACTCTGTAAAAATCTTGCTTGTAGAATAACCACTTTCAATTTTAGGCAACTGTCAAAGAGTTTGACGGGCTTCCTTCAGGCTGAGTCAATTACACATTGGAGCATGGCACACACATGAAACCTTGTCAAGCCACTCATATATTCCAGCTTTTGCCTTAACTTCTCAGGCTACAAATGACAATGATAACAAGGAGGAAGGGTACCCACCACTAAGGAGCTGAAGATCTTTTTGACATACTGGAACAGTGTCATTCCTACTGGAAAGTCAAGCTGCCACTGCTACTTAACATTAAGGTTTAATAAAGAAATGAATAAGGAATTTGTCCATGCTGATTCAAGGTCAGTCCTAAGATAAGAAAGAGTGATGCGGGTGCCTCAGCTGCTCTCCTTGACCCTCTTACCTGGCCATTCCTCTTGGTTGGAAGCCAAAGGGATATATGTTCACGGTCGCTCTAAATTGAGCTATTTCCTCAATAATGATAGAGGATACTGTCTCATTACCAGTGTGATGGCCAGTTTCTGTATATGGAACTGGGAAGACTTCCAGTTTGTCCTACCAAGAACTTAGAAACAGTTGTTCTGTCTTGCAAAACCTGGTAGGAAAAAAATAAAAGAAACAACACATACCCTAACTCACAAGGTTTTCGGAAGTGCACATTGGTAGAGCTGGAGATAGAACGGTAATCTCTCTGGATGCACTGAACGCAGTGGAATATTCTATAGTTCTTGGCAGCCTTAAATAAACATTCATGACCACTATACGTTTGCAGCTACATTCCCTTCTATTGACTTTACGTCTCATAAAGATTATCAGCAGGATGCTCAAATTAAAACAAGAGGCACTAAAAGAGGACTGAACCACAATAATGGTTTATGCAGCCCCTCATTTTATACATCTCATCGATTAATGGCCTGTGTTATCTATAGTTCTCTTGATCATGCTTTACTGCTTAATTTACAATAATAAAAGATGTGGGTCCTTTTAGAGTAATAAGAAGTAAAAAAAAAAAAAAAAGGCAAAAACAGAAAACAATTATAAATTATCCATTTTAAAAGGACCAGGCTTTTGAATGCACAAATAATTACATTTCCAAAAGGGTGAGGATTTCAGCTGGAAGTTATTTAATCAGTTAAACAAGGAGAGAAAACTAAGCTGGATAATTATTCTCAATAATAAAGAGTTATTACCAGCAGCAGAGAAAACTCACAACATATACTAATAGATCTATAACCAGCCTCATAGATAACAATTACCATATTGGTTATAAAGTGCCTGAAATGCCATAGCTGCATTACCACACATCACAAACTAGAGTACTAAATTCTCACAGATATCTTACTCCATTTTTAGTCATTTATTGCTTTGTGCACCAGCAATGATAATTAGCTAAATTTATTTAATAATGAAAACAAATGCCCAGCTTAACGAGTACTGGTTTTTTTCGCCAACTCGGGGACACAACGAACACAGTTATCTATTTGCTGGAGCATTTAAAACAGGGTTGAATATTTTGAAGACCACCTAGTCATCTTTTTTCGCAATGGATTTTAAAGGAATTGGTCACATGGGCACTTAAAATGCCACTCTGTCTGAGAGTAACCAATGCCAGTTGTTTTGAGAGGTGCTGTTACACTGAGCGCTGGCATAGCTTTCTCATTTCTTCTGCATGTCAGCATTGTGATAGCAGGGCCTGAGGTGAGACTTTCTTCTGATATCCACAATATTGCCAGCTCAAACATTTGTATGAAAACTGCATTGCCCAATGAGACAAGAGGGAAAGGCTGAAAACAGATTTAAAAATATTAGGTATTGAGTTAAGCAAAGCAATCCAAAAAAAGGGGGAGAAATGGCATCAAATATCAGTAACTTAATGAGCGGTGGAAAGCTAATGTTCAATACCATCTTCAGTTTTCTTTCTGCAAAAATCCAGAGATGAGTACTGGTCCCTTAGCAGAGTTTTATCTGTATTCCCAGTTGGGTAAGTCTGAACTCTTCTTATTTTTAATGTTCTTATGAATAAAACATGTCTTGTTTCCCTGTGCTTCTGTGGGAAAACTGTTTGGGACGTTGGAAATCACCATCTAGGCCTGCTTTGCATTATTCAAAGCATTTTGAAAGCCATTTTAAAAAAGGACAATTTAAGTCCTATTTTATAATTTTGCTATCAAAGCCTTTTAATTTACTACTTATTTAACCTATTTCAATGCCACCTTTCAGTTTCTATTCTCAGGGCAGCTTACTTATTAGCAGTATTCCTTGAACTTTTTGACCAGGACGTTTGGTTGGAGCCACGATGATGTAACTTGAGTCATGTTGTAACATGATTGCCTTTTCTTTCTTTTTTTTTTAATAGTATTTTATTGAAATTGTTAAGATTACAAAGTTAAAAGTTAGAAATGAAAAAGAAAATTGAAAATACAAATTATAAAGAAAAGGAAAAGAAAAGGTGAGATAAAGTAAAAGAAAAAGAAAAAAGACATGAAAAATAGATAGCTTCCAATCTATCTCTGGTCTTAAGAATAATATAAGTGTCATAAGTGCTAGTTTTTAATGCATTAAGTAGGAATAATTCTTTGTCAAAGCATATCCCCTTACATTTATAATCTAATCTTCAAATCCCCATGTAAGCTTCGCCCCACCCGCATTTTGCAAATAGTCCATCAATGGTTTCCATTCTTTAAGGTAATAATTATTTAAATTTTCTTTTAATAAACAAGTCAGTTTATCATTTTCTGCCATTTCCATCAGTTTTAATAACCATCCTTGTATTGTTGGTAGTGTCTGGGTTTTCCAAAATTGTGCATAAAGAAGTCTTGCTGCGATAATCATGTATTGAATAATTCTAATAAGATGTTTTCCTATTTGGAAATCCATTATCCCCAACAGGAATAATTCTGGTTTAAATGGAATCTGTATTTGTAGTATGCTCTGCATCAAGGTTTGTATTTGAGTCCAGAATTTCTTTGCAATTTTACATGTCCACCACATGTGGTAAAACGACCCTTCTTGTTGGTTACATTTCCAACAAATGTTGGAAATTGTCCCATACATCTTTGATAATCTTTGGGGTGTCATGACTGCCTTTTCTTTCATAGCACCAGCCCTTTGGAGCACCATCTCCCCTGAGATTCCCCTGTCCCCCACCTTCATTGTGCTTAGAAGAACCTTAACTTGGTTCTTCTCCCAAGCCTTGGGATTGAGCAAGTGGTGGGTATATTTTTGGGGGCGAGAATAGTTGTTTTCTCCAGACATTTGCTATTTCCCATTTGTATTACCTGTTTTTTGTTGGTTTTTTTTATTGTGCAGTGCCCAGAGACATTGTACAGTTGGGTAGTCTTACATATTTAATAAACTAAAATAAATACATGAGCCATGATATAATTGCAAATGACATATACAGGTAGTCCTTGTTTAGCAACTGCCTCGGATAGCAACCATTCACAAATACAGTGGTAATAAACGGTAGTAAACAGTAGTAAAAACATCATTTCCTAACCAATGCATGCACTTACCCCCACATTTCTGTGCCTGACAACAATGCACACCGGACTGAGAGTAACACTGGTATTGCTGCATGAGAGAACTTTATTTAAACAAGATGGCAGCAACCAGTGATCTTTGCAATGTGTGTGTGTGTCTTTCTCTCTGTCATGTGGTTCACTTAGGGACCATTTCGCTGGAACTTACTGGTGGTAAGTAATACATATCACATGCACAATGATGTCATGATGCATTTCTTGCCTCCCTTCCCCTCCCTGCAGAAGCCCATGCAGATTTACAACGGCTGGCAAAAACTTTTTAGAGCTTTGTCACAGGGAATAAAGAGATCAGATAGTTACCCATACCTACTGAAATGTAACCTTTACTTCGTGCTCTGACCTTGATGATTTAAGGAGACTGTGCTTGCAGTTGATTACTTCTGAGAGCATTCTTAATAATATCTGGTTCTATCTCTCATTTTCATGAGATCCAGGTAAGGGAATGGAAATGATGAACCAGTGCCAATCCTGCTAATGGTATGGATGAGCCAGCAAACTGGAACTCAGTCTGGAAAAGTTAAAAATGCTGGTTATTTTGTCCAACTGTGTGACATTCAGATGGTTCTGGAAGGAATTATATTTCCCCTAAAAATTCAAGTTCATAGCTTGGGGGTATTACTAGATCTGTTTTTGTCATTAGAGGTGCATGTGTCTTCTAGGCCATTAAACACTTTTTATTAGCTTAGGTTAGTGCACCAATTATGGTCCTACTTGCACAGAAATAGCCTTGCTGACATTAATCCATGCTTAGTAACATCTCATTTAGATGAGTGCAATGCATTATACATGGAGTAACCTCTGAAGATAGTCTAGAAACATCAGTTATTATTGAAAAATACTAGTACTGACTAGAACTGGCTTATAAATATATTATGCTTATCTTATACCATCTTCACTGATTCTACCAGTTCATTTCTGGTCCTATTTCAAAATTCTAGGATTATGCCTTTTATGGCTTGAGGACCACCAGCTACCCCAAAGTTTCTTCTCGATATTTTTAGTAGAGATTAAAACCAGCTTAGTAGTGATGCATGTCTATTCAGATGTCCCAGTGAGTTTAGTGGGCCTTACATCTAGGAAAACATGCTAATAAGTTAATGCATAGGATATAATGCCTGCATTAATTAAATTATTTTCATCCACCACCAGAAAAGACAAAAATTTTGCTATGTTAGTCTCTTTGGGGAAAGCATTTTATAACTACAGGCTCAGAGAATGTCCTTAACATACAGAGACTCCTATAGAGGAATGGGATCATATGCGAGGAATATTGTTTCTGGTTTATTGTGAACTTAATTTCATCTTAATTTCATGGATCTTCTATTTCTAGCAGAACATGAAAGACTAAACAGTTATTTCATATCAACTTGGAAGCTTTTGCATGTTTAATTATCTCATGTCTTGGTTGTTCTTTTTTTTTTCCCCCCTTCTTGATTTAATGAATCTCTATCACTGTGGAGGGAATAGGGGATGGCCTTGAAGGGCAGGAGGAAGAGCCGCTACCAAGGCAACAGTCAGATAAGTGGGGCTTGAGCCTGGGCCAAGAAAATAACTTGAGAAAACATCTCAGACAAGCCTAATTCACATGACAATAAAGGGAAGAAGGCAGAAGCTTACAGAAACTTGTAAGATTCTGTTACTATAGCTCTTCCATTAAAAGTAATCCTGACCTATCTGGCATAGTTTTCTTAGTCTGGTCTGACATCAATCTTGCGAGTCTCCTACTCTCTTTCTAGACAGGCAGAAGATCTCACTTTGGTTACTAGATATGGCCTCTGATCCTTAGGGTACACTGCTACCCACCAAGCAACTCACTGCATCATTGTTGCAACACCAGTAAGTAGATGTACAAATAACCAATGTGCAAAATGCCATGATGCAGCTAACACAACAGTTGGGACAGAACTTGCCTCAACCCACAGCAGCACAGCAGCCTGCAACACAGACAGTATTTCTTCATATTTATGGGAGGTTGCTGGTAAAATCTGGAGAAGACCAGGACCAATTTCTGACCTTCATATCTCAGTATGAACTGTATGGTGGGCAGACCAGCAGAGTTTCCCACAGATTGCATCAGGGTGACTTTTGTAATAAGTTTACTTTAAAAAGGAGAGGAGCAGCACATCTGCACTTTGTTCCCTTGGCCCAGACTCATATTTCTCTGGGGACACAGGAGAGGGGACTGAGGCTGATGGGGGAGTGATATAGAGGGCATAGGGAATGGCCTTGAAGGATGGGAGGAAGAGCCACTACCAAGGTAACAATCAAATAAGTGGGGCTTGAGCCGGGTCAAGAAAGTAATTTGAGAAAATGTCTCAGACAAGCCCCCGCCCCAGTTCACACTAACATAAAGTGAGGGAGGGGGAAAGGACATCCAGACTTGCAAGATTCTGCTACTATAGCTGTTACAATAAAAGTAGTCGGCCTATGTAGCATATACCTTGCAGAGCTGACAATCACCATGTTTTCATTTTTTCCTGTCTGAAAGGTGCTCACACTCCTGATCTACTTATTTTGGATTTCCTCCACAAACTTTACTTAGACCTTTCATCAAGTCTGAGAGGACTTAATGCTTATGGGATGTTAAACTCAGGATGCTTAATGCTTAGACTAATACCAATTACATCTTTTTTTTTTGTCTGCATAGTGGAGAGGCAGTTAACATCTAGGTCATGAGTGGGAAAGAATAAACCTTCCTTTTCTTTTTAGTGCATTAAATGTAACATATAGTTTGGCCTCCTGTTGTGGTATTCAGGTGAGCAGGAGTTTTTTCCTGCTAAACACAGAAACAAACCACTATCTAACATTCTGCCCTTTTCTTCAAAATGCCATATTTGTATATATATACATACAGGCAGAAAGAAAGAAAACAGCTTCTTATTTTCAATCTTAATAATAGTTTCTCTGCTTTGTAAATGCTTGACCTCTCTTGTTATTTATATTGCAACCAAGCATTTACCACTACAAACCTCTAAAACCAGACTTACATTACCTTGTTTTTAGAATGCAGAAATATTATTGTAACGATAGAAACTAAGCCATCAACCTTTCATCTATAATGCAAGTGATTAATCTGAAGGCATAAGAATTAAGAAATTGAAAATTAAACTATAGTTCTTCTCAAGCAAGTGTTCAATTCAAATGTTAATAGCTTGCCTCTGGTACCCTGAGATCCAATTCACCAATACTTAATTACAACAGAAAATTATTGAAACACATATCAAAATTGACAAACGGAGTTTCTGCAAATCCAGAATTTGCAACTTGATCTTACCAGAAACATACATGATCATACTGACTTCCATATTCTATGAAGGTCAGACACAAAATATTCTGAAAACAATCAACAGTGAAACAGATATAGTAAATTATATATTCCTCCAATTTAGAGAAAGGATATACCTTTATTTTAACAAGTAATTAAATTAGCATTTATAGAAACTAGAGATAGTCTACTTCTAGTCCATGACAGTATATGTTAATTCATAAATTCATTCCACCCCATTTCTACATTAAACTATGTTTTTTTAAAAAGGCCACACACAACACCTGGATTCTAATCTTCTTATCAAATATAGGTAGTCCTCAGTTAATGACTCTAATTGGGACCAGCAACTCCATCGCTAAGTGATGTGGTCATAAAGCAAAAAATCACATGATTGCGTCAACTTACAATGGCAGTTCCAGTTGCAGTCGTTAAGCAAATCACACACGGTCATTAAGCATGACATCACATGACCACAATTTGCAACTTCCTGCTGGCTTCCCGACTGACTTTGCTTGTCAGAAGCCAGCAGTGAAGGTTGCAAATGGCGATTACATGACCATCGGATGCTGAGACCATCGTAACTGTGTGCCAATTGCCAAGTGCCTGAATCATGATCATGATTGTGGGATGCTACAATGGCTGCAACTTCAACGACCAGTTGTAAGTCTCCTTGTTCAGCACCATTGTAACTTCAAACAGTCGTTGAACGACTGGTCGCTAAACTAGGACTATCTGTACACATTTGGAAATTTCATTTATTTGTTTGTCTTATATGTTATTCTGTTTCCAAAAACTCCGGCCAGCTTGCAAATAGTAAGATCAAACTGAAACATTAAAAGTCAGTAACTTGAACATAAACAACATGGGTGAAAACTAGGTATTCCTATAACTATTCAGGTCATTGTGTGTTAAATCAGCTGAGGCATCTGAATAGTTTTCCATAGTCTTGCAATAGTTCATCTGTGAGGTGACAAGGACATGAGTAACTCAGAACAAAACTTCTTGTTCTAGAAATGGCTGTAACTGGCACACAAGATGCAAAGGTCCTTCTGGCCACAGCCTCCACCTGATGTTCAAGGAGTTGTGAGTCCAGAAATATCCCAAGATTGTGAGCCACCTGTCTGGGGAACTGCAACCCCATCAAGAGTCAATACTAAGACAAAAATACAAAGCTAGATTCACACAGAGTCTCATTAAACAGATTTAATGTAAAGAATAAGTGGTTAATAATAAGTTGGAAGCTAAATAAGTACATTAACTAAAGCTAAGTACATTTAAAGTACATCAAAGTGTAGTTTCTGTGTTTCATTCTTCTTCATGGACTCTTTAACAATGGACTAATAACTTGCTTAAGAGATAAGGGTAGACTATCCATCTGGTCTTCATCTGCCAAGTTTTGGAGACATCATTGTTCTTTCCTAGGCTAAGAATTCCATTATAGTCAAAGATGGACTAACTATGGAAACAGTTGGCTTAGAAATCTAAGGCACTCCAATGGGTCACTCCATGGATCAGGTCCATTGCCACATCTCTTGTTCAGGTAGGGCAGAGATATTTAACTGGGTATCATCAGGATACTGATAATACCTCATTCCATTCAGGAGAGAGAAGACTATGATGGAGCTTCAGGTTCAGTTCAAGTTTCCAAGGTAAATTCTCCATTATGATACTAGTGTGGTAGAAGCAAAAGTTAGAATATTGATACTGGTTAAAGCTGTCCTGTTCTACAGCTGGGCTATCCTCTTTAATCTTAATTGTTAGTTTTAGTCAGTATGGAAGAAGTCATTATAATGAAAGTAGCATCTTTATGGCCCTCTCCTTCCAATCTAATTTCTTTGGGATACAAAAAGGCTTGCATGATATTGAAACAATAAATACTGTATATCCAGTGGCAGGCTGATATAGATAAGGTGCCAACTCTTCTGTTTCCTGATAATCAGAGTACATAGTAGCACCAGCAACATATCTCAAACAACTAGAACTTCCAAATACAGATGGGTGTTCACATTAATTTGTTTTAATCTTCTTTCCTCTGTAGTATTGAAGGAGAGATGAGAAGTTCCCACATCTGCAATATTTTGTAATGGAAGGCTTGAGCGAGAAAGATACTGGAATGGAGGATCAAGGTTATCAGGAGGGAGGGGGAACATTCCAGAGCAAGTGCTTTCTCAGTCCGCAGTAAGAACATGGGAAGAGAAAGAGGATGAGGCTAGCCCCTCCCTAGAGTTTCATGGGTTTATCCACTAGTTGCTTTAGCATAGGTTTAGTCTGGCGAGATTCTGTCTGTTAGGTGCAAGCTAATAAAGGAACTGGACTGGATTGCCTCGCTGTTGTTCTTGGGCTGAACCTAACACATTTATGTCCTGATTCTACGTCAGGAAAGTTGAGTCCATTGCATATGTCCTCTTTCAATGTTCATTAATTGGAATATTCAAATGTCAGGTTGTATATACCTCTTTGTATTATTATCATACCGTAATTCTTAAATACCATATAACATGCTGCAGCCTATAGAATTCACCAGGTACTGATTAAAAATAAGAATAAATTGATCAGATGACCAGTTCTATAATGTCAGTTTACTTAGCTGTTGCTGTTTAATTCCAATGTCTTGATATGCCTGTCTCTTGAGTTTATATGCTATGTCGTAACACTTCTTTCTATAGTTCGGTAAATTCTGAAGTAATGCAATGCAAGACACTATACAGTGGTACCTTGGGTTACGAACTTAATCCGTTCTGTGACTCTGATCGCAACTTGATTTGGTCGCATCGCGAGGCAAATTTTCCCATAAGGTTCAATGTAAATACGGTTAATCCGTTCCACCCTCCGAATTTGGTCGTGCCGCGAGGCAAATTTCCCCATAAGTTTCAATGTAAATACATATGGCTCTGCATTTTCTTTGGAGCCATGCTGACAAGCACACCAAAAACCTTCCAAACGCCACAAAACACACCACAAGCCTCACCGAACGTCTCCTTGCTACCGCAATCTCACCCACAGGAAGCCACGACCACGTGGCAGCAGGGCAAATGGCCACGGATCCGGTTCGTAGCGTGGGGCAGAGGTCGCAAGGCAAGGTAAATTTTTGGGGCCGGAGCTGATCGTATCGCGAAAAATTAGTAAGGAGGGGCGTTCGTAACCCGAGGTACCACTGTATATAGATATTCGGTTACTGGTTTTATTATTTGAGGCATTCTTGGAAGACAGTTCTACATGATGTATTAGGTGATTAGAATTATAATGTTGTATATGTTGTATGTGTTAGCAATGCTAACTCTTAGTTTTTCCTGTAACTCATAGCTCAGATTGTTTTGATTTGCTGACTAGCTCTACCACTTAGAGTTTTCGTGTTTATTAACTCTTATATCACCATATTTTATATTTTGCATTTTATTCTGCTAGATCATAGTTGTGTAGTCTTAGTATTTGTTATTTATCATTCTTATATATACTTTTGTTCTCATAATGATAACTCTAGCTAGTTCTTAAACTTTGCAGCCTAGATGGGTATACTCCTGATGGTATCTTACTCCTGATGGGTATACTGCTGATGGTATCACCAGTCAGTGATTTGACTTGACATTTATCCTTGAAAATGTTGAAGTAGAGGTGGCTTTTTTTATCCTCTAGCTTCTAAAAGCTGTACTACCTACTGTGGAAATAGTTGTGTTAATGGTTTTTCAAGAATTCAAGATACTGTGTTCAAACATATAAGCAAAAGGTAAATAGCAGTGATGAATTTGTGTGTTTGTTCTTATCTGTGTCAGTTTTAAATATGTCCTTTTGATAAATAAGTTCAGTGATCATTTTTGTGATTTTTTTTAACAGAGCATAAAAATTGCCTTTAGATTATATGCATTCTACCCAAACATACAACAGTTTTATAAATGGCCTATGCAATCCCCATAAAATAGTATATTTACATACAGTTTTACTGTTGAATACTATATTATAGTATTACAGAATTTAGCAAACCTCAGAAATTGAAGAATTTATATTTCAAAGCAGTGCTAATTGTGTCAAACTGCCCTAAAAATGGAGTCAGCAATATTCTCCCACACCCTTAAGTGAAAAGATTTCTTTCCTTTCATTCCTTTTTTGTCCTGAATCATGCTATCATCCCATTTCCAATTTTTCCTCTGATTAAGTAGGAAATTTCTAAAATTTGTTCCAGAACTAGAGTGTACAGTTTGACTCAAGTTTTCAGTTCACTTTCATTTTTTCTTCCTCTCTATTGCTGATACACTGGAGAAAATGTATCTATGTATGTGTTGACGTGCATATAAACTCTTTCTACCACTTTAAAAAAATCTTGTATATGATTACAGATCTTGTTTTATTCAGCAGTGAGAAAAACATAAAAAATGAAAGCTATTGAAAACTATGTTTGCACACGGCTTTGTACAAATTTCAGATTTTTTAAAATAGAATTATGGGTCACACATCCTACTCTTACAAGACATTATTACTTTAAAATGAGGCAAATTTCAGATGAGTTAGGTTTTAATTCTGTCTGGGGAAGTTCAATTATTGAGGGTGTATCATCATTTTACCAAAGTCACATGTAGCATTTTAAACAAGCATACTTTCTGTAAAGTTGGAAGCTGGGACTTATAATCTATGATTAATTTTGAGATCGTTTTGACAGTTGTTCATAAATGCATATTAGTTGCCTTAATTTGTCTCTCATTACTACCAGTGTAAATAGAGCCCCTTTTCCATCACTACTATTTCATATCTTTTGGAGAGATTTGGAATTAACTTTTGGAAAATCTCACCCAACAATAGTATTGCTTTTGTTTCTTTTTCCACATAGTTTATTCGCTCAAAAGTTCTCAAACAAATTTGCTCCTCTGAAAACTGCTATGCAGATGTGCAAAATTTTAACATTTAACACTTTTCCCATCTATTGCATCTTTTGTTTCTGAACAGGTTGTATCCTTCAGTTGCTATATTACAATCAAGAGGATCATTCCATCAGGTCTCCATTATGAAGCCATAATTACCTACCAAGCACTTTTTAAGTTAAAGGTCTTGCTGATTTCTCATTGTGTGGTTTAATAGGCCCCACTAGAGTTACTCTCTAACATCTTCCTTCAGTATACATATTCCTATCGAAAGTTACTACTTCTTAGTTTTCATCCCCAGTTCCTCAGGATTCAATTTACATTCCCCTGAACAAACCAGTAGTCCTTAAATAAACTCATTCCTCCCAATTCTTCTGTTTGGATTAGCTATGCTGAACCTTTTTTATAAAATCTGAAGTCTAAAAAATCAGGATAATCGAACAAAAGGAAATTAGTGTGCTACCTTGTAAATGTCAGTTACACAGACAAATATTACATGATTTCCTTCCTTTCTAGACTTGCCCATTAATGAAAAGCATATACAGGTACTCATTAGACCTGTGTTTCTCAATCTTGGCCACTTGAAGAAGTGTGGACTTCAACTTCCAGAATTCCTCAGCCATCATGGCTGGCTGAGGAATTCTGGGAGTTGAAGTCCACACATCTTCAAGTGGCCAAGGTTAAGAAACACTGCATTAGTCTAACAGTATTATGCTATGCTATGCTATGCTATGCTATGCTATGCTATGCTATGCTATGCTATACTTATGCATCATAAGATTACTCTGTCTCCAAGGCAATGGGAATTAAGCAGCCAAGCTCTACAGAGGATGGCAACTGTTGTGTAATGTACAGTGTATCAGCCCTCTTGTGTCTATTGCTTGATGTTTTCCTTCATGTACAATATCAGTCTTCCAGGCTTATTTCAAACACTCCAAAGAAAGGGGGGGGGGGGGCTTCAGATAAAAAAAGGAATAGAAAAAACTGGGTCATTTGCCTTTTCTTCAAATGAAGGATTGCAAACTCATACCCTTGTCTGAGGAAATGTCATTCTTACAGGGTGAGTGTTTTGGTTTAACACTGCAAGCAATAAATAAAATTATTGGGCTAGTCAGCCTACCAAAAAAAACAAAAGCCTACAAAAAAAATATATCAAGAGCATGGGAGCTTAAACATCTTCACTCAAACTTTTCTATTAGCTTAAAGCTACAGTGAGATTTAAAGAAGCACAGACAAATGGAATATCAAGTTTCATCAAAGTTGGACAAACAACAGATACGAACTTTAATGATTTCTTAGAATTATTGTTATTCTCCAAGAATCAAGATCCATAAAATTATTATTCAGAAATAAATATGATGGGCAGAAAGATAATTTCACTAAGAAGCAAATGTTGAGAGAGAACTTGAATAGCATCTAGTAATGGGACACACAAAAGTATGTACCCAAAAACACCACCTCTGGAATTCATCAGATTCCCTACCATACCTTTTTTTAAAATAATAAAACAAAATCACCATAACAGTCATTTATGTCAATAGGTAACCTCTTTTCCCATGACTACCATTAGTGACAATGCCCTCAATGTCCTGTAGCCTAACTCTCTACCTGACACAAGATCAGTACAGGCTATCTACTAATGATTGCCCACAAACGGTTGAACAATCTAGGCTTAAGTATTTCTGGTGAAGGGGAGACAAATCTTAGTCTGAAAACAACTTTCCCTTTTGGTAACTTTCATCTAACATATCACCCACAACATGGTTCCCTGCAATTTCCACCACTGGTTCAAGATCTTTCCTCTTGAGGAACAATAAGAAGTAGTCCATCTTCAGCATCAATGTCCCTTTAAATATTTGAATATTTCAAGATCTCTCCACCTTCTTTTTATCAAAATACATATACTCAGATGTTCCTACTGCTCCTTTCAAGATATAGTTTCCAGCCTCCCCACCATCTGGTTGCTAATTTCAAGTGCAAATGTGGTTATTATGACACAGGTACTATGTACCTGGCAACATGATAGAATATGAACTACAGCATAGTTTATTCAGTTAAAACAGATGCTTTTCTCTATTTTTATGCTTCCTTTAGCTGCTTGAATCCAAAAGAAATAATTGGAGCTAAACAACTCTTTGCCACCATGGAAGTGATTTTACTCTAAAGCTGAACCAAAACATATATTCACATAATGAGTGAAGCAATCTGGGGCAAATCTATTGTTATTTTGCTTTTTGTTATGATCCTCTATACTGTCTTCCCCCCAGCATATCTCCAAAATTCTAAAGAAGTAGACGCAATAGATAAAGATGTTAACTGGGACTGAAGAGTGTTTTTCTACTGTGGGAACAGTATTTCCTTAAACCAAATTATGTGAGAACCATCAGCTTATCAGTTTACTAAAACTGTCATTTACTACACGTAGCAAATTAAGTTGTCATTAAGAAAAGAAAAGAAAAAATTCTGAGTTTACTGTTATTTGTCAGTGGCTTAGATAGATTTAAGTAAGTGCTCATAAATGCTTATGATGATTTTAAACTTTTTGACTTTTTGTATTTGTCCTTTACATAACAATAGTTACACGCCTCTATATATAATTAATCCAGCCATAGGATATTGAAAGCTACAAGCACATCTATCACAAGGTATACATGAATTCCTTTTTTCCAAATAAATCTACTATCCTCTATAGAATTTGAATAACTGAACATAATTTAATAATACTTTCACTTGGATTCCTATTGGGCATGCTGGAACAATTAAGATTGTGGAAATACAGTATCATTTAGGAAAAGAAAAGAGCTAGAGTTCACTGTGGAAGCAAGAATTTGAAATTAAATACTACTCTGGACAAGCAAAGCCCTGGACTTGAGTACTTACATGTTTTTTTAAAGTAAAATACTGTTCTAGATAAGGAAAGAACTTAATTTCTGCTCTGAGACAAGTCTTGGAAATAAAATATTGTCCTAGATAAGAAACACCCTTGTCTAGAGCATTTGAGCACTTTCTGAAAATAAAATACTGTCCTGGATAAGAAAGGTTCTTGATTGGAACACTTAGTTTTGACAATAAAATACTATGGTCTAGTTAAGGAAGTCCCTTGGCATCACTCCTCCACAACCACCTACCCAAATGCTAGAAGACATCAAAACTTCTAGTTATTCATACTCAGCATTTCCCTTCAAATGACCACTTTCACACTCCCCCATCTCCTCCAATCAGTCATGTGACAAGGCAGATTTTGATACAACAGAGAGAAGCTCCATGCTGATGCACACTTAGTAGTGCAGCAGCCAAGGAAGAGGCATGCCTCTGTCCTGCAAATATCAGCTCTCCAGTTGGAGATCACTCCATTAGCAAACAAGGTTGGATGGAAGAGAGAAATGGCTAATTCCCAGAATTTTAAAAACAAAATCTATTTTGGTGACTCTTGACTCTTGGTGACTGATTGGACTAGTTTCTGCAGTTTTCTTGGCAAGATTTTTGGAGTGGTTTGCCACTGGCTTCTTCCTCAGGCTGAGAGAGAAGGACTGACCCAAATTACGCAGTTGGCTTCATGCCTAAAGTGGGACCAGAATTCACAGTCTACCAATTTCTAGCCTGGTGCCCTAACCACTACATCAAAGTGGCTCTCAATTCCTAAGATTTGCAGAACCTAATTTTGTAGTAAGAATTACACCAGGAAAAACAGGACAATCCCAACCAAATTAAAACTCTAGGCGGATACAGAACTAAAGCTTTTCAGGCCAGCTGTCAGACCTGTCATATCACTTACTACTCCTGCATATTTTATGTTGGTTAAAGCTACGTAAAAATTGCATTCGCTTATTTATCATCACACTGTGGGTTATCTGCTAAAAGACCTATATCCTTTTAACATGCCTTCTCAAACATGTTGCTTCCTCTCTTATCCTCTTCTAAACACAGGACTTTACATACATCCCTATTGAAAAACTGAACTTTTTTGGTTAAGTCAGAGGAAAAACGATGGACTTTGTGTTAAATTTCATAATAGCATCAAATCAAATCAATATTCCCTTTCCAGACTTATGGCACCATACTGCTGCCAGCTTTGAAACTCAGCAGAATAGAAGCAATGTAATTTTTGAAACTGTTAACTATGTATAACCTTATTAATCTCCTTTTTAACACTGTCATCAGCTTGAAACAATGATCGTTTCATAGTGCCATGGTGTAGTGATAATGTATAGTTCAATACTATGTATTTTAATGTCTCAAAACATTTGTGCAAACAATTCAGTTGATGAAACGTGGAGAATGACAACTGTGAAGAAGACACAGAGATATAATGCTCAAAAACAACAAAACAAAATGTCAGTTCTCCTGTGAACTGGAGAATGGAAAAATACCTGGGAGGTTTGAGAGAAGGACTAAGGTGGAACCGGCCAGGTCTTAATGGATTGATCAATCTTATTAGAACTTATAAAAGTGCATGGGAACTGTAGTGCCTTTGAGCCATGACACAGAATGAGGCACCATGCATGGTGAAAATTTTACCATGATTCTTCTGGAAATCAAACCTGCCTTGCCAGTTATACTTTTGAGTTGTGTAGATATATATGGTGAGAGCCAGTTTGGGCTAGTGGATAAGGCACCATACTAGAAACTGGGAGATCATGAGTTCTAGTCCTGCCTTGGGCACAAAGCTAGCTGGGTAACTTTGGGCTAGTCACTCTCTCTCATCCCTGGGAAGGAGGCAGTGGCAAACCACTTCTGAAAATCTAGCCAAGAAAACTGCAGGGACTTGTCCAGGCAGTTGCCAGAAGTTACCACTGACTCAAAGGAGGGAGGGAGGGAGGGGATGTGTGAGTGAATGCATTTAGTACAGAAAGTAAATAATGCAAATTGGAAACCTGTATTTGTTTACCTCTGGATTAAAACAAAAATCACATTTAAGACATCCTAAAGACCTTTAGAATCACAGTAACACCAAAGCTTACCTGTTAAAATTACAATAATCATTATAGTAATGATGGAGTATTCTGTATTTTCATCTTGATTTGTAGTAGAAAAAAATTACCACAAATTTCTAATCACTGCCTCCTTGTAAACTGATTCAATTGGAAAAAAAAAAAAAAATCAACACAAAGTCTTGCAATAAACCCCATGGCAGTTCTGTAGTTAGCCTGATCTGGCTTATATGCATACCTGATAGGTACAGACATTAATTAGCCCATCTCAAAGTCAGTGGTCAATCACAATCTGTTCTTATGAATGCCATTCTTCTTACTATGCGCTTTGCCTTGCTCAAATCTTTCTCCTTGCTGAAACACTTCAAATAAATAATCCCTATGTTTTACAAGCACAGACAACATTATCAGCCTAAAAAATAATGAAGTTGCCAAAATTAATACCGTAATTACTTTCTACAGAATATACATTTGTACAACTCACAGAGTTTAGACATGCAAATCAAAAGCTATGTTCTGATTTGGGACGTAAAACAAGATTTTAAACAAGCTGATTACAATTCAGCAGAGTAAGTGCTTTATTTGTGAGGATGCAGGTGTTTTGATACTAAACCATTCAATCTCCCTAAAAGTAATTGATCTTGTAAAACTAGAGAAAAAGGAAACGCAACTTTTTCTTTGGTTAGTATTTTTCCTACTGGGGTCAGTATTATTAACTGTTTCTTGTGGCAAATGTTTCCCATCTCATATGTTCTAAGTACATTTGGCTTTTTAGAAAATAGTCAGTAATTGAATGAGATGACACTAGGATCTACAGTTTGAATTGAATTAGTTGATACTAGGATCTACAGTTCCCAGGCACACATTTGACAATTACTTCCGCAGAATGCAACACTATAGCAAACCAGATGTCTGTCACTGTTTCCAAACAACAGCAACTGGGGATAAAATCAACAAAGCTTAACACTCCTGGCACTCTAGCAGTTCTGACAATTTTGGTTACATATTTCTTGCCAACTCCCAAAGAATCCCAATGTTATTTTTCCCCTTAAGCTAATTAAAATGTCCTCCTTAAGCTAGAGTGGCATTCTGCTATTATTTCTATTTTGAAAAGTTAGCATAACTGAAAACTTGATAAGAGATAATATTGACTTGCTATGTAGAAGGTAAGTCTGGAATTATATCAGCTTCTTCAGAAACTAACACCAAAAATATAATTACAGTCCTCTACTTATGAACTTTCAAGTTACAAACTTTTGCCGATATAAACAAACCTCCAGCAACTCCAATAATGAAGGTCCCAGAAGGAAGATCCTGAAGGTTTATGGCATGCATGCATACATATGCAGCATGCTGTAAACTTCCAGGCATACGTATGCAGCACACCATGGTTGGACTTACAAACAAAATGGATTTATGAACAGCCTCTTGGAACATAACCTGTTCGTAAGTAGAGGACTGTCTGTAAATGATATTTGTCCAAGTGTCTGACTATATATATGGCCGATATAAATGGACTCAGCATTCTGCAAAATGTAAACAGAGCTAATGAAAGATGTCTTCAGCACTGTGTTTATAGAGACAGGTTTGATATTTTATTAAACATATTAGCAACAAACTAAATCTATGACTTCTGAATTATTCATTGATATGTCTGAAAACTCAGTTATGCAATGATTTGCCAGCAGGATTAAAATATATATTCCATGCTATAATTGCTAATGCAGATATTATACAAGCTATTTTACCTATGCATATAATAGATGAGTGGAAGTAGAGAGATTTGAAGACTACCTTCATAATTAGAGAAACTGCTCAGAAATAGAATTGTTGCCCATAATGGGAAAGAAAGTTAAAAAATATGGTTCTGTAAGAGTTGATATAATATTTAAATAATAGAGGGGCCAATGTACATTCTTGTTTTTGCAATTTTTCCGGAGGAAGTTTACAAGCTGACGCCAGATGCTGTCTGGGATAGTTCTATAATTTGGGTTGTGGTTTTTTATTTTTATTTACTCTTTACTCATACTGTGAGCCACTGAGAGTCTGCTTATGATTGCGGCGGGATATAAATGTGATAAATGAAATGAAATGAAATTTCTCCTATAAGCTGCTATTGTTGTAAGACCTGATGCTTTAAAAGTAGCTTCATATAAAGAAGTAACTATCAATGAAGGGTTCCTTTAATTTCACCTCTAGTTCACCTCACTGTATCAAATCAAATGCCAACTCAGAATCAACATAAACTGTACTTCTGTGGGTCTGGCTCTGTATTTCTCAATAAAATGGATTAATATCAGGCACCTGCTTTCGTTTTTTAATTGTACCCAAATTAAGCTAAATGACAGAGCACAGTAGGCCCCCAAAATATGATGCATGAAACCCTTATTGCCTACCCAAGTTCTCCAATTCAGACGTTTCCATTGGCTCATTTGTTTCCAAAGTCTGAAAAGAATTCCATTAGCAAAATACTTGATAATGGAACTAATTCAATTAAATACCTGCACTGAATAGAAGAGAAGGAGTAAATGGCTTTAATTGTTTACAGTACTGGTTGATTCGCACCTAGCAAGGAGTTTAGGCTCCTGTAATTGTATTAGATTTGTTAAACTATGTTTCTTAAATAGAGCTGAACAAAAGTTCTGTTCAGTAACAAAATGCGAGTGTGACATTTAATTTCATATCTCTGACCCATTTGACTTTGTGACACTTCAGAACCATAACACCACTAGGAAAAAAAAAGTAATTTTCAGATACATTCATGCCCAGATATATAACAAAAGACCTTTATAATACAGCAAACTGCAGATATTGGCAAGTGTATATTAAGTGTTTAGCAATCATCTATTTTTGCAGTAGCTAATTTTCTCTTCATACAGCCTTTGAGCTGAGATGTAGGGCCTTGACTGCTCAATCTGCATATCTATTGTGATTAACCATATGTGGCCTGCAGTTTTGTTAAAGGCAAAACAGTCATAAGGTAGTGATTTATTTTAAATCCAACACTGGTGGGTGAATATTTCTGATTGTTGGTAGAGAAAGATACAGCTGCTACATTTTAATATGTTTTACTTATTTATGATATCTTTTTCTTTTCCAAAGATATGGGATCATCTCTCTGATACACACACACACACACAAATAGAGAAAGGGAATTAAATTGCAATGTCAAAAAAGTGGCTGTAAACCATACTGCAAAAGAGCAGTTAATTAGTATATAATCTTTATATGCAGTTAAAAAACACAACAGACTAGTATTAACGCCCCAAACTTGGCAATTTAAACACAGTAAATGAAGGAGCACCATTTATTAGATAACTTAGACCAGTGTTTCTCAATCTTAGCTGGCTGGGGAATTCTGGGAGTTGAAGTCCACACATCTTAAAGTTGAGAAACACTGACTTAGACATTTTAAAAAGACATGTTGTAACAAAGAACTTAGCTGTCATCACACATTCAGGAGGAAGGGAAATCAAAATAAGGGGCATGTCTATCCCAATCAATTCTCAGCCACTATGCAATAATCTGATGGACTAAGCAACATGCAGCAGGATGTGGAAAGTGTGTAAGATTCCAGACCCTGCTTTCAGGCACAATTAGGGACTGAAATGAGAAAGTGACTGTTGTACATCCAAACTGGAAGAAAGCAAAGCAAATGGTGCTGTGACTGTTAAATCCTCGGTTCCAACACGTCCCATCTCCAAGGATGAGTACAGCCAAGAAATCCGTCTTTCTGTGAAAAACAGACATTAAATGAACCTTAAAGAATTAACACATTTTTATGGCACCTGTCTTGTGAGCTAGAATCCATTTCTCTCCCCCTCCCCACTCATGCACACACTCATTCCCTCTCACACACACATACACAGATGACATTGTGAGAGAGAACAAGAGAATTAAGGGAGTTAAACTGTCTGCCTTCTAAATGTGTTGAGACAACAAATCCCAGGAATCGAAACACATCGAGCTCAATGATATGTGAAAGACTCCAAATTTGAGGATGGCTGGGTTAGAGGGAAATGAATTACAGAACAAGAAAGGCAGCTAAACAAGGGGGGGGGGGGGGACTCCATTGCCATACAACTATCAAGAATGAATGGCTTTGAGCTTTTGTACTTACAGTAGTTCTGAATTGATAGCTCCAAGCACCACCAATCAAAAGACATTATAGAACTATTTTATCTTTTTCTTAAAACAGTAGGAGAAACATGTAGAGCATAGCTTCTGAATTTTTTCTCCCAATCTCTTTTCCCACAGTAGCTGTAAAAGGGGCTGTATTTTCTTGGGTGTAACGAAACAACATATTTTAATTTTTTTTATTTATCCATCATATTTATATGCCACCCATGACTCTGGGTCATGTACAATAAAACCACAAAAAACAATAATTACAAAAATACTCTAAAATTAAAACATAAATATTATTATTAAAAAAACTAAAAAGGGTAGGGAGAGCATAGATGTTACCAACAATGTAGCTACCTCATTATGTAGCCACCTCATCTGGTTTCTCCACTCCACCAAATCTGGTCCCATTCTGTCTGTTTTCTGACATACATATGAATGGACATAGTCCTGATCGCCTCTATATAATTTCTTTCCAACATTTCATTGGGTTGAAAAGAATAAAAAACCCTGCAATGCTGAATGTGCCCATTCTTTACAAGTTGTATTATACTATTCCCCTGATGAAGAGGAATCCCTTCAAATTTTACTGGGATTCAATTATAAGAAAGTCTCCTTCACACCAACTTTCTTCTTGTTCCATGTACTTATTTGATGTCTGTCTTCTCCTAAAGCATTTACCCAACCTTGGGAAAAATCTAAGATTGCACCCAACCAATTTCTACCCTTCTACATGGGTAGAAATCTACAAAATCTACAAGATTTTCTCTCCTTTATTTCCCCCTGCACTCCCCACAAAGTGTACTCCAGAAGTTTTCTCAACCCTCTACAGCAAAGGTTTTCAAACTTTTTCTGGCTGCAGAAACTGTTTAAAACAGCAGTTCTCAACCAGAGTAAACAGGGTCCCCTGGAGGCCCTAGGATATTTCAAGGGGGCTACAGGTGAAAAACATGTACGGCAGGCCACAGAACATGCTGAGCAGGCCACAGAAAAGCAGTGCATTATACTGCAAATAGTGTCATTATCATAAATAAAACCATATATTCTATTTACAAGCCAAGTGTGTAAGTGGCAATATTTTTTCACCAGTAATGGGACCTGGACAGGGGACCACAGGAGAAAAACAAGGATGGAAGGAGGCCATGGGCAAAAAACGGTTGGGAAACACTGGTTTAAATATTATAAATTTAATACATGCACACACACACACACACACACACACACACACGCATAAATCTATATATCCCAACCCCCTGATCAAGAGGCAAAGATCTAGTGATAGAAAAGTGTTTGCATGAACTTCTTTTTCCCCTTAGCTTTTCATGGAACCCCATCAAGAGGTCACGGAACTCTAGGGCTCCATGGAACACAGCTTGAAAAACCCTACTCTACAGCGTATTTTGAAGGTGCCTGGAAGAACTGACGCTCTCCCTGTTCTGGTAACAAAAGCCATTGCATTTGAGGCTACCCACTGACTCTGAACATGAGCTATAAACAACATCCAGGGAGGGTTCCCAGATTTGTGTTCCCTTAGTGAACTTCTTCTAGCAGCTTCATTACAAGTAGAAAATTAACAGCTGAAGCTTCCCCTACCACTGTTTCAGCTTTATGTTAACAACTGAAGCTGCTAAATTGGACCTTCCAGCATAGCCTTGAAAAAGATGCCTGCTAGATCCCCTATTGATTAGAAATAGTAAAGAAATTTAAAAAATGAGCATGGAGTGGTTGGAATTGACCAGTATGGAAACTCCTTAAGTGATTTTACATTACCTTCTATGTATACACACTGCAGCAATCCCATAAAAAATGTCTTTACCCTCCACTTGAATAGCTAGGATCGCTAGTTTTTTATCGACTTTGTTTTAGCTTCTAGCAGCAGTACCACATGGAGAAACTAAGGAGGCAAATCTTTTAATGAGGTGGAGAACTGGGCAGGAAAAGGTTTACCTGCTGAATGTCTCTGTGCCAGCCTTCTGATACAGCATACCACTGGAGAGAAAGGAAATCGTTTCCATAACAGGATTACAAAACACACACATGCACCCCTCTGAACTGACCCCAACATGTGACCTGAGAGAGTAATACAATATGAGCATATTGTGTTGTCTTTGATTGTCTTAGAAATACCACCATCTGCTTTTTCTACATGCCCAGCCACAGTGTTTCTTCATTTTCCATTAATAGCTGTATGATGAGCTGAAGGTCTGAAGAAAAGTAGGAGTGACCCATTAGAAAATTGTCTAACTTGATGGGCATCACAATCTGTTTGTGTATTGTTGTAAGGAAGTCTGTACTTTTACCTATCCTGACTCTTTGCGCTTAGTCTCAGTGGATGAGCTGAGTTCTAACATTCATTCATTCATTCATTCATTCATTCATTCATTCATTCATTCGTCCATCCATGAGATTTAGAGGCCTTCTGACTGCAAAATGACTCTGGGAAGCTTACATCAAGTACGAATAATAAAGAAAACAGGAAAAGAACAGAAAGAAAATCCTACTCCCTCTAAAAAAGCATCACCTACAGGGCTCCTCAAACAACCCATCCCAAGGTCTGGGAGAACAGCAAGGTTTTGAAGGCCTTCCAGAACATCACTGGGGTGAGAGCAACATGGATCTCTGGGATGCAGGTAACCCAAAGAGGAAACCATACTCTCTATCCATATTTTCCATACCATGCCTAGTTTTATAGCCTTCTTCCATGGCCCCTTTTACCTGTCTCTGATCAAAGCTGAAAAGCTCCAGATGCTTTAGTCTTTCTGGAGGGGAGATCTGCACCAGCCCACAATAATGTTTGGTTGCCCCTTGTTAGAGCTGCTCAGTTCCAGCTGCACTTTTAGTGGAGTGACCAGAGTCATCCCTACAGATTTTAAGGGGTACCTTAAAGCATCTTATTATCAGACTCAGTTAGAAGACTCAGAAGGTTGGGTTGCTTTAAGGAATAGTAGAGAGATGCTGTGCTTGTATGAGGCCTGACACCCTGCTTCCTTTCATCTTCAAAGCATGCTTCAGCCCTTCTGCTCTGACTTCTGCTCAGAAAAAAGCCATCATGTATGTGGCTCATAATACAATACTAACTAGCCCATTTTTCTGATGATCTTCTATCTGCTTCTCTGTAACAATTAGACAGAGGTTTATTTAGCCTGTCCAACTTAGTTGCTTACTCTATCAGGAACAGTCACCACCCCGGCTGGCTTGCCAAATGTACACAGTTGTTTAACTCATAAGTTGCTTTCACTTCTTTCTGTCTTGCTGCTCTGCCTGTGGTGCTGCCTCTTTTCATCTGCTAGAAATCTGTCATGCTACAGCAATTCAGGCAATTATTATTATTTTTTTTAATGAAGGTCATTTAAAAAGGGTATTGTTCCTTTCTTTTCTTTTGTCTGTAGTAACTGCAAAGGGAAGTCAAGAATCCACCGCTTATTTCCTGAGTTCACTGGCAACAGACTTTGCCTTCACATAAGGGTAACAGAAAAGGCACTGGCGGTAGTCTCGGTATTAAGGCTGTGATCCCTTCATCCGCAAAGCGGAATCCCCACTGCATTCATTCTGCACCCAAGTGATAGGCATGGAAGGATGAATACATTTCAGAAGATTAATCTCAGCATCAGTGAGGTACATACACGCAGAGTAAATATATACGTCAACCAACACAAAAGCCACATTAAAAGAGTCTCCCTCAGCAGGACTTTTAATTAAGAATAAGACTAATTAATTAAATTAAAAGAGCCAGTTTGGTGAAGTGGTGAAGGCACCAGGCTAGAATCCAGGAGACTGTGAGTTCTAGTCCCACCTTGGGCACAAAGGCAGGGAGACCTTGGGCCAGTCACCCCCTCTCAGCCCTAGGAAACAGGCATGGGCAAACCACTTCTGAAAAACCTCACCAAGAAAGCTGCAAGGTCTAGTCCAGGCAGTCGCAAGGAGTCAACACTGACTCGAAGCCACGCACACATACACACACATAGATTAAGTGGATTAGTGGCAGGAACCTGACCGTTGTAGTCATTTCCTCCCCACCCCTGGCTTCGTGTTTGCAAGGAGCAAGTAAACAAACCAAGCGGTAGCCATATAGCCATCCCAAATGTTTGGGGATGGGGCAAGATGGGAAAAGTTGGGGAATACTTTTCTGGTTTTAACGGTGTGGAGGTGATGGGGAAGCAAGTCACCCTTGCCACTTTCTACAAGATTGCCAGGTAGAGATAATTCTACATTGTGTATGAATCCAAGATTGTGCTAAAGGATAATCCAACCATCCAGATAGCACACAACTTGAATCCCTGGTCTCCATATTACATCTAGGAAAAATAATAATAATGTACTGGAATATTTTGTTTCTGGAACATGACATTCTGCACATCCTAGTATAAAATAGTTTGAGTGAAATATGAATTGTACTTTATTATCTTTTAGTTAATATATCTGTTATGAATTTTGGATGTTTGAAATCAATTGGTAATAAGTTTTCATTTTATACTTTGATTATAGATTTATGATAGCACTTTTGTTCTCAGATTTTTTCATACTTGTTATCTTTGCTCTTCTATCGTTTGTTCTATATGTCTCTGTGTATGTCTGTGGGTGTCTGTGGGTGTGTTGTTATCCATACTGGGATGGGTGTAAAACACAAATAGTTTATGACATTATGATCAGAGGTGATATTTCAGATTCCAACTAAGCTAAGTTTCTTTGACACTAATTTAGCAGAAGTGCAAGTGGGAGGAGGAGGGAACAGAGTAAGAGCCCATATTTAGAAAAATAAGGAAACCTTCTTATAGCAAGTCAAATCTGACCTAGAATTGCTTATTATTTACAAGCAGTTAAATTTTTTGAGCCTCATTTGAAAATTCCAGGGATTGGATCTGGGATTTTGAGTGCAAAGTATATAAACTCTGGTTTAGCATTATTCATGAACTAGCTATGTCCCAACTTAAAAGAAGCAGAGGATGGGGACAGTACACACATGACTAAATGACTTTTAATGTCCTTCCATGTACATACTTTATGCACATTCATTCTTGAATGCACATTCACGTGCATATGAATTCCATATATTGTTTAATGCAGGAGCTCTCAGCATCCCTTTCATTAGCCAAGCTAGTCAAGTTTTTTGACAGTATTTCAAGGGCCACAATTTGTCCCCTGAAGCTTCAACATATATGCCCTGAGAAAATAGTATCCTACTGAGAACACTATTCTTCCAAACACACTATCAAAGAACATACATCTCAATGGGATAGAAACAAAAAGCTTGCTTTTGTATGTTTTACAGGTATTTTGTTGTCATATTTATTATTTACAGTAAAGTCTGAAGTCTTAATTAAGGCTTCAGTGATTTGCCACTTAAATCCCATCTGGGTAACAACTGTTGAGAATCACTGTCATAGAGGAAATTATGTTAAAATGATTGCATGAATGACCACATCATCATTCAGAGGCAGTGATTTCCATTTCCTTAGCATTGTTTAATCTAGCACCACCTAAATAAAACCTAAGGATATATTAGCATCAGAATAACAAAATATGCACTGTGAATAGCAGGAGTCTTTTGACTAATAATACTCTGCACCGAATGTATGCTTTAATTCTATATTATGCTGCAGCATGCCTTTATTGCAAAGTTATAATCAAAGGCAAGATAAGCACATTTAATAGCAGCATAATATCACTTATATAAATCACTTCCTAGGAATACAGTATGCTGATTTTAATATCTGCCTTCTGTCAACTTCAATATGCAGCAGAAGTTAATGATAGATTATAAAATAATTTATGTACACACACTAATTATAGTCTTTATACCATCTTCTAACTATTGAGCTTGAAGGCCTTAACATATAAGGTAGTTGTACTCTATACGTTGAAAGTGACATTACCAGATCCAGGTTGTGGGAAAAATACCTGGGGATTAGTATCAACATTTTAAAATGTATTACCCAGAACAAAGAGGATACTAAGAGGAAGATGAAAATTTATTTATGTTTATATTTAGAATTCTACTTTATCGATTTAGGATATCATAACAGAATCTTGAAAACCTGACAGCATTTCCTTCCCTCTTATAGTAAAAAAAACTATGGTGGGGCAATCTTGAGTTTCTTCCTCAACCTTTCCTGTTTTTTCAGGCTAAGTTTAAGTTTTCCTAATGGTTACCGTGTATCTTCTTCAAGGCTGTCTACATCCTCTCAGATCAGACTTGTCCCCTCCCTGGTTGTCAGGAATTGATTGAGAACTGTATTATTTCAGATGGCATTATTTTGATTTAATGCATTGCAACATTTATGTTTTTATTATTTTATGTTGTTTCTTGTTTTTATTGGGTTTTATGATTGTGTTTGCCATGGATGTTTTAATTGTTGTCATTGCCCACCTTTAAGCCACCAATGATTGTTTGACTGAGGCAGGGTACAACTTATTAAATAAATTAATATACATCAAGATTATAAATGAAGCTTCAGTTTAAATCAAAATCAGATGAGGTCTCAAATCTCAGATCATAAAGAAAGTTCTGAAAATCACTGATTATCTTATTTCCATCATCACCCACTTCTTCTCCAGAGCTGACAAAACCACATTTTTCCATACTTTTTAAAATTATACTTCTATTTCATCATTCCTTCCAAGAAAATCATAAGAGCATACATACATCTTATTTCACATTATTTTCACAACAGTTAAATTAGGATAAGAGATATTGGTAGTCAGGCGATCACAGCTGAGAAACATCAAGAATATAAGAAGCCGACATCCTTTGTGACAGTCAAAATTGGTGGCAGCAGACAATTGTTCTTGTGGAAGCATCAGAGAATAAAACAATAGGACAGCCCATATTTTTTCTTGAGTGTTTTCCTGATACCTTGTACATACCTGGATACATATAAAACTCCTTCCACCTTTAAAACTGTGCTACTGCTTACAATACAAGTATTTATTGGAATGAGGAATTTTTATTCAAGTCAACACAATGAATTCCCATTACAATACTGATTGTTATAATCAGAGATTGTGTTTGAAACATGACAGCAGCTGAAATTATTTTGTAGTAGCTTCTTACCTTATGTACAGTAAAATCTTCTTGAGTTTTTCAGTTCTAGTGTGCCTGTTTAACTGTTTCCATTCCGACCTGATGGGGAGAAGCTTGCCATCGTTTTACTACAATGGGATTTATGTTTTTATTTATTTATTTATTTTTCTTTAAAAGAATGGCTGCCCATCTAAAAACACAATTCTGGGTGGCTCACAACAACAGTAAAACCCAAAACTATAAAAAACATAAAACAATTGCATGGGACTATAATAAACTTAAGTGAAGTCTAGATCATTTCATCCATAGGCATACAAGTCTTCCCAAACCAGTCTATCATGCAGAGTATCATACAGAACAAATACCATATCAGAGATAGATCTGTATGACTATTTCCTATTGCCTGTTGTTAGATCTTATATGCTAATTATGTTAGGAACCCACGCTTAAGATCAGGCTGTTCCAATTTCTCATCAGAACACTGAAGTGACTGTAACATGCATAGAACAAGAGAGACAGAATGTGACATCATATCACTTTGGCCTTCAAGAAAGGTGATTTCCACTAATTGAGAATTTGGCTGAATTACAGCCCAGGCACTCAGCTACCAGAGTATTTGACTGTTGCTGGAAAATACACAGTCATACAGAGTAGCTAGGTTTGTGCAACTACCTCTGTTAGGCTGTATACACCCTGGCTTTTAGTACCTGTCTCCATAAAAGCCCAATTATATCCAATTGAAAGTATACTAAAAGACCATACATTTAACACTCAGCATGACTTGGGATAGCCAGACAGCCCTACTCAGTGTGTGCTGCCAGAACTTTTGGAACTCAACATACACAATGTATTTCCCAGTAGTAGCTACATGCTGAGGGAAGTCCTGTAATTGCATTCCTAATTAGGCATAAATATGTATTGGATGTTTGAAAGCTAATATTAAAAGATATGCAATATATCCAGGCAGGAGAATCTGACTCTTCTGATTTTGCTCACCTAAAATCTCAGTGTCCCTCATTTCTACTCTGGCCTACTGCTGGGTTGCTGGCATTTCTAGTTCAAATATATATGAAGGTTCACAGATGTTCCATCCTTACTACACCCCTATCTCTGACTGCTAGCACAGCTTATGCAATACTTAGGGCAGTTCCACTGAGGATCTTAGCACTGTCCACAGATCACTTCTGTGGAATTCTTGGGGTTCTTTGAGCTTGGTTGTTTTCTTGCAGAGGTTTCATTATCCGGCTAGACATCTTCGGTGCTAGGTGCATGTTACCTAGCCAAGTAATGAAACCTACCTGCAAGAAAACAACCAACCTCAGAAGACCCCAAGAACTCCACAGTTCAACTCTGAGCGACACATATTCTCTTCTATTGGTACAGATCACTTCGTCATAGTTATTGGACAGGTGAACCAATTAACTTCCAACTAAACTGTGACTCAGAAGGAATCACTAAACCTGCAGTTTGAAAGTGGTGATGCTGGCGCCCAGAGCAGGTGGTTCTCATTGGCAGGAACTTTCCCTCTGTCCTATTTCTTTTCCTTTCCTGATGAGCTATGCTGCTGCTCTGCATTATTTTGAAAATGAGTTGAGGAGCATCTTTCAAGCTCATAATGACTGGCCAGGGATTGAAAACAAGAGGAGCACTGGGCTGACTGGATCCTGAATGCCACAGTCCACTATTGGTCAGCTGAAGGAAGTTCTCAGTGTTGGGAAATCCTCCATGTTACAAAGATGGCAGAGATGAGACACCTTATAGAATGATTCAAAAGTGTTGGGGAGTGAAGACTGTATCTGCATAGAAGTGCCCTTATTGAATACCATATATTTTCAGTTCTCTTTATTTGTAGACTGTAAAGGTTAAGTTTAGAAAAGAAATCATCTTTGCTTAGAAGTACAGCTTCTCTCTCTCTTGAATCCTAGAGAGGTATTTAGTGGCAGAGCCAACAAATCCATGGTCTTTTAAAGCATTTAAGCAAAAAAGCAGGAGCTTGTAGAAGCTCTAGAACAGTATTATAAGATTGCACTGGTGAATTTCAAAAGTATACTTTTATTTTTTTCCACCACCAGCAGCAGCAGCAGCAGCAGCAGGAATGGCTGTACAGCTAAGCTCTTCGTATGGTTTTTACATTTCCACCACCATTTCTACAAAAAGAATGACATACCATCACTGACTTCCTTTCAGTAGAGGAACAGATGGGTATGTAGTTCATACTTTCCAATGGAGCAGAGGGATTTATTTTATTTTATTTTTTTGCCATTATATTAGAAGCTGATTCAAATGTTAAGGAAGGCATGTGGGCTAATGCTCAGAGGAGGTATCTCTGAAAAAAAAATGCAGCCACATGCCCTCTGGGATTAAGTAAAGCTAAAACTCCTTTGCCTTATTTAAAGCTGCTACCATTCCCTGCTTGCTAGAACTAGGCTAATAGTAACCTCCAAATATACTTTTTTTTCATCTGGAGGAAAGCAACTAACAGCTAAATCTTCAGTCCCTAGCAAGCACAGTTGTGTATATGTATAGTCCCATTTCTCTTCTCTAGGGTATCTTATGAGTTATCTTATCACTGCCATATCTGTAACATGGAGGATTTCCCAACACTGAGAACTTCCTCCAGCTGACCAGTAGTGGACTGTGACATTCAGGATCCAGTCAGTTCCTGGCCAGTCACTGTCTCAGGGTGTGGTTAAAAAAAAGTCAAGACTGCAACCACAACAGTGTAATTGCAGCTCTGCCTGTTTTTTGTTTTTTGTTTTTAATGTGTGTCCCATGTGCAATGCACATAAAAAACGGTGGTGCTTCAATCAACCATCATGGGCACCATCTTGATTGCTTTTTACCACAGCTTGCAGACATCCCTGTTCTCCTCTCGGTTATAGCATATTCCTAAAAAAGTTATCTGGTATTTAGTTTTTAAAAAATGCAATCTAGTCCAAGGTCCCAAATTTAATGTTATTGAGGATAAGAATTCAATAAAGGCTGTTAGGAGAAGTTAAACACAAGTGAGAGCAATTAATCTTTTTCCACTATGCACTTACACTACATGTTTTAAATACATGATCCAAAACTTTTTTGAAGCAAAGATTGTCCGGGATGTGTTTGACAGAGAAATCATGACAATGGGATGTGTGAGAAAAGGAGTGATAAGTGATGGAGAAAATGTCTTTTTTTTTTTACTCAGACTGAGGTATGTGGGGGTGGATGAGGATGCAGGTAGAGAAAAGAAAATGCAACTTTTTTACAAAATCCTTAGGACAGGTCTTCAGCATTAGACCAAGGAATTTTAGAAATTACTGACAAGTAAATTTGAAAGGTAAACTTAGCGAGAAACTGTACTGTATATAAAAGTGTGTGTGTGTGTGTGTGTTTGTATTTGTAGTAGACATAAACTTTAAGAGAATTTCTGGTTTATGTAGGTTTGATACCACAACTCTGAAACAAAGAACTAAACAACCACGGGGGCTTTTAAAAGACAGAGATTTTTTTTTTTCTTTGCCATTCTCTATTGCACACACTTAAGAACACTAAAACAGGTAACTTGTTGAAATGCTTCTGTGCATGGAAAATTAGGATAGGAGCACAGAGTGACAAGACTACTTCCACTTACTTAAGGAAGATGTAGATTTGTGAAAATGGAGTTCATAACTCCTTTCAAACACCTTAATCAGCTGGGGATGCTGGCATGAGAAGTATTTTGTAATTCCGTCCCAGTGATCACTGACAGCACGCACATGACCTAACACTGAGTGAACCAGAGTGAGCAAACCTCTGGCTTGTGGGATGTAATCTGTTTTTTTACTAGCACACCAAGATCCACTATTTGAAGCCAGATTAATAACAGCAATTCAAGTGGGTGAGAATTAAGGAGATCATGTCTCTGAATCTAAGCTAGCCCAGAAGGAAATGGATGTTTGATTATTGGTCCGTATTAGACAACTGGGGGGCAGAAGCCTTTGACAATCTACCAAGATTTATGCAGAGTGCTTGCGTAGGTGTGCCTTCAGGTCAGTGTTGATTCACTGGACAACTCCCTGCAATTTTCATGGCAAGATTTCTGAAGTGCTTTGACCTTGGCTTCTTCCTAGGGCTGAGAGTGACTGGATCAAGGTCATCCACCTGCCTTTGTGCCTAAGGCAAGACTAGAACTCACAATCTCCTGGTTTCTAGCCTGATGCCTTAACCACTAGACCAAACTGGGTCTCTGCATATGTCTTTATGCAGAAACATACCCATAATTTCCTATCTCTTTCCTACCTTCCCTGGCACAGACAGAATTACTGAATGTAAGCTACAGCAATCATAGCAGTGGCCCTGGATTGAAGAGTATTGTTCCTTATATCACCAAAGTTACGCACACAATTTGCATAAATTCCCTCTACATTTTCAAAAGGGATGGGGAGGGCAAATGTTCACCCTTATAGCAAAAAATGAATTGAAAGAGAATAAAAATCATGATTTCTAAATAAGTTCTCCTTGTTTTCATAAGAACTCCTTTCAAATGAATATCATTCTATACTTTAATCAGAAAGAAATTGAAATATTCTATAAGAAGTTGCAGCAGAGAAAAATCTGTTTTCATTCAAAAGGGGTTTTTTGACTGGAACACATTTCAAGTAAAGAGAACATAGGTATAAGAAACAAGTAATGTCCTTTATTTATCTTTGCATGTACTATATTGATTATATAGCAAAGCAGAATAAAGTTGGCCTCCAGTGGAAACAAGACAGCACTATCTACCTGTAGAAAGAGAATCCCTTCTTTTGTGTGGAAATGGTGGAAAATCCAAGTTTCTCCCTCAATATATTTTGGCTGAAAAGCAGGACATGTAGGCTTGCTTTATTTGCTTGCATTCTGATCTAATCTGCCCAAGGCGCCAAGCTAGAAACTGGAAGAACACGAGTCCTAATCCTACCATAGGCGACAAAGCCATCTGGATGACTTTGGGCCAGTCCCTCTCTCTCAGCCCTAGGAAGTGGGCAAGGGCAAACCACTTCTGAAAATCTTGCCAAGAAAACTGCAAGGACTAGTCCAGGCAGTCACCAGGAGTCAAGAATGACTTGAAGGCACGCACACACAAATTATTGGATGGATTCAAAAAATTCAAAAAATATATAATTTTTTTCTAAAAAGAACATTGAAAGACCATAAAAAAACAAATCAAACAATAAATACATAAATTATTTGCCCAGAATATGTATGACAGCATAAAATTTATTCCAACAAAGCTGTCACTGAAAATTCATTTGATTACAAAACTACAGAAATGCCAAGAAACAAAATAAAGTTTCTGACTGGCACCTATATGACGTTCATCTGGGTGCCTAGAAGGGCCCCACAACTAGGAAGGTCTTCACCCCATAACCTTAAATTTCAGCTGCTATTGCTTATCCAGAGCACAGATAGAGAATGAATAGTGCTGGCTTAGTACAATTCAGTCCACGTCGGAAATCATGAAGCTGTTTTCTGGTGTTACAAAGGAAAGCTGCACAAATAAAGAAGAGCAGTGCTGTGGCCCACTCTTAATGTTGGGGGGGCGGGGGGCAAGGGCTGCATTAGGCAGGATGATGGTGCAAAGTAGTCTGTGTCATCCAACTGGGCAGGCTGGGGTTTTCTCTTTTGTGGCAGAAGGGAGAGGCTTAAGCTACTGCTAGTTTTGAAAACTGCAATGCTGAATTTGGGCAATCATAATGCAATGTTCTGTAGCCATAGAAGCTCTGTAGGCTGAATAAGGTTAGCCATCCTTGTATTAGGGTAAACATCCCCATGCAGGAAGTGAGGGTTGTGAGGATGGATGCTGTGATATGAAAAGACTGCCTCCAGATGACCTTTAAGCTTCATGCAATAAGTCTTGAACAGACCTGCATTTTGTGTGCGCTTTTGATGCTGTGATTGTTCTCCTATCTTCATATTGTGCTGCCTGCAGTGTTTGGAGGCAAAGATGTGCACGGATGGATTGAGAGTAGCTTGAAAAATTGCTGAGGACTATTATGTAAAGGCATGTGCAGACTGAGAGAAGTGTAGGGACATTGGTGTGGAAACCAAAAAGACCTATTTCTGTAAAGATGGAAGTTTAGATAAGCAAGCGATGACCCAACTTTCAATGAGGGGTCAGATAGAACATCAGGTTTTGTGGAAGAATTTAAGCCATTTCAATATCAATAAATGTTTTAAGCCAATATTTAGCTAACATTAGAAGCAAGTAGGTGCATAAGAATAGTTTCCATATTGTATTTATGGTTAGACTTCAAGAGGAAGTTGGTCAGAGTAGTTAGAGCTAGCTGAAGCTGTGGTTTAACATTTAGCAGGTACAGTTATCAAGCAAACTTTGTCTTTTATAATAAATTTGAAAACAATCACATTTATAATCTTGTACTTCTTTGTTGCTTGATTATAAATGCACCCTATTCCCCATGTATTGGGGTCTTGCCCATGGAGTGTTGCTGATCGTATCCACGTGTGATTGACCTGGCTTTGCAAACCCATAATAAAGTATTTGGAGATTGAAATACTCTCGTGTCCTGCTTGAGTAGACAAAAGAAACCTCATCTTGAGAAAGAACTCGTAAGTTGCAAAGAGAACAGACATTCAGGAGCTCCTTCCTATAGATTTTTCTCCAACAGTTTCAGAACTTGAACTGATTTCCTAAACTGGACTGATGCCCTGAAGCAAACAGAAAGTCTTAAGACAAACAAGAGAACCATTGAGAAGCAAAATGTCCTTAGTTAATACACTACAAACGTCATATGGCTGAAAAAGATTTTAGAAGAAAGCAAACCTAAGGCTATTAAAATCTCCCACCTTGTGCAGCAGGGGTGGACCATCTCTAAAGAATTGGGGGTACTGAAGACCATCACGTGAAATGGAAATACCACCAGAAAGGGTGAGTGTCCCATTAATTTCTCTGGTTTTGGGAAGTTTGGGATGGGGTTTCCTGAAGCATCCATTCCCATTCCCACCTTCTACCATCCATGAAAACACTAAATGCCTCTGTTTTTCAGGATTTGGGCTCTGTGATCTTAGTGTACCAAAGGGCCACAGATGGAGCAATGGGTGTGATGCACAGCAATATGTCACTAGTTGCCTATGGCTCTCTTAGAGAAGAAGATGGAAAGCAGCTACTATTAGCAGCAATAATCTGGTACAGTCTAGTACACTTACTGACAAAAGTTTATTTTCTATACACAGAGTGATATATGTAAATATAAATGGCAGAACAGGCAACTGATAATGTAATATGTAAATACATGTTTTTTTTTTCTTTTTCTTTCTGCAATTAACAGAAATTGACCTTGTCTGGGCTTGGAAGACAAGCAGGACTGGGGCTCATAGGAAGCCCAGTAAGTGTTTTGGGACTAGCCACTGCCTTGTACCTTGATGATAAATCACCCAAAAATCCTACAGGCTAAACTGGGGGGGAAAAATTCCCAGAAGAAAACGATGCCAAAACACTCCCCAGTTGTCACCAAGAAAACTGCAGTTATTGTAGGGTTGGGTGGCCTTATACATTTATACAGTGAAATAAATAATAATCAATCAAATCAAATCACTATAAACCCTGCAAAATAAGTTGTGCAATATAGAGAAATTGGGAAGAACAATTCTGCACTTTTCCTCTCTGCTGGCTCTCAAAGGAATTCTGCTTGAGTTTAGCTCTATTATTGATACATATTTAATCCAGCAGGTATCAAGTAGAAAGAAATATAGGGAGGCAGCTGAAGGCCTACAGCAGAGAATTTGATGGAATACCACCAGGTGAGAAATAGATAGACATATGTATGGTTCAGGATGGGAACTTTGTCCATTTTGGAGTCTTAAACAAAACAATCAAAACTTCCATACAGTTTGTCACAGAAAGGCTAATGAAATTTCAGTTGGAAGCCACTGGCAGACTCAAAACCCTAGTGCTTAACCCCAGTTCTGCCTATATCCGCTGAAACCTTTTTGAACTTGTGCCTGCAAGAGATGGATTTCCGTCTAATAAACTTTTGTAATGATTAGATATAATTGGATGCAGTTGTGATTTTGATGGAAGTGCAACTTAGAAAATGTAAATTAGCTTTAAATGAAGCATAAAGAGAATTAAACAATACCTCTTGTAATTGCTTGCCTTATTTTGGTAGAATGCCACCTCTATAATGTGATTGGGTCAGGCTTTGCATGCAAGCAACACATTTTTAAATTCCCAGCTTACCATCAATTTGTCCATTGTTTCCTTTTGGATTTTACTGAATTTCCCTTCATATCAGGTACAAGCAGTGCTCTTATTCTGCTCAACAACAAGGGGAAAAAAGGAGAGAAGATAACAAACCACGATGGGACAAGTATCTATCTCATGCTGTCCTGAAGGATTTAGAAACCCAGGACCAAACCAGATATAACATTCTTTGAGAGAACGCAATTAATGGGCCACTGTTTTTGTTTTGTTGTATAAACAACTCCTATAGGGAATTACTGAAACCACAAGGAATGGAAGTTTAATTCTTTCTTTCCTTGCTAGAATGCCAGCAGAGTTGCCTTCTCTGAAGCTGCTATGGATCTGCTGTTTGCAGGATTTAAAATGCAGCTCAGAGTCTCCAGATAAAGGTCTGAGAATGCTACATGTATATGTTACTGCAATGGAAGGAATGCTCCTCCTTCTTTTGATCCACTACAACATTCCCATTACATTCCAAATGGGTGTGGGTGATTTTTTACTATAAAAAAAGGAAGGGGGAGGCAAGAAGACTCTTGGGATTCTAGTCTCTCCTGCAAAAACAAATGATTCCATTATCTAACCCATTTGCCTGACACAAGAAGGCTTTGTTTAGCAATGGTATTCTTGGAAAGATGTAGTCAGTCACGTTGATTGGTGCCAAGCATCAACCAACACTGCAAAATGAGAGAGGAAAAAGCCACATATAACTGAAGGCAGGGTTAATTATGTGGTGGCACTCCTTTCAAGTTGAACTCAATTTAATTGCTTTAATTTAGAAAAGTATATCATAGTACCCAAACAACACCCAGAACATCAAATCCTGAATTCATTCAGTTCACTTCAATCACACAGTTGTGGCCCCCCTCTTGATTTTTTTAAACTCCCTAAAGGTGCCCTTCCATAACATAGGCCTAAGAGTGATTCACCCAAAGACACCCAGTGAACTTCCTTACAAGCCAATTCTCTCAGGGCCAATCCTATTATTTGGCAGAGTAAGCCTTTGCTCCTTCTCAGAATGTAGGGGCCATGGGGGCAATTGCTCTAGCCCCCATTCAAGAATGGAGAAATACTTATTAAAGATTCTATGATAAAATGGGCTAAAAATTTTGGATATAATATAGAAATGGAATAAGGGGAAAGTATGTGGATGAAAGGGCTGAAATTTACATTATGTTATAATCTTAAAGAGAATTTTTATAAAATGATGAATCAATGGTATTTGTCACCAGAACGATTGTCCAAAATGTACATAGGAACTTCAAATATGATGTTGGAAATGTGCACAACAAGAAGGGACTTTTTATCATCTTTGGTGGACGTGTAATAAAGCTAAAAAAATTGGGACTCAAATACATATATTAATTCAGAAGATTTTGAAGATTAATATGCCATTGAAACCAGTGGCATTTCTTTTGGAGCTGATGGATAAACAATTGGAAAATTCTCATGGACCTTTGTTTTTATATGTAATAATTGCAACAAGACTTTTATATGCTCAAAGGTGGAAAGACTCGATATTATCTACAATGGAAGAATGGGTGCTAAAGTTGATGGAGATGGCTGAGATGGCAAAATTGACAGCTCTGATTAGAGAAAGCACACTAATTTTAATGCCAATTGGAAACCCCTTTTGGACTTTTTGCAGGGAACAGAAAAAAATGAAATTATGATATAGGGATTTGATGATTAGTAACATTAATAGATTATAGAAAAAAATGGATGTTAAGTTGTAATCTTGGAGTAAGAGTTTAATGTATGTTTTACTTATATCTGCTGTAAAAGAAGTCAGACGTCATTTTTTTGTATTTTTTTTTCTTTTTCTTTCTTTTTCTACATTTTTGCTTTTCTTCTTTCTCTTTCTTCTTCCTTTTCTTCTATTCTTTTTCTTGATTATAGTTCTTGTTAGTTTTTATCTTTGTTTTTTTTTAATTTAATAAAGTTATCCTAAAAAAAAAAAGAATGGAGAAATACTCTAAATATAATTCAGTATTTGAAAAAAAAATCCTGGGAAATGATACATTTCCTTCAAGGCAGCCAAACTAATCAATTAAAGGATAACCCCAAGATTTATTTCAATATTTTTGTTTCCTGCACGATTCTTATTTCAATGACCAAAAAAATAGGATGCAGTGAAAGAAAATGGAGTGTCCTAAGTACATTCAGCCTCCAGGCTTCTCGCAGTCTTTAAAAGGCCTGATTGATTGTTAACATTACCATCAGAGTCCCTGTGGGGTTGATGTCTTAGATAAGTGACAGATGGTCAATGGGGAAAGACCTTTCTTTGAAGTGGCTCCCTTCTGCATAGTGAATTCTCAAGGAAGTCACTAATTAATGTTCTCACTTTAGGTTTAGCCACTAGGCCACCCTTTCTTCTCCTAACAGATATTTTACTTTTACTTTTCATAGGGGTAATGCTGCCTGTAAGCACTTATATTGGCTATGTTATTTCCTTGGCTTTTATCTGATACTCTTGGTTTTAATGTTTGTGACTCCCTACAAAGCTATTTATCAACTGGATAGATATGGAAGGTATGGAAAAATCCACCTGCCCTGATTTACCTTGGTGAGTGAAGGATAGTTGTCCTATCATCAGGATTTGAAGTAAAATTTAACTTTTGTTACACAGAATCAAAAGGGAGCTCTTTTATCTATCACCTTGGCTTATCCCTGATTTTTCTGCAGCTTAGAGGAATTCCTAGGCAGATCAGCATGGGTTTATTGATGGGCCAAGTCAGTGAGCCCTAACACATTATAACCCATGTAATTTGTAAGCTGCTGGTAAAGCACCATATACCCAACCTGCTTTTCCTCTCTGTTGTACTCATTAACTCTACTTCCAGAATATAGTCCCGCTCCTTGAGCAGTGAGATGCTCAGTGGTGGTCAGCCTCAGGTATAAGAAAGGGAAAATTTTATTTTGATTGACTCATTGATCGATTGATTCAATTTATATGGCCACCCATGTCAAACATGACTCTAGGAGGCTAACAGAAAAGCAATATAGGAGCCGAGATAAAACCAATCAACACCATCAACATAACCAAGATACAGGCTCAACCGCACAACCCAGGCCCCAAGCTCAGCAAACCAAACCAGGTTTTTAAGGCAAGTCTAATCTCTGCAGGAATGATGTTCCAGAAGGCAGGTGCCACAACAGAAAAAGCTCTCTTCCAGGGACCCACAAATGACACTCCCTAGCAGATGGGACCCAAAGCACACCTCTCTGTTGGATCTCAGAAGACGGATAGATACAAATGGGGAGAGACAGTCCCATAAGAAGCCTGGTCCCATGTCATGAAGGGCTTTATAGGTCACCACCAGTAACTTAAATTGAACCAGAAGCATATTGGCAAACAACACAGCTTGCAGACCAGAGGTGTTACATGCGCTGAACAAAACGCATCCATAATTGCCTGCACCGGTGCATTTTACACCAACTGAAGTTTCTAGATGCTCTTCAAGGGATGCCCCAGAAACAGCTTTCTCGCCCATGAAGGAGCAGAGGGACAGAAGAGGAGCTGGATTCCAGTGATTGCAAAGCCCCTGGATTTTTTGGTTGGCTGTGTCAGATCACAAATGGAGGCTTTTCCCTGCAGGTGGCAGCCCTCAGTGTGGAAAGTGTGTTTTAAAGCTAAACGTTTCATCCAGCCATTTTTGTTTTGCTTGAGTTTATGCCCTTCCTGCATCTTTCCTTTCCTCATATTCCTTGTTCTAACCTTTACGCAAATGAAAAATATGAGAAGCTAAGCAACAGCCACGGTGGGCAAAATGTCAGGAGCAATCAGGAGACTATGATTTCAAGTGAGTCCTAACGCAAACCCTGTGTGTCACTTGTACATTATAATTACTCCACCAAAATGTGCAGGTCATTTTCATATATGACTCAAAGGTGGATTTGTACCATCGAATAGATTAAAATTTACATTTACAAGCCTACTGAGAGAAAGTGCCTAGCCTTCGTTTCCACCACTAGAGAGGCTCCCTTCAGGTTTAATTAAATGTATGGGGAAAGTCGTATTATATCTAAGCTTGATTTTTCTAGTACTCATAATTTTAGTCATGCTTTCCTAGATACTCCATTTCTAATAATTAATTGGGTTGCAAGCCAATTCCTTAATACCTTATTCATTAGCTTTTGTTTGAATGGTTTCCTCCAGAATTTGAACTACATAAGCTTTCATTAACTGGAGTTTGTTCATTGACACTTCTAATAGAGTAGATTAGCTATCAAACAAATGCAGTGCTTGAGGTCTGTTCAAAATTGCCTTCTCCCACTACTAGTCAAAAGGAATCTATCCTTGAATTTAAATAAAACCTAAAATGCAGCTGAATCAAGGAACACAATGCCCTATCTTTGCTTTTAATAGATAACTGTAAATAACTGTCATTTGAATCATTATTTTCCAAAGCATAGTAGTACTCTCTATGAACACTTCAAAGCTCAGTTTACTTACTTATTGATTTGATTTGATTTGATTTGATTCGATTCGATTAGATGCTGCCTGACTCCAAAGTGACTCTGGGCAGCTTACACTAAAAAGAATTGTTTTTAAAAAGTAAACAGAAGAGAATTCCTGTCTGGCACAAAGTCCAAACACATCACAAAATATACCAAACTGGGGATCAACGGCCACCTTACTCCAGAGCCTGAGAGAAGAACCAGGTTGTTAAGGACTTCCAGAGGACCATCAGGGATTTCTGGGGAGATGTTATTCCAGAGGGCAGGCACCACGACAAAGAAAGCACATTTCCTGGGTCATGCTAGATAGCCTTGTTTGACAGATGGGACCCAGTATAACTCAGGGCACATCACATTTTATATGGAAATTCTGAAAAAGATTCAGTATATCAAACTCCAAGAGATAAACAACTCTTGGGTTCTTACCAAAGAAAACAAACAACAGTTCTCCCTTTAAGGGTACATAATATTGTACCGCTCATTACTAAAAGCAATGAAGCTGTGTTTCAAAGTTTCCAAATCATAAGACCAACACAGGTAAATAATGAATTGTTGCTTGTCTTTGTATATTCAAATTTCCAGTTTTGGCCAACTTTGGCACTGGCGTTGTCTCCCCATTCAGATCCTATCCTCTCTCCATACTCCTCTGAAATATTTTATGTATGTGTGTATATATGTATGTATGCATTGCCTTTATATAGCTGCCCATCTCACTTGCATGTGACCCTGGGCAGCATGTGCAATTAAAACACAAACTATTTAATGGTTGAATCAACATAATTCAACCATTAAAACCAATTAAAAACTGTTAAAACTGTTCTGGACATGATATATCTATTTCATAAACCTCTCTGGCTGCTGTTCATGATTCATGCAAGGAATGCTTATTTTTAAAGAAAGATATAACTTCCTATAAAAATTCTTTGGGCAATTTACAGGAAAATGTAAATAAGCGGTAAGCACTCTGAACCAATTGACAAAAGAGCATAAAAAATTCTTACAATGGATGTAGGTACAGTATTGCTTATAATTTTTCTAATGACAACAGATGGCACAAAACACATCTAGCAGTTTTATCTCAACTTCCATTCTCAAACCAATCATTTCTCCCCCAGAGCCAACCGTTCCCCAAGACAAATATTCTGTACAACGCAGGATATTTCTCTGCTGTTGTTCTAAATCTCATCTAATGTAATTGGAGATGTTCATTAATGACTAATTCTTTTAAAAATCATATTAATCTCTATCAGCCCCTGATACCTTGCATCAAACATTAATTAGATGATATCTTCCTACCATGCCTTCATTTTAACAAAACCCCTTAGATTTATAATATAATTCTGAGTGTATATAATATAGAAATACTCCAAATTAATATCTTCATTGGAGAACCATTCATTATCCTATATGTCCCCATTTTGCCCATTGAGCTGAGTCTGGCAATACAATAGTATACGTAGCGGTTAGATTCCTCATCAGTTCAAGTTTCATGGGTAGCACATTAAAGCAATTCAGTCTGGGTGTCACTAGTTCATTTTTAACTGCGACAAGGCCATTTTCCTTGGGGAAGGTCATAGCTAAAATTAATAAAAGACACTCCTAGCTACTCAAGCCACAAGGATTGAATTTGAAAACACCTTTTAACTTATGAACTTGATCTTTCAGTAGGAGCACAACCCTGATATGCAGCTTTCTCTGCTCATAGTGTTTCTGCTTTTTTCTACACTAAGCTCATTCATTCTTCTATATCCCAAAACTGTCTCCAGGGACTTATTGAAAAGTCCCACAGCCTCCCTGGGACTTTTCAATAATCAAGGAAAAACAGGTAAAACTGAGGGCAAGAAACCAGAATGCCAAGTTCTGCAGAACAATGTATGAATCCTAATGAATGTGCTCATGACAATTTAGCATCCTGTTACACCAGTATAATTAATTTAAATTTTAAACATCTCATATTATTTATACACTTTTCATAAAATCTTGCTCTACTTCATTATACACTATGTTCTTCTGCCTATTTATTCATACTTAAATTTGTGAGTGTGCCAATAGCATCAACAATTGTGTAATGTCAGTGCATATTTATTTCCATACAAGCCTTTAGCTGATAATAAAGCCTTTTGCCTATACTCTGCCCAAACTGTGTATCCTTTGTTCCAGTCCTCACCCATCCCTTCTGTGTTCTTTTCTTCCCACCAAGTGATATTCCCAATTCTGCTACCACCACCCATTGAGGGTCTCCTTTCATAGATCATAAGTCACAGGTTAGTCCAAGGGCCCAAATACTCAAAGATGGTGTGTGCAGAATCGTACAGTATTTACCTATTTCTGGCATGGTTAAATACTCTCAGGAACATTCAGATAGTTTGTAATGCAAATGATGTGTCCTACTCTGCAAAAAAAAGCAAAAGTAACAGCCTAGATTTTAATCCCCCACGCCCTTTCCTCCAATTTCAAATCAAGGGGAAAAAATATCAGTTTCCATAATATTGCGGGGGGGGGGGGGGGTGTTGAATTCCAAGAGCTTCCCCAAGAGTGTTCCACAGCATTTAAACATCCAAACATTGCCATATCGGATTTCCTAGAAGAAAACATTCAAGAAGAAAAGGACTTTCTGAAAATATAAGTTTGAAGCTCCCTGTAGTTTTCTTGGGAATAGAGGGGTTAAACATTTATTTAAATATAGTCTCTATGCCAACCTTCATGGATACAACCCACAATAAGGGAGCTAATCACAAAACACAACTGCAGACTCTAACTCAAGGCAAGGAAACAGCAGGAGCAGCACTCTTGCAAACCTAAGAAGAAGGAGGACAGTCTGGGAGGCAAAGCAGTCTCTAAACAACTGCACCTTCCTCCTTTATCAGGGAAACAGACAGCTATCTTTCTTCACCAAAAGGTGGTTAACAAAAAGAATCAAGAAAGCTCCATCCTTGCAACTTAGAGATAAACTGGACTCTAAAGGTGCAAATGTCCAGCCTTCAACATTTCTCTACACTAATCCATTCTCCTGCTCAACTAATCTGATTACAGAGGTCTTTGGGAGAATCTTGTTTTCTTTTACCCTGGAGCTGGACACCAGGGGTGAAGCTTGGATGGTCTTCGGGCCTTCCCGCCCATGGCCTTTGCACTGATCTGCTGTTGGGGGGGGGGTCATACCGTTGTGTTCCCTCAACATTTTTCTCCCTGGACAGCTCAGATGATTTTCTTGAGCTCAGGCGCAGTGCAGCTCAAATTAGAAAATCTACATTTTGTGATTGGCATTGCCAGAGTACTGCACTGATTGGCCATTTTCTCATTTGCAGAAATCCTTGTCTAATTCTGCTTAAGTTCTCTTTTGTTGCCTGATGGATTTTCCTTATACTTACAGCTCAGTTGGGGGGAGGAAGGGGTCTTTTTTTTTTTCTTTAAGAAAGAAGCCAAATGAAAACAATGAATATTGAAAACATGGGGGGAGCAAGCATTCCCACTTTTCTATCTAAAGTGGAGGGGAATTGTGGTTACTCAAGAATCTGTCATGGTTCAGTGGACAGAGCATTGATCAAACAATTATTTTTGCATTCTCTTATAGGTTGGTATGATGCAGCCCTGATAGACTCAGATGGTTCCTCCTGTTCTGGCATTCTGAGATCAGCAAGATCATCACCTGGCCAGGTTCAAAACTCTTTAGGGAATAAAAATGGTGCCATATGGTGTGTGAAGAGCTGATGCCCAGATGATCGGGTGATAGGGAGTCAACCCTACCAGATCCAGACATTAAAGAGCAATATTCACCTGCAAAACCTCAGTGGATCTTGCTATTCAGTTATGAATGGGTGGGGACAATGACAACCAGTTCAACCTACTCACTTCCAACTGTTCATACAAAGCTATGAGAGGAAGCAAGCTATTATCACTTTTAAAGTACTAATGTTAATATTTTTCAATATTCTCAAGTTTCTTAGTTCTGTTTATTATATTATTGTTGTTATTATTATTAATACAGTGTCAGTAATATATTTCACAACACAGATAGCTGGCCTATATAATATCTACAAAAGAACTAGTGTAATTGAGGTGCATTTTTATAGCACTGGGAACAGATGGAAGCTGCATGGTTTAGCTGCTCAGAAAAAGCAGAGACAGATGAAGGTTCAAGGAACATGTGGAAGAGCTGTAAAGCAGGCCAAGGAGTTAGACCAAAAAGTCCATGAGGCCAGACATGAAGCATGGCTCTATCAATATTCACCTTTTAGAACATAGTTGCTAAGGTTCATTGAGAGGTGATTCACAATATATGTTGCAAAAGTGAATGTAATGGTATTTTGGGCAGACTAAAAAGGAACCAGGTGTGATAAGCTGAGCTTGAATAGAAATGAAATGGCTGAGATAATTAGAAATAAGTGAAGCTTAGGAAAAAGAGTGCACAACTACCCTACAAATAAAAATTGGTTATACCATTGCACTAATTACTATTCCTCAAAAAAAAAAAAAGTAAAATACTAAGGTTGATTCAGAAGACTCAGAATAAGGTAATCTCTTTGTAGCCTTAGAGAAGTATCTTCCTCTTATATAGCCTTTGGGGGAAAAAAAACATAGTTCTGACACCAACCACTTTTTCTTTCTTGTTCCAAACTCATTTTAATGTCACAAAAGACACTTTTTTCTTCCTGACAGTTCAGTTTATGTATTTCTAATGCATAATCCATTGAAAAACCTAAATAATTAAACCTATCTGGAACTAAACAGGAACATTACCCTAAGTGTTTGAACAGCTGAAATATAATTTATCTTTATTGCAGAGAATATCAAAATAGTAATAAATGAATAGGAGTGGGATGGAAATAGGGGATCTATTTTCTCTAGAATTAGGGCACTGTACACCATCAATTTTTATTTAATGAACAGTTCAAATGATTGGTAGAAGCAGCCTGCTTCCAACGCACTTTGGTTGAGTCCATTTTCACTACAGCATATGCTCACTTAAATAAGGAATGTTATTGAAAGATTAATTCATGCTGAAAGAAGTCTTTTACCTTTCAGATATTCCTGACATACAACCTCCAACTAACATGGCTAACGATCAAGATTGGTGAAGGATGTAATTTAGCAGCCATTCAAGAATCACAAGTTTCCCATCTCTGCTGTATTGTAATCTAGCACTTGTAGGTTATCACTAAAGTTAATATATTTAAGAATTTCTTTTGGAAATGCATTAAAACCTTGACTTCCAGCAATCAAAATGTCAGATTTTAAGCAAGTGATGCATTGCCAACATTTAAAAAAATGTTTCAGTTCTTTATTATTTCAAAGCTTTTGATGTACAAAAATCTCTCGGACTTCTTTCAAATGGCTTTGAATATTACATCCCACAAAAACTGTTTATATGCACAAGGCCTTCAATTACATGTCAAAATATCTGTCTCTTTCTGTACTAAATCTCAAGGAGTACAGAAAGAACTATATAAATGCTTCTTTGTTTTAATGTATAATTTATTGTGCTTTTCTTTTCTCACAAGCTACTCACATTACATTAACAAAAACCCAGCAGCTTAAATCTCAGGGAAAGTATTGGTGTTGTTTCCCTCCACCTCCACTAGGCTCATATTGTGAGAAGAAGAACAGGCATGCATATTTAGCTATCCGTTTAACAATAATATACTTTTTTGCAGAAAATGCCACAAAATTTAGTGGTATTTAGTTTGTGCCCTAAATTATGAAACAATCAAAAACTCTCCAAAAAGCAAGGCCTACAAGCATGGCCCTGCCATTTTTCATACAGCCTCATCTTCCAACTTGCTAATACATGAAAAAGAGACTTTCTCTATCCAGCAACAGGTTGGAAAACTTCCTAATCCCTACTGTTGCATAAGAAACCTACTGTGTTAGTTAAAGCCCCAGGAGACAGGTGGAGAACTAAATCCAGATTCCCTTCCCTAGGATTCAGTTCCCTGTGACAATTCATTTGAACAAAGGAAGTTTTAATGCTTAGATAGAGATAGAGAACTTATCGCTCTAGAGGTAATTGGACTCTTAACTCCCATTAGTTCTGTTCCCAACCAAAATGAACACTGTATCAACAATAAGAACTTCAGCACAGAGCCAGCTAGTCATACATGGCAGGAATGCAGATGTGGAAACTCTTTTTCATGGCAGCACAAATGTATCGGTGCTCACAGAATACAGTCTGGATTTACAACGGTGACATGCTAACACTCGGCTCATTTTTTCTCCTCCTTAATTAGACCTCTATTAATTATTTTAGCTCAGAGAAAATTGTGAAGACAGGTTTACAATTTACTGTACTTCAAGACAACTCTGCAAGCTTTTCTATCTATCTGGAATGACTATGAGCATGACAGAAGAGTGTGTAAATCATCCACAAATATTTTCTGCTCGTGGGATAGAAGGTGGCCAACTGTTTGTGGCTCTCCTTAAGTATTACACATTTGCTTTTGTAATACTAGTTCCCATCCAATGAACTAGATGTGTATGTAGCAACTGCTATGTAGAAGTATCCCTCCCCCAAGAAAGTTTGTTATGAATGTGTTCATTTAAATATCTGCAAAGTAAAAATTATCATACAAAAATTGCCTTCAGTTTTAATCAGTGCTATATAAAGAAAGGCAGACTTGCAAATTTCCAAGTAACTTTATTGTCACCTTGTATTATATCACCAGGAATTAAAGAAAAGCAAAACAATTAGTACCCTGGTATAATGTTTTTCAGATTATCACCTGATCTGTCCAGATGGGTTAACAAGCTTTCTATCAAAAGAGAAGAGCACTTCTGATATTCGGAGGAACATTTTATAATCTTAGGAAAATTATGGAAAATCTCAGATATTTCAACCAGTGCAGAGCTGACTTATCTGCATGCAACAGTTTCTGGCCTCCTACATGCAATGACATGGAGAGTGATTGCAAAACTGAAGGCAATTTTTGGGATACAATCCAATCCCAAACCAGATGTGTGCTCTGTAGAATACACATGGAACTACTTTCTCTAACTCTTTAATGTCAAAAGAAACAATTTCCCATTACATTTGAACAGAGTAGAAAGTACTTGCATATACAAGAGCTCTGTTGCCCTTTTGCAGTGCAACTGATTCATTCATTCATTCATTCATTCATTCATTCATTCATTCAATTTGTATGGACATTCATCTCAAGTTCATGACTCTGGTCAGCTAACAATATTTAAAAACAAGATAAAAAGTACATAACAAAATTATAAATAACATATATAGCACCCAAGAAAAAACAATTAACAACAAAAATTAACACAACCAAAATACAGCCTCAGCCACACATTCAGGGCCCTGGGTTAAATTAAATTAAATTAAATTAAGTGATGATGGATGACCTCATTTGATTTTCTGCTGGCAGTAATGTATCATGCCATCATAAGATACTTGCTGAAACCCAAATTTGGGAGGGATACCAAATTTGCCTTGGCTTTCTTTCCCCTCTTCTTCCTCCCTGCTGTGTTACCTTTTTAAATATGTCAACTGAAACAAGAGGAAGAAGGCATGGCCTTCTTTTTCCATGCCCTCCTTCCACACAGTGGTTGAGTATGGGCCCAAAGGGGAAACCAAGCAAATGGCAGTGCTCATAACAGTAAAGAAGTGGTACCACATGGAGAAACAGGCAATATTTCCAGGGGTCCCTAACCTGAAAAAACTATGACCCAGATTTTCCAGACTGAAAATGCAGAAAACAAAACCTCTTCACCAGATGTGAAGCAATTAGGAGCTAGGTTTGGAAATTAAACCTTAATTATTTCAGTGGGATTTTTAAAATTCCTACTTAAATATTTTTTGCAAGCAGCTTCTGGGAGAGGTATGGCAAACTGAAGACAGTTCTGAAAAAGTGGAGCCGCCGACTGTGGCAAAGATCAAGGAACCGGTGAGTAGGCCGGTTCCTTGGAACCTCTCTGGATAAGGAAAGGACAGGAGATTGTCCACATGTGTTCTGGATGGCTGCTCCTCATGAGGAGACCTCAGGACAGCAGTTTTCCAGATTTGAGCGCTGGGAGATGACAGAATTGGCCACCTTGCTCGCAACCACGGCAGATATTTTTAAAGGACACTAAGGTCTTTAAACCTCACTTTCTAATCACTTTCAGAAATTGCTCATTAACTATTTTTAAGCTATTAGAGATCTTCAGAACAAGAAGTTGGAAAATGCTGGGTGAGTCTGCCTTCAAATCCTGAATGAAAGAAAATTTTAATTGTAAGCTTAAGAATTTTAAGAATCTGAAATAAACAGCAAAAAGCTAAATAAGATTTTGATCTTAGAAAATTATAAATAGACTAAGGGTCAAGATAAAATTGGAATATTGAAACTTTTGCAATAAGATTCTGGAATTGATTATAAAGAACAAACAGCTTCTTGTGAGAAAAAGATTCTGTTTTGGTTTTTACAAGACATAATAAGGATAAATAATTTTATGATTTCAAAAACTGGACACTAGAGGAGACTAGCATTCTTAGGTAGAGGAAAGATTTACAAACCTGTAAAATGTTGCAAAATGTCATAACAATAGAAATACTGAAGGAGACTTTTGAAGAATTGAAATACTGAAGGAGACTTTTGAAGAATGGAATCAGAAAATAGTAGCTACAGTATCAACAATGACAGTAATATGTCCAAAAGATGTTATTATTGAAGAAATGACAGATGTAGAGCAAATTTTATCTGACAAGATAGCGATGGAATCAAAAGTGGATGTACAACTGATAGGCCAAGAGAATGACTTTGAAAACGATATTTCACTGGATCTACAAAAGAAACTGGCTGAGGTTTTAAAATGTAAAAGGGAATACAAATGAGAAACCGAGAGTGACCTGGATAATTTTTTTTCCTATTGGATTTACAAAAGAGGCTTGTTAAAGCCTTGAAGAACTCTGTGCAATGGGACAAAGAAGAAATGAAGAGAAATCAAATCCTATGGCAATATTTGAATGAACTAAAGATTAAGACTGTTAGAAGTAAAAGGAAGGAATGTAAAGTTGGTTTATTTGATCAAGGTTAAAAGATTTGCTGTTACTTCTGGCAGCCCCTTATGGACTTTCGGCTGATACCAGAACTGAAAAGTTTATGCTTTATGGATTTGTTTATAGATAAAAGATGGGATATGGGATGAAGAGATAAATGTTTGTAACCTTAGAGGGGGTGAAGAATCACTAAATTTGTTTATACTTGTGATAAAGGTGGAAGTCACTTCTTTATATATTTCTTTTCTCTTTATTATATTCTTTTCTCTTTCTTCTCTCTTTTTCCTTTTTTCTTCCACTTTTTACTCCTCCTTTCTATTCTCTTTTCTTTCTTTAAGTTTAATTTGTACTAGATTTTACTATTATAATCAAAATCCTTAATAAAGAATATATACAAGTATTTTTTCAAACAAAATTCACAAGGTGCTTTAGAAGAATTAAAGAAATCAAATGCAACTTAAACAAACAAGTAGACTTGGGTAATCCAACAGAATGGCACTTGACCACAGTTTTCAGTAAGGAAGCATTCCCTAACTTGGTACATTTCAGTTGCCTGGCCACTATAATTCCCAGACTTATCATTTATCATTATCAGTTAACAGTTGTATTGTGATAAAAACTTCACCTGATATTTCAGCTGTTAAAAATGCCTCACTGAATGCAGTTCTCTTTGGAGAAAAGTGCAAAACAATAAAGGTTTCTAGCTCTAAATTATAAAATGGCGCACTGAACCTCATTAAGAAAAGATGACACCCACACATCTGATAGCTGTTAACCCAGCACATGGCTGGCAGTATTAAAATGCTGCATGGTCTCCTCATAATGACCTTTGTGAATAGTTTAATTAAAAATAATGATTGCAGAAAGATGAGCTTATTTAACCAAAGGAGGCATGCATATAAAGAATATAACAGTGAACAATGGTTTGCATTATGATTACAAAGAAAAATTTCCAATGGGCCCTGAGCTTCAACTCTTTATTTGGTATTTAACTAAGCAAAGATTGAGATAGTTTTGTAAAGAAATACGGGGCTGAAAAAATACTCTATTTTGTCAGGAACCACAATTTATTATAATGTAAAAAAAAATTTCAAGTACTTCAGTACAAATATAAAAAATACTGCTTTCAAACACAGCTGAGGATCCATAAGAAATAATGTTTGGCTAAATGTACATAAACTTTCTGCATTCTCTATGGTAGCCAATAGTATAAGGTAAGGTTTCAACTCTGCTTTCCCCAACTGTGTGTCTCCAAATGCACTTGGACCATATCTCCCAAATTCCCAGCTAATTCTGAGAGGTGGAATCCCATCTGAAGAGCACCAGATTGGAGAATGTTGATCCATTCCATATTAACTTTCCTCCCTTACTAATCACAAAAACCTTCCTTTTATTCTCTTTTTCTATCCGCTTCAGCAATAGAGTGGAATCCTGCTGTTCTGAGAGGACACGGAGTAGCAGTATGATTCTTCCAAGCAGTCTCTAGTGGAAATTTACTCACATCTCTGCCTCACACACACTCACATATACACACATACCAAGCAACCGTTTACTCATTAAAGCATGGTTGCTAAGTAACCTTCAGGTAATACTCAGGTTCACAGGATATTACTGCCTCAGATAATGCCTTGGGAAAGCAATGGGTATATAGAAATTAAAACCAGTCATTCCACAAGTCAAAACTGGCTATACACTGAATTTCCAACTTCTTGTCCCTTTTTTACTGCAATGGGAGTGAAACAGTGATACCACCGAGATGCAATTACCATGCTTGGAAAGTTAAATCTCAGAGACTCATGATGCTCAGTCATCTGCAAGATCTAGTAGGGAGAACACCCCCCGCCCTGATGTACTGTTGCACCGTGGCAACGTGCCCAGCAGCAAAAATGGGGTGGGGATGAAGTTTTACTCCCTTGCATGCCAACAAAGACTGTTGCTGTCATACTGGTCTCTTTAGTGGGTCAGAGGAAAAATGAGAAGAAATCTGGGAGATCAAGCAGTGGAGCTGAAGATTAAGCGTACATCGGGAGTACATGAGGAACTACTTTCAGCAGCTCATGGATAGCATTACCTAAAAGCAATGTACATCATGCTGGGACATGTTGGTATAGATATCACAGGACAAACTGCAAAAAAAATCCCTGTGTGAAATGAAAACAAACATTGCAGGCATGTATGCAGTGCCATGTCACTTAATTGAATAGAAATGAATAACTCCCGAAAATGCATGGGGTGAGATCTGTCTAAATTTGTCATGGTTTAATTCCATTGCAATAAATGGGAAAAATTAGTCACAATGGCTAATTTAACTCAGATTACTTTCTATGGGATCGAACTTCAGTGCTTAGACACTAAAGTGGATCCAACCCATTACAGTATATTAATAATGCTTCATTTTCAATTATTTATGTGCTATTACAGAAAACATACACACACACACACCAGAATACAACTACTGGAAAAAGCATGCTGGAAACAAGTTTACAACAAATTCATCCAAAGTTATTCATTTCTATTCAAAATAACCACAGGCCAAGATAAGGAGAACGATAAAGAAAAATATTGGAATGTATATACAGTGAAATACAGGGTGTACGCAGAGTGTGGTGTGCAACAGACACAAAAAATAGGGAGAGCTTCAATCGCACTGTTGTGGCCACCATCTTGACATTTTTTAGCCATACCCTGTGGGCCCCCCTGGTGAAGTATTAGTGCATGCGGTGAAGTACTGTATTTCAACAAAAGTATTCACTCTCTCTATATGTGTGTGTGTGTGTGTGCATGTGTGTTTGTGTCTGTGTGTATGCATATACCATTGAATGCATGGCTAAGCCCTGAACTCTGTGTGCAGGAAAATAAATACTTTAATAAAGCATTCAGTCCATGTGTCAAACTTGTTAATGAAAAAAGTTAAGGAAACTAGGATGACAATAGTTTCCTTATTTTTTTTCTTTAACAAGTTTCATACTAGGATGACAATGGTTTCCAGCAAAAATTGTGTTGGATAGAACTAAGTACTAGCTGAAAAAAGGCTTTTCTAAAATCTTATTTATGGTAGAATCAACAAGCATGAAAAGCTTGTCTAGCTCCTAACAGCTAGCTTCTTTGTGGCCAGGATGGGATGAACTCACCTGGGTCACCCAGGCTTGGTTCAGAGCTTAAATGAAGCTGCACAGTCTATATATGTACTGAAAAATAAACAAGCCGCAGGAATGGTAAGGTAAGGCAGGGGCGAAAGCCGAGCTGACAGCTGCTGTGTCAGTTGAGAGGCATCACTGAGGAGATGGAAATGAGTTCTCAGCTGAGATTCAGCAAAATACAAAACAAGCTGAAGGAAAGGCCTTGTGAAAAAGTCTCATTAAAGTAAAACTGGCAACTTTCATTTGCCACAAGGACACTTGTGCTGCTGTGGTTAAAACTGTAGAGACGCTACTGGCAGCCTCAAAAGATAGGAGAACCACAGATGAAGGAAAGTAAGAGGGTTTTCACCTACGTTTGTCCTCTTTTGACATAGCCTTTAGATGCTGATAGGCTAACAACTCTAAAAATAGATAAAGTGGAATCCATTATTTGAATCTATTTCAATCTGGTTTCAGGCCTAGACTCATTACCAAAATGACTTTGTGTTAGTTGATTATCTGCACTGGAAAATGCAATTGGGGAAGAATATCTTTGTTAGGTCTGCTACATCTTCCATTCTTCTAAGTCACCTTGACAGGACAGGTATGATGGCTCTGACCTTACCTGATAGATCACAAAGATGATGCTGGAAGATACCTGTTCAGTGTCAAATACATCCCCATGTCATCTTTTAGCAATTCGTTCTGTTCTTATGCTGCTTAACAAGAAGAGGATTCAGAGAAGGGCCATTAGTATACAGAGGACATCTAAATGTGTATCTCATGTCCAACTTCAGTTGTGGTCATTAGACATCCTGAACTGGATGAGGGTTAGTAAACTGAAATTAAATCTGGATAAAATGGGATTAGCTGCAGTTCTCATGGTTTTATATAATACTTCATTAAACACTAACCTTCCTATTTATAGTTGTATATAAAGTCTACGTAATGTAATTTCTATTCTTTACATACTGGAGTCAACGTACTCAACAGAAATGCAGTGGACATCACACTTTTTAGAATGCAGTGCTTAGAATGTCTGCAAACTGCACCTTCAGATTTTGCAAACTTCTTGGCAGTAGAGTTGACATATGCTGTTGCCTGCATGCAGATTTCTAAAAGGAGTCAAAGACAATCACTAAAGACAACAAAAAGGGAAATATTTCACTATGCAATGAATCTTTTTTCCCCACTATGGTTGAACATCAGAATATTTTTCAAAGTGTTTATTTTAAAATAATAATCTGAGATCCCAATAAAAACTGGACTGGAAAAAAAAACAAACATCATTAGACACAAAATGTGTGCCTTAGTGTAATAACAGCTTAGGCTATTTCTAATAGCTGTCTTTGGATATTAGAAAGTGCTCATTGTATGTACAGTACTGATCCCTTATGGTAAACTTAATAAACCAGTCTGTTTAGGATGTAGTTTTAAGGTCCAAGATGGGAATTTGAGAAAGTACCTACATGCACCTAGTCAGGTGTAGGACATGACCTACAGGCAAAGGGATATTTGGAAACTTATCCCTAATATTTCATGAAAATGCTAAAAGACAAAATATGGATCTATGCTAAGTGAATAACCTGTTTATTACAACACAGTTAAAAATGGCCAATACATTTTTTGTGTGCCTTCTTGAACAAGCAATGGACAGATAAGCTTAGAGGAATTTATATAAACTTAGAATGTGTATACAAGTTTGTATGAAAAGTATTAATATTATATAATGTATATACAAATCAATGCAAGTTAGCTGGGATCTTGACACTCCATTGAAATTTGCAGAATCATTGTATTACCTAAACTTATTAATTTCGCTGCACTTTCATTTCTTTAGTAAAGAAAAAACAACAAGAACAGCTAGCTGAGTCAGAATTGTTTCTCTAACTTACCACTACTGATTATGATCAATCAATAGGGCTATGTTTGTAAATTGCCGCATTCTGAAATTACAATATAGAAATACAATAACGCCACTTGCTGTTTCCAAAGAGTTTGAAAGTACAGTGACAGAATATCAGAAAGAAAGCATCTTTGAAATGCATCATATTCCCAGAAATGTAATTGTTACACATGGATACAGATAGATTATTAAACCTATTTGAGGTTCTTGGGAATGTAAGCTCCTTTGTCTCTTCTGTTACAATATCTGACATAGCTGTGATAACATTATATTTCACATCATGTATGAAAAAGATTAAGGAAAAAGATCTTTACATGAGAATATCTAGGTACTTTACAACCAGCAATCCTAACATAAAAATATTGTGAATTTTTCCATTTTGATCCCTTACAGGGGAATAACAGTGATTTTAAAATTAATTATCCTTACATAGTAATATACCAATTGTAATGCTGTCCTTGAAATTTCTAGTCTTTTGACAGAGTGAGAAAGGACCCTGTCTTTTTTCTTATATTCTAATATTACAAAGGAATGTGTTGTTTTGAAACTCAGAAAGTAAGGTATATTCTAAAGAGGGCAACAGAATTTTAAAGGCAAGTAAATAACGAAGCAGATTATAGGATATGCCCCGCATCTTAAGCGTATTTCAAAATAAAGGTGCTATCCTGGGAATCAACTGCAAATGCGAAGAAAATCATTTTAAAAACAGAATCCCAGAAGACATTTCCACAGTAAAATTTCGTAACCTGCTGTACTATTCTGTCAGTTTCCATGAGCTGCATTTGAACCAAACAACAATCTTTTAACTATAAGGGGAAAAGTGGTCAGGTTGTGCCTTTAACCATGCAACCAGCGTTAGATAGTCTTCAAAAGAACATCTGAATCACCCATTCCATATTTACTCTGCCCTTTGTCAATACAGTAAGTATCTGCATAGAGAATGCAATAACTCAGTAACAGAATCAGTAGGATAATTGCTGTTTTCCTTTCACCAGTTCCAGATTAGCTCCGTTCATTCCCATGACACTGGATCTTTTCAAGCCCCAACTGGCATTTTTGTGCCTCTGCACTTTTAACTAGAGCAAAACTGGATCGTTTTACAATGCTAAGGTATGTGAGTGGTCTGGTTTTCTGTACACTTGGCTTTTGCTCCATCACATCTTCCAGGTCTTAGAGACAACAAGCTTTTTTTCAGCATCCACAGCAACCTAACTGTGCTAAGGAATACAGGGAATTAATCAGCTAACTTGATCTTAATCTTCTTGGTCAGTTTCCAGTCAATTTCACCATCCTTGCAAAAAGATTGCTGGCTTGATTTCTCTGCTTACATAAGCAGCCTGTACTGAATCTTACCCTCATCTCATATCCCAGGTCCTGGGATCAAGCAAACTGTTAGGCAAACACATATGTACATGCTTAAATAATTCTGAATCATAGCTAGAATCACTAAAAAGTCAGGCACCAGGCTATTTTTCCAGTATCACAATTAGCAAAGGCATTTTAATAAAAACCAAGGGGAGAGAATCTTCACAGCAAGGTTCCTCCTTTCTGTGAGAAGTGCCCATTTTTGTTTCCTACTGCTGTTGCTGATGATTTTGCATATGGTTAGACAGAGAGACACAGCATGTGTTATGGGGATATGCAGCATTTAGGCCATAAAGCCAAAAAGGTATTTCAGAGAGAATAATGTGTGCATGCTGTACTTTGAGTTTCTCCTTAAGAAAGCATCTTTTTCTGAGCTTTCACAACAGCCACACCACTCCGGGACAATACATGTTTGAGTAAAAGAGTGCTGAAAGGGGTGTGACAAGATGCTTTGGGGCAGGTAAGTTTGAGCTTCCTTTAATTCAACTGCATATTTTTCCAGGGTCACATGTCCACCAAATGAGCCTAGGATGCCTAGAAAGCTCCCTAAAGCATGTTTGGCTTTAAATCTGAAGCACTGCATATTCCTAACATACTAAAGATAAAGGGATGAGGGAGTTTTGTTACTTCAGAAGTTGTGATAACTGAAGGGGTAGGACATCACAAGTCCCATTTTTAGAACTTTGCTTTTGGTCAACTGGAGAGAAAACTGAATGGCTGATGGCATTTCTGACCCATTCTCAGCATTTTGAGGCCAAAAGTGAAGGCAATCAAAAGTTAGCTTTACACTGCTTTGTGAGGAATTGTGAGGAGGGAAATGAATGAATTCTATGCCCTATATAAGTCTCCCTTATTGCAAGACTATATTTGTCAACATTCCCACTTCACCTGGATTATTTTAAACAGTCCTGCAGCAAATTGCAGGGAGATTAGTGGATGCAGTGATATGTAATAATTCCCCTCATTAGAATACATCCTAATTACAGCATACCAGACGTAAACCAAATTGTAATCACTCAAGAATTGTTTCAGAGTATCATGATGGTCTCCAACAACTCAGGAATATTTCCTGTCTGGCAAAAATCAACTCTGTGGAAGTAGGTAAGGGGAAGAGCAAGTATACATATTTCTTTCATTCATTCATTCATTCATTCATATATATATATATATATATATATATATATATATATATATATATACACACACACACACACACACACACACACACGAATATATATATACATACACACACACACACACACCACCCAGAGTCACCCTCTGGAGGAGATGAGAGGCATATAAATTAAATAAGTAAATAAATAAATAAATAAATATACATACATACATACACACACACACACACACTCAATTGTTCAACATACCTTCCATGACATATACCAGTGAGCCAACATCTCCTTCTTTGATGATGCAACTATCTTTGCCATATTCCACTGGATACATACAATCCACAATCTCCTGGATCTGAGACAATTCTAGATTCTTCATGAAGTCATTGTCAAGGATAGCTTCCTTTATTAGATCCTTTGACCTAGGGAGAGAAAGTAAAGTTGTATCTGTATGTACCAATCAACCCTCTTATAAAGAGCATGTAGGAATGCTAGATTTAAACTTTTTCACAAAACCCAAATCCAAACCTAGCTTAACAGGTTAAATTATCATCTCAGCTTGATTTACCCATACCAACTACCAAGATAATCCAAAGATATCATTGTGCCCTCCACCACATTTGCTTCCTCAAGTGACTACCTAGCAGTGGAGCCTATCTGTCAGAACCTCCAGCAATCAATCTATCAGCTCATTAGTTGCTTGCTTCATTTCTGCCATTTTTCACTAGGGGGGAGGGGGGACCAAGGAAGGTGAAACTGTTAATATAGATGGACTGTTATCTAAGGCCAGGAATGTCCAAGGTCGTACCAACATGAGAACGAAGAACTGGCTGAGGAGAAGGGGGGTTTAGAACTGAGGGTAAAAGTAGATTGGAAATGTGCGGGCTTTTAGTTTCAGCAATGCTTTGAAGCTGCATGTACATCTCAATAAATGAATTTCTTTTTGAACTTGACTCAGGTTTCAAGAGATTTTTCTTCATTGGGATTTGAACAGCGTAGATCTGACACTATCCTTGTCAGCAAAAAATAAAGGAACAGTACAATAATTAATAACCTGGTCAGCTAATTCTAGTTAATTCAGAAAATATAAAATTTGCAATAATCTCCCAAAGCAACCCTATTTCCATTCATGCAGAAGGTAAGGAGTAGATTATTAAAGCAGTATTAGTCCCTAGTAAGTGCTTACTGTAGTCAGCTTCAATCTGGTATCCTTCACAAATGCTGAGTTATAACAATTATCATTGGAACACATCTGGAAGCAGGAGCATTGTAGGGGAATAAAAAAGATCAATATGGTGGCCAAGACTATGCAAGAGATGCCCTGACCCTTTTTATATGTGCCATACTATGAAGGGTGAGTTGCTCTGATGGACTTGAGATGATGCAACAGTCACAAAGTCATTTTCCCCCCATGGATCAAAATCATTCTCAGTGTCATGTAGACAGAGGGAATCTTCATGCTTAATTCAAACACCCGTCTTCTAGCTGTAAATATTAAAACATAAAAGGGCAGAAGCATTAAATAATGGAAGAGAAAATTGTTGGACATTTCTGGAGTCATTCTTGTACACCATGGACTGATAATATTGTGTGTATCAAGGAGGAGGAATCTGCAGTGGGAGACCCAGCAGGAGCAAACAGAACTTGAGAAAGAGATCCATTGAACAAAGTTGGCTAATGGAAAGGACTGTAGTTCTCAGACAGTGGGCCAGATGTCAGTGAGGACAGCTTGACAAAGGTGATGGAATCACACACCTTTTGGATGGAATTATTTTTCCCTCTCTCTACCTTAGGATAGAAGCAAGCCAGAAATAAAAATTCAGAAAGAAACTGCTGAAGGGAGAGAGGAAAACAGAGAAGGTACTGTAAAAAGCTCTGTTTGTGATTGTATAAAATGGTATATGCATTGTTAATGAAGCGAAGGCCACTATATATATTAAATATCACCATAAACAGAGAATTGCACGTGCGTGTCTGGAAAATTCCCGTCCCCCTTTCCCACCCTTTGACACACACATGTGATGCATGCTAAAAAGGGGTGAATCATGCAGTTGCATCCATCATATTGACTTTTTTTACCTTCTCCCATCTGCAGGGCACCTAACGATACTGTCCTTTACTGGGGAAACTCAATATTTTTATCATCTGCTAATAGTTCTTTAGCATTCTATAGCCAAAACCCCCCAAAAACATGAATTTCTAGTTTTTGAATAAAACTTTAATTGCCTGGGCCTCTTTGCTTTAACAAATATTAGTATGAATAGAATTAACTTTTAAAAATTAGGAGCACCACATATTTTTACTTTTAAAATCATTAAATGGATTGGGTTTTTCAACTGGGTACTTCTAATTGTTCTGTAATTTGTGGATAACCTTTTCAAAAATCCCCACAGTTCAGTACTTTTACAAAGCATACAGGATCAGTTCTGTTGTTTTTCATAAAGTCTTACAAAGTTTTTAATAAAGCACCAGCACAACTCTTGAAGGATTATCTCCTTCTCTGAGCCAGTCAGGCACAAATATTAACAGTTCTCCATTCATTCTCATTTACATATTGGATTTCCCCCCAGAATGTCTATCAAATCTTATTTTATCCATTTGATAATACCCCATACATAAAGATTACAGACAATAATTGTTTAAATACTACATAAGGGATTCTAAGCAAACAAGGATCTGAAAAATGTGTGAACAAAATTAATTTTCAAATGATAATAGTACAAAAAATAAATAAATATGAAAGGATACTCTGGTCTATTTGTAAAATGTCTGCTATGAGCTTTTTTATAAAAAAGTGAAAAACTGCCTTTATTTATCATTTCCACAGCAAATTAATATTGTCTGTGATATCGACATATCTTCAAACTGTAAAATAAGTGCATCTTTTCCATAAAATGTGAAGGAGAGAAGAGAATTCCCTACCCCAAACTAAAGCAAAAATTATAAGCAATCCCTTGTTTTATTGCTTTAGGAATGACACCTTTTTTTGAAAAAAACCCACTATCCAGGCCAGCTTTCTGTCCAACCAGAAATTAAAACTACTTTAATATATTATTCATGGTATAATGTTGTAGGACTCATAAAGCTCTTACTACCCTCTCCTTTCTCCAGCTGCCATTAATTTCCCCAAGAGACCTTCATCAGTATGCTGGGGAATTCTGGAAGTTGAAGTCCACGCATTTTAAAGTTGCCAAAGTTGAGAAACACTGATCTAAGAAAGCAGCCAGGCTTCTGTATGGAAATCGCTTGTCTCCCATTAGTGACAAGTGGTAGCCATCTTCGATTCCCCCAAAACTATCCATTGGGAAGATCTACAAAGTTTATGCCTGTTGCAGATGAAAGTCAAGCTGCTTTTACAGAAGTACTACCAGGGAAAACGGTCACTTACAAATTATACTAGCTGATTCTCCATTTAGCACACTACTTTATGAGAGATCCTCTATACTTACTATTCTGTCTCTTTCTCCTGTCTCTCTCACACACACACAAACACATACAGAAAGAGACTAAAAACCAGTGTGTGTTTTCCATATGTGCTTTGGGTAAACCTTGGATCCAGTAGAATGATAACATCCATTTGAACATGAAATGTTATTGTCTTTATTGTGTCACTTTGTATGTATTCAGAGAATACTTGTTTTGGGGTGGAATAATAAATAATAAAGTAGCTAATGAGTATTATGTTTGCCTCCAGATGGAGGGGTCCCAGTTATAGTGATTTTGCAGCACATCTATCATTTCCTCATTCATACATTTTCTCTGGGGAAAAATGAAGTGGTAGAGAAAGATGGGAAGGTTACAGATGATGGAATGAAGAATGGATGATGTAACTCCCCTTCCCATTCCTTGAACAGTGGAGGGTGATTCTGCTCAACACAGAAAGCACTGAAGCTTTCCTTCATGTCATCTGTCTGCAAAACAAAAACCACATCTGATATTTTTCAGAGTTAACACAAAAACATAGATTGAAAATATGGATTCTTATGGATTTTCATGATTATTACATGGGATTGCATGTAGCACTACATATACTACCAGGTCATAGCTTATTACTTTATATATGTTCTGTGATTTGATGATACGTTTATTGGGATCCTATAGAAAATTATGAAGATTCAGAAAAATCCATGCCTTGGGTCCAGATTTTTTGTATGTAACAATATTGACAACTTCAAATATTTGTTTTTTGTTTTTTCCTCTGTATTCATAGACTCATGAAAGCTGTGATTTGGTGGTGGTTTGCAGGGAATTATATGTAAAAATCTTGGAAATCAATTTTTATACTTAAAAGAATATCTAGCCTTGCTATTTGAGACTGACCCATAAAAATGTAGCCATATTTTACAAAGCTTAATAATTCAAATAATTCTTCAATTTACGCACTAATATTGAACTTCTTTCCTCAATTATAGTTCAGAAGTAATGCCAAATCATATTTAATCCTAAATTAATCTTGACTTCACAGGTTTCTTCTTATGCTCCCTCTTACTAGGATTGTAAACAAATATTGGCTCTTTCAGTAAATTAAAAAAAAAATCATAAGAGAAACTGTTTTGTTGGGGATTAAAATAAATGTTGCAAACAAGTTTTAGGGCTGACTTTGTTAGATATCCATGCAACATAAAGCACTCTTCAAAACGAATATTTTCAGGAGTTTGAATAGGTCTGCTGAACCATCTGATAGGTTTAAAATGAAAATAACCCCAATTTTCTGTGTTACCTTCCCTGCTTATTACAGAATAAAGCCTATGAAATCAGAAAGCTTATCCAATATTACACAAGTAACTATTTATGTGTGTGTATTAGTGTTTACAGCTAACATAAAAACATTTTCAGAGATTTCTGCATAACATTTTTCATTACATACATTGAAGCATATTATTTTCACACTGCCAAAGTATGTAGCTAATGTAAGCGCTTTGTAGAACTCCTAGAGTTATATCATTTGGAGTATAAACAGCCCAACAGTGTTCTATGATATTAAATGAATCACTTCATTGATTCTAAATCCTGGGTTTCCCTCAAAATTCATAGCATCAAGGTCCATTTGAAACTGATGCCTTGCAATTTCTATATGAAAGTTACAGTGCTAGTATAGTGAATGGCAAAACCTTCCCTGCCCACATTCACTCAGCCACTTGCCCAAGCCTGAACAGCAAACAGGCAGAGAGCCTCAGAGACCTGATATCCCAGACACCTGAGCAAACAGGCAGGAGACTCCATAACAACTTCAAATACTTCAAAGATAAGCACGTACACCAGAGATGACCAACAGTCATCTTTTTAATAGAATTTTGGGCATTTTTGGAATCCTGGCCTTTAGAAGGAGGGTGGTGTGTGGAAGGGTTTTGCTGGAGCAAATACAGGAAAAGGTTCCAGAGTTTTGCTGGAGCAAACACGGGAGAAGGGTTCCACTCTCCTTTTGCTTAAAAAAAAAAATGTTGTTTTGAGCCAAAGGGGAAGGAGATAGGAATTCACTTGAGAAGGGACCAAGAAGAAAGAACAGAGGGAAAAGAAGGGCAGAGGGAAATTATTGGAAGATGTAGACAAAATGGAGATTGGAAACAGCCGTGTGGTTTGGGTGCACTAGTTTCCATAAGAAATAGAGGGCTAAGCATTGCTCATGTGGGAAGGAACCCTAATAAGAGCAAAGCTAACTTATCTGGGACTGGAGGCAAGAGAAGGTACTGAATGGGAGCCCAAAAAATCTTCAGGCAGCTGGGCGAGGAGGAGACAGTTATTTTGGGGCCACAACAGGAGCAGGGCTAAGTGTCTCTGAACTGGACATGACAGAAGGTGCCAAACTGTGGCCAAAATTCTCTAGGAAGTCAACAGGAGCTAAGAGGAAGTGCTCCTCTGGTTTGAAGGTTGCAGCTGTGGAAGACATGGATTAGTCAGGACCAGCTCATTGGAACAGTGAGCTGGGGACAACCTCCTCTTGGAAGTGAAAGGTCAGGATTTGTATTTAGATTCCTGTGTGTCAAAATATGCTCATCTGCTTTATGGATTCTGATACGTGGAAGGTATAAACTTTTTCAAGAAATGTACCTTTTATATCAGAAATATTGTCTTTCATGGTTTCTCAAGTTTTGTAAGCTTTGTGCCACCATAAGCTGTTTGAGTGCAGCAGGAAGTACTATGTTACCCATATCCAGAAGCCACACCAAGTCAGGAGAGTGGCAGGGAATGGTCAGGAGGCTGAGGCTCTTCCCAATATTCTACCCCTCCACAGCCATTCACAAGTTTCATAGTTGACATCATAGCCAATTTCCTTTCCTGCAAAATCTGATCATATTCTCTAGCTGTACATCTTGACTCTGTGTATGCATGGATTGTCCCCACAATTGCAGACTTCCTTGCATTCACTGGGAAGTTAGAACAGACTCTTCAGTCATGTCTGTTTGAATAACATATGCTAGCGATAATATAGAATTGACAATGCGCTTTCCAAATTTCACAATAGAAACGTATGACAAATCATGTGATTTACAGGCTACAATGATCATAGATTTGAAAAGCAATTTTTTTTTTCAATATTTGATTTTAAGGCTGCTGGATAGAGGACATGAGGGCAGAAATGAGGACATGTCCTCCTTTTGCTGTACATCTGGTAACCCTAATTTACCTCTTAAAATGTAGAAAGAAACACTGGAGAAATTCCCCCCAATTTCTTTGGGGTGTTTTAAAGTGATGCAATGGATATCTTACACCTCTTCAAGGCTTAAGGTACCCATTCTGCCCCCTAAAATTTCTCAAAATCCACTGAATACAGAAAAGGTTTGAAAAATATAATTTCTACCCAGTCTGCAGGCTCTGAGAGCCACACCCAATCCCTCTGCCTAAGCATGTAAGGCATTTTTCAACTCCAGCTTTAGACAAATAAAGAAAACATGACAGTTGAGTTTAAGAAATTAAAATGGATGATTGTACCTCAAGCATCTGTTAATACAATTACAGCTCAAATTGCTAAAATCCAAAGTATGATCTCTCACTCAAAAGACATGGGATCAGCTTTGGAAACTGCTTTAACAATTTACAGAAGGTTAATGTTACAGAGACTACATGTTTGGAAGAACAGCTGCACATAAGCAACCCAAAAATACATGAGAGTAGTGAAGGTCATGGAAAAGGATGTCAGTTATTCTTACTGAGACTTTCTTGCACAAGGAATTTGCCCTCTTGGTGGACTTTCAGTTGGAGAAGGAGAAACTTCTCAGATTCCAGTTAGCTCCAATCCCTCCTCTAGGAACATCTTTTCCCAGTTCTGGCCTGAATCCAAATTCAATACTAAAAGATTCTCCTTCTACTTTAGTATTAGAGGGTGTGAAAATGTTTTTCTACCGCAGAAACACAGTGTTCAATGTTTTTTCTTTTTATAATTAAAGAGTTTCGTTGTGGAAAAGCTTGGAAAGAGCAGGGGTTCACTCATGGTCATCCAACTGGGAGAAAGGGATGCTATATTGTATAATATAATATTAATATATCTTGTGTAATATAGTAATACTACAAGATACGCAAGTAATATCTTGTGTAATTTTTTTTCTCAGATTTGTTTTTTCCTTTTAATATTTCAGCTAGCTTTCCTCTTTGAAGGTTTAACATTTTTTGTTTATTTTTTGGAAGACAAACAAATTTATCAGTCAGTATAGATTTCTTGAGTGGCTTAAATGAAAACTGAAATCTAGCTATCTAGCTATCTATCTACACACACACACACACACACACACACACACTGAATGGCACAACCAAGTAGCTGACATTGTATACAGGAACATCTGAACAGTGAATGGACTAAACTCTCCCAAGTTCAGATGGGAGATTCCACAGAAGGTCATGGAGGATAACATGGCCAAGATCCTGGACTTCCAAATCCAGATGGACAGGCAGGCAATGGCCAATCAACCAGACATCATGGTAGTAGACAAAGACCAGAAGACAGCGGTAGTGATAGATGTAGCAGTGCCAAGTGACAGCAACATCAGGAAGGAGTATGAGAAGCTGAAGAAGTACCAGGGCCTGAAGGAAGAACTAGAGAAGATGTGGAAAGTCAAGGCCAAAGTGATCCCAGTGGTGGTAAGAGCACTCAGGGCTCTGACTCCTAAGTTGGGAGAGTGGCTCCAACAGATCCCAGGAACAACAACAGAGCTCTCTGTCTAGAAGAGTGCAGTGCTAGAAACAGCTAAGGTACTGTGCAGAACCCTCAGACTCCCAGGCCTCTGGTAGAGGACCTGAGATTGAGGAAGACACATGCCATAGAGGTGAGAGGGGAGAATGAATATATATATATATATATATATATATATATATATATATATATATACACACACACACACACACACACACATACATACACACATATATGTATATTCATTCATTCATTCATTCATTCATTCATTCATTCATTCTTATGTCCTACCTTAATCTTTTCCTTTTTATTAATATGTTTGTGTGCTTATGTATGTATTATGCATCAACAGATACATATTTCTTATATTGTTCAGGCAGTAGGTTTGTGTACAGAACTCAGCAAATGAGGAACAATGAAAGGTCATTCTTGTATTTCAACCATGGTGATGATTGAAGAGACAGTCTCCATAGGTGAACTGGGAAGGTGTCCCATTGGAGAGAATTGTGCTGATGGCAACAGTACAACTTACAATGAGGAAGTAATGTTCTCCACTGTTTGCCCATTGAGATTTATGCAGCCTGAACAGGGATTAAGTCTTTCAATGACATGATATGGAATGTGAAGGGCTGAGTACCCTTAACAAGAGAAAGCAATTTAAGGATTATTTCATTTAACTGTGTGGGTTTTTTAGTGTATTTTGGTGTTTTGTCAATATTTTGTATTTAGAGAAAGACAAAGAGAGAAGAGATAATTAACTGAAGTTAATGGTCTCAAGGCTGCCACTACAGATTTAGAAAAGACTTCTACTGGATGAGGATGATAGATTGTGGAAAAACAGAGTGAGAAATGTCTATATTTGTGTTTTTATAAGAAAAAGAATAGGGAAAGGCTCCACTAATTCACAAAACACTTTGCTTTTTGGGTTGAACATGATACTGGATGGAAAAGGCTGGCATCTTACTCTGACGATTAAGATTTTTGAAAAAAATATAATTAATTTGGACAATATTTACTGCCTTAATTTAAATACATTTGGTGTTTTTCCTAGTTGTTTAAGCCATTTTGTTCTTATTTTCTATAATTTCTATATCATGAGTGCGGATTTTAATGACATTCTTGATCCAAGTATGAAACCATTCAAGCTCCAGTGTTCAGTTTGGTTATTACTGAAGGTTTAATATGCATGAGATCAACATGCACTGATGTGTGATATCTTTTACATGTAGTTTAGGGAGACTATATCCTTCTTTCTTCCATACATCAACATTCTGTTAGAAATATTTTCTGTATCTTGCTCCAGAATGTACAATTTCAATATGTGATGATCAGCCGGTTGTGCTGTAAACAGGGAATTCTTCTAAAATGAAAAATACTTGGCATTTGGGTTTTTCCTGATTAAACGATGACAACTTTGAGAAGCAAATGGCCACGGAGCTTCAAAAATATTTTAGTATAAATAAAGGTTCAAACATGCAGAGCATATACAGAAGGACAAGTTGTTTCTTCTGTTGCATGGAGGCAAAAAGAGAGCATTCAAAGAAGCAAACTTGAACAGGAAGGGTAAGCTTTTATTATCTCAGATCTTTAGAAGCTCTTTGAAAGTGCTAAGTATTAATTGAATAAACTGCTTTCTACTAAGGCACACTGTGCATTAAAGTACTGTATCTATGGCAGAGGTTGAGGAAACTGAAGACGTTTTGGCATATTGATAAAAGCAGCAACAAGCTCAAAGCTTTACAGTGATTATAGTGTGTGTGTGTGTGCGTGTGTGTGTGTGTAATGCCTGAAGACTTGAGTTGAATATTTTAAGAATTTTATCAAAGCTTTACAAAACAGATAAGGATTCAGTGGAAAATGAATTAGATCTTTATTTTTTGCAACTCAATGTTCCATTATGAGGAGTCAACAATTGTAATAGTTTTCTGAATCCCTTTGGATGGAATAAATGAAATATACTACTGATTGCTTAAAGAATGGCAAATACCAGAGCTAGACAGTTTTCCTACAGAATGGTATACAGTTTATACCAGATATTTTGGCCCCTGAACCTCCAATTTTCCTTCTAATTTTGAATCTAGTATTTTACTAGCTATTCTTAATTAAGTTTATATTGCCATAATTCCTTAATCAGATAAAATTATGCATGTTGTGCAAATTACAGACCTAGTTCATGAAAACAAATGCTAAAATATTATCGGACACTCTTTCAAATCCACTCTGAAAGGTACTAGCAAATGTGATATATCCTGGTCAACCAGTATATCCTGTTATATACTGATATAACAGAAAGACTGAAACTCAAGAGTATTACTATATCTTTAAACAAGGCTAAGTTGAATCCTGGACTGTTGGCAATACGCAACAAGTACCTTGCTCTCTCTGAAAGCTCTTGAAGAATATATTTTTTTTAATCTTCATCTCAAGTAGCACAAAGTAATGGCTATTTTCTTTGTTTTAACTCCTGAGAGTGTACAGCAAGTCAGATAATTAGATTTATATATCCTTTTAAGTTGGGAGCAGCTATAACTCTGGTGACAGGCAAAAAGAATTGGCAGTGCTCCAGGCCCAGTCAGGCAATGGAGAAAGCAGAGAAATAGCTAAGGATAGACCAGCTTGCCAGCTACATAAAGAATAAAATGAGAACAAAACATCTTAGACTAACAAATCATATTTAAGATTTTAGAAGGGGGATTCTGCTACAATTATTATATGGGATGCAGAGATTAGCTTATTAAAGTATATGGTCATAGACCAAACACCATGGGATATACAGAAGACCTTGATAAAATGTACCAGAGATATTTTTTAATATATTTTAAGATTTTCGTTTGCTCAGGAATTTTTAAAAATGGATTACAAATGTTTACTCCACTATCCCTCCCTCAAAACAAATAAAAATAACAGTAAAAACTGCTCTGCTTTTTTTTAAATTTGAATTTATGCTCAGAGGCAGGAAGAGAGAAGGACCATTCATTAACCCTGCCTCCACCCCCATGGTACCTAGGCTTGGGCAACACTCAAAAGCCATGGTTAGAGTAAGCCAACTAAAAACAAGTAATAGTTTCATTTTGTGGTTAAGAAAGAGATCTAAACTAGTCTTAGCTATAGTCTAAGTCTGGCACTACCTTGCTGTTGTTGGGTACCAGGGTTTATTCCCATGCACAAGGATGTTTTTCATCATTTGCATATACTTCATCATATCATCAGGGCAACAGCTAAATAGACTCTCACTGTCAAGCTTGTGCCTAATATAGTTGTTCTCTGTATGTTTTACCATCCGAAACCATAGTCTAATCACTGACCCCCAAAATGGGGTCTCTGAACTCTTGTACTCAGAATCTGAAGAATAGTCTTCAGGAACAATCAGCATGACGGTCACATAGACTTCTTGTCAGATGACATTTCAATCCAGACCACAACTGTAACTTCTATTGAAGAAGTATTATATGCCATTATTGGCTCATGAACTAAAAACTGAAGGGACTGCCCTCATCAACACTGGGGGCACTGAAAAGATTAGCTTCAGGTACTACAGTCACTGGGGCTGTCGAAAACAGAAAATCTTGGTGCCCTCAAGATTGTACAATGTTGCTTGTCTCATTGGTTCAGATACCTATGAGCAGGTGAGGAAAAGAATGCTATCAGTTACACCATCCACAGTCACTTTGTGTGAGATGGGCAGCTATATAAATGTGAAAAATAAATAAACAAACAAACAAACAAATAAAATCAATTACAGAGCCATATCCTCTTATGATATAGTCCAAAATAACCACAGTATTCCTCATCTCAGAAAAACAAACCTTCAACCCATGACATTTTTCCTTACATGAGGCTGTGGAGAATCTGCACCAATGTTCCACATCCTGAGAATCTCTGTCCTAGGGCCAGTTGGGTGAATACAATTCAGGTAAAGCTACTTCTGATGAGCAATAGCCATACTGATGGTGCTCACAGAACTGCTACTAGGAATACGAAAACTACCTCTTTTGTCCCTCATGAGATATTGACCCATTCCAATATCAAGTCCGTGGCTGCCTGATTTTCTTCTATCAATTGCCTCTGACTTGACAGAAAAACTTAGTATCAGGAAGCCCAACAGTGATGGAGGAATCAATATTGTTATCACTGACACAATATTGCTCACTGCACTTTGCTCTGTAACAAAGTCCCATCTGGAATAATATCTCTGTTGTTATAAAGACTACCTTTTTATTTCAAAAATTGGTTCACTGGCCTATTGCCTCTAAGTCCTTCCTAGTTTATTTTTGGAAAAGACAGAGAAGTTTGTATTGATTTTCCTGACGTTGATGGGCATTCTATCTCAACTTTACTTTACTTTACTTTACTTTACTTTACTTTACTTTACTTTACTTTACTTTACTTTACTCTACTCTACTCTACTCTACTCTACTCTACTCTACTCTACTCTACTCTACTCTACTCTACTTTACCTTTAGGCCACCTGGCTCCTACATGACTCTGGGCAGCTTAGGGTTTTTTTTAAAAAAAAACCCAACATATAAAAAGAATACAACAGACCAGAAGAACAAAATCCAAAAACAAACTGAAACAGATTGAACCAGAATACAACAAAACAAAAAACAAAGGGGCTCCACAGTCACCCTGTCCCCAAGGCTTGGAAGAACACCCAAGTCTTCAATAATTTACTGAATGGCATAAGGGTAGGAGCCATATAAATCTCCAGAGGGGAGATCAGAGCAGGCACGCTTCCTGGGTCCCACAAGGTGACATTCTTTAATTAATGGGACCCAGAGTGCACCCAACCTGCTGGATAGAACTTGATGCACAGTGACAACCAAGCAGCAACTGAGGGCACAGGCTGATCAGATGCTACTGGAAGAGCCTCCTGCATTGGTGCCAATGATATTTAGTTAGTTATTCATTTATTTATTATCTTTTTCAATTGCAATCGATTCTAAGCTATGTACGCACTGTATCATAACAAAGATTTGAACAGTAAATAAGAAAAATACACACTAAATTCATCAATTCTATTGTAAAGAGCAAAACTCTAACAACTTAAATCGGTCTTGACCTCTCTTCCCTCACCATTGACTGAAACCATCTTCAGAGAATGTAGAGAACCCACTGCAAATAGTACCACCTACCTCCAGAAGAGGTCCAGAAGGACATCATGATCAATGGTATAAAAGGCAGCTCAGAGATCAACAAGGACCAGGAAAGTTGTACTCTTCCTATCCTGATCCCAGCACAGATCAACCAAAATAATTAGTACCAACTGAAAAGAATCCAGATTACTGTTTCCTAAAGGCCCTGCCCCAAGTGCAGCCCCAACAGTTGCCCTACAGTTAGTGGAGGCCTGGAACACAGGCTGATTTAGACAGAACTGAAGTTCTGATGGCTATCAGACTGTGCTTCCAGATAAGTGCTTGCAAGTATAAAGTCTGATTACTCTAGGTTTGTTTCATGACCCTTCAACAATAAATATACAAATCATCCACTTCATGCATCTGATGAAGCTGATGCCTTTTAATAAAATTTATTAGTCAGAAAGGTACAACCGGACTCCTGATAGACTAACAATGGCTCCTCTTCTACAAATCATCATGACTCTTGCCCAAGAACAAGAAAAAGCCATCAGTAATAAGTCAGTACAACAGGAGCACTTAGTAAAGAATGCTTTTGAAGTAGTTGCTCAAAAGCTAGCTCAAAAGCTTGCATCTGCACCATACTCTCTTCCTTATGAATACAACTGATAGGTCTGAATGACAGCCTGAAAACAAAATCAGAAGATAAAGGACTATCTATACATTTAAAAAAGTATGGAGAATTGTCTTGATTATGTGACTGCAGGAGCAATAGAAAAAGGAACTAAGTAGAAAATGGAAGGATTACCTTCATGCATTTTGCAATTCAAGCATATTTCCTATGAAATATTGCCTCAGCTATAGGCGATTCCTGATGGAACTTCTTTTCAAGTGGAAAAGCCATATATCTAATGTACAATAATAAAGAAGTCACCAATTTCTTAGATAAATCTATGATGATCACAGCAGCCCTCAGAAAACTCTAAGTACATGTATTTATTCTGTGAATTGTAACTACAATAGGTTCTCAATAAAGGTGTAACTAAGCAATGTTTCAGCAAATAAATATGACAATCAAGCCTTGTATCACAGTTTACATTTATGAACATTTTTACCTAGAAATAAACCCTATTAATTTTTATGCATTCACCTTAGAAAGTTCCTAAAACTGCTAACACAGAATGAAAATGCAAATATAAGACAATATAAACCACTGCTGAGCATTCCTTATTGGTATTATGAAGTATAGTAGTAGAATTTTGATTTATATTCAATCTTTTCAGTCTACAGAGCACTCAAAAAAGCTAACAATCTAAACTGAAATTAGAACAATTAAAAATCAAATACACTGAAATTTGTTAAAGTCTGTCTGAAGATGCTAAAAGCAGAAAAAGTTGGGCTAAAACAAATGGTAGTCCTCTGAAAGAACAAACTTCTCCTGAAGAACTTAATGCCCAGATAGATTCACAATCCAAGTCATTTACAAGTTTAAAAGCTACTGTGACCACTGTAGTTTGTACCACTGAAAGTTCTGAACACCCTTTCAGGGTAACTCAACACAAAACACATGGCAGTCGTCTAATTGTGATGTAAGCAAGGCACAAGTAAACATTGCCAAATCCTCCCAATTTAGGAATGATGGCAACTGATATACTAGGGACAGTTATGCAGACTCATTCCTTCATCTGATTGTGAGGGGCTTAGAGGCTAAATCCTATGAAGAACAGCTAAAAGAACTGGGCATGTTTATAGCCTAAAGAAGGGACAACTAAGGGGAGACATGATAGCAGTCTTCTAATGTTTGAGAGACTAGGAAAGAGGGTGTGGATTTATTCTCCATAGTTCTCAAGGGTAGGACAAGAAGTGATGGATTGAAGCTTTACACCAGGAGATCCAAATTCAAGATAAGGAGGAATTTCCTGCACATGAGAGCTATTAAGCAGTAGAACAACCTGCCTTTGAGATTCATGGGTGGTCCATCACTAAGGTTTCAAGCAAAGGTTGGGCAGCCATTTGTTTGGGGTGGTATGAGATTCCTGTCTTGAGCAGGGCATTGGACTGGAAGATGTCCCAGTCTTTTCCAACCCCATGATTCTATAATTTTATGACCTCTGTCATCAGAGATCCAGCTGCAATGCAGGACTGATTATTTAGACTGCAGTCCTGCTTATTCAGAATAGTGCAAATCCATCTTGAATAGGATGAAACTCAGTCTCAGAGCCTGGTTTCCTACTGACTATAACATCTCTATTTGGCCTAGATATAAGCTACCAAGAAAATATTCTTACTGGCTTTTAGCCACAGGAAAAAACCTTACCAAAAATTGTTTTTTACACTTCATTAGATTAGAAAATTTGTTGTGATTGATGAATACCATTAAGTACTCAAAATGACAGCAAGAGAAGTGCAGACAAGTACAATTAGCAGATAATTTGCACACAGACCAATGACTGAAAGAGTTAATCTGTCAGTAATGTATATATTACCTACGTATGTCACAGTTATTGTCTATAGAGCAGTCTACTGAAAATACCTGGACAGTGCACACTTTTTAATTCTGTAGGATTAGGAGGGTCAGTTGCATACAATAAATATGACAAAAGTTAAAGAATCTTTTTCAAAATCAACTGCAAAACTTAAAAGGGCAAGGATCAGAACTTCAGGATGGACTGAACATGACAATTGTACTATACATTAAGAAGCTCACCTTTTGCACCCCAAAAACCAGATAAGGTAACATATGGCAGAGCCCAGCTGTGTTTTCTACCACAAATAATGGATATAAAACTGGCAGCGTTTCATAGAAGCAAAATAAAGCCATTGCTTCTTTCTCTATTGTTCTCTGAAAGTAATGGAAGAATTAAATTAAGCAATGAAATGTTACCTATATGTAGAAAAGTCCCAAATCATTTATTTTAAACAAATATTAATTGGAAGATCCTTCTTCTTGTTACTCTACAGAGAAGAAAACCCTAGTTTTACTTCCTCATACACTACTGTCAACTCACAGGTACAGAACAGATATGTGCATTTTCCAACTATAGGATATGAAGGGAAGCAAGTAATATTGCTACTTGGTCAACTCCCAAAATTAGAATAACCCAATAACAATCCAATTCAATCCACTATAAAAGAAAGAAAACTGCAGACCAACAGCTTGGCATTCTGTGAAGATTAACGCCTTGCAATGGCTGTATGTAACCTCAACTCTAAAGAGCATTTTGGTTAATTTGTCCTTCACATGAGCTGTCCATTTCATTCGCATTTGACCAGGGGAGGGGGGTCAGATGGAATAGGATGTATTTCCAAGAAGGGAACACCAAAGGGCTTCAAAAGCAACACGTTGGGACAATGATCACTCTCAGAGCAGTTGTCAATATGGAATCAAAGAATCGAGGAACATAGGTTTCTTGATATGGTAGCATAATCCGTCAAAGAGGGCCTTATGCCAGCCCAATGTGAAAACTCTGCCAGATGATTAGTAATGGTGGTGCCATTCATAATTTGTAGATTTGTGGAATATTTGCAACATGTAGATCCCTGAAATCTCCAACATGGCCCTTAGATTCTCTAATTAAGAAGGGGGGGGGGGGGGGACAGCCTGCAAGTTAGATGGAATTTGGAGGAATTTGGCAAAAAAAATTGCCGTCTTACACTCAACTAGTTCAGCTTCTTCAGCCAATCATCTCTACTTGTCTATATGGTGTTAACAAGAATCAGTGTTCTTTTAACTAACCTTAGTTTGACAGCAAATGTCATCCGGCCAAGAAAGAACTGATTTCCTGCTTTAAGGAATATAAAAATGATCCTCTTTCTTATTCAACCCAGGATTTGCTGCTCCTCAAGAGGAAATATAAACAGTTATTACATGCAAAGAAGAGGCAGGCTCTGAGAGAGCCTTGGAATCAGCTAATTTCTACTACTCGTTCTAAGAATTCAGCTCTATTTGGAAATGTATAACTCTTCAATCTGCTTCCTCCAATTTACAATCCTCCATCTCTTATTTCTGTTTCAGTCTAGGAAGACCACTTTACATCACAGTATACATAGGAGGAACTACTCCATCCGAAGGGGGGATTAAACTATGAATCTCACTTACTCCCTTCTTGGCCCCTGTGTCAAGCTCTGAAATTATAAAACTGATTAAAACAGCTGAAATCAAACAAAGCTCCAGGATAAGACTTCATTTAGCGCAGGCCATTCATAATAATATAGATTGGTGGGTACTTATTCTTATATATAAACTCTATGAAAGCTCTCGGATGAAGGTGCGATTATGTCAGCTTAAATGCACAAAAAACAGCATCAGCTTTACAATCTTTCTACTTCTCCAAAGGAGCTCAGCATATACCTACAGCAGTTAAAGTCTTCTCAGCTAAGTTCCAAGCCAGCTCCTCTTTGGAGTTCAGTTGGGCCCCTACGGGTCATTCCTCTTGCTTGAAAGAGTTCAGTCCAAGCTTTTGAGATCTATTTTTCAAGTACCTCACTGCATCCTGAACATGGTATTTCGCCACGAAGCTGGCCTACTTAAAATAGAAACTTCTGCTTGGATTTTCATTTTCTCCTATTGGCTTAAGCTCTCCTTTTTTTTCAGTTGGCTTAGCCCATTAATGATGACTGATAGCTTTTAGACTTCCTGGTGCCAGGCAATACACATCAAACTGCAGTTTTATGGTTTTTCATGGGCAGCCGTCACCCTGATGGGCTCTGAACATGCACTAGCTAATCTCAAACAATGGGCCATCAATTTAGAGCTGGAAGCAGACTTATCAGTCCTACCTAGAAACATATTTCTGAGCCACTCTGCACATGTTCTCCAACCAGCCAGATATCTTAGCTGCATAATGATTCCGGAATTTAGAAGGGCTTTATCCTTGTCTAGAGTCAATGCCTTCCCAACAGCTGTTATTGAAGGGAGATACCAAAATATCCTTTTGAACAGAAACTATGTACAATAATCAAAACAATGGGACATGTTACTTTGTATTGTCCCCTCTACACAGATGCTCACCAGGAATTATTATCTTCATTATTTACTAAACATCCTGGTCATTCTAACTTGTTTTATCTTAAGTTGTTATTATCTATCAGATCAATCTGATTTTATTTTGTTGACCACAGCTGAATACTGTTCTATAGCTTGTACAGTATGCCGTACTATTTCTTCTAATTTTTCTTAGCTATTTTAGAATAATTAATATTTTTATCCTAATTAATTGTGATTCTCTTGTTCTATTTGCTGGTCTATGACCAAATAAAAAATTAATTTGATTTGATTTGATTTGCAATGGTAATACGGTAAGTCTCTGAAGATGTTCTTTTCAGACATTTAATCATAGCAAGCATATACAGGAGCCAGAGACAGGAGATCCAATCCTTCATCCTTTCCTTGTGTTGATGTAGAAGGTCTGAAGAAACCATGTGAGTTGTTCAGCAGAATGCAGTTAGACTATTCCATAGGACTTGAAAATTTGATTTGACTTGAAAATTTGATTTGATTTGAAATTTCCATGTGTAATGACTGTGGCCATGTTTATCCAAACATAGACACAGCTGCTATTTAAACAATCTCTGTCAACATAAGGAGGTCAGAGAAGAATGGATTAAAAATGCAGCACACATCCTCTGATCCTGCACAGTTAGTGAATGAGTCATGGAAGAGCAGAGGGATGAGCAACAAGGTGATGAGTCTCCAATACAAGCTTCTAAGGCAAATCAAGGAAGGAAAAGGGATATAAAACCTGGAGAATCTAGACACCTTGACTAGGTGATGCCAAAATGAAGCACATGTGCAATGATCATGGCATTACTGGGCCCCCATCCTTCAGCCCCCCCCCCCCCTTTGTGAATGCCCAGTTCACATGAATAAGGATCTGAAAGACGCACTGATTTGTTAAAACCATTTGTCATCTGTCATATACATGTTGATGTCAGTATCCAGATCGCCATGTTGTTACTTCCTTTATTTCTTTCTTATTTATTTTACTATGTTTGTATTGTGAGCCACCCAGAATCGTTTTGGAGTTGGGTGGCACCAACATCAAATTAAATAAATTAAATGAAAAAAATAAAATACTGTTGCTGAATACACCATGGTCTCACACATCAGGCTAAAGGAGGCCTACAATGTCTGGGCTGGAAAAATCCAGATGACCAGTTAAGAGCAGCAAATTTTCTCTCTTTATTGTCATCTAGTGGCAGTACAGATTTTTGAAGCCTAGATATGGCAGCCCTAGCTAAGTCCTGATTTGTTTAAAAAGGGTTTACAACTGATTGGATTCATATTAAAACAAAAAACAAAAAAACTCAAATAACCCTAAATCCAGCCAATGTGAGTATAAACCAACAGATACCAGAGAACACAGCAAATGGAAACCATCTTGTTTGCTGATTAGCAGATATTTTGACTAGTATCTCTGCCACAACATGGTACATGGCTGGATGACTGAAAATTCCCTACTTTTTCTCTGATCAGTGGCTGCTCTACAATAATCCATATGAATACCAGAGGGCAGCACAGAATTTGAAGTTCCTGTGTCCCTCTGATGCCCTTCCAGGGGCATCTGATTTTCTGCAACCCAGGCATGAAAACATTCAATAAGGAAATCTCTCTCTACAGATATCCTAGCTTCACACATTTGTTCAAATGGGGCTCAAGTCGTCTCACTACACCAAAGCATTTCCAGTGAAAACTGGCACTGTGAATGCCAATTGTCCATGAAATAAAATTGGGAGGGGATTCTGAGGGTTTTTGGACATAAAAATAATATAGTGATATTTGACCTACATTCCCGCAGACATTTTAGTTACAGTCAATTTCCTTGAAGGATTTTTGGACAAAAAATACACCTAATCTTTTTAAAACAATTATTGCAAAGTTCAATAAAAGGTATGTACATAAACCAGTTTTACCAGCATAAATTCTAAAGAGTGAACACCACTATTTTAGTAGTAGCATTCAATTACTACAAAGAAGTTAAAAATGCCATGACCCTAAACTTACAGAAAGTAAAAGCTCCTTTTAATTAAAAACAAACATTAGACCAGGTCTCTCATGGAAGGGGGTCCCTTTAAAATTGCATTATTAGGAGTTTAATATCAAACATATAGATTTTAGGGGAAATTCTTCCCACAAAAATCAACGAGACATGAAGACAAGAAGGGGATTGATGTTTGTATTTACATTCATCGGAGAAGAAGGGATTACAAGAGAGTAAGCAGGCACACAATGGGGATACATATTGAAAGGAATGTGCTAGTGCTCCCTGTTTGCCTAGCACCTCCAGCAGGTGCTTAGGAGGCACTTAACAAAAGCCTTTAGTGTGAAACTGATTAGGGTCTTGTCAGTGTCAGGCAGCAGCTCCAGCAAGCAGGAGGGCTTTAATCAACCAATTAAGGTCACAGAGCTGAGCTTGTTAAGTTGCCCTTAGCACTTTTTAGGGACCTGCTGCAGCTCAGGAAGAGATTGCTTGTTTAGGCAATCTCTGATTAGGGGGGAGGGGGGGGAGCAGGGGAGAAAAAACAGGGTCAGGCACAGTATAATGTGTGCAGTGTAACCTGAGTAGCTTTTTTAAAAAAGCAAAATATATATATATATATCACCCCCAAAACCTGTTTTGCAGAGTCATGCTCAAGTAGTTTTGCCCAACTGGGGTTCTAGTTTGACAGCCTATCTTTGTCTTCAGTGGGGCTTATCCAGAGAGATAAGGCTACAGAGCAGAGCTGGGCACCACTCTACTTTACAAAAGGTACTTCCAAGGGTGTGCAAGCTGAATGTAACATCCGCGTGCCACCCCTTAAAGGACCCTGGGTCTCCATAAATTCCACAAAAAGATGAGCATCCTCTAAGGTGTTGGAAAAAGGGGTATGGTTGTAACCTTTTGCACCCCAAAGCACTTATTGGATATTGAATCCAAAGTGCTACCCAGCCCTGGTACTTAAGAGGACAGAGTAACTATTTAGTGGCTAATGGTGGCTGAGTTCCACAGTAAGTAGAGGAATGACATCAAGATAGCATACAACTAAGTAGGGGCTGGGATTTTCAGGGTGGGAGGAAGTATTAAGGTTATTTTATTTTTCTACGAATCCCAAAGATGAATTCAAAAGCTGCTGTGCCCTCTTTTTATGGTAGACACCAGTAGTTGATCCACCCTGCTGGATCAAGAAAAAATGGGAACCTCCAGATTTTGCTGAACATCTGCTCCCAGAAGACCACATTATTGGTCATTCTGATTGGAATGGCTGAGATTTGCCAATCAGCAACATCTGGAAATCCACAGGTTCCCCACCCCTCTGCTAAAAGATAATTTCTTACTTCCCCTTGGTAACTTCCTCCTTTCCCACCACCCTTATTCTCTAAGATAGCCAAAGAGCCATCACTTTGTGAGTCAGATCCCATTATCAGATGCCTCAAGGACAGATCTCATCCACCAACCTTTTTGCTTCTCTTTACCTTCTCTAACTCAGCTCCTTTGACCTTAAGATACCAAATTGAGTTCCTTAAGGTGCTCCGAGGTTCAAAAACTCAGTGCCCATTGCACATACACACAGACCTTCTATCCAACATATGGACACTGCCATAAACTGGAAAGACCCTCATGACAAATGACTTTCTACCTTCATGGCTAATTTTTTTTTTTCTGCTGTTGCTACGACAGGCATCCTATGTCCTGCACCCCACATAATATTTCCCCAACATCCCTTCTGTAGACCATAGATCTTTCTACTACAAGGAAGGGGCCCAGATGCATTTACTGATCTGGAAATAAGAGTCATTTACTATCAGAAGAAAGGAAGGATGACTTTCCTGGTCAGTGTGTATATATGACTATCCTGCTGTTGAACCCTCTTGCTTTTTTAGCTACTCTGTTTCACTTATTAACAACTGTGCAAATCCATTGCTGGTGCTGGTAGAAAAGCAAATCAAAGTGGCTATATAAGCCTATACATGTAGAAAAAGCCAGTAGTTGCTTCAGAAGTAGCCACCCAAACTTGGAAAAAGATGTGACTGCTTTAATGATTCAAAGAGGGATGCCTTTGCATTTCAAGGGATTGCTTTCAAAATATTTGCACAGTCCTGCTTCTTGTTACCTGGATGTTTTGTCCCTGGAAATGACCTGGATGCCCCCGTAACACCCATTCAAAAATTCCGTTTGTTATTCTTGTTCACCTGTTCTGAATTGCCAGCACTGAGAAATTGGCAGTGTACTTATAGATCTGAGTAGCGGCTGGCCCCATTCCCAAGAAACCTGTGCAAACATGCCATGAAATATTCGGCAAAACATAAATTAACCAAGCTAAATCAAGTCTGTGGCACTATAATCTCTTTATCACTTTTCTCTTGTATTTTGGAAAGCTGAGTTCTCAGTATTGGTCTCCTTAGCTAATATAAGAAACAGCATTACTATAGGCAGATGGTGAATGCCAACAGGGCTGCTGATAGATAAGTGGAACTTATTAGCACATTTAACAAAAACCCCAGATTTTTTTTTTAAATTAGAAATACAAATCTGAGAACACCCACCCACAAATAGCTACACTAGCATGCTCCATGCTCCAAATGGAATGTTGACTGTCAGCTGGAAAAATAGAAAATAAGGAGTAACAGATTAAGTGAGTTTATTTGACCCTCCTTTATTTATCTTAAATTTATCTGACCCTCCTTTTTTTGCAGAAACTCGAGGACAGTCTTTCAGAATTTCACTTATTTATTAGTTCGTTCTGTAAATCAACCAGATGCAAACTACCAGAAGTATAGATTTATGACTACTGCAAAATTATTGATTTATTTTATTTTCCATCACTTGATAAACTGCTCCAACCTGACTGAGTCTGGACAGTGGTTTTCATTTGTCAGCTTTGTAAAATATTTATTCTATTTCCGATGCTTTAAACCTCATTGAGACCATCACGGCCAATATAATCACAAGATACCTGCAGGTACATTTGAGACAGTGCATGTTTTGAACAAGGCTTATTTAAAAACCTTTTTCTTGTTCCTATGGCCCCAAAGTCCTGCAACACATTCAAGATGGCATGGCACAGAGATGTCCAAGAAGAACTACTCTAAGGAACCTGTATGCAGGAAGTATAGTCCCCAGGTTAAGAACACCCAGGTTACAGATGACTCATAGTTAAAGAATGGAGCCTTCTGTAGCAAAATTCAAGTTAAATACACAATGATTCAAGTTAAATACACAGTGGTTTGAGTTAATTATACAATACTACTTATACAATATTATACAATAATACTGTTCCAACTTACATACAAATTTGACATAAGGACGGACCTTGGGAACGGAACTCGTTCTTAAACTAGAGATTACTTGTATACAGGTGAATGAGAATACTGTGCAGTTCATTTAGTTTTTAGAAATAATAATAATTTTAAAACAATCAAATCATTTCTTCTTAAATAGGATAGGAAAAAATCTGAGATTTAAAGCATCCGAATGTGAAAAAAATTGTCTACCCAGGGAGAAAATATTGATGTTTGTTGTGCTAAATTAAGGTTGTCACCTCTTTTTTCTGGCAGAGCTCCTCATCTTTAGCACATCTATGGCAGGCAGATATAAATGTTCATCTCCAAGGTGAAAATAACTGCATCTAATAAAATCAGCTAAAGAAATAGATGCAAAAGTTTATTCAGTTCATTTTTTTTCAAATATAAGACTTGGACAAGAGTCTTTCTTTAAGAATTACCATTTAAAAAAAGATTTTTAAAAGTGTAAATATGGAAGAAGGCTAAAGCGGCCCAACTTTTTTCCATTTTTAAATGGTGAGAGTAACTCTGTTGATAAGGAATTAAGTCATAAGAACAGGTGATAAAAATACAGTTAAAAATACACAGCTTATTAGTATGACTTTTATATGGAGTTATAATAAATGGAGACTTGGTTTTTTCAGCAAGTTTTTGGTTGCTGAAATTGGCCATCACAGTGCCTACAGTATTTTGATTATGTGATTATTGTATGCATGTGTGTGTGTATTTGTGCATGTGCTTTAACTTATTACTGTGTTGGGTCATGACTAAAGTGGCAAATAAGCCTGAATAAATTAATAACTGGTTTTGTTAGATATACAGTGCTACAAATCTTCAGATTTGGCTTTTGATGTATGTGCAGAGCAGTGTTCCTCAACCTTGGGAACTTTAAGATGTTTGGACTTCAACTCCCAGAATTCCCCAGCTAGCCATGCCACCTGGGGAATTCTGGAACTTGAAGTCCACACATCTTAAAGTTTTCAAGGTTGAGAAACACTGGTGTAGAGGGCATAGGAAATGGCCTTGAAGAGAGGAGGAAGAGATGCTACCAAGGAAACAATCTCAGAAATGGGATTTGAGCCCAGGCCAAGAAAATAACTGAGAAAGTGTCTCAGACGGGCCCCTCCCTAATTCACACAAAGATGAAGTGAGGGAAGGAGGAAGCACATTCAGACTTGGAAGATTCTGTTACTATTGCTGTTCCACAAAAAGTAGTCCTGACCAATATCGCATTGGTTTCTTAGTCTGCTCATAGGGCTGATAGCATGATATTGAATGTTAAGAAAAGACAGACATCACAGAGAATGGTGGGACCTGACATCATGATGACTATGTGACTATGCACTTGCATCAGATATTGGGGTTTGCCATTGTGATGGATCTTTAGCTTGCTCCCTCCAGTAAGGTCATGCTACGTGATGTCTTTCTTTCCCTCCTTCTAATTTGACATCAGACATTGTCATGAACACAACTAAATGTGAAGATTTACAGCATTCTTCAATTAACAAAACCTTTTGAATCCACGCTCAGTGTTAACGTTTTATAGTGCATGGCTTAGAGTAACTATAACCTTCCATCCTTTTCTCTTGCTCTGTAGGGGGGAAATTCTTTTTTTTTTCCCCCAAAAATCTGAACAGGAATTTAAATTCTCACTGGACTCCAACATGCTTTGTCTCAGTACCATGAATGATCAGCTAAGCCCCTCCAAAAGCTGATGAACTCTGGAAGAATCTTCTGCTGACCTTGGAGCATTTTAATAGCTTTTGTGCCATGCCAACTGCAGGGCTGGGATGAAAACAGGGAGATACCACACATCTATCTACTTCCTGGTGTTTGTTGCTTTTGTTTGTCCTGGCGGTGTTTTAAACATCCCATTGCCTGCACCAGAGGGGGACAATTTTAGATCAGCAGCATTCTTGTCTGTTGCCTGCAGGTGATTTCCTGACACCAGCAAGAGCGAGCCAGCCATCCTGAGAGAGTGATTTTAACTAACCCATAGGTCTTGTGAATCTCTCAGGGCTCCTACATTTACCTGTCTTTGAGCTCTGTGTTTCTTTAAGAAGCACATGACCGAGAGTCCTAATGCCTAGTTGTATTCAAGAAAACATCGACAGAGAAGGACCCACTCAACATTAGGTCACCTTAATCCACATCTGCATACAGCCAAACATGTTCTGTTTCTCCCCCTGTATTTTGATAAACATTTTATCAGTTACTCCACAAAACAAAAAATAATAAAAAAAAGGAAAACTTCAGGTGCATCAGTGTAGAGATTTTTCACATGCCCTAGTTTCACTCTGTAGGTGAATTTACCCAGGAGGTTTAATGTGAGAGCTAGAAGGCTCAATCGACTAAATTACCTGACAGGACTTTTTTCTATCCTGAATGGCAGATAACCTGTTACAATTCTTTTTTTTTTTTTCCCTTCTCCTTTTTCTTCTCTAATGGCATTGGAAGTGGGGATGCAAAATTGTTTTTCTCCAGCCAGAATCTAGCTTCCTTCTAAGTGGCTGAGAGCCTCTGGGGATTGCGGTGAGAGTTAAATGGAATAAATAAATATTTCAAAATTATGAAACAGCAAGATTCAACTTCTTTTTATATTACACAGTCACTGGAAACATTCATTTCTATCGTATCCTCCAATTCCACTTCTCCTATGTAGCCTTGTTTTCCAGTCTTAGTAAATGCACTTTCTAAAATAAGATTCCCTTCAGACAACTGTTTTCCTGATAGTGATATAGAAGTATTTTGCCACTGCCTTTTTTCTGGGCTTTGTTTTTGTTTTTTACTCAATTTAACCATTCATCCTAAGATTTCCCAGTGGTCTTCTATCCGGGTCCAACCCTGCTTAGCTTTTTGGAGTGTTTATTTTTTAAACTATTAAACCAATAAATTAATCCTCTGAAATCTCACTTTAAAAATGCCTTGGAAAAAAGTAACTTTTTGTTGAGAGTATTGTTTATGTGGAAATAAATGATTGTGAAATCCTTGGGGTTCTCTGAGCTTGGTTGTTTTCTTGCAAATGTTTCATTATCCAGCTAGGTAACATCTTCAGTGCTAGACTGATTTTCAGTTATTTTTAAAAAGTTTAAAAAGCCAAACTCTTCAGAAAAATAAATACCAAAACCCCTAATAACTAAGCATAAGTAACATTTTTATTATGATATTCTCTTGGTAGATTTTTACACGAATTCCAGACAATATAATCTACTAGTGTTTTCTACTGGGCTGTGTAATTCCTTCAAAGAGGCTTTCTGGAATGTTCAGGAGCACGTACAAGGTGCAAGGCAGCTGTGTTTTTCTCCAGCTTCATGCAATTGCTTCAAAAGATGTTCATGGCTGTTCTCACTTGCATGTGCAAACACAGCCCTCCCCAAAATAAAGTGGTTGTGCATACACATGGTATGCACAGACAGGAATAGCTTCCAAGCAGCTATATAAACCTGGAGGAAGATGCAACTGCTTTAACAAGTCAGAAACAAATTCTTCATGCATGTTTCCATGTGTTCCAAAGTACCTTACACAAAGGATTTGCACCAAGATGTTCTACCTTCTTCTATCTTTGTTCTTTCAGAACACAAACACACGCTGTCATTCATATTTGAAATTACAGACCATTGGGGGGGCAGGCAGGCGGGAAAGTTTATATAGCTAAAGAATACTTTTTGGTACCAGGAGCTCTAACTGTGCTCTAGCTGAGAATCCTTAGCTGTTCAAAACACAATTTCTATATGAAATTAAAATGCGGTAGTTCTTTTTTTCAGCTTGTCTGAAACTTACAGACATTTGCAATCTATGCTGCAGCTGCAAACTGTATTAAACCATGCTTTGTTAAATATGCCATAATTGGAAGAGTTGACATATTGCATTAAGCTACAAATCGTGTTTTACAAATCACAATGGCCTGGTTCAAACAATACACAGAAACCACATTATAGCCTAACATTGTATGAACATGTTAATTTCTGCATACTGGGCCTGCAACAGTCAATACATAGCATATTCTGCTTGCTCCCTCCACTAAAGTCAAGAACTATGATCTGAAAGGTCTAGAGTTAAAGTCAGCCAGTGTCTCAAATTCTCATTGGGAGTAGTAGTATGGCTGTGTAAGCTTTGAAAATTACTTTGGAGAAGTGCTTTATAACTGACATTAAGCATTTCTTACCCCATACATGAAGTCACAGGGCTGCTAATTGCATTCCTACAGGCATGCCTGGGTCCCTATAGAGCTCACGTATCTGGGCTGCAAAACGCTCAACGAAAACTAGATTGCTGCAAGGAGTTAGAAATTAGATCTGGCTTCCTAGTAAATAGGCTCTGTGTCATTGCTCTTCAAATTGCACCATATGGTAGAAAGTGAACATGCAGACTGACCATCCATATATTGAACAAGATATTGATATGATGAAAGCAGAAGGTTGGCATGGTGGCTCATTTCCAATAAACAGGTCACCGCATGAATGCTACCCCATTTATTTATTTATTGTACAGGCAGTCTCTGGGTTAAGACAGCTCATACGTACGGACAACTCATACTTACGAACGGGCTGCCTATTACTAAAAATGGTAGACAGCACTCTCCTTCCTCAAGCCGACACACCACTGAAGCCATGCAATGTTTTCATAAACCGCTGAAGCCACGCGTTTTTAATATACAGCCTGTTTTCAGTGGTTCATGAAAACACTGCGTGGCTTCAGTGGTTTGTCAGCTCGAGGAAGGAGAACGCCATCTGCCATTTTTAGTAATAGGCAGCCCGTTTGTAAGTACAAGTTCCAACTTACATACAAATTCAAATTAAAGAGACTTAAGAACAGATCTTGTTCTTAACCCGGGGACTGCCTGTATTATATATCACCTGGTATATGCAAACATAAAGACTATAAAATCACATTACAGAATAACTAAAAACCAACAACAGAAGATAAAATTCATGTAAAAAAGTTTGTGGAAGCACCAACGTTCGTAAGTCTTAAAACTTTTGAAGGATCATGAAAAAAGCTGAGGCTGAAAACCCAAAGGGGTGGGGGGTGGGGCGTCTTCATCTGACATCACAAAGGGCACAGTGCAGCTCTTCTGGATTAAGCATGCTGTAGCTAAGAGAAAAGCCCTGGAAAGCGATTCTCTGTCCTAGCCATCTGCTGTACATGACCTGAGACGGCTTGTCTTAGGGCATGACTTAAATCACACACAGACTGTATGCGCTTAGCCGCCCTTTATCTAACAGTGAGAAATCGTGGCCTCTTATGTTGGACTACTACTCCCATTGCCCCTGATTATTTATCAGCTGGGGCCTATAGGAGCTAGAGTTGAACAAGAAATGGAAGGTTACAAGTTCTCCAGCCCAGTGGTAAAGCAAAGATCTAAGTATGGAACAATCGTATCTGGTTACAAACATCTGCATTACCATTAGATGGAAGCAAAGGGCAAGAATTGTTCCTGTACTTCACTGCCCTGCAGTAGTCTTCCAGGTTTTTTGAAGCCCAAATATAGTAGCCTCCATTAAAAAAATATAAACAACTTCAAAATTACTATGAACAATTAAGCCCAAAAAAGGGCTCTGTGCACTGTAACTCCATGTAGTGTATTTAGTTCATCTATAATCCTTTCAGAGCAATGCAACAAGAATCCATGACAAGTACAGTGGTACCTCGGTTCATGAACGCATCTGTTCACGAACAATTCGGTTCACGAACAGCTCCGGCTGCAAAAATTTACCTCCGTTCACGAACGCCGGATCGGGTGACGAACAGGATCCGCGGCCATTTTCCCTCCCATGACACATGGTTGCGGCTTCCTGTAGGGAGGGGGACTCTCCCTGCAAGCAGTAACCGCGGCCATTTTCCCTCCCGTGACATGTGGTCGCGGCTTCCTGTAGGGAGGGGGACTCTCCCTCCAAGCAGTAACCGCCTCCCCACCCGCCTTCCTGTCCTCCATGCCGAGAGTCGGGTCGAGCAAGGTTAGCTTTCTCTCTCTTCGTACTATACTTTGTGTCATATTTTTGCGGTTTTTAGAAAAAAAAAATATGGTTCAGAACAGATTAACCGTATTTACATTGAACCTTATGGGGAAATTTGACTCGGGTCGTGACCAGAAATCGGTTGGCGACCAAATTTGGGGTCAGAACGGATTAACCGTATTTACATTGAACCTTATGGGAAAATTTGATTCGGTTCACGACCATTTCGGGTCGCGACCAGAGTCGCGGAACGAATTAAGTTCGTGAACCGAGGTACCACTGTATTTCAAGTGTTTGGCTCACAAGGGGAAACCAAAATGTCAGCGGCAAAAGTAAGACCCCATTGGGGCTTCTTAAACTGCATAGTTTAACATAAATAGCTAAATTATACACTGTTCTTGGTTAAGACTAGCAGCTGTTTCTTCTTGAATGAGCATAGTAAGACAGTGATTTCTTTATAACACTCTTTTGCCTTTGCTAACTGTGATCACCCAAGGAGAAAACGACATAGTTACCTTACGGACAATGCTTTGGAAACATGCACTCTTGCTTAATAATACTTATTGGTCACAGTTAACAACTGGGCCAGTAAGACTTTTTAAAGCAGCCAGTCCTGGTGAGCAAAAGCTAGATTTGTAGAATATATGGAAAGTATTCCTGAAGTCAGAACTGTATACGCAAAGAAACAGCAAGGAGGACATACAGTATATGATTTGCTTTGCAATATTGTCAGTAGGTTGTGCCAGATTTCAAAGAAATGGTTTGTCCACTGCAGTGGCTCCCCAAATTGCAATGAAGCTCCCATATAGCTAGAGAACATCCCACAATCACCTCTCCACCTCTGTTGGTAAATACATAGTCATCATTTGTTTCTGTCTTATACCATAATGTAAAAAAACCAAGCTGTTTCAAGGGGCCAACTGACTTGGCTTGCCTCAGGTCACCAGAAATAAAAGTTCATATGAAGTACAAAAGTAAAATCAAGGGACAAGCATGGTAACTGGTTGAACCAGGAAGCCAACATTGTTTCATCAACATATTTGCCTCAAACCACAGTTTTTGAAAGCTGAGTTCTCAGAGCCTTACCTGTCAGGTTCCCAGGTCCAGGATCTGACTGTAAATCTCAATCCTCCCATTGCCAGTTGGGGGTACAATTCTCTCTTCTTCCCACCTTTCCCAGGACTCTTTCATGTCCTTAAAACTAAGTGGTGTTAACTGTTGGAATAATTGTGTCTTCTAATTGTGGCTCTTGGATGTTTCCCACACTACCTGCTCAAGAAGACCTAGATCCTTTTTTATGGGCAGATGATAAGTTTGGCTCTGAATTATACCTACTGGGTTTTTACTGATTTACTCTTCTATTCCCGGTGGTCCCTACGCAGCCTGTATGATTTGTCACTAATCAAGCTAATTATACTGGACTCCATGTAAAATACCAAATCTTAGCTTGCCTGCCTAGGAGTGAAAACTGAGAAGAGGTCAAGTGTCTGACAGACTTCTCACTCTTTTATGATAAAAAAAAAATCACCTATTTCTCTATCTGCTGCCAATATATAAACAATACAAAAATTATAGCTAAATAAAAATATACTTTCTCTTGCATATAGCTGATGAATCTTTCTTTTAAATGTTTCCCAAGTGCAAAATAATTCACAGCATAGAATGCAGAAGTGATTACTAATGTAGAATCAATAGATATTGCTATTTGATTTTATTATCATTGAATAGTTTCCCAAAGTATTGTAGTCATTTGATTTCTTCTTGTCTTACTATCAATTAACCGTGTGCAGATTCTACCAGTTTGAAAGAGTGAAGAACTTCAGCTTTCTTGACTTCTTACTCTTGAAAATGCTACTTTTACTGGGTTTTGCAATCTACTTTTCATGAATATACCCAATATAGTGACTTATGCCAGCTTCCGACTTATACTAGTATCATCCAACCATTACTGTTATTTTGGCATAACAATAGTTGGATGACTGAAGAAGACAGTATAAATTACTAGTAGGGAAATTACTATAAAATTAATTCAATATCTTCTCTTAGGTGCCATGTTATGTAAAACATGTCAAAATATGTTTTACTTTATATTCAATATGAATATAGAACAAAACTAGGTAGAACCTTGCAACACAATAGGTATAAAACAGAGCAGAAGTCTCCTGCCACCATCTTTTAAAATCAGCAGCAATACAATATGCTTTTTTTGATTCTCATATAAGGTGTCTATTCCAGGATGCTAGGATATTGAAAGTTGCAGGTAAGTACATGAGCAGCATAGAAGCTTGGTATCTTCTAGATGTGATAGACTATAATTCTTAAATTCTTAGCCAACATGTCCTTGATGACTGAGAATTTGAGAGTTATAGTTCAGTCACTTGAAGGCCACCCATTTTAGGGTGAATCAGTAGGGCAGCCTGGTGAATGACCTTGACAAGGATCATCAAGGCTGATTTCCTGCATCAGAAGTCAGACTCTAACAGGGTAATGTAATCCAGAATAATTCATGTCCTCCAAAAATGTCTCAGATTAGGCCCCCAGTATTTGCTTCAGCAATCTATATGCTACTAAAACTCTCATCGTGTTTATCTGTTTATGTTTGTACCCTCCAGTTAGCCCAAACAGAGCATTATACCACAACAATTTTAGAATCAAGGTACCTAAAATCTGCTAACTTAAAGAATGCATAAAAAATCTGGGACCCATTACTCCTCTGGAATTGAAATTTCCACAATGTTCAGACCAGTTTTATTTACAAAGTTGTGGCTGTTGCAGCATCCCCACAATCACGTGATCATCATTTACAGTGCTCCCTGCCAGCTTCCCACAAGCAAAGTCAATGGGGAAGCCAGCAGGAAGTTGGAAGTCTTTCCCACTCCCACTGCTTTTTTGCTCACCCATGGTCATTCTGCTTATTTAGGTAAGTAAATATTGACTTATTATTGAAGTTCATTTGCCACTACAATTATTTTTCTATTTATGATATATACACTTCTTAAACAATCATGGGACCATCCAGCATGGGGGTAAAAAAAAATATGGTCAGCCTAAAATTTAATGTTTATTCTGGTCATATCAGACTGTGACCCAACAAGTCACAGGATTGTCTAGTGTGAACTAAAAAGGAGGGACAAGAGACTAGATCAGAGATTAAAATTCATATGGGTCCAAGGAGATATTTTTCAGGAGCAATCAGGAAAGTCAAGGTTGCCTCCTATTCTACTTCACCACTTCACAAATCTAACCACCATTTTTGTCAGATTTTCCTAGCAATAGTGAGGACTGGAGAAGAATAGCAAAGGAACCTTTCTCTTTGAGCTCAGATTCATAAATTGTATTAGGGAAAGGTTGAACTGAGAACCCAAGAATCACAGCAAGCAATTTTGTTTTCAAATATGGGACCTCCTTTTAAGCAATTCACAGATTCTGGCTTTATTCCTACTGCACTTGCAGTGTAACAAGGAAGATGCCACTTTCTTCTGAGCAGGTAAACCAGTCTGCCCTTGGGTTTTGCTTATATAACAGTTGCTAGCCACATTATCAGTATGACAATCCTTTTTTTCCATTCATTTAGCTAGATATTATTAGCTAACCTAGGAAGGAGACCTAAACTTTTAAAGGTCCTGACAATATTCTCAAGTTCTGATAACTGAATTACCTAACATGAAAATGTTCTTACTGAAAATGCTTCATTCTCAGCCATAAAATGTGTGATGGTACAAGTTTAAAATGGCATGTTTTACCCCAGGAGGTAACTCCAGTGGACTTGAGCTCCTACAGGACATCTGTTGGATGCTTATATCAAGTAACCAAATGCTCCAGCTCATTCTGCCACAACCAAGAAGAGGGGATTTCCTTCACTGTAAAAGGAATGTGCATTCCCATACTTGCCTTCTGTCCTCTGTTCTCCTACTGGAGGAAAACCTTTGTGATGTAGCCTGACTCCCTGATATGCACCCTGCCTTTCAAGCTTGTCAATGAAAAACAACAGCACGTGAAATGAATGCACTGGATGAGCAGGCCAGATTTAACCCTCCAGATCACCAAGCCAGATTTACCTTCCATAATAGGGCTCTGTGTGCCATCAATTGTTCTCGCTAGCCGCAAATCTTTACCACAGGTCTGTTCTCCGTGGGTTCTGAAGACTTGTCTTTATTAACTGTTAAAAGGCTGGCATGAATCTGCTTTTGTTGAAGCATCTGGAATGTACTGTTGTACTCTCAAACCATGAATCAAGGGACAGAAAGTGTCTGTGTGCAGAGGGCTAAAACCTTCTCAAGAGGTGAGTTTGAAGTTACTAAGTTCACAATGCTGCAGATTAGGTTTTTAATTACATATTCCAATAATGATTACTATGGTATAGGTTGCTCTCTTTATTAGTTTGCATATAGTTTCATACTTTTCAATATTAACATGTCTGTATTTTAGAAGAAAATGAAATGTTAAACAGAAAGCTTTGAACGAATTTAAATGTTTCACACTCTCTTCCCATGTTCCAAATCCCTTTAGCAAAGCACCATCCTGTCAGTCGCAAATGAGAAGACAGAAATACATTCTTTGCATGCTCAGGAGCTCACCACTTGGGTGCTTCTCCGCAGGTAAAAAGGAAAGAAATTTGAGCAGGTTAGAGGAAGGTAGAAGAAAGAAAACAGCTTTTTCGTTAGCTCAGCAGAGCTGATCAGTTGGCTTTGAAGCGGTAGCAAATTATTCATTAATATACAATTCTTTATTACTGCTAGAAAAGAGACTTTGGCATCAGGTGCCAAAATACACTTGGCTATCATATTTTGTAGAGATGGAGAACATGCATTTGTTGTTCCTCCCCAGGCCAAAAAAAAAAAAGAATGCCTGCCAGAACAGCATCCAGTTCAGCTAGGATGTAAGATTTTATACACAAAGTACATAGCAAAAAAGTTCCACAACGTTACTGAATGTATAGGAGTCATCATACTGCAACAGCCCTAGTGCTCAGCTGGCATTCCATATTCTCTTCAGTGTGTGTGATTTCACCATATGATACACAGAATAGCACGTTGGTGCCATTTAGTATTGTCTCCTCAGTTTGCTTGAGGCTAATTCCAGTGGTTTGGATCAGATGGGTCTTTCTCTCTCTCTGTCTCTCCCTTGGTTAACTGTACTTCCAAGGTCCACGACAAAGGCCAGTTTTGATGAAGGACAGCTAGATTGTTTCTGCTCTTTCACAACAGATGTTTGCAAGAAATGTACCATGATGCTTGATGGGGAAATAATGATACTTGGAAAAGCAGAAGGTATAGCAGCTGTTGAGCTTAGTAGGAGCAGGAATCTGGCAGTATGAAAATCAAAGCTAGTTTCCCCTTGTGCCTGAAATCTAACAAAAAATAGTGGCACATGAAAGAAAGGATGGGGTTGCAACTGCTGGTTGAAATACGGTAGCATGTAGCCTTGCCATATTTTCCCAATAAATGCTCGTGCCCCATTGCCCTGCTTCTTCTGGTGGCCAAATTAATAAATCTACCAAATGATTTAATACAGGTAATCCAGAAGTGCCTTACTGTCTGAAGATTTTACACTGAAAAAGATTGTGTGGTTACACAATACAATGAATGCAAGAGAATACAGGTGGCAATTCTTCTCCTAAGAATGAATCGAGGAATTTTTCTGCCCACATTACCTCTTGACATCAAGCAAGACCTCAACACTAGCAACTGACAAAAGAAAAAGAAAGAAAAATTGAACGATGATGCCATTTTACTATGGTGGAAGACCAAAATAAAAAACGTGTCACTGCTAAGATAAACTGAATCTCAATCATCAAAGAACAATGTCACTTTTTGTGAGATGGGCGGCCACATAAATAAATGTAAGAAATAAATAAATAAAATGTTTCTACTCTGAAATAAAGTTGTATCTTAACTTCCACTGTTTAAAACTCTACATCTGCACCTTTGTAGAGGTGTACTTTATATGTAGCCTTCTGATTCAGCAGTAACCAAATGAGAAATGTTATGGAAAGCTTTATGTGCTAACCCTACTCCACTGGGCTGTTCATGTGAGATGCCCCTCCTACCCCCAAACTAAGCAAAAGCAAGCTTTCCATGGTTGAGCTATTCAAGACTACTAACTTATATGAATACAATGCTTTTTGATGTTTCCCTTAGCAGATATTTCTTCCATGAGCAGAAAGAACTTTACTTAATTGATGTAAACTATAGTGGTTTTGATCCTACGTTAAACTGAGGAGTTCACAGGAGAAAAATGTCCTATCTTCTCTGCTACCTACAGTTTACCAGTATCACTCTAATATTGCTGTAGGATCAGGTCTTCTGAAGAAACTGAGATGGATTGCTAGGATTGATTGAAGTTGCTAGGATTCAGCAATGACTGGATGGATGGATGGATGGATGGATGGATGGATGGATGGATGGATGGATATATACATATATACATATTCATTCATATTCATTAAGGAAATGCATACAGTGCAATTCCTTTTCCCTAGCTCAAGCTCTCATAGGCTTCATCCTACATTGTTCAGGGGGGTCCCAACTACTCAGAAGAGGATGGAAGGAAGAGGATCACAAGCAGCTATAGGCAGCTGGAGGTGAAGGGAATCCAGGCTACAGTGCACTACCTTTTTCTTTCTTTAGACTTATTACTAAATATCCCATTCTGGGGGCAAGGGGGAGACAAGCAAAACATGCATATGGCACTCCCCATTATTGCTACTTCCAACTGATTCTAGCAGTGGAATAGGCCGAAGCATCAGAAATAAAAGTGTATTTTTTACTTGCAATATGTGAGCATAAGCAGAATCATGGTGGGTCAGATGAAAAGCCTATCATGTCTCATTTTCTCTCCTCCTATTTGCTAACATGCTATTCCAGGAAGTCCACAAAACTACAGGAGCCCACCCTGAACTAAATCCATTGAAATCCTTTTCTCCACAAATTCATCTGATATCAGAGCCATCCAGATTAACATTTTATGGTAAGGATTTCAATTGTTACGAATATGATCTTACCAAATGAACTTAGATGTTAATATTATCCACTTTCTCCCTGTTGTACATCGTTTTAACATCTCTTACCATGTCACTTTATTGATTAGATAAAAAAGCCCCAAATATTTAAATGTTTTCTCAGAAGAAATGCTTCAGTCCCCTGACCATTCAACTACATTCTTCTCCAGGTCTATACTATTCTATCTGAGTACAATGATCAGAGCTTAATAGTATGTAAAATCAAATGCGCTTTATTTTGATTCATTTTCTTATAATTCCCAAACTGAAATTTATTTTTTTGCCTCAGCAGCAGTATACGAGGTTGACTTTTTAACTGAACAATGTTAAGATCATTTTCCTAGTCAGCCACTAACAGCTCTGATTCTATCAACATGTATCTGAAATTAATAACCATTTTGCTCCTGGTTACATAATCATTAAACTGTAACGCAATGCCTATTCTCCTGGTTTGGAGATATCCAATTAGATCTCTGCTGTTCCTTTAAGCATCATGAACAAACTTGGTCCCCTCATTATTTGCTCCTTATCCCTGATTATTAACCTTGAAATAAAGTACTGCATGTTTAAAATTTAGTGAATCAGGCCCTTCACGATGAAAGCATTTATAATTACAGCTTTCAGCCTTGAACAGCTAAAGTTCCCTTTATTATGAGTAGAATTTGCTGAAAGATATTTTTAAAAATCACAGCATGATTTTCAGTCAGTATGGTTTGCATCATGATGTTTTGTCAATATAACTCTATGTCACTGGGAACTGAGCTGAAATAGTCACTGAGAACTGTTGCATACCACTAGTTTTGACTATTACCCAGAAATTATAATGCCAGTCATATAAGCCTGACTTTTTAGAACTTCTACTGTAGTTTTCAAAGAAGCATCACCCATATGATAAAGTGCATCAATGATTATTACATCTAGAACTCAAGCATTAAATCTTGGGAAAGAAGTGTGCATTTCCACTTTAGCGATCAAGAAAAAAGTATGCGCGTGATATATGCATAGATTTGCTGAACTCTACAGATTTCTACACAAATGTCTGTGTTTAATCAGTGATGAAGAATACAATCTGAAGCATTCTCTAGCAAGACATGCACAAGATACCTACTCTTCTTACCTTTGCAGATAAGAGCAGGTTGGTGGAACATGGTACTTAAGCTATAATACTTCAAGAAACAAATAGATACCTGATTCAAATTGCTACATTAGGGTAGTTCCACAGAGACAATCTCTTATGGAATTATTTTTCAATTTTGGGCATCCCCAGGGAAGACAGGGAAAGGGCAAATAACATGTGTATCAAGACATCCTCATACTAGCATTATGACTATGTATGTCAGGATTAGCCCAGGAAACTCCAGGAGACAATACAGATTCAACCCAGCAAGGTTTATTGGCTCAACTCCCGTTACAGAATCTTCTCAGGCTGAGAGCAATTCCCAGGGTCACCCCACAAACATCCTCTGCATTCCTTAGGGAGGGGCCAGTCTCATTCTCTTATCTCGTGTTCGTTCTTCTGGGGATGAGAGTCCATGTTTCACACCCTTACTCCACACTCCCACAATGTACTTGTATCAGATGTAAATTACATAATTTATGCACGTGTCATTTGATGTAATTGAGGTTTGTAACAGATACTTCCGTTTTCAAAAGGCAACTTCTGAACAAGTTAAACATGCAGACGAATATGTTAATCATGAGAAATATCACACAGTCCGGGGTAAAAAGATATACTGCAACATTTCAGATATATTTGTTTTTACTGTAATTATAAAAACACAGTAGAATACATAATCAAACATCCATGGCCACCGCTAAGCAAAGACTAATGTAATGCAAAGCACTTTTTCACAACTATGTTTATTTTTGAATGATATTTATTATGTTAATGTCAAGAGCACCACATTTGTGGTTTTAATTCTGCTGATCTGTAAGATTACTTTGTGCTATATATGGATACCTATAGTATCTCTACCTATGGTATTGCTAGAGTTTCTTATACATAATACCATAGTATAAACACTTCTTTTTTAATTTACCTATTTTAAAAAATACCGTTCCATTTCCATGAAACTGATTTTTATTTTACATTTCCTTCCATTATATTTTATAACTTACATCTGAGTCACAGGACCCAATTCAACTTCTCTTTGTTGAACTGGATCAGCCCTCCCATTAAGTAGAGATAGATGTTTCAAATATTGAGGGCCTGGGAGTGAAAAGTTCATAGAAACATTTCATTGATTTCATATAACCCTTCCTACAGCCCCTAAGGTTACAGAGTGCAAATTGTCAAACAATGGCAGATTGTAAGGACTACTTTGGTCAGGTAAGGGAATAAGGAAATTTAATTGTACATATCCAATTAAACTTCTCTGTGCTATTATCTGATTACACTTTGTGGTTGCCAAGCTGCAGAAACAGATAGTTTCTGTAGCCAAAGATTAATTCATTTTCAGAAACATATTTTTATTTATACTTTTATTTTAGTCTGGAGTAATTTTGAATGTTGATCCAAGTAAGCATGTGTGCTATTTTTAAATCAGTACAACACAAACACACTCTTGAAAAATTGCAATTAGTCTTTCTTGTTACTGAAAGAATCCTTTTTCCATAGCCAAGATCTATAATACATATTAAACAGATATCTCTGGCATGCAAATTTTCCACCACATTCTAGTGCAATTAAAGTTTTGAATTGTCCTGACATCTTAATCTTGAAAACTGCTGCTTTTAGGGGATTTGTCAACATTTCTAAAATATGTCTTCTTTATGTCCCGCAATGACCCCAAGGGTAGTTTCATAAGGGCCATTAAGAAAGCTTTCAATTAAGCCTGGATTTTGAATAGAAGAGGCAGCATTTTTAACTTAAATGTACATTCCAGTCGATAAAAAATAAAGACTGCTGTACCAGAGATCCATGAGAAAAATAAATAAATAAATAAGCCAAATGCTACTTTTATTAGAACCAAGCAAAAGATTGGAAATGCATTCAAGCTTTCATGCCCTCTAGAATTTTTCGTCAGGATTTATGTACAAGAAGAAGGAATGAAGATAGCCTCAAAGCAAAGAGAAAGAAATCTCAGTATCTGGGCTATTGCTTTCTCCCACATTTGCTTTCTACTTTTTGTTCCATTTATGAAGAAATATGCAACTTTTGCCAAGTTCTTATTTTACAAGTGAAATGAAGAACTTTCCTGCCTACTCCTTGTCTAATGGCACAATCTACTGAACTCATCTTCCCCAAATCACGTTAAAATGATCCTGGGTTGTACAAAAGCAGAGTTCATATTTTGGAGAAGCTTATTTGGGAGAGTTTCCACGTAAATTGACCTTGATCCCAGGGGAGAGAGGGGGGAAAAAAACCTCTTCAGCTTTTTCTATTTTCCTCCTTTTCAACACAAACATCCTTCTCTTGATATCACTTAAAACCAAACTCCAGTATTCAAACTGTGGGTATACATTGTAAAATGGGCTAAGAACTTTGGTTATAACATACAAATGGATCAATGGGAAGGAATGTGGGTAAAAGGACTGAAATTTACACTGTGTTATAATTTAAGAGAGAATGTTTATAAAATTAGGTACTGTTGGTATAAGACACCAGAGAAACTATCTAAGATGTATAAAGGTACATCTGGTCAATGTTGGAAATGTGAAAAACATGAAAAGACATTTTACCATGCATGGTGGACCTGTGAAAAAGCAAAAAAAAAAAAAAAAAATGGACATAAATACATATGATGATACAGAGAAATTTAATTTTAATTTTAATGTTTAGGATGAAACCAGAACTTTTTGTATTAGGACGTATGGTTAATCAATTAGAAAAGACTTATGGAAGACTGATTTGATATATGGTAACTGCAGCAAGATTGTTATATGCTGTGGGGATATGGGAAGATAGAGGCCAGAGTCAAGGAGTGAAAAATATTCTTTCGTCTCCTGAGCCGCGGGGGAGAGATAAGAGGATGAGGCTGGCACCTCCCTGAGGAATGCAAGCGGTATTTACTGGTTGACCCTGGGAACTATTTCCAGTCTGGGAAGATTTTCTGCATAGAGGTAGCAGCTAATAAACCCTGCTTGATTGAATCTGCATGGTCTCCTGGAGTTCCTTGGGCTGAACCTGACATATGCACAATGATGGAGAAATACTGAAACACATGTAGTCCTTTATCTACAACTGTTTGTTCAGCGACTATTCGAAGTTATGACAGAGCTGAACAAATGGTGGTTACAACCAGTCCTCGGAGTTCCAGCCATCCAAGCACCCCTGCAGTCACATGATCGCGATCTGGCCCTTGGTAACCGATTTGCACTTACGACCAGTTGCAGCACCCCGTGATCATGTGATCGCCATTTGCAATCTTCCCTGCTGGCTTCCCCAGAAAGTCAATGGGGAAACTGGCAGAGAAGGTCACAAGTCACTGGGGTAAATCCCCCCCACCTGCTCACCTTCCCCAAGTCCCTCTGTGCTCATTCTATGCCAGCAACTCTTACACCCCCGCAAACCCTCCCCGACCCTTGCCATGCCTCCCTCACACCCTTGCAACCCCCTCACACCCTTGCACATTCTCCCTGACCCACCTTGCACCTCTCATGCACCCCCTTGTGCACCCTCTCTGACTACCACCTCTTGTGTACCCCCTTGCACCCTCACGCTCCCTCCTCGACTGGCACCTTTCACTCACCGCCTCGCACTCTTGTCAATCCACCCTGCACCTCTCGCATACCACTTTGCACCCTCCCCAACCTGCACCTCTTGTGCACTCCCTTGCACCCTCCCCAACCCTCCCCCACACCCCAATGCACCCCCTCGCTCTCTTTCCCACTTTCATTTTGGGTTGCTTTCTCTTCACCACTATATCTCATATTTTAGGGTTGTGAGCAGTCCAGACTTGATGTGGAATGGGAAGGTGGGCTGTAACTTAAAGAAAAATAACCCTACATCTCTTAAAGCACTGTCAATTTGTTTGTCAACCATCAAAGGGAAAAATGTTCTAATTTATTTGTATTAGAGATGATGAAAACTGATCAAGGCAGTTTATAAAAAAGATAATACAATAACATACATATTAAAATGCAATGAAAGAAGTAGCATAAAATTGTTTCAGCATTACTTCAAAATATGCATTTCAACAAGAATCAAAACAATAAAATATAAGCCGGTAGCCCTGAAAGCATATTGAAGAATCCAGATCCTGAAGGCTGTTTAATAAATAATCAAGGAAGGAGTCAGACATATTTTTGTACAAGGGGATGCTGTAAGGATGGAATGATACCTAAAATTTTCACTGCTCTTTAAATGTGCCACCTCCTCTACCTCTCTCGCATTCTCACACACCTAGGATTAGTTGTAAACAGTTTCCATAGTTGCGGTTAAGATTTCAATTTACCTTGAGCCACAGCAATTCTGTTTTTACAAATTAACCACTCACTGTGCATCCTAAAAGACAGAACACATCTATTAATTTGACCTAGTGCTAGGTGAGAAAACACTTACTATGTAATGTTTGTGGATGTGTGCCTTCAAGTCAGTGTCCCTGCAGTTTTCTTGGCAAGATTTCAGAAGTGGTTTGCCATTGCTTCCTCACCAGGGCTGAGAGAGAGTGACTAGCCCAAAGTCATGCCGCTGGCTTCGTACCTAAGATGGGACTAGGACTCAGTCTTCTGGTTTCTAGCCTGGTGCCTTATCCACTACACCATACTGGTTCTCTATTCTATGACAGAAACTTTCAAAAAGAGCAAGGACTATGTCAATGTTTGAATTTGTATCTCTAGCACAGAAGATTCTGCCTAGCTGGAATGGTCTGGATTAGAAAATCACTGTTAGGTACATGCCAGTCCAACATTCTGCTGAATATGAAAAATGGCAGACAATGTTTTTGCAGTTACAGCTTGTTCAGTAGAAAACAGGGTTTGCGTCTGCATGTTGTTTTCTAGAAGCCTGTAGCAATCAACCATGCACTTGCTCCAAGGGACAGACTGGCAAGTGCTGAATTGACTTCTAAATAGAGAGCGAGTTGAGAGTACATTTACAGGATGACGTCTTGTTGAATGAACTGAGAAAATGATTAAAGGGGGGTGGGGAAGGCTATTCCTGAAAAAGTTCCATTTTACTACTTTAATAACAGGAATATAGGCATCTCTCACATTTCCTGTTCAAAAGAAAAAATGATCACACACAAAAAAGGAATAAGAACTATGCCTTCAACAAAGAATGGAATCATTAACTGTGCCAGATGCCTGACAAACATCCCATGGAATCTTAGAGTGTGAAGATGACCTCGAGGTCATCTAGTGTAGCCCCCTTGGTTAGTGCAGAATCTATAATGCAGGACTGGATACAATTTTTCTGATAGAGGCTCATCTAGGTCTTTTTCCATATACAACTCTCATAAAACACTGCACTGGGGTGACTGCATTCAACTTGGTCCATCACATGTTACAGCAATTTGAAAAAAACTGTCTGGCCAGTAACAAGAAAACAAGAATCAACTTTTCTTCCTTTTTAAGATCTAACTAGCAAGTGACATGCAGTGACAGTATGCATATAATAATATCACAGCAGAAAGAATATTTCCCAAATGTTGTGTTACAGGTTAGTCTTTATACCAGCATAGGCATTTCAAGAACTCAAACTTTCTTTTTCTAACATGGTTAGATCTTGCCAATGTTTCTACATATTATTATTCTATATAATTATATATATATATATATAATTAAAAATAACCAGACCACCTCCCTACACAAGACAAAAATTGTTTTTTTTTTTAAACAAATGTGATGGCCAATTCATTTTCAATTGTATCCTTTCCCCAGCAGTTCTGTGTGTGCTAATTGGTATCAATAACACAAAAATGTATTAGTTGGGCAAATGCCAGATCATATTACTTTTGCTACTTTTATGTATCAAAACAACATTTTAGTTTTAATTATTGCCAGAAATACCACATAATGTGATGCCACCAGCATATCCTGCTACACACCCAGTAAAGTTACCAACTGAGCTGTGAAGGGAAGCCAAGCAAGTGAGAATATGCAAATGAGTCCTCATCAAAATGTTCCCCATTTACAAGAGGTAAAAATATTTCCTCAGATTTTCCTCAAAGCTTAAACTTAATAGTAAGCTGTGGATGTACTATGCACACAAGTGTTTTCAGCCTGAACAAGAGCTTACTTGCTCTGCATGTACCTCTAGTTTTTATTTGAGATGTGTGACACAGATATAGTTAGGGCTGTTTTCGTTTCATCTGTTAGTCTGATACAATGCGTGGGTGTACACGGCCTGGCAGAACGGAGCATGTATTTATAGTAGGTGAAACGGAATGATTTCTGAGGATACTACCCACTTATTACTTGGCCCTCCTCTTCCATTTCCTCTGAGCTATGCCTTACATTCATTGTTCTCCATTCTTGCTATTTCAGATGCCTTCCTAGATGCGGCCTAACAGCCACAAGGATGATGATGATGATGATGATGATAACAACGATGATCATTAATAGTACCATTTAGCCTATGATTGCTGATGTTCATTACAATTTCAGAATCAGAATACTGTTTTCCGCAGCACAACATTAAAACTTAAAACCAGGGGGAAAATATGCCTTTTGCTAACTTCAAAACTTGAAAAGCTGTGACAAAAACTGGTTGGTTACTGTAAGAAAATAGAATGACTTGTTTGCACCCTCATGTAAGTGTAAACAGGTATAGCATATTTTTGATCCATCAAGCATGTACCTTTGCCTTCGAAAACAAAACAAAAACAGTTCAGCAATACCATGTAATAGCTGTTTCAATGCAGCTGGACAAATGAGCAGAAGTCAGCAGAAATCATTTCATATAGCAAGAGGAAGAGAAGGAATTATGTATTTTCATCTCCCTGCCCTTATAGCAAGCCTACAGGCTAGGAGAAAGGTCATTTTGTAGGATATGTAGATTAACTTCCTTCAAATTGGTGCTCTTTATGTGCTAGACTACAATTCTCATAATTTTAACTACAGGTCCAATACGTTTGAGGTAGCAAAGTTGGGGATGTGAACTAGCTAAAATTATACATTAAACATGTGAGAAACAGAGAATTCTGTTTCCTGAACAGTTGCCTTTCTTTACACATGGCTTGGGCCAAGCCACTGTAGTAAGGGGAATTTCCTATGCATGATTATTGAATAAGGCACAATTGGTGTATTTGCACTATTTAGACTGATTTGTTTTGCAGGTTAGAACATCCCTTAGTTGAGCTGTTGTAATAGTATCTTTAGAATTGGAGAGAGATTGTAACTAACTGGACATTCCTCCATTACCAGTTAAGGAACAGCCTCTTTCCACAAAGCCATGAAGTGACTGACACACCCTAGGAGATAAACTGAATTCTAAGGAGAGAAAACAATTCAGTTGCTCAGATTTTTGTAACTTGTTCATTTTTAAAAAAAAAAAAAAATCTTGATGGAGAACCTCTAGAAGAATCCTGCTTTTATGGAGGTAGGATGGCCAAATGTTTGATATCTATGCCACCAAAGTGTGCTCATTCCTGAGGGAGAAAACTGCAGTAAAGGGCAATGGAAGAGCATGAGCTCCTTTGGTTATCAACAGCTAGCTAATGCTGAAAAGGTGGTGCAAAGACAGAAGATAAGCAATGAGCTGTCAATGGTACTCTGCTGATAGATGATTACAGCATCAGTGGTGCAGTATATGGAAGCAGGACTTCCATCACTCACCCACTAGAGCACAGGGGGAGGGACTGAGGAAGGTCCTAGTAGCTGTACATGACATTTACAAGCCTTTCTATTCAAGGAGGAAGCCAGGGGGGAGGGACTTTATCTGACTATCAAAGATCTGTCCCTGCCCCCTTCTACCAAAGTTTAGAACCTGAAATGTTCACTAGCATTTTCAACTAATCACCATCAATGGTTTCCTCCAAACTGAGAACCATGGACACTACTTACTTTGGTCAGAATTAGGATCATAAAGAAAAGAAAAGTTGGCTTCTATCTTTAAACTAGCTGGAGGACCTCTTCTGGCCATAACTAGATGCTAAACTTTCTGAAACTCTTCTTGAACTGTGCCCTCTGCTTTAAGAATGCCTCGTAGACTCACTCTGCCAGATTCACACTGGCTTTCTGTCTGATTTGTTAAGCATGCTCCCAAAAGAATAAAAACTTTGCGACATATAATTTAGGCCTCTGTTCTTTACGGCAATTTTTTCTCTAAACTGTACTGCAGCCTCTTGCAAAGTATGTGTGTACGTGCATGTGTGTGTGCTGATGACACAAACACACACCCAAGCATATATGGAAGTGCATCCTTAAATAAGTAGGTCAAATCCTACATCCCCTAGCACTGATATCTGGGAGGGGATCCAATATAAAAGAAATCCATTCATTCTTTATTCTGTTGACATAAAATATATATTCCCATCAGAACTGGCATCTTCCACAGGGACAAAATGTGCAGTTTTCAAAATGAATACTACATTTGATCTTAGTGAAAAGGTTGAGAAGCAATACAGCTGTTGTCCATCAGAAAGCAAATTATTTTTAAAAAAACATATTTTCCCATAGTTAAAAAAAAGGAAGAAAAAGAAGTTATGTGTAGCATTTAAGGAAACAAGTCTTAAGTACACTGTCCAAAAATAATTTTCTATATAATAAACGGCAGCGGCAATCAATCCAGGCAAGGTTGCAAGAACAGTCAGCCTTTTAAGGCCATATCTCACACATTTATTTTCACACTGAGAGGGGTTTTTTTCCTAAACACACATCAGAGCATATTATAGATCTTGCTTCCAAAAGCTAATGTTTTGCACTACAATTCTGTTCTCACCCAGAAGTAAGTCCAACTGAATCAAATGGGATATCCTTCCAAATACATAGCAGATAATTGCCCTGCTGCCAATTTGTGTTTTATAAACATGTGACTGTCTTCTGTCCTGCCCTCCCCACTCAGCACTTGGAGTTATTTGATTAAACACCAGCTTTTTATAATGTCAGGAAAAGTATTTTCAATAGGACAGAAACTGAAGTGGATCAGAGTGGAACCTAGACCAAGGAGGTGAGGAAAAGACAATGACTTCTATGTCCACTTATCTCACCTACTTGTGCAAAGAGAGCTTGGAACTTGTGCAAGAAGAGATTTTGTGAGGGATACTAACCAGCCACTATCTTTTTCTAGTTTCCTTGATTTTGTTTTGCAGGAAGAGAACTGCACAAGTGAATGAGACCCCACACATCCATATCCACACCCAGGACTGCTGGGGAAGAAAGAAGCTTTATTCTCCTCCCTCTCTGCAGTGAACTTGCTCTGAATCACTGATACCCAGCTTGTTGGCAGAAAATGGGCCAAGATATCAAGCCACCATGGATACAGAAATAGCAAGCAGGACCATTCATGACTTCTATCTGTTTTATAAGCTATCAGCCAGGAAACAGCATTTATGGCTGGGGCCTGCATGCCCAAAAAAAAAAAAAAAAAAGAGCTTAGAGCATTTAGCCACACAAGAAAAAAAAGTTGTTTTCAAGAAAAGGGAGAAACAGCCCCTTCCTGCAAACAAGCTTTAAGGATAAATAACTTTATTAACAAGCCAGTGAGTTGGGACTTCTATATTGTGTCTTAGTAGGCAGTACATGGAAATGTAGTCCCTGCCTACTGCCTTTCCAGACAGTGTCAGTGCTGGAAATTTTCAGGGGCTCATTGTAAATGCCCCCTTTTACATGCTTTTTCCAACTGGTATGGGAATCATGTCATTGGTTTTCTTTCTTTCCTTCTCTTTCTTTCTTTCTTTCTTTTCTTTCTTTCTTTCTGAAAAAATGCATTATACCTTCATTAAAACATAACAAATACAAACAAGTATCCAAGAGCGAGTAATAAACAGCAGTGATTCATAAAACATATAATTCAAGTATGGGAGAACATTTTTCTGAATATTATAATCCATAACCGGTTGCCAAACTCTACTGAACCAGTCAAAGCTTTTGTATCTCAAGCATATTTCAACCACTTGTCTTCTGTAAAAGGCATTGTTGGAAGTTTCCAATATTTGGCATATTTCATTTCTTAACAGTGACAGCATCTATACATTTTGCTGATCTTATAGTATTTAATAGGAAAATAATGGGATGGTAAGTAAAATGCAAGATATCGGATGCATCTTTAGATCTATCAGTTTGTTAAGCTTTTTCACATTGTTACCCACCACAAATGACAAAATGCTTCTTTGCTAAATTTCTTACATTTCCAAAAGTAATTTGGATATTTGGAATGGATTCCATGAATATTTGGAATCATGTGCCAAAATTTCTCCGCCCTGTTCTTAGAATTTTAAGTTTCCATAATTTGCAGTATCTTCTATAAAAGCAACAATGTACAATAATACCATACTCTTCCTGACATTCAGTCTCTAGTAAAATCATGACATTTGGACTCTATTCAGATGTCTGGTAACCAAAACAACATGGTCATTAAGAATATCTTGGAACAGCTCTTAACAGCGCAACCTATAACTGTTCTTCAGAAATATAAGAGGTGTTTTAGAGATGAAATTCATGTCTAGGGTGACTGTGTTAGCACACAACACTAAACCAGAATATAACCCTGTGTAAATGATCCACGAAGTTGGGTTCTTCCCTCTCCTCCACAGCAGCCACAAGGAAATTGGAAGCCTTTGCTTCTCTGTTCAACGAAGAACAGTTAGATATTTCATTTGGATACTACAGTTAGTACTAGCTAGAATTTAGGATAAAACAACAGGATTATAAACCACAATTAGAAATTGGTTGTATCTCTAAAGTGGGAGGGAGGCATATATATATTGATTACCTTCCAGGGAACACAGGCCGACAGTGAGGGAAGGTAGAGCTGAAACAAAATCAAAGCTATACTGTAGTGAATGGAGCCATCTCCCCTCTTCCTCTCTGTGTATGTCCACTGTCTTATGTAATACACTCATTCACACACTTGCATTCATCCATTCTTTCTCATAGACACACTCCTAATCCCACTCACAGCACACATATATAGATGCCTCCTGTGCACAATTATTAGGCTTCAAAACAAGCCTTCAATCTGCACAGGGGAAGTTTAAAAAAATTAAAAGCCAAATTGCTGCAGCAATTTGGGGAGGAAGGTTAGAGCAGATGGGAATGACAGGGTTGGCTAACTTTTCCCATCCCAGCTGCATTTCCCAGATGTCTTCCTCCCTTGTGATTTGTTTTCTAAAAAAGTTCTATCTTTGATTTTGCTGGAAGGCTTTTTACAAATGTAGCAGAACACAGAAGTGGGAGAAAAACCCTTGGTCTCTCAGAAAGAGATTTGGACCCACAAGCTTTCATATTTTCCTAAATCAAAGCAATTACTAGCCATCATTTAGGCAATTTCTCATTTATCAAGCACTTGTAAGTTTTAAAAAAATGAAAGGGAGTTGGGGAAGATCGTTGAATCTCATGGGCTGGGGAAATCATACAAGTTATGCTAAGTACTTTGTAAACCCAATCAATGGGGAGAGTGTTTATATGTGGCGCAGCAGCTTAATGACGCTGAAAGTTGCCGGCCAGAAATGGCTGAAAACTTCAGCGGTTCGAGTCCAGCCTCTTGCGTTAAACAAGGTGAGCTCTTGTTTCTCCACCCGCAGCTTCTGTCAACCCAACAGATCGAAAACTTACGTGAGTAGATAAATAGGTACTCTCACTCCAGTGGGAGGAAAAATGCTGGCAGCGCCTTGCACAGAGAGACGGGACCAGTGGCCGGTAAAGCGTGAAACCGCGCTCGCCCGAAAAACGGGGCGCGAAGCAACGGAAATCCTGCCTCCTGCACTCGCCAGCTGGGCTATGCTCTAGGAAGTAGGCTCTGGCAAAGACTACTTCCAAAAAACAAAAAGATACAATTGCCTTGAAAACCGCTAGGGGGCGGTCACTGCAGGGTCAGTAATGACTGAGAGCAGACAAAAAAAAAAAAAAATAGGTGTCTTGGCCCAGTTATAGATGAAGAAAGACAATTCCACTGGATTCTACAGTGATGTTTTCTTTAGAGAAGATTAAGCATGTGTCTGTGTCTCTTACAAAGTACAATGGTACCTCAGTTCACGAACTTAATTCGTTCCGCGACTCTGGTCGCGAACCAAATTGGTCGTGAACCGAATCAAATTTTCCCATAAGGTTCAATGTTAATCCGTTCTGACCCCTCCGAATTTGGTTGCCAACCGATTTTTGGTCGCGACCCAAGTCAAATTTCCCCATAAGGTTCAATGTAAATACGGTTAATCCATTCTGAACCATATGTTGTTGTTTTTTTAAACCACAAAAATATGACACAAAGTACAGTACGAAGAGAGAGAACACTAACCTTGCTCGAGGCGACTTCTGGCATGGAGGACAGGAAGGCGGGTGGGGAGGCGGTTATTGCTTGGAGGGAGAGTCCCCCTCCCTACAGGAAGCCACGACCACGTGTCACAGCAGGGAAAATGGCCACGGATCCTGTTCGTAACCCAATGCAGAGTTCGCGAACGGAGGCAAAATTTTGCAACCGGAGCTGTTCGTGAACCGAATTGTTCGTGAACAGAAGCGTTCGTGAACCGAGGTACCACTGTAAATACTTGGAATAAACCTGAGAATTATCATTTGGAGAAGAAAATGAAAAGAGCTTCTTTCCTGAGTGTTCTTCACCAAACCACAATCCAAAGGTTTCTTGGGCAGAGGGAATGGCAGCTCAGCCAGATGAATTAGACTTTTAATAGAGCCAAATGACTATTGGAGTATTTCTGAAAAGATAATCAGGGAGCATTCGTTATCAAGCAATTGCACTTTTCAGATTTCAAAGGTGAATTATTTTAATACGGAAATCTGCCCCTCCCCCCCCAATAAACACATTATTCTTTAGATATCATTTTTGGAAAAAGTAAAAAAAAACAAAACAAGAGAACAATATACTATGAGTAATATTCATTTATTTTCCCTCAAAACAAGTGATTTGTAAAGAATACCACTTCCCAGTTTGAATTCTGGTTCTGCAGCTTGACACAATTTCTAAAAAATTTAAAATAGCTTTCCCCAACCCAGTATTCTGCAGGCTTATTAGGACTACAGCTCCCAGGATTCCCTGTTGCCATGCCATATTGTCCCAGCACATCTGCAAGATACCAGGCTGGAGAAGCTCAAATGACACAACCCCTGCAGAAGTTGCAGCACCGTGAATAGTAGTCCTTTCAGCAGCAGTGCGCTACAATGTTATTCGTAGTATTTAAATATAATGGGCAGATTTATAGCATAGCAGCACACTCATAATGGAAATGTTGATTTATTTTTATTAGTAATTTTTCCCTGTGATGAATACCCCAGTTCCTCTAATAATTCTTATTAGGCCTACTACGTGTGTGTGCTCTGTCTCTTGAATGAATTTTCCTATTTTGAAATAAAAAATGAAAATACCTTGTCATTGACACAGATTAGATGGAGTTTATTTTCATCAACAAGTATTTGCAATTCTATTATTCCTTCACTTTGCATATAAAAGCATCCTATTCTGCCACTCTGCACACAGAGGAAATTATTTAATTACATATTGAAATGGACCCTACCAGGTATAATTAAATTGTGGCACACAGTTTATTGGGAGAAGGGAAAGAAACTGAACAAACTTCTAACTCAGGTAGCTTTTGGAATCTAGATAGCATATCTGTTGTGGTTAGAATGCTGGACCAGGGTAGAGAGACCTAGATTTCAATCTCTACAAAGCCATGAGGCTCATTGGTGACACACAGTCCATTATCTCTCAGCTATTGGGGTGTGGTAGAAAGACAAAGAACTATGTATACTGTCTTAATTTCACCGGAGGAAAGATGTCAATGAAATAAAGGCTTGTGAGCATAAGATCATTATCTCACAGCTCCTGCTTGAAGAATAGGTCAGAACACCCTTTGCACAGGTCCATCTATGATGCCAGTTGCGGCCACCACTACAGTGAGAGGCTCATAAGACAGTCACTCATGCCCTAGTCACCTCACAAATGGACTACTACTGCAATGTGCCCTACATGGGGCTGCCCTTGAAGATGACTTTGAAGCTATAGCTGGTCCAGAATACAGCAGCGCAGGCAGTGCTGGGCATGCCACAATACACCCATGATGCTTCATGAGCTACACTGCTTGCCAGTTGGCTTCCATGTGCAATTCAAGGTGTTGATTATCATCTACAAAACCCTTCATGGCACAGGGTCTGGTTTTTGGCTATCTCCAATACTTTCTGCCTGCCCAGTAAGAAAGGACAAACTGGGCAAGCTCCAGGTCCCCTCAATGAAGCAATGTAATTTACAGGATCTAGGAAGTATGCATTTTCTGTCATAGCACCTGCCTCTGGAACAACATCCCCCACCCACCCACCCACCCCGGAGATCCATATGGCTCCCACCCTGGAGTTGTTCCGAAAATCTTTGAAAACCTGGCTTTGCTCCCAAGCCTGAAGTTAGAATGTTGTCAAGCTTCTATCACTTTTTTTCTGGTATGCTGGGTTTGCTTTTCTGGATGTACATGAACTTTTTTCTTTCCATTTTACTGTTTCTAATTTTTAAAATGCAAGCTGCTCAGAGTCATGTGGGAGTCTGGCAGCCTCTAAATCCAAATAAATAAATAGACAAATACATGTGCAATGTATAGTGCTCATAAATAGTATGAGTATCCTACAGCTAACATATACTCCCATATGGTCTCAGTTCTGAACCAAGGTGACCGTAATTATTGCAGTGAGATCTCTGATATGTAGATATGTAAGTTAGTTAGCCTACAGTTTGGAGTTTGCTGTCCTTTTGGAGGCCTAGGCTGAGCCTCTCCTTCTTTTGATGCAAGTTTGAGATCTGGGGCAATCTAGTATGAGACCACCTGTTGGCTGGTCCTTCTTCCTTATCTAACAATAATAGTAGTAACAATAAAACCCTGTAAGGACTCTGCTTGGGCCTGAAGAACATCACTTTGAAGGCACAGTTTAAGGTTGGAATGAGAATAGATCAGGTATGTTCACCTTTGTACCTAAGAGCCATTATATCATCAATTAAGACAGGTTTGGGTAGAAGTACAGCCATATACACATACATACATATTAGATATTCCTAGAAAGAATAAAATAAAGTAAGATAAAAATTTGAAAATAAACAATAGTTTAGTAATGGCATGGACTGCTGATTCTGCTTAGCAGTGCAAATGATAGATCGAATATGCCTTGCAAACCAGAATTGCAAAATTGAAAATACAGAATTGTATTTTCATCCTGCCTTGCAGTTCTACTTGAAGGGCAAAGGAAATCCACAATGTGGCAGTTCAAGAGTTATTGTAAACCATCAGCTGTATTAAATAGTAATAGAACAATCCTGTCAGGCTTAGTTTGAGTGGGACGGGAGAAGGCTGTGCCATAAATACCAGTTGAATCTTAGCAAGCAAGAAGAAGAAGAAGAAAAAGAAAGCCTCTGAGCTTTCAGCATTTTCTATATCATCCAAGTGTGCTGGAAAGATTAACTGCGACCATTTACCTTCAGTAAATGATTATAATTGTTCTTCAACATAGAGGCTTTCCCCTCACAGGCATTTAGCCTGCTAATAAAATTGTAGAAAGGACTAAATAACTTGTATTTTATCAAACCAAATGTGGCCCCCTAGTAGACCAGCTTAAGTTGACTTCCTGGAGCTATAAAAAGAAGGGAAGGTTTCTCAAGTGCCTAGCAGACCACAATACATGGCTAATGGCCTTGTTCACATACTGCACAGTCCTGTTGATATACAACAGACAGTGAGAAAGCAGTATAGCCATTATGACATAGTGTTATATACAAACTAGGCCACCATGGTCTGTTCTTAAATGCTTTTGCATTTACACAAAATACTTAACCGTAACAGATGAGTTCACATTTAAGTTAAGGCAAAAATAAATATACTTACCTATAAAATAAAACTGGGAAGGATGCCCTTTGGTAAACACTAGACATTTTTTGTTGCATCCAATTCTTTCCAATTCCACTTCTTAAATTATTATTATTATTATTATTATTATTATTATTATTATTATTATTATTAAATTCACAGCAGAATAGTAAGGCAAAAAGCTAACCTGGTTACTTGGGAAGATGAAATACCAGAGGTATGAATAGAGAGAAGACCAGCAAAGAATAGATTTAGGTCCCAACTGAAACCATTCAAATGCACCATTGATGAACAACACCCTTGACTATTTTCCTCTCACCAGTTGTTGGCCTTCTAGCTTCCTAAGTGAAACAGATGATTAGCCATACCAAACCACATGACAGAGATGCAGACCAATAACCTGTCTCTGTAGCATACCAAGAATACAATGTTCCTCTGCATATATTTTGACATAATTACAGGTCTACATCATATCACCCACAACCTCATATAGTTCATTATCTGTTTCAACTCTTGATGTGATATGCCATTTGCTAGCAGTGATTACCATGGTCTATTTATGACAAACAGACCATCCTCTATGCAAAAGTCCATTACAAATCAGATACTAGGAATGGCAATATTAAGAAAGTAATGCAGAAATGCTTTAACTTCTCAGGAGGCTCCTTCACAGATATTAAGGTGGCAATTATTGAACAAAGAATCTTCCAAGATGCGATTCGATGCAAAAATGGCAAACCTTAAATTCATCAAGAGATTCAGTTCTACCTGTTCTAACTTGAACAGTGGCAGCTTGCTAAAAAATAAGTACCATTATCATCATCATCATCATCATCACCACCATCACCATCATCATAATCATCATCTATCAATCAGTTTATCAATATAAGAACTCAGTGTTACTATAGTGTTTTTTTATGAATATGTGTTAATACAGTTATCATTATCTGTATATTCTGCATTCCCCTCTAAACTCATCTCACTGTTTACAAGTCCTGTACCCATCCTCTTAGCATGGGTGTAGATGTATTTTAAACTCAGGATAACTTTATACATTCCTTGAAGAATTCTGCAGTTCGTAACAGCTTATGCTATAATAGACATGTTGACCTTCAAACTGCCACAAGGCACTTCATTGTTTAGTCTCAGTGTGTGTGACTTATGCTCTTTTGTGGACTTTGTTGCAGAAGAATAGTGTAACTGATAAGTTATTGGAGAACTGAAAATGATAGAGATCCGTTTTACCATCTACCCTAAAGTCCTATCACTCTGCTTTCCCAGAGCTGGTCTCTCCCACTGACTAGTAGTTTAAGCAATATCTCCCAGTTCAATGACTTCACACAACACCACTTGTTTGTGAGAGAGGGACTGAGGAAATGAAGAGAAACCTTTTTAAAACAAAACAAAACCGCACATAGCCTGGTACAGCCACTACTAATACAGTCTGTTTAAAATTGAGACCTAGCGCTGATCAAGCTATTTGCCTTAAAAGGGCAAAATATCTGTGGAAATAGCATGTTAAAAATGCAGGAAAAAGTAGAGTCAAGAGAGACAGAATTGCAATTGTGACTGTATCATTCCTTCATAAGGAAAAGGCTGGCTATGCAGATTTGCAGGTTCTTATAACCAGTAAGGATACAGCAAAAAATATTAATTACAGGACAATTAAAAAGCAAGGAATAATGTAATAACTGGAAGAAATATGTTGCTATTGATGTGTTGCACGGAGGATAGCACCGTCTATTTGTGAAAGGCGATGAACTTTGTGTGGGACTGCTTCATACCTAAATGTCCATAACTTCATTGCAGTGCCAACTGAATTGTATTTGTGGGTGAAACGTGGCATGCTTTTACAAAGTGACGTAACAATCATTGACCTCCCCTCCATGTTCTTCATTGTAGTTAATTTACAAGTGCAGCACCAAGTTCTGAAGTATGTGTTTATGTTTGTTTATGTTTATGGATAGTGTTTTCTATTTATGGAAGAGAGTACTGTATTGCATCCAAAATCTTAAGCGAGTGTCAAAATGTTGCTACGTTTTGAAGCTAAGAATACTTAATATCTTTTTTTTTCCAGAACACAAATAAGAGAATTAAAAGCCTTATAAGCCAATACCTAGAACACTAGAGAGTTGGAGCGCCCAAGAATTCACCCAGTTGACTGATGGTCTCCTTAATATTATAGCACACCGTGTGCCGTTTCTGGCAACAATTTCAAGATATTTACCTTCATATCATTATCCACAAAGGCTTAGTTCATACTGAGCTCATAAATGCTTGTCTGATATGTCCCAGAAAGTAAGTGAAAGTTGTATGAATAAATGTTTCCATTACATCTAGGAAAAATGGGCATTATGATAAAATCACACTAGAACTTTTATTTCTGGCATCTATTTTTTACGTGCAAGGTTTTTTGGTTTTGTGCTTTAATGGAGTAGTACAAACTGTACGGCCGTCACTGCGACTCTGAAGTAGTAAAATACAGTTTACTACTATTATAAGCAGTAGACTATAGAGATTTCTAAAAGCCTGGGAAATATTTCCAGTGTTCTTTTAACTTTGCAGTGCGTATAAGTGGAACATTTGGATCTGAGCATCTTTCTTATAATTGGCAGTTTTATAGAGGAGCAATGAAATTGTCAACATCAGCCTTACAATTTGCACAACTAGCTTTGAATGTTAAATGTGTGGAAGGAAAGGAGAGGACTGCTGTGCCATCAAGAAGACTTATCACAGATCCTTACATTTTTACACACATACCTAGACATCTCATGATTCCCTCTCAAGTTAAGCAACATTATACAATGTGCTGAAAAAGAGTAATTAGTAAACAGAAAAAAGTAAAGGCAGGAGGTATGAAAAAAAAAGGAAGTCTAACCATCTATTTCACCCTAATACCATTAGTTTAACGTAAAAAATATAGTCTAACTATCAAAGCACACTTCTAATGCTGCCACATCAAGAAAGGGCTTTGAAATGAACCAGGACACTAACTACCACTGTCAATCTTTAAATGCAGGCCTGCCCAGTTCATAGGTAAAGCAGTGTGGGAGGTATACACAAAAGAAAGGGACTAAGTAACACAGAACTTGTGTTCTGAGTCTATCTACCTTGTTTTCTTTGCTCTCAAATACTAAAAATAAGCTTGGCCGAGAGAAAAATATGGGATAAAAACACCAAGCAGATTCTCTGCACTCCTCCCCACCCGAATCAGACCTCAGAGCCAAAAGCTAACTCCTGCAATCAGGAGAAACCTCCATTTATATATTGTACTTTAAGAAGTGTATGTCAGTGCTTATTCCCAGGTAAATAAAGCCCTACGTGGCATAGGACCAGTCTATTTGAGGGACTGCCTGTCCCCTCTTGTCTCTGCCTGTTGCACCAGGTCTAGCAGGAGGGCATACGCCAGGTTGCTTCCATGAAACAATGTCATCTTGTTGGACCTTGGAGTCATGCCTTCTCTGTGGCTGTGCCTGCCCTGTGGAACAGCATCTCCCCAGGGATCAAGATGGCCTTGACCCTGTCATAAGACTCTGTTTCCCCAGGTATTTGGGCCAGAAGATTAAGCAAGGCCTACTAGTGATGGGACTTTCTGTTTTGGGTGGTGTTGTTGTAACCAAGGTGTCATATGGGTTGAATGTTGCAATGGTGGTTTTAATCTTTGCATGCCACCCAGAGTCACTGCTATGAGATGGGTGGCTCTATAAATTATTTAAATAACATATAAATAAATAACTAAATTAATTTAACATCCAAGCAGGACAAACAAATTCTGTTCGATTATTATCATTATTTGTTAGATTGTGTCCAGTCTTTCCCCCAGGAGTTTGAAGAGGCTCATGGAGCACTTGCACTTTCTCCTCCCATTTTTTTCCCTTAAACAACCCTGTGAAGAATATAATGACTGGCCCAAAGTCACCCACTGAGCTTCCAAAGCTGAAGGAAGTTGAGTCTTCCCCACCCCAAACCTTAAGTCACCTGTAGGCAAAATGCTGCTATATTTAAGTGAGCTGAAATTATACAATTACAATTCTCCAGAGTATTCAACATGATCTTTTCAAGGCTACTCATGTAAGACCGGTAAGTTACAGGACCTTATAATACCTGGCTGCACCTCTCCTTGCTTACTCCTCACACAGAGTAAAACAGCATTATTCAGTACAGGTGCTAAGCCCCCTAAATATACAGTATAATCTGGGCTTGAGAGAGAAATGAGCAAGAGAAAGCAAGCAGATCTAAAGAGACATCTCACCCTCGTGCTGCCCATCAGAGACTGCATTTTGAATATCCCACACACAGCTGAGTCCTCATCGCACGGGATGCTAGGAGCAGGAGCGAGAGCAACGAGGGCCCAGCAATGGCACCACTCAGAGGTGCCAACGGCCTCTGAAATTGCCGCATCGAGGGAACCTGTCGTCACATGTTAAGAGATCTCCCTTCACCCTCAGCCGACTTACCCAAAGCCCCAGTCCTGCCACCTTACTGACACAGTCAAAGCGACTAAAGAGACAGAGATGGGGAAGAGACCAGCGTTTTAGCCTCTGGTTGCTAGGATACAGTGGAGACCCTCCACTACTAAGCAGACAAGGGATAAATTGTTTAAAAAAGAAAATGTCTATGCCTTATGAGCAAACAGCAGTCACAAAAGAACGATGCTCCTTCCCCCTGTCCATCTCTACTAGGGAAAGAGGCCAGCCCTTCTTCAGTAAAATAACATGCCCGCAAACCTGCCAACAGTTCCTCAGTAGACTATGCAGAGGATGGCTGATTAATATTTCGGAAGCACAGACCTGAGACTCAAGTTAAGGGCCTGCCGGTTTACATTTGGATTGTCAATTTTTATTTTTATTCTTTGGACATAAAGCTCTTCTAGCCTTTAGTTTTCTTAAGCTGAGTCAGAATATTTGGAAGTGATCTTAGTGATGTTAGTTTCATCAACAATCTTTTAAAACATCATTATTTATGAATGAATGCCTTAACTGGAAAGACATTGTTAAACTAACACATTTCAAACATCATCAAATGCTATCCCTCTATACCCCATAATGAATTACTTTTCCCATTAAATCTTTAACAGCAGGACCTGAACTGTCTGTCCTGCGGTAGAGAATGGAAGTCTAATAATTAGACTTGAATACAGACTATAAATTAAATTCTCCAGAATTCAGATTGGAACTCTATACAATATAAGACTGTTTTGTATTATACAAATCAGCCTTCCCTACCCTGAAACCTGGTCTGTTAGACTGCACCTATCAAAAGCCATGTTGACTGGTAAGTATAGCAATCATCAGCCAACACATCTGGAGGGCATAAGAAGGTCGTCATAAATTATACTCATTGTGGTATATTACTTAAGGCATACTGGGTCATCTATATAGGTACCCATCTGAAGTGTTATGTTTCACAGTATGTTCTATCATGTTGGAAGCAGAAAACAAGGTCATGACTAGTAAGAGCAACTTACGGAAGGCAGATATAGAAATTTACTATCACGGTCTGGGGAACGAGGTGCCATGTTCTTGTATTAGATGTATTAGCACAGAAACAAGAAACATATGGTACAGCATTTATAGTTCCCGTTCTCTCCCTTATCTTTTCAGTCATGTCCAAAGCCAGCTGATGCTGCAGGTAGTTATGGAACATACTTCACGTGGAGGACCTCTTATCCTATTCCTATTTCTCTACCAACCTACAGTGTCAGAATTGTGGATCCAGCCCAGATCTTAGCTATCTGGCCAATTCAACATTTCTGTCAGATAATTAAATTCTCTTTGTGTCCTGCAGATACAATTTATGCAAGTTTCACCTCACCTTCCATTCATACACGTCTGTCTAAGGTCTGTGCCAGCATTCTGTATGAAGTCTGTAGGTCAGCATTTCTAAATCACTTTTTCTTTTGTTCTGGCACTTCAGGCTTAGTCAGAGGGCAGAACTCCCACTTCATAAGAAAATGTCAGCAAAATATCCCAAATGAGGAATAAAATTAACTTGATAAAACAAAATCAACTGGTGTTTGTTGATGACTGAATATTTGTACAGGAAGCTTCAATGTCATTTTTATGGTGTCACATACCCTAGGTATTTATTTTCACAAAAATGAGTGGAATTTACTTCTGAATAACAGTCCTGTATGTGTCTACTGAAAAGAAAATTCTACTGAGTTCAGTAGGGTTGACTGGATGGCAATCAAACCATAAAAAGTACAGCTGTTTTTTAAAAAAAACTATAGTTAAAGCAGAGATCTTGCTTTAAAAGTGTTCCTGGTTTATCACATACATTTAAGACAAACAAATGAGGAAAATTTGGTCACATTTCTGCATAGCCATCTCAACTATTACAAGTGTACATGTTACAAATCGTATTGTAGAAGTAGTTTGCAGTATCAAATTATTCTTTCGCAGGAAAGAACAAACGACTTAACAGGTTCATAATAATCATCTGCCTCAATCAGCAACACTGGGCACTGTTTTACTGAATCCACACAAATATAAGAGCTAATGTGAAACAATCTTTACAGTCTAGGGAAGCGAGGAGCTGCTTTCATTCTCCAATTAGTAGCTCATTGTAGAAAAGGAAAACGTTACTTAAAAAGATTTATACAGCTTTGCTGTAATGAGGTTCCTCTCTAATTCTGGGGTATGATTAGTTTTAAGTGACCGTAAGTAGGAGAGAGAACTCTCCCTAAAAACAGAGTCTAAATGGAAATGTGATCATTGTACATGATCCCAATGCAAATGATAGTGTCAAAAGGGAACATTTATTCAGCACTGAACCAAATGAAAGAGGGTTGTCAATTACAGTAAGTTAATGAAAATATAACTTGACCTACATACTATATCCTCTAGAACAGTGTTTCTCAACCTCAGCAACTTTAAGATGTGTGGACTTCAACTCCCAGAATTCCCCAGCCAGCATGCTGGCTGGGGAATTCTGGGAGTTGAAGTCCACACATCTTAAAGTTGCTGAGGTTGAGAAACACTGCTCTAAAATATCCTTCCTCATCCTGGAAGTACTTTCAGATAAACTGGATTGTGGCACCTACATCCACCAGTTGGCATGGTTGATTGTCATTGTTATTCTGGTCCAATATATCTGATGGCATTACAATGGGGAAAACTGCAAACTTTCCCTCACCACCTTAAAGACCTTGTGTTTTCAGGTATAGTGAGTTGTGTGTGTGTGTGTGTGTGTGTGTTTTAAGTATGCTTGCTTTTTCATCATTACCACATAAAATCCATGAAAATTTATAAGACAGTCATGAAAGCAAATTAAGTGCCATGTGAAAAATGCTATATGTCTTCTTTAGAGTCTTAACTTTCTCCATGGAACACTTCAGACACCAAGTGTGAAACAAGAACAGATTATTTTTAAAAAAATTTATTTAAAAGCTTCAAAGCAAGATTTATTACAACAATCCTTCCAATAAGTCCTTTCCAAACAGGCAAACCAGTAGACCAATGGAAAAAGATTCTGAAGCAGGATTTCTGCTTCTCCCACTCCCTTTCCTCTGAAGCATTCAAGGCCAGAGAGAGGACAGAGATCAGGAAGCCACATTTGAGGAAAGCCAAAAATGGACTTGTGAGTTGTCTACAGACTTAGATTGAGTGTCATGTTGGAGCTCACTTGAATTTTCTTCTAATTCCAAAAACAGTTAGACAACAATATTACCCTAGTTCTGATATAACAAGTCCCTACTCGTTCACCACCTTCCCGTTATCTGCCACACCACTGTATGCTGCCTACAATATCCCCCAAAAGATGTTTCACGAGAAGTACTTCTCTTTCTCATTCTCTCTCTCACCACTTTCTAAACATATTGTTACAACCTCTTGTTTATTTTGCTATTCCTTACATTTTATGACTTGATCCTTTATTACTCTAAAGCAATCCATAAATCCAGCAGGATGCCACAGAACTGTCAAACATAGTAGAAGATTCAACTTACAACTTTTTCCCTTCTCCAAATACAAATATATCAAAATACCCAGAAAATTCATGAAATAAACAGGAATGGCCACTGTCTTCCAGAAATTGTAGCTTTGTTGTAGTTTTGCATGAAGATGTCCCATGTTCAAGCCACGATATCACCAGTTAAAAGGCTGGTTATGAGAATAATCATGGCTTGAGACTGAAAAGATGCTTCCAGATAGGATCTCCATCCTACTCTATTAGATATCTTCCAGAGGTTTTAGAAAAAAGCTGAAAAATCTTAGGGGTGTAGTCCGAACTCATTTGGTAACCTCATCCTTAGAGAAAGGTTCAAAAGAAGAACCTTAAAAGCTGCCCTAAATAAACCTTCCCTATCACAATACTTTGAGCCTGATTTTGGCACTCACAAAGGAAGGAATCTGTGGCCAAATGAAACCTATTCGTCCAACATAATAGACCTCTTTTTCTATAGTCCTCAGAACAAATGCCAGAGGATCTACCTAAATGTCATGACTACTATAGAAAAAGGAGTTAAGAGAAACCAGAAACACAACAGGACAGAGGGAAGCCAGAAGAACATTTTATCAGACACCTGAACAAAGGAAAGTTGTGACATTAGTCATACATTAAAAATATGTATATTAAGAACATTAAGAAGAGGGAAAGAGAACAAATCTGTTCTCCATTCCCTGGTGGTTTTTGCCCCGGTTATTCCTGGCTACAATTATGAAGCATGTACAGTGTTGTAATCTCAGAGTACTTCATGTCTCAGCAGAATGGAATGTAAATTGGGGCATTTGTTCTAACAGAATGTTAGTTATTCTGTACTTTTAGTGGAACATAACACTGAAGTGAGAAAATCTTTGTTTTTATTAACTGTGTGAACCTTTACAATTCAGTGGTTTAATCTGCATCTTGGTAAATTAAATGTAATGTTTCTCTCAGCCTCTCTGACAATGCCACCTTGGTTTTATCCTCATATCCTCCAGAAACAGAACCTAAACCATTCAATGTGTTGAGTGAATTCAGATCAATGACTCTGCCAGCTATCCAGGTGGCAGAGCAATTGTTTGACTGCCCCACTAACCATCCAGATTGGCATTACTTGCACTGAATAAAAGGAATTATTCAAGTAGTTTGCTGAACAGCAATATAGCAAAGATGGAGTGGGTTGACAATTGCCTTGCCTAACAGTCTGCTCCAACATTTCACAAATGCCCTTATGACTGCCAGAAATGAGCCCAATTCTTACATTTATGAATCAAACCTAAGCCTGTGTAAAAACATTTTTAACACCCAGAGCTTCAGTCACATATGTGAGCATGGCATAATTTTCTGTGGTTCAGTATGAAACTGTACAATTTAAGAATAGAAAAAGAACCCTGATGGACTTTACTGTAAGTCTATCTTAATCTGGCATTCTGTTTCAGTGGCAGCCAGCCAGTTGTTTGAAGAAGCTTATAAACATGACACAAATGCAGGAATAAGCCAGAGGAAAGTTTCAAGATCACTTTACCAACTTATACTTCCTAGTCTTCCAGTTCAGATCTCTGCCTAGGATAGCATTTGTATCCCATATCAGTTGCTGACAGTAGAGGCATAACTATTATGGTTTAGTTATGGTTTCTTTTATCTTATAATGATGGACAGTATTGAACATAAGATGGTATCTGTTCACCTTTAAAAATAAAGGCACATATTACACTGAAATATGTGACTTGCTATGTTAGATCAAGCCTTTTCCTCAAAACAGGCAAATGCTTGGTAACTCTAAGATTCCCAAATCAATGAATAATAAATAAGAAACACCTCATGTTGTTAGGTATGTTAGTATATAACTATTATATACTAATATGCATAATAGTTTAGGAACAGGTCTAGTACCATTTTGTATACTCCGAAACATTTTTATTCAGAGTAGATCTCATTCAGTTTGATGGAATTTACTCCACTGTAAGACTTGCCTCTGACTAAATGCATGTTATCTTTTCAAGAAAATTAAATGCACAGCGTCTGACTATCACTGCAAAGATACTACTCTCAATATTTTAAGGTAACAATATGCACACTGTGTCACATCAGATGGTGAGATCCAGGACATTCACGCCTTGGTTGTCAAAAAGAGCAACTAACCGCCTTCCCCCCACCCTGACTGCCCTCCTCTTTCAAAAACCCTGTCAGCTTCGCTACATCAATGGGCCCGATGAGCTGCGAAGCAGAGCAGACATCTCCGAAAAGGTTCAAGAAAGATGTGAGGGAGCAGTGAAAAGGAGAAGGATCAGAAAGAAGTCCTCCATTGGCAATGCTTTGCCCAAGGGACAACTTAAATTATGAGCAGGGAATGTGGATGAACCCAGGCAGCACAAACCCAAGGTTTCTTCTGGGGTAGAGAAGACCATAGACATTCCAGAGAGGAAACCTACACTCTCGTTAGAGATGCTCGACAGACTGCTGCATAGGCACGGCGCACATTTGGAGTGGTAAGGCTGAAGTGGTGCACGTGATATAGTAATAAAGAAATGCAAAGTGTGTGTAGCATGTCTTCCCCTCATTATCAAATCATTGCAACAAGCCTCTCTCCATAGCTCAGATTAGAAGTAAGGGGAATGAGGCCAGAAGAGATCTCATTTCTTTCTTTGAGAAATGTAAGCCAGGTCTTAGGCATTTCTGCTCCTTCTCTGCTGTTTTACAGCCCCCCACTCAAGAGACCAGTAAGGAACAGCAGACAAAGCTTAGGATGAAAGAGTAAAGTGATCCAAAGCCTTTTTCAACCAGGAAAGGAGAAAAAAAGCAACCTCTCAAAGGTGAGAGAGATTAAAGCAAAGCTAAACTCTTCTCTGAAATGGAAGAAGAAACTTCTGTATTTTGAGGTGCAGAAAGAACAAAGCACTGAAAGACAAGGGCTGTATACAAACCTTTATGCTCTATTCTCATTTGAAAATGAAAGGAGAAAGTGGCTGAGTGAAAAAGATAGTAAGGTAACCCACATTTTTACATCTGCTTTCTGTTAAGCCATAGTTTGCTGGCAGCTTTCTCCCACTGTCCCCTTGATGTGTAGGAGTGCAACTCCCATCATCCACATCAACAATGGCCCAGTTAGAACGCAATAGTTTGGAGATGGCTGGTTGAGAAACAGCCAGCCCTACAAGGCTAGAAGAGTGTCAGATCACTTTTTTTAAAGGTCATCTAGGGATTTAAAAAAAAAAAAATAGAAATTCCTCTACAGAATTTTGCCTGCCAGTGCCTAGTCACCAGTGGAAATGAGCGTCACAGGCAAGCATGTTAGCAAAAACATTGTCTTTAGCTTCAGTCAACATTTCTGAGAGGGTTAGCTGAGTTAGTCTGTTGCACGAAAGACAGCAGAGTCTTGGGGCACCTTAAAACCAACACCTTTCGTACAGCAGGAGACTGTAACAAACACGTTGGTCTTTAAGATGTCGACAGGCTCTTGGTTGACCTTAAACAAATGAATATCTCTCAGACGGAGTGAATGGAATCCCTCCAAGCCCCCCACCAGCCCACCTCCAAAATCTTTAGGTTAGGGAATTTGGTTCCTACCGCCAAACGGCCAGTTCCCAGTTATTTTCAGGGCAAGAAGCCATAACCCAAACCATCAAAACCCAGACAGAAACACATACCACGCTGGAAGAGCCAGTCTGATGATGCTGCTACTGCTGTGATAATTTGGGAAGAGGGGAACAGACAGAGCATTTTCATACTCTGGGAAAATTTTCCTCCCCGGAGGGGGACTGAGGTACCTTTGTACCTGACAAGAGCACAGAGAAATGCTGAGGTGCGCGGCTGAATGTGGCTTTGGAAAGGCGGCAGCCCACACGATACCAAGAGTTTAGGGCTAGGAGGGGGGGAGAGGCAGAGTGGGGCGGCGGGAGGGGGGAAGCAATTTCTGAAGATGAGAAGCGATGGAAAGCAGGCGGCGGATCCACAGGGCGAGTGGAGGGACAGCACGGGCGACAGAGACAGATACAAGGGGGAGAGAGCGAGACCACACCACAGGGACGCCACACGGACACAACGCTTAACCGCCGGCTTACTGTGGGCTCTTGGGGTAGAAAGGCAGGGTGACATGGCTGAGGTCCTGGATGTCAAAAGCCGTGGGCTCGGCGGAAATGGCCTGCCTCTTGGTCCTCTGCTCGCCCTGCAAGGCGCTGGAGCTTTGCTGCTGCGCCTGTTGGGTGGCGGGCCGGATCACGGAGCGGTACTTGTCCAGCTCGTTCTGCAGCTTCTGGATCAGCTCGTCCTTCTGGTCCAGCTCCAGCTCCAGCTCGTCGATGAGCGCATCCCGCTGCCGGAGCTCCTCGATCTTCTCTTGCAAGGCATATTGTAAATCCCGCAGCGTCCCCATCCTCAACCTCCACCTCTTCCTCCTCCACCACCTCCTCCTCCTCCTCCCTGGGGCTCCTGCCTGCGCCCCCCGCTCCTCTCGTCGCAACTTTGCCCCCCGCCCCACCGAGTAGCTGCCGCCGCCGCCGCCGCCGCCTGCCGCTTGTCCCACTTCAAGCCAACTTTGCCAATCGCTGCTCGGAGCGACCTGCTGCCGCTGCCGCCGCCGCCGCCGCCGCCGCAGCCTCCGCCAGCAGATCCCGTTCGCCCTTCAACGCACGCCTCCAGCCTGGCTTGCTAAGAATCCGCTGCCGCTGCTTCGGCTCGCTTCGGCTCGGCAGAGCTACGCGAAGGAGAGGCTGCTGAGGAGAAGCCCCACCATCCTGGTTCGGCGGCGCCCCACCGGCGCCCTGCTTCACCGACGGCGGGCTTGCAAACGGCGATCGCGAGCTGCTGCCTGCGTCAAGCTAGACTGGAGAGAGAGCGCGCGAGCGAGCCAAGGAGACGGCGGGAGGAGGGAAGGAAGGGAAGCGAGCGAGGGGCGTCTGCAGCATGCCGTAGCACATGCACTTTCCCTCTGCCCCTCTTCGGAGGGCTACTACCTCTCCTGCTCCTCCGCCTCTCCTCTCACCCCATTAGCCAGCAAGCCAGCCAGCCAGCCAGCCAGCGGGAGGTGAGTGGGTGGGCTTTGTTGCATTCCAGGCACTTAGCGCAGAAACGGCACGCCACGTTTGCAAAGGGGGTGTTCGGGGAAGGCGGCGGGGTGTGGGGGGGAGAGGAGCCGTTTTGGAGCCGTTGGTTTGCAGGGCGGAGAGTCTTCCCCTAGTTACGCGGGCAGAGAGAGAGGCGCTCCCCATTTCTGTAGCCCCCGGAGTCAATACCGTGGCTCGGGCTGACCCAAGCAGCCTCCCGGGTTAGCGGTAGAAGTTCCGCGGCCAGGTTGGACCCACCACGCCACACATACGTGCGTATCCGCCAGTAGCGGATTGTGTACAAATTGAGAGGCTTTGCCTCCTCTGGCAGAGCCGCGTCTCTCATTAGTGACAGGGCGGCTGAGGAGAAGGTGTTGTGTGCCTGCCAAAAAGTATTTCTGACAGCCTCACCTGTAGCAGAAATGGGAATATGAACTGTTTAGCCCCTAATTCTCCTCAAGTATTGCCAAGGAACAGCACTGACGACTTTCTAAGGCTGCCCAAAGCAGGTAAAGCTTTAGCTGCGCTGTGGAGAAGAGAGATTAATCGGTTTACGCTGCACAGTGAAAAGTAGTCCATTAGTAGGCCAGAGCTTTCCACTTTCTCCAGCCACCCGAATGCTCATTTGGGAGACCTTGAAAAAGATGGGGGAGAACCAGTTGCCAGCCCTCCACCTTCCTCAAGTGTCCCATCTGCCCCACTTGGGCACAAACCCACCTGCCCCACTGGGCCACTGCAGCCATGGAAAGAAGGCCTGTTTCCCAGGGAGAAAAGCGGTTGCTTGAAGATGGGGTGAGAGGGAAAAAGCTCCTTCGTTTTAAATGGCTTTTGGAAGATGAAGGCAGAGCCCTCAGAGATGCCGAAATGAACCCACCGGAAAAGGCCACTGACTATTAGGTTTTTATCTTTCTGAGTTCCAAATGGGGAAACTCAGCAGCAAACTCATAAGCTAATCTGCCTCAATCTTGCTAAGTTTGGGCCCAGTCCTTCCCCGATATAATCAGAAGAAACAGGTGCAGCCATTATTCTACACCCTGTCCAAACTCATTTAGGCTTCTGCTGTCCCTTCCCGCCAAGTTATGTGTGACTTTGGATTTAGCACCTGGATCCTGCTTGGCCTAACCAATATTCTTTCCCACCTGCAAGTCAAGATGTTATATTGGGGAGGAACAATAACCACACTGCTGTAACGGCAGGAAGGAGAGGGACAAAACCGAATGAAATATGTGACAGAGCATATAGTACATACGTTTTGCCAAAAGGCAAAAATAATTCCATGCAAGACACAACCAACATTACATCTTTCAAATTCTGCAGGATATTTCTGCCTTGGGCATTGATGTGCATTTATAGTACTGCAAATCCCACCACATGGTTAAAATAGAAAGCTGCTCTTTAGGGCCATTCAACATTTCCTTATTTATTTCATATATATGAACAGCAAAATCATATGGCCAAGCCATATGAGTGACTATCAAACTTATCTGATCCAGTTTCAACCACAATATTAAGGGATAACTTGCATGAGTCATGGGAGAAATAATACCATGAGAAGATTTCGGTATACAGTTAGAGCTGTCACTAAGCCTTACAAGTTTTCAGAAACAGCTACAATCTTAATTTGTTCACCCAGGCTTTTAATTGAATCTATATTGCTATGCATCTCTTTGTTCCTGTTGTCTTGGTTTTAAGATGTTATACTATGTTATACTTGGTTTTAAGACGTTATACTATGTTATACTTGGTTTTAAGACGTTATACTATGTTTTAATGTTATTTTGTATTCTCCTTTGGTGTTAGTATGGTAATAATGAAAAACAGGTATCATATTTTATACATAAATAAATCAGCTGAGCCAAAACAATCTCAGGAGAACCAGTTCACAAATTTAGCTATCTCAGCTACCAGTGAAGGAATGCCAAATTTCAGAGTCCAGCAGTAACTTTTAAGACATTTAAGCATTTTAATATAAATCATAAGATCTTCCCAGCCACAGCCTTAGATACATGGATTGGCTTAACTGATAGATTTAAGCCACCTCATATAAGCTTGCCCATATAATAAAATGTGTTAGTCTTAAAAGGTGTTATAAATCCTTTCTGATTTTTCACTATCACCGACAGACACAGTTCTCCTATAACATTGAAGAAATGAATGGTAGTCAAGTGTAGCACCAACACCGAAGAACATACATATAATGCAGGCTACAACGTTGGGGCAGGAACATAATCCTGAGGACACACAGAAGGGTCTATACAATGACCTTCACCAGTGAACATAGAAAGCTTCATGAAAAGATATTACAGTGCCTGCATGCAACAGGTTGGTATTCATCAACCCTGTTTATGAGTTTCTGTAGCATTTGATTGGGTACCGCTGCTTACAGTGCAAATGGGGAGGGGGGCAGATTTCTGGAAAGGTATAGCCAAGGAATTTGTATCACTCTTATTGCTGGGCACTTTGTGTATTTGCTTTTCAAGCTGGTTTTTAGGCTGTTTCTCAGAACTAACTGATGCACCCAAAACAAAATGCCGCTTCCATCTCACACACACCATGATGCAAACTAGTGTGCTGGGATGGACAAGAACAAATGTAGAGGGAGGGTTGTTCAATAAAAATAAAGGGCCCTGAAGAAATCAATAGTTCACAGTATTTAAGCTGGCAGCTCTGCTCTATGCTTCATAAAGAAGCTTAGTGAGTTATAGTTTTCTTCTGTGGAGGAGTTTTCAGGAAAAGAAAGTTGTATTAGAAAGGGAAAATGGGCATGGATTGCATGAGAAGCCTTTATGGACAGAAATCTAATCTCTTGGTGGCCTTTCCTGCACAGAAAGTAAGAGCTAGGTACATCCTGCATTTTGATGGAAGAACAAGATGTCTCCAAAAATTCAAGAATTGGAAAGGACTTGATTCAGCCTCCAAGACACGGTGGCGTGCATCTATTTTATTTTTATTTTTTTTAAAGCAATCCTTGGCTAGAGAACCAGCAAAAAGAACAGCAGCTTAACCATTTTTCTTTAAATACTTGTTCTTCTCAAAATCGTGCTCTGATAGTTTTTAGTCATCCAAGAAGAGAGAAAAAACATAAAGGTACGATCAGGCCCTCACACGGCTGGCAAGATCAAGCAAGAACAATATGGATTTCAGTAAGGATTCATACTAATCTGGGATAAATACGGGCACTTGGAAAGTATAAGAGGAATTTCCCAGCTTCTTTTACAGTGAATTAAATAAGGCAGAGTATCTTGAATTTGTTTCCCCTGATGTCTCCCCCTCTCCTGGGCTGCATTAACACTTATGAAACAATCTGTCACCTGACTGCCCCCCCCCCCCACGCCATTTCCCAAAACTCTCATAATACCTTTCCACACACTCTGGTCATCCTTGGGACAGGAGGAAAGTATGTCATTTCAAAATTGTAGCCCCCAGGTTTGAAAATGCACCTTTGCACGGAGGCTGACAGTCTTGGCACTTACGCAGAAAATAGTGTGGTTCCTTTCGAGGCAGCAATTGGTGAATCCTACTGGATTCACTTCTGGGGTGGGCTACTGCTATGTGCTCCAGGTGCTGGCTCAGAGTGATCGCTGCCTCCTGCTTCCCCCAGCTTCCTGCTGCTCTGGTCTCATGTTCTCTCAAGCAACCAGCATTGCTGCCATGCCCTGCTCCAAAGTGGTTGGGCTGGCCTGGTCAACTGGGGGTGGAGTCAGGCTGCCTGGAAGGAAGCATCACAAGAGAGAGGTCCTAGCTCCTTCAACCCAGTTGACCCTAGGAAAGCAAGTCACCGCTAATGCCAACTGTTTCTTTAGTTTGTGTGAAGATGGGAACAGAGTGCAAGATGTGCATTTGGTCTTCCACAAGATTGACATCCTCAACCAAAGCAAAAAATAAAAAGAAACAGAGACCTGAGCCAGACCCATCCAGTCTCTCTGCCAATCACAATAGCAGCCTGGGAGGCACAGAGCCCAGCAGCCATATGGAAGGGGAGGGCCTATGATGGACAATTATTACCCAGCAGGCTTGCACTTCTTGAAAGGGGGGGGGGGTCCATTTTCCCATGGAAAACACTGCTTTGCTGATGGATCCCTGGCAATGTAAAAGATATTCCACAATGAGGACATCCTGGAGTCAGAGCAAGGATGCTCCCTCTCAGTGTGTGTGTTTATGTGTATGCACAACAAATGTGCTTTTAGCTATCATTCCCCAAAGCCATATTTACCCCGAAGAAAGATGACCTTGAATTTGAGAACCCCAGGTCCCTAGTAAAGTAGGCAGGAACATACATTCAAAAAGCCTTGAAAAGTCCTTGTTTTCCATTTTGTCAGCCTAAGATTGCCAATTTCAGCTGAAACCGTTTTTGGAGTCCCCCCACCCCACCCCCCCCCACCCCCGCTTGATAAATATGCACTTGCGTCATAGTTTTAAGTACATATATTACTGCCAAGACCCACCCTTCAAAAAAGAGCAGGGCCAGGACAAAATGAAACTAAATAATAATTACTATTTAAAATAATTATTTGTAAAATAAATACCCCATTTATAAAATTAAGAGATTCCTTATCTGCATATACCAAGTAATCTCTCATTCATAAATCACAGTTACACACAAAAACACCTAAGTATATTCCCCTCCCTTCCAATGGAAATACAGAAACCAGGATGGAGCAGGGCAGGGGTGTCTGAGGGGGTCAAAAAAGTCAAGGTGGTGGCCACAACCATGTGATCAAAGCCCTGCCCCTTTTTTACATCTCTCTGCAGACACTGCTGGGACCAGGAGAAATGATAACTAGAAGGCTAAGGGGGTTGACAAAATTGTTAGAGATGATGTCCAGAGAAGGAAAGCAAAGGAAGACTGCGCGCAACACTTCTCCAATAATGGGTCACCTTCAGAAAGTTAACCTTCAGAAGGTACCCTTGCTTTTCAGCAGCCACTGACATTTCTTTATTTATTAATCAAATTTGTATGCTGCCCAACTCCCAACAACTCTGTTTTCAGCCCCTTATAATTGAATGAAAGACAACCCACAACTCATGGGCAATTTCTGGATAAGAGAGAGATCCTGTTTCTTATCCAGCTTTACAAGGTACTTTTTGGTTTTAAAACTGGTCTGTGTCGGATACATGCATACAATAAACAGGTTATATCTAATTTCAATTTTAATGCAAACCTACATATTTAGAAAATTTGGCCTATTTCTTTTATTTTAAACATGTACTAAAATGCACACACAGCAACAGTTCTTCATCTTTTGTCCAGTGTCTGAAAACTCAGATGTCTCCTATGATAAAAGTAACTTTATCAGCATCAAAAGTGCCCTAACTACTTTCTTCTAGAGAAGAGTAAACTAACCACAAACACCCACATCTTAGCAAAATCTGTGCCATCTTCTTGTTTGACTCCTGGCATAATTCAGTTTTAATTTATAAAACCCTGAGAGCGATCTAAGCAAGTCAGTGAATTGGATCCTGTGTGGCCCTGCTGGCATGACTAAACTACAATTCTCAACAGTCCCAGCTAGCATGGCTGATAGTAGAGGATACTGGAAGTTGTATGTAATTCAGCAACATTGGGAGGGCTGCTGGGTTTCTATTCCTGTAATGAGAGCATATTTCATAGATACCACCCTGTTTAAACTTTACTTGTCAAAAGAGACCTTATTCCTGGTTTTACCATTGGAAGTTAAGTTAGCAGTAATTGAATGCTAGGTTATTTTTCTATGATAGAGCCAAGATTTCTCATTTCTTGTTACTGTGCCAAGTCAAATCCATTTTACTTGGATGAACCTTTGCAATGAGCATGCTGGCAGATTAAGTTTAGCTGGTATTTAAATTCAAACAGTTCTATTTTGTTGTGATTTTAGGGTCTTTTTTGATTTGCATTTTTATTATTACATATAGGAAATAATTTGTTTTCATTGTTAGCTGCCTGAAGTGCTATAGAATACAGAAGATGGACTGAAGAAAGAAATCAGTAATTCACCCAAAGGCTCTCAGCAGGGAAGCTGTGGAGTGAACTCTGGTAGAAAGATATTTGTAATGTTGCTATGATGTCACTGCGTTATCAAGCACAAGTTTTGGGATGATTTTATGGGTTTTGTTTTTAGCAGGAGAAGAAAAGCTGCAGAAGGTCATGCTTGCTTTGTGTAAATCTCTGTACTGCAGAGTTGGTTGTAGCCTCAAAACAACTTGCTTCAATCTATTTAATTACTCCAAGTACTTTAGCCAAAATCTTTTTGAAACGTCTGTATCTGTTTTTCATTCACAGTTTTCTCCAATGCAAAGTTTGCACAAACTTTCCTAATACTGTAAATACATTCTTAATACAAATTCCGCAAATTAAAAAGTGAATGAAGATGTATTTATTTCAGACTCATCTTACACACCAACATATATATTTTTAATCAAAGACAGGCAGATAGAAGGAGCCTCTATTCATGGAATTCCGAAGCATGTGTCAAAACTCCATTCTCACAACAACCGCGGACAGGTTTCCTTGTATACAAGAGGGAGCCAGGGGACCAATGATACTCACATCTGTCAGTGACAGTCATATAAGGATACAAAACAGATTATAAAGAGTTCCAAATGGATAACTTCAAATTAGATATACTGCTAGCAGTACAACAGATAAAATTGAATTCAAGGGTAGTTTTTGTATTTACTTTTTTTTTTTTTTTTGTCTGCGCTCAGTCATTACTGACCCTGCAGTGACTGCCTGGATGAATCCTTGCAGTTTTCAAGGCAATTGTTTTTTGGAAGTGGTTTGCCAGAGCCTCCTTCCTAGAGCAGAGCCCAGCTGGCAAGCGCCGGAGGCGGGGTTTCCGTTGCTTCACGCCCTTTTCGGGCGAGCGCAGTTTCGCGCTTACCAGCAACTGGTCCTGTCTCTCTGTGCAAGGTGCTGCCAGCATTTTTCCTCCCACTGGAGTGAGAGTACCCATTTATCTACTCACGTGAGTTTTCGACCTGTTGGGTTGACAGGAGCTGGAGAGGAAACAGGAGCTCACCCTGTTAATGTGAAGGCTGGACTTGAACCGCTGAAGCGTCAGCCATTTCTGGCCGGCAACTTTCAGCGTCATTAAGCCACGGCGCCACCGCATCCCCTTTACTTTTTATTGCTGCACAGTTTATTTCAAAGGATCAGGAAGCAGCTTGTTGATACCTTCAAAGAAAATACGGACAATGTAGATTTAGCTAAACTCCTCTCTGATTTATTTTTTGTAATTGCATGAACTGATTAGAATGAAAAGAACTAAGAAACAAAAATACAGATAAGTTCAATGTTAGGAAAAAATCTCACTTCATGTATGTATATGCAGTGGCTGGCTCAGCTATTCTGATTTCCTTTCAGGTAAAGATATTTTTATTAAGACACATATCGGCCCTACTGAGCTGACTAATTTTTGATTCATGCCTTGTCTTAATATATTTTCATGTGAACTCCACTGGAGGTCTTGCAGTATTTTTAGCTTTTTGCCTTTGTAATATTTAATAAACACTTTTAAACAAAATTGTTACTGGTTTTTGGAAATGGTTATTGTTAGTCATGTTGGACAGTATTTGAAGAAAGTGGAATATATATCAAATATATCAAACAAATAACCACGCTTTAAGATTAACTTCCCAGGAAAGAAGTATTGGGATCACAGAGAAAATATCTTTGAAAACATCCTATCCACACAGCCAGAGCATACTAAAGAATACTGGGTGTCAGTAATGGAAATAACGCAGAAATCAAATAACAGAGATTTATATAGGTACAATTATACTGGAAAAATTATGCTTCTGAAAGAAGATGCGTGACATTTGAACATCAGGGTTAGCTGGAAACTCAGAAAAACTCAAAAATCAAAAAAAGTGATTAATTTTGGGTGGGTGGTTTGTAAGATCACCAGTGTGCAAATATGCACTGTTGCCTCTCATCTTTTCTATTTGCTGTGCAGTCTTGTTTGTCTGCTTCAATAACAATTTATTAAATTTGCAATCCTAATAAAAACACACTTATTAACCTCAATGGAGTATGGATGTGACTGACAGAGCACTGACGTCAAAGAGTCTTGAAGGAGCTTGCAGATGTCATCTTGAAGCCCTTTCTTAGATCTCTGAGAAATCATGGAGGATGCCAGAGGATTGGAGAAGGGCAAATATTGTTCCTACCTAACAAAGAGAATCTAGGTCACTATAGGCATGTCAGCTTGATACTGATACCACAGTAAAGTCTGGAACATACTATTAAACTTTTCTTTTTAATCATTTAGGAAAAAATGCATTGCTGTGTTGCAGCTAGCATTCTTTTATCAAGTAATCAACTTGATCACTTTTTTTAATAGAGTGACCAATTTAGTTATTCACAGGAATGTGCTGGACATGGAGTATCTTGATTTCAGTAAAGCCTCTGAAGGAGCCTCCCATAAAATGGGAGAAGATAGTAAAATGTGGGCTGGACTGTGCCACCATAAGATCTGATTGAATAATCACACCTAACAAAGTCAGGCCGGAAGGAAGTGTTGAGTAGCATATTGTAGAACTCTCTTCTTTGCTGTTCAACATTTATAAATGATTTGGTAAGGATTATAAAATATATCTAACAAATTTGTGGACTGTGTAAAGATGGTGGGAACTTTACATGACAATATCAAAATTCAGGAGGATCTTGATGAGCTATAACAATGAGCAGAAACCAGTAAGATGGAATGTAACAAGGACAAATGCAGAATCTTATATTTGGGTAAGAATATGTATAGTATGCGGAAATCATACTAGACAGCAATACATGCAAAAAAAAGGATCTGGGTGTCTTGGTGGATCACATGGTGATCATGAACTAACAGTGTGATTTAGCTGCAGGAAAAAAGCAAATGTATTCCTAGACTGCATCAGCAGAAGTATAATGTCACAACCAAGAGAAATCAACATTCGTCTCCATTACATGTTACTCAGTCAACACCCAGAATGTCGCATCCAGTTTTGGACACTGCATTTGAAGAAGACCTAGACAAACAGGAGCATATCCAGAAAAGAACAACCAAAGTGATAGAGACACAAAATGAAAAACTTAGAAGGAACACTTGGAGGTATAGTATATTTTTAGCTTGGAGAAGAGAAGATTGCAAGGAGACATGATAGCTGTCTTTAAACATCTGAAATGACATGTAGAAGATGGGGCAGAACTGTTGCTCCAGAAGACAAGAAGATTTAAATTACCAGGAAACAGGTTTCAACTGGACATCTAGAAAAAAGTCCTAAGGGTAAGAGTTATTCAAGAATGGAACAGACTCAAGAGGTGATAGTCTACTCTGCCAGAAATGTTTAAACAGAGGTTGGATGGGGTACTGTAGTAGTCAATTCCTTTATTGATGGGGTGGGGCTTGATGCTCTAGAAAACCCTAATGACGTGCATACATAGACAGCTCGATAAAGTTACACCGTTCATTTGAACATTGCCTTCCACTGAAAAAGAACCAATTCAAATATTGATGGAGAATATTTTTAACTATCCAGTGCAGACAATGAGTGAATTTTGTGGATTTCTAATAATAATTCTGTTACCTTCATGCTATTCTCAAAGTATCCATCATTCTTGATATAAGTTCATATACTACAGCTTGTTTAATGCAGCTTAAACAAACATATGTGTCTTTTCCAAATATAAACTGTTGTAGAGCCAGTGCTTATTAAGCATTTGTATATATTCTGTTAAATAAAATGCAGTGTTGCATTAATTATTTGGACTCTTTTCAGCCTGAATAACATTTAGATTTCTCAGAGCATCAGGCTGAGATTAGGCATGTCCTCGACTTGTAACAATTTGTGGGCATTTGATTGGCCACCTTCTTTATGTAAACATCAAAGGCTTTGCAATTAATGCTATGGTTTCTTTCTTTTTTTTCACCCCAGAACCTAAGCAATTGTACCAGCCAAGATACAAAATGCTTTGGGGTTGCTAGTCTACACAAAGTTGTGCAGTTAGCAGCTTATAAACAGTTGCTAAATTGCAGATCTTTGTTCATTCACTCAAAAATAAATGTTACAGTTAAAGAACTAGAGGTAATACCATTCATAATTGCTTTCTGCCACCGATGGACAGTAATATCTTTCTTTCACTACATGAAAGGTTCACACACTGAACAGTTATTGTCACAGTATTTTTCAGTAAAACCCACCAAGTCCAAGAAACTGCTGGAAAAAAAAGTGAGTGCTATTCTGATGTCATTTCTTTTCTTCTTCCAAATAATCACATGCTGATTTACTCAAATATCATGGAAACTACATTTTTTGCTGTAGAGTTTCCTGAATGTTAATTGAGAAAAAAATAGCCAAAACATATTTTCAATCAATAATACCATAAGATGCATAAAAGGTCAAGACTGATGAGATTTATGAAACATCACATACCCTTGTATTCTGGAACTAATTGACAACTTCAGGTATAGAAACAAATATTGTAAAGCTCATTCCATCTATAATTCATACACAGATGATGATTGCTAAGATTACTGGCCCTTTTCAAAGACTTTGGAAGTGAGTATATATAATAAAAAAGGAAAATGTGTTAGTTTCCATCTTCAGATAAGCTACTTCCTACAAGATGAGGTTGTGAAGCATATTGCCTCCAATATGCAAAGTCAAACATTGAGGTAGAATTTCTTGCCTTTGCTATAGAAAATACAGAATCAGAGCAAAGTATGTTCTCGTCACCCATCCCTAATACACACTGCTTGCCACACAGCAACTTGACAAGTGCATATTTTCTTTCGCTTAGGGAGCCTCAAATTCAGCCTAATTCAAAGCAGGCCAGTTCATACCAAATCTATGGCTGTATGACAGGGCAGCATACTAATCACAGTAATGGTTCCTAAAGGGCTCTCCTGTCACAGTGTTTTGGAGAAGTCCTTTATCTACCTAGGGGCAACCTGAGATGGGGGAAGGGCCACTGACTGCCACTTTAAGGCATTTGTTCATCCCAAATTCCCAGACAAAATGACTGAAAGATTTAAAGATTCATCTCCAAATCAAGGAACATTTATTTATTTATATATTTACTTACTAATATTTTTATGCCCAGCAGAATGCATGGAGGAAAGGAAGATAATGTGTGTGTCAAAATGGACAGTCTGATGAAATCAGTGTCATGTCTTGAGACCCAGCTCTACTCCTTTTGAACGTGCATCATACATCAAAATTGGTGGAACTTGAGGCACAGTGGCATGACATTGCTTTTGACATTTTGACAAAGGGAACTGGAGTGGTGGACACCCTTGCTTATGCCAGTCTATTCTTGAAAATATTGGAGATCATACAATCATCAAAAAACAGATTGACAACCATGTAAACTAAAAAAAAATAATAATAACAGTGCCATCTGTAAGGGCTAAGTCAGATCTTAATGTCATCCAAATGTTGTGTCTGAAAGCCAGGTTTTAACAGCCCTGTAGGAAGGCTGTGTGGTGTGCAAAAAGCAAGCTGTTCTATAGAAGGAGACCACCACTTTCATTTCTAGAGCTTACAGATCGTTTGCATGTTCATCTTTCAGAGTACTGTCATCAGCATGATGCAGGCAATGTTTCTTCCTCCAGTTTTAAAACCATGCTTCTTCCAAACCAGCCTCCCTCATTATATATAAATAGAGAGTATACAGCCTTACTGTCAGCCATTTGAGGTAGGCCAGACCAAGAAACCAACTTCACAAGTATGACTGGAACTTTATTTTATTGATAGTACAGAATCTGAGAGCCTGAGTGTGATTTCCCTTCTCTTCTTCTTATATTCAGGCAGTTAGGGCAGGGCCAGCCTGAGTTTCTTCTAAATGTTTTCTTTGTTCCCCAGGCTTAAAGTATGCTTTTGTAACTGTCTCTGAATAGTTTCTCCAAGGTCATGTCTGCGGCTCTCTACACTTGTCTCACTCCTTTGCCAACTTGGAGTCACTTGGTTTTCCCATGTTCTGTCTGGACTCTGGCTTCACATCCAGTTTATGGGTTTCTCCTGAGGACAATGAGATGTTCTGGGATTTCCATTTTCCTAAGGACATTCCACAGCTTGACATGACTGAGAAGGCTTGGTTATGGGGTCCTTTCAGACGAATTCCGTTGGGGGCAAACCCTCAGCAATGCTTTGCTCCCTAATGCCATTGGATGGGCAGATTCACTTCAGACAAGAGATCTTCAAGCTACCCTGAGCCATGTATGGTTTTAAAGATTATTTGCCTTTTTAAAAATTTCTATCCAAACATTAGCTTAAACGATGTTCATCCCAACAAATGCCATTTGATTCTGAAGAGCAAAACTCCTTTGACACTGTTTTGTAATTTTTAAGGCTTCTTACTAAGCAGAATCTCTACAATCTCCACAATTTTTATTGCACCTATTTCTCTGGAACTACATAGGCTACACCACTCAGAAATATCAACTTCGTTGCCTGTCAATTTAATTTTTAAAAAATAAGCTAGCTTTTTTTAAGTATAACCATTTTTTAAAGTAAAAAGCACAAATCTTGCATCAGATCTAGTCGAAAGGAAAAGTCTCTGATTTGGTCCAAATCAAGATGGAGTATTTCTGAAGGACCAAAAATGGTGTGAACCAAATCTTGTGGTCATTTTACTCCCTAATTTATATTCTTTGTTACAGTGGCATTCTTATAGCAAAAATGTTTCATGTACATCTTATTTAGAGGAGATGTAATACTCAGTTTAAGAAAGAAATTAAAGGAACTATTCTGAAAATCCACGTTTGTGTGTTATGTGATATATTTAGCTAGAGGGGGGACAAGGCATCTTGTAACTTGTAAACAACAACAAGATTTTATTTTCATGATCATCCTAGGTTAGGCTTATAGTATATGACTTATGTGCCATCAAGCTACATAACAGACTGATTATAAAACTCTATCATTTAAGTTTTTGGTAACCTCTGTTTTCTACCCCACTTCCATTTTTGGGAAGCAATAAAGACAAGAGCATTCTCAGAGTGTAGATAGCCCCATCAGGTTTGGTGGATTGCAAGTTGCAAAGTGTCAGTTCTACCTCTGTTCTCTCTACTTTCATCTGCTGCATCACTTTTAAAACCTAAAAAAGGAAATAATAATCAGCTGCACCATCTAAAATAATGATACAGAAGCCCTATGCAAAAATCTCATTGCACAAGGTACAAATGTTCCTCATGAGAAAATCATCAGTCCTTAAGACACTGACATTGCTAATGTGATCAAGAGAAGGTCATTCAGAATAAAGGCAGGAAAGCGAGAAGAAATGCATTGCTAAACAAAGCTGAGACCAGTACCTAAAATAATTGTTTAGTAGCATGCAGTTCATACTGGTTAACTTCTCTCTGAATAAAATCGAGTATCACACAGAATGCCTTTAGTCCTTTGGCCAGAATAACTTTTTTCATTTATTTTATTGGTAAAAAAGGAAAAAGGAAAGAGAAGAGTAAAAAAGAGTAAAAAAATCCCAGAAGAACATACCTCTTTCATAGAGTAATCAGAATAATTCTACATATATATTTATGTTATAGCATTAAATAATTAACATTTAACTCAAAAACATTAACATTTCAGTTTATTGAACAATAAGAAAAATGGGAAATTGAACTTATATTTTAATTTATGGTATATGCAGTCTAAATGCCTGAATGGCTTTCTAATAGAGACTTCCAACAATAAATGTTTCTTCCAATACAGAAGAGTAATAAGTTCTTCAAACCATTGTATAACTGGCTGAAAATTGATGGCTTCCAAATTCTGTAGTAACCTTCTATTAGTTTAATTATGTAGCACCTTCTCCACATATAATTTTAAAAACAAACAAATGCAAACCCAACATATCAACCAATGTTGTGTTTTGAAAATACTTTACTGTAAAATACTTTGGTGCCCAATACTCTTTTTTTTTTTTACTTAATTGTAATTTTAGATCTATAAAAGTGTGACATGATCACAACTTCCATGGCTATTGGCTTATTCTGATTCCTTATCCTATGTCTTGCTGTATTCTCGAACATCTAATTTAGTGTACTCTAAACAATGTACTTTATTTCTAAATGTGCTATTTTATAAAGCCCTAGTGCTGAAGGGGATTCTGAAGTTAGCCAACATCTAGGCATCAAAAGATGTTTTAGCCAGTTAGTGCCATTTGTACTTTTTGCCAAATTATATTTACACTGTATTTTCCCAAATTAAAAAAGATTAATAAACTAAACTTAATAACTACCTAAGGTAAACATTACAGTCTACCCAGATTCTCCAATAAAAAGATTGCTTGCTGTTTTCAGGTTTGGATTCCCCCATAACAGCATAATCATAGGGGTCAAATTGCAACTGGCATGAAGTTATTACTATTTATTGATCATATTTATATAGCCACCCATCTCACAAAAAAAGTGACTCTGAGTGGCATACAACACTCAATTAAAAAAACCATAAATGCATATAAAACAATCATTAAAACTATAAAAACTTTAAAAACACACACAACAGGAGAGGATGATGTTGACTGTAGTAAGGGAGTCATCGCAAAATCTCCCTGGTCCCCTGGGACCCCCAGGCCTGATCACATAATGCCTTGTCTCTAGTAAATAATATAGAAGGTAGGGAAATTCCATATTTGTTAAGATACTTGGATTTCAATACCTTCTCATTCCAAAGGTTGCTATATATGCCAACTTGTGATAGCTAGGACTAAGTTTTCAGAAGAGAAAGCTTGTCATCCACTAATGTGCGCCAGAAAATTCTCACTATGAGATAAATCTGGAAATTTAAAGTCTTCTTCTCTAGCTGACATTTGAAGCTTCTTCACAAAACAAAAACAGAAGGGAGTTTTTTAACATTAACTTCTTGAACACTACAAAAAAATTTCTGAACATACATTTTAGGAATAGAGAGAAGAATGCCATGAATGAAAAAGCATTCATTTTTAAACTATTAATTTCATCTCAGATACAGAATTTAAATGAGGTCTATCCATCCAAATCTATTTCTGTTTCTAATAAACACACACACACACACGTTCAAGTTTGATCATCTTAGATATATCTCTAGGTACTTACAGTGAAGACAAACTGGGTACCATCAAATCTATCCAAAGAAAACTAATTTTGATAGTTTAGTAACCCCCAGAGCCAGCTATTCAGTTTTAGGCCAATTAATACTATACCTAGAAAAGATTCAAAAATCATCAGCTAAATATATGAATTTTGGTATGGAAGATTCAATTTATCAATAAATACCAACATCTTATCTACAAAGAGGACTACTATATACTTTTTAATTTGCATATATTGAGATAATTAATTTTACTTTTCTGCCTAATTGCACGTATTACCTTTCCAAACCAAGATCAAACAATGGAAAAGTGAGAACAACCAGACTCTATACGTCTCTCCAAGAAAAATGGGATTAGCTAAGGTCCTATTAGTCCTCACATGTTTTTAGAGTGAACTAAAAATTTGTAATCCATTTTAAAGCATCCCAAAGAAAAGAAAAAATTGAAAGGTGTTTTTTTTTAAAAAAAAGTAATGCCAATATATTTTAGGAAAGGCCTCCTCTGAATCCAATGAAATAATTATAGCAGGATCTAGCCTAACATTATTTAGCACTACAAAATTTGCCAATTGTTTCAAACTTGGCCCTTGTCTATGACCAACCAGTCCTGCTTGATCAGGATGTACTAGGGCTGATAATACTTTCCAAAGTTTAAGAGTGCCAGATAATATTTTCACATCTATAGTCTTTCTGAAATAAAGCTGTAATTTGCAGAGCACATATTATCTTTTTATTTGGTTTTAGAACTACAGTAATAGAAGTTGTATTAGCTCAATTAAGGTTACAGCACCGTAGCCACCTTAAAAGACTAAGTAAGGTGAGGTCTGGGTAATATTTGGATGGGAACCCAACAGGAAATCCCAAGACTGTAAACTAGATTAGAAGGTGAGGGGCGAAGGAAAAAGTCAAAATATATGCATTATGTCATTCAACAGAAAACCATCCAATCTTGGCCTTTACAATTTCTTATACTTTAAAACATAGTACGCTTAATTCCTCCACCTGTGACATCTCTAGTTCTTTTTGTCTCCATTTATAATGGAAGATCTTCTTGAAAGAAAAAGTTTATATATAATTTCCTTGGAATCTGTCTTTTGGGTACATCTGTTAGGAAAATTCCTAAAAATTTAAATTTACAATGGCCTTACATATCTTTTGTCATCATCCTGACTCACTGGAATAAAATTTAAAACTTCAACAATATGTCAGTATAGTGAATTCCAGATTCCCAGTACCTCTGTCATAGATATGTTAATGCAAACTTTGCCTCCCTTGGCAACCCGCCCCCCCCCCCCAAACACAGTTTATTCACTGAATCCTCAGCATTTTTCAATTCCTTCCAAAGATCTGGAAGGGATGAGTAACAAATGAAGACAAAAAAGTAGTGTTTCCGTTTAATTGTTCTTGTTCTAATGACTTTTTTTCCCAATTGGTAATTAAGGAAATGACTCATTCCATTAAAATGCCCACCTATTATCCAAAAGTCATAGGTTAAAAAGGACAAGGTGTCTTAGACAATCATGGCATATGTCATGAGCATCAAAATTAGGGCTGTAAATATTAATTAAAAGAATTGCATCCCTTTCAAAAGGTTTAACTATCACAATAAAATAATGGCCTCCTAGCACTTATTGTCATGTGCAATAAAGAAAATAAGCATCTTTATGTACTAGCATGGCAAGTCCCCATTTTTTATTCTTTGCATAACCATTAACTTAAATTTCTCCACTTCAGCCTTCTGCATTCTTTATCCTAATTTATTAGATCTCTTTCTTGATACAATGCTACATTAGCCTTGAATAAGCTTTGTTTATTCTTGTAGAGGAATCCTGAACTTTCAATTCTGTGTCACACCATTCAAAGACAGTTACATTAACTTGATTGAGTGGATTCCTTAAGGCAGCAGCTTCTTTACTTCCTGGTGAGCCCAGAAGCCTCAAAAAAATAAAAAAATAAAAATAAGGCTGATTTAATGTGTAGTAGAGAGATGCTGTGCTCTTCATCTGAGATCCAAAGCAATTCTCCAAACCATTCTTAAAGAACTGTATGGACAGCCATACACTGACCCACATGTACACATACATATATATTGCACACAATATATGCAAACATACAAAATCAAAAATCACTTTAACATGCAAAATAATTTTATATATCATCCTTTATTGAATGTAACTTCTATTTAAACAATCTGTGAGTATGCATTAACTGACATAAGCTATATTTATTTCCCCTCTCCCCAAAAAAAGAAAATTTGAGTAAATTGCCCTATTCTCTTCCATATACTCATGTCTATACTATACTATTCACATCTGGCCTTTTGAAAGTAAGATGCCTCTTATTCTCTTAATCCTCTACAGAGGTTCATATTTCTACTCTGACTGTATGATATTCTCTGAAGACATTTACGCATTTGATCTTTTTACCATTCTATTGCTAGAATGAACTTGTGAAACAGCTCTTTGTAGGCAGCTATAAAAAAGGCATTCTGGAATTCTAAGTTATGCTTTTAGAGCATGATGCTAAGGAAAAGTGAATAAACTTGTAATAATAGCAACTATAAATAGCAGATCAAGAATTTAACTCCCTATTAATTGTATGTGAGAGACTTCAACTTCCATATTCCTTAGCTAGCACAACCAACCTTCTTAACAGTTTTCAGCACACTTAGTGTGCAGTTCCAACTAGATAGATAGAAGATGGATGGATGGATGGATGGATGGATGGATGGATGGACAGACGGATGGACAGACGGACGGACAGACAGATAATATGCTCAGTGCTAGGCCCCAGCCTAAAGTGGTTTATCACTACAGCATTGTAGAAATGTGTAATGGTTTTAATGTCATAACTGCAGTTGCTTTTCCTTTGACATCTCTGTAGATGCTCAACATAAGCACACTTGTTTCCTGCTTTAAATATCAAATGAGGAAAGACGAAGAGACAGGGGAGAATAAGAGTGGATGTAGATTCCTAACACTTTCTTGTCTTCCTAACACATTTTCCAAGTGCTGAAAGGAATGTAATACTACGCATTGGTTCAGTTATATCCAGTATGAATTTGTGACGGGAACTAAAATTCACTTCAATATATGTAGGTTCTTGTGCCTTTTTTAAATTCAGAAAAGCATGCTTAGAGGTTGCATGCTCTCAGCCCAGAATTGCTCCTGAATACTTGCCCAAGAAGGTAGCTCTGCTACAAAGAAGAGTTTGGGAACTACAAGCAGATGGCTCACAAATAATGGGACGAGAGGGAGGGAGACCAAAGCCATGCTAATGGTAGAGGGGAAAAAATCACCTGCTACAGTGATTAAAAATAATGATGTGCTGCACTATAATTGGTAATAAACTTAGCTTTTTATATCTCATTAGAGTCATAATGTAAGAACAGCAAAGAGAAAAAAGACCAAACAATGGCAGCCATGTAATGCCAAAGCAAGAGATGATTGCACGAACAAATAAAATTATAGTCAGTTCTGCTTTTCTCTCTCATTCTTTCCTCCATTACAGTGACAGCAGTTGCCATAATAATAAAAAGAATAATATTGTTATCTTTTCATTGTATCTCCAAATTGATTAATCTCAAAGGGCATTGCTATAAAAGAAGAAACAGTTGCTTCCTCCGTGTGAGTGGCAAACTTTCCTGCAGCAAGGGTTCCTAATTTTGGCAAGTCAGCGGGCACAAGTCAAGTTTTGAGAAAGCGTCATGGGCACCTTCACAAAATGGCTGTGGTAGTGGGCATGGTCATTCATACAACATCCATGTATCAAAAGGTCAGCTAGGAAGACTGCTGTCCACCAGACCCTCTAGCTCCTGGAATGTTCTCTAGCCCTTCACATTTGCCTTTTCTTGTACACACTAAAAATGAATCATTGGGCTGCATCTTCCATCCCTCCTCATAGTCTATGTGGGATCCATTGGCATTCATTGCTAGAAATAGAGATTATGTTTAAGGGCAGTCCTTTGCTTTACCGTATACTTGCCCACGATTTTTTTTTTTAAATTAAGAGAATCTTTTTAAAAACTCAGATGGGACAGACAGCCAATGGGTAACAAGGTAAGTATGCATAGGCACATGGGAACCCATAATGGGAACTCAGATCTTTCAGCCTGGATGCATTTGCAAGGCAGTATAATAATACAGTGGTACCTCGGGTTACGAACGCCCCCCCTTACGAATTTTTCGAGAAATGACCAGCTCCGGCCCCAGAAATTTACCTCGCCGTGCGACCTCCGCCCCGCACTACGAACTGGATCTGCGGCTATTTGCCCTGCTGCCACGTGGTCGCGGCTTCCTGTGGGTGAGATCGCGGTAGCAAGGAGACGTTCGGTGAGGCTTGTGGTGTGTTTTGTGGCGTTTGGAAGGTTTTTGGTGTGCTTGTCAGCATGGCTCCAAAGAAAATGCAGAGCAGGCTTGGCAAGAATGTATTTACATTGAACCTTATGGGGAAATTTGCCTCGCGGCGCGACCAAATTCGGAGGGCGGATTAGCCATATTTACATTGAACCTTATGGGGAAATTTGCCTCGCGGCGCGACCAAATCAAGTTGCCATCAGAGTCACAGAACGGATTAAATTCATAACGCGAGGTACCACTGTACTATCAACTATATTATAAACAGCCATCCCTTGGTAGCATGTAACATCAGTAAAAAGACAAATAAAAAGAAACTGGAGTGAATAAGGGAATTTATTTTTTAATGCATTTTTAAGATTATCTGCAAGGATGCAGAGTAAACATCAGAGAGAAGTATTCCAGGACAAAATCAACTTCTATAAAGTAAAATATACAAGAATATCAAAGTCAAGCAGTTTCAAATCCTACTAATTATGATAGGAATGTTAAACATTGCTTAAACATTTCCTCTTCTAAATTAATGTGATACACTGGCTGGCTTGTTTTGCAATTCTTTAGCATGGTTATGCCACAACTATCTTTTCTACAGATTCAAGAAGCCTAACAGAATTATATTAACCCTTGTATAAATCTTAACCAAAATAGGAATTAATTTCTGTCTCAAGATTTGGCTTTTTTCCTAATAAGACAGAGTCTAGGCCCAAGCATTTTGCATTACTAGAAAGCAAGCCACCTTTTATCATCCATTCTGCCTTGGTTGGCTACGCAGGATGCTTCACGTACGCCAAAGATTTATTCACAATCACGTCACCATTTCATGCTGCCAATTCATTCACCCTTTTAGCACGATAGTCTGGAGCTGATGCCATTAAAATCTTTATTCATACTTCAGTTCAGCTTTGTATTTTTATATCTCACTTCCTTCCTTGCAACCCTATTAAAGTGAACAGATATTGACATACATGCTAATGCTGAAACATCTCAGGACCTACTAATTAGTCACTATACTACTGGGTCGTAGAATTATACAGCATCAAGTGATAAATCTGCACAAGCACACCAACCCTGCAAAAGACAAATCTAGAGGATTCAGAATGTTGCAGTTTTCATTTCAAAATCATGGTGAATGACGTGAATGTTAATGTACAGCCATGAGCCAAGAATATCACTACAATTTTCATGCAGATTGCAGGTTTCTTTTGCTATTAGAAACAGGTTTCAAATAGAAGATAATTAAGCCAAACAGCGACATTTTTTAGTCCAAAGTTAGCATCATCTTGAAATGATTTTAAGAGCTTATTCAGTCTTGACAAGAATATTTCACACAGCCAAATCTGATCACAGTCGCGCATTAGACTTCTTTATTCAGACCCACAAGCACAGTTTATGGATCTATAGTAGGCCAGCAAAACTCCTTCACTACTGTAGCAGGTTTTGTTCAGACTTTGAACAATAACCCAGGCAACTCTAAGAAAGAGTTAATCTGGCCCAGCCAGAAGTTAGGAGCAGTAAAAATAATTAAAAGGAGGAAGTAAAACTTAGGAATGGATTTAGGGACAATCCTGGTAGAGTCTGTTCTAGGCACACCTTTAAAACTTGCCATGCTTATTTTTCACAGACCCCCAAATGTTTCATTCAGAAACCAAACCAGAATAAAGTGAAAGTAGCCATTTATTCTATATATCTTCTTTATTTCCACCTGTTCCTTCCTTTCTTTTCATTTTTTCCATGCTGCTGGTTATGAGACCTTGGAAAATAATTGATCAGTCGGTATGTCCTGATAGCTCTTCCCTCATCCAGTGGGCTCCCATTGTGACCCTTTATTAGTTGTCCTGATGTTGTTCTTTTTGTTCAGTGTATTTATTTGTTAGATTTATATTCTACCTTTCCTCCAGGATCTCAAGACAGCCTATGCAGCAGTCCTACCTCCAATTTCACTTCCATCATAAGAATCCTGCATAGTTGATTGGGCTGAAAGAGAATGACGGTCTAAAATCACCCAGATAGCTTCCAGTACTAAGGATGGGCTTGAACCTGGTTCTTCCCAGGGCTCACCCAACACCTTAACCACACTAGCTCTCGTGGCATTTATTGGACACATCTGCCTGTTATATATTAAGCAAAACCAAATACACACACACAAAATACACACACCAATAGACCTAGGGCGGTGTGGTGTTTCAGACTGAATTCCTAAAAGGTACTTCGGAGGGTGAACACAGCAGTTGTCTCCAGGTCTTTAAGGCAATTGTACCTTTTTCCACCACAGACAGGTAGCTGCAAAATGTGGAGCAAAAAACACAGCTGCTTTAAAGAGTTGCAGATCGGTATTATGTTTGTGCTCTCCCCCAATGTGAAGTACCTTTTGGAAATCAAGTCCAAAGCACTGCACAGTCTGCACAAACACACAATCACATATGCAAACACATACTCATTGTAAATTTTCCTCTATGAATGGAATGTATAATTTCAAAATTTCCATACGCAACTCCCTTGCATTAAAACTATTTATTTATGTTATGTGATATCTGTATTATCCCAAATGCTAATCTGTGGTACAGCAAAGAAGATAATCCTTCCCTGGGAGTAACAACCTCTACTAGCTGTTGAACTAAGCTTATTTGTTGTTTGGAGTTGGGCTGCATCAAATCAAATCAAATCAATACTTCAAAAAATCTGTTTTTCTGTCTCTCAGGAGCTAGTGGTTTGAGACTCGCTACAGGATAAGAGTCAAGCCCAGAAGCAGCCTTACTGTCTTCCTTGGGATTTTACTCCATCATTCTCTCCTTCCAATCCCTCTTCATAAATAGTTGTATGATTGTTTTGCAGTTGTCTACAATTTGTCCTTAGAACCTCCCCTCTGAGATTACCACTTCAATCAATTGCAATAGACACTTGACTTTAGACTTCTGCTTTCTTACCCTTCTAATGCTATCTTTCTGTAGGCTGTATGCATGCTAGCTCACTTGTTCTTATGTCTGGAAAGCCTTTTGTTGTCCTGTTTTAATATTGAACCTGTCATAGCTTTTCCTTTGCTAAAATTGCAGCCTGTCAATTGTGACTCTCTGGCAGTAGCAACTAGATCTATTGATCTATCAGACCTTAAGCTGGACTCCAGTCCAATCCTTCTGCAAGCGTGTTCCGATGCTCAAGGATGGCTGGTCATGAATCAGACAAAGCTTTCTTCTCTTTCTCCAATATTCTTTTGGACATTTTGACAGCTGTTTCCACTTTTCCATTGCTCTGGAAATAGCAAGGAAAGCAGTTTTTATGCTCAAATTCCCACTGTGTTCAGAAGAACTTGAGTTCTAATATAAATTGCAGCTTGTAATTCAAGAAGATTGCTTTAGTTTTTATCACCACAGCCACAGTGACACTTAAGCTTACATTTTACTGTTTGAGATCAGCTATATATCACTAAGTCTATTTCACAAAAGTTAGAATAGTCGACTACAATGATAAGATAGATTTTCTGCTGCTATGTAAACAGATCTAGTCTCATCATCTCCCAGGATCAATACACTGTCTCCTTTTCCTGTTTGTCCTCCAATGATATTAAAATACTGCAATGTTTCATGTGTGCTTCCAAGTGAACATTAATACCAGGCTGATACATACGGGTGAAACTCAAAAAATTAGAATATCGTGCAAATGTTCATTTATGTCAGTATGGCAACTCAAAAGGTGAAACCAATATATGAGATAGACGCATTACATGCAAAGCGAGATATGTCAAGCCTTACTTTGGTATAATTGTGATGATTATGGCATACAGCTTATGAAAACCCCAAATTCACAATCTCAGAAAATTAGAATATTACATGACATCAATAACACAAGGATTGGAAATAGAACAATATCGGACCTCTGCAAAGTAGAAGCATGCATGTGTACTCAGTACTTGGTTTGGGCCCCTTTTGCAGCAATGACTGCCGCAATGCGGCATGGCATAGATGCTATCAGCCTGTGGCACTGTTGAGGTGTTATGGAAGACCAGGATGCTTCAATAGCGGCCTTCAGCTCTGCTGCATTGTTTGGTCTCATGTCCCTCATCTTCCTCTTGGCAATGCCCCATAGATTCTCTATGGGGTTCAGGTCAGGCGAGTTTGCTGGCCAATCAAGCACAGTAATCCCATGGTCACTGAACCAGGTTTTGGTACTTTTGGCAGTGTGGGCAGGTGCCAAGTCCTGCTGGAAAATGAAGTCAGCATCCCCATAAAGCTCGTCTGCGGAAGGAAGCATGAAGTGCTCCAAAATCTCCTGGTAGACGGCTGCGTTGACCCTGGACTTAATGAAGCACAGTGGACCAACACCAGCAGATGACATGGCTCCCCAAATCAACACAGACTCTGGAAACTTCACACTGGACTTCAAGCATCGTGCATTGTGTGCCTCTCCATTCTTCCTCCAGACTCTGGGTCCTTGGTTCCCAAATGAGACGCAAAAGTTGCTCTCATCAGAAAAGAGGACTTTGGACCACTGGGCAACAGGCCAGTTCTTTTTTTCTGTAGCCCAGGTAAGACGCTTCTGACGTTGTTTGTTGTTCAGGAGCGGCTTGACAAGAGGAATATGACATTTGAAGCCCATGTCCAGGATCTGTCTGTGTGTGGTGGCTCTTGATGCACTAACTCCAGCCTCAGTCCACTCCTTGTGAAAGTCCCCAACACTTTTGAATGGCCTTTTCCTGACAATCCTCTCCAGGCTGAGGTCATCCCTGCTGCTTGTGCACCTTTTTCTACCACACTTTTCCCTTCCACATAACCTTCTATTGATGTGCTTTGATACAGCACTTTGGGAACATCCAACTTCTTTTGCAATTACCTTTTGGGGCTTTCCCTCCTTATGGAGGGTGTCAGTGATGGTTTTCTGCACAACTGTCAGGTCAGCAGTCTTTCCCATGCTTGTGATTCCTACTGAACCAGCCTGAGAGACCATTTAAAGGCTCAGGAACCCTTTGCAGGTGTTATGGATTCATTAGCTGATTAGAGTGGGACACTTTGAGCCTAGAATATTGAACCTTTTCACACTATTCTAATTTTCTGAGATTGTGAATTTGGGGTTTTCATAAGCTGTACACCATAATCATCATAATTATACCAAAGTAAGGCTTGACATATCTCGCTTTGCATGTAATGCGTCTATCTCATATATTGGTTTCACCTTTTGAGTTGCCATACTGACATAAATGAACATTTGCACGATATTCTAATTTTTCGAGTTTCACCTGTACACCTATGCCCCTCAGTGCCCATATAAGGGAAGTGTGTCCTTTTCATTATGTATAACCGAAGACAGTGTTTCTCAACCTTGGCAACTTTAAGATGTGTATACTTCAACTCCCAGAATTCCCCAGCATGCTGGCTGGGGAGTTCTGTGAGTTGAAGTCCACACATCTTGCAGTTGCCAAGATTGAGAAACACTGTCCTAAGGTTCCATAGTTCAGTTGCTCCTGAATCGAATGCCCTCTTGGACTCTCTGAAGTTCTTCTCTGAGAAATGGGATTGAATTTTCAGTGGTAGCTTCTGTTTTATTTCAAGCCAACCCTCCAGGATGATACTTTTACTGCTTATAAAACTTCACCTTGTGCTGTAGCCTCCTCTATAACCTATAAACAGCACCAGGAAGCTAAATGGGTATTACAGCATATTCATATTTCCTCCTGTACAAAACTTTTTTCACTGGGCTTAAAGAGGAACATTCTGCTTAAGTATCTGCCAGTATGAGATGTTGACCTGAGTGATATTCATTGCGCACATCATAACGTTGTAAACTCATCAACATATGTTGAAGGCTCTTTGGGGCATTCTGCAATGGTTGCCACATAATAGTTTCCAGAAGTTTATGACCCAGTTGGATCTATGCTGTCTGACTAAATGTAAACTGATGGAAGTGTTCCATGCCAAAGCATACAGCCAACAATTCTTTCTCAGTCTATGTGTAACCCTCATTTAGTTTCAGATCATGCTCTGCTGGCATACACAATAGGTTAGGTAGCTGTTGTCATAACAAGGCCGTTCCTAGCCCTATCTCTAAGGCATCACTCTGTAACGCAATACAGTGGGCCTCATGCTTGTTTCAAACAGCCTTTGGTGTTTCTTGATTTTATTCCCTGCGTATTCATAGTGATGCCATTATCTCAAGGAAATTGAAGAAATTCGTCTGGTGTTTCCAGAATTATTGCTATCACACTTCATCCCATGACCATCTGGAGACATATTTTTCATATAGCCAGTGAGGGCCAAATGTATTTCGGTGGCTGTTTGATTTTTTTTTTTTTAATTGCTAAGTAATGCTAAGCGAGGCAAAGCAGTGGCATATCAGTGATACAAGAATGTTCTAAAGTGCTAATCCCAAAAAGATTCTATCACTCTATTTGGCCTTCAGTCATAACCTATTCTTTAACTATTTCATTCAGGAGTTTGCTGTTTGTTTGTTTTTTCCCCCTGATATTAACATATGACCTGATGCGTATATGAGGTTTTATTAAGAATGGTTTTGTGGCATGATTCTATTAATTTTATAAGTTGTCCTCAATATTGTTTGAATAAAAATAAATTCTGAAAAATAAATTATTATACACATGAATGCATTTGTAATATAGTATATTTGTTTGCCAAAGACAGTGTCCCCACATTTTATTTCTAAAATGTTAAGCAGGAGTTTTATAATATCATTCTGCTGTATCATGTTAGCTGAAGTCATGCATAAATAGGGTTATAAAGCAGATGAGTAAAATGTATCACATTTATTTGCATACCAGCTTTCAACCTATCATTATGCCATTGTTTATTTTCAATCCATTATTTGCTATGGCCACTAAGACCAACCACCTGCACTCAATGTAACTCATCTCAGAACACCAGAAATGTCATTTTCCACTTCTGGAACCTTCCAACAAATCCCACCAAATGCAGTCTCTTTGTATGTGTCTCTGTGTGTGCATATGTTGCATAAAACATTATTCTAGCTCTGAAACAGGTTGGCATATTTTAAAAAACCCACAGCAATAAGAGTAAATGGATATCTTAGTCATAGTTTCTTTTTTTATAACCCATTTAGTATGATATTGCTTTTCCACTGTAGACCTCCAGGACTGATAGTCTCTGTTATGCGGGGAGTATGGGCTATTCCTCCAATAGCCTTCTAAACATAGAAATGTATCTCCTCCTATTAGTAATGTAGCACTTGGCTATGATGATTTCAAATTAGAGATCTTTATTGTCAAGATTTTTCTTTAGTGGTAACAATATACAGACAATTTAAATAAAATAAACCAATAGCATGCATTACATAAGGAGACAAGCTGATTTATCCTGGAAACTGGATCAGTTATAAATTAATATTACATCAGTTCTGCATTTAAATTTCTTATGAAATGACAGAATGGAATGGAAATAGATAAACCTTCATATTTAAGGTCTACCTCTGTTTTACTTAATGTAATTGAATGCTTGCCCCATCCAAGACAGATGGAATAGAGAATACAAAGTTAAAAAGAAGCAGCAGCTACTTTTAAGCACATATTCAGCCCAGGAACCCATTTTTAACATCAAATTTGTCTGTCCTATCCAATGCCGCCTTTTCCTCCATGCTTTTTCTCCAGCCACCTAATTAAGAGGGGAGATTTTTTTCTTCTTTTCAACCCAATCAAACAATTGCAAAACAAAACTCTAGTTAATTTACTACAAAGCACACAGAGATGATGTCAGTCCATTCCTTTTACTCCTCCCAATCTAAGCAGTCAAATCATCCCTCTGTCCTGTCCCTCTGTGACATCACAGCAGTTAAGCCAATATTTTGTTCTCAGCTTTGTCATGTTGCTGGAGTCAGTATAGCAGACGAACTGTTGTTGCTAGGCAACTGTATCTGCTATAGAAGAACAAATGTGGGTAAAGATAGATAGCAAAGGGCCAAAGCACCCACATGAGTAGTGATGGAGATGCTACTTCTATGGCTAGGCACCCATGAGGAAAAACAACAGAGAACTCCCATGTACAACAAGTGTTGCTAGCTGTAAGACAACTACTTGTCGAACTAGTTCTAATATACCTGTTTAACATATTTATTCACTGCACATTTGCAAGAGGTATGCATATGTTCCATTTTCCTTTTATCTCCTTTTAATTCCTTTAGTCACTTGTGAAAAATGTATGGGTTGCAAACTAATTCCCAATTATTAATCTGGTTAATTCTTAATGCCAATGCATTCTAAACCTGGAGATAATGCTAATGTCACAAAAATAAAAGTCTGGACTAGAAAGCCAGTTGACATGACTGATACTTAAAGAGAAGTCTTGAATCACAAAATTGTCTTCTGTTCTCCTGGTTCTCCATGATCACCACATTCCTCATGTTTGTGTCCTGGATTTAAGAGAAACGTCTCTTTCTCTCCGCTGCCTACACAGAATTCCAAATTTGGCAACATTTAACATAACATCCCCTCTATATATGCATATACAATGAGCAACATTCCTCAATCGTGACATACCAGATCCAAATAAAGATGCAATTATAATATGCAATGCATGTTGCCGATCTCTCCTCTGTGTTCAGCAACAGTGACCCAAAAATCACTCAGTTCCCCCCCCCACCCCATTTTTTAAAATTATTTCAGCATTTCCCCCTTTTTGCAGTTTAGAAACTAGACTTCTTTTCCATCACTTTATCACAAATTTGGACAGGGAGGAAACCATACAGTCCTGGAATCACTTATTGAACTTTCTAATTTGAAGATTTTGAGCCCATAAATCTTGAGGCTACTACTATCTCCAGATAAGCATTGGTTCATGACCTTTGGTTTAGTAAAAAGGTAGCTATAATGGTCTGTGAGAATGTTCTTGAGAGACAGGAGCAGCAGCAGCAGCAGCAGCAGCAAAGGCAACAGTCAGATAAGGGGCAGCTGAGTCCACAGAAGGAATGGGGGCATGGCAAGTGTCTCAGAAGAGACCTTCCCTAGCTTCTTGGACTGTAAAGGCAAGTGCGGGTGAGATGTACATTCAGACTTGGAAGATTCTGTTACTGTAACCTTACGGTAAAGGTAGTGTGAGTACTCATGGGTGGTTACCTGGGTAATTGAAGGGGCTAGGGCTACTGTCAGTCCTTAGGGGTAGTCCAGACAGTAGCCCAAGCCCCTTCAATTACCCAGGTTCCTCAGCAGGACACAAGGTGGCTGCACATAAGCCTCCCCCAATGTCCTTGCAAGCTGGGTTCATCAGGGCTCAGACTCCTTTGCTACTTCCCCGCTTGCTTCTCCACCATGGTACTCTACAGGAAACTGCTGGCCGTGGTGGTACCAGCAGCTCCTGAGTCCAAACAACTTTTCCACTAATGATAGCAACAGCCTTCTTCCTTTCTTCTCTAACACCATTGCTCTCAACAGTAATGGAGATGTGGAAAGTCGGCACCTTCCACTGATTCCCTCATCCCACTTGTTGAATTTACATCCTTTTCACCACCTATCTGGCATCTTTTTCCTCCATTCTCATACACTAAATTGTCCATCTGAATCTTCACTTGTATAACTCTCTCCCTCACAGTCTTTCCATTCATAGTCCTTACCATCAATTTATCCTCCTTCTCTTTATCTCTAATGTGCTTCACTCAACTTCCCCTCCCTTCTTCCTACTTCACCTCCACCTTTTTTTCAACAATCTAATCCCTTTGGGATGTACTCTTACTCTTTTCTGTCCCCACGTTCTCTGTACTAGCTATTGTCCACCCAACTTTCTTCCACAATGCACTCTTGGTCTCTGTCACAACTTGATCGTTCTTCATCCTACCCAGTTCTATATTCCTCACAAGGATTGGTAAATAATCTAAAATCAGTTGCAAAATCAGGGGCCGGGGGGTGGGGGTGGCAAAGCTACTCTTCACATCACTCTGTTTATTGCAAATGAATGGGAGGGGTGATCCTGATGGTAACCAAACTGTAGTGGAACTCCCAGGCAGTAAAATCCTTATGCCACCATGATTTTAAAAAGCAAGCATATATATCTTGTACTATATTTGGATTTAAACACATATCAAATAAAAATACCAAAAATTCTAATGCTAATATAATTTGCAAATTTAGGTTCAGATTCCATCACTTGCTCTTGAAGTTCAGAGATGAGTTCCAGTCCTTGTGTAATGAAACAATATTTCTTCCATCATCATCCAATGCTCTAGAGCAAAATTGGCAAGAGGCCCAAGGGAACCTCATATTTTGCAGAATATAGAAGCTTTTAAGGTGCTTTCAGATGAACAGCCCCTTCAGTTACCAGTCAAAAGACTCTGTGAACTTATGGGCTCTTCTAAGAGGGGTAAAGTCCTAACAGTGGGACAAATGAGTTCCAGGATCATACGTTACATGAACTGGGATCTTATCAGAGCAGTAATTCATGAATTAACACTATGCCATTGGGATTTTATCCACCAGCAAGGAAATTCTGTTCAGAGCAATAACTGTGGCTGCTGAAAGGCATTCTGTTGCTGTCTTATGTTTTAGGGGCTAGTCTGCACTCTCTTGGAGGAAAAGACATGTCTCTCAATTTCTGTGATTCCCCCATCATAGACCAGGGACATGAATATGTACAGGTGAAACGCAAAAAATTAGAATATCGTGCAAATGTTCATTTATGTCAGTATGGCAACTCAAAAGGTGAAACCAATATATGAGATAGACGCATTACATGCAAAGCGAGATATGTCAAGACTTACTTTGGTATAATTGTGATGATTATGGCGTACAGCTTATGAAAACCCCAAAGTCACAATCTCAGAAAATTAGAATAGTGTGAAAAGGTTCAATATTCTAGGCTCAAAGTGTCCCACTCTAATAAGCTAATGAATCCATAACACCTGCAAAGGGTTCCTGAGCCTTTAAATGGTCTCTCAGGCTGGTTCAGTAGGAATCACAAGCATGGGAAAGACTGCTGACCTGGCAGTTGTGCAGAAAACCATCACTGACACCCTCCATAAGGAGGGAAAGCCCCAAAAGGTAATTGCAAAAGAAGTTGGATGTTCCCAAAGTGCTGTATCAAAGCACATCAATAGAAGGTTATGTGGAAGGGAAAAGTGTGGTAGAAAAAGGTGTACAAGCAGCAGGAATGACCGCAGCCTGGAGAGGATTGTCAGAAAAAGGCCATTCAAAAGTGTTGGGGACTTTCACAAGGAGTGGACTGAGGCTGGAGTTAGTGCATCAAGAGCTACCACACACAGACAGATCCTGGACATGGGCTTCAAATGTCGTATTCCTCTTGTCAAGCCGCTCCTGAACAACAAACAACGTCAGAAGCATCTTACCTGGGCTACAGAAAAAAAGAACTGGCCTGTTGCCCAGTGGTCCAAAGTCCTCTTTTCTGTTGAGAGCAACTTTTGCATCTCATTTGGGAACCAAGGACCCAGAGTCTGGAGGAAGAATGGAGAGGCATACAATGCACAATGCTTGAAGTCCAGTGTGAAGTTTCCACAGTCTGTGTTGATTTGGGGAGCCATGTTATCTGCTGGTGTTGGTCCACTGTGCTTCATTAAGTCCAGGGTCAACGCAGCCATCTACCAGGAGATTTTGGAGCACTTCATGCTTCCTTCCACAGACAAGCTTTATGGGGATGCTGACTTCATTTTCCAGCAGGACTTGGCACCTGCCCACACTGCCAAAAGTACCAAAACCTGGTTCAATGACCATGGGATTACTGTGCTTGATTGGCCAGCAAACCCGCCTGACCTGAACCCCATAGAGAATCTATGGGGCATTGCCAAGAGAAAGACAAGGGACATGAGACCGAACAATGCAGCGGAGCTGAAGGCCGCTATTGAAGCATCCTGGTCTTCCATAACACCTCAGCAGTGCTACAGGCTGATAGCATCCATGCCACGCCGCATTGCGGCAGTCATTGCTGCAAAAGGGGCCCAAACCAAGTATTGAGTACATATGCATGCTTATACTTTGCAGAGGTCCGATATTGTTCTATTTCCAATCCTTGTGTTATTGATGTCATGTAATATTCTAATTTACTGAGATTGTGAATTTGGGGTTTTCATAAGCTGTACGTCATAATCATCACAATTATACCAAAGTAAGGCTTGACATATCTCGCTTTGCATGTAATGCGTCTATCTCATATATTGGTTTCACCTTTTGAGTTGCCATACTGACATAAATGAACATTTGCACGATATTCTAATTTTTCGAGTTTCACCTGTACATTGGTATTAGCACCAGATAGGTGCCATGCCAACTGCAGCCTGGTAAGCAATGGAAGTAGCCGCTATGACAATGAAAGAAACCCCAGCAATGCAATCTCTAATTTTAAGGGAGAAAAGGGATCTGTGTATAGGCATAAAACTGAGTGATGGGACAAGCCACTTTTAACGAGCAGGCAAGCCTTGTCTGGGGGGTGGTTTACGTTAACTTTTGGCCCGGAAGGGAAAATGCTGATTTGCTGTTGGTTTTCTGCCAGCCATTTTAGGCACAGGCATGAAGCCATGCTCCTCCATACTCACACCCATGCGTGCAGCATCTTGATGCCTGCGAGTGGTCAGAACTGCTTGGATGAATCCAGGCTTCATTTGAAAGTAGAATCAGAAGAGCTGGGAGATAAAAAAGCTGGTCTTCTGGAAGTGTCTTTGTATAAGGTTGTCAAAATGCAATCTAACCAATACAGAGAATTAGGGGGGGGAAAGGAATCTAATCAAGAAAAAGCAGCCCAGCCAGCACCACAGAATATTAACTACTGTTAATACTGTAGCTGTGCAAATTCTTCAGAAGAGATACTTCGGAATACATGGCAATGCATATAAAGTGTCTCTTCTTGAATCAAGAAAGCAGCTGAGACTTTTTCCAAGCTCATACAGCGACTATAGAAGCAGTTCCTGGCTGTGTAGCTGCTTTAACACTTGCTGATAGAAAAATAGATACCTGGCCAAAAGTAAACTGACTTGGAATTTGGTTATAAGCCCTTATGCAATGTGAATATAAAATCAGTATTGTCACAGACATCACTTGCAATATGAACGTAACAGCTTTCAGCCTCATGGTACTTCACTGTTTCTTAAATGTTTCAAAACCTCATAATAGCAAACTTTAAAAAAAAAAATGTATGGTTTTTAACTTTAAAAAATGGGGGATAAATGTTGAAGTAAACCATTTTAACGATACTCATTATTTCATCTTCTATCTAATGATTGATTATTTATTTATTTACTTATCAAATTTATATGGCCACCCATCTCACATGAAGTGACTCTGGGCAGTGTACAATAAAACTTAATGGGATATACGATCTATGATGGCATATATTATTAATGTTTGGACTAAGATTTGTTAAAGGAAGTCCTAGAATGTGCAGACATTTCAAACTATTTCATTATTTAGTCTTGTTTGTAGTAAGGGCTGAACATTCATTTTCACACAGGTATAATGCGGGAAACAGTAGTCAGATCTTTAACCTTTTTTTTTCTCCACTTAAAAGCTGAGATTCTTTGTGAGCTTTCATCACAATGTCTTCTAGTGGATTTTTTTCCCCAACTGTTTCAATATGAAATTTGGTCTTGACATCAGCTCATAGGAGTTCTTTAAGTCATTTGGAGAACAACTCTGATGTTGCACAGAAAATAGTTTAAGAAACATTGACCTAAACAATCCGTAATAGGGGAACAATGGAGTTTCACAATAAAAAGGGTAGTCCCCCAGATTCATACAATACATTCACCTAAACAAAGTGTGTAGAGTAGAAGGTAAGCCAAGTGTATCTTTAAATCTTGAATCACCCTGCAGGCATTAGACCTTTGACTACTGCTAAGGGAACTGGGTTTCAAGAACCTCTAGAGGACCACATGTTGCCAATCCCTATATATAGAGACATCCCTACTTGCAATCTACTGCTGCAAGTCATACATCATCAGCAGATGCAAATACACTGGTTTGCAGTGTTTCCTTCAGACATTCAGAATCCCCCAATGCAACTTTTGTAATACTAACACTTAGAAAAAAATAATAATTCTGAACTCTGCAGAAAATTGTGTTCTCTAACAACTGCCACTCGGGAATATTCTGGAACTGGATTCACATAGCATATTAAATCATACATGGTTTGTCTAGTTGCAGTATAACATGCTGTATGAATCCAGGCTCTGGATTATGGCTTAGCATGATGTATAAATCTTGTGCTTTATTCAACAATGGATAATTTAATGCAATGTATGACCACCGCCTGTCTTTGATTCTGGAGGTATCGGAAGACATTTTAGTTAATAGTTATTTGTGGTGATAACCTTACCTTCCATGAATTTATCAGACTCTCTTTTAAAGACATCAGAATTGGTGGCTATCACTACACTTCATGAAAGCAAATTCCATAATTGAACTATATTCTGGATAAAGTACATTTAGCTTCACTGGATAGCCCTGTCTTGGTAATGATTAAAAAGCTTTACTTGCCTTCCTAATATTATCCTTCCCCCAATATTACAATAATTTGCTATTTGTATATCACAATAATTTGTACATTGGATTTCACCAGTCTAGATCCTGAGGCAGTGGGGTGATTCAAAACAAATGTTGATTTAACTACTAAACCTCTGTTTTAATTTTGGGGCTCCCTGATAGTCCAGATTAATTCTCCAGAGTTCACTTCTCCTGCCAGCAAGTCACAAACAGTCATCATGGTGTGAAAGAATTGGAGAAGGAAGGTTTAATTCGATGTCTGAGAGGGTTGCCATCAGACCGTGATTGCTTGCATCTTCCGAAATGGAGCTTCTCTCAATCTTGGGGGCAGGGACATATACAGGGGGGTAAAAAAGTCAAGGTGGCAACTGTGACTCCACAAATTAAAGCCCTACCCCTTTTTCACTGTGTGTTGCACACACATTAAAAAAGGGTATGGCTTCAATTGCATAGTTATGGCTTGCCATCTTAATTTGTTTGATCTCCCTCTGAACGTCTCCACTTTGGGAGTAAGAGAAATTCTAAATTGAACCATTTGCTGTTCCTCACTATCCCCCAATCTCTCATTCTTTTTGCTTATATGACAATGTTTTAATGGGTTGCATTAGTTAACATTAATTTTACAGAAAAGGCAATTAATGAGTTGTGAGCCACCCAGAGTCCCCCATTGGGGGGAGATGGGCAGGGACAAATTTAATATATAAAATAAATTTTAAAAAATTAATAAATCCTTCGTACCACCACTTCAACCCCACCACATACAGTAAGGAGCATAAGTACTTCTTCTGAACATCCCTTCCCTCAACTTATCTGTGTGAATTTTGACACAAGTGTTTCAACCACAGGGGTTACTTACCTCTTCAAATTGTATCACATTATGTTCCAAATAAAATAATGGACACTTTTAAAGTATAATTTAAAACACTGCACTAGTTCTATGATGTTTGTGTCTTAAATGTTTTACTAGGAGATAACAAAAAATTGCATCTAATGCTACATCATGGGAAAATAAAGCTCATTTTTTTTTCAAATCTTGCTCTAAATCTAGGAATTGAGTCATATTACCTCTAATTAGCTTAAGATCACCTCCCAGAATTAAACTGATGGTCTCTTCATCCCTAATAATTACATATTTGCATTATAAAATATACTATTCTGTTTAAAGATAGAAAGCCAACAAGTTATAGTATGTGTCTCCCTTATTTCTTTGCTTGTAATAACTCCAGTGACATTTTCAGAAAAATGCAGAACTACAGTGCTCAGGTTCTCACTTTAGCTATTAAGCATTCCATTAGTGATAATATTGCTGATATAACAGCAGGAAAGGGCAGGATTTTAAGTGTCTTATCTCCTTTCATAATGATAGGTTAAAAGTCAGCAAAGATTTACATTTCCTTTCTGCCATTCAAACACAAAATTGTAAATTCTGCACTATTTTTCTTAAATGTCAATAGTCTGTTACAAATACATTAACAAATGTATAATAACAAATGCGTATCTCTAGCCATTTAATCAGTGGATGGCCTCTTTTTTCTTATTTCTTCTATGAAAGATACTCAAGATTTCTTATCTTTTTTTTTTTTTTTAGTATTTTATTTGTTTCCTTAAATGGTTTAAAGCTTTAACATGCATCACATCCGTCAGATTCTTTCTTTAGGTTCATTTTGGGGGAAGAAAAATATATAGTCTCAAGGAACAATTGTGCCCTCTAGCGTCTAGTTTTATATAACTAAGTCTGAACTACCTCAGTAATTCAATAAACAAAAGGCAAATTGCTTTTAAGTGCTAAATTGCTGATCCAAACTTTTAAAAATTAAATAATATACATATATCTGGGGGGGAAAGTATTAAAGATAAGTTAAATGTCTTTACAAAAGTCACTAAAAAAATATCTAATTAAACTTTAATATACATATATATGTTCAACCATTAAACTATATGGCATCTTTACAAATAAGCCACAAAAATATAGAGCTCCTTAATTTCAGGGTGTGCTGGACACAGAACCACTATTCTTCTCCTATTACTTTTTATATTTTTATTCCATACCCAGATAGCATCTGCATATTCTTCTTTCCACCTGCATAACTTTTCTGTACGTTTTCGGACACTTAGAATTCGTTGGGCAGAGATAAGCAACATAGGCCCGCCTCATGTTGTTGGAGTACATGTCTCGTGATCTTTACCATTACTCATTCTGCCTCTCTGGCTAGGGCTGATAAGACCTGAACTTCAACAACATTTAGAAAGCCATTAAATTCCCAGATCTAAAGGCCAGTGCACTGTCGATTTATTGTTCTGAATTGTATCTAGCATCTTGGTAGTCTTAGCTATATGATGCATCCTGAGTGTACGTCAAAGCACTGCTTGTGCCTCCTAGTTGGTTGATGTGACAACAATATGTTGGCTTGCAAGATAATCTCTAGATTAGAGATTTTGGCTTGCATGGAATAGAGTGAGCATGCTTGGCTTTGGTTCTGTTTATGGCATAATGGTTAAAATATGCCAAGCCTGACTGGTGGATATGGCAAAGTAGGACTAAAGCTGATAACCTAGTCTTTACTTTGCCTATTTGATTAAACAGCATTTTTGAAAAGCATAATTGACTAAAGTAACGACGATATTTATAGGACAATATCTATCTGTTAATGGCATGACATATGGAAGATTGTGACTAGGAAAGAAGAGAAGTAAATGGTAAAGAGCATGAATTAATGATTGAAATGACAAAAAGATATGTTGTGTGTCTAGGAAACTAAGAAAAAGAGGAAAGATGTAATAATTCTGAATGAAGGTGCTCTAGTCTTGTGGAGAGTTCATGAATACATGCAGTGAAATAAATATATAGGTTTATTATCAATTAAAAAGCTTAAATATATATCAAAATATGAATCGGGGATATCTAAGTTATTGTGAATGTGTATGAAAGGAAGAATCATTAGGCTGATTATAGATATATCTTACATTCCAGCGAAGGGTGGTATTACAAGAACTATGGAAATTTGGGGGAAAACAGTGCAATATCCTGAAAAAATACAATACAGAGAGAAATGTTATTCTGTCAGGTGACTGGAAAAAATGGATGAAAATGACAATAGAATACAGAAAAAGCAATTGGGCCATTCAGTAATCCAAGAATGAATGAGAATAGTGATTGTTTCTAAGTATATGCTTAAAAGAAGTTCTATTTGTTTATTTGTCTACTTGTTTCAAATATCTGGTTTAAGTGTAAATTTCTTCATGTGTATATGGAAAAGGAATTATTTGAAAAGAGGACTGATTTTACTATTTATGGTGAAGTAAATTTTATTAAGTAAAAACTACCAGCAGGCCACATAGCAGACATACAGACCAGCTACAAGTACCTTGGTGTCCCACAATCACATGGGAAGCATGAGGAGGAGACAAGGAAGTCAGCAACATCCAAGTACCACCAAAGGATAAGACATGTCCTGAAGAGCCAGATCAATGGGAAGAACACGATCCACGCCGTCAATACATACACCCTGCCACTCATCAGATACTCTGCTGGTATAGTGAGCTGACCAAAGGAGGACATGGAGGCTGCCGATGTGAAGACCCAGAAGCTCCTCACAATGTACAGAGGTTTCCACCCCAAGATCAACACCCAGAGACTGTTCACCAGCTGGAAAGAGGGCGGGTGCGATATGGCCAGTGTCAAAGCCACTGTCCTGGATGAAACCCAGGGCATCCAGGAGTACATCAGTAAGATGGCACCCAAAGATGAGCTGCTGAGAGAATGTCTGAGACAGTAGCAGACATGGAAGGAAGTTCAAGCAGAGGAAGTGCCATGGCAAGACAAGCCCCTGCATGGGATGTACCAGAGACAGGTAGCTGAGGTGGCTGACACTGGGAAATCCTACCAGTGGCTGGAAAGGGCTGGACTAAAAGACAGCACTGAGGCACTGATCATAGCAGCACATGAACAGGCACTAAGCACCGGATCCATAGAATCTGGAAAAACTACCAGCGGGCCACATAGCAGACATACAGACCAGCTACAAGTACCTTTGTATCCCACAGTCACATGGGAAGCATGAGGAGGAGGCAAGGAAGTCAGCAACATCCAAGTACCACCAAAGGATAAGGCAGGTCCTGAAGAGCCAGCTCAATGGGAAGAACACGATCTATGCCATCAACATGTACACCCTGCCACTCATCAGATACTCTGCTGGTATAGTGAGCTGACCAAAGGACATGGAGGCTGCCGATGGGAAGATCTGGAAGCTCCTCACAACGTACGAAGATTTCCTGTCTAGTGTGGTAGACCCTAGCAATGGGTGGTAGACCCACTGCTAGGGTCTACCACACTAGACAGGACACAAGGTGCAGACTGTGCAGAGAGGCCTCAAAGACAGTCCAACACACAATGGCAGGGTATAAGATGCAGGCAGGAACAGCATACACTGAACAGCACAACCAAGTAGGTGGCATTGTGTACAAGAACATCTGCACAGTGTATGGGCTAGACCCCCCCCCACCACCTCCAGATGGGATTTTCCACAGAAGGTCATGGAGAATAACAGGGCTAAGATCCTGTGGGACAGATAGGTACTGGCCAATCAACCAGACATTGTGGTAGTAGACAAGGACCAAAACACAGCAGTGGTGCTATATGTAGCGGTGCCAAGTGACAGCAACATCAGGAAGAAGGAGTATGAGAAGCTGGAGAAGTACCAGGGCCTGAAGTTAGAACTAGAGAGGATGTGGAAAGTCAAGGCCAAAGTGGTCCCAGTGGTGTTAGGAGCACTTGGGCTATGACTCCTAAGCTGGGAGAGTAGCTCCAACAGATCCCAGGAACAACATCAGAGCTCTCTGTCCAGAAGAGTGCAGTGCTAGGAACAGCTGAGATGCTGGGCAGAACCTTCAAACTCTCAGGCCTCTGGTAGAGGACCCAAGATTGAGGAAGACACAGACCACCCATAGCGGTGAGAGGGGATTATATATACCATATTTTTCCAACTATAAGACAATACTTTTTTCTAAAATCCTTACCCTAAAAATTGAAGGGTGTCTTATTCAAGGAAGTCAGCCGAGGAGACAACCGCGCAGTTGCAAAACTGCCCATACTTTGTCTCTGCAGGCAGGCTTCCTCCTATTGCTAGCCTCCAATCATGAGTGAAATAGCTTGTCTCCCAAACAGACTTCCTCCAATCACGAGCCTTATGTAACTGACGTCAGCTAATGCTGAACAAACCAATTGGAGGAAGTCTGTTTGCAGAGACAAGCTATCAGCAGTTTCACTCGTGATTGAACGTAATAAGTTATGCAAAAGAGCATGGAAATAGAGCTTCAGAGAGACAGTTTGGACCTCCTCCCACCGAGTGTAGCAGGTAAATGTTAACTAATTACTAAATAAAAATGTGTTCTGCACTATCTTTAAAATATTGATTTCTTTATTTTGGGTTGGAAAAGTGGGGGTCGTCTTGTACATGGAGGCGTCTTATTGACGGAAAAATACAGTAGTTGAATTCACGGGGAATACGATACTTTAGAAGTGTATGTGGTAAATCAAAAAGAAAGAGGGTCAGCAATGAATGGATGCTGAATGAATATGAATTCAGCACACAAGAAAGTGAGAAGTACAAGGTTGCTTGATAATAGTAGTATAAATGAGGATTAAATTCTAAAACCAATATACAGAAGAAGAGGGAGAAGACTAAGACAACTGTGACTAGAAGGAGTTAATGGGTTCATGAAATCTTCAAAAAGAGAGACAAGTTCAAAGACCAATAGCCCCTCATATTATGAACCCCAATCCAAACCAATAAAAACATCAAAAAAGCAAGACAACCGCAATAAAAATTCCCGGAGCCCTACAGCAACACTCCCATCCTGCCTTGCTGCCTTGCTGAGTTCCAGCCTGATTCTACCCCAACTGTTGTGGGAAGAGGCTAGGTGTGGGAAGCGTGTTCCACAGGGCAGGGATAGTGTCAGAACCTGCATCACCCATCTGTTGTTGTTTGCCATTGTATTGCAGTCGTTGGGAATTGGTTCTGCCACTAGTAACTAAAGGGGGGGGGGGGTTCTGTTAATGGTTGTAATGGGAGCTGGGAAGCAGCTTAACCATATATGGGCATTTTCGCCTGGCTTGATTGCCGGCAAGACAGCTGGGGCCCCAAAGAGCCAGGAAGAGGCTCGGGGAGGAAGGAAAAAGGTCACCACCCGGTGGAGAAGACTCAAGACGCCAGGCAATCAAGGGAGGGGGGATAAATAGAGGGAAGTTTAACCAAGGCTTTAGTTTTAGCAATGTTCTGTTTACAAGCTACCTGTACCACTCAATAAAGAGTATTTTTCTGAACCAAGCCTGGTTGCATGAGAATACTTCGGAATTGGGAGTCAGACGGGGAGGACTTGACAGATAGCTATGGAGGAGGCATGTTTCCTAGGTCCTTCTAGATGACAACATTTAAGGGAAGGGACCTTGAGTACACCCACCTTATCTGACCTGGTGGGACAGGCAGATATCCCAGGGGAGGTGGTCCCACAAATAACCTAGTCTGGTGCCATTTAGGGCTTTAAAGGTAGTAACCAGCATCTTGAATTGCACACAGAAGAAAAACCTGAAAGCCAATGAAGCTCGCTGGGCAATATGGGCAAACCACAGAGCACCAAGAATTGCACATGCACCACATTCTGGACCAGTTGTAATTTCCAGATGGTCTTCAAGGGCAGCCCCATATAGAACAAGTTGCAGTAATCCAAGAGGAAGTGACCAGGGCCTGAGTGACTGTAAGGAAGGCCTCCCAGTCCAGGAATGTAATGGTATTTGTGGGAATGGCCTTGGGAGACTGGGCAAAGAGACGCAACCAAGGGAACTGTAAAATAAAAGGCAGCTGAGCCTGCAGCAGGAATGTGGATGGGGCAAGAGGCTCAGAAGACAGTGTCCCTAATTTTTGGGCTATAAAGGAAATGGTGGGAGATCTGTACTCCAGACTGGCAAGATTCTGCTAACTTTACAATAAAGTAGAATTAGCTAATCTGGTCACGTTTCCTGTCTGGTCTACCTTGTAAGGCTGACAAGGAATGAGTGCAACTGGTGCTCAAGATGGATATGTGCCCCCCTAGCCATGGCTGCCACCTGCTCCCCAAGTAGGAGCTGTAATTCCAGGAGGACCCCAAGTTGCACACCAGCTCTGTCCAGGGAAGTGCTACGCAGCAAGAGTCAAAGATGACCCCTCACTAGACGCAGAGGGGCCAAAAACCCAAAGCCACTCTGTCTTGCTAGGGTTGAGTCAAGGCTGATTCTTCACATCCAAATGCTTACATCCTCCAGGACTGGGCCAACACCAGGACAGCATCACTTGGCTGTCCCAGGATGGAGATGTACAGCTAGGTATCATCAGCATATTGATGATACGCCAGCCCATGCTGCAGGATGACTTCTCCCAGCAATCTCATGTAGATATTAAAGAGGAGGGGCAAGAGACTCGAGTCCTGAGGCACCCCATCTTGCAGCGGGCTAGGGCTCAGTCTGTCTCCCCCATCAACACCAACTGGAACCAGCCACAGAGAAAGGAGGAAAAGCATTGCAAAAAAGTGCCCCCTACGCCCAACTCCAGGAGCTGATCCAAAGGACACCATGGTTAATGGTATCAAAAGCCACCAAGAGATCTAGATACATTTCTTTTTCTTGTCTTATGCCTTTGATTTCTCTGAGTTACTATTTCTTGCTACTTTTCTGCACTTGGCATAAAGTTACATACCCCAGAAGCATGGGTATCCACAAGAGACTGAGGTGAGGACAAAACATCCATCACGACATTGTGATGCATTACTCTGCCCTTTTGTACTTGCATCACAATGTGTCATCACTTTGATGAACTTTCAGCTGGCTGAAGATGGCCCTGCCTAGAAAGGAATAGGGTGATCAGTTTGTATGCATGCAAGTATGGTAGCAGTAATGCTGTAATAAATTACAAATTAGAGATTTAAAATTGTATGCAGTTCAGAAAGAAAGTTTTAGAATAACACAATTAACATTGGCTCAGTCCATCACTTCATGCCCTGCTTTGTCTCTAATCTATCAGAATTCTTAACATCATCTTTTCATAAATTTGGATGCTTTACTACAGTAATATATTGCCTAACCCAGTGTTGTCCAAACTTGGCCACTTTAAGATGAGTGGACTTCAACTCCCAGAATTCCCCAGCCAGAATTCTCCCAACCACTCATCTTAAAGTGGCCAAGTTTGGACAACACTGGTCTAACCCAACTCACTTGAGATATATGTAATATGATCTCTCTTCTTAGGTCAGATTGGGTGGACAAATTTCTGCACCAGCTTTTGAAATGTAGCTTTTGGAGACCTGCAAAATGACCACTCCCTAGTGCCATTTCCAGCAAAAAGGAAAGATGAGTGCTTTTCCACATTATTTAACACACAAAACAGATTTTATTACTGAATGAGACCAAAGGCATGAGATTGTTAAAAACATTGCAAAGAACTTGTTATTCCCTTGGTAGAAACTCCATCAGGATCCAGCAGGGTAAGCTAAAATACATATAATCCCCTTGCAGTCCCTCTTCTCATATTCTGATTTCATGTCACAAAGATCAATTTCTCTATGCTGGCAGTGCTTCCCAAAGGGCATTTGGATATAACTAATCTTGCTTGCTGCCTGGCATTTGTGTCTTGCAACTTTGTACCCAGGGATCTTCAGAGATAATAAAAGTTACTGAAAGAGAAAACAGACTTTGCCCTATTCTTAGGCAATCTAATTTGGGATATCATGAAAGAGCAGCAAAATTATGAACTATTTAATGTATTGGACTTTTCCTCTAAATTTTACCTAAGAAAGCAGAGGAAGGGTTTATGGGATTTTCTCCACAAATTACTATTTTCCTTCTCCTCCTCCTTCTCCAGCTGAATTTAGACCAAGGTTTCTCAACCCTGGCAACTTTAAGACGTGTGGACTTCAACTCCCAGCATTCCCCAGCCAGGACATGCTGGCTGGGGAGTGCTGGGAGTTGTACTCTACGTACATGTCTTAAAGTTGCCAGGGTTGAGAAACCTTGCTTTAGACCAATCCCACTCTCAGCCCAACCAATCTAAAAGAGTTATTGTGGGGGGGAAATTCAAGGAAGGATGCACTGCCTTGAGACCTAGAGTGCCTAGAAGAAAGGCAGGATGGAAATCTACTAAATATTACACATACTGTACATATTCAAATGCTGTATTCCAAGGCATTTACTTTCAATACAGAGAACCTATATTCAAACACCTCCACATATCTTGAACTGTCTTCATCATACATTCTTAACCAGGGAGTTCAGAAATCGAGAAAGTTACACTTTTATGTTACAAAAAATCCAGACAATCAAACTTTTACAAAGGACTGAGACTGCATTATTTGTGCAATGAAACCTTAACTCAAATCACTGAACTATCATCTTTCAATATAAGGGTGAAAATATTGAAGCCAAACAATTCTTCAGCTGTCAGAACTGATTGTCTCTCAAAAATTTCTTGAAAAGCAAGCAAGGACAGAAATACATTAATGAAGATGGTGCTTCATTTTGCAAAAATAGATACTCTTGAAAAATTACCTACCATCCAATCTTTATTTGCAGCTTCGTAATGGAAGCAAACAAATGTTATTGGTGCTCTAAATTCAATATAAGCATTTAACAGGAGATCTTGGGCCAATGTTCATGTGGGAATTCTATACACTGTCTAGGGAATGGATACATATGTTAGGATGTTAGAATGTCTCCCACCACATGTGATGTGGAAAGAGATTGATAGGTGGCCAAGTAGGTGGGTGGATAAGTAGAAAATAAGACAATTTATTCTTTATTGCATATTATTACATAACATATTTACTGCATTTCTGACTAGTACGAGCATTCATCATCCTTTATCTGGTGTCTCATTCCTAGCAATTAATAAATGTTTTTATTACAACAAAAGAGAAAGGAAAAGGAATGCATTTTAGAAAAGCAGGATTGTGCTTCTTTCCACAGAAAAACCTCAGTAAAATTGTTACTCCTCTCATAATACCAAATACCAATTTATATTGCTTCAGCAGAAACCAGCAGCTATTAATCACCCACAGCTTTGAATGAGGCAGATAAACTGAAGGAATACTGAAGCCATTAGTAAGTTGTAAACCTCAATTAGCACCATTAGTGGAATTGTACTTACACTAATTAATTAAGCAGCTGAAGCCTGCATGTAGCCACAAGTTGTATAAGCCCACAAGTATACACCTGTAGTTGTGATTTATGAAAGTAATTTGGTACCTGGGTAATCCTAAACAATAGCTTTCATCCATGTATATACATAGGCACGCACATATAGAAAATGTATATGCCGCCCATTACGTCAATGGCTCCATACAATTTTTAAAGGAACTGTAAAAATATCCATAAAGACAACATTTAAAGAAGAGGGCTTACTTATTAAAGGAAGTGGCAGTTTATTCCATAATATGGGCCCTACCACAAAGGGACCTGAATTGATCATTGATGCAAAGATATTCATGGCAGTACCCATAAATGTCATTTCATATGGAAGTGTACAATCTGGAAAGTAGCTTAGGTCTAAATTGTATAAGGCTTTATACACCGGTCTCAGCACCTGGATTGGACTAGGAAGTCACCAGCAAACAAAGATTTTTAGTCAGATATGACACAGGAACACCATTCTCAACCCATGTTGTCCATCTCAGAACTAAATCTGAAGTCAGACTGGAAAGGATGTCAAGATAATCCATTTCATCTAAGAGATTCTGAAGCAACCAGCCCACTGCCATCTTGACCAGCTTGGCTAACACATAGCAGTAACTAAAAAGAAAGAAAAAATAGATACTATGTGTTAGTATAGTACTGACGGGTATTCCTGGGTTGGAGAGCAAAGAGCAAGGGGAGTATATGCCAAGAGTAGATAATCCCAGCAGGATCAAGCAAGGGGTGAAGGCCATCCCAACTGCTTAGCTAAAGCAACCAAGCACTATATTGGGCAGCAGCAATATAGGAAGATGCTGGAAGTGTATGATCACTTTAATGAAAATGGCAAAAGCACTATCTCATACTGCATGGGAGACCACTCCTGTATGTTACCCAGAAAACCGCATGTATAGGCAGTACAAAATGATTGTCAATATAGCACCAGATGGTGGGGCCCTCCAGTTAGATGGCACTCCACATGCTATTGAGGAAGAGCTGAGGATCCTTTGGGATACTAATGTTCTTTAGGCGTGGCTAGATTAAAGACCTTGGGATGTCTAGTTGCTGATGCTGCCATGCAGGATAAGAAAATCTGAAGCTGCAAAGACAGAATTACAGTGGGAACATGGAATGTAAGAAGCATGAGCATGGGAAAGCCCAGCACAGTGAAAGATGGAAGGAATCAACTACACACTGCCATCTTAGGCATCAGCAAATTCAAATGGACTAGAATTGGATACTTTCAGTCAGAAGGTCACACTGTTTACTACATAGGATGTGAAAAACAAAGAAGGAATGGCATTGCTTTCATAGCCAGGAAGGAAATAGCAAGAACAGTGCTTGGTTACAGTGCAATAAGTGACCAAATAATATCAATTAGACTTTACAGACAACCATTTATTGTGATGAATATCCAAGTTTATGCTGCATTTATTGTGATGCAGAGGAAAAGGAGGTTAATGAGTTTTATGATCAATTTGAAACTGACAGAACATGCAAACAAGATGTGCTGCTTGTGGTTGGAGACTGGAATGTCATAGTTGGAAATATTAAAGAGGAAAATGTAGTTGGACTGTATAGCCTGGGAAACTGAAATGAAGCAGGAGAACAACTTACCAGTTTCTGCCAAGCCAATTATTTCTTCATTGCTAACAGTCTTCAAACAACCAGAATAATGCCTGGATACATGGCAATCACCAGATGGAGTCCACAGAAATCAGTTTGACTATATTATTGGTACAAAGAGATAGAAGAGCTCTTTGGCACAAAGATTTGCTCAGGGACTGACTGTGGAACAGATCACAAACTGCTCATGTGCAGGAAGCCAACCAGTTTCCATGATATGATTTTGACCATATATACCGACCATTTTCAAGAAGAACATCAGGAATCCCTTTGAAGTCCTGAACTTCACTGATAGGGAACTGTGGAATGAAATCAAACAAGTTGTTAAGAATGAATGTGAAAAGAGACAGCCAAAAATTACAAGAAGAAGAAGAAGAAAACAAACTGGATGTCAGAACAAACAGTGGAAATTGCTAACAAGATAAGACAAGCCAAAGTCAAGAAAGACACTATGTGCTTCATTGATCATAGAAAGGCTTTTGATTGTGTTGATCATATGGAATGTGCTTAGAAAAATGAGAATTCCAGAACATCTCATTGTCCTCATGCAAAACCTATACACAGGTCAGGAAACCAACAATCCAGACAGAACTAGGCAAAACAGACTGGCTTCAGATTAGCAAGGCCTTACCTTTATTTATTCAATGAATATATATTTATATATTGAAGGAAGCTGGGTTGGAAGAAGGTACTGTGTTTTAATATTGGAGGAAGAAACATTAATTACCTGTGCTGTGCTGATGACACTTACTCTGATACACTTACTCTAATACAAATAATCTGGAAGCTCTAGTAATGAAAGTCAAAGAGCACAGTGAAAAAAATGAGACAAAGATTAAATACAAAGAAGATCAAACTAATGACAGCAGGTACAGCAACCAGCCTTAGTGTTGACAATGAAGATATTCAAATACTGGATAGATTCTACATTTTAGGAATAACTATCAACAATAAAGGAACCAGCAGTCAAGAAATACCCTACATAGTAGCACTTGGAAAAGTAGCAATGAAGGCCTTGGGAAAGATATGCAGATGCCAGGGTGCACCTATATGTGAGAAGATCAGAATCGTGCATGCAGTGGTTTTCCTGTAATATTCTATGGAACTGAAAGTCTGACTTTGAAGAAGCAGGATAGGAACAGTATTGATGCTTTTAACTTTGGTGTTGGAGAAGATACCTGAGAATATAATTATTGTTGTGAGCCACCCAGAGGTGCTTAAGATGGGCAGCCATATAAATCTTTTAAATAAATAAATAATGGACAGCCAAGGGAACAAACAAATGGATCACTGAACAAATCAACCCAGAGTTCTTAGTTTAAGGCACAAATGATCAAACTCAAATTATCCTACTTCAGACACCTTATGTGAAGACCTAGCTCTCTGGAAATGTCTAAAATAATGGAAAAAATGAAAAGAAAGAGAAGAAGTGGATGACCACCAGCAAGAGCAGCAGCAATGGGTACACTATTAGAAGACCTAAAGTATCAGTCTGCGGACAGATCTTCCTGGAGAAAATCTATCAATATGGTTGCTAAGAGTGGATACCAACTTGATGGTAGATAATCAATCAATGTGCTAACTCAACAATTCAGATATGCAAATCATGGTTTCTGGTTTAGGATTATGTGTGAACTAGACTCCTGCAGCTTATTCAATAAACTATGAATCAAACCAAACATAGTTCAGGCGTTTACCATCCCTTGGTGTTTGCATCTTCTAAAACAGAGATATTACCAAAGTAAGAATCTGAAGAAGTAAACTTTCATTTCCCGTGTCCAACACAGTATCCACTGATCAGACTGGTGGGAAACACAAACCCAGCTGATTTCACCTCAAAATTTAAGCATGTGCTCAATCTCTTTCTGGAATAAATGAAATTTTTAAAAACAAATTTTTAAAAATCTGTTGTGCTATTAATGTTTCATAGTCCCTTCTGATATGTTATTAGGTTGTTTCAATAATCTCTACAACCTAAGGCTATGTTTTATGCGCAGTAAAACTAAAGGGAGATCTCTCTCTCTCTCTCTCTCTCTCTCTTGCAAACATTTGGACTATATCAGCATATAAGAAAGTTTTGGAAATATTCAGTTTTCTGCAAGTTTTAAGTGATATAGTTTCATTAAAGATAATTTATTATTATGGTCAGTTTTCTGAATGCAAACACTGTGTTTCCAATGTGAATTATTCAAGTCAAATTAATAATTTACTTCTTCTTTTTTTTAATTTCACTCAAGGAAGTTATTAGGAGCCAGCCACATTTATTAGACTTGGCAGACTGAGCTTCCTTAAGCGGGTAAACTAGATAGACAGAAGGAGCAGAAAAAGGGGTGGTAGTGGTGGTGACGCTTTCCATGTTCATACAAGGACAGGAGGATGCAGATAAAAAGGCTGACCTTTCTTTGTTTACTCCCAAGAAACCCCTGTGACCAACAATACAGCTGTGTGGCCCACAGCTGGCCAAAGATCTACTGAAACATGTACATCTTTATCTTACTGTCCTTTATGTGGAAATCCTTCCCTGAAGTACTTTGTGACTCCCACCCCCATTTCAAAATTCTTCTTTTCCCCCTTTCCTTGTCATTGTACAGACTACAACTCCCATCATCCATACTCTCGAGTGGTACTCATTAGAACTGATTTGATTTGTTGTCTAAACATCCCAAAGGAACTTTTTTTCTTCTGTAATGGCACCAAGGACTGAAATTAGGGATAGATATTCCTAAAGTAAATTTGCAAGAAGGACACAAGTACAAACAAAGTTAATAAATGCATATAATGCCCCTGTTTATCCCATTTCCAGATCCTTTCCTGATCTCTGCTGACCTGGTTATATAACTCCTCAGAGTTATGTAGTTTTATACACTTCAGGGTAAGGGTGCTAATTTCTTCATATCCTACCTTCCTTGGCTTCATCAGAAGCTGGCTAGGCTGAGGGTTAGTGACTACTCCAAAGCTACCCTTGAAGTTGAATGACTGGGTGAGGGACTCAGACTCTTAGTCCAAAACTCTAACCAGCAAGTTGTAAGGATGATGTTTGCATAACATGCTTGAGCATAGATTACTCAACCTCTGGCCCAACATTTCAAGCCAAGCAGACATCAAAACGACTTGTGTCATGAGGTCATCACACAAATGTCATGATGAAGTTATTGCATCACAATGTCTGACAACAGCACTTCAGTCATGATGTTTGCACAGTGATATTCTGCATGCGTCATTGACTCCCTTTTGCTCCCCTACTTGCAGGTGCTAGATGTTTGTAGCATAGAGGCAGGGAGCTTTCACTTTTTCTGTTCTGATACAAGCTTGACAGTCATGTTCCGTCCCCTAACCCAAAATATCTCTTATTTTTGTCAAGGAGAGTTTCCTGTCACCCGGGTCTGATGGTAGCAAATTACAGTTTTCAGTGGCAGGAGGAGAAGTGCAACCTCCTCATGTGCTGTCATCTTAGGAAAATCTTTCTCTGCTCGCTATTAATTCAGTAATTACTTGAATTGATTTTAACTGAATCAGCTATTATTGATATAGTTCCCAATGGAGCATTAATGCTACAGTTCCTAAGTATGCATTGTATGGCAACAAGTATGTGCTTGCCACTGATGACTATGTATAGTCTTCCCTCTCCATATCTGACTTACACAATGCTACGTTTTTATCTTCTTCGGCCACTATTGCATCGATGCACTACTGCATAGAAAAAAAGGAAGGTATGTCTGCATAGCTTCTACTGTATCCACTCCACCATATGCCAGAAAGTGAACCCAGCACAATGAGATTTTGCACTCCGTCTGAATCACAGTCATTCACCTTCTTCCCTAATGCAGAGAAATATTCAGATCAATGATTTGGAAGGTGCAACCTCTTGGCCACGATTTTTATCTCTGGGAAGAGAGAGACACCCAGTGAACGTTTCTGTCTCCCCAGACATATCCTAGCCTTCTCAACTGGACACCCCGTATATATATATTTCTATTGCTGGTGTGTGTGTGTGTGTGTGTGTATCAGCAATAGAAATACTTTTTGCATTCTACCTCTGTTTGGAATCCCAGCCTTTCCACTATGTAACATTTGTTCCCTGTTCCCCAGCCTTCAGTCGAGTAAATTTGACTCAGATTTTTCTCTGCAGTTTGAATTGATAAAAATACCAGCACTGAAGCTTTTCATTCATCTTCTATGGGACACCAAGATACTTTTAGACTATGGATTTAATGCCTGACACCCCTTCCTCTTTCGATACCCACGAAGCACATAATTAACATTTTTCCATCTCCCTACTGCCATAATTATAACATCATGCTTCCCAACGGCATCTACATTCCTGAGCTCTTAGAGCAAAGAACGCAAAATAATATTTAGTTCACGACTCCTGACTGAAAAACATATTCTGAGCATGTGTCGTTTTACATTTTAAGCTCATTTAAATTGCATTATCATGATGACTGCCGGAATAAAATAGAGTTTGCTTCTTGAAGGGTATTGTGAGCTCAGGCGTGGCCTGTAAGCCAAGTTGTTTATCCTGATTCTGTGTGCCCCTAAACAATTACATCTCTGGGCGGTGGTTTGGAAAATCCCTCAGCTGTGGGGTCTTGCATTTTGCCTTTCAAGTTCAGCTTTTAGTGCCCCACAATTCACGATGGCCTTGCCAGGTCTGACCCCAACTTCAATACCTATTTTTGCAGTCCCACTGAGAATTTAGCTCCGTCTCTCTGTACCACTGCTTGCATCTCTCACACACACTCCCACTCCCACTCTCGTTCATGCACAGATAAAGTTACACATTCTTCTTTTAAAAGTCAGTCCTTCAGAATTCTCTAAGTCACTTTTTGATGAAACGATATGTAGTCTCAGGTTTAAAACAGCCTGGATTTTCCTCACTTGCTCAATAGGCTGCTTTTCTCCTGAAACTGCCTTTCTTCATCACTTTTAAAATAAGATAGCAAAGATCCAGGCTAATTACTGTGAACAAGTAGTATTACTCAGGAACAGTCACCCAATGCTTGCAAATTATATTTAGCACTGGTGATGTTTCATTTTGCACCTCACAGGTGTAAAAAGGTATGCTCTGAATATGCTTATAATAGCTTTGTTCTCACATCAGGTATCACTGCTAGAAACACACACACACACAGTGTGTACACATCACAAAAGGCTTTTCTCTTTGCCTGTTCTTTGTCTGGTTCAATGAGTCTGCAACTGATCAAGGTGCGTCTAGAACAGACCCAGCTAGATGGCAGAACTTAGCCAACCTTGGCTCATCTTGAAAACTACTGTGCTGGATGAGAGACTGTCAGAACATCCAGAGCTACACTAGGAAACTGAAAAAAGATCCACCAAAACAACAGCAAGTTACCTCTATACTGTTGCTGAGATCATTAGATGAATATATCCATGACATCAGCAGGACAAACATAACTCAAAGTAGATTTTACCATTCAAAGTTTGGTATAGAGTTTAAGGTGCTGGGCTAGAAACCAGGAGACTGAGGTCTAGTCTTCCCTTAGCCATGGAAGCTGACTGGGTGATTTTGGACCACTGATTCACTCTCAGCCCAACCCACTTCACTGGGTTGTTGCTCCAGCACCCCTCTCCAAAAGAGACTACCCTTATTCTAAATGAATCTAAAATGGTCCTGCCCCATTCAGAAAATCTTACAGGACAGTGCAAATATCATTGCCTTTCATTATTCATTCTATAAATAAATATATAAATAAAATTTGTACCCCTCCCATATTTTCAAGCACTTCTTTTATCTTTTATATTAACAGGAAAAAAGACGGGGGGGGGGGGAGGAGATAGACAGAATAGCTACCCAATGCATTTTGATTATCAGTATCAGGAGCCCTTTTCATTCCAAATTATAATCTGTTTCAGGGACACTTACAGCATGTATATATGTGTTTTAAAATTAAAGCTGTGCTTATGTTGTGTGTTATCCAGCATGCATCGGCAATAATGTCTTGTGTTCCTTGGCCTTTTCTAAAGCCAGCTTGAACATCTGGCATCTCTTTTTCCATGTAGGGCTCTAATCTGTGTTGTATGATCCTAAACATTATTTTGTTAGGATGTGAAATTAAGGATATTGTGCAATAGTTTGCACACTCTGTTAAGTCTTTTTTTGTATTGAAATGTAGATTGACCTCTTCCAATTGGTTGGCCCCTGTGTCATTCTCCAGATTTGCTGGCATAGCTTGGTTAGAACCTTTACTTCTTCTTCTGTTGCTTGCCATATTTCAGTGGTTATTCCATCAGTTCCTGTAGCCTTCTGACTCTGTAATGACTGGAGTGCTGATCTAACTTCATCCTCTAGTACTAGAGGTTCTTGTAAGTAAGGAATATCATCTAAGGTATCATGGATGTTGACATCTCTACTGTATAGTGTTTCATTATACTCATTCCATCTTCCTTTGATTTCCTTTGAATCAGTTATTATCTGTCCATTGGCATCCTTTAACATATCAATTTGAGGTTGGAACATCCTTCTGAGTTCCTTTTGAAAGACTTCCCTTGTTTTTCCATGTTTGTTTCCATCTTCAATGCCTTTACAGATATTATTGTAATACTGCTTCTTGTTTCTTCTAACAGCTCTCTGAAACTCTTTGTTAAGTTCCTTTGATATTTTTGTCTTTCTTGGTTTTGGCTTCTCTTCTCTTCTTGGCAATTTCCACAGTTTGTTCTGATTTCTTTTCTTTCTTCATTTTTGGCAGTCTTTTTTCACATTCATCCTTAATGACTTCTTTAAGTTCATTCCATAATTCCTCTGATTCTCTATCAATGAGGTTCAGGACTTCAAAGCAATTCCTCATGTTCTCCTTGAAGAGGGTGGGCATATGTTCAAGACCACATCATGGAAACTGACCGGCTTTCTTCTTCTTCTTTAGCTTAACTTGGAGCTTACACATGAGCAGTTTGTGACCTGTTCCACAGTCAGCACTTGGACATGTCTTTGATGCTATAATTGAGCTCCACTACTTCCTTTTAGCAATAATATAGTCAATTTGATTTCTGTATACTCCATCTGGTGATGTCCATGTATAGAGGTGTCCTTTTGGTTGTTTAAAGACAGTGTTAGCTATGAAGAAATCATTGTAGTGGCAGAAATTGATAAGTCAGTCTCCTGTTCCATTTCAGTTTCCTAAGCCATACAATCCAACTACATTTTCCTCTTTCATGTTTCCAACTTTGGCATTCCAATCTCCAATCACAAGCAGCAGCATATATGTTCTGTCGATTTCAAATTGAACCTGATCATAGAAGTCATCAACCTTCTCTTCTTCTGCATTGGTGGTGAGAGCATTAATTTGATCGTCATATTAAAGGGTTGTCCACGAAGTCTAATCAATATTATTCAGTCATTGATTGCATTGTAGCCAAGTACTGTTCTTATTATACCCCTCCTAACTATAAAAGCAGCACCGTTTCTTCTTTCTTTTTCATGTCCTGAGTAATAAACAGTCTAATCTTTTGACTGAAAGTGTCCGATCCCAATCCAACTCAATGCACTGATGACTAAGATGTCAATTTGTAGTCATTTCATCTTTCACTGTGTTGAGGTTTCCTACGTTCATGCTTCTTACATTCCATGTTCCTACTGTAATTCTATCTTTGCAGCTTCGGATTTTCTTTTCCTGTACGACAACATCAGCAACTAGATGTTCCAAAGGCTTTAATCTAGCCACATCATAAACATCATTAGTAGTCTGAAGGATCCTCACCTCTTCCCCAATAGCATGTTGAGTGCCACCTGTCCATCATCTGTCACTATATCATCAATCATTTTATATTTTCCATCTATGTGGTTTTGTTAGTAAAAATTCTGGAGTGGTTTACCATTGCCTTCTTCCATGAAGTATGAATTAATGCCTTTGCCATTGTCACTGAAGTGATCCTCCACCTCCAGCATGTTCCTGTATCACTGCTGCCTAAATAGGTGCCTAAATGCTTTAGCTGGGTAGCTGGGATGACCTTCATGTCTTGAGTGACTCTGCTGGGATTATATACTCTTTGCATACTCTCCTTACACTCTTCACCTATCCCTCCTAGGATCTGTCATTGTTTCTTCCTCAACCTTGGGTCCTCTACCAGAGGCCTAGGAGTTTGAGGGTTCTGCACAGTATCTGAGCTATTCCTAGCACTGCACTCTTCTGAACAGAGAGCTCAGATATTGTTCCTGGGATCTGTTGGAGCTACTCTTCCAGCTTAGGAGTCACAGCCCGAGTGCTCCTACCACCACTGGGACCACTTTAGCCTTTATTGTCCACATCCTCTCTAGTTCCTCCTTCAGGCCCTGATACTTCTCCAGCTTCTCATACTCCTTCTTCCTGATGTTGCTGTCACTTAGCACTGCTACATCTATCACCATTGCTGTCTCCTGGTCCTTGACTACTACCACAGTGTCTGGTTGATTGGCCAGTACCAGCCTGTCCGTCTGGATCTGGAAGTCCCACAGGATCTTAGCCCTGTTATTCTCCACAACCTTCTGTGGAATCTCCCATCTGGACTTGGGAGGGTCGAGCCCATACACTGTGCAGATGGTCCTGTACACAATGCCAGCTACTTTGTTGTGCCATTCAGTATATGCTGTTCCTGCCTGCATCTTACACCCTGTCACTATGTGTTGGATTGTCTCTGAGGCCTCTCTGCACAGTCTGCACCTTGGTTCCTGTCTCGTGTGGCAGACCCTTGCTTCTATGGATCTGGTGCTTAGTGCCTATTCTTGTGCTGCTGTGATCAGTGCCTCAGTGCTGTCTTTTAGTCTAGCCCTTTTCAGCCACTGGTAGGATTTCCCAGTGTCAGCCACCTCAGCTATCTGTCCATGATACATCCCATGCAGGAGCCTGTCTTGCCATGGTACTTCCTCCATTTGAACTTCCCCCATGTCTGCTGCTGCCTCAGATATTCTCTCAGCAGCTCATCTTTGGGTGCCAACTTATTGATGTACTCCTGGATGCTCTGGTTTTCATCCAGAACAGTGGCCTTGACACTCACCGGACCCCACTTGCCCTCTTTCTGGCTGGTGTAAGTCTCTGGGTGTTGGACTTGGGGTGGAAACATCCGTACATTGTGAGGAGCTTCAGGTTCTTCACATTGGCACCCTCCATGTCCTTCTTTGGCCAGCTCACTATACCAGCAGGGTATCTGATGACTGGCAGGGTGTACGTGTTGATGTTGTGGATCTTGTTCTTCCCACTGAGCTGACTCTTCAGAACCTGACTTAACCTTTGGTGGTACCTGGATCTTCCTGTCTTCCTTGCTTCCTCATCGTGGTTCCCATGTGACTGTGGGATACCAACATACTTGTAGCTGGTCTGTATGTCTCCTATGTGGCCCACTGGTAAATCCACACCATCAGACTTAACTATCTTCCCTCTCTTTACTACCATCTGGCCACACTTCTCCAATCCAAATGACATCCCAATGTCCTCACTTTAGATCAATGTCAGGTGGATCATCGACTCAATGTCTTGTTTACTTTTAGGTCACAGCTTGATGTCATCCATGTAGAGGAGGTGGCTGATGGTAGTTTCATTCTTGAACTTGTATCCATATCCAGTCTTTGTGATTATCTGGCTGGGGGCGGGGGGAGGTTCAAGCCTATGCAGAACAGTAGTGGGGACAGTGCATTGCCTTGGCATATGCCGCACTTGATGGCTGCTTGTCCAAGCTGTCTAGAGTTGATTTCCAGTGTTGTATATGATGTATATGATGAATCTCTCTCTCTCTCTCTCTCTCTCTCTCTCTCTCTCTCTCTCACACACACACACACGTGTGTGTGTGTGTGTGTGTGTGTGTGAATCACTGATTCTCCATCATGGACAATGTTTTAGTGTTATTTAACCTCTCGAGCCAATGGTTTATTTTTTATATATATAACTACCCTTAGGTAAGTAAAACTACGAACAGGCAAAACAAAACCATTAATATTCTCTGTGTTGAAAACACAATCCCACTTCACTCACTCCTCTCAGCTAAAAGCAAGCTGTCCAGTACCTCTTTCAACTAATGTGGCTACCTAGAAGCGACTGGTTTTATGGCAAAATTGCTATGAAATCTATTTGATTGATATTCAACATGTTTTATTTTCCTCTGTGCAGAGTGGTTTGCCTCCTTCTGCTCCAACCACATAATTTTGGTTTGAGCATAATCCAGATACATAGCCATAATAACAATCCAGTGACCAGATTCATAATCCAAACACGATGATTTTGACAGTTGCCAGTGATTAACTTTCTAAACGAACGAGTGTTTCTCTGTAATGTTATTCCTTGGTGTGAAATGTTGGCTGATAATCTGTATTTATACTGAGCACTAGGATAAATATCTGGAAACTTTAAACATAAATCTGTCACCCACATTTATGGATAAAATGCAATTTTCATCTGTTTATGTTAACACAATAGGCAGATGTTGTTTGATGGTGTTAAAGGTATCATTATAGGATATAAGCTGTTCCAAGTAAAGCAGTTACTAATAATTGTAATTGTAATTGACTAATGATGATTGTTGTTGTTGTTGTTATAGTTGGTGACATAGCCAGATGTTTAGACTGGATTTGGCATTTTTATCCACCTATCAAGTCCCTCCCAAGGACCTGGGATAGGCAGATATTGTTGTTTAATGGGGTTAAAGGCATTGTTGCAGGATATAAGCTGTTCCAAGTAAAGCTCCATTTGCAATTGACTGATAGTGATTTTGTCAATGCCAATGGTCTTCAAATGGTACTCCAGATGTTTTGGGATTGAACCCAAGGCACCTATAACTATTGGTACTATCTTTGATTTCTTTTGCCACAGTCGTTCTACTTCTATTTGCAGGTCTTTATATTTTGTGATTTTCTCCATTTCTTTCTCTTCTATTCTGCTGTCTCCAGATATTGCAACGTCCACTATCCAGACTTTTTTGTCTTTCTTTTCAACAATTGTTAAGTCTGGAGTGTTGTGTGGCAGGCACTTGTCTGTTTGAATTCTAAAGTCCCAGAGCACTTTAGCTTCTTCATTTTCTATTACTTTGTCTGTTTTGTGGTCTCACCAATTCTTGCTTGCAGGCAGATGGTATTTCTTGCAGATATTCCAATGCACCATTGTTGCTACTTTGTCATGCCGTTGTTTGTAATCAGTCTGAGCCATCTTCTTGCAGCAGCTAACTAGGTGGTCCACTGTTTCTTCAGCTTCTTTGCAGAGACAGCATTTGCTGTCTGTTGCTATCTTCTCTATTCTGGCTTTATATGCATTTGTTCTTAAGGCTTGGTCTTGTGCAGCCAGAATTAGCCCCTCTGTCTCTTTCTTCAACTTCCTGCTCTTAGCCATTGCCAGGTCTTGTTGTTATCTGTTGTTGTTGTTGTTGTTGTTGTTGTTGTTGTTATTATTATTATTATTATTATTATTATTATTATTATTATTATTATTACATTTGAGCTCTCTCAGGCAGACCTCTGCTCCTAATAATTTAAATTAATGCACTGGGAAACATTGTTTCAAATTATTTAACAGAAGCAGAAATGTATATAGATTCCTTATTTTTCAGGGTGTGATATATGCATCTTAGTTTCTTAAGGCACCATAAAAAACATCAACATCAAACCCTGTACGCCACTCCTATATTCATAGTTAAAATATTCTGTAGTCTCTTCCTAACCTAGAAAGGGAAAGCCTCATTCAGATGCAAAGTAGTTTCAAAGCATGAACGTGAGCGACATATGTCCCACCTATGATGTTAATCCTGTATTTCATTCAAGGGACTCTCCTGTACATCCCCTCTGATTCTGTGAAATGCTGGCTTCTTGACAGCAAGGTGCACAGTAGAATAAGGGCAATAATTATTATGATGCAGCGCAGACTTCTCCAAAGACCCTAACCAAAGGAAATCTTATGCACAAAAAAGCAAGTGTTCTAGCAGTCAATCAATAAACATCCATGTTGGGTGAAGCATGGTCATTTGCACATAAATAATTTGCAAGAAAAGTAGAGAAACATAAACACAGCTGATAGTAACCAGGCCCTGCATCGCAATAGGGCTATGTGATAATGCAGCCTTGACAATATTCAAAACAGATGGCTTTATGAAGGAGGTTATTTGAAGTTCAAGGATTTCCACTCAGCTTACTGGAAAACAGCAACCTGGGCTAATAAACAGAAGACTTCTTTAGTCTTCTCAGGATTATTCAAATCAGGTGGTTTAGAGAGGAAAGGAAGTTGTAGAGCTTTAGGGGATAAAAGTCCAAGGATCTGGCCCTTTTTGTTGAGTTTTCTTGCTTTGCATTTCCATTAACGACCTACAGGAAGTCCAGTTTACTGACTGACACTGCATGGCAGTTCTTGTTTATCACAATGTCCAAACATTAGTGGAAATACTACCTGTTTAGTCTTTTCCACTCAAACATAAGACAAAAATGTGCTTTATTCCCTTTCCAGCATTCTGGGAATACTGGCAAGATGTAAGGAACTAGTTTAATAATACCATCACTTTTATTAATATGATATTTTAGCCTATTTTCTCTTTCCAGTGAGTTTTTCTTTTATTTGTACTGAACAGAAAATCACACAGCCCATTCAAGGACAGCCTTGAATTCCCATCATGCCAGGAGATTCATTCTTACAGTTAAAGAGGAGGAGAAAAGTACTTGCATACTCTATCCATTCCGCTCTGACCATGCAAAGATGCAGAAGTCACACATCTTCTCCCCCAACCTTCTCCCCTGCTCCTAGGGATGCAGATCTCACAATATCTCCATACCTATAAGGCTGGGGTACTCTCTCTTTCTTCACTGCCACAGGCACCATAAATTTTAAGTCCTGCCTTTCAGTGTCCATATGGGAACAGTGAAGATCATGACAATGTGCCATTCTTCAGCATTTATATTTTGCCATCTGTACTGCCAGCCAGATGGTGTTCCTATTGGTATCTATCTCTTATGTTCCTCACTGGAAAGTAAGTAAGAGAATGCTGTTGTTTGTTTGTTTGCAATGGTGTGGCAACTTTCAAGAGTCTCAAGTGATTTGCACTAATGAGATTGCAGTGTTCTAATATTGGCAGCCAGCATGCATTATCTCAACAACAGTTATCTGATCAAGACCTCAAAAATAAGAGGTTTCTGTAGCTGACAAGTTCATGGTGTACTATGGATTGCCAAAGTTTGGAAAATGCCTCAAGTTTATAAAATAACAAATTCTAATCTCCATCATTAGCATGATGGCCCATTAACATTAAATTGGCCACTTCTGGCAAACTTCTGGCAGCAGAGTTTATGCAACCTTTTCTTAAATAGCAAAACCTCTGCAAAAACAGGGATTGGATTCTGAAATTCATAATGAGGGGAAGGAAACTGGTGGAAAATCCCATTCCATCCTCCCCAATGATCAGCATACAAACATGAAATTCCATGGAGTATTAGGTACGTTTGCCATCTTACGTTGTATATTAAAAGGGCAGGATAAAAATCTGATAACAACAATGGCCAATTTCACTAAAAATTGCCTTTGGGATCAGTTTTTTGAGCTAGCCAGATAGGCTTTGGGGGCAGAAAAAGAGGAGCTGGAAGTAGGAAAGCGACTAGAAAAGACCAGTTTTGGAGCTTCCTTCCATTTGCAGTTTTTAGTATAAGGTCCTGACATCAACTGATTTAACATTCCATTCTTAGGTGACTTTATGTATGAAGAACAACATACTTTCAGATGAAGAAACAAAGAGTTTAAAGGACTGAAGGATCTTCCTGATTTAACTACACAGAAACTTCAAGGGTATGGCATATGGTTTGTAACCTATTATTGCTTGAGCCCACTACCAATATTGTGTGATTCTTCTCACCCAACTGTCTGTACATTTGTGAGGAAATCTGAGACAAGGAATCCTTCACAGATATCCTCCACAGATTTCCTTCCTTCCTTCCTTCCTTCCTTCCTTCCTTCCTTCCTTCCTTCCTTCCTTCCTTCCTTCCCTCCCTCCCTCCCTCCCTCCCTCCCTCCCTCCCTCCTTCCTTCCTTCCTTCCTTCCTTCCTTCCTTCCTTCCTTCCTTCCTTCCTTCCTTCCTTCCTTCCTTTTGTACAACTCAAGGTGGTGTACCCTCTCCTATTTTCCCCACAAAAAACAACCCTGTGAGGTGGATTGGGCTGAGAGAGAGTGACTGGCCCAAGTCACCCAGATAATAGTTTTTTTCTCTGCCATTCCTTTCAGTGCACTTTGCCTCGTCACATAAATAGCACAATAAGGGGCTTTTGGTTTTACTTTATTTGAGAACCCAGGAAGCTTGACTTGATATAAAGGTCTGACAGAAAACTTTTTCATCTCAATTTTTGCTGGAAATATATCCCAACAGTTATTCTGCAACATCAATACAAATCTGACCCTATAGGTCTAGAGACAGAAAGCAGATACTGAACATTTGAATAACAAACAGTACATTCCTTTTATCCTGAGAAACAAGGAGAAAATAATGACCTGAAACTTGCTTTTCCTTATTCACCAAACAAAAAAGTCCTTCTGTTGCTGACTAGACTGCCATCAGGAACAGCTGGTTATGCTGGCAAGCTTGTTATGTTATTTCTGTGGATTACTGTAAAAAGTTGACATGGGCAACCAAGCTTGTATACAACATTTTTTTGCTATCCCCTTCTTCACTGAACTGAAATAAATCCTGGTATCAACCAATTAATTTGTGAACCAAAACACTCAGAATTTTCTGAGCTAAAACCATTCTTTGCCTTCCTTTAAAATTTGCAAATAAAATTACAGATGGTTTCTGAAACGTACATTATATTTCTCTGTGATGCACCAATAAGTGGCATTCATTTGTCCTACTAATCTAATTTCCAGTGAATTAGATTTCTACCAACATTAGAAATTTGAATGCTGGTATAAAGTAATGTAATTTTCAATAATAATAAATATCCAGAAGCTGTATATGGATGCATTTAGAGGTATGAGATAAAACTTGTTCAGTTGTAAAAGCCATCAAACAAGAAAATCATGACTATTTGGCCACGCACACCTGACACATGTTAAAGCTTCCAATGTATGCCACATATCAGTGTATCCAATTGTATGTCTATTTTCATAGATGAGAAGTGTTTCCATTTTTCATGTGTGCAGAGAAAATGCTATGAGCAAAATGGTTCTTTACATGTATCAGTCCCCTTTTTTTGTAAATCACAAAACATACTTTATACATATCAGCATACATATTTTTAGTATTTTCTCCCACACAGTATGGAATGAAGCTTAAATGATCATCCACCTCCAGCAACTTCTTGTACCACAGCTGCCCAAACTAGGGGCCTGCTTACTTTAACTAGTCAGCTGGCATGACCTTCATGCCTTGGGGGGCCCTTCTGGGTATATAGGCATTTGGCGTACCGCCCACCAGCATTCTTTGCCCATCTCTCCCAGGAATATTTCTCCACCCACCATCATGAGGGAACATAGCAGGGTGCTCAAACTGGCTTTTAAAAAGGCCCAGGTTCAAAAGAAATTATTACTGATCTATACTGGATAATTGAGAAAGCAAAAGAACACCAAAAAGAACGTAATGTGTGCTTCATTGATTATAGAACGACCTTTGATTGTGTGAACAAGGCCAAGCTGTCAAATGACCTTAGGAAAAATGGGGGTCCCAGAACGTCTCATTGTCCTCACGAAAAACTTATACACAGGACAGGAAGCCACAGTCCAGACAGAACATGGCAAAACAGACTGGCTCCAGGTCAGGAAAGGAATGAGACAAGGCTGTATTTTTATTTTATTTATTTATGTATCACTGCCCATCTCATTAAAAAAACAACTCTGGGCGGTTTACAGAGAAACTAAAATCAATTAAAAATAAAATGTAAAATGGTCCATAATAAATAATAAATAAATATAGTTCAAGAATACATGTTAATTGGCAAGTAGCTTGGGGAGTGTCATCAGGGTGCCAGCCACCCCCAGGATTGGGTAAGATTCTTGTTGCCCCTGTATACTCCTTCCTTGTTTATTCAATCAATATGCTGAAGATATATTGACATATTGAAGAAAGCTGGATTAGAAGAAGATGAGCATGTTTTAAAATTGGAAGAAATATCAGTAACCTGTGCTATGTGGAGGATACTACTCTGATAGCTGAGAATGCAATGATCTGCAAGCTCTAGTAATTAAAGTCAAAGGAGTACAGTAAAAAAAAGGGGACTGAGATTAAATATAAAGAAGACTAAACTAATGACAACAGGTGCAGCAAAGAGCCTTAGAATTAATAGTGAAGATACTGAAGTGGTGGATAATTTCTGCCTTAAAGGATCAACTGTCAACAGCAAAGGAATCAGCAGTGAAGAAATACACTGAAGACTATCACGTGGTAAAATAGTGATGGAGGCCTTGGGGAGGATTCAGATGCTGCGATAGGTCTATTGTCAGAACCTCACAATTAAGTGCCTTGATTAATTGTAACTGCTAGCTTGCTCAGTTCTGCCATAATTGTATTTGGGGGGGGAATGCCAAGAAGGTGTATAATGGTTAGTGCAGATGGCTTCGTCTTATCTAGTCTACAGGAATGCCAAGGTCGTACCGGCATGAGAGCAAAGAAAGGTGCCAGAAAATATGGGGAGGGGGGGTAAAGGGGGGCAAGTAGAGGGGTTAAGAAAGCATTGCTTTGCACAGGCTTTTCAGTTTCAGCAATTTCCTTGTTAAGGACTGTATGTTAATCTTCAATAAACTGACTTTCTTTTGGACTTGCTGAATCTCTGGAGAATGTCTGTTTCGTTGGGATTAAAGTCTGCAGTGCCTGACATCTATACCTCCAACAATGTGAATTGTGCAGGCAGTGGACACTCTGGAAGCAAAAGTTGGACTTTGAAGAACACGATAGAAAGAATGCTAAAGCTTTTGAAATTTGGATTGGAGGAGATTCCTGAGAATACTACAGATAGCCAAAAAACCAAATACATCATCGAACTGACCAATCCAGAGTTCTCACTTGAGGCACAAATGACCAGGGATCAAATTATCATATTTTAGACATATGAAGCCAAGACCTAGCTCTCTTGAGAAATCTGTAATGCTGGGGAAGGTGGAAGGAAAGAGAAGAGGATGACCAGCTACAAGGTGGATGGACTCAATTACAGTGGTGATGGGTAAACCATTGGAAGACCTGGAGGGAATGTGTGGTCACTAAGAATTGACACTGGCTTGATGGCACGTACTTGTCAATTAATCAGTCATATCTGCTTCTTCTAGTCCCTTTCTTTTGAATTAAAAACAATAACAAGAAAGCCAGGACAATGTTTTCTTGCCATGTCATTTTAATGTGCATATCTAAGGAGAAGTAAAATTCCATGAGTTGAACTTGACTCCTGGTGATTTTATAGACAGTTCATGTAGTTTTCTTGGCAAGAGAAATTTGCCATTGAAAATTAGCTATCTTTCCCCTTCCCTGCACTTCCTCATTATGATGAAAGCTATTTAATCAAGAAATTAACATGGAAGAATGACTCCAGAGAATTTATCTAAGATGTATAAAACTACTTCTAGTCAATGTTGGAAATGTGAAAAACATGAAGGGACATTTTACTTTACATGGTGGACTTGTGAAAAAGCAAACAAATAAAAAATGGGTACAAATATCCACAGTGATACAAGGAATATTAAAAAATCAACATTGAGAAATTTTTAAAAATCAATAAAAAATTAATATTGAGAAGAAACCAGAACTCTTTTTGTTGGGACTTATGGATAGCCAATTAGAAAAGACTCATGGAAGACTGATTTTATATATATAGTAACTGCAGCAATATGCATCACAATGGAAAAATACTGAAGTACCCACAATGGAGGAATGGATTGTGAAAATGACAGAACTGGCAGAAATGGCAAAACTGACCTGTTCGGTCAGGAACAAAACAATAAGTACTTTTATAAAACTTTGGAAATCCTTTATGGACTTTTTTGCTGAAAATGGAAAAAAGTGAAATGATGATTTTGGGATTTAACAATTGAAAAAGGATTGAATAAGGGGCTGAAGGGATTTTTGTAATTCTTAAGAGGGGGGAGGGATAATGAGTATTCATAACTGTTGAAAAGAAGGTCGGAAGTCACTTACTTTTTCTGATTCATGTTTCTTTAATTATATATTTTTTATTTTTTTTACTATTCTGCTTTTTGCACTTTCTTTTTTTTATTTTTCTTTCTTTTTTATATATTTTCATATTTGTCTTTTATCTATGTAAAGAAACAAACAAACAAACAAACAAACAAACAAACATACATACATACATACATACATATATATATATATATATATATATATATATATGAGTTATGGTGGTAGTAGGGATTGTAGGACCAGAAGACAGAGGTAGTGATAGATGTAGCAGTGCCAAGTGACAGCAACATCAGGAAGAAGGAGTATGAGAAGCTGGAGAAGTGCCAGGGCCTGAAGGAAAAACTAGAGAGGATATGGAAAGTAAAGGCCAAAGTGGTCCCAGTGGTGGTAGGAGCACTCGGGGCCGTGACTCCTAAGCTGGGAGAATGGCTCCAACAGATCCCAGGAACAACATCATTGCTCTCTGTGCAGAAGAGTGCAGTGCTAGGAACAGCTAAGATACTGCGCAGAACCCTCAAACTCCCAGGCCTCTGGTAGAGGATCCGAGATTGAGGAAGACACAGACCACCCATAGGGGTGAGAGGGGAATTTTATGAAATTAACATGGAAGGAGAAGCAGTATAGAACTCGTATTTGATATCAGACCCATTGCCTCCCCCATCAATACCTCAGATCAGACAACTTCAGAGGTTTGGGATATGAGCCCACCCAGTCACAATCATTTCACAGAAATGATTTACTGACCAATTTTCCATGAATTTGCTGTGCTGCTTCAATGGATTACTATTTCTGTTTCTTAAACTGTAACAGCTTAAGAAATGCCAAGGGATATGTTGTTTACTACATGACAGCTCCACAATATAGAATATTTGGGTATTGTTCTATGTATTTCCTACATGAGCAGTTCCTTTAAAAAGTATTTATGTTATGTGTTATGTTGCACCCAGTTAACACCTATGCTCAAAAAAAAAAAAAACACCCTAAATAATGCATCTTCAGGCATTAGGAGAAAGAATGTGTGGAGCAGAGATGATGTAAGACTTACTTCCACATAAACATGTAGAGAGTCAAGCTGTTGGTTATATATCTGTAAGAAAACTCTCACATCTAGATCACCATTACTTGTATAAACATACTACTTCATCTATTTAATTGAGGCCTTCTCTGCTGATGATAAATAAATAAAAAGTTTAAGATTATTGATATCGTTTTTGCGGTCAAATTCTGTACAAGGTACCTTTTCATTCCTATTCTACAGTTTTTTTCCCCTGTTTTGAAACAATGATTGTCATTTTCTCTTACGTGCCCACAAACCCAGATCTTTTCTATCGCTGTCTTGAGTATTTGAAAAAGAACTCACAGAGTGGAGATGGAGACACTCTGTCTGAACTCCTCAGAAGTGAATTTCTACAGTTGACAGGGAAGAACTTAAATGAGGTCTGGTTCATAGGATGGCCCCTGAGAATTATAACTCTGATAACACAGATCCTCGTTTCAGACCTTCCACCCTTGAAACTGGACTGCAGGTTGAGAGACAAGACCGGAATGGACATCCCTGTTTACTAAGTCTAAGGTGGCTTCTACACCACCCAAGTTCCCCATTAATTAATTTCACACTGATTCCCAATCTTTTGTGTGTGTCTTCAAGTCAGTCTTGACACCTGGCAACTACACAAACAACTTCATGAAGTTTTTTTGGCAACATATTCGGAAGTGGCTTGCCACTGCTTTGTTCCTAGGGCTGAAGGAAACCGCTTGGCCTCCATGCCTAAGATAGGACTAGACTTCAGGTTTCTCTGTTCCTAGTCCAGCATCTTAATCAACAGTCCACAATTTACTGACCTCAAAACAGATCAGAAACAGGGAACAATGAGCCAATTGGTTCTCTTTCTCCAGTTGGCTAAGAGAAGTTTGCAAAAAAAAAAAAAGGGGGGGGGATCAGTGTTCCATGGCAAGGTCTGTTTTCCATGCAAAAAGGAAATAAAAAGAAGTGCTAGCACAAACTACCTCCATGATTCCAGAACATACTGGGTGCCTGTGTCTGGTCATTTCCAAAAAAACAACTTGCTTTCAAGGAGTCACAGCAAAGCAACCAAGTCACTTTTCCTCTGTTGCATTCAAAGCCTCTTACACCCTGTGCTAGGGAAAGCACACCTTTCCAGCAATTTTGCCACTGCTTGCTTTTTCGAATAGTGCAACCACATGTTGTTGGAGTAGATGAGAGCAGATGAACAAATGCTTAGGAATAACTTAATGAAGATTGCCTGTGGGGAGGGATAGATAGCCCTGGAGAATACAAAAAAAATCCCTTCTCTTAAAGTTGCTGTGGTTGAGAAACAGTGATCCAGGAGATCATTGGGGGGCGGGGGGGTTGGGAAGGGGGAACTAGCAGCCAGGCCTTTCCAGGCAAGATGCTTTCATCTAGAATAGGTGGGAGAAACAGACATCTTTTCATCTCTCTGCCCTACTGCAGTTGCAAGCATGTTCAAACAGTCAGAATAGCTCAAAATAGTTTTAAAGTCAAATGAACAGAGTGGTGTGTGTCTGAAATCTCTGAGCAGTTGGGAAGGGAGATTTGTGTAGCTATCAAGTCACCTTTCCCCTTCAAAAACCCAGGAAGGGAGTGCAACCTCAGCGGAAGCCCAGAAGCCAAGAGGGAATGTGTGATAAGGGTTTTCTCCAGTGAAGAGTGCAGAGCTGTGCAGTGTTGCAATCAGAAAGATTGTTGGTGAGTTTTGTTTCGTTAAATTTTAGATATGCCCCCTCTGAGCCAGAAATAAATCAGCTCAGCTGCCAAACAGACAAAAAAGAAAAAGGCATCTGAAGTTGCTTCTGGTACACTGCAAAGATTCTGTCTGGATGTGCCCTAACGGCAGAGTCAGAAGCATGTTTACACAGAAGTCAGCCCCACTGGGTTTAAAGGAGTTTTCTGCCTAATAAGGCTTTGTTTGAAAGGATAACCTAGGAAATATGTTTAGGATTGTTGCCATGCAGTCTGATTCTCTAGAGCAGCCGTTCTCAAACTTATGTAAAATCAGTCTTGGAATTGCACAAATTCTATGAAAGAAGGGCACAGAACATCTCTAACGCTGTAGGATATTAAAAAAAAAAATCTTATAAACATCAGTACTGCTATATGAATATTGCTATGCTAAAAGGTCAGATTTGTAGGAAGGAAGGAAGGAAGGAAGGAAGGAAGGAAGGAAGGAAGGAAGGAAGGAAGGAAGGAAGGAAGGAAGGAAGGAAGGAAGGAAGGAAGGAAGGAAGGAAGGAAGGAAGGAAGGAGCATAACCTCTTAGTTCTCTCCTGTATTTTTCTACACCAATCTATAGAACAGCTTAGGAGGAAGACTCAGTTTTCCTGGAACCATCTTTTTTCTCATGACAAGCAGGAAGCTACATCAGATGACAATGTCTGTGGTGATCTGCCTTTAATGTTATCAATCTTTGACAGCTTTAGAAGGAGGCTTAACATCTGTTCTATTTATGACGGTAGAACAATGATAAGGATGGATATCATAGCAACCACAACCACTACCACCTAACAGATCCTCTAGGTAAGTGTGCTTAGAAATCACTCATTGGATAAATTTTTATCTGTTCCAATCAAATGCATGCATTGCTAAGCCTTGAGAATTTTTTTTTTTTAAATTGAACTAAGGGATCAAAACAGAAGGTGGGGTGCCTTTTATTTATCCTGGACTCAGACACATTGGCTATTTGAACCAGAGAAGTGGTAAATCAAGCAGTAACTAAAAAGCAATTATTGCATCACAGAATCAAAATGGACAGGAAAGTAAATCCAGGCTATGCATTCTCCTGAAGTTCCCACACAATTAAGCCAGGTCACAACGGCTGAGGGCAAGCCCAGAACAAGAATGCACCAGCTGTGCTGCTTTCCAGTGATGCAAACTAGACAGCTTGAGGTGAACCAAATCATCCTCTTTAGGGGACATGATACATTTCATTATTTTAAAGAAAAGTTTATATGAAAAACATGCCACTTTTACAGCTGTAAAAGATGCTCAAAAATATGGGCCAAAAGAGTCCAGCCAGATCCTAGTGAAACAAAAGGCAAACACATTTTAGGAACCTCCATAAACTTATCCTAAAAATGCTATTTGTGGTTACAGCTGTTTTAAAGAGCTCACATAATCATGTTATGCAAATTGCGCGGAATCCATTTTAACTGACATTCCTAACTTTGTTCAACTGTAGGTATCATTCTTAGAAGTTACATCCATAATTTCAACATAAAGTTGTCAATGGCTAACAGTTCTAGTCAGGGGCATCCCCGGGGAGGCAAAAAAGTCAAAATGACTGTTGCCTATTTCAATAAAATACATTTTTGGTCTTCCTGTGGAGTTGATTTTCTGGTCTGGTCTACCTAGTGAAGCCAACAGATGCACCTCAATCTTCTCAACTCAACTATACAGTATTCTCAGCCCAGAAACATTTACCAGTTCAGAAATGAGATGGCTTGTAAAATATATGAGTTGTTGATAGGATGTGAAAATATTAGCTCGGCCGCAGCGAAGAGTGCAACGGTATTATTTCAGGAGGGCTGGCATTTTAATTAAGGGTAAGGTGATAAAATTGATTTTATTGTTCAACATATTAAGGGAGAAGTGATAAAAATGATTGAATTGCTCAGTATTAATTACTACTATTTGAGCAATCAGTTGCATTTTAATTGATGAAATAGATTATTAGATGACTTTATCAATTTATTTTTATGGTACTTAGTCTACCATTGAATAGTATTATAATTACTGAATATATATTGACACAGGATATGCTTTGGAGGAAAATTAAGGGAGAGAAGAGGGAGTTGGTGTCACTATAAAAGTTACAGAGAACAGAAGATGTTATGATGATTTATCCAAGGAGAAGATAAGCTAGATATCAGTATGCCGTATCTTTTTAGTTTTCCAGACTCAGTAATGTACAACCCAGAAGGTGCTTTTTATGAATGCCAGGGCTAATAGGAAGCTACTGATTAACTTCAATATGCTGAACGGTTATGAATACTTGAAACTTGGACCACTCCCAGATGGAGCACCAGGTTTGGCTGGAAAAGCAACAGTGGTGCAGTGTTCATGAGATTTCATCTTAAGGTCAGAAATTCAGACCAGCAATAAGCACTAAAAGTTTTTAGTGTCTATACTTGGCATTGGTACCTTAAAATAAGATGGGCATTGTAATAGCATACCTTCAACTCACTGCCCAATAATCTTTTCACATGAGCTGACATAAGGAGTATTGAAGGTGGTTGAAGAGTACAAGGCTTTCACAATTCACATTCAGCCTACCTAGTTTAATTTTTATTCTCACCCTCAAGGGACCATCCAGGAGAATTCTCAAAGGCCCATCATGATCCATTCCATTTTGAAGATGGAATTATTTGGATTTATATTACCACAGAAACAATAACATGAATAGCATCACAGATCGATGCAAGTAGGACATACAATTGTCATGTCATTTTGGATATATAAAAATGTATGCAACTAGAGTATGTGGACATACTGCTTGTAGGCCTGAAATTTACTACATCTTCATAGTGTCTATTCCATCTGTCACATATCCTTCCTTATTGGTACAAACTGTTATGATCTAAAATATTCTGTAAACCCTAGAAATAATTAATATTTATTTGAGTGAAGGAGTAAGTCCTTTGGAACAGTGTCCCTCCAGAGGTTGGATGGCCCCAATCCTGTTAACCTTTCACAAGGAATTGAAGACCTGGCTTTTTTGCCAGGCATTTGGTTCAGGTAGGTAGATGAGCTCTGTTGTTATTGATGTGTGAGTTTTTTGTTCTGTTTGTTTTGAATTGGGTTTAGTTTTTCCTTGGGTGCCAGGGGTGGGCACAACAGCTATATAAATCAAATAAATAAATAAATCTTACTGCCTTTCAAGGGGAAGTGACAATCTGGTTGAAAACAGACCCTGTGCTTTTGCTTAACTGTAGTCAGTATGACTGAGATCCTGGAGAGTAAGATGAGACGAGTCATTTGGATCCATTCTGATTGAGCTTTGAGACATGACAGGAGATATAAGCAGCTCCTGTCTCTTTTATACCTAGAAAGGATGGAAAGGAGTATGATATTATTCATGCTGATTTTTCTCCATGGATTTAAATAAGAAATGTGCAGAAATCACTCATCATTGCACCTGGTTCAAGATGATCTGAAATTGCTCAAACAGCAGATCAATTGGATTCAATGTGCTGTAGAGCAATATTTGCCCATTATCATCATGGAAAAAATGTAAATCTCCCCCCCCCCCCCCCCGCTGTCTCTCTCTCTTAATAGAATAGGATGAAATCTGTAGGCAAGTTAAATGTTTATGAGAGGATTAATTTACTATACTGTACTGGAAATGTGGGTTACAAAAGTTTTGTATTTGTTGGTTACAAAAATCTGTAAAGTTGCAAAATACTGATTGTAACTTTAGAGTTCGGGGACAAAATGTGATGAAATTTTCAGTGATAGTATCTAATATAGTTGGAAAATAAAAACTTTGAAGGAGTATTGAACAAAAAGATGGGGTATTTGTAAGAATCATGACATTTCCAGAATGTGGTAAAGTTGATTGGAATTTAGGCAAAAATATGAAGGATTATTAATTTCCTGAATTTTTCCACAAAATAAATCAATTGTTGTGCCAGCTAAACTAGCACCTAACCTTCCTTCAAAAACTGTGATTGGATTAATTAGAGTTGCCCCACAAGGACAACTGGATTGGAGGCCAGAATCCATAGTATTTTTTACAAGCGACCAATTTGGTGATGAAAGGGAGCTGCTGGAGCTTCACCCTTCCTGAGAATGGAAGGCCAGAACCAAAAGGAAAGGATTGTCCACTCCAGCTTAGTTAAATGAAAATCTGTTCTGAGCCAGTCTGTTTAGTCTCACAATTTAGGCTCTGGCAGAATCTGATCCATAACCCTTTTAAACATGCTATCAATCATGGTATGCTTCTGGTTTTCTGGCCAATATAACTGGGAAGCACTGTTTTTGTAAGGACTCAGTTTTTCCTGGCAGCATGATGCTAGCAAGGAGGGATGGGTTCTGCCTCCCCAATTTTGCCCTCTCCCCACCCCCACCCCCACCCAGAGCTTCTTTTTCTTACCACAAAAATGTTTAGAAAGGAATAACTGAACAATGTCTCTTGAGTGGTTACGCCAATATCTGGAAAAAGCCTTATACCTACAGAAGCCCAGAGTTACAATATCTTGTTATTCTCTGCAAACTTTTCTATTCTGGGAACTCTTATACACAGTCAGGAATTAAATTCTGTAATTGTACTTTATACTAACCAAGTCTGACAACTATTTATTCTTCCAAAGATCACACTCAGGGAAAGTATTTGTATTTGCAATTAGTACATGAGTCTGGCTTGCAGATGAATGCCAGGGCAAATAAAACTCACTGATCAAAAATAAATACAGAGTTTCCTTGGAAAAAGGAGATGGGATAGTTATCTTGTGTAACATCTCAGGATCAACCCTTTCTTTTATTATGTTCAAGTATTAAAACAGGGGTGCTATGGGTGCAAAAGATAGATCTTCTGCTGTAATAGTAAAACATCAGCGCAGCAGTTCAGCAAATAAATTCCTAATTCAAATCTGTATCAATTTTAAAGAACAATTTACAGCTTAGATCCTTCAGTATAAACTGGGGACTACCTGTGTATGATACTGGAGGTGGGCAGCACATTCATTAAAAGTTAGTTTATTGTCAGATAAATCCAACAATCAGATCTTTTTCCACTTCTGTCTGATGACTCCTTTCCCACCCACATGCTGATGAGTTCATGCATTCTATATCTATGAAATCTATTCCTCCTTTTACTCAAATGCACAAACCATCCAATTCATACCGTTTAGTCTTCATCCCTACTCTGTATAATACTGAGATTATTCTTATTCAATTTTCCCAAGTAGAAACACTATGGTGGAACTGCCACATTCCCCAGATATAGCTACATATATTTAGACTTAGGTTATTTTTGTCAGGTTCAGCCGGCACGGCGCTCCTAGGAAAACCAGCCAGCCTCACTGAGCTAATTCTACCACCCGCTTGCAAGCCGGGGAAAAAGAGGAAGTGCGAGCCGCAGCTGATTAATGGGCCACCTGTGACCACTTAAAAGGAAAACGCAGGGTGGAAGTTTTGTATCCACCCTGATAAGTGGCGCGCACTGACAAAGAACGAAGCTGTGAGCCGCAGAAAGGAGATCACTGCGCGATCAAGCAAACCCCGGTTTTGCACGCAACTGAAAGGACCCCGAGGAAACCAGCCCACGCCGGAGGGGCAGTCAATCAAGGGACAATGGGATATGGGCTAAACCTGCCATCTGGACAATTAAGGGGGATTATTGGGGCACCGATAATCCGTAGCATGTAACATGACGACGGGGCGAAAACGCGGGAAGGGGAGAGGTATAAATTGTACAATGAAATGTGCCAAGCCAGTCCTGGCTTTGTTTGTAACTGTTGCGTTACGCTTGAGTAAACCTCTTTTGTGAACCACACGTGTCATGGGAGTTTCTCTTGATGAACGGGGCATTCCTTACAATTTTGAGTATAGGATGTTCCATTAAAAAAACATGATGGACCAAGAATGACATGGGAAAAGATGTTGCACTGGACATACAAAAGAAACCAGCTGATGGTTTAATAATTAAAAAGGACATACAAACAATAGACCAAGAGAGTGATCTGAATATTTTTCCATATTGGACTTACAAAAGAGATTTATTAAAGCTTTGAAGAATCTTGTGAAAAGGGACAAAGAAGAAATGAAAAGAAATCAAGTCCTATGACAACATTTGAATGGACTAAAGATTAAGATCGTTGGAAATAAAAGGAAGGAAGTTGGTTTATTTGATCAAAGTTAAAATGGATATGTTGTTATCTCTGGTAACCCTTAATGGACTTTTGCTGACATCAGGACTGAATGATAAGGCTTTAAGTATTTGTTTAGAGATAAGAGATGGGATATGGGAAGAAGAGATCATTTGTTGTCATTTAAAAGGAGGTGAAAAGTTACTAAAATTGTTTATACTTGTGATGAAGGTTGGAAGTCACTTTATATATTTCTTTTCTTGTTCTTCACTATATTCTTTTTTCTTTCTTTTTTTCTATTCTTTACGTCTTTCCTTTTTCCCCCCTTTGCACCTTTTACCCTTTCTATTTTTCTATATTTCTTTTAGTTTGTATTAGTTTTTCTATTGTAATTATAATCTGTAATAAAATTACTTGGAAAAGAAAAGACACAATGGATGATAGTATGGGTTCATATAATCACTTTCATCTATGTCTACCACCACTCCATCCCCAAAAGTCAAATATCTCTTCCTATTGTACCATTTGAAAATGGCATCAGCATATGCTTACTTTCTTCAGTAATTAAAATATTGAATGAAATAGATTTCAAGAATGACCTCATGCAGAACTTTCCAAGGGCTAAATATTACAATACTGTTAAATTTTCATTTGTGGCTTCATTCTAAGTAGAGATCAAACTATTCCTACCAGCATTCATTTTTGGCACCAGTGAAATTCATCTCATAAATATGGAGCTCCCCTAGCAACTGACCCCTTGTTCTCACAAATCACCTTACCCTCATATTATATTGTCCAACAAGAAAGTCACATTCAAGCCACAAAGAGCAGAAAAAACACATTTGCAATCCTTTAACATGAAACAAAATATTCAAGGAATGCTCGTAATCTATTTCACTCAACAAATTAAGTATAGAGTACACAAGAGGAGAATACTTCAAGAATACATAATTACATGTATTGTTTTGCAATGCTCTTGGTGAATATACTGTCCAAGCTGTAAATAAGACAATGTTGCCTCAGGCAGGGATATACAAACTTAGATGGAAACATAAGGTTGAAGTTAATGTTTGAATTGTGAAGCAAGTTCCTTAAAATGGATCTGCTTGAATTCACTTCAAGGAGCACAATATCTTTTAACCACCATTACCTTATTTTAAAAAAAGATTTGAATATCATAGAACTTGTATATCCCAACCTTTAATGGCTGCAGAAGAATAGCAGAGCTTTGTTGATACAATCACATTCAGTATATAAACTACAGTATCTAATAATTCTGTTTAGGAAAAATTCCTCTGATGGTGAAGCAGTTTTTAAAATCAGGATTTCTCTGAACGGCCTCTCATATCGCCTTGAACAATAAAGGTAGATTGAGGGGGAAACCATCATTAAATCCTATTCACCTCGAGTGTCCTCTTCACTATTTCGCAGAGTACTTTTCAGTTCCCCAATTTTATATCTAATTTCCTGAAACCCAAGTGCCATACGCTTTATAATGGCAAATCTCTTCAGATCAAGGGACGGCTACAGCTCTGAAAATATCAAAAGGAAATTATTTTTAAATAATAGAGGATGAGGGACATGGTAGATTATCTCTATCATCTATCTGTTTGTCTGTCTGTCTGTCTATCTATGCAACAAGTAAAATGCAATGGCCTTCTACTGAATTGGGAGCCCTTTCAGACATTACAAAAAAGAACAGAAGCACACCAGAAGAGCCATGGAGATAAGCCTGCCCTCTGAAGTGGTGGTGCTAATAAAGTTTAATTTGCAGATGCATCTGTGCATATCAGGAAGGATGCAACTGTTAATGACTTAACTAAGTAAGAATCCTCCTGTCAATTTTGCTAAGGCATATTTGAAATACAGGTGCATAAATAGAGGGATGGCCATTATCATTCAGAAATTAAAGAGAAGGTATTGCTCTCAGAAGAAAGTCACAAAATCTCAAGCAGGCCCTAATGGCTTCTGGACCAATTGATAGATGATGAAAATGAATTTTTAACATATTCTGTGTTAAGAGATAAATATCATCTATCGGATGTATCCCAGTGGCAATATCTACAGCTACAACATTTGTTAATAACATTGTTTGGGCCAGCAGCATTTTCAGCTTCCGAGACACCTGAGATACTAGAACAACTTGTTAAATCCTTTATAACTAAATAACCTACTATTAGCTTTTATAGATATTTGTCATCAATAAATCAATTTGATATGCAGATGTTAAGAGATGAGTGGAATAAAGAATTAGAGGTTTCTATATTCCCTAGACAATGGGAGAATATCTTAACTTCTATAGCAAGAGTGTCAATGGACCTTAAACTATGACTTATGCAACAAAAAATAATATTTAGAATTTACTGGACATCACTACATTTGTATAGAAAAGGATTGTCAAAAACAGCATTTTGTTGGAGATGTAATAAGGACAATGCCTCTTTAAAGCATATGTTTTTACAATGACCTACTAAGTTCTGGGATAAAGTAGTGGACTATATAAATATGACTGTGGAACAAAAGCTGAAATTTTCAGAGGACAATATTCTTTTGAACAATATACCTAGTACAGTGGTACCTCGAGTTACGAACGCCCCTCCTTACAAATTTTTCAAGATACGACCAGCTCCGGCCCCAAAAATTTACCTCGACATGCGAACTCTGCCTCAAGCTATGAACCGGATCTGCGGCCATTTGCCCTGCTGCCACGCGGTCGCGGCTTCCTGTGGGCGAGATCGTGGTAGCAAGGAGACGTTCGGTGAGGCTTGTGGTGTGTTTTGTGGCGTTTGGAAGGTTTTTGGTGTGCTTGTCAGCATGGCTCCAAAGAAAATGCAGAGCAGGCTTGGCAAGAATAAGGCTTTGAAGAAAAAAGTGGGGAAATTTGCCTTGTGGTGCGACCAAATTTGGAGGGCGGATTAACCGTATTTACATTGAACCTTATGGGGAAATTTGCCTCATGGTGTGACCAAATTCGGAGGGTGGATTAACCGTATTTACATTCAACCTTATGGGAAAATTTACCTCGAGTTGCAACCAACTCGAGTTGCGATCAGAGTCACGGAACGGATTAAGTTCGTAACTCGAGGTACCACTGTATATGGAACTTGACAACTGGACAACGTAAACGGATTCTCCATGCCTTACTAGGGCCAAAAGACTGATGTTGCAGCATTGGAAAGATAAATGTATGGCCCCATTCACTCAATGGATTGAAAACCTGATTCCACGTGCCTCTTGTGAACAGATTGCCTACAGACGTAGGCTTTGTATGGGCAAGTATAATGAAATATGGGACTCATTTATACAAAATACAGTAGGATAAAAAAAAATGATAGTCACATAAATGTATTGGAAATATATATCCATCTAAATAATATTTGCATTAGATATATATAGATCTGTAACTATTTATTGTTATAATGATATACTGTGCTTTTTAAAATCTTTTTTGTTGTATTTTTGTCACTTTTTTGTAATAGCACTTTTTAATGCTTTTTTCTTCTTGATAGTGTATTATTCTTGTTGTGTTTGGTGTTTTGTTTTTCTTTTTTCTTTTTTGTTATTAATTAAAAGGCAATTAAAAATTTATATAAAAAAGCAGGCTCTAATGGCTCAACGTTTCACCAAATTCTCAAGAAAAATGACAAATCAATTTCCAGGTATTATATGGTGTTTTCATGCTGTCATAGATGGAGTCCTTTGAGTTCCAGGTGATGATGAAACTATTAAATAAGTAAAGATCAAGAGGCTCTAGGCTAGCTTTGAAAAACAACTTCTCCTAATGATCAATGCTGTGTACAACTTGCAGAGCAAAAACAGAACTGAAGTCGTAAGAGAAAAATGGAAATCCATATACCATTTTATGTATAATTTATCTAAAGTTTTGCTCTTTCATCTTCTCCTCAGACATTACTGTCCTCCAGTGATAAATGCTAAAAGACCGACAGCAAAAATAACTCAAAATTCCCAAAGGGAGTATGCTATATCTCTGCCATGGCTTTTTTTTTTAACATGCATTGGCAGAAACACAATTATTCCCTTCTATTGTGCAGAAATACTGTGTTTTGTTTCTCCTTTTTACTTCATTTTCTGTTGACAAAATAATCATCCACCTTATCTCTAGGCTAGACTTAAGTCACATCAATCAGTATCTTTATACAAAAAGGAAGAAAGGACAATATTTCAGAAGAAACCTCCCATACATGGTGCTTTCCAACATGCTGGATTAGTTCTAATAGGAGCTGTGGATCAACTAATCAGATTGGAGCAGAAGCTCTAGAGGAACCGTGCCTTCATTCCCCTGGTATGTCACATATTCTACAGTGCAGCAATTAAAATGCTGGCTTCAGATGTGGGAATTATTTAAGCATCCAGCAAGTTCTCCATCAGATTTTCAATGCAAAGCTGTAACAATAACAAATGCCAAAAGAATTAAATAAGGAATATTCTTGTACAAGGATTTGCACAGGAAATCAAAACCTCCTGCCTCCAAACTGCTTAGTCATCTAGAAAGGACTAGGGAAGACTCAAGGGAAAGGAAGTTAATAACTTGAATTCAGCCCATTAATGCATTCTGTATGAAAGAAAGTGGCACCCCCATTTCTTTCCCATTAAATTAAGAAAACGCAACAGCTGTTGCCCAAGGATGGTGTTTTGGGAATCAGCAGCCATTACAATGTATCTCCTCCTTCTCCTCCTCCTCCTCCTCCATTATTTATCTAAAGAATGATGCATAGTAATCATATCATTAGAACGTTAGTGTTAATCGGTCAACAGCTTATGAATCAAGATGCTGCTTATTAACTGATAACACCAAGAAACTACGGGACCACTATAACAGCATCATCAAGAGCAAAGCCAATATTTTTTAAAAATGCTAATCAATACACTGAGTACTTGGAGAAAAGAAAAATGCAATAAGAAGCCTGTGTAAATGAGAATAAGATTAAGCACAGTCACTGGAGGCACTCAGGAAACCTCTCAAGCACTGAGTGAATGCATAAAGAGAGCAAGATACCGTATGGATTACAGCCCCAGTAGTATACCAAAAAGGCATAATTGGTATTGATGATTTCCATGCCTGTAGATATGCAGAGCCCTTCTCTGATATGCAAATATGAGACTAGAGCTATGGCTGTTGGGGAGCAGGCCTAGGATTTCCAGCAAGGTTCCTTAGAGCCACCTACTTTAAGGACAGAAGCGTGAACTTGAAAAATCAGGACCAGCCAAGCAGGGAATGAGCCAAAATGTGGAAGGAAGTGAAGGAGTATTATTCAATCATCTTTAATCCATGTTTTATTCCACCAACTTGCTAGCTGTTTTGTAGCATGAATTGTGACACTGAAAATAATTTTAACCAAGTCCTTGATAGTATCTTTATTTTTACAAACATAAATATATTTCATATCTTTCGGTGCCTGAAAATATCTCACCAACTCAATCATTCCAAAAAGTAATTTTATAAATTTCAGAGTATGATTCTTGGCAGAAGGGAAAAAACTACGTAACATTTCATATAAGCATTTGCTTTGTAAGTCAAACTTTTTACTATCTTCATCACTAAATAAATGCTAACTATAATACACATAATTTAAAGGATGGGGTTTAGATGCCTTCAAGATTTCCTTTTGTCATTTCTAATATTGCACTACATACTGCTGAAAACTGACCGGAGACTCATTTGAGGTCAATGTAGCTCAGCTCTGTTTGCTTGGATATTGGGGGAAAACCAGAGGGGAAGTGCTATGTTCTATTTATCTTACCAGAAGATTTCTTGAAAGATAGAATTGGGCATCCACTGTTTGAAACCCAAACAACCCATGGATCTGAGTATCTGTGATAACTGCACTCTCTTCTAGATATCCCATTTGTGGGCAAAGCCCTTGAAATTGTGGCCAGGAATGCTTGGAAGAATTGGCTTATCTTCACCCATTCCACTCTCATTTCAGCAATAGATTTGGAACTGAAGTGGTACCAGCTGTTGGATGGAAGAACTCTGCCAGGAAGAGCCAGGAGGACTGGGACAGGAGCCCCTGTAGATTTTCTTGGACTGCTTTGTAGATTTTAATACTGTTACCCATAGTATCTTGATAGATTAACTCAGAGAATTGGGCATTGTGTAATGATGGTCACATTTCTGCAGGATTGTTTCCAGAAAGTGACATTTAGGGATTTCCCACGACTGTATCATGGGAAACCACAAGATTTTTTTTCCCCCTGGGCATTTTTATGTCTCTAATGAAACCACTGAGATGATAGTTCAGTGTGCTTATGATATTCATCTCAATTTCTCCTTATCCACTGAATAGGGTGAGGCTGTTCAAATGTTGGGGTGTTTCCTAGAAGACTGGAAACACTAAAATTGGACAATTAATATTAATGTGACAGTTCTACCTATGCTACTCAAATTTGATCAGGTCCAAAGCAAGAAGTTACCAGATATTCTCATGGATAAGCCCATCTGCAGATAAGCCAGTCCTCAAATTTGTAACCAAAATACCATGAAAAATGTGCTACCTGCAGATAAACTGACCTGCATTTTTCATAGTATTTTGCTTAAAAATTCAAGGGTTGGTTTATCCACAGATGGGCTTACACATGAGTATATATGGGACATATGGGTACTATAAAGTATTACTATAGTATACTATACTCATGAATAAGCGCATCTGTGGATAAGCCGAACCCAATTTGGGGGTGCATTTTGGCACTTAAGATTCTTGGCTTATCTGCAAGTATATATGGTATTCCCCTCTTCTAATCCAAATCAATTCCCTATGCTAATGTTTAAGTGTCATCCATATAAGAGCTCCATATCTAAATAACAAGTCTAGCCTGGCTATCAGATTATCAGGTAATTTAGATGGAAACTGCCCAAGAAGATAATATTACCTTTGTGTTTTTGCCACAAATTGCTCCTTATCTCAGTTGGTCCTAAGTCAGAAGGATAACTTTCTAGCTTAAAATGTTGCATTATGACATGCAAATTTCAGTTATTCAATCAAGCCTGAATTATCTACACGGCTTACCTTTGTTTATATATTTTTTTCTCCAGCCTTGTCATGATTGAAACAGTCCAAAAGCAGTTGTGTTCCATTCATTCTATGTAAAAACATTTAGAAGTGATGTTGGCTTCTAGAGTCCCATAGCACTTTTTCCATTTTGCTTACACTGACTTAGCTCAAGATATTTCTATCGAGACAACAGAATTTTGTTCTATTTCAAAGCACCCTGTTTGAACCTTTCAAAACAGTGATTTTCCCTTTCAGCTCTCCTTGTCTCATATTAGAGTCTCTTCCCAATAGCATCCATAGCACCTTAATGCTGTCTTTGTCAATAATATGCAAAATAAATAAACCTGTTTTCCCAATATTTAAAATTAGCTCATAAGACACCTGCGATCAATCGAATCCGTTTATCATAGCACTGTCTTAAAATACATGCAATATTCTTTTAAGGTTTAAGGAAAATCATATTTTCAAAAATCCATAACAAAGGCATGAAAAATCTCTCCAGGCTGAATTTAGCATTAAAATGTAATATCTCAAATCCTGTGAAATCTATCCAACTGTGGATTATTCCCCCAAGGGAAGCCTCCTATTGTTTCAGACTTTTGAAATGGATAGAGGATAGCACTTGAAGCAATCCTGTTATCAGAAGGAGGACAGGATAAAATATTCTTTTTCTGAACCTGGCAAGTGTGCATCACAGGCTTATTCCCTTTAATTGCATAATTACTCAACAGCATCAATCCCCTAGATTGATTGATTGATTGAATATGTTAGTATAACTCTTTCCATTATAATAAATCTCAACATGGTTTGCAGTCATACAAAATAAATGCAAAATACTGTGCAACCAGACAGATCCAATATAAAATGGTGTATTCAATTTATAAGTGACAACAAAAAACAAAGAAAGGGAAAGAACCCCCAAACCATACATAGCTATAAGACGATTCAGGGCTATATGGCTGTATGCAGGAATAAGTCCTGTGGAATTCCTTGGGACTTACTTCAAGGCAAGTAGGAACAGACACACCCAGAAATCAGCCAAAAAGCCTCTGAATCTTTTAAAGTGATCATTTTCTTAAAACAATATTTCAAAGAGAGATTTCATGGAAAGCTGCTGATCTGGAACGAGTGGCGTTTCTTTAAACTTCTTTAGGCAAATTGATCTGCAATTCACCATAAGAAGTCACTGTTTGGGGATGGACATGCCCACTGAGGTTGGATGTCCTCTGAATATAGCTTGGATTCAAAGGTACTGTATGCCATAGCTTGCAATTAAAGTAGACTTAGATGTATCAAGGAAAAGAAGATATTACTTCTTTGTTTCCTCTATATTTCTTGTATTTGTATTTATATGCACAGGGAATTACTGCATGCAGAAGTAGAGTGAGGTAGGTGCCTTCAGCAGCCAATTCATAATATTTAAAATGCATTACACTAGTTTACTCTCTGCAATAAGGAAAAGAGGTTAGTGGGTTTTTTTTATTTCTCATGTACCGCTATAATTGGTTTAGCTTTCCTGAACCTTGAGAAAAAGGGAAATACCAAAATATTCTAGGATATTTCTGATAAATGGATTCTAGCCTATGAAAGCATGGCTTGTTAATGTTTAAGATTCCACAACATTCTTTCTTTCCCAGTTTCAAAGGATTTTGGCCAAAAGTTAAGTCACACAACCAAAAATTGGATGGAGGAATAAATGTAAATGACGTTCTGCAAGGGATATGATTTTTTTGAACTTCTTCTTTTGAACTTCTTCTTTTGAAGCATCAGTGACAAAATTTGCTCTGTTGATTGACCCTATCGATCAACCCTTGTAGAATTTGAAGATGGCTGCTACATTGCTTTTTAATCTCTTTTTTACCCAGAACAATACAGTTCCTTCAGTCTTTCCTCATAGGCCTTCTGATCTTCAGATGTCTCACCATTTCTCTTGCCCTTGGATACATTTCATTTTGTTGCGATCCTTCTTAAATTGCCTAAAATCCTACCAATGATTGTGAGGAGGAGGAGGATGGTGATGATGATGACAATAACAACAGGTCTTCTATTGCATGAATATGCAACGTTGGGTGCAAAGGGCCATACTTAACCTTTGAGCAACATGCTACAGATAATCAAGTAGGCAAGGTTGGGATAGTGGCACTGAGGTTCCATGTCTGTTAGTTAAATATTTGAATATGTAAGGAATGTTATAAACAGTACAGGTGAGCAAAGAATTCAAGAAGGCAATTTGCAAAGTCTGTTGCATAACAAGCATTTGCTCTTAAAGCGTTAAAGCAACCATGCCTTCCAGAAGCATTGGACCAGCGGTTTTGAATGTTTATCCCACCCGTCTGCATGGGTGCATAGACAAGACTTCCCAACTACCATCAGATAAGTGACTGTGTAGACTCTGCAAAAAAGCAGAGAAAGCCTTTGACACAGCTGCTTAACCCTTTTGCAGGATGTGGCTGCTTTCATGTTCCAAGCAGGGCTTTGCTTGCACCAACAAACCGTATGAAGTGCCTCATTTTAATGCTTTGTAGAACCCTAAGAAACATGCAGTAACAATCTTCTAAAGTTGGTACCCACATAGGTATACTAGGATTATCACTTCAAGAATTCCCAACCAACACTTGATCCCAGAGCTGGGGAAACCATCTCTTTATGACCCTTACTTTGCCTCAAGCCATTCTCAGGCTACCCATATAACATCGTGATTGAATGAAAGACATGTGTCATGTTGCTGTGTGCTCTTTTCACTTGCCCATTTTGATGACTAACTCAGCCAACTGACAAATTGGGCTTTTGCCCTTGAACGTGTCATCTACCAACCGGAAGCAGGAAGTGTGTTAGGTTTCATACAATATTTCCCATTATTGTCACCATTTGTTGCTCTTTTTCAGGCAGCAATAGGTTTGGCAAGACCTTTGGCTCCTGGTGGATCTCTTTATTTATATGCAAAGATATAGTGCTGGTTCTGAGCCAGTGACAAGAAAATGTATGGCAGCCTTTAAAAAATGTCAAGGCCTGATCTCTCTAGTAGTTACTGGGATATTTCATCGGGGCTGTGGATTAAATGTTACACTACTCATTACACAATTTAAACCCACAAAATCTCTTCATAGCTACTCCAGAGGTCTGGCTGCTATTCTTTTCACAATCCTTTGTAACATAATTCTGTCAGCAGCCTTGCATGTTAATATACTGCAGTTTATACCCAGTGTTCTAAAATGCAAGCCATGACATCAGAAAAGATTACTTCACTTATAGCCTCAGGAGGAATAACATGATGAGAGCCAGGTATAGATGAACGGAATCACATTTTACGCCAGGCTGAACGGAAAGCTCTGAGGGAATATTGATTGAGAAAATTGTAGTCAATTAGCCATGACCTCATTATATCTCATTCCCCACCATGTGGTCCCTCTCTTTTTTCCCCCTTTGAAACAAGAATTGCACTTTCTAGACATGCCTGCTTATGGAAGATGTTCCATAAGTTGTTCCATTTCTTTAGTGCCTGTATATTCAACCTAGTAATGTTATTTGCAGTGCCACCCTAGACTTAACTACCATTGGGTAAATTCTACCTTTCTCATATATGAATTAAAATCACCATGGGTCTATTTTACTGTATATCTTCATGTTGAGAACTCTCCGCCTGAGCCCTCCTGCATTTACCACTCTGGATCACTGGCTATTCACCAGCAGGGCAGGGCGATGGTGCAATCTTGTTGAAGACAGACGGGAAGAAATGCATACAGCATCACCACTTACAGGATTCAAGTCTCTGGTTTTAATTTTATAAATTAGTAAGCAATGTTTTGGTTTTACAATGTGCACAGTGAGACAAAAATGCAATAAGGAAGTTGTGTAAAAGATTTTGGGGTCCAATGGGCTTCAGGAACACAGCCAAAAGTCTGTGTTCTTGAAACCTACTGCAAAACATAAGAGGTTCATTTAATATTTTCCCATAATAGGGATAGGTAGGAATAAAATGGATCAGTAAGAAGAAAGCAGAACTGATCTGTAACTAATTTTATTTTCAAATCTCCACTGCCTGGAGGAATGAAGAAAAACTTGGAGGAACTGTAACAGGTCCTCGTGTGTGATAAACTTAACTCCCGCTGCCATCTTGTGGCTAAGCATATGATAACCCATGGGAAATTAACATTAGAGCTTTAGAACAATACATACCCACACCCACACAAAGTTTGGCATGAGGGAAGAGAAAGAAATGACAACAATGTTTTTCTTCAGTGCAGAAGAAAAACCATCAACAGAAGGAAGAGATCAATTAAGAAGATAAATGTTGCGAAAGATCATAGTCAGGGAGTAGTCACATATTATTTCAGGCAATCATGATGAACAATTCTACATTAGGCTTCAGGGAAGGCTTTGCAACTTCCCATGTGCAGTTAGGGACACATTCTACTTCTGAGAATATTATGCTATAATAGCACAAAGCAAAATTCAGTTGGCTGACACTGAATACTTAAATAGAAACATTAAGGCTCTGCTCCAACTCGGAGCAAAGTCTGAATATGGAGACAATCAGGGCAAATCAAGACAGATTTGTACTCACATCTCCAGTATCCCCTATCTCGGTTCAGAAATCTTCAATTCTCATTCCAGAGCTTCAGGGACATCCAATGGCATTTCCAAGGTAGTCATATCACATCAGACAGCCAGTTTGGTGTAGTGGTTAAGGCACCAGGCTGGAAAGCAGGAGATGTTGAGTTCTAGTCCAGCCTTAGGCATGAAGGCACCTGGGTGACCTTGGGCCAGTCACTCTCTCTCAGCCCTAGGAAGCAGGCAGTGGCAACCACTTCTGAAATCTTGTCAAGAAATTGCAGGGACTTGTCCAGGCGGTTGTCAGGGGTCAACCCACATATCATATCAAATCAAATCAAATCAAATCAAATCTATTGCTTAGAAGGTAAATGTGGTATGGATTCTAAACATTCTAAGAAGAAACTCAGAAAAAAAATATCATTGAGGATGGTTTTATCCCTTCAATACCTGTCCCTTCAAATTCCAGAGACATGGCTTTTGGCAAAGGCACAACCACCTTCCTTCAGGACTCCCCAAATTTTAATTAATTGATTGATTAATTACCTATTATTTATTTGTTCAATCTCTGAAGCAGCTCAGGGTGACATTAAAGCATAAAAACAACCAAAACCATGTCAAACTACCATATGGGGGAAGGAAAACCAGTATCAATGCAGAGCCATACATCATCTTGCCAACAGCCTACTGAAAAAGCCACATTTTATGGCTTTCCTAAATGATAGCAGGGTCGTAGCTGTGCAGACTGGGATGGGGGGAAGTTATTCCAAATGGCAGGAGTGGCCATGGACCAGAGGTCTGATAAGATGGCCAGACATAATTGGAGAAAGGCCCTGGCCCTGAACCATGAAGCTACAGTAAAAGCAGCACCTTATACTGCTTCCAGAACTGACTGGAAAACAGTACAGCATATAGAGCAAAGGTGTTATCTGGGGAAACTGGTGTGTGCTCAGCCACCACATTTGGGACCAGCTTGAAGACCTTCAAAGTGGTCTTCAAGGGCAGTACCACGTAGAATTTCTTGCAGTAGTCTATTAGTAAGGTGAGTAAGGCATGAGTGACTACAAATAAGGCCTCCCAATCCAGGAAAGGGCATAATTGACACACACACAAGATGGATCAGTGCAAAGGTAGGCCATGGGTGCCACCTTCTCTTCCTGAAGGAATTGTGAATCTAGGAAGACCCTCAAATTACCCACCAGTTTCATCTGGGAAGTCCCATCCTATCAAGAACAAAACAGAGATGCCATGAATCCACAACTCCTCAGTCTTGCTAGCATTGAGCCTAAGCTTGTTCTTCTGCATACAGATCCCAACAGCCTCCAGGCATTGAAACAGATCCTCCACAGCATCACTTGATCAGTGAATGGTTGGAAATACCAATGGGCATCATCTGCCTATTAATGATACCTGACCCCTCACTGAGTAGCCTCAGATAGCTGCTAAATAGGAGCATGGAAAGAATGGAGCCCTGAGGAACCTTGCCAAGCAAGAATCTTAGGCTCAATCTCTTCCCCTACGAACACTGACTGGAAATGACCATGAAGAAAGGATATGATCCACTGCAATGCAGTGCCCCCTACTCCCTGTCATCAGAGATGGATACTGAAAATCTAAAAGGATACCACGACTGATGATATCAAAGGCCAGCAAGAGATCAAGGAGGTCCAGGAGAATCACACCACCCCTATCCCAATTCTGCCAGAAGTCATCCACAAACACAATCACTGCCATGTTTAAATTGGGTCTAAACTCCAAATTATCCACTTCCTCCTGGACCCTCTGAAGCTTCAGCCCCACTACCTTCCTCAAAGAGGGAAAGCTGGATACCCGTCAGAAATGATGCAACGATGCTACAGTAAGCCCAATGATGGGCTTCTTGAGGGGAAGCACCATCACCTCCATCAAAGCAAGTAGGACCACCTTCTCACACAATTCTCCTCCCTGTGGACCCAACCACATGTCGTCTTATAGGAGGATTTAACCAACCAGGAAGGATATGAATGTGATATACAGGTGGCGTACAGCCCTGAGAATTCTGTCTACTTCCTCAAGGCATACAGGCTCTAAATTACCAATTGCACTCTGGTACTGGAAAAGAGTCAGGATAAACTACTCTTGGAGAAACCCAGTGAGTCTATTTTTAGGATACTGTATCCAACACTCAAAGTAAATCAGGCAGGTTTTTTTCACAACTCTAAGAAATGCCTTTCTTTTTGTTCTTTATGCATACATGCTAAATGGTATATACGAACTTCTATCAGAAAAATCACAACTGTACAGTTCCATTTTCTTCCTGCAATGCTAAAAATGGGATATGCTTCAAGAGATTAACAGTGGTTATGATATTTATTTATTGAACATATTTTTCTGCTGCTTCTCCTGCACTTGAGGCAGCTTAAATACCATTTTAAAACCAAATGTAAAACTGATTAGAAGTCACTTCATGCAAAATTCAAATGCACATCGATTCTTGAATGAAAGCAAGGGTATACTCCAATGGGTCTATCTATTCTACAACTTCAGGACAGGAACAGAGAATGTCCTCTTTCTTACCTTCCGCATTGGAGACAGAGCAATAAATTATGTTCTTAATACTCAAGCAGGCAGCGTATAAGGCTGGTCAGTCTTAGCAGCCAGTCTTAGCAGCTAAGATCTTGCATTGTCTTTAACAGCAGCCCAGTATGAGGCAGACTTCATAGATACAGAAAACATCAGCCAGATTCACTTTCTTGAAGAGGATCACAGTGGCAGGCTTAACTGAGTTGGATGGGGGCTCTGAAGCCAATGAGATCAACCCATGTTCTGGGCAGAAATTGAAATGAAAGCATCCCCTATCGATGACGGCCTAGCCTCTGGTTGAACAAATGCTATGAAGAGGAGTTCATCACTCCCCAGAGTGATTGGCTTCACTGCTGAACTCCTCTAACTGTTGGGATTTTGTCTTACAATTCAACCAAAATCTGTGGTCTTGCAATTTAGGTCATTATTCTGTGGGCTGCGCTCTGAGAGCACTGGGGAACAGGACTGTGCCTTCTCAGTAACACATAATATTAGAAAAGTACTATCCTGGAGTCACCTTTTCTCAGGGCAAAACATATTCAGTTCTCTTGACCTGCCATCACAGACACCCTTCTCTATCTCATTATCAGCCGTGTTGCCTTTTTCCCTATGTGTCCGATTTCTTAATTATTAATTTGTTTAAATGTGTACTAAAGATAGTGGTTTTGGAAAAGAAATGCTTTAGAACATAGTTTAAGGGACAGAATGGATTACTCAAGGAAGCCTCTCTGCAGAACAGAATAAATTAATCTCATAGAATATAAGTATCTTAGCAGTGTTGAAATATATTATAGTATTTGTGTGGTTTTTATTTATTTATATTTCAAATTTAGACACCGCCCTTCTCACGATACTGTTGATCATTTCAATGCTTGCTGTTTCCTTACTACACGTAGTAAAACTGTTTTGGAGAGTTCCTGCCTAGAGGTTTGCTTTCTTCTTGGACTCCATAAAGCAATCCCTCACAGTGTATTACCCCCAACCCCTGCAAGTTCAAGACTTAACCCTAGGTTTTATTTAGAGTAAATTGCAAAGAATCTGGAGACATCCCATTTAGAAATCTCAGGGAAGCCATCTTCTCAAACCTAGGACAATCTCTGCTTTAAAAGCATGGCTACTCTAAACTTTAGCTTTCCTGATATCAAGTTTTCAAATCCGGGCTACCTGCATATCACATTTCCCCCTGCTAGATTTATCTTCTCTTACTTTCACATGTTCATTAGCTTTTGTACAGCCATATAGGTTTCTTCTGAGGTCTTCTATTTGTTTCCCTAGTTGAAACTGGGCAATTATGCTTTTAATTTCTCTTTTTTAAGGAACTCTCATCCATCTTGAGCGTTTTTACCCATTAGCTTTTCCTGCCATTATATCCTACTCATCAGCAGAGTTTATTAACATCTGCTAGACCAAACCCGAAAGTAGCCAACCACATTTTAGCCTAGTGTGTAGTGCAAAATCTAAACAGTATAGTCAGTTTATGGCTTGGTGTTGTCAGGTTTAGCCCAGGGAACTCCAGGAGACCATGCAGATTTAATCCAGCAAGGTTTATTAGCTACAACCTCTATCAAGAATCTTCCCAGACTGGAACTAGTTCCCAGGGTCAGTCAGTAAACACAGCATGGATTCCTCAGGGAGGTGCCAGCCTCATCCTCTTATCTCTTCCCCGCACTTCAGGAGATGAAAGAGGATTCTTCACTCCCCGACTCTGGCCTTCATAATTCCATTCCATCACAGGTGTACTGTGTGAACCCAGGAAATGGGATAGATTCCATAAGCATGTGTAAGTTAACTATATACATAAGGATGTGTTGTAAAGACTTATAGTCTTCACTTCAAATGAAACTTGGAAAATACATTTGGCTCCTCCCAAACGGCCTCCACATATAATACAAAAGCAATAATAATAATTATCTTCAGTCTAGTTGGAGGAATTGTAATTCTCTTTCTCCCACTAATAATGCAACAAAGAGAATTTAACAGTACTTTGCAGAGAGATATTTTCAATCTACATCAAAACAGACAAAAGGGAAAAACTAAACAGTAATAAGATATACAAGCAATATTGTTCTATTTTAGCCCTGCTTTTTCAAAACACTTAAAAAACTAATTACAATCATAAAGGATATTTTGTCTTCTATTCTGCTTCAGATGATAGCACATTCAAATAGTTTCCTGTCAAAATATATTAAATATTTCTTAAGAGTTGGAAACTGGGAAATAGTTGAATGTGAATGTGGCTTAAAACAACAACCACCCACCACCAACCAGTTCATGTATAGTATTCCCATGACCAGTAAAATAATATTTTTGGAGTTCTACTCTGTGATAAAAACAACATAACTCTTGTGTTCTCTTTATAAACTAGAAAGGGTTGGGCTTATGCTACTTTCTCCCATACTGAATGAAGTTCTCAGACCCTACAATTAGAAAATGCTACCTAAGCTACCAAATCTTGAATTGTTATCCCTCCAAAAAAAAACCTCTCTTACCTTATAGAAATATAATACCTTGATTCTTATGACATAATCATAGTAACAGCATCACTGAAGACCATGAATTATTTACACGGGATAAAATGTGAGTTTCTAGCACATCTGATTACATAAATAAATTGTTATTAACATTCTTGCCTACAGTTCCTGATGTGGAAGAAAACATCCAGCTAAATAAACTCTCAATAGCTTTGCTTTTCAGAAGTTTCTCTACCTTCAAGGCAATTCATCACTCATCAGAAAGAGCTAATGAAGCCTTTCTATTTCAGAGATTCCCTCTGCTACCTCTAGGATAAATCTATTGTTTCAAGAATTAATTACTTCCTTCCAACCAGAACTCTGCTTGAAGTCTTCTAGGGGTGGCCTCTATTGCTATCAGCTCCATTCTTTGGAGCTTGCTTATTCATTTATTTATTCATTCATTCATTCATTCATTCATTCATTCATTCATTCAATTTATATAGCCGCCCATCTCAGACCAGTGACTCTGAGCTCTTTCTGATGAGTGATTCCTACTCAGTTTTTAAACTTGAAACCTCCCTTCTGCTATAGCAAAGGTAATTGTAATAAACATAGCTATAATTTATTTAAGCCTTAGACATACTAACAAAGCTAGACCTCTGACCTATTTGTTTTCATTTTTCTTTTCATTTTCATTTCATTTAAAGAATCACCCTAGAATACAATGTAAAAAATACAAAATATTATGCTTCTCATGGTCTTAATAGGTTTTCAGTTATTTGTTATGGTTTTTCTGTGGCTTTCCTCTAAAAAAAGTCAAGACAATATGTATCAATCAACTCCACATGCCTCCCAACCGTACTGTGAAATAGATAAACCTGGAAGATGCTGTAAGTATTGGTTACCAGGGAGTTTAGTTGTATGTAAACTGAGGTCTCTCTAGATCAATGTTTCTCAACCTTAGCAATTTTAAGATGTGTGGACTTCATCTCCCAGAATTCCCCAGCTTGCATGCTGGCTGGGAAATTCTGGGAATTGAAGTCCATATGTCTTAAAGTTGCCAAGGTTGAGAAACACTGCTTTAGATTGACACGTTGTTATTTCATATTGATTCAAGGAAGGCTGTCTGCAAGGTATGGTAAGAAAAGTCAAGATGGTAGACACAATAGTGTGATCATAGCTCCCGTTTTTATGTCCATCACTTGTGGGACACACATAAAAATCAGGTAGAACTTCAATCTCACCATCGTGGCTGCCATCTTGATTTCTCTCACCATACCATGTAGATAGATGTACAGAGTAAAGAGGATGACCTTGGTGGAGAGAGCGAAGATTCATTACCAAAGCAACAAGAGAAACATTGCTTAAGTTCAAACTATGATGGAAAATTATGACAACATCTCAAACACCCCCTCCTAATTCACATGAATATAAAAGAGGGAGAAAGGGGAGCACCATCAGACTTGAGAGATTATGTTAGTATAGCCCATCTAAATAAAGGTAGCTTTTAGTCTTCTGTGGAATCTGTTTATTGGTCTGGTCTGCCTCATACGGCTGATGTTACTCCTGCTTAAGTCAAGGTATTTATTCATTCATCCAGATATCAATGTAATCTTCAATCATAAAGCCATAGCTCAGGAGACAAAGGTTTGTTTGCACATATAACCCTTGGCATCTACAGTTAAAAGAATCAGACTATCAGCTGAGAGAAATGATCCATCTGCAACTAAGGAAAGCTATTGCCTGTCACAGTAGAAAGTATTAGCCTAGATAAATAGTCTGATCTGCCAAAAACATCTTTATCCTGATCTTGCACTTGCTATCTCAGCAGAAGCATATACATAGCCACTTATTTTTCTTTGCTTCCTTATTATTTGTTTCCTAGGATAAATGCCTTTCCTTTCCTTTTTCTTTTGGCTCCGTTATTCCTTCCTTTCCCTCTCATCCGATCTAGGCTCAGCTACACAGAAGTTCTTGGACCCCCAGTGCTTCCACATGTCTTCTCCTGCCTCAAATAGCTTTTAGTAACACATCTACATTATTCAGTAACATACAGACTTTTATCATATTCATTTTTTCTCAGGAAAAGCTGTGTTCCTAAAAGGGATTTAATCCAGATACCACTGCTCCTGAAACTCTCTATCCCTACTTAGAAGACAGACCTCCATTTGTCAGCTCACATGAGGCAACAGGAGCTTCTGTTCCAAGAATCAGCAATTTTACACCCATTAATTCCTTCAAAACATAAATCTGAAAGCTCACCAGATTTATTTATTTATTTAGGTGGTGGCGGACACCTGGATCACTGTAAGATCCAACCAAGTTCCTTGTGCTGTATTTAACACTGGACCATGAGCAGGTAGTGCCTACCAATGCAGTTCTCCCACAAAGCTTTCAGAGCAGAGAACCTCAACAGGTCTAGATCTTAGGAAGTGTCACAAATAGTCCCAAAGACATTATGGGGGAATCAAAAGGCAGCACTGTTTGGATAATCTTTTTTTCTGCCCTGTGGTACTTATCTCTTACCACCAAAATAAGGCAAGGGGTACACCAAAACCTTTAATGTGGAGAACTCCAATATGTATCTGCAGTACTGGGAAGAATTCCATCTATTAAATATCTCTCTGATAAAGAGTTAAGAAGGCCACTGGTACACTTTCAGACTAGACATTGCCAACTGAAATGGTAACACCAGTAAACAAAAAATTGCATGAATCAGGCTTAACCATAAAATCTTATGCAATTGATACTACAAGTAGTCCTCGCTTAGCAACCACAATTGGGACTGGTAACTCCTTTGATAAGCCACGCAGTTGTTAAGTGAAACATCACATGACCGCGCTGAACTTACAACCTCACTTCTGCCATGGTTGTTAACCAAATCACCCAGTTGTTAAGCGAGACATCATGTGACCATGACTTGCAATTTTACTACTGCTTTTCCATTGACTCTGCTTGTTGGAAGCCATCTGTGAAGTGCGCAAATGGCAATCACATGACTACAGGTTGCTGCAAGGGTAGTAAATGCCCACTAGTTGCAAAACACTCTAACTTGACTGTGACATGCCGCAACGGCTGTAAATGCCCGCCAGGTACAAAGCACCTGAATTTTGATCATGTAACCAGGAGACACTGTAACGGTCGTAAGTGCAAGGACCAGTTGTAAAGTTACTTTTTCAGTGCCATTGTAACTTCAAACAGTCACTAAACAGGGCAGTCATTAAGCAAGGACTACCTGTATCCAAGGTGGAAAAAAATCACGGCTATATAATTTATGCAAAATAGACTTTACTTTTGCAAATCTGATCTTAATGCAACAACACAGGCGGCTTTTTAAAACTGCATTTTACAACAGCTTTTGGCAGCCTTTTCGATAACCAACAGTTATAGAATAGAATATGGCAGCTCAGCTGCATATTCATCTATCCAACCATAACTATTAATTTTTTAATCTTGCCTTTCTGCCAAATAGTGCTCAAGATGGCTAATAGTAATTAAAATAAGGTATAAAATAACTGTAAAACTGAGTGTAGAAATGAAGCAGACAGAAGACTGGATCAGTTGAACCAATTGCAATGCCCACAGTAGCCATAAATGAACCTCAATCAGGCCAAAAACATGCCTGAATAACAGTGTATTTGCCTATTGATGAAGGTTTCCTAGGGAACTGGATGAGTTAGACCGTCCATTTGACCAAATGTTTCTGACTGAGGGTCAAAAACTGAGAAAGTCCTCTTCTCATGTTCTTGGCAACTGCAAAAAAATACTGAAAATGTGATATGGTAATATTTCATTTCCCTTATACTCTTTTTCAACTAGCTGAATTTTGCATTATTAGAAAACTTTCCGATTGTGCTAAAGACTGATGAGGTCATCAGTGATATAGGAGTCTCTGGGTGAGGCTCTCAATCTACAGTTCAACCTTCCTTCTCTCTGGGGATCCTGAGGTTGAAAAAGTGAGTGGACAACTGTGTCATTCCAGATGCTCGTTTTTCCTCTATTTTAACCATTAAGCCTGAGTAACAGATACTTTTCGAGATTCGCTGGCCCATTTTTAAATTTATTTTACTTCATTAATAATGTGTTAAATACCTTATTAATGCAAGCATAAAGGTTTTGGACTGAGCAGAACTACAGCCATCCTGGCTGCTTGAATATGTAAGCTGAATATGTAAATGCAAGGAAGAAAAGACAAATTTAGTCTAAGCTTTAGTTCTTATAAAAAATAAGGTCTAAGCTACAATGACGAAGCAGATGAAGTCTAATACTGAAATAGGTAGCCTGCTTGGTTACAATATAAGCAAGCTGGAAAAGTATACTATACATTGGAAAAAGCATATTATAAAGTGAATAGACTTAAGGTCTGAAAGTTGATGGTTCATGAATGTAATAAGAGTGATGTGTTGTGGAAATAAAACATGCAGAGTTATATTTTATAAAATTTATTTTAAAATGTGTGTTTTATTGTAATTTCTTGGTTTGATTGTTGTAAGCCACCCAGAGTCATTATTGTTGGGTGGCATACAAGTTTAATAAATTAGTAGTAGTAGTAGTAATAGTAAAATGCTTAGTGAATGGTTCAACACTGATCAGGGAGTAAGACAAGGATGTGTGATGTCTCCTTTGCTTAATGTATTTATGGACAAACATAAATGAATGTTTACACAAAAGTTGATTGGAGACATGAATGTACACGTACTTATGTATGCAGATCATGCTGTGCTGCTGGTTGAGAAATCAAATGAATTGAAGTGAATGTTAGATTATGATGCAACAAGGAGCATGGACCTGAAAATTAATGTATCAATGACCAAGATAGCAGCATCTCACCAGGAAAATGGAGTAAATTATTGTAAACTGTACATAAATGGCAAAAACTAGAATATATACTTTTGTACAACTTGGTACAGTGTTTAATAAAGATGGGGAAATGGATAGAATTATAGGTCAAATGAAGCAAAAATTGCTATGTATAAGAGCACGTTTCTAGTCTTACATGATACTGAAGTGATAGTTGAGTAGGCCAGGAGAAACATAAAAGTACCTTGAGTACAATGGGAATGTTGTAAAGCATATGTTGTGAAACAGCAAAGATAGGGTCAGGAATGAAGGAATGCTAAATGAATGTGGATTGAATACAAAGGTGAACAAAGTAGGTAGTCCTCAATTACCAACTGCAATTGGGACCAGCAACTCCATCGCTAATGAAACGACACGTGACCATGCCCGACTTATGACATCAGTTCTTCAGATCTAGCTGCAGTTGTCAAGCAATGTCATATGACCACAACTTGCAACTTCCTGCCAGCTTCCCCATTGACTTTGCTTGACAGAAGCCAGCTGTGAAGGTTGCAAATGGGGATCACATGACCACGGGACATCACAAGCATCATAAATGCACACCGGTTGCCAAGTGTCTGAATTGTGATCATGTGACTACGGGGATGCTGCGACAGCCGCAACTTTGAGGTCCAGTCTTAAGTCTCCTTTTTCAGCGCTGTGGTAACTTCAAAAGATTGCTGAATGAATGGTCAGTAAGCAAGGACTACCTGTATATTCATGGTGGTTAGGTTACATAGAATGCTTGAATCACAATTGAATCACAAAGGCATTCCGGGGAAACTGAGGGAAAGTTCCAGAATGTCTTCTGAAGGATTAGGCATCCCCTGACCATCTTCATGGTTTCCAAGAAACTCTTGCTTCTTGTGATCTTGTAGTTTAAGAAATCCATATTTGTTTTCCTTGTTTTCAAGAACATATTGAGCATATTAAAGTAGCATGGTATAGTGGTTTATACAGACTAAAAGACAAGGGAGAGCCTGTCACCACCCACTAGGGGATTTTGGGCCAGTCACCTTCTCTCATCCCAACTGCCACTCAGGGTTGCTATTGTGGAGGTAGAATGAAGAACACTGAAACTGCTGGATAAAAGATGGGATATTAACATAATACATGTTCTAATCTCCAGACTAAGGAATCCCTGGTCAGCTTCAAAGTTTCAAAGTTTCAGGAGCCAGCTAAATATGTCATCTTCTTCAGAAGAAGACCATATTGAAGAACCTGGAAACCCAGAGATCATAGAACTAACCTCCAGTACTAGCTGTGAAAGACTGGTTGAAGGCTCTAGTGCTCCTGATCCTAATACAGGAGCTTCAGCCCTAGAAATGGAGGCATGGCCACCTCCCTCCCAGCCTTCAAAAATCCAGAGGTAGAGACACTTAAGTCAGCCAGATTAACTAGTGGTTGCAGGCAGAGGAAGGCTCCCAAAGGGTGCCGAATCTTTGCAGAATGGGATCCTACCACTTCCTAGTACAGAAGGTTTTTTAACTTCAGCTGACCTGCCCCGTTTTGCCTTGAAGACCTCTATCTTGTGCCTGCCTGTGTCAATTCCTTGCTCCTGGACCTGGATACCCAACAACTGTAACTGTCACACTCCTGGATCCTGGATGTCGAACAGGGATTTTTTGCTGGGACTTAGACCTATTGGCCTGTCTTAAATACTATTGCAGCCCATCTCCAAACAGCTCTGATGGAAAGTTGAAGACTGATTTACACTTTTATAACCATGTTGGATAAGAAGTGGTTCTGTTTGGATTAGTGATGGTTCTGTAGCCTGCTAGAGTCTCATTAGGTTGTGAAACCATCTTGCTTCTTGTAGTCTTTTAGTTCAGTAAATTTACATCATTCCTTCACAGAGGAGGACGCTGTAAGGTAGTGGGGCATGCCATGAAATTAGTCGATTAGCAGATGCCAAAGAAGAAAGGCCACTCTCGGGTAGGCAAACTATTTTTCTGCCTGAGATGTTTTGTACTCCACTTCCCAAATCAAGCTTCAGATCGGTACCCAAGTGTTAGGATGGTACCCAAGGTAGAAAATGTCACAGCCACATTTCTTCATGACAATAAAATGCAACATTAATCATTTAGAAAATGAGTAGCTTGCTGTCCTTTGCAGTCATTCATAAGCTAGTCATGCTTGGCTATAGTTGGGGGGGTGGGGGGGTTTCCTGCCGCAAGAATGAATGCTGTCTCAAGAACTTTCTTACCAGGACCTGTTGGCAGAATAGAAATTAAGAGATGAATTCTACCAGTGTTGGAGTCAAAGGGATACTTAGAGGGAATTTCAATTAGTTGTGTCTTTATTGTTACACCAAACAAAACAACACAAAGATATCCTTATACAAATGAGTATCTCTTTTTTAAAAACAAAACACCCTTCCTTTAAAAGGATTGTTTGCTCCACCAAGCAACACAATTAGCTTTACAACTTTTCCTTCATGTATGAACGTAGTATATAAATAGGTTTTACTATTAATGATGTGATATCTTGGGAACTTTATCTTAAAGATTGGTCTAGAAGTTATGTCAAGCAAGCATACAGTCATTCACATAGTTTCCTTGGCTGGACAAACATGAGTTGCTCTTTGATGTTTTTAAAAGATTCCAGCCCTGAGATTTTATAGTAGTCTGTTATCTAAAACTCAGATCAGAACTTGCTTAGCTTTTTGTGTTCAACCACGGTTGAGTGGGTAGAATCTTCCTTAGATGGTTTTGTTCCTCACACACAAAAAAAGAAGTTTTAAAGCAAGCTACTTTTCAAGAAACACCTCTGCTCAGGCAGCAACAAATAAATATTAAGAATACATTGCTCTGACAGTTTGTACCTGTGATAGCCAGCCCCAAACATTTTCCTTAATACAGGTAATCCTTGTGAAGTGACCATTTGAAGAGAGGATGGTGGGGGGAAAAAAAAACTTTGCAACCAATCCTTGCATTTACAACCACCGCAGCATCCTGCGGTCATGTGACCGCCATTCATGTGCTTTGCAACTGGCTTGTGACAAGGAGAGTTAATAGAGAAGGCAGAAGTAAAATCGTAAGTCACACTCACTGATTTTTTCCTTAGCAACCACGCCACTTTGCTTAACGACCGAACGGGAAGTAAGGTCATAAGCACATCACAATCAAGTGATGTTTTGGTTAATGACTAAAGGGGAAGTGAGGCTGTAAGCCTGTCATGGTCACATGATTTTCTGCTTAGCGACTGTGGTGCTTAGCGACCAAGTTGCCGGTCCCAGTTGTGGTTGCTAAGTGAGGACTACCTGTAAGAAAGGTAAGATGAAACGTATACCTCTTGCTCCTATAGACCAGATTGGCAGCTGAATCTTTGTTCAAGGTAAGTCCTGGCCAGCATCCTTTACCTTGTCTGTGAACGTAGGTTATCTGGCATCTCACAACCCGTAGTGAAGCACAGATCTTTATCTGCCAACAGATCTTTATCTGAATGGCAAGAGAATTGCAAGCCTTGATCCTACTACATCAGTCATATTCCGCTACTCAGAAGAACCCCATGAATCTGCCCAGTAATAGAGCTGGCTCTGGTAGCGGTGATTTCAATTTGTTCCTTGGTATTTTCCAAACAACTATAAAAACAACATCTCCAGATCATGAGAAGGCCTTACAGAGAGAACCCTTAGAGCTACTAAAGCTTTTCGGAAGTGAAATCATTTGTTTCATGGAATTTTAGTTCATTTGAGAGTATTAGGCTATAAATCTAAACAGGCATATTTGAGAATAATTTTCCATTAAAGAAAGTGGAATTTATGTCTGAATAAACATGCACAGGACTGCATGTTGTTTTGTTTATCCTGCCAATGGTAAAACTTTTATCATGTATAAGATATAGATTAACGCTGAAGCAACTTTCACAGAATTGCTTGTTCTTTTGAAGTAGGGTGGATTATATCAGAAGGGTTGAAAATTAAAAACCAGTTGAGGATTTCTACTGAAGTCAGGAATATTTCAAGTGTTTCCACAGTCAGGAGAGAGAGATTAATATGGCACTAGTCGCAGCTTTCTCTCTGCCATATAACACACTGAATGTCAGGCTAGCCAACTAGCTTCATCCTGGCTTGCTGTGCAAACTCAACCCATGTAGATTTATTTTTCACTATGTCAAAACATTCCAATTTTTTTTTTAAATGCGTATGCATGTTGTGTGAACATTCCTTCTCTTTTTTTCCTTTTCTTTCAAATGATAACCCTTGGTAATGTCCAGCTGATTGGAAGTACCTAAATGACCTTGTCTACGCTTGGGAAAAAAAAGCTAAACAGGGGTCAGACGGATCACTGCTTGGATGGGAGACCAGCAAGAGGCCTTAAGTCTGTAGGCTAGGCTGGGAAGTTGAAAAAAACCTGCAGAAAAAAACAGTGACATGCCATTTCCATATTTTTGCCAAACAAAAAAGAAAACCTGCATAGACTTCTGCATATAGTCAGTAGAACTTGAGCACAGAATAAGAGAGTCTCGTTTTTTCTGTGCACCACAGTAATTGCGGCTTGAATTAGATCAAGGCCAAAATGCTTCTGGAATGCTGCTACCAATGCAGAGCTCTTACTGGCAATAGATGTTTATTTTCTTTCTTTATAGTCTCGTATATATTTTAATTTATGTTTAATGTATTTCAAATTTCAAAAGATCCAACAATATATATTTTTTGCTGAATGGCCATAGACTAAGAGAAAAAGAGAGAGAGAGAGAGAGAGACATTGAGACATATCTTCCAGCAGAAACTATGGTATGATTGAGAAGAAAGTCATGCGAGCCAGCGAGCTTCAGAGGCAACCTTCATAACAAACCCAACAACTTGTAGGGAGTGCAGTGGCAGACGGACTTTTACAGTATTAATAGAAAAGGCAGAGACAGAATAGTTAGGCTACATAATGGCGCAGACAAATCAGAGTATAAGTTGAAATAGTTTGTAGGCCATTCCCACCAACTTCTGATGGCCATTGCTGAAAAATGTGTGACCTTCCTAAAAGGTTCCATAAATTGATCTTACAGGAACAGATCTATAATCATTGATAAGGTAAGAAACTGACAAACTGGTTCAATAAGTTTGAGTTGCCAGATATTATACAAAAGACAGTAACTAAGGAAATGATAAAAAGTAGTATGGAATCTGAAATGGTGTGATCCAGATACGTTGGAATATCACTTCCATAAATCAGTACCAAAATCTTTTCAAAACAAAGATTAGCCAGAGTGCCCTTTGCCAATTTAAAACATAAACAGCCATACAGGATATATGATAGCGATATGTTAAGCCAAGGACGGCTTGTTAAAAGTAATTATGATATATTTGTTTATTGTTTCACAGATACCCGAAGCAAGAAACTTCCAACACTATCACACAAGTGAAAGGAAGTAATTTTTCACATACCATCTTTGGAATGTTCTGCTCTGTTATGTGATAATGCCTAGTTGTATAATATAATAAAAAGAACTAACGCATGGGGTATGCAACGGAAATATCAGCGTAAAAACTGCAAATATTTCTCATATTTGGCTAAATCTCTAACATAATTTTGCATTTCATTTTCAACAACTGAGTGAACCCCATGCTCCGTATATGAACATGTACTTTCTTTTATAGAATTCTTTTACAAAAAAGAATTCTTGTTTGAAAATAGTGGCATATTATTCAATCAGTAGTTTAAAATTTTGATATAGGATTTTAAAAAAGGTAACTGTAAAGAAGAATTAAAATAGGCTTTATTTCATTTGCATATTAGCTTTCAGAGGTTTTTTTGCAGCACATTCCAAACCTATCTCTAGTTACAATGAACATTTGAATCGGGATCTCAGAAAAACTGCATTTTTAAATGTGTTATTATTTTAAAATATATTAAAATATAATGAAACTTTAATTTCATTCCCAATAGGTTTAAGGATTTCCCAGTTCTTTTATCATCACACAATCTTGGGCTGAGATTGGCAGACCCAGTGAGCTCATGGTTAACCAGAGATCTGAACCTAGTTCTTCCAGTTCGAATCTGACAGAAGCCAATTTCTATACCATGCCAACTTGCTTATAAAAACTGCAGATAGCAATTGCTATCTTAAAAGAGGCATCCTCTGACGCATTGGAAAGAATACCTCTTCTAAAGCAACCCAAGCATGTATCTTTTTTTTTTTTTAATGAAATAGGTTCTTTAATTTTAATCTGAGACAAAGTTAATGGTGACAGGAAAAGATGCATCTGCTTTAATGTATTTTAAGTGGATGCTACCATTCACATTCTTGCACGCTCCAAAGCACGTTTTGAAGACTGAATCCGAAGCATTCGTTTATGTACTGTATTTATGTAACCGGTCAGGAAGAAATAGAATACAATGACAGTGATGAAAAGAACACCAAAAAAAAGTTGGTTTGGTTTTTTTGGCAACAGATAAACAAAAACAAATTACGTGGTATCAGCACAAATAAATACATAAATTAAATAAATACAGCAGATTAAAAATGCATTGGCTTCTGAATTTAATTTTCAATCTTCTGCCTAAGCTAACTTGAGGTCATATAAAACTTCTATCTCTTTTGGATATTCGATGGTACATTCCCGACATCAAATAATGGACATGAATAATGAACCAACTGTAAATTCTAATGTCTCCAAATAGGCAAGTGCCAACAGCTGAAAATAATCAGCAATGTCTGACATGAATGATTTGTCTACTCTACAGCTTCTGGTGCTAGGGAGCCCTGTATCTATGATGAGGTTGACTTCCTCTGCCAGGCCACAGAACGTGCTGGATGTGCTTCTGGACTCATCTATGTCCTTCAGGGCCATCGGGCTATCAATGATCATTCAGTTTCATTCACTTCCTCTCCCTTTCCCCAGCAGCTACTCTGTTGCAGTTCTCCCACTACGCAGGGCCTAACAAGTTGCACACTCGTGGCAAGGTCCACGCCTCCTTCTCTGGGGCAACTTCTACCCTTCTGTTTTCCCATCTGTTTCACAAATGGGAGGTGGGAGAAGGGTCCAATAATCCAGCCTTGAGAAGCCAGGGAGAGCACTGATCTGCCCAACCAGATTGCCCCAGCATAGGTGCAAGGCACTAACCATTTCTCAAGGTCTGGAACACATGATGTCATCCTCTACTTGCCCTCAGTGAAGGCAACATCCATCTTTTCCTACAAAAAATAGCATTTTCCAGCTTCAAGCCCAACCAGTGCCATCTGGCTGAGCTGCTGGGCTTCATTTCATCAGAAGCAAAGGCCTCCACTTCTACCAACCACTGTGCCTGAGGCAGGAACATCTTCTCTTCTCTAGGCACTGGTCATAGCCCTCCACAACCATTTTATCCTGGGCTGCTGGACCAGTGAAACAGAGAATTTTATTCTTTTTTCTTGAACCAAGCCACTGTGGGCCTCCCTTTCTCCCCCTTCCAACCAGTCCCATAGGAAGAATGGTGCAACTACTCCCCCCACCTTCTTTTTTCCAAACCTTAGGTGACAGAAGGAGTGGGGAGAGAAAGGGGTGAATTTTGGAATAAGCTGATCATTACAGATATACTGCCTCTATTTAGCCGTGGCAGCTAATAGCCATTGGTCGTTTGCCACTCAGCCTTGCAAATCTGTGTAAGGCTTATCAGACCTCCATTCATCACTGCTTCAATTCCTTTTGCAAGTTGCGTATCATAATTTGTGATGGGCGGTGTCTAAATTCGAAATATAAATAAAAATAAATAAAAAATCATTTTTCCCTCCTATATTGGAAAGTCACCAAATGCTGAGAGGAAAAAAAGACTCTTTCTCTAGCTGAGAAAAAGGACATGGAGCCTGCATTGCATTCTTGGCAACTGCAGAGGCAGCCAACCAGCCACACAAATTGCACTATGGCAGACTCGGGCATTGTCTGAAAGCAACCCAGCTTCCCTTCACACAACCACCTTGACACCTCTATGGTGTGGCATGTGGGTGGTGATGGAAAGCAGATGCTTGCACCTGGTGGGAGACATTCCTTCTCCCACATGGTTGGAGACAGGTGGAGCAGCTCTTAGCCTGGATTAGCAGCAGCAAGGAAGCTGCCCTAAAAACAGAGGGGCAAGAGGCTGGGGGTGGCCAGGAGGAGAGAAAGGTATGCTGCAAGTAGGAGAAAGGGCAGGGGAGGAAAGAATCTCGGGTATGTGGATGACTTGGCAGAGTACAGCAAGGAAGCAAGCAAACCCTAGACCTCTTCTTCACAATCATATAGAAGAGAGATGAGAAATGTGACCCCTTCTTCCCTTTCTCCTGCACTAGGATCAAGTCATGTTTGGGACTTATTGAAGCTTCTTAGTGGAGCTGGGAGAAGGCAAGGAATGCAAGGAAATTGCTGCTTTCTCCTTCTACCCCCAGCAACAGCAAGAACAGTGAAAGGAAGGTGTTGTGTGTCCACCTCCTGCCCCCGTTGCCCAACCCAAGTGAGCAACTCCTGTACTGAGCAGTGGGTTGGACCTCAACGTTCCCTTCCAACTCTAATTCTATTGGGAGATGATTCTACACATCCTCAAAACCTGCCCATGGAAAGGAGAGTGATTTGTATGGGTGGGAGGATTAACAATGGTGGGCCATCCACTCATCAGGGGCTGTGATGTGGGTGGTCTTGGCAGAATCCCTGGCTGCCACCATGACCAACAGAAGAAGGGGTTAACATCTGGAAAGAGTTCTTTTTTTTTTAAGCTGGGTTCATTTCCAGCCAGTTTACATGGGGAAGTCCAGCAGCTTACAGCACAAACTCCTTAAATCTGATCCACTCCATTCATGGTGTAGTGCCCTAACAGGTGTGATTTTCCTGCTGGTTCATAATGTACTAAAAGAGATGGCAACAAATCTTTAGAAGAAAACCCCATCTATAATGAGGAACACATTTTCCTACATGTTTCATACTATTTGACAGTGACACAGAACCGATACAATAGAGGCAGAATGGGGTTTGGCAATGGGGACAGGTAGTTTTATGCTGGTGCTGTTTTGTGTCAGCTCAATGATGGGTACATAGCACTTTAACACAGCAGTGGGGAAAGGTCTATATGCATTTTCTCTAAGTTGTGTTTGAGTATATCATTTGTTCAGTTATAGTTACTTTTATTCTGTGCATCCCACATTTGAGGTGGAAGTGGAAGGCAAGATTCAGATGGCACCTTGCACTTAAGACTAATTGTCAAGAATATCTACCCAACAATCCTTCTTTGGTCATTATATATCAAGACATTTTCCAGAATCTTCAACTTCACTTAGGATCCCAAACACAAAGTGTACCACTCTTTCATTATTACCATCTTTTAGCAAAGAAACCATAGCATGTCAGTTCATGCTAACCTTTTTCAGGAATAAATCCAATTGTTTAATGGGATGTGCACTGTAATTCTAAATGTGCTTATTCATTAGTAAAGTGTCCTGTTTACAATGGGGCTTACTCCCAAGTATATTAGCTGTGTTAATGGTGAACTCTCAGGCTTTATAAATTTAAAACTAGAACTTTACAATTCAGTGCCATACATATCCATTCAGAAGTACGTTCTACTGAATTTCCTGCAAGTGCATATAGAGTCTCTCAAATGAATTGAGAGTTGCAGCCTTCTTTTAATTATCAGAAATGGAGCACACTGCCTCTGATGAGAGAAAATAGAATACCATATCTAACATAGTGTTAAAAATAACTAAAACCTTTTAAAGCCAAACTTGAGCATCTAAAGAAACAGGTCAGAGAAAGAGAGTCAAAGCTGCCTGTGGTCTTGTTATTAAAAGACATTCTGTTCCTTTAAACATGCTAGTGCATCTCTCCCACCCTCAATTCCAACCATTACGATCTCCATATATTATACTTGTCATAACTCCCTGCTACAGTGAGTCAGTGTGCTGAAAATAAACTTCATGGCTTTGATTCGAAAGCAGGAGTCCAAATGCTAAGGAAAAAAAAAGTTTGCCCTCTGTCCTAGTGTAAACCACAAAGAAAGAGGAAGTCAGGGCTTAATAATTCCAATAAATGTTGGAAGAAGACAAAGAATTCTTGACATCTGATAAATATAAAACTAACTCTCTGTTCCCCTCCAGCTTGGAAAAGAGCAGGAAGGAGTGTTGAAGCATGGCATCCACTGCCTTGCAAAACCCCTTTCAAAATCATTTTCCAGTGGGAATATCAAGCACATGGAACCCTAACTTAAAATCCTATATTTACAAGCCCAGTTTAATTTTAACACAAGACCCACAGTAGTCTCTTTCAAAGTGAACCTCTGGCCTTGAAAGCAGGACTTTCAAAATTCATAAAATAACCTCAGTCATTAACACCGTTTAAAAAAAAAAAGATGGTGAAATGTAGCAAAGGATCCAGTGCATCCCTTAAAAAAAAAGAGGAAAAAAAAGCATGGGGGGGGGTGGGAAGCTGCATGTCTTAAAGATGCTGCCAACCTGCCCCAATTTCAGCTTTACAGCTCCTAAACTCCAGCAGTTTTGAGAGGAGGACACGGTAACCAGAAATAGTCTAAAAGCGAAGCCAAACCCATAAGCGCATATTCAAGCCACAGTTGACACTGCAAGGAAGCCAATTTTTAATCACACCCTTCTGACTTTTTGTATGGGATGTGTCTAACCGTTTAAGACATCATTAGTCGTTTTGTTGCCCCGTGGACCTTCTTAACAGTGACAGCCTTTCCCTTTTCCTCCCTTAACCAGCCAGGCTCACCTACTTTTCTCTCCCCACCAAGAAGCCATTTAAATAGCTGACCTTCGGTGATTCTTCCACGTGTGCTAATCACTGTCTTTTAGGATTTGGTGTTGCTATGTACTGAGAACCCAGCCTTTGGTTATTACAAAGTCAGAATCTGACTAAGCTCTTTTGATTTATTAAAAAGGTGCCCCAAATAATTGGGCAGTTTCAAATATACCTCTGTGTAATAAGTGCCTGGCTCAGTTGCGGTGTTAGGGGCATTTCTGGGTGAGGATTTATTGTGGCATTGCTCCTACACTTCATAGAAGGTTATGATGGTTTCAGATAAATGTTTTCCACGTCTACCCTTCCTGTGTTTGCCTGCTGTTTCTTCCATCTTTCCTATCACAGCAAATGCACTGAGAAAATAAAATAGCTGAATTATTTATTTTAATCCCAAGGCCTAAAAGTTCGCTGTCTGAAAGGAATGTTTCCTTCCCACAAATGGAATCCACTCACCTAAAATGGTGCCTACGGTAAGTTCAGATGTATCAGCTAAAAATAAAGTCGTATGTGCACCTCTGAAACTTTCTTCAAAACGATGGTTTCATTCATGAATAAATAACTAAGGAAATCAGGTAGTATCACTATTAGTGATCACCATTAGGGCAAAGCAGATGGCATCGTTCTCAGTGATTATTATTAGAAATAATTAAATATAAATTAATATTAATAAATAATAAAATTAGTATCACTATTAGTAATAATTCTTATTATCTGTCATTTATATACCTCAGCGGTCTTCAGGGCACTTTTGCAAGTAAGAGCTGTTTGCCTGAAGAGCTTATAATTAAGCATAAAACGGAGTAAATAAAGCAGGATCACACCCTCATCAGCATCACCATCATCATTATCTTATTGTATGGTTATGTTGTAGACCACCGAGAGTCACACTGTCCAAGTTGTACAGACTTATATATTTTGAAATAAATAAATAAACCAAATTAAATCAAATCATAGGGGGGGAAATGGAATGAGGTCCTTGCAGAACAGATAAAGATACTCGGGATATTTCCGGCATAGAATACAACGGAATTGGAAGTCCCCAGCAGTTTTGGAATCAGGCCTTGCGGAGTGGGGGGGCTTCCTTGACCCTCTTGCCTCCATTGCCAGGATAACCTCAGATAAATCATTTGTCGAGGGCAGTACACGGAGAAACGTGGGTCCGGAATCGTCGGTGCCAAAAAAGCGTTTATAGGGAGGCAGCAAAAGAAGCCATTGGTCCGCAGCGCTGTAAATGCTCCCCCCCACAAAAAAAGTATTTAAGTGCCGCAAGACCGGGACGAAGCGAAACCACCAAGCCAGGCGCGGCTCCCCCGAATCTTCCCCCTCCCTGCCCCGAATCGAGCCAAGCCCGAGGCAGCTACATCCCGCGCGCGCCTGACCCTCTTCTGTCTCAACCCGGCGCCGCCGCCGCCGCCGGCGCCAAGCGCGCGCGCGCCGCTCTCGCTCCCACCGAGGCGGGACGGCTGGGGCTCGGCGGGGATCATCAAAAAGAGAAGGGCGGGAGGGGAGGGGAGGGGAGGGAGGGGAGGGGAAGAGAGGCGCAGCTTAATGGGATATTCAATATCCTGCAACGCGCATTTCTTGCTCGGCACTTCCAGGGACTTAAAAGCTCCTAATGCACTTCCTCTCGCTAATGTCCACAGGGGGTTTAATGCGGAGGCCGATCGATGGGGCTTCTTCTCTAGTGTCCGGGACTTTTTTTCTCCCCCCGCCCCGCTTTTCTTTTCTTTGCAAAAAGCAGAGCCGCCGCCAGCTGGACAGGGCGGGGATGAGCCAGGCGGGATGCTGGGCGGGGGGAGACTGCCGAAGAAGAGGGAGGACTTTGACTTTCTCAGCGCTCTCCCCTCCTCCTCTCGCCTCCGAGCTTCCCCGCGCGCACAGCCTCCTCCCCTCCCACCGTGGGAGCAGTCCTTTCGAAGGGCAACGGGAGGAAGGGCGAGCGACTTCGGCGGCCGCGACTGAGCATGCCCGGCCGTTCGGGCACGCTCAACAAAAATAGAAAGGCAGTCCGGCTGCCAAAGGATGGGGCGCAAGTGGCTCCGCACCCGCTTGACGTGGGCTCGCGGGGAGGGAGGCGGGGCGGATGCGGGGCGGGGGCGCCAAAAACTTCAGGGCCACGCGGAGTGGGCGGGAGAGGGGAGCAGGGCTGCTGCGGCTTCGCTCCGTCTTCTCCGCCGGACCCTTCGCACGATACTCGGGCGGCACGTGATGGGCAGGGCAGAAAGCGTCGCCCCTCCGAAGCCCGCCAGCCTTGGGACAGGTTTCCCCCTCCCCACCTGGAGGCTCGGCGAGCAGGGCTGCCAGCAGGAGACCCGGCGGAGGGCGACCGGGGGGCTGCGCCCACCCGAACTCCGCCCCCAAGGCGCTGCAGCCATCCAGCGCTGAGGAGACTTGGGGGCTGAAGGAGCCCCGGGTGAAAAGCGTGACACATCGAAACCCACGGCGGAGCTCTCCCTCCCTCCCTCCCCCCGCCCCGCATCGCCCCTACCTTTCGGATTTGGTGAACTTCCGAAAAGCCTGCCGGAGGTCGTGGAAAGAGCGATAGGTCTGCGGCTCGGCGGAGATGCCTTGAGCCCGGGTGGTGCGGGGTCCGATGTGGGTGGTGGGCGCGGGCAGCACGGACTGACACTTGTGCAGCTTCCTCTTCAGCTCCTGGATCTCCTCGTCCTTCTCCGACAAGCGCTTCTCCAGCTCTTTAATCCGCTCATCCTTCAGCAGCAAAAGCTTAGCAAAGTCCCCTTCCAGCTCGCTCATGGTTCCCCGGCCCGGCGCGGCGCTTCAACTTTGTGATCCCGGAGGAGCCGAGCGAGTAAAGCAGCGGCAACGACCCAGGCGAGCGGAGAGTGAATGGAGCCTCTAAGAGAGAAAGGGAGAGAGAGAGAGGGAGAGGGAGAGGGAGAGGGAGAGGAAAAGTCAGTCCGAGGCAGCGGGAGAGATCTGCTGTCACTAATGGATAGTGGTGAGCGGCTTTCTTCGATCCACTTACTGCTGAATGGGCTGTAAATGGAGGCAACAGGATGAGAGGGCTGAGATCACCGAGGGGAGAGTTGTTGAGTGCTAATCTGGAAGCCTCTCTTGGGACCTGGTGATTATCTTTCATTGAGAAAGCAATTAAAACTCTTCTGCTGCTCTGGCTGGCTGCCCTTGATACCTACCTTCCGGATTCGCTGGGGGAGGAGAAGGTTGGTGGAAAAAGACATTTTAATAATAGCAGCTCCAGTCCGATCATACTCCTCATCAGCACAAAGTCTCTCTCTCTCTCTCTCTGTCTCTCTCTCTCTTCTTCACACACAGACACGCACGCCCCTACGTGTTAACTGGGACATACAAGAAGAGGGGCAAAAGAAAGATTAAAACACACACACCTTCCGCTACCACTTTTCAAGATGTGATCCTCGAAATAGCAACAATTATTACCATGTGCTCTAAAGGGTCACGCAGCTTCTTGTAACTGGAGCCTCAGATTTGGTTCTTTTTAAAAAAGTTAGATGCCCTTCATAAATTATTGAAGGATTTTCTTCTTCATCATCATCTTCTTTTTTGTAATAAACTACAGAAATCAGTCTTTGCTTTCAGAGTGACTCTGGGCACTGATGGGTTTAAAGGATCTAAGCCATTGGTGTGTGCTCTCTTTGGAGGCCCTGTAGAGTTGGGAATATTATAAAATGGGTATTGTCACTGGAAGTTGAGGGACTTTGCGAAGAACCTTAGAACCTTAGAACATCCCTAAGATGCTGACATGCACAGGCAACAGCTCTTTCTCACGTCTTTATTCGCAGCTGCTGCAAAGATAATCTTTGAACTGTTATGGAAATGTGTATGCCATAATTAGGCCTAACTTCTTTTCCTCCGAAAAGTTACCTAAGCTACTGGTAATCACCAAGTCCTCTGGTAGGTGGTTTTCTTAGTTAACCATATGTTCATTCAGTTTCAACATGGTACAAAGCTGTGATTTACTTCACTATGATTGACTGAATATGCCATAATTGGTTTGGTTCTTACATTGCAAAGGCATTATAAACCATGATTTATAATTGCAAGACACACATCGAAACCATTCTAATCAGGATCAGGGAAAAAGGGATTGAGATATCTATTTCCATTTATCAAGCCTAGTTGGTTCATGCCAACCAGGATGGGTGGGTTGCCAGCTTTTGGGGTCTGGCAGATCACTGTATTTTAAAATCTCTCCTTCACTGAAAGCAACAGGGGAAAGTTGGCCATTATTCTGGCTCCCATCTGACTGGTGGGCCAAATCAGCCCCATTTGGAGAATCTGGAGCAACTTTGATCCAATAGATCCAAAGCCCTTTCCCTCCTCCTGTGCTGGTAGGAAGACTGCTGATGGAGCCACCCACCAAACTCTCAGTGGCTACAGGGGATCTTTTATAGTAATGGACTCTGCTCTCTTGTCCACTAGAACTCCCTTTCAGTGTGTGTGATGAGGGCATTGGACTGGATTGCTCCTATATAGTTGCTCCCTGTTTGATGATCCCATGGCAGTCCCTGGTTTATAGGAGCTTTGAGAGATGAAATAACAGAACAGATGTCTTAAACACCATTGGGAAAAGACAAAGAACAAATCCAACCTTATATGCTTTTGCCCATCATGGTGATGAGAGTAGCAAAATGTCATGTCTGCAGATAGTTGGCCAGAGGCTTTAAATCACATGTCCCCCCTACTGGGGAGGGAGGGGTCACAAGGATATCTACAGGGCCACTGTGAGGAATACTCTAGGCATCTGGTGGATAAAGTTGCTTGGATTGGCTCTGAGTTGGATTCCAACTAGGCAGGTCCTGTAAACTTGGCCAACACATGGTCTTGTCCTGTTACCTTTATAATGTTTGATCCTGTGACTCCTGAAGAAGTGGACGGGGTCTTCATGACCAGAAGTCTTGTCACCTGTTTATTAGATCCATGTCCATCCAGGAAGTGGTAAATTTATCCTTGAGAGAGGGGGTGGCTCAGCCTATTTTGAAGGAGGCAAGAAGCCATTGCTGGACCCAACAGTTCTGGACAATTTTTTCCATGTTCTGGACAATTTTTGTCCAATTTCCAATCTTCTCTTATGGAATAATTTTTTTTGAGAATATGGTCAAACTACAGTTCCAGAGGTCCTTGGAGAAAGTAAATTATATGGACCCAGTTGGGGACAGAGACAGTATTCATTGCACTTGATGACTTTTGGCAGGGATAGGATAGTAGTGGTGCATCCATCTAGCCCTCCTTGATCTGTCAGTGGCTTTCCATATCACTGATTGTGGTATCCTTCTGGACTGGCTACTGGGCTTGGGAGTAGGAGGTATGATGTAGCAGGAGTTCTATTCCTTTTTCTGTGGCCAGTTCCAGTCAGTATTGAGAGGTGGAGAGAGGACTAGCCCAAAGCTTCTGGTTTATAGGGTGCCTCAGGAAGCCTGTCGCCCCTCCTATTTAACATCTACATGAAATCTCTGTGTGAAGTCGTCTGCTGACACCTGGCCAACATAACAATGTTATCAAGGTTTTGTCCCAGTGCCTGCTGGTTGTTTGGGTATGGATGGACAGGAACAGGACAAGATCATATGGCTATATTAATGGTTCTTCCAATGCCAGATATTCCCCATCTTTGATTTTGAATGGAGTGGCACTTCCCCATACAGAACTGCTGCATAATTTGGGGGTTCTCCTGGACTCACATCTCCTGCTCAAAGAGCAGGTGGCTGCTGTGGCCAGGAAGGCCTTCACACATAATCATTTGGTGCATTAATTGTGCCTTTTCCTGGTCTGGGAGTCCCTTCTCATGGTCACTCATGTCTTGGTCATCTTCCATGTGGATTACTGCAATGTGCTGACATGGGACTGCATTTAAAAATACTTGGAAGTCCTGAGGGTCCACAGTACGATGTACAGTGCAAGCAGTTATACATGCACCTTGATACACCCATGTAACACATCTACTATGTGAACTGCACTGGTTACCAGCGAGTTTCCAAGTACAATTCAAGGTGCTAGTTGCCACCTTTAAAGCCTTCGTGGCATAGGGCCTGGCTCTGTCCCCTCATTTCTACCTGTCCCCTAATTGCTGATACACTAGGCATGTTTCATATCTCATCCATTAAGCGGTGTCACCTGACAGGACCCAGGAAGCATAACTTCTCTGCTCTTGCCCCTGCCCTTTGGAATAGCAGCTCCCTGGAGGTATGGATGGTCCCCACTCTTTAAATTATCTCCAAAAATTTGTTTTTTTTCCCAAAGCTCTGGGATAGGTTGGGATGTGTCCTTCTGCTATACAGTGTCTGGTTTGGTTAGAGTGTGTCTGCTCTCCCCTTTTATGTTTAGTCTTATGTTTACTTTTTGATTTGAAAAATTGTATCTGTTTTTAATGTGTATTTTGCCTGGAGTCAGTGTCTAGTTGGACAGCCTTATAAATCTAAATTAAATAAATTGCATATTTGGATCTTTAAGAATTAAGTTATGATTATTTTTGCTCCAGTGCCTCATGCATCACTTTGCACTTACATCTGGCTTTGACTTTGTGTTGCCATTTCATGAAGTTTGGAAAGATCCTTCCATGCCCCTTTACAATCTGAGTTTGGATTTCATAAGAACTTGGTGTCATCTGGAAACATAGCGACTTCGTTATTCGCTCACAATGTAATAAGGCCACTTTTCTGAATCCATGGTCTTGAAGGCCTCAAACCTTCTCACAGTCAGAAACTACCAATAATTGTGTTGACTAATGCAGATTTTCGCAACCTGTTCACCCACAGGTAGGTTCAGACTACAGCTCTCACTTTAATGACAGGGGACTCTGGGAGCTGTAGTCGTAGTACTTTTGGAGGGCACCAGGTTGTGTAAAGCTGAATATCCTCTGGATAAAGGCAACAGAAAACCACTTCCATATTATTACCCAGGCACCAGTAAGGAGACACCCATATGCTTTTCAAGAGTCAAGTTGGACTTGAGGAAGACCTTATTTCTAATGATTAATAGCACAAGGGCTATTGAGAGTGTTGATGTGTTTGGATTAGAATTCATAAGAGTCCTTATGTGAAGAGAATTCTGTTTCTACTATATGTTAATTAATAGCATGCTTACAAAGCAAGGCTAGATAAGCAGTGCCTGAGATACAAGGAGGCACGTGTGGCATGGACCTGTAGTGAATTTAATGCTCCATCTGAGATGTATTTATTCAGAAGAAAATTGCAGTGTGTTGAAGGGGACTAATTCCCAAACAAGTTTGCAAAATTATTAATCCTAACTAGGCCATAGCCACAAGAGATTCCTGGCTTCCTGCAGAATATTCCAATCAGGCATCTTTTTTTTTTTTCCAAGAAAAGGTTTAAGTCTGTAATCCCACTAGTTTTGAATATATAAGGATATGCAGACGGTATGATCTCCAACTGTTTATGAAAGGGTAGCCATAATTAAAAAGCTGAAACATACAATAACTACCTATATTTATGTTATTCCACAGTGATTTCCCACTCCTTTTAAATCCAATACTTCTGGCAATGTGCCTGTTTTATAAATATGTTTAACCTAGAAATAAGTTCCATCAACTTTATAGGCTCCATTCAAAGTAACTGTGTTTAGATGTGGTGGTGGTTTTTTTTTTTAATTCCTCTGATCCTCTAAGCTGGAATTTTAACAGGAATAAACTGGATCCTCTAAATGTATGAACGGGGTGATGACGCAAATTTAAATCAACACTGATCCAGGCCTCTTTAATCCATTCACACATTGCGCTAAGATATATAGTTTATTTTGGTTTAGCATGATGTGGTGCTTTATAGTATAACATTACATGTGTACCAAGCTGCTATGGCTTGTTTAAGAAACTTGAATGTAAAAGTATGGTGATTGAGATGTTTAATTATTCCAATCTATAGATCAGCTTTCCACAACCTAATGTACCCCCAGAGGTGTTGGACCACAACAACATTATCTATTCTAGCTAAGAATTCTTAGAGTTGTCCAACACATCTGGAATGGTAGATTAGGTGTAGGTAGTCTATAGATTTAGTTTTTGATGACCACCTTATAAATAGTGGTAGTCACTTAATGTTGGTGACCTCCAGTGCACCAACATTAAGTGTGTGTGTACCCATGCACTTAAGTGTATGTGTACCCATAATCTTAATAGAAGCTATAATGGTTATAGGATATGCCAATTCAGAACTGTAGAAGGATTTCCTCACCAATGTGCATTTTTTGTATCATGTCCAAATGCACAAATAAACAAATTCATATATATTCACAAATTGTCTATGATGATTTAAAGTCAAGTTGACTGAGGTTTTGAGTAGAAATATGGGATATAAATGAAATTAATAAATCAATAAGTTCCTATTAATATTACTGCTACCCAACTTGTAAAAAGAAGCCAGATGTGCAGTGTTGTCTTTCATATTTGCATGTTTTATAATAAATACAGTACATCTCATTTGCTCAAAAGAAAGATGTCTCTAATTAGCATCAAAATGATTTATCAGAAACATAATTGGAGATTGTACGACAGCTTCTTCAGTTTAGGAACAAAACCAGTCCACTTCATGTCAGTCCTTGGGGTAACTCATCCCAGCTTACTCCTGATTCTCAAATGATATTTGGGAAATCTAGATTTCCATCCTTTCAATATCTAGCCAGGAGCATCTTTGAAGGGGATGGATGGGTCAAAAACTTTAAGATGGGATCTATGACCACGTGATCAAATTCCTACCCCATTTTTATACATATTACATTTGCAACATATGAAAGAAAAAAGCTTGATCATGATAGTGGTCATGGCCACTATCTTGACTGTTTTATCTCCCCTGTATCATCATGTCCAAAGGCACAAATAAACGAATCCATATGTATTCACAAATTGTCTATCATGATTTAATCATATAATTTAAGAATATAATGTATTATATATCTAGCATAGGAGAAACATACAGGTAGTTCTCGGGTTACAATGGCAATTGGAACCAGAATTTCCATCGCTAAGTGATGCAGTCATAAAGTGCAACATCACATGACTGTGTCACTTAGCGATGGCAATTCCAGCAGCCCCAGTTGCCATTGTAACCTGAGGACTGTGTGGGTCATTAAGCAAGGAACTCATGTGATTGTGACTTCTGGCTTCCTGCCGACTTCCCCATTGACTTTGCTTGTGGGAAGCCGGCCGGGAACATCAGAAATTGCAATCACATGACCACAGGGATGCTGCAACGGCCAGAACTCCGAGGACCAGTTGTAAGTACCATTTTTTTCAGCGCTGTTGTAACACTGAACAGTTGCTGAAAGAATGGTCATAACCTGAGAACTACCTGTAACTAAATCATTCTAACCTTTAAAAAAATCAAGGTGAAATTTGCATAGATGCTAGAACCACATATATGGAGGCACTGAGCCAAATTTAATAGAAATGGCTGTATGACTTTATAATCTGTTTTTTAAAAATGGCTGTAGGTTTTTTCCACTTGCCTAAAAAAAGACAAAAATTCCAAGAAAAGTATACCAATCTTAAGGAATGAATGTCTATTTATAATAGAAATCAGTATGTGGTTTTAAAATTATGCAATTTTAATTTGTGAGTGTATTTAAATTTTTTTTTTTTTTTTTTTGAGACAGAATGTAATGAAATTTCTGGTGAACGTGGCACCTATAATGAGCAATATCTACGGCAAATTACAGATAGAAAGTTTTTTGGATTTTTCAATGCAAAGAGAATGGGTGGTGGGAAGGAATAATTGTGGTTTTTTCTGAATGTGGTAGAGCTGACTGTCAGGGGCTAAAGAGAATTGTAAGAGAATAATATACTCATTTTCCCATAAGAATATAGTGATTATGCCAGGACACGGGGAAAAAAATAGCCACAAAACTTCTTTCCAACGTTTAAAGACAGATTATGAGAACCAGTGAAATAAGCCGATAGTTAAAGAATTCTATTAACAGGGGACCTGTCATCATTCTGTGATTGGAGCAACTGGTGTTATGGAGTCCTTGGTGTTCTCTGAGCTTGGTTGTTTTCTTGGAGATGTTTCATTACCCAACTAGGTAACATCTTCAGTGCTAGAAGGGAGTGGCGTTTGCTCTCTGTTTATATACAGTAGCTTGCCCTGTCGGTGATGGAGGGGGTGTTGTTTTCTCCTTGATAGTTCCTTGATTAGGGTATTGTTTACTGCTTGATTGTTTGTCTGCTGTTAATCCTGGTGTTAATCTCTGCTTGTCTGGGTGTTGATTGCTGGCGAGAAGGTGTTCTGGTCTTATTATTTCTTTTTTTAGCTTTTTGTTGTCTCTTTTGAATAGTGTGTAAATGTTTATTTCTATGTGCCTGTTGATAGCTGATGGGGAGTTGGGAAATAGGGGCAATTTCACACTGAGCCAATCTACAGAGGTTTCTTATTTCAGCACAAGGACAACCCATTAACCATCTCTAAAGGTTGTGTCCATATGCCACCACCTGTATTTCATTTTTTGCCTACAGCTGCAGCAGCCTCAGGATGGTGTGAGATGCTCCCTTCTGAAAGCAGTGTTTTGTTTCTTATCCCACTTCCAGTTCATGTGGGCAGGCAATGTAGGGCTGTAGTTTTCAGATTTTAAAAGAAGTTAAATAATCAATGGTTCAGTGGAAAAGAAGAAAAAATGCAGTGTATGGAGTAACCACAGCCTTGGGCATGCCAACTGGAAGAGGCTTTTCACATGACACAGGTGGAATTGCAGCCAGATCAACCACCAGTCATGGCCCTTTGGGTGTTGCACATTAATGGTCAATGGACACCAGTGCAATACACACCCATGGTGGGTACATAGTAAGAGTACAGTATGGGGACAGGATTTAGGGCAGCATGATTTCCTGCCACTTCCAGGATGAGAAGGGAGCACAGCAAAGCAGCTGTGTAAATGTGGCCAATGTCAGATCAGTGTTTTTCAACCTTGGCAACTCGAAGATGTGTGGACTTCTTCAAGTCCACACATCTTCAAGCTGCCAAGGCTGAGAAACATGGAGACAGATAGCTTTGGGTTGGCTCTAATGTTTCCTTCCCATTTTACTACTTCTCCCCAAATCCTGGGAACTGCAGAAGCATAGAACTCTACCTCCATAAAGGTGCTTGAAGAACCTGTGACTATGAAACCGCATAAATGGAAAAGAAGAGATCCTCCTTTACCCCTCTTTTCATTCCAATAATTGATACTCAAAATAAACTCCAAATTCTCACCGAATGACATAGAAATGAAATAGGTAGGTATGCAAGTATTAAGAGAAAGCAAATGTGAGTCATATATGCCAGTTAAACCTTTTAGAAAAAGCAGCAGTGAAGATATGTATGAAGCCCTTCTTAAAAGGGTATTCTGAAGGAGCCAAGCTGAAGTCAACAGGGAGGAAGTTCCACAGTTGTTTTTTTTTTGTCTGCGCTCAGTCATTACTGACCCTGCAGTGACTGCCTGGACGAATCCTTGCAGTTTTCAAGGCAATGTATTTCGGAAGTGGTTTGCCAGAGCCTCCTTCCTAGAGCAGAGCCCAGCTGGTGAGCGCAGGAGGCGGGGTTTCCGTTGCTTTGCGCCCTTTTCGGGCGAGCGCGGTTTCGCGCTTACCGGCAACTGGTCCCGTCTCTCTGTGCAAGGCGCTGCCAGCATTTTTCCTCCCACCGGAGTGAGAGTACCCTTTTATCTACTCACGTGAGTTTTCGACCTGTTGGGTTGACAGGAGCTGGGGAGGAAACAGGAGCTCACCCTGTTAACAGTTATGGAGCCACTATTCAGAAAAGCTTACTCTCTGTGCATATGTATTTCCTATTTTCATTATATGAAGTACAGGTAGTCCCTGGGTTAAGAACGCCCAGTTTAAGGATGACCCATAGTTAAGAACGGAACTTCTTGTAGGAAAATTAGAGTTAAACACACAATGGTTCCAGTTCATTACACAATACTACTTATACTGTATTACACAATAATACTGTTCCGGCTTGCATACAAACTTGACTTAAGGACAGACCTTGGGAACAGAACTCATTCTTAAACTGGGGACTATCTGTACCTTTGGTTCATTATATACAGGGATTTTTTCCCCCCAAGATTGTGTGTTGCTTTGGAGACTGTCAATCTTCATTTTTAAAGAGCACAGAAACCATGAAGTTGAAACAGCTCAGAGTCTCAGAAGAAAAGCTTATGAGTAGACAAAGTCTTAAGCACTATCCTTTTCTCTCTGGGATGCAAATTGCATCTTCCTGAAGCACCCATATGAAGCAGTTGATCCAGAACCAGGGAGAGTCATGTTCAAATCCACATACAACTACAAAAGTCCTTGGAGTAAATCACTAATTCTCATCTTGACCACCTGCACTTCATCAAAATAAAGGCAATGAATGAATGCTGCTTCTACTTACGTGGGGGAAAGGTGAAAGAATATAAATAAATATGCATCCCATTGTAGAAAAGGAGGACTAGGTAGGAAAAAAAAAAGGACTTTCATCTGAAACAAAGATTATAAAACTGAAGAATCTTGCTGCCCCCAAAGTTTCAAATTTTGCTTCGAGCTAAATGGTGTGGATTGGTATACTGAAATGCTAAAGTTCAGTGATATCATTACAGGGAATATTTATTGTAAATGCTTGGAACTGTTAGGGAGACTGAAGGCTACTCCAGAATTAAGTTCTTCTGTAATTGTGCACTATACTTGGAATAGTTCTTAGGACCCTACAACAAGGTGTGGCAAACTGTGGTCTTGCAGATGTTGTACTGTAGCTCCCACCATGAGCCTTGTTGGCTAGGGCTGAGCTAGAGAAAGAAAAATATGAGGATACTAATCTACTATGCTCACCAAAAATGCTTTTCTACAATGCTAAGGTTGGGATTCTTCCATGGTAGTTTTAACCTGCTTGGCTAGAACTGTCTTTTGAAACCTTGGTTCATCAACCAAACTAAACGTCAAAATATAAATATGGAAATGAATTACAGAAGTTACTTTTACTAACCACTTATCCACAATTCCTATCTCCAAATTTTCTCCAGCGAGTATTTCTGGACTATTTTCAAGCTTTTTTTCTTTTTTCTTTTACCCCAGCCAGACCTCTACACTGCTGCTGGGATCTTGGGAAGTGATGGAGAGGTTAACCCAGGGCTTCTCAACCTTGGCAACTTTAAGATGGCTGGACTTCATCTCCCAGAATTCCAACCAGACAGCCTCCCCAATTCTGGGAGATGAAGTCCACACATTCTTAAAGCTGCCAAGGTTGAGAAACCCTGGGTTAAGCAATACTTAACCTCTCCATGATTTCTTCGGCGAGTGTCTTTCCTGCCCTCAGACTTGGGTTCTCCCAGCAAATGTGTGTCTGGCAACATGCGCATGTGTTTGGGCCCACCCTTCAGGGAGGGAGAGAGCGAAGAAAGTCATTTGAGAACATCAGCTCTTCAGCATTTGCCAAAAACAAATGGAGAAGGGGCAAGGAAGCATATTTAAAGAAAGTTCAATGTGCTATTTAAAGAATGGTTATTTTAAAAGAAAAGGAAATATCATGGGAAAAACAGAATCTGTTCTTCAACGATGGGTAGGAAGCATTTTTAACTGTTTTTCAAAAGTTCACCTACCCATAGAAAATCATTTACCTGTGTGCTGAATGTTTTAAAACCCTCCAGATTAAAATATTTAAAACTCAGTTCTGAAATGTCCTCGACATCCTCCACAAAGTGTTGAACATAAAATAATAAATTAATTTGGTGCTGCAGGCTGGTTCCCCACCCGCAACCCCAAAGGCAGAAAAATGTTGTCCTTTGTGTTAATTCTGCCAGAACAAAAACAAATAAAAGGAAAACAGCACCCTCTTGCGGACAAAACCGGTTTGTCGTCCTGTAGAAACCTGTCTAGTTTCCCACGATAGAAAACTAGATTGAACCTCAATGATAGCTATTTGGCATTGGAGCAATTTAAAGTCATGCTTAGCCTGGGTTCTTACTTAATAGGCCAAACTGCTGCTTTAACGGATGTTTCTAGAGCAAGTAATCATTTACAGTGGAATGAACTGGAAACAAGGAGAAAGAGAATGAAAAGGCAAAATGTTTCATGTTTACATGGGCTACCAGATCTGGTCAGCCCAAATCTAAATGATTCCTAGAGAGTGAGGAGTTAAGAGTTTTGAAGGTATTATTTCTACCACCTATTGGTTGACCGGATGTTTGCAGCTCAGAACTAAACTCCTACCCCCATAGTTCTTAGTGGAAGAACAGAAACAGGAGGATACACCCCTTCCCAAAGAGATACAAGTTAAGCTTCAACAGAAGAAAAGATCAAATAAAGTAGAGAATAAAGATAGGTGCAAAAGAAAGAATAGTTTGACTACATTAGTGGAGTCAAACTACATTATTCCTCCACAGGTTGATGAGCTACAGCTCCCACAATCCCTCACTGGATTGGCTGGAGTCATTGGAAGATAAGCAATATCTGGATGTTCGTCTCGCCTATGATATGCTCTTAAGACTCACTTTTAGGGGAGAGGTTAATTATGAGAGCATAGGGAAGGATAGATTTTGAGAAGTGATTTGACAATAAAGAGAGAAACATGATATCACAATAACTGTGTAGCAGCAAATGTGTTGGACTAGACTAGGGGCAGAAAATTGTTTTGCAGCCAAGAGCCTTTTCAACAAATAATAAATTTGCTTTTCAGCTTCTGAGGTCCAGCAATGTCACTGGAGAAAGTTGACAGAATTTGCAGCTCTTTTATTCTACATTTCTGGAATTTAGGGAAACTTTAGTAAAATAATTGGACCTACTGGAGGCTTGATGAACCTATCTCTTGCTATTCTTGTTAAAGACCTCCACCCCCCACAAACAAAAATGGGCTATTATAATTCAGTTGTTTACCACCAAATTTCATATGATTTGTGGGGGAGCTCTGGAGTAAATGCACAAAAGAATTTGGGGAACCCTAATGAATGGTTCCCCTACTTTCAGCGTGGTGGCCATCCTGGTTGGAAGTAACTGGAGCTCTAGATCAACTTCTCCAAATTGCTCAATATTCTGTGCAGGAAATTCAGAGAATAGATATAATCTTTACGCCACTGAGGAAGTCCAGTATTGCTAATTAGACGCAATCAATCATTTTTTAAAAACATAAAAAATGCCTGGGATATTGTTCTAAAGCTTAAGATCAATTCTTTGATCAAGGATAAATAACACTGCTACTATAAGAACTTCAAAAATCTGTTTAAAATGGGGGAGGTAATTTTCTGGCTCCATCCTTACAGAATTCCTTCCCATTCCATCTACGTTTTACTGATGCATGGGGAATATAATATTCTTTGTTGAAATTCACACAATATCACATTCATTTTTAATAATCTGCTTTTGTACTAAGCTTACCTTATATGGCGTATCACTTATAGGTCACTATTTCCCAGTCCTAACCATAACTTTTTGAATGGACACTGCAGAATTGGCAGTGTTCAGTAATAATTATTTTCATGAATAATATTGCAACACTGTATATTATTGTAAATCAATTGGGCACGATGAGATAGAGCCTATGCATAGCCTTTGGGTTACAAAGCTTTCTGGATCAAATAAATAATGTATGTTCTATTTTAGTTTAAACAATTGGTATATATTACCCAATATGAGATGGTGACAAAATAATTTTAAACTCAAGCTGGTCAGTGACCGAAATAAAGCTTATCTATCTATCTATCTATCTATCTATCTATCTATCTATCTATCTATCCATCATCATCTATCTATTATTTTAAACACTCCTCCTGGCTATTGTCCTCCAGGTACATCTGGGGAAAATCAACTATGCTCATTTGTATTTTATAAGACAAGAACAATTGATATGTTGAGCATGACACATTTCCAGCATCGGTTTACCATTCATAACTGGTACACATTGGCATACATACAGCATGGTCTTAAGCACATTTACCTGGAAATAAATGCAGTTGCTTTCAGGACAATGTAGAGTCATAATGAATTATGGGAGAACTTATCTACGGTAAGATTGGCATTTTCATGGGTACTTTAGAATAGTTGCAAAAGGTAGAGATTAGATTTCATTGGGCAGTTGTGTTGGGGAGAAAAGAAAGTAACCTTTTCACTATCCTATTTTCTTGACCTGAAGATTGTCCGTTCCTTCTCTGCCACCAGCCTGATGGGATGACAAATAGCAGCTTTGGGGGAGTGGATTTTTTATCAGGCAAATAGCAGGATGAAAATTCTCTTTCTTATTCCTTTGTTTATTATAATTGTATTATATTGTATTTTCCTATTTTGTTTGATTTTATTGTACACTGCCCAAAGTCATTATGGAGTCAGGTGGTGCCTAACTTAAATAAATTTAAATTAAATTTAAATTAAATTAAATTAAATTAATTTCCACCATATACCAGCAATATTAGTATTAAGTAAAAGAAAAAAGGGGGGAACAACATCTAAAGAACTGCTTATGGCTTGAAGCTGCCTTGCATTTAAGTCAACCCTTTAAAATGTAACTTTACCAAGAAAAAAAAAAGCCCACTGCTATTTCTTCTGGTACTTCATGACTCTTTTCCTTTGGTATATAAAACTGGACATTTTTTGCAGGATTTACTGAATGCTCAAATGCAATCCTTCTATGCTATTGTCAAGATGCATTTGCTATGACATCTCACTTGGATCAGACAGATAAAATATTGGTTACAATAGAGATTAAAATAATACCACCATCTGCAAAGCTATCACCACCACAAATCCTGTAATATCTTGTCTGTGCTAGCTGAGATTCATGGGAGATCAATACCAAAATATCTGGAGAGGCCAGAGTAGGTGCATTGGCCATGTAGACCACCTCTCCCCTAATTCCCTCTTCTCTCAGAAGAGTCTTCTGATAGAATATATAATTCTACTAGGAGACTTAATAACATTGGTTATTGTAGGAGGAAAGCCATGTTAGTTTATGATAGCCAAAAATCAGGAGGCATCTGGTAGCATCTTTTCAGAGTAACACATTTTATTAAAAGACATAAGCTTTCACGGACTACAACTGATGTGGTTAATTTAGTTGAAAAGATGCTATCAGACTCCTGATTTTTAATATTGGTAAGAAATTTGGAAACATTTAAATATGAATTATTTGGCCTGGGTGTTATAACTTTTTAGTGACCATGGTTGCTTCCCACCGCAATCATGGTTTCTTTTTTGCAGCATTCTAAAAATAGAGATTTTACTGAGTCTGACCTATTCAACCAGCACTATTGACAGTGGCTGGAAGCAATTTTTCCAGGTTTCAGGCAGGAGTTTCTCCAGTCCTAACTAGGAATGTTAGGAACTGAAAGTGGGACTAATTGTATGCAGAGCAGGTACTCTACCACTGAACTACAGCCTCTCCCTAAAAATCCAAGAAATCTGAGAATGTCATTTGCCATCTCTTGAATTCTGTCTTGCCCTGCTGAATCAATGAATGCTTGACTTAGTTCGGTGGAACAGCCATCAAGACGTTATTTTAGGACCTATGGGACGCAATATTTCATTTCAAATTGACTTTTGCTGTCTAAATAATATACCAGCAACCTCACAATTTTCCTTTCAGATTTGGCATCTTGTGTCATGGGTCATGCTAACTGCAGCACAGAGCTTGCTTTCTTCAAGAACATTACATTCTGGCTTGTGCACCATTTTCAGATTTGATTCCAAAAAAGTGCTTCATAGTGTGATCATATCACTGGCCTGCAACTCCTTGAAGTTGCATGCAATTCAAGTTGGGATTGCACACTGGCAGTTTATAGCACCATTTCTCCAGCAAACTGTTGCCTGAAATGGAACTTGGAAAAAGCCAGGATCTAGCATCTAAGCCATGCTCAGTTGCACTACTGTTTTGTAAGATGGTGATACAAACCAATGCTGACAGCTATGAAGGGTGACTGAAAACTAAGACAGAGAAGAAAGAAGGTGTATCTGCCAAAGGACATGCACTTGGGGTTGTGGACACTCCAGGCAGGGGGATATTGATCATGGATGACAATACTATCATCCACACTAGGCAGATTGTCACTTGCTTCCACAGGGCATATTCCCTACCGCAGTTGACACCACACTTAGCATTTTGAGCAGTAACTTGGCTGATTCCTCCATCATCACTACAATTAGGCACTTTCAGGCAGAAGCCATGATATCTTACTATTTAACTTGGTGTTGTTGTTGTTTTTCATTTACTATGGATGATGAAATCTAGATGTAGAAGTATAGACATTGCTGTATCAATCCTGGCTTCCATTATATAACTCCTGATTGATGTACTTTTGTCCATTTTAGCAAACTGTTTGCATGTGTTAAAAAAGATCTACTTATAATAAGAACTGGAAGTAAATGTAGAATAAATAATAAATAAATAAGCAAGCTAGGTAATCACATGATGCATAAAGTCCGAAAAGGACTTCATGATTCCTATAGTTGATGTCATAGTTCAGAGGCTCATGGGTATGGGATTCTATTCTCTTGTTCTGAACTTAACCAATGGAAACATCAAGATAAGTAAATGTCTATGCTAAAATGAGCCAAGTATAATAGAATAGAAACCTCCTTCAATGGCCATCAAATATTACTTAAGTTCAGGTGGGAGAATTTGTGATAAACCCAAACTGATTGTGTCCTGGTAGACATGTGTTCCATATTTGCCCCAAAGGAACAGATACTTAATTTAAGAAAGCTTTTTTGTTTTGGTTTGGTTTTGGTTTTGTGTGTGTGTGTCTTCAAGTCAGTGTTGTCTCCAGGCAACTGCAGTTTTCTTGACATTTTTGGAAGCAGATTGCCCTTGGCTTCTTCCTAGGGCTGAGAGAGAGTGACTGGCCCAAGGCCACCCAGCTGGCTTCGTGCCTCAGGCGGGAGTTGAACTCACGGTCTCCCGGTTTTTAGCCTGCTGTCTTTAATCGCTATCCTAAACTGGCTCTCCGTGTCCTTGATACAGCCTTCTAAAAACAAAACAAAACCCAGCACCATCTGCTATTTATATTTGCCATTATAGTTCCTATTTGTCTATCTCTGCAATGTATTAAAAGTGTAATCTCATATAAACGGAGTGATTTAAAGTGTCACTCAGGAAGAAGTGATGACAGGTTTTACCCCAAGCAAATGAATGCCTAGGCATAATATGCCTTAGATCTCTCTGTCTTTCTGAAACAAAACACAATTCTTACTGTATTAGAAGTGTGGCTCGGTAAACAGTCAAGGAGCTTCCTTACATTTTGAGGTTATTTGAGTGGACAGAAACATGTACTGTATGTGTGTGTACATTGTGATATTGAGATATGTGTGTGTGTACATGTGCACGCACACACACACACTTTTGCTGGATCTAAATTTGGCTGTATTTAAATGGCATTGAGATAAAGATGATGGCAGCCAGGGCGGTTGATGCCAATGCCTTCCTAAGATAAACTTTCTCATGCAGGCATCTTGATAGAATGATGAGTGCAAGCTAACAAATCAGAAAAATACTAAAATGCCTTGAGCTATCATAAAATATATTTTCAGTCAATAAAATAACATAAAATAAAATAAATAGCTGAATTATTATAGTTTTGTGCCTTAAAGCCAGTGTTGATTCCTGGATTAGTTCCTGCAATTTTCTTGGCAACAAGTGGTTTGCCCTTGCCTGCTTCCTAGGGCTGAGAAAGAGTGAGTGGCCCAAGGTCACCCAGATAGCTTCATGCCTAGAACTCACAGTCTCCCAGTTTCTAGCCTGGTGCCTTTAATCACTACACCAAACTGGCTCTCTAATTTAAGATAGTGCTTTCCCTCCCAAAAAAAGAGAAAAATATTAGGCAGAAAACACTCATTTACTGCCATTACTATATTATCAAGTAATATAAGACAACCATCCTATTTTAGAGATAAATTGTTTGGAGAAAAAGAAAACCTTGTCTTCTTTTCAGGTAAATACAGTGTGGACATCATGATATCATGTTCATAACAGCATTAATTGGTTTCCCATTTGAAAATGTAAAAAACTAGACTGTCAAGCTTCTAGCTTGTTAATACATTACCAGTAGGTTAAAAAAAAGTATTCAGACCTGTTCAGATTCTATAAACAATTCCAGGTATTTCAAGAACAAATTCTAATCCTTTTCCCCCTACTTTAAATCTTGTGACATTTCAAAGTCAGAATAGAAATGTGGAACACTCAGCACAGCAAACTTACTTATTTCAGGATAGACTAAGTTGTATTTCTTTCTAAGTTACATTTCCTACCTGGTATATTGGAAGTGTTGAGAATAGGAGTGTTTACATAAGCAAGTAGAGGCTTGAATACTACGATAATTTGCTCTGGTGCTACGTACTGAGTCAAATTCGTATATGCTCCCATGTTTCATTATTTCAATAAGGTTACCATACTAGGATCAGTCATATGCTTTCGGGTCCCTGAGTTTTAATCTATCACTGGGTCTTTTTAAACAGCAAACTCTGGAGATACACAAAGGATGCCTAAGGCACTTTCCCTCATCTTTTTCTCCCCTCTCTATTCATATTCCTCCAGTTTTGGAAACTCTTTCTCCATCTTTAGGACTGCACATTAAGTGTTTCACTTGCAAACAGTGAGAACATCTTTTGTTCCCCAACTCCCGTACAATTCACAATAGGTTCAGGGTACAATCCTGGTTTTCAATGCACCAGTAAGAATGACTTACTTCATGTCTGACCCTCCACTGTGCATTGTAAGATGCATATTTCTTACATACATTCTTTTTTGCACATTTGTAGTTAATATCCACATTTTTGGTAGATAGTTTGTCTAATTCATTGTTCTTTTTATCTGCCCTTATCTGAACATACACTTCTTCAAATCATTTTTAAATGAGAAAACTGCTTGCAAAATTTGCAAATGCTCAGATATTAAATTTAGTTCCCATATTGGTTGAAGATGTGCAACTTAGGTAAGTCCGTATGAAAAGGCAAACAGAAGCAACATCTGTTCCATTCTAATTCTATCATTTTTTTTCTTTTATTCCTCCTACCGATCATAAAAATAGCCTGCGGCACACAATGTTTTTCAGAGAAGCTGTACACAGGTTATGCTTAGAAGTTACAAGTCTGAGGCTGTTATGATGGTTATTGAGAGTGACGCAGCCAAGAGTGCCAGGATGTCTTCTCGGGGTATATGAGATGACTGCTGACCTACCTGTTCATCGCTATCTGAGACTGCAGAGAAGAGAAATCAAACACTTGCCAGCAGAGCCGGTGCCTTGATCTCCCATTCAAAATTCCCTCTGAAAAAATGGAGACCGCTTTAAAGACAGCAGCATATAGACATTACTCATGCTGTGGCTGCAGTTATCCATTTCTGCACCATGCCAGGAAATCTTTTCTGTAGCTTTAGCTGAATATTCAAAATACTGCTGGCAAGGAAAGGTGTGGTGGTTGGAATCAATGAACTATTCTATGGAGAATTCTGTTTCCTTGAAATTCTGTCCCACGACCCAAAATACTATTTCTGCTAAGCTCCCATCTGGATAATGGTTTTAGCCTGTGCAGAACCTCGGATTTGAAGGAGCTCTAGAGGAGGACGGAAAATGAACATAGCATCTGTTTGCCCCTTAAAGCAGTTGTTCCTTCTCCTCGGATTGCAGAGCTGCCCTGAAAGTCCTAGAAAATAGCAAGTATCAAAAGGGCTTTCTTAAAACTATCATCAGGGATTCCAGAGGTGCTTTGATGCCTAACTGGCATTTATCTATTGTGTTATTTGAAAGTCAATCTATTTTGGCCATGTTTAATTTATACAGCATCATCAATGGATACGAAATAGAAATACAGGAAGCACATTCCGAATCAGACTTTTATTTATTTTATTTTTATGTATTTATTCAATTTGTATAGCCTCCCATCTCATATTTGTGACTCTGGGCAACTCACCTCATTAAAAACAACGAAACAACACAACCAATAAATAGAATACAAAGATCAATAAAAAGAACAATAACCCCTATAAAACCCAATTAAAACCAAAATTTAAAACCAAAAAACGTATCATGCAGGCAAGTGCAAGTCATGTATCAGTCAATACAGCCACCTAGCAGGGTCCAAATTAAACATCTAAGTGAGTGCAAGTAGAGGCTATATAGGCCAGCAACAGTTTTCCAGGGTTTCAGGCAATTCTCCTGCAGAAGCATATGCTATAATCTGTATTTAAAAAGTTTGTGTGACTGGGAAAATCAGAAGGAAAATCATACAATTGCAAAAAGGAACGCTGGAGGAGAAATGAGAGAGCCAAGGTCAGCAAGAGGTAAATGTGAATAAATGCATTTTACATGCACATAATCCTGACTTAGTTTGGAGATGAGAACTAGGAAGCTAAGTCACAAATTTTATGAAAAGCTAAAAGCAAGTCAAACGTGACAGCAAGGGAAAAAACATTCAAATACTGAGGTATAGATCCATAAAGTAGCAACGACCGAAGCTGGCAGGTTCTCAACAGGCTTTTGCCAACTCAAACAAAACCTCAAATGATTCTTGCAGGACAAAATACAGAATTACAAAACATGGACCTTGTCCTCTTCTAGTATTAGTCACTCAATGACTTTGGAGGCTACCAATGAGGCATTTTTAGCTGAAATTTGAAAATAACCTTATGACATTGACAGTACCGAAAAGGCCAAGTTGATCCTATGAAATCATTTTTGTTCCTTAGAAATCAATTGGCAGTTCATAAATTCTGTTGATGGTAAATGGGTGATTGGACTTCCACATCTGAGCCAATCTGAGTTTAAGAGTGAGAGGCTCGGAACAGTTCCTGCCTAAAATATGAGTTAGGAAAGTACACCCTCTCTGGCAAGTTTGAGAACCACTGCAAAGTTCTATGTTTTTAGCTGCAAACGCAAAATAATGCAAAATCCAACATTAATGTACAGAATTAAAACAACAAAATGGTTTGAAGTAATACACTGAATGGGTTTGGACAGGGGTGAGTGGCTGTAGATTTCTGGGGTTGGGCTGGTGGGAAGAAGGTCAGCAATGGGTGAGGTCACAATAAACATATTCTGTTTACAAAGATACACTGGCACACAATCACAATCTCCCACAGATATCCATTCTCAGAACTAACAAAGGAACAAAGCTGTAATCACTTAGGCAAGGCTGATGTTTCCCCACTTGTCATTAGCCGTCTTGACCAGGATCATTAAAAGGGAAACAGTGAGAAAATGAGGATGGGAAATACATATGGAACAGCCAAGGTGGGGTCAATGGTATGTAGTCCAGAGTGAATCATATAAGTTATTCCACTGATATTAAGAAATATTCCCTAGTCATCCAGTGTCTCAGGCAGTTTGATGTTTATGGGAGCTGGGTGTATAAAAGAACAAAAAATAAACAGATATGGCATCTCATTTTATAATTGATTGCAACCCAATCAAATTTGTGAAAAGAAATCAAGATCTGCTGTGGTTTAAAACAACATAGAATGGGGGCATCTGCAGGTGGGTCCAAAAGCCACAGTGGTGACCACAACTGCATGATGGAAGCCCCACCCCCTTTTACAGGCATTGCAGTTGCCAGCCCCCCCTCACCCCCCCAAAATGGTGACAGTTCAAGGCCATGTATCCAAATACTGTACCTAATATCGTTATGGCTTGGTGCTGGGTTACCTGCAGGACCACACCTCCCTACTAGAGTTGTCCAAACCACTTTGACCGTGCTGAGAGAAACCTGTCCCCCATTTCTGAGCGATCAAGGGGAGTGAAGCCCAGAAGCATTGTTTTCTAGTATTAGGGTCAGCCCTCTGGAACAGCCTCACATTGGAAATTTGTTTCTCTCTGACATTATCTGCCTGTTGAAGCAGAGCTTCTCTGGCACTTTTTCTTAGGTTCTTAGATTATGGTCATGTATGCTTATTTTCTATGAGCCTCCAAGACTCCTTGTGACTGTGGCAGGATATAAATTTAATAAATAAATAAGTAACTAATGCTTCGGCGAATGGTGCAACTAGTGCATGCGATTATGAGAGACAGAATGTTGACTCTTCTGGATTGTGATGCCATGTGGAGGCCAGGGAAGATGGAAATGGTCTTCTGATTCCATTTGTGGTCTTTCTTTTTTCCAGAAGGAGTTGATAGGTCACTCAAAAAAAACCCCAGACTTTCATCTTACAGCACCCTCAAATGATGGGTACCAAGATTTGTACAGAAAGCAAAGTAGGTGGCCTTTAATGATGATAAGGCTGCATGACTTTGAAAGCAATATATGAAGAAAAGGGAGGGGGAGGAACTGGACAATATGGTTTTAATAATGAGCCTGCCTACCTCAGAAAGATTTTAAAAACATTAGACTATTTGGCTCACAAAAGGCTTAGTGAGTGCCTAGCAACAAGCTTTTTGTTTCGGAATAAAAAAAAACTTTGAATAAAACTTATTTTAATAACCACTGTTCTGTGTATGGCATTTCTTGGACATTCTTTTAACTGACAGGAATAAAGATTTCTACCAACCATGAAGATTCCAGGTGACTTCTGTCATCCTCTACTTATTAAAGCTGGTCTAATTCTCTCCCTTTCCTCCCCAACTAACACCTGCAGGTACAAGGGCCTCTGTGTAAGTCTCACAGTAATTTTAGCAGGCATTGGTGAACTGTGCTTCATGAAATGTTCATGAAAGACTTACTTATGAAAACAGTTAGTCATTTTTAAACCAAGGTGATTCTCCAGGCCCCACCACACCCCCACCACAAGCTCTTTCAGTGGAATTCAATAGCTGGCATGTTGCAAATTGCAGTCCACTTTATAGGAATGGAAAGGTGGCTTGCAAGCTTGAAAACAAGTGAATGTTCTGGTATTCTTAAGAACTATGGTAGCTGGGATATCAGGGTTTGAAAGTGGGAAACTTGGCAAACTGTTCTTTCACGGACAATGCTGCACCAACAAAACATATATTTTTTACTAACATTGTATACCAGTTTAAACTAAAACATTGACTGGTGCTCGTTAAAATCAAGTTCCCGGGTTTAAAATATCTTCTTTTGAGCCAAGCTACATGGAAGAATTGATTCATTTAAAAAAAAAATATGAACAACAGTATAGTAATTGGATAAAGGCCAACCTTTCTTTCTTTCTAATTTTTAATTGTTTAATTTCTCTGGATTGTTTTTCAGTCACTAGGTCAGTTCGGAGAAAAACCATGGAGAAAAATATAGATAATTGCTGTGGAAATAGGGGAACTTTGCAAAGGACCTGGGTGATTATTTGGGGTAGCCTTCCCCAAATAATCTTCTTCCACATGGGTCGGGACAGCAATAACTGCGAAGGTGCCACATTAGGAAAGCCTGATCTAGTCTACTTACATTCAGGATGTGCAAAACACGGTCCTTCTACTCAATCCCTGATGGCTATTCTTCCTAAGCTTACATCTTCTATAGTGAAAGTGAACACGCTACCTTCTGTTTCACCAGAAGCTTATTCTTTTGTTTAGCTGAAATCTGTTTCTTTACAACCCACCCACCTCCACTTGAACCACAATGATTGGTTCTAAATCTGCTCATCAAAATGATGGACTTCTTTGGTCTTTCCATTTATAACTAATATTCTTTCAGTTAGAAATCAGGAAAGCTTGACACATTCCATGTTTGTCACATCCAGCTTCTAGCCTTCATATTTGGAAGAAAATAGTGCAGGATCAGCCTGTGTGGTTGGTAGAGTAAATGAAGCTTCCCAATTGGGCAAATGTGCTAATACTTTTTTGACTAGTTTTTGCCTGGTCAACACCGTCTTCTGCTCAGACTGTTAACCTCTAAACACTTGAGCCAGGAAATATATATTTCAGATCTATTCTGGTGCCATTGCTCATTCTCAGAAAGTTTTCAACGGAAAATTTGTGTGTGAATTTTTAGAATGATATAGGGCATATCCCCTGTAATGAGTGTGGTATTCGATTATTTCGTTGTTTCTGTAAGTCCTAGAATAAATGTTTAAAATGCTATGCTGGCTCTGAAGAACAGACATTGCTCACAACCACAGGTTGTTTTTCAATAACTTACTTTGCTGCAAAAGATTTTTTTTAAAGAAGGAACACTTGGAGGTATAGGTTGTTTATAAGGAGAGAATGTTAAAATTATACCAAAGCAGTATTATTTGATAATTTCTGTTGTCTAAATTTAGAATAGAAGCTCTTGCTATAACCAGGTGATGTGAAGAATTTTGTAAAGATATCTGTGTGGAACCTCTCCAGTTCAAACTTTGTAGAGTAGAATCAGAGAGCACTCATCTGCCAACTCAGCTGGAGTTCAAAAATCAAATAAAGAAAAAATGCTGCTGAGTTTTAGATATATTTCAGGCTAGCTCTTAGTTAAAAGGAAGCAAAACTAACAGGCAATAGGGGGAAAAATCATGTACTTATATGATCTTCACAAAAGTATTCAGTCACCTTTTCTTGGCGTATGGTGAATGTTGAAAAGGATATTATTAGGTGCAATGGATTGCAAGAATTTAACTTTTCAATGCCTGCATTGTATTTCTCTGGCAGCATTTACAAATGAAGATGAAGCGGTTCTGGAATACGAGCAGCTTCATGTGAAAGCAGAAAGTAATGTAAATCTTTCAAGGGTAGGAACCCAGGCTGCACTACATTCTGATCAAGAAGAAAGAGTTATAGCTGCATCTGGTGAGAAATAATGAAATGTGCAAGTTTATTTATATATTTCAAATGTTTTATGCTTCTTCAATCTGCATAAGAGTGGCAAAGCATCATAAAATAATATGTTTAATACTACAAACTCAGTAAAATAAAATAATCCAAATAGCATCTTTGGTGCAATCTTATTCCCAAATCCTGGGAGTGATACAAGCCCCCAAGATCTGAGAAGATAATGAAAGAACTAAGAACAAAGGTCATATCATAGGAGCCTTGGAAATAGAGTATTTCCTGCAGGTGGTGTGCTAAGGTGGCCTAAGCACTGGACTGAAGGTAAAAAATGAAACAGAGACTTCAGTCCTTTGTCCTGAGTCATGTAACTCAATGTCAACACACTGAAGTAGGCATGGTCAAGAGGCTGTCCTTTTAATAGGCAGCAATTTCAGGAATGCTCTGTATTGTTGTAGGGTATAATAACAGAATCTTGAAAGCCTCCCAGAGTTTCTCTCTACTGCATCTTATGCCAATCAAAATTAAAGCAGGGCTATTTTGAATATCTTTCTCAGGCTTTTTATTTTCTCAGGATGAGTTGCAGTCTCTCTTCCCTGAATGTTTTATTGTACTCTTCCTCCTTCCTAAGGCCAAGTTTACATACCATCATATTACAGCTGATAGGGTTGCAGGTCAAAACACCTGGAAAGTACATTATTGTTAAGTCCTGATGTAGAAAAAGCAAAATATTTCAAGGAACATGTCTAAAGCAGACACAATGGCTAAACCTTGCTCAAGCCATTTGTAAAAACTGTCACTGCAAAGACGGAGATGCTGCCATCCTTAATATGAACTTAGACAGGATGGGATGGGATCTCATACCTATAAGATCCAGCCTGGACTGAAGACAGAACAGAAAGTTAAAGAAGCAGCTAAACTCAAAGGGAAACCGTATTCCAAAAAGCCTAAGCACAACTGGGTGTACTTAATTTGATATGTGGTGAAAAACACAATTTTGTGTGTTCAGTTCTACATCCACGCCACTGAAAACACAAAACACTGTTGTGGAGATCTTCTTCATCTGGAAGACATGTCCGATTTGGAGGAATGAAGAAAAGGAGCAAAATTAGAAAAGTAATTGTATATCTTACCCTTTGGTCTGTTTGGGGAAAGACTACATTTTTGTCCTCTTACTGTCCTGGCTATTCAATTGAACAGCCTTTGAACTTGTTCAAATATAGCTTTGGTAAAAACTTTCCTATTAGATTTTCCAGTTTGTCATTTTTATAAAATCTGGCTGCTCTACATACTTAATTTGATGTATTTAAGCACAATGAAGTAATATTGCACCTTCTCATTAAGAATGTGAATCTCCTTCAAATCCCCATTCCAACCAAATATTATTTACTATTTCTTCATCTAACCAATTTCAATATATGTATATCTTGAAGCTCTTTGGAGAAAAAAATAGGATACAAAATTCAACACACTGGGAGAAAGCATAGAACTTGTCTCCTAGAGTTGGGAGGGCCAGTGAAGACATTAAGTTCAATCCCCTGTTTATTGCAGAAATCTAGTTTAAAATATCCCAAGCAAATCGTTCTCTAACTTACACTCAGGCACATTCATTGATGGAAGCTCCACCATTTCCTTGTCAAACCACTCTGTTAGAAAATTGGAATTTCCTTTCCCGCAACTTCCCTTAAGTAAATTCCTATTCCATGTCCTGCACCCTGAAACGAGAGACAGCAAGTCTTGTCCTTCTCCGATGTAAGATCCTTTCATATATTTGAAGGATGCCATCATGCCACAGAGTCATCTTTTCTCAAGACTAAATATATCCAGCTCCTTTAATCTACAGTATCTTCATAGGATTTATTTTCCAGTTACTTGTTTGTCCTCATTGTCTTTCTCTGAACCTCCTTAAAGTATAGTGTCCAGAATTGGACATAATATTTAAAGTAAGATCTGACCAAAAGAAAGTGAGGTGTTTACTTCCTATGATTTGAAAATTATACTATTGTTGATGCAGCCTAAAATTGCATCTGCTGTTTTTTTTCCTTTTTTTGTTTTGCAGCAATATTATTCTACTGGTTCATATTCAGTTTGCAATCGTCTACTGTTCTAAGATCTTTTTCACAAGTGGTGTGTGACTAAAGCAATTGTTCTGCTTGAAACTCTTCATATTGTATGCACTTTAAAAAAAAAACAAATCTAAAGATAACATAGTGGATATAATTTTCTTGCATCAAGCGCTTGGCTGATGTACAGTGAAAAGACTTTGGCTTAAGATACAAATAGATATATTGCCAGAATATCATTCTGCAGATTTATTTTGGTGCTTAAAATAAGAGTTAAATTTTATTGCTTAAGATCAATGTTTATGTAGAGAAAGGAAATGAGAAATTAAAAAATGTACGTATATATAAATATGTGTAAAATTTAGGATGTACTTATACTCCAGGTATGCCTAAGCATTCCTCTAATTAAAATCCTACAATATCTAAACAAACCTTCAGATCAAATTCAGTCTTCATGGTTTTTCCTTGTTGCATATATGATCTTGTGAATACTGGATATTTGATCCTTATATTAAAATAAGCTGAAGAATGTAGTGGTAGCTTCTTCTAGAACCTGACAATTGAGAAAATATAATTATTTTGTGTAGGTAAGGATGTGTATGTATCATGTCTTTATTTGTGTGTGTTTTGTGTATTAAAAGTGCAGCCTAGTCCTACTTAGACATAGTCACATTCACTTCACTAGTAATTACTCCCAAGCAGCATTTATATATAAGCAGAACCACAAATTACCATCAATTAGCTTTGTACTACAGCAACAAGCTTTTAGGACTCAAAATGGAACCAGTTCCATTTTAAAATGGAAGTGTGAAAGTATATCAGCTCTGAAGGCTTATACAAGGCTGCAGTAAAAGAGGATCATCTATTCATAAAATAATCATGGCTGTCAGTATGGCTGAAACCAAAACATCTGTACACAGGGGTGTCCACAGGAAATAGTTAAAAAATGTCAAGATGGTGTGATTGAAGCCTGCCTTTTTTAAAATATGCATCACACACCTGGTAGACACCCCTTTCTGTTCAGAGGACAGCATGCTGGTAGATAAATCAATTCACATATAAATATGTAGTTCAGCTTGAAATAAGGAAACGATGTGTATCACTTATTTTTTTAAAAGGAATATATGGCATCCTGTCAAAATGATAGGGAGGATGAGGAAAGTTAGGGACAGAATGCCTTTCTCCTAGAATGGTGGGATACAAATATAACCAATCAATATTAAAAGCATATTAATAAAAACCTTTCTGCACTACTATTATAACAGTATTATCATTTCTCTTACTGAAAAAGAAAGTATCTTCAAGCCAAAGAATTAAAAAATACAGTTGGGTGACTCTCTTTGTCGATGTTATTCATTTTAAGTAAACAGTGGTTATGACAGAGATGGCTGAAATCAGAATATAACTATAATGTTTGTTTGTTTTTTAATTATAAAATCCACCTATGACTCAAATACTTTTTGAGGGTAGATCAGAGGAATAAGGCACAACCACAGCTTAAATACATATAAACTTCAAAAGTAGCTGAAAGAGGATGATAGTTTGTTTTATATAATGGGTTAGATCCAGACTTAGTTAAACTTAGAGCAGACTCATCCAAGTCAATGAACCTTTTCCTGAAGTTAATCATGAAATTAGTCATGGCTAATTTCAGCAGGCTCATTAAAACTAAACATCTTCCAATTTCAATGCTAATTCTATCACTTTCTGACAATTATTCTTAATGAAGAAATAAAGAAAAAAAATTATTTGCTTGCATGTGGCTCTCCTTCCTTGGCTGGCTGGCTGGCTGGCTGGCTGGCTTCCTTCCTTCCCTCCCTCCCTCCCTCCCTCCCATTAGGAACAACTTCAAATATGGGGACTTCACTGAGTGCACAAAAAGAAGAAAACCCAAGATCAGTATTTGTATAATCATGCAGTTTTCTTGGCAAGTGTATGGAATTTGTTTGACACTGATTTATTTCAGTATGTTTTCCATTTTCCCACTCTAGCCTACAGCCTTGATATTCTCCAGTGATCCCCCATTCAAGTATTAATCAGGCCTGATCCTGTTCGGATTCTGAGCCCAAAGTGGATCAGTTGTTGCCACCTACTAAGAGAAGTTGAATAATACAGATGACTAATTTTAAAATGCCATCCTTTTGTAAATAGAATGGACACAGTCCAATCAGAAGGGGAAAAAAATAAATATTCATGCCAATGGAAATGCATTTATACATGGCCAACATCACCACTTCCCAAACATTCCCAATTCCTTGCCTGTAATCACCTTGCTCATAACTGTTGCAGGAATGCTTGGAATGAACCAGTCTGTCCTCCTCATATCTGACCAGAAATGGGCCAGGGCTGATGCCCCATTCTTCTATCTCCATCTTTGTTTTGCTATCTTTGTTCATAGCAAGGGAAAATAACAAGTGATATGGCTGGAAAAATCCCTGTAATCAGGTATGAGGGCACTGTTGTGCTGTAGTAGCTTCACAGCTGAAGTGAGGAAGGTTCAGCCATGGTCCTCTTAGCTGTGTGGCCTTCAGGTTTTGCTATTTGAGTTTCTGCACAGCTGAGCTAGAAGAAAATTGGCTTAGCTATCTTGTTGGGGAACCAGTTGTGGTGGAACTACAGCACAATATAGGAGCCCACAGGCACTGCTCTGCTGTGGGAATGGTGGTGAAGCTCAGTGTGGAAATGCTCTAAGAGTTAATTGTGTGTTAAATCATTGTTATGGAAATCAGAAAGTCCATAGTTTAAATATCTCACATGATCAAAAACTATGATTAAGATTTCAGAAATAATGGGCACAACATTTTCTGAAATATGAGAATTTGTAATCACGGAAGCGTCAGAGAGTCGCTCACTCTCCTGGGGTTCTGGGAATCTCTTAAGACCTGGCTCTGTTCCCAGGCCTGAGATTAATGTGTTTGTGGGACCCTTGTTGTGTTTTTATTGTTATGGCTGTTTTTAGTTCAGTCTGTTTTGTTTCATGTTTTTAATTGTTTTAACTGTGTATTTGAATTTTGTAAGCTACCCAGAATCTACTGGAGTGGGTGGCCATAACAAAATTAATTCTTCTTCTTCTTCTTCTTCTTCTTCTTCTTCTTCTTCTTCTTCTTCTTCTTCTTCTTCTTCTTCTTCTTCTTCTTCTTCTTCTTCTTCTTCTTCTTCTCCTTCTCCTTCTCCTTCTCCTTCTCCTTCTCCTTCTCCTTCTCCTTCTCCTTCTTGATGATGATGATGATGATGATGATGATGATGATGATGATGTCTTCCCTTGCTCTTAGGTCCACATTTATATATCCCAGTACATCTGGAGGACACCAAGTTGCTAGCAGCATCTCTGCTTTCTGCTCTGTTATCAAATATGGTCTGTGCTCCATGGCTCAGTTACTGCTCTATTCCTGTCTGTCATCCAGCAGCAAACTAAACTGGTGTAGATTTGGCTGTCCCCACTGGTAATCCCAATTGCCTCAGTTCTGGCATGCATCTGTAAGAGAAGATCCTCATTTCTCATGCAGAAAAGGCTGACCTCCCACCACCTTCTAAACATTACCAGCCAGTGGCAAAACCATCAGCCAGTGACAGCACTGTCAGGATTAAGGTGGGAACTGATGATTCCCAGGCTAGAGATGGCCATTATGTAAACAAAGAAAGCCACGCCGTTTCAAGGCCATCAGCTCCTGCACAAAGTATCTATTAATTCAGAAAGGCAGAAGGAAGAAGCCACAAGTTTAATCACAGGTACATAAATGTCATTTATGTTTTCTCACCAGCAATGGGCAATCAGCTACTGGGTATGGCTTCATTCTTGCCTACAATACTCCTAATGACTGAGGGAGCAACAAAGTGGACAACCCTCACTTCTTATTCAAAACAACCTGGATTTGGAGAACTACACAAATTTCATGGCATGCCTGATAGCAGGGGGACAATTGCAAGCAGAAGCTCTAAAGACTCCAGATCTAGCTTGTCAGGAAATAAAGCACTACCACCCCCCAAAGACTCAGTGGTGATTTCAGTCAATCAGAAATTAAGTGAACCCCAGGCATGCAGACCCACACATAATTATTCCTGTAGTTCTATAGACTCAGTCTGGCATTGAAGTACAACTGGAAGCCTTCGTAGATCTTGGCACCATGGACAACTTCACCGAATCCTTTATCACCCACAGATGTTCTGCAACCACTCAGCTGTCCAATCTCCTGTTAGGGTTGAGACTCTTGATGGCCAGCTCTTGTGTTCACCATGCCTGTCAGCTGTTCTTCATAATTCTTTGAAACATGATTTTAGTTCCTAATGCACTAAATCTCTGTTCAAAAGGAGCCTGAAAAATATTTCACAAGCATGGTGGGACTTGTGCATGAAATAGTCAAAAGAGAACCAGCTTTCTGACATCTGCTTCACCATACAGCTGCACACCATACATTGTGGCAACCAGGGGCTCAAAAAGAGCTAATGGGCTTGATATCACCCAGCTGTCTGTTAAACTGCAAGCCCTTTTTATACCTTTGCCAGCTACCATAAAAAGTGATTGCTTGCTAGATTTTTTTTGAAGATACCAGACATTCATCTGCAACCACAGTAGTCATTGTACCTTTGACACTTGACCTGAAGGTCTCACAACTGGAGCCTTATGTTTGGGCATACATTTGGTTACTTAGTTTTTGTTTTTGTTTTTAAATCACAAGAGTTTAGGTCAATAATATTCAAGAATTTGGCTGTCAGACTCTTAAGGAAATGCCCAAAAGTGACATGCTCTTGACTCATCCAGTCCACTCAGCATTTTTATAGTTGCAATCACTGTCTTAATTTTTTTGTAAAGTAAAACATTAGTAAAATCATCAAGGTATGCTCAGAAAAGTCAGAATGGCAGCTGTGATGGTGTGATCAAAGCTCCACCTGTTTTTATGTGTGTCACATGCACAATGCACATAAAAAACAGGGAGAGTTTCAATTGCCCCATCCTGGCTGCCATCTTGACTTATTTTACCATACCCTGTGGACAGTTTTGAAGCATGTTTTTCTCCTCAAGGGGATCTACAGCAACGTAAAAGAAAAAGGAAAACAAGTAGCATCTGTCGATGTAGACATACATATACATTTCTGAGGATATAACTTAACATTTAATTAGGGAAAAAAATGCAAAAATGATTGCCCAGTGATTTTTTCCTGAATATCACAAGTTAAAAATCTGTCAGAGCACAGCGTCTTAAATCTTTCTAAAAACTATTTTCCAGATCAACTTTATGGGAAAAGAGATTTTTAATGAACACACAACGTTTGTTCAATGACTTGAATTATCATTATTTTATAAAACTTTGGGGAAAGGATTGGAAAAATACAGATGTGACTTGTTTTTTTTAAGTAATAGTTTAAAAAAACAAGGAAACTTTGAAGATCTAAATTTGGCTCCTTTTTAAGTGGTTTGTTTTACGAGTCAACGTTTCAAAATAGCATTTCCCAGACATCCTTATACTGTACCATGGCAGTGCAAGCAAAATACCAATAATTTTAGAATTTGGATTAAACGGACAGAACAATTTTTTGATGTTATGAAGGTTCAATAGTATTCCAGAGTCACCTAAACTGAAGGAAAAATTTAAAGCAAATATTGAGGTTGAGAGTTTTAAAAATAGCACCACTCTGGCCACACAAGAGGTAGACTGCTTCATGTCTTGCAGACTATTATATCAAATCATTGTTATACCAGCAACTTAAAAACATGTCTAAAAATAATTGTCACTGCTCTTGCATCAGAGCAATTTTTTAAGGATTAAGCTAAATCCAAAAATGTAAACCAATCCAGCTGTTTAACTTGGATCACAGATGAACTTGGACCACATCACCTTATGGATGGCTTGCTTCAATCAAAGAAGCAAGATTTCCAGGTGGTCTGCCCAATTACCTTTGGTTCAATACAGTAAATTATATGTAACCTATAATCATACAACAATAAGCAGGTTATTAAAAGTAAGGGATAAACGTTAACAGATAAACTTAGCAACATCCCACATTTCAGAACTGTACTTTCCTTTGCAAGGAATGTCCACAAGAAATTGCAAATTAAATCAAACTATACTTACCCATTCTTAATTATTTGAATATGTGATACTTATTCAGTCTCTACTGAGGAAAATGTAAAGCTGTATCTGACATATTAAAAAAAAATGAAAAATGAAAAAGCCTAACAGGACAGATAATTGTAGTACCTCAGAAATACAGTATACCTAAACCTGAACACTTTCAAATTCTAGGACTGTATTAAAACAACTGACAAAAATAACAGCTGTTTTTCTTACCTTATAAAAGAAGCAATATGAAATTATTAAAATATGTTTCCTGTAACTACATTAATATATACATAAATGCTCTATGTAAACAATACTACTACCATTCAGATTCTTTATCATAGTTAGGGAAACAGCTCTTGTAAAAATAGTCACTACTTATTTTACTTCATTTTCCTTATAAAATGAAAAGTAAAAGAGAAACTTCTTAATGCAGCTCAGGACGTACAAATGACAAGTGGGGAGTATATTTAGGGAACTAAGTTTGATGTTAAACTTTCTCAGGAGATGTAATTTAGCCGTCTATAAGTGTGTGTTTTGTGACTAGCTACAACCCACCAGGAGAGCCATCTTGTGAATACTTGCAATAGTCATACCAAATTAAATGAACCTACTACCAACATCTGCAAAGGCTGAGCACTAATCTAATCTTCTGTCATCTTCAGGAAGTTACACAGCCTTGAGCTGAAGTGTTCCAAATAGCTCTCTCTGAAGCAAAAATCTGTTACTGGACAAATTTAAGTATTTTAAAACCCCTGAAGAAAAAAATCTTTAGCTGTGTGTGCACATTTGCCAAAGTGACCCCCCTATTCTGTAGTTACAAATACCTCTGAAGTGTTTATCTATACCAGTGTTGTCCAAACTTGGCCACTTTAAGATGAGTGGACTTCAATGTGGGAGTTGAAGTCCACTCATCTTAAAGTGGCCAAGTTTGGACAACACTGATCTATACTATTGAAAACTGATAAAAAGGTAAACAAGTTTACTTGGCTTTCATCATAATATTTTTTTTTCTCTTCAATTCATGCAAAAATTAGCAAACTTTGCATGTAATAATAGTGAACTGGGGCGGGGAATGATCACACATTCGTTCTTTACTGTGCAATGCACATCTGGCTTTGTGCGTTTGTTCAGAAGCCTGCTCCACTGAATTTAGTGAGAAAGACACAGGAATTTTTATAAGATTGCCCTGTTTTCACACTCCACTGCATCGCTAATGGCATGTCAATAAGTTTAAACAAATGATATCAATCAATCAGGATCTTAACCAAAGGATTTAGAATGGCAAATTAAGATACAAGGCTTCTTCATTCTGTATATAAATAGCTTTTTTCCCTCCAAGGAGCTAGAATAATAAGCAGTCTCACAGGAAACTGAAAGAAACTTTACGAATGCTCCTCTCAAAATTAGCTTAATGAGGATTTGTCATTGTCGGTAATCATAGAATACTAGATGGCTACTGGAGGATGAACATTTATCTTGAAAGCTGACTGGAACTTTAAATGGGAACATCCCAGAATGCAGTGCCTGAGCTGTTTTATTTCCTTTTTTTTGACAAGAAGAATCAGTTTTGTGACAGTTCTACCAACATTAGCCCAGTAATCAGATTGTTGTAAATGAAAATGATAATAATGGTCTTCATCCCATGTAAAAGAACAACTCCACTTATCTAATGGATACTTGGACAAGTAGCCCAGATACAGAAGGAATGCCCTGATGATTGTGTTTCAAAGTTGGATCTTGAACTTGATGTTTTTGCCACCAGTGTTCTCTTTTTCTATTCCTTTTCTGTCCTGTTCCTGCTTCTTCATCCAAAAAGATCAAATTGTATCTTATTAGAGGTAGTCATGTGGGTCAAGGATAAGTGCATTCAAATATGCTGTCCAGCACTGGACACAGCAAGAAAGATACCTCCTCAGTAACAGCCGGGCTCTGACAGAACAAGTGGATTTACAGGCCATATTGCGGCCTTGACTCTTCCTGGCTTGTCATTAGGGTAGACTTTCTCCTCACAAAAAGGACTGAAGGAGACCTGATTTGTTGTCATACAGGTATTCCACAAGAGACTCTGGACATTATACTGCTACAATTCCTTCTGAGGTCCCAGCCGTGATTATAACAAGACAGAAGGGAAGGAATGGCACTGATTGAAGCACCTCAATTTTCCCAGTGTTGTAATTTCTTTGAGTGGGCCGTCATGCTGGCACCATCATCTCAATGGTAGCCCCAAGAGTTATACCACCTCCTAACATTTCTTGGCCTTGGAAACTTTAGGGTCAGGAATAGAATCGCCTGTCTCCTCAGGTGTCTCATTTAGTTCCAGGATGGTCCTGCTGGAAAAGTGGCAGGGTAGCAAAGATCCACATGTTCTTTCCCATTTAAAACAAACACCCGTGATTAAGAAAAATAGTGCATAGAGAAAAGGCTGCATTTCTCTTTGATACACAGATTTTTAATTGTAGGTTCCTCTTACCCCAGAGTGTATTTTAAAATTCAGTGCCTTGCTTTACGTAGCACAATCCCAGCAGTGTAAGACCATACAGGAGCTATAGTCTGGTAATTCAGAAAACCTTATCTTCTTGGTCATCTGACTCAGCTTATACACAAAACTAAAGGTTATAGGCTGGCCCAAGACATCTATTTACCTATTATTATCTGCCTTTTATATGATTGCAAAAGTGAAAGGAGCCAATAAAACAAATAGCATCAATCTGAGATGCCAGATAACCCTCCCCAAGAGTAAATGAATAAAATACAAATAAATAAGTAAATAAAAATATGTGTAAACTTCTAAATGTTCTTTCTCATATAGATTTTACTTGATTACACAAAATCAGTGAAGAGGGTTTCCAGGCTTCAGTCCAACTTAATAAGTAAATCCTATTCCATTTTAATACCTTTTAACATACCGATGGTCCTCGATTAATGACCACACGTTCAGCAACCATTCAAACTTATGACAGCGCTGAAGAAGTGGTACTTTGATCAGTCCTTGAAGTTCTGGGTGTTGCAGCACCCCCGTGGTCACATGATCACAATTTGTGACCTTCCCTGCCAGCGTTCCACAAGAAAAATCACTGGGGAAGCCAGCAGAAAGTCGGAAGTCACAGTCATGTGAGGTCCTTGCTTAATGAACCATGATGATTTGCTTAATGATGGTAATTGGGGACTGCCAGAACTGCCATCACTAAGTGACACTGTCACGTGACATTGCACTTTATGACCATATCACTTAGCGATGGAAATTCTGGTCCCAATTACCATTGTTAAGCAAGGACTACCTGTATTTTCCTCTGTGTGCATCAGTAAATAAAAATTGACCTCCCCAAAACAAAAACCAGGACCTGTATAGCATATATTGTTCGATAAAGTTTGCTTTTTAGTTAATTTGCCTTAAGTCACTAATAAACATATGTTATAAGAAGGTGGAATAGTTAGGTAGGACAGAAGAGAAATTTAATCATTATGGTGTCAAAGCCATGTGTCAAAAGTTCAACCCAGTCCATAGCTAGACTTTCAATTTGCAACATTCAGTACTTATTCTTTGATCAAGCCATTAGTGATTTATCATATGAAAGGTACTTCTAACCATAAGAGAACTTTGGGCTAGCATAATCCAATAAGTATTTGTTACACTTACATTATAGGATAGGAACAAGCACCCATCAGATCTCACCACCAATGGCCCCAACCCTAAGTAATTTTTAAAATTGTAGAGTTGGAGAGATTTTGTGAGATTTAAAATCTTCAAATCTTACATGAGAATGCTGGCATCTTGTGAGACTTTTGGCAATCTTGCATGAGATTTTGCAGGAACATAATGATCTGGGGGGATGGTCCTTCTAGCTTATCACACCAATTATTGCACTCAACCCAGAGCTACTAAAGGCTATCAACTTTTGACTTAAATATCTTGATTTCAAATGGAATCATTTTAATTACTGATGACAACATGTTACTCTGATATTCTTATCCTGTTAGTAATTCTATAGAGCCCCCTCCCCAAATCTGAAGATATTGGCACTGTAAGAATATGTTGGGATAAACAGATTGAGATTTTAGTTCCTGCATAATAATTTAAGAATAAACTTCAATAAAGTCAGAAGGCCTATTAGCAGAAGAATAGTTTCAGTTTCAGAAAGTAATCATTCTGAATCAGTCAGATCGAATATTGGGTTTAGTTCAGGGCAGTATGTTGTAGATGGGTCTCAAACAAACTGGAATATCTTCAGAGAAAAGCAACATCTCTCATATGAAGAGAGATGGAGGAACTGGGTATATTTAGCCTGGAGAAGAGGAGGATATGGTAGTGATTTTGAAGTACATACAAGGTTTTCACACACAAGAAGAAGACCAGGACTTGTTTCTTATCTTCCCAGAAAGAACAATGATCTGAACTTACAAGAAGGCAGATTCCAGTTGGAAGTCAGGAAAACTTCCAAACAATAAAAACCAAACCATCTGTCACGGGTGCTTGGATCTATGCAGAGTACCAGGTGAAAGTTGACTTCTCTTTCCAACTCTATGGTTATGGATGCCTGTGAACCCCATGCCGGTATTCATGTTCACTGTTCTTGAAAAGTCTGAGAATCTCTAATTTTGAAATCATCTTGTTCTAATGAAGAATTTATTAGCATCATGCCCTCCTTACTAATTAATACTGTCCTGTTTAGAAAGCATAATATGAGACATGAACAAAAGAAATCAGATTCCTGTCTGAGAACAGAAATAGATGCTGCTCTCTTGGAGTTTCCATTATCTAATGTCCCTAAAAAATAGCCTATTTCTCTGAAACAGCTAAAATAGAAACTAGATGACAAGTCTTTATTCCAAGATATGACTACTGATTACTAAATTTCTCAATGTGGCATTACCAGGCATTTTCTCCTATCTAACTTTTTACATTTTTTCAAAGCATAATTAAAAAATGGGAGGCTGGCATGTTCCAATGAAGCAGCTTTCCGTGTTACCTTTATTTCCAAGAATGATCCCCAAACTTTTTTTTAGAAAATAAAAATGGTAGCATGACTCCAGCTGTTCCAAGATATGCCTACACGTACAGAAAAAAGAGCAAAGGTTAGCAGAGGTAGTAGGGAGCAGGGCCATCCAAGGTGAGGATGGTGGCTGCAACTGAAGGATCAAAACTACACCAATTTTCGTATGTACTATATGTTGCACGGACAATGCATGTGAAAACAGGGCTTCAATCACGTAGTCACAGCTGCCATCATGCCTTTTTTTAACCCCCCCCCCCCCACACACACACACACCCCTAGTAGAAAGTTTTCTATGGGAGGGTAAGCTAGAGGGAATGGCAAGAAATCTAACCAATTAGTACTTTGTAATTAATTATTATCCCTCAGGCCCACCACTATTTGCAAATGGGCAAGTCCTGCTACAGCCATTTTGCATAAACACCCACATATGCCCAAATTCCAAATGCCAAAAATTATGGATTCGTGATTAATAATTTGTTTGTATCTTTATTCTTCCTTCAGTTACATGTTGAGTGTCATGTTATCAGTATGCATGTATTCAATCATAAACAGGCAATCATAAATTCCATATAATATTTTCCACTTCTGTCTCAAAGCATAGACATGCATAGGTGAATATTCAAATAACTACATTAGTATTGTTTTTGAATGTAAGAGCCATTTCTTACTTTGTAAAATAATTATTTCAATGAACAGCAGATATTAAGATAGGTTCATAAGGTAATAGATGTGTAATTGATAGAACTATACAAAACATGACACTCTTAATTTCGCGAAATATTTAAATGGAGTTAGTCAGCCTGGGTAGGATCATGATCTGCTTTGTATTTATTTAAAATATCAATATTTAAAACTGCCATACTGATATTTAACAACTATTTTTTTTCTTTCCTAGGGGAAAAGGTTTTTCAGAATTTTCACCTAATATTCTGCAGCCACTGCTGTTTTCCTGCCACAGTGCCTAGAAATGGTGCTAGCCCCGGGCATTGTGGAAGATGAAAAATAGTCATGGGACAGAAATAACACAGATTTTAAAAAAGGAAGGGAAAAAAGTGATATTGCCAATAGTAATGATCGGGGCTCTACAAATCTGTTGAAAGAGGTTTGGGAGCATGTACAAAGCACCTGTCTTGGAAAGCTGCTTATTAAAGCAGCTGCATCTTCTCCCAGAGTTGTGTAGTTGCATCTGTAGCTGTTTCGTGGTTATGTGCGCACAAATATGTGAAACAGCCCATGTGGTATGAAGTGCTTCTTTTGAAGGTTTGGCATGGCTCTAGTAATGATCAGCCCAGTCGTTGGAGAATTGCCGTTTTTTCTGCAGACGTTTAGGCAAACTGGAGTCCCACTTTACCTGCCTGCAAATAGAGTGCAGCATTTCCAGTGAAAAAGTTTACTCTAAAAAATACTGCTGTAGCTAGATCCATTTAAAATTATGCACTATTTCAGGCCTTTACCTGACAACATTGACAACGCCTCCTCGCCAAATGCCAATATGAGCATTACTCCAAACTGTCACCTAGACAAAAATGAGTTTACAAAGTAGACATTATAAAGATCCAGCAAGGGGGGGCCTTCTGAAGCTCTGAAGACAGTTTGCAGGGAGTTATTCTGCTGATAAGGTAAAATTAGGTTGGGGTAAAGTTCTGTACTTTTTCCCAGGTAATCCAGCTGACCAATTTTTAAATGATATCCTTCTCACCTCATGGACATTTATTCTATTGACTTGTATCTTGTGGATTTTGTAAACATATGTAGTTTTTGTAGACAATGAGCTGCAGTGACCTAGCTATCTGGTCAAAGGGCTGCATGGAGCAGAGAGATAGGCCAGTTAAAGTTTAACCTACAGAACTGTAAACCAACTGGGGGTTTGCTGAACCTTTGGAGCTTGATATAATGATTAGAGAATAACCAGAGTGACACGTTGCAAGTTCGACATAATCAAGGAGAACTTTTCTAGGTGGTGGTCTCTGAAATTGCTCAGGTATGGTGTATGCCATTTTCCACCATAGGGTGGGATGTTTTTTTTAGCAATAGTATATAGTGTTTTAGTTGACTAATGGATTGTACTGTCTGTTATTAGAGTCTGTAGAGAAGATCTTAATCTCAGTGTTTTCTGAACTAAAGAGGCTTGCAAATGTCAAAATCCAGTCTTTGGAGTCTGTACCTCCTAAAATTATTATCAGTCAGGATTGAAATGGGAAATTCCCCATATGTTGTTCTGTAAAGTTAGTATCATAGGGAACTCAATGTTATTTTTTCCTGATTTTCGAGACGGGCAGCTGCTGAGAGAGTCATGGGATTCAGGTAGTAGAAAGCTACTTTTTTGCTATTTACCTGGTTTAGATTATTTCTACCTTTTTATCAGTGGAATGAGATGTTTATCACAGGTTTATACGAACAATAATGAAACAACTAACCGACAATATGTTGCTTTCATTTATTGAAAAAAGACTTTAAAAAGAAGTATTCTAGACCGTCCCATTCTGCAATTCATTTTAGATTTGTTAAAGGACAACTTACTGTGGCTAATCATTATATGTGTCTTAATTTTTCCTTTACAAAACAGCAATTCGTTTTAATACATACTTGTGTTTAGGTAGCAGATCATTTGGTTATCTAAGGTTTAGATTTAGATTATTCTGTCAGTATAGATTTTTTGGGGATTCACAGAGGTGTTCTTAGATTTTGAAATACCTAGCTAAGTGTCATTGAACAGTAATAACAATCAGACAAAAGAATCCATATGAAATAATCTACATGTCAGTATTTAATGTAAAGTAGCTTACATAAGTAGCTTAATAATAGTAAATGTATCGGTACTGGTGTCCTCTTCATTCATTTTTAAAATATGAAATTCTGTATGTGAGAAAGTGGAAGAGGGTAAGCTTTGTAGGTTTGTCCCCTAGCTTTGTTCTCATCACTGCCCACATCCTCTATTCATGGAGTTTTTCCATCCAATGGAAAACCTAATTTTCCAGGATTCTCAGTGACACAATAGAGAGAGGTCTCCACTCCACAGAGTGACCCCTACATGGGATTGCCTACTCACACTGTGTTCTCCCCATGTAGACTAATACTGTTTCAAAATATGGGGGAGAAATAAAACAAGAGAATGCCAAGTATTCTGTTGTGAGAATTATAGCAGGTAGATCATGGCAGTGGACCATACATTATAAAGAAAATGTCTCTGTTCAGCCAAAGCCTTTTATTGTCCAACTGAATTATAAGGGTATTTTTCCAGCTCAGAAAGTCACTTTTTGACAATGGTGTATTCTGTTTAAGTTTGAAAGTAAGGATTCAAAGGCAATAAAAATATTTGCACAGTATAGACAGAATCATTATAATAATAGTTAAACATACTGAAAGTTTGCTATATATTTGTATGTGAGAATGTGGTGAAGGAATTCATATATATATGAATTGATATATATATGAATTCATATATATATATGGATAGCGGCTGGATAGCGTAGTGGTTAGAACACTGCCTTTGATGCAGGAGACTGGGGTTCAAATCCTGGCTGGCACCTACCTTACCAGTAGGGGTCCTTGGGCAAAGACTCCCTAACGCTTCACCTGCCTACCTCAAATATGAGAGTGACACGAACTAGCAGCAGGCTCCCACCCAGACTGGCTAACACAGGGAAGGACAGTGCTGATCATGAAAGACCCTCACAAAGGAACAGCACCATCCAACTACCGGCCAATAACCTGCCTCCCCACAACATGGAAAGTTCTATCAGCCATCCTAGCTGCCAAGCTACAAGACCAGATGGGCCAGTACATGAGCACAGCTCAGAAGGGCATTGGGAACAACACCAGAGGCTCAAAACACCAGTTACTCATAGATAGAGCAGTCACCCGAGATTGAAGGTCTAGGCAGACCAATCTGAGCACAGCCTGGATTGACTACAGGAAAGCCTATGACTCAATGTCGCACACATGGATCTGTGAATGCCTGGCACTATACAAAGTCAACAGGACACTAAGGACCTTCCTCAAGCACTCAATGGGACTATGGAAGACAACACTGGAAGTGAACTCAAGACAGCTCGCACAAGTGGCCATCAAGTGCGGCATATACCAAGGTGATGCACTGTCCCCACTGCTGTTCTGCATAGGCTTAAACCCCCTCAGCCAGATAATCACAAGGTCTGGATATGGGTACAAGTTCAAGAGTGGAATCACCATCAGCCACCTCCTCTACATGGATGACATCAAGCTGTATGCTAAGAGTGAACGAGACATCGACTCACTGATCCACCTGACACAGATCTACAGCGAGGACATTGGGATGTCATTCGGACTGGAGAAGTGTGGCAGGATGATAGTAAAGAGAGGGAAGGTAGTTAAGACCGATGGAGTGGAATTACCAGTGGGCCACATAGCAGATATAGAGGCCAGCTATAAATACCTTGGTGTCCCACAGTCACACGGGAACCATGAGGAGGAGGCAAGGAAGACAGCAACATCCAAGTACCACCAAAGGATAAGACAGGTCCTGAAGAGCCAGCTCAATGGGAAGAACAAGATCCATGCCATCAACATGTATGCCCTGCCAGTCATCAGATACTCTGCCGGTATAGTGCGCTGGCCAAAGGAAGACATGGAGGCTGTCAATGTGAAGACCCGGAAGCTCCTCACAATGTATGGAGGTTTCCATCCCAAGTCCAACACCCAGAGACTGTACACCAGCTGCAAAGAGGGCGGGCGGGGTCTGATGAGTGTCAAAGCCACTGTCCTGGATGAAACCCGGAGTAACCAGGAGTACATCAGTAAGATGGCACCCAAAGATGAGCTGCTGAGAGAATGCCTCAGGCAGCAGCAGACATGGGAGGAAGTTCAAGCGGAGGAAATACCATGGCAAAACAAGCCCCTGCACGGGATGTACCATCGACAGATAGCTGAGGTGGCTGACATTGGGAAATCCTATCAGTGGCTGGAAAGGGCCAGACTAAAAGACAGCACTGAGGCACTGATCATAGCAGCACAAGAATAGGCACTAAGCACTAGATCCATAGAAGCAGGGGTCTACCACACTAGACAGGACCCAAGGTGCAGATTGTGCAAAGAGGTCTCAGAGTCCAACACATAGTGGCAGGGTGTAAGATGCAGGCAGGAACAGCATACACTGAACGGCACAACCAAGTAGCTGGCATTGTGTACAGGAACTTCTGCACAGTGTATGGGCTAGACTCCCCCAAGTCCAGATGGGAGATTCCACAGAAGGTTGTGGAGAATAACAGGGCTAAGATCCCGTGGGACTTCCAGATCCAGACAGACAGGCAGGTACTGCCTAATCAACCAGACATCGTGGTAGTAGACAGACCAGAAGACAGTGGTAGTGATAGATGTAGCAGTGCCAAGTGACAGCAACATCAGGAAGAAGGAGCATGAGAAGCTTGAGAAGTACCAGGGCCTGAAGGAGGAAATCGAGAGGATGTGGAAAGTCAAGGCCAAAGTGGTCCCAGTGGTGGTAGAAGCACTCGGGGCCGTGACTCCTAAGCTGGGACAGTGGCTCCAACAGATCCCAGGAACAACATCAGAGCTCTCTGTGCAGAAGAGTACAGTGCTAAGATACTGCGCAGAACCCTCAAACTCCCAGGCCTCTGGTAGAGGACCCGAGATTGAGGAAGACACAGACCACCCATAGGGGTGAGAGGGAATTTTTTTTATATAGTATTAATGTTGTTTTTGTGTACTATGGATTACTTCTTGCCTTAGCTCACCAACATATAATTATAATGTTACCATCAAATTCATTTATCACGTCATGTTTTACCCTTAAAAGAAGGCTGTATGTTGACTGTTACTTTGACTTCATTTTGAAAAGAACATAGCATGAAAATCAAAGTGTCTGAAACTGTAAACTGTAGTATTTTTGCTCTCCATTCAGTAATTTTATGTTGTTTTCAAATGCAGGGTTTACCATTTCAATATGGCTTTGTTGTAAGTGTCTCTGGCAACTCAGTATTTTCAAGTGAGTTGCTCTATTGATCCGCAAAAGACAAACATCATTTTTTCTTATCTTATTCATGGAGACCGTAACTACGCTTCAAGAGAGTGCTGCTAACAGGCAACCTCAGAAGGCTAAGAACAGCTGGTGGGAAAGTAATCCAGTGGAAACCTGTCTTTCCATCAGATTAAGAAATTCCAGGATTTTGCTCTTTGCAATGAAGAAGAAGACAAATGTGTTAGCAAAGGCGGCAGTGGGATGGGGGCGGGGGGGGGGGAGGAAGATAGACCTACTTGGTATATGATAGTGAAATATTGCAAATACTCTCAACAAAATTGTGGAAAGTAGCCAGAAGTAGTCATCAAAATGAGAATGCATTGTTTACCAGTTCTATGCTCACAGGTAAGAGTTTCAAGGATCAAGATGTTACAATAAATGAATATACATTTAAATCTTTCCTATTATTGTATAATATCACAGCATAATTGTTTTTTTAAGAGAATAGTAAGAAGAAAACTCTGTTATTTACGTAGGTCCTTAAAAAACAGCTCCCTGTTATTGTCAAGAAAATCCAATCGGAAGGAACTATAACACTGAATATAAGAGGCATAATTTTTTAATTTTCTTTCAGAAAGTGTTTCATATGGGTATATGACATTATACAAGATAGAGTGATGCTTATAGATCAAAAAGGCCTCGGGTCCTGTCTCTATCTAGTCTTGAAGTTCTTTAGACTTTATGTGGAAGAGAGAAAGCGCCTGAGCTCCATAGAGAAAGGATAGCATAAAAATGAGCAAAATAAGCAACTATATGCCATTCTGGCTGGGGAATTCAGGGAGTTGAAGTCCACACATCTTAAAGTTGCCAAGGTTGAGAAACACTCCTCTATTTGAAGAGAAACTTTTTTTAACAAGACAAGAGGAAAGTTTGTTCAACCTTGCTTCAGAAAAAAAAGGGTGCAGCTATCAAATTTAGGGAAATTATTCTTCAGATGATTTAACAGAGTCTGTAGGGCTTCTTTTTCTCTTGTTGATGCAAAAGATGCTATATTTGCAATGTCATTCAGACTCATTGATGCGTATTATCTGACTTCCACTGCTGTTTAAAACTCATTCATTTCTAGAAGAGGGAATTGAATGGCTTTCTAGAGACTAAGGCAGTTTCTATTCTACTACTTTTAAAAAAACTTTTTTTCTGTGAAGTGATTATGTCTACATCAAAATTATATTTAAAAGTATGATTTAAAAGTCTGGACCAAAAGAAGTAATATTGAAAGCCCACATTCTGAAACTACTTTCGAATGGAAATGAAAATATGAGGCAGGTTGAACTGGCTGATATAATTATTTTCTTTTTGAAATTGCACTAATAGTTTGATGCTGTAATAGAATCAGGAATAAGATCTTTTTAGTATTCTGATAGTAGATAATACTCATTCTGTAACAGTGTCACAAACTGAAATCGCTCCCAAAATTTAACTATATTAGAAGCATTAGAACTAGGCTTTTCCCCCCTACAGTCTTATGCAATCTTTCAGCAAGGGTTTAATTCTATAACACATCAGCTTGTCTCCAAAAATGTGTAGGTTTTATGAGAGTGCCATTTTATTCCTTCCAATCCTTAGAAGCCCTTGAAGAAATGTCTACCAACAGAGATGAGCCTTCCATCTGTAGAACTGAAAAGATCTTCATTTCTCCAATACATTTCCAGAAAGGACTTCAAAATTATACCTGGTAGTGGGGGCCAATAGCTTTGCCTACGATGGTCCTATCTGCTTCATTGAAGGCTATAATACAAGGTACTAGTTTGCATATATGAACAATTAAATGACCTAGTTAGAGCTCTGGAGTACAGGTAGTCCTTGTTTAATGACCACAATTGGGACCAGCAACACGGTCATTAAGTGAAGTGCTAAGTGACTGTGCTTATGCTCTTATTTCAGCTTTCCTTTGCTTTACAGATCCATGAAGGTCATAAAAGTGAGGATTGGTCATAAAGTTACTTTTTCATCACCATCATAACTGCAAATATTCGCTAAACGAGGACTACCTGTAATCCAACATTGCTGTTAGTAATAATGCCAAAATGGAGCAGATGACTTCAGTTAAAAAACAATTCTGAAGTGAGAATTTCCTTTCTGCAGAATCACACATAGAATGATTCTGCTAGTAAGAAGAGATTTACACACTAGCTAATTTTCTGCCAGTTCTCTCAGCCATGCTTTTAATTTTGAGGAGGAAAAAAAATATTCCGGAAAATTGGCCAGGTTCACTGGCCAAAAAGACCTCTGTAGGGCAGAAAGTAAAGCTCACTGATTATTAATCAAATATGTGCCTCTAGTATATAGTTTGGTTCAGGACCCCAAGTCAGCAATTTGGAAACTGGCTGAATTCACCTTGACTGTGTGGAGGGGTGTTTCTACTGAATGCATATCTCAATTTGGAATAAGTGGAAATAGGTACATGGTATTTTTTATTATTTTTGACAGATAACTGGATTAAACCTGTACAGATAGCCAATTATTAATCCTGCCAATGATGAAATGAATAGGCATAGTGGTTCTGTTCTATTTTTTCTTTGATTAAAAATTCTTAAATTTAAAGGAGCTGCTGAAATCTACTTTGGAGCATAACTAGATAACATTTGTAAACATCTCACCTACCGTTTCAAATTAATAGATGCAGAAGGATCTGCGCAAGAACAAAAAAAAATCTAGTTTTCAGATGTTCTTTAAAAATGGATGTGTATATTTTTATGGACAGTGGTTATGAAAATGGCCACAGCTAAGAAACCTGAAAATTTTCAGAGAGATAGTATCAGGGGAATCATTCACTTCTCCCTCCTTGTCCACTTGGCAATTTAGAGGAAAATGATGGACATCATAGCCTCCCTCTAGACTAGAAACCTGAAAAATCAGTGGCATCTTTTCTCCAGGCTCATATGAAAACTTGAAAAGGGCTGGGTTCCTTAAATGAATTCCAGAGAAGTGCCGTGCTCAGGTTCAGCTGAATACAATAGTGAACAGGTGTCAAATGCAGTTACCAACTGTGAGTCACGTGTGCTGTGTGAAGCAAGGTATGCTCTTGCATAAACAATTCCAAAAGTAAATACAATGGTGAATATTTAAAAATGCAGATTCTTCAGGCTGCAAATCCACTCACTGCTTGCCTTCTGTGCCTCCTATGCTTAGAAGGATGCCATGAAACCTTTTTACAGCATTTCCAAACAACGTACAGTGTACTAATCAAATCAAAAGAGCCTTTTTTCTGTTTGCAGAAGAAGAGCAAAGTTGGAAAGCAATGACTTTTGTGGCCAAGGTTGGAGAAGGAATGAAAACTTCATTCAGAGTTGTTCTCCTTGTAGCAAAAGTGGGTAAAAGTCACATCATATCTGAAAAGCCAACTGCCAAGTTAATGACAGGGAAGGGACAGCACAAGCTATTGGCAAAATTCTCTGGTTGAATGCCATTAGGCAATATTGTATAAAATCTACACCAGACTCTGTAGAGTTGCAGTTACTATCATGTGTGCATGCTAGGAAATATTGTGCATTATAATTGGACAAGCGACTGATGTGTAGAGCATGAATCAACTTCTGTGCAAAACTTAAATGAGAGGCAATCTTGAAGGAATCTGTCTTGTTTATTACTGAAAACCCAAGGCCTGGGCAACGAGATGCTTTACTTGATTAACGTCCATTTGTAGTAGACTGGAAAGATGTGTTGGGATAAACACGGAGGAAGCACCAGTTATAGGTGGAATAAGGAAGGGTGCTACTATATGCTTGAAGGAAATTGCACCTGAAGATGAGTCCACACATTGCTCTATTCCCAGAAGACAACAACAGCTGATTTACACCATTCACACGATTCCTTCCTTCCTTCCTTCTTTCCTGTGCCAGTGTTTTTTCAAATTTGGCAATTTGTTTTTCAGATTTGGACTTCAATTCCCAGAATTCTGGTTGAGGAATTCTGGGAGTTGAAGTCCACACATCTTAAAGTTGCCAAGTTCAAAAAACACTGGTGTAAAACATGCCTCCTTCACTTGATTCAGCTGAGAAGGAAGTTGTGAAAACTGTAACATGGTTAGATTGCAGCCTTGGAGCAATTTTTCCATGTGTTATGTGAAGAAATGAGCAGCAAATTAAAAAAATTGTTTTTCCACTTGGAAATAGAGTGACTGTGAAAGGGAAAGGCCCTCACAAGAGTTTTCAAGGTGAAGAAAGAGATCAAAATATTTTTATTACAGTAATGAGACAGATAAAGACACTTTCCATGCTTTCAAATGGCTTGCTCAAATATCATACAGTAGTAATATATTCAGTGCTCTGATCAGCCTCTACTTTCACTTTGGGTTTATAGTATCACACTTTTTAATATGCAGGACAAGATTTCAGCATTTTTCTTCAAAAGTTTGAGTTAGAATGGAAGTGGTTTATCCAACAATAATTTGATTCTTTCCCCATTCGCGATGATTTATTTCATTATTAAGTAGAAGATATCAAGGAACCTTTACAGAAACATTCAAAATTCACCTCCAGGCTGCAGGAGGACATTAAGGAACCCTTTCCAGAACAGGATGTAACTAAGTAATGGATTATGAATCCATTCACCAGTGTCTCTCAAGTTGCATCCTTTGATATTCTCACTCATAATACAGTACTGTATGCTTGTTGATTTAGCCTTGGATAGGGTACTGAAAGTCATCTTCAGTAAGAAATCCCTTCTAAATTTCTGGCTTAGCATACATGTTGAATATCCAGGATTTTTCAACACAGCTGTCAAGCACCTGCTGCCAATTCCATTATTTGTGAGTTGGGGTTTTCAAATCTAATGGAAATGAAGAATAAAAAAAAGGAATTGAGTGGATGTGAAATCTGACATAGAGTTCAAACTATCAGCTGTTAAGACAAATCTCAATCTCTTGATATGAGGTTAAGAATAATATCTCTTTGGCTGATATGAAATATTTACTACTTGAAGAGTTTTGTTAAAGAACATTTTTGACCAATAACTTTGGGCTAAGTGCTATTTTTATAACATGGCATGGAGTACGTTAAAAATTTCAAGTGTTAAATAAGTATTTGATTTATGATGGTGATGTGCCATCAAGTTAGTGTCAACGTGTAGTGACCCTGTAGAAAGATCTTCAGGAAGATCTGCCCCCATCTGGTCCTTCAGGTCCAACAGTAATATTGCTGCTGTAAGCAAGTCCATTCAGCTTGCTGCTGGTTGTTCTTTTCTTCTCTTTCCTTCACTGCTCCCAGCCTTAGAGCTTTCTCCAGAGAGCTAGGTCTTCACATAATGTGTCCAAACTATGATAGTTTGACCCTGGTCATTTGTGCCTTAAGTGACAACCCTTGGTTAATTGGATGGCTGAATCTTATTTGGACTTCCTTGAAAAAGATACATTTGCTTTTTGTCCAATCAGTTTTTCCACAGGCATTAGAATAGAAATCCCTTCACCAGCAACTATCTAAATATTAAAAGAAATGAGGGGTATTTCATATACTATTACATAGTTTAAAATATGTTTGCATATGCAGTAAGTGAAATGGCTTGAAATAAAGTTCCTATATATTTGAAAAGATGTCTTAAATCAAGCCTAACTCCTGGTGTCTACATTTTGAGAACCCACATCTCATAACCATAACTTCTTATTCTGCCATCAGGGTGGATAATGATAATAAAACTATGCTGTCTTCCTTGTCCATGTTCAGGACTGCAATGGACAGTGAAAGAGGTTTGGTGTCTGTAATGGTCTGTGAGAATAACCGCAAGACACAGGGGAAAGAGCTGTGCAAAGGGCATCTCAGCCCACAGAAGGAAAAGGGGTGTGGGCAGCATCTCAGAAGGGACCCTCCCTAATTTTTTGGAGAATAAAAGTAAAGGAGGGGTGAAGTGCTTTTGGACTGGCAAGGTTCTGTTACTGTAACCTTCCAGTAAAGCAGGGGTTCCCAAACTGGGGTGCCCATACCCCAGGGGGTATGAGATGGAATTTCAGAGGGGGCAACAATTTTATGCACTGAGTGAAAAGCTTATTTTTTTAAGTTCAATTTGTTCACCCTCATTAGAAATTAGTCTTCTTCATCTTCCAATGTGATATTACTTTTGTAGGCGGTGTGAACATTAATCAAACATTTCCTAGGGGTGTGGGCATAGAAAAGGCTAGGAACCACTGCAGTAAAGGTAGTGTTAGTACTCATGGTTTGTGTTTCTTGCATGGACTACCTTGAAGGCAGAAAGTGTCTGATTAAGTATTCTGATACATACTGTAATACTGAAGTCGGTGAGAAACATTGCCCTCAAAATAGTGGTAAGGTTCATTCAGAGAACTCTGAAAATCATTTAAAGGAATACAATGAGTTTCAAATGCCACAAGCTAAAACCAAGCATTGTCTTTACCAAAGCTTTACTCATTATTTTGGAGTGGACCCTCTGAACAATTTCTAGCCTCAAAGTCATTACAAAACTTATGGAGTAAGAAGGTTCTCAGAGTGATTATCTTTCCTTTCTGGAGGTGTTGGATTTCCAGTTCTGTTTCCTAATTACTCTGAGCGATTCTTATAAAGACCTTCCTCGTTGCTATGATGGAAATTTCCGTTACAAAAATATCTTAATTTACTTAATTTATCTTAAATTTGATTGCAGTGAGCACTCCTAATTAACCTGATTTTTTGGTGATAATCACACACAATGGAATCAAATAAAAAATCCGGGGATGGATTGACCGGCACGCAGAAAGAAGCTGCCCTACGCACTTTAATTCAGCGCACGGGATATAGTTTGATTCAGGTAGGAATTTCCCTGTCACATAAATACGACTTTTAGGTTACTACTTTGAAAGTAAAATAAGGAGATATCACTTCTCAACGGCTTTCACCAGAAGTTCTCTCCTAAGTAATATTTCTTGTTTTTTAGTGAGGACCGAATGCTACATACTCACAAGTGTCCACATGGGTCTTCCTGCCTTTAAGTAGTCACTTTTAGGAGTGCCAGTGGGTTTCTATTCTCATGATCTGGCTGAAAGAGGATGTTTCAGTGAACTGCCAATTCACACTGCAGTCCTGCATTCAACATAGCAATATGAACCAAGCATTTAGCAGAGGGATAACCATGTCACTGATGATTGCTCTCAGAGTCTCATTTTTCTAACCACCTATTCATTCTCTTGCCTTCCATGCAGATTTATGACTTTAAACTCCACAAAAAAATTCTCATGCACATTTCTCCTAAATGTACATATTTGTATGTGCATGCTAATATATTTCCTTAGACAATGTTTTTACATAATATACATACTTTTGTGTGCAGCTTCCTCTAGCGATGCATTGCAACATAAAATTATGCATTTAATTTAGCATAATGATTCAGAAAGTATATATTTGCAATTTAAACTATAAGACCATAAAATACAAAATGAACTAAATTCTTCTTCATTCTTACACAAATCCAGATGTCTTTATGTGCCCTCTTCTCATGACTAGGTAAGTTCCTCAATCACTTAAGAGGTAATCAGAGATTCTAAAATAAATCTAATGTGTTCAAGACAGAGCCAGGAACAAATAAAAAGAGGGTGAAGTTCAAGTGCAGAAAAAGATAAAACTAGATGAAGACAATTCAGTAATATGCCTAAGGATACAAGCAGTGTTGAAATTAATACAGATTCCAAATATTGTTTCTTCTCTTCCATTCAGGAAAATGGTCAACGAAAGTATGGAGGGCCACCACCAGATTGGGATGGACCACCACCAGAACGAGGCTGTGAGATTTTCATTGGAAAACTTCCGCGAGATCTCTTTGAAGATGAACTTATACCATTATGTGAAAAAGTAATAATTTAATTTAGTAGTATTGTCGAAGGCTTTCACAGCCGGCATACGAAGGCTGGTGTGGATCTTCCGGGTTGTGTGGCCGTGGTCTGGAAGTTCTGTTTCCTAACGTTTTGCCTGCATCTGTGACCGGCATCTTCAGAGTGCAGGAGCACAGACAGGAGCAGTTCTCTCTGTGCCCAGGGTGGTGTGACCCTTTTTTGGGTATTTATAGAGATCTGGAGGGGGGGGGGTATGGGGTGTTAATGAGTGGCTGCTTGCCCAGGTGTCAAGGAGATCTGTGTATCTTCCTGTGGGCCAGGCAGGGTCCCTTCTTCTATTGAGTTGTTAACGAGTGGCTGTTGAGGGTGATTAGCATGTTCATTGTGTGAGTTGTTCGCATGTCCTGGTGGCTGAGCTGAGTTCGTTGACCTTTTGCAGGCTGTATGTCTCAGGATTGGTAGCCAGGTTTTGTTGATTTTTAGACTCTCCTCTTTTTTATTGAAACTGTGCTGGTGTTTGTGAATCTCAATGGCTTCCCGGTATAGCCTGGTGTAGTGGCTGTTTGTGTTGTCCAGTATCTCTGTGTTTTCAAATAGGATTTTGTGTCCAGTGTGCCTGAGAGCATGTTCAGCTACTGCAGATTTTTCTGGTTGCTGTAGTCTGCAGTGTCTTTCGTGTTCTTTTATCCTGGTATGGATGCTGCATTTTGTGGTCCCGATGTATACTTGCCCGCAGCTGCATGGTATGCGATATACTCCTGCGGTGGTGAGGGGATCCCTTTTGTCTTTTGCTGATTTTAGCACTTGTTGTATTTTTCTGGTGGGTCTGAAGATTGTTTGGAAATTGTGTTTTTCCATCAGTTTTCCCATGTGGTCTGTGACCCCTTTGATGTAGGGCAGAAATACTTTGTTGGTGGGTGGCAAAACACGAAAGACACTGCAGACTACAGCAACCAGAAAAATCTGCAGTAGCTGAACATGCTCTCAGGCACACTGGACACAAAATCCTATTTGAAAACACAGAGATACTGGACAACACAAACAGCCACTACAGCAGGCTATACCGGGAAGCCATTGAGATTCACAAACACCAGCACAGTTTCAATAAAAAAGAGGAGAGTCTAAAAATCAACAAAACCTGGCTACCAATCCTGAGAAATACAGCCTGCAAAAGGTCAACGAACTCAGCTCAACCACCAGGACATGCGAACAACTCACACAATGAACATGCTAATCACCCTCAGCAGCCACTCGTTAACAACTCAATAGAAGAAGGGACCCTGCCTGGCCCACAGGAAGATACACAGATCTCCTTGACACCTGGGCAAGCAGCCACTCATTAACACCCCGTACCCCCCCCTCCAGATCTCTATAAATACCCAAAAAAGGGTCACACCATCCTGGGCACAGAGAGAACTGCTCCTGTCTGTGCTCCTGCACTCTGAAGATGCCGGTCACAGATGCTGGCGAAACGTTAGGAAACAGAACTTCCAGACCACGGCCACACAACCCGGAAGATCCACACCAGCCTTAATTTAGTAGGTTTTCTTTTCTCTTGCGTATACTTAAAGGAATGAAATTGTGGGCAGGGTGTATACTTCAAACAAGTAAAGTTTAATGAGTAGTTTTGTGTAGTGCCTGTGGCTGGACTTCTCAGGAGAAGTTGGAGAGCACGTGTGTGTTTCGGTGTGTCCATGGATGCAACACTTTTCTCTGGATATTTTTTTCCTAGAACAGCATTGCATGTCAGACAGAGAGTCTACCACAGTGACTCAAATGTTACATTTTCTAAAGCTCATAGTCAAACCCTTGATGGGCCTTACAGAGCACTAGGTTGCCATGTGCAAATCTTATCTTTCAATGCAACCATTCTTCACACAGTTCTTACAAATCTAAAGTCCTGCTCTGAGCTCTTTGGAAGATCTCTGTCCCTATCTCATTCAGTTTTAATAATTGCAGAGAAAATGACCCACTTTTAAATATTGACTGGAGTTAGCCAATTTGCAATTTCCAGTTAAGCATCCTGTTTTGGAACTCCATGTGTAATCTATAAAAGTGATTTTACAAGGGTTACTCAAATACCTTTGTGACTGGCTCTATCATTTCTAAGTATTGTTCAGGAGACACAACAATCTTCAAGATGACACAGGATTTAGTGCTGTTCTTAGACAAATATGTCTACTATTTTGTAACTTACTGATGTTACATACTCCCAAAGCCTTTTAGAAACTCTTTAAACAGGTTAAAGTATTACGTTAACTCACATTCATTTGGGAACTGTTAATTTATAAGCGCACAAACTAAAATGCTGTGCATCAGTGCAGAAGTAATGATTTAAATAAGGAAACATATCAGAAAGAACTAAAATAAAATCCATAATCTTCTGGATCCTTTGTAGCAGGGAGAGTAAGGTAGGTTGGTAATAGAATGAGACTAAGACTGGAAGAAAGAGATTTGAAATCCTGCTAACCCATGTACCTCCTTGAGTAAGGTTGCTATTATTTGTAAAGTTTCTGTGATGTTCACATGAGAATGCATCATTTACACCCTCTTAAACTTCATGGAGGAAGTTTGTCTTCCTTCACTAGCATCCAAGGAACTTGTTTGTTCATCCACCAAGTGATTATAATAGTCATATATGTCCTGAATTTATTAATTTTGGTACTCTTATCCTGTGTGACATTTCTCAGATAATTACCTTACATAGGAATAAGATATATAAATAAGTTTCCTTGGACCCTGACAAATGGATGTCTTTAAGCCTCACTTTTCAGGGTGAGGTAAATGCTGTCAGAATGGAAGTAATTCCTAAGAAACTTGATATTTGGTGTGGAATTCTTATATACATATCTAGAAAAATGTTTTCAAAAACTCAATACATTGCTCCATAAATTTCTATGGGAGAGGTTCTTCAATTCCAAGAAGACACTGATATTCCTTTTTTTTTCCCTTCGATGTTTCTCCTATCACTTTAAAGGTAACACACTTAAAAACTAAAGACTGAAGATCTTTTACTAAAGCTCAGTGTATTTTACAAGTTGAACCTATGAGGCAATACCCTTGTTTCAACAGAATGTATTCCAAGCATATATAGGACTTGCAATTATGCCCTATTATATATTTAATTTGCAATTAGTGACCTGTTTGTTTACAAATATTTCCTTGTTTGGCATATCTATTTTTTTTAAATTAGAGTATTGATTCTTTCATGAATAAAAAAGTATGTGACTATAGAGTCTTCTTGGAATCGTGAGCTTTCAGAATGTCTTCTTCACAAAACTTACCACTACTCCATTAGTAGATTTGTTACTATTCCATTTCCAATCACTCCTTGGATATGAGTGTCTCATATATGATAATTGGGATCATCCCTTGTCATTTCCCGCAACTGGTTTCAATGCTATAGGCTCTGAATTCATGCACTCTTAAAACTCTGTCCTGAAAGAACATTCTTACAACTTTTATTCCCACTGCTGCTGTGATTCGCATCAGTAAAATTATTTGTGACAGCGACACCTACAAAGTGAGCTCTGATGTCAGGGGTCAAAAGGAAGAAGAAAAAAAGACAAAAATATTAAGTGATCATGGGTCTATGGAACAAAGATGACAAGCCCTTGATAACTGTGCAATATACTTTCTATTGAACAGCATGGCTGTTGACTGAGTCTGCAGTCTGTGAGAGAAACAGAGAATGAGATCTGGATGTTATAGCAGTATCATATAACAAAACAGCTATTTACATTATCCCACTGCCCTACTTAATGGAATCAAAATAGCAGCACTAACCCATAGGAACAGATTCACAAGGTGGGGGAAACTTAATAAAAAAATTAGGCCCCCTTCCAAAGAATGAGCTAAAATAAAAGCAGACTGTGGTGGGCCAAGCACCTCAGCAAGCATGGAATTCCAGCTTAATGTTGTTTGGGAACAAAATGGAAAACTGGGTGGGAAAGGAAATTGGAGTAGACCAACAGGAGTACTAAGCAGAAACACTGCAATTGGATCATTTTGTCACAGGGACCATGTGTCTAACTGCATTTTAATGTCTGGAGCTACCTTCCACACTCCAGCACATGGAATGATGTCCATAATTTGTAGCTAATAATTGCGTCAGGTTTATTACTGGAATTGATGGGAGTATATCTGGGGGTGGTCACTGGAGATGGTTGATCAGGATTACTGTATTTTCTGCTATTACTAGAGTTTTGCTCTTATCAAAACTCTGGCTGTCTTTAGGATTGGAAGTATTCATAATCCCTGAAAAGAAGAGTTACTTAGCGCTGCCAGATCTGAGCTGCAATTATCTCCATGACCATTAGATGATAGCAAAATGTTAGAGTTTTCCATCTACTTGGTGCCATCTAGGGATTGTTTAGACTTAGGCAGCCTGGATTTGGTAGACCTAAGTAACTACCAAAAGTATAAGCAAAGGCTTGTACCACAAACAACAAAACCCACGCACTTAGTGGTGATGGGTAGAAGGTTAGCCTGCATATATTGAGGAGCAGAAGGCATCCAGTCAGGTCCATCCTTTTGGCTGAGGCAAAAATCTGACAGGCCAAAACTTTGTAACCTGTTAGATAAATTTGCTATCTGTCTCTTTTGTCATTCCTATAGAACAGTTTTCCCCATGTATTGAACTTCCACTCTGATAATCCTAACCACCATGGCCACTAGCCCCTGATGCCTGGGGAATATGGGAGCTGAAGTCAAACACAACTGGAAGACAGCAATTCTGAAAAAATTACTCTTCAAAGTTTCCTCAGTCTCCTAGCATAGTCTATGAAAGCAGCCTCCTGTTTATTTATTTTACTTAGGCTTACATGCCACTTCATTCACAACCAACCTTAAGTGGACTACCCCATTTAACTATTTCCCCAGCTTTCAGTTATTTATGAGGAAATACCAAAAGATCTCATGTTTATACTGAATTGACTGTGGAGCTATTTTTCTGCCATTTTTGTCCTGCAGTATTTTTCTTAATGCAAACAATTTACTATAACAATATTACCATAAATTTTATAGTACATTTATAATGTATTAATTTAGTATGAATTTTATTAATTTATTTTTTATTAAAAATTAAATTAAAAACAACAATAAACATATCCGTACATGATAGTATGACTTACATTTAGATCAGTGTTTTTTAAACTGTAGTCCTAGGACCCCTCTGAGTCCCACAAGACCCTCTCAGGGGCCCTCAAAATTAAAATTATTTGCCAGCCTATATTGAAAAATAACACAATATTAAAATCCTATCAATCAAAATGATTAGCCAGTCTATACTGAAAAATAATACAATATTAAAATCCTATCAATCACGAGAAGCAGTAGTGGCAGCAAATGTGTCAATTTTAATTTTTAATGTGGTAAATATCGATAAATAAAACCCATACAAATGTTCTTTCATAATTTTTAAAAGTGGGAATGGGCCCTGAGAGAAAAAAAATTAAGAAACAGTGATTTAGGTGACTGAATTCAAAGATTCCTGAGGCAAGACATACAATTGTGACTGGAATGTGTTAATAGAAGTTATTGCAAACCTCCTGGAGCTTCAACATACACCTCTTCTGTTTTTTTCAATTTTACACGTGGGTCAGAAAACAAATCTCAGATAAAGTGTGCCCCAAGGTAACCTGTCCTGAAATGAAACAGGCATGCAGTCAGAATGGTGAGGACCACAGGATTTGACCAAAGAGCTCTATGGTGTAGATAACAATTCCTTTTCTAAGAAAGCTTATGGAACTTTGTGTTTGACTGTTCCAGATTGGTAAAATCTACGAGATGAGGATGATGATGGATTTCAATGGAAATAACAGGGGATATGCTTTTGTAACGTTCTGCAACAAACAAGAGGCAAAGAATGCAATCAGGCAGCTGAACAATTATGAAATTCGGTGAGCTGAGTTTGCTTATTTTTATTTAATGGATTTGTATTCTGTCTTCAAGGACACTTAAAATCTAACGGATACCATAGAAGTCACTCTCTGAAAACAAAACAACACAAAATAAAACAACATCTGTCACAAAACTGCCTGATGAAACGAGACCATATTTTTCTTCAAGCAGGACTATTACTGTAGTCTGATACCTTCCTGATGATTTAGTCTACAACTTGCTGCTGAGGATGACAAAAATACAAGACATTTCGAGAATTTCAAGTTGGGACAGGCCATCCTATGAAAACAGCAGCGGGAGCTAGTATTCAATTCACTTGTTTTCCCCTCATTCCTGTTTCTTCTCAGTGATTTATTCTTTTCCCACAAAAAAGGAAGAGTTGACATTACACACCTAAGGCTGAAACCAAGTTTAAATATGAGTTTGTTTCCCTTATACCACAGCAGTTTTCATATTAACTGATTCATGAGAATCATACAACCTATATTAAAATCACAGTGTTATTAGCTAAGCCACCCCATAGCTTTATGTCCAAAACAACATACAACATAACAAGTTTACAGTAAGGATCCATAAGTGGAAATCTTCAGTTCAAATCCTGAGGTCTACAGATTTCAAGTACAAGAAAATTATATGCATGCAGGTGGGGAGCGCTAATATTTGTGAGAAAGGGATTTTAAGAAGCCAAGGATAGAAACTGACCTCAAAGTGAAGACTATTTTCAGACTTAGCATTTAACATTTTGTTGCCCTACCTAGTTTTAATAATTTTAGAGAGGGCAAGTTCTCCCTGAAGAGGGTAAATCTCGCATTTACAACCTTCTTATGTTCCCTACCATTTCTTCCATCTTTTTTTTTTTTTTACACAAGAAATATATTTAAAGAGAGAAGACAGAATGTTGTAGTTATGCAATATTTTGTGACAGCACTAGGAGCCCTCAATCTAGAAGTACTCTTAATTTAACAAAGGGGGAGTAAAATAAGTTTCTGTGTAAAGCTTTCTCCTATCATCTACCCAGGGATTATTTGTGTGAATTAGTTTTCATTAGGCTGGCGCTAAAATAACTTTTTCTCCCACAAAATCTGCACTGTATTGTTAATGAAACTTTTAGTAATTTACTGATTATTTGGTCATTCTTGTTGCTCACACCATTTGACAGAACAATGTAGGCTCTAAATCGTATTCCCAACCAAGATTTTCCAAAGAGTTCAGTCTGTTTTACCCCCTCCATGGAATTATTTTTTCACACAGGGATGGTCGGTTACTCGGGGTTTGTGCCAGTGTGGACAACTGCCGCTTATTTGTAGGAGGCATTCCGAAAGCCAAGAAAAGGGAAGAAATTTTAACCGAGATGCGGAAAGTGACAGAAGGTGTAGTTGATGTCATTGTGTACCCCAGCGCAGCTGATAAAGCAAAAAACCGAGGGTTTGCTTTTGTGGAATATGGAAGCCATCGAGCAGCAGCCATGGCAAGACGAAAACTGCTGCCAGGTAGTGCTAAAAGATGCCCTAATATGTGGCCAAAGCAACCTCAAGCTACAATCGGGGGGGGGGGGGGGGTTCAAGAAAAAGCAGCAAATTGCTATTTATTGACTTTGCTAAAAGGCCTTCTGACTTATCCCCATAGCTTGTATTCACTTAAAAAAAAAAAAAGCAAAAACCCAAAGATTGATCTCTAGTTCAGTGCAGTAGCACTTGATGTAATTCCTAGTGCTTTTGACAAGTTTCATGCAAGAAACATGAGCCTGAGGTCGAAGAGTTATCCTGCCCTCTCTTATCTCCCTTCTCAGCATGCACAACTCTCCAGGCTAGCCAAATTATTTTGGCACCTGAGGCAAAAAAAAAAAAAATCCCCTGCTTTGAATAGTGGAAAACTTTTGTCTGTCCATCCCTCTTTTCAACGTGGCTTGGCAGCCTGCTAGCTGTTTTGTATCTCTGGCTGCAGCTAAGGAAGGGTATAAAGTTTGCCTGGTTTTTATGCGAGCAGAGAGGTTTCCCTAGAATAGACATTAAGGGCAGGACAAGCACTGTTAAGAAACTAAAAAGTTTGGGTTTACTCTGCACCAGCGTTTCTTAGACTTGGCAACTTGAAGATGTGTGGACTCCAACTCCCAGAATTCCCCAGCCAGCATGCTTCAAGTTGACAAGGTTGAGAAACACTGCTCAACCCAGTAAACTGGGGCAGGCATTTAGAGGATCAAGAGCAACAAACAGCTTCCTGATACTTTGGAAGTCCCCAGGAGGACTTCCAGGAACTACCAGATGGAAAAGGGGTTAATTAATAGAAGAGAATATGTGTAGCTCAGGATTGAATTGTGGAGTCCTTGGGGTTCTCTGAGCTTGGTTGTTTTCTTGCAAACATTTTGTTACCCGGATAGGTAACATTTTCGAGCTAGCACTGAAGATGTTACCTAGCCGGGTAACGAAACGTTTGCAAGAGAACAACCAAACTCAGAGAACCCCAAGGACTCCACAGGGGTTAATTTTTCAGTCTGTTTATGTTGTTGTTGTTGTTGTCACTGGTGGGGGATGAGAACCATTGTTGGAGCCTCTTTGAGGCCAACTGGTCCCATCCAATCTTTAAAACACCTAGCCCTCCTAACAGCCTGAAATCATCTTGTCAAAATTCACCCCCATTTTTCCACTGAATTTTGGTGTCTCAGGGGGCAGAGCTGCATGCTAAAATCTGATTCAAGGAAACCACACTCTCCTTCATGTGGATGTTGATATTATGTATGATTCACATGTCACATCATGTGACATGTGAAGCTAATTATAATATCAACACAGTAACAAAAATCCAGTTCCCAAGTTTTTCTAAGATGAAGGAATCACAGTAGCAAAACTGTTTCAAACTATATTATAGACTCCAGGAGGACTCGAATTAATAGTTAAACTATAAACTATAGGAAATGTAAAATTTTTCCTAATTTGCTTCTTCCGTGGCCTTTACAGTCAACAATATCTTTTACAATAGCATAAATTCAATATTCCAATACATCTCTATAACAAAAAACTTACATCTTCCAATAAAGATGCCTTCACTTTTTATATTTATTTTAATTCCAATTATTTTGCAGGACGGATACAATTATGGGGACATCCAATTGCTGTAGATTGGGCAGAACCAGAAGTTGAGGTTGATGAAGATACAATGTCATCAGTTAAAATCCTCTATGTGCGAAATCTTATGTTATCTACTACTGAAGAAACAATTGAAAAAGAATTCAACAACATTAAGCCAGGTAAAAAAAAAAAAAGCTCAGTCAATATTTTAGTAAGCTAGAAAGTTTAATAAACAATGTGCATTTATCTGGAAAAGCAGTAATTCTAGTTGAAGTATTTTGAATTTGTATGAATGTCAAAAAACTAAAAGCAAGTCAAAGGGCTATTTTATTTTCCATGAACAATATTTGTTCAAATAAATTATACCTTCAGTTGCCCATGCTGACTGTGGCTGATAGTCCAACACATCTGGACTGGGACAGGCTCAGAATGGAGTTAACTGTTTAAAATTGAATCTGATCTAAAACAGCACTAATGTTTGCCCAAATGAACATCACTACCAATTTTTAAATGGTGCATTCCAGAACTCTTGAATAAACCTGTTCTTTAAGATTCACAAACCATAATTTTGCTGTGCAAAACTGAAGTTCATTAACCAGCCACAGCACCAAGCAAATAATGAGTGTGACTCCCCCATTCAAAACCCCACTCCCTTGGAGATGCCAACCACACAAAATCTCTCAGTCTAACCTACCTCACAGGCATGTTGAATGCATAAAGAACCCAGTGCATTGTTTTGAGTTTCCTGGAAGAACTGTAGATAATCAAGCTGTCAATCAATAAGCATCCTGATGTAAATTCCCAAAATCCTTAACAATCATGGCCAGAGTCATGCTGTAGAAAATCTGCTGTCCCAACATAGCCCAGAGTTGTTTATCTGGAGGGTTGTAAATTGGTGAATGCTCACATCTGTACATGCTTAGCCACCAGCTCATATTTTGACACTTTGGCCACAATTCTCTCCCAGTTGGGTTAGAAGGAGAAACTCTTAAAGGACAAGCAGCAATAGAAATATGATTTTGAAAGTATATCCTTGCATTATTTTGTTCAGGGGACTTCCTGAAAATGTGCAGTGGTAGGTCCCACTAGCTAGGTGAGTGTAGCTCCTCGCTGACTGAACTGTAGCATAGCCAGAGGCATGCAACTGCAAGCAGTTTGGAAATCTCCTTGTGCTAGAGGTATGCATAGATGGTCAAATGCAATTTCAAACAACAAGTGCATTTTTTATTAATCAAATTTATATGGCTGCTCATATATCCAGTGAAACCCTGGGTAGTGAACAAAATAAAAACAACCAATCCATAAGACCCCTCAAAAGAAACCCAAAAAGCCTCCCCCCCCCCCCAATCTCAGATCACATACAAAGTGCATACACCCATACCACAACCTCCATAACCAACATCCTGGCATCAGTACCTGAGGGAGGATCCAGATCTTCATGGCCTTCCCAAAGGCCAGCAGGGCTGGGGCCTCTGTACTTCTGGAGGGCAAGTGCCATGACAGAGAAGGCACACTTCCTGGGACTCATCAGGTGACACTGCTTCGCTAGGGGGACCTGGAGAATGCCACATCTAGAGGGATGGGCAGAGACATTGTTCCTGTGGCACATTCCAGCCCTTCAAACTCACTCCCAGGCCCCAGTTGGCAGACTTTCAAGGCTCTGGGTTGTCAGCTGCTGCTGCTGCTGAATGCCACGTCAGTTTGTAATAAGGCCACCCTCATCCATGATTTGATAATGGATGAGAAAATTGACCTGGCATGTATTACTGAGACCTGACTGGGAGAGAAGGGGGAGTGCCACTTTCTGAGATATACACAGCTAGGTTCCAGGTGTGGCACCAGCCAAGACCCCAGGATAGGTGCGGTGGGATGGCAGTGTTCATCTGAGACTCATGGGAGGCATCCAGGGGTACTGCTCCTCAGATTGGTTGGTTTGAGACTTAAGTTGGGCTCTAAGAGGGATCAGTTAGGACTGTTGCTATTGTACCAGCCTCCCTGCTGTGTAGCAACATCCCTGCTTGAGCTTCTTGACTTTGTGGCCGGGTTGGCGGTGGAGTTCCCCAGGCTTAAGGTCTTGGGTGACTTTAACTTGCCTTCCCTGGGCATGGGGTTGGAGACAGCTTGAAAATTCATGGCTATCATGGCAGCCATGGGCCTATCCCAAGTCATCCAGGGACCGACACATAATAGCGGTCATACACCTGCCCTGGTTTTCTGGCGTAGCAGTGGCAAGTTGTTCTGAAATTGGGGGAGATACTGGTTGGTCTCCTCTCATGGTCAGATCACTCCCTGGTGAGCCTCCAGTTCTCTGGTGCCACTCCCCTCCACAGGCGACTGATGGACCCAATCGGGTTTCAGAAGGAGCTTGTTGTTTTTCCGGGAAGTCTGCTTCATGGTCCAACAGAGGCCTCTTTGGGGAAGGTTGTGGAGAAAGTGTTTGTGTCGCAGCTGCAGAGGACCCTGGATGAAGCAGATTACCTGGACCCTTTTCAGTCAAGGCTCAGTCCGGGTTATGGGACTGAGACATCCTTGATTGTGCTCTTAGATGACCTCTGGCGAGAGTGGGATGGGGGTTATGCGAACATCCTTGCTTCTCTTGACCTCTCAGTGGTATCAACCCCTTCAATACCATCGATCATGATATTCTTCTGGACCAGCTTCGGGAGTTGGGGGTGGGCGGCACTGTGTTGTGCTAGTTCTCCTCCTTCCTCCAGGGTCCATACCTGTCGGTGTTGATGGGGGAGAGAGATCCAGCCTGTGCCCCCTACTTTGTGGGGTACCTCAGGGCTTGGTTCTCTCTCCTCTCCTATTTAACATCTACATGAGACCACTGGGTGAAGTGATCCGATGGTTTGAGGTGAGGTATCATCAATATGCTGATGATACCCAGCTTTATATCTCCACCCCAGGCTGCCTGACAGATGCCATGGATGTCCTGTCCCAGTGCCTGGAGGCTGTAAGGGTCTGGATGGGGTGCAATGGGCTTCGACTCAACCCAAGCAAGACTGAGTGGCTTTGGGCATTTGGGCCTTCTGGTGACAAGGTTTTTCCACCGTTGGTCCTGGATGGGGTAGCACTCTTAGACTCATGGCTCCTGCTAGAAGAGCAGGTGGCAACCATGGCTAGGAAGACTTTGCACACCTTCGTGTTGTGTGCCAGTTGTGCCCATTCCTGGACCAGGAGGCTCTGCTTACTGTCACTCATGCCCTTGTGACCTCCCATTCAATCTACTGCAAGGCACTCTACATGGGACTGCCCTTGAAGAGCATTTGGAAGTTTCGACTGGTGCAGAATGTGACTGTGTGGGTAGTAAATGGTGTCAGATATTCAACACATGTAACACCACAGCTACATGAGCTGCATTGGTTGCCAGTGTGCTTCTGAGTGCAATTCAAGGCGCTGGTTGTCACCTTTAAAACCCTGCATGGCTTGGGACTGGGTTACCTAAGGGACTGTCTTTTTCCAGTTATTTCTACCCATCCAATTTGGTCCAGCAGGTTGGGCATGCTACAGGTCCCGTCAGCCAAGGAATGCCAGCTGGTAGGGACTAGGAGATGTGACTTCTCTCTCGTAACCCCTACCCTCTGGAACATTCTCCCTCCAGAGGCTAGGATGACCTTGACCCTATTGGCCTTTTGTAAGGCTGTGAAGACCTGGTTATGTGCCCAGGCCTGGGGCCCCGAGTGTGTTAAGGGCCCCGTTCCTTGGCTATATTGACATCTATGGCAATAGTTTTACTTGGCAACCATATTTATTTCTTTTGTATTGTTTTAATTGTTTTATGTTTTCGTGATTGTACGCTGCCCAGAGTTGCTTGTTGAGATGGGTGGCTGTGGAAATTAAATAAATAAATAAGTGGTCCCTCAAGTTACTTGGCTCCATGCCATGTAGGCTTCAGAGCTGACAATGCACATCTTGAATTGCATCTAGAGGGAGTTCAGCTCACATGGCAGCAATGTTCCATGAGTGAACTATGGTGTGCTCAATACTGCATATGCTGTTGCATTCTGGACCTGTTAAGTCTTCCAAATGCTCTTCAAGGTCACCCCTACGTAGAGTGTGTTCCAATAATACAATTGGGAGGTGATTAAGGCATGAATGGTTGTGAGTATCACCTCCCAACCTAGGAACGGGTGTAACTGGTGCACAAAATGTGCAAAAGTTCTCTTGGCCATGGCTGCCACTTGCTCTCTGAGCAGGAGCTGCAAGTTCAGGTGGCTCCCCATATTGTACCAACTCTGCCTTGGAAGTGTAACCCTATTCAGAGTTAATGATGGGAAACCCCTGAAACACAACCGCTAAGTCTTTGTGGGGTTTGAGCTAAAGCTTCTCCTTCCCCATCCAGATCAATGTAGCCTCCTGGCACTAGGAAAGCACCTTGATAGCATCACTTGGACAGGATGGAGCAGAGATGTGCAACTGAGTAACATCAGCATACTCATGATATTTATCCCTATGCTGATGGGTAAACTCACCCTGTGGTTTCATGTAGATGTTAAATAGAAGCAGGGAGTTGAGCTGAGTTGAGCCCTGTGGCAAAGATCCTTTCCCCCTACCAACACCAACTGGAACTGGCCTCAGAGGGAGGGGAAGAACCACTGAAGAACAGTGTCTCTCATTCCTAGCCAGTCCAAAAGGATAACATGATTGATGATATTGAAAGCCACCGAGAGATCATGGACAGCCGGGGCTACCCACATCCTGGAACCATCAGAGATTGTCTGCATGTGCTTGGTGCCATATCCAGCCTGAACCCCAGATAATCCCAGCTTCTTCCAGAGCCCTCTGGAGCTGGAGATTTACCACCTTCTCAACAACCTTCCCCCAAAAAGGAAGATTGGAGATTGGATGAAAATTGTGTAGTACAGTTCAATCATGACCTCTTGAGGAGGGGTGGAGCACTGCTTCCTTTAAGGCAGGCTAGATCACCCCTTCTGCAAGAAGGCATTTACTGCTGCTTGAACCCAACTACATGTCATCTCCCAGGAGACCCTAACCAGCCAGGAGGAACATGGATCTAACACACAGGACTTATGATCCCAAGAATCCTGTCCATTTCCTCAGGAGTAATCAGATTGAATTTGGCCCAGATAATTGAACAAGACTGGGCCCCAATTATCTCCATGAGACCAACACAACTGGAATTTAACTGAGCAGATCTAAGTGACTTTGTCTGAGAGATGCTCAGCATTATCTTCACAACAGCCCTTCAAAGGATCCCCTGAAACTTGCTTACCCAGAAGGGACAAGTCACCCTAAACAGGATTGCAAGGCAGTTATCCGCAGATGTACTAAGGGCAGAGAAATAACTTGTGTTTGAAGGGGTGAGGTGTGCTGTCACTGAGAGGGATTTGGGGCTTCCCCTTTCTTCTAGCTCTTAACAACATGCTGGCATGATTAACTAAATCATTTCCAAATGATGAGTTTGTAAAGCAATGAGGTTTGTCAGTGTGGCCTGCACAGAAACACGGGTAATACAGGCAGGTGGGTTGTTTTGTTTTTGTTTTTCTGGTGAAGAAGTGGATGCAAGTTGTGTTCAGGTATAGTCCTGAGGGGTGGATCAAGGTACTTTCTTACTAACTGGCAAGCAAACTCTGATTCACTAACAGTTATCTCTGCTCAGCTGTTGGCTAGAAAGTGCAAGTGCTGACTAAGGACTTATTTACATAACCTCCTTGCCTGGTGCAACGATGCCCCAGAAATCTTTTTATGATCACATGTCATGTACCCCCTCCTGTATCTCAATGATACAAGGATGAGTTTAGGTGGTCTGGTACTCAAGCAGTGTTTCCCATCTTTCATGGTTTGAGTCACTCCTTGCAGACAACATGGAAAACTTTCCCATGACATTTTCTGGATCAGTGATCTGATGTTAATGATTCTGCCATTGTAGTGTTGGTCAATTCCCTTCCTTCTGTCAACCAGAAGAGGAGCAGTGGTTGAGCCATGGAAGAGCATGGCTTTCTCAGGCTGTACTTGTGCCAGTTTTGGTCAGCCTCACAGGGCCCCTCTGGAGCCCAGGAAGTCATGAGAACTAAGGGGGATTATGTGCAGACCACTGTTCTCAGCTGTCAATTTATCCTTGGACACTGGGGTTAAATGTTGTGGTTTTCATGCTTTTAATCCACACAGGTGAATCTTCCCAGAGTCACCTGTATGGGATGGGTATCCAGGAGGGAGGGAGGGAGGAAGGAGAGAGCAGGGTTTTCCTGTCATGGAAGCAACCACTGCTAAGGTTGATCAGTCAGTCTAAATGTTAAAAGTATAACAACATTCCAACCTGAACTGGGAATCTTAAACTCTTTTAAGCAGTGAAGGGAAGAGGAGCAGAGAAGGCAAAAGGCCCATGCTGGGTAGGGAGTAAGCAAGCATTGTTTATTTATCCGTTAGGTTTTTATCCCATCTTTATGTTTGGTCAACTCAAGGCAGCATACCTACTTAATGCTCCCATCTTAATGTTTTCCCCACCACAACAATGGTGTGAGGTGAGCTGGACTGAGAGAGAGTGACTGGCCCAAAGTCAGCCAGCCAGCTTCTGAGGCTAAGGGAGGACTAGACCAAACAGTCTCCTGGTTTCTAGCCCAGCACCTTAGCCACTCCACCAAGGTGGCTTGTTTAGAAGACAAGGAATCCTATCACATCTTTCCTTTTCCTTGCTCCTCAACAAGTAAGGAGAGGGTTGGGTCTGGGGAGTCTTCTCTACACGGCACCTGTAGTCAGAGACGATGTTGTGTGCTGCTTTTTCAGGGAAGAACAAAAAGCAGGGTCTTCTTATATTGAAAGCACTTTTCCTCCCGTCCCAGAAGAACCCATCCCTGTCCAGAATGTAACACATCCTACTTTATGTGCTGGCTGCAGGAATGTAGTAAAAGCACTCCTCCCGGGGTGATGGGAGGAAAGCCCATCTCTGGAAGTATTTAGATGAGCCCAAACAGGTGGTCTTCTCTGATTCTAGACTCACAGATACATTTCTGAGCTCAGAGCACTCAGCACAGATCCAAATAGATCTGAAAATAGTTAAAATAGCCTGGATCAGCCTCAGGTATATTTTAAACAGAAGAGAAATACGTCAGAAAGGATGGTCATCTTGAAAAGACCTAGTGTATTGGAATGGTGTTTGCTCCTGAAAAAAAAGAAGTGCTGATCCACGATCACACGCTTCAGGCCCTGTTGAAAGTGAGTCTTTCCTTTAGCATCTTTTGCTTCTTCCAATGTGACTGTGTTTGTGTTTGAAGCTGCTCCCCCAGAATAACTTCTCTCTGTATAGCAACTTAATTATGAGGTCCTGCATTCACTCTCAGAGCTTTGAAGCAGAGGTTGAAAGTGTTCTGTCAACAGGCCCATATAATGTTGTGAATTCAACAACATCAAGTAGGGAATTGTCTTGTATTCACACACTTGAAGAATACCAACAACTTCTCAGCGGTTAAGAGTATTTGGAATGTTTAAGGTCAGATGCCAATACTTTGCAAGCATTTCTTAATGAATTGCTGGCATGAGAGGTCTTTCAATTTACAGTAGGCAATAATGGGAGATACGAGAAAGATGCCAGGTTTTTGCTGGCAGACATAAATTGCCTGCAAATTGGTTGTTGCTCAAAAGATGAAAAGAAAAAGTAACAGAATAAACCAGCAATTATAAGGTAGTTATGTTGGGTGATTTTTGCTCATCCCTCTGACCATTGTTATATAGGGTTCAGATCTATGCACCATGCTGTTTAACATCTAGAGGAACTACTGAAGCAATCTCAGATCAAGATTTAAACTTCATTGCCATCAATATATGGACTGCATCCAGTTCTACCTCTCCTGTCCATCATGTGCCAGGGAAGCTTTGATATTTCTAAACCACCTAAGAAATCAATAAAGTTTTCCTACTACTCAAGTTTCTCTCAAATAAATGGCTCCTAGGCTATCAGAAAGCTGTAATGTATAACTACAGTAGTCCTTCTTTCCCTCTTCAATGGATTTTTTTCCTGGAAAGAAAAATAACCAAAAAGCAATGGGAAAACAAAGGGAGACGAATTCCAAATGGAACAGTGTCTGGGCCCCTAATATTGTGTGAATGAGACATAACCATCACACATCCTAATAGCCACAACGTTGCTTTATGGTAATGATCTGTATTAGGCTTTAGCGTTGTTCCCTAATGCATAATCTCTTGGGGAAAAGAGATTATCACCCCCATAGTTTCTGATTTTGTTTTAGCACATTTATTTATTCAACTAAAATATTCACATGTCACCTCTCATCATAAAACTACAAAAATAATGAACAACACTGTAAAAGAATTTTGAGTTAAAATTATTTTACTCCATTTGAAAGGCAAATATTAGGAGAGGTACTATATGGAAACGCTAATAAAATACACCATTGCTGAATTATAGCACATGAAGGCAGGTCAGTCCATAAAACAGGTGCCACTAGAGAGAAGGCCCTGCTTCCATGTCATCACCCCAGCAGCAATCTGCTGGCTACAACTTGAAGAGCAGCATCTCCCTGCCACTGATGACAATAACACCCAGGGAATGGTATAACCTGAGATCTATTTGCTTTTACACTGTTTACCTACTGCCTTTTTGTAAATTATTGGGGGGGGGTGGGTTGTAACTTATTTTCCTAATTTTATAAGCCTCATTAAACCAATTTTTTAAATATATTAAATAGATCTACTAAAAACCAAATTAACCTACTTGGTGCATGGATGAAACCTAAATTCCTCTGGGGGACAAGGCCAGTACTCCAACTGGCATTTTAAAAGACTATAATCTCCAAAATCATTTCATTAAACCATGTGATAAAATATTGATCAGTGGCCAACAGTTATACTTGGTCATTAAAACTGAGCACAGCTGTTTGCTGAAACAAATTCAGACTACAAATTCTCCGGTAACATCACAGTCCCAGAAACTTGAATAGAGAAGCAGAAATACAAGAGGAGCCTTAATACTTTGTTTTAGAAAGCTACGCACTTGACTAAATGTACAGCTTCTCTCAAAAGATTTTGGTTTTACCTCTAGATTTCCTGGAGATATACAGTATGTACAATTATTCAGTGTAAAATGGTTATTTATATGGCTTGATAACCTCCTTTAATCCTCAGGATTTAATAGTAAACTCTACTTCAGCACATATTTAGTTCTGGGCTGGTATCAAGATGTTGACATCATTACGCATCCGTTGAGGCCACTTCTCAGCACACTTCTGCAAAGCTTGGAGTCCTCATGCCATGTATCTTTTCTTTTTATCCTACAATGGGGTATACTGTTAAAATGTTTATCAGTTACATAGAATGTGAATATTTTTTTACATTAAGCCCCGGCTTTCCTTAAGTCTCAAATCACTGAGAATCACCGAAACCAGTGTAGGCATCCAGAGCTTGTCCCCACAAGCATCCCACAGAATCCAAACTTCAGAATGGTCAAGGCTGAACATTTTTGACCAGGAAATTTGTTTTGGAGATGCTAGAAGCCTTTTAAGACTTGCAAAGGTTTAAGGCATCAGAAACGCCGTTTAACATCCTCAGTCCCCTTAAAATGGCATTGTTTATTCATTTAGAGGGAGATGTTTAAGGGGAAAAACAATCCCTGTTGGAAATTTTCATTTTTAACACACACGCCAAAGCTAAAAAGAAAAAAAATGAAAAACGAGGACAAACATTTGCACTCAGACTACTCCAGTTATGCCACAACCCCATGGGCAATTTTTCCTGGGTTCATAGGAAAAAAGAGGAAGTGTGATTTCCAGAAGGAAAAAGGTTGCCCATCTGTGCCATGTACAGGAATTGCTTAATATGATGCCATGATGCTTCTTGCTATGCAGAATAGGATATATAGAAGGATTCCTTACTGGATGCAGCAACTGCTAAATATACCAAGGGGGGGAAAAAGCACAAAACCTCTAAACTACTAGACATTCAAACACAGCAATTATGGTTCTTGGTTTATATTGCCAGGATTTAATCATATGCAGTAGAAAAATCATAATTTAAAATTAAAGTGCAAAGTCCAAACTCAAAGACAGAGCATAAGTGCATGCTTTTTACTACAGCAATATACATGACGGATCTCTCCTCCAAATCTCTTCTACAGGTTCAGTGGAACGTGTGAAGAAAATTAGAGACTACGCATTTGTGCACTTTAATAACCGAGAAGATGCTGTGGAAGCCATGAAAGTCTTAAATGGGAAGGTAATGATGGATTAGTTCTGCAGTTGCTGGAAGGCACCAACAGAGTTGCATGCATGTTGCATAATATGGTTCATAATGTTGGTTCTAGTACTGGTAATTCTGCTGGTGGGTTAGGGTGGGGGTGTGTATACATCAAATAATGTGCACAATAAAAGGCTTGGCGGAGAGTTTGATGCGAATGGCTTCATTTTGCACTCCAGCAATTTTTATGCCATGAAATATGTGGTTCGTTGTTGTTTAGATTTTGAGATGCCTGACAGACCATTAGAGTAAACCAAAAGCAACTTTATTATTTATAATCCTATAAATGTTCAACTAACAAAATACCAGTCTAAACTAGTCCATTTCAAATCTGTGCAATTTGTTTTCAGAAATACCAGGTAAGCAGAGTGTGTATGTGTGTGTGTGCGTGCATTATGATGCACCTCTCCTGCTGTTCTTCAAACACCTCTGCAAGCCTTGCCCCACTTATATAGACAATCTTCATATCAGGGGTACCAAGAATGTATGCCAGTAAATCCAAATTTATCTATTCAAAGAGAGATTTCCAAAAACAATAATTCTGTCTGCACATATATGCTGTTACACGGAGGCATATCCAACTGTTTTCTGCATATGAACAAGATGGAAAATGTAACAGGATCTCCATAGATGACCTCAAATTATGAGGAGCTGAGTTACACACCAGAGGAGGCATTTCTTTAACTCCTGTTGGCTCCATTGGTATATGTGGGCATGTATGAGTTACTATCTACTATTATATAAATTATTTTTATGCATCCTATATCTCATACTTCTTCTTTGTATTTCCTTTTTGTCTTCAAGGTGTTGGATGGCTCTCCCATTGAAGTCACATTAGCAAAGCCAGTTGACAAAGACAGTTATGTTAGATACACCAGAGGTACAGGAGGACGAGGAACAGCATTGCCAGAATTTACCTACACATTTGGCCATGTCTATGATCCTGCCACAGCTTACCTAGGAGCTCCAGTTTTCTATGCACCACAAGCCTATGCTGCTATTCCCAACCTTCATTTTCCTGCTACTAAAGGCCACCTCACCAACAGAGGCATTATTAGGCCTTCGTCCATTAGAGGTAATTCTATTGAGCAATGCAGAATGTGTCAGTGTTGTTATTTGGTTGAACTGTCCTTCAGTTTTCTCTTTTGACAGGTCTGTTCTGCTATGGGATGGTTCACCTTAATAAACACCCATGTTCTCTCATTTATACATGCACACCCATTTTAATTAAAGATCTTAATGAACTCTGCATTGACCTTCAAAATAAAATTAGCCCCCCTAGTTGACATGTATGGAGATGAAATAGATGATCCATAGAATCTTAGGTGATGTGATGTATCAGCTTTCTCCAATCTGGTATATTTAAACTATGTTAGAGTATATCTCTCAGGATTTCCAGTCAATATGGCAATGCCAAGTGGATATTATAAGGTTGTAGTTCAATACATATGGAAGGCACCAACAGGAGAAGGGTTTAACGTATGATTGAGATTTAATTTAAAAAGCTTATCTCAGTCAACATTCAGAGTATAACTTAGGTTGCTTACAGGAATGTTGAAGAAAAACCTGGTCCAAGAATTCATAACAGAATTCTTTTGCATCTCTAGTAGCAAGTAGCAACTGTGTTTAGAGTTGGATCGCTTGATAGAACATGAAGCTCTGCTTAAATAAGGAATGGAACAGACTGCTCTGTATGATCTAGAGCTCGACTGAGTTTCCTTTTTGGGAAACTTGGGGAAGTTCAGGCATTAACAACTAAAAAGTCACATGCTCAGATTTGTTTCACAAGTGCAGCATCACATGATTAACTTTATGTATGGCATCACGTATCAGACAAGATTTTCATATCACTTTATGCCCTTTCAAACTCAGTAGTTTTCAACAGACATGTCCATTTCTGTGGACTCAGTGAGGAAATATCAAGTAATACATATGGATGTGTGAATCATCCCCAAATTCTGACAGGACTGCACTAATTGCAATGTGTGATAGGGATGAGGGTGGGAAGGCCTATGTTATGTTAATAATGGCATAACTAGAATTCAGTGCAGAAGCTATGCAACTGTAAAATAATATTGTGATTGTCCCTTGCTATACATTGCAAGTCCCAGGTTCAGTGTCTTTTCTAGCCTGAAACATGTTTAAATAGAAACTGGGAAACCCAACATCTGTGAGGCGAAGGTACAAATACTAAGAGTAATTAGAAGCCCACAGAATACCACATTCACAATAAAATTCTATTGGTAGCTGTGCATATTGCTGTGAATTATCACCCTTCATTTCAAAGGCAATAAAGAGAGGATGTGCTTTGTGTACTGATACTTCTCAGTGAAGTATCTTCTATTAAAATATATTTAATACGTTCTATTAAAATAGCTCAAGAAATGTTAATGTCAGGAGCTGAAACTCTCAGTATTATCATAGATTAAGAATTCAATCCAATGCCTGTTTACCTGTAACTAAAACCCTGCTGTGTTTGGTAAAATTTACTCTCTTGAAATATGCATCAGCTTGTAGTCTAAATCAGTGTTTCTCAACTGTGTCAACTTTAAGATGTGTGGACTTCAACTCCCAGAATTCCCCAGCCTGTTCTAGTTTACAGACCTGCTAACTAATGTTACGGATATTTGTTCCTGAACTAGACGTTTTTCCCCTTGCCTCACAGTGAGGCCCAGTAGAAGGTTACTCACTTTGAATACTCACATGAAAACTCCATATTAAGCCTGTGTGTGCAATCAAGCCTTCCAATACTGTAAGAATCAGGAAGATTTTCCTGTGATTTGATTCAGTTTAATGCCTTCTTACATTCCTAGAAATTTACATGAATGTACCTGTAGGGGCTGCTGGAATTAGAGGACTAGGCGGTCGAGGCTACTTGGCTAACCCTGCCCTGGGTCGTGGATACCAGCTTAAAGGAGAAAAAAGAGGGGAGGACAAACTCTACGACCTTTTGCCCGGAATGGAGCTTACTCCAATGAATCACATCAGTTTAAAGCCAGAAGGAATTAAACTTGCTCCACAGGTGTGTAAAACTGATGGAAAAGAAATGTTTCAACTTTTCGGTACTGCCTTCCCTGTTCCTATAATAAATCTTTGCAGATTGAGAATTTTTTGTTTTTTTCCATTTGATTTTCCTGCATCTAGTTTTGACATGGAACAGCACTCCTAAAGCAGCAACATTTCTACCCTTCATGAACTGGTGCACAATCAGATTAGGCTGGAGATACTGGCTGATTATAAGAAGTCATCTGTTAAAACACATTCTTTTCTGTACAGACAATGCCATGTTATTAGCTGAGAACCCAAATGACTTGCCATGAATGTCAGTTTGTACAGATCTGAAAAATTCATTATCAAAGGCCAAGATATTTCTGTTTGGCAGAGAAAATGGAGCGAATGATTGCAAGGTTTTTGTTTCATTTTAAGTCTTTGAGTCAATCCTGAGTCCAAGTGAATTTATGGAGCTGTCCATGCAGTTTTCTTGGCAAGACTACAATGGTGGTTTTGCTACTGTATTGCCTTTTTCCACGGTGCTTTTTGATTTTCCAGTTTAAATCTGAAAGGGAGTGACTGGCCCAAGGTCATCCCACTGGTTTCCATGCCTAAGGGAAATTTGGAACCAGGGTCTCCCCACTCCTAGTCCAGTACCTTAACTGCACCACGCTAGCTCTTAAAACTAAAGCAAGTGTCTTTAAAGCAAGCGATGTCTTTTAGTTGCATTTGTTTTAGTATTTTGATTTTATGATTGTTTTTATTGTAAGCTGCCTAGAGTCACTTTACTGTGAGGTGCACAGCTATATAAATATGACACATAAATAAAGTAGACAAAGTTGTGTACTTTGATAGAATATTTACTAAAGATGAGAAAATGGATGAAGAAATGGATGAAGAAATTTTAAAGTTGCTGATAGAGAGGTTGCAGACAGTATGTAGTCTTCTGCAAGGAAGGAATGTATGTTGAAAATGTATGGCTATGAATAAGAGCATGCTTCTGCCCCCTTTGTTATATGGAAGTGAATGTTGGAGAAACAGAAAAGTTGAATGCAATGGGAATGGGGTCCTAAGAAATGTATGTAATAAAACAAACAGGGGTCACAAATGAATGGGAGCTGAATGAATGCACACTGAACACAAAAGAGAATGATCAATGCAAGAGAAGTAGGTTGAAATAGTTAGGATCAGAGAATGATTGAGAACTAAACTGCCCATCAAATATATGAAGGAAGAGTGAATGGGTTGGAACTGATGAGCGGTGAAAAGCAATGTATGAATTAGTATACAGTATGGGTGAGATGGAAGAAGGATAGCTTGTACAAATAGAAAGGCATGGAAGGGTATAGTGAATGGTATCGATGTCAAGGCAGATTTTTTGGGGGGGGGGGGCTCCTGCCTGGAATGTCTATTCTCACTACTTCTTACTCTTTTTCTGTGATTTGCCTAATGTCACTCCATAAGGAAATAGAGTGATGTGATTATATGTATGTAAATATCATTAGATTCATTTTGTCGTTATAGATATTAGAAGAGATCTGCCAGAAGAATAACTGGGGACAACCTGTTTACCAACTTTATTCTGCCATTGGACAAGACCAAAGACAACTCTTCTTATATAAAATCACTATTCCTGCCCTTGCCACTCAGAATCCTACAATGTAAGCAACTGTTATAGCCATGGGGTTTAACTAGGGTAGAGGGGCTTTGTAAATAAATAATTACTATATATGAAAAATTAGAAATTGTATCAGAAGAAGAAGGATGGGGAAGAGCAACAGTAGTAGCATCGAAATGGAAATTCCATTAAAAGGTAAATATGTTTCATGCTTAGGTTTCAAAATAAGTCATACTGAATTTAGATACATCTATGTACGTACATGTATCTACAAGTGTGTGCGTGTGTATGTGTGTAACGTACATACAGTCTTGGAAAACTGGACAAAAATAAAAATGACATTTAACCATAAACTAGAGAGGTGGATACCTTTTAATAGCCCAACCAGCATGGCCAGTGATGAGGGATGCTGGGCCTTACAACTCACCAGCGTCTGGAGCTCCAGAGGTTCACCATAAAACCTAAAATATACACCACCAAATGGCTTCTCAAGGAGCCAAGAATTCTACAGTGCTAAACTAATTCTGCATGGCTTGGTATCCGTGCCTTCTAGCCTGACAAACTGAGGCATATGGATTCTCCATGGTCGTTTGTGTAGAAATAATGTTTTAGTTTAAGAACGCCTAGCTAAATGGGGAAGTTTTCTCATCATTGTTGGGATTCTGGCACTTAATCTTATTTTATATCTGATGTTACTGTTCAGTGCAAGTTCTAATCCCACTAAATGCTACTTTTATGGTTAAAATACCATACCGTGAATTCTAAAAGCAGATGCAGGAGCCAAAGAGGGTGAAAAAGAAGCCTTTGACATACTATTGCATTTCCACTAACTCTTTTCTCTGGTTAAATTAAGGATTAACAAAAAGCCACAACAGAAAGGCATTGAAAGCAGCAAACGGTGAGAAGAGAAATACTTATTAGAAGTGCCAATATTGGCTGAAGTCCAATGCATTGCAGAAAAAAATCTTTCTTTCCTTAGTGACGTTCAAAAAGTGTACATCAAAATATACGAGATTACATCTACATTTAATCATAAAATAATTTAAAAACTCAAGTCTGTATCCATTTTTTTGCCAATAGGATTGATCAATATAGGATTATATTACCACAGAAAGGTTTAAATTAACCAGTGAGCTTACTTAGATAATGTTTTAGCTAATTTAGTTCAGTTTATGTTTTACTCAGAGACATAAAAAGTCTCTACTTCACTGTAAGGGGGAAAAAATTATGGAACTAAACGCCAAATTCCAAATTGTTGGAAACAATGTACTAAATATCATCCCTCCACCCCCCACCCCCCAAAAAACCCCAGAAAGGTGAAAGTAGGGTGATGTTAATCAATATTACTAAAAAAATAATCCCCTCTCACCCCCATGGGTGGTCTGTGTCTTCCTCAATCTCGGGTCCTCTACCAGACGCCTGGGAATTTAAGGGTTCTGCGCAGCATCTCAGCTGTTCCTAGCACTGCACTCTTCTGCACAGAGAGCTCTGATGTTGTTCCTGGGATCTGTTGGAGCCATTCTCCCAGCTTAGGAGTCACGGCCCCGAGTGCTCCTACCACCACTGGGACCACTTTGGCCTTGACTTTCCACATCCTCTCGATTTCCTCCTTCAGGCCCTGGTACTTCTCAAGCTTCTCATGCACCTTCTTCCTGATGTTGCTGTCACTTGGCACTGCTACATCTATCACCATCACAATCTTCTGGTCCTCTCTGCACAGTCTGCACCTTGGGTCCTGTCTAGTGTGGTAGACCCCTGCTTCTGTGGATCTGGTGCTTAGTGCCTGTTTTTGTGCTGCTATGGTCAGTGCCTCAGTGCTGTCTCATTCCAGCCCTTTCCAGATGCTGGTAGGATTTCCCAGTGTCAGCCACCACAGCTATCTGTTGATGGTAATCCCATGCAGGGTCTTGTCTTGCCATGGCACTTCCTCTGCTTGGACTTCCTCCCATGTCTGCTGCTGCCTTAGGCATTCTCTCAGCAGCTCATCTTTGGGTGCCATCTTACTGATATACCCCTGGATGCTCTGTGTTTCATCCAGGACAGTGGCTTTGAGATAGAGAGAGAGAGAGAGAGAGAGAGAGAGAGAGAGAGAGAGGGAAAGGGAGACTTTGACTCTTTATTATAAAAAGAGTGATGTTAATCAATTATCTCTTATATATATAAGAGATGTTCTGCTTTATGTTATTTTTATCCAGAGTTTTCTAATTTGATAAAATGCAGTTTTTTTCAACTTGAGAATTCAAGTTCCTGGGGATGTCATGGACACGTCTGTCATTTTCATGGCAACAGTACTGAAATGGTTTGGAATTGCCTTCTTCCAGGATAATTTTCAATTTCCTGACCTAGATTAAAGTCCTGGTATTCCCTGATAGTCTCTCCTCCAAATACTAATCAGTCCTGAACATGCTTAGTTTCTGAAGTCAGATGGAGTCACTTCGGTATAATACCTCCTGGCCTTTAACTTGACTTGAAAAGCAAAACCAAGTTGCAATATGTAATTTTCAAGTTGTGCCCTCTTCTACAGCAAAATTCACATCAAAGCACAGTGCTGACTCAATCCAGTCTAGGTGACATTGAATTATTTACCAAAGAATCTCATGGCTGCCTCTATTGAAAAACACTGTGCTTTGACTTATTAGGTAGAAACATCTCACTACTGATTTTGCAGCTATGAACCTGCATAGGAGAACTCAGTCAACGTGTAAAAGCAGTGGTGGGCAACCCCAAACTCCAGGTGGCTTGCAACTTCGTTTTTGTTGCCCCAGTGTAGCACCACTGAAATTCCACTGTAAAATGGTGGGGTTTTATTTTTCAGTTAACTTCAATTCAGTTCAATTAACGTATGTATTATGCCTCCAGTAGCTTTAGCACACCCATTTCGCTCGAAATGACTTCCAAAAACCTCAAGTGGGTCTCATCTCCTCCAATGATGTCACTAGCACACCCTTTCGGGTGGGGTATTTAATTGTGACACTTGAATCTAGAAGGCTTCCTAAAGGTCCATTGGAGTTGGACGGCTAATCCATTTAAATAAATAAATAAAAATAGGGCTACCGAATCCCCTTTCTTTCTAGTTATATTCTACCTGTCATTCCCTTACTTTCCAACTAGTATGCTGCACTGGAACCTGTAGTTTGAAGGACTTGCTATGAAATCTTGGCTTTCAGCAAGAGTGGAGAAAGCTATGCCTGATAAACATACCTCAGCTGGTCCCCTTGCAATTTTGGATGAAGCCTGCCAGATCTCAGGGCATGTGCGGAAGGATTTTCAAATCTGTCCTTGCTCTCTAATCTAATGCCTGTCATCTCTTGTATATAATTTAATGCACAGGATACAACTTATAATTTATGCACATGTGCTTCTTCCCATTTTCCAGTGGTGTTTATTCACTTGTAATAAGGCCATTCTTCAAGATGGATTGTGCTAACCCTCCCTCATTTCATTATGTTTTTACCCAGCTGAATTATTTTAAGCTGGTCAGTGATTCAGCCAGATGTGGAATGCAAGGAACATTCCTGAAAGTACTAACCTTGGGAAAATCAAAGAAATTAATATTTACTGCTTATTTACAGGCACCCCTTCACACCACCAAAGCTAAGTGCCTACGTAGATGAAGCCAAAACATATGCAGCAGAATATACTCTTCAGACCTTGGGGATTCCCACTGAAGGAGCAGAAACCTCTGCCGCTAATGTACCATTTCCTGGTATGTAATGGTTGTATTTTGCATTGGACTAACTTAAATTAAACTAAGAATGTTTAGCAAAAGAGTTTCCCAGCCCTCCTCCTAATAAAACCCACTGTATCTGCAGAAAATCATCTGAAAATCATCTGACTCCTGAATATCATGGCATGGATGGGGCATGGGGAGAGAAGGTGGTGCAAATGTTTCCTTTTATGAAACATAACAATCCAACGTTTTCCCTCCCAGGATAACTAAATGTAATCCTATAAATTGTCTATTCATAAGAAAATTCTAGGGAATTTACTTTAGAAGAATGAGTGCAAGTTTGCAGTCATGACTGCATATTTAAAGGTAGCAAAATCACAGTCACATTGAATTCTTGCATTTCTCATTACAATAGTTCAGTTTTTAAAAATCACTGTTTCTTTTTGGCAATTAACAACTTAGCCATACTGCTACATACTAAAGCACAACTAGAAGTAAGTGTATGTAATCAAAATAAGTCTTAACAAGGGAAATGTATACAACTTCTCTGATACACAGAGTTTGAACTAGCACTTTCGGTTTGTTCTAGTAAATAGCTTTTTTGCTGTCATTCTCTCTCTCTCTCTCTCTCTCTCTCTCTCACACACACACACACACACACACACACACATTGTTTTTTCTTTAAATTTTGGCAGCCAGTGGCAGTAACACTAGCAAAGTGTGGGAGTGAATTTTTGGGTGAATAGATTGACTCATTCTCCAGTTCTGCAAGCCACAATTACACTTCTCAAATAAGAATGAGTGCTGACATGCAAAACAACGGTTTCTGTGTTAGGGAACTATTTTTTTCTGAGTGAATTCCCTATCCTGGTCCAGTGGTTCCAATTAAACCTGAGAAATATAACAAAGGAACGTGGCCTTGAGTCACTTACAATTTTTATCAATGCATATATTACTGGAAAGCCAATGCGGTGGACTAGGAGGAGGGAGACTTAAGTCTTAATCCTGCCCTAGGCCTGGAAGCCACCTGTGACTTTGGGCCAGTCACTGTCTCAGCCCTAGACTGGGAAGTAAAAAAACATCTGTCTACTGAACTGCACTGGATCAGCATGGTAGATTATGGACCATAAATTTCATCTTGCAAGTGGATTGATTTGGGCTGATAATACTAATGTACGCATTGATTTTTCTCATATGATTTGAGAAACTGGTTTCTCCTTGTTCATATTAAAAGATACTGTTCAAAAAGTTCAAAGCAGGCAATGATGATGGAACAGTTGAAGGGACTCATGACTTTAAAAGATATGATGACATATTTTGGGAAATGTGTCATCACAGTACAGATCTGTAATGATAGAAATGATAGAAGAACTGAGTGGTTGACAATCACCTTCTGCAAGGTAAGGAAGCCACTCAGAGGAGGTCTGCATGGTGCTACAGGAGGAAGCAAAAGGTGTCATAAGGGCCAACCCCACCATTAGGTAAGCAGAGTGAGGTGGTTACCTCAGGTAGCAGACACTGGGAGTGATCAATATTCCTTCACTCTTTCTGCTCAGTGGCTTTTGCCATTCTTCTGAGAAGATGTTTTTGTAACCCGCCCAGAGTCCCCTATTGTAGGGGAGATGGGCGGGACAGAAATTCAATAAATAAATAAAATAAATAAATAAGATGGCAATATTGGCTTGAAACGTATGTTTTGGAATTGTTAACCCTTCAGGGTAGTCCAGATGAAGAAACCAAAATTAAGAATACTAATATTACTTTTATTATAAGGTTACAGTAATGGAATGTTGCAAGTCTGTATATGCTTCCCCGGTCCCTGCCTTTACATTCCAGAGAACTAGGAAGGGTAAAGTCTGAGGTGCTTTCTCAAATTACATTCCTGCTTTGGACTCGGATTTCTCTTACCTGACCATTGCCTTGGTTGGGGCTCTTCTTCCTGTTCCTCAAGGTTATTCTCACATCCCATTACAAGAATGTTCTATCTACCAAGGAATCCTACGGTGGAGATGCAAGGCATGGAAACACCTAGCAGTCCCCAACAGCCACACATATACACACATACATTAATCCAGACAAAGTGATATTTCTAATGCTAATACAGGTAGCCCTTGACTTACAACTACAATTGGGATTGGTATTTCTGTCACTAAGCAATGCGGTCGTAAAGCGAGATGTCACATGACCACATTGCTTAACAACAACAATCCCAGCAGTCCCAATTGCCACCATTAAGCGAATTTCACCAGTTGTTAGCCAAGGACCCACCCCAAGCCAAGCCATTCAAGGCTTGGTCCCTCCCATCCCTGAGCCTCAGTAAGGTAAGGGACTGCCTCCAACTCCCCCCACCCACCTATCTCCCCCCCCATCTCTGCCCTTTTGGCCAACCTGCACCCTGCCTTGCAGGGCAGCAAGCAGCCCCAGAACCACGCAGCTCTGGGACTGCTTGCCAGCTGTGGATCAGGGGCTTTTTGGTGCACCAAGCTCTGGGGTTGCAAGAAGCCCCAGAGCTGCAGCACAGCGCAAAGCCTCAGCTGCCCCTGGAAGCCTCAATCACCCCAGCAAGCACCAGCAAGCCACAGTGCCCAGGAAGCCCCAGCAAGTGCCAGCAAGCATTTGTTTGCCCAACTGCCTTCTCTCCCAGTTCCCCACACCTTTCACCTTTTGCGCCCAGCTGCCACAACCGAAACAGAAGCACCTCGCTGCCTTTGCTGTTTCCTTTTGGACTCAGCTTCTCCAGCGAACATTTCCTACACGTGGCTCCCCAGCTTGGCCCAGCAGCATAGCACAAATAAGGATGCAACCAATGGGGAAGGCCAGAAGCAGCTTCGCACAATCAGAAAGCCTTTGGAAAGCTGTGCTGCCTCAGAAGCCCCTGAGCTGCAGCGTGGCAAGCAGACCCAGAGCCACATGGTTCTGGGGCTACTTACTGCCCTGTAAGACAGGGTACAGGGCAGCCAAAAGGGCAGAGATGGGGCAAGATAGGTGGGTGGGGGGAGTTGAAGTGCTCCTGTGGTCATAAGTGCAGGCAGGCTGCCAACCACCCAAATTTAGATCATGTGACTGCAGGGGCACTGCAACAGCCATAACTGCAGGGAGCAGTTGTAAGTCCATTTTTTCAGCACTGGCATAACTTCAGACAGTTGCTGAATGAATGGTCATAAACTGAGGACTACCTGTATAGGACGAATCCTCAGAATAATGTTGAGCAGGGGTATGGAGGGGAGGTAAAAAAGTTTCAGATGCTCCTGATGTTGAGGTCTGGTCCTTCATATTACCATCTAAAAAACTGGAATGATTTCATGGGGAAGAAGTATCCACAGAAAATTACTGTATGGTTAAAATTACCTTGCAGTTATGCTGAGTATGTTTAAGAATATGAAGTAATATACGGAGCCAATTATTATAATTAATTATACTTATTTACTTTATATTTATTTATACAATTTAATACACACACACACACACACACTTAATGAGAAACAAGACTTTCTGTAGTTTATTTATATATCTTTCATGTTAAGTTACTTTTCTTTTACATTACTGGAAGTACAGTATACATGCCAGTCAGTCCTTTAGATTAATAAAGAATCATTCAGAAGCATCAGGGCTTTTAAAAAAATTTAAAATCCATCCAGTTTCCTGCCACAAAGAAAAATCAATTTGTCTAGGCTTGTTCAAGCTTCCGCATTATGTAAGACACACTGATGTTTTATTGAACTCAGCACCATTTACTGCTTAATTACAATGACCTTCCACTGTCATTGTTCATTTACTTGGAAAGCTCTGAAATGTTTTACCCTTTTCAATTCAGGTGAATCTAATAGTCCCATAAAAATGGTTTCTGTTAGGTTCATCAAAGCTGATATAAAATGCATCATTCTAAACTATATCCCTCTCTCCAACAGCATTTGAATAGGAGAGAATCTAGATAGGCAAGACAAAATAAAGTCATTTGCGGAAGGGAAAGACATCATGTGGGAAGGATATTTTAAAATATATATATTTTAAAAAATGAATAAATAGCTGAATTGTGCTTTATTCTATGTCTTGAGATTTTAATTGTCACTTTTTCTACATAAGAAGTGGTAAAAATGATTTTAAAATAGAAAAAAAGATAGATTGAGACCATAATCCTAATCTGAGACTGAATCCAAATTTCTTCACTGGAGCTTATGTCAAAGTAGCACACACAGGATTGGTATTAGAGGTAGTCCTCAACTTACGACCACAATTGGGACTGGAACTTCTGTTGCTAAGCAATGTGGTTGTTAAGTGAGTTGCACCCAATTTTACAACCCTTTTTTGCCACAGTCATTAAGCAAATCTGGCTTCCCTCATTGACTTTGCTTGTTGGAAACTCCCTGGGAAGGTTGCAGATGGTGATCACATGACTCTGGGATGCTACAACTGTCGTAAATACATGCCAGTTGCCAAGCCCAAATTTTGCTCATGTGACCACGGGGATGCTGTGACAGTCGTAAGTGCAAAAACTGGTCATAAGTAACTTTTTTCAGCACCATTATAACTTTGGATGGCCGTTAAGCGAATGGTCATAAGTCAAGGACCACCTGTATACTAAACTATAGCTAGCTGGCTAACTAGGTATAGGTATTTAAAGGAAACAATAAAGCTAAGTGATAACAAAAGTTATATGAAGATCACTGCGTAAATCTTCTCTGAATTTTAAGGGTCTGCTACTAACTACAATGGATGACAAATCATGACCCAAACCTCAGGCTTCTGTACTTGTGTCCTGAGGTCAGATACAACTACTCAAATAATGAAGTTTATGTTGTGACATCACAGTGCATGTGGTGTCACTTGTGTGCACAAAGATACACATACACACACACTTTCCCAGACAGCTATGCTATGATTAGAAGGCAGGGGATCAAATGAAAAAGTATTTTGCATCTTAGAGAAAGTTTTATGGAGGTAGAGACTCTCTGGGGAAGGACTTCCAGAGTTGGATTTGTCAAAGATTAAGGCCAAGCTTGCCTTCTTACTAAATAGCACAGAGCAAGGACACAGCCAGATTTCTTAGTATCTCATTTCCTCTCTCACATCTTGTTCACTCTCCAGTAATATGACAGCCTGTAGAACACACCACAAAGGATATCCATAAGGTATCAGTCTATGTATTCATACATACAGGTAATCCTCACTTAGCGACCACAATTGGGACCGGCACCTTGGTCACTAAGCACCGCAGTTACTAAGGGAAAAATTACGTGACCGCAACTTACGATTTTACTTCCACCTTCTCTATTAACTCTGCTTGTCACAAGCCATCTACAAAGTGTGCTAATGGTGATCATATGACCGCAGGATGCTGCAACGGTCATAAATGCAAGGGTTGGTTGCAAAGTTGGTTTGTTTTCACCATCGTAACTTCAAACAGTCACTGCACGAGGCACTTGGTAAGCCCCTGTATGTATATAGCATTGGATTATATTGGCATTGCTGACTACAAGTGCTGGGACTTGTTGAAGAAAAGGCACAACAGTATTGTGCATCACTATAAATGAAGCATCACTTTCAACTCGCATGTAAGTAGGGCTGACAAACTAGGGTGCAAAAATGCAGATGGCTACTAGATGGCAGAAAGAGATCTTTGCTGCCATCTAGTGATTGTCTGAAGTGTTGCATCCCACTCTGGTTGTCCAAACGATCCATCTCCTTACTGATTAGCCAAGCATGGCCAAATCCATGCATCCAGTTTTAAAAGCATGTTTAGAAAACTATGTTTTGGTGTTGTTATTGTTGTAAACTACAATTATGCAAAAAGGATTGTGTCGATCTCTGCAGCTCTGGTAAAAAAAAGTTTTCTTTTTGCATTTTTCTCCAGGATACATTGCTAATGCAGCTGCCACTGTAGCAGCTACTCAGCTTAAACAAGCAGTGACTCTAGGACAAGATTTGGCAACCTACACAGCCTATGAAGCTTATCCAGCATTTGCAGTAGCTACTCGTAGTGACGGTTATGGAGCCTTTTAAAATACATACATACATACATACATACATACATACATACATACATACATAAATACATACCTCCAGCTTTATTTAAATAACTTTTTTTCACTTATCAAGCTGTGACAGGAGTAGGAGCTATTCCAGCTTAACTGTTAATCACCTTTAATTATTCTCAATTAATGATAAGGCATAATTTGATATGGCAAGAATTCTTTGCTTTTAGCTTAGCAATTTAAATAATGGTCAATCATGGTAGACCCGGATGTATTTTTAAAAAGCCTTTAAAGTGGGGAAGAAATCATCATAACTAGAAAGGAAATAAAACGTTTTCATATATATGATCCTTGATGGCAATTTTCAACAGTACTACTTTCAACAGTCCTCTTAGTAGTGTAAAGACCTTTGAAGTTATGACGCTATTATATTTCTGATGTTCTTGTCGCAAAACATTTTGTACAGCTACAAAATCTGAGTAGTGTGATTGTCACACTCCTAGGAGCATATGGTAGAAAATGTGTGAATGCATTGACAGCGTTGCTGCCAGTGTTAAGGTGATCTTAGGCAAGTTACCCTCTGTGGTGGGGGTAGGGGAACACAAACACATTTGCAGACACTCTAATTGTTTCCTTCAATTCTCCCTTCCTAGCACCATTTTTCTCTTCTTAGTTAGTATAGTCTATGGGCCTATGCACTATGCCTGGGCATTTGTATCAATTAAAAAATGAAAACAGCTCCTGTTTTGGGGGCATCATAACTGCAAATATAACAAGTAGGAAATTAAGTTTTACACTGCTAAGGAACTTATGAAAATAAGAGGGTCTTTGAAGATGCTCTTTTTACTGAAAGAGCACCCCTTGGAAAGAATTAATTCCTTTTCCACATGGTGCAATTTTCCCTGTGCCTATTATTTTTAAAGAAGTATATTATATGCAAAAACACAGTTAAGGTCACTCAAAGTTTGACTCTTAGCAGCTATTCTGGGTTCTATTTATAAAACTACGGTTGTAGCCATCTCCACTGGTCACAGCCAATAACAAAATCTAGAGTACAGTCCTATAGATATCTCTGCAGATATTCATCCTACTGAATTCAAAGAATCTTACTCTCTATATTTATCAGTGTTTGCTTCAACCCATTGAAATCAATGTTTTTACGTGCAATTAACTTTGTGTTGGGTTGGTACCACTACTGATTAGCAAACTAAGACTGTAGCTTCTCATCTAGAAATAAGCCTAGTTGAAATCATTGGGATCTACTTCTGAGCAGACATATATAGGACTGAACTGTAACTGAAAGGTTTCCAAGATATAGTAAAAAAAAAAAAATGCCATTATAATGTGTAGCTTTCTGTTTGACTTTTGAGACATTCTGTTTCTTTTTTTTTTAATTAAAAATAGTATTTCTGCCATGGTGTTAGGAGAAAAAAGCAGAGCTTAAAATATGAGAACAGTATCTGAAGACAAATTAATTCTCAGAACTCATTATTATTTTTTTGGACTAAATCACTGCTTTGGAATAATAGTTTGAAATATCCAAGGAAGTCACACAACCTAAGCCAGTGCATCTTTATTCAGAAGCAAACCCATATAAAGGAATGTACATCAAATTGCAGTTTAGGCTATTATTACAAGTTATCCTTTAGCTGAATTTTGGAGTATGTGTTTACTTTTAATATTTTAGTAAACTAGATGAAAATATTTCATAGACTAGACTGTATATCTGATATAAAATAGTTCTATTTTCATTTAGCAAGTTCATTTGCATAGGAAGATTTCAAGGAAGGTAAAAATAAAAATTACTGTATCCCGCAGACAAAATCAAAGCAGGTCTGATAGAATGCCAACACGCTTGAAGTTAAGGTTGAATTCTGATAGCATAGCATAGGTGTTATATCAGAAATATGAATCATACACACAACCCACTTTTTTCCAAATTTAACACCTAGTTTGGCTCCTTTTTTTTTTGGTTCATAAAATACATTTATGAAAAGTCACAAATTATACAAGTTTATTTCTTTCTGATCCTACTTCAAATCATCATGAGAATAGAAATAGGAACTTGATGGGGAAGGGAATTCTTAGCAACTCTGCCATGTCAAAGTGATTTTCTAATCAAAGCTCTAACAATCCTCTTTATTGGTTCTCTGGCACAGATTCCACTTGCCAAGTTCTTGACTTATTTCAGTTTCTGTTCATGTAAATGACTCTTCTTTATGATTGAGTTTGAACAGTCTTTCTCACCCTGGTGCCTTCCAGATGTGTGGGGTTACAACTGCTATCAAGCTGGTTGGGGAATTTGAACTTGTATCTCAGCCTTCAATGTTCTCAAGTGCCAAAATGAATAATTATTGACTATAGTATCTTTTAGGCTATTCACAATTGGATAACAGTGTTAATTACAATGTACTTCAGCAGATAACTAGCTCTTGTGAATATTCATTTAATGTGGGTGATGAACAATCGTAGGTGCCCATTCCTAAATGTGATGATGCCAAAATGATGAAATGTGTATCATGACATCACATTTCATAATTGTGTTGCAACATCTCCTGCAAGTACACAAGGGATGGGGGTTTTATTGCAATATTATAATGTGCATTTCATCACCTGCCCTCTACTCCAAGGCTAACAATGGATTTATGTTTCATTGTCACACTGGCAACGTATTTATTTTTCTTCCTGAAGCCACTGGTGGAGCCCTAGGGAACCTCTTTCCACACACCCCAGGCAGCATCCTGTAATGAGATGTGATCATCTTCATGGGCCTGCTGCCTCTATATTGTAAAACACTGTCTCTCTGGGCAATCATTTTAAAAAGAGCTTTTATTGTCCTGCTGTAGAGAAACATGAGAACTGTGAGTTTAACTGGCTTTCAAATGCATCCAGTTTCTGAGCCAGAAACATATTAGTAGAGAATGAATGGCATTAGAAACACAGAAAGCTGTGCTAGTTCATTTGGTTTAGTACTGTCTACGTTTATAAACTGATTCTCAAAGGCTTCACTACCTGGAGATGCCAGGAATTGAAAAGCATGAACTTTCCTATTGCTACATCTCTAGGAGTGCCTTATTCAAGAGATGCCAGGACTGCTACATCTAACTGTGTTGGAGTACATTTTAATTAGGATGAGTTTGTTCTTCTGTTGCACTCCGGAGGAAATAAGGACTGCCTGCAGTGAATTTTGATGGTGTGCAACTGTCAGAGCCACAAAACAAAATTGTTTCACAATTTAAAAACATTGTCTTATCCCCAACATGGGACAATTTAAGAATGCCTTGTTTCCTAAATACAGAAAATCTGTTAGATGTGCTATAGGCAAACTTTATTCATGCTGAGCAAATCAGGTCTTGAAAGAATTGATTTATTTGAATTTCTTTCCAATGGGACATGAAGCTCATTATAGAAAATATTCTAGCGCAAACTTCACAAATAAGCAAATGAATCAGTGGCGGAATGCCCAATAAAACATAACGGAGTCATGTTCACACAGTGTTCCAATCCATGCTGTGCATGCCTAGACTGATGTGGGAAAAAGAAGATTCATTTCTCCAGCATGCTTCTTTGCTATACTCACATAAAAGCCATGAGCTCCCATTCTCATCATGTACTGCATACATGAAAGACCCTGGACTTGGCCTACTATAATCTGCACTCTGCTACTGTCCAGATGTCTTGAGATTATAATACCCAGATTTCCCAGGCTGGCTTATGCGGATCCCTGCTCAGCTTGACATTACATCTGAAATTGACTGTTCTTAACCTATGCAAGGTAATCTTCTATATATTCCAAACAAGAGCTCAAAATAAACAAAAGGAAAAGGGATAAATGAAAGATCTTCAGCAATTCCCTAAACCCAGTAAATAACCCAACAATATTGTATGTAGAGATAAACTTTCCTATAAACCTCACTCATAATGAATAAAGGGAATATTGTGCAGTGTAGGATATAAAACATATTTTAGAACCAAAGTGTCATGGAGCAATGGTGAAGTTTTTGCAAGTGAAAAGATACCTCACTCACTACTTTTTCTTGGTGCAAGCAGAGGCCAACCTCGGATAGATGACTGCCAGGATGTATTATCAGTGTTATCCCAGTGCTGTAAAAATTACTGCTTACTGGTTCCTTGTTCAGTGTTTACAAATATGCTCACTCTCTGTGCTTTTCTCTGCTTAGTTGAATTCATTGAACTTAATTCAGTGTACGTTCCTTTCCTGGCTCCTGGTTCCAGTTTGGACATTTCTGTGCTTTTAAATTTACACAAGACAACAGAGGAAAAATATTTAAAATGACACCAATGTGCTCAATGGGTTAAAATGTATGTTTGATGTTACTTTAATCTTGCTTTCTCTTAATCATTGCTTAGCATGTCAACCTCTCAAATCATGGCAGTGCTGCGTCTACAACCCGCAGTGACTTTTCCAGGTCTCAGATAAGAGGGCTTGGGGTTTTTTTTAACCAGTCCTTGCATTTAGAGACCTTTTACCCCCAAAGGGGAGCAGTACCTGGGGTGTATTTCAGATCTTAACCATCTCGCTTGTTTGGTGATCCATGGGTAAGCCGTCACGTAGGTTGGCATTTTCTCCCCACATCAACCCAACACGTGGGAGATGGAATGTGCATACGCGTATTCGTGGCGTGGAGGATTTGACGCGGTATGGAGAACATTTCCCACTGCTATCGTAACACTTCACCATGTGGACAAAATGTAAAGTGGGTCAGTCTCAAAGCTGTTTTAAATCCCTCTTATTCATTATACACTTATCAAAGCTTCCAAGGGTTACGATATTCGCACATCGAATGTGTTAACAGAAAATACGTCTATTGAATTAAAATTGTTTCTTACTTCTGTTAACTATACGGTCACCAGTTTCCCCGTGCACACGATTTATATACAGTAAGATAAAGCTGGTGCCAATAACATAGAAACAGTATTAAAAAGTGTATGTGTAAAAGCACTTATATTTTCGTATTTGTATTTCAGTCTTTGTATAGAACTGTAGCACTGTGCAATCATATATACGTACTTTGATTTGACATAACCAGTTGTTCTGAAAACAGAGTTCAGTGGCCATCTTTTGAACTGTAAATAATTCAGAAAAAACTTGTCAAATTAGTCTATGTTTTTTTTTTGGTTAATCAAATGGATGTTAAGAAATGATTAAAATTTCTCATGTAGAATCTTCTGTACTGTGTGGCTAGAATGATATTTCATTATTACCATCCTTGATTGTCTTTCTAGAGATGGTTCAATCAACCTGTTTCTGGTCCATGCCAGTTTCATGTACATGAAGTCATAGTTTCATTCTCACCAATTTTCACACCAGTCTGCATATTTTTAAACCTACCCATACATTCATGTTTATTTTCATATGTATTTTTCTTTAATCCATGCACTTTGGACTCAAACTTGCCTAATCTATCCTGTTTTGTATACACTTTTCCCTAATTTGTGCACATTTGTTCACAGATTTTCTTAATTTATACATTTTAATGCAATTTTAAACAGATCTATACTGCAAGATTTGGAGAGGGCACAAACTACAGAATAAGAAGTTCTGATCTGCATATTATTCTAAAATTATTACATTAGTGTATTTAAATGCAACCTGAACCAAATCCTTCATCACTCCAACTTCAGCCATATTTAATATCGAGCACTGAATTTACATCTCTTACTTCCATGGAAACCATTTGTCTTACTGTTCATCTGCATATAAACTAGGTTTTCTTTCCTGACACTTGAAACCATGCCACCCAGCATTTCACAGATGAAAATAGGAACTCTTTTATTTATTAATAGTGTACTTATCTTAGAACAAGGATCACAACCAAGTGCCATGCTCTGTCCTCTCTCCATTATTATATACTGCTAAAGAGATTCTGCCTGCTTTATGCTGAATTCATTTACTCTACAATAGTCTGTTCCAGTTTGGCTTTTAAAGCACATATGCTATAAACGGTCCCCTTTATAAACGTAAAAAAGAGAAAGGAAACATACTTTTCAGAAGGCTTAATACTATATTTAATTTAGATCTTGCTGTATTTGTTAGAGCAGAGCTACCACTTTAAAATATTTGCATTTCCAAAAGAATCTTAACACACAAACAAAGGGTACTTATATAGAAAATGCTTTATCTGATACAGGCGTTCAAGCTGTTCTTGTTAATTTGATTTAGGCTAGAGCAGCGTTCCTTGACAAAAGTTGGTCCAGATATAGCAACATATTCTCACTGGAAAAATGCATAGCACAAAGGAGAAGCTTCGGAGGCTAGGACAATGACGCCTTCTGGTCTGTCAGAGTGGCCCTTGGCAGAGTTCCAGTTCTGGGTGAATTCAGTTTTACACTCCCAGTTCATATGAATAAAACATTTTCTTTGGCTTCCAACCTTCAGCCCTACCAAGATACTAAAAAATTTATTTCGTAGATTAGGATACCTATAATTGGACCATGAGCTAATCACAAAGTTCCCTATCTTGGAAACCCTATAGAATAATATATATATTGGTATCATTTAAACATTACAGTCCCATATTAATGTATAGTGCTAAAGGACTCCACAAATTGGTGTATAAAAATGCGGGAGATCTCTAGTCCAATTAAGTTTTCATGTAGTGTTTCAAGAGAAGAGCCAGTTGCACAAAAGACTCCAGACAGTGATAGTCTTCCAATGAAACAACTAAAGAAGTTCTGCTTCACAAGATCATTTAACTACAAAAGGGTTTGGTATTGATACATGGCTCAACCAGGTGAGGCAAAGCTTTCCAGCAGATAGAAAGGACAAGAAACTGAGAGGAAATATGCTTTTATCTTGAAGTTGACAGAGTGATCAGAGACATATACTTCAGAAACCTGATGGAGGGGAGGGGAGGGGAGGGGGATAAATCCTAAATAAATGTTGCTTCTGACCCAGCTCTCTTCATGACTCCAAACTCTTTTGTTTTTTATCTTTGCTCATCTCGGGTCACAACAAAATGGATGGGAATCATGTTAAAGAGCCTCCTGCAGCCAGACCCACTTCATTCCTGCTGCAGTGCTGTGATTGGTGGGTATTTTTCCTGCCAGTTGATCACATGTTGAAGATGGAGTGTAGCAAAGACAGAGGATCTATCCAGTGAGTTTACTGAGCACATGCTCTATGTGCGTATAATCTGGAAGCACCATTCGACAGTGAGGTAGACCAAAGGGACAAGAAGGATTGGCAATGAGGACAGCCCATTTTATTCCAGTATAACTTTTTGCCAATTCAAGGATGGGGGTAACTTTTAACTCAGCAGTGTGGAAAGGCTCTAAAATATACCCTTTAACAAAGAGCATGAAGACAGTGTCAGGTAAGCAGCAGTCTGCACCTCCTGTATATGATATCTTTCTGCCAAACAGACCTAACAAAGACCTAGTTTAGCATGAAAGCAAAATGGATCACATTATTTTAAAAGGCTAATATTGAGCTTTTTTTTGACCTGTACATTTCCTTCAGGTTGTGTTCAGTTTTAAATGCCAAGGACCATGATACGTGCACTCTAAACTTTGCAAGATAAAAAAAATCTTAACAGCCTCTGCTTTCTAGATAGGTACAGACCATCCTAGTTGATCTGTACAATCAAGGCTTCCCCAAATCATGAGATCATGGTGTTGGGAATCTGCCCAGCCCTGACCTATTATGGAGTTGGAGCACAGGAAACCTCTCATAACATATTGTTTTTCTTTTTTGTTTTTCATGAACAACCAAACAAGTCCTAACTGTGATGTTTCATAAGCTTTTCCACAAAGCTTAAGTGTTCTTTCTAATTCATCCATCCAGTCTTCTTTGTCTAGTTTAGACAATAGGCTAACAATAGCTTAAAAATTAACTAAACCCCTTAAAACAGTTAAAAGAAATAAACACAAATATATTAGGCTAGTGCTGTCCAGCTTTGTTAGTCTACAAGTCTTGTACAATGAGGGCTGGATGATGGGAACTATAAGCCATGGCATCTGAAGAGCACTAGGCTAAGGAAGCTTCCAAAAGCTGGATCAGATATATGCAAAATAAATATCAGAATACACAATCTCACCACTCAAATCCCCAATGTCTCATTTAAAGCTCAAACTGATATTTGGATTATTATAAGCTTACATTTTTCATCAAATAAGAATCCCAGAAAGGCTTGCCAACAATCAACAAGAAAACAATCCCCCCCCCCCCCAGGGTCCCTAAAGAGACATGATACAAAAAAAGGGGGGGGTGGGGAAAGTGCCAGGAAAGAAGGAAAAGCAAAATCAGGCACCGATCCAGTTCTTAGAAAGTTGAGCTAGAAATAGTTCAAAAAGGAGCCTGTCGAGTTGGATTTTACAGCAGAGCTGATGGAACAGCAACTTTTTTAAAAAATCTAACCCAGCTCCCTCCTGTGAAAGCAGCTGCACATTATCTTGTATGTTGGTGATGTTTATGCATAGTTTTGTAATAATCCTAACATTAATTTAGTCTGAGAAATAGAACAACTGGAAGACAGATGAAACGAAGAAATAATTAGGAGCCAGTTAAAACTGGCCAACGTGGGAAGGGAAAGAAAATAAATCCATCCACCATCCATCACTGTCGGGTGATAAGCGTAAGTATTTGGCTAGAGAAGATACAGGAACAAGAGTGGAGACAAGCAGATCCCGCAGGATGAACTGCCCAAGACCACGGTCACTTATCACTCAATGCTACTGCATACTGATTTGTACAAGAGGACTGCACTCCTTTTTCGAATGAAACCTTTCTCAAGAGTTTATACAGTCTCCCTTTTACACTGGGAAAAAATTCATCCTGCAGTAGAAAATGTTATTCCAGCCTGAAAAAGGTTGCATTTCTGAATCATTTCCACTTCCTTCCATCCTGGATGCCAGCATTTTCACTGGAAATCATGACACTTTCGCTGGCAGGTGAGAATGAAACAAAGAAAACCTCACCTCCAAATAAAGGCAAGTTGCTGGGTGTGGTACTGGATCCTTCCTCGTCATTATGATGAGATGAAAAGTGCTCCTTTTAGTCTTCCACAGCCTTCTGCAAACTATGCTTCATGGGACATCAAGACCATCAAAATGATGGTCAGAACTGTGTGACCAAAACTCCGCCCCTTCATACATGAATTGTGCATGTGACACTTGTAAAAAAGGGGGATAGACTTTGACTGCATAGTTGAAGGTACCATCTTGATTATTTTGGCCTCCCCTACAGACACCCATGTTGTGCCTCCCAATTTGAAAAAGTGGACATTGCATCTTTCAGTGGTCCTACAAAAACAGAAATAAAACTGCTTCTCTGCAGAAGGAAAATGTACACACTGGTGAGCAATAAGTTAGCCTAATATACTACATTGTCATAACAGGAAGTGTATTTTTTCCTGCTGGGTACATTCAGAGAGGAATTTCTTCATCTGAGGCCCAAAGTGGGACTATGCAGGTAACCTCTGTTGCAGTATTTGTAGACTGGCGGTTTTATTTCAGCATGCTTTAAAAATAGCCTCATTTAAAGACCATCTGAAAGGCACACACAGGGAATAAAGGGGGACAAGGGTGGTCATAAACAACAGAGAGGCAGCAGACAAAAGCTTGCACCACTAGTTTTGTGATTATGCTTCTGCTCTTAATAGGATAAAGAGCTTTTTAGGTGGAATCAGCCCATTGATTTATCTTGTCCATCGCTGGCTATGCTAACTGGCAGCAGCTCTTTAAAAGAAGAGATCTTTGCTAGCATGCTACTCAAGATACATTAATTGGAAAAGTTCCATATTGATCCTGGTCCTTTCTTGGCTCAAAGAAAGATCAGTAAGTTATGTTGCCTCAAAAAGACACAAGTGTGACCCGCAACCAAATATCACCAATGTATCCTCATCTTCTAACTATAATCTTCCATTCAAGGTTCCAGACAGTCCAGATGGTTACTTTATTTTTTATATTACTATATTTTCTTTCTGGGAAATAAATTTAAAAAACCTAGAGTACAGGAACTTAAAATTAATAATAAAGTAACAACTGATCCTTTAACAAAAGGGGAAGTCTCCTTTCAGCTTAGACAAACTCCTGGTGATTGTATGGACATGTTATGCAGGCCAACATTGGTTTGCCATTGCCCATGATTTCCTGGTGCCCTCCATCCAAGCACTAACCAGGTCTGTTCCTGCTTAGCTGTTCAGGAACATCAGCCAGCATAACATGTTCCAAAAAATAAAATCCCCTAAAAGGCTGGTTTAAATTCTCTTTCCTAAAAGCAGAATTCATTTTTGCTATCTCCAAACTACTTTCAGATACAGCCACTTTTCACAGGTCTCAGCAGATTTCTCAAACTTGGGTATTCTTTGGTGAAGGCAAGCCCTCTCATGGGTCAGGGAGTTTTGGGCCCCAAAATATTTACCAAATTTTCCTCAAGGTAGTTGTAGTCATTCGTATATGCAGGAGCAACAAAGGTGACAGATTTAAACATTTGCTTTTCCTGTGGTCCCATGGTAAAAATGATGTTACATAGCTGGATTCCTCCTGCATTTTAGTTTGGAAGCAGAGGTAGCTACAGAATTTCTACCAATCAGGCAATCGGGGAGGCCTGCTGAAATCAAAGACCACTCATAGACAAAGTTCTACCATGCTAAGTCTCAAAATTACAGGATTTCAGGTTTCAGATGAGAATCAATGAGTTCTTTATTGTGGCCTAGACCAGCAACAAAAATAGTTGGGACACAATATATAATAAAGCTGCAGTCTTAACCATAGCATGACATCAGTAAGAGATTTTATACTACACCTTGAGAAAGAGATGGGTTAGCACTTTTCCTAGCGTCCTCTCATTCTCTGCTGCTCTACTCTCTATGCTGCCCTGCAACCTTATTCTACATTATAGAAAGTAGGGGGATGCCTGCAAACAGGTGGTCAGGAATTCATCTGCATGGCCTGGAAAGTTTGCTAAAAGAATCACAGTAGTCTTTTTGTGTAGTGTCCTACAATATTTGCCATATAGCAAAACTTGCCTGACTGTTTAGACCTTTCCTGAGTGATAAGGTAGATATGCTCCTCATATTAAATACTACTAAATCTGCTTTTTAGGGGAGCAGATTGAAAGACATTAACTTGAATTTGAGACATGGACATTGGGGAAGATATAAAAGTTGAAAAGCAAAAGACCTACTCAGCAGCCCTGCCTAACTTCTTTCTGAGTTGGTACTATTTGCACATTGTCCCATTGGGTTACATCTTACTTAGAACATGTTTTGTAAGGTTTAGCCCAGGAAACTCCAGGAGACTATACAGATTCAATCCAGCAAGGTTTAATTGGCTTCACTCCATTCACAGAATCTTATCAGACTGAGAGCAGTTCCCAGGGTCACACTACAAACATCTTTAGCATTCCTCAGGGAGGGGCCAGTCTCATTCTCTTATCTCTTGTCCGCTCTTCTGGGGATGAGAGTCCATGCTTCACACCCCTGCTCCACACTCCCACATGTTTGCATGTATGTTATATATAGGCAGGAGCAGGTGTTTATCTATATGAAGAACCCTAGAGCATTTCACACAAGTTTTCTCTAGAGTTCAATCAAAGCCATGTTTTAGACAGATTGGATAAGTACCATCTATAGCACTAGTTAGGGATTACTATAATTTTCAACCATGTTATAAACCTGTGTGGGCCAACATAGAATGTCCAGCTCTGAAGACTCCTTGTATCTCAGCCAGAAAGCTCTTCTGCTCCAGCCAATCCTGGAGTTACCAAAACAGATGCTAAACATCATTTGTTTATTATACTCAGGGGGTTTATGGGGCAATAATTAGCAGAATCCACCTTACTGACTTTGGAAAACAGGGATAACTGCTAATCCACAATGTCTGGGATGAGAGCCATTTTATTGATGGAAGTGAAGAACAAAGCCAATCTTTGCCTTAATTAGCATGGCTGAAAGGTAAGAACCTACAGGGACTTTGCCAACTAACTCATCAGGTTTTAGATCTTAGTGAGTAGAACAGGCTGGCATTCAGGCAAGTGACCCTTAAGTACATGTGTGGCCACCATGCGCTTATCTAGGCTTTATTTACTTATGGCCCAATACCAGTCCTAAAAAAGAAATACAGCTTGTATGGCAAATAAAAAGGATAAAATTACATAAAAATCCTGAAACACCTCATAGTGAGAAGGAGATACCGCACAGTTTCAAAAAGCTATTGTGATGGATAGGCACTGGGCAAGCTTCTTAGGGATTCCTCACAATGATTACACCAAAAAAGAGCAGTAACCTCATAGTTGCAGGAGTAATAAAAAATACTGACAATTGGAACAAGGAGCTTCAATGCTATTGGGTATATAATGGGCATTTTAAGAGCACATATGGTGCAGATTCAATTTCTGTATCTGAGCACAGGCAAGTGTGGCTTTCATACTGGTGGTTAGTGTATCTGCTGCCTGTCTCCTAATGGGTAATGCCCCAAGTAATGCCAGGGTAAACATCTTCTGTGGGGAGCATGTAAGATAAAAAAATATCTAATATCCAAAGAGGGGACTCACTTGCACTGCAGAAAAGGTGGAGATCACTGGCTCTGTCAATCTGAACATCTAAGTCTCAAATCCCAAATTCAATTCAGCCAGAGCTTCAGGGGTGTCCACATAGAGTTGGCTATGTCATGGCCACCAAGTTGACATATTGTTTACCATATCCTGAGGATACCCCTGCAGAGTCTTATCAAGTCCAAAGACAGAAAGATACTCATATACCAGATCATCATTAACTTGCCTCCTTAGGGTAGATCTGAACCTGTCTAGTGACATGAGATGGACCAAGAAGTTTCCCCAAAGACTTGCTTCAGCTAGAATTAAAGTTGGCAGAGTCTTAACTGAAACCCAATGCAGATGAAACCTAATTCTAAACATATTAAAGCATTAGACATTGAGTGAGGGATACATGTAATTGTTTTTAGGTTTTAGATTGAATAGCTTCTAAGCTTGGGCTCTCCTTACAGATACACAGCTCAGCATCATATAGCACTGTATCTGAAACTTTGGCTTTACAACTGGGGAGATATGAAATTATTGGAAATGGGTCTGGTGTATTGCTGCAGAAGTCAACCCTGAGAGTCCAGAGGTAATATATCAGAACAGGGCTGAGTCCTTGACCCTAACTAATTCATTGCTGATGTGTTCATCTCTCTTTTTAAACATCAGAAGAGATTTACGTTCTTTTCATTTTCAGTAATTCAGGGGAATGGCAACAGATTGGCCTTAAAAGCTTTGCAGGAGCTAATAAGGGTTTTTTTTTTTTTAAGCAACCACAGAGTTCTGGTGGTAGCAGCTCTTCGATTTAAACTTATGCAGATACACCTGTCTGGTATTTTCACTTTTATTAATTAGGCACTCCTATAACCTCCAGATCATCTTACTGTAATGGTCCATAACTGAATTTCCTAGCTCAGACTGAAAAATAATTCCCAAACTGTCAGGAGCTCAGACAAATTGAACAGATAATAGCATCTCTGGATACCCACTCACTCCACTTAACCTGTGCAACTCCAGCTGCCACCCCAATATCAAGCTGAAAAACAGTTTTGACACATAAGGGCTCCTTGGGAGAGGCTAAAAGAGATTATTCCTGTCTTGACTTATGCCCACCTCTAGTCAACTGGGGCGAATTACTGAATTGCCAAATATCAGCAAATTATCACTGACTGACATTTGAGAGCCTGACCCACAAGTAAATTCCATAGGAAGGTCATCTCGGGCTGCTCCAGCATAGAGGAATGTGCAGGTAAAAAGATTTCACCACTAGGAGACAGGCAATAGCTAAGAAGTTGCAGAAACACAACCTCATCATTTGGCCCAGTTCATATGGTCTGCTGCTGAGCAGATGCCTAGTCTATTATCAGTATATTTCTCCAGATCATGCCATGTTTGCTTAATCTGCAACCATAAACACTCTGGGGAAATATGTGCATGTGTGTCTGTATGTGTATATAACAATACATATGTGTGTGTATGTGTGTGTGTGTGTGTAACGTTTGGACTTAATTAGGTCCACCACAGCTAAGTAGGCATGTGAGAAATACATTAATAATTTCTACTTGAAAACAAACAGATCCAGCCCACCACTTACTCTATCATCTTTCTTGCTAAGCATAGTACTCAGTTTTGAATGGTATCCATCAACATCTATCTTGTTGATTGTCCATGTTTCCAGTAGAAACAAAATATTATAGTTTATTAAGTAGTTAATAAAGGAAACATCTGATTGATCTATCCATTTTTGTATACTACTCCAAAAGCATTCTGGAAGGTGCTTTTCAGCTGCCCAGCCAACAATATTCCATGAATTGAAGGAGCAAATACATCAGGACTCTAAATCTCATTCTAGATAATACTTGCCAGTTGCTTGGAACAGAACTCAAACCCTGAGCTGTTCTGATGACCAGATGCACAGGAGAGCAAGGAGGGTTTTGAAGAAGACATTCAACGTGAGAAATCTCTAGCCAGTTCAGGTACTCAGTGGATGGGAGAATGTGCAGATAGGAGCTCTGCAGAAAAAGCAGAGCTCCCGTACGTGTTGTTCCCAATAAGAACAAAAAGCTCAGGGAGTATCTTTAGATGAACCCTGGGGAATCACGAAAGCTGCAAAGTGGTTTCCACTTCTACTACTATCACTGTCCTTTATAAAGTGCAGAAGCATCTACAGGATATCTGTAGTGTGATCAATGCAATCCAAGCTGTACCCCTTTTCTACATGCATGTGACATAATGCAGCAATTTTACTGATAGACCCTAACTGAAGAAAATAGGACAAGGAGTATTCTAACCTACCTGAATATTTATAGTTTTTCATCTTGCATTAATTCCAAATTCTACAGAGACCCAATTTGTACTTTTATCTCCCCAGGGGGAGGAAAATATACCACGAAAAGTAGGTTTTTGCTGCCTCCCTAATGAGGTATCTTTATTTATAATAGATATGTTGTTCTCTATCAAATAAGGAGACTTCAGCAGTGTCTACTGATTTTCTGTTGGACCATCTCCAATCTGATTGGGGATTTTAAAAAACAGAACACTGGGGAGAAAAACAAACAAGGACTGTTTCCAATGGGCAGAATGACATTTATTTAAAACATTTGTATAGCCACCCATCTTAAAGCCAAACTCTGGGTGGCTTCCAACCCAAATGTTCCTGCCTCAGCAGCTAGAAACTAGGAAGTTCTTATTTAATTTATTATGGCTGTATTTTTTTCTGGATGGGATTGGGTTCTTGGGGGATTTTCTGCTTGAAGTATTCTGATAACTTAAGTGGTTTAGAAACAATTGATTTGTTGGCTCTAGATATCCTGCCCTTTCTTTATGAATCAAGGTGGCTTCCATGAGTTCTTATTTCCTGTTTTTCCATATGAAAAAGATAGGGCTAAGAGAGAATAACAGGCCTCAAAGTCACTCAGTGAGCTGCCATGTCTGTAATAAACTAGAACTTGTGTCTTCTTCTTGGTTCTAGTCCGACACCTTTACCACAGCCCCACACTGGCTTATTGGGAAGAGCTGTTTTCTGTTCTACCTCAGGTAGCAACCTTTTCTCAGAGGAGAAGCTCTCTAGATTTTGGTCCTAACTTGAAACAATTGATGTGGGGTGGCCATAACTCCATACAATTGAGCATGGACTTTCCTGGAGATGCCTACAACAAAATGACTGGTGTTAAAGTGTTTCCTGCCTGTTCTCTTCCAGCTGCATGGAGATCTTCAGGTGTGGGGAGAAATGTCTGTGAAAGCATCAGGAATGGAGATGGATGGCTGTACTAAGAAAGTCAAGATAGCAGCGCAGTACTGCCAAACTCTCACTTTTTATTTATTTATTTATTTATCAAATTTATATATGCCGCCCATCTCACTGTACAAGTGACTTTAGGCGGCATAATCTCATTGATTGACAAACTTGGTATCACTTGACGATCTCATTGGGATTTGCTCAGAAAAGTCTTAAGACTCTACTCAGCAGAATGAGCAGCCAATTTACCATATTTTGAAATGAGGCAAAAGCTACACATTTGCATTCTCCCCTTTTAGTATAGAGTCTGCTGGGTGCAGTCTAAAAACAACACTAAACTGGAGCCATATTCTTGAACAGTTTCTTTTTAGTTTAATAAGTCTTGCACTAAAAGCTTTTCCAACAGACCATCTATTTTAACGTTATCTTCTAAGTAAATGCATTTAGAGTTGAGAAAATAAATGGGAAAGCTCAAGATGTGTGACTTTGCTTTGCTAATAATTTGTTTTGTCACTTCTTATATTCTGCCTCATTTAACACTGTTGATCTTCTATAGTAATGCATTTAACTTAAAAAAAAACCAGTATTGTTCACAGTACATTGCTATAGCTTCCTTTTCCTTTAGTGAAAGTCAGTATAAAATACTGTGTATGAGTCAAAAAGTCCCAAATTCAAATGTAATTGAAGCTAGGAACTTTAGTAAGTCTCTCAATTTCACCTATCCAGGGCAATATGGAGAATAATAATAAGATTAATACTAATAATATAAAAGGAATAGCCTAGTCTGTAGAAGGTTGTATTAGTTGTTGCAAATACATCTACTTCAGAATTATAGGTGCCATTGGGTACCATGGATTTAAGAAAAAAACATACACTGGATTGTATGTGGTATGTTTTGGACATCCAGATATGACCAGTAAGAGCCACACTGCACATTTTGTGGGGTTAATTGATATTTTACTGATAGAACTCTGACATCTGTGCAGAGAGTTCTGTTTATCTTTAGGGCTTTAGGTAAAAGGAGCCAAAACTCTAAAAATAAATATTACATTGATGCTTCTGAGTTACATTTTACAGCAAAATTAAGTGGTGCCTAAGGCTGTGTTGGCACCAGAGTTTCTCCAGGGACATGTCTTGGGAACAAATGGCAATGTGGCATCAGCTGGAAGTGTTCTTCTGAGGCAAGGTCCAGGAGAGGTAGTTTAAAGAATTTGACTCACTGTTATTTCTTCCTAATCTTGGTTATTCTAGGTTGTAGATCTGGTAATGTAGCACTAATTATAGGTCCTTGTGCATTTCACAGGAGTATGGAAACAAAGTTTAAAAAATGGAACTTGCAGAAAATATAACTTTTTAAGAAATTCAACATCTGCATGGTCAAAACCTGAGAGCTGTAATCCAACACATCTGAAGGATATTAAGCTGAGAAATACTGCAGTATTCCAGTTCATTATTTCATAATGTCCCATAGCAATTTTGTATCATCATCATCATCATCGAATTTAACTTTCCCATTATTTCTTGTGCAGTTAATTTTTTTTCTGAGAAATTGAAGAAACTAGATAATAACAGATGATTATAGACCTCCCACACACACATGCACTCACAGAGCCCACCAAAAGCCAACAAGACATTTTAGTAGATTCTCAGATTAATTTCTTGCGGCATTGCTGAAAACTAGAGAGAAGAGCAACAATCATAACATCCATCAAACTGTGGGTTCTTACAATATGCCAGTGATTTTCAGGAAATTTCATGGAGAAGACCAAAGAGAAATGGCTTGTCACATACTTTGTTTTTCTTCTTTAGTGAGGACTAGCCTTTTCATGATTTGGAGAGTTAATCCTAGAAATGGCAAATGCCTTTTTGGTCAGTTAATCCTAGAAGTCCTGCACGTATGGCCAGGCTTGCTGAGAGTGATAAAAAGTAGCATTTCAACACTTTGGGTGGGAGAACATCCTGCACTAGGATTTCCATTAGCGTTTAAAAATTCAGGTAAGACTATTCATTAATTTCCCACACATGCATCATAAAAGGATGGTGCTGCAATGGTATCCTGTAGAAAACTGGGGGTTAGTAGTCAAAAGTGCCAACAATTTATATAGCCCTATTGTTTCCATGGACAGAATAGTTCTGTTTCTCTGAACTGATCAGCCACAAATACAGTGAAAAAGACAGTTTTGGACTAATGTTAGCTAATGCTGGCAAATTTTACCCTCCTTTGCTTCTGTACATGCAGGAAGAGCTGAAAAAAAAAGAAAGAAAGAAAGAACAGATCTATAAACAGTCATCATAGCCTGAATCAGACTTGGATACATTTTATAGCGGATACAAAAGGATTGGAGACTGAAAGGCTGATAATCTAGGATAGCCTTGGTCTATTGCTTTCTTAGGAATGACTTTGACTTTCCATGGAAGACTAGCGACATCTACTGGCCAATGGGACCCAATGCAGCTTTGCTTATTAAAATACCTGTCCTTTTCAGATCAGGAAGATACCTGGCATTTTCTCTATTTTTTCCACTTATTACTGAGATCCTGAAAATGTTATTTTCCATACTGCTATATTCTGGGGAGCAGTGGGGAGGTTGTTACTCTGTTATCTTTGCAGGTTTGCAGCGTTTTTAAAAATCATTAGTGCAGCTTGGGTGTAAAGCTTTTCAGGTTCAACCAAATAGGGCTCCAATCTTCCAACATTAATGGAGAGTTGCTCCAGCCAGTGCCCTTTATTGCCCTTCAACTCAGCATCTTCTCTCCCTAAAAAATGGCTTACTTGTTTTGCTGCCAGAATGCAGGCTTTGTTGGAAAGGTAAACCCGGAAGAGCTTGATAAACTTGGAGGTGGGGAGAGAAGCTGCTTTATTATATTATCAGATACAGTTTGGTCTGTGAAGATGATAAAAACACTCCTGTGTGTGCTTGTGTGTCCATGTGGTACAATTTTAAAGAATAAGATTGCACACCACTAGAAATATTTCCATGGGGATTTTTAAAAAATAATAATAAAATGCAGTATAAGCTGAGTAAATAAAGCAAAACCACAAGAAAGAATTTCAACCAAGCATCTAAATCAGTGTTTTTCAACCTTGGACTTCAACTTCCAGGATTCCCCAGCCAGCCACACATCTTAACATTGTCAAGGCTGAAATACTCATCTAAATGGTACAAGCAGTAGAAAAAAAATTCCAGGAAGTGAAAGATTCTCCAATTTTATAGTTGTTTGTTAATCAAAGGCTTGTTGATAATCTATTAAATTGTTAGAGCAATCAATTCTTGTATCTCCAAGTGCCTGAAGGCACTGTCACACAGAGGAATGCAGAATATGGAATAGTGGATTTATGTTATAGGAAGGCAGATTCCAACTGAATGTTAAAGAGCAAAAAGCCTTCTTAACAATAAGAGAAGTTTGAAGTGGGACCAATTTCTCAGAAAGATGGTAGACTCCCCTTTACTGGATGCATTCCAGCAGAACCTGAGATCATGACAGCCATTTAAACAGAATGCTTTAATTTGGATTCCTGCACTGATTAGCACATTAGACTCAGTGGCCTAGAGGTCCCTTTCCAACTCAATCTTCTTACTCTATGATTTATTCTTCCCCAACCTGGCTTTTCAGGGTGGTTGGAAATTCTGGATAGTGCATTCCAGCTCTGGCTAGGGAGGGGGCTGGTTGAGGAAGATTGCTTGAGTCATTGAACTAACTTTGTATCTGTTTGGCTAAAGTTCTAGTCCCACCTTAGGCACCATCTGGGTGACTTTGGGCCAGTCACTCTCTCTCAGCCCTAAGAAGAAGATGGTGGCAAACCACTTCTGACAGCTGTTCCATTTCCTCAGCTTCAAATTCTTCCTCTCAACTCTACCACAGCACAGGAATCTTCTTCCTATGCAACCATGCTCTGGTGTTATCAGTGTTTTCCGTTTAAAATTGGAGACCAGGTATTGCCCAGCACTCCTCAGGCTGCTTTAAAGTCCCAGGGAAGAAAACACAGAGAAGGAAGAACTCATGATGGCCATTGCAAGACCTGGAATTCAAATTCACACAACCAGACAGAAACTAAATGATAAGTGATCACTATTTTAATACAGGATTCAGAAATCAGCAGATGAAATATGGTTTAGGATCATGAGATGGAAACAACAAATTTCTAGAAACAACCTCACTGGTTCCCTGCCTGTGTCTAAGCTGAATGCCAAGGCCTCTGTAGTCTTGCACCCAGATAGCTGCTGGATCCAGCAAGCTGGCCAGGGTCTGAGAGCAACTTTGCAGGTTCTTCTCCAGCCCTGAGAAGTAAGGAAGTGGTTAGCAAGAGGCCCTTTCAGTCGGTGACACCTTCAATAAAATGCCCTTTCCAGAGAGGCAAATTTGGGGCTTTCTTCCTTGTTGCTTCATACCAGGTTGAGCTTTTTCCTTTGCAACTGACAACTGTTCACGTTAAAAAATACTTCTAAACTGTTGTGATGTACTGCTTTATGGTTTCAGTTTTTATATAATTAACTGGCCATTCTGGTGGAAAAAACTCACCCCCAGAGCGCTAACAACAATGGTTTATCAGTTCCAAAGCCAGCAAGTCACAGAGAGACCCTGGTCTCTTGACTCAGGTGAGCTAAGAGCAAAAGCAAGGAGGTGACATCGATTTTATGGAACATGTCCATCAAAGGCAGTCCGAGCATGGGCATAAATGGGCAGATCTCCAATACAGAAAGAACTGCTTTGCAACTGATAAGGAAACAAGAGAGCTACAAAAGGAGACATGGGCATCTTTCATCACTGCAGACACATTCCTAGAAAGGAAACACAGCAGTTTTGCTATGCCAGTTAGCCTAGGTCCTGACTGCTGTTCCAAGAAGCTGACCCTGCCTTTACAGCAGGAAGAGATAAGGAGGCCTGGGAGCACGTAGCCTTGAATCCTTTCAAGGCGTGATCTCTCTAATCAATGAGTTGTTGTCAGACGCAGATTGGTGCAATAATAAATATGCCATTCCTTAGGACCCACACAGCAAAGACCTGAAAAGGAAATATATATGTAATCCTCTATTTGTATAAGGAAGCATACATATGATTACTGTATATAGTATAATTGATTCAACCTGAGTTCTTTTTCCCAATGTTCCACACCAGGGAAGGGATGGATTCAATGTTTTAGGAATGAACTGCTAGGTTTCAAAGAGAGATAAGGCTCTCGCGATCTGCTCAGAAAGCCCTGCCAGTGAGAAATTGCAATAATGTGCCAGATCTTCTTGCATTTGTAGCTTTTCCTGTGCTTTAGATATTGGATTTTAATTTTAGCATTTTTCTTTTCTTCACATCTTTCATTTGTTTGCATCTGATTATTTTTTACTCTTTGGATTTATGGGCAGGGGGAACTGGGGTGGGGGACAAGGTGATGTCTGTGGCTGTGGTTCTGAACCCTTGCTTCTTTTTTGCGTGCAAGGCCCCTGTTTGTAGATGATCTTTTGGTGATAAAATACAGACTTTAAAAAACAAACATTCAATAATACAATACTGAATAATAACTAACAAACAATAAACAGAGTTGGGCAACCTATCATCCTCTAAATCAGTGTTTGTCAATCTCAGTAACTTTAAGATGAGTGGACTTCAACACCCAGAATTCCCCAACCAGCATGCTGGCTGGTGAATTCTGGGAGTTGAAGTCCACCCATCTTAAAGTTGCTGAGATTGAGAAACAGTGCTCTAGAACTTTGGGTTCTATTTCCCAGCATACTTTGTCAGTAGCTCTATTGAGTGGGGTTAATAGGAAGTGAAACCCAGAACATCTGGAGGGCACCAGGTTGCCTAGACTTGCAATAAAACAACATTTAAGTACAAAAGTAGGTATATATACACACAACCACACAAACCTGGAAGACATAAAAGAATAGCTTTATGAATATAGCAATAAGAGATCACAATCCATTCAGAAGGATAGGCCAGGCTTGGCATCACTGCCCAGTACAAGGGGGCATTTAGGGACAATTTGAGATGATAATTTGTCCCTTCCAAGCATTCTTTGCTCCCTGTCCTGGGCAATTCCACAGCATCCTGTATCCTCCTTCCATTGTGAAGACTACAGTAGAAAGCATGAAGGACCAGATCTTATCTCTTGTAGGTCAGCATTTACTGAGACAATGACAAAGTTTTATTTTTCCTTTTGCTGTCTCATAAGGCTGGAGTTTCAGTCAATCTTTTCAGCAGAGATCAAAAGTGAGAAGAGTAACCCTGTTGAACCATTTTTTAAAAAAAGTGTATTAGTGTTTCTTTGATGTTGTTAAATTTTGGGTTAGCCGCAGATACATTCAAAAGAATAGAGACATGCTAAACAAGATACAGGTGGTCCTTGTTTAACGATCACTCGTTCAGCAACCATTCAAACTTCAAACTTGCAACTGCACTGAACAAGTGGTAGTTACAACCAGTCCTCAAAGTTCCAGCCCCCCAGAGTCACAGGATCACAATCCGGGCACTCGGCAACCAGCCCAGATGTCCTACCGTCACAGTGTCCCATGGTCACATGATCGCAATTTGTGACCTTCCCTGCCAGCTTCCCACAAGCAAAGCCAATGGGGAAGCAGGTAGGAAGTCAGAAGTCATGTGAGGCCCTCGCTTAACGACCCGCACAGTCCTTGCTTAACAATAGTAACCTGGGACTGCTGGAACTGGTGTTGCTATGAGGTGTGGTCACATGACATTGTACTTTATGACTGCATTGCTTAGCAATGGAAGTTCCGGTCCTAATTACTGTAGTTAACCGAGAACTACCTGCAATGAAAGTAGCTGTATTCCCAACTTTTTCCAGAGCCTGACACTAGCTAGGGCTGAGAGGAAGTGACTGAAACAAAATTACCCAGATGGCTTCTGTACCTAAGGGAGGACTAGAACTTGGTTCTCCATGCTCATAGTCCAGTACCTTAACCACTATACCATACCAGCTCTCTTCAAGATTATCAACTTACTTAAATTATTTTCAAAGCTCAAGCCACATTTAAGGTTTGGTAGCTAGAGGGAACCAATTTCTTATATACTTGCCTGCACCTAAAACCATTTCAATTACTTTTGGCTGAATTCTGATGAGCCATAGGGCTCTTCTTCACAGCTGCTTTCCTCCCATTCTGAGATGTGAAGCACCTGAGATTCAAAGCCAAAAAGATGCTTCAGGGTGAGTGTGGTCAAACATGCCATACCTACTGGTACCAACTTAAAGAAGCTGTATTTCTTCAAGAGTTCCCACAGTAGTTGTGCATTCCCAGGAAAATATACATTTGAGTTAAGATACTCCAGCAGGATGTGACACAGTGCTTCAGAGTGGGCTGTCCATAGTCTAGAAAAATATTGTTTTCAGGCCAGCGGAGTGAGAAGGCGTGGAGCTGGTGCTAGTTCATCATAAGGGAAGGGAAGGCCTTCAGACTGGCCTTGATGCTTGTTGCCAGCACTGCCACTTACCTCCTCCTATGTGCTCAGCTGTCTCGTAGTTCCCCTGATTCCTGGATTGGCCCAATTCATAAGACTGGATGATTGTTCTGACTCCTGTTCTCTTGGGCTCTGATCTTTGGCCAGTTTTCCACTGCACTTTGTCTTCAGCACCTGAACTACTTCCTTGCACTTGCCAAAGTTTTCTTTGATGGCTAATATTCCTTTACTGATAAGCAGACTGCTGGAAAGTATGTGCCAGTGCTTGAAATCTTTTCGTTAAAATATACAGGTGAAACTCGAAAAATTAGAATATTGTGCAAATGTTCATTTATGTCAGTATGGCAACTCAAAAGGTGAAACCAATATATGAGATAGACGCATTACATGCAAAGTGAGATATGTCAAGCCTTACTTTGGTATAATTGTGATGATTATGGCATACAGCTTATGAAAACCCCAAATTCACAATCTCAGAAAATTAGAATAGTGTGAAAAGGTTCAATATTCTAGGCTCAAAGTGTCCCACTCTAATCAGCTAATGAATCCATAACACCTGCAAAGGGTTCCTGAGCCTTTCAATGGTCTCTCAGGCTGGTTCAGTAGGAATCACAAGCATGGGAAAGACTGCTGACCTGACAGTTGTGCAGAAAACCATCATTGACACCCTCCATAAGGAGGGAAAGCCCCAAAAGGTCATTGCAAAAGAAGTTGGATGTTCCCAAAGTGCTGTATCAAAGCACATCAATAGAAGGTTATGTGGAAGGGAAAAGTGTGGTAGAAAAAGGTGCACAAGCAGCAGGGATGACCGCAGCCTGGAGAGGATTGTCAGGAAAAGGCCATGTTGGGGACTTTCACAAGGAGTGGACTGAGGCTGGAGTTAGTGCATCAAGAGCCACCACACACAGACGGATCCTGGACATGGGCTTCAAATGTCGAATTCCTCTTGTCAAGCCGCTCCTGAACAACAAACGTCAGAAGCGTCTTACCTGGGCTACAGAAAAAAAGAACTGGTCTGTTGCCCAGTGGTGCAAAGTCCTCTTTTCTGATGAGAGCAACTTTTGCATCTCATTTGGGAACCAAGGACCCAGAGTCTGGAGGAAGAATGGAGAGGCACACAATGCACGATGCTTGAAGTCCAGTGTGAAGTTTCCACAGTCTGTGTTGATTTGGGGAGCCATGTCATCTGCTGGTGTTGGTCCACTGTGCTTCATTAAGTCCAGGGTCAACGCAGCCATCTACCAGGAGATTTTGGAGCACTTCATGCTTCCTTCCGCAGACGAGCTTTATGGGGATGCTGACTTCATTTTCCAGCAGGACTTGGCACCTGCCCACACTGCCAAAAGTACCAAAACCTGGTTCAATGACCTTGGGATTACTGTGCTTGACTGGCCAGCAAACCCGCTTGACCTGAACCCCATAGAGAATCTATGGGGCATTGCCAAGAGAAAGATGAGGGACATGAGACCGAACAATGCAGCGGAGCTGACGGCCGCTATTGAAGCATCCTGGTCTTCCATAACACCTCAGCAGTGCCACAGGCCGATAGCATCCATGCCACGCCGCATTGCAGCAGTCATTGCTGCAAAAGGGGCCCAAACCAAGTACTGAGTACATACGCATGCTTATACTTTGCAGAGGTCCGATATTGTTCTATTTCCAATCCTTGTGTTATTGATGTCATGTAATATTCTAGTTTTCTGAGATTGTGAATTTGGGGTTTTCATAAGCTGTACGCCATAATCATCACAATTATACCAAAGTAAGGCTTGACATATCTCGCTTTGCATGTAATGCGTCTATCTCATATATTGGTTTCACCTTTTGAGTTGCCATACTGACATAAATGAACATTTGCACAATATTATAATTTTTCGAGTTTCACCTGTAGCTCACAGAAATGTCTATTACATGATGATGGGAAAATCAGTGTATTATGGGCCTTCATCCTCTTCCTACTAGCAGTATACAGAATTCCAAACTGTTTTCAAGGCAGCTCTATATAAGTAGCATTTCCAGTAGCTTAGTTGGAATATAACCAGTGCATGTGGGTGTTATTTGAATTCAGCAGGAACCTTTGTGAGAGGCTCTGCTTCTGAATGCTAAAATAATGCTGAGCAAGTAGCAGAACATCCCATTAAAAATGTTTATATATCGTTGTCTTGGATGCAGAGACAACTAGCCTTGCTCTTAGTCAATGCTAGCATTCACTATATTTGGATTGAAAGCTAGATTAAGAAATATAGGATGATAGAAAAGCCTAGCTTCATCTGAAAGAGAAGGAAGGAGAAAGTAGATACATGGATAGGATGTGAAGACCGTTTCCATCATCTGCCTCTTGCCATTTACCTTTGTGGTTTAACAGGCCATCCAACATGTTCATATAGAGGTGATGTTGGCAAACTAGTAAAAGGGATCCTTTTTTGGTATCCAAAAGTAACATGGAATCTGGAGAATCCCTGAAATGCCAACTACACTGTTTCTTCTTACCTTTAAAGTTCATCCTTAGATTTTTGCCATAATTTCTATGATAAACTTTACTCTTTGAACTCAAAAATCTCAGCCATTCAAAAGCGTCTGGCCCTACAGGTTCTCCCTGACTCCCCTTATGCTTGGAACTTTCTTCCTCAATATTAGCTTAAAGTTAGTCAAACTAAGCACATACCTAGAGCACAAGCTGAATTCATGAATTAGTATTTGAGCTTCTCTGAGTCAATTTTTTTCTGCCAAAAGTGTAATAGACACATTGCTATGTGAACACTCATAAGTTTGCAACCACAGTGTATTTTAGAAGCTGTTGAACTGAGCCCAGTTTATTACTCGATTTCTGTGGAATGTAGGGGTGACAGTAGGGCGGGAATTATGTTTACTCATTTTCAACATTATAAAATAAGCCTAGTTAATAAAATCTTTCGACAACAGTTTAAGAACTGACATTTGTTCTCATCTAGAACAGCTATGTTCTCAGCTTCACTTACCCAGTTTGAAACCATTTTATCTTCAACTTTGGATTCTAAGACTTTGGGCCACAAAGCAGGACAGAAACAGGATTGAGTTCCTGTTTGATTACTACTTTGTCCAGATTTTTCTGGGTGTACCATCAACAGTAAAGAAAAGATATTTCAATGCCATGATGTGTCTATACCTACAAAGAACAGAATATGGCAAGCAATGATATTCCCTGTGACACTCTGTGAAAGTGAAAGTTGGACTCTGAAGAAGTAGGATAGAAAGAATATTGACACTTTTGAATTTTGGTGTTGAAGAAGACTCTTGAGAATACTGTAGACAGCCAAGAAAACAGACAAATGGATCATCAAATAAATCAATCCAGAGTTCTCACTTGAGGCACAAATGACCAGATTCAAATTATCCTACTTCAGACACATTATGCAAAGACCTAGTTCTCTGGAGAAGGCTTTAATGCTGGGAAAGGTGGAAGGAAAGAGAAGAGGACAACCAGCAGCAAGGTGAATGGACTGTTACAACAGTGATGAGTGCACTGTTGAAAGACCAGAAGGACCAGGTTAGGGACAGATTGTCATGGAGAAAATCTACCTATGTGGTCCCTAAGAGTCAACACCGACTTAATGGGACATAATCAATGACAATAAATAACATGGCCTAATGGAAGGACCACAGAAGTAACTGCAATTTGATGAATTTTACTGATTAATAATATTTGCATATGCCTATTTCTCTCTTCCGTAGTTTAATTTTCTTTCTCTTTCCCTTAGGCGTATCTTTAAGAGAGGTACAAAATAAGGTTAGAATTGAATTGGGGGAAGGCCTCAGAATAACATTAAATCTTCTAACTATAGCATTAAATCTTCTAACTTATTGACAATATGCAAGGGGCAGGTATAGTCATTGTACAATAATTCTCCATAGCTAGAACTGAATAATTATAGCATTTTAAACTAGATATTTAAGCCAAATAATCATTCCCAAATTCAGAGGAGTCCTAACTCTGGCAAGCTGTAAAGCCCTTCCAACAGCCATTTTTTGCAGGGAACCTATGGGGCATCCCATTTGAACAAAGGCTTTGTCCCTGTGGTGAAGAAGCCCCTGAAATATTAACTCACATTTTGCTATTTTGCCCTTATTATAAAGATGCCTGGTTGTAGCTAATAATTCCTCATTTAGCCAGATTTCCAGGCCAGCCGGATCCATTTTATTTAGAGTTGCTACTGTCTGATTGTGATTTTATTTATCGTAATGCGGCTAGGTTTTGTTTTGCTATTTATAAAATAAAATCAATTTTATAATTAAAATTAAGTTTTACTATGATTTTTACTTGCTGCCTCAGAATTTTTCTTTTATTTTTCCAAATTGGCCAATGGCTGTAATAAAGTTTACTCACTCCCAGTTTAGCATTTGAAAACCACACTTTACAGTAAAAAACAAATGCAGTGGATCACAGGGGGAAAGTTCAGGCACAGAAAGTATATTCAATATTAAAATTAGAAAATTATTTTGCATGCATTGGATACCTAAACTTCTTTTGAGAAAAGAAACTGGTGGATTCAACTAATTGTTGCAGATGTAAAGTGTAATGAATTCATATGTGCTAGAGTGGCTTCCAGATGCAAGTTATTTCACACATTTATTTTGTCCTGGAAGACTTTTTGGGTTTTACAGATTGCGAAAAAAATGATATTAAAAAGCTGGAAGGACACCTGCACGATTAGAAGAATTCACTTCTCCCTCTATATTTGAACAAGCTTTTTATTGCTTCTTGCTGTGTGCTAGCTGATGCACACAGAAATTTGACAATATGTAGTATCTTCTATGAGAGCCAGTTTGGTGTAGTGGTTACGGCATCAGGCTAGAAACCGGGAGACCGTGAGTTCTAGTCCCACCGTAGGAACAAGGCCAGCTGGATGACCTTGGGCCAGTCCCTTTCTCTCAGCCCTAGGAAGAAGAAGGCAAAGGCAAACCACTTCTGAAAATCTTGCCAAGAAAACTACAGGGTCTTGTTGAGGCAGTCACCAGAGTCAACACTGACTTGAAGGCATGTGCGTACACACACACACACAAACATACAAATAGCTTCTATGCTTCCTTTCCCGTTTTTTCCAGTTATGTAGACACTAATAACACACACACACAATAAAACCATCATAATAATAATATATAAGAGGAGAGCTCTTTTTAATATAGATGAAATGTGTGCCTTTCTGGGTTTTAATTTTTTGTTTGCTTTTTGCATGTAACAAAATTAGGACACCACTTGTTTAAAAGCCTTTTATTTTCCTTCACCATTATTGTTTTACAATACAAATTTCACCTTTTTGAACACACAAAAATCCTACAGAAGATAACTCTGCTTCACGTAAAATACAGAATGAATATATATATATATTTATATATATATAGATATATATATGCTTCTTCATTCTTAAAAAACTATTTTGTTCTGCACATTGGCAAGTATAGGATAGAATACTTCCCCCAAACACAGTATGTATGGCAGGATTTAAAACTTTAGAGATACATGCAGTTTCTGCATAAACCTGTTTTAAAGAAATCAATTGTTTTTCAACAATATTTTTATTTAGGGATCAGACATTGTTTACAATTTGAATTTATTTTTATTTGTTTATACTTTGAAAAATAAACTTATAATAAGGAAGTCATGGCTGTTTTCTTGCTATAGTTAAAATCCATATATGGAGTAGACAATAATATAATTTAAATAGTATATTTCACTCTAACCTGCTCACAAAGTGTGAAGACTTGATTATCATATTAGATTCCCCCCCATTCAGTCATCTGAATATTGCAACAACTTTCCAGTTTAATTTAGATATAAAAATCAAAATCTGATAATGTGTACAATACATATAATCTTGGTTTTGTGGAATACTTTATTTTAAACAAAAGCTTGTAAAGACTGCCTACTGACCATACTATCAAGACAAAGAAGGCACTAAGAACAGACAAATCTTTCTCCCAAGAAGCAGTTTTTTTACGTTTAACTCTTTTCTCTATCATGTAAAAACCTTTTTAGAATTCATTTGAATGCGTATCATTTTGAAAAATAAAGTTAGGAAATACTTAGAAAATCACTTTACAACAGAATAATTTTTTGCACCGTTTGACACTGCCACTGCAGATTTACAAAATCAATGATTACCAAACCTTTCTGTGTCTATCATTTGTAGCTTCAGTGAAACAGATAGAAAGATTCCTGTATATTATCCCAGTCAGGTATTTAGAAACCTTCATATAGACATTTGCTAGAAAATGGCTTACAGCCCAATCTTTGGGGCAAGAGATATGAAAATTATGTTTTCCCAAGAAAATAATATGCTTCATTCCCAGACGAGACTGGAAAGACCAGAACTTATGATATAAAAGCATTTTTGTTTATGTTGCTGCATCATATACAAAGAAACATGGTGATGAGCAATGCAAATCCATAATCTATTAACAAGAAATGCATACAGTGCATGATAAGTTACCATTTCTTTATTGTTGTCCATCGCAGATCCTTTGGAGAAAAAAAAGCATCACAGTGTTTACCAGGTAAGAGAAAAGATTTAAGTCAAGGTAATGGTTAAAAGGTAGAATTAAGGGACCAGTTCAATTGCTATGGCATCTCATCTTGGGGAGTTCTGAGCACTTTGAGACAGTTTTCTTGCCATCTCTTTTTTGTATGTTATGTGTCATTCACCAGTTTGCTGTATTTTGCTTGCCGACCCAGATGCAAAGCCTGCCAGGAAAAAGGCCAGTGGTAAGAACGGGGTACAATGCCTTGGACATTCTTTTCAAGGTACTGGAAGGATCTGTACCACCACACCCGTGCAAAAAGATTCGTCTGCGAAGCTTCTTTTAGCACCTGGAAAAAAAAAAGAATAATAATTATAAATAAAGCCTCTGAAAAGAAAAATCAGCACTCGGAATAATGGACTTATCTTCAGGAAACACGTGAACCTTTCTCATGCAAGGTAAAAATTCTACTCATCTGGCCCTTCCAGTATAGACCTACCATTGTGCTTTTTAAAAATAGGATTATTAGATGAGGTGAAAAGAAATTGTTGCTGGGAGCTCTCTCTTTAAATAATGGTGTTTCTTAACTTTATTAATTACAGCCAGAGAACAAAAAAAGAAAAAAAAAAGATTTTTATACAGGGCACAAGAGGAAGCAAGTTACAGGAGTTTAGTGATAATATTCTAACAGTTCTACTGTAAAAACAGAATAAAATGGAATACAGCAAAACTAATGAAGGAAGGAAGGAAAAGTTGCACGAGTTTGGCAAACATATTAATAAATACACAAATGTACAAGTATCTGAACATCTGTATATGTATAACGTATGTGCGTATGTCTATCTTTGTATCTCTGGAACTTCAGTGCCCTTAACCAGCCTAAGAGAGCCAGTTTGGAATAGTAGTTAAAGGCATTAGGCTAGAAACCACAGGAATTGTGAATTCTAGTCTTGCCTTAGACATTAAGTCAACTGGGTAGCCTTAGGCCAGTCACTTTCTCTCAATAGCAAGTGCAGTCAAGCGAATTCCTGAAGTTTTCAACAGAGAAGTAACAAATAGAAGGCAAGTAACTTTAATTTCAGACTCACCTGTACAGTGAGTAAGAAGTAGGGTTGAGCTCTGCATACTAACTACAACAGAATTGCAGAGTAAACTGTGACCTACTGATTTGACTGCAGAGTCAGAAGAGATGCCGAAACATCTGTGCAAGGGAATTTTTTCAAATATTCCAACATTTGGGGTTCAGACTGATTTGGAATAGGCCGTCTGATCAGATATTGTAAGAGTTACTTAAGCTATTAAAAGATATGAGTAACTGCAGATTTTAATCAACGATCACTACACTTTTACATAATGCCATTCCTAGGCTCCTAGACTTTGCCAATTTAATACATTTACTCTCTAAAGAGAGGTCCTAGTTTTTCTTATAGACAACACATCAGAAGCCCTGAAAGATGATTATGGCTGTCTTGTTCACCTTTGCCTCCCAGTTTTTCTATCACATAGAAAGAGGCTCTAAATAAACTTGAGGATATTCAATTACCTTCAAAGTTACAGTGAAGTACATAGTCTCACATATAACAGGGAAGAAATCAATATTCATTCACTAAGCACAGTTTTCAGAACATATTTTACCACCTGCATCATGTTATCATGGCATTTAGTGTTGTAACTAAATTTGATATGATGATCAAAAGGAACTACGTAATTTGTCAATTTATCTGTTACTCCAAGCAGATACTATTATCAAGGAAATAATAATGGACTTAGTCATATAACACATATAACACTTACCTAAGATACTTTTCCTATTGACAAAACCAAGTCTAATTATAAAATTCAAAGTTATGTAATAGACAGTTCACTGTATGTGCTGCTTATTTTAACAGCACAGCACTTTTCCACTTTAGGAACAAATTTTCCCCATTCTTTCACAATCCTGACAGAAATGTACTTATGGGTGACTCATGTGAGGCCCTCAGTCATCAGCTGCATGATAGGTTAAAACCTTGTGGCTTCCCAGCTTGCTAAGGATGGCTGGGATTGGTCTTTAAACGTATCCTTCCTCCCAGCTATGTTAGCAAGATTTAGGCAAGGGAAACAGTGTTCTGTTACCCAACAGCCAGCTGATCCCTGCCCAACTAATTTGGGAAGAGGGGGTGGGCCCCAAGGGGTCCAGTCTTTGTGTTACTCAAAAAGAGGTTTGTTTGTACACAAGAGCATATTATGGACCCATCCACTGGCCCAACACTTGTCCAGCCCTTAAAGATATCTTAATCTAAAAAGACAACCCTTCAGGTAAGAGATTAAGCTATACATGAGGTACTGTAAGACGGGGGGATGCAGACAGAAAATAATTTAAGTTTGTGCTAAAATGATCACTCTAATGGACTAGAGTTGAGCAAGCTAGACCCACATAATACATTTTACAGGGGGATAGAAAAGAAACTCACTTGTTGATTGGCCATGGTATGATACCACCAGAAAAGTCTTGTAGTGATGTAGTAAGCCACCACCACATCCACAGTGTAGTGATCATGAGCTAAGAGAATACAGATCATCCCAACTATGCTGAGAGTCCAGCAAATCCAATGATACCACCAGAATCGCCGAGGTGAATCTGAAAATAAGGAAAAATGCGAGGCCCTAATTCATTAATTCTATAAATATAAAACAGTTTCTTACACAGAAATTAAAGGGCTGCTATTTTGAAAACAGGTTCATCCCCAGGTAGAACAGTGTGATGCAGAAAGGTGAGGGGAGATACGATAGCAGTCTTCAAATGTCTGAGGGGCTATCATAGGGAAGAGGGTGTAGATTTATTCTTTGTAGCTCTGAAGGGTAGAATAAGAACCAATGGGTGGAAGCTCTGCAGAGTGAGATTCAAAATCAAGTGAAAGAAGAATTTCCTGACTCTGAGAGCTATTAAGCAGTGAAATAGCTTGCCTCCTGGACCCGAGTGCTCCATCATGGGAGGTTTTCAAGCAAAGGTTGGATAGCCATTAGTTGGGGATAGCATGAGGATTCATGCCCTATGCAGGGGACTGGACTAGAAGACCTAGTCCAAGGCACCTTCCAACCCCATGATTCTGTGATTTCCATAGCTTGAAATAATTCTTAATCCAATTTGATAAATGCAGGATGTTTTGGAGAAAATTCATCATTCAAATGAGATCTCAACTGAAGACATATATTTCTTATGCTATTATATTGTTACCTTGGTTTTTCACAATACAAGTGGTGCCCTATAACTATGTGTTGGATTACAAATTCTGAATTTCCAAATTCACATAGCTCCCCAACCAAGCTGAAGAGGGCTGGTGTATGATTAAAACAAATCACCTTAAAAATAGTAAGTATGCAACATAGCCTCCGACACATAAACTAAATTTCTTTACCTATACAACCTTCAGAAGATAGAAATTTCCAATAAAGAAAGATGGCTGTGCCAGCAGATAAAGTACCTCTGTTCACATCAATGTATCACTTTAGCTTACAAGTAACTTGTAAATTAGCACCATTTTGCATTTTATCCTAGAGGATAAAAGGGGGAAAATCATGTATTTTTTAAAAATAAGTGAACATGTTTCAGTCTAGCTGGCCAACTTCGGACCATCAGATATTTTTGGAAAGAAAGGAGTAACCAAGATGTTTGTGCTGCCTCTCTGGCAATTTATGCGCTCACTATCATGGACTATTGCCCTAAGGCTCCACCATGCTGTATTACTGAACAAAGGGCAAAAAGGATGGAGTATAACATTTGTTTTAAAAACTTTTCTAAGAGTTAACTTCTCCATGGGGTTTCAAATTGAAGTTTGCAAAGTTTGGGACAGTACTGGGATAAAAGCAATGGGATGAGATGGACTTTCAAAGGGTAAAGGAAAGGGTTAATCACTCGTTCCTACTACCCCTTCAGTACTATAAAACTCCCTCTTACTGCAATGTGATTGGTAGTTTTGATGTTTTAAAAAAAGGTGAGGATGAATGGAACGTTTCCTCTCACTCAATATTAATGGCTCATTTATTAACAATAATATTTTATTACTCCTAATAGATATTTAATTTATAAGCATTCCATTTTAAATGCAAACATGGTATACATTACAGAATACTATCATGACTGACATTTTAACAAATGAGCTAGATACAGCAGTAATTGGATTGTTAATTTATGTAATTTAAACATAAATGTTCAATCTATAGCAGATTGATTTTTGTGGTTGAATTAATCTCATTTCTGCATACTCTGCTATTGAATTAATTTCTCTGTGCATATTCTCAAAAATGATTGGGTGGAATCCAATTCATGTCTTTCTGTCAACAGAAAGCTTTGGTCAGCAAAACAGGGATGGCGATTCCTTCTGCTCTTGAAATTCTTCAAAATATGCTCCACAGAGTCCTTGTGGAGTAGATTTGGGGGGAGCATCGAGAAATAAATTTTCCTCTCCACATTCTGTTGATGGAAGCCTCCTGTCAGTGAAGGGAGACCAGTGGATTCCATTCAGTGTCTTATGAGAAGACAACTAGTTTATAAGTACCACATACTGATTATGTAGAACAGAAATCAATACAGGTAGTCCTTGCTTAATGATGGTAATTGGGACCAGCAACTCTGTTGCTAAGCGACATGGTCGTAAAGTAAGATGTCACATGACCATGCCAACTTCTGAGAAGCAGTTCTGGCAGTCCCAGTTGCTGTCATTAGGCGACTCCCACATGGCTGCAGTGTCCTGCGGTCACATGATCGCCATTTGTGACTTCCTGCTGGCTTTCCCATTGACTTTTCTTGTTGGAAGCTGGCAGGGAAGACTGCAAATGGTGATCATGTAACTGCAGGATGCTGTGATGTCATAATTGCAAGCTGCCAAGCACCCAAATCATGATCATGTGACCTCGGGGATGCTGCGATGGCCGCAATTACGAGGAACAGTTGTAAGTCGTCCTTGTTCAGTGCTGTTGTAACTTTGAACAGTTGCTGAACAAATGGTCATTCAACGAGGATTACCTGTATGACAATAAGAACTAAAAACGTTGGTGTGTTACTCCAGTTGCTTCAACATTATTCTAATCACATTTGCTTCAATTATAAGTTGGCTAACTCAGTATTTTTAGCTTTGAAAAAAAAGTTATTCAGGATTGTTTTTAAATTACTGTAAATTAAAAAGTACTACAGCTTACTCCTAGAAAACAAGTATGATTAAGATCTTTGTCTCATTCAAGCAACCGTTACTAGCTGTGGTAACTGTTTAGTAAATACTGATAGAATAGGTGCAGTGTAACAAATATAACATAGAGCAATTACAAAACAATATTGCATCAATCCACACACTATATTTTTAGATCATTGAAAAGTTGCTATCCTTAACGAATCTCCACTAAGTTGCTTTAATTTTGGGAGAGTTACACCCTAAAAGGTACTTCTAAACAAACATATAATAAAAGTAGAAAGCTCTGATGAAGGGCAGCAATTTTGCAAGATGATCTCAATTAACCAAGTAACATATTCTATCAAGTAACAAGTTCTATCAAATAACAGAGGTATTTCAAACTTACACTCTTTGATAAATAAGTATGTCAGCGTTAACATCACTGTGTGGCCGCTGTATAGGTAATCACCACACAGGTCATGTGATCCTGTGATTGTGAGACCACCTCCAGCAAGCAGCTTCATGATCCTCCTCATGTGTGACTCCCAGTTGCCAAAAAGCTTCAGAAACAAGGAGGGGATAAATCAGCTTGTTAGTTCAAACCAGATTAACTTTAAAACATTGCACTGCAAGCAATTAAGCTTCCTGGCGACTGAATAAATCAGAGCAGCACAGGGAATAAATAGCAATAAAGAATTTTGTTCCAACACAAAGGCTAACAAATAGATTACAGCGTAAGCTTGACAGTGGTGTGTTCACTACACAAAAGCTTTTACAAGAAAGTTTTTTTTAGTCTTTTCCAGGACCACAAAATTCTTCACTAGTTTCAAAATTATAACCCAGCTACTCCTATGGAAATTGCATAGAGAACTTTTCTCTGCACAAGCATCTTCTACCTTAGACTTCTCAGTTTTTTTCCTAGTCGTGATTATTTCATCAGGACAGAAATTAGCAATCTAAAATCACTTTAATTGTTCAACAAAAAGGAAATTAGTTAAAATATCAGAGAAAGAAATTGCTCAGCACAATCATTTTACTTCTTTCTGTACTGTAATCAGTCAAATGACAAGAAGTCTGAATTATTGCTTAGGTGGGGAGAACTAATGTAAGTACTATCTTCGTTGGAGAAGGATGTTGATTAACAAGAAATGGCTGAAATGTGCATTACTCTTTTTGGATAGCATTCATATAGAACATGAAATTAAATTAAAAGCTAGAACAGATCCCCCAAGCATGGTGAATCCAATCTCACAATGTTCAGGCCAAATTTAGTAGGTCAATTCCTCATCTGTATGTGTATTTTTTCTATATACTGACATTGTATGATATTAAATTAAGAAGAGCAGAGACTACAGTGATCCTGCAGGGAAATACTGGTTGAAACCAAAACAGGTCATACTATTTTATTTTATAGGTATCTAAATTTTCAGTGTCAAAACTACACTAGCTCATTTATTCAGGGTTTTTTTTTTAAGTTCTAAACAACAGTGTCATTTAACTGGCATCTCAGTGTGAAATTGTGCAGTGGAAGTTGCTTACATGTGTTTACAACAGCTATAAAACAACAGAGTTCCCAGTATATTGCAGCATTTTCTGGGAAGTTAGCAAGAAAAGTGCAATGCATTTTAAGTATCCAATTACCATGTTTTTAAGGGAGCTGACAAGACTATAAACTTTAATTCTCAAAACTCATAAATGACAACCCCAACCTGCTTGTTATAAATGTGAATTAAGGATAATGAGGAACAGAATCCACAATACATTTGGCATTCATCTGGTTTCTAATAATACTACATTACTGTTGTCAAATTAACAAAAAGACATTATTCTATAACCACAAAGTTAGATAATTAATAGGAGCTCCCACTAAATAATTAACAGGAGCTCACTTCTATTTTCCCTTCATGGATATTCTATATCCCCTTCATGGATCACTGCCTTGTCGTGGCGAAGGGGCTTGCGTAACTCAGTGAAGCCATGAGCTATACCGTGCAGGGCCACCCAAGACGGACAGGTCATGACAGAGAGTTCTGACAAAATGTGGTCCACTGGAGAAGGAAATGGCAACCCACTCCAGTATTCTTGCCAAGAAAACCCCATGGACAATGTTAAAAGGCTAAAAGATATGACGCCGGAAGATGAGCCCCTCAGGTCGGAAGGTGTCCAATATGCTACTGGGGAAGAGCGGAGGGCAATTCCAAGTAGCTCCAGAAAGAGTGAAGCGGCTGGGCCAAAGCCGAAAGGACGTTCAGCTGTGGATGTATCTGGAAGCGAAAAGAAGGTCCGATGCTGTAAAGAACAATATTGTATAGGTACCTGGAATGTAAGATCTATGAACCAAGGCAAGCTGGATGTGGTCAAACATGAGATGACAAGATTAAACATCGACATCTTGGGAATCAGCGAATTGAAATGGACGGGAATGGGTGAATTTAATTCAGGTGACCATTATATCTACTACTGTGGGCAAGAAACCCTTAGAAGAAATGGAGTTGCACTCATAGTCAATAAGAGAGTGGGAAAGGCAGTAATGGGTTACAACCTCAAAAACGACAGAATGATCTCAGTGCGTATCCAGGGCAAACCATTCAACATCACAGTAATCCAAGTCTATGCCCCAACCACTGATGCCAAAGAAGCTGAAGTTGACCAGTTCTATGAAGACCTACAACACCTTCTAGAACTAGCACCAAAAAAAGATGTCCTTTTCATCATAGGGGATTGGAATGCTAAAGTAGGAAGTCAAGGAGTAATCGGAATAACAGGCAAGTTTGGCCTTGGAGTACAAAATGAAGCAGGGCAAAGGCTAATAGAGTTCTGTCAAGAGAACAAACTAGTCATAGCAAACACTCTTTTCCAACAACACAAGAGACGACTCTACACATGGACATCACCAGACGGTCAATACCGAAACCAGATTGATTATATACTTTGCAGTCAAAGATGGAGAAGCTCTATACAGACAGCAAAAACAAGACCAGGAGCTGACTGTGGCTCAGATCATGAGCTTCTTACTGCAAAATTTAGGCTTAAATTGAAGAACGTAGGGAAAACCACTAGACCACTCAGGTATGACTTAGATCATGTTCCTTATGAGTATACAGTGAAGGTGATGAATAGATTTAGAGGATTAGATTTGGTAGACAGAGTGCCTGAAGAACTATGGACGGAGGTCCGTAACATTGTACAGGAGGCAGCAACTAAAACCATCCCAAAGAAAAAGAAATGCAAGAAAGCAAAATGGCTATCTGATGAGGCTTTACAAATAGCTGTGGAAAGAAGGAATGCGAAAAGCAAGGGTGAAAGGGAAAGATATAAGCAACTGAATGCAGATTTCCAGAGAACAGCAAGAAGAGATAAAAAGGCCTTCTTAAATGAACAATGCAAAGAAATTGAGGAAAACAATAGAATGGGAAAGACTAGAGATCTCTTCAAGAAAATTGGAGATATCAAAGGAACGTTTAATGCAAAGATGGGCATGATAAAGGACAAAAAAGGCAAGGACCTAACAGAAGCAGAAGAGATTAAAAAGAGGTGGCAAGAATACACAGAAGAACTATACAAGAAAGATCTTAATGTCCCTGATGTCCATACTGGTGTGGTCACTGACCTTGAGCCGGACATCCTAGAGAGTGAAGTCAAGTGGGCCTTAGGAAGCATTGCTAACAACAAAGCTAGTGGAGATGACAGTATTCCAGCTGAGTTATTTAAAATACTAAAAGACGATGCTGTTAAAGTGCTGCACTCAATATGCCAGCAAGTTTGGAAAATGCAACAGTGGCCACAGGATTGGAAAAGGTCAGTTTATGTTCCAATTCCAAAGAAGGGCAATGCCAAAGAATGCTCAAACTATCGCACAATTGCACTCATTTCACATGCTAGCAAGGTTATGCTCAAAATCCTACAAGCTAGGCTTCAGCAGTACGTGAACCAAGAACTACCGGATGTACAAGCTGGGTTTCGAAGAGGCAGAGGAACTAGAGATCAAATTGCCAACATTCGCTGGATCATGGAGAAAGCACGAGAGTTCCAGAAAAACATCTACTTCTGCTTCAATGACTATGCAAAAGCCTTTGATTGTGTGGATCACAACAAACTGTGGCAAATTCTTAAAGAGATGGGGGTACCAGACCACCTTACCTGTCTCCTGAGAAATCTGTACGCGGGCCAAGAAGCAACAGTTAGAACCGGTCATGGAACAACCGATTGGTTCAAAATAGGGAAAGGAGTACGACAAGGCTGTATACTGTCACCCTGCTTATTTAACCTATATGCAGAGTACATCATGAGAAATGCCAGGCTGGAAGAATCAAAAGCCGGAATAAAGATTGCAGGGAGAAATATCAACAACCTCAGATATGCAGATGATACCACCCTAATGGCAGAAAGTGAAGAAGAACTAAAGAGCCTCTTGATGAGGGTGAAAGAGGAGAGTGCAAAAGCTGGCTTGAAACTCAACATTAAAAAAACTAAGATCATGGCATCTGGGCCCATCAATTCCTGGCAAATAGAAGGGGTAGAAATGGAAGCAGTAACAGACTTCATTTATTTGGGCTCCAAGATCACCGCAGATGGAGACTGCAGCCATGAAATTAAGAGACGCTTGCTCCTTGGGAGGAAAGCTATGGCAAACCTAGATAGCATATTAAAAAGCAGAGACGTCACCTTGCCAACAAAGATCCGCATAGTCAAAGCTATGGTTTTTCCAGTAGTAATGTATGGCTGTGAGAGCTGGACCATAAAGAAGGCTGAGCGCCGAAGAATTGATGCCTTTGAACTGTGGTGCTGGAGAAGACTCTTAAGAGTCCCCTGGACTGCTAGGAGGTCAAACCAGTCAATCTTAAAGGAAATCAACCCTGATTGCTCATTGGAAGGATTGATAATGAAGCTCAAGCTCAGATACTTTGGTCACCTAATGCGAAGAGACGACTCTTTGGAAAAGACCCTGATGCTGGGAAAGATTGAAGGCAAAAGGAGAAGAGGACGGCAGAGGATGAGATGGTTAGATAGCATCACTGAAGCAATGAGCATGAAATTGAGCAAACTCAGGGAGGCAGTGAAGGACAGGAAGGCCTGGCGCAATATGGTTCATGGGGTCACGAAGAGTCGGACACGACTTAACGACTGAACAACAACAACACTTCTATTTTATGGCCATCTCTGAAAATATCTCACAGCAGTTACAGGGCCACTAGATAAAATAAAATTAAAATGATTAAGTGCCCATTAAATATTCATAAGTGATATTCTTTAAAATCTATTTTTTTATGAAAATGGTGGCTTACAAAATTCAACAATGTTCATGGTTGTGGAGAAATCAGCTCCTATGTACATCATGTAATTCAGAAAATTGTCACAGTTCTTTTAGGGGTTATATTAGAATAACTAAGATCAGTTTATAATAAGCACAGGAGTCACACTGTGGTATTGTCGGACCTCATGCAGGCATGGCTTGGTTCATAACTCTTCAGACACTTGAGTTCCTGCACTGAGTGGCTAGATAACAGCAGAACCTTCAAGAATCAACCATCGTATCCTTCTGGACTGGCTCTCGGGGTTAGGACTTCTTCTCCTTCCTCCACGACCAGTTCCAGCCAGTGCTCATAGGGAGGAGAGGTCCACTCCTTGGCCTCTTCTGCATGAGGTGTTTCAGGACTCTGGTCGCTCCTCTCTCCTATTTAACACCTACACAACACTGCAGGGTGAGGCAATTCATCAGCATGGGGGTGCAGTATCATCAGTATGTAAATGATACTCAATTATCCATCTGTACCCCATGCTGGGCAGGTGATGCCATTCAAGTGCTTACCCAGTGCTTGGAGGCTGTGAGGGGTTGAATCGGGGGAACCAGCTTAGACTCAACCCTGGCAAGACAGACTAGCTTTGGGTTTTGGCATCCCTGGAATTCTCTGAGTTGTCATCCTTGACTCTCAATCGGGTAGCATTCCCCCAGACAGAGTTGTGTACAATTTGAGGATACTCCTGGCTTCGCAGCTCTTGCTCAAGTCCAGCCATGACTATGAGGGCCATTGCACAGGTTTGGTGTGTTCACCAATTGTGCCCTTTCCTGCCCTGGGAGGCCTTGCTCATCGTCACTCAAACCTTAGTCATCTTAGTTACTGTAACATACTTTTGATGACCACCCAGAAGTTGCAACTGGTCCAGCATGCAGCAGCAAATGCAGTTCTAGGTCCTTCATATTCTGCCCACCACTGGTATGTGAACTGCACTGGCTTCCAATTGCTTTCTGGGTGCAATTTAAGGTGCTAGTTGTCACCTTTAAAGCCCTAAATGGCACAGGGCCAGGTTATTTGCAGGACTGCCTCTCTCTGAGTGTATCTGCCCAACCTATCAGTTAGATAGGGTGGGCACATTCCAGGCCTCTTCCCTTAAATGTTGCCATCTGATGGAACTTCAGAGATGCACCTTTTCCATGGCTGCCTGGACTCTTTGGAACAGCCTCTCCTGTGAGATTCAGAGGGCCCCCACCCAATTAGCCTTCTGGAAAGCTGTTGATAGTAATGGTCCTATGAGAGTGAGGGCAGTCTTCTTCTACCTTGTCTAATTAAAATTTTGGCCTAGACAGAAAACACAATTATTAAGTGGCCCTGGTTAGATCTGCATCTATGTATCCAAAGGAGGTGTCCAACTGTGTTGTGCTTCTCCTCACTGTCAAGTAATTCTCTGGATGTTAAATTGTGGAACAAATATTAAGGATGCTATCCTAAATTTGTTCCAATGATTTTTATCAGACTATATTCAGATATGGTGACTGGAGAATTTATCAATACCTTGGAAATTCACATGCCATCCCACTCTAGCCTTCCTAAGGAATGAGATCAATTGTGACAGCCTTTCTTGCCTCTGAGGCTGGATGAGACATGGGACTGATTTCAGTAGATAACCTGGTGATTGCTTTTGAACTAAAAGTCGTGACAGGATGACGGGAATATTGAACTAAATCCTGACAGAACCTGTTTATCCGGTTGAGCAACAGAAAGAAAAGCTGAGCAATAACCAATACCGATTAGCTGTGAAAAACATTCAGCCAATTCCCCTTGGTAAGAAATTCATTATTCCATATACTGCAGAATATCTAAGAATTTTTTTTTAACATGTTAGATAGTGATAGCAAAGAAAAAGCTTACCTTTGGAGAACAGTTGAAATGCATGCCAGGTACTGGGAGTGTAGTTACATACATTGTAACACACCGGTATAAGTACAGTGTGCCAACTAGCCAAAAAAATCTTCTGCCAATAATAGACCTAGAAGGGGGGAAAAAGGTAGAGGGAATTGTGTATCATTTGAAGTGCTCCTGAGCTTGAAGTATTTCAGAATAAAAAGAGAGTTGCTCCAGATCTTCTCTATGCATTTCATAACAAGACGTTATCTATTCCATTTAGGTAATAAAACAACTAAAATCAAATAAAGCGAAATATTCCCACTTCACAGAACTAGAATAGATCCAAGAAGATTGTCATGTTAAGCAGCAATTCTTGGGGAAGGATAAGAAGATTCTTGAAATTGTTTCTACATTAAATCTGGTTCTTCTTTTCTACATGACTAAAAACAGAACTATGGGCAGTTTCCCAAAGAGATGCAAGCTACTGAACGCAGTATGGTCTGAAATCTGGGATCGTATGGTACAGATCTCTGGAATCTGTTTAGCATGATGTTATACCTGATATTTGCAGGATATCTGATATGGTGCAGAGGGGCTGTATTCATAGTCAAGAAGCTGTATGTATATTCATGGTCTTCTCCAATAGAATAAATGCATTTATCCCCCATTTATGGGCTTTTAAGTTTTTATGGGCTTTTAAGTTCACTGTGCAGATTTCATTTTTTCCACACAAGTTAAGGGTAGTGCACTTACTTTTAGGAGAGAAAGAAGTGAAAAAACTGAGCAAGACAAATTATATTAAGAAAAATCTAGTTCCTCTTCCTAACCATTAGGTTAGTTATTTTACCTTTAGTCCCCATTTAGACCTTTTGCCATGTTTTTTTAACTGACATCAAAAAATTATTTGCTTAATAACTAAATAAATATTTTCATGTTGAGAGAGGCTCTACTCTATTGCCTTATCAATATGTAATTAATACTTAGTTCTAAGGCCCCTTCCTATTTATTCTGGACTAGCTTAAAAGTTCAAACATTCTTAACTATTACAAGACATCAAAGACATTTCCTCAGATTCTTCAATTTTATCTCAGTAACTATTTCATGTAAGATATTCTGAATTTTTATTAACAGCCTTAGAAGACAACATTCCAGTTTAAGAAAAAGTGAGGATAACAAGCCCAGCTAGGTAGTAGTACCTAGCTAACCTTGGATGTTCTGTAGAAGCTAATTAGGCTTAGAACCTGGCTAGTAGTTGGATGGGTAACCACCCAAAGATACCAAGGCTGAAAGTTAAACTGGAAAGTTTAAAAAAAAATCTAAGGAGGCAATGAGAAACCACTTTCATACTGTTACCAAAAAATAAAAATAGGGACAGTTGAACTCAACTCAAAGAGACTTTACCTTTACTGTTGATAGCAAAGTATTGTTATCAATAAGAGACAGTTTCCAGGTTTAGCATACCTATGGCACAGTCACTGAAATCGATGGGATTCCAGTTAATAAGTCTGTGTAGTATGGTAACATACAAAAACAGCCAATTGAACATAGTCATATATATTCATATTCACATATGTATAAAATAAATATCAGGTATAACATCATGCTAAACAGATTCCAAAGATCTAGTTTGGGAAAGCTTTTCAGATGTTTTCTACTGAAGTGCCAGTATATAATTCACCACTAATGCCATTTTACAACCTTTTTGTGCAAGACTCTAAAGTACTTGGCTCTAATATGTAGGGAAGCTGTTATCCAATCCCCCATTTAGTGAATAAAACTAATAACACAGTTTTTTTGGATCCAGACCATTATATGAAATATTAATGGATGTTCTCCCTCAAAACATTGTCATATTTCAAAAGTAAGCACTTCAAATTGTTCTTCAAGTTGGAGATTGCATAACAAATATTTGGCTTCACAAATCACATAATGCAATTTTTATTACACAGCATTATGTCAGAGCAAAGACAGCAATCCAATGTTATTCAATCATTTTGTCAAAATCTTACTTTTAAAACCAGGAGAAATATTTTCAGCATATGGCAAACCTAAAGAAATTGAACTTAATGGGATTAACAACTTTATGCTGCTTTCAATCATTCTTCCACCAATGTTTGCTAGCTTCATTTTGTGTCATTTAATTAAATCTTCAACTCCACTGGTTTCTCTTTATTTATAACTGAACTCCAAATTTCAATATACTTGCTTTAGATGCCAGATATGAACTCAACCAGATTATAAAAGTCTTCAGGTGGATATAAGCCAGTTTTGAGAACTATTTTACCCACCTTTATAACCTTTTATCTGGTGTAAAATCACCTGCCATCTCCAACTCAAGACACATCTATACACATACATGAAATCTGCCAATTATCTCAGGAAAAATCACAACGGTCCTGAGAAAACTTTCAACGAGGGGGAAAAAAAACCCCAATGCAATGTTATGGAGGCTGTATGGACTATACAGTGGTACCTTGGGTCACGAACTTAATTCGTTCCGCGACTCTGGTCGCGAATTGGTCGCGACCCGAATCAAATTTTCCCATAAAGTTCAATGTAATTACGGTTAATCCGTTCTGAACCATATGTTTTCTTTTTTTAAAACCACAAAAATATGAAACAAAGTACAGTACAGTGCAGTACGAAGAGAGAGAACGCTAACCTTGCTCAAGGCAACTTCTGGCGTGGAGGACAGGAAGGTGGGTGGGGAGGCGGTTACTGTTTGGAGGGAGAGTCCCCCTCCCTACAGGAAGCCACGACCATGTGTCACAGCAGGGAAAATGGCCGCGGATCCTGTTCGTCACCCGATGCGGAGTTCGCGAACGGAAGCTAAATTTTGCAAACGGCACTGTTCATGACCCGAATTGGTTGTGAACAGAAGCATTCGTGACCCGAGGTACCACTGTACTTTGTTTTTTTGAGGGGGCAAAATCCAAATCTTATGATGAGGTCAAGAAGTACTCTTGAGTTTGCATAATGATAATCTTCCCTTTCCTACAGTCCATATATCCCACCCCCACCCCAGAAATACTGTACTACAAAGCTTCCCCAAGCCTCCTGAGTTGCAGGAGGTACACAAGAGTCATAATGCCTCTCCGGACAAAACAGTTCTCCATGCAGGAGAATCTAATTGGATCTCCATTTTATTTTCTTCCTCACACACTTGAAGGCATCACTGACGCCCTTCCTCTCTCATCTTAGGGACTCCAAGATTTACAGAAGTTCCAGGACATTCTTAGAAAGCACATACTATAGCAACCTTCCTATAGGCAAGTCGAGGAACCATGAATTCTGCCTTGGCCATCAACAAAGCAAACATGAAGAACCATAGCATCACTAGGGATGAAGATGGAATGGCTCTGTTCACTGCAGATGAGCAACGCTGGATTAGTGGGTGACATCTTTTAAATAAGTATTCTTAAGCATATATTATTCAATTATTGCTCTAGTCTTTGTTACTCACAAGTCCCTTTGCATATATTTTAATACTTTTATGACCCACACTTACTAATAAGTACAGTCACTGACACAGAAAATGACAATTTAAAACAAGTATCTATAAAAATAAGATCAGGAGCAACTGCAACCTGTCTACTTACTTGTATTTTAAAAACAGCAACTGAACTAACCAGAGTCCTACAAGGATCAAGCCATTTATTTCACAGATAAAAAAGGCCCATTGAACCCGGTTAAAGTAATCAAAAAAAACATCTGGAAGGGGTGGCTCCTCCTCCTTGGGAGGTACTCGTTCATGGACAAATGAGATTGTCACTGTGGTAAATGTGAAACAACAGAGGGCGTAAAGGACAGCCAACAGCGTCTTCCCCCATTCCACGGGATACTGAGAACGCTCCAGCTCCGGCATGGGGATTTTTATCATTTCTTTCCTGTAGCCATTCGGCACTCCGTTCGGTTTGGAGGGTTTGCTGAAACCATTTTCACTGGTCGGGGCCTCTGTGCTGATGCTCAGGTGGCCATTGGCATGCCCATTTTTGTGTGCCTCTATGTGGTGTTCTATTTTCAAAGTTTCTATCATGTCCAAGAGCTGCTGTCCGCTGTCAGAAGTCACTCGTGACAAAGGGGGCTTCTCAAAATCTGCCTTGGTTAGATTGATCAAATCACGCCCAGATAAATGTTTCAGTGGTTCACAGTATTCTGGCACAGCATTCTCCAGCAACCAATCTGCCACCTCCTTGCGTGACCAGAGCCCGACTTCTTTCATTTCTTCAGAACGCTTGCATGTAGTCTTATAAATTACTTTAAGGAGGACAACTGTCACTGTCACTATTTTTGCAGAACAGAAAGTCCCTCTTTGGTCTGTTCATCCTGTTTAAGCCACAGCAGAAACCAGTTCTACAGGTTGATGCAAAACAGCCTCAAATTGTGCAGTATAAATCTGAAAATGTGGTATCTTCATTCTGCATCTGTAGTTGCCTTGTTCCTGATAATTTAGGGAACGAAGAGAAAGATATTATTAGGAAATAATTTACTTTCTATCCAAACATCCTCTATTTAGACAATTTGTACTGGAATGTAACCAACTGCAATTTGCTTCTCCCTCTTTTTTTTTTTTTTTTAATGTTCATACCATTAGTCAATCAGTGCTAATGAATGGCTTGATTCCAAACCATCTGAATAAAGGCTAGTCCAGGCATTTGACTACCTGATCTGATGGACAAGATAACAGCCTCATTTACATCTTAGGTGCCAAAGCAATCAGATTTTATTTTATCCTGATGATAGAGAGCATCTTTCATTGCACCTAAATGGGTGGGTGGGATGAGATAGCACAGGGCAACCAAAGCCTCACCATTGCTCATTCCCTGCTCTGCCTAATCTCTAACCCTGCTGGAGTGTGCTGTCTGGGCTAGCTATTCCCTGTTAGTTAGATTTAGCTGCAATCTTTCGAAATGGTGCTATTTGTGGAATACAAGGGAGACAGCAGGGCATGAACTTATGAGAAGGAAAGGACCTCCTGGGGCGAAGTGTCTCAGCAGAAATGCCTAGGAAACACTGCTATTGCTGTGCCCCTTAATCTGTGATGGCTGACTCTCTATCTAACATGACAGAGGGCATTGCCTGACATTTTGGAATTCAGTTTTACACTTCTAATGTTATTTCCTGAAGGTTATCCTAACATTGTATAGCACAGTGTCTGGTACAGAACATGCACACTGTATTATTTAATATATAACTAATTCTTTATATTTCGTTATAGCTCTCATCAGATAATATAAACCTGTAAAATTTATACTCAGTAACAATTTCAGTCAGGACCATAAATGCAAATAATTGAAATATTAGCATATTGTTTGGGCATTTTCCCCACTGTTGTTCACATACCAAGCTAATATATAATAACTTTTATTATATTCAACCCAACAAGCCTCTTGGTCCAGGAAAAAAGTCAAATGTAGGGGTGCAGTATTTATCAAAGGCAATAAGGATAGCAGAGAACTTAAAATTTTACTTTTTGATCTTCTAAAATAAAAGTATATTTTTGTTTTAATCTTTTTGAAATATGGCCACAGTTGTAATCTGAGTGTCCCAACAATCAAGCCTGATGCTGTTTCTTGCTCAGGTTTGATTCAGTATACTTCTATTCTAAATATAAAATACAACACTAAATATTTCATGCACAGAGGAATTTAAAGATTTAATTCCCTGCAATAATTATACAGTATATGCAAAGTCTTCTAATTTCTGCATAGAATGAATTCACTCACAAATGGAAATTTCATAGCTCTTGTTAGTTCACAAAGTAAGAAGTCATCTTGTAGGTGGGAATGTTTGTGAAACACCATCCAGCCATGCCCAATTCTCTTAAAATTACAATGATTCACAAAAGATTGATCTATGCAAAGCAAAAAGAAAAGCCTGCAGATATTCTGTGAATACCTAGCGATTATTCATGAACACTAATCCGTATAGAGAGTTTCATAGCAGAATAACAATTATTTATGGCCCCTCCACTTTCTTGAATTTCAGTAGCCTCCTACTTCCAGTCAGTAGTTGTAGAAAGGAGGAAGGACTTCAAACAGATGAATTTACTACCCTGTGGCAGCCCTTCCTTAAAACTGCTGCTGTTGCAAGAATATCAAGAAAGATTTCAGAATGTGCTAGCATGTGCAACATTGCACCACGTAGGCATCCCTTACTTGAAATGGGAATGATACTCATCAAAACTAAATTTACAATGTCACTGAATTTACAGTGAAGAAATAGACATTCTAGAAAGAGCACATAACAATATGCCTACTATGATTTTATGAATGTAAATTTACTTGAATTTCTTTGAGGAAAATTCCAGTCAAACTGGAATTCTAGTTAAATATAAGTAAGGAGCTCAAAGTCAGAGTTAGCGATGAAGGCTTTTTGTTGCTGCCTCTTCCTCTTCTTCCTCTGAACCATAAACAATACAGAGAATAAGAGAATACCTTTGAATGATAAGCATATTAACTTAAAGGTGAGTTCCACTGAGACACATTTCCAGCTAAATATATTTAGCATTTACTATTTTGAAAGTGAATCAAAACAAAAAGAGATGATAAAAAGTCCTTCATGATTGGAAGGACACTTGTTGAGAAAATGAGGTTAATGTATGATGTTCCAAAGAGCATTCCAGGAATTGAAAAATGAGATTGGGATGCACGTATCGCTTCCTTCAACCCAGTCCTTGTTCCCTATATCAACATCCCTACAACGAAATTTGCATACATGAGTGACACCCTAAAAATGTCTTCATTTCCTAAGGAATTCCTAAACTGCTTTGGATTTCCTTGAAATCCTAATTTCAAGAAAAGCAATTCCAGAAATTATAGGGAACATTAAAAAATTCTGAAGCAAAGTGATTACGTTATTGCTTAGCACATGGGAAGAGGATGCCCTGACTGATGCACATTCAAATCGTTAATCAGGTCATTGTTTGAAAGAATACTGAAAATCAGATTCTCTTGAATGTGATTAAATTCATGTGTTTACCATCCCTGTTAAAATGACATACTACAATGAAAATACAAGCACTACTTTTCTTTCTAAAGTAGTATTATGTTGCCAAAATATTATCTCAAAAGTTGACATCCCTGGAAAAATGAGTAAAGAAAATGAAGGAATATGAAGGGTGACATTAGCTGGCATAGAAAAATATTTTTCAAGCAACTTAGCAAAGATCTCTCTTCAACAGTTTGTATAATAATCCAAGGATGACAAAATTAGAATCAGACTAAGCAGCAAGTAATATGATTAATCCTTTCCATCCCCCCATCCGAATGTGAATTTACTATGAAACAACAGTTAACATTCTGCTAAAAGACTGAACTAGGATTCCAGCTGTAGCAATGTTAAAAAATCTGGGGGGAAAGGAATGAAAGTAAAAAAATCCAGACACTGGATGGAAATGAGCAGAACAATATCAAATTTATATTTTATAAGAACAGAGTTGTGAGAAATGGAGATTGTTACTCATTCAACTTCTGGATTCAGATTCTATGGACACTGCACCATTTTCAATGAAATATTAAATACAAAAATAATCAGACAACATAACCCCCATTTATCTAACTAAGGAAATTCAGAGAACAGAAAACTAAAACAAAATACATTTTAAGGGAGAACAAGGTGGAAATGATCAAATAATTGTTACTAGCAACATATTAGAGCAGAGAGTTAACACAGGCCACAACTAAGCATGATTTATAAATCATGAAAAGTAGTCTGGGTTGGATACAATAGTATAAAAACAAAATAATACAGGTAGTTCTTGTTTAGCAACTACTTCGTTTAGCAACCATACAAAGTTACAACACCTTTGCAGGTCTGTATAGCAAAGGAAAGCTGAAGTAAGATTATAAGCACAGCTGCAGTTTCACTTAGCAACCACTTTACTTAATGACTGAGTTACCAATCCCAATTGTGGTAGCTAAAGAACTACCTGTATATGAATAGCTCTGCTGGATCATGTCAAAGTCCATCTTAGTCCAGCATTTGGTTTCTCATAGTGGCAAACCAGATGCCACTGGGATGCTCACAAGAGGGAAGTGGGGACAAATCTTCTCCTGCTTTTTTCCCCCTGCAATTTGTATTTGGAAGCAAGCTATTCCCAACCCAGAGGTAAAATTGAGTCTTAAAAAGTCTTCAAGCCCTCGATAGACCTGTCCCCCATGAATTTATCTAATCTGCTTTAAAGGCTTTCAAGTCAGTGGCCACCATGTCTTGTAGTAATGAATCCCATATGTAAACATGCACTGATTGATATAACTTTTTATCTATTCTAAGTCTCCTTCCAATCTGATGGTCCTAGTGGAAGAAAAAATTCTCCCAATCCATATTCCCCATTCCATGCATGATTTTATACACCTCAAACTTGTTCCCACTAGGCTGTCTTTCTTCCAAGGTAAAGAAACCCAGATGATTTAGCCTTCTCTTGCAGGGCAAGCATTCAAACCTTCTGAACATTTCGGTTGCTCTCTTCTGCACCTTTTCAGCTCCACTTTATCAAATGTGGTCTCTAGAACTGTGCACAGTATCTCAAATGCAGACCTGTTACAGATTTGTATGGGAAATTACAATCCTGACAATTTTAAAATCTGTCTTAAGGATAGCTAGAGTGGAATTTGTCTTTTTCAAAGCAGCTGCACATGGAATCAACCTCTTTTTAAGGTATCCCACAGATCTTTTCGCTGGTTACAGATAGCTCATATTCTGCCAATGTATATATGAAGTTAAAGCAGACTAGAAGATGGTGCAGGAGTCTACACTTGCTATAATTTCGAGCACCTGACCTCTGAGAGATGCTTATAGAAACAATCATAATTGCTTTCAAATAACCATAGAATCCTTCCATGACAAACTCAATTCAAACCCGCAGCTGTAAGCCCTCAAGGGAATAGATCAGGCATGCATGCTCAGCAGACCATTTGCTACTGCCCAGCATCTCAAGAACATTCCACCAAAATTTAGTGGCAAAATGACCAATTTTCAGCAGCAAAACTTGACTCATGGTGGGGTACTTTAAGTAGTTCAACTTCCAAAGATCTTTACTCACTTCCATTCTTTAATGCCTCTAAAATAAAACAAGCTCAACATACTGCTTCATCACTAACCCCTCTACCCTACTGATGGCATCACAGGCATCTGCCAACTAGTTGGGGGGAGAGAAAGAGATAGGATGCTCCAGACCCTCATACATTCAGTATGGCAAATTTCTGTGAACCAACCATAATGTTTTACCCAGAATTTAAAAAGACGTCATGTTAAAATTGGATCCACTTCACAGAGTTGTAAGAATTACAGAAACAAGATCAGAAACTTCCAGTTTAAGATCTCTATCTTATAACGTAAGTTTTTCTTGTAAAGGAAAGGAAAAGAACACATCTGCCTTCAGTGGAACTGACATGAGGGCCAGGAAAAGGCTGAGGAGACAAGGAGAGTTTTTACTACACTATAGCCTGAGCTAAATTCTGTGGGATGAACTGTTCGCTGTAATGTGCCTAAAACAAGAGAACAACAATGCACAGAGTTGTCTCTTTCAATACAGAAGCTACTACAATACAACACCACTGATTTCTTTCTTCCTGGCATAGGTTAAATCTTGAGGGCAATTTCTTAAAAAAAAAAGGGGGGGGGGATCCTGAAATTAAAAGAAGCTTTAAAAATCAGTATTTTCTCCATACATACCCTTTCTGTGTTGCATGTATGAAGACTTATTATGTTGTCCCCAATGAGTTCCTATTGTTGGTCCTGTTCTAGGAAGAGAAAATCACCGTTCCACAATGGTAATCAAGAAATACAGTCCATGGGGGAGAAAATGTACTTCTTTCTTATGTTTATAACTAGAAGGATAAGGCAGCCTAAAAGCTGTCTTCTCAAATATGCTAAAGCAGCCTACATATAACCTTGGGGAAAAGAGCTAGTAGTGATTACACTTGTGAAAAAGACAATTAAGTTCTTTGTATAGCAATTACTCCTGGGGCACAGATGGGGTTTGCTTTATTTATCACATGACTTTTAGTCTAAGAGTCAACGTGCAGTTAATTTCTAAGTAAACAAAATTCATTTGGTAGGTCTGGTTGCTGAGAAAGAAGATTAGTTCATGCTGATATTCTTCTTTTCACCCAAAAAGAAAAGATAAAGGAAACAGATCTCTAAAGGACAGAATAGTCTTTTGTTATTGTTTTTTTCAAAGTTGGAAAAACTAAACAAGGAAAAATTAAAATGCCCATTTGAAGAAATTGGACTTGGTAGGAAAATGGCTACTTCCAGTTTTGCTGTAAGTCAAATAGGGTACACAGATATATTTAGAGATTTGGACTTAATTTTGTGGGTTACATGCCTCCATCACTATGTACTGTACCCAGTTTGGCAACTACTGGTTTTAAATAGCTTTATTTCCCTGATTTCTACACCATTTTCTATATTTTCCTTAACTAAACTGCCTTAAGTGCTTAAAAAAGGCAGAAAAGAGGCATATAAATGTAAAGTAATAGTAATAGTAGTAATAATAACCACCCCCAGTGAGGCACTACCTTGACATGGTTGTGGGGCTTGCATGCTCCAAGGAGGATGAGAACTATGCCAGAGGTTCAACCATACCAGACAGGTCTCATCAGAGGAGCCAGACAAAGAGTGTCTCTCCCATAAACAATATGGTGAGATGTAATTTACAGAAATCTATACTGGATTGGTCATCACACCGGTCAACAAGGACCGTGCTAGGTGTTCTAGTTCCTGGACATCTGGTTACAAGTGGGCTATGGGACTCAGGACTGTTGGCTGAGCAACCAGGGCCAGCAGCTGTAGGACTACTGGAAGAAAAGTTGTTTACCGGTCACAAATATACAAAGACTGAAAACAAAGAAATTATGATCTGCTATTACAAATCAAGTCTAACAAGAAGAGGATATCTGAAAAGAATGCACCAGTTCTAGAAAGAACAGCATCCAGCCAGAATCAGAAATAACAGAACAGAGGCTAGCAGATCAACATCGATTTATAATATGAATATATTCACAGAAGTACAGGTGAAACTCGAAAAATTAGAATATCGTGCAAATGTTCATTTATGTCAATATGGCAACTCAAAAGGTGAAACCAATATATGAAATAGACGCATTACACGCAAAGCAAGATATGTCAAGCCTTACTTTGGTATAATTGTGATGATTATGGCGTACAGCTTATGAAAACCCCAAATCCACAATCTCAGAAAATTAGAATAGTGTGAAAAGGTTCAATATTCTAGGCTCAAAGTGTCCCACTCTAATCAGCTAATGAATCCATAACACCTGCAAAGGGTTCCTGAGCCTTTCAATGGTCTCTCAGGCTGGTTCAGTAGGAATCACAAGCATGGGAAAGACTGCTGACCTGACAGTTGTGCAGAAAACCATCACTGACACCCTCCATAAGGAGGGAAAGCCCCAAAAGCTAATTGCAAAAGAAGTTGGAAGTTCCCAAAGTGCTGTATCAAAGCACATCAATAGAAGGTTATGTGGAAGGGAAAAGTGTGGTAGAAAAAGGTGCACAAGCAGCAGGGATGACCGCAGCCTGGAGAGGATTGTCAGGAAAAGGCCATTCAAAAGTGTTGGGGACTTTCACAAGGAGTGGACTGAGGCTGGAGTTAGTGCATCAAGAGCCACCACACACAGACGGATCCTGGACACGGGCTTCAAATATCATATTCCTCTTGTCAAGCCACTCCTGAACAACAAACAACGTCAGAAGCGTCTTACCTGGGCTACAGAAAAAAAGAACTGGTCTGTTGCCCAGTGGTCCAAAGTCCTCTTTTCTGATGAGAGCAACTTTTGCATCTCATTTGGGAACCAAGGACCCAGAGTCTGGAGGAAGAATGGAGAGGCACACAATGCACGATGCTTGAAGTCCAGTGTGAAGTTTCCACAGTCTGTGTTGATTTGGGGAGCCATGTCATCTGCTGGTGTTGGTCCACTGTGCTTCATTAGGTCCAGGGTCAATGCAGCCGTCTACCAGGAGATTTTGGAGCACTTCATGCTTCCTTCTGCAGACGAGCTTTATGGGGATGCTGAGTTCATTTTCCAGCAGGACTTGGCACCTGCCCACACTGCCAAAAGTACCAAAACCTGGTTCAATGACCATGGGATTATTGTGCTTGATTGGCCAGCAAACTCGCCTGACCTGAACCTCATAGAGAATCTATGGGGCATTGCCAAGAGAAAGATGAGGGACATGAGACCGAACAATGCAGCAGAGCTGAAGGCCGCTATTGAAGCATCCTGGTCTTCCATAACACCTCAGCAGTGCCACAGGCTGATAGCATCCATGCCATGCCGCATTGCAGCAGTCATTGCTGCAAAAGGGGCCCAAACCAAGTACTGAGTACATACGCATGCTTATACTTTGCAGAGGTCCGATATTGTTCTATTTCCAATCCTTGTGTTATTGATGTCATGTAATATTCTAATTTTCTGAGATTGTGAATTTGGGGTTTTCATAAGCTGTACGCCATAATCATCACAATTATACCAAAGTAAGGCTTGACATATCTCGCTCTGCATGTAATGCGTCTATCTCACATATTGGTTTCACTTTTTGAGTTGCCATACTGACATCAATGAACATTTGCACGATATTCTAATTTTTCGAGTTTCACCTGTAGAATTGGAAGAACTGCAAAGGTCTAACCAGGGCAAAGAAACCAAAGGCTTGTCAGAAGTAGTTCAGACTGTAGAGGCAAACCAGGAGGAGTCGGCAGTAGAGGAAGCCGGCATAACTACTGAATTGTTTTCATTCCCAAACCAGGCACCCTCTCCTCTGCCTTCTCCTTAGAAAGAACAAAGCCCTTTAACTAAAAACAAGAAGAATTGAAACAAAGAATAACTGAGCCTCTAGAACAGCAGAGAAACAACAGAATAAGGTTGCCTGCACTGAAGCTTGTTACAAAGAAAGAATTAGTACAAGTATTAAAAGATGCCAATACTGTAATATCAAAATTAAGCACCAGCTCACTGCAAGAAACAAACCAACTAATGTACAGTACAGCTGCAGTTATAACTGAATATCTTGGGTGAAAAATCAACACACAAGAAAAAAAGCCAAACAGTGCACCACCAAAATGGAAGATCAGGCTGGAAAATAAGATCAGCATGCTAAGATCAGATGCAAGCAAGCTAGAACAGATGAAAGAAAAGAAGCTGAAGAACAAGAAGACCAAAGAATACCTGATCAAGAAATATCACCTAGAAACAAGGAAGTTCAAAGAAGCACTGGAAATAATAAAGCAGCAAATAACAGCCATAGCCAAAAAGATCAGCAGATATGAAGCTCAAATTGCACACTATAGGCAGAAACTTCAATTTCAGTCAAATCAAAAACGTTTCCACCAATCCATCAATGGAGAGACTGCAATGAACCAGTCAACTCCTGAAAAGAAGAAACAGTGCAATTCTGAGTGCAGCTATGAGACAACCCAAAAAAATACAACAAGAAAGCAGCTTGGATAAAGGAGGTGGATAAGAATAAAAAAGAAGCTGAAATGAAAGAACTTGTAATAACAGCAGAAATGGTGGAGAAAAGGGCAAGGAAGATCAAGAACTGGTCAGCCTCAGATGAAGATGAACTGCATGGTTTTTGGTTGAAACATCTGACTGGTCTGCATCCACTCATTGCCAAGCAGTTTAACAACGTACTGCAAGGAGGTAAAATTGAAGATTGGTTAACATCTAGCAAAACCTACCTGATAATGAAAGATCCAGCAAAAGGGACAGAACCAAGCAACTACAGATCAATTACCTGCTTACCAACAATTTTCAAACTGCTAACTGGTGTAATAGCTGATGCAGACTAACAGCATCGAGCTGAAAACAAGCTCTTTCCATCTGAGCAGAAAGGAAATTGCCCAAACAGCAGCGGGACAAAAGATCAGCTCCTAACTGACAAAATGATTTTGTAAAACTTAAGAGAAGGAAGACCAACTTGAATGTAGCTTGGATTGATTGATTGATTGAAGGCATTCAACTCTCTGCCACATGACTGGATAATCAAGTGCCTAGAAATAACAGAGTCAGTAGAAACATCAGAAGCTTTGTGCAAAGATCAATGGCACAATGGAAGACACAGTTGCTGGTCAATGGCAATGGACTGGGAGAGGTTAACATCAAGAGAGGAATCTTTCAAGGAGACTCACTATCACCACTACTGTTTGTCATTGCATGGATTCCTCTGTCAACAATACTGAACAAGTCAGGCCATGGCTATCAAACATCAAAAACATCTGCCAGGCTATCCCACCTCCTTTACATGGACAATCTGGAGTGGTATGGAAAACACCAACTGAAACGGAATTGCTGCTCAACATTGTCCAAATATACAACCAAAGGTTTCCAAAGACAGCACAGAGCCTTCAGAAAGACAGGGCAGTTTTCTGAAGACAGTGCACAGCCTGGAATGGCTTGGATTGGGGTGGGTCCTTGGCTAACAACTGGTGAAATTTGCTTAACAATGGCAAGGTGGATTGTGGTCGCTAAGCGATGCAGTCACGTGATGTCTTGCTTTACAACTGCATTGCTTAGTGACAGAAATTCCAGTCCTGATTGTGGTTGTAAGTTGAGGACTACCTGTATTACGTGGCCAGTACATAAAAAACACTAGCAGGCAAAGCAGATAACAACAAGACCTGGCAATGGCTAAGAGCAGAAAAATTGAAGAAAGAGACAGAGGGGCTAATTCTGGCTGCACAAGACCAAGCCTTAAAAACAAATGCATGTAAAGCCAGAATTGAGAAGACAGCAACAGACAGCAAATGCCACCTCTGCAAAGAAGCTGAAGAAAGAGTGGACCACCTAGTTAGCTGCTGCAAGATGACTGCACAGACTGACTACAAACAACGGCATAACAAAGTAGCAACAATGGCACATTGGAATATCTGCAAGAAATACCACTGGCCTGCAAGCAAGAGCTGGTGGGACCACAAAACAGGCAAAGTAATAGAAAATGAAGAAGCTAAAGTGCTCTGGGACTTTAGCATTCAAACAGACAAACATCTGCCACACAACGTCCCAGACTTAACAACTGTTGATAAGAAAGACAAAAAAGTCTGGATAGTGGACACTGCAATACCTGGAGACAGCAGAATAGAAGAGAAAGAAATGGAGAAAATCACGAAATATAAAGACCTGCAAATAGAAGTAGAACAACTGTGGCAAAAGAAAGCAAAGATAGTACCAATAGGCACCTTGGGTGCAATTCCAAATCATTTGGAGCACCACTTGAACACCATCAGCATTGACAAAATCCCTATCAGTCAACTGCAAAAGGCAGCTTTACTTGGAACAGCTTACATCCTGCAACGATACCTTTAATATTATTAAACAACATCTGCCTATCCCAGGTCTTTGGGAAGGACTTGATAAGTGGATAAAAATGCCAAATCCAGTCTAAACATCTGACTGCCGGTACAACCAAGCATAATATGCAAGAAGAAAAAATAAAACATAAAAGAAGTACATTGTGAACACTGAATGCTAAAATATACAGGAAAAAACCTCAAGCGGGCAAACAAAAGGCCTTCAATTGTTTACAAATGTTAATTGTTCATTCAAAAGATTACAAGCAGAACCGGAGCATGCATTCTGGAGGAGGCAATTACAGAAATACAGGAAGCCACCAAAAAGAGCAAATCTTTCATGCTTCCCCATCTAACTGCTGTTTTTGCAGTTTACAATTTGCTAATCATAGAGTTAACAGTCCTGACTGGGTGGGAAGTTTCAGAAAGACAAAAGAAGTTAAAAAAAAAAACACCATTAAGCTTTCAGTGCAGTTGTACACACCCAACGGATCTGAGATAACTTTTTTTATTTTATCACCAGAGCTACCCCCAGAGGTCACACTTCCCTCGTTGCTTCCTGTGATACTTTATTTGTGTTGGATGATTCATCTGTTATTGGAAGCACTGGGGAATGGTTGCTTGACAACACAACACAGATGCTCTGATGATTTAAACCAGACCTCCCCACCTAAGCACACTGTAATTTCCATCACTCTCAGCTAGGTTCAGCTGAATGGCTAAGAAAGATGAGAGCTGTAGTCAAACACCTCTGAAGGGCACCTGATTGGGGAAAGCCGATTCAGACTGCTGCTGCTGCTGCTGCTGCTGCTGCTGCTGCTGCTGCCGCCGCCGCCGCCGCCACCGCCACCCTAAGTTCAAACACTCAGAGTGTTGGAAAGAATTCATATAAAGGGGCTCAGGACTCTGTCCATCTGTCTATCCACCAGCAGGATAACTCTCCAAAAACAGAATAGAACCAAATTTAGGGTGGGGGGATAAACCGGCAAAAGAAATACAGGTAGTCCCTGGTTAAGAACGCCCACTTTAAGGATGACCCATAGTTAAGAACGGAGCCTACTGTAGCAAAAGTTGACTTAAATACACAATGATTTAAGTTAAATACACAATGGTTCGAGTTCACTACCCAAGACTACTTATACAGTATTATACAATAATACTGTTGCAGCTAACATATAAATTCAATTTAAGGACAGACCTTGGAAATGGAACTCATTCTTAAACTGGGGGACTACCTGTATTGAATTTGGAAGTGGGGGATGTGGAGAAAAATATTCCAGAAAAAAATCCTCAAATTCATCCCTATGAGAGGGGCAGTTAAGTAGTGGTTGGTCTGTTCTAAACCCACTCCATCATGTGACCCAGAGCAGAACACATGGAGCCCTTCCTGTGCTTACCAGTGCACACATACAACAAACAGGAACAGACAGCAGAATGCAACAGGAAACACCCACCCAAAAAGAGGCAACATATTTATACCCACTCTGATTAGACCTTTGCAGATATAAGTAAGCAACATGTCTACACACATCCTGATTAGCAACTGAGAAGAAAGTGCACACACATGTGCACACAAACACCTTCCCAACAAGTAGTCCTCAGCTTACAACAATTCGTTTAGCGACCATTCGAAGTTATGGCAGCACTGAAAAAAGTGATTGACTGGTCCTCACACTTACAACGGTTACAGCATCCCTGTGGTCACGTGAACAAAATTCGAGCGCTTGGCAACCAGCATGTATGTACAATGGTTACAGTGTCCTGGGGTCATGTGGTCACTTTCAAGCTGGCTTTCAACAAGTAAAATCAATGGGGAACTGCATGATTCACTTAATGACTATGTTATTCACTTAACAACCATGTGTTTCACTTAACAACCATGGTGATTTGCTTAATGACTGCTGCAAAAAATGCCACAAAATGTGATGCCTCGCTTAATGACCGCACTGCTTAATGATGAATTTTACAGTCCCTATTCTGGTCATAAGTCGAGGACTACCCGTACTTCATTCCATAAAAGGAAATACAGATGCCACCTCTAGCAACTGCTGGTAAAAGGGTTGAAAGTAATTTCAGAAGCCATCCTGTGCCTGCTTCCCCTACCTTGTTTTAAATGTGGTATATCCTACATTTCTATAATCACAGCAAGCCATAGACCACAAGAAAGTTATGAAAAAATATGAATGGGAAACTATGTTTAAAAGTATGGACATACCAGATGAAAGGTTGTTTGAATATTGAGCAGCAAGTGGAAACACATGAACCAAAGAGGTGGAAAATAAGGAGGAAAACATTGGTTTGAGAAACAATGTATTCTTACAAATACATAAAACATAAAGTAAAATATTCAGGAAAACGCACACACAGAAGCACACACATCTGCATGTATCTCCAAAGAAGGGAATAATATGAAGAGATATAATTACATATATTTGGAAATGGTTTCATAAATTGTAAACACATCATTTCATGTCAATCCTTTGAGGTAGGCCAGGACAGGAAACAGACTCTACAAGGACCACTGGAACTCTACTTTATAGTTGCAAGGTATAATAAATAACTGACTCTTGAAAGTTTGATGGAGATTCTCACTCTGCTAATACCAAAGAGAATTAAGGTGGGACAATCTTGAGTTTTCTTTTCACCCCCTCCTTTCTTTCTAGGCTAGGTAGATATTTATGTAACCACCCTTGCATTCCTTCTTTGGGGTTATCTCTGCAATCCTCTACATTTCATGTTTTTTTTTTCCCAATCCCCCAACAAAGAAATATTTCTTCAAAAATGTGTTGGGACTTCTGGTTTAATAAAGAATACATTTCTAACACCAATGTTCTCCTTTATTTTCCACCTCTCTGAATACTGAGCCATCATATGGGAAGAGGGAGTGGTGTTGATCAGCAGGAAGATACTTAAAAATACTCCTCCACTACCCCTTCCTCATCCAGGAAAATACTCACATTAAAATGTGAATTTTGAATTGGGAGGACTGAAAGAGTGCAAAAGTCACCATCACTCCAGCAAGTGAATCCCTGGACTTTTCAAAGCAGACCCGGATATGACATTCAGTCCACAAAAGAGATTGAAGAAGAAGAACCGGGTCAGTAGATAGGCAGCCTTGTAAAAGGGTTGCACAATTGCCAATTCCAACCATGGTTTTGGCCAAATATGTTTTTGTTTTCCTCCCAAGGTCTCCTATTCTAGAATGCCAGTGCACTGCTCTTCCCCCGCCCCCCCATACCATCAAACACCTAGACACAAACTGAATGAATAACAAACCAGTTTATGAGCATATGAATGTAAGATTCAGCACACAGAAATCATTATTCATTCGTAAAGGGCTGCCATAACTACCAGCGGAAAAGCAATAAGAATGTGCGGGTTAATTGTGTAGTATAAGCTTCCTTAGCAACAGTCTACTTAACAGATCTAGTAAACAAAACTTAAAAGATATAAGGACACACATACACAGAAAGAGAGAGAGCCCTGCAATTGTATTAACATGGCCTAGCACAGACCCGAGGTTGGAACACAAGCAATATAATGCACAACTGATTTTCCAGGAGGATAACTTTGCTAGTCTATTGCAACAATGCCATCACAAATCATGTGCTATTTCAACGACTAAGAGTACTAACACAGTACGAGTTTTAATGAGAAATTTCATCTGATGCTACTCTTGTGTTATTTAAAGGTGACTTCCTTTCTTTCCATGTTTGTATCACATGAAGGATATTCTCTTCTCAAATTCCTATCATGGAGAAGAATGCGGGGCTTCCTTGTGCCATAAACATATTATTTCCTCTTTCGCTTTCCCAGAAACACTTGAGTATAAAAGGAAACACAACACAAAATAACATAACACTCTATGTAAATTTTAACATCTTATGGGCATTAGATTAAATGCTTCAAAATCATGCACAAAATTCAAAAAATATGTTATAAATCACCCATCAATTATGTATATGGACAAACAGCTTGACTGAGTAACAAATCACTACTAGAAATGCCCAATAACTCAATGTCACTCACTCCCTCATAGCTAGCAGTGACCATAATCTGATCAGTGAAAATGAAAAGACATCAATCCAGACCCCAAACTGTGAGAGAAGCCACAGTGCAGGCAGAGAGACCAAACACAGACAGAAGAAATAAAGTCATGCGGAGGGATGAGCTGCCCTGAAACTAAAAAATGTTATGTGCGACCCTCAAGTTTTGCTTTGACAATCTGTCAGGTGCACAACCTAGGCCTGTAGGCAGTTACAAAAGAAAGGAGGAAAAAGTTTAAACGTCAGCTCCTTAGAATCACCTGCAGGCTGGCACCTAGGTTATCAAAGAAAGAAATATAAAAGAAGCCAGAGCAGGTGGATGGGGGAGAAGGAGGGGTCTTCTAGGTTTGGCAGGAGATGCTGCTGGAATGAAAGGCAACCCCACGAGATGTGGAACAGAGGAGGCAACAGCTGAGGAAGCCAGGACCCAGACCATCCACAGCCAAAGAAAAGAAACCAAGAAGGTGCTTGAGGCAGCTGAAGTAAGAGAACTCTGCAAAGAGATGGCAGTCCTTGGACTATGTCCTTGGACTATAGAGAGTGGCAGAATAAATGTCAGGTGATTCAGGCGCTGGAGAAGTGGGCAAGTTTGAGTTCAGAGGTAAGAACAGTAAGCTTTGCAATAGTTACAGTCAGGCAGGCAAGCAAAGTTGTTAGCTTTCCTAAGGCTGTTGATAAGTACTTGTGGGAAAAGGGTAGAAACTAGCAGCTGAATGTTTCAGAAGTAAAGGAGTAGAGGCTGGATTCATTTAGTTAAAATTCTGCTAGTGTACTTATAGTTAGATTTTGCTAATGTCCAACTTACATATTACAGATGCATGCATACACACACTTATAATAAATATATAAATATAAACCGTTATCACTAGAATTATTGTAAATATATTTTGCACTAACTTGAATAGAAATAAACAGCACTGTGTTCACTGCTTAGTTCCACGTGTGTGTGCTCGGCTTTGTTCCTATCTGTACTCACCCTCCAACAAGTAGCAAAGCCCTTGAAAACTAATTGACAAAACACTCTAGCTCAAACCTGTTTTCCAAAATGAAGAGAAGCATAACTTAAAAGTTATGAAGTTGTTCCGAAAATGCACTGGGGAAGATTAAAACCGAACCAGCATGGAAAGAATTGGCCTGTCGCAGACCTTTTCACAAATCTATTTAAAGCATCAACCAAATGTGAAAAATGAAATTATGCAAAGATTGCACCCTTTTTATTCTCAGTGGATGTGGAGTAATCATTTCATTAACATACCCATGAGTATGAGCAAAGAGAGCGAAGGAATCTGTCTTTCTTAGAACTGCCTCCCGCCTGAGATCTGACAGCCTGTGATGGAAGGCACGAGCAGGGAGGATTCTGGAATGGAGTTTCAAGGTTACAGGGCTGGGTAAGAGACATTCCAAGGAAACAGCCCCCAGATGGACTGTGTGAAAGTCAAGAGGAGGAGACTGCCCCTCCCAGGGCATGATGGTTATAGTTGCTATTGTTGGGGGATTAGTTAGTCTGGTGAGATTCTGTCTATTAGGTGCAAGCTAATAAAGAAGCTGAGCTGAATTCTGGACTGTCTCGTGGGGATTCTTGGGCTGAACCTGACACAGCCTGAGATTTTAGCCTTCCAGAAGGCTGTTAAGAACTCGCTGTTTCCCTAAGCACTGGGCTAGGATGGGGATGAGCATATGAAGTATGGGTTATTTTGGGGCCGTGGTGGGAAGGTTATAAAGTGTTCTTATTTGGTTTGTATTATGGATTTAAGAACGGAGCCTACTGTAGCAAAATTCAGATTAAATACACAATGATTCAAGTTAAATACACAGTGATCGATTGATCTATCTATCTATCTATCTATCTATCTATCTATCTATCTATCATATATATATAGCCGCCCATCTCACACAAAGTGACTCTGGGCGGCATACAACAATTAAAAAGAATAAATACATAAAAACAATTATAAATAAAAAACTATAAAGTTAATTATACAATACTACTTATGCAATATTATACAATACGACTGTTCCGACTTACATACAAATTCGACTTAAGGACAGACCTTGGGAATGGAATTCGTTCTTAAACTGGGGACTACTCATAATATAGGCAGCCATATGAGTCTTATAAATACATACATAAATCCAAACTGTTGGAATAATAGGATTTCTACAAAATCAAATTCCTATTTAAAAGAAAATGAGATAAAAACAGTCTTCCAGTGCAGTAGACACTACATACCATTTCTCACCTAAGAACTAAGGAGCATTTAGAATCCCCAAATCTAAATTTAAAGAAACAAGGCTGCTATTATTCCTAGCTCGCACATAGGAAACAGGATATTTATTTATTATGGTACTTATTTATATATCGTTGACTCCAGATGGACTCCTGGCAGTTTATGTATATCCTTAAAACCATAAAAAGTGTAAAATATTCCATAAAAGCTGTAAGTAGTAAGAACCAAGGATACGTAACTTCTCCAAGATCACATACACTGAAGAGGTCTGTTATAATTTTTTTTTTTTCCTCATTTTTGTACAGTTGACTCATCTTCATTGTTGAATTGTTTGTTTTTGCCCTTTTTGTTTCACTCAGTTGCAGAAACTGAAACAAATTTTCAATGTGTGTTATTATGGCACAGATTCTGTGATATCTTACAATAATATCTTGCATTGTCCATATTATGGTAATGAATTCATTGGTAAACCAGTGACTACTGATACTTTTATTTACTTTTTAAAGATTTTTTTTTAAGATTAAAAATTGTTCTGTTACAAAACAATAAAGATTATAAATTAAAAAAAAGAAATTGAAACAAATTTTGGGCTAAGAAAAATGATATTTGGAATTTTATTCCAAATAGAGAATGGATTTGTCAAAATAATTCAAAGTCATAACACAAAATTCTAAGTGTTAATCATATTCCATCTATTTTAAAAAGAGCTTAGGACTAATGCATGGGATCACATTTCATACTCCAGATTTATCAACATCTACTGAATCTGGTCCTCTCACACTGAAGTTATAAGTATCTGAAAATCAGACAATGATTTCTCTGTGGCAATGAAGCTCTTGCTGGCCCCCTTGTCCACAGATTGAATCATCCTCCCTAAGCACATTTGTTTGGTTTTAAATATTTTGAGACTAAGACAGTTGCTATTGACCCTATGAAGTCTTGACCTGTTCCAGACAAGGCAGCCTCACATGGGTGCTGAAATTAATACTGTCATCTTTAGGATATGCAACATCATCATGAAAATTATCTCTATCATTTTGCAGGAAAACATGTGATCAAGAAAATAGATAGGATTAACAGTGCCTAAGTAAACTACCTTGAATTCCTTGACACTAGGTAGAAGCACATAAAACTGTAAGATGGGACATGGCTAAAAAGACAGCGTGTTTATATACGAAGGCTTTGACCCTCAAAATATGATGAATGCTGTATCTTATGTCAAAGCAGCTGTGATATCTCCAATCCAAGTACTAATTATGGCTGACCCTACTTATTTTCCAAGTCCAAACAAAGAAATAACAATTTACAAAACTCCATAGCAACGAAGTATGTAGAAATGATCAGTATATAGTAATTTAATTTGAAAAGAATTTGATATGCCTAAATGATGCTGCCATCCATTAATTAGCTCAAATGAAATTCAAATTAATTTCCTCTAGGCTTTATAAACATTCAAACTATCCTAGATTTAGCCAACAAAATGCTGGTATTGTGTTAATTCTGAGAAGACTACAGAGCATTAAATTGAGAAAAGTAGCAGAAGTGTAGGCTTACAGTGAACCGTGAAAGCTTGATGTATTAAAAAGTTTTATCTTCTTGTAAACTGTTAAACAATGTGCTCTACTTTTCAGAAAGACGTACATGATCATTTTCCAGAATCTTTTCTGTTTGGTTTTTCTAGACTGGGGGTCCTCAGTGCATGAAATTGGGTGTTCAAAAGATCTAGATAAAGTTGTCAGAAGAGGTATAATGTTTGCTTAGATCCTCTGCCAAAAGATCTTTTTAACTGTAGTAGAAATCAGACAACCAGGTGTGTGTTGACTATTATACATCACTGTGTTTAAGATAATGACAACACAGTGAAAAGTGAATAGCAGGATAGACTAGATGTCATGCTGAACAATACATTACCTTATGTTGTTAACAACCACCGCTATTTCCTATTCAGTTCACACAAAACCATTTCCAAAAATGGTCTTGGAAAGAAGGCAGCTAACCAAAGTGAAGGAGGTACTCAAATATATATCCTTACCCAGAAACAGAGCTAGGCCCACCTAACTCAAATCAAGCGTGTGAACATGAAGAAAAATTTAAACAGATTAAAATGTCAACACCTAAGAAACAGGCATGTACCACTGAGAACATTGCAAAATACTCCCATAGATGGGAATAGCAGGGACTGTATAAGAAGTCCCATCTTAGCCAAAGTATTGAAATGAATGGAAAAAATAAAATAACAATAAACTATATTCAATTACCTAAACACAGAAATTAAACCTTTCACCCTAACCCTAACCTGTAACAATGATTTATTATTATTGAAAAATGACCACCAAATAATAAAGCCCTGTTGGCATTATACTATATGTTGGACAACTTTAATTATTTACTCTGTATCCAGTGTTTCACATTTCCATTTCACTTTCTTCTCTATTTCCTCTTTTGAGGCTTTCTGGTAAATCCAGTGGGAAATTTTAATTAATCTATAGGGTTTAGGGTACCCTATTTTTGTGTGTGCATTGATGCTTTTGGATGCAACACCAGTAAAATACTTCAATTTATTTCTGTCAAACTGAAGTATTTTAGAAATAAACTATCCCAGCAACAATTCTCTAGATTTGGACCCTACTGATAACAAATCTGTGTGATATTTAAGGAGGCATAAATATACTTCACACAAAGGTTATTTGATTTTTTTTACAGGGCTGCTAATTTTCTTTAAAATCTACTACAACAGTAAGGCTTTGCAATTCTGGGTAATTTCTAGGGAGTTTACAGTACTGACAATGAATCACTACTTAATCTAAGAACATAAAGCAAAAAGGTAATTCTGAAAATATAACAAGTCAAAATAACTTGCAACTTCTTTATCATTCATCAAACTTTCTACCTTTTGCATTTAAGTCAATGCAATTACACTTAAATCATTTGCTACAAACATTAACTATAATTACCTACTTTAGATGACTGGAATTTTCATTTTAAACATATTTGTAAGAAAATTATCTTAGAAGTACCAGATGGAGCACAACTGAAGAAATATGGTTAATTGCTTAACTACTTGCTTATGATTAAAGTAGACCCAGACATTCTATTTCCCTACTCTTCAACACTGGTTGTTATCCATGTAATACCTGGAACCATGTTGGATGGTCAAAACCTCAAATCATAATTCAGCAAGGAATTTATGTTGGTGCCAAAGTGATACGGACTTGATTGTAAGGTACACATATACAGAGATATGACAAACAATGAAATGTGCTGAATTCCTATATCATTATACTAATGGATTATGATTTCAACACAGAAGCTAGAACTGGGAGAAAACACTTTCTGTAGCTCTTTAGTCATATTTAATCATTTTTCTTAACTGCTTGCAAACCAGTAGGACAGATTGTGCATATCTCTGTTCCCCCATGCATTTTCTACAGATTTCATAATCAACATTTTAGCTATACTAAATCTTTATAGCAAATCCCTACCCCTGTGGACTGTCTCTATCACGAAGATCATACAGGCTGATCAGAAGTGAGCAAATTTTTATGCAGTATGACCCATAATACATTAACATCTCTGCAGTGTAGCTGAATAAATGCAAGGTATGAGTAGGAGAGCCACAGTGAAACACACCACACATACCACACCTCAACAAAGAGCCCGTCCAGATTAGCATTTAATATTCAGTATCTCAAAGTTGGATATCACGCTTAAATCCTGGATCATGGCCAAGGGCTTAAGCTAAGTACCGTACTTTACAGGGTTTTTTTTTTAATTGCACAATTTTTTGTAACTTGGCACTAGACAAAATCTGAATTATAACTAGATGTAAAATACAGTTCTTGTAACATCAGGATTTGAAAAGTTACCATATAGGTTGTGGATTTATACAGAATTAACAATGGGAAAATGCACAGATGTTAATCGTGTTGACAGAAAAACGGTAGGAACAACTTTAAAGAGCAAAATTATAGAGGTGTCACTGGGAATAATTACATCACCATAAAAAATCCTCTGTAGGTATCTGGGTATGGCATCTGAAATGCTCCTGAAGCCAGAACACAATATAGTTTGTCTCTCGGATCTGTGCAATCCAGATCTGGTAGTTCTACATTATATGGCCAGAAACATCACCCAAGCAGTAGTAGATAATACTGGTAGCTATGAATTCCAGGTACGAAAGGGAGGAGGAAATCACCAGATTTTCACAATCCTATTTGTCTACTAAGGCATAAGCCTTCTAAGATTTCTTGCTATGTAAACACGTAAAGAACTGCCTCTTTAAAAACCAATCTTAAATATATTTAATCATCCTCCCAAGTTCACTGGGCTTAATTCCAAACCAATGTGCATAGGTAAATTCTCCTTTGTGTTGCATGGGAAGTAGAAACATCCCATGTACAGTCCTCCTTAATTAAATGCTGGAGAGTTACTAGGCATGTTATAAAAATGCACTGTAAAAATATATAAATTGAATATAAAACAGTAATTATTATTTGTTCTTGAGCAGAGACTGAAAAACAAAAAATGTTTCCTTGCTTAGCATTATTGACTTCATAAAGCATTAACCAAGAGCCAGTATGGTGTAGCGGTTGAGGCATCAGGCTAGAAACCAAGAGACTGTGAGTTCTAGTCCTGCCTTAGGCACAAAAAGTAACTGGGTGACCTTGGTCCCATCACTACCTCTCAGCCCTGAGAAGGAGGCGATGGCAAACCACTTTAAAAAAAAAAACTTGCCAAGAAAACTGCTGGGACTAGTCCAGGCAGTCGCCAGGAGTCAAAAACTCTTGAAAATAATAATAATAATAATAATAATAATAATAATTAATAATAATTAATAATAATAATAATAATAATAATAGCATTAACTATCACTGCAGAACTGAATAGAAAGGAATGGTATTTTTACATCTTCAGTGCTATGACTTTTCATTCAAGAAATATGTTACCAACATAATCAAAGTGGACTGTGTGCAAATGACGTGTAGACAACCGAAGTTTACAAGTGGGCAATTATGTATCCAATATCAATCTTAGTCATAGGAACAGAACATAGGTGAGCAAACTTATTCCACTCTCTATTACCTCTTTATAGCCAGTTTCAATTTATTTAAATCCTCCATCAGCACTGTTTTCAAGGTAGCTAATTATATCATTACCATTTAACAATTGCCTTGTTTTCTTTGTTTTTATTACCTCACCTATATAATAAAGCGATAAAGCAATATAGCAAATAATAAAGCAATAAATAAAGCCATTTGTTTAGTAGTCTAGGTATCAAAGAACACCATTCAATTAAAGAATAAACAGTGCTGCGAGATAAAAAATATCTACAGATACATGTAGAAAATGTTACTAATTAGCCAACAGAGCATGGGTCAGGAACTCCCTGACTCACATATATCCCGAGTCACCAATCTATGTCCCTCTCCACAATACTGACTTTCAACAATACTGATTTTACCTTTTCAGTAGTAAAAGTATAAGTAAAAAATGGATGAAATGAAGTGCTGTTTATTCGGTCAATGACGAACAAAACTTGAAAAAATATACACCAAAGTAAAATCCAATAGATGACATAAAATACTAGCATAACAAAGATGAAATAACAAATAAAACTGTAACATACACTACTATAACAGTGTGTTAATTATCTGTGCAAGTGTAAATCTAAAATATTACAACCTATGAAGTAAAAATATATATCACCTAAAACAAGACAGCTAGCATGTATTAAACCTAAAGTAATGAATAAAACAGAAGTGGATATTTCTGTGGTTATTTCTGTGACCAGTTATGCCTTATTTTCATCACAGCAATGTAGAATTTGGCTATTGAACAAGTGATGAAGGGTTTCCAATTTCCTAGAAGACACAGAAATTGTCTGGCCTACCTGGAAAGTTACATATTAGGGGCAGAATATAAGCAGACCTGATATTCCTGTAGAGTTTACAATGTAGTAATACATGAGAAATGATTTTGATCTCCTTGCCACCACGTGGGCAGGTGTGCTTGGTTAATGGGGTTCAGGAGTACCTGCCTTGCAGCAGTGCAGATGGTAAGATCTTGTGCCGGGCTTTAAAAAATGCTATTCTCGGCTTGGGGAATGTTAGACTTTGTAGATGTTTTACTGGTACCTAAGTGTCCTTATTTATCCAATTTCTGCCATGTTGGGGCAGACCTAAGAGCCAGCTGCACTACATGATTCTTGTGTGCATTCCAGGTGCCTTTGGGGTGGAAAACCACCCCAAGATATTGAAATGCAGTAACCTGCTCTAACTTGTGCCCTTCTACTCCCCAGGATTGTTGGGTGGCTCTCTTAGCAAAGGCCAGATTGTTAGATTTTTCAAAATTAAGAACCACGTGATTTTGTCTGCAACTAAAATGTTGCTGCAATTGCTCTTTTCAGCCCTAGAGGGGCTTGTGAAATTATGGCAGCAGCAGCAGCAGCATAGAAGAGTATAGGGCAGTGTTTCTCAACCTTGTCGGCTTTAAGATGTGTGGACTTCAACTCCCAGAAGTCCCCAGCCAGCATGCTCTTCCTGACTGATTGAATTCTCCTTCATTGCCAGTCTTTTCTTTACTTTTACGAGGGCCTTGTATTGAGCCTTTATGTTCCGTAAGGAAAGTAGTGGGTCCTTAGAAGGAGAATGTTTACTCCTTCTATACGCTGTTTGATATGACCTTTTCAGCTGTGCACAATCCTGATCAAACCCCAGTTACTAGAGTGTTGCTTTGTTTCTTTGACAAAAGCAGATTTCAGCCTAAAAATTAACAGATCATACAAGCCTAAGTATGGTTCTTGGGACTTGTTGTCTAGCAGGTGTGCACAAATTTCTAAGGTTTCTGGAGCTGCCAGCCATTTAGCGACTGCTTTTGCACTACTTCCATTCCATCTAATTCGTACCTCTGTGCTGTTACTTTCCAGCACTGGGGTGTAGACTGTTTCTGTTCTTACTGATTCCCAGAGGGGTGTCATAGTTAGTATTAGGGGGTGGTGATCGCTTCCTAATCATGAATCTGTCTCCATCCACTCTTTTAAAGTCTTTTAAGGGTATTTAGGAGATTTTGTGATGCAATCCACAAATCAACTATTGATCTTCTCCCTGTCCCCCAGTAAGTATGTTCTGCGGGGTGATCCCCATCTAGGGAGCCATTGAGTATGCACAACTCCAAATGTGTGGTGATCTACCTAACACATAACCCTGCCCAATTAGAATTTAAATCCTTAAATTCTATAGTGTACATAGTGCAGTAAGACCCAGAGACTTAACAAAACTATTTGCACCTTTAAAATTGCACCCAGTTTAGGGGAAAAAAAAAAGCACCCAGTTTTTAAAAAATTGCCTCTGAAGTAGAGGGTACATTTGGGATCCTCCTACAGCAGACTTCCTCTGACCTTCTTCCTTCCATACATCCTGGCATTTAGCTACTATCCCCCTGGCATTGAGGGCATCAAATTAAGAAAACTTATTAGAGCAACTGTTGTACAAATAGATCATTTATATATAACTTTCATTACACAAATTTCACTTGGTCAAAAAAAAAATCTTGTATCTCACATAATGCTCCACAATCAAAACAGCCAGTCCTGCTAATGTTGTGTTTATGCTGCTTCAATTGTTAACTTCTATACTAAAACACTGACAGTGTGTATGAGACAAAATATATGTATGAAGTATATGCTTTTATGTAGTATATAGGAGAAAGGTATTGATTCTGCCTCCCTCCCAAATATATATATACACATGAGAAACATGGAAGATTTTACCCTCAGAAGCAGACTGAAAACACCAAAGATTTCTTAACACAATATTTTATCATCTCTTAGGAATGTTAGCATTCTAGTTTTTACAAAATTCAAGTTATGATTCCCCCTAGTTTTTTTAATGGCAAAATGGACTGGACATACTTTTAACAAAAACAATTTGACTTGTAAGCCTTGCTGATGACAAATGAAGGATCATTTGATTTAAAACAAAACAGGTATCAATTTCATTTTCCATGTACCAGAGAAGTCTGTTTAAGAATAAATTAAGTGCAACACAATAATGTTATCTGAGCTGTTATGTAATATTAATATATATTTCTAGACAGCTTTTCCAGTCTGCTATTTTAAATAAACTTTAAGTAAAAGTTTATTGCGGTAAACAACATTGTAATGCAGACTTAACAGAACCATCAGATATTTATCCAGGGTTACAACACTGATATGACTAGAAATTAGGCAAGGCTAATTCTAAAATTATAATTGGCCAAAAGTAAAAAAGGTCTGATAGTATCTATTTCCTTCCACTGTTAATAGACATTGAAACAGAAATGGCCACTTGATATCTAATGTAATAGAACAATTCAGTCAGCAAAACACTTTGAAACATTCTACTTGAGAGCCTGTTAAATGGGGCTGGTGTTTTATTCCTAATCATAGCATAAATGGAGCATGTAGGAGAGAATGTAAGATGTTCTCCTACTGTTTCTGACACTACAGCACTGATCCTATTCTATGGCCACTATCTTTTTTTTCCTCTTAAAGTGAGGATAGCAGTCACAGGATTGGGGGGTCCTGCACCCTATTCCAGGATTTAATTTCCTCCACATAAGGGGAAGGGCTGTATAATAAGGGACAACATATTTTCCTGATGATTTCCTTCCCGGGAAAGTTGATACCAAAATTAAATGAGTCAGTCAGCTGGGAGGCTACCAGTTGCCTTAAAATATGTTAGTACTATTAGGTGGCTCTGAGTGAACTGTGGGAGACTGAGCATTTTCTTTAAAAAATTATTATGGGATATTTCCAGGTGGGTAACAATATTGTCACCGCATACCCAAATCTCTGCCCAATACAAAAGCTGTGAAATGCTTTGCCATGGAATATTCTGAATGTAGGAACAGCTAACTAAATCCCTCTGAGATTAACCTTTAGCATTAATGTCCAGTTAGTGTTGGGTAGTTATTAAGGTCATAGTAAGGTATACCATCTAGGATAATGACCCCTGGAAATGAATATGAGTATTTGTGTCAATAATTTTATAATGAGAAAATATGGAATAATACATCTTGGAGTGGATTTTCTACCTATCTGGAAAAAAAAGGTATATTCTCTAGCATAGGTTTAAATATATCCAGAAATCCATTAAGTCCCACCTATTAAGACTATTAATTGGATGTGATTTTAGTTTAGGATTTGCATTTGCAATGCTTCCATCCATATTAGATGAAGCATATTACTGTGACAAAAACCAGCTCACCCACCTTATATTGATCCAACTGCTTTAGCAGAATGGATGTAAATTGGATTTGACCTTTGTTTGGAGCATAAATGGCAACTGTAAATTGATAACTAGCAACACAGTTTTTTATAAAGAAAATCTTGCATATTTTGTGAACTTAGATTCTAAGTCCTAATATAATAAAGGCATTTGTAGCTGATATTGTTCCTTCATATCCAAACAGAAGTATTTATAAAAACTTTTATACTGCTGTAAAGTAAGTCATATATAAACAGATAACAGTCATATACTTTTAAAGTCGGCAGAATAGCAAAGACATAAAAGGGGAGATATAAATGCTAAACAGATATGCAAAGCATGTCACCCGGAAACTGAAAGAGTTAGAAAAAGGAAGCATTCAACATGATGCAAACAGAAAGAGAGGACCTACATATACCCTCAAAACAAGAACTGCAAAAACAAAATAATCCAATGCAAATCAGAAGAAAAAGGTAATTAAAATGTCCTTTCTAAAATAACTCTATCACAAATATTAATACTGTCAAGCAGATTCCAATTTAGAGGCAGGTAGTTCTTTGAGTCAGTGGACTTGGGAGAAACTAGAGTTGAGTTTAGATGAAAATCACAGCTTCTCAAAGAACTATTCATTTCAACGATTTTCCCACTAATAAGAACTTATGTGAAATGGAATCATTTGCTATTTTAACTAAAAATGTTATTTGCTATTTATTAACGAAAATGCTATTGGCAAAGCTTTACATCAATGTCATCTGTGTTTCAGGTTGTAATGGCAAAGAAAAGGAAAGGAAAGCTTTTTGTAGCAATAAACTCAATTTCTTAGTAATGATTTTTTTTTTTTAATCTGAGCTCAGTCATTACTGACTCTGCAGTGACTGCTTGGACGAGTCCTTGCAGTTTTCAAGGCAAGTGTTTCGGAAGTGGTTTGCCAGAGCCTCCTTCCTAGAGCAGAGCCCAGCTGGCGAGCGCAGGAGGCAGGGTTTCCGTTGCTTCGCGCCCTTTTCGGGCGAGCGCGGTTTCGCGCTTACCGGCAGCTGATCCCGTCTCTCTGTGCAAGGCGCTGCCAGCATTTTTCCTCCCACCGGAGTGAGAGTACCCATTTATCTACTCATGTGAGTTTTCGTCCTGTTGGGTTGACAGGAACTGGGGAGGAAACAGGAGCTCACCCTGTTTAACGCGAAGGCTGGACTCGAACTGCTGAAGCGTCAGCCATTTCTGGCCGGCAACTTTCAGCGTCATTAAGCCGTTGCGCCACCGCGTCCCCCTTAGTAATGATACAGGAAGTATAAAAAAGATAAGTACAATAAACAAACACCATATACTGAAAGCTGTAAAGACCACTAATTATCATGGATGAAAATTTTAGTTTCTTAAAAAAAATTGCTTATTGAAAGGAAATATAAGGTATGCAAACAGGAAATCATTACAATAGTATAGTCTAACATAAATTTGAAATGATCTAATAGGAATTTTGGTCAACACCGACAAAGATTACAATGGTTCACACAATGGTTTTTCCTATGGTACTATGGAGACAGAACTGAAAGAGTATCAATGTATTTGCACTTTGGTGCTGTAGAAGACCTTTAAGGATATAATGGATCATAGAGCAAATCAAGCCCACATTTTCACTCAAAGCACTAATACCCAGGCTCTGACTATCACGTTTTGAACATGTGAAGACCCAGTTCCTTGAGACACTCATAATGTTTGGAAAAGCTGAAGGAAAAAGGAGAGAGGATGGGCAGCAACAAGGTGGATGGATTTAATTATGACAGCAGTGAATGCACTACCAAGAGACTCAAAAGGCCAAGCAGAAGACAAACCATTCTGGAGAGAATCTATCTGTGAGGTCACAAGATTTGATACCAAATTGATGGCACTCATCAGTCAACCAATAGGCACAAGCTCTGAAAAGATTTACCTGAATCCAACTATCTATACTGATATGTTTTCAGCTTAACAAAGAGAGGCTTGTATGGATCAGTAAACTCCAGTTGTATAGCTAAGTTGTGCTTATATCTGGTGTGAATATATGGAACAGGGGTGGGCAGTGGAAGAGAAGGAAATCAATTCACATATAATGTTAAATCAGGCTACTCTAGCCCTGGTTTGTTGAACAAGCTGCCATGGCTGGCATATAAGGTTAACCGATAACGGGTGGGTTTGCATATAAACCCAATAATGAATAACTCAATTAATACTTAGTATATTGTGGGAAGCCAGAAACAGTAAGTACTGCTGCTCGATTCAGCACTTTACAAACATAATTTTTTAAAGCCAAGAACGTTTCTTACCTCATTGCTCCTTAAAGTCACAGCTGTTCTCACCCATTCTCTCAATTTCACGATGTCATGCCTTCAAGTTGCTTCCTATCACGATTAAAAGACTTTTAACTGCAAGTACAGAAATTCCTTGCTCACTGATACATTCTCAAATTCCTAAGTTATTTTTAAGTACTGTGTTCTATAATACGAGAATTTTAGCTTTATATTGTAGTATTATACATTCTGCATGGGTCCAATTCTACTGTACTTCTGGGCATCATTGCAAATGTCTCTGCCCTCAATACAACACTAGTACGGAACTAGCAATCTGGTATTTCTGCACCTCTACTTGTCTAAATAGTTTGATGATGAACAGAGGCAGGGAATCTAAAAATTACATGTATATCAAATATCAACTACTGTAATCATTCTGAAACCCGTCAACGAGTGGATAAGGATCAGCATCATTATATTATCTTAAAAGACAGCGTCTAAGAACAAATTGTCATAACATATTTACATAATTGTAACTGCAATAAAGAGGAAAAAATCAGAGTATTAAATGCTTTATTGATCCACCCCGCTTTAAGCAGAAACCTACATGGAGAAAAAGCAAAATTTGCTATTGATGTTAAATAATTCCATTCTTGATTACAATGTCTTTGTTTATAAGCCAAACAAATATATTCTTTGATCAACTGAGATACAGGGCCCCAGGATGTAACAAGACCAACCTTATACAGTTTGCTAAAAGAATTTGACGAGCTTCCAAGCACGGAAACAGATGGCTGTTTCAAAGAAAAAACAGCAGGCACATTCTGCTACATAAGTATTACATAGTGGAGCGAATATTATATAGTATTTATATAATCTGAAGTCTTACACATTACGTATCTTGCCCTTGGCTACTCTTTGCCAGCAATGCTCAGTTTTTTGCAAAATTATACATCTTCTCCCCTGATAACAGTGCAACAATTCAGCTTTTCCCTTAACAATCTGGTCCCCGATCTGCTTCCATTTTTGCTCTCAAATTCTGAAGGGACTATATGGAATTCTTATTCATTAAGATATCCAAATTAACTTGCTGTTATTTATCTTCTGAGGATGCAAATGGTTTAGGATTCAAATACCCTATGGCAGTGGTTTTCAAAGTGTGGCCCTCGAACCTGTGGGGATCCCCAAGATCCTTTCAGGGGGTCTGTGAAATGAAAACTATTTTCATAATAATACTAAGACCTTATTTGCCCTTTCTACTCTCATTCTTTCACACCTTAGCACAAATCAAGGCAGTGGCACCAAACTGTACTACAGTCACAGTAAAAAAATGCCAGTTTCACTTAAGAATGTCTTTGATGAAGCAATATAAATTATTACTTTGATTAAATCTCAACCCTTGAATACATGTCTGGTTAATATTCTACGTGACAAAATGGGAAGTACACTGCCTACCGAAGTATGATGGTTATGAGGAATATAAGTATGAGGAAAAAGACTTATGTGATTGCTTGAGATGTGAGCTCAGCTCTGCCTTTTTCATGGAACACCATTTTTATTTGAAAGAATGACAGGCAAACTAGGGTTTTTTAGACTTGGGTATCTGCCAGACATTTTCCTGAAAATGAAGAGAGCCTATCAATTCAAGGAAATCAAGTGACAGTACAGCTTCCCAGTACGTAAAGACTTTTCTGATGAGAACGGTGGTGATATTAATATGTGATTTTTTTGATATTATACAATGAAATGTGTCCACATTTGGAAGATCTGTGCTACTCAGTGAACCAGTATTTTCCAAATGATCAATGCAAGAACTTCAAAATCATGCATGGATAAAAGATCCATTCAATGTGCAAAATAGGATGTTAATGTGACAGAGTACATTTTAGATTCCACATTGTAACTAACGTTTAAGAAACTACCACTTATCAATTTTGGTGTAATATCAAAAAGAATATCCAAGATTATGCACAAAAGGCTGTTAAAATACTCCTCACTTTTCCAACTACATATCTGTATGAGGCTGGATTTTCTTTGTATACTTCAACCAAAACAACATAACGTAACAGATTGAACGCAGAAGCAGATATGAGAATCCAGCTGTCTTATTAAGCCAGACATTAAAGATATTTTATATAGATAGTTATTTTTCATAAAAATATGTTATGTATGTTAAAACACAATGGGTTTATTATTTTTAAATGGATTCATAAATATTTTTTAAATTTTTCAGTTTTAAATTCTAATGTGGTAATGACAACAAATTAACACATACAGGTAATCCTTCCTTGATGATCATTCATTCAGCAACCATTCAAAGCTGTGACAGCAGTGAACAAATGATACTTACAACAGGTCCTAGAAGTTACAGCCATTGCAGTGCCCCTACAGTCATGTGATCAAAATTCAGGCGCTTGGCAGCCCGTCTACATTTATGACCGCAGAGTGCGCTTCAACTCCCCCACCCGCCTGTCTCCCCCCATCTCCCTGCCCTTTTGGCTGCCCTGTGCTCCGCCACTCCCTCTGCCCTGCACTCCACCCTGCATTACCAGGGCAACCAGACTGCTTCTAATTTTTGCTACCAACCTGTCTGTGAATCAAAACAGTCAGAGGACATCCTTTTCTATTACACTATGCAGGAAAAATATTTGAATGCACAGCTCTTCCTCTCTGGATTTCCCTCAATTCTGTCATGTTTCTGAGGATGGCGGGACAACTGATATCTGAAGCGTATTCATTGCAGCACCAGGATAAAAATCCTTATTTGCCCATTTTCAATTCTTGTACTGTCAGTTTAGCTGAGTAATTACTCTTTCATTGTGAGGTCACTTAACCTCTTTAACAATGTGTATTATACAGCAGATATCCAGATATTTTTTTAAAAAAATAAAGGCAGAGTTTATACATTCTTAAAATAAATATTTAAAATTAACCTAAACAATAAAGCAGTTAAAATGGAAGATTATTGTATTCACTGTTTAAGCAATAAACACTGGTATCACAACAGTTATGGCAAAAAAATAAACATATATGTTGTTTTACTGTTTTCACACTGCATTTTAATATTGTATTTATGTTACTTTTTTTCCTTATGAGCTGGTTGTTGTTGTTGCTATGGTCCTTCAAGTCAATCCTGACTCCTGGTGACCACAGGAACAAGTCCACTTGCCCCCATGTAAAGCAGCTCCTGAAACATTAACCCACATTTTGCTATATTGCTCTCATTATACAGATACCCAACTGCAGCTAATAATGCCCCATCTTGTCAGATTTCTAGGTCATCTGGATCCATTTTATTTACAGTTGTTATTATCCAATTACTGTGGTTTTATTTCTTTTAATATGGCTAAGTTTTGTTTCACTTTCTGTAAAATACATCATACTTTGACCCTTCCAATTTTACTGGGTTTGGTTGGTCCATGGGTTGTAATCACTCTGTTATGATGAATTTCCACTAGATAATTATTTATTTATTTTTAGTCTTTGGTCAGAGACAAAGTGAGGGGGGGAATCTGGTGTAGTCTTATGGAGCGTTCAGCTTAAAGAGCTACTTCTGCTCTGTGCTTAATGTTAAAATCAAAATTAGCCGCTTAGAGGATTCCAACCCCTTTCAGACATGTTTTCTGAGCAGAACCTCTAACTTAAAAGCCTCAGGTTAAAACAAACAAACCAACCAACCCAAAACGCAGAGCAGGAGAGGAACGTCCCAGTTAGCAGCTGCCATTAGCCCCTCCTCAACAATTTATTTATTATCTCCATTTGTATGCTGCCTACTCTCATGACTCTAGAAGACTATACAGTAATGAGTTTTCATAATTCCACTGCTAATGCTAACTTCTAATAATCAAGGTCAGTGATCAGTTCTTCAATATCCTGGAAATTATCTTAAAGATGAAGTCAGTGACAAAAGGCCTACAATCCAGGTCACAAGATGGACTTATCCAGTAGCAGCTGTGAAGTGGAAAGGACTTGGTGTAATCACAATTACCATACCTATTACTGTAGTCCTATATATTGTATTACTCTGGATTACAGTATTGTCAGTAAATATGAATTTGTTGCCAATCAAGAGTGATTCACTGACATGCCAGTATTAACAAGAACAAAGTTATCCAGTCTTCCTTTTCATCACTGGAATTATTAAATCATTATTCAAGATTAAAACAGCATCATGCAGCATAAGTCTTGAAATAAAATTTGATAAATTGACCACTACTTATTAATTACCTTACTTAACTTGCATTTACAAAACTACCTTCATATTTTAAAGTTCTCTGTGCAACTATTCTGCTATGTAATATAAACTTAAACTTACTTGCTTCATATATTGTGTACATGCAAAAAAATGCACACACGCACGCACCTGCTCTGCTACTACCATCATCACTATTATTATGGAGTATAAGAGTTAAAAATTCTATGTCATTCCTGAACCAAAATAGTATTTAGATCTACCTATCTATAACAGAAGGTAATAATATTCTAATAATTGTTATTATGTCTAACTAGACTTAAATCCAGAGTAGGGATTCTATGACCAGGAATATGGGAACAGGCGATAAAACTGATGGAATGCCGAGGAGGAGGAGGAGGAAGAGGAGGAGAAAGACAGACGTAAAACACCCTTCAAAAAATTAGGCTGTTGAGAAAGAGAACCCAGGTTTCTGCATTAATAGCATGGCAAGAAAAAATTTTGAACTCTGAAAGGTATTCTTCACCTTCAATCTGCTGCTGAAGTTTGAGAGAAAGGAATGAGGTCAATGGAAAATTAGCAGTTTCCTAAGTGAGATGGGGAAGAAATCTGTTTCTGCTGGCTAAAGAAAGGCCTCACCCATCATGATGTAGTATCTGATTTAGCAAGTAGAAATAAAAGCACCAATGTTCAACAAATTCAAATATTTTAGGAATCTACTCTGAAATAACTTCACATTTATGCTTCTCCAACATAGTTCAATCTGCCATTAAGCAATTGCCTTTGAAATGTTTACATCATAAAAGAAATACAAACTATGCTTTTCAGTTCTGATACCAAATTAGCATATTTTCTTCTCACTCTAAACATATCCATTTACATTATTGTTAATATTTTCCTTATCTCAAGACTTTTCCAGATAAGTGGTAGAACCTAACTTGCCTGATCTCAAAAAACTAAGCAAGGTTGGCCCTCGTTAGGTCCTGCATGGGACGTATGAAAGCTGTAGGCTACATTGGGAAATTGAATGAATACACATACACACACACGTGCATGTATTTCATTCATTCTAAAAGATGACAGTGGTAAACAATGCCCATGATATTGCAGAGAAAACCACATGGATGACTCAAGTCATTCAAAGTCAAATTCAGTTCCTTAACAAATATTACATCACAGTGCACAAATTATTTTTAAAGAACATAAAGTTCTCCTTATCAGTGTCCTGGGTATATAAATGTGATTTGAGTTTACAATAGCACAATGTTTCCTTATGTCATTGATGAACTTTGCAATTAAAGTCCAACAGTGTTGGACACTGGAAATTGGAATATAGAAAATTTATATTTCTTCTAGCAAAAAGGGAAGAACTCCCATTCACCAAACAGCTCAAATCCAATGGAAATTTAGCTGGAGAAAAATTATCCTTCTCTTTTTCATCCATCCCTTGATCATCCAACACACACACACACATGCGCATGCATGCATGCATATATATGTATATAATTTTATTTAAAAAATTTAAATGTAAGATAAAAACTAATGCAAACTAATATAAAGTAAGAAAAAGAAAGAAATCAAAGAGAAAGCTAACAGTGCAAGAAAGGGGAAAAAAGAAAAAGAAAAAAGATACAAAGAAGTATCTTCCAATCTTTATGGCAGTTATAAGTACAATTATAAATTTACCTCTTACTCTATAGTTACAACATGACTCTCTTCATTCTGCAATCTATCCTGTCTAATCATCAAAAACATAAATCATAAATTCATTTTTTCTGTTTTATGCAAAAAGTGCATAAGGGATTTCCAGTCAGCAATAAATGTAGGTTTTATGTGTTTTATCTAATTAAAGAAGTAATTTAGCCACCTCAGCAAGTTCTATCATCTTCACCTACTTTAAATCTTTCTAATAGCTATAAATAAGAAAACCATTGACAACTATATCCCTCTGCCACCAGTTCTTCTCTTGATTTTATTTTATATTCCCTTGACAAAATTCTAGATCGCCCAACTTTTAAACATCTAGATACATATGTCTACTCCGAGGGAAGATACAAAACCTTATAGGATTGAAGTTACAGGACTAAAGCAAGAATTCTCAATAGAAGAGAATTCTCAAATTCTCAAAATGCTGGCTGGGGAATTCTGGGAGTTGAAGTCCACACATCTTCAAGTCACCAAGGGTGAGAAACACTGCTCTAGGCTTTGCTGGCTAGAGCACAAACAAAACACTACTGAGTTTTGATAGCGCTCCTGCTTTGATTATGCAAACCTGAACAAGTTTTTTTTTTTCCTTAAAGTGTGCTTGTAGTCACCAGAGAAGAGTGAGAGGAAACACACAATGTATAAATTGAGAACTTGTGGATTAGGATTTGATTACTGTTGAGAAAGCTATTTTTGCTAAATATGTCTTGATGAAGAATTGGTCACATATTCTAACCTGGTTTTTAATAAGAGAAGTTTAATAATTTCTTCTTAAACTTATAAAAAATCTTCCATTCAAGAATATTTAACAGTGTTGAACTGTTTTCCATATCCACATCATTTAAAATCAAAGAAATCCCTGAAAGAATATATAGAACTTTTATATCAAACACAACAGACTCTCTTCAAAGTTCTTAAAAAGTCATGTGAGACAGTATCTCAGATCTGAATGCAGTGAATCAGTTGAGAACTTTGTAGTCTAAAATGCCTTTAAATATATCTTGCTGAATCACCAAGAACAACTATAAAATAATTAATTCCTTTAAAATTATATATTAATCACCACCTTTGTATTGGAGAAGTTGTAATAAAATTAGTACATGTTATCATAACTGGTGGCAATGCTCACTTAGTCATTTTCGTGGCATGTGTTTGAGGAAATGGGAAAAAAAATCAACATCGGGGAAATATTCCATTTATCCCTAATCTTCTAAAATGTCGCAACATAAGACATTAATTCTTAGCAGGAGGGGGACTTGAACAGCCAGATTTTCAACTGAAAAACTATAAAATTCTTCTCCTGGGATTAATGGTTTTTAAAACTGTGGGAATAACGTGACTGAAAAATTAATACAACAGCAAAATCCTGACAACTCCTTTCGCTAAGGATTGTTTTATTCATTTTTAGCTATATCAACAAAGTAGTTGTTCTTAATATATGACCTTTGTCTACATAAATGTCTTTCAGGGCACAAATACTGAAGATAAAAATTTACAACTTTAAAACTCTCTTTCAGATTCTAGATAGATTTATATATGCTCCCAAATTGTGTCCATATTTTGCTCTTTTTTGTCCCTTTTTATGCAACTTCTTTTCTGGGGTCTGGTTGAAGTACTGTTAAATAATTAATGAAATTAAAAAAAAAAAAAAAGTTAATATATTTGTCCAGGGAGCCCTTTTTGATAGATGGGTTTTTGACTCTGTAATATCCAGTCTGTGTCTATGCAGTCACTAGGAGTCAAGGCTAACTCAGTGAAGTCATACCCTTTCTCCTTTACAGGTAGTCCTCGCTTAATGACTGCCCTGTTTAGCAACTGCCCAAAGTTACACCAGTGCTGAAAAAGTAACTTTACGCCTGGTCCTTGCACTTAATTACCATTGCAGCATCCCCACGGTTACATAGTTAAAATTCAGACACTTCAGAACTGGCAGGTGTTTACGACATAGCAGTTTCCCACAATCATGAGACTGCCATATGCATGCTTCACAGCCAGCTTCCAACAAGCAGAGTCAATGGAGAAGCCAGCAGTAAAATTGCAAATCACGATCATGTGATGTCTCGTTTGATAACCGCAGGTGATTCCCTTAACAACCGAATGGGAAGTGAGGTTGTAAGTCCATCGTGGTCACATGGTCTCACTTAATGACCGTGTCGCATAATGATGGAATTGCCAGTCCCAATTGGGACTGGCAATTCCATCATTATGAGTTAACAACCACTCATTCAAAGTTACAACAGCGCTGAATGAGTGGTACTTATGACCAGTCCTCAAGGCTCCAGCCATCCCAGCACCCCTGCGGTCATGTGACTGCGATCCGGACACTTGCAACCAGCTCTCACTTATGATAGTTGCAATGTCCCGTGGTCACATGATTACCATTTGACACCTTCCCTGCCAGCTTCCCACAAGCAAATTCAATGGGGAAGCCGGAAGGGAAGGTCGCAAGTCACTCCAGTAAGTTGCTTGCACCCTCCCCCACCCAGCAACAGCCACTTACCTGCCTGCTGGCCTGTTTGTGAGCTCCCTGGGACTTGTGACTTCCTGCCAGCTTCCCCATTGACTTTGCTTGTTGAAAGCCAGCAGCAAGTTGCAAGGAGGTCTTTGCTTAACGACCCACAATCCTTGCTTAACGACAGCAGCAGGTAGTGCCGGGATTGCCATCACTAAGTGATGCACTCATATGACATCACACTTTACAATTGCATTGCTTAGCAACAGAAATTCCGCTTCCAATTACCGTCGTTAAGCAAGGACTACCTGTACACAGGTACGGTCTCCTCTATATACTTAGCTTCTGTGCTAACAGCTTTCAAGCTAACATCCTCCTGACTAGATCAAATATGAAGCATTCCGTGTCATCTATTGTGCTGTATCATGGCTATTCATGGGAGTGCAGAGAGAGAACATTTCCATATAATTGGCTTACAGGACAGAACTTCTTATCTTTGTTTATTTTTAGATGTACTGTATTTGTCATACCATTCATGCTGATTCATCACTGCTTCTTGCTTATCATTAAAAACACTTTATTTCAGGATCATACACCACTTTGTGTATTTTCAGAGCTGATTGTGTGTGTGTGTGTGTGTCTCTGTATGAAAGTACTTTGCCAGATTAAGGGTTCCCCAATTAATCTGGCAACACATTTAAAAACTTTAATTTAAATAATATTTGAATACAGATGAATACACTAACATAGGTATTTTCTTTTAAGAAAGTAGCATTGCCTTCCCTCCCTCACATAAGAAACATTTCTTTTAAGATAAACATATTCAGCAGTAACACACATCCCGTCACCAGAGTTTGTTCCTCCTGACTTCAAATTTATATTATATTGAGAGAGACAAATTTAATCAAATTACTCTCTATCTGCAAGAAAGCTTTATGATGCACTTCTCTATATGTACTTCTCTATACATAAATTTTTGTCAGTGGGAGTCACCAAGAACTGTGCTACTCCTTATCTATGCAGGAATCCCAGTAATTGGATAAATAAATGGATGCATACTATACCAATAACCACACCTAAAAAATCTAACCTTACCTGAAAGTTTAACTAGTTTATAAAACTGTGCAAATGAATAAGCAGTGAATATAAAGAGGAAAAGCAAAATGTAGAGAGGATGTGACACAAACAGTTGATTAATTAGAATGTTTTTAAAACATGCTCCTTTTTTCTTTAATGTACTGCTCTTGAAATCCTCTGGCCACACCGCTTTTCTTGTATTCTTTATTAACCCCAGATGCATAGGAAGATTATTCCAATAAGCACAGTTAAGAAAATAAACATTATTCTAAACAGAACAAATTACACAAAATAAGAGAGTATTTACAGGTAGTCCTTGACTTACGACCACAATAAAGAAAATTTGTCGTTAGGCAGTGCAGTAGTTAAATGAGGCATCATGTGACTGCACCCAATTTTATGAATTTTTTGCCACGGTCGTTAAACGAGACATCACGTGACTGCAACTTGCAACCTTCCCTGCTGGCTTCCCCATTGATTTTGCTTGTCAGAAGCCAGGTGGGCAGGCTGCAAGTGGTGATCATGTGACTGCAGGATGCTGCAACCATCGTAAATGCATGACAGTTGCCAAGCACCTGAATCATGATCATGTGGCTGTGGGGATGCTGCGACAGTTGTAAGTGTGAGTACAACTCATAAGTCACTTATTTCAGCAGCACGGTAACTCTGAACAGTTGCTAAATGAAGTCGTAAATTGAAGGCTACATGTACCATTTTAATTCTGTTCCCAGATTAATCATTGTCTTTACTTCAGTTTTTAATTTTCTACAAAACAGGTAAGAGAAGGAAAAAAAGGTATTTAATTTCTCTTTTCAATAATTCAAGTAAATGGCAATTTTATCAAAGCAAAACCCTTTACAATGTTCTCAGATCACAACTAAAACAAAAAGTCACAAGACTGCACTTGCTAACTTTTGAATGTTAGTTACTCATATAAAACCAAAAGATTAATTACCTTTTGATTGCAAAAGGTAAGAAAGGTTAGAAATGACCCTGAATTCAGGATGTTGTTCAAATATTCCCCAAGTATTATTTCTCTCATGGGCTTTGCATGGCGACCATATGAATTAAGTTCCTAGGAGACTAAAATAGGTTTTTTCCTTGTGACAACTATCTTGTTTGCTTTCAGTTTACTCCGAAACTGAACTTTCAGGCTTAGTTACTCTTTAACTAAGAACAATTTACCTGTAATGCATATGATATAGATTAAATAGCCCAGTTCAAGGGTACTGTTTTATCCTTAAGAAAACACCACCACTTTACTTTATAAAGTACTTTATATTCATGATTTTATTGTTATTGTCATTGTGTTTAGATAATATATAGATTTTGTTGCCTGGTTTAAACCAAATTAGTTCTCCATTCTCACAAGCTACAGTTGAAACTTGAAAAATTAGAATATCGTGCAAATGTTCATTTATGTCAGTATGGCAACTCAAAAGGTGAAACCAATGTACAGGTGAAACTCGAAAAATTAGTATATCGTGCAAATGTTCATTTATGTCAGTATGGCAACTCAAAAGGTGAAACCAATGTACAGGTGAAACTCGAAAAATTAGTATATCGTGCAAATGTTCATTTATGTCAGTATGGCAACTCAAAAGGTGAAACCAATATATGAGATAGACACATTACATGCAAAGCGAGATATGTCAAGCCTTACTTTGGTATAATTGTGATGATTATGGCATACAGCTTATGAAAACCCCAAATTCACAATCTCAGAAAATTAGAATAGTGTGAAAAGGTTCAATATTCTAGGCTCAAAGTGTCCCACTCCAATCAGCTAATGAATCCATAACACCTGCAAAGGGTTCCTGAGCCTTTCAATGGTCTCTCAGGCTGGTTCAGTAGGAATCACAAGCATGGGAAAGACTGCTGACCTGACAGTTGTGCAGAAAACCATCACTGACACCCTCCATAAGGAGGGAAAGCCCCAAAAGGTCATTGCAAAAGAAGTTGGATGTTCCCAAAGTGCTGTATCAAAGCACATCAATAGAAGGTTATGTGGAAGGGAAAAGTGTGGTAGAAAAGTGTGGCACAAGCAGCAGGGATGACCGCAGCCTGGAGAGGATTGTCAGGAAAAGGCCATTCAAAAGTGTTGGGGACTTTCACAAGGAGTGGACTGAGGCTGGAGTTAGTGCATCAAGAGCCACCACACACAGACGGATCCTGGACATGGGCTTCAAATGTCGTATTCCTCTTGTCAAGCCGCTCCTGAACAACAAACAACGTCAGAAGCGTCTTACCTGGGCTACAGAAAAAAAGAACTGGTCTGTTGCCCAGTGGTCCAAAGTCCTCTTTTCTGATGAGAGCAACTTTTGCATCTCATTTGGGAACCAAGGACCCAGAGTCTGGAGGAAGAATGGAGAGGCACACAATGCACGATGCTTGAAGTCCAGTGTGAAGTTTCCACAGTCTGTGTTGATTTGGGGAGCCATGTCATCTGCTGGTGTTAATGAAGTCCACTGTGCTTCATTAAGTCCAGGGTCAACGCAGCCATCTACCAGGAGATTTTGGAGCACTTCATGCTTCCTTCCGCAGACAAGCTTTATGGGGATGCTGACTTCATTTTCCAGCAGGACTTGGCACCTGCCCACACTGCCAAAAGTACCAAAAGCTGGTTCAATGACCATGGGATTACTGTGCTTGATTGGCCAGCAAACTCGCCTGACCTGAACCCCATAGAGAATCTATGGGGCATTGCCAAGAGAAAGATGAGGGACATGAGACCGAACAATGCAGCAGAGCTGAAGGCCGCTATTGAAGCATTCTGGTCTTCCATAACACCTCAGCAGTGCCACAGGCTGATAGCATCCATGCCACGCCGCATTGCGGCAGTCATTGTTGCAAAAGGGGCCCAAACCAATACTGAGTACATATGCATGCTTATACTTTGCAGAGGTCCGATATTGTTCTATTTCCAATCCTTGTGTTATTGATGTCATGTAATATTCTAATTTTCTGAGATTGTGAATTTGGGGTTTTTATAAGCTGTACGCCATAATCATCACAATTATACCAAAGTAAGGCTTGACATATCTCGCTTTGCATGTAATGCGTCTATCTCATATATTGGTTTCACCTTTTGAGTTGCCATACTGACATAAATGAACATTTGCACGATATTCTAATTTTTCGAGTTTCACCTGTATAAGGAAGACTAAGCACAATCAATGGACACTGGAAAATGGAAGTGAATACTGACTGTATCATTGTCAGGCCTAGCCCAAGAACTCCAAGAAACAATGCAAATTCAGTCCAGCTATGTTTATTAGCTACAACCTCTAGCAAGAATCTTCCCAGACTGAAACCCCATCTCCCAAATTCAGCCAGCCACAACAGTGTGAATTCCTCAGGGAGGTGCCAGTCTCATCCTCTTGTTACTCCCACACTCTTCTGGCGAGCTAAGAAAATGTTTATCTCCCTGAGCCTGGCCTTCATGATTCCATTCCATCACATCCATTAAGGTTATTTTCGGTCTCCAAATAAATGCAGTTGCTTTGTTAGGCATCAGGACAGATCCTTCATACTATATACATCTAGTATGTATCCATACTAGATCCATATACATCTAGTATGTAGGAGCATTTTACATATTGCTATTCAGATTCTGAAAACATAGTGAATACTAAAAGAGCCCATTATTTCAGCAGCTTCTGTGTATATAGTTTCCACTAGTCCTTAAACCGCAAAATACATGCTTATTTTTGTCTTTTTCCCTGCCCAATTAGACAAAGGAATTTGATGTTTTCCTAGGTGAATAACATAGATGTGTTTCTAATTGATCATTTTTATTCAGGTAACATACTTTTTTTTAATGCAATCATATGAAGAAATCATTAATTCACCAAGCCCAATAACATAAGGGCTTTATCCAGTATCACTGTGGGAGTCAGATTTCTGAATGCGTGCAGGCTGACATGCATCGGCTGAAACACGCAGGCAGAATGTGGATACGAGCAGTGGAATAAGGATCACCTGGGCGGGCGGCTACGTTACTGTTAATTGAGTTTAATGTAAAGCAGCTGGGTATAAAGAAAAACAATAAAAGAGAGCGCCGGATGGCATTCGAGGCTCTCATCCCGAGGAAGTCCTTGTGTCTGTCCTTATTTTTTCATGAGAGTCCACCACATATCACGAGAGTATTCAAGGCAACAAAGCCGTTCCTCTTCACACATATTCTGTATACTCCCAAATTTGTTTCAGAGGCTCCCTAACTATCCAGGAGAGATTTGGGAGACTGCAGGCTGAAAAAGGGAATCCATTCAACCCACAACTTTTTCTTCCACTGGTAGAAAAACACAGTGAGAGCCATGGTTTCCATGGTTTTAGGTAGAGATCTTTCCTACCTGGTGCTGTCTTATCTCAAAATGCTGAGAATTAAACTTTCTAGATGCATAGCACACATATTCATCTGGAATATAAAGGTGCCATCCTAAACTTTTTAACTTTGAAGCCATTTCACCATAAATTTATAAGTTTACATTTTACAGGAACTTTGAACTGAAAAGCCAGAGAAACAGAACTTGATAAACTTTCCTTGTCTACACTAGTAAGTTATATTGATTTCTTTCTTAGAACTGTTACAAATAGTACACTGTTTTGTTTTGCATTACTTCTGCTTACAAGGCAAGAACACTGAGCTCATATTAACGTGCCCTTTGAAAAAGAACACACTTTCCATCTAGTGTAATTATTTTGCTATAGTACAGTTGTTTTAAAACACATTTTCCATGCTTATCTAATCAACAAGATGCTGCTTTATTTACGTATGTACCATATCAATTAAATAGATTCTTGATTTCTACATTATCAAATAAAATTCTTTATTACACGCCAGCGACCCAAATTAAGTAAGACTTACTAAATAAAACCTACAGAATACAAGTACAAAGTAAAGTAAGGCATTCAAGATTTAAAAATACATAATCATGCTTGCACTATTTTGCTATCAACAGTGTGTAAGTTTTACAAGCTACAAAAACAAACTTTGCAAAGGCAAGGGTCGCCTGGGGGTCCTTATCTGCCAGTAAAAATTGAACATAAAATTCTTCAATCCATCCCAGAAATGGGGTTAGATAGGGGGCTGGTAACTCTTTACATATGTCTTGATAGAAGTTACAGTGCAATAGAAGGCTGAGCCTTGCCACATATGGAATTTCACTAAATTTTCCATCCAGCTCTGTTGATTATGTAATATTGAAGCACAATAATGTATTGAACTCGCCAACATTTATTGCTTGTAAGTTGATCTAATACAATGCTGCTTTGAAGTGTGCATTCCTGTGGACCAACTGTACCTTAGGTGAGACTTTACTGTATTCTGATTGTACTGTAATTCTATATCAAGGATCCTTTGATGATCTGGACCCAAGGGCAAGAGCATCTCCCTCAAAAAACCCAGTCAATATTTTTTTTTCTCAATTTGGAATTTCATACTTATTAATTATACATTAATATTAGCTATGTCAGACCTTGAGGATGGAAATGAACCTTTAGTCAGCACTTGAACACACACAGTCGTGCCCTTGTTTTGACTTTTTTAAGTCCTGCCTCTACCTGCAAGGTAACATTGGGCATGCATTTCACCTCTTGAAATAGCTTTCTTAGAAATTTTGACTATATCCTTTCCAAGTTCTGATGATTAATACTAGAGTTTAATTGTGCTCCATATAAGAGCTAGGATAATGTCTTGGCTTCAGAAAGCTTGAGAGTGATTTCTGTATTAAATATCTTCAAAACAGCCAAATACCAAGTTTAAAAGGCTATTAAAAAGAAAATGTAACTAGACATGTTTACACATACTGTTCTGCCCAAATTCAAAGCAAATTAGATTGTTCACACAAAATTAATACAGTCCACCACGAGTCACAGGATTTGTCTGCACCAATAGTTTCACCTCTCAATATTTTCAATATAGGCTCCCCTGCAAAAGTAATTTCACATCAGCTAAGATAAGTCCAGTATTGTCACACAGGGAAATCCGTCAAGTTCAAATAAAGCCAACATTCTCTTCTGACATGCCTCACTCTATAAAGAGATGAAAGTATGATTGTATTTGAAAGAATCCTCCATGGAAGATATTAGAAATAAAACTCTGATCACCTTTATGAGAACCAATGAGCGAGCCTCAGGAAGTTCCTGATCAAGATCTGAACCAATCAAAGTAAAGAAGGTGAGAAGGAGTTCAGAGATAAAATAACATTTTTTTAGGAAATGGACCAAAAATGATACAAGCAGTCATACATTTTAACAAATCTATGATACAGCTAAATGTTGAATTAAATCCAGTACTGCACAAGCAAGCTTCTGACTACACATTGGAATAAGCACATTTCCCCCTCCGTTTCTTTCCCCAAATCTATATGGCAAAGGAACCCCAACCCTCCATAACAAATTTTGGAGGGTCAAACAAATGCAGAACTATCTTCTGTAAAAGGTATCTGTTCCACTTTCACTTTTGGATTTCACCCATGAACACCATATAGTAGAATCTCAATTTTCTATGTTTCAGTACTACCGACTGCATGTAACCAACCAAATGTCATCACCGTGCATCATCATTGCCATAGATCATGACATTGTACGTAACAGACATTCATGAATTACAGATACCCCCTTCCCCAATTAATCCATTACAATTAAATTAAATTGGTATATTGTTCCCTTAACTACATCTCAATAGGTTCATTACATAGATGGTGAACATATGAAACAGGGTGACTAAAGATCCCATGCGTTAGAGTACTATTTGTATAAGGAAAGGTTACAAGCTTTGGATTTAGGAATAAGACAGATGAGGGTATGACAGAAATTGGTTACATTGGATGATATGAAGAAAGCCTTTTATTCTCAACCCAGACAAAGTATAAAACACATATCTTCCCACCAAAGGTGAATGAATGACAACTTGAGTTAGATGAGAAAAAATACCTATTCACACACTATGTACTAAAATTACTGAAATTGTTTCCACAAAATAAGATGGCAATTACAATACAGTGGTACCTCGGGTCACGAACGCTTCTGTTCACGACCAGTTCGGGTCACGAACAGCACCATCCGCAAAATTTTGCTTCCGTTCGCGAACGCCGGATCGGGTGACGAACAGGATCCGCGGCCATTTTCCCTGCCATGACACGTGGTCATGGCTTCCTGTAGGGAGGGGGACTCTCCCTCCAAGCAATAACTGCCTCCCCACCCACCTTCCTGTCCTCATGCCAGAAGTCGCCTCGAGCAAGGTTAGTGTTCTCTCTCTTCATACTGTACTTTGTGTCATATTTTTGTGGTTTAAAAAAAAAAACATATGGTTCAGAACGGATTAACTGTATTTACATTGAACCTTATGATTCGGGTCACGACCAATTCGGGTCGCGACCAGAGTCGCGGAACGAATTAAGTTTGTGACCCGAGGTACCACTGTATTTGATACTTTAAAGGAGAATTAGATACAATTCAAGGAAGAGAGTATCAATGGCAACTAGTCATAATGGTCACCTAGGACTTCCAGGGACAGAAACAGCATAGCTCCAAAACCAGATAATGAGAAACAAGAGCAAGACATTGTTATTGACCTAATTCTCCATTTTCCAGAGGCATTTAATCGGCTTATACTGGGAAACAGGATGTTGACCTATATTGGGCTGGACCTACTACAGAAAGGCTCTATTTATGTAGCTGTAGTAATTATTATCTGTTGCTGTACCTGTAATGAACTGCCATATTATTGGTGGCGAGTCTTCTACTTCAACATATGTACCACATTCAGAGTAGGTTTTTATTCTGCACAAGATGAGTTTTATTCAGTTTCATTCAGTTGATACCAAGATTTTGTTTTACTTCAAGCCTGTCTTTCCAGGTGAGTATTTGCAGCACAATAGTTTAATAAAATCAGCCAACATTTAATGCTGAATATTACTGAATATGTGATGATCATGGTCTTTGATTTTTTGAATCTATAGATTAATATGTCCAATGCTTACAAAACAATGACCTTACTTAGTCCATTTCCTATTTTATAAAGGGGGGGGAGAGGAGGATCTTGATTATTATTTTTTTTTAATCTGCACGGTGGCACAAGGGCTTAATGACGCTGGAGTTTGCCAGTCAGAAATGATCAGCACTCCAGTGGTTCGAGCCTGGCTCCGCGGGACAAGGTGAGCTCCTGTCCCTTGTCTTAGCTTCTTGCCCACCCAGCAGTTAGAAAGCTATTCCATCTAAATGGGTACTCCCGTTTAGATGGGAGGAACCGGCGGTGCTGCGCGGGGGAGCAAAATACCGGTGCTGGCCAAACTCCGAATGCAGCCGGCGTTAGCAACGAGCGATGCGAGCGGCGAGGAAGATCTACGGAAGAGAAAAAACCCGGATGACCCCCTAGCAACCCCTGCTGGTCACACAGCGTAAACAGCACTAATGGTATAATTGTAAGATTTGTAAGATTTCACTGTCTCACTGTTAGAATTATATATATATATGTACTTTGTGAGCCACCCAGAGTTCCCCATTGGGGGGAGATGGGTGGACAATAAATCGAATGTATAAATAAATAAATAAATAAATAAATAAATTCTGTGGTGACTACCTGGAAGAGTCCCTGCAGTTTTCAAGGCAAGATGTTCCAGAAGTGGTTTGCCATTGCCTCCTTCCTAGAGCAGAGCCCAGCTGGCGAACGGAGGCAGGGTTTCCGTTGCTTCGCACCTTTTTTCAGGCATGCACGGCTTCCGCATTACTGGCAACTGCTCCCCTCTCCTTTCCAAGGCACCACCAGCATTTTTCCTCCCACCGGGGTGAGAGTACCCATTTATCTACTCACGTAGGTTTTCGAGCTGCTGGGTTGGCAGGAGCTGGGGAGGAAGCAGGAGCTCACTCTGCTGCGCAGAGCTGGGCTTGAACCGCTGAAGTGTCGACCATTTCTGGCCAGCAACTTTCAGCATCATTAAGCCACTGCACCACTGCGTCCCTCATTTTATAAAGTGGGGGGAGAGGAGGATCTTGATTATTGCCAACTACTTACTTACTTACTTACTTATTTATTTATTTATTTATATTTCACATTTGTCACTGCCCATCTCACTGTGGAATGACTCTGGGCAGTTTATATTCAGTAAATATTCATGTACTGAACTGTACCAATTCAGTACATGAATATTTCATGAAAAGGACTATTTTTATATTTTGATTTGTGAATGAGGGAAAGAATTCATAGTTGCTTTGAAACAAGCAACTTGACTGCAGTGCTTCCTCAACAGCCACAAGAACTGGGACTTGTTTAAAACCCTTAATTCTTGTCCCCAAGACCCTTAGATACATCCAGCTTTGCATTCAATATATGGACTGAGAATAACAGGTTCCATGTGCCATCAACACTGTTTTCAGACAGTGTTGCTTCTTTCCTTTGCAGTCATTTACTTGTAGGCATTTGGCACAAGGAACGGGGTGGGACTGTCCTGTCCAAATAAACCATAATTCCCAGATTCCCACATTTTACTGTCTAGAAACCAGGATGTGAGGTCAGCTAACCCCATTTGTTTGATAAGAAACTAGCTTAACTTGGCCAAGCCTGGTGGAAGTTTTTATCTGGTCAAAGAAATCATTACAGTCTGGAACCAGAATCTCCTCTTTCATCTTCCACAGTGACTTTTTTTTTTTTAACTGACCTACTGTAGAGCAATTGCTATACAATTTTAAAGCAAAACTCAAAAATTCAAGATCTTAGTACAGGTATGCCCGAACAACAATGGGTTTGCCTGGAAACAAAAACATAGGAGCAAGGACAGGAGTTTGTAATATTTCTAAGTGGTTTTCAATTGCTGAGTTTTTAAACATTTAAAAAATTATCCTCCCAATGGACGTGATTATATCAGTCTTACAGAAAATAGGGCAAAAGTTGGGAGGTTAAGTATTGCCTGTCTTTTAAAGAAACAAAATTATGAGTGTTTTTTTTTTCTTCTCTTTCCTTTCTGAAACAACAGAATAGCTTTGAAAAGCCCAGTCATATACAGGTAGTCCTCATTCAGCAACCACTGAAAATTGCATATTTGGGATTACCCAAGGTCATAACCAGAATTCAGTTAAAGACAAAAAAACAATTTAGTCTTAACTGTTCAGTGTCTTCAATGGGAGCAGAAAGCAGACAGCTAATAACATCTGTTTCTCTCAACCAATTCTAGTGACTAAGTGTAGTCTTGTTTTCAACCTACTTCAGAAATTACACTGGTAATCCCCAAAGGTGATCAGAAATGTTTCCCAGGGGGGTTGTTTCAAGAGAAGAAAATTTGGCATATTATGTAGCAATTGTATGTACATGCTATGCCATCATTATTAATTTCTGTCATTTTTAATGTTTTATTTAACAAACTCAAAAAAAAATAGTATTAACATCTGACACAACAGCAATCAGTTATATTACATGACACACTTTATATGGTTAGATTTACTCTTTCAGTCTTAAGGTAAAAAAAATCAGTAAACCTAAACACCTTTTCCCTAAAGATAGGTTGATGGTGGCAATACTGTGCTTTATTCTTCTTTATATACTCAATACTATATAATTGTTCAAATCAATTTTCCCCATCACAATTCTGGTGGTTTAAGTTCTCTTGTAATACAGTACTTTATTTCACACTGGAGAGTACAATATTACAATCCATCACACCTTTTCAAGCTTGCCATTTCTTTCTTTGGTAAGACCAGCATAAAAGCCAGTAATACTTTTTTCATAATAATCCTTTGTCAAAACTAGATAGGGGAGGTACAGAGCAATTAGTTGGTAATTATGTCTGGCCTTTTTTTTTTGTTTTGTTATATAGACAAAGGTAGGGAATATAATGTCCTCCAGATGTTGCTAAACAACTCCCTGAAGCCTCACCCACCAAGTCTAATACTGTAGTATACTATAATTCAGCAAAATCTGGATGGCTACCAGTTCTAGACGTGCAGATTGAGACAATAAAAATAGTTCAAATAGAGTTTAACCTTACTTTTATATATCTGTGAAAAGTATTCAGCATCTCTAGGAACATAATCCCTCCAGCACACCAGGAAATGTAATTTATTAATATGAATTATAATTTGTAATGTATTTTATTTAGTGTGTAATTCTATTAAAGAAGGTCCCATAATGCAATTATTATTTTCCATTGTTCAGCTTAATTTCAAAGCCATGTTTCCAAATATTTCACTCCTTGTATGCTCCTGTATCTTCTTTCATTATAAATTTTTGGAATTTATTTTTCTTCTTTTGTGTTTTGGCAATATTTCAAATTTATTTAATAGTCAATTGCTTGATTCTGGATTATGTGGTTTATACTAAAATAAATTTGATTAATTTATCCACATATTTTTTTAGTTGTTTTGATTTTGAATTATCTGATCTGTTCTTGAACTTGTATACTTGGATTTAAAGAGGGCACAAAGGTCATCATTTTCTTATGCTATTTTTTTCCATTCTTGGAAAACTAATCTTAGAAATGGGCTGTCATTTCTTTCCATAGTTGTTCCTTTCTTCTGAGACTGGAGCTACAACTTTCAGAAACTAGAGGTCATTATTTCAAAATGGCAATGGAGGTCTTATCTAACTCCCACGGCAGGTGATGGTGAGTCATACATACAAACAGGTGAAGTTCCTCCTTACCATCTCATCTAAACATTCCTACCACATGGTTTCTACCATCCCAGGTATTATAATTCAACAGAGGTTAACTTCTTTAACTGTTAAGTAAAGGCTTGGATATTTTTTAAGCAAGTTAAAAAACAGAACACTCTTTGTTCCCTAAAGAGAAGGGATACAGAAAAATGTGACACACTTCCTTAAACTGAATTGCACCATGTTAATTTACCTGATTTTGTTCCTAATGGTTGGTATGGAATGAAAACAATGTTTTTAGAACTAGGAACAAAGGCTGATGTTCAAACTACTTCACAATTGTCACCTCCCATACTTGCCTGCCCACCCCTTGAAATCAGATGGAGATCCTTTGCGATGTCGCACCAGTGGCAGGGGCACAACTCCTAGAAACAAAAGAAAAGAACTCAGGAGTCACAACTGAACTGTGTAATTCCAGGCCTTGGAAAGTCACCTAGAAACCCTCTCTGGTAGCCCTTTTACCAACTGGTTTAAGACCTTCCTATTTAGGAAGGCATTTGTTGCACAGGCCATGCACATTTTACTTGAATATGCTATCTACTATAGTTCTCTCTTCTACCAGGGGACCAAATTTCATTGGTTCTTTTTTTTAAAAAAAAAAAATTTATATCTGTTTCCAACTGCCTCAGCGATGCATATACACTAAAAAGGTGGGATATAATTTTATTTAAATAAATAAATTATTCATAGATAAAAAATTAAGAATAATTCCAGGGAGAGTAACTAAAGAAGAAGTCTGAAGAATATAAATAGAATCAAGATAGATAGATAGATAGATATCCATACATAAGCCAAATCCATAAGATTCAATGGGAACTGTAAAACATAGTTCTTTCTATAATTACAATGTGTCTTCAAAAAACCTTTCTGTGTAGCAGCACAATACCTACATTAACATGGCTACATGTCGCCATAAAAAAAGCGAAGAAATTTTTATGTATAGGCTACCATGCCCATAAACTTACAAATGTGCAGCATCATGAAATTTGTAGCCATCTAACCCAACCTTTCTTCTGTAGCAAGACATTTCTTTGTAAGAATGCCCTGAAAGCAATCAAAACCAGGAATAGCTGCCAACACTTTTCATTCGCTAGGATGGAAATGTGTCACTCACAATCAGCTGTATGTTCAGCACACTGAAAACACAGTAATTAACATCTGAAAAAATTATTCCTAGTACCTTACAGTAGAAAAAATAAAGAAGAACAAAGTTTGAATTCACAGGGTTCTAGTCTCTGCCGTTACCAGGAGAAGAGAATGCATTCTATTGTTAGTGTTTTACGTAAGTGGAGAACTTGGCAAGACCTTTAAATCTTGGAAGAAAAGGAGATTGAGATTTCATTAAGGTTTTTGCAGATGTTAACTTAAAATTCTTCTGAAAGTATTTCATTTTTATTTCATGTTATGATTCAGAAAGATGCCCTTTTAGCTTATTAGCCAAGGTCAGTATTAGGAATACTGACTAGAATAATTAAATTAAAAATAAACAACAAACAACATAGTAAGCTCATGTAGCTAAGCAGAAACTCAACAGCTAAGAGGCTACTTGGAAAGACGGAAATAATTTGTGCATTTCCTTAATGCGTCTTATGATCTGTGTGCCAATTAACAATCTCATAGCTGAGACAGTATAAATATTACTGAAAGTATTCAATAAATAAATACCAACATATTCTTAATCGCCAATACAAGACTCATTTCTCATCTACATATGATGAGGAAAGAACAATAAGTACCTTTTCTCTCAGACTTTGGAAAAAATGCTGAAGATCAAGAATTCTTAGTTTTCCAATATAAAGCACAGAATCATGTGATATTTAAATTTTTCTTTCCCAACTAATTTTAATGAGATACAAATATAAAACTAGAATACTGGATTTTTTCTTTCCATTTTCCCCATTTATGAATTACTACAAGACTATGCAAGCAAGATATCCTTTGCTTTCAGTCTCCCAGATTTTACACAGTCACTGAATTGATTTGCTCTCACATTAACTTAGCACCTTTTTATGCACAATACTTGAAGTAATAGCAATATTCCAACAACTTAATTTTTGTGTAAGACCATTTTATAAATATGTGCTATAATCAGTTGCTCCACAGTTCAGTCACTAAACAGTAAAGTAAGGAAAGTCCGTAATGCATGCCTAGAATTGTGAAGGCCTAGAATTCCACCACCACCACCCCGCCACCTTTGCCAATAACTTTTTTTTAATTCTTTGTTTTTTTACAGCGGAAACACTGGAAACATTGACCAAAAATAGTAACAACAACTCCTATGAAATAGTTCCCCCCTTGGAAAATAAAACTGTGCTCAGAATGCACAATATGATTATTACATTTGGCAATCTTGACAGTCCATGAATGAAAAGTTACATGTGGCCCTGTGCTTCAAGGAAGATGTATTTGATTCCTGGCCATTAAGTCAGTGTCAACTCTTAGAGACCACACAGGTAAACCTTCTCAAGAAGGATCAATCCTTAGTGCAGACACCAGAGCCATTTTGCAAATTCATGCAGATTTTCTGTCAAAAATCATTCCTCGTGTCCATTAGACGCCACTAGTTTCCAAAATCCTTACCCAGCTAGAACTATATCTTAGTTCTAACAACAAACTGCCACATGAAATGTATGTCTTCCCAACGCAGCTACAGACTTTGCAAGCCTCCGAAGTTCATATACCCAGTTTTAGTCCTCCATTTGCCAGGAAAGATGTCTGCAACACGCAATCAAAAGTGATGCATTGCTTTCTTCTTCCTGTGCCTCACCATCTGCAAAAGATAGATGAATATCTTCCAGTGACTCTCTGGTTCTTGGAGGCTGCAGTCTCTATGGCTGCCAGACATAGCACACTGCAGCTGAAAAAAACAGACCTCTAGCTGTCAGGCTGACACAAAGAAAGCTTTTCTAAGACATAACTGAATTAATTTTGTGGGAAAATAATGATAATAACAATAATAATATTAATGGACAACAGTGAAACAGGCATAATGCTGATTAACTGTTATGAAACAAATGTAAATTTGGACTGAGTCATTTATGAATCTTGGCAGAACTGATTTGGGCTCTACACCTTTTTCTCCAAGCCACGGCCACTTCTACAAAGCGGATCCGTGGCTTGACTCAGAAAGGTGAATGTGCCACTGATTATGAAAGAAACTGCTCATGTCAAAACTGTAACCTTACAGAATAACTTCTGTCCAATGTGATCAATTTTAATTATTATCTGTGTGTGCTATTCCTCTTTAATATTATGACAACGGACCTCCTATCTAAATAAATGTGTATTAGCAAGTATGGTAATTTTATTTTCCACTTTTTTTTCTTATTTTTCAGATACCAACAAAGGCCATTGGCCTCTTATTAATATTTACATTTTTGAAATTGCAATCCTGTGTTCACTGGCTCAAGAGTAGGTGCAACTAAACTGAGCGGTGCTTACTTCTGACATGCCCAGGATTCTCTTATACATGTTGCTTTGGAAAGGCCTCTATCTTTTACAATCCAGCTTTAAAAAAAAAAACAAATAGATTGTCGACATAATTTTCATGAATCTACCAAATGGTACAACATCACATACCAAGTTACAAGATATGGGAAGCCCAGATCTGCAGGCCAAACATCACTTACTTGGGCTCTTATCCAGTCTGCGGGACCTTAAGCAAAATCCTCTCCCTCTTCACAGCCTCTACCTCTTATGAGGAAGCAACTACTATTAACCACACATTATGTGGATTTTATGAAAAGGAAAAGATAACAGATGGACAAAGTTAGTGCTTGAAAGTTTTCTAATTTTCTAGTGCTTCACTCCATCCCAAAGAAGCAGGTACCTTAAAATGCTTCTGCCTGGGAGCTGTGTTACAAATTATTAATTTTACATTATTGAGGCAATGAGCTAAATTCAGTCGGGTTAAGAAAGTACTGTATCCATTTAGCTTTTTATTACTGATTGTTGTCATTGGTTTATTCTTTTTAATTTTACTTTTTTAAAGCCTTTTTTGTTATTGTTTGGGGAAAAAGGACAACACATAAAAGATATTGGGGGGAGATGTTCTGAACAAGTTTCAGTAGCAGGGATTTGTAAAATAGTTAGAAATGTGTTTTATACAGTTTTATACAGTTGCTCTTGTAAGAGTAGTTCCGGCAATTTTGATAAGAATGTGGTCAGTGTACTGAATATTTGCCTTGCATTTTCAACTCCTGACTTTTCAACATCTTGACTAGCTCTCCCAAATATCTGGAGCCACCTCTTCTTTGCCACTAATAGTGGCAATCTGGTTTTACTACTTAAATTTCAATGGCAGCTCGCTTAAAATCCTGTGATATTTACTGTTAAGGTTAGAAAAAGAAGTTGAGAAGAGATACCTAGATGACACCTGTTTTTAGGTTTAAAACACTTAAAATTCACAAATCTTTCAGAACTGACTCTTTAATATTTTTGACTGCACCTTTTTCATTTCTTCAAACGCCTAAGAAAACTGTACGATGGTGCATCTGTTTTTACATTCACGCTATACTGGTAAAGCTATTCATATCTTTCTATTAGTCTTCTTGGAAGCATCTGGTTGGCTATTTTATTCCACCAAAAAGGACGAGCCAGTGACACTTCCCCAATTCCTTGTCTTTGGCCATATTGACTGGGACTAAGATCATACCAGGATCAATGCAGGAAAGAAGACCTTGTTGCATTCTGACAGAGACTCTTAGTTTTGTTGCTCCTGTTGAAGTCAGCATTGCAACTCTTGGGGGAGGGGACGGGGGGGACACCGTAGAAGCCTTGTTCATATACTGAGCATAAAATATCCAGTCAGTTTTGAATTACTTTAGCTGCTTCAGTTGGCATCACAAGATGAGATACTAAGCAACTTACTCAGAGCAGTAACAATTCCCAGGCTACTGATAAAATGGCTGTTCCCCACTGTACATATTTCCAGGTTTTTTTAAAAAATATTTACAAGCTGCCATCATAGCAAATAACTCAGTGTTGTGTCAGTTTAATTTTTAACCATGCTGTTGTTATTAGATACTGTATTTTAGAATTAGATTAAGAATTACAGGACTTTCTAGCATCCTAACAAGATGGAAGTGTTAAGCGGCAGGAGAAATTAGTCACATTTCATGGTGTGGCAAAATTAACAGTCACACAACCAATAGAGATGAAAACCTGTGATTTGTGTAGACACATTGGAAACACACACATGCATTTTTGTCTCAATGAAGATAACTGATATCTTCCTCCTCATCTCACATTATTTCAACCTACTAAACAACAGATTAAAAGAATTAATACTAAAATAGCTTTGGGGAACAGAGTTCTCATTCCACGTACTGATTTTTCTATTAACATCGCCAGAATTTCTCCAATGAACTCAAACTTTATACATCTAATTATTCCACTTTGCTTTTAATATCTTGGAGGGAGCAGAGAAATAGTAAGCTATTAACACCTTGCAGAACAAGTTCTACATGCCAACCAACCATGCAGAACCAGCCTGTCACAACATTTATGCAAAAAATGTTGAGTGGAGAACAGGATCTACTACGTGACCATTCTTAGGACAAATAACATCAGTGGGTGGGAATCACAGTCCCCCCCATGCTGGTGAGAAATCATACAGTTGTCTTAGAGCCACTGCGTCAAATACACGTGGAAGCCACAGTTACTGGATATTCAGCTTTGCCTTTAGGGAATGACAAAGGAAGAACAACATTAAGATCCGCCAAAACCACAGTTCTTCAGAGTTCTGACCCCCAATGTTCCATTTTCCTTTTTTGTAACGCCTTTCTGGAACTTCAGCTTCAAAAGAAAGATGAACAAAACTCTGGTAATGCTTTGGAGAAAAGTGGCAGTTAGAAAGAGATTGTCATCTAACCTTAGAACCTGGAGGCTAGGTTTAGCATCTGGCCTGCACTTCTGTTTTACACAATATTATCAAAAATATCATTAAAATGTATGCAAAGTAACATTTAATGCAAAGAAAAAATCCCCAATTTTCAGTAGCTGGGATCTGTAATATAATACTTATATATGTTCTATTATATGAGTAGGTCTCCCCCCAGTTTGGCAGAACAAAATAAACTTCTATAGCATGGTGAGTTTGTATTTGAAAGCAAAGGAAAGACAGTGCCAGGAGTCTGCTGAGTGTGCCAGTTAACGGTAGGAGGTCAAAGTGAATTACAGAAACATTCTGTGGATATGTTAATACACAATTTTCAATCTGGAATGATACATGACAGATGCTATCTTCCAGAGGCCAATACTGTAAACACAGAAGCCTGTAACAGATAGTTCAGATTATAAACTCTGAATGAAATCTGAGAACTTTGAATAAAATTCAGGCCAATACTTAGCCAGCATCAGTAACAGTCTCTCTAATGGGCCTGCTCATACAATAATTTTAAAACTAATTTTATAGGTAGACTTGCTAATGCTAGCAGCAGTGTTACCATACAGACAGGCCATTATATCCAATGCTACCTACTGAAAATGAAAACAGAAATGAGTGACCATATGCAATAAGCAGTAGTTTGCACTAAATAAGCAATTTAGTGCAAGCTATTTTTGCAGAACCAAAAATTAAAGTGTTTACAAAACTATTTTTCTATGAGGACTGTCCTATGTCAACTGTCAACTGTCCTTTGTTGCCAACCTAGAATTCCCAGCATCGCTCTCTGTTAACCAGGCAGACCGTATGGGCTGATAGAAGTTATATTCAGCAACATTCCCCATTCCTAACAAAAAAGAAGCCAGAAATTGTATCTTTCCTCCACAAAGTACTTAATGCCAACACTGATAGGAAGCTATATGGATAAGCATTCACAAATCGGGGTGCATGAGAAACACTGTGGGAGGGCACCTTGTGGCAAGAAATGTAGACCTACTGCTCAACCAGGAATTAAATTTGTGACAAAATTATAACTTGATTATTCAAACTTTTGTAAAGGATACAATAGGCCAGATGCAGTGGGCCCAATTTATACAACAAGCTAAACCATAATGTAATTCATTCCATTTTGGTTTACTGTGCTATGTAAATCCAGCTGCTGTGATTTACTTAATGAACCATCAATAAACAAAACATGTGTGAATTAATTTAGTTAGATGAAGCTTGAGTCAGTTGGAGAAGAAGACGCAAGAGAGCTACAGGAAAAAAGGCAGAGGAATTAATAAACCTAAAGAGACCAAGACTAAGCTTGAAAGAAACACTCAAATGTACAGAGCCTAACAGGAAGTGACTGGAAGACAGAAGAACAATTTAAAATTTAATTTTACCATATATTAACCAACAATTTCCAGATTAACCCCATATATAAATAATTTCTATTTCTATCTATTTAGTTCTATCATAGCCTCTTGATTCATGCTTAAACTTGATCAATCTCATATCTAAGCTCCATTACAATCCAACAACATGAAATCAAGAGAGTGCCAAATTTATTTAAGGGCTAAGAGCAGAATTAAAAAAGAAATATACTCCACTGAAAATCCCATGGGCATAAATTGTCAATTTCCTGGAGGAAGGCAGGCTGTAGTGAAATAGCAGGTGGTCAAAAGGCCCTTCATATAACAGATAAAATGGAGTTTCAGACATTTCTTAATGCTGCATGGAAAGTTGAAGACATAGCACTTGAATGAAACCTAGGATGCCTCAACCACATGGAATGTGCTTTGTCAAACTGGTGCTCACATGAGTCTGATGACATAAGTTGGTTTGGCAATCCTGTGTTCTGGTCTTTTTCTTTTCTTCTTAGCTTATTTATTGTCTGGTTTGAGATCTATAGAGATATATCATATTTACACACCATTCAAAAGAGACAATAAAAAAGCTAAGAAAGAGACAAAAAAACCAGAACACATCCTCTCTAGCAACCAACACCCAGATAAGTAAGGATTAACACCAGACAAACAATCAAGCAGAAAACAGTACCCTAATCAAGGCATTACCAAGGAGAAAACCACACCCTCACCAACACTGGCAGGGCAAGCTACTGTATGTAAACAGGCAGCAAACTCCACACTCACTAGCACTGATGATGTTACCTAGTCAGGTAATGAAATGTCTGCAAGCAAACAACCAGGCTCAGAGAGCACCAAGGACGCCACAGTTACCAGAAGTATCTTTTAAAAAATATAAAGTATTCTATTGGAGTTCTCTGCTTGCACAAAATTATCTGTATTTTGATCACTACTTCCAATCATCATCTGCAACTAAAGATCACAGTATTTCATTTAACTAATTTTTTTTTATGAAACCACAACTGGACAACAGACAGACCACAGCAAGCCATTTTGTGTACACAAAAGTAAAACCTAGCATTCTTTGAGCATTTAAGAACTTATCAAAGTAAATATTATGCCTTTCCAAAGTATTGTTTCAAGACTGTATTTATCGTTGTTTTCAAGTAAATGATAACAGCCTGGGAGCACAACTTTGATCAACTTGCAAAAACAGCAACAGAAAACTTTTAAGTGATCCATACATCTCATCTACAAATTGCCCGTGCACTATATTATGTACCAAGCAATCTTCTTCAAGTCTCTATCTAGTTAATTCGTCAAACTTTCTTCTGAATGCAGCCACTCACATTTTTTCATAAATCTTAATAAAAGTACACCGTCTGGTTTTATAAATATGAAAAGGAACACCCATTTCAATCTGATCCTGAATATAATGCCCAGCACATATAGTACAGAGTAAGTGGATAAGATTTGCATAAGGTTCAAGCTTCAGAAATAAATGTCAAATTCTCAACATTCTGCAATCATTCTAGTTGTTGCCAAAAAGAATTAGCTTTAAGCACAATGGGCAAGGAGGCAGTTGTGCACATCTTTACTGTTTACCTAAGAAAGTTAATTTATACTGATTATATTTTGCATGAATCTATCAACATTCTTCATATTCTTTAAGGACATTTTATACAAAACAAAAATTTATATGCACAACAAAATCTATGCTTAGTAGGGAGCCATAAGTCAACTCCAACTTTAGTAGGTATACCCATTTTCAAATATCTGCTTGTCACAATCACATCTTCCTTTATTTTTCATTATATGCATGTACCTAAAAACACAATGAATAAGGAAGCCTTAAATGAATACGTTCAAGCAGTGACAAGCAATTCTAATGAGATAGTGGGACCCGGATACAAACTTACCAACATAATATGAGAATACCCCATATTAAAAATATGCAGGTAATTTAAGCAGCCAAATTAGCTTAAATCATTGCTTGCATTTATTGCCTATAATTATACAGCAGTCAGTTAAACCAGTCTTTAAACTGGGCCTTTGTACAATTAGCTGGCAGTTCAACAGGTGCTATGAGACAAGGTGCTAACTCTGTTCTCATCATCAGAGAAAGCCTTCAGCCAGTCTGTGATGCTTAGAAACGAATCTGTCTTACTCTACCTAGATTCAAACATCATACTGAGTTATAACTTGGCATGCTTGATTTGGCTTAGCATGATGCACAAACCCAGCCACAGTTCATCAAATAATGGCTAAAGCACAGCACACAAGTCAGCCACCAAGTCAGATCAGTAATCCATCTATTTCAGCACTAGTGACTATCAGCAGCTCTCTAGAGCTCTGGACAATATTAATCCAAGCTTATCTTTAAAAGCAACCTCAGTTTTACTAGCTTGAATGACTTCAGTCACATGCAATGCACTGAAGGATTTTATTATCAACAGATTCATGTATCTGCTAGTGCCAGGATGAGGAACTTGTCCTCCAGATGTTTTTGGACTCCAATCCTTATCGACTCCAACTGCATAGCAAATAAGCTAGTCTACCGATATATACTGAGCAACAGGAAGAGATGCTAATAAATATTAAACACAGGCCTTTCCTATGAAAAATTTATCCAGCTTCTAATCAGGTTTGTATCATCCACAGATGTACTTTTACACTAGGCCCAAATTCCAATTTATTTATTTATCAAATTTTATACACACACACACACACCCAAAATTCAGTGCCACTAGTATTTTCCCAGGCTATATTCCTCATTGCACAAGCCTCTCAGCTCGCAGCCAAAGAGGAAAACTGACTGAAAATGCTACATCAGAGTCCACAGCAAAGAGTTCCTGTCCTGCACTGAAATAGAGTTGGTTAAGAACTTCGCTGCTTCAAACTGGCGTGCCTCACCTCCCACATGACAACAAAGCTACAGCTAATATCTTTCACTGCATGAAGACAGGCAATTGGTTTATACAGTGCACCGGCAAGGGGAAAAGAAAAAAAAATATTCGTTGGCCTGCACATTCATAGTGCACATTCAAAAACAGAAAAAAAGTATTGAAGTCTGTGCATTTATTTGAAAGATGTTGATTTCACTTGATGGAAAGTTGGTGATCAAAGCAGAACAATCAATGTTGTACAGAAAGAGATACAGTATCTGGCAATTCTAAAACAAGATGTACCATGGCATGTGATTGAGGCTCCTAAATATTCCCCCAGCCTTTTTGCTAACTTGACAGTTGCACAACAGCACTCTCTGTAATTTTCTTGGTATTTCAACTAGTTCAAATTCTGCCTCATTGATGAATGCAAAAGAGAGTCATAAGCAAATTACTGTGTCTTAGGCCAAGCTGCTTATAAGGCCTACAATAATATCCTCCAGGACAGGGCAGATGGCTGAATTAGTGTCATGTTGCATCAGAAGCCGTATGACTGAGCAATGTTACATATGAAGTTTTGCTATTAATAAGCTCTCAATTCATGCATTACGCAGTATACTTGTAACTGCAGGCATACAGTTAACTACTGGCTGAAACACCTTCCACTGCTGTTCCAAACACACAATTACATTATCCTTCCATCCCACTTCTGTGGCTTTTCTTAGGGTGGAATCTTACACGTGCTTGACATAAACGCTATTAAAATCAGTGGCACTTCCCTCTGTGCAAATCGGAACAGCTCTTTAGCAGGACTCCATCACTGGTACCATAGCATTTAAGCTGTCCTCTTGGTTGTACATACATACATACATACATACATACTCACCCCATCACAATCTCACACACGACCGCCTCCACCTCGCCCCCCTCAGCCTCAGCATCCCTCTCCCTGGCTCTCTATCGCAGCAACCCACCTGGCCAAGTGCAATTCTGCCCAACCTAATCCATCCCTCTGCGCCATCCACCGAGGTCGGACTTTGCAGCTCCCCTAATCCTCAGCAGCGGGCATCTGCAAAGACCAGCTAGCCAAGTCCCAAACCTCTAGAGGACCCCCGCTTGGGGCAGGCGGCCCTATGCCAACCTTCCCCGCGGCTGCACGACTTGCCCCTCTCCAGTCTCCCCGCCCCGTTTCTTCCCGCTCCAGACGAGCAGGCTCGCCAGCTCTCTCCAGCCATTCCGCTCCCTGGCTCGATATTTCGCCAGGATCACCTGCTTAATATTATGAGCAACGACCACGGCGCCCAGGCGGCGGTGGCTTGCTTAAGTTTCTTCCCACCCTGTCCTTCCCGCCTCCGGGCAATTACCAGCGCGCTCCCAGGGAGAGAAAGAGGCCTTCAGCCTCCTCCTTCCCGAGCAACTCCGGCCGGCTCTCCCTAATCCCCGCCGCTGCTTTTCCCCACCCTTCCCAAGCTGGCCCTTCGCCCGCGCGCCGCTTCCCCGGCCGCCCGGCGAGCTACATGGGGAGGGCGAGAGGCGAAGGGGCCGCTTACCCGCTTGGGTCTGCACGCGCGGGACCTCGGGCGGGCAGCTGGGATCACGCCAGGCTCTTCTGACCGGCCGCGGCTGGCTCGCAGCTCCCTCCGAGAGCCGCCTTTACCTGCACCGGGAGAAGCGCGCGCCGCGAGCGCAGCGGCGGCGGCAGCAGCAGCAGCAGCAGCAGCAGCAGCAGCAGCGGAGTCCCGGACGGCGACGTAGGAGGGGAGGGTCTGTTGAGCAAGCAGGCAGGAGAGCGACGGCTCCGCCACGTGATGGGCTCTGTCAGCCTGCGCAGCCGTCTTACGTCTCGGTGGCCCCGCCTGGCGAAGGAGGGGAGGGAGGGAGGCAGCGGCGGCGCAAGGAGGGTGGGAGTCGCCGAGCCTCTTCGGGAGCCGGGGTGGCGCGCTCGGCCCTCGGGAGCGCCGCCGCGCGCCGGGTCCGAGCGGGGTGGAGAGACGGCTCGACTCGCTACGGGCTCTCGTTGCGCTTGCCGACTCGGGGAGGAGGAGTGACATCGCGAGTCCGGCGTTTCCCGGGCTTAATTGAGCCCGGCTGAAGACCCATCATCGTGGAGAGAATCTCATGGGTCCGGTTGCTCAGGGTTGGCACCGGCTTGAGGGCACTTAATCGGTCCATGAAGGTAAAAAGGCCCTGGAGTCAGAGTCCGCTCCGCGGACAGGTCCGTGCAGCTTCTGTGGCTGCCGTGAAAGGGGTTCGCCATTCCTTCCTCCAGAATGTGTTTTGACTTCCCACTCTGGCCAAAAGCCTAGGCTTTTCCCAGCCACCTATCCAAATATGTACCAGGCCTGACCCTCGTTAGCTTCTGGGTCCTGACCAAGTTTGCCAAGTGATGGGATTTGCTGACACCCAAGTATCATGTTGTTGTTGTTGTTCAGTCGTTAAGTTGTGTCCGACTCTTCGTGACCCCATGAACCATATTGCGCCAGGCCTTCCTATCTTTCACTGCCTTCCTGAGTTTGCTCAATTTCATGCTCAAAGTATCATGTACCCAGCCCAATTGGTGGGGTTTGCACGATCCTCTGACTGCATAGGCTGCATTTGTGCAGCATACAGTACTGGGCATGGGTTAATTAATGTTAAGGATCCCAGACCTACCAAGCGTAATTTTAGTCAATAAGCAAATATATTTAACCAGAGACTGGACTCTACCTTAGTAATGTCAGCTTCTTGATGGAGTTCCAGCAGACAACCTGGAAAATATTACCCAGAAATTTGGATTGCACACTCTCTAAAATGGCCATGTAGTCTTATGCCACATAAATTGCACCCAGAAGCCTATTGTAAGCCGGCACAGCTCAAAGAGTAGAGGTATCATATGGGTGAAATGAGGAATGCCCATAATTACCTGTGCCACTGTATTCCGAACCAATTGAAGCTTCTGCATTATCGTCAAGGGCAGCCCCCACGTATGGCATGTTGCAATAATCCATTTGGGAGGTAACTAAAGTGTAAATGATCATGACCCTGGTACAGGAACGGGCACAACTGGCACACAAAATGAAGTTGTGCAAAGGCCCCCCAGCCGCAGCTGCCACCTGCTCTTCCAGGAGGACCCCCAAATTGCACACTGAGTCAAAACAGGGCAATGCAACCCGTCTTGGAGTCACTGATGAAAGCTTTCCAGTTCTCAGACCTGTAGGCCAAAAACTCACAGCCACTTGGCCTTGAAGGAATTGGGTTGAAACTCATTCTTCCTCATTCAGATACCCAGACACTGAGACAGAGCCTTGGCAACCATTTATTTATTGCTTTAGATGAAATAATGGAGAAAAAATGTTTAAAGAAATAGATACAATGGAGTCATACTGATTAATGTATTATCTCAGGTATTATTATCTACTCAGGGCTCAAAGGTTACATTTTCTTCATAATCTAATTCATACTTCCTTTGAAGGCATGACTCATTTCTTTAAAAGTTTTTTGATGCCACTTCACTAATTAACAGGAAGAGTTTTTTGTTCTCATAATGCTCGAGCCTGAATCATGTGTGAAAAGGTAAAAGGGAGTACTTCTTCAAATACTCCAAGAGGTGGGCAAACTGGTGCCTACCAAGTGCTTTGAACTTAAGCTGACCTTAGTCCTAATCAGCATGGCCAACTGCAAGAATGTAGAAGTTGTAGTGCACACCAAATTACAGATCTCTGCACTAGCAAATTAATAAACCTGTAAATATGTCACCAAACTGGTTTTAAAAGATGACCTACTCCTGTAATAAGCCATGTTCAGTATCTATAAGTACATGTGTTTTTTCTGAGCTTTCAAAGCATCTTTGTTTGATTATGTTAGTAGTCTCCTCAACAATGTTGGTTGGAATTGTTTTGCCACACTAAAATGTGGGCAGAAGGTTTGTGGATTCAAAAGCATTAAGCACATAAATTAAGTAAAAGCTGAAAGTTTTTGCTTTTGATGTGGATGAGGGGCTTCCAGATACTGAAGGAATATGAGATTCTGTCCTATCCACTCCTTTATTGAATCCACTCCTTTATTGAATTTCCCAAGAAATTGCTAAGGAAAGAAGATTGTTGAAAGCCAGAGGACATCTTGAGAAAACTAGAAAGCTTAATGCAAACTTCCAGTGGCAGGCAAGAAGAGATAAAGAGGCATATCTAAATTTGGAGTGTAGACAAATAGAAGAAAAGCTGGAAGAACAAGGGATCTATTTAGGAAAACAAAATAAATCCTGGGAACATTCCAACCTCACGTTAATGTCACAAGGAACAAACATGGCAAGCATTTAATGATGGCATGGTTAATTAATTTTGTAACAAAGTGTTGTTAAAAAAATAGATGGAAGGAATACATGCCAAACCTGAACTAGAAGACCAACTCAGATGAAATTGTATGTGAGAGAAGAATAGAGTTCTCAAAGGAGGCCAGCATAAAAAACATAAAGATAACGACAACCCTCTGCCAACAAATATGGAAAAAAGCAGCATGGTTCAAAGACTGGAAAAGGTATATCTATATTCCAATTCCTTAAAAAAAAAGTTTGAAGGAATGTTCTAATTATAGGTCAAGCGCCGTAACACTCCATGCTAGTTGAAAATTCTTCAGAAGACAAAGAGGAGAGAGACGTAGCAATTGAACAGAAGGCTTCAGAAGGAACAGGGGAACATGCAATCATACAATTGATATTAAGCGGATGATGGAAAGAGAATATTAAAAAGAGCTCTACTTCTATTTTACAGACTGCTCCAAAACATTTCATCGTGTTGATCATTCAAAACTTTGAAAATATCTAAAAGCAATAGGTATACCTAAGCATCTGATTCTCTGATAAGAAATCTCTACAATAACCAGGAAGCTACAGTGACAACAGATTATTATTATTTTTTATAGTTGATCGCACAGTCAGCCAGATGTTTAGACTGGATTTGGCATTTTTATCCACCTATCAAGTCCTTCCCAAGGACCTGGGAAAGAACAGGAAAGTTGAAGAAAGAGACAGAGGGGCTAATGCTGGCTGCACAAGACCAAGCTTTAAGAACAAATGCATATAAAGCCAGAATTAAGGCAGCAACAGATAGCAAATGCCGTCTCTGCAAAGAAGCTGAAGAAACAGTGGACCACCTAGTGAGCTGCTGAAAGAAGATTGCACAGACTGACTACAAACAACAGCCTGACAAAGTAGCAACAATGATGCATTGGAATATCTGCAATACCATTTGCCTACAAGCAAGAACTGGTGGGACCACAAAACAGACAAAGTAATAGAAAATGGAGAAGCTAAAGTGCTCTGGGACTTTAGAATTCAAACAGACAAACACCTGCCACACAACAGCCCAGACTTAACAAGTGTTGATAAGAAAGTCAAAAAAGTCTGGATAGTGGACATTGCAATACCTGGAGACAGCAGAATAGAAAGAGACTGAGAAAGAACTGGAGAAAATCACAGAATATAAAATCACAAAACACCTGCAAATAGGAGTAGAACGACTATGGCAAAAGAAAGCAAAGATAGTGCCAATAGTTGTAGGTGCCTTAGGTGCAATCCCAAAACATCTGGAGCACCACCTGAAGACCATTGGCATTGACAAGATCACCATCAGTCAATTGCAAAAGGCAGCTTTCCTTGGAACAGTTTATATCCTGAGATGATACCTTTAACCCCATTAAACAACAACATCTGTCTATCCCAGGTCCTTGGGAAGGACTCAATAGGTGGATAAAAATGCCAAATCCAGTCTAAACATGTGGCTGACTGTGCGACCAACCATTATTATCGTTATTATTATTATTTTATCCCACCTTTTTAATATAGAACTCAAGGCGGCAAACATACCTAATTCTCCTGCCTCCTGTTTTCTGCACAACAACAACCCTGTGAGGTGGGTTGGGCTGAGAGAGAGTGACTGGCCCAAGATCACCCAGCCGGCTTCCATGCCAAAGGCAGGACTAGAACTCAGAGTCTCCTGGTTTCTAGGCCAACAATTTAATCACTATACCAAACTGGCTCTCAGTTGGTATAACTGAGCCATCCAGAGTTGCTTAAGAAGGGCACCCTTATGAATCTTTTAAATAAATAAACATGGAATAGTTTAACATCAGAAAATGAAAGAGGGCTGTGTTCAGTTGCCATACTTGTTCAGTCTGTACAGTGATTGCAGTATACATGCCACAGGTCTGGAAAAACTGATGGCTGGTGTCAAAATTGATGGAAGGTATGTCGGTAACCTGAGATATGCAAATGTCACTGGTTGCAGAAACTGAAGAAGACCTAAGAGTGATCTTTCTAAAAGTAAAATAGGAGAGTGAAAAAGTTGCCCCTTGTCTCTTTCTGCCCTCCAGAGATAATGTCTACTGGAAAAAAAGATAGAGGAATTTAAGATAAATAATTGGACAGTATGATAGTTTTGATTTTCTAGGCTCCAAAATTGATAATGATGGTGGGTGTGCAAAAGAGATTCAGCGAATAATGATGGGCAAAAGAGCTGTAGCTATGTAAACTTACGAAAAAGTGTGACATTTCAATTAAGGCAAAAATTAGAATGTTCTACTCACTTGTTTTCCTTGTTATGATGAACTCATGTGAGGGATGGACTCTGTCAAGAACGATAGAAGATTGACTTCTTTGAGTTATGGTGGAGAAGACTGCTTCACATTCCTTGGACAGCCAGGAGGACCAATTGTTCAATAATAGACAAAATCAAGCCAGAATGTTCATTGGAAGCGCCGATTATGGAATACCATGAGAACTAATGCATCTGTGGAAAAGATGATAATGCTGGGCAAGGTGGACAGAAGAAGAAGAGGCCAACAGCTTGTGAGATGCCTAGATAGAGCACCGAAAGCCACTGAAATGCACCTGCAAGAATTGTGTAACAGGAGGGTTTTCTGTGCTGGTAATGCTGGCTGCCAGCTAACAAGATAGTAAGCTGGATGTCTGGTGACAGGCAAAGCTCAGGCCAAACTTTTATAAGAAAAGAGTCCTTTTTACTAGTATCTTAAGATGGCAACTATAAATGTAGTCAACAGGTTTGGCACAGGTCAAAATCAGGAATCCAAAAAGAAGCAGTGAATCCAAGGTGAAAGACAGGAGATACGGTGAGGTAGGATCCAGAGCTTAAGCACAGTACAGCAAGATATACACAACAGAGCTGAGGCTTGAAAAGTTCTCAGTATCTGCTCCCGGGGAGTAAGGCCGATAAATCAGCCATGCTGACCCTCCACCCAGTACACAGCTAAGGCACTTTGCTCCTCAGCATTGGTTCTTCTGGCAAATCTCAGATCTATGGAATTCTGTTCTCTGTTGTTGAGTCTTCATCACATACCTCTGCTTAGGATTGGGTGGCTGAAGTTCAGAGTCTCACTATTCCTAAGGAATACAGACATTGACTATGATGTCTGGGAATAATTAAAATTATACTCCAACATATCTGGAGAGTGTCAAATTAGGGAACTCTGCATTGTAAGTAATTTCCTAAAAACAGTTTAAGTGGCTTTGAAAGGTAAATGCTATATAAAGCGTAGGAAAAATATTGTGTCAAATATAAAGGATATATTACTGTGTCATAAGGAATCAGATCTGGGCTGTAAAAAAATCAGATGATCATCAAGGAAACAAAAAACCCTAATGTTGTATTGCTATCTGGATTTTTGCAGTTTAGATTTGGTAGCTTTACCATATACAAAAGTTTACACTCCCTGTTTTTTTCCCCTGAAAGAAAGGAATTGAAGTCCAATTTATCTTATTGTGCTCCTTAAGGGTATTTAGGGTATTTCTCTTACTATTGTGGATGGCCAGAAGCTGCTTGGAAAGGGACATAGTATGGCAAATTTCAATGCAGACAAATAGCTTTAAAGAAGGATTTCATTGCTCTTGAAATTGAAGAAGTGTTAAAGGTAGGGTGTATCAGATAGGGAGGGGAGGGGAGGGGTAAAGGAAGGAAGGAAGGAAGGGAGGGTTAGGGTATATGGATTAATGATTTCCAAAAATATTTTTAGCTAGGAAGGTCTGTTCTGTTTGATGTTCCATATCTAGTTCCTGTTGTCCAAGAGCTTTCTTGGCATTCTCAAATCCCAAGATCAAGAGCACAATAATTCAATTTCTGAGAAAACAATCTTGTCCATTTTGAGCTGAAGTTGTTAATTAATGTTAAGGAACCCTGACCTACCAAGTATAATTTTAGTCAATAAGCAAATATATTTAGCCAGAGACTGGACTGTACCTTAATTAATGTCAGCTTCTTGATGGAATACCAGCAGACAACCTGGAAAATACAGTTGCAAGAAAAAGTATGTGAACCTTTTGGAATTTCATGGTGTTCTGCATTAATTTGTCATAAAATGTGATCTGACCGTCATCTAAGTTGAGTATGTGAACCTTTTGGAATTTCATGGTGTTCTGCATTAATTTGTCATAAAATGTGATCTGACCGTCATCTAAGTTGAGTTATTGACGAATATAATGTGCCTAAAATAATAACACAATAACAATTCTGATCCTTCATGTCTTTATTGAGAACAGCCATAAAAACCTCATAGTGCTAGTGGAAAAAGTATGTGAACCCTTGAGTTGACCTCAAAAAAGCTAATTGGAGTCAGGTGTTAGCATACCTGGAGTCTTGTTAAGAAAATGAGTTTGGAGATGTGGACTAGAGCTACATTGACTGATAAAAACCACTCAAACTTTTTGAGTTTGCTCCGCACAAGAAGAATATGCTTATGTGAGCCATGCCTCACCAAAAAGAGCTTTCAGAGGATCTACGATCAAGAATTGTTGATTTACATAAAGCTGGAAAGGGTTACAAAGTGATTTCAAAGACCTTAGAAATTCACCAGTCTACAGTTAGGCAAATGATCTACAAATGGAGACACTTTGGGACTGTGGCTACTGTACCAAGAAGTGGGTGCCCAGTCAATAGGACCCCAAGAGCACAACAAAGACTCTGAGGTAAAGAAACAACCCCGAGTGACAGCCAAAGATTTGAAGGCATCATTGGAACTGGCTAATATCTGTGTTCATGAGTCTTTTTTTTTTTTTTCTCTGCTCTCAGTCATTACTGACCCTGCAGTGACCGCCCCCTAGCGGTTTTCAAGGCAGTTGTATCTTTTTGTTTTTCGGAAGTAGTCTTTGCCAGAGCCTCCTTCCTAGAGCATAGCCTAGCTGGCGAGCGCAGGAGCCGGGATTTCCATTGCTTCGCGCCCCGTTTTTCAGGCGAGCGCGGTTTCGCGCTTTACCGGCCACTGGTCCCGTCTCTCTGTGCAAGGCGCTGCCAGCATTTTTCCTCCCACCGGAGTGAGAGTACCCATTTATCTACTCACGTAAGTTTTCGATCTGTTGGGTTGACAGAAGCTGCGGGTGGAGAAACAAGAGCTCACCTTGTTTAACGCGAGAGGCTGGACTCGAACCGCTGAAGTTTTCAGCCATTTCTGGCCGGCAACTTTCAGCATCATTAAGCCGCTGCGCCACCGCGTCCCGCGTTCATGAGTCTACAGTACGTAAAACATTGAACAAGCAGGGTGTCTATGGCAGGACACCATGAAGGAAGCCGCTGCTTACTACAAAGAACATAGCTGCACGCCTGAAGTTTGCAAAAGAACACACTGACACTCCACAGCGGTATTGGCAAAATGTTTTGTGGACTGATGAAACAAAGATTGAACTATTTGGAAAGAACATGTAGCACTACATCTGGCGTAAAAAGGGCACTGCATATCATCATGAAAACATCATCCCAACCGTAAAGTATGGTGGAGGAAACATCATGATTTGGGCCTGCTTTGCTGCATCAGGGCCTAGCCAGCTTGCAGTCATTGAGGGGAAGATGAATTCCCAAGTGTATAAAAAAATTCTTCAGGATAATGTGAGAATGTCTACGTCAGCTGAAACTCTGTAGAAGTTGGGTGATGCAACAGGACAATGACCGAAAACACCAGAGCAAGTCCACAACAGAATGGCTTCAGAAAAACAAAATCCATCTTTTGGAGTGAGCCCAGACCTCAACCCAATAGAGATGCTATGGAATGACTTGAAGAGAGCCATACACATGAGACGTCCAAAGAATATGACAGAGCTAAAGCAGTTCTACCAGGAAGAATGGGCTAAAATCCCTCCTGAACAATGTGCAGGTCTGATCCACAGCTACAGGAAGCGCCTGGTTGAGGTTATTGCTGCCAAGGGGGGGGGTCAACCAGTTATTGATTCCAAGGGTTCACTTACTTTTTCCACTAGCATTTTGAATGTTGAATTAGTGTGTTCAATAAAGACATGAAGGATCAGAATAGTTTTTGTGTTGTTATTTTAGGCACATTATATTTGTCAATATTCTTGACTTAGATGACGGTCAGATCACATTTTATGACAAATTAATGCAGAACACCATGAAATTCCAAAAGGTTCACATACTTTTTCTTGCAACTGTATTACCCAGAAATTTGGTTTGCACGCTCTAAAACGGCCGTGTTATATGGTCCCAATTGGGTTCCGTACAGTAACCAGGTGTGAGCTTTAGCTATGAATAACTGTTACACTACAGATATAAACTGCACCTCTGGTGAAATGAAAGGATTTTTTAGCTGAGGCTGATTTTAAGACATTTGAGGTATGTAGTCCAGATGGGCACACCACCTCCCTCTTATTTCAAAAACTACTCCAAATATTTGAGAGTGTTAACCTGATTTATTGTATGGTCATCTAATTGCTGTGTTCAAGCTTACAGCATTTAGAAACAGAAGAATTTTGTCTTGGAATAATTAATCTCTAAGGCTTCCTCTCTGCAATATAGAGCAAGAGAACTCAGAACTCTTTTCATGCCAACCGGGGTCAATGACTGTCATCTGCATACTAGAAGATAAAGATATATCTGTTTGCTGGCTTAGGAGGATGGTGACTAAGTGAGCTAGCTGTAGTGGACTACCAGTGACTGTATACAGTAATTAAAAAGTAAATTTACCAAGTTACAGCCATCTCTGACATCTCTGCTTACAGGAATTTGTTTTGTAAAGTGGTAGTCCACTAAAGCAAGCCTAACCCAACTTTCGTTACGAATCTCCATATAGTCTAGATGGTAAGACCGACAGGCATCTCATCCTTTGGCTATGATCAAGGGTAGATATTTAAAATACTACGTGAGTGAAGTAACAGGTGCCTTGAAATTCTTCCTAGGTAACAATCAAAACAAACACCTATTATATAAGGCTCTATGCTCCAGAATTCATAAATCCTTAGATATTGCTATGTGATAAATGGTTAAATAGTTTAAGGAAGTATTTTTTTTAAAAAAGTTCATGACTTTCCTTAGAATTTCTTATTTATCAAGGAAGGTCAGGGCAAATGGGTAGAAGTTTGATTCTAGTGACCTTAGAGTAAATATATGTCAGCTGTATAAGGTAGGCCATCCCAAGAAACAGACATTGTGCAGACCTAAATCTACTTTTATTAGAGCAGCTAAAGTAATAGAATCTTGTAAGACTGAATGTGCACCCCTTTCTTCCTCTTTTATCTTCATGTGAATTGGAATGGGGGCTGTCTGAGTCATTTTCATAATCTACTTTCTTGCTCTGGGCTTAAGCCTCATTTATCTGATTATTGCCTTGGTAGCAGATCTTTCCTCCATTCTTCAAGGCCACTATCTGTATCCCCTACAGTATACATCAAGGGTATACATCCTTTTTTGAGCTGGGGGCCACACTTGAACATGGCATTGAACATGAACACTGAGCATGAGAGAGGCCAAACTCCAAAGTGCGAGTAGGGTCAGACCCTAAATAAAGGTGGTTCTATTTAACGTTAATCAAATTAATTTGATTAAATACAGTTACATGATTATATCCTATGGGTTTAATCAGTTTCTCCTTCCATTGCTTTCAAACTACACCTTGGCAGCCACTTAGACAGAGATTCTGGGCAAGGCTTGTGTGAGTGGGCATAAAAAGGCATCTCTGGGGAATGCCATCATTCCTTGTCACATATTATTGTATTGGTTCTTTCCTTACTGTTACTAGTTCTGTTTTGCCTAAGGAAATGTATCTTCCCTTCTTGAGACTAAGCGCTGAGTTATTCTTTATCATATTCTCTCCCCAAGGATAATCCTGAATCTATTCCATCCCACCTACAGTATATAGATACCATTGTGTTTGATGTAATGTTGCATTCCTAAACAAGTGAAAAAGTGAAGAGAAAGAGATAACACAATGATGTTATATAGGAACTGGGGTTGTACAAGGATAGAAGAAACCTTTTCTATAATCTAAATAAGCCCACAATCGTTAACAAATCTTTTAATAAAAGACAAGATGATATCCATCTTGATTGAACTTGCTCAAATGAATCCCTGAATCAACTACCCTGGTAGGGTAGTAAAATAAATTGCAGGATAAATAAAGGAAACTTACATGTTAATGCTTTTATTAAGCATATGTCAGAGTTCTGTAATGTATCCAAAATGCTTCCATAGGTCTTCATGATCATATGCATGCCACAGAAACATATGGCAAAGATCTAACTGTCTCCATAGTGTGGCCAGGGTTGCATATTGCATTAAGCCATGAAGTAGTAGTTTGGTTCAGCATGTTCTATGAGACCAGTTGTTGTGGTTTACACAAAACATGGTGAAGTTGTGGCTTAGTGCACTCAGTAACCCTGCCTCAGTGTGCTTATGAAAAAAAGGATCTGTAGCTCCTTCAAATGTAGGGTAAGGCATCAAATTGGGTAAGTGTGCACCAAACAGGTTTACTAATCCTTATCTCACAAGATATATTAAATAATCCAGCTAAACATCTGCTTAGCAAGAGCAAAGACACTAAAGAAGGTTTTCAATATAGTGCCTTTGTAGCAATATTTGTTTTTTTGTGCTCCCGAGTCAGTGTTGACTCAGACAAGTCCCTGCAGTTGTTTTGGCAAGGTTTTTCAGAAGTGGTTTGCCCTAGCCTTCTTCCTAGGGCTGAGAGAGAGGGACTGGTCCAAGGTCACCCAACCGGCTTTGTGTCCAAGGGGGGCTAGAACTTACGGTCTCCCGGCTTCTAGCCTGATGCTTAACCACTACACCAACCGGGTTCTCATTGTAGCAATAGCTGGTCTAAAACTGGAGATTACAGAGGTTCTATTGCACGGAACTAGACTGAATAAAATGCTGAAGGTGAAAGTGATGCTATGAGTGAGGGCACATTACACTGCATTACACTATAATGTAATATAAAGGAATGACTAATACAATTATCCCTTATAGATTCTTGGTCTCTCTGGCCTAATACCATCAAGTTTGGTTATCCAGATCATCAGGCAAGTGTGTTTGGGATATGGAACCCTTTTAATTGCAGATGCCAGAAACAGAACTTGGAATCTTTTTTGTATAAAATATGTGTACTACTTACCAAGCTCCCTTTTTCCACAAGTCCAAATTTGTGCCATGAGGGGAGAATTGGATTTTGAACCAAATGCCCACAAGCATCTTACAGATATCTGCCACCCTGATCATTCCACAAATAATTTTTCTGCTTTATTGCACATGTCTTTTCTATTATCTATGTACCAATTTTGGGAAATAGGCAAATATAATCTCACAAACAATATGATTGCTCTTTCTAGAAATGTGTAGATTGGTTTGTTTGTAGTAGTCTCATTTGAGGAATTTCATAGTTTGCCATTTTGATTGGAAACGTCAAGCTCTGGCAATCTCACAACAAAGCAAATCCTTCTTTTAATCCTTTTTTTTCCCCTCAGCCTCTTGCAACTTCTGCCCAAGCAATTAAGGACATTAAATTTCAGCCTTAAGGGTGTTTTTTTTTTCCTAGTTGTAATAATAATGTAAATAGCTGTTCATTCCTCTTATTTGCTTTGTCAACTTAATTTCTGTTTTCTGTTTACGTTTTTCTTTTATTTAGTTTTCTGTTGATGCCGACTGGGGTTAAGTAAGCAGAGACAGGATTAAAGATTAGTAGGTCACATTTCAGCAAAATATAATATCAGTATTGAAGTGGAGATCTAGAAGAGAGGTGAATAAATAAAGATTTTCTAGAAGACTAGCAGGCTCACATGTATTTTTAACTCTAATCAGCTTCCACAGCGTTTGTTATCATAAAGTTGTTATTTTTTCCAAAAAGGTTGCATAGGGCTTCTTGGCCTCCATAAACTTGAAGAAACCAACAGAACATAATTTTTGGTGGACTACATACAAGGAAAACATTTTCCTATGTGTATTCAGAGCTGATGATGTGGGATAGTTAGAATTAGTATGCTTAGGATTTCAAAAAAATGTCCTTTGCAGCCAGCATGCTGTAGTTCTACCTCCCCCAAAGGCCAAAATGTGTGGTTCAGGACCACAGTTGGCTCACCAACATCCCTTGTATGGTTCCCAGAGTGTGTTGGCTTTGTTTTTTGTAATTTTTTAATATTTTGTGGGATTTGAAAGGGCAAAATAGGTGTCTTAGGTCTTGAATATGCATCAAGTCTTTGAAACTCCTGAATCTCTCCTAGCTTCTCCTCTCTCATTTTAGAACATGCTTCTCAACAAGTAGCACAAATCTAAAGGGACCCTTGTTAGAGCAGCTGGCCCAAGCCTATCATATCTCAGCTCCAAGCATTCAGATGGCCGCTAGATGGCAGCACAGAAAGGTAGATATTTATACTACAGGTCGTCCCGAGGTTAAGAACGCCTGGTTTAAAGACAACCCATAGTTAAGAACGGAGCCTATTGTAGCAAAATTCAAGTTAAATACACAATGATTCGAGTTAAGTACATAATGGTTCAAGTTAATTACACAATACTACTTATACAGTGTTACACAATAATATTGTTCCAGCTTACATACAAATTCGACTTAAGGACAGACCTTGGGAATGGAACTCCTTCTTAAACTGGGGACTACCTACAGTATCTTTTTTTTCCTCTTTGCTGCCATCTAACGGTTGTTTGAATCTTCCAGCCCAAATATACTTTGCCTACCCATACCTAGCAGCAGACCGATGTCTTTTTTTTAAGGCCAGCTATTCCTAAACAACTAAATGAAAATATCACCACAAATCTGCTTCCTACTTGTTCTATTTTAAAATTATGTCATTCTTCTTGACATACATTTTGGCTGCTGTTTCAAGAAAGCCCAGTTTGGATTTAGATTTAGTTTTCTGCCTCAACATTGACTTCACATGAAATTCATGCTGGATTCTGTGGTGGCTGCATTCATGCATTGCACACTAGGCCATAGCGTGATTGGTTTGGTTTTGGTGTAGCACAAAGATTAAGCCCAGGTTACCAGCCGTTGTGTTTTGTACACCTTGGTTTGTATCATTGTATTATAGTATTGGACCACTCTTGTTTGTTCAAGAAACCACAGATCTTCAGAAGAAACTATGGCTTAGTACAGTGTGTGAACCCAGTCTGATGACTTGTGTTGGGAGTGTGGGTCCAAGATATGCTGAAGATGACATCACATGTTCATGAAGATGAGCAGAAAGGGAAGAGGATCGTGCCTCTTCCTTTGAATGATTTTAGAGCAGAGCCATATTAAAAATCTTGGCAGTGTTTTCAGATTTCATTTATTTGAAATTCTTAACTTTATTAAGCCTTGGCTACTACCCAAATGGACCAGCGTAGAGTTCAATTACTGTAATTCATAGATGAATTCAACCCTGTTGGGTTTGCTTCCCATCCGCACATACAAAAAATACAGCTTATCTTGTTCTGGACTGAAATTATAAACTGCCTACTATTGTTATCTTAGAAGTATTATTTTAACAGGCAGGTGTACCTGGAGGTTTTTTGAAGATTGATAGATTAGGATGTGGTTACTGAGTTTTTACAATCTGAACCAGTCAGTGCAATCTTCCTGTGGAATCATTTATGCAACATTTTGTAAAGATATCTATCTGGGCTTTGTGCCATCCATTTCAACTATTAGAATAGAGGAAGGTTATATTTTATAGAACCTATAAGAATTCTAGGGTTTTTGTTGCTTTCTTTTCACTAAATGTCTCCTTGAGTAATTTGCTGAAGAAATAATGCTTAGAATTTTTCCTTTTCAAAAGAACAGTAATATGTATATACGAAATTTACATTACATGTGTTAGCAAAGAGAATAATTCAGTCTGAGTTCTTACAGATAATTAGGTTATTTTCTAATAAATGACCGAGTACATTCATACATCTCAAAATATGTGCAATTCACCTTACATTTTAAATTATTTCCATGTCTCTTAGAATAATGATGCCTAGTCTATCTTTTTTTAACCAACAAGGAATTTTTGTATTTTGCTAAAGATGGAAGTAGTTTTGATTTGAAGAGCTTAATTTTATATTTCCAAAAATAGGCAGAAACGATATAAGTTCCTTGTTTATTCTTCTTAATATAAAAAGTCCTCGGTGCAGTCTAGGATCCAACTTGTACATCTGCAGTCAACTCCAACATGCTAAGACTGTAATATGATGGAAACATAGCTTAAACAAAAGTGATATTTTCCTCCCTTACCTGCCACTTTTGAAATAAATTTTAAAAACTTTTTAAAAATTAAAAATTAAAATAAATTCTAGCCAATTTGGTGTAAGGATTAAGGTGCTGGCCTTGAAACCAGGAGACTCTGAATTCTAGGCCTCCCTTAGGCATGAAAGCCAGATGGGTGACTTTGGGCCTGTCACTCTATCTCAGCCCAACCTACCTCACAGGTAGGGAGAATAGGAGGCAGGGGTATTAAGTATGTTTGCCATCTTGAGTTGAATATACACACACACAGGCACATGCACGTGCACACAGACATGATAAAAATCTAATCATCATCATCTTGCCTGATGAAGAATTCTTGGAAATGTGAGAAGTTGTTTTTTTTAAAGTGTCACTGATCTTTTCCAATAAGTGTTGTCTTAAAACTGTGCGCCCCCCTCCTGGTCAATATAGATTTTCCTTTTAGTTTTGAACATAGATTTAATCTAATCTTACAATTCTTACAGCAACTATTCTTGCATGATTAGGGACCTGTTCCAACTTGTAGGGTCTTCCAGATAATTTCATAATGAACATATAGATTTTTTAGACTCCTTAGAGCAGTGTTGTCCAAACTTGGCCACTTTAAGATGAGTGGATTTCAACTCCCAGAATTCCCCAGCCAGCATGGGAGTTGAAGTCCACTCATCTTAAAGTGGCCAAGTTTGGACAACACTGCCTTAGAGGGAGGGGAACAATTTATTACTATTCTTGTCTTCATGGCATTTCTTTAGCAGTGACTTGTGGCAAATAAGTACAGTTGTTGTTCAGATCTCTGTTACGTGCTCCATCAAGCTGAGGTATTAGGGAACCACTGCAGTGGCTTTTCACCGAGCCTTCTGATGTTATCTTCCCACATATAACATTTTTCAAATATTCCGTGCAGCCAATACCTGAGCGTGCCGTTTATTTTCAGTGTAGTTTACATATTTTTTTACGTTGGTGCAAATAGTTCCTTTACCCTGTTTTAGTAGCAGAAATCTAGGGACAGATGTAGCAAGAGTTTACTTCCTCTTACAATTACTTGCTGAACTTGTTCAAAATAGTACATTTCTAGTTCATGGATGCTTGACTTTTTGAGGCTGAGCAGTATATTTGATTCTGGGTATGCTGGGAGGATACACTGCAAAGTGTTGAAGGTGACAGGACAAAGGGGGCGATAGAGGCAGCACAAATACTAATTCAAATCTAATCCAATCTGATTGCATTAATTGTATCTAAATACAGTTTACTATTGTTTCCCATATGCTTAGGTCCATGACTGGCTGGCCGAGGAGTTCTGGGAGTTGAAGTCCACACATCTTCAAGTTATCAAGGTTGAGAAACGCTGCCCCAGATAGTTTGAACCTTAGCAGAGACCTAAAGTCCAGGAAAGAAAAAGTGCTGCACAACAGTTAGCTCCAGTAGGTCCATCCTGTGCTATTTTGGGGATTCCTAGTGAGAGAAGGGACATAAATTATACTAATTTATAGTATAATAAATGAAAGAAAAACATACTTTCTCAGTAATTCTCTTAATATTTATTCAATAAAATCCTTCTTGGTCTTTCCTCCTGATTTGAATCTATTGTCCCTGTATCCAGAAGAACCTGCTGGCTACCAGCTGGCAGCACACTGATGATCACTCATTTGATGAGGTATGTTCATCTGTTGACCTGGAAGGCCAACTGCTGATCAGCTGGCAATGGTTCCCTGAGAATGCTATAGATCTGCTAACAGTAAATGTGCCCTTTCATTGTCAGCCCTTTGAAGAAAGCTAGGTCAGGAAACAGACACCACAAGAACTACTGCAACTCTATTGTCAATCAATCAATTTTATTACAGTCATAGACCAGTACAACTAAAAATGCACAAAACATGTCTAATTAAAAATTCTTAGATATAATAATAAAATCTATATCATAATTATAATTTGGCTGCCTAACTATCATTTATCATGAAGTCAAGCAGGCTATACTGTAGTGTATTATTACTCCTTAAATTATGATATTGTGATGGAATGGAATTATGAAGGCCACACTCAGGGAGGCAAGCATCCTCTTTCGTCTCCAGAGGGACGAGGAAGAGATAAGAGGATGAGGCTGGCACCTCCCTGAGGAATTCACTCTGTTTTCACAGTGCTGTGCACTGTGACTATAGTCTGTTTGTCTTTGAGCAGGAACTGTAGATAGTCTGGATACTTATTAATCATCGGGTAAATAAATTTTGTTCAAATGTCTCTACAGAATGAGCATCGAAGAAGAACGTGTCCAGTGGTTTCTACCCCTCTGGAATCACAGGGACAGAGCCTTTCAGCCAATGGTATCTTTTTATATTTGCCATCCAGAACAGCTGAGGGGAGCGCATGGCATCATGCAAGCGAGAAGGCTTTCTGATGGTTCGCTGTCTCTAACTGGCTAAGATATCTGGCAGGATTGACAGTGTATCTGGTATAGTTTGGAGACAGGAGTGATGGAACTTCCTTTAAGTCCATTTGTCTCTCTATGTCCTCTACTCTTTGTCTCAAATTTTGTTTTGCCTGTTCATACTCCAATTCAAGTATTGAGGAAGGAGAAAAGCCTAGTTTTGCAAAGTTAGACTCAACAGCCTCGATCCATGAAGAGGAGAATTTGTCTTGGAGGATTAATGGTGCAAGTCCTTGAGGAAAAAAATTAAGCTTTAGCCAGAGGTTTAAGGAAGCTATACAGATTCTTGATTCTACTTTTATCAGCCCAGTCTCCAGACGTAGGTGTGCATTTGAAACACGAGGCATCTGGAGAATTGCTCTAATAAATTTTGATTGTACCCTTTCCAGAGGTGTAAAACAGGAAGCTGGGGGTCCGAGCTGGGTCCCATAAAGAAGCTGTGCTAGCAACTTGGCCTGAAAAAGCTTAATTGCAGCAGGAACATAATATCCTCCCTGTGAGTGGAAGAATTTGAGAATGGTGTTGGCTGATGCAACTCTATTGTTATAGAGTATAGTAACAGCTTATTATGGAGAAAATTATGTAGTCGCTAGGAGTTGAAAATGACATGATGGCACATAATCAGTTAATCAATCAATCATAGCAGCATACTGAAAGCCTGCCTGAGTTTCCCTCTTCCTCCCTCTTATACCAAAGGTGGGCAGTCTTGAGTTTCTTCTTTACCCCTTCCTGTTTTTCCCAGCTATGCTGACCTTGTTATAACAGCTGTTGCCTTCCTTCTTCAAGGCCATCTCTATACTCCTCTACATTCATATAATGTGCTGATATTTCTACAGATTTAGAAATAATGAGAACAGCCTGGTCAATCCTGCTTCATTTTAATTTTGAAATCAGAACTCAGAGTGATGAAAGGCTCAATCATCTGGAAGTTTCCTCTCTCTGAGAATGCAACGAAGATGATACTTGTCTCAAAACCAGGCCTGAAGCCAATGGAAATGAATTCAGAAACTCATCCAAGAGAGATTGGCGGCCACTCTCTTGAGCATCTTGTTCAGGAACAAAATGTTGGCCATTGGCCATTTTGAGTTATTCCTGATCCAGATAAGTTTTCATCAGAAGTTATCCAGTTATCATTTCTTAGAAAGAAATTGGGGAGGCATTACAGAAGTTTGTGAATTTTCCATCTGTACTCTCCCATATTTTCTGAACACTTCTGTATTTTTCTTTAAATGAATAAATTAGGGAGGGAGAGATGAAACAGATGCACAATGTTTTTGTTTGGTAGAATTAGGTCTTATCAATTTGGAAACACCTCTTAATTTAGATAGGTGTTTCTAAATCTAATCAGCTGTGGCAGGTAAGAATCAAAACCATAAGTTGTTGCTGGAGTCAATCAAGTAACTCATTCATGCTCTTTAAATTCAATAAATTCATACACTTTAAATTCAACAAAATTGGCACATGTGTACGCAGGACTTTTCCAAATTATTCTTTCATTGCATTGAAAATACAGATTTATTAAGGAACATCTAGGTTTTTTAAAGCAGAACTTTAGTTTTAAATTGTTGTATAGCTATACATGTATGCTTTGGCACAGAGCAATATATTAATTTAATTAGTTTATACAATTTAGAGGGTGCCCAACTCTTGACAACTCTTGGCTTATAATTGAAAAATATGAGCAATACAAAAAAGAAATCAGAAGTGTCCTGAAGACAACCATATAAACAAAAAACCCATCCATCAGGGGCTCAACTACCATCCTACCCCAAGGCCTGGGGGAATAGCCAGGCCTTTAATAGCTTTCTGAAAGTCTAACGTGGTCACTGGTTTGTAAGCAAAGTTTGCTAAGGCCATGTATGAACCCAGCTAATTATTATTTATTCAACAATCTTGCTTAAGCTAATCACAGTTTAGCAGAATGCCTAAGCTCAGTCTTTGTAAGCACCTGTAAAATTCTCAATTTATACCTATCTCAATCAAAGTGGAGTTGTCTTAAGTTTCTTTCTCATGCATTCTCTTTTCCCAGGACTCAGATACCTTTCCTGTAACAGCTTGGTTTTTCCCTGTCCCTTATCTGGGTCAAACCCACATTCCTTCACAAACATTATGGAAGCAAATATATTATTCCCCTTCCTAGGTAGAGAGCCCAGGAAATGGCCCTGAAGCAAATATTCAGAAGCCATTAGAGAAAAAACAAGGGCAAGAACATCCCTTAAACCTTGGGAAAGGAGATATTAGGTATTAGGAAGAGGATCAGGCTGGCTTCTCCCTAACTCAAGGCGGTACAAGAGGGAGGGAAATTAAAATACAAGCAGATTCTGCAAGATTCTGTTATTATAGCCTATATCAATAATATATAGTTCTAGTCTTCCTGCAGAGTCAGTTTCTTAATCTGTTCTACCTCAAAGTAGCATCCTCCAATTTTTAAAATAAATTATTTCAGTGTATTTTATCTTAAATTTGCTTTTGAGGATAAGCACTTACCTATCCTGATTATGATTCTGTTTTGAACTTCCAGAGGCAATCTATTCACAAGAAGTCTTTGAAATTTAAATGGCCAAAGTGGAAAAAAACATTATTCCCTCTTCAGCAACTTGTGTCTAGTCAGTTTGCTTTTATTATTTTTTTCCGGTCTATTTGTGGAAATTAATTCCATGTTTTGGTTTAACTCTGTAGCCTATCAATTTCATTTGAAATTCTAGGGTTTTCTGCTAGCATTATAAGCATTTATGAAGACCGTTATTTAATCTCTTTATAACATTAATTTTTATATATTTTTTACTCAAATATCCAAATGGAAAGCAAACAGGAAAATGGTTATGATGCTCCTATGCTTGACAATATTGGGAAGTGAGGACAATCCAGTTGTAACCCTTTGTAAATGTGTATGTTTTCTTAAAATAATAATAGGAAATATGAGTTATCTATTATATTGCCAACACCATAGACATAAATAACCTTGAAGAAGAGAGTATAAATTCAATTAGTTAAGAATTGGAACAAACTATAAGGCATCTGCCAACTGATGCAGTTTTAAATAATTTTGCATTGTATACAAATTAATATGCTGTATTGTCTTGAAGCTTAATTCAGTTCATTTGTTTCTATTTAGAAATTACTTTTTGGATTTTTGCTTGTAATTGAAAGAAATGAAATTTTGACTTTGAGATTTGATATTTAGAATTCTTTTTGCTATAGAAATATTATGTTTTATTGATATTACTAGAGTAAGAAGTTAATGTATTATTTTACTTATAACTGTACCTAAGAAGTCGGAAGTTGTTCTTTCCTTATTTTCTACCCCCTTTTTTCTTCCTTCCTCACATTTCTTTATCTATTTCTTTCTTTTCTTTCAATGTCTTTGTGTATTTTATTCTTATTTGAAACTTAATAAAATTTTTATTACAAAAAAAGCTTATTTTGTTTCTTTTTCCTCTGCCCCCTTTTTTCTTCCTTCCTCACATTTCTTTATCTATTTCTACTTTTCTTTCAATGTCTTTGTGTATTTTATTCTTATTTGAAACTTAATAAAATTTTTATTACAAAAAAAGAAGCTTAATTCAGTACAGAAGAAATAACAGTGGAAACATTTCTCAAAGGAGATTCCCTGTTGAATCAAAACGTGCCCTTCTACTCCTTGACAATCTTCTTTGGATCCAGTTCATAGTATTCTGAGTTAGTAGCCTGGTCCTAAACTTAAAAGGATGAATAATATTTTCAATGGAGCCATTCAAAGAAAAGAAAAAAAAGCAGAATCAGAAATAGATTGAATCAATTCCCCCAAACAGATCATGAGATTCGTCATTGGTGTGGCAGCATTTTCTGTTTTAATCGTTACCAATAAATTCATGTCATTATCCTAAATACGTCAGTGTATATAAAATCCTATAATTGAGAGACAATACCAGAAAAAATGGAAAATAGGCAAATGTATTCTGATTTATATGACTGAATCAGAAAATAATGTTAGTAATTTTCTTTTATTAGGCTTTAAGAGAAGTTCCCCCCAGTCAACACTTGGCTCTGTCTTTCTGGCCATGTTTGCATAGAAATATGTTGCCCCCAAGTGGAAATCACCAACACAGCATATCGAAGCATAGTACTGTACATAGTACAAAGAACAGCTGGGTATTTGCTCAATTAACAAAGCCTTCACTTTTTATATTCTGCATAGAAGTTTCATTTTATATGTGCAGGCACATAAAGGAGAATAAATTCTGATACAGTAAGTTATGTGAAGCAGTTACTGGAAACTATTTTGGCCTCCAAACCATAAATACACTAACATTCAGGAAGCAGAATTAAACAGACTCTCAGGTTGGCAAAGCCAGGCTAGAAAGTTGGTGTAGGCACAGACTAGTCCATTTCTGTACCATCTTTGCTACGGATTAAATTACAGCTTTTTTTATTCCATCTCTTAGGATTAGCATTGACTCCGTTTCCTAGGTTAATTATGCCAGTTTCAGTAGAATTGGCTGAAGCAAAAGCGCCTCCTGAAGGTTGGGTAGCAGATTGTAAGCATTTTTAGTGCTGCTTTTTTTACCTGCAAATATTGGTGGCTGATAGATTTTTCTTCCTTTTTCTTCAAACTAACAAGAACCTTGCTATCTCTCCAGTGGTGGCAAGGCAAGCTCTTGGCACATCAGAAAGGAATTCCACGCCTACCCCCCAATGCTACATGGCATAGTCCCTTTGTCTTTTTGGAGCCAGGCAGCTTTAACCAATCAAATCAGATCAATCAATAAGACCCAGCTACTGACAAGGGTTGAGGAGGGTTGAGAAAGAAAGGAAGTCCCTTGGCTATCTTGTATTTAAAGCTAACATTACCCCATGGAAAATCTCATTCTTAAAAGTGACTACTGTAAATAACCATCACACGTTTTAAATAAATAATTCCACAACAAAGTACACAGCCAGGAATTTTAAGGTATGAACATTATGAACAAGCCATAACATTTGAGACATTCATGTATTACAATACCTCCCAACCATACACATACTTTCTACAGCTTGGAGTCATGTAGGAGCAACTGACATTGGTTCGGTTTTGTTTTATGTTTTTTATGGGCAGTAAGAAAACAACTGCCCAAAGTTGTTGGGAGTTCAGCAGCATATGAATTGTAGTAATAATACAAATGCTGACTCTGCAAAGAAGCTGAAGAAACAGCGGACCACCTAGTGAGCTGCTGAAAGAAGATTGCACAGACTGACTACAAACAACAGCCTGACAAAGTAGCAACAATGGTGCACTGGAATATCTACAATACCATTTGCCTGCAAGGAAGAACCGGTGGGACCAAAAAACAGATGAAGTAATAGAAAATGAAGAAGCTTAAGTGCTCTGGGACTTTAGAAATCAAACAGACAAGACCTGCCACGCAACACCCCAGACTTAACAATTGTTGATAAGAAAGTCAAAAAGTCCGGATAGTGGACACTGCAATACCTGGAGGCACCAAAATAGAAGAGAAACAATTGGAGAAAATCACAAAACATAAAGACCTGCAAATAGAAGGAGAATGACTATGGCAAAAGAAAACAAAGTACCAATAGTAATAGGCACCTTGGGTGCAATCCCAAAACATCTGGAGCACCACTTGAACACCATCGGCATTGATAAAATCCTCGTCAGTCAAATGTAAAAGGCAGCTTTACTCAGAATAGCTTACGTCCTGTGACAATAACTTTAACCCCATCAAACAACAATATCTGCCTATCCCAGGTCCTTGGGAAGGACTCAATAGGTGAATAAAAATGCCAAATCCAGTTTAAACATCTGGCTGACTGCAACCAACCATCATCATCATCATCATCACATCATTAAACAATTCAATCCAAAGTTCTCTCTCAAGTCACAAATGACCAGACTCAAATATCCTACTTCGGACACATTATGTGAAGACCTAGCTCTCCGGAGAAGGCTTTAATGCTGGGAAAGGGGGAAAGAAAGAGATGACCAGCAGCAAGGTGGATGGACTCAATTACAGTGGTGATGAGTGCACCATTGGAAGGCGTGAAGGACTAGGTTAGGGACAGAGCAACATGGAGAAAATCTATGCAGTTGCTGAGTTGACACCAACTTGATGGCACATAATTAGTCAGTCAATCAAAGATATTTACTTTTACTGGACTGCTTCTCTGCCTGTTCAGTCTGAGAACATTTGGGATTGCCAATGTTTTAAAAGTTCATTTTGAATTGTATTTTTAATTATATGCAAGTACTTTGAATATCGGGGAACATACACACTCATCACACTATTCCCTTTGTGGGATAAGCAACATTGTTTCTTACCAGGACTAAGAAAAAGTAAACCAAAGAAATGTAAAGCATGAGGAAATATAGCTACAACTAGATTATTCGCTATACCTCTGCATACTTTTCTCTTCTTGCAAACCATCCTTGTTTCCACCATGTTCACACACTGCTTGATACACTGCTTTTAGTTCCTCCCCTCTCTTTGAAGATCTCATCAACTCCATCAACCTTCTCAGCCTTCCCTTTTCACACATTCATACTTCCTTTATAAATCTGTTTTGTAATTCAATCTTTATTCATTATGTCTATATGACCATCCCTGCAATGCATTTCTTTCATATGGGTCCCTCACATTTCTGTCCAATCCACATTCATTCAGCTTCTCAAACTTACTGCTTGTTTTACCATGCCCACTTCTTAAGTACAGTACCCCATTCCCATTGCATCCAACATATTTATACATTTCTTCTTGATATAACCACCTTTCATTTCCATATAACAAAATGGCAGGAAAATGTTCTTATGTACAGCTATTTTTGCTTCTTTCCACAAACATACATTCCTCACTCCAGACCACACTTTCAACCAGCAAGTACATGTCTTACAATATCTCAATTTTCCACCTTTAGTAAACATTCTACCTATGTATACAAATAAATCTAGCTGCTCTAGTTTTTTGCCATTTAGGTATAATTTGCAATCTGTCAGTCTTCACATCTGGTTCAGTAATGAATCACAGGTCTCTATTTACTTAAGTCTTGAGTTTTTGATTAGTCTAGACAGAAGATCTCTAGACATGACTTGACTAGATTAGAATCTTTACTGCAGAAAAGAATAAAGCCTCAATGCAATACTTACTTATCCACTGCAGGGCAAGCAGACTTTATATATCTCGGCTCCAGAGTTAAAACTCTAGGTTTCTTCCTCTCGTTCTTCCAAATTAATGGATGACAGATAGCAGGTTGGTTGGTAGCCTTGGGAGGTAGTTGACATATTTACAAAACAGCCCTTTTTATCCTAGAGACCACTGGTTCCTGCTTTGCCAGCTTTAGCACTTACACAGTTGTTCACACTATTTTCTCTGTCAAAAACAACTGCCTTGTCCCTGATACATTAATTTTCAGATTCATACTCTGTTGTATCACATAGTCTTTCTGATATTTGCTGCACGTTGTTTGGGTTGTTAGCGAGTGGCATAGCATTACCCACATGCAAGCATAAAATACATCAAAACAAGAAACAGTAGAGAGGTGTTTTCCACAGAAGGGACCTTTTGTAAGATATTGGCAGAATTAGGAATGCTCAAAGAACAAGACTTTAGCATGGGAATAGTAATGAATTCCAGCAGCTTAGGCTGGGATTATCCTTCCTTTTAAAGAGAGGTGATTTTGCATATCTGTTGAGTGAACCAACCCTGCCTGTAGAATTGGGGAAAATAGCAATTATACTGTTGTTGCTTTTATTTGCATGAACAACATTAAATAGAATTCAAGAAATAGGGCATCACTTCTCTCCCATTCCTGCCATGCCATGCCATGCCATTCATATTATCAAATATGTATGAAGATATTTGAAGCTTCTATAAAACCAAAAAATTATTCCATTCACTCCCACCTGGTGGCATTATTAAGATGGATGTTGTCCATAAAATTATTTAATTATCAGGTTAAGAGCAAAGTCTCACATCCCTACTCAGATATGTAGCTCACTAAATGAACTTGGACCTCTATCAGTCTGTTGTAAAGATAAAAAGGAGAAACATATACCCTGCCTTGAGCTCCTTGGAGGATAGATGTCACATAAACATTACAAATAGATATATTCCTTTTTCGTGGTTCAGTTGTTCCCAGAAATTTTGGGATATCAACATTCAGATGCTTCCAGAATATATGCACCCAACTCTGCATTTGTTTGTTGTGATTGATCTTCATTCAGAGTTACAGGAAATGAAATGTGATGATGTTTTCATTATTTAATAAACGCAAAGAAACTGAATGGGAAATAGACATGAGTCAGAGCCACATGAACACCAAACAGATGATAACATTTTCTTTCTTCTGGAAAGCTCTGCTTTGCTGATGTTGCAACTATTTTTTTTCCAGGATACTTTATTTGCAATTATCTCCCACTCCTTCCTATCACAGAGTGTTTTCTTCCCTGTGCAATAATTAAAGGTGTGTTGTCTCATTCTCTGAAACCCGTGTGTTTGGGCAAAGCTATTAAAAGGGAGCTGCTTAGTCATTTTAAACCTTGTGCTTTGCTGAGTTCCTGCACAGTGCAGAACTTACCAGTTCTTCATCTTTCAATCTAACCTCTGAAAAGTTTCCAGGTGACATTTTATTGAGCCACTTAAAATCTTAAATGAAAGCCACAGGAATTGCCTCCCTGTCCTAGAGGAAGGCTTCGTTCCATCCTTGCCTACACCTTTCCACATCCTGGTACCATCCAAATATCTTGGACTGTAAACTACAATTTATATCTGCCTCAGCCAGCATGCCAATAGTCATGGTAGTTGTCACCGTAATTAGAAATTAGGTTATATTAAAGATCTTGGCTATTTATGTTTGTTTTGTTTGGTGTTGTACTGAATATACTGAAGCTTGGAATTGCCTTTTTGAAAAGAGCAGGATAGCCTTTAAAAAATGAAACTCTGTTAATGGATTATAATGATATTATAATAATTATGTTGTAATTAGAAGGTAGACAAGCCCTGGTATAAACCAAACAAGCCTAAGGAGCTATTTATTGTGAAAACTGTCTAGTATCTTGGTTTAACCTCTTCTTTTCCTTGACGCTTTCAAGCAGAAGCAGAAAATTTTTTCAAGCAGAAGCTTGGCAGCCATCAGCCAAAGATGATTTCATTTGCACTGAGCTGAGGGTTGAACTCAGTAGTTTTAATGGCACCTTTCCAACTCACTGATTCTATGATTCACACATCAGGTATCTTCAAGCAGAGGACTATTTTTGAAAACAGGATACACAGCTATCTTAACATTTCACCAGTATAAGAGATGGTATCAAAGCAGCCCAACAGCATCCACCACCCAGAAGAAGAAATATCAAATTCAAGTCCCCAGGCAAGAGCCTCAGAGAGAGAATTTGGAAGTCTGACTTCTTCACCAGTAGCAAGATGCAGAACAAACCACTGAGAAAGTTCATGAGCAAGTATACAGAATCATAAGGGAGAGAAGAGAGAGTCATTTAGTGAGCTTTACATGATATCCAATGAGCTGTAGAAAAGTGCTATCAAAAGAACAATTGTCCTGAGATATGTGTGCATGTTCTGTGCTATACCACTACAGTTGTTTACTGAGTCTTCCAACTTGGAGTGTTCTCCACTTTGTTTCTTTATGAACACCAACATTAGTTTTTCTGTGCTTATTAACCATCGTGTGCGTAAATTATCCATTTGGAGTAAGATGCCAGGGAGGGACGTTTGCAGTGCATAATAGTCTATTTGCAGCCTGCTAATAATCTGGTTGGTTTCTGAGAGCTGGCTGCCAATTCTACTTATTACACAGCCTCAGTATTATTTCTCTCGGGAAGAACTCTTGTCAATTGGTCTGAATCATTGTATATAGATGTTTTTCTTACTTTTCTCCCTTTAAAGTTACCTTTCCTCCCCTTCCTTCTCTTTGTGGAGAGAAACACAGTAGATTCTGGATGACTGGTTTCTTGCACAGAATGGATAGATCTTCTCAATGAAACGGAAAAGTATTTCTCCGCGTGTAATAAGCTAGCATGTTAGGGAGTTGTACTGTGAACTTCTATCTTTTAGAATGTTTGATGTGGTAGAGATTCTACATAATAGACACATGAGGAACTGCCTTATATACTCACTCAATTGGCCTGTGTTAGCTACTATTGTCAAGTTAATCTGGCAACAGCTTTTTAGGGTTTCAAGGAAAATGTTTCCAGCTCTGCGCAGATATGCAAGAGGATGGATCTTAGTCCTCCTCCACACAAAGCATATGCTCCACTAAAGAATTATACTCCCTACAGATAAAGATCTACACACCCAGCTTCTCTTCTTTTACAACTTGTTGGGGAATGTGATGAATTACTCATGGAATACCTTTAAGTGTTTTTGTAATTACTTGGTTTATACTAATTCCTGTAATCACAGATATTTATTCAGCATTATTACTATGACATCTATGTTCATTTCTTACATACTCCTAGTACCATTTTTTAGAGTGGGAATGGAGAATGACTGGAATGTTCACAAGAGGCAGAAGAATAGTTAGGAGGAAAGGTCATTCAGATACAAAGGAAGGAACTACAGAAAACGGGGCCAGATGACAGGCTGAAAATCAGAACTGGGCAAGGAAGGACTTTGGGTTGCTACAAAAGAAATAATAGGACTGCTGAGCTTTATACTGTAAAGAAAATGCTGAAATTCAGAAGATCGCTGAAAAATCTAATATAAGTGCATTAAAAAAACCCAAAAGAGAAAATCTAATCAATACCAAGAGGTTGTCCATGCCCTACTAAAGCCTGGACCTCTGAATAAAGCCATCAAGGAAGTATTCTTTGATGTGTGATTGATTACATGTATCAGTGCAGAATATCAAATAAAAATGAGTTGTACTCAATTTAAGTGCCAGTCTCATAGGTGAGTTGTTCAATATCCCTTTCTAAAACCCTACAGTGCAGATCACTCTTGGGAATATGACCCTTACTTTGGGGATAATATACATTAAATAGGAAAATAGGAGACAGGAATATCACGTATGTTCACTACCTTGAGTTATATATATAAAAGGTGGGATAAAAATAGAAGAAGAAGAGAAAGAACTGGAGAAAATTACAAAATGTAAAGTCCTGCAAATAGAAGTAGAACAACCATGGCAAAAGAAAGCAAAGATAGTGCCAACAGTTATAGGCGCTTAGGTGCAATCCTAAAACATCTGGAGCACCACTTGAAGACCACTGGCACTGACAAAAATCACTAGTCAATTGCAAAAGGCAGCTTTCCTTGGAACAACTTATATCCTGCAATGATACCTTTAACACCATCAAACAACAACATCTGCCTGTCCCAGGTCCTTGGGAAGAACTCAATGGATGGATAAAAATTCCAAATCCAGCCTAAACATCTGGTTGACTCTGCAACCAACAATAATAATAAATAAATAAATAAATAAAATTGCGCCTTAACTCTGGGCTTAAAAGGAAGCCTAGTTCTGCCCCAAGCAAACACATTTTTTTGGCAAGGATAACACACTTTATATTATAAATAGTGCATTTACATGAGCATTAGAAACAAGATGAATCCTTAGTCAACTCCAAAGATTTTCAATGCATGTCTCCTCAAAATTAAGTTACTCTCTATATAAAGAATCCAACCTTAATTGGTAGATAGATGGAATAAAAGAGATGAACTTTTAATACCAGCTGACAAGAATTTAAAATATGTAAGTTATTACAGTAATAACAGAATTAGCAATTATTTCTTCTCTTAATTGCCTGGATCATATTGTTATGTATTTTTATCACTTGCTGCCCTAGTACACTGTATTATTTTATTAAAAAAACTGAATAACTGAAATGATTAAATTTTAATATGCTAATTGTAAACTTATTTTATTTGTATTGTTGGCCTGAGAATTTTTGGGTGGAAGGAAGATACGAATGCAGCAGCTAAGAAATACAGCATCAGTTAAAACATCAGATTATTTGCATTTGTTTCATTTTGTTGGTTCTATTGTGCTGACTTTCAGTCTTATTCAAGTGTTCCCTTAAGCCCTTCCTCTTTTGATTAATGCTTTGGAAATAAACAGGAGATCTATGCAAATCATTTGACAGGAAATATCACTCATGGGTAAAGTCCTCTTGTGGGTCTCCTTGAAAATGCTTTGAACTTTTGGGGTGTCCAGAAGACCATCCCTTCAGGCCAGCCTGTGGAGTTTGATAGCTACAGTGGGAAAACTTTCTACATGATGGCCGTTGGTATTATAAATATACAAAAATGAACTTTCTTGCTTGGTTTATAGTTTATTTATAGGCTCTGTTCCCAAGCAATGTGCTGTCCCAGCCCAGACAGGTTCATAGCAGGCTTTGCCAACCATCCTGGCAGAAGTATCTTCAGCACATGGAAATGCACACACCCAACCTTGGAATGGCTGCAGCCACTTTGCAATTTGAAAGAGCAGATTCGGAGAGTTACTTCCTTCATCAAATGATTCGCACAGTCCTGATAAACATTAATTAAATGTTGAGGGTTTTGAAGCCTCCATCATTACTTCTATGTGTCTAAGGCAGAAAGGTGTGAATTTCATTTGTGTGATTTGTTTTCCAAGGAGAGAACATGGTAGAGAACTGCTGAGCTTTGAGTTGGTGCAAGGAAGAAGTCATGTGCCATATTCTTAAACAGTTATACTGTATAATACAATTATTTTTGTTTCATTCGAACGGTCATGGGAAGCCACTGTGCCTTTCAACAAAAACCTAATGTGCAGAGCATTCTTCCTAAATGACAAGTTATTTTTTGGCTTTGCTTGAGTCTCATTCTTACTTTATGCTTCAATTCCTTTTTCGAATTTGGATGATTATCTACTTGGCAAAATGAATGAAATTGTAAAACATTAACATAGATAAAAATTAACATGTAGTGTTTAGTCAGCTGCTAAATTCTTCTCTTGTATACTGTTAAATACAAAAAGAGCCTCAACTGAGATTAATTTGACCATAGGCATTTATTTCTTTAAAAGAAAATATGCTTAGAAATGCAGTTTTAAGGAATAATTTTAACCACGTGTTCTAGCTCTGTTGCAACCCAAGGCCTTTTGGGGTATACCGTTCTCTTCCATAAACCATAAACAGCCAGGACACAAACAGATTAGGTATGAGGTATAACTTATGTGGTAGGCTTTCATTCTAAACTAATTTACTAAGATATGAGTTGCACTGAACTCAGTGGAATTTTCTTCGGTATTGTTGGAAAAATTCAGTCCAAACTTTCTTATTAGAATTCACCAAAACAATTAGAGACACCAATTATTTTTTCAGCTGCACTGATCTGCCACCCAATTCAAGGGTGTTCATGCTGATCTTTAGAGCTCCTAATAGCTTCTTCTCATCTGTACCTGCTCAAGCATTACAATCCTCAGAGGCCTTCCTCCAGGTCTCCCCACTAAGCTGGTGGCTACAAAAGAGACCGACTTCTGTTTAATAATGCACTGTGGGGTAAATATATAGAAATAGGTAGACCTGGTCCTTTTGTGACACATTCTAGGCAGCACTCCTGAGCAATACAGCTCTGCTATGATTAGATTCCCAAAAAGTACTTTGGAACATTCAGGGGCTGCAAATGTAGCACATCTATGCAACTTTCTAAAGCAGTTTTGTGATGCAAATCATTTGACAAGAAATATCACTCATGGGTAAAGTCTTCTTGTGGGTCTCCTCCTTGAAAATGCTTTGAAAAGATATAGCTGCTTTAAAGAGTTACAGACAAAGAGTTCACACCATGGCACATGCCAAAGCATTTTTTAGCATCAGTGGTAAAGGGTTGCACAGCCTTACTGAGCAACACTCTTTAATCCCAAACAATTCTGTAAGACAGGCATCCATCCATCCATCCATCCATCCACCCACCCACCTAAATGTATTGGCCGCCCAACTCCAATGGACTCCGGGCAGTGTACAAAACTAGAAAAAAAACATCAAAACTGCTAAAACCATTAAATCAAACAAACAACCCAGGCTAAAATGATCTAATAAACAACAAAACCCGCAAAACAAAACAGGCTCCATTAAACAAATCATAAACATCAACCCCAGGCCTGGGACCAAAGCCAGGTTTTCAAAGCTTTCTGGAACCCCAGGAGAGATGGCGCCCTCCTATCCCTGGGGGGGATGCTGTGCCAGAGGGTGAGGACCGCAACAGGGAAGGCACACTTCCAAGGTCCCACAAGATGGCAATTTTTAATGGAGGGGACTTGGAGTGCACCCACTCTGCTGGAACATATTGGACAGGCAGAAACCATTAGAGACAAGCAGTCTCAGATATCCAGGACTTATGCCATACAGGGCTTTATAGGTAATAACCAGCACCTTGAATTGCACCCAGAAGCCAACTGGCAGCCAGTGTAGCTCGTGTAGCAGTGGTGGCACATGGACACACCAAGAGGCACCTGTTATTGCTTGCACCGGTGTATTTTGAAGCAGCCATAGCTTCTGGGTGGTCTTCAAGGACAGCCCCATGTAGAGCACATTGCAATAATCCAATTGTGAGGTAACCAGGGTATGAGTGACTTTCTGAAGGGCCTCCCAATCGAGGAAAGGGCACAACTGGCGCACAAGATGAACCTGCGCAAAAGCCCTCCTGGCCACAGCTGCCACCTGCTCTTTGAACAGTAGCTGTGAGTCCAGAAGGACGCCCACATTGCGCCTTAGCCAGCTTTGCTAGCTATTTTAGCAGAAGGCTTCAGGAGAGGCTTAACATTTAGCTTTAGAGCAAATGAGTTGCAGAGTTCAAATAAACATTAAAATAAGCCTATTTTGAGAGTTTAAGGTATCCATTACTACTTTAGGTTTGGGTTTCACTTGTGTGGTTTCTCTTTCAGGGTGGGAAAGAACATAATAGAGAAGGGCTGTGTCTCAAGTTGATGCAAGAAAATAGTCACATATAGTTTATGATGCAGCTATTTGATTTTTGTCCCTCCATTTCAATTAATTCAATATATCAATATGTTGACAAAAGTATTAATATACTATCTTTACACCGTTATAGTAAAGTACAAGATCTTGCTATTGGACAAATTAAATTCACTTTGGAAAATGACGTACAAGCTATCATTAAGGAAGTGGCTTGGAATAATATTTGGGCTTACAAATAACTGGTGGATGGTATGTGATTCCAGTGAAATTGGAATATATAACTAAAAAGAAGTAGATTCTGCTGGAATAATTGCAGTGAAGAACATGCATATTTTCATTTGTGCTGGATAACCCCAAGATTAGAAACTTTGTGAGTTTAATATTTACAGAAATGTGAACATCCATCAATCAGGAAATCAAAGGAGACCCACAGTGAGCTTTGTTGGAAGTATTCCTTGAAAACAATAAGAAAATAAAATTCTAATGAGTTGATAATATTGTTGGCAGCAAGAATTGTTATAGGAAGAACTAGAAGGAGAGAATGTTATCTTTAGATGCTTGGTATAATAAAACTTTTATATATTGCACTGGCAGAAAAAGTAATCAATTTGTTACACCTGCAAACAGGACAATCTAAACCATAGTTTTCTTCTGTCAAAAAAACTACAGTATGCCCACTTGTTAAGTCAGATACGGCAGGAAATTTTTAAAAAATTATAAAAAGGTCTGAAGTTGGAAATTAATGGTTTAGTGTTACACACGCTGCTCCCAGGTTCAGCTTATGGTCACTCACTCACACACTCACAACCTGTTGAGGCACGCGGATCTTGTCAGCCCCCCTTGCTTTCTACCTGGGTTTTCCAGATAGGTGCGTCTGGAGCAGACAGACACACAGCCCTGGTCAACAGCGGGGAAATAATTGGGGATACACACAAATCACTTCCAACCGAACACTGAGGCACAAGAGGTTCTTTGTAATACACAGAGACCCAGTGAATTTAAAGTAACAGCAAAACTTTACTGGTTGCAAGGTACATTTGCTCTTTCTCATCCACACACACACACACACACACACACACACACACACACGCTCATCCACACTTACCCACGTCCTTCCCAACTAGGCTGCCAGGCACTAGAGGGACGGAAGCTGCCAAGTCTGGATCCAAAGGTGACTCAGATGACTCAGCTCAGACAACTCAGAAGACTCAGAGTGGGCGGGCCCTGGGACCCTTTTTATCCCCAAAAGTCCTTGTTGGGTTGATTTACAAGTTGATGGGATTGGGGTGAGGGCTTCCATGTGCTCAGGCCCAACTTCCTCTTTCTGGTTCAGGTCCTTTGTTTCTTCCTTAACGACTTGCTTCCTTCTTATCTACCTCCCTGAAGGGATCCCATAGATAGGTTTCCTGGCTTTTGTCCTCTCTGCTTACGTGCCTGCTCCATCTTTGGGTTATGGCAGCTTCAGCCTAGTCTCACATTAGATGAGAAATATATATCACTGTAAATAAGATCCTGAAATAGATATTTATAATGCATAAAAGTTTTTGCACTGCGTACTGTGAAACCATTTTACATTATGCTATTTTAGTGAATAACTATTCCTTCAAAAACAACTACTTTGTTGAATGAGAATGGGTACGTGAAGTCCTTTCAGCTTTGAGCAGTTTCGTAAGAATAAACAGCTGTTTAATGGCCCAAGCTTGATTTTTACTCTTATTTTGTGATTCCTTTCCTTTTTCAAGCTACAGGGGATCGGGTCCGGTTTTTTAAAATTAGTTTTAACGAACAGTAACACAGATACTGGAATTGTTATTCAGTTGTATTTTTAATACAAATAAACAAGTGATTGAGATCTTCCCACTGTTTTCAGAGCACATCCACACGTTCCCCCTAACTTCAGCTCAAAGGGGTTGGTGCCTGTTCTTTACATCCTGACGGCGCAGCTTCCCTCCCAGCCCATCGCCAAGGCTGGCTAACTTGGCCTGTATCTGATCCAGTGTGAAAGCGATGCCTACCATCTGCTGCCACCACGAGCTTGGCTATTTACACTATGTGGTGCTTCAGCAGCGACCGAGCTCCAGCAGCGGGGGCTCCTGTGGGACACTTTCAGCTGCTCCAGTCCCACCTTCCCTCGGGGTAGGTAACAACAGAGAAGCAGGTTATGTGATGCATACTTGATAGTCGGGTGATTTCCAGCAATATTCATCACTGCACAATAAATGAATGCTATCCTTGAAGTAATATTTGCCCTCCCTGAAGTCTAGAAATAAATATTTGGATGTAACTCTATTCTTCAATACGCACCATGCAATCTGCGTGTAAGCCCCCATCCCTTCATGGGTCACCAATAGTGACACGCAGCCTCCATCACTCCAGCTGCACAGATAGGGCCCTATCCCTTGCAGTGGAGAGGAGTTAGAGAGCGCACCAAGCAACCGCTGGCTAAAATTCCTTCTGGAGGAACCCTGCCCCACCATGGTGTACAAGATAGCAACTGATGTTCGCCTTTCCTACCCTGCAACTGGGTTCGTGAGAGAGGGAGCACAGCCATTGTTGCTATACTTTCAGTCAACCTGCATAAACTGTTGAGTAGTATCATTTGCTGGCCTCATTCCCAGGGTGGCGCAGAGACCAGCTATTGAGTCAGAGCAAATTAAACCAGCATATTTCTGAATATAGCCAAGGGGGGGGTAGGGATGAAATGTGTGTTGCAACAGCGCTGCGCAAAATTATACTTCTTTGTATATCTGATTGGGAACTTAAACTTGGAGAATATGCAGCGATGGCAAAACTAGCAGCATATACAGTATACACAATAGAAGTTTAACTAAATTTAAGCAAGACTGGTTCCCATGCATACAGAACATCAAGCAGCATGGCAACTATGATCACTCACAGACTGGCTCCTAAGGAGGCCTAAACGTCTACAAATATTACAGATTGGCAGATGTATAAAAAGGGGGATCAGAAACCCAATCATTTTTTTCTTTTTTTCTACTTTGTTGGTATTTTAATTCTTGTTAAATTTGCTCCATTATCTATTTTTTCCCTTCATTCATGCGTGTGTGTGTGTGTTTGTGTAGTGTATACACAGATGCACACACCCACAGAGTAACAATACAATGGATACTTTAAGTAATCAGCTCAATGCTTTATCATACAACAAATAATTTGAGGTGAGTTATACTGGTTCATTTCTCAGTCTTATACTCAACTTTGGATGAAAAAGCTGAATAACGTTATGCTTGTAATATTAACATCCTCAGTTGTAATTAATATTGATAGAATACTTCTTTTTCTTTTCTCAATTCTCAGTAAGCTACCTAAATAATAGAATGTCAATTATCTTTAATCGTGTTCCATACGCAACACAGTATGGAACCAATACAATGTATTAAGATTTATAATAGCATAATAAAAAGGAGGGAAAAAACCGAAAACTCTACTTCTTTGTGACATCACAAAGCGAGTACGAAAGGACGGAGCCAGCCGCGTCTACGAGAACCCACCACTTTCTTCAAAAGGATGAAAGTTCGGTAGATGCCGCGACGCCCATAGAGAAGGGGCGATGCTGCTGACGTCAGCCGGACCCTCTTGCCCACCGTTGTACCGTGACGTCACGACACTGACATTTTAGCATCATCGAGGCTAGCTGTACACCCTTCTCTCCTGGAGGCCCGCAGAGCGGAATTCAGTCCTGCAAAAGCGAGAAGCTGGATTGTGAGGCTCGGCCACGCCGCGGGTCTCGTCGGGTCCTGCCCTTGCACTGATTGAGGTCACGGGGCGTGGCGGAGGAGGGGAGATCGCCATGCTGACTGAGGGCGAGGAGGACTTCCAGAGGTTTAAACATGCGGGAAGGCGACCATTTTGGAGAAGGGCAGGGAGCGAGCCGAGGCCTCGCAGCGCCGAGGCGGGGCCGGCGGTCTTCCCGGCGTCCAATCCGGGGAGGAAAACAAAAGCGAGGCGAGCGGGCGCGGCGCGCCGTTGCGCTCCGCTCCGCCGCGCGAGCCGCCTCTCTCCGCCGCTGCCATGGCGCGCCCCGCGAGCCCCCCGCGCCTCGTGCCGCTGCTGCTGCCGCTGCTGCTGCTGGCCAGCGGGGAGCGGCAGGGCGACGCCGCGGCGCCCGGGCGCGCCGCGCTGCTAAGCCCCTTCTTCGGCACCAAGTCCCGCTACGAACAGCTGCACCCGCACCTCCTGCAGGACCCGCTCTCGCTCGGGCCGCCGCTGCCGGGCTTCCCGCTGCCGCCGGCCTCCTGCACGCCGCTGCAACTGAGCGCCGTCGTGCGCCACGGCACGCGCTTCCCCACGCGCCGGCAGGTCGAGAAGCTGGGGCGCCTGCACGGCCTGCTGCGCGGCGGCGGCGGCGAGGGCTGCTGCGCGACGGCGGAGCGCCTGGCGCGCTGGAGCATGTGGTACCCGCCGGACGTGGACGGGGATCTGGCCCCCAAGGGGCAGCGCGACATGAGGATGCTGGCCAGGCGCCTGGCCGCCCGCTTCCCCAGCCTCCTGGCCCCCGGCCGGCGCCTGGCCTTCGCCAGCAGCTCTAAGCACCGGTGCCTGGACAGCAGCGCCGCCTTCCGCAAGGGGCTGCGCGAGGCGCTTTACGGGCCGCGGAGCGACGACGGGAGAAACGGTGAGGTCGCTCCCCTGCCCTCCCCAGACCAGGAAGGAAGGAAGGGAAAGAAAAAAAAAACTTTTCCTCCCCCCCTCAAAATTGCGTATTATTTTAAAAACACTATTCCTCCCCTTTTGAATTGCGCATTATTTCTTAAAACACTTTCCTGCCCCCCTTTAAATTCCATATTATTTTAAAAACTTTCCCTCCCCCCTTTGAATTGCATATTATTTTAAAACACAATCCCTTCCCCTTAAGTTGCATATTTTTCTTAAAACATTTTCCCTCCCCCCTTTAAATTGCCTATTATGTTATGGTCCAACATTGTTTCCAATACAAGTACTTTTTATGCACCTCAGAGCTTTTACTTTCTTTGAAGTTAAGGTTCAGTCCCGGGAGCTATTGGAAAACTCTTATTTTTGGGTCTCCAGTCACAAGGGGCTGGACTACTGCTCCTATGCTCTTTAGTAGGCCTGGCGCAGAGGCTGTGGATAATGGAGCAGACAGAGAAAGGTTATGTTTTAAATTCTCCTTGACCCCTAAAGTCCCTTCATCTGGAAGTAGCTGCATTCAGTAAGCCGGTTTGGATTTGCACTTCATTTGAGCTCCCTCCCTTCCCTGATGGCCTTTGCTAGTGTCATTGCTGTGTGTATGTGGAGAAAAAAGACCAAGGCAGAAATAACTGCACAGCTAATATGGGCAAGATATTAATTCTTGCACACACTTCTCTTCTGACCGTAATTAAAAGCATGGTTACTCCTTGTTTGCAGAGCCCTTTCCATAACATTTCAATTCTGCCTGGATTTAACAGGCAAATCAAAAGACCGGTTGCCAGATCCCATCCTTGCTTGTTGCATCAATGTTTTGATCCTTTCTTAAATTGCCATCGCTTTCCTTTAAGGAAGAAAGAAGGAAGGCATATCTTTCAGCATCTCTTAAATTTATGTGATGAATATGCTATTAACTCAGGGAAGACTAAATTACAGGAATACCTCAGAGATATTGCAGGTTCAGTTCCAAACCACCGTAATTAAGCGAATATCGCAATAAAGTAAGTCACACAAATGTTTTGGTTTCTCAGTGCGTACAAAACAATGCATGTACCTTAATTTTAAAAATTCTTAAGACAGTGAAGTTTGCCACATCGATTGACACTTCTTTTCATGAAAGATTTCTCTGTAACATGCAATGCTATTTGATAAACGCAATATCAGCGAAGTGCAATAAAGCAAAGCGCAATAAAATGAGGTATGCCTTAAGTTCTTTTGTATTTGCTCTGCCTGCAGACTGTACATTGCCTTCTAGCTGCACAATTTAAAAATCTTAATCATTCTAGCACATGCAGACTCCATAATCCAAAGTATTCTATCACTAGAGACATTATTAACATTCCCATTTATAGCTATGTAGTGCTGAGAGAAAAAGCTAGATTAGAGGAAGGTTTGTGTGTATTGACTGTCCTCAGATCCACCTTTGACCTTTGCTTTCCCAACGTTTGTGGTATGATTTCTTGTAAAACAAACAAAACAGAGATCTACAGTGTGGGTTCTAAAATAGCTTCAACATAATGCATTAAACATGCTCCAAATTCCCATTAAAGCTTAGGGGGAGGCAGAAGAGAGAAAATTCTGGTTCCATTCGTTTTGGATCATCAGCCACTCACTATGGCTTTCAACCACCCACAATATTGAATGCAGCCCCCAGCCATCAAAAAGTTGCCCATCCTTTTCTAATGCAGGCCTTCTTGTGTTACATTTCATAGCTTTGGAAGCAGGGGTGATAGTTTTAACAAATGCCATTATGGTATAGTAGTTAAGGTGTTGGACCTGGAGCAGAAAGTCCCAAGATCCAGTCTACCCTCAGTTTTGGAATCTCATGGGTGACTCTGAGCTAGTCATTCTCTTTTGACCCAATGTAAATCCATAGGGTGATTCTTGTGGAGAAAAATAAGAAGTGTTATGTACGATGCCAGAGGCTATAAATCTAATATATAAATAAGAGTAGAGAAGCTGAAATAATAAAACCAAGTTCCATTTTCTTTAATTTCTTGTTTATTTATTCAAGATCAATTTTTGTGTGTGTGCTATGTAAAAAACCATACTTTCTACCTTATTTGACTAAACGAATCACATTTTTTAAATTCACTAAATGCACACAAAAAAAGAGAAAGAATGTATGAAATTATAAAAGAAAAAACTTTTTAAAAAAGTATTTTTGCACTTTGCACTCTGCATTAGCCTTTCAAAGCAGATGCTCTCCATGTAGGGAATTACCTAGCTGTTTGGGAACAGAAAACAAAGGAAAACTGTAGCGGCTTTTGTATATATTCACTCCCTGTTTGTTTTGTCTCTGTTAACAAGACCTAAAGCGGAGAGGATTTTATGAGGCTTGTGTATATTTTCATATATCATTCTTATTACATGTGTGTATTGAATGTCCTATGTAAATAATAATTATAGTAAATGGAAGGTATTTTTGAGTAGGAGTTGAAATAATATTCAGGTGTAGATTGGAAAAAATGCATTTGCGCAAGTCTAATTTTCTTATCCGCTCATAGTATTTCTTTATATTGAAAGTTACAGCCAGCAGGTGGAAAAACTAGCCTGATTCATGTTGGCTAAATGTACTTTTGTTTTATTACTACTTGGAAGTTGTAGAAACATTACAACATATCCAGCACTCCTAATAGTTAGGATCTTGGAATTGTAGACGATCACAAGCTGAATTTGAGTGAGCAGTGTGAGGTGAGTATGATTTCTAAGTCTCAGGAAATAATACCAATATAATCTGCATTGGTTAGAGTTCAGCTTGAGTACTGTGTCCTATTGTCAGTAGCACACTAAAATAAAAATTTAGAGAAATGTAAATAAATATAAAACAGAGCAGTGAGGAAGAATGATCAGGTGACTTGAAACGAAGTCATCTGAAGAGAGAATACAAGTATACTTAAGAAAAGACAAGTGTGGGAAGATACAATAACATTTTTCAAGTTCTGAAGTGCTGTCACTTAGAAGGTGAAGATCTGTTCTCTGTTGCCCCAGAGCACAGTAATGGTCTTAGGTTACAAGAAGACAGGTTTCAGCTGAATATTAAGAGACTTCTCAAAGTAGTTCAACAGTAGAACCAATTTTCTAGAGAGGCGATGTCTCCCTTTCACTAAATGGGTCCAGACAAGGGCAGGGTAATCATCTGTCAGGTATGTTTTGATGTCACTTCCTGTACAGTGCTGGGGGTGGGGCTTATTGGCCTAAATCAGTGTTTTTCAAACTTGGCAAATTTAAGATGTGTGGACTTCAGCTCCTACAATTCCCCGCCAGCATGCTGCCTGGGGAATTTGGGGAATTCAAAGTTGCCAAGTTTGAAAAACACTGGCCTAAATTATCCTTTCCAAGGCTATGATTCTGTGTTTCATGTCCCTGAGTGTTGGAAAGAGATGTATGTACTTAACTTGTACTAAGATTCCAGCATCTTCAAACTACAGTGGCATGTTTTTGACCTGTTTCCTTTGATCTGTTTGGAAAATAAAATGGAAAACTGAATTTTGGGAAATGATGGCAATGCTAACATTTTGAGAGTGGGGATTAAAGAACTACAAAGCTGGGACAATGTATCTCTAAATCGTATATTGTTATTTCAGTACCTGTTTGGTAGGTTACCATATTTCAGGCCAGTCTCCAATTTTGTGCTGTGCTTTGAAGGTACTCAAAAACATCAGTGAAAACATCAGTAAAAATAATTTAATCCCTGCTTTGTTCCCCATGTATTTGTACATGGATAGACCAGGCCAGACTGAGAGATGGCTAACAATACTCTTTTTTTCTCAGCACCAGTGGCTTGATCAAGCAGTAATTAAAATTAATTAATTTAAAATTTATTTAAAATTATTTAAAAGTAATTAGTATATTAAAACCAGTGTTCCTTAATGTCTGTCCCACAGAACACTACTGTTTTGCTAACAACTTGCAGATGAGCTGTGAGTGTGTGTAAGAATAGTTCAACACTATGTATCCATTCTCTCACCAAGATGCTGTTGTGTATATATGGCAGTGCAAATCTTCAGAAAGGGTGTCCTACGGCATCCCAAGCAAGGAAAACACAACACTTATCTTCAACTCCACAAAGCAATATAACTTGAAGCAATATAACTGGCTGCTGTATTATGATTAAAACATATTTTGCACCTGTGCAAAATTTCTTGTCAAGGCATCACAAAGTGTGGAATTGATTATTCTAGTTACCTAACCCTGCCTGAAGCACTGTAGGTCTGTAGGGCACAGCATGGCTACACAGAGGCTACTGAAGAACATTAGCAGTAGAAGTACACCTAGCTCCTGCAGCCAAACCTGACAGACAGCACTAGCAGCTCCATGATCACATCTGCAGCATGGAATCTCCTGGTCTACTGTGCAGTTACCAGGTTTTCCAATCCAATATCACAGCCTGAAACAGCCCTTTTTTGGTCTGGCAGTTGGCTCAAGTTGGACAACACCAAGCTGTTTGGACCTCTGGATAGAAGAGGGGCCAACACCATCACATCCAAGGCCTAGATGCCATGTTAGGGCATTGTTCCAACTCAATCGGTTCTTCAGTGGAGTCTGCCTGGTGCTTGATCAGGTGGGCCCACTGCTGTTGCTGCTTCTGGTAGCATTCTCTGGCCAGTAGCTTGAAGCAGCTGCCTGCGGCTCTCCCCTTTCAAGCCATACAAGGCCAGATATCTGGTCTTTGAGCTGTAGCCGTGGAGTGATGCCTTTTTCTTCTTTTAATGATACAATCACAGGTCTTTCTCATAAAGACAACACTTTATTGTTTGATGTTTCATACCTTGAAAGCAGTTCAGTCAGATTCAATGCAGTGCTTTAGATTTGATTCTGAACACGTGCTTTAGAAGGTATGGGAGCTCCAATGTAGCACCTCTCTGCAGTTCTTTAAGGCAGCTATATCATTTCCCAGAATTGTACGGCTGTGTGTTATAGCTGTCATGTGGTCCTGGAAAAAGATGTGGCTGTTTAAAGCATTGTAGAGAGGTGCTGTGTTCACCCCTGCTTGTTCCAAGACAATTTTTTGGAATCACACATGAAACATTGCATGGCCCGAATGCTTATGCTGATTATAAAAGATACTAGTAATGAAATAGTGAAATTAATGGTACAAAGATTTCATGAATTTTCAGCAAGAACAATAAAAAGGTGTGATATACACACACACACACCCCATACACATACACACGCACACGCACAAGGAAATAAACATGCCAATATATTTTAGCCTTTGTTTAAAATAGTTATAAGATGTAATTGTATAAAATAATTATGAGAGACAGTTCTCCCAAGACTCCATTGTTCTTTTTTTTTAAATGTATTATCTTTATTTTTGTAACAAAACAATCTTTAATCTTAAAAAAAGGAAACCTTAAAAAATTAAAAATACAAACTACTAAGAAGGAAAAGAAAAAAAAACTATATTTTATACTTATCAGTAGTCACTGGTTTGCCAATGAATTCACTGCTGTAATATGAACACTACAAAATATTATTGTAAGATATCACAGAATATCTGCCATATTCACACATATTGCTGTACCCTTTGATTGGTAGAAAATACTGCCTTTTCCAAAATAGATGACATGTTTCTAACAAACACTCCTTGACGTCTGGGATAATTTCACTTTTCCGATTTCTTAATATTCTTTTTGCCACTGTGGAATTTTCCTCATACCACTGCCATCACCTCCCCGCTCAATCCAACTACAATTCCTGATAAACAGTCAAATTCCAAAACTTTGGTATATAATTCAGCATCAACTTTAACACTGAAAGATTTTGAATAGTTGCCAGTTGTAATAGTTGTAACAAATGATCGCTAGCTTCCGGGTCCCCTGGATCTTGCATGGCTCTTGGACAAATTATGGTTTCTTTGTTTTTGCCAGATGCCCTCTGAAGTCCGTGTGCATTCTCTTAATATCGCATATTAAAATGCAATGATATCATTGCACGTAAATAGACATGATATCATACTGTTTGTGTTACTGAAAATTTATTTATTAATATTTAGTGAAATCTTCATCACCAAGAGAAAATATATTTAAATAACTGATTTAATGCAATTCATTCTTTAACATCTGTGCTAGTAACTATAACAGCAATGTGATAAAATAATGATGGTACATGGAATAAAGGAATCACTAATATTACATTTTTTATTTTCAGCCACCATGATGGAAACATTTGAAATTAATGATAAATTGATGAGATTTTTTGATCACTGTGAAAAATTTGTACGAGACATTGAAAACAATGATACGGCATTACATGAGGTCGATGCCTTTAAGGAAGGCCCTGAGATGAAGAAGATAGTGAATAAAACTGCACATACTTTGTGTCTACCATTTAAAGACTTAAATGCAGGTAATGCCCAGTCTTTGAACTCTTGAAGCTTATCTGTGTGTGCTGCCTGTCTTCAGTTATTACGAAGAGCAGATGAACATGAAATGTTAAACATGGTAATATCACTTGAACTTGAACCTCTTCTGTGCCAGCGTATCCCAGTTGTGTGTGTTATGGCTCACGTGATGTTTGCCACCAAGAGTGAAAACTGAAACCTAATTCATGTTTATGTGGTAGCCTGGAGAGAGGAGACAGACGTTTACCATTGAGTCCCATTGGTTGGAAAGGCTTTGTATGATCAAGTGTGGAGTACAGAAAGGAAGTAACCTGTCAGCAATTTTCATGCAAAGCTCAGGTAATACCATCCCCAAACATGTAACTGCTGCAGAACATCCACAGCTAGCAAGCTGAGCGGCTACTAACGAATAATATCCTTGCTGTTGGTCATTCTTTATATTTTATTTTAGTAAGATTTGTGTAAATTATGCTGCAGGTAGTAGGATCAGTGTCTCTTCAAAAACCTTGAGTAGGAGAAAAATATTAAAAATCATCAGAGTTACAGCATGGAGTTTTATAAGCAGTATATCATGAATGGTAAATAATAAGTGCAAAAATAGGGTAAAGGATTCTGTTGTCCTAGTTTGTTTATATATAGCATGCATGCTTATTTTGAATAGCATGTTAGTATCTGCCCACATATGGGAATGTAGAAAAGATAGTATATTAAGTTTCAGGTTGTAGTCCACACCTTGCAGCTTAAATCAAATTAACAAACATTTGAACCAAGCTTGCAAGCATCTGCAGAAGATACGTCCCTATAAAATGTCTATGTTCTTGCTTATACTAATCAAACAAGTTCACTGCAAACACTTAATACCCATCTGCATATCATTTATGAATAATATAGATAAATTTATATTAAACACCTGGGTTTACGCGTCCGTCTCTGTCTGCCACTTCATACTTTATACATCTTGACTCCTGACTGTAAATTGTAGATACAAAAGCTGTCGATAAATCAGCAAACTCTGTATGGCGCTATACAGTGGTACCTCGGGTCACGAACGCTTCTGTTCCCGACCAATTCGGGTCACGAACAGCACCATTCGCAAAATTTTGCTTCCATTCGCGAACGCCGGATCGGGTGATGAACAGGATCCGCGGCCATTTTCCCTGCCGTGACACATGGTCGGGGCTTCCTGCAGGGAGGGGGACTCTCCCTCCAAGCAATAACCGCTTCCCCACCCGCCTTCCTGTCCTCCATGCCAGAAGTCGCCTCGAGCAAGGTTAGTGTTCTCTCTCTTTGTACTGTACTTTGTGTCATATTTTTGTGGTTTAAAAAAAAAAAACATATGGTTCAGAACGGATTAACCGTATTTACATTGAACCTTATGGGAAACTTTGATTCGGGTTGCGACCAATTCGGGTCGCGACCAGAGTCATGGAACAAATTAAGTTCGTGAACCGAGGTACCACTGTATATTCACCAATGGAATTGCAAGTTGTCTGGGAAAAGAGGGAACAACTTGGATTTTGGTTCTCTATGTTTTACCGCATTGTTTCCCTGTACACAGTGTTCGATTCCTGGATTATTGTTTCTGTTTCATTTTTTCTTCTCTGATACGGTAGTATTGTAAATAAATGTTTTGCCCGTTTTTGAAGTGGTCTTTTTATCTTTCCATCTCTGAATGAGTATTTTAACAACTGAATTAGTTTATTACTATCCTGTTAGTCAGCTGTTCCTTTTTTCCCCTTCAGATTTGGTTCAAGTGGCATTTTTTACTTGCTCATTTGGGCTAAGTATAAAAAACATTAGCTCCCCCTGGTGTTCGCTGTTCAACAAAGAAGATGCCAAGGTAAGCATTGAATATTACTGTATCCCTAAGTCATTTATTGTGAAATACCAGAGTATCACATCTAAACTGGCATTTTTAATGCAACAGAATGTTTAATATTTATTTCTAGGTACTTGAGTATCTGAATGATCTCAAACAGTATTGGAAGAGAGCCTATGGATATAATATTAACAGTCGGTCCAGCTGCATACTTTTCCAAGATATTTTCAAACATTTGGACCAGGCAGTTACAGAGAGCAAAAGGTATTTTTGAAGGGCAGGGGAACACTGCTTTGGGACTGATAATTGACAATCATAGATTGGCTGATTGATACTTGATAGTAATAAATTGGCTCTGACCACTTGAATGTGTTTGTATCTAGTATTTGTATCCAACGTTTTAAGCATTTTAATGTTTTTAAAAACAAACGTAAGTCTGAAATATTTTTTGCTGAATAAGCCATAATCTAAGATATAGGAATTTTTTAATATATTGAGGTTAGAACAGTTTCCCATTGTTTAGACAAATTGGGGATCTCCAATTCTTTATTCAGTCTCCAAAATGCACATATCAAGTTGATTGATCAATAATAGGTATTTATAAAGACTAATCATGAGTGTATTTGTCTCATGGTATTTAGTGATCACTCCTAATAAATTGGTTGTCTCTGAAGGTAAAAATGCCACTGGTCCAAATCAAGGACTAAATATTCTAGTTGTAAATACTGCCGGTGTATGGCTTCTTTTTTACACAATAACTTCTTATTTTCAGGCTCAGATACTAATAAATATGTTGGTCACAAAGAAAGTTCTACTTTGGATTCCTAAGTTTTGCCTAGTTGCTTTGCTGTTTAATTAACCAGCACGTAATGTTCATGTCAATGAGCATTAACTTACATGTCTAGCTCAAGTATTATTTGGTATATTTAAAATTCCTGTATTCTTGCATGAACACCCTCTGGAAATAATACTGTTTAGTGGTCTAAAACTGAAACTGCATATTACAGCCAATAGTTGTTATGATTGATAGATCGATTAATGGATGGATGGGTGGATGGATGGATGGATCAATCTTACTTTGTGCTAGTCATCTCTTCAGTAGGGACTTAATCCTAAATAAACAGAGATCAGTAAAACAAGGATCTTCAGTCATTGGACTATATAAAATACAGCAGATATAATTTAGAAGTATTTACAATTAATTACATTTTTAGTACATGAAATGGAGATTTTTTTAAAAATTACCTTTTATTTTTAATTTAATGTATGTTACCAGAACAGAAGTCTTTGAAATGGGTATTATGATCTAAAATAAACATAAATTATCCTGATTATGGAATAATTCAGAATTGATTGATTGAGAAACTATGGAGATAAGGTCCATGTGTTGCTATAGGTATAGGATAATTGTTGCCCAAAAGGATAATTTCTTCCTCTGTGGAAATGCATCTTATAAAAGACAAGTTGCAGTAATGCTGGTGTTTTATATAGATGCCAGTATAAGAGCTATTCATCCTTTTTATGAACCAGTAAGGTGCAGGAGGTTGCTGATGACTCAAGATCGTAACCAGCATTGATGATCTTAGTATTAGGGACAAGTGTCCCCCAAATATACTTTATATGACAGACTTCTTATGTCAAAAGTGGAATTTGCTGTGACATACATCATTTATTTTAAAAAGTAAATTCAATCTTATCTAGCAATTACATTACTTTTTAGTTTTCTGTCTTAAGATATCAACAGCAGCAATATAGAAGTATTTGCACTGGTCAACTTCTGCTGTAAAATAGATATATTTCTAGTCTGTCTTCTAAAAGCAGAATAGAAAAAGTGTCTCCTTTGCAAATGCTTCCTACATAAAGGTATGTGACCTGTATGCCTGTTACATGTTTTCTAATTTGATGTCTAACCTGTGGATGAGAACATTACACTATCCTGGATTGTGGTAGACCATTAGCATTGGTCTTGAATTATCTGTGGGGAGGCTTACTTTCTTCCGCAGTTAGAGTTCCAGCCCTGTCTATACTTGCAGGCTCTGACTTCACCTTTGGTTCTTTGTTATAGTCCATATGGACAACCCATGCATGGTGTGTATTTCTCAGGAGCTTCCTATACTGCCTAGCAGATAGCCGTGATTTTGCTGATACAGAATCTTTAAGCCTGACTGCAAAGTAGGTACTGTGATAAAATGATTGTGGGAATAGGGCTTTTTACATGTCAGTTGGGTTGCTCACAACTTCTCAAACAACTGTCCTCATCTTGATTATGGATAAAGAGTGGAGGCCAGGGCTAGAAGCAGCACTGGTACTGGCTGTTTCCATTTTGACCCTGGATTCTGACAAATACCAGCTGTAGTCACACCCATTGCAATGTAGCCCTTGATTCATTGCTCATGAGACCTTCTATTCATGGCCATGTGCATCTCTGATTTAAAAAGATTACCTGCCTTAGTACTGTAAATCCAACAAACATTTAAATTTAATCTTGCTCACTATATAATAATGAGGATAAATTTTACCCATCATTTAACCTGGGCACAACTATTTTCAACAGTTACAAAATATTGCACATCTTCCATTGTCTCTCTTATAGGTATTGTATACAAATTAGCTCCATTGTATATGTGGTCCAATACCTTTGAAGCTCTCACAACACAATCAAGTAGAGTTTGCTCAGACATGCAGTGTGAAAGGAAGGATATACAGCAAAGCACATTTCTGTTTCTAAGATACTCTCTGAAGAATAGTGAGCCAAAAGATTTCAGAAGCTGGGCTTAGGTGGCTAAATTTGTCATGATTCACAGTAGATAGTTTGTGTTAAATCTTGGTAATCATAGAATCTACATATACAGCCATATGCTTTCAGAAAGCCATGGAATGAAGGTGAGAATTTGTATCTTGAGAGAAGAAAACTAACATGCTCCCAGCCTATTAATTACAATTAGGAATGCTATATTTGTTTTGGCCTCAGTTTATACCAAAAGCATTTAAGGCTAGAGCTACACACAGGAGTCGTTACAGTACTCTCCCATGGCTATTTTGGTTTTAATGAGACTTGCAACACATGGTGTTCTGTCTCCTAACACTTGATGGCGGTGTAAATACAAGATGTTAGCATACAGTTTCATAATAATGTATTAGGTTATGTAATTCAGAGTGTCCAGTTCTTTATATTTCTGAATAAATATAAACCTGGCATAGGAAAGGGTTAGGTAATTTTGGCCTTTTACATAAAGTAGGCTGAAGCACAGCTGGGTTGAGTAAATTAGTTACTCAGCCCAATCTTCCTCATCAAGTCTATGCTATTGTGGGAATAAAATGAAGGGACATCCCCATGCCTTGAGCTCTTGGAGAAAAGGCAGGATATCAGTTTAACAAAGAAATAAGTAAATAAAATGTTGTAATAATTGTTGAAGCATAGTCACACTTACCTGAAGAACTACTGAGCATTGTTGCACAGGATTAGAATCCACCCGTCTATTTGGCAGGAACTACATGAAGGATTTTGGTGCCATTTGAACTGCATTTTACACAAAATAGAAACTAAGCCAGATGATTGAAGTATAATTCAGGCTCGTAGTGTAAGTTGCTCTCTACTGTAACCCAAGAGGTCTATATTGGTAGACTTAGTAGTATTTGCAGAGGAGGAAGAGGCTTTACTTAGTGTACTTTGAATTGTTGACTTAAAACAACTAGATACTGCTACTGTAGCAGATCTAGGGGGCTCTGGGCGAACTGGGAGCTCTGTAAGTACTCCACTGTTAAAGCCACTGACCTCGTCTGACCAGACGAGATGGATGAGGTTAATGTGGAGGAGTTAGACATTTTGTTGTCTCCAATCAGCTGGTTGAGCTGGAAGATCCTTAGCACAGCCAAAGAATGTGGAAGCATATTTTTACCAGTTAGATCTGAGATTCAGGCACGGGGCCAAAAGGCCTTGGGAGAACTACAACCAATTAAGATAAATTTGGTAGGGAAAGACAGACGCTTCATGGATCTTCTGCTTTGTTTTGTTTTTTTCCCCCAGTACTGCTTTGCTTAGTGGTGTAGCTTTTGCTCCCATTTTCTGCCCCTGTAACTCTTTATTTCTTTGCCCAGCCTGTTTACAAGTTAATGATTTCTGGTTTTTGTATGCAGATTTCAACCTTATGTAACTTTGTGTAGTTAGCCTTTTTCTTGCATTCTGCCTTTGTTGCCTTTCTTAAAATACAGATTCTTTATTCTTACACTCCAAAACCACCTGGGCCTGATAAACTTGGTTAAAAGGAAAAACTGGAGCCTTTTATTTAAAAGCTTCATCTTGGGGAGGGCACAGAAGAATGAAAAACATTCTGCTGTTTTTTCCCAGTTTGTAAATAGTGTCTAGCTGTTAGTTTTTGTATTATGTCTGAGATACGCTATAGGTAATCCTTACTTAATGATGGTAACTGGGACCAAAATTTCCGTCGCTGAGTGATCCAGTTGTAAACTGCAATGTCACGTGACTGCATCGCTTAGCAACAGCAATCCTGGCAGTCCCCATTGCCATTATTAAGTGAGGATTGTGGGTCATTAAGCAAGGACCTCATGTGACCAAAACTAGCGACTTCCTGCCAGCTTCCAACAAGCAAAGTCAGTGGGGAAGCCAGCAGGAAGTTGCAAGTCCTAGATGGCTCACAAGCAGGCTGGCAGGTGGGTGAATTCTACGGAGTGCAGCCAGGCCAAGGCACTGCAGCACCACACAAATACAGGCGGGGAGTGGGTGCTGTGTGTGAGAAAGGGCCGTGTGTGCTACAGAGTGCGGGCAGGGGATTTTGTATTCCATAGCAGGCTTCTTGGGATAAAAAGCAGCAGAAGTGACTTACGGGAATGACTTGCAACCTTCCCGGCCAGCTTCTCCATTGACTTTGCTTGTGGGAAGCCGGCAGGGAAGGTCTCGAATGGCGATCACGTGACTGTGGGACACTGCAACCATCATAAGCATGAGCTGGTTGCCAAGCGCCCAGTTCATGATCATGTGACCATGGGGATGGTGTGACGGCCGGAACTTCAAGGACTGGTCATAAGTACCACTCATTCAGCTCTGTCACAACTTTGAACAGTCATTGAACAAGTGGTTGTTAACCAAGGACTACCCGTAAAATAGTTTTATAGACATGAGATTTAGTAGCAAATACAGAGTTTGTACATAGGCTTTTCCAAACACAAGGGCAGCATGAAGATCTCAGAACAGATATGGCTAGGAATACTATTGGATTTTTCTTTTTCCTTATAGTGTTGTTACTTTCCATTGTCTCCAATGGAATGCAGGAAAATATGGCCATTGTCCCAAAAGATTAATAATGACAACAAGAACAATAGAGTTCAGTAACATCCATGTTTGTGCTTTTGAAGCATACTAGATTATGTGTAACTTTTTTATGATGAGGGCTACACTTCAAAAGGAAGGCAGAGCCAGACAAAAATTAAATTGGATTTAATTTAGTTTATGTTAATTTAGTATAGTTACATTCTATGTACTGAATAATTAAATTTCGTTATCTGTCACAGTAAAACTTACAGTTGGGCAGCATCTGTCGGACAGGTCCTAGAGATTACTCCCAAGGCTTTGGAAACAGGTTGAGGAAGCTTGTGCTCCCCGATCTATAATGTGGAAGAAAAAGACATTCTCACTTACCAGTTACCATTTACGTACATAGAGTAATATAGAAATACCAAAATGGCAAATTGTCTAAAAAAAAAGAGTAGAACAAAAAATCGTTTAAGACAACTCTTATTCCTGGTAGCTCTGCAGGCTCACCAAAAAAAAAAAAAGGTCCAACCTAATCATGAGAAGCCATCAGTTTGTTAGCTCAAATTGCATATCTCTATCCAGACCACCAACTTTCTTTCCAGGTCCCTCAAGTTCAGGTACACATTCTCTGGCTCCCTGGAAGCAACTCCTTCTATCCGTATGGAATTTCCAGCTGCCAGTTGTCCTCAGGTAATGGTCAAAGAAAAAGTTAAAGTTAAAACTCTGTGTTGGTTGATTAGATAGTTTTGCTTAATGTGCTTTTAATGTGTTCTGTTACACAACAAGTTACTAGATCCAGGGAAAATTCTTGTCAAGTGTTCCTGAGTTCTTGGGAAAGACATCTTTTTTGAAAACCAATCAAGGTTTGCTATCCTTTGTGGGTGGGACCCTTACGTTGCTATGATGCAAACAGGATTGTCAAACATCACCTTTTGCCTTAATAAAATAAAAAGAACATAAATGTATTTCTACTGACAGCTTAGTACAGAGAAAGCTATTGCCAAATATTTGCCTTTCTAGAATAAGTTACATCTATTTCTGATCATATGTTCAAGAACCTGTGCTAATTTATATTACTTCAGGAAGCTACTTAGTTGTATCCCTGCTGCATATGACTGGTCAGTGTTCTAGTAAATCCTAAATCCTCTTAGTCATCATCATTATGAGAATTATATTAGAGTTGTGAGGAATGATGTTTTCATTTGAAAACTAAATACTCTAATATTGGTTTTATTACAAAAACCTGTGAATGAATTTGGCTGGGTACAAAATTGTACTGTGCCATATTTGTTTAGTCATTGATTATTACATAAAACACAGTTGGCTTATTCATATAGCATGTTAAGCCAAAAGTAATAAACCTCATTATGGCTTAGTGCAATAATTGTAAGTCCCTCAGGTACAGCTCCAACCTTCATTCCCTTTTAGAAAAACGTATCGTGACTAAACTGCTAGCCTGGTGATTTTATATCAAAATGCACTACTTTAAAAATCAGTAAGGTTGTGTAATGAGATTGTAAAGTATTATACTACAAATGTGGCAGATCAAACAGCTGCACTTTGTTGCCTTTTTGATGTTACAGATTAACTGGTATAACCAAAAGCATTCCTTATCCATTTTAAACTATGGCCTTGTTACCCCAGAGCGATAAATCTGCAGGAGATCCTGGCTTGCTGTGAACAGGTTGCACAATTGTGTGCATAGCCTCTTTGCTCCCACTTGAATCTTCCCACTAATATGAGTAGCTAAACAGACCAGAAATAGAAGAGAATATAAGTAGCTCAGAGTTGAACTGTGGAGTCATTGGCACTCTCTGAGCTTGGTTGTTTGCTTGCAGACGTTTCATTACCCAACTAGGTAACATCGGCAATGCTAGCAAGTGTGGGGTTTGCTCACTAGCACTGATGATGTTACTTAGTCAGGTAATGAAATGTCTGCAAGCAAACAACCAAGTTCAGGGACCACAAAGGACTCCACAGACCAGAAATAGTTCGTTTTAATGTATCATCTGAATTGGATAATTTAGCAGATCAATCCCAAGTAAGACAGGGTCCAAAAACTAGGGTTTCTTGGTTTACCATCCTGGTTTGTGTGGGAACAGTAAGCTATGACTTGATAATAAGCTATGTCTTGATAACACATTAAGCCAGACTTCCTTACCTTCAGTTCCCATCATCTTTCAGTCAGTATGGCCTTGGGCTACTTGCTTGGATGAAGAGAGTCATAGTCTCTCTACCACATCTACAGAGTACCAGGATAGGAAGGATTATTTTAAGTCCAGTTTCTTATTTGTCTTCCACTATAAAATACAGTCTCAGTTATCTGTACATGTATAACATATCTATATTGTTACAGTGTTCAAAGACTTTAAACCAGGTACTAATGCACATATTGCATTAGGCTGTTAAAAAGTCACTTTGGGATGTGGCTTATCCATATACTGTACTTAGAAACCCCCAGAATGTAAAATGGGCTCTATCTATAGTACTGTGCAAAAGTTTTAGGCAGGTGTGAAAAAAATGCTGTAAAGTAAGAATGCTTTCAAAAATATATATGTTTATGTTTATCAATTTACAAAATCCAAAGTGAGCGAACAGAAGAAAAATCTAAATCACATCAATATTTGGCTTCAAGCCAGCATCAATTCTTACACTTGTACACTTTGTACACTTCTGCAAATGGAGTTGGAGATTTGGTCAGGATCAATGGTGTCCTCAATGCTTAGAAATACAGGCAGATATTTATCCATCATGCCATACCATCAGGGAGGCATGTGATTAGCCCCAAATTTATTCTGCAGCAGGACAACGACCCCAAACATACAGCCAATGTCACTAAGAACTATCTTCAGCATAAAGAAGAACAAGGAGTCTTGGAAGTGATGGTTTTGCCCCCACAGAGCCCTGATCTCAACATCATCGAGTCTGTCTGGGATTACATGAAGAGACAGAAGGATTTGAGGCAGCCTACATCCACAGGAGATCTGTGGTTAGTTCTCCAAGATGTTTGGAACAACCTACCTGCCGAGTTCCTTCAAAAACTCTGTGCAAGTGTACCTAGAAGAATTGATGCTGTTTTGAAGGCAAAGGGTGGTCACACCAAATACTGATTTGATTTGGGTTTTTCTTCTGTTTGCTCACTTTCCATTTTGTAAATTGATAAACATAAACAATTACAATATATATTTTTGAAAGCATTCTTACTTTACAGCATTTTTTCACACCTGCCTAAAACTTTTGCACAGTACTGTATAGGCTTTTAATCGTAGCAATGAACTACAGATTGGAAAATATGCTTATAATAATGCAAGACTTCACTTAACCATGTGCCTTGCTATTTTATAGTATACTATCACTATAATGCTTTACAGTATACAGACTTTGTATCATCTGCTTTGCACTGCATCCTTGTCTTAATGCCTTACAAAATTCCAAAGGTTGTATCAAGAGCTTATTTATAATCTTATAGAAGGGTAGGGAGAGAAGTGAGCAAATGCATTTTTAGTTCAGCTAAATATGGGAGACCCCTAGAAAAAGTGGATATTGAAAAGGATTTAAAGGAAAGAGAACATTGTACATATTCAGAGAGGCAGTTTGAGATACAGCAAGGGAGAATGGGTCTAATAATGTAATGGAGCAGATCTTTGGAAATTAGAAGTAGATAAAGGGAAGTCACCGGCAAGAGATTGTTGTGAGCCCCCTGCAGTCATTGTATGAGATAGGCGGCCACATAGGTCCTGTAAGTAAGTAAATAAATAAATAAAAAGATGAAAAGAAAAGTACGACTGCAGGCAGTTTTTGAAGTAAGGACAAGCTGTGTCTGCAGATATTATCAGCCCTTTACAGATATAAATATATAGAGAGAGAGCCAGTTTGGTCTAGTGGTTAAGGCCCCAGGCTAGAAAACAGGAGACAGTGAGTTCTAGTCCTATCTTAGGCATGAAATCCGGCTGGGTGACTTGGGGCCAGTCACTCTGTCTCAGCCCAACTCACCTCACAGGGTTGTTGCTATGGGGAAAATAGGAGGCAGGAGAATTAGGTATGTTTGCTGCCTTGAGTTGAGCAAAATGTACATTTATAAAGGTGGGATAAAGTAATAACAACCACCACCTCTGGAGCACCACTTGAACACTATCGGCATTGACAAAATCACCACCAGTCAATTACAAAAGGCAGCTTTACATGCGATGATGCCTTTAACACCATCAAACAACATCTGCCTATCTCAGGTCCGTGGGAAGGACTCGATAGGTGGATAAAAATGCCAAATCCAGTCTAAATACCTGGTTGACAACCAATAACAATAATGGAAAAAAATGTGGGCATCCCATGGTCAGAGAAAAGGGAATTAGGAATAATTCCCTCAATAGATTTCTGGACAGAGGTAAGAAGACCACCCTGTGGAAAATAAGGGTACAGTACAGGTGGGGGATTGTGCAAATACATAGCAGAGTTTTAGCCACGGCGGATGGATTTTCCTGATGTGGCATTAGAAGCAGAGCATGACTGAGCAGCTGTGAATATTGGGATAGCAAGGGGAAAAACAGAATCATAGTGTGTGCTGGTTACTGCCTTGGCTGTGGGAGGCAGTGTCTCCCGATGAAATGGCCAGGCGCTCTGCAACGCCTCTCAGGGAAATTGGCCTCTGGAGTCTGCTAGAGGTTTTTTGTCATTGTTGTTTTTAAGGTACTTTTGTTATGGTTCTAAAAATTAGCCCCATTTGAGGAACTGACCATCATTTGAATGTATGTATGTGAGGAAATCGTGAGTTTTTCCAACTAAACTGCTTGCCTTAGTTTCAAATCACCACAATTAAAATCTGTTTTCTACTAGCATCTTTGACTGCACTACCTAGTACCAACATGGTAATTTCATGGTAATCTGAACTTGGATAAATTTGAATAATCATTTCTTGCTTGACTTTTTAACTTTCCAGGTCAAAACCTATTTCTTCGCCAGTGATTATCCAGTTTGGGCACGCAGAGACTCTTCAGCCACTTCTTACACTCATGGGCTATTTTAAAGATAAGGTGCCTCTTAACGCCAGCAACTATTCCAGTCACTTGAATCGCAAGTTCCGTACTGGTCGTATCGTCCCTTATGCTGCCAACTTGTTATTTGTGCTTTATCACTGTGATCAAGCTAGATCTCCCGAGGAAGAGTACAAGGTTCAGATCCTTCTCAACGAGAAGCTCCTGCCCTTTACATACTCAGGGAAAACCGTTTCTTTGTACGCCAAACTGAAAAACCATTATAAAGATTTCATTCAGAATTGTGAGTTTGCTGAAGTGTGCAGTATCTCAAAAAATGGTACTAGCATTAATTCATTATAAAAGGACATCGTAAAAAAGATCATCGATGTTTTTGCATATGCATGTTTTTGGCCAATTGTATTGTTTTTGGTTTTGCTATTAATTAGAATGGCGTACTGCTGACACCACAGTGTTTTTAAAAAAACTTCTTAAATGTATGCTTGCAATTTTAAAAAACAGCATCAAACCTGGAGCCTGAAGGAAGGCATACAGAATATTTCTAAAGCTTCAGACAAACTGATGGAGTTGCTCTATTTCTGAAAAGGAACTCTCTCTCCCTTTCCTGAATCATGAATGATTGAAAAGTAAGGATATGCTGTTCAACATGCAGCTTACTCCATAGTACTGACTGTTGTCTACTGTGAACAATTTTAGAGTTACTGAAGATGAAAAATGGTTGCTGGAATGCTAACTTGTAAAAAAGGTGGATTTCAACAAATATTTCTTACTTTAGATTCCAAGGGACTTTTAGATATTCCTGTTAAACTCAGGAGGCTTTTGAAGCCATGTGAATTGCCTAAATATTTATTTCTCTGTAGACCACTTCAGAGGTTTAGCATATACTTGGACAACACAGCAGTAACTGGTCCATCTTTGATGCAGTCATTTATTTTTAAGTCACTTTTGGTAGACTTTGTCCAGTAATAATGTTGTTCATCTTCTAGGACCAGAAAAAGAAGACTTGTGAATTTGTCATTTGGACAAAACCCATTCCTGTTTCAGTATTTAACTATTCCAATTGCTTTCTTCAATATTAATATTGAAGGTGAAGAATTAGTGGATTTTGTTCAGGATCCAAAAAGATAAAGTCATTCTGTACAGCAGGAGATCTTTTAGAAATCTGAAAAATGGCCTGAAATTTATCTGTTTTGTGTGTGAAAAAGAGGAGCTTGAACAGTGGGAATGGGAGTGTGAGATCTTTGGGAGGGAAACCTCTACAGTTCTGACTCTGAAACACCACTCCAAACCCCAAATCCAACATCACACTGCTGAAATAAAGGCCATTTTACTGCTGTATCTTTGTAGTTCAACCTCATAATGTTAGGGGTCCAAATATGGGTTATTGGGACTGCCTGCAGTCCAAGGGCTGCTAGTTGCCAACTCCTGCTCAAGACAGTAGGATATACTGTATGTTATAAAGACAACACATGGTGCTTTTGGGAGAATTCTCATTAATCTTTAAAGGATATATTTTGAGTGAGGTGATTTGTAAACTGCGTTAGGAGATTTTTTTTGTCTATTAGAAAAAGGATAGTGCATTGAAGTTTTAATTTAATATTTAAAACAACAATATAAACACTGTTTTAGTCAATCTCGCCTTTTTTGTTATGTTTCTATATAGATATTTGGTTTTTTGAGCAATTCATTGAAACTGGGTTGGTTTCATCAAGGAAATATTTTAGATTCTTTCTTTTGAAGAAATCATTTGTGAACAAGAGGTGCTACCTTAAAATCACAAGTTTAAGAGACACAGCTAAGAATATAAGATCAGATATCCAAAGCAAGGGGTTTCATTCTTAGGCAGAAAGCAGGTTAGAATTAACTTAGCTTATATGTCTTATAAAAGCAATTTGAATTAAATGTACTAAATTAGAAAATGCCTTACAATAGACTTTGAAGAAAGGGATTTTTAAACTTGTTTTTAGGTGTAAAGGTTCTTAATGAAAGTAATGAAATGAACAGGTCTATAATGATGGCTCTATCAAGATGGAAGGAAAGAGAAGAAGAGGGTGATCGGCAGCAAGGTAGATAGACTCAGAGTGGCGATGGGTGCACCATTGAAAGACCTGAAGGACCATGTTGGAGACTGATCATCATGGAGAAAATTTATCTATGTGGTCGCTAAGAGTTGACACCATCTTGAAGGAACATGGTCAATTCATCAAGAAAAGAAGTCTGTTTTAGAATAATATTGATCATTAAACCTACTAGAACAATTAAATCCATTCTTACAGACACAATACATACTCGTAGCTGCTCTCATTTTAGAATATTTCATTCCTTTTGTGGCCTTCCGTTAAGCAGAATATGGCATGTATGGTGAATAAGTTACTGAATTTACATCAGATAAGGCTGTAACAGGTGTGTAGTTCTCTGCTTGCAGTTCAGCTTTTTCTTTTGCAAATCCTTGTTAAATAGATAAGTCGTTTTATGACTTCAGTCCACTGTTGTTTGATATTATGGTCTTTTATATTAGGGTTTAACCAAGGAAGGGAAATCTTGTGACGGATCACAAAGTTCAAATATAACTAACCTTGTGAAGCAGTCAGTTATGTAAGTCAAATTCAAACACATTTAATGACCATTCTCTGCTTGACCTACTTTGTGTGGGGAGTTGGATGCAGACTAAAGGTGAAGATGAATATCAGGGCACACATTTGCAATAAAAAGGTATAGGGTGGGCAGATAGTAGATTTCATGCAGGGAGGAGGACACGAATCTATTTTGCGGGGGGGGCAGCTGCTTTTCCTCTAACAATACATCAAATGAAAATAAGCTCAGTTGAGGAAAATTATTGATGAGAGAGAAAGAGCTTCCTTTTGTGTTTGAAGTTGCATTTTGTTCTTTCTCTCCTTATTCCTCTTCGGTGGCAATTTTACCCCTGCTGAATTTGCAGTGTTATGTAGATAAAACAAGCCTTGATGGAAAGTACGTAAAAAATTATGTCTAGAATTACTCCATTTATAGTGCTTAGCAAAGGCATTGTGCCACATTGTTTCTGTTTTATAAATAATCCATTAGGGACAGGAGAAAGGAACAGAGTAACACCTGAAATGTTTACTGCCTAACATTTAAATGGTATTTGTTTGAATCAAGAGTGGGCCTGCAAAAAGGAGATTCGACCTGGTGTAATGTTTGCAGCATGAAGCGATTCTCTCTTCATTCTCTAAATGTAGAACCTATTAGCATTGCTTTAAACAAGTTTAGATGGGCCCAGGTTTTTTCTGAAATGTTATTGAAACTCTTTTTCCCATAATTAAAAACAGCATGCTCCTGTCAAAGTGAAATCCCATTGGTACAGATGGAATTGTTATGAAAGCATATTTCATCAGTTTCACTTAAAAGCAAAATTTAGAGACCATCATATCCATTTAATCTTTGTGACAACATGTTATATAACAGGTACTTTTCATCATTATGAAAATATGTGGCTAAGTAAGATTGATTATACTGTTGGAAGCCCTGAAGGGCCAGATTGGGGACAGATCAACCTGGAGAAGGTCTATCTGTGCAGTCACGAAGAGCCAACACTGACTTGATGACACATAAATAAATGTTGATCATATGAGTTAACTTCTCTATAAAAATGGATTATGTGTTTGAAACAAGGAAGAGCTGTGAAGATCTGATTCAAATGACAACAAACCACAAAGGATGGCTGGAGAATCTCCTTGAGCAAGAGAAGCAATTCTGTAGCAGGAAAAATCTTTGGTCCCAGCTGGCCTTCATGTTCTGTGGAAATTCAAAGTGGAGACATAAAAGCAATAAACACATATTTGAATGAAAAAGTAGCTAATGAGGACCTATGAGAAGGTGTAAACGTAGGTCCCAGCTTCTTTCAAAGTAATATTCCCAATATAGATGGAGAAGATAATGGCCAAATTTTGCACCTGAGCCATCAAGTTAGCAATCTGAAGAAATAAATATGAACTGTGGCCAATACTACGTTCATTGCTATTGCTGCATCTTTCTCCAACCTAATCATTAAAACTAGAAGCGGGTGGCTGCTTCCAGATATTAAAGATAAACTGGGTTATGTGATGTGTGCTTAGTTAATATATGTATAGAAGGTGGGGAAATGTATTTTGTAGACTCAGATTTTAAATTATGTCCTTTTGTAATGTGGGGCCAATACTTCTAACCCTGAACTTTAAACTGGCATACCTGGATCGGGAGCATCAGCAGAATTCATATTAGTCAGCAGTCACAGTGTTTCATATGCTCAGAGACAATAGATGAATATCTCAGGGCTGTCACTAGGAGTCAAGCTCTACTTAGTTTAGGGGAAAAGACAAGAGGCTGAAAGGTAAGGATGTTCTATACGTTCTAGGAGAAGGTACAATGTGCTCACAGAAATGCTTCCTACTTTTTAAAAAATTATTTGCTTCTATTCATATATCACTATATCTGTAATGAGTCTCATTTCTCACTGTCATTATTGTTACGCTTCAGATATGCTTTGTCTAGTAAATGTTCTGCTTAATCTTTGGGAAGACTTCTTCCCTCCTTGAGTATGAGATTTTTTTTTTCCAGGTTGGACTTAGAATGCAGCACTCGGTGCATTCCATAAATGTATTCAGAATTCAGTTCCATTTACTCAACAGGACTTGCACTTTTGTACATGTTCTTAGGCTAGCAACCTGATTATTGAAATGGATCAACTAATGGACCCTATGCATTAATGGGGGGGGAAATCTGTTTTTTTCAGTATTTTTCAAACTTGGCAACTTTCAGATGTGTGGACTTCAACACCCAGAATTCCCCAGGCAGCATGGGGGAGTTGAAGTCCACACATCTGAAAGTTGCCAAGTTTGAAAAACCCTGGTATAAATGATTGTGAGCAGAGAAATATAGAAGTTATTTCCCTGGCTTGCAGCTTGGAAACCTGGGCCCTTTCAATGTTGTTGGGTAGTTCTGCTTATCTCTGGCATTAATTTGCCTCCCTGCAACCGGTGAGAGCTGGAATTTAAGCATCTCTTAAGCTTCACAAGTTCCTCTCTTCTGGAAGCTGCTGATGTTGGAAAGGCACCGAAGCCACTTAACCCAGACTTGTGATGTTCTCCCCCCCACCACCACCTTTAGTTGCTAAGCAGAAAGCAGCATGGGTTTGTTTCTCCTAATAAAAAGTCTTCAATCATTCCATCCCTTCTTATTTACCTGCTGCTGTTTCCTTATTAATGGGAAAAAAATCTGCAGAGATCTTTAGCATTAGGACTAATGGTATAGACCTGTGTTTGTGAAGCATGAAGCTTTTCTTTTATATATATACTCACTTTCCTCAGCCTTTGTTTTAGATTTTTAGATTTTTTTTATCCCGCCTTTATTATTTTTGTAAGTAACTCAAGGTGGCGAATATACCTAATAATCCTTCCTCCTCCTATTTTCCCCATAGCAACAACCCTGTGAGGCGAGTTGGGCTGAGAGAGAGGAACTGGCCCAAAGTCACCCAACCAGCTTTCATGCCTAAGGTGGGACTAGAACTCACCGTCTCCTGCGTTCTAGCCTGGTGCCTTCACCACTAGACCAAACTATATTAATAAACATTACTATATCTCTCTTGAGTTGTCAAGCCTGCTGAAGAGAACGCTTGCATACTTGCCATTTGAAGAAGGGCATTGTACATATACATATCTCGGAAGAGCTTTATTATACGATATGCATCTAGGGACAAAAGAAGAGGAAACAAGGAACAAAAATGTTGAAAACAAAAATAGCCCCAGAGCAGTAATAATGTTGACATGATTCAAACGTTTATTTTCTTTCCAAGCAAGGAAGGAACGGACAGACAGCTGGTGACTTCGTAGTTATGCCTGCTAATGCTTAAGATACTGGCTTAGCAGGTTTTGGTGGGTGGGGTACTGTTCTATAATCTCTAATTTAGATAAAGATGAAATCAAATCTCCCGAGTTAAGTTTGAGTTCTGGTGATTCTTCCTCTGTGCCCACCCACCCACCCAATATGGAATGCTTCGTGAATGTGTGTCATCCTTGCACAGATACATCCCTATTGTTTTCTTGGCAGCAATGTGGGAGTTGTCATTGGTTTGGGGGACTTTTTCCTCAATTTGCCAGACCAGCCTACAGCCTTAAGATTTCCTGATGATCTCCCATCCAAACATTAACCAAGTCTAATGCCAAATGGTTTTTTAAAGATCAGTCAATGTTGGCTGGGTGCTGCCACTTGAATCTGTATATAATTCTGGCCCAGGTTAATTGTTGAATTTCCCCATTCTACTACTGGCTATTGCATGGAAAACAGGAGACATCTTCCTGAGGTTAAAAACCCTTTTAAGTGGATTTTGCTCCACATTTATATAGCACTGATAACACTGTATAGCTGGGAAACATCTTCATGCAGATAACATTTGAAGTGTTAATTATTATGCTTGCAAGGTACTTAAAAGATTTTTATTTCAAATCCAGGAAGTCTCTGATTCGGTCTTAGAAAGGAGCAAATATTCTCAACTGACTCGATTAGAAGAGAGATTGTTACCTTAAACACTACAAACAAAATAGAGATTAATAGATTGGCGTGTTGGAACAAATCATGACTACAGCTACCGAATCCATGAGATTCAGTTAGCCACCTACAGTACTACTAATACACTGTGGGACATGCATTCATTGGGTGACTGAATGTTTTCTGGCTTATCTAACCCACATGCCACGTGAATTTAGTGTGCAGTAATCATGCGATAGCAATTCAGGTTTCCCTGTTAAATTTGACCCAGTTCTTCTATTATCTGTGGCAGGAGTGAGGGACCTGTGCCCACTATGTTAGTGAACTACCATTCCCATGACTTTGTCTTACACTTTTATCATTATTTTGAGATTTTTAAAAATAAAATTTAAAAAAACATAGAAATACTTTTAATAAAATGACAAGGTAAAATTAAATTGATTGGTCAGGCTGGTTGGGAGTTCTGGTTTAGCAACATCTGAAAGATTGCAAGTTATCCACCTTTGACCCATTCTCTGTTAAGCTTCTTGGAACATTCTCAAAAAACAATATAACGGGTGTGGTCTACAGCTGGAAAAGTGTTTTAGTGAAAGTAAGGACATCTTTTTTATACCTGTCACTATTTCCACACCAAAAAGCACAGGCACACACCTCCTCTGTACATATTCCAGAAAGCTTTCCCACCTGCTTTATATGAAGTTGACTATAATTGCTTTAAAGGGAAACATCAGAACATTTGGTATCATAACCCATCTCTGTGCATTTGAAACAAGAGCTGCTTTGTTGCGCGCACACCCAGCAAGATTTATTATGGAGAAGGCAGAATAGGATGGATGGCCAGTATTCTGGGATGTGTGCCCTCAGGTATGCAGTTATATGCATATATATTCTATTTCTCTTTCCAGTAACTTTAATTGCTAGAGAACCAGAAGAGAAAAAGACATCCTAACTAGCTTTGCTGAAATGGTTTAGCAGGGTGTACAGTACATCCCAGAATACAAAGAATATCTTGATTCTTTTTAATTAACAAACATTTTATACCCACGCTGCTACGTCTGCAGTTCCTTCAGTGCTTAAATTGTAAGTAGAGTTTTCAAATCACTGCCAAACAGGGGAAAAAATATTCATGCAATGTGAATACATTCACTTACTGCAGAGTGCCTACACATCTTTCTATCTTCACAAAATAAAATAAAAAAGACTAGAGACACTCAGTGTTTTAACTCACATACTGTCTTAACACTCTCTGGTTCTTTGGCTAAGCCAGATGTTATAACACCTCTTGGTTTATAGCAACTTTCTCCAATCTGGTGCCCTCCAATTATATTGGCTTACAAGTCCTATTATTGCAGTCTTTTTTTTTTCCAGATGGGGGGAGTGTTTGTGGGTCCTGTTCCCTTCCCTCTTTTGCCATTTCAACTAGTTGCCAAAATATACCAAGATCAACTTGGTCCCAGAAATCTCTGCTGGATGCTAGGTCTGCTGAATCTATTATTCCAATACAGCTTAAATGAGCTGTTGGGGCAAGCATGTGTCACTGGTATGCAGTTCCTCCTACAGCAACGAATAATAGAAATAGGTAACATTGCCACATCATGCATTTTTCCAGCCATGCTCCAGATTATACGGAAAGGTACACAAGAAAAGGTCACAAAAAGAGGTGCTACTACTTGTAGGAACAAAAGTTCTGTTGCCTGGACCTTCTGAGATGTGGATTTAAAATAAAATGGGAAATTGAGAATACTGAATAAATCAAATGATAGCTAAGCAGGATCATTTTTAATGGATTCCCACCATCAGTTTCCAGATTCCTTGAGAAGGCCATTTCATTCATTTTACAGACTTCCTTCTTTCTCTTATCCTCCTAAGATAAAAGGCATACATTTAGCTTCCCAAGCATGAAAATATGGGTTTTGCATTAGTTTTTCTCCCTGTTAACTTCTTTCCCCACCCCACCTCTGTGATATCACAGATCCAACAAGGGCACATTGCAATTAGTCAAAAGAATTGTCTCTGCCATCTAGACATACATAGTTCTTGGGGAGGGAAAAAGCCTTCATCTCAATGGTATCTCTGCATTGCAGAGTTTCAGAGGTAAATTGTGACCTGGTATTTGAAGGCAACGAGGTAAATTGGAAGGGAGGGTCTTGTTAAGTTTGTATAAATCCTTGTGTGTGTTTAAGCGATCTCGGGGTGGTGTGGAACTGTTGTAATCTATTGTACAGGATTTAGGGCAGTGTTTCTCAACCTTGGCAACTGGAAGACGTGTGGACTTCAACTCCCAGAATTCCCCAGCCAGCAATTCTGGGAGTTGAAGTCCATACATCTTCAAGTTTGCCAAGGTTGAGAAACACTGATTTAGGCTGCAGTCTTTATGCCCATGCTTGAAAACATCCTGAAATAAATCTTTTTCGTATGAATGTTGGGATAGTATTGCATAAAGATTTCATGTTGCAGTGGTAACATTTTTCAGTCACTCTATAACCTGCTTATCTCAGTGCGGGGAATTCCTTGCCAAACCAGCAACTCCCTTGCAAATTTCCTGCTGGTTAATGATGAAATATTCTGTCAAGGAGAATGGGCCTGAACAACCCTAATCTGAACCTGTCCTGTGCATCTCTCTGAAGTTTCCAAATGAGGAATATTTTTTTCAAGATTATGTTTAAGCCCTAAACATCATCTCCCAAGATAAATGCCAACAGATGCTTAGTTAGCAACATTTGGCCTCCTGCCTTTTTCAAAATGGAAAGTAGCCAACCTATAGTAGAGAAAACTTTGCAGCTGAATCCTGCTACCAGTTCCTGGTGTTTAAAACACGCACGCAATGCAAAGGCAATGCCGTGTCAGCATTGTTGCAAATGGGAGTGCCTTTTTAAGCCTACCGTACATTCACTTACGATTTACAGATGCATTTAAAAGGCCTGGCAGTCTCAATCTTGCTTGCCTGGTGCTGATCCTATTTTGTTCCCAGCCCATGATTTAAATGCTGTTCTCTCCTGTTTTGAGTTTCCAAAACGTGCACACATCACAGTCCAGCGCCACAAAACCTTCAGAGCACTTGCCATCTGCTTCTGATGAGACAGAAAACTTATTCATGAGACTGAACCAGCCCTTATTGTCATCGCTTAACTCCTGCTCGTAAGGGACCTTACAGTGGGAAGTGACCGTATTGTAGGAGATCCCCAAAATCGCCACTCACCCATGCAAACAAAAGATTTGATTAGTCAACAGTACGGGCCAGGATGCTGTACCACTATTTTGAAAAAGCTGCAAGGTTTGGGTTCTGCCAAGAGTCATGAGTAAAGAAAGACTGCTTACTTCTACATAGTATTGCCTGTATCTTTCATTGTGGGTCAATTTTTTTTAATTGAAAATATCAGATATCAAATTATTAAAAATATCAAAATAAGAAATAACACTAAGCATGAAAGCAAGCCCAGGTGGCCTCAAGTGATTGATTCCTTTTTTCACTAGCACTCCTCAAATATCTGAACAAAGATTTGTTCTCTGCTATCTGACAGGACAGGAATCCTAATTTTTTGTAGCAACTAATCACTGACTAACATTCCAGACAACTTCTGTCCTTTTTGGGAGAGTGACTTCTGCCAGGTGTGTGTGGGGATATACATACATTCACGCATGCCAGCAGACATGCAGCAGACATAATCCCATACATTTATACATATACAAGTATATCACAAGCATGCATTTAATAGGTGATAGAGGGAATCCCTGGGACTGGTTTCAACTGAAGTTGACAACTCAAGGTGACAATTTACACAGGAGTTTTCTTTGTGTACATATACTCATACATACATACACACACACACACATACTGCCTATTCTTCCTTTTGGGAAGATCACCTTAAATTCAGTGTCATCTTCTTTGGGGTAAATAGAGTAGTTCAGAATATTATGGTAGTTCTCAGAAATTCCACCACTCTGGTACCAAATACCTACTTATTTGGAGTTTGGCTTCATCAATTAACACATTGTCCAGGCTGAATAAGCTGGGTAGAATGCATTATCTGAACCTATTAAGGTCAACGTATCCATCATCCTCCAGGACTCATTAGATGTCCTGTCTGTGAGAGTTTGTGGGAAGGAGGCAGGAGAGAAGAAATTAAATGTATGTGAGAAGAGGCAAAACAAGCCAGATACGGAGGCCATGGGAAGGAAATCTTTCCAGGATACTCTGCCTTAATTGACTCCCTATCAATCTGTCTGGGAATTTATTTGTAGGGTATTCAAGATTATGTTTTTACCCCTGACTGTGTTAAAGATGACAATGCCTTTCTGAAAACCAAGTGAGTCTCGCTTTTTTTTTTTTTTTTTTGCTGGTTTGTGGGGCTTCGCAACAATCTTGAAAACCACAGGAATATGAAAAGTGCTAGGAATGGTGCAAATGCACAAGAATCAGTTGTAGCTATATAACTTTTTGAGAGTTTCCTCTGTATAAGAGAGGAGTGGTATTTTAAAGGCAGCAGTTGCTAGCCAAGCCTTTTACTTGTGTGAAGTTGGTTTTGGAAGCTGCTGTTGTTTGTTTAAACCAGTGTTTCTCAACCTTGGCAAACTTGAAGACGTGTGGACTTCAACTCCCAGAATTCCCCAGCATGCTGTCTGGGGAATTCTGGGAGCTGAAGTCCACACATCTTCAAGTTGCCAAGGCTGAGAAACACTGGTTTAAATAGATCAGTAGCTGAAAAAGTGACATGCAGTATAAAGCATTAAACCCCTTTCTATTACTAAAGCTTTAGATGCTTTGTTCTTAACATCATTCTTCTTTCTGCAAGTTTTACTCTCAGGAATTTTAGTGGAGGTCGTGTGGGCCTGTCCTACCACTAGGCAGTGTGTGAGATCATCCATGATACGAAACACATCGAATTGTCCCAGTTCTTAATCTCACAGTATTCTCTTAGAACTTGCATGCAAGCAGTTGATATCAATGGAGTAGAACTTAATCATGGCTACTAACAGACGAAGCCTATCTATATAAGCAATCAGTGCTAGAAAGCTTGATTTTTACTAATAATATATCATATTGTGATAGAATGGAATTATGAAGGCCAGGCTCAAGGAGATAAGCGTGTTCTTAGTTCACGGGAGGAGTGTGGGAAGTTCAAGAGGATGAGGCTGGTGCCTCCCTGAGGAATTCATGGTGGTGTGGCTGGCTGGCTTGGGAGCTAGGTTTCAGTCTGGGGAGATTTCTGTCTAGAGGTTGTAGCTAATAAACACAGCAGAACTGAATTTGCATTGTCTCTTGGAGTTTATTGGGCTAAACCTGACACATATATATTGATATTACCTTGTTACAATTTATACTTTGTATATTGCCCAGAGTCCCCAGGATTGGAGTTGTTAATAACTTTATCAATAAGTAAATATGTAGTAAAACAATAACTCTGTTGTATTCTGTGATATTCATCCCCACATACATGTATTTATGATTAATCCATTATCCTTCCCTTGACATGCACTAATATCTGCTATTTTTGTTATCACTGCTCTCGCAGCCTTAATTTCCCAGAAATTCACCCAGTATGCTTCCTTGAGTATTTAGTCTGCATCACTATCATTGTTATTCTGCAACGGTGTCAACTTTCTATGTATTCTAGTCCATACCCTATTTTTTATCCATTTATTATTGTTCAACCAAACTGTATCATTATGCATATTTGAATGCTGTTTTTTTTCCTTTTTTGTTTAATTGAAGAAACCACAATTCTTGCAAAGCTGTAACCCTAGTAAGCCATAAATCTTTACCTTATTTACACATCCTCCTTCCATTAAAAGTGCAGATATTTATGTTATGGAAAGTTTTGGCTCAGTTACGTTTGTCCTCCTTCAATGGAATGTGCAGATACTTGTCTTTTATATAATTTTGGCTCAGTTATGCTTGTACTTGGCACTTTCTTTCTTCAATCAATGTATCTAACTCCTATTCAGGTTACTGCTTACTGTGCATTCCCTACTGACATCTATGTCTATTGGTAATTTTTATTTTTTCCCCTTTTACCATACAGGACAAATCCCTTTCTCTGATTTCCATTTCTTTTGTCTCAAGACCCGCTCTTTTAATTATTTTTCTGGTCCTTCATGCTTAATCCCTTCCCTATTTCATGCTACTCTTTCAGCTCATTTGGTTACTGACATGTAATGTTTCTGTTTCCCAGAGTCTTGATTCTCTTCAGCAACACTGGAGAAGCCTTGACCTCAAACAGCTACCCCCAGTCATTAAATCTGCTCCTTGCTTGCAACTTTAACAGAATGAATGTGGTCTGAAGGAGTGATAGGTCCAAAAGTAGATGGAGCAATTTATCACCATTCCACTGTTTTGCATTTCCAAGCACACATGAACATATTGTGATTTGTGTTCAATCTCATTCTTGTGCTATCCAGTTATTTAGACCAAGAGTTTCTTCAACAAGTGATAGCACCCAATTCTTTAGAGCTAGGATTCCTGATCTAGAAAGTGGTAGAATGACCTAGACCAGCATTTCACAACCTCAGCAACTTTGAGGTGTGTGGACTTTGACTCCCAGAATTCCCTAGCCAGCATTCTGGGAATTCTGGGAGTCGAAGTCAACACACCTTAAAGTTGCTGAGGTTGAGAAACACTGGTCTATACTTTCCACTACTTCATAATTATTAGGACTCGCACTAAAAACTGGAAAAGTTTGAAAATGCTTTAGGGTTAGTTGCAACTTGCCTTGAGCTGTTGGGTTCAGACTGCCAGATCCTGTTTTCTACACCATTTTGCCCTTCCTGTCTTTAGAATCAGCTTATTAAGAGTTCCAAACAGAAAAAGAAGAAAATACAGCAGCAACTGCCTTCAGATGGTTATCGATGGTTTATCAGCCTCCTTGAGAAGTTCCTGATGACAGTTATTTGATATAAAACTGCTCTACTTTTCTAGCAAAAAGCTGCTCATAAAAACTCACAAATGCTATTTTAAAAATCATAATCAAGTGAAAGGCAGTATATATATATATACATACATACACACACAACAATTTAAAATCTAAAATGTCTGCCGGGAAGATAGAGTCATTACTACAAGGGACCATATTCCAAAAATAATAAACTCAGTCTCCAACTTGCAGCCGTGGATTGAAAGACTCCAGTACGAGGATATAGAGAAGCCCTGTTTTATATCATTTTTACATTAAACTGAGTCCCTGACAGAACATACAAGACAATAACAAGGAAGCAGACAAGTTGAGCTATTTATTTACCCTATGTTCATTCTTGGCCTCTAGCCTTACAGACTGTAACCAGCCCCTCTGGGCTTGAAAACTATTTCATCCTGAACCCTGGTGGTTATCCTTATCTTCACAACTATTTTGTGTACTGGCGAAAAGTTCAAGATCCTTTACAAACAAGAGTCGAGTTTTGCAACAATTTAATCTTGTTGAAACGAAGACTTTTTTTGTGTGGGTTTGGTGCTGGTTGTACTCCTGTGTTAGCCACCAAGAGTTGCCCTTTGTGAGTTGGGTAGCCATAAAAATCAGGTAAATAACTAAGTAATCCAGTGGAAGACTTCCAAATAAATAGTGGCCAAAGCTTTGCATGGAAATAATAATATTTTTTTAAAAGCTATTACATTTCTGTAATCTAAGAACTAAAGCATATCAGTTGTGAGTTTTATTTACCCTATGTTCTCTCACTCAGAACATCTCCATTTGTATCTTTTACATTTGATAAGCCAGGAGAACCAGCATGGTGTAGTGCTTAAGCCAGTGTTGTCCAAACTTGGCCACTTTAAGATGAGTGGACTTCAACTCCCAGAATGCTGGCTGGGGAATTCTGGGAGTTGAAGTCCACTCATCTTAAAGTGGCCAAGTTTGGACAACACTGGCTTAAGATATTCAACTAGGAGCTTCTAGATCTTCTCTGCCTAAGGCAGAGATACCAGCTGGGTGACCTTGACCAGTCCCTCCCTCTCAGCCCAAATCAACATCAGGCTCTGCAACAAACAAACCCCCACCCATAAGCTTCATTGTAAGAACTAGGGGAGCCCAGTACAAAAAAAAAAAAATAAATGGATCCTGCAACCAAGTGGGACAAATGCAAGGAACAAAAACATTTGGCAAGCTAAGATCTTGTGCTCTGGAATGATCTCCCCCGCCCCCAATATATGTCAGGCCCCCAACTCTGATCGTCTTTAGGAAAGATATTAAGACCTTGATTTCCCCCAGGCATTTGGGTCTAGTTGAGCAGAGTCCCCTTTGGGTCATTTTATTAGTGTATTTGGTGGCCATCTTATATTTTGCATTTTACATTTTATATATTGTGAATGTTTTATGTTATTTGGTTCTTTTGGCTCACTGCTTGTTTTTATGATGTACTCTGTCCAGAGTCACATTGTTTGAATTGGGCGGCCTTCTAAATCCAGTATATAAATAAATCTGGCTTTTAAAAGAATCATTAGCTATGCAAGAAAATATGCATATGTGTATATTTTGCTTGGTGTAAATTAGTGTCATCTGTTGCGTAATCATCTTTAACCAAATGCAACAGTCCTGAAACAAATCTCATGAGTTTGAAATAAGGATTGTTTTAAAGATTATCTGAAGTCAAGGTGTTTTTATTATCAGCAATGACTTTGCGTGTGTGTATGTGTGAATGCTTTGTACAAGAGATGAACTCAATCACATTAAATGTATGATTTAAAAACATATTAGTTTTTCAGATACGTAGACCAATCTGAAGTATTTATGCATCAAGTTAGATGAGAAGTATAATTAACTAAAACATCAATATCTCAATAAAACATCAAACTTATTTTGTTGAATATATGTATATTCATATATACACTGTGCCGTAATGTATTTAGTTTGGTTTTAGGTTAGCATACTGGGTGAACTTATCTGCTAACGGCTTATTGAGTAAATGATAGTTATGCAAACCACCACTAAATGCAATGAATGAACCTGTTGCAATTGTGCTTCTTATTTCTCTTTAATATGCCAGGTTCAAATTGCCCCAAAAGAACAAACATTCATCTGCTATGAAGCATGTTAAGAAATGTTCTGGAAGAATAAAGTACAAAATAATGTGAGCAGAGCGATGTTATGCAACAAGAGAGATGTTATACAACAACCCTTCAGCAATTCATTCCTGGTATTAGGTCACTTATCCTGGCGGTGAGAATTTTGGCAAACATTCAGTGTAGTCAAACAACCAATTTGATCCTTGAAAACATCTTCCCTTTAAAAGTAACACAAACAGAGTCAGTCTCTACACAGCTACAGTAAGTCTTCAGTTTGACAGAAGAGGTAGGTGCATTTTCTGTGAAAACTTGTTTGTAGTAATTATTAGCTGATTATCTAACTTCACAAAGTTCACAACCTGATCAAGGTACATTCCCATTTGCTCATTATTTTGTTAGACTCTAAACAGAAATAGCCGACTCAGCTGCATTTCATTCAAATTAAACCTACTGAACTAACACAACTTTGACAAAGGATTTAAAATATAAATATACAGGTGAAACTCGAAAAATTAGAATATCATGCAAATGTTCATTTATGTCAGTATGGCAACTCAAAAGGTGAAACCAATATATGAGATAGACGCATTACATGCAAAGCGAGATATGTCAAGGCTTACTTTGGTATAATTGTGAAGATTATGGCGTACAGCTTATGAAAACCCCAAATTCACAATCTCAGAAAATTAGAATAGTGTGAAAAGGTTCAATATTCTAGGCTCAAAGTGTCCCACTCCAATCAGCTAATGAATCCATAACACCTGCAAAGGGTTCCTGAGCCTTTAAATGGTCTCTCAGGCTGGTTCAGTAGGAATCACAAGCATGGGAAAGACTGCTGACCTGACAGTTGTGCAGAAAACCATCATTGACACCCTCCATAAGGAGGGAAAGCCCCAATAGGTCATTGCAAAAGACGTTGGATGTTCCCAAAGTGCTGTATCAAAGCACATCAATAGAAGGTTATGTGGAAGGGGAAAGTGTGGTAGAAAAAGGTGCACAAGCAGCAGGGATGACTGCAGCCTGGAGAAGATTGTCAGGAAAAAGCTATTCAAAAGTGTTGGGGACTTTCACAAGGAGTGGACTGAGGCTGGAGTTAGTGCATCAAGAGCCACCACACACAGACGGATCCTGGACATGGGCTTCAAATGTCGTATTCCTCTTGTCAAGCCGCTCCTGAACAACAAACAACGTCAGAAGCGTCTTACCTGGGCTACAGAAAAAAAGAACTGGTCTGTTGCCCAGTGGTCCAAAGTCCTGTTTTCTGATGAGAGCAACTTTTGCATCTCATTTGGGAACCAAGGACCCAGAGTCTGGAGGAAGAATGGAGAGGCACACAATGCACGATGCTTGAAGTCCAGTGTGAAGTTTCCACAGTCTGTGTTGATTTGGGGAGCCATGTCATCTGCTGGTGTTGGTCCACGGTGCTTCATTAAGTCCAGGGTCAACGCAGCCGTCTACCAGGAGATTTTGGAGCACTTCATGCTTCCTTCCGCAGACGAGCCTTATGGGGATGCTGACTTCATTTTCCAGCAGGACTTGGCACCTGCCCACACTGCCAAAAGTACCAAAACCTGGTTCAATGACCATGGGGTTACTGTGCTTGATTGGCCAGCAAACTCGCCTGACCTGAACCCCATAGAGAATCTATGGGGCATTGCCAAGAGAAAGATGAGGGACATGAGACCGAACAATGCAGCGGAGCTGAAGGCTGCTATTGAAGCATCCTGGTCTTCCATAACACCTCAGCAGTGCCACAGGCTGATAGCATCCATGCCACGCCGCATAGCGGCAGTCATTGCTGCAAAAGGGGCCCAAACCAAGTACTGAGTACATATGCATGCTTCTACTTTGCAGAGGTCCGATATTGTTCTATTTCCAATCCTTGTGTTATTGATGTCATGTAATATTCTAATTTTCTGAGATTGTGAATTTGGGGTTTTCATAAGCTGTACGCCATAATCATCACAATTATACCAAAGTAAGGCTTGACATATCTTGCTTTGCATGTAATGCGTCTATCTCATATATTGGTTTCACCTTTTGAGTTGCCATACTGACATAAATGAACATTTGCACGATATTCTAATCTTTCGAGTTTCACCTGTATATTGTTGCATAGAGGTCAAATTGTGTAATTATACAATTAAGAAAATCAGTCTCTTTTCTCTATGTCTCCAGGTTGACTTAATTCAAACAGGAATGCATTGGAAGAGTTCACTTATATAATAATGAGTTGGATTTCAAAGAAATGTGAAATCAATGCTGCCTCCAGGCAAGTACACAGAAATTGGAATTATTGCTTTCACCATAACTGTGCCAACTTTTCAGATTAAAATCTTATGTAATGAACCAGGCCAATTGGTAAATCCCAGTGCTGCTGGATTTTTTTCCAAGTATCAGCGTGCAGAACATTTGTTGTTAAATGTGCTCACTCATGAAAGTAAAAAAAAAAAAAAATAGAAACCAAAAATGTTAGCTTCTTATAAACTATTTTTTTTCAGGAACACATCTCCCTATTGCTCAAGTGAGTGTTTTCTGAATACAGCATTATTGATATATTAAGATATATTCAGAAAACACTCACTTGAGCAATAGGGAGATGTGCTGCTGAAAAAATGGAAAGATCTTTTGTAAAGAGGGATTTGAATGACTTGTAGCTGTTTAGAGAGACAGTTAAAGGCCTAACAGGATTGAAGATGAAATGAATGCTATAATTTAAGGAAGAAGAACAGGAGAAGGCTTTTATATGTGAAAAGAAAATCTCCTTCAAATTGAGCTCAATACTTGGTGACTTTATGGATACATCCATCAGTGGTTTTAGAGGGGAGACACATTCCATTCCATTGGAATCTAGACTCTGCAGAGACACAATTTATGTTGTTCATTTTATGCTAACTCCACATTTAACCAAATTCCCTGGTCATTCTGATCAGTCTAATTACAACTCTTACTTTGACACTGAAGTGATTCTAGTTTTTTAAGCATTACATATCTTGTAATACGTAAGATGCACAGTAGTTTGATTGACATGCTTACCTAATTAATTAGTTAATCAATATTAGTTTTATGTATGTGGTGCATTTTATAGTTCGGACACTACCATAATAAAGAATCTATCTTATGGATGCATCCATGTAGCTTTCTTGGCAGCAATACAGAAATAGTTGGCCATTACTGTCACTGATAAAATGAAGGCCATTAGCAGAACAATAACAGACTCTAATAGCAAAAAGATGGGAAGAATTTATACTGGCAAGTATTAATGACAGTTATCTGACACATATTTAATGCTCTTTCTTAATCAGTATATCAATTCCATCAAAAAGGAAAGGAAGAGATGGAAAGGCTGTTTTCCAGTGTCAATGCTTTTAAGGCAGGAGTGAGCAGCCAGACCACTGAATGAATGAATGAATGAATGAATGAATGAATGAATGAATGAATATAATATTCTTTCCTTCCAAACCATGCCATCTTTAGGCAAATGGCAGAAAGCAACAGAATCTTGAAAGATGAAATGTGGCAGTGAATTTTGCAGCATCCGGTAGAAAGGATCAGGTATTATGATTAAGGATGTCTCAGTCTCTCTGATGTCATCACTTCACTGGTTGAACTATAGAGGGACAAAGGCTGCAGACAAGGCCCAGCTACGGAGCATGGCCATTCATGTGGCATCCTTTGGAAAGACACCCAACCATTGTGCTCTGCAGCTAAACTTCCAAGCTTGCATAGCTGTGGTCCTTTCTCTCTCATTCTACTTGTAGCAACAGTAGGCACTGGACTGCTGTGGTCCAGGGGCCTCCAACAAAGTGGTGAGTTGTTAATGAGAAAGAGTAAAAAAAGACAAAGGGGCAGAGACAAAAGGGGAAAGAGAAAAAGGGGAAAGGGAGATAAAAGCGGAGGAAAATGAAATGGGTACAAATAAATAAAAAAGAGAATATATTAAGATCACCACCATTACTATTATCCACCATCTCTCTCTCTCTCGTTACTGTCTCAGCTCCAAATCAAGAGATGGCCCCTAGCTAGGCCTTTAAATGTGGTAATATGTATCAAAGGTTGCAGCTGGGGATCCTGGGGTCCACCAGATGTTAAGGGACTCTCAACCTTCTGCCCAAATGTCAAGGAAAATAGGAATTGAAATCCAACACCTGAAGGACTGTAGGTTTCCTACTGTTTGAGCATTTGAAGGCTTTCTATGACATTGCTTCTTATCAATTTAATCATACCATTTCTATTCCTTTCTTATCAGTGACTCAGCAGTTACATCTGTTGATGGGTTCATGAAAAAAGCTGATGGAGGACCCAAGTCCATTTCTTTGCTAATACCAATATATCAACCTCCTCAACAGGTTGTTGCCCCAGTGTGTTGGACCAACTTCCATAATTCCCCTTATGGAGGATAATAGGCTTGGATAAACATGATTGTGCATCCCTGTTACCATTATTTCTCATAACTTCTTTGTTTGCAAATTGCAGACCGCTAGCAACACCAGGGGAAACAGAAGAAAGACATATCCACTTTCTCAAGTCAGTCCACTTAATCTTATTAATACTTGAATGAGTTTGAATAGCAGTTCTAGCCTCAGATAAGCCTATTGTCACACATCTGAAAATCTATGCTTAACAGAGATTATTTTCCCCAGCTATAGAAAGAATCCTATAACAATGACTTCTATATACCTTTGCCTGATACAGGGGAAAAAAAAAAAGAGTAAATTCTTCTATCTGTATGAATCTTCAGCACTGTTAATATGCATTAATTCAAAAAGAGCATTGTGTTATACTGCCAGAGATTCAAAGTCAGATTCTCTCAGGCCAGCATATCATCCATATTTAGATATTTGTGGCTGCCATCTTTATTTTTTTGACACACATACACCCACCCACCCACCCACCCAACCACCCAAGGAACAGTTATTAGGAACAGTTTAGGAGCATTTGAAATGTTTTAAATCAGTGAGAACTCATAAAAGTGTTGCAGTTCACATACACACATACATACATACATACATACATACATACACATACACAATCCTAATGGGATATTAATAGGTAGTGCCATTTAAAAGTGGAAAATGAAGTTACTCATTTTTTAATGGAAGGCTATTTTATTAAATCAGATGTATCCAGAGGGACATCCTTTCAGAGACTGCTTTCTTTTGATGCATAATCTAGAATACCATAATTCGGTGCTTCGCAGAGTGTTGTCCAAGGATCTCTGGGGTCCCCCAAGATTCTCTCAGCAGCCCGCAAAATCAAAATTATTTGCCAGCCTATGTTGAAAATAATACAATAATAAAATCCCATCAAACAATTGTGAGAAGTGGTAGTGGCAGCAAATGTGTCAGTTTTATAAATCCCAGTTTTACTGTAGTGATACTTCTTTATTCCAGTCAATTAAAATATCACAAAATGGGAGATAAGTTTTTGAGTTGACCAGAAATCTGTGTCAAGCAGTTGCAGGAGGAAGAAGAAGCTGTAAAGGGTGAAATTCCTTCCTTGTCTGCAGCTGGAAAAGCAAAATGTGCAAGAACCCCCCTCTCAAAGTTCATCCTTGACTTTCCACGTTTTAAAAATATGAAGGAATGCCTAATAAATTGGACCTCCTTGGAGCAGACTTGTTAAAAATCATGAAACCAAGTTATTAATATCAATGAGTTTGTTCCAAGTGTGTGCCCAAGAGAATCCAGCCATTAGGATCTAAAAAGGGGCCCGTTTCCTTCCAGGAAGAGTAGGAAGAATACTGGCTTTTTAACTATCTAGAATTGCACCTGCTATACTTGTTGAAATGCCTGGAACACAGAGTTGATTTAGTGTAAATCTTGAGGACTTGATAGGCAGTGAGCTTGTGATACTTTCTTTTAGCAGGTTAAGGATGAGATAAGAAAGAACTTGAGTTGTACAACCTCCTAGCACCAGTGAAATACTAAGTTCCAACTAAGCCATAATGAGATTTATTTGGTTCTGGTGTGAAGTATTGTAGGAATCCAGTCTTATAAACCATGATTTACAATGGCAATGTATGAACCCAGCCAGTAATGGATTGTGTGACAAATGAGGGTTAAACAAGCTATCTTATTTTGATGTGTCAGTCCAGTAATTGAGTTTATTTAGGGAATAAAGGTTGGGTCCAAAGAAGGGCAGTACTGTTAAGCCTTGACCATGCATGATTCCTTCTGACTGAAAAAGATCCACTTCTTCTTACAAAGGCTGAGGTAAGAATGACCAGGAAGATGTTAAAGTGAATTCCCTAATGGGGAAGTAATAGATTGGGTCTGAGAGGGGATTTGTGAGCTTGAACTATTAAGCTGAGTATTTTATAGAAAATCCTTAAGCCATGAAGATGATTGCAGTCCTGACTGTATATCATCTTCTGTGATGCCAAAATTCTTGTATGTTCCTACCTAGTATTATATAAACATAAATGTTGCCAAAAAACAAACAAACAAGCACTGATTGTGCACCAAATAATGTGAATATGGTCTAAATTCTATGAAATAATGCAAATATTAAATAAAGTAGTACTCTTCCATGGATTAGCTATTCATTTTATATACCAGGGTTTAACATGTCCTTATCTAGGTCATAGGATATTTGAACAATATAATGTGTTCTCCTGAGTAAGATAAATGCATGATGGTATAATTACCTGATCTGTTCCAACGGTTTATTTGAATACAATGAACTTCATGACATATGCCAAATTCACTTATCCAGTACAATACTGTTTACACATTTGCCAATTGTCTCTTGATTACCGCAGTGTACAAGCACGACAGATAAACAAACAAGAAGTGCCAGATGTCATAATATTTTTCCAAGATGCACAATGTACACTAATGAAATCTGCAATTTTCCTGCATTCTGAAAAGCTCTTTGGGATCCCTGTTTGAAATGCAATTAAACCAAGACATCAACAGAACATACAACTCTCTTTAGTCCACACGAGGCTACTCCTCCCCACTGATTTAAGGCCAAATCAAGCTCTGTTCTCTTCATTTTCAATGTTCTATGAAAGGGTCCCAAAATAATCAGTTTGCATCATTTCCACAAAAGTTTCTTAATGTTTTAAACTGTATCTGCACCATGGCTATATACATCCAGCCTGTCGATCAGCATGAAGAGAATAAGTCTCAGTATATGGGCATCTTACAGGACTGGCAGCTGGAATGAAAGAAAATAGTAGCTGTTTTGTGTGGAAAAAGAATTAAGAGAACTGCATTAAGGAGGGAGATAACCTCTGTGTGCAGATGTGCATGTACATATGTCAATATGTGATTTACTGATAATGTATACATCCTGTTTGCAGTACAGTCAGACTTCAGCAGAAAACAGAATGTCTAGTTCTCTGTGTTAGCATATTTACAGTTTGCCTGCTGTTCATAAATATAAACCGCTCGGAGTTGCTTTTTAACAAGATGAGCAGTGACAAATCCGATAAATAAATGAATATAAGTAAAAATATCCAAGTGCTATCTGTCTCTCTTCTACTGGAAGAAAAAGCCTAGAATACAGCATTGCCTGTCTAACCACCACAAGAAAATTATATAAACCTTACTAAGTACCCATAATATGTTGCACTTTCAGTAGATTGTAATTGAAAAGTGGGTATTCAGAAATATAAATTCATTTAATTTAAATTGTAATGTCCTGATATTGATGTGGTTTTGCTACCAATATTGTAATGATTTAGATTCATTGTGAATTAGCTAAATGTGGATTTTTAAAATGGTAATTATGGTAATTATTGCCAGTTATAAAAGTATTGTTTTTTATGAGCTTACAGAAATGTTAATTTCAACATACTGCGGCTTGCTAATGCAATATATTATATTGAGCTGCCATCCTAAACACTTAGCTAGCTCCTTTGAACTCAGTGGAATTTATTTTTAAACAGATATGTATAAGATGTATAGGAATGTACTGTAAGCATTACCCATAAACACTCTATTATTCAATGATTGAACAAATGCTTCTAATTTAGATCAGGATTAATTTTTTTATTAATCTTGGCTGAAACTCCACCAAAGCAGGAAACTGGAAGCTCAGAGGCGTGGTCTATGGTCAGGAAAGTATGCAGTATCACATGTCAGGTTCAAATGCTTCATAAACCGATGGAGGACCTGAACAGTGGGGGCATTTTTGTCCTACACAATCCTTCCTTGAAGAGTTGGCCCTGAAAAACAAAAGAAAAATGTGGAAACATAGAAGACTTATGGTATGTAAATGTGGTGCAGGGCATTGCATAGCAACATTACTTATCATGGAGTAGATTTTAAGGCATTTATCTTAACTTTTGATACTCTAGCTTTCTGGTGCTTGAGCCATCATGAGATAGCTTTGAGTGTTGATTTAGTGTGGTTTTTTTCATACTGTACTTGAACTTGAAAGGGGGCTCACTGGTGTGTTGAAAATCTCTCCTTCTCACCAATCTATTTACTTTCTCACAATTTATCTATTGTGTCTGGCAGGGGGAAAATGATGAAATATGTGTTGAGATGTAAGTTCCACCCCTTTTGCAACCAGATTGTGAAGTTGGATGTGCATACAAAATAGTCAGAGCTTGCATCAGACACTGTGACACAGTTCATCATTCTGAAGCCTTCAGTTCTTGTAGACACTGCTGAACTTTCCTACAATAAATGGAATTAATAACTGGTAATCTCAACTTTTAGCTTTATAACTCAAACAATAAATGCAAGTAACCATGTTTTTTAATCATAATAGCAGGGCATATTATCACAACAGCCAGTCTTTGAGATATTCAGAAAGGTTGTATTCAAAACTTTCACTGTCCTTCAGAATCTCTTACAGCAGCTCTTTAGGACCAGAATATTGTTTCTTCTTGGGCATATAAATTGGGTAATATCATACCGCAATCTTGTTGAACGCAGTTGATCCTGTTAAGACTGGAATAGGTACTACACAAAGAATGTGTAAGCTGCCCAGAGTCCCCCATTGGGGGGAGATGGGCGGAGACAAGTTTAATAAATAAATAAATAAATTCAGTGAATTCCTTCTGCCACATAGATCCTTCAGCAAACTAGAACTGCACACTCCAAACATGAGGCTTTATTCCTCGTATGAGCACAGCACCTCTCTGCTGTTCATTAAAGCAACCCTCCCCCCCCCCCCCCGCCCCAGGCTTCTGAACTAAGCCTGAAAAATGGTACAGCTGCTTTCAGATGTATTAATTTCAATGAACTGACTCCATCCTTGATAGTGATTATTTTCTGGGATGAAGGCAGGCTTGGTATCACCATTGTGATTGCTGGGTGATAGAATAAAAAGGTAAATTTCCTTGTAGTTAAAATTCAAGCAACTCCCGGGGACTACACAGACATGTTTATGCAATTTTCTTGGCAACAAGACAGAAATGAACCAATATGTTAGCTGCTTCAAGAGACATCAATTTTATAAGTGCAGTAGCTTTCATGAGCAGCTGAGCTGGTCAATCTTGAAGCTGCTACCAGATTCTGTGTCTACTTTTCACGTAGACTAATCAAAAAATGGTTTGTCATCGTCTTCTTTCAAGTGAGCATGGAAAGTTTTTTGAACTTTCTGGAATGTGATGGCAGCCTCCCTTCCCATGGCTCACCGGACTACGTAACGAGGCAAAGTCAGACAGGCACAGCCATCAGCTGTGAGCTCCCAATGGCTACTGGGGCAATGGCCAACTGTTCAGCTATACTCCATCTTTTCCGTTCTTCTAATTAGGAAAAAGAAGAAACAGAGGAGGTTATAAGCAGGCGAATCTGTCACCTGGATTCCTGTGTAATTCAGGAAATGGGGAGGATGCTTGCTCAAGAAAGCAGCTGTGTCCGGCAGTCTCCAAAGACACCCGCAGCCCCCTCAGGACTTGCAAGTTCATGGCCAGTGAAACACCAGCCTCCCTGGTAGCAGCAGGGGGAAGTGGGGAGAGGCTAAACCTCCAGAAAAGCAGGTGAAGGGAGAGGAGTGAAAGGTCCAGAGAACAAAGACTGTTGCGCAAAGGCAAACTCTGCCCGTGGCTCCCTTTGCCTTCCTCACTCTCACGCCAGGCTCGCGCAGGAGGGCGGGAGGCAGCAGCCCTCGTGGGTGTGCAGTTTTGCAAAAGGTAACATTAAGTCTCGGGCTAAGCACAGCCTTTAATTCTGCCTTAACCGCCGCTGGACCCTTTCAAAAAAGGGAAAGGTGTGGGCGAGCCGGCGAGCAAGCCTGCCCGCCCGCCTGCGGCACCCCCTCTTTACCACCCATCGAGGCCCGAGCCCGACTTGAACCCCTCCCAGAGAAGTTCACGCAAAGTCTGGCCGCCACCTGGGAGTCTGGCGCGGAGAGGGCGCAGGCGCGCGACGGACAAAGGCTCTCCGCTCCGCAGCTCCGCTTCGCTCGGCCAGCTGCTCTTCCAGCTCCGTGACTGTCGCCTCGAGAGGAGGAGCAAGGGGCGGAGTGCGGCCGTGGGCTGGGAAGTGCTACGTGTCTCCTCAGCCCTTATACCTACCTACCTCTTCCCTCGCAGCCTTTCAGCTGCCGGCCAGTTCAGCGGGACCGATCCGCAGGACACCCTTTTCCTCCCTCCCTCGCTGCTGGCTGCCTTCTGGCTGCCCTCCCTCTCCCACTGCTCGTGCCCGTAGCCGAGGGGACTGTCGCCGCCGGGCCGCGCGAGGCGCAACCATGTCCGAGATCAAGAAGCAAAGGGTGGTAGGTACCCCCGCCTCGCCAGCTTTTCCTCCGCGCTCGCAGCGCCAGGAGCGGCATCAGAGCCGCTCTCCGCCGGGCGGCGCGTTGGCATTATTTCCACACACACCCCTCGCGCGCGCGCGCACATCCCCGCACCCCGATCCGCGTTGCGCGCGCGCATCCTCCTTGCTTCGCCGGCTGCTGCCTGATTGGCTGCTGCCCCGGCTGTCTCCCCTGTCTCCAGCCGGGGCTGCCGCAGGTTGGAGGATGCCAGCCTGGGCGCACCGCTGGAGCGACCAGCCTTCGCTGCTGGCCTCTCGAGGGGAACTTCGCCGCGAGAAAGAATTAGCATTGGGGCCCGCGGGAGTAGGGGAAACGGGCCGGGTCTGCTGTGGTGGGTTTGAGTCAAGGGACGCTGCCGGGGATGGATAAAAGTAAAGTGACCCTCTAGAGGTGGGCGTCTTAGGGATGCAGAGCAGTCTCCGATCCGCTGTAGGTTGCTCAGGGCACTGCACGCTTCTAGGAAGTCTTGCGCTGAGCCTGTACCCAAGTGATCATTCCACAGTAATTCTGCTTTTTAGGGTAAAGGCTTTACCACTGATGGAAGCCCTCGGTTCAGCCCCGAAAACTTGTGAGGTTCTGCTCCAGCCCTTTGATTGCCCACTCCTTTGGATATGTGTCAGTAAAAGGAAGGCTTTGCACCAACCCTTTCACAGCTCCCTAGGATTTCCTTAGGCTAAGTCAGTCTTTCTGGTGATTCCAGATGTGTTGGAGGCACAAACGCCTGGAAGTCCCAAGGGGGTGGGAATGATAAGCACTGTCATCTGGAAGACCGGGCTTCCTGCTCCTTGTTCCGCTTCTTCCGAGAGATAAGGGAAGGGCACGAACAGCAAGTTTTGCTCATAGGTTAAAGGTTTCTGAAAATTTCTTATATCAGCTTCCTCTACAGGCAGTCACTTTGGGAAGCATGTTTTTCCAGCTTGCATTAATCAGTAGATTCACTCCGTCCGTGCTAGTGTGTTTTATTTCTGTTCTGGCTTCTCCTGAGGTATTGGCCATAAGAAACACCACTGCAGCATGTACAATGACTGAAATTCCTCTTAGGCCATTGAATTCAGAGATCTTTCCTTTCCAAATCAGTATAGATAGGAACAGCGCCACTGCTTGGAGTTAACTTTGGCTGGTGGAGCTATACCACTTGAAATGGAAACTTCTACTACATAAAGCATCCATCCATTTGCTCATCCGTTCACGTTGGTCTACACCAGTGTTTCTCAACCTTAGCAACTTTAAGATATGTGGACTTCAACTCCCAGAATTCCCCAGCCAGCCATGCTGGCTGGGGAATTCTGGGAATTGAAGTCCACATATCTTAAAGTTGCCAAGGTTGAGAAACAGTAGTCTACACTTTTAACCAAGCAATAATGGATAACTGTGTGTTTTCCTTTGAGTTTCCTTCCTTTTTAACACTGCTTAAACAAATTCTGCCTTTCACCTTGGACCTCAAAGTGATATTCTTTAAAAAAACGGGAACAAAAGTGCTGAAATAAATAAATAGCAGTTGGCCAATCAGGAGGCCCCCATCCATGCTAGAATGAAGCAGCTTCATCCCTGAGTCATCCCCTCTCCATGATCTAGGGCACACATAGACTTTAGCAGCTGATCTTTGAGAAGATTTACAGATCTTTGCTTTCTTCTGCATTCCTTCCGGCATTCACAAGATGCACAAGTCCCAGAGGCGTGGCATGTGGAAAGCTTCCTCAGTTATGGGATGACTATTTTGAGGTGCTGCGGTTTACTAAATTAAAAGTATGGACGTTTTCGGTCATTATATTTACACACAGCTGCACAGGGCTTGACGATTCACATTCTTTCAGGACTAAAGAGCTATTTCTTTGCACTGCACTTGGAGTTTAACCTCTCCTTCCCCTTTAAGCCCTATAAAAGAAGACATAGCAAAGTGCTGAGCTAAAAGTAAGAGAAAAAGAGTTTTTTTAAAAAAATAATTATTGCTTTTTGCATAATACATACTTAGTTTATTTATAAAATGTGTATACCATTTGAATCTAAAAAAACTAAGCAGAGATCATACTCTGCCTTTTGTCCAGGAGCTCAAGATGGTGTACCTAGGTAGCCCTACCTCCAAATTTATCTCCCCACCAATCCTCTGACATAGATTAAACTGGGTAATAGTGCCTGGTCCCAATATTACTCATTGAATTTTGTGGCTGAGACAGGATTTGATCCCAGGTCTCCTGAGTGCTAGCTAAATATATAATTTGTGTTTACCTGAGGAGTGGAGAAAAAAGTACTAAGGGGGGGGGGGGAGGAACAGAGACATAAAAACTCTGTCTAAAACTCATGCAAATGATTGTACCTCTGTGTGTGGTGCTAACATTCACCCATTAATGCTTTGGTCTGGTCTCTGGATTTCTAGTTGCCAGCAAAATCAGATGTTCAGATTTCAAGAACAACTGTATTATTACTAGTTTTTTAATTAAATGTTATTATGGTCATAGATCAGTTATAAAACAGCTATACTGGGAGATACTGTATACCCATTAACAACTACAGAGCATTGAGTGGTGGTGGCCAAATTAATGACTGTAATTCCGAACAAAGAAATCTAACTAGAAAAGAACCATGGCATAGGAATTGCTGCAAAAAAAATCACAAAGAGTCTAGTAGCATCTTTTCCAGCTAACAAATTTTACTAAAAGGCAGAAGCCTCATGAAAGTGTATGCCTTTAGTAAAATTTGTCAGTTGGAAAAGGTGCTGCCAGACTCCTCCTGATTTTTTGCTACCACAGACGAATGTGGTTCTTCTTCTAAAAAAACTGTTGCTGTGGATGAAATAACTTTAGTAAAATACATCAAGATGTTTTCAGCAAGTAACCCACTCATACAAACATGTACAGGTCAAAGAAAAAAAAGGAGGTTAGCATTGTGAAAGGTTCACTGGTTTCAGGCTAATTCTTTTTGCACTTGCCAGGTGAGATTCTTTTGATTTGGAGGCCTTCATGTAGCCATCAGAAGAGAACGTCTGGAGGTCAGAGGTGAACTGGAGTTCTTGGTGCTCTCCGAGCTTGGTTGTGTTCTTGCAGACATTTCATTACCCAGCTAGGTAACTTCATCAGATGATGTTACCCAGTTGGGTAATGAAATGTCTGCAAGCAAACAACCAAGCTTGGAGAGCACCAAGAACTCCATCTCTCATGTATATTCAGTCCCTCTCTCTCTCTCTCTCTCCCTCTCCCTCTCCCCCCGCCCTCTCTCTTGGGTAGATCGGCTTGTGATTGATTCACTCTGCCAAAGTGGTTTGCTTGGGCAGTGCATCACTCTGCCTCAGCATGGCAAAGTGTGGAGGAGTTGAAAAACCACACTTGCCAGCAAAGTAAAGTTGCATACAAAGAAAAGCACTGCAGCAACTCTGCCTGCACTCACATCTTTGAGGGGAGATGGCTCTTCTAAGATCTGCCTCCTCTAATCTGTATCACAGCTAGCAAAAGTTTAAAGTTTAGTACGATGGAAGTAAAACCAGCAAGTAGTCCATTTATCAAAGTCTATACATTAGGAACTGGGGAGAAAGAAGTGTAATAAGGGTCCAAGATCATAATAATCCAGGATGCATTCCTCAGACGACATCCCAGTTCATTGGCTTGTCAACCTCTTCTATCTCAGGTACAATACATTCTTTAGGAAGCAGTTCAGAGAAACAGAAGATGAGAAATACAGTATTGCATAATGCTCTCTCCCTTCTCTCCCTTCAGCATTACCATGGTTTTGTTCAGAGTGACCTTGCTCTAGCCTAGGAAATTCTCTACTCACATTAGCTTCCCTTTTCACATTCAGCTTCATGGTTTTACTGATTGCTATTGTAAGGTTAAGTTTTTAGACCTTTGGGAGGCTCAGACAAATAAGCTTACTGTGTGCAGCACAGCCACCAAACTAGATAACGTTCATTTTTTATCAGTCTTATTTCTGTTGGTCAAGAGGGTTGGAAAAATAGTTGAAATGATTAAGCAAGAGAATACATTAAGGGAAGTCAGTGCCAAATGCATTAAAAAATATTCAGTTGTTCCTGAATGTGAAAGGCAGTTTCATAAGAAAAACTCTCTTGATGCCTGCTTAAAAGTATGCTTGTTTTCAAAATAATTAGGAGTCCTCACCACCATGTAGGAGCTTTTAGAAAACATGAAAAAAAAATCTGCATTTTCTTAGAGAACAGCATAATATTTTGGTGAGCCTATTGTGAAGATTCATGTGTGTACAGATTTCACAGAACTGTTTGAAGAGAACTGTGAATCTAAAATAAAAAGAGTTAACTCTATGAACCATGCTTACCTTTGCTTCTGGCTTAATGCCATATTCACTGTGTGGGACAGACAGAAAGAGATGCATTTTATATATTTTTTAACAACAGTTTCAAACATTAGGCATGGATTACTTAAAAATGATTTTGGGTGTAACTTAATAAAAATTAAGTTAGATCACTATTTTTTTTCTAATCCAATCCCTCTGTAGAACAAAAGTAGGCTGAAAATTGCACTCCATCTTCTCTGGTGACCTCATCATGTCACTTCATGCCATCTTCAGCACTTGGCAAATATTTTTTTTAAGTGCTTCCTGGATAAGGACTTTACAGCTACCCCTAAATCAGCATGTTTAAGTGTTATAAAAATAATGCAATTTAAAACTATTTAAGTTTGGGTTGGTTTCTAATTCGAATCAATGGATTTTCTCTTGAGTATATTGATGGTTATTGACCAGGAAGCCCTGTTGTTTCCAGTGGAATTTATTTTCCTACAAACACATGGTTGTTCTAGACCCACTTCTAAAGAAATGTGTCCAAAGTTTGACCAGGTTTTAGTTGGTCACTCTACTGTGTCTAGAACAGCCATGCAATGTGCTGAAGATAACTTTTAGATTCATGGTGCCCAAAAGTTAACTTGCTACTTTCTTGATATTAGTTCCCACTGAAGACCCAAGAGGGGCTTGCAGCATATTTTCCTGTAAAATCTCGTGCTTCTTATCTTACCACTTAAGCATCTCTTGAGGAAGTATAGGAGAGAAGAAAGACTTGGTTATGTGAAAGTAAGGAGAATAGAACTAATGCTCTGACGAAAGTGATATCTCAGTCCTTCCAGGCTCATATATCACTAAGGGCTCAATTAGCAAATAACGTCTGCATTAAGCTGAAAACGCAGATGAAATACAAACTTTCCAATAATGAATTTATGCCTATTTCTCAAAAGTATTCTGGATTTTCAAATCTAAACATTCTGAATACAAAGGGATTATTGTACAGAATAGGTCTGGCAAATATAAGACAACTGTATCTACCAGTGAAATGAGATTACGGAGTAAAATGTATCTGTGTCACTATTCCATCTTCTTTATACAGTAAGGTGGCCTATGACACTTATAAAAGGTAATCTCCCAAAGAACAAATGGACTGTAAAATAATTACCAGACAATAATGTGCTTTGTAGATAATGATTACTATGTTTTGGGGGTTGGGATGGAAAAGAGAGCAGTCTCAGCGTTTATAATTATTGTATAAATTTATGCCTCCTTACCTCTACTATGCAACTGCTATCAAGTTACATGCAATATAAAAAAACAGGACAATGAAAACAGTACAACCAATAATTAAGTCAATAAAAGAGAGCCATGGAACCAAACCTTAATGACTTGTTGGCATGCCTGTTACTTAGCAGAATGCAATGGCTTGTTGGCAATTTTTAGCTGTAATTTTATAATGTAATAGGAATACATAATATTTTGCCATGTAAGTAACAGTGTAATCATATATATAAAAATATAATACACATACGCGTGCTCAGAAGCAAAACACATATATTCAGAAGCAATACGTTTAGTATGTCCTCTAACCTAAATCTTTAGTTTATTCTCAGGTAAGTGTTAAACAGGAATGTTAGATAACTGGGTGCCAAATACCATTTTTACTGCAAACCCTCTGGAGAACTTCATCGAGTTTGCATTGCAGGTAGTCCCCAAGTTAAGAATGCCCAGTTTATGAACAACCCATAGTTAAGAACAGAGCCTATTGTAGCAAAATTCGAGTTAAAAACAGAGTGATTTGAGTTAAATACACAATGGTTCGAGTTAATTACACAATACTCCTTATACAGTATTATACAATAATATTCCTTCTGGCTTACGTACAAATTCAGCTTAGGGACAGACCTTGGAAATGGAACTCATTCTTAAATTGGGGACTACCTGTATGCAATAATCCATTATGTGGTTATTTTTGGCTTGGGGTAATACAAAACAGCTATTGTGGCTTAATTATATATGAACCGGACAACTATGGCTTCTTCAAAATGGCATTATTTTTAAAAAGTCCTGGTCTGGAATGATGTGTGAACTTTGGAACACTGAACAGTAGTTTTTATTTACCCAATTGTAAGTTATCACAAAAAAACAACACAAAAACAAAATACTGCTACAAGATTGAAGAGTATAGAAATACCTCAGTACTAACAAATATATGATGGACTACAGCCTATCAAAAAATACCAAATATGCATTTTTTTTTTACCATTACTGAAATTACTATTTTGCTTTTTCATCAGTTAATTACCAAAACACTTTTACTGAGATTGACTGTCCCATTTTCCAAAATTATAAATTATAAACATTATAAATTATATCAAGATTATTGATATACCTGGTTCTGGAAGCAGTGGTTTGGCAGTGGTCCCGAGGGACACAAGTGAATGAAGAATACAGACTTTATTCTTTCAAAATGGTTTTGTTAATATTGTACCATCTAAGTAGTACGTATCATTAGATCACTGTATTAAACTGAGTTGACAGTCTTATTCCACAGTGAAAAAATTACCTCTGTTGACTTGCTAACATAATCAACTCCAAATCTGACAGCCTAAATGATGGTTTCATCCACCAATAGACTTTTAATGTTCTTTTGGGTGACAAAGCAGCACATGTTGGAGTAACGGACAAAAAGCAGCAACAGGAATATGAATGCAAAACAGAATAACAACAACAATAGAACACAATACAAATAAAGTCAGGACAGGGAAATAAGCACTTGGGGACTAGAAATGGATTTGCTTTCATTTTGATGTATTTTTTTGAATTTATAATGGAAGCAAAATCATAGCTGTCTCCTAAATTTTAAAATAAAGAATGTATGTCCAGACAAGAAAGTGAATAAGACATGGACAAGATGTAAATATACAAGAAGTTTGTTTGATTGTTGTCACAAAAGAATACTACTCTGTTTTGTATAACATCAACAGGAGGGTTTCATTACTGTTCTGTTTTGTAGCCTCTCTTCAATAGACAGGCTCTTGGGCTGGAAAGAAATCATTAGAGAAGGAATCTCTTGGGACTTACTGCAGTCCAAAGATGATAAATTTGGTTTGGCTCATGCTGTGTGTACAGTTGTACATTCATTGCACTGAGGTGTGTAAGAAAAACCACAAGGTTTAAGTCATTTAACTATCCATTTATACAGGCCCTTTTATTGCTAACAATAAACTTGGGGAGTTGGGAGTGGGCGGCAGTTTTGTGCTGATTCTCTTCCTTCCTCCAAGGTTGATCCCAATCAGTGTTGACTGGGGGCAAGAGGTCCAGCTTGCGGCCCCTCCTTTGTGGGGTGCCCCAGTGTTCGGTACTCTCTCAGCTCCTTTTTAATATCTACATGAAACCACTGGGTGAGATCATCCGTCACCATGGGATGAGGTAGCATCAATATGCTGATGATACCCTGTTATACATCTCCATCCCGGGTGAGGTGAGTGATGCCAGGACCACCCTTTCGTTGCACCTGGAGGCTATGGGGGTCTGGATGGGGTGCAACAGGCTTCAGCTGAACCCTGGTAAGATGGAGTGGCTATGGACTGGAGGCCCCACTGTATCCAAGGATTTACCATCTTTGATTTTGGACAGGGTTGCACTGCAAAATGGCTGTCTGATGAGGCTTTACAAATAGCTGTGGAAAGAAGGAATGCGAAAAGCAAGGGTGAAAGGGAAAGATATAAGCAACTGAATGCAGATTTCCAGAGAATAGCAAGGAGAGATAAGAAGGCCTTCTTAAATGAACAATGCAAAGAAATTGAAGAAAACAATAGAATGGGGAAGACTAGAGATCTCTTCAAGAAAATTGGAGATATCAAAGGAACGTTTAGTGCAAAGATGGGCATGATAAAGGACAAAAAAGGCAGGGACCTAACAGAAGCAGAAGAGATTAAGAAGAGGTGGCAAGAATACACAGAAGAACTATACAAGAAAGATCTTAATGTCCCTGATGTCCATGCTGGTGTGGTCACTGACCCTGAGCCAGACATCCTAAAGAGTGAAGTCAAGTGGGCCTTAGGAAGCATTGCTAACAACAAAGCTAGTGGAGATGACAGTATTCCAGCTGAGTTATTTAAAATACTAAAAGACGATGCTGTCAAAGTGCTGCACTCAATATGCCAGCAAGTTTGGAAAACGCAACAGTGGCCACGGGATTGGAAAAGGTCAGTTTACGTTCCAATTCCAAAGAAGGGCAATGCCAAAGAATGCTCAAACTATCGCACAATTGCACTCATTTCACATGCTAGCAAGGTTATGCTCAAAATCCTACAAGCTAGGCTTCAGCAGTACGTGAACCGAGAACTACCGGATGTACAAGCTGGGTTTCGAAGAGGCAGAGGAACTAGAGATCAAATTGCCAACATTCGCTGGATCATGGAGAAAGCACGAGAGTTCCAGAAAAGCATCTACTTCTGCTTCATTGACTATGCAAAAGCCTTTGATTGTGTGGATCACAACAAACTGTGGCAAATTCTTAAAGAGATGGGGATACCAGACCACCTTACCTGTCTCCTGAGAAATCTGTATGCGGGCCAAGAAGCAACAGTTAGAACCGGTCGTGGAACAACCGATTGGTTCAAAATAGGGAAAGGAGTACGACAAGGCTGTATACTGTCACCCTGCTTATTTAACCTATATGCAGAGTACATCATGAGAAATGCCAGGCTGGAAGAATCACAAGCCGGAATTAAGATTGCAGGGAGAAACATCAATAACCTCAGATATGCAGACGATACCACCCTAATGGCAGAAAGTGAAGAAGAACTAAAGAGCCTCTTGATGAGGGTGAAAGAGGAGAGTGCGAAAGCTGGCTTGAAACTCAACATTAAAAAAACTAAGATCATGGCATCTGGACCCATCAATCCCTGGCAAATAGAAGGGGTAGAAATGGAAGCAGTAACAGACTTCATTTATTTGGGCTCCAAGATCACCGCAGACGGAGACTGCAGCCATGAAATTAAAAGACGCTTGCTCCTTGGGAGGAAAGCTATGGCAAACCTAGATAGCATATTAAAAAGCAGAGACGTCACCTTACCGACAAAGATCCGCATAGTCAAAGCTATGGTTTTTCCAGTAGTAATGTATGGCTGTGAGAGCTGGACCATAAAGAAGGCTGAACGCCGAAGAATTGATGCCTTTGAACTGTGGTGCTGGAGAAGACTCTTAAGAGTCCCCTGGACTGCTAGGAGGTCAAACCAGTCAATCTTAAAGGAAATCAACTCTGATTGCTCATTGGAAGGATTGATAATGAAGCTCAAGCTCAGATACTTTGGTCACCTAATGCGAAGAGAGGACTCTTTGGAAAAGACCCTGATGCTGGGAAAGATGGAAGGCAAAAGGAGAAGAGGACGGCAGAGGATGAGATGGCTAGATAGCATCACTGAAGCAATGAGCATGAAATTGAGCAAACTCAGGGAGGCAGTGAAAGATAGGAAGGCCTGGCGCAATATGGTTCATGGGGTCACGAAGAGTCGGACACGACTTAACGACTAAACAACAAAAGCACTGCCCCGGACGGACCTGGTGCGTAATGTGGGGGTCCTCCTGGACTCATGACTCCTGCTCAAGGAGCAGGTGGCAGTTGTGGCCAGGAGAGCCTTTGCCCACCTTTGTGTGATATGCCAGTTATGCCCCTTCCTGGATCAGGAGGCTCTCCGGTCAGTCACTCAGGCCCTGGTCACCTCTTGGCTTGTCAGGTTCAGCCCAAAGAACTCCAAGAGACAATGTAAATACAGTTCTGTTGCGTTTATTAACTACAACTCCAGACAGAAAATCTCCCCAGACTGAACCCTAGTTCCCAAGCCAGCCAACCACAACACCGTGAATTCCTTAGGGAGGTGCCAGCCTCATCTTCTTGAACCACGCTCGTGCTGGGGGCTAAGAACATGCTTATCTCCCTGAGCCTGGCCTTCAGAAGTCCATTCCATCACACGGCTAGACTATTGCAATGCGCTGTACATGGGGCTACCTTTGAAGAGTATCTGGAAGCTACAGCTGGTCCAAAATGCAGCCGCGCGGATAATTTTGAGTGCCCCAAGAATGGCACATATAACATCTTTACTATGCGAGCTGCACTGGGTCCCAGTCTGCTTCCAGGTCCATTTCAAAGTGTTGGTTATTACCTTTAAAGCCCTACATGGCATGGGTCCAGGTTACCTGAGGGACCATCTTACCCCCATTACATCAACCCATTCCACCCGGTCAGGCAGAGAGGGCATGTTGCGGGTCCTATCAGCAAGAGAATGTCGACTGGCAGGGCCCAGGAGGAGAGCCTTCTCTGCCGTTGCTCCCGCCCTTTGGAACATACTCCCCCTAGAGGTGCGGCAGGCCCCTACCCTACTGGCCTTCCAGAAAAAATTGAAGACCTGGCTCTGCCAGCTTGTGTGGGGGGGATAAAAACTCTACCCAATCCTGGGGGTGGCTAGTGCCTCAATGATGCTCCCTGGGTGATCGCCAATTACTTTGGATCTTTTTTATTTTGTATTTATTATTGTAATATTGTAATTTTAATTGATTTTAATTGTTTTGTAAACCGCCCAGAGTCGTTTAGTGAGATGGGCAGTGACAAATTCAATAAGCAAACAAATAAATATATAAAAATAAACATGATAGATCAGGTCAGTATACTGTATGACCATTGATTTTTGTAAGGCCCCCAAAGTTCTACCATAATGTGATTTTGTGTACAGATAGGACTACCAGATCTGGACTGCAGAAATTCAGGTGACCACTGGGTGGCAGCAAAACGATAAAGAAAACTCACTCTTTGCTGCCAACTAGTGCTTGGCTAGATTTTACAGCTCCTTGATAGATATTTTTAATGTACCCAGACAACGAAATATGGACATGTTTTCCCCCTGTAGAGCCATTCTCAAAGAGTGGGATGTGTTATGCATAATTCCAAATGATATAATTATTATGTTCATATCAAATAGTATTCCATGTAGGTACCTATAATCACTATCTTGCAAATAAATTCACAAAATATTGACAGTATTGCCCATATTATAAATTTTGAACTATGGAAAACATATATGTCTGTATGTGCCTCCATGCATATGGGTGTGTATATGCGCATGTATGTACATATCTACATCTCTTTATAACTAGAACCATTTTCTTGCCTAGTCATCCAAAACTAATGTTTAATTGCCGTACACAACCAGAAGAATGGCTGTTTGCATAGCTGTATAAAAGCTATGCAAATAAAAGTTCATGGACTCCCCCATTAACAGTGCATAAAAAGAAAGTTATGCAACTCAGAGGTGTTTGGTTAAGCAAACTGGGTTATTTCACAAAAGTAATAAAGCTGATTCATCACTTAGTTGGTAGCAGAATAGGTTCTGTGTAAGCTATTAGAGCACAGAAGAATGAATGTTCATCCTACTTCCAATTCAGATGGCAAAATAACCAGAATAATAGAAATGGCTGTTTATCGGAAGTGCTTAGTTTATTACATACAAGGAGCTTATAATTTATTTTCTTGCTTGTAAGGTTATATCCTGAGCACTTGGAGCACCTTCCTCCAAGTGCTCAAGATAACATGCAGACCTTCCTTTTCAAAAATCAGAACACTTCCACGCAAACTAAAGTGTTCAACTTTATCCAGTTCTGCAAAATGTGTAGACGGGCTTCAAACCAATGTAAGCCTAGATTTCTTGATCTTTAACCATGATGCCAGTTGAATTTGCATAACAAATAGGAATGACATCTCCTGTTGGGAGTCTATATTTGCAGTGACTGAGATTTTATGAGTACAAAGGTAGTTTTGAGAGAACAGGTATTAGATTTTTTTTTTAAAATGTTTCCAGGATCCCTTGTTTAGTATAGGAGTGAAATACTATGGAAGTCAAGATTTAAAACTTCACTGTCATGTGAAAAATTTAATTGAGTTCCAGACTGTACTGAGCAGGCATCCGGCAGGGAACAAGGAATGCTTTTGTTTTTCAGAAAAGATAATAGTTACTCCAGGCATCCTTATTACCCTAACAGCAAATTTTCACTTTGGAGTGGAACAATTAGTATTTGTTCCTTCCCGCTTTCTTCCTTTTTTCTTCCCATCTACCTACATTAATATGAAGTGGGGAAAGCTGAGGCTAACTGTTAGTGACAATGAGTAGATTCAGTAGGCAGGTATCTATCCCTACTAGTCCTGTGTTTTGGAAAACCAGCCATGTAACTTTTTCCCTCCCAAGAATTACTGTTCATTCATGCATGGGGAGGGGATGGATTACTAGTAGAGATTCACACCATGAAGATCAAAGTCAGAAAGGTGAGGATGGTCAGGTAGGTATCTCAGCCTCTGCTGGTGTCCATGTGCCACTGAGGAATTCAGAAAATAAATAAATCAGTAACTTGTTCATAATATCTAATAGGCATGGGCGGGGGGAAGGAATCATAGTTGTCTACTGAATAATGTGAGTTGCAAATTCAAACTTGGAGCAGTAAAGAAAAGTAATTTGATACAGAGTGTGGGAAACCAAGGTCAGTGAGAAAAGCATGCAGAAAGAAGATAGAACATCTGCACAATAAAAGATACTTACATTTATCTCACAAATAGCATGCCAGTAGACTGTTTATTATCAATAAGCCTCAACAGGAGGGTCAGTAAGAAGACTGCAGGGCCAAAAGGGCATAGATGGGGGGCAAATAGGTTGGTGGGGGGAGTTGAGGGGCCCTTGCAGTCATAAGTGCGGGCGGGTTGCCAGGCACCTGAATTTTGATCACGTGGCTGTGGGGGCGCTGCAACGGCTATAACTTTGGGGACCGGTTGTAAGTCCCTTCGTCAGTGCTGTTATAACTTCAAATGATCGCTAAACAAATGGTCATAAGTTGAGGATTACCTGTATATAATTATGTATGATTCTTTTATTAGCCACTAGTCTCCTTTTTGTGAATTTCTAATGGTCCACCTTAGAGACCCAGTTTGGTGTAGTGGTTAAGGCATCAGGCTAGAACCCGGGAGACCATAAGTTCTAGTCCCACCTTGGACACAGAGTCAGCTGGGTGACCTTGGGCCAGTCATTCTTTCTCAGCCCTAGGAAGAAGGTAAGGGCAAACCACTTCTGAAAAACTTTGCCAAGAAAATTGCAGGGACTACTCCAGGTAGTCACTAAGAGTCAACACTGATTCGAAGGTACCCGAAAAAAAAAAAAAAAACCAACGGTCCACCTTGGAAACAAAGAACCACTATTTCAGAGGAGGTTTCAAAACTGTAGAGCTAGGTGGTGAGCATATCTGACCTTCTGAATAGACTTTTTTTTTTCCAAACCAGAGGGAAGTTTTGAAATAACTGTGGTAAGCCATATATTTAACTACGGACTTTGCCTCCGTTACTGTTTTATGTTTCGCACAATTCAGGCATTCATACCTTGTTTTTTCCAGTAGAACGTCTGTGTTGCAGGCCTCGTCTCTAACTCTTTTTCGATACTTCTTGCAGTATGTAGAATGGAGGAAGGGAAGACTGTAGTTTCCAGAGTGAGGAGGCTAGTTAACATCCAGACATGGCTTTTAAAATGTATTTTTAGAGTTGGTATCTTAAAAGCAGGCAACCAATCAATTGCACAGTGTTGACAAGAAAAGATATGGGTGGCACCCATCTTCAATAGTATTTTTTTTTAGCTTACGTAGTCTTGCAAGGCATGAGTTAAGCTACTTTTGGGAAACAATGACAATTCTGAAAAAAATGAATGAAAGTGCTCACTACTCAGAAGAATGAGTAACTCAGATGAATAAGCTGTGTTATGAAACAGTACGCTGAAATGTCAAGTGCTGCAAGAACTCATGTGACACAACCTTGAGAAACGATGGCAAAGCCACAGTTTCACACAATTTGTGATGGTTGATTTGTGGAAAACTCCAGTGCAAGTGTGTATGCCACATGGTGCTTTGGATTCAGTTCCAAAAAGATCCATTGGAGCACCTCTGGGGAAGAACATTGTATCTGTCTACAATTCTAAAAAACAACTGCCGTAGGGCTACAAAAGCAACTGATTAAAAGGGCAACTGAAATACTGACCATCTCTATAATAACTAGAAAACAAAAATTCCTACCTTTACCTAAGGCTTTTGAAACCTGTAAAGATGACTTGGCTAACCACATTGTGACACTAGGGCCTGATTCTCACATTTCACTACATTATAATTGGTTTGAACAATGCCTAATTGAATAACTACAATGGTCAGTTATCCATAATGCAAGTTATGATTCAAGGGATGGCAAGCCTGGCTGCTTGTGGTCCCCTGCCTTATTTTTACAGCTTCTAAAACCCCTGAAGATCATGCCATTGAAATTCAGCAGCAAAAAGAACAGATGTTCAGTCCCTCTGGAAGATTAATTTATTGCAGTACAGATACTCCTCGGCTTATGACCATTTGCTGAACAAAGGGATTTATGACCTGTGCCTAAAGTTATGGCTGTTGCAGCACCCCTGCAATCACATGATCAAAATTTGGGTACTTGGCAGCCTGCCCACACTTACAACCGCAGGGGCACTTCAACTCCCCCCCCCCACCTATCTCCCCCATCTATGCCCTTTTGGCCACCCTGCTTTCTGCTGCCCCAGCAGACCTTCACTGTTTTCTTGCTCCCGCTGCTGACAAGGCATGCCTGGCCTAGCTGCTGGGCCCTATGGGGCTGGCTTCACGCTGGGGAAAAAAAAAAGAAGCAGAAAGCAGCCCCAGAGCCACGCCACACCACGCCAAAAAGCCCCTTTGTGCCACACTCCTGGGCTTTGCGCAAAGGGGCTTTTTGGCATGCCGCAGCTCTGGGACTGCAAAAAGCAGCCCCAAAGCCACAATGCAGCACAAAGCCCAGCCCCAGCCCACCTCTGCAGCCACACCCGGCATGCCTCATCAGCCTGCCCCAGCAGCCAAGCCAGGAGCAAGAAAACAGCAGTCAGCTGGGGTGATGGAGCACAGAGCAGCAAGGGTCTCGGAGTGCAGGGTGGCAAGGGTGACTGTGGCTGGGACTGGGCTGGGGTGGCTTCCTAGGGTATGGCAAGCAGCCCCAGAACTGTGTGGTTCTGGGGCTGCTTCCTGCCTTGCAAAGCAGGGTGCAGGGGAGCCAAAAGGGCAGAGATGGGGAAGATAGGCAGGTGGAAGGAGTTGGAAGCAGCCCCCACCTTACTGAGGCTCAGGGCTGGGAGGGACCAAGCCTGGAATGGCTTGGAATGGGGTGGGTACTTACTTAACGACCCGCAATTCTCAGTTAATGACAGCAGCCAGGATTGCCATTGCTAAGCGATGTGGTCACGTGATGTCTTGCTTTACGGCCGCATCGCTTAGCGATGAAAATTCCAGTCCCAATTGTGGTCATAAGTCGAGGACTACCTGTAGTCTTTCTTTTGTTCAACTTGAGTTTTTCAAACATTTCGCCTTGTCTTTTATCATCTTGCCTTTTATTAAAGACATTGTAGGTGCAGGTGTAGGTAAAGATTAACCTGCTAGCAAATAAAACACTGGGAAGTTGGAGGATTTTTCTTTTCAGTATGTCATGTTAATGCAACCAATGTGGTAGGATGAAAAAGGAACTAGCGAATTGCCTTAAGGCAGGGAGGAATACAGACTTCCCTCCGGTGACAAGTCTTTTCTTAGGACTTCCACTTTGTCAGTGAAGTGAATCATAGAATCACAGGGTTGGAAGGCATCTAGTCCAACCCCCTGTCCAAAGCAGGAATTCTCATATCATCTTGGACAAATGGTTGTCCAGTCTTTTCTTGAAAACCTCCAGTGATGGAGCACCCACAGCTCTTGGAGGCAAGCTGTTCCACTGCTCAATAGTTCTCACTGTCAGGATGAGAACTATTGTGTAAGTGATTGATAACTATAGGTAAGTGATTGACAAAGTCACAGTAAAAGTATAGAAGCAAGTTACTTATCTGTTGAGGAGTTAACTCATAGAATCTACAAAAGTATCAATGTTTGCTGTATTTATGCCTACAGAAACCTATCTTTATTGAAAGTTGAAACAGGCCAAAAGATTATGCTCTCACTTCATTCATTCTGACCCTTTTGGCATCACTTGGCAATCTCAACCTTTCCCTTAATACTATCAGCAGCATTTCAGCAGTGTGGTGTAGCGGCTAAAGTGCTGGGCTAGAAAACAGGAGACTGAGTTCTAATCCTTCCTTAAGCATGAAAGCTGGCTGGGTGACTTTGGTCCAGTTACTCTCAGCCCAACCCACCTCACAGGGTTGTTGTGGGGTAAATAAGAGGCAGGAGCATTCAGTATGTATGCTACTTTGAGTTGACCAAAAATAAAGATGGGAAGAAAATCTAATAATAAATAAACTAACTTGAATCTGACTACAATTTCTTGATTAATCAGGATTTCAAAACTAACTGCAAATTATAAAATATTTAGGGTGCATGTTGAAGGAACAACATTATAAAAAAGGATTGCTGAGGAAAAACCTATAATTGGACAGTATCTTCACTGGGATCCATCAAAAGGCCACAGAAGAGCATGAACCTCTGAAAATTCCCTGAAACTCTTCCTCAGTACAAAAAAGGGGCTAGGAAAAAAAAAATAACTACAAATGTTTTAAAAAATGGTCCAGATACTGTACTCAACATTATAAATTGCAGTTTAAATTGTCTGACAATGGAAATCCTTGGCTCACAAGCAGTGTGGAATTGTGTTTAAGGTGTTGGACTAGTGGAAAGGAGATTTAGGTTCTAGTCTACCTTAGCCTCAGAAACTCACTGGATGACTTTGGGCCAGTCACCATTTCTGAGCCCAGTGTCCTGCACAGGGACCATCATGAAAGGCAGGATGTATGTATGTATGTATGTATGTATGTATGTTTGTATATATATTGGTGCTTTCAAGTCAATGTTGACTCCTAGCGACTGTCTTGACATGTCCCCGCAGTTTTTTTGGCAAGATTTCAGAAGTGGTTTGCCATTGCCTCCTTCCAAGGGCTGAGAGAGTGACCAGGCCAAGGTCACCCAGCTAGCTTCATGCCTAAGGCAGGACTAGAACTTATGGTCTCCCAGTGCCTTAACCGCTACAACAACTATCTAAAAAAAAATAATTAGTCATTAATAAAGTTGGTATCAAGCATCCAGAAAAGTTGTCCTAAATATTGCTAACATGTGAGACCAAGAAGTAAGAGAGAAACTGGCTCCATCTGAAATCTGTGTCTTGTTATGGACAAAACAGTAAATACACACACACACTTCTCAAGTTATTGCAGATATGAGGCAAACTACTTTACCTGTCAAGGCCAGCTGAATTCCTTGAGAAAAAACCTTTTTTTTTTTAAAGGTAGGGGCTAGTCATAAGAAATCTTAGCTAATTTAAACATTTAATTAAGCAGTTGATCAAAATTTGTAAAGTTGCTTTGTCCTAGTTTTATAGAACTTGTATATCTTTCAAGAAACTGAAAAGCTTGGAAGAGTGAAATGCTTACATCACAACTATAATAAACATAAATATCTTGCAAACTAATGGAAAATCATAAAGATTGTTTTGTCTACTTTGAGGTAATGTAGAGATAACAAAGATAATATTCTGTGATGGGTCACCTTGGACAAAGGTGAGCTGAGTTGAATCTCAGGTTCATTTAAGGTGGTGTGGAAAAGAGGGAAAGGTTCATGGTTCCGTAGCAATACCTTGTAGGCACATTTGATCCTTGACATTTCCAGGTAGGGGTGGTGAATGCCCCACTCCTGAATAACTTGGCAGTCCTGAATGAGATCAGTCAATGGACTGACTCATTTCAGGCGGTTTCTCCTGTTTCTTTGCCTGCTCTTAAAAGAGTCCTTCAGCTCATACTCAGGCTCTGGCTGATCATGGAAGAAATGCCACATTCATCCCACTTCTCCTTTTTCCATAATAATCTCCTAGAAACAGTGATCTTATTTTAGAAACTTGCATTACTTTGTGATGTGCGAAAGAGAGGCTATGCAGATGCTTCCTTTTGGGGGGATGTAAGTGGGTATGTCTTTCTCCCTCTTAATACTTTTTGCCTAGGCAACCTGCCTGCTTATTTATTTATTTCCATAATTTATACCGCACCCAGTACCATAAGCTTTGGGTGGATCCTCTATAAATGTCATAGAATTTAAAAAAAACCATTGTAAAATGACAGAAATTAAAAGGGGGCTGTGAAAGTAATCATTCAGTCAAAACAAATGGTTTCTTAGAACAGCTTAGGAGTTGGGAGACCAGAGGGTCCTCTGGGCCAGGAGCAGAAAATGATTGGAGAGGCCAGGAGAAGGGCAGCCCAGGACTATGGCTTCTCTTGCATCTAGGTGGGTAGGGATTAATGTGTAAACAAAAGTAGAAGAGATTGATTCCCAAGGTGCTTGGAGAATGGTTCTTAATGGCCCAACATACTTCTGACAGAGTTTTGTCAAGGGGACACCAGTAAATCAATTACTTGTGCTGGCTATAACAGTTTATTCTCATCCAGAAGTACCATAGTGCTCTGTTTTCATACAAATTTTGATTGTTCATGTATTAAATCAGCCTTCCCAATTCTGTTGCTTTCATCTAGAGGAGTTGGGATTCTAATTCCCACAAGGCCCAAGAAGCCTTGATGATTCCCATGCGTTGGGAATTGTCATGACCAAAGGCCACCAGCTACCAACTGCTGCTATATCTTACTCAAGGCCGTAGCTGTACATTTTTTGGTACTATGGCAGGATTGAGCTGGTTCTTCTAACTCCTGCAGATATTCCCAAAGTGAATCAGATTTATTTAAAAAAATAAAATCTCAGTATTTGTATTCCCAACATAACTTGCAGATGATATCAACCCCAGACATCAGGCTACCATTCACATGGCATTGTCTCCACTGTCCAAAAGTACTTTGAAGAAAACCTGTTGACTATCTTTATTCCTGCTGAACCCTAAACTCTGAGATCAGAGATGCTCTCCCTGCAGCTGCCCCCCAAATTTCATTTAATCATTGCTCTTCCCAAGGCCTAGAGTAGCGTTTTTCAGACTTGGCAACTTTAAGATAGCATGGCTGGGGAATTCTGGGAGTTGAAGTCCACACATCTTAAAGTTGCCAAGTCTGAAAAACACTGGTCTAGACCAACAAAAAAGTCCACATACAAAGGAAAGGCAATAAATCCCTAACACTCTCAGCCCCATATGTCTTTCCATATATGTTATGTGCAATTGATTTTTTAGTAAAAAAAAAAAAAGAGAGAGAGAGAGAATCTGACCATTTGTAATGAGATGAAGCAGCCTGGCTATCAAGCTGCCATTCTTCCTGTATTAAAAGTTCTAGCAAGTGTCCCCAAAATAATATGAGACCATATTGTTTTGTAACCAGGCAATTTCTCCAGTGCTTCCATCCAAGGTTGTATGTTAGAACAGGGACTAAATTCTAAACATGGAATTCTTTGTAAGAGTGCTTCTGTAACACCAGTGTTTCCATGTCACACAAAAGAAAGTAACCAAAATCTCCTCCACCCCCACTTTCTGCAAAACGGAAAGAAAATAAAAACATAAAGAACAAGCAGACTTGGTCTTTGTTCCCCCTGGGCCCCTTGTCTCTGTTTAAGAGTAGGGGCCATCAGGCAGAACTCTTGATCATTTTCCTCTTGCTAAACAGGTACTAAAGGATTGCTCAGAGTGGCTGAAACTCAGGAATTAGAAGAAGCAGTGAGGCAAGAGTTCCCTTGATGGAGAAACAGACGGATCTCAAGGTCGTTAGGCCGTTAGCACCGCAAAAGGAAAGAGCACTGCAGCTGAGCCAAAATTCACAGAGCTCCAGAGCGGCTGCTTTTGAACTAGCACCAAGTCATTACATGGAAGGGTTCTTAGACTATCTTTCTACATTAATGCCATCATTAAGTTTCTTTCTAAAAACAAAATAAAATCATAGAGTTGAAAGAGACCTAAGAGGTCATCAACTCCAACCCTGTGTACCATGCAGGATTCACTACACCATGATGTACATAGTCACATCATCTTCATTATTCACAACATGACATTTTCATAATTTGCAGAATTTTCAAACATCATTCTGCTATTGTCTTTTCGCATGTCTTGGTTTGTTTTCTAAAAGATGTGGGAAGATGTGGCCATGGGCTTGGGCAATAATCTTGGCCACAGAATTGACAAAGCTGGAACTAAAATCGAGACCCTCTGGAATGATTCCCCCTCCCCCAAATATATGGTTGGCTCCAACCCTGCTGGCCTTTAGAAAGGTTCTAAACTACCTGGTTCTTTCCCCAGATGTTGGGCAAAGTTGATAGAGTTCTGTACTGTAACAGAAATTTGAGTTCTGGTCACCCATTAATTATTGTTTTTTTCTTTTTAATTGTATTGTTTTCTTCTTGTTTATTGATTGTACACTGCCCAGAATCACAACTGTTGGAGTCAGGCAGCTACATAAATTTCATGAATAAATGTTATGAATTACACACGGCTTCCACTATTAATACAGTGCAAAGATAAGATTTATTCCACACTGGCAAAATATAGGCTGCATATGGTTCACTGGTGTTTTATTCCAATGCATTTAAGTTGTTTTAATTGATGTAGATCACAGTTACATAAAACAGCCATAGGAGAAGTAATCATTTCCAATATTTCAATTTTATTTTTGTAATGTTTTAAAGCAAAAAGTATAGATCATTTAATGCTTTTATGGTTTCTTGAAGCTACAAGTGCATCGCTGGAACTAATTCAATTTATGCATGATAGCTTCTAGGTTCCAAGCACTTTAAATTTACAGGTTTCCTCACATCATCAATTTGCAGAAATGATTAAAAAATTCAATTTATGTGGAATACAGGGAAAATAGCGTTTAACCGAATCTGTTGTTAAATGCTTAAAAATTTTAAAGGCAGTGATATTTTTATCTTCCTGAAAGCCAACACAATCTTATTAATATAAATTGCTTGTCATATCTCAAAGAAACCCAAAGTCATTATGCTATAAAAAATGTCTTGCAAGAGCATGATGGTTTGTATTATCGGCAAAAATTTATATTACTGCTATAAAATACTGATACATAATTGCAAGCTAATTGTAAAAGTGGGCAGGATAATCCATAGGACATAGCACATCATGTAACGTTACTGAAATCGCAATTTCCTCATCTTTTGTTTCACTCTAAGCCAGCCCTTTCCAACATGGAATTCTCCTGTGAGTTGGGACTATAATTCTCAGAATTCTTAGCTTACAGTTCTGGGCATTGTATTCGCAAATTAATTGGAGAGCAGAGCAGACTGCTCTAAGCAAACCAATATTAAAATAATAGTATTGAAATGGGGTCTTAGGCTACACAATCCAACCCTCTGCTCAGGTGAGGAATGGCATTTAAAGCATTTAGCAAAGAAGAGCTATTCTCTCTCTCTTGGTAGCTGGTTCTGTTGTCAAACTTCGTCTACCATTAGGAAATTAATACCTGTTTTTCCACAAATCTGCTGCTCCTTTGTTCCTTGTGGCGATCTCTTTCATTATAGGTTGTCTTGCATTAGCAATTTGTTGTGTCTTCTCGAGTCTTCCAACCATCATTGTGCCAAAATAACAGTAATGTAGAAATGGTTTGTGCCATTTCAGTGTTGGCCAGGCGACACTATGAAGCGGTTATAAGATACTAGTGCAGAAATGACCATAATATAATTATTTTGATCAGTATGAATGCAGTTAAGATAAACATTTAAATGTTCTTGGTTGTAATTCTTAGTAAAGAACTTTTCTAGTTTCACAGATGAAGAGGTCTAAGAATATTAAAGTGAACTTTGCTGCATTTCACATATTGATCGGTTGAAAAATAAGTTTATTAAAAAGTACAATTTTGTTCAGCTAGCAGATACAAAATGACATATCAGTCTAGTCTATGCTCAATCACTGCTTATTTGAGGATAATGGTTGGGTTGATTTTCTTATGAGACATTCTATGTTCCATGTTTGTAGAAGGAAAGTCTGATGTAACGGTACCAAAATTAATAAGAGGAAAGTGCTAAGATTCATACCAGTGGGTAGAAGAGTTTCCCCACTGTTTGCTCAAAGTACACTGAATGAAATCCTGTCTGATTTGGCAAGAATCTGTAATCATAGCTGAAACCACGGAATCCATGAGGGTTTCTGCAGAGGCTTCTCACTTTCTGTGGATGACGAAGAGGCCCTGTGGAACAGGAGAGACGGCAGAGTAGCCTACTCTCAATTCTACACTGTATTCAAATATGTGCTGCTCATTTGGGAAAACGGAGAGTCAGGAAGGTTCATGCAGAACATCTTGTTCCATGTTCTGCTCTGACGCAGAATGCCCTATCAGGCTTCCCCAACCTCATTCTCTCCAGATGTGTTGGGACTATAATTCCCCAAACTCTACACTAGCCTTTGGCTATACTGATTGAGAAATCTGGGATTTGTAACCCTCACACATGTTTCATTGAAACACTTTCATCTGAGATACAGATGTGCCATTAAAAAGCCTCAAGGCCACAATATACATCTGGATATTTCACAATCAGATGCTTGCATAGCAACTTTTACTTTATATTATTGGAATAATATAAAGCTAGTTTTTGATTATAAATAGCTAAAGCCAGTTTTCTGTCAGTTTTCAAAGCATTTCTCCACTGGTAGAGCAATTATTATTATTTTTTGTTTTAAGGTTCCAGTAGAATCATAATAAGATTCATACTTACAATTTTATTATAGAACTCTTATTCAGGAATAATGTCGGCTGTGCTCTAGATGTTGTTTCATATCTGACTTCCCAAGTATATAGGGAGAGCCTAAAACCACACAAAAATGTTAACCTATCCTTTAAAGACAAAAAACAAATACAAAAACTTTCACAGCATTGTGATTCTTGGCATCGTTGACGGCGATTGATTCCAAGAAATTTTAGGGGAGGAATGAATTAGGAGTAGGCATTCATAGTGCTTAAAATGCAGTCACTAAGGAGTTCTGTGTCTTTAAGAATGATTCAGCTAAACATGAACAAAGAACAGGTCAAAAGGGATTCTGGACTCAGATGGAATTTCTGCAAGCCAAGGGTTCCAGTAGCACGCAGTGTCACGTTATCTTAAGCGACAGTGCAATCTTTCAGGACAAGCTGCTTGAGCAATTAGGAGAGGATAAGAACTGGATGTGGGTTCCAAACTGATAAAGTTTGGGGTCCTGGGGAAAGAGGAGAGGTGGAAAATCTCTGCTCAATCTTGTCTTCACTGATAGACCTCCGTAGGTGAGCTGGAACAGCCATATTTTCTCTTTGTATCCTTCAGTATGGGATACTGACCTACCTTCCAGCATAGCTGTAAGAATGACTGAGAATTGTATTTATAATTGTATTTATAATTACACGGTTATTATTAGGTAAGAATTATACCTTTAACAATATAATCCTATGCAGAATTGTACCAATGTCAGTTCAACTATATGCAGCGAGGTTTACTGTCCAGTAAGAAAAAGAACAATCCCCAGTGCTGTAAAAGCATGAGGCCAAAGTGGAAATAGAGTAAGGATAAAGAAACTTTCCTGTGTCTCCCCCAGCCACTTTTGCCTTAAAAAAAAAAGATTTTTCCTTCCATTGCTACGTATTTTGTCTTTTGACAGGAGGAAGCTGATGGTGATGGCGAGGGCTGACTTTGGTTCTATAACTTTTTGTACCCCATTCCTTCCCTACTTTTCCACTCCCTTTTCAGAATATTAAAAACTTACTGGAAATCAGGATGTCCAAAACAGCCTGCAACAGAGGTTCTGGGAGGGAAGTGGGAGGGGAAGTTATGGTTGCATTTTCCTCATCAAGAGAAGAGCACCCGTTCCAACCTTGCAGAAGAAAACAGTGGGCCTAGAAATGCAACTCAGCGCGTTTAGAATTGCAGCCTTGAGATGGATGAATGGATGATATATAAGCAGGTTGTAGACCAATAACAGTTGTGCAAATCCTTTCGAAACAAGTGCTTCCTATGTGCTCCTGCACATTTCAGAGCAGCTCTTTTGAAGAATTTGCAGAGCCCGTAGATAGAATATGCAACCGTATCTTTTAAGTACTCTCCTGGTAACCATAACAACTTTGAATTTCACATAAGTGAGTGGTCAGGTTGATGGAGAAGGAGGTGCAGTGGGTGTTTGTTCCTCCATAGCCAACATGCCTCTTTAACTAGCCCTTAATAGACCAGTAAATAGTAACGTGTTTTGCATATTTTGCATATAAGTTTTTGTATTTGTTTTTGTTTTTAATGGATAGGTTAACATTTTTATGTGGTTTTAGACTCTCCATATATACTTGGGAAGTCAGATATGAAACAACATCTAAAACACAGCCAACATTATTCCTGAGAGAATGTTGGCTGGCGGGGCCCAGGAGGAGAGCCTTCTCTGCCATTGCCCCCACCCTTTGGAATATTCTCCCCCCAGAGGTGTGGCAGGCCCCTACCGTCCTGGCCTTGAAAGGGTCAAAGACCTGGCTCTGCCAGCTTGCGTGGGGTGATAGCAATCTTACCCAATCCTGGGAGTGGCTGGCGCTCTGATGGCGCTCCCTAAGTGACTGCCAATTTTATATCTATTCTTGGATTTATTTATTTTCTATTTATTAAGAGTATCGTAAGCTAATTTTAATTGATTTTAACTGTTTTGTAAACCTCCCAGAGTCGTTTCAATGAGATGGGTGGTGACAAATTTGACATATAAATAAGTAAATATAAATATTAGGTTTGTAAGCTTATTTACAAAGTTCATGTACAGGTAGTCCTTGGGTAATGATGGCAATTTGAACTGGAGTTTCTGTTGCTAAGTGACCTGGTTGTAAAGCACAATGTCACATGACTGTGCTGCTTAGTGATGGAAATTCCAGCAGTCCTGGGTGGCATCATTAAGCAAATGACTGCGGGTTGTTAAATGAGGACTGCACATGGTCATTTGTGACATCCTTTCGGCTTCCCCATTGACTTTGCTTATAGGAAGCCGGCAAAGAAGGTTGCAAATGGCAATCATGTGACTGCAGGAATGCTGTGACCAATGTAAGTATGAGGACCTGTTGTAACTACCACTCATTCAGCACCACCGTAAGTTCGAATGGTCTGAAAAAGTGGTCATTAAATGAGGACCACCTGTATATTATTTTATATATATAATGGAATATATATTATTTTATATATATAATGGAAAATTCACATCACTTCATCATCATTTGTGATGAAATGGCACCAAACAATTGTCCTGCTTCACCACAAATGTTCTCCAGGTGGAGAATTGGTGGGAAGGAGATATACCAATGCAATTGTTCCAGTGAAGAGGAAATTTATTAGGTCACCCATCACTTATGACTGATATATTCATGAATGATATATTCATAAGCAAGCACCCTGGCCCCCATATCAAGTTTCAACCTGTATGAAGATATCTGTTGATCAAGGAAATTTCTATAACTTTAGCCACAAGAAGTGCTGACTTACAGTAATTGTTGCAAAAATTAGAAGTGGAACTAAGGGACATTGCTAAGATTAGGTGTGTTTTTTTGTATAAACCATAAAATCTACAGGCAACCATGATAAAATATAGCTTGCTGAACTCTGTTATGTCCCTTTGCATGGAGTTTACCAATGTTCAACTGTGGTCATTCAATTGATCAAATTCCTGCAACTCATCCTTATTTCTACATAAATTCTCCCCCTGATTGTTGACACTGCAGGCACGGAGAAGTATAAGTTATGCTAAGCTAGTGGGCCCGAGTTGTGATATGAGCTTTTGGGTGTGCTGTGTAACATTTTGTTCCTTTATTCAAAGTGTCCTCTGTCCCTTTACTGCTAACTCAGGACAAGTGAAATCCTTACCCTAAAGAAAAGTAGTATCTTCCTTAGGGAAACACTTCTGAAGCCAAAGACATGAGGAACTTGCAGGTACATGTTTGCATATATAAGTATATGTTTGTATAAGGCTCCTTTGAATACTGTAATGTACTTTTCTTGTGGCTACTGCTTTATTATGCATTCATATTGGAGTCTACTCTTTTATTTTGCTATTAAACCAACAATAATGTTTTTTATGTTGTTTATATGCTCAGTACCTCCATAGGTCTACAAATGTGGTATACCAAGCCCATCACGTTAGCAGAAACAAGAGAGGACAGGTTTTGGGCACAAAAGGTGGATTTCGTGGCTGCACAGTATGGCTCACAGGTATTGTGTTTCTTAATAGCTTAGCAAATTAACACCTGGGGAAAACTCTTATTATTTCTGTTACATCAGAAAAAGTAAGGCTGCCAGAACTGATCAGCAGAAATCCAGATGTCCACTAGTGGGCAGCAAAAAATAGAACTTTCTGGATCTGGAAGCTTTAAGAAGATATAAAGTTCATAAATGCATAACCTAGTAACTCTCAATATATGGACTCATTAACATAACGTGCATTATGTGTGATTATGTGATGAATTTTATTAATTGTTCAATTCTGCATGAACAAGCGAAGGATATGCTTAACATGCTTTAAAATATGCACTGCCATGACTTGTATTGCACTTCTGGGGGGTATAAAATGTTTTGAAAGCTTTAATGGGTGTGTAAATATGTCATTTATTTATTTTATCGAAAGTGTAGCTATAAAGGGATCTCAGAAAGGTATTTAATAAAATTTCAGGACCAAAGTGAACATTAAAAATATCTCTCCCCCCTGCCAAAAAAATCTAACCCTGTAATAATATCATAATCTCAAAAGGTCAACCATATTAATTTTATAAAAACATTGACTCCACTATAGAAATACATTAAATAACGTATATAATGGTAAGCTGATATGGATTACAGTTTTAAAGCAATCATACTTCATTAGCTCTGCCGGGCTTTCAAGAAGAAAATTGTTTCCATTTTAAGAGACCACAATTTAATCCTAGATTCAGATCTAAACAAGCTGTGGTTAGTTGCAACTGTACTCTACTAAAACAAGCTGTCATCAGACTATGGATTATAAGGACCATTTGTTGAGTAACATACAGTGAAAATATTTAGCATAATGCCAGAGGAAGAGAGGGAAAAAGTTCCTTAGCCATTTATTCATTTAAAACATTTCTGTGGCCACCCATCTCACAAAAATGACTCTGAGTGGTGTACAAGGGTTCAAAACAACATTTTAATGTCAACCATAATGTCTGAGGTCATAGCACAATGCAATTCATAAAAAAACCAACACGACTGAGAAGAGGTTGCCTAATGGCTGAAATGGCTGAGGAACATCCAGGTCTTTAAATACCTTACCAAAGGCTAAAAGAGTTGGAGTCATCTGGATCTAATCCAATGAGGTAAACAAGATGAGAAAACTAGGAGTGTGCATATGTGCACACATGCCTGTAATCTTAGGTGAATTACAAGCCCTTTAAACATTTGTATTGAATGTTTCTATCCAGAACAACATTTGTTGTTCAAGGTGACTTGTTAAGAAAAGAAAATTAACATAGCTAAGGATAATTTTATCCTTCGTTGTATAATATTTTGGAGCATTGTTGACTTGAGCATTGTCACTAGAGAGGATGTCACAGCAGGTCAGCATCAAGGACCCAAATATGGCTGATCCCTGGAAACTAAGCCAGGCTGAAGCTGGTTAATATTTGGATAAGAGATCAATAAGAAATCCCAGGGCTGTTGGCTGGACTGAAATAAGATCCCAAAAGAAGATAAGTTGCTTTTCCTCATGGTCAGCTAACTATGGCACGAACAAGCTCTGGTCCCATCTTTTTCCTGCTGTGTCCCCAAGATATAGCTTTCATTTCATCCCCAGCAAATGAGTGAAATGCCTTAAGCCTTCCTTAGTGTCAAATTAGCACTTTCCCCCTTACTCCAACTTCATCCATGGGGGTTCTCCAGGTGGGTAAAATTGTCTAGGTTTTGTCACTCATGATGTGAATGATAGTGATGTGACCTGCAAGGACTTGAAAAAGAAGCAAGAGGGATCAGCAATGGGGACAGGAGATGCTATGCTGGTTTAGCTTGCTGCCACCTCAGGTGTGGGTGGAAAGCACTTCAGCAGAGGAGAAAGGCTTTCAGTTAGCAGTTTGGTCAGCTTTGGAAAGTGGAATACAGAGCCCTAACTTGTCCTTCACTAACATAATCTCTTGGATTTGGTCCGCACTAAATTATTAATACAAGAATGAATTGCAGTGAGCCTAAGACTGTCCACAAGTGGAGGGTAAACAAAAGTCAAGATGGTAGCCACAACCATGCAAACAAAGCCCCACCCCTTTTTATGTGCATGGCTACCATCTTGGCTTTTTTGACTCCCTCTGAGAATTCCCTGGCTCAAGCTTCTGTGCTCCTTTCTTCTTTTTCCTTCTTTGAACAAAAGAAGAGGAAATTGAAAGAATCTTCTTTTAAAAAAAGAGGATGATTGCAACACTGAAATCAATCACTTTGAATTTTGTTAACAAGCCAAGATTTGAAGATAAAAGTTGATGTTGGTTTGTGCTATTTAGATGTGGTAAAAAACACCATTTCCTAATTTCAGACATAATGGGAAATGGGTTTATTCACAAACCAAATAGAACTTTCCAGTCTTTTCCTTGGGTGGGTAAAGAAAGAACAAGGGTGGGAAAACATACAAGTCAAATGTAAAATTCTACAATTTGATTTTGAAGCAGTAAACCATTGTTCAATATTAATTTTGAACTGACTCTGAGAAAAAGAAGGAGGATCTGCAAATCTGATTTAACATGGGCAGCTAAGGATCTGAATATTTAAACCCTCCATTTCTTCTTAGGCTCACCTACTCTTCCTTAAGCAGCATTCTTTGCTCTGTCTGCAGTGAAAACAGAAAGAAAACCACAGAAGCTTAATTGCTAGACAACATGGATTGTAGATTGTGGAGTGAACATCTCTGCAAACCTTTTTAGCAACTGAGCCTCCTACATGGCGAGAGATGTTTATGCCCCATTGTTTTTGATTAGTTAGATAATTTGGCTGCAAAGAATAAAAAAGTTGATTAAATAAGTTCTGTGTATTTTGAAATTTTATTTTATGGCATATTTATGAATTTGAGGAAAAGTATGGGTAAACCATCACAGCTTTTTTTTTTTTAATTTTACCTATGATTAACAGGTCTTTCTGGTGCTGGTAAGACAACCATTGGGTTTGCACTTGAGGAATATCTTATGTCTCATGGCATCCCTTGCTACTCACTTGACGGCGACAACATTCGTCATGGTCTCAACAAGAATTTAGGTTTCTCTGCTGATGACCGAGAAGAAAACATCCGCCGTATTGCTGAAGTTGCCAAATTATTTGCTGATGCTGGCTTAGTTTGCATTACTAGTTTCATTTCTCCTTTTGCAAAGGTAAATCTGTCTAGAAAATTATTCTATACTTTAAAAAAAAATGACTGTTGTAGGATACACATTTAAAAGAACCACCTCCTTGTAGAACTTTGAAGTTACAGCATTTTGGAAGATATAGTCCTATTAAGTAGGACTCCCCAGTCCTATTAAATATCTTCTTTTTTGTTTAAAGTATCTTCAGCATCTTAAGAGTTCTAAATTTCAGGCAGATGTGATATTCATGTTAAAAATATAACATCCACTGTCGAATATAAATAAATCTTCAGTATTGTTATCCACAAGAAAGAATCCATTTGTATCTTTAGAAAGACTGTTCTTTTCTTTGGGGATGTAACATCCTTGTGAGCATTTCTTTCTAACATCAAACCCAGCTTTCTTCAACAGGAAGCCAGCCTCCCCCCGCCCCACAAGAAACACTGGACTTCATCTGCTACATTTAGTTTGATCCTAATCAATCAACCAAAATCCTACTTGCTGGAATTTGATGCTTTCTTACTTACTGTCCTTCTGCTCAGCATTCCTTCCTTACTCTCTGGCTCAAGCCAGTTATTCAAAAAAAAAAAGCATCAGTAGAATTGGAATAAATTGCTGGAATGTGTGTGAGAGAAGGAGACTCTAAGGCCTGACCTTTATCTATTTGGTCAATAAGTATGGGCAAATCTGTATGCTTGTGACTGTGTATGTCTGTGTGAGAGAGTGACAGAAACAGAAAAACAGAACACTTTGAGCATCCTGTGATCTATTTCTTTCTGTGTTTGTGTAGATATCTTCATGGAATAGAAAAGAAGAAGAAGACTATTAAGATAACAGCATTACTGATGGTTGTTTTGTTCCTTTTTACAGGACCGTGAGAATGCACGAAAGATTCACGAGACAGCTGGGCTTCCTTTCTTTGAAGTTTTTGTGGATGCACCTCTCAACATCTGTGAGAGCAGGGATGTGAAAGGCCTGTACAAAAAAGCACGAGCTGGAGAAATCAAAGGTTTGATCATCTTATCCTGACTGCAGTACATATTGTCTATATAATCTCCTTACTTTATACCCCTACCCCTAAACACAAGCTTTGCGATCTACAAATGTCCTAGTGCATCAGAACTCTGTGAACTCTAGATTGTTGTACTCTTCATGTCATTTGACTTGAAGTTCTGATAGGGTTGGGTAATGGCAAAGTAAATGAGCAAGTAGGTGAGAAGAGAGGCTCCAACAGGGGATTCTTTGGCTGTAAGTCCATGTTAGCTAGAAAAAAATTATTGGGAAGTATGTGATGAGACTTGGAAAGCAGTTGATACAGAAGATAGAAAAGCCACTGTTCTTCTAGATGTACTATTTGATCTTTGATTTGATCTTTGATCATAACCTTATTGTCTTACAAAAATAAATATTCAACCATTCTAGGATTCACTGGAATTGATTCAGGGTATGAGAAACCAGAAGTGCCTGAACTTGTGCTGAAAACCAACATTTTTTCAGTGACTGAATGCATTCAGACCATTGTAGAGCTCCTGCAAGAACAGGTATGCTGTGCTGGCTTTCAGTAATGAATCCTAATCTAGAAAAATGGGTTTTTCATTTTTCCAGGTCAATGTTAAGTAACCCATCTTTCACAAGGGGACTTTATCTCTTACTTTTTCTTCCTCTACTAGAGCATTGTTCCTTCATCTTCAATAAAAGATGTTCTTGAACTGTTTGTGCCTGAAAATAAAGTAGAACAAACTTGGGCTAAAGCTGGTACTTTGCCTTCTGTAAACATTACCAAGGTAAGAGATAAGCTACAGTGTGATTCTGGTATAGGAAAACTATCTGCTTAATTAACTAAACAAACAGCAAGGAAGACCTTGTCCTGTGTGTTCTTAGATCTAAAAAAAAAATATTTTGTCATATTTGCTGCCTGCAAAGTACTAAGGATGAGCAGAGCAAGGGAAATTTACTCTCTTTATTGGCCTTTTCCAGTGGGAAGCAGATATCTGCTCCAAATTTTCATTTTTTGCTTTTTTTTTTGTAATTAAATATCCAGATAAAATGGGCAGAATGGTGTAAGGAAGGGCTGAGGGTTGGTTTTTGAGATGTGTCAAAACGATGTAATAAGACTGTGCAAGGCATTTTTAGAAGAAAATAAATATACAAGATTCCTTTCCCTTTGTACATCTTAAAAGTGAAGTGTATATGTGTGTGTGTGTGTGTGTATTAAAAGGAAGATATACTTTGGTCCTGCCAGCCTTCAAGTCTGCTGGAAGTAAAATGCCAAGTTATTGCAGAGTTCTTTTATATCCCTTGTCAGGCTCTTGGCAATTGCCTCAAACAAAGAAATTCTTCTAAGCAAGATTCTCACAGTGTTACTGAGATTAAAAGGATAAGAACATGACAAGGATTTCAGCAACTGAACTATTTGCGATTTAGAACAATTTATCCCCCAATACATTAGGACTGAGACTTCCTTCACTTTTTTTTTTTTAATATTTTCTTGTGAACAGGGAGTAACTTTCAGAAGTGGTGGGTACATTATGTCCATGCTCTTTTTGGAAGGAAGTATTGCTGATTTTACCTAAGTAATCCTAATTGGGAATACTCTGATACCTAATAAGAAAATTATTAGCATACAACTGTTGTACTGAATTGCTGAAAACAGGCACTCCTTATTTTTATGTGCAAATTGTCATATGCTATACTGTCTTTATTTTTCAGTTGGATCTACAGTGGGTTCAAGTCCTAAGTGAAGGTTGGGCCACTCCACTGAAAGGGTTTATGCGGGAGAAAGAATATTTGCAAGTTATCCATTTTGGCACCTTGCTCGATGGTATGGTTTACTAGTTCACATGCTTTTTTTTTATAACGATTGTATTAAATGTTACAGTTAAAAAGATAAAAGCTAATACAAACTAAAACAAATAAAAGAATAAAAAATTTAAAGTGAAGAAAAGAAAAGAAAAAGGAATAGAGAGAAAAATAGAAAGAATAAGAAAAAATAAGAATATAGTAAAGAATCAGTTTTAGTCTTGTCTGGTAGAACTTGTTCCTTTTCCATAACATCATTTAGACACAGTTTATCTATAATGGCAAACATTCTTAAAATTAACTTCTGAGTTCATTGTTCACAAATATCTTTCAATACATCCAGTGTTAAAGTATTTTGCTCCATTCTGCTTTAGCAAGTCGAATTTAAGCATTCTTCTCCTTTAATTGTAATCTTTATTTCCTTCTGGTTCCCTCTAGTGACCAACCTTCAAAGTCCCATCTTATCATATTTTATTTTTTTTAAAAAATCAGAACATCCGTTTCCCACAGGAAGGCTTCATATAATTAATTTCAAAGTCTTATTTTAAATCCATCTGGACCCTTAGTCCGTTTATAACTTTCTGAAATCAACACTGTACTCTGCTGTTTATTAAAAAAAAATTTTTTTCTAAGTCCTTAAACTCATACTTAAAATTTATTTCACTAAGGATTGAAGGAAACTCACCCAGTGAATGCCATAAACCTTGCCATTCTGAAGGTTCTTAATATTTAAAAAGCAGCAAAAAAGTAATTCCAAATGTGATTAAGAAATGTGGCTTGGCCAAACCTTATGTCCATATAGGCTACATTTCCACTGTGAGCTTAGTTGGAATTCCTCAACTCCCAACCACTCGACTCACAAGCTGACTGCAAAAACCTCAGTTCCTGCAGTCTACTCATGTGGAGCAGCTGTCCAGAGTACATGTGGGTAATTTCATGATCTCTCCTTTCTCCGGAGAGATTTCACCAGCCAGGATCCGCCCTTTGGTCACCGATCTCCACCGTAATGACATCTCTGCTCCTTTAGGGATGTCTAGTTCACCATATTCTCACTGGACTTACCAGTTCATATGCATTATCCTTAGAAGTTCTTTTCGGAAAATGATTTGAAGGAACCAAATTCTCATTAAGAATATTGCTTGATTAGTGTGTAATGAAGTTAGTACTTTTTTCTTTTGAGACCTGTAATTATAATAAACTAGAAAAATATACTGATCATAGACAGGTAAATTGCTAGATCAGATCGAATCAAATCCTAGATCATATGCATGCTCAACTAAGTCAATAAATCCTGGATTCACTCCAGTGCTGAAGGCCACAGAGTAATTTTATTGGATGCAGGGCTATCTAGATTCAAATTGCTCCTTTTTCATGGATCTCCTTGAGTGATCTTGGACCACTTAGTGTGCATAATCAACAGAGTTGTCAGAAACTAATAAACAAATAAAAATAGTTTTAGAGCACTGAAAGCAATTTAATAGACATTTGAAATACTTTACTGAACAAGCACATTGCTGCAGTTTTGTTTCCCACCATCATCATCAGTTTCTCCTGTCTACCAGAAGTGAAAGTGGAATGATGTGGATGTATCAGGACCAGGAACCCCTTATTTATATCATCTTCAACTCTGTGAAAATTGGCATCTGCTCTAGGTCAGATCTTGACTATGTCCTAGTCTGCTGGGATATAGGTAGGATCCAATTTTACTAAACAGAGAGGATGCACAATGTTTCAACTTCACTTATCTTACAATGGTTCTTATGAAAATTAAATGGAAAAACCACAGAGGCTTCATTCAACTGCAGCTCTGTGCAGTCCGTATTCTTGTCTGCATCAAAGGACAGCTTCAGTTGGTCACATGCATGACACAACATTGACACTTTGGCTGCTTGCATCTACCTGTGGATCCATCTTTCTAGATTGGTCCTCATCATGCAATCATGGCAAAAGACCATGTTTAGAATTTAAGTGTCATCTCAATATTTTGGAAGCTATTTGTGATTGAGAGGCAAAGCAATTAAAATATGGTTGTTAATTATCTTTATATTTTGCCAGGAAAGGGTAGAATTGATATATTCAAGCTTGGTATGTATTCAGTTGTTTTTGCTATGTTATAAAAATAATTCTAAAAGATTAACTGACAGACCATGTGTGTTGCTGAAATGAAATTTTGATGTAGAAATCCAGAATCATTGAGTATATTCATGATCCAACCATTTACACTGTGCTTTTCCAACATTTTTATTGGATTGGAAATGGCAACTCTTAATTAGTTTTATTCCTGACTGAAGATCATGGCAAAACGCTTCTTAACTTTGATGGATCTGGGTTTGCATCCAATATTAAGCCTCCTCCTCCTCCTCCCTCTTCTTCAATGGATTAGGTAAGCACAACTTATCAACCACTGACCCAAGGCAGCTCACCAGTCATAGCCTGAAGCCTATTGTCTTGTGGTCATCACCATCTCCTTTCTAGAATTTTACATCTTAACACAGTGTTCCCCATTGTGATATGCTAGGGGAGCAGAAGTTTAGTTATTAGGAAAGGCTTCCTAGAGAGACAGCAAAGATGGGAAGTCTCAAAAAGCTGCCATAGCTGACTTGGAAGGATGTACTAGGCTTAATGGGTCACACATTTGGAAGATTTTCTGTATATCATATCTGACAACAGTAAGAGAACTTAAAAAATTATTAATTACAAATATATTAATCGTCTTTTTAAACCTAGTTTTATGGAAGTGAATATATGACAATGGGGTCATTGATAGAGCTTTGCAAATTCCTCTCCAAAATTTGTTTGTAAAAAAAACATTGATAAGAGTATGCCATTGGAAGAGTTAAGTAAAGGAAAGTGCATCTGGTTGAATCATAGTATAAGCATAACCACTTTTGAAAAGTTTCTGATTGTGCATGAATTCAGTATAATCTGTAGACTTGGCAGATATGAAATTTAACCCAAGGGCCACAGAGTCTCTGTAGTGGCTTGGATTCAAAGGTGCCTTTCATGAAGCAGGAAGTAACTTCTGCTCATGGAATTTTTCCATTAGTGCTTTAAAACATTTTACAAGAAAAGTAATCCATCATCCAGGGACATCCTTCCATTTCTGTATATTTCTCTGCTCTGGATATAACTATTTTAATATTCCTTACACATGTGCAAAGCAAGCCCATTTAACAAAGCATCCAAGCTGTATCTGAATTATAGTGGGAGCCCTCTACTAGACATGTAAAGGTTCCCATCACAAATGCTTGCAGTTAACCACTTCCAGACCAACCTATTTACATTTCAAAGCCCATAACACAAAGAAAAGATGCTTCCTCAGAAAGATTTTTTTTTTTTTTTGCATCGGCCCGTTTAGAACAATATTTTCATTCACCATGCACCCATTGCATGATCTCATGTAATAGTGTGGAGGCCTCCCCCATTTTAAAAATTGTCCCAAATCTGGTAAGATCATGATACCTCAAGACATCATGAGAGAAGACCAAAATCTCACATGATCCTATGGAAGTGGCCTTTTAAAAAAATTAAATTGGTGGCTAGTGATCTATGGATGCCATCTAGTGGTATCATAGAGATCTTGTGCCACACTGCCAACTCCTGTTTGAAGCTGAAATTGAAAAGCTGCAAGAGAGAGTTTCAATACATTTTCTGCTCCAGTTATCTTAGAGCATGTTTTGCGATATGGAAGTGCACATGCCCCCATGGACACAACATAAATGAAAATCCTTTTGCACATGATGATGCAGCTTCAGTCTTTGGTGCTTGCCTTGCACATATGTAACTTTAAGCTTAATCTTGGGAGGACAGCATGATTAGGTAAAAGCAGTCCACCTGAATATCTTTGGATCCAACCCACACTCAGGATAATCAGAAGGATTATTTCACAGAAAGTTAGAATAGTGAGAATGGTCACAGCATCCATTAATTTTGAAATCACACTAAAAATCATGTGTACTCAATGGCTAAACATACTTCGTTTTTAATTTGTTAACTGATTTTATTTCATGAACCGAGAACTTGAAATGCAATGTATTACAGTGGTACCTCGGGTTACGAACTTAATCCGTTCTGTGACTCTGATCGCAACTCGAGTTGGTTGCAATGCGAGGTAAATTTTCCCATAAGGTTCAATGTAAATCCAGTTAATCTGTTCCGCCCTCCGAATTTGGTCGCACCACGAGGCAAATTTCCCCATAAGGTTCAATGTAAATACATACGGTTAAACAGTTCTGAAACATTTTCTTTGGAGACATGCTGACAAGCACACCAAAAACCTTCCAAACGCCACAAAACACACCACAAGCCTCACCGAACGTCTCCTTGCTACCGCGATCTCCCCCACAGGAAGCCGTGACCGCGTGGCAGCAGGGCAAATGGCCGCGGATCCGGTTCGTAGCTCGAGGCGGAGTTCGCATGTCGAGGTAAATTTTTGGGGCCGGAGCTGGTCGTATCTCGAAAAATTCGTAAGGAGGGGCGTTCGTAACCCGAGGTACCACTGTATATTTACAATCCAGAGGACCCCCAAGTTAAATAGTATTCATATAATGGCAAAGTTCTTGATTATAAGGGAAACTAAAGCTGAACGTGTACTTTGGATTTAAAAAAATGGTTTTCAGCAGAACTAATTGTGGGGATACTATCGATATAATTTCAACAAAGCATTTGAAAAGTATATGATTAGCAAGCTAGTTAAACATGGGTTGGATGGCATAACAAAAGGATTCAAAAATTACATTCATAGAGCCCTCATTGATGGCTCCTCCTCAAACAGGAGGTGGGATGCAGAAATTCCTTCTTGGGATTTGTGCTATCAATCATTTTTATTAATGAATGGTTGAAGAACTGAAGAGGATGATTGTCAAATTTGCAGATGACATGAAGTTAGGTGGGATAACTAGATGACAGAAATTACATTCAAAATCATCTTCATAGGTTAGAGCAGTAGGTTGAAAATAACAGACTTAAATTTTACAGAGACAAATGCAAAGTTATACATTTAGGAAACTGAAATGAAATGCACCTGTATAAAATGAGGAACATCTAGCTTGATAAAAATAGTTATAAAAAAAAATGGACTAAATAGTTGATTACAATGGAGCGTTAGTCAACAGTGTGCTGTGGCTGCAAAAAAGACATATGTGACTTTAGGCTGTAGTTCCAGTTTATTATCTGTTGGCCACACTTTGAGTAGTGTGTCCAGTAAGATTATTTTATTTTATTTTATTTTATTTCTCAGACTGCTATGCTGCTCCAAACTATAGACTCTGAGCAGCTTACAAAAACCTCAATTTAGTATTAAGGTTAAAAAAATTGAAAGAAAAACAGCAACACTCCAGTGGCAGCAGTCATTCTTCCTTTTCCTCTAGGCAATTTAAAAGGGATTCATAGAAATTGTAAAAGTTCAGAGAAGGTCAACAACAAAGATAATTAGGGGACTAGAAATTTCTGTAAAGACAGTTTGAAGGACCTGGGAAAGTTTTACCTTAAGAGGTAAGTGAACAACAAAGATAGATAAAATTACAAATATTTGAAAAAGAAAAAGGTCAGCACCATTCTCCATTCTTCTGGAGCACGGGATTCAAAAAAATGGATTTAAGTTAAGGGAAGGCAGACTTTAACTGAATATTAGGAAGTTTTACATTTGATGGTAGAATCAGTTATTCAATGAAATAGTAAGTTTTCCCTTCATTGGATACATTCAGGCTGGGATGCTTTAATCTGGATTCCTACACCAAGCAGGGGGCTGAAGTGAATGACTTAACTAAAGAAGAACATTTGAAGAACCAAACAAAAAGGAAAGAAAGAAATTGCTGATGTTCTGGTGCAAACAGACAGACAGGATAAGCCACAAAGGACAAGAAGTGACGTCAAGACACTATTGCATAACCTATTTGACAGCTGTGATAGCAGTGTATGTCTGATGAGGAGGACTATGTTGTAATCTGGAAGAAATAAGATTGTGAAACCCTGAAGCCTGAAGAAGTTTTGTATAAAGTAGGATTAAATGATAAGCTTGGAAACAGTTGGTGAAGAAAGCAACAATAAGCATAGGACTCTGATGTCAAGAATGAGGGTCATCTTGGAGCTCTAATTAAGAACTCTGATTAAGAACTAAGCTTTTGCCCTCTCTTTAGAACTGGGTAAGCATTCCTATACACTTTTGGTCTTGTCCATCTTGTTACATTTACAGTATATTGTAGACTATCCTAGGGAAGTTTATGCATTGGAATGTAGGACATTGATTGTTTGATTCCAGCAGTGATTTAGGGAAAAAAAATATTATATTGGGTATTGATCTTTACAGCCAACTAAAATTGAGGAAATGATTCAAATAGAAATAAAAAATTTGAAGAAGTCTATTCAAAAAGGAAAAGAAAGAACAATTCCTAACATTAAAGACAACCAGTTCAGAAAGAACATAAATATAATGTATAAAATTAACTGAGAGTGACCAATTATTAAAATCAAATCTAAATGATGTGATCTTCAGTCTGAGATACATAACTGCTGCTAGATATTTAGCTTTACAAAGAATACCAAATGGGTAATCTCCTTCAAGTCAAAGTATTGTATTAAAATTGAACAGTCTCCCTTGAAAGTATTTAAACGAAGGATATGTAGTGTTCCCTCCGTTCTTTAACTTGAGGATATGCTACGGTTATTCAATATAGCCATCTAGAGAAGGAGAGACATATTCCAGTTTGAAGTTCTTCTTTAGGTGTCCTACATAGATAACTCTATTCCCGAGATCCTTAATTTCTCAGAGAAATGAGAAAACTGTACTGGTAAACTGTAAGAATACATAGGTAACTTCCAACCATCTTATTTGAGAATAAGGGGATAAGCACAAAAATCAAGCCTTTAACTCTTCAGAGAGCCTGCTGCTGAGAATCTTCTCCTTTTCTGGAGGTTTCAAATGAAAAACAGCCCATTTTTTCCCCATTTTTTAAATTAATTGACTCATGACTTTGTTTTTTTGAACAGATGGTGTTATTAACCTGAGCATACCAATTGTACTTCCAATATCTACCGAAGACAAGAAACGTCTGGAAGGATGCAGTGCATTCACCCTGGAGTACAACGGGCGGAGGGTGGCAATCCTTAACAACCCAGAATTTTTTGAACACAGGAAGGAAGAGCGTTGCGCGCGTGTCTGGGGAACCACTTGTGCAAAGCATCCCCATGTAAAAGTAAGCAAATACAAAAATCAGTACTATTTTTGCCTCCATAAATATGAATAAACCATAGGTCTCTTGCAGGGGTGTCTGGGGCTGGGTCAAGATAGCAGCCACAACCACCTGATTGAAGGCCTGCCCCTTTTCACATGGAGGGGCAGGGCTTTGATTGTGCCATTGCACTACCCACCTTAACATTTTTGACAATACCCCTGGCTGTTGATGCCCCGGTCCACTGTGATACTTTTCACTGCATTCCATCATTTACAGAAAGTGATCAGTATGAGTGAAGGTTAGATCCATGCTGGGGAAATTTTGAAACACTAAGAATTCTTGGCTACAGGTTGCTCCCAAACTATGGAATGTACTCTCCCCTCACTTTTTCTGCTTTTAGGCCTTCCTTTTTAGCTAGGTCTTTCTGTTTGAATTACTTAATAGTTGATTTTAACTTTTTTTATCAGATGTTTATTGTTTGTGTGTTTACACATGCTTTAATGCAACCACCTTGAGTAAGCTTTGGGCAGTGAGGGGATACAAATCAAAATAATATTAATAATTATCTACAGCAGGTGTTAGCACTTACCTGATTTTTACTGATCTTGAAAATGCTAACCAGGATCAGACCCAGAGCAAAACAATGACAGACTTTCTGTATTGTTGCCAAGGAAACTACATGGACATGTTCATGAAGTCATCAGAAATTAGTGAGGAACTGTGAGCATTTCCTCCTCTCCTGTTTGTTCTGGCGAACCACATGAATAGCTAGGGTCCATGCTAACCATACAGATGTCTGCAGTGGGCAACATTTCATAGATGTGAATGCTTTTGAAAGACTTGGGGACCTGCACTAATCACACTTGCAGCTCATGTGGAAATGGTTGCATGCAAAGCTAGGCTTTCAACTGCAGACAATCTCATGTGTTGGGCTGAACTTGCAACAGTATAATGTTTGAATTGGGCTTGTAATTTCCAGGTACAAAGTCACCTTGGAACTCTCACTTAAGTGTTGCCTGAAAGAAAAGCAATATTTGTGGATGGAGTGAGAATGCAAGAGTGACAATGTCACTATCTAACCTCAGTGGCTTGCTCAGAGCTCCATCTATTTCTCATTCCAATCTGGGGCTAGAAAGTTTTGCTGATTTGCATAACATAAGAGCAAATGGAAACAAAAGTCTTAGTAGTTAACAGCAAGTTGTTGTCAGCCTCAGTTCCCCAATCTAAGAATGTCTAGAGTATTTAATATGGTCAAGAACTACAATCCATAGGAATATGCTTGGTATCACCACCCTTTCCCCCACTCTGTGCACGTTTCAGGTTTTTTTCATCCTGTCATCCCTCGCTCAACTTTAACTTTGATTTAAGTACAGATTTTCCATAGTTTTTTCACTTATCCATCTTGTTCCAGCTGAGAAAGGAGAAGGAAAACCAATATTTCTATACTTTGATGATCTCATTTTTTAATTGCCAAGTGACTATGTTTGCTTACTTATTAATTTAGTATATTTTTATTCCACTTCCTGTGCCAATGCACCTTGAAGAGGTTTACAAAATATAATATGCAATAATAAAAACAATATATTACAAACATATAAAGGCATATTCATTTAAAAGGTGTGTGGGAGAAAACAAATACCACAGATCCATTCATCCAACATTTCTACAAGGAATGGTTGGGTGAAGACAAAAATTTTCAGCAGATACCAAAAGATGTAGTAATAGGTGCTTCACAAATTTAAGGAGGAGAGCATTCAAAATAGTAAACTCCACCATGGAGAAGGGCCACCTGTAAGCAAGCCCCAGATGGCACTCTTCAGCTTTTGGGACACACAGCAAGACCTCTGTTGGATGGTCTCAGAAATCACCTGTGTCTGTGATGGGGAAGGTGGTCTGTCAGTTCACATCCTTTCTCTGCATTAGCAAAATGTGGAATCTTAACCACGCTTTGATCACTATATTTTCTTTATTTAAGTAATTTAAACAGTAACATCTACAAAATGATTCTTTCTCCTTACTTTAGATCTGAGGCAGAAGAACTTAGTGCATCCAGATGTTGTTTGACCCTGATTTCCAGTTCCAACTAACATAGCTAGGAATGAGATTGTTGTTGTTTAGTCGTTAAGTCGTGTCCGACTCTTCGTGACCCCATGAACCATATTGCGCCAGGCCTTCCTATCTTTCACTGCCTCCCTCAGTTTGCTCAATTTCATGCTCATTGCTTCAGTGATGCTATCTAGCCATCTCATCCTCTGCCGTCCTCTTCTCCTTTTGCCTTCCATCTTTCCCAGCATCAGGGTCTTTTCCAAAGAGTCCTCTCTTCGCATTAGGTGACCAAAGTATCTGAGCTTGAGCTTCATTATCAATCCTTCCAATGAGCAATCAGAGTTGATTTGCTTTAAGATTGACTGGTTTGACCTCCTAGCAGTCCAGGGGACTCTTAAGAGTCTTCTCCAGCACCACAGTTCAAAGGCATCAATTCTTCGGCGTTCAGCCTTCTTTATGGTCCAGCTCTCACAGCCATACATTACTACTGGAAAAACCATAGCTTTGACTATGCGGATCTTTGTCGGCAAGGTGACGTCTCTGCTTTTTAATATGCTATCTAGGTTTGCCATAGCTTTCCTCCCAAGGAGCAAGCGTCTTTTAATTTCATGGCTGCAGTCTCCGTCTGCGGTGATCTTGGAGCCCAAATAAATGAAGTCTGTTACTGCTTCCATTTCTACCCCTTCTATTTGCCAGGGATTGATGGGTCCAGATGCCATGATCTTAGTTTTTTTAATGTTGAGTTTCAAGCCAGCTTTCGCACTCTCCTCTTTCACCCTCATCAAGAGGCTCTTTAGTTCTTCTTCACTTTCTGCCATTAGGGTGGTATCGTCTGCATATCTAAGGTTGTTGATGTTTCTCCCTGCAATCTTAATTCCGGCTTGTGATTCTTCCAGCCTGGCATTTCTCATGATGTACTCTGCATATAGGTTAAATAAGCAGGGTGACAGTATACAGCCTTGTCGTACTCCTTTCCCTATTTTGAACCAATCGGTTGTTCCATGACCGGTTCTAACTGTTGCTTCTTGGCCCACATACAGATTTCTCAGGAGACAGGTAAGGTGGTCTGGTATCCCCATCTCTTTAAGAATTTGCCACAGTTTGTTGTGATCCACACAATCAAAGGCTTTTGCATAGTCAATGAAGCAGAAGTAGATGCTTTTCTGGAACTCTCGTGCTTTCTCCATGATCCAGCGAACGTTGGCAATTTGATCTCTAGTTCCTCTGCCTCTTCGAAACCCAGCTTGTACATCTGGTAGTTCTCGGTTCACGTACTGCCGAAGCCTAGCTTGTAGGATTTTGAGCATAACCTTGCTAGCATGTGAAATGAGTGCAATTGTGCGATAGTTTGAGCATTCTTTGGCATTGCCCTTCTTTGGAATTGGAACGTAAACTGACCTTTTCCAATCCCGTGGCCACTGTTGCGTTTTCCAAACTTGCTGGCATATTGAGTGCAGCACTTTAACAGCATCGTCTTGTAGTATTTTAAATAACTCAGCTGGAATACTGTCATCTCCACTAGCTTTGTTGTTAGCAATAGGAATGAGATTATGGGAATTGAAATCCAGTAACTTCTGGAGCCCGATAAGCTTTAGACAGAGGCCACTTTATTATATTTGAATATCAGTTCTTTCTAATTCTTTTTGATAGATGGTGATGGAAAGTGGAGATTGGCTTGCTGGTGGTGATCTCCTTGTACTAGAGAGAATAAAGTGGAATGATGGACTAGACCAATACCGCTTGACTCCCTTGGAGCTGAGGCAGAAGTTTATGGAGATGAATGCAGGTAGTTGTTTGTATACATAAACCTCTAATTGACATGGCTCTTTTCAGTTCATGTGTTTCTGATTCTCCCAATGCTGTGTTCCTTGTATTTCAGATGCAGTGTTTGCTTTCCAGCTGCGCAATCCTGTGCACAACGGACATGCTCTACTGATGCAAGATACTAAACGTCGGCTGCTAGAACGGGGCTATAAGCATCCAGTGTTGCTCCTGCATCCTCTTGGTGGATGGACCAAGGATGATGATGTGCCCTTGGACTGGCGCATGAAGCAGCATGCTGCAGTGCTAGAAGAACATGTCTTGGATCCCAAATCCACTGTGGTTGCAATTTTCCCTTCTCCTATGTTGTATGCTGGCCCAACAGAGGTATGGTGTTTAGTTCCCCGAACACCTAACATTATTTTTTTTCTCTTACTATTGTTCTGTTTTATGGAAATAGTGGGGGAAGAGTGAAAACCTTTTTATTTTCGTTTCTGTCTCTCTTGCTCCCTGGCCTCTTGTGTCCTGCCAATATTTAGGCTAACCTTCCTCCAAAGGGCTGGTCATTTTCTAGCAGTTTCTATGAAACACACAATTTTTGGCAATTCAGAATAATACCAGTATAACCAGCCGTGCTTCTTCAGAACAAAAGGCCTACCTAGCTCCTTCCTTTTAGGTGATGCACCTAAATCTTCAAGGACATTTGGAAAAGTGTAGTTCAAGGATCTGTGACAGAACGTTCACAGCTCCCATATGAACAGCACACTCCTATGCATGTTTACTTAAAACATGCTCTGTGGAGAAAGGCTTATATCCATGTCAGGTAGCATAGTTAAACTGTAGGAATTGTAGGAGGAAATCATTAGAGTTAAAAAGGTTTGAAAGAAAATTATAAACTATAAATGTATGGACTTATACATTTTGGTGAAACATGGGCTGCATTTAATAGCTGACTAAAATATGTGTATGATCGATTGCAGAGGTCCCCAAATTTTTGGGATCAGTATGCATAGTTGAACCTTTGAGAGCACTGTCATAAAAGGATGGATTTGATAGGCATGGTCAGTCACAGAACTCCTGTTTGCCCCAGGGCAAATTCACGAGTTTCCTCGTTATCTTCTCTAGCTTCCAAGGATACTCTCTACTACTTCCAATTATTTCTGCTATTTTCTGGACTAGAGGACACAGTTCCAAACAGATCGTTGAATTGTATCACCTATCATTTTTATTTTCTGATGGAGAAAGGAAGCATTCTTGGGAGTAAAATTTATTTCTAATTTTTAAGGAAGGACTGTATAATAAGTAATGCCTGAAAAACTGGAATCTGTAGTCTAGAGGAATAAGTTAGTAGAACCAAGGATTAGTCAGACAAGGGTTTAAAATGAAGATGACCTTTGTTTTGACAGGGAAAGATTAGTGCTAAGACAGAGGACTATGAGGCCATTATTCATGGACTTTCTTCTACATGAAGCAAAGTATTTTCCCTCAAACTGAAAATTATTAGAAGGAATGTAAGAAGTAGCAAACTATTATCTTCCATAGATCCTTTTTCTTTTTGACAATGGGCAAGAAAGTGATGATGATGATGGTGATGGTGATGATGATGATGATCTGAGAAGTCCTGTGTTCTGCTGAAGCTCCAACAGTGGAAAGGAAATAAGGGAGAAACCATGGACATATTACATTCTCTTTCCCAGCTGATTTTTTAAAAATTTATTTATAGGAATTCTCTCTTATTTAAGACTATCAATAAGGGGTAATTAATCTATGACAACTTTGGAACAGACATGGTTTGGGGTATAGCAGAGAGCCAGGACTCTTGAGTGTCACCCCATCTTGGTACATCCCTTTCTGATATCAGAGTTTGATGATGTGAGGGATCTGCCTGGAAGTTTCCAAAGTGATAAAAAGGGGGATTTCTGATATCAGATCTCTCTCTCTTATTACAGTATCAAAATATTTTAGATATATGAAATAGTATCAATGTGCATGAATCTTCTTGAGAGTAAATCTCATTCAGTTTTTTGAGGCCCCCAAGTAAATGGGTATAAGATTGTAGCCTAAGGTACCTTGAAGCACCCACCCATCCACCTTCTTTATAGCACATGGATGTTCATTCTTGTGGCAGGTCCAGTGGCACTGTAGGTCTCGAATGATTGCTGGTGCCAACTTCTACATTGTGGGTCGAGATCCGGCAGGTATGCCTCATCCAGAGACCAAGAAAGACCTGTATGAACCCACACAAGGTGGAAAGGTGCTTAGCATGGCTCCAGGACTGACCTCTGTGGAAATAATTCCCTTCCGAGTAGCTGCATACAACAAAGTACAAAAAGCGATGGTTTTCTACGATCCCGACAGGTAAGTAATAATAGCCAATTACAACTCCCGTAGTTAGCACTTTGGCACATAAGGCTGTGTCCTCATTGGTACCTAACCATTGGAGCCGTTGGAATCAAGAAGCTTTCACATCCTTTTTTTTTTCTGCTGTGTCCACATGAATTTGGCTTCATTTCATCCCCGGCTTGTGAGCGAAACAGGCTTCAGTTGTCCTTAGTGTTAAATCAGTATTTTCCCCATTACTCTTACACTATTCAAGAGCATCTTCAAGGTATGGAAAATTTGTTAAGCTTTATTATCCTTTACCTTGAAGAGTGGTCAAGAGATGCAGAGTGACTGAAACCAGAGGCAATAGAGGCAAGTTGGGGATGAGAACAGTAAATTTCACACTAATATAGTCATCTGCCAACTCAAGAGTGGGTGGACAGCACTATAATTTGGTATTGGGAAAATGCTGTTGGTGGATATTTGAAAACTTACCTACGCAAATATAGTTATTTACATTATAAAGTCAAGAGTAAACTGGTGCCTTCCAGATGTTTTGTATTTCAACTCCTATTATCTCTAGTGTGGGGATAACAAGAGATTGTGATTGTGAACATCATGATCTAATATATTGGAGGACAATTTTGCTCTCTATATTCTTGCTACTTAGTTTGCTGAAAACAAGGACAATCATTTCATGTTGGCCACATTCACAGATCATGATGGACACAATGGACATTACAGATGTGTAAGAATTGTGGCCAATTTTAGATGTATCCACTTTTAACGGACCACTGTTTCTTATGTGAACTGGATGGGGTCCTAATGTTAACTAAATACACCATTTTTTACAAACTGTGGTTTGACATTAGCTTCATTAAAATTGACCGAAGCTTGTATTTATTGTGGTGTGTTCCTACAGATGAGGCAATAAACCAGGTTTAACTGAAAGTGGATGGCAAAGCTTCCAACCTTTTTCTTTTGGTCACATGGGAGGAAATAGGAAGGGGAGCACGTTAGCCAGGAACATCATTTTAATGCATGAAAATAATGGTGAAAGTTGCTTTCCCATTTCGGCCTAATCCTAATTTGAACTATGGTTCACTGCATGCATATCCAACACCCTGTTCAGGATTCACTCTGAAAAATTAGAAAATGAGATTTAAAAAAAAAGAAAGAAAGATGTGATTATATGTGTTAAATGCCCCTAGACAAGCAGTGAGGAACTTGTGCTCTCCAAAGATTGTATTTTGTAACATCTGAAGGATAAGTATCCCACCTCCATTATAGAGAATAGTGGGATGGATTTTTTTGCTTCTGAATAATCTTTAAAAAAATTGAACACTGGGATGATAATCATGGAGCAATGAAATGTTACGGGCCGTTCAGTGGGTGCAGCAACATGAATTGCTATTTGTCTGTGTGAATGATTATGCTTTAGTAAGCTATACAGGTGAAACTCGAAAAATTAGAATATCGTGCAAATGTTCATTTGTGTCAGTATGGCAACTCAAAAGGTGAAACCAATATATGAGATAGACGCATTACATGCAAAGCGAGATATGTCAAGCCTTACTTTGGTATAATTGTGATGATTATGGCGTACAGCTTATGAAAACCCCAAATTCACAATCTCAGAAAATTAGAATATTACATGACATCAATAACACAAGGATTGGAAACAGAACAATATCGGACCTCTGCAAAGTATAAGCATGCATATGTACTTAGTATTGGTCTAGGCCCCTTTTGCAGCAATGACTGCCGCAATGCAGCGTGGCATGGATGCGATCAGCCTGTGGCACTGCTGAGGTGTTATGGAAGACCAGGATGCTTCAATAGCGGCCTTCAGCTCCGCTGCATTGTTCGGTCTCATGTCCCTCATCTTTCTCTTGGCAATGCCCCATAGATTCTCTATGGGGTTCAGGTCAGGCGAGTTTGCTGGCCAATCAAGCACAGTAATCCCATGGTCATTGAACCAGGTTTTGGTACTTTTGGCAGTGTGGGCAGGTGCCAAGTCCTGCTGGAAAATGAAGTCAGCTCGTCTGTGGAAGGAAGCATGAAGTGCTCCAAAATCTCCTGGTAGACGGCTGTGTTGACCCTGGACTTAATGAAGCACAGTGGACCAACACCAGCAGATGACATGGCTCCCCAAATCAACACAGACTGTGGAAACTTCACACTGGACTTCAAGCATCGTGCATTGTGTGCCTCTCCATTCTTCCTCCAGACTCTGGGTCCTTGGTTCCCAAATGAGATGCAAAAGTTGCTCTCATCAGAAAAGAGGACTTTGCACCACTGGGCAACAGACCAGTTCTTTTTTTCTGTAGCCCAGGTAAGACGCTTCTGACGTTTGTTGTTCAGGAGCGGCTTGACAAGAGGAATTCGACATTTGAAGCCCATGTCCAGGATCCGTCTGTGTGTGGTGGCTCTTGATGCACTAACTCCAGCCTCAGTCCACTCCTTGTGAAAGTCCCCAACATGGCCTTTTCCTGACAATCCTCTCCAGGCTGCGGTCATCCCTGCTGCTTGTGCAACTTTTTCTACCACACTTTTCCCTTCCACATAACCTTCTATTGATGTGCTTTGAAACAGCACTTTGGGAACATCCAACTTCTTTTGCAATGACCTTTTGGGGCTTTCCCTCCTTATGGAGGGTGTCAATGATGATTTTCTGCACAACTGTCAGGTCAGCAGTCTTTCCCATGCTTGTGATTCCTACTGAACCAGCCTGAGAGACCATTGAAAGGCTCAGGAACCCTTTGCAGGTGTTATGGATTCATTAGCTGATTAGAGTGGGACACTTTGAGCCTAGAATATTGAACCTTTTCACACTATTCTAATTTTCTGAGATTGTGAATTTGGGGTTTTCATAAGCTGTACGCCATAATCATCACAATTATACCAAAGTAAGGTTTGACATATCTTGCTTTGCATGTAATGCATCTATCTCATATATTGGTTTCACCTTTTGAGTTGCCATACTGACATAAATGAACATTTGCACGATATTCTAATTTTTCGAGTTTCACCTGTATAAAGTAGCGTCCATATCAGACCGATTTGTCTGTATGGAAAGTGAACTAAGATGGGAAAATGTAGCCTTTTTTGTTCTGTTTTTTGTTGTTGCGGTAGGCTTGCACTATCTTCATGTTCCTTATTTGTTCTTTACTAGGAACAATGAATTTGATTTCATTTCTGGCACACGCATGAGAAAGTTGGCTCGTGAAGGAGAAAATCCCCCTGATGGATTCATGGCACCAAAAGCATGGAAAGTGTTGACAGAATACTACACATCACTGGGAAAAAATAATTAATTCTGCTGTTTCCGTCAAAGTGCCTTTATTTTAAATACGAGCTCTGTCCATTGATCAATATGTTATGATGTTTCACCTAGTCTGAAATTTTTTTGGTTGCTGGGCATTTTCTTTCTGGGCCAAATAATGGTTCTGGACCAATTTTTCCATTTTTAGTGTGTTAATAGGCAATTTCTTCTTAGTTTAAAAGGAATGCCATTAAACATGTTTTTCCTATATACATCAAAAAATAAGATCGAAATAATAAGAGTTCAAAGCCATATTCTTACAGGGATCCAAAGCCAGCTTTGTGAACCTTTGCCAAAAACGTTATTGAAACTATGCAATTATGCAAATTATCACATGCTCTATTTTTTTATTGATGCTATAAAGTGACCACCTAGAAAAAGCAGGGGCTAAACTATGACTTTCCCATCGTGTTTTTTTGGCCTCAACATGACTTTTCATTGCCTGTTGTGGTGGAGGGAGGATTTCATGATATGTCATTTTTAAATGATGATGATGATGAAGAAGAGGAGGAGGAGGAAGTTGTTAGCGTTGGTATCATGAATAATCAACATTTCTTAACAAGAGAATTCCATGGCAGTTTTCTCTCCGAAACAGGTCACAAAGCTGTGCTGGTTCTAAGAAACTTCTTTATATATAGCCTTAGTGGTCAACCTGGACATGATGTTTTGTTCCAAGAAATGTACTTCCCCAACCTTAACATCAAGTTGCTTTATATCCTTGGCCAAATTCTTTCATGTAGGACATCCACAAGCACTTCTCCCTCAACCTGATGCTAATAACGTAACGACAGGCTAAATGATTGCCCTTTCAGAGCTCCTCTCAGCACTTCAAGGTAGACCAGACTAGGAAACCAAAGTCATGTAGGCCAATGCTACTTTTATTGTAAAGATATAGTAACAGAATATTGCAAGTCTGAATGTGTTTCCCCCCTCCTTCTCTTTATCTTTTTGAGAACTAGAGAGGGTCTTGTCTGAGACTTTTCTCAGGTTACATTACTGCCTCAGACTCATCCCTCTTTTATCTGACTGTTGTCTTGGTAGCGGCTCTTCCTCCTGTCCCTCAAGGCCATTCCCTTTCCCCACTACTGCTCCCCAAGTCAGCACTTTGCCATGATCACCTTAGCTTACCCAATGGAAGGGCTGACTTTGACCAGAGAAGCTTCCCGGAGAGGCATGGACTCATTCCTAGCCATCTTCCAAGGGTGTCCACAGAAAGTGGCATCAAAAAAGTAAAGATGGCAGCTACAACCATGTGATTGAAGCTCCACCCTTTTTTACTGAATCAGTTTATCCAATGATAAATTGAAGTTCTCTAGGTGAGTAAATCTGGTTGAAGGTGCCTTTAAAGAAAAAAAAAATTGCTAATAACTGGTTTAAAGGAGTGGTTCTTCCTATATTTCAGTTTACTATTTGGCTGTTAAAGAGACCTAGAGAATATCTGCATTTCTTTCAAATGATTCATGTACACAATTGCCCAATAGCTTAGTATGTTTTTTGGCATCCCGTCTTATCATCATCTAAGAGAAGCTCTTAAATCTGGAAAAAAAGTTCCAGAGGCACCATAAGGCAGCTTCAATCTTGGAGTAAATACCCCAGGAAAACCTTTTGCATTTTGTCTTGAACTGAACGTAATTCCTGTATTTTTAACCCATTTCTTCTTGATTAGGAGCAAATAAGCACCAACATAATCATGGCTGATGAATCCCAAATTACGTGCTTTGTTCCAGAATTTGCTCATAAGGGCAGAAAACATGTTTTAGCTGTATTTTCCCCCTATGTAACTGATTCAGTTAGAATTAACTGACACATTCCTTTTGCATCTTAATGCTTCAAACATGAATGCTAAATGTGGTTTAGCATAATATACCCTTCTGATATTTTATTTTATTTTTTTTTAAGATAAAATCTATGATCGGCTCCTTTTGCTATTGTGCTGCAATAGTGTGGTGTTCAGTGGCAAGGAGATAAACCAGAATAGCCCATCATGAAAATCACTAAGTGGGAAGACACAATGCACTTTGCTGTAGCTGCAACACAGACTTGCCCACCATACAAGGATAATCTGTGAGCTTTGTGTAGTTCAAGGACTTTACATATGCTATTTTCCTGAGTCTGAGATGGCCCTGCTTTTGAGCATACTCCTGTGGCTCTTCTACCACTGGATGCAAATTTAGCTGCTGCTATGATTGAACAGGAGGTTGGCTCTGAAACCCATGTCCAAAATCAAGGGCTATTTAAAACTCTGTTAGAATAAAACAACCTGGCCTCTGCTGGGTATGATCTACCAAGCAAGTGCAGCCGCTACCTGTATTTTCACAACTGGGGAATCGTTGCATTAAATGTCTTCAATGTATTATTTATTTTTCTAAGTTTTATGACGTACATCTTCATTTGGAAACACAATTCAAGGTGCTGTCTATACAACTTGGAATCAGTACAGCATCAACCCAAGCATATTGATTATTAACAGTAGAACTGGAAAGAATAAAAATTATGCTATTTAAAATATATTAATTGGAAATCCACATGTGCTCTGGAACCTTCATCTGCCCATCCATCCATCTTTCATGTATAAGTATTCATACTTTTGGAATTTCTTCCCACTGCCATTCCCAGCATATGGGAAACTGATTCAGATCGTGGATTATAGGGCTTAGATTGGATTGTGGTCATAATTTGGGCATTTATATCAGCTACAAATATGCCAAGTTTCTTCTGGTCAATGGTTTTTCACCATTTTTGTCCAGAAACAGATAAGTTGGTAAATTGTTTTACTTATTTTTATGTAGCAATTATGCAACAGTCATTTTTATAGTCCAAAAATATATATTTGAAAATGCTTTTTAAAACATTTCCAGCATTTAACACTTTTGGAATCTCTGGGACCAAGAGGATGAAACGGGTTTCCTTTATTTTTTTCTCAGCTGAATGCAGTTGGTAAGCAGTATACATCCTGTAAATTGCATTGAACAGAATAGAGATAGCCAGCATCACTGGTAGATGTTTCCCACATTGCTGGCTAATCGATATTAGCACAGTGCCTTTTATAATCCAAGATCTCTGGAAGGGACCTTGAAAGTAGACATCTTCTTGCCTTTGTAATCTAAATGTTTATAGTACCAATATATTTTTCCATGTTTTTAACCTTATAGAACTAGAGTCCAAATAAGTCCAAATATATATGTCATACTGTGCCTTTACCTCTTTTTACAAAAATATGTCCTATATTTTATAATGTATTTATTGCAGACCCAAAACCGACATGTATGCCTTAACTGTTGCATCTCTTGATGAAAATATCTTATCAGTTTGGCCTTCTATTACTAAAATTAATTTTGGTGACAATAAATATTTCACTGTTTAAATGTTTTCTGCCTTTTGTGCTTGTGCATGTGGATAAAGCCCAAAACTGATGTCTGCATATTGCCTATATTTAATGTCCCAATATACACTGAGCAGAGTACCATGATGCCACAGAAAGTCTGCAGTAGTTCTGCATGCTTTTAGTAAAGTTTTATCCAGAAAATATTGTCAGTACAACATCTCTAAGGAAAATGAATAGTCAGTTTGGCAGTGTACTCATGTAAAAAGCAAAAGATTCTTAGATGCTGTTGCTAGAAAAGCAGGAGGAAAGCAGTGGTTCTTTACAAAGTGAGTAAATATGTACTTGAGAGCCAGTTTGATTTAGTGGCTAAAGGCCCTGGGGTAGAAACCAAGAGACCGTGAGCTCTACTGCTGCCTTAGTCACTCTCTTGGAGCCCTAGGAAGGAGGCAAGGGCAAACCACTTCCAAACCTGCAGGGGCTTGTCCAGGCAATCACTAGGAGATAGGTAGGTAGGTTGCTGGGTAGATAGATATTGGGTAGATAGATATATACTCTCTGTGTGTGTGTGTGTGTGTGTAATGACTAGTCATTATGGGTGTTGAAGTCTAAAAGATACAGGTTAGGGAAAGATGTCTTAGAACAAGAATTTGGCTATCATAATCTTGAATTACAACTAAGATGAGTCCTAGCCAGCATGGCCAAAGGCGAGAGATGATGGGAGTTGCAATCCAGTATCTGAGACCCTGTAGAGTGCCTATTTCTCTTCTAGATAGAAAAAGCATACTGCCTTCAGCCAAGCATCTTCTCAGAAAATAAATGAAATTGAACACTAAAACTGAATTAATCATCAATAGGCTGGCTAGAGTTTTATTTTATTCATTTACATTTAGCCACTGCAGTGAGGATACATGTAGATGTACTTGATCCTAAAAACCATGGAAAAACAGATAGAAAATACACAATTGTAAATAGTTTGCTATGATCGTGTCACATTTATTGCTTCATTCTCTAGTTAATCACGCTCAGCCTTATCAATGGATTTTCAGGTTTTAAGAAGGGATTCCTACAGTTTTCTACAGCTATTATTATTTTACATAGTAGCTGTGCTCTTTTATCTTATGATCAGAGGAGCTCCACATGCTGGTAACGGCAATGATAAAGCACAAGCATACCTAATGACAAAGATTGTTGCTTAGATTCCAGAGTCTCAAAACTTGATGGACAAAGCTTTCATGAGTAAAATAGGAACGTTTTAGCTTCAGGATGACACACAAACAGTGACAACCATAGCACTGTACAGATCACCCACTATAGACATGTAACTGCATTGTGTCCATGTTAGAACAGTGAACAGCCCACCCTCACCCCAAAATCACACACTATAACAAGAAACTGGAACCCCAAAGATAGATCATGTATACTTGATGTTAACAAATCTATCCTCTCCACCTTTCAAAGTAGTTGCACACATTGAACCTTGACATGGAGTTCTAGCATAGCATGTTAACTGCAAGGTAAAAGGGGGAAAAAAGTTAGGAACCTATTCTTTCACAATATGAGAAGATTGCTGGCCAAGCCAATGATGGGAATGGAATTTAATTTTAGAGTAATGCCCAACAAGAAAAACAAATCTCAACTGTAAATATACTATGAATTGTTTGTAACTACTCAAGAACAATCATCTTGCTTGTACAAAGAACCAACACTCTGTAAGGACTTGTCTGAAAGCTGGAAGAGCTAAAAGCATAATTACAAGGCAAGAACCATAATGGCATTATAACATGACTTCATTATAAAGTTAGGCGCTCTGTTGAACTCACGGCTCTTAAAACAAGGGAGGAAGAAATACTCAACTTTGGGAAGACTTCTGCTTTATTTGGAACAACTCTTCTCAACAACCTTCTGAACCCATCCTACCTTGCTTGGGAAAGATCCCTCACCCATTGGAGAAGTTGTAGGGGCCACAAGGGAGGAGCACCTCTGAGTATTAGAAAGACAGTTCTCAATTCTATAAATGCTAATAAACTAACTTTTTACTACAAAACTGTATCTATAGCTATGTCCAGGGATAGCTATTGGAATTTAATTGCCAAAGAGGGACATAAAGATCTAAGTCTTACGACTATATAGCAATACATTTGGTAGAATAAATACCTAAAGAATAGTTGTGGAAATTACAAGATTGGTCAGATTTATTTCCTGTTAAACAAGTTGAGAGAAAATTAATTCAACATTTTCAGATGGTTCTTACCTCTTAGGTTTAAATTATGCCTACTAAATTAGTGCATACTGCTGGAATGATGGTGCCCGAAGGCAAACAGGTTTGAGATTTTAAGTAATGTTTTAAATACAGTGACAAAGGACATCAGAAGTATTGACCAAGGTTCAAAAAGTCTTTTGAAGGCATCTCATTATACAGGTGAAACTCGAAAAATTAGAATATCGTGCAAATGTTCATTTATGTCAGTATGGCAACTCAAAAGGTGAAACCAATATATGAGATAGACGCATTACATGCAAAGTGAGATATGTCAAGCCTTACTTTGGTATAATTGTGATGATTATGGCATACAGCTTATGAAAACCCCAAATTCACAATCTCAGAAAACTAGATTATTACATGACATCAATAACACAAGGATTGGAAATAGAACAATATCGGACCTCTGCAAAGTATAGCATGCATATGTACTCAGTACTTGGTTTGGGCCCCTTTTGCAGCAATGACTGCCGCAATGCGGCGTGGCATGGATGCGATCAGCCTGTGGCACTGCTGAGGTGTTATGGAAGACTAGGATGCTTCAATAGCGGCCTTCAGCTCCGCTGCATTGTTCGGTCTCATGTCCCTCATCTTTCTCTTGGCAATGCCCCATAGATTCTCTATGGGGTTCAGGTCAGGCGAGTTTGCTGGCCAATCAAGCACAGTAATCCCATGGTCACTGAACCAGGTTTTGGTACTTTTGGCAGTGTGGGCAGGTGCCAAGTCCTGCTGGAAAATGAAGTGAGCATCCCCATAAAGCTCGTCTGCGGAAGGAAGCATGAAGTCCTCCAAAATCTCCTGGTAGATGGCTGCGTTGACCCTGGACTTAATGAAGCACAGTGGACCAACACCAGCAGATGACATGGCTCCCCAAATCAACACAGACTGTGGAAACTTCACACTGGACTTCAAGCATCGTGCATTGTGTGCCTCTCCATTCTTCCTCCAGACTCTGGGTCCTTGGTTCCCAAATGAGATGCAAAAGTTGCTCTCATCAGAAAAGAGGACTTTGCACCACTGGGCAACAGACCAGTTCTTTTTTTCTGTAGCCCAGGTAAGACGCTTCTGACGTTGTTTGTTGTTCAGGAGAGGCTTGACAAGAGGAATACGACATTTGAAGCCCATGTCCAGGATCCGTCTGTGTGTGGTGGCTCTTGATGCACTAACTCCAGCCTCAGTCCACTCCTTGTGAAAGTCCTCAACACTTTTGAATGGCCTTTTCCTGACAATCCTCTCCAGGCTGCGGTCATCCCTGCTGCTTGTGCACCTTTTTCTACCACACTTTTCCCTTCCACATAACCTTCTATTGATGTGCTTTGATACAGCACTTTGGGAACATCCAACTTCTTTTGCAATTACCTTTTGGGGCTTTCCCTCCTTATGGAGTGTGTCAATGATGGTTTTATGCGCAACTGTCAGGTCAGCAGTCTTTCCCATGCTTGTGATTCCTACTGAACCAGCCTGAGAGACCATTGAAAGGCTCAGGAACCCTTTGCAGGTTTTATGGATTCATTAGCTGATTAGAGTGGGACACTTTGAGCCTAGAATATTGAACCTTTTCACACTATTCTAATTTTCTGAGATTGTGAATTTGGGGTTTTCATAAGCTGTACGCCATAATCATCACAATTATACCAAAGTAAGGTTTGACATATCTTGCTTTGCATGTAATGCGTCTATCTCATATATTGGTTTCACCTTTTGAGTTGCCACACTGACATAAATGAACATTTGCACGATATTCTAATTTTTCGAGTTTCACCTGTACATAAAGAGCATCTGCTGAAAACCTGAGTTGCTACAATCTTTGGATCCTAACCATTGTCCCTAAAACAAACCTGGAAACAGCTGGAAGTTTAATTTTCCTCCTTGCAAATAAACCAAACAAACCACCTTCAGGAATAGAAAAATGATAAAATTGTTTCACTTGGTGAGAGAGAAATCAAGCATGATTTATACTGCCATGAGCTTAAATGGGACTATTCTGAGTTTGTAAAATTATAATGTGAAATAATACATCTTAAAATGAGTATATTTGGTCACAAGAAGTAATATCTAGTTTTGCTGTTGTGGCAAAAGATTATTCATCACCATTCATAAACGTTTAGAACATAAGTTACAACAGAAACTCACTGTGTGATATTTATTTACAAGCCATAGAAAACACTGGAAAGATACAGCACTTCTATGAAGTGGTTGAAGTTATTAATTTTATACTTTGAGGTTTGGCTGAAATTAAGTAGAATAAAATTTAAGACACGAACAACAAAGAATTACTATCAGAATACAGTAAAGCTTTTTGAAATGAAGTGCCTAATTGAAGACTATATAAATCAAGTACTTTATCACAATCTACCTATGGACTTTGTCCCAGGATTTAATATTGCAAAAGAGATTTGTGTAAATGACTTTAAAAGGTCAACACTGATATCTCTAGCCGTATTTATACATATGGCTGAAATCCAGAGGAGGGTGCCCAGAAGCACAGATATTTTTCAAGTATTTTTTTCTTTTCAGAAATGCCTCCAATATGTATAAGGGGATCAGACGGGATTGATTTAGGAATAAAAGAGGGCAAATAGAATGGGATGAACCCCCCACCCCCCATTTTGATTTAATGTTATCCATAATGCAAAAACAATTTGATCATCACATATGCATTTATGTGCTCAGTCCTTAATCCCAAATATTCTGAATAGCCATTTGAAATGGGACTAAAATTCTAAGCTGGGCTGATTTGGTTGGATTTTTTAAAGAATTCTTTCTTCATTAAATCTGCTTTATTTTGGGGTTAACAATAACTGTAAACTATGTTTTTCTTGGCCACAAATTTTCCATTTTGAAATTTGGATACACTCACTGAAAAAAAGTAAACCATTCTAGTTGGAGTATGATCTTTAAAGAACATTTTTGTTCTATACCCCAACAAAAGAGGCTTAAAGTATACCTAGAATTAGTGCACATATATGAATTCAGGGGAAGAAAACAATAACAGTAAAGAATTTAAGAAAATAAATCTCATTATTCCAATCTTTTCCATTATGATTATTTCAATTCCCACACTCCAGGAGACCCATGTCTTATTAGAAAGAAATTTAACTAAAATTGAAAGCCGCTGTCCTTGGCGTTATAATTTTTGTTGTATCCACTTAGAGTTGTTAGAAAGTTAAAAAGAAGGAAATTTAGCAATGACAGCCTTTATGTCCAGTAATTAAAGAAAAGACATTATTCACAATTCAGCAATAGAAAAATAAATATTAATGATATGTAGTTTCCAGTGTTCTTCCCACAATGGTAAGTTTTGATTATATAAAAAGGCATTAAAAAGAATACAATTTGTATAAAATGAAAAGATTCATGAGACTTGCACACATTTTATGTTTAAGTCATTGGCACCAGTGCATATTGTGAGTTGTGATGGAAAGGAAAAATGAGAATTTCTCTACATTACAGATTTCCTCCCCCCCAAAAAGCAAAGTTTCTGACTTTCCATTAAGGAACCACACCGGAGTAGGAAACTGTGTACTTAGTATTTTAATCTCGTGATCTAATTTGATCCAGATAGTAAGTAAAAAAAAAAGAAGAAGAAAAAAAGGGGTTTCGTATTCAAGTTTTCTACATATTATGTCTCTATATAAAAACCTATGTGGATATACACTCACATCATATATACACACACATCATCTCATACATATATACATAGGCTCTGCTCTCCCTCCCAGAGAAACAACGTGCCATGCTAGAACCTACTCACAGATTTTTAAGGCTGCAACAAGGAAAGAGGACATTGGTTTGAGCAAGACTATATTCCTCCATGTCATGATCTATCACACGGACTGTATCCAATTCTGCAAGATTACTAGGTTTCAATAACTTAGGTATCAGCATATAAAAACAATTCCAGAAACAACTGTTAAAAGGATATTTTTGTTTCCAATTGATTTCTACTACTTAAATCCCCAGTCACCAAAAGAAGCTATGGATAATCTTAATCTAAACTAACATGCATTAGAACACTTTGATTCGTTGCATCTTTTGATTTCCTCATCTTCTCAATCGCTCGATGCAAATCCCTTTGTTGCACTGGGCGAATTTCATCATCGTCATTGCTAAAAGAAGAAGAAAAAATATAAAAATGATTTAAGTACCTTTTAAAAACATGAAATAGCACAAACAATAAAAGAAAGAGACAGAATACTGTGTATATAAGCATGAACTATTTGGGAATAATCTAGATGTGAAAATTGCTTGAAATTCAAACCAAACCATTCCAAATTCTGAGTTTGAAACAGTTGTTCCCAAGTCCAAAATAATCATTCTCATCATTTTGGAGTCAATCTGACCATTTCAAAATTGTTCTGAGGTGTTTCAAAATAGAAAATTTTTAATTGGATGCTTGCAGACCACTAGAATCGTGTTATCCCTGAATGACTCTCACCTAAGGTACTCTGAATTTCTCTGCAACGTCCTATGTGGAATTAATGTAGTTCTCACTTAGCCACATGCAACAGGACATACAAATTATTCATGAATTAAGAGCACAACCATCTTGCTACAGAAAGTAAAAAAACAGGAAGAAATTCCCTCCTGGTTCTTCCAAATAGTTCACACAATGTTTAGGCTACAAGAATCCATTTCTGTAAAAAGAATAGCAAAGTTGGCTCCCAGATATCACATCTTCTTAGGGAAAATCTCCGGAGCCTTAAGAAGAAGTACCTGTCTTCATACGCAGAATTCACATATTCCCTGACACACAGCAGTGCAGCATCGCGGCACATTTCTTTCAAGTCACTTCCTGAAAACCCATCAGTTTCTTTAGCAACTTCCAGAAGATCCACACGCCTGTCCACCTACCAGCAAAGAAAAAACAGCACATGCAAGGGCCATATAATGAACTTACAAAGGGTAGGGAATAGCTCAGACTGAAATAGAATCAAAGAATTTGTCATGCTTGATTTTGTCAAAAAAACATTTATTTATAAGGACTTTGGTTTATCAGATACTTATTTATGGAAATTCAAAAATTGCCAGAGTGGCTGTACTAATTATGAAATCTCGGTATACTATAGCTGAACATGACATTTTGGTTATTCATAATAACCACCTTATATTTTGGCAACTTTGATAGTGATAGTCAAATAGCTCTGACAAACCTTTGTGGCCTAACTGGAGAAAAACTAGATATTTTGCATAATTGTTCTGCAAGTCATTTTCATTTACAGGAGAATCATATAATTGAAGTTGGGAATTTAATTTAGTTTTAAATCTATCAACTAATCTAAATAAAATTTCCAAGAAGAATCATTTACAGAGTTGGAGAGTTTCTCATGCGTGTAGTCAGGAGTTTAATTTGGGAGATAATAAGGAGACATTTAAACTTAAAAAATATTCTTTCATTTCAACTTCTCATGGCACATTATTTTTAGTATCTCAATTTATATTTAATTTGTTTGAGAACTGTTCTGTTCCAATATCAAATTATACTTGCCACCAGTCTGTGGTAAGAAATGTCAAAATGGTGCACAGTGCATTTCAATATGTCATTATTTGGCGATCTTCAATTTGTCGATTAACAAAAAAGAGATTTTTATATATTTTATCAATTAACAGATGATCAACAGACAGGTAGTCCATGTTTAGCAATCACAATTGGGACCAGCAACTCAGTCGTTAAGTGAAGCAGTCGCTAAGTAAAACCACAACTGTGCTTATGATCTTACTTTAGCTTTCCTTTGTTTTACAGACCTGCAAAGGTCGTAAATGCGAGGATTAGTCACAAAGTTACTGTCAGGTTCAGCCCAAAGAACTCCACGAGACAGTGCAATACAGTTCTGTTGCATTTATTAGCTTCCACCTCAAGACAGAAATCTCTCCAGACTGAACCTAAGTTCCCAAGCCAGCAAGCCACAACACCGTGAATTCCTTAGGGTGGTGCCAGTCTCATCTTCTTAAACTTCCCACGCTCCTGTTGAGGGCTAAGGAAATGCTTATCTCCCTGAGCGTGGCCTTCATAACACCATTCCATCACAGTTATTTTTTCATCACCATCATAACTGCAAATGGTTGCTGTCCAAGGCAGTCGCTAAACGAGGACTACCTGCATGATTGTTTCAGTTGTATTTAAGGCTTTGGCCAGGCACAGAAGAAAATGAAAAATCTTTATCATAATAATTTGGAAATTATTATAAAAGAGCTTTGAGTATGTATGTTAGAAGCCATCCCTTAAAATTCTATAAAGCTTTTAGATCTGCTAAAATGGTGCTTGATTAATTATATGCTTAATTCATTAAAGTGCATTAAGCAGACATATTGAGAACAGTGGAATAAAGCAGGCAAACTCTAAGCGTCTTTACTAAAACAATATAATACCAACAAAAAGAGATTCCACGGGGACAACAGATAAAGACGGAAGTGCAATTATCATTTTTTAGATATTTATACTCATGTCTACAATACAGAGATATCACTCAAGCAGGTAGAGTTTCTTGAATGGAATAAACCAAACTGAGATTTCTCATATTCATTTGAAGGATATCTCCATACTAACACTGCAAGGACATATGTAACGGAATTTTCTCTATGAAATATAGGAAGGCCCCTGACCCAGTGGGCTTCAATAGATGATATTAAAGAATATAAAGAGATCCCCATATTGTCAGATACATAACGAGTCTTTTGAAAAGAGGACCCTTCCCATATTTTATGAGGCTTATATAACGGTGATTTTGCAAGCTGGAAAGAACGTTCTAAACCGTGCAAGTTACTGCTTGCTATCTTTGTTAAATCTAGATGCAAAGATTTTGCATCTTTGGATGAAGATTACAAGAGATATTATAATCAGTAATTCTGAAAGGATGCCAAGTTAATATCACGTTTTTGGTAGATAGTTTTAGCAATTCATTGTGAGAAATATGAAATTGCTGTAATGGCCTTGGGAAATGCAGAAAAAGTTTTTAATATAAGTTAAATTTTGGAACGTTATGAAAAATAAATTGTTTCTTGGATTAAAATTTAAAATGTATTGTTCTAGTTCTTTATTCAAGTAACTACTAATGGTAGTTAGGTTGTGTCTGTGTGGACTCTCTCTGTTCACGGACCCCAGTGAGCCCCCCGTTTTCAGAGGAACTCCAGAGGATAAAAGGACACTCCGGAGATGCCTAGAATACCACTGGTGAATGATGAATAGTGATTCCAATCAAGCACAAGATTATCAAGGATTACCTTGCGGCAATAAGAGAAGCAAAAGGCATGTATTGCTTGGTTATCTGGGATGTGTTTGAACCAATTACTCTTGAGGAAGAAAACAAGGTCTCTGCAGCTGGTAGGGTGACCACCAATATTTTATATCCATGCTCATTCTGGTTAGCCAAGGTCTCCAGGAAGAAGACCTGTGGCTGGATGTCTGCAGTGGTAAATGCATCTTAGGGAAAGGCACAGATCCACCAGCTTTTAAGGAAGCAATGGTCTGTCTTGCCCCCAAGAAGTCATCATTAGATCTAACTGAGCTGGACAGTTCTCATGCTGTCTCCAACTTCCCCTTTTGGGGGGAAATTTGAGACAGGCATCACCTTAGTGCTCTGGAGGGCCCTGGAGGAAGCAGATTGTCTAGATCCCTTTCAGTTTAGGTTCAAACTAAGACATAGTGTTGAGGTGGCATTTGTTGCACTTGTTAATATGAAATATTATAATATAGGGGGGACTGAAATGGGGGAACTGCATCCATCTTACCCCTCCTTGACCTCTCAGCAGGCTTTCAATATCATCAAACGTAGTATCCTTCTGAACTGGCTTTGGATAATAGGAGTGGGCTCTTCCAGGGTCAATTCCAGTCAGTATTGGTGGGAGGGGAGCAATCTAGCCTTAGGCCCTGCTGTATAGGGTACCTCGGGACTTTACGCTCTCCCCATTTTTGTTTAACACCTACATGAAACCACTGGGAAGGTCATCTGTTGGTATGGAGTGAAATATCATTAGCAAGCTGATATTCAATTGCAGTTTTCCGTCCTGTGCGAACTAAGTGGCGCTGTCCTAATGTCTGGATGGGGAAGAACAGGCTTTGCTCAATCCCAGCGAGACTGAATGGCTGTGGCTTTTGGGCCCTTCAGATTTTGGAAGTGGAAATTTTCAATATTGGTTCTGGGAAAGCTGCCCTCCCCCACTCAGAAGTGGTGAATAATTTGGGGGTCCTCTTAGACTCACAGCTCCTACTTGAGTTGCTGGTGGCAGCTGTGGTCGGCAGGATTTTTGCACAACTTCAACTAGTGAGCCAATTGCACCTGTTCCTGGACTGGGAGGCTCTGCTCATGGTCACTTGTGGATTAGTCACCTCCCTGTTGGGATACTGCAATACACTTTACATGGGGCTGCCCTTGAAGGCCATCCAGAAGCTGCAATTGAACTAGAATGCAACAGCGCATATAGTTATAGTCACACTATGGTACACCCATGAAACACCACTATTTTGAGAGCTGCACTAGCTTTCAATAGGCTTCTGGGTGTAAGTCAAGGTGCTGGTTATCACCTACAATGCTCTACATGGCACAGGACTAGGCTATTTGTGGGACTACTTTTCTCCAGTTATATCATCCTGCCCCAAATGTTCTTCTGGATTGGGCATACTCCAGGTCCCTTCTCTGCACAACTGTCATCTGGCTGGACCTGAGAAGCATATACTTTCCATGGTAGCACCCACCTTTTGGAATGTGTCTCTCCCCCTCAAAATTCACTTGACCCCAACAACATTAGCCTGTCATAAGGCAATAAAAACCTGTTTTTTTGCCCTGGGCATTTGAGCTGGGATGTTAGACACACCTCTTTTGAGAGATGATATGATGTGGTTTGATGGTCAGATTATATATGTATGTATGTATGTATGTTGTTGTTGTTGTTAACCATTGTGTTTAATGTCATTAGCCACCCAGAGTCACTTTGCTGAGTAGAACCATATAAAGTAATTAAATACATACATAAGTTCATGGCAAACAGGTGGCAGAAACTGAACCAAAGGTGCTATGATATGCAGGTAATATGAAAGGTCTCTACTGATATTTGTGAATACTGTCCAGCAATATGGTAAATATTATGAGTGTACAATAAATTGGAATAAATTAATATTTTACGAAGAGGCAATAAGGTTTCTAAGGATATATTGCTATTTAGCAATATTTTGTTACAATCCAGGTTTGGAAAGAACAGCTACAAAAGTCTAGGGGACACAATTTTATCTTAGTCATTAGAGGCGTAAGATATAAGAGCTTGCTCAAACTATTTCTGTATAACCATTAAATACTGTTGTAGGAATACAAAATAATTTACTTTGTAGCACAAAAATGACCAACTTACATTTTCATTTTTCAAAATAAGTTTCAAGATTGCCTCCCTCTGTTTTAGTGCCTTTAAATTAAAAGAAAAAAAACATGATATTGGTACATTGATCCAACCTTTTTACAGTGATAATCTTATGATATCTATGATACATTTTAAAAGCACAATACTATTCTGCTATAAATTCCTGCTCATACCACTGGGTCTTCCACAGAAGGCAATGGAAGGTAGCTTCAATCACCAAATGTAAATGCTTCTCAAGCAAATGTCATTATTCTCCCACATCAACAGCACCCAGGTTCTTTATTCTCTCCTTGCTTCTGGAAGAAGCACTCATGAGAGAATAAATCCTTTGATAACCGGGATTCATGGAAGATTTCCTAAGGTTATTTGGAGGAGGTCAGCCAGTAATTGAGTCAGCCTGGGAGCAGCAAAAACTGTTTCCAGAAAAACACAACCAAACACAGCTAATTTCTCAGCACGCACACTATCTTTCAAGAACTCCCTTAGCCAGAAGGAAAAGGATGGAAAATACAAATCAAAAAGGCAAAATAAACAACAGGATTTGGTAAACAATTTTAACACAGGTACCTGATTATAAAGGACAGAAAACTGATTAAAAAGCTGAAATGTATTCCAGACAAGGCAGATGAATTTTTGATGAGCAAGAAACTGATTTAGGCAAGAGGTAAATAACTGCTCTTAAATAATGTTGTATGTTCACTACTACTAAATTAAAATTGAAACTTTATAAGATTTTCCTTCTAAATGTCCAGTATGAAAGTTTTTTCCATACTTCCATTCTTTCCTAGAGAAGACAGGTATGGCAACCCTCTGACTTCTCTTGGTCATATCCTCTAAAGGTTTTTGAAAAGTATACGAAACTTACAACTCAAGCAAAACTCCACTGGCGTGACAGGAGTTCATACCTCAAATATTACAGTTATTAGGTCCAATCTTCACTGCATAATGTTTGGTTTCTGAGCAAAACATAATTTGTTGTCCTAGTTTTAAAGCCCTATGAAGCTTTATAATCCTCAGAAGCAGGATTATTACTTTCTCTTCCCTGTGAAATCATCAAAGTATAGCCTACCCTATCTCACATCACCTCAGGGAAATATGGATGGCAGAGAAACAGAAGGGGAAGGTTCTAAGTGGATTGCCCAAATTTTGGAAAATCATCTTCAAGGAATCCTGTTTGTTCTCTCCATTAATCAGCATTTCATTATAAATAGGTTGTGTTTGCTGAGTATTTGGCCTATCATCATCATCATCATCATCATCATCATCATCATCATCATCATGGTGATAAACTACTTTGGAGAGCTAGTCTGGTGTAGTGGTTAAGGCACCAGGCTAGACACCAGGAAACCATGAGTTCTAGTCCTGCCTTAGGCACCAAGCAAGCTGGGTGACCTTGGGCCAGTCCCTTTCTTTCATCCCTAGGAAGAAGGCAGTGGCAAACCAGTTCTGAAACCTTGCCAAGAAAACTGCAAGGGCTAGTCCAGGCAAACACCAGGATTCAAGACGGACTCAAAGGCATGCACACACATACACAACCACCCCATCCTGCTCACTTTGACAGCTGTTTTGCCCTTCTGATTCTGCAGTCAAGATTCTGCTTTTACTGTTCATCTTGTTATTTCTCCTTTTTATTTTATTTGACCATATTATATTATTATTAGTGTACTGTAAGCTGCTTTAGGGCTCTTTAGACAGAATAGGGGCCCATAAATAAAAATAGTTACATAAAAGAGACTACTGGACGGACATGCTATAACAGCTAAAATTAAATATACAGCATATAAGCAATTACATTTTTAACAACTTACAGGTTGATTGATATGAAATCTTGTAGGCATTCTTCTCATAATGGCAGAGTCAAGATCCTGAGGGCGATTGGTAGCTCCCATCACTATCACCTAAATATCATGTATGACAAAGAACAATTACTCTTGATGAAATATATGAATGTTGACATATCATATCTCACAAGCAACTGGCCCTATTTTTTAAAAAAATGTTTTTTTTCCATTAGAACAATAAGCACATAATGTATCTGAATCTGAATCAAACTTTGGATGTTTAAATTTATCTAGAAAAGCCCATTTTTAATTGAGAAGCATTGCAAAATTGTGTTTATAAATATTGATTCCAAAGTACTTGATTACAACTCCATCCAAAATAAATCAGACTTCAAAATTAGTAATATTGCAACTGTCTGCAAATGGAAGCAATACTGATTTAAAAAATTATTTGATCAATTGTTCATAGTTCTAGGAGATTTCTGCCTCCAAATTAATCTAATAGTAGCAGAAATGGAACTTTTATCCATCCTGAATTTGACTGAAGCTGTATTTGATCAATGTCAAAAAGCACAATTAGAATCAATTATTAATTTCAAAGATAGTTTGAGACATTCAAAAGCACTTCCAGAGCAAAAGAAAGACCTCCTTTTGTTTAATATTGATATTCAAAGGTTGTTATTCATTGTAAATTATTCTACTCCCAGATACTATTTCTCAAACCAAGGGAATTCAAAATCACACACACATAAAGTACCGAAATTTATGTTAACTCAAGTTCATTCATGAAAAAGAGAATGTTTGTATTCTATTTTCTAAGATTTTGCCACAAATAATTTTTACCATCATTTCAGGCATCCTTGTTTTGTATTCTGAACAGTATTGAGCAGCAGCAGAGAATGTACAAAAAAATCTGACAAATATTTAGACAACAGAATAAAGTGTATCATGTTCAAAGCAGTTCAGAAATGTTAATAATATTGCTGTACCTGCTATTTCAGAGAGAGGGAGAAGGCAAGCATATGGGGGTATCACCTAGAGATGGAGATACTGCCCAAATGAAAAGGGAATGTAACTAAATTACTGTTTATTTAGAGCTCTTTATTTCTCATTAAGCGATAGGAATCAAGAAACAGGGCCCTTAGATGTATGAGGTCACTTTGACACAGATATTGATATTTAAGGCTTCCTATCACTAGATTGGATTGGGTGGAAGAGGTTTTAAAACTAGTTTGCAATCCAACTGTCTCCTCTTTGAAAAGCTGGCTGGATATATCTCTCCATTTCACCACGACTTTCAACCAATCACACCATCCTGTGGTTTGATGATAACCAGGTCAAGTTACTTAACTGGAGAAGTTACAGAAATATTGATCTCAACTGACAGAATCATGTAGGTTTAATCAGAATGAGACAAGACTTTCTTCTGGGCACAACTAATAAAAGCAAGAATATGGAACTAAAAAATATGAAGTATGATACCAGATGCACTCTCAGCCTGGAAAAAGTTGCAAATTCTTGCTACACGATGTGGTGTAGGGTTATAGTGTTGGACTGGCACCAGGGAGACCAGGTTCTACCTCTCAGCCATGGGTGACTTTCGACAATATGGTCTCTCAATTCAACTTCATAATGTCGTTCTTTTGGGAAAAAAAAAGTTAAGGAAGGAATACTACGCAGAGTCCCTTGAGCTCCTGAAGGAAAGGAACAAATAAATAAATAAACCGTCTTCTTGTGCTTCCATTTCTCAAGCTGATCTTTTTTGCACTCTTCACTGCTTGCTCATAAATGCCTACAACTGAATACTGAAGCATTGAAAAGTACATTTTTTATAAATATTGCATAATTGTCTCAATAAAAATAATAATTTGCTACTTACTTGGCAATTATAGTCAGTGTCTAGACCATCCCAGAGACTCATAAATTGGGCTTTCATCATAGCTGTGGCTTCATGATCAGAACTTGAACGACTTCGTAGAAAAGAATCTGAATTTAACCAAAAAAAAAAGGGGGGGGGAGATTTGAGTAGACTTGTGTTTCTGGAATATGGAGCTACATGTGTTGCATCATGAATTCAATAGTTATATATCAACTGAGAACTTATGGGACACGCAAGAAGATACCCAAGACAATGTCATATGTGCTTAACAGAAGGGTTGGACAGTGTTTCTGAAACAGCTCTTGACTCTTCTAGCAAACTGAAGAAGGCTCCAGAATCAGACTGTGATGCAGCCAAGATGGGAAGAAGCATACAGTGGGTACCCCATGTGCCTTTTTCAGTTTGTTATCTGTTATCTACTGATTTCTGGGAGTCTTATAAAAAGTGCTGAACTGGGAGACCTGGTTCTGATCCTGCTAAAATAATTTCTGTTCTTAAACAACAGTACTGTTCAAGAACCTGGGACACAAGTTAGTAATACCTTAACTGGTGAGGGTTCTTGAACACCCACTCTTGCTTTGTATATTTAAAAATGCACCCAACTAGAGAAATTGTAGTAAACACATTTTTGTAATACCTGCAAATAGGTGTTATTTAAAATACATGAAAGGAAGTCTAAAACACAATTGGGCATGCGGTAGTCCCTACATATAGTAAAGCAACTGACTAAATTCTATTATTGGCCAATACAAATATTGAAAACCACAAAAATATTCCCATTGAATGCTGCTGTTACTTTTAAGATTTAAAACAGTATTTTTAGCTTTGGATCTTTCTTAAAATAAAAATCTCATCAGCTTAAAGTAATAAATTCCATATATCTACTGAGGAGCATCACATCTAGTTTTTTCCCCAAAATATAATATTTATTTTATTTGCTTATCATATTTCTATAGCCGCCCATCTCACACAAGCCCATCTGTTTATTGAAAATAAATACAAATCCTGTAATTCTCAAAAGTATGCAAATGTATAAAACATTTAAATAAAGTTGTATAAAATTGGTATAATATGTAAGAGTTGGGGGTACATGCATGGGTACATTTGCTTGAAGTCAACTTTAAAATACAGCTTCATGGCTGGCTTGTTTGGAAACCACTATCCAGTGTGATTTCATAGAACCTGGGTACTTGCAGGAATGCCTGTTCAAAGCGGAACCTGCTCACCTGGTGAAAACTAAAATGCAGGGCTTGGTACAGGTCGCAACCCCTAAGGAGTGTCTCCTTCAGAGATTCTGGGGGTGAGCTTTCTCAGTGATGGTCCCCTTCCTCAGGGACACCCTGAGCCTGAGACAGGGCTGGCCCCATCCCTATTTGTGTTCAGGAAGACCATGAAGACACAGCTCTTCTAGAAAGCATTTGAGGAATGGAAAAGTAGGTAGAATGTTCCTCTGAGAAACTGGTGGCCATGGTAGTGGGATCTTCTTAGTTCTTTGATTTTTTTAAAATCATATTTTAACTCATTTACTGTACTGAAGAACATGTAAGCCACTTAGGGTCAGTCTGACTGGAGCAGTATATAATACCCATAAGGTATGTATGTATATATGTATTGCAGCCAGGATATATCTGATCCCATCACACAGCCAAGGAAACCAGTTAGGAAACAGCAATTAGTTATTAATTTACACTTAAGTGGAAAATAAAAGAGCAACATGCAAAGAGATGGACTTTTTATACTAACTGTAATGAGGAAGAAACTGTATTTTTTTTGTTACAGAATTTGGCTTTTTCCAGTGATATGCCTTCTGGCTAGGTCTTATATTACCAGTATGTAAGCAATAAGCTTCGCATCTAATTTTACATATTATCTGAGTTAACAACTAAATGTGCTTGTGTTACCTTAAAAAAAAATCCATACAATATCTAACACAAGATTTTGAATTTCATACTGATAAATACTAATGCTGAAGGAATGAGACAATGATGCTGCACTAGCATTACTTGAATCCAAATGGAAAAAAATGAAGTATTTTTCCTTAAACATTAAATATACATATAAAGTTATAGCAATAAAACTTTGCTGTTTTGAGCTGAACAGCTGCCTCCCTTAAAAAAAATAAATAAATAAAATCTATGAAAATACCTATTGTTTTGCTACTGATGATACTAAATATTACTGATCCTACACGATCAAACTAATGAAGAAGACTGTGAGGGGTTTTTTAATGTTAATGTAATATTTTCAAAATACATAGAAAATACCATTTTACCTATTTCATCAATAAAGATGATAGAGGGTTGAAGTTTTATAGCAAGAGAAAAAACAGCTGCTGCCAGCTTCTGTGATTCACCATACCATTTGTCTGTCAATGTTGAGGGCTGAAGATTAATAAAGCGGCAACCAGCTTCTTTTGCTGTAGCTTTAGCAATCAAGGTTTTACCACAACCTGGAGGGCCATACAGCAGCACTCCTGAAAACCAAACACACAGTTAATAAATTCATTGCCATTCTGCGTAGGAAGATATAATATACATACCTAATACAGGCTGGGGTTAATAAAGCTCTTCGCAAGAGTCTTCACATCTGCATTGCTGTTTACAAGCTGCTCCCATATGCCATGAAACCCTGACATTTCTCTGCCCATTAATTTACTCCCTATTACAATGAACACAATCTCACAGGGACAGAAACAAGCAATGTAGGCAGAATGGGGCACAAAGAGTACTCAAGTGGGAAAAAAAGTACCAATGCTGCACTTTGAGTTAGGCAGAGCTTAGCAGAATTTCCTCCTATATAAAGATACACAGGATTACTTCCAGGTAAGGACCTTGTTTATCCAATTTAAACCTTTTATTCATGCTGAAATTATTTTAAGCTCCTGCATTGTCATTTGCTACTTATTGTATATTGCTGCCCCTATAAGCTATCTTACGAATTTTATTCTAAATTGAAGGGTGGGATATTAAGCAACGCTACAGTACCACAGCTAAATGTGGCTTCTAGGTGAGGTGTTATGGCTGGTTAGATGTCTCTGCGAGTGGCTCCACAAGCAGGGACAGCAGAGCGGTGGATTTGCTAACCAGGAGATGATTCTGGTTGACAGAAATTTCTCCAGAGGAAGGAGAAATCAGGGGATCACCCACCTGTGCTCCAGAAGAGCTACTCTTCACAAGGAGACTGCAGGAATTTAGTTTCTTGTGGTCGATCGTGGGTTGAGCGGCTTGGAGGTCAAGGGATTTACAACCTGCCCTAAATTGCTGTGCGGCCTTTATGGCCATTTGACTGGCAAAAGCCTCACCTTCTTAATTACTTTATGACTTAACTGCTTTACAACCTAAGAGAGATATTCCCAAAGGCAGTTAAGATCACAGTCTCTTGGTGAGTGCCTTCTTTTTGAAATTCAGAAGAGGGGGAAAAAACTATTTTAAAGGAGTTTAATTTAAAAGCAAAAAGCTTAACAAGATTGTGATCTAAGAAAGTTTCAAACGGAAAAAGGGGGCAGTGATTTTAAAAAATAGAAGAAATATTTTTTATGATGAAAGTACCTTTGAAAATAGTAAAATTAATTAAACAGACCAGACCTTAGTGGGAATGTAGCCTGTTTATTTTTAAGGACAGCAGATAATTGGTAAATTTTACAAAACAAAAAGAGCAATATGAGCCAGACTTGTGACTGTGACTATGGAGAGCCAATTGGGACTAAAGTCTTAAAGACAGAGAGAAGCAAAAGAAGAAGAAGAAGAGGAAGAAGAAGAAGCTGCCTGCCTTTTAATTTCACTGTAGTAATTGACATACTTTCACTTTCTTACCATGGAAACAAGGAAAGCTGCCAAATTGGGAGGAGGACATAGGGGTTCACTGGAACAAAATACAGATAAGGGCATTTCACCAGATTTATTGCAGAAATAGTTTGAAGAATCTGGTAAAAAGATGATTGCAACAGTTAAAAAGGAAATGGAAGAAGGATTTGCGGAGATGAAAAAAGATCTGAAAGAAGTTAAGAAAATTGAAGAATCTGTAGGGAAACTGGTTGCAGACTTAAAATAAATTACTGAAGTTTTAGAAAGTAAGACAGAAGTTACAAATAGAGAGATGGAGAAGGATTTGGAGAATTTGGCATTATTAGAACTGAGAGAAAAAGAATTTTGCTTAAGATCTAGAGCAATCCCAGAAGAACATGGAGAGGAAATTAGAGAAAAGATTGTTAAGTCTCTGATTTTCTGGATTGGGAGGAAGATGACACTGATACACAGATTGATAAGGATCAATACACATTTTGCGAAGTTAAGAAATGTTCCACGGGATGTCCTTGTGTACTTTGTCAGGAAGAAGACAAGAGAACAAGTTCTACAGCAGCATTTTAATACTAGACTGAGGATTCATAATACAGATGTAATTGTACTTAAGGAAATTCCAATTGGAATATTATGCAAGAGAAAAGAATACTTTTTTTCTGACAGACAAACTTAAACAGAAGAAAATTCCACTTAGATGGGACAAATTAGAAGGGGTGATTTTTACTTTCAATCAACAGAGATTTAGACTGAACTCAATGCAGAAAGCAAGAGATTTTTTGAAAAAAATTAAAGAACTGGAAGAGACAGGACACGTTAAGATGGGAGAAACTAAAATAGTCGCTGTTGAGGAGAATTGCTATGATAAAAATGAACTTTTATCAAGAATGATGTTTTTATTTCAGACAATACCTGTTTTGACAACGGATGTACCATTTAAACAATGGCAAAAAGATGTATCTAAATTTATATGGCAAGGGAAAAGAAACATGAGTTTATTTATATTTGTATATCAAATTTGTCACCGCCCATCTCGTAGAAACAACTCTGGGCTGTTTACAAAACAGTTAAAATCAATTAAAACTACAAAATTAAAATCTACTATTAATAAATAAAAAATAAATAGATCTAAAAATAATTGGCAGTCACTCATGGAGCGTCATCAAGGCGCCAGCCACCCCCAGGATTGGGCAAGATTGTTATTACCCCACACAACCTGGCAGAGCCAGGTTTTTAATCCTTTCCAGAAGGCCCAGAAGGTAGGGGGGAAGTTAAATACAAAGTGTTACAAGATGCAAAAGAAAGAGGAGGATTGGGTTTACCAGATTTGAAATTTTATTTTGCTGCTTGTTGTTCGGTTTGGACGAAAGAATGGATGTTGCTGAGAAACAAGAGACTTTTACAGTTATAAGATCACAACCTGAGGTTTGGATGGCAGGGATATTTATGGTATGATAAAGTTAAAATTAAAGTGGAAAATTATTTTATTAGACGTGCCATATTGAGCATATAGAATAGATATAAACCCAGGTTGCGCCTGAAAACACCTTTATGGATCTCAGCTCAAGAAACATATTATAGAAGAGAACTGGCAGACAAAGATTGACGTGCTGGGACTTATTGGAAAATTATCAAGGGAAATTTAAAATCAAATCAAGAGAGCAATTAATAGCAGAAGGATATAGTTGTTAATGGTTTTCCCATTTACAGTTATCTGAAAGATTTAAAATGGATAAAAAGATTTATGGTATGGAGCAAAGTAAGACAGAATTTGAAATACAACTGTGTACTGATGATGAACATGTAATTGTTAAAATGTACAAACTTCTGTTGAAATTTGAAACAGCGAGAGAATATATTAAAGAATGTATGATAAAGTGGGCTAAGAATTTTTGTTATAATATACAGATGGATCAATGGGAAAATATGTGGTTAAAAGGGTTGAAATTTACACTGTGTTATGATCTCAAAGATAATTTTTATAAAATGATGTATCATTGATACATGACACCAGAGAAATTATCTAGAATGTATAAAGGCATTTCAAATGTATGTTGGAAATGTGAACAACATGAAGAGACATTTTATCATGCTGAGCAGACATGTAAAAGAGCTAAAAATATTTGGATTCAAATATATACTTTGATACAGAGGATTTTAAAGCTCAATATTCAATTGAAGCGGAAGCCACTTCTTTATATTTTTTTTCTTTCTTTTCTATTTTTTAACTTTTTTTCTTGCACTTTTCACTTTTTCTTTGATTTTTTCCTTTTTTCTTCCTTACTTTGTATTAGTTTTTATCTTCTTATTTAAAAGTTTTAATAAAAATTATAAACAAAAAAAAGTACTACAGTTAAATGCATACATTCAACTGGAATGGCATGATCTGAAAGAAAACGATCTTTATTTTTTCCACATTTGAAATTAATCTTCCATGAAAACAGTTTATTATAAATGGGACAGGCCCAAATGATCTTCCTAAGTTTATTTGTAAAACTGGATTTTTTGTCCTAAGGAATTCTCTTATGGTCAGGTTTTGTTTTTTTTAAAAATCAACTTAGATTCAACCTTCTTCATATTACCTTTTGGTGGCTGCAGAAGTCTGGAGTTCTGAAACAGATGTTTTTTCCTGATTGGCAAAATAACGGTGTCCTTCAGGTCTGTAATAACGTCATCTAAGCCTGCAATATCATCCCATGTTACCTAAGGCACAAAGACAAGATTAAAAAAATTACTGAGCTGGCATTAATCAAACAGCTATATTCTCAAACTGGGAATGAAGATGAGATTTATATTAAATCTTAAAGCCATCTGTTTTATAAGCATCTATCTCACCAAACAAGAAAAATAAAACAAAAGGCATCCCAGAGGTTGTGATTTTACTCTCTTGATGTTGGTTAAGATAATTTAGTGTTGGAAAGATCTGAATGCATTTATATAATGTGCCATGCAATTATATTTGCTTTTTAGCTGATTATGAAGAAGAGTATTTTGGTCCTTGATCTAAGACATACAGATGATGTTGGCCTTAGGCAGTATGGCAGGAGAGCACTAATAAATAATTCTTACTGCTACAAATTTACCATTAATAATAAACTCAGTTTTAATATCCAACATGCCCTTTTACTATTGGCAACTATTATAATCACAGAATCTAAAACTCTTAAGAAATTTTTATGGCATGCACTCCCACAAAGGAAATTTCAGTCTAGAAATTTTGGGTTAAAGCTGGGGGGGGGGTGGCAGTTTTAAATCACAGGCCAATTGGCTAGTAAGTCATTAATCAAGCCTGACAATTAGAATATACAAATTTAGTCACACTGTCTATCCAAGTATGTAGTGTAGCATTCTGCAGAATTTAAAGAAATATCCTTACCCTTGTGTAATTATACATATAATTATATTAATTTACATTTATCTCCCACCTTACTTAATGACTCTAGGCAACTTACAACAAAATAAACACACCAAATAAAAGATAAATCAAAGACTTAGCTGCACTACCAGGTTGCCTGTTGCCAAAACAGGCAGGTAACTGTTTCTGGAGGGCAGAAATGGACAACATTGCCTTCTATTAATCCACCACTCATCATCAGAGTGACCTCAGGTCATGTTTTTCATTACACCTCTGAAGTATGCTGTCATCTTGAGTGTTCCTGTCAGTTTGGGCAGGCTAAACCCAGCAGTTCATTGGCTACTTTTCAGAGGAAAAAAACACCCTTTCAATTGAGTTACTGCTTACCATGTTGTCTATACCTTCCTTTACCAATAGCACTGAAAAAGCACAGTGGCTATGATCTGTGCCTAGCATATAAAAGTTGGTGGTCTGCCCTGGAGGTGAAACCCTTCTGACCCAGGAGACTGGAAAAATGGCAAAACCCAGTTTCTGCTGAGTTCCAGTTCAGCAATCTTCTAACTACAAGGCAAGAGTTATGGTGGTATTATAGTGCTCATGGTGGTATTATAGCGCTCATGGACTTAGAATCAGTCTAAAAGACATCAGAAAGCAGCAGAGCAGTAAGAAATTAGTTTCTTTTAAGCTGATTGTTGCACTTACATGTATACGCATTTTGCTTTAATTCTGTATGCATAAATGTAAATTAACTTTATATGTGCACATGCATAAACAAAAATCCCCTCTCAGCCCTATGGGCGGTTTGTGTCTTCCTCAATCTTGGGTCCTCTACCAGAGGCCTGGGAGTTTGAGGGTTCTGCACAGTATCTCAGCTGTTCCTAGCACTGCACTCTTCTGAACAGAGAACTCTGATGTTGTTCCTAGGATCTGTTGGAGCCACTCTCCCAGTTTAGGAGTCACAGCCCCAAGTGCTCCTACTACCACTGGGACCACTTTGGCTTTTACTTTACACATCCTCTCTAGTTCCTCTTTCAGGCCCTGGCACTTCTCCAGCTTCTCATATTCTTCTTCCTGATATTGCTGTCACTTGGTACTGCTACATCTATCACCACCACTGTCTTCTGGTCCTTGACTACTACCACAATGTCTGGTTGATTGGCCAGTACCTGCCTGTCCGTCTGGATCTGGAAGTTCCACAGGATCTAGCCTTGTTGTTCTCCCCGACTTTCTGTGGAATCTCCCATCTGGACTTGGAAAAGTCTAGCCCATACACTCTACAGATGTTCCTGTACACAATGCCAGCTACTTGGTTGTGCCATTCAGTGTATGCTGTTCCTGCCTGCATCTTACACCCTGCCACTATGTGTTGGGCTGTCTCTGCACAGTCTGCACCTTGGATCCTGTCTAATGTGGTAGATCCCTGCTTCTATGAATCTGGTGTTTAGTGCCTGTTCTTGTGCTGCTATGACCAGTGCCTCAGTGCTGTCTTTTAGTCCAGCCCTTTCCAGCCACTGCTAGGATTTCCCAGTGTCTACCACCTCAGCTATCTATCGATGGTACATCCCATGCAGGGTCTTGTCTTGCCATGGCACTTCCTCTGGCATATGCGTGTGCGCACACCCCCCCACATACATCCAGAAAGACATTGCTTCCCTGGAAAAGAAAGAGGGAAGGGCATAGCAGCAGGGGAATTGTCCAGTGGAAGTACATGATCACCTTAAGTGAGTATCTTTGCAAGTGACCATCAAAGTGCCTCAATCCAGAGAAGATTTTCTTAAACTGGCTTAGAATCAAACCAGCATGAGCACAGGACAGAAGGAGCTTAACCAGTGGATGTAGATATGCCCATAAATCTATCACAAGCAACTACAATATCATCCCTAGCCATTCATCCCACTGACTCACTAATTATCACCAGTCCTACTGTATCTACAGAACACCCAAGAATGGAAAACTCCTTGCATGTAACAACATTAATAATATAACAACATAGATTAGCAATATACTTAATTGCAGCAATATAGCTTTTTTTCAAATTAACATCAAATTGGTACTTTCTCTGTGCTAATTTTTTAAGTACCTGAGTACTTGTGCTTATACCCAGTGCCTGAAATAATCTTATATGAGCATGATATAGATACAACATACAATGAGTTAACCCATGGAACAAGATGGAATGACCATAACTCAGTCTTTAAGAATACAAGGAGAACTTCGAATATTCACAGAGTTATTATTTTGAAGCATGTTTTAGTTTAATATAAAACTGCATAAATTCACTGCAGAAAAGCAAAACTCTTGACAGAATGTTAAAATAGGTTACTACACTTTGATTTTTTTTTAAAAAAGGCCATATACATGCATAATATTATATCAAGAAAATGTTAAAATTGGGTAATTATCAATTCTGGTATTTAATGCTTGTAAAAACTATCATTACAGAATTTTGTTCCCTATGTTATACCATCCTCAAAGAGAAATGGTGTTTCAATTAGCTGCACATACATAATATCCTACGCTGCAATATCTGAAAATAGTTACTATGTAATAATATTTCAGGTTTTTTTAAAAGTGTGTGATCACAAGTATTACTAGCTAACTAACTAACTAAGACACTACCTATATTGAGACAATGGAAATAAAAGAAACAGGTCCTGGGATTTTGGATCTATACGATGATTACGCTATTTGGAATAAAGAGTTAACACAAGTGTCTATTCCATAATGTCAGTCTATTCCCTAAATTAATAAAATTCAATTAAAATACAGTTCCACTATGAATAGCATCCATGTGAACATTCTGCCCTAATGTAACATTTTTACATATAAATAAGACACTTACGTGCATGCTAAGAGGATCCACAAGATGTGCAGCAATGCTCATTTCATATTCACTAAGCTTAACATTTTTCACGCCTATCTGCTTCATCAACTTTTCTGCCTGTAAAGAAAAGCCAGTGTTCAGCAATATGACCTCATTTGATCTTCTCAGTTAATATCTGAAAAGGGAAAGTTGCTATTAAGGAATGTGAATATTCTGTTAATTGTGAATTAGGAATTTGAAACAAGAATACTTGAAAATGAGGCCAGATTGTTGTGGTAATTATAGATACTTCAGGGTCTCTCTCCAGGATAATGAAAGGTTATTCAACCGCATTTCAACTTTTCTCTCAATACTCATAACAAGATCCCTTTCAGTAATAGAGCAAGATTCCATTTGAGCATAGCTACTTAAGAGCATAAATCATAAACATTACAGGTAGTCCTTGCGTTACATCCATTCATTCAACAACCATTCAAAGTTACGATGGTACTGAACGAGGGCTACTTACGACTGGTCCTTGAAGTTCTGGACTTCGCAGTGAGCCGCAGTCATATGACTGAGATTTCTGATGTTCCCTACTGGCTTTCCACAAGCAAAGTCAATAGGGAAGCTGGCAGAAGCAGTCGCATGAGGTCCTTACTTTATGGCAGCAACTGGGATTGCATGTGACAGTCATGTGATGTCATGCTTTACAACTGTGCCACTTAGTGACAGCAATTCTGGTCCCAATTGCCATTGTAAACCAAGGACTGCTTGTACGCCTTTTACACAGTATCTCAGAAATTCTTTCAAAATATGCAGGCAACTCTCAGAATGATATATTCATTATTGGGGAAGAGATAAATTATTCTCCAGCTATAAAGATCTATGATTTGAACACAAATAAAAAACAACATTCCCACAAATACAACATTGTACAGGTGGGGCATTATAATACAAAAGACCCTAGTGAGTTTCCATAAACATCACATACCTAAGAAAAAACTAATAGACACAGTCTTTCAAGACACCCTGTCTCACTATAACAGATTATTTGCATGCAAGGGATACAGGGAGGCCTTGAATTTTCTTACTGATTTAAGGCACAGATACTGCTGAAAACAGTACCTTGATTCCATTATTTTAGAACTTTACCAGAATTATGAACAAAATACTTTGTTCACTTTAAAGCATAATTTTATACAGGCCTACTCAGAGTCCCCTTCATGGATCACTGCCTTGTCGTGGCGAAGGGGCTTGCATAACTCAGTGAAGCCATGAGCTATACCGTGCAGGGCCACCCAAGACGGACAGGTCATGACAGAGAGTTCTGACAAAATGTGGTCCACTGGAGAAGGAAATGGCAACCCACTCCAGTATCCTTGCCAAGAAAACCCCATGGACAATGTTAAAAGGCTAAAAGATATGACGCCCCTCAGGTCGGAAGGTGTCCAATATGCTACTGGGGAAGAGCGGAGGGCAATTCCAAGTAGCTCCAGAAAGAGTGAAGCGGCTGGGCCAAAGCCGAAAGGATGTTCAGCTGTGGATGTATCTGGAAGCGAAAAGAAGGTCCGATGCTGTAAAGAACAATATTGTATAGGTACGTGGAATGTAAGATCCATGAACCAAGGCAAGCTGGATGTGGTCAAACATGAGATGACAAGATTGAACGTCGACATCTTGGGAATCAGCGAATTGAAATGGACGGGAATGGGTGAATTTAATTCAGGTGACCATTATATCTACTACTGTGGGCAAGAAACCCTTAGAAGAAATGGAGTTGCACTCATAGTCAATAAGAGAGTGGGAAAGGCAGTAATGGGGTACAACCTCAAAAACGACAGAATGATCTCAGTGCGTATCCAAGGAAAACCATCCAACATCACGGTAATCCAAGTCTATGCCCCAACCACTGATGCCGAAGAAGCTGAAGTTGACCGGTTCTATGAAGACCTACAACACCTTCTAGAACTAGCACCAAAAAAAGATGTCCTTTTCATCATAGGGGATTGGAATGCTAAAGTAGGAAGTCAAGGAGTAATCAGAATAACAGGCAAGTTTGGCCTTGGAGTACAAAATGAAGCAGGGCAAAGGCTAATAGAGTTCTGTCAAGAGAACAAGCTAGTCATAGCAAACACTCTTTTCCAACAACACAAGAGACGACTCTACACATGGACATCACCAGATGGTCAATACCGAAACCAGATTGATTACATACTTTGCAGCCAAAGATGGAGAAGCTCTATACAGACAGCAAAAACAAGACCAGGAGCTGACTGTGGCTCAGATCATGAGCTTCTTACTGCAAAATTTAGGCTTAAATTGAAGAATGTAGGGAAAACCACTAGACCACTCAGGTATGACTTAGATCATATTCCATGTGAGTACACAGTGAAGGTGATGAATAGATTTAGAGGATTAGATTTGGTAGACAGAGTGCCTGAAGAACTATGGACGGAGGTCTGTAACATTGTACAAGAGGCAGCAACTAAAACCATCCCAAAGAAAAAGAAATGCAAGAAAGCAAAATGGCTGTCTGATAAGGCTTTACAAATAGCTGTGGAAAGAAGGAATGCGAAAAGCAAGGGTGAAAGGGAAAGATATAAGCAACTGAATGCAGATTTCCAGAGAATAGCAAGGAAAGATAAGAAGGCCTTCTTAAATGACCAATGCAAAGAAATTGAAGAAAACAATAGAATGGGGAAGACTAGAGATCTCTTCAAGAAAATTGGAGATATCAAAGGAACGTTTAGTGCAAAGATGGGCATGATAAAGGACAAAAAAGGCAGGGACCTAACAGAAGCAGAAGAGATTAAGAAGAGGTGGCAAGAATACACAGAAGAACTATACAAGAAAGATCTTAATGTCCCTGATGTCCATGCTGGTGTGGTCACTGACCCTGAGCCAGACATCCTAGAGAGTGAAGTCAAGTGGACCTTAGGAAGCATTGCTAACAACAAAGCTAGTGGAGATGACAGTATTCCAGCTGAGTTATTTAAAATACTAAAAGACGATGCTGTTAAAGTGCTGCACTCAATATGTCAGCAAGTTTGGAAAACGCAACAGTGGCCACGGGATTGGAAAAGGTCAGTTTACGTTCCAATTCCAAAGAAGGGCAATGCCAAAGAATGCTCAAACTATCGCACAATTGCACTCATTTCACATGCTAGCAAGGTTATGCTCAAAATCCTACAAGCTAGGCTTCAGCAGTACGTGAACCGAGAACTACCGGATGTACAAGCTGGGTTTCGAAGAGGCAGAGGAACTAGAGATCAAATTGCCAACATTCGCTGGATCATGGAGAAAGCACGAGAGTTCCAGAAAAGCATCTACTTCTGCTTCATTGACTATGCAAAAGCCTTTGATTGTGTGGATCACAACAAACTGTGGCAAATTCTTAAAGAGATGGGGATACCAGACCACCTTACCTGTCTCCTGAGAAATCTGTATGCGGGCCAAGAAGCAACAGTTAGAACCAGTCATGGAACAACCGATTGGTTCAAAATAGGGAAAGGAGTACGACAAGGCTGTATACTGTCACCCTGCTTATTTAACCTATATGCAGAGTACATCATGAGAAATGCCAGGCTGGAAGAATCACAAGCCGGAATTAAGATTGCAGGGAGAAACATCAATAACCTCAGATATGCAGACGATACCACCCTAATGGCAGAAAGTGAAGAAGAACTAAAGAGCCTCTTGATGAGGGTGAAAGAGGAGAGTGCGAAAGCTGGCTTGAAACTCAACATTAAAAAAACTAAGATCATGGCATCTGGACCCATCAATCCCTGGCAAATAGAAGGGGTAGAAATGGAAGCAGTAAGAGACTTCATTTATTTGGGCTCCAAGATCACCGCAGACGGAGACTGCACCCATGAAATTAAAAGACGCTTGCTCCTTGGGAGGAAAGCTATGGCAAACCTAGATAGCATATTAAAAAGCAGAGACGTCACCTTGCCGACAAAAATCCGCATAGTCAAAGCTATGGTTTTTCCAGTAGTAATGTATGGCTGTGAGAGCTGGACCATAAAGAAGGCTGAACGCCGAAGAATTGATGCCTTTGAACTGTGGTGCTGGAGAAGACTCTTAAGAGTCCCCTGGACTGCTAGGAGGTCAAACCAGTCAATCTTAAAGCAAATCAACTCTGATTGCTCATTGGAAGGATTGATACTGAAGCTCAAGCTCAGATACTTTGGTCACCTAATGCGAAGAGAGGACTCTTTGGAAAAGACCCTGATGCTGGGAAAGATGGAAGGCAAAAGGAGAAGAGGACGGCAGAGGATGAGATGGCTAGATAGCATCACTGAAGCAATGAGCGTGAAATTGAGCAAACTCAGGGAGGCTGTGAAAGATAGGAAGGCCTGGCGCAATATGGTTCATGGGGTCACGAAGAGTCGGACACGACTTAACGACTGAACAACAACAACAACTCAGAGTCCACTGAGTTCAATAATGTTTTTGTATTTCATGAATGGACAGCTTTTCAGGGGCTAAAGAATGACACTTAATTTCCCCCACTGATGTAGCTTGAGGACTAGTGTAGACAAAGCAGCAACCCAGTGATTTAACTGACCTCACTGAAGAAAGAAAAGGATGGGATTTGTGTCTATTTTCTGGGTTGAGATTTTTAAGAAGCATTTTCTGGGTGCCCCATTACTCAAAAAAGCATGGCTTGGAAACTGTACTTTGTCGTTTGGTGACTGTCCATTGAATATTGGTAACATATCACAGGGAGTATAGTAGCCACAAAAAAAAAAAAAATTGGTGAACAGAGGTTCCTTTATCCATGCATATATTTGTTGTATCTTTAACTGATTATTTGATTATTTTTACATCTTGTGGAATTTGTTTTTATTCAGTTGTATAGCACCCAGAGTCATAACATGGGGATGGTGAACAAGGTTAGCAAGTAAGCAAATAAATAGGCTTGTTTAGAATGCAGACTTAACTGTTTTCTAACTCTAGACTCAGTAACTCAGTAATAATGTTTTCTGTTCCTTATTTATATAACTTTTATATTTAAAATATTTTACCTATTCCCTTACCTGTTTTTGAGCTTCTACTTTTTGCTTCCTTGTTGGATCAATTGCATCTACCATCCATTTAATTGTAAAATAGGTCACAGCACCAAATATTGTTAAGCGGAAAATTAAACCAACAACTTCATTCCGACTTAGAGGACGAGAAAAAGTTTCAGCATGTACCATTGTGCCTGTTTCACCTATATCAAATAATAGAGGAAAGAAAGTCAATGTGCATTCTTAGAAAGCTAGGAAGCTTTGAAATGTAATTTTTGCTACATGATATATACATTACTATACTTGACACATTACCAACCTGCTGCTAATTCATATACAAGATGGGTGAGATTTTTTCATATACAAGATGAGTGAGATATCACATACAAGAGATTTCATATACAAGATGGGTGTGATTCTTTTCCTTGTAGAGATAAAGAAAGGGATAATTAGTTATCACTCAAAGTTGGTCAATGACCAAATCAAAAAGAGAAAACATTTTTAAAAATTGGAACATATTAACTGGAAAAGATTAATATTCAGTAGAAACATCATACATGCTTTTATTTGTTGTTATTAGCAACCTACTTGTTAGTAGTCAAAAAAGGTAAGACTCAATGGAAGCACCATATATGTGCTTCTATTTCTTCTTATTGTTAGCAATCAGCAGTTCACTACACTGCATCCATATGAGTGCACAACCTTTCTGACCAAAGCGTCTACAAAACTTGCAGAGTCAAGGACCTCTCACTTCCATACCTACACCTATATCAGTGCAATCCTTCATATACAGACATGGTTTTTTCTCCCTTCCTTCCGAGTCACCCATCGTAGATCACTGGCTTCCTGATGTCAGATTACCTAGTTTTTTGCCATTAATAGTGCAGGAAACCAGTAATCTCTTTTTTATTAAGCAGCTGAGCTTGTGATCAAGTAATTAATTTTAAGATGATCCTACTTTAGAACACAAGCCAAGTTGGTATTTGGAGGTGCCAAGTAAGAACTATGGCTACTGAATTCTGATCAGTAAAGGGAATTGTAACCTACAATATACCACAGGTGGACCTAGTCAAATGTGATGTTTTCTTCCACACCTTTTGCAAATGGATTAAAAGGTCTATTCCTAAGTGCTTACCATCATGGACATCCACAAGTGGGCAAAGGATAAGAGGAGCATTGTGACATCACACGCACATTTTCCCATCATCATGGCTAGTTATAGATGTCTATGCTTGCTATTTTCAGGTATATAGCCCACCATCAAGAGCAAACCATTGGCCAACCCTGTACAGATTTTTCTGTATGAAAATATGGATGACAGCACCCTTACGTTAGCTCTCTCAGATATAAACTCAACTATTCCATTCCTATGTGATAATGCTACAAAATGTATTACTTATGTATAATACCAGAACATATCAGCAAGAAATATCATAATTTACTGAGATGCATGCTCATAGCTGCAAGGATAAATTTTGCCCAACTTTGGAAGAAAGATACAATTCCAATGACAACTTAAACTTGGAGAATATGCAGCAATGGTAAAATTAACAGCATTATTCACAACAGAAGTTTAACCAAATTAAAGGAAGCATGGTTCCCTTATATACAATATATTTTGCAGCAAAGCAAAAATAAACACGGTACAGTTTCTAGGGGGGCCTAAATATTTATAAATATCACTAATTGGTTGAGGTACAAAGGAGGAAGTTAGAATTCAAACAAATATCTTGGTCAAACAGATATGATTAACCCTATATATCTTACAAATAGTTATTGATTAGATTAGTACCAACATGTACTTTACATTGTGTTTTGCAATCCTTCCCTCCAAATGAATAGGATAACAGGATAGGATTCTTGCATTCTAAGCTAGTGTTAAAACCTGGTGGCCAAACATAGCTCTGAGTGTTATTTAAGCTGAGATTCTGGATAACTAAATGCCAGATTTTATCTGTGCCTAGGAACATGTGCTATTCCCCCCTTTCAACTGTTTTTTTCATTTACATAAGTAAATTTTCTATTAAAATAGCTGTCTCAGTGGAAAAAGTTTTTAAAAAATGAGCATCAAAGCCACACTAAAGATATTGGATGAATGAAAGAAAGATACAAATATTCTGAAGTCTATCATACTCTAGTAAGACCAGCACTACTAGGTTAATAAAATCAACTTTACAAATTGACTTTAAAATACTAAATTCATTTAAACATACTACAGTATAGATGTGCAGAATGTTCCATACACAGCACAGCTGGTTTTGAGTGGTTTCTGCCCAAATCAAAATATGGCATTTCAGATATTTTTATCCACCTGTGTAATGAAATAGGGCTATCTGGTTCTAGTATGGACTGAAATGTAGTGGGGGGGGCAGGGGAGGAGACACAGGAAAAAAACAAGGTTGAGGGGTTTCCTGGGTGGTGGCATATGTGGACCAGCTGTGAGGAAGCAGGAAGGAAGAAAAGAAAAAACACTGGGAAGATGTGGTGTCCTGAGTGAGAAAAGGGAAGGTTCTGGGGAGACTGGGGCAGCACAATGGCCAGTGGGATATGCCACTCTGGAACCCTATTCCTTACTGCTGAGGCTGTTGCATTAAGGAATAGGCACACAGGCCAATTCATTGGCCCTGGCAGCTGAGGGCCAGGCAGAGAGGGGAGGCAGAGAAGGGAAGACATGGGGGCAGAGGGAGGCAAGGAAGATACTATTAGATTGCTGTTGGCTGATTTGGCAAGTTGGCCTAGGGAAAGAGGTTGATAGAATATTTGACTTCATTATTATGTATGGGAAAAAACATGTTTGGCTGGATCTAAATCAAGACATGGGTAGTTTTGCAAGATTTCTGGAGCAGACTAAAGACTTCTGTGTGTATTCAGTGGCTTTTATTGCATTTTATGCTAGAATTTCTATAACATGGTGGTTTATAAATACTGAAATTGCATAAATTAAAACTAAGATTGGGGCACAGGTAGACTGGCACACAGGTCACATGGGGTACTTGCGTGTGTATGATGCGCTCCAGGCCTCATTCTATTTGCATCATAAAATCACTCCAGTATTGCTCTGGAACAAATTTCAGCCAAACACAAAACAAGAAAAACATTTTGGTTTTATTTCTAGCAAACTGCAGCCAATCCAAAATAGCATGGCAGAATCTCATTATGCTATGTCTTCAGTCAGAATCCATTTCATTCCATGTACACCACTAAAATAATAAAATGTGCCACCTTTATAATTTTAGTTACTCTTCTGAGTTCTTTTTTTTCTCTCTCAAGAGTTTCAAAAATTACATTTAATGTAAGCAGCTTATCAAATATGACCAGACTATAAGAAGGCCCCCACTATATGCAGCTTATCAGTGATGGACTGGAATTGTAAACTGTGTTTGTCCTTTGGAACAAGCTTCTTCTGAGGTACAAATGGCCCTGACCTTTCATAGAGCCATGAAAACCTGGCTTTTCTATCATATATGGGATTAAGAGGTTAGATGAACCTGTTCTATTGTGAGAGTGAGTGTTTGTTATACATTGCTTCAGCTATGTGTTTACTGTCTCTTGTTCTATAGGTCCATTTTGTATTTCCAGTATTTTTTATTGATGTACACTGCCCAGAGTCACAATTTATGAGTGCGATGGCCTTATATATTCTTCATATATACATGGGAGGGGGGACAGTATATATACATGTTCGCTAAGGGGGAAATTCTTAATGACTTTTTAACTGCCACACGAAGACTGTATACAGAATCTCACTTATATGTTATACCATGCCACTTGCATGATTACCATTATTCTTTTAGCCTGCTTAAGAGTGCAAACCCAGGGTAAATTCATCATCCAGCCATCTGCAGGCCTCATCCCAACATCCTACAAGTCTGACAGACCAAACATATGCAAACTACTGGAAATCAAGATTCCTTATTGTTTTACAACTTTCTCCTGAGAAGCTTTAAAAAGGTAGGAGCAAACTATTATCGGCTTAAAGTACTTGCTTAAAAAGTCACATGTGACACTATCAGGACAAGCTGTATCTCTGCTGTTTCCAGAAAGCAACCATTCTACCCAGCTGCTGGAGTTCTCTAAGACATCAGTTTTACTTGTTTCTCCTTTCTCTTAATTGTTTTCACTCACTGTGGTTAAAAATTATAAATTTAAGAATCAGACCTGAAAAGACCTGGAGCATCGTGCCTATCATCCACCACAAGCTACATGCCCTGGCCTGACCTCAATGCCACACCTACATAGGAACTAGTATCAGCATGAAGAGGGAGTGGCTGGGAAAATAAGAGTCGGGACTGGCTCTTTGCTTCTGTGTTACAGGAGTGGTGTGAACCCTAGGCATTATAGAAAACTATGAAGAGCTTTAATTCAGTCTTTGCAGATAGCTTATAGGATGGGCTTATGAGTAGGCGGGAAAAGCCAAGTTCCTGATCAGGAGGGTGATTTTCGCTAACCAACAAAACTGGGACTCCGCACAACCCTACTTAATAAAACAAGAACCAGACCAGGCACTTAGAGTCGGGGGGAGCGGAGAGCCATTATTTCAACCCCTTCCCGCGCAAAACAAGAGAGGAAATGGAGCACTCACCTTCTTCTCAGGGCTTCCTGGCTGCTCCCACAAGCTGTGAACAGCGACACGAAGCGGGAAAGCCAAGCCGCCCTCCCCACTCGCCGGCCAAAACGCGCCTCCCCGTCCTACAGAAAAGCCCCGCCGCCGCACGGAATTGAAAGCGAAAGAAAGCCGCGAGGTGACCTGCCGTGTCACTCCTGTGGACACCGCTTCCTCCTCCTCCTCTTCCTCCGCACCGGGCGACGGAAAAGGTCACAGCGCGTAAAAGGCACGCGCCGGACGGTGGGGGACAGCAGCGCGCGAAATTCCTTGAGGAGAGCCAAGGAAACGGCCGTTCCCGGCAGTCGTCGCCTGGGTATGGGCCGTCGCCCAATTCCCTCCCCTCGGCAGCCGCGCCTCCCTTGCAAGGTTCCGCTTAAGGAAGAAGGGGGAGCGCTTTCCTTGTAACCCCGGCCGTGTCCCCTCGCAGAGGGAGCTTTCCTTCATCGTCTTGCGGGAAGGCGGGCGGATCGATCTACCCGGCCCCACGGATTGATGGGAAACGGCTTTCCTGAATCCGCACCCCCCCATCCAGGCGGCCGGCGTACCTTCCTTCTCCTAAGCGTTGCTTGTACTTGACTCTCCCACTCTCTAACTTCGCCGCCTGATTGGCTGTCAGACGCACCTTCATTCCCCTAAAACTAGCGTCACACCGACACGTTTTAAGCAGCAAGGCGTCTCACTCACTAGCGGTGCAGTTAGTTTGTCTTTGACTGCAGAGTGCGTGCACGGTCTCGAGTTCCAGTTTAGTAGTGCATTTGCAGTATTGCAGTTTGCATTCCTTATTAATAACGACGAGTGAAGAGTTGCCGAAGAAAGAAAGAAAAACATGGTATATGCAATCATTTAAAAGCGGATGGATGCAGGAACCTGAATTTAAAGGCTGGCTAAAAAAGGACAGTGCTAATGAAAACAACAGCTACTGTGTGTGTTGTAAAATTTCACTTAAGAATACAAAAAAGTCAATGTTGTTAACTCCCAAAAATACTGAAAGGCATAAAAACTTTGAAGCTGCGAATTCTGTAGTAGCTGTTACATCTACTACACAATTTCCAAACAATCTTCAGACCCACCAGAAAAATACAAGAAGTGCTAAAATCAGCAAAAGACAAAAGGGATCCCCTCACCGCTGCAGGAGTATACCGCATACCATGCAGCTGTGGGCAAGTATACATCGGGACCACAAAACACAGCATCCATACCAGGATAAAAGAACATGAAAGACACTGCAGACTACAGCAACCAGAAAAATCTGCAGTAGCTGAACATGCTCTCAGGCACACTGGACACAAAATCCTATTTGAAAACACAGAGATACTGGACAACACAAACAGCCACTACACCAGGCTATACCGGGAAGCCATTGAGATTCACAAACACCAGCACAGTTTCAATAAAAAAGAGGAGAGTCTAAAAATCAACAAAACCTGGCTACCAATCCTGAAAAATACAGCCTGCAAAAGGTCAATGAACTCAGCTCAACCACCAGGATGTGTGAACAGTTCACACAATGAACATGCTAATCACCCTCAGCAGCCACTCGTTAACAACTCAATAGAAGAAAAAACCCTGCCTAACCCCCAGGAAGATACACACATATTCGGACACCAAAACAAGCAGCCACTCGGTAACCCAACCCCCCCCACCCCCCCTAACCCCCCATCCCCCCTAACCCCCCCCATCCCCCTCCTTCAGATCTCTATAAATACCCACAACAGGGTCACATCATCCTGGGCACAGAGAGAACTGCTCCTGTCTGTGCTCCTGCCCTCTGGAGATGCCGGTCACAGATGCTGGCGAAACGTTAGGAAACAAAACTTCCAGAACACGGCCACACAGCCCGGAAGACCCACACCAGTCTTCGTATGCCGGCCGTGAAAGCCTTCGACAATACACTGTTACATCTTTCTTAATAAAGAACACAACCTCAGAAAGTAAAAATGTTGCAAAGGCAGAAGCCCTAATTGCCAGTTATTTTTCAAAACATCATGTGCCTTTTGTGCACATGAATCATCTTGATGTTTTAAAAATGGCATTCCCAGAGGTAATAGTGTCAAAAACTTAAATATGAAAAGATCAAAGGTTTTATATATCATACAGGATGGCATTGCCTATCATGAAAAATTAGAACTCAATGAAATACGTGGTAAACAAAAGTTTTCAATAATCATTGATGCGCATACTGATGTTTCTGTAACACAAGTTTTGGCCATAGTGATACGTTACTTTAACCAGAGAAAACGTGATGTTGATGCTTTTCTTGACATGGTTGTAGTAGAAAACGAAACAGCGGTGGATCTGTTTAATGCTGTTGAATCCCTTTTCAGTGAAAGAAACCTTCCTTTGAACAACATCATCAGATTCGGGAGCAACAACTGCTCTACAACGATGGGAAAGACAAGTGGATTTCAAAAGTTACTAAAAGATGCTGTGTCATCAGTTTTCATTTTGGGATGTATATGCCATTCTTCTCTTTGTGCAAACCATGCTGTGTCAGTGTTGCTTTCATATTTAGAATCTTTTTTAAAAGACTTAGCGTAATACTTTTCATGTAGCAGCAAGAGACAGAATGATTTTGCAATTATACAAAATGTTATCCAGACTGTTCATAAAATACCAAACCTGGCACAAACTAGGTAGCTATCTAGAGAAATTGTAATAAGTATAATTCTAGAACAATGGGAAGCTCTAGTGCTCTATTTTCAGTCTGAATTGAAAACTGATGAAGTTGATGGAGCAAGATGAATATACGAGATGTTAATCAACCGTGGAACAAAATACTTGCTCTGTTTCCTACAATACGTACTGCAAAAGGTAAATGCTCTTAACCTTGAGTCCCAATTGAAGCATTTTAGATTGCATAAGTTGTATTCAATGGTATCAGCAGAATATAAAACCATTCTTAACTTCTTCATTAAAGAAGAGTATCTCATGCAAAGTAAAGTGCCTGAACTTGACCCCAGCAACAATGTGAATATGTTCCATAAAAATATGGAAGATATATACCTTGGTGGAAGGACAATGGCCCTTTTAGATCAGGAAATTCTTCCTAGCAAGGAATTGTTTGGAATTCCCTGTAGAACTCTGCATGCAAATTAAAAGCAAATTTTCATTTGATGAAGATGATATCATTGCTAAATTGCAAGTTTTAGATCCAAAGATGGCCACAGATCCCAAAACTCCAATGTCTATTGCAACTATAGCAGCTCACTTTACAACTCTTGTTCCTGAAAATAAACTAAATGACCTTGATGACAAGTGGCAAAGCTTTAAAATGTCAAAGGACTTGCACTGCATTCCTGAAAACATGAAAATTTCAGAGTACTGGTATAAATTACAGGACTTCAAAACTTCTTGTTTTGGTCTTGGTGAACCAAAATATCAATTATTATCAGATTTTATGACAAACTTGACAGTTCTACCCCACTCCTCAGCTTGCATAGAGATTTTTTTCCCTCAAATGAACTGTGTTAAAACAAAAAACACGAACAAGCTAGAAGTAGAAACTACTAAATACAGACTCCTCACCAAGCAAGAAGTAACAAAACATAATAACACTTGTACAACTTTGGAGTCAAAAAAAGAATAAGAGATCTTCAGGATGGAGCAGTATACTGAATATATTCTGAAAGACTCAAGAATGCAAAGATTTCTAACTAAAGGGGCACAATTTATGAAGATTCTGGTGAGGAGGAATAAAATCAAACTAAGTAACATTTATTTGTAACTTTATGTAGCACCTGTCAATAAATAGGTAAAAATAATTTAGTTTAAAACTGATTTGTTATGTTTTTTGTTATCTTGGGTTTTTGTGTAGGATCTGGGCTTATTTGAGCACGAAACCTTGGGATTTTAGGAAATCCCACTGGCAACTCTGCCCCCACTTCCGTTTTATCCTTACAACAACCTTCTGAGGGTTAGATAGGGAGCTAAGGATGGCTCCAACTCAGCTTGCACACAATAGGGCTGGGGATTTCCCCAGTCCTGGTCTAACCAACCATTAACCTGCCTTCCTCCGGGCCAGCTCTAAGAGAACCTGAAATTCAGCAGCTGACAGTTTTACCTTAGATGCACCAACCACCTCCATGTTGTGGAGAGCCATGTCAGTTCCAGTTACTGTAGTTTATAAAGGCACCTTGTCCCTGAGTAAGGGTGGGAAAACAGATGCCAATGGTCTCTTAATCCTTTTATTAAATATGTATTGCTTGTTTATTAAAACATTTATATCCCACCCAGCTTGAGAAACGTTGGGTGGCCAACATCCTAATAAAAACTCATAACAATGTTGATTTGAACAATAATACAAGCAAACAGTGGTGGAAACATAGAGTTAAAAACAAACCTTGCCATGGCGCTTAATCTCCCAATGCTCTGTTAAAAAGATAGCAATATGGAGGCAACTAGTTCACAGCTAGTGAAAAAGACTGTTCCTGGGTCCATGCCCCTTTTGATCAGAAAAGAATGGAGGCTACAGAGCAACCCTTCATAGAAAGACTGAATCAATTCTCATGGAAGAAGATGGTCTGGTAGGTAACCTGATCCTAACCATGTAGTGCTTTATAGGTAACAACCGGCACCTTGAACTATACCTGGAGGTAAACTGACAGTCATGCAGCACCATTTAATAGTGTTTCACTGTGGCAATGGCACTTATCTGCCAGAATACAGACTGCTGCATTTGGCACCAGTTGAACTTTTGTAATAGTTTTTACAGGCAATCCCAAGTAGAGCACCTTTGAAGTAGTAAGGGTGTAAGGGATTTATTAAGACCCCCTGCTCTAAAAAAAGGCCAGTGCTGAGCAAAGACCTTCTTAAATAGGCAAACAATTAATGCAAAATAGTCTTTGTTAAAGTTGATCGAGAAATAATTTAAAACGAGAATGTGGAAGAGATTTGATGCCTTGAGTTTACTTCAAGAGCTTTATTTTGATTTCTGTAGAAAGAGACATGAATCACTATTCTGCCATGCTTTCAATCTGAGCTGATTGTATTGTACAGTAGAAGGCTATGTTTTCCTATTATACTTTTTAGTTTGGGGTGTGTATGTGTCTGTGTGTGTTTTCTTCTTTTTCTATATTTCTGTTACTGCTACTCTGTTTCATGCCAGCCAGAATCTACAGATTAGGGTAAGTAACGAAAACTCTAAATAAGTAACAGAATCTTGCTTGTTGCCTTCAATTTGCAGTCCAAATTCTAGGTGACAAAGGAGATATTGTGTCTGCACCCTGGATGATAGACTAGAAAATATTATTATGTTTGGCAAGGTTAATGAAAGTAGAAGAAGGGAGTGACCACAGATTTGGTGGATGGACCAGATGAGAGAAAGGACATTATAAGAATGCCCTTAGAATTGGCTGTAAGGGATGACTAGAGACATAGTAAAATGATGAACACTGGTCCATGCATTCACCAAGATTTGAACCTGACTCAATAGTGCTTAATTAATTCTTCACTTAGAATTCCAGGCTTCTCTTCCCTCTTGAACAGGTACTCATGTTGGCCTTTTTATGCCTATCTGTATACCTTTACAGTCATTAGTCACAGAATTAACTTCCTTTTGGATTGTCAGTAAATTGGTTGTGATAGTGTATACATTTACAAATCTCACACTTGCATAGTTTCTAAAATTGAAAAATGTATTAATGCATATACATGATAAACTTAATTTAAAAAGAGTAATTCAAACATTTCTTACCTTATTGAAGCAATCCATATTTTTACATGGTGTAGTACTTCTCTATCTAATAGATTGTGATGCTGAAAATTAGTGAATCCCTTCTTATAACCTCATTCTTCATTTTCAGCCCCTCATTCCTTTCCATTTTTAATGCAGAAATTGAACTTGTTTATACAGTCATTTTATATTATAGTTAATTAAATTCAGGGCATTTTACATAATGTGACAGATTTAAAAACATCAGTGAAGCCATACAAGACAATGGATGTATGATTTGTACATACATAATACAATGCCCTTGTGATGAGAGCATACATAATAATATACTGCACATGGGAGCAGCATATATACATCAGAACTAGCTAATACTTGTATTTTTTAAAAGTTTGAATAGCCAAATATTGTATGGCAGAGAAATATGATGTTTGAAATATGAATATATATATATTCATTTATTTATTAAATTTAGGTGCCTACAATTAGTGTAAAATTCTCATTAAATAGTTCAGCAACAACCACCAATTAGTCCAGACTGCTGTTGTACAGAGGAATAAAATTATTGTATTCTGAGATGTATGAAAGATTATGTTAATTTTGTCGGTAATCATCACACTTGGTTTTTCTTCCTATGGTTTTTGTTGTGGTGCTTTTCCATGAAATCCAAGTGGGTGGGTTCTTCGCTAATCTATTTTCTGTTTAGGCAGCAATTCTAAATAAAGGAAACACAACTGCTTTATGGGCTCATTTTCAAGTTAAGATCACCTAGCATCAGGGTATCCAAGGAACTGCCTGTCTTATGAACCTGCCTATATATTAAGATCTGCAGAAGAGACCTTTTTGAGGGTAGCTCCTCTGACAGATGACATTTGTCTGACATATAGGAGGTATAGAGTGTTTTTTTTTCCCTGAGGTCTAAAGATTTGTCATTGCTTCCATGGCATTTTGGGAAAAAACGAGACATACCTCTTAAATTTGCCTAGTGGGTTTTAAAATAAGAGTATTATTATCATTATCATTATTTCTCACCTTTTTTATATTAACTCGGCGAACATACCTAATACTTCTGCCTCCTATTTTTCCCCACAACAATAACCCCAACAATCCTGTGAGGTGGGTTGGGCTGAGAGAGAGTGACTGTAACATATTATTGTTTACAGGTAGTCCTCACTTAATGACTGTTCATTTAACAACAGTTCAATGGCCTTGTAAAAAGTGCTTTACACCTTGTACTCACACTTACGACCATCACCACCCCCACAGTCACATGATTGCTATTTGTGACCTTTTTACGATAGTCATTAAGCAAATAATTGTGGTCGTTAAACAAATTCTGGCAAAAAAGTCCATTGGGAAAGCTGGATTCACTTAATGACCATAGTGATTCGCTTAACAACCATTGTAAAATGGTTGTAAAATTGGGTTCAGTCATGTGACAACCTGGTTAACAACCACCCTGCTTAATGACCAATTTTCTGGTCCCTATTGTGGTTGTTAAGCAAGGACTACCTGTAATATGTTTCCCGTGAATATGTATTTTCTTAAAGTACATTCTGGTGATATTTGTTGAAAGGCGATATCAGATTAAGTAAATAAATGAAATAGTCTTTTGACATGAAAATTGTAAGCCGCTGTTATATGAGCAAGAACTTGTACTAGTGTAGCTGTTTTAAAATTAAATGCCATGCAAATTAATCCTGTTTTACCTTTGTGGAATATCCATTCTCTGTGGTTGATATAGTCTTCTGAGATGCCTCATGTCTTTTATGAGCCAAAGACCTGCACAAGAGTCTGCCCTTTCTTAGCATCACAAGAATAATGCAATATAGGTCTTATGCATAGTTACACAGGGCTGGACCAAGGCAGTGAAGATACTGTTTATTGGCTGGAGCACTGTGCCAGTACAAAGAAACAAATAATTCTCAACCGTTAGCAGCAGGATCACAAGACAGGAATTTATGGGATACTTCATTAGCAATTTTGAAGAGCACAAAAAGTACAAAACACCAAGTTTGTTGATTTATATAAATGTTCTAACAAAAGCAACCAACCCTCTTCTGCATTTATCTTACATAATTCACATTACCACCCCACCTGCCTGAGCTGTCACTGAAAAATATAAGTTTGCCCTAACATTTAAAAGACGTTTAGAGGTCTGATAATGGGTGCTTATATGCGAGTAGCTCCTATAGTCTCTGCTAACTTCATTACATAGAAAATTTTATTACAATTTTTAATTCAAAGACATTGGACGGTGATCATTCAATGTGACCCCTGCAGATGTCCATCAGAATTGCTTTGGGGTGAAGTAACAACCACAGTTCTGGGATTTATCAGTCATGAAGCAATGATGTGTGGTCTGAAATGTTAATTCTCTAGTCCCATAAAGCAGATTGATAGATGAGGCATAAAATGGTTCCAGATGCTGTATTTCCTCAGTGTTCAGCTGTGCTTGCATTCTCTATCTCTATCACCTGGAGCTGTAATATTGTAAGTAGGCCACCTGCATTTTGATTTCCCTGCCTTTAGCAGAATGCCCTTGAATGCATTTGGAAAACAGCATGCTGCTGATTCACATTATTGTTGAATAGTTGAAAAATGTGACAAACCAAGGAGATAATCTTTCTAGAGATGGCTGGAAATACTTACAGAATTGATACTGGAAGAGAAACGTGTGTTGGAGATCTTACATATTGTTTCTAAACTCTAAGTACTGATCATTTTGTAGTCCCTGGGTTAAGAACACCCAGTTTAAGGACGACGCATAGTTAAGAACAGAGCCTATTGTAGCAAAAATTGAGTTAAATATACAATGTTTTGAATTAAATACATAATGGTTCAAGTTAAATACACAATACTACTTATACAGTATTATACAATCATACTGTTCCGGCTTACATACAAATTTGACTTAAGGACAGACCTTGGGAATGGAACTCGTTCTTAGACTGGGGACTACCTATAGTACTATCCATGAAGAGATCAGACAGAGCAGGTCAGCAGATTTGGAGAAAGCCAAAATAAACATTAGAGGGAAGTTTTATTCGTTTCTCTTTTTCTCCCTTTTTTAAAGTTTTTTTTTGTGGGGGGTTGAAGGACAGTGTGTCTGGCACACAGGCAAAGAATAACGCAGTACAAAGAATGAACAAGAAGAATCAAACCTTTGACTGGTGTTCTTTGGAAATTTGAGCTCTAGCCAGGAAACTTGGAATTATCGAAGTAAGGTCTAAACGTATATCATGTGCCCAGCGAGGTGATTTTTTTTGTAGATCTACAGCTGTTACAGCTGAAATATTTAGTACTGATAAAAATTAATTTAGTCTGTTATTCCATTGAATACACCAGTAACCACAGGGATGATTTTGCAAGATCTTTCTCATAATCTACCTATTTTGATGAGATCAGATCGCTATATTTTATATATATTTTTTTCCAATTCTTTTTCCTTGATTCTGCTGTTACTGGGTATTGTGACACCTACAAAAGCTACTCTTTTCGATCATTGTTATATCTGGGTACCTTGTTTACTATATGATGATTGGTTTGTATGCAAAAATCCCGTAACATTTAACATAATCATTTTTAACATCTTAATTTTCTGTTCAATCAATCAATCAATCTGACTGATCTTAATTTTGTGATCATACCACATTCAGACAAGTTGTAAATTATAGTTTTTGCACAGATGCCAATGGATCATAGTGACTACTCTGTCATGATGTTGTTCATAGTCAGCTTGACCAATTTTTCTGTATCCACTAATTATGCGATCCATGGTTTCATCTTTTTCTTTACAAAATCTGCATTTGCTGTAGTTTAATTTATTGTGAATCCTTGATTCCATCACATTTGTCTGTATACCTTTTTCTTGAGCTGCAAAAATTAATTCTTCTATATCCTTCCTGATGACGTCAGCTTGTAATCATTCCTATTCCTGGTCTTGTCCATTTTATTTACAGTTTTTTTCATGTATTGGCCATGTTATGGTTTATACTTCTCTGATTTTCTAAATGGTTTTCCAATAGTTCACTTTTACAGTAATTTTTTTTTTTTTTTTTTGCTTCTGCTACTTTCAGGAAGTTTCCTTTGTAAACTTTGAGGCTTGTACATACCAAAGTTATTTTTATTTCTAGCTTCTGGTTTTGACAGGATAGCTTGGTTAGTGTTAGGAGGCAGAGTTTTCCTATACGCCTTTGAGGACTGGAGAGACATATTTGCCTGTCCAGCTAACAAAAGACAACTCCAAGACAGCCATGTTCTCTTTTATCAGTGTCTTACAAAATGTCCTGGGGTAATATGGACAACTATGCCCATGGTAAAATGCCAGATACGACTGGCATTAGAAAGTGCCAGAAGGAACTTTAGGATTTTACAGGAGAAGGTGCTGATTTTTATGAGAGAATGCTACCTGGTGTGAATGTGTGGGAGTCAATATAAGTCAAAGAGATTAATTAGCTATTACAACTTGAGCAATTCATGGTCTAGCAACTCAATTCTATGATCAAGTCTTCTTAATAGGATTCAATACAATATAGGCAAGTGGGAGAGATGGCCCAGAAGGTGGCTGATTCCAGACCTTAGAGGGGCAGTGATGTACCAACACGACCACCCCAAGGTATTCTTGAGATGGGAGAAAACCTGGCTAGTCAGATTTCATTAATGGGCTACTCACATCCAATGCCAGATATACCATGTCAAGCCCCAGCTACACGACATCAAGCACTGCCCAACCCACCACCAGGAAGCAGCTTTCTGAAGGACAGCCTAAATGCTTAAAATGTGCAGAAACAAGACATCTACAGAAATTCTGTCCCAAAGTGAAGGGCAAGTAAACAATGCTGAATCTAAAAGTCATAGGGCAGAGAAACTTCCTATTACAGATTTCCCTAAATCCAATATAGATGCTATTCTACCAAAGATGCAAATGGATATGATAGTAGCTGGACATCTAGTAGTGGTGTGGAAAAACATGGAGTCACAATCTGTACCATGTATGTGAGCACCATTACAAATACTGTTTGCCAAAGGCTGATCAGAAACTATGCCAATTAAATTACCTTTTCAGTGGAAAGGTTGGAAAGGGAAGGGGTAGCCACCACACTGTTTTATTTGTAAAAATATAATGATATGGGACTGGATCCTTAAAGGATCATATTGCTTTGTAAATTTGAACATTTTATATGAGAGCCAGTGTGGTGTAGTGTTGGACTAGGCACAGGGAGATCCAGGTTCTATTCTTAACCCAACCTATCTCATAAGAGTGTTGTTGTTGGGGGAAAATAGGGTAAGCTACATAGGCTGCCTTTGGCTCTTGAATTAAACAGATGAGAAGCAATAGATTAGTGCAGTATTTTTCAAACTTGGCAACTTTAAGATGTGTGGACTTCAACTCCCAGAATTCCCCAGCCAGCATGCTAGGTTAGCTGAAGGGATTTTTTTTCACTTGAGATGGCAGTATGAGGATACACTTCCAAGGAAAGCCCACCCCTTTCTGAGCTTTGTTCCTCTATCTTATAAAGTTTGGCTTTTAAGGCATGTAGGTGGACGTTGACAGACTATTTTGATTAATCAATCAACTTGTATGCTGCCTCAATTACCAAAGTAACTCAAGGTGACTTACATAATAGGGTTAAAATAACAAGTAAAAATATCAAGAGAGACAAAATCAACAACAGAATACATGTCGTACATTGGGGAAGAATAGCTAGCACATATTCCCAACAGTCAAAAAAACATGTCCAAGGAGCAGAACGCTACACCTTACTCCAGGGGCTCCTGAAAGAGCCACGTTTTTACAGCTTTATCAAAGCTGAAAGGGGTTGGATCCCTATGGACTTCATGAGGGGTGTTATTACACACAGGGCAGGCACAGCTATCAAGATGGCATGTCTCCTAGATCCCACAAGATGATGGTTGATTGTTGGTTAACTATGATTTGTTATATTTAATATGCTGACACTGAGTTAAATTTTCTTTAGTGAAAAAGTGATACTGTATGTGCGTACAGCATGTAATCCTTAGAGTAGCTTTCCCCAACTGTTGACTTCAGATATGTCAGTTTACAATTCCCATGTGTTTGCCATGATTGGAAATCCAACCCATTTGGGATGGGAAGGGGAGTGCCATGTTAGAGAAGACTGCTTCAATAGATATTCTGATTCACTTTGCCAATAAGTTTTGTTTTTTTTTGGTAATCCTACTGGAGAGATTTTTAGAAATCTCTGATACAAACATGTAAGTTCATTTTGCAATTAAAAAGCAGTCAACTAATTTCCACTTAATGTAGATTATTATGTAATTTAGCATGCTGTTTGTTCTCCTTTGTTGGAATTCCTTAAAACAAAGCTGCATGATTTATCTTGTCATGTTCTGTAAAACAATAGGGGAATGAAGAGGGAACAGTTACCAGACCAAACAAAAACTGGCTTACAGGACTCTATGTCTTCCCACTTGAGACGCAAACAGTGCATTATACAGCTCATATTCCTTTATTATTCCTGGACATTCCACTTCTATAAGATTTTAAATTTACATTGTACATTGCAAACATAGATTAAATTTTGTTCTTCACCCCAAAGGGCTATCTAAATAGCTGCTGCGAAAGGTGACCTGTAGGGAAAAAAAACCTGGGGTGACAGCTTTTAGACCCTAGCAAAGTTAATTTAACACCTCTCAGCCCCAGCACTATTTGTAGTAATTGTTATGCTACATCTGGTTTAATATTTGCTCCACCATTTCATGCTTTTGCAGATAACATTCAGCACAGGTTGAACCCCTGGATAGTTTTACATTTAAATTGAAGTAAGAGGATCTACAATGTTAAAAAGGTAGTTTGTTTTTGATGAAAGAACTGAGGAATGTTTCAAATAGCAAATGAAAAACTATATTGCCTGTCATAAGACTGGAACGTATGGCTTTCTCGCTAATCGCCATTTTTTTAAAACTGTCAAATTCCCCTTTGTGTGTATTGATGAAGATTGATTTGATTGAGGGAAATGGGATTTCCAAGTGCTTTGTGCTGCTCTCTATCATTTTATCACTGTTGACTCTTTCCAACTTTTTATGCCAAAAAGGGAGAGATAGATGTACATGGCGGAAAGATGAATGCTGGTCATCCGATGATTGAGACTAAGAGTGACTTTAAAATGTAAAAAACTCTGGGCGTTTTGTTCACTTCATACATGATTTTGATAGGAAATGAAAAAAACTGCCTTGCTGAGCAAGCATCAGAAAGCATATAGACCAATCATGGGAGAGGCACCAAGTACTTTAGAAATTAGTTGTTGGGACAGAAAATACAAGCCTCCTATGGCTGAAATCGGTAGTACTGAATGTATAGATAATGCATCAACTTGCCTTCTCTGGTCCATAATGTCAACATGGAGTGTTGCTGAAAAGAATGTTGTGCTGTCTTAAACCATTTTTTTCCTATTCAGAAAATGTTTATGGACCGAAATATGGAAGTAGGGCACAGCAACTCATGCTGATGAGCAGAACCTGTTAGCCTGTATCCTAGTTGTAAGTATGTGTAAAAACAAATGGTGTGTGTATGTATATAAAGGTAAAACCTCCTTAGATAACCAAGTGAAGCACTTTTCTCTCTTTTCCAATACCTCCTACTCTTGCCCAATCCACGGCGTGCAGTTCATGTGTCTCTAGAGTCTCCTTGACAAGAAATAACCTTGAAGATGCAAAAGCATTTTTAATTAAAAGCAGGTACAAATGAGCTCAATAAACCAACAATTGCACAATTCGCAGAAGAAATTTTTGAAGATAAAGTGAATGGTGGAGAACAATGGAAACTAAGCCATACCAATTCATCCCCAGGGACAGCCAAATTACCTTATAAAAACCACAACTATGTAGGCACAGAAATTGTTTATAAAAAACAGGGAGATAAAGCTTTCTCCATCCATTAATGTATGTGATATGGCAATTTCATGTAATGGAATTGGGATACAGCAATAGGAATTGGATCTCTTCTTCTGTTTGCATAATGTACATTTATTTATTTGTAACATTTATATCTCACTTTTCCTTCCTTCCTATGTTTCCAGCTCAAGGCAGCAAACATAGCACTGTCTCCAATTTTTCTTCATAACAACCATCCTGTGAGGTAGGTTGTGCTGATAGTGACAGGCCCAAAGGAACCCAGTGGGCTTCGATGTCTAAGGATGGACTTGAACCTGGATCTCCCTAGGGCAAACCCAACACCAGAACCACTACCTCACATGGGCTCTTTTGATGCACATGTATTTTCATGCAATTTGCTGGAGCCTACAATTATGGGCTTCTTCTAAAAATAGTTCCAGATTTCTATTTGTAAGACCCTTGAAGTCAGCGTAAGAGACAAATCTAATATTGTCGCTGAAGCAATTTTTGCCTACAGTGTTTGTGGCAACTTTAAATTGTTTTGGGATTTTAATGCAATAATACAGACCAGTTGCCTTAAGTTTTAGAATAAGGATATACTGTCAGAGCATATTGTTGCTACATTATCTGCTCTTGTCACATTGAAGAGAATGAAAAAAGATGTGGTAGGTTTTTCATTGACCAGACTGACACCATATTACATAATCATAGTCTTCTTAATCATTCCCTCTTTTCACAATTCCAGTGAAAATTGTCCCCCAAAATATCAGTTAATACTGGGGTGGGGAACCTATGATTCTATCAGTACATCTCTTTACATTTGCTGTTACTGTTTGGAATATGTATGCTAGATGAGGCTGCTAATTATCCATTAAAAGTAAAACCTACTTTGGGCCTCTAGCAAAACAGACCCATTCTACTTATTTTTTTCAGAAATCTTTAGAAAAACTTCCCATGCTAAGTTCTGTTGGAGCGCCACACACTGACAGGTTTCATACATTTTTAATCATGGTTTGTTGAATAAGCTATACTTGGCTAAGCCTATAAAGCATGCTAAGCCATGTTGGCCCAACATACAAGGCAAAACAAATGAAAAACAAAACAAATCACAGTTTGCCTTAGTGTGTTGCTTAGCAGGATTGTTAGTCCCAACTGAAAGTGATTTAAGATGAACAAGTTAGCTGTTAAAAAGTAGCAGCAATAATTGTAGCAGCACATTATAACAAGAGTTTCCACTTTTACAGGAACATGGCATTCTGAGGGAGATCTGGGGGCTCTCACAAAATGGCTGGCACAATGGAGATGGTCAATAATCAAAAAATACGGAAGGCAAACTAGACCCCAGATGTGTATAGCTCCCTGGAAAGCTGGGTTAGGGTAATCTCAGTTTATCTTTGTTTCTGGCCAGGAGGCCACACTCCAAAAGCAAGCGCTGGGCTGCAGCCATCCATTGTTTTCTAAGAATGCTCTTTGAGCCCAGTAAAGATAAGGGCTGTGCTTTGTTTTAGAGCATGCTAGGTTCCAACTAAGTTAAAATAAATAAAATCAGGTTGCGAAGGGTATATGGTGGGTACCAGGAGCTGTTGCCAAGCATACAACCACCCTGGGATGCCATGTTGGGGATCCAAATTGTAATCAATGTCTGTGTGGCTCCCAGACATGTGCTGTCAGATTGAGGTTTGTTTGATTTTGCTTTAAGGGGTTGATTTTGCTTTAAGTAGACTTAGGCCCTGGGGTTTCTAAATACAGTTTATGGCTTAAAATATGCAAATCTAGACATTGCAATTTATTAAACCTTCGTTGAGTGAAACTACAGCTTAGCGCTGTGTGAACTCAACCAATTACAATTAGGAAGGGGAATGAAAAATAGTACATTTTCTCTGGTGTTTTAATGGTCCTTGCTCCAAAACCTTTTTTTTTTTCCCTGGAAGATAAATGGAGAAGAGTGATGGAGGAGATGAAACTAAGTGAAACTCACCCAAGCAACTATGCATCATTTAAAAAGACTTTTTTCTTCGCACTTGATGCGAAGAACTAGATCGCCATCAGGGGACTATGTCACGGGAACTGTAAAAAGCTAGTGAATCCTTTGTCGCTCTTCACAAAAGGTAGCCAATACCCTATCAACCGGGGGGGAAAAAAATGCAGTTGATGCCTGTTTGCTGGAAAAGAAGAAAAGCAGGCCGACCTGCTTTTTTCCCCGGTCACCTTAACGACCCGGCCGCCCTGTCCCTGCATACTGGCAACGTATGCAAGGCCTTTTGGAGCCCTATTTGCAAGGGCTTTTGGAGAACAATGCTAAGGGTGTCAGATTAGCCAGCCACGCGTTAGACTAAGACGTGCGGAGCCGGCTTGCGGAAGATCGCTTTGGAGGCCAGCGAGCGGCGGGCAGGGATGAAGCGGCCGGGGAAGCGAGGCTTCCCCTCCCGAAGCAAGAGGGGGCGCAGTCGCGCCGGCCGCCGCCGCCTTTCGCCGCCCTCGCTCCCGGGGCTGAGCGACGGAGCGAGCCTCGGAGCGCGGGCGCTCCAGCGCGGCGGGGTCTTCCGTTCCCGCCGAGATTCGGCTCTGGGCTGGGATCGCACTTGCCCAATGGCAGCGCGGGACGGGGGAGGGACGCCGCCGCCGCCGTCGGCTCTCGAGCGCCCGGTGACATCAGCGCAGCTAAGCCCACAAAGCGACGGGAGGCAGCGAGCGGCGCCTTTCGGACGCGCAGGTGCGGGCGGCTGCGAAGACGAGCCCCTTTTCCACGGCAGCCCCCGGGCTCGGCGCGATGCAGCGCCGCTGCGGAGACCGAGAGCACCGTTTTGCATTCACGCGCCCCCCGCCCGCAGCTGCCCGCGAGGTGGAAGGGGGCTTTGCAGCCGCCCGGGTCTGGTCTCCCGCCTAGAGTGGCCTCGCGCGCCCGCAGGAGTGACGCTCGCGGTCCCGATCTGCGGGCGTCACTCGTGTGCTCGGCACTGTTGCAAGGCTGCACCTGCTGGTTTCTGCAGAACGTCGCTGCTGCAGAAGATAGGAAAGCCGACCGGACCTTTTGCTCGAGTTGTTGGGCAACCATATTTGCAAAAGGTCCAGACTACCAGGCCTACTGCTTCCTTAGCGACATCCATCACAGGGACGCACTGCCGGACGCAAATTCAATCTCGGCATGCAGAGCCTTGTCACCCTAAGCTGCTCTCTCCGCGCAAGGAGCAGGGCGCGCGAGGGGCGGAGGGAGGGAGAGAAAGAGGGTCGGCGCCGCTTGGAAGACGGGGGAACGGGAAGCGGCCCCCTCTCGCTCAGCGCTGGTCACGTGACCCCACAGGGAATTAGTCCGTCATGGCGATGAGGCAATTGCTTGCCGTATCCCTCCGCCACGCCGTGCGCACGCTCCTCCCCTCTCTTCCCTCCCCCCCGATCCTCTTTGATCTCCAGTTCCGGCCAGGCCTTTCCACAGAGAACGAGCCCGGCGCTTTCCGCGCGGGGTTTGGAGGAGAAGGAGGGACGTAGGGACGGAAGAGAGAGGGAGCTGTCGGGGAAGCGGCGAATCGGCCGGCGCGGTGGCCGAAGAGGCGGTGATGTGGCGGTGGAGGACTACTTTTTTCGTTAGCGGCGGCGGAAGGAGCTAGCGAGGGGCGGGGTGGTCGGTCCCCCCGCCCGGGCTGTCCGTCTGTCTGTCTGTCTGTCTGTATCTCCCCTCCTTTCGGTGCTGGGCTCCCTCTCCTCCCTCCCTCTCCCGCCCGCTTCCCTTCTCGCTTCGGAAGCTGCAGCCATGATGGTACTTTGAAGCTCCTCAGGCGGTTGGCGCGGGGCTCGGAGCCGCAGCCCCAACGGAGAGCGAGTGCCTGAGCGGTGAGGCGCGGGGGAAGCGGGGTCTGGCAGGCAGCCGGCCGACCGGCGAGGCGGCCCCCAGCGGATCGCGGGAACCGAACCACCAGCGGACGGAGCAACATGACCCGGGGCTGCCGCCAGCCCCGCGCCCTCCTCAGGACCTGAGTTCGGCGGCGGCGGCGGCGGCCTTGGTCCTGCGCGGCCGCCGCGCCGCCACCACCGCCGCCTGAGGCCCAGCCGCCTTCCCCGCGCTTTCTCCGAAGGGAGCCCGCCAGCCCGCCGCGTCGAGCTATCGAGTCCAAGCCCCGAGTCGGCCGCCCCCCGTTGAATCCGAGGGGGCCCGCCCGCCCGCACCCCCACTTCGCGCGGGGTGCGGAGCGGGCCGGGGGAGGGGGCCTGTCCGCCGCGGAACTGCTGTCACCGTTGCAGCTGGAGCGCCGCTGCCCGACTGAGGGGGGAAAGGAACGGCCCGAAGGCGGCGGCGGCGGCGGCGGCGGCGCTTCCTCTTTCTCGTCCCAAAGCCGCGGGAGCGCGATAGGGAGCCGGGGCCGCGTTTCTTCGCCGCCGCCGCCGCCGCCCTCGAGGTCTTGCTTGCCGAGGGGAGCCGTGCCAGTGGCGGAGCCTGCAGGAGGACCTTCCTCGCTCCCGGTCTGCGTCCCGGCTGCTGCGGGGCCTTCGCGGGAGTCGCCGCTGGATCGATCGGGGGCAGGCCCTGTCCACGGTGCCGGCCTCTCTGCGCCGTCCTTGTCCGGCAGCCGCTTGGTCAGCAGCCGCCGGCCGTACCGGCGGCGGGGGGCGTTCGGGGAGCAGCATCCCCCGCCGAGGCTTAGAGCCATCTGCGCCCTGCAGCCGCCGCCGTGCCTCTCCGCGCTGTTTCTGAGCGGCTCCCGGCTCCCAGACATGACCGCCATCATCAAAGAAATCGTCAGCAGGAACAAAAGGCGATACCAGGAGGATGGCTTCGATTTAGATCTGACTTGTATCCCAGAGCTTGTGGAGGCCGGATGAGGCCGGGGACAGTTCCTGTTGGGGGGGTTGGGGGTGGTGGTGGTCGTCCCTCTCTCTCACTACTGCACCCCCATCCCCAGGAGGCCTGGTGTCGCTGTTTCTTGTATTTCCCGCCCCTTTCCCCATTAGGTGCCATATTTTGTAGAAAAATGGCTGTGATTTCTGGCTTCTCCCTCCCTTGCTCCTTATGTGCAGAAGCGAGAATCTGGCAGACTTGAGTCTAGGCCCGGCATTACAAGGTAGAGATGAAATGGAAATGAGTCGTGCCCATACAGCTGTTGCATCAGAAACTTGAAGGTGATAATTCAGGATGCTCCTTGCAGTAGGTCTTGTATGATCTGGCATAGTTATGTGGATTATGGCAATTGTTTATATTAAAGTTTATCAGTTAACAGCGACAAAGAGCTGAATACTTCCACTGCCTTCGTTTTCTGGAAAAAGTGTAGAAAGTACGCTGCTTGGATCTATATCAAATCAGAGTTAGTTTAGTGGATGAAGGAGAGTTGGCTATGGGTGGAAAATCTGCATAATACTGTTTTGGTGGAATTATGTTTGGTTAAAAAGCAGACTCAATAGTGGATTATAAATGGTGATATCGTATTTGCAGCAAAAAATTGTAAATATTAAAACTAGTATTCGCTTATTTTTCATAGGATTGCGTGCTTGATTTTGACAAATCTATTTAGGAGATTAATTACCCACAAATTGAGGTATCTGATGTTCAGATAAGATTTTGAAAAACTGCTGTTTTACCTAAGTAACCTATCTGCTGAGAAGGTGGTTTTGCATAAGAAAGTGCTTCTAAATATATACTATGGAATACAGTGTTTGAGCATTCAAAGATATTTCAGAATCAGAGTGTATACTTGTAATATTCAGTTTTTGAATTTGCTAATGCAGTACAATTTTGATGACTGTAGAAGAAATTACCTTTCCGTTTTATAGCTTCCATACAGGAGGTGTGGCCAATGTGCTATAGATATTGGTTCTTTGTGTCATCTCACAATATTGTTTTAATTATAAAGAGATTGTGATTATTTAAGTATGTTTTTTAATAGTGGTAGAAAATACAGATGCTAGAATTAGGAAGATGGTCATTTACATAATCTTTCCAGTAATTTGTGTTATGACTATAAATGTTAAAGCATAGAGATTATTCTGTTAATACATTTGTCCTTCAGCAGATATAGGTGTTGCAGGAGTACTAATTGGTGATATCTTGTGTAATGGCGTGGAAAACTTTGGAAATATTAATTGGGAGGTAAGGCTCCTTTCTAGATTTAGCAGTGTTTACTTTGATTAATACAACTTCAGGTAGAACAGTGATGAACTACATGGTTATAATTATGTGTATGCATGTTTATGTATTTATGTTGCTATCCATTCTTTGGTTACAGTTGTAGAATTATAGGAATCTACCTCAGTTTGAGCAGTTTTTTCTTTTTATTAGAGGTGTCATTAGTAGGAGTTCTGAGTGTTTAGAATGTAGGCCCCAAAATTTATCCCATTTTGTTTAACCCTTTACTGGTTTGCCTTTCTTTGAAAGTTAGGTACTACGATTTAAAAAAAATAAAAATATATGTATTTATTTAAGAAAACAAAACTTCATGTTATTTGAAATACATGCAGATTGATCATTCCCATATATGGCTATAGAAATTAAATAAATAAAATTACAGTATAACATACACAATAGTGTAATCCTATTCATGTTTATTCGGAAATAAGTTCATTTGTTTGAAGTTACTGTACTTGGAATTTAGAAAGCTGCCTTATACTGAGTCATTTCATTGGTTGATATAGCTCAACCAGTTGATAGATGTCAATTAACATTGGTTAGTAGCATCACTCCTGGGATTTAGGTAGAGGTTTTCACTGGCCTAGTTGGCATACTAGGGATTGAAGTCAGAACACTGCATCCAAAGTGTACCCTGTCACTAAGATATGTTCAAATAAGCCTGCACAGGTTTCTGCTGGAAAAATTAAAATGAACTCATTCTGTAAATAAATGTGATAAAAATTAACTCACTGATAACATTAATTGATATATAAATGTGCCGTATGTCCCATTGAGTTCCTTTTATTTTCTGCATAAGAATATAGAGGATCATGTTGTTATACTAGCAGAAAGTCTTCCATGTAATTGTTCAACAATAGACTTATGGATTTGAGGTCATATGCAGAATTCTTGATTTTTATTTATTGTCTTTTGGCAATAGAACTTTTAATATTTTCCTTCCATGATTGGGGCTTATTCTTACATTGAGTTTCCCTTGAAAACTTTATTTCATATTTATTATGAACTGATGAAACAAGTAATATGTTAATATGTAAGATAAAGGGTTGAAATCAAGCAACATTCTCTGTTAACTGCAGTCTCATGTTAGTGAGTAACTAGAGAGTGAGTCTTGTAAAATTTGGAGAGACTCACCTATAAGCAAACATGGTTTAGAATTGAACCGAAAGCCTTCATTACTTTTAGTGGAATTTGGTAGTATCTAATTTAGACCTTTATTTGCTTCCAGCATAATGAAATTGTCCTTTATGGTTGAGAAAGCCTTGTTTTTATAGGTGCAAGTTATTATAGTTAGCTTAGTTTTTGTGTTTTGGTATATGTACGCGGATGCGTGTATGTATGTCCATATAAATAAGAGATGATATTAAGGTTTTAAAATATCTGTTTGAACTGCACAGATATTACTGATAGGGAAATGTATATGTTTTATTGTGAGAAACAGTGCTTGTGTTTAATAATATTTACTCTCTAGTTTGTTTTTGATTGCAGTGTAATACATTAAACTGAAAAGCATTTCTAACATAGTGAGCGTTAGTGCTGAGAAGTGAGAAGTATTTTTCAGTTCGTTTGTACTGCAGCTCCTACAAACCTTGATTATTACCCATGTTTGATAGGTTTAATGAGAGTTTTAATTAAAGACCTCTTTAGGCCATCTGATTGATGTAAACTATAATGTGTGAATAGAAGTGAAAGTACATATCTTCTCCATGTAAGAATATCTGAGTGTTCTTAACATGTAACTTTTAAGAGAATTATGTATGGATTTATATTTCAGTAGTAACACTTCGTTAATTCATACTTTGTGTGGGATATCATGCAATTTGGCATGCGTTGTGGTGATAGATTAGCCGTTTCATTCATGATATAGTTGGATTCTTAGTTCTCCAAATGCTGTAAAATAGTATCCTGTTAAGGTAACATTATTTGTCTTCTGTATTTAAAATTGCAATTAGTTAATAAAATTATGGAAACTAAACGTGAAGTTAAAAATTAACAAATTTGCTTATGTACACAATCCACAGTTAAATTATAGCTTTGGTCATTGGAACAATAGAAGTTACAATATAAGCAAGTAGCCAGATGTTCTGTTTTAATAAATAGAGTAAGCAATTAATTAATCGCAATATAAAAGAGAAGATGAGATTGGACTTTTCCCTAAGATAATTATGTATGTGTATATGAAGCTGTGTTAGCTGTTGGCAGTGTTGGCTGTGAAGTATGGGATGACCCATTTATACCTATGATAGTGTTCCCTAAAGTATATATAGCCTTGTACAATACACCTTGATTGCCAGGGGCTCCTTAAGATCTTGAGCAGAGTCTCTCTCGAGTCTTTTTTTAACTGGAAATATAAGTGCTTATGTTTGCAGAAGTATGAATGAGTGCATATCTTGATGCTTATATATTTATTTTTATAAGCATAATTTAGTTTGCTCCCATATAGTGTTGGGATGAAAATATGAACTTACATATACAGATAAGTAAGATTAATTAAAAGCTTTAGTTTATAGAATAAAAAGTAAAGTCTCCTTTGAATCAAGCTCAATTCCTAGGGGCTTCAAGGCCATATTCATGTAGTTTTCTTGGCAACAACATGAAAGTGATTTGTCATTGTTTTATATTCTGCAATACAATATATTTCCAAAAAAGTAAACATATTGTGGCAAGCAGTTGTAACTTGGGTGGGCAACATTATGGTGTTTGGGTTAGACACTGGCTAAGGCTTTTGGAAGGAAGCTGAGGGCTTCAGTGGGTGGAGCGTCAGTATAAATAATGCTAGGGAGGAACTGTGCTTAGGTGTTTTTATATTTCATGTGTTTTCAGCCCTCAGCGTGGCAAGAAAACATACAGTAATTTTTGACAATTGTATGTTGAAATTTGATGCACGATTGGGGGACTGCTTGGTATCTGCTGCTTGGTGTCTATAATAGCTGATATTTCTATCCATTGGTATCTTGGTTGCTAATTATGGGAATCATAGTTCAGGAACATTCCGGGATAGAAATAGATTTTTCACTGAAAATGAAATATTACAATGCCAGTCATCAGTTCTGTTTGACCCAAAGACTACTCAATAAAACTATTTATATAAATACTAGAGTTGCTTTGTGTGAGATGAGTGGCTATATAAATGTGATATAAATAAATGAGCTGGTATTCAATACTGTATAAGTGACTGAGTCTAAAAATTTAAACTAGCTTTCTGCATAGTACCCAAAGTAAAATAAATTGTAAGTAACTGAGATATGGCATGCTTAAAGCAAAATAATGTTTCATATCTGTGATATTTGAATTGACATTATCATTTCAAAAACTGATGATTTGGAAGTTATGGACATTCAAGGTTTTAAGCACTTATTCCATCTACCTTTGAACAATTAGTAATGGATTAGTTGCAGTAAGATAAACATTGCTCTGTGATGCCTTGATTTCAGAATTGTGGTCAGCAGAGTTGCATTAGGGATACGGAGCGGCATGGCAGTGCTTTTTCTTGCAGCTTTGTCACAGCCTTTCTGAAGGCTTGGGGTACCCTCCAGATGATTGCACTGCCAGCTGCTGGAGAAGGAAATCACTACCACCCCTACTTTCAGCAAGAGATCTCTGTTGAATCCCAGTTCACTCAGCTAATGAAACTTTCCTGTTTTGGAGGGTACAATTCTATTGGGTTGTCTATCCATGTAAGGAGACACATTTGGCAGAACAGAATCTATGTTTGCTAGCAGATTTGGGGGTACAATTGGAGGAAAGAGAAATTACGCTATACAAGCAGATTTCCACATGTATGGTTTATGGCCTAACTCATTGTTATCTGTGTTTTATAAAACGCATATGGAATGGCATAAATTATGACCTAATTTAACCTATAACATATTCAGTAAATGTGCTTGTGATACAAGCATTCTTGGACTCTGCTCCTACTCACTATGGAATACTAAATGATAGCTGTACCTTCGAAAGAGACCTACTTTGCATGTTCCTTCAGCAAAGATACTAATAAGAGATTATGCTTTTCTTCATATTTGCTTTCTCTTTTCCTGCTATCAAGTTCGGTTGCCCTTTTAAAGTGAGATACAGTGCCATTTTGACTATATAATTTTCCAGCTGTGGCTTCTTAATTCTGGTATAAAATCAGTATTGCTGCTGACTTTATCCTGGCAATAGTGGTCAGCACAACATTGGTCATGATAAGTTCCTTTGTTACCTGTGGCTTAGTTTTTATTAACACAGTTTCTACAGAGGAATACTATAGCTTTGTATTCCTAATATTCCATTACAATATTTTATTTATTTACTACAGTTAATTTACCGTTCAATCCAACAAGGCTCAACGTAGCTTACCATAAATAAAGAAATAAAACATTAAAATAAAGCTATAATAAACAATAGCAAAACAAAGCAACAGTACCCCAAGGAACAGCCACAGCATCCAGACCCATAGGAGAAGGGTCCCCCTCATTCTCATTCTACTCTCACTTCATTGTGTTTTATTCATATAAAATAAATCACTGCATTTTAAAAACATCATAACTGTTTGACTAAGAATTATTCAGGATGCATTCTCATGTCACATATTTGTCTATAAAAACTTCCTCCCCCTTTACATTCCTGCATTTGTGGGGGAAATATGCTATTACACTACACTAGTTTGTAAAAACTCTTTTACCTCCCTATTTTCTTTTTATCTGATGCAGAAAATGCTGCACTTTGTTGTGTGAGCACCTTTTCAAGCTTACTGGTTTGAAAGAACTTAAACTTGTTTCTATTAATCTTTTAACAAAAAGTTGATGGCTAATTTCTAGGAGTGTGCATCTGATTTGGCTCAATCAGTGGAGGCAGCAGAATGTTATAGTTTCAGTTAGATATTCAGTATTCTGGAGATAGGCCTGAATTTAGCTCTGAATAATTCTGGGCCTTAGGAATTGGCTTCTCTAGAATGTGAAAGGTAGTGTAGCAGAATTTTTTTTTTTTTTTTTGTCATTTATATAAAACCCCATTGTGGTGAGAGATGGGAGTGTTGGATTTCAATGAATGAAAGGTGTGCTGTTATCTCAGAGTGATTTTAGAAATCAACCAGTATTGATTACAGAATTTTTGGAGCAGGGGGACTTCAGAGATCTTAAGGGTTGTTGTTGTTACCATACCATTGTTACCTTACCATAGAAGCTACTATTGCTACAAATTTCAGTGCATACTGTCCAAAGACAGAAGTTAGAGGTATTTTAAAAAAAAAGCTTTTGAAGAGCATTGCCTGAAAGTCCAGTAGTTTTTTAATGCAGCAGAACATGCTTCATCTGTTCACAAAGCTCTGACTTATATGTGTATTTTATTACATTCTGCTGAAAAAAGAAAATACATCTATTTGTGTTGTTCTCATGCTAAGCTATGCCCTGTTTTTCAAAATCTCTCTTTGGATCAAGCCAGAGCAGACTATCTCTAGAATGTTCTTAGTTTATAAAGTTCTGGGTTCAGACTAATGCTGGGGAGGTGCAGATTCCAGTTTCCACTCAACCAAGGAGCTCATTGGGTTACTTTGGGCTAGTTGCTATTCTTGGCATATGGGTTACACTTTTGAGGTTAAAATGAGAGTCTCACGTGCATGTCATTGAGCTTGTAATAATATAAAAATTGTATCAGGGATAGACAACTTTTGATGCTGAGCTGTACTTCGCTTGCATGTGTGTGCTTGTGTGTGTATGTGGGCTGCAGTTGAGCGAGGGCACAAAATGGGTGAAGCTTCATTACATATCTATAGCTGAAATGTTCATTTTGCTCCTCAGTTTGGGGAGGAGTAGAGGATTTTTTGAAAAAATGTCAAGCCTAGTAAAATGTTTATATGTTTTTTGATTTCCCACCTCAGAATGGGAGGAAATTATCACCAATTTTCCAGAGTTTCTGCCATTTTATTTGTAAATGGGCATCTAGGTCTGTCCAGTTTGGTTTAAATCTTAGTGAACTGACTGGGAATTTATTTATTTAAAGAATTTGTATGGCAGCTTAACTTGGACAATGCAACTCTGGATGCCTTACAAAAATGACCAAAATAAAACAGCAACAACAATAATGATTAAAATGTGACCTGGCTCAGATTTTTACATTTCAAGAAACCTTCAGTAGAATACTACAGTCAGATTTCAGTTCTCTACCAACTTTGATGGGAGTAAACATGCAAAGGATTTTGCTAAAATAGAAGTTCCAAAGTACAGGTAGTTAGTACCCAGTTTAAGAATGAGTTCCATTCCCAAGGTATGTCCTTAAGTCAAATTTGTATATAAGTCAGAATAGTAAGGTTGTATAATACTGTATAAGTAGCATTGTATAATGAACTCGAACCATTATGCATTTAACTCGAATCATTGTGTATTTAACTCAGATTTTGCTACAGTAGACTCTGTTCTTAACTATGGATTCTCTGTAACCCAAGGTTCTTAACCCGGGGACTATCTGTATTCCTAATTTCTAAATCTGAAATATTTGACCAGTTTCCCTACTTTGTCTTATACTGAAAATACTTATTGTAAAACTAACCCAAAATTGAAATTTTAATAGACATGGGAAAGTATTGCATATGTACATTTGTTTTGTTGTCTTCTTAAGTACCATAAATCTCTTGGTTGGATTATGGCAGTTAATTGAGATAGTACTAAATTATTTTTTTACACAAATGACAGCTTTCTTAAATGCAGTGTTATGTTAGAAACTGAAAATGAGCTTGTTTGTTTGGGAGTTGAGTTTGCTACAAGAGATAAATCTCTCTCAGGTAGCTGGAGATAAAATAGAACAGGTATTCTTGTTACAACCATACATTTTCAGTCTCTGTAAGCTAGCAAGTTTTTTCTAACGTTGAATCTAAATCTGTTTCCCTCTGTTGAAAGTGTTGCTTCCAATTGTCATCATCCTGCACATGCTGAATATATTTAGCTCATAAAATATTTTGTTGTGATATAATTTCAAACTTCCTTTTCCATGACTGTCCTCTGATTTAGATAAGACAAATTTGAGGAGGAGATTTGTCAGCACTGAATAACTATGATTACTAAATGGAACTTCTATGATTACTAGCAGCTGGTAAGCAGGAAAAAGGCTGTTAGCCTGCAAGCAGGGCATGAAGGTTTCTGGAAGCGTCTTTTTGGCCATGTTAGAAACAAGATGCTGAACTAGATGTCCCTTTGTTCTCATGTAACTGAGCTGCTTCTATGTTATGACTCTTTGTGTTTTATATATATTGAATTCTTAGAGACAAAAATTAGATTTTTATTAGTGTTGAATACAAAGGTACAATGATTTTAAACATTTCAGACAGTACTGAATCTTGGAACGGTGCTCCACTTAGTGTAGTTTCTGACGGCATTGGTCCTTTGTGACAGCTTATCATTTACATATTTAACTTTCAATCATTTAATTAACTGTTACTTGTATATTTTCTATAGAAGTGCAGCTGGTTGCATTTCCTTCTCTCCAGTGTATATTTATGTGTAAATGTGCATGTGAACCTGTACACACACACACACTTTATTCTTCTGAGAAAAGTTTAATACACCTGACTTTCTATAGAAATACAATTTGTATATTCTTCATTTTTGTATTTGTTTATTTTATTGTCATGTTCTATAGCTGAGTCACAGATAAAAATCTATTAAAAGGACTTTTTAATGCTTTGCTAGATATCCCTTTTGGATTTATATTGATACATATTCTTAGAGTCTCTGTGATTTAAAAAAAAAAATGTTTGCAGTTGATTCTTATGGGATCATCCTGAAGACTTTCATTAGAAGACTTTGCAAAATTACTCTATGTAAATGGGATGTTGTCTTCCTGACTTAGTCATAATACTGAAAAGGCAAAACATGTTGCTACAGTGTATTAGAAACAATAGATTGGCAAGTATTGTTTTGGTTCAGGCAGTCATGTGTTTTTTAGTTGTGTGTTTTACATGTGTGTTTGATTTATTTTATGCTGTCCATAGTCTTGGAGTTGGACAGCCTTAGCAAATCCAATTAATAACACAATAAATGCTAATAGTAAATAGTTCATGACTATTTTAGCTTTTTGTTTTGCTTATTTTCCCTTCTCTTTTTCCCCAAAGACTATATTTGAATATTTTAGCATCTTCCTCAGTTTTGCATGAGTTGTTGTATTTGAGTGCTAATGGTTTTGAGAACCCAGCTAACTCTGATGGAATCTTTAGTGAAGTCATTAAGCTGCTTTGATCTGAATATACTTCACCTTTTTTGTTTTTGCTTTGCCCATTGGTTATCATGATCTGTGATGCTTTCTCACTCTTTTCTGTTGTTCATTATTATTTGTTTTTTCTGTTGTTCAAAAAATCAGTTTATAACCTTTAATAATTTTTGGTTAATTAATGCAAGCTTACCTAGCTGGGTTTTGGATATTTGATTTTTTTCGTCTATTACTATACTAGACTTTTTATGTTACTAGACAGAAATTCAGATTTGCAATACATTTTCCTTTGGTCATTTACTTTCCACTTGAAAGAAACTAGTACTGGGCAAATAAGAGAATTCCATCTATTTATAATTTGTATGTGTGTTGTGTTTATAGCTAAGAATTAATGGTAAGGATAGACGAAATGGACTTCATTGCTCAATTGTGAAAGGCAATTTTTTCAGTAAAATTTAATGAAAATATAGAGCTGTTACAGTTCTGGGTTGCAGCAAGCCTTCAGCAACTGCTTTGTTTTTGTTAGTGAAACAAAAATAGTACAAAATAATTTAAGAAAAAAAGCCCTTGTTCCTCAGTCTGTTTCCAGTTTCCATGCTTTTTTTGGGAATCAGTAGTCCAGTGCTAGCCATAGCAGACTATTAATGAATACTGTGGCATGTGTTTTTTTTTCCAGGAAAAAAAAAAGGCCATAAGTTAGTGACTTTGCATGGAGCTGTAGTTAAGAATAGTAGTTTCTGCATACCCCTTCTTGCACTGTGTAATTCTAACAAAAGAGTAAGATGCCTGGGAAATCTTCAGCTACAGTGTCCTATTTTAGTGTGAAAGGTAGAGAAATGGAATATGATCTCTTCTAAAATGTCAGGTAAATATGTTGATTGAAGCCAGTTTTAAAAAGTTGATTGCTGAGTTCATAAATATTGGATGCCGGTTTATTCCTATTCACAAATTATTCCTCCATACTAAAAAGTTGTCAAAGGAGGATATTGAAATAGCACAAATGAATTTATTCTTAATACTGGAAATAAGGGAAAATAAAAGTAGATCTTCAAGTATGTAAAGTAAATAGAAGATGTGGCAATGCAGTATGTAATTGGCTGTTGCTAAATTTTATATTAAGTCTTAGATTATTTCTGATAACAAAGGTATAATTTAAGCAAAGACAGGTTTGATAGCTGTTCTTTTTATTAACAGTTCTTTATTCTATGGCTTTTTTCACTGCTGTAGAAAAATTATGTTACTACTGGAAACCATTAACATTGTTGCTTTCTTGCCCTGCTTCCATTTTGTACTACTATATAAAGGATTAAATTATTCTGTTTTCATTAATAAAAGTTATTGTGGTTTCTTGTGCAACTAGACATGACAGCAACGTGGTCTAATCTGGGCTATTGCAATTTTCTCCTTTCAGAAAGGAGGCAGAAGCAGAGTAACCATGGAAGGGGGAATCTGTGCTTTTCTACTCATACTTAAATTTACAGAACGCTAGCAAGATAAAAATGGTTAGTGAGAAAGAACGCTAGCAAGATAAAAATGGTTAGTGAGAAAAAAATCCTATCAAGAGAAAAAACTCAGTCTTCTGTCCATGCTGTACAGGTGGAACTCGAAAAATTAGAATATCGTGCAAATGTTCGTTTATGTCAGTATGGCAACTCAAAAGGTGAAACCAATATATGAGATAGACGCATTACATGCAAGGCGAGATATGTCAAGCCTTACTTTGGTATAATTGTGATGATTATGGCGTACAGCTTATGAAAACCCCAAATTCACAATCTCAGAAAATTAGAATAGTGTGAAAAGGTTCAATATTCTAGGCTCAAAGTGTCCCACTCTAATCAGCTAATGAATCCATAACACTTGCAAAGGGTTTCTGAGCCTTTCAATGGTCTCTCAGGCTGGTTCAGTAGGAATCACAAGCATGGGAAAGACTGCTGACCTGACAGTTGTGCAGAAAACCATCATTGACACCCTCCATAAGGAGGGAAAGTCCCAAAAGGTAATTGCAAAAGAAGTTGGATGTTCCCAAAGTGCTGTATCAAAGCACATCAATAGAAAGTTATGTGGAAGGGAAAAGTGTGGTAGAAAAAGGTGCACAAGCAGCAGGGATGACCGCAGCCTGGAGAGGATTGTCAGGAAAAAGCTATTCAAAAGTGTTGGGGACTTTCACAAGGAGTGGACTGAGGCTGGAGTTAGTGCATCAAGAGCCACCACACACAGACGGATCCTGGACATGGGCTTCAAATGTCGTATTCCTCTTGTCAAGCCGCTCCTGAACAACAAACAACGTCAGAAGCGTCTTACCTGGGCTACAGAAAAAAAGAACTGGTCTGTTGCCCAGTGGTGCAAAGTCCTCTTTTCTGATGAGAGCAACTTTTGCATCTCATTTGGGAACCAAGGACCCAGAGTCTGGAGGAAGAATGGAGAGGCACACAATGCACGATGCTTGAAGTCCAGTGTGAAGTTTCCACAGTCTGTGTTGATTTGGGGAGCCATGTCATCTGCTGGTGTTGGTCCACTGTGCTTCATTAAGTCCAGGGTCAACGCAGCCATCTACCAGGAGATTTTGGAGCACTTCATGCTTCCTTCCGCAGACGAGCTTTATGGGGATGCTGACTTCATTTTCCAGCAGGACTTGGCACCTGCCCACACTGCCAAAAGTACCAAAATCTGGTTCAATGACCATGGGATTACTGTGCTTGATTGGCCAGCAAACTCGCCTGACCTGAACCCCATAGAGAATCTATGGGGCATTGCCAAGAGAAAGATGAGGGACATGAGACCGAACAATGCAGCGGAGCTGAAGGCCGCTATTGAAGCATCCTGGTCTTCCATAACACCTCAGCAGTGCCACAGGCTGATCGCATCCATGCCACGCCGCATTGCGGCAGTCATTGCTGCAAAAGGGGCCCAAACCAAGTACTGAGTACATATGCATGCTTATACTTTGCAGAGGTCCGATATTGTTCTATTTCCAATCCTTGTGTTATTGATGTCATGTAATATTCTAGTTTTCTGAGATTGTGAATTTGGGGTTTTCATAAGCTGTACGCCATAATCATCACAATTATACCAAAGTAAGGCTTGACATATCTCGCTTTGCATGTAATACCTCTATCTCATATATTGGTTTCACCTTTTGAGTTGCCATACTGACATAAATGAACATTTGCACGATATTCTAATTTTTCGAGTTTCACCTGTATTTCTTCTGCTTCACTGGGGGTCGGTGGTGATTTGATACATGAAGAAAATTATTATATGGAGAATACTGGTCCCTTAAAATCCTGATGCTGTTTCATATTTCCACCTCCTGCCTGTTATCCTACCTCTACCATAGTGTGGCATCTTCTTGTTATGGCAGGTGCTAGCTGTCAAGTATAGTATACTGAAATAGTGGCTTGTCTTATACATGGCCAGAAGAAAAGGGTACCAACAAGCAAGACAAAACTGTTAAAATCAAGTCTCCCTCGATTATCCAGAGAAACCTATGTTCTTTTCTTGGAGTTATTTGTCATTGCCCTTTTCCAGGATGTTATTTTGACTTTACAGTTTAATCCGTAGCACTGGGATTTTCAAGCTGCGTTAGACGATTTTTCTCCATAGCAAAGAGTTCCTTACTGAGGAAGAACATTTTTTTTTTCATTTGATATATTCTCTATTCTGTTTTTAAAAATCAACCGTACTTTTAGGGTTAGCGTGAAAGTTCAGTGAAAAATAATAATAGTGGCAAATCTCACATTTGTAAAAGCAGAGAATGGAGATAGGCTACTCAAAAATCTATAGCATGGGACAGGAAATAAACCCAAGAGCATCTGAACATTGTTCCAATTTATAGACCTTCTTCTTGACTTTTAGTTGCTGAAATTCTTTGGTTATGGCTTCTTATTTTTTTCAGTAAGTTACTTGGCCTGATTTCTTGCAAGCTTGCCTAAGCGTTGAAGGTAGAATTGTTGGGAAATGCAATAATCAGTTGTGTCCTTAGGAGCATAGCAGAAGTGCAATGTTTTCTAGTGTATTGTCTGCAAGGATACAATGGATATAGGCACCAAGGTAAGAAATGGCACTGAAGTAAGTAATTGATGCGCCTTTTCTTCTTTTTCTTTGTTCCCATCCGGGTTTATTTTCTCTGCCATATTTGTTCCTTTTGTTTTGTGTCTTTTATTGTTTTCTTGTTTATAAATGTTTTTAACAATTTGTAAACCACCCAGAGTTGCTAGGAATTGGATGACATATGAATTTAATAAATTATTATTATTAAATATAAATGGTCAGAGTCCCAACTGTTCCAACAGTTTGCCATTCTCACTTGAGATATCATGAGCTTTGGTATTCTTGCCTGAACTCTCAAGATTTCAGATAGAAATACCAAAATCTTGTAAGATTCTGAAAACAAATTAATTGTGGCGTCCCATAGATGCTGTTTGGTAGCTACCTGTGCCATGGTGCCTACAGGTTCTGCATGTCAAGTTTAATGTCCTCAGTGTAGTGATCGGCATTAAAACAATGTTGGGAATAGCTGCGCTAATGAAAAGGTTTCTGAGGGTGAGAGTGTAAGCATGTATATCCACTTAACCCTAGTAAGTAGCCAATTGCATGTCCAGTGATAGCTTTCTGTACTTGTAAGAACATTGATATGCCATGAATAATAATGTTCTCTTTGATGTACAGTGAAAATAACACAACTGTGAGCACCAGGAAGAGATGTTTGACATTTAGTACTAGGTGTCAGAGTTGATTTTGTTAATAATCTGCAGATGGCTTGACTGAAACAAGTTTTTTTTCCATTATATTAGTCTTCTAGTACTAATAAGCTGTGCTTAGAGAGTTGTGGGGGCTGCTGGCTATTCAGTGGCTAGTTGGGTACAAGTTATCCCTGGTGATGAAGATGGAATCATATGGCCGTGAACCTCTTACCTGATTCCTAAGTTTAAGGATAGGCTATAATTGCATTTTCTATGTATTCTATAATAATGATATAATAATACTGTTTGACCTTAAGGACATATCTTTAAAGTAAGCAGTACTGTACATGATGAAGGCAAATACTTTTATTAGACTGTTTGGAAAGGATTTTTTTTTTTAATTCTGTGTCTTGTATTGCTGACAGTAATGTGGGAAAAAAGCACCGTTTTTATTAAATGTACTAGTAGTCCCTTTAGGTTCTGTTGCTTTTACAGTTGGACCGTTAATTAAATGATAGGCCATTTTTAGGAAAGCACAGCTTAGTGATTAAATATGCTTGGGTTAGGATTAGAATGTAGCTGAGCAATTGTTTTTTAAATTCTGTCTGTATAATTAGATACTTGAAGTATTTATTACGATTATTCTGCAATTTTGTAAATATTTCCCTTAACATGAATATTCAGATATTTATCCAAATATCATCGCAATGGGTTTTCCTGCAGAACGACTTGAAGGAGTGTACAGAAACAATATTGATGATGTTGTAAGGTAAGAATGAGTTTTCAATGTCTATCTCATTGACAAGCTTAATATTTTGTGGCTTGTCAGTTTGTTTAGCATTCTGGGTACAATGCTGTTTGCAGCCAGTACTGATGAGAGAATAGTAGTATTTCGAAAATTTGGATACTGTTCTGCAAAAGCACTCAGTAGGCCTAAGAAAGTACTAAGCTTTGAATTTTATCTAGTATAACATATATAAATATAGGCTTTTTAAATGCAGCACAATTTCCAAACAACTTTTCTGAAGGAAATTGAAGAGATGTCTTTCTATGGCTTAACACACCTATAAAAAATCCCCCCCCCCGTGTCATCCTTTCTCATGATGTAATTGCATCACTGCCTTGTCCATTAAAGTCCCTAATCCTGATAGGAATGCCCTTTCAACCATCAAAAAGTTAGCTTATCCCTGCCCTGTCAACTGAAACAAAAGAAGCTTTAATACATCTTCTGGTTTTCAAACATAAACAGTAGAATTGCTCTTTCAAATGATGATTTTGTAGAACTATATTTTATTAACCTTTCAGTATGCCGGTGCTGTCTGTCTTATTTCAGTCTAGCAAATGTCTTTTTGGGCCTCTGAAATTTATAATAGAGGAATTAAATATTTTAAGTATTGCTTATTCAATAATACTAAAACCTGCACAAATTCAGTTCTTTCTTGGTGAAAGATTTTTTTTCCTCTTACTTTATGATGTTTGGCATTGGCTATATTGTACCGTTGGTTCCCACCCACCCCCACCCCTATTCCGCATATTTATTACACTTCATAATTCTAAAGCTGCTTTGGGTGCCCATGGTTCAGAATCTGAAAAGGCTATTTCACAATATCTTCCCTTGGGATATTATTGAAGCAGAGGAAGCTGTGGGAATGGTAGATCACTGGGGAGATGATTATACAAGGCAGATCATTGTTATAAAAAGACTTACCACCCCACCCATGAGAATTTCCCTGAAATTATCTTACTACCTTGAAAAAAGTTTGATAGAAGTTGCCATCAAAGCACTAACAACCACAAGTCAGAAAGGTGGTGAATGGGTTTGGTTGCTTCAAATAATATTTCTCTCTCTTACTATATGAGTGTTACGTGTAACAAATCTCAGTCCCATTTTAATCTGCCTTCCATTATCTGTGAACCTATTCTTTCAATGCTAGCCTACAGATATAGCAAATAAATGGTGTGTGGGGGGGTGTTTGTTTTACTTTTTAATTTATTGTTGATGTTTTCTTTGTTCAATTAAAAATTAGATATAGTTGATTAATTTAAAAATAAATTTCTTGAAATAGTAGGTGAGAGTTTAGAAATGTTTCATTTCACTGTGAGAACTGAAATTTATACAAAACAATTTAGTATTTAAAAAGTGTTATATCATAAGGATTGCCTAATTTTATTATCACACAAACTTTTGTGGATCATTTCACTTAATCAGTTGGAATAAATTCCTGTGATTTTATATGTACAGTGCGTATGTATGGGCTAGGGTGGTAAAAATAGGCAGGATTGCTTTAAGAGACATAGAAACAAAATGGTATTGATAATGGTCACAAATAAGTACCACTTTGAGTCAGTCTGCAGAAAAATAAAAAAAGAATCTTGTGGCCCCTCAGAGCCAGCAGCTTCTTTATTGCACGTAATTTATAGGCCTGAGAAGATTTATATAGACACAGTTCTTTATGTCACAGTTATAATTTGGAGGATGAAATCCTTGAACCACATGTTTAATTTAGGGCTGCATAAAGCTTTCAGAGAGGTGCTTTGCAAAGTGAAGCACTCCTCAGAGTATTGAGGCAGTCATGTCCTCTAGAAAGCCCGGCACAGTTGCTTTATAGCTTTCCCAGGTTGCCCTCACATATAGACAACACTTTCCCCTCAAACTGTGGACATGCTCAAATGTCTACAGTTTGGACAGCCTTAGAAAGCAGCTGCTCTTCTGGTACATGTGGCTGCCAAGAGGGGTTCCTAAAACTTCACTAAACTTGCCTCATACATCCTTAGTTCTAACCTGGAGAATGAACGTGATCTCCAGGGAATATGGTCGCTAGAACTCAGATGGCTTTTTAAATATTTCACAGACCAACCTCCTATCTTGGTTATTCTACCTAATGTTCATACTGATTATTTTTGTAGTAGAACTAGTACCACAGTGCCATTCCAGTTGTCATACTTTAAATGCCTTCAAGAAGAAGCTGTGATAAATTGATTGACTATCTTTCTGTTCAGATCAGGAGTTTAATAAATCTTTCTTTAATAAATCCTGGAAAAATATCTATGTAGTCACTAAGAGTTGACAGTGACTTGATGGTACATAACCATCAATCAATATTTAATAAAATAGAACAGTGAGAAATAAAGAGAAAATATAAAAAATTCAAAAGGAAAAAGAAAAATATTGTAATTACAAGATAAGTTGTATTCCTATTTGATGAATAACAGTATTTATTATACTGCATGTAATATACATACATCACACATTGAATGCATATTGTGAAACAGGAAGCCTTGAAATCTTTGTGCCTGATTTTCAGAGGTCTAATAGACAGTAATTGATTTAAACTTGAGAATAAAAATTTCATAGTGACTAATTCCACTCATTATTAATAGTGATATAAAATGTATTTTTGTACAAGAAAAATCAATGTGATTCTGCATATACAGAATTAATTAATACCATTTCTGGTAGAAAATGATACAGAGATTGCAAGAATTTTAGTGTTGCGTTTGCATCCATTTACTGAAAGTCTTTGTGATACAGAGATTTAGAGAAGGATAAAACAATTCTTTTAAAAAGCAAAACTGAAGAACAGGGTATTCTTCTGCCAAAGACCATGTATTATTAGTCTGATTAATCAAAATATTTTAAAAATAGGTACTAGATAGAGCAAACAAAAGAATCCTGAAATAAGTACTCCTATATCAGAGTTATTAAACCGTGGTTACATTTGTGGTTTTGACTTACCAGCTTTCTTTTGATTTGTTTTCTTGCCCAGAGACCTGAGAATCAAGATTATTAGACTATGAAGTAGGTAGTAAGTTGGCAAAAAGACCAAGAATCAGCTGTGATTTGAGAAATGATCTATAAGAATACATTTCACAGATAGGTCAAATCTATTTAAACTTAATTTTATTTGGCATGAAGGTGTGTAGCAAATAATGGATAAATGAAAAAAAAAGCTTCTAACTTAGAGAACTTCAGTATATATTATTACTTCTCAGATGCTATATACTGATTAGTTTAATTTGTATATACTTGAGATGAATAAAACTTTAACATTCTGATGCAATTTTTAATTAAGTTAGACTTTTGGTTTCCCTTAAAAGTAATCTGAATTATAATATATGAATTAAATGCAAATCTAAAATCTTTTACAATTCAGCTTGCTATTACTATAATATATTATTTTGTTTAAAAAATCAGACTTTTTAAAGAATCACGGTTAACTTGTAATGATAACAAATTATTCTGAAAGAAAAAAGTACTGGAAAATATTAATTATCCTATATCATGTAGTAAACTATGGCATAATATTTTGGACAAGGAGTTCTATAATTTGAGGAATGGTATTCTGGTGTTTTATCCTAAGATTAGTGACTAAATTGAGTCAAATAATTATTCAGTTCTATTTGAGCATTATTCTTGTACTTAAAACTATTTATGCCTCTAAAAACTATTTGACTGAAGCTGAAACTTGATAATTGGACAGTGGGTTTGCATGTAATCCAGCACATTGGTATAAGAATATATTTTTATAAACTTTTTTCCTGGGATTTATGGGTGAAATAATCATAGTTTATTGAGCTGGCACGTGTGGATAAGTACATTGTGACTTCAGTCACAAGTATCTCTGTCCATTTTTTAATGTAACACTAAACCATTAATTCTGTCTTAACAAGTGTGCAGTAGCAGTGTACTCATGCATAGAGCTTAATCAGTTCATCTGAGCAGGTAAATACCAAGGAAGCCACAATTAAACAGCTTCCTTGGTACTAACAATGTAGATTGAATTATTTCTGAGTAAACAAGAATTCATAAATTTAAAATCCTGAATTGATGGTTTACCATAGCATACAGATATTGTCAAGTTTCCAAGCTAGAACTCAGCAGAAGCTTTCCAGTCTATACAACAAGACTAGATAGGAATCTTTATTGTATACTAAGATGAAGCCAATATAAACAGTTGATTGCCTCTACCAACATTAGTGTATAGTCTTTTATCCTTACTGCAGCTTAAATCTGGGGCTTCTTTTTCCTGCCTTTCTCATAGCTTAATGGATTTTTCCTTTGGACTTTTCAGTCTTGAAGCTGTTGGTTATTGACATAACTGACAACAGTTGTTTATTGATATAACTGACATTTTTGCCCTGAGAAACTCAGGCTTCCATCTTAACTCCCAGTGATATAGCCTCTGTTAAATCTCATTCAGGTCTGATATATTAGGAACTGGTTCTGCTAAGCTTTTTTTCAACTTGAGAAATACTGATTCATGAAGTCAGATTATGATATTGCAAGAAATAATTATATCTGTTTAAATATGTGTGATAAACTTTATGAGTGGTGTTTGATAAATGATGCAGTGTCATTTATTCCCCAGCATATGAAGAAACTATTTAAATTATTAAAATACCATTAACCAAATAGTATGTGAGTTAAAGTTTTAACTACAGGTAGTCCCCAGTTTAAGAATGAGTTCTGTTTCTAAGGTCTGTCCTTAAGTCAAATTTATATGTATTATTGTATATTACTGTATAAGTAGTATTGTGTAATTAACTCAAACCATTGTGTACTTAACTTGAATTTTGCTACAGTAGGCTCCGTTCTTAACTATGGGTCATCCTTAAACCAGGCATTCTTAACCTGGGGTCTACCTGTATAATTGTCGAATATTGGGCTTTCCTAGAGTATTGAAAGAAAATTAGTACATTTTGTATAGTGGATGTAATTAAGAATACATAGAACCACAGCTTTGCTTAAAAACTGATTATTTGAATTTGGGGTTTTTCCTACAGAAATCAAATTTGAACCTGTCTCTCCTTTGTTTTCTTTTGTGAAATAGAGTTGAATTTATTTTGGTTTCACATGGATTGTGTGAAACCTAAAATTAGACTTCAGCTTAGAAGCTAGAAATTGAACTTTCTTGCGTTCAGTAATAGGAATACATTTTAGAGTTATATATACAGGTAAAATTTAACATTTCCCTAGATTTATAACCCTAAGGGAAAGATTATGGGAGTAAAAAGAAGCAGCCGTTGATGTTATATGTATGAAATATCATTTTGATCAAAATTGCTCTCAGCCTTAATGATACTCATATTTTATTGAATACTATTTTAAAAAAATTACAGCAAAATGAGTTTAACCTATGACTTTTCCTTTAAGGTTTCTGGATTCAAAACATAAAAACCATTACAAGATATACAATCTGTGAGTATGCTTTTTGTATGTAGCTTCTATATATGCTGGCCTTAAATATATTAAGATGTAGTAGAGAGTTAAACATTTAAAATACTGAATGGAAGCATGGTGAGATCATTTGATAAGGGCAGAGTTACAGTGCAAGTTTAATGTTATTGCTCTTTTTTTCAATTAACAAGAAACCTATTTTATAACCCTTTTTTATCAAGAAATATAATTAAGCAGGCCATGAAAAAAGGCAAGTTAGGTAACATGTTTTAGTTTTAGCAAATGAATGACTTCATAGTAAATTAAAAAGAGAATTAAAGTATTAATAACTCGTAAGTTGGGATGATACTTTATTCCCTAAAGAAATTGAGACTTTGGTCTTTAGTTCATAAGGATCCTTATTGGGAAAAGCAGGTATAAAAATAAATTCTTAGTATTGATTTTCTTAGTGTCTTTTTTAAAGAAAATTTCAATATATTCATATTAAAATCTAAGTTTGATATTTAATAGGAAGATGGGGCTTTATTATATTACCTCCTTCCCTATTTAGCTTGGTGTTATTTATGTGGGAGTTGCTTTTCTTTGGTGGTAGAAGAGAGTTCTTAGGGAAGGAATGTGTATTTATCAGAGTCCCAGGTTTGCCTAGGAACCTCATGGCCAAATGGTGATATGAACTCTCACTTTCTCTGAGTAATTCACCTTTCCTATAATAAACACATCTTTTTTTTATTACTACCTTCAGATTTATGTGCACTGTAATTTTATTACCTTGCCTAGAAATTTATTAGGACTTAGGCATACAATGATTATCATGTTAATGTCACAAATAAGAGAAAGAGTTCTATAGATAGCTATTATGTTTGCAAATGTACAGGTAGTCATCACTTACCAACTGCAATTGGGACTGGCAACTCTGTTGATAAACAACAGGGTTGTTAAGTGAAACATCACATGACTGCACCTGACTTATGACATCAGTTCCAGCTGTGGTTGTTAAATAAATCACCTGCTGACATTAAGCACAATGTCACGTGACCATGGCTTGTGGCTTCCTGCCAGTTTCCCCATTGACCTTGCTTGCTGGAATGGCATTCATGTGACCACAGGACGCTGCAATGATTGTAAATACATCAGTTTCCAAGTGCCCAAATCTCAATCATGTGACTGGGGAAGTTGCAATGGCCACAAGTTTGAGAACTGGTCATAAGTCTCCTTTTTCAGCGCTGTCATAACTTTGAACAGTCACTGAACAAGCAGTTGGTAAGCAAGGACTACTTGTACCTGTATTTATTTATACAGCATGAAGAACACCTGAACAGAAGTAAAGTCCATTACTCTTTTCTTTATGATTATAGTATTACATTGTAGAAAGAAATTTGTATATAATAAGTGTGTCCCCTTAGTAAATGATAAAATGATGCTTTATGCAGTTGTAACTTTTTCTTTCAGGTGTGCTGAAAGACATTATGACACCGCCAAATTTAACTGCAGAGGTATGTTTGTTTTATACTCTTCATAATTTAAGAAACGAGAGCAATCACAACATTCAGTAATAATTCCATTTCAGATCTGGAGTGTTATGTGTTAATATTAGTAAAATAAAATTTCCTCCTTGTTCCATCGTCTTTATTATTTTCGGGGCTAATTCTGGAGGGTTGGCCTCTTCACAAACATTTTACGACATAGAGGACTTCCAAACATGCCAAAATACCTCCCAGAATGTCATGCGGAAGTGCAATCCCAAAAATTCCATTTTAGTTCCTTGCATCCCTAGCCCTAACTCTTAAATACTCCCAAAGTAAAAAATTTTTAAAAGACTGAAAATTTGCCCCTGTCCTTTCAGCAGCCCTCCAGAAGTTTGGGAGGCTGAGTTGTGTCCTCCAATTCCTCAGACATTGCTTACATTTAACTTAACAGATGATTACACAGCCTCATAGTTATCTAATTGCTCCTTAGCAGCTCAGCTGTCTACAGATAGACATATACTTTTCCATATATTGAAAATGCTTAGAGAGAGAGATTAATGTTATATGGGATACCTATTTGTGGCTCTTTATAAGTTTCAGATAGTAATTAGGACTAATATTTTCTTTATAGCCAGAATTTGCACTTTATTTGATCTCTGAAAGCAACAAGAAGTTCAGCTAATGAAGTGATATCTCCAGAGTATACTCTGTCAGTTTTTTTGGTAAGAGAGGGATTAAAGCAATAAAATATTGTTTCTTTGAAAGAAGAAGAATAAAATTCATCTCATTGGAGAGAAGGCAGGTATCTTAGGTCTCTGAGAGGTTCGTTTTTGGAGAGAAGCCCCAGGAAAAGTAACTGCAAAAAACAAACAAACCCAAAACAAAACCTTGACTCTTTTGCTCTCAGATTTCACCACCCATAGTATAAAGCAAATAAATAAGTAAGTAGCTTCAGTATGTAGTCTGGGGATACCCTACAGTCACAAAATGGGCATTCAGGGGTTAATGCAACCCATGGACTACAGGTTGTATACCCCAGCATACAGTAAGCAAGGAATCTTAATTCATTAATGCATCAGCTTTTATAGCTGTGTGCCCACGTACTTCTATTTGATATAGTAGGTTTTTCATATGATTAAAAAACCAGCAACATGTTACTTGCTGGGCTCCATAGCCTGTATGATTTTCCTTTATTATTTTTGGATTCTTTTAATTAAAAATAGGGGGAAGCACTATAAATACGTATAGCCTGCAGAGGGTCTTGTGAGTCTTACAGTTCAAAGCAGAACATCTCAGACATTTAGTTCCAAAGATTGTTCTGGGCCCTGCATATACTCCTGAGGCATATTGAAAATAGACATCTTAGGGGCTGAACCTCAGTCCTCTCTTTGGAAATGTGCCCACTACCCCAGTAAAATACATGGTAAACTGATGTTACAGAGAGCAAGGTGTAAATAATGGTGAGGGGAACAGCGTCACCATTTTGCTTTCTTGTAAATGGTTGTTTTACCTTGTCCATGCACATTGAAATAGCTATTTTCTGAGAGTGGCCATAACATTTCTCAAATTTTAAAGATCCTAAAAGATGGATTGGGAATGGACCTGTATTTAACAATAAAGGGCCACTGTAGAGGAGCAGCAGAAAATAGACTTCCTGTAGAAACATGTAAAATATGTATACTTTTAAACTGAAAACTACTGTGTAAAGAAAGTGAAAGCAGTACATATCTCAGAACTATAAAGAATATTGTTTTGCATGTTGTGCTTAGTGGTTTATTCAACAGAAATCAAGCACAGCTGCCCTTCAAACCTCCAACTGAAGGGGTAGAGTTTAGACAGAGAAAGTATGAGACTCGTGTGTGCAGCCCATTCTGTAGGTTGAGCACTTCACATGTCTAAACATATGCCTAAATAAGGTCTCCATTTTTTTCATGATCTAGATATCATGAAGCCTTCCAGCTTCTGTTTAAAAGTGTCCATTGTAACACAACTTCTCAGTAGTGATCTCATCAGAAGTTTTTTCCCCCCCCCCGGACTGCCTCAGTCACTGAGAAATGTAACTATTTAATCCTTTCCCAACTGTTCTCAAGAAAGAATTAAGGGACTGTTGACACTGCAATGCAGATAAATTGCCAGGGTGAGAAGAACCTGTCCTATAACTTAATGAATTGCCAATCTGCAAGAGTGGATATAGTTTTTGTAGAAAGTTCAGCAGTCTTCTTTCGTTACATTCAATAATTTAAGGAATTTTTGGTACTCAGTGATATGCAAGCTGAAGCTATCCAGAAGACTATTTTCTTACATTTTGTGGTGAAATGTTTTTTGTTGCTGACCAACCTGCTAGCTTTTGATTTGTCTGAATATACCTCATTGATTTTACACCTTGTAGCAAAATTTTGAACTAAGGAAAATAAGCTAATTATCTTATCTCATTATTGAATACATTTACTTTACCACCGACTAACTTGATTTGATGTAATTTATAAACTTTGCTTTAGTGTTATGTGCAGTTCATTTTTTACCCACACATTCCCTGGCTGAGAGGTGGTAGAAAACTTGCTTTCATTTTCAGTTAAGCTCAGTTGCATTTGAATCTTGGCCTGTGATTAATTTTACATATACAGGTAGTCCTCGACTTATGACCATTTATTTAACAACTGTTCAAACTTACGACGATACGACTTACAGCTGGTCCCCGCACTTACAACTGTTGCAGCATCCTTGCAGTCATATGATCAAAATTTGGGTGCTTGGCAACCAGCATGTTTTTACAACAGTTGCAGCATCTCAGAGTCACATAGTTGCCATTTGCGACCTTCTCAGCCGGCTTCCAGCAAGCAAAGTCAATTGGGGAAGCTGGATTCGCTTAATGGCCATGGTGACTTGCTTAATGACTGTGGCAAGATTGCAAACTAAGGTTGTAAAATTTGGTGCAACTCACTTAATGACCGCATCACTTAACAATGGAAGTTCCAATCCCAATTGTTGTCGTAAATCAAGGACTACCTGTAGTTGATTGAAACAAATAAAACCAGAATATATCATTAGTCTTGCTGGTGCTAAATATGAAAATTGAAAGACGGAGTTAATGAACTTAAAGCTTGCTCATATGATACTAAATCATGTTTAAGTTTTACATCTAGTTGCAATTATTGTTTCTGTGCATGTGTAAAACCAAGGAACTCATGGGTATCCCTATTTTTTTTAAAAAAAACTACATAGTCAGATAGATTATTTAGACCAAACTATGGGTAGTTTTCAGTATCTCTAGATTTTTTCATTGGAGTTTCTTGGAGGAAATGGAGAGCGATGATGTTATGATTTTGAGTTGTAAAGCAGTGTTTTTAAGATAATCTGTGCATGATAATCTCTAATAGACGTAGACTCAGTAACACTCAGAACTTTTTACTTAAGGAACTATACATCAGCTTTTTAAGTAAGGAATACTGTAAAAACCTTTGAAAATTGGCATTCAGTTTAGTAATACATTTTTTTGTTTTGTTTTGTAGTTGCACAGTATCCTTTTGAAGACCACAACCCACCACAGCTAGAGCTCATCAAACCTTTTTGTGAAGATCTTGATCGATGGCTTAGTGAAGATGGCAATCATGTTGCAGCAATCCACTGTAAAGCTGGAAAGGGACGAACTGGTGTAATGATTTGTGCTTATTTGTTACATCGAGGAAGGTTTCAGAAGGCACAAGAAGCCCTAGATTTCTATGGGGAAGTAAGGACCAGAGATAAAAAGGTGAGAAACTGTCCTTTTCCATATTGATCTTCTCTTTGCTGAATCTAGATTCTTAGATTTTACTTTATTTTATTGTGTCTTTAGTGTATTATGGATGGTGAATGTACAATTAATAATATTGTGTTATTTAATTTCCTTTCACTTTTGTGATAAGAAACAACTGCATTTAGAAAAAAATGTGTTTGTTTTTCTTTGCACTGCAAAAGTGAAAAGTGTTTAAGATTTCAGATTCACCATAGTGCATTTTGCTCCACTTTCTTAGATTTGTAATCTGGTTATTCTAAGCATTCAGCCATTTAGTAAATGCTCTCTTTTCTTACCTGACACGCATTCACAATGAACAAATCTATATATAATTATGATAATATTTGGGAAATACACTTATTTCCTGTTTCCACTGTCTAGTTTCATGAGTATCATCAATTTTTACTAGATACACAGCAAGTAGAAGCACTTACCTGAATTTATCTGATTTTAAAAAGCTCGACAAATCAGACCTGTTAAGACTTGGATGGGAAATTGCCAGAAAATCCCAAAGCCATAGACCAGGCTGGGAAGTTAGGGGGAAAAAAGAAAAAAAGAAACATCCTGGAAGAAGGCAATGGCAAATGACTTGTTTTGTTGCCAAGAAAAGTTTATTGTAATATCAGCAGTCATTAGAATGCAAGCTCAATCTGAGGGAGCCTTGCCTTGTTAGGAAAATTACACACTCCCCTTTGATCCATGTCAGAAATGTAATATTTATTAAAAGAGGAAATACACATAATGAAAGCCTCACATAGGATTATCTTACTGATGCAGCTGTTAAGGGCACAGCTATGTTTCATTTAGGAAGGAAGCTACATTAATGTGCCTGCTTCCTGCTTATATGTTAATAAGATATAATTTGCTTAGTTGATTCATTGTATGAATTTCAGTTAATTGATCTGTTAACCCTGCATATAAGTAAAAAAAAAATTCTGAAAAAAGCCACCATTTTCGGGTGAAACATGCAAATATCTCAACAGATACCTTAGTTCTGTTCATAATGAGGACAAGCATCTGCTTTCCAAATACATTAGTAAGTACGTTCCTTCAAAAAATCTGCTGCTCAGTTTGAGTGCAATTTTTACTAAAGGAAAAGTATTTTAATAGGTTGAAAGTTGAAAAGTTCAATTTTTAGGGTTGAAACTGGCAGTTTCAGTTTTAAAACTAAGGAAGTTTGTAACCATCATATCTAAAATCTGCTTTTTCAAAATATGGTACAGCTGTCATGGATCATGTACTCTCAGCCAATGCTGCAAATTGCCTTTTCCTATTTTATAAATTATATTGAGTGGATGAAAGGGAATATAGCAGGGTTAGATTCTACAAAGCACCTTCAGAAAGAGGTTTATCTTCAGTTGACAAAAGTTGTCCAGTTTGGTGGTTTGTTAAGTTGTAGCTATTTAACAGACCTTCCTATTTCTACTAAAAAATTAATGTAGGAAAAAAAAACCCTGCTTACAGATTAATGTCCCAGAGAAAGGAATAAAGTTTATTTTTATTGATGCTTTTTAACTCTTTAATGTATAATGTATATTATAAAATACCAAATAATTTTAAGCACACATCAAATAGTTCTTGAGTCAGAGATATCACCTAAACCTATGTTAAAGGTATTTTGTATTGAATCAGAATTATTTGATCCTTAAGTTCAGGAAGCATATTTTCTCCCTAAAGCTTTGCAATTAGTTTGCAATGCCGTAGCTTCCCCATAGTTAGCACTAAATTGTGATTTTAATGTGAGAGAGGGTATAAGGTTATTATATGCATGGAGACTAATCATTTTAACTGATCAATGTACATTTATCTGACTTGATGCTACCGCCTTTTGAAGTAGCATTATCTAGCATGCCACTTGAAGACCAAGTATTGCTCTCTGCCTAAATGGTTTGCACATCCCTGCTTAAGATGCTCAGGTTTCTAAGGTAGTAAATAGTGTAGTTCATTTTATAGGATGTTTCCTACCTGGACTAAACTGTAACACATTTGTACTCATGGAAAAAAGTGATATTTCTAACAGAGAGCAATTCCATATTCCAAACCTTTTTTTCCTCAAACTATAACAGACTAGGATATTCCCAAAGTCTGAGAATTTTTTTCACAAATACTATGTATCCAAGTAGCAATAATTGAAAGTATGCACTGTATAAAAATATGATACTATATATATATAAAATATGTAAAACACCTTTTGAAAAACCTGGCCTTTAATAAAATAAAATCTGTGTAAGTTATTTATCACCATTTATGCAATGTAAGAATTTGATTCTGTAATGTCTATAAAAATGAAGTGGTAATTGACCTGTAATCTCAGTGATTTATGAGTATGAATTGAAGATCTTTTGAGGTAACCAGAAAATATTGAATTGTGAACATTCTTAGTTTTCTGGAACTCTGTTTTCTTTTTTGACCAATTAAAATTTATTTATGGTCCAAGACCAAACACAAGAAAAAGAGCAGTAGTACAGTACAATAACCATAAAAAGGAATTTTTAAAATTGCAAGAAAATCCTAAATCAGTTAATAGCTAACAATTAATGACATAAAAGGGGAACCTGACAGCTTCTAACAGCTATAGCTATTGATAAGAATTTTGCAACCATCTTAGAGGTTTCTGAAGAGTGGTGACTCAGGAGAAGGGTAACAACCTCCTGGTCACAATTATTAACAATTGGGAGCATTAAATGTGATTGCCATTGGGTGTACAATGGACCTTTTAACAGCATGTGTGAGACAGATTTACTTCTGAGTGTGAATAGAAACAAGTTTGCCTTTCATATGGGAGCCTTACATTATCTACCAGTTGTTGCCCTACTAGGTAGTGCAATTTGGGCCAAAGTAAATAATCTCCTATGTGGAACATATAAGATATTAAAGAAATATCTAGGGAATGTCCAAGGAGGAAAGCAATTATGCTATAAAAGGTATTGGAGACCTTGACTCTGTCATTTTGGATATCTAGATCCCAAATCCTCTGCTTAGTTCAGCCAGGGTTTATCAAGTCCCAAAGCAGGTAGTGCTGACAAGGTGAGACTGTAGTATGCCAAATCTTCATGAATTGTCTTCTTAGGTTAGAAAAGAACCTATCTAGCAAGGTGCGATGGACTAAGGAAGTTCCCCAATAAACTTGTTTCAACCAGAATCTAAGATGGCAAAGTCTTAATCATGCCCCAAAGGAAATGCAGCCTAATTCAAGTCATGTTAGACCATTAGAAGTTGAATAAGGAACTAGGTAAGATTTTCAAGAATTTTGATTGTATTGCTTCTAATCTAGGAGAGTCCTTATAAATACACAGCTAAGCACCATATAGCATCAAACCCAGAACTTTGGCTTTAAATAGTTCTTTAAAGTTCTTAAACTTTAAACAGTTTAATAGATGCTGAGGCATAATTATTACCAAATTGACCTACAAATTTAGCAGTTGCAAGGGATGCCAAACAAGCTCTCTTGTTTGAATAGACCAGCAGGTAGAAGATTGGAAATAGAGATCTAGATTTTTAAAGGATTTTACCTGCTTGATCAGTTTGCTGTTGATCATCCATCTGATTGGGGCCTTAACATGTTTCCTAGAGAATACCAATACTTTTGTTTTAGAGTAGTTTATTTCAGGGTGTTCTCTAGAGCAGTAAAATAATAGAGCTTTAAGGCATCTTTGGAGGCCTATTTGGGTTACAGACAGTACAGCTGCATTATTAGTATAAAGGAGAATAGACATGGGGCAGTGGGCAAGGGAGGGAGGATGGAATTCTGGCTTAGCAAACATCTCAACAATATTGTTAATGTAAAAGTTGAATAATAATGGGGCAAAGATACAGTCTTGCTTAAAACCTTTGCTAGTGAAGATGGGATCAGTTATATCACCAAGGATATTACCCTTAATTTGAGTGGTTGTGCTTTGGTTATAATAGCATTATTAGCCTTAGAAGATGGCAGTCTATTGTTGTAAGTGGCTAATTTCTTCCAGAGCTGTTCTGATGGAATGCTCGTGGAAAGGCTGCCCTCAAGTCTATAAAGGCTACATAGAGGGCACCTTTGGGCTGACTGTAATATTTCTCAGCTATGTGATATAATATGGCATATTGATACATGGTTGGGTGTTCAGACCTGAAACTGTCTTGCTCTGGGCCAAAATGTTTTTGGAGGAAATTCAGTCCAGAAGTTTGTAATACAGACACCTAGCATATAATTTACTGATTACAGATAGAAGGCTAATTAGCCTGTAATTTGCAGGGTCACATTTATCACCTTTCTTGTAAATTGGGATAATATTAGATTGGATAATAATCCAATCTTTAGGGAGACGTAAGAAATTATTTATGGTTGTGAAGAGGGGAGTAAGCACAGATGTTCGTCATGTAGGATTTAATTTTAGGAATTCTGGTAAGATTAATTTTTGCCAGGAGTTTTGCTATTTTCCAATTGAGAAATTAGTTTTTGGACTTCTGGGGGTGAAACTGGAGGCCATTCAGGAGAGGTTCATCAAATAGCTAGGCAGGAGGTTCACTGTCTTGAGATGCAGTTATAAATTACAGAAATATCCAGTGAAAGACTCAAGGGGAATTAGAGTGTTTGCTGTGCTTAATACACAAAATAACAATAATTATTTAAAAATCATAAACTATGATTCAAAGATTAAAAAACAATTATATTTCATTTTAAACATATTTTTCAGTTATCTTCTGTAAACTGTTACCAATATTTCTAGTTATTCAGGTTAATTTACTCCAATACTGGTGGTTCTGTACAGACTTCCATTTGTAAATACACATATGTAAGCTATTTTGGATGCTTTCAGGTTCTGCAAGTCTAGAAATATTTATCTGCTACTGTACCAACCAAGCACAGTAAATTCTAGAGCCTGGAGTCAGTTAATGATTTCTTTTCTTAATACGTTTGTGATTTCATGGGAGTGGGAGCAAGAAGGAAATTCTCTTCCATAGTTTTGTTACTGGTTGATTTGACTTTGATCCTAGTTCATTTTTCCTTCCATATGTCTGGCTTAAGTTTTGTTCTGAGAATGATCAAAGCCTAAAATGCAGCAATTAAGTTCCTAGAGTCTCCTACACAATATGTATTTTGTTTGTTTGCGATATTAAGAATTCCAAGCTGTCCAAAAAGTTCATTGATAAGGCCTTAACATCTTGACTGTGCCACTTCAAGCCTTGATTTTCAGACACGGTGTATGCAGAACATCATTTCTAGCTCTGTTCTATGGGATTTCCTTTATTTTCGTGGTTGCTTGCCAGAGCCGTAATTATTTCAGAATCTCATCATTTTTCCTCTATAATCTAGAGCTTCCTGTTTAAAGATGGCTAGGATCAAATGTTAGCATAAATCTTTATGCCTTGCAGTTTTCCTAGCTTTGAATTATTGAATTTCTCATTACTGATCCAGTGGAATATCAATCTGTCTTGGTAGATCCATTCAATCTGTTTTATTAAGAGTAAACAAGAAATTTGTCAGAACAATTGTGTATCATGTTTCAGCATTACTGGATTTTTAATCAGAATGAAGTGAAACAAAATACCAGAATCCATTCCAAATAATATCTAGGATCAGTCAACCACCAAAAAGTGCTCAAGATTTCAAATTCTTTAGAGGTGCTCATCAGACTAATATTAAAAAGAAAAATAGGTAGTAGGAAAGAAGATAATTTAAAAATTAGGGTAGATTAAATCCATATGATTTTAGTTTCAGGCTAGTTCTGAGATGGAGGCATTGGACTGAATAGGTACTGTTGGCTTCAGATTATGCACAGTTATGACACACAATAGCAAACTGACCTGCCCCTCCCAATTTCCTAAGTGTCTGTTTCCCATTGTATATTTCAACTTACCCACTCTGATTCTGGTTCAAAATTTCAAGGAGGAAAAGCTATCCAACGTTGGGACTACTGTAGTATTCAGTGACAATTATTACTTTGAATCATCCATATTTAAGATTAATCATGGTTCAGAATTCAGTTGCGAAATTTAATTGAGGTTAATTGAAAATGGAAACAAAGTAGACATACATTTTCATGGCACTTAACACTGGTTTCTGGTGATGTAGAAAATGAATTGTACCATACCCAGAACATAATGAATCACTTCCTGTCCCAGAATGTATGTGTGTATGTATTGTTTAGAGCTGCCCAACTTAACTGATTCCGGATAGCTTATGACGACAACAAATCAGTAAAAAATCTCAGTGAGATAGCTAAACCATAATAAAAATAATAGAAACCAAAAAGAATAAGACCTGATTATGCAAAAACCAACACTTCTTCCAGGATCTGGGGAAGAGCCAGGTTTTTAAGGCTCATTTAAAGGATTGTAGGTTTGGGCAATGCAAATTTTTTGGGGGGTGGGGGAAATACTGTTCAAGAGGCAAAAGCCACAACAGAGAAGGCATGCTTTCTGGGACTCATTAAGTGACATTGTTCAAGGAGAAGACCCAGAACGTGCTGACTCTTCTGAATCTTACAAGGTGGGCAGAAAAATGGGAGAAAGGCAGTTCGTGAGGTAGCCCTATGTCATGAACGCTTCATAGGTCATCACCAGCACCTTGAATTTCACCTGGAAGCTCACAGTAGCCAATGCAGCTTGTACAGTAGAAGTGTTATATGGGTGTACTGAGGCACGCCCATAACTGCCCACATGCTACATTCTGGGCTTGTTGCAGCTTCTGTATGGTATTCAAGGGCAGCTGTGTGTAGAGCATATTGCAGTAGTCCAAACATTAGGTATTAAGGCATGAGCAACTGTGAGAAGAATCTGGGCCTAAGCACAGAACCACAGTTTTGCCCTTAATCTCTTAAGTTTTCCTCACCCAAATAGTTTGATTGTCTCCTGTGATAACACCAGTCATACCTTATACACCTCTCAAAGACAGAGGTAAAAGTGTGGTTCTCAGCTGCAAAAAGTTTGTACTTCCTTGCACTAGATGTTCATTCTGAAACTACTTCAGAATTATCCCAGAGTAATATCCTTCCCCCCCTTCATGGATCACTGCCTTGTCGTGGCGAAGGGGCTTGTGTAACTCAGTGAAGCCATGAGCTATACCGTGCAGGGCCACCCAAGACGGACAGGTCATGACAGAGAGTTCTGACAAAATGTGGTCCACTGGAGAAGGAAATGGCAACCCACTCCAGTATCCTTGCCAAGAAAACCCCATGGACAATGTTAAAAGGCTAAAAGATATGACGCCGGAAGATGAGCCCCTCAGGTCGGAAGGTGTCCAATATGCTACTGGGGAAGAGCGGAGGGCAATTCCAAGTAGCTCCAGAAAGAGTGAAGTGGCTGGGCCAAAGCCAAAAGGACGTTCAGCTGTGGATGTATCTGGAAGCGAAAAGAAGGTCCGATGCTGTAAAGAACAATATTGTATAGGTACGTGGAATGTAAGATCCATGAACCAAGGCAAGCTGGATGTGGTCAAACATGAGATGACAAGATTGAACGTCGACATCTTGGGAATCAGCGAATTGAAATGGACGGGAATGGGTGAATTTAATTCAGGTGACCATTATATCTACTACTGTGGGCAAGAAACCCTTAGAAGAAATGGAGTTGCACTCATAGTCAATAAGAGAGTGGGAAAGGCAGTAATGGGGTACAACCTCAAAAACGACAGAATGATCTCAGTGCGTATCCAAGGAAAACCATCCAACATCACGGTAATCCAAGTCTATGCCCCAACCACTGATGCCGAAGAAGCTGAAGTTGACCGGTTCTATGAAGACCTACAACACCTTCTAGAACTAGCATCAAAAAAAGATGTCCTTTTCATCATAGGGGATTGGAATGCTAAAGTAGGAAGTCAAGGAGTAATCGGAATAACAGGCAAGTTTGGCCTTGGAGTACAAAATGAAACAGGGCAAAGGCTAATAGAGTTCTGTCAAGAGAACAAGCTAGTCATAGCAAACACTCTTTTCCAACAACACAAGAGACGACTCTACACATGGACATCACCAGATGGTCAATACCGAAACCAGATTGATTACATACTTTGCAGCCAAAGATGGAGAAGCTCTATACAGACGGCAAAAACAAGACCAGGAGCTGACTGTGGCTCAGATCATGAGCTTCTTACTGCAAAATTTAGGCTTAAATTGAAGAATGTAGGGAAAACCACTAGACCACTCAGGTATGACTTAGATCATATTCCATGTGAGTACACAGTGAAGGTGATGAATAGATTTAGAGGATTAGATTTGGTAGACAGAGTGCCTGAAGAACTATGGACGGAGGTCTGTAACATTGTACAAGAGGCAGCAACTCAAACCATCCCAAAGAAAAAGAAATGCAAGAAAGCAAAATGGCTGTCTGATGAGGCTTTACAAATAGCTGTGGAAAGAAGGAATGTGAAAAGCAAGGGTGAAAGGGAAAGATATAAGCAACTGAATGCAGATTTCCAGAGAATAGCAAGGAGAGATAAGAAGGCCTTCTTAAATGAACAATGCAAAGAAATTGAAGAAAACAATAGAATGGGGAAGACTAGAGATCTCTTCAAGAAAATTGGAGATATCAAAGGAACGTTTAGTGCAAAGATGGGCATGATAAAGGACAAAAAAGGCAGGGACCTAACAGAAGCAGAAGAGATTAAGAGGTGGCAAGAATACACAGAAGAACTATACAAGAAAGATCTTAATGTCCCTGATGTCCATGCTGGTGTGGTCACTGACCCTGAGCCAGACATCCTAGAGAGTGAAGTCAAGTGGGCCTTAGGAAGCATTGCTAACAACAAAGCTAGTGGAGATGACAGTATTCCAGCTGAGTTATTTAAAATACTAAAAGACGATGCTGTTAAAGTGCTGCACTCAATATGCCAGCAAGTTTGGAAAACGCAACAGTGGCCACGGGATTGGAAAAGGTCAGTTTACGTTCCAATTCCAAAGAAGGGCAATGCCAAAGAATGCTCAAACTATCGCACAATTGCACTCATTTCACATACTAGCAAGGTTATGCTCAAAATCCTACAAGCTAGGCTTCAGCAGTACGTGAACCGAGAACTACCGGATGTACAAGCTGGGTTTCGAAGAGGCAGAGGAACTAGAGATCAAATTGCCAACATTCGCTGGATCATGGAGAAAGCATGAGAGTTCCAGAAAAGCATCTACTTCTGCTTAATTGACTATGCAAAAGCCTTTGATTGTGTGGATCACAACAAACTGTGGCAAATTCTTAAAGAGATGGGGATACCAGACCACCTTACCTGTCTCCTGAGAAATCTGTATGCAGGCCAAGAAGCAACGGTTAGAACCGGTCATGGAACAACCGATTGGTTCAAAATAGGGAAAGGAGTACGACAAGGCTGTATACTGTCACCCTGCTTATTTAACCTATATGCAGAGTACATCATGAGAAATGCCAGGCTGGAAGAATCACAAGCCGGAATTAAGATTGCAGGAAGAAACATCAATAACCTCAGATATGCAGACGATACCACCCTAATGGCAGAAAGTGAAGAAGAACTAAAGAGCCTCTTGATGAGGGTGAAAGATGAGAGTGCGAAAGCTGGCTTGAAACTCAACATTAAAAAAACTAAGATCATGGCATCTGGACCCATCAATTCCTGGCAAATAGAAGGGGTAGAAATGGAAGCAGTAAGAGACTTCATTTATTTGGGCTCCAAGATCACTGCAGACGGAGACTGCAGCCATGAAATTAAAAGACGCTTGCTCCTTGGGAGGAAAGCTATGGCAAACCTAGATAGCATATTAAAAAGCAGAGACGTCACCTTGCCGACAAAGATCCGCATAGTCAAAGCTATGGTTTTTCCAGTAGTAATGTATGGCTGTGAGAGCTGGACCATAAAGAAGGCTGAACACCGAAGAATTGATGCCTTTGAACTGTGGTGCTGGAGAAGACTCTTAATTGTCCCCTGGACTGCTAGGAGGTCAAACCAGTCAATCTTAAAGGAAATCAACTCTGATTGCTCATTGGAAGGATTGATAATGAAGCTCAAGCTCAGATACTTTGGTCACCTCATGCGAAGAGAGGACTCTTTGGAAAAGACCCTGATGCTGGGAAAGATGGAAGGCAAAAGGAGAAGAGGATGAGATGGCTGGATAGCATCACTGAAGCAATGAGCATGAAATTGAGCAAACTCAGGGAGGCAGTGAAGGATAGGAAGGCCTGGCGCAATATGGTTCCTGGGGTCACGAAGAGTCGGACACGACTGAACGACTGAACAACAACAAAAATATCCTTCCTCTTTTCAAGAAATGATGGTTACGTGTATAGAAGACAAATCATAAAGTTGCCTAAGCTTTGAAAGATGCATTCAGAACTTCAAACAGTTAAAAAAAAACACCTGACTCAGACTTTCAGTTAGAGGGTTCTAAGGTAACTAAACATAACATGAACTAGGTATGTGGTGGTTTGTGCTGGATATTCTCCAGTTACTATTATTACTTGTAGTATATGGTTAGCTATACTATCATGTCCTGCAATCTAATGGTTACCAGTCTGTGGTTAGTTGTTTGAAAAATGAATGCAGCAATTTATTTTTACAATAAATATACAATTGTAGAGATTTTCCTCAATGCATGTCAGTGGAGATATGACTCCATTGCCCTGCTTTGGGGGATGGGGGAATATCTTTTGCTGAAATTTTGACAGGAGAGATGAAGTTTACCCTCTGTCTAGGACAGTTGAAATGGAGGGCTTTTACCTCTTCTCCAGTCAGTTTTTGGCAAGAAAGCATCGCTCCCTCTCATATGTAAATGTGAATGCCATTTCATTCACTGGCAAATAAAAATGTCTGATGAATGCCTCTTTGCATAGCATAATTGGTGTAATGGTGACTATGGACTCTGTGCTGTTGACCCCAGTTCTGTTTGACAGAGCAAAATGTAACACTCCCCCCCCCCCATTTTTTTCACCATCATAGTAGCCTGAGCATTTTGCTGGTTGGAAACTCCAGGGATTTTTTTTTTTTGTAAATAATGTCCCTTTCCTGTTTTGATGGTGATTTGCAGTTGTTATCTGAACATTTTGTGGCTTTCTCTGGATTACCCATGGTCTGTTGGAGCAGTGAAGTGAGACAGTGCGTATAGGAGTCAGTTACATTGTGAAATTGAATATTGAGCAGAAAATCGTATTGGAGATTGTGGAGGTTGGAGGAGTGGTGAGGAATGAATGTGAAACTGGTTGGAAATGAGAGAAGGTATTCAGACAAACTTGGAGACAGGTAATAGTGGAGACTTAGAGAAGCAGAGTTTGAGTGGAGGAAGGACAGAAAAGAGTCATGGATTGAAGACAGCAACAGTAGAAAGCTGAAGTTGTGGAACATTTAGATGAAGCATCAGGGAAGAGGTCTGGATGGTGTTGTATTTGGCAGGAATAGTGGAAATAGGATTGTTAAATTGTGTAACAGTGGAGATGACAACGAGGGCAACAGTTTTGTCCTTTGGTTGTTACCACTGTGGATTCAGGAATTCACATAGATGAAGAAAGAGGAAGTGATTACAGAAGAGTGGGAGACGTCAGTGATATTGTGATTACCCTACTTTTGCAAGAAGGAGAATAGACACAAAGTAAGATTGGGTGTGGATTGCAGTAGCTTTCAGACACTGCAGATCTCCAGACTGGCATCAGAAGAGTGGCCTTTCCTGTTGATCTCTCAGCTTTACAGTAATGGACATCTGTGGATGTAATTCCAGCTTGTAAATATTCTGGTTATTAAGGGAACATCCCCTTTCCAGTTGCAGTCAGGGTTGGTGGAGACAAGAGGTTGAGCCCTGGACCCATCAATGTGGGGATGCCTTAGTGCTCAGCTCTCTTCTTCAAGTTGTTTCAAATGTATTTGAAGCATCTGAGGAGAAGTCATCTGTTGGTTTAGTTGAGGCAGTCATCAATATTATACCCAGCTTTATATATCTAGCCCGGCTTGCACCGAAGATGTGGTAGAAGTCTTGACCACTTGGGAAGGGCTTGATGGAACAGATTGGTATGGATCTCAGCAAAACAGAGTACTGTTTATTCAGAAGCTTTTATGTTGCAGAACTCCATTATTTTTAGCTCTGTATGGAATGTTATTACTTCTGAAAGAAAAGATCTGCAACTTGGGGGTCCTTCTGGACTCACAGTTCCTGTTGATACAGCAAGTGGACGCCATAACAAGGAGGACTTTTACTGAGCTTCAGCTGCTGTAGATGTTGCAGCAATTTCTGGATCTGAAGGCTCTGATAATGGTAATTTTTATCCATGTTGCCTTGTAGATGGATTATTGCAATTTGGTCTACATGGAGTTGCCCTTAAAGGCAATTTGAAACTTCCTCTGGTCCAGCATGCAGTTGCCTGCCTATGGACTAGCCAATGCTGGTAGAGCAGAATATTACCAATTTTGTGGGAGCAGCATTTATTACCATATACTTCCAGGGCCAATTCAAGATGCTGGTTATTACCTATAAAGCCTCTGTGACTCAGATCCTTGTTACCACTGGAACTGTCTAATTCATTCCATGCAGGCCAAGAGGTCAGGTTGAGAATTCCTCTACCATGAGAAGTCAAGGGGAAGGGAGCCAAGAAGCAGACCTTCTCAGGGACAGCCCCCTTGCTATAGAAAGCTTGCCACCAAGGTGAGATACGCCCCTTTCCTGCTGTATTTTCAAAAAGCACTCAAAACCGGAGTTTACCAATGAACCTTTGGAGCAGAGTGTGTAATTTAGTTTGAAGTATTTTGAAGTTTGAGGCAACAGTAGATATTTATTGTGTATTTATGTTGTTTTTAATGTTATGACATGATAGTCTGCATTGATGTTTTTATAGTTAGGGAAATTTAAGTATGATACTGATCAAGAACATAAATATAAAAAAGCTTAATATTATGACTGTGAGTGTTCTTTTCAATAAAGGCATTTTCTAACCTTCTGTAGACACTGTGGCACTTTTCTGAAACAGTAGTTTGCAACCCATCCAAGCAAGTATGCAGTCCAGCCAGGTATACTTTTCTTGAATCCATGGCTTAAAAAAAAAAAAAAAAAAAAAAAGTTCTCACATGGGTCATCAATTCTCCAAATGGATTTTTTAATTCCATCAAAATATCTGTCCCCCTTGTATCCAAACATTTTCTCAGACAAAGGTTTAGATACACAAGGTTTGAACGAAAAGTAATATCTGCACCTCCATGAGCTTAGTTTAAATAGGGATATTTTTATAAATGAAACAGGAAAATAGTCTTTGAAATGACATCTTTTGTTATCTGTATCTATTTCACCACATAATCGCTACCACTTTCTAAACCTTTCTGTCAACAGTGGACAAGCTTCTTAAAGCTGTCACAGAAGGACCCCATACTTCAACCAGTCTTGCCAGTCCTTTCCAACTTTTCACTTGAATCAAATAGATCCTTCAATTTTGGAAAAATTTGAAAGTCACATGGCCCTGAGTCTGGACTATATGGCAGATGAAGTAAGGCAGTGAGATCCGGCTTTGCAATTGCCTCTAGAGTGGCTCATAACTATGAACCTAATCATTGTTTCAAAATTTTGAATGTTGTAATGTGCTCTGAGTTGAAAGTGGTTCCCAGTTCAAAGAAATCCAAGTGAATACTGTTTGCATTCCAAAAACATGCAATGGTGAGTTTTCCTGTTGAACTTGGAGCTGCTGCTGCTGCTGCTGCTGCTGCTGCTGCTGCTGCTGCTGCTGCTGCTGCTCCTCCTCCTCCTCCTCCTCCTCCTCCTCCTCCTCCTCCTCCTCCTCCTCTTCCTCTTCCTCTTCCTCTTCCTCTTCCTCTTCCTCTTCCTCTTCCTCTTCTTCTTCTTCTTCTTCTTCTTCTTCTTCTTCTTCTTCTTCTTCTTCTTCTTCTTCTAAGCTTTGTGGTGATATTCCATGGACTGATGCTTTGTCTCTGGGTCACAATGGTGAACCAATGCTTTGTTGTCTGTCATAATGTTATGAAGAAATTCCTCACCCTCATTCTTGTAGCATGACATCAATTGCTGGCAAATTTAGACTTTTGAAACTTTGATTTCTGCTGTCAGCATTCAGGGAACCCTTCTTGCACAAAACTTCTGATGTTTAAGAACATCAATAATGTGAACCACACATTCTTGTGAAATGCCAGGCTTGACATCAATTTCCCATTGAGTCATCTGCTGATTGCCCTTAATTAATTCATCAACCTTTTCTCATGTGAAATTCATCAGAGGCTATCACAGGCCATCCCCTTTGTTCTTGATCACACAGATCAGCTCTTCCCAGTTTACTATCTTTTAACATTTTTTGGCCAGTGATGCACAGTACTCACATCAACACAGTCGTCATCATAAACAACCTGATTTGGCAATTGGGTTTGGCAGTAAAAAAAAATAATATCATGGCGCATTGCTTAAAGCTGATGAGTACCCACTGAAGGGTCCCATTTCATGAACAGCAGCAGCACAATATTTTCTCATGGCAACTTCCTGTGAAATGAAGTGAAAAAACATGCTAAAAAACACATCAGAGCTTTTAGCACCTTAGTACTGCTGTCTGTTAGCAATTTAAAGCATTGGGGCATTACTTTTCCTTCAGCCCATATACATGATGCCCTAGTCTATGCTGCTAATATCAGTTCTTTGGATTACTGTGCACATTTTGACTGTCTAACTGTCTTTTCTTGATCTCAGAAGTCATTGGTTACATTCTGAGGAGGGATAAAATTTGTCCCTATAAAGTTTGTCCAAGAGTTTTTCAGTCAGTAATTCATAATGTCAGAGAGAAAAGCATACATGTGGTTATCTAACGAAGCATGTTATTAGAAATTTTGCTTGCTGACACTGAAGACATCTGTTCTTTCTAGAAAAGGGCATGTACTTTGCATTTCTGGTTCTTGAGAAAGATGTTTATTGTCACGTCATCCCATTGTGTTTAGTTGGGAGACATCACTGTCTACATATTTCAGCTTATTTTTCTGTCTTCCACTCCTTTATACTTCTTACCCATGAATCTTGTATTTCTGAGTATCAATTATTTCTGTCAGGATTTCTTGATAAGGAGACACCTCACTGGGCACCCCTCCATATCATATGAAACACTATCCTTTAAGAAATGCATTAACTTGGTTTTACATATTGGCCTTTCTGTTTGTTTCTATTTGCTTCTGAACAGTAATCTCCTATTTGCCTATGAAGTTTTTAGCATAGTAGGAATTCTTGCTATCTTAATAAAACAGCCTAGAATATTCCAGCTGGAATTTATGTCTGAATAACAAAAAATCTTCACCTAGTATAGGCTGCACCTTAGACTGCACCCATAGAGTTTAGTTAGATAGTTTTATAAATATATTTTTATTTTATTTTAGCTTTTAATTTTATTTTATCCTAGGTTGCTGTTATTTTAAGATAGACTATGTACACTTTCATAGAGCATCATCCTTGTACTGGTCCAAGACCTCAGTGAACAAAAAATGTAATTCTGGTCATCCACACAGCATACAAGCTATCCTACAGTATTATAGCTTCCAATAGTCTTTACTTCATTCAGTTATATGGATTAACTGCCAGTCTGCATAGGAACCCTTCATATTTGTGATTTACAAAGATGGTTTCTCAGTATTCTCAGTGATTTTTCATTCAAGAGTATATGGGAAAGAGTATCTTATAGAAATTGTAGAAAAGTCTTAACAGTTGTGAGAGTTTGTGAACCCTTTAGAACGATCTGTAATTGTGCTGTAGTATAATTCAGATGTGATCTGAGATTGAGTTCTCTTAAATTGATAAAGCATTTCTCTTTAACAGGCAACACACAAAATAGTGTATCGTATCATGTCTTCATTGAACATATTATGCCAACATTCACTGCCTTTGTTGGAAAGAATGTGTGAAAATTTTGATTTAGAAACTGGTGGTACCTCTTTCAGCAGCAGTGACTTCAACTGAAAATTTTCTGCACCTGTTGGTCGGTCCCACATACTGGCTTGGAGATACTTTGGCCTATTCCCTTTACAGAACTACTTCAACTCATTGGTATTTTGAGGCTGTTTTGCATGTAAGGCTCAGTTCAGGTCAAGCCACAAACATTTCAATTGGTTTAAGGTCAGTGCCTTGACTCAGTTATTCCAAATGCAAAATTTCTTCTGCTTCAGTTGTTCTGTTGTAGATTTACTTAAGTGTTGAGGATAGTTGCCATGTTTATGACTCACATAAAGTTCAGCTCATGGATAGATACCTTCTGTAGAATTTGAGAGCTACCTGGGATCTAATACTGCAAAGCAGCTTCAAACCATACTTCCACTGCCCTGCTTCATGGTTGGGTGAGGCTCTTTTAGTGAAATGCAGTGTTTCATTTTCTCCAAAAGGAACTTGTCTCATAAATGCCCAAAAGTTCCTCTTGTCTCATCTATCTACAAAATGTTCTCATAGCCTAATGGATCATTTAGGTGGTCTATGGCAAACTTCAGCCTTGTATTTTCTGGAGTGCAGTGGTTTTCCTTGGTATGTTCCCATGCACACCACTTTTATTCATTGTTGTCCTTGTGGTAGACTCATGAACACTGACACGAGATAATGCAGAAATGGTTTGCAAATCCTTTGTCATTATCCTGGGGTTCTTTGTGACCACCAGAGTATTTTATGCCTTGCTCTTAGGATAATTTTTGTTGGATAACCACCCTTAGGAAATATAACAGTGGTGGAGTACTTTGTCCATTTATATACTATCTCTTTGACTGCGGATTGAGCCAACATTTATTAGTATTTTATAGGTGAGGCTTCTGTAACTCACCCCCAGTTGTCATCTTATTGATTGGAACATCTAACTCAGTTTACCTCCGTAAGAGAACTGATTTTCCTAGGCCTTTACATACTTTTTCCAGCAAAGACAATAAATGTTGTCTCAATATGCTCAGTATAGACTTAACATGATACTCTGTTTTGGGTGTGTTTGCTTAATCAGAATCTCTTTATTTATTAATTAGACTTAGAGGAAGCCCTGATTGCGTTGTAGATTATAGAAATGCAGGATTATGGGTAGTTCTAAAGGATTCACAAATTTTCTCTCACCATTGTAGCTTTCTGTACTGATGTAACCACATTATTTTCTTCAATTTCACACTGTTGTTTATGACAGAATATTGCTTTTGTATACACTTAACTCTTTATTATCTGGATTATAAAGACTTGGAACCTGGACCAAGTGCTTCTGCATTTTGAGTTCACTTTTTCTATATCCGAAATAACTTGCTGTTCCTTGCTGTCTTTCAATTTGATTGGTTTCCAAGAATCAAATTATGTCTTGTTCATTCAATTAAAATATAATTGCTTGTTGTACAATTTCAGCACCGTTTCATCTCATATTAACAGGTTGATATGTTTCCATTGTAAAATTTTTTGGGGTAGAAAGGGTAAGAACTGGTGTAGAAGTAGCTGTACTTTGTTCTACAAGCAGTTGGTATGTTTGTTGAGCTTCTGGGAGGATAAAAGAGCAATAGCCCATGTGCAGAACAGACATAGTTTTGGTTTTTCTTTTGTCAGGTACATTATCCTAATGGGAAATGGGCAGCCTGCAGCTGCATGAAGCTCATATCTTTTCTGTAGTGGCCTTCAATCGCATCACCAAATAGTGTCATTTTCCACCTTTTTTTTAAAGCAAAAAACAATAAAAAATCATGTATAAGCTTTTGTGTAGACTTCACACATCTGAAAATAGCACCACCCCCAATAAAGCCTACCATTTGAAAAAACATATGCCAGAAAGTCTGGTCACGGCCATGTCAGGAAGGTCACTGAAGTACGGCCCTTGGTTGTTTCTTCTCCCCAGTAATAATAAAAAGATAGCACTTGCCCTAGATTAAATGTTCTAATAGTCAGCATGGTTACAAAACCTTTCCCAAACTCCAAATAAATAAATAAAAAAAACACACACACGTCAGAATATTTTGCTGAATTCCAAAGAAGCGGTATTTATATTTTTACTATTTTGAGATGGGAAACAGTGGGAACTTATTTCTTTCAGGAGCTCAAGGTAGTGTACATAGTGCTTTCTCCTTCCCCTTTTTTCCCCCAACAACCCTTACAATATTACCTGCTCAGATGGTAACCACAGAACCCAACCCAGTAGCAACATATTCATTTCAACACAGCCTGTGAACAGCTAGCTGCACAGCAAAAAGTCAAGTTATCGGCTTCAATAAGGGTTTTCCTAATGGGCATGAACAGTGCCTATTTTTTAGTAATGCGATTGCCAAGCTTAACAAACAAAGGAGTGTAAGTTTTGTATTTAGCACCTGAAAGCTCAACAGAATAACAAAAGTATCGGTAATGCACATACTTTTGTATTTGGTAATGTGCCTTGGCAAAGAAAGCTCAGTACACATCCAACACAGAGGGACAATATTACTGTGCAACCTTTGACTAGAACTAAACTCCCCATAGCAAAGAATTTTAAAAAGCAGTCAACTTAGCTATTGGGCAAAAAGCAATATATGCTTAACTGATTATTAATACATCCCTCTCCTGCCCTCAACTAGTTCCAGTCAGTGGGAGCATAGATAGAACCTCTTAATATTAGTGCATTCGCTAAATCTCCGTTAGAAAAAATGTATAGATGAACATTAGAACACTTGGAATGACATAGAGCAAATACTTCACTTTGTCCTGATCTTGGGACAAACACTGGATGTTTTGTTCTGAGCTCAAAACACTTGAAATGGCCATTTGGGGTTCAGAATGATTCAGTACAATCAAAGTATCTGTTTTGCTGTGCTTTAGGAAGTTGCATGCTTCAAGGAGTGATAACCAGAGTTATTTAATGCTTTCTTCTTGTATTCTGTGAAGAATACTGCCTTGCTCAAAGCAGTATATTTCATAATTTGAAGGTATTAATCAAGGATCCCTAGCCTTTTCAGTGAGTAGATTTAAAATTTTGAAAGCATCTTATGGGTGTTCCCCAAAATGGCTATCATAAAATGGTAAATGGCTATTTACTGGAAGGCAGAACTGGTGAAAGGGTCCAGTATATGCCAAGGGAGGCATCACTGTGGACATTAGTGACCAGTAGATCCAAGGTTAAGTCCCAGAGTTTCATTCTCTAGCTACTATTCCTATAAAAACCTTAGCTCCAGTAACTGATGACCCATAAGAATTTATCTTCATCTGGGATATGTAGTTGTAAATAACATGTTAATACTTTGAGTTAGGTGCATTAATACTTTGAGTTCAGTGCATTTCCAATTAAACTTGAATAAAGGTGGGGAGAGACTTTTTCTTGAAAACTGATGATTATGCATCGAGAACTTGTGGAAGGGGGCATTTTATTTTTTTAAAGAGGGTGTTTCTGTAATTATTTAGAAAGTTGGATCCTGACGTACTCAAGCTCATTAGGTTTGCCAAATATTCCAAGATGGCCTGTAATAGTATGTTTGCAATAGACAAAACTGAGTATTATATCTAATCTAAAATAAAAACTGAATTTGATGTTTCAGAATTAAAATAGCACTGAAAGAAACACTAATTATTAGCTGCACTCAGTTTAAGTTTTTTATTACTTATTTTTTCATTACTTATTTTTTCATTCCAACCATCTGAGAAGAATAAAGTCATGTCTGTCTCAGAACAGAATTACAGTCATTAAGCCTTAGTAATATAAACCATTTTTGTCCATTTGATTCTTTTTGTTACCTCTCAGAATCCACTCCTTCTGTAGGAAGTCTGTTTATACTTTTGATTGATTTATGTGGTTCCAGTCATGTCAATCTTTATTGTAGCTCTCATAATTTTTTTGTGTACCTAGAGATTGCTTCCTCCCATTGTTTCTAAAGGATCCATATAGGCAAAGCATAATTATACGTAACTAATATCAGATGGATGCGTCTTGTTTTATTTGCTCCCCTTAAGAACAGGGAGAAATAAGCACATTTCCTTCTAGCTCCTTCAAAGTTAGCAAACAAGAGAAGACTTGAATAGCACCAGATAGGCCCCCCATACTCTGCAAGGTAAGATTCCCCCAAAATGCCTACTTCTAGTAATTTTCATGCCTGTTTTTATTTGAACATCCATGCCATGATTCTTTTTGTTCCCACTTGCCTCAGCAATTCCTGCATGCATGCCTGGTTCTGTGTCTGAGAAAACAATAATCTAGTTGGGGCAACAAGTTGGATGGGAGAATATCTTGTTTGAAAAAGAATAAATGATGATTGAACAAGAGCAAAACTGGAGAAAGACAGCACTAGAGAGTAAGGAAAGCAAAGTAGAAGGCAGAGCCAGAAACAACAATCATGATCAACTGGGATGAGAAGGATGATTGAGAGACAATATAGAGCTGGAAGAGATCCGAGAGGTTAGCCAGTGCTGATCAGGTGTCCATTGGTCAGTTCAAGGTGAAATTTTGTGTCCTCATTCTTTATCAGCCATATGTTCTTGATGAGCCATTGAGTAGAATTCCTGAGACCTGCATGTAAAGTCTTGTTTTCATTTGGCTTTCAGAAGTGGGTACATATTTTTGGATTCAGATGGGTATGCATTTCTAGAACTGGCTATCTTAATCAATGCTATTTAAGTTGATTCCTGATTCCAAAATACCATTGTTTTGATACCAAGTTGCAGTTACATATAGATGGGGAAAAATCTGAGCTGCTTGTGAAGAGTATCTAGGAACAACAAATTTCTTGCAAATTTGTAATCTGGTAAAAAAAGACCTTGCATGAAACATTTTCTTTTACAATCTGTGAAATTGAATTACTGTGATTTGTGCTCCATGGCTATGGTTTTGCAGAAATGAGTAATTAGGGGAACACTGTTTCCTTCACGAAACAAAATTTGTTCTGTTTACCATGTGTAAGCTCAGATAGTACTGAACCTAGCCTACTTTCAGAATATCCTAACTATAATTTATATTGCAGAGGATGAGTATTGATTTGTTTTGCAGTTTCTGGACATTTTTGAAAAAATGTGCTTTATTTACAGGTTGTAGGCTAGGCAGGGAAATAAAAATAATCTTTGCCTACTATTTTGCCATCCATGCATTTACCAGTAGTTAAGCAGAGAATTTGCTTTTTAAATATCCATACAACCAATGTATGTGATTGATTCTTACACCAATTGGAATAATTCTAAATAAGAGAAGATCTAACTATTCAAAACATTTCAACTATCAATTGTAGATATATTGTATAGAGTCTATTTTGAATATGATTGACCTTTAGACCATTTTAAGAGACAAACATTACTACTGTCTTTAATCCATAATATTTGTTTTTCATAAAGACTTATTGCAGATTAAAATTCTGAGAGTGTGTGGCCATTTTTAATACTTTTCCTTTCTGCCATTCCTTCTTTTCTTTGCTTTTTTCCTTTTCTTCTTGAAATGGAACTACTATATATTCACTTAAAAAGATGACGGCACTGGATTTAAGATGACCATATCCCAAAGCAGTAGACATGGAAAAAAGTAATTCTATGTGATTCCCATCTTCTCTACTTTATCAGTCTAAGGTTGTCAACTTCACCAGACACAGATCCTTGAGATTTTCCCCTCTTCACAACTGATATGTGTGTGCATCACACTCATAGGTGTTTGCAAATTGTGTGTGTGTGTATCTGCCAGAAGCCATATTCCAAAAAAGGACTGGGCAAGAACATAAAATTGAATTAATAACTACAGATTGAAATTAATTACCTATAAAATAAAGCACCTGATTTATAAAATTGATTCTGTCTCCTGCATATATCAATCTCTTTCAACACAAACCACTATTAATCAGAGAAACAGAAAGACTGCAGTGCACACACATACTATTCCTTGATCAAAAAGCAAAAAAGCGGTAGAAATATACAGGATGATAAACACATTAAGGGAAAAGGATAATTTTATTGGGAAGAAAAAGGAGGAGGGACAAAAGTGGATGGCTGAGTAATATGCCTAGTATAAGGACAAGGGAAGAAAGAGAAGAAAGAGAAAATAGGTTACAAAATTCACTAGGTAAGCAGCCTCTATCCCCAGCAAGAGTATGTCATCCATATTCTTCAGTAATGATGTTTGTGTAGTTATTTGTACTTCCTCTCATTCTTTTGTTTTTAACAGTGAATACTAATGAATATAAGAGGACTCAATTGACAGATAATTTACTGAGGAGGAACCTCATACCTTCCTATTGTGTAAATACCATATTAAGAGTACTAATTGCATTTAGCAATGTTGGGACCAAAGAGAGGGATTTGGAAAATCTCAGACAAACATGAAACTAGTGTGTAAAATCATATGCAAAAAATGATGAGTGTTGTTTTTAACGTTACAAGCTTAAGATTTTATAGGAGACATTGAATGTAATTAAAGAATCACAGCAATAGATTTTGTAGATCAAATTACAAATCATGTTCCATTACTGGTTCCGTTTTGTTTGTATATTTACAAAAAGAAATACAGATACACAGCCATTTTTTTAAAAAAAATCTATGCTAGTTTCTTAGCTATGCACAGCATAAACTTGTACAGGAGCAGCAACAGTATTTCAATATACTTTGCTCCTATGCATGTCTTGTAACAGTGTCTGGCCAATGTGTATTGACTACCTCTTGCTTGGATTGCTTACATTGTATTGCAACTTGGTGTATGGAATGTGTATATTGAAGGCAGGGATTGTAGATCCTCATAGGAAAAATAGATCTGGCTTTTTAATTCAGTGTAGAAAAGTTACACTAAATCTCCCAAACTGTCATCAAATATGTATGAGATTGATAGATTTGCCTGCCTTTTTAGAACTTATTTTATGAAAGTTCAGCTAACAAATTGTGACAATATCATATGTGATAAATGTTCTTTCTCTTTATTAAGGGAGTAACTATTCCCAGTCAGAGACGCTATGTATATTATTATAGCTACCTGTTAAAGAATCATCTGGATTACAGACCAGTAGCACTGCTGTTTCATAAAATGATGTTTGAAACAATTCCAATGTTCAGTGGCGGCACTTGCAGTAAGTAACTTTTTAAGCAATTATATTATGTGGAATTACATCTAATGTTTGTATATTATTTACTAAAATTGAAATTTGTATATATAGGTAATCCTCAACTTATGACCATTTATTTAATGACTGTTCAAAGGTACGATGGTGCTGAAAAAGTGATTTATGACCAGTCCTCACACTTACAACCGTCTCAGCATCCCTACAGACACGTAATTGTGATTTGGGCACTTGGCAACTGTTGCACATTTACAGTGGATGCAGCATCCTGCGGTCACCTAGTTGCCATTTACGACCTTCCCAGCTGGCTTCTGATAAGCAAAGTCAGTGGGGAAGCTGGCAGTGAAGGTTGCAAGTCGTGGTCATGTGATGTCTTGCTTAATGACTGCAGCAAAAAAGATCACAAAAATCAGGTGTGGTCACTTGATGCCTCGATTAACGGTGAATTTTCCGGTCCCTGTTGTGGTCTTAATTCTAGGACTACCTATATTAACTATTATAAAATAATTCTAACTCCTCAAGTAGAATGTTAAAAATTCACTAGTTTTGGTTAAATAGTTTCCAGATTCTTGGAATATGTATTTCTTACACTTTTATCCCTCACTTGTGTTTACTGGTCAGCTTTTTCCTTAGGAATTTTACCTAATTCCTTTTGGCTGACCATGACAATGTACTGTAGATAACATTTCCTAACTTTGATTTTTCCGTATTTTCCAGCAAGTGAGATTCCATAGTTCAGCTTGATTCTTCTGTAACTTTTGCCCTAGCATTTCTGTTTGTCCTGCAGAATATCTTACAGAACTGAGTTAGGGTGTATTTTGAATGTGATGCCTGCATACTAATCATAAGGTTCTCTAAAAGAATATTGGGAACTGAACTTGGGTTGTTCACTGCATACGCACAGCAGTACTAGTGATAAAAATTTGTTGTACTTCTCTTAGCTGAACATGCTTATCTTAATATAGCAAGCTAGTGTGTCTGTAATCCTTATTTATATATAATATAATATAATATAATATAATATAATATAATATAATATAATATAATATGTTATATAAAGGTTGGCTTCCATCTTTTTTAAGTCTCAAGCTTTTCTAAATGCTTTACAAATGTCCTTTCATTATAGTTTGCCCTTGATCTTAGTATATGTACTAGAACAGATAATGAGCTTAGTATATTATGTAATTTTTAAAAATAAAATCAGTATTTAAATTGCTGTGTCCTTTTTTTTTCTGAGTAAATTTCATTGAGTTAAACTAAACTTGCTTTCAATGAACTTAGATGGGATTTAGTTTTGCTTTTTAAATTGCTGATCAAATTTCATAGAAGGTGAAAACTTCCTGTACTTTCGATCAGCTGAGGCCATCAAGATGATATTTCTCACAATTATATTTCCTGATCACAAATCTTTGATGTTATAAGATGGTACAAATAATTGGATACTGTAGTAAATTTAGAGTTGATAATGCAGAAGACTACTATAAACAAAATATTGATAAAACAGTTTCTTATCTGCAGTCATAAAATTATATTAAATCTGCCATTGAATATTGTTTTTCTGAGATTGGCTTGACATACTCTGATACCGCAGATTGATACTAGCCACTTGTTCCTTATATTATCTTTCTGCAAAAGGTAACTCCCACATCAAGTTCAACTTTCATATAGTGCTGAACTGATGTGGAAGCATCAGGAACATTTTGGAGCTTTCCCAGGTTATTAGTGTAGGGTTAGTATAACTTTATAGCATAACATAAGAGAGATTAGATATTCTTGTCCAAAGCCTTTTAAAAATGTTTATTTTTTGCTTACTGTTACAATTCTTTTGGAACTAGGGTGGTTCTTTAATCTTCTTGTTGTAAAATTGTTTTATTGCACAGATCCTCAGTTTGTGGTCTACCAGCTTAAGGTAAAGATATTCACCTCCTCTTCAGGACCTACAAGACGTGAAGACAAATACATGTACTTTGAATTTCCTCAGCCGTTGCCAGTGTGTGGTGATATCAAGGTGGAATTCTTCCATAAGCAAAACAAAATGTTGAAAAAGGTTTGTTTTTTAACCTGATAAATATTTGATTTTTAATTATTTACTAATGCTTAATTTATTCACCTCCTGTTCATTTATTTCAGGCATTCCCCTTGAATTTCAGCAAATCTGAAATGTTCATCTGGGTTTTATGTGAAAAAGGGAAGCATGTGTTACACCTATGCACTTTGTATTGTTTGAAATGTTTTGGAAAGCCACTACAGAAGGACTGTTTCTGTTTTGTATTTCATGAAATTTTCCTTTTAGAACTTTAATTTGCAGCATGTGACGTTTCCCAATATTCTTTTAGAATAAACAACTGCTGCAATATTTTTGCTCATACAAAATGTAAAAGGATTGCAATTTTATAATTAGACTATTGCTCCTGTACAAATGTCTAACTATTGCAGCAGTTCTGCAAATTCTTCAGTCCTCAATGTTTATGTAAAAGCAGTATATAAATTTGTTGCTCATATGTCATATTTATGCATAAAAAGGTAAATAGAATAGGACTTACTTATTTACTTACTTACTTACTTACTTACTTACTTACAAGAGGATGCAACCAGTCCTCCACCAAAATAAGCTGATTTTTTGTCTTCAGGCCAATTCTGGGGGGAAAGTGCTGGACGTCAGGAAAATTGGTTGACTTTATTCAGTAATTAGAAATGAGGTTGCATGGCAAAACCCACAGATAACAGATTTAATCTAGAAAAGAGCTTTTGGGGTTTCATGTATATTTCTTCCCTTGGGTTGCACGTGCTCCTCAAAGCTATTCTTGAGGGTCAGAAGACCCTGTGGAAAGAGTGGAAGGATTGGCAGAATTGCCTTCTGCATGTTCAAGAAACCCGGATCCTAACTAAGGATAAATAAATACCATGTGAAATAAATCTTATTGGCACCTGATCAGACTTTCCATATGAGACTTCATCTGACTATTTCTTGTATAAACAGGAAAACAAAATCGGATGTCCCAAGGTAAATCCTGAGAAGATTGTGGGCATTTGTTCACTTACTTGCAATTCCTTCTGGAAATGATTACGATTAGTGTCATAAGAGGTTGGCCTAACTATATCTGTAGATCTCATTTTTGTTTGAGTTGCTGTGATCTGTTGTACTAGATGGAAAAAGCCCAGATTTATTAACTGCATTATCATTGTCCTCATATCAGCAAAGGAAACTTAATAGGGCTTCGCAAGTAATTCACGAAGCCACTTTGCAAAGTGCCCTCTGGATTTGGTCCTCAAAGCAGCTGCTCAAAGGTTTGGTATGGCTGCTTCAGGACTTCTGAACATGTGTGTCTATACATGTGGGATGCTTCTGCTGGAATAGCCAGCAAAACAGTGACTACTTTGCTGGCTATTGCAATAGAAATGACTCTATTAATATTTATAAATAGCTTCCACTTCATCTCAGGGGACATTTTAAAATACCTTTCCAAGGTGAACCAGGAAATTGCATATAGAGATAGCCATTCTGTCTCTTCTTTCTCCAGTGTCTTGTGTTTTGTTGCCTCTCCTTTGTATTTATTAGCTCTCCTTCCCTCTCACGTGCCAGTCAAATTCTCTTTGCTGCTGAATTATAATTGGGCTGTTGCTGGGGGTCCCCACTTCTTAATTTTTTTTGTTTCTTGAAAGCACCTTTGTTGACACCTTCACCTTGTGTATTGGGGTGGTGCAGCTTTGTTATTTTCAGATTAGCATGGAACGGGCATGTATATACTGATGGACCTCTGTATGTAGAAATTGAAAAAACCTTTTGAACTGGAATCTGCTGTCATTTAGACTTTGCTACAAAAAAGATACATTGTTAAAGAAACAATAAATTAACACGTGTGCAATTGAAAATTTTAATTTATGTGGGAGAAATTTTTAAGATTTAAAGGTCCAGCTTTGTTTTAAATATTTTTACAAAGTGAAAACCGCCCAGTCACTGGGAGTCAGACATATAAATTTAATAAATTGTTGTTATTACTATTACTATTATTATTATTACTATTATTAATAATGAATGCATATTTGCACAATATAAATGAATGCCTTTCATTTAATAGTATGCCTCTTAAAATAATGTCTTCATTGGCTTGAAAAACTAAACAGCAAAAAATAATTTCAAATCAAACAAATATACCCATATGAACTGATAGGGATAAGAAGTAGTAGTAGTAACAGTAGTAATATGAAATTGTAAATATATTTGCTAGCTAGTAATATAGATTCTTTGGGCAATGTACAATTGAAAAATTGAAAATAGCAAAAATTAAAAATCTATAAATCTACACAAAAATAATAAAATTGAACAACACATAAGCATTAATATTTGTTATCAATACCTTCTAGACTGTCTCTGAGATCTGAGATGGGGTAGGGTGGGGTGCTATTTTGCAGTGTTTCTCCTTCCTCTGGGTGTGGTTTCAGTCAGTGGGGAGAGATTCAGCCCAAGACCCTTTATAGTGTCCTAAGGATACAACGCTCTCCTTATTTTTGTTCAACTTCTACATGAGGCTGCTGGGAAAGATCATCTGGTAGCATAGGGTCAAGAATCATAATTATGCCAATCATAATACACATCTAAGAGGAATTTGTTTTTGTACATGTGTATTTCAGTAGATGTAATATTTTAAATCCGGTCTTTTTAGACAGCTATGGTGAGTTGGGGATGAAACTAGTGGAAATTGCATTCTTGCTGACTGTACCTTTCAGTAGAAGTGCTAATTCAACTTTATGAACAGTCATAGCTTTTGATAACTTCTAATATACCTATTTAGGGCTATCAGAATGGAGAACTTAAAATATACCTATCTTTATTGTTGTACTTGTGAAATTCTTGTGTGGTTTTATATGCTACCATAGATATTTTAAATTGTTTTTATTGCATTATGTGTAAGTTGTCAGGAATCTTTTTTGATTCCAGCGGTGGGGGGGGGGGGAAGGGAGGGATGGATGGACAGATAGACAGACAATCTTTATATCAGGTTTATTTTTACTTTACTTAAAATGTTATTCCAATTCTTATCTATTGGAATTGTTTCTAGAGAGTCTGTGAAATTTGTAACTTTCAAAGATTATAAACATCCTTTCAATGCTTGCTTTTCAATAAAAGAACAAGTCATCACATCTCCTAGCTCATATTTTAATATGAGTGGGATAAAAAAAATAATCCTTGCACTGGTGATGTTACCTAGTTGGATAATGAAATGTCTGCAAGCAAACAACCAAGCTCAGAGAGCACCAAGAACTCAGATAGATAGATAGATAGATAGATAGATAGATAGATAGATAGATAGATAGATATTCATCCCCAGAAGTATTTAGAAGTTGGTGTTGCCTTGTCAGTAATCCAGCCACCATTAGCTCTGTAGTATATTATTGCTCATGGCATAACTTGCTCTCAGGAAAATTCAGGGAAGTTAGAGGGGAAATTGAGGACTGATCTGACCTCATTGTGTGATCATCAAGGCACCACGGGATTTTCTCTGCTGTATAATTAGGTTTAGTCTAAATCAAATATTTTTCCCCTTGGGGTATTGATAAGAGAATAGTTCATTCTCCAGGCCCATTTTAAATTGAATTGGGGCAGTTTAGTCTTGCCTGTCTTTGCTTACCTTGTGTCTTTGCTTAGTATGATTCTTGTCACACATGAACACAGTTTGTCCCAGGTTAACAGGACAAGATTTCGGGATGTAAAGTTTGTGAATCCCAGAACTGTATTCATTCTAACTATAATTCACTTTTTAGTCCAGGGTTGCATTTGGGGGTATACTGTGATCCTATTTGCACAATGCTGATATTAAAATGCCAATTACAGAGCAATTTCTCTTTTCTCAGGAAATGATGTGCATAGTACTTCAGTTTGGTGTCAGTTGGAAGGTGCTTTCCATCCATCCCTAACTACAAGGAGAAAAACATTTAATTGGGTAATAACCCAGTTACTGGAGGAACAAAATCAAAATGTTCAAGTCCAGTAGAAGCATGGGGGGTGGGAGTAACACTGTTTGCCAGCATGGAAATAGAAGGAGAAGCAGATCTCTCCTCAGTGTAAAAAATTTGCAAATACGCTGTGCTTATGTCTGTGTTTGAGCAGTTACACTTGAGACTGTAGATAGATGGTTATTGTGCTACATTATGTTAAAGCAAGCTCCTTTTTTACCTTTAGGACAAAATGTTTCATTTCTGGGTCAATACATTCTTCATACCAGGACTGGAAGAAAATTCTGACAAAGTAGAAAATGGAAGTCTTCTTGGAGATCAGGAACTTGATGGAATTTTCAGTACAGAGCGTTCAGATAATGACAAGGAATATTTAATCCTTACACTAACAAAAAATGATTTGGACAAGGCAAACAAGGACAAGGCAAATCGATATTTTTCTCCAAACTTTAGAGTAAGTATTTTCAAAGCAATCAAATAATGGGGACATAAACTGTGTGCAATTTATGTTATACATTGTGGTCTCTGTGATTCACACACATGCCTTATGTGCCTGCATGGAACCATAGTCAAAACTTTCTAGAACTTACAGAATTGTTTTGTGAGAATTCCATCTCCCCCGATAACATGCAGCTAGGCTTGGCTGCATCCGAACCCCTTGTTTTAAACTGCTGCAGCGACAGTACACTTGTCATTGAGCTGGTATTCTTTCTGCTTATTAGTATTATTTATTATTTCCTAATTTTTTCTCAGCTTTTTTGCAGACTTCTTGAGTTGTGCATCAGCACACTCTGTCCTGTTTCCCAAGTTCTAATGTTGTGGGAATTGATTTTTTTCTTGGATGGGCATAAAATGTGCTTTTCTGCCTTGGTGAAATTTGTGCAGTAGATACTGCCAAACATTCACTAAACAGATTTGTCACAATTGTTCTTCTCATTCATGAGCTGCTGTCTAGTATCAAGTGTTAAGGTTGGCAGATTCTGGAGCTATTCTGCCCTGCATCAAAGAATGCCTCCACTGGTGGATAATTTCAGACAATCTTCCTGATGAGCTGCTTTCATTCTTTCCTCCCCACATAGATCCTCCCCAAAAATGTTCTGAACTCTCTGCATCTGCAGTTACCTCTTCCAACTGCAAACATCAAGATGCATTTAAAAACCCCTCAATATTTGAAAGGCATATCAAATCTTTTAAGGCATGTCTGTATAATGTCTATTCATTTTCATGGAAGTCTGATATGTAAACAAACAAGGTCAGATAAATTCAATCCCTATACTGCACTTTATGTTAAAGAAGTATTCCTTATTTTTATATATATATATATATATATATATATATATATATATATATTTGCTAGATGTACAGCGATAGACCAAACAGATATCAAAATTAGCAGAAAACTATATAATAATTGAGAGGAAGAAAGGCACGGAGGCAGCTGGGTTTCAGAGCTCACATACGCATCAAAGACCAAATATGTAAATAAGTCAAGCTCAATGGAGGCCAGTAGAGATTGTCATGACTGGCAAATTCTTATACAGAGATTAATAGAAGAAACAGACAAAGCAGTCAAAAGGTATAATAGTAAATAGAAAAACAGAGTCCCAGACTTAGCTAATCATAGAGCAATCTCACTTTATGGAACGTGGGAAAGCTTGCTAACAAGTGGTTTAATAAACTCAAGCCAGCATGATGTAAGACGTAATTTGGTAACAGCTCTGCCGGTGACTTAAGTGTTTGAGTGCACACACAGGCAGTACTGGTAGGGAATGTTATAACTGACTGGCAACATTGAGGATATCCATCTTCATCGTGGAATCCAGCATTAAATACCTATGAGCAGCAGCATGCTTAATGATCAACCAAGTTTATTGTGCTCTCACTTTTTACAAATCTATAGTGGCAATAATCAAGCTTTGCTACAAGCTTACTGTGCTCCTTTCTAATCTATGTTCACTTCACAAGAATATGTGTCACCAATCTTCTCTAGGGTATGGAACATCCTGCCTCCTGAGGTCCGGTGTGCCCCCTCCCTCATGGCCTTCAGGAAAGGGATCAAATCCTGGCTCTGCCAGAAGGCCTGGGGGCCGGAGGGGGGCCCGCACCTGTGGAGGTGGCTGGTGGGGTGATGGGTTTGTCCCGTTCCCCCCCCCCCCCCCCCCAGCATCTTACAGGTTTTTAGTTTTGGCTAAAAATCATAGGAGGTTTTTAGGGCATTTTTAATATATGTTTTTAATTATTTATAGATTTTATCCATGGTTGGAGGGACTTGTGTTTTTTCTTCCTTTTTTATTGTGAGCTGCCCAGAGTCCCATTGGGGGAGATGGGCGGCATACAAGTCTGATAATAAATAAATAAATAAAATAAATAAAATTTCCACTAGCAGAGTTCTGGTGGTTGGCCATGTAGGACTTTGGGAGGACCATTCTTCCTTTCTTTGCTTTATGACATCCCCTTTTAAATAGCTTGCTACTTACCCATGTATGTGAATCATAAGCCACAGTGAAGAATAACTAGTTGCTTCCCTGTAGCTGCACTTCTTCAAGTGGTCATCTGAGAAATCACACAACCTTCCTTCATTTCTTACTTGGTATTTCAGTGATCTTTCAGATTGGGTTTTAGGAACTGGTAGATTCAAGCTGCATCTGGTTGCATGGGGCAGGGAGGGGGGGAAAGGGGAAACAATTCTGTAAACTCTGGAAGGCTTCAGAATGGACCCATCTGTTGAATTCACAGATGACAGCTCAAAGAAAGGGAAGTAACCAGAAATAAAAGGTCCAAATTAGCCTAGATGTTGTAGTCAGTTTCCTGAATTTTGACTTACTCTAAAAATGAAGGCTTCAGGTTAGTTACTGGTAGGTATGTTGGATATTCAGCAATATCTAAGTTTTAATAATAAACTATGTAAAAAGCAGACATATATTCAAAGAAACGATAAGTTTACTGTTAACTTTTTATACTGAAAACACTAAAACACTTAATTTTTTAATATTAATATACTAATATATCTGTGCTGGAAAATCCATCCTGCTTATTTTGGCATGATCCAGTCTTAGTTGAATTCTGTTCAATAAAGTTTGGAAAAGAAAATCAGTTTTCTTAATTTTATTTTGGAATTCATAAGCACACATATATGAAGAAATGTTATTTTGTTCCCCTGTTTTCTGTAAAAATCCCTGTGAGCTTTTAGACCCACTAATTCAGATACTTGTCAGAATCTAGAGGAGAGAGGTGCATCAGCCTTGCTCTACACACTTAGTAAGGTATCTCCAGATTTGTCTCGGCTAAAACCCAGAACAAGGAAGATGTTTGGAGCTTCAGTTTGCCAGATGCAAGTCCATTTTGGCCAAAACTCTGAGCCAGAAAGTACACAGAAAAGAAATGCACACCTCCAAATTAATAGGAATGCTCAAATCAGTAAAGTGTTTGACATAATTGATGCTGCTTTGTAGCTTTCCATTACTTTTTGTGCAATGCTAGAGTGATCTTTTTAGTTTGCACTTAATTAAATATATATTTGCATTGTAGCAAATATTTCATTAGTGTTTTATGTTATAGCTGGGCCAGACAGTGGCTCTTCTAAGCACATATTCCTATTCTCTTTTTTTCCAGGTGAAGCTATTTTTCACAAAAACAGTAGAAGAGCCATCCAACCCAGAAGCTAGCAGCTCAACTTCAGTAACACCGGATGTTAGTGATAATGAACCTGATCACTATAGGTATTCTGACACCACTGACTCTGATCCAGAGAATGAACCTTTTGATGAAGATCAGCATACGCAGATTACTAAAGTCTGAATATTTTTTTTTTTATTTGGGAAAAAATACCACAAAGAAGAAAACTTGAATAAACTGAATTATGGACCTTTTAAAATGGCAATAGGACATTGTGTCAGAATTATCTGTTGTAGGAACAGTTCTTTACCTGACCAATCTCATTTTGCCCTATTAAGCCTTTGGCTTGACACTTGTCCCATTGAAAAAAGAAAAAGGTTACGTAGCTATGTTATGTATATACCTTTTGGTGTCAAGAGGACATTGGAATTTCAATTAGGAATACACAGAAATGGCACTTTCCCATTTGATTCCAGTTTTATAAAAGTGGAGACAGATCTGATGTGTATACGTAGGAATCTTCCTTTTGTGTTCTGTCACCAACTGAAGTTCCTGTAAAGCTCTTTCTAATACACAGGTTCACATCCTGCCCCTTTCTTTGCACTTTTGTGGCAACAGATAAGTCTACAGTTGGCTCAGAGAAGTTACTGGGTTTTACTACATTCAGATGCATGTACCATGGATAGGAGTGTGGAAGGAGAAGCTGAGAAAGGAATGTTCTGTGCTGGACCCTGGACTGTGTACCATTTCTAGCTTACATGCACCTCTTTCGCATGCTACAATAATAAATCCTGGACATTTGAGGAATTGCCGCTGTCACTGCTTGTTTGTGCATTTTATTTTTTTAAGCATAATGGTGCTAGAAAAGGCAGCTGGAGGGGAACAGGAATGAACCTTCAATGGCATCATAAAAGCTCTATAAATGAAAGGATAAGAAAAAATGTGGTTATACATGAAACAAACTGTAGGTGTTCAGCTTGCACACACAAGGGTTAAAAGTGAGGTGACTGGGTGGGCATACAAGCTCCACCCCAACATCCCTGCACATCTAGCTCATCTGCAGAATGTCACATATACCTGTAGTCACTAAGATCTGTAGGGAGTTATAATGCTGCAAAGAATGTAATTACTGTTCAATGTTTGGAAAGCTTGATAAGGCTGGAGTCCCCATTGCAAGAGTTGCAGGTGTATCTGATTGAACACGGCACCCCCTGCAGATCTTCCTGCTCTAGGCATGGGGATGTTGTGGGTGATGCTTACTTGTGCACCCTCACCCTTGGGATACTTTCAGTGCATATGTTTGCAGTCTGAATGCCTGCAGAGGGCTACAATAATAACAACTTAATCGTACCAATGTGATAGTTATCTAGCAGAAACAGGCTTACAAAATTGTTTTGTGTGTTACAATTGCCATTCCCCGAGCTTTGGATGAAAAACGTTGGAGCAATATTTTTTCTAAAAAAAAAAAACAAAAAATAACAACAACCCCCCCCCCCCTTTTTTTGTCTTTCAAAACATTTGGAATTGCCATTTTGATTTTCTGTGTAAAAACCTGTTTCCTTATTGGTTAACATGTTCATTATTAGTTATCCCACTTGAGTAAACAAATTTGAAATCCATTGTGCCAGCCCATTAGCATTAATAAGATTGTAGTGGCAACTAGTCAAGGCAAAACTCAGGCTGAATACTGGACAAAGGAGCAAGCTTGCTCCTTCAACATTCATTGGTGAATTTTGTTATCTTTCCTAATCCTGTGTGTAGTTCTGTGCGTATAATTTTATACTGATTTTAGTAGAGCTTGCATGTAGCTGCACAGAATCATAGCTTTCATCCATTATGTAAACTTTTTAAAAAGCTAATGTTCAGGCTTCCTAAGTTGATCCAGTTCTACAATATGGAAGATGGAGATTTGATTGGCAAGAGGTGACTTCAGAATTACCTCTGGTTTTTGTCCAGTGAACTGCGTTGAACTTGGCTTTTATTCAACAATTTTGCAAGTGACATTAGCTATCTAAAAAAGTAGTGCTTTAAACTATTTGGATGTTGACAGTGTTCAATGTCTTGTACAGTTCTGCTATTTAGCAAGGAGCGCCAGATTGGAAATTGTTGAATGGCTTTTTGCACTGTTGTTTTTCCTTTGGAGTGTGAAGGTCTGAGTAAGGGTTTTGGATTTTGAATGTGTCAGTGGTTCTGAGAAGCCTTGCTTATGTTTTTATGGTATAGTCATTGGAAAGGAAAATGTCATTTATATATACATATATATGTATGTATGTATAACATATATATTATGCATACTCTCCTATACTTTATTTCAGCTACCATCCCATAGAACATGGCAAGAATTCCTCTGACTGAAAGGTTTGAGTCATAATTCAAACTTTATTTATAGCAGTAGTCATCATTGGCGTGAAAATGCATTCTCCTTTGGTAATTTCTTGAGTTTCTGAACTGTGTGCTTAAATTCTCGGATGTATAGTAGCTTACATGTCTGAAATTACTTGAAGGCATCTTGACAGGAGCTTACTGTTAGGCCCTGTGCCATCCCTCCTCATCTGTAGTCCAACTTCCAATAGTTTGTCACAATAGTTAAAGGGCAGTCGTATAAATTAGCACCAAGGGTTTTTGCTGTGGCATGGTTGTAAACCGAAGGGTCGTTTATATGCAGCATCAATTGCTTTCAGCTTTAAGGGAGGGAAAAAGGAAGAAATAAGTTTAGGGTGCCAGTGTACAGTTCCATGTTTAAATTCTAGCAACGTGCAATATGTTAACGATGCCTGTGGTTGCCACAAAGTGCCTCGTTTACCTTTTTTAAAATACTGTTAAAATGTGTCATGCATGCAGATGGAAGGGGTGGAACTGTGCACTAAACGGAGGCTTTAATTGCAGTGCTTGGGTAGAGCTGCCTCTTTACTCTGCCAGTTCAAAATTCTCAGTTTGTTTTCATATAGAACACACACACACACACACACACACACACACTCTTTACAAAAATCTATTTAAGCAGCCTTATTCTGATTCAGCCTCTTCAGATACTATGTGCTGTGCAACAGTGGCTCTGTGTGTAATGCTATGCACACAACAAGAAAATGACATGTACAGGTTAATGTCTCATATGAATCAGATGTCCGTTTGTTATTGTGTTTAACAGCCCTTTATCTTAGTGTTAAAACTCCACTTAAAACTGATTAAAGTTTCATTCTTGTCACTGTGTTGGGTGTATTAAGTCACTTTTGTGAGATGGGCGGCCATATAAATTGTTTAAATATATAAATAAATAAATAATAAATAAATATATGGAAGTATATTGAATAAAATGCTTATGTTTCTATAAAGTCATGTGATTCATAGTAAGCACATTTTAAAACACCACCAAATTTCAAATTTCTTAAAAAAGCAAATTGGTGGGATTTTGCAAATTTTTTTTATTGGATTTTAAAGGTAACACTTCCCTGTAATGGTTAGAGTATCATGAAATTTTCCATTATGAATGTATGAATGTGACTATAAATAACTTTTTGTGTTCGGGATCTATACATTCTTTATTTCGGGTGCATTAGAATGGGCATAGCACCGTGCTACAGCTGAGGCTTTGCATTAAAGCAGGGACAGGTAACACGGTGCCCTCCATATATATTTTCACTGCAGTGCTCTCAGTTTCTTGCCTTTGGGCTAGCTGCGGCTGATGGGCACTGAAGTCCAAAACATTTGGAGGATGTTGCATGCCTAACTGTACATTAAAAGGTTGCATGTGAAAATATGTTTAAAAGATTCTGGTATTTTCTTCAGTTAAAAGTAGCCATAATCACAAGTTTGAGAAATCTGCCTGAGGTCAAGAAAAGCCAAAGAAGATGGTATACTAAATAGCCAACTACCCCGGTTGGGTTGTAAGGCAGCTCTTTTACTTCCATTCCATACTGGAGCACTTAAACGTTACAGCTTGAATGTACATCAAATGTCTAATAGAAGTCTATTTTCATGGTAAGACATTAGCTTGAATATATTAGATCAGGATGGGTTTAATCCTGCAGCCTTTAAATCTCTTATCACCACTAGAAACAAGCAATTTTAGGGAATGATCTCTTTCCATGCAAGAATCAAATACAGCAGAAGGGTTTGTGATGTTAATATCTCTGGAAACTGCTCCAAAGTCTTTTACCAGATTAAAGTAAATATGCATAGCTTTGCTGGAAACCAGTGTAAGAATTTTGTTTAAAACTACAGTAATTGTTCAGGTTTATTATACGGTTGGCTATCTATTAAATACATACAGACAATTTTAATTGAATGTAGAAATGATCTGAGTTTGTAGCATCATTCTTGAGCGATGTACTCAGTTCTGCACAAAATGTCCTTTTATGCTGTACTTATTTTCAAAGATTAAGTCTCACAACTGTCCTTACCACTCTGGAGCAGCATCAGTGGAAATGCAGGCACAGTTTAAATCTTACAAATTTCATCAGAGATGCTTTGAGTTTCTGCTTGTAACTGCATCTAAGCATTTGCATGTGCTTTAGCATGCTAGTCACCGATATTTGCTTTTACTGTAAAAGACTTACGAATCTGAGAAAGAAATCTTATTGTACATTGGTTGATTTAAAGAAAACATGATAAATTCAACAGATTTGAATTATGAAATACTTTGTGGAAATAGAAGGTGTGTTGCTTGAATACAGTAAGAGTACTATATGATGGAAGTAAAACATGCACAAGAATAAATGGAATATTTAGTGAGTAGTTTATTTGGCACTAGGAGTAAAAGAAAAATGTATTGGCTGTTTCATGTATTTATGGATAAACCTGTTAGGAATGATTGTGGTGATGCTAGCAGTGTGTTGGTTGGGCACATGAACATGCATACACTTCGTATGCAGTCATTGCAGTTTTGTTGTCTCAGAACCTAAATGATTTTCAGTGAATGTTAGGTTGTATGATGCTATAAGGAGCATGGATCTGAAAATCAGCCCTTCAAAGTTCAAGGTAATGTTTGTCAAGGAAAATGGAACGAACAATTGCAAGTTATACATAAATGGCAAAAAAAAAAAAAAAAAACAGAATTGGAGAAGGCAGATGAATTTGTTTACTCTAGTAGAATGCTTGCTTCTTTTTTTTTCCTGCTTTCTAGTCAGACTTAACTCTTGGCAACTACATGGAAAAGTCCATGCAATTTTGGCAGCAATTTCAGAAGTGGCTTGCCATTGCTTTTTTCCTAGGGATGAAAGAGTGATTGGCCCAAAGACACCCAGCTGGCTTCTAGCCTAAGCCAGGACTAGAACTCTTTAAGTTTCCCCACTCTTGCTCCAGTACCTTTACCCCTAGACCCAACTGGCTCTCTTGAATATTTACTAGAGATGAGAAAATGGATGCAGAAATTTTAACACATGCAAATGCTAGTAGAAAGATAGTGGGTACTATGGTTTTTTGTGAGGAATGACTTAGTTGAAAGAAACAAACATGCTGTGTCTAACAGCCTGATTCTGTGCACTTTCTTATATGGAAATGAGAGCTGGGTATATCAATAGAGGCATAGAAATAAATTGGATGTAGTGGGAATAGGATCAAGAATGGATGAGTGCTGAATGAATGTAGATTCTATATAGAGGTGAGCTACCAGTACAAAAGAAGTACATTGAGATGGTTCGGTCATATAGAAAGATTGAATTAGAATCAGATTGTAACACAAATAAATGAAGACAGACTGGGTTAGAGGGAAGACCAAGAAAGTTCTGTTTAGATGGATCTGTTGAGTTCCTCCAAAATATATAAGAAGTTTAAGGAATAACAAGCAGTGGTGCATGGATGTAGAAGGAACAAGGATAGTTTGCATGCGTTAGTAAGTTATGTAGAGGTATATAAATGGGGATACAGTAAATCTATATTTCCTCCCCCCCCCCCTTCTCTCATGACTTAATTTCTTTGGCTTTTTCTTGCTTTTTTCCTTCACTTCCACAATATTGCTTACCTTAAAAGAAAATAGCGTGATGGAGATGATTGATAACTTAAAAAAGAGGGAGTGTGGTAAAATAAGCTTTTACCTAAGATCTTTTCATGTTGGTGTCTTTTTTATTCCTTCCTGCTTGTGTATTAAATCTGCTCCACCAAGAACTTATGCAATTTTAAGCCTTGCATCAGTGAATATAAACCAAGAATTGCTTGCAATTGCAAACCTTCAAGAATTCAATGTTTGGATGAAACTTAAAAAAAAAACAACCAAAAATGCAGGAAGTCAAGGTGATTTAAAAAGATGTATTTTACTGAAATCTTACCATTGCCCACATCAGGCTATACCTGTATACTCTGTCAAGGCTATAGTTGCCAATTGAAACTATTAATGCTTCATTTTACTTGCCATTCAAGATAAGTGAGTGGGCATATGCATGAATGGGAAGGATCTTTCACATCCCTATTTTACTATGATCAGATAACTAAGAATGTTTAGAGCATCCTTACTTTTGACTCTGAATGTTTCCCATTATATTACTTAGAAAATATGCAAATCTTTGTCTTAAATCTAAAATGATCATTGGAAATCAAGTTGGAGCATCATGATTTTTTTTAACTGACATTTGTTTCTGCAGGTAATATTGTTGATAATGTTTTCATTGAAAATGTTTTCTTGAACCACAGTTTTAGTAATTTCTACAATCCTTTCCTCACTCTTGAGTAAATGTAGTTATTTACCAAAGTTGAATGTTCTATCAAAGCTAATTACTGATTTTTTTAAAAAAAATAAGTTTAGTAAATTTTGAAATAGAAACAGTAAAAACTAACAAAAACAAATATTAAAGGAAGAAAATTAGAAAAAGAAAATTAAGAAAAAAAATGACAAAGGTCAAAAGTGCGAAAAAACAAAAAGATAAAGAGTTGACTTCCAACTTTCCTTACAACAGATATAAGTAACAGTATACATCAATCTCTTGCTGTAAGTTTACAACATAATGTTCCTTATTACTAATCATATTCCATATTATTTCTAATCAAATCCATACAACATCATTTCATTTTTTTTCTGTTTCCCGCAGAAAATCCAGAGTTTCCAATTAACATTAAAATTACACATTGTCTTTTCTCAAATCAAATATCAATTTCACCATCTCAGCCAATTCCATTAGCTTCACCATCCATTCTTCCATTGTAGGTAATGTCATATCCTTCCACCTTTGTAGATATAAAAATCTTACTTCTGTTACATATAAGAGCAAAATTCCATAAATTTAATAACAAATGTATTTTAACCTTAGTCAAAAATAAATCCATTTTATAATCCAATTTATCATTTCCTCTTTAAAAAAGCAAATGAAATCTCTCCCTCTTTATACACAGATCCTTAAAAACTTGTCATTCAATCCTCATCACAAAAAAATGCCATTAGTAACTACCAAAAACCTCAACATATATATTAACCATAAACAAATAAGTTCACTTTGTAAACTTTTTGTTTACTTTTAAAAAGCTTAATCTGTAATCCTTTCAAATAATGTCCCACAAGTTGATTCCCCATCATTCTCTCCTTGTCTTCTCCAAGAAATAGGCCCAGTTATTTGTCTTTGTCTCTTCCCAGAAACGGCCTTACCGGTTCAGTGCATTCCTTTTGTAAATCCAAGATAAAAAATATTTCCAAGTCACTCTTCCATTATTTATATGTCCCCTTGATCATTGTGACATCAGTTGGTTTCATTTGTAAATCTGTTCTGGCATCCTTTTCCATATCACTCTTATCCTTTGGCATTTTTAAATCCATTTTCAAATCCACAGCATCTTTGTTCATATCACTGTCATAGTCCAGCATTTTTTTAAACTCAAAATTCACATTCAAATCAGTCTCCTCCATTTCAAAATTAACCATCTTATTTAATCTTTCCTCTATCTTTTTCAAGGGACTTGAATTTAGCTCCTAATTCATCAAACATTGATTGGAATAAACTTAAGTCGTTTCATCTTCTAATGGCTGCTCCAAAAGACCTCTTCTAGCTATCCCCCTCTCCACAAAGCAAGCAACCATACATATTGTAGAAGTGAAAATAAGTAGACTGTTCACGCCTTCTGGTACCTTTCACGCTATAATTGCAGGCATGTGCCAGCAAAAAATACACAGAGGACTCAAATTACTATCTTCTGTTTTGAAAAGCCAGCGAACCAACAAGCTTACCACAGAGAAAAAAAAATTCCCATAGAAAAATCCAATTAATACAGATGGAGTTTCATAAAATTAAATTTTAACAAATCTTCCCCTTTCACTATAAGTAACTTTTATATCTTTTTGTATTCTCTTTATCTTCCAGCTTTTTGCAAATTGTTCAAATTACAATAAAACGAATTCTTTTAAAGTTATAGTCCCAGAAATAATGAAAAAACACCAAGAGAATTACTTATCTGTTGCAAAGAAAGGTCTCTCTCACGTTGAAAAATAGTTATGTTCCAAAGTGATTTAGAAATGGGGTTTGGCCGGCTCTAGTGTCCGTATTTAGGCCGCACCACAGCTGTGAACGAAGATGGATCCCCTGCCTCCCAGCTACTCACTCGCAAACTTACATTTCTGTGTTTACCTTATGAAGAATGGCTGTCCCGGAGATGGAATGGATTGATTTCTTGCTTTCTCCTTAATATGGAGCCAAGTTGGACAGCCGGAGCTTGCTGCCAGCCACCAATCCTGCTGCAGTGCCATCTCTCCTCTTACAGAGATGACTAAGCTGCCATTGTCCCCACCGGAAGTCCGCTAATTACTGATCTTTATTTGAGAAATCACAAAATTTTGATTGGATTCTGTATATATTGTTATTCTGCCCCTATGTCTTCATTCTGAATTTTCCTTGTTATTTTTTTTTAGATTTTTTTTATCCTGCCTTTCTTTTTTTTATAAATAACTCAAGGCGGCGAACATACCTAATACTCCTTCCTCCTATTTTCTCCACAACAACAACTATGTGAGGTGAGTTGGGCTGAGAGAGAGGGACTAGCCCAAAGTCACGCAGCCGGCTTTCATGCCTAAAGTGGGACTAGAACTCAGAGTCTCCTGGTTTCTAGCCTGGTGCCTTAACCACTAGATTAAACTGGCTCATATTACTATTAATATGCTAATAATGTCTTAACATTCTTTGTCTCAGTTTAAAAAGGAAGCTGTCACACTATCTTAGTGCATTGTCTGACAGAAGGTTTGTAGTCAGGCAATTACTGAATTACATCTTAATAGCAATCAGAAGCCAATGTAGCCATGCTAGTTATGGGGCAACAAGTTTAATGCAGGGAACCTGACCAGTTCCCAAACACAGTGGGTTGCTCATGTGAATAATGATGCTCACAGTTATTCGTATCTGCCAGTCATGAATATTCTGCATCATCTGAGGTTAGTAAATTCAATGTTGTGTTTTCATTATTTCAGTTTTCCCATTCTGAGGCGCAGAGATTTTAAGGGCCTGGATCAAATTTAAGAGAGAATTGGGTGTAGGTTCAATGTCCTTAGGCTCTCGCCACCAAGGTGGTGGCCATAAGCACCAATGTATCAACGTACTCCTCCCTTGGGGCTTGCTAAACTCCTTGCTCCATCTTGTGTTGTGATTGACTTTCTTTATAAGTGGAGAAGCCTTTCCCCTTATTACCTGCAACAAGTTTAAATACCAATAAAGCACAACTGGAACAAAACAACAGGAATGTAAAGCACAGATTATATGCCCTGGCTATGTGAATTGTTTAAAAGGCTTGGGTAAACCAAAGTATCTTTACTTGCCACTGAACATGAAAGTAGCATCAGGTAAACTTTTCAAGAGGTTCCTTTATAACTGAGTGTCACTAATGAAAAGTGCCTCCCTTCATTACATAGAAGCACCAGATAAGTATATATTGGAAGAGATTTAATCCGGCCATCTGTTTAGACACCGAAGGGATAAAACCCAATTTATTATGGACCTGGTACAGCTGATAGAGCAGATTAAGGCTATGGCTCAGAGCCATTCTGAACCAAGTGCAATGTGGGGTACAGCACATTGCAGTAAACCTGAAAGGATCATGTCTCCTGTTAACTTTACTGGTCATTAAGAATGGCAGGAAAGGGCCTTTTGAAGATGCCATTGTGGTCAAAAATCCATAATCCTGACATGTAGGATAGGGCCGACTCCTAATTGGTCCCAAACTATAGAATACACTCCCTTAGCACTCATATTTGGCCTCAGCTCTTCTAACGTTTAGGCAATGGGTTTCTTTAAGTGTGCATGAGGAGTGCATTTGTGCCTGACAATTGGAATAATGCTGTTATTGTTCCCTTGTACAAAAGGAAAGGTAACAAGAATGAATGCAAAAACTACATAGGGATTAATATATTCAATGTGCCTAGGAAGCTATCTGGCAGACTTCTGTTTAAAAGGCTATGAGAAGTGAGAATGAGCACAATTTGGAAGTGCAGTATAGTTTTAGTGCTGAGCAAGAGGCATGCAGGTCATTGGGAAATGCATGAATATAAGAAAGCTTATTGTACAGTACCTGATTTAGAAATAATGTACAATGAGTAAGCTTGAACATAGAATGTTTTGCATGCATATGGAATTGAAGGTTAGTAAGAATTGTGAATGCAATAAGAATTGTGTATGATGGGAATAAAACATAAGTATAACTGGAAAGTTTAATGAATGGTTCACATTGAGCAGGGAGTAAGACGACTACAGGGAGTCCCCAGTTTAAGAATGAGTTCCATTCCCAAGGTCTGTCCTTAAGTCAAATTTGTATGTAAGCCGGAACAGTATGATTGTATAATACTGTGTAAGTAGCATTGTGTAGTTAACTCAAACCATTGTGTATTCAATTTGAATTTTGCTACAATAGGCTCCATTCTTAACTATGGATTGTCTTAACCCTGTATGTGTAATCCCCCCCGTGATTTAATCTATGGATAAGTCTATAAGAAATGTTCCTGATTAAGTTAGAAGTGGGCAAATCACAGGCATCAAAGCGTATATCCTTTTGTATGCAGACGATGCCATGTTGTTGTAGGCTAAGAAAAATGACTTGCAGCGAATGTTAGGCTATATGATATAGTGAAAAACATGAATCTGAAAATTAGTGTAAGAAAGACCAAGACAGTTAAGTTTCATAAGGAAAATGGAATAAAGTGATACATAAATGGCAAAAAACCCTAGTAGTTCAACAAGTAAATGAATTTATGTACTTTGGTAGAATGCTTACTAAAGATGGTATAATAGGTGGAGGAATTTTATGATGTGCAAATGCTGGTTGAAAGATTATAGGTAAAATATGGTCTGCTGCGAGGAGTGAAGTCTGTTGGAAGAAGCCAAAATGGCTGTGGGTAAGGATGTCTGCAAGCTATAGTAAAAAGAGTCAAGATGATGCCTACAATGTTGCAATCAAAGCTCCACCAGTTTTTTATGCGTGACACATTAAAAATGGACTGAGTTTCAATCACACTGTTGTGGCCACCATCTGGACTTTTTTTTACCATACTCTGGGGACCTCTGGTTATATGGAAATGAGAAACACAAAAGTAAGCTGGATGCAATGGGTATGGGTTATTTAAATTTTTGTAATAAAACAAGGAGAGAGACGCTCAAGAATGAATGGGGGATGAACGGATGTGGATTGAAAGAAAAGTGAATGACTGGTAGGAATGTATGTTGTGGTCGTTTGGTAACAGAGAGAATGACCGGGGATGAAATCACAAAGCAAATACGAAAGAGGAGTGAATGAGTCAAGCGGAAGGGAAGATTGAAAAAAATCATGGATTTGGTTGATGCAGTCCTCAGAAAGAGAGAGGTGAGATCTTTTAAAGAAAAAGCAATGAATGAAGGTGTACAGATGTGGAAGCAAGAATGGTTTCCAAGGATAGAAAGGGCTAGAGTGAATGGTATTGGTATAAACTAGGTTTAGCTGTATTTCTTTTTTCTTACAACTTTATTTCGTTTACTGTTTCTTATACCATTGCTGCGTGTCTGCATTGCTTATTGTGTGCTTGTGTGTGTATCTTTTGCCAGGTTTTACATATTCTATCAATAGTTTTAATCTCTCCCCCCTCCCCATATATAGTCTATTTTCATTTTTACATTTTGTTAGCTTCCTGGCGTTCTAGCTAGAGTGGTTAATAACCAAATAAAAATGAATAGTCCTCCATCACTAAACATTAAGAGTTCAGTACTGGGAATGAGTAACTACAGATGTTACTGACATATATGCTCACCCAGATGATCTTTTGATAAACTTTGGATTCCGTTAATTTCACACTATGAGACAATGTTTTTCAGAGGTTGGAAGTTGTTTTCATAGAAAAATCCCATATAAGTATCTAGGTTATTTTTTATTATTATTATACATTTGAAAACAAAAAGAAAAAAATAAGAAATAAAACATCTAGTTCAATTTGCAGTTTTAAATTTTTAAGTAGGTCTCCCTCATTGGGACTTCTGCTAAAAAAAAAAAATTGTTCAAATATAGAAAGAAAAAGGAATGCTTCAATTCAATATGTAATCGACAGAGAAGATACGTGCATCTAACTTTGTAGTAATCAAATTTTTGCAGTTGAAAAAAACAGGCAATTTTATTTTAGTTTCAAAACCATTTGTAAATTGAAAAGCACATGCATAAAAGCCAGTAAGTCTCCCAAAACAAAATTAAGAGATTAAAAATCTTTTATCCATTTGGGAGTTACTATCCATCATGTCATCACATTACATGAACCAATTCATATTTGAATACATCGCCAACAATTAGTAGAACCCGTTAATTTGTTCCTGATATAAATATCTTTGGATATTTAATTAATCACAGGATCTACCATAATCTTTAGGCATTTTTTTTGTCAGTCTGCAGGAATGGATTTTGGGACATTCCTATCAATTAAGGAAACTAATTCAAGGAAAAAGGCTTCATTAGACTTCGAGGAAACATGATGTTCTGTAGTAAAGATGCCAATTATTAAGTAATGTAGTATAGAGTCTCTTACATCTCACTATAGCTTTTATCAAAAGATTTGATATATCAACATAGATTTAGAAAAATTCATTATCAAACCTAGAAGTTTGTAACTTAGATTTGCCATCTGTTTTGCACATCTTTGCTAACTGGCACCTTCTAGCTTGATTAATGATTATTCTTACCGTGAAATTGTGAAAATTACGATCAGATTATATTTGGGCCTAAGCTTGTTATCCAGCTTTTAATACTTTGCTCTAACTTTTCATGGTAATACATTTGTGTCATACTTTTAGCATCAAGCCTTCACTGTTTGGTAACTTGGACCACTTCATATGTACAACTCTTTTCAATACAAATCCTTGGATTTTAAGTGGAGACTAATATGTGCTTGCTTTCAAAGAGATACCACCTCCACTTGGTGATACTGGGGTGCATTTGCAAAATCAGAGAATAGAGACAAGTAAAAAGACTTGCTCCAAGTTTGACTTCACCTTGTAGCCATACTTTTTTAAGAACTTCACTGCAAATCTGCTTTAAGTTAATTAAAGTTAAGTTAGTTAAAGCTAGTTTAAGTTAGCTTGCTTTAAGTTAGTTACATTTCAAAGTGGGTTTCTTTTGTTCCAGTTGAGGAGATAGTTGTGAGAAACTGAAAGTAATTTCATAAGGAATTTAAGGGAATTTTTATGGCTCCTTCCTGAATAAGGATAGTGCTTTGTTCAAGTTGCAGAAACAATTATGTCAATCACTGTGCTCCCTACAAAACATAAAAGGAATCTCCCTCTAGCTGAGTGTTCTTTTTTTTTTTTTTTTGTCTGCGCTCAGTCATTACTGACCTTGCAGTGACTGCCTGGATGAATCCTTGCAGTTTTCAAGGCAATTGTTTTTCGGAAGTGGTTTGCCAGAGCCTCCTTCCTAGAGCAGAGCCCAGCTGGCGAGCGCAGGAGGCGGGGTTTCCGTTGCAATAGGTATGTGTTTAAAGTAGCATTTTAAAAAATATTTCAGTTGCATTTCAACAGTGGTGTGTAATGACATATAGCAATAAATGTACACATACTACCAATCTATAAAGTAACAGCCAGCCACTAATGAGGAGTGTAAACGCTATCAATAAAAATCATGAGTTAACCCATCATCTGAATGTTGGTGTAAAGGAATTTAGAGTTGACCTTGAGGAAGGTGTGAGCAAGCCATTAAGAAGGGACTTTGAGAAGAGGTTGCACAGTCTAGACATAGAAAAAAGTGTGACAAAGAAACTCAAGATAAGCCCAGCTTGATTTTGTTTGGTATAAAATGGGGTAGAGAGAAACCTGGACAGGCTTTCAACATTCTGCTACAGGTAGTCCTTGACTTACGACCATTTGTTCAGTGACTGAAGTTATGACAGTGCTGAACGAATGGTGGTTACGATCAGTCCTCAGGGTTCCAGCCGTAACAGCACCCCCGTGGTCATGTAATCCCGATCTGGGTGCTTGCCAACCAACTTGCACTTACAACCAGTTGCAGTGCCCCATGATCACGTGATCACCATTTGTGACCTTCCCTGCCAACTTCCCCAGAAAGTCAATTTCTGGGGAAATTAACTTTGGAAGCTGGCAGGGAAAGAAATTGGCTTTGGAAGGAAATTGACTTTGGAAGCCGGCAGGGAAGGTTGCAAGTCACTGGGGTAATCTCCCCCACCTGTGCACCCTCCTCCAGCCCCTCTGCACTCACGCCGCACTGGCCACTCACCCCCACACACCCTCCCCAAGCTTCACTGGACATCCCACACACCCTCCCCGAGCCTTACCACACCTCCCCTGCCACCTGCAAACCCCCACGCACTGTCTCTGAGCCTCACCTTGCCTCCCTTGCACCCTTGCACAGCCCCACCCACCCTCTCGAAGCCTTGCTGTGCCTCTCCAACATCCCCATGCACCACGCCACTCCCTCACCTGGCAGCAACCACCCCAAACCTTGCTGTGCTTATGCTGTGCCACTCCAGCCACCCGTGTACCCCCTCATGCCCTCCCTCACCCAGCAGCAGCCACTTGCCTGCCTGCCAGCCTGCTTGCAAGCCACCTGGGATGTGCAACTTCTTGCCGACTTCCCCACTGACTTTGGTTGTGGAAAGCTGACAGGAAATTGCAAGGAGGTCCTTGCCTAACAACCACTGCGATTCAGTTAACAGCAGCAATTGGGACTACAGGGATTGTTGTTGCTAAGTGATGCAGTCACACTTTACGACTGCATCCTTTTAGCAACAGAAATTCTGGTCCCAATTGCCGTCATAACTTGAGGACTACCTGTACTATACCCTAGAGCAATAAAGTAACATTCCTGGAATCCTTGTGAGGTCTGTTTCTTGACCTAGCCTTCCTTGAAGGGCTGACAGATGGTAATATAAATCTATATGAAGAAATTATTCCAGAGAAGGCATATTACTAGTTAAAAGGCCTCTTTCCCAGTAACTACCTACTTGGTCTTCAGAAGTAGGGCCGAGTAGAGAAGGACTTAAGCAGTATGAATTACTCCCAAAGGACTGGCATTGGCAATGACTACACCTAGAAATCACCCACAATGTGGGACTGAGTGGACTGTAACTCCTGATATTACTGAGTTGTATTGGGGGAGGGGGGTGAGTTTTAATTTGGTACATTTGTACATTTGAGATACCAAATCTTGAGTCTGCTTGATATAGATGTGTAGCCTTGATGTCTATCCATTAGGTGGACCAGATCAGGAAATCCACTCCCCAGAAGGCTAAAACTACTTCTATTGAGATTGGCTATAACAACAGAACCTTGCAAGTCTGATTGTGCTGTATCTCCTCCTCTCTATACTTCAGTGAATTAGGGAGGTATCTGCCTGAGCCTCAACCCAGAGTTCTCACCTCAAGGCACAAATGACCAGGCATAAACCCTACTTCAGATACATTATGTGTAGACCCAGCTCTCTGGAGAAGGCTCTAATGCTGGGAAAGATGGAAGGAAAGAGAAGAAGAGGACCAGCAGCCAGGTGGATGGACTCAGTTACAGTGGCGATGAGTGCACTGTTGGAAGACGTGAAAGACCAGGCAGGTTAGGGGCAGATTGTCATGGAGAAAATCTATGTGGTTGCTAAAGAGTTGACATGAGCATGAAATTGAGCAAACTCAGGGAGGCAGTGAAAGATAGGAAGGCCTGGCGCGATATGGTTCATGGGGTCACGAAGAGTCGGACACGACTTAACGACTGAACAACAACAAAGAGTTGACAATAACTTGATGGCACCTAATCAAATCAATCTGCCTGAGCTGCTTCTGAATGTTATCTTGTTCTGGATTTTAAAAAATGCTTCAGCCTCTTTTGCCTAGGCAATGGTTCCTGCATATCTCTGTCAAGGACATCTTCCTTACTCTCTACATCTGATTGTTCATCATCTTGCATCAGTGGATTATTCCCAAAGTTGCCCTTACAAATGGCTTGCTGTGTGGAATGCAGAGGACAAACCCGCACCCGTCTTGTGTGAGCTTCCCCCAATCAAGCATCTTCCAGAAGAGTTGTGCTTCCAGCTTCAGAATTGTTAGCCAGCACTCTAATGCAGCTGGAGACCCTGCTATGGAAAGATGGTCTTACATCATAAAGTTTTCCATTTACATTAAACATTGAATTTAATCACCCAGAATTGTTGGGAGTTGAGTGACACACAGATTTAATAAATAAAATGTATGAATGTCAATGAAATTCAGCTACAGTCTGAGACTGGTATACCAATTAATGCAGGGATCAAGGCATTGTGAAATTTAGCTGGATATCGTTAAATCTGATTCATCTGGGCTGATTGAATTTTAAAGGCTAAAATGTTTGGGGGAATTTTCTGTTCCATTTAGGCTGAAATCCTAAATACCCTTACCTGGAAAATGAACTGAAATGGCGTTATATTGAAATAGACATATGCAGACTTGCATTGATATGTGTTTTATCACTTGGATTACTAATCATGTAGAGAGAAGAAAATTAATTATTTGACAAGGTTAGATGTTGATAGGTTTCTTTATTTAAGCATGATTCCTTCCACTTTTTATAATTTTAATGAAAAAGCTATTAGAGATGGAAGTTAAGATAGTTGCCTATCTAGAAAATGTTGTATAAATCTATCTATCAGCTTTCTAATTAAGAAGTTGGAATTCATGGTAGCACTTATGGACCGGTAGGACGTAGTTGCTTGGGTGTGTGACCCATGCACTGAACATTAGCTCCATGCAGTCTGCTAACCTCTCCCGCATAGTCCCATCCATCTCATTGGTCTCCTTATCCTGGCTGACAACGAACATTTTCCTGTTCAATGTCAGGGACAGAGATTGCATGGAGGACAACAGCTGTTTTTCCTTCATTAAACTTAAGAAAATGATAGCAAAATAAAAGCCTTTACTACAGAAGAATTCCACTACCATCAGACGCAATGCCTATAATTTGCGAGATAGCAACAGATATGGGGCAAAAAAGAAAAGGAAGTTACATGAAATACAGAGTCATAAATTAAGTCAAGAAAATGTGGCTACATATATAGTCAAAGAGCACAGAACAACAATCTACTGCTGCAACCCTTTGGATGTTCTACAATTCATCCCATATGTAAAGCATTCATAACTCTTGGTATGCTGATAGATTCCATATACTGACAAGCAACAAACTCTACAACATTAGGTTGGCAGCCTGTGAATTTCAGTTCCAAACTGGACAATTGTAAAACAGGCCCAGAGCATATGAATTAATGTTCCAGCTCCTAAATTCTTCTTTCCACCAAACATAATTCTCTCTGAGTATTGATTTGTTGGAGGAACTTTTCTTATGATAAGATGACTTATTTTTTCTTGACCCCCCCCCCCCCCCCCGCAATATCTCTGTGGACCTAACTGGCTGGACTCACAAAACACCCTATAACCATGCTAACAGGCTACAACTATATAACATGTAGTGCTGAAACAAACCATATTCTGGCTTGACAGCCCAGTTCATGGGACATACTGAGACAATGTCTGAGTTCTTACAACATGCTAACACTCTGCTTATTTACTCCATTTTAATCCAGACTAATCTCTTGTGCAGACAGAGCCAGTGGTACATATAAATCAGCATAGTTTAATATTGATGAAGGAGCCATTGGGTTGGTTTCTACTCCTGTCCATTCTCCATGGCTTCCTGTAGTTCCCCAGGACAAATTAACAACACTTTCATTCAGTATGAACTACCATATCCGTACTTGCAGATAAACTGAGAATTATGAGTGCCAAAATACACCCCCAAAATTGGGTTCAGCTTATCCATGGAGGGCTTATCTGCAAGTACATACAATAATACTTTAAAAAAAAAAATCCATAGATCCTATATATTCTTGTGGATAATCCCATCCAGGGATACGCAGACTCTTGAATTTTTAACCAAAATACCATGAAAATGTGCCACCCGCAGATAAGCCAATTATGGAAATTAAAACAAAAATTTCAAGGGTCAATTTATCCACAGGTGATGCATTTTTCACGGTATTTTGGTTAAAAATTGAAGGGTCATATTATTGTGGATGGGCTAATATGCAAGTATATATGGTAAATTACAATTCAAAAGATAATTTTTTGAGGATTTATTTCTTTAAAATAGCTATCTGCTGCTTCTCATTTATATAAACCCCAAAGTGGCATGTCATTGTAATATAAAAATAAAATTGTAACTACAAATATGTAGAATACCACACTTTTGGACTCTAGCAGACCAAAGAAAGTGAGCAGTTTCATAGAAAAGGTGCCCCCAAAGCTAAGGCCAGCCTCTGCAAGCTATGATGCCCAGTCTTCCCTGAAGACTGGAGATGTCAGGACAGATATGAATAAAAGCAACCTTAGAGAAATTTCCTAGAGAATATTTAGCAAGCAGCAGATGCCTTCCTCCAATAGCACAACCAACAAAGATAATTTTGGAAGGTGTTAAAAAAAAAAAACTTTGCCCCATTTTTCATGATGTTTTAGGAAGTATGGAAAATGGTGATGACGGTGAACTGACCCAGCTCATTCTAGGGTCCCAACCAACTGGCTGATGATGCTTTCTGACTGTGTTTGTTTCTAAGGTTTCCAGAAATGTCCTTTTTGTTAGCCGTATTCAAGTATTCTCTTGCTCATACAATTCAAGATAGTGTGAAAGGGGGATGGGGGTTGTTGACAAGGCCTCCCCTCTTGCCAAAAGATCCCCATTCCTTTATTTGTACCTCTCCCCAAATTAAAGGGTGAACAACTTATGTTGGGGGGAGCTCTTCCCTATTCATGGAGCACACTTGTGTTCTGTGATTCAGTGCCCAGTGTTTATTTCTTTTTGCTTGGAAGAGATTTCTCCATTTTTTTCAGTGCTGCGTGAACTTCCTTGTCTAGCAAAGGAATTCAAGTATGGCAAACTTTCCATAAATGTTTAGATTTTGTTTGGCTTCTTTAAGCTGAGAGCAGTAATTTGAGAAGGAGGCCAAGCAAAGTATGTGGATCTTCCAGAGAAGTTATTAGAGTTACAAACTGTAAATTAGGTTTAATGCTGGATCAGTGGGGTTGGGGGTGGGAGCGCAAGCAAACATTGCCTGAAATGAAAGCCAGCAAGTAGGTTTTTCTTTGAGGCAGATTTGGATATGTGGGAAAATGCCTTTTTGACCAGGAAAGATGAAAACAAATGAATAAACAAAACAAATGCCTCAAAACCAAATAGGACACAGTAGATCAAAGGCTCAGTCATTTAAGAATGCAAATCAACCCATAATGGAGACAACTAACTGATGGCTTGACATTTATCCACCTGGAGTTTTTGCCATTAATTCAGTAATTGGAATATAAATGGGTTTTACTAAGGTTTTGCTTTTTGTTTTAATCTTGTATCATTAAAATGCTGAAAGAAATACTGTACTCCAAGAATATACAAAGTTCACCCACCCACCCCATTATAATAATCATGTTGGCTTGAAAAAACTTGGCCACTCTTTTTTTTTTTTAATTAAATAAATCAAGGCAAACATGAAAAAGAAGGAAAAACCAAAATACCATGAAAATGTGCCACCCACAGATAAAGTTTTGCAGATAGACCTCATGAAATATGCCCAATTATGCTTCACAGATTCTGTTCTGGCCATGATGGCTACCTTAACTTTTAGGATGACACAGAGCAGTGTTTTTCAAACTTGGCAACTTTAAGATACATGGACTTCAACTTGCAGAATCCCCCAGCCAGCATTAAACCTAATTTCATTGTCAAGGTTGAGAAACTCTGGGGTATGTGCTTTCCCCCTGATAATCCTGTGCCTCATATCTGTGTGGCACCTAACTAGGTGTATATGTGTGTTTTAGTTCATGCCAGGGAAAGAGGCAGCTCTCCAAATCTTTCTATACCTCAGCTAGCAAATTTGACACCAAGAGAGGTTTTCCTGGCTCAAGGAAGCAGCCAATGGGTCATGTAATAGGTCTTACATTGGGCAGTGGGGATATGCTATAGTGGCCATTCAAGTTCCTGTTTCTCCTGAACAAAGGTTCTCCTCAGGCCTTAGGTTATTCATGAATGAGGCCTCCTGACGTATCGCTTGTGCCAGGGCATGAGGCAGCCTTTCTTGAAATACAGTCCTGAAGTAGTTAATCCTGCTTCACTTTGCAAAGTAGCCCTGCATTTTAGTTCACCTTTGATAGCAAATTATTGGAAATTCAGCAGTACACACCAGCAATCTGTCACACCAAGGGATCCAGAAAAGTAGACAACCAGGCAAGGTAGATTTTTTTAAGCAGGTTCTCCCCAGCTCTCACCTGACCAAACAGCCTTTCTATTTCATTACAGGTGGTTATGGTAAGAACTACAACTCTAGCAACCAGTGCTAGAGCCTGAGTCGTTTCTTTTTCTCTTCCCTCCTCCTCCCTTTTTCTTTCTGTGTCATAATGTACGAGTCTGAAGAAAAGAATTGTAATGTAATGCTGATGAGCCATCCTGGGACTCTTTTTGTCTAAAGAGCAAGGGGGCAAACCTTTCAAGTAAATAAGCAATTAAAAGGCTGCAATAGTATGAACAAATACTCAATTATCCTATTCGCCCGGAAGAGTTCATCAGCAGTTCTTAATGGCAGAACAGCTTTGAAATGTACTCTTTTTCCTCTGTCTCTTGAAAGGACAGTGGTGATACAGCCGTTATGTAAAATGCCTTAAAACAACAATTTTCTCTGCTTTCGTCCCACCCTGGTACACACCGTTCTTTATTTCATTGTTTTAATGGGCTAGAGTAATGTTATTATTGCATTTTAAATTTTCCCCTGAGTAATGACTTATGCTGGGGTGAGGCCTTGTGGATTGTAGGAATACAATTTGTTGGGATTGCATAATTAGTTATTTAACACTTTATGTGTTCAAAGCACTCCTCAGTAATATGAAAGTTTACTTCCATGATGCAGGTTGATGGCTGAGCACTCATGTCTTGCTGAATGTTGCTATATGGGAAAAATCATGGTTCTTTCTTATTTTGATTTACTAGATGTTTTCCACCATTAGTCTATGTGATTTTTCTCCCTCTCCAGATTTATCCTCCTGACAATCCTGTAACCCCCATCTGTGCAATACTTAACTAGGCACATGTGTGGATTTTAGCCCATGCCTTTTATACTTCAGCTATAAGTAGCCCCAGCCACCATGGGCAACAGTGAGGGATGCTGGGACTTGTAGTTTAGTATCATCTGGAGTGTCACCTACTCACCATTTCTGCCTTAGCCTGGGCCAAAGGTGCTCCCAAAGGGACATCAAATGAACAAGCAGCCAGACTTTTCTCTTTAAAGGTTTGCTTGTTTGTGCCTTCGAGTCAGTTTTGGACTCCTGCCAACTGCCTGGACTAGTCTCTGCAGTTTTCCTGGCGAGGTTTTTTGGAAGTGGTTTGCCCTGGCCTCCTCCTTTCTAGGGCTGAGAGAGAGAGACTGGCCCAAGGTCACCCAGCTGGCTTTGTGCCTAAGGCAGGACTAGAACACATGGTCTCCCGGTTGCTAGCCTGGATCACTACACCAAACTGGCTCTCTCTTTAAAGGTATGGTCACTTATAAAGAAATAAACCATCAACTGTGTGTGAGAGAGAGGGATGTATGCATCTGTCTTCTTTCTTGTGAGGGCTGACAAAAAGTCTTTATTTTTAGACAAAGTTGTCTTTTGAAGCTGCCTTGGTGCCAGAAGGTTACTTTCCTTTTATTGTTATGTATTCCAAGGGATATATTGGGCCGCATTTTTGATGTTGACCCAAATTGTGAAGTTGGAAAGGACCACTGTGGTCATCAAATCCCACTCTCTGCTTAGTGAGGGAATCCAAATTAAAGTATTTCCCACAGATGTTTACCCTGCCTCTGTTGGAGACATCCAGTAAGGAGGACCTTACCACCCATTACCATCACCATTTTTTAAAAATATTGAATAATATGCAAATCTTAGCCAGAATGAAGCTACTGTTGACTGGGAGTGATGCATGCAATAAATCTTTCTAATTCCTTCTACTAAGATCAGCACTGTGCCTCACCATTCTGACATTCGGAGTTGCTGAGTCTACCATCAAGATGTCAAAATTGGTCCCAGAGACTCTTAATATCATGTCTTGGGGGAGCATTTCATTTCTCACTTGAATGGCTTTGATTTGGAACGAAGGTAGCTAATAAACGGGGATAAATATTATGAGAGGTAATTAGAGTAATCCTTTATATGAAATATTCACATTATGAGGGGGGTTCTGATATCAAGTGCAGAGTTGCACATTGCAAGATTTGGTGAGGAACTTGGGGTACATCAGATTACAGCTGCCAGCCAGCCAATGGAGAGCCCTAAATCCTCCATTTCTGCTCAAAGCTCCCCTTATCATTAAATTGATTGTGGGAGGAACAGGAGTTCAGGAAAAACTGGTAAGTTGGCATTTGCTCATTGGGGTAGGATGGGTGATAGTAAGTACACTGGGGAAGGCACTTGACTATGAGCAAAAGAGGCAGATATTTAAATCTTACTTGGTGTTACCAACTCTGCATAATTCCATTCTAAGTTCTCTTAAGGTGATGAATGTTGAAATCTTCCTTAAATATAAATAAGTTACAACAGTGTTTTTCAAATGTGGCAACTTTAAGGTGTGTGGACTTCAACTTCCAGCTCCATGTGGCTGGGGAATTCTGGGAGTTGAAGTCTGCACACCTTAAAGTTGCCATGTTTGAAAAACATTGAATTACAACCTTCTCTGCAGGTAAAATAATTGTCATGGAGGCTATTTGTCCTTAGAGCATGTGCCCTTTTAAGAAACCAGTTCCAGTGAGGAATCTTTTTTTGCTCTCACAAAGGCCATGAGAGAAACTGTTTTTACAGATCAGATGTATCCTGGCAATGAGACCCTCATAACTGCGAATGCAGAACAACTTGTAGTCCTTCAGTCATGTGTGGCTTTCAGACTAATTTCATAAGTCCCCTGCAAGCAATGATTCTAGATGCTTGGCAGTGGCTCACTGTACAATGTGTAAACAAGTGTAAAGTGGCACTAAACATCCAAAGTTCAGTAATATTTAATACATAGATAGCAGTGATGACCCGAAAGATGATCCTAGAGTCACAGTGAACAGCTAAAAGAGGAGGAGGAGGAATAATTGTGTTGTGTGTACTGGAGGGAGGCATTGCTTCTGACTGGTGGATATAGAGCAGTGTTTTTCAAGCTTGGCAACTTTGAGATGTGTGGACTTCAACTCCCAGAATTCCCCAGGCAGCATGCTGGCTGGGGAATTCTGGGAGTTGAAGTCCACACATCTTAAAGTTGCCAAGCTTGAAAAACACCAATATGGAGGAGGTCTATTCTGTTCAAGTCCTGCTAGTTAGCAGGGCAATGGTAGCACCAGAGGTGTTTGCAACCCAGCCTTTGCTGACAGGGCAAGCCGATCTGATTGTACTCACCTCAAAGCACTCTATAACGCAGCCATCCATGTCTCTTCTTAGGAGAAGGAGAAGAAAGCAGGCTTCTCTTCAAATAGTTCCTGGCCTGGAGCCCACCTAACTTTTGCAATGAATTTGAGCAACATCTGCTTTGCCCATTAAAATGATTTTTCCTGTCACTGGCCTCGAGCCTGGATCTTTGCTGCAACTCATTAACAGCAGTTTTCTTTGCAAGCCTAAGAGTTCACTCAACTCCAGCTCGAATAGTAGCCCCCAGCCCCTGCATTGTATCCTTGTGCATAGAGGTTCTGTGCGTAAGCCAGCCTGGCTCTGCATGTTGGTGCTCCTTGGACAGGAGAAAAGCAACCACTGGGGCTCTGGGATCTGGCTTTTGGCAAAGGGGTCAAGGATTCAGCAGCAGCAGCAGCAGCAGCAGGACAAGTAAGACACAAGCTTCTTTCTTTGTGGCACAGCTGCCATTATTTAGTAGCCCATGAGACTGGCAGTTGTGGTGTGATGCAAAGTTGAGGCTCCACTGGCCATCTGAACAGGGGTTCTTGGGTGACCAAATTTTAATTCTAGGTTGGGGAAATGGAGAAGTTTTGTGGCCTGCCTTGTCACCATTGGCTTAGCTTCTCTGATGTCACAGAATAGACTAAATAGTTCAAGATATGGCTGATGTGTGCAGAGGTAGAAGGAGTGAAATTGTACCATCAAGTGCACAAGGCTGGGCTATTGATACTTAATATAAATGACTTTTTATCCAGGTTCAGTATCAGCAATCCTGAGAACAAGTTGCAAGTGGCATAATGCAATAGAAAACAATAGAAGAAACCAGTGGATTCAGTTTAATTGCATTATATTTGTTGAACAAAATGAATTTCAGTTGCTTTCTTCAACCTATGTGCTCTAGTTAAGATTTGTCAGATGCATTTTACAACCAGTGTACTAAAGATTCCGGGCTGCTCACAAAGGCTTTTCAAAAGCCTGTAATAGGATGTAAGAAGGCCTGAATGATGGAAGCTATGGGATTTATAAGCTAGTTGACCATTGAATAAACTCTTAAAGGGCTTAGGCCTGCTAGATCCAATGCACTGAGATGATGCTGAAAGCAGTATGAAATCAGAGGTTCCCCCACCCTGCAGAAGCTAGAACAGGCCATGAGCTTTTGAATAATACCTTGTCGACGCAAATCATCTGAATGCTTCTGGAGCCCTGTAGCACAGATATTGCACATAAAGAGGTGATTGTGCTTATAAGTGCTGAAAATAAAACTGGTGGCAGGCATAGGCAACTACAAGGCTGAACAATTTGTGGCCTTTTACATACTGCTTATCAGCAACTAGTAATCAGGAAAACTAGTAATCAGGAAAATGTGGAGAACCTCAAATTGCCCAACCTCTGCTTTAGCTCTGCCATTAAGGAGGCATATCAAATTAACTTAGGTATGAAATGTTTGGGCCAGAATTGTATTAAATGTGCCTGAGCTTGTAATGTTTGGGCCAGAATTGTATTAAATGTGCCTGAGTTGCAGCACTCATTCTTGCTCTTCTCCCTCTAGTTGCAGGGATGAAAACAAGTTTGAGCAGAGGATTCTCAAAAAGTATCATGTCACTCAATGCTTCATTTAAATTCATCCTTAATTGCTGTGATAAAAGTTGAACTGCTACCATTCATTTCTATTAGCAAGCAATAAATAAATAAATATGCATGCTATATTTGGAGATGCAAAGAGGATATAGCCAGTCTATTACTCTTTACATGAGGGAAGTTACCTCTAGGATTTTATAAAGGAATGCATAGGCACTTGGAGATGCAGTGTATCATCACACAATCTTTACAAATTGGTTATTTTTCCACAGTATGCTCGACCTGGTTACTCAAATAACTGATGTGATTTTGCATACTGTATTGAACCCTAATCTAACCAAATGAGCTGAGTTGAATGCTGAGTCATAAAACTAATCAAGGTTAACACTAAGCTGCATGTTATAACACTAAGCTGTTATGTGAATGCATATGCTAGGTCTTTGAGATTGGATTGTGTTGTGTGAAGGCCATATGCATCTCCCCTACTTAATGATTAGTAATGCATTACCTGCCAATAATTTCCAGATAACTTCCACCATACAAATAGACCACATGAGCTACAACAAAGGAGGAAGAATTACTGCTGGCAATGAAAAAGTTTACTTTTATGCTAACAGTGATAACATGTCTACCATTAAGGCAACAAATCTACTCTTCACTCCCTTTCCTGGACTGATCATGATATTGGTATTGCCACTGAGTCCTAACCAGGTCCTGGCACATGCCAGGATCCCACATGCTTCTGTCTTGAATCTGGTGATGTCAGCCCAACATGGTAGACCAGACTAAGAAACCAGTGCCATATAGGTCAGGACTACTTTTATTGTAACAGAATCTGAATGCATTTCCCTCCCGCTCCCGATATCTTCAAGTGAACTAGAACTTCTCTGAGAGATTTTCTCACATTATTTTCTTGGCCCAGGCTCAAGCCTCTCTTATCTGACCATTGTCTTGGTAGCAGCTCTTCCTCCTGTCCGTCAAGGCCATTCCCTATGTTCTCTACCTTTAAATGGTTTGGAGTCTGAGAAGGCTTTGAGAAAAGCAGGGTTTGTTTTCCTTCCTCTTTTGAGATATCTTTCTTCCCCTACAGGCACCCTGTCTGCAATGGCAGATGGAGTGGTAGACTGGGTTGGATGAATCTGCCCATTTCAGTTTTTCATTTGTCCATGTTTTCTAATGTTTTATTTCTTCCATTTCTGTATTATTTTCAGAAAGTTGCTTTTAAATCCTTCCAAGGCAAGAAAGTCATGAATGGTATTGGTGTAAACTAGACTATGTCTCCTTTTCTTTTCCCTTAGCTCATGCCTTTGATTTCTCTTGCTTACTATTTTTTTTATTCCCTTTCTGCCTTTTGCAGTGTTTCTCACCCCAGAAAAGTGTGATGGGTTTGTCTGGACTGTTTTTTAAAATGTATATGCAAACTCACATGCTGTTTTGTGCACATTGCTTATTACTTGCAGTTCTGTGTACAGATTTAAGAAGGACATTTTTGCACATCATTAACACACACACACATACACACCCCCTTTGTAAACATTTTCTTAAAATGGATGTGTGTTTTTGACTGGAAAGTTGCATCGTTAAATTTAAAAATGTCAAAGGATAACTGGCTTCATGACTTTGCCTTAAAAGATGATGTGAAAGAATTTCTCTCACATCCATAGATCAAGGAGCTGGATGCATTCAAAGATGCAGCTGATCCTCTTTGAATAGCTCTGTGGACATTCCTCTGCTGTTCTCTCTCCTGTCCTTTTTTAGTCTCAGTTCCCAAACTTTGGAATCAAAAGGCCCGTCCTCTGGAGGCTGGTGGTTCCATATGTAGATTTAACCTGCTAATTTATACGGCCTTGTTTGCCTTAGCCCAGGGTTTTTTAGAGTGTAGTCCTAGGACCCTCTCAGGGATCCTCAAAATCAAAAATTATTTGCCAGATATTGAAGATAGTTCTAAAAATGTAAAACAATAACACGCTTCCCATTATTATTTTTATTTGTTAAAAAATTGGTTTTTTTCATGAAAATATTTTATTTATGATTATATCCAATGGGTTTAACATTGTTATTTTTACATGATTCAATAAATAAATATTTATGAGTGCATCAATTTTAATTTTTAATATGGTGAATATTGATAAATATAACCCATATAAACAAAAGCTCTTTTGGGGTCCTCCATAATTTTTAAAAGTGGGAAAGGGTCCTGAGAGCAAAAAGTTTAAGCAACACAGCCTTTGCTTAAATTGGCTTAGGAACTGCCTGTAATGGACAGAAGGTTAGCTGATAATAATCAATAATAAATTATTGATATCTGCTTATGAATAGCCTGCCTGAGAATTTAAAATCTGGAGAAGAGAGACAACAAACTCTTTATTTCCTGAAACCACAAATCATGGAAAGGACTTAAGGCAGTTTTCAGTGTTTATTTTAGCCTCCTCTTGTCATCTTCTAATGTTCAATAGGCCTCTGTGTATGCAAAGCAAATACATATCATTTTGTTTTCCTCACGCTTACTTATTGTCTGGGGATATATTTCTTGCTATGCTTTACAGTTGATGAACCATTTGCTGTTGTCAGCTTTTGGCTTGAGCCTGATGAAGAGAGTAACACTTTGCTCAAGTGACAATGAGCATCTAAAGTTTTCAGCCTGAGTTTCCAGGCAGTCACTTGGCTGATTGACCATCTGCTGTTGGGACTCTTCCTTTAACCATTCAGTTTGTTCACAGTTGGAGGAAAGATACAATTTTCATCCTACTGGTAAATCACATTAGTCCCAAAGAAGATACAAATGTTGCCACCTGGAAAATGCATCATTATAAAGAGGAAGGGAAGGGATGGCATAGCCATTTCATAGAATTGCAAGAACCTGGCATCTGGGCGATCCTGTTGAAGACCTCATGATGTATTCACCTCAATGGCCAGCTGTGGAGCCAAACAACATGACTGGGAAGGAGCCAACCAGATGTTGTGCTCCAAAACTTGCTTGCCAGAATTTGACATCTGTTTGTGGTCTCAGTGGCTTGCTCTTATGCTACAGCAAACCCAGTGAGGAAAAATTAAGGGCAGAATGTTCTTCCCAGCAACTTAGAAGCTCTGATGCTTCCTTGGTTTGTATTGATGCAATTTCATTGTAGTACATTTAGTGCCATTTCCTTTTGCCTGAGGAACTTCTAGTAGAAGTAGAGAAATTCACCCGCTGTTTCTGCTTACTCTTTTTTAAAGCGGGGGACACATTAAAATTGACAAATACTCTGCTATTATTCTTGTCCACACACCTTGGCTGAGCATTATAATTTCTGAGTCCTTTTCTCACTTTTAAATGCTCTCTCATACAGTGACTGTAAAGAACCAGGGAATTTCACGTAATGGAACTGGAGTTCTGGAGTAATCTAAAATGGATATAAACGTGATGCCAAAATCTTGACTATTTACATTTAAACTGGGTTGTCTTAGTTGGAGGGGTGGAGAGTGTCATTTTCTCCCTCTAGGACCCACCAGGTAATATCTGATTTGACAGTGTAATGCATGGTGCAATCCATGTATTCTGCACCACCAAAGGAACAGAATTTGCATCCACTGGATTTTCATGTGGCCATGCAGTTCTCATTTTGCAACTAGATTTGATGCTTTTTTTACTAATATGTGCAGAAAGAATTTCATGCAAACCAAAAGTCATATAAAATAGAAAGTGGCTGTGCTAACTGGAAATTTATGGGGAGTGCAACGCCAACATATCGGGTGGCCACTAGCAGAAAAAACCTGTAAAACATTAAGTTGTATGTTATTATCTCCAATATTAAAAGGAGCTAATTAAACATAAGGAAAACAGATATCCAGAGAGAAAGTGAGAGAGATTCTGGTTAACTTATTCAACTGAGGGATTAATAGTTTTCTGCTTTCTAGCTATGGCTATCTTTGTAGTAAATATTTCTGAATAATCCCGATGAAGAAATAGAACATCTAGAACGTAAGTGGGGAAACTGATGTTGCTTAAGGATCAAATTATCTTCCCATACACACACCAGTGGCCTTTGTGATGATGGCACTTTAGGATTGAGAACTTCACTCCTGAACTAAGCCCTGTCTTCAAGATTGTCCTTTTTCAAGCTGAAAGAGTAGGGAGCAATTGATTCTTATCCACACCTTGCATGGAGAAAGCAGTCTACATCTTGCTGTTTGATAATGATTGTTTTTTTCCAGATAAACACAACCTTAGGATATTGGTTCTGTACAAAAAGTAAGAACATAACTGAGAACTTCATCTGCCACTGAATGATGATCAGTTCATAAACAAGAGTAATGTAATGGTTAAGGTAACAAGGAAGCCTGGAGATCCTGATTCAAATCCACCTTCAGCCATGGACACTCACTGGATGATCTGGGCCAGTCACCTTCTCTCACCTTCATAGGGTTGTTGTTGTGAGGAAAAACCAAAACTTCAGGAGGAAAGGCAGGATAGAAATCTAGCAAGTGAAAAAGAAATGAAAATAATGTTTTAAAGAGACTTTTGCTGATATCCCCTACTCCCCCCCCAATAATCAGGCTAGTCTCCCTTGTCAAGATAGAATGCCAAATATTTTCAACTTCAGTCTCCAGTACATGTTGTTATGTATGCATTTTTAAAATTTTATAAATGTGTATCTTATTTTCAAATAATCCCCAAAGCAGTTTAGAGCAGATTATACAACTCAATATTTGTTGTTATTCCTCAGTACATGACAAACATAGGGGAGATAACAATTCTCCATGCAATTAATACAGAAATCAGTTTCTGAATATATAACATTGTCCCCTTTCCACTTCTTTATTAGATCCTAACTGTTCCAGCATTTGACAGCTTAAACATGTCACAGGTAATTTTATACATGGGTGCTCCCATCTGTACTTGAAATATTACTGGTCTCTCATGGGGGCTAAGGGAAAGGAAGAATACCTCAAAGGCCACAGTGAGGAATATACCAGGCACCTGAAAGATAAAGTTGCTCAGATTTGCTGGTGGGATAAATCCTAGCAAGTTGACTGAGGAAGGATCTTGCCCCATTATCTGGGAGGAGTTTGAGCCTGCGAATCCTGATGAAATGGACAAGGTCTTTGGGGTTGTCAGTGCTGCCACCTGTGTATTAGACCCATGGCCCTCCTGGTTGGTTGAGGCTTCCTGAAACCAACCACTGGGTTCAACTGGCATTTAATTCATCTTTAATTGAGCAGGTCATCCTGTATGCCATGAAGGAGATGGTGGTGCATTACCTCCTCAAGCAGCCATTGCAATGTTGGATAATTTTCAATTAGTTTCCAATCTTCCGTTTCGGGAAAGGTTGTGGGGAAGGTGTTGGTATGACAATTCCAGAGGCCTCTGAAGGAAGGAAATTATGTGAGTCCTTTCCAGTCAGGCTGTAAGTCTGGCTATAGCACTGACATGGCATTGGTTGCACTTGTTGATGAGATCTGGTGGGACTAGGATGCGGTATTGGGACTCTCCTGATCCTGCTTGATCTCTTGTTGCTCAGGGTATCCTTCTGGACCATCTCAGGAGTTGGGAAGGGGAAACACTGTTTTGCAATGGTTCACTTCCTCCTTTTGGGACTGGTTCTAGTCAGTGTTAGTAGATGGGAAGAGATCCAGCTCAGGATCCTTACTTTGTGGGGCACTATGGGACTCAATACTCTCCCTTTTTCAACATCTACATGGGGTTTCTTGGCAAGATCATCTGCTAGCACTGGGTCAGGTATCACCAGTATGGAGATGATACCCAGTTTTACATTTTGACCCCTGACTGAACAACAATTCTATGGAAGTCCTGTCATGGTGTCTGAGGCTGAAAGGATCTGGATGGGAAGGAATAGAGTCAGGCTCAACCCAGCAAGTGGCTTTGATTTCAAGGACCTGCTGGACACAGTGATTTACTATTGTTCATTCTTGATGGGGTGGCACCATTCTATCCAGAACAAGTTCATAATTTGGAGGTTCTCCAGCATTCTCTGTCCTGCTCAATGAGCAGTTGGCAGCTATGGCCAGAAGGGCCTTTACACAAATCCACATTGCACAAAATCTGTCTCTTTCATCAGGTCCTGAGGTAGGACAGTGATAGGATAGATTGGGTGGGGAATATGTTGTCTGCCTGATGTGTGCTACATATTCTTTCAATGTTTTCTTTGTTTTTAGTTGTTATTTACCTGACGTCTTAATAGTATAGTGTAAGCTACATAGAGTCCCTCTATGACCGAGGAAGCATAGAATCAATGAATAGAGAAATGAATAAATATTACATAATTTCACACCTGGAGAAACTGGGCTTTGATCAATGATTCAATGGTAATAATTAAACAATGACAATTAAACATTGCAACCTAACACCCTTGTTATATTCATTATGGTATCCAGTTCTAATATCCATTATTTGTGAGGTATAATAATAGCCAGGAGACTTTCATAAATGAACTTTTTTTCCTCAGTTTAACGCACCAAGTATTTTCCAATATATCTCACATCTGACTGAATTCCTCTCAAATCAGAAGCTCTGATTTCCAGTCACTGATTGAATGCTCTGAAATCACACGCTTCAGAATTATTGCTTCAGCATTATTATTCAGTCCTCCAGGCCTGTCTTCCTACCTGTCTGCCTGCCTTTATTTTGTATAGCTCAAGGTGGCATACACAATCCTCCCTCCTCCTATTTTCCTCACAACAACCAGTGAGGCAAGTTGGATTGAGGGACAGTGACTGGCCCAAAGTCACCCAGCCAGCTTTCATGCCTAAGGGACTAGAACTCATGGTCTCCTGTTCCTAGTCCATCTATCACCACACCTAAATGGCTCTTAATGTACTAAAACCTCCTAGTACCCCAGCACTAATCACTAACCTTTCCAGATATATTCCTCTTTCCTCCAGTCAAATGGAGGCTGAAAAAGGATGGCTGAAAGACAGGAGTGGTATTTTTCTTAAATTTCAAGTCCTAATGTAATCTGGTCCATGAAAGGTATCAGGAAACTAGATCCAGCATGAGATGGATTCAGTTCTCTTTCCTGGCTCTTCATTGTAAGATCTGGGTGGGAGACGCTTACATCTCCACCCATGAGAGATAGACCCAGCTGTAACAGCATCTTTGCTATACCTTTCCAGGTAGGCCACAGTTGCTAAATCTCAGCCTAGACTAAACAGAATCTGGTCCTGAGGGTTGCACATGTAGAGAAGGACATGTTTTCCAGAGCTTTCATCTTGTTTTCAGATAACCAGGTGTACCCACAGATAACACCACTCCCGAGGTTGGTCTGAACACAAGAACAAATCCCATTCCAAATTCGGGCAATTTGTTAAAGAATCAAGCAGAGAAGAGTGAGAAATTATCAGTTGCTATTTAAAACAAAACAAGGCATAGACTCCCTTTGGGAGTTGACCCTTAGAGAAAGTCATCTGTAGGGATCCTGGTATCAGGCCTTCTACATCACTGCCCACCTTCTCTGAAACAGTGTTCCCCTTGATAGCCAACTGGCCCCATCTCTCCACAAATAGCTCATAAAGCTATTAATACATGGTGGTTTCAGCAGGCTGAGGGAGTTATCTTAGGCCTTCCCGGATGACTGATTGTGCTATGGTATTCCTCAGAATTTGGGGTCTTATTCTTCTTTTTAGGTTATATTTAATTTTTAATCCTATTAAAACCACTGTGGAGCCTGTCAGCTGCTCAAGATCATGACTGGAGCAGGATATGAGCTTAGTACAATAAATATATAATACATTGACTAAGTAAAACTTATCCAACTTAGTTACCTAAATTATCAGGAATTTTGTATGATTTGATCAGGTGTCTTCCAGGCAATTCCTAAAGGATCTGTGTAGCTGAATAATAGGAAAATCAGCCAGGGATGTGGATTTTAATGGGTTTTATCTGGACATGGCCCTCATTCACAGAAATAGTCTAGCAAGAGGGGAGAAAGGGAGTTTGAATCTGCCAGTCTTCCAAATTAATCCGACTAAGCCACAGAGCTGGGGAACTTAAATTAGGATCAAAGGGGATTGTAAATGTCGTGCCCACATTGGGGTCCATACCCAAAGTTAGCAATGGTGGGAAAAAGTTCAACCTGTAAAGGTTAAGGAGTTACTGCTCTATACCCTCCATGTTGCATGACGAGCATCCAGACCTGATATTCTGGATAGTGGAAACTTTTAAAAGCAACTGTTATACGCAGATCAAGTTGGATACTCTTTTCTCACTGGGACACTGTCCTGTAATTATGTCATATCAGAAAATTGGAATTTGGTTTGGGCCTTCAGCTAGAGCTTATTCTGCATTGTGGTTAATCTAGCCCTGTGAAGGAGCTGATATTGTGAAACACATTGTACATTGCTTTGAATGCCAAAACATTAGTTGCTACAAGCCTTAATCGCTTGGAGCTGTCTACTTAATTATAATCAAGATCAAATATAGTCCCTTTAAAAATACACTTACTTACAAACTCAGACATTTGGCAGGATTTATTTGGTGTTCGATGGGCAGCAAGTGTGAATTAAACATATTGTTTACAATAGTAGATGCTGCACGGATGCAAGAAAGTAAAATTATTTTTGCTGCAATTACATGTTTAGGCTTAGTCTGAATATGCCTTGCACAGCTAGACCACAACTAAGCACTGATAAAATAAAATCCCTAATTTGGAAATTGAGTACAACAAAGTATCAATATCAAAAGTGAAAATTTTGCAGGGATGGAGATGATCACAGGTATCAGTAAGATAAGCAACTTCAAGAGCATACAGTACCAAAAATGTGAAGTGTGAATGTTACGAAATTATGATTGAAAAAGAATCTTGTTAACCTGTGCTAACAAGAAATCAACCTTTGGTTATGCTCCTTGTCATGGATGGTTAGTGGCAAATGTGAACTTGTTTCTACATGAATGAGTACAAATGGAGCCATCCTGGCCTGGGCAACTGGTTGAAATCTGAAGAGATGGGAACAGGGATATGATTTGCTACCTTTTGTACCTGTTCAAAGTTTGGATGATCATGACTGTGCAAAGTGTGATTTCATTCTGTTTCTCTTATTGTACTCTACTGATTTCATCATTACCTATAAATATTTTTATACCAACTTTCTGGTATAAAGTCACCCTACAGTAACAATTATATTTCCCTTTTTTTTTTTGGCAAGTTACCTAAATAAATGTTTATTAAGTATTGTCTTAATTGCTTTTATATTTTTCTTTTTTAATTATTTATTACACTGTGATGCAGGGTGGGAAAACCTTTTTCTGACCCATTTCTGTAGCTGCCAGAATTTTCCATGATTATTTTGTTTTATTTTATTGTGTTTTTTCTTATTTATTTAGCAGAGCTCATATGCCACTCCAGTTTTGTGCAACTCTCAGTGGCTAACATTCCACCCACCATCCTGTTTGATTGATTATGTGCCATCTAGTCAGCATCAGTTCTAAGCGACCACATAGATTTTTTTCCATCACAATCTGTCCCTAATTTGGTCCTTCAACCCTTCCAATGGTGCACCCATTGCTTCTGTAACTGAGTCCATCCACCTGGCTGTTGGTCGTCCTCTTCTTCTCTTTCCTTCCACCTTTCCAAGCATTACAGCCCTCTTCAGAGAGCTAGGTCTTTGCATAATGAGTCTGAAGTAGTATAATTTGAACCTGGTCATTTGTGCCTTGCATGAGAACTCTGGGTTGATTTCTTCAATGATCTGTTGCTTTGTTTTCTTGGCTGTTCATGGCATTCTCAAGAGTCTTGTCCAACACCAAAATTCAAAAGCATCAATACTCTTCCTATCCTGCTTCTTCAAACAACCCAAAATGAAACAACAGTTACATCAAACCACAGCCAGTCAACATTCCTACTGCAGGAGAGTATAAACTCAAATCACATCCCTTAAATCCTTCTGAGAAGGTCAGGTCTCTGTAGGTTTTCAAAATCCTAACAGGGTTCCAGGTAACCTAGTCACTGAGAAATTGCTGTTTCAGAAGAGGGAAGCACTAACAGAGGACAGCCCTCTGTAGTCCGTGATGGAAAAACTCTTTAGGAATAAGGACCTGGAAGAAAGCTCTTCCAGCTCTTATTGGGTAGGCAAATATTAATGGAGAAGATGGTCTTGAAGATACTCAAGTTATTGAAAAGTGACAATCAGCATTTTAATTGCCGCTGGAACCAACCCGTAACCAGTGCAGCTCTTGCAGTAAAGGTTTCACATGGGGAAAATGTAAAGAGCCCTAAATAACTTGAGCCAATGTATTGTTCTACTGAAATATTGGTGAATGTGATTCTTTTTAATACAAAAAACTTTGGAAGAGGTGGTATTTTTTTTAAAGGAACAGTGAGATACGATTTCTGTAAGATTAACCCCCCCCCCCCCACCTTATGGATTCTCCTTTTGCTGTACTCAAGCTTTGAAAATCATGGTGGGGAGGTCAAAGAGAAATTTGGGAAAAGGCTCTCAACATTAGCCAAGGAATTGTGTGTTTCAGAGAATTCTAGGAAATGTAAGGTACACTTTAGTGTTAAATATGACACTGCTCTGGAAGGAAGCCTTACATGACTGAAGATTATTAAAATACACCCTAAATTTCTTGTGTGCACTGCTGATAAAATCTAACACTGGATGCTGATCAAGCTACAAACTTTCAAGGAAGCTTGTCTGCCATTCTCGATAAATCAAGATAAGGTTCAATGGATTTTTTTTTTTTTTATGCTGTTAGGGTGAAAATAGTTTTCCTTCCAATATCTTGTTTGGGCCTGGTTAAAGCTTACAGTTTTGCAGGTCACAATCTGTTCAAAGTCTGTCTACATTTTGTATCTTTTAAATGGTAGGCTTGAGGTTCTGAGGCTGTTTGTGAAAGATATTTTCTTTGTGTTTGTTGATATTTGTACCAGATTTAGGTTGTGGTATTATGCTATGTCCTCTCAAATCTCCTCATGCTTGTATAGGTCAGCCAAAATAATCTTACATCCAAGGCAAGATCTGTTTTCGTTTTGAAACTCTGGTTGATGCAGGACGTATAAGGTTTGCAAAAGAGATAAAATTAGAATTGTTTAAAATGCACTTTATTATTATTTCCGCTCTGTGTTTGTAGCTCCTATTTATTATGGCACTTCTGGGTAAGGGTGCAGCTTTAGACTATGAAAAACTATTGGTAAACTTTCAATTTCAGAGTCTGCTAAAGATGGTGTGGAAGAAAAGTACGAATTAGGACTTCCCACTGGAGATTTTTTTAAAGGATTCTTTCACCTTCTTAACTGAAGGTAAACTATTTTATACTTCTTTACCTGCCTAGAAATCCCTGATGTTTATATAGAATTCCACTTTTAGAGACAATTATATGGAATGTAGCTTGGGAAGAGGACAGCCCGTTCATGTTTCCTCTCCAGACCTCCTCATTGCCCATATATTTTTAAAGTACAACCTGACATACATCCAAAAGCTATTTTAGGGCTAGCTGTAGGATTGGCACTTACTTGTTTTTGGAATACAGATCTTGTACTGTTACCAGGTGCTTGACATGTGGAAGGTAAACAGGCACAACCTTTCCTGTTATGGAAATGGAAGCTGTGGGGAAACAGTATATGCTACCCTTCTGAAGAACCAGATGCAACAGAACCCCACCGCTTTCCTCCTATGTTCCTTATTTTCAAATGTTGAAGCACAGAACAATAGAATTCCTGCCATCATTTTTAACAAAGTTCCCAAGGACATCTCACTGGTTGGAGACACTGCTATCTTCTACCACTTCTATCAAAATAGCATGTCTGAATCTTTTAAGGCCTGAACATCCTAGTACCTACACATGTGGCTAATAATCCACTAGAGTCTAGTAGTCTCCTAGTGTTTCTACTGCATTTTTTAATATAAGGCAGTGTAGGTCTCTCCCATTCCCCACCCTCTGCTTTTTTGACCTGAACACCTTGGAATCAAACTTTGTTTATATTGAGCTGAATTTTCTTCCAAGTTAGATTGCAGATTTAATTGGCATTCATCAATCTGATCTGTGTCACAAGCTTTAGCAAAACAAATTATTCCTGAGCTGAGGATTAAAGCTAAATCGAAATACATACCGTCTGAGGAACCACAAAGAAACCTGTATCAGTCACCTCTACATTAAGGGTGTTTTAGTATTTCATCTTAAATTCTCTTTTTATTTTCTTTCTATTTAATGGCCTTACTCACCCTAACCAATTGCAATAAATAATTGCATTTCCATTCTCTCCTGCTCTCAGTGTGGAGATAATATGGTTTTGACTAGTTTTGGGTCAATTGCTCTCAAATAACAGCTGCTTGCCCCAATATCTTCAGAGGAGAAATATGATACCTTTGGATCTCCCAGCTGTTCAAAAGTATTGAGACATTTCAAGATCACAGTGCACAATAATATGACATTCAAGAGATCACATTCTTCCATTCCAGTCTGATACCACATAAGAAAAGATGTATTCCTCTTGGTGGGTTGAATTCCCAGACCTGGCCAGTGTGGCCAATTGTGAAGGACAATAGGAGCTGATAGTTAACATTAGGAATGCCATGTGACCCCTACCCCTGTTCTGCCATTATTTCATGGTCCAGGGGTTAGGAATTTCACACCTATGCTCATCTGGTGGTACAATTATACACATAAATTTAACTGATAGAGTTTATAGAACTGATAGCCAGAAAAGACCAGAAGCTCTTGCTTCTCACCTTACTTTTAGATGACAATCCCTCAGAAGAAAGGTCCTTTTAAAACTTTTCACTCACCATTCAGGGTGCAATTTTGAATACTGCATAGGAAGAAGGTGAGGCAGTCTGAATTGTCTTAGGAATTTATACATAGTTACTCAGTACTTCATATTAAGTTTATTTATGACATTTACTCTTTCCCTGGTAAACTTATATTTTTATGACCCTTTTAGCCTCCTAATCACCATTTACTCTGGGTTAGGGTGACAATATGCTCCAATGTCTCCTTATTATGAGTCATTTGAATTAGTCTTTTTTTTTCAGTGACAGACCAACATTCTAATCATTACACCATAACAGCACTGAAATTTTCTCTCTTCCCACCGGTGTATCAGGAATGCCTTGTTGAGATTCAATTTACGTGAGAGATAAATTCTTTAATTTTTTTGGGGGGGGGGGTCTGTACTCCAAATAGTCAGTATGGTGGACCTGCAGGCACAATACCAGACAAGATTGCATTTCAAAATGTTGTTAGATTCTAAAAGCAAGCAACACATTCTTGGAAGCCTTAACCAGTTCTAGTCCTCAAAACAATGCTAGACCCCATGTTTCATCTGTCCTTTCTCCTCAGACAGATGAAGAGAAGGACATTCAGGATAGCAACATGGACATCAGCTAATCAACATGAAGCTTATTTGGCTTCTGCTGAAAAATTGAACAATGTTGGCTATTGCTGGCATCTTTGGTTATTTGGGAATTTAGTTTTCAGCCATGTTAAAATTAACTTTGATTTTCCCATTCTCTCTGGTAAGATCACAAAGGACCAACATTTCACTCATCAGGTGCTTGTCATGCATAAAAAGGCCAAAAAAAAAAAAAAAAAGGTCACTGCATAATTTCCATTCCTCTATGAAAAAGGAGTAGAAACAAAACTTGAAGATGTTAAAAATTATGATCATATCTCCCTCTTTATTCTTTCTTGATAAACAGCCACTGAGTTAGACTCTATAAAGTTTAACAACAACAAAATACTGCATTCCACACCTAAGAGCTCTTACAAACAAATCACAACTATCATGTTGCTATAACCGTCTTCCTGGACATCTGGTACCCATGAAATGTTGGAAGCTGTAGACCAATATGTCTGGAGGACCCTATATTGCACAAAGGCTGCTCTGTAACAACTTTCATTCAGTCTTACAATATGTTCTTTACTCTATGAGTAACCTATAGCACCCCCTCTGTTAGTTTAGGAGAACCCATATCTTGCTGCAGTAGCTCTTTCATTGCTTTCATTGTTTTAAACAGGGCTTGGGTCATCTGAAAGCTCTTAGTAACTGACTGGCCATAATTTGGCCAAACTTGAGAACCACTATTTCAAGGGAAAACTATCTGCACTGACTGCAATCTTTGCATCCCATTAAAATATGTGGAAGTCTAATATATGCAACATCGTTATATAAACTTTGGTTTGTTCAAACACAGATGCCATTTTCTATGATTATTATTGATCTGTCTGAGAAACCAAGATTTCTGATAGATTGGGTTTTTTCTTCAGTAAAAAAAAAAAACATTTAAAAATAAAGAGTTAAACAAAATAATTGACCTCAGTAAGTATTTTGCTGAATTCAGTTTTAGCTTTTCAAAGTGTTTTGTGGGTAACTCTGGGTCCTATTGCAGTGCTGGGTTATTTTGACCTCTTCTTATTTACATCTTGAATCTTTTTGCTTTATTATGTATCAAAACAGCTAAATTGTCCCTGTTGCTGCAATCTTGAACTAATTCTGCTTGCAGCTATGACATAGTCTCTTACAAATGCTTCTAGGGCAGTGTTTCTGAACCTTGGCAACTTTAAGATGGGTGGACTTCAACTCCCAGAATTCCCCAGCCAGCATGGGGGAGATCCTTGTGAAAACTATAGAGATTGTACTCATTATGGGTAGTGTTCCCTACCCATAATCATAAAAGCTGATGTTGAAGTAGAGTTGATGTTCACCTTTGTCTTTCAATGTAGGATCCACCTGCCCTCTTTTTTTCTTTTTTGAAATTCATTAGCAAGAACTGTGACAAAATGGAGGGGGAAGAACTGTGACAAAATGGAGGGGGAAAATGGCTCTAATTGATATATGTGTATATATATAGAGTCTCTTGCAGCCGTGGATGAGCAACTTTTTAGCTAAACTTAAGGACTTCACACAATGCCAATTTGGGACCCACCCATGCCTGGACATGGTGCACTCTTTTCCATTTTGGACATGTGCACTCTTATTCCCATGTTCCCCTGCCATGTTCTTCCTTCTCCCTCCTTCTCCATCCCTTTGCAGATCCCTAGTTTTCCTGTTGCCATGTTTCTCACCATCAGCAAGCTGACTTGATTGCTTGATTTCCTGCCATTAATAACAGTGCAAAACCAGTGATCCGTTTCCAACCAGCTTGCTGATTATGCTGAATGGGAGATCAAAGTATGTGGGGCCACCTCCCTTTTTTGGTCTAGGCTTGCATATGGAGCCTGGGCTGAATGTTGGCCACCCATGCCATATCTAAAATGATCTGCTGGTCCTGATACACAATTTACAGCACAACTGCATTACTACCAAGTAGGCATTGTAGCACCAAACTCTAAAAATACTACAGAGATATTGCTTACAGTGATTACAAGTTTTAAATACTATTTTGTGTTTAAATGATGTTCAGTGTATGGTGTCGGCTGATGTTATGGTATGTGGAAATGACCTTGGGAGACTGGGCCCAGAGATGCTGCCTAGGGAATGGTCAGATAAGAGACAGCATAGCCCGCAGCTAGATAGTGGGCAGGGCAAGAGGCTCAGAAGGGAGTTTCTTGGGCTGTAAAGGAGATGGTAGGAGAGATGTACTTTCAGACTCTCAAGATTCTGTTAATGTAGCCTTACAATAAAGTAGAATTAGCTCATCTGATCATGTTTCATGTCTGGTCCACCTGGTAAAGCTGGCAGCTGGCGGGGCCCAGGAGGAGAGCCTTTTCTATCATGGTGCATGCCCTCTGGAATATCATCCCTCCAGAGATCAGATTGGCCCTGTCCCTGTTGGCCCTGTAGACCTGTCTCTGTGCTCGAACCTGGGTGTGGGATGGAGCTTGTTCCTTGGTTATGTTGAGTGTTAGATTGTGGCTTTGTATAGGTTTTTATTATTTTTAATACTGTGAGCTGCCAAGAGTCACATATGTGAGATGGGTGGCCACATAAATCCACCAGATAAATACATAGATACATACATTTTAAAGTCTAAAGAATTTAAAATGCAACAGTCTTATTTCTCCTCCTCAAGCACATTAGTCTAAGTCAGTGTTTCCCAACCTTGGCAACTTTCAGATGTGTGGACTTAAGATGTGGGATGCTGGCTGGGGAATTCTGGGAGTTGAAGTCTGCACATCTTAAAGTTGCCAAGTTTAAAAACACTGGTTCAAGTGATGGATTGTAAAACAGTATGATGCATTCTATTTCTCTGTGATTGCAGAAAGTCTCCAGTTTTCCATTAATTCAAATGTTAATGTTTCCTTTAAGGTTACCTTTTCCTGTCATGCCATATTCCCTGGCTTGGTCTCACAGTACGCACAATGGAAAAAAAGGCATCTTTAGGGGGATAGGGGGTGGGAAAAGAATAGGGGGGAACTTTCCAATAAGGAATAAAGATCAAAGTGTCATAGAGTCACAATACAGTAAGTGCGAACAAGTCCAATTGCCTGCTCAGTGTAAGAATCCAAATTAAAGCACCCCCAATAGATAGCTGTCTCATCTCTCCACTTGAGCACATTAATTAAAGGGAAGACTACAACCTCTCTAGGTACTTGGTTCTACTGTCAAAGCTCTCTTACCCTTAGAATTTTTTTTCCTAATGTTCATTTGCAACTTAAAGCCATTATTTTGTCATCTGGATTCTGAGGTGAGAGTGAACACATTGTGATCTTCTCATTAAAAAACTCCTTTCAGATATTTGAAAAGTGCTCCTCTTCAGACTTTCCTTTGAAAGCCGGAATATTCTGAATTTCTTCACTCTTTCTCCATAGGACTTGGTTTCTGTTCTCTTGATAATTCCCATGACTTTTCTCTGGACCTGTTCCAGTTTGTTTGTATTCTTCTTAAAGGCTTCTGCTCAGAAATAGGCATGAAGCGATACTTAAGACTGGGTCTGACCAATATGGACTAAAGTGGAACTGTTTACCTTTATAACTTGGACTCCATTTATCTGCTCATTTTTCAGGGGAGATTTCTGGAAAAACATTGCTTTTCCACTAGAATGGTGTTGGACAATTGGGGGTGGGGTGGGGGTGGGGGAATCCCCACCTGACAACTTAGGAGGACAGAAGAGGGGAACACATTAAAGATGAATATATTGCAAAAGCACCATGCATGCTCGTAGCAGTGCTCTTTGTACAGATACATCCTCCACCCACAGAATGTCTTGAACTGACTATGTAACTCCCTAGAATAAGGCACTTCCTGGAATGATTATGGGATTGAGAAGTGCCAATGATATCACTTTTAAAAGAGAAAGATATACTTAGTCAATGTACCTGCAGATGTGGCTCTACTTTAGTTGTGCTTTGCCTCATCTTGGGTCTCCTTTAAAAGGGAGGAAACAAAGTTGGGGAAACCAGACCTAGTTTACTTCTTCAACCAAGTGCCTCAGAACAAAAGAGGAATATAGTCAAGATGTAACGGATAATGTTTTGTAACGATAATGCTCCTCTGCTTCCATTTCACAGAAACTGGTTGCTCATCTTTCCCAACTTATTTTTAAGTCCCTAAATTTATGTCTCGGGAGTGACAGCATTCTTTTCTTGTCCTGTGATGCTCCTCTTGCAGCCGGTTAGCCAAAATCAACACCACTTGTGACTATGCAGAGAGATAGCCTGTTAGGATTGGAGGCAAAATTTCTGATTAAAGGACAGGCACTTTATAAACATTATCTGACACCAAATTGGAGAGGGGGGGTGTATGTCCATTGCAACTTTGTGTTTTACCTCTTGAGGTCTGACCTGTACCTCTGAAATAAGCTTCTGGGTTGTGAAGTGCTTTGAAAAGCATTCATTAAGATTTATATCTGTTTACTGGAGATCAACTGTTATGGCAGTGATGAATGCAAGTCTAGTGAGAAGTCCTTTCTGTTATACCCACTGTTATTAATTCTGCCAGGCTGCCAACTTTTATAGCAGGCATTAATTATAACGGCTTTCCTTATCTAGAAGGTAACTGGTGTCTACATTTTGCTTGCTGTCAGAGAGATGAGTAGATAGTAGGAAGGCATTCATTTTCCGGGCCCAAAAATATTGTGGGAAGGTGAATTGATTTCTTCCATCAGTCACACAAACAGTTATGGCACTCACACTTTGCTTTTGGTTCCTTAACTCCCCAAAAACTCTTCTGAGAAACAAAGTTTAATGTTGCAGCAACTGATAAAGATTCATCATTGCTGTTGCTCTTTTGTTTTTTCAGAAAGAAAAATAGGCATGTTGTCTGTGTGTGTGTATCAGGAAGTCAATAATTACTTGTTTGTTTTAGTTATATATTGCTGAATTGAACCCACTAAACGAAAACGCTAGTAAAATTACGGGTCACAAATTTCCAGAAGATTTACTAGATTACTGTTTATTATTACTATTCAGAGAGTGAATTGTATAGCGATTTTGAGAACCTCACTATTTTTATTTTGCTTTTTAAAAATACATTTTTCATGGTAGTTATAATTTGTTATTGTTCTTATTATAGTTATGGTTGTTTTAGACTTTGAGCATAAATTTAATAAATCAATAACGTAAGTAGCAAGTGAAGAACATAAAATCAAGCAATAGTGCTGTTACTAGGGTAGGACTACTAGGTGTATGTCCAGGATTCCACCGCCTGAAGGACTCTGACATTCAATTCTGCACACATCATTTTGTATAAAGAGTAGACATGTTCCTTCAGATGTTCCTTCAACAGTTAAAAGATAGGGAGAAAGAAAAGAAAGGATCCTTGTGAGCAAGAAAGTTGGTATATCCATGTCAGAGACGAAGGCACCAACGCAAGTCAATTTATTCAGGAGTAAGTCATGTTGAAATCTCATTAATTCTGAGATAGATTACATAAGATTTCAGGGTTAGATGAATTTGATTGTTTTTTTCCCCCTTTCCTGTTATAACTGTAGTATGTTGAAGTCAGTGTAGAAGTTAGCATAGAACTGTGATGTAGGAAAGCCAGTGGAGTGCAGTTGTTAAGTCAGCAACACTCAGGTTTCTAATCCAACCTCAGTTATGGACATTTGCTGGTGACTTTAACCCAGTTGCAGTCCCTCAGTCCAACATCTCTTACAGCATTGTTATTGCAGGGAAATGGAGGAGAAAGTGCTATGTAAAGATGGGATGTAACTCTAACAAATAAATAGATGTAAATAATAGATGACTTTTAGCACATGACTTTTCATTTCAAAGTATTATCTGTTGAGGACCCATGATAATTAAAATTGTATATATAATTAATAACCCTTTGTAGTGTAACAGTGCCAAAAAATCGGGAAAGGAATGATTTGGATGAAAAGGAAAACCACCGTAACTCTCCACATCAAACAGTCTCTTAGAATCTAATCCTTTGTACTTTTGTTAAGAGATCCCAAAACTTTCCTTTCAGGAATGATCCCACTAGGACCAAACTCCTTGGGTGTTCTTGTACAACCTCTGCTTCTTTTGTTGAAAATCTCTCTGGCAAATATAACAGTTGATTTCATTATGTTATGCTTGCTGAGCCAGAGTGTGGGAGGGTGTAAGGGCGAATTTGGAAGGGCCAGGGGTATTTTCTTTTCCATCTGTTATTTTTAATCCACTTGTCAAGTTCATCTCTCTCATTCCCTGTCACTGCTTTTCTTTACCATTTCCCCTCTCCCCCCATATAAACTTTTTAAGAACTCCAGCAATAGCACAAAATTCAACATGCTTTACTTTTTTACATTCCAAACTAAAGTCACAATATTCTCATGTTCAATGCAGTGTTTTCTTGCCATTCTCCAAAGCTTCTTGGTCAACTCTTTCTTTATAAATAAAGGTCCCTCTCCTTGCATAAGAAAAGTGAATTTGCAGAACATTGTTTGCATGGGGTGATATGAAAATGTAGTCCTAATGTGACCATGCAAAAGGAATTTACACTTTAACCTTCAGTTCTGTAGCTGACATGTTTCTCCCTGCCTCATAGTATACAAAACGGCTTTTGTTTATTATGAAATTTCATGGGTCTGCCTTAGCAAAAAGGGTATCACTTTCTTAGAATAAGCCACTGGAATGGTCAAATTCTACCAGTAAAATGCAGTTCTCTTAGTACTAAATGAGTTCTTAGAAGTTATTCTGAAGACTATATAGGCCTACGAATTTAATTGTGGAGATGGGGAGGAAATGTCTTGCAGATATTTTAATTTTATTCTTTGTTAGGATTCTTGCCTTTATGGTGGGCATGTAGGCTACACAAATCTTTGATTTGGAAATTGGATCTGAAGATGATTTGATTCAACCCCTGAAAGTTTGAGTTGTTGAATCAGATTCAATGTCCTAAACTGATTCAAATTGGATAGCTTTCTCACATGCATGAACTGAACTAACCCAGTTCTGACACTTCAAATTAGCAGTTTGGACTCATTCAAATTGGATCAGACTGAATTTACAAAGGCCTAATTTTTTTTCTGCCAAGGGCTGCATTTCCTCATGACTAATCTGTTGGGAGCCACACTGTAGGTGGCACGGGAGAAGTAGTGTTTGGGGACAGGCTCCAGAATGGGGGAGGGCTGAATAAACATGGTCTCTCTGACATTCTTTTTTTTTATTATTATTATTTATTTTCTGATGTCCACCTTTTTAATTCTCTTTCTGGTATCCATTTTTCTCCCTTTTTCAGAAGAAGCAGGGAAAGGGCAGATAACTAAATTGCTGCAGGCAGATTTCAGAAGTTGGCTGAGCTTGGTATAAAAACAGACCAAGAGCTACATGTCTCTTTTTCTTGCTTGAAGCTTGAACAAGATGAGCTGTGACTTCTCATGTAGCACCCATCTTTGGATCTATGCAAAGATAGCTAATATACCCTTTGAACAACAATAACTACAGTAATAAATGAATGTCATGTGTTGAAATAATATAACTTAATCTGCATGCTTTTTTAAAGAGGTGGGGAATCTGTACCCCATAGATACAGCTTGATTTTAGCTCAGCTTATCCCTGCCTGTTGGCTATTTTAATTAGGGCTGATGGGAGCTAAAATCCAAAGCAATCTGGAGTACCATCACTACTTTTCTCAATTGAAAGTTATTTATAGTACTTACTAGTTTTACATATGTATTTCAGATTGTAATAGAAGAAATGAACATAATTACATGGGAGCTTAAAAGAGATGGCCATGAGAACCAGTATAGAACAGTGATGTAGGGCTTGGATTGGGAGACCCGGGTTTAATTTCCCATTGACCACAGTGCTCCCTGGGAGACTTTGGTCCAGTCACTTGCACCCCACAAAGTTATTTTTGTAGAGATAAAATTAGGAGAGACCTTCAGTTAAGCCTCCTTGGGCTCTCAGATAAGAAGCAGGATACAAATGCAATAAATAAATACACACACTTTGGAATATGCCCTAGCCACACTACCGTTACTACTTTATTTATTTATTTATTTATTTATTCAACTTGTATGCTGTATAGAGGAGTTCCAGTTGTATTCATTCATTCATTCATTCATTCATCATATTTATATAGCTGCCCATCTCACAAAATGTGACTGTGGGTGGCACACAATAAAAACATTAAAAAACAATAATATAAAAATCAATCACCAATTAAAAAGTTAATATTACAATTTTTTAAAAAAGCAAGGAGAGAGTGACAGATATTAACAGTGGAGCCATCTCAACAACTCACCATTCCCTTGGGGCCCCCAAGTCTGATGACATAGCCAAGTCTTGAAGGATTTGCAAAAAGTTAACAGGGATGGAGCCAGCCTGACCTCGGGGGGGATGATGTTCCATAAGGCAGGCGCCATGGCAGAAAAGGCCTGTCTCCAGGGTTCCACCAGATGTAGCTCTTTAGCAGATGGGACACACAACATACCTCTTCTGCCAGATCTGATGGGACGAGCAGATGTAATTGGGAAGAGGTGGTCCGTCAAATAACCCAACCCCATGCCAAGAAGGGCTTTAAATGTCAAAACCAACACCTTGAATTGGACCTGGAAGCCAAGTGGCAACCAATGCAGCTCATGGGGTAGAGGTGTAATGTGTACCATTCTAGGGGCACACTTAACTGCAAGTGCTGCTGCATTCTGCACCAACTGAAGCTTCTGGATACTCTTCAGGGGCAGCCCCACATAGAGCACATTACAACAGTCTATCTGGGAGGTGACCAGGGCATATGACCATAAGCAAAGCTTCCCGATCTAGGATCGGGTGCGACTGGTGCAAAACATGAAGCTGTGCAAAGGCCCTCCTAGCCATGACTGCCACCTGCTCTTTGAGCAGGAGTTGTGAGTCTAGAAAAAAACCCATGTTGCACACTGGGTCTGTCTGGGGCAGTGCAACCCCACCCAGAACCAAAGATGGCATAGTCCCAGAAACGGAAGGCCCCAAAACCCAGAGCCATTCAGTCTTGCCAGGGTTCACTGAAGCCTGTTGTTCCTCATCCAGCTCCCTACCGCCTCCAGGCACCAGGATAAGACACCAACAGCATCACTTAATTAGCCAGGGGCAAAGATCTATAATTGGGTAACATCAGTGTACTGATGATACCTCACTCCATGGTGGCAGATTAACTCCATGGTGGCAGATGAAATCATGAAGTGGCTTCATGTAGATGTTGAATAGGAGAGGGGAGAGCATCCTGCATAGTAGGGGCTGAGGGTGGGAACTTTCACCCCAGTCACCACTGACTGGTATCGACCCTGGAGAAAGGAGGTGAATCAGCACAATACAGTACCACCCACCTGCCAATCCCCAAAGCCAGTCCAGAAGGATATCATGGTTGATGAGATGTTACACAACCACCCTCTGAACCATCTTCCCCAAAAACGGGTGGTTAGATACTGGACAAAAGTAGTCCAGTATGGTGGGGTCCAGCAATGGCTTCTTGAGGAGGGGGCAAACCAAGGCCTCCTTAAGAGGCAAAGGAACAACCCCCTCCCTCAAGGAAGAATTCACCACCACTAGAACCCACTCACACGACACCTCCCAGGCCGTTTTAACAAGTCAGGAGGGGCATGGGTCTAAAGCACAGGTGGCCAAGCACCCTGTCCACTTCTGGGTTCAAACCATTCCCAGAAAACAAGGCAAGGCTCTTCCCTGGGCATCTCCCTCAGACCTGCAACAAGGCCAATGTCCAGCTGTGAACGAATTTGAGCGACTTTGTGGTTCAAGTGTCTCCAGCCAGCCAGCACAAAGGTCGTAAAATTTAAGGAGACAGGCAAGCTAAGCATCCAAACAGGCTGAAGATAAATGTTATTTAATCACCATCAAAGGTGAAACAAGGGTACAGCAAAAGGCACTGAGCACCAGGAGCTAAATCCCAGGGTGAAAATCTTTCACAAACTCATCGTTCTTCTAGTTCTGCTCTAGCAAGGAAGTATCAAATGGCTGCAATAAATCTTGACCTTAGCCAAGGCAAGATCGGAGGCATCACTGTGTCTGCCTCTCTCTCCCCCTCCCTCCCTCCCTCCCTTCCTTTCCCAATTCACTGACTACTCAGTGGGCACATTTTAATGAATATAGTGCAATATCTACCACATCTGTGGTGTGTTCAAAAGCCACACAAGTTACAGGAACAAATGGAGTTTGTGTTCACAGCATGAGTACATGCTGCAATTAAAGGGGAGGTAGAAAAGCCTCTTCTCTTCTCTTCCTCTTCCTCTCTCCTACATATATACCTCCAGAGCTGTGCCAAACTGCAGCCACACAACTGCCCTGTAAAAATAGCCTCCTCCCCAGAAAATAACAACCAACCATGTGTCTCCCCTCCTGCCCCCCCCCAGCTGAAATCAAAGAAGGTGGCAGAAAAATCTTGCAGAACTGGTTCCATGGCTTTCAAACACTGCTATGAACAAAGAGGTGCAATGCTGCTAAACTGAAACACACATCATTGGGCAGTGCATGGGCCAGGCAGCCTCTGAAGGGAAAATGTCCTAACAGTGGGGAAAAACTGGAATAATGCCGCATAAATTAATCAGTCATCACAATAATGGTGGCCCAAAGCACAACAACTAGGTTGGCCCAGGAATAGTTTAGTCTAGCCAGATTTGGAAAGGTTAAAAAAGCCCAGTGAATCTATGGTAAGCATATTGATAAGGACCGTTGGGAAGATTTAGCGGATCCTTTTTTGAAAACAAGCAAGGAATAGGATTTATGTTTCAGTGCAAGGGCAAACACTATGATGTATTGTCGAAGGCTTTCACGGCTGGCATACGAAGGCTGGTGTGGATCTTCCGGGTTGTGTGGCCGTGGTCTGGAAGTTCTGTTTCCTAACGTTTCGCCAGCATCTGTGACTGGCATCTTCAGAGTGCAGGAGCACAGACAGGAGCAGTTCTCTCTGTGCCCAGCTGGAGATGCCGGTCACAGATGCTGGCGAAATGTTAGGAAACAGAACTTCCAGACCACGGCCACACAACCCGGAAGATCCACACCAAACACTATGTTCCTTGCAGCTCATAAGCCAACATTTCAATGTAGACCTCATTTCTGTATAAGACATTGGCTTTAAAAATCAGAAGGCAACATTACAAAAATGCACCTTCTCACAGCAGTGGCATCATTGCGGGAGAGGTGTGTGTATGCGTTTGTTCAAAAGAGTCAAGATGGTAGCCAGGACAGCATGATTGAAGCCCTACCCTTTTTTTCATGTGACACACATGCATTGCAGGTAAAAAAAGGAGTGGGTAAAAAAGGAGTGGGACTTTGTGCACTCACAGTTGCTCTGTTGATTCTTTTGGCCTCCCCTGTGAAACTCTTGCAGATACTGTATAGCAGTGTTTCTCAACCTTGGCAACTTTAAGATGGGTGGACTTCAAGTCCCAGAATTCTGGGCTGGCTGGGGAATTCCGGGACTTGAAGTCTACCCATCTTAAAGTTGCCAAGGTTGAGAAACACTGCTCTATAGCAAGCCTGGCCTCACTCAGACCTCACTGTGCAAATCCCTCTTTTATGTGCATGAATTATGATGCCGCCTTGGGGCAAAGTTTGTGTAGTGATATCTCTGCACATGTTCAGATGCCATGAAAACAGAACTCATTCCTTGCTTGCAAGGACAAAGCTTTTTCTACCAGTAATTGCAACCTACTGCCTGAGAGCAGACTGGCTACAGCTCAAGGGTATCAGAGGGGTAAAAGGTATGTTAAAAAAAAAAAAAGCAGGACTTTGAATCACATGGCTGTGGGTACCATGTTGACTTTTTTAACCCCCGTGGATACCTATGCTGTGCTTTCTCAAGCTCTCGTCCAAGAGATCCTCAACATTCACTCCTGGAACTTTTTGAGGTTAAGTGAAATGGTGGGGGTGTCTCTTTCAGGCAACCCCCAACTTTATTTCCCTGATTTGTTTTCTCCCCTCTGTTTGACCTTTGGTTGAAATTCTGAAGAGGAAACTTCCCATAAACTCAAGGCTGCTGCCTTGTATCAAACTCACCCCAGCCTTGATTCACAGCAGGATCATCTTAAGGCTCACTAGGATAATGCATATAAAACACTTGTAACATATTCTAAAGCACTATGTAAGTGCTATGTATGATTGTAAAAACCTGTAATCGCGTCACTTATAAACTAAGCCCTGAACTTGATAAATACGATTTTAGGGTCGGAATTATGCCTGTACTTTCTCCTCTGTTACCATTTTTGGGGAGAATTCTGATGAATTAAGTTTGCTGTGGTTTGTCAAATTAATCATTCTCAGACTTCCTTCTTTCACTCAATACGTTAAGTTGGCGTACATCTCTCATTTTGTGGGCATGTCAGTTTCATTAGGGACTTTTCTTCCTGTTCTCTTGAAATTTCCATCACTTCCCAATCTATATTCATCATGAATCAATATTCCCCAATCCCTGCCTGAACTTTGGATGGTGACTAACCAGAGTGACTAATATACCTTCATCCATTTGATTCAAGTTCCTTGCAGCATCTGTAACCCCCTTCTTATAGATTATCTTTCAGTTTCAGGCCTGCTGCACATATACTTACCCACAATATGGGCATCTTCTAATCCTAGCACCACAGATCGCAGTATTTTTTTACATGGGTATATTTGCACAACATACACGTTGTTAACTTTTTTTCCTTGTTAATACAAGTTTATAGGTTTTTGTGAATCATAAACTAGGTTGGGTACATGTAACAGTCTAGGCTAAATAGGGTTGGCTAGTAGGTGTCATGCTAATCTAATTCAAATACATTTGTAGATTACAAAATGGTAAACCTATGGAAAAAATTCTTGACGTACTGCACAGAAGATGTAGCAAGTTGGAAAATGAAGAAAAAGCAAAGCTTGTTATTAAGGGAGCAAAATGTAGTAGTAATAGTAATTGGTGAGTTTTCTGGATAAATCTGTGTTCCATTATGATTTTCTGAAGTTCATTATTTATTGGAGGTTCCCATGTATTTCAGTGAATACAGTGCAGATTTCCTTCAACTTGAAGTCCAAAAAGTATTGTGGCTACTATGTTTGTTGAAAATAACATCATAGTAAGAAAACCTTCAGAAATGTTTCTCTTGATTTTTAAGACAAGACTTAAAATCCTGTATCAGAATTAAATAATCAGTTATTGTTTTCCTTCTCAGAGACTGCCCATCTCAAGCAATATATTGTTTATATTAATTTTTCTAGCATTATAAATACTCAATTATTTGTTTCATTTGTATACCCAGATTCCCACTTTTCAGTTAGACCCTATATTAATAAAATACTACGTACTGTATGCAGTTGTCTCACATTCTTTCCATTCTTTTTCTTTCTTTTTTGGAGTGAGTCAGAGTGCAACAATTTTTGGACAAGCTGAAAAGAAAGAGCTCTCTCTAATTTCCGTGGGCACACAGAGTACCCGCATCTGGACAACAGCAGTCAGAAAGTGTGTGTAGTATTTAAATATCAGAATTCAGAGTCCTTCTTTCTAAGAGGCATTCGGTTAATAGTTCTATCAGGCAGAATTGTAAATGTTTAAAATAGTACTATTTTCAAAAGTTTCTTTAACCACAAATTTAGTCTCAGAGAGATTTGTGTAAGAAATAAAGAATAGAAGCTGTTCATGTAGCTATTACAAGAGTGGGTGTTTTAATTGTTCCTGAATAGATTATCTGTTGGGTCACGGTTACAGTAATTGTGCAAACTCCAAGCTATGTCTCCTAAAAATCAAGGAAATTCCTTCTAACTTTTATTCATTCTGGATCTCCTGAAAAATCTTCAATAGACTCCCTCTTCAGCATCTGTTAGGATAGCCTAGACATTTTGGTTTGCAAGGACTAATTGGATCACTTGCCATGGACTACGGCCTGCCAGCTTCTTCAATGCTTCCACCTTCTTGCAGTGAAACGGGCTGCAGGAACCAGAGATTCATCAGCTTTGGACAACTGAAGTGCCTTTGCTTGATGTACCCCCAGTAGGGCAGAGAAGAACTGAAAGTGATAAATCCTTCCTTCTCCTAAGAGATGCTCCAGTAATGATAGAAACTCTTTACACACCTCTTTTTTCTCTTTGGCTTCTAGATCTCATTTCTCTACCCATTATAGATGGTAAGGACAGACATCTTACAGATGAACACATTTATTATGGCAGAAATTTTAGTGCCCTACAGTTTTTGTCATCAGACAAATGATATGTTATTCACAGTTGGGAGATAGATATTCACAAAAAGTACATACACACATATACACAGAGAGGGAGAGAGACTTACCAATGTATTGCTATATTTATTCATCTGCATCCATTGCTTAGAAACCAATGATATATTCACAATGACTACATTCTATATATATGAAAAATAGAATAAGCAACATATTTTTGAAAATACTGTTAGAAATATTGGTGTCTGGCAGCAATCAAATATATTTATTGGGAACATATTTCAATATTTACTGGAATGATAAATGTCATAATATTTAATCTGTACCTCACCGACTCCCAACGGCATCATATATCTAAGTTGTATCCTTAGATACTGTTCTTAATTGTGAGACAATAACAAGTTACGGAATCTTTGCATCAAGTTCCACTCCTTTTGATTACATGGGCACATCTGTACTGTTTTCTTGGCAGCATAGTGGAAGTGGTTTAGCACTGACAATGTTCAAAAAGTTTTTTTTTTCCTGATTTCTTGATCTATTTTATCTGTTACATTTATATGCTGGTTGGGGAATTCTGGGAGTTGATGTCCACACCTCTTCAAGTTGCCAAGGTTGAGAAACACTGCTAGCTTATATGATGGAATTCCCTTGAGGTCTCTCAAATCGTAAATACTAATCAGCCTAGCTGAGGCAATGTGAGTGAGATCATTGGTTTCTCTCAGCCTAGCAAGTGTTAACTTATGAACCACCAACCCAAGCAAGCTCTAATTACCTCTATATGCTATACAGATAGATTTTCCTGTCTTTTTACTAGCAGTCCACGTGTGTCTACCAAATTTGGAGGACCCATCCAATCTGTAAGAAAAAAGGATCTCTTCCATGCGGGAATGTAGTCACTGGATACTGTTTTCAGTCAGGAAGCTACAAATTTCTATTGTAGGCTATATTGCAAAATAATGAAACAAAAATGTAAAAAACAATCTTCAGAATGATGATTAATTATGCAATCCTCAAAAATCTTCTATAATTATGAAATATCTCATTCTTCAGTATTTAAAAAATAACCAGTGACTCTTTCAGGATTTCTACCGTTGCCCAGAGCTTTGGCTATTTTAGGTGGATTTCTTTGTTGAAGCTTTATCAAAAATAGAATTAATTGTGGGACAGTGCCAGGTGCAGATGGATTTTCTGAAGACTGGTATAAAGCATATGGGGAAATCCATATTCCACGCCTCCGCTGGACATATGTCAAAACCCTGGTGTTTCAATGTTTGCCATCTACACTATGAAGCCTGTATATCACTGAGTCATACACTGTTAAAAAAAGTATAATGATGCTGCCAGTTGCTTGCATTTTCCCTCTGGGGGAAAAAAAAAATAAAAGACTACTTTTTCTTGATTTTTCAAAACAGTGCAGCAAAGATGAGGGTTCTTCATAAAATTCCCCATTTGAATTTCTCTCTTCTCCTTCTCCTGCTTTAAATGACATGTCCAGTGTAGAGACCCACTGGGTTATCAGATAGGAAAAAAAAAACTGGATGGCTTTGCTAATAATGAGGAAAACCACCCCAAAGTATGCAATGAAACCATCTCCAGGGCTAGTTGCCTGTCTTGCAAAAACATCACACTGCTGATAAGAAATCCAGCAGAAGCTTTGAATAGTCAGATGTCCCACAGGAGGAGAATGGGAAGAGTTCTTGAGCAAAGGGGACAAATGTGAAATGTTTATGGATGAAAGGAAGAAAATTGGAACCCAGTTCCTCAATTACCCAAGGGTGTCTGTAGATCTAAAGGGATCCTGTCCATGATGCCCTGGGACAGGCATCCATATGTTGAGGCTTCACTTCTGAGTTCTATCCCTACAGTCTATTCCTTCGGGGTGTATGCTGTCTCTTTTTCTTTGTCCTCACCTTTTCTTTTATTCATATTGTGAAAGGCCTTCATAGGCCAGGAGAAGAATGCAGGTGAGAACTTCTGCTGAATCTTGGTGAGTGGCAGGGTGCTTTCAACTGTAATGTCCAGCATCTGTCCTGATAATCCATTCTGGCAGCTTCCCTGGAAATCACTCTGTTTATTTCCAGCTAGGAGAGAATAGTCTCTTGCCGAGAATCTCTGATTCATATTTTGAAAGGTTCAGCTTTGGAATCCTTTTGGAGGTCCATCAACTTAAGCAAGAATTTACCTGTGTTGAGCAGAAAGCTATACACTGGACCCCAAAACAGCCACTAACTGTAAGCTATGTGTCTTTCTTGTTCTACATCTTTTTACAATCTGCAGTTTATTTTTCAGATATAATTTCACCATAGTCCATTCCTTAAGGAGTTTAAAACAGGGATTAAGGAGTTTAAAACAGGAGTCATCTACAACATACAATGTAAGAACTATAACAGTCACTATGTAGGACAGACAGGCAGAAGATTAGCAGACCACCAACTACCAGTCAGAAGACACAATGAAAACTCCTTAATCTCATAACACATGGACAGACTCAACCATAGTTTCAACTGGGAAACTGTGAACATCCTAGACCAAGCTAAATCCAAAAATGCTAGGGAATTCCTGAAAGCTTGGCATTCAGACAAATCAGCCATCAATTTACACACAGAGATAAATCAGATTTACACACCATTCAACAGAGACAATAAAAAAGCTAAGAAGGAAACAAAAAGGCCAGAACACTTTGTTTCCAGCAGCCTACACCCAGATAAGCAGGGATTAACACCAGACAAACGATCAAGCAGAAAACAATACCCTAATCAAGGCACTACCAAGGAGAAAACCACCACCTCCACCCCTCACCAACATTGGCAGGGCAAGCTAATATATAAAAACAGGGAGCAAACCCCACACTCACTCGCACTGATGATGCTACCTAGTTGGGTAATGAAACTTCTGCAAGTAAACAACCAAGCTCAGAGAACATCAAGGACTCCACAGTTCAACCCTGAGCTATATATATTCTCTTCTACTGAAATGTTGTGTGCTATAAAACATCTTTTTGAAAAAAGCATATTTTTGAAAAAAAAGGGACCAAGAGATTTAAATCCACAATAGAAGATTTTGACAAACATAAATGACAATACATTAATGATGAGGAATTAAGTAGGAAGATAATCTTGGAAAAAGCTTTTTACTAAACTGTGCCCTTGATGAATTGTGGTACAGTAGTTAGATGACAGTATTATCTTGAATATTGTTCTTCTTTCTGATATATTTTTGGGAGCTGGTTCTGAGATCTTGAGTGTTTGGAAAAAAATGATGATTGTGTTTATCTGCCAAAACAATCATCATCACCACCATCAGGCATATCAGTTATGGTGGTGACTAAGAGGGAAGATAAGGAAAGAATGGGAACTCCTAATCTTAAATTATATTATCGTGCTGTTTTAAAATAGCTACTCCAAATGAATCAGTTGCCATAGGAGAAGAGTTTAAAAGCAGTACAAATTTGAGATCTCAGGCTACAAGAGGTTTAATCTGATTTTAAAAGCCATTTTTTCTAAGGTAGCTTCAGTGGACTGACATATTTACCTGTTTTGATATGATTTTGCTTGCTGCAATGGCAACTCTAATAATTTTAAGCAGATTTTGTATTTGTCTACTATGTGTGTGTGTGTGTGTGTGTGTACACACACATACATACATACATACATACAATTTTTACTGAAAGTTTTAACAAGATTTTGTATTTGTTCACTAAGTAAAGATTCTTGGATTTTTTCCCCCAGCTTTGATTACTGGGAAGTTGCTTTATACTAGGTCAGATTACTCAGCAATCTAGCCAAAATCCTACTTACTTAGGATGGTCTCAGGTGGTAGATTCCTACAACACCTTAATCTGAATCTCTTTCCTGGAGAATTAACAGCTGAGTTTTGGGACTTTTGCCACACCAAGAACATAATCTAGCACTAAGCTACATCCCACCCCTGAGAATTCTAAAGAAATTTTACCCTACTATCGTAAAAACACAGTGATGGAAACAGGCTTGAAGTGGTGATAGTGCTACTTAGCTGAGCAAATGGTCCACAGGAAAATTCATTTTGGATTTTTTATTTTTAAGCATGAACTCTACTGAAAATATTCACACCAGTTTATTGTAGCTAAGGTATCATAATGAATCTGAGGAGGACAATATAGAAAGACTGATTTCTAATGAAACAGCAAGTTCAGAATACCATTTGTCTTTTGTATCTGTCTCATTTAATCTGGTTTTCTTCTCGCCACCTTTTTAACTTGATTTTTTAAAGGTTTTAAAATAAAAACACTGGGCCAGAGGTTTTTGGGGGCAAGGGCCCCACTCCAATTCAGAGCTGATTTCCCCTCTAAGAAATGAGCAGGGCATTTCCTCCAAAGCAGGATTTGAAGGGCCATTCCTTAACCAGTGGGCCATTTCGCTAGAAGCATTTACACAAAGACACGAAAGCAATGAGTCCTGAAATGCCTCCAATGTTCTGAAACCCAGTATTCTTCTCTGGCCTTATCAGAATATTTTCTCAGTGAGATAGTTAAGCTTTCTAAGAAACAGATAATAACATGTCTGGTAAGTCTTGCTCAATTCTGCATCTTTAAAGCAGCCATAGTATAAATCATAACATATAAGGACCTTTGGAGATAAGAGAAGCCAAGTGCTGAAGATTTCTGGAAAGTCATCTGGTAAGATATGAAAACAAGATGGGAGAATAATTAAACAAGGCAAGTCAAGAGGTATGTTTTCAGAACAACCTTATCTCACCCTTCCCCAGTAGAGTCTGCAGAGGCCAGTGGCTCTACTTTTAGGAAAAGGATCTGGCAGACTCGATGTGAGGTTTGCATCCAGGAGAGTATTAGACCAAGCAGACAAGTCATGGAGGAAACCAAAGCAGGAAAGAAAAAATGGGAGTGAGCAAAGGAGAAGAAAGAATGTTGAGTTTTTCTGGGACAGAACTTGCCAGACGCGGGACAATCTGTGCAGCTTCTAAGCCAATCAAAACCCCAAGCTAGAAGCCAACCAGGACCCACATGATCCCTGAAGAAATGGAAACGGTTAAGCAAATTCTGCAGCACTCCAGACCTCCTTCATTGCATAGCTAAACTTTCTTCCTGAAACTAATTTCTTTACATTATTTGCATTATGGGCTGTTATTTAGGTATGAAGCTAGATTCTTATAAATGCACTGTCCCACCCAGTGGCTGCTGATGCCCTTTGGGGCTGGTAGGACAGTGGTCAGGGTGTTTATGGAGAGAGAACAAATGGAGCGTGGAGCAAACGAATTCTTTGTCCCCGTATTTGACTTTTGCAAGAACTTGAATTGCATTATAATGCAATTCTGTAACACAATGGTTTCAAACTCAGTGCTTCCAGATACGTAAAGGTTCCATATCGCTCCTGATGTGTTAAACAATTTTTAATACTGTAACACTTTTATTTTGGATAGTAGGTGGGCTTGCTAAAAAGAGAAATCTTCAGCAGCCCCACCTATTTTTCCATTTGCTTTCCTCCTCTAGATTTAGATTAAGTCAAAAGACACCTGTCTATCTGGCCAGGCTTCAGTATGGTAGCCTCTGGAGATAACTTGGAATCTAAAGCTGGTCTAGAATTCAATGGCTAGATTGTTAGCAAGTCAACCTTACCACTGTAGGGCAACACACCTTTTAAAGTCACTACATTGACTACTAGTAGGATTCAAAGTACTGATTGTCACCTACAAAACCATATACTGCATAGCACCAGCGTACATCAGGTGTTGTCTTGCCAGGGTTTAATCTGCCCTATCCAGGAAGAAATCCTGTTAAAAATCTCCCCTCCACATAGGATTAGGGGGACATGGATTAGGTGTCAGACCTTTTCTGTTGTGGCTCCCAAGCTTTGGAATTTCCTGACCATGCTGCCTCTCCCAACTGGCGTTTCATAAAACTGATAAAACCACCTCACTGCACTGGACTGGTTTAGTGGCAACCATTTGGGGACAGTTTACTCATGTTATACTTTTTTTTCCCTCTAGTGATTTACTCTGTGGTTCACTGCCCAGGGTCTGCAGATTGGGGCAGGTTACAAAAACTGTAAAATAATCAATCAAATGTAAAATAAAGTGAGAGCTACAAATGGAAGTTATAAAAAAATGGCGAGTTTCAAATTCTCTTGGCTAGCTTGATCTGTTCTAGACTGGTTTCAGATTTGGATATGGGACTGAAACAGCACTGATTGCTTTAATGGGTGAGCTCTACTGGAACTCGGATGAGGGGAGTGTGCCTGTCCTGATCCTACTGGATATTTCAAGAGTGGTATATTTTGGGACTGCCTTCAGGGTTTAGGAATAATTGTTTTATGGTAGTATCTCTCCTTCCTTGGTGAGTGATCATGGGGGAGGCCCCTGATAGGTGGGACACCAGTAAGGCTCCATATTCTCCCCCATGTTATTTAACATCTACATGAACCTGCTGGGAGAGGTCACCCATCAGTTCAGGGCAAGATATGATCAATACACTGTTGATATACAGTGATACCTCTTTACTTCAGGCCAGAGATACTATGAAAGTCTTCACCCAGTGACTGAGGGCTATTAGAGACTGGATAGGATGCAGGAAGCTCAGACTGAATCTCAGCAAGATGGAGTTACTGTTTTCTCCAAACAACATTTAATTCATTGCTCCACTGATGGCATGGAACAGTGACACACTACTTTTAAAAGAACAAATCCACAATTTGAATTCTCCTGTATTCACAACTACTGCTTTTCCAACAGGCGGATTCTGTGGCAAGTAAGACTTTGCCCAGCTTCAATTGGTGTGGCAATTGTGACCATTTCTGGAGCAGAGGGCCCTATGGACAGTAACACTTACTTGATTTATTTCCAGATTATGTAATAATTAAATGCTCTACTTGGTTCTGCCTTTGAAAACAATTTAGAAGCTTCAGGTAATGAAGCAAAATTCTTGATGGGTGAGAGCCACTTTAGCAGAATTATACCAAACGGTTAGTTTATTTATTCACAGTGCAAGAGCAATAATTAAATATACATCCAATATAGCAGATAAACCACACACACATAGACACAAAGAGTGTAGGACAGGCCTGAAACAATTAGAAATATGAAGAGGAGATCAGACGGCTTCTACAAGCACTTTTGCTACCTTCTTAGAGTTATCTGAAAATTGGTTGCAAAGAACAAAAGTGGTCACCTTATAGTCATAAAAGGAACCATGTTTTCTAACCATAGGTAGTACAAGGTTGGTTCATCATTGTGCACAAAGTGGGCATTTTAGTAATACATGTGATATGGTTTCAACCTCCATATTTGAGCATTCACAAGTGTGATGTCCTTAAGAAGGCTGTTATCATCCAAATGGGTAATGCATTAATTTGTGCCAGGGAGAAAAATCTTCTTTGTGGGGCACATGTTTAAAAATATCTAGAGATAGTCCAAAAGGGAGGGGAGATGACAGAATTACACCAATGTTGTGAATGCTGGTTGGTTGCCAATTTCTGTCCTGATTCAATTCAAAGTGCTGGTAATGAAGGCATATATTAGGTCCAAGTTAGCTTCAGGACCATCTTTTCCAGGTAGAGTCTGCCCTTTGAATGGAATCAGAATTGGGAAGAGATGGTTTGCATTTCTGTTGTCTGGGTAATTAGAGGAGGCAGCAGGCCTTTTTGGTGGTTGCTCCATTTTGTAGACTAACTTGCCATCTGTGAGTTGGATGGGCTGCTCACTCCTTGCTATCAGGAAAAGGACCGAACCATTCATTTCCGTCTTGCCTTTGGGCTTAACGTTTGGCTGGCATTTCTGATTTTTCAAATGTTTTCACCAATTGATATTGTTGTTGCACTTTTTCATTCTTTTAATTTGTTTGCATTGCTTTTTTGTGATATCTTTTGTAATACCCTTGAGTCTTTTAATCTGGTGGTTTAGAAATGAAGCGAAACAAACAAACGTATATGTAAATAATGCTTATAGTCCTGGAAAGAAGAATTTTTCACTGTCTGTATCTATTGGCCCAAAAATATTTTGATTATCTGTATAGCTAGTTTGCAGCAATTTATCAATGAAATTCAGAAGATTCTTTATTGGGTCAGTTTAAAATATGGGAAAGCTTATGATCATTTTTTATATTAAGGCTATCAGATATGAGCAGCAAAAATCTGGACAATCATGAGATGGCAACAAAGAGATGCACAAAACTCTGTTGCCATTTAGTGGTTGTCTGGATTTTTGCAACCCAAATCTGGTAGCCCCATTTTATATATGTTGATTAATAATCTACCATTTCTTCATCATCATCATCAGAGAGAGAGAGAGAGAATGTGCAAGTACCAATGTGGTGTAGTGATTAAGGTGCTGGTCTAGGAATGGAGAGACCCAGGTTTTAGTCCTTCCTTAAGCATGGAAGTTGGCTGGGTAATTTCAGGCCAGTCACCCTCTATTAGCCTTTGACTACCTACCAACCAGCAGTAGAGAATACAGTACATAAGCTTCAGTGAAGAGACGTTGATTCTAGAGTAGATGGATTGTGAGTGTATATATAATTAATCTTATTTTACTTATAAAATGATGCTACTTATATAAAATAAGATGCTATCCTTCATTATTTGAAGAAAATGCTATTTCTGAACATTTATAAACCCAGACACTGGGACTAATCTAATCTCTCTCCTCCCATAAAATTAAATTTCAGTTTAAGTCTCTCCCATAGAAATCAGGCCTCAGAATTCCCCATGATATAATGTACAAGGAACCCTTGCCTAACTCAAGAAATAAAAACAACAAAAGCCAATCAAGTGAATATTAAATTCTAGCAAGTCATAGCAGAGTTTACAATTCTAAAAGCTGAGCACAATTATGAAAATGTTGAGGTAGTTGTTGACTTCTGACTCATAGAAGATTAGTCAGTTTTATCAACTTTATAGTTTTCCAAAGCCGGCTGTTGTTTTTTTTAAAGGTCTCATAAAAATTGAGTACCATTTCAGTTCTCTAGCTAGTTCTGCCTTCCATTAGAATTGCACAACCTATTTCTGATCATATGACTGTAGGACATTGACCAGGCCTGGGAGCAGATGAGGTTCTGTCTCTCTGATGGTTCTTTGCTTTCATTCCCTAAATTGCCAGTTTAATTAATTCATTGTTTTGTCAATTAATGAATACTTCATCAAATGCATGTAATATTGGGAGAAGCTCTTTCAAAAACTTTTCAGGATTAATGAAAATTGCAGGTGATCCTGCTGGTCCATGGGTGAGATGAGAATAGGGTTACCATATCCTGGGCTATCACAATCTAGTCCTCTGGATTTCTACAGTCCAGATATGATTGTCCCTTGTGAGACAACCCAGATGTGACAATGAGTTTGTTTGTTTTTTAAATTAGGACCAACTCAAATATCACAAAGAGAATGAGCAAATTTTTCAAGTCTTTGCACCCAGCATAGCCATACTTACTTAAATTGGCATAAGTCTTCTTGAACTCTTGTTAACAATGCTACAAGCTACCAGGCGTTTTTTGTTCTCAGTTTCTCCTTCATTTTTTCTCCTGTGTAATCAGGCCTGATGAAGAATTTGAGTAAATTTTAAAAATGGCTGCTACTTAGTATTTCAATTGATTCTAATCATTACATATGGGTGAAATACAGCCCTTCCATAGATTGGACTATTTCCAACAACAGGAGCAGAAGAAGGGAGTTTCCTTACTCTCCTGCAGCTACCTCAGGTGCCTTCAAAACTACTTCTGATGGATTAAGGGGCCCTCCTGAGCAGACTTTTGGGGTGAGCATGGAGAAAGGAATTGTCTTCCTAGCCCAGAACCCTTCTGAGCAGGCCCTGGAGACACACAGGAATTGTAAGGGATTAAAATGAACTACTCCCCCCTTCTCAGTCCTATTGGAAGAAGTTCAGTTACTGGAAGAATCTCATTGGATTTCACCCTTTAATAAGACCAATGAAAATACTATTATTGTAGGTACCCTCTATTACAATTTTGGACCAGTTCCAAAGAAATGGGCACAGATACTGAGAAATCCTCTAATGCTTACAATTTTAGGGCTGAACTGCTCCAGTAAAAGACATTTAAACTGTACTGAATGCTGCATTATGTGCCTTTGTTGCTATTTTGCTATAGACACCCAGCCTCTTTCCTTTAAAGCAGTGTTTCTCAACCTTGGCGACTTGAAAATGTGTGGACTTCAACTCCCAGAATTCCCTAGCCAGCCATGCTAGGGAATTCTGGGAGTTGAAGTCCACACATCTTCAAGTCGCCAAGGTTGAGATACACTGCTTTAAGGTTTACATGGCTCAGTTTCATGAAATTTAAGTAATGATTAACTTCCTTTTAAATTTGTATTTCTTAAATAAAAATAAGTTCATTTGTACTCAGACTAGTGACTCATTCTTTTGTCTTTTTTTTTTTTACCAGCAAGAGTTAGTGTAGTTTTTAAACTGTATGTGCATCTTTGTGCCAAGGCTGTATTTGAGTCTTGATTTGACTCAACTGTTCCATTTAATTATTTGAGCAGAACCTCACTTTCCCTGCTGGTAACCTCTTTTGATAAAGGAAGTTTACAGGACCTTGGAGAAGATTGGCTTAGGGGAAAAAGCTGAGCTCCAAAATAGAATTCTAGCATCCAGACCATAAGGTCTTCCATTCTCTGAAAAGTTGTTGGGGAGAAACTGATATCTTCTTAATTGGATATTTTAAAACTCCCACCTCCAAAGAAGAGTCAGTATTTAGTTAAGGAAGCATAAGAAATATTCAGATGGATAAATGGTTTAGGGTAAGACTCTAATTAACAAAATAGGGTGGCAAGCTCATTAGACGATACGTAGTGTTTAAAACTTGTTCCTGGGTGCACAGTCTTAAGTTTGGAGGTAGCTGCAGGCCTCTGTTTCTGCCTGCGGAAAACTGCAGCGTGATAGCTTCTGTTCTTTTTTTGTTTCTGTTTTCTCATTCTCTCTCTCTCTTTAATCCACCGACCCTTCTCTCTTCTCCAAACTTCACTCAGAATCTCTTTCAGAAATCATATTTTAGAGAAATTTCAGAGACACTCTCCTTTGTCTCATTTTTGGCTGACCCTGGAGGCCATCAAAATTCACCCTGAGTTGTTCCAATGTTAAAGTTGGGGTTTACATCTTCTGACCTAAGTCTTGATGTCTCAATGATCTATCAATGATCTATACTCCCCATGATGTCATAATTAGGGTCCTATTGGCTGATTGAATCTGCTGAGGGCACACCTCTTTCATACACTTTTAAATTTTAATTTCCCAAACCTAAAAACTTATCTGTAGTGTGAAGTACTGCAGAAACCAAGTTTTCCCTTCCCTTCTTTTTAATTCTTATTAAATTTCACAAAACTGAAACTAAGTTTAAAAAATGTTCCCAGGTCCCCAAATTGTTCTCCTTTACTAACCATGAAAACAAAAACCAAAGCATGCATGACTGAAATAAAGCTCAGAGGGGGCACTACCATTGGTCTGTTGGATGCATTTTCAATTCAGATTGAAGTTCTTATATAAGCAAGCAAAGGAAAATATTTAAAATCCTCTCGGTTACTGTAACCCCAACTCAAAACTATAGCTCTTTTGAGTCATTTCAGTGGATATATTTGAAATCTAATGGACCTAAAGGGACAACCTCATATATAACTTTTGAAAGCTCTTTCATTTCGACATGGCATTTCTTCAATAACAAAGGTGCCTGTTAACCACACCAAAGCACCTACTTTCTCTTCTGCTTTGCATAAGGCTTTGAAAAACATGGACCTTCTCTTTGAAGTTTTAGACCCTATTTCACCCTGCTCTGCAGAAACGTCTCTCTCTCTCTCTCTCTCTCTCTCTCTCTCTCTCTCTCTCTCTCTCTCTCCTGGAATCACATGTGGTGTGCAATCTTCCTGAGAGAGTCTCGACTCTGTATTTTAGTGTAGTGAATTGTTTGAGGCAACATCCTCAAAAATAATTAAAAAAAAAAAATTATAAAAGCTTTCCCCAGCAGACTTCATGTCCTTGGCTAGATGACAACAACTCAACCTTTGCTAAAGCCAAATAAATAACAAAGTACATGGAATGATCCAAAGGGAGGGAGGCAGGCAGGCAGGCAGGCAGGCTTCTTAACTGCATGGCTGATTACCTTTTGGCTTGTGGCTTATTAGAGTTATTATTTGGTTAATTATATCAGCTCTTCTTGGGCCTTCTTCATTGCCTGCCCGACCCCATTATCGGTTGGGTGATTTTGCTCCCAAGGCTGGAGAGAGATGTAAGGGGAATCATGTGGCGGCATCTCTTGAAGAAATGCAGGCTCCCAAAATTTTCTCTTCCTCCCAGCAGTAATGAATGAAGTCAAAAGGCCTTGAGTGGGAATGCTCTCCATCAGTCCTGGAATCAGCAGAAAACCATTCCAGCAGGACATGCACTGTCCCCAGTGCCTCTCTCTCTGCTTGGCCACTGCAGTTCCTTGACTTCTCAAGGATAGATTTTATAGATTTTATTTTAATAGATGTTATAGACCCTGAGATCGCACTGAAGGCAATATAAGGAAGGAAATACTACTTTAACCCTAACCTATGTAAGGAGAACTCAAACCTGTCTCATGGCCTGAGGACAAGATGAAAACAGTATCATGGGGACATACAGGAGGGTCCCAGAGGGGGTCAGAGCGGCAGAATGATTAACGCAGTGTTGTGCCTTTGCAAGGCAAGGCCTGCTCCTTTTGTATGTTGCACACATGCCCCCAAAGGCTGGAGCTTGCGATGCAATGGCATGACACTCTCATCGTTTGGATGAAAGCAGGAAGCTTCTGTGGATGCTCAGGGATCAGGGAAGGAGAAGAGATTGTCACCCTGTGTTTGTGCTCCCGTTAGCTGCAAGTTCTTTCTCCAAATAAGAATATGCATACATTCTTGCCCTCTCACATTTTTTTTAAACTTGCCAAAGGGCTAAAATGGAGATGTGACTATATACAGGAAGCTTTGAAATTAAAAAAGAAAGTTTCATGGAAAGAGTTGTCTTACTATTTAATGTGGCCCACTCCTAGGCGACAAAGTGGAGTTACAGTCTGCTATAGAACATTTGGGGGGCAGGGAGGCACATGTGGTGTTTGGAGGGTATGCCTTGGCCCACTCACAAAATAGTGCCCAGATGAGCAGAATCAATCACAATCAGCCCTGTTTTCCCAGAGAAAATCAAACTCTCGGTGTCCCCCTGGAGAAAACATACAGACTTATAGATCTTTTCCATAAAAAGAAAAGTTATAGTTGCTTTCTGTATGGTTTCACTGGGGAAATGGCATGGGGGGGAGTGCTTATCCCTGGTTTCTTTGACTCTACTTTTTTAAATTACAGGCAATAGAGGAAGGAAGGGAAGGAGGGAGGAGACCTCTCAGATTGTTACAGTGCTTCAAAAATCTGTGAAATCTCTTTGACCAGAGAGTAAGTCAAAAAGTAGTTTCGGGGGCAGGGAAGTTGGAGAGAATTAAAGTAATAGAACATGAACTTTTAGCCTTGCCACATGCTATGCATCATTTTGAGCAGTAATCGTATCTGACCCTAAGAGGTATGATAACAGTATGTGAAGAGGGGAGGGGAGGGGAGGGGAGGGGCCAGCTGGCCTTGAGAATGAAGATCTCTTCCATATGCTTACTGCACATGGAGATCAAAATAATACAAGCATCTCCTTGCTGACTCATTTGAATTGTGCTTCATGAAGGATGGGAGCTGTATAAAACATAGCCTTGCTAGTGTGATACGCTCTTTCTCAAGAGCCAGGGAGGCAAACAGGTGAGTCATTTGTCAGAGACAAAAGAACACTGGAAGGAGCCTCTCAACGTCCACCACCTGTAGGCAGGCACGTTAAGCTTCCGGCTGGGAATTTCCCAGCATTCCCTGTCTTACTTGCAGCAGCCACTGGGAGAAGCAGCAATGTAGGCAGAGTGGCAAGTTGGGTTGCCATCTTCAACTAGCCTTATCAACTGGGGGCATTTGTTTGTACAGTCTTAGTCTCCTGAGGCTTCTAAGAAGAGGAAGCAGCACTACGAGATATGGCTGGAACTGTGATGTGCTGAGAAACAGTAATGGAGGACAAGCCAAACCACAGCAATTTATAGTTCTGGTACAGCTTGAAAAAAGGACAGTGACTGAATTTTGCACACATCATACACAAAAGAGACAATTAATACCTTGAGTTTATCAATATCAGGAGCGAAAGTAGGGATTAACAAGTATTTCCCCCCTCCAGCCCTCCTGGTTATTTATTTTTTTTAGCCAAAGTCGATGCGAATTTTGTTTGTTATTACAAATTCTACTTGCTGTTACTCCACTATCCCCACAGGGTTCCTACTAAGCTACTATCATTCCCTTCTCTTTAGTTTTTCAGAGTTTGTCAAGCAAATGGTCGAGACGAAGGATATGCTAGACAATAAGTGCCATTGCTTGGGAATTGACTGTTGGAAGCTCCAGAGTTACTGAGACCAGTGCTGTGATGTTTCATGGGTGTCTGCAGGGCAAAACAAAGTGGGGCGAGTTATGTCATATATGCTGTGGTGTCTTCATGGAATTGATGCAAATTTATACCACTTGGGCAAAGAGATCCCAATGCATGTGACATCTTGGTGGCTTCTGCTAGGTATCTAAGAGCACATCCATTAGGTGGAAAACATAGAGAAATGGGTCAGCTAATCATGGAGTGCAACATGGACTTCCTCACACAGAGTGGATGGTCCTTATGACACGTTTACTAGTTTTGTGTGCTGATATTTGAAAGCTTAAGTAGTCCTACCATAAAATAAGAGATTTTGATGTTTGCAAAAAAATAACCTGAAAACCTCAACCTTGAGACAGTCCTGATGCATTGGAAGGTGATACAAAAAGATCAAAATGTAGGATCACAGTTCTATCCATTAGCTGCTGCCTTTTCTGAGCAGGAAATGATCTGAGGGCAATGACATATTAATTTCTAAATATTTCTAAAGTGACTTCCAGTGTATCATTTCCTGAGCTGTAATTGTGTTAGTCTCTTCTGTTGGTCTTTTGCCGTGAAGACAGGAAGGTTCTTTGTCAAATTCTAAAGAGGATTTGGATGCCATATTTTATCTTAATCTTTTATCTTTTATTGGTTTTATTGTAATTTCTTTGTTCAACTGTTGTGAGCCACGCAGAGTCGTTGAGAGTCGGGTGGCTTACAAGTTTAATAAATTATTATTATTATTTAAAAGGTTTAGTTTTAAAATGAAAAACTTTCAGTCTTTTTCAGAATTACTAGGGCTGCAGGAACACTGGTGTTCTGAACTGCAGTGCTGGTTAACACTGTTTTCTTTAGAAGGTCTGCAGCTTTCAATATTGACTTCCAGACAAGTTCCGGCTAGAGAGATTTTCTGGGGGAGGAACGTAATGATACTTATTTTGAGTGGACTTAATGGAAGAGCCCAGTATGGCAATTAGCTACTAAGAAAGTACACACACCAACTGCAAATATGCTTTTTTTTTTCCTGTTTAGTTGACAGCTAGTACAAGGCAGGCTCCATGTGAAGCTGTGAGTCTCTTTGGGTAGCTTCTCCAGGCTCCCATTGCTGGGTCATTCAAGCCTCAGCTAAAGCTTAATTGATAAAAACCAGCCATATGTTTTACCAGCCATATATTTCTCTGATAAGGCAAAGAAAGGTACCCAAAGAGGTTAAACCAGTTTGCTAGCAATTTCATTTCACAAGGGAATTACAGAAACAAAAATGAAGGAAGAGTTCTGTTTCCAGACATGTGAGATTATCGTTTCAATCCAGGGAAAGGCTAGTTGAAAAGCAGTAAGAATGGAGCCACTTCCCCATTCAAGCAAAGAAACTGTTAGCCCTGCGAAGTAGTCCAGACAAGAAGCACAACCAGGAGTACTAGCTCCATCTTTATTGTAAGGTTACATTAACAGAATCTTGCAAGATTGAAAGTATTTCTCCCCTCCTCTCCTTTTACTCTCTGAAAAACTAGGGAGGGTCCCTTCTGAAACATTTCCCACACCCTCCCTCCTTCTGTGGGCTGAGATATTTTTACATGCCAGTTGTCCTGCCTGTGGCTTTCCCTCCTCCTCCCAAAGTCATTCCCACATACCATTACAGAAACTGACTCAACTGGCTGTTGATGAAATGTCATCTTCCAACAAGGGCTAATTTAGCAGGCTTAGAGAGACCATGTGATGGGCTGCTCTGCCATTCAAGGAGGGGACAACTCAAGAGAAACAGCTCAGGGGCTTCCTGCTGCTACCCACAAGCCCAGATTGGCCATCTGATGTGGTTACCTCACTCTGCTTAATGGTAGGACTGACCTTGGTTAGAGAATACTCTTGTTGTTCTCTGTAACAACAAAATATCACATTGGCAAAGATACTCTTTGGGCTAAGCCTGGCATTCATATATTACTGCATTTGTATTTCCATGGCTTGTTTCTTTGAAGTATGGTGTCTTGCTGTAAAACTTGGGCATTTCACTTTTGCAGTCTGTTCCTCCTCATGGGCTGACATAGTACCAATGTAATATTATATGAGACATATCATCCCAGGCTTACGGATCAAAGATTTTTGTTTAGTATTCTCTTATTCTTTTATGTATGTATTTTTCTCAAAGAAACAATTGTATACTTTAACCTTCTTTAGTCAACCATGGCTGATCGTGAAAAAACTAAGCTGGGTCAGACCTGGTTAGTATATGGATGGGAGACCAGAGAAAATTACACTGTGATAGGGTAGATTGAGAAGTAACAAAACAAAACAAAGCACTCATGTATGGGAGTAGGTAATAATAAACCGCTTCCATACTGTTGCCAAAAATACCTGTATGGATGTGTTCATGTTGTGATCAGGACTCAAGCTTGACTTAAGGAAGGCATTACCTCTCACCCCCACTCAAAATCATAGGACTTATGGGATTCCTTTTCAAGAAATAATATTTTGTTCCCACCCTACCTCACTCCACTTGCCCTTACATCTAGGACCCAGAGTAATTTTCAATTTTCAGTTGAATTGATAGTACCATCTCATTCCAAGTCTTGCTGGCTTGGTCTAGGTTGGAAGTGTGTCAGGCTGTGGTGAGACTTTTAGGTTAGTGGGTTATTTTATTTTAAATCAGTGCACTGGAAGCAATAGTGCCAGGGCAGGGGAAGAAATGAGCTATGCCAGTCCTTTCAGAATAATAGAATAGATTTGGATCCATTGGGTTTATTCCCAGATCTGTTGCACCCGTGAAAAGCTCCTTTTTGAGGCCTAATGCTTGATCCTGCTGGTGGGAATACTATCAACCATAGCTTTCCACTACTGGAAAAAAAAAGTCCATTGGGTCAAGCAGATAAGTCACAGCTGGTAGAGTTCCTTACTGGCTGCTGATCCCTTCTAATCCATCTTAACTCCCCTTCCCCTTCAGCAGATCTGGAAACTGTTAGATTCCTTCCTCCCTCCCCCTGTAAGCAGTCATTGCTACATACTACAGTATGTTTATGGTGTTTAGTGTTCTACCCTGTTTAAAACCACACAGCCCAAGAGAAAAAGTCATGTGACCACAATGTGGGAAAGCCCCAGTTAAATGAGTCAATGTAATTGGATTAAGTAACCAAAGAATACATAACAAATAATAGCAGCAGCACCTCATCAAATTAAAAAGTAAAACATGTTATCTGGAGATAAAATAGAGGCTCCTTATCCACTAAAATTCAAGGTTACAGTCCAGGGATGATTTTTATTTATTTATTTATCTTTCAAATTTGGCCACCGCCCATCTCACTAGGAAGTGACTCTGGGCAGTTTACAGTAAAAACAAAAAATAAATATTAACTAAAATACAGTAAAAGTAGTATAAAAATAGAATAAAATACAATAAATAATCATATTAACCATTAAGTAAGAAGAAATACAGAATTTTGGTATAATGGAAGGAGGCAGTGTGGAACCTCCGTGTCTTTTGAATTATGACTTGCATCAGCCTTTCTCTGTCAGGGTTATGGGAGCAGTATGACAGGACTTCAACCAGCATTCCCGCCCTGATATTCTCCAGATGTGTTGGGGCCATGGTTCCTTTGAGTCCCATGGCACTGGCCAAAATTGGGTGGGAATTCTGGGATCTGTAGTTTCAAGACATCTGGAAAGCACCAGATTAGGGAAGGCTGACTGAACTCTTATTCTAAGAAAACCACAGTCTGACTGTCAAAATCATGGACCAATGCAAGTTATATTGAAATGAGTGAACTAATGCTAGAGCTGAAGTTGGGGGAATTCAGGTATTTCTCACCATCACTGCCTAAGGACCAATTCAAGAATTCATTGTATATGTGAATTTGTTTTCTTGCGTATACTAGTGAATATAGAAATAAATAAAACATATAGGTTGTATTCTGTGCCAGTCTTGAGATAGTTTGACTGATGGCCATGTGCTAATCTAACAATCTCCTCAGAGAAGATACATGAGAAAGTGCTGATTCCTGCATTTACCACTTATTCCCAGCCATGTATGTTTTCCATCAACACACATGGTGGTATCACGCCTGCCCAGAGCATGACCACAGATGGATCCTGCAATGGGCTAGAAGTAGGTAAAGTCCAGTGGCATGGATAACCCTAAGATAAGGCACTGAAGGACATCTTGCCACTACAGGAACTGTTGTAATTTACTATACTCGTGTGGACTCTTCTAAAACGACCATCCAGAAATCAATTACTGCATGCAAACTCTTTACAACTCCTGGGAATATAGTTGAATGATTGTATTCTCTAATCATAGGATGATCCTGGGGGATTTGTAGCTATATGTTATTAATATGATGCTGAAGTGTTATATTTGTCCTCGATGTTTTTGGATTTGAACAGGGGTAAACACAAAGATTCCCAAAAGTTGAGCTTGATTTCTAATTACTACATGGACACATCCATTCATAGAATTTCCTTGGCAGCAGTATGGAAGCAGTTTTGACCAGTCAAAGCATTATTTGCTGTTTAATAGCAAACAATAACAATAGATGCCTCTACCACTCTTCATTGTAATGCTTTGATGGCACTCCATACATTAATAAACTCCAACTTCTCCCTAAAACTGTTCTTGCAAGTGGCAGTTGCAAACATTCAATTTTGTTCTGACATGTCCTTCCTTCTTTCCTATTCTACAGGTTGGAAGTCTTCTCCCCTTTTTTGCAGTGTGCAAGAGTGTAACTATGCATAATTCAAGTCATGTACTGTACTGAGAGAATGTTTATTATTATTATTTGGGTGATTTACAGTTATTTTCATAACTGCAATCTTTTTGTAAAACGTTTGTCATATTTGTTTAAATTTAGTTCATTCATGTTTTGGAAATCAATATTTTCAGAGGGGGAAAACACAGAATGTGTCTTCTGACATTTGGGTATTAGCTCCAAATGAAAGTAAAAATAGAAATCTGAACTTTTAAAAATATTTGTAACTGGTGTTTTTCCATATTTTTTTTAAAAAACCCTTGGGATTAATCATTACATGAATGTACTTTCTCACACTTGACTTATCTTTCTTGTTTCTTCTCTGTCAGGTTGGCTAAAATACAAGGCAGAAAGGCTGATTGAAATAAGTAAACATAACTCATGGGATTAAGGTTGAAGTAAGAAGATTTTTGAAGTATTTTAAATATCTCCTTTTTCTTTTCTGTGTCTGGCAATCCCTCTTACCTGTAATATCAGCAGATCCAGATTTGGCACAATAGAGATACATGAGTCTTTGGACTGATTCATCCAATTTGTTACATATTTTTCAAGGTAACAGCTAAATTTTGGGGCTTTTTGAAAAATACAGTAACCAATTGACTTGACCTGGCTTTTCCAGCAGGTCTTGGGGAGAGATGATTCATGAAGCGTTCTCTCTTATAATGTGGAGTTCTATTTTTTGAATCAACTCTTTTTATTGTCCCTAGCATGGAACTGTGAGTTATTATTTGTTCCACCTTTATGCTTCATTTTTAATCTTACTTTACAGAATAGGGTATGTAAGCCACTCAGAGGCAGTGACAAGTTGAGTGGCATATAAACCTAGCAAATAAATTAGTACAATAAAAATAAATAAATGCAATTCTAAATTCAGGTTTGAGGCATGAGGCCAAATGGAAAAAATTACCAGAGATGATTTCAATGTGTTTGGAACTCCTTAATAATGGTTTGGTTAATATGAGACAAAATAGATAAAAATTACATGATGAATACTGGGCTTTGTTGTGAACAAGCCTGGTTTGGTGTAGTGGTTAAGGCATCAGGCAAGAAAGCAGGAGACTCTGAGTTCTAGCGCCACCTTAGGCGTGAGAGCCGATTGGATGACTTTGGGCCAGTCACTCTCTCTCAGCCCAACCTACCTCACAGGGTTGTTGTGGGGAAAATAGGAGGAGGAAGGAGTATTAGGTATGTTCACCGCCTTGAGTTATTTATGAAAAAAATAATAAAGGCGGATAAAAAATATAAAATAAGAATTTAAAAAGGTTTTCTTTTTTTTACTTTAGAGAGCAAAAGATGACATTAATGATGTATTAACTAGCAGAAACATGAAGAGGGACTGATGGACTCTGCTTCTTATGCTGTACCTACACATAGACTGCATGCAAAATAAGAGAGAAGGGGGAAAAGACTACCCAGTAGCTCTGCTTCCTGTTGGAGAGGACTTCTGCAGGTATGAGGTCCAGAGTTCTTCTGCTCAGGTAGGAACCACAGCTGATCAGGATTTTGGACAGAAAAAAGGACCCTAGCAGATATATTTGTAGCATACTGAGGGTCTATACATCACTGCAATAGTGAATTTATAGTGCCAGCATATATCAGTGCAAGGGGCAGGGTTTTAGATATTGTGCTGTTCCTTGGGTGTGGGAGATAATCTAGAATCTTTTGTAACACCACTGCTGGCAGAACCACATTCATGGTAAGAATTTCATGGATTGTGAATAGGTTCAGTGGTAAACATTTACCTGGCATTACTTTGGGTGATTTTCTTGACAGATAAAATCAGAATTGCTCTTTGTCAAGGAAACCACAGTTTCCAAGATGATGTCATCAGGTCTCTGTAGACATTTGAGCTGTTATTTTTCCTCCCCCACTTCTGAGAGCAGAACAGTTTCTCAGCAACGTATCCTCCAACAGTCCCATGATATAGCAAGAGACTGACTTCAGCACCACAGGATTGCCCTGGACCCTAGAATCTGAACCAGGGATCTTCTGGCCTACAGGTTGAATCAGCCCTGTGGACAAGTTTTGTGATGGAATGGTGTTATGAAGGCCACGCTCAGGGAGATAAGTGTTTCCTTAGCCCTCAATAGGAGCGTGGGAAGTTTAAGAAGATGAGACTGGCACCACCCTAAGGAATTCACGGTGTTGTGGCTTGCTGGCTTGGGAACTTAGGTTCAGTCTGGAGAGATTTCTGTCTTGAGGTGAAAGCTAATAAACGCAACAGAACTGTATTTGCACTCTCTCGTGGAGTTCTTTGGGCTGAACCTGACAAGTTTCCTGATGGGCCTCCCAGCTTCTAACATTGGTCCCAGCCTTTCTAGGCTCCTTCATTCCTTCTGGATGGGAAGACCTACCTCCCACCAGAAACTGAGCAGAGATAATAGTTTTTTTCTGTCCTGCACGGTTGTGCAAGTAAGACTCAAATAGATTTGTGGTGGGGTCATTTTCTGATGGGAGGAGATAGATGCTTCTGATCTAGGAGCGAATTCTTCCTACCCTGGATGCAGGGACTTGACATTAAACATTCATATTATGGGGACATCTAGATATTGGAGCATGGTGTGAAGTAGGAAAGATCAATTCTGTCTTGTTTAATATGGGGTGTGTGTGTGTCAAAATTCCAATTTACCAGCCACAAATTATGTTTGGCTATTTTGCCTACAAACTCAGCTGAAAGTTTTTAATGAATTTTCCCACACAAATGTATTCACCTTTCTTCTTATACTTTTCCTCATATTAGTCCTTTTTACTTAAACGCTTCCACAGTAAATGGAAAGCCATGTGTACAGTGTTCTGTGCATATTTCAAAGAGTTGTTGTCTGCTTTGCAAAATGTTGAAAAACTGTATTTTACCATGCACTGTGTTTCAGATTTCCTGTATGTCTGAGATGCCCCAAATCAATTTGTGTGTAAAATTGCACACCGCCCTAGTTCACCTGTCTTTCTGATCCCCTTTTCAAAACTCTATTACTATGATTACAGTAGATAAATTACCAGACTAATATATACTGCTATCATTATAACTCATAGGAAATGAGGAAAGGCTCTTTGTTGCAGTTTTACTCAAGACTGCTGGGCTGTTGGCATTTAATTTTGAAGACAGAACGAGACTGAGAAGGAGGAAGGGTGGGACCGGGAACAATGAGGCTTTTTACAGAGTGGAGCATTTGATGAACACAACAAGGAGACATTGAAGAAGTACATACTGCAGATATGTGTGGCCCAGCTAATTGCTTTCTCTGACTGTAATTCCAGGCTGTTAGCATGCCATGTGGCTTCTTGGCCCTGCAGCTAATGGAAATGAACCCAAGTTCTAGATTTGGTCTCCCCATTATTTTTCATAATTAAAACAGATGATAAGCAAGCCAAAAGGATTTGCATGGTCATCACCAGGCACAACAGATATTCACATAGTTTTGTGCATGCTGCTGGGCTGCCCTGAGCCAATGAGTAGCAGAGCGACTGTGTGAGGTTTTGGCTGCAAGAGAGAGGCCTGAATAAGGCACAATAATAGTTTAAAAGATGGGTGATAGGCAGCCCCATGCACCCAATGCCAGTTTTTTGTTGCTGTTCTCCATGCCCCCGCAAATCACACTGCCCAATTTTTGGCAGCAAAGTTTTAAGAAATAGTGGCATTATTTTCTGCTGTTTTCTTGCAGGAAAGAAAGGGAGTGAAAGGGCCTTTAAGCTTCTTTGGAGGCTTACCACAGATCAATCGCCCTTGAAATCTCAGCCCCACCGAGTTTGGTAATATAACCACATTTCTGCCTTGGTTGAAAAGGAAACGGTTGTGTCCCTGGTCTCACTGTATACCTAGAATCCACTTTGTACTGCTCAATTAAGCATTAGGTTGGGGATACTGTTGCAAAGCACTCTGATCCTAGATATAAGTTCCCCCGAATAAGGCAGAACTTTCTAGAATTTTGGCTACATACCTAATATCTACGGTCTCAGGCTCAAGTACATATCCTAAAATGCTTTTTCAAGAGCTAAAAGCATCAGCTTCAGACGGTCACTCCCATTTGCCACTGAATCCTGACCTCTGGATAAAACTTGGTTGGTTGAAGGAGTTGCCTAGATGGGTTAGATGTTGCCCATGTGCTCACGAAAGCATCTTTTTCCCTTCAGATCTGAAATCTTAAACATCTCTAGAAAGCACGCCTCCAGTACAGATGGCGTTGGCCATCCTGGAACTGCTATTGCCAAGATCTAAGCAAATGAGGCTGATAAATGCAATAAGACTTTTTTTAAAAACCATCACTATTTATGCTAATCTTCTTATCAATTTGTCATTAGAGTTTGAAAAGGGCTATTGCTAAATGGCAGAGCATCTACTTTGCCTGCAGAAGGCCTCAAGTTAAATCACTAATGTCTCCACTTAGGTACTACAGGTAGTCCTCGTTTAGTGATTGCCTTGTTTATAGATTGTTTGCAGTTACAACCATGATGAAAAAGTACCTTTGTGACCAATCCTTGCATTTACGACCTTCCCAGGTCTGTAAAGCAAAGGAAAGCTGAAGTAAGGTCATAAGCACAGTTGCGGTTTCACTTAGTGACCACTTTGCTTAACAACCAAGTTGCTGGTCCCAATTGTGTTCACTAAACGAGGACTACCTGGACCGCTTTGAAGGCCTGGAGAGTTGCTCAGGGGTGGTGGATAGTATATCAAAGAAGCGTTCTGTTTTTCTATTTAGTACCTTATGTATGTGATTCCATTCAACGAAGATGGGGAAGATGGGTCTAGAACCTGTTTCTTCTCCCCACCCTCTTCCATGTTTTACCACTAGTTCATTCTGTACCCGTTAGGACAAAGAAAAAGGCAGGACTAGAACTCACCATCTCCTGGTTACTAGTCTGGTGCCTTAATCACTAGACCAAACTGGCTCTCATTTACTTTGTTTTTAGTATTTACTTGGGCATAAGCATCATTTTATTGCAGAACAGGGAAATCTAGTTTAAAAGTAACAAGAAGACAACTTTATACATACCGTCTCTAGAGGCAAAATATGCCTCAATTCTATTTTTTTAATTATAAGAAAGAAAGGATGCTGTATTGAACAATATCAGCCTGGTGGGCCCAGCATATCCACATTGGCCCAGTTGCTTGCCATTCTTCCCTGCTATTCTTTCTCTGATATTAAGGCATTGCTTGGGTTGGCTGCGAATCTATGTGGTCCAGATTCAGCTACACCAGTATCTCCTTCCTGGGCATCTTGGTTGCTGCAATCCACTGAAGGAGTTGGGACATGACTTGGACAAGTCTTTCCCAATCTGGGTGTTCTCCTGATGTGTGGATGTCAACTCCCAGTCTTCCCAGTGAGCAAGACCATTGCCATGAAATATCTCTGTAGAGCTGACATCGTAACAAGGATATATCAACTGAAGGCCTCAGAGCCATATGCAGCCTCTGAATGTATTAGGTGCCATTCCAGAGCACCTGCAACATGTGCCACTAAATGTTTCATGTGACACAAGAAGAAAAAATGTCATTTTTAACATTAGAAAAGGAGGAACTTTATTAAAGACACAATTTTGTCCTGCCCACAAACTTTCCTATCTTATCTCCACCTACTTTTTGGCAGGGCAAAGGATGTTGGACAGTTGCTGTGGGTGATTTCCAGTTTAGCTGGAATCTAGCACACCCCAACTCAGTCTTTATATCTGGATCAGAGCAAGCACATTCTCCACTCAGTTCAGCTAGGAAAAAGATATAGACTGATGTTTAGTTATTAAATATCCTCAAACTTCAAAGAAGTTAACTGGGACCAATGAAACAACAAGCAGACAAAATCAAAAAGGGAGAAAGAGAAACAGATGAACAACAGGGAAGAGATAAAAAGATAATAACAATCTACGTTATCTATATCTACAAACTTAAAAGCACAGAACTTTCCAGAACTACTGGAAACAATATTGTGGATAATTAGCATGGACAGTACCAAAGGGAGTAATCTTTGGTTATAGCAGCCTTAACTTTTTTTGGTGCATAACAGCAGCAGAATAGAGATGGAAAGGAGGACACCAAGTGATCCCTCCTCTATTTTGCACCATGAAAGAAACAGTTTGGTGGGTGGAGATGACTTATCCAACATATGGGTCAAACTTTGAAAGGATCTGACAATACTATGCATCAGCTCTGGGAAAAGGCTGGCTTAAACATAGGGACAGATGTGGAGGAACTATGCCCACAGCTGGTTCCAGGGAGTCAAATAAAGAGAGATTTTCAGCAGCTGTTCTGCTAGAGTGATGCACTTTGTAGTCAGACCAAAATCCCTGTGCTGGTTTCAGGGGATGAGCATAACAAGCCAGGTCCATCTTTCTAGCTGAAGGTTCTGATGGCATCAGGGCTGAATTGAACAGCAAACTCCCCCCCCCCCTTTTTTTTAAATTCTCTGAAGGAAGACTGGAAAGTGTAGGAAATTGGCCATGGAGGACAGAGGATCTTTAAGCTGTGAGAGGACAGATGTGCCTCAAAAATCTTTGGGAATATTGGTGCTTAATGGAAGCCAATGGCTACCTGGTTATTTCCTTGGGGCCCCATTCCCAGTATGATGCTCTGTTTTGCCAAGATCGGAAGTAGAAGGGGGTAATATCTATTTCAGTGTTTCTCAACCTCATTGACTTTAAGAAGTGTGGACTTCAACTCCCAGAATTCCCCCAGCCAGCATGTTGAAGTCCACACATCTTAAAGCCACTAAGGATGAGAAACACTGGTCTATTTGGAATCCAGGGAGCCAAATTATACCACTTATTACATAGCGGGCAGCCAACAGTGTTCCTTTCATATTTTGGTTGTGGGAATACAGCATCCTGATTCATTCTATGATCACCATGCATAGGTTAAGGGGAATCTTAAACCTTAAATCTTAAATCTTCCCTTTATTCCTCCAGACTCTCAGACAACAATCAGTGACATTTATCTTACTTTTCTTAATCTCTTTAATTGGTGTGAGATGGGGAATGTTTGGAAATGAAGTGGATGTCAGAGGAAGTCTTTCACTATGTATCCATGCAGGGCTATCTTGATCAGGCTGGGCTCCTTTGTATGTTTTAGTCTAAAATAAAATTGAGCAGAGTCAGCTGCACACTATGGAAAGTATGATGTTTGCTCAATGCAGGGTTTTTTTGGGGATGGGGAAGTGGTTGCTCATTTAAACAATCCACCATCTGAAAATCGCTTTCCCTTGGAGGAACTTCTCTGATCCTCCACAAGGCTGTTCTCAGCATGCCACCCACCAACCTTGTTTTGTTTGCTGAAACTCCATAACATTCATTCTGCTGTTCCATATTGGTTGGCCTTAACATGACAGGGTTCTAACAAATGTTGCTCCCTTTCTTGTTAGTCATGTTTATTATCAGCGACAGGAGATGGGTGGCACTTTTTAATGGAACAAATTAATCTCCTTCGATGTTTTTAGCCTTTTTGTCCATGGTGGACCTTCAGAGGCAATTGTGTGCATGCTAAGACCATGTGTAGCTTCCACAATTTGCCACCATTTTGAATACACTGCAGGGAAGCCTTGAAAAACAGAAGATCAATAGATGAGAATATCTAGCTCAGGGTTGAACTATGGAGTCCTTGGTGCTCTCTGAGCTTGGTTGTTTGCTTGCAGATGTTTCATTACCCAACTAGGTAACATCATCAGTGTTAGTCAATGTAAGGTTTGCTAGCACTGATGATGTTACCTAGTTGGATAATGAAACGTCTGTAAGCAAACAACCAAGCTCAGAAAACAGAAGATCTCTGCCTCCCAATCCTAGCCTTTTATACGTGACAAGCGTGCTGGCTGGGGAATTCTGGGAGATGAAGTCCACACGTCTTAAAGTTGCTGAGGTTGAGAAACACTGCTGTAGGGCATCATCAACCACTCTACTGTGGCTCTTATCCAAGACTTGGTTTAGCCACCTAGAACGTATCAACCCTAGTCTTCGAGCAAGCAAGGAACTCATGATGCTTCCCCAGCATTTGTTGCTGAAAGGTGTTCTTGTTTAAGAAATAGTGAGCATCCATGCTAGAGATGAGGGGAAATGCTGCCCTCTCTGGAACCTGTTCCACTGCCGATGGATGGTGCTGAAAATGATCCTCAAAATGTTATATGTCAAGAACCAGTGATTTTTCTTTCCTGTTACGAATTAGGGCTGGTATTAGTAACAGAATCCATCAACTATGAATACGTAGCCTTTCACCTTCTACTTGTCTTGATGAAGGGGGAAGTCATTTCTTCATATATCTTTTTTCTTTTTCTTTTATCTTTTTTTCCCCTTTTCTCTGCACTTTTTCTTTTTATATTTATCTTAGTTTGTATTAGCTTTTTATCTTTGTATTTTTAAACTTTAATAAAATTATTATTTAAAAAAAGAAAAAAGAGCAAACTATTAAGAACAAGAATCAAAAAGATCTACATCAGTGTTTTTTTGGAAAAAAGCAAGATTATTTTATTTGAACCCATCTTATTTTTGCCTTTATTCTCTATCCCAGTCTTTTTATTGAAATCAGCTTAACGGGAAAAGCTTTGGTCAGTTGTACAAAGAAGAGAGAAACTATTCCTGAAAGATTAGATGACTACCATTCATTTTCAGTAACAATTTCTCCAAGATCCTTCATGTTAATTCATATATGAAGAAGCGACATAAAGATTTCCTTTATGCCTCAAGGAAAGACTGCATGGAAATAACAGTAACAATAACAATAATAATAACAATAACCCTTTTGAGTCAGTCTCACTTCTATTTGTTCCAAAGTTTTAAGCTGGATAATGGTCACCTTTTGAAAAAAGAATCTCTGGTGACATTTATTAAAGGAAAAGAGTAAAACTGTGGATGCATTTTAATGAGGGATATAAATAGCATCTAGCAATCTATTCTGCCTTTAAGGCTGAAATACAGCTTATACACACACACACACACACACACACACACACACATACTAAAGCATTGATGAACTCTGAGTCTTTTGCTAGAAATAGCCAATTGGGAATTAGAGTTATTTCTCTATAGCAGATGTGGAGATTAAAGTTCATTGGAATAGTGTTCCCATAGCAAGCTCAGCATGTATTATTCTTAAGGAGATCAAGAGTAGTCCTACAAGAGACTGTGGAACAGCTAATTTCATTATTCAGAGGAAATCAAAGGATGTGAACAAGGCAGAATTAACTCTTTCTGAGCGATTATTTCCAACTGTTGTCTTTTTTGCTCCTAAGATCTGCTGTATATGTTTCTCATTAGACACAAGAGGGTTGATCCTCATATGGTGCCCAGAGAAGCAACTCAGCGTGTAAGGGTCTGTTCATCCTTTTTTATCATCAGTGTAAAAATTCATTTTAAACAGATATTCTTTCTAAAATTACCCAATTTATGGGGCTCAAAGCTTGGCTTTCTGGAAGTGAAGCCTGGGGGCTGATAATACATTAAGGCATGCCATTCTGAATCCTTCCTATATGCAATTTCCACCAATTGCCCCCTTCCCCCAATATTTTGAGCACTTTAGAATGTATAGATTAGAGCAACTTCAGATGCTATGAAAATGATTCGTCCACTTTGGATAGTGGATCTTAAAGTTGACCATACAGAGACAGATGTATGGATGAAGTTTCACCATATGTTCTTTGTCTCCGATGTGTCCTACTGTATCTGCAAGAAAAAAATTTGACCAGAATAGTATGGATAAAAATTATTATTTTAAAGCTGTTTTTCTCCTGTTGAGATGATGTCACTGAGCTTTTCCATGGAATGGTGAAATAAATAACAATGCGAAACAAATATGTAAAGTTGTGTTATTTGAAAGCAGACTCAAAAGTTCTTAAAGGATGGGGATGGGAAGGAGGGAGAAAACAGGAAAATTAAGGATTGGTTCAGTTCTGATTCAAATGGGAGAATTTAAATATAAGCCTACATAATCTATAATGATAATTTATAAGATAATTTGCATTGTAAGGGGGTGGGGGAGGAAAGTGAATTGGTCTGAAACTATTGCAGGTAAGTATCAGTGACATGAAACATGTATGTCATAAAAAATAAATCCTATGCAGGTAATAATTCCTAATTACATTAATTTTATTTGCACTGTTTTTTGGTATATTATCAGTGACATTTACAACATGATGAGCAACCAACTAGGCTTTAAAGAAGCAAGGAAAGAAAAAGCTCATTCAATAAGTTTACATCACACAGCAGGGATGTGTGAACATCCTTCTTCCCCACCCATTCCTTCTTCTAATATAGACCTGGGAATTGGACTAGGTCTTCCTGCTGCACTCCCCCCCCCCCCCCCCCGAACTTCTTTTGACTGAACTAAAGATCACTTTACAACCAAACCTCAAGTCTGGAGGAGCTGCTGAAAGCAAGAGGAGCCCTGAGAAGTAGGTCTTCTTGTGTACCTATAGCCTCCAATGGCAGCTCAACTTGATCTTGGCTGCCCGTCTTTTTCTTTGGAAAGGCACCTATGCAGATACTACAACTGGAGCTCTTATAAGACACAGCTCCTGGTGACCTTAGCTACTCTGTGTCTCTCACTTTTAGATAAGGCATGTGAGGTTTGAGAGAGAGCCATCTGGTGGGTGTTCTCACAGGAAGTAGTTCTTGCCAGAGATGGCAGGAGGAAGAGGGGGCTCTGGGGAAGGGAGGAAGAGATTTGGTGGGAGAGGGAGAATTTTTGCTTGCTCATAGGCTAGATGGGTTGGCCTGCTTGAATAGGCACACTTCCATCACTTCTTAAATAGATATATTGCAAACTCTTAACTTCTCAGGTGGTCTTCCCCAACCTGGCACACTCCAGATAGGTTGGAGTTCCTCCTAAACTTCACAGCTAGTTCAAGGTTGACAAAACAGTATCATCTTTGTAACACTGATGATTAAAAGATCAATAGCAAGGAAGTCATCAGCCTCATTTTTGTCAAATATGAAAAAATAGCAACCCAAAGGACAGGAGTTCCACACCTAGATACAGCTAAACAAACAAGATTGGGAACTTGCTAACCTCAAATGTTAAGAGATGGGGGACATAACAGTCTCAGAAGGTAACGGAGGGTTCTGGGCAGGATTGTTTGAAAGAGATGGACTATCAGATGCCATGATTCCAAGCTGTTCAGATTTTGAAAGCAATTTCTCTTTCTTTTCCTTCCACACCCTCCTGCAGAATGTCATCCATGAGAAGAGTCCTGGAATAACGTCTGTATGAGTTGAATACTGTGCTGAAGCATGATTCAACCCTTACTTGCAATGAATGGGTAGAGATCTCCTAACCCAGTGTTGTCCAAACTTGGCCACTTTAAGATGAGTGGACTTCAACTCCCAGAATTCCCCAGCCAGCACTCATCTTAAAGTGGCCAGGTTTGGACAACACTGTCCTAACCTTTCATTAAAAGAGACTATGAGACTGGCCTTGATTTCAAGTATGAAGCACATCTTCTTAAATGTATAAAAGAATTAGAGCAGGGGTGGGGGAACGTGTTGCTATGGTAGCTGGATGCTTTTTTGCCTGGGAAAGAACCCATGAGAAATTCATACTGACTCAGCAGCAGGAATCCATTCCTCCTGGGGCTGCCAGACACACACACAAAATGTGGTGCTTCCTGCGTTCTCCCTTGGTGAGATGTGGACTTTCTTTACACTGCTCAGCTTCTCAAGTTTCTGGATTTCAATAATATCACCTATCCTCTGTGGTTATTGTCCTTGTTTCTGAAACTGGAGTGAAGGGCTCTGACAGAAAAAATCTACTATATTTCAGAAGGACCCTTCAAAATGTGTGTAATTCAAAAGTGAGAAGAGAAAGAAGAGCAAATTCCCAGACGGAACTACGTTATGTCATAACAACTGAATTGAGTGTTGTGGTATCTCAAAGATTAATGTATCTATTACAGCTTGAGTTGCTTGAAGTAAAATCATTTCAGCTTCCTGCAGTGTGGTGTCCCCCAGTTGTGTAATTGTCTATAAACTTCAACCAGCATGGTCACTAGTTCCCAAGTTGGGGATTATGGGTAATGAAATCTTATACACCTGTAGAACACCAGGTAAGGAAATGCTATCTTGCTGTCTGAAATGCACCAAGGAAAACAAGAACAGAGATATTGGCCTAACATAAATTTTAGTGTATATTGAAAAGAAACACTATCTGGAGTGAGCATTGTAACATTTGTGAATGATCAACAAGGACAATGGGGAGTGAACTACACTTTGTCCAGCCCCTTCTCTTTATTTTCTAGGAAGTGTTTCTGGAATGGCTCTGCTAACAATGAATAGTGCTAACCTGCTTAGCAAAGGATGAAAAACTAAAGTCCATTTTAGATCCTGGATTAAAAGTAGGAAGGAAATTCTGTTATCTCTAGTTGCATTCCACTTTTCTGCAGATCTAGTGGTTACATTGGGACAATTAATGCTTCTGAAGGAAAGAGGTAGCAGAGAGGTGTGTGTGTGTATGTATGTATATACATATATTCATTCCCAATTGCTTAATCTTAGTTATGTAATTAGAAAGGCTCCATTTCTACAGGTCTCTAGTGCAAATATGTTCTCCAGGTTATGATGTTCTATGAAAAAGGTGTTTGCTCTATATCGATTTTCTCCCCCTGAATCTGAGGATGTACATTTATTAGGCAGACACTTGGCCAATTTATTCAGTTGGATTTACCTTAATTTGAAATGGACCCTCCCTCCTTCCCCCAAGTAAGTAGGTTTACAGTCACAGTGGCAGCTCAGCCTCTTTCCTTGGCTAAAGAGTGACCTTAGATGGGGGTGGATGGTGGGTGGGAAGGGATCTCTTGTCTAGGCCAGTGTTTTTCAACCTTGGCAGCTTGCTGGCTGGGGAATTCTGGGAATTGAACTCCACACATCTTCAAGTTGCCAAGGTTGAGAAACACAGGTCTAGACTCTGTATTGGGAAGAAAGAAGGGGAGAGGATGAGCCTTCCCGCCTAACGTTTTGTAGTCCTAATTGGCTCCCATGATTGCTATTTAAAACTTTAATACCTAAGAGATGAGGGAAGAGTGAATGAACAAAAGTGATAGGAACCCTGACTAAATTCAAACAGGGCCTCTATTCCAAATGAATGACCTAACAAGAGCTTATTACACCAAGCAACTGCTGGAATTCTCTGTCCACAACAGCGGTCTGTTATCTGTGACCCCACAAAGGGGTAAAGGATTTGATTAGAGCCAACCCTTCCCTCCCATCAAGCCTTGCACAACTGTTCCTCTGGAGAGAGGAAAGCAGAAGCTGAGTGCCAAAGCCAAAGCAACAGGACCAGGGGAAGCAAGACGTGGAGGACTTCAGCTGCACAGCAGTGGGGTGGGAATTGACAGATCGCTCCTGCTCAGCTCACAAAAATAGCAGACGGCTTCCCAGACATTATGAAAACAACACGAAGAGCAATCATGAAAGCCCTAAGAGTGAGAAATGATGTCATTCAGCTGCAGTTGGAGAAATGCATGCAGGAGCAGGTTGCACCTTTGAGATGTCAGTGCCGCAGCTGTTCATTTAAGGAACAATTTCAAATCTGAAAATTTATGGATGGTGAAACCTGCATTCCCCCTCTCCATCTTTTGACGGACAAATTTTCACTGCCTTGCTCAGCCTGCAGAAACTAAATTCATGAGATACCCAAGGGCTACCAGTTCCTGTTTCTTTTTTTGATCAGGGCTTCCTTTGGGCTTGATGATCTCACAACTTATTGTGGAACAAACACTCCTAGTTTTCTTCTCCTTAAATGACTTGAGCATGTTGGCTCATCTGTGGTTAACCCACCCGGCCTCTTCCTGTAACTTCAAGGATAGTAAATTTCAGTATGTGCTGGCTGTCTGAAGAAGAGATTTGCACTGAAATGGATATGCCAGTTTGAAGACAAGGAAGATTTTTTTTTTCTTCTGAAAGGATCATCTAAAAGTACTACAGCCACTGATTATTTTTAATAACATCATGTTCCTGAAAATGAACAAGTCGTCATCATAGGATACTTGAAATTGTCACCTGGGTTCAACTGAAGATTTATGTTTGTCGCACTTTATAAGGCTACCCAACAGCTGTCTTACACAAGACAACATCCTTTTTCCAGCCAACGTCCTTTCCCCACAATAGTGGAATTCTGAGACTTGCTACAGTCCCCTTATGTTTGCAGGGCGACAGGTCAGAGAACACTGCATTCTTACAGAATCAGACTAATGACCGAGATGTGGGTGTGTATTTTCAAATTTCAGTTATGCGGGAAAACTATTGAATGCTTGGCCCTATAGCAACACAGTGACAATTTTGAAGTTACCAACTATTATTTGCCTTTCATTTTGCTGTTGAGATGTTTTGAAAATACAAATAACTTTCTTCAGCCTAGCAGAAGTGTAATGCACCTATTTTATATTATATATTTTATTCTCTTATCCCTTACCCAAAATTTCATCATCAGATGCCTGGATTATCATCTTTGGGAAAGGCAACTTTTAGGTGCCCATTACCAACATACTGAAATCAAAAGGGGCTTGTTCCATAGTTTGGAAACTTTCTGCCATTGATCAAAACTCCATTTGAAGCAGGGAAAAACCATGTGGCTGATCCTTGGCATTTTTGCCATGACATTGCGTGTATAGTTGGGGGTGGTTATTAAAAGGAGTTAAGCGATTGCATGTGGCCATGGCTTGCCATCACCGACATTAAGTCAAGTGTTGGAGCTTGGAAATGAGGGAACCATTTTTCCACCCCAAGTGTTCCTAGGGTGAAACTCCAGCACCCTGCCTGTCTTCCTTCCACAGAGAGGGAGAAAGGCAGCTGTCACTCCCAACTTATTGCACAGAAGGAAAAACATTTTCCTCTGTGCAGGAAGAAACAAGGAATAATTCTTCCCTATGTTCTCTGCATGGAGAAAGATTTTTAAAAAATTAAAAGTCCAAGATATCCTATCTTTTAAAACTCAAACTCCAAGAAATGCTGGGGATTCTGTGATAAGAAGACCTCCACAGAACGGCAGTTTCCAAAAGTCCATGTGGTAAAGCAATGATAGTTTAAGCTGTCTGAAAGATATGGCTTACGCAAGCCTCGACCTGCAGTGTCTTCACTGAATTTCAGAACTGACCTTCCTCTGGAACAACCAGAATGGGCAGTCTCTTACCGATCTGTAGTTTTTCGTACTTTTTTTTTCTGACAAGCTGCTTGCACGCTCTCTCTTCCTTTTTGAATGTCTTTCGTTCCCCTCTTAATTACCATGAATTTCTGCTTTTGACATTGCAGTTTACTTAATATACATGACCACATCCTCTGCTTGCTGCACAGTTATACTCATTCTGCCTTCAAAAGCTGAGTCTTACACAGTCTCCAACACATCCTTTGCAGTTTAACCCATTCCCTTACATATGCTTTTAGCAAAGTCAGCCTCCCGTAATGCAAAATAACGCTCTGACACACACATACACACACTCTTTCTCTCTCCCACAGCATTGTCTTAAAACCCTTCCCACCATTTTCCCTCCAGCTCCTTTCTTTGGATAGTCTTGGTATCTCAGTATTTCATTGCCCTATTCAATTCCAGCACAGCAAAAAAAGATTTCTGCTTGCTTCTGTTTCTCCGTCAGCATGGTGTCATTGTGCACACGTGTGACAATGAGAAGTAACCTACATGGTATTCACCCTATGACATAGTGGAAGCTTTTTCTGTTGAAAGTTGCTGTTCCAGGTGGCCTGAATTCATGAGGACCATAGTTAAGGGGAGAGGGGCATTAACCCCTTTGCTCCCACACCCCACCTGCAGTCTGGATCAGCAGCCTTTGCAGTTGGCATTTCTTATTTCAAGGCACATTGTAGGCACAGTCCCCACCATATCATGGGGAAAGGGGTAGGGTCACATTGGTTGGGAATTATGGGAGTTAAAGTCGAACATATCCAGAAATTGCCAAGTTGGGGAAGATTATGTAAAAGCTACTATGGTGTGGGATTTGGGCTATATTGAATGTTGCCTAGAGTCTATGCCAATGTTTATAGTGTTTTGCTATAGGGAGAGCTATTCTTTCAACAAGAATAGCTTGAAGAGAACTGAAAACACACATCTCTCATCTCTCTCTCTCATCTATCTATGTAGGTTTTCCAAGCAATTTTTCCAATTTACTATGATGCAGCTGAGTCAATCAGGCCCATTCAGGCCCTCTTGCCTAAGTTAACTTCTAAGGCAACAGGCAGGCCAAGGACAGGACAACCCCTCCCCTATTGTAAGTAGCAAGTCCTGGTGGGTAGGAGCAGTTTTAACTAGAACAGCTGCAAAGGCAAAAGATTAAAAATCTCTCTCTCCTGATCTAGCTCAGGATCTTCTGAACTGGTTATTCTTTTTCTTTTTTTTGGGGGGGGGGGAGGTGCCAGCTGCATTACATGACAAATTTCCCATATAGTTTGGCCTCCAGAAGTAATCCTGGGGATACCTATTTATGAACCTGGCTGCAAGTCTCCTGCTAACTAACAGCCATAGCCAACTGGGGGGTTCCATGTCAAGCACCAAGATGGTTCAGAGTGGATCTGCTTTAGTTTAAACTTGAAAATGTTGGCTATGACATTGCGTGCAAACAACCTATCTGTACCTCTTTTACCCAGATGCTTGAAGTTTCAGCAGATGTACATCCCACCACAAATTTGCTTATTTAGGGACTAACTGGACATTTTCCCCTTTTGTTTGTGTGAAAAGCAGGTGGGCTCAGATCCACATTTGGAGATGGGGTGGTGTAACATTTTGGCATACTGATGTCCTCATCCAGCTCCTGCACCTGATGTTTACTTTAAGCAATTATGCAATTACTGATTGCATGAATGGGAACATATTGAGTCTAGCCTTGAAAGCAACTCCTGTTGAAATCAGTAGAGTGTCTTCTCAAGTAAAAATTACAGACCCTAAATCTCAGTAAACCAACTGGATCTCCCTCTCTCTCTCTCTCTCTCTCTCAATTCAAGCACTCAAAATCTGGACTGGGTTGTACTGCAGTATTTTGGGTGTTGTGTGAGGTGTGCTGGTCTGCAAGACTGATGGTTTCGACAAAAACTGACCTATATTTCAGTAAGTTATGCAAAGCATTGCTTTGTTAAGTTGATTAAGCTAGAAAGTGAAGAGGATGATCAGTTTTGGATACTATACTTGTCCACAACTTTGAATCAGATTGAGAAGAGTCCCAAGAGTTGTAGGGGAGAATTGCTGTGAAGTATTTAAGAAGCTGATTTGCTTTAGGGCTATGCTAGGGAGACATAGTGATGATTTTAAATAGACTGTAATTCTGTGACCCCAAATGCAGGAGAGACATTCACTCTTCTTTAGAAAATGTCAAGAACTTTTGGGCCTGAAGAGAGAATCATTGAACAGGATTCACATCAGAGGTAGACATTTTGGGTTATTTGCTGAGACCCATGTCATTTCAAGGGTACATGTGTGACCTTCACAGCCTACTGGTTCTTTGCTGGCTCTGCCTATTTGCTTGCTTTTTCTGAGCATGCAAGCAATGAAAAAAATGAGGAGGAAAATGATATTGTCCACTTGCCTTATACTCTTCAATCTGGACAGTCATGAGGTGGGAAGGGGACTTAGTCACTCCCCTCTCTCAAAACATGGAACCAGTGCTGCCCCTGAGAGGCGTTATTCAGCTAGTGATCTGGTGCTGATTTTATATTCTTAGCCTCAGCAGTTCCAGGGATGAACGTTCTTAAAAGTTTTTCATGGAACTTCAGAATTCAGTTAGCTTATTTATCAACTTGTATACTCAATCACAGAATAACTGCAAATCTTGAAATCGCCAAATCTCTCAAGTTTTCAGTGTACTGGCATGTGAACATACAAGACCTGCAGGGGAAGTGAGGTCATTAAAATCCGATCTCACAAGTTTTTTTCCATTTTTATTTTTAATTGCACCCATTATGCAAATTTGCATGATGGTGCGTGAAAAAGTTACCGTCCCCCTGATGGATGCAGAGGCCAAACACCACAATTTAGGCCTAGAAGAATTGTGATACAATTATTGTGATTGTGGGTATTTGGCCACAGTTGAGTAATCAAAGTAGGCCTTTCTATTGTAGGTCCCAACTCAGTTGTGTCTCAAGAAGCAAGAACGCTTGCATTTTGGGTATTAAGTTGATAGCTATGGCCCTGGCAAGTAAGAACATGATTTTTTTTTTTCCAAATAATGCTCAGAAGATTATTTTTCCCCTTATTTAATCAATGAACTTTTGCATTTTTGCTTATTTTCCTTTCATTTGGCTAACCAGATTATATTAGGAGCCCTTCTTTGATAGATATGGTCCTACAGAGAGCCAGGATCTGTTCCTTAATAAGAGAACTAAGTACAGTATATTTATTGTGAGTGCCAGGAACTGCACAATCAGTTCTGGCAGTGATGTGGAGATGACAAAGGAAAAAAAAAAAAAAAAGATGAGGAAGGAAGGCCATGGGAGTGAAGAGCAGGTGATGCAAGCTGGTGCCCACCAGCCCCACCGGAACAGTGTTCTAAAAAAGATAGTTGAAACTCGGCTGTGGTTTACCACAATGTTCTACTGATCAGCTGAATGGTCCAAAGTACAGAGTGACTGAAAGTAAGTTTATTTTCCCACAGTAAGAGACATGAGCACAGATGTACATGCCCATCCTTGTGCACACACAAATCTTTGTGCACAGATGCCGAGGTCAGTTCTGCATTACAGATATTGGCTGAAGCTCTGCTTAAGGAATTCCAACCCCTCCCCCTGGCGACTTTGGGTTTCAGCAAAACTGCAGGACACAAATAAACTTCTGTCCTTTTAATGGCATCAGCCTAACCCCTTTCTTCCTTTTAAAATTTCCTTTATAAACATAAGCTGCTGTTTGAGTACATTATTGATGTATCCACTCTCATGGTTAAAGAAAGCATGAGAATCAAGCAGAGTCTCTTTTTCTGCAAGGAATGGAAGCCAGAAAGCAACCCCCTTCAACTCCAGGTCCTAGGACATTGGAACTCAACAGAAGTAGATCCTTCTATAGTAATCGGAATTAGAGAATTCCTTTTGATGCCTGACTGAGAGTTTTTAATCTCAGGGGTTATGTTCTAGCACCTGCAATTTTAGGATAACAGTATGATTCTTTCCCCCAATCCTAGAAAAAGGAATGGGGGGATGCTGTGTTGTTAAATTTTAGACCATTTGTTAAAGCAAAGTTTTTTGTTTGTTTATTTTGGCCTAATGAGATTTTTTCCTGGTCTTTCTGCTCTGCAGCTGTAAAACAGTTAACCATGCTCCCACATTAAGACTTATAATATTTTTTCTCTCTCTTTTTTCATTTTAAGAACATATGACTGGTTTTTATTGTATGCCACTTTGGGCCCTGCTTGTAGAACAAAGCTAATATACAGTAAATCTGAATCTAAATGACATCTGATGTCCCCTTCACCAAATGCATTACTGTTTCTCTGGTGTATTCTGTGCAGTAATACAGAAGGATGCTTAAAAGGTGTAGGAGGGGTATGGAACACAAAAGGGTGAAGGTAACATTTGTAATTGCAGAAATGGCTTTTAGCATTAATTCTCCCATGTTGGAGGCTGGGTGGGTTGTTTCAATGTACTGCGATTTTCTTTTGTGATTATCTGAACTCCATTTTCCCACTTTAATTGACTAATAACCCTACATAGCTTATCAAGTGGCTCATCAGCTTCTTTTTCTCCCCCGGTTAGATGGGCTACAATGAAGAAGGATCCAGGATATATATATAATGTCAATATAATTATCTGTGCATGGGTATACATTTGGTTGGCTTATCTCTATTAAGAGATGGGGTATGTCAGTCTTGATCTTTTTCAAGCTTGGCTTCTAACCCAGAGATTGAAATTCAGCATCATGCTATATATGGCATTTCAACTAAGCCACATGCATTATCAGAATCTTACTTCTTGTACACCAAAACCTCCAGTACCGCTCAGCTGAGATGGAAAGCTAATGATCAGTTGTCAACCACATCTGGAGCTCTTACATCAAATTTACATGAAAGAAAATTGACCCTAAATTTAAGGAGACCCTCCCCCAGCAAAGGAAGAGTAGATTAAAAAATCTGTATATAGACACAACACACACACACACAAATCCAGCACAATGACTAGTCCTCTACTGTCTCTGCCAAGAACTGCCAAGTCCAGCTAAACTGAATCCTGAATATTTTCTCCCTCCCCAGTAAATGTGCACATTTCTGCCACTTCTCTTTCAGTTATATTAACACTAATATAAATATACCTGCTGGGAGCTGTATTGCAAAAGAAGGCAGGCAGGGCCAAGACAAAACTCATTTTAACTGAATTAGTAATTATTGATTAAAATGAATTGCCTGTAAAATAAGGCACCCCATTTATAAAATTAATTTATCCTGCATCTGCATATACCAGCCATTCCTTTTCTCATACAGTCTCTTCCATTTCTCTCTGACACACAATCCTCCCCTCCCCTCCTTCCAGCAGAAATTTCAAGAAAGGAAGAAGAGAACAGGATGGGGTAAGAGGAAGAGGTAAGTGTACTGAGAAGGAAAGGAAAGAGAACGTGGGAAACCAAACGGGATGGCGATGAGGCAAACGGATGAAGGGAAGAAGAAAGAGCCATTGCAACACTTTTAGGCATTGCAGGAAGGGTTAACATTCACTAATTTACAAAAGCACCCAAAACTCACTAGAAGTTTTGTGCAAATGTTCAGGAGTAATGTGGAAGAAGTGAGGCAGGGACTTGAAGGGCTAGAAAACCAGGAGAGTTGACTTGGCTTGGTTGGGTGATCCTGCCATTTTCAACCATTCAACTGAGCTTTCCTGTGGCTACAATTCTGCAGAATTTCCCTACCAATCTCCTTTAATAACCAAAGTTGCACATTTCTATTGCCTCTTCTCAATCTATTGAATTGCCTCTCTTCAACTGCTTTTCAATCCAGGCCAAGCTTAAAAGAATAAGAAGCATTCAGCCTCCTACTGTGGTGTCACCCAACTCTGTCAGCAGCCAATGTCTTCTGGCTGTGGGCTTTTCCTTATGGACCTTTCCAGATTATGGAGTTAAAGAGCTCTCCACCCACCCTTGAGTCAACAGGAAAAAATCCTGGCAGAGCATTTGCTGAATGGCACAGCCCTGATTATTTATGCTGCACTCATGCTGGGCAAAGGCATTGATTTACTCCATGGACTTTGCTGCCCTCCCTTGTCCATCACCCACCAACCAAAGCACTGCTATAGGAGTGGTGTGTGCATGCACGTGTGTCTATGTGTGTGTGGATCTGAGAAATGTGTCCTATTCCACCTGTCTTCTTCAGCCTGTTCTGTGTCCTTCCTCCTAATGCTCCATTTGGTTGTAACACAAGTGGAATAAAGTGAGAAAAACAAAAAGGAATCCTGAAAGGAACTGAGTCAGTAGCAGCAGTTCTCAGGAGACAGTGATTTTATTTAGGCTTTCTGTTCCTTTCCCACTATTATGTTATTTCAGATGTGCAGAAAATGAGGAGAGGCTATAGAGTTAAAATGACCAAGAGTGGCCCAGTGCTACTGAATTAAGATGAGTTGACTGCTGACACAGTGGAGGTCCCTGCTCCAATCTTTTTTGTGTGCTTCGGTAATAGTATAAAGTCAAGCTCAGGACCTGGTGATCATCATCCATGTAGTTCTCATGGAGAACATATGGAAGCTTGAGAGAGATTACACTGGCAGGGAAGTAGTCTGCTGGAGCAAGAAACTTCCAATTGTAGCAGAAGGTACTGACATCTCTACTCTTGGAATTTCCTCCACACTATGAGCAAACAACTTTGAAGGGTAAGAAACATAAAGGAAACAGCTCCCCTCACTTCCAAAAATGACTCTTTGTGTACAAATGCTTTTGGAGTGGACAGTGCATTGCTCGTGTACAAATCTGATAGTGACAGCTCTCACTCCAACCAGTGGCATGTAAAGCAAACTGCAGTGGTATCAAAATGATGGTGCATTTTGGTATTATCAACAAACACTGCCATTATGGTCTTGTATCTCATGTTATCACATAAACACTGCCATTATTATGGTCTTGTGTCCCAACATCTGACAGGTATGTCCATGAAGGTTTCTTGGGGACAATTCCTGCCAAGGAGTCTTCTTGACATTGCATGTACCATGTGTCCAGGAAAAGAAGAGTAGACTAATGGCAGAAAAGGTTGTTCAAGCCAGAAGCACCCAGTAAACATTTATTTGATTATGCTCACTACTAGTCACCTGACTTGATTTCCTACATGATGGGTGATGAGGCACAATGAATTTTATACCCTTCAAAGCTATTATTGGACAGTGCTGAAATAAGGGGAAAATAGTAATACCAATAGCATTACAACAGAAGAGAATATATTTAGCTCAGGGTTGAACTGTAGAATCCTTGGTGCTCTCTGAGGTTGTTTGCTTGCAGACATTTTATTACCCAACTAGGTAACATCATCAGTGCAAGTGAGTGTGGGGTTTACTGCCTGTTTATAGAGTATTTAATATGTGATCTTGCTTATGGGCTGGGGATGAGATGAAAGCAGTATCATGGGATCAAGGGAGAAATTGTTGTTGCAAGGGCATGAGTTTGTTAAGTGCAAGTGGGGAGGAGTTTCATCAAATAGTTCAATACCAGACGCTTATCCAAATAGTGGTAGGATATATTTGGGATGCGGATAGGTTTTACTGACAGCATAAATCTAAACTATTACCCAACTCATACAATCCTAGGACAGTGTCTGCAAGCAATATCATCAATATTTCTGGGTTTCAGCAAGGAAACTTATCACCCAGACTAGAATCTGGCTTAGAAAAGAAAAAGAAAGAAAAATCAACTATTGGCTGGCATAATGGTTGCCAGCTCTAAGCTAAAAAGCCCAGGAAGATCAACAATATGTCTCAATTAGATCATTTTCACTTCTTCTGTTCAGTATTTTCACTTCTGGTTTATGAGGTTACCGCTTACAGTGATGGAGAATGTGCCATTCTATGGTGCAGTTTTCAAACAGGAACTTCCGAGGTCTAATTTTTGCAGTTTAGGTAGCAACTGTTAAGAAACACATGCACTTGTTAATTAACTTCCTGCAAAAATTTAAGAGAAGTGGAACAATTTGGGAAGGACTGTATTGCTGCTGAAATTTCACCCAAAGTAAACCTGGAATATGAAACAGTGGAAGATATTTTGGAAGAAAACAATTGCCCTGAAAAATACAGGTGGAATGACTTTGATTGTAGGCATATTTTAGATATTCCAAATTAATAACCCAACTTAACTTGAAGCAGCAAGATTTAAGCTGATTTCACAGTATTGGTTTCAGGATTAAGTTGTCTTCCAATGTTTTTAATCGTCTTAGGAACAGCAAAGGAACAAATTCATGCAGCTTATCTTGACGCTTCCAGTGGTCCTCTTATGTGGAATACATATACCTCTTCCTAAACATGCTTCTTGTATTATTCTGTTTAATAATCATAACCCATAGGAACTATATATGAGTTAAGATGTAACTAATTAATTTAATGAAGTAAAAATTTAGCCTTTCTTCTGTTACCACAAACTAATTATCATTTCAACAAGTTGTACTTTGTTGTTGTTCAGTCGTTAAGTCGTGTCCGACTCTTCGTGACCCCATGAACCATATTGTGCCAGGCCTTCCTATCTTTCACTGCCTCCCTGAGTTGGCTCAATTTCATGCTCATTGCTTCAGTGATGCTATCTAGCCATCTCATCCTCTGCCGTCCTCTTCTCCTTTTGCCTTCCATCTTTCCCAGCATCAGGGTCTTTTCCAAAGAGTCCTCTCTTCGCATGAGGTGACCAAAGTATCTGAGCTTGAGCTTCATTATCAATCCTTCCAATGAGCAATCAGAGTTGATTTCCTTTAAGATTGACTGGTTTGACCTCCTAGCAGTCCAGGGGACTCTTAAGAGTCTTCTCCAGCACCACAGTTCAAAGGCATCAATTCTTCAGCGTTCAGCCTTCTTTATGGTTCAGCTCTCACAGCCATACATTACCACTGGAAAAACCATAGCTTTGACTATGCGGATCTTTGTCGGCAAGGTGACGTCTCTGCTTTTTAATATGCTATCTAGGTTTGCCATAGCTTTCCTCCCAAGGAGCAAGCGTCTTTTAATTTCATGGCTGCAGTCTCCGTCTGCAGTGATCTTGGAGCCCAAATAAATGAAGTCTGTTACTGCTTCCATTTCTACCCCTTCTATTTGCCAGGGATTGATGGGTCCAGATGCCATGATCTTAGTTTTTTTAATGTTGAGTTTCAAGCCAGCTTTCGCACTCTCCTCTTTCACCCTCATCAAGAGGCTCTTTAGTTCTTCTTCACTTTCTGCCATTAGGGTGGTATCGTCTGCATATCTGAGGTTATTGATGTTTCTCCCTGCAATCTTAATTCCGGCTTGTGATTCTTCCAGCCTGGCATTTCTCATGATGTACTCTGCATATAGGTAACAAGTTGTACTACTGGGGTGTAAATTACTATTATATTCTATAATATAATGAATTATATATGATAGACCTGAAAAAATGGGTTAGTATGAAAAAGATTTTCAATTCTTTATAAACCATAAAGGGATATAGCCTTTCCTCTAATGCATACAGTAAGGCAGATAAGAAAAGAAAGAGAAAATGGAGAATGGGCAGGGATCAGCACAGAGCACTGGGGTGGAATTTGATCAGTGTTCATGGATGTTTCTGAGTAGTCAAGAAGGTAATCTAGTCAAAACTATGAACCTAGAAATGTCACAGATCTGTCAGAATTGCACAATACATAACAGAAAAGCAAATATGGGGAGGAGTCAGATATAACCTACCCCACTACTTTCAGTATTGTTACAGCCTTGAGTCCTTTTCAGCTGAGGAACTGTATCTGTTGATACACTAATGTGAACACACCCTTCATCAGGGTAGGATATAAAACAAATCACAATGCTTGGAAGTTCTACACAAACTCAAGAGAAGTTCTTTTAGATCATTAAATCAAAAGTCCAGCATCTTGTGTCCAAAATAGCTAGAAATGGATCTCTCTAGGAAACATTAAGGCAAAGTATAAAAACCACAAGTACTTCTCCCTGGTTGTTCTGCCAACAATTGGCATCTGGAGACATCCTGCCACTGAACCTAGGGTTCCATCTGGTTATTATGCTGAATAAGTATAATGGATTAATTCTTCATAAATCTGGCTTACTCCCCTTTTAAGGGCATTTAAATCAATGGTTCATTACCCCATCTTGTGGCAATGAATTAAATAGATTAAACTGTGCATAGTGCAAAGAACCATCTTTCTGTTGATGCCTTTCATCTGGTTATCATTATCTCTATATTGTTTTATAATTTTCTATTATATCTCCCTGCCTAGATTTTTTAATTTTGCTTTCCAAAGCAGCCAACTCTTTAGTCTTTCCTCATAAGTTATCCAGTTTGATCATATCATCTTCTGAAATGTGATATAGCCACCACTTTTTCAATCTGGGTATGAGTATCCTCCAGAAATGTGAAGTTCAACTCCCAGAATTCATAGCAATGCTCAGAGATATGAATCATACATTCTATGATGTCTCTGGGTACATAGTACCAATCTGGAACAATTAGTGTGCATATGAATTTGGGGAGGGGCGGGGAAGTAAGTTACATTACCATAAATAATTTTACCCTTTCATTGAATCTCATTTCTTATTTTATTGCCAGTTTGGAGATATTTTTTCTGAGCAATTTACCAACTTTAATCCACAACCTTTGCTACCATACTATTTATCTCTAACTCTAGATAGTACTGTTTCTAATACAGATCCTTTGTTGTTACTTCTCTTTATCTCAATTTACTGTGAAAATAATTAATTTATCCCTATTCATACTTATTTGTTAAGATAGCTATAGCTATAGCCAGCTCATAACTATTTATTTATTAATGAATTTATATGGCCGCCCAACTCACACATGGTGACTCTGGGTGGTTTACAGAATTAAAACCCAAATTCGAAAAAACAATACAACCCCCCCACCCCCCTGGCAGCAACAAAAACATTAAAATTAACCATTTGATCGGCTCCATATCAGCCTGGGTCCCCAGGCCCGCTAACAAAACCACGTCTTCAGGGCCTTTCGGAAAAGTATCAAGGTGGGGGCCAGTCTTCTCTCTGGGGGAATGATATTCCATAGGGAGGGAGCCACCACGGAGAAGTCCCTTTTTCTCAGTCCCACTAGATGTACCTCCCTCATTGAAGGGACCTGCAACATACCCTGCCTTCCAGCTCCGGTGGGCTGGGTAGATATAACTGAGGAAAGGCAGATCTTCAAATAACCTCGCCCCAAGCCATGTAGGGCTTTAAAAGTGATAACCAGTACCTTGCATTGGACCCCGAAGCAAATTGGCGACCAACACAGCTCCCGCAAAAGAGGTGACACATGCGCAAATCTAGGCTTGCACAAAACCATGTGGGCCACCGCTTTTTGAACCAACTTGAAGCTTCCAGATACTCCTCAAGGGCAGCCCCATGTAGAGCATGTTACAATAGTCCAAACAGGAAGTGATTAGGGTGTGGGTGACTGTGAGAAGGGCATGCTGGTCTAGGAATGGGCGTGTCCTGCCCACCAGCAGGAGTCGCAAGTGCAAGAGAACCTCCAGATTATGAACCAGGTGGGTCTGGGACAGCCAATTGTAATGGATAGCATGAGTGAGGATGATACCGGAATGGAGGATCAAGATTATCAGGAGGGAGGGGGAACATTCCAGAGCAAGCACTTTCTCAGTCCACAGCAGGAACGTGGGAAGACAAAGAGGATGAGGATAGCCCCTCCCTAGAGTCTCATGGGGTATATCCACTAGTTGCTTTAGCATAGGTTTAGTCTGGGGAGATCTATTAGGTGCAAACTAATAAAAGAACTATACTGGACTGGATTGCCTTGTTGTCGTTCTTGGGCTGGGCAACCCCATCCAAGACCAAAGATGATAATTGTCCTGAAACCAAACAGCCCCAAACCCTAAGCCACCTCTGTCTTGCCAGGGTTCAGCTTCAGCCTGTTGTTCCCCATCCAGACTTCAACAGCCTTTAGGCACCGAGAAAGGATGGTCACAGCATTGCCTAACTCACCATGGTGAGATGTACAGCTGAATATCATCTGCATACTGATGTTATCTCACCCCATAGTGACAGATGATCTCATCCAACGGCTTCATGTAGATGTTAAACAGGAGCCTAGAAAGCACTGACCCCTGCGGGACTCTGCAAAGCCAGATCTCTTGCCCCCAATCAACAATGACTGAGAAAGGCCTCAGGACAACACAATACCCCCACTCCCAACCCCCGAAGCTGGTCCACAAGGATACCATGGTTGACGGTATTGAAAGCCGCAGAGAAGTGCAATCAATGCCATTTCTGTCCCATATCCAGGTCTGAATCACAACTGAAAGGGGTCCAGATAATCTGTGACATCCAGGATCCTCTGGAGTTGCATGGAACTATGCCAGGATTGCTACCTTTAAAAGAAATCTTTCATGGAAGACTGTGTCCAAGACTAAATGTGTAATATCTATGATGCTGATCCAAAATTATGCTGACTGCATTTTTCATATAATAATAGTAGACAGTTTTCTTGGGAGAAATCAAATTAATGTCCTTTTTAAAAATGTTTCTCAAAGCCATTCTGTTGAAATAATAATAATAATAATAAAAATAATAATAATAATAATAATGGCTGCTCTTTCTGTACTAAGAGAATTCATTTGAAAGAAAAAAAGGGAAGTCAGTGAATAATCACTTTATAAAATTGATTAATAACTTTATATATATATATAGTTCATTAAAATGGAGAGAAGACTAAAAGAAAGAATCAAAAGTTCTAATCATACAATTAATAAATCATAATAAAACTAATAAAGGGACTGGGGGCTTGGGTTTGAAACTACAGCAGCTGGAAAGTTAATCAGTGAGTACTTTTAGGGTTGGCCAATGGAAATGAGAAATGGAAACCAAGTTATGGTATCTCATATAATATTTTTTAATAGGAGAGAAGAGATTTCTAGCACATTTCTATATCCTCATCAAAGGATATTTCTGGAAGCTGTCTTCCAGTATCTCAAACAGTGCATTGAATCAGAAGATTGTGGAGGCAAAGTACTGATCCTTCATATCTGCCAGCGCTCTCAGAAGATGTTTTCAAGTTTGCCAATGCAATCAAGACAAGAAGGCTGGATATGGGTCCTTGCCTTCACTCTGTCAGAGGTGAAATCAAGACATCATTGACTGTATCTCCTGAACTGCCAGTGAAGCTAGGAAAGAGAATTACTGAGAAGAGAAACATGGACCAATCAATAGTAGCTACAGCACCAAAGACTATAGAACATAAGAACAAGATTAATAATCTTATATTCTTTAAATCACAAACCAATGCCCCCCCCCCCCCCCCCCCCCCGGCAATCTCAGATAATATTTCAGCTCAGCTCTGTAAAGATTAGCATCAAGAAATGTGAAAATGCATTAATATGGAAAAGACACAATCCCCCATTTGGGGGAATGGAACTGTTTGAAACTGGCATTATTTTTCTACCATCTGGCAATATGTTTCTTTTCTCAAAACCTAATGGAAAATAAGATAGCTTGTGTGGGCAAAGTTAGCCTTCTGGCTGCTGCTTCTTTAAATGTGCTTGCATCATCAGATAAGACATGTGCCTGGTGGTATTGTAGTAGTTTTCAAATGAGACAGAATTCATGTGATAAGAAGCTCTATGCATTACAGTCCCTGTGTGGAAGAACCACCACTGGGCAGACAGAGATACTTGAAGAAACTTTCACAGGTATTGCAATAGGTAGAGGATTCTAAGGGAAATTGACTGTGTTGAGTATCTAACCACTTTTTTAAAATAGAATGTTTAGAACCATAGCAGGCAAAGATTGGAAAGGTGCTTGGAGGCCTCCACTATGTTCCTGACCAATACAGGATCCAATACAAGATCCAGGTGTAACCTGTTACCAGGAATTATCTGGGAATCTCTCTGTTGCTGGCATTTGATATATGCTGGTTTAGGCAAAGGAGATACAATAGCTTTCAACTCCATCTATAATAAACTGCTGAACCTTTTCCATTCCAAATCTTTATTTCTAAAGAGCACATTGTTGTGGGCAACAATGGATGGACGAATATCAGGCAATTCTATATTGTGCAAATGCAAGCAAGTGTATCACTTGACTTCACTGATTATTAAATAACCAGCAGCTGAACAGACTCCTTTGAAAACAGCTGATGAGAGAAATGATGCCTATTTTGTAGTAGTATGTGAGATGGGGATATATGGATGGAAAGAGTAGAAAACACAAAACTGAATTGGAGTGATTTTCAATTAGCTGCTAATTGAAGTCTCTCAGTAGTATGTGATGAATCACCAACTTCCTCCAGAAGTGTAGTGTTTAGCTCTGCATCCAGGAGGAATGAAATGGGAGACTGACAACTGGCAAATAATCTTCCTCTGTAAATACCAAGAAGAGAATTAATTCTCTTTTCCCTATGCAATCTTTCTCTGTCCAGGTCACCGATCATCATGCAAATGCTGGTCTGAACAACCCATCTTGTTAAAATACCTTTATCTTCCTCTCTCTTTATTTGTATGGGGGTGGGGAATGGGAAACGATAATTTTCTGCCTGCAGAAAACATTCAAGGTGGGAAAAAAATACTGCTCACTTGTGATCATTTGTCATCCTCAGCTCCTGAACAGGACATGTGGGTTGACAGTTTGTTAATTGAGCTTTTCCAACAAGGCATCGTAAAGTTTTATACTGACAAAGGCTATGCTCACTATTCATTCTTCATTAGAGAACGATCCACTCCACTTCTCAGCTGAACACAAAATGTTTTTTTTGAAAAAACAGTTCGTGTCTCTTAAGTTCCTAAAATTTCTTTTAAATTTTAATTTGGAGAGAAGTGGTTGGATTTACCTATGAAAGGCATACATGTGATAGCAAGCATTGCTGCAAATAGACTTTAACAGTGGTCTGTAAGGCTGCATCCAAATTCTGCCTTTCCATTTGTGGCTGCTGAATCCAATGGAAAATATTATTAATTTTTGGAGGGTGGGAATAGGAAATTTGACTTGGGGCAGGGGGTATGCAGCAGTTGAGGACTTTCATTTTTTTTCTTCCAATTCATTGTGGAGGCATGAAATATGCTTTCTCTATAATCTTAATGGCATTCCTCCCAAAAAAATATTGGACAAAGGAACTTTTGAGAGGAAGGGAACTCACGTTTTACTGCTGCATTCTGAAATTAGCTAGACACGCTAAAAAGAAGAGTGCAGATTTATCTTGATTTTTGAAGTGTGAATTGTCAAGACCCATTCATAGGGTATGATGATGAAATGTTTTCTCCTACATTTATAAAATGGTTATGGCTATTCAATGATAATCAACATAACATTCTCTTTTATAGTATTTCAGGAGGAATTCTATCAATCGTTACAACTGGACAACCGTTTCCAAGTCTGTTACACAGCAGTTTCAAAATATATCCCAAAGTTTAAGGGAGACTAGCTACAGGCTGAAGACCAAAGGCAGTGGTAATAGAAGACAAGAATGGCAAGAGGTCCATGCTATTTGGTCAAAACAAAAGGTCTGTATTTGAAAGAATGCTATTGTTTGCTTTTAATCTCATCCCTTTGAGTAGGGATGAGGGTAGTAGAAGACAAGAATGGCAAGAGGTCCATGCTATTTGGTCAAAACAAAAGGTCTGTATTTGAAAGAATGCTATTGTTTGCTTTTAATCTCATCCCTTCTTATTTTCCTCAAAAGCAAAACATCTTTCATCACTAGAACAGTAGCATGTACTGGGTTTTGTAAGCTCATATGCTTTGTTATATTCTCCCATGTGCTTGGCTTCTACATTTATAGACTTCTTTTTTGAGATAACTGATACTTTGATTTGTAAGCAAACCAACCTGAAAAGATATTGATTTTTGATATGGATAAAGGAGTATTGTTTAGGACTATAGCCCTAAACCATACCACTTTCTCCCCTTGCTTTCAAACTAGATTTATAATTGCAGTTCAATCAATGAGACTTATACTGGATTGGTTTTGGGATTTTCAGCTTAAGGATCAATTACTGTGCTAAAAGCAGAGATTACACTGATGAGGCCAAATGCTGAAGTACAGTGATTCATATTCTTAATTACAGTCATACTTTCTGGGGAAGATACGAGTTGTAACTTAGCATTCCTGGAAATCAGGAAAGTCAGTGTTAGAGACAGAGTTAGCTGTTCTCTCTTTTCCATGGTAGTCTCTGACAATTTGAAAATCTTGTGGTTCCTTGGGAATCACTGTTTTGTATCACACAAGCATCTTGCCAACAATACTGAGTTCTTGCAAATGCCTTGCATTCATGCCTGGTTCATTTAAATTCGTCGAAATTAGTAGTTTTGGCAACCCAGATGAAGGGAGAGTATATGTTAGTTAATACTACAAGGTAAGAAATTCAAGTGAAACACATTTCATCTTTTTTGATGTACTTCAAAGTACATTTCACAGATGAGCCTTCAAAATGGATTGCTCCCCACCTTGAAATTAATGAGGTGCCCATAAATATACTTTGAGGTACCTGGAGAAGATCTACTTCTCCCCCCAGGACTTCCCTACATGAATGCTGTATGCGTAGTTTTGATATTATTGTTGTTCTCCTTTGTTCTTTAGTTTTTTTAAATACTGAATGTGCCCTTTTAATCCATTGTTTCTATTATATTTTACTGCAAACTACTTTGAGAGATACATAGCAATGTAAGAATGTACTGAATAAAAAAATACATAGTTCCTGCCCTGCTAACACATGAATGGGGAAAAACACTACAGTCCTAGTTGGTTCATTCATTCATTCTTTCATTCAGTTTGTATTGCTGCCCATCTCACCTGAGCGACTCTGGGCGGCTCACAAAGTCTGTGGTATTCTGTCAACACAGAGAACTAACAGTGCTATAGCTCCTGTTCAATGTCTTACAATTGCTTTCTCCTTATCTGTTAGTCTATACCTTGGCACGCCCAGCTATATGAGCAGCCCAGGGCTGATCTTGGCTGATTTTTAAAAACTAACTTTAGTTAGCACTTTGCTGGGAGACTCCCTGGTTAATCCCAGGGCAATAGCTTAGTCTGGAAGATTTGTAAAGCTTCCCAGAAGGTGACAATGACAAACTACTTATGTACTACCAACAGAAGAGAATATCTGTAGCTCAAGGTTGAACTGTGGAGTCCTTGGTGCCCTCTGAGCTTGGTTGTTTGCTTGCAGATGTTTCATTACCCAACTAGTTAACATTATCAGTGCTAGTGGGTGTGGGGTTTGCTCACTCCACACCCAGTAGAACTGATGGTGTTACCTAGTCGGGTAATGAAACATCTGCAAGCAAACAACCAAGCTCAGAGGGCACCAAGGACTCCATACTTATGTACTGTTGCAAGAAAATGATATAGATGTGGAGTTAAGTTCAATGTGACAGAGACTTTGCTTTTTTTACCTTGATGCAATGCAAGCAGGACATCGGCACTGGCAACATACGGTTTCTTACACAAAGGGTCATATTTGAATAAAACGGATGCCCCTTTGTTGTGAAGTAGTTAAGGTCACTGATTAAGTCAGCCCACCTGGCGTCGCCTCACAGAACCAGAGAATCCAAATATGCTGTTCAGTTAAATCAGATAATGCTGTGTCTCTCATAAGGCTTCTGTATTCTAATAGTAGTTCCCCAAACCAGATTCAAATAGTCATTTGAAATGCAACCGAGAGCATTAGGAGGCATTTACTTTCCATTATGAGTTCTGTGAAAATCTGAGTTCACAATGGACTCTGAGAAGCTTTGGATGTTGCTTTGTGCACAGGAAAATAATTACACCCATTCTACACATTCCCCATTCTTCCACAACTAGATAATAACCAAAACATAGCTTTGGTGCCAGGGTTACAATAATTAAGGAAATAATCTAAGGTTCCTTCCCTTTTGTTCACATAGTGTGAGATTTTCAACAATTTCAGGGGGTAACTAGGGAAGAGACAGAAGGAATACAGCCATTCTTCATATATCCCTGGCACCCTGCGAAGCCAGAAAAGTTTATCACATTAGTGCCCTCACGGCAGGGCTAATAAATAAGCAACGTCCACTACTATTGCAATAAATCTGTGAAATGTTTGCAGACTTCCATGATTTATTTCTTTAAAACAGAGGATGAGTAGGTCAAGCACATGTACACTGGTATATCAATGTATAATTCATCATAAAAATAAACTGGTATTGGGGGAGAAAACAATGAAAATCTTACAAACTGGCCTTTAAAGCCTTCACAACTCTTATGGCTGAATCTATGCACCCGTCAAAGTTGGAATGAATAAATCCATCACCTCCACAGACAAGAAAAGGTTTTGTGTGAAGAGTTATTTGTCCTGGACTTCCAGGGAACGCTTCTGTAACCTGCAATGGAATACATACAAGAATAAGGAGCTACTAATTACACTTCATAAAGTTAAAGTAAGTGGTATTTCAAGGAAACATACTAGCTGGAAGAAACAGCTTCAGCTTTAATAATGATATACATGAGAACTAGTATTTAATGTTTCATATTTTGCCATGCTGTGGCATTGTGTAGTACAGGAACAGCAAATAGACAATCTTGGCTAATATAAAATAAAGCCAAAATGTGTCAGACCAGGTTAATACAGTAAAGTATTGATAAAGTACTTTACTTATAAAATAAAAAAAGTTTTATTGTAAACATAGGTCATAGCAATGTAACATAGCATAAAATACAATAAAAGAAAACAATAAAAGAAAATAGAGCAATAAAAAGAGTGTTAGATACAAAGAGATTAAAACATGATAAAGCTAGGGCTCTGATAAAGAACTTAAACAATTTCTGAGTTTAAGTGACAAAGCAAAAGTAGCAACCTGACTATTAACAGTTAGAAATAAATCTGCAAGAAGATAATTCAACCATTTGAGGTCCAAGCCCTTGAATTCACCTACCATCAATAATTTGGCCCTAATCTTATCCTAAATGGGGCAGTGATGAACATAGTGAATAATGTCCTCCACTTGCCTAGCCCTCCAGGGACAGAGATGCTGTTCAACAGGGTGTTTACAAAATTTCCCTTTAAGGGAAGCCAAAGGCGTGGTCTGCAAGCGAAGGGATTTAAAAGCCTTTCTTAGCGGGGTGCTGGTAATATTAACCAGATACTGGGAGAGGCTTCTATATTTTTTTATAGTGATGAAACCAAGATGAAAATTTGGATATCTGTACTGTAATAGCATCTTTATTGGCATCCCTTTCAAAAAGCCTATCTTTAACATTTTCTCTGTTCCAAGAGCTGGTTTCCCCCAAATGGAATACAGAATACAGAATTTGTACGATAGGCAACAAAAGTTTGGTCCATTTTTTCTTAGTTGTACAATGGAGAAAACAACATTTGGTGAAAGTTTACCACTTGGAGAATAGACTTCCTTCACTTCCAGAATCCCATGAACTCTTGTGCCAGGAGAGCACTGACACTAGTTCCCTGGAGGCATGGCTTGGCCACTGCAGCCAATTTGTCCTTGGGAGGTATGCTCTACGTGGCCTTACCTTGGCAGAAAGTTTTGTAATGGCCTTCAGCTCTTTTTCTTGGAGAACTAGTTATGGAAAACAGGTTAACTATCTGAGCTCCAGGGTTCCCATCACTTGACTGACTTGATGGAGTTGTGCATGACTGAGTCCATTTGGGGTTAAATTTAATTCTTTGGGGGGAGGGGGGTAAATTGACCTCTTTTTGGCGTTCCCACAACATATTAATTCCCTCATTGCTCCAGGGAGCACAGGTCCTCGGTCTCTTATTTTGGTTTGGACAAATGTCAGAAAATCCTTTGCCAAGGTAGTATCCAACTACATTACAACTTGATGTATTTTTGTGAATGTATCTGCCCACTTCAACTTCTTCCAAGTCACTTATGAAAAAGGTGTAGAGGGAAGGAGAGGGAAGTGGTTGCTTTAAAAAAAAAAATAGGACCATTACAGCAATTTTGCAAGCCCAGACTCCACTTCTCCCTCCCCATCTGCTATATGGCTGCTGCCCAAACTTGTACATTCAGCATTATTTAAGGAAGAAATTTGGGGTGGGGGTGGGGGGAAAGAAGCAATAGGAAGGAACAGTGGCAGCAAAGAACATTTTGCAATCCACAAGAAGGGGAAGTACAGAACCCAAACTTTACTTTGTAACTCATGCTAAAAGAATCATCTAAATAATGAGAAATGACACTGCCTTATTCCAAGAAAATAGATGTGACATGTTTCTTTCTTTGATTTAACTTTGTTGGGAAAGGAGGGAAGCAGATTCCTTTTAGCATCAATCGGCCTGTTTATAGAAGGAAGAGTACAGTATAAATAAAAAGGAACAGAGATGGCCATTACTGCTGATGCAACTGGAAATAGCTGTTTACATGTTTATAGATATGGAATTTGGGCTTTTGAAGAGGACAGATCCACAGATTAATGTCAACGGGGCAAAAGCGTTAACTGTCTCTTATCAAAGCCACTGAAAGAGATCAAAGGAGTGATATGCAAATAGTTTATCTCTGACTAGGCAGATGCTTGCCAAATAGTGGGAATGTTACAGAAATCTGTCCAGCAAAATGGACTGCAGCTGAAAGGACAGGCGATGCCAGCTCAGTAACCCTTTCCCTTAACCTCAGCTTTCTTTATACCGCTCTGTCCCTTTGCTGCTCAAGTGTAGCGTAACGGTCTCTTCTGTCCAGAGATGGGTGAGAATTTTGTTCTCCTTTTTTGTGGGTAAGCAACTCAGCAAACATCACAAATAACTCCATCAACCAAATGGGAAGCACCTCAGATACACACATGCAAACCCAAAAGCAAAGTGGCAGATTTACTCATCCGTTCTTGGACGGACTCTCCTCTAATCTTTCCCAGCTCTTGAGGCTGTTTGTAGCCTTTGTCTTAATCATCCTCTCTCTTTTCCCAGGCTGTTTCCCACCTTAGCTCTGTAGACTGACCCTTCTGCCTCCTCACCACAGCCCTTGGTGTGTCCATTTCCTGTTTCCTCTGGTCCTATTTAGGCCATCAGTGCCAACCTGTTGCTCAGTGCACTCATCTTGGGGCATCCACAAGGAGACAGAAAAAGTCCAGATGGCACCCGTGTGATCAAAGCCCTGGACCTTTTTTACATGCCTGTGATGCACACCAAAAGAGAGGGTATTCACTCATGTGTCGGTAGATGCCATCGTGCCTTTTTTGATTCCTCCACTCTCCAAGACATCCCAGCTGGTATCCAAATTAAAGCATCCCAGAAAGACTGAATTATTAGATTTGTGCCCTACCTTTCCTCCAGGAGCTCAAGCTGGTATACATAGCATTACAGGTAGTCCTCAATCTACGGCCATTCATTCAGTGACTGTTCAAAATTACGACGGAGCTGAACACATAGTGATTATGGTGAGAGTGCTGGGATGGTTATGGCTGTCACAGCACCCCCACAGTCACATGATCGCTTTCTGGGCGCCTGACAACCAGTTCACACTGATGACGGTTACAGTGCCCTGTAATCACGTGATTGCTGTTTGCAATTTTCCCTGCTGGCTTCCCCAGAAAATCAATGGGGAAGCTGGCAGAAAAGGTTGCAAGTCGCTGGGGTAAGCCTCCCCACCTGCACACCCTTCCCCAGCCCCTCTGTGCTTGTGCCATGCCAACTATTCACACACCCACCCACATCCTCATGCAGCCTCCCCTCTTGCACCACACTTCTTGCATACACCCACACCCACACCCTCCCTGACCCGCACTTCTCATGAACCCCCTCGCTGGCCTGGGACTTGCAACTTCCTGCCAGCTTCCCCACTTACTTTGGTTGTGGGAAGCTGGCAATTAGTTGCCTTGCCTAATGACTGTGAGATTTAGTTAACAGCAGCAACCAGGACTGCAGGTATTGCCGTCACTAAGCAATGCAGTCATGCTTGATGACTGCATCACTTAGTGATGGAAATTCTGATCCCAATTACCATCGTAAGTCGAGGACTACCTGTATTTTCATTTTCCCCTCACACAACACTATGTGGTAGGTTGGACTGGGAGTGTGTGAGTTTCCATGGCTGAAGGTGGATTTGAAACTGAATCTTTTGGCCTAGTCCAGCACCTTAACTATTACATCACACTGTCTCTCCAGATGGCTGTCTAGTGTCTGCTTGAACACATCCAATGAAGGGGAGCTCATCAGGTCTTGATAGATGAATCCATTACCCCAAGGTTTAGGGTTGTTTTTTTTAAAATTCAGTTGGAACCTGCATTCCTCTAACTTAATATATATCTATATCTATCTATATCTATATATATCCATTTCCTGGACTTCCATTAGAGGCATGGCAAACTAAACACATCTCCGACAAAGCAGAGATGATGACCATGGCAAAGACTGAAGAACCAGTCCCTTCATTTCCCGGCGCTCAGACCCGCGGGAGACCACTGTCTGCGGAGAGGACGGGAGATCACCCACATGTGCTTCAGATGGCTGCTCCTCACGAGGAGACCAAAAGACAACAATATCCTGCAGGTCTGAGCATTGGGAGATGAAGGGACCAGTCATTAGGCTCATAGCTTTGGCGGAGCCTTTTAAAAGACACTGAGTTTGCTTACCTCACTTTCTAATCACTTTAGGAAATTGCTTATTTACTATTCTAAGGCTATTAGAGATCTTTGGAAAGACAAGTTTGAAAAACCACCTGGTTCTGAACCTTCTTTAACAAAAGAAAAATTAACTATAAGTTTAAGAAATTAAAGAACTGGAAATAAACAGCAAAAAGCTAAACAAGGTATTAATCTAAGAAAGGTATAAATGAATTAAGGGTCCAAACAACTTTGGAACATTGAGACTTTTACTATAAGATTTTGGAAATAATTAAACAAAATAGTATTTCGTGGGAACCAGAATGTCTTGTATATCTTAAGTCAAAACAGAGACTTTATGATTTCAGAAATTGGGCACAAGAGAGGACTAAAGAATACAAGCAGAGATGGAAAAAAAAGTGTAAACTTGCCTTTGTTTTTTGGTTAGTTGAAGGATTTACAAAATGACACAAAATGCTACACCATTAGAAATACTTCAGGAGATTTTTGAAGAATGGGGCTAGACATTAGTCGCTACAATATCAGAAATGTCAGCAATGATATCTGCTTCTATGGATAGACTATGTCCAAAAGATATTAAATCTGATGCAGAAGTACTAGAACCAGAAATATTGGATAATAAAAAGTGTGGATTACAAGATAGAGAAGACAGTTAAAGTGGAATCACAAATGACAAACCAAGAGAATGACCCTGATAAGGACTTTTTACTGGATATACAAAAGAAGCTGGTTAAAGCTTTGAAAATCAAAGTAGAAATACAAATGCAAACCAAGACAATGACCTAGATAATGACTTTTTACTAGATTTACAAAAGAGGTTTGCTAAAGCCTTGAAGAAGCCTCTGTAATGGGAAGAAGAAAAATTGAAGAGACACCAAATCCTACGACAACATCTGAATGAATTAAAGATCAAGATTGTTAGAAGTAAAATGAAGGAATATAAAGTTGGTTTGTTTGATCAAGGTTATAACAACACATGCTTTCATAAAGCTCTGGTAACCCTTTAAGGAATTTTTCCTGACACCAGGACTGAAAAGTTGATGATGTATGGATTTGCATATAGATAAGGGATGGGTTATGGGAAGAAGAGATATTTGTTTGTAATCTTATAAGGGGTGAACAGTTATCAAATTTGTTTTTACTTGTTGTGATGAAGATCAGAAGTCACTTCTTTACATATTTTTCTTTTTCTTTATCTTACTTTCTTTTTCTTTCTTTGCACTTTTTATTCTTTCTTTTTCTTTTTTCTTTTTTCTTTTTCTGAGTTTAGTTTGTATTCATTTTTGCTATTGTAACTAAAATCTTTAATACTAATTATGAAAAAAAACCCAACATCATCCATTTCCTGAACTCTGAGGAAAAAACAGGTCTTAACATTTGTGTATGTAACATCCTTTTTGGTATTTGATAAGTGCTATCATATTCCCCCATCACTTTTCTCAAGATTAAACATACCCAGCTTGTTCAATCTGTTTTCATGGGACTGAAGTGTCTAGTCCCCTGTTCATCTTTGTTGCTCTTCTTTGAATCTGTTCCAATTTCTACGAATCCTTAAATGTGGTGCCTAGAACTGGACATGAGCATGAAATTGAGCAAACTCAGGGAGGCAGTGAAAGATAGGAAGGCCTGGCGCAATATGGTTCATGGGGTCACGAAGAGTCGGACACGACTTAACGACTAAACAACAACAAAAAGAACTGGACATAGTACTCAAGGTGAAGCCTGGCCAAAATCAAGTAATGTGAAACAATTACTTCTCATTATTTTGAAATTATATTTCTGTTCATGCAGCTGAAAATTGCAACAACTATTTTCACAATTACCAGTACCAAGTCAAGTTTCCTTGATCCTATTCTTGGGCATCTGAGTTTTGTTTCCTAAGTAACAAGCTTTGCACTTTTCTCTATTAAATTTTACTTTAAATTTTAGATTGAAACTTCTTTCTCTGGGTATCTATATGCCCCAATGCATTATCTATTTTTATTTAATGGGCAAAGCAGAGAACTGGCTGCAGAAAGTTTTCCCTGCATATCAGCATCATTTAACCTGTATTAGGACTTAAAAATGAAAAGTGCACTCCCTGCAAGCCAGCTTTTTTTAACAAAGGAAAAATAGGCTTTTGGAAACAGTTTGATACTTGACAGCTTAAAGTCATCGGTTTGGCCTGCTAGATTCTATATTGGGCAGTTAAGGCCATATAAAAAGCTACTTCTCTGGAGGATCCAGAGCATGGTAGATGAATCATCCACAGTATTCTGCTGACATCTAATATGGTGACTACTGTGGGATCTAGAAGCCTTTGGTTAACAGTCTGAAGGAGTTATTTTATGATTGTGGGGCAGGAGAGAATTCTTCCTTAAACTGTAAGGTAGTGCTAAATTGCACTGTTTGAAGTTGTAGCTTTTCCAAAGATATGGGCAGAAGCATGGCAACTAGGACAGTGCCTAGGAGCAATATGCAAAAGATGTCCATGCTAACTTACTCCAAGTGGGATTTTTTTACTCAGCTGTATTAAAATTAAGAATTTAAAGAAGCATAAAAAACAGAAAAGAATAAATCAGATTTGGAGGGGAGCCACTCTACCTAATCTTGTCCAATTCTCTAAACAGTACAAAGACCACAAAACTGAAGCACCCAACTTTCTGTTTGAAGACCTCAAATGTGGGAGATACTTACATACCCTGCCTCATACATTACTTCTTATTCTTTAAACTTCTCATCTCTCTTTGCCAAGACCTCATTGACTCCATCCAACCACAACTTTCTTAGTCATCCCCATTCTCTCATTTCCTCTTCCTCCATATATTTGTTTTGCTCATTTTCTCTATACAACTAAATGACTGCACATCCTTGTTTTATACTAGTCACTGTTGTATTCAATCGATATTCATGCAACAGCCCATTCATTCTTAGCTCATCTTGTGACGTAAATCCAGTAAATCTAGTGTCGCCTTCTACAACAGGGAAATGTAAGTATTCTTTTCCAATGGCAGCAATCATATTATGTCTCTCCCTATTCCATCTGCTTTTTTTCTATAATAAAAAGACAAAATCTTCTTTTTATAGAACATTGTTCTGACATCCCTTCTCCAAGCCTTTGCAAAACTTTCTATATCCCTATTAATGAACAATGTCTTGGAGCAGACCCAAGGCTCCAGATGAGGTCTAATCAATGAAGATTAATTCATTACTCTTACTTCTTCTGACTTGGAAAACACGATTCTACTAATTGAAGGCTGCAATTACATTTGCTTTTTTTTTTGGTTTTGCAACCATATCACGCTCCTAATGTTCAACTATTATCCTAAGTTCCTTCTCACATATACAATGATCAGGTTAGGTATCCACCATCCTATGCCCATTTCTTTCTTTTTGCGTGTGTGCACACTTAAGCGCAGAACTATGTTGTGAATTTTAGTCCATCACTGACAAAATGATGGTATCTCTATCTCATTTTGTAAATAACTTGTCTTTCTATTTCTCCCTTGCTTCTGGAGCCTGTATATGTTTGAATTTGAAAAAAATAAGATGTAACTTGACATTTATAATTCCTATTAATATGAAGAGAGGTTGTCAATAACATTTGCTGCTACTGCCATATGTAAGTGCATCAACTTCTAAGCCATAACAGACCTTACCTCTGCTCCACTGAGTTTTATTGTTCATACAATCTTCATTCTTATCAGATTCTGGGAGGAGCTGGCAGCAGCCACAAGAACCCGAGGCTTGCTTTGCTGCTGAAAGGAAAAGTGATAAAGCCTCCCTTGGGTTGAGTTCAGCTCCAGGTGACTTCCTGTTCTCTTGGTAACAATTCATAAGGGGGTTGCTATTGTCTTCTTCCAAGAAATTTGACTTCCCACTGTTGCCTACAGTGTAGACTCCCATCAAGGCAATAACCAGCTCCAACCTGTTTAACTTCTCAAGATCAGCCACGATTGGCGAGGTGCTGCCAATCAGCTGGTTTGATAAAGGAAGAGACTCTCCATCTCAATAATCAAAAGGTTTAGATGCTTCTCTTACTACACTGTGGCAACTAATATTGTGCAAACCAACAAGATGTGTCTGAGGGCCAAAGGATAAAATCAAGACCTTAAGAGAATTGTGATGATTGTAATAGATTAGCAACAGCAGCAGAATTTCACAATAGTTATCATTACAGAAGACAGAATCAATTACAAAATTAAAAACATATTTTAGGTGTTATTTAGGTTAGTGGCCTATTACAATTCATCATTCTTTCTACTATAATGCCAGAGTAGTTCAAGGTTAAAACCCATCCTCACCACAGAAGTTCACTAAGTGCCTGGGCCAATTTTTCTCTCCCAGCCCTACCTGCCTCACAGAATTGTTGTTGTGGAGAAAAATGGGAGGAGGGAATGCTATGTATGCCATCTTAAGCTCCTGAATGAAAAGTGGGTTATACATTTAATAAATACACATATGCTACAAAGCTTACTGCTTTCAACCATGCAATGAAATTAAGGACATGGTATTTATGATCTCTTAGACTCAAATTATCTTTGGACACATTATGCAAAGATCTAGCTTTCTGAAGAAGGCTGAGAAAAATGGAAGGAAAGAGAAGAGGACGATCAGCACCAAGGTGGATAGATTCAGCTAGAATGGCCATGAGTGCACTGTTGGAAGACATGGAAGACCAGGTTAGGGACAGATTGTCATGGAGAAAATCTATGTGGTCTCTAAGAGTTGACACCGACTTGATGGCATGTAATCATTCATTCAATCAATCAATTTATGATCTCTGAAATTCTGAGAAAGACTTGGATAGCTTGGCACAAATTCCAGATCTTGGGCCCTTTTCACATATTCAAGATTGTAATACCTGAATCCCCCACTAAATCAGCTAGTCCCGAGTCTTTGGCAGGCATACCTATTCAACCAACGTATTTACAAGCTCTTTTGTTTTAGATGCAATTCTATGTTCCACATGCCTGGGAGAAATCCTTAGTGCTGTGAGAGCTACTCCCAGTTACATGCATGAATTGCACTGCACAGTGACTGAAGCATGTCATTTTGGGCCAAAGTAAACCTGGACTTAAATGGGTTTTGGTATTTAATAGGCACGCTTTATTTAAATGCAGAAAGTAGACACTGCATTGGGAGATCATCTGAATTGATTTGGATGAAAATCTCTTACATGCTCTTCCCAGCTGCTGACATTGTTTAAAAAAATCACTTGCATACACATTGTGGCTACAATTTTCATTGAAATCTAAGGATGCTTTTAGCACCGTGTCGCAGCTGTCCCCACACATGAAGCACATGTTTTGCCTGCAGAAGATTCCAGGTTCAGTTTTGCCAATTCTAAGTCAGGCTGGTGAAGTTCCCAGATAGAAACCACGCAGGTCTGCTGACGGAGTGGGCAGAATTCAGTGTACACAGGACTAAGCTACATAGGCTAAAAATATAACATACAAGAAGCACTTATTAGATTGCAGTTTAGGTCTAGGTACAAGCAGTGATGGCCAAATCTCACTATGCCTATTTTTTAACGTTTCTGCTATGTGAGCTGTACTGGTTATCATTTGGTTTCCAAGTGCAATTCAAGGTCCTAGTTATTATTCATGGCAAAGGGCCTAGATATCTGAAGGACTGCCTATCCCCATAATGTCTGTCTGTTTTATGCAATCCAGCAGAATTGGTTTGCTTTGGGTCCCATCAATTAAGCAATCATCTAGTGGGACCCAGAAGATGGGCCTTCCCTGTCATAGCATCTGCTGTTTGGAACAATATCCTCTTGGAGAGCTGCATGGCTCCCACTTTCTCCATCTTCAAGCACTCAAACTAGCTTTTCTTGCAGGCCTTGGGTTAGATGGATGGGCGGGCTCCAGGAATTGTAAGAAATTTGGATTTATTATTTTTTTTGCTCCCAGAATGGACATTTTATTGCTAGAATAATTTTGTATTTATTGCTATTTTAATTTTGTAAAGCTGCCCCGAGTTACATGGATTGGGGCAGCCAAACAAACAAATAAATAAATATTCACTGATCTATGTACTATGACACCAGGATCTTCTTCCTGGTTAGTTATACACAGTAACACACTGTATTTGTGCCGTTGGGGTGTGTGTGCCTTCAAGTCATTTTTTGACACCTGGCAACTGCCTAAACTAGTTCCTGCACTTTTCTTGGCAAGGTTTTTTCAGAACTGGTTTGCCATTGCCTGCTTCCTAGGGCTGAGTGAGAATGACTGGCCCAAGGTCACCCATCTAGCTTTGTACCCAAGGGGGGATTAGAACTCATGGTCTCCTGGTTTCTAGCCTGATGCCTTAACCATACTCCAAACTGACTGTCTTTGAGATGTTAGGGTCAGACTTGTTAAAACTGAACTGCATTTCCCATTTAGCTGACTGCTCATCCAGTTTAAAAAGATCCTTCTGGAGCTCTTTACAGACAATATTAGTTTTCTCTTCCCTGAACAGTATGGTATCATCTACACCTTGGCCAGTTTACCACCCTGTTGTTGTTCAGTCATTAAGTCGTGTCCGATTCTTCGTGACCCCATGAACCATATCACGCCAGGCCTTCCTGTCCTTCACTGCCTCCCTGAGTTTGCCACATATCCTGAAGTCAAAATAATTTATGAACGAATAGTTCCTTCAGAGATTCCACTTCATACATTTCTCCACTGAGAAAAGTACCCATTCTGTTTTTTAGCCAGTTAGTGACCCATTAAAGAAAAAAGTCCTCTTAGACCATAGCTTTTAAGTTTAATCAATAACTTTTGGTAAGAACTTTGTCAGAGAATGTTTGAAAGTCCAAGCATATAGTATCGAGAGAGTCACATCTATCCACATATTCACACATCTCCAGAAGGTTAGTGAGGCGGGATTTACTTTTGCAGAACTGATGCTGATTTTCTTTCAGCAAGGCTTGTTCCTCTATGCGCTTAGCTATTTTTTCTTTAATGACCCTTTCCAATTTGGCCAGAAAAGACTTTAAGCTGACCAGTCTATCATTTCTCAAGTCCCCGCTTGGTCCCATTTTTTTTAAAAAGGCTTCCTTCCAGTTCTGTAGCATTGAGCCCAATTTGTGGGACAAGTTACATATTTTTGCTAAGTGGTCAGCAATTTCTGATTTCAGTGATCTGGTGATAACATCCTTTCCATGTATGTAAACTTGCATTTTACTGCTAGGGTCAATCATTCTATTTGCTTTTAAAAACGTACTCTTTTCCACAACAAAATTCTAATTACCACCAAATATTACCCTCGCTCATTCCAAGGGAATTTGCCCTGCTTGTGCAATAACACTAAATCTAGAGTCAGTAGCTATTTAGCTGCATTACTGAGGGCCTTTCCCAACGGGACTATGCACTTATCCTTGGGTTGGCAAAACATGATATTATCTCTATTTCAAGTCACTGCAGTCACTTGATTTTCCTCCAAGGTAACAGGAGGACAAAACAGCAAATTTGACCCTCCCTGAGGCTGTCTTAGGACAGTGTCCGAAAAAGACAGAAAATTTATTTTTAATTACCTACACAGTTAAGTATGACTTAAGCTCCCTCCCTCCTGGGCTGGGGACAAGTTGGAACCACCAATGTGGAGATGTGGTGGTAAAAGAGAGGTAGGTGGGGAAAGACCCTGGGTTATACCAAGGGGACAAGCGGCCGATTATCTTGCAAGTTTTTTAAAAAACAAAACCACCATATGATTTTTAAATTAAGGCTGTTGTTACTCAGAATTGTCTCTCTTTAATCCAAGAACAAGTCTTTGTGCTTCCCTGTTTCTGGGACAGAGACACGACAGCAACTAGAGTGATAAGCCTGACATCCGTAATTCAGTTGCACATCTAAAGGAATCTTTGATCCAGAAGAGAGAAAGCAAAAGTAAATAACAATGCAAATCCAGAGTAGTTTAAAAAGGAAAATGTAACATTTTGGGATTATTTTCTTCATGTTTCATCTGGTATTTTTTAACTTTTTTTTCTCATTTGTTTTGCTAACTTCTACGTTGATCGTACATGCTGACACATATTTTCGTGTACGGAAAAGAGAAAGCAACCTTTGCTTTGTACCAGTGAAAAAAACCCATTCTGTATAATTCCCTTCATTTCTCTTTAGCATGTACTAAAACTGTTCCAGTTCAGCTGGCATTTCCTCTAGTTTTTTTTTTCCATTTTAGCGACAGTGAAGTTGCTTGACAAAGATATTCACTGCAGTTTGGTTCATCTCTTTTGTCTTTGAACATATTTACATCCCCTCTTTTACATCACTGGCACCCTAAGGCAGTAAACCACAATCAAATACAATAATTAGAAACATAAAAGTCAGATAAACAGCATAACAACCAAAAGAGCGCCTGCTTGAAAGCAATCTCCCTTCCCCACTCAAGGGTATTTGTGCACAAAAGCTCTTTTTGCATGCACAGCTCTGAGAATTAATATACTTTCGTCTGCGAAGGATCTTCCAAGCCTCAGGGCCACAACAAAACATTATCCTGTCCCAGGTAATCTCCAAAGGATGCCTGGTCTGCAAGGAATAGCTGCAAATAGGCATTATAGAGAGAAAGTAATCCATTATATATCCTGGAGGCCAAGGGCTTTAAAACTTTACATCAGCACATTAAAATGGACTCCAACTTGGCACCAATCAGAACTGACGTCACAAGTTCTCTGTCTATTCGGTTGATAGCCTGCTGGATTTATTCTTTGTCTTATTTCTGAGAACTCTTCCAAGGCAGGCCCCCATACACCACATTACAGAAATCTAGTCTCAATTAGAGAACACTGTGTTGGTCATGGAGAGAGTGCAAATAATGAGTTTCAAATCCACCCTCTGGAGATGCACAAAGGTGACTTTGGATCTGGTCATCTCTTTTAGACCAAACTAATCCACACATTTGCTGTGAGGATAAAATGAAAGTAGATCCCCTTGTAAACTAACATGAATTCTGGAGAAAAGGCAGAATATAAATCCAACAGATAAATAAAATAACAAAATTATGACAGGGAGGAACCAAACTAAACTGATCCAATATTAACTTCTGCAGAAGCTATAGTTATAAGCTGTGGTAGAAGACGATGGTACTGGATCTGTCCCAGTGGGAATTTTAAAAATTTAGATTCCTAGGTATATATAGCAAAGAAAAAATGTGGGAAATTTAAATAATTTGCCAGGCTTTAGTCTCCCAAAGCAGCCCAACTGGAATGCTTGACATTTTCCAGCTGCCAGAAGGTGCTACTCAAGGACAACAGGTTTGGGATGAAGCTATGTAATGACGAGGTTGAACAGTGAATGCAGGAGAAAGTGCTACAAGGAGAGGGGCAAAATGACAGATGGTTCTAGTAGGCCCAGTGCCAGCTTCTATTCATCTTAGATGGTAACCAAATCTCCAGCTTCAAGTCATGCCTCCATGGGAATGTTACAAGTAGTCTTTGTTTAGAGATCACAATTGGGACTGGCAACTTGGTCATTAAGCGAAGTGGTCGCAAAGTAAAACAGCAACTGTGCTTATGATTTTCAGCTTTCCTTCGCTGTACAAACCTGCAAAGGTCATAAATGCAAGGACTGGACACAAAGTTACTTTTTCATCATTGGCTAACTGTGAATGGTTGAGGACTACCAGTACTTGCTTTGGTCTCTGAATATAAGAGCTATCTTTTTAATTTCCCACAATGCCCCTGACACAGCTACCATGTGAGAAATGGAAATGGCCTCCTTCTCTACCATTATTAGTGCCAGATGGAATGTGAACATAGGAAGACAGTTTTTCAAGAGCCTCCTCAAATATAGAGACAAAGTTATTCTATGAAGCTGAACAGTAGACAAAAGAAAGTCAATTTTCATACAATGCATACTGAAGTTGCTTTCAGAGGATGAGGCAATGATCAAGTGGGATTCTTTTAAAAGGGTACTGTACAAATTCATGAAGACAAAGCCAACAATGGCAATTTGTAATGATGGCTATCTAATAACTGCGGAGCCAGAGGTAGTGTGCTTCTGTAACAGCAGGAGCATAATAGAAGAAGACTGGAATTGCCCTCACCTATTGCTTGTGTTCTTCCCATAGATATCTTGGTAGTCACAGTGAGAAATAGGATGCTGGTATGAGAAAGAGCAGTGATCTTGGAAGGGTCTTTTTATGTCCTTTTTGAGCTAACATGGTTATCTTCTAGGTGTTTTTTTCCCCCAAGGTTTAATGATATTCTTTTATCATTATTATTATTTTTAGTTGCTGTTTAATTTAGAGTTTGATTTTAGACTACGGTTCAATAACTTCTTTAGTATACTGTTAGATAATGTTTATTAGTACTGATTGCTTGAAACTATCTCAAAATACAGAGTTATCCTTTAAATTGGAAAGTTCTCAGTTCTCCTAGGCCACCAAATTTTGTTCTTGACAACTACTGCCAAGAGAACTTTCTGTTGAAACCTTTCATATCCTGCTCTACCTATGGCAACCCTGGCTACTTAAGTGCAACGCACAACAACAAAATTAGTTCTTGGGTTTATTTTGATCCCATTATGTCAGATATATGTTATTCTCTGAATACATTATTATTTAATATTTCAATTATATTCCACCTTTTTAGCCATAGGCCTCTTGGGAGCTAAACATTACAAAACAAAGAAACAAATACACAATTGTACAGGTAAATTAAATATGCAAGCTACACTTCCTGAGAATCCCTCTCTTATACAACTGTAGGAGCCTTGTGCTCATCTTTGGTCACTGGTGTTTCAACAAGACAGTAATGAAGATACAATAATAATTCCTAGATCTCGCTGAAGCAATTTGTCTTCAGCTACCCTTCCAAAGCATTTAATACATTATTGTCAACAGTTATGGAGATGTGCAAAACCCAGTGTGATTCTTAAGCAGAAATTAAATTTGCCTACCTTGAATAAATTATAATTGGATGGTAACTGATTCGTACATTTTAGAATCATAGGAAGGGACCATGTAAATAATCTAGTCCAACTTCCTACTGAGTACAAGAATCCACTATTATAACCTGTTATTAGAAATTACCTGGGAATATCTCCACCTCTGGCATTTGATACTTGCTGGTTCAGGCAAATGAGGTATTGTGGCTTTCAGTTCATCTACAATCAACTGCTGGACCTTTTCCTTATCCCATTCCAAATATTCAGTTCCAAAAGACACAGTGGTATGGGCAACAAGAGATGGACCAATGTCAGGTGATTCTGTAAGAGACAAAGCAGGAAAATGTCTACAAATGGCACCAGGTGACATTCCCTTTTCTTACTGTTCTCTATGTCCAAAATTAGAAGACTTAATCAAGCATGTCTGTCCACCTAGGAAATGATGAAAAATGAGAAAAATTAACTGGTACCACTCATGAGATGTATTTATTTAGGCTTATAAACTGCTTCTACTATAGAGGATTCTAAGTTGTGTATACTCCAATACTGTAGGAAAAAGAAATCAAAATAATAAATGACAATATTGTAACATTTTTTTGGAAGTGCCTTCAAGTCAGTGTTGACTCCTGGAGACTGCTGGACAAGTCCCTGCAGTTTTCTTGGCAAGGTTTTCAAAGTGGCTTGCCATTGCCTGCTTCCTAGAGCTGAGAGAGAGTGACTGGCCCAAGGTCCCAACTGGCTTTGTGCCTAAGGCAGGACTAGAGCTTCCGGTCTCCCAGTTTTTAGCCTGGTACAACCACTACAGCAAACTGTAACATAATACAACAAATAATATAATAACCTCCACACTGAGGAATATCACTCTCTTTAATAAAACAATAGCACTTTAGTTGCATCTCCTATTCAGCCCAGAGTCAAGATATATAACTCGGTATCATCTACATAATGATACCCAGCCCTGTGCTGGTGGATGACCTTTCAAAGTAGCTTCCTTACATGTTAAATAGAAGGGTAAAAGAATAGAACCATGAGGTATACCACAATGGAGGATCTCAAACTTAACCTCCCCCACTTAAAAATTACCAACTAAAAATGGAAGAAGGAGAACTACTGTGCCCACCACTCCCAGTCCTCATTGGCAGCCCAGAAGGATATTATGATTGATGGTATGAAGGCAGCTGAGAGGTCATGGAAGACCAGGGGGCCACGTTCCCCCTATTCTGTTCCTGTCACAGGTCATTCACAGGGTGATCTCAGCACTATACCCTGGCCTGAATCTGGCCTGACTGCAGGTCTGTTTAATCTCTTGTATTTTTATTTTTTTTTTACAGAAAGTCTGCAAATGAAATTACAAGATGTGGAGCATTTCCCTGAGAGTCAATGTTGTTGTTCAGTCGTTAAGTCGTGTCCGACTCTTCGTGACCCCATGAACCATATTGCGCCAGGCCTTCCTGTCCTTCACTGCCTCCCTGAGTTTGCTCAATTTCATGCTCATTGCTTCAGTGATGCTATCTAACCATCTCATCCTCTGCCGTCCTCTTCTCCTTTTGCCTTCAATCTTTCCCAGCATCAGAGTCTTTTCCAAAGAGTCCTCTCTTCGCATTAGGTGACCAAAGTATCTGAGCTTGAGCTTCATTATCAATCCTTCCAATGAGCAATCAGGGTTGATTTCCTTTAAGATTGACTGGTTTGACCTCCTAGCAGTCCAGGGGACTCTTAAGAGTCTTCTCCAGCACCACAGTTCAAAGGCATCAATTCTTCGGCGCTCAGCCTTCTTTATGGTCCAGCTCTCACAGCCATACATTACTACTGGAAAAACCATAGCTTTGACTATGCGGATCTTTGTCGGCAAGGTGACATCTCTGCTTTTTAATATGCTATCTAGGTTTGCCATAGCTTTCCTCCCAAGGAGCAAGCGTCTCTTAATTTCATGGCTGCAGTCTCCATCTGCGGTGATCTTCGAGCCCAAATAAATGAAGTCTGTTACTGCTCCCATTTCTACCCCTTCTATTTGCCAGGAATTGATGGGCCCAGATGCCATGATCTTAGTTTTTTTAATGTTGAGTTTCAAGCCAGCTTTTGCACTCTCCTCTTTCACCCTCATCAAGAGGCTCTTTAGTTCTTCTTCACTTTCTGCCATTAGGGTGGTATCATCTGCATATCTGAGGTTGTTGATATTTCTCCCTGCAATCTTTATTCCAGCTTTTGATTCTTCCAGCCTGGCATTTCTCATGACGTACTCTGCATATAGGTTAAATAAGCAGGGTGACAGTATACAGCCTTGTCGTACTCCTTTCCCTATTTTGAACCAATCGGTTGTTCCATGACCGGTTCTAACTGTTGCTTCTTGGCCCGCGTACAGATTTCTCAGGAGACAGGTAAGGTGGTCTGGTACCCCCATCTCTTTAAGAATTTGCCACAGTTTGTTGTGATCCACACAATCAAAGGCTTTTGCATAGTCAATGAAGCAGAAGTAGATGTTTTTCTGGAACTCTCGTGCTTTCTCCATGATCCAGCGAATGTTGGCAATTTGATCTCTAGTTCCTCTGCCTCTTCGAAACCCAGCTTGTACATCCGGTAGTTCTTGGTTCACGTACTGCTGAAGCCTAGCTTGTAGGATTTTGAGCATAACCTTGCTAGCATGTGAAATGAGTGCAATTGTGCGATAGTTTGAGCATTCTTTGGCATTGCCCTTCTTTGGAATTGGAACATAAACTGACCTTTTCCAATCCTGTGGCCACTGTTGCGTTTTCCAAACTTGCTGGCATATTGAGTGCAGCACTTTAACAGCATCGTCTTTTAGTATTTTAAATAACTCAGCTGGAATACTGTCATCTCCACTAGCTTTGTTGTTAGCAATGCTTCCTAAGGCCCACTTGACTTCACTCTCTAGGATGTCCGGCTCAAGGTCAGTGACCACACCAGTATGGACATCAGGGACATTAAGATCTTTCTTGTATAGTTCTTCTGTGTATTCTTGCCACCTCTTTTTAATCTCTTCTGCTTCTGTTAGGTCCCTGCCTTTTTTGTCCTTTATCATGCCCATCTTTGCACTAAACGTTCCTTTGATATCTCCAATTTTCTTGAAGAGATCTCTAGTCTTTCCCATTCTATTGTTTTCCTCGATTTCTTTGCATTGTTCATTTAAGAAGGCCTTTTTATCTCTTCTTGCTGTTCTCTGGAAATCTGCATTCAGTTGCTTATATCTTTCCCTTTCACCCTTGCTTTTCGCATTCCTTCTTTCCACAGCTATTTGTAAAGCCTCATCAGATAGCCATTTTGCTTTCTTGCATTTCTTTTTCTTTGGGATGGTTTTAGTTGCTGCCTCCTGTACAATGTTACGGACCTCCGTCCATAGTTCTTCAGGCACTCTGTCTACCAAATCTAATCCTCTAAATCTATTCATCACCTTCACTGTATACTCATAAGGAACATGATCTAAGTCATACCTGAGTGGTCTAGTGGTTTTCCCTACGTTCTTCAATTTAAGCCTAAATTTTGCAGTAAGAAGCTCATGATCTGAGCCACAGTCAGCTCCTGGTCTTGTTTTTGCTGTCTGTATAGAGCTTCTCCATCTTTGACTGCAAAGTATATAATCAATCTGGTTTCGGTATTGACCGTCTGGTGATGTCCATGTGTAGAGTCGTCTCTTGTGTTGTTGGAAAAGAGTGTTTGCTATGACTAGTTTGTTCTCTTGACAGAACTCTATTAGCCTTTGCCCTGCTTCATTTTGTACTCCAAGGCCAAACTTGCCTGTTATTCCGATTACTCCTTGACTTCCTACTTTAGCATTCCAATCCCCTATGATGAAAAGGACATCTTTTTTTGGTGCTAGTTCTAGAAGGTGTTGTAGGTCTTCATAGAACTGGTCAACTTCAGCTTCTTTGGCATCAGTGGTTGGGGCATAGACTTGGATTACTGTGATGTTGAATGGTTTGCCCTGGATACGCACTGAGATCATTCTGTCGTTTTTGAGGTTGTAACCCATTACTGCCTTTCCCACTCTCTTATTGACTATGAGTGCAACTCCATTTCTTCTAAGGGTTTCTTGCCCACAGTAGTAGATATAATGGTCACCTGAATTAAATTCACCCATTCCTGTCCATTTCAATTCGCTGATTCCCAAGATGTCGATGTTTAATCTTGTCATCTCATGTTTGACCACATCCAGCTTGCCTTGGTTCATAGATCTTACATTCCATGTACCTATACAATATTGTTCTTTACAGCATCGGACCTTCTTTTCGCTTCCAGATACATCCACAGCTGAACGTCCTTTCGGCTTTGGCCCAGCCGCTTCACTCTTTCTGGAGCTACTTGGAATTGCCCTCCGCTCTTCCCCAGTAGCATATTGGACACCTTCCGACCTGAGGGGCTCATCTTCCGGCGTCATATCTTTTAGCCTTTTAACATTGTCCATGGGGTTTTCTTGGCAAGAATACTGGAGTGGGTTGCCATTTCCTTCTCCAGTGGACCACATTTTGTCAGAACTCTCTGTCATGACCTGTCCGTCTTGGGTGGCCCTGCACGGTATAGCTCATGGCTTCACTGAGTTACGCAAGCCCCTTCGCCACGACAAGGCAGTGATCCATGAAGGGGGAGAGTCAATGGGTCTGTTGCAAAATAAATATAATTTATTTTCTTTCTTGAGAACATTTAATTCTTCACCTGGTCTCATCAGAATTTCAGAATACCCAGAAGTGGCCCAGGATAAATTGTCAACTTACCTAGAGCCAACAGAGAATGGTTGATGATTTGGTAAAGTATAAGTTTGGCAAGCACTACCTTTTTCACTCAAGCAACAGTGTGGCATGATTAGCTGTACCTGCAAAAATCTCTTCTTTAATGCAGCTACAGAAAATACAGGAACTCTCTCTCCTGTGCATCTGGTTAACCTAGCTTTGTAAGAGCCCCAGGGCAGGAAAACAATGAAGCGGTATTACTTAGAACAGGAAGAGTAACCCCTCTCCCCAAAGTAGCTCCCAACCCTCTTTTTGTATACCTCTGAGCCCTTTCTGATGGTGCAATAGTACAATTTCATACCATGATGAGGTGGAACATACCAAAATGCAGTGGAAGCATTAATAGTCCTGAGTATAACAACAACGCAGAAAACCTTGCAACCCAACCTAACCTGCACAAAAAATGAATGAATGAATGAATGAATGAATGAATGAATGAATGAATACATACATACATACATACATATATATATATATATATATATATAGGCACATCCTGACAATTTTATGATTTTATGTTATTGGTCCATCTACTCTGTCTTCCCTGCCCCACAAATGCTAAGTGTTGGAATACAGGCCAACATGCACTGGCACATATGTCTGCATAAACACACATATACACTGCTTTTACACTACAGTGATATAGTGCTGTTCTTTAGTCCACCAAATAGTAATTAAACAAGCTGAAGTGGAGCGCTGTTGGGCTGAAACACAATTACATTTATCTTTAGTCTACCTAAGATAGGTACTGGAGACCTCTGAGTTGTGGTTACAGACTATGAGTTCCCACCCATGAACTAGGATGAGGAAGACATAGATTCGTATCTTTCTTCTAAACCTAAGGAAAAATATTTGCTGAAGTCCAGACACTCCTCCTCCTTTACATCTGCTGCTGGCTACATTGGAGCCGACGTTTTTTTCAAGTCACCTGAAGCACCTCTGAACTTAACTTTATGCGGCATGCCTGGAATTTAGGTGCCAATATAGATTCTTCTGTGTCTCCAAAGGGATATTATGAGGGTTGAGTTGCCCAGGAGCATTGAACTGTGGTGAAGAAGGGACTGTTCTCAGTAAAATAAATAAAGGATGCTGTGCTCACTCAGCAAAAAGGAATTGCAATCAAGAAACTGTTTTTGTTGGGATGGCAGCAGAGAACTTTCTGTGACTTCGGCTGAAATCTAAACTGCTACACATTTACCAGTGAGGTTATTGGAGCAAGATCGTTCTTAAAATTAAGGGTTATTCTTGGAACCTGACATTCAAAACACATTGAGAAAGATCAGATTTTGAATGCAACTTTTTTTTTTTTTTAGAAAAACATCACAGCTGAACTTCGAGAACAGCAATGCGGTGAAACATGGAAAAGGGTCAAAAATAAAAGTGATATAACAGGATTACATTGTTTTGCGCTTCGTATACTTGGTACTGTTTCTACACTTAGCTTAACGTACATCTCATCGATTGCAGGCATACAACTCATTCATCACAAGGATATGTCAAACACGCTCGTCCTTCTTGTCTTATTTTGGACTCAACTTGTAAACAGGGCTCAAAGACTTGGTACAGTCCCAGTTTGGTTGTGTATGTCCACAAGTTATGATAGAAGTGAAGCAAATAAACTTACTATTCAAGGCCAGAGAGGATTATTTCTCAGACATTAGGCCCATATGATGCTTAAGAATCACTGCCTTCCCTAGAAGGATGACCCACCCATTCCAAATGGAAAACTAGCTAAAAGAAAAAGTCTATCCAAGCCAGATAAACAGATACAGCAATTGCACAGAAAAAAGAGCAAGAGAAACAGTAAAGAAGGACTTCCTCTTTGTTACAGACAAATTCGTGGTGTCAAGGGTCCACTGCTTATTTATTGCCAGCAAAGGGATTAAAAAAACAACAACATAACGGCTATTGTTTTACTTAAAATGCCTTGATCCTCATTTGCAAACTGTGATGACTTAGCAATAGCTAATCAGGCCACATGATATCAGCTGTTCTTTGTAGGAAAAATAGATAGAAAAGAGCATTTATTTGTAGAGGATGGATACAAAGCAACACATGTATGCAAAAATTGCATCCATAACTTAAGGAAAGTTGTGTTGAAAAATATTGCCCTAGAACATTCTGGACCTAACCCTGCCATGATTCATATTTTAGCTTGGCAACCTATTCAGTTTAGTAACCAGTGTCATGATAAAGCTGACAGAATAGAGAGGGTCAGTGTGTCATAACCATAGCATGATAGATCATGATAGTGGCAATACCAGTTTAAGGAGTTGGGGACAAGTACCACGAAAGGGCCCTTAACTGCTTGAAAGTGGCTTTTTGCATTCACATCAAAGTACTACACAGCCCTTACACTGAAATGACACAAAGAAGCCTATCGAGGAGGTCAGCTTTAAGACCTACAGCCAAACTGGCTGCTACAGTTCTTCCTACAGGAGGATAAAGGTATTTATGAAAGCTGTAAAAGAGGTTTTCCTACTGACTGGCTGCTCCCTTACCTCAATTCTTTCATCAGGTGTAGTGATAATGGTATTTCTTCAGGATCTCTGCATGATGAAGCCATGGTGGCTTCTATTGGCTGTTATCTACACAGCCAAATATCACATAGTTTTTGTCCCGAAGTTTTCTCCTATAGCAAAAAGGTGTCACTTTTTTTTTTTTATAATAATAATAATAAAAAAAGCAGGAATGAAATAAAGTAGCTTGACTTTATAAATAAAGTGGCTGCCTGAAACAATTAAACCTAAGGTTACACAAGGGCTTAAATGTTTTAAGAAGTTGAGCAACTTGCAATCAGTACTGCCCATTGTGGGCCATTAAATACGCTTCTGATTTCAATGATTTTTTTTTTTTGAGGGTAATTCTTCTGGAAGTCTGTATTCAGGATTCCTGGCTAAACTACAAGGCTAATTTCAGAACATTCAAACTGTCCAAACAGATTGTAAATCATAAAAAAATGAAAGACTTGTTTTTAGTTTTGTTTCTTTGTTTTGCTTAATTGTTTCTCTCAATATCCTGCACCACAAGACACAGGCCCTTCCAGAGAATCAGATGAGATGGAGATGATGAAAGTGAAAACAACACAGAGAGTGTTTTTAAGTGAAAGCTGTGTTTTAGAAAGAGGGTAACACAGATATTAATGGTAGCCGCAATTATAAATGTGGATTTTATGTTTATAAAGGTAACAAAAACAAAAGAAAGAAGTATACATAATATATACTCATACTTCCGTAAGGCTCACCAAAAAATGGCATATAATAAAGTGCAGAGAAGAACTTAGTTATTCCAACATGAAAGAAGTTTTTATAAGCTTATTGTGCAATTGTTTTCCTTTTTGAACTCCCACATTTGCTAGCTTAACAGAATAAACCGTTGTCCTTATTCCAGGACCATAATCTTTTCACTTCATTTTCTTTTGATTTATAGAGTTGTATCAGCCGCTGTTAATACATGTACAATCGTTTCAACACTCTCCTTGAAAAATAATCCTTAACATAACAAATGCTACTAATAAGCGGACTAATGATAAATTATACCTTGTCGTGTATTTTATTTCTTTTAAGAATGAAATCCAGTATTATCTAATTCTTGGACAAGATACATTAAAAAGTGACAGATGGTGGCTTTTACTGAATTTCATCACAAATATTTATCACTTACACATGAATAAATTCTTTGCAGCCACAAGGATATAAAATCCCACTTATAGATCACTTTATGAAAAACTTTATTTTAAGTTCATATGCAATGTTATCTGAGGTACATAAATCCAAATCTATTTCTATCTTAATCTTGGACTTTGCTAGAAAATGCCCTTTCCCCTTTAATCTTGTACGGACTTTAAAATGCATTTTTGTTTTCGCTGTTATATGCTGCTTAATGCTCCGTTTAATTTTTTTTTTTAAAGAATCCAGAGGTTTCCTTTATAAAAATTAAAGGGGCCTAGATGAAGTTGTCTTTCATTTGCCATGACCTTATATTCTCTACCATCTCTTCTGTCTTTTTCCTAACTAGGAAAAAAAAAAAAGCTGTTAATGAAGGAAAGCTGGATAATGGCGCAATGTCTTTGGACTGTATGACAAGAAACTCTCAACCTCAAAGTGCCCTGAGGGATGCCACACACTTTAAAAAATGGCCAGGTTCAAAGACAAAGAGGGAGGGGATCCTTGATCTTTTAAAATAAAAGACAGGCAAGCCATGAGCTGCAAACCATGAGTACAACTGTAGTTCTGGGGTGCCTCTCAACTTTGCTGCTGAAATATGGTGTAATTCCTCACTATTAAGGCTTAACACATCTGTTCAACAACTAAGGCTTAACACATCTTTTTAAAAAAGAGATTAAAATGTCATTTCTCACTGGTGAGGTAAACATGGCAACTAATCACTAAAAGGAAGGTCCCTGATTGCAAAAAGTTTGCCCACCCCAGCTTAAATCATCATCATCATCATCTCCATTGGTACATGCCAACTTGATTTAGGCAAGTGAAATTAAAAAGATTCTTTCTTCCTCTAATGCTGCAATCCTATGTACACTTACATGGGAGTAAGTCCCATTGAACTCAGTGGGGCAGGAGTGTCCATAGGGTGTACGTGCATTTTTGTCAGAATCTGCGAGATGGTGAGTATGACATCATGATCAAAACCCTGCTCCTTTGTATGTGCAAGGGACTTAGATCTGAGTAGGCACACACAGAATTTCACTCTTCACTTACACAACTATGCCTGGAAGGGGGCTATAACTACAAAAAGTATAGTTGTTATTAACTGTGATTTCTATGAGAACAGTAGAACAGAGAGAACTCATTTTCCTGTATCTTGATATAATGTACTTTGTATGCAACAGTGATGATTCTGCAGTTCTGATTTTTTAAAAAAAAAATAATGCCAAAGTTATTACCATAACCAGCACCTTTGTTCCAAGACTTCAAAGGAAATCATTGTAGAGTGAAACAAAACACACTGGTTCTAGAAATGGTTACCCTGGTTTGTGACTGCAGTGATATTTGTACAGCAAATTGAGAAAACATAGTGCTTCTTTTCATATGGGTATCTGCTCTTTGGTTCACAGTAAATATTTCATTCAATATATATTTCTTTCTTAAACATGAGAAATGTCTTAGGACTGTGAGCATGTAGAAATTTCAGGTCTTATTCAAATGTTTCAGTTCAGCCTTCCCAACCTGGTACTCTAAAACTCTCCAAATTCTGAGCTAACGTTTTCAGAATTACAGTCCGATGTATCCAAAGAGCACCAAATTGAATCTCTGTTGTTGTTGTTTTAAAAAAAGGTGGTAAGGCAGATCTCTTTAGCGTAGCCTTTTAAATGATTTTCAGTTTTCAGTTTTATTGTTATTATAATAAACTTAATCCTGTCTTTATTTTTAAAGGATTTCCATACAGCTTCCCATTTAAAAAAAAATATCCAAGTCTTTTTTAAATTTATGATGAACTACGCAAAGGATGAAATAAAAATACTAGCAATAAATTAACAATGACATTTGAACTGGTTTTTGGAAAAGGATACCGTAACACAAACTTTCCTAAAACTTGCTGGAAGACACATCTCTGTTCTACTCTATGCAGATGATGCAGCAATACTTTCAAGAACACCCACTGGCCTTAAAAGCGCACTGAGAGAACCAACATGGTACTGCAAGGAAGATCAGCTAGAACTCAATTATCAGAAAACTAAAATCATGGCATTCGCCAAAAGGCCCAAGAGCCACTCCTGGAGCATAGATGGCCACAAGATTGAGCAGGATTCCTGCTTCCAATACCTGGGGATAATCCTTCATTCTGCCAGCAGTAGGAAAGCCCATGGGGACTACATTACTGAAAATGCACAGAGGAGTTCATCTGCTATCCTTAAATTCCTCAAGACAAGAGGTGACCACTATATTCCTGCAGCACTCAAATTATTTGAAGCCAAGCCAATAGCACAACTTCTTTATGGTGCCCAGCTGGGCCTCTTCTCCGATTCCGCACCATTAGAACTTGTACAATCCAAATTTCTAAGATTGGACCTTCAAGTCCCAAAATGTGCCTCTAATGCCACCCTGAGACTAAGACAGGCCTCATGAAAGTGGAGGCTAGAGTGTGAGTGACCATACTCAACTACTGGCCCAGACTATCCTTTTTTCCCCTTGGCCTTGCTCCATTAACTATGAGGGATGATTTTCAATCCACATGGAAACAGGCAGTGGCAACTAAAATCTCATCCTTGAGCTTATTTCCAGGTCTTCTGCTCAGCATGGGACATGATCAGGCCAAAGCACTCATTAAACAGTGTGTAGCAGACACAGAGTGCAACTGGATCTAGCCTGGATCTAGCCAGGTTCCCAACTTTTACTGTCAGTGAATCCAACAGGTACTCTGCCTCCCCTATGGCATACTAAACTAAACTTGAAGTACCTAAACACTGCAGAGCCTTTACTCTTGCACGATATCATGTCTTCCCCTCAGCTGACCTTGAAGGCCAATAAGAATGAACCCTTACCCAGAGAGACAATGACCTGTGCCTCTGGACACACCGAAACAACAGAGCATGTGCTTCTCCAGTGCCTGTATCACATTGTACTATCCTCACCTCACCATTACTGCATAAATACCCAGGGCGCACAGGACAATTCTACACCTCCCTGCTGCTTTCAGATACCAACTGTGCTACAGCATACAATGTTGCCAGATCCTGCACAGCAGCAATTAACATTTGTTGGATGATGACCTGTGACATGAACTAGACTTAATGAGCAGCTAGTTCGCCATACTAGAGTGCCCTGTAATTTGATATAGTCTTCCACATACTAACCTTTATGCTCTCCTACTCCCACCTAATGCTCCTACCTCTCCTTGTAGATTCTTTTAGACTATATATATATATATATATATATATATATATATATATATATTCATTCTAGATTTTCATATATATTTTAGACTCTGAGGTATCTTCTATGCTTTTTAAGGAGCATAGGTACCCCCACCCTCCTTATGCTGTTCTATGACCATAATAAAGATTTGATTCATTGACTGACAATTGAATTGGTTTTTGGGAATGGATACTATAATATAAGAATGTAAGTTAGATCCTGGCTGCATGTCTTTCATAGGTAGTCAGGAAACCCATAATCAAGACAAGAGTGTCTCTATGTCTCTGGGTTTCCGACTGTATGGAGGGCTGGATTGGTGGGTGTTCTTAACAAGAAAGGTTTTGGACTAAAACTAGGGAAACCACCCTTACCCAAAAACCAATACAAACTCACAGGGAAGCATTGGGCTAGTCGTTCTCTCTCAGGTCCAGCAAAGTTATTTCAGAGTGAGTGAAGGAAGATGTCCGTTTAAGACATCTGAAGCTCCTGAAAAAAAAGATGTGATGGATGGAGGATGGATGGATAGAAGGAAGAAAGGAAGGAAGGAAGATTGGCTGACCTGCTTGTTTTGGAAAACCTGCAGTTAGCCAATGTAAGGGTTTACCTTTGCATTCTTTCTATCTTCAAAGGTAGCAAGCCATCTCAAATCTCCAGTGTGTTGATAATGTAGGATAGACAATTGCTTTCAATTTGTGCAAGGAATTAAGGGAGGGAGGAAGAATCTTTCTGCAGAGAAAAGTAGTCTCAAATTTAATATGTATCTAGCAATTAGCAATGAATAAAAATAAATTCCTTGGACTCTAAAAATAAACTTGGAATTTCCTCCGAAATGTCAGTACTGACGTTAGTGTTACTTTGCAAACGGATAGGCCACTCTTAATTTTTCTATTAAAAATTCAGAAGGCTTGCTGAGCTTCTTCTGTTCTCCATGGAATTACTGTAGTGTGCAGACCACATATTAGAGGGATTCACTGAAGAGAGCACTGGGTAATTTATTCTTTCAGTTCTTTGTGAATCATTTCACTTAGCATTGTAAGGAACAGGCAAGAAATTATAAAGCAAACTGATAAGAGATGAGGGCTTGAATGAATGAGTGGTATGACATGCCAAAAGAAACTTTATCTATAATTTCTTCAAAAATGTATAACTGCAAATCAAATCAAATCTCAAAAGGGGGGAATAACATGCTAGATTTTAATAATACTAGGCATTTGCAGGCCCACAAATAGAACAATGGAACGTAGCTCTGCAGTGTCCAGCGTATGGGTTGGAGTAAGAATTCACACTGGCAAATTCCCTTTATCCCACAGAACTTATTTAAAAAGTATATGAACTCTTTAACATTCATGCAAAAAAATTAGAAGACAACAGCATACCCAAAATACAGGTACTTTCCAGGAGATGAGCTCTGAGTAGTTTATACCTATAGGGGACAAAGTTTTTCATTGGCAGACCCAGGTTTTCAGCAAGCAATAAAGGTTGGCATTGAGCTACGTAAGCCTCTGAATGGCTGGCTCTCTGTACCTTTAAAAGGGCACTGCTTTTGGAAATAAGGCTCTAAAAACACATTGGAAGGTACAAGGTCATGTTCACAAAAGGGGCCAGGTTTTGACCATTGTTAAAACAATAGCTTAACATGGACTTGACCAAAGGAGACAACCTATTTAGTTCCAAATGTTCTTCATTACGTTTGCGTGTTCCATATTGTCCATGTCCTCGTGAAATTTAATGTTTTAGTGCTTTTATTATATGCCAAAAGGAAAAACCAAGAACACACACAAAAAAGAAAGATTAATGTTAGGCCTCCAAACAGAAGGCAAGATAATGGCTTTTGTCATCATTTAAAAATCTTACATAATTAAGGCAGTACAAAGTATGAAAAACACTTGGAACCAGGTTAAAATTCTATAGCCAGCTAAGAAGGAAGAAGTTGGTCACCTGAAAACTTGGTGAAATGGGAAAGTCTATACCAGTTGTCAAAAAATCAAGAATGAAGAGACCAAAATTAAGTTGAGGTTGAGAATTTCAGCATTGGAAACAAAATCCAGTCTGTGTCAATGCTGCATGTATTCCCATGTTACTATGTTCATTGCTAAGCAAATAATTTTAACAGAAAAGTCCTCAGGCTTTCCTGTGGATTATGTGACATTTACTTCCCAATTTACATATTTTCCTGTGAAACTTCTACAATACTTCAACATATAATATGTATAAACATGTGTGTGTGTGTGTGTGTGAGGGAAGGGGAGAGCTTTCTAAAATATGTTAAGATTTGACACAACTTTTCCAAATGTATGTTAATCTACTCAAATGTTCCTAACTGGGAATGACAGAGCAGCAGAACATCATTCTCTATGGCAGTCCAGGCTGAGACAGAGTCTGCTTTAGTAGGTTATGGTAAATACTCAGTTATGAATTTATTTTACAACCCTGGTCATGCTTCTGAAAATTGTGAAATATATTGCTCAATTTCAACATGATTTGGGGAGACTGAAAAAAGCAGGGACTGGGGCTCTCTCCTAACGGATAAGAAATTTGGATTTAGAATTCCTTTGATCAACCACATCTTTGGCTATTTTCATTTATTTCTACTGATGTGTGTTGAGGTCCACTTTCAAAATTCTTGTCTTGATAACTGCATGCTGAATTCCCACCAAGGGCTCTGTAATCTTCAGATTCTCCATCTTGTGATTCGCTTCTAGTTTTAAAACCTTCCTTGAGGTGGGACTGAAGCCAGCAAGCTAAGAAACACTATTTTCTTCTGGCTTTGGTGTGTGTTGGCATGATATAGGTGGCATCATGACAGGATGCCTACGCATAGCATGCAGACAAGACAAAGAAGAATGGCGCCTTCTGTCTTCATCCTACAAGTTGATTCTTCTTCTGGCAAATCCCACCCTTTGTAGGTTCTAGGCGTGCTGGTCTTTGAAAAGGGAGACCCTTGCAAAGGATTTCAGTTCGATACATCTGCAGACATGTCTCCATCATAATGTCTATGTAATGGCTATAAAGAACTAGGCTCCAAAACTGTATGTATTTTTGGCTAGTGAGATTTGATTATGAATGTCCTATTTTGCAGATACCCATTACCCTTAGGAGGCTAGGTACAGGCATAAGAATAAAATATTCCTCCACTTTTCTTATTCAGCTATTTTATAGCCTTGGGACGGGGGTGGGATAGAGAATAAGAAATCACCTTAGAAAACCTCAGATGAAACAGAAGCACCCACCATCGCAACTATTTCTGTTTTGCCACTGACAAACATGATTGTCCCACTCCTTTCCTTGGAATAGAGTTGCGGTTTGCAAAATCCAACCAAGTTAACAAGGGACAACAGAATACAAAAAAGAGAAGGAGGGACCATTTGTCATAATGAGGCCTTGTGGGACGCAATTAATCTGCAACTGCTTGTCTTCAGTATTCCTTTAAGCCTTACAACAGTTATATAGTTCACTCCCCTTGAGAAAGATGGTTTTCTTAGACAAATCATTGCCAACAAATATTTCCACCCTCTCTCCCAACCCCCATTTTATAAATCTGTGTCACATAGGATGAACATGCATTGACACACCCTAGCTTTCTTTTAATCCATCAGGAGCAGTTGGTTGGATTCAGCTTGTAGATATAAAGAAAGAATGGTGATGCGGCAACTGCTATAGGAAAGACCCTGATGTTTTGATACAAAATCCAACCTGAGATGATCAGGCTTACTGGGAAGCTGGGGAAAGGGGGATTGGGAGATCCTGCACTGGATGATGGAAGTGCTGGGATTGAGTATCCTGTGCCAAGTGAACAACAGCCCAGCAATTATGTGAGCAAAAATAGCAACTGGACATTCCCCTGTGGAGGTGGCACTACTGCATTCACAAGATTCAGGTGGGTTGATGGTGAGTAGAAGGCTATAGATGGAAGAAAAAGTGTAGGAAAAAGAAAAAGAGGAGCTGTTCGTGACATACCCCAACTGTTAAAATGGAGAATGATTTGAGAGAGAAAGATCCAAATGAAAAGTGGCTGCCATCCCCTCAATTAAAGCTACTGAAAAAAAGATCATCCCATATACGCCTAGCAAAATAAGTAAATAAAATTAAATACCATAATATATCATAATATTACAGTTCTGTGCATGTTTAATGTGAGGGTAAACATAGTCTGAGAACTGGACACAATTGAATGGATTAAAAAAAACCCCAGCACACATGATTTAGTGCTAAACGCAGAGAAAAGTAGAAGGGAAGCTAAAGTGTCTTCTCTACAGTGTAAATATGCATTGTAATTCAATTAGAGAACAGAACAAGACCTGGAAGTGGTCAAAATCATCAATGAAGTAAAAACTGGAGATACTGTGGGGATTTTACTGAAGGGAGAAGTTTTTATCTCCAAAATAAACAAAATCAAGACAAGGTGACTTTGATGGAGGCACACACAGAAGTGGTTGTCATTCCTTATATAATTCCACCCACAGATTGTCTCTTATCCTTGTGCTGTAGAGGGAATAGAGATTTTAGTTGCTGCAGGAGTTGAAAACAGCGGGATTAGAAGGGCGAACTCTTCCACAATACAATCCTATTACACATGCTTAATCAGAAGTAAGCCCCAATGAGTCCAATGGCTTTCTTCCAGGCAAATCCAGAAAGGATGATAGCATTAGCAACATAACAGCATAAGACAACCTGCACCTTTAAAATCAGCTTTTAATTGAGGGATATCTGAGAATGGAAATGATGGCCAGGGAAGAGAGAAATCTTGTATGAAAGAGGACTAACACAAAAAGTATCCATCTCTGAAGCAATAGGCAATAACTGGAAGCCTCACAGTCCTATGTTCCTCATGCTTAGTTGCCCTTTGTTCAATTTAGGATTTAGGTCAGGATCCAGACTGTGACATTCTATGACGCTGATGAATAGCAGTTCCAATGAATTCTCAAATAGGACCCAGGCAACAACTGCATTTACTAAAAGATGTTGCAGTTACAGGACCCAGGGTGAAATAGGAAGGAGCAGAAGAGCAGCCATTCCTGGCAGATGGCTGCCCATGTGCCCTTAATTGGCAGGGTTTCAGACAAACATGGTTCTCATTCTGGTTTTATTTGTGTGAATTGCTGCTGCAACAGCAATTTATACTCAAGGGGACTTCTTACCTTTGTTAGTTCCACAGAACTAAGCAGCACATTTTTGGACACAACCTACAATGTATGTTTATGAGTGTGTACTTTGACATAAGGCAAGTGAAAGTCAGTGTGATATAGTGGTTAAGGTGTTGGACTATGCCTGAGGACACCCAGGTTCAAGTCTACCCTCATCTACAGAAGCTCAGTGGGTGATTTTTGGCCAGTCACTCTCTCAGCCCAACCTACCTCAGACAGAGGAGGAAATATTATGTACACTTCCATGTTCTCCTGGAGGAAAGGTGGGAGATAAATCAAGCAAATAAACAAATGAATAAAATATTAATTTTGCAGCCCAGATTGAGTCATTTAAAATCATACTTTTACTTTGCTCTTTCACATGTATCCCAAGTATGCTGCAGAACTGGAACTAGAATAGAAAAATAGGGAGAAAAAAAATAGGAGTATCTTGAAAAAAAAATCACATTTTTGCCTGCTGAAAAAACAGATACTGTTTCTAGAGGCAACTCTTAGGGAAGATTCTGAAAACCTTCATAGAGTCAACAGCTCATTTTAACTGAGATTATGAAATCTGTATCAAATGCTTGTCTTGCACTTGAAGCAAGTCAAAGAGACCAAAGAGCAAAATTAATGTAAACGTATTTGTTATATTTACATCTCTCCTTCCCTCTGGGAGCTTAGGTAGCATTCTGTCCTCAATTTTACTTCTGCAGCAATCTTCTGAGATAGAGGAGGCTGAGTTACCAATGAATTTCTGTGGTTGGGGGGATAAACCTGAATCTGGGTCTCCATGATCCATGACCAACTTAATGATTACATTACATTGGTGTCACCTACCTCCCACTTAGGGAGGCTATTATGATTCAATAATTATTTATTTAAATCCTCCATCCATTGCCTATGAAATCAGAACTAGCCCCCCCCCACATATACCTTTGTCATTCGTTTTTATTTTATTTATCAACTGCTTTTATTCTTCTGTGTAATGCAGTGATGTGGGCCTGTACCAAGGTTTAGTAACTCTGATAGATGCACAGGGTGTTTCAGAGCAAGGTCTCTAAGCACTTTCTATCCCTTCTCCATCTTAAATGGTGATAGAAGGGGAAGGGCCTAATGAAAGCTTAATGATTCAGTCAATCTGGATGTATAAGTACTGCTATTTGCATGTGGATGGTGTTTTCCATGGTATGCATGGCAAAATGTGTATTTCTGGACACTTAGAGCCAAATAAATGTTATTCCTTTAAGATTTGTGTCTAAAAAAACCAAAGAAACCTGGAGTAGTCAATCTGAATTCCGATCTGGTGGAAGGTGGACATCATCCTTTCTTTCTATGCTGGAATCATGATTCTTCTGGGACAACAGGCCCGTTGCTCCCTCCCTCCCTCCCTCCCTCCCTCCCTCCCTCCCTTCCTTCCTTCCTTCCTTCCTTCCTTCCTTCCTTCCTTCCTTCCTTCCTTATTTATATATATATATATATATATATATATATATATATATATATAATTTAGAGTAATTAACACTTCTTGGGTGACAGGGGTCTGCCCATCTCTGAAAGAGACCACTGTATAATCCCTGCTTAGGAAGCCTTCATACAATCTGTCCTGGACACCTTTCTAGTTGTTTCTAACTTCCCCTTTTTGGAGAATGTAGTAGCAAAAGTGGTAGCACTGCAACTTCAGAAGACCCTAGAAAAAGCAGATTATATGGACTGGTGGCAGTTGGGTTTCAGGCTGGGCTCAGCATGGAAACTGCACTGGTTGCACATGTAAATGATCTTTGGAGAGACTGAGACCAAGGGAGTATTATCCTTACCGTCGTCCTTGACTTCTCAGCAGCTTTCAATACCACCAGCCATCCAATCCTTCTGGACTGGGAACCGGGGGGTGGGGGGCACCATTCTTCAGTGGTTTTCCTGTTTCCTAAGGGGTCAGCTTCAGTTTGGTGGGGTGGGGGGAAGAGAGATCTGCCTGGAAACTTCTACTCTGTAGGGTGTCCCAGGGCATTACTATTCCCACTACCCTTTAATGAAGCTGCAGGGAGGACTCATTTGTTGGGATAGGATCAGGTATCATCAGTATGGTTTGGCTCTGAACAGGGTTGTACTCAGAAGTGGACTGCAACTTGGGGGTCCTCCTGGACTCACAGCTCCTGTTCAAGGAGCAGGTCACAGCTGTGGCCAGAAAGGCTGTTGCACAGCTCCATCTTCATCACCTACTACAGCCATTCTTGGATCAAGGAGCCCTAACTGCAATAACTCATGCCAATTTATCTCCCACTTGGATTACTGTAACATGTTCCACATAGGGCTGCCCTTGAAAAGCATTCAGAAGCTACAGCAGGTACAAACCTAATTAATGTTGCTGCCCCTTCCCTCCAGCCATCATTCACACTCTCCCTTCTTACTATTTTTACAAGGAGTAATGGAAGCACTGACCTATATCACGCTTCTTATTATCAATGGAGATGAAGCGTATGCACGGATTATTGGAGATGTACTGTGCCACCCAAGGGACATCAAGCTGGGTGCCAGCTTCATAAAACAGGCCCAGAGCATAGCGAGAGGAATAGCTCACAGATTCCAGTTGCTGCCTCCAACATTTGTTAATTACTGTGAAGGAAACAAAAATGAGACAATTATTTTCTCTTGGAGCATTAAGCCTACAAATAATACTACAGTTAATCCATTTAATCCCTTTTCTAAAATAACATTTCTGTGTGTCAAGAACAGGCCATTCACATTGTTTTAACAACCTGCCCCACAAACCTAGCCTATGTTATGGCTGCACAAACATGTGTCAGTGTATTTCCTAAGCAGGAAATAAAGTGTGAAGATGATAGGTGGCCATCAGAGAAAGAAAGATTAGGGAACCTCACTAAATAGTTAAGTCTGTCCTGGCAGGGGATTCTGGGCATTGTAATTTCTAAACATCTATCAAGCCCCAGGTTGTGAAAGACTACTCTAAATGCTCATTAAATTATTCCCCCATCCCACCTCAAAAGCTTTAAATTTTTTATTATGCAAATCCTCAATTTGCAAATGTATGTGCATGTGTAGAGGTTATGGGGGAGACGATTTTCTTAACATTTTCAAGAGATTTCTGGGGCAGATCTTTCAGGAGCAGGGGACAGATAATTTTATCAGGTCTCCTTTTCCTGTGGCAACAGGTCTCCATAATTTAATGCATAAACAATCAAAATAAAACTGCACCAATATTTTAAAGCAGAAAAGCATACCATGGTTGAACTGAGCCTGTATGGTATAGTAGACAAGATAGTGGACTCACACTGGGGAGACCCAGGTTCACGTCCTCCCTCAGCTGTGAATGGGTGAGAACGTGAGACTGGGCTATGTAACAATGCGAGTCTAGGCTGAAGTTGCCATAACCTAAAAATGGAGCAATCACACATACTGAGAAGACAAAGGCCAGGAATCTTGTCAAAAGATCTCATCCAGAGGTAGATAAGATGGAACCAAGTAGTTAAAGATCAAAGGAGAAATGTCATCAGAAAACAGGAGGCCAAGTGCTAAGCACATGGAACCCTCCCAGTCCCACTGACAGCTACTAGACTTGTGGATCAACAAAGCAAGGGCTCAGATAAATTGCAGTTGTGAAGCCCATCTACACTTTTGGTTGTTCTGGATCTGGACTTGGGGGCTTCCATCCCTCTAGCTACTGCCTGGACAGCCTAGATGAGAAGAACGTGGGTAAGTGGGGATGAACATATGAGTGTGAGAGAGGGCAAAAGTACATTGTAGTAATAACATTTTGCTGCAACTTGGATCTCCGTGTATTCCATCGGAACCTGACATGCCTCAGTGTCTGGCTGAAAGTGATCTGTGTGTGTTCCTAATTATTTCCTAGCTGTTGATCAGGAGTGTGTCTTGTATGCTCGAGTTGCGCCTATCTGGAAACCCTAGATAGAGAGCGGGAGGCGGGGAAAGTAAGATCCATTTGCCTTGACAAGCTGCGTGTGCGCAAATGAGTGACTGTAAGCTGAACCTGAGAATGCGTGGAACAGAAGCTCACTGGATAACTTTGAGCCAGTCACTCTCTCAGTCTAACCTACTTCATAGGGCTATGGTTTTGAGGAAACATGGGATCACAACAGATGCTGTCTAGAGCTCTGGAAGGAAATCCAACAAACAGTTGAAGACACTGTGTCCTGCTGCAGGGTGGGAGATCGTGAGAAAGGCTCAAGGCTTCCAAACCAGTCTAATTTGAAAGTCAGCTTCTATGCCTTCTTCTCCTTTCCTCCCCAATCAGGAGTGAATGTTATCTTTTACTTGAGTCCAGATCCTTTTATAATTTCAAAAGAGAAAAGTTACTGAGAATCTGTAACACTGAGAACTTTTTCCTTTGGGAAATAGGTTTAAGATTTGCAAACTAGAAAGCAAGGAAAAAAAATATCTTTAGGACACAAGAATAGCCAATTAGCCAATATTTTTCTTCAGTTTATTCAATCGATAAAAAAACCTCTCTCCTCTAAGATGGGTATCTCACACTTTTAACATTCCAAAAAACAATGCAATGATAGTATAATTACTCAAAATGTAAAATCCTTCACTTTTAGGATGGAAGAACCCAACGTTGTCCCAGCAAGGTGAAAAGAAACAGAAACTAATCAGTTAGCTGCCTGATATTCTTCATATTATAAAAATAACCTGCATAAAAATCTAAAAATAAAAAACTTATTGTGGAAAAACCTATAGCATTAGAAAAGAAAGTTCAGAATGAAAAATCACTAAGAAAAAGGAAATATAAAAAATATTTAAAAAAAGAAAAAGAAAAAAAATCCTACAACTACGAAGACCTCCAGGGAAGGCATAACTAGACTCAGTATTCAGCTATCCCACCCCAAGGCAGAAAAACAATCCATTGTTAAATTTCATTTATTTAAAAAATGATAAAAGTAATCTTTCTACCTATGAAATTATTGAAAGGACTGATACTTCTTTTCTGTCTCTGAATACCTTTCAGATTTTATTTTCAAATATTTGGCAGCAACTTCTGGATCACAGGGATTTTCTCATACCAACCTCTAGGAGCATAAAAAAAAAATAAAATAAAATAACTGAAAGGAAAAAAAAAAGTCTTATCCCTTGCTGTCCAATGAACTTGATTAAACTTTTAATGCTAACTGAAAATCATTAATTTCTTGCCAACATAATCCAAACACATTGTTATATAGAGAGCTCATATTGTGTTGTTCTCCTGAGGAATTCAACCATCACTGAGTTAGGTCACTGACTGGATTGAGATCCTGCAGCAACTCTGTAAGCTGATTTGATTTTTAATGGATGGTTAGATCACAAAATGATTTCTCCATGAAGACCACCACAGCTGTTCATCTTGAGGAACATTTAGTATTCTGAGCTTCTTCCAATGTGAAAGACCTTGAATTTGGGTGAGTTTGTTTTGCCACATAATTAGCGTGAATTTAATCTGCCTTTTCCAAAATTTGAATTCCATTTTCATGAGGTCATTTTCTTTAATTGTTGAATTTCCTTTTGCAATGTATCTATCTTTCAGTCAAGTACCTCAGTTTTAACTATGCAGTTCAAAAGCTTTCTGTTTATAGATTGCATTACTGCAAAGTTTTCAAAACTAGAAAGTGTGGGGGGGCACTTTTTTTTAGGAATTGCAAGTGTCAAAATAGCTGTCTAATCAGCCAAACTCTCAGCCAATCCAAGGGCCTCTCTGATTAATGCAGGTTTCCCAAACTTACCCAGCTCTTTTTAAAAGTCTTAATTAAAGATTTGCTATGCTCTGTCCAATGTTTAGCTTCTTCAGCAGGTGAGATGGAGGCGGGAGAGGACATTTCTTTCTTGCATTTATGAGACATATTCCCTCCTCCAGATTCTGAATTTAGTAGAAGATGCAGATAAAGTTTCCACTTACCAATTGCTTTTGACAACCAGTCTGATAAATATGTTTCAGCAGCCTACAGATGAAAGCCAAAAAGCTACAACTAACATGTCTCCTAACAATATCTCCTAACCAACATGTCTCTTGGTTGAGCATCTCCTTAGTCTCTCTGAAGGCCTGGATGCCTGCTCATTCCAGGCAAGCCAAACATCGGATATGCTCCAGCATAGGGAGCTTTAAATGCCTGCAGAGCCAACTACTTTGTTTCCTTTATTACAATCCATTCCATGCACCCATTCCAGATGCCACAAGTCAGTATACTTTTTACCCAAATGGTGCAAAATAAGTTTATCTATGGGATCTATGAACCTTAAATTCCTCTTATGTAGAATTCTTTCAAGCAAAAGGAGTCAGAAAAGGCACAGCTCCATCCTCCGGTGATGTCACCACATCAACAGATATGCCTCCTGCAGCTCTTGAAGGTAGAAATAAAATACTTCTCCAGCCAAAAAGGTTCTTGACTAGCAACAGACGCTTCACAGGTCCACTTGTCTGCTTTGTCCACTTTTTAATTGAAAGTGACTTAACCTGCACTCCTTCAACCAAGACATGAACTAAAACCCAGCTCTCTTTTGGTCTTTCTCTTTTCTAGGAGACAGTTCTAAAAATTAAAATGAGCCAAAACAAAACAACAGCAACAAAACCTGCCCTCTTCTGCATATTAGGGAAAATGATGTCCCCAAAATGCATTAGGGCCAAGAAAGAGGCTTTTTAAAAAATGGTATCTTAGACAAAATTAGGTGCAAAAGTGTGAAGGTTGCATAGGAGGTATATCAACTTGCAGAAAAAAAGTCAGAACGACAACACACAAACCTTTAAAAAAAGGGGGAATTGGAAAAATAAGAAACTGAAAACATGTTTTCCTTATTCATGAGGAAGAACAAAAATGGAAGTTTTTTTCCACAGTTGACTGGAAAAGGATACTCTTTCTGAGTCACAGTGTAAGTTTATGCAGATTGTACAAATGCACAGCACAGACCTAAGACATTCAAAAAGAACCCATTTTTCAACAGAGCTGTACTGTTAAAATGTCTTTTTTAAAACAACAAACCAAATCAAATCAAATCAAATATTTATTACAATCATATACAAGCACAGTCATTGCAAAGTCTTACTGTACAGTAGTCAAGTGTGAGAGCTTGGGTGAGTCTATTGTTAATGTCATCTCAGGTATGGATTTTTGTGTGAAAACACTAAGAGCTCAATTCTGTTAATGAAAACATATTTGAAGGCGGAGAATATGATTCCAGGTACTGTTTTCATATACAGTGGTACCTCGGTTCACGAACGCTTCTGTTCACAAACAATTCGGTTCACGAACAGCTCCGGTCGCAAAATTTTGCCTCTGTTCGCGAACTCCGCATCGGGTTACAAACCGGATCCGCGGCCATTTTCCCTCCCGTGACACGTGGTCGCGGCTTCCTGTAGGGAGGGGGACTCTCCCTCCAAGCACTAACCGCCTCCCCACCCGCCTTCCTGTCCTCCACGCCAGAAGTCGCGTCGAGCAAGGTTAGCTTTCTCTCTCTTCGTACTGTACTTTGTGTCATATTTTTGCGGTTTAAAAAAAAAACAACATATGGTTCAGAACGGATTAACCGTAATTACATTGAACCTTACGGGGAAATGTGATTCGGGACATGATCAAAAATTGGTTGGCGACCAAATTCGTAGGGGTCAGAACGGATTAACCGTATTTACATTGAACCTTATGGGAAAATTTGATTCGGTTCACGACCAATTCGGTTCGCGACCAGAGTCGCGGAACGAATTAAGTTCGTGAGCCGAGGTACCGCTGTACTTTTAAGAATATGTTGTTCCCATAGATCTACTATGCCAAACATGATTCTACTTGGGTATCTAATATAAAAATAAAATAGATCTTTGGTAAGCTGCCCTCATCTATTAGCCCCTTTCACAATACTGAATTAATCCTAGAAGCCTAATTTTACAGAACTAATGGCATAAGTCATAACATAAAGGTGTACAAAGCTATCTGAATAACTGGCAGGTTGCATATAAATGCTAAACATTATTAGTGTAAAATGTTCATCATTGTTTAGCATTTAATTTTTTATTTAGTTTTTATTTATCTACAGCAAAAAGTCATACTGATTTCAATGGGGTTTACTCACCAGTAAGTAGATGTAAGAATCACACTTTATGTAAGAAGATGCAACTTTCCGTCCATGTACAATATATGTGAGTGAATCATGTGCATTACAACATTTTTAAAAACACACTATTATTTCTTCTTTCAACAGATTGTTTTGTTTAAGATTTTATTTGTAGTGTCTGACTAAATTCTACTTTGGCAAAAAATCTAAAACCAGTCAATAAGATACAGATTGCCCGAACAAGCTGTAGTATTTTGAAGTTGCTGCTGATTGCTGTTTTAAGATAAAAAGGAAATTGTGGTTAAACTGTAACATAGGTATTTTTAGGGAGGGCACTGGGTTAACAGAAATCAGAAGACTATTGCTCTGGCAGATAATGAAGACTGACCCTTTTTTACTTTGACTTGAGGTTGCCAAGGCAAAATTGTAAGATGAAGGAATATGAGAAGATGTGGAACCAGTTCTGTAGACTTGGAACATTCCAAACAACAAGGAACATCTCTTATGCCATAACTAGCAATCTGATTGTTGAAGTGGTGCCAATTAAATGTTCTTTTGGAATGAATCCTTGGATGGGATCTGACTGATCAAGAGACCTTGGGCCAAAAAGGAATCCTTCTTCTCATCCTCCTAGCTGAACTCACTAGCGATTTTGGGAATGTGGGCCTTTTCCCTGCATTGTGTGTTTGCCTACATTATCTGCAGCTATTTCTACAAGCATCTTGCTACGTTGCACTTGCTCTTTGTTTGATGGCCAATATAGACTGGATTGCAGAAGGTCTTGGAAGGACAGACTCAGGGAGCACAACCAAATCACATTTCATTCCCTCTCTGTTCTACAGTAATAACAGTAGTCCAGAATAAGGAAAAAAAATGGAAAGATGGGCAACATTCTGTAACATTTTCAATAGAGTGAATTCATTATTGCATTTGTATTTGAATATATGTGGGAAAAAATCAATACATGCACAATGGTAATTAAGAAAAGAACTAAGAAAAGCAATGTTCAAGCACTTTGGAAATCCAAACTCAGAGCACGAATGACACTTCACATTTTACAGATTTTATAAATAAAAAGAACTTTCATGTAGGAAGTAACTTCACTTAGCACATTTATCTCTTACAGTATTTCTATCATGGGATTTAAGTCATCAAATTTCCCAGGCTCCAGTGAGTTCCTTTGCTATTGTTGTTGCTGTAGCCTCCAAAACCTATGTTGGAATCTATGGACTGTTATATGTTAAGATTAAAAGCATAATAGAGGAACAATAATTGGTCACAGCGTTTCAAAAAGGCAACTCTTGCATTTAATAACCACGTAAATCAATTCAGTGTGCTTGACATGCCCCAGCTAAACTAATTTCAAAATTATTGTTCCAAGTTAACATTTAGCATTTAAGTACATGGAGACTCCTTCATATTATAGTTACAACAAATATCCTGTTGTATAGGAGGCTTTCTAATTTGGAGTCTAAATCAGGCTTTCTAATCCGGTACTGAAGTGTAACTTCCAGAATTCCCAGGCAATGTGGCTAGAGGAAATTGGGAGCTGTGACAGTCCAGGATACGTGGAGGATGCCAGATTGGGGATGTCAGTTGGTCTAAACAGTACCAAAAAGTTTTTAATGATTTGCTGCACAATCCTCAGAAATAGCCCCACAGAGTTCAGTGAGACTTACTTCCAGGTAAGTAGGTGTACTTAAATTTACTGTATTTTTCCGACTATAAGATGATACTTTTTTCTAAAATCCTTACGTTAAAAATTGAAGGGCGTCTTATTCAAGGAAGTCAGCCGAGGAGAGAACCGTGCGGTGGCAAAACTGCCCATACTTTGTCTCTGCAGGCAGGCTTCCTCCTATTGCTAGCCTCCAATCACGAGTGAAATAGCTTGTCTCCCAAACAGACTTCCTCCAATCACGAGCCTTATGTAACTGACGTCAGCTGATGCTGAACAAACCAATTGGAGGAAGGCTGTTTGCAGAGACAAGCTATCGGCAGTTTCACTCGTGCTTGAATGTAATCAGTTATACAAAAAAGCATGGAAATAGAGCTGCAGAGAGACGGTTTGGACCTCCTCCCACCGAGTATATCAGGTAAATGTTAACTAATTACTAAATAAAAATGTGTTCTGCACTATCTTTAAAATATTGATTTCTTAATTTTGGGTTGGAAAAGTGGGGGTCGTCTTGTACATGGGAGTGTCTTATTGACGGAAAAATACGGTACAATCTCAGATTTATTTATATGCCTATGTATACTGCCTCACATAGTGATTCGACAGCTTCCACCCAAAACCCAGCATATGTAAAATTAAATTAGAGAGAAACACATCACAAATAAAAACATCAACAAAAAACAGTCCAAGTCCTTGTCTGAGTAACTGCCACCAATCCTGTTGTGCCCTCCATCCTGAAGGTGCTTTGAAAAAAGTCTTTCTAAAGGGCAGTAGGAAAGGAGCAATTCTAAGGGGGCTACAACTGAGAATGCCTATTTCTGGGCTCCTCCAAATAACATCTTGAGGTGAGGGTGGGGAATCCGCAGCATGCTCTTTTGGCCATATAGATTTACCAGTTGGGTTTCAGGCTGAGTTTAGTAAGGAGATAGCACTGGTCATGCTTGTTGATGACCTGTAGCAGAGCCGGGATGATGATGGTACATCCATTCTCATGCTCCTCGATCTCTCAGTGGCTTTCAATTCTGTTGATTGTGGCATCCTTTTGGACTGGCTGCAGGGTGTGGGAGACAGCATTTTACAGTGGTTCTCCTCCTTTTTCAGTGTCTGGTTTCAATCGGTGCTGACCAGTGGGGAGAGATTACGCTCACAGCCCCTCATTAGAGGGATGCCACAGGATTTGATGCTCTGTACCTTCTGTTTGACATCTACATGAAACCACTGGGTGAGGTAATTCACTGGTTTGGGGTACCATCAATATGCTGATCATACCTGGTTGTATATCTTGACTCTTGGACAGTCAAGCAATGTGGTTGAAGTCTTAACCCAGCGACTAGAAGCTGTGCAGGTCTGGATTGGGAGGCACAGACTTAGGCTCAATCATTACAAGACCAATGTCTATTTGGCCCCCCCAGTTCCTGTAATGGCACGTGGGAATGATCTTGGGAGACAGGACTAAGACCCACAGCCTTGGTCTGATAAGAGGCAGCTTAGTCCGCAGGTGGGGGGAAAGCATGGGAAGCACTTCAGAAGGGACCCTCCCTAGTTATCTGAGACTAAAAAGAGAGGAGATAGATACTTTCCCTCTTGCAAGATTCTGTTAATGTAACCTTACAATAAAGTAGGACTAGTTCATCTGTGCTTCTTGTCTGAACTACCTTGCAAGGCTGAGAGTTCCAGAGATATTCCACTGTTAAACCTCAGAGGGTGGCGCTTCCCCATTTGAGACTTGTGTGCAATCTGGAGGCCCGCTTGGACTCTCAGCTCCTGCTCAATTAGCTGGTGGCAGCTATGGCCAAGAGGGCCTTTCCACAGGTGCACCTGGTCCAGCAGGTTCACCCCTTCCTGGACTGGGAGACCCTTCAGATAGTCCTTCATGCTCTAGTCACTTTATGATTGGATTTCTGCAATGCGGTCTACATAGGGCTGCTATTGAAGACCATCCAGAAGCTACAGCTGGTCCAGAATGCAGCAGCAAGAACAGTGATGGGGGTACCATGTTTTATTTGTGTGATCTCGCTTCTTTGTGAGCTGCGCTGTTTGCCATTTGGCTTCTGGGTGCAATTCAAGGTGCTGGTTATCACCTTTAAGGCCCTTCAAGGCCTAAGGCCTGGCATTCTGAGGGACTGCCTATCTCCGTTTGTCTCTGCCCAACAGGCTGGGTGTACTTCAGGTCCTGTCAATTAAAGAATGTCATCTTATGTGACCCAGGAAGCATACGTACTCTGTTGCAATTCCTGCCCTCTAGAGTGATCTCTCCCCAGAGATTCCTGTGGTTCCCATCTGTATGTCATTCAGGAAATTGTTGAACACCTCATTGTTCTCCCAAGTAGGCTGACTGTGGAGCCCTCCTTTCATTTTGTTTGTTTTGGTATTTCGCTCTTCTGGTTGGCTGTACTTTTATATGTTGGATTTTTAGTTGTAAGCCACCCGGAGTCATTTAGGAGTTGATGGCCAAACAAACAAACAAACAAACAAGGCAGATTCTACCTGGAGCAGATGGTCCCAAAGGTACAGAGAACCAAAGTCATAAATGGTTTAAGAGATCATTAACTGCAGCATCCAAAGCTAACTCTGTGTGTGTGTGTGTGTGTGTGTGTCAAAGCAGCTCCCACAGTATCCGCGTTATTCTGTTACACTGGCTTGTACCAGCCATCAGGTAGCCAGATGCATTTTGACACCAGTGGTAGCTTCCAAATTGCCTTCAAAGCCAGCCCATCTAAAGTGAATTGCAGTAATTCAAATCTGTCACTAATATGGCCCATAAGAATTGATTTAAGAATAAGTAATTTCAAAGTATTGCAATTGCTCCTTTATTATTCCCTCAGGTTACTTGTACCATACCGTTACGCACCTTCACCTTACAAGTTAAAAGTTTGTTTTTTAAGACAAAAATGTCAAAATGGAGGAAATGGAAAGATTCTAAATGGCTACATTCTTGTCTGCTGATATATCCATTTAACATTGTCCATTTAACAGAATGACCCTTTCTGTTAAAAATCATCTTTAGAAATTTTTCTGAAAACCAAATTCACCGTATTGGAGACTGCCTTGTTATTAAAAGTATGACTGAATTTGAAAACACAGTCTGACAATTCCTACAAAATAGCTCCCCTTTGAAAGAAGGGGCATTTTGAAATAAGTGGTGACAGTGTTCCACTGTGACAGGCATTAATCCTATGGATTTATGTTTGAGATCTTGAATTATACAAAATTACACATTACATCCAACGCTGATGAAATCAGTATGCAAGGAAACTGTCCCTTCCTTTGTGGGAATTTTCAAGCAAAGAATCAGAAGCTGCTTATTAAGACACTATCTGTGAAGAGGTTCTAAGAAAATAGTCTTTCAGGAGAAAAAAAAAGGCCATTTGATAGTCATTAAGAGGGGTTTTTTTAATGATGCTGTGAAATGGGGCTGGCTCAGTGCCATTTTGTAGGCCATTTCCAGCTGCAGACCATCTGACTATTTTTTAACTTACGTAGGAGGCTGTAAAAGGTTATGGGAAAGACACGGTCCCTTAAGCCACACTTCCTTATCATGTCTTCAGATTGTAAAGGGTAGCACTGCAGATAAATTCAGTAAAGCTTGCACAATAATGAAAATAAAAATAGCAACAATATAAATTAATCCAATGTATTGAATTTTTATAACAGCGAAACAGTTATCCCACAAGACCACACAGTTTGAAAACATTATAACCATTGTCTATTAACAACCAGCTTTTCTCAATCACTGTCATAAAGAATGGTGGCCTATAAAGCTTATTGCCTAAAATCTATGATACGTGAAAGCTTTGCAAAAAGCAGATTTATGGAAGGATACAATCAAAGCAGAGGAAAAGAATAAAACAGAATTATGTTATGTGTTTTAAGAGGTATCATTCCAACTTACTGGATGCACATATCAATCCAATCAACTGACAAGTATAAACATGTAAGCAGTTATTCATATGCTCCCTTAAAACATCTAAACCAAAGCAGACTTTTGTGTCAAATTAGCCAGCTGATATCCCAATCCTGAAAATGTCACCATGACACAAATTATTTTCATTTCATGGAAACGGCTTTGGTAATGCAGTTTTCATTGGAAAAAAGTTAGGTATATCCTGTGAAAGCTGTAGTAGGAGACCTATAAAGTTTCATCCACCACATTACAATCAATTTCCCTAAGCATGACAAAAGCCCAGAAAAAATAAATTCAAACAATTTAGATTTAAGACTAATCAGAAAAATATTCCCAATTCAACTCAATGACCCCGCTCAAACATACAGTATTTTGCTACGGAGTGTGAAGAAACGGCACTTCAGTGGAGCTTGACATCTTCAAACATGCAGTTGTGTGAAAAAGAAAGTACACCCTCTTTGAGTTCTATGGTTTTATGTATCAGGACATAATAAAAATCATCTGGTCCTTAGCAGTTCTCAAAAGTAGGTAAATACAACCTCAGATGAACAACAACACATGTTCAAAGAGGGTGTACTTTCTTTTTCACACAACTGTAGTTAATGATTAGCAGGCTGTTTTGAATGCTGGAATACAATTTGCAGACCCATCCTCCTTTTCCCAAAGGGTTCCTCAATATGATAATACAGAGGTTCTCCCCCAAAAGGATAATTGGGATCTATGTGTTACAAACGTTCCCAGGTTCAGTTTATGGTCACTCTCATGCATACACAGCCTGTTGGGGCACGCAGATCTTGCAGCCCCCCTTACTTTCTACCTGGGTTTTCCAGATAGGGGCAGCTAGAGCAGATGAGACACACAGTTCTGGTCAACAGCTGGAAAATAATTAGGAACACATGCAAATCACTTTCAACTGAACACTGAGACAGTCAGTGTTCTTTTGGAATACATGGAGACCCAACAAATTTAAAGTGGCAGCAAAACCTTACTGATTACAAGCACATTTGCTTTCTCTCTCTCTCTTGCACATACATGCTCATCCCCACCTACCCACGTCCTTCTCAGCTAGGCTGTCCAGGCACTAGGTAGAGGGACAGAAGCTGCCAAACCCAAATCCAGGATAACTCAAAGAGTGGGTGGGCTTCAGGACCCCTTTTATCTTCAAAAGTCCTTGCTTTGTTTATTCACAAGTCTGGTAGCTGTTGATGGAACTGGGGGTGGGTGTTCTGTATGCTCAGCACCCAAGCTTCATTGTCTGCTTGTGGTGACATTTCTCCTTTGATTCTTAATGACTTGTTTCCTTCTTATCAACCTCTTGTCTGACAAGATTCCTGGCCTTTGTTCACTCTGCCTATGCGCTTGCTTCATTTTTAGCTCAACTCTGGCCTTAATTTTAATGTTTTCATAATCTGTCCACTAGTGATCAAATTTTAGCCTTTTTCAATAATTAAATTTTAGCCTATGCCTTTTAGCCTTTAAAAGTTAGTAAATTATTCTGTAGTATGAAAAAGTTCAAAATCTTCAGTAAATAAACAGAACAATGCATACTGTATCTAAACAGTATTATCTACATAAATCACTATATATAACTCTTCACACAAGGAAATCTTACTATAATCTTGAAGAACTAGAAGGAGATCACAGCTAGCAGAACAGTATGAAAAGTCTTTTTAGTATGTCTCCAAAGATACAGTGACTTAACAGTTAATGAACTGGCCTAGTAAAATTGATGCTGTGAGATATTCTTAGCTCATGAGAAAAGTACAGTGAAACCTCAGGTTAATAGAACCACTTTAAAATACTTCGGATATAACAAACCAAGTATCTGTTTGGACATCCCACCTGAAATAGTGAACACGACTGCTGTACGGAGGTATCAGTGATACAGTGGTATAGTGGTACAGTGAAACTTCAATTTGTCTGACTATCCTGTTCTGCAATTTTCATTTGAAACTCAGGAGAATAAAGGATATCTTCATCAGCAGAGAGATGGGCAATGTTTAAGGGTCAGGGGCCACATCTTCGCCTCCAGATTTTCTAGAGGGTTGCAAGAAGCCATCCAATAATGTGGTGGTATCAGTGAAAAGGGTGGGGTCAATGGTGCTATGCCTTTTTTGAGTGGGGGTTAAGAATGGCAATGAAAACAGAAGGCTCCCATTCTAATCCTTGCAAAATATTTGGCAACATAATTGTAAAATTTCAATGATTTGGGGCCACGTTTGAAGTTCTTGGAGACTTAAAGGATAGGAAATGGAGTGATTTGCCTCTCAGAGATCTCCTATTCCGGTCCCCACCCTAATTTCTGGATTAAAGATAAAAACAATCATGCCATCAAAATCCAGCCATTTTGGTTAGGGACCATCTGTGGCCTAGAAGTTGTGTACTGATTTTTTTTTTTTTTTTGCATTTCAATAATTCAAAAGAAGAGTTTACTTGGATGATGATAATCAACTTTTGAAGATATTAATTTCTTTTCTCTGTAGATCTATTTTCCTACAGTGCTGAGGGCATTCATCATATGAATTTGCTACTAGGAATAATATTTACTTTGGATTTTTAATTTTAACAGTTCATATTTAAATAGCAACCTCAGTTTTTCCCAAGGTGCATGAAAGTTGTATCCAGTTCTGTACACTTTGAAAACAAAGTAATTTCCTATGGAATGATGTAATTATGAATGTCATTATCTGCTGTGGTCATAAGCTAGCAAACAGTATAAGGTATTTCAATAGTCTTTCTTTTATGGACCTATTAAATAAGCTGAAATCCCTCAGTAACCTTTGCATTTGGAATGTCTCACCAAAGTTTTGAATTCTACCTTGAAATGTGGCATGCTAGACAATGAACCTTCTCATGATAGAGGACATACATGCAGAAGCCTGTTGCTTATATAATCTCAAGGTCAAAGCACTTTACAAATAACTTTTGCATACAGCATAGTATGCCTCAAGCAGCTGGGGTGAACAATGAAATGAGAGTATTTGCTTTCTTCAAGGATGACACTATTTGCTTTCTTCAAGGGTGACACTATTTATTAAAAGCCTTTCAAGGCATACAAAAGAAAACTTGTACTTCCTAGAAGGCTCTTCCCTTTCCATGAACAAAGTCATGGCTAGCCATCTGGATTGATTCATTTATCTCCTCTATATCTGGGATGTATATAAAAAAATCTCTTGGTTTAAAAGAAGGGTTAGTATGCTTGCAAATTAACTCAGGCATCACATCTCTCAGAAATGGCAATTAAGGCCCTCTATGTAAATTTCTGCACACACGGTGAAGAAATGTGATCTACTGTCATATACATCATGCTTTCTTCCCTTATAACATCTGAACTGGTATTTTTGAGTATTCAGATGCAGTCCTCTTCCTCAGCAGTTTAGGGGAAGATTGAAACTTAAATTAGTGCTTATATTAATGATTTAAAAGACAGACATCTGTAACATACTAAACTAAATTGTTGTGGGGAACAAGCTTTCATTTTCATTAGAAGTGTTCTTTGGAAGAGATGGGGATAATGGATTGAAGTTACAGGAAACAGGCTTCCAATGCAACATTAGAAAAAACTTCCTAAAAATAAGACCGGTTGAACAGTGGAACCAATTACCCAGAGAAGTGGTGAGTTTCTCATCCCTCAAACCAAGAGAGATTTGAGGCAAATAAAGGAAGCACTTCATCATGTGGTGCAAAGTTGAAATTATGGAATTTCCTATCAGCAAATTGGAAGAATTTAAAATACACGCACACACATATATGCACATGCACCTCCCACCCCCCCATTGAACTGACTTATTATTAGCAAACACATGCTTATTCAACAGCTATTAATCATGATGGCCAAACAATGCCTTTGGTATTAACAGCAGTATGTCTTAGAATATCACTCGCATGACCGGGAGGGAGCAATTGCACACCACTCATGTCTTGGTTGAACACTGAGGAAAGAGAACATAGGAGACGTTCTTAGACTTTTGTTATGTTCTTATCTTTCCAGATTAATCACCTGGTCTAGAATAAAAGCGCTGGTTTATAAAAAAAACAACCTCCTACCTCACCAATAAATTTCAGAAAGTATTGCTGGAATAGTGCTTTTCTTCCTTGTAGAAATTCTCTTCTAGATTTCTACATGGAACCCTCTTATCTCCCACATCTTTGATAGCTATGTAGAACTGCTGGAAGAAATTTATTCATGTTTTGGAACATGCTGTCACAAATATGCTGATGACACCCAGACTGACTTTTAATTTCCATCTAAACCAGATGTGATACATCATGGAGAGACTGGCACAGCTCTAATGGTTTTTGAAGGCTGAGAAATATATCACCATGTGCAACATCCCCCCCCCACAACGTTATTTATCATTGGTTCAGTTACACCACTGGTACTGCCACAGATCTCATAAAGTATCATCAGCAGAACACAGAAATGAAGAAATTTTAACCTGCCCTAGTATCTCCAGCAAAAAGAAAAACCATTCTCACTCACAGAGGGTTTTTTTGGGGGGGGGGCCTTGAATGGAACAAAAGACAGTAGAGTAGAACTTCACATATGAAACCAACCAGGGCATAAAAATAATCTGACCCAACTTAGCCTTCTGGGATCTCTCCTGGAGAAAATAATTTAAAAAACCAACAGTACAAAGAGTTCACGTCGACTCCCACTTGAGTCCTCAAGTGAGTCAGCAAAACCACATCAAAACACTATTGGAAGCAGCTGATGGGCTGAACAACACAAAATACATAATATAAGCATAAAACAAAGTTTTCTTCATTTCAACACATGTGCTGTCAATGTGTTCAGCTTTTTTTGGTCATGCCTTCTTTCTTGCTTTTAAAGAGATTCTAACAAATTATACTACTTAGTGGTATTATCTTCCTGAGATGCTCCACTTTTTTGCCTCTATATTCTCATAAACTACCCAGCAAAGACTGGTTGTTTTACTGCAATTTTTGACCCTTTATTTTTATTTCCTCTAGCATGTTTCCTGTGTAAGAGGATAATTTGATGTCCTAAAAATGTTACATTCTTAATATCCAAGATGAATAGTTCTACTGTCATTGATTCTGCCTTCCTTGTGACTTCCCTAGTTGGCATTTCAATTCAAAGCAATTTAATTTTTTCTTGGTTTCATAAAATACCTATGGGAGGTTGGGGAATATTTCCCCCCCCCTTAGCCTGCTTCATTTTGGGATAATAGAGCTCCTTCTTCCTCCAATTCTTCATTATGCATCTGGTGAAGTGCATTGTTTTCCATGTGGCAGGTCATCCCACAATAACATTTCTGGAGCATCACAGCATTCCTTGTGTTCAGAAAGAGACTGTGGCAAGTAGTGCCTTCTCCTGGGCCACAGCTGGGCGAATTCAGCTTCCAACTATGTTCTTCATCCAGAGGTAGTCACAAAAGGAAATGCCTTGAAATCCTAAGCAGTCAAGATAATCCCTGCTTTCTTTCTTTTCAAAAGAACCCCTTACGTACATATGTATAATTAATTCACGGCTATCACTTTTGAATAATCAAAACAGCCAGTGAAGTGTCTAACTTACATAAAAGCAGCACTGAAAACACTGAGTTGCTGTTCTTGCCAGGATAATAGTTATAAGACTGAAACCTGTAGCAGGAAGTTGAATAGGAAAATGATGACCTTTAAGACCTTTTTGGGACTAGACTAAAGCGCACATCATCTATTACCAGATTCATCCCTATTCTCGTTTTAGAGACTAAGTTATCTGTGATTCTGGTTCAGTTACCAGACTTTATTCCAGTTCCACCTCTACAGTATTCAATGTGTTTCACAGGCAAAACAAATGTAAAAACTCTAATTAAAAAAGTAAAATATGAATTTAAAGTAACAGATGAAAGAATAATTCCTGACGGCAGAAGAGTGCGAAGATTAAAGACATCTCCTAAAGAAGTATCAACAATTTTTTTGGAAACATTACAGGATCACTACTTTCAACTTTCTCAGACTCAAGATCTAAGCAACCCTAACTCCTTATTTCACTTTTTGTACTGGATATTAGTCTAATTTTTGCTGTCGCTAGCCTTATTCTCCCACAGGCTTCCTCGTTCCGCTGTTCCTTCTTTTTTCTATTAAAGAGCTTTAGAAAGGAAATACTAAGGAGATGATCTATCACATCAGTGTGAGAAATCTGTGGCCTGTACCTACTTACTTACCCTCTGAGACTCCTTTGAACCAGCTATTCAGTGTCAGTAATATGGTTGCCAAAACTGATGGTTGCCTATAATTCTGAGATGGAAATATGAAAATGCAGTATAACTCCTAAAACTGGCTTAATAAATTGACATTAAGCTCCTGCACAGATTAAAACAAAACTTCATAAAGTCTTCCATGTGCCTCAGCCTCCTCGATTTTGTAGAATTTCAACCCTTAGTTTGCTCCAATGTCGAATGCAGGCCCTGGTTATCCAAAGATTGCCTATCCCTATACTAGATTAAAGACTAGCACATTGGGAAACATTCTTGAGATCGTTGAGCATAAAATCCTAAGGCAGAAAATTACTATAACAGTTTTGTGAGTATGAGTTTTACTCTTACCCCTGAGACCCAGATTTGTTCTTTCCACAGCTGTGTTCAACTGGATAGAGTTCAGCCCAAATTTTTACAAATGCTTTTCTCAGAGGCAAATTGAGTCCCTAATGCAGTTTTAGGCTTATAAACCAGTCTGATTAAGGTAGAGGCTAGGGCTTGGATTTCAAAGATCAAGTTAATGCCTGCAATTGTATTTCCTTCTTGAAGGCTTAACCCCTTTAATATTACATGACACCTTCTGCAGTAAATCTTGCAGGCTGAAGAGCAAGCTGAAGAGACATTATCATCTGGTGGTCTGTCCTTCATTTTCTTCTCTCTTTGGGGCACAATGATGCCCTTTCTACTGTCAAACTAAGAAAACCATGTGTATGTACACATTGTAGAACCTGTCAAATCTATCCTAGAGCGTGAATGTAAACTTTGGTCCCTATTTTTCTTGTACCTGAATACTTAACCTATAGTTGTGCTCTCATTAAATCTGAACTGCTAAGTGTTAGGAAGATACACAAGAAAATGCTGCAGCCCTCTTCCAACCAGCCTTATGGGAATAGTTATAGATGGAGAAGTTATTTGGTAACTTTGTCCAGACGTGGTTAAAACAATTTAGTGAACAATGCTCTTTCATCAAAACAGCCACCAGAGTGGAATGTTGTTTCATGAAGAAGGAATATATATTCTATCAGATGTGCTGGGAACATGGTCTTGCACTTAAGTTGTAACAATAATTCTTCTGATGGCTAGATTTATTCATAATAATTCTGTTCAGGCATTGATCCAGCAACTCCCTGCTCTTTCTTCACCAACTATGGCTTTCATCCTTGAGAGTTTCCTGCAGTGGCACTTCATCTTTTCTGGCTGAGAAGCATGTAATGCAGGAGTTACAGGTCGTATAAGAAGTGTTATAGAACTGGATCAGGCCAACCTTGCATACAAAAACACCAGCACACATGAAATCATAACCTGAACTCTCATTACTTGTAGGAAATGAGGTCTGATTGGCCAGTAAGCACCTCTCACTACAGGAATTAAGTCGATGGTTCATTAAGCCCTTTACCATCACTGTCCAGATCAGTGGCTTTCATGTTCCATTATTGTTGCCCTGGAACTATCCAGTTTTGCCTAGATCTCTGCTGTTTCCTGAAGTGCCTGCACAACCAGATGATCAATAACCAGTCTTTTTTTTCCTGCCAGAAATAAGTATACAAGAAAAAAATGAGGTAGTTAAGATTCTAGACCCCTACCATGTATGAGACAAATTCCGATGCTTAGTAGATTAGAAAGTGTATGGGCAGGGAGACTGATCCTTGTAAAATGCCTCAGATCTGCCTGTTCCTTGTTTGGTTCAACACTTTCACCCTACTAATCCAGCTCTTGACATGAAGAAAGGTGGAAACTCTTGGCAAAGGAAGTGATGGCATAGCTTCCAGGGAGAGCTCAAGAATGAAAAGCCAGCAGAGACCTTGGAGACTGATAGGAGTTAGAAACCTAGGCCCACAAGGAAGTGGCGTGTGCTCCCAGCGTCCTTTCAGTTATGGTAATAGCTTGTTGAGAGCCAGAAGATTGGAAGACACATGAGACAGCAAAGGGAAGGTTTCTTGGTAGTAATAATCACTGTTACTCGCAAATAAGCTATAAATCTGAATTAATCCAATGCAATCAAGCTGGTATAGGGAAGAGGCTTGAAGCCTGGGATTTAAAACCAACCAGCTGAAGAAGATTCAGTGACGAAAACAATTTTCTTACCTTTCCATGACCAGCTGCCTGGATCCTTGCCTTGATTCCTAGAACTGACTACTTATACCCAGATCTTGTTTGTACCTTGACTTTCCTCTTCTCTTGAGTGTGAAACAATTTGACAAGCTCTGTGGATTCTTGAACTGTTTATAGACCCTGCTTCTGTTTTATTCCTTGACTGGAATAAAGTGTTTTAGCTACAAGGAAAACTTAGCAAGTGCTAAGCACAGGCCAAGCACACATACCATTCTGTGGGAGCAGGATAATATTCATGAATATGAGGTCACAGTGAATTTCTGTGGCAGAATGTAGAGGTACAGTCAGTTCTCATATAGCACAAGTCCATGCAACATGAATTTACTCACACATGATGGATAAACAGGGGAACAATATCTGTATAGCATGAAGTGTGTTCGCTTATGCATGACTTTCCCAAGTTCAGTTTTGTGCTAACAAGAAAGGGCAAGTAAATGTGGCAAGCATTACCCAGTTAAATCCAATGGCTTACTGCTTTGTTAATTGCCCACTCAAGTAATTTGCTGCACATTACTACTTTGTTAGTGTCTATTGCAACTCTTGTTTTTTTGGTGTTATTACTGCTTAAGTATACTTTCCCCCCTCCTGCCCAAATGAGTAAATTAATTGAAAAGAATGTGTTGAAGAAGTGAGCTGGTGATAAAATTTCACGAGAGAGAGAAAAAAAAGCGTTATCAATTGTACAGAAATGTTTGAAATTCTCAAGCGTTTTGAAAGAAACAAAGGAGCATGGGACATCATGCGTGCTACTGGGCTAAATGAGGTGGCGCTTCAGACAATCAGAATAAATGTTGAAAAAATAAAAGGCACATTTTTAGCAAGAATGAGTCAAAGTCCTACAGAGTGTATTGGAAAAAGAACTGGAAGAGATGGAACATCTATTATGAGTTTGGATTGAAGAGCAGATGAAGAAGAGATCAGGGGCAAGTTTTATCATGATATCATGATCATTTTTTGGAGGTCTTCATATATTGCTAACACTTCCTCTTATCATGATAAAAGAGGAAGTGTTAGCAATATATGAAGACCTCCAAAAAAAAGAAAAGCCGAAAATCCTGAAGAAGTGCCTCCCTCAAGTGTGTAGGTACTTTACTAGGATTATTTATTCTGCCTAGTAATGTTTTGGTTACAAATTTGTTTTCATTCTTGAGTTGGCTGACCCCAGCCCTGTTTTTCCCATAAGCCTGATTTCTCATATTGCATGATTTTGCATAGCATGAGGATTCTTGGAAACAGAACTATTGTGCTGTACGAGAACTGACTACTGTATATTTTTGTTCCCTGTTCCTGTGTTTCTGTGAAAGCAAGATTTCTGGAGGGCTAGGTCAAAGAGCTTTTGGGTAGTCAGAGAATCATACAGAAAAAATTGGAAGGGCTGGAAGGCATATGTTAATCAGCTGTACAATTTATTCTCCTGGCTTATATTAGGAGTGGTTCAAATAATAGACTGTTATATGAACAAAAATGGAAAGACTCTGAATACAATGGAGGAATGGTTGGTGAAGATGACAGAACTAGCAGGGATGGCAAAATTAACTTGTTCAATTAGAGAAAGATCAACAATTACATTTATCTGACTGATAACCCATTATGGACTTTTTGCTGAAAAAAAAAAAATGAACTTGTGATTATGGTGTAACTTTAGAGAGAGAGGGCAAAATAGATATGCATCTATAATCACTGTCGAGAAGATCAGAAGGCACTTCTTTGTACTCTTCCTTTTCTTTTTTCACTATTTACTATTTTTCTTTATTATCTTTATTTTCTCTTATGGTGTGTATTTTGTTAAAAAATTCTTCAATAAAATTCATGTGTGTGTGTGTGTGTGTGTATTTCAAATAATTAACACACGCACATCCTTCTTCCAAGGATGGCGTCAATTGCTGCTCTGTCATGGATGGCCCTCTCAAAGGAACAGCCACAAAAGGGAACCAACGTCTTGCGACAGGGCTACTAAAGCTGTCTGTTCCTTTGCTTCAAAACCATTTCAGCACAAATGTTTTCAACCCATGACTATAGAAAATGGATTTTTCGGAATCTGGAAAAATGCGGAACTCTGGGTACTGTTGCTGTGGGACCTCTGGCTTTCTGAGTTTTAAATTACTTTCTCCCTTCTGCCTCTTCAGCGAAGGGCAATGTGGTAAAACGTCTTGCTCAGAGACTTAACTCCTGCCCTCATCACTCCACCCAGCTTCTTTGTCCATGGTGACATCTCCTCTGAGGCAGGTAGTTTAGCCTATGGCCTGGCAGGCCTGGCTGAGATTCATCATAAATATTAAAGCAAAGGTAATATGCGTGACTATTTCTGTGTTTGAGAAAAGGAACCTCAAAAATGGTGATGCATTTCATTTTCCAATTTGTATCCTGCCTTTTCAACCATAAGACACTCAACGTGGCTACATAATGCTAATCCTCCTACTAAAGAAAATGCCAAGCCCCTCCCATTTCAGAAGAATAGCTAAAACCAAATTAAATTAACCCCAGCTAAAAATATAATTGGTGTTCCTTTTAATTTAAGAGTACATGTAGTCCTAGGCGTAATTAGCCAGAATTAATTCTCAATGAAGTGGGGTTTACTTCATAGGAAGCACAATCAGCTCTCCGGCAGAGTGCGTTGCTCTGGTTAGAGTGAGGGTTCAGTCTTACACTTGTTTACTTAGACGCAAACCTTACTTCATTCAAAGGGGTTTACTCTGAGACTTGCAGATCTTGTCATCCTCACCTCCCAGATTTAGGAAGCTGTTGTAAATTTGGTGCATGCTCAGCTGCCAAATCAAGAACCGTGAAAAGACAAGGGTATTGGGGCAAGTGATGTGAATTCCCTCCTCTCTAGCTGATTATAGGATCCCGTACCTGTCCTGTTTCACATTCCCTACATCTAAAAAAGTACAACACTGCAAGATTGCACAGCCTTGCCAAGAATGACTGTTGGCTGAGATTTCATTTCTCTTGCTTGAGGCATGTATCGTTCCTTTGCAGAAGCCCTGTTGTGTGTTTTTCTACTGACAACCCCCCTCCCCTGCAGACACTGATGTATACCATCCCAAAGCCTCAAGGGTATCCTCACAAACCTTGCCAGTGAACTGAAATTACATTAAATTCACATACGTTCACATTACAAATTGCATTATAATTCAGTTTAACTTAATATTTGTCCCAGCCTTATCCTCTTTTTTGTGGTATGGCCTTCAGCGGCCATTAAAATTTCAATTGTAAATCTGAGCCTAACAATGGTTGTGTTGTGCACCCCAGCTCTAGGAGGTTTAACAATGTTTAATATACTTATGTGTGGCCTCAAAATAACCTATATACCTTTCAGGGAAAAAAAAAAAATACACAGATTGATTTTTCTCTTTGCTATCCTCTATAAACTGGTGATAGCCTATCAATTCTTAATTGTTAGGAGAGATGTAAACAAAAGAGGAGAAAGGCATTAAATCCGCCTAATTGTTTGGGATCTCCCTCCCCACTGGCCACAATGACATTCATTCATTCATTCATTCATTCATTCATTCATTCATTCATTCATTGCTTAAGAATCCATATAAACTTACAGAGCCCTATAAAAATCAACAGAAAACATCCATGGAAAATAGTGTAGCATAGTAAAATGTCCATGGTAAATGTATAAAGATATGAACATCTGTGGTAAATAAACAAAAATAACATCTAGTAACATTACAGTAATTAGATGACTCACAATTATAAATAAAATCTCAACACTATTAACCAAGTAGGTCAATGGCCCAAGAACTCCAATTTTAGCCCAAGTCCCTATGAACCTGGCATTACCTTATCACCTGGCTAAGTTTTAGGGAGCTTTAAATCTGCCAAAGACAGGACACAGAAGACATCAAAGAGGCAGATTAAGATAGGGTTCCTCAACCTTGGCAACTTTAAGATGGGTGGACTTCAACTTCATCATGGAGAAAATCTATCTATGTAGTCGCTAGGAATTGAAAACAACTTGATGGCACATAATCAATAATAATAATTCTGTTTATGAAATTGGACTGATGAATTAATTTTTGTGATTTTTCTGAATTTAGATTTTTAAACATGAATTGTACAATGTTCTCTTGCTTCCAGTCACGACATCCTTTTTTTTCTTTACATATAAGCTACGCATAAGAGTCACCCATTGGGGGAGATGTGTGGCATACAAATTTAATAATAAATAAATATATAAGCCTTACTTGCTTACTATATTTTTTAGGTCATGAAAAGTGTAAAACCATAAATGTAAGTTATTTTCCTGCCTCTAAATATGTTGCAATGAAAAATACAGCTCGCGCCTCTATCAATATAATTCATGCCCAGAAGGAGCCATGATGATTTCATAGTTTCAGCCTTATTTAGATAAAAGTTGTATCTGCAAGCACACTGAAGATTAAACAGAAACCTAGCAACTACCTGGCATAGAAAAAAAAATACAAAACAATTCTAAAATTTAGTATACATGCATATCTAATCACTCATGCTTGATCAGATCAATACTCCTTTTAATTAAAGTATTAGAAGTAGATATTTTAGCTTGAGAAACCAGTTTAACTGGACTAAGAACGTGGATAGTGTGTGAAACTTCAAGATTTAAAAAGAAAACAGTGCTCCAGCTAATCTATTAATTCAAAAAAAAAGCAGTTTACAATGCAATCTTATCCACCTCTGTTCAGCTGCAACCCCAATTTGCTATTTTATTTATCCAAGTTATATAGTCATCCACTCACCAAGTGACTCTGGGTGGCTAACAAGGGTTAAGGGTTGAAGAAATCACAATATAAACCCCAGTAAAATAATAAAATATACGGTATCTGGAACACAATACAGACCCCATAATTACAAGGGGCTCATAGACCACCCTGGCCTAGGGCCTTGGGGAGGAACCAGATCTTCAAGGCTATCCTGGGGGTGGACAGCTTTGTTAAAATAAGAGAGGTGCTGCAACAGAGATGGCACCCCTTCTGGGGCCCATTAATTGACAGGATCCAGAGCATGCCAACTCTCTGAGATCTTGTAGGATGGACAGAGATAACTGGAGACAGATGATCCTGCAAATATCCAGGCACTATATCATGTAGGGCTTTATAGGTAATCACCAGCACCTCAATTTCCACTGGTAACAGTGCAGCTCATGCACTAGTATGGAGTAGTAAGCATTGGATAATGCAGTAGTGTGATGTAATACAGTAGTAGCATGTAATAACATGGGTGTATCAAGGTATGCCCATAACTCATATCCCCAATGAGACTGCCTCAGCTTTCTGTTTATAAGAAAAATTATTGTAGTTTCCATTAAATAAGAAAAAATGTGGCTTCTTGCACATAAGCACATAGCTTACATGAAAAGAGAAAAATGCCAGCAATGTCAGAAAGTACTAACATGCAAGTTCTGCAATCAATTGTGTGTCTGTGTGTGTGTGTATTCTCAATGTAAAACAGACATTGACAAAGCATAGAATGGGATACTGGTCTTCCAGATGTTCTTCAAGTGCAGCCCTATGTAATGCACATTGCAGTAGTCCAATCGTGAGATGACCAGGGTGTGACTGGCCATCTGAAGGGCTTCTTGGCTGAAGAAACAGCACAACTGGTACATAAAATGAACCTGTGCAAAGGCCCTCCTTGCCACAGCTGCCACCTGCATCTATCTCTGTTATGCACTTTTTTGTTTTGACTGCCAAGATTTGAAAAATGCAACAAAATCAATCAAGAGAGGGTTGAATCCATCTTTCAGATGTATTCACAAGGAACTCTTTAACAGTGTGTGTTCTTTTAAGGGAAATAAGCTATTTTCTGAAAAGGATCATTTGGGCAATATTTACTCAATGTATCAATTCCTATGATATTTGTTCTATCTAGAAAGCTGACTTAAATGTTTACTGAAGGCTTAAATATTGTCAGGGCTAATTACAAAGCATTATGTAAATAACACCATAAGAACATGTTTGCTGGGTATATTCTATTTATATATTTATTTATAAATACTTTGCATCCTATACGCAAGTCTTTCAAACGCCCCTTTCTGGATATGCTGAAGAGAAGAATAGAGTATGCAAACTAGAAAGACATGGATTTTTATTAAACCAGAGGCATATAACCAGAGATTTGAGGGCCACATGCTGCTTTCAAAGCCTTCCAGGCAGTGCCTACAGCCCTCCAAAAGACTGTCACATTAAACTTTTGTGACAAAAACAGAGTGGTGGAAACTACTACTAAAGATGTAGAGACCACTCACGGGAAAGCTTGATTATTTTACATTCAATTTAAAATTGAATTTGATTTTTGTCTTGGTCTTGCCTGACTACTGGGGTGCTGAAGCTATATGGCCCTCAGCGTAATGTGGTCCTGCATATTCCTGTGCTAAATAATAATAGATCACGATGCCTAAATGCATGCCATTTTCTTTCATGAGGTCTCCTCTAAGAAAAAAGGACATGGAGTTGCAGCTCAAGGCAGCATTTTCCAAATCCAAATGCTGCATCGGAATTAAATTGGAACTACAGATGAAACTCGAAAAATTAGAGTATCGTGCAAATGTTCATTTATGTCAGTATGGCAACTCAAAAGGTGAAACCAATATATGAGATAGACGCATTACATGCAAAGCGAGATATGTCAAGCCTTACTTTGGTATAATTTTGATGATTATGGCGTACAGCTTATGAAAACCCCAAATTCACAATCTCAGAAAATTAGAATATTATATGACATCAATAACACAAGGATTGGAAATAGAACAATATCGGACCTCTGCAAAGTATAAGCATGCATATGTACTCAGTACTTGGTTTGGGCCCCTTTTGCAGCAATGACTGCCGCTATGCGGCGTGGCATGGATGCTATCAGCCTGTGGCACTGCTGAGGTGTTATGGAAGACCAGGATGCTTCAATAGCGGCCTTCAGCTCCGCTGCATTGTTCGGTCTCATGTCCCTCATCTTTCTCTTGGCAATGCCCCATAGATTCTCTATGGGGTTCAGGGCAGGCGAGTTTCCTGGCCAATCAAGCACAGTAATCCCATGGTCATTGAAGCAGCTTTTGGTACTTTTGGCAGTGTGGGCAGGTGCCGCGTCCTGCTGGAAAATGAAGTCAGCATCCCCATAAAGCTCGTCTGCGGAAGGAAGCATGAAGTGCTCCAAAATCTCCTGGTAGATGGCTGCATTGACCCCGGACTTAATGAAGCACAGTGGACCAACAGCAGCAGATGACATGGCTCCCCAAATCAACACAGACTGTGGAAACTTCACACTGGACTTCAAGCATCGTGCATTGTGTGCCTCTCCATTCTTCCTCCAGACTCTGGGTCCTTGGTTCCCAAATGAGATGCAAAAGTTGCTCTCATCAGAAAAGAGGACTTTGCACTACTGGGCAACAGACCACTTCTTTTTTTTTTTTTCTGTAGCCCAGGTAAGACGCTTCTGACGTTGTTTGTTGTTCAGGAGTGGCTTGACAAGAGGAATACGACATTTGAAGCCCATGTCCAGGATCCGTCTGTGTGTGGTGGCTCTTGATGCACTAACTCCAGCCTCAGTCCACTCCTTGTGAAAGTCCCCAACACTTTTGAATGGCCTTTTCCTGACAATCCTTTCCAGGCTGCGGTCATCCCTGCTGCTTGTGCACCTTTTTCTACCACACTTTTCCCTTCCACATAACCTTCTATTGATGTGCTTTAATACAGCACTTTGGGAACATCCAACTTCTTTTGCAATTACCTTTTGGGGCTTTCCCTCCTTATGGAGGGTGTCAGTGATAGTTTTCTGCACAACTGTCAGGTCAGCAGTCTTTCCCATGCTTGTGATTCCTACTGAACCAGCCTGAGAGACCATTGAAAGGCTCAGGAACCCTTTGCAGGTGTTATGGATTCATTAGCTGATTAGAGTGGGACACTTTGAGCCTAGAATATTGAATCTTTTCACACTATTCTAATTTTCTGAGATTGTGAATTTGGGGTTTTCATAAGCTGTACGCCATAATCATCACAATTATACCAAAGTAAGGCTTGACATATCTCGCTTTGCATGTAATGCGTCTATCTCATATATTGGTTTCACCTTTTGAGTTGCCATACTGACATAAATGAACATTTGCACGATATTCTAATTTTTCGAGTTTCACCTGTACATGACTTCTAAATGTGAAAAGGTTTAACTTCCTTTTAATACCATGAAAGAGTAAGAGGCTTATGAAGAAAAACAATAGGCAGTCTCCTTGGGACACTCTTCACTGTTTCTTCTTTTGGAGAAACTCCAGATGAAATATTATCCATTTCCAGCTGAGACAGTTATGAAGGAGGCCAAGAATAGTGAGCCAAGAAAGAATGAAGCAGGTAGTTTTCTCTCTGGATATGTATTTGGGGAGCTTCCAGGAGCCCTTGCGGTAGTTGTTTTCCTTCTGCAAACTAAGAACCACAATGCCGAGAATTACTGGATTCAGAACAGAACCTGTAGCTGGTGGGAAAACTCTCAGTGCCTTTCATACATCTGTCTTTTCACCTCCTGTGATACATTTGATTAGACTCCAGATCTGTGATTTTTGTTCTTATTGAGAACAAAATTGAGAAAGGGCAATTTGTGAGGAAATTATGCTGACAAATTTGAGATGGGTTGGGGGAATCAACATATTAGATCTAAGGACTAAGGAAGAGAAAATTAGATTCCTAGGAGTCTAGACATGTTTTAGGGTCCAACCCTATTTCTCCCCCCAGTTGTAGGTGATTATAATAATGTTGTCCAGAAATACTTGCTTGAGGCCTCTGCAGAGGGTTGGTGCAAACAATGATGAAAACTGTGTTGTGACATCACAATGCAAACTCTGTCCCTTATGTACTTGTGTGGGACACAGTGATGCAAGTATAAAGTGCAGAGCTTGTGTTGTGGCATTACAACACACATTTCCTTACGGTATTTGAAACGGATGCCTACGTCAGTACCTAATGCAAAAATAATTCATGTTTGTATAGAAAATATGACATCCATCAACAAAAAAGCACAGGCAATAATTATAAAGACAAAAGTGAGAAAAAAACCCAAATGTGTTATAGACCTAGCTTTTTTGACTGAGTCAAAACAGTAAGCCTCAGAGAAAGCAATCCTAAAATTATCAGAGATTGCAAATAAAATATAGAAGTAGAAAAGTAGTCCCAAAAGATTGGTTCCCATTGGCCCTTAAGTATCATTAACTTAGAGATGGTATATGTAGAAGTGCGTGTGTGCAGTACGTGGGTCTTGGAAAATGGTAGATTGGAATACTTTTAATGTGTTCTGAAAATGTCAATGGATGAATTTTCTTACACAAAAAAGCATCTAAATGACTGGGCACAGATAAGCAACTATACCAATTGGAAAAACAGACACATAAAAAAATGTAATTCAGCCTTTGGTTGATTATCTGCGTTTCAACTGTTCTCTAGAGAATATTTTTATTGTGCTGTGCAAGTTCTCTCTATTTCTAAATCTTCACTCACACCTGCCTTTATTACATATAACAACCCTCCTCCTTTTTTAATATTGTCTATAGTTCAGTTATCTTTTTCACACAGGGTATGATTGGCATTTCAGATAAAAAGAAAGAGAATCAGGAAAACTTTTTGCCCTTGCATCTCAACTTTCTGGAGACCAAAACAAAGCAAGATATACAAATAATATCCACTGTTGGGAGGAGCTCTTTATAGAGGATCACTACATTAGTATTTATAATTTAAGAGAGTTTGGGGTCTTACGTTTTTATGGACCCAAATATTCATATAATTTTTCATAATATTGAAATACTATAATTTATTGATGAGAAAGCCTATTTAATAATAGAGGTGATGCTTGCAGCAGTTAGAAGGCTAATGTATAATTCACAAATCAAAACATAGGTGGAATTCCAGTTTACTTGCAAAGAAATACTAGGCATGTTCTACATGGAAAAGTCAGTTTCTAAGACAGTGAAAGAGCTGTGAGATAAATAGGAGAAGGAAGACAGCTTTGCTAAATAAACCTTCTCAATATTTTTTTTAAAAAATTATTCATCATATTTATATCAATCCAAGACAGTTCATGGAACAATCTGTTGACCACATCATTTGTTAAAGCAAATTAGGCAATTTGAGGTTATCTGTCTTTAGAAGTTTAGCAAGTGGGACCTGCCAGTATGTTGACACATTGGTTATGATACATTCATGCAAATTGGTTTGATAATGTCATTGTCTTTTAGGTGGCCAAATCTTTCCACTTCACCTGTACTTTAAGCTTTGTGAGAGCATTAAAAACAAACAAAAAACAAAAAAAAAACAACCCTCTTGCTGCAAGTGTATTTTATTTTAAGCCTCTATTTTTGTATAGTTTATTCTAAGCTACTTTTAAAGGTAAATTTTAACATAAAGTATTTTTAAAATATTATTTTCTCCTCCCCCAGGTTGCCTTGAGTATTTTTTTAGGAGAAAGAATGGAATAATTTATAAATAAGTTATTTTAGTTTATTGTTACAAGAACATATCAGATCAAAAGTCTATTATTTTGCTTATCATTCTATTACCAAGAAGATCCCTATCAGAAGTTTATAAACAGGATCAGATTACATCTGCCTCCTCCTGCTCTTGCTACCCAGCAAGGAGCATTCAGGAAGGAGTTGCATCTCACACTGAAGGCAATAGATAGTTCTCAAGTATTAGATGACAAGACTATCAAGGGCTGGCTATGAAGATATCTCAAGACTTCCCTAGTGAAATGCATAGTACTGCAATTTTATTGATAGTATTCTATCCTCTAAAATTGCTCTCAGATCCAACTGTTTGTGTAGTAAACTCTAGAGGCAGTGGTAAGTGGTGACTCCTAACCCTCAGGTGTACTCAAGCCATAGAGCTCTAGAGGTAGGAGGCAGAAAGAGAATGTTCTCAGGACTACATGGAAACTGCACAATCCTGCACTAACAGCAGGCAACAATATAAAGCAGGACAAAGACCAATGGATCTGCCTAGGAGCTTCAGCACACCTTTCACAGCTGCATCTTCACAATATAAAATTGAAACATAAAAGCACACACCAAACATAAAAAAGATAATTCTGAAACAAGCTGAGAGGCCAGTTCATAGAGTACAAGTTCATAGAAACCCCCAAAGATTAGAAATCAGCAGAAAAAAATGTGCTTCCCATAGATACAAAAGGTACACCACTGTAAACCTTTCTGTGGAGTCACTTCACAATCCAGGTACCACCACTGAAAAAGCTATTTCTGGTAGAAGATGTCCTCACTTCAGTGGTTGATGACACTACTATTGATATATACAGAAGGAATATACATGTGATTCTGGGTCCCAAAGCCACCCATACAGAGTAGAGAAGAAAGACTAAAGGCTGCATCTTGATTTCAGCTCAGAAATAAACTGTAGTACATTCAAAATTTAGTACTGTATCATGCAATTATCACTACTGTGCTCCTGCATATTTGGCTTGATGAAATTTCTGGATAGCCTTCAAGAATGATCCCATGGAAAGCAGAATACAGTAGTCTAGTAATACAGTAATTTTCCTGTTTGGAATAAGATATTCTGGAAACATTTTATATTAATGAAACAAGAAACATAATGCCTAGACAAAAAAATATAGCGTGCTAGGACAAGTTAAACCACAACAGCTGTTGTGAGCCCCCAGTATCTACATTATAAAGTTATGTAGTTATGTCTTTGCTAATTCAGTGTGCCTGGCCTTGCCTCCTCTCCATCAGCCCTATGCTAAGAATGGATAATCAGGCAACCTATCTATGTGGCATATGATGGGATCAGTGGAAAATTTCAGATGCAGAGACTAGACAGAACTGCTATTCCTCTGAGGAAGCTGTCATGCTTCACAAGATGTTGTCCTTGACATTCCAATCAAGAAACATCCTCAAATAAACATAGAAAACTGGACTCCTTCAAAAGTACATAAAATCGTAATCCTTTACAGCCTAAAAATAAACCTTTCGGACTTGAAAATGAAATGTGACTAGAACTGTATTAATGCCTCTGACTTAGCACAAACTAAGTCAGAGGCACTGTTTGCTTGTGGCCTAATGTGTTTTAAAAGCACAACCTTTACAAGATGTAAACTAGTCTTTATGAGTAATGTGATGTGTCAACATTGCCAAATGCGGTTTATTCAATCACCCATGTTCAGCAAACCATGTCTTATTGTGATGTATGATCCAAACATTATGGGACCCAGTGTCATACAGTCTTCCACAGAGCATCTCCACTGTGATTCTAAGGTTTATTAAATTTTAAGATTTCCATGGCTGAGGTATAGCAGTCCCAAGGTTTTCTCTTGAAGTACAGACTGCCCTATTGGGTCCACTTTTTGTACACCTATAAGGTATCCAGCTATTCTTTTTAGGTTTTAAATTTTATCATAACTTCTGGGCAGTACATAGCTGCTTATGTAAAATAATAATGGATTATCTACTGTATCTTTAATATTTAACATACTGATATAAAAACAGATGCTGAAGTTTGGAAGACAACAACCAGAAGTTGGATGGAATTGTTCTAAGCCTTCTAAGGTGACATCAGATGTTATTTCTTTATTTGTAAAGTTTCCATTGCTCTTCTGAACCATAACAATACACTTTCTAAATCTCACTGGGTTACTGAAAGTTAGCTGAATAACTTTACTTTTACTTTCATAATTCTCTGGTACAGATTCACGTTCTTGCTTTACATAAATTTCAGATGGCCACAGTCTGCATTTCAGTTTCTGAACTATTGAACACAGATTAAATAAATTACTGAGATTTAAGTATTTCAGAAAAATATTAGGGTATTGATTTGATTGCAGAATTGCATCAAAACAGGGATAACAAGGCAGCTCAAAGAATAGGTATATACTGTAATCCAGCTGCCATCAGTTGCCTTGGAGCTGGTTTAAGGTAACTGCTGATGTGTATCATTTAGGTATTAAAACATTTGAATTCACCCAGAGGAAGGAGAAGGAGAAGAAAGAAGTTAAAATAGCTTTACAGCTGGGGAAATTTCCCTGACTGTACTGTTTATAATTAGTAAGATTATAGAGTCAGGTCACCCTTAGACTTGTTTTGGGAGAGCCAGATAAATCCATTTCCTCTTCTATTTTTTTTAAATTGTTCTCTTGTGCAACAGAAGAATTTTAAGACATATAACTGTTCAAAGGACCCACAGCTGTGTCTTCTCATACCCCAGAGTCAGCAAACTCTCATGGAAAAGCTAGAGAGAGGAGCTTTTGACTAGCATTGCAAATAGAAATCAGTCATGTATCACCAATGACATCAATAATAGACCACTCTCTCCATCTTATCCCTTAGTTACACATTCTCTTCCCTGTGCATACAGAATTATGCTGCAGTCTCAAGAGATGGGGGGGGGGGGAGGAGAAAGAATGGACAAGTACATCCTATGGAAGTCATACAAAATGCAAATGAACAAAGCATGGTGATCACAAAACAAATGCTGCATATGGAATCCCTCCAATTCTTCCAAAGGCCATTTTCTTTACTACTAAAATTCAGACACACACACACCAATAAATAAATAAAATGATGGAGTGATCCTTCTGCAGAGTTCTTGTGGTAAGACTTTATGGGCTTCAAATAACAATTGTTATATAGAAGCCCAAAATATTTTTAATCCGTCTCAGTAGAAATCCCTGGCACTCAACTCTTTGGAGTTGGTAGAACTGAACTAATTATAAACTCTCTTCTGTTTGTTTTTAGCATCCAGATTCCATATACATTACATTTATATGTATAAATTTAAATTTTACATCAGACATGTCAGCTGACAGTGAATCATTTCAATTCATACCTCCGCGTTCCAGAGCATGAAACACAACAGGTTGTATGGTACTGAAAAAGACAGACCGTGAAGCTCCACTTCTCTAACTTTTGAAGCTAGGTTTTTCTTTTGTTTTTTAATTTGAGAAAGTGTTTCAGTCTGAGGCAGTCCGCCTGGAGCAATATTTTACAGCTGAGCAATAAAACTCTTAAAACATGGCTTATAATGGAAATCCTGTTAGAGCTTTAATTAAAGTAGGCGCCATAAGAACACAAGTACTTAGACAACAAATGGATTTTGCTGAGAATACCTGGCATCTACTGACCCATCTGCCAGAAACGCTTCCTTTTTACTGAATTCAACTGAACTCTTTTGTCCAGTTCTACCAAACTGGATCTGTTATTAGTCTGAATGGGACACATTTGACACCTACAACGAAATCATGAGCTGTACTTGCTTTTAAGTGTTTTAAGGGTAAAAACTGACCATAAGTGCAAACAAGGGGGGAAAAAAATTCAGTCCCAGCAAACAACAGATGCTCTCCACAACACTGCAAAGTTTGTTCATTTGGATTACTGAGCAGGAATGCCTATTTCTAATATACACTGCAATTCCCCCTAACTTTCTATTGCTTCTGTTTCTTTTGAACAGATATTTTCCAGTTGCTATATGGTAATCATGGGAGTCATCCCACCAGTCTCGGTTATACCTCTTAAATCATATTTCCCTTCTGTACATAGAGCTCAAGCTCTTCTTGTTTTATTTTCCTTATGATGAACATTAGTGTCTAGACAATGGAGACCAGGAAGTTAATTTTTTTCTGATTTGTCCTTCGATGGTTTAAGAAGCCTTATTTCAGTAACTCTCTCACTTTTAACAGCACACGGCACACCTATTTATCTGAGGTTCTTACTGCTAGGTCTTCACTGTTATCTCCTCAAAGGATTCAGTATAAAGCCTTCCTTATCAATCTTAGCCTGGTTAGGCCAAACACATTTTTACCAGTCCTTATGATATAAAACCATCTTGTGCCAGCAGCCCCTCATTTGCATACCTCAAACCATAGTCCTGGAAACCATCAACACTATTTGCATAGCCAGTAACTAACTTACAATGTTTTTCCTTTTCTGGTCGTCTTCCATAGACTAGACAGGCAAGAATGCATCAGAACACAAGGGTTTGAAATATCCTTCTAGATGTGCAATGTCTGTAGTCATATGGCTGTAGGTATTCTTCACAGTATCGTTTGTCCCCATATATATCAGCATAAAGAGATAACTGTTAGCGGACTTGATAAATCTTGGAAATGGTTCTGTCACATCCTTATTCAGAGAGCACACTTCACAAGCCAGTGGGTCTGGTCTATGTGTTTCAATTTTTCATAGCAATGGCTAGTAGCTACCATGACTATTTTTTACATCATGTTTCTTAAACTTTTTTTCTCTCAGGACCACTTCCCACTTTTAAAAATTATGGAGGACCCCAAAAGAGCTTTTGTTTATATGGGTTATATTTATCAATATTTACCATATTAAAAATAAAAATTGATGCATTCACTGCCACTACCAGTTCTTATGATTGTTTGATGGGATTTTAATATTGTATTAGTTTTCAATGTCGGCTGGCAAATAATTTTGATTTTGCAGATCCCTGACAGGGTCTTGGAGGGCCTCCATAGGTCCTCAGACCACACTTTGAGAAACACTGTTCTATATGACATAGTTGCAACCTCTGTGCCCTTTAGAGATCTACTGTTCTGTCTCCCATTCTGCAGTATCTCTTCCCCTCAACACTTACAGCCTGTTTCATTTGCAAGGGCCTGAATAATAATAATAGTAGTAGTGATAATAATAATAATAATAATAATAATAATAATAATAATAAGCCTCAAAACATCTGGAGCACCACCTGAAGACCATTGGCATTGATAAAATCCCCATTTGTCAATTGCAAAAGGCAGCTTTACTTGGAACAGTTTATATCCTGCGATGATATCTTTAACTCCATTAAACAACATCTGCCTATCCCAGGTCCTTGGGAAGGACTGGATAGGTGGATAAAAATGCCAAATCCAGTCTAAACTTAGACTAAGTCAGCTGACTGTGTGACCAACCATAATAATAATAATAAATTCAAATTTATTATAGCTGCCCAACTCTGACAGACTCTGGGCGACATACAAAACAAAACAAAACAAACCTACCAGTAAAAATAATTAAAACAAGCAAGCAAAAAACAGGCAGACAGCCTGGACTAAAACAATCTTAAAGGCAGCACAGTTCACAACAGGCGCCCCCAAAATACATTAATATATTAATGGCAGGCCTGGGGCTTAAAGCCAAAATTGTTTCTATGTTCGAGCAGAGCAGATTAGTTTCTACATCTTTTGTTCCTGGTTGTTCCTCTATCACTCTATCTAGTTCAATTTCTATCCAATAATTTCATAGTGGATAGAAAATCATGGAAAAAGCCATTTTTAAACTTTGTTTACAGACCTAGAATAAAATAAATAAGGGGGGGGCAGGGAGAGACTTCCGTCAATTCCTAAGAGATGGCCAAAACAGCTTAATTTCCTTTTTTTTTTTTTGGTGACTAGAATAACAAGGGGCTTAGTCATTCATCTGTAGGATCTTATATAGGAAGAAGAGTATTTTTATAATATTTGATGCTGAAACTGTACTTGAGTTTCTACTCACTAAATAAAACTACCATTTTTTCCTTTAGTTTTTTTCTCCTGCACTGCATTTAAATTTATTTGCAGTTCTTCTTAACATACACCCCCCTCTACTTCTATTTTTTAATCTATAAAGGAATCTATATATTTCACTTAATGATGGAAGTTACTTCAAGTGTAGCTGAATTGCGTATCTTCAGGAATTAGGAATCGTAATTATCTGTTTTGCTTCATTGCCAAAACATTCCTAGGGACGGTCTCGAATGCAATTTGAAGATTCTCATCCTCACGGAAATATAATTTAAATGTTTGTGACTAACAGACCGTGGAGATTTCACTGGTTCGTCAGCTTCTCCCCATTGTTTTCCATTTGTTACAATTTGCTGGGTAAGATTTCAAAAGTTTGCAGTGGTTAAAGTGTTGGCTAGGACTGAGAAGAACCAGAAGTTCCTTCTCAAGCATGAACATTCACTGAGTAATTTTGGGCTAGTAACTCCCTCTCAGCACAACTTAGCTCATACACTTTGTGTTCTGGGGATAAAATGAAGGGAGATTCCTATATAAGCTGCCCGGAGCTCCTGAACATGGGATATAAAGCTAACGAACACTGAATTCATCTAACAAAGGTATCACTCTAACATTGAATATGGCAATTATTCTTATGGTATTACTTTCTGTGCTCTAAATGTTCCATTCTAGTTTCTTGTCACCAAAACAAAGCACATATTATGACAATGAATATGAAAAAGTCATTCCATTTCAAAATCAGTTACATTTTTCCTATATGGAATTTTGCTTTTTTTTTCTCTCTCTCTCTTTCGTCCTTTTCATTTCTATTTGGGTTTTGGGTTTGTGACACACACATAGATGCATGCAGACAGAGAGTTATCCTGTAGGGTTTGTTGTTGCTGTTCCTTTCTTTGTTTTTTGTCTACAACAGAAATTAAAAAAAATAAAAATAACTTACTTCCCTGCCATGCGGGGCAACGTGCTTTGTGAAAGGTAGGAAAAAAGTTACTGAAATATAATGATCTGAAGGTAAAAATTAAAGTATGCAGATTAAATTGCTAGGTTAACCTAGACATCTTTCAGAGTTCTCCAGCCAGGAAAACAGTTGCTGAGATTTATCGGAAGTAAAACCCATAAAACTTCAGAAGGGTGCCTAGGATGGAGAAGGCTGGGCATAGACCCTCACCCTATGGAACAACTGAGCTCAAAAAAAGCTACTACAGTATATCGTTAGAAAAAAATGACAGGTTGGCTGCCTCAAAATATGGTGTATGAAATAGTCTTACATCTCTTGTTTTCTGGATATATTAGTATCAAAATGTTTGATATTCACATGCAGTAAATGAAAAAGTAAAAATCACTTTCTTGTCATTAAACAATTTATCCCAAAGTAGTATATGATTAAGCCTTTGATGGACACAATATGAACTGTAACAGATGTATTGAAATGTATCAAAAAGAGCTTTTTGATCTACTTCCAATCCCACTATTTCACCCCTCTAATGATATTCCAAATTATACCATAACCATTTATTTAAATGTTGCTCTTTCTTATAACAAGGACACCTTCTTATAATTTAAATGTATTACATTAATATTGTTAGCAATCATTTTCTGGTAGTATATTGGAATTATGTTCAATGTTAATGCTCTAAGGAAAAGAAATCCACATAACAAGACCTTCTACATTCATATTTCTTTGATATAATTTATGCACAGAGCAGGAACCATCTTCCTTTCAACTTATATTCATTTTATGAAATAAAAGATAAGATCTTGCTCTGTTATTCTGAAGCCTTCTTCCCATCCAAAAACCTTCTAGGGAAATATTGCTATACAACGAAGATTTTAAACTAATAAATTAGTTACACTGAATGAAATCATTAAGATTAAAAAAAAAAAAAAGGAGCAAAGGAACATATGATCTAACGGTATAACAAGGGCATTTTTCCTTCAAAGAACAAAAGGGGATTTAGTCAGAAACATTTAGTTCAGGAAGAAATGCTAGATGATTTTTTTATTTTAAAAGAAGAATACTTAGGACAATTTAATTGAGAACAGTAATTCATAACCTGCTCTAGAGATCAAGTATCTACACTTTTCTAAAGAAGTGTCATGTTGCTCATATTTATCTGGCACTCCTCCAGCTCAAAGTTATTCCATCCATCCATCCACCCACCCACCTGTCTACCTATCTAACTACATCTGTGTGTGTGTGTGTGTGTGTGTGTGTGTGTTGGCTAGTTCTATAGAATCTTAAGAATTCCCAACAATGGTTATGGAGAATAATTCTGAATTCAAACTTAAAAGCTAACCCTTTTCCTCCCAGCTTGAATTCTCAAATGTAATATTTCAGAGTTTGTTCATGTGGATGGTTATTTCAGGGTTAACAAGGCTCTAGCTTACTTCACCCAGAGCAAAAATTGCATAACCAGGAAATGAAAATAAAGCATAGGTTTAAAAGGCACCCAGTTGAAGAATGATAGTCCACAGCTGAAAGAAAAATTGAAAATTAATTTGAAACAGCAAAAGACACTTTTAAGATTTATGCAGTGGACCATGAATGCAAGGTAGAAAGCTCCATGACATTCATCTTGCAGGCAATGTTAATTGCTACAGAAATACTGAATTTTTAGAATGAAAAATAAAGATCATTCTCACTGCTTTCTACTGGAAACTGTACAAGCAATAAAATGGATGATTAGTTTGTGTCTAATTGATAGTGTAACTCCTTATATATATAAATGGCATGATGTGCTTAGAAACCTCCTGTATGCATTCTTCCGTACTTCAGCACTGTTTCTAACTTTGATGTGAAGAAGCAAACTTGTAGCTCTCTATGTGTGCATCTGTAACTAAGAGAACGAGGCTCATTGTCTTTAAAAATATGGTTATAAGTTTTGTTGTAATTAAAAAAAAGTACTTTAAATTCTATAAACTAGTTCAGAAATAACTTTAAATGCTCCCACATTTTTACATAATAAGCAAAACCTCTGTTCATTAAATATCAGACAGGCGATTTTAAATCTACAAAAGAAGACTGTTTGGATAGAAAGACATTCTTTTAATCTAGTGAAGTCTGGACCTTCTGTGTTTATGAGTGGGAGCTCTCTTTATAATGAACATGAAAGAGCAATGCTTACATAAGAAGTCAATCCAGAGTCAAACAAATAATAAATGAGGAAGATCAGCCAGATAATGCTATAAAACTTTATACTTTTTAAGTTCAAAGGTCTAATTTCTTCTTAAGAACTCTAATTTCCCCTTAGGAGGCTGTAACAAACGTATAATTAAAGTTGCAGAAAAGCAATTGGGAAAAAACTGTAACAACAAATGCCTTCTTTTAATGTATTTGGACAATAAGACCCACACAGTATTCTGAAAATGCAATCCTCTCCCTCTGCGCTGGGATTCCCGCAAATTAAAAAGAATTTATTGTTACTGTAGTTTCCCCCTTTCCCAAGACAAAATGACTAAAGCACGCTGAAAGCTAAAATTAGAACTCAGAAATAAAATAGTGGCTAAATCAAAGCTAAAGTAAAGTTCTAGTTGGGATGTTGTTAACAATAAGCAAAAGAAAGAAAGAAGTTGTCGATCGGGGCAGAACAGATCCTTTTTTTATTTTTGTCCTCCAGATGTCTGGAAAATTCCTCACAAAGGCCCCTTAGATGGTCTTCCTGCCTGTCCTTACAGTAGGGTACAAGTCACTTTGAAAAGGGCACTGGACTGCATCTGTGATGCAATGAATGGAGAAACAGCAATGTTTTGCTGCTCTTATTGCCATGGCATAGGCCCAAATATAGGGTAGTCAGATTTGTTCTTCACTTTATGCCAGGGACCTCTAGACATCTCTTGGTTGACTTCATTTCCCGGAGCACCTCAGAAAAGCAGGGAGCCCCCTTAGGTTGGCAGGCTGGGAAACACCATTCAGGTACAATTTTGCCCAAGGCTGATGCTACCTCCCCATTCCAGCAGTCCAGTCCTTGGCAGAACTGCCTACCATCAGCCTGGGAAACTTCCCAAGCACCTCTGGAAACCAGATGTTTCCATTAAGCCCCTGGAGTAGATTGACTGAACAGATCCCTTCTCTGAAAGGACTGTGGCACATTGTGATCAGACCATGACAATGGGCAGATGCTAATATCTCAAGCTTTAGATCAAATTGCAGCTGCCCTGACACAAAACACTGATTTAGTTGTGACCTTTGGCATGTATTGAACCCTATATGATCTGGGATAGGTGGTGGTCGTTGTAATCTCCTGAGCTGCCTCCAACCCCTGTCCCAGGGCAGGCAGGTTGAAGTCCCTGAGAACAATCAGCTTTGGGAGCTCCATCAATCCCTACACCAACTTTACCAATAAGACCTCACATCTAGTTATCTGCAAGACAGTGCCCCTGGATGCCAGCAGAACCTCCCAGATGACAACTGCCAAATTATAGGCTGCTATAATGTATTTAGCAACTTTTAGATTCCAAAATTATATACTGATGGAGATTTGAGGCTTATGATTAGAAAGGTACACATGTTACACTAGCCCAGAATCTATGGTTTACAGACTACAATGGCTGAATTTACACACTAAGCCAAAACCAAGCTATTTTATGGCTTGGCATAATACACAACCCAACCATTATCTTCCTCCTGTCCAAAAGTGTTCCCAACCTTCTCCGTGTTCTATAATAATATGGTATTTCCCATCTCTAGGTTTTACAAATCTACTTTTTTCCCCAGCTTTTTTTTTGGCTGAATTGATGTAAGGAACAATACTTAACAAATACTTGGAAACAACTTCTTCTTTGACTTTCTTGAGATAAATAGAACAAACTCTCTCATTTTCTTTCTATTTTGTTGAAGCTTTATATAACTAGCCATGATGCAAGTAACTACAAAACTTGCTACATGCCCAGATCTGTCTCCATTTAACAGGTGGCTTGTGGTAGATCATAACTTTAGAGGTGCAGGTGCAACATTTTCTAAAAGAATTGCATGCAACAGAAGTATCACATCAGCTAAAACCACAATGCAAAGAAACTCCCCAAAGAATTCCAAGACCAACAAGATAAAAAAACATACTGTTTAACCTACTATGTTGTCCAAATATCTTTCCAAAAATTATATTTTGCAACTGCTCCTAAAAGTTAAGAGGTGACATATCCCAAAAGAAAGTTGTAAGAATGCTCCATCATCTTGAAACTACAAGAAGAAATGACCTATTTCAGTCTATGCTAATGAATGGAAATATACCAAAAGGAGAATTCTTGCAGAAGGAAAGGTGCCACAGCTGGACAGATATGATTCATCATTTTACTTGCAGTGGCATTAATTTTGGCCACTTACAATGTACTCTGTAAGGATCTACCACTGGAAACATCCATTGGAGTTAGGTGGCTAATAAACTTGAATAAATAAAAATAAAACTACATGCCCAGAAATTGCAAAATGCAGCAGCCAGGCTGCTGATTGCTGCAGGGTTTGGACATAGAACAATAACCTAGTTTTTAATATTAATTAATTTAATTTGGCATACAAAATATTGATCTATCAATTTGCTGACTAAACACCTGGAAAGTCATTGATCAATTGATATCAGAGGTTAGGAACCTACAGGTATTACTAGAACACCTGGACTTCCACCTGTTATGGCTCCTAGCATCCCTCAATTGGTTACGCTGATTGAAGCTGCAGGGAGATATAATTCAGCAACATTTGGAGGACCAGATATTCTGCTTTCTCTGAGCTGTATGGACCAGTATAGGTCATGTACAAATGGATGGAGAAGCCTATGAAATCATGATAATTTTAACAGTAATTACCTCCATAGATAGCAAAAACAGAGCTGGATATAAAATAAGAAGCATAGCTGAAAATATTAGTAAAAAATAAAGCAAAAATGCCAAAGATGTTAACAACTATTTTAAGAGGGAAGTTAGAAGCATGTGACAGCTAGATATAGTCTTATAAGCCCTCCTTCTTCAATCTGGTGCAAACTGGGTATGCCGGACTAAAACTCCTACATTCCCAGATCGTCTGGCCAATAGCCAGCAGCAAATATAGAAATCTTGGTTTGGGAAAATCTAGTTTAGAAGCAACCAGTCAAATTCTGTGAAAATTTTAAAAGCCTTCGAAAGCTGTTTGTAATGTAATTTGGCTACTGCTAATAATGATAAAGGTTGAATCGTTTATCAGATATTATCAAGATTTTGATCAATTATGACTTATGACAACAACCTCTATATAGATTTTAGCTTTGTAGAGTGGCATTCTTCTGTTAGTTACTCTATTATTTATTTATTTATATCTGCAGCAATCTGATGACTCTTGACGGCACTTTATAATGTAGAAATTGTAGAAATGCAATTTGTGCATTGATAGTAATACATAACATTCATAACATTAAGTGAAATTAAAGCTGCTATAATCTATGCATTTTTTCTTAGAAATACCTTCTTCAAATAAATACAAATTATTTTTAAGTAAATTGGCACAGAAACAAGCTACATATTACTTAATAATTAAAGCTAATTCCAAATACTGTCTTTTTTAGAAATGATACATTATGTTATGACTACAAACTAAATAAACTACAAAAGCTATTATACAATGGGATTTTGATTCCTGTTATTTGAAAAGTTATAAGAATTTACTTTGCAATTTCTAAATCAGTAACTGGCCTAAAACACAGCTACTGGGATCAATTTTAAAGGTCTAAGTGAAAGGAAACTATAAACAATTGGCTCCATATGTAATTATACTTATCTGGAATCCACTGAAATCAATAGTATTTTATTAGCATCATTAGTTACTTTCTATGAATCTCTTCTAAATCTGTATTCAGTTCTTTTCAGTAAGGACAATGCCATATGGCACCATTTCAACTTCTCAAGCTTGAATCTTCACTCATGTTGACCTTAGAATGAACCAATCAATGCTCTCCCTCAAGTTGATAAATAAAAAGCCTGAGTACAATTAGTGCCTTGCCCAACCTACTGCCAGTCAAGAGTAAGTAAAATAATGAATGAATGAATGAATCAATCAATCAATCACTCTCCTTTCACCTCCATTCCATATAAAAAGTAAATTAACTAAATTATCCATTATTTTTCAGTATATTTTGTGCATTCATCTGAGCATCTGTAATGATATGTTTAGTTAAATATATTGAACATCCTATAGAGAGTTGTGAAGGTTTTTATCAAGTCATGAATCTTGCAATTCATAACATGTTTTTCCAACACCTGTAACCATGGTTGAAGGCTGCACTTGCAGCCAATGTGGAGCAATAATTTTTACCTGAAATGCATCCTTTTTAATAATTAAGTCATGGAAGCCATTGGAAGGACGCTTCTAGACTTCCATGTCACAACTCTTTCTACTCCAGTGGAGTAATTAAAATTTGCTCATCCCTTACTCCAACTTAAAAGGAAAGAAATTTTAGAATCTCAGCAGCCTGGCACTGTGCACATTCCATGGTCCTCTGAAAGACAAATGCAGGAAACTGACAGAACTGTTGTACAGCCATGGTAGACCAAACCAGCATTCCTTTCCAAGGACCAGCCAAGGGGAGACATGAAACTCCTCCAACAGAGAAATGGACTCAAGCAACCTCGACAGAGCTTCACCACTGCAAAAAGGATTGCTTTTCTTGGGATTTGAGTTATATCACAAAGGTCACTGGGATTAAAGAAGCCAACAGATGTTTTTGAACTAATGCCAAGTTCTTGTATAGAAGTGACCTAAAATTCTATTGTTAGGCATCACTGCTTACATCTTACATTTGGAAAAATCAACTTTAATTTAATGGTTGGGCTTTATGCTTTATATCACACTTCTAGATAAATTATACATTGTAATTTCAGTGCTCATTAATCTGCTTTTCCTTATATAACTACAAGATAACAACAAGGAGCTGGTTCCAGTTTAATGCTACAATTATATACCCACTTATAATGACCACAGTGCCCAGTTAAAAGTGTGGGATTTAAGCCACTTGAGTCTTGACCTTTCCATTGATTTCAATGGAACCTACAGATATCAAACTTAGTTTGAATTGAATCCAGAACATGGATAAATCTGTTTAGTAGGAAATGCACTGCATTCTGAGAAAAGACTAGAAAAAACTTCAGAACTGTGGAAAGTAGCCTTAGCTTCATAAAAGAAGTCCCATTTTCATCTCTATGTTCAAGAGTTGTAGAAAGTTCTGACTCTGATTGGTAAAAATCATCTACACAACAAAGCAAAGTTGAGCAGGTATAGCAAGGAACTTATCAACAGAACCACACGAGTTGCTTTACTTTTTTAAAAAGATATGTCAGATAAATAAATAAAATGTGAACCTGTAATATAATTCAGAACCTTGCAGGGTGGGATGGAAATTGCGGAAGCAATAGGCTTACATGTTAGTGCAAATTATGACACTGTTCTTCCTCCTCCTTTGCATGTGAAGAGTATCACCGGGCATCATTCAATGACAATGTGAAGCATCACTGTTTTCTATGCAATAAAACTGTCCACAGGAAATTCACATAACTCAAAGAGACGTTGATGAATATTTTAGGCATTTAATTCCTTATTTTTTCTCTATTAGATTTTATCTTTAATATAACCAAGAAGGATGTTCTGTTGGTCCTGATTTCTTTTGTTATCTGATTGCTAGAAGTTGGCTGGAATACTGATCATCTTAATCAAGGACTTGATTTTTTAAGGTTTCACAACTATAAATGAAATGATTTGTGACTTGTAAGTTCAAAACAAAAAAAAAATTATATACCAATCAAATTGCTACTGATTGCTAAATAACAGACAAGGCTAATCACAATTTTTATAACTATGTTGTCAGGTCCTACATTTATGAATGGAAATAGGAAATAAAACATCTTATAACAAAAGGTCATAATGACAACTGGCCCTCCTTTTTTACAAAGGGACCAAAATACATTCATTGATATGTTTTCCGCCATGTAAAATTTCCCACTCTTTTACAACATACATCAATAGTGATATCGTATGGCATGATGCTATAGTAACAATTTGGCGTATTTGAAGTTAAGGCACTATTTCTGCTTCAAGAAAACAACTTATATTTTCATATGATCCTGGTATCCAACACACTGGTGGTACGGCAGCTGCCATAGGTATTATCATGCTGGAGTTCTTTTCCAAGTCTTTACATTTTGCATATTTCTATGCAAAATGTAAAAAGCTTGCAACTGATTCAAAACAGCCTTGTTCTTATGCACTAATGCAATAACAAGCCTACAAAATGCATCCTATTTATATTAAAACCATTTTAAGTTTTCTCTTGCGTGAAAAACATACTCTTTGTTGCCATTCCCAGCACACAATATTTCTTTCAACTTCCCTAGCCTTTGTTTGTATGGCAATAGGCATAAAAGCCCCCTTCAACTTTTTATCTATGGTTTGTTATTTATCTTTAAATATACATTTTCATCCATGGTCTCTATTTATCATTTTGGCACCATGAGAAAAAAGCCAGCTGATTGAAGTAGAAAAGAAGGAATTAACATGTTTGATGTTTATAGAACAGATTCTAATAATTGTGTTATTTCTTACTGCAACTATAAAAAGATGGACTAACAAAAAGTGTTGAAATACAACAAAACCACTCCCCCCCACTCCCGGGCAAAAGACTGGAAAGAGTTTATAGTAGCAGTAATATACACAGTATTACCAATATTTAAAAATATAAACTGAAAAGGCTCAAAACCCCAATTATTAAGCTGTTCTAGAAAGATGATAAACCAATCCTACATTTAACTTTATTTCAGCAGGACTGCTTGAGACAACATTAGTTTCAAGTTTCCATACAACTAGAGCATGATTTCTCCTTTGACTCTGATATTGGGAAATCATTACAATTTTTGCTTTCCTTCATTAATTCTATTCCACTGGTGACAATCTTATTTAAATGCAACCAGATATGTAACAGCTGACATATTACTACCATATTAGGTAAAATGTTTGAAATGGAAATTCCCTTATTCAAGTCAAGAGTAACTGCTGTAAAAAGAAATTAATTAAAACAAACATATAAATGACCTCTAAAATCTTGAAAGGCTTCCATTAGATAATCTGTTTTGGATATTCTATACATGTAAATCTAGTGTAAAAAAGTGTTTTAGAAACACAGATTAAAATATTTTATTTTGAATTTGGATACACAATAAGTGCAATTCACTGAAAGCTGATATTTCATAGATTTATAGAGTCACAGATTTGGAGGAAGCCAAATACACAGGAAATTGAGTGGAGGCTAACTCTCTACTTATGCAAGAGTACAGCTTAAAGCATGCACAATAGATGGATTTGTATGTTACTTCTAAAAGAAATGGACAAAATATATCAATATCCAAAATCTCAGTGATGCTCCAGTAATTATGGACTATCACTGAATTGTATCATGTCCAAACAGTTAGGCTACATAGCCTAAGTTGGAATCCTGTTCCCCACAGGACTCCAAGTTAAAACATCATTGACAAAGACTGTCCGGCTTCTGCTAAAAATGAACTATTCATAGCTATTCCTATCCATTCCTTACTTCTGGGATCCCCATTACTTCACTAGCAGTGCTAAGAACTTCAAATGAAGCATTTAGAGACATGTTTCAGAATGACTTGTTCCAAAAGGTTAATCCTATATAATGTTGGACTGAAATTCTAGATTGGTCATCAAAAGGCAGCCTCATGGACAGCATATTATTGTAGTCTATTCTGAATCAATAACTATCTGAGATCTTGCTGTTTCATTATTTAAAACAAATCCACGAGTTAAATAAAATAAAACAGTCAGATTCGATAACTTCCAGATAAGAAGCCTCATGTAAAAAACTTATCATGATGACCTTGTCATAATAAAAGTCAAAGTGAGAGTGAAGCTCATACAGTGCCATAGCTTAAATCTACTATGCAACAATTACGTGTACATGGTATAACATTATGAAATAGATCATACTTGATATAAAACATAATGAAATAAGTCAAAAAGATAGCTGTAGAATAATCTATTACAATTCACGCATGGAAACTTTAGTATTTCTTATGTATAGCTTCCTCATTAAATTCCCAGAGAAATGAACGACAGGGATGGCCAGGGTCTAGCCCTCAAGATTTTATTGGTGTCCAATTTTTGTGAAGTCTTGTAGCAGACGATGATGATAGAAGATGGGAAGTGCAAGACAACATGTACAGAGCAGTAGTACTCGGATCTACCTTCTCCACCTGATCTAAAAATATCATACATACTGCTTGACACAGAAGATATTCTGCAGTGTGTTGCCAGATGTAGATGCTTAATCTGTTTGAATGTTCTTAATTTTATGATTATGAAATCTATCTCTAGGGAAGATCTGAAACACTAAAAAAATCAAAGAACTGATCCATATAAAAATCCAACCATTATAATAAAAGGAAGAATATGAGTCTTAAAAGGAAGAATATGAGTCTTAGCATTTTAAGACTCATATTCTTTCATGTTACTTTGTACATGTGGATCTCTACCACAATCCACAGAAACTCAATTTCTCTCTTTTAACTGGGGCACATAATTTACAGTGTTCTATAGCTTTTATGAAAACAGTTTTAGCTCTCCTGCATGAACTGCTAACATCTGCACTGACAAAAAAGTGAAAAAAGAAAAGAAACTGCATCCCACAATGGAATACAGCTATCAAAATTTTTAAAAATGCATTTATATATTATAATTTGATGTGCTGATAGTTTTTGAAGTACAGTCTGATGTAAACTTCAAAAGATAATGAATATTTCATTACTACAGAGCTGACAGAAAAAGTTCAAAATTAGGACACTGCGGCTATTTATAGCCACTTGAACTGCTTCAACCATATTTAAAGACTACAACCATATTCCCTGACTGGTTTGGAATGATTCCCCCCCCCCCCCCCCCCGTTTTACAGTACTTGCAGGTGTTAGCAAAAACTGCCTGCACATCAAGATCTTTTAAGGAGGCCAACCAATAAACCTCCATGAAGCTGAGATATTTAAACCACCAATTTCCCTAATGCCTGCTTCATTTGCCTTACAACAACTTCCACTCTTCTGATCTCCAAAATAAATAAATCTCCTGTTCAGCATCCTGAAGATTTCTTACTTTAATGTTTTATTTACTTCACTCCGCTATGGGTGGGGTTGGTGTGAAACAATGCGAAATGAAGACCTACTTTGTGAAGTGGGGACTAGAAAGACTTCAGATGCTTCTAGTACAATAAACCTAGTTACATGTTGCTCAAGGCAGCATTTCAATATACAGTGAAGACAGAAGCCTCTCAAAAATTCATCGGTCAGGAGCGGAAAACCCATGAAATGTTGTATCACACCTCCTGACATCCTTTGTTCAATCATATTTGGAGAACTATAAGTTCCAGTCTTAATATAAAGGGTGGAATCCATAGGCTTGAAACACTTCTAAAGAGTTAATCAGTGATTAATTCTTACTGTACCAGTTCAAAAATAAAAATGGAAAAATATGCAGTGTTCATTCAATTTTAACCATCAATTTGCACTGCATACGATGCCGTCTATTGACTTCCATGGCTTTTTCTTCTTTAGGTCTCAGCACAATCCCCCCATTCTTTTGCATAACATCACATTTTCACATCTATTTTAAGTTATTTTGGTTGATTTATACAATCATCTATAGACTGTCCACTTCTCAAAGGACTTGAGGCAATTTTCATACAGAGATAAAACCATCAGCAATCCAACCTAATTAATTAAAGCAATCCGGTATTATCAGGACCAATACACCCTGCAGATGTATATATCCTTCCTTACTAATCCTCAACCTTTCCCAAGCAATGGGAAGGGGGGCAATCTTGAACACAAGTTGAGTGTTCAGGCGTTTCTGTTAGAGCTGGTGGGCACCCCTGGAATTCTGGGACCATGTCATGGTTAGAATGGAGGCTCTTACAAAATGGCCAGCTGGTTACCCAAAGACATGCTGGTTACATAGTTCCCCAACATCTTCTGACTCTTTCTGGATACACCCTAGCTCCCCAGCTTATCCATCTCTTTTTCTGTCAAGGTTGGCATTCTCTTAGAATGCCTCTGGGGACCCACAGGAATTTTTGGAAATAACAAGGATGCTGGCAGTATGCCAGCTTGACATTTATAATTTTTAATTAAAAGAATACAGTAGCACAGGGAACCTGATGGGAATGAAGGAAACACCCCTAGGGACCAGAGTTTTTCTACATGCCTTATCCCAACGAGGGAAGTGAATGCCTAATGTTGCATATAGTGGAAGGGCTGGATGTGAGCTTCAGTGTTACATTTCCAAATAAAATATCACCTGTTTGTTCTACCAATGTGCTCTGTGTGTGTGTGTGGCCATACAAAAGAGGTAAAGGAAACATTAATCATCTTCCCTCCTGTCTTGCAGTTTGCTTTATTACCTGCAAAAGGAAGTGGGTTCAGTTAAACTCAGCCATAATCTATGTAGAATATTATGTTCAGCCCTTAGTTGACTTGCTTTGAGGAGGGGTGTGTCTGTTTCCGTCTCACCCTTTCTGCTTGTGTAACTATAAAACGTGAGCTTTTCTAGGTATGCTGATATTCCCCTTTTGGTTTTTAGCAAGCTTGCTATAATCCCTCACCACTCACTCAGTTAGTTTGCTAGTACAAGAAGTGATGCGTTTTTATATAAGCTGGACGGGTTTAGTTATATCATTTATATATTAATTGGTGTCACTTCCGGAGAAAAAGAAGTGCAACCAAGTCTTCAGATGCATTTTTTAAACAAAACTGATAAGTCCTTTACAATTGTCTTAATGGAAGCCTTATTTGGGGTAACAGAAACCTAAAAACATTAGATTTCTAAAAGACTTTATGAGAAGTTTAGGAAAGTTTTACCACTTTTATTTCAGCAGTCTGCTTGTGAATGTTCTTGCAGACCATTTAATTTTTTTTTTTAATACACAAAGTTAGTAAACAAAAATCAAATATGCCATCGATATACTTGCACTTAAACATCCATATGCAGTATTTTTAAACTGCTCTAAATCTACAGTGAGTTATACTGAGTGCTGTGTCTTAATTTTTCATTTTTCAAAAGATCTACCTACTTGTCAGTGCTCTCTAACCCAAACCAGAATACTTAATTTTATTACGTACACATCGCTCCAGGTGTTCAATGAGCATTTTGACATAAGGATCTCCACCTGCCCCAAATATAAACAATTATGCTTATCATAAATCTGCCTACAATGAGATGATAAAAAATAATTTCTACACCTCTGCTACAATTAGCAATCTTATGTAACAAAATATAATTCAGTCATGCATTAACTTGTCACTTCTTCTTCCTGAATGTTACTTAGGAATTGGGTATTTTAGTAATCAGTCCAACTCCTTGCTTCGAAATAGTAAGGAAACCAAATAGTAAAGAAATCAAGCTCAGTTATATTAGGTCCAGGTGAGGTGAGAAAGATTTTCAGGAAAAAAAAAAAAGTAAGTGGGTACTAATGGGATTAGACTGCTTTCTCCTCTCCTAATTCTGTTTCTGTAAGTATTCTTTATTATACTTAGTTATCCATATTATGACATGGGTTTCTCCAGACTCTTTGGATTTAGTTTGAAAGTCTATTGGAGAAAAGCCCTCATACATATATACCTATGTGCCCTTGCTTCCAAAAAGCCAGGACTTTGTACAGGTGAAACTCGAAACATTAGAATATCGTGCAAATGTTCATTTATGTCAGTATGGCAACTCAAAAGGTGAAACCAATATATGAGATAGACTCATTACATGCATTTTCTGAGATTGTGAATTTGGGGTTTTCATAAGCTGTACGCCATAATCATCACAATTATACCAAAGTAAGGCTTGACATATCTCGCTTTGCATGTAATGCGTCTATCTCATATATTGGTTTCACCTTTTGAGTTGCCATACTGACATAAATGAACATTTGCACGATATTCTAATGTTTCGAGTTTCACCTGCATATACAGTATCAGCTTCCTGGTTCCTTTTGAAGTCACACCAAGATGGCTTCTTTCTTGCTAATATTTGGGTAGAAGGTGTGAAAAATACAGGAAAAATCACTACCATTAGACCAAGATCAGTGGAGCTGAAAGGGTCACTGGAACCCTTTTGTCTTCATTTCTACTCAAGTTTATCTACAGCAATTCTGTTAATGATGTGATCAAGACACGACAGAAACGGTTTATTAAAGTTTATATCCCATGAAACCTTAACCGTCCCAATAATATTTAAAGCAGCCAGCTAGGCAATCATTGTCTGATCAGCAGGTGCAATTGGGTGGGAAGACAGCATGGCTTTTAACGTACAGAAGCCGTGTGGGATCTTGAAAGCCCCTGAATAATATAAGCAGATAAATGTAATCAATTCAAATTTTTTTAAAAAAATTGAACTCTGTGGTGGCCACGAAACCTGGAGGATCAATAAAAATGCATAATAAAGAGATATGTCAAGATCAATTAATGAATTAAAATTAGAACATAAGCATGCAGGTTTACAGGAAAAAAACAACACAACCACCATAAACCAAAACCAAACTCATTTCAATTTGGGGACATATCATTAAGTTCTCCTTTAAAAAAAAGCTTAAATAGACCTTTATTTTAAAATACAAGGCAAAGCATTCATTGATCACAGTGGATCAAACTAAAGGTGACACTAAACACAAAACTAGCAATTGCATGATATTTTAAAAATAAAGAGCAGCCATGCTAGGGCTATTCTGGATTGTGACCCTAGATTGTCTAAAACTCTAACTGAACTGGATATTCTGTTCTACAACATCACAGCTGAATCCCAATGCTCAGCTACCATTTTAAAAAAAGGAAAAAATCTACATTAATCATCCAGTGGATGCTACTGTAGCATATTGTTGGGCTTTCTATGGCATTTAAGTCCAGAAGCAAACTTTTACAATCTCAATGTCAGTTTTTAAAGTAAATTAAACCAATGTATAGTCCGTGCATATTCCTCTGCCCCATTTCAGTACTGGCTACCCAAATTCCAAACAAGTCTTTTCTCAGAACTAAGCATTTCACTGTTATCTATATTTTAATATCCAAGACATCATAAAATTGGTTATGGGCATATTAAATTATTTAAATATCTCCCAACAGCCTCTTTGTTACTGAATATTGGGCATCTGTTTAAGTCCTTTGTAAGCAACATAATCTTTGAGTTTAACTTTGTGTTTACTTAGTTAAAAACTGTTAGTAAAAATGTGAAGAATGAGAACAGAACAGTAATTAAGTAATTTGCACAGTACCAAAGGCAAAATGAACAAAAAGATTCCAAGTCATAATGAATTATTTGAATTTTGTTTGTAATATTCAAGTTCTGTTTAATATTGCTTTTTCTTGTCCTACCTTGATATTTGTTTAAATGGCTCATAACTAGATTTTTTTTCTGGCCTTGCTATCACAAATATGCAAAACTAGAACAATTAGAGAAAAGTGTTTATGTTGGAGTATTACAGTAGTTGTCTCTAGTAAGGAAAGTGAAGCAAAACTGAGCCAAACCAAGTTGTCACTTTTAACTGATTGGAAGATATGAAAGTTGGTAAGTTGAACACTTAAGAAAACCTTGCACCTTGTCATTTCCCTTGGAGCATGCTACATTTTGTCTCCAAATAATCACACCTCAGCATGCTGCTTCTTGCAGGGACAGGCTGCGTAACAGGGAAACCTTTGGAAAAAGAGCTGTCAGTCAGCACTGATTCCAAATGCAAAGAAAGGCCGATGTAATTGCACTCAGAGATAAGGCAGGGCTGCCAGTGGAAAACGGTGCAGCAAACTTCCTGTTCAATATGAAAGAAAAGAAAAGCAGACAAAGTTACATGTATCAGAAAGGCCTTGAGTTTTGCCCCTTGAGTTTTGAGTTGCTGCTCCTTTTGCTGGATCTTTCATTATCAGGTAGGTTTTGCCAGATGTTAACCAATCTTCAATTTCACCTCCTTGCAGTATGTTGTTAAATTGCTTGGTAATGAGTGGATGCAAATCAGTCAGATGTTTCAACCAAAAACCATGCAGTTCATCTTCACCTGGTGCTGAGCAATTCTTGATCTTCCTTGCCCTTTTTTCCACCATTTCTGCTGTTATTACAAGTTCTTTCATTTCAGCTTCTTTTTTATTCTTATCCACCTCCTTTATCCAAGCTGCATTCTTGCTGTATTCCTTTGGGTTGTCCACTGTTTCTTCTTTGTCAAGTGTTGACTGATTCATTGCAGTCTCTCCATTGATGGAATGGTAGAAACATTTCTGATTCAACTGAAATTGGAGATTTTGCCTAGATTGTGCAATTTGAGCTTCGTATCTGCTGATCTTCTTGGCGATGGCTGTTATTTGCTGCTTCCAGTGGTTCCTTGATCTTCCTTGTTTCTAGGTGATATTTCTTGATCAGGTATTCTTTGGTCTTCTTGTTCTTCAGCTTCTTTTCTTTCATCTGTTCTAGCTTGCTTGCACCTGATTGTAGCATGCTGATCTTATTTTCCAACCTGATCTTCCATTTTGGTGGTGCACTGTTTGGGTTTTTTTCTTGTTTGTTAATTTTGCACCCAAGGTATTCAGTTATAACTGCAGCCGTGTTGTGCATCAGTTGGTTTGTTTCTCGCAGTGACCTGGTGTTTATATTTTATATTATAGTATTGGCATCTTTTAATACTTGTGCTAGCTGTTTCTTTGTAACAAGCTTCAATGCAGGCAACCTTATTCTGTTGTCTTTGTGCTGTTCTAGATGCTCAGTTCATCATCATCATCATCGATTTATTTTAAGCAGAGAGGAATCTGTTGAAACAGAATCTTGGTTTGCTTTTTCCTGACTATGTAAAACTAGAAGAGAGTAGTCCCTTTCTGTTTATGGTAAGATAGGATTTAGTTGCATTATATGAAAGCATAATCAGCAAGACTAGCTCTTCCTTTTTCAGATTTCAGCCTTATACAGTGGTACCTCGGGTCACGAACGCTTCTGTTCACGACCAATTCTGGTCACGAACAGCACCGTTCGCAAAATTTTGCTTCCGTTCGTGAACTCCGCATCGGATGATGAACAGGATCCGCGGCCATTTTCCCTGCTGACACACGTGGTCATTGCTTCCTGTAGGGAGGGGGACTCTCCCTCCAAACAATAACTGCCTCCCCACCCACCTTCCTGTCCTCCACGCCAGAAGTCGCCTCGAGCAAAGTTAGTGTTCTCTCTCTTCGTACTGTACTTTGTGTCATATTTTTGTGTTTTAAAAAAAAATACATATGGTTCAGAACGGATTAACCGTATTTACAATGAACCTTATGGGAAAATTTGATTCGGGTCGCGACCAAAATCGGTTGGCGACCAAATTCGTAGGGGTCAGAACAGATTAACCATATTTACATTGAACCTTATGGGAAAATTTGATTCGGGTCGCGACCAATTCGGGTCGCGACCAGAGTCACGGAACGAATTAAGTTCGTGACCCGAGGTACCACTGTACTTAAGGCCTGTTCAGTCTGGTTGCAGTTTGGACAGTGGGTAATGAATTGATGTCTGCCCCATTTTACTACTAAGAACCGATTTAGAAAGTGGCCGACAAATCCAGCCAGCTAGCAAATCTCTATCTCCTCCCCACAATAAGCCAGTGCATCATGCACATTCAGTACAAACATGAAGAATAATTAATATACAAAACAAAAAGCTCTTTGAATATCAAAACAGTATAAAAATGCACAGGAAGCAACACTAATACTAAAATAGCATAATTTTTATCATCCAAAGCTCAATTGCACACATACCTTTTAGGCATCTAGCTAAAAGATGAAAAGGGAAGTTGGCCATTTCTTATTTTCGGTACTGTGAACAAAAGGTCCCCTTTTGCCCACCCCATGGTACCTTCCGAGTTACAAAGTCTTTTGAAAGCTCATCTTGGATAGGTTTACCAAATGACAGACACTTGCTGAAACTTAAAGCTCAAGAAGGAAAGATTTTATATGTCACTTATCTGTCATAATTCATTTTATTTTAGATTACATTTTTCTCTCCTCGGATATTATTTTACACATAAAACCTATTGCAATAATGGCTGATTTTTATTCTATAACACCTGGAGAGTTTAACATTGGAAGAGAGATATAAATACTGTAAATTAATAAATAAATATTCACTTGGTCTCAAAATTAAGTTCTTCCTAAGGACTAAAACCACCCAGCCTTCACATATAACCAAAAAGCTACTCCCAGAACATATCCTAGCCCAGCCCTTCTCCAAATTATCCCTCACCTCACCTCAGTACTAAGTACTCTTCCACCCACTGACTTAGGTACTAAGGTGCGAATACCAAAGATATGTCACAGTAGTCACAAGAACCAAACAACAGCAATGTTCAGCTACCCAGGAGATCTAGACGGTATGTCAGCTTGCTGCATGCAAGCACTCGTAGTAAGATGTATCACAAAGGGTGAACAAGCTGAATAAAATAAAATAAAATAAAATAAAATAAAATAAAATAAAATAAAATAAAATAAAATAGCAAAGGCTGGTCATAGACATTATGCTTACAATACACATGATCACTGTGTGGGTTTGGAAAGCAAACAGTTCTTGAACCCAACAGAGAAACTAAAGATAATGTAAAGAAAAAAGATGCCTTTTTAAAAAATGGTAATTGAGCTGTTGAGAGAGAAAGATAGTCCTTCCATCATTTTTTTTTAACAATACATCCATTTACAAATAACATCTGTTCTTCTACAAAGGCCTGCAATGGCTTTTTCATGTAGAGAGACATGCATGTAACTGCTGTAATTTTACACGTGCCTTATGTTCCTAAGCCTTTTCAAAATACATTTCTTTCTTTCCCAGTTTTTCTTCTAAAGATGTGAATGTGTTTCCTGCTATTTCACCTTTCATATTTTTGTGGGAGGGATGTGTGTGTGTAAATAAATATAAACCTACAGACACTCACACACACACACATAAGTTATGGTGCAAAACTTTTGGATTTTTTAACATTTGTTTCACATTTAAAGTAGGTTGTTCTGCCCATTCTAGAAAAGTTTTAAAATTGAAACTCTTACGAAATTCTTATTTTGAATTCGAAACACACCCATAGTTTTGCATACCCCTGATTTGTAAAGCATAATTTAAAAGCATTTTGTGTGCAAAAATTAGCTAGAAAGTTAGAACTAAGCACCACTAAATTCATTCCTAGGTACATGAGTATAGACTAAATCTGCTTGCTTGGAAATAAATCTCATTGAATGTACATATGCGTAGGACTGCACCATTATGTTCAGTATAATATGGAACTCTTGTATAGTACATGGTTTTAATAGCCATATTACAAGTTTCAAAGATTTGTTTTAGACCTAGGATTGGCAACATACGTGGAAAACCAATTAAATTTAGAAAATGGTTACAATCTTGAAAGATCAGGAAAACTGCAAGACCTCAATGTTTGAACATATTTTCTTATGCAGAGAAGAAATTCTATCTTTCTTGCACATATTGAGCATTTTTGACAGATTTCAGAACTAAGACTGCTATTTTAAAATGATTTATTTAGATATATTTCAATGTTGTTGTATAGGGTATGATGCTTCCTGGCATCTGAAAAGTTTTCCTCACCCATGCCTACACTTGCGGTCTTGTTCACTTCTTTCTCAGGATTAAGGTTTGAGAATGGCAAACAATTTGATGCAGGAAACATTCACAGAACAGCCGTGAAAGTTCCCTTGATTATTCATTTCTAACATTTGTATGTGAAAATAAAATGTAATTAAAATACAGCTTATGTTGTGAAAATGTTTCCTTCCTTTTTAGAGTATTTTATGCCACATGGTGTCTCAAAGAGAACAGAGTTATGGAAATGAAACCCCAATCATGTGAACTGCATAAGTTATTCAGATAAAATTAATTTACAATGCTAAATACTAGAATAATCTTTCTACCAACATTATATAGTGTGTACCAGACAACATATGGTGTCTGGCTTGCTAATATCAATGATCAATTATCATTTTAACCTTAGATTGTCCAACTTTAGCAGTTGCAAACTGGTAGATTTTGCTCACTACAATGTAGTTTTTCAAGAGATCAAGTAAGCTTGCTGCTAGGGAATAGCATGTATTATGTAACGTAATGACCTTGCCAAATAATTAATAATAGTTTTTCTTATTAAAAAAAATCAGGATAATAAATAATGACTCCTTGCAGCATGGACAGAAAAAAATCCATTACTTTATATTCAAATTCAGAATTCAACAGATGGGAGGCATATTTCCATTTACTTTTATTAATGCAGTTAAGCAGGCTTCTGACAAGACTTCCTGTCATCATTGATAATTAAGCAGAATTTTAAGGACAGCCTTCATGGTCTCACAAACACATAAGCATATTTCAAACTGTATTCTTCTCAGCAGCTGATAGGAAATATGCTTTGCTTAAAAGATACAAAATAGGATGGCCCAAATGACAGCTACATGGTCATCTTTCTACTTTGTCTGAAGATACCAAAAAATAAATGCTTAAACTGTCTTTAGATTGCTTCTTGTGAAACCCGCTTAGTTGGGCAAGAACAAGAAAGACACAGATTTCAGTAATACTAGTCTGGGTTAAATACTATATCTTGGAAACTGTAAAAGGGGTTTCTTTCTTTCCTTGATAGTGAGTTGATTAAGGTGAAGTATTTTTCTATGTTTTGGAATGCTTCTTCTCAGGTTTCTTACCACCTAGCCTGAGCTGATGCTGAGAAGATAATATGCCAACTAACCTGCCTTTCACCTCAACTGCTTATGTCTACTCTCCCTTCCATTCCTAGCTTCTTCATAATCTCTCACACTTCTGTATTTACTCCTATTCATCAGAGTACAACCTGGCACATGATATAGTCCTACAGGTAATGTAGAAAGTGACAGAGTCAGCTCTTAATATGTCCCTAATTACTCCCTTACATTCAAAGGTCCACACTACACAAAAAGCCAGGATGAACTATGACCATGAAAGCAGGCTTGGCAGCAGAATCATACATGAATACACAAACAAGAAGCCAGACATGTCTCACGTGGGCCACCACTGAGAATTATTCTGGTGTTTTTGGTTGAGTATGAGTAGATATGGAGAAGCAGGCGGCTGAGTTCTTCACCATGTGCTTGGACAGTAGTAGTAGCCATTGCAAATTGTTTCTTCAGCATCTGACACTGTTCTCATTCCAACTTCTCACAAGATATGTAGTGTTTTTATGGCCTTAACAATGGAGTGCTGAATTTTATGGCATTTATAATAGGGTGCTGAGACTATGACCTATGGGTAAGATATCCATCAAAATGATTATTGCATAGGAGTCTGCTTTCAAGAGGTTTTCTTCTCCTCCTGCCTTTGAGCTAAAAAACTAAGAAACCCCAAAAAGACAATACAACCTTGTAAGAAAAAGGCATAATGCCAGAAATTCACTATCTCGTAGTAAAATTCATAAACCAGAGAAATTCAGGAACTGTTCCTCTGTTTAGATCAGTTACTTTTGATCACCCTAGTCTCCTTTGCAAAGCCATTGCTGCAAGAAAAAAATGAGGGGAGACTTCCATACACACGCACCCATTTGAGCTCTCAGAGGAAAGGCAGGCTATAAATGACAAGACAAACCTGTGTTAATTGTGCTGAAATACAACTTTCCCCAAAAGTTGCATTTTACTGTAACAAATTAACAGGGCTGCTCCCCTTTACTCCAGATGCTCTCTTAGAGCCTCATCTAAAGATGAGAAAACAAATGTATGAATGCAGCAGAGTAATATATTGTACTTACTACAAGGCTTTCTCAACCTAATGCCTTTCAGTTGTGTTGGATTTCAATTCTCACTACCCCTGGTGAGAATTCTAGTCCAACCCATCTGGAAGGCACCAGATTTAGGAAGCTAATCTTAGACGTTAGCTTGTGAGAGGTTGTAAACGGCTTGTTTAAGATCAACTTCCCCAAAACTATATTTAGCCCCTTAAAGTGATACCTTCTGCTACTAGAAACCCAATATCAAATAAAATTATGCAAAATAAGCAGACAAATATTTTAAAAGGTTGCAGAAGTGTGGAAGAGAAACAAACTTAAGTGGAGTAATTGTGGTGTTTAAGAGATATCAGTTTGCAGACAATACACAAAGTGCTTATTAGAATTGGCAATGACTTGGTCTACTGAAATTTACTCGGCTGACTGCCTCTACTTTCTGGATCTTGAAACAGCTTTTATGTTTGAAGCTATATCACTTGAGGCATACATATTTTCTTTTTCTTTTTTTTTTCATGTATTCACATCTGAAAGTCAGAATCAGTTTCACATTAGAAGGTGAATTCAATCAGTCCCAGAACAGCTCTTCAGTTATGCAAATCTCTAGACTCCTACAAGTTAACTGAAACAAACGTATGAAGAAACACAAGGAACAGAAAAACTTGTTTCTTTTTATAGTCCTCCTTCGAGGCAATATAGAAAGAGCCCTAATAGAATCAAAGTCAAATGTGGTACAGATACTGTGCTACAAATTCCACTATTGATGAAGACATGGAATAAATAAATCAATATTCAGTTTCTGACTTTGTTTACTTTCTTAAAGAAATTTGGATTATTAAGGGCCTCTTGCATTAAATGCACACTACTGCTCTTGACAAGAGAGTCAACCCATACAATATTAGGCCTGAAATCATTTGTGATTCAATAGGGTCAGTAAGGCCATAAAAAGCTTGATTTATTGTTTCTCGCGAACTGTAAAATTGGGATATAAAGCATATAACATACACCAATGTATTACTTAACCTTTAATTTAAAAAAGAAAATCCCAGAATGGGTCGTGCAAGTCTGTCAAACGTCTTTTGAAATTCAAGCATAATTTGATGTTGATATTGGCTGTTCTGAAGTCATGCAAATTCAAAAATTAAGTTTACTGTAAGGCTTTACCTGAAAGCAGAAGACAAGACTGCATGGCTTGCTTATTCGCTATACAATCACAGACAGGAAAAAGAGAAGAAAAAAGAAGACTAGTATAGATAGCATAAAAGCTACCGATAATGGTTTAAAAGGCTAACAGCCAGAAAGGTATTTGTACATATAGGTATATATAGGATTATATATATGTGAGATCGGGAGTTGATCAGAGTGGATTCTCTAGAGTTGGGGTCCAACCCAACTCAAACTGAGAGCCAGTTTGGTCTAGTGGTGAAGGCACCAGGCTAGAAAGCAGGAGACCATGAGTTCTAGTCCCATTTTAGGCATGAAAGCCGGCTGGGTGACTTTGTGCCAGTCACTCTCTCTCAGCCCAACTCACCTCAGAGGGTGGCTGCTGTGGGGAAAATAGGAGGAGGAACAAATATTAGGTATGTTCGCCACCTTGAGTTATTTACAAAAATAATAAGGGCAGAATAAAAAAAAATCTAAAAAAACCCCCATTCATATCACATCCATTGTCTCCTAATTGCATTTTCTAAAATTTATTATCTCCTAATTGCATTTATAATAGAGCAGAATTTCAGTGTGAGTACCCTGACCTGATTTCTCAGTAGAAAGAGCATGATTTCAGACTGAGATCAGTCCAAGCATCTGCTGACAAGGAGGAAAGTTAATTCTAAGAACCAAACATGAGAGAGGGGGCAGCTCAGCAGGTCATGTGCAATGATCTCAACCTCTGCTTCCAAACAAACACAAAGGCGTCTTCGACAAAGTACATTGTTAAATATCTCCTTCATTACCTTTGATGGCAGAGGGTCAAATCTCACCAGGGTGTATGCCCCTAGTGAGGCAGAGGAGATACTGGAGTGGTATTTGGAAATGGCAAAAGAAATGCTGCTGAAAGCAGAGTAATAGTACAGGTAGTCCTCAGTTAACAACTGTAATTGGGACCGAGAACTCCACTGCTAAGCGATGCGGTTATAAAGCGAAAATCATGTGACTGTGCCGACTTACGATGGCAGTTCCAGTTGTGGTTGTTAAAGGAATCATGTGCGGTCATTAAGCACAATATCATGGGACTGCGACTTGCAACTTCCTGCAGGCTTCCTCATTGACTTTCCTTGTTGGAAGCTGGCTGTGAAGATCGCAAATGGTGTTCATGTGACCATGGGACATTACAACCATCATAATTGGGTGCTGGTTGCCAAGTGTCCGAATTGCAATCACATGAACATGGGCATGCTGTGATGGCCACAACTTTGAGGACTGGTTGTAGGTCTTCTCATTCAGCACCATCATAACTTTGAATGGTCACTGAATGAGTGGTTGCTAAGCAAGGACTATCTGTAGTTTGAGGATCTGGCTCTGTCCATTTGTAGATCTGAGTAAAATATTATTTGCTTGACTTCAGCCATGACATCCACAAATCAGCAACCATTTATCCCTTCCAAGCGGAGATGAATTTGTTGGCCACTATAAGCTGAGCTAACTGGCCCCCCGCCCCCCGCCTTGTTTCAGCCATTATTTCAGTTGGCAGATTCTCATTTTGGCCTCTACCAAGGCACAGCCTAACTCCAGCCAAATGCATTTGCCAGCAGAACACAGTTCTTAAGAATTTAAATTGAACAGATTCTAACGTGGATGTTATCTTTATAAGTGCAGAGCTGCGCATCATAAACAAGGAGGCTTAGCACTTACATTTTAAATAATTTATGTGCTGCCAAGACAGTTATAACCTTTGTAGCCTGCAAATTTAATTATTGCATTTGTGGATTTTTGTGCTTGAACTGAGAAGTTGCTGATTAGGTCTTTTCATAACATAGAATAAGATGCCTAGATATTGAAAGGCCTTGACCTACTCACTTTGGCTGTTGTTCTTTTTCTAGTTATGTGGACTGTTATTAATAACACTTCGAAAGTTCTGCCACCTTTGTTTTAGAATAATTAATTTTCAGCTTTTCAATATGACAGTATGATGGTCAAGCAGGATGTAAAGATTGTTGCAAGCTGTGGTGAGACACAGATAAAATGACTGCGTCACTATAAGAAAATGAGAACTACTTTGTGGCCCAGAGTCAGCTAGTGTAATTCCCATTTGGTGAAGACGATACAATTTCACTGATGTAAAAGTCAAATAAGAAGGCCAGAATACAACGTTGCTTGACTCTGCTATGGGTGGGAATAGAGCCCATCAGACTGCATGACTCCAGCTTTATGAAAATGTAATAGTATCATTAACTATTGTACATTTGTACTCATTCCTGCCTTATAGGAGATCATGTCAGTATTCACTGCATCCCCATTCTTTCTTCATGAAAAATTTTGAGATAGGCTGGGTGAAGAGTTCACATCCAGGTCAAACTCACTCAGGGCCCTTCATGGCTTCTAAAACTGGACTTCCATATGCCTAGCCTTTGAGGTCCCAACATAGCATCCATGAGCCCCAAAGAAGTGTTGTGGGGCATTTCTCTTGGCCCTTGCCAGGTTCCATGTCATAGCTGATTTTTGGAATACTCTTAAATTAAAAGCAATAAAACGAAACTTGCACATTACAAGGCAAAACACCAGCCGTCTTTGTTTCCCACATGTACTCCAGAGGCGTTCTAGAAAACAAAAGTGAAAGTATAAAGCCCAGTGTTCCATTTGGAAGAAGGCCCAGTTGGTAAATGAGTATTTTGAAACTGCCCTTGGCTACCAAAAGAGCCATTTTGTGAGAGTGCCCATAGCATCCTCTCTGGCCCTGAAAAATTGGGAATCCCCTGGCTTAATTTAATTTTTAATTCCTTACAGCTTGTTGATTTCTAGTGGAGCCAGTATTTAGTCTGCACCTCAGAGCTAATAAAGGCTAATGAAGATAGACTGCATATCTAAGATGACCTCCCCTTATCTTCTAGTCCACCACACTTGTGAGTATCGGAGTAACAACTAAGGGCTCTTCCCCCTCCTCCTCCTTCTCCTCCTCACCAGACCATTTATATGTCATGGCTCTTTCGGAATTTCTCTCAGCCACATCCCCCTTGGTTGTAACCACATCATTTTCACACAAAGCAGATGGTAAGATCGATATCACCTTTCTGTGCTTCTGTCTCATACAGCTTCCAGTGGTCTTTGTGCTTCAACCAACTCTTGATGAGAATGTAAGCAGAGTTAGAAACTATCTACATAATCCATCAGGCAGAGCTTGGCTGCTCAAATGAAATCACAGAACGCTATTAATGCACACTAGCAGTTGGGATACCACTTAACATATTTGAAGGGTGTTTTCTGACTTGTTTACAGGACAAAAACTTTTTTCAACTAACACAGTATATGGGAATGTCAGTGCCCAAATGACCAACAAAGAGTTACTGTATATACATGCAGGAGTCATTTTTGCCCAATCCATCATAAAGCATTATTACATGTGGGATTCTGGTAAATGTAAGACTCAATGACAAAACAGAATTTCATGGCTTATTTCTGCCGTTATCCAATATCAACATCTGCCCTTTCACTCAGTAAGAAGACAGTCTGACTATTCTACTTTATCTCAAGCCATGAATTCAATGGGAATGAAAGACAACTGACAGAAGATCCTACAAGTAATGCTTGTGCGACAAAATGATTGCACTGTGTTACAGTATCGAACAAAGCTGTGAGGAAATTGTCCCAGGAGGCATTTGACAACAAATGAGAATAATCACACTTTTTAACAATTCATTAACACAAGGCAAGTAAACCCTGGTAGATGCAAGCAAAGACAAACCTCAGATTCTGCTCCCTCATTGCAAATTCTCTAGTCCCAATGCAGTCTTCAAAAAAGGAGGAGGTATGTTTGCCCAATTTTTCAAAATGAATTCTTATGATGAATGTTGGAAGGTACAAATACAGTTTTTTTGTTCAAGTGTCCAGATGAAGGGGGAAAGAAAGACCTAAAGTATGGAAAAGTGCATTTAATAGGAAAAAAGGAGATGAAGGGAGTCATTGAAAATATTAAGAACTCCCACAACTATAAACATAAATCCGCCTTCAATTTGAGTTGGACTCCAAGGGATTTCATGGAATGGACATTCAGTTTTCTCACCAACAACATGGAAGTTGCTTGGACTCCCTTCTCCTGGGGCATCTTTTCCAATTTCCCAGCCTAGCCTACAACCCTGGGACTTCCTGGTAGTCTCATCTATGTAATACATTCTTCCAGCCCTACTTAACTTTTCTGAGATCAGCCTAGGTTGTTAAGATTCTGCTATCTGCCGTGGCTTAACTGAATTCATTATTCTCCAAATAATCAAAATGAGGACGAGGAAAAAGATCTTTGAAAGATGGGATTCACTCACCGCACTACATCATAAACTCATTTTGGTTTATGGCCTCTCCACAAGACTTCTGCTTCCCAGCTGACTCTGGATCCCTGTGATCTATCCCCAGGCAGCTGAAACAATTCACTGATGGCTCAATTGAAGCACACAGGTAACTGTTCTGAAGACAGTTTCCAAGAAAAATAAAATGGAGTATAGCTTTTATGAAGTTGGAAAAATGCATCTTAGCATAGACATGCTGGGGGAGTAAAAATGGAGGCAGCAGTGCATTATTGTCATAGTATTCAAAGGATAAGACAGTATCAGAACCAACAAAAAGAATCACATCTTTGACTGATGTTCTGTAGAAATTTGAGTTCCATTCACAAACCAATGACAATGATGAATTTATAAGGCTCCCTGTTCACGAGTGACTGTGAACTCTTCCTCTGTAACTCAGTGTTATATATAGACCAGGCCACCATAGCTTATTTAAGTCACCATGACTAAAAAGTCCTGGTTTGGCATGATGTGGAAATGTAAGCAAAGTGAAGTTGAACGAAGAGAGCTAGAAAGGCTGTGAACATAACATTAAGAGCCCACATAGAGAAGGCAAATTACATTCCCTTCCCCAGCTTCTCTAACATTAGGAAAATGACATGTTTGCCATTGTTCTACTAGTACACACAATCACTCCATTTCAGAGATTAGAGATTTCAGGGATTAGAGGGAAAGGAATCTCTCTTCTTTGAAATCTTTCAGCAGATCTGTAAGAACTCTTACAGCCAGATTATACATATTTTATATCCACAAAATATGTCACATGACCTGCTGGTGAATGTGTTACATACCTGAACAGCCCAGACAGAATTTTCATAAATCACCCAATCTCACTTCAAACCAGAAGGCTTTTCAAAGTTCACAACCTTAGCCAATAGCCTCCAAGAGCAGATGCAGACATCCTTCACGGAGCACAAAATGTGATGGGAAACCAGGTTCTCATCTTTTTTATTGTGCATGCATTCGAATATTCCTATTCTAATAATTGCTTTTTCAAAAATTAAATCAACCTTTCAACATCAGCAGAATATTTATTTTTCCTCTCCTAAGTTTTTAAAGTACAGCAAACCATAACTGAGAAATCAAAAATCTGCTTCAGCAATTGCTGGTATTTATACACCGCATCCTGAAGGTAGCTTACATTTTTTACACAGCTGAGCCCTTTCAAAGATCATTAGCAGATTGCCATCCACTGCCTCATTTAAGTACTGCAGCTAAGGTACAGCATTGCCTCATCTACTAGAAGACTGCTTCCAGTACGACATATAAACTGCTTCCAGGCTTACAAAGCACTAACCCTTCAAATGCCGAACGCTTTTCACGCAGGAGAAATACAATGCAAAGAAACGTGAGATGGAGTATTTTGAGAATGAGTTCACATCAGAATTCAACACACGCAGTTTGGGCAAATGAAAATTCTACAGAAAAACTTCAAGAAAAAATAATATTGAGCATTATCATTCTGAAAATGCATGGGCTGCGGGATTAGATTCACTGGGTTAGCTTGCTGCAATCAGGGGAAAATATTCCCAAATATCAGGGTCCATCCTAACCAATCCTGCATGAAAAGCTTACCTTATTTATTTGTTCCTTTGGCAAACACACCATCAACTACAGACATATACAAGAGAAACAGCATTCACCCAACATTTACAATGAAAAATAAAATTAGTTGAATAATAAAGAAACACTGAAGCCAAAATGCAAGGGACACATATAATCACAGAAATAACTATAGCATTTCTAGTTACAACACGATCATTTCTTTTTTTGCAAAGCCTGGAAAATAGACTCAGAAAACAAAGGTAGGGCATACCTTTGTAAGCATGTTGAAATCTCTTTCCTCAAAAACACTCTTACTTGGGCATGTGTCTTATTTATTTCTTCTTAATTCATTTCTAAATACATACAACATCTGCTTGAGATGCAAACACCAAGATGTAGATAGCAGAGGTAGCACTTCATCAGAATGTGCAGAAGCAAAACACAGCATTTCCTATTGCCCCTAAAGTATTACAGCACCACAAGTATCTGTCTGTCTTTCTATTTGCCTGTCTAGGACAAGTGTTCACAAGTTGGTTTTAAGAATCTACAGGATTTCAGCTGCACAAAATGGAAGCAATGAATAATGCCTTGTGATGAATATACTCTACAAAACACTGGATAGCTCTATGATCTAGCTGGTTAGCCAAGATCATGACATAAATAATTTCATTCATTCATTCATTCATTCATTCATTCATTCATTCATTCATTCATTCGACTTACATGGCCACCCATCTTATGTGTTTTAATCCTGGGCAGCTCCCAGCAACAGCACTAAACATAAAGAAACAGTAAAAAAAGAAAAATGCAAAACGCCGAACCCAAAGCACCCTAAAGCAACAAAAATAAAAAAATCACAATCACTGGGCTCCAGCCTCACCCAATCCCAATGCCAGGGTAGACTGTAAACCTCATTATAAAGCAAAGGTACGGATGCTAAAGAGAAGCAATACAAGTGTATATTTTTACTGCTTCCAAAAGATCAGTTCTGTATTTACTGCCTGTCTTCCTCTCTCCCTCTTCCTCTGTGGTATCTGAGATAATCTACCTGTGTCTTGATTGCAATAGTTCCCTGTCATCTTCCAAATTATTCGGCTGTCTTCAGGTGTGACAAAGGATTCCAATCGTCTTTGTTGGAAAAAAAAAACTAGTCCCTGTCTGGACATTTTGGCATGTAAAATGTCAGGACAGAGATAAAGTGCCTCTAATACATTTAAGAATTGATTTATATAAAGTACTTCTAGAACACCCTTCAATAAAAGCTCATAGGATAGCTTATAATAATAATGCAATTCCAAATGAGTGAAATAGCAAAAATAGGATTAAAACGAAAGCTTTCACCAGAACAGATATAATTGTAATTGAACCCAGCGCATGGAATGGGATAAAAAGAATGTTTGTCTGGTACTGAAATGGCATCAAATCTGATGTATTTTCCTGGAAAATATATTCCAGAGATGCAGTGCCTCAAACAAAAAAGCCCTCTTTTTTGTCACAATAACTATGTTGGGGAGAGAACAAACAGAGTAGAAGGCCTCTAGTGATGGCTGCAAATTCGAATGGCAGCATTTCCTTCAAATATCTGTCATGCCATTTAAGGGTGTTAAATGTAACTACAGATATTGCCCCAAAATTACAATCGGCGGTTGCTATTCTGAGATCTTTCAGCTGCAATACCAGCAGCCCTGTCCCTAATCAAGGCAGTGGAAGAAAGTAAGACGTATGCAAAAGCTTCAACGTTTCACTTCATTTGTTAAGGATCCTCTTGTTTTTCTACTTTCAGTATGAAACAAGTAAGGCTTATTTCATCATAAAACAAACATCCTCAGAATATTATGAAACAATTAAATGCTCACCAAGCCTCCAGGTAAGAGTTTTATGTTACACAAATGGCACATTACATTACACCTTCAGACTACAAATATTCTCACATTTTTGATGAGTCAGATATAGCACAGTACAAAGTGATTAAAAAAAAAAGCCTGCACATTAAATGAATCATAAAAAGGGAACATTGAGACCTTCATGATTCCAGCCTGAACTGATGGAGACTCAAGGTGATACTGTGCTTAGAACCCTGGATTAGACTGGAGAAGACCATGGTTCAAATTTTCATTTGGCCATGGTGCTCAGAGTAACAGGGAATCACCTCTCAACCCTAACTATCTCTGAGGATTATATGAAAATAAAGTCTTTGTGAGCAAGCTAGAAATGAACCAAATAAAACAAAAAACTGAGCATGGAAACTCACTGTTTACAATATCCCCTTGAAGGTGAAGAATCTGTGGGACAGGTATTGTGAGAATAACTATGTCAAAGTGGTGGGAAGAACCTGTACTGATGCCCACTTCCCATTTTCCATCTTTGAGGCAGATCTGAGTAACATGGTGATTGTAGAAGACATCTGCATCTGCTGAGAAAGAAAGAGAGAAATGAACAGATGCTACAATCCATTGGAGTTAGGCAGCTAATAAATTTAAGTTAAATAAATAAACAAATAAATAAAATCAGTGATGCAGGAGAGAAAGGACAAAATCTGGGGGCTGAAACAATTACACTAGAAAATTATAAAAATTTATTGTATCGACACATTTCTTCATTCCTATAAACATGAGGGTGAATGTGAAGTTTCACTTTTTAAGTGCTGGATACCTGGAATCACCCACACCCACGCACGGGTGTCTGCAAGATTGGTGGGATCATAAGTGCCAAGATGGAGGTTGTAACTGTGATCAAAACTCCACCTCTTTTTTTAATACGTATCTGTGATGGAATGGAATTATGAAGGCCAGACTCAGGGAGAGAAGCATCCTCTTTCGTCTCCTGAAGGGAGGGGAAGAGATAAGAGGATGAAGCTGGCACCTCCCTGAGGAATTCACTCCGTGTTTACTGGCTGACCCTGGGAACTAGTTTCAGTTTGGGAAGATTCTTGTTAGAGGTTGTAGCTAATAAACATTGCTGAACTGAATCTGCATGGTCTCCTGGAGGTCCTTGGGCTAGGCCTGACAGTAACTCACATGTGACACATGTAAAAAAAGGTTTGGGGCTTTGATCACACAGTCACAACTCCCACCTTGACTTTTTAACCCTGTCCCCAGCAGATGCCTCCAAGCATTTTCAGTGAATTTTATTATTTAAAAACAGAGAAATCAACAATATACCCGAAACTCACCTGCCTTATTTAAGTAGTGTTTAACAATGGATGAAATTCCTTGGGGTGTTACAAAGTTCTCTGCTCCTTCCTTCACCATCATTCCTTCTATCGGGGCAGTCAATGGCTTCAGGACTCCATGAGCCAACAAATCTTCATAAAAGCTAAAAAGAGAGCTTATCTGTCAACTAGTTAATCTGTGACTGCTCTTGTACAAATTTTACTGTTTTAACTGGTTGACTTTGAAATGATTTTAACACTTCTTTAGGATAGAAACTCATAGTTTTTAGATCATGGTTTTAGATTTTTTTTTTTAGATTTTTTCCAACAACCTTTAATTATGGCTTCCAAAATTTGCCCCTGAATTAAATTACATATGCCGACTTGGCCAATGTCCTACAAGATGGAGAAATGGAATACAAAAAGATCTTGTTCTCAACTAGAACTCTAGAACAAGAGGCAGAAGGAAATACATGAAGTTGTTTCAGATATCAATGTTATCCGGATGAATATGAAGATAAAGTGATCAAGTGAGTAAAGGGGAAATGATTACACAAATCAGGGCTAACTTTATTAAATGACCATGTTTAATTAAAATTAAGTCAGGTTTTATTTTTGTCCTGGCCCCATCTCCTTTTGAGGCCTTCACAGCAAAGTGATGTACCGTTTTACAAGCCATCTACAGAAGATTACAGTCTTGGAACGACTAAACAAATGCATTAAATCAGCAACTAGGCAGCAAACCATCCATGTAATAAAAGTGAAAATTGGCTTCTTTTTTTATAACAACAAATTTATGAGTGACCCATAATCATTACACCCAATATGGAAATATTCTCCTCCACACAAATAGAACTGGTCTTAACTAGAAGAGTATATTTATGATATTACCTTCAAACTTTACACCCAGTTTTTAAGATCTGATGTTCTTAGTGCTAAAGATGGAAGGAACCCTTGAAAGAGTATGAAGAATATCCACTTAAATCTCAGAAGCCAAAATGCCCAGAAAAGTCTGTAGTGCAGTTGCAGAGGACATACACTGCATGCAAAACATTTGAGACTCTGTTCTTAATATCTCCAGGTAAATATGGGAAAGGTAGCTTTCAAAGTCCTGGTGAATTGTACCAGTCACTCTTGACCACTTTCAACCAGAACAAAGCAATATTATATCCTCTTCTGAAGTATTTGCACAGCCCTAGTATGCAATTATACTTTCATGGTGCATAGATAAGTATCTCCTGGCCCCTGCACCCAGATAGCCTCCATTTAAATCATTTAATGCAGAATTTTCATCTAGATTCTTATTTAGAGTCATCAGCACGCAGGGGCCATTACAGAAAGGAAATTTCACCTCTTCCTTTGTCACAGCACTACAAAGATCCCAATCAAAATGGCTGACATTTGGTTCCAGAAATGCACATTGAAGCATGTTTTCCAGTTTCTAATTAGTATCCTGTTTCAGCTTTCATCTCCAGCAGTGTTTCTCAATCTTGGCAACTTTAAGATACGTCGACTTCAACTCCCAGAATTCCCTAGCCAGCCATGCTGGCTGGGGAATTCTGGGAGTTGAAGTCCACATATCTTAAAATTGCCAAGGTTGAGAAACACTGTTCTACAGAAATAATTTAATTTGCAAGCAACATTATTCCTTCCACTGGAGCTTTATGTCTGGAGGCCCAATGTAGTTACTTTTTCTAAAAGCAAAGCTTCTATGCGTGTGCTCAAGGGTGAGTGGAGGTTATGGTAGAGCCACGATAGAGAAGAATTTGATCCCTATTCCCACTATCTACCGTATTGCTTCTACAAAAAGAAAATAACTCTGGAAGTTCTAGAATAATTTTGACAGTTTTGTTTTAAATTACAGTAATGGATTGTGTTTAGCGCAATGTGTGAATCCAGCCAACTGTGGCTTCTTCAGCAAACTATGGTTTGGCAATTCATCTGGAAGTAATCAACATTAAACAAGCTTGAGAAGCTGTAAGGGCTCCAAACTCCTCAAAAGAGAGCAGTCACCAACACTTGCCTTGGTCACTTGCTGTGGGCCACCACTTTAAATTTTCCATAATGCCTGAAGTAACCAAATGTTATGGGAAGTTTAAAATGGACACTAGACCGTCTCTGGATAAACCAATGAGAATTGGGAGCAAAGAAGACTTACACAAAGATTCCCACATTCCATCTTGCTGACATATTCAGGGATATGGTTCACATATTGTGTGCTTAGCCACAGTTCAATTATGGTTTGTTGAATAAACTATTTCTGGACAGATTCACATAATGGACTAAATCCAAACTAAATGTGCAGTATCTGAACCTACCACACTTATGGATGTTAAAGGTGTTTAAGATTACCAGTTCATCAGAAAAAAAAAAGTTACGTTGATCTACTGTTGTGCTTTTTACAGTGCTGCAGGTTGATCAGAAATTAGCAGATGAGTTGTTTTCACAGCCTGGAGGGAAACGTTGATACCAGCTAATGGGCTGAGTTCAGACCCATACTTAAATGAGATTCACTTAAAATCCCACCAATTTCAAAGGGTCTATTCCATCATTACTGAATCTTCACATGGAAGTGCAACTCAGATTGAAACTACAGGTAGTCCTTGTTTAGAAACTGCAACTGGGACTGGCAACTCGGTTGTTAAGCAAAGTGGTCACTAAGTAAAAAATTATGTGACCGTGCTTACGATTTTACTTCAGCTTTCCTTTGCTTTACAGTGTCCGAAGGATACAGCCCCAAACAGCCAGGTGAGCCAAAACGGTGGGGAAGGTTTCTGGAACTTGACTCACAAAGAAGCCAGGTAAAAGGGCAAATCTTACAGCCCTGTTTCCCCGCTCCCGTGCCCTTTGCAGTGCTTACCCTGGCATTGGGATAATTAGCAAGAAGTGAATTGATGTCTGTATTTGCATTCATTGAAGAAGGGATTACAAGAGAGTAAGCAGGCACACAACAGTGAATACACATGGAAAGGAATGTGCTAGTGCCTGCTGTTTGCCCAAGCCTCCTGCCAGCTGCTTAGGAGGCAAACAAAAACCTTTTGTGTGAAACTGATTAGGGTCTGGTCAGTTTCAGGCAGCAGCTCCACAGCCTGAGGGTTCTAATCAACTAATTAAGGTCACAGAGCTGAGCTTGTTAACTGGCCTTACCACTTTTTAGGAACCTGCTGCACAGTGGAAAAAAGCATTCAGGAAGAGATTGCATATTTAGGCATTCTTGGGGGGAGGTAGGAAAAAAAAAGTCAGACACAGGACAATTCATAATAATTATCTGTAATGGCGAACACTTGACTGAGAGAGAGAGAGACACTGCAATGGTCATAAATGTGGGTTTGGTTGCAAAGTTACTTTCCTATCACTGTCATAACTGAACAGTTGCAGTCCAGAGCAGTCACTAAATGAGGACTACCTGTATAATAGATCGTGCTGCAAATCTAACACAGCTCTTGTTGGAAACAAAATATTAGGCTTGAGAGCCCCCACCCAGCTGAAATTTACAACTTCTGCCCCAAAGCATTTTACTGTGTTTGTACATCACAATGAACATGTGACAAAAACTGAAGCGAACTGCTGAATTGCAAGACCTTTCAGTATGTCCTTACTCATGCAACCTCAACTGAATTCAAGTGCATGCATGCAGTTATTTTTATCATTCCTGCAGTGAAACTTGAAGAAAACATTGCATTAGGAAGATGATTGATAGACTGATTATGTACCATCCACTTTCAAGTTAAGCCCAGCACCTGCTGCCTCTGTAGACAAATCCATGTATTTTTTTTGGCAGCAAGAACTATGAAAGTAGCCTGCCACTCCTGTTGCTTTCTTCTGCTGTTTCCCCCCATTTTTCAATCTGGTCTATGGCCCTGTGGTTTCCTAGTGGTCTCCCATCCACAGTGCAACCCTGCTCAGCTGTGTCAAAATCAGCTAGGGGCCGCCGTCGTTCCACTCAATACAATTTGCACATCATTCCAGTAGCTGATTCCCAAGTATGAACTGCCACCTCTCGCTACAACAGCATCAGCCCCTTCATTACTGACACATCCTCAAAGCCAAAGAGCTCCCGTTATCCTTTGCCCTCCTCTCTCGCTCACCTCTGATGCTCTTTTGCAATGTCGGGCATTCGCGTGATGTATTGGGCACCCAGATCAGCCGTGCATTTCGGGTCGTGAGCGCTACGGCTCGTCGTCATTCTTCCCCCTTGCAAGTCACGTGCGTGGAGACAGAAAGATGTTTAGCGCGCGCGCGCGCTGCCGCGGGTGCCCAATCAGCTTCTCCGGAGAGGCAAAGCCTAGCCCGGGGCGCCTAGTAACAGGGACCCCCCGCACCCCACCGATCCCTCCGGAGCAGCGGGTTGCATGGTCGCTGAGCTCGCTTTGGAGCAGTGCCGTCGGCTGCAAATCAAAGCATGAACTAAGGAGATTTGCTTTTGCAGGGAAGCGTACCTCGGGGGGCTGCCTACAGCTCCCAGGTTAGGGACCACAATATGAACCGACCTAAGACTGCAACGCCTGGGAGTGTATGTCCTTGCTATAAAAACTCATTCGCCTCTCGCAACAGATTAACACTGGAATCCGACCCTAATCTCGGGACCGTCGCCTCGAGATTCCCTTGCGCTACACGGGTAAAGCTCGCTCTTTGCATCCCGCCTCAGAAATGAGTTTCGTGCAAAAAAGGGAATTCGTTCTGCAACTGAGCGCTACCCGTGCACTTGGAAGAATTTCTTAGCCGGGGTAGGATCACGTTTCCTTTGAGAACAATCCTGTTTCCTAAAATAAGCCCCATCGAACACAGCAAAATCCATTCGGAGCGAGATGAATTGCGCCCAGACGCGGATGGGAGGCGTTGTTGCTGTTCATCCCAGGCGCCGCTGGCCGCCAGCCTTCCCAGAGCCCGCAGCTGGCCGCCTGCCCTTTCAAACCGTAGGATCTGCGGCTTCCAGGCGCCCAACTCACCTGCGCCCTGCGCCTTGTCCCAGACCACGACGCCCAGGCGGCCCTGGGGAAACTCCGCGCGCAAAAGCGCAGCGCACAGGCTGCCTGTCAGCCCCGCGCCTACGATCAGAATCCGCGCCATGACCGCGCCGCCAGACGGAGAGGCGGGCCGGCGCACTAGATCCTCCTCCGCCGCCGCCTTTTCCGGGAGTTTATGTAACCGAGAACCCCAGTCCGACCGGTCTACTTTTCTGCGGCGTTGCCGGCAGAGGGGGTCACGTGCGGACGCTTTTCCTTGGCGCCGCCGAACTTGCTCGCAGCGCCGCCACGAGGAGAGCAGCTTTGCCGGCCGCGGTTGCCGGTGCAAGTCGGAAACGCGGGGAGGAGATCGGATTAGCCGTCAGAAGGCTTGGTTTAGCCCGCTCCCGCAGGAAAGGATGAATGCTCCCGCAAAAAAGCCGGAGCCGTCGACTTGGCGTTGAAAACAGACCCCCGGCTTTCCAAACCTTCCGAGCTAAGCAGCCTTGAACGGCCGCGTTCTGTCTGTTAACGTTTTCGTTCTGGAAAATGGAGATGGGCAGGAGGATTGAAATGGCAGAGGGCTTGATCCTCACCTGCACAAGAGCTGGGCGTTCCTCCACTTCCTTCACGGGGTTTTATGCGGGGCGAGACTTCGACGGGTCTGTCCCTTCTGTTGGGAGCCAGAGTGTTCTCCACCCATCCTTGAGTTGGCGGTGACCGATGTGGACGAGAAACCGCCGTCCATTGCCGATCTCTGCTTTGGCTCTGAAGCAGAAACTGGCAGCCCACTTAACGGAGAGAAGACTATTTGCACATTCCTGGAAGTAGCCTCATATTTTTAGTAGTCGGACTGGGGTGTGGGTGTGCATCGTTATGTGAACCATGCCCTTCTGAACTGGGTTTTCTACTTTGGATGCGGCCGCCCGCGAGGGGAAACGGGACGCAAACGAAGCCATCTGCGTGGTGGTATCACGCAAAGGATGCAAATTCTGTGCTGTGCCTCTGACACAACTTACATAATTAGTGACAGTTGCCTGACACTGTCATTGTTGGAAGTGTGACTTAGTGGCACTCCCTCTGCAACGCCTGAAGATCCCTCAATCTTCCCTCTCATGTAAAAAATATGTATTCTGTTCCTTTATCTTTCCTTTGGTGTTGTTTTAATTTTTAAAAAGTGATTTAAAAAACTTGGTGGAAAAGCATATTGGGGAACTTTACAAGTCATCTGAAAGACAGTGTAATTATAGCTAAGCAAGAAAAAGGTACATATGTATTTACTTTTTAAAATGTAATGAATAGAATGCTGCTATTGTAAATACCACTTTAACGCAGTGTGTTTTATGTTTTCAATGTAAGGTGAAACTCTTCGGACAATTTAAAACATTTCATTAATTTTATTAGGATAATGAATTAAGTTTAATTTTAAGGGTTGTTTTTATTACATTTTGTTAATTCTATTACATTGAAATAGATACAAATGCATATTTTTATGGAACCCCGATTTGTAATGATTTTGTTATGCATTTCTTTGAATAAAATAACCAGGACTTTACTAAAAAGAGAGAGAGAAAGAGAACTCACTGGCCATTGTGGTCCCTGGGGTATAGCTAGGGAATTAAGGATTTATGTTGTAGGAGGAGGACCATATTAGTCTTTGGTGGCAAAAAGTTTTGTTTCATGTTTTTTTCTGTGTGGGGGCATTAGCCACCCCATACTTTGAAGCAAATAGCTCATGAAACTCATCTGCTGTGTGATTTACTCATGGAATACTCTGGTCCCCAGTAATCATTTTAAGGGGGTTTAAGAAGAGGTGTATTGTTAGAGCTTCAACTGACAAGTTGGCTAGAAATTATAAGGTTCAAGATATTTGGATGACACCAAGGTGACTTAATTATTATAGCTTATATGGTGCTTCTCCTTATTAAAATACTAATCTTGTATCCACTTGGAGTAAACCCCATGGAGCATGTATAAGAATTCTCTAACCCAAATAAAATCATCTACTTGGTTTTCAAATATGAAAAGTTCTTCAAATCAAACCTTTATGATGGTCATAGACTAGCATATAAAAAGTTCTTAAATGTGTTTGTATGCTAACCCTATTTGCTACTAATAATTTTCTTTTAATTCAATCCTTGCTAAAGTGACAACAGTACTATTGTCTTCACTCAAACAGTGTACAATAGATTGAGGTGGTAGCCCAGGGTTACACAATAAACTTTATATCTGATGCAGATTGTGTCCTATTCCTGATGCAAACTTTCTGTATCAGAAGAAAAAAAGTTGAAAAACTTTTGGGTGGTATGAATGGAGGAATACACGTAATTATGTTTAATAAAAGGGGATATATTATCTTACACTTTTCAATGTCCCAAAATGCTCAGGATTAATACTGATAATTTCACATTGGTTATAATAATGGGAAGGTAAAATAATTCTCTCTTGCTTCATACAAACCAATTCTGTTACACTGAAATAGATACAAATGCATATTTTATGGAACCCCAATTTGTAATGATTTTGTTACGCATTACTCTTTCCGGGTGAAGATACTGTAAAAATAAAACTCATGTATATGACAAATAACCACTAGAGGGAAGCATTGTTCTTCCTAATGGGAATGACAATCATTTTTGTCAATGCTTATTAAAAACAAAACAAAAAACTAAAGTAAACCTTTGGTCCCAAAGGGCTAAAAAGTAGCCTTTATTAGAGCCAACTAAATGACTTGGAAAAGACCCCGATGCTGGGAAAGATGGAAGGCAAAAGGAGAAGAGGACAGCAGAGGATGAGATGGTTAGATGGCATCACTGAAGCAATGAGCATGAAACTGAGCAAACTCAGGGAGGCAGTGAAGGACAGGAAGGCCTGTCGCGACCTGGTTCATGGGGTCACGAGTCGGACACGACTCAATGACTGAACAACAACAACAAAATGACTAAAATATGTGTAAACTTTTGAAATTTTACCCAAAAAGAATTATCAGAGAGTCCCTTCCTTCCTCCCTTCCTCCCTTCCTCCCTTCCTCCCTTCCTCCCTTCCTTCCTTCCTTCCTTCCTTCCTTCCTTCCTTCCTTCCTGATATTTGTCAGCAGTCATAATTATTTGCTGACATGAAAGAGCAAATTTGGTTTGCAAATTTGTTCTGGAGGCATGTCAATTGTACACGTTAGGCTTTATTATGTCCATATAGTGTTTGCTCTGTTTCCTCTTTAATCAAATGCAGCAAATTCTCAAAATGCAGAATGAACATGAATTCTGGTGTTAGCCTGTGAGCAACCAACCAATTATCGAATTGAAGTGTCCCAGCACTGAAGAAGCAGGACACTAAAATACATCTTAGAAAGATGGTCTGGTGTACTGTAACAACAAATTTACTAAGTTTAAACGTGCACGTACCATACTTTTGCAGCACAACGCTGATGAAAGAATAATTGAAACACTGGCTACACTTATGATGTCAATGTTCTCACCTTTCAATAAGTAAGTGTTTGGCATCTTGGTTTTCACCCAGAAAGTATGCCAAGATGAAAAAATGCATCATATACATATATAAAAATAATTATAAATATATTTGATGCATGCTAAGGACCATTATGCACATTTGTTTGAGCGCCTCTTAATATGCACAGATATACTAGTGATTAAAATAATAGTATCTGCTTGGACTCCTTCGGCTGGAGGAGCGTGCGCGACGGCAGCGCTCAGCGTTTTGCGGCGGTTGCCGTGCCTACCGCCCCGGCTGCGTTTGCAAACTTGGCAGTGAGGTGGCAGGATACAAATGGAAAATTATTTGTAACTTCATTCTGATCTTTATCCTACATTTTTGGGTTATGTAGTCCTATCCTACATTTTTGGGTTATGTAGTCCTCACTAGTAACCAAGTAGTGAACCTCTTCTCTGGAAGTGTTTTTTTAGCTAGAGGCTTTGCAGTGATAAGTCTCGGAAGCAAATATGAGAAGAAGTCTTTGTTATATCCTATATTTTGTATGAAACTGGTATTTTGTGAAGTTTTACATTTTAAATGTAACTCTCTGTAACTTTCCTTTCTGCTGGTGCTGAGTGCTCTTATCTCCCTCCCTCCTCAGATAGCAATGCTCTAGACAGCAAGGCCGAAATGTACCCAAAACAAGGTACGACCGGTGAAGACAAGGACTTGTGGTTTAGCTACCAGCAATTGACCAAATTTGGAGTACGGAAGGCATGGGGAGGGCACTGAGGGGGGATTGGGGAGAAACGGCTCTTGTAATGATAAAAAGGCTTGCTGAACTCCTTTTCGGGGTTCAGTTCTTTGCAGGGACCTGCGAGTCCTAACTGAACCTTTGCGCAAATAAAGCTTCTCCCTGAATGACCCAGTGAGAGTCTCGTCATCAATAAATGTTGCGTTGCTCCCACCCGTAACAGCAGCTCCTTTGAATTCGGTGACGGCGTTTTTGGGGGATTGTCTCGGCTGCTGCTGCTGTGACTGCTGCTGGAGTTGCTATGCTTGCAGCTGTGAGGCAATAATAATAAACACCGCAGCGAAGCCTTGATTATTTTGCCTTTGTGTCCTGCGTTTTGATTCCACACGGCATTTGCCGCATTTGCGACCTCGGCGGCTTTTTTGAATTTGGGAGCAGCGTTCTCGGACTGGCTTGGCTGGAGGAGTCTGCCGCTGCTACCGGAGGGACTTCTTCACGCTGCTTTGGAGAACTGCCCAAGATGTTTCTCTGGGGAGCGGACTGAGGAGCTGCCCCAGCTGTGTCTTGCAGCTCTGGGGTGCTGTAGCCTTTTACCATCTGGCTATCATTGGCTCGTCATCTGGACGCTGCGGCTCTGGAGGTGTGGGCGGGGCTAGGCGGGGGGGGTTGCAGTGGAGTGGCAGTCAGCTGTAGATCCCCCTCCCCTGCGGAGGCCTTTCTGCTTCCCTCTGGTAGCCTCGAGAAGGAGGAGGAAAGAAGGAAAACGCCACTGGTCCCATTTAATGGTGAAGTGCCTGGGAGTTGGGCTGTGGGCTTCCCATTGGATATTGAACGTTATCCTCCCTTTTTGACTTTCTCTGGGTGAGAGCCAGATGTGGGCTTGCTGGGAGGGTGAATGGTGGGAGCCTCTGCCAGCTGGTGGGAGCAGCGGCGTAGGAGCTCCTGGATGCTGAGTGGGGGGCGTGGGAGTGGGAGTGGGTTTGAATGTGTTGATCCTCTCTGGGTGAGAGTCGGAGGAGGACTTTGATGAAGGGTGAATGGGTAGGGTGACCACTATGTGTGTGACTCTGTGGGAAGGAAGTGGGGGAGGTGGTTGCTGGGCTCTGATGGCTCTGAGCGCGAGTAAGCTAAAGAGCCTCGGGGTGCCCAGCTCCCCTCCCAGGTATGGCTGGTAAGGACAGCGGATGCTCCCCAGTTTTGGGAATTGAGGGGCGTTGATGTGGGGATGGGGCTGCTGTTGGGGGATGGGGGCAGGCCAAAATATTATGGTGGTGACGGGCAGGGGGAGATATGGCAGGAGACGGGAACAGGCCATTTCCGGGGACTGCAGGACTGTTGCTTGTTGCCAGTTTCGTGTTCCAGCTCCTCAGTCTCAGCCCCGGTGCCCTGTCAGCTGACCTTCAGAGGCTCTGGTCTCTGGCTGCTGCTTCTAAATGCCAGCTCAGTCTGTAATAAGGCATCCCTCATCAGTGATTTAATCACGGATGAGAGGGCTGGCCTGGCATGCATCACTGAGGCCTGGCTGGATTTGGAGGGGGGGGTAGCTCTCGCAGAGTTATGCCCAGCAGGGTTTCGAGTGTGGCATCAGCCAAGAGTCCGGGGCAGGGGTGGAGGTGTGGCAGTTGTCATCCGGGAATCTCTTATAGCTTTCAGGGGCGCTGCACCACAGGTCACCAGATGTGAGACCCTGTTCATCAAGCTGGGCTCTAGGGTTCAGTTGGGATTGCTGCTATTGTACCAGCCTCCCTGCTGCACAGCAACTTCCCTGCCTGAGCTCCTTGATGCCATTTCTGGGTTGGCAGTGGAGTTCCCCAGGCTTATGGTCTTGGGGGACTTCAATTTGCCTTCTCCAGGGCTGGGGTCTGAGGGGGCTCAGGAGTTCATGGCCACCACGACAGCCATGGGCCTATCCCAAATCATCCAGAGCCTGACATGGAACAGTGGTCACACACTGGATCTGGTGTTCCTGTTGGAGCAGTGGCTACGTGATCTGAAACTGGGGGAGCTTTTGGTGTCCCCCTTGTCATGGTCAGATCACACCCTGATCACAATGGGATTCCCTAGCACCACTATCTACTGCAGGGAGGCTGGAGCCAGTCTGGTGTAGTGGTTAAAGTGCTGGCCTAGAAAACAGGAGACTGTGAGTTCAAGGCCTCCCTTCGAGGGCTCCCTCCACCATTATGTAACATATTTCAACCACCTCCCAAAACATGAAACGCCCCAACATGTATCTATTAATGCAGAAGGGCAGGAGAAAGAAACCTAGAGTTTAACTCTAGAGCAGTGTTTCTCAACTTCAGCAACTTTAAGCTGTGTGGACTTCAACTCCCAGAAGCCACCCATGCTGAGGTTGGGAAACAATGCTCAAGAGCATGGGTACAGTACATAGTCATTGATTGCAATGACTATAAACTGTTGAGTTTGCGACTCCATTCTTCTCTGCAATTAGGATCCTAATTTTAATGAGTCGTGAATATGACATAGAATATGACACAGGCACAATGACAAAATGGACATAACCAATCAGTGTTTGCCATTTAATAAAAGATGGGAGATTGTTCATGTCACCCCTTCTACCAACTTAGCTTGGTCTGGTTTTGGGTTGTTGTTTTTTCCTATGCAGATGGGCACAGGTGTGACCAAAGCACTGCATTATAGTCTTCTATTTTTTTTTTTTAATATTTTTAAAAAATAAATTTGGAGGACTCTTGAGCAGCAGGTGGAAACCATGAGCAAGAGAGCTTTCACAGAACTTTGGCTGGTGTGCCAGTTACAATCCTATTTAGACCAGGGTGGCAGTGGTAACTCATGCCCTGATCCACTCTTGGTTGGACTAGTGTGACACACTCTGCTCTTAGGCTGTCATTGGAGATCAAGCTACAGCTGGTACAAGGTACACAACTAGATTGCTGGTAGAAGAACTCCACCAGGCTAGAATGACATCAATGTTGAAGTCATTGCATCAGTTAGCAGTAGAACTCTTGACCTGGGACAAACCTGTGGTTGTCACAGAGACAATGAATTCCTGAGCCACCTCCAAACCCAAGAAGGTGAGGTCAAAACTGCTCAGAAATAATAGTCTGGGTGAATCCATCATCACTTCCAGAATGAGATCAAGCAGCTTGGCAAGGGATGTTGCCATGCAGCTGGGATGGTGGTAGAATGAAGCATCACAACTTGTCCCTTTAGTCCAACCTCACAAATGTAGACATAAGCCCAGGCACCTGTGGGGCAGGTCTCCCCATAACAAGGTGTTGCCGTTAATCTGTGCGTCAATGCTTCATTTAGAATTAGCAGGACAGAATGAGAAAACTAAGGGAGATGCCAGAGTGGTAATACATTTTGAAAAAGGTTCATTAAGTAATTACCCCTGAACATACTTACAGCATTAGAAGGCTACAACCCCAAACAGTCAGGTGACCCGAAATGGCAGGGAAGGTTTCCGTAACACAGCTCACCAAGGGGTTTCTTTCATTGGGCAAGTTTTATAGCTCTGAAACCTCTCTTTCCCCCTCCACCCCCAGAGTTGCTCAGCTTAGGCATCAGCAAGAGAAGGTTAGTTATTAATGAGGATTAAGTGACTAGCAGGCACTGGGCACCTCCTAGGTCAAGAGAGAAATAATTATCTGATTGGGGTTAGAACTGGAAGTTTGTTATCTCGCAGCTTGCAAGAGTAAATAGGAAGAGCTAACTTGTCTCAGCAGCCTCTCTTCCAGGTGTTAATTGAAAGATGGAAGTCAGTCACCGGACACAGGGCATCCCGCCACCAAGGATCCCACGGTTAAGACGAATACATTGCCCAAAACGTGGCTAGACAGATGTTAGTGTAGGCTATTATTTCCTCTTTATCCAGCCAGGCCTTGGTAACACATACCCGATTTCCCTTCTATTGATTGACCTGGTGCTCAATAGCATCAGGCTGAGTCCAAGATGCCCAGCAGTCTAAATGTCTGGCTGATAAGCTGAGTCTGGCCATCAGTACAAAGTTTCCAATTTCTAATTAATCTCTCTTCCCTTGAAGCAGCCACCCTCATCTCTTGACATACTTCCACCTGTCCTTCCCTCCAGCTCTATCCCCCCCTTAGCTATCAGTCTGTTTTTGTGGAATGTATTGACCATTCTAAGCAATTAAAGTCATTTAAGGCCGTTTATAATGAAGAGGAAGGAAAGGTTTTGTCTGCTGTTGGCTGTGGTTTCACCCTCTCTATATGTATAACTTGAGGGCACAGAAAGCTAGTTTTGTTATAGCCAAGAATCAGGATTAATGTGGGTAGGAAACAGCCACTGCTGAACTTGCCCTTAGCAACGTGTGCTACAATTCCATTAAAAATTAAACAATGCATCCCCACTGCACTGGTTTGCGCATTTCAAGCTAACATTGCTGTAAGACTCAGAAGGACTTGAGATTGTGGAAGAAGTTAAGCAATTTGAATATAAATAAAAAGGTTAGCTTGGAGCTCCTGTGCATAGTAAGCATTTAAACTGTATCAGCAAATATTTCGCAAGCAAGTAGGCTTCAGGAAAGAATTAGTTACTATCTGGCATTTGTGGTTGGAAAGATTGTAGGAGCAAGATGCAAGAGGGCGTGTGCTCCACTGTACAGCTAGTGAAAAGTTGCTGTTCCACAAAGCAAGTCAGACCCACTTATCTTTGACTTTGGGTTTTCTCTGTAACCAATCATATTCTTAGACATCTGTAGTTTCTTGTTGAGTAATTATAAGTACAGCTTATTGTCTTTGTTCCAAGGTCCTGCCTTTGGAATGTTGCTGAATATGTCCATGTGCTTAATCTGGCTTTGCAAACTCATCATAAATTTTGGGAGACTGAGGTACGCTAGTATCCTGCTTGAGTAGACAAACTGAATCTCACCTTGTCCCTGTAGGGCCAAATGGGAAGGGAAAGAAAATGTAAATGGAAAAATGGGATATAAAACAATAGAAATGTTCCCTCTTAAAGTTTTTCCCTCAACAGTGTCAAAAACCTTGGGGTCAAAATAGCAAAGAATATTTGTATCTTTTCTTCCTGCTCTTCCCTTTTCCCCATTCTTCTAGAAAACTTCTAGAAAGATTTCTGTATGCAGGTGCACTAGGAATCTAGAAAATATAATTTTAAATAGCTCTCTCTGCCAAGCTTAATATATGTAGGATGACATTGGTGGTTATTCTTTTTTTAATTTTTAAATTATTTTCTATTATATAGAGAATTACTCTCCCCCACCTTTTTAAAGGAAGTTTAATGAAGTTTCTCTTGTCCCCCCCCCCCCCAGCTTTTGTTGTGTTTTCTACAATACTGCAAATGGTTGAAGAAAATTAAGATTTTTTTTTTGCCACTACACTTGAGTATTCTTAAGAAACTAGTTATACATACAATAATACTAATAAGGGAATAGAAATGGCAAGCTGCAAAAATAGCCACACATGTTTACTTCCACATACTAGGAAGAAAAATGCAAGTAAAGGGATTTAAAAGGAGACACAACCTTATTTCAGTTACAGGACCTGTAACAGTCTTCAGAGGAGGAGGATTTTGAAGTAATGTATGACTTATTCAGTGCTGTTTGCTAATTTTCTCTTTGCACAGAAGGTGTTATAGAACTTTTTAAGGCCCTAGTATGCATTTTCAGAGCATGCCCCAGTGACAACTGTCTTCTTCCATGTTTTTGTCATAACATGATGGAAAACCTGAAACTGTGACAGAAGCTACATATCCTGAGAATGTTCAGTTTGGTCCTTTTTAGTGACTAAGATTCCTGCCTGGATCCACTGGAATTTTATTTGGGACATTTGTGCTGATCAGTAGTTGCATGCTGAAGTCCTTAGCCGAATGGAAAATACCACTAACGCATTTGGGGTTGTGGGGAGGTCCCTTGATTTCCATCTCTGCAGGATTTGAATGATTCGTCCTCCTTCCATTCTTTTAAGTGCTACTTTAAGCCCTGGGCTTTATCATTTCTCTTTGCCATTTAAATTTGGGATTAGAAAGAATGATCAAATATTGAATTAATTTAAAAAGCAGAGAATTGTAAATATTTTAAAATGTAGAAATTTAAATTCCCTCAGACAGAGGGAAAAATCAGCTGGGGAACCAGATTTGGGGCAGCAAAAAGAAAATAAATGGAAGCAAAAGAAGGAAAATCTTTCTCTCTCTCTCTCTCTCTCTCACACACACACACACACACACACAGAGAGAGACAGGTGTGCATATCTATACTTAAAGAGAAAGGGGAAAGGCAGTCTCAGTAATTTGTGACGGTTTACCTTCCCAGGGAACTTTACAGAGACAACTGGGGGCCAGTTGTCTATGTAAAGACATTCAAATATCTGAATGAATTCGTTTTTAACTGTTCTGAGTTATATAATTCAAAAAATCATTTGGACAAAAGGAATGCATGCCTATGTAAATATAGATTTTTCATCTCCCTTTAAGGTCTTCAAATACTGCCTGTCTTACCTGGGAACAAAGTTCCAGCAGAAGAGCAAAAAGGCTGGCTTGGTTCTTTTTTTAAAAAGAACTTTATTAAATTTCAACAAAGAGTAAAGTATAAAGAAACAGAAATATTAGGTTGAAATACAAGATCAGAAAAAGAATGAAATTTAAAGTACAAGAAAGAAAAAGTAAAAAGGAAGAATAAGGATAACTTTTGACTTTCTTTGGTACAGGAACAAATATATAATATATTCATCTCTTACTCTAATGTTTAAACTAATACAACATGTTTCTATAACCATAAAAAATATCAGTCATCAAACTCCAAAATTAAAGTTTCATTTCTTTCAGTTTCAAGCAAAAAGTCCAAAAGTGGTTTCCGAGGAGAACCAAAGCCAAAGTCTTATCTTTAATCAAAATACTCAATTTTGCCATCTGCACCAATTCCATTAATTTTACTATGGATTCTTCAGTTATAGATATATGTAAGTCCTTCCATTTCTGCACATATAAAAGTCTCGCTGCTGTTACCATGTAAAGAAACAAAGCCCTTGTTTTTTTTTTTTCCATCTGTTTATTCACCATACCTAAAAGAAGGCCTCTGGTTTCAATTGTGGACCCATTTTTAAAATTCTCTGAATTAAAGTACATATCATATCCCAATATTACTTAGCCTTCTTACAAGTCCACCAGAGAAGATTAAAAAGTACCTTCACATTGATTGCATTTCCAACATACATTTGACATTCCTTTATACATCTTAGATAATTTATCCAGTGTTAAATACCAACAATACATCATTGTATAAAAACTCTCTTTCGAATTGTAATTAAGTGTAAACTTCAAAGCCTTTACTCCACATATTCTCCCACTGATCCAACATTATATTGTATCCAAAATTTTTGCCCACTTAAGCATACAGTCTTCCATATTCATTTTCAACAAAAGTTTATACATCTTGGCAATAAAGTGTTCATCATTAGTACACAAAGCCAACTCAAAGTCAGTTTTCTCATAAGTAAAATCATAACTCTTCTTGTCCAATTTGAATCTTTCTAACAACTGAGCATAAATAAACCATTTGCAGGTACGGCCTTCCAATTGTAGTTCTTCCCTCGTCTTCAGTTTAGGTTCTCCTTCAGAAAAGGTCAATAAAATTCGCATATGTCAACCATGTTTGTTTGACTGTCATTTCTCTTCCACAGAAAGCTTCTTGAAGTGACAACCATAAACGAATTTTAGGAGACAATTTTGCTTTGTGTCTATTCCAAACTCTCAGTATAGCACGTCTAATAAAATGATTCTTAAAATCAATATTAATCTTCACTTTATCATACCATAAATAACCATGCCAGCCAAATCTTAAATCATGTCCTTCTAATTCCAATAACCTCCTATTTTTCAGAGCCACCCACTCTTTCATCCCTTCCAAACAACAAGCATCAAAATACAGTTTGAAATCAGGAAGACCTAACCCGCTTCTTTCTTTAGCATCTTGTAAGAATTTATATTTTATTCTTTGTTTTTTACCTTGCAAACAAGCATACAAACTTAGAAATATCTTTTTGCCATTGTTTAAATGGTACATCATTTGCCAATATCAGTATTGTCTGAAATAGAAATAACATTCTAGGTAAAACATTAATGACAGTAATGACAGTTCTAATTTGTCCCATCACAATAAAACTTTCTTGATATCATTCCAGACTTTAACATACTTATTCTGAAATAGCACACAGTTCATGTTAATCAATGTAACCGCCCAATCTTGAACCATTTCTGAGTTTTAAAACTGTTTTTTCTCATCAGAGTTTTTTGATCTTGTATAGTCATGTTTTTAACCAACATCTTCATTTTATGTTTATTTATTTTAAATCCACCTAATGCACTAAAGCCTTTTAATTTCTTCATTAAATATTCTATACCAGTTTGCGGCTCCTGCAAAGTCAGTACTAAATCATCAGTGACAGCCCTCAGTTTATCAACCTTTTTCAATTTTCGAACCTTTTATGCTATCATCTTGTCTAATGTCTCTATTCAACACTTCCAAAACTAAAATAAAAAGTGGAGGAGATAAAGGACATCCTTATCTTGTCCCCTTCTGTATCTCACAAGGTTTAGTTAAACTGTCATTAGCAATAATACTTGCCTTCTGGGAAGTATATATCGATTTAATCCCTTGAAGAAAATTATCTCCAAAGTCCATATTTTCCAAAACTTTGAGCATAAATGATCTGAGCAAAGTGATCTGAGGGGAGATGTACAGCTTTCCCCGGTGTCATGGTCAGATCACGTCCTGGTGACCCTGAGTTTCTCCTATGCCATCCCCCTCCGCAGGGAGGCTGGACCCATGCGATTGGTCCGCCCCTGGCACCTGATGGACCCGTCAGGGTTTCAGAGGGAGCTGGGGGATATTCCCGTGGACCTGCTGCACGGTCCAGCGGAGGCCCTGGCTGCTGCCTGGAATAGAGAGGTGGCCGGGGCCTTGGATAGGATTGTGCCTTTGCGGCCTCTCTTGCCACGTCGGCCCCGACACTCCCCGTGGTTTACGGAGGAGCTGAGGGAGCTGAAGAGGGTTAAGAGACGCCTAGAGCACCGCTGGAGGAAGACAAGGACGGAATCCGACCGAACACGTGTTAGAGCCGCTATTAAGGCCTACATTGTGGCGATAAGGGGGCGAAGCGGCAATACTTCTCTGCCCTTATTGCGTCTGCAGAGTGCCGCCCGGCGGCCCTGTTTGGGATCACCAAGTCCCTCCTTGGTAAGGGGGATCTGGGGGTTCACTTGCAGGGCCGCACGGAGGAATTTGCAGAGCACCTGCAGGATAAAATCGCTCGGATTCATTCCAAGTTGGACTCCGAGCATGGTACAGGGTCTGGGGAGATACCGGGGGATCGTTCTTGCCTGGTTATCTGGGAACGGTTTGATCCTGTGGTTCCTGAGGAAGTGGACAGGATCCTCCGGACTGTGAGGGCCACCACTTGTCATCTGGACCCATGCCCCTCCTGGCTTGTGAAAGCAGCTCGGGAGGTGACATGTGGTTGGATCCAGGCGATGGTTAATGCATCCTTGCAGGAGGGAGTGTTTCCGGCGCCCTTTAAAGAGGCGTTGGTGCACCCCCTCCTCAAAAAGCCCTCCCTGGATCCTACTGTACTGGACAACTTTCGCCCAGTCTCCCACCTCCCCTTTTTGGGGAAGGTGGTGGAGAAAGTGGTGGCTTCGCAGCTCCAAAGGGTCCTGGAGGAAACGGATTATCTGGACCCCTATCAGTCAGGTTTCAGGCCCGGCTATGGAACGGAAACGGCATTGGTCGCACTTATGGATGATCTCTGGCGGGAGTGGGATGGTGGAAGTGCGACCATCCTTGCTCTCCTTGATCTCTCGGCGGCGTTCGATACCGTCGACCACGGTATCCTATTGGGAAGGCTCAGGGATATGGGGGTGGGCGGCATGGTTTTGTGCTGGTTCACCTCCTTTCTTTAGGGCCAATCCCAATCGGTGGTGATAGGGAGCGAGAGGTCCCATCCTCGGCCCCTCCATTGTGGGGTGTCACAGGGTTCGGTTCTCTCTCCACTCCTTTTCAACATCTATATGAAACCGCTGGGCGAGATCATCCGCCATCATGGGATGAGGTATCATCAGTATGCTGATGATACTCAATTATATATCTCCATCCCTGGTGAGGTAAGTGATGCCGTGACCGCCCTCTCTCGGTGCCTGGAGGCTGTGAGGGTCTGGATGGGGAACAACAGGCTCCGGCTGAACCCTGGCAAGACGGAGTGGCTGTGGGTTAATGGCTCCTCTGTATCCAGGACGTTGTCATCGTTGGTTCTGGATGGGGTGGCACTGCCCCAGACAGACCCAGTGCGTAATTTGGGGGTCCTCCTGGACTCACGGCTCCTGCTCGAAGAGCAGGTGGCAGCCATGGCCAGGAGGGCTTTTGCACAGCTTCGGGTTGTGCACCAGTTACGCCCTTTCCTGGATCAGGATGCCCTACCGACAGTCACTCATGCCCTTGTTATCTCCCAGATAGACTACTGCGATGCGCTCTACATTGGGCTACCCTTGAAGAGTATCCGGAAGCTTCAGCTGGTCCAGAATGCAGCCGCGCGGGCAATTTTTGGGGCCTGAAGAAGAACCCATATAACACCTTTGCTCCGCGAGCTGCATTGGGTACCGGTTTGCTTCCGGGTCCAATTCAAGGTGTTGGTTATCACCTTTAAAGCCCTACATGGCATGGGGCCAGGTTACCTGAAGGACCGCCTCGCCCCCATGACTTCAACCCGTCCCACCCGATCTCATAGAGAGGGCATGCTCCGGATCCCCGCAGTAAAAGAACTTCGACTAGCGGGGTCCAGAAGGCGGGCCTTCTCTGCTGTAGCCCCCGCCCTTTGGAACATCTTGCCCCTGGGGGTGAGACAGGCCCCCTCACTCCAGGCCTTTCGGAGGGAGTTGAAGACCTGGCTCTGCCATCTGGCCTGGGGCGGGGAGGGAGGATATCAGAAATGGGGTTGGCTGGCCCCTTAGCGGCCTGGTGGGGCCCTATTGCCCTCTTGGAGTTTTTAGCTTTTTATCTCTGTAAATTTCTAGTTTTATAATGTGTATAATTTTTAAAACTTTTTTAATTTAATTGTGATTTTAGTGATTGTAAGCCGCCCAGAGTCCCCCATTGTAGGGGAGATGGGCGGGGACAAGTCGAATAAATAAATGGCCAGTTCAAGTTATCAAAAGTTTTCTCTGCATCCAGAAAGATCAATGCTGCTTGCTTCTCATTATGTTGTTGTAAATATTCTATTATATCCAATACAGTTCTCACTGTCTGTCAGTTGTATTTTGGGTAAAAAACCACATTGATCATCATGGATAAAGTCCTGTAAGATCTTCTTCAAATTTTATGGACTTCCGGTGGGTAATGGTGGATTGAGCAGCGCCCTTTGTAAACAGGTACTGTTATCGCAGCGGATTGGAGTTCAGGCAGAAACACTTGAGCCCCAAGAATTCTCTGGATCCACGGAGAAACTGAGAAATTAACCCATAGGACCTCCGGACAGCTGTTCCTGGCAAGAAGATTGTGAAACAAAGGCTTTTATGATCAATCGGTGAGTGATCAGGTGGGAGGCGGGGTTTTTATCAAGTTCTAAGCTGCGCCAAAGTGGAAAGGAAAAAAATACGGACACTAAAACCAACCTGCCCATTTCTTCACTATTTCTTAGTTACTATTTTTTAGTTAAAGAGAGGCTTTCTTTGGCTGCAGAGGACTGTTTCCTTTTGGTGGTTAGAGGTATTTCCTGGGATTATTAATTTTGAACCTGATCTGGGTAGTGAGATTTACTTATCTGGCAAAAAAGACAAAGGCTTGGATTATTGGTGATTTTTAAAGAAACAAGGAAATCTTTTTTAAGGGTATTTTATTTTTTTGATGAACCTGTGTTTGTGGCAGTGGACTTTGGACTATGGATTTTCATGGGAAAGTTGCTTCTTGTTTATCTGTTCTGCGCTGATTGGTACAGATTCGTAAATGAGTTAATTGGAGAAGTTTCCTGTTTTCATTACAGAGTTCCCCCTCGTGGAGATGGGAGCTACAGCCAAAAAATTTGAAGGACTATTTGCATAAATACTTAACATGGAATATCAGTGGAGCAAATGCCCCACAGAAGAGGAAAAAGTTTTTTCATTATTTGAGAAAATCAGATCAGGATGTGATAAGTTTACAAGAAACAGCTTTTAGAAAAAAAGATGAAAAATACTTAAGAAGAAATCTGCAACATTTAGGTGGAGATTACATGAAACATTACTGCAAAGAGAATTGGTGTTGAATGATTGTAAAAAGAAGTTAAATAAATATTTTTATAACAATTTGGATAAAGGTACTGACTTAAAAACTGTTTGAGATGCCAGTAAAGCATTGATGAGAGGTTATTTCATCCAATACAATTGTGATTTTAAAAGAAAATCATGAAAAAATTCAAACTATTTTAGAGGAAATTAAAAAAAAAAAAAGATGATTTACAGAATGCACCAGCAGACCCTACTATTTTACACCAAATTAAACTTTTGCGACAACAACTATCTGTGTTAACTGTAAGAGAAATATAGACAAAATTAAAATATGAAAAACAGAAACATTTTGAGTTTGCAAACAAAGCAGGGAAATGGCTGGCATATAAACTGAGAAAGGAGAAAGAAAAGAAAATTATAATGAAGATTCAGGAAGGTGGTGCCATATTTACAGATAATGTGAGTATCCAGAAATCTTTTTATAATTTCTTTTCAATTTTGTATAAAAGACAAGATGTTTCTCTGGAACAGATCAATGATTATTGAAAAAAAAGAATTTACCAAAACTCTCACAGTCTCAGAAACAAATTATGAACAGTCCTGTGACTGCTTTTGAAATACCGGAAGCTATAAGAAAGTCTAAAATAGGTAAAGCTCCTGGACCACACGGATTACCAAATTCTTACAATAAATGTTTTGATGATCAACTTTTATTTCCACTTAAACGTGTGATGAACTCTGTTTTTGGGGGATCTGCTGTGCCAGAGACTTGGAAAGAGGCTAATATTGCATTATTACCAAGGGAAGGACAAGACCTAACTACCGAAGAATTATAGACTGGTTTCATTGTTGAAAAATGAGTATAAAGGCTGGTTTGATTGTTCATACGTCACATAACATTCCTCTATGAACCTCACAGCTAAGAATCAGCAGTCCAAATCTCATGCTCAAATGCAGTAACCAAAAAGCATTGTATGGTAGTTATAATGTTACATATTGCAATTAATTAATATTTTCATTTCTTTCATTTCCAAACTTCATGAGGTTCCAAATCGTCTATACTCTTGATGCATTGTTTGACTATGGAAGGCAGTGTTTGGGTAGAAAACCTTCCACATCAGAGCCTGGGCTTCATCCTAGCAGATGCTGGATATGATGTGTGGATTGGAAATTTTAGAGGAACTTCCTGGTCTAGGAGACACCAGCACCTTTCAATAGACCAAGAAGAATTTTGGGATTTCAGGTATGTTTAGTTGGCATGTAAATGACTGGAATTCATTATGCGAGATGGCAGTTTAATTTTATTCTTTTGCAACTCAAAGCATGCATGCTCCAGCTTGATCTTGATCACTATTTAACATGCTGATAGTTGATTTGAAAGATGTTACATTTATAATTATCTTTTTAGGCAATTCTGGTTGTATGCAAATATTGCAATGTTTTGCCAGATCTCCAGGCATTCCCTGAACTTTCCTGATAGTTTGCCCATCCACCCAAGGAGCAAATTCACCCGAATTTGCATCTTTAATAAGTATTTTGCCATTTGGTTTTAGATAACGTGGAACAGTGGAATGAGATTATGAAGCTGTATGCTGTACATAATTAAGTCCAAGAGATCTTGTGCAAACAGTGGGACTAACCATTATATTGATTTGTTAATTCACTAGATTTGTACTTTGCCTTTCCACTCTGAAAACCTGTTTCTGCACTGTACCACTTAAAAATGCTGAGGAAATTTTGTTAGGCAAAATTTCGTTTTTGAACATGACTTTCTCTATGATTTTTATTTATTCATTTATTTTATTCATAAACCACTGAATCAATAATGACTCACTGTGGTTTTCAGCAAGCCAACAGAAGCATACAATTGTTTAAAATGTCCATGGTGAGCATCATTAGAGTCAAAATTGTAAGCAACATATAATAATAACAGCTATAATAATAGTAATAGAAAATAATAAATAATTCAACCAAAATAACACAGTCAAAATATAAGGGAAAAAAGAACACTATAGTGCAATTTAAATGCTTAAAAGGTAACAATTAACTAACCACCAAATACTCTATGGAAAAGTTCCCTCTTAGCATCCAGTAAGTTATTCTAATTCTGTAAGGTTGGGAGAAACTCCCAGCCTCCATTCCCCTAACCTCGCCCATTAATCTTGGAGATAGTCCAAGGAATCAATTGATTAACATTACAGGAAAAGATCCCTCAGGATCTACAGCTATTTATTTATTTATTTATTTATTTATTTACTTACTTACTTATTTAATTAGATTTCTCTCCCGCCCATCTCCCCTACAATAGGGGACTCTGGGCGGGTTACAGAGAGAATAAAACTATAAATATACATAAAATACACCCCATATATACAATTAAAACAATACTAAAAACAAAAAATCCAAGCAGATGGAAAATCAGGGTGGGGACAGCCGGCCACTATGGGGCTGCCATCTCCCTGCTTGAGCTGTTCCCTCCCCACCCCAGGCCAAGTGGCAGAACCAGATCTTCAAGGTCCTTCGGAAGGCCAGGAGTGAGGGGGCCAATCGCACCTCCGAGGGCAGAATGTTCCAAAGAGCGGGGGCTACCGCAGAGAAGGCCCGCCTTCTGGACCCCGCTAGATGGAGTTCTTTTACTGAGGGGGTCCGAAGCATGCCCTCTCTGTGTGACCGGGTGGGACAGGTTGAAGTCATAGGGGAGAGGCGGTCCCTTAGGTAACCTGGTCCCATGCCATATAGGGCTTTAAAGGTGATAACCAACACCTTGAATTGGACCCAAAGCAAACTGGTACCCAATGCAGCTCGCGGAGCAATGGTGTTACATGGGCCCTTCTCGGGGCTCCAAAAATAGCCCACGTGGCCGCATTCTGGACCAGCTGTAGCTTCCGGATACTCTTCAAGGGTAGCCCCATGTAGAACGCATTGCAATAGTCTATCTGGGAGATAATAAGGGTGTGAGTGACTGTTCGAAGGGCTTCCCGATCCAGGAAAGGGTGTAACTGATGCACAACCCGAAGTTCTGCAAAGGCCCTCCTTGCCACGGCTGCCACCTGCTCTTCATTAGGAGCCGTGAGTCTAGGAGGACCCCCAGATTACACACTGGGTCTGTGTGGGGTAGTGCCACCCCATCGAGCACCAAAGATGACAAAGTCCTGGATACAGAGGAGCCATTAACCCACAGCCACTCTTTCTTACCAGGGTTCAGCCGAAGCCTGTTGCTCCCCATCCAGACCCTTACAGCCTACAGGCACCGAGAAAGGGTGGCCACGGCTTCACTTACTTCACCCGGGTTGGAGATGTATAATTGCGTATCATCAGCATACTGATGATACCTCATCCCATGGTGACGGATGATCTCACCCAGCGGCTTCATGTATATGTTGAAAAGGAGTGGGGAGAGACCCCGAACCCTGCAGCACCCCACACAGGAGGGGCCGAGGATGGGACCTCTCGCTCCCTATCAACACCGATTGGGATTGGCCCTAAAGAAAGGAGGCGAACCAGCACAATACTGTGCCACCCACCCCCAATTCCCTGAGCCGTCCCAACAGGATACTGTGGTCGATAGTATCGAAAGCCGCTGAGAGATCAAGGAGAGCAAGGATGGTCGCACTTCCACCATCCCGCTCCCGCCAGAGATCATCCATAAGTGCGACCAATGCCGTTTCTGTTCCATAACCGGGCCTGAAACCTGACTGGAAAGGGTCCAGATTAATTATAGCCTTTGCTTCCATCTTGTCTAACAGTCAGCAACGTATTACAGTATATGTCTAAGTTCAGCTGCTGCTCTTCAGCTGAGTTTCAAGTTCTCAAACAATTCTGTTGAATTTGTGGAACATACTTTACTTCTAAATCAAGTAACATGTCATCAAATTATTACCTTGCTGGATTTGTTCTGCTTGCTCAGACATTCTGCTCAGAAAGAGAGGCAACATAGAAGACCTTTCACTTTCAGACAATGGAAGAATAAAATAAATTCCTTTTACTTTTCTTCTTTTTTGAGACTGACAGATCTCTAAATGTTTGGAACTAAACACCGCCTGCTATTCAAACTCTATGCTTAAAATATTTTTTTCAAAAAATAATTCCAAACAATGTGGTAAGCGACATGGAGATTCACATTATCCCCAGTTAGTGTATGTGCTGATCTCATCCCGTTTTGTTAGAATCCCACATTATGTGTACATTTTATGTGTTTATATATTTTATGTTCTAATGTTTATTGTGAATCACCCAGAGTTCCCCCATTGGGGGGAGATGGGCGGTTGAAAAAATTTAATAAATAAATAAATAAGTAAATAAATAAATTTCAACTTCAGTTCAAGTGAATATAAGTAAAAGTCCACCCCAAGGATTTGGCTGCTCAGTTCAGAAAACAATCCTTTTGAATTATTTTCTGTGGCCAGATTTAAGAGACAGCTTTGACCCAGGTTCCCTTGCTGGAAGCAACCGTCTGATCTCCGGCTCTTGCATGACGTTCTTGACGTTCGTGTGGATTCTGCTCTTGAAACTCTGACTCTTGGACTGGCTGACTAACCTGATGTGGCTCTCTGAACCTGGACTGGATTTTGGACCTCTCTCATGTTTAAAGTGAAACCATTAAGACAAGCCTTCTTCCTCAGTGACTTTTGTGTTGATTTGTGATCTTATCTTCTCTGCTGTTATCTGCTTAACTTTGAAGTAAATTGCTAATCTCCACAGCAACTGTGTTTGAGTGTGTAATTGAAATCTGAAGCAGGACAGATAGCAATCAATAATTGTAGCAAATGAATGAGTCCTTCAGGATGAAGGCTGGAGTTCCCAAACCCCAAACCAGGTAGAAAAAGAGCAGTTTTACATTAAAGCTGGAAAATATGCACATGGAGTGCATTTGTGTTAGGCTGGGAATAAGAGGGAGACATCATGAATTTCTGCTCTCAGGAAGCATTGAGTGGCTCACTCTGGCAACTGGCAAAGCAGAAAGTGCAGATCTGCCCACTGTAGGCTGGTATAATAAAATAGATCCAGCTGATACAGAGGTGACATCAACCAGTAGGGTGTAGACATGATGAAACAGCTGTTACACCCAGTGTGTTGCTGCAATGGAAGGTGTGTTCCGTTTATAAAGGCAAGTTTCCAGACTTGTTGCCTAGGAAGAGAAAATACCATTTATGGGAAGACATCAGTAAGTGGTCTATATCACTTCAGGAATATTATTGTGTGCTGGGTTTGAAATGAGAAGAGCAAAAGAAAGGAAAGCAACATTAACGTAAGTTCTGTTTCATTGCATCAATCAAAATGTATTGGTCAAAATGCTATATTGATGAATTGGAATTTTCATATCTAAAGGGATCCATCTCTAATGGATCAAAGTTTGGATATATGGCTGCTGGAGGAATCCTTGGGGGGGATTTTATTTAATTATTGATATTTATCTCATGGAATGCCTCCTCCTCCTCCTCCTCCTCCTCTCCTCCCCTTACCCCAAGCTTTCCCAGTTTAACTTTGGGTGTCCATATTCATAAAACATTGTAATAGTTTAGGACTAAGTGCTCTTTAAGCCAAACACAGATATGATACAATATTTGTGATCACTTTTGCTGATGTTGTAACCTCAGAGTAAATGTGGGACTTTCCAAATTGATTGGGGACGGTTGTGTTGGCATATATCTGCTATATATTTTGACCAAATTTATCTGACTGATGCTGAGGGAAAGGTAGAACTTGTGCCTATATGATTTCTGGAGTAGGTAAACAGCTTTTAGTTGGAGTGGGAAATTAATATGAATGCCAATATAGTACAAGGCTTTATGCTGCTAATTATCCTCCACCCCTTTCTTTTCTCTCTCTCTCTCTCTCTCTCTCTTTCTCTCTCTATCTATCTATCTATGGTCTACTTATTTTAGTTTTTAGAACTATCTTGAAAAAATAAAATTGAAATACCAGTTAAGGCATATACAGTTAAATGAAGTAGGATATATAAGTATACCATCAGAATACACAGAGCAAAGCCATTATTTTGAAGATGTAGAAATCCTTTCAGAAAATCTAATCCACAAATCTCTGGCATCACCTAAAGAATGAGAGATTTAATAATAAAATTCCAAGCCTTTTCCTGGGGCTCTATTCACATCAGAACCTTTCCCATATTGAAAACGTAAGTATACAGGAGTTAAACAACAAGTGTACCTGGTCTTAAATTAGAGTAAGTTTTGTTTTCTTCCTTCACTGGAGGCAGTAGGTTCACTGTTTATAATGAGTGGACTAACCTCAAGTTTACTTTTTTCTTAATTGTATAATCTGACCTTGGGTTGTTCCTGGAAGAAAAGTGGGGAAAAAAATGAAGTTAAGGAGATGCATCATTAGAGAATTGTCTAGAAGATTATTAGTGATTGTGTGACATGATTGAACGGATAGAAAAAAATGTATTAATAAGGGTTAAAAGTTGACTCCCCTAAGAGTCAACTTAAATCCCATCATTGAAAGGGTGATGCTGGGATAATTGGAAACAAACATTTTACGTCTCTAGCACAAAAAATGATCAGCCATCACATAAACTGCGTGTGGTAGATGGGTCATTATGTCCCATACAAGAATGTGGTTTGAGGGTCATGTGTACTTTGCCTCAATGTTTGGGTCTTTGAGATTCACCCAGAGGCTCCATGTGAATGTGCCTGCACCTGGGAGCAGTTCTCAGAACAAGGTTGTTTGGGCTCCTCCTTGCGTTGATGAGCATAAATCTTCAATCTTCCCAGTGAAACTGACTGTAGTCTTCAAATTCTTCCAAACAAGGGGTGGGTGGGTATCACAGAGCACAGAGCATCTTTATCTCTCTTCTCTCTGTCAAGGGCACAACAGAGAGCAAAAGGGCCATTAAGGTTCATTTTATGCAATTAATACCTTTTGCCCATGGAGTGGTATGCTGTCTGAAAGATTCCCTTTCTCAGAATGTTTTTACCTAATGCATCTTATATCTCACACCATACATTAATATGATTTTTGGTATATAACTATTGTACAAGACCCCTTCATGGATCACTGCCTTGTCATGGCGAAGGGGCTTGTGTAACTCAGTGAAGCCATGAGCTATACCGTGCAGGGCCACCCAAGATGGACCGGTCATGACAGAGAGTTCTGACAAAATGTGGTCCACTGGAGAAGGAAATGGCAACCCACTCCAGTATCCTTGCCAAGAAAACCCCATGGACAATGTTAAAAGGCTAAAAGATATGATGCCGGAAGATGAGCCCCTCAGGTCGGAAGGTGTCCAATATGCTACTGGGGAACAGCGGAGGGCAATTCCAAGTAGCTCCAAAAAGAGTGAAGAGGCTGGGCCAAAGCCGAAAGGACGTTCAGCTGTGGATGTATCTGGAAGCGAAAAGAAGGTCCGATGCTGTAAAGAACAATATTGTATAGGTACATGGAATGTAAGATCCATGAACCAAGGCAAGCTGGATGTGGTCAAACATGAGATGACAAGATTGAACGTCGACATCTTGGGAATCAGCGAATTGAAATGGATGGGAATCGGTGAATTTAATTCAGGTAACCATTATATCTACTACTGTGGGCAAGAAACCCTTAGAAGAAATGGAGTTGCACTCATAGTCAATAAGAGAGTGGGAAAGGCAGTAATGGGGTACAACCTCAAAAATGACAGAATGATCTCAGTGCGTATCCAAGGAAAACCATTCAACATCACGGTAATCCAAGTCTATGCCCCAACCACTGATGCCGAAGAAGCTGAAGTTGACCGGTTCTATGAAGACCTACAACACCTTCTAGAACTAGCACCAAAAAAAGATGTCCTTTTCATCATAGGGGATTGGAATGCTAAAGTAGGAAGTCAAGGAGTAATCGGAATAACAGGCAAGTTTGGCCTTGGAGTACAAAATGAAGCAGGGCAAAGGCTAATAGAGTTCTGTCAAGAGAACAAGCTAGTCATAGCAAACACTCTTTTCCAACAACACAAGAGACGACTCTACACATGGACATCACCAGATGGTCAATACCGAAACCAGATTGATTACATACTTTGCAGCCAAAGATGGAGAAGCTCTATACAGACGGCAAAAACAAGACCAGGAGCTGACTGTGGCTCAGATCATGAGCTTCTTACTGCAAAATTTAGGCTTAAATTGAAGAATGTAGGGAAAACCACTAGACCACTCAGGTATGACTTAGATCATATTCCATGTGAGTACACAGTGAAGGTGATGAATAGATTTAGAGGATTAGATTTGGTAGACAGAGTGCCTGAAGAACTATGGACGGAGGTCTGTAACATTGTTCAAGAGGCAGCAACTAAAACCATCCCAAAGAAAAAAATGCAAGAAAGCAAAATGGGTGTCTGTGAGGCTTTACAAATAGCTGTGGAAAGAAGGAATGCGAAAAGCAAGGGTGAAAGGGAAAGATATAAGCAACTGAATGCAGATTTCCAGAGAATAGCAAGGAGAGATAAGAAGGCCTTCTTAAATGAACAATGCAAAGAAATTGAAGAAAACAATAGAATGGGGAAGACTAGAGATCTCTTCAAGAAAATTGGAGATATCAAAGGAACGTTTAGTGCAAAGATGGGCATGATAAAGGACAAAAAAGGCAGGGACCTAACAGAAGCAGAAGAGATTAAGAAGAGGTGGCAAGAATACACAGAAGAACTATACAAGAAAGATCTTAATGTCCCTGATGTCCATGCTGGTGTGGTCACTGACCCTGAGCCAGACATCCTAGAGAGTGAAGTCAAGTGGGCCTTAGGAAGCATTGCTAACAACAAAGCTAGTGGAGATGACAGTATTCCAGCTGAGTTATTTAAAATACTAAAAGACGATGCTGTTAAAGTGCTGCACTCAATATGCCAGCAAGTTTGGAAAACGCAACAGTGGCCACGGGATTGGAAAAGGTCAGTTTACGTTCCAATTCTAAAGAAGGGCAATGCCAAAGAATGCTCAAACTATCGCACAATTGCACTCATTTCACATGCTAGCAAGGTTATGCTCAAAATCCTACAAGCTAGGCTTCAGCAGTACGTGAACCGAGAACTACCGGATGTACAAGCTGGGTTTCGAAGAGGCAGAGGAACTAGAGATCAAATTGCCAACATTCAGTGGATCATGGAGAAAGCACGAGAGTTCCAGAAAAGCATCTACTTCTGCTTCATTGACTATGCAAAAGCCTTTGATTGTGTGGATCACAACAAACTGTGGCAAATTCTGAAAGAGATGGGGATACCAGACCACCTTACCTGTCTCCTGAGAAATCTGTATGCGGGCCAAGAAGCAACAGTTAGAACCGGTCATGGAACAACCGATTGGTTCAAAATAGGGAAAGGAGTACGACAAGGCTGTATACTGTCACCCTGCTTATTTAACCTATATGCAGAGTACATCATGAGAAATGCCAGGCTGGAAGAATCACAAGACGGAATTAAGATTGCAGGGAGAAACATCAATAACCTCAGATATGCAGACGATACGACCCTAATGGCAGAAAGTGAAGAAGAACTAAAGAGCCTGTTGATGAGGGTGAAAGAGGAGAGTGCGAAAGCTGGCTTGAAACTCAACATTAAAAAAACTAAGATCATGGCATCTGGACCCATCAATCCCTGGCAAATAGAAGGGGTAGAAATGGAAGCAGTAACAGACTTCATTTATTTGGGCTCCAAGATCACTGCAGATGGAGACTGCAGCCATGAAATTAAAAGACGCTTGCTCCTTGGGAGGAAAGCTATGGCAAACCTAGATAGCATGTTAAAAAGCAGAGACGTCACCTTGCCGACAAAGATCCGCATAGTCAAAGCTATGGTTTTTCCAGTAGTAATGTATGGCTGTGAGAGCTGGACCATAAAGAAGGCTGAGCGCCGAAGAATTGATGCCTTTGAACTGTGGTGCTGGAGAAGACTCTTAAGAGTCCCCTGAACTGCTAGGAGGTCAAACCAGTCAATCTTAAAGAAAATCAACTCTGATTGCTCATTGGAAGGATTGATAATGAAGCTCAAGCTCAGATACTTTGGTCACCTAATGCGAAGAGAGGACTCTTTGGAAAAGACGCTGATGCTGGGAAAGATGGAAGGCAAAAGGAGAAGAGGACGGCAGAGGATGAGATGGCTAGATAGCATCACTGAAGCAATGAGCATGAAATTGAGCAAACTCAGGGAGGCAGTGAAAGATAGGAAGGCCTGGCGCAATATGGTTCCTGGGGTCACGAAGAGTCGGACACGACTTAACGACTGAACAACAACAAATTGTACAAGATTCTGTAGTAAAAGTATCTTCAGCCTATTCCCATAATCATTATTGTATTTACATTAAGGATTAAGATTTCATTTCCTTCATCTTCCAAATTTAGCTTCTCTGATGTATACTGAATTATATAACTTTTTATCAGCTGACTTCCTTTGTCTGTTTGTTTCTACACACACACACACACACACACACACACACACACACACCTGCTGTTCCTTCTTAGCTGGTTTATATTTAAATACATGTCTGTACTAAAATGGATGGTTGTTTCAGTATAGTAACAGTACTAGAATATATTTTGTGGTTGTCTGAATATCCATACACTTCTCTCATGGACATATATCAGATCTGTACGAAGTATTCAAAAGCAGCACTGTGCAGAGCTCAGCAGATATGAAGCACTTACCTCAAAGTATTACAATAGCTGTATTCTTTGGAAGTCCTAATGGCTGCTTCAAAGGCTGTCCCTGTGTGTGCAAGTACAGCCTCGCTCCATTTATTGCCCCAGAAGAAATGTCTGTAATTAGCCACAATTTCTCATTTAGTATTTTTACATAGTGCTTTTGATTGGGTGTGTCTGGTATGAACCCAGACACGTATTTCAGCAAAAGAGTATGTATCTTTCTCCATGGCTAATTACTCCATTGTTTTATAGATGTTCCACCATGTGGATGTTGATTGCTATGACAGCTATACAAGGAATTGTGAGTTCAGAAGAGCTGAACAGCAAAACATTTATGAATCCTGAATCATTGATGAATATAGTAAGTTGAGCTCTTAGAATCAGTAATCATTATAGGTGTGTCATTGTGTAATCCTATACGTGTGTATTCAAAAGGTAGGAAGTAAGGAAGATGACCTTGATGGAGATATACAGAAGCTGTTATTTAGGAAGATATTTTTTATCAAAGAAACAAGGAGGTGTGACAATACTTTCTTAACCTATTCCGTGTGGGTTAAAGGTTGCAATTTTCATTTTCAGTTCCATCTATAACTGAGATGACAAGGAGCTTGTATTCTGGACCATCTTAAATATCCTGCTTCATGTGAAATATTCTTGGCTAAGCATAGTCTCCCTGCCTCAGGGTATAGCAGCACTTGACTACTTCTGGGGCTTGAAGTTAAACCAGGTGTGGATGGGAGGCTACCAGGGTTAGAGACAGACTGAGAAGTCAAAAAACATCTCAGAAGAAGGCACTGGCAATTTTCTTCTTAATTGCTGCCAGGATTGTCTGCAGGTCGTGGCCAAAAAAAGTCAAGATGGTGGCCATGACAGTGGATTGAAGCTCTGACATGCAACATACATAAAAAAAATAGGCAGAACTTTGATCACACTGTCATGGCCACCATCTTGACTTTTTACCATACCCTGTGGACACCTCAAGTGCCGCCAAGAAAACTATAAATGTATCCATATAATCATCAGGAACCGATCTTGACTCAATGACATCTGCACTTTTTAATATTTTAAATCTATCCCTGATAAATTGAGCCAGGTTACAACAGACTGTTTCAGTCTTTCTCTGAGAAAATCATTTTGCAGATAACATGCTTTCCCTCCTCCCTGGGCTGTCCCAACATCTGTGCAGGACCAAAGACATTACACCAGAATCCATTCCACATTATTGCCTTGTCCTTCAATCTTTACAGAGTGAGAGAATCAGATATTGGGGATATTGTTGTGAAGAATATGAGGTCCTTACAGAAGATGGCTATTACCTAAGTGTGAACAGAATTCCAGGAGGTAAAACAAAAACAGAAATAAAAAACTGGGGTCTGGGTAGTTCTTGGAAAATAGGGCAGTGGAGTAGTGCCACGTCCCTTTATGTGGGAGTGTGGAGCAGGGGTGTGAAACATGGACTCTCATCCCCAGAGGAGCGGACAAGAGATAAGAGGATGAGACTGGCCCCTCCCTGAGGAATGCTAAGGATGTTTGTAGTGTGACCCTGGGAACTGCTCTCAGTCTGAGAAGATTCTGTAAATGGAGTGAAGCCAATTAAACCTTGCTGGACTGAATCTGTATAGTCTCCTGGGGTTTCCTGGGCTAAACCTTACACTTTATTCACATCAACCCCCTTCACTTGTGCCATGCAGACAGAGCAGTATCAAAATCTCACTTCCTACCCAGTACAGTTTTTTGCAAGTTCTGATTCTATGCACTGTATTATTAAGAACCTGACTTAAGAAACTATTCCTTTTTCAGGTAATAAGTCTGCTATACTATTAATGCATGCACTAACTATGGAAGGTAGTGTCTGGGTGGCAAATTTACCCCACCAGAGCCTGGGCTTCATACTAGCAGATGCTGGATATGACGTGTGGATTGGAAATAGCCGAGGAAACATCTGGTCTAGAAGACACCAGCACCTTACAGTTAACGAAACAGAATTTTGGAATTTCAGGCTAGTATTTATATTTAGTATTTAATAGTATCATGTGGATGATTGTCACCTTCTAAATCAATATTTCCAGGAAATACATCTTTGAAACTGGACAGATTTTCTGGCTTTAAGGGATAATTTCTTCAATAGAGATCTCAACTGCCTCATTTAGGCATATAGAAAGATATATCATCTTCACATATCATCTTCAATATACTGGTGTAGGTTTTCATGGATGGTACCAATGAAGCAGTGGTGAGATTTTGGGCTGAATGGCATGGTCTAGAAAGCTCATCCTCCTCCTTAGCCATAGGTTAATCATGGTTTAATCAGCCAGGAGGAACAAGAGTGAAGTAAACCTTTATCTCGTCTTACATTCCTTGAGGTCTACACATTTCCTTGAGGTCTACACATGATGAAGAACCCAGAATAACAGCAGGTTATTCAGCTCTACCTTAAAGTGGACCTGGTTGACTTAATCCACAAAGGGTGACACAGATTTTTCATAGTGAGACACTGTCAGCTCTACGAGGCAAAGCAGACCAACAAATAGATTCCACGGAAAACTAAATGCGACTTTTATTTAGATTGGCTTCTACCTTATGATCAACAGCTCTGCATGGACAGAATTCCAAATCTGGCACGTGCCATGCTGCATATGTGGAGCAAGGTATCTGTTGGATTAGATCCAAAGTTGTCATAGGGAATGTGGAAACACTGGTTTGCTCCTGAATAGGCTGCCTAAACACTCAGACTGAAATTCCCCAGAAGAAGTCTAAATAGAGTACTCCAATGCCATGTCCAAGATCATTCAGGTTAGCTGAGGAAGAGAGGAAGTAAGGTGGATGGAACATTATTTTTTTTTATTTTTTTAATAAGAACAAAGAGAGCGAGAGAAAGAAAAAGGAACAACACACAAAGATACATGCATTTTATATATATATACACTTAAAAAACAATTACATAACAACTGCTTGAACAGTGTGGAAAAAATACCACAGAAAGAATTAAAAAAAGAAAATATAAAGTATGTCGTTACAACAACAGTTACAATTCTATATATATTTATCTAGTGCAGATAGTATGCAAGTGCATATACATTTATTCCTAATACAATTATATAACTATTGTGCTTTTTCCTAACCTACTGTGTTTTGTATAAATGTATTTCATTACATTTGTGGAAGTGAGGTGGATGGTACATTAATATGATGACAATTCTGCCCCAGCCAACCAAACGCAGCAGCAAAGACTGAAGATGGACAGATTGTCAGAAATGTGTTTTGGTCAGGAAAATGGAATTCCTCCAGACCACAGACACTCAAACCTCTTCACCTTCCAGTCCAACCTTTTGGATCGCTGGCAAGCCAATTGTGTGGCTCTGCTATGCAATAACATAGATACTATTGTGATTGCTAATTTACAATTTTTGTTCAAGCTTGTTTTGCTGCCGTTAGCAATTACCTGCCCTGAAAAGCACTTCTCTCTTCTCTTCTTCCAGATCAATTTGTTGTTTGCAGATGGTTAAATATGCTTGCTAATGATTTGCAGGGGGGCAGGCCAAGCGCATGACTGGATTGTTTGATTATGTGCCACCGGTGTTGAGGCTTAGTGACCACATAGACAGATTTTCTCCAGGATTATCTGTCCTCAAACTGGTCATTCAAGTCTCCCATTGCTGCTGTACTTGAGTCCACCCACTTTGCTGCTGGTCATCCCTTTCTCTTTCCTTCCACTTTCCCAGCATTACAGACTTCTCCACAGAGACAGGTCTTTGCATAATGTGTCCAAAGTAGGATATTTTGAGCCTGGTCATTTGTGCTTCAAGTGAGAAATCTGGGTTTTATAGGACACCATACAAATTATATTTTACATGACATCTTTACATTTGCAGCTTCCATGAAATGGGCATCTATGATCTTACTGCCATGACAGAGTTTATACTGCAAAAAACTGGACAGCAGAAAATTTATTATGTTGGCCATGCTGTGGGATCTATAATAGGTAGGTTGATTTTCAAATTTGCCATTCCTTTTGCAGGATGTTTTTCCTGCTCTTGATGATGTCTATAAAATCAGTTGCCGATTTCACAGGTAGTAAAAACTGAGGAGAACTGGTTGCCAGATATAATATATCCCCAAAATTAGAGTCAGAGGCATTGATCCAGTGTTGAAATTACTTCTGGCTGCTTGAGAAATGGAGATGCATTCCTAGCAATGACTAAGTGGTTGAACAATCAGTAGCAAACACTTGGATTTTTCCCACACTCAGCTGCCTAGAGTTTTACACTCTAGATCCTAGAACATAAAATTCCAAATTATTTCCTGGGAAAATAGCCAATCTGTAGCTTTATAGTTTTTATTTGTTTCATATTTGTCTTCTCTCCTGTTCCCTGACATTTTTTCCAGATAGCTCATGGTGGCTGTGCTTTTCCCCAGCCTGGTACAATTTTTAATTCATGGTGGCTAACCACACAGTTTCTTTCAATGTTTGGAAAACTATTTTTACTAAACCAATCATGTCACACTTTTGATATTATCAAAAGGACAGTTACAAGTTGAAATCTCCTTCCCCAGCCTCACTGACCCCTGAGGTGAATTCCTGAACTGAGAGTAGAAGGAGGAATTATGCACTAACTGAGATTTCAGATTTATTCAAAAAAGTACTTTGGGGTTCATAATGGTCATTTTGGATTGTAGAAACTATTGTTTAAATTGGAGTGGTACATGATTTAGAGTGTGAATCAAAGGAAGAAAATTCTTTCTCAAATTCCCCCAAGAATTAGTTCATAATGGAAACCAATACATCCTTCTGCTGAAACATGAATTGACCTAAAAAGACCGAAAAAGGGTTTGGATGCAACCTCTTTATATAGGTGGTGGTGTCCACACCATCCTGAGCTCCCTGTAGAAACAATGGAAAAATATAGAATAAACATATAAGCAACTGTCATTTTGTAACCTAAGCCAAGGGATTATCAACTTCATTGACACCATCCAAGGTAGCTGATGGTTTCAATAAACAAGACTCTATACAAAACCCTAAGTGTTGACTTTTACATGTTATATGAGGCAATCCTATCAAGTCTACATAGAGGGTTCAGTGGCACTTATTCCATGATAACAATGCATGTGGTAAAAACATTGCTGCCTGTGGATACAGAATTAGTTTCCTCTGCATTTAAAAAGGTGCTAAAATAAAATGTCTTTCTGTTCTCCCAGGTTCTGTTGCATTTTCCATCCTCCCACACCTGGCTGAGAAAATCAAGATGTTCTTTTCCTTGGGTCCTGGATACACATTCCATGAATGCATAAGTCCCATTTTACAAATTGTACGTTTGCCAGAAGCATTAATCAAGGTATGTGCATTAAAGCTCATCCTGTCAGCAAAACCTCTGAAGACTCCACTACTGACTTGAGGCCAGGGAAGGTTTTCTGAAGCTCTAGAGTAGCGAGTGACATCCGTGTGGTGGGTGTTGAGACTGCCTATAGATTTTCAAGTGAGAAGAAATGTTTTGAACACGTGGGCCACTACTTTTCAGGTTTAGGAAACCAAAGGCAAGCTGAAGCCCTCAGCAATTGCCTACCAGCTCACTAAAAACATTTCAAAGTAGGGAGCTCAGTATGGCTCCATTAGGACCCAGGTTGGTTCCAGGTGACATCCTACAGGAAAGATGGTTTCCCAGAATGGCTGCATCAATGAACCGCCCTTCCTATCCTGCCCATTTCCTGACCATTTTCCTAATCTTTACCACTAATATCTGTATATTGAGTGAACGCCTTTGTTTCAAATAAACTTAAACATTAAAACAAAAACAAAACCAGCTGCCTAAAAAGTAACCCATTGCCTGCATCTTTGAAGCCATTGCAGTTTTTATGGGAACCCAAAGGCTGTCACAATTTCAGTGGAAGAGGAAGGCCTAATGAGAGGTTGAACCGCATTCAAAATCTCGTTTGATTTTTTGTCGTATGGACTGAACTTACAGCAGCGTACTATACCTTTGATTTATACTGTATTGGTCATGGTCTCTGTTACTCACTTTTAACTTAAGTTCAGTAAAGATTCTTAGTCCCTTAACATTATACATATAATATATATGTAAATTATTCAGAGTTAATTAATGATACTTTAAAAAGCTATAACATCCGTGACACTCTAAAATCACTATAAATTTTTTTTTAGAAATGAGTAAAAAGATATTTGTATCTGAGCTGACTCCTTTCTACTGGTCAGTAAAGCAGCCTGACTGTTCCCCCCACAGTTCTGTAATAACCCAAACAGTGTTAGGGCTCTTTAAGGAATCCATTCAATAAAGTTCATACAATTCTTAAAGGAACCACATTTTTTTTCCGGCTCATATGGAACAGGAGAGATGTGCTAGGCTTGTGTAACGTATCTGACATAAGCCCAGCCCCAATGTGTATTTTGTGTCTACCTTGTCCTCAGATGCATCAGTCTGGTGTGGTGGGTAGGGCCTAGACCAAGGGCAACCAGGTTTAAATCCACCCTTTTTGCTTGTTGTTGGGAAACATGGAAGGAGGAAAGGTGGGATATAAACAAAGAAAGAAAGAAAGAAGCATTTATTTGGTTGAATTATATAATGATTGGCAAGTTTTGAGCTACAATACCTATTTGTATGTCTTATCCTATCTTTGTAGCACTGTGTTTTCTTATCCTAACTATTTCTTAGCTCTTTAAATCCTTTTCCCCCAGATCTTTAGCTCTTGTAGCCAGACTCAGCCTATTTGCATGTGAAAACTCTTTTCACTCCTTTACAGACTTGTGAATGGGCTTTTCTCCATACCCACGCACACCTAACACCCCCAGCCCTCTCTTTCTGGAGCTGGTTTGTAGAGCTCTGCACCTGGGCTGCTGTATGCCTTGGACTTGGTTTGGTTTGGTTTGCAGGCTTGAACTGGTTTGCAGACTCTGGTTGGGCTCTTTTCCTTCCCATCTCTCAGCTCTGCCTCTCAGCGGTCTTGCACCTCCAAGAATTGACGGTTTCTCTTTCTGTCCGAAGACTACTGCTGAGGTGCTTCCCTTTGGGTTGGAGCTTTCTCTTTCTCAAGTCTCTGCTGTCTTCTGGGCTCAACTCTTTTTCTTGACACACCCACACATGTGCTTGTTTTCGTTTCGTTTTTATAAAACAAACTCTCCAGTTAAGGAGAGGGTTGGGCTGTTTTAATCCTCCCTCCTAGTAGCACCAAAATTCTGGATCCCGGGAGGGAAAAAATGCCTGCTCACCCCAGGTGGTGAGTTCGCTCTTCCAGAATTTCTAAAATGAAGAGCTGTATAGAAAATTCATATTTTTTCAGAAAAAGAAGTAAGAGGATTCTTTATCAATGGCACTTCAGAACAAGACCAAATTCTATTTAGAACTCTGAAGATTGGAAAAACAACGGAAGTGGGGAGAATTTCAAGAACATATTTTGTATGATTCGGAGCTGTTTTCCTAAATTAAAATTTTTAGAATATTAAGATTCTTATCTTGTCAACTCTTTGTTTAAGAAACAAATTGGAAGGATTCACAGGAAAAAGAGTTCCTTGGTTTTACAGGTCATATTTGGGAACAAGGAATTTTGTCTGCTGAGTCCGGATCTGAGAGCATTTTTGGCCCAAAAGTGTAGCTGCCAACCAGTTGATGAACTCTGCAAGCAAGCTCTTTCTCTAATTAGTGGATTTAATCTGAAAAATTTAAATGAGGTATTTATAAGTGTTTTCAAAGTTTATGTTTATCATTATTATAACTTGTCAGATGTTGATAACTTGCTGGAAAATGAAGATTTTCTAGGACGGTCTCACACTTACGTAGTTGAAAGAGTCCAGAATAAAGAGTTTGCAGAAGATATAACAAAATACATTTCCCAAAAGAAGAGGTAGTTCCCATGAATGAGGCAGGGACACTGTGGTAGAAAAGTAGCAGGAGGTCTGAGAAAAGTGTCTACGTTGGACTGGCCAAGGCTTAATAGACTGGTCTAACTTGGTTGGAAAATAATAATAATAATAATAATAATAATAATAATAATAATAATAATAAGAAGAAGAAGAAGAAGAAGAAGAAGAAGAAGAAGAAGAAGAAGGGATTTATAGGTCTTGGGATGCATTACAATGAATGGGTCTCAGGTCTTATGTAATAAGGGCATAAGTTACAGCTACCTAGATTTCACTGAAAGATAAGGAAAAAATTGCTGATGGTAAGATGTGTGCAACAGTGGAACAGTCTACCTTCAGAGGTTGTGGGTTGTCCACTCTGGAGGTTTTTAAGAAGAAACTGGACTGTCACCATACAAGGGTGGTTTAATTAGTTTTCCTGTACATTACAGGGAGTTGGACTAAAGGATCCTTGTGATTCCTTTCAGTTTCATAATTCTTTGGTTCGATCAACTGAATCCTAGCCTGCACAGCTCAACTTGAGTGAGGAAAGTATGCCTGGGTGTGTGAATCATGTGGAGCTTTTTGTTCAGATCATCAACCATATAGATCTAACTCTGCATATCTTTCTATGCCAGAGTCTCTGGATGAAAACAAAATAAAAAGTAACACCAATGGTGCTTTTTGCCCATTGGTGTGACATACTGTGTTATGCTGTTTTGAAGTATTATGCTCTTTCTGTCCTTATTAGACACTAAAAGATAAACAGAAACATTCTAAATTATTTATGACAATTTAACATAATCTTCATATTTCACCTGGATACCGATCTTCTCCCCTTCTCCTTCCCCTCCCTCCCTTCTTTTTTTCTTTTCTTCTTTCTTCCAGTCTGTTGATTTTGCCATAGGCTGTTGTGTGAAACTAGTCAGCGATTAGCTGAAGATCACCTTGGCATCTTAAGGTCATTATTGCCAAAGCAGGATCCAGGAAACTGCCTAGATCCTTCTCACCTATCCCAGTACACAGAACCCTTTTTCAGTGAAATTGCTCTAAACAGTCTTTTCTTTACAGAGCCGATCTGATGTGTATGTCTCCCATTTCCCAGATTATACCTCTGTAAAACATATAATCCATTTGAGCCAGGTAAGACTGATGGATTGATTTTGCTGACTGAATTCAATAAACGCCTTATGCCTTTAATAAGAAGATTCCCAAGGTCAGTTAAAAATAATCATAAGGTAATCTGTTGAGAACCATAGTAAGAATATGACAAAAACAAGGTAAGTAGGACAAATGCTGATTAAATCAGCTGATTCCTACCAGAAAACAGCATTTGCTTGATAATGGGAAGTCATACAAGCAGACCTCTCTCAAAATGGCTGACAGGAGCATTGAAAAGGAGCATGGTGTGATACTTAGGTCAAAGACCTTTAGATCACTTCCATCTCTAAGAAAGCTGGCTGTATGAAGATATGAGTAACTTCAGGGAAGCTACTGAAATTGTGAGTTGTTTTGGTGCCTTCTCACTGGAGCTTAGTCCCTTTCAATGATAGAGAAGTATGATTGGAAGATATTCTCCATAGGTACTGTCTTTACACTTGTTATTATTATTTTAATTATAGAGAGACAATATAGTTACTCATGCCTCTGCTTTGTTGTCTGTCTTTTTCCAGTCTATGAAAACTGGGCTTTTCAGATATTTTGACTATGGCTCGAAGAACATAGATATATATAACCAGGTAGGTTGTGCTGGATTTTGACCATTCTGTAAGGTAGGATTTGCTGGATGTTTCCATTTGAAAGAAGACAAATAATGAACATTTGACTCCTAAATCCCATACTGTAATGATTACTTTTTTGCCAAGTGGCCAGATTACTCCATAAAATACCTTTATCCTTGGTAGCTAAAAATGAAGTATAACTAATGAATAAGTATTTATGATTGGAAAAGGTCATGTTGTTTTAGAAAACTCCAGTAATTAAAAGGTGTATGTCTATTGGAAAGCAGCATACACTTCTTTTCAAGAAAGTAGTTGAGATAGAAGTGGAAGGATATGGGAAGAATATTGCATATGTTTCTTCTAGAACGTCTGATTCAGACAGGATGTAATGTAAATACAAATGCACCAAGAAAGTATTAAGAAAAAGGAGAAGGAGAAAGAGGGGAAGAAAGAATACAAATCAGGGACAAACTTAGAATTCAGCATGTATATCAGCTTGGGATGACTCACACGTTGATGCATCTTAGGAATAGCAATCAGAATAAGAAGATGGCATGGTTTGTGGAATACCAGTCTTAATAATAAGATTGCAAGCTTGATGAAATACTACTGGACCGTACAATGCTGTGCATGACTGAACAGACTGTGTTCAAGTGAGACGTATATCCAGATATGTGCCTGTAGGAACTATAGCCTAAAAACACTTATCAGATTTGAATTTCATACCTAGGGCATGATATGCATAATTATACAAAGTTGATGTCACTGTATCTTGATTAATCAGTTGTTTATGTGGGGAACTCTACTTTCTATGTGGTTATTATCCACGCTATAATTCTAAGGATTATGATGATTATGCTTTCTAAAATCTGGGACAACCTTTCTCCAGAAAAAGAAAGAAGCCTGTGCAGTCTATATTTCCAAAAACAGTTCCTATAATCTCTGCAGTGCTTTAAGTACTTTTCAGTATTTTTTAAATAGAAAAACAATGTGGATACAGTCTACAGTGAGTTCAATAGAGAATACAACATTAAAAATGTGGTTGAGTCAGTGTCAGCCTTCCCAGGTAGACCAGACAGGAGACACAACCAGATGAACTAATTCTAATTTATTGTAAGACTACGTTAATAGAATCTTGCAAGTCTGAAAGTACAAATCTCCCACTGTCTCTTTTACTGCCTGATAAGTTAGGGAGGTTCCTTTCTGAATTCCTTTCTCTTCCCCTTATGCAGCTGTGGGCTATGCCCCCTCTTATCCGATCATTCCCTAGGCAGCATCTCTCTCCCCACCCCACCCTTCTCCCAAGGTCATTCCCACATACCATTATAGTCAGAGACAATGTATTGAAGAGGAGTATAGAGAAATACTGAGTCAGAAAGTGAACACATGCTTTTTTTTTTTTTTTACTTAGTCATTTTTGTAGATTGACCATAGTCATCTGCTGTAAGACATCTTCCTAAAAGAAACGGATGTCTCTGAATGCCTGATATTTTGAAGAGCAACTGCCCGAGATTGTGCTTTTTGGCAGAATCCGCAGCAAAAGAAGAAATGCACTGAAAGAACCTGTGAGACTTCACTAGCTTGATTCAGAGTTTCTTTGGGTTCTCCCTGAATTCTTTGTATGGAAGAAGTCCCTTGGTGGAATTCCCACCCTTGCTTTCAGTTTTGCTCTAGGAGAATTTCCAGGGCCATTTCTTTTCTCACAATGTTTCCTTTTCTCCAGACAAGTCCACCTTTCTACAATCTAGAAGCAATCCTTGTGCCAACTGCTTTGTGGAGTGGAGGACAGGATTGGGTTTGCCAGCCGACAGAAATTGCACAGTTACGTTCGCGAATTACTAATCTTGTTTATGATGAGGAGTTGCCTGATTGGACCCACTGGGATTTTATTTGGGGCATTGATGCTCACCAACGTGTATACAATGAAATCCTTGGCTTAATGGAGAAATACCTATGAAACCACCTGGAATTAAAATTTCATGTCTCTTATATCTGTGGTTATGCCAGACATCCAATTTCTTGTTTCCACCTCTAGGTCACCTACCTGCCTAGAGAATAGTAAGATAATAGAACGATTCCCATAATACAGGATGATTCTAATTGTTTTCTCATACCAAATCTACCAGGGGCTATCTCCTAGATGTATTAAGGCATGTTTCCTCATCCAATGGAACTTCTTCGGCTCTCCATAATGCTGCAGGTCTGCTCTAGAGCATCTCCTAACCTTCCACAGTAAACCGAGAGAGATTTTCAAAGGATGAAGAAAGAATCCATGTGGAAAATATTCTCAAAACTAAACTAAAATTAAAAGCTGATATCATGGGAATTTATATTTATATTGAACCCGATTACCTTGACTGTCTTTATTATTGTACCAGTTTTATTATCATTAAATACTGGTTTCATTATGATTATTTATTGTTATTTCTTTATCAAACATTCTCTGATGATTTAAGTCTAGATCATAAATTTATAAACAATATAACTGCCTAGAATTTTAACTTTGGGGCAGGTTTACAAGTTTTCTTAAATAAATGAATCTGAACTAATGAACACTGGCATACGTTTCTCTATCATCTAGTTGCTTAACTAGTATAGAATCTGGGCTGACTGGTCTGTATTACTAAATCATTTTTTTTCAGCTGTGAGGCTGAAGAATTTCTTAGTGAACAAGGACTTTACTTCATTATTACATTTTGTATTGAATAGGATATACTGGAGACATTTTCTTTTTGAAGAATGATAGTGATATTAGGTAGACATCATGCACATTTGATTATGAGTCTTGGTCACATAATTCCACATGTATTATAAGGAGAGCCAGTCTGGTGTAGTGGTTAAAGTGCTGGCCTAGAAAACAGGAGACTGTGAGTTCAAGGCCTCCCTTCAAGGGCTCCCTCCACCACTATGTAACTTATTTCAACCACCTCCCAAAACATGAAACGCCCCAACATGTATCTATTAATGCAGAAGGGCAGGAGAAAGAAACCTAGAGTTTAACTCTAGAGCAGTGTTTCTCAACTTCAGCAACTTTAAGCTGTGTGGACTTCAACTCCCAGAAGCCACCCATGCTGAGGTTGGGAAACACTGCTCGAGAGCATGGGTACAGTACATAGTCATTGATTGCAATGACTATAAACTGTTGAGTTTGCGGCTCCATTCTTCTCTGCAATTAGGATCCTAATTTTAATGAGTCGTGAATATGACATAGAATATGACACAGGCACAATGACAAAATGGACATAACCAATCAGTGTTTGCCATTTAATAAAAGATGGGAGATTGTTCCTGACACCCCGTCTACCAACTTAGCTTGGTCTGGTTTTGGGTTGTTGTTTTTTCGTATGCAGATGGGCACAGGTGTGACCAAAGCACTGCATTATAGTCTTCTATTTTTTTTTCAGTATTTTTAAAAAATAAATTTGGAGGACTCTTAAGCAGCAGGTGGAAACCATGAGCAAGAGAGCTTTCACAGAACTTTGGCTGGTGTGCCAGTTACAATCCTGTTTAGACCAGGGTGGCAGTGGTAACTCATGCCCTGATCCACTCTTGGTTGGACTAGTGTAACGCACTCTGCTCTTGGGCGTCATTGGAGATCAAGCTACAGCTGGTACAAGGTAAACAGCTAGATTGCTGGTAGAAGAACTCCACCAGGCTAGAATGACATCAATGTTGAAGTCATTGCATCAGTTAGCAGTAGAACTCTTGACCTGGGACAAACCTGTGGTTGTCACAGAGACAATGAATTCCTGAGCCACCTCCAAACCCAAGAAGGTGAGGTCAAAACTGCTCAGAAATAATAGTCTGGGTGAATCCATCATCACTTCCAGAATGAGATCAAGCAGCTTGGCAAGGGATGTTGCCATGCAGCTGGGATGGTGGTAGAATGAAGCATCACAACTTGTCCCTTTAGTCCAACCTCACAAATGTAGACATAAGCCCAGGCACCTGTGTGGCAGGTCTCCCCATAACAAGGTGTTGCCGTTAATCTGTGCGTCGATGCTTCATTTAGAATTAGCAGGACAGAATGAGAAAACTAAGGGAGATGCCAGAGTGGTAATAAATTTTGAAAAAGGTTCATTAAGAAATTGCCCCTGAACATACTTACAGCATTAGAAGGCTACAACCCCAAAAAAACGGGTGACCCAAAATGGCAGGGAAGGTTTCCAGAACACGGCTCACCAAGGGTTTGCTTTCATTGGGCAAGTTTTATACCCCTGCTACCTCTCTTTCCCCATCCACCCCCAGAGTTGCTCAGCTTAGGCATCAGCAAAAGAAGGTTAGTTATTAATGAGGATTAATGTCTAGCAGGCACTGGGCACCTGCTAGGTCAAGAGAGAAACAATTATCTGATTGGGGTTAGAGCTGGAAGTTTGTTATCTCGCAGCTTGCAAGAGTAAATAGGAAGAGCTAACTTGTCTCAGCAGCCTCTCTTCCAGGTGTTAATTGAAAGATGCAAGTCAGTCAGGGCATCCCGCCACCAAGGATCCCACGGTTAAGACGAATGCATTGCCCAAAATGTGGCCAGATAGATCTTAGTGTAGGCTATTATTTCCTCTTTATCCAGCCAGGCCTTGGTAACACATACCCGATTTCCCTTCTATTGATTGACCTGGTGCTCAATAGCATCAGGCTGAGTCCAAGATGCCCAGCAGTCTAAATGTCTGGCTGATAAGCTGAGTCTGGCCATCGGTACAAAGTTTCCAATTTCTAATTAATCTCTCTTTCCTTGGAGCAGCCATCCTCCTCTCTTGACATACTTCCACCTGTCCTTCCCTCCAGCTCTATCCCCCCCTTAGCTATCAGTCTGTTTTTGTGGAATGTATTGACCATTCTAAGCAATTAAAGTCATTTAAGGCTGTTTATAATGAAGAGGAAGGAAAGGTTTTGTCTGCTGGGCTGTGGTTTCACCCTCTCTATTTGTATATCTTGAGGGCACAGAAAGCTGTTTTTGTCATAGCCAAGAATCAGGATTAATGTGGGTGGGAAACAGCCACTGCTGAACTTGCCCTTAGCAACGTGTGCTACAATTCCATTAAAAATTAAACAATGCATCCCCACTGCACTGGTTTGCGCATTTCAAGCTAACATTGCTGTAAGACTCAGAAGGACTTGAGATTGTGGAAGAAGTTAAGCAATTTGAATATAAATAAAAAGGTTAGCTTGGAGCTCCTGTGCATAGTAAGCGTTTAAACTGTATCAGCAAATATTTCGCAAGCAAGTAGGCTTCAAGAAAGAATTAGTTACTATCTGGCATTTGTGGTTGGAAAGATTGTAGGAGCAAGATGCAAGAGGGCGTGTGCTCCACTGTACAGCTAGTGAAAAGTTGCTGTTCCACAAAGCAAGTCAGACCCACTTATCTTTGACTTTGGGTTTTCTCTGTAACCAATCATATTCTTAGACATCTGTAGTTTCTTGTTGAGTAATTATAAGTACAGCTTATTGTCTTTGTTCCAAGGTCCTGCCTTTGGAATGTTGCTGAATATGTCCATGTGCTTAATCTGGCTTTGCAAACTCATCATAAATTTTGGGAGACTGAGGTACGCTAGTATCCTGCTTGAGTAGACAAACTGAATCTCACCTTGTCCCTGTAGGGCCAAATGGGAAGGGAAAGAAAATGTAAATGGAAAAATGGGATATAAAACAATAGAAATGTTCCCTCTTAAAGTTTTTCCCTCAACAGTGTCAAAAACCTTGGGGTCAAAATAGCAAAGAATATTTGTATCTTTTCTTCCTGCTCTTCCCTTTTCCCCATTCTTCTAGAAAACTTCTAGAAAGATTTCTGTATGCAGGTGCACTAGGAATCTAGAAAATATAATTTTAAATAGCTCTCTCTGCCAAGCTTAATATATGTAGGATGACATTGGTGGTTATTCTTTTTTTAATTTTTAAATTATTTTCTATTATATAGAGAATTACTCTCCCCCACCTTTTTAAAGGAAGTTTAATGAAGTTTCTCTTGTCCCCCCCCCCCCCAGCTTTTGTTGTGTTTTCTACAATACTGCAAATGGTTGAAGAAAATTAAGATTTTTTTTTTGCCACTACACTTGAGTATTCTTAAGAAACTAGTTATACATACAATAATACTAATAAGGGAATAGAAATGGCAAGCTGCAAAAATAGCCACACATGTTTACTTCCACATACTAGGAAGAAAAATGCAAGTAAAGGGATTTAAAAGGAGACACAACCTTATTTCAGTTACAGGACCTGTAACAGTCTTCAGAGGAGGAGGATTTTGAAGTAATGTATGACTTATTCAGTGCTGTTTGCTAATTTTCTCTTTGCACAGAAGGTGTTATAGAACTTTTTAAGGCCCTAGTATGCATTTTCAGAGCATGCCCCAGTGACAACTGTCTTCTTCCATGTTTTTGTCATAACATGATGGAAAACCTGAAACTGTGACAGAAGCTACATATCCTGAGAATGTTCAGTTTGGTCCTTTTTAGTGACTAAGATTCCTGCCTGGATCCACTGGAATTTTATTTGGGACATTTGTGCTGATCAGTAGTTGCATGCTGAAGTCCTTAGCCGAATGGAAAATACCACTAACGCATTTGGGGTTGTGGGGAGGTCCCTTGATTTCCATCTCTGCAGGATTTGAATGATTCGTCCTCCTTCCATTCTTTTAAGTGCTACTTTAAGCCCTGGGCTTTATCATTTCTCTTTGCCATTTAAATTTGGGATTAGAAAGAATGATCAAATATTGAATTAATTTAAAAAGCAGAGAATTGTAAATATTTTAAAATGTAGAAATTTAAATTCCCTCAGACAGAGGGAAAAATCAGCTGGGGAACCAGATTTGGGGCAGCAAGAAGAAAATCAATTGGGACAAAAGAAGGAAAATCTCTCTCTCTCTCTCTCACACACACACACACACACAGAGACAGGTGTGTATATTAAAGAGAAAGGGGAAAGGCAGACTCAGTAATCTGTGACGGTTTACCCTCCCAGGGAACTTTACATAGACAACTGGGAGCCACTGCTGTCCCACCTAGTTGGCCAGACCCAGCAATTGCTTTGGCGTGCCTTGGGCAATCCCTTTTGTTTTGCTTGGCAGCACGTCTATCTGGCCCCGACTCCACAAAAGCAAAATTCTCAGTTTTCCTGCAAAGAGAGTTGGCACTAGCTGATTTTTATTTTCTATAACCTTCTGGTGCTTCTTCATTTCTCATGGTTCTTCAGTGAATGAATAACACTGTACCAAGAGGACCCAAAACTGCATGCAGAGAATGCGCCCTTCCCCACTCCTCCTTTGCCTCCTGCCAAAGCTCAACAGATTAAACAAGCCTTTCTTAACCTTTTCACCTTGAAGTAATTTTCAGGTCTCAGGGAACCCCTGCATAAAAAATATTATATCTATACCTCGCAGTCAAAAAACAGTGTGGTTGTCCACGATCTCTTGCAGAACCCGCAGCAACCTCTCAGAGAACCCTACTTCCATGCCAACCAAATATGCAAACCAAAATCCACCCAACCAGCCAACAAAACCAACATTGTACTTTGAATCTTTGCATTTACATAACCAACAGCTTAACAATGCTTGGCTGTGAAGCACATTACTTTGCATTTCCTGTGTGCACAATAACGCATTGCAAAACAAACATGCAATCCAACAATATAAATTCAAACCCCAGTCCCCTGCCTAAGTGTATAATTAAAAAAAATCATTTTAACACTGCAGTTACACAGTAGGTAGGCATGAAACTGCAAGCAATCTTTTCCTATATAGTCATGTGATTAATTGCTGTTTTCTTCTCGGTACTCTACTCTCACGTTATCTCATCTAGTCCAAGTCATGTCCTTCTGCTCTTTTTGCTAGCTGGAAAAAGTTGGGAAACAGCAGCCCAATCGCAAACCATCAAACCACCCTCATTTCAGTGCTCAGAACATCTGAGGTATTTGTAGAATTCAGATCATCAGAATGACCTAAGTTTGTTCTAAGGTTGGGATAAAACAGCATGCTTGATTCTGATCTCAAGCAAATGTTTTGAAACCCTCTTTTGTTTATTTCTTTGTTTTGAACTCAGAAACAACATCTCTCTTAATAATGCAGAACTAGGCTAACAGTATTGGCCATATTCATGGATCCAGAATAAAGGTAGGGAAGAAATTTCGAATAGCATCAAAGTTATACACTTTGGGCCTTGGAGAGGTGCTGTAATGATAGGTGGGAATGACCTTGGGAGACACAGCAATGAGATGCAACCAAGGGAACGGTCAGATAAAAGGCAGCTGAGCCCACAGCAGGAATGTGGATGGGGCAAGAGGTTCAGAAGAGACCCTCCCTTGTTTTGGGGCTGTAAAGGGGACAGGGGTGGTGGTGGAGGAGGAACCTCCCTAATTTATCAGGCGGTAAAAGAGACAGTGGGAGATTTGTACTTTCAGACTTGCAGGATTCTGTTAATGTAACCTTACAATAAAGTAGAAATAGCTCATCTGGTTGTGTTTCCTGTCAGGTCTACCTTGTAAGGCTGACAGGCACAAGCTGAACAGGTCAGGTGGGAAGCTTTCACTGATTTTAAATCAGCATTTGATTCAATTTTGATATCCCATTTTGAGAGAAAAACGTAGGGGATTTGGTACTGCTTGGAATATATCCTATTTCCTCCTTGTTCAAGAATGAATTCCCTGGCAAGTACATGAATTCCCTGGCAAGAAGGAACTTTCAGATCCAGGTTTTCAACCCCTTTGAGTAGAAGCCATGAATGTTTCAATCTTGCTTGATGCAGATCGGGCAAGTATTGTCTCATTAGGACTCCTAATTACATCAATGTGCACTTCAACTACAAGAAAGGGCCAGAGGCAGATACAACAGCTTGCCTTCAGCACTTTTATATAGAAGATTTAATAAAGTTTTCAAAGCTCATTGAACTCATTCTTGTGATGATGGTTCCATTGAATCCACATCCAACAACAATACTCAAAGCAGACTCATGTCTCCTTTGTTGTTATATGCCTCAGGCCAGTCTAAATTACGTTGATTTCCTCCTATCAGATAAGAGAAACCTTATTATACGTAATATAGCAAAGTTTTGGACAGCAGCTGTGAATGTGCACAAACTGCTGACTTCTGGTCTTGCATGGTAAGAACTTCATATTTGTTCCGTCCATCATCAGTCATGTATGAATGGACTATAAATTGGAATTTATAATTCATATTTTAGATTATCAATTTTACAGTACAGTTTATTTCTATATTGTCCATTTACCGCACTGTAGACTTGTGTATGTAGTTTTAAACTTCACTTTTAATTTTAGGGTTCTTTTTGTCATCTAATTTTAACTGTTAGTTTGAATTTCTAGTCTTAGTGTTAATCAAGTACAGTGCTGCATTATTTGACTTATACGTAGGTATCTTATACTTGCACAGTGGGGTTTTATTGTATCTTGTTTCAAACTGGTCACTGACGAAATGAAATCATCCAGCTAATGGTTTCAGGAAAGCTTAATTGATCTGAGGGGTTTGTGACTTTTCAGAAGCTCTGGTATGGTTCCTGAAAGCTTAAATTCCTACGTATTCTAATTGCTGAAGTAACTATTTCATTATCCAACACATTCACTTTCCTGGAAAATAACCATCCTCCTGCACTATATGTACCAAAACTGTGTGGTCGTGAACAAACCCAAAGTCCTTCCCCCCACTTTAAAGCTAAATATATGTATATATCACAATTCCCAGATTATCCTTCTGTGAAAACTGCAGTCCACTGGACGCAGGTAGAATTTCCAAAGTGGAATACATTTGCTGCCTGCTTATTGTTATGTTAGTGGAAAGAATCGGCAGTGTGTTGGTAAATGTTTACGAACCAATAACCACTGCCACGCCATGCTGCTAGCCATGGAACAGCTGATTGATGACCTGGGCATTGTGGCTCAGCTCTGCTCTCAACCGGCTTGCAAAATTCCAGGGCATTGAACAATTGGCTCTCATGAGTGTGAGTTCCAGTGCACCACTGGAAATAATCCAGATCACTTTGCAGTGAGGAATAAGCTCATTTTCCAAAACAAATGGGCCCAACTGATAAGAGAAAGGGCATGTCCAACATGTCACTCTCTGTCAAATAATCATAACCCTACACCTATTCAAAAGATGGCGAGCAAGGGGAAAAAACAACATGGATACTAAAGAAAAATTAGAAAGAATTTCTACCTACATTAATAGCAGAGTTCTCACTTGTAAGAAACACTATAGATTCTCTTCTTTGACCAGAAGACTTATGAATGAGTTAAAATCAGGTGTTCATTGCAGATAAGAGCTCATCTCAAAATATGCATTTGAAGAAAATTGCAACTGAGCTCCCTTAATAGAAATCCCACCTAACTGACATTCATTCTCAATGGGGAGAAGTGGCCCATTGTGCTGCATAAGACTGGGAAATTTTAAAAAGGTGGTTTATTTTCTCCTTTTGGAAGGGTAAGTGATAATGCTAAAGCTTGTATCTATGCTGGGGAAGATTAGATGGACAAAATATTGTGATCATACATTAGTAAGGCTGCAGGGGGCAGATATCTAGTGTAGTTACAGGGCCTTTGATATCAAGAATGTCTTTTCCACACCAAGATATTTTCCTTGGATTTTGGGTGAAAGCCAAATATATTAATTCAACAACTGTTTATTTGGTTACATTTCTAGGCAGCTAAATCAGGAGGATTCATACCCTTTGTTTATGGCACTGACAATATAAAGAAATACAATCAGATAACAATGAGTTGAGTTTTTAATGTCTGTACTTTGGGCAAAATGAATATTAAGTATTCTCAGAGCTTCCAGAAGGACTTTAAGCCCTTCTGAAAAAAAATAGGTAATATTGCTCTGAACTGGAGAGGTTGTGAAATCAGTGCTTAGATTTTACTTCTATTTATTTCCTTAAGTAACATATCTTTGCAAGTTTCAAATGTATACATCTTGTTATTCTGCTATTTTTTGTTTTAGGAGCTTGTCAAGAACCCTTTTGCCAGAATAGTTTCGACTTTTCCAGTCTGATCAAATCAAATCAAATCAATATTTATTGCGGTCACTAAATGGCACAAAGCAAATACAACAAAAAGTCTAAAAATGAGAATAAAAGGGTTAAACAGAAGATAAATATTAAACTATAATTTAACTAAAAGAGCATTTAAAGACAAAAAGCTTCATTTAACAGTCAACCAAAAGCTAAAACTAAAAATGGCAGGTACAAGACAGAAATTTTAACTAAAAGAAAAAGTATCCCTTAAAATATGAGCAGTTTTGGCTCATAAAAAGGTCAGTCCTATTCTAGTGCTAAGAGTAAGCCACATCTTACAGATCATAATCAAGGAGGTTCAGCTGCTTTTAGTTACTAAATGCCTTATTTTACATGTAGCTGTGCAGGACCTGGTTATGGCACGTGTTGTCTCAGGGTTGGTGTCAGATAGCAGAAACTACTTTGGGTGGTAAATCCTGTAAGATTATTCAGAAACATGGTAATTAGAGTACTGAGGGGTTCCCTGTGAAACTGAGAGGAGGACATCTCAATAGATTTTATCTACCTTGACTTATAGGCCCACACTCATAATGGCCATGGTACCTACTTGTATCTAGCTTCCAACCATGCTGAAGGGAGAGCACTGCATCAGGCTAGGCTGAAACCTCTTTTTTTCTCTGAGACATCTAATTATATGTAATATGGAGCTGATGCCCTTGTGTATTTCACACTGTCAGCTATGGAGCTTGATGATATTGCCAGCATCAATTTGAGATTCTATATCCAACAAGTGCTGCTGTCAACAGAGAGCATCTCCTGAGGGTACCACCTTTAGGGGAAACACATGTGATGTGGGCCAGATGGCAGACCATTTTGGTAAATTCCTCCCAAACATGCTTCCGGAGATCCTAGTTTGCTGAGAACAGCATAAACAGGCTGTTTTGCTACATTAAATTGTTGGCAGAAGAGATTCAGGGAGGTTTGAATAGATGGATGAGATGAAAGGTACAAAGATAAGTGATGTATTAAATAAGCCTTGGCAATAGAAAATTACAGTGTGTAGTTAAGGAATGTGTTGAACAGAAATGACACAGAGCAAAAGATGGAATCCTACATCCTTTCAGCTGTCAGAAAACCTGTCTTCTTTTTCTCAAGAATGACAGTGGAAAAGCCACATAATTCCAGCTGTTGCACAGCATCGTTCTGGGATTGAGGCTATGCTAAGGTTCCATATTTTGAGAAAGTATACACACACACACACACACATTCTATATATTCTATATTCTATATATATTCTATATATTCTGATTATATACCTGTTCATGAATCTAATTAGGCATATCCATTATTTATATTCATTTTTAACTAATCAAAATGTTTCTCTGAAGTCAACTTCACACATCTTTGCCCTCCATTCTTCTTCCACCTTTCTTTCATATCTAGGTTGATTGGACTGTTTAACCCACTGGGGGAGGTGGGTGGCATACAAATTTAATAAACAAACAAACAAACAAACAAATAAATAAAATAAAACTAAATGCCAAAAGAATCCTGCATAAGAACTTAAGAGAAACAATATTCACAGAATCTGAGATGTAATATCAAATGATACTTTGCCTTTCTTGTGAAGGAATTCTATTTTCCATTGTGAACATGCATGCATGTATATAACAGAGTGAGGTTTTAATGATCTTTGTGTTTGTTTCTTCTTTTATAGAAAGGACAGAAAGTGGACTGTGTAAAACTGATCCTCAAATCAGTGATCATACATCTCATTTTATTCACACGTTTCTTTGTTGAGATTTTCCTTTACCATACTGTATAGAAAACTCCAAATCTAGCCTTCATGTGAAAAATCACAAATATGATGAAAGGAAATCCTGCCATCTCTCATCAAACATATACTTGCACAAAGGTGGGAAAGGAACTAGGAAGTATTTCAGAAATATTTTTTTTCTATGCATGATTAGAAAACAACAATCCAGATGCAAATGTATAAATATTGCATATCTAATATAATAGAAGATACAATAACAACTGCCTGGATCTAAGCACAGCAGCTGAATCAATTTGTACCAATTAATAATGCACCAGAGAAATCCTTATCCTTGACTTCTGGGGAAGTGATGGTGGACTGAAGATGGCTCCACTTTCAGCAGAGCTGACAACTGCGATAGAATGAGGGGCTGGTGAATGGATTGGCACCTTGAAATTCCTCTCTGGATAAAGGGGAGGACCTAGGATTGCCCATAAATGCTCCATACAGAGGCTCCCTGCGATAAGACCATAAAACAGCAGTCTCTGGCAGGTGTTAGAGCTCTGGGAGCTGAGGGAAAGTCAGCTTTGCCCAAGCCATGGTTCGGAGCCTTCAAACGGACCATGGGTTCACATACTTCCTTTCTTAATCACTCTTGAAATTGCTCGTTAACTGCTTTTTGAATATTAAGAACCTTCAGAACACCTCACCAGGTGATTCTCCTTCAATCCTTAGCAAAAGAAGGCTCGTGTAGGTTTAAGAACTTTAAAAAAATTATTCTGAAATAAACAGCAAAAGGGTGATTAGAACGTTGATTTTGGAAAGTTACAAATGGACTAAGGGCCAGATGGATTGGAAATAAGATTTTGAAATTAATTATAAGAATCCTTCCTGTGGGTTGTTTAAAATCCTATTAAAATAGATGAAGATTTTGAATCTAAGTGTAAGAAATCTTCCTGTGGGAAAATGTTGTGCATTAGAGAAAAACAAGATAAGAGGAGGCTGTGAAAGCTGGACACTGGAGGGAACCGGAAAGAACTAAAGATTATAATTAAAGGAGAAGAGACCCAGTAATACAGAACGGAGAAAAGTATTTTAACTTTGGAAGAATTCAAGGATATTTGGGAACAACACACTCAGAAATTTCTTTTAAGATTGCCTGCTACCGTAAAAATGGGTTTAAAAGAGGAGATAGAAAAGGATACAACTGAGAATCAGGCTGTTTTGGATTTGGATTTACAAATGACAAGTTACAAGAATGATATGGAAAAAAGATGTTACACTGGATTAAAAATGAAACCGGTTGATGTCTTAATAACCAAAAGGGATTCACAATCAGAAGAGTGACTTGGACAACCCTTTTATCTTGGACTTACAAAAGAGATGTATTATATTCATGAAGGAGTTCCTGAGAAAAGACAAAGAGAAAATGGAAAGACATCAGCTTTTGGGACACTATTTAAAGGGAATAAACATCAAGTTTTTTAAAAGGAAAAAAGAAAAGGGAATATAAAGTTGGCTTATTTGATCATGGTTAATATATATATGATGTTCTTTCTAGTGGCTCTTAATGAGTTTCTCTCCACAGGACTGAATGACAAGGCTTTAGAGATTTGTTTATAGATAAGATATGGGAAGAAGAGAGTTTTTGTTGTATTTTCAGAGAAAGTGATAAGCTATGGTGTTAAAAGTAAAGTAAAGGATTATAAAGAACCAACTTTATAATCAACTTATTTGATTAAGATTAAAATATAGATATTGTTTCTGGTACGTGTTAAACTTATGAAGGAGTTTCTGAGAGGAGAGAAAAAGAAAAGATAAGAAATCAACTTGCGTTATGCTAATTGAAGGGAATAAACATCAAGATACTTAACATGTTGTTTCTGATAGCTCTTAATGGATTTTTTTTCACTAGGTGAATGATGAGGCTTTAAAGATTTGTTTATACAATATTTGGTGTGACCATCCCATGCCTTCAAAACAGCATCAATTCTAGGTACACTTGCACACGGTTTTTGAAGGAACTCGGCAGGTAGGTTGTTCCAAACATCTTGGAGAACTAACCACAGATCTTCTGTGGATGTAGGCTGCCTCAGATCCTTCTGTCTCTTCATGTAATCCCAGACAGACTCAATGATGTTGAGATCAGGGGTCTGTGGGGGCAAAACCATCACTTCCAGGACTCCTTGTTCTTCTTGACACTGAAGATAGTTCTTAATGAAATTGGCTGTATGTTTGGAGTCATTGTCCTGCTGCAGAATAAATTTGGGGCCAATCACATGCCTCCCTGATGGTATGGCATGATGGATAAGTATCTGCCTGTATTTCTCAGCATGGAGGACACCATTGATCCTGACCAAATCTCCAACTCCATTGCAGAAATGCAGCCCCAAACTTGCAAGGAACCTCCACCATGCTTCACTGTTGCCTGCAGACACTCATTATTGTACCACTGTCCAGCCCTTCAGTGAACAAACTGCCTCCTCCTACAGCCAAATATTTCAAATTTGGACTCATCAGTCCAGAGCACTTGCTGCCATTTTTCTGCACCCCAGTTCCTATGTTTTCATGCATAGCTGAGTTGCTTAGCCTTGTTTCCACGTCAGGGGTATGGCTTTTTGGCCACAATTCTTCCATGAAGACCACTTCTGGCCAGACTTCTCCGGACAGTAGATGGGTGTACCTGGGTCCCACTGGTTTCTGCCAGTTCTGTGCTGTTGGCACTGCTGGACATCTTCCAATGTTGAAGGGAAGTAAGCATGATGTGTCTTTCATTTGCTGCATTAAGTTTCCTTGGCCGACCACTGTGTCTATGGTCCTCAACGTTGCCCATTTTCTGTGCTTCTTCAAAAGAGCTTGAACAGCACATCTTGAAACCCCAGTCTGCTTTGAAATTTTTGCCTGGGAGAGACCTTGCTGATGCAGTATAACTCCCTTGTGTCTTGTTGCTGTGCTCAGTCTTGCCATGGTGTATGACCTGTGACATGACACTGTCTTCCTCACCTTAGTAGAAAAGTTTGGCTGTTCCTCACCCAGTTTTAAGCCTCCTACACAGCTGTTTCTGTTAATGACTGTGTTTCAACCTACATATGAAATTGATGATCATTAGCACCTGCTTGGTATAATTGATTAATCATACACCTGACTCTAATCCCACAAGATCCCTGACTTTGTGCAAGTGTACAAAGTGTGCAAGTGTAAGAATTGATGCTAGTTTGAAGCCAAAGGATAGTCACACCAAATATTGATTTGATTTAGATTTTTCTTCTGTTCGCTCACTTTGCATTTTGTAAATTGATAAACATAAACAATTACAATATATATTTTTGAGAGCATTTTTACTTTACAGCATTTTTTCACACTTGCCTAAAACTTTTGCACAGTACTTGTCAGGATTAGCCCAGGACACTCCAGGAGACAGTACAGATTCAGTTCAGCATGGTTTATTGGCTTCAGTCCCGTTACAGAATCTTCTCAGAATGAAAGCAATTCCCAGAGTCACCCCACAAACATCCTGCATTCCTCAGGGAGGTGCCAGTCTCATCCTCTTATCTCTACCTCTCTGTTCTGGGGATAAGAGTACATGCTTAACTCTTTCCGCTCTAGCTCTCAGAGTACTGTATGTATATAAGATATTAAGATATGGGAAGAAGGTTTTTTTTTTAAAGATTTTTTTTATCCCACCTTTATTATCTTTATAGCTTTATTTTTGGAGAAAATGATAAGTTACTGTGTGGAAAGGAAAGGAAAGGAAAGGAAAGGAAAGGAAAGGAAAGGAAAGGAAAGGAAAATGAAATTTATTTATTTGATTAAGTTTAAAATATATAAGTTGTTATTTCTGGTATCTCTTAATGGAGTTCTTAATTTTGCTGATTAGGACTGAATGGCGAGGCTTTATAATTTTTTTTATGAATAAGAGATGAGATGGGAAGAAGTGATCTTGTGTTGAAATGTTAGAGAAGGTGATAATTTACTAAATTGTACTTGTCTTGATGAAAGGGGAAGTAATTTCTTTATAAATCCTCTCTCTCTCCTTTTTCTTTTTCTCTGCACTTTTTCTTTTTTTCTTTTTTCTTAATATTTTTTTTTATCTTTGTATTCTTAAACATTAATAAAATTATTATATATAAAAAAGAAATCCTTATCGTTTATCCATTTTTGTTCCTGTATTCCAATTTCTTGTCCAAGGTGGTTATGCTGCAACTATAGAAGGAAAATCATGAGAAGCAGATGTTTCCCTAAATATGTGGAAATCTCTACTTCCTTTCACTGTAAGGAATCACATGAAAGGTAATTGCCATGAAAACTTATTCTAAGACCAAACCTGAACTGTAACTTGCTTCTCAAAATGAAGAACCTTTTTTCATCTCATAGATGATAATTAATAGGAAATAATTAAACCAGATTAAGATAAAGCACGCATTAAGAAGGTGGGGACTGAGTCCAATACCTGACATCTAGCATTTATTAAAATAAAGTTGCAAACTCATTTTTTAGTCTTGGTTACAGAAAGTCATGTGAAAACTTGTCTTCAGATAATTTTTCTATAGCAGCAGAGAAATATTATTGCCTGATATCTAGAAGGAGAACAATGGAAGTATTTCAGGGACTGCTGAGGTGAGTTTTGATTTGTTTTAAAGAAAGAGTTATATTGATAATATCCAATCTAAAACGTCTTTAAAATTCAGAATATTTAGACTTTCTGACATGTTGCTGCCAAAGGAAATTGACTGAGGTAATTTTATTCAAATCTCCTCTCATTCTAGCGCTTAATTTTTTTTTTTTCCTTCCCCACCCACTTTTCTCATTTAACTTTTGCTTGTTTTCTTTACAAAAAATAGAAGGCATTTTTTCTGTATGCCCAACATAGAAAGTTGGTAATATTTGTATCAAAGTTTTCTGAATACTGAATATGATAAGCCTGAAAAGTTCTGAGAAATTTTGAGAAACTTAACTATTAACTTGAGGAAGTGGACGTAATTCTTGAACATTCTCCTTCTCCTCCTCCTCCTCCTCCTCCTCCTCCTCCTCCTTTTCCTTCTCTTATCCTAGAAAAGATAATGGGAAAAGAAATAAAGATGATTTGCAGAATTCTTTAAAATGCCCTAAGACTGTCATTTTAGCTGCTAGATGAGTAAATGAAAGACCCTGTTAATACTATTACAGTGGAGTCCTTGGGGTTCTCTGAGCTTGGTTCTTTTATTGCAAATGTTTCATTACCCGGCTAGGTAACATCTTCAGTGCTCTTACAGTATGGAATGTATCAAATAAATTGTTTTTGGAAAGGCCCTACACTGCCAAGTGAGGTTTTTGTGCATGATTCCCTTGAATATGTAGAGTGACTTGTAGTGTCCTTTGGCTCCTGGCTACAGTGTAAGTGTACATCTGCTAAAAAGCTTTTGAAAATATAAACATTCAGCTTGTAATGAATAAGTTGAATAAGCTGAATTCAGTAATGACCGAATTAATAAACACAATCAACAAATGCATTCTGTCAGGGAATTCAGCAGTGTTATGTTTTTTTAAAAAAATGCTTTCCTCCCCTCCACAAAAGGGGATATTGACCAGTTTACCTTTAAATACACTATAGTTAATCTGAATTCTTCCCCCCCCCCCTTTGTTTCTGTAACAGTGCTTACAATGGAGTAAGACTCACTATTATTTGAACCTAAGCGTACGTTTTGCAAATGAAGTGAGTCTCTTTCCTAAAATATTTAAATGTTTGCAGGTGCTCCAGGATATGGCTATTTATGCTTATGGTTCATGTACAAGAAAATGTGAGGCCAGAAGAAGTCGAAACCAACCTAAAAATGAATCCTGAATCATATATGAATATTGTAAGTTGAGCTCTCAAAAAGTATTCTTGCCTATTGTGTTCAATGGGGCTTACTCCTATGTATGTGTACGTACAATTACAGCCTTTTCTAGGGCCATTATATCCAGGCTGCAAAAATCCAGATGGCAAGAAGATCCACTAGATGGCAGAAGACTATTTTTATTTCGCTTTCCTCCTATCTAGTGGCTGTCCAAAGGTTTGGCTTTACAGGTCAGTTGTGAAATAAAATATTGCATTGGCAAGTGCTCCTATGTTGGGATTCAGATGTACTTGTTGCTCCAACAGTGCATTCTAACTTCCTCTCAGGATTTCCACCCCTGTCCCCAACACTCAGAGAGCACTTGGTGCCACACGAATGTGATCAGAAATGAGCGTGCTGGTTTATTTTCCCCTTAGTATTTTTTTCTAAAGTCCGTATGCTCTTTTGAAAGCTTTTGTTCCCTCAGTTGTGCTGATAGCACCCTGTTGTACATGGCTAATGCTGCCTTGACTGTGCGACAATAAACATTTAGACAATGCCTTTGATATTTGTGCTTATACGGGGGTCTTTAACACAACGTTGCAGGGTTTCAGTTGTCTCCATCCTATTTCCTTCCTCTTCTCTTAGATTGTATTTTTCCCACACATCCAAGAGTGCACTGAATACCCAATGAAAATGCTTGGTACTGAATAGCTCTTTTTGTGTTGAGGTTTTGGACTTATAGAAATGATCCTTCCAAGTAATAAGGCCAGACTCTTTATTCCTTTCTTTCTATGCTCTTCTTTCTTTTCTAGCCATTTTAATCCCATCCCAATGTTCATTTTTCCTCTTGGCTTTCCTGCTCCGTTGGACCCAATGTATCATGAGACAGTTTGTTATGTAAGGCTGAGCAACGAAGCTTTTCATGAATTCTGGCTTCAACTTTAGCAAGTTTATATTTGTACTTTGGAAGATGGTGGTGGTAGATTTTCTCTTTGCATCCTTACAGAGTGAGATAATTCAGTTCTGGGGTTATCCAGCAGAAGAATATGAGGTCCTTACAGAGGATGGCTACTACTTGACCCTGAACAGGATCCCAGGAGGTAGGAAAGTTAAGGAGAAAAAAAGATCCCCTACCCAATTTGTGTTGATCTTCCAAGATTTGGGTCAGTATGTAGGTACGTATGTGTGTGTGTGTGTCTGTGTATACACACACACACACACACACACATACACGAAATGGAATTAAGCCGCCAGTTAAGGCTAAAACACATTGCACAAAACTGATGCATCTTAAATGTGTCATTACATTTGCTTACTCTTTTGTTGTTGTTGTTGCATCTGGACATATATGACTGTTGGAAAGCAAACCCTCCATGGGTAGTGAAGAAATATTCTCTTTTGAGATGTCATCAATTTGGTTTTAGAACAGAAATCAGACTATGAGAATGGGTATACTACATAGACTTTAGGCAATAGAAACAAGTTGTGAAGAGTTGTCATGTACAGATCAGGTAAGATCCTATTTGAAGTGCTGATGTGATTTGGATTATCAAATTGAATTAAAATATGTGAATGAATTTGTTTTTAACCGTACTGAGTTATCTAATTAAAAAATCATTTGGACAAAAGGAATGAACGCCTATGTAAATATCATAGATTTTTCATCTCCCTTTAAGGTCTTCAAATATTGCCCGTCTTACCTGGGAACAGTTCGAGCACAAAAGCAAAAAGGCTGGCTTGATTCTTCATACGTCCATGTAACATTCCTCTCGGAACCTCACAGCTAAGCATCAGCAGTCCAAATCTCATGCTCAAATGCAATAACGAAACAGCATCGTAGGGTAGTTATAATGTTACATATTGCAATTAATTAATATTTTCATTTCTTTCATTTCCAAACTTCATGAGGTTCCAAATCGTCTATACTCTTGATGCATTGTTTGACTATGGAAGGCAGTGTTTGGGTAGAAAACCTTCCACATCAGAGCCTGGGCTTCATCCTAGCAGATGCTGGATATGATGTGTGGATTGGAAATTTTAGAGGAACTTCCTGGTCTAGGAGACACCAGCACCTTTCAATAGACCAAGAAGAATTTTGGGATTTCAGGTATGTTTAGTTGGCATGTAAATGACTGGAATTCATTATGCGAGATGGCAGTTTAATTTTATTCTTTTGCAACTCAAAGCATGCATGCTCTAGCTTGATCTTGATCACTATTTAACATGCTGATAGTTGATTTGAAAGATGTTACATTTATAATTATCTTTTTAGGCAATTCTGGTTGTATGCAAATATTGCAATGTTTTGCCAGATCTCCAGGCATTCCCTGAACTTTCCTGATAGTTTGCCCATCCACCCAAGGAGCAAATTCACCCGAATTTGCATCTTTAATAAGTATTTTGCCATTTGGTTTTAGATAACGTGGAACAGTGGAATGAGATTATGAAGCTGTATGCTGTACGTAATTAAGTCCAAGAGATCTTGTGCAAACAGTGGGACTAACCATTATATTGATATATTTAGTTATTTGTTAATTCACTAGCTTAGTGTACAACATGAAGCAATGTTAACAAACCTTGGATTAGAACAAATGTAAATTGTTATTGTATTGCTGTAATCAGTTGTTTATACTATCCCGTAACACGTGTTGTTGTGTCGCAAACGGGCTGAGAGGGGTATCAGGATTTTCTCATGGGAAGAAGGTCATCCCGTTTAGCTATACAAAACAAGTGTTGAGATTACAAAGTATCTTGTGATGTTGTTATGATTTTCACTGCTACCTACTGTATGTGTGTGTGTTAGTTATTCAGTGGGGGTGTCATATTAGCAATATAAGGGGAGGGCTAAAATGCCCAGCCTGTTCAGTGTGTGTGTTAGTCTTAAAGTTAACCATGTAGGTTTTTATGGGTTATGTAGTTGTAACTAGTAACCAAGTAGTGAACCTCTTCTCTGGAAGTGTTTTTTTAGCTAGAGGCTTTGCAGTGATAAGTCTTGGAAGCTAATATGAGAAGAAGTCTTTGTTACATTCTATATTTTGTATGCAACTTGTATTTTGTGAAGTTTTGCATTTTTATCAATAAAGACCAGTTAGTTTATATTTTCTGACTGGATTGTCTTTGGAGAACAAAATATGGACCTTGCATTTTGCAAGCTCATGCTGATGTGTATTTTCCTGAGAGCAGGATTTATGGGACTTTTGCTGCACTCTGCGCAACAATTTGTACTTTGCCTTTCCACTCTGAAAACCTGTTTCTGCACTGTACCACTTAAAAATGCTGAGGAAATTTTGTTAGGCAAAATTTCGTTTTTGAACATGACTTTCTCTATGATTTTTCTTTATTCATTTATTTTATTCATAAACCACTGAATCAATAACGACTCACTGTGGTTTTCAGCAAGCCAACAGAAGCATACAATTGTTTAAAATGTCCATGGTGAGCATCATTAGAGTCAAAATTGTAAGCAACATATAATAATAACAGCTATAATAATAGCAGTAGAAAACAATAAGTAATTCAACCAAAATAACACAGTCAAAATATAAGGGAAAAAAGAACACTATAGTTAAATTTAAATGTTTGAAAGGTAACAATTAACTAAGCACCAAATACTCTGTTTAAAATTTCCATCTTAGCAGCTTCCAGTAAGTTATTCTAATTCTGTAAGGCTGGAGAAGCAACTGAAAAACTCCCAGCCTCCATTCGCCTAACCTCACACATTAATCTTGGAGATAGTTCAAGGAATCAATTAATTAACATTACAGGAAAAGATCCCTCAGGATCGACAGCTAATTATAGCCTTTGCTTCCATCTTGCCTAAGTCAGCAACATATTTCAGTATACATATGTCTAAGTTCAACTGCTGCTCTCCAGCTGAGTTTTAACTTCTCAAACAATCCTGTTGAATTTGTGGAACATACTTTACTTCTAAATCAAGTAACACGTCATCAAAATATTACCTTGATGGATTTGTTCTGCTTGCTCAGACATTCTGCTAAGAAAGAGTTAATGCTTCAGTTAAAAATTATGTGCCATTTTTTGGTGGGTTGAGGAAATGCTCATACATGCAATCACTTCACAGCCATTCTCTACTATGGTCCAGGAAATACTTTATTCCCAGGTTGTCTTGGGATTCAATCAACTGGTTCTTAGTAGGCTCTGCATAGTTTCAGTTTGAAGAGGAGTTGATTAAATAATCGCCTTCCTGAATGGAAGCACCAAATTGTTTTTGCACTAGATTGAATCCAGTTTCTTCAAACTGGGTACCTTTAAATTGATTTGGTAATTCAGTGGACTTCAGTATATGTGCTTACTTTTTATTAAGTAGTTCTGTTTATTGAAAACTTTGAATCAATTGAATGGAATCACCTGTTGAAACTAAGTTGTTGATTCAGATTGAAGTTACAATTCAGGTCAGATCAAATCATATACTCCTAGATCTTAATAATTATGATTTTAGCTATGCAGTAAGTTTTTTTCCAGCCTAGAACCAAATGGTCCTAGAAAATATCTGTTTTTATTCTTTTCCTGGGCAAATGTATAAATATCTGAAATTTGCTGATTTTTCCACTTCTGTTAGTTAAATACACTTACAAGTAATTTAGGAAAAGGACCAATACATGGAACTAAGAACTAAGAATACTTTTCATTCTCTGTTATGTCTATTTGATTTCAGTTTTCATGAACTTGGACTCTATGACATTTCTGCCATGATAAACTTTATTCTTCAGGAAAGTGGACAGAAGGATCTCTATTTTGCCTGCCATTCACAAAGCTGCAGTGCAGGTATGTTGAGAATGAAATTTGGTGCTATTATCCAAAGCAACATTTTGTGTATTCTTGGTGATGTCTGACATTTCTACTGTTTACAGTCCAGAATAAGAGCAATATCATTGCTGTGGGAAGTTGTACCCTACATATCAAAATCAAATTCACAGAATCACAGAATGGAAAGATTAGAAAATATTTTTGAGATCAACTAGTCCAACCCCTTCCTAGTGCTTGCTGAGGTTGTTCATTGCTGTAATACCACCTACCTGTTTGCAGAATTAAGACATTAATCCACAAATCTCATCAAGTGTTGTACAAGGTAGAACAGCTGACTCATGGATCAGCAGTTCCAACCCACAAATAAAAAAAGGTTGGAGAAATGTTTACCCTTGCATCCCTACACCCCCCACCTCTTTCTTCTCTCCTTTGGTTCTCCTTTCTTCTACATAACTAATGGCATCAACCAAACATCTGAATTCAAGCCCAGTCCTTATAATTGCCTACTTTAGAAGTTATTTGAATACATGGAGAAGGCAAGTGCATATTTGACTTCAGATGTAAGACACATATAAAGAAGACAAGGGTTTCATAAATGAAACTGAATTGAAGTTACAATTGAGGTCAGATCAAATCATACAATTGATTTGGGAATGCTTTGCAAGCAAAATGGAACCTGTGGAGATCCTTTCAACACATTAGCTGATCTTGTGGAAGTTGAGCACGATCTCTCTCATCTTCCTCCATATATTGATAGCATATCTGAATTGGACTACATTCTCCAATCATTGCAATGGGTGCTTACCATTGATAAGTCTTTGAATGTTTGTTCAGCACATTCAACTGTAAAGCAAATCATGGGCATTAAGGCAGAGGCCTTTCCAATTCCCACATCAAAGTATCTTTTGATTTATATGTAACCAATAGTTACCCAGTTGAAAACAAAGTCATTCATATGCAGAGTTGTTGCTCATGAGAACGCCACTCCTCTTACCGATTTTTTTAAAAAATTTATTACATCCATTCGAATTCTTTACTAACTTGATTTTTTAAACACATACCTACCTACAAGACCTAGCTAGGTGGCAGCACTTAATTGAAATTAAAAGTTAAACAGCATGGGGAGATCCAGGAAATGCCAAAGATGTAAGCTTGATCCAGAAGATGAAAAACACTTTCTGGAAAAAATCAAAGGCAAACCACTTCTGTATTGTTGCTAAGAAGACAATTCCCAATGAGTCGAGCTTAATTCAAAGTTTAATCTTCAATCTTCCTACAATTATTGGGTTAAAAGTCAAATTAAAGGATACTAACTGAAATCTTTACCTCCAGCCTTTGTAGCTTTTTCCATAATACCTCAACTGGCTTGTAAAGTTAAGATGCTCTTTACCTTGGCCCCTGCATATACATTTAAACATACCAAAAGTCTCCTACTGCAAATCTTCCGTTGGCCAGAGTCACTGATTAAGGTATGTCTGCAATCCTATTGTTTTCTCAAAGTTTCTTTAGCCACTGCTGTGATGGGAATGATGAGTAATGCCCGGGGACACTAATGTTGGTGGGTTAGAGTAGGCAATGGAGGACAGACTCATCAATTTGTCTTTTAGTTTTAAGAGTGGCCATACTTGTCATAGCATTCATTCTGTGAATATCCAGTTTCCCCAGCAACTATTTTCTGTGAGCACCCACAATATGCTCAGTGTGAATGATAGGAGAAGTAATGGAAAGGAGGTTAGAAATAAGCAGTCAAAAGTCTGTTGGTAGCTTATCTTATAAACAGCAGCTTGGGCCCTGGTGGCAAGAAAGCTGAGAAGAAGCGTTTAAAGTCCTCTTCCAGCTTCCAAAATTCTGTATTTACTTGAAGACTAGCATTAAAGATACTTCCTGAAGTCTTGTGGTTCTTTCTTCCTTGAACTTGCCCAACTGACACTGTGCACTGTCCAAACATTAAAAAAATAAATAAATCCCAGAATAGAAAAGCACAAATAACACACTGGTGGATGAGGTAAATTTGATCCTTTGCTCTTTCTGAAAATAAAGTATATAACCCTAAACCACCCCCCTCAAAAGACTGCTCATGCTTACTTATATGTTCATTAAACTCTATTGAAATAGAGGCTGTTGCGGGCGTGGTGGAGTTCAAACAGTACTGTCAAAATAATGCTGTAGTTTGAAACAATCAGCAGAAGCAAGTCCAGAAAATGAATACTCAGCATTCCTGAATCAGAGCAATAAACTGATCTTAGAAATGCATTTAATTAATACTCAAAATGTGAATCTTCTTTGTGATTTGTGTACAGATCATATTTGGCACAAAAGAATTCTGCTTGCTGAATCCCAAACTGAGAGCAAAGCTGGCCCAGAAGTGCAGTTACAAACCAGTAAGCATCCTCTGCAAGCAAGCTCTTTTTCTTGTTGGTGGTTTTAATAAGAGAAGTTTGAATACGGTAAGTGTAAGTGCAACTTAACACTAACATCCAACAATTCCTATGTTTCATCTTTCCTACTCCTGGGAGCCCCAGATGTGTGAATAGTACAACACCTGGAATTCATCAGCGTTCCCTAACACATCTGGAGGGTATTAGGTTGGGGAAGTCTGGTATCAGTTCATAGAAGCCATGAGTCTTGTCTTGAGATTTGTGGATGTTGTTATTGTACAGGAAAACCCTTTGCATTTGCCTAAATTAGTGAGAAAATTTGACCTTACAACTCCCATAGACTTCATGGGATCTGAAACAGATCTGCACTAGCCAACTGATGTATTGTGGGCAGGAGGCACAAGGGAGGACATGTGACATCATGCATGTCATGAGGTCATTGCTCAAATGATTGCACAACAGTTGCATAATTTGCATCATTTGTGTGATGATATCATGACACACATGATGCAATGGTGGCTTTTATTGGATTTCTTGTCATTTATGGTTACTTCTTTGAGAGGTTGTTTGAATTTTCAGATGCAACACAAGCATTTGAGTCACTGTGGAAGGCAGGTAGCTGGATAACCAGGCATTTATGATGTATGCATGTAAGTGTTTGCTGCATTGGTGCTTTTGGCCTGCCCTTCTCATGAGGCCATGCTGCCAAGAGCAACACTTCAGAGGTGGTCAATCAGTGTCTTAGTGCAAGATCTTTCTATGGAGTGAAACTACTTCTCAATAATACCCCATTCCCTTACAGAGTCGGATTGATGTGTACCTATCACGATTCCCAGATTATGCCTCTGTGAAAAATATAGTCCATTGGAGTCAGGTACAGTAACTACAAGTGAAAAAAAAATGTTTTAACATGTCTGCCTTTGTTAATAGTATGGTGGAATTTTGCTTGATTGGAAGAACACCAGCTTGATCCACGACTGGGGTATGGTGTGCCAGGAGGTCCAACCAACTAGAGTATTAGGACTAGTCTAATGTTAGGTCAGGAGTAGATGTTCTATTTTTGTAGGGTCCCAGAACCCCCAGGATCACTATTTGCAGTTTGGTGTAGTGGGTAAGGTGCTGGCCTAGAAACCAGGAGACTGTGAGTTCTAGTCCTCCCTTAGGCATGAAAGTTGGCTGGGTGACTTTGGGCCAGTCACTTCTTCTCATCCGAGTCTACTTCACAGGGTTGTTATTGTGGGGGAAAATAGAAGGCAAGAGTATTAGATATGTTCACCACCTTAAATTGACCTCTCTCTCTCTCTCCCTCTCTCTCTCTGTATGTATACACACACACACACACACACACACACACACACATGTATTAAATATATATGGGGGGGGAGAGGGAGGCAGGATAAAAATATAATAATTATAATTATAATTATAATTACAATAATTTGAATTTTATTAAGCCTCTGCCAGGTATTAATTCATCTATTCTATTTTAACCACTTCCTGAACCCCAAAATACAATAAACTTTCAAAATGATCAATCCCAGTGACATCATTACCATACCTGCTACAGTCCTTGGTGACCAAAAACTCTCCTTAAAAAAAGCCCCTGCATATGAAAAGATTATACATTTTGGATAAGGGGAGAAAGCAGTTATCCAGGGAGGGGAGAAAAAGGAATTTAAGTGCAGCTGCCCAGTTGATGGTTGGCAGCATCTTGGTGATGGCATTTCTTGGTTTTGGCTGTTCTTGACTGGCTTAGTTGCTTTCTTCCAACATGTCATAAGACCCCCGAAATCATGGACAATTATGTCATCTATCCTAGAACGTGCCATCCAGTATGTTTTACACTTATGGAGGAAAAGGAAGAAAGGCAATGTATTATTTAGGTGACTCAAGGCAGGGGCAGAGGAAAATGCAGATTTAAGGGCTTTGAAAACTGGTTTATCTGCTGCTACCCAATGCCTTTAGAAGTAGTTGGAATAATTGAGCATAGAAAATACAGTCCACAATCCATGGCCTGCAAAAGCCAACCATCCCTAGGAATGATCTTAGTTCTTTCTCCTTGGTGGGAAAGGGGAGTTGCAGAATAGCTTGTACACTCTCTGGAGATAGGTTGTGCTCACCCTGTGAAATGAAATTACCTAGAAACAAAACCTAAAATTTGCAGAACTGTAGATTCTTCTGGTTTTATGTCTATGATCTGCTAGATGGAATAGCAGTACAGCTAAATTGCCATTATCTGCAACCAACAGTAGGTCATCAAGGTACCGCAGTTGTAAAATCACAGAGCAGTTAAAGACCTGAAGAGTGACTCAATTGGCCTGAAGAGTTGTTGCAACCCAGTCAGAACTTTCCATGTATCCTTTCATTGTTCTGGTCCAAGTTACCTGTTCTCCTTCAAAAGTAAAGGCAAATAGATATTGAGTTTTGGGGTGTAAGTGCACAGAGAAAAAGGCAGAGCACAAGACAATATATGTAAAGATAGTACTGTAAACTTGCCACTTAGAATAGTTGCAGGATTGCACCATAGGAAAAACAGGAAGTACAATTGTACTTTGCATTTCCCTGTACCAAGTGATACTGAAGTAGAGTGTTTGGTTCTTGGAAGGGTTTCTTTATTATCATAATTGGAATGGAGGTTGGAATCAAGAAGGATTGCTCTTGAGCTTGGTGATGGGAGGAGTTCTTTGATTACAGTTTTATTCAAAGCAATTTAAGAGAAAGAAGTTCCTGGTTTCAGAGTTATTGAGACTGAAGCTGCAGATTTAACAAACTCACACTTATTTTTGAGGTTGTCCATAGTTTCCATGGTACACAAGCTACAGCAGAATGGGGAAGATCCAGTGAGGAGGAGGAGGAGGAGGAGGAGGAGGAGGATGGGGAGGAAGAGGACAGGACAGGACACGGGGTGAAGGAGTCAGTGAAGTAGACAAAACTGCATATACAAGATTGTGGTTTTTGTCATGGACCTGCAACTACTTATCTTCTTTGTTGCAAAAGATAGCACAACTGATTTTAGAGAGCAAATCCCTCTCCAGAAGATTGGCTGGGAAATCTAAGACAATGTGAAAGCATATTCTTCAGAGAGAGAGGTCTTATTTCCACAGATAAAGGTGATATTACCTCATGAGTGATGAATGTGTTTCTAATAAATATCCCTGATAAGGGAAAATAAGGAAAGGAAGCTGAAGTCAAAGCAGAACACAAAAGAAAGAAAGCCAAAACACTATTAACTGTCAGAGGAATGGAGTTGACAGTATCATGTTGTAAAAAAGAAAAGGAAAAAAGAGGTTCTCCTAAAGCAGCCCTATTGATTTTGTTGGCTAGACATTTTGAATTGAGTAGCCTGTGTTCTACATTGAGTAGTTTGTGCGCTACCTTGAGTTGCTGGTATTCCAAACTTAGCTACCAGCATTCCAGATTAAGCCTTTCATGTTCCAAAATAAGTTGGTGACATACCAAGTTGAGTTGCTCTCCTTGTGCCCCCAGATCTCTTGGAGATGGTCTGAAACCCCCTTTTAGTGGGCATTTGGAATGCCAATGACCTAGCTAACTATGTTGAAAACATGCTTGAGGGTTTTGCATCATAGGGAAGAGGTTTGTCAATTATCTGCTTTGCCCTGTGGCCCATGCCCATGTCATCTCCCACATCCTGTAGGAGGAAAAGCAACATGGATAGACAAGGGAGCAAAGCTTTCACTTCTCTGTACAGAAGTAGCTTGCAGTGCCATGAGGAAGCATTTATTGATTTTGCATTTGGATTTGTATCACTGAGCACAAAGAACAGCTTCATCCAGCATGTATGTCTTTTGGTTTTCCCAATTTATTTGGATTGTTTTAGTTTGGGGCAACAGTCCATTTACAAGGGCTGCAGTTACCATCTGTGGGGCTGTTCCCAGCAGATCATTAATACCTGCAATTTGATCAAAAGCCTTTAGGAAGCATACATGATAATCCTGGGCAGTTTCTGAGGCACCCTGCTTACTGGAATTAATTCCAACCCTGTTGGACCTGACTGAAAACAGTTCATCAATAACTTATAACAATAATTATAACAATAACAGTAAATTAATATGCAACCAAGGATTACTGTAAGAGACCTTTGGGGATACTACTGAGCTACCTGTTTAAGGTGAGAGCATTGGTCTGCAATTTAAAAAGCTGCAACTAATTGATTTATATCAGCCCCCTGCAACTCTCCATGGAAACTTTGTGAATCCTGATTGAGTTTTGGAAACTAGTAAATCACAGTTCTTAAATAATAGGGGTCCATGGGCATGAACCTAGTGGACGTTGCCACCCAGACCTATTGTCTATCATACTGGATATTCATTTCCCTTGATTAGTTGGATACCTTTGAGGAGTGTGGGGATTACATCTTGGTTTCTGGTGTCATTTCCTCTGTGGGAGCTGTTGCTGGAGTGATTGGCAGGGTATCTATAGTGATAGCCAGATAGGAGGGTTGGGGTGCACATCACCTCTTACATGTGTCCAAAATGCCTTCAGAATAGGTATACACACATAAAACATGCTTCACATGTGCTGCAGTCAGCAATGCTAATACTAGCTGGGATGGAGCAATGGAAGGAGGTGGTTTAATTACCAATGCCGGTTTCTGTTTTGTTTCAATGAACCCTAACTCTAACCCTCCCATGTACAAAAACATTCCCATAGTTCCCTTTTAATCTCCTCACCAAAATGTTTCTCAAGTAAAGAGTCTGATCTAAATCAAAGATTTCCAAGTCTGGGAACTACCTCAACTGGTCCTCCTTTGTCCACCCATTCCATTTGTGACCATAATTTATATTCCTGATTCTATAATTATCACACATGCTGTAAATTGAACTCAAGTCCCCCTCAGGAACTTTGTGTTTGTTGACCCCATTTTCATGAGTTTCTCAGGAAGTTTGCCCTTGCATTCAAAACTGGCCTGTGTGGGAGAGTCTTGGTACAACTAAATCACCCACTTCTCTCTCTCTGCCTCTCTCCTCTCTCTAATCCAAGAAAGACACAAAAACCAGGGAACAGGCTATCTGTCAGTTATGAACATCCAGTTACTCACTTCCTTACCTCTTTGATGGCTTTTCCTCAGAGCTTCCATTTTGTTCTCTGTATTAGGCTTAGATTGGTAAGTGGGTTTGTGAGAACCAGGGATACAGGGTAAAGGATGAAATTATCCATGGGCCTACCCTGTAATTCCCAAATGTTTACAAACCAGCCATTCCAAGGCACCACTGACACCAAATTGTTGCGGAAAATATTCCTTGAGCCAATAATGATCTATGCCAACAAATGAAGAGAAGAAATGTATTTTAAAAAAGATTAGAATAGACAACAATTGTGGGATATTGGAATGGGCCTTCAGGAAGTTCCAGGAGCAACAAGGAAGGGATGGGTGAGGTGTTGGAGGAAAGGCATCTCTGGATAAAATCCATCATGACTGTGGGGTTACTGGTAGTTTTGGCGAGAAGAGGTCTTCCTGGTGGCTGGAAGATATTTTCTGTCTTTTCCCAGAATTTAAGATGTAATATGATAGCATAGTGTTATGGTCAGTGGTTGTAACTGGAAGGGAGAAGGTGGCAATGTCAGCTGTTACTGGATATTCTTTTTCTTGTGCTTTTCCCTAACCATCCTGGAAAAATGTTGTCAGCTGAGAACGTTGGGCTCAACTCTAAACTTAGCTAATACTGAACTATAGAATCATAGACTTGGAAAGGGCTGTTTAGACCAACAAATCCAACCCCCTGCTCCAAACATTAGCATCCTAACAGATGACTATCTAATCTTCATGCGAGGGCCTCCAATGATGGTGAGCCCCCCTTCTGTCTGGGTAATTGATTCCACTATTAATGTAAAATGGTAATGATGAGATAGTGAGACTTTGTAATACCAATGATCTATTACACATAAATTGTTTCATCCCCAAATATTTAGATACTCCCACTCTTCAATTCCATTTTTAAAACCCATAATCTCTGTCTCTAAATGTAAACAGGTAGAACACCACAGAATGGTGTTTATCACACATTTCATTATTAATCCTGCAGTTATAAATAAATCTTTCATTCAGATTAAATCCTTTTAACAGCACACATAATCAAAGAGGATACAACACCAAATCTGTGTAAGAAGGCAGAAATATTCCTCATGTAGGAATGCTGCAAGTTTTATTCATTCTCACTTAAAAATGTATAAGATTTCATGCAAGAACATTGAAATCTAATGTATATTTAGTTTTTTGATTCCATAAATAATAATACACTGCGTTGCTAGCTGATGGTCCAGATTGTCATGCAGTAGAATAGATTTCTGAATTCTTCACTATGATCACAAATGAAATGTAGACAGTATCACTTTCATTCACTGTATATGCTCTTCACCTCCTGGAAATCCACACTTTCCTTGGAGACATTCCAGATGACATCTGATTTGGACCAATTTGCACAGTGGGTCCAGCAATACTGTTCTGATCTCTGATACACATAAGCACTTCTTCACAAATTGTGCTATCAAAGGTATAAATAACATGATAAAGTTTAAATCAAGAGCTTTCTGAGATCTGCCTTTCTGGCAACCTTTCACTAACTGCAATTCTAAATCTGACAAAACATTCTGCCGTATAAAAAGGCTTGTGACCTAATCTTAATTCTGAACCCTAAAAAGTAGTGTTTTGATTATAGTATAAGGAACAGTTCTGATGTAAGGTTGGGAGGCAATGAAAATTCAATACATCTTTGTTTTGAGGCCCTGTGTGTGTATGGTGAGATAGGTCAAGGATGTATTGCTACTGTAGTTAATATACAACAAATACTGTATATTGTTGAAGAAACTGAATCCAACATGTAAGCATCTCTGTATCTCTCATCCATTGTCCTTGGTGTGAAAGTTATGGATGTATTATTCTTTTGGTTTTGGAGGTGCAGGTTTGTGTTTTGTTAAAGGGTCTATATACATATCCAAACATTGTTTTCTTTTATTTTTCTAGACATCTAAATCAGGTCAGTTTGCATATTTTGATTATGGCTCAAAGAACGAAGTGATATACAACCAGGTAAGAATGCAAGGGATTGTGGGTTTAATTTTGGAATGGAATGAACAATGAATGTTCTACTCTCAACTATACCTTCTCCAAATGCTTTTATTGTGTTGGGGAGTCATTAATATTTGGGTTTAGAAATATCTGAAGTGCAGGATCTAAAGTTTGGAAGGCTCTTTCAACATATAGATATTGGTCCATTTAAAGGTTTATAGTTCTGTCATGTTCTCTGATGGCATGTAAAACAAACTGGGAAATGTACAACTGAAAAAAAAAGGAAGAAAAAGTCACCCCATAAAGAAGTTTCTGTCCCAACACCAAGCTCGAGCCTATTTAAAATAGGTCTCAATCATGAATAGGCAATGCTTTTAACTCTAAAAGTGGCATTGGTTACTGACCAGTGAGATGAGGATCTCACATACATAGAATCCCACATGAACAAGGGTTTTCCTACACTTTGTTCCCAGGAATTGACCAGGAAGTATAAGGACATCAGATAGTTATTGAGAACCAGCTATATTTTCCCATCTATGATGTAGATGTTCAGCTTCATTCAATAATGACTAGAGGCAGCTGTCCATCACCCTTTCAATCATCTTGCTCAGGGAGATTAGCCTTCTTCAAGAAGTTTCCATTGAAGGATTTGTAGTATAACCTGTCCACATGCCCTTATTGAGAATGATGTTTCTAGAAAGTGATGTTATTTTAAAATTCTAAGACATACATCATGATAGGTGTTTTTCATTCAGCCCAGCCAACATAGATAATGATAAGGGAACCTTATATTTTCCAAACTAACATGAAAATTCCATTGACCGCTATCAGTGATATATGTGGAAATCTCTCTGTGATAATCTGGAACTTTGTAAAAATCTATTTTTCTCCCGCTGAGAAATAGCTGACCATGACATCAAGCTATTTGAGGTACACTCCTGAGGCCATATTTGATCTGAGATCCTTGAGTGTGACCCCTCATGCCCCCTCCATAAGTTGCCACGCTGGAATCTATTAATGTATTGGAAGGAAACATTATTAAATATATATGGATTAATCATATTAACTGCATTTAATTAATGTAAAGGTCATTTTAATTTCAATTAAATCTGATCAATTTTAGCTTTCGTTTTGGCTTTACTCCTTTTTGGACTGATCAAAAGAAAATAAAAATAAAGTGAAGTGAAACAAAACAAAACAAAACAAAACAAAAATTGGGCTTAATTTCCTTTCATGGAAAAAGGACCAGGGCTGAGAAGTGTATGTCAATATACCATAGCAGTCCATTGCTATAAAAGTTCATTGTATCAGATTTCTCATCAGATCAAATGCATGTAAATCATTAGAAAGTTATACAAATCAATGTTTTCATGGAACTGATTAAAACATCATATAATTTGCATTGCTAATAAAGAAAACCAACCAAGCTATGTTCCTTGTTTACAGCTTCCCTGATCTGGTAAAATGGAAATAGAGCCATGTATTGATCAGCAAAAGAAAGAGTACCTAACCAAACTTTGCTGATCTTAAATTGGTAACCAGGATTGATGTGGTTTGTACTTGGATGGTAAACCACAAGTAAACCCCCAAGCTATAGTGAAATAACCAAATAAATAAAAACATATTTACACACTGTGTCCATGAAGCCACTAGAAGTCGAGGTTGACTTAAGGGAATAGGTAAATAATAAATAGGTAGAAAGACAGTTATATCATGGACTGAATTTCTACTTAATTCATTTTCTTTTCCCCCCTGTTTTCTTTTAAATCGAGTCCCCTAAATTAATTTACTGTATCAATTGCCATGAATTAAAATATATGGTCTTGTTGATTACTACGTTATTTATTTTTTCCCAGACAACTCCTCCTCTATATGACATAGAAGCAATCACCACCCCAATAGCAATGTGGAGTGGAGGAAAGGACTGGATTTCTGAACCCACAGAAATTGCACGGTTGCAACCTCGAATTACTAATCTTGTTCATGAGAAGAAGTTTTCCAAGTGGAACCACTGGGATTTCATTTGGGGTCTTGATGCTGCTCCCTGCCTGTACACAGAAATACTTGCTTTAATGGAGACATTGTAAGGGGACAGTCATGGTAGGCTATGGTAGCCAAAAACCAGGAGCCTGTAGTATCTTTTCTGACTAGAAATTTTATTAAAAAGCATAAGCTTTGGTGAGCTATAGCTCACTTCATCAGGTGCATGGAGTGGCTAAACTGTGTAGGATTTAAATTGGGATGGGGGACAGGCAATGATGGGGAAGACAGTGGTGGGTTATTCAGATATAGGTTCCATGTGAGACAGAGTACATGCATTTTATCAGTGGAATGTGTTTAAATCCCACTGTATTTGTTGAGATCTTCAGAGATAGCTTGAAACTATTCCGTTGTAGTATAAGATTTCTTAGCGTGAATTATATTTTAAACACAGATATTGGGCTAAAAATTATGCATCCTTACTGTTAATAAAAAATGCTTAATGCAGCATGAGATAAAAGTTAAGTTCAATTTTATACATGCCAAAACACTTATGGTACTTTCCATGGGGATTTGGGGACATATATGTCACTACACGGGAAGTTCTGTGCACCACCAAAACAGCTCTTTCACTTTCTCTTTATCCCCTTCAACTAGTGATTGGAATAGCATTATTATTGTTGGTTGCACAGTCAGCCAGAGATTTAGACTGGATTTGGCATTTTTATCCACCTATCGGGGACGCGGTGGCGCAGCGGCTTAATGACGCTGAAAGCGCCGGCCAGAAATGGCTGAAAGCTTCAGCGGTTCGAGTCCAGCCTCGCGTTAACAAGGTGAGCTCTTGTTTCTATACCCGCAGCTTCTGCCAACTCAGCAGATCGAAAACGTACGTGAGTAGATAAATGAGCACTGTCACTCCGGTGGGAGGAAAATGCTGGCAGCGACTCCACAGAGAGACGGGACAGTTGCCGGCGTCCGAAAAAGGGGCGCGAAGCTACGGAAATCCCGGCTCCTGTGCTGCCAGCTGGGCTGGCTCTGGCAAAGTCTAATTCCGAAACTAGAAAGATGCAATTGCCTTGAAAACCGCTAGGGGGCGGTCACTGCAGGGTCAGTAATGACTGTTAAGCAGATTAAAAAAAAAAAAAAATCCACCTATCAAGTTCTTCCCAAGGACCTGGGATAGGCAGATGTTGTTGTTTCTTCTTCTTCTTCTTCATCATCATCATCATCATCTGGGATACATGTGAAAGAGGAAGAGAAAGGCAATGCAGATGGGATCCTCAAACTGATTATTGTAGATCAGTGTAGACTTGCTGAGATTTTCTTTCATTGCTTAAAACTACATATATTATTATGAATTCATATGACAAAATATTAAATATGACCAAAGGATATGCAACTGACTCCTAGACTCAGAATTGCACAAGGTATTAGGGCTGTGAAGACTCTGAAAATGATTTGGAAGAAGTGCTTCAGAATTTGCATGTGAGAATCAGGCCAACAGCCAGCCTTTCCTAGAGCAGAGAGGTTGGTTATATGAACGAGCAACCACCACTCAGCTTCAAGGCTGTAAAAGCACAATGAAGTCTGATGAAGTGTGGCAGGAAGAACTGCCAGGGGTACCAGATAGGATTTGCACTTTACTTTGACAAAGGGGAATGTGGCTTCATTCTAATATGAAATAAACATTCTTATTCAGCCACGCTATGTCATGCATCTGAGGGCTCACAAGCCTAGGGGTCAAGCTGAGCCACGCCAAGTCAAGTGTCCTTAAAGGTCTACTGAGGCTTGCTGGGAAACTGACCACTTGATTTCCCTCTCTCACTCCTTCCTCCCACCACTGTGGAAATTCTACTGACTATTAGTGCAGTATGTTAATGCCTTGCACCACTCTCAGAACCAAGCAGTTATCAGATTAATTGGCTAGCCTGGACTATGAATCCACTAGCCCAACAGGTGGGACAGAATCAACCACCATAAATGGCAACTGTTACAGCAGGGAACCAGGTAGACCCTGGAGTTCTTGCCAGGCAAATATGATAAGGAATCCATCAAATTTACTGTCTTCCTTTCTCAGTGCAAACTGCAAATTTCTGTGAAACTTCATGGCTCCCCCCACTTTTCGTGTTTGTGTGGTCAGAATGATCACAGATCCAGAAACCTGCTTTTGTGTAGAAGTTATCATTAGCCTTGTAATGAAGGAGCAGCAAAGTGGGCAACCTCCTTTCAGATTTAAGCCAACCCAGATTTTGGACAAGTAAGTGAACACTGTGGCATGCCTGAGCACTAATTTTGAAAGTTCTATCAAGGCAAGTTTGCTGCCTCCAGTGAGACTTTCAGCTGGTAGCTTAGGAAGTGGGCTGGAATGAGAGATATTTCACTGGCCAGTTCAAGAGGGATAGTCAGATGAAACAGAAGATGAGTAATTCATCAAGGCACCTCATTAAACCAGTCTTGCTTGAACATTGATGGAAGACTCAAAGAATTGAGAGTCAGGGCAGGAAAGAAATACATCACTAGTGACATTGAGACGCTCACCTCTTTCCTTCAGCTCCACATCAAAACTTAAGGCATGAAGTTTGAAACAAGCAGTAGTCCACTGATTACTTAAGACAAGCCAGTTTTGTCTTACCAAGAAGAGGGCTCCTGTTAAGTGGGATTCTGAAATCCAAAAACTTTTCTTCTACTCAGAGAACTGTTCACCTCTCAATCCATCCTTTCTCCTCCAGATCCTATCTGCATTTTTGTTGTTATGGCTGATACCTCTAATGTCATAATAAAATTCCCTCCGTACAGGGAGTGTTTTCTTCCCTATGTTAGAATGGGAAATATTTTCATATGTATGTATATAATAGTTTGGGTTTTGCAACCACTGTAAGATGTAATTGTTTTCTCAGAAGAAATTAATCTCTGCATAGAGACAACTTTTAAACTTATGATCACGTGCACACAGTGAATCTCAGCTTTTAGATTTTAGAGTCTAGTGAGTAGGCACCATACAGATTATTGTAATAAACAAATAAATACAGGAAACTTTTGGGGCATGCTGGTAAATCAAATTATGGCTTTCACAGAGACATACTGCTGTGAAAAAAGGATAAACTCCTCATCCCAGGGGCTTGGGTGACAAACAAGAATGATTATATAGGCTGTAAATAAAATAGGCTATTTTATTTTATAAGCCTCAGTGTCATCACAAAAATTACATATTTAGAAATGGAGCCAATGACAGCATAGGACATAAGAGTTGGAAAAGAGCTCATTGGTTCCAACTCCCTGCTCAGTGCAGGAAGCCACTAAAATATGCCTGAAATAGAGCCATCCAGCCCTGATTTGAAAATTTCCATGGAGGAAGGATCTATTCTTCTTCTAGGAAGACTATCTCACTGCTTTTACCATCAGATGTTGCTGCTGTTGTTCCTAGTGTTACTCCACTTGGTTACACAGTCTGCTTGTTTTTATAGCAAAGCTTATTAATGCATGATACAACATGATTTTTTTAAAAAAATTTCAGCCAGCTTGTTGGAGTGCTCAGAGAGAATGACTGGCCCAAGGTCACCCAACTGGCTTTCATGTTTAAGTGAGGACTAGAACCTGGCTTTCTCTGCTCCTAGTTCAGCATCTCACCACTACACCATACTGGCTTTCAGCTCTTATCATCAGGATATTTCTTCTAATATTTCTTTTACTTTCAGCCCATTGGTTCTTGTTCTGTCTTTGGTTTCATTACAGAACAGGGCTATCCCCTCCAACACACAAAGCCTTTAGATGGTGTAGTCATCTATCCTATCTTCCCTTAATCTTATTTTTCTACAAGCTAAATGTGCCCAGATCCTTTTCATAGATTTTCATAGATTTCTAGACCTGTAGTCAGTCTGGAGGCTTTTTTTGAACTGACTCCATTTTCTCCATATCCCCTTTAAAGTGTGGTGCCAAGAACTTAATGTCATATTCGAAACATGGTTGAACCAGTATAGATGTCAGTTGCATTACTATCTCCTTTGATCTGGATGCAATGTTTTTATAAATACAGCTCAAGATTGCATCAGTATCACATTTACCTATTACCAACCTAAAGTAGGTTAGTCATCTGAATTTGAATTTGTACAAAAACTTCAGACATGATTGATTCATTAAAGTCAAATTAGATGTATAATTTGCTAAGAGAAGTTGCCATGAACTAGATTGTTAACATTTATTTTTAGTTACATTTTGTTCTTTATTTCTGAATTCAAATAATTATGGAGGCATTAAGGAGGAGAGAAGACCACACAATAACCTTATTGCATCATGTTGCAATTGCATCATGCTTCCTTAATTCAAACACTCCCAATTCCTGGAGTCATGCAGTTGCCAACTGAAACTGGAAAGAGTGCAACATTTTTAAAGAGACTCCAACAGGAATGGCAAGCATGTCTATGCCCCTTCTGAAGCACCTTTTCTAGTTCAGATATGAATAGCTGCATATCGCTATAACATTGCTATTCGTTTTTCCACCAATACATAGGGATGAAAATTGGTGTCATCAAAACATTTCACTTAAGAGCTTTTGATTGATTGTTTATGTGTTATCAAATCTGTGTCAACTCTTAGTGACCACATAAATAGATTTTCTCCATGTTGTTCTGTCCCTAACCTGGTCTTTCAGGTCTTTCAATGGTGCACTCATCACCTCTGTAACTGAGTCCATCCACCTTGCTACTGGTCATCCTCTTCTTCCTTCCACCTTTCCCAGCATTAGAACCTTCTCCAGAGAGCTAGGTCTTTGCATAATGAGAACTCGATAATCAGTTTGTTTGTTTTCTTGACTCTCCATGGTATTCTCAGGAGTCTTCTTCAATATCACCATTCCATAGTGTCAATACTCATTTTATCCTGCTTCTGACCAACTTTCACTTCCATAGAGTATCACAGGGAATAGCACTGCTTGCATGATTCTGATATTTGCAAGTATAGACAGATCATGGCATCTGAATATCTTTTCCAAGGTGCTCTATCGAGTGCCAGTCTGTGGTATATTTCTTGACTCCTTGTTTCTTTACCATTGATGGTTGATTCTTAAAGGCAGAAGCTATCTACCACTTCAATAATTTCATTGTCAGTTCTAAGTTTGGTTGTTTTACCTGTTGTCATTAGTCTGGTCTTCTTTATATTTAATCTTAGTTCCATTTTTTCATTGTGTTTATTGACTAAGAGCATGCAGATCTTTTATATTTTCAGCTATCAGAGCAGCGTCATCAGCATAGCACAGATTATTGATGTTTCTTCCACTAATTTAAAAACCACACAAATGCTCTTCCAATCCAGCTTCCCTTAAAATATATTCAGCCTATAGATTGAATAAATAAAGGGAGAGCATACTGCTGTGTCTTACTCCTTTGCTAACCTGAATCCAGTCTGTTTGCCTAGTTTTGTCTGGATTGTGGTTTCCTGACCTGTACATGGGTTTTCCATGAGGACAATGAGATGTTCTGGGATTCCCATTTTTCTAAGCATATTCCAATCAAACTTAAGAGTTTACCTAGTATTAAATAAAGTTGGGGGGGGGGGGAGAATGTACTTTTGTTTCACATCTCCTAAGGAAGGCAATATTATGGAGCCTAAGGATGTGCAAGAGTGGATGGTGATCAATAAAGTTGATCCCTAGACATTGCATCAAAAGGTGTTTGAAATAGACAAAAAAGGTACAAAGACTCACCTTGGCATACTCATATACTTCTCAAACAGATGTTGCAAGTCTGATCCCTGAGCTAATGAGAACTTCCCAGCCTACAAACAGCTTCTCTCAGTATATTGTCCTGTTCCATCCAGTCTAATATCTTTCATAGAGCTACTTTCTATATGGTTTGCTAATAATTCTAAGTAGAGTGATTATCCTGCAATTAGCAGAATCAGAGAGCTTGTCCTTTTTTCCAAACTAAATCAGAAGTATTCTGTTCCTTCACAATGGCTTTGCCCTAACAGCATTCTAGAATATTGTATGAGAAAAAATTGTTACCACCACAAAAATGGTAGAGATTACATGTAGAATATTCAGCAAAGTGCTTTTTCTTTGGGACAGCTGAGAAAAGAAAATCTCAGAAATGTTCCCAACCAGGCATCATCTGAGATCATTTAGTTCAACCCTATTGTCAAGTAAATAATATATTAATAATTCTTTTAAATTTATATTTAAATTTATATAGTCACCGCCCATCTCACTCAAAAGTGACTCTGGGTGGTTTATAGTAAAGCAAGAATAAATATTAATTAAAATACAATAAAAAACCATGTTCATACATAAATAATGGCTTCCAAGATACTGATAGCAAATAAAAGTTATGGGAGCATCTTCAAGATGCCAGCCAGAAGAGATGTTGGTAGCCTCTCTTCTCACCCAACACGAGTTGGCAGAGCCAGGTCTTCACCCCTTTCTGGAACATCAGGAGAGTAGGGGCCCACTTCACCTCTGGGGGGAGAATATTCCATAGGGTGGGGGCAATGGCAGAGAAGACCCTGCCAATCTACATTCTTTCATCAATGGGGTCCGTAACATACCTACTCTGCCTGACCAGGTGGGACGGGTCGATATAATGGAGATGAGACTGTCTCTCAGGTTACCCGGTCCATGCCATGTAGGGCTTTAAAGATGATAACCAACACCTTGAATTGGACCCAGAAGCAAACTGGCCCCCAGTGCAGTTCCCGTGGCAAAGGTGTAACATGTACCATCCTTGGGGCACCCAATATTGCCCATGCGGCCGCATTTTGAACCAGCTGTAGTTTCCGGATACTCTTCAAGAGTAGCCCGATGTACAGTGTATTGCAATAGTCTATACGGAAGATGACTAGGGCATGAGTGACCAGAGGGCCTCCTGATCCAGGAAAGGGTATAACTGATGCACGACACGTAGTTGAGCAAAGGCCCTCCTGGCCATGAATGCCATCTGCTCCTCGAGCAGGAGTTGTGAGTCCAGGAGGACCCCGGACCATGCACTAGGTCTGTCTGGGACAGTGCAACCCCATCCAGAACCAAAGATGGTAAACTCCAAGGTACAGAGGAGCCCCCAACCCACAGTCACTCTTTCTTACCAGAAGCCTGTTGCACCTGATCCAGATCCCCACAGCCTCCAGGCACCACTAAAGGATGGTCACAGTACCACTCAAATCACCCAGGATGGAGATCCATAATTGGGTATCATCTGCATATTGATGATACCACATCCCATGGTTTGGATGATCTCACCCAATAGTTTCATATAGATGTTAAAAGGAGTGGGGAGAGTATGAAACCCTGCAGCTCCCCACAAAGGAGGGGCCATGGGCCCAGCATCACGAATTTTCCTCCCGGGGAACCAAAATCAGCCGTTCCGCAAAAGTCTCTGCAAAACCGTTTCTTAGCATAAAATTCCACCCCAAATCTTGTCCTGCCCTCCATTTTTCAATTCGGGTGCAACATTTTTTCAGCTCCCTGGCCTGCGTGCCTACTGCCGGCATCCCGAATGATACTCCCGGGGAGCCAAAATCAGCCCTTCCACAAAACTCTCTGCAAAACCGTTTCTAAGCAGGAAATTCCACCCCGAATCTCATCCTGTCCTCCATTTTTGAAATCGGGTGCAACTTTTCTTCAGCCCCCCTGCCCGTGCTCCTACTGCTGGCATCACACATAGCCCTCCAAGGGAGCCAAAATGGGCCATTCCACAAAACTCTCTGCAAAACAGTTTCTAAGCATTACATTCCATCCCAAATCTTGTCCTGCCCTCCATTTTTGAATTTGGGTGCAACATTTTTTCAGCCCCCCGGGCCGCGCGCCTACTGCCAGCATTACGAACTTTCCTCCCGGGGAGCCAAAATTGGCTGTTCTGCAAAACTCTCTGCAAAACCGTTTATGAGTATAAGATTCTATCCCAAATCTTGTCCTGCCCTCCGTTTTTGAATTTGGGTGCAACTTTTTCTAACCCCCTGACCTGCGCACCTACTGCCGGCATCATTAATTTTCCTCCTGGGGAGCCAAAATCGGCCATTCTGCAAAACTCTTTGCAAAACCGTTTCTAAGCAGAAAATTCCACCCTGAATCTCGTCCAGTCCTGTTTTTGAATGCCTCCCAGGAAGCCAAAATCGGCCGTTTCTCTAAGGAGGAAATTACACCCTGAATCTCATCCTGCCCTCAGTTTTTCAATTCGGGAGCAACTTTTTTTTAGCCCCCTGGCCCGCTCGCCTACTGCCAGCATGATTAATTTTCCACCCGGTGTCAGGTTCAGCCAAAGAACTCCCTGAGACAGCACAGATACTGTGAGAGTCAGGACAAGAGGGGTTAAGAATTTACTCTCATCACCAGAGCAATGAGGAGCAGATAAGAGGATGAGACTGAACCCTCCCTAAAGAATGCAAGGGAGGTTGGGAGGGTGACCCTGGAATTTGCTCTCACTCTGCGAAGATTTCTGTAACGGGAGTAAGGCCATTAAACTTTGCTGGATTGAATCTGTACTGTCTCCTGGAGTTTCCTGGGCTAATCCTGACAGATACAGTTCTGTTGCGTTTATTGGCTTCCACCTCAAGACAGAATCTCTCGAGACTGAATCTAACTTCCTAAGGCAGCAAGGCATAACACCATGAATTCCTTAGGGTGGTGCCAGTCTCATCTTTTTATACTTCCCATGCTCCTGTTGAGTGCTCAGGGAATGCTTATCTCCTCGAGCGTGGCCTTCATCCAACCATTCCTTCATACCTGGGGAGCCAAAATTGGCCATTCCAGAAAGCTCTCTGCAAAAGAGTTTCTAAGCATAAAATTCCACCCCTAATCTCGTCTCGCCCTCCATTTTTGAATTCGGGTGCAGCATTTGTTCAGCCCCTCAGCCTGCACGCCTACTGCCAGCACCATGAACTTTCCTCCTGGGGAGCCAAAATCGGCCGTTCCGCAAAAGTCTCTGCAAAACTGTTTTTAAGCAGAATATTCCACCCCGAATCTCATCCCGCACTCCGTTGTTGAATTTGGGTGCAACTTTTTTTAGCCCTCCAGCCTGCACGCCTACTGCAGGCATCACGAATTTTCCTCCCCGGGGGAGCCAAAATCTGCCATTCCACAAGACTCTCTGCAAAACTGTTTCTACACATAAAATTCCACCCTGAATCTCATCCCACCCTCTATTTTTGAATTTGGGTGCAACTTTTTTTCACCTCCTGGGCCCGCATGCCTACTGCCAACATGACGAATTTTCCTCCCAGGGAGCCAAAATCGGCCGTTCCACAAAACTCTCTGTAATGTAAAGTTTGCCCCATTCAGCTCCAATGAAATTCTCATTACACGCAGGTTCAGCAAAGGCGTTTACTAGAGTGTAACGGAGGTAGGTACAGACAAAGCCACGGTTGGCTTGGCATAACTCACATGGTGTTTTATAGTTTGCCCATTCCCGCGCTTTACCCCGTTGCCTAGTTACCAATTACCCACAGTAATCCCCCCTCGCCCAAATGACAGATTTAGTCCGGTTCTTTTGTCTTCTTGATTGCCGTCTATTGTTTCTGTGGTTGTTGCCTTTGTTGGGTCTTCCTGTTGCGCGTAAAGCCGGGAGTTCTTAATTGCACGCTGATCGCTGAGCATCCAAGCTGCTGCGCTTCCCTTTGTCTGCAGCGCTCGAGGGAAGCCGGAGGTGATACAATGTATCCGCTCTTGGCCAGAGTTAATCGCTGCCACCTGTTGCCCATTAACTTGCAGTTTGGCTAACTTCCCCTTTTTCGCTGCCTGCGCCTAGGGCGGTAAAATTGACTAGGTGAAATTGAGCAGCGGCATTTGCTGTGCCGTGCCAGCTGAACCTGACATACCGCTCCCCTGAAGAAAAACCCTTCTCTTTAATTGGGCTTACCAGGGTACTACTCCCCCATCTGCCACAACTGTGTGGCCCTTCCTAGGGCTTTAGGGCTCTAGCCTTACCATGGCCGGGTTTATCACTGGCTGGAGGGGTCCCCGAGGTTTCCCCTTCTCTCCCCTCATTGTCACACTTGTTGGGCAGCTGGCCATATCCTTCTGGAGGGATGGCCACCAGAACTGACCGTGCAGGAGGTGGAGGGTCTTGACAAATCCACAATGTCCCGCAATTCTGTCGGTGTGCCTTCTCTCCAGCACCTCCGTATGGCAAACCTCCGGCACATAGAGTTTCCCTTTGCGCCATCACAAGCTCCCTTTCTCCTTCAATGATTCTTTATTGCTCGCCAACCAGGAGCCTTTCTTGCCTGCTTCCACAAAGGCTCACATCCACTCCGGCTCTGCTTCCTCCCACTGCTTCTCTGCTTGGGCTCGGGCCACGCCTTTTGCCACCAGCTGGGTTATAGGGATATTCGAGTTAGGCAACAGCTCCCACAGGGCCCTAAACACCTCCAGATTCTTCTGGCCATGGTCGGGTCCTGGTCTACTGCCAGCTTCTTCCCCCTTGCCTGGTGTGGACCGCTCAGTTCCCACCACCATTGACTCTGCCACTGTTACTGCCACTGCTCTCAGTGCCACTGCTGCCATCGCCTGCTTTGCCACTGGCCTCTCAGGTCCCGGAGCCGCCGTCTCCACTGCTGCCGTCCCCTCTCGCTTTCCGGTCACCCTTGGCACCGTCCTTGTCCTTGCCTTGCATGCAGTTGGTTGGCTGGGTCCCGCTGTCGCTACTCCAGTCGCCACCGCAGCTTGCTGTCCCTTGGCCACCCTTCTGGTTGCTTGCACTTCGATCTCTTGAGTCCTCTGCTATTGCATCTCTTCCACGGACTGACCCAGTCTGCCTGGTGGTGCCACCGAATTGCAGGGTCTTGGACACCGAGTCAATGTGCGGGTTCTGGTGCCTGAGCCATGCCAGGCCCAGCACCAGTGCGTGGTCAGCCATTGAGGTAACTACAAACCATAGCTCCTCCTGGTGGGCCCCAACGGTCATGCTGACCGGGTTAGTGCAATACTGCGCCGGTCCCCCCCCGCCATCAATCTGTCCAACTGGCTGAATGCGATGGGCTCCCTGAGTCTCCTCACTTGGAGCCCCAGCGCGGATGCCAGCACTGGGTGGATAAAGCAGCAGGTACATCTCAAGTCTAGCAGGGCTTCGATGTTCAACTCCACCCCCGATTTAACCCCCTTGAGGTGGACCCTGACCCATATGGGTGAGCAGTCCCTGCTTTCCAGTGGGTCCTCACACTGTGGCGTCATTAGCTGCACTGGGGTGTGCCTCAGCGTAGACGCCGGTCATTTTCCACTGGCTACTCTTCCCCCCTCATGGAGCTGGACTTCGAAGTGGGCCAGCCAGCTCCGCCACATGCTACTCTGCGGGCTGCTGCCTCCTTCCGGGGTTGGTTGGGGGTTCTGGTAGCCAGAGGTCGCTGGGCCCCATCCTCTGGGCAGTGCATTGGGGCATCCTGCTCCAAGGGGCACTGCACCGCTCAGTGCCCCTTCCCTCTGCAACAGTAGCAAGCACTTGCCATCTGCCAGGCCTGTCCGTCATCGGGCCTCCACCGTCGGCTCCTGCACATCGCTCCTGCCTAATCGCGGTCAGGTCTGGTTGGTTCCTGGGCTCGGGTCCCTCATTTAACCCAGTCCCAGACGGCTTCCGCCATTCCCACCAGCCAGGTCTACTCCGCTAGAGTCTCTGGGTTGTCCCTGCTGAGTGCTCTCTCCAGGATATTCAGGTGGAGCCCATCCTGGAAGTAGTTCATCTTTAGGGACTCTGGCTCAGGTGAGCTTTTCTGCGAGGCACCAGAACTCCAAGGCTTACTCAGACACTGTCTTATCTCCCTAGCGCAGCCACTGGATCTCATCTTGGGCTTGCCTGGTGCTCAACATATCTTCAAACCTATCCCTGAGTGCCTGCATGAACTTGCGGAAGTCTTCCAGCTCTACCGTGTTGGCATCGTACAGGCAAATGACCCATCCGGCAGCCTGCCCCTCCAACAGGTCAGCTACGTAGGCAACCCACTCCCTGTCATTTCTGAACAGGTGCCCACTCCGGTTCATGAAGTTCCTCACTTGCATGAGGAAGCAGGGCAGTTGCTTGGGATCCCCTGAGAATTTGCTCTTCAAGCTCCTGAACCGGAAGGCCTCTGCTGCCCGCTGGTCCTCCGTTGTGTCTCCTGCAGGGCTGGCTGCCACTGCCAGCCTGGATGTGGGCCCCGTGCTGGCCCCTGCTTCCACGCTGCCCTCTGCGGCTGCCCAGCCGTGGCCCCGGGTCTGCAAAGCAATGCCTGCAGCATGCCCTGAATAGCTGTCAGCTGCTGCTGGAAGTCGTTCTCCACCAGGGTCAGCCTCTCTTCCAGCTCTCTTCTCCTGGTCCCCACGCCGCATCTCCATGTGACCCCATGTCTCATCGACTCTTTGGGTCCCATCCCAACACCGAACGACCACCTGGCATCCTGTGACCAGGCCATGGGTGCTGGTCCTCTCCTCTTGCTCGGGACTGGCCCCACCGTCGTGACCTCTGGTCCGGGCTCCTCGCCGCTCCACAAGCTCGTGCCCTCACTGTCGCCAGCCATCTCCTGGAGAAGCTGCTTGGGTCCTCTTGTGGTCTGGTAACTGGAAAAAAGGTGAGCACTCCTTGGTGGGTACCGGGTAGTGCTCAAGGATGAACCCTGGCTTTATGTAAGGTTTGCCCCATTCAGCTCCAATGAAACTCTCGTGATACGCAGGTTCAGCAAAGAAGTTTACTAGAGTGTAACAGAGGTAGGTACAGGCAAATTCAGGGTTGGCTTGGCATAACTCACATAGTGTTTTATAGTTTGCCCGTTCCCGCGCTTTACCCCGTTGCCTAGTTACCAATTACCCGCAGTAATCCCCCCTTGCCCAAATGACAGATTTAGTCCGGTTCTTTTGTCTTCTTGATTGTCGTCTATTGTTTCTGTGGTTGTTGCCTTTGTTGGGTCTTCCTGTTGCGCGTAAAGCCGGGAGTTCTTAATCGCACGCTGATCGCTGTGCATCCAAGCTGCTGCACTTCCCTTTGTCTGCAGCGCTCGAGGGAAGCCAGAGGTGATACAATGTATCCGCTCTTGGCCAGAGTTAATTACTGCCACTTGTTGCCCATTAACTTGTGGGTTGGGTAACTTCCCCTTTTCCGCTGCCTGCACCTGGGTGGTGAAATTGAGTAGGTGAAACTGGGCAGTGGCGTTTGCTGTGCCATGCCGGCTGAATCTGACATGTAAAACCGTTTCTAAACATAAATTTCCACCCCTACTCTTGTCCAACCATCCATTTTTGAATTCGGATGCAACATTTCTTCAGCCCCCCATCCTGCTGACATCACGAGTTTTCCTCCAGGGGAGCCAAATTAGGTGGTTCCGCAAAACTCTATGCAAAACAGTTCTAAGCATAAAAATCCATCCCGAATATCATCCCGCCCTCCGTTTTTGATTTTGGGTGCAACTTTTTTTCTGCCCCCCAGCCTGTACACCTACTGCCGGCATCACCAATTTTCTTCCCAGGGACCCAAAATCGGCCATTCTGCAAAAATCTCTGCAAACCGTTTCTAAGAATAGAATTCCACCCTGAATCTCATCCTGCCCTCTTTTTTTCAATTCACGTGCAACTTTCCTTAACCCCCCGACCTGCGTGCCTACTGCCAGCATCACAAATTTTCCTTCCGGGGAGCGAAAATTGGCCATTCTGCTAAATTATGCTAAAAAGCATTTCTAACCAGGAAATTCCACCCCGAATCTCATCCCACCCTCCATTTTTAATTTTGGGTACAGCATTTTTTCAGCCCCTCGGCCCGCGTCCCTGCTACTGGCATCATGAATTATCCTTTTGAGACCGAAAATCAGACGTTCCGCAAAACTGTCTACAAAACTGTTTCTAAGCATAAATTTCCACCCCGAATCGCGTTGCACCATCTGATTTTGAAATTGGGTGCAACGTTGTTTCAACCCCCCGGATCACACGCCTACTGCCAGCATCACAAATATTCCTCCCGGGGAGCCAAATCCGGCCGTTCTTCAAAGCTCTCTGCAAACGTGTGTATAAGCATGAAATTCCACCCAGAATCTCATCCCGCCCTCTGTTTTTGAATTCGGGTGCAACTTTGTTTCAGCCCCCCACCTACACGCCTACTGCTGGCATCAGGAATTTTCCTCCCGGGGATCGAAAATCGGCAGTTCCGCAAAACTGTCTGCAAAACTCTTTCTAAGCATAAAATTCCACCCCGAATCTTGTCCCGCCCTCCATTTTTGAAATCGGGTGCAACTTTTTTTCAGCCTCCTGGCCTGTGCACCTTTTTTCCTCCCGTGGAGTGAAAATCAGCCATTCTGCAACTCAGAATATGACTTCAGACCTCTTAGTTTATTTCCTGGTCTTGTATTTGTATCCAGGTACAAGTCTTCCTTATTAAAGTCTGTTTTTGAAGTGCATTTATCATTGGAAGTACGTGTTTTGTCTGCCCCGGCATTACTGTTTATATAAGTACTCTTGAGCTTAATTATCAGCTCTTTTAAAGAATCCGCTTTGTTGTTAATTGTAGTTAAAAGCTCAAAAATTGATAGAACTGTTTGGGCTGTCAACAGACATTGTCTCATTACAAAGTCCGTAACATTTTCATTTTTCAGATTTTTCAGATCCTCCACCTCTTGCTGTATAAACTTTACAGCTGCTGGACAAATGGCTGCAGTCTGTGAGAGGGAAGCTTCCTCAGGAATTGAAGCAGAGAGATCTGAAAGTTGCGAGCTCTCTATTTCTTCTTATAAGTCCCACTCCAGGGGGTCGTATCTATTTGAGGGGCTATTTAGAAAAGAAAAGGAAGGTTGATTACTTACAGCTGATGGCAATTTTCTCTTTAAGTATTTATCCACTTTAAGCTGTTTGAATGGCTTGCCTGAAGTCTGTGAGGCTGATTGTGAATGATACCTCTTTTTTCTTTTCCCCATAGCAGAATAGAATTCCATAAAACTCTCCTTGCAGCTCACCCGTCCTGTAGATCCCCCGTATCGTCTGGATTCAATGAAATCTCCAACTTCTTTAGATGGCAGTACTCACAAGTGTATAAATCGTTTCTCCCCTAAACTGTGAGGTAGGCTGGATTGACAGTAGGCCACAGTTGACTCACCCAAGCAAAATTACTTAAGTTAAAAATAAATCCGATAAAAATGAGTCCAGTAAAATATTTAAAAACTGTTAATAAAATTAGTAAAATTAGACTGGCAGGAGCCCCCAAAAACATGTCAGCGGAGTTCTCCCTGTTTCTAAGCATAAAATTCCACCCCGAATCGTGTTCCACCCTCCGTTTTCGAATTCGGTTGCAACTTTGTGTCGGCACCCCCAGCCCCTGCGCCTACTGCCGGCATCAGAAATATTCCTCCCAGGGAACCAAATTTGGCCGTTTCACAAATCTCTCTGCAAAAGTATGTCTAAGCATAAATTTCCACCCCGAATTTCATCCTGCCCTCCATTTTTGAACTCGGGTGCAACTTTTTTAAGCCCCCTGGCCTGCGGACCTACTGCCAGCATCACGAATATTCCTCCCGGGGAGCCAAAATTGGCCGTTCTGCAAAACTCTCTGCAAAAGTGTGTCTAAGCATAAAATTCCACCGTGAATCTCATCCCATAATCCATTTTTCAATTCGGGTGCAACTGTGGGTCAGCCCCCCGGCCTGCACGCTTACTGCCAGCATCACGAATTTTCCTCACAGGGAGCCAAAATCGGCCGTTCCGCAAAAGTCTCTGTAAAACCATTCCAAAGCATAAAATTCTAACCCGAATCTTGTCCTGCCCTCCGTTTTTGATTTCAGGTGCAACTTTTTTTCTGCCCCCCCCAGCCCGTGCACCTACTGCCAGCATCACAAATTTTCTTCACGGGATGTCAGGATCTATGCAAGCTAGAAATCATAGTTTCTTTTTCATTAGACTAGCAATGCATCTTTGACAGTTAAATGTTTAAATTGTTAATTACAGGGCCGCTTGCTTGTTCCTGCCATTCTAGTTAGGAGAAGGGGGGAGGAAGCTGCCAAGCCAGGTGCTGCTGTTATCTCTGAAGAGGCGCCAACAAGGTCAAGCAACCGTGAGACCAGGGGAAAGGCACGAGGAATTTCAAGCGGGAAAAGAAAGTAGAAGGGGGGGAAAAGGGCTTAAAAGACAAGGCTTTGCTTAGCAATACTTAGACTCAACAAACTATAGATGCTGTGCATTTCTCCTAATAAAGAAATCTTTAATGGAACTAATTAGACTCCAGAAGATTTACTGAACTTTGGGAATGAGTGTGCAGTCTCTGACATTTTGTTGAGTCTCACAATTGCATGTGTGGGATTTACCCGGAGGGAAACCTGCTGTGGACAACTCTTATACCAAACGCCCGGGAAGCCCAGCTGCTGCCGGGATGCAGGAGGAGAGTGCTGACTTCAGAGCGGTCGGGGGATGCAAAGAGGAGGGGGGAACCCCAGGAAGAACCTTTGCGCGACTCCCCACGGCGGGCGACCCCAAACGGCACAAGGCTCAGGTGTGGAACCGGGAAGAGCTTTTTGGGGAAATGTCATTCCTGGGGATGGAGCCTGAGAAGTGTTGGTCCCTGGCTACCAGCTGAATAAAATCCACCCGGATGGGAGCCATAGAGGAAAATATGAGCATGATGCAAGCCAACTTCACCATGCTGTGCCAAGACGTGAGAGGGATCGGCGATCTGATACGTCTTGGTATGTTCCAGGGCCTCGAGGCAGAGCGAGAGTATGGAGAGGAGAGATTTGGAGCCATGCAGCTAACCACCCCCCCTCCCCCCATGATTCCAGCTCCAGCGGCTCCCGCAGCCCCGGGTCCTCCGCCTGTTCTAGCCGTGCCTGCTGCTCAACCCCCTGCCATCCACCCGCCAGCTGCACCAGCCCGAGGCAACCAGGAAGCCCTCCTGAAATGCTGGGGATTACGCGCCAAATACAGCGGGGATCAGAACGAGTTGGCCAGTTTCATGGCTCAAGTGACCATGTGCATGGAGCAGTGTGGTCATCTATTCACCACAGAGGGGGAATGCGTGATCTACGTCTGCAGAGCACTTTTGGGAAAGGCGGCGGAATGGCTGATCGAGATGTGTGAAGCCCACCCGCCCAAACTCACCAACCTCACCCGCTTCATAACAGCCCTGAGGAGGAGGTTCAAGGACCCGGGAGCAGCCATGAGGGCCCGCTCCCAATTAGTTAAAATATGGCAGGGAGCCCGGAATGTCGGTGAATATGCCCTAGAATTCCGAAACCTCACGGGAAAGCTCTGACATTGGCCCAAGGAGTTTAAAGTTTCCTGCTTCCAACAAGGGCTGCGGCGCAATCTATGGCAGCTAGCTTACTCGCGAGGAAACCCACGTACCATTGAGGAATGGGTGGCACACGCCACGCAAGTGGAAGCTGATTGGATGGCCGTCAACCCAGCGTTCAAGCGGCAGAGCGGCACATCCATGCAAGCACTTCAGAAACTGCCAGCGAAGGGAGCAGACGAGAGTTTTCCCAGAGTGGCAAGACAATGCATCTGTTTCCGATGCAGAGAACCTGGGCATTTTGCACCCAACTGCTCTAAGCCGTGGCCCGCGCATACGCAGGAGCCACGGAAATCCCCGGGAGCCGGCTGAAATGCCACGCCCCGCAAGGGGAAGAGGGGGACCATGGCTGGGGGAATGGAATTGCCATTCCCTGACCCCATCATCTACGAAGAAGGATCGGTGGGAAAAGCACAGGAAGAAACCGTTGCTCAACCCAGCTGCGGTTCTGACAAAATGGTGGGCGCGACGGACGACGATGACGATGAATCTGATGAGGATGAAGGGGTGAGTGTTACCACTGTAAAAGTGACTATTTCAGCACCCAAAATGGAGCACAGAGCTACGCTAACAGTGTTGATGGACACAGGCTGCTCACGTTGTTTGATCAGCCCAATCCTTGTGAACACTTTAGAATTAAAAGTAAAAAAATTGAAAACCCCCATAGTATTTAACCAGCTGGATGGATCTCAAGCAGGGGGAGGGGCCGTGCAGTACTGCACTGAACGATTTGAACTGCAAATGGGAACCCACCGAGAGACTCTAAAATGCTTGGTAGCCCCTTTAGGGAGTTATGCCCTAATCCTGGGAGCAAACTGGGTGAAATGGTGGGATCCTAGAGTGTATTGGAAAACAGGGCAAATGGAGTTTGTTGATGGAACTTATTTGGGTTCTGACCCACCAAAAGGGGAAGGCATTGTGGCAGCGGCTTCAAGCCACAGTGTGCAGCTGAAAAGTCTTGACTCTGAATCAATTGAAAACATTCCAAAACCCTACAGGGATCTAAAAGCAGTGTTCAGTAAAAAGGAGTCAGACATACTGCCCCCCCACAGAGACACTGATTGTGCTATTGAAATTGAACCAGGGGCTAAATTCCCAAAGAAAAAGACATACTCTATGACCCAAAAAGAACTGGCAGCCTTGAGGGAATTTATAGATATGAATCTGGCAAGAGGATTTATACAACCTGCTAAATCCCAGATGGCAGCACCAGTTCTGTTTTGAGAAAAAAAAGATGGAAGTTTGAGACTTTGTACTGACTATAGGGGCCTCAATGCCATTTGCAAAGAAAACAGGTACCCATTACCCCTAATGAAAGACTTGTTGGCACATTTATCTAAGGGGAAAATCTTTACCAAGCTGGATTTAAGAGATGCATACTTTCGAGTGCGCATAAAAGATGGCCATGAATGGATGACATCATTCAGCACCCCTTTTGGCTACTATGAGTACAAGGTCATGCCCTTTGGGCTTTCAGGGGCACCTGCGGTGTTTATGCAATTAATTAATGAGGTGCTGCATGAATTTTTGTATCGGGGAGTGTTGGTTTATTTGGACGACATTCTCATTTATTCTGATAACTTGAAAGATCATGTAAAACTGGTTCGTGAAGTGTTAAAAAAGTTTCTGGAGGCCCAATGCCAAACTATCAAAATGTGAATTTCATAAGCAACAAGTGGACTATTTGGGGTACCGCATATCCCATGCGGGCATTGAGATGGATCCCACCAAAGTACAGGATGTTCTGGGTTGGGAAGCTCCCAAAACTAGAAGGCAGTTACAAAGCTTTCTGGGATTTGCTAACTTCTATCACCAGGTCATTCCAAACTTTCCACAAGTGGCGCTGCCACTAACTGATTTATTAAAAACTAAAGGCAAGGGAACAACAAAGGTTCATAGGCCTGGGGCTCCATTGATATGGACTGCTGAGTGTCAAATGGCTTTTGAGGCCCTTAAAGCGTTATTTACAGCCAAACCAATTCTCAAACACCCAGAGCCTGATCAACCTTTTGTTATTCAAGCTGATGCTTCCAATGTGGCCATAGGAGCAGTGTTGCTTCAGAAAGACAAAGGGGGGTCACTCAAGTCGTGTGCCTATATATCTCAAAAATTTACTGAAACTGAAAGGAGATGGCTAGTCTGGGAAAAAGAGGCTTTTGCAGTTTGCTGGGCTTCATTGACGTGGAGACACCTCCTGGAGGGGTCGCCCCATCCTTTTGAGGTATGGACTGATCACAAAAATCTAGAAGCACTCACAACATCTAGAAAACTTTCTCCTAAACAAGTTTGCTGGGCTCAATTTTTCAGCCGTTTCAAATTTACACTAAAGTTCATCCCTGGAGGGAAAAACTTTCTGGCTGATGCTTTATCCAGACTGCCTCAGCGTAACAGCCAATGAGAGCAAATAGTAGCACTGGTGACCCCCAAAATCCAACCAGGCTCAGTAGCACTTACTCAAAGAAAAACACCTAAACCAGTACCAGCTAACGAACTGCTTCAAAAAATTACTGCAGCATTAGAATCAGATGAATGGTTCCAGGAACATAAGAATACTTTAACTAATAAACAACAAGCCTGGTGGATAGGAGACAAATTGTATGTACCCTTCTCTCTACGTAAAGACATTTTACAAAGGGGCCATGATTACAAAACATCCAGACATTTTGGATTTATAAAAACTTTACATTTATTACGTAGGCAGTTTTGGTGGCCTACTATGAGAAAGGACATATCTGAATATGTGTCTACATGCCCTACATGTGATATAGCACAAAAAAGAGGTGGAAAACCTTTGGGACTGTTACAGCCAGTAGCTACTCCCCAACAACCTTGGAAGGAGATTGCTATGGATTTTATTGTTGATCTACCTGAAAGCAGTCACAACACGGTTATCTGGGTAGTCATTGATCTCTTTTCTAAACAAGCACATTTTATTCCATGTGCTTCAATCCCTAACCCTAAAAAACTTGCCAAACTGTTTATTCAACACATATATAGCCTCCATGGCGCCCCCCAGAGGGTGATTTCAGATCGCAGCCCACAGTTTACCTCCAAGTTTTGGAGGGAATTTATTAAATTGATTGGGTCCACACAAGCCCGAGTTCTTCTTTTCATCCTCAAATGGATGGATCTTCTGAGAAATTGAACTCATTATTGGAACAGTGTTTAAGATGTTTTACTAATCACCAACAAGATGATTGGACAGAACTCTTACCATTTGCTGAAGTGGCGTATAACAATACTGTATCTGATGCACAACATGAAGCTGTGTGAAAGGCCTCCTAGCCATGACTGCCACCTGCTCTTTGAGTGGGAGTCACGAGTCTAGTAGGACCCCCAAGTTGCATACCTGGTCTGTTTGGGGCAGTGCAACCCCATCTAGTACCAAAGATGGCATAGCCCCTTTGGGGCAGCTATGGTTCAGCTGAAGCCTGTTGTTCCCCATTCAGGCCCCCATAGCCTCTAGACACCAGGATAGGACATCAACAGCATTGCTTAAGTTGCCAGGAGCAGAAAGGTATAGCTGGGTATCATCAGTATACTGGTGATACCTCACCCCATGGTGACGGATGATCTTACCCAGTGACATCATGTAGATGTTGAATAGGAGAGGAGCCTGAACCTGTGGAACCCCACAGAGTGGGTGCCGAGGGTGGGGTCTCTCCTCTTCAATCATCACTGATTGGAATCAACCTCAGAGAAAGGAGGAGAACCAGCACAGTACAGCGCTGCCCACCCCCAGTCTCTGGAGCCAGTCAAGAAGAACACCATGGTCTATGGTATTTCAGGCTGCTGACAGGTCAAGCAGAGCAAGGATGGTTGAACAAACCCATCCCACTCCTGCGAGAGATCATCTAAAAGTGTGACCAATGCCATTTCTGTCCTATACCCAGCCTTGAATCCTGACTGAAGGATGGGAGGATGCTTCATCCAGAGTCCAATAAAACTGCTGCATGACCACCTTATCAATCATTTTCCCTAAAAAGGGAAGGTTAGATACTGGGTGACAGTTGTCCAGTATGGTGGGATCCAGCAATGGTTTCTTGAGGAGGAGGCAGACCAACACCTCCTTAAGGGGTGGAGAAACAGCCCTCTCGCTCAAGGAAGAATTCAGCACCACTAGAGCCCACCCACGCAATACTTCCCTGACAGCTTTAGTTAGTTAGGAGGAGCATGGATCTAGAGAGTAGGTGGCTGAGCAAAGTCATAAGGACCCTCTCCATTTCCTCAGGCCCAACAGATTCAAACCTTTACACACACAAGAGATTTCAAGCTCATACTGAAGAATTTATAAAATGAGGGATAAGATATGAACAGGAAGTTCCATTTATGTTCAAACTTCAAGGAAAGGAGATTATTTTCACTCTCTTCAAAATAAGCAGAACTTTGATAGAGTTAAAGAAAACTCCAGGAAAAATTAACAGAAAAGTTCTCTATCTTGTCATATGAATTTCAGCGGTAGCATCGCATAACAAAGAAATTAAGAAGATAGGAAAAGAAAGCTATTGGTTAAACTTATTTGCTGATGATTTCATTCTCTCAAATCCTGGGGATTCTGCAAAATATATTAGGATGGAGATGAAGGAATTTGCAAAGGTATCAGGTTTAGTAGTGAATTTTCAGAAGTCTTAGCTAATGTTCCTTGACACACCACACACAGTGCAGAAAGAGCTAGTAAATTAAATATACCAGTGGCATGTCAATCTTTCATATACTTAGGAATGAATGCTACTAAAATAATAATAAATTATTTGAAAATAACCATATTCTTATTTGGAAGAAAATTAAAAAAAAAAAAAAGGTGGCATAAGAAATATTTGAATATAGCGGGATGAATTGCAGCTATTAAAATGATGGTATTTTCAAAACTAACTTTTTATTTCAAGTCTTACTGGTCAAAATTCCATAAAAATGCTTTAAAAATATGACAGAGAAAAAAAAATACTAAAAGATTGAAGGGTAAGAGGAATTTTTTTTACAGATTGTAGAAACAGGGCAGATGGGGGAATCCCATAATTAAAATTATATTATCAATTAGCACATCTGTTTATATTGTAAGATACAACAAAACAATGGATTCAGATAGATGTACAAGAATTGGATAGTTATATAAATCAACTATTCTTTTTTCCAGAGGATCTTAGAAAAATATACAATATAAAGAAAATATTTACTAAAGCTATGTTTCAAGTATGGATGAGGAAATATGCAGAACTGATAAAGGGCAATTCCCCATTTTTACAATTCATCTAAGACAAATCAATTCAAACCATGGAGAGAATGTAGTTATATAGAATAAGAGATTTTTATAACAATGATTTGTTATGTGGAGAAGATAAGATTGAATGTAAAGTTGGCCACCAGATACCTGGTTAACATGGATTCAACTTAAATCTTTTTTTTTTTTAATGATAATGTGGTAAAGGAAATGGCAAACTTGACCAGTTTCAACAAATTAATAATGAATTATTATTTACAATTGAAAAAAAAGCGATTTCTAAAATACATAAGTTACTAATAGAGATGGAACTAGCCAGGAGGTTTGGGACACAGATTTGGGTAAGTAAACATGACAAAAGGACTGGAAAAACCTATGGAAGTCAGAGGGCTATTTACTGACCTCCATACAAGAATTGCAGCTGAAGGTAGTTCATATATGGCATTTAGCCCCAATATGAATAGTGTATATATCTATAACAATATATGTATTGTTCAGTGAACTGTTGGAGGGGATGTAACCAGATGGCCACATTTCTACATATATGGTGGATCTGTGAAAATTTGCACTATATTCTGTTGGAAAAAATCTTCCAGAAAGTAAGATCTATGTAGAGGAATAGGGAATGGCCTTGAAGGACAGGAAGAAGAGCTACTACTAAGGCAACAGTCAGATAAGAGGGCTTGAGTTTGGACCAAGAAAATAATGTGAGAAAACATCTCAGACAACCCCCTCCTTAGTTCACATGAAGATAAAGGGCGGGAGTGCGAAGCACATTCAGACTTGCAAGATTTTATGACTATAGCTGTTACAATAAAAGTAGTCCTGACTTATATGGCATTAATTTCTTAGTCTGGTCTACCTTGTGGGGCTGACAATCTATAGCTAGGGTGACCATATATTCCAGTTTCCCTGGGACAGTCCCAATTTATACCTGTTGTCCTGGCCAGTTTACCATTTGTCCTGGATTTATAGCCCCAGTTACCCTCCCCACTATTACTTCCCTTGAGAACCCCCAGGCAGCTGCCTCCTTCTTTCTCCCAGTGATGGCCTGGGTGGTGCCACTGCATTCTCCCCCATAGTGCTCTTTTTGTGTGGTACTGCCACCTTCTTCTCCACAGCACCAGCTTGTATGGTGCCACTGCCTTTTCTCTCCACAGTGCTGGTTTGTTTGCAGAAAGCATACAGCACCATGCAAACCAGAGCTGCAGGGGAGAAGGTAATGGCTCTTTGGAGGTCTTGCAATAGAGGTAATAGCAGGGAAATAAATAAATATATATTTGGGAAATGCATCTTTCACTCAAATTTATATAACTTTAATAATTTTTAGCATCTCCTTTCACTCAGGAATAATCACCAGAAAATGTTAGGGTGGTGATTAATCTGGATTAGAAAAGGCTGGCTTTTGGAAGGCAACCAGAATTTTCCAGGTTACCCAACACCATATGCTTAGAGTATTTCTTACCACACCCTTAGCATCAAACAGATTTCTATAAGATAACAGTTGTTATTTTGTGTTACACTAATCCTTGCCTATTAAAGGCTACAGTATATTGTTCCCTATAGCTAAGTTGCTCAGAAAACCCATGTCATAAGGATCCCCTCCATCACACACTATCCTGATTCATGAGATGAAAAAGAAATCCACTCCAGATTTCAGAGACAACTGAGATGATTTAATTTCTCTATTTGCTCATCCCTCATATTAGGAGGAAGGAAGGAAGGAGGGAAGAAATGGCTGCATAGTTGGGCATTCACCAGGCTGGTGGCAGCCCCAGGGTTAGAGTGGCTTCTAAAATGCCCCAAGAAAGCAGGAGATGATGAAAGAAGGCCAATGAGGGGAAATGCATTTTTAAGAAAAACTAACTGCATCTCAACTTCAGGTAGAGACACTACACTCACCTGTAGAGTTGGAACTCTGGTAACAGCCAAGGTCCCAAGGAAGATCATGCAACTCCCTATCCTTGCCTTTGATGTCATAACTATTGAAACCAGAGAAATCCTGGAGGATGAATTTCCAATGAAGGCATGCAACCTCCTTACTCAGCCAGGCTTCAATGATCCATACTAGGTCTGTTTGTTCTTCCAGGCCCAAATAATGGAGGAATATGGTCTTACTGTAATTTGTCATTTACGCTGCATCCTCAGACAAATGTTTCTCTCTGATAAAGTGCATACCATCAAAAAACAATTGATATATTAGAGGTAGTTCTGGAATTAAAAAATGTCTATTAAAAGCACCAGTGTTATGTTGTGTTCTCTCTCTCTCTCTCTCTCTCTCATCTTGCAAAGTAAGTGGGTAGAATAGTCAGCAGTGCTTTCATAGGCCAGCTATGGATTTGTTCAGTACATATCTTTACATAGATCAGTCTTAACTTCATAGGCATCAGAGAATTTTTCATATTATTTCACTGACTTTTTGGGTGAGAATCTCAATTTTTTCACTAAGTATGCATGCAATTTATGTTTGAAAACATAAATATCTTTAACATACAGGAAGAGTGGGATAAAAAAATGCAGTAGGGAAGACTACACATGGAAATACCAACAAAATATTTATTAGGGCAAGGGAAGACTGTGTAAATACTCATTATTTACCCCACTAAACATTTCTGTCTTAGCCTAAACAGGTAAACATTATGGTGATTGGAAGAAGAGCCTGGGAAATTACTGTCATACAACAGTAAATCCTATGATGTCAGTTTCAATATCCTTCAAGACACAGTACCTACAAGTGTCCCCACCCTTGGTTATCTGGAGCACCTCATGTACGGCACAGCCTTGGAGTGAGTGATAAGAATTTCTTTTAGATTGTTTCTTATTCATATTAAGGATGTTTGTTTTAAGCTAGTTTTATTCTTTTCATGCAGGGATGAGGGGTTTCTGTTGTGTGCCAAAGTCCCCTTTAAATACTATATAACAAAAAATATTTTGTGCCAAATTTAATTGAATTTTGTATGCTTGACACTTAAAAAATTGCCTGAGTACTTAATAACATTCAGATGTTCTTCAGTCCTAAGCAGTAAAGAGGAACGTGTGTATGGCAAGTGTGTTCACAAGACGTTCTTCCCCACAGAATATTTATTTCATTTATACAAGCTCAGAAAATGGCACACATTGATGCACACAGAAATTCCCCTCCCCTCCAAACTCTTGAGTATTAATCAGAATTGCCTGCCTATCAGGTTTCATGATTCACAGTTCCTTTGGGTTTTTTTTTCTCCTGTGTAGTTTTTGCCTTTTTGCAGCTTTTTATTTAATCCTTTTGTCATCTAATTACAAATGTGCCTTTATCTTTCATTATATACTTCTAAATAATGGATGCACTGTTTTCTTTTGTTATTTTTTAAAGACATTGTTTCCAGTATATTTATGAGATGGTATGATGATGATAAGATATTGCATGTTTTGTTACTGAATACAATAAAGTATCTTGTTATTACAGTGTTATCTTAATTTATACAAATGATAATCATTTCAGGATTATGAGGATTAAATGAACAAATGAATTAAGTACACTTGTATAATGTTTGACTAAGTGGAAAGGTATAAAGGTATATGTAGGAATGTACCTATGTGTGTATATGTATAAAGGTATAAAGGTATATGTAGGAAACAGAACAAATGTGGGAGATGATACAAACCTTCAAGGTTGCATAGTAACATAAGGAACTCACTTATTATTGTGAGACTTCTGCTAACTTCAAAAACATATATCAGTTTTAGCATCTAATCTCAACCACTTAAAATCAGCCTTGAAAAACTGCAATAATACTATTAATTACATTGCTATTTTACAGATGCTTAAGATGTTTTTGTTTCTTATGATATCTCTTTTGGTTCTGGGATTTAATGATTCCAAACAATTGTCAAGAAAAAAGAGAGAAGTGGATCCTGAAACGTTCATGAATGTTGTAAGTTTAATGTAGTTAATATACTTAAGTACAATACTTAATACACTATGGGTGAGAACCACTTGGTTTCCGAATCAAGATTTTATATATACAACGGTAAGGACAGTCAGCTTAAACTAGTAAGTTTACATCTGAATCAGTTATTTTAGAGTTTATAATGGTCAAGTTAAAATCCTTAAGGGTACCAATAGGCCAATGGACACCTCCCTCAATACCTAAATAAGTATACAACTTTGTTTCACTCCTTTGCCAACTTGAAGCCAGTCTGTTTCACCATATTCTGTCCATACTGTGGCTTCCTGACCTGTATATACAGTAGGTTTCTGATGAGTACAATGAAATGCTCTGGGATTCCCTTTTTTCTAAGCACATTCCATAGCTTGATGTGATTGACACAATCAAAGACCTTTCTATAATCAATGAAACACATATTGACTTCTCTTTGGTATTCTTTGGCTTTCTCAATTATCCAGCATGTATCAGCAACAATGTCTCATGTTCCTTGGCTTTTTTAAAAGCCAGATTGAATATCTGGCATCTCTTTTTCCATGTAGGGCTCTAATCTGCACTGGATGATCCTAAGCATTATTTTGCTAGTGTGTGAAATAGTACAATAGTTTGCACACTCTGTTAAGTCTCCTTTCTTCGGTATTGGAATGTAGATTGACTTCTTCCAATCTCTTGGCCACTGTGTCATTCTCCAGATTTGCTGGCATAGCATAGTTAGAACCTTTACTGATTCTTCTTCTGTTGTTTGCCATATTTCTGTGGGAATCCCATCAGGTATTCCATCAGCCATCCGATTTGGTAATGACCAGAGTGCTGATGTAACTTTCTCTTCTAGCACTAGAGTTTCTTGTTAGTATGGAATATCTTGTAAGCTATCTTGGATGTTGATATCTCTACTGTACAGTATGTCAGTATACTCCTTCCATTTTTCTTTGATCCCCTTTGAATTGGTTACTATCTGTCCATTGGCATCCTTTAGAGCACTGCTTTGGGGTTGGAATGTTCTTTTGAGTTCAGATATTTTATCTACCTGGTACACCTGACATTAATCTTGCCATCTTGACTTCTCTGACCATACCTTGTAGAACTTTTTTTAGGAATACCCCAAAGAACTTTGGGAACTGACTTATTATAATATTTAGTGACATTGCTGTTATTAATATTTTTAAAGACACCTATCAGCTGAAGGACAAGTTAAAAGTTCCTATCAACTTCACAGGCAAATCTAGCTGGCTCACTAGACTATAACCCTAATAACCTGAAGTTCATGCTTCTATATTAGCTTAGGTAAGATTATGATTTGTAAGGGTCAATCTGTGTTTAAAAGATAAACAAGATTGATCAAAACATTTAAACCATTGTGTGTGTGTGTGTGTGTGTGTGTGTGTGTGTATGTTGGGGGAACTATAGGATTTCTCCCATGGTTAAGAATGTAGTGTTGCCTTAATAACACTTATCTCTGTAAAGGTAAATCTCCAACATGCTGGAGATTTAAGGCAAGTTTTTGATTGAAGCATCTTTTTTATATCTGTTTGCAGAGCGAGATCTTACAATATCATGGCTATCCTAATGAGGAATATGAAATCCTGACAAATGATGGTTATTTTCTTACTATTAACAGAATTCTTTGTGGAAAGAAGACCTTGGAGAAAACAGGTGTTTTTTTTATTTTTGCATTTAAAGTTCACAAAAGAAAAGTTTATTAATACTGATTTGCTCTTATGAAATATCCTATTTATATTATTATCCTCTGTAGAAATTCAGCAGTGGGAGGACCCTTTCATTTAAAGGGATCAATCATTTGAAATAATTTACTTTTATTTGTTCCTGGATCTGGGAAACAGAAATGACACAGAAAACAACTGGCAACAGAAAACAAAACACACACAGCACCAAATTTATTTCATTTTCCATGACATTGTATGATGTGATAGGAATGTTTTGGGATTATTCCAGGTCTAGATATCAATCAAGGAATCTCAGGACTGCCTTGACATCTAAGCTACATGTTAGTCATTTCATTGAAATGAACAACTAGCAGGGGAAATAGGAAAGAACATAATTTGAACATTATGTCAAAGCAAATGTTTCTACTGTTCTTTTGGCTTCTAATGTGATGATGGTTTGTATATTTATAGTCCAGTTGTGATGAGCCCAGATTCCTCATTATAAAACTGTTTTTTTTTTTTTCTCCCATAGGCAATTTGGCTGAATTACTTTTCCTTTTTTCTTTTTGAAATGTCTTGCTTTCTTGACTATCTTTTTTCCTTTCCTTTTTTTTTCCTCCGCAGCTTCTAAACCTTCTGTGTTAGTGATGCCAGGAATTCTTACAAATGGTGGAATATGGGTAGCTAATGTACCCCAAAGTGGTTTAGGCTTTTTTCTGGCAGATGCTGGCTTTGATGTTTGGTTGGCCAATAACCGAGGTAGCAGATGGTGTAAAAGACACCAGCACTTTTCACAGAATGAAGAAGAATTCTGGAATTTCAGGTAGGTTAAAACATGGGTGTCCTGGGGGGTGGGGGCAAGTGACAAAATATGCCTTGAAATGCAAACTTCACCACTTAATATGGGCATGCCATGTGACAGAAGTTCAAAAGCTGGAGCTTGCATCGAGCCATCATGCCACGTCTATGGGTTAAAAGGAAAACCCAAAGCCTTGGAATATGCCATGGGTCTGTTTGGAGGGAAGCATCCATGTTCATCAAGGGCATCAACAGGAGAGGTCAGGATGGTAGCTGTGACTGTGTAATCAAAGCCCTGTCTTCTTTTTAGCATGTCACAATGCACATAAAAAGAAGGCAGGGCTTTGTCATGACCACCAGTCATGGCCACCACCCTGACTCCCCCACTCCATAGACATCCCTCCCCCAGCTGGATATGTGACTGTTTTCTTTTACATATCTATTAGATTATGATTTTCAAAATCTCCTCTTCCTATAGTTCTATGTCAAACCAGCAGTTATACACACAATTAAAGGAAATATAGTCAGGAAAGAGATGTTGAGTAGCCTACCATATATTGCTGTAGTGATAAAAATTTCATCATCCAGTTCTTTGTTTGCCACTTTGTTTTGTTTCAGTTTTCATGAAATGGCAATGGAAGATCTGCCAGCCATTATACATTTTATCCTAGCTAAAACTGGACAGAAACAAATTTTTTATATTGGCTACTCCCAAGGATCCACCATAGGTATGTTCTTGGTTTCTGCAGGGGTGAAGAAAGAAGCAAGTATCATGATGTTATCATGCAAATGATGCAATGAGATCATTAGGCAGGTGACAACATTGTGGGTTGGTGCCAGAACATGTTATTGGATCTTATTGTTAACACTGTGTAGAACTGTGGTTATTTTTTATTTATTTATTTATTTGATTTGTCCCCGCCCATCTCCCCTACAATGGGGGACTCTGGGCAGCTTAAAGTCACTAAAATCACAATACATAGTTAAATTATAAAAAGTTTAAAAATTATAAAAGTTATAAAACTAGAAATTTACAAAACTGTAAATAGAATAAAAAGCTAAAAACTCCAAGAGGCCAATAGGCCCCCACCAGGCCGCTAAGGGGTCAGCCAACCCCATTTCTGATATCCTCCCTCCCCGCCCCAGGCCAGATGGCAGAGCCAGGTCTTCAACTCCCTCCGAAAGGCCTGGAGTGAGGGGGCCTGTCTCACCCCCGGGGGCAAGATGTTCCAAAGGGTGGGGGCCACAGCAGAGAAGGCCCACCTTCTGGACCCCGCTAGTTGGAGTTCTTTTACCGCGGGGATCTGGAGCATGCCCTCTCTATTATTGCTGGCGGAATGCAAACTGGCCTATTTTTCACTTCTTTGTTTAGAATCAAAGGAGAAGGGCTTGCTTAACCATGCTTACCATGAAGATGTAATTGAACAATTTGTTGGAAGAAAAAAAATAGAAAGTGTGAATGAAGTGAATTGAGTGCATAAAACAGAAAAGCCTGCCTTATACCAAGACGTGCTATTGATTCTTCTAGCTAGTATTGACCAGCAATGACTGTTCCACTCCTGCTTGTAAATGTTAGGACTTGATAAGGGGCCTTCTGTAAGCCAAACATACACAGCCTTTACTGATCCATATCCTTAGATAGATTGTGCTATGTGACATTCCAAATGGGCTTGCTATCACTGAAACAAAGCCAAGAACATGTTAAATTTGCATTTAAAATAAATAGCCTTTAATTCAATCCTGGGTATCCTTAAAGTATGGAAGTTGGAATACAGTTATGGAACCTTCCCTATACAAGGAAATCCCCAATAACTGGGTAAAATTCCTACGTGTAATGTGACAATATGCCATTATAATTGAATCAATGAGTAGGATGGTTACATGTGAAAAAGGGGAATGGATAGATAAAATAAAATTTGTCATCCAAGTACAATGTGTAGGAATATAATAAATTACTTTTAAAAGTAACTATAAATAAAATATGACGGATATAAAAAATCCCCACCCAAAAGAACATAATAAGAAAACAGTCAATGTCTAATTCAGGATGTAGGTGGCAAAATTGTTTGCTTGTTTGTTTGTTTGTTTATTTATTTATTTATATTTTTAATTTGTCACTGCCCATCTCACTGTGAATCTCTGGGTGATTTACAGTAAAAATAGAATAAACATTAATTAAAATAAATTAATTAAACATTAATTAAAATGTTTTTAAAATAAAAAAAAACAATTAAAACATAAAATAAAAATGGATAGGAAATCAGTGAAAATACATTTTGAATTCCTTTGCAAAATAGTTATAGAAGTTCCTTTAAGATACTTTTTTATTCAGGGATCTATCTTCAGCAGATTGCGTGGATATATTATCCGTGTACTGCTTTAGCAATTATAGTGTAATTTTCATAAATAGACTGACTAGTAATGGTTCTGACTAATCACTAATTTTCTTTATGCTTAGGATTCATTGCATTTTCAGCTATGCCAGCATTAGCTGAGAAAATAAAAATCTTTTTTGCATTTGGTCCAGTATATTTGATAAATCATATCAGACCTTGGTATATGAAGCTAATCAGTATGGATGAGGATTTTATAAGGGTAAGTATTATTTACTTTAATAAATATGCTAGTTTCTTTATTGCTAATACCTTCTTAAAAAGGCAAGAACAAATCACATGTCAAATGGAATTGCTTTCAATAGGAGTTAATCACACTAAAGTTTGTATTGGATTCTTCCCAACAGGTTTACAATATTGTAAATATTTACATATATGCTGAGAACTCCTGCCAGGGGAAGCTAGGCTAGATACATTTTTGTTATCCTTCTCTTGACAGGAGAAAGCATTTTAGTTAGGAAAGCCTTTGTAGGATGATGATGATGATGATGATGGTTGGTTGCACAGTCAGCCAGATGTTTAGACTGGATTTGGCATTTTTATCCACCTATCAGGTCCTTCCCAAGGACCTGGGTTTGGCAGATGTTGTTGTCTGATGGTGTTAAAGGTATCGTCACAGGATGTAAGTTGTTCCAAGTAAAGCTGCCTTTTGCAATTGACTGATGGTGATTTTGTAAGTGCTGATGCTCCTCAAGTGGTGCTTCAGATGTTTTGGGATTGCACCCAAGGCACCTATTACTGTTGGTATATCTTTGCTTTCTTTTGCCATGGTCATTCTACTTCTATTTGCAGGTCTTTATATTTTGTGATTTTCTCAGTTCTTTCTCTTCTATTCTGCCGTCTTCAGGTATTGCAATGTTCACTATCCAGACTTTTTTGTCTTTCTTTTCAACAATTGTTAAGTCTGAGGTGTTGTGTGGCAGGCACTTGTCTGTTTGAATTCTAAACTCCCAGAGCACTTTAGCTTCTTCATTTTCTATTACTTTGCCTGTTTTGTGGTCCCACCAGTTCTTGCTTGCAGGTCAGTGGTATTTCTTGCAGAGATTCCAATGCACCATTGTTGCCACTTTGTCGTGCTGTTGTCTGTAGTCAGTCAGTGTGATCTTCTTGCAGCAGCTGACTAGGTGGTCCACTGTTTCTTCAGTTTCTTTGCAGAGATGGCATTTTCTGTCTGTTGCTGTCTTCTCAATTCTGGCTTTATCTGCATTTGTTCTTAAGGCTTGGTCTTGTGCAGCCAGGATTAGCCCCTCTGTCTCTTTCTTCAACTTTCCTGCTCTTAGCCATTGCCAGGTTTTGTTGTTATCTGCTTTGCCTGCTAGTTTTTTTTTATTATGTACTGGCCATGTAATACTTTGCCTTGCCATGACTCTTTGGTATTCTTCATTTGGTCTTTCTTATAGGCCAGCTTGGTCTCTCTGGTATTCAGTAAGCCTTCATGGTGTACTGGCTTCAGTGCCTCTTCTTCACTGTCCTTCAGATTTTCTTCCAATGCCCTTTTTTCCTCAACTGTCTGGGGTACTTGTAACATCCCACACCCACCTATGCTCCTTGGTAAGTAGAGTCTGTCAACAACACTGCGTGGATGAAGGGCATGATTCATTGTCATTATTTTTCTGGTCTTCCTATCCAGGGCTTTTAGTTCAGCCTGAGTCCAGTCCACTATTCCAACTGTATATCTAATGACTGGAATTTCCCAGGTGTTCATTGCCTTGATGGTATTTCCTCCACTAAGTTTGGACTTTAAGATCTTCTTCACTCTTCTTATGTATTCACTACTAACCTTCTTCTTGATTTCAGTGTGCTTGATGTTGTCAGCCTGAAGGATGCCCTGGTATTTGTAGTGATCTTCTTCATCCAGACTCTTGATGTTATTTACATTGGGCATCTTGATTCCTTAGTTTTCACTATTTTTCCCCTGTTGATGGTCAGGGTGGCACATTGTCCAGTCCAAACTCCACTGCAATATCTTGGCTGTATATTCAGACAGTGTTGAGCAACGATTCCATTTAAGATAGTGTTTTTCCATACAGCCTGGCAGATGTTTCTGATGTTTGATAGCCATGGCCTGACTTGTTCAGTATTGTTGACAGAGGAATCAATGCAATGACAAACAGTAGTGGTGATAGTGAGTGTCCTTGAAAGATTCCTCTCTTGATGTTAATTCTATTGCCATTGACCAGCAACTGTGTCTTCCATTGTGCTACTGATCTTTGCACAAAGCTTCTGATGTTTCTACTGACTCCTCTTTTTTCTAGGGACTTGATTATCCAGTCATGTTGCAGGGAGTTGAATGCCTTTTTGTAATCAATTCAAGCTACATTCAAGTTGTTCTTCCTTCTCTTACAGTTTCCCAAAATCATCTTGTCAAATAGGAGCTGATCTTTTGTCCTTCTGCTGTTTGGGTGGTTTGCTTTCTGCTCAGATAGAAAGAGCTTGTTTTCAACTAGGTGCTGTTGGACTGCATCAGCTATCACACCAGTTAGCAATTTGAAAATTGTTGGCAAGCAGGTAATTGGCCTGTAGTTGCCTGGTGCTGCCCCTTTTGCTGGATCTTTCATTATCAGGTAGGTTTTGCCAGATGTTAACCAATCTTCAATTTCATGTCCTTGCAGTATGTTGTTAAACTGCTTGGCAATGAGTGAGTGCAGAGCAGTTAGATGTTTCAACCAAAAACCATGCAGTTCATCTTCAACTGGTGCTGACCAATTCTTGATCTTCCTTGCCCTTTTCTCTACCATTTCTGCTGTTATTACAAGTCCTTTAATTTCAGCTTCTTTTTTATTCTTATCTACCCCCTTTATTCAAGCTGCATTCTTGTTGTATTTCTTTGGGTTGTCCCATAGCTGTGCCCAGAACTGCACTGTTTCTTCTTTGTCAGGTGTTGACTGGTTCAGTGCAGTCTCTCCATTGATGGACTGGTAGAAATGTTTCTGATTCAATTGAGATTGGAGATTCTGCCTATATTGGGCAATTCGGGCTTCATATCTGCTGCTATTTTTGGCTACAGCTGTTATTTGCTGCTTTATTATTTCCAGTGCTTCCTTACTCTTCCTTGTTTCTAGGTGATATTTCTTGATCAGGTATTCTCTGGTCTTTTTGTTCTTCAGCTTCTTTTCTTTCATCTGTTCTAGTTGCTTGCATTTGATCTTAGCATGCTGATCTTATTTTTCCAACCTGATCTCCCATTTTGGTGGTGCATTGTTTGGCTTTTTTTCTTGTTTGTTGATTTTGCATCCAAGTTATTCAGTTATAACTGCAGCCATGCTGTACCTCAGTTGGTTGTTGTTATTATTATTATTATTTACATTTTTTATAGTTGTCCCCCCCCAAAAGACTCTGGATGGCTATAATAAATCTAGATGATGACGACGACGACGACAATGATGATAATACAATTTATTGCTGAATAGGGTGGATGCTTTTTATTTCATTGATGTATATTGAAAGTTTCTTTAACTTATTTTATTTATTGTTAGTTGCATGAGAACCTTTTACGGGTAGAAATTTAGGATATAAATCAAATGAATACATGAAAATATTGCTTAGATTCTATGGTCAGTTTAAGTATTTGTATCTTGTACTGTTATTTAGTCATCATAGCTCATTTTAGTGCACATGTGTTTCAAGTCTATCTTAGAAGTTTGTGCTATTAGCTGCTATGTTACACAAGGGCAACAGCTGAAATGCCAGTGGACTGGGGCTTACAACTTCCAGCACCATCCCTTGAACAATGGCAGAGATGAGATGTTTGGTACTCCATGTGACCTCATGATCCAGATCCATGACTCATCACTCACCACCCAGGAAAATGTCAGAGAATCTGCCAGGTCTTTCCCCCACCATTGTTCACATTTGCATGCTCACTGTTGCCCTTCCTACTCAAAAGATGGGATGTGATTGAATAAAGGTAAGATTGGGAAGAAACTGCTCCACAATTTGAGGCAGGGCACCTTCAGGGAAAGCAAATGCAGGGAGGGGTGTGTATGGAATGGATGAAACATGTAGGAGGACATCATCACACAAGCACTACTTATATACTTGCAACAGACATCAGGATGCAAATACACAATGATGGCATTTGCATGATGATGTTACCATTCATGGGTCACCATATAGTATTGTTTTCAGTGTAGGCTGGTGCAGATGCTACTGATTTTATAGTCTCATTCACAGAGCACAAGGTGGAAGAAGCATTTTAGTAGTTTTCTGGAGAAGGCAGATTGGGGAGAGGGAAATAGTTGCTATTTTGGGATGTATATAGACCCAGCTCCTCAACAGGCAAGTTCATGACAACATGGGTGGAACTTTGCTCTTTGCTCTTGATGAACAAATTGTCCCAATGTCTTTTATGAGTATGTAAAGTGTATGAATCTGTCTTCTGCAGAAAGGACACTTATGCTCAGGATGAAATGCTAGACCATTTCAACTTTCAAAGACATAGTTTTAGCATAGCATTTTGAAAGCACACTTGACAATATGCAGCTTGGAAAGGACAGAGCAAGTTCAAATGCATTGAAAATTGATTTGTATTGTTAAATTTACAGGCTATATTAGGCAGAAAAGAAATTTGTATCCTGCCTAATAATAGAACAAGAATACTGGCTACTAAGTTTTGTAACATGGATTTATGGAGAAAAACTTGCTTCAATATTGCATTCTCTGCTGGTGGAATGAATGCAAACAATATAAATATGGTAAGTTTATTGTGTGTTTTAAAACAAGCTAGCTTATATCAGAGAGTGTCATAAATGTACCAATTAAATGAAAACGTGTTTTTAAAATATTCTTCCTCAGAGTCGCCTGGCTGTCTTTGTATCACATGTACTTGGATGTACATCGACAAAAACTCTCTTACATTGGAAGCAGGTAAAAATTCTGAAATGTTACTTACTAAAAATGTGAATTTTACTGCCTTTACTGCCTTTACTGCCAAATGCCCTCTTTGATCTCTGTTTTCATAATAAATGTTTTTTTTTTTCAAGTAAGTTTAAGTATCAATTTCCCATTAACTGAAAATCTAATTCTGCTTCATTCTCCCCATCAACCTTCCTGAATATTTATTTATTCATTTGTATTTATTATTTATACCATTGTTTATAGAACCCACATTCCCAAAAGGACTAAGAGAGTTTACAGGAGAAAGAACAACAATTAATTCTATCAGCAAATCTAATCTAACTGCTGGGGCAGCCCAAGAACCCACAAGCATCCAAATGCTCCTTATTTCAGGGATCAGGGTGTTCTGAAGGGCAGGGCTTCCTTAATCACAAGCAGAAAACATGTGGTCAAACCTCCGCTGTTGTTCATTGAGTAGGAACACTTCTTCTCCCAAGGATCACATGAATTTGGATCTGGAAACAAATCATTTGGCAATTACCACAGGCATTACCCTGCTAATTCTGTTATCTCTTGTAAGCAGACAAATTGGGTCACTGACAATTATGCAATGAAATACAATGTTGTGTTAGATTGTAATATATTGGGAGAGATAATCCTTCTGTCAAGCATCAGATTGCCAAAACTAAAGAAAGACAAGCTCCAAGCACATGAGATAGAAGAGTTGTAGTGATGCTCTGGGTCAGTTGAAACTTCTGAATCATCTTCAAAGGCAAAATGTGTTCCATAGTCTGTTTGTTAGGTTACAAGGAGGTGAGTCATTATTTCCAGGACATTCCAGTTGATCAAAGGTTGTAATTGGCCCAGCAGACAAATTTGCTTACTATTCTAGCAAGAACTCACAAGCTAGGAATGGACTTAGTCCTATGGGGAAATATGACTCTGTCTCATATCCAGGGCTGGAGCTGGGATCAAGCCGATCAATCACCAACAAAGAACAGATGCTTGTTTTGACACATCCAAGCTCTTCCAATCTCCAGGATGTTGATGGTTCCCTGGTTTGGCCAGTAATGCACAACTGAATATCACCAGCATATTGAAGATATCATATCCCAAACTGGCAATAGCCAATACTAGTGGCTTCATGGAGATATAAATAACATGAGAGAGAGAACGTAGTCCAATGGAACTCCACACTAGGGCAAACATGGGTGTGACTGCTTTTCTCTACCAAATGAAATTGCTTTAGAAAGAAAGCAGTGCCTCCAAGTTCTACCCTTGCAGGTGATCTCACAGTATACCATGACAGTAGCACCCAAGGTGCTACTGCCACCAAGGGCTCTACAAGGACCGCAACTCACTCCATTTAAGCCTTGATAAAGGTAATCTATTAAGATAAGCAATGTGGTATCCACCCTACATCCAGAGCAAAATCCTGACTGCAAAAGGTACAGATTCCCCCTGTCCCTATCTCCAACAACTTCCCCAAAAGGGAAGGTTGGAAATTGGCTGATAGGTGTCTACAGTTGCTGGATTAAAAGATAGCTTCTTCAGATGGGGGTATACCATTGCATTCTTCAAGACAGTTGGCATCACCTCTTCCTTAAATGAACCATTAATCACCTCCCAAATCTACCTGTATACACCCCTCCCAGCTGCTTGGATGAGCCAGATGGCAGATGGATCAAATTCACAGACATGGTACAGCAGCCTGCTGAGGATCTTCACTCTTATTTTTCTTAAGGTATTGGGTAACCTTGAATAGAGCTGCTGAATGTGAGTCCTACATGGAATATGTGGAGAAATACAAGAGCTTCACAATAAGGGTATGACCAAAAATAGACAATCATGATGATTTTACTTTAGTTTCCAGCATCTTTGCTCTAGGTGTCTCTTCACTTGCTTCATCTCAGTATTCTAAAGAGCTTTCTGGGATCTGTGAAGGAGGCTCCTTGGGGGTGATCTGGTGCATTCACCATCTCCATATTCCAGAGATTGGCAAAACACATGGCAGAACTGCTTACAAGATTTCTGAGAAAGTATCCTGAGGCCCTTTGAAAACCCATGGACCCACCTTAACACTGTAATTGGGCCACAAGGTCTTTGGTTGCCAGTAAACTGTTTTTTGAAAGGCAATCTTCAATTTCCAAAGAAGACATATTTTTTCCTTGCCTCTCCCTACCCTCACCCTGCCCAAATGTCTGTGGTTAAGCTTCCAAGCCTTTTACTTGGCAGCAAAAGTGGTATGAGCTCAGGATTTCTCCATCCTCCTTTTGCCAGGTCCCCCAGCCACAGTTCTTGCAGCCCACTCCTTCTGCCTCCTTCACTCCAGTTGTGGCCCCAAGAGGCTCTTCCCAGCTTTCACCTTGCAGGAACAACATGCACATCTGACCATCCCCTCCCATGTTTTTTATTAACATGGTGCCTTGGCCACCTTTCATAAGCCCAGGTTGAGGAAAGGCTGTTTTGGATAGTGCCATGAGATACCTCCTCTGTTAGTTCTTTTTTCCCTATCTTTTGAAGATGAGGGACTCTTTTAGAAGATGCCTTTGTTCCACCAAAATCCAAGTGTGAAATATGTGGAGTGTGGAAACTAAACACAGCATTCTAAGCTTCTTCTCCCAGTTTTCCCTCACCTAGAAAGAAGTAGAGGAGGATTAAAGAGAGGCACACAGACTGGGCAACTTGTTCCTCTCTTATGCGGAAAAGTGTGGCTGCCAACCCAGGACTGGGGTAATGTTTCAGTCCTGGCTGCATCATTATGGCTTCACTATGCTCCTCCCCTTGTGATGAGTAGGGAAACTGCCACCACTGCTTCTGTCTGTCTTGGACAACCAGGCTGTTAGTAGCAGCCATAGCTCCTGCAAGCTAAAGGAACAGAATACAGCAGCATTAGTGCTGACAATAGCAACTGCTTTCTCTCTTTCTCATCCCCTATTCTTACCGGACATCTGCAGCCAGCCAACAGGAGACACAAGCAAAGCTCCCAGCCAGCCACTGATGCCAGGCAGCCTGACTTTCTTTCCCAATCACCTCCTTAACTGCCCTCTTCTGATGACCCTCTTCCTGACCAGGCTGGATGATGGTGGTTTAGGAGAGAAAGGAGACACTGTCCATCTGCTTTTGTGGTCACGATCCCTGGCCACTTGAGCACAGAAGGCCTCCCAACATTCTTGAAGGGCAAGGTCATGAATGAGGTGTTGAGTACCACATGAAGTATTGCTTGCACTCAATAGATGGAGATGGAGTAATATGAATGGACTGAGATAGCTGGAGCCCTGTCAGTCCATTGTCCAGCTCTGCTAGACAATTATTTGCAGATACAAAGCTAAAAATGGCCGCAACACTCTTAACTTGTCACCAGTTTCAGAAGCTTTGGGAAAGCAGACTTTAGCCATGTTGGCTAGTTATTAGGGGACTTATAATTCCAGTCTATCAAAAAAAAAAAAAAAAAAAAAATCAGGTTAGGGAAGTTTGTTCTGTTCCAGAATGATTTTTTCTATTCTGTGTGCCTTTCTTCTAGCTTCTTCTAAAGAATTATATAGATAGATTATTTTAACGGGAAGCTTTAGAAAATCCATTAAAATTAAAATTTTAAAATGTAAAAGAACAACAATTTGCAAAAGTGGTTTTAGATTCTTTTCTCTTGCTCTTTTCAGGTGTATGAAAGTGGGCAGCTTAAAGAATTCGACTATGGTTCTAAGAATATGGAGAAATACAATCAGGTAGACAAAGATATATATATTTTTAATGAAAGAAATGTTGCAGATAAATAAGAATGAAGATAAAGCTGCTACAAAGTTATTATTTGTTGTAATTTTTAACATGTTACCAATATGTTTAACATGTCATCCTAGATTTATCTGGGTTTTATTTTGATTAAAGGCAGCACTGTCCATCTTTGTGTCAATGAAGTGCTGGGCTACCAAGCACAAGTTATATCTACGCAGGCATAGCTGCCGGGAAATTCAGAAAAGAATGAATAGCTGTGTAGCAGTTTTTTCACACTGGATTCAGACCAGTGATGTTCCCTCCAGGGCACAAGAAATTAGATCTTTCTTAAACTACAAGGAAAAGTTATTTTAGGGTCCATTAGCAGAAACTGGATTAAGAGAATTAGAGATGATACATAAAGCTTACTCTGCCAATTATTTAAATAGGTATTTTTTGGATTTTTATGAGGTTATGGGAGAATGGGGAGGGGGGGGGAGAAGGGCACATAGGTAGATCGCTCCAAAATAGAAGATCTGTTATGATATGGGAACAGTGGTAGTCATGGAGGGTGAGATGACAACAAAAGGGCACGATCCTAAAAGCTATCCTAAGAACATCCTTACAGCTATCCTAGAGCCTGGGAAGTAGCAAAGTTGAATGATTCAAACCACTAGATATTATAGAGCAATATTATAATAATTGTAAAACTCAGTTGTTGTAATTATGAGTTTTTACGTTTTTGTTTTCTTCTCTTTAGATGACCCCTCCCTTATATGACATAAGACGCATGTATACCCCAACCATCATTTGGAGTGGTGGAGAAGATATCATGTCAACACAAGAGGATACTGAACTTTTGCTCCCTCTTCTTAGGAACCTGCTGCACTACAAAGTAATTCCTCACTGGATGCATTATGATTTTATCTTTGGGCTTGATGCGTGTCAAGAATTATATGACGAACTTGTTGAGATAATTCAGAATTTCCCATAAGATGGGGATCATCTAGTGAGTCAGCAGCAAAATGGCATTCCAGAATGTTTCTTTAAGAGAACAAATGTATGCTACCATTAACGCAAAAGTATCTAATTCTTTTATTAGGTGATTTTTAAAAGGATACCTTTCATATCAAAGTCAATTTACATGCGCTGAGACAATGCAATGAGGGGATTCTAAACATTGGGAAGACTCATATGGCAAAGTGTTGAGTAATATGAGAGAGATGATGCTAAATTATTAGAGCTGAACCAAGATTCTCAGGATTCAAAGGACTGTCCTTTCCCCCTAGATTCAGTTGTAAAAAGCAGCACTGGGGAGGAGGTATTAAAAAAACAACAACTCAGAATGGTAGCCATGGCAATATGATCTATGTTTTGCCCCCATTATATGTGTGTTGGCCTTGTGTACATTTACAAAGGGGTGGGGTTGATCGTGTTGCTATAACCACCTTCTTGACTTTTTTAAATAATAATTTTATTAAAGATTACAATTTATAACAATAAAACTGATATAAACTGAAAAAAGCCTGTTATTTAAATTTTTCAAATCAGTTTCAATCATGTCAAGTAAAACTTGTTCCTCTTCCATAGCATCTTTTAAACACAGTCTATCTATAGAGGCAGACACTCTTTAAATTAACTTCTGGGTCCATTGTTCAGAAGTATCCAATATGTCCAATGTTATAATATTTTGCTTCATTCTGTATTAGTAAGTCAAGTTTGAGTGTTCTTCTCCTTTAATTGTAATCTTTAATTCCTTCTGGTTCCTTTTAGTGTTCAACCTCCAAAATCTCAACCTATCAAGTTTTTTTTTCAAATAATTAAAAACAAAAGCATTTTTCTATGGGAAGTATTCTTTATAATTAATTCCAAAATCTTATTTCAAATTTATCTGGATGCTTAGTCCACTTGTAACTTTATAAAATCAAAGTTTTAATCACTCTTTTGCTGTTTATTCCAGAAAAAAAAAATTAAGTCTTTAAACTTGTATTTAAAACTTCTTTTGCTAAGGATTGAAGGAAACTCACCCGGTGTTTTCAGACTTGTCAATCCAAAGGTTCCTAATAGCTAAAAAGCAGTTAACAAGCAATTTTGGAAAATGATTAGGAAAGGAAGTACGCGAACCCAGTGCCCTTTTAAAGAAACTGACCACAGTTTGAGCAAGATGGCTATTCCTTTGTCTCCCAGAAGTATAAAGCAGCTGGAGACCACTGTCTTGTAGTCTCTTAGTGAGAAGCAGATATCTGGAACACTTGTGGGTGAGCTCAAGTCTTCTCCTTGTATGAAGAGGAATTATCAAAGAGCTGGTTTACTTGTTGGCTTTTCATTCTGGCATGGTTGTTGGCTTCACTTTTCACAGAGCTGTCTTCAGTTTGCCATTTCATCCCCGGAAGTCCCTGCCATCTTGACTTTTTAAACTCTCCTTCTCACATGGATGCCACTGGGTATACTCACAGGCAGCATACAAGAATCCTGAATAACAGATCTTTTACCAGCAAATTGATCTGGCATTAAAAAGCAGTAGTTCCAGCATTCCTACCTTCTGGACTTCCTTGGGTAGACTACAGCCTGAAAGGGTGGGAGGCCAACCAGCAGCTTACCCTCCTTTTCCTGCAGGGCCAAATTTCAGCTTCCCTCAGCCAGTTATTACTTCAATATTTGCTCCCAGGCCAAAGACTGTTCTCTTTTCTTATCTCTCTAGCACATCCCATAATGCCAAGCAACAACTGATCATAATTTTTAAAAACCAGCAAGCAGCATTTCCAAGTTTTCTCTCCATGTTTATTCAGGAGAACAAAGAGGTTGAGAAAGCTTGACCTTTTCTGAAGGTTGTGTCAGGGTTTGTGGTCAGTTCTTGGGGTTAACAAATTAGCAGAAGAAGCAGGAGCAGGTAGTGGCAGTGAGATACAATGCCACAGAGGTAGCAGAGCACAGAGAAAGAGGCTGGCACAAAGAAAGTGGCATTGACAGCATTTGACACACACACACCATTCTTAAATGCTTGTGCCTGTAACAGCCTCACACCTATAATTGACTACTGAGAGATTTAAACTTACTCCAATCACACAAAATGTAAAAATAAGATACGAGTGCTAACTTTCACCTGGCCACAATAAAGCTGAAAGATGAGAAAGTAAATGAAGTCCAAGGGAATGTTGTCCTTGCTTACCAATATGTATCTGGAGAGACAAGTCCTGGTCACCTAATCAATAAACCAAAGCATTTGCAGAAAGCAGTTCTCTCATTTGCAGATAATGGCCTATCCCCTGTTGTGAGGGGTGTATGCTTGGCCATTCACTTAGTGAGATTTAAATTTATTTGAGCACAATATGGGTTAATCTCCTTGAGACCAATGGTTTGTATGGGCAGGCAGGTAGATTTGCATAGTCTCCTGGGACAAGCTAACTCCTAGGATTTCCAAAACCAAGATTTCAAAGGTATCCACCCTCCGATCACTTGCTTTCTTGGCTACCAGGTGAGGTTTTCTTTAAGCTTGGAGCACATAACAGCGGAAATAGCCCAGAAAGGCACCTAGAGAAGTCTCAACATTCTATAAACTAATTTCCCCTGGGTTTGGTTTGAAGGCAATATTCTGTTAGTGATTGAAAGGGTTGGTCTACTAAGAGCATCCTGTCCCTTAGGAACCTTATTGCAAATTGGTGTCAGATTTTCTAATGGTCTAGCAGCCTTTGGCAATGAAGAGCAGTCTGGGAGATTATGCTGACTGAAGAGCAAGCAAGGCAGCTGAGGCCAGTGATGGAGTAGCAGAGCCAGTAACGGACAGAAAGTTCTGCTCAGGGTTGAGAATGTATCAGGGTTAGCAGAGAAAGACAAAGATAAAAAGAAAACACCAACTGAGCAGAGCTGGAAGGCTGTGCTGTGTGGGAGAGGCAGGAGAGTGGGCAAAAGCAGACACTGGAACAGGAACCAAAAACATCATTCTATTAAGAGTGGTCCAGGCGGTGGAACTAGTGAGCTTTAGCAGGCAACTAATTGGCAGATGATAAAGCTTGCAGAGGTGATTATCTGGTGCAGAACCACTTTTAATGACACACACCGGTTTATTGGACCAGTGAGCTGCCATAGCACAATATTGGAGTCAGAGATGGTGAGATGGGCTGGCAGGAAGACATAGCTATGGCTCCCTATTCAAAGAGGAGGAAACCTGAAGTCTTGGCCTAATGTAAATGATGGCTTCCCATTTCCCAAAGGTGCATTTTTTTGCCTTCTTCAAAGCAATATATACTTGACTGAACTATGATTGCACTGCAGCATTAAATGTAGCAGATCTGGAGGGCCAAAGACCATTAACTTGTCCTTACTTAAAAGAAAGCAAAGCACGAGAAAGCAATCAAGGACCATTACCTTAACAGCAGTAATAAACATCTGGGGCCAACCAATTCGGTATTAACATTTATACCTGCTCCAGCCAAAGGAAAAAGAAGCAAAAAGGAGTCCCTTTTCTCTTCCTCCTTCTAAAAGCTTAGAACCAACTTCGCTGCAGCCTCTTCCCCATGGCCACACTCATGTGCTTCCTTCCAGTCCTGAGATGGTGGAAAGCATGTCAGCACAATCCATGTTGCCTCAATGACCAAGCTCTGATCTAACAAGACTCGCATGTGGCCCCGCCTTACAGTTTTACTGCAGGACTGTTTTGGAGCAGTGATTGGAGAATTTTCCTGGTTTTGTTTCTCCTCACAATCAGCATCACCTGTTGTTGGGAAAAGCAATCACCCTTTTTGATCCTTAAAGCATGTGGGGGCAGTCTTGGGTGAGTGTCTGGGATGGAAGCCTTAGCCATCTTTCAAACTGCCTGAGTGAGCCCCACTGCCCATCAAGGAAGTACTTTGTGGCAGTAAGCTGTCACTCCAATTATTTTGGGACTGGGGTCTATTGGTAGAATGGGCCTGAGTGAAACGAGAGGAAGCTTGCATGGCACATCAGTTTGCATGGCTGAGAGGGTGGTGGAATGGAGAACATGCCTAGGAGAAAGGTTTCTAGATGCACTATGTGAGATTCCTCCTGATACAACCTGGCCCCATGCTCCATCTCATCAAATGGCAGGAGATGCATGCTACAAAGGAATGTCATCTGATGAGACCCAGGAAGAGAGACTTTTCTGCCTTGGTGCCCATCCTTTGGAACATCATTCCCCTGGAGCTTAGATTGGCCCAACCCTTCTAGTTTTTAGGAAGGTTCTGGAGATGGACTGTGCCACTGCACTTGGGGGTCTGGTGGTAGTGATTTAAGCCTCTCCAATGATTGCACTGAATCTGATGTACTGATAGTAGTTACCCACTGATTATGATTATGTTTTGTGTTTTAATTAGGCGTCAATGTGGTTTTAGCATGGCTGTATGTTTGTTGTTTTTTATTTACATTTTTATTGTTCTTCTTCTTGTTTTAGCTGTTGTGAGCTGCCCAGAGTCACATATATGAAATAGGCAGTTATACAAATTGAATGAATGAGCGAACAAATACATACATACATACATACATACAATACATGCAGACATACTATCAGCTAGGCCAGCTCTATCAGGGCCAGCTCTGACTCTGAGGCATCTGAAGAGGAGGAGGTCACTTCAGAGGACCCTGTGGAACAGCAGCCTGACTCAGGGAGCATCAGGGAGACACCTGGGGCTGATTTGATTGCAGAACCTGTGGAGCAGCTAGAAGTAGCAGATAATATGGGGTCTAATCTAGGACCTCTTTCCAGTCCTAAGGCACTGTCAACCTTTCAAGGTAAACCAGATTCCTCCTAAGAATTAATACAGTTTCCCTTTTGGACTGTAATAGTATGTGGGAATGATTTTAGGAGATAGGAGAAAGAGCTGCAGACTAGGTAATGGTCAGATAAGAGGCATCTGAGCCTGCATAAGGAATGGGGTGGGTAGGTAAATGTCTCAGAAGGGACTCTCCCTAGTTTCTTGGACTGTAAAGGTGGGGGGGGGGGGAAGAGATGTACTTTCAGACTTGCAAGATTCTATTAATGTAATCTTACAATAGAGTTAGTACTCCTAGGGGTGCTTCTTGTCTGGACTACCTCGAAAGGCTGACACAGACTGGTGGGCATCTAGAGCAGAGTAAGGCCAGATGTCAAGCCAATGAGCCTGTTGTCAAACCTGCAGTCCACGCCAATGTCTATTCATGAACTGACGTCTTCAGAAGAGCCCATACAAACTCAAATACATGTTGTTGTTGTTCAGTCGTTAAGTCGTATCCGACTCTTCGTGACTCCATGAACCATATTGCGCCAGGCCTTCCTGTCCTTCACTGCCTCCCTGAGTTTGCTCAGTTTCATGCTCATTGCTTCAGCGATGCTATCTAACCATCTCATCCTCTGCCGTCCTCTTCTCCTTTTGCCTTCAATCTTTCCCAGCATCAGGGTCTTCTCCAAAGAGTCCTCTCTTTGCATTAGGTGACCAAAGTATCTGACTTGAGCTTCAGTATCAATCCTTCCAATGAGCAGTCAGGATTGATTTCCTTTAAGATTGACTGGTTTGACCTCCTAGCAGTCCAGGGGACTCTTAAGAGTCTTCTCCAGCACCACAGTTCAAAGGCATCAATTCTTCGGCGCTCAGCCATCTTTATGGTCCAGCTCTCACAGCCATACACTACTACTGGAAAAACCATAGCTTTCACTATGCGGATCTTTGTCGGCAAGGTGATGTCTCTGCTTTTTAACATGCTATCTAGGTTTGCCATAGCTTTCCTCCCAAGGAGCAAGCGTCTTTTAATTTCATGGCTGCAGTCTCCGTCTGCGGTGATCTTGGAGCCCAAATAAATGAAGTCTCTTACTGCTTCCATTTCTACCCCTTCTATTTGCCAGGATTTGATGGGTCCAGGTGCCATGATCTTAGTTTTTTTAATGTTGAGTTTCAAGCCAGCTTTTGCACTCTCCTCTTTCACCCTCATCAAGAGGCTCTTTAGTTCTTCTTCACTTTCTGCCATTAGGGTGGTATCGTCTGTATATCTGAGGTTGTTGATGTTTCTTCCTGAAATCTTAATTCCGGCTTGTGATTCTTCCAGTCTGGCATTTCTGATGATGTACTCTGCATATAGGTTAAATAAGCAGGGTGACAGTATATAGCTTTGTCATACTGCTTTCCCTATTTTGAACCAATCGGTTGTTCCATGACCAGTTCTAACTGTTGCTTCTTGGCCCGCATACAGATTTCTCAGGAGACAGGTAAGGTGGTCTGGTACCCCCATCTCTTTAAGAATTTGCCACAGTTTGTTGTGATCCACACAATCAAAGGCTTTTGCATAGTCAATGAAGCAGAAGTAGATGTTTTTCTGGAACTCTCGTGCTTTCTCCATGATCCAGTGAATGTTGGCAATTTGATCTCTAGTTTCTCTGCCTCTTTGAAACCCAGCTTGTACATCCGGTAGTTCTCGGTTCACATACTGCTGAAGCCTAGCTTGTAGGATTTGAGCATAACCTTGCTAGCATGTGAAATGAGTGCACTTGTGTGATAGTTTGAGCATTCTTTGGTATTGCCCTTCTTTGGAATTGGAACCTAAACTGACCTTTTCCAATCCTGTGGCCACTGTTGTGTTTTCCAAACTTGCTGGCATATTGAGTGCAGCACTTTAACAGCATCGTCTTTTAGTACTGTAAATAACTCAGCTGGAATACTGTCATCTCCACTAGCTTTGTTGTTAGCAATGCTTCCTAAGGCCCACTTGACTTCACTCTCTAGGATTGATATTAAACTAAAACCTGAACTTTTCTTGCTGGGACTAATGGACATACAATTAGAAAAGACTTATGGAAGATTGTTTTTGTATGTGGTAATTGCAGTGAGATTATTACATGCACAAAGACAGAAAGACTCTGAAATACACACAATGGAGGAATGGTTAGTGAAGATGACAGAATTTGCAGAGATGGCAAAACTGACTTGTTTGATTAGAGAAAAGACAATAACTACATTTGCTACTGCCCTGGAAACCCTTTTTGGACTTTTTACTGAAAACAGAAAAAAATGAAATTGTGATTTATCATTTCAACAAGACAGGCAGTGACAAATTTGATATATAAATAAAGAAAAATAAATTTCTGGGTTTAATGATGAGAAAAGATAGAATATGGAAAGAAGGGAGCCACAATGCAAACACAGAGAGAGAGAGAGAGAGAGAGAGAATAAAATATAAATGCATTTATAACTGCTGTAAAGAAGATTGGAAGCTGCTCCTTTATATTCTTTCTCTTCTTTTTTTTGTCTCTTTTCTTTCCTCTCTTATTTACTTATCACTTTTCTTTTAAATGTGCATTGTTTTTATTCTGTAAACAAATTTTCAATAAAATTAATTTAAGAAAGAATAAAATACAATAAATAGAATAAATAAATAAAATCTACAAGGCACTCATGTAGGATAGAACCTGCAATACACAGCTGGCTGAATGTGGCCCTTCAATTGACATTGACACTGTCTCCAACAACCCTAGAAGCAGCAGAAAAACCTACTAATCTACAAAGTGCTTCACAGCCATCTGGTTTTGTTACGTTGAAAGGATTCCTGGCTTCACTTCACAAATTTCTTCAGTGGTTGGTACAAGTGAATCTTCATCAAATCAAATCACCTTGTTAAAGATTTGCACAGCTGATGCCATCATAGTATGTCAGGGCTTTTCCATCTGCACGGACTGACGTTTTGTTTATTGGCCCACTGTTAAGCACTGGTATAAACTATAAAATGCTAAACAGCTCAGCTCTCAGTTACTTGAAAGAGGGCTTTTCTCCTTAGTTGCCAAAATACTTTGTCCAGAGGCCTTTTTATGGAGTATTTTTTATTAGATAAGGTATGCACGGATCACCATTTTGTTGCTTTAATTGTTTCATTAGTGTTTGTTGGTGTATGTATTGAGGTTTTGTATTCTTTCTGTTAGGTTTTGAAGCACTTCCTTTTCGTGAGCTGCCCAGAGTTAACTTGGTTGAGTTGGGCGGCCATGTAAATGTTTTAAATAAATAAGTGGAATCTATTTGGCAGCTAAGCACCATTTTAGCCACTGCCGCTCACTGAATGTTGCAGAAATCTGAAATACTATTCTAGGCTGTCATTGGTTTTTCCAGATTGTTGGGTGTAGTGGTTGAGACACTGGACTGGAAACCAGGAGACCGTGAATCTGAGTTTTCCCTTAGGCACAGAAGCCAGCTGGGTGACTTTGGACCAGCCATTCTCTCTCAGCTCAAAGCACTTCACAGGGTTGTTGTGGTGGGGAAAATAAGAGTAGGGAGCATTGTGTATGTCACCTTGAATCATATAAAATAAATCTAATAAATAAAATAAGAATGGATTTCCATACGTTATTCACAACTTTTCTAAGTTGTGCACCAAATTGCTAATTGCATTTTTGTGAGCGCACAGACTTGTAAGATTCTGTAATTATAGCTCTATAATAAAAGTGGTACTGACATTGGTTTCCTAGTCTGATCTACCTGAAGGGTTGACAACGGCCTTTTGCTGTTGAAACGTCTTTTACTGCTTTTTCAGGAGCTTATTAACTCCATTCAGCTACAATTTTCTCAAGCTTCCCCTTCCTTTTGACCCATGCACTCTTCTTTTATATATTTGTTTTGCATATTCTATTCTGATCCTAGCCACTGAAATGGAAATTGGATTAAGGCATTTACTCAACATGATAAAATGTATTTTATAGCATAGTCTTATTAACCAACTAGATTGCTAGCGTCACCAAAAAGGTGGCACCATATTTTGCAACTCACTATACGATGATGATCACAAATCATGTATTTGGCCATGATTCCTTTCCTCATTGTTGACTGAGCACTTCTCTCTTTGCTAAGTTCTTTTCCTAATAGTTGCTATTGTATTGCTTTCATACTTTTAAGGATTCTATTACACACTGAATCTCATTGGACTCTCCATTAAGAGAGCCATGAAAAAAACAAACTCTTACAATGTTATTGCAAAAAGGAATCCATCATTTATTTAAGGAGTTGGGTTGAAGAGAATGTCTCTGCTCTTCCGCATAGTATTTGGTTGTTCCATAAAGACTTTGAACAGATGCTACAGAAACACTAGAATGTAATAAACTGTGAATGAGACAGTGAATTGAAGAGCACAGTATTTTATTATGCATCAGATATATAATTATGCTATTAGAAATTATGAAAGAAAAACGGATGAGTAAAATTTTGATAGGATTGCTCATAGTACAGTCAATGCAGCAGTTAACTTAGGGAGGGGGAAAAGGGCAATATAGATTACATGAATGCTATTTTGAGATTCTAATGAGAGAGAAACAAATTGTTAAGGTACAAGCTCTTACTAGAAGGGGGCAGCTAAACCTTAGTAAGGTTTTAGGTTAACCCTGAACAACCTACATTTCTTACCCATAGCCACTCAGATAACTTATTCATTCCCTAAACACACAAGTCTTCCCTTTGCCCTATTCTTTCTACACCTCTTCAGAATTATAGCCCTAGGTCCATGGAAGGGGAAGAAGGTATGAGAATTTGATCTTTACCTCCTCCATCCATATTTGTGTCACCCTCCATTAGTAGAAGATAACTCCATGTATATTGGAGATCCTTCCCTGTCTGTGGGGATTTTTCACATATGCCAAACAGAGACAGATTGTGGGGGGGGGGGGGGGGCGGGGGGGGCGGGGAAGCAAATAGGATAAGGACAAAATCCACCCTCAGTGCTCTCAATTAAAGAAAAATCAAACTTTCCTTATTTAGGAATAAGCTATTTTGATTTCAGAGACTTATTTTTCATCAGAAAGAATGTTAGGCTTTAAGGATATCATTGCTCCTAGTTGTAGAATTAAGAGATGATCTCAGTGTTATAAGCAAAAGGTTCAATGTGTGAGGAGGGGTTGCATGAAGATGTCCTATATATTTCTGGCAGTTATTTGGATTTGAATCTGCACCCAGGAGATAAAATATGGCCAGTGACAAGGACTAGAGGGACTGAGACCAAGCCTGGGACTTTTTAACAATTTTCTTCAGAGGCATCCGCAGAATGGGAGACTTTTGTCAAAATGATGAAATAGCAGGATTGTGCCTTCACAATACAATCTCCAGCTCTTTCATATGTGTGGGTGGTTTCAAAATGCATATAGAAATGCATGTACAACAGTACAACAGGACACTCAGTACAGAAATAGAAACAAAGCGATACTGTTGAAAACGTTATAATATAAAATGTATAATATAAAATGGGTCAGAATTAATCATGAAAATATATAGTAATGGATTACAAGACATAACAATATTAGCAAAGCATCTAATGCAGAGAATTTGAATTTTAAAAATGCCTAATGTTGTCCAGCATCAATATTGGCAGAACCAAATTTTACCCTTCTTAATGAAATACAGTAAAGCAGTCTAAAGCACCCATCTTACAGTTATTATCTGTGCTTAAACTGCCCAATTTAACTGGAATAATGAAAGAAAAGAAACCTAGTCTATAAAACTCTTTTCCTACAACAAATGGTTTGGCTCAGCCACATTGAGTACAGCAGAATAAATCATTTGAGGAAAAAAATCAGATATAACCTGAGATCTCTTCAAAGCAACTGTGGAATAACGATCTATATACAATCCAGAGAACTTCAATAGTGTACCAGCTAACCTACTCAGAAAACATTATTTTACATGGACTTCTGTATAAATAAGCAATCAGGCAAAGTAGGGAACTACACAAATAATAGAAAACCCGAACTATTTATTTTAATGTTGGAAATTATGTAAAGGGTGTGTATAATTGTGTTTTCTAATAACCTCACTTAATTTAAAAAGCTAGATACTAGGATTTCAAGGTACAGGCAGGTGGCTGAGATGTTGTTTCTTCCATTGACTCCAACCCTGATATTAACCCTTGTACTTCTGCATCAGTTCAAGCACATCAGGATACAAGCGTTGGGGAGCATCCAGACCAAAGAGAGGATCAACATGTGCCCAATCCGGAATATCCTTATAGAAAACCAAATGAGTGATTCGAGGAACCAATGATTCAACATTACTTCTGGTTGCAGCAATATCTTTTCCTGCACTCCACACAGCTACTGGCACACTAACATCTTCTATTATATAAAATGGAGGTGTTGTCTGTGGATGAAAGAGGAGAAAATAAAATAATGTGATTTGGGAATCAATTCCATTGTGCAGTGAAGTTGTCTAATGGATTCATGGAATTCTGACAGCTGGTTAAACCCATAGTGTAGTCATCTGTCAAAATTATCTGCCAATCACAGCAGGGCTATGACAGGTAGGTGACTTACTGCCAACTAGTGGCATCCAGAAAGGGGGAGGGCTGCAATGCCAAGAGAAATTGATTAATAGCTTTGCTTAATAGTTAATAGCTATTAATACTAATAGCTTTCCATCTCCATCCTCTATAGTCTTGCGGCCAGATGATGGTGTCTTAATTTCAGAGGTTTAGGGAAAGCTGACATCCAAAATTAAGACACCATCATCTGGCTGCAGGACTATAGAGGAAGGAGAACGACCATCAATTAAGACAGTAAATGTTATGCTGATATTAACTGAGCCATGGGAAAGTGTCAGGCTCTCTTTGAGGACATTGAAGTTTAAGCAGACTGGAAAATCATTTACAAGGGAAGACCTGAGGGCTGTCCTACAGAAACATGGCATCATTATTCTTTTCTTTCAGTGGGTGTGAGATTGATTGATTGATTGATGGATTGATTATTAAGGGCTTACCTCAGTCTAGGCAGTTTACAATAAATATACTGCAAACAGAATCAATTAGATAATGGAAGTACAATTCTAAAGCCAGTTGTTACAAATGTCCACAATAGCTCAACATTCATCATGTTAGCATTTTACTGTCAATTACCTGGAAAAATATTAGCAATTTAAAAAAATTGTCAAATCCCTATCACTGTCATACTTTTTCTTACCATGTTATAAATGTCTATGTTCTTATAACCATAGTCAAAATATTTAAATTCCACAGAATGAATAACCTAAAAGGAAATGAAACATTATTTACAATTTAAAAATTAGTTTAGAAATCTTAATTTTACTAAACATTAACAGGATAAATGTACAGGTGTATGCACAATTTTTTCATGTGGAATTGTATAGAAAGATTACAAAGTTCTTTGAAAGAGTAAAAACAGTAATCATAGTAAAAAATAGTAAAAAATATTTACTATTTTACTATTTTTTATTTTATTTTACTAAATCAGCAACACAGAGAACACATTTTAAATTATTAAATATATAATATTCATAAAAGGAACTAACCCAAATGTAATGTGAAATCTTAAAATCAAAAAGAAAACTCCTCTGAAGGTGAGGAATACCCTAGACTGGTAGTGAACAGTTTCATATGGGTGCTAGATATAGTGAAAGAATGGTTTCTGGAAATGAGTTGCTCCTAGATTTTGGAAACTTATTTTTACTGTAAAAATGAGAGGATGGAGCCATACGTTTCTATATGGTCTAGATTTAATAATATTTATTTTTATTTATTTTTAATGGTGACAGAAATGTGGTCAGTGAAGAAGAGTTCTTTGATGCTAGTATGGATATCATGCTAACACATTTCTTTTCTGCAAAACTCATTTGAAAAGAGCTAATAGGAAAACCACTTCCATAATAACGAGGTGGTCATTCTATAAACTTAATTGGATTTCCCAGGAAAACATTAGAACTGGATTTCCCTTCAGCATCAACCTGAGTGGAGGCTCATTGGTATCAATTTTGTTTTGTTTTTAAGTCAAACATCAAATAGAAGAGAATATACGTAGCTCAGGGTTGAACTGTGGAGTCCTTGGGTTGAACTTTGGAGTCCTCAGTAGCCCAAGAAGAAAAAACAGGAGTCATCTACAATATACAGTGTAAGGACTGTAACAGCCACTGTGTAGGACAGGCAGGCAGAAGACTAGCCAAGCGTGTCCATGAACACCAACTAGCAGTAAGAAGACATGATCTCCTTAATTTCACAACCCATGAACAGACTGGGAAACCATCAGCATCTTAGGCCAAGCTAAATCCAAAAACGTGAGCGAATTCCTGGAAGCTTGCTATTCAGACAGGTCAGGCATCAACAGGCACATAGAGATAAACAACATCTACACACTATTCAAAGAGACAATAAAAAGGAAACAAAAAGACCGGAACACCTCCTGGCCAGCAATCAACACCCAGATAAGCAGAGATTGACACCAGGATTCACACCAGACAAACAGTGAAGCAGTAAACAACACCCTAATCAAGGAACTACCAAGGAGAAAGCCACACCCCCACCATCACTGACAGGGCAAGCTACGTTATATAAACAGAGAGCAAATCCCACTCCCTGCTAGCACTGAAGATGTTACCTAGTCGGGTGATGAAACATCTGCAAGAAAACAACCAAGGTCAGAGAGTCCCAAGGACTCCACAAATATCAAACGATTTGATATTTGATATTATGTTTAGGAGCTGCAAGGAGCAGGAAACCCCACAATGTGGTAAGGGGGACTCTATACTGCAAGACATTTTTTAAAAAAAAATTCAGACAGGTAAAAAATAATGTTAAAACTGTATGACCAACCAACAAACAAATAATCAACCCCCCCTGGTTATCATGTCTTTTTCACTCATACCAACCATTTAGTTAAACATAAAACATTAACATCTCAATCTTGATTTGTTGAGAAAATAGCTAACAAACTAAAATCGCACTCTACCTGGCTCCAGTGATCCAAGGTTTTTGTAGATGTATAATCAGGAAAGATTGCAGCATATACATCCGCCCGACTCTGAAAAAGAAAAGGAATTTACATTTTTAGAGTGAGGGAATGTATGAAAGGATTGTTTATTGTTACATTGTTGTAAAAAACAAACAAGTGGAGAAAACCTGCCCCCCCCACACACATCCCCATACCTCAATTTCAAGAAATAAGTTCCACACAACCACAGAAAATAGGAAAACACTATTGGAGTAATATGTGAGTTAGTGATTTCCTATTATATGCCTTTAAAAATGCCTTAATTACATTAAAATTATTATACTCATGGGAGATTGTAGATCAGGTGCAGGGAACCTTTCTGCATCCAGGAGTCACCAGATTTCCTTTTTTAAATTTTTTGGGAAGGTTGGAGAGGGTTTGCATACTTGGTGCATTAAGCCTATGTACTGTATTTTTCCGACTATAAGACAATACTTTTTTCTAAAATCCTTACCCTAAAAATTGAAGGGCGTCTTCTTCAAGGAAGTCAGCCGAGGAGAGGGTTTGCATACTTGGTGCATTAAGCCTATGTAAGTGGTTATCTATTTTAGAAGTAGAGGATCAACCAAAAACAAAAATAACATCCTATAATTGATTGGTCTTACAATATCATGAAATGTTGTCTGTAGAAGAACATGTGTGGTGTAATTATTTTGGTTTTGGACCAGACAAAGAGAGACTCTGCTCAAGTTGCCCTCAGCTGACTGATAAATTTGGGTTAATGATGACGTCTCCCTTCTATCTCACAGTACTGCAGGCAGGGCCATTAGCAGTGGGGGGCCAGGGGGGCCAAGATGGAGGGTGACTGTATCTGTGTTGGTGTGGTAAGTACATGTTTTAAGTATACTTACAAAGGGGTAGGACTTTGATTGCAGTATATGGAATAGAAGTTGCAATGGCTGATAGCAGAAAAGCTATAGCATTTCTGAATCCATTCAGGGCCATTTATCTTTGATACAGTGATCCAGATCAGGTCCTTGGCCTTGAATGGTTGGTTTGAACAACTCTTCATTGAATTGAATCTCTGAATCTACTCTTGGCACAGCCCCATTAATTTTCCTTTATCCCAAGAGAATATTCAATGAAGTCTCCCACTTACACATATAAACAGGTTGGTAACTTTCAGACACTGAACCCAATGCAATATATTTTACTACTGTTGAAGGAGGCAACTAATTTGGCTCCTACTGCTCCTTTGCTGCCTATTACTTCATTGCTCCCTTCAACCAACACCATCATTTTTGGTCTATGATGTCAACATAGTCCACACATCTTAAAGATGCCAAGGTTGAGAAACACTGCTGTTAAACTATAGTTCTAATCTTCCTGTGGGCTGTGGTTTCCGGATCTGGTCTACCTTGTGTGGGTGACATGTATCTCTTTTGTAGAAAGTATAAATAAAAATAGAGCTTACTTACTACATTTATGTTTTTCTTATTCCATCCTCCTGCAAGGAAAAGATTTTGGAGGCAAAGCTGGTCAATCACTGGATAGCTGCATGCATAGGTCAGGACGGTCTTTTGTCTCTCACTAAAAAGGGAAAATTCCTTAGTGCCCCATATTAGCTGTAAAATAAAAATGGCCCATGAATATGCATAAATCACACTTACATAATTGTGCCTAACATGATCAGAAAGAAACCCTGCAACTCCAAACACGTTCTTCCTTTTCCAACATGTACTACTTTACCTTCCCCATATTAAAGTTAACATTGGAAGTTCTTCTCCAGATTCCCCCCACATGATCATTTTTCACACAACTCTACAAATTCACACTGTAGAATTCATGAATTTACACATTTCAGTCAGTAGAATTTGGCACTTCATTGCAACCAAATTGGGAATAACTACTTCTAAACCAGAAGAAAAAAAGTATGCTATTGTTGTTGTTTTTAATTCTGGTTGATTTTTACTGTTTTTAGTCTGTTTTAATAGCAAGCTTCCTGGGGTCATGTACAGGTAGTTCTCACTTAATGATCCTAATTGGGACCAGCAACTCTGCCACTAAGCAAAGTAGTCCCTAAGTGGGAAATCCTGTGACTGAGGCTGTGCTTTCTGGCTGGAAAGAGACAAGACACTCAGTTTCAGACCTTTGGTTTTGTTTGCTTCCTAACCACTCTCCCGCACTTTGGAAAGCTGGAGTGACTGCTTACGGTCTTGTACACATTGAAAGCAAAGTGACTGCATCAGCAGACCGGGGCTGGGAGCCACGGGTGTGCTATGCCAACAGTTTACAGTACTCTCTTGAAATCCCTTCTCCAATCTCTCTGCTCTGCAAGCAGCCCCCCCTCCTTGCAGGGGGAGAAAAAAAAGCAATCAAATTCTGTAGGCAATTGCTTCTTTGCCTGACCCTTCCCCCCTCCCCACAAAGCAGAGAGATTCTGCAAGATTGAAGATTCTGTCAATGTAGCCTTACAAAAACATAGAATTAGGTCATCTGGCTGTGATTCCTATCTGGTTTGCCCCACAAAGCTGACATTAATCTTGCACGTCTGAAAGTACAATCCTCCTCTTCCCCATCTCCTTTACAGCCCAAGAAATTAAGGAGTGTCTCTTCTGAGCCTCTTGCCTTCCCATTATTCAGTTGTGGGCTATGCTGTCTCTTATCTGATGGTTCCCTTGGCAGCGTCTCTTTGCCCAGTCTCCCAAGGTCTTTCCCACATACCATTACAATCAAGAGACCAATGCAATCTTTTAAAAATCCCTTGTAAAACACAATGCCTTTGTTTTTTTGTGATTGATCTGCAATGAATGTTCTTTGCAGAAATGGGCCAGAGGTCCCATGGCCCTTCTGAGGCCTGTCAGCATTTCTGATAATAGAACTGAACTGTCTGCAAAAAACATACAGGTACAGGTATACAGATAGTAGATACAGGTCTACTATCCAGTTTGGGGGGATGAAAATGTCCCTTGTTAAGGGTACTTAACTCTAAATGTTTCCAGTAAATATGTCTGTCATATATCTTCCTGATTATTCTCAGAAAAAAAAAATATTTTCATCTGTGATGCTGAAGCTGTGCAGAACTTGTGGGCAACCTGTTTTCCAGTTGACAAGAATTCTTCCATCACATGCTTCCCAAATATTCAGTAAGTTTTATTACTGTTAATAATCAGTATTGTTTAATAACAATAAACCTGACATAGAGCATGACATACAGCTAGTCCCCGGGTTAAGAACGCCTGGTTTAAGGACAACCCGTAGTTAAGAACGGAGCCTGTTGTAGCAAAATTTGAATTAAGTACACAGTGATTTGAATTAAACACATAATGGTTTGAGTTCATTGCACAATACTACTTATACAGGATTATAGAATAATGCTGTTCCAGCTTATATAACAATTTGACTGAAAGGCTGGCCTTGGGAATGGAACTCATTCTTAAACTGGGGACTACCTGTACAGGGTGTGGGGGGTTAAAATCATGACTGTTAGACACCTAGGCTAGTCATGGAGATGGAGAGCATGCAAGTAGAACAAATGAATAAATACCTACTCTTCTGAGTCCCTTAGGAATTCTTGCAATTACACCAAGCATCCCCCTTACACCTTCCAGGTTGTAGGCAGGTAAGAGACCTATAAAGAGCTTTACTCTGAAGGAGAGGTAGGGCAGGATCGAAAAAGCAATGAAACCTGCAAAAAGGAAAGAAGGAAGGAAGGAAGGAGTTAAAACTGTAGGATTGCATGATTGCTATAACTTTAACTTCTGCTTACTTTTAGTGCTGGCCTGAATCTTATCCCTCCTTTTGAGAAATTCTCCCCCACCCCACCCATATGAAATCTTAAGGAATTTCTCCCTTTCTCTCTCCTTCACTCCCCCTTTTAATTTAATGCCTCTACCTGACATACTTGATAAGGGGGAGAAACAGAAGAAAATGAATTTTCAATCTGCTGAATGAACTACTCTTGAATATGCCCTTTTTTCCTCAGAAAGGCCTCACCAATTAATTCCACCAATTCTACATCCATAGAGAGCATCGGTTCTCCCCATCTTCCAAGGTCATTCTCACATCACAACCAGCTTCAGACAAGCAGAGTCAAAGGAGAAGCCAGCAGTGAAATCGCAAGTCATGGTCATGTGATGTCTCACTTAATGACCATGGAAATACATTTCATTACCTCAGGGAAAAGTTACATAGTAAATCCATCGCAGTCACATGATGTCTTGCTTAAAGACTGCATTGTTTAGAAATCGAGTTGCTGGTCCTGGTTGTGGTTGTTAAGTGAGAACTATCTGTACTAAATATCTCAGCAAACGGAGGCAATTGTTGGCTGCCCTTATACGCCTTAGTGCAGCATTTGACAAAATTAGCAGAGAAATAGTATGGAGGAAATTGATGGACGTGAATGTGTAAATATCCAATTATATAAATACCTGCTTAAGGGTCCAGTTTGGGGTCAACAGAACCATGACAAATAGGATCAATACTTACAAAGGAGTAAGACGGGGTTCATACTTACAACCCTGATGTTTAATCAATACCTCAATGACTTACCAGGACCAAAAAAGGATCCTGAAGCACATCTGCTTAAGGAACTCAATACGCATTGCAACACTTTGCTTATGATATGATTTGATTAACATATTTGCAAGTTGGGTTGCATAGGTTGTTAAGGAGGCTTGGCTCCTACTGTCATGATAATGATCTCATTATTAATAAGTGAAATTCAAAGATTGTGGAATTGAGAACAAGGCATAATAGTCACAGATGGCTATTACAGGGAGAGCTAATAGAGCAAGTTAACACATTTCCTTATTTAGGAATAGTCTTCTCCAAGACTTGGTCTTGGAATCCTCCTCATCAAAGGAGCTCATTCAGAGTGAGGACACATATGAATTCATTGTTAAAATGAGTAAATTACTCTTATTCAAGTTCCTTAGCCCTAACTATTAAGGTGTATACAGCCAAAGTTAACACTATTCTCTTACATGGAGCTGAATTTTGGGGATGAAAAGAAGTGCCATTACTAGAGCAAACAATCACAGCTGCTGACGAGAATTTTGGGTGTGGATAATAGGACCTCAGCTGCTGCAGTTAGAGCTGAGCTGGGAATTTATACACTTTGTTCCTTGTCAATAATTATGGCATATAATTACTGGTAGAGAATTAACTCTGGAAACAGAGAGACTCCCCAAACTTGTTTGATAGAACAGACTAAATCTCAATAAGAGACCTCTTCAACTGTACAACGAACAAATTATATTGGGGGTGTGGCCTCTCAGTTTCTTGTCCAAGTGTCCCTGGACACATTAAAAAGATGGCCTCATTAAGAATTTTGGATATAGAAGCTGAAAGAGATATAGCTGCACTCAGTAGAGCCCGCATATTGAAATGGATGAGTGCTATAAGTGCACCTTTCAAATTGGAAAAAGATTTAAATGGAGAAATGCCCAAGCATCTCAGGAGGGTATTTACCTGAGTGTGATTTGAGCAGCTGGATACAATGGTTAAATATGGAAGGTTTAGCCAAGTTCCTTGCCATGAATGTACATGTATTTGTCATACTCCAGAGACAGAGGACATAGAACATATATTATTTGACTGCCAGTTGTACATAAAAGGTATTGTTGCAGGGTAGAAACTTCCCAAGTTGTTGTTGTTGTTGTTATTATTACAGCATATGAGATCAGTGGATCTCAGGGAAATAGATTACTTAGGCTGAATACTGAAAGCTTTGAATACCTCTGGAATCCAATCATGCCTACCTGGTAAAGAACCTGGAGAGAACAGGAGCCAGACTGCAGGAACCAGAGAAACTACCAATGCAGGAGCAGTGGCAGGCAGTGGTGACTGAAGTTGCCCTAATTGCTCTGTCGGCTGGGTGACTGGTTGATAGCTAATCTAGGCATCAGATTTGTTCTGATGAAGATCCACTAGATTCTTATCTGACAATACGGTGTTGGTGACATGTTCAGTTGTCAGTGGTGTTTCAATGGGGTCAGTCACCATGGTCTGGCTTTAAGGACTCAGAGCAAGTTTCTTCCCTAGTAGGAGTAATGATCTGCGAGAATTAATGTCAGAAACTTCTCCAGTAGTTGTCAAGACTGGAAACAGTTAATTCTAAGAAGAACTCTCTCAGCTCACAACTCAGCAAGATTTATTAGAAGTAGATTATACTAGTATGCAAGAATTCTGATGGGTATTCACCTTTCAAATAAGAAGTCTAAATATAATTAAATTATGGGGGCAATGTTATGACGCTCCCTTCCTTGGATACAAGGGAGAACATTCTTATTGATTTTGGGAAGGGCACCACTTGCCGCCAGAAATTATTTCCAACCTTACCACCACTGTCTGAACCAGCTCCTAGACTTTAGAGATGTAGAGGAGAAGAGTTAAAAACAGCGGTGATCCAGGATGGAGAATGGTAGAAAAGAAAGGCCATAAGAAGTTTTAGGACTGGAACAAGATATGTGGAGAAAAAGAGGCAAAGGGACCAGGTAAGTGCTCTGGAAAGGTCCCACCTTAGAGCCCCCTCTGAGGCTGAGAGACTTGCCAGGAAGCTTATAATACTGCATACTGCAAATCCCCAAAGGAGATATTCGTACTTAGTATCTGATGGGAGGTAGCTCTTCAAACTGACAACCAGCTGCTGTGTTGCACTTGCCACATTGGCTTCAGCAAATATACACAACGTGAAGTAGCCATTTGAAGCTGATTGACCTCGGTAGAAGCAAAGGGACCCAACCTAAGCAAAGTGCTTTGCTGCATTCAGGCAAAATGGTACATCTCCATGAAATCTAGCCCCACTTTGTATTGGCTGAAATGGCACTTATAAATCATTGACCGACATCCTCATAGAGGATATCTGTTAATGGCTCTTAACCTTGATAGATGTTGACGACATCTATCATAGATCTCTACAACAGAGATGTAGAATGCTGGGTGTAAGATGATGTGGACAAAAACATGCAAAAGTTACATGCTGTAGTCATTTTCTTGCATTTGCTCATCCCAGTTGAAAAAAGAGTGCTGGATCCTTGATTGGTAGAGAGAGAAAACAGTTTTCTTATAAAGTTATGCCAAGACTACATTCTTCACTTACCTAACGCTGCTCCTTGGGAATGGCCAATAACATATAACCAGTCTTGTTCTGTTTTGTATAGGATGAAGTTTATTGTTGCTGGTATATCATAAATTGCCATTTCATGAAAACTGTAACACAAAAATACATACAAAACACGCCTATGTTATTATCTCTGGACATTAGCATCAAAGCACTTGATGAAGGACCACTGATCAAGGCCTCAGCAGTACTTCAAACCCTACTACCACATAGAGGGTGTACTTTTCCCCATTTAAAAAATAATAACTCAAAGTAGATTAGCTGAGAAAAATGTCTGCCTAGTATTGTGACGGTGATGGTGATTTACAGTGAGGCATTTTAGAAATAGGAAATTGCAACAGGAATTTATAGCTGGACCCTGGTTGCATCCCTTAAGGGATAGTATGGCTTTGAATTATTCACAGAAGGGAACTTGTTTGCTTTCTGGTGTAATCTAACAAGCCGAACAGAAGAGCAAAGCACAGCTAGGGTGATTACATTTCTAGCTTTCCTTTTGGCCCACAAGCTTAATTTTTTTTTTTTGAGAAGCTGTCCCTTACAGTTCAGTGATCTACAACATGGGAATCAGCACACCTACCTGACTCCTTGTTTAAAATGAATGTTCCTTCTGCCCATCCCTGTTTTCTAAGTCCACCATTCCATGTTGTTCAGTGACACCTTATTTGACTTTAATTCTACTTCTTGTTACGTAGCATATGACTGATTGCAGAAGCAATTAGAAGATTATTTTATTCGTGTGGTAATGTCATAACATGGCCATGTACATGAAATATGTGAAATAATTTTTTTTCTGTATCCTACATGTCTTGATATCAAAGAACCCTAGTCTAACCTTAATTTCATATTCAAAAGCTTCAGTAACCCATGATAAATGATAATTCCTTAAACAGATTGAAATTGGCATATCTTTTTTCTCCCTACATTCTGTATTCAAAATTCATAGTTTTTGCCAAGAAAACCCAAAGATTTTTAATGAAGAAAACTAGAATGGAACTATTTTGTTGCTAAAAAAAAAAAAAAAAATTGCAACAGGGAACGTGATCCCTCACCAATTAATATATTTCAATATTGTTATTGCAAATGGTAACCTATTTTCTATTTTTATGTATTTCTATTTTGTGACATTGGTTTTTTAATAAATGTTTATTGTATCCATTTCAAAATTGTTTTATAAAATATGGAAATATTTATTCTTAAATTACATATACCCTTAAAACATTCTTTCCTAACAAATTGGTAAACTTTGACCAAGCTTATTCATTATAAACTCTCTTTGGAATTTACCTGAATTCCCAGAATTCTTGCTGGTCAATCGAAAACTCCTGGTGTCTTCTAGACCAAGTGGTTCCTCTGGTGTTTATTAGCCAGACATCATAGCCAGCATCTGCCAGAAAAAATCCCAGGCTGTTGCTAGGAAGATTTGCAATCCAACATCTCCCTTCCATCATCAAACCATGTACCAATAAAACGATTGGTCTAGGACCTGCAAAAGAAACCAAGAAGAGATGATTATTGTATATTATCTGTAAGTACAATCCCACACTCCTCCAGAAACAGTGTATTATTTGAAGAAATGCACTCTGCCTTGTTTAGTCACTTTACAGCCTCACACTTACATTAGGGTTGTGCAGAGACCTGGATTCAAAGGGCAAAATATAACCTGGACACATGTGGCATTTGTCGAGGGCACTCTAAACCAAATGCTAATCTCCCCAGGATCTGCAAGGGCAGCCACAGGAACTCAGGAAAAGATGCAGCTGCTTTAAGGTATTCTGAGCAGGCGCTATGTGCACAGCCACACACGCTGCAAACCATGGTGTCTCTTCAAATCCAGATGTCTGCACAACCTTAACTGTGCTACTAAACAACCTCTGATACTTCTTTAACAATATTTGTTAACTACCCCATTTGAAAGAACTCTGGTCAATAAACAGCAATAAAATTGCATAACAATCCAGCAGATTAAAAATATAGTAACATAAGAGGATTGACAGAGCTATAATGTACTTGTGTAATTGCCTAAAATCACTCTAGGAGCCAAAATCACTCGGGTAGCCTGTGCAACAACTTTATCATCAATGTAATCTTACAGTAGCAGGTTGCAGTAACTAGCAGTCTGGCTGCCACATTCTGTACCAATTCCATCGTCCGACTGTGTTCAGAGGTACACCACACAGTGTTCAGATCCCTGTCGCAAAGGTTTCCCAGTCCATGTAGTGCTGGGACTGCTGGGCCAGCTGCTGCTGGGAGAACACTCCTTGGCCAGGGCTTACACCTGCTTTTTCTACCCATGTGAAGTAGAACCAGGAAGATGCAAAAGTCATGGACCAGCTCTTCAGGGGGAGCTTGGCCCCATCAAGACCGACTACCAGGCTCAAAGTGGATGGATAGCCATAAGCTAGCCACAAGACAACAGTTCTGATTATTGGTAGGGTTTAATCTGAGCTTGAGTTTTAATCTAGTCCCCCACAGCTGCCAGGTACCAATTCTAAACCTCAATAACTCCAACCCTGGGGTAACAACGTATAACTGGGAGTCATCAGCAAAGTGAAACACGTGACTCCAAACTGACAGAAAATCTCTCGCATTTTCCAAAAGCTATTAAATAATATATTTCAGTCTGTTAGTTTTTATTTAGAGCCTAAAGGCCCAAAAGCAAGTTACAAATATAATCGAGACTTGGCATTAGATAAAAGAGTTTAACAAATAAAATATTTAATACATATTACATGATAGGTTTAAAGCCCCAACCCACTGATTTGTTACTAAAAACCTTGTTTTTATAGCCATAGTTAAAAATCTGGCTGTTGCCACTGTAATCTCAGGATTTTCATCTGCAGGTAATTTTTTTACATACTGAGAAATATCTCCTCCTAGTTTAGATTTTAAAATAAGCCAGATAACCTCCTGCCAAAGACTCTTATAAAATTTACAATACAATAAAATATAATCCACCGTTTCAGGATCGGTACCAGTATGAAAACTTTTATTTGTTAAACTTTTTATCTAATACCATGTCTAGAATATATTTGTAAATTACTTTTGGTTCTTTGGGCTATAAATAAAAACTGACTATTAAATAATCTAAGAGAGAAATCAACCCTTGCAATATTAAATGCCACCAAGGAGTCTAAGAGGACCAGGACAGATGCATTACTCCCATCCCATTCATTAAAATGATCAAGACTATTTCTGTCCCATGACCAAGATTGAAAGTAATGAAGGTAATTCACTTCCCCTAGGATCCTCTGTAACAGCCTCCCTATCACTCTCTTAACAACTTTTCCTACACTTGGAGACTAGGCTAAGGTTGGAGACTAAGTGAAAGTTATCAAGTGCAGCTGGATTAAGGAATGGCCCCTTTAAAAGAGAGATCGCCAAGCTTTTTTCAAGGCAAGGGGCAAAACTCTCTCCCTCAGATAAGCATTAATTACCTCCTGAATGCAGCCACACAGGAACCTCAGGAGCCGGAAGGGCAACGGCCTCCCCGCCCAAGGCAGAGCTCACATTACAGAGAAACCTATCGCTTCTTCGGCTGAACAAGTTCAAGGGAATCCCGGACTGAAACACCCATCTTAATACACCATTAATAGCTGCATAATTATTTGTAGAAAGCTAATACATTATACAAGCCAAGCATCTATGGCTTAAAAAAAAAATTCTGCAGAAGCTCTTTTCCAGTCAAAACTGAAAAGGGGAGCACATTTATACTTCCCTCCCCATAAGGCACAGTGAGATTTTCATGACCACTTGAAAGACTATATGTATAGTATGTAAGCTATCCAAGGGTGAAAATGTTACACTACAGACCTACCTGCATTCCCTGGACAGTGTTTTCCATAAGGAATTCTGTTTAGCTGAAGGTAATAGCCATCAACAGTCAGAACTTCATACTCTTCACTGGGATATCCCCAGTATTCGATGATTTCAGGCTGCAAATGAAATAATAAATTCTTTCTCAACATCTAAGTTGTATGCCTATGGGATATGTCATCTGTTCAGTCAGCTGAATAGATTTCTAGTTCATATACCTTTGTGGCTTCATCTTCACATTTAGTGAGATAGCAGTTCTGGAAAAACTAATCAGGAAGGAACATGCAGACATTATAAATACAGAACAGTTGAAAGGTATGCCTGCTCTGCATGTTTGATCCTCCACAAACAGGTTGATTAGACTACCTCTCTCAGCACAGATGACTGGCATTTGGTGGGTGTAGTAGCTGATCTGTTGATAATTTGCTGATGTTTAAGGCACAGTGCCAAAATTTGTGTGATAAGTCACTGCTTAGGAATGAGTCATCCTGACAAAGACCTCAGGGTGCAATGGGAGCTCTGCTCACTTGTATTATTCCTAGGATAGCTCTGCACCTTGTAATTACATGTTGTCATCCCTATTGGGCAGTGAAGCTGAACATGTTCTGGCTCTGTTGTGTTATGATGAAATAACATCGTTGTGAATGGTAGAGTTTCAGGACAAATGAGTTTCTACCTTAGAGGTTCTCCCCACTCCCAGTGAAAGTTAAGATGCCTTGACCCCAGGCTCTCCTTTGGCTTTCGCAGCAGAAGACCAGGTGGTAGCTTCCCCTCCCAGTGACTGCTACAGTTATTTAGAAATTGCCCTTCAAAAGACCACAACATGAAGCAACAAGATGGATAAAGGCATGGTGCTGTTTGGATGCCCACTTTTCTGTTCTTCACATGATGCTCTCGGCATGCCTAAGTCAGACAATCACCAAACAGTTTAAAACTGGGAATCTTGGAGCTAAAACAGTGTGGGTTGGAAGCAATACCCTCCCAATAAGTCTCTAACTGACGCCTGGAAGCTATGAAGATTTGGACAGAGTGAAACCAACTCAGAATATATCCACCAAGTGGCAAATGGTAAACCACCAGGATTGGATGGATTCTCTATAGAGTGGTATAAAACATTTACAGATGTTCTAGTGCCAAAACTTTGTCAGTTGTATAGTGAGATATTTGATTAGGGAATTTTATCTGTGGCATTCAATCAGTCTTATATTATAGTTGTACCAAAACAGGTAAAAATCACACTCAGTGTGCTAATTATCGTCCAAACTCATTGATTATTGTTGATACAATGATCTTAACAGCAGTGTAACCAAACAGATTACAGTAAGTGATATCGTTCATTATTAAGAATGATCAAGCAGGTTTTATAAAAACTAGGCAAGTAACAGATATTAGGAGAGTTGTGTATATAATAAATTTGAATAAAAACAAAGATCAGTTTGTAACTTCTATAGCAAGAGTGTCAATGGACTTCAAGTTATGACTTAAACAACAAAAACAATAATTAGAATTTATTGGACTCCACTTTGTTTGTATAAAATAGGACTAACTAAGATAGCATTCTGTTGAAGATGTAATAAGGATAACACTTCTTTAAAAGACATGTTTTTACAATGTCCTATACTTGTTTGGGAGAAAGTTTTGGGAGAAAGTAGTGGACTACCATACAAATATGACTGAGACAAAAGCTGAAATTTTCAGAGGATAATATTAATACATTGGATTTGACAACTGGACAGTGTAAATGGATTCTCCGTGCCCTTACTAATATTAGACTAATATTACAGCATTGGAAAGATAAATATATGGTGCCATTTACTCAATGGATTGAAGACCTGATTACACTTGCCACCTATAAGCAGATTGTCTATAGACGTAGACTTTGTATGGACAAGTATAATGAAAGGTGGGACTCATTTATACAAAATACAGTAGGTTAAAAAAAGAATAATAGTTATATAAGTGTATTAGAAATAAATATATACTCACTTAAATAATTGTTACATTAGCGATCGATTTGTTTAGAAACAGAGGGTGTAGTACATGTATTGTTGTGGCAGAAGGAGAAGGAGAAGGAGAAGGAGAAGGAGAAGGAGAAGGAGAAGGAGAAGGAGAAGGAGAAGGAGAAGGATTAGAATTCAATCTACTGGTTTCATGTAAACAACTTACGATTGTCATGAATCCTTCAGGATTCAAATGCCTTCTGTTGAAAGGTTCTTCTGAATTTGTAGTCTGCTGGATTAAGCATGCCATTACCAGAAACAGCCACATCCTACCTGTTTGTAAAATGGTTATGTTTTAAAGTCATAATTTTAGTGTCTCAAAATCTTCAGGAATCTTTTTAGACAGGCATTAGAATACATTCCCCAAAAGCCTGGCTGTATTTTCTTAACAGCTGGAACAATTTGGTCGTATTTGCTAGTTGGTATTTTCTAGATTTATGCTTTTCAGGTGAACTTGTATACAATACTCACTAAGAATAACGATAATAAAAAACAATCTAATCCTGTTTTTTTTTAAAAAAAACACTATTTATAGTAAAACATAATTTAAAGGTATTTAAGAAAATGTTATTAAACTAAATGGTAAAGAAGCCATTGGTTTTGATAACAACATCAAGTCTCCTATGTTTGATATTCTTCAAACTCTTCAATATATCAGAATGTGGAAAATGTAACACGCACCCCGATCCACACATACACTTGTATTGTGGAAAAAAGAAGACAGATGTTTGGCTGTCCTTTTCTTTGGAAGGATTGTGTTGTTATCATTCTGAAACCTGGCGCTCTAAATGACTTAAACTCCAGAATCCCCAGTCAGAATTATTAATCAGCCGTGTTCTTGTAACAACAGTAACTTAAATTGAATTGTAAAGCTAAAGCTTACCTATTAGTTTATTGTCCAGGAGATCTTGAGCACTGAACAGATGCTGCATAAAGTGTAACAGAATGTAGTAAAGTGCAAGTAAGATTGTGAATCTAGCAATTTATGCTATTATAAATGATGATGTAGGTGCTAAGATGAGCTGAACAAATTTGCTTAGATATTGTGAATGTCCTCAAGTAAATCTGCACCAAGTTTAATTTCTTACATGTTGTGTTTTGCCTGACTCAGCTTTAAATTAATGTTGAAAGTAGGCATGTTCTGACTGATGTTACTTAAGCTAGACCTGTATTATGAACAAATAATATTTTTTAATGAAATGTGCATTTGTGAGAAGATTTTTGCTTGGCCTACATGTTGTTTTGGATTCAGACTCAGTCTAACTCATAAAAGATCCTCTGAAATGAACAGATGATCTATTAGTTATATTTAAATTAAATCCTATTGGTGGCAATAGGTTTATTGAAATACAATTAAGTCTGGATCCAACCTGTTTCTCATGGTAAACCAATTGTGCATAATGATTTGCCCCACAATTTGGGCAGCTTTCCCCCCACCCCCAACTTGGCAACTTTAAGATGTATGAATTTCAACTCCCAGAATTCCCCAGCCAGCATGCTGGGAGTTGGTCCACATATCTTAAAGTTGCAAGGTTGAGAAACACTATTATAAAACATTCAAAAACACAAAAATGTTGGATGTGGATGGAGGTTTCTTGTTCCTGGTGGCCTTAGTTTCTTTCTTAGTCATATTTTGATATTTTTCTGTCACTGAAGTTCTGTTATTTTATTGTAGTGTTCTTGTATTTTAACTCTTTCAATTTATGAATCCAAAGGAAAATGCTCAGAATCCTGCTGGATTCGAGTGGCATATAGACCCCAGTAAATAAGTACCTTTTTTGCCCCGGTCAGTGCTTTACTCAGTGAAGAAAATCCAGATACAATATTCTCAAGAAATGTTATTTTTAGAATGATCTCAGGTTTACTGTGCAGCCTGATGGTGAATTCTCAAAGTATTTAGAATACAGATTATACAGCAGTTTGCAAGTTTTAAACAGCAAATTGCTTTTAGTTGATGTAAAGCAGCATAAACTAAAAGCAAGAAAACAAAGATCTTTGGAAGCAAGTGGTGAATTTAATAAACATATAAACACTAAAGGCAGATGAAACACAAAGGATTTATCAATCTGTCCTGCACCTGCTTTATATGTTCCTGCGGGAAAAACCATAATTTCTCAGGACAGATTCCAGTCTTTAGCTGCTGTTGTTAATAAAAAGCTTCTTTTGTTTTTTAATTAAAATCTATGTTCCAATTATATCTAATCTTCCTCTCTAATTCAGGAAAGGCTGCATTCTTTTGGAGGGAATATGTCGGCATTCTGTATAGAGGTGAGAAGGGCAACACCATCAGAAAAGTAGTAGCTGTATTTACACAATACACTGAACCACGAATTAGCTGACCACATTTTAGCCTACTGTACTAAAATAATTCAGTATTTCATATGAACCGAGAAAATTGAGTAAACCATGGCTAAATTAACCATAGATAAACATTGTCTGCAAATGTATCCTGTCTCTCTGTTAAAATCATGTCCATTCCTTCAAATAATGTTTGTTTCCCATGAGTATTTTCAGATCACAGAATTACATACCAGTTTGTTCTCCTAATTGCTCTGGAAATCCTATAACTGAAGTTTTATTTATTACGGTCTTTGACCAGCATTACAAATCAGAGAAAGAAAATGGATTTCTATAGCAAACCAATTACCAATTAAGAAGTTATAATAAAACAGTAGAACTACACATCACAGTTTTGCAGAGTTGCATGGCTCAGTAAAGGTATTTGACAACCCAGAATGTGAGCAAAGAGTTAACATCCCTTAACAAATATATAAAATGTATCAGTATGATCCTGAAATTTGGAAATAATTGGGGAGAGTAAATCATGTCTTAGAATATTATACAAGGGACACCATAAGAAGATGTGGGCAAGGGTTTCTACCTCCCTAGAGCCATCAGGGCAAAGGAATCTTGTAAAATCTACCCACCAACAGTGATGAAAGAAAAGCAATAAAATGGGCTCCACAGAAAGCCCGTCTATATTTACCCAGGGTTAGATTGTGTAAATACCCCCCTATAGAGCGCTTGTGCCAGTCTAACGTTTGGTGATAAAATTCAGACGCACTGGTAAAAACATTCTGATGATCAAGGTCCCCAATTCATTGTTTTACTAGTCATTTGGCCTTCATGAGGGTTAATTGCCCTATATATTCAGGAGAAAGACCAAGACTACATAATTCCTCCTTAGAAGTTTGATATCAGCAAGATTCGTAGCTGTCTGTCAACAGCAGAGGTAACAGCCCAATATGAAGCATGATTCTTAATACTGTATTCTTAGATTTTGAGTATGAGATGGCATTCATGAGAACTCTCAGATCCCAAGCATCTTAGGGACATACAACTCCCCTGAGACATTAAAAAGGCAAGGAGGATCCTAGCACCTGAGTCACAGGATCAAGTGAAATCCTGAAGAAGTCCTGAATGAACGTCTCTGTAGATGTTTCTTGACCAAAAGAGGAAAGGTGAATAAAGAATAAAAAAGTAATTAGCAAATAGTGTCGGTTATGTGAATGGGAGAAGGAAAAAGATTTCAGGCTTGCATAGCAAAAGGAGACAGTACATAATCCATCCTTGCTGGGAAGTTTGAAGCGCTACTGAAATTTCTTGCAGTTGAAACGACTGGGGAAGTATGAAAAGCAAGCCATTCTGAGAGGTGATTGTCTCTTTCCCAGGGAGGCATTAACCCAGGAGACATAAATGGGAAGCAGCAAATTTAAGAACATTCAAACATTTCAACTTGCATTGGGTCAGAGGCATAAGGAGGGAGCAGGCATGCAAAGAGTTGTAAATTGGAACTGCAACTCCACCTCCACCCCCAGCAAGGTGTGGGTCAATGCAAACAATGCTAATCTGCCACTGAAGCCAATACCATTTTACAGAGGAGAATCACTTTTCAGAAATAACACAGAAGAATATATTTTTAATCTAAAAGATATGATCACAAGGCACTTCTTTTAATTTAGAAGGTACTGTCCTGTTCTTAAGTGGAAATACCATTGATGAAGCTGACAAAGTCAGACTATAATCTTAAAGTGACTTCTGGGAGACCATCAAGGGTTGGTCTCAAGAGGCCTCCTCATATGAGGAAGAGGACCAGTCTTTAGATGGTGTCATCTTTCAGCCTGCTATCTGCTTCTGACAGGAGTGGAGGGAGCCAAATTGGAATTTAGACTATGTGTCCTGGTCTTCAAAAGCATTGAAGATCAGATGACCCTCATTTTATGCTAGCTGTCTAACATCTTGTACTTACAGAACCAGAAAGCTGTCTCTCTGGTGAAATTCAGGTGCTTGCCTTCAGTGTTGCTGGAAGGGAGATACTACAGCATGCATCAACATTTACATGCCCCTACCAAATGATAGACACTGAGAAGGACCCATGTGTGTTATTATGCTGCCCTTTCTATTTAGGCTGGTGTTCAGATCACCATCTGCTAAATGGGTCTGAGAAGAACACATTCGTTTTTTTGGCAGCAAGCATGCAGAAACCTCTAGAAAGGTGATTAAATTCCCTGCTGTTGCTAATGCTGTATGGAGATGTAGCAATTTACAGCAATGCTGTATGGAGATGTAGCAAGTCCTCACTATCCAAAATACACACAACCACACACACACAAACTTCTTCCCTGCTATGGAAAACCCAATCCATTCAGCATTTACTGTATTTGTGAATTTTTATCTCTTTTACTCCTTTTTTGCTTTATATTATGTATGAATATATTCATTTTGGTTATGCTTATTCATTGTATGATGCTTATCTGGGATGGTAGAGAACTTCAGTTAACTAACTGGCTGTACACTGTAGGAAAAAGCATAATTTCACAGGACAACTTCCAGCCGTCAGCTGCTGCTTTTAATAAAAAGCCTCTTCTATTTTTTTTTTTAATTAAAAGCTATGTTCCGATTAGATCTCATTTTCTCTTCTAGCCCAAGGGAATAGAGGGCTTGTGGCAGTTCTAATTTTGTGGAGTCCTTGGGGTTCTCTAAGCTTGGTTGTTTTCTTGCAAACATTTCGTTACCCGGCTAGGTAACATCTTCAGTGCTAGAGTGGAATGGGGTTTGCTCTCTGTTTATAGACAGTGGCATGCCCTGCCAGTGGGGGTGGGGGTGGGGGTGGGGGTGGGGGGTTGTTTTGTTTTATTTTTTTCCCCTTCTAGTTTCAACTGGGAAACTGTCAGCATCTTAGACCAAGCCAAATCCAAAAATCCGAAGGAATTTCTGGAAGCTTGCTATTCAGACATGTCAGGCATCAACAGGCACATAGAGATAAACAACATCTACCCACTATTCAAAAGAGGCAATAAAAAGGAAACAAAAGACCAGAACAGCCTCTCACCAGCAATCATCACCCAGATAAGCAGAGATGACCACCAAGATCATCACCAGCACACAATCAAGCAGTAAACAATACCCTAATCAAGGAATCTTTTTTCATGCTGCTCTTTCATCAGGAAGATTAAGACCACTTCACAAGTTCACCAGGGAGGCAGCACTTAATGACCCACTTGGGGATGAGTAAGGGATTAGGAGTAAGACATCCACATCCCAAAGACTCTACTAATCACATCTCCTATTGTCCCTTCAACAAGCCCATCATGTTAGTGAGAAATGCAGCCACGCTGGAAGACACTTATGGGGTCCCCCCAACCAACTTTCTAGACTGAAAAAGCTGCTTGGACAAGCAGCGAAACGTATCTAACCAAAAGAAAAGAAATCCAGTTGCCATAACTCAACCTCCAGATACTTCCACCTGGATGACTGAGAATCTTCATCAACATATTTCAAGGGCATCATTATGAATGGTGCGTAATTACTGTATATACGGTAGAGAGCTGAATGCTGTTTATTACATTTTAGATCTTGTACAACCTCAGGACCTTTTTCAGTAGCACTCTAAGCTCAACTGGACAGCTAAACACAGGTTAGCAAAGTCTTTCTTTACCTTATCTTTTTAACAAACATGATAGTGAAATAGTCTTGCAATGGCATCAATATCATTTTAAGAGCTGATACTTTAACTTACTCTTCTATTATTAGCAAGATCTTGTATGATCCAATAATTTTAAACTTTCTTTTAAAATATTTGAACATTTATATCAAACAACACTGATAGTATGGCATCTGGGTTAGATATTTCAGACCATGATATTTTGATATTTTGAAGCGGTTTAACACAAACATAGGGTACCAGATCTGGGGTGCAAACATTCAGAAAACTACTGAATTCTACTATAGAATTTTCTATCATTTATTTGTCATCCAGTGCTTTGCTACCCTGATCCAACAGCTCTGGGAGAATACAAATAGATTTATAATGCTTTTAATGGTCTCAGGTTTGCTTTCTCCATCATCATCATCGTCGTCATCATCGTCATCATCTTCATCTTCCTTTTCATCATGAAAATTATTAAAATAACTAAATGAAATTCTCACCTACCCCTATTTCATTTTATACTGTTTCACTGTGTATTTTCTCCTTACCATTTTCTGAGGAATGAGTATTTTCTCAGATAAGGATGGGTCCCTTAAACTGGTTTTCTTAACTCTATTTTCCATTCCACCAGATGCAAAATCAGATTGGTCATATTTCCTCAACAGTTTACTAATTCAGCAAAAACAAACCCGAATCAGAATATTTCGTGTTTTTCTTGCAATATAAGCATCTTGTATGTACTTTTCCTATTACTGTATGCACTTTTGGGCAAGTGATTTTTTCCTTATTACATCAGTTTTATGTGTGTTTTATTTTAATATAGTATTTAATATACACATTTACACATTTCTGTGGATAGTTTGAAGTTTCAAGTTACATCACAACATTCTGAGATGTAATATTTTCCATACACACCTAAATTCCAACTAACCTACACATTGTAATAGAATAAATTTGTTTCTTAGCACTTTTAATATGTTGCCTAAAATAAACATTTTGCTCCATAATGAACTTGGCCAGTCTGATGTTATTGTGCGTTCTTTGGATATCTGATTTTGATATTGATAATTTAAAAAAAGTCCCAAAGAGTTTGAAACATGGAGAATTCAATTATTTAGGACATTTAGTATTCTTTTACAGATCTTCTAATCCAGAGCCATGATGTGGCTGTTGCTGGCAATAATAAGTTTAATCCAATAAACTGTTGCTTCAGAACAATTCAGAAGTGTAAGACATTTGAATTCTCAAGCATTTATGACTATTGTAAGTTATTTATTCAGATATGCATGGAAACAGCAGACTGCATTTTTTGCTAAACCAATTCTTACCCTGTTTTTTAAATTGGCCTGTAGGGACAAATGGTTTTGCAGTGGAAATCTCCACGAATCTCCTTGCCTGCTTACATTAGCTCAGATGAACTGGCTATTAATCCCCCGGTCTCTGATCTCCTTCATTAGATATTGGGCTTGACAAACTCAGCCAGCTTATGCCCATAGTGGAGTTAAGGGGGTTAACACTGTAAGCACTGACATTAACCAAACTTACAAAAACTTAATCTGGATGAGTGGATGCTGATGATTAGGAACGATTCCTTGAACAGAAATAGAATTCCTACTGGAAAACACACTTTTGAAATGCTGTAGGCCTGGCATATATGCCTACCCCTGTTGACCTATCCCTGTTATGTGGCTTATAAAGAAGCTTGCCTGAGCTCATTTCAGACTGTTTATTCTGGCCTGAAGAGAGCCAGAAGGGATTAGCACACAGTTTCATGAGCATGCATGATGAACATCAGTCAAATGCTTGATGAACTGGAAGTGGCCACAATACTGGAATTCTGATGCACAAAATGGACCTTAGCTCTAGTTTCCATATCAGGGATTACTCCCCTGGTATAGTCACTGACTGGAATATTAGAGCAAAACGTCAAAGATTAATATAGTCAGAATACACTTAGAGTATAATGTAGTTTTCTTTATATCTACCAAACCTAGCTGTAAAATTAGGGACCACCACAGATGGAAACAAAGATTTAGGGTATTCTGATTTCTGCTGCCATCCTGTGGTTCTCCGAATATGCAGTCGAGATCTGGCAGCCTTCATCTTATTACTGGGTTCAATTATTTTAAAAAGTCTTTAAGGACTTTAAAAATTCTCTACTCTGGCAGCCTTAATACTGGAATCAATTATTTTAAAAAGTCTCTACTCTTAAATAATACCTATTTACTTAGAATTAACCACACACACCAAAACTCACACGCACACGGCAGCGGCCAGATATGGATCAGATTTCTTTTGTTTGCAAAACACAAAGCTTGCTAAGGATTGGGTTGGGTTAGATACTGTGCGAATAATAGCTTCAGAAAGGAGGAAAAAAAGGAAAAAAATGGTTTTTGTCATAACAGCCTCATTGAACCTCATTAATAAAGGAAATAAACTAACCCTAGCTAGAGGAATAATTTATTCTGCCCAGTCCTCAGAATTAGACAGAAAATGGGTAACATCAATGGTCACCTTTTAACCTTACCATTGCACAACCCTTAAATGTGATGGCTAGGTAAATTTATATAATTTGCATGATTTTTTAGATAGTACCCTTAAGTCCTCCAGAACAGTGTGTCTCAACCCTGGCATATCCTAAATATGATGCCTACCAAATTGGGTTCTGTGACCAATGGCTGTGATGGTTTTATTACCATTTAGATACTTTTTTATCCCCTGAATTGCATGTGGTTCTGCAGTAATTTGTTAATTTCTGCTCTACCTATTTTATATAACAGTGTTATTACATTCTTGATTAGTTTGAGGCTTTTATGCATTTTAGAATCATAATCAAAATTATCATTTCCCCAAACTCCATCTTTCAGTATTTCTCTGCTATAATTGTTGTTTCACTCTGCTGTAATGTATTTGGCTATGTGCATATGTGTATTTAAAATAAAGTTATAAGAAAATAATGATGGGCTTAGTGGCAGGTGGTGCCATTGGAGAACCAGAAAAATCCATCAATCTGCTCTCTGCAAAGTTCTGAGATAATTCTAAAGCACAGGGAGAAACAGATCTGGCAGCCTTTGTCTTATTACTGGAATCAATTATTTGAAAAAGTCCCTACTCTGAAAGAATACCCATTTACTCACTCACAATTAACCACACACACATACACACACACACACACATGAGCAATAATATTTCTTTTGCTGCCAAAAACCAAAGCTTTCTAAGGATTGGGTTGGGTTAGGCTCAGGGCCAATAATAGCTTCGGAAAGGAAAAAGAAACTTTGCTTGACAGATTTATTTTTTGCCGTAACAGCCTCATTGAACCTCATGATTAAAGTAAATAAACTAACATCATTTAACCAAAAGGAACTTCTCCATGCTTTATCAGCAGACCTGGAAATACCTTGAGATTGCACCATCAAAATGAGGCAACAGATTAACTAGAGGAGTCATTTATTGTGCCCAATCCTCAGAATTAGGCAGAAAATGAGTACTCATCAAGGTAACATGTATGGCCACCTTTAATGTTACCACTGCACAACCTTTAACTGTGATGGCTGGGTAAATTTATATAATTTACATACTTTTTTCAGATAGAGCCATTAAGTCCTCTAAACAGTGCTTCTCAACCTTGGCGACTTTAAGATGCATTGACTTCCACTCTCAGAATTCCCCAGCCAGCATGCTGGGAGTTGAAGTCCACACAGCTTACAGTCGCAAAGGTGAGAAACACTGTTCTAAAATATTAAACACACACACACACACACACACACACACACACAGGAGCAATAAGATTTCTTTCGCTCGCCAAAAACCAAAGCTTTCTAAGGATTGGGTTGGGTTAGGCTCAGGGCCAATAATAGCTTCGGAAAGGAAAAAGAAACTTTGCTTGACAGATTTGTTTTTTGTCATAACAGCCTCATTGAACCTCATGATTAAAGTAAATAAACTAACATCATTTAACCAAATGGAACTTCCCCATGATTTATATGTAATCCCAGAAACATCTTGAGATTGCACCATCAAAATGAGGCAACAGATTAACTAGAGGAATCATTTATTGTGCTCAGTCCTCAAAATTAGACAGAAAATGGAATTCCCCAGCCAGGATGCTGGGAGTTGAAGTCCTCACAGCTTACAGTTGCAAAGGTGAGAAACACTGTTCTAAAATATTAAACACACACACACACACACACACACAAACATTCACACAGACAAAATGGGCCTGCTTGATGTGCATTGAAGTTTCTGTCACTGAAGTTCTGTTATTTTATTGTAGTGTTCTTGAATTTTAACTCTTTTAATTTATGAATCAAAAGGAAAATGCTCAGAATCCTGCTGGATTCGAGTGGCATATAGACACCAGTAAATAAATATTTTTCTGCCTGATTCAATGCTTTGCTCAGTGAAGAAAATTCAGAGATACAAGATGCTGAAGAAATGTTATGTTTAGAATTATCTCAGCATTACTGTGCAGCCTGATGATGAATTCTCAAAGTATTTAGAATACAGATTATACAGCAGTTTGCAAGTTTTAAACAGCAAATTGCTTTTAGTTGATGTAAAGCAGCATAAACTAAAAGCAGGAAAACAAAGATCTCAAAAACAGCAAGTGGTGAACTTAAGAAACATAGAGACACTAAAAGCAGATGAAACACCAGTCTGTCCTGCACCTGGTCTGTAGGTTCTTGCAGGAAAAAGCATAATTTCTCAGGACAGCTTCCAGTCTTCAGCTGCTGCTTTTAATAAGATTTTAATTAAAATCTAAGTTCCAATCATATCGAATCTTCCCCTCTAGCTCAGGGGAATAGAGGCTTGTGTCAGTCTAACATTTGCTCATAAATGTCCCCAATTCATTGCTTTCCCTATGATTTGGCTTTTATGAGGGTTAATTGACCTATATATTCAGGAAAAAGGCCGAGACTCATAATTCTCAACAGAAGTTTGATACCAACAACATTCGTCACTGTCTGTCAACTGCAGAGATAATAGCCCACTAAGAAACATGATTCTGAGGCATGAAGTTAAAATCCTGCTCCAAGCCTGGGCCTTACTGCTTGGAACATTAGCTTAAAGCCTCAAGATTGCATTAGGGAAAGATTTTGGAAAACCAAACAGAATCCTAAGGAAGCTTGATTGAATGGTTTCAGGTTTGTAATGGGCCAAGCCACATTCCATATCATTGCTAAGTGATGCAGTCACGTGATGTCGCACTTTCCCATATTTTATTATACCTGTCCATACAAAGACTATGTCTATAGGCAATCCACTCATAAGTGACAAATGCAATCAGGTCTTCAATCCATTGAATAAATGGGGCCATACATTTATCTTTCTAATGCTGCAATATCAGCCACAGTAAGGGCATGGAGAATCCATTTAGGTTGTCCGGATGTCAAATTCCATGTACTAGGTATATAGTTCAAAAGAACATTGTTCTCTGAAAATTTCAGCTTTTGTCTCACAGTCATATTTGTATAGGAGTCCACTACTTTCTCCTAAAACTTAGTAAGTATAGGACATTGTAAAAACCTGACTTTTAAAGAAGCGTTATCCTTATTACATCTTCAACCGAATTCTGTCTTATTCAGTCCTTTTTATACAAATGAAGTAGAGTCCAATAAATTCTAATTGTTGTTTTTTGTTGTATAAGTCATAGTTTGAAGTCCATTGACACTCTTGCTATAGAAGTTAAGAAACTCTCCCATTATCTAGGCAATATAGCAACTTCTAATTCTTTATTCCACTCATCCCTTAACATCTGCATATCAAATTGATTTAATGATAACAAATATCTACAAAACTAATAGTAGGTTTTTTAGTTCTGAAAGATTTAACAAGTTGTTCTAGTATCTCGGATGTCTCAGAAGCGGAAAATGCTATTGGTGAAAACAATGTTGTTAACAGATGTTGTAGCAGTAAATATTGCCATTGGATTACATCTAGTAGATGATATTTATCTCTTAACACAGCATATGTTAAAAATTCATCTTCATCATCTATCGGTTGGTCCAAAGTTAGTATCCCCGCTTCCATCCAACTTTTCCATATCACCAGCTTTTCTTCAATTTTTAATGTTGAGTTTCCCCGTATAGTCAATTTAGCATGAGAAAAAGGGTTGAATCTTTTTTTATTAGACATTCCATTCCATAGGTTTCTAACTGACATAATCATTTCCAGAAATATTAGAGTACTGTTGTATTTAGATCCTATACTGTCCATCCAACCAAAGGTACTTTATATGTATATTCCAGTGTTGCCCAAATCGGAAAATTAACACCAGCTGTTGGCTTCCGGTATTTAATTATCTGGACCCCTATCAGTCTTATTATCTGGACCCCTATCAGTCAGGGTTCAGGCCTGGTTATGGGACAGAAACAGCATTGGTCACACTTTTGGATGATCTCTGGTGAGAGCGGGATGGGGGGAGTGCATCCATCCTTGCTCTTCTTGACCTTTCAGCGGCTTTTGATACCATCGACCATGGTATCCTTTTGGGTTGGCTGCAGGAGTTGGGGCTGGGTGGTAAAGTGTTGTGCTGCTTCAGCTCCTTTCTCCAAGGCCGAATCCAATCGGTGTTGATAGGGAGAGAGAGGTCCAGCCCTTACTTTGTGGGGTGCCTCAGGGTTCGGTGCTTTCACCGCTCCTATTTAACATCTACATTAAACCGTTGGGTGAGATCATCTGGCACCATGGGATGAGGTATCATCAGTATGCTGATGATACCCAATTATACATCTCGATCCCAGGTGTCTTAAGTGATGCTGTGACTGCCCTCTCTCGGTGCCTGGAGGCTGTGGGGGCCTGGATGGGGGACAACAGGCTTCGACTGAACCGTGGTAAGATGGAGTGGCTGTGGGTACGGGGAGCCTCAAGATCTAGAAGTTTGTCATCTTTGGTTCTTGACGGGGTCGCACTACCCCAGACAGACCCGGTGCATAATTTGGGGGTCCTCCTGGACTCACGACTCCTGCTCAAAGAGCAGGTGGCAGTCGTGGCTAGGAGGGCCTTTGCACGACTTTGTGTTGTGCGGCAGTTATGCCCCTTCCTGGGTCAGGAGGCCCTCCGCACGTTCACTCATACCCTGGTCACCTCCGGGTTGGACTACTGTAACACACTCTACATGGGGCTACCCTTGAAGAGTATCTGGAAGCTACAGCTGGTGCAGAATGCGGCAGCGCGGACAGTTCTTAATGCACCTAGGAGGGCACATATAACAGCGCTGTTGCATGAGTTGCATTGGTTGCCAGTTTGTTTCCGGGTCCAATTCAAGGTGTTGGTCATCACCTTTAAAGCCCTTTATGGCACAGGACCAGGTTATCTGAGGACCCGTCTCGCCCTGGTTATTTCAGCCCACCCCACTCGGTCCAGCAGAAGGGGCAGGTTGCAGACCCCACCGGTCAAGGAATTTCGATTGGTGGGGTCTAGACAGAGGGCCTTTTCTGCTGTGGCTCCCATCCTATGGAATATCTTGCCTCCGGAGGTCCGGTGTGCCCCCTCCCTCTTGGCCTTCAGAAAAGGGGTTAAATCTTGGCTCTGCCAGAAGGCCTGGGGGCCGGATGGGAGCTCGCATCTGTGGAGATGGCTGGTGGGGTGATGGGTTTGGTTCCCCCCACAGCATGTTGAAGGTTTTAAGGCTAAAAATTACAGGGGGGTTTTAGGATTTTTAATGTGTTTCTATTTTTAATTATTTATGGATTTTAGCCATTGTTGGAGGGATTGGCGTTTTTTCCTTTTTTGTTATTGTGAGCTGCCCAGAGTCACCTGTTGGGGGAGATGGGCGGCATACAAGTTTAACAATAAATAAATAAATAAATAAATAAATAAATAAATAAATAAATAAAATTTAATACTTGACAATAGGTAAGCTTGATGATATAGCTAATTGGTAGTTGCATTTTCTGTAAAGATATTCTGAGAATCGAAGAACTGCATAACATAAATTCTAAATAAAGAATTTATTTTCTGGAAATATTTTCCTGATATTTGAAAAGGAATTCCTCTCAGAATATAAATTAATCTGGGAATAACATTCATTTTGCATAAGCATTCACCTTCCCCCAAAGGCTGAGGTTTAAGGACTCCCCTCTATCCATATCTAAAGAAAGCTCTTTACATATTTTATTGATATTAGATGTGATGTCCTATATATTTCTGGCAGTCTGGATTGGATTTGAATCTGCACCCAGGAGATAAAATATGGCCAGTGACAAGGACTAGACGGACCGAGACCAAGCATGGGACTTTTTAACTGTTTTCTTCAGAGGCATCCGCAAAGTGGGAGACTTTTGTCAAAATGAAGAAATAGCAGCATTGTGCCTTCACAACACAATCTCCAGCTCTTTCATATGTGTGGGTGGTTTCAAAATGTATATAGAAATGCATGTACAACAGTACAACAGGACACTCAGTACAGAAACAGAAACAAAGCGATACTGTTGAAAACGTTAGTCTATAGAGTATAATATAAAAAGGGTCAGATTTAATCATGAAAATATATAGTCATGTAGAAATAATGTGGGTTAATTGAAATAATGGAAGCTATATTTTAAATTTAGGGTAAGAGTTTGATGTATATTGTTACTTATATCTGTTGCAAGGGAGCTCGGAAGTCAATTCTTTTTTTCCTTTGTTGCTTTTTTCTTCTCTTTTTCTTTTCTTTTCTGCACTTTTGATCTTTACTATTTTTTCATTTTCTATTTTTTTTTCTTTCTCTTTCTTCTTTCTCTTAATATTAGCTCTTGTTAGTTTTTGCTATTCATTTTTTTTTTAAATAATAAGGTTATTACACACAAAAAAGAAGAAAATATATAGTCATGGATTGCAAGGCATAACAATATTAGCAAAGCATCTAATGCAGAGAATTTGAATTTTAAAAATGCCTAATGTTGTCCAGCATCTATATTGGCAGAACCAAATTTTACCCTTCTTAATGAAATACAGTAAAGCAGTCTAAAGCATCCTTCTTACAGTTATTATCCGTGCTTAAGCTGCCCGATTTAACTAGAATAAAGGAAGAAAAGAAACCTAGTCTATAAAACTCTTTTCCTAAAACAAATAGTTTGGCTCAGCCACATTGAGTACAGCAGAATAAATCATTTGAGGAAAAAAATCAGATATAATCTGAGATCTCTTTAAAGCTGCTATGGAATAAGGATCTATATACACTCAGAGAACTTTGATACTGTATCAGCCAACCTAGTCAGGAAACTTTCATTTACATGAATTTCTGTATAAATAAGCAATCAGGTAAAGTAGGGAACTAGACAAATAATAGAAAACCTGAACTATTTACTTTAATGTTGGAAATTATGTAAAGGGTATGTATAATTGTATTTTCTAATAACCTCACTTAATTTAAAAAGCTAGATTCTAGGATTTCAAGGTACAGGCAAGTGGCTGAGATGTTGTTTTTTCCATTGACTCCAACCCTGATATTAATCCTTGTACTTCTGCATCAGTTCAAGGACATCGCGATACAAGCGATGGGGAGCATCCAGACCAAAGAGAAGATCAAAATGTTCCCAATCCGGAATATCCTTATAGAAAATTAAATGAGTGATTCGAGTTACCAATGATTCAATATTACTTCTGGTTATACCAATATCTTTTCCTGCACCCCACACAGCTACTGGCACACTAACATCTTCAATTTTATAAAATGGAGGTGTTGTCTGTGGATGAAAGAGGAGAAAATAAAAGAATGTGATTTGGGAATCAACCCCATTGTGAAGTGAAGTTATCTAATGGGTTCATGGAATTTTGTCAGCTGGTTAAACCCATAGTGTAGTCATCTGTCAAAATTATCTGTCAATCACAGCAGGGCTATGATGGGTAGGTGACTTACTGCCAACTAGTGGCATCCAGAAAGGGGGAGGGCAGCAATTCCAAGAGGATTTAACTAATAGCTTTGCTTAATAGTTAATAGCTATTAATACTAATAGATTTCCATCTCCTTCCTCTATAGTTTTGTGGCAGATGATGGTGTCTTAATTTCATAGGCTGAGGGAAAGCTAACATCCAAAATTAAGACACCATCATCTGGCTGCAGGACTATAGAGGAAGGAGAGCGATCGTCAATTGAGACGATAAATGTTATGCTTCATCATGTTAGCATTTTACTGTCAATTCCCAGGAAAAAATAGCAATTTTAAAAAAATGGTCAAATCCCTATCACTGTCATACTTTTTCTTACCATGTTATATATGTCTATGTTCTTATAACCATAGTCATAATATTTAAATTCCACAGAACGAATAACCTAAAAGGAAATGAAAACATTATTTACAATTTAAAAATTAGTTTAGAAATCTTAATTTTACTAAACATTAACAGGATAGATGTACAGGTGTATGCACAATTTTTTCATCTGGAATTTTATAGAAAGATTACAAAGTTCTTTGAAAGAGTAAACACAGTAATCATAGTAAAAAATAGTAAAAAAATATTTACTATTTTACTATTTTTTATTTTATTTTACTAAATCAGCAACACAGAGAACACATTTTAAAATATTAAATATATAATATTCATAAAAGGAACTAACCCAAATGTAATGTGAAATCTTAAAATCAAAAAGAAAACTCCTCTGAAGGTGAGGAATACCCTAGACTGGTAGTGAACAGTTTCATATGGGTGCTAGATATAGTGAAAGAATGGTTTCAGGAAATGAGCTGCTCCTAGATTTTGGAAATTTATTTTTATTGTAAAAATGAGAAGATGGAGCCATACGTTTCTATATGGTCTAGATTTAATAATATTTATTTTTATTTATTTTTAATGGTGACAGAAATGTGGTCAGTGAAGAAGAGTTCTTTGATGCTAGTATGGATATCATGCTAACACATTTCTTTTCTGCAAAAATCATTTGAAAAGAGCTAATAGGAAAACCACTTCCATAATAACGAGGTGGTCATTCTATAAACTTAATTGGATTTCCCAGGAAAGCATTAGAATTGGATTTCCCTTCAGCATCAACCTGAGTGGAGGCTCATTGGTATCAATTTTGTTTTGTTTTTAAGTCAAACATCGAACAGAAGAGAATATACGTAGCTCAGGGTTGAACTGTGGAGTCCTTGGGTTGAACTTTGGAGTCCTCAGTAGCCCAAGAAGAAAAAACAGGAGTCATCTACAATATACAGTGTAAGGACTGTAACAGCCACTGTGTAGGACAGGCAGGCAGAAGACTAGCCGAGCGCATCCATGAACACCAACTAGCAGTAAGAAGACATGATCTCCTTAATTTCACAACCCATGAACAGACTGGGAAACCATCAGCATCTTAGGCCAAGCTAAATCCAAAAACGTGAGGGAATTCCTGGAAGCTTGCTATTCAGACAGGTCAGGCATCAACAGGCACATAGAGATAAACAACATCTACACACTATTCAAAGAGACAATAAAAAGGAAACAAAAAGACCGGAACACCTCCTGGCCAGCAATCAACACCCAGATAAGCAGAGATTGACACCAGGATTCACACCAGACAAACAATGAAGCAGTAAACAACTGTGAGAGCTAGAGAGGAAAGAGTTAAGCGTGTACTCTTATCCCCAGAACAGAGAGGTAGAGATAAGAGGATGAGACTGGCAGCTCCCTGAGGAATGCAGGATGTTTGTGGGGTGACTCTGGGAATTGCTTTCACTCTGAGAAGATTCTGTAACGGGACTGAAGCCAATAAACCTTGCTGGGTTGAATCTGTATTGTCTCCTGGAGTTTCCTGGGCTAATCCTGACAACAACACCCTAATCCAGGAACCAAGGAGAAAACCACACCCCCACCATCACTGACAGGGCAAGCTACGTTATATAAACAGAGAGCAAATCCCACTCCTTGCTAGCACTGAAGATGTTACCTAGTCGGGTGATGAAACATCTGCAAGAAAACAACCAAGATCAGAGAGTCCCAAGGACTCCACAAATATCAAACAATTTGATATTATGTTTAGGAGCTGCAAGGAGCAGGACTCTTAGATAGCCATTTTCCTGGGCCAAAAAACCTCACAATGTGGTAAGGGGGACTCTATACTGCAAGACATTCTTAAAAAAAAAAATCAGACAGGTAAAAAATAATGTTAAAAGTACATGACCAAAAAACAAACAAACAAACAAACAAAAACCCCTGGTTGTCATGTCTTTTGCACCCATACCAACCATTTAGTTAAATATAAAACATTCACATCTCTACACTGCTGAGAAAATAACTAACAAACTAAAATCACATTCTACCTGGCTCCAGTGATTCATGTTTTTTACAGATGAACGATCAGGAAAGATTGCAGTATATACATCCGCCCGACTCTGAAAAACAAAAGGAATTTACACTTTTAGAGTGAGGGAATATATGACAGGATTGTTTGTAGATAAATTGTTGTAAAAAATTAACTAATGAACAAAAAGCTGTTTCTCTGCCCCCCTCCCTTCCGCATTCATAAATAAGTTCCACATAACCACAGACAATAGGAAAACACTATTGGAGTAATACGTGAGTTAGTGATTTCCTATTATATGCCTTTAAAAATGCCTTAATTACATTAAAATTATTATACTCATGGGAGATTGTAGATCAGGTGCAGGGAACCTTCTGCATCTAAGAGTCACCAGACTTTCTTTTTTAAATTTTTTGGGAAGGTTGGAGAGGGTTTGCATACTTGGTGCATTAAGCCTATGTAAGTGGTTATCTATTTTAGAAGTAGAGGATCAACCAAAAACAAAAATAACATCCTATAATTGATTGGTCTTACAATATCATGAAATGTTCTCTGTAGAAGAACATGTGTGGTGTAATTATTTTGGTTTTGGACCAGACAAAGAGAGACTCTGCTCAAGTTGCCCTCAGCTGACTGATAAATTTGGGTTAATGATGACGTCTCCCTTCTATCTCACAGTACTGCAGGCAGGGCCGTTAGCAGTGGGAGGCCAGGGGGGCCAAGATGGAGAGGTGACTGTATCTGTGTTGGTGTGGTAAGTACATGTTTTAAGTATACTTACAAAGGGGTAGGACTTTGATTGCAGTATATGGAATAGAAATTGCAATGGCTGATAGCATTTCTGAATCCATTCAGGGCCATTTATCTTTGATACAGTGATCCAGATCAGGTCCTTGGCCTTGAATGGTTGGTTTGAACAACTCTTCATTGAATTGAATCTCTGAATCTACTCTTGGCACAGCCCCATTAATTTTCCTTTATCCCAAGAGAATATTCAATGAAGTCTCCCACTTCTACATGTAAACAGGTTGGTAACTTTCAGACACTGAACCCAATGCAATATATTTTACTACTGTTGAAGGAGGCAACTAATTTGGCTCCTACTGCTCCTTTGCTGCCTATTACTTCATTGCTCCCTTCAACCAACACCATCATTTTTGGTCTATGATGTCAACATAGTCCACACATCTTAAAGATGCCAAGGCTGAGAAACACTGCTGTTAAACTATAGTTCTAATCTTCCTGTGGGCTGTGGTTTCCTGATCTGGTCTACCTTGTGTGGGTGACATGTACCTCCTTTGTAGAAAGTATAAATAAAAATAGAGCTTACTTACTATATTTATGTTTTTCTCATTCCATCCTCCTACAAGGAAAAGATTTAGGAGGCAAAGCTGGTCAATCACTGGATAGCTGCATGCATAGGTCAGGACGGTCTTTTGTCTCTCACTAAAAAGGGAAAATTCCTTAGTGCCCCATATTAGCTGTAAAATAAAAATGGCCCATGAATATGCATAAATCACACTTACATAATTGTGCCTAACATGATCAGAAAGAAACCCTGCAACTCCAAGCATGTTCTTTCTTTTCCAACATGTACTTTACCTTCCCCGTATTAAAGTTAACATTGGAAGTCCTTCTCCAGATTCCCCCCACCTGATCATTTTTCACACATCTCTACAATTTCACATTGTACAATTCACAAATTCTACATATTTCAGTCAGTAGAATTTGGCACTTCATTGCAACCAAATTGGGAATAACTACTTCTAAACCAGAAGAAAAAAAGTATGCTATTGTTGTTGTTTTTAATTCTGGTTGCTTTTTACTGTTTTTAGTCTGTTTTAATAGCAAGCTTCCTGGGGTCATGTACAGGTAGTTCTCACTTAATGATCCTAATTGGGACCAGCAACTCTGCCACTAAGCAAAGTAGTCCCTAAGTGGGAAATCCTGTGACTGAGGCTGTGCTTTCTAGCTGGAAAGAGACAAGACACTCAGTTGCAGACCTTTGGTTTTGTTTGCCTCCTAACCACTCTCCCGCACTTTGGAAAGCTGGAGTGACTGCTTACGGTCTTGTACACATTGAAAGCAAAGTGACTACATTGGCAGACCTATGCCAACAGTTTACAGTACTCTCTTGAAATCCCTTCTCCAATCTCTCTGCTCTGCAAGGGGGGTGGGGTGGGGGGAAGCAGTCAAATTCTGTAGGGAATTGCACCTTTGCCTGACACCCCCGCACCCCCCGAGCGGAGAGATTCTGCAAGATTGCAAGATTCTGTCATTGTAGCCTTACAATAAAGTAGAATTAGCTGATCTGGTTGTGATTCCTATCCCAACAAAGCTGACATTAATTTTGCAGCCCCACAAAGCTGACATTAATTTTGCAAGTCTGAAAGTACAATCCTCCCCCTCCTGTCTCCTTTACAACCAGAGAAATTAGGCAGCGTCTCTTCTGAGCCTCTTGCCTTCCCATTATTCAGCTGTGGGCTATGCTGTCCCTTATCTGATGGTTCCTTTGGCAGCGTCTCTTTGCCCAGTCTCCCAAGGTCTTTCCCACATACCATTACAATTAAGAGACCAATGCAATCTTTTAAAAATCCCTTGTAAAACACAATGCCTTTGTTTTTTTGTGATTGATCTGCAATGAATGTTCTTTGCAGAAATGGGCCAGAGGTCCCATGGCCCTTCCGAGGCCTGTCAGCATTTCTGATAATAGAACTGAACTGTCTGCAAAAAAACAGTATAGATACAGGTCTACTATCCAGTTTGGGGGGATGAAAATGTCCCTTGTTAAGGGTACTTAACTCTAAATGTTTCCAGTAAAAGTGTCTGTCATATATCTTACTGATTATTCTCAGAAAAAAAAAAATATTTTCATCTGTGATGCTTAAGCTGTGCAGAACTTTTGTTTTCCAGTTGACAAGAAGTCTTCCATCACATGCTTCCCAAATATTCAATAAGTTTTATTACTGTTAATAATCAGTATTGTTCAATAAGAATAAGCCTGACATAGAGCATGACATACAGGTAGTCCCCAGGTTAAGAAGGCCTGATTTAAGGACAACCCATAGTTAAGAACAGAGCCTATTGTAGCAAAATTTGAATTAAATACACAATGATTCAAATTAAATACATAATGCTTCAAGTTTATTACACAATACTACTTATGTTCCAGCCTACATAAACATTCGACTGAAGGGCAGACCTTGGGAATGGAACTCATTCTTAAACTGGGGACTACCTGTACAAGGTCTGGGGGGTTAAAATCATGCACTGCCAGCCACCTAGAGCTAGTGATGGATTGCATGCAAGTAGAGCAAATGAATAAATACCTACTCTTCTGAGTCCATCAGGAATTCTTCCAAGTACACCAAACATCCCCCTAATACCTTCCAGGGTGTAGGCAGGTGAGAGACCTATAAAGAGCTTTACTCTGAAGGAGAGGTAGGGCAGGATCGAAAAAGCAATGAAACCTGCAAAAAGGAAAGAAGGAAGGAAGGAGTTAAAACTGTAGGATTACATGATTGCTATAACTTTAACTTCTGCTTACTTTTAGTGCTGGCCTGAATCTTATCCCTCCTTTTGCAAAATTCTTCCCCCCCTCTCCCTGCCCCAAATATTACTGGGGGTGGAAAAATTTCTTTAGAAATTCACAGACTGGAATTAAATGGTGGTTAATTTACTGAATGAATAAGATGGCTGACAGACCTTGTGTGAATGGTGGATATTCACATATAACCTTCTTTCTTGGCAGCCCTGCTTTGAATGTTCCTATGATCATGTAGCACACTGATTTTGAGCTATAGGGAGAGATCCTAGTGCTGATATGGGGGCATTTTTTAATGAAAAGAAGAAAGAATTGTTCCTCAATTACAAGTAAATACCACATCTGCTGCCCTTCCCATATGAAATCTTAAGGAATTTCTCCCTTTCTGAGTCCCTCACTCCCCCTTTTAATTTAATGCCTCTACCTGACATACTTGATAAGGGGGAGAAACAGTTAGAATAACATGAATTTTCAATGCGCTGAATGAAGTACTCTTGATTATACTGTTTTCTCCTCAGAAAAGGCATCTCCAATTGATTCCACCAATTCTACACCCATAGAGAGCGCCATATCTTTTTACCACCTGATTAGTTAGGGCGGATCCTTTGTAAGTTTCGTTCTCTTTGTGTTAGTCAATTGCGGGGTCCTCCCTCTTTGGTCTGATTGTTCCCTAGGCAGCATCTCCTCTCCCCATCTTCCAAGGTCATTCTCACATTCCATTACATTTGCTCACTTTACAACCGGCTTCTGACAAGCAAAGTCCAGCGGTGAGAAGCCAGCGGTGAAATCACAAGTTGTGGTCATGTGATGTTTTGCTTAATGACTACATTGTTTAGCAATGGAGCTGCTGGTCCTAACTGTGGCCATTAAGTGAGGACTATCTGTACTAAATATCTCAGCAAAGGGAGGCAATTGTTTGCTGCCTTTATAGGGCTTAATGCAACATTTGAAAAAATTAACAGAGAAATAGTAGGGAGGAAATTGACGTCCTCAATATGTAAGTATCAATTTACACAAATACCTGCTTAAGAGTCCAGTTTGGGGTCAACAGAGCCATGACAAGTAGGATCAACACTTCCAAAGGAGTAAGACAGGGCTTCATATTTACAACCCTGCTGTTTAATCTATACATCAATGACTCACCAGGACTGATGAAGGATCCTAAAGTACATATGCCTAAGGGACTCAACATGCATTGCAACACTTTGCTATATGCTTAAGATATGGTTTTATTAACATATTTGGAAGTTGGGTTGCATAGGTTGTTAAGGAGGCTTGGCTCCTACTGTCATGATAATGATCTCATTATTAATAAGTGAAATTCAAAGATTGTGGAATTGAGAACAAGACATAATAGTCACAGATGGCTATTACAGGGAGAGCTAATAGAGCAAGTTAACACATTTCCTTATTTAGGAATAGTCTTCTCCAAGACTTGGTCTTAGAATCCTCCTCATCAAAGGAGCTCATTCAGAGTGAGGACACATATGAATTCATTGCTAAAATGAGTAAATTACTCTTATTCAAGTTCCTTAGCCCTAACTATTAAGGTGTATACAGCCAAAGTTAACACTATTCTCTTACATGGAGCTGAATTTTGGGGATGAAAAGAAGTGCCATTACTAGAGCAAACAATCACAGCTGCTGACGAGAATTTTGGGTGTAGATAATAAGACCTCAGCTGCTGCAGTTAGAGCTGAGCTGGGAATTTATACACTTTGTTCCTTGTCAATAATTATGGCATATAATTACTGGTAGAGAATTAACTCTGGAAACTGAGAGACTCCCCAAATTGTGTTTGATAGAACAGACTAAATCTCAATAAGAGACCTCTTCAACTGTACAACGAACAAATTATATTGGGGGTGTGGCCTCTCAGTTTCTTGTCCAAGTGTCCCTGGACACATTAAAAAGATGGCCTCATTAAGAATTTTGGATATAGAAGCTGAAAGAGATATAGCTGCACTCAGTATAGCCCGCATATTGAAATGGATGAGTGCTATAAGTGCACCTTTCAAATTGGAAAAAGATTTAAATGGAGAAATGCCCAAGCATCTCAGGAGGGTATTTACCTGGATGAGATTTGAGCAGCTGGATACAATGGTTAAATATGGAAGGTTTAACCAAGTTCCTTGCCATGAATGTACATGTATTTGTCATACTCCAGAGACAGAGGACATAGAACATATATTATTTGACTGCCAGTTGTACATAAAAGGTATTGTTGCAGGGTAGAAACTTCCCAAGTTGTTGTTGTTGTTATTATTACAGCATATGAGATCAGTGGATCTCAGGGAAATAGATTACTCAGGCTGAATACTGAAAGCTTTGAATGCCTCTGGAATCCAATCATGCCTACCTGGTAAAGAACCTGGAGAGAACAGGAGCCAGACTGCAGGAACCAGAGAAACTACCAATGCAGGAGCAGTGGCAGGCAGTGGTGACTGAAGTTGCCCTAATTGCTCTGTCGGCTGGGTGACTGCTTGATAGCTAATCTAGGCATCAGATTTGTTCTGATGAAGATCCACTAGATTCTTATCTGACAATACGGTGTTGGTGACATGTTCAGTTGTCAATGGTGTTTCAAGGGGGTCAGTCACCATGGTCTGGCTTTAAGGCCTCAGAGCAAGTTTCTTCCCTAGTAGGAGTAATGATCTGCGAGAATTAATGTCAGAAACTTCTCCAGTAGTTGTCAAGACTGGAAACAGTTAATTCTAAGAAGAACTCTCTCAGCTCACAACTCAGCAAGATTTATTAGAAGTAGATTATACTAGTATGCAAGAATTCTGATGGGTATTCACCTTTGAAATAAGAAGTCTAAATATAATTAAATTATGGGGGCAATATTATGACACTCCCTTCCTTGGATACAAGGGAGAACATTCTTATTGATTTTGGGAAGGGCACCACTTGCTGCCAGAAATTATTTCCAACCTTACCACCACTGTCTGAACCAGCTCCTAGACTTTAGAGATGTAGAGGAGAAGAGTTAAAAACAGTGGTGATCCAGGATGGAGAATGGTAGAAAAGCAAAGGCCATAAGAAGTTTTAGGACTGGAAAAAGATATGTGGAGAAAAAGAGGCAAAGGGACCAGGTAAGTGCTCTGGAAAGGTCCCACCTTAGAGCCCTCTCTGAGGCTGAGAGACTTGCCAGCAAGCTTATAATACTGCATACTGCAAATCCCCAAAGGAGATATTCGTACTTAGTATCTGATGGGAGGTAGCTCTTCAAACTGACAACCAGCTGCTGTGTTGCACTTGCCACATTGGCTTCAGCAAATATACACAACGTGAAGTAGCCATTTGAAGCTGATTGACCTCGGTAGAAGCAAAGGGACCCAACCTAAGCAAAGTGCTTTGCTGCATTCAGGCAAACTGATACACCTCCATGAAATCTAGCCCCGCTCTGTATTGGCTGAAATGGCATTTATAAATCATTGACCAACATCCTCATAGAGGATATCTGTTAATATCCTCTGTTAATAGCTCTTAACCATAACAGATTTTGAAGGCTTCACAACAAAGATGTAGAATGCTGGGTGTAAGATGATGTGGACAAAAACATGCAAAAGTACATACTGTAGTCATTTTCTTTCATCTGCTCATCACAGTTGAAAAAGGAGTGCTGGATCCTTGGCTGGTAGAGAGAGAAAACAGTTTTCTTATAAAGTTATGCCAAGACTACATTCTTCACTTACCTAATGCTGCTCCTTGGGAATGGCCAATATAATACAAACAGTCTTGTTTTGTTTTCTGTAGGATGAAGTTTATTGTTGCTGGTATATCATAAATTGCCATTTCATAAAAACTGTAGCACAAAAATACATACAAAACACACCTGTAATTTTATTTGCCTATATTATTATCTTTGGGCATTAGGGTCGAAGCACCTGATCAAGGCCCACTGATTAAGGTCTCAGCAATACTTCAAACCATAACTACCACACAGAGGCTGTACTTTTCCCCATTTTTTAAAAAAATAATAACTCAGGGTAAACTTACTCAGAAAAATGTCTGCCTAGCATTGGTGATGGTGACAGTGGTTTACAGTGAGGCATTTTAGAAATAGGAAATTCCAGCAGGAATTTATAGCTGGACCCTGGTTGCAGCCCTTAAGGGATAGTATGGCTTTGAATTATTCACAGAAGGAAACTTGTTAGCTTTCTGGTGTAATCTAACAAGCCGAACAGAAGAGCAAAGCGCAGCTAGGGTGATTACATTTCTAGCTTTCCTTTTGGCCCACAAGCTTAATTTTTTTTTTTTTTTTTTGAGAAGCTGTCCCTTACAGTTCAGTGATCTACAACATGGGAATCAGCACACCTACCTGACTCCTTGTTTAAAATGAATGTTCCTTCTGCCCATCCCTGTTTTCTAAGTCCACCATTCCATGTTGTTCAGTGACACCTTATTTGACTTTAGTTCTACTTCTTGTTACGTAGCATATGACTGATTGCAGAAGCAATTAGAAGATTATTTTATTCGTGTGGTAATGTCATAACATGGCCATGTATATGAAATATGTGAAATAATTTTTTTTCTGTATCCTATATGTCTTGATTATCAAAGAACCCTAGTCTAACCTTAATTTCATATTCAAAAGCTTCAGTAACCCATGATAAATGATAATCCCTTAAACAGATTGAAATTGGCATATCTTTTTTCTCCCTACATTCTGAATTCAAAATTCATATTTTTTTGCCAAGAAAACCCCAAAGTTTTTAATGAAGAAAACTAGAATGGAAATATATTGTGGTTAAACAAAATAATATTTCAAGTTGAGAACGTGATGCCAAATCACTTCATATATTTCAAAATAGTTATTGAAATTGGTAATCTATTTTCTATTTTTCTGTATTTCTACTTTGTGACACTGTCTTTTGAATAAATGTTTATCGTAACCATTTAAAAATTGTTCTATATAATATAGAAATATTTATTCTTAATTTATATAAACCCTTCCAACACCATTTCCTAACAAATTCCTAGACTTTGACCAAACATTTCCCTATCAACTCTCCTTGGAATTTACCTGAATTCCCAGAATTCTTGCTGGTCAATTGAAAACTCCTGGTGTCTTCTAGACCAAGTTGTCCCTCTGTTATTTATTATCCAGACATCGTAGCCAGCATCTGCCAGAAAAAATCCCAGGCTGTTGCTAGGAAGATTTGCAATCCAACATCTCCCTTCAATCATCAAACCATGTACCAATAAAATGATTGGTCTAGAACCTGCAAAAGAAACCAAGAAGACATGATTATTGTATATTATCTGCAAGTACAATCCCACACTCCTCCAGAAACAGTGTATTATTTGAAGAAATGCACTCTGCCTTGTTTAGTCACTTTACAGCCTCACACTTACATTAGGGTTGTGCAGAGACCTGGATTTAAAGGGCGAAATATAACCTGGACACATGTGGCATTTGTCAAGGGCACTCTAAACCAAATGCTAATCTCCCCAGGATCTGCCAGGGCAGCCACAGGAACTCAGGAAAAGAAGCAGATGCTTTAAGGTATTCTGAGCAGGTGCTATGTGCATGGCCACACACACTACAAACCATGGTTTGCCCTTCAAATCCAGATGTCTGCAGAACCTTCCTTGTGCTACTAAACAACCTCTGATACATCTTTAACAATATTTGTCAACTACCCCAACTGAAAGAACTCTGGTCAATGAACAGCAATAAAATTGCATAACAATCCAGCAGATTAAAAATATAGTAACATAAGAGGATTGACTTCTTGAAGAGCTATAATGTACTTGTGTAATTGCCTAAAATCACTCTAGGAGCCAAAATCACTCGGGTAGTCTGTGCAACAACTTTATCATCAGTGTAATCTTACAGTAGCAGGTTGCACCTGTAAGATCTTGCCCCATTCGTCCAGAGAAACTCCCATGACACGTGTGGTTCACAAAAGAGATTTACTCAAGAGCAACACAACAGTTACAAACAAAGCCAGGACTGGCTTGGTACAATACATTGTTTCCTTTATACCTCCCCCCCTTCCCGCGGTTTTGCCCCGCGATCTTGTTACAGTCTGTCGATCATCAGCCCCCCCAGTGATTCCCCCCGATAGTCTGGATGGCAGGTTCAGCCCTAGTTCCATTGTCCCTTGATTGACTGCCCCTCCGGCGTGGCTAGCTCCTCTGGGGTCTCTTTCTCCGCAGGCAGAGCCGAGGGTTTCTAGAGTAGGCGCCAATCTTGGTTTTCCGACTCGCGGCTCTGCTCATTGTTCGCTCGCGCCGCTTATCAGCAAGGATTAATTGTTTCCACTTTGCGGTTTCCTCGTCGGCTGGGCGCAGGTGGCCATCAATCAGCCACGTGGTTCCCACTTCCCCTTTTCCCCAGCTTGCAGCCTGGGCCTTGCCGGCTGAACCTGACATACCGCCCCCCTGAAGACAGACCTCCCCCCTTCTCTTTACCTCAGTTTCCTGGGGTACCTGTCGTAAAAGTCCCACACTAGGTCCGGCGCTTTTACATGGGCTCGGCTTACCCATTCACTGTGGGACTTGGGGAAATGTTTCCATTGCACTAGCAGCTGGATCTGTCCCTTGTGTCTCCTCGTGTCCAGTATCTGCCTCACCTCAAAGTGCTGCTCCCCGCCGATCATGATGGGTGCCGGCGTTGCCTCTGCCTTGTGCCAATTGTTCCCCGGTTGGTGCGGCTTCAACAAGCTGCAGTGGAATACCCGGTGGATCTTCCCGAGGCTTTTGGGGAGTGTCAGCCTGACCGTTACTGGGTTGACTATTTCCTCGATGGGGAACGGTCCCACAAACCTCAGGCTGAGTTTTTTCGATGCCTGGTGTGTTCTTAAGTTCTTAGTTGATAGATATACCTGGTCCCCCACTTTCCATTGCCACTCGGGGAGCCTATGGCGGTCAGCGTATTTCTTGTATTCCGCTTTAGCCCCCTGTAGCGCCGTGCATGCCGCTTGTCTCGTAGCTTCTATCTGGGTGAACCAGGAGTCCAGTGAGTCTATGTGGGAGGCCGGTCGAGGTAGTTCCGGCATGGGCACAAAGTCTCACCCCGTGGCTACTTTGAATGGGGAGAACCCGGTACTCTTGTGGATGGCGTTGTTATATGCTACTTCTGCGAACGGTAGTAGCTCCACCCAGTCGTCTTGTTGGTGCCCCACGTAGCACCGCAGGTACTGCTCAAGCCCCCCGTTCAGGCGTTTGGTGGCTCCGTCCATCTGTGGATGCGCCGCAGAGGAGAGGGCTTGCTGTGTCCCCACCCACTTCAGGAACTCTCTCCAGAACTGGGCGATGAAGTCCCCCCCCCCCCCGGTCGCTGACAACCCGTCGGGGGGCACCATGCAGCCAGTAAATATGTTGCACAAAAAGCCTCACCAATCTCTCTGCTGTGGGGATCCACCGGCAAGCCACAAAGTGTGCTTGTTTGGAGAACAAGTCCATGACCACCCAAATGGCGGTCTTGCCCTTGCTGTCCGGTAGCCCCGTTATAAAGTCCATGGCGATCTCTTGCCATGGGCCATCGGGATTCGCCACCATCTGGAGTAGCCCCCTGGGTTTTCCCTTACTCCCCTTCGCTGTCGCACACACTGGGCAACCCCCCGAGTACGCTTCCACATCCTTCTGGAGCGTTGGCCACCAGAACTGCCACCGGATTAAATGGAGTGTTTTTACGAAGCCGTAATGCCCCGCGCTCCGACTGTCGTGGGCTCTCTCCATCACCCACCTCCGGCATCCCTCCGGTACATACACCTTCCCCTCATGCCACCATAAATCCCCTTGGCTAGTTAGCACGTCGCGGTTTTCCTTAAGCCAGGCATCTCGCTTTGCCGCTTCCGCGAACCCCTGCTGTAACTCTGGCGTCACCTCCCTCACCTCCCCCCTTGTTTGGCTCCGGGTTACCGCCTTTGCGGCCAGCCTACCAGCCGGGATGATGGAGTCCACAATGTCCTCTCGCCGGCTGGCGTGCTGGGGCATACGCAACAGTCCGTCTGCCAGGAAATTCCTCTTCCTGGGGATGTGTTTTAGAGTGAAATTGAACCTTCCAAAGTACTGAGACCACCGTGCTTGCTTAGGGGATAGTTTCCGCGGGGTTTTCAGGGCTTCGAGGTTCTTATGGTCCGTCCACACCTTGAACGGCTTGGACACCCCCTCCAGCAAATGCCTCCACGTGGCTAGGGCCCACTTTACCGTGTATGCTTCCTTCTCCCACACCATCCACCGTCTCTCGGTCTCGGTGAATTTGCGGGAAGCATAGGCACATGGGAGGAGGGGCCCTTCTGGACTGGGCTGCAGCAGGACCGCCCCCCTTGCCACGTCCAATGCATCCACCTGGATGACGAATGGCCAGTCCGGGTCGGGTGTCGCAGGATTGGCTCCTCCATGAACCGCCGCTTCAAGTCCCCAAATGCTTCTTGGCATTCCGGGGTCCATGTGAGTGCCATGCTGGGCTTCGGGGGTTTCCTGCTGCCCTTGGTCTTTAGCAAATCTGTTAAGGGGAGGGCGACTTGGGCGAAGTTCGGAATGAACTGTCGGTAGGAGCTCTGGAGCTGCCTCCGGGTCCGCGGCGCTTTCCAGCCAAGTACGTCCCTCACCTTTGCCGGGTCCATTTCGATCCCTCGGCTAGGTATACGGTAGCCGAGGTAGTCTAGCTGCTCTCGGTGGAACTCGCATTTGGAGAGCTTCACGTATAGCTGGGCCTTCAGCAGTCTCTGATATACCGTACGCACCAGCTCCACATGCTCTGCCAGGGTTTCGGTGTAGATTAGAATGTCGTCCAGGTAGACCAGGACACCCCGGTAAAGTAGGTCATGCAGTACCTCATTTATTAGCTGCATAAATACCCCTGGGGCCCCTTTTAATCCAAACGGCATTACGCAAAATGCGTAACTTCCAAGCGGCGTGTTAAACGCCGTCTTCCACTCATCCCCTGCACGGATCCTAACCCTGAAGTATGCTTTGCGCAAGTCCAATTTTGTGAATACCCTCCCCTTAGATAGGTGTGATAGTAGGTCCTTCATCAAGGGAAGGGGGTACTTATACTCGGCACTAATTGCATTTAGCCCCCAATAGTCTACACACATATGGAGCGAGCCGTCTTTCTTTTCTCGGAACAGCACCGGGGCCGCCAGTGGGGACTTCGCGGGCTGGATAAAGCCGCGCGCTAAGTTTTTATCGATGAACTCCCGTAGGGCACCCATCTCCCTCATTGATAAGGAGTACATCTTTGGCTTGGGCAGTTTTGCTCCTGGCTCCAGCTCGATGGCGCAGTTGCTGGGTCTGTGGGGTGGAAGCTGGTCGGATTCCTTCTCCCCAAACGTTGCCGCCAATCTCTGGTACTGACGCAGAATGGTTTCCAGGGCTTCTCCCGGTCCCGACTCGCTCTCTGCCTTGGACCCGTTCGCCACCGTCGCCTGGACCTGCTTGGGCATCACCGCCGCCCCTCGGTGCTCTGGGGCCGTCTCTGGACGCCTCGAGCCTTCCCTCGGTTTCTCCATGGCTACTGCTGGTTCCCGATGTCTCCTGCTCTCTCGCCTCCCCGGCTCCTCGCCCTCGAACCTAAGCACTTCTGACGCCCAGTCAAACCATGGGTTCTGCCACCGCAGCCATGCCAGTCCGAGCACCACTGCAAAGTCGGCAATGGGGACCACCACGAACCTCAGCTCCTCTCGGTGGTCCCCGATGGTCACCTGGACCGGCTCAGTGTAGTATTGAGCTGGCCCCCCCCACTACTGAGCCGTCTAGTTGGCTGAATGTGATGGGCTCCTGGAGACGCCGCAGTTGCAGCCCAAGCCCGGAAACTACGGCTGGGTTCGTTAGGCAGTGTGTACAGCCTGAGTCCAGCAGCGCCTGTAGCTGCACTTCCCCCCCCGGATCTCACCCCCCAGATGTGTATTCTCACCCGAAGGGGGGGGGGCAGTCCTCGTCGGCTATTGGGTCTGCGTGTCTCAGCTCCCCTGCTCGCACTGGGATGCCATTCAGTGCGAGCGGGGGCTTGATCTCGGCACGCGGTGGGGCCCCTTCCTGATCCTCAGGCATTGTGCTGCCCGGTGGCCTCGTCCCCCACACCGGAAGCATAAGTTCAGTGCCTTGGGCACCTCTCACCCCCCCGTGGGTTGCCGCCCGCTGCCCCGCTTCTCCTCGGTGGTTCTCTCCCTTGGCTTGTCTCCACCCGGTCCCGCCTCCGCGCACTCTGTTGGATCTGCTGCCACGCTGACTCCGCCGTCCCGGCCAGCCAGATCCAATCCTTCATGGTGGTCGGGTCATCCCGGCCCAGTGCCCGCTCCAGGATCTCTGGGTTGAGACCCCTCTTAAAACACTTTACCCGGAGCGACTCCGGCCAGTCCGTGAGTTTCTCCACTAACCTCTGAAACTCCAGCGCGTATTCGGACATGGACTTATCCCGCTGCCTGAAGTGCAGGATATCGTCCTCAGCTCTCCTGGCGCTCAGGGTGTCCTCGAACCTATCCCGGAGCGCCTGCATGAAGTCCGAGAAACTCTTCAGTTCTGCCACATCTACAGTCCGGTCACCCAGCTTGCCGCTTGGCTGTCCAGCAGTTCGGCCACATAGGCGACCCTGTCCTCATCCCTGGTGAACAGGTGACCCCCCCCCCGCATGAAGCTGCGCACGTGGTTCAGAAAATGAGGCAGCTGCTCAAGATCTCCCGAGAATTTCCCGGTTATGCCCCGGAGTCTCAAAGCGTCTGCTGCCTGTCGGTCCACTGACAGTGAGGTTGGCACCGGCGCCGGCTGGGCTCCCAGGGCCCCGTCCCCATCCCCTGCGCTGCTACTTGCCCCCAGCTGGCCCAGCCTCAGTAATATGGTTTGGAGTGTCGCCTGCATGGAATCTATGTGCTGGCCGACCCTCGCTTCCAGTTGGGCGAACTCTTCCTCCCATCTCGGGGTCCGTGACCCCGAGCCCCGGGTCATCGTAACCCCCAATCGGTTGGGCCCCTGGTTTACACTGATCGACCATCTTGCCGGTGGGGGGGTCCCCGACCCTGGCCGCCACCTCGTTGCTTAAGGCTGGCTCCATTATCGCCTCCGCGATTCCGAGCTCCCCCTGCTCCACCTGTCCAACGGGTTCCTCGTCGCTGGCCATTATCTGTGTAACAAAAAGGGAAAAGCGCTCCTCAGCAGGTACCGGGTAGCGTTAGAGGTGAGTCCTGGCTTTATGTAAGATCTTGCCCCGTTCGTCCAGAGAAACTCCTGTGACACGTGTGGTTCACAAAAGAGATTTACTCAAGAGCAACACAACAGTTACAAACAAAGCCAGGACTGGCTTGGTACAATACATTGTTTCCTTTATACCTCCCCCCCTTCCCGCGGTTTTGCCCCGTGATCTTGTTACAGTCTGTCGATCATCAGCCCCCCCAGTGATTCCCCCCGATAGTCTGGATGGCAGGTTCAGCCCTAGTTCCATTGTCCCTTGATTGACTGCCCCTCCGGCGTGGCTAGCTCCTCTGGGGTCTCTTTCTCCGCAGGCAGAGCCGAGGGTTTCTAGAGTAGGCGCCAATCTTGGTTTTCCGACTCGCGGCTCTGCTCATTGTTCGCTCGTGCCGCTTATCAGCAAGGATTAATTGTTTCCACTTTGCGGTTTCCTCGCCGGCTGGGCGCAGATGGTCATCAATCAGCCACACGGTTCCCACTTCCCCTTTTTTCCTCAGCTTGCAGCCTGTAATGGAATTAGCTAAACTCGGCGGCAGCTTCAATCAGCCACGTGGTTCCCACTTCCCCTTTTCCCCAGCTTGCAGCCTGTGCCTTGCCGGCTGAACCTGACAGCGCTAACTAGCAGTCTGGCTACCCCATTCTGCACCAATTCCACCTTCCAACTGTGTTCAGAGGTACACCACACAGTGTTCAGATCCCTGTCGTAAAGGTTTCCCAGTCCATGTAGTGCTGGGACTGCTGGGCCAGCTGCTGCTAGGAGAACACTCCTTGGCCAGGGCTTACACCTGCTTTTTCTACCCATGTGAAGTAGAACCAGGAAGATGCAAAAGTCGTGGACCAGCTCTTCAGGGGGAGCTTGGCCCCATCAAGACCGACTACCAGGCTCAAAGTGGATGGATAGACATAAGCTAGCCACAAGACAGCTATTCTAATTATTGGTAGCGTTTAATCTGAGCTTGTTTTGCCCCATCTAGTCTCCCACAGCCTGCAGGTACCAATTCAAAACCTCACCAACTTTAACCCTGAGGTAACAATGTACAACTGGGCATCATCAGCAAAGTGAAACATATGACTCCAAACTGAAAGAAATCTCTCCCAGTTTCTAAAAGCTATTAAATACCATATTTTTCCGTCTATAAGACGATACTTTTTTCTAAAATCATTACACTAAAAATTGAAGGGCGTCTTATGCAAGGAAGTAAGCCGAGGACAGAACCGCACAGTTTCGAAACTGACCATACTTTGTCTCTGCAAACAGGCTCCTCCTATCACGAGCCTCCAGTCACGAGTGAAATAGCTTGTCTCTGCAAACAGACTTCCTCCAATCACGAGCCTTATGTAACTGACATCAGCTGATGCTGAACAAACCAATTGGAGGAAGTCTGTTTGCAGAGACAAGCTATTGGCAGTTTCACTCGTGATTGAATGTAATCAGTTATGCAAAACATGGAAATAGAGCTGCAGAGAGACAGTTTGGACCTCCTCCCACTAAGTGTATCATGTAAATGTTACCTAATTACTAAATAAAAATGTGTTCTGCTTTATCTTTAAAATATTGATTTCTTAATTTTGGGTTGGAAAAGTAGAGGTCGTCTTATACACGGGGCCTCTTATAGATGGAAAAATATGGTAATATATGTCAGTCAGTTAGTTTTTATTTACAGCCTAAAGGTCCGAAAGCAAGTTACAAATATAATCTAGACTTGGCATTAGATAAAAGAGTTTAACAAATAAAATATTTAATGAATATTTCATGACAGTTTTAAAGATTTGCAGAGACAACTCATAGATTTGCAGAGACAACTCATAGATTTGTTACTAAAAACCTTGTTTTTATAGCCATAGTTAAAAATCTGGCTGTTGCCACTGTAATCTCAGGATTTTCATCTGCAAGTAAATTTTTTACATACTCAGAAATATCTCCTCCTAGTTTAGATTTTAAAATCAGCCAGATAATGTCTTGCCAAAGACTCTTATAACATTCACAATACAATAAAATGTGAGCCACCGTTTCAGGATCAGTACCATTACAGGGGCAAAATCTTTGAGAGATGGGAATTTTTTGAAATCTACCATACAGCATCCATTTAATCTGGCTTTGGAAAAGGCTATTCTGAATTTACTTAAATATAAGCTATTCAAATATTTGTTTAAAAATATATCTGTAATTAATTCCAAAAGTTACAGGTGAACATGATACTTTGGCCTTAGCAATTAATTCCTGTACTGAATTATCCCATCATCTTTGTTTGATACAATTAAATGCTGATGACATACCCCTGAAAATACATAATCAGGATCAATGCCATTCTGAATCTTTTGAGTCACTTATTTAAATCACATATTTGCAAAGGATTCATTTGGAATTTCCTGAAGCAATCCTTTCTTATTTTTAAAAACATATATTTGCATCCAAAACCTAATAGTGCCTAACCAAGCCTTTGTTTTCATCAGCATTGCCCAGTTTCCAAGAGAATAATAGAATTTGGAACACAGCTTGGAACACTTAAAAGACATTTAAAATTCTTTGCCTGCAATTGTACTATGTGATCATTAGCAAATGTGATCCAAATTGGAACTCCATATAAAATTTGAGATGCAATTTTGGCATTAAAAACTTTTATTGCTTCAGGAACAAATCTTCCTCCTTTTGAATAAAAATATCAGAGCAAGACCATCATAGTAGGTTTTGCTTTCAGAAGTATTGCCTTACAATGATGTTGCCAGGTTAAAGCATGGTTAAATAAAATGACCTGTAACTAAAATTCTCTACTTGTGTTATTATATGATCTTGAATTTTCTAGATATACCATACTTTTAAACTTTTTTTTCAAAAACCAAAATTTTAGTTTTCTCATAGTTAATTTTTAATTGATTTTCTTGGCAATACTTAACTAATACCTCAAGTAGGTGTTTCAGGCCCAATCTACTATGTGAAAGAGGAAGAGCATCATCTGCATATAACAAGGCACACATTTTCCTTTTCGCTAATGATGGGTAATGGACCTCAACCTGAAGTAATGTGATCTCCAGATCATTGAGATAAATGTCAAATAGTGTAGGGGCCAGGATGCAACCTTGTCTCACTCCCTTATTCATTGCAATATTGTCTGTAATTGAACCTTTTCTGTTTCATCTAACTTGCATTATACCAGCATGATATAGTGCCTGCATTAGGTATGTAAGACACCTGTCAGGAACCAAATTTTCTAATAAAGGGCCCCACCAATCTTGATTTTGTTTAAGGAGTTCAACGGATACATTGTCCTGGAAGGAGCCTTGCCAGATTTTACTTTTGGTATAAGGTCAATCATCTCTTCCTCTAGCACTGTTCCCACTGTGGAAGGGTAAGTAAATTTAAGCTTACGTTATTTGCTATATTTATGAGAGGTTGGTCCTGCTCTGAAACATTGATTTAACATATTTTTTCCAGGTTTTGGATGATATACAGCAATCTCGAACAGAGGGAGCAGTGAAAGCCCTGGAAATTAATTTCCAAAAGTGTAACATGTAATGTTTATTAAACAATTTATTTGTTAAACTTTTTTATCTAATACCAAGTCTAGAATATATTTGTAAATTACTTTTGGTTCTTTGGGCTATAAATAAAAACTGACTATTAAATAATCTAAGAGAGAAATCAACCCTTGCAATATTAAATGCCACCAAGGAGTCTAAGAGGACCAGGACAGATGCATTACTCCCATCCCATTCATTAAAATGATCAAGACTATTTCTGTCCCATGACCAAGATTGAAAGTAATGAAGGTAATTCACTTCCCCTAGGATCCTCTGTAACAGCCTCCCTATCACTCTCTTAACAACTTTTCCTACACTTGGAGACTAGGCTAAGGTTGGAGACTAAGTGAAAGTTATCAAGTGCAGCTGGATTAAGGAATGGCCCCTTTAAAAGAGAGATCGCCAAGCTTTTTTCAAGGCAAGAGGCAAAATTCTCTCCCTCAGATAAGCATTAATTACCTCCTGAATGCAGCCACACAGGAACCTCAGGAGCCGGAAGGGCATCGGCCTCCCCGCCCAAGGCAGAGCTCACATTACAGAGAAACCTATCGCTCCTTCGGCTGAACAAGTTCAAGGGAATCCCGGACTGAAACACCCATCTTAATACACCATTAATAGCTGCATAATTATTTGTAGAAAGCTAATACATTATACAAGCCAAGCATCTATGGCTTAAAAAAAAAATTCTGCAGAAGCTCTTTTCCAGTCAAAACTGAAAAGGGGAGCACATTTATACTTCCCTCCCCATAAGGCACAGTGAGATTTTCATGACCACTTGAAAGACTATATGTATAGTATGTAAGCTATCCAAGGGTGAAAATGTTACACTACAGACCTACCTGCATTCCCTGGACAGTGTTTTCCATAAGGAATTCTGTTTAGCTGAAGGTAATAGCCATCAACAGTCAGAACTTCATACTCTTCACTGGGATATCCCCAGTATTCGATGATTTCAGGCTGCAAATGAAATAATAAATTCTTTCTCAACATCTAAGTTGTATGCCTATGGGATATGTCATCTGTTCAGTCAGCTGAATAGATTTCTAGTTCATATACCTTTGTGGCTTCATCTTCACATTTAGTGAGATAGCAGTTCTGGAAAAACTAATCAGGAAGGAACATGCAGACATTATAAATACAGAACAGTTGAAAGGTATGCCTGCTCTGCATGTTTGATTGCTTGTATTATTCCTAGGATAGCTCTGCATCTTGTAATTACATGTTGTCATCCCTATTGGGCAGTGAAGCTGAACATGTTCTGGCTCTGTTGTGTTATGATGAAATAACATCATTACGAATGATAGAGCTTCAGGACAAATGGGTTTCTACCTTAGAGGTTCTTTAAAACACATGTTTTTGTTGTGCAGAGCGCAGCAAAGCTCTCAAAAACTCTGCTCTCAGGAAAACCACACATCAGCATGAGAGCTTGCAAAATGCAATGTCCATATTTTGCTCTCGAAAGAAATTCCAGTCAGAAAATATATACTAACTGGTTTTTATTGCTAAAAATGCAAAACTCCATAAAATACAAGTTGCATACAAAATATAGGAAATAACAAAAACTTCTTCTCATAAAACTTAGCATCCAAGACTTATCCACAGCAAAGTCTCTAGCTAAAAATTCTCAGAGAAGAGGTACACTACTTAGCTATTAGTTACAATTATGTAACCTATAACACCTACATGATGGATAAAGCTATACATGACTGACAGGCTGGGCATCTAGCCCTCCCATTATATTGCCAGCATGTACCCCCCCGGATAACTAGCATACACATGCCAATAGGTGGCAGTAAATAGCAGTATACGTGCACAGCACATAGTCACAAGCTGTTTTGTTTACATTAAGCTACATACAGTAGTCATAATAAGTTGTTGTACAGATAACGAGATGAAATTTCTTCCCATGAGAAAATCCTGACAGTTTTTACAATGTCCTATACTTGTTTGGGAGAAGGTTTTGGAAGAAAGTAGTGGACTACCGTACAAATATGACTGTGAGACAAAAGCTAAAATTCTCAAGGGATAATATTAATACACTGAATTTGGCAACTGGACAATGTAAATGGATTCTCTGTGCCCTTACTAATATTAGACTAATATTACAGCATTGGAAAGATAAATTTATGGTGCCATTTACTCAATGGATTGAAGACCTGATTACACTTGCCACCTATGAGCAGACTGTCTATAGACATAGACTTTGTATGGACAAGTATAATGAAAGATGGGACTCATTTATGCAAAATACAGTAGGTTAAAAAAGAATGATAGTTATATACGTATATTAGAAATAAATAATAATTGTTACATTAGCCATCGATTTGTTTAGAAAGAGAGGGTCTAGTAAATGTATTGTTGTGGGAGAAGAAGAAGAGGGAGGAGAGGAGGAGAAGGAGGAGGAGGAGGAGGAGGAAGAAGAAGAATTCAATCTACTTGTTTCATGTAAACAACTTACGATTGTCATGAATCCTTCAGGATTCAAATGTCTTCTGCTGAAAGATTCTTCTGAATTTGTATTCTGCTGGATTAAGCATGCCATTACCAGAAACAGCCACATCCTACCTGTTTGTAAAATAGTTATGTTTTAAAGTCATAATTTTAGTGTCTCAAAATCTTCAGGAATCTTTTTAGACAGGCATTAGAATACATTCCCCAAAAGCCTGGCTGTATTGTCTTAACAGCTGGAACAATTCAGTCGTATTTGCTAGTTGGTATTTCCTAGATTTATGCTTTTCCAATGAATTGGTATACAATACTCACTAAGAATGACGATAATAAAAAACAATCTAATCCTGTTTTTTTTAAAAAAAACACTATTTATAGTAAAACATAATTTAAAGTTATTTAAGAAAATGTTATTAAAATAAATGGTAAAGAAGCCAAAGAGAGGACCTTGGTTTTGATAACAATGTTAAGTCTCCTATGTTTGATATTCTTCAAACTCTTCAATATATGAGAATGTGGAAAACGTAACACGTACCCCGATCCCCACATACATTTGTATTCTGGAAAAAAGAGGACAGGTGTTTTTGCTGTCCTTTTCTTTGGAAGGATTGGGTAGCTATCTTTTTGAAAGCTGGCCCTCTAAATGACTTAAACTCCAGAATCCCCAGTCAGAATTATTAATCAGCCGTGTTCTTGTAACAACAGTAACTTAAATTGAATTGTAAAGCTAAAGCTTACCTATTAGTTTATTGTCCAGGAGATCTTGAGCACTGAACAGATGCTGCATAAAGTGTAACAGAATGTAGTAAAGTGCAAGTAAGATTGTGAATCTAGCAATTTATGCTATTATAAATGATGATGTAGGTGCTAAGATGAGCTGAACAAATTTGCTTAGATATTGTGAATGTCCTCAAGTAAATCTGCACCAAGTTTAATTTCTTACATGTTGTGTTTTGCCTGACTCAGCTTTAAATTAATGTTGAAAGTAGGCATGTTCTGACTGATGTTACTTAAGCTAGACCTGTATTATGAACAAATAATATTTTTTAATGAAATGTGCATTTGTGAGAAGATTTTTGCTTGGCCTACATGTTGTTTTGGATTCAGACTCAGTCTAACTCATAAAAGATCCTCTGAAATGAACAGATGATCTATTAGTTATATTTAAATTAAATCCTATTGGTGGCAATAGGTTTATTGAAATACAATTAAGTCTGGATCCAACCTGTTTCTCATGGTAAACCAATTGTGCATAATGATTTGCCCCACAATTTGGGCAGCTTTCCCCCCACCCCCAACTTGGCAACTTTAAGATGTATGAATTTCAACTCCCAGAATTCCCCAGCCAGCATGCTGGGAGTTGGTCCACATATCTTAAAGTTGCAAGGTTGAGAAACACTATTATAAAACATTCAAAAACACAAAAATGTTGGATGTGGATGGAGGTTTCTTGTTCCTGGTGGCCTTAGTTTCTTTCTTAGTCATATTTTGATATTTTTCTGTCACTGAAGTTCTGTTATTTTATTGTAGTGTTCTTGTATTTTAACTCTTTCAATTTATGAATCCAAAGGAAAATGCTCAGAATCCTGCTGGATTCGAGTGGCATATAGACCCCAGTAAATAAGTACCTTTTTTGCCCCGGTCAGTGCTTTACTCAGTGAAGAAAATCCAGATACAATATTCTCAAGAAATGTTATTTTTAGAATGATCTCAGGTTTACTGTGCAGCCTGATGGTGAATTCTCAAAGTATTTAGAATACAGATTATACAGCAGTTTGCAAGTTTTAAACAGCAAATTGCTTTTAGTTGATGTAAAGCAGCATAAACTAAAAGCAAGAAAACAAAGATCTTTGGAAGCAAGTGGTGAATTTAATAAACATATAAACACTAAAGGCAGATGAAACACAAAGGATTTATCAATCTGTCCTGCACCTGCTTTATATGTTCCTGCGGGAAAAACCATAATTTCTCAGGACAGATTCCAGTCTTTAGCTGCTGTTGTTAATAAAAAGCTTCTTTTGTTTTTTAATTAAAATCTATGTTCCAATTATATCTAATCTTCCTCTCTAATTCAGGAAAGGCTGCATTCTTTTGGAGGGAATATGTCGGCATTCTGTATAGAGGTGAGAAGGGCAACACCATCAGAAAAGTAGTAGCTGTATTTACACAATACACTGAACCACGAATTAGCTGACCACATTTTAGCCTACTGTACTAAAATAATTCAGTATTTCATATGAACCGAGAAAATTGAGTAAACCATGGCTAAATTAACCATAGATAAACATTGTCTGCAAATGTATCCTGTCTCTCTGTTAAAATCATGTCCATTCCTTCAAATAATGTTTGTTTCCCATGAGTATTTTCAGATCACAGAATTACATACCAGTTTGTTCTCCTAATTGCTCTGGAAATCCTATAACTGAAGTTTTATTTATTACGGTCTTTGACCAGCATTACAAATCAGAGAAAGAAAATGGATTTCTATAGCAAACCAATTACCAATTAAGAAGTTATAATAAAACAGTAGAACTACACATCACAGTTTTGCAGAGTTGCATGGCTCAGTAAAGGTATTTGACAACCCAGAATGTGAGCAAAGAGTTAACATCCCTTAACAAATATATAAAATGTATCAGTATGATCCTGAAATTTGGAAATAATTGGGGAGAGTAAATCATGTCTTAGAATATTATACAAGGGACACCATAAGAAGATGTGGGCAAGGGTTTCTACCTCCCTAGAGCCATCAGGGCAAAGGAATCTTGTAAAATCTACCCACCAACAGTGATGAAAGAAAAGCAATAAAATGGGCTCCACAGAAAGCCCGTCTATATTTACCCAGGGTTAGATTGTGTAAATACCCCCCTATAGAGCGCTTGTGCCAGTCTAACGTTTGGTGATAAAATTCAGACGCACTGGTAAAAACATTCTGATGATCAAGGTCCCCAATTCATTGTTTTACTAGTCATTTGGCCTTCATGAGGGTTAATTGCCCTATATATTCAGGAGAAAGACCAAGACTACATAATTCCTCCTTAGAAGTTTGATATCAGCAAGATTCGTAGCTGTCTGTCAACAGCAGAGGTAACAGCCCAATATGAAGCATGATTCTTAATACTGTATTCTTAGATTTTGAGTATGAGATGGCATTCATGAGAACTCTCAGATCCCAAGCATCTTAGGGACATACAACTCCCCTGAGACATTAAAAAGGCAAGGAGGATCCTAGCACCTGAGTCACAGGATCAAGTGAAATCCTGAAGAAGTCCTGAATGAACGTCTCTGTAGATGTTTCTTGACCAAAAGAGGAAAGGTGAATAAAGAATAAAAAAGTAATTAGCAAATAGTGTCGGTTATGTGAATGGGAGAAGGAAAAAGATTTCAGGCTTGCATAGCAAAAGGAGACAGTACATAATCCATCCTTGCTGGGAAGTTTGAAGCGCTACTGAAATTTCTTGCAGTTGAAACGACTGGGGAAGTATGAAAAGCAAGCCATTCTGAGAGGTGATTGTCTCTTTCCCAGGGAGGCATTAACCCAGGAGACATAAATGGGAAGCAGCAAATTTAAGAACATTCAAACATTTCAACTTGCATTGGGTCAGAGGCATAAGGAGGGAGCAGGCATGCAAAGAGTTGTAAATTGGAACTGCAACTCCACCTCCACCCCCAGCAAGGTGTGGGTCAATGCAAACAATGCTAATCTGCCACTGAAGCCAATACCATTTTACAGAGGAGAATCACTTTTCAGAAATAACACAGAAGAATATATTTTTAATCTAAAAGATATGATCACAAGGCACTTCTTTTAATTTAGAAGGTACTGTCCTGTTCTTAAGTGGAAATACCATTGATGAAGCTGACAAAGTCAGACTATAATCTTAAAGTGACTTCTGGGAGACCATCAAGGGTTGGTCTCAAGAGGCCTCCTCATATGAGGAAGAGGACCAGTCTTTAGATGGTGTCATCTTTCAGCCTGCTATCTGCTTCTGATAGGAGTGGAGGGAGCCAAATTGGAATTTAGACTATGTGTCCTGGTCTTCAAAAGCATCGAAGATCAGATGACCCTCATTTTATGCTAGCTGTCTAACATCTTGTACTTACAGAACCAGAAAGCTTTCTCTCTGGTGAAATTCAGGTGCTTGCCTTCAGTGTTGCTGGAAGGGAGATACTACAGCATGCATCAACAGTTCAGGATTTACATGCCCCTACCAAATGATCGACACTGAGAAGGACACCCATAATAACACCCATGTGTGTTATTATGTTGCCTTTCTATTTAGGCTGGTGTTCGGACCTAACAGATCACCACCTGCTAAATGGGTCTGAGAAGAGAGATGGTGGTATGAATGGGAGTGTCCGGTATTTTCATGAGTGTAAGGGTGTTACGTGCATGGCTGGTTAAGTCTACAGTACTGTATATATAAATCATAGAACAGAGATAGCTCTATTTGCTTTTGGAGGTGGATGGATTTCGTCTGAGCTCTCAGGAAAAAAAAGTGTTCTTGATCGTTGTGACAGTTTTAGATTGTCACCTAAAATCACAAAAGAACCCAATAATCAAAGTACAGTACAGATTTGTCTTACCTGTTATGCAGCCACTATATCCCGAACAGACTGAATGAAATCACATAGAACCAAATTTCCTGCTTATATTTCAAGGGCATGATTAGGAAAGGTGCATAATTATATACAGTAGAGAGCTGAATGCTGTTTATTACATTTTAGATCTTGTACAACATCAGGACCTTTTTCAGTAGCACTCTAAGCTCAACTGGACAGCTAAACACAGGTGAGCAAAGTCTCTTCCTATATCTTTTTAACAAAGATGACAGTGAAATACTGTTGCAATAGCATCAATAGCATTTTAAGATCTTTTACTTACTCTTCTGTTAATAGCTAGACCTTGCATGATCCAATAATTTTAAACTTTCTTTTAAAATATCTGAACATTTCTATCAAACAACCCTGATACGAAGAACACAGAGTATAAGATCTGGGGTGCAAACATTAAAAAAACTAGCCTTGAATTTTCTATCATTTGTCATCCAGCATTTTGCTACCCTGATCCAACAGCTCTCTGAGAATACAAATAGATTTATGTTTTTAATGGTCTCAGGTTTGCTTTCTCCATCATTATCATCATCGTCATCATCATTGTCATCATCTTCTTCATCTTCCTCTTCATCATAAAAATTATTAAAATAACTAAATGAAATTCTCTCCTACCCCTATTTCATTTTATACTGTTTCACAGTGTTTTTTCTCCTTACTATTTTCTGAGGAATGAGTATTTTCTCAGATAAGGATGGGTCCCTTAAACTGGTTTGCTTAACTCTATTTTCCATTCCACCAGATGCAAAATCAGATTGGTCATATTTCCTCAACAGTTTATTAATTCAGCAAAAACAAACCTGAATCAGAATATTTTGTGTTTCTCTTGTAATATAAGCATCATGTATGTACTTTTCCTATTACTGAATGCACTTTTGGGCAAGTAATTTTTTCCCCTTATTACATCAGTTTTATGTGTGTTTTATTTTAATATAGTATTTAATATACACATTTACACATTTCTGTGGATAGTTTGAAGTTTCAAGTTACATCACAACATTCTGAAATGTAATATTTTCCATACACATCTAAATTCCAACTAACCTATACATTGTAACAGAATAAATTTGTTTCTTAGCACTTTTAATATGTTGCCCAAAATAAACATTTTGCTCCATAATGAACTTGGCCAGTCTGATGTTATTGCACGTTCTTTGGATATCTGATTTTGATATTGATAATTTAAAAAAAGTCCCAAAGAGTTTAAAACATGGAGAATTCAATTATTTAGGACATCTAGTATTCTTTTACAGATCTTTTAACAGAGAGCCAGGATGTGGGTGTTGCTGGCAATAACATGTTTAATCCAACAAACTGTTGCTTCAGAACAATTCAGAAGTGTAAGACATTTGAATCCTCAAGCATTTATGACTATTGTAAGTTATTTATTCAGGTGGGCATGGAAACAGCAGACTGCATTTTTTTTGCCAAAACAATTCTTACCCTGTTTTTTAAATTGGCCCGTAGGGACAAATGGTTTTGCAGTGGAATCTCCTTGCCTGCTTACATGAGCTCAGATGAATTGGCTATTAATGCCCGGGTCTCTGGTCTCCTTCATTAGATATTGGGCTTGAGAAACTCAGCCAGCTTATGCCCATAGTGGAGTTAAGGGGGTTAACACTGTAAACACTGACATTAAACAAACTTGCAAAAACTTAATCTGTATGAGTGGATGCTGGTGATCAGGAACAATTCCTTGAACAGAAATAGAATTCCTTCTGGAAAACACAGTTTTGAAATGCTGTAGGCCTGGCATATATGCCTACCCCTGTTGACCTATCCCTGTTCTGTGGCTTATAAAGAAGCTTGCCTGAGCTCATTTCAGGCTGTTTATTCTGGCCTGAAGAGACCCAGAAGGGATTAGCGCACAGCTTCATGAGCGTGCATGATGAACATCACTCAAATGCTTGATGAACTGGAAGTGGCCACAATACTGGAATTCTGATCCACAAAATGGACCTTAGCTCTAGTTTCCGTATCAGGGATTACTCCCCTGGTATAGTCACTGACTGGAATATTAGAGCAAAGCGTCAAAGATTAATATAGTCAGAATGCACTTAGAGCATAAAGTGGTTTTCTTTATATCTACCAAATTCAGCTGTAAAATTAGGGGCAACCACAGATGGAAACAAAGATTTAGGGTGTTCTGATGTTTGCTGCCATCATGTGGTTTTCCGAATATTTGCAGTCCAGATCTGGCAGCCTTCATCTTATTACTGGACTTAATTATTTTAAAAAGTCTCTACTCTTAAATAATACCCATTTACTTATTCACAATTAACCACACACATACACACACACACACACACAAACAGGAGCAATAAGATTTCTTTCACTTGCCAAAAACCAAAGCTTTCTAAGGATTGGGTTGGGTTAGGCTCAGGGCAAATAATAGCTTCGGAAAGGAAAAATAAACTTTGCCTGACAGATTTGTTTTTTGTCATAACAGCCTCATTGAACCTCATGATTAAAGTAAATAAACTAACATCATTTAACCAAATGGAACTTCCCCATGCTTTATCAACAGACCTGGAAATACCTTGAGATTGCACCATCAAAATGAGGCAACAGATTAACTAGAGGAGTCATTTATTGTGCCCAATCCTCAGAATTAGGCAGAAAATGAGTACTCATCAAGGTAACATTGATGGCCACCTTTAACGTTACCACTGCACGACCTTTAACTGTGATGGCTGGGTAAATTTATATCATTTACATATTTTTTTTTCAGATAGAGCCATTAAGTCCTCTAAAACAGGGTTTTTCAAGTCTGGCAACTTCAGGATGTATGGACGTCAACTCTCAGAATTCCCCAGCCAGTCACACAGCTTACAGATTCAAGGTTGAGAAACACTGTTCTAAAATGTGAAAAAAACAAAACAAAAATGGGCCTGCTTGGATGTGCATTGAGGTTTATTGTTTCTAGTGGCCTTAGTTTCTTTCTTGGCCATATTTTGATATTGTTTCTGTCACTGAAATTCTGTTATTTTGTTGTAGTGTTCTTGTATTTTAACTCTTTTAATTTAAGAAACAAAAGGAAAAGGAAGGAAAGAAGTCTGTGTCCAATTGTCTGGTGGCAAAGCCCAACGGGCGAGCAGCAACTGGTTGCTTTGGAACCAAGACCGAAATCTGAAATCTCTTAATTGTGGTGGGCATTGAAAGAAGGATGAAGGAGCAACTTGGATGCCTGCTGACGAAGTAGGTCTGGCTGGGGGATGCCAGCAGTCAACGGGTGAGCCCTCTTCCTCCCTCAAGGGAGGGGGACCTTGGGGACACACCAAAATGGAGAGCAGGGGTGCAGTATACCTCATTGTCCGTGGCTCCCTTTGTTCCACCTCCTCCGAGCAAAGTGGCAGGCAGTTCTGCTGGTCAGCTGAGGAGGCGGCTTCACAGGGGCTCTGCTGAGGGTCATGAGGGACGGCAAATGGCGCAAGCCTATATATGGAGGGAGGGAGGGAGGGAGGAAGGAAGAAAAATTTCTGATGCTCCCTGCCAGTTTCCCACAAGCAAAGTCAATGGGGAAGCCAGCAGCAAGTGGCTCATACACCCACTGCTTTTTTGCCCTTGGTCATTCTGTTTCTCTGTTTAGGTAAGGAAATATCTCTGAAATGACGACCCAAGGAGGCCACGGGTTGTCTAGTAAATAAAGTAAATTTACTTTAAAGTAAAGTAAACTAACATAATTTGACCAAATGGAACTTCCCCATGATTTATATGTAGTCCCAGAAACATCTTGAGACTGCACCATCAAAATGAGGCAACAGATTAACTAGAGGAATCATTTATTGTGTCCAGTCCTCAAAATTAGACAGAAAATGGGTACTCATCAGGGTAACACCAATGGCCAACTTTAACCTTACCATTGCACAACCCGTAAATGTGATTGCTGGGTAAATTTATATAATTTGCATAATTTTTCAGATAGAGCCATTAAGTCGTCTAAAACAGTGTTTCTCAACCTTGGCACCTTTAAGATGTCATTGACTTCAACTCTCAGAATTCCCCAGCCAGCATGCTGGGAGTTGAAGTGCACACAGCTTACAGTCGCTAAGTGGAGAAACACTGTTCTAAAATATTTTAAAAAACCAACACACACAGACACAAAAATGGGCCTGCTTGATGTGCATTGAGGTTTGTTGTTTCTGGTGGCCTTAGTTCCTTTCTTAGTCATATTTTGATATTGTTTCTGTCACTGAAATTCTGTTATTTTATTGTAGTGTTCTTGAATTTTAACTCTTTTAATTTATGAATCAAAAGGAAAATGCTTAGAATCCTGCTGGATTAGAGTGGCATATAGACACCAGTAAATAAATATTTTTCTGCCTGATTCAATGCTTTGCTCAGTGAAGAAAATTCAGAGATACAAGATGCTGAAGAAATGTTTAGAATTATCTCAGCATTACTGTGCAGCCTGATGATGAATTCTCAAAGTATTTAGAATACAGATTATACAGCAGTTTGCAAGTTTTAAACAGCAAATTGCTTTTAGTTGATGTAAAGCAGCATAAACTAAAAACAGGAAAACAAAGATCTCAAAAACAGCAAGTGGTGAACTTAAGAAACATAGAGACACTAAAAGCAGATGAAACACAAAGGTTTTACCAGTCTGTCCTGCACCTGGTTTGTAAGTCCTTGCAGGAAAAAGCATAATTTCTCAGGACAGCTTCCAGTCTTCAGCTGCTGCTTTTAATAAAAAGCCTCTTCTATTTTATTTATTTTTTATTAAAATCTATGTTCCGATTATATCGAACCTTCCCCTGTAGCTCAGGGGAATAGAGGGCTTGTGTCAGTCTAACATTTGCTCATAAATGTCCCCACATCATTGCTTTCCCTATGATTTGGCTTTTATGAGGGTTAATTGGCCTATATATTCAGGAAAAAGGCCGAGACTACATAATTCTCAACAGAAGTTTGATACCAACAAGATTCGTAGCTGTCTGTCAACTGCAGAGGTATCAGCCCAGTAAGAAGCATGATTCTGAGGCATGAAGTTAAAATCCTGCTCCAAGCCTGGCCTTACTGCTTGGAACATTAGCTTAAAGCCTCAAGATTGCATTAGGGACAGATTTTGCAGAACCAAACAGAATCCTAAGGAAGCTTGATTGAATGGTTTCAGGTGTGTAATAGGCCAAGCCACATTCCATACAATAGTTGAGCAGGTATTTTAGCTATAAAATTTGCTTGATGGTGGAATGGAATTTGCCCCTTGCTGTCTGTGAAAACTGGTTATAGCTAATATGCTCCTTTGGACAATAGAAGTGACAAAATGAACCTGAGCTGTTAATTTCCTAAAAGCCTGAAAGATCATGCCGAAATATTTAAATCATTTAGCTTGCTCAAGTTGATGAGAATCAATTATCCCCTGGTGCTTTTGTCTTTATTGGAGAAAACAAAAAGTTAGAATTTTTCATAATTAATGACCAATTGTTCCACTTTACCGTCGGATGCCAGGGGACCTTCATACCTACAGGGGGAGAAGAACTGCATCATCTCCATACACTAGGATTGGGAGAGGTCTGTAGAGGCTTGGGGTCTTTAGCAATCTCAGCCGGCTGCCGCTGCCCCAGGCCTCTACGTCAGCCCCAGCACCGCTTCTGCCACTGAGAAATGCCATGGTACGGGGCTTGAGGCGGCACTCCTCAGCAGTGGTGTTGGCTGCGCTGGGAATGAAGTAGAGGCCTGGGGACAGGGGCAACTGGCTGAGACTGCAGAAGGCCCCAGGCCTCTAATTCAGCCCCAGTGCTGCTGCTGCCACTACAGAACAGAGCTGCTGTGCAGGGTGGCCAAAAGGTCAGAGATAGGGGCAGATAGGCAGGTGGGGGGAGTTGAAGAGGAGTCAACTTGTGTTACTGAAGCTCTGGGCTGGGAAGGAGCAAACTGGCAATGGCTTGGATTGGGGTAGATCCTCACCTAACGACCAGTGTGTCTTGGGGTTATGACGGAAACCAGGACCGCCTGGATTGTCGTTGCTAAGTGATGCAGTCATGTGATGTCACACTTTCCCATATTTCATTATACTTGTCCATACAAAGACTGCGTCTAAGGCAATCCACTCATAAGTGGCAAGTGCAATCCGGTTTTCAATCCATTGAATAAATGGGGCCATACATTTATTTATCTTTCTAATGCTGCAATATCAGTCTTTCGGCCACAGTAAGGGCATGGAGAATTCATTTAGTTTGTCCGGATGTCAAATTCCATGTACTAGGTATGTAGTTCAAAAGAATATTGTCCTCTGAAAATTTCAGCTTTTGTCTCACAGTCATATTTGTATAGGAGTCCACTACTTTCTCCCAAAACTTAGTAAGTATAGGACATTGTAAAAACCTGTCTTTTAAAAAAGCATTATCCTTATTACATCTTCAACAGAATTCTGTCTTATTCAGTCCTTTTTTATACAAATGAAGTGGAGTCCAATAAATTCTAACTATTGTTTTTGGTTGTCATAATTTGAAGTCCACTGACACTCTTGCTATAGAAGTTCTGTGAACCTCTAATTCTTTATTCCACTCATTTCTTAACATCTGCATATCAAACTGATTTAATGATAACGAATATCTACAAAAGCTAATAGTAGGCTTTTTAGTTCTAAACGATTTAACGAGTTGTTCTTGTATCTGGGATGTCTCAGAAGTGGAAAATGCTGCTGGTGTAAACAGGATTGTTAACAGATGTTGTAGCTGTAAATATTGCCATTGGGATACATCCAATATAGATGATATTTATCTCTTAACACAGCATATGTTAAAAATTCATCTTCATCATCTCTCGGTTGGTCCAAAGTCAGTATCTCTGCTTCTATCTAACTTTTCCATATCACCATTTTTTCCCCAATTTTTAATCTTGGGTTTCCCCATAAAGTCAATTTGGCATGGGGAAAAGGATCGAATCTTTTTTTATTAGACACTCCATTCCATAGCTTTCTAACTGACATAATCGTTTCCTGTGAGAGTCAGGACCAGGGGGGTTAAGAATTTACTCTCGTGCCAGAGCAACGAGGAACTGATAAGAGGATGAGACTGAACCCTCCCTAAAGAATGCAAGGGAGGTTGGGAGGGTGACCCTGGAATTTGCTCTCACTCTGAGAAGATTTCTGTAACGGGAGAAAGGCCATTAAACCTTGCTGGATTAAATCTGTACTGTCTCCTGGAGTTTCCTGGGCTAATCCTGACATTTCCAGAGTATTAGAGTACTGTTGTATTTAGATCCTAATACTGTCCATCCTACCAAAGGTACTTTATATGCATATTCCAGTGTTGCCCAAATCGGAAAATTAACATCAGCTGTTGGCTTCCAGTATTTAATACTTGAGAATAGGTAAGCTTGATGATACAGCTCCAGATTAGGAAAACTGAATCCTCCTTCATTAATTGGTAGTTGCATTTTCTGTAAAGATATTTGGGGAACTGAAGAACCACATAAAATAAATTTTAAATAAAGAATTTATTTTCTGAAAATATTTTCCTGATATTTGAAAAGGAATTCCACTCAGAATATAAATTAATCTGGGAATAACATTCATTTTGTGAGTGTTCACCTTCCCCCAAAGGCTGAGGTTTAAGGACTCCCTTCTATCCATATCTAAAGAAAGCTCTTTACATATTTTATTGATATTAGATGTGATGTCCTATATATTTCTGGCAGTCGTTTGGATTTGAATCTGCACCCAGGAGATAAAATATGGCCAGTGACAAGGACTAGAGGGACCGAGACCAAGCCTGGGACTTTTCAACAATTTTCTTCAGAGGCATCCGCAGAGTGGGAGACTTTTGTCAAAATGAAGAAATAGCAGCGTTGTGCCTTCACAACACAATCTCCAGCTCTTTCATATGTGTGGGTGGTTTCAAAATGCATATAGAAATACATGTACAGCAGTACAACAGGACACTCAGTACAGAAACAGAAACAAAGTGATACTGTTGAAAACGTTAGTCTATAGAGTATAATATAAAAAGGGTCAGAATTAATCATGAAAATATATAGTCATGGATTACAAGGCATAACAATATTAGCAAAGCATCTAATGCAGAGAATTTGAATGTTAAAAATGCCTAATGTCCAGCATCTATATTGGCAGACCCATATTTTACCCTTCTTAATGAAATACAGTAAAGCAGTCTAAAGCATCCTTCTTACAGTTATTATCCGTGCTTAAACTGCCCAATTTAACTAGAAAAATGAAATAAAAGAAACCTAGTCTAAAAAACTCTTTTCCTACAACAAATGGTTTGGCTCAGTCATACTGAGTACAGCAGAATAAATCATTTGAGGAAAAAAATCAGATATAATCTGAGATCTCTTCAAAGCTACTATGGAATAATATATCAGCCAACCAGGTCAGGAAACTGATTTACTTGGATTTCTGTATAAATAAGCAATCAGGCAAAGTAGTGAACTAGGCAAATAATAGAAAACCTGACATGTTTACTTTAATGTGGGAAATTATGTAAAGGTTATGTATAATTGTGTTTCCTAATAATTTCTATAAATCAATAAAGCTAGACTCCAATAGCATCGCTTAATTTGAAAGCTAGATTCTAGGATTTCAAGGTACAGGAAAGTGACTGAGTTGTTGCTTTTCCAGAGACTCCAACCCTGATATTAATACTTGTACTTCTGCATCAATTCAAGCACCTTGTGATACATGCATTGGGGAGCATCCAGACCCAAGACAGCATCAGCATGTTGCCAATCAGGTATATCCTTATAGAAAACTAAATGAGTGATTCGAGTAACCAATGATTCAACATTACTTCTGGTTGCAGCAATATCTTTTCCTGCACTCCACACAGCTACTGGCACACTAACATCTTCAATTTTATAAAATGGAGGTGTTGTCTGTGGATGAAAAGAGGAGAAAATAAAAGAATGAGATTTGGGAATCAATCCCATTGTGCAGTGAAGTTGTCTAATGGATTCATGGAATTTTGTCAGCTGGTTAAACCCATAGTGTAGTCATCTGTCAAAGTTATCTGCCAATCACAGCAGGGCTATGACAGGTAGGTGACTTACTGCCAACTAGTGGCATCCAGAAAGGGAGAGGGCAGCAATGCCAAGAGGATTTAACTAATAGCGTTGCTTAACAGTTAATAGCTATTAATACAAATTGCTTTCCATCTCCTTCCTCTATAGGCTTGCGGCCTGATGATGGTGTCCTTAATTTCATAGGGTGAGGGAAAGCTAACATCCAAAATTAAGACATCTGGCTGCAGGAGTATAGAGGAAGGAGAGCGATCATCAACTGAGACGATAAATGTTATGCTGATATTAACTGAGCCATGGGAAAGTGTCTGGTTCTCTCTGAGGACATTGAAGTTTAACCAGACTGGAAAATAATTTACAAGGGAAGACCTGAGGGCTGTCCTAGAGAAACATGGCATCATTATTCTTTTCTTTGAGTGTGTGTGAGATTGATTGATTGATTTGTTGATTGATTATCGAGGGCTTACCTCAGTCTTAACAGTCTAGGCAATTTACAATAAACATATTATAAACAGAATAAATTCGATAATGAAAGTACCATTCTAAATCCAATTATTACAAATGTCCACAATAGCTCAACATTCCTCATGTTAGCATTTTACTGTCAATTACCTGGAAAAAAATAGCAATTTAAAAGAATTGTCAAATCCCTATCACCATCGTACTTTTTCTTACCATGTTGTATATTTCCATGTTCTTATAACCATAGTCATAATATTTAAATTCCACAGAACGCATAACCTAAAAGGAAATGAAAACATTATTCACAATGTAAAAATTAGTTTGGAATTGTTAATAGATGTACAGGTGTATAGACAATTTTTTCCAACTGGAATTTTATAGAAAGATTACAAAGTTCTTTAAAAAAGTAAAATAGTAAAGATAGTGAAAGATAGTAAAATATTTACTATTACTATTTTACTATTTTTTATTTACTAAACGAGTAATAGAAAGAATAAATTTTAAAGCATTAATCATATAAAACTCATAAAAGGAATTAACCCAAAGGTAATGTGAAATCTTAAAATCAAAAATAAAACTCCTTGGGAGATGAGGAATATCCTAGACTGGTACTGAACAGACATTCATTTGGGCGCTAGGTATAGTGAAAAAATGGTTTCAGGAAACGAATTCCTCCTAGATTTTGGAAATGTATTTTTATTTTAAAAACGAGAAGATGGAGCCATATGTTTCTATACAGTCCGGATTTAATAATATTTATTTTTATTTATTTTTAATGGTGACAGAAATGTGGCCAGTGAACAAGAGTTCCTTGAGGCCAGTATGGAAGTCACACTCAAAGATTAAATTTTGGCAAAAATCATTTGAAAAGAGCTAATAGGAAAACCACTTCCATAATAATGAGGTGGTCATGCTATAATCTTAACTGGATTTTCTAGGACAGTATTAGAATTGGATTTCCCTTGAGCATCAGCCTGAGTGGAGGCATTGCATTGGCATCAATTCTGTTTTGTTTTTAAGTCCAATATCAAGCAATTTGATATTTGATATTCTGTCTAGGAGCTGCAAGGAGCAGGATTCTTAGACAGACATGTTCCTGCACCAAGGAAGCCCACAACGCGGTAAGGGGGACTCTATACCACAAGATATTTTTTTAAAAAATGCAGACAAGTAAAAACATGTTCAAACTCCATGGCCAAAAAACAAATAAACAGATAAACAAAACCCCCTGGTTGTCACATGTTTTTCACTCATACCAACCATTTAGTTAAACATAAAACATTAACATCTCAATCTTGATTTGCTGAGAAAATAGCTAACAAACTAAAATTGCACTCTACCTGGCTCCAGTGATCTAAGTTTTTTGTAGATGTATAATCAGGAAAGATTGCAGCATATACATCCGCCCGACTCTGAAAAACAAAAGGAATTCACATTTTTAGAATGAGGGAATATATGAAAGGATTGTTTATTGTTACATTGTTGTAAAAAACAAACAAAGGGACAAAAGTCTGTCTCCCTACCCCACTTTCTCATACCCCAATTTTCAGAAATAAGTTGCACACAACCGCAAACGATAGGAAAACACTGCTGAAGTAATATGTGAGTAAGTGATTTCCTATTATATGCCCTTCAAAACGCCTCCCCAAATGTTCACAATAATTTTTTCCTCCACCAAACCCTGAGTTTGTGATACTCACCTGAGGGCCTATACACCGACTTTGGCTCTTGTTTCTAACTCAATGTACACTCAGTAACTTTTATACCTAACAAGCAATGGATATGTAGAGATGAATCAGATTGGTAAACTGTTTACTGGAGGGACAGATTAATTACACTAAACTTATTACATTCATGGGAAATTGCAGATCAGGTGCAGGGAACCTTTCTGCATCCAGGAGTCACCAGACTTCCTCCCCCGCTTTTTTTCCCATTTTTTGAGAGGGTTGGAGAGGGTTTGCAAACTTGGTGCATTAAGCCTATATAAGTGGTTATCCGTTTTAGCAACAGAGGATCAACCAGAAACAAAAATAACATCCTCTAATTGATCGGTCTTACAATATCATGAAATGTTGTCTGTAGAAGAACATGTGTGGTGTAATTATTTAGGTTTTGGACCAGACAAGAGGAGACTCTGCTCAAGTTGCCCTCAGCTGACAGATAAATTTGGGTTAATGATGATGTCTCCCTTCTATCTCACAATACTGCAGGCAGGGGCATTAGCAGTGGGGGGCCAAGTGGGCCAAGATGGAGGGTGTGAGTGTATCTGTGTTGGGGTGGTAAGTACATGATGTTGCATATACTTACAAAGGGGTAAGACTTTGCATAATTGTGTGAACTATCTTAGCTCCCTTAGTTTCCAGTTGTGTCACCCCTGGCTGTAGGCTCTGCTGAGTGAAGATCAGGTTCAACTTGAGTCAGGAATTTCAATGGTTAGCTTTAGGCCAATTGCTAACTTTTAGATGAAACCATCATAGGATTCTTTAGGGGGAGAAATACTGTCTCTTATAAATGAGATGATAAGTCTGATTGGCTGGAGAGAACCAATTACATCATTCGATTCTCTTCAGTGTTTTCAGTATATGGAATAGAAATTGCAATGGCTGATAGCATTTCTGAATCCATTCAGGGCCATTTATATTTGATGTAGTGATCCAGATCAGGTCCTTGGCCTTGAATGGTTGCTTTGAACAACTCTTAACTGAATTCAATCTCTGAATCTACTCTTGGCACAGCCTTATTAATTTCCCTTTATCCTGAGAGAATATTCAGTGAAGTCTCCCATTTCTACATGTAAATAAGCTGGCAACTTTCAAACACTGAACTTAATGTAATATATTTTACTACTGTTGAAGGAGGCAACGAGTTTGGCTGCTACTCCTTCATTGCTACCTATTACCTTATTGGCCCCTTCAACCAACACTATAATTTTTTGGTCTATGATGTCAACTTTTCTTCACAGATAGCCCCTCTAGATATTTACACAATTTTGCTATTGCAGATATAAACACAGGAAGAATTCGTTTTCCCTCCATCTTTGCTTAGTTAATGTTCTAATCTGTTTCAAGATTCTGTGCTCTAGTCATTAGACTGAGCAAATATAAATACATGTAGTCCTTGTTTAGCAACGAACTCATTTAGTGATCTTTCGTATTTATGACGGCAATGAAAAAGTAAGCAAAGAAAAGCTAAAGTAAGATTGTAAGCACAGTCACAATTTCACTTAGTGACTGCTTTGCTTAACAGCCAGTTTGCAGGTCCCAATTGTGATCGCTAAATGAGGCCTACTTGTATGGGTGGAGGAAGGATATCTTCAAAATAGAAGATGCAAATATCCTAGATTAATGTTTCTATTTCTTCCTGTCTTGTAAGGAGCCATGATGATGACATTGGAGAAAGCAGCCAGAAGCTGTTAGGAAAAGAGTAAGTGCAGAGGAAAGATGCACGTATGAGAAAGTGACTCAGTCTGATTCCCCACACCCCCCTTGACTCTATGGGGTATAAATGGGTGGGAGTGAAAATACAGGCAGACCTCCAAGATTCTGCTAAAGCAGTGTTTCTGAACCTTGAATTATGGGAGTTGAAGTCCACACATCTTAAAGCCACCAAGGTTGAGAAACACTGCTGTTAAAGTGTAGTTCTAGTCTTCCTGTGGACTGTGGTTTCCTGATCCATATAGATGACACCTACCTCTTTTGTAGAAAGTTTAAATAAAAATAGAGCTTACTTACTGTATTTAAGTTTTTCTCATTATATCCTCCTGTAAGGAAAATGTTTTGGAGGCAAAGCTGGTCAATCACTGGATAGCTGCATGCATAGGTCATGATGGTTTTTTGTCTCTCACTCAAAACAGAAAACTCTTTAGTGCCCCATATTAGCTGTAAAATAAAAATGGCCCATGAATATGGGTGATTTTTAAATCACACTTATGTAATTCTGCCTAATGTGATCAGAAAAAAACTTTGCAATTCCAAGCACATTCTTCCTTTTCCAACATGTACTTTACCTTCCCCATATTAAAGGTATCATTGGAAGTCCTTCTCCAGACTCCCTCCATACGATCCTTTTTCACACATTTCTACAATTTCACACTGTAGAATTCACAAATTCTACACATTTCAATAGAAATTCAGTAGAATTTTGCATTTCATTGCAACCAATTTGGGAATGACTACAAACAGGAAGAAAAACATTGTTATTTTTGTTGTTTTTAATTCTGGCTGATTTTGTTTTTATTCTGTTTCAAGAGTAAGCCGCCCAGAGTCATGTTCAGGTAGTCCTCGCTTAATGATGCTAATTGGGACCAGCAACTCTGCCCCTAAACGAAGCGGTTGCTAAGTGAGAAATCACATGACTGAGACTGCGCTTTCTGGCTGGAAAGAGACAAGACGCTCAATTTCAGACCTTTGGTTTTGTTTGCCTCCTAACCACTCTCCTGTCCTTTGGAAAGCTCGAGTGACTGTTTATTGTCTTGTACATGTTGAAAGCAATGCGATTGCATCGGCAGACTGGGGCTAGGAGCCGCAGGTGTGCTATGCCAACAGCTTACAGTACTCTCCTGAAATCCCTTCTTCAATCTGTCTGCTCTGCAAGGGCGGGGGGGGGGGGAGCAGTTGAATTCTGTAGGCAATTGCGCCTTTGCCTGACCCTCCCCCCCGAGCCGAGAGATTTTACAAAATTGCAAGATTCTGTCATTATAGCCTTACAATAAAGTAGAATTAGCTCATCTGGTTGTGATTCCTATCTGGTTTGCCCTGGAAGGCTGAAGAATCTTGCAAGTCTGAAAATACAATCCTCCCTGCCGTCTCCTATACAGCCTGAGAAATTAGGGAGTGTCTCTTCTGAGCATCTTGCCTGCCTATTTACTTGTGGGCTACGCTGTCTCTTATCTGACCATTCCCTTGGCAGCATCTCTTTGCCCAGTCTCCCAAGGTCTTTCCCACATACCATTACAATCAAGAGTCCAGTGCAATCTTTTAAAAACCCCTTGCAGAATGCAGTGCCTTTGTTTTTTCATGATTGATCTGTAATGAATGTTCTTTGCAGAAATGGGCCAGAGGTCCCATGGCCCTTCTGAGACCTGTCAGCATTTTTGACAATAGAACTGAACTGTCTGCAAGAAACAGTATAGATACAGGTCTGTTATCTGGCTTAGGGGGATGAAAATTTCTGTTGTTAAGGGTACTAGCCATTGTGTTGATATAATATATAAGAGTAATGCGGCCAGAATGCAACCTTATTTAATCCCTTTGCTGGTTATCACTGTGTCTGAGAGATGCCCAGCTGTGATACATCTCACCCTCAGATTGGTATCTTTATATGGTGCATATATTAGGGTGAATAATCATTTATCGATGGTAGAAACTTTTAATTTCTTCCAAAGAATTTCCGTGGAAAAAGAATCAAAGATATGCTTAAAATCAACAACCAGGGGACAAAAAGCTACTTTTTGTGGCTGAGCGTACTTCTCAATCCAGTGAGAGAGAATCCGTCTCTGATGTATCACCAAGCTGCTGTTCTTCAGTTAGGAAGCTCTCTTCCTCCAACCAATCTAAATGTTTTCAGTAGACTAATAACTTTTCATTTACCACCTATTCCTTAGAATACATTATTTATTTAAGAACACTCTTTTATTGCATTTTAATTAGTATTTATTCTTGTTTTTATTGTAAATAACTCTTTGAGTGAGATGCGTCTGGCATATATCTTATTGATTAAGCTCAAAAAAAAAAAAAAATTTTCCATCAGGGATGCAGAAACTCTGCAGAACTTGTGGGCAATCTGTTTTCCAATCGACAAGAAATCTTTCATCACATACTTCCCAAATATTCAATCTGTTTTATTGCTGTTAATCAGTATTGTTAATGAACAATAAACCTGACATACAGCATGACATACAGGTAGTTCCTGGGTTAAGAACGCCTGGTTTAAGGATTACTGATAGTTAAGAACAGAGCCTACTGTAGCAAAATTGAAATTAAATACACAATGATTTGAATTAAACACATAATGGTTTGAGTTCATTGCACAATACTACTTATACAGGATTATACAATAATGCTGTTCTGGCTTACATAAAAATTCAACTGAAGGACAGAGCTTGGGAATGGAACTCATTCTTAAACTGGGGATTACCTGTACAGGGTTTGGGGGGTTAAAATCATGCAGTTAGATAACCTAGGCTAGAGATGGAGACCATGCAAGTAGAGCAAATGAATAAATACCTACTCTTTTGAGTCCAACAGGAATTCTTCCAAGTACACCTAATGTCCCCCTCATACCTTCCAGGGAGTAGGCAGGTGTGAGGCCTATAAAGAGCTTTACTCTCTTAGAGAGGTAGGGCAGGATCGAAAAAGCAACAAAACCTGCAAAAAGGAAGGAAGGAAGGGAGGGAGGGAGGGAGGAGTTAAAATTGTAGGATTGCATGATTGCTATAACTTTAACTTCTGCTTACTTTTAGTGCTGGCCTGAATCTTATCCCTCCTTTTGAGAAATTTGCCCCCCCCCATATGAACTCTTAAGGAATTTCTCCCTTTCTGCCTCCCTTGCTCTCCATTTTAATTTAATGCCTCTACCTGACATACTTGATAAGGGGGAGGAACACTTAGAAGAACATGAATTTTCAGTGCGCTGAATGAAGTACCCTTTTTTCCTCAGAAAGGCCTCACCAATTGATTCCACCAATTCTACATCCATAGAGAGCATCTGTTCTCCCCATCTTCCAAGGTCATTCTCACATCACAACTAGCTTCCGACAAGCAGAGTCAATGGAAAAGCCAGCAGTGAAATCACAAGTCGCGGTCATATGATGTCTCACTTAATGACCATGGAAATTTGCTTAATTACCACAGGGAAAAGTGACATTGTAAATCCATCACGGTCACATGATATCTCGCTTAAAGTTTGTGTTGTTTAGCAACAAAGTTCCTGGTCCCAACTGTGGTTGTTACATGTGGACTACCTGTACTAAATAGCAAACTGAGGCAATTGTTTGCTGCTTTATAGGCTTTAGTGTAGTATTTGACAAAATTAACAGAGAAATGGTATGGAGATAATTGACATCCTCAAAATATAAGTATCAGTTTACACAAATACCTGTTTAAGAGTCCAGTTTGGGGTCAACAGAGACTGACAAGTAGGATCAATACTTACAAAGGAGTTGTAAGTTCATACTTACAATCCCGCTGTTTAATCTATACGTCACTGACTTACCAGGACTAACGAAGGATCCTAAAGTACATATGCCTAAGGGACTCAACACGCATTGCAACACTTTGCTACATGCTTATGATATGGTTTTATTATCATATTTGTAAGTTGGGTTGTATAGGTTTTTAAGGAGGCTTGGCTCCTACTGTCATGATAATGATCTCATTATTAATAAATGAAACTCAAAGATTGTGAAATTTGGAAAAAGACATAATAGTCACAGATGGCTATTACAGAGAGAGCTAATAGAGCAAGTTAACACATTTCCTCATTTAGGAATACTCTTCTCTGAGACTTGTTCCTGGCTCCCTCATCATCAAAGAAGCTCATTCAGAGTGAGGACACATATGAATTCATTGCTAAAATGAGTAAATTACTCTTATTCAGATTCCTTAGTCTAATTATTAAGGTGTATATAGCCAAAGTTAACCATAGGCTCTTACATGGAGCTGAATTTTGGGGCTTAAAAGAAGTGCCATTACTAGAGCAAACAATCACAGCTGCTGAAGAGAATTTTGAGTGTGGATAATAGGACCTCAGCTGCTGCAGTTAGAGCTGAGCTGGAAATTTATAGACTTTGTTCCTTGTCAAAAATTAGGGCATATAATTAGTGGTGGAGAATTAACTCTATGGAAACTGGTAAACTCCCCAAATTGTGTTTGATAGAACAGACTAAATCTCACTAAGAGACCTTTTCAACTGTACAACTAACACATTATATTAGAAGTTGTGGCCTCTCTGTTTCTTTTCCAAATGTCCCTGAACACATTAAAAAGATGGCTGCATAAAGAATTTGGGACCTAGAGGGTCAAAGAGATATAGCTACACTCAGTAAAGCCTGCACATTGAAATGGATGAGGTGGTATAAGTGCACCTTTCAAATTGGAAAAGATTTAAATGGAGAAATGCCCAAGCATCTCAGGAGGGTATTTACCTGGGTGAGATTTGAGCAGCTGGATACAATGGTTAAATATGGAAGGTTTAACCAAGTTCTTTGCCATGAATGTACATGTATTTGTCATGCTCCAGAAACAGAGGATACAGAACATATATTATTTGAATGCCAGTTGTACATTAAAGAGAGAGATCAATACTTTGGACCACACCTTAGACAAATGGCCCATTGCGATCCATACATTTGAACAATTTGTCTGGTCAAAACCCAAATATTACTTATTATATGGCCTTTTATCTGAATAAACTAGAACTGTTGAGAACTGCATATATTGATGTGGTTGGGGTAAATTGTAGGGATGAAGCAGAAATATGAATATTATTTTGTTTAGTTCTGCCTTTTATTCATTTTGCTGTATATGGTTTTTTTGTTTGTTTATTTATTTATATACCAAACTTGTAACCGCCCATCTCGTTGAATGACGAGATTATTGTCGTCTCTTTGTCATTCTGATATAGCTTCACAGTTAATCAAAAAAGTTGTTATTGTTGTTGTTGTTGTTATGGTTGGTCTCACAGTCTGCCAGATGTTAAGACTGGATTTGGCATTTTTATCCATCTATCGAGTCCTTCCCAAGGACCTGGGATAGGTAGATGGAGTTAAAGGTATCATTGCAGGATATAAGCTTTCCAGGTTGTTGTTGTTATTACAGGATATGAGATCAGTGGATCTCAAGGAAATAGATTACTCAGGCTGAATACTGAAAGCTTTGAATGCCTCTGGAATCCAATCATACCTACCTGGTAAAGAACCTGGTGAGAAAAGGAGCCAGACTGCAAGAACCAGAGAAGCTACCAATGCAGGAGCAGTGGCAGGCGGTGGTGACTGAAGTTGCCTAATTGCTTTGTCAGCTGGGTGACTGCTTGATAGCTAATCTAGGATCTAATCTAGGCATCAGATTAGTTCTGATGAAGATCCACTTGATTCTTATATTACAATACGGTGCTGGTGACATGTTCAGTTGTCAGTGGTGTTTCAAGGCAGTCAGTCACCATGGTCTGGCTTTAAGGACTCAGAGCAAGTTTCTTCCCTAGTAGGAGTAATGATCTGAGAGAATTAATGTCAGAAACTTCTCCAGTACTTGTTAAGACTGGAAACAGTTAATTCTAAGAAGAACTCTCTCAGCTCACAACTCAGCAAGATTTATTAGAAGTAGATTATACTAGTATGCAAGAATTCTGATGGGTATTCATCTTTCAAATAAGAAGTCTAAATATAAATAAATTATGGGGGCAATGTTATGACACTCCCTTCCTTTGGATACAAGGGAGAACATTCTTATTGGTTTTGAGAAGGGCACCACTTGCTGCCACAAGAATATTTTGGAAATGGTTTCCAACTTTACCACCACTGTCTGAACCAGCTCCTAGACTTCAGAGATGTAGAGGAGAAGAGTTAAAAACAGCGGTGATCCAGGATGGAGAATGGTAGAAAAGCAAAGGCCATAAGAAGTTTTAGGACTGGAAAAAGATATGTGGAGAAAAAGAAGCAAAGGGACCAGGTAAGTGCTCTGGAAAGGTCCCACCTTAGAGCCCCCTCTGAGGCTGAGAGACTTGCCAGCAAGCTTATAATACTGCATACTGCAAATCCCCAAAGGAGATATTCGTACTTAGTATCTGATGGGAGGTAGCTCTTCAAACTGATGGGAGGTAGCTCTTCAAACTGAAAACCGGCCACTGGATTGCACTTGCCACAACTGGCTTCAGCAAATATACAGAAAGTGAAGTAGCCATTTGAAGCTGATTGTCCTTGGCATAAGCAAAGGGACCACCTCAGCAAAGTGTTTTGCTGCATTCAGGCAAAATGGTACATCTCCATGAAATCTAGCCCCGCTTTGTATTGGCTGAAATGGCATTTATAAATCATTGACCAACATCCTCATAGAGGATATCTGTTAATGGCTCTTAACCTTGATAGATGTTGAAGACATCTATCATAGATCTCTACAACAGAGATGTTGTGGACAAAAACATGCAAAAGTACATACTGTAGTTATTTTCTTGCATTTGCTCATCCCAGTTGAAAAAGGAGTGGTGGATCCTTGGTTGGTAGAAAGAAAAAACAGTTTTCTTATAAAATTACACCAAGACTACATCCCTAACTTACCTAATGATGCTCCTTGGGAATGGCCAATATAATATAAATAGTCTTGTTCTGTTTTCTGTAGGATGAAGTTTATTGTTGCTGGTATATCATAAATTGCCATTTCATGAAAACTGTAACACAAAAATACATACAAAACACGCCTATGTTATTATCTCTGGACATTAGCATCGAACCACTTGGTCAGGGACCACTGATCAAGGCCTCAGCAGTACTTCAAACCCTACTAACACACAGAGGATGTACTCTTCCCCATTTTAAAAAAATAATAACTCAAAGTATTGTGATGGTAACAGTGGTTTACAGTGAGACATTTTAGAAATTGAAAATTTCAACAGGAATTTATAGCTGGACCCTGGTTGCAGCCCTTAAGGGATAGTATATCTTTGAATTATTCACAGAAGGGAACTTGTTAGCTTTCTGGTGTAATCTAACAAGCCGAACAGAAGAGCAAAGCACAGCTAGGGTGATTACATTTCTAGCTTTCCTTTTGGCCCACAAGCTTAATTTTTTTTTTTTTTTTTTTGAGAAGCTGTCCCTTACAGTTCAATGATCCACAACATGGGAATCAGCACACCTACCTGACTCCTTGTTTAAAATGAATGTTCCTTCTGCCCATCCCTGTTTTCTAAGTCCACCATTCCATGTTGTTCAGTGACACCTTATTTGACTTTAATTCTACTTCTTTTTATGTAGCATATGACTGATTGCAGAAGGAATTAGAAGATTATTTTAGTCATGTGATAATGTGATAAAACGGCTATTGTCAGGTTAAGCCCAAAGAACTCCAAGAGACAATGCAAATTCAGTTCTGCTGTGTTTATTAGCTACAACCTCTAGACAGAAAATCTCCCCAGACTGAACCCTAGCTCTGAAGCCAGCCAGCCACAACACCATGAATTCCTTAGGGAGGTGCCAGCCTCATCCTCTGGAACTTCCCACACTCCCGCAGTGAACTAAGAACACGCTTATCTCCCTGAGCCTGGCCTTCATAAGTCCATTCCATCACAGCTATGTACATGAAATACATGAAATAATTTTTCCCTATCCTACATGTCTTGATTATCAAACAACCTTAGTCTAACCTTAAATTCATATTCAAAAGCTTCAGTAACCCATGATAATGATAATCCCTTAAACAGATTGAAATTGGCATATCTTTTTTCTCCCTACATTCTGAATTCAAAATTCATGTTTGTTTGCCAAGAAAACCCAAAGGTTTTTAATGAAGAAAACTAGAATGGAAATATATGTGGTTAAAGAAAATAATATTTCAGAGCTGAGAACGTGATGCCAGATCACTTCATATATTCCAGAATAGTTATTGCAATTGGTAATCTATTTTCTATTTTTCGGTACTTCTACTTTGTGACACTGTTTTTTGAATAAATATTTATTGTATCCATTTTAAAATTGTTCTATGCAATATGGAAATATTTATTCTTAATTTATATAAACCCTTAAAACACTCTTTCCTAACAAATGGATAGATTTTGACCAAATGTTTTCACTATCAACTTTCCTTGGAATTTACCTGAATTCCCAGAATTCTTGCTGGTCAATTGAAAACTCCTGGTGTCTTCTAGACCAAGTGGTTCCTCTGTTATTTATTATCCAGACATCGTAGCCAGCATCTGCCAGAAAAAATCCCAGACTATTGCTAGGAAGATTTGCAATCCAACATCTCCCTTCAATCATAAAACCATGTACCAATAAAACGATTGGTCTAGGCCCTGCAAAAGAAACCAAGAAGACATCTGTTGTGCAGAGTGCAGCAAAAAGTCCCATTAATCCTGCTCTCAGGAAAAATACACATCAGCATGAGAGCTTGCAAGTAGCAATGTCCATATTTTGTTCTCCAAAGAAAATCCAGTCAGAAAATATAAACTAACTGGTCTTTATTGATAAAAATGCAAAAACTTCATAAAATACAAGTTGCATACAAAATATAGGATATAACAAAGACTTCTTCTCATCTTAGCTTCCACGACTTAACCACAACAAAGTCTCTAGCTAAAAAACACTCTCAGAGAAGAGGTACACTACTTGGTTACTAGTTAAGACTACATAACCCATAAAAACCTACATGGTTAACTTTTTCAAGACAAACACACACTGAACTGAGCTGGGCATTTCACCCTCCCGTTATATTGCTAGCATGACACCCCCACTGAATAGCTAACATTTCACATTACAGCAGGCGGCAGTAAAAATCATAACAGAATCACAAGATACTTTGTAATCTCAACACCTGTTTTTGTATAGCTAATGGGATGACCTTCTTCCCATGAGAAAATCCTGATAACATCATTTATTGTATTATCTGAAAGTACAATCCCATGCTCCTCCAGAAACAGTGTATTATTTGAAGAAATGCACTCTGCCTCGTTCAGTCACCTTTCTAGCCTCACGCTTACATTCGGGTTGTGCAGAGACCTGGATTCAAAGGGCAAAATATAACTTGGAAACATGTGGCATTTGTCAGGGGCACTCTAAACCAAATGCTAATCTCCCCAGGATCTGCAAGGGCAGCCACAGGAACCCAGGAAAAGATGCAGCTGCTTTAAGGTATTCTGAGCAGGCGCTATGTGCATGGCCACACACACTGCAAACCACAGTTTGCCCTTCAAATCCAGATGTCTGCAGAACCTTCCTTGTGCTACTAAACAACCTCTGATACATCTTTAACAATATTTGTCAACTACCCCAACTGAAAGAACTCTGGTCAATGAACAGCAATAAAATTGCATAACAATCCAGCAGATTAAAAATATAGTAACATAAGAGGATTGACAGAGCTATAATGTACTTGTGTAATTGCCTAAAATCACTCTAGGAGCCAAAATCACTCGGGCAGCCTGTGCAACAACTTTATCATCAGTGTAATCTTACAGTAGCAGGTTGCGCTAACTAGCAGTCTGGCTACCCCATTCTGCACCAATTCCACCTTCCAACTGTGTTCAGAGGTAACCCAATGTACACCACACAGTACTGAGTTTGTCCGGTGAACACGATCCCTGTCGCAAAGGTTTCCCAGTCCATGTAGTGCTGGGACTGCTGGGCCAGCTGCTGCTGGGAGAACACTCCTTGGCCAGGGCTTACACCTGCTTTTTCTACCCTTGTGAAGTAGAACCAGGAAGATGCACAAGTTCTTCAAGGGGAGCTTGGCCCCATCAAGACTGACTTCCAGGCTCAAAGTGGATGGATATCCATAAACTAGCCGTAAGACAACAGTTCTGATTATTGGTAGGGTTTAATCTGAGCTTGAGTTTTAATCTAGTCCCCCACAGCCGCCAGGTACCAATTCTAAACCTCAATAACTCCAACCCTGGGGTAACAATGTACAACTGGGCGTCATCAGCAAAGTGAAACACGTGACTCCAAACTGACAGAAAATCTCTCGCATTTTCCAAAAGCTATTAAATAATATATTTCAGTCTGTTAGTTTTTATTTAGAGCCTAAAGGCCCAAAAGCAAGTTACAAATATAATCGAGACTTGGCATTAGATAAAAGAGTTTAACAAATAAAATATTTAATACATATTACATGATAGATTTAAAGCCCCAACCCACTGATTTGTTACTAAAAACCTTGTTTTTATAGCCATAGTTAAAAATCTGGCTGTTGCCACTGTAATCTCAGGATTTTCATCTGCAAGTAAATTTTTTACATACTCAGAAATATCTCCTCCTAGTTTAGATTTTAATATCAGCCAGATTACGTCCTGCCAAATACTGTTATGAAATTCACAATACAATAAAATATAATCCACCGTTTCAGGATCAGTACCATTACAGAGGCAAAATCTTTGAGAGATGGGAATTTTTTGAAATCCACCATGTAGCACTTTTGATGGCAATACATTTAATCTGGCTTTGGAAAAGGCTATTCTGCATTTACTTAAATATAAGCTATTCAAATATTTGTTGAAAAATATATTTGTAATTAATTCCAAAAGTTACAGGCTTTAGCAATTAATTCCTGTACTGAATTATCCCATCATCTTTGTTTGATACAAGGAAATGCTGATGACATACCCCTGGAAAATAAATAATCAGGATCAACGCCAATCTGACTTATCTTTTGAGTCACTTATTTAAGTCAGATATTTACAAAGGATTTGTTTGGAATTTCTTGAAGCAATCCTTTCTTATTTTTAAAAACATATATTTGCATCCAAAACTTAATAGTGCTTAACCAAGCCTTTGTTTTCATCAGCACTGCCCAGTTTCCAAGAGAATAATAGAATTTGGAACACAGCTTGGGACACTTAAAAGACATCTTAAAAATTTTGCCTGCAATTGTGCTATGTGATTATTAGCAAATATAATCCAAATTGGAGCTCCATATACAATTTGAGATGCAATTTTGGCATTAAAAACTTTTATTGCTTCAGGAACAAAGCTTCCTGCTTTTGAATAAAAATATCAAAGCAAGACCATCATAGTAGATTTTGCTTTCAGAAGTATTGTCTTACAATGATGTTGCCAGGTTAAAGCATGGTTGAATAAAATGACCAGAAAACTAAAATTCTCTGCTTGTGTTATTATATGATCTTGAATTTTCTAGATATACCACACTTTTTAACTTTTTCTTCAAAAACCAAAATTTTAGTTTTGTCATAGTTGATTTTCTTGGCAATACTCAACTAGTACCTCAAGTAGGTGTTTCAGGCCCAATCTAGTATGTGAAAGAAGAACAGCGTCATCTGCATATAATGAAGCGCACATTTTCCTTTTGGCTAATGATAGGTAATGGACCTCAACCTGAAGTAATGTGGTCTCCAGATCATTGAGATAGATGTTAAATAGCGTAGGGGCCAGGATGCAACCTTGTCTCACTCCCTTATTCATTGTAATCTTGTCTGTAAGTGAACCTTTTCTGTTACATTTCACTTGCATTATACTATCTTGTTATAGTGCCTGTATAAGGTATGCAAGACACCTGTCAGGAACCACACTTTCTAATTTAGTCCAAAGTTTGGTTCTGTTAATAGAGTCAAAAGCAGCTTTAAAATCTATAAAAGCAGCAAAAAGTTTACCTTTCAGGAAAATATAATATTTTCTTGCTAGATAGGCTAATCCAAAATATTGAACAATTCTTGATCTGTCTTTTCTAAAAGCAGCCTGATCATTTGTTAAAAGAGAATGCTCCTTAAGGTAAGAAGTTAATTTTCTCTTTAAATGTCTTGCATAAGGTTTTCCCAGGACTGATAGCAAACTGAACAGACTATAATTGGCAGGGTTTTCTATATCTCTCTTCTTATATAGGGGGAGTACTATAGCCCTATTCCAGCCCAAGGGAATTACCTCAGAGCTATCTATTGCAGTGAATAGGGCAATTAATACAGGGCCCCACCAATCTAGATTTTGTTTAAGGCATTCAATGGGTATATTGTCCTGGCCAGGAGCCTTCCCAGAGTTTACTTTTGATATAAAGTCAATCATCTCTTCCTCTAGCACTGGTTCCCACTGTGAAAGGGTAGGTAGATTTAATCTTATGTTATTTACTATATTTGTGACAGGTTGCTCCTGCTCTGAAACATTGATTTAAAATATTTTTTCCAGGTTTTGGATGGTATACAGCAATCTGGAACAGAGGGAGCACTGAAAGCCCTGGAAATTAATTTCCAAAAGTGTATCATGTAATATTGAGTAAATATTTTATTCGTTAAACTGTTTTATCTAAAACCAAGTCTAGAATATATTTGCAACTTACTTTTAGGTCTTTGGGTTGTAAATAAAAACCAACCGTTAAATAATATAGGAGAGAAATCAAACCTTTCAGTATTCCAAATTGGAGCACCCAAAGGCTTGACTGCTTTCCCCTCATGACTACCACCTGGAACTACCCACTTAGGTAGAAGTAGAACAACGATAAAGTAATGCTTACTATTTCCAGTCCTTGATGGTAGTTTGGGAAGTTACCATGATTGATTGTATTAAATGCCACCAAGGAGTCTAAGGACCAGGAGTGATACACTACTCCCATCCTATTCATTAGAATAATCAATGCTGTTTCTGTCTCATGACCAAGATTGAAAGTAATGAAGGTAATTCACTTCCCCTAGATCCTCTGTAACAGCCTCCCTATCACTCTCTTAACAACTATTCCTACACTTGGAGACTAGGCTAAGGTTGGAGACTAAGTGAAAGTTATCAAGTGCAGCTGGATTAAGGAATGGCCCCTTTAAAAGAGAGATCGCCAAGCTTTTTTCAAGGCAAGGGGCAAAACTCTCTCCCTCAGATAAGCATTAATTACCTCCTGAATGCAGCCACACAGGAACCTCAGGAGCCGGAAGGGCATCGGCCTCCCCGCCCAAGGCAGAGCTCACATTACAGAGAAACCTATCGCTTCTTCGGCTGAACAAGTTCAAGGGAATCCCAGACTGAAACACCCATCTTAATACACCATTAATAGCTGCATAATTATTTGTAGAAAGCTAATACATTATACAAGCCAAGCATCTATGGCTTAAAAATAATATCCTGCAGAAGCTCTTTTCCAGTCAAAACTGAAAAGGGGAGCACATTTATACTTCCCTCCCCATAAGGCACAGTGAGATTTTCATGACCACTTGAAAGACTATATGTATAGTATGTAAGCTATCCAAGGGTGAAAATGTTACACTACAGACCTACCTGCATTCTCCGGACAGTGTTTTCCATGAGGAATTCTGTTTAGCTGAAGGTAATAGCCATCATCAGTCAGAACTTCATACTCTTCACTGGGATATCCCCAGTATTCGATGATTTCAGCCTGCAAATGAAATAATAAATTCTTGCTCAACATCTAATGTGTATACCTATGGGATATGTCATCTGTTCAGTCAGTTGAATAGATTTCTTGTTCACATACGTTTGTGGCTTCATCTTCACATTTAGTGAGATAGCAGTTCTGGAAAAACTAATCAGGAAGGAACATGCAGACATTATAAATACAGAACAGTTGAAAGGTATGCCTGCTCTGCATGTTTGATCCTCCACAAACAGGCTGATTAGACTACCTCTCTCAGCACAGATGACTGGCATTTGGTGGGTGTAGTAGCTGATCTGTTGATAATTTGCTGATGTTTAAGGCACAGTGCCAAAATTTGTGTGATAAGTCACTGCTTAGGAATGAGTCATCCTGACAAAGACCTCAGGGTGCAATGGGAGCTCTGCTCACTTGTATTATTCCTAGGATAGCTCTGCACCTTGTAATTATATGTTGTCATCCCTATTGGGCAGTGAAGCTGAACATGTTCTGGCTCTGTTGTGTTATGATGAAATAACATCGTTGTGAATGGTGGAGTTTCAGGACAAATGAGTTTCTACCTTAGAGGTTCTCCCCACTCCCAGTGAAAGTTCAGATGCCTTGACCCCAGGCTCTCCTTTGGCTTTCGCAGCAGAAGACCAGGTGGTAGCTTCCCCTCCCAGTGACTGCTACAGTTATTTAGAAATTGCCCATCAAATGACCACAACATGAAGCAACAAGATGGATAAAGGCATGGTGCTGTTTGGATGCCCACTTTTCTGTTCTTCACATGATGCTCTCAGCATGCCTAAGTCAGACAATCACCAAACAGTTTAAAACTGGGAATCTTGGAGCTAAAACAGTGTGGGTTGGAAGCGATACCCTCCCAATAAGTGATTTTCCCACACTAACTAAATGATTGCTGGTGATTAACTGTTAATTAACAGACGCATAGAGATTAACAGCATCTACATACTATTCAAAAGAGACAAAAGACTAGAAGGATCACCTCACCAGCAATCAATCACCAGCAGTCATCACCAGCAATCATCACCCAGATAAGCAAAGGTCACCACCAGGCACACAATCAAGCAGCAAACATATGCCAATCAAAGAACTACCAGAGGAGAAAAACAAACCCCCCCACCCTTACCAGCACTGACAAGGCAGGCCACAGCACATAAATAGAGAGGAAACCCCAGCCCATTTTAGCACTGAAGATGTTACCTAGCCGGGTAATGAAACATTTGCAAGAAAAGAACCAAGCTCAGAGAACCCCAAGGACTCCACAGTTCAACCCTGAGCTACACATATTCACCTTTAGAGAGGGTCTAGTACATGTATTGTTGTGGGAGGAGGAGGAGGAATTCAACCTACTTGTTTCATGTAAACAACTTACGATTGTCATGAATCCTTCAGGATTCAAATGTCTTCCGCTGAAAGATTCTTCTGAATTTGTAATCTGCTGGATTAAGCATGCCATTACCAGAAACAGCCACATCCCACCTATGTGTAAAATAGCTATGTTTTAAAGTTATAATTTTAATGACTGAAAATCTTCAGGAATCTTTTTAGAGAAGCATTAGAATACATTCCACCAAAGCCTGGCTGTATTATCTAAACAGCTAGAACAATTTGGCCACATTTGCTAGTTGGTATTTCCTAGATTTATGCTTTTACCATTGAGAATTGGTCTACAATTCTCACTAAGAGTAACAATAATAAAAAAGCAATCTATTCTTTGTTTAAAAAAATAACTTACAGTATAAGCATAATTTAAAGGTATTTAAGAAAATGTTATTAAAATAAATGGAAAAGAAGTCAAAGAGAAGACCTTGGTTTTGATGACAACATCAACTCTCCTATGTTTGATATTCTTCAAACTCTTCAATATATCAGAATGTGGAAAACGTAATACGCCCCCCCCCCCCCCCCCCCCCGCAATCCACACATACACTTGCATGGTGGAAAAGGGAGAAAGGTGTTTTGGCTGTTCTAGTTTTGGAAGTATTGGGTTGTTATCGTTCTGAAACCTGGCCCTCTAAATGACTTAAACTCCATAATCCCTAGCCAGAGTTATTAATCAACCTGTCCTTGTAAAAACAGTAACTTAAATCCAATTGTAAAAGCCTGAAGCTTACCTGTTAGTTTATTGTCCAGGAGATGTTGAGCACTGAACAGATGCTGCATAAAGTGTAACACAGTGTAGTAAAGTCCAAGTAAGATAGCCGAACAAATATGATTAGATGTTATGAATGTCAGGTAAATCTGCACCAAGTTTAATTTTGCTAAATGTTGTCTTTTGCCTGACTCAGCTTTAAATTCATGTTCAAAGCAGACATGTTCTAACTGATATTGTTTAAGCTGAACCTGTATTATGCAACAAGGATTTCTTTTTTTCAAGAACTATGCATTTAGGAGAAGGTTTTTGCTTTGGCTTACATGTTGTTTTGGACTTAGAACTTTTGAGACACGGAAGGGTTGAAAATCAAAATCAAAACTACCGTATGTTGCAAACTGATCAGGTTTACCTACAATTCACCCTTAATAGACTCAACAGCAGATGGTGGGGTTCAAAGAAAACAATACGTTATTCCCTAAGTCATTTACTTCTATGTCATAACTGTGCAATTGACTTACCCTTGATGGAGTGGCTTCCTAGTAAGATGGGCTGTAAGCGAATTCTACTGACATTCAAGCAGTCTATAATTCCAGGTATGCTTTTTAAAATGAAGCCTATGCTGACCATTTTCCTCATATTTCCAAGGCATGTATTTTGTGAGACACGGATCTCCCCACTGTTTGAGTCACTACTTCTGCCAGCACTTTAAATGAGAATCAAGGAGTGGATGTTGCTGCTGCCAGCTACAAAGATAACCAACCAGCCCTGTCCTTGGGTGCAGCTTGTTTAGAGAAGTAATTTCAGGCAAATAGAGGAGGACAGATTGCAGCGGAACCGCTGGAGGCAAAAGTAATTGACCCCTTTGGAGCCTTGCTGAACTGTGAAGGGAAGATTTGTTGAAGAAGTTAGAGGATCTTGTGCAAACTTTAACCACAGTGCACAAGACAGCTGCCCCCAAATTGACTTGGTCTGTGTGCCCTATAAAGAAGGCTACAAAAGCAGTACTAATATGAGTTCATCTCCATCACCTTTGAAGACAGGCAACTGGACAGATAACCAGTTTGCATCACTGAAGATTCGAATACACCTTTGGGAAATGCAAATTCAGTCCGACAAATCACAGAGAATGAACATCACCACTTATTGGTCTCCATCTTAGCTGCATTGAAGGACACTTGGATATCTGGCATGGCAATGCAGGACCCTCCCCCCCACCCCAGTGTTTCCCAGGAAGTGTCTACAGCAATATTTTCCTGCCCAAACTAAATGATGTTCAACTAATATTACTTCTCTTTCCTTCATTTCCTGAAACATTGCAGGGTGGAAATCCAGAAGTAGAGATCCATCATTTCTGTTATATATCTCCAGCTACAACATTGTTGTTGTTTTTTTTCCAGGAAACATGGTGATTTTTACCTTCTTGCCACATTGCAACAGTGGCTGATGACCTTTACTCCATTTGTTCTAAACAGACATCTCAGCAGAAAGCAGCAATAATCGCTAACCATGTTAGAGGGGAACAAGCCAAGTCTCTTTATTCAGTAATAGTGGATGAAAGAGAAGAAAAAGGGTATTTGGATGATGAACCACAAGCCTGGGAGTAGTGTTATCTGAGAGCTCAAACTGGAGGTGTAGTTGTGCCTTGTATTTTTCTGCTAAGATTACCCCAATATCTTCGTTCAAGGTTTAAAAGAATTTCCCCTTCTTACTTTCAGAACATACTACTGATTCTTTTGTTATTATCCATTTTGAGCCATCCTAAAAGCCATTAATTCTTCTTTTAAAATTGTATTTTAAAACTGTAAGAACCATGGTACTCAGTTCCCATTGAAAGCAACTCTCATTGAAACCAATGCAGGCTCAAAGAAAAGTTCATTTATTGGAAAGTAGTGAACAACTCTAAAGCATTGCTGGAACTGAGTCCTGTGCATGCCAAAACTTAGTTTTACCTCATTCCCATTTCACGCCTCCCTCCCTTCCGTCTTTGAATCTCTTTTGTGCATGTCGAAGATTCTCTCTGGTTCTCACGTTGGTACGACCTTGGGCATTCCTGAGAGCCAGATATAGTCTATCTGCGCCTAATGGTTAACCTCCCAACCTTCCCTCCCTTCCGCCCCATCACCATAATGGCAGAAATCAAGCAAGCAAACTAGCAAGGCAATTGATCGTGAGGATTCTGACATGCCGCCCCCCTGGAAAAAGAGATCAGTTCCAGACTTCACGGAAGGCGACCTGTAGAAGGATTAGATAGAGATAAGTAAAACATATGTACATTTTTACAACATGAATAAATTCGTTATTTTGGCTTGTCAGGGTACTTCTTGTAGAAATCTTTAGTCAACTATGGCACCCGCACATGTTTTCTCACTACCAACTTGCATTGCGACTTGGGAAAATGCTTCCATTGAATAAGGAATTGTACATCTCCTCTGTGTTTTATGGCATCTAAAATCTATTTTACTTCAAAGTGCTGCTTGCCTTCAATCATTATAGGATCTGGTTGTGGTTGTGTCATGTGCCACTCTGGTGATTCTTTATAAGGTTTTAAGAGGCTACAATGGAACACTGGGTGAATTCTGTTGATATTTTTAGGTAACTGTAGTCGTACTGTAACAGGGTTAATGACTCTCTCTATTGTAAAAGGTCCCACAAACTTGGGTCCCAATTTCTTCAATGGTTGTAGTGTTTTGAGGTACTTAGCTGATAAATACACTTTATTTCCCACTTTCCATTCCTTTTCAGGGGGCCGCTTGCGATCTGTGTGTGTTTTGTAATCCCCCCTGGCATCTTGCAATGCCGCTTTAATTATTGGCCAAGTATCTGTCATTTGTTTGATCCATTTGTCCACTGAGGCCACTTGTGTGGATTCCTGGGGAAGTTCTGGGATAGCCACAAAGTCCTGCCCAGTAGCCACTTTGAATGGGGTAAATCCAGTGCTCTGATTAACAGCGTTGTTATGCCACTTCAGCAAATGGCAGGAGTTCTGCCCAATTGTCCTGCTGATATTTTACAAAACATCTTAAATACTGTTCTAATACGGTTCAGAGGCACCGTCTGTCTGGGGGTGGTTACTCAAACTCAGGGCTTGACTTGACCCAATTAGCTTTACGAACGCCTTCCAGAACCTTGAAGTGAATTGGACCCCACAATCGCTAATGATCCAGTCAGGAGTCCCATGTAGTCTATAGATATGCTGTATAAGCATTTTAGCCAACTTCCCTGCAGTTGGAATAGTTGCACATGCCACAAAATGGGCTTGTTTTGAAAACAAATCAGTTACTACCCAAATCACTGTTTTCTTCTCACTTTCAGGTAGTTCAACAATAAAACCCATAGCAATTTGTTTCCAAGGTTGTAAAAGACCCATTGGTTTCCCCCCTTGTCTTTTTGCCATAGCGCATGTTGGGCAACTGGCTATGTATTCTGCTATGTCTTTCCTCATAGATGGCCACCAGAATTGCCTTAATAGGAGGTGTAAAGTCTTCACAAACCCAAAATAGCTTGTTGTTTTACTGTCATGGCCTCGTTCTAGGACTATTCTCCTGGACTCAGCTGGGACATACAATTTTCCACCTACCCACCATACTCCATTTTTATTTGTCAGAGACTCTTTATTCTTCTGAAACCACTCAACCATTTGTAATTTGCAGTTTAATTCATTCAGCAAATCCCCCTCTGCTTTCACTCCAGTTGTTTACTTTGAGCCTGGTAATTGCTACCATCCCTGTTTGAGAACATGGAACAACTGTGGCGACTACCTCTTCTCTCTGACTGTTGTGCTGTGGTAATCTAGAAAGGGCATCAGCCAGGAAGTCCTTTCCTCCTGGCATATATATTTCAAAGTAAAATTGAACCGACTGAAAAACTGAGCCCATCTGGCTTGCTTTGGTGATAATTTTCTCGGAGACTTCAAAGCCTCTAAATTTTTACGATCAGTCCAGACTTCAAAAGGATGAAGTGACCCTTCCAACAAATGTCTCCACATCAATAGCACCCACCTCAGTGCAAAAGCTTCCTTTTCCCACACTAAACAACATCTCTCACTCTCAATAAACTTTTGAGAAATGTAGGTGCATGGATGCAACACCCCATTTTCAGTCTTTTGTAGTAAAACAGCCCCTATAACTGCATCTAATGCATCCGCTTGGATTATAAAAACTTTCTCTGGGTCGGAGTGTTTTAAGATTGGCTCTGCAGTAAACAGTCCCTTTAATTGCTCAAATGCTGACCGGCACTCTTCCATCCAATTTAAAGGTGCCTCTGTTCCTTGAGCTTTCACCTTATCAGCTTTCCCTTTGGTTTTTAACAAGTCAGTAAGAGGGAGGGCTACTCAAGCAAAGTTTGGAATGAATTGGTGGTAGAAGTTTGCAAACCCCAGGAAACTTTGTAGATGCCTGTGAGCTTTGGGTGCTTCCCATCCAATTACATCACATGCTTTACTTGGATCCATCTCAGTCCCAGTACTGGATATCCAATATCCCAGATAATCAATTTGATTCTTGTGAAATTCACACTTGGAAAGTTTTGCATATAACTGGATGTTTAGCAATTTTTTTAGCACTCTCCTCACCAATTTCATGTGCTCTTCCATGCTGCTGTTTAAATTAGAATATCATCCAGATATACTAACACCCCCCCCATATAAAAATTTTTGTAGCACCTCTTTTATCAATTGCATGAATACACCAGGGGCTCCCAATAACCCGAATGGCATTACCAGATATTGAAAGCAACCGAGGGGGCAGCCAAACTCTGTCTTCCATTCATCTCCCTTTCTGATCTGCACTCTGAAATATGCCTCCCTCAAATCCAACTTGGTAGAGATCTTCCCTTTTGACAGATGGGCTAACAAGTCCTTCATCAAAGGGATAGGGTATTTATTTTCCTTACAGATGGCATTTAAAACCCAATAGTCTGTGCACAGTCTTAACGAACCATCTTTCTTTTCTCTAAAGAGGACAGGTGCCACCAATGGTGACTTTGCAGGCTATCTAAATCCCCTTTTTAGGTTTTTATCAATAAATTCTCTCAGTGCTCCCAATTCCTTAGGAGTCATAGAATACATTTTCAGTTTAGGAAATTTTGCCCCAGGTTCAATTTCAATTGCACAGTCTGTTGCTCGGTGAGGGGGAAGCTGATCTGACTCCACTTCACTAAACACCTCTTTTAAGTCTCTATACTGTTCTGGATGGAGCAGGTAACTTCAGTGTCACCCTGTTTGGGAAGCTCCACACTTGCCGCCACTATTACCAGTCTTGGAGTGTCGCTAATTCCCATTGGGGCCCTGTAATCACCTTCCTGAAATTTCAGGCTCCCCTCTTTCTAATCCACCTTGGGATTCCTTTGCTTTAGCCAGGATAAGCCCAGTACTAGAGCATGGCCAGCAATCGGAGCTACTAGGAACCTTAAGGTTTCCCAATGAGTCCCAATTTTCATCTTGATTGCTTAGGTATACAATTCTACTGGGGCTCCTTCCACCTGTGACACATCCAGTTGCGTATAAATGATATGGTTTTCTAGCTTCAGCACCTTTAGTCCAAGTCCATTCACAATAAATGGGTTGATTAAATAACGTGTGCACCCAGAGTCTATTAACACATTTAAATCTGCTCTGTGGTGGGTCTTTAATGCCCTCAATCTCATCCCAACTATCATGGGATTGCAAACCCCACTCACCATTAAGTCTTCATTCCCCGAATCCTCCGCCTGCTTTTGGGTGTGTTTTAAAGCAGGCAGCTGTAGTTTCCTGCTGGTTGATGCTCATCCTCGGAGAAGTCGCTCTCCACCATCAGTGGGGCTTGAGACTGCTCTTCTGCTCCCAAAGCAGCTGTTCTTCTTCTTTCTGGCTTGGGACCTGTCAGTGATTTCCCTGCTTGCTTGCCTCTCAGTGTGGTTGGCAGGAGTTGATTTTGAGGGCAATTCACAGCATAATGCCCCTCTTCTCTGCACTTGAAACAAGAGCACTTCTCCTGTCCTTGATTCTGGCCACCTTCTTTTTATTTCCAGCCTAATCTTCTCGTTAATGGCCCTCATGAACTTGGGGGGTTTCAGGTGCTCGTGCCTTTTCTTTTTATCAACATCCAATCAGTCTCCACTGTCCCTGCAAGTCTGATCTGCCCTTTCAGGGTTTTGGGGTTGCCCCTGGCTAGTGAATGTTCTGAAAGGTCAGGTTGTAACCACTTCCAAAAACAATGGATCTTAAACTCTTCAGGCCAGTCCTGGAGTTTCCCGGCTAGCCGCCTGAATTCCAGCACATAATCCAAGACCATTCGATTACCTTGTTTAATCTGCTGAACGCTCACCTTTGCCCTTATGACAGTTCAAGGGTCCTCAAAGCACTCACGCAGAGCACCCATGAAATTGTTAAAATTTGTTAGTTCAGCCACTTCAGCCTCATGCATCTCTACCACCCATTCCACTGCCTGGTCTTTGAAGAAATAGGACACATAAGCCACTCTCTCAGCATCATTTCGAAATAGGGGCATCTCTCCATGCAAATTGTCACTTGTGTCAGAAAACATGCCAGCTGACCTGGGTTCCCCCTGAATTTCATCTTCAGGCCCCACTGCTATAATGGGCTTCCTTCCTCTCAGTTGCTCCTGTTTGGGGCCATCATCTCTTCCCCTCTTTTGGGTTCCAATTCCTCACCTGCCTCCTCACTGTCCCCAGTAGTTGTTTGGGAGTCCCTGGGTTGACGGTCTTGGTGTCAGCTGCCCAGTACTCTCCGTAGCATCCTTTTCAATGACTTCAGTTCATTCGTCATAGAATCACGCTTGGCTTCCACTTTATCCATACAACCCCCCAATATGGTGGCTTGGGGCTCTGGCTCTCTCTTCCCCTTCAAATCTTGAGCCTCCCATACTCCGTCACCAATTCCCACCAACCACTTTGACCTGGGGTCTTTTTTGCAGGATGAGGCAACATCCAATTCTTGCAATGTCCCGGACTCTTGGTATCGAGTCTACCACCTGCCCAGCCATCACTCTTTAGGTTTCATTGCCATTTCTGCTACTAGTTTTGTCATCTCCATTTCCGATTCAGACATTGGATCACTTCCTATGCCACCAACAGCTTCTGTCTCCACCTCGGTAATTTCATCTGCCATCTCTAGCTCACAAAACTCCTTTCAATGCAAATCCAATGGACTTTCCTCAGTGAACTTTTGTTCCAGGCAAAATCCAAAAGTGGATTCCAGCAATGTGTAAGAACCGCGGTACTCAGTTTCCAACAAAAGCAACTCTCATTGAAACCAATGCAGGCTCAAAGAAAAGTTCATTTATTGGAAAGTAGTGAACAGCTCTGAAGTATTGCTGGATATGAGTCCCACGCATGCCAAAGCTTAGTTTTACCCCATTCCCATTTCACGCCCCTCCCCATCTTTGAATCTCTTTTGCGCATGTTGAAGATTCTGTCCGGTTCTCATGTTGGCATGACCTTGGGCATTCCTGAGAGTCAGATAATAGTCCATTTGCATCTAACGGTTAACCTCCCAATCTTCCCCCCCCCCCCCCACTTCCTCCCCATCACTGTAATGGCAGAAACGAAGCAAGCAAACTAGCAAGTCAATTGATTGATTGCAAGGATTCTGATGCTACTCTTTGTTTTGAGTTCTATAACTGCTTTTTAGGCACAGGCATTACATGTCTCTTTTTAAGTCTGGGGCCTCATTTTTGGCTTTTAGTTCAGATCAAAGACTGATTCAGGAATTGCTTAGTCTCCAAGATCATACATCCTGATCTAGCACTAGCTCAGGATCTCCAGTGTACTTTGATGTTTTTCCCGGGACCTAAGCTACCCATTTTCTTTTCCTAAATTATTTTGTTGTCTCATGAGTAAAATGGTCAATTTATCCTTTTCATTGAAAAAGAAGGGTTAACACTAGCTATCAAGCTGTTTCACTCTGCTGTAATGTATTTGGCTATGTGCATACCTGTATTTAAAATAAAGTTATAAAAGAATAATGATGGGCTTAGGGGCAGGTAGTGCCATTGGAGAACCAGAAAAACTCCATCAATCTGCTATCTGCAAAGTTCTGAGATAATTCTAAAGCACAGGGAGAAACAGATCTGGCAGCCTTCGTCTTATTACTGGAATCAATTATTTGAAAAAGTCCCTACTCTTAAAGAATACCCATTTACTTACTCATAATTAACCACACACACATATACACACACACATGAGCAATAATATTTCTTTCGCTGCCAAAAACCAAAGCTTTCTAAGGATTGGGTTGGGTTAGGCTCAGGGCAAATAATAGCTTCGGAAAGGAAAAATAAACTTTGCTTGACAGATTTGTTTTTTGTTGTAACAGCCTCATTGAACCTCATGATTAAAGTAAATAAACTAACATCATTTAACCAAATGGAACTTCTCCATGCTTTATCAGCAGACCTGGAAACACCTTGAGATTGCACCATCAAAATGAGGCAACAGATTAACTAGAGGAGTCATTTATTGTGCCCAATCCTCAAAATTAGGCAGAAAATGAGTACTCATCAAGGTAACATGTATGGTCACCTTTAATGTTACCACTGCACAACCTTTAACTGTGATGGCTGGGTAAATTTATATAATTTACATACTTTTTTCAGATAGAGCCATTAAGTCCTCTAAACAGTGCTTCTCAACCTTGGCAACTTTAAGATGCATTGACTTCCACTCTCAGAATTCCCCAGCCAGCATGCTGGGAGTTGAAGTCCACACAGCTTACAGTTGCAAAGGTGAGAAACACTGTTCTAAAATATTTAAAAACACACACACAAAATGGGCCTGCTTGATGTGCATTGAAGTTTCTGTCACTGAAGTTCTGTTATTGTATTGTAGTGTTCTTGGATTTTAACTCTTTTAATTTATGAAACAAAAGGAAAATGCTCAGAATCCTGCTGGATCTGAGTGGCATATAGACCCCAGTAAGTAAATACCTTTTCTGCCCCCCTCAGTGCTTTGCTCAGTGAAGAAAATGCAGAGATACAAGACTCTCAAGAAATGTTATTTTTAGAATTATATCAGTATTACTATACAGACTGATGATGAATTCTCAAAGTATTTAGAATACAGATTATACAGGAAAGTGCAAGTTTTAAACAGCAAATTGCTTTTAGTTTATGTAAAGCAGCATAAACTAAAAGCAGAAAAATAAAGATCTTAAGAAGTGCAAGTGGTGAACTTAAGAAACAGAGACACTAAAATTAGATGTAACACAAAGGTTTTATCAATCTGTTCCGCACCTGCTTTATAAGTTCTTTTTCAGTCTTTATAAAATTCATTTCCAGTCTTTAGCAGCTGTTGTTAATAAAAAGCCTCTTTTGTTTTTGTAATTAAAATCTATGTTCCAATTACATCTAATCTTCCCCTCTAGTTCAGGAAAGAATGAGTGTTTACTCTCTTATTTGTAACCACCCTTCATGATTTTTTTAGTTTCCAAAGCATTTGATATATGCTTTTTCATCTAATTAAAATGGCTCTTAGAAACATGCCAATACTTATATGTTTAGGGCCGATGGAGGGTTGATGATGAGAGATTCCCTGAAGCTACTTTTGATCCTACAGACACTATTTAAAGCAAAGGGCAATCTGATACATAAAATCATCCTCCTGCTATAAGTCAAGACCAAGTTGTAAAGCATGCATCAAAGTAGATAATTTTCAGGGCAATATGCCGTTTGAAAATGTTTTGAAATAGGTGCTTCAGTTCTCTCATGAACTCAGTCCTTTTCAGTTATTTATGAAAGCAGCCCATCTTTTTTCAAGGTTTTCTATCAGTCTGAAAAACTAAGCTGCTTTAAGAGTTGTGTTAACTGTAATGAGTTGAGCTAACTCACTGAAGCAGCTGCATCCTGTGTGAGCCTGAAAAACTGTTTGGCTGCTTTAATAAATAGCAGAGAAGTGCTGTGCTTGTCTGAATTTTAAAGTAGGCATAACCTAGCTAGGATTTCTTTTAAACAAGAGTATGAATTTTATTTGTAAGCCTCCTAGAGTCACTTAAACAGTGAGAGGGGTGGCATATAAATTTGGTTAATAAAACAAAATAAATAAGTAAATGAATTTGCATCAAAAGATGGTAACTTTCTTTTACCACAGGCTGCATTCCCCTGGAGGGAATATGTCTGCATTCTGTATAGAGGTGCGAAAGGCAACGTCACCAGAAAAGTAATAAATGTGTTTACACTATACACTGAACCATGAATTAGCTGACCGCATTTTAGCCTACTATGCTAAAACAGTACAGTATTACTTATGTACCTAGGAAATTGAGTAAGCCATGGCTGAATTAACTGTTGGGAAACATTCTATGCAAACATATCCTATCTCTCTGTTAAAATGATGTCCAAGAACACATTCTTTTTGGCAGCAAGCATGCAGAAACCTCTAGAAAGGTAGCTAACTTCTGCACAGTTGCTAGTGATATATGGAGATGTAGCAATTTAGGGTCTTCACAATCCAACACACACACACACACACACACACACACACACACACACTCCTTCCCCACTATGGAAAAGCCAACCCATTCAGCATTTACTGTATTTGTGAATTTTTACCTCTTTTACTTCTTTGATATTATGATATGTGGTATGAATGGGAGTGTCCGGTATTTTCATGAGTGTAACTGTGTTACATGCATGGTTGGTTAAGTCTACAGTACTGTATATATAAAGCAGAGAACACAGATAGTTCTATTTGCTTTTGGAGGTGGATGGATTTCGTCTGAGCTCTCTGGAAAAAAAGTTTTCTTGATCGTTGTGACAGTTTTAGATTGTCACCTAAAATCACAAAAGAACCCAATAATCAAAGTACAGTAGAGATCTGTCTTACTTGTTATGCAGCCACTATATCCCCAACAGACTGAATGAAATCACATAGAACCAAATTTCCTGCTTATATTTCAAGGGCATGATTAGGAAAGGTGCATAATTATATACAGTAGAGAGCTGAATGCTGTTTATTACATTTTAGATCTTGTACAACATCAGGACCTTTTTCAGTAGCACTCCAAGCTCAACTGGACAGCTAAACACAGGTAAGCAAAGTGTCTTCCTTTATCTTTTTAACAAAGATGATAGTGAAATACTGTTGCAATAGCATCAGCAGCATTTTAAGATCTTTTACTTACTCTTCTATTATTAGCTAGATCTTGCATGATCCAATAATTTTAAAATTTCTTTTAAAATATCTGCACATTTGTATCAAACAACCCTGATAGTATGGCATTTGGGATTAGATATTTCAGACCATGATATTTTGAGCAACAGTATCACAAATGAAGCAGTTTAACACAAATACAAAAAACACAGAGTTCCAAATCTGGGGCACAAACATTCAGAAAACTAGTGTTGAATTTTTTTCATGTATTCATCATCCAGTGTTTTGCTACCCTGATCCAATAGCTCTGGAGAAGACAAATGGATTTATAATGCTTTTAATGGTCTCAGTTCTGCTTTCTCCATCATCATCACCTTCATCTTCATCATGAAAATTATTAAAATAACTAAATGAAATTCTCACCTACCCCTATTTCATTTTATACTGTTTCACAGTGTTTTTTCTCCTTACTATTTTCTGAGGAATGAGTATTTTCTCAGATAAGGATGGGTCCCTTAAACTGGTTTGCTTAACTCTATTTTCCATCCCACCAGATGCAAAATCAGATTGGTCATATTTCCTCAACAGTTTATTAATTCAGCAAAAACAAACCTGAATCAGAATATTTCGTGTTTCTCTTGTAATATAAGCACCTTGTATGTACCTTTCCTATTACTGTATGCACTTCTGGGTAAATGATTTTTTCCTTATTATGTCAGGATTTTTGCTGTGTTTTGTTTTAATATAGTATTTAATATACACATTTAAACATTTCTGTGGATAGTCTGAAGTTTCAAGTTACACCACAACATTCTGAAATGTAATATTTTCCATACATCCCTAAATTCCAACTAACCTATACATTGTTACAGAATAAATTTGTTTCTTAGCACTTTTAATATGTTGTCCAAAATAAACATTTTGCTCCATAATGAACTTGGCCAATCTGATGTTATTGCACGTTGTTTGGATATCTGATTTTGATATTGATAATTTTAAAAAAGTCCCAAAGAGTTTAAAACATGGAGAATTCAATTATTTAGGACATCTAGTATTCTTTTACAGATCTTTTAACAGAGAGCCATGATGTGGGTGTTGCTGGCAATAATATGTTTAATCCAACAAACTGTCGCTTCAGAACAATTCAGAAGTGGAAGACATTTGAATCCTCAAGCATTTATGACTATTGTAAGTTATTTATTCAGGTGGGCATGGAAACAGCAGACTGCATTTTTTTGCCAAACCAATTCTTACCCTGTTTTTTAAATTGGCCTGTAGGGACAAATGGTTTTGCAGTGGAAATCTCCACAAATCTCCTTGCCTGCTTACATGAGCTCAGATGAACTGGCTATTAATGCCCGGGTCTCTGGTCTCCTTCATTAGATATTGGGCTTGACAAACTCAGCCAGCTTATGCCCATAGTGGAGTTAAGGGGGTTAACACTGTAAACACTGACATTAACCAAACTTGCAAAAACTTAATCTGTATGAGTGGATGTTGGTGATCAGGAACAATTCCTTGAACAGAAATAGAATTCCTACTGGAAAACACACTTTTGAAATGCTGTAGGCCTGGCATATATACCTACTCCTATTGAGCCATCCCTGTTCTATGGTTTATAAAGAAGGTTGCCTGAGCTCATTTCAGGCTGTTTATTCTGGCCTGAAGAGAGCCAGAAGGGACACAGTTTCATGAGCATGCATGATGAACATCACTCAGATGCTTGATGAACTGGAAGGGCTACATTACTAGAACTCTGATGCAGAAAGGCCAAGACTACATAATTCGTCCACAGAAGTTTGATACCAACAAGATTCGTCGCTGTCTGTCAACCTCAGAAGTATCAGCCCAGTAAGAAACATGATTCTGAGGCATGAAGTTAAAATCCTGCTCCAAGGCTGGGCCTTACTCCTTGGAACATTAGCTTAAAGCCTCAAGATTGCATTAGGGACAGATTTTGCAGAACCAAACAGAGTCCTAAGGAAGCTTAATTGAATGGTTTCAGGTTTGTAATAGGCCAAGCCACATTCCATACAATAGATGAATAAGTATTTTAGCTATAAAATTTGCTTGATGGTGGAATGGAATTTGCCCCTTGCTGTCTGTGAAAACTGGTTATAGCTAATACGCTCCTTTGGACAGTAGAAGTGATAAAATGAACCTGAGCTGTTAATTTTCTAAAAGCCTGAAAGATCATGCCCAAATATTTAAATCATTTAGCTTGCTCTAGTTCATGAGAATCAATTATCCCCTGGTGCTTTTGTCTTTTATTGGAGAAAACGAAATCTTGGGATTTTTTGTAATCGATGACCAATTGTTCCACTTTACGATTGGATGTCAGGGGACCTTAGAGCTTGCTTCATACCTACAGGGGGAGAAGAACTGCATTATCTGTATACACTAGGATTGGGAGAGGTCTGGCAGCTAGTTTGGATGCACAGGGGTTGACTCTTTGGAAGTTTTAATCAGAGCGTTAAAAAAGCAATGGGGCTAAAATACATCCTTGCTTTATCTCCTTGGATATCTGGATGAAATTGGAAAGATTTCCTCCCCAGTTGCATCTTATCTGGAAGCTGTTTTTTTTTCCCCCCCATATCACTTATGGATGGTGTTCAATAGGCTAATTGGCCAATAATTAGCCAGGTCATTCCTGTTGCCCTTTTAATACAGGGGAACAATTATTTCCACTCTTCCTGTTCTCTGGAATCTTAGCACTGTGGTTAATATATGAAAAGAAAGAAGCCATACTGGTGCCCACCAGTTAGAGGTAGATTTAATCAGTTTAGGAAGAATACAATTGCTACTGAAATCTTATAGTTTTTCTTGCATATATGCAGACACTACACAATCTTATTTCTTCTATCTATTTATTTCTTCTTGTAGCCTCAAATTATCCAATATTGGGGTTACCCCAGCGAAGAATATGAAATCCTGACAAAAGATGGTTATTATCTAAAGGCAAACAGAATTCCTTATGGAATCCATGGTCCTGGGAAAATAGGTATGGCTGGAATATGCTTTTTTACCTTTTTTTGAGGTATGATTTAATGTGCATAGAAGTTGCTTCATTTGGGAAGAGAGAGGGTAGCTGAACTACCTGGGGTTCCTAAGATGACTTTGACTGTAGCTTCCATTGGCACTGACCATTACCCATGCTGAATGGAGAGGAGAAGAATTGTCATCTAAGATGTCTCCAGACTGGGGAATGCTGTAATGGAAGATCAAGGCTATCAGGAGGAAGGGAGTGCATTCCAGGAAAGGGTGCAGGGCAAGCACTTTCTCAGCCTGCAGCAAGACCATGAGAAGTGGAAGAGGCTCAGGCTGGCCCCTCCCTAGAGGCTCACGGGGTGTATCCACTAGTTGCTTTGGCATAGATTTAGTCTGGCGAGATTCTATCTTTAGGGTGTAAGCTAATAAAGGAGCTATACTAGACTGGACTGCCTCATCATTGTTCTTGGGCTGAGCCTGACAAATGCTTTGAGGAAGCATCTGTTAGCCAGCACAATCAAGCAAAAGCATGTAAACATTTCTGGCTAATGAGAGGACCGCAAACAACAAACACCTCTATAATTATGGACATAACTTGAAATTAGAGCATTTGAGTGAGACATTTGGATATTTCAGGTGAGTAAAGTGGTAGGTTGAACAATATGCTTAAATTACCTCTCTCTTTTTCCCTCTTTCTCTCCTAGGGTGTAGACCAGTTGTATTACTCGTGCATGGTTTGCTTGCTGAAGGGAGGTGTTGGATTGCAAATATCCCTAGCAATAGCCTGGGATTTTTTTTAGCAGATGCTGGCTATGATGTTTGGATAATTAATACTACGGGGAGCTCCTGGTCTAGAAGACACCAAAAGTTTTCAATTGACCAGCAAGAATTCTGGGAATTCAGGTAAGTTCTGGGACAAGTAGAAAGTTGATCAGATAGATAATCCTGTTGAATATAGCTACCTTACTATTCCCCACTTGAAGTAGGGATGTATTTTGATACTGGACTTGATGAAGAATGATAGAATGTATTATGGTTGCTCTGTGAAAATGGTGAGTACTAATAGATAATACTATTCAATAATATTCAATTCAATAATAGAGTACCTTCTTTGCATGAAGGTCACAGATCCAGTTCTCAGCATCTTTAAGGAAGGCTATTCATAAAGCCTGTTTCTGGAACCTGGGGGAAAAAACTTGGAAAAATAATAAACAATATTAATGTAGATGAATACACTTAGCATATACTTTTGTCTTCTGAAAGAACAAATCTATATTTAAATGCATGAAGAATATAATATATCAATTGATTAAATAAATAAATTAAATGGGTATAGTGTGTCTGATATTCATGGTAAAAACAGAAGATTCCAGTGTAAGTCCTTTTATTCTAACAATTCAGCACATTCTTGTGAATTTCACAGACCAATTTCCTACTCCCTCACACCTTTAATTTGCAGGACTTTGACATAGATATAACAGCCATTTGGGTTTACAAAAATAACCATGCTGTCTTTTCAGTTTCTGTTTCCAAATTCAGGTAGGCAACACTTCAAATACTATCTATATCTTTCAGTTTTCATGAAATAGCAATATATGATATTCCAGCAACAATTGACTTCATCCTGCATAAAACTAAACAAGAAAAACTGTATTATATTGGCCATTCACAAGGTGGGACACTGGGTAAGCTAAAAGCTGGATAGCGAATTTTATGTTCTTCAATTTTGTGGAACTATGAAGATAAAAATTCAGCCTGGAACACTCAATTAAATATAGTTTTCAACAAGCCCACTTACCAAGGTCAGGGGCAAACAAGCTTTTGGTCTTGATTAGCAGGGATTCTTAGAAGAAAAGTTGCACTATAGCAGCTAAATTAGTCTGCCAGAAATATCTGGAGTAAAAAAGTATGGAAACAGTCTACATTCCCTAATCCTGAATGAGAACAGCAAGATTTTCTTCCCTTTCTTGACCCTTATGCTATATTCTTATGCCTCCTGTAAATCTGCAGAGGCTACTACCATACTGTATTAGTTTTTCTTCATTGCTGTTTCCTTTCTCCAAGCTTCCCTTTTCTTTGGATTCTTTCAGAATCACAGAGGGTGAGAATAGTCAGATGACTGAGGTCAAATTCCTCCCAGTGAGCTGTTAATTCCAAAATGTTCCATATCCTCTCCTTAACCCAGAAATGCTATACTGTCAAGGTGATGCTTAGGATGAGCAAATTTCATAGCTGTAAATCTTTTAACATAAAGTACAAATATTGCCTCCAGCAATCTTTTAAGCTTCTGTTGCCACCACATAAAGTTCCAATCACCTGCTCCATCTCCATCTCAGCTTATAATTGTTTCTAGATAATATCTCCATGTTTTTAATGCATATTTTATAGATAATAGTTTTTTTTTAATTCAGAAGGGTTTTTTTTATGGTATGTTCTGCATACCATAAAATAGAGCAAAAAGCATTTTCACACAAATGTTAGATTAGGCCTTGTAGGGGTCTAAACTTATTTTGTTGTGTTGCTGGCAAAAATCAATCAAATAATTAATACATACAAGAAGAGTACAGAAATATCTCTTCACCCTTTTGGTTTTTCTCCTAGTTAAGAATGCCCGAGTTACAGATGACCCACAGTTAAGAATGGAGCCTATTGGAGCAAAATTTGAGTTAAATACACAGTGATTCACACTAAATTACAACAGTCCAAGTTTGTCACACAATGCTACTTGTGCAGTATTACACAATAATACTGTTCCAGCTTACGTACAAATTCGACTTAAGGACAGATCTTCAGAACAGAACTTGTTCTGTTAAACTGGGGGCTACCTGTATCAGAACTCTGAGGAGAGAGAATACTGTCCTACTTCACTGTACTGCTATACTGTACCACAGTCCTGGGAATTAGCCCTACTAAAGTCCAAGAGTAGATGCGTTTAGGATTGTACTGTATGGTTTGATCTTCCAATCATAGGAACAATGGGTAGAAACATTAGTATTAGTTATTAGTATTCATTTGGAGATGTCCAAAGACCAAGCACAGGCAGGAGCTATAGAAACACAAAGACCAATGTATGATTCTAACAAGGTACAGCTGCCACTTTTTAAATTGTCTTTTGCAGGTTTTATTACTTTTTCAGTCATTCCAGAACTGGCTCCAAAAGTCAGTTGCTATTTTTCCTTGGCACCTGGCTACACCTTGGTAAATAGCAAGGGTCTTTTCTATATGCTTGTGGCATTTCCTGATGGACTCAGGCAAGTAGGTATTTCTCATATTATTATTCATATTTTTTTTGTAATGATTTTATTTAAGTTTATAAGTACAAAGATAAAAGACTAATACAAACTAAGAAAAATATAAAACTTGAAGAAAAGAGAAAGAAAAGTGCAAAGAGAGAAAAAATAAAAGGAAAAATAAAAAAAATAAAAAGAGATATAGAAAAGAATGACTCCCCCCTCCCTCCAGAGAAGTATAAACAACTTCAGTAACTTAACACCTTCTCTAGTGTTTCAATTTAATAAAATCTCTTCTTCCTGTATCTCATCTCTTATCAATAAATAAATTGTAAAAACTCATTCAGTCCTATTCAGCAAAAGTCCATTAAGAGGTACCAGGAATAATAACATATATATTTTAACCTTAATCAAATACATTCATTTTGTATTCCAGTTTATTCACTTCCTCTGAGAAATAAAGCAGAACAAATCTCTCCTCATTTATAAACAAATCTTTAAAGCATCATCATTCAGTCCTGGTCAAAAAGAAATTCCATTAATAGCTTCCAGAGACCCCAACATCTATATTTTAACCCTGATCAAATAAATTCACTTTGTATTCCTTCTATTTTATTTTTAAAAAGCTTGATCTTTAATCCCTTCAAATAATGTTCCACAAGTTGATTTCTTATCTTTTTCTTTTTGTCTCCTCTCAGAAACAGCTTCAGTAATTTAACATGTCCCTTTTGTAAATCCAAGATAAGAAGACTATCCAAGTCACAGTTTATTATTATTATTATTATTATTATTATTATTATTATTATTTGTATGTCCCCTTTAGTTATTAAAATGTCAGCCAGTTTCATTTGTAAATCCATGGTAGCATCTTTTTCCATATCACTCTTGTAGTCTGACATTTTTTTGAAATCCATTTTCAAATCCACATTCAAGTCAGCCTCAGTCTCTATTTTGCCCAGTAAAAACTGATCCTCTTCTGTAGCCTCTATCAGATACATTTTTATAGTGGCAAACAATCTTGAAAGTAATTTTTGAGTACATTGTTCCCAGACAGCCTTAATTTCTTCTATAGTCAGATAATGTTGCTCCATTGTATTAATAGGTCTCTTTTCTGTTAATTGTAATCCTTAGTTCTCCCTGGTTCCCTCTAATCAAACTTCAAAGTCTGTCTTATCATATGTTTATTTTCCAATCAGCAAAACTTTCCCATGGAAAAATTTATTACAGTTAATTTCAAAATCTTCATATATATTTTTATAAAATTGTAAACATCCCACAGGAAGTATTCTTTGAAGACTGTCTGGCCCCTTAACTTTCCAAAATCAACATTCTAGTCCCTCTTTTGCTGTTTTCCAAAAAAATTTTTTTTTTAATTCTTTAAATTACATGAAAATTCTTTCTTCCAGAATAGAAGGAAGCTCTCCCGGTATAATGAAACCTGCCCTTCAGAAGGTTCTTAACAACCAAACAATCAATAACAAGCAATTTCTTGAGGTAATTAAGAGAGGAAGTGGGCAAACCCAGTGTCCTTTCGAAGGCACCAAATCAGTTTAGGCAGGATGATTTTCCCCCAGCTCCCAGAGCTCTCAAACCCACCAGATCTCTATTCTACAATCTCTTTGTGGGGAGCCTCTCTATGAAGCAAACCTATGGGTGATCCTTGTCCTCCCCCTAATCCAGAGAGGGGTTCCGAGGAGCCGATCCATTCACTGGTTCCTCTTTCTGCCATGGCCGTTGTCTCTGCTCTCATGGAGGCGTCTTCAGTCCTCAATTGCTTCCCTGGAAGTCGTTCCTCATATTATTTTTATTTTGTATGATTCAATACCATTTTTAATATCTCTTCTGTGATTGTCAGTCCCCCATTTTCCAATTCATAACTGCCATGGAAGTTGGGATGCTGAGGGACCACCAAGTCCTGGTATTATATGTTAAAGAAACCATACTAGGGAGAACAAAAGTATGATGGTCAGATCTACAAATTTTGTTTCCTCAGTTTCTCATTTTTCAACTCTTGCTTTTGACTCATCCTCTTTCACCCACACGATTTCAAGATTTTATTCAACAGACCAAAAAAAAAAGCTTATCCATGTTTTTGTGAGCGTTTCCCTAATATACCAGTTTTCTTAAACCCTAGTCTATGCATTGTTTGCAAGCAATTTCCCTAATATTTACTTTTTTATTTATTAAGCAAATTTATACAGCCAGAATTCCATAGGTTAGATGGGTGGCCATATAAAGTTGTTTAATAAATAAACAAACAAACAAATGTAAAACATTATTGCACAAAAAGTAATTTATATATGTGCTTATTTACTAATGTTGAAAGGTGTGTTATGAGCATCTCTTCACTGAGTTGCTTTGCTCATTGCCTGTTTCATTTTGTGATTTGGTTTAAAAGAGTAAAATTGGAGATATTCAATTTAATTAGGACATCAAACAGATTTCTCCCCCAACCATAAAAAAGACCATTTCATTGTGTTGCCATTTAACTATCTTGAAAAGCTGATAGTTGGCAACGGAAGGAGGTAAGCACTGTCAGTAAGTTTCTAAACAGATTCACATTAATTTCTGCTTTTTTTTTATTGCTAGCTTATATGGGGTACTAAAGAATACTGCCTTTTCAGCCTGAAATTGAAAGCTGCCATCGCCAACTTGTGCAGTAATCCAGGGTTTGACAAGTTGTGTCTCCAAACTCTTTCTCTTGGTGTAGGATTTAATGAAAAAAACACAAATATAGTAAGTATTTAAAATACCTTCACAACAAACAAAAGAGAGAGGAAAAGAAATCCAGACAATGCATATCACAACTAACAATACTCTCACAACCATAACAAATCAATATATCCTTTATGCCCAATTTTTTATTATGTTTAGGGTTACCAGACATATGGCAAAAGGAGGACATGCCCTCCTTTTCGTTTTCATGCCCTTGGCAGGCATAGCTTTAAAATCAAATATTGTTGGCCTTTTTGAGTATCTAACAAGCGACCTGAGCAGCTTTTCTCCACCTGCAGCTTCCCTAACAAGTACTAACCACAAGTTAACAAGTTCTGCTCTGTGACCTTAATTAGTTATTTAGTACCTTCTGGTGGGCTTGTGCTGCCAGAAATTGACAAGACCTTAATTAGTTACAGGCTGAAGGCTGTTGCCTCCTAACCAGCTTTAGCACATTCCTGCAATTGAAAAATCAATCTTTCTGATGTTGGAAAAAGTAATTTCATGTACATGTAGGCCTCAGTCCTTTTTTTTTTTTTTTTGCAGTTTTTCACTGAAATTTTTGTCATGGATGCCAAGAAAGTTAGTTAGTGTGCCTTCTTTTTTTCCCCATTTGTCCTCCTTTCCAATGGTTTTGCCCTCCTTGCCTGTTCAGATATCTGGTAATCCTCCTTACATTAGGGTTTGAAAACTACGCAGCAATGTGCTCTGAATTCTACAGGGGGAATACTGTATCACATATCTTTTAAAAAGTATTATTTATACATACAATTTCTAAAACTTTTTCAGCTTAATTAACTTGTCATTATTCATTGCTCCTAAGATGAAGCTATTTATTTAAAGATGTCTCAACTGATTTTTTAATCTATTTCTGTGAGATATTTAACTTTTAGGATGAAAAAGTCTTTTACTTTTGACGTGTCAGGATATTCACTTATTCAACAAAAAATTCAATCAGCTTTAACATCTACGTGTTATGATTTGCAAACTTCTTAACTTTCTATGGATGTAACACCTGATGCTGATGGAAACTTTGGGGTTTTTTTTAAATAGATAATAGCAATGCAGGAGGATTTTCTTAAAGCTTGTAGTTGGGAAACAAAGAGTTAAATCTTCCCACAATGTGCACTACAGCCCCACTGAAAACTGACACTCACACACCTATACAAAATCTGACGTATCATATAGCTTGAGCCTGAAATTCATAAATCTTGGGACTATTTTAACTTTATTATATACATTGTTCTTTATTTATTTGATTGTTGTTGTTGTATTAGGATTTTTAAAGAGATTATGTGTCTAGTCCCACTGCATCACATATTATATCTATTGTCTCTTGAGGAATGTAAATCTTCAACCACAACAAGCAACTTGTTCAGTGTGGCTTAAGTAAACATCATGGAGGATAGACAGTGAATTAGATTTCTATCTGCTTCTGCGTGAAACTCAAAAGCCAACTTTCATATATAGAGATTCTCATCAATGTTTTATTCTAATGATCATGTCTGATGATATGCCAGTTTGGTGTGGTGGTTAAGGCATCAGGCTAGAAACCAAGAGACTGGGAGCTGTTGTCCTGCACGAAGCCATCTGGGTGCTTTTGGGCCCATTGCTCTCTGTCAGCCCTAGGAAGGAGGCAATAGCAAACCACTTCTGAAATTTTGCCAAGAAAACTGCAGGGACTAGTCCAGGCAGTTGCCTGGAGTCCAGACTATGTCAAGTCCACAAAGTCCAAACCCCAATTCAGAAGAATTCTCATGAAACCAGGCCCAGTTCAGATAAATGCTCCTTTATTAGATGGTATATGCAGCTTGAAACAAAGCATTGCTAAAACTAAAGCCTGGGTGAACTTCCCTCTATTTATCCCCCCTCCCCTTGTTGCCATGGCGCCTCAATTCCTTTTCACCTGGTGGTGACCTCTTTCCTTCCTCCCACGGATACATAGCTCCTTCCTGGCCGTCAGGCCCCCACTGGCCTTGCCTGCAATCAGGTCCGGCCTCATTGCCCATATAAGGTTAAGCCCCTCACCATCTCCCAGTACTACTCCAATTACAACCATTAACTACTAGCCCCCCTCCCTAGTCACAATTAGCAGAAGCAAATCAATCAAACTCCCATTGACTGCTATGCTTTGTAAATTAACAATTGTCGGTTGATGCAGGTTCTGACAGACGGACTCAAAGGTACAAAATAAACAAACATGTCTGATGAAATAACTGTGCTAGTGGGTTCATTAACTGAGATTTCATTCCCTGTTTTCCAGAGTCGAGCAGATGTTTATCTGGGAATCTTTCCTGACTTTTCATCTGTAAAAGCAGTAACTCACTGGGGTCAGGTAGAGTTCTTTATACATTGTCAAACTGAGGAGTTTAACTTTTAATCTTTTAATTGAGTATTCTATAAGTAAGTATAATTCTTCACGTTTGTGTGACCACATTTCTGGGTAAAAAGGTAATTCTGAAAACATGATTAATTTATGGCAGGAAACCATTAGCATCTTTGGTCATCAAGGTCAATTATTGTTTAGTGTGAGGAATTAACCACCACAAGTGGAAGAACATAAGCCATTGTTTACACTGAAGTCCAACATTTGATAGGGAGAAACTTTCTACTAGTCCTAGTCTATTTCTGACTTTCTTTTCTTTTTTTAAATTCAAATAGCACATGAATCCTTTCTCTCTTTTTAGGTTACCAGTTCACACAAATTTAGGTATTTTGACTATGGATGTAAGAATGAAGTCATTTACAATATGGTAAGGAAAAAAATGGAAGAATACACAAATATTAAAAAGTAATTTCAGCATCTTGCTTAAACTTCAGTGAAAACAATGCTAATTTCTTTATATCTGAAAGAAACTTGATCCAATGAGCCTATTTCTGATCTTTGCCTCACAGACCACACCACCATTTTACATTATAGAAGAGATGTTTGTGCCAACAGCAATGTGGAGTGGTGGAAATGATATTATGGAAGATGTAAGCGATATTCAGCTCTTGCTCCCTCGAATCCCTCATTTAGCTTTCTATAACCATATTCCTGACTGGCAACATCTGGATTTTATCTTTGGCCTTGATGCTCCAGAGCGCCTCTATCCTGATATCCTTCATCTGATGGAGAAGTATAAATAAGGATGTGCATATCATTATTTATCCTTATACAAGTGTATATATTCTGCATTAATGGGGAACCCAGCAATATGTCTACCATACTGATGCTTTTTTAAAAAAATAAAATAAAACTGTTCCTATTTTGTATATGATTGTTTTATCAATAATGTTTTTTTCATCAAGTTATCCATCCTCCTTCTCCAGAACCCTACTGATCTTTTAAAACAAGATTGATTGATTGATTGATTCATTCATTCATTCATTCATGTCAATTTATATGACTGCCCATCTCATCATGATGACTCTGGGTGGCTAACAGTGGTTAAAATCCAACATCATAATCACCAGCACAATAAAAACATAACCAATAATTTACATTGGTTACTTTCCAATATTGATCGAGGAATGCTGCCTGGGTCTTTGGCTCTCGCTTCTCTGCCTGTGAAGTCCTATTGTGAGTTATGAAGGTGAAACAAGATGCTTGCAACAGTAACTTGAAAGCATGGCTAGGAAGGTAGGAAGGGATTCAGTTGGGATGGAGCTACATAGCTAACGCTGTTAGGGATTTGTGCAATTTTCCCAACGTAGGCACTTCCAGGCACTCAGACATCACCTTAATGAATCAACCTTCAGCTTTATTATGTGATGCTTGTGATGTAATTTGCCACTGGAAAAGACAACCCAATGGGTTGAACTTCCTCATAGGAGTAATATGCTACAAAGGCCAGATAGTCAGACTAACACAGCTATCTTAGCATAATCACAACACCACAATGCACTGAGGCAATCCTTTAGCTTTTACCAGACCAGCTTATTATAGCTTATTGTTCAGTGAAAGCCTTTGCTAGGGCTGCTAATTCCCTAATGCAATTAGTCATCAAAGAGACTCATAACTACCTGTCCTATTAACAAAAGGCAGCTTAATATTATAGAATTCAGCAAGCCTCATAAACAGATTTAAAAATACAACAAAGAGAGCAAAATGGCAAATGTAATGTAAATTTGGAAAATCTTAATACGACTGCCCTTTTAAGTCACAAGAAGTATGTTTCAGATTTTTTTTTTAAATACCTGAACTCATTGATTTTCCAAAATTGGATATTTCCATTCTTCCTTCTATAGTTCAAATATATATTTCATACTAACTTCCATTTCACTTTTTAATACCTCATAAAACTGAATTGTTGGTTTTGCTTCAAGCACAGTATCTCTTAAAAGAAATTAAAATTGCAGGTATCTCGGAGGTTGCTAAATCCTGTTTAGTTAATACATGTTTCAGTTGTGTATGTTGCCAAGCATATGTTGAAGGCAAATTAATCTCACAAGACAATCTCTCAGAAACTTTAAAGCAACTTTTAAAAATTGGCTGGTTTAAAGTATTAATCCCTTGCTTAGCTCAAGGATTCCAAGAGAACATCTTCTCCATTATTTTCAGATTTGAATTATACCACAATGTCAACTTCTCATGTGATTTGGGATCACACTGTACCAAATATTACCAAATATGTCTAGCACCTTTCAAAGCAGGAAATGAAGATCCTGATTTAATATACTGAGACCCTAATGCATGCCAAGATTTCAAATGTGTTACATGCCTGTTTTCCAAATAGGCCCTGGAGGAAAATATTCATAAGTCTCATTCCATAAAAATATAGATGTTAAGACAAAAGCCTAATGATACAGTTGAAAATCTGGCAAGTTAAAGCCACCATCCTCAAAAGGTACCTAATGTAGCCAAATATATTCTAGGGACCCAAGAAGAATGTTAAATTTACTCTGAACATTAGACTCAGAGAAAATTGGTACAACATGTTTTATCATTAATATATTACTCTAATCTTGATTCCAATAGAAGAGAATATGTGTAGCTCAGGGTTGAACTGTGGAGTCCTTGGGGTTCTCTGAGCTTGGTTGTTTTCTTGCAAACGTTTCATTACTCAGCTAGGTAACCTCTTCAGTGCATTGAAGAGGTTACCTAGCCAGGTAATGAAACATTTGCAAGAAAACAACCAAGCTCAGAACCCCAAGGATTGTAATCTTGATTGCTAAAATGGAGAATTCATCATTCTCTAAGAATTGCAGGAAATGTAAGAAGCAAGTTGAGTCATTTTTTTCATATTTGATACAAATGTTATAAAGTTCAACATTTTTGGAAAGTGATTCATCCTACAATGAAACAAATGTTAGAAGTGGAATTCCAATTTCAACCTGCAACATTTTATTAGACTTTATTAAACCATACATCCTTTCAAAATATACTGAATTAGCTTTGTATATGTTAACTATTGTGAAGATATTATAGTATATGCTTCTTACTGGAAAGTTTGCTTGATTCCATCCTTCCATTGAAAGAATGGTTAATCAAGTAGAACTTTGCTTCAGTATCCAGAATATTTCATTATCTTCAAAGGAAATCTGATATAGAATTCATTTCTAACTAGAAACCATTCCTGGACTGTAACTAACATATTTGTACCTCATGCAAAATTTGGTTTTCTTCTATGTTTAGAATCTATTTTTTAACTTCACGAGTTATTCAGATTAGAATAGAATCTCAGTATTGATTCAATTTATTATGCCTTATACTTTCAGTTGATGATTTATACTGAGTTGACCATGTTTCTGAAATTTATTCTTAGTCCAAAGCTTAATAGTGATTCTTAGTCTTTTAAAGTGATATAATATATTCTATCCGATCATAATGATATACTGGAAAAGTGTAACCTCCATGATAGTTTGGATCCCTTATTTACTTAATTGTATTTTACTCTCTTATTCTTTTTACTTGTCTTTTATTTATGTTTGTTTATATTCTTTCTCTAAAATGTCTACTAAAAAAATTCAGAAGCCGAAAGAAAGGAAGGAAGAGAAGGAGGAAAGAAGGAGGGAGGGAGGGAAGGAAGGAAGAAAGGAAGGAAAATGTTCTAAGGACTTAGAGACTTTAGCCTGCCATAAAAATTCATTAAGTCATCTATCTGTATGAAGTATCTAATGGGAATTAACATTGGATTCCTTCTTAATATATGCATAAATATTTTGAAATAATTTTTATTAAAAGATTTTACAAAGATAATACAAAATACATTCAAAGAAAAATATATGGGAAAGTAAGTGTGAAAAAGAAAAAAAGGAAAGGAAAAAACAGGGAGAAAAGAAGATAGGAAAAAGAAAATTTTAAAAAAGCAGAAAGCATATATAAACAAATGGCTTCTGATATCCCTCTTGGCAATTATACATATAATTCTAATCAAACCAGGTACATAAATCTTGATGTAATATTCATTTTAATAACATTAATCTTGCCTCAGAGACTTAATGGGAGTTTTGACCATCAATTAAATCCACTGAAATTACACCTATACTTTTAGACATATTTAACTCAATATAGTGTAGAATACAGAGAGGTGAAACTGTTGCCACCAAAGGAAGAGGAGGAGGAGGACACACATTAGGTTTGGATGTTATCAACATACACTGGAATGGGCAGGAGCCAGCAATTTGGTTTCCTCCTTCATCTGCTCACTCTGCTTACCCCTTTTCATCGATTCCTCTCATTCTTCTTTCCTTTCCCTAGCATGAGTAGGTTGTAGTGGAGGCTGAGTAATCACCTCTTGTTAGTCCTAGGAGCTAGAAGGCATGATTAGGCAAGAGTTATGCCAATAAAGAAATAAAGAGTTTGACTACCCTGTTGCTGACAACAGCAGCAGCAGCAACAATAATACCATCTAGCTTTGCTTTGATTTCAAATACACAACTACAGATTGAAAAAATAAAAATAAAAAACCCAACTCCATTCCTAAAACATGCTGTCATCATGACTGGAAAGACACAGATGTACCATGTGGAACTGATTTAAGATTCACCTCTAACTTTGGATTTTCTACAGCGTTCTTAAACTGCTACCTGATTACTACATTTCATGCCTTATAAGTGTCGCACACAGTTTTGCCTTCATAAACATCAAGTTAGTAAATATTATCTTACTAAAAATTGTATCAGTCCAGCTACTTTGGTAGCAACTTTTCATACTACTTACCTTCTTCCTTTGAATGTAATTGCTGAAGCTCTTTGGTATACTTCCAAACTGAGGGCAACTGCATGTAATTTAAATATTTATGCTTCATTTATGAGAGTTTTCTTGAATTACCACTATATTTATCATCCAATACTAATACTTAAACACCTACATTCTTTGCAAGCACTACACTTAAAATGAACGTCAGGGTGTGAATGAAATAAATCAAGAATGTAACTTGCCTTTTGTGGTTTCTTCATCCATCCAGCTTGTTCTTCTAGATGGAACACTGGGAATTGAAAGACTGACCATTATTTTCATACATATGTATCCTTTTTATTGTAACAAACTTCAAAACCAAAGCAGAAAGTTATAATCTACTACCTCTAGTAGTGAAAAAAATGTTTTGGATTACAAGTTCAGGACTGATGTGAATATTCTATCACCCCCTCTCTCTCCTTTGTCAGGAAAGTGTTGGTTTCATCACTATTTTAAGAAATTAACCTATTCTCCTCCTTATCTGGATTGTTTGCCTCACCTTTAATGGCAAACTTATTACCTAATTATGTTGTGCAGAGTGCAGCAAAAATCCCATAAATCCTGCTCTCAGGAAACTTACACATCAGCATGAGAGCTTGCAAAATGCAATGTCCATATTTTGTTCTCCAAAGGCAATCCAGTCAGAAAATATAAACTAACTGGTCTTTATTGATAAAAATGCAAAACTTCACAAAATACAAGTTGCATACAAAATATAGAATATAACAAAGACTTCTTCTCATATTAGCTTCCAAGACTTATCACTGCAAAGCCTCTAGCTAAAAAAACACTTCCAGAGAAGAGGTTCACTACTTGGTTACTAGTTACAACTACATAACCCATAAAAACCCATAAAGTTACATGGTTAACTTTAAGACTAACACACACACTGAACAGGCTGGGCATTTTAGCCCTCCCCTTATATTGCTAATATGACACCCCCACTGAATAACTAACACACATTTCAGTAGGTGGCAGTAAAAATCATAACAAAATCACAAGGGATCATTGTATGTACCATGTAATCATGGTACCAAACATGTAATCTCAACACCTGGTTTTGTATAGTGAAGAGGATGATCTTCTTCCCATGAGAAAATCCTGATAAATTAATTATTCTTGTGAACTCCATAAATTGTCTCAGGGGATCTCTCTGTGAAATATATTACTGTTTTCCCATCTGTGCAACAAGGCTAATGTAAACATCTGTTTTAGCTGGGTCCTTCCTAATCATATTAAAAAATAGAAGTGATCATCAAGCCATCATTATATCATCCTGTCTCTGGAGGGAGAGAAAGAGAGGAACCACATCCACACAGCTGCTTTACTGCTTTACATCCCCTCCTCTCCTGGAGCCAGCAAGAAATCATGCAGCTTTAAATCTTGCTGCCCGCACAACTTGCCCCTACGCCTATGGCATACTCTGAAAGGATCTGTGCTATGCTGTTCTCCATACAGCTACAATGCATAACATTGTAAAGGACTGATTGATGATTCATTTGTCTGAAATTCCAGCCCTGCCCAACATCCTCCACCATGTGAAAAGCCTCTTCCAATTGTCCTGCACCATGATCAATAACTGCATGCAGCCAGTAATCTCCCCCACATTTTTTCTTTTCCATCCTATTGTTGACTGATTGAAACTTTTTAATTCCTTGAAACTGTTGGTTGAACATTTGACTACTAGGTAACAACAAAGTGTTAGAGTTTTGCATCCCTTGGCTACCAGCTGGTGGACATCTGGATGGATGAGTGTTGCTGAGGAGCTGGAATATGAAAAAAGGGAGTAAGCTGTTGAGATCAATTTGGGAGATATCCACTAGTTTTAAAAATGATACTTGGGGAGAGGAATGAGGAGATACAGCTTCCCTAAGGGCAGCTACTACCAGGAAGGGGATCCCCTCCTATGCAGACTGTGGAAGTACAAGGGACAACCCCTTTCAATAACACTCCCAATAACAAGCATTAAGCCAGAGACAGATTAGTCAGTTTCAGGGTTTCACACACTCTTGACCAGTAAATCAGTTGATCAATCCATTTAAAAAAGAAAGTGGCTGAAGAAGCCAGGTTTCAGTCTCCCTCACAGCCAAAAGAAGATTTAGGGGCAGGGGACCTGTTAAGGGATCTGATGCAAAGGGGCACCTAGGTAAATGGCAGAATCAATTGGAGTCATGCGTTTGCTAATATTGGACATGTCATTTCAGGCTAGTTCCCCCATACACATCAGAGCAACCTACACTGGCCACCCACAATGTCTAGAGGCAGAATAACAGTAGGTTCCAGGGCAGAGAACCTAAAGAGTTGTTGGCTGTGTCCTTTCTGGATGGATGATGAGCCATAGATGGTGGCATCCCAATGCAAAACGGTTGTCCAAAGAGACAGGCAAATCTGCAGGCTGTTGGTGATGGAGAAGAGAACCAAATCAAAACTTGCTAACCTAAAGGCAATCAGGTTTGAGAGGCTACACTGGATGAATGCAGAGCGAAGAAATTAAAAATTGAACTAACCTACTAAAATAGAGCTAAATTGTCAGAAGCAGCAGGAGCAGAATAAGGGTGCAGAAATCAGAGGAAAACCAAATAGTTTATTAAGCCTGCATTCAAACGTCTGCTACGTGGGGCTGCAACTGCAGCTGAAAATAAGGCAGGTCATATTTGATCTGTACGGAATGTAGATATCAAGATTTGAAAAGGAATGGGCATTAGGACTGTAGTCATGATGCTACAGCAAAAGCACAGTGAACACAATATATCACCCAGGTTCCTCTTTTATAGCATGATGCATATAATATCTCCTTGTAATATGAGAGTCTGTTTGGAGCAGTCCATGAAAATACACCATAGTTTAGGAACAAACCTACACTCCACACCTACTCTAGTTTTTCAATGAAATGCATCTGTAACTGAATCGATGAACTAATTCTTCAGATATACTGCAGGAGGCCTGTTTTATCACAGGTCAGCTCAACAGGTCTTCCTGTTATGGATTATTTTGTAGCACTAATAAAGCCTCCCTTAGCAGAGCTAAATTATACAGTGAAATCCCATTCTTCATTATAAGGCACTAATAAATAATAATCTCATTTCAAAAAGTGAATTGAGGGTTAACAGAGGCATCCAGTGGGGAGGGTCAAAAAAGTCAAGATGGCAGCTGCAACCCCTGTGATTGGCCCCTCACCCTATTTTTACATGCAATGTGATGCACTAAAAAAGAGACAGGGTTTACACAGCCATGGCTGCCATTCTGACTTTTTTAAAAAAAATTTCCCATGGATGCCACTGTGCCTTAACTATGTGCATGGCAATTCTGTGCACAATTATCTGGTTGAGAATTGCAGAGAGGAGAAAACTGCAGCAACAACTCCCAACACAAAATAGCGGCTCTCCACAGAATCTAGAAAAACTTCATGAATCTTAGGATAAGAGAAAATATTTTTCTTCAGAATCTCAGAAGTAATCATCTTGCTTAAGATTCTTTTGGCTACATTTCGCAGAGCTGTGACCTTTCCCAGCAGTTCAACAATGGGGTCTGTAAAGTCTAAAACCCAAAAGGTAGAACGGCACCATCTTTTAGAATCAACCCAAAGTAAGAAACAAATATATACAATACAGTATATTCAAGCAGCCTAGAAGCTTCTCTGAATACAGGTAGTCCTCATTTAGTGAACACAGCTGGGACCAGCAACTTGGTCATTAAGCGAAGTGTTTGTTAAGTGAAACTGTGACTGTGCTTATGATCTTATTTCAGCTTTCCTTTGCTTTATAGACCTGCAAAAGTCGTAAATGCAAGGATTTGTCGCAGTTACTTTTTCATCTCCGTTGAAACTGCAAATGGGCACTGTCCAAGGCAGTCACTAAATGAAGACTGCCTGTAATGCTAGAGATCACTTCCCCAGTAGTGACTTATAATATCTTATTAGTATCACCCAGCTATCACTGAAGGGATATAAAATCTGTCCTCATTACTGTGGGTTTTTTGGTAGAACAATGGTTGGATGAATCTATCATTAGTAGGGAAATGAACAGAGTCAGTAATTTCAAATAATATTAAATCATATACAAGAATATCAATAGTTACTCTCCTTTCTCAATGGTTGGCTTACTGACTGTTCAAGGCAGGGTGTATCCCAAACACAAACCTGAAGTTTAGTTCAAATTGATCCAGAACATCAGTTTTCATATTAGCTGAATGTAACGTGAGTAGAATTCATTTGTGCATTTACCTATCTCTCAATAACTTTTTGAAAAAAGGCTAAAAGCTTCATAGCTTTGAAGCTCCTGGCCAATATGTTCCTCAGTCTTCATCTTCAATCTGAAAGATGAAATGGAAAATTCATAAAATGTAACAAGTGAATTAATTAAAACACTATCACAGTTTCATGAAAACTACAAAATTAGCTTATTTTTACAGAATAGGTGCCAGAAACCAATGCTTTTACATACATTTGAAAAAGCATTATGACCTAAATATTGGTTGTGTAGCGCTTTCTAGTGAATTATTAGGCTAGTTTCATAAGTCAGTGTATCATCATCATCGTCATGCCAATAAATTTCCTTGCAATTATATTCCATGTCATAGTATATGTTTTCCAACTTCTCTTTCAGATTCAAGCTGTGCTAGAGAGAAGCAGGTAAGCAAACTTTTGTCTTTCATACAGTAGATCGCCTTAATTTGAAGACAGCAATAACTTTTTAAGGCCCTTTATTTTAACACAGGACTTCCCAAACTTAATTGAATGAACTCTCAAATGAAAGTTATGAAACCTTTGTCTGATGAAATGAACAATATTAAAGAGCATGGGTTTAAATCCCACTCAGTTTAGAAGACGTTAAGGTTTTAATGTGATTTAAGAAAGGTAGGAAGTAAAATAATTTAATATGATTTATGAAAGAAAAGAAGCAAAATTTAATCTGACTTATGAAAGAAGAAGCCATATAAAAAGGAAGGGAGCAGAATTCTGTTAGCTATTCTCTAGCTAAGGCTAGAGAAAAGAAATGTCACTAAGGCTTTTTTTAAAAAAAGATCTTCTTTAAAATAAAGCCAAATGAAAAGCTGTTCCATGCTTGCTGCAAATTTAGGACTATCATCCTTTCCCCTTCAATTTTTTTATTCTTATTAGTAGTAAATTGTTCCCTGGACCTACTTGGGCTCTTATCATTCCAGCACAAAGAGGACTATTTGATTTTTTAAAAAGGGAGAAGAATGTGGATATTATGCTGTTGTAATGGCCTGCCCACCCTCTACAAATGGTTGTGAATGTGTGTGTGTGGGTCAATTTTATCAGTATCATGAAATTTATTTATTTATTGATTGATTGATTGGTTTGATTTGTCCCCGCCCATCTCCCCTACAACAGAGGACTCTGGGCGGCTTACAACCACTAAAATCAAAATACATAATTAAATTATAAAAGGTTTAAAAATTATAAAAGTTATAAAAACTAAAAATTTACAAGAATAAGATAGAGATAAAAAGCTAAAACTCCAAGAGGCCAATAGGGCCACACCAGGCCACTAAGGGGCCAGCCAACCCCATTTCTGGTATCCTCCCTCCCCGCCCCAGGCCAGATGGCAGAGCCAGGTCTTCAAACCCCTCCGAAAGGCCTGGAGTGAAGGGGCCTGTCTCACCCCCGGGGGCAAGATGTTCCAAAGGGCGGGGGCTACAGCAGAAAAGGAGAGAAATGGAGAGAAAGGATTAAATATTCCTCCCAATACGATCTGAATATCTTTGAATAACTTGTACAAACGTGGAGGTAGAAGTTATCTATTTGACATGATTAGCATGGTGGGGGCCTCTCTGGAATCAATATTGAGTGGAGCCAGACTAACAGTTAGTTTTCATTTCCATTTAATAAAAGTTAAGTATTGCAATATTTTGCAATGTTTCCACAGGCAACTGCTGGGGATGGAGGGCGAGAAAGGCAAGTGGCAAAACACAGGCCATGCTATCACAACACAAATTCCTCCCTTTATGTCCTTGCAGACAACTTTGTGATATCAGTACAAACAATGGAGCTTGCATCATGAAAGACATTTCATCATCTTGGAATCACTGTACTCAGGAGCAGATACTATGAATGTCTGTGAATGACCCATTTATAATCACAATTTATTTATTCATTCATTTATTAAATCAATTTATATAGCCATCTCACCACAGGTGACTCTGGGCATGCAACAAATTTAGTAATATCTTTTGGAGGACTCTGAAGATTCACCCAAAGTTTTCAAGAATTGAGAGCAGCCTTGGGGTCTCACGTTAAGCACTTTTGAATGCAATGTTATGGCCCCCTTTATGTTTTGTCCTTAACACAGTACTCTCTGTATCCCCCTTCCTATGCCCCACTTAGATTTTCTTCAGAGATGTTCCCCAAATCAGATTAATGACTGATATGTTAGAGCCCAGAAACTCTTTCTTTGAAACATCTTTTTTTTTTCCACACAGATCTAACATGTGGCTTTTTATGGCAGTATTGTGCATAATCCAACAGATGACATATTCAGAAGAAATCCTACAGAAGAGACATATGAATCCTCAAATATTTATGACAGCTGTAAGTTGTTTATTCAAAACCATTTAGATTTGTATGTTATGAAAGAGAAAACCCTGATTCACATGCTCTAGTGATCAAGTGAGGATTAAAGGTTTGAATCCCAATTCATTCCTTTGCCAACATCTTTATATTCAGGATGGAGGTCTTAACAAATATTCAACAACATTTGGGGGGGGGGGGGGGGGATGTTAAAGCAGCATAGCTTCAAAAACCTGCTACAAAATCTGTAAAATTTAGTACTTGACCACTCATTCATAACAGTTTAAGATTCCAACAAATTTCATCTTATTCAGATGAAAAATATTTGTGGGCTCATGTCCCCCCTCCTCCCCACCGATATTAGACAATGCTAAAGCCAGATTTCCTCTGGGGACTAGAATGATACAGAGCAGATCATGGGTCTTGATACACATCAAGTGGTCTCAGCTCATCCTAAAATGTAGAAATCCTCTATCATTTGCCTCAGTCCACATGGAGGGGAGGCACAGAAAGAAATTAGTGCAAATCTAGAGCACCAGGTCCTATTCTTTCAGTCAAGTGAGCTCTTGTAGTGTATTTTGGCAGGGTTCCTGTGCTGTCAGAAATGTATGAGATAAAGAGATTTTACAAATGGAACCTAAACCCATCTAGTGATTTATCTTCAACAGGAGGTTTGAAAGGAGTTTCCTTGTTCCTATAATTCAGCCATTAGACACCCTCAACTTTTACAAATCATCCATTTTAAAATGACATAGGTTTTAACCGTTCCAAAATTTATTGCTTGCGTGCCACATTTTGAAGGCTAAAAGCTAGTGAAGTTATTGAACTTCATTGTTATTGTTGCATAACAATAACAAGATTTGTGGCTTCTATTCTAGCAAATGCCTTAGTCATGGTTAGTCTTCTCCTCTGATTCAATGGTTCTAAATCTAATTGTTCTCAGCACTTTTTTCTTGCAGAGTGGCAGAGTGAAATAATCCAGTACTGGGGATATCCCAGTGAAGATCATGAAATTATGACAGATGACAGTTATTACTTGATTGCAAATAGAATTCCTTATGGAATGCATAGTTCTAGGAAGACTGGTACATATAGCATGTAACATTGAGAGTTTGAAAAACAAAATGAGGATTCATAGGATCATTCTGGCGTACTGTGTTAGCCAGAAAAAAGTACAGTTTTCTGAACGAGTACCTGAATCTTGGTAAATGTCATCATCATAAAACATCAAAGCTATGCATCCACCACAGTTCAAAGATAGATCCAAAAATGAAAGTCAGAAGAACTAAAGAACTCACTGACCTTTTGAAATATGGCAGGGCTGTATTCCTATGGAGTAGTAAAGTCTGAAAATTTCAGATATAGGAGGCAGTAAATAAAGGGAAATATTTCAGCTGTGATGCCTGAATACTTATCAAATGCAAATTGCTTGCTTATGATATTTGACAATCATATAAATGAATACTAGGATGTCTGACAATTTCATACTATTCCAAGTTAAAATACTAGAGTTATACATAGCAGGATACAGGATGGGTCTCAGACTCCTGAGATGTGACTTGAAATATGCAACGTGACTAAATTAATTCTAAATTAAGAAAACTATCTTAAATAATTTTAAATCCCACCCCCAAATCAAAGGGAAACATTTTTAAATCCACATATCTACTCGTTTCTGGATTCTGAGATAAGTAAGAGTGAATTGCCTGGGTAAATCTATTTTCTGCAAGCATCATGAGTTAACTTGAAAAAAAGAGATACTTGCAGAAATATACCAGAATTGCTTCCTTTTAAATATATACATACATAAATACCATCTTCTTGCTTGAATTTTTTTCTGAGTTGCACTGCAGGTTGCAGCCAGTATAGCCTATCACTCCATCTCAACCAGTAAGCTCAAGCAAAGTATTTGGTATATTTTTTTCCTCTTTTTCTTTTTTCCACTTGCCTTCAGACAAATGCTGGGCAAAAAAAAAAAAAAAAGGCATCTGTGTGCTCTTCCCTGTGTCTGATGTTTTGATGTGCAGCAAACAAACAAAAATAGAGAAGATGTTTCAAAGCTCAGTATCTACAGGGCATAAAATCATGCACACAACCCATATATAACAAAGCTTGACAATCTATCCCAACAAATTCATAGTGGTCTTGGATTTCTGATTTACTAGAGCTATGCAGTGCTTCTGAAATAAATTGGAAAAGGTGCTTTAGAGCATGTGGGAACCTGAACAGAACATCTGATTGTAATTCTTTATAGCAGGCACACCCCGTTTCAGAATCACACAGCAACGTTGAAGGACAGCCACACCATTCAAATTATTTCTGATATGATATAGTACACAGCCCTACTCCTTACAGCCTCAGCAACACCCTCACATTTTTGTGTGAAGTGCAGTAGTGTGCACGTGTGCACACACCCACACCCACACACATGCACATCTGTGTTTTTTTCTTTCAGATTTTGCCCCTGCGAAAGAAAACCCAAACTGATCATAGATGCCATTCAGTAATGTGAACCCTACTTGCCACCCACCTATATGAACTTTAATTTTCCCACAGCAATGTTTGTTGTTTGTATTTTGCTGCCAAGAGATTATATTTTTTTTCAGGGTGCTTTAGTTTAAATAAAGGATTTGTACAAAGAAGTATGGGTTAGTTCCAAAACAGGTTTAGTTAGAAATAAGCAGCCCCAGTTTAGAAAAATGTCATATTTTCCATATATGCTTTTGTTCTGGTCTAAAACAGAGTATCCAATGATCAATTTCAGTGCAGACGAGTAAAAAAAAAAAAAAAAAAGGAAAGGAAAGGAAAGGAAAGGAAAGGATTAGATAGTATGTCAGCCCTTACATTTTTGAATGTCTTTATCATTTCCTTCTCAGGACCAAATCCAGTTGTGTTACTTGTACATGGTTTATTTGTTGAAGGAAGAAGCTGGATTGCAAATCTTCCCAACAATAGTCTGGGATTTGTGCTAGCAGATGCTGGCTATGATGTCTGGATTATCAATAACCGAGGGACCACTTGGTCTAGAAGACACAGGAACTTGACCATAGGCCAAGAAGAATTTTGGGATTTTAGGTAAGCTTCTGGGAAAAGCCAAGATATAACTATTATTTCATCTAGTGAGATTCATGTGAAGAAGTGACACCCACTACATTGTATTTTTCCTAATTTTAGCAACTATGGATAAAGATTGGTTGACTGGAGGAATAATCTTTTAGGCCATGGGAAGAACTTCTTATGAACAATGGATTCCCTCACATTTTGATGAAGCAACCTTGGATTTTTGAGTGCTTTATTCAACATCAACAACTTTTATATCGAACAATATGATATAAAAATTGAAGGAAAGAAAAAAGATACATTTCTGGTTTGTTTTTTTTAAAACAGAAATGTACCTAATACACCAAATAACAACAGAAAATTTCACTAGATTAGTTGAAAGTCTTTGTAGTGAAATGGATAGGCAAGACCTCACCCCTCCCAATTCAGTTTCCCAGCCTGTCTTATGCCAGAAAGCAAAGCAGGTTGCTAGTTCAAACATTTGAATCAGCATCATCTTGAGCAAGACTACTTATATTATCACATAGCAGAAAGAGATTCTCTACAAACTCTCTGAGAAAGGAGCAAGAAGGTGTGTGATTAAGTTGGGAAGCGGGGGGCAGGGGGAGGCTGTGGGAATTTCTTCAACCTTGGATAAAAAGGTGGGGGGGACCTACAGCAAGCTGGGGAAAAAGTACATAAAAGTAAGCAATGGGACTTTAGCCTCAGGCATAAGGTCATCCTAAGGAAGAAGTAACAAGCTTAGCTAGAAATTATTGCATTAGATTACTTTTCATGTTAATGATGTCTATTTAAGTCTATGTACTGAATTGTTTCTGCTTATTAATATCTCTGGTACTTACATTCTCTGTTCGTGAGAACAGAGGTCAGTAAATGATATGTTCTTACACAGCTGGGAATCTCTTACAGCAGAGTTCTAAATCTTCTAAATTAAGGATAAGTTCTTCTAACTCCTGGAAGAATACTTATATTAAGTATAATTGTTGATTTAATGAAATTAGTAAACTCTCAGTCTTTGAATTAGCTTTGTGCTGAAAGAGAGGTGAGACTGGGCAACATAATTCTATATGCTGTAGGTTTAATTCCTTGTTTAAAAGTTTAATCAAGACATTGAAAAAATGGAAGAAAGTTATATAATTTTGATAAATTGCTTTTAGAGAGAGGGAGAGAGAGTGCAAAAGGGAATTAGATAAAATCTAGAAGTTTTGTTTTTTGAGTTCTGAGTTTTGTTTAGATGCTTATAGGGTTCTTAATTTTTTTCCTCCTATTTTCTAGGGGTTTTTTTCCTCTTACCTCCAACCTTTCCCCTTATTGGCTCAACCTTGCCCTTACCACAGTCTGTTTCTTTGTCTATTTTTTCTTCTTCATCATCATCATCATCATCATCGCCATCATCATCACCATCATTGCCCACATGGGGGTCGTATGGTTGAAGCTGCCATCTTAACTTTGTTGACCTTCTCCCTGCAGACAGCCCTGATACTACTGTTTTATTTGCCTCTTACATTGTGATCCAATTTGAAAATTCCACCCAGTGAAAATGAAAGTGGGGGGGGGGGGACGGAGAAAAATAGTTCATCTACACCTGTTCAGAATTTCCAATGTGATTTTTGAATTTATGTGTTCCAGTTTTCATGAAATGGCTATACATGATATTCCAGCAACAATCAACTATATCCTGCAGAAAACTCAACATAAAGGTTTATATTATATTGGCCATTCTCAAGGAGGGACAATTGGTAAGCTTAGGAAAAAGAAAAGAGAAAAGAAAAGAAAAGAAAAGATTTATCTTTATATCCTTTTTGACTTGGCCTCCTGGGGAGAAAGTGGTCATCTAGTCTGAATGTTACAACATGAGAGAACCCAAAAGCCAGAATTAAAACACAGGGAAAAATCAGTATCCATAAAGAGGGTTAATTTTAGGATCTGGATATTGCATGCTAAAAAGAGCACTTTCAGCTGTCCAGTGGCCATTCCCCTGATGGAGACCACAGTTTTGAAAATGAGTATTTTATCCTTGTGTCTGTGCACTGTTTGTCTTCCAAAGACACTATTTGCAGCTAATACTACCTTGGGACAAATAATGCCTTTGGGAGCAATGTTCAGCTGGAAAATAGTGTGAGTAGATTAATGTTGAGCCTCCTTTATCTGTACCCAATCAAGAGCTAAGTGCCCATAATTGATATGTTGTAAAGTAAAAAGGCATTGTAAGCATGCCTTTGAAAAGTATGTTTAATATAATTTGAAATTTGATTCTCATAGGCTCAGAAAAGAATTATAAAAAGGACAAACATTGTCATCTTTATATCAAAGACTGAGATGGTTCTTAAGACCCTGAAGTACCTTCTCCATGGAGATTGAGATACATGTATGTGAGACTTGAAAATGTTTAGCCGAAGGTCAGAATTCTGTTTTCTACCCATTCTGTAATACAGCTATGCAGCATTCATGGTAAAAGGCCACTCAAAAGTGTAGTTGAGAACATGATCACCATTGGCTCACCTGAAGAGGCATTCCTTCTTCTGCAAAGTAATCAATAAACTCCAACGGTTAGCTTGCAACAGACTGAAGCATGATATCCCAAATAGACAAGAACCTTGAGGCTATGTAATATAGACAAATGAGTTTTGAACTTGTCATGTAAAAACAAGCCCCAAAGTTGGTTTGCCAATAAGTGGAAGATTCATAGAGCGCAATACTGTCCATTTCTGCTCTCCAGAAATGGCTGGCCAATTTTGGTGAAAGGACAATCAAGCAGTGCAGATTAGCCCTAAGAACATGGAGTTCTACTTACATTTCAAAGGGTGGGAAGAATTTAACCCTTAAAATCCTTGGCTTTCTGAACCATTGTAACCCTAAATTTTTATCCGTAATTAGGTGTATGTATTTATCAGAAAATTAAAGCTCAGGAAAATAATGCAAGAGAAATCTGATAGCCACAAATACAGTAAATGGTCTTAGAAAGCCTAAATAATGTACTCAGTTGAGAATTAGGATAGCTTGTAAAACAGTACCTTATACAGAAAGTAAACTACAGAAAAATCCAACCAGAAACAAAAAATAGTCATCCATATACAGGTAATTCCCAGGTTAAGAATGCCCAGTTTAAGGACAACCCATAGTTAAGAATGGAGCCTACTGTAGCAAAATTTGAGTTAAATGAAAAATGGTTCAAGTTAATTACACAATATTACTTATACAGTATTATACAGTAATACTGTTCTGGCTTACATACAAATTTGATTTAAGGACAGACCTTGGGAATGGAACTCATTCTTAAACTGGGGACTGCCTGTATGTCATCTATTCTGGGTACCTCTGTCAACTGAACTGTAATAAGTATTACCTGAGACAGGGCCTTACTAGTGGTGGCATCCAGTTATATCTTCTCAAGAATTAATCACCTCTGTTGTTAGGAATATATAATGTTGTTGTTGCTATTTTTATCATTACCATTATAAAGTCTGTTTTTAACTGTTTAAAAAATCTGTTTTAGGGGTTTAAATCACTGCTTACACATTGTGATTTATTTATTTGTTTGTTTGTTTGCTTGCTTGCTTGCTTGTTTATTTATTTTCTCCTGTGGAATGTTAATGCAAAATACAGCAAACCTACCTCCCTTTTGTTCAAGGAGGGCAGTACCCTTCTGCATGTCCAATAAGACAGATGAAGGTTTTTTGGTTTGTTGTTGTTGTTTTTGGCTATTGTTATTTATATATGAGTTATCAGAAATAGAATTTGGGATCTTCTGGTAATGAAACTGTTCCATAAAGTTATGTCAGTTATGCAGTCTATTGCATAGGGACAAGGGTATCTTCATTATAGCCAGGGAAGTCAATTGATTTTATTTGATTCCTACATATTTTATTTTAATCCAAGATGAGAGCAACAGTTGGCAATTACCAGCAGAAAACAAGCAGAAAACTGGCCTGTTTTTTTTTGCCAGCAAACAAGGAATGAGATATACTTTTGCAGCATCCGAGTATGAGCAGTAACATCACTACACAATCCCCACCCCACAGTGGCGTCACAATACAGGCACCCAAATCAGGGGCTTATTGTAGAGAGTAAGGAGGAGGACTTTGTCGGTGATGTGCAGGAACCGTCACCTAGGCAAAAGGAGCTAAAGAATTTTTAGAGTCCAGAGCAATGAGATAACATTTGGAAGCAGCTTTGATTAGACACCTCCCCGATTCACTGAACTATAAGGAGAAGGAGGAGGTCCAGCACAATCAAAATGTGCAAGATTCTGTTATTATAGCCTATCTCAGTACAAATACTTTTAGCCTTCCTGTGGGGGTGATCTGGTCTACTTAGTGGGGCTATTATGCAGCGATATCATTGGCTGGCAGGGCTTCCCATAATTTGTCCTGCTTTGCTCCAGACATATGGAGAAGGAAGGGCCTGATAATGGACTGGAGACCTAGGTTATAAGTTATCTTCTTCAACATTCTCATCACCCTTTCACTTAAAAGAAGTCAACGTCTGGCACACAAAACACCAACTCCTATAGAGCAAGATGGTGGGCTGTGCTTTCATTGCTATTAATCATGGAATGCCTGAAAACTGAATGCCTTACTGCTCTGTTATATATGTGTACAATTAACTTTTAAAGTTCTTTCTCTTTTGCAGGTCTTCTTGCTTTTTCACTCATGCCACAGTTGACCCCCCAAATCAAACTCCTTATGTGTTTAGCTCCTGGCTACACACTTAAAGGCAACTGGAAGCTTTCGGTACTCTCTCAATTATTATCTGAGAGGTTATTTCACGTAAGTTTAATACTCACACTGTTCTCTTTTGTTTGTTCATTGATCGATAACTCATCTCCAGTGTTCATCCCTGCTAATTTCAGTTACATACCACAATGGAGACAAAAGAGAAGGTAACTTGCACCCATCCAGTCTTGATGGGGCTGAGGTCAGAGGTTCTTAGAAGTCCCATGTCTGGCAAGGAATCTTCAGGAGACTGAAATTATGCAGCTTCAGGGCACTTTCAGATCATGAGCTCAATCAGTTGCAGAGGAAAGATGTGGTCAGAAGAGGGCTTTCAATTGGTCCTACACAGTGAGGAATGCTCAGTATTGACTGGGTAGAGATAACTCCTGAGTCATGATTATCCTTCCTCAGCTACAAGCTTTTGGCACCTTGCAGACAAATTTAGAACAATTTCCTATCCTGTGCTGGAAATTAAGCCATTGTTAAACCATTGGTTTTACTCTGATATCTCTTGCTGAATGAATTGCTCTTCCTGGGAGTAAAGCCTTGATGGCAGACCATCAGTAGAGTCCTTTAGGGCAGGAATGGCAAAAGTTCTGTGTTTAAAAAAATATCTCCAAATTGTAACTAATGACATTGTTTCATTATTTTCCTTGTTTGGGGGTTTGGAGGGGTCAGATGGGCTTAAAATACAGAACTACATGCCTTAAAAGTCACAGAGGCTTTAGGCATACATTTCACTAGTGCAGTTTTTTCTATTCTACAGGCTAGTTAATAGATCCTTGGTGCATGCGGCTCACGGGCTCCTCCTTATATTAGGGAAAATATATTCTCATCTAAGAGTTTAATTTAATTGACAGATATACCCACTTTTTGTTCAGAGGGAACATTTCATAATGCAGAGCAACTTGGGGCCAGTTGAACATTGGCACAACACTGGGGACTGTCCCACATTTTTGCTTGATTTAATTGGCTTATAGACCAGTGTTCTTCAACCTCAGCAACTTTAAGATGTGTGGACTTCAACTCCCAGAATTCCCTAGCCAACCATGCTGGCTGAGGAATTCTGGGAGTTGAAGTCCACACATCTTAAAGTCGCTGAGGTTGAGGAACACTGTTGTAGACAGGCTGGTGATGACCCAGGAATGTACTATCACAAGGCAGAGAAAGGCCTTGGACCTGCCAGTAAAGGATTATCATTAGCATTATTAGAATAATGGAGAAAGATCAAAGGATGGACAGTGCAAGTACAAGTGAATGGCCCAGCTTTATCAATGTGTAGTTCCTTGAAGTCCAACAATCTCCTAGCACTGTGTTTGAAAGTCAGAACTACTTCCTTATTTCCACTGATTTCCTAGGCCTGCAGCTCTAAAGGGCCTGCAGTTCCTTTCTCTCCACTGCCCCCTGCAGGAAGAAATCCCTTTTTATGCCATAATGGAAAAGCAATGAATACGTAAAACAGACTGTAGATTTAGACATCCTATTATATAAAGTTTCATTCCAATCTGGGTCATTGTTGTAAAGAGATGCATTGTTCTTTTGCAGCTTATTTGGAAGAATAAAGAGAGTTGCTTGCTTAGTTCCAAGCAGAAGAGACTGAGTGCCAAGCTATGTAGTATTGCAGCAGTGGACAAACTCTGCCTCCAGCTGATTTCTCATTTTACAGGATATAATCAGAAGAACTTAAATGTGGTAGGTGGGCTCCACATCATTTATGCTATTATATAAGATATATACCCTTTCCTTCACACCCTCAAAGAACAATAAAAAGGAATAATAAAACAATATTATTAATTCTTATGTACTAAGTTTATAAGGAGATCAGTTCATGATCCACCTTCTGTCCCCCCCACAATCCAATATTTTCACCTGCATAAGAGGAAAATAATTGGATTTCTGTTTTCATGAAATTTCTGCTTCAATATCCGTCAATCTGCAGCGTTTTCAGAACTCTCTATTTCTTCATATACCGTATGTTTTTTTCCAAGATGTCCAATCTATAATTTATTTTAGACTTCAAATTCTGTAGCTGTATTACAAATGTAAAACTTTAATACAGTGTAAGAACTAATAGACACTGATTGCTAATAAAGGAGCTTTTTAAAAATCCAATTAAAGATGTTTTTATCACATTACTATCAATTATTGTCTTTACTAAATCAAAACCACATTTATCAGAGAAGTTTAAAGAAATGAATGCACCTTTATTAACTTAGAAAGTAGAAATCCGACTTCCTGTGGAGGACAATATGGTGGAAGGTCTCTCTGGCTGAATCTCCTCTGAAGCTGGAGCATTAAACGTGGTTAATTTGGTGTCTCAGGAATTTTTTCCGAGACACGAAGCATTCTCCAGGCAAGGGGAAGCTATCGAATCGTGTCACGTGTCTTCCAGACAGCTATAGCTTATAAATCGAATGCGGGTCACGAACAAACGGTGAGGAATCGGCTGGGAAGCGGGTGGATCAGCTTGTCAGTGCCGCGTTTAAAGCCTCTTAAAGAGACATTACTTCCGACTACCCCACCTCTAAAATCACTTTTGTTGTAAGTTATGTAAAGAATTTAAAGACGCTATCTCCACTACAGAAATATTTCTTCTCTTGGTTGGACTTTCATTATTTTCTGGGACTTTTAAAGTGCATTGTACTGGATTTGAAGGATTGAAATAAGACCATGCAATCTGGAAGTTTTAATGTTTTTAAAAAAGTTTTCTATGCTTTTAGGAGACTATTTTTATCTATATTTTATTTTTGCTTTTAAAAAGGAAGAATTTTATATAAGGTTTTTTTTTTTGGTGGAATTGAGAGAGATTTATTCTTAAATGCTGTGGGAAAGTTTTGGTTTGGCGATTTTCACAAGTTATGATTGGCTGCAGATTCGACCCTCTTTTATTCTGTTGCTAGTTTGTGAGAAAGCAAAATCTGCTGATTTTTCTAAGCTGGGATTGGCTGCTGATTTGGCCCCCCCTCATCTTGCTGTTTGTTGTGGCTATCCAGTTACGTTTACATTTGGGAAATATCACTTTTGGCCACAAAAGGGAGCAAAAATATTAAATTGGAAACTATCAAAAGGAAGAAACAGTTTTCCTTTTCTCCTTTCTTTAATTTTTAACTAAGGGTGGAAAGAAGAAGAAACAGAAATAATGGCCACCAGAAAGCATATAAGGCATGGATTTGGTGAACTTGACTGGATGAAAGGCATGTTTCAAGAATATACTCTAAAAATCACACAAACCATTACTCAAAGTGTTAACAAAATATTTGATTTAAGATTTGCTGATCTTGACAAAAAGTTTGACCAAAAATTGGACAAAATCGAAAAGGAATTGGAAGAAGGAAATAAAAAAGTTAATGACACAGTCAACGTCAGAAAGTGAGAGGGACAAAGAGTTGGATAAAGTTGTACCACTGAAATTGAGAAATAAAGAACTTTGTTTAAGGTCCAGGGAAATTTTTGAGATTAAAGAAGACAATTTAATAAATATGGATGAAATAGAGAAAATTCTTTGTATAAATTTTAAGTATGTAATTGTATATGTTAAATCAAGAGATGTGTTGGTCTTTCAAGTACACTTTGATTTTAAATTTAATACCGAAAACATGGATATAACTAGGCCTAAAGAAATATCAGTAAGGATTTCAAGGAAGGGAAAGGATTATGCTGTTTTGACAGATACTTTGAAAAAGAGTAAAATCCTCTTTTGTTGGGAAAAATTAGAAGGGATAGGGTGAATTAAATTTTAAAATAATAGTTAGAAGGCTTTATATCTTAGTGATCTACTTATATGCAACTGTTTAAATGTTTTTGTATAAATGAAGAATATGTTATTGTTAAAATGTATAAGATGTTACAGATGAATCTGGAAGATGAACAAGCCAAGAAAGATGGAAGGTCCCACAAATACCTACAGCAGAAGAATGGATTATTAAACTAATGGACTTGGCTTAAATGGCAAAATTAATAGTATTAATAAGAGATAATATTGTTTTTTAAATTCGTCTCCTTATGGCAATCCTTCTTAGATTACATGCTTGTGGGGGGGGGGGGGGAATGAAAGTGTTGATTGTAGCTTTTAATAATTAGGTGGTTTATGTTGATAGAAATAATGTGAATTTGGATTAACTAATGGTAAGAGATTAACTTTTTTTAAATCTGTATTTAAATCTGTAGGAGAGATAGTCGGAAGTTACTTTCTGTTCTATTCTATCTATCTTCACTATTTTAGATTTTGTCCTTTTTCTTTTAGTTCTATTTTCTATCTTTACTGTATTCTCTTTTTTGTTTCTAACTGTATTCTTAATACAATATAATAAAGTTCTTATAAAAAAGAAAAAGAAAGCAGAAATCCAGCACAGAGCTATAGAACTATAAATAAGGCAAATCCTGTTTTAAATTTCATGAAAAAAGATAGCTTCCTAATTACAGGAAATAATAGTTTTACTTTAGCTTGCATTGCTCATGTTCTATCTTGAGTGTTGTATCCAGTTCTGGACACCATATTTTAAGAAAGATTCAGACAAACTGGTGCAATTTCAGAGGTGAAACACAAGAGTGATCAGGGGACTAGAAACATATTCCTATGAAAGCAGTTAAAAATAAAAGTCAATAAATTATTCTTATTCTTAATCTTCCTTGATTTTCCAGAGTCGAGCAGATGTGTATCTTGGGTCACTTCCTGACTGTTCTTCTATAAAAACAAATATCCATTGGTTGCAGGTAAAATCAAATTCTTCTTCTTTTTTTTATGATTTGATAATCTAGAAATCAATTGAGAATAGGCACAGTTTCACCAAAGGATGGGAGGAGAAATACAATTCAGAGATCAGCAACAGCAGTGGTACATTCAGACCATATGGATGATATCAAGAAAATGTGGTTCTGAATTCACTTTATCCCAAGTCTTCCATTTCACATTGATCCTTCCTGTTTTAGCTTTTTGTGTCCTGTTGGAACCACAAAATGCATGGTGACTCTTTAATAGATTTCCTATTCTTGCTCAGTTTTGGATTGGCTGTGACTTTAATGTCTACTGATGTTTGTGAATATTTAAGATGTTTATTTCATCTTATACAGTAGCATTTTAAACTTCAATGGAGAAATAATTCTTAGATGTCATAAAATTTTCCAATATGCATTATGCACATGACAAAAAATTGCATGGTTAAGATTACAGACTGCAGTTTCTGATTTGATTAGATGTTTTGCAAAGACCTAAGAACACTACACGGATAATAATCCATTCTTTTGAGAGATTATGATTCTGAAATAAGATTGTTTGCAAATTTTGTAGAGATGGAAAGATCTGGTCACTGAAATCCTCATTATTATATGCCTACTCATATACCAAAAATAAAAATGTTAAATTCACTAGATTTCACACTACTTATATTTTTATCTTTTGTTCTTATTTTTAGATTGCAAAATCAAAGGAATTTAAATATTTTGATTACAGAAGTAAGAATAAAGCTGTATACAATATGGTAATTAAAACTGCTGTATTCTTTCTTAGAAAGTTCTTAACAGAGATTCCAGAATAAGTTGTAACTTAAAATTCTTTACCAAATGGATGAATTGATTTTGGTTACAGCCTTTGGCCGATCAATCTCTCTCCTCTTGCACTGCCTCTCTTTGCATGTCCTAAGTCCTTCCTCTTCTTTTCTGTTGCACCATCTCCTGGGACTTACGTACTACACATTATCACTCCTTTGCTTTGATAGAAGCAAGCAATGATAAACTAACTCTTCCAACATTAGAAAATATCAAAATTCCAAAGACAAAATCTATTCACAAACAGGGAACATCCCATCCAAAACTGCATAAGCTTTTCACAATTTCTAGGTGGTCTTCTAAGAAGTCTGCCACTTCTTGTACTCTCCTGGGTAAAGTTCACTTCAGAACTTCCAGCTTTTTCTACTCAATTGCTTTAGGCCCAGCTAAACCATTCTGAGATGCTGCAGTGACCTTATCAGAAGTAGAAGCATTTATGCTATCACTGCATTCCAGTTGATACGGAACTTGTCTCAGATGCTTGAAGTTTCTAATCAAAACACTACCATGCTTGATGTAAATCAGTTCAAAGATCAAAAAATGCTCTAAAAGATAATGTTGTGAGCATTCATATATGTTGGCTGAAATTAGATCATTGGCAATATGCACTAAATCCCCAGCTTTGGGTCATTTAACTGTATATCTTATATCAGCATAATGGTTCATTTGGTTCCTGTATTTCTGATTATGGTCTTTATACAACTGAATTAGCCACAAGACAGAGACTAGAGAGCTTAATAAAAATGTCCTTAGGCAATTCCTTTTTCCAGTTCTTCCCTTCATACTGTAGACCTTGCCATTTTTTCAAATAGCAATGAAAATGTTACATTTTGACATTATACATCAAAATATAGAATATAGAAAGAAGAAACATGGATATTTTGAATGCCAGAAGATCAGAAAAAAGTTGAAGCAAGGTGACCCACAAACTACTGAACATTATTGGTAACCATTTAAAAATGAGCAAAAATATCCTTCAGTGCACTGATAAGAGCTTCAATGAAAATATGGGGAACATACAATCGCCTCTAGGTAGGGAAAAGAATAATCAATGACTATAAGCATGTATGCTTGTTTTATGGATCCAAAAATATCAATGCCCAATTGGGTCCAAGGATGAGATAGGAATGGAAGAGGACATAGAGCTTATCTTTCTGTAAAGACATTGAGTTTGCATACAAGCAGCACAGTTCTTGAAAAGGTGTTCCACATCTAAGTCCATATTAGGCCAGTATAATTTAGTATGCAGAATCTGTTTGGTATGCCCCATGCCTTGGTACATCTCATGAACTGACACAAGCAACTTGTGCACTGTAAATCCAGTCCATTCATCCTGCAAAAGAGAAGTTAGAAGTTTAGCAGCAATATGCTTTAGCAGGAGCAGCAGAACAGGAATCAGCCTTGTGAGCTTCTCTTCTCTGAGAAGCAAGCCTGAATCCTTTTAATGATAGTGCCTCAAAATCCAGCATAAATAAATCAACAACCTGATAAACATATTCTTCCACCAATGAGCTTCATCTTGAATCAGGTAATGGAAAATGTGAAAAGGAATCAGCTACATTCATTTTTCCAGAAATGTATTGAATGACAAATTCATAAGATTGCAATATCCAACTGAAATGCTGGATATGAAATGGAAAAATGGTAGAAGTGTGTGTGTAAGCCATTTTGTGATCTGTCAACAGCATAAATAGACACACCCACAGATTAACATAAAAATGTTCGGTGGACCACATCTATAAACCACATACATCTCAAAGTTTCAATCTTTGAATACTTCTGCTCTGGAGAAGAAAGTGAACAGCTGGCATATTCAACAGGCTTCTTTAATCCATCTGCCTGAGTCTGTACCAAGAAGCCACAAAATATATAGGACTGGCATTACTCATCCCCGAAAGTTGATGCATTCAGAATATAAAAATCATACAAGGCTTCTCGGTCCCTTTTTACAAAAAAATTACAGTTTTTGCCTGTGACTTATTTGAATCCTGGAACACTGTTCCTAGACATCTTTAGATTGTATCTCTTGGCTTTTCACTATCTTTTGCTGATGAGCCTGATTAAAGAAAGGATCTGTAGAGCAATGGTAATTACTTTATCCAATTAACATTGGATTATTGGAGTGATTAATTAACATTGGATTAGTACTGGATTCCTCCTGCTGAAGATATGTATCATGCATTTTCCCACCCCTTGGTGTTTGTTTAATCATATCTGCTTCTAAGTCTCCATACTTATATGATTTAGTTAATTCCCTAACATGTGGACCTATAGATTCCTTAGGTGCTTATACTCCATGTGCAAATTTAAACCATTCCATCACATTTCTACATGGAACAAAATGTTTATCCAAAACAACTTTAGCTGGTGAAAAGGTACCTGTGGAGTCAGCTGGGGTTCTCTGAGCTTGGTTGTTTTCTTGCAAACGGTTCATTACCCAACTAGGTAACATCTTCAGTGCTAGAATGGAAAGGGTTTGCTCTCTGTTTATATACAGTGGCTTACCCTGCCAGTGTTTTTTTTTTTTTCCCTTGGTAGTTCCTTGATTAGAGTATTGTTTACTGCTTGATTGTTTGCCTGGTGATAATCTTGGTGTTAATCTCTGCTTATCTGGGTGATGATTGCTGGTGAGATGTCCTGGTCTTTTGTTTCCTTTTTTATTGTCTCTTTTGAATAGTGTTTATCTCTTGTTTATCTGTTGTTTATCTTTATGTGCCTGTTGATGGCTGCCTTGTCTGAATACCAAGCTTCCAGGAATTCCCTTGCATTTTTGGATTTAGCTTGGTCTAAGATGCTGACAGTTTCCCGGTTGAAACTATGGTTAAGTCATCCATGTGTTGTGAGATTAAGGAGTTTTCATCATGTCTTCTGGCTGCTAATTGGTGTTCATGGATGTGCTCTGTAAGCCTTCTGCATGTCTGTCCCACATAGTGGTTGTTACAGTCCTTACACTGTATGTTGTAGATGACTCCTGTTTTTTCTTCTTGGGCTACTGGGTCTTTTGGTTTACTTAAGATGTTTTGGAGGGCTTTAGTTAGTTTGTGTGCTACAGAGATGTCACATGGTTGTAGTAGTCTGTTGGTTGTTTCTGAGACATTTCTGATGTATGGCAGTGTTATCCTTTTCATAGCTTTTGTGGGTTGTGTTGTACACCTTTCAACAAAATGGTTATCCATGCAACTTTATCAAAAAGTGCCTAGCCACTCAACCTACTACAACACAACCAACTTTATCAACACCAAGATTATCACCAGACATACAATGAAACAGTAAACAATACTCTAATTAAGGAACTACCAGGAAAAAAAACAAAAAACAAAACAAAACCAACCACCCCCCTCCCAACACTGGCAGGGCAGGCCACAGTATATAAACAGAGAGCAAACCCCAGCCCATTCTAGCACTGAAGATGTTACCTAGTCGGGTGACGAAATGTCTGCAAGAAAACTACCAAGCTCAGAGAACCCCAAGGACTCCACAGTTCAACCCTGAGCTGTATATATTCACTTCTATTTCTCCTGGTAATTTTTTTTAAAAAACACATCATACTGAAGCTCCCAAGTAGTGTAGCAGGACAACCCTTCAAGCTGCATCTTTCTCCTTATCCAGCTATATAGGATTTCGTATATGGCAAAAATGTCCATCCACAGCATACTCTGTATAGAGGTCCTGTGCACTAATATTCAGAGGCTAGGGAGTAGGAAGACCAGAGAAGCCAATCCTTATGTGGTATTGTAGGATCCCACCCTTATTACAACTCATTTTATTCTTTTTATAGGATTCTTATTAAAGATTCCAGCATAAGTTGTCACTTAAATCTCTTTATTGCATAATGTTTTACTGAAGAAGTGTCTATGGCAAAACAAGAAGAGACAAGGTCAAGAATGAATGGGTAATGAATGAATGTGGATTGAATATAAAAGTATTGGTTTATAAGATTGCCCCTAGGCATAACATAGAATTGAAAGCTGCAGCTCAGTGCTGTCAACCTTTTCAGAAAAATAAAAGATAAATATGAGCAAAAATGATAAGAGAGTCTCATGGTGAGGAGACAGAGGAATGATAATAAATTAGTGTGGTCACATATACGGTGGCAGGCATTTTTAGAGTGTCCCTAATATGCTCCTGAAATTCCAAGTGTGTCCACCATCCCAAAACATTGTCTACCCTGATCAAGCAAGAAGGTCACAACCTTTGGTATAACTCTGTTCTTTGCCCCAACAGACATCTCCTCCATTTTATAGAATAGAAGATATGGTTGTGCCAACAGCTTTGTGGAATGCTGGAAAGGACAAGCTGATAACTTGGAATGACATAAGAATACTGCTACCTCGAATTAGACATTTAGTATTCCATAAGGAAATCCCTGACTGGGAACATATAGATTTTATTGTTGGTCTTGATGCTCCAGAGCACCTCTACCCTGAAATATTGGATTTGATGCAGATAAATAAGCAATTAACTGTTCTATGTTAATGTAGAAATTGCTTTTGAATATTTCTAAATTTTGTCTTTCTAAATTTGTCTTTATGCTCTATTCTATAATTGATTTGGGTTTCTTTCTGTTTATTGGTTTATGTTTCTGCATTAGCATGATTGGAGTTATTGCAGAGATGGACTAGTTATTCTTGCTAGAGAATATGAACTAATCTTTGAAGATTAATATATTGTTTATGATACGAAGGAAAAGGTGGAAGGAGTAAGTAATCACTCAATAACCTTCCAGCAACTTCTCAATTTTATCTCAGCAAGAAATTTTATTTTAGTTCTGGGCTAAAATAAATAACACAATAAATTTGAGAGTTAAAGCTTGTATTTCCATCAACGAAAGGTGCTCAAGTTGCTTAACAAAACAATAAGCCTAATTTTGTTTTTCATTACATGAAGTCAATATGAAGTACAGGTAGTCCCCAGTTTAAGAACAAATTCCATTCCCAAGGATTGTCTTTAAGTCGAATTTGTATGTAAGGCAGAAGTAGTATTGTGTAATTAACTTGAACCATTGTGTATTTAACTCAAATAATTGTGTATTTAACTCGAATATCTACTCCAATAGGCTCCATTCTTAACTATGGGTCATCTGTAAAATGGGCATTCTTAACTCGGGGACTAATGCTGAAATAATCCGATTCTTGAGTGCCTTCTATTTCTGTGCATAAGAGTTGATTGGTTTTTACTATTACCCTGTCCACCCTAATAAGTCAACACTGAATAGTGGCTTGTTCTCGCTGTTGAATACTTGCTATCCCTCCTCTCTGCCCCTTCTATTTTTCCAGAGGTATCTCATTAATCATTGATCTGGCATTTTCTGAAGTTTCCAAGGATCAGTGTTACGTGCACAAATTGTAGTTCATATGGAAAGCCAGTACTGCAATATGTGAAAAGACCTCATGAATACCTGAGACTCACCACCACAGCACAGCCAGCCTCTGAAAATGGAGGGCAACCAAGGAGACTAGAGCTAGTGTGTTCATCCCCACTTGTTCAAAGGCTGAATATCATCTTTTATAAATACCTGGTCACAATCCTGAATAAAAATTGGGATGCCTTTGATATTTGGGGGAACAAGACCCCCTTCCTTGCACTTGGTCTTCTGAAATGTGGCAAGCTTCCTATCCAGAGTGGCCTATGCACCATACGCCGTAGCACTGAGAAGAAACTTTCTGAAGATGCTGTTCGTGAAATTAAAAAACCCCAAAACTATCCATCTCAACCATTGCAAGTTTTTAAAGCTGCAGCCACATTTGTGTTGTCATTAGCATCACTCTTACCATGCTTTTGGGATACTGCATGGGTGTCTGCAGAGTGTATGTGTGTGTGCGTGAAAATCTGCAAGATTTGCATGGACTTGCAATGTTGACACATAAACAAAAGGGGTGAAACTTGGATTGTCACATACGCCTGCCATTTTGCAGACTTTGTTATCCCTGCTGATGCCACTGGGTGACCATCAGATCTGATGGCAGCAAAATCTCCAGTTCATCCAGGCTTTGTGTAAATAGTGTCTTCCTTTTTTTATTCTAAATCTCTCCACAGCTTTGAATGGGGAGTTTTCATTTTTAGTGTTAATGAATAAGGGCCAACTTCTAACATTGTGGCAAACGATTAAACCTTTCTCTTTTCACATTTCCCACACCAAACATTATTTTAGATAAATCTATCATATCCCCCAGGACTGGGTTAAGGCCAACCCAGCAACAGTGCCCCTCAACAGAAGCAAAGCTCTCATGCCCTGAGTCAGAAACAAATGTAATTTCTGATGACACTTTCAAAACAAACTTTTAAACCTTAGTCACTCACGATGCCAAAGAAAACATTTCTTTTTAACAAAACAGGTTAAAGTTGAACATGGCAGATAAGGACTATGACAAAAAAAACTGTCTAAAAAGTGCGACAGTGAAAGATTTCATCGCATGATATCTGGAGAAAAAAAACTCTGTGGTGCCCCCCTTCCCTCGCTCCCTAAGCATGTGTTTATTTTGCTGTATGCTTAATCCAGGGATGATATTGCCTTACTTCCTTAAGTTCCACCTCAGAAATGTCAGGTACTTGTCTTTCCTCCAAGGGAAATGGCTCCAACCCTTGTATATGTGGTTGGTCTTTTTTTTTTCTTTTTGCCCCTTTTACATCCCTAAAATATCGGTTTTGGATGTGTTGATCAGAACTGTACACCGTATTCCAAGGTCCTTGTAGCCCTGATTTACCTAAAGGCATGTCTCATAAGAAAGATGGCTCTTGTTCCTTTTTTGTCTGCCAGTGAGTTTTTGGGCTGCTTATGCAGATATCTTCAAATGCATTTTACATGATACGTCTGTGCAATATTCATGTAACTGAGCTGTTGATTAATCAAAGTTCTCAGAACCTGCCTGTGTAATTTATCTGCTGCCAGGCAAAAACTGCCATTCCCTGACAAGGCTTGACTTAATTATCTTCTTTTATACCATTTGTAATCCATTCAGCTAACTATGAAAGCCCAATACATTTTAATTCACATCCTAAAAAGAAATATAATGTCTTGGCAAATGTAAACGTTCACATTCACTGAGCAAAACCCTAGCTGAACCTGTATGATCAGATACTACACCCCAGCCTAAGGCTGGAAAACAGAATATGTTTGCACAATAATTACATAATGTGTATTATACAGTGGGTAACCACACAGATCAGATGTACAGGTGAAACTCGAAAAATTAGAATATCATGCAAATGTTCATTTATGTCAGTATGGCAACTCAAAAGGTGAAACCAATATATGAGACAGACGCATTACATGCAAAGCGAGATATGTCAAGCCTTACTTTGGTATAACTGTGATGATTATGGCGTACAGCTTATGAAAACCCCAAATTCACAATCTCAGAAAATTAGAATAGTGTGAAAAGGTTCAATATTCTAGGCTCAAAGTGTCCCACTCCAATCAGCTAATGAATCCATAACACCTGCAAAGGGTTCCTGAGCCTTTCAATGGTCTCTCAGGCTGGTTCAGTAGGAATCACAAGCATGGGAAAGACTGCTGACCTGACAGTTGTGCAGAAAACCATCATTGACACCCTCCATAAGGAGGGAAAGCCCCAAAAGGTCATTGCAAAAGAAGTTGGATGTTCCCAAAGTGCTGTATCAAAGCACATCAATAGAAGGTTATGTGGAAGGGAAAAGTGTGGTAGAAAAAGGTGCACAAGCAGCAGGGATGACTGCAGCCTGGAGAGGATTGTCAGGAAAAGGCCATTCAAAAGTGTTGGGGACTTTCACAAGGAGTGGACTGAGGCTGGAGTTAGTGCATCAAGAGCCACCACACACAGAGGGATCCTGGACATGGGCTTCAAATGTCGTATTCCTCTTGTCAAGCCGCTCCTGAACAACAAACAACGTCAGAAGCGTCTTACCTGGGCTACAGAAAAAAAGAACTGGTCTGTTGCCCAGTGGTGCAAAGTCCTCTTTTCTGATGAGAGCAACTTTTGCATCTCATTTGGGAACCAAGGACCCAGAGTCTGGAGGAAGAATGGAGAGGCACACAATGCACGATGCTTGAAGTCCAGTGCAAAGTTTCCACAGTCTGTGTTGATTTGGGGAGCCATGTCATCTGCTGGTGTTGGTCCACTGTGCTTCATTAAGTTCAGGGTCAACGCAGCCGTCTACCAGGAGATTTTGGAGCACTTCATGCTTCCTTCCGCAGACGAGCTTTATGGGGATGCTGACTTCATTTTCCAGCAGGACTTGGCACCTGCCCACACTGCCAAAAGTACCAAAACCTGGTTCAATGACCATGGGATTACTGTGCTTGACTGGCCAGCAAACTCGCCTGACTTGAACCCCATAGAGAATCTATGGGGCATTGCCAAGAGAAAGATGAGGGACATGAGACCGAACGATGCAGCGGAGCTGAAGGCCGCTATTGAAGCATAGTCTGGTCTTCCATAACACCTCAGCAGTGCCACAGGCTGATAGCATCCATGCCACGCCGCATTGCGACAGTCATTGCTGCAAAAGGGGCCCAAACCAAGTACTGAGTACATATGCATGCTTATACTTTGCAGAGGTCCGATATTGTTCTATTTCCAATCCTTGTGTTATTGATGTCATGTAATATTCTAATTTTCTGAGATTGTGAATTTGGGGTTTTCATAAGCTGTATGCCATAATCATCACAATTATACCAAAGTAAGGCTTGACATATCTCGCTTTGCATGTAATGCGTCTATCTCATATATTGGTTTCACCTTTTGAGTTGCCATACTGACATAAATGAACATTTGCACGATATTCTAATTTTTCGAGTTTCACCTGTATGATATCCTACCTCTTTGGTTAACTCTGATTTTGCTGTTGCATATGGAAAATCAACCTCAATCACTTTATACAAAAAGATAATCTAGTTCTAATTAATGCCTTATTGAGCAATCATTTATCCTTCTCTTGCATCTGAAAGTGGGCATTTGGCCTTTATCTTAGTTTTTTGGTTCACACAGTTGGTGCCCACTGGACCTACCCTGGTCCAAAGATGGGATGGGAGGACTAGTTTAACTGTTAAGGACAGTTCCAGCTGTGAGGTTTTTCTTCTTCTGAGAAATACTTGGAAGCCCTGGAGAATTCATTCTCACAACTAAGTAGAAACATACATGGATACATTCATTCATACCCTTCATAATATTCCTTTGGGGATAAGCACTATTATACAAATCACAGGTAAAAGGTAGGAAGTAGTAGCAAGCAAAATATGTTAAAGACAGGAGACAAAAGAAAAGAAAATCTGCTTAAATCTAGTTTATATTAGACCTCTCCATATTTTTCTATCCATCTCTTAAATGTTTTCCATTTATTTTCATCTTTAATAAACATTCTGCCAGGTTCCATAAATTTATCTACCATTTGCTCTAATTCTATCCTGTTTAAGTACGAGTTGTGTTCATTCATACTATTTTCCTTGCCAAGCACAACAATGGTTAATGAATCATTCATTCATTAATTTTCAGAATCATTCTTTTCATTGCATCATCCAATCTAACATTCACTGCAAATCAGCCAATAGGCCATTGTCTGCATACAAAAGTACATGTATATTCACATCCCCAACCAACACACTTGTAACATTATAAACACTCCTTATACATTTATCTATATGTGCATTAAACAACAAAGGGGACATCACAGATCCTCATCTTATTAAGAAGAGAATATGTGTAGCTCAGGGTTGAACTGTGGAGTCCTTGGGGTTCTCTGAGTTTGGTTGTTTTCTTGCAAACGTTTTGTTACCTGGCTAGGTAACATCTTCAGTGCTAGAATGGAGTGGGGTTTGCTCTCTGTTTACATACTGTGGCATGCCCTGCCAGTGTTGGTGGGGGTGGGGGGGTTGTTTTGTTCCTCGGGTAGATCCTTGATTAGGGTATAGGATGTTGAATTGGGCCTACCATATCTGGGACGCATTAGCTCAGATGACCAATAGAGGGCAGAAGACTCTAAGTCTTTATAGCCATCTATTGTATGTCCACATTTTTCAGTTCAGATATAGTAGCTCAATTACTACCAAACCTTTTTTTTTTTTTAGTGTATGGGACTGAATTTGTGTGGGTGGGACAGTGTAGGGATACTTTAGTGTAGTGTTTCTCAACCTTAGCAACTCTAAGATGTGTGGACTTCAACTCCCAGAATTCCCCAGCCAGCATGGCTGGCTGGGGGAATTCTGGGAGTTGAAGTCCATACATCTTAGAGTTGCTAAGGTTGAGAAACAATGCTTTAGTGTATTATGCAAATGCTGGCTAATGGTATCTCTTCCTAAGCTCCTCTTTGTGTCCTGCTTGCTACAGGATGACACTTCATTAACCATTTTTGAGGGACACGTCCTCAGGATGTCACCTCCATTGCATCTCCAGCCCTCTGCTGAGGCAACCAGGAGCATCTTCAGTTGTTCCAGTTTGGAAGTAGAGTTTTAGTTCTTCCCCCATGCAGAAAATCTAGGATTCACAAATGAATAATCAGGAGTACCTGGAGATGACATGGTCAGGGGCCGTGATCTGCTCAACTCCTTTTGAAGATGACCCTGTTTTCAGAGGCCAGCCTTTCTGACACCTGGGAGAAGGCCATCCTTGTATCACATCCCAAGCTACTGGATTCTTGTGCATTCTCCAGTTCAGTCAAGTGGCGGGGAGAGTTTTCTCTATCCTCTGGCTTTGTTTACTTTTAATGGCAATAATGCTCTTACCCAGTGAGACACAATTTTCCCGAGGTTGAATTCTGAGCAGAAGTGTGCAATTTTCCTTTGGTCCAGTACAGGACTGGACACCCCTAAAGGGAAGGACTTTCATCAACCTTAAGAGATTCATGCCTGCAGCCACTGCTGGAGGATTTAAAGATGGTGTTAGTTAAGCTATTTCTAGAACAGTGTCTCTCAACCTTGGCAGCTTGACGATGTGTGGACTTCAACTCCCATGCCAGCTGGGGAATTCTGGGAGTTGAAGTCCACACATCGTCAAGCTGCCAAGGTTGAGAGACACTGCTCTAGATTAAAAATAAATAAATAAATAAGTTCATGACAGCTAGGGGGAGCCTTGAAACCTGAAGGCCAATAGTAAAAAACGTTACATCTTGATTTCACCATGGAAACCATGTCACAGTTATATTTGCCTAGTCTTTAGCACAAGAGTTTAAATTAGGGGCCCTTCACTCAACCTGTTGGCCCAGTGAGGCATCCCATTTGATCAAACGTTTATGGTTTGCCATGGCAAAATAAAATACTGGTTGTTTTCCTACCGTTGTCTGGTTAATTGGGACAACTGCTGTGTGACAAACTAACATTTGGAAATTATTTTGGTGACACCACTTAAGAAAGCAGGGCATCAGTCCATTGGCCTTCCCTCCCTGTGAGGCAACAAGGGTTAGCTGGGGGGCAAAGCTTGGAAACCAGGCAGACCCAGTCTGTCCTTCCCAGTTAATATCCCTAAAAATCTTGAACAAATTTCAGTTACTCGTGTGTGGCTGCCTTTTCAACCCCTCTGCCAAGGAGCAAAGCCTCGAGGCCTGATATTACCTATTTCTTCCTGCAGGAGAAGGCCAAGATTCATCTTGGGGTGGTAGACAAGGTGGTCAGAAGTTGCAATTTATATTTCAAATGTATTTCTGTTTCAAATTTAGTCACCTTCCAGCTCACTCAAGGCCCCACTGGCTGCATGGTCCAAGCTGGTGGGCCCATTTAGGCCTGTGGTTGGAGTCCTGTTTCTGACTTAAAGCCGTCTAAGCTGGTTAGGTCTGCCAAGATCTGTCATCAATCAAGCTTGGTCCATGCTAGACAAATGTATTTAAAGTAGTGTTAAGTATTTTGCTTTTGGGGAAATAGCTTAGAGATCTATTTCCTCCTAAACAGTTGTGCAACATCTACTGTTTGCCAATGGTGTTTCGTTTTGTTTTTCTTCCTTGCAGCATGAAATCATTCAACATTGGGAAGAGTTGGTTATTTAGTTATTTCTCATATTTCTAGACCAGCGACTCCAACAGACACACAAAATCTTGTAGTAAAGAGCTGAGGGATGTTAGCTACAGCAACGGGATAAGCCAAATTCAGAGTCAGGCACTAGGAGAGGGCAAACATACAAACTGGGCCAACTGTAAGAAGGATTTTCTTAACAATCAAAATGTTCATTTCACAGAGGTCATAAAAAAGCTTTGTGAATATTTAGCTGAGGCCAGTGATTGTGCCACATGCAAATCTGGGGTAATACTTTCAGGAATTTATAATCTCACTTACTAATAGGATTTCTGGATTGTATAGTCAATTATACTTGACTATACGTGAGAGCATTTTGAATAATTATAAAGATAAACTCAATTAATAATGCTGGCAAGGGATTATAAAGTTCAAAACATCCAGAGTGAATGTATTGTCAGATAGTAGGATTGGGCCCAAAACATCTCTCCCTTCTCTAGTTGAAAATGTTTTCATGTGTTTTGGGGAGGGGCATCATTTTTTCCTGCTTTTTTCAGTTATTCTGAGGAAGTTCTGAAGAAAATTAGAGGCAGGAGACACAAGAAGGCATTCCCTCTGCTTTTTTTTTTTTTTTCCATTTTCCCCATTTAAACAAATGTTACCAATGTTTTTTCATGGTAAGTATGACCTGCCCTCCTCCCATAAAATTACACTTAAATTATATTTATAAAGTAGGTTGCTTCTGTAATGAGGACAGATCGGGTTATTAATGCTGACTAGGGATGATGGGAGTTGTAATGCAATGCATATGGCAAGTGACGGCCAGGGATGTTTGCAGGAGGGGGTCAAAAAAGTCAAGATGGCGGTCATGGCTGCTCAGTTGAAAATTTGTCTTTTTTCTATGCCAGGTAAGTTTGCAGCGGGGTGAGATGCCCTGATGATCCTGGAGCTGAAATTTGTTCAATGTTAAGGATTTTTATCTGTGTCCCAGGTGCTTGCAAAGAGCCAGATAAATACACAGAAGATTCTTGCCTCATTCAGATGCCTGTGGGCAGGTGTGTCTGCCTTTCAAAGGAGGTATATGAAAACACAGGTTGGTTAGGGTTGTATTTGTGCTGTGTGGACTTGCAGTGCTGTAGGAATCAAGGAACGGTTGGAGAGGAGCTTTGGAAGAAAGTGAAATCTGTAATTAGTTAAGGATCTCACAGACCCAGCAAGGAGCAAGCAGGATCCCAAAGAGAGAGCTGCTGAATGTTGGGCTGGTGGGAAAGGACTGAAATGTTTGGGAAGGACAGACTGGAAATAAAGCTTGACCAAGATGCAGGATTTCAAGAAGCTTGGGAAATGTGTGTGTGTTTTCTGCTTTTCTTTTCTAGGCTAAAAACAAACCCTGAATAAAAGTTTTGTTCAGCTATTTAAGGGAGTGAGCATATTAAAGTAGAGATAAAAAAATACCTAAGGGGATAAAGAGAGGGAAGCTGTGTAAAAAATATACATCTCTAAATGTATAATTTGTTCAGCTAAGGTCACTGCATATAAAAGAAATCAATTGTTTACTTGAAAAGTACACTGTAACAATAACCATCACTGTAGTTTGGAAAACAGCATTTGCACATCTGGAAAGTGGTACCCTCTCCCCCCCCCCCCTTCTCCCCTGCCGACAAGGGCTGGAGAATGCTGAAAATACTGTCAAATGTTCACTTTTTCTCAACTGGTGGGCTCAAATCAATGGGGACCAACTACTGTTACCAATTTATAAAATATTCTTGAAGAGTTTCAAATTCTGAGATTTTATTTCTTTGAAACGGTTGTTATTCTATACACAGCTCGGATGTGGCTGTTTCTGGTGATGTCATGCTTAATTCAGCAGACTGAACATTCAGAAGGATCTATAAATGGAAGACATTTGAATCCTCAAGAATTCATGACGATTGTAAGTTGCTTATTTGAATGCCTTTGAAAACAGAACATTGGATTCATGTGATAAAAGCATGCTTATAATTTCACTTTTTAAAACTGGCTTTCAAGAAAAGCTTTTCTCATGCCTGTCATGTGGTTTTAAACAAATTTATAGCTACCTCTAAAGATTTAAATAAGCTTTAACTGACACCCAAATACGAAAGACTATTTGGGCCATTGGGAGTACCCATGGTATGAAAAAAATGAAGTCCTACCCTTCTTACATGCATCACATGACACTTTTAAAAAGGGGTGGAGTTTTGATCACATGGTTGCAGCCAGCCTGACTTTTCCTCCTCTGCAGACTTTCATATTGAGTTGAATCTGGAGTAAGTCACAACAGGACTATAAATGAGACTAAATGATTTTGATATTTCTATTTTTGACTTATAGGAGGACATTTCCAAATTGCCACTGTTTACCCCTAGCAGCTATTTAAAACCAGCCCATAATTATATTCAATTCAATTCAAACCTTTATTGGCATTACACATAATTATATATAACTTCGCTAATCTTAACTCACTGAAAGTCCTACATGAAAAGTTTAGTGCTCCTCCCAGCAGACCATGGGAAGAAAATCAGGTAGAGTCTGTGCCAGAACCCTCCCATCCATGTCGTAACTTCATTTTTGTAGTGGTTGTTGCTAGTGTGGAGTGCGGAAAGTGTGGAGTCTCAGCAACTTAATCTCTGGGGTTGTGGGGAGCCTAGGAAATGAGAGGCAGGACAAGGCCAGAATTCCTGCCACTGTAGAATCAACCATTTTCACCTCCATTCCAGAAGTTAATTGGCTCTGCTGCCTAACAAAGACAATAGCATGAGCATAGAGCTGATTCAATAGAGGTACAAATGGTGTGTGTGGAAGGGCCAGAAGCCTGGATCCATTCCAGCCTAAGATATTCCTCTTGGTGAATCATTCCTATGTAGGATCTATCCAAATGTGGCAGTTTGCCTTAAACTATCAGAGACAGTTTTATGCTGTGGCATGGGAGAAAGCAGGTGTGATCAACCAGATGTGAAGATTCTAATGTATAGAGCAAGATTGGTTTTGATATTGTCAGTATTTATCATTTCTGCCCTTTCTTCTTGGTAGTGTTTCTGGAACTGCTGTCTCATTAAAGCTGCAAGGGGAGCCCCAAAGTCATTGGCTTTGTGTTGGCACTGATAGCTCTAATATAGGAACTAGAAATCTTCTGGATTCTCAATCCATTGAACAGATAGTGAATATATACCTGATTTTGGCCAAAAGTGTACTATTTTATAATATTTTATTTGCAGCCTCAAGTCATCCAATACTGGGGATATCCCAGTGAAGAGTATGAAGTCCTGACTGATGATGGCTATTATCTTAAGTTAAACAGAATTCCTTCTCAAAGACATTTTCCTCATGTGACAGGTATGTCTATAAGGTAGCAATTCAAAGAGAGTGTGTATAAATGTAAAGTGATAATTGTGATAGAAGTGGCTAAAAAGTTATGTGGCAAGCAATATTCAATGTTTTTACAGTGCTAGAGAAGTATTGGATAGGCTTCTCTAGAAGTATGGGACAGTACTGATAGCTTGTTGGAAAATTACTGTAGGTAATTTTCACTTTAATTTGCGTCTAGCACACTCCTGTTAATCCTTATATCTGGATCCGAGTCAGCATACAGGCCACTCAGTACTGCTAGCAAAAAATATATAGAGCCTGATGTTTATTTATTAAACATCCGCAAACATTGAAACAGTTAACTGGAAAGAAGAAGATAAAATCCCAGCAAAAACATAGAGAAAGAATGAACAGTGGCAAGAACGAACATCATCTACATATCTTTACATTGAAAGACACCGAACTTTCTAAAGCCACAGAAAACAATACTCTGAGTAATTAGCATGGATAGTCCCAAACAGTGGTCTTTGGTTATTCAAACCTTAACTCTTTTATGTACATAGTGGCAGCAGAGTTGAGATGGAAAATAGGACATTAGGTCCTACTCCCCTGTTTCTACTTCTACTCTATTCTCAACATTAAAGAAATAGTTTGATGGACAGGGAAGATATATCCAACATAGCTAATATGCAATGAACAATACACTCTTTTACAGGGCCTAAGCCAGCTGTATTATTGGTACATGGTTTGCTATTTGAAGGGAGATGTTGGATTGCAAATCTTCCCAGCAATAGCCTGGGATTTTTTCTAGCAGATGCTGGCTATGATGTCTGGATAATAAATATCAGAGGGACCTCTTGGTCTAGAAGACACCAGAAGTTTTCAGTTGACCAGCAAGAATTCTGGGAATTCAGGTAAATTCAAGAGAGAATATAGGGATGATGGATAGTAAAAGTTAAGAAGGTACATACCTACACACCTGTGTGACAAATTTGACTGAATTATGGAATTATGAACAATATATACTGAAAGCATGGTCTGAATGAGAGGTTTTGTGGCATTCCTAAGTTTTTAGTATTACCGTATTTTTCCATGAATAAGACGACCCCATGTATAAGATGACCCCCACTTTTCCAACCCAAAATTAAGAAATCAATATTTTAAAGATAAAGCAGAACACATTTTTATTTAGTAATTAGGTAATGTTTACATGATACACTCAGTGGGAGGAGGTCCAAACTGTCTCTCTGCAGTTCTATTTCCGTGCTCTTTTGCATAACTGATTACATTCAGTTTGAATTTTGCAGAGTAAGACATTCACTTATTTATTTTTTTACTTTCCGACATCTTTATGGCTCAGAATGCTCTGACATTACCGGTCCCTGTCGCGTCTGCGCACTGCCTACGTGCTTTTCACCTCCAACAGGATGTGTTCCAATTGGTTGGTTCAGCATCAGCTGACGTCAGTTACATAAGGCTCCTGATTGGAGGAAGCCTGTTTGCAGAGACAAAGTATGGGCAGTTTCGCAACCGTGTGGTTCTCTCCTCGGCTTACTTCCTTGTATAAGACGCCCTTCAATTTTTAATGTAACAATTTTAGAAAAAAGTATCTTCTTATACATGGAAAAATACAGTAATTTTGTTTTTAAAAATATATAAATTCCATACAGTACTGGATTTTCTTAGCATAAAATGTAGATTTTAAGTGCAACTTGTCAAGAGTTAAAGGATGTGTGTAAATCATATGTTCAAGAGGGTATATTATATCATCATCATCAACATCATCATTTTATAGCACTTCCTGTAGGAAAGCATCTCAAAGCAATTTAGAAAATGTGCAATGCATAATAAATACAGTAAGTTAAAAATAATATAGAAACATAGACATTTAAAAAAGGAGAGGGGAAAGGAAAATAAAAGAAGAACAGAAATTCAAAAGCACTCATCCAACATTCATAAACCCTGGTTGAAGAAGTGAAGTCTTCAGCAGGTGCCTAAAAGAACCTCATGAACTTCAGAGAAGGGAGCATCCCAAAGCATAGGTGCTATCACAGAGAACGTTTGCCTGCAACTAGGTACGAGATGGCATTCTGCAGTTCTGGGCACACCTAGCAAGATTACACCTACCCATTTTGATAATCAAGCAGGTGAAGGCAATATCCAGATATTATGTTTATGGCCTTATGTGTCATAATTGTAATCTGGCTTTTTAGTTAATTGGCAGACAGTTGAAATGCTTCAACAAAGATGTATCATGATACTCCCAGGCCTCCTACTGTTTGCCACATTTCCTCCTCCACTCCAGCAAGAGAAAATGAACCCCTAAGACCCAATTTCAGCAGTTGGTGGTTTTGCCATGATTGGGGTGGTGTGTGGATGGCTCCATCAATAGGCAGGCCACCTTCCTCCCCCCATCTGAAATAAAAACTAAATAGAACATTTGCTCCACTTACACAGTTTTGAACAGAGTCATGATAGCCATGAAATCCCAGGCTGGCCCTAGTTCAGCAACAATACGCCAAGTTAAAGCCCTCAAGACTAATGTAGTTCTGAAAGTTGGGGTTATGTTGGGGTGGCATTAAGGGTCAGAGAAACTCTATCTTCCCCCTGGATCCCATTGGCTGGCCTGATGCTGCACTGAGAAACCACATAGCAGAACTACATCAAAATCAAACTCTCTCATCCTTCGTCCAGGTTTCTGTAATACCCTTTAGGGCAACTTCTTTCACAATCAAGTTGTCAATGAGATAGTAATGAGAGTTACTGGTATAGCAGCCAGTTCAGCAGAAAGGATGGATCAGAAATCATACCACTAAGAAGGTTTATAAAAAATCTTTTTTGTACTATCTGATTTTTTAACTAATTAATGTGGGTATTTATTTTTTTAATTGTTGTTGGGTTTTACTCTAACTGTGAGCCACCCAGAGTCACCCGCTGAGGGAGATGGGTGGTACACAAATTTAATAAATAAATAAATAAATAAATAAATAAATACCACTAAGAACTTGGCTAGAGGGTTGATGACCTACAGCTTTAGACGTTTTCTCCCACTCACTTGCTTCCCTCTTTTTCCATGAGTTAGAATTAAGATAACACCATTCCATAGTCAATAAAAAAGAGGAACAAGGAGACATTTTGTAAATAAATATATTATTTGTCCATGACCATTTAAAAAAGTTTTCATGGGTATCCCCAAATAAAAGGAGCAGTAAAGTATTCTAAGATCCCTCTTTGCAATAATAAGTTACTCTAAAAATATACTGTAAGAAAACAAAGTTGAATTTAGGGCAAGTGAGGTGATAATGAGCCTCTTGGCCCTCTGAATTTATAAAAGAGGACACAAAAGAAGGAAAAGAATGGAGATACAGTAATGTTTAAAAGGCAGTTCTTGTAAGGGTCAGATATGTGTGTCAAATCCTCATCAAACTGCAAGTACTTATCCCCATGTCCCCCAAATGAGGCACAACCATGTCCCTGTAAGCACTTTTTATATGATGTGTCACCATGACACTGCCTTTGTCTTGTCTCCAGCCCATGCATGAGTCAGATAAAATTTGTTTTTAGCTTTTCCAGTTTTAATGCATTGGTTTCCTTCTCCTGTCACCATCTTTTGCAGTGGACACAGTCTAACATGCTTCACACCACATCAGTGAGGTGGGTTGATCTTCTAGGCTCCAACAGACCACTTTAGGCTGCTGCAAGGAAGACCTCTCCATTCTAGTTGCTGGGCTCCATGCTCCATGGCCCTTCTGCTTGGGGTGTAGGATTGACCGGGTGCCTGACTTCTGTTGACATCTGCCAATTTCCAAGCCCTTTGTCTCTCTCTGGCTTTAGGGAGAAGTTGCAATTCTGTCCTGATATCCAGAGAAAATAGGGTAGCTAAGCAGAATCACAACTAACTGTTGTTTGTGTGCATGTGTGTGTTCGTTAACAGTTTTCATGAAATGGCCATATATGATCTCCCAGCAACTATAGCCTTCATTCTGCAGAAAACAAAGCAAAACAGATTATATTACTTTGGCCATGCCCAGGGCGGAACAATAGGTAAGTTAAGAATGGACATATGTATTCTTGCCACAATGTGATGAGAATATAAAAATACTGTATAGCATTTTCTCCTTTCAAGCAAGCTTGCAGATTAGACAGGAAGACAATCCTGTTTTGTTTGTGTTGTTTTGTTCCCTATCATCCTATGCCCAGACTTCTATTGATCTTGTTGTGGAGGCTTCAGAAACTAGGTTAAGAGCTTACTATTAGGATATTTATTTAATACTTTAAAAGAGAGGTGTAGATTGCAACCAGTCTGCCCCAGTTAGGTAATCTGTGTTTGTCTCAGCTCAGCTCAAGTGAATTATTCTGCTTCTGAGAAACCAGAGCCAGGCTACTTGGATTAGTTGCTTTTGTTTGACAGAAATGCCTTTTGTGCATGTACTGTTCATGTGCAGAAGCCACTTCTGATGAGTGAAGGGAAACATTGCAGCCTAATCAGCTGGTAGTGGGGCACTGCAGCTCTTCCCAGAGGGACTTCAAAGATGTTCCTTTGAAGACCTCAGAGCCATAATGTGGAGTTCTGTGAGTGAATGTCACATCTCATTCCACCCTACCACCAGTTTTTCTCTAAGGCCCTTTCTTCATTAGCTAATCTTTAGCAAATTAAAGAATTGTGTCTCTATTAATTCAGTTGAAGTTTCTTCTAAACCCTGCATTTGTCTACTTGTTTTTCATTATGCTTGCTTAGATCTTACAGTACAGTGAAGCTATCAGTGCATGATGTAACATGGGGTTTTTAATTTTTGGCTAGCTTGTTGTAGAACCTGACATGATAAAGGTTGAGAGGGTCACGAGCTGACATCTGTGCCTAAGGGAAGACTAGGTCTCCCTACTCCAAGTCCAGCACCTTAACCACTACATCACTATATTACACTGACTCTCAAATTCAGCTGATTTCTATGCTTCATAATTAGTGCTAAGGGAAGAAAATACTTCATTGTCACATCTAACCCACCAAAAGGAATGTTAGCATTTCTCTGAGCAACATGATCTGGTCTTGTTTGACTAACAATATGAAAATAAAAGATTTTATTTTTTAAATGTATTGGCAGAAGAGTCACATTCTTCTCTTACAAATGCTCAGATTAATGCAGTCTGTTTTTAACTGGATTGAAAACTGTCAGAAACCCACTAGTGATACCTGACTTATTTATTTATTTAATCCATTTATATAGCCGCCCATCTCAGACCAGTGACTCTGGGTGGCTAACAATAATAAAAACAGTCAACACTTAAAACAGTACAAAAATATAAATACAGCCAAGAGATCTTTAACAAAACGTCGGTATCAGCACAACCATGAAAACAGGGGCCTTCGCATGCTCGGGGCCTGAGGCTCAGGCATAAAGCCAGGTCTTCAAGGCCTTCCAAAAAGCCAAAAGGGTCAGGACCATCCTAATCTCGGGAGGGAGGATGTTCTGGAGGGCAGGCGCCACAGCGGGAAAGGCACATCTCCTGGTCCCTGCCAGCCAACATTCTTTGGCTGATGGGACCGGGAGCATGCCCATTCTGCTGGACCAGATTGGACAGGTAGAAACAACTGGGACTTACCATAGGGAAGGACAAATCCAACCTTTATTTGTTTCAGTTGTTTGAAAACAAATGCTGTTCTAACTATTCACTCACCCTATCCTTGCCTTTACATGTAGGGAGGGAGGAATAACAACATTGAGATGGAAAAAAGGAAGAATTTCTTTAGGTATTCAAAAGGAGTTTGGTATCACCTTTTCCAGCTAACAACTTTGATTAAAAGGCATGAGTTTGTGAGCTGAAGCTCACTTCATTAGATGCATAAGAGTGGCTAGACTGATATACAGTGGTACCTCGGTTCACGAACTTAATTCGTTCCGCGACTCTGGTCACGAACTGAATTGTTCGTGAACCGAATCAAATTTTCCCATAAGGTTCATGTAAATACGGTTAATCTGTTCTGACCCCTACGAATTTGGTCGCCAACCGATTTTTGATCGCGTCCCGAATCAAATTTCCCCATAAGGTTCAATGTAATTACGGTTAATACATTCTGAACCATATTTTTTTTTTTAAAAAACTGCAAAAATATAACACAAAGTACAGTACGAAGAGAGAGAAAGCTAACCTTGCTCGACGCAACTTCTGGCGTGGAGGACAGGAAGGTGGGTGGGGAGGCGGTTACTGCTTGGAGGGAGAGTTCCCCTCCCTACAGGAAGCCGCGACCACGTGTCACGGGAGGGAAAATGGCTGCGGATCCTGTTCGTAACCCGATGCGGAGTTTGCGAACGGAGGCAAAATTTTGCGACCGGAGCTGTTCGTGAACCGAATTGTTCATGAACAGAAGCGTTCGTGAACCGAGGTACCATTGTAGAATTTAAGTTGGGGTGCAGTTGGGTGGGAAAGGAAAGGAAGGCAGGTTGGTTATACAGATATGAAACAGATTACAGGCACTTTATTCATTAACATTTGTAATGTGTTAAAAACCCATTTTGTTTGTTGAGATGTTCTGAGATCACCTAAACCCTTTGATGTACAGTATAGAAATTCAGCAATCTCTTGCTCACTAGTGCTGTTAAAGTCTTGTTTTTCCAAAATGGTCATTCTGAGATCTTCAATAGACTGTCCTGGCAGATTAAAATGCTCTGATATTACTTTGTTTTGAGTCCTGATGTCAAATTTGTATCCTTAATTTTTTTCTGAAAAGTTTGGCTTGTTTGTCCTACATAGAATCCAGAGGGGCATTACTGGCAGATGAAGGCATGTATCACATTAGAGGAACAGCATGTGGAGGTGCCTCTAATCTTGTATGTTTACTTGATGCTGAGGTTGACATAGATATGGAGGCAACGTAGACTTCTTGGTTTGTCACAGGGTCTAGTTTCCACATTAGCATCATTGCCTGGTTGTTTCTTGTTGCTTGTGAGAATCTGCTTCTGGTTAGGTGACTGTCTGTATGTAGGTATGGTCCAGCCACCCAGTGCCTGAGAAAGTGCAATTTAGTTTCATTGTGCAGTAAGGGTTGTAGCTTATTAATAATGTGTTTGAGTGGTTTGAGCTGTACGCTTTAGGGAACAACCAGTGGTGTTCTGTCATTCTGTTTCTGTGCTCTGTCTTTTAATCTGCCCTCCCTGGGAATTGATCTGTTTCTATTGACTTATCTATTGATCTTGTTGGATAGGTAGTTCAGTCTCCTGAATGCCTGGTTTAATTCCACCCGTTGAGCCTCTCCGTCAGGAGGGCAGAACAAATGCAGTTGAGGCTTAGAACCTGGCAATCGATGATAGATTTGGTGGTTTGCTCTGGGTAGAAGCTGGAAGGGTAATAGAGAGCTACAATTGCTGTATTATGTGAACATAACTGGGGGTGCGTAGGTGTCTTTTGCTTTTGAAATAAAATGCCCCATGTGTATTTGTAACAGCAAAAGGTTCTATTCCTACAGTTAACAGTATTTCTTGGAAGGGTCAAGTGGTCACGTAGTGTTACATGGTCACATACTCATTCCAAGTAGTTTTAGAGGAAAAGAAGGCTCTCTATGAGTATCAAGCCTTAACACATGCTGTTTTTTGAAAGAAACAGATCCCCCAGCCAGTCATGCATTTTATAAGGGTTGCACAACTTCTGCCCTTAGCCTGTGAATTTTTAAATGAATTTTAAAGAACTTTGCTTCTTCACAGGAAGCAAAGAGTATCTTGAAAATACAGTGCAGGATTCAGCCCAGCACTAAAACTAAAGAGAAATAAAAGTTGTAGTGGTCCAGACAGCAGTGCAGGCATTGGTCATTGTGCAGTTTTAAAGCTGAATTCTTCCTCTCTTTTTGCAGGATTTGTTGCCTTTTCACTCCTGCCCCAGCTTGCTCAAAAAGTGAAGCTTTTTCTGTGTTTTACTCCCGCTTACACATTGATGGGTATTAGAGGGCTTCCCAGAGTACTGGGGAAAGTTCCCAATGGACTCAGAAAAGTGAGTATATCTCATGTTTTTATTAGTGTATTAAACTCATTTTTTCATACAGAAGTTTAGAAACAGCCAGCCCTCTTTTGCTCAGTTTTTGGGGAAAAAATGTGAGGATGCTTTGTGCATTCAGTGAAATTTATTTATCAGTAATTTTAGCTTAGCCTTTTTTTTTTTTTAATAGAAAAACTGATTAATTTTAACTAATTTTTAAATTACCTATAAAGGGTCTCTTACCACCCAAGTATTACTAAAGGGGTTAAATGTGTTAGACTCTTGTTTGGGCTGATACAGCCTGGATACTTTAGAACAGTGTTTCTCAACCTTGGCAACTTTAAGGTGTGTGGGCTTCAACTTGTCTGGGCAATTCTGAAACAAAATCCAGATGGGCCAAGTAGGGTAAAATCGATGTGTGTCATCCACTCTTTCCCATTAGCATATTCCACAGGCCCATCCTACCTCAGTCTTCTTCATGCCTTCCCTTTCTGCTGCTGCTACTGCCCCCATGCTAATATCCCAATGCATCATATCCCACTAGCCTATCTACCACCACCCAATATTCCCAGCACACCGCCCTCCCTAGCCGCCATTGCTGACAATGTCCTAACATGACATATCCCACTGGTTTGTCTGCCACCTGGTTTTCTTAGCACCTCCCTTCCTTGTCCTCAGCCACTAACAGTATTCCAGTGAGGCAAATCCCATGAGCTTATCTGCCCCCAGCTTTCCAGCTTTCCTTCCTTGCCTCTCCTCTGCTGCTGATCTCCTTTTCCTCACTACCTCTATCCAGAACATGGCAGCCCCATTTTGACTCCAAACCAACTACTCTATGCATGGAATGTTTTGTATCTGGAAAGTTCTGCACATCACTAGTCCCTTTCTTTAATATACCCATTTAACTCTATATTTGTTAAATAGGAACCATATTATACATTTCTGGAAAATGTGGATTTTTGTAGATATATACTCCTGTAAATGCTGAGGTTATGATCCAGTACAGTACAGTACAGTACAGAGCACCCTAGAGGAAGTGGATTATCTGGGACCCTTTCAGTCAGGGTTCAGGGCTGGATATGGGTTGGAGGTGGCACGGATAACCTTTGTTGGGATCTGGATCTAGGAAGTATGTCCATTCTGATCCTTTTAGATCTCTCAATACCATCAACTGTGGTATCCTTCTGGACCACCTGAGGGGGTTGGTGACTGAAGACACTTTTAGACTTAACGTTTGTGTTAAATGTATACATGTGAATGTGCATGGATTTATAAACCATGAAGGAACTTGGACTCAGCAAATGCACCATGTGCAATGGGGCAGACATATATTGACAAAGGAGGAAAACTTAATATTTGTGTATGTTTATTTTACAGCTCTTATGGGGTAAGAAGGAATATTGTCTTTTAGGTAACAAATTAAAAGCCTTCATGGCCTATGCCTGCAGCCATGCCATCTTTGATAAGCTTTGCCTTCAAAGTATTTTCTTTATGGGAGGACATAATAAAAAAAACCTAAATGTAGTAAGTAAGCTGTATTTTTATTTATACTTTTTATAGACGAGGTGGGAGAGGAAGAGGGAGAAAAAAAAACAGATTAAGCCATCCAAACAACAATATATATCTCACATCTGTTTTTGTTGTTGTTGTTGTTGTTGTTGCTATAGGACACATTTTTCCCTATATGTGTATAATACATTTTGAACAGCCTCCTTCTTTTAAAGACTAATTAATTAATTAATTAATCAATCCTGAAATAGTTGTTTTCTCAGAATGTTAACTGAACAAACATTGAGTGAAAACTGACTCTTAGAAACCTGTTCTGAATTTGTGTCCATAGCACCAAAACTGTATAAATAGAGTGTTTATATCAACAACTCAATATGAAATGATATTGTTGATTCATATTTGGGGATGAAAAAGTCAAGAGGATTCTGATAGGACAGGAAGGTCTGCTCCAACAATAACAGTAAATACTGCTTTAGATTCAGTGTTTGAAATTCCCACTTTCTTTACCAAGAGTTTTCACTGAATATTGTCTAGAGAAAAAATAAATTAAGAATAGGTACAGAAAAATTAACTGTAGTAATAGGCTGGCCAAATCTGGGCAGGTTGAATCTAGTATCTGGAAAGTTGTGTTGCTGTTGTTGTGTCACTGTGGTTATTTAGATTTACTTCTTGTCTTTTCTCCAGGACTTTAAAGTAGGCGTATAGCACTACTTCCTCCAGTTTTCCCACAAAAATAATCCCTGTGTAATAGCCTGGGTAAACTAAACCATGAGCTACCATGGCTGCAGGTGAACTTGATCTGGAGTTCACTCAGACCCAGGATAGCATCCAGCCACACTGGCTTTTCTTCTGTGTAAATGCTTCCATTATATCATGAGCAACAGCATCTCTGGGGAGGCTGGGGAGGGGGTTGTATAAAAAAAGTCAGGTGATCAACTCTATATCACATGCAAGGCACATAAACAAGGAGCAGAGCTTTCATTGCACACTGGGAGCCACCATCTTGACTTTTTAGACCTCCCACCCCCTGTGGATGTCCCTGGTTGTAAGGCTTATAATCCCCCCCCCCTTTTTTTTTTGGCATCACCTAAATCTTGCAGGAATGTGCTACCAAAATTCTGTCACAAATCACTTGGGTGGTTCATTTTTTCACTTTTCTCTGTGCCTAAGTGCCTAAAATAACCCTTCCATAAACCCTGCATGTATTCATCAGCTCTACTGTAGAAGTTCAGACCACCTTCATTCAAATATATTACATACAAACCACCTCTTCTTCCTAGTTTTGCAAACCTACATATCTATTTTTCTTTCATTTGTTATTTCATCACATACTCCTCTTACATTGCAAGTCTTAATCTTTTACCTGTGATGGTTGTCACCAGATGAGCCAATACTGACCTCTTTTGCCTATCATGGCATTGATCAATTGAGCTTTCCAATAAAGCTTTTTAATAAGACAAAGAGAAGGCTAAGCATCTGAACTCCTTAGTAGAAGAGCTGTAAAGGAACAATGATTTCTGAGCTTAGATTAATAGGATGATTAGGGAAAAGGTTGAAGTGAGAATACAAAAATTGCAGCAAGTAACTCTGCTTTCACATGTGGGAATTATTTATAGACAATTCAAAACTCTTAGATTCTGGCTTCCCTCCACTTGTAGTTTCAGTAACAGGGAGGGCACCAGTCTCTCTCTCTCTCTCTCTCTCTCTTTCAATAATTTTATTAAGATTTTATGAAGAACAATAGAAGATAATACAAAGTAAAAGAAATAAGAAAAAAATTATACCATTTCAAAGATAACCACCCCAAGTAACAACCTATCCCATTCAAATAAACATTTCCATATCTCAATTCTAAACTATTCACAAATATAAAGTAACCCCAGCATTCTAATACAAAAAAGACTAAGATTTAACCTAACAAAAAGAGCTAATTTCTACCTTTAAAAAATTCACACAATTAGATACGAATTATCTAGATGCTAAACAATTAGGTTACAGAAAATAGCTATAAAGTAAAAAATTTAAACACCAAATAAGCAAATCCAGTATGCCACATCTTTCCAGTCAAAATATCAGTAAATCTAAAATGAATCACTCAGAGTAACAACATATCCCATTTTAAGCCATTTATTTATTTATTTATTTATATTCCTTTTTTTATGCAGAACAATCTTTTTCTGTGATCCTTATTATGAATTTCTTCCATTCTTTAAGCAGTCTCTTGTAAATCCAATGAAAAAGAATTATTCCCATTACTCTCTGGGATTGTCTTTTTTATTTTCTTCTTAATTTTTAAAACCTCATACAATTTTCTCTTCACATCTGGTGGCAGGTTCTTATCCAAGATTTCATTCATGCTATTCTCAAATGGAATTTGTTGTATATATATGTATTTGTGTTCCCCAAAAAACACAACGTAGCTGCCATAATTGATTCAAGTCTCAACGCAGTCCTCGGTGGAGTTCCTCGAAAATGTCTCTAAACACCATGATAATTTATTTCCACAAACATGCATTTGTTCTTTAAAAATAATTTCAAAGTCTTAATATTCAAAGTTCAACCAATGTTTTCTCAGCCCTTAATCTTTTTAAAACTTTCTGTAGCCAAAACCTTGTCTTGCTTTTTGCTGTTTATTTTAAACTCTTAAAAATTATAAGAAATAAATCTTCATTTTCTTGTATTAAGGTTTGAAGGTACTCACTCATCAGGTGTTTTCAGCCTTTTCCCTTTGAACAAGGGGCGTTTAACTTCATTAAAGCTGTTAGTAAGCAATTTCCGAAGGAAGTTAGCAAGGGAAGTGCATAAACTTAGTGTCCTTTGAAAGGCTCTGTTTGTGGCTACAGCAAATATGGCAAATTCCCCCATCCCCAGGTTCCTCTCCCCCCCCCCCCCCCCCGAGATCACTGTCTTGTGGTCTTTTTGTGAGGAAAAGGAACAACCATAAGAAGAAACAGCTTGGGCAATCTTGTGTCTCTCTCTTTTATCTAGAGCGGATCAAAGAAACCAATTGGCTAAGCGGCTCCTTAAAAAAGCTTTTTTCACAGAGCTGTCTTCATTTGTCCAACTTCCTTTGAAGTCTGGCACCAGTCTCTTTGTGAAGGTGGACTAATATGTCCTTGGGTTGTGCTTATATAATAGTACCTGCATTATTAGTGTGAGAATCCTCTCTTACAGCTTTATTCATACCCACGTCACATACCTTCCTAAATGTAATAATAAGATGACAGTCAGTTTGGGCACATTTTGGCCAGTATGTCATTAGGGCAACTGAAGCCTAGTTTTACTCTAAGCGTATTTACGCTAAGATTACTAGATGCTACTGTTGCTCACTAGACACTACTGTTGCCGAACAAGGAGGTATGTACAATGTACTGATAGATATTAAAATGTAAATTCCTCTTGTTTTCCAGAGTCGAGCAGATGTTTATGTTGGAATTTTTCCAGATTTTACCTCTGTTAAAACATTATCTCACTGGGGACAGGTAGAGTGTAATTTATGTTTTCATTGCAAGACAGAATCAATATTTTATTTGGCTAAATGCTTTGTTCAGTACACAAGACAGTATTTTTCTATCTGCTTTTAAAAATATTTTCCCTTCCTCCTGAATTTTTAAGAACTAATCACTGGGTTCCAATTCTTTATTCATTTACATATGAGTGGGCTCCATTAAATGAACGAGTACTTACCACTCACATAGAATATACAGGACGATTCTGTATAGAAATTTCTGTTCAGAAATTTTAAATGAGTAGATTCTGATTCCTGACTTAACCCATATTCAGGAATTTGCATAAGTGAGGTGGTACTGAGTATATCAACCCTTTCTTATCTCTTCTAATTGAATGAGTATATATGCTAATCTAACGCTTTGCACAGTCAAGAATCCTGATCAGGCACAAGATCATAGCCAAATATCTATGGCTTTTGAACAAGTGGAAGAAACAAGTTATTAGAAGTCAATGATGTTCCAGTACATCGAGATCTTCAGCTGGGTGTAATTGACTTCATTCATTCCCTTGATATTTTCCTGCAAGGAAATTGATCCTGAGCTTAGAAAGAGAAAGGGCAGAGACAACTAATATATATATAAACAGAAATAAAATTCACATGCAATACCAAGTTTCCCTGATTCCCATCAGTCAATAGATCAGAGGGAAAAATGATGCATACATACCTATTCGTATGATGATGCAGGCATACATAAATAAGTCATAGATCTCGAGTTTCTTCCTGCCCCTCTGCTATCTACTATCTACAAAGAAAACAATAGTCTTACTGAGAAGAAGAAACAAATCAAAGGGAAGGGACAATTCAGGGTGCCAAATGCCAAGAAGAACACATCATCCTTCAAGACAGATAGTTTGCTATGGGAATATTCTGATAAGGTTTTTACAACCAGACTAGTTCACATCAGCTCCAAGGCTGCTGCACATTCCTTTATGTACCAATTTTATTTAGGTGCTCCCATTCATCTGAAGACTCTGAAAACTTATTTTCCTCACCTAAAAACACATTGTCCTCACAATATCATATTACTTCTACTGCTTGTGTATATATATATATATATATATATTTTACAATTGGTGTCTTGACTATTCTGGTCTAAGTCCAAAACAAAGTTGGGTTTGATACATATATAATAGAAATGAACTGTTAATTAAAAAAAAAACAAAAAACCTAAACCAGCTTTCAAACTGGGTAATTATTTCATTTCTTTTAGATTATTTATTCCAAGGAATTTAAATATTTTGATCATGGGAATAAGAACAAAGACATATATAACAGGGTAAGAATATGCAGTAGACATAGAGGTTTGTTCTGAATGCTGTAGATAATCCCAAAAGAAAAATACAGAAATTATTGAAATTAGGATATTTTAAATATGTCCTGAATCTTTTTTCCTGGATTTTGCCTGTCTTTCTGAAAATAAACATAATCTCTACTTAATATTGCTTCCCCCCCCCCACTTTATCTCATATACACCAGTCATACATATAATTTCTGTGATTATCAGTATTAATGATAGAGTCTTGATTGCATGTTGCTTGTTTTCCAAAAGAGAATTACCCAGATTGATAATACTTTTGCTTCGGGCCAGAAATCTCTTATATAATGAGGAGGAAAAGCCCACCTCTCTAACTTAAGCCGGCTCTTGCTTTGCTTGTATATGCACTGCTTTCTCTATCTCCACCCATAGCTGAAGTCCTTCAGAAGAAATGCAGAAAGGACAGCCAGCCTGGAGCTTTCACCCTCCCTTGCCAGCTCTTTTGATTATCCCAGAGAGAAACTTGCCTCCCAGCCTAGACATAAACCCAGCATAGCTTCAAGGAAGTTGCTGGGCCTTACTGAAATTGGGCCAACTGGCCCCAGCATATTGCCTTCTTAGACTCTAGAAGGACAGCCTTCCTGGAATCCTGAATCAGCTCTGCTGAGTTGCATTTCATAACTTTGAAAAGGAAGCTAGTTTCATCTGATCAGCTGGATTCAGAATGAGATAAAGGAGAAGTATGCCAACATCCACCCTTTGACCTGATCTGAGTCCCCAGCTCCAGGAGAACAATGGTTTCAGGAAGCCAAGAACCACACTAAACAAACTCAGCCCAAGAGCACTGGCAAAGCCCTTGTTGACAGGAACCCCCTACCTTCCTTCCCTTCCAACTGCTAGAAACATTGTCTTTATTTCTTGATTATCAAGTAAAGTGGTAGCTCTCCAAAAGGTGGTACCCCTTTGTGTGGTGTGAGTAGGTGGTATAAATCCCTCTCTTTGCTATGACAGAAAACCACTTCCCCATTTTCCCTGCTTCTCCCTGAACCCCAAGCCACAAACTTTCTTTGAATTCTGTGTATTACAGAATTCTCAATTAGTGCAGTTAATGAATCCCACAAAATGGTCGCATTATTTGAATTTGCACTATTCAAAGTGATATTTCTATGGAAAATGGGGTATTTGGTTCCAGCTCGATGGAAATAGGAAATTAACATTTTTAAGCATAGTTCTTATATATTTATTAATGAAATACTGTATAACAGTAAAAGAGAATAAACCCATATCCAAAGAGTATCTGTTATCTCCTGTATTCTGCTGTAGTTCTTCAAAATGAGCCTCTTCTTTTTTTGAGCTTTCCTCAAACAGCACCTTCCTTTTCTCTATTTTGCACACACGGCAATTAGTGTCTAAAACCACAACAGCAAGTGTGCATGCACTAGCCTCAACGATGTGCATGCTAGCCTCGCACTAACTGAATTTTGGCTCGCATTAAACATGACCTGGTATCAATTTATAAATCGCACCAAATAGAATATCACACTATTTGAACTCGCACTAATTGCGACCCACCTGTGCATTTTGGACTCTGGCCCTTTTAACCTCCCATCGAACTGAACATGCTACTTTTAAAATCTCCTGCTTTTCTTGCCCTGAAACAGCTTTGCTGTTTTCTGAACTCCTTGCCTTTCTCTCACTGAATTGGACGCTACTAAATTCTCAGGTTGCTACAACTTCCAATCGGATTGCTTTGCACATTACCTTTAAATATTCTTGGTGCTATATTTTCCATAAATTATCAACTGCTTATTATTTGATTGCCCTTTAGACCATTAGTCTCAAATATTAGTTAAATAGTTTGACTGGATAGTTTTCAAAAAATTAAATGTTACTATTTATTTATCCATTTGTTATTGATATTTCTGTGCCACTCAAATAGCTCTGAGCAGGATACAACAGAAATAAAAGTTAAAAACATCAGAACAGTGACAGTTAACATACAGGGTGTACCAATCACAATATGTTTTATTATTATTTTTGTCAGAGAAAATGTTACTGTACTTAGGAATGTTCAAAGGTCATGCATCAAACGAGTAAGGAAAAGTTTTGAAGAAAATGTTAATTCAAACATTTAATGTAATTTATATAATGAATTGTGTATGAGGCCTTATTTTGGGAATGAGGCCTGACTTTTGGTACACCCTGTATATTACAGTACAGTAGCACTAACCAGCAGAGGGAGATCATTAAAAAAAACAAACCCCAAAACCTTAACCACCACCAAATGCTACCTCCCAGAGACATGTTTTCATCTGCTTTTGGAAACACAGTAGGGAGGTGGTGATTCTTATATGTGAAGGCAAGAAGAGGCACCGTCACTGAGGTGGCCCTGCTCTGGAGGCCCATAGATGAAATTCCTTGGAAATGGGGCCCTCAAGAAGACCTCTTTTGCAGATTTTACAAGACCAGCAGTTTCACTTCAAAGCAGGCAACATTGGAGATAGCCAGGCCCTGGGACTTTAAAGGTGATGACCAGTACCTTGAATTGCACCCAGAAGCTGACTGGCAGTCAGTGCAGCTCCTAGAGTTGAGATGTAACATGGGCAGATCTCAAGATGCCCAACTTTACTTGGGCTGCTGCATGATGAAGTTTCCTGATAGTTTACAAGGGCAGCTCCACATAGAGCAGGTTGCAATAGTCGAACTGTGAGGTGGGAAGGGCATGAGTGATAGCATGTAATGCCTCCTGGTCCAGAAAAGGTTGCAAATGACACACAAGATGTAATTGTGCAAAGATCTCCTGATCCTGGCAGGAGCTGCAAGTCTGGGAGCCTCCAAATTGTGAGCCAGTTCTCTGAGGGAGTGTACCCTGTTCAGAGTGAAAGGTGGCACATCTCTGGAGTCATTATCCAAATCCAATAATAATATTAATTATAGTTTTATTGTTTTTGGAATTCTGGAACACATAAGCATGTTTAATAGTCTACTGTATAGTGTAAAGTCCCCACAGAACTGGCACTGCAGCAGGCTGGCTTTCGTAATACAGGGTTCTTGCTTAGAAGGCAGTTTTGCCTACCGTCTTTTGGTGCTGCAGATAGGGTGAAACTATTTGTTCCTAGGGCCTGGTATTTCTGAAGCAGGGAATACCTGAAAATGCAATTGATCCATGAAACCCATTGCTCTTTTTTGTCCTCTTTTCATCAACAGACAACACCCCCGTTTTATAAAATTGAAGACGTTACAATACCAGTAGCTGTGTGGAGTGGAGGAATGGACATTGTTGCAACCAAAAAAGATGTTGAATTACTGATTTCTCAAATAACTCATTTGGTTTTCTATAAGAATATTCCTGAATGGCAACATATGGATCCTATCTTGGGCCTAGATATTCCACAACAGCTATATAATGATATATTTAAGCTAATGCAGAAGTACAAGGTTTAATTTTAGAGCTAGAACCTATGGAAGAAGCAAGATCTTAAAGTGTTCATTTGCTTTTACCATGAACTCTTCAAATCTAACATTTTAATTGTATTGGAAAATAAATATGTTAGAAATTAACTTTTTAAAGCAAGGTATGTTAGACATGTACGCAAAGATGCATGCATTCAAACATGCACACTCCCTTGTGTAAATAACATGAAGCTCCAGAACACCTTAGATTGGCCACAGAGGTTAATTTGGAAAAAGTATCTTAAACTATATGAAAACAGAAGTTTCTGTTGAGCAATTAGCTGGTATTTATTAACATTCTATGAGAATGTATTTTATCTGTATTTGTGATTTTAGGTCCTTGTTCCAGTTATATCTTGTGAGAACCTTGTATTTATTCATTTTCAAATTTTGATTGTTCAGAGTTAATTCCAGTTTTTAAACATGTATTTATCTTTTAGTTTTCCGTTCTTGCAAAGGTTTTAAAGAACAATAATCTTCCATAAATATTGTTAGTTCATCCCAGGCTACTTTGTTACTTGTAACCAAAATTTGTATTATTGTTCATGCTATTTTTGCTATTAAACTAAAATTCTTCCATTGATTGATGATGAGATCAGTCCAATGATCCCTGGAAAGCTCTTAGAAACCAAAAGACATTTCCTGTCTCCCCATCAGCTCCTAAGGCCATCTGTTCCCAATATTGGGCAATCCTGATTATGAACGTTCTTCAAAGTAAGTGTCTCCTTGTCCTCATTTTTGTTCTGTGGACAGATCAGTGAGCAGCTTGAAGCTTTATGTGTTTTGATCAGATGCTATTATTATATGAAGTTGACATCTTTGTTGAACTAACTCATGAATGTATGTCCCTTTTTCTGATTGATTTGTTTGGGAAGCCAATTTTATGGTGTACATCTACTATAAAGGTAACATTTCTCCACTTAACTATCTCTTTTATCTCAATCTTTCTAGTGTTAACGTGTTTTGCTTTTTTTCCTCTTTATGCTGGTTATGCTAGGGTGAGTTAAAATCTAAGATGGTTTAGGATGCTTTAACTATATGAACTAAAAGAAATCTTATTAAAGAAAAAACAAAATAGAGCATGAGAAAAAAGCATGTTTTTAATTTTTTTTATTCAAATAGCCTTCATTAATTCTTTTTTAAACACCCTTCTTATGGCTTATGCATCACCATGACTATATTCTGCCCCTTATGTTATATTGTATGGGATGAAGTTTTACTGTTTTCAGGAGTATTGTTTCTGGATTGAGCTTTGTTCATTATGAAATGCTTGATAAGTTTTCAAGTTCTGTCTTGAGTCTTCTGGTCCTTGTCATTGAATAGATTTTACTCACTGGATGCAAATTCAGCCCAGATGTACCCACTTGACTGCTAGAGTTATACAGACCATCAACACCTTTCTGTCACAAAACTGGAACTTTTACTAATATGTAATATCGCTATCATCCCCAACTTCCAAATTAATGAGTTTTACTGGAGTAACACTATCACTGCTACCATCTAGCCCTATGCATCACTACTCAGAAGCAAATCAGTGCATCAAGACGGCTTGATAAGGAACATTTTTCTTTCCTTTAGTTGAGAGCATTGAGGATGGATAGTGTCTTTGTAGTACCTTTTTACTCTTTTAGTTTTGATAATGGGGAGCCTTTATATATAATGAAGAATCTCCACAATATATAGTTATCTTCTGCCCTGAAGAGTAGAGTGACACTAATGAGGATAGAACTGTATAGACCTGGAATTCTCATGTGTTCTCCCCACTTTTCATGTAGAGAGTTCATTCCTAGAAAGGCTCAGAGAAAGCAGGAGAGGACCTGTGTTGTTGTTTGTGAATACAGCCTTCTGAATAGATGGGATAAGAAAGATAAATGACCAGCCTTTCTGACTTTTGGCACAGATGACCAATAAGTATTCATTTATAACAGAAAATATCTTTTGCTTTGAGCTTGCGACAAAAGAGCTCCACTCAGACCATATCACTGGAACTTTCCAAACAAACAGTGTTCTGGATGCATTGTTTCAAGAGTTCCTATCATTACTATCCTGCAGAATTGGATAGTATTTTAGAATACTATTTAGAACAAGATAGGAATTTAGGAACAAGAGTTTCATTTCCTTGTTTTCACCCCAAGACCATAAAAGGAGATAAGGTGATAGTCCACGCTGATAGCTAGCTGCCATACAACCTAAGGAAACATTGTCCAAAGGAATAAAATGACATTTAAAAAATATTCATGGCAAACAATGGAAGGTAGCAACAGTTTTAGCATGTTGCTTTCCCTTTTCCTTTTTTTTCTTCATAATTGGTTTGCATAACAATTTGTTGCTGAACTTTTGTGCCTGTTTGATTTGGGGATGGCTACTAAAAAAAGTGTTGCTTAATATTTGCATGAAAATAATTTTAATATTAAAACAAGAACCACTACAATGCCCATGGAAACATTACAGAGCTCAAACTACCAATGAAGTTTGTATTAAATGCACACTAAAAGCTCAGCATCAACAAGATACAATCGAATGCATGAAGTGATTGCGCACATATACCAAAGCTCAACAAACCACCAGACCCAATAGTAATATTTGCATTTCTATATGCACCCTAAACTCAACATCAACAGGAGACATTAGCATGTTGTACTGATCCTTGAATATATATTCCAAAGCTGAACAAGCCAACAAAATGAATATACTAGTATTTACATTTACAGTTTATATCCTGAAACCAGAACAGCTTTAGAAAACATAGGTGTGCTCAAACACACTCCAGTCACTCTGATATCAATAACTGGGAAAATTCTAGAGCAGATCATATCAGTCTGACATTAGTACCTGGGAGTATGGATCATAAAGATATAATGTAAAAACTATGTGGTAACTACAGGATGCTTCCATAACAAAGCTTATCAGACTAATGTTAAATTTCAACAAATCATGTGGGAAAACACACCATGATGCTTTGATTAGCAAACTAGTAAAGAATGGGCTGGATTGCATAATAATGGTAGCACATAGCTGGCTTGAAAATCATACTCAGAGGTGGTCACCAGTGGCTCCTCAGGAACTGAAGCATTGGATGGTGCTAATTCTAACCCTAACCCTAACTCTTGAATATGTTTGTTAATAACATAAATGAAGAGACAGAAGGAATGTTTATCACATTTGTAGATCATAGAGCACTGACTGAGATTGCTAACATTATAGAAGGCAAATAAAATTCAAAATATTGTTAGCTTAGAGAAATTGTTACGGTCTCCTCTGATTCCTCTGAATCAGAGGCTGAAGGGCCTGAGCCAGTGAGTTGTCAGGTCAGGAAGACCAAGCAGATTCAGATGATGAGAGGCAGATCTTGGCAGGATGCCTAGTCTCAATTGCTATGTCAGCAATTTTGGAGAACAAAGCAAACACCTGCTTGGATATTTAGGAGAGAAGGATTAGAACACCCCTAATTAAGCCAAACCTTGGTTGTTGGAGCTACTTAGGAGCAGCCAGCAGGACCTTGCTCTCTATTGACAACAGAATAATAAAATCAAGTTACAGGAAGTCAGTTCAGAAATCTTGAAGGAGCAGGCTCTCCCTCTCCATCTTCATTCCATAACTGCAATTGGACCATGGAACCATTCAAATGTCTGCCACCTGTTTGGGATGCTTTCATTTGGAATCTACAGCTGAGCAGGGAGGTTGGGCTTGGTGTCCTAAATGACCTCTTCAAAATCTGATTCTATAGCACTCCCTTCAAATTTCCCCCATAACAACATCCCTGTGAAGAAGATGGGTCTGATACATAGCGGCTGGCCCAAAACCACCCAGTAAGTTTCCATGTTTAAGGGTGGATTTAATTCTCAAATTCCCCAATCTTAGTCCCACATTTTAACTGGTCACACAATGACCAGTGTGGCTTTAGAATGGCATGTGGAAAACTGCCTATGACAAAGCAGTCATTGGCACCATAGGCTTATAATTGTCCTCAGTGTGAAGTGTTATTGAAATGCAGCATAAGAAGAAAAGTGGAAAGATGCATAAGAATGGCATCACTTTATACTTGATTACAGCTTATACTAAAAGTTGCTTTTTGTACTTCTGCTCCATATCTCCCAAAGGCCAACTCCTCAAAAAACTAGTTTGTATTCCTTACTTGAAAAAGAATGGTGAACTTTTAATTCTAAATAATATTTAAAACTGAAAACACCTAAAAGCCCACAGTGCCACATGACCCTGGCATATGACTCAAAAATCACACAGAGCTAGTGTGGTTCTCAAGGTGTTCAAGGCTGCCCTTAGCTAATGGAAGTTCATTGGACATATATCTCTCAGCCTTCAACCTCATGGGGAAAATGTGGAGGAAAAGTATCACAGTGTCATAGATGTGGAAAGGGTTATTTAGGCCACTGAGTTCAACCCCCTGCTTACTACCAAAATGTTCTAGTTTTCTAAAAACCCTGCTTATAATATGGTCCCCAAACTGGACACATTACCACCAATACAAATACAAAAATACAAAATACTTTAATGACCAAGTATAAAATATATACAAGGAATTTGTCTTCGGTGATGTACAGCAAGATCAACAGTGCGTTTGGATAGCAACAGAAAAATAATAAACAATAACACTACACAGTAAAATAAGTTTTTCAAGGGAAGAAGCCACTGTCCAGCACATATCAAGTCATGTAGTGTTTAACAGAGCAATGGCACAAGGGAAAAAACTATTCTGATATCTAGATGTTTTAACATATGGTGCTCTGTAGCGCTGTCCTGAAGGAAGAAGTTGGAACAGTTTATATCCAGGATGGGAAGAGTCTGCAGATATCCTCTCTGCCCTCCTTTTGACCCTCACAGTATACAGTTCTTCTACAGAAGGCAGGCAGGTTGCAATTATCCTTTCTGCAGACTTAACTATCCGTTGGAGTCTGAGTCTGTCCTGTTTGGTTGCAGAATCAAACCAGTTATAGAGGAACAGATAACAGACTCAATGATTCCCTTGTAAAACTTTATCAAGAGCTCCTGGGATAATTTAAACTTCCTAAGTTGCTGCAGGAAGAACATCCTTTGCTGTGCCTTTTTAATGATGGCTGTAATGTTAAGCGTCCATTTCAGGTCTTGGGAAAGTATAGAACCCAGGAACTTGAAGGACTCTACCACTGATACTGGGATGTCGAGTATGATAAGGGGAGGAGTATTAGAAGGATTCTTCCTAAAGTCCACAATCATCTCCACAGTTTTAAGTGTATTCAATTCCAAGTTGTTATAACCACACCACAAGACCAGTTGTGGTGTTGTGGAATAAAGTGGAACAATTAGCCTGTGTCATTTGGAACCTATTCGTACGTTAATACAGCCTAAAAAATATTTTGACTTTTAAAAGCTACACCATACTGCTACTTATATCCCACTTGCAATCAATTACTATTCTAAGATCTTTTTGACCCGTACCATTACCAATATCAATACCAATATTAATAATGTACCATTACTGGTATCTATAACTGTAGCTTTGATAGCTGCCACATTATTGGTGATTTCAGAATATCTTCCTGAGCTATTTTCTTAGCTGTTAGTGTCAGAGTGACTCATCTGTATTTCTCCAATTCCTTCTTTTTGAAGACAGAGACCATATATGCTTTGCTTCTGTTACCTGGCACTTTACCCATTCTCTAGGATTTTTTAAATTGATCAATTGATTGACTGATTGATTATGTGCCATCAAGTCAGTGTGGACTCTCAGTGACCATGCAAATAGATTTTCTCCATGAAAATCTGTCCTTCAAGTCTTCCAATGGTGCATTTATCACACTGTAACTGAGTCCGTCCACCTTGCTGTTGATTGTTCTCTTCTTCTCTTTACTTCCAATTTTTAAAATATATTACATAAATACATAAAGGTTTGGTCAGTCCATCAGTACACCAAGATGTAATTTATCTGACCTAGAGATTCAAACTCATTCCAAAGTAGTTCCTGACCATGTTTCCTTCCATCAGTCCTACATTTCAGTTCTGCTTCTTGATCCTGCTGTACACCTTTGTTGACAAAGACCAAAGTGAAACAGCAGGCAAGAAATCAGTGCTGATAAACATTAATGTGTGAATTAATTAAGTTATGATACAGATGATCAAGTGATAAACAGTAACATGGATGGGTGTGTAAGGAACTTTTGTTTCATATACCTTGTGATTATGATCTATATATTTCTTACATATATATTCGAATTATATTCTATTGCAAACTTTGCGGAGTATCCATTCAGTATCCACGTTCTGCTAGACAACACAACTAGGTAAGTTAAAGAATACTCTTTGATTTTTCTCCTTCCTTTGTATGGAAAATATTTTTATCTTGCAATACCATCTTAGAAGTTTGTTAGTTTTTTAAAAAAAGAATTAATCCTACCATTCATTTCCTGAAGTATAATCCTTTAGGAAGAAGGCATGTTTAATCACATTACACAAATAATGCCACAAGTATTTAAATCCTATTGAAACTGGTACAATTAGCTATGAAAAATGAAAAGTATGATCCAATACTTGGGAAAAAGTGATGGGTACAAATATCCACCCACCTGAAAAGCCCATCTGTGTCTTCCCATGTCTTCTTACAAATGTTGCAAATACCATTAAATGTTTACAACGTCCCTAGCTGTAACAGCTTCCACAGCTTGGTTGCTGTTATCTGAACATTTTCTAACTCATGTTTAAAATTCTTTAACACATTATCTAAATATAGACAAAGAGACATAGGGTCCATTTGGAGTGACTATCCCATAACCTTTTAATTATGTTAACAACAATTTTCTAAGCGCTCCAGGCAGGTTTCAAAATTAAGATATGGCTGGTTAAATTGTCATCAGTTAATGTTGTTTGTTTGTTTGTTTGTTTTTAATATACTCAACATATGGTGCTAAGGCTTTAATATCACTTACATATGTCATGGAAATTCACTGTAGTAAGGAGCACAACACCAAGGAGAAATTGCCAGATCATTGGGTGCCTGCTTTACGAGGAAAGGGACCCTGAACCATAGAAAGGCAGAGATTCATATAAACTTCGGCATTGAGAGGTGGGAAATCTGAGGGATCTGATTTGTTAACAAAATTTGGGGAAGTGGAATGTGTTTCAGACAATGGAAAAAGTATTTTTCTATAGTAAAACAAAAGCCATACAGAGGATTCCATTATTGAGTATGGAATGTTTTGATAACTAGGTGCGAGTGTGCTTGTCCACAGTTTCTCTCTTTGTTAACAAAGCTTCCTCATTAAGGCTGCCCCTTAGATGAAATTTAATGAATGAATATTTTTACTATGCTCACTGACCAGAATTGCAAACAAAAACGCATTAAAAATAAAAATAAAGTAAAAACAAAACAAGATAAAATATTACAATTGGTAGTGGGTTCATCAGTGGATAATCAAAGTCTGCCTAATTTTACAGGCAGTATAACAAATTTACCTACCTTCAAGGAGACTGAACTTTAGATTGGCAGGTGAGGGCTTTCCTATTGTTTTAGGATGAAAGGCTGACAGCAGAAAATTATTGTTCTTGGGTTGGTGAGTGATTATGCAGCAGCTTGAGGCTGGTCCTCTCTCTTCCTTTTTTTACTTACAAATGTGAGTGAGGAAGCAGAAGCAGCAAAGGGGAGGGAAAAAGAGTTTGCAACTTTATTATTTCATTAAAGTTCCATCACACATGCTACCGTATTTTTCCGTCTATAAGACGATACTTTTTTCTAAAATCGTTACACTAAAAATTGAAGGGCATCTTATGCAAGGAAGTAAGCTGAGGAGAGAACCCCGTGGTTGCAAAACTGCCCATACTTTGTCTCTGCAAACAGACTTCCTCCAATCACAAGCCTTATGTAACTGATGTCAGCTGATGCTGAACAAACCAATTGGAGGAAGTCTGTTTGCAGAGACAAGCTATCGGCAGTTTCACTCATGATTGAATGTAATCAGTTATGCAAAACAGCATGGAAATAGAGCTGCAGCAAGACAGTTTGGATCTCCTCCCACTGAGTGTATCATGTGAATGTTACCTAATTACTAAATAAAAATGTGTTCTGCTTTATCTTTAAAATATTGATTTCTTAATTTTGGTTTGGAAAAGTGGGGGTTGTCTTATACATGGGGGTGTCTTATAGATGGAAAAATACGGTATTTTATTATTTACTCTGAATTCAGATCCATAAAGTAATTTTAAATGCGGTGTGCACAATTGTAAATATACCCAGTTGGACAGTATAAGTAATTATTGCTAATTTTGTGTCAGAAAAAGAACATGTCATATTCATCAACTTTTGGGGTACAAACAATACCTCAATTGCAGATTTTATTTATTTATTTATTTTAGTAATCAAATTTATATGCTGGCCATTTCACTGTATAAATGACTCTAGGCAGCTCACAAATAAAAAACGATTAAAAAAATGATAAAAATCTTACAAAAATATACAAAGTTAAAAGACAGAGAAAGCATCCTCAAGCCACCAACCATGCCCAGTGCTGCAACCCCCCATTGGATCCCCAAGCTAGTTTGCAGAACCAGGTCTTAACACTCTTCTGGAAGTCCAGAAGAACAGAGGTCAATCTCATCTCAAGGGGCAAGATGTTCCACAGGGCATTGATGACGGCAGAAAAGGCTCTCCTCCTAGACCCTACCAGTTGAAATTCTTTGGCCGACAGGGTCTGTAACATGCCCTTCCTTCTGGACTGGGTGGGACGGGCCAGTGTAACCAGGACAAGACAATTCCTCAGGTAACCTGGGCCCATTCCATGAATGGTTTTAAAGGTCATAACAAATACCTTGAATTGGACCCGGAAGCAAACCGGCACCCAATGCAGCTCACGCAGCAGAGGAGTTACCTGCGCAGCCCTAGAGGCACCCATAACTGCCCACACCACTGCATTCTGCACCAGCTGCAGCTTCTGGATACTTTTCAAGGGTAGTCCCATGTAGAGTGCAGTGCAATAGTCCATATGGGAGATGACCAGGACATGAGTGACCGAGAGAAGGGCTCCCTGATCCAGGAAAGGGCACAACTGGCACACAACATGGAGTTGAGCAAAGGCCCTCCTAGCCCCAACTGCCATCTGCTCCTTGAGCAGGAGTCATGAGTCCAGAAGGACCCCCAGATTATGCATCAGGACCACCCGGGGCAGTGCAACCCCATACAGGACCAAAGATGGTAAAACCCCAGATATGGAAGAGCCTTGAACCCACAGCCACTCTGTCTTACCAGGGTTCAGTTGAAGCCTGTTGTTCCCCATCCAGACCCCTACAGCCTCCAGGCACCATGAAAGAACATCCATAGCGTCACTTAATTCACATGGGACAGAGATGTATAATTGAGTATCATCCACATACTGATGATACCTCATCCCGTGGTGACTGATAATCACCAGCGGCTTCATATAGATGTTAAAAAGGAGTGGAAAGAGCACCAAGCCCTGCAGCACCCCACAAAGCAGGGGCTGCAGGCTGGAACTCTCTCTCCATATCAACACCAAGTGGGACTGGCCTTGGAGGAAGGAGGTGAACCAGTGCAAAACTGTGCCTCCCACCCCCAACTCCCACAGCTGACCCAAAAGGATATCATGGTCAATGGTATCAAAAGCCACCAAGAAGTCAAGAAGAGCCAGGATGGATGCACTACTCACATCCTGCTCCCACCAGAGATCATCTAAAAGCACAACCAATGCTATTTCTGTCCGATATGTGGGCCTGAAACCAAACTGGAAGGGGTCCAGATAATCCATTTCATCCAGGATCCTCTGGAGTTGCAGCACCACCTTCCACCTTCCCCAGAAAAGGAAGGTGAGAGACTGGACGAAAATTGTCCAGAATGGTGGGGTCCAGTGATGGTTTCTTGAGGGGAGGGTGAACCAGTCCCTCTTTAAAAGAATCCAGAAACACCCCCTCCCTCGAGGATGAATTAACCATCACTCAAACCCACCCACACGTCACCTCTTGGGTGGCCTTGACCAACCAGGAAGGGCATGGAACTAACGCACAGGTGGCTGTGCTTACAGACCTGAGGACCCTGTCCACTTCCTCGGGCCCAACAGGATTAAACTGTTCCCAGATAGCTGGGTAAGTCCACTCCCCAAGCATCTCCAAAGAACCTGCACCATGCTTGGCATCCAACTGGGAATGAATCTGAGTGATTTTAACTGCCAGTTGTTCAGCAAATTCTTCTGCGCAGCCCTGAAGGTAAACCTCTGACCCCCCCCCCCCGCTTACCCAGGAGGGTCTAAAGGTCTAAAGGTCTAAGGGTCTAAACTGGGCTGCCAGGTGGCACTCTGCAGACATGATAAGAGCAGAGAAATAATGACATTTCGCCATATTTATCGCCTTAATAGCGGCTATAACTCATGTCTGGTTAGATTGTCCCTCATCTTCCTCCAGCGGTGCTCTGGACATCTCTTGATCTTTTCATTTCCATGAACTCCTTCATAAACCATGGAGAGTGATGGGCCAAGAGAGGTCACATGGGCCTGATCTTATCTAAGGTCTCAGCTGCCTTCCTATTCCAGGCAGTGGCCAATGCTTCAGCAGGACTGTGCAATAGAACCTGAGGGACAACCCCCAGTTCGCTTTGGAGCCCCACTGGATCCATCAGTCACCAGGGGTGGACCAATTGAACAGGTCCTGCCTCTCTGCAGAGAGGGGCAGCATAAGAGAATCTCAAAGTCCCCAGGGCATGATCCAACCATGACAAACAGGACAAAGAGCTCCCCGCTCAGATCACATTACCACCGATTCGATATTGGAAGAAAAGCAAAGATATTTCTACAAAGTCTTGGAAAGTACTCACATGTCACTCTTTTGTAAGACAAATCATTATTCATACTTTGCTTCTAATCCTAAATTATTATTGCTTTTGAAACCATTTAATCCAAGCTAAATGGCATGTTATAGTCTACCTATCATGTGGATTATATTGTTTACTTCCCATAATAAATCCACAGACTTATTTTACGAAACTTAGAATTATCCATAAGGTGAAACTGCCTATCAGTCTTCCCTTGTTCAGGGTACCATGACCAATGTTCAGTTCAAACAAGTTTAAACAAAATCATATCAAAGCCAACTCCCACTTTTAATATCTGGCCAAACTTTTTTGTGGTGCAATCAGAGATCTCATTTATACATGAGTGAAATCATTGGTTAGCCTTGAGCCCACTTGTATAACATCGAGAGCTAAGTAAGAACTCAGCGTGAATCAATTTGTATGTTTATTTGTATAAGTATAGTACTGCTATTTGTTTCTTTAGGGCAACACTGGTGCCCCCTAATCTTTGGCCCCTAAGCCATGCTTACATGCCCTTAGCCTAAAACTAGCCCTGCTCATCATCAGTGTTAGCCCATCAAATCAAATTCTCTATTAGCATCCCCTATATAAGCAAGTGAAGATGCAAGATTGCCTGGAACCAGCACAGAAGCCATATAATTGTGTTCTTGTCCTTACAAAACAGCTGGAATATACTTCAGTTTAGCTTAGGACTTGGTAGAAAATATGAGATTACAGTAGGTAATACTCAGCCTGTAGTACCTCCCAACCTACTGTGGTGGCTATAAATATGAAAAATGAAGGAGCATGGCCTTGTTACAAATGTCTTCCATATGTTGACATTAACAAAGCAATATGGAAACAAGAACCCCATTTTGTCCAAGCTCAAAATATTTGAAATGCGTATTTGTTCCAAGCACAAAATATTTGACATGTATATTCCAAGCCCAGAATGATCAGCTTTCAGTCCTATTCAACATTTAAAAAATCCAGATCCACTTCCTTGTTTTGAATTTACATACATTATCCATTATATTCACCTCCAAATGACTGTGATGAAAACTTTCTTGCTATTGGTCCTTAATAAGCTGTTATGCACATCTTCTCCAGATAAACAAATGGCATTGCAATCTTATTTTGCTGATTTGGATCATAGATATTATTTTCCATAAGCCCTACGATGGCTTCTTTATACCTTCCACAAAGATCACTTATGGTAGTAGTCTGATTTTTCTTTTCTATTAGTTGATTAGTTAAAGGGCTTGTACTGACACAGACCAGCTTTACAACTCATCTGCATGTTCTTGCTTTACAGAGACCCACAATGTGGCTGGTTTTGGCTGTGATGTGCTTAATCCAACAAGCAGTGACCTCAGAAGAACCCATAAATGGAAGGCGTTTGAATCCTCAATATTTAATGAACATTGTAAATTGCTCATCCACATGCATTTAGAAGTGGTAGTAAAGGGGAAGGGATCCTAATTTTTTTATTCAGCCGGTTTCTCAAGAAAAAGGGTTTCCTGGGCAGAAGTTCCTGACTTCTTTTCGTTATTCCAGGAGACAGTTTTGAAACATTTTATTCAAGTTTCCTTTTCAGATTAATTGAGTAACTCACACTGACCATGTTAAAAAGGCATGTTGTCATTATGGCAATACTGCTGAAGCTCCCACTGTAAATTGTGTTTCTTCCAAGCTACCGGTTCTGTCTGGGGTAGACAGAACATGACTACTTTGGCATATGGAAAGGATGTTGCTGGCTTGGCGTGAATTCCATGTTCAAAGAGATCCCATTATGCAAGAAGGGAAAGGGTAAATCAGTGTTTTTCAAACTTGGCAATTTGAAGATATGTGGACTTCAACTCCCAGAATTCCCTAGCCAACATGGAATTCTGGGAGTTCCAGTCCACATATCTTTAAGTTGCAAGTTTGAAAAACACTGGATTATACCTTCCTATTCCCATATACTGGGAGAGCATGGGGCAGGGAAGAGAAGGGGCAGCTTCATGTAGTAAAAGAACAGAGAAAACAGTTCAGTAGTGACCAGGTTTTTAAAAAAATGGTTGTCATATTATAAATGGTTAGGGTAATAATACTCCTGAACACTATCTAGCTTTTGTAAGGGGTTGTTGATTTATTTACTTTTGTTGCAGAGTCAAATTATTCAGTACTGGGGATACCCAAGTGAAGAGTATGAAATCCTGACAACTGATGGCTATTATCTCAAAGCAAACAGAATTCCTAATGGAATACACAGTCTTGAAAAGACAGGTATTTTGGAGATGAATTATTAGTATGGTATCATTTCTAAGGCAAGGACAGCCATTTTTCCAAATTCACTTTTTAAATACATGACAGGCAGTGAAGGAAGGGAGTTTTCAATGTCATGGAATCAGAGGTAGAAAATATGAGCAAGAGAAGGAGCAGGTCGGGACAAGGTCAGGTATTTTTTCCAGTCTGGTGTCCTTCCATTAGGACTTAATCTGTCATTAATCACAGACAGCATTGTAATAATTTCTATTCCCAGTTGATTTGGGGACAAAATCCAAGTTGCTCTTATCATGTGGTCTGGGACTGGCTTTCATTCATTCATTTACACTGGAGTAAGCACAAATGTTTCTGGTTTAAATTGGGACTATTTTGAGTGGGCTAGATTAAGGTTATGCCTTTCTCTCAGCTCAGCTGCATCCACACTGAGAGGAGAAAGGGAGATCAGAGTCATGCAGGCAGCATTATGATGTCACAATGCAATTCCTGCTTCTTTTCTATGTCCATTGCAATGTAGCACCCAATGGGGCAGAACTTTCATAATTCTGGTGAAAGCTGGAAGATTCTTGGATGCCCTGTCCCAGCTACTTCATTCTGAAAATACACCTCCATATGAAAGATTTTGTATGTATGCATGTATGTTGATGATGTAGATGGTGTAGATGAGGGCTAGCTTGGTGTAGTGGCTAAGGCATCAGGCTAGAAACTGAGAGACAGGGAGCTGGAGTCCTGCCTTAGGCATGAAAGCCAGCTCAGTAACTTTGGGCCAGTTGCTCTTTCTCAGCTTTAGGAAGGAGGCAATGGCAACCACCACTTCTGAAAAGCCTTGTCAAGAAAACTGCAGGGGCTAGTCTCTCTCCCTCCGCCCTGCCAAATGTATGTACATAGATTATAGATATGCATCAAACTTCTGCTGACACTAAAAAAACTAAAAACTAGTATGGTACATATTTTACTTTTCCTTTTAAGAAATTGCATGTTGCTTTTCAAACCCAGATTTTCCCAGAGTGGCTACAACACAAAATAAAAGTAAAATAAACCATACACCACACTTGAGATGGGAGGAGGCTTTCCCTTGTGAAATCTTAATTTTGTAATATATGTTGCATTACTGATACCTCTTTATGGCATGTGCTGTAATGGCCCCAGGTCAAGATGTTGACACATGTTGACACTAGTTTACAAAACTCTGAAGGGCTTAGAAGGTTCAAGCACTTGAAAAAATTTCTCTACTTCTCTAAGTCTGCTCAGTGATGATACTCCATTTTTGAAACTCCTCTCCAGAGAGATTATCACTGATTTCTGTCTTGCTCCACAATCAGATTCCTTTAGAACGACCAAAACAGCTGTTCTTAATGAATAGTTTTATTAGTGCAGTGAAATGCCACCGCTTTATTGCTTTTCTAACTTTCTAAACAGTACTTCTTACAGCATATTCTGTTGTAGATTATTTTTATTGTGACCCTTATTTGGGCTCTATTCTATTGCAAGGTCCCTTGTGAGGAAAAATGGTATATAAGAGTTGAATGAAAAGTAATGCCCCCACTTCCTTAATTTTAGTTTAAGTAGGATAGTTTAATAAACAAAACAGGAAAATAATCCTTGAAATGTGCCCTTGTTACCCTGTATTTATTTTTTCACAAAATCATCACCATACTTCTGCCAATGATAGATGAGCTTCTTAAAGCCATCACAAAAGACCTCCACATTTTCTTTCTTCAACCAGATCCTGGCAATCCTTTCCATCTCTTCATCTGAGTCAGACAGAAGTCCACAAAGGTGTTCCTTCAATTTTTTTTCCCTCCAGGTAAAGCTTTGTGATCATATTTCCTGGACTGATGTTTTATTTTGGGGTAGTAATAATGAGACCATGTCATGATGCTGTGAAGAAATTCCTCATCTTCATTCTCATAGTATGACAACTGCTGACAAATTTCAACTGTTGAAGCTTTCATCTTTGCCATCAGCATGTGAAGAACCCATCTTGCACAAACTTTCCAGTATTGAAGAATATCAGTAATGCGACCAGCATATTCCTGTGAAATGCCAAGCTTGACAGCAGCTTCCCTTTGAGTGATCTGATGATTGTCTTTAATCACTTCAGTAATCTTCCTCATGTGAAACTCTGTGGTTGCTGTTACAGGTTGTCCACTTCGCTCTGGATCATACAAATAAGTTCTTCACGATTCACCATCTTTTCATTTTTTACCCAGTGATGCAGCATAGTCACCATCATAAACAATCTGAATTCAACTGTGAATTTCATTTGGAGAGACTCCTTTGGCAGTTAAAAATTCAATCATGGCACATCACTTAAAATGTACTGATGAGTTTCACTAAGGCTTCCATTTCATAAACAATAACAACACAACTTTTCTCATACCAAATTTCCACTAATTGAAGTGAAAGAACAGGTGCTAAAGAACACATCAGAACTTCTAGTATGTCAGTACTGCCATCTGGTGGCAATGTATAAAATTGGAAGCATTATTTTTCATTCAACCCTCATAGATGTCTGCTTATATTCAGCCTTGAGGTTCCATAGATACCAGAAAGAGATAGGAATTGTGATGCTTTGTGTTTATAAAAATACTATGTTCCTTGCTAGAATGATTCTCAGATGATATAATGTCTAATGTTGTTTCTTTTCAAGGGCCTAAACCAGTTGTATTACTGGTATCTGGTTTGGTAGTTGAAGGAAGATGTTGGGTTATCAACCTTCCCAGCAATAGCCTGGGATTTGTTTTAGCAGATGCTGGCTATGACGTTTGGATAATAAATAACAGAGGGACTACATGGTCTAGAAGACACCAGAACCTAACAACTGACCAAGAAGAATTTTGGGATTTCAGGTAGAGCCAGAAACAGTTTGTATAATAACTAAATAAAAGCAGTTATTTTGCCAGAGTAATGGGTCAGGTCTTGTAGAATGGGAGAAGATGTATCTTTTTGTAGCTTTTGAGATTGTGTTCTATATTCATAATATGAATTGTCAGACCTGGATTTCTGATACTATTTTAGGGAGTCCATCAGAACATAAAGACATTTTCCTCCAGTTTTAATATCAGGTATTCATTAAGGCTTTTCGGCACTTCGGATTTTATCTTTAAAATATGATTTGAAACATACAGAGTGTGAATTGTACACCTATCTTCAACACTTTAAAGTAGGTGTACTGTACATGGCTCATTTCACATGCTAGCAAGGTTATGCTCAAAATCCTACAAGCTAGGCTTCAGCAGTACGTGAACCGAGAACTACTGGATGTACAAGCTGGGTTTCGAAGAGGCAGAGGAACTAGAGATCAAATTGCCAACATTCGCTGGATCATGGAGAAAGCACGAGAGTTCCAGAAAAGCATCTACTTCTGCTTCATTGACTATGCAAAAGCCTTTGATTGTGTGGATCACAACAAACTGTGGCAAATTCTTAAAGAGTTGGGGTACCAGACCACCTTACCTGTCTCCTGAGAAATCTGTATGCAGGCCAAGAAGCAACAGTTAGAACCGGTCATGGAACAACCGATTGGTTCAAAATAGGGAAAGGAGTCACCCTGCTTATTTAACCTATATGCAGAGTACATCATGAGAAATGCCAGGCTGGAAGAATCACAAGCCGGAATTCAGATTGCAGGGAGAAACATCAATAACCTCAGATATGCAGACGATACCACCCTAATGGCAGAAAGTGAAGAAGAACTAAAGAGCCTCTTGATGAGGGTGAAAGAGGAGAGTGCGAAAGCTGGCTTGAAACTCAACATTAAAAAAACTAAGATCATGGCATCTGGACACATCAATCCCTGGCAAATAGAAGGGGTAGAAATGGAAGCAGTAAGAGACTTCATTTATTTGGGCTCCAAGATCACTGCAGACGGAGACTGCAGCCATGAAATTAAAAGACGCTTGCTCCTTGGGAGGAAAGCTATGGCAAACCTAGATAGCATATTAAAAAGCAGAGACGTCACCTTGCCGACAAAGATCCGCATAGGCAAAGCTATGGTTTTTCCAGTAGTAATGTATGGCTGTGAGAGCTGGACCATAAAGAAGGGTGAACGCCGAAGAATTGATGCCTTTGAACTGTGGTGCTGGAGAAGACTCTAAAGAGTCCCCTGGACTGCTAGGAGGTCAAACCAGTCAATCTTAAAGGAAATCAACTCTGATTGCTCATTGGAAGGATTGATAATGAAGCTCAAGCTCAGATACTTTGGTCACCTAATGCGAAGAGAGGACTCTTTGGAAAAGACCCTGATGCTGGGAAAGATGGAAGGCAAAAGGAAAAGAGGATGGCAGAGGATGAGATGGCTAGATAGCATCACTGAAGCAATGAGCATGAAATTGAGCAAACTCAGGGAGGCAGTGAAAGATAGGAAGGCCTGGCGCAATATGGTTCATGGGGTCGCGAAGAGTCGGACACGACTTAACGACTGAACAACAACAACAACTGTACATGGCTGCCTGCACTCTGAAGATCAAAGTGCATGGGACCATTTTCCTTCCTCATGTTAATCAATGATTAACGTGTTAAACTTTAATTTACATTAATAGCAAATTAAATATTAAAAAGTAGTTCCTACATGAGACCCAGTTTGGTTTAGTGGTGAACAGCTCCGGACTAGAAGCTGGAAGATCATGAGTTCCTCGCCCTTCCTTAGGCACAAAGACCCACTTGGAAGAAGATAATGGGAAACTGCTTCTGAAATGTTGCCAAGAAAACTGCAGGGACTTCTCCATGTAGTCATCAGGAGCCAAGGTTGACTTGAAGGACTATAACAAGTTCCTATGTAGCCAAAACTGCATCATCTATACCAGTGTTTCTCAACCATAGCAACTTTAAGCTGTCTGGACTTCAACTCCCAAAATTCCCCAGCCAGCATTAAATTAAATTAAATTAAATTAAATTAAATTAAATTAAATTAAATTAAATTAAATTAAATTTGCTAAGGCTGAGAAACACTGATCTATACAAAAGAGGAAGGTGTGTGCAAGCCTGAAAAAGCCAGCTGTTTGAAGTACATTTTTTCAGGAGGAAACAGATTAAGGGAAGCAAGCAGAAAGAACTTCATACAGGCTCAGCAAACTGGCAAAGCAAATAGAAAACTAGGAAAGAGGGGGAACAGAAGGGAGTACCTTAGATGAAAGCATGACTGATCCCTCATTGATCCGCATTGTTACTGGTCTGACTTGTGTTTAATTATTAAGGCAAATCCTATACATCATTGAGAAGAATGTATGACCCTCCAGTTTTTGCTGAAGTACAGCACAAAGAAGATGCAGCCATGAGAAATTTAAAAAGTGAGCAGTGTGATAATGAAATGATTAAAAAGGCAGCTACTATTTTGGAAATCTAATGGGGTTAGTTTAAGCAAACGACCAAACATGTAATTAAAAAATTATTTATTAAGCAAATGTATATAGCTGCCCATCTCACCAAAGCAACTCTGAGTGTTGTACAACAAAATTAGTTTTCTTCACTGTTCGCATAAAACAAACAAAAAACCTTGCAGCCTTCTGATTTTGTACCCTTAACCTATTGTGCAGAATAAATGTCAGCAGTGTTTTGTGTCTTTGCATGTGTCCCTCTGTTACAGTTTTCATGAAATGGGAATTTATGATATTCCCGCAACTATAAACTTTATACTGCAGAAGACAAAGCAAGATAGTTTATATTACATTGGTCATTCCCAAGGTGCTTCACTGGGTAAGTTAAGAATGGATCATATTTCATAACTGCATCCTTCTTGAACAATCAATGATCAGTGCTTCATAGAATCGTAGCTGTTTAATGATAAATAGTATATTTAATAATAAATAGTAATTTTCATATTTCAGTGAGAAGTCAAAGGGATTAAAGGTATTTATGGAGAATAATGAATACATTATCCTTCATTATTTTTTAACCCTTTCATTCTTTATTTTTTAAAGGCTTCTTGGTGGGAATGGTAGTAAATTCTGTTAATCATAAATTGTATGGGAACTACTACCTTTTGTATATCTTAGATCTACTGCCTTTCTCCCTTGAAATCCCTCAGTGGTAGGCTGTAGAAATCATTTAGAAAAATAGTTCTCTTGTTACTTTAAATCCTTATCAAAATGAGGAGACCAAACACAATGAAGTAATATTTATGCTGAGGGAAATTAGGAAAGAAATAACAGAATATCGCTTAGGATCAAGAATGTCCAGTTTTATTACCTAAAAAAGGTTTGTCAGAGAGATGACAAATGATTCTCCAGCCATTGCTGAGACACAGTCCCATAGTTCCCCATCAGTGGCCAAACTGAATGGATTGTTGGGAGTTGAAGTTCTACAACATATAGACAACCACATATTGCTTTCCTCTGCACTAAGGGGAAAAGACGTTATTGTGAAATATGAAGAGATGATGGCCAGAAATATATGCCAAAGGTTAGAATATAATAGTCCCTTGAGAGCAAGATGTCTATCTTGAGATATTGAAAGATATATAGGGAACAGAGAAGAGGATAAATGCAAATAACTGATCTCTTTCTTTCTCTTTTTTTTGAAAGATGCTGCGGTAGTGAAGAAACTAGGCCTGTTATGTGTACAGGCTTTAAATGCCTGTTAGAAGCATGGCAATAATGTAGGGAAATTATTGGAAAGGATGGGATTGAAATCTTAACCTTGAAGTTAAACAAAATATCAATAGCAAGGCTTTGGTCATTAGATATTAACCACACAACCGGGTAGAACTTGATGGCCCATGGTCCCTGCTGAAGATAATGAGATACGCTTAGCATTTAACTACTAGGTGCCTAGGTGCAAGCAAAGCCCGCTCAAATCCTTTTATTAGCCTTCTCCTCACCCCCATCTAAGGCTTAAGAGCAAATAGGCTCACATTTCCAACTCTGTCCTATTTTAATTATATCCCATAAATTTACAACTCTTCTAGTTTAGAGTTTCCTCTATTTCCATCTTCAAAGGAAATCAACCCAGTTCTGATACTCTGCTGCAGAGAAAAGAAAATCACTTTTATAACAACAACAACAACAACAACAGTAAGATGATGATGATGATGATGATGATGATGATGAAGATGATAGGTGACTCTTTCTTGCAAGCCTATCCTTTATGTATCTGTCAGTCTTGGAACAAAGCAAACATTACAGACACCATCACTTAAAGATCAATACAAATATTGACATGGTGTTTTGACCTAAATTTAACTCAGCTCCCATTTTTTATACTTATCTTTCTTTCAGGTTTGATTTCTTTTTCGACCTTCCCACAGCTTGCTCGAAAAATAAATCTTTTAATATGCTTTGGACCTGCCTACACACTGAAGGACTCCAAGGGAATATCAAAATATATTCTACGACTTCCCTACAAAATTAAAAGAGTAGGTATTTCTCAAAGGTTTACATTCTTGTGAGTGATTCAGTATAGAAATATAGATGGGCTATCACCTCCTGCAGTTCATATAATTTAGAAACAGGGTATAAATCTCCTTTTCCTCAGAATTGGGGTAGGGTTTTTTTTAGCCATCTGCACTCAAACACAAAAATGTGATTTAATGAATTCCCCTTCATGCACAAGACACTATGTAATGAACATAGATGTGACAACAAAGCTGGACAGAAATTTTCAGAACTGAAATTTTTTGATGTTTGTTTGTTCTTTTTTTTGGGTCCTCCTTCATTATTAGAGATGTTCATCCCCCCCTTGAGAGAATATTTGACAAAACGTTGCTTTCCCCATTTTGTCTTTCATAAAGATAGTGGAGAATTTTACATGAAGCTACACACTATATATATATATATATATAGTGTGGTATATATAAATTATTGCTGAAGAAATAAATAGGCTTGTCTCCATTTTTTTCTGGCCAATTTTTTTAACCAATTGTTTCATCTACAGTATGATTGGACAATACATTTTCACTCAATATTAAACAGGAGGAAATTTCCAGGTCTTTTTATCCCTTCAAAAATACTTCCAAGTTAGAATTCCCAAATTCTTAAAGAATTTTTGGAAAACATTCAGAAACCATTCTTTGCTGTTTCCACAAACAGTGTACAATTTTTAAAAAGGCCATTTTCATTCACTTCAGTTATTTTTCACTGATTTTTAAAATTTATTTCCTGTTCCCCCACCAGCCAGTTTTTTTTCCTCTTCCTTCCACAATTAAACCACTTCAATTTCTCTTCTAAAATGCTTTGATAAAACTGACTGAACAAATAGAAATGAAAAAGGCCAACCACCAGGAGTCTTTTCTTCAAACGTTTTGCTCTGCATCCTCCAACCAGTTTCAACCTGCCTAATACACATATCCCAGGAGAATCTATTAGTAGTTCCCTGCTTTCAAAAAGTGAGAGGAGCAGAACTTAAAGTCCTGGTTTTGGGTCAGTGCTCCTAAACTTTAGCCTTTCCACAGAAATATGATTTGCCCCTTTGCTATGCTGTTCAGTTTCCATTAGCTAGTAAAAATACAGTTTTCCCAGAAAGACTTTGAATTCTGAGTTGTTATCACAGTTATAGCAGTGGGCGTGTTAGGCTTTGCTACATTATTCTGGTTTTTTTTTTCTTTTTATCATGGATGGAGTGATAAATGGACTGCTCTTTGCTCATGAATGCTGTAAATTATACTCACTGATTATAGTGGGAATAAATCCCTTAAGTAAAATAAAGATTGCATGCTTGTCTCAAAATATTGTTAAAAAGTGCAGAAAATCAATGGCTGTATTGAATCCGCTGAATTAAATGAGGAACCTTCCCAACTGATAAGGAACCATTCTGTTAGACCTGCTTCTGTAGAAATTTGCAATAATATAGGTATTTATACTTTACAGTTTTTATGGGGCAATAAAGAATTCCATTTTCTAAGCAACATGGAAAAAAATATCAGTGCCAATCTGTGCACCTTCCCAGGAATAAACAAGCTTTGCATCCTAATAATTTACTCTTTTGTGGGTTTTAATGAAAACAATATAAATGTGGTAAGTGTATTCTGTTTTTTTTTTTTTACTTTGGATAAATAAAAAATGTTTATTTTTAATATGGCAGTTTATGCTTCTTAACTTGTAATAATAGAATAGATTGATTTCCATAAGTGCTTATTTTTTCTTACAACACTTCAAAATTTAACTGTTGCACCAACTTTTTCAATTAGTTTGTTTTCATTTGTTAATCCTATGTAGCATTGATTGCACAGATGCAGATGCCACCTTGACTTTTTTGACCCCCTTTCCTGTAGACACCCTGATTAGTAGCTGTTGGCCAATAATGAGGCAGAACGTTTGCCCCTTGGCCTGATATTTTCAGGGTCACTGTTAGTAGGAACTGAATAGCCTCTCTCAGACAGAGTAGTCAAAGAAATCTGCCTGCCTCTCTTTTTGCTCTAAGAGGCTTAATTGATGCAGCCTCCAAGGTCTCAGATCCAACAATATATAAATGTTTAATTATTCCCTGTTTATTGTTTTTACAGAGTCGACTCGATCTTTATTCTGGAACTTTCCCTGATTTTGCTTCTGTGAAAACTATATTTCATTGGGGCCAGGTAGCGTTTCATTTTCCAATAATATTTGCAAGTCAAAATAGAATGGTCAACGCTGCTATTTCATTAAATGTTTAGTATCAGGTATATACCAATACATGTTCACGTTTCTATTCCAAGTACTTTTTTCAAAAATGAATTCAATACCATTGTCCTTAATACTGAAATTATTTGCTAAAACACTGTAGTGTTGTTGTTGATGGAGGCTGGCTCTTCTTGGCAACCATGGGCTTGTCCACAGTAATCTCAGATCCAAGACACATAAGTGACCATGTATTAGACCTTAGTTCCACTTCACAGCAGTTGTCATGTGATCTAGATATGGAGGATATCATCCTTTTGTCATGGTCAGATCAACTGATGTCTGCCTGTGATTTTTCTGAGGATCCACCCCAGGTGCTTCATGGATGGTTTCTAGTAGGCACTTGGGGAGTTTCTCCACAATCTGATGGGTAAGTCCATGAAGAGCTTGTTCACCATTGACAACAGGAGTCATCTTGGGCCTTTATGAAATTCTTCTTAAGCAGCTTATCTTTGTCAACAAATCCCAAGTGGTCCTTTGGTTTGCAGAATTGACACCTACGGTGTAGGTAGTGGAGGACAAAGACTGCTCAAGAATGGACACATGCCGAGGTTTGGGCCTACTCAGCAGTGATAAGAGCTCCCTCCTTGAAACTGTGACCAATTAGCACAGCATTTTGGCCCTCAAGTTCCTGTGAGACTTGACTCCACATGGGCAGTGTCTAGAGTTGTGAGTGGGACAACACCTTGCCAGGTTATCTTTTTTTTTTTTTCCTATAACCCCTGAAAATATAGATATGGTGCTTTCCAGCCTTCTGCTACTTGTTCCTGGACCCTTGCCCTGTCTGGCTCCTTGTGTAGCCAAAGAGGGATTTGTTCCCTGGATCTGGGAGATTTTCAATGCCTTCTTTTGGGAGGGATGCTGCTGGTAGCCTTGAAGGAGCCTGTGGTATACCCCCTTTTTAAGAGGTCTTCTCTGGATCCAATGTGTAAAATAACTAGCATCTAGTTTCTTCATGGGTGGTGAGGACCAACTACAGAGTGCCTTAGATGCAATGGATTATCTAGACCTTGTCAGAGTTCAGAGCCTTGGCATGGGATGGATATAGCTTTGGTTGTGCTAGTGAATGAAATTTATTGGGATCTGGAGGGAACTAGAGGTCCTTTTAGATCTCTCAGGGGCTTTCAATCCCATAGTATCCTTCTAGGCTGTCTTGGGAGGTTGGGGACTGGGGACACTGTTTTGCAATGGTTCCACTTCTTCCTCAATGGCCAGTTCCAGTTGTTGGGGGTGGGAGAAAAGAGGTCAGCTCAGTAGCTGCTCACTTGTGGGATGCACTTGTGAGATGCTCTTCTCCCCCTGCTGATTAATATCTCCATGAAACCATTGGATGAGGGTCATTTGTGATTTGCAGTTCCATACCGTTAGTAGGCTGATGATACTCTGCTTTACATCTCTACCCTTCTGGAGATGTTGTTGAGGTCTTGTCCCAATAAGGTCTGGATGGGAAAGAAAATTTAATCCCAGCAAGGCGCAGTTACAGTTTCCATTGAGTACTTGACAGCTCCAGTGGTGTCTCTTGGTGGGAAGCACTACCATTAGGGAGCAGGACTGTGCCTTTTGGAAAAGAGAGCAGTTAAAAAGGACTTTCCTCCAACAAATACTGTCAATACTATCAATACAATTTGTCAAAGTATTGACAAATACATTGTCAACATGTGTGATCAAATTGACAGCAAATACTATTGGAACTTCTGGATATGAATTTAGTCAATTAGTAAAATAGTTGTCTAGAAGATCCCAGGGATTGTTAATGTCACAGAACCTGCAAAGAGGGGGGATATAAATATTTATAAACAAAATATTGCAAGGCAAAATATTTAAGGAGAAGACCTAAGGCCGAACTGGTTCTAACATACTCATGAAAATACTAAATGGAAACCATTGCACTACCCCCCACCCCCAAAACTCACATATTTCTTGAATATATGGAACACAGGGGACTTATCCAGGCAAAAATAGACCAGCCATATTTTCTTGAAAGAGGAGAATGTCAGAGTAGTAATATAATCCAGGAAAGAGATATCAAGATTCTTCACTTTCTGGCCTGTGATATTCTAAGAAAGGATGGAAGTTAAATCATGATCACAGGAGAGTCAGTTGGCATCAGGAACCTCAATCCAGGCCCACACTGAACCATCAAGGAACATGAGAGAAATCTAGTGAAATAGCAGCTGGGCAGTGGGTGGCAAATGTCCCCATGAATTGAACTTGTTTTGCCTATGGCATCTTTGATTAATAAGGCACAGAACCTGGGTTTGAGCTGATGGACCTGTGAAAGACCCAAACCCAACTGAGGGGGTAGGGAGGGAAACTTCTAAATCTACATAGCTTGATGCTCCCTAAGATTGGAGGTGACTTGCAATGTAGTGACTCTATCCCTATGTTTCTATAGGGATATCCAAAAATCCTTTATAGAGCATCTTCCATTTTATGAGAGTTTTTGCAAACTGGAGAGAGGGTCTGATAATGAAAATCTTTGATTTTGAATTTGCATGTGTCTCAAATTTCAGATTAAAAAAAATTAAAATGTGAAAGTTTGCCAAGTTTCAAACTGAACATAACTCTTTCTTCCCAATTTAGGTTGCAGAGTCAAACGAATTTAAATATTTTGACTATGGAAACAAAAACAGAGCTGTATACAACATGGTGAGAAAAACATTGGCATAAAGTTTGTAATGGGGCATGTGCTTGCTTGCTTGCTTGCATACATAACACACAGAGGTGTGAAGATTGGCCTCTTGGCAGCCATCTTCCATGCACAATCCTCCTACTACTACTCTCATACCTGGTGAGAACCTATTCAGCATAGTACCACCATCCACTCTGTTCCAGAGCACTTTCCTCTCTGTGCTGGTTTAATTTGCAAAGAACGGCAAGTGTCTTTTGACTCTTCTCAGTAGCATAATTGGGAGGAAAAGTGTGCTAAATTAAAGTTATAGAGCTTTTAGAATGAGTGGGCTGATTCAGTATAGAAATTCATATCTTTTCTTGCTTACATCTGTGAGGGGGTGAAGAAAAGCAGTTAACAAGCAATTTCTGAAGGGATTAGAAAAGGAAGTATGCAAACTTAGTGTCCTTTCAAAGGTGCCAGCTGCGGTTTGAGTAAATGGCTATTCCCTCATCTCCCAGAGTTCTAAACCCACCAGAGACTGCAAGCTGTCTGGAGCACTTGTGGGAGATCTCAGATCCTCTCCTTGTCCAGAGAGGAGGTATTGAAAAACTGGTCTACTTGCTGGCTCTTCATTCTGCTGTGGTTGTTGGCTCCACTTTTCAGGGTTGACTTCCCTGGAAGTCTCATGCATTAATTTATTATAAAAATAGCTTCGCTGTGTTAAATTATGAAATTACTAATGTACTAAATATTATGAATGCAACTTCTCTGTACCAAAGTATCATAATACAATTAATGATACTCCATTTAATCACACACACATACTAATTTAATTTACTTGATTATCAATGTATTTTTTCTCAGTAATTTTTGAAAAGATTGAATTGTTATGATCTGATGCAAAATATGTAGATGTGATTAGTCTTGAGGTACTGTTTAATTAAGCCTTTAATGTGAGAGTCACAAGGTAAGAATTAAGTATGATAGAAGAATTATCTGTCAAATAATGTTTTTTTCAGGTCCAGATGCATGCAACCAAGAATTTTGATATTGTTGAAATAGCTGGAAGATAGGAAAGCGGAAGGATATTTTCATATTTTGCATCTCTTCTTCCACAGATCAAGCCTCCATTTTACAACATAGAAGATATAACTGTGCCAACAGCTGTTTGGAATGGTGGTAATGACTTCATTGTGAGGCCAAAGGACATCGATCGTCTGCTCCCTCGACTTACTAACTTAGTTTTCCATAAGTATATTCCTAGCTGGGACCATGCTGATTTTATCTGGGGCCTTGATGCTCCAAAATACCTCTATGGGGATCTTTTTCAACTAATGAAGAAGTACAGATAAATACAGATGGAAGTTATATCTGACAATGGAGGATAGCAGTCTTTCAAATCTGATGTGGAAAATAAGCAGTTTATATTTTCCACATCAGTTGTGAAATGATGCTATCCTCTTTGTCAGAAAATGGCCTCCAGATCCCTTGTGCTCCGATTCCTTCCTCACTTACACTCTATTTTCATTACAAACTTTCTTCCCCAATCTGTCTGGTTGTCCTTGTTTAGCTGAGAGAATCATGAAAGGACACTAAAAAGCATTTTTCTGTGTGAAACAGCCATCATTAGTCATGCATTGCATTGAACAGTTATTCTGGGCCAAGGCCTATCATTGTTTAGGCAATGCAGCCTTAGAGTGTTGTATGACCTCAAGTATAGAGCATTCCATTAGACAGACTTTTCCAGCTATGTAAAAGCCATATTTAGGCATCATACTAAGTCCACACCACAACATCATGCCTTTCAAAGAGATGGCTAGTCATCCAATGCAGGTGTCTCTGTCGAAGAGTCTTCCATACAGTACCTACAACAGCATACACACTGGAATTTATACAGTACATCAGCGTTCCCACAGTAAGCGACACTTGTAGTATTGTCAGTAGATCATGTCTAGAAAGACATTTCATCACCATTTTGATTATTTATATATATGTGTGTGTGTGTGTGTGTGTGTGTGTGTATCACAGATTTTTAAAAACAAAGGTAAAGACTAACACAAACTAATATAACATAAGAAAAAGAAAAGAAAAAGAAATCAAAGAGAAGGCTAAAAGTGCAAGAAAGGAAAAAAAAGTAAAAGAAAAAATAGAAATGAAAAAAGATACAAAGAAGTAGCTTTTGATCTTCTTTACAGCAGTTATAAGTACAACTGCTTATTTACCTTGTACTCCATGGTTAAAACATAGCTCGCTTATTCCTATAATCTATTCTGTCTAGTCATCAAAACCATAAATCGTAAGTTAACTTTTTTTCTGTTTTACACAAAAAGTCCATAAGGGGTTTCCAGTCAGCAATAAGCGTAGATATTGTCTTTTCAAAGAAGTCAATTTATCCACCTCAGCAAGTTCCGTCATCTTCACCAACCATTCCTCCATTGTGGGTAGTGCCGAATCTTTCCATCTTTCTGCATGCAATAATCTTGCTAATTCATCACCATTTTGCTGTTGTATCAGCCAATCTTACATGCTACCTCTCCAGGAAAAGGCAACTAGTCCAGGCCTGTCTTCACATATTTCTTACAATTCCTATGTAGTTCTGTTCATATCTGTTCATATGCAAAGCCCTAACTTAGGCACAAAACCCAGATAACAAACTCAGGCAGGAGTTAGCCTGGCTCAGGTCAAGTGTTCACAAGGTGAAACATACTGTGGCCAAAATTCCTATGGTATATTGTGGCAAATGCCCTGAAGGTATTTTTCACAGTTACTGTACATCTGCATGCAGATTTAACAGGCACTGCTCTTATAGTAACTCCCATAGCTGCTGTGACATGAAACGCAACCCAGAGACAGGAAGACACCACCACAGAGACCACGTAACATCTTTTCCAACCACTTTCTTCCCAGAATCCCTCTCCCAGCTATGCTCTAAACTGCATAATGCTATGCATATATTGGTGTGGAATTTGTTTGAAATGTAAGGCTTAGAGTGTATAAATAGGTCTGGGGTATCAAAGCTTTCTAATTGCTAGACTGTACATTATTTCCTTATTTTACTTTCTTGGAGTACTTGGAATTCTCTTTGTTCTCATTAAACAAGATGAAAAAAAAATCCTGCTCTCTAATGTACTTTGTCCCATGACTTTTTTCCCCCTGGATGGGCACTAACTATCTATTAGTGCCACCCACCAGAGGAGATGCCAGAGAGATTATGAACAACGGACGCCAGGATAACAGCAATATGCAAAGCTTTATTAAGTGGTAGAAGCAGCATACCTATGCAGAGGACATACCTATGCCAGTCAGCCACAACAGACAGTGGTGGGAGAGGCCCTGTTCTATAATAATAGGCTATATGGGTCATAACTATGAGTTACATAACTGTTTCTTTAACAGCCAGGTTAATAATCTCCAGCTTCTCCCTCCCATCCTGCACCAGGAAACAGTGCCACGGTAATGATTGGTAATAAGACTGACATTTGTGCCTTCATGGGTGTGGGAATTAGGGGTACTTCCTGCTCCCCAAGCTACATGCAATAAACCTAATGATGGCAACAGGAATCAATAAAGCTATTGATGGGAAGATACTCATGTGATCGGGAACAGTGCAGGATTAATTACATTGATAGTCAGAACGGAAAGGCTATTTGCATTGAAAAAGGGGGGCTGCAGGCTCCTTATCTCCTGAGTCTAGCAGCTCAGGAGGCAGCAGGAAGGAAAAAAATAACTTAATAGGCACCGGTTAGCCTTGCAGATTTTTTACAATATCTAATACACTGAACAAGTAGAGGCCAAAGCCCATCAGGTCCCACATATGGTCTGCTCCCTGACTTACCCACAGAATACCCTGGTGCTCAGTTATCATTTCAAGTGGGGACTGAGAAGAGGTGTATTGTGAGACCTTAAACTGACACTGTTGTATGTGTGAAAAGCTTTTCAATACACCTTGTCTCCCTCCAGCTCCTGTGCTATTTCTGTACTATTAGGGTGCTTTCACAAGGCTACTGGATGCACCAAAACTAGGATGCTGAATGTTAATGTTGAAACGAGATCTGACTTCATCTTACTGTTTCTAGAGAAGGTTATGTTCTGAGTTTCCTGCCTGCTGCTTTTGGCCAGCTACTATAACAGGCATGGTCTTCTCAGATTCTTCTCCAGGACATCTCCTTGCCTTAGTTTATCATCAGTATGTTGTGCTAACCTTTTGGCAGTAATGCAAGAAATCATTGGGTGGAGTGCTGTGTGTCAAGACAATGTTTACCTTTGAGGTCTTTTGATAGGAGCTTGGAAATCTAGTTGTTTTAAGCTCAATGTGTTCTCACTGGGATTAACTAAAGAGATATTTAAAAAGTACAATTCCTAGGAGTAGCTGTGTAGTAGAAACATAAAGGGTATTCATGTTCTTTTAGAAGATAGGATTCTTATTCTCATTTATTAAGCCTGACAAGTGGTGACAGTAGCAGGAAGTCAAGATAGAGGTAGTCCCCGGGTTAAGAACGCCTGGTTTAAGGATGACCCATAGTTAAGAACGGAGCCATTTATAGCAAAATTTGGGTTAAATACACAGTGATTCACATTAAATACACAATGGTTCAAGTTCATTGCACAATACTACTTATACAGTATTATACAATGATGCTGTTCTGGTTTACATACAAATTTGACTTAAGAATAGACCTTGGGAACGGAACTGATCCTTAAACTGGGGACTACCCGTACCTTTAAATATGCATTGAGGAGCCTTGAAATTTTTGCCAGTTGTTTTGCTACTAAGACTGCAATAAGGAAACCTACACCCACTCTTCATTTAAGGACTTGTGAAAATGCTCCACTACTTGCCGTAATCTTTCCATCATGAGTTACCTCTTAACCACATTGGCACCTTTAGATGTCTACTAGCTTTCTTCCTCTTTGCCATTGTTTGAGACTCTGCTATCAAGACGTCCCAGCCATATACAACACCTTGGCTTTAAGGTTTTCTCCCCATGGCACCTTACCAACCAACTACTTCTCTTAGTTTATTAAAATTGGATTTTTAAAAATATGTGGTCTATGTTTGATCAATGTTTTACCAAGCTTTTTGTTATAATCATGAACTTCAATTATTCATGAGGATATGTTCCCCTCTCATACCTTTGATTAACTCTTCCCTGTTAGGAAGGACCAAATCCAGTGTGGCAGATCCCTTAGTGCCTACCTTGACACTTTGAAAGAGAAAATGATCACTGGTCTGCCAATTCCACCTGAAATACTCCCAAAGCCCATCCTCCTGAACTGCCTCCAGACTCACCAAAAAATACTCTCTAGGACGAAGAGGGCACCTGCTTCCTGTCACCTTGGATGCCATGCAACATCAAAGGAAGGGGACGCTTTTCAGCAACATGTGGATCTTCCCTATCAGACTTGTCCACTGACCTTGATGAGCTGCCTACAGGAGGAAGGAATGATTCTAATGGAGGGGTACAAAGGAATGGGGAAGGGATGAGCAAACAGTTAAGGGAGGGGTTTCAGAAAATATTACTCAGTTCTGGGAAAGAAGGAAACAGCTGCTTCTGTTTCTGGACCTTGCCTACCTTGAAGGGCTGACATTGACATCACTGCTAGTCTATACACCCAGAATGCATATAGATCTTACTACATAGCTGAAACTGGCACTGTTTCAAGCATGCTGAAATTTGCCTGTGAAAGTGAGCATTCCAAGAAAGAGAGGAAGTTTGGCTGCTCTTTGTAAAGTTTTGCAACTCTTTCTATTTCCTACTTCCATAACTTCCAATATGATGCAACTTATGGTTATCAAGATTTCCATTTGCCTGATTGTCATTAGCAGAAACATTTCTGTTTCTATTCTAGTGGAGATGATTGAATCTTGGGAATTTTAAATGTTTTCTTGCTTATCTTTTGCTCACAAATCCAACTAATTTCAGACACTCTGTACTTCAAAAGAGCAAGTCTCAAATACTTAATAATTCAGGAATCAGTAATAAAAATGATGGTGATGATGATAACAGCAACAGGAAGAAGAATTGAAACAATGACATCATGGAAATCCACTCCCTATAATAAGTTGGAACACCAAAGATGAAAAGGGTAGTCAGACTTTAAAAGGCAGCATTCACTCAATCTTCTCACTTCTCGCTTACAGCCGTGAACATTTCAATCTTTCCAGCTCAGGACAGCACATAGCTTCTGGTAAAGTTTTCTTTGTTATTTCTTTGATGTGGACTGGTTTGTTGATTATGGTAGAACAGAAGATTTACACCGTAATGCCTCATCAGCAAAGGTTTAAGGATCTGAGAGCAACCTTAGCTAGGATGGCTTGTTGGCTTGTGTCGATGGAGGACAGTGTTGCAATTGTTCGTTTTCATTTTAAGCAGTGTTTCTCAAACTTGGCAACTTTCAGATGTCTGGATTTCAACTCCCAGAATTCACCAGCCAGCCTGAGTTTTAAAGTGAAAGAAGGTTCTATTTTATTGGGAAATACAGAATGAGCTTTTTAGCTCAGGTTGTGAGTCTTATAGAGAGATACTGTTTTCATATATTTAGGAGGTTTCTTTCATGTCAGCCACCTGTCAGTGTCTTGCTGGCCAGGGAATTCTGGGAGTTGAAGTCCACACATCTGAAAGCTGCCAAGGTTGGGAAACATTGCATTAAGAGGTCAACAGAAACCCTATGGGTACAATGAATGAAGGAATTCCTTTGTCAGAGAAGATAGGTAGGGCCACTCCTCTTCAACCCACCTCCTCTGACAAATGTCCACTGATTGTTTATCTAGATTCTTCTATGCATGCATCAGAGGTTTATGAAGAGTGGACCATTTTTAAAAAAAAATAATTTAATTCAAGAAGCTGTGATCCCCCTAAAAATAGTCCATTAAATAGATGGATGCCAGATTTATATGAACATCACCGAGAGCATTTTTATTCTCTCTCAAGTTTACTTTGCTTAACAAAAATCCTAGCACAGACAGTTAGCAAAGGATACGTGTGTTTCACTGAATCAATAAGAATATGGATGGAAAAGGCTGGTTTATGTTACATTTGCATTCATTTGCTTAATTTTACTTCTCCTGCTTCAGTCCCAATCTGTATTTTTTCTAAAAAAAATCCACCCCCTAAAATGTAAGTACTTATTTCAATGCAGAATTTCTTGCAGAATTTACGTTTCTAAATCCCAAATTAAATCCAAAGTTTATTGTACCCATAAGGCCATCAGTTGGATGAAAGTAAAACAGGTAAAAATGGAAATATATACGACCAAAAAAGAAATTAGTACACTTTTTCAAACCCAGAGAAAGACTCTGTTAATGTAACCGTACATTACCTTTCAGAGCTAGTACCTTTGAGCGTGCTTCTTCTTTAGACGACCTCACAAGGCTGACATCAATCTTGCAAGTCTGAAAGTCCCCCTCCCGTCCCTCACTTTGTACTGTCCTGAAAACTAGGGAGGATCCCTTCTGAGATGCTTTCTCTACCCCCATCCCTCCTTCAGACTCAAATTTCATTATCAGACCATTGTTTAGGCTGCAGCTTTTCCTCCTGTCTCCCAGGGTCATTCCCACATACCATTACAGTGCTCCAAGCAAATGTATGACCCCCATATAGTTGCTTACAATAAAAACAAAGATATTTGATGATGATGATGAAGGAGAAGGAGGAGGAGGAGGAGGAGGAGGAGGAGGAGGAGAAGAAGAAGGAGAAGGAGAAGGAGAAGGAGAAGGAGAAGGAGAAGGAGAAGGAGAAGGAGAAGGAGAAGGAGAAGAATTAAATTTATATGACACCTGACTCCCAGCGATCCAGGCCTGGCGTTCTTATAGACTGCATCCTCTGGTACATCACTCCAACTCATATGAATAGGCATAAGACTGCAATGTTAATAAATAACAGAGCACCCAAACTTGCTTTTTGCTAACAGGGAAATCTGCAAGCAGCTAAGTCCTTAATTCTAGTCATTAATTACAGAATGATTGCAAAATAGTTCCCAATTATTATAACTTTTGTATGGGCAAGCTAGCAGTTACAAATATGATTTACTGGCATCAAACGTTTATCTTACTCAAGGTACTAAAGACCATTTTTTTCATTATATAGGTACAAGATGTGGCTCTTATTTCTAATGGCTTTTGCAGTCCAAGGCGTTTTGTCTTCTGGAGGAACAATACCCAAAAGAGGCAATCCTGAAGCATACATGAACATTGTAAGCTGCAATTTTGTTGGTGGTAGATGCGGTATAATATAATACAGAACTTGAAAATGGCAGTAAGGATAAATGGGGTCCATAGAATAAATGTTTAAAACATAATGTTTAAGGTCCCATGTTTATTCAGTCGTAGAAAAGCAGAAAGCATAAAACAATCAAAATAACCCTGCCTTGATTTTGTTTAAGATGTCATAGAGAAGAACTGATGGGCTTTCAAAATTCTGTTCTTCTAGCCTACAACAATAAAGAGTGTTCCCAAACAATCCTACTGCTTCTGTTTCTTGACCTTGCCTACCTCAAAGGGCTAACAAAGCTGAAAATGACAATAAGATGGGGTCCATATAGTAAACATTTAAAACAGAGGTTTTAGCACTCTGTTGCTGGAGGTAGAAAAATGGAATTATTCTCTGCCATGTTAAAGAGAGCAAAACTTGCATTTAGATAATTTTATACGACCATTTTGGTTCATGTGCATACATCTATTTATTTAAAAATAAATAAATAAAACAAGATCTTTCCAGGGACCTTAATTATTTCCATTATGGATGATGCAATGTCTTCTGGATTAGAAAGTGCTAGGTGTTCTATTGACAATACATTCATGTTCCAATTTTTAAGGTACTAGAAAGACATGAATTCTTCCAATCCTTTTCACATTTGATATTCAACATTTTTAAGGGAAAAAAAAATCCTTTGGATATTTCCGGACTTCTTTTAGGTGATTCTACACTTAAAGTGCCAGTTGACAGGTAACATAAAAACATGATGTAGTTATACTGAGATTTGCTTCAACAGAGTGAGATCATTCGCCATAAAGGATACCAAGTTGAAGAATATGAAGTAGTAACTTCTGATGGTTACATTCTCACTCTAAACAGAATTCCTTATGACAGAAATCAACATTGGAACCTAAGTAAGTAAAAACAAAGACTGTACCATTTAAAAAAAAAAATCATGGGAAATATTTATGAAAAGTTTGTTTAGAATATTTTACAAGAAACAATTTATGCATGTCTAACCTGTCCCATTGGAGTGGCCAACATTACATAACCAATCATCTTTCTATCTCAGAAAAGAAACAACTTGAACTTTCAAATGATTATAGCAGTGTTTCTCAACCTTGGCACAACCAGCATGCTGGCTGGGGAATTCTGGGAGTTGAAGTCCACACATTTTAAAGTTGCCAAGGGTAAAATACACTGGATTATAGAATCATAGATTTGGAAGGGTTGGAAGGAATCTTGCAGGTCTCTCTATCACCCTGCCCAGGGCAGGAATGGGATATCCTGCCCAGTTCCTCTGATTCTTCCATACCTTTTTGAAGACTGAAGGATCAAGGAGGTAGACCTCAAATGTGTACAGAGGTAGGCACATACTCCTACTCCAAGGGATCTAGGATGCATTTTTTTCACCATGATGTCTCTCATAATTTTGGGCACTAATGATTCCCAGATAGGCCAGACAGGAAACATGACCATATGAGCTCATTCTCCTTTATTGTAAGGCTACATTAACAGAATCTTGCAAGTCTGAAAGTACAAATCTCCTGCTATCCCCCTTACAGCATGGAAAGCTAGTGAGGGTCCCTTCTGAGCCTCTTGCTCCACCCATTATGCAGCTATGGGCTATGCCATCTCTTATCTGACTGTTCCCTAGGCAGCATCGATTCACCTGTCTTTCAAGGCCTTTCTCACATACTGTTACATCATGGAATAATATATCTGCAGATATGAGAATACTGTAGATCCATTCTCAAGAAAAAGAGGCAAGTCATTATATAGACAGGAAAAAGCTCTGTCCAGAGTTTTGACAAACAAAGGTACAGTTCCATGGCCCCTGAGGACAAGCTTCCCCAGAACTATTAAATAGGTTTCATGCTCCAAGACCAGAGGCAGATTTCCAGTTTTAGAAGAAGGAATCCAGTATCTGATTGTCCTCTCCACCTTCCTACTGGTCTATGAGGCCAAATATTTCTATGGTCACTTTATAGGGAGTGTTGTAAAGGATAGTTCTGATAGGTCCAAACATCCATAGAATCATAAACTTCTCTGGCCTTTTAGCTAATTCTCCAATAGGGAATACATTTATTTCTTCTCATTGCTTAATTTTGGGGACAATCCCTCTTCCAAAGGAAACCAAACTGCAGTAGCATTGCTCTTTCCTGTTTCTGTCTTCTTCCAGGAAGGAGCTTATATGCAGAGGCATCTACTGGTGGTAGGGGATGGGCCAAAAAGTACATATGGAGCTTGGATTATACAATTATGCTTGCCATTTTGACATTTTTGGCCCCACCCTATGTTGCACAGAGTGCAGCAAAAAAGTCCCAAAAAATCCTGCTCTCAGGTAACTTACACATCAGCTTTATTGATAAAAATGCAAAACTTCATAAAATACAAGTTGCATACAAAATATAGGATATAACAAAGACTTCTTCTCACTTTAGCTTCCAAGACTTAACCACAACAAAGTCTCTAGCTAAAAAAAACACTCTCAGAGAAGAGGTACACTACTTGGTTACTAGTTAAGACTACATAACCCATAAACTACATGATTAACTTTTTACAAGACAAACACACTGAACAGGCTGGGCATTTAACCCTCCCGTTATATTGCCAGCATGTACACCCCCACTGAATAACTAACATACACATTACAGTAGGTGGCAGTAAAAATCATAACAGAATTACAAGATACTTTGTAATCTCAACACCTGTTTTTGTATAGCTAACGGGATGACCTTCTTCCCATGAGAAAATCCTGATACCCTAATGCTTCTGCCTACCTGTATTGGAGTGAATTGTCACAAGCATGCTGATCAATGCTTGGTATTCTTTTATTATTAGTGTTTGCAATGGATAAGAAAATTAAAATGCTGAATTCTGGATTTTTGTGGAAGATAACTGAAATACAGTTGTATTTTTTCTTCTGCCTCTGTGAAGATTTAGTACAGAGTAAAACACAGATCACAAAGAAGGTGTCATTCTACCTTGAACTGGATCTTTCCTTCCAAGTATCAGCTGTTCCCAACCATTTCCTTTTTATAGCACTCATTTACATTCTTCCCACTTTGATGTCATGTCTCTTTGGAAAGATAACTATAATGTGACTTCATACCTTCCATTAAGTCACTTCCTAAGACACAAGAACTGGAACATCTGGAAACGGAGGTAGAATAAAAGCTGCCCAATGTTTGTAGCCATTATGGTATCCTTAATTCTAGGTCGTGATTGACCCCTAAAATGGACATGGCTAGCAAACTCAAGGTCAACTACATAAACATGAAATGTGTTTTCCACCATCTGAAGGAGGCCAAAGTGGTATACAAACAAGCTAATCTTCAAGGAACTAATTATATCTATGATTAAAACTATAGCACTCTATGATTAGAACTTCAAGGAACTATAAACACATTCAATTTAAATTACATATGGACAACTTTACCCAATTTTATGGATCTCAGTTATATCCAAAAAGCATTTTGTAAATTATCAATTTACAATCAGTTCAATTGTTGGGAGGACAAGCAATGGAGAAGAAGAGAGAGAAGGGAAGCAGGGAGAAAAAGAGGGGAAAAAAACTACCTCTACCCATTTTGGGCTTTAGCCCCTTCCTAAACTGCCTTTGATATCCTTCATCCCAGCATGTAATCCCTAACAGATTAGATTTTGGGAATATGGTCCTCAACAGAAAAATAAATTCCATCTCCTGATGGAGAAGTGTTTTACTGTACTATTATTTAAAGGAATGATAAATAATGGATTGAGCAGGATAAATCATTAATATAATGACCAATTGATGAACTGCTCCCATGACCCCTTAATGAAAAGCAGAATTTCTTTTATGGTTCTATATTACCGTTGACCATGGAAGACCAAAATTACATAAACAATTTGTGCCTTTCAGCAAATGATGGGTATTTTGCTCCAGTTCTGAACAGCAAGCTAGACTCTAATGTAAACTTGGGGTTGGGGGGGGGGGTCAAGAACCAAGGACCTAAGCTGGTACTGCATCCAGAGCCATTCAATATGCACATGATAAACCAACTTGGGCAGCTTACTTCATTCCAAATTTCAAGAACTGATGCCTACAGTTATCTTTGTGGTATCTTTTTACAGCAAGAAAACCAGCTGTGCTTTTGCAGCATGGCTTTGCTTTAGAAGGAAGGATCTGGGTTGCAAACATGCCCAATCAAAGTCTTGGATTCATGTTGGCAGATGCAGGTTATGATGTCTGGATAGGGAACAACAGAGGCAACTCCTGGTCTCGAAAACACCAATACCTTTCAACCAAGCAACAGCAATATCATGCTTTCAGGTAATTTAAAGCAGAACATGTAGAAAGGCTTGGGATCTGTATATTTTGTTTGCTTTTAATTACATTTCTTGGTAGTAAATTCTGGAACAGAATATTTTATACCAGACTGCAAAACTCTATTCACAGATGCATGTCGTTTAGCTGCATTTCCAATGTCCTTGTTCAAAATACATACTATTAAATTTTAAGCAGGTGTGAAGGAGGAATGTTTGGCTTTTTACTCTAGAATACAAGATTTAAACATTCAACACCAAGAATGGAAGGGGTGAATTTTGAAAATAAAGAGTATTGGCCCTATTTGACAGTGTGTCCTTAATTCTTTTATATTAATTAACTGGTGATGTCATTCTTCAGTATATCATGTGAATAGTATCATATAACTAATGGTTAAAATCAGTAACAAAGAAATAGGCTGTTCAGATTTTTATTTGCAACAATGCGCTATAGAAAAATCCATCCGTTGATTCGTCCATTGACAAATGTTTTGATATGGTGATTCAATACATCAACTTAAAATATTTACTACTATTTTCTAGGAGTCATATTAGGGATGTTTATCAGTTTTTACCTAGAATCAATGGAATGAAAAGGTCCATGCACTTGTGGAGACTGATGGTGATATGAGCTATTTCCTTGCCCATAAATGCATGTGCAGAGTTCAGAGCAGAGGTGTCTACAGAAAAGGTTAAAAAAAATTACAATCACAATTGCACCATCAAAGCCCCCCCATCCCCTTTTTTTAAATGGATCAAACATATGATGCATGTAAAAAAAAAAGACAGGACTTCAGTCATGGTGATGGCCATCATCTGGCCTTTTCAACTCCCTTCCCCACAGACACCCGTGATTCAGAGTACATTTATTTCTATCACTGGATCACAATCCTTATCCATCCTCACAAGGGCCAGATTTCAATCAACTTCTATGATATTGAAATCCCATTGACTAAATTAGAGAGTTCATAAAAACTATCAGTTATCTTATTTAATATCAATTTTTGATTATATCTTACAGTTTTGATGAAATGGCCAGATATGACCTTCCAGCAATGATTTCTTTTATTGTGGAAAAAACTAGAAATTCCAAGATACATTTAGTGGGCTATTCCCAAGGTGCCACTCAAAGTATGTCATAGAAACTATTACTATATAAACTGCACACAGTGAAACTTAGTTGTAGCATGTATTCATGACTATCATAGGGGCAGAATGGCAGGAGATAGAGAGATAGAGAGACAGAGACAGAGTCATAATAAAAATTGAATATCATTAATATATGCTTATTTCACACATGCCTTTAGTTATATTGCCACTGAAAATCCAGTGTAGAACAAGTTAAATTCTTTAGTTAGGATAAAAGCTTGACCACGTTTTTCTGATTTGAGTTTGAAAATAATTTGCTTATCAATATGAGTATTCAGAAGGAATACTAGAAAACGCTAAATGCCCTTTGAATGCAACTTTCTGAAATTAAGTAATATTATGCTGCTAGAAACTGTATTTGGGAAATAAAGATGTTGGTTGCTGAATAGTTCAGTAGACAACAACATATTGCCCAGGTCACCTACAACGTCCTCAAAGAGTATTTGCAGAACTCCATAACAACCATTTTAAAGTGGCCAAAATCTCATGACAATGTCAAACCTCACAAAGTTTTAGACAAAAATGCCCAAATCTTGTGATGTTTAAAATGGAGAATGCCATTTCATAAGATTTCTAAACATGAGCTTGTGTAATTTCACCAGTTTTAAGGAAACGTTGAGTTATTTTTACATTTGTTTTATTTTTATTTCTGCTTCCTGTGCCATTGAGCAATACTACATAAGAGTACTTGCTGCCTGAAAAGATTACTGTCCCCTGGAATAGCTGAATTATTTTACAGGAGTTTTGAAATAAATGACAGATTGCATTCAAGTGACTTATTTCTATTTTTAAAGACTTCTGCCATAGATTGTGTTACAAGCAAATTTGAGTGTTTTGTGGCCAGTGATTTCAAAAGAAATGCAAGCTTATATTTGTCCAATTCTGAAGGGTGAGAGCTAGTATGTGTATAAAGTGATGGAAGAAACTTCTTCTCACTGATGAGTAGAAATGTCTTTCCCTGCAGTTCTAGGTGTGGTTACCTGAGGCTAATATTTGGCGTCTGTATTCTCAGGTTTGATTGCACTTTCATCCATGCCAGATGTGGCTGAAAAGATAAGAATGTTCCATGCCTTGGCTCCAGCAACCACACTTAAGAATTCCCAAAGCCCAGTAGCAAAATTGCTGCTCCTGTCAGATGATATAATAAAGGTATTTGGCGTATAACTTGATGGTGGTAGCAGAGATGAGGGTTGCAATCATTTAATGATTGTTCTCCTGTAACTCATTGACATCAACCTTGGGCGCATAACTTTTCCATCTTGGACTGTTTTAATGCCTGTGGCCTGGGGAGCCCATGCAGCAAGAGGGTCCCTTGATACTGGACCATTTTAATGCACCCTTCTATGCTTTTGCTAGCCTGAATTTTCTTGAAATACAGTACTGCCACAGGAGGCCCAACATCAAGAGTTATCAACATCAGGAGTTAGCTACTAACATTAGGATGGGCAAGAAATTCATTCAGTTCACATCTGAATACACTTTTCTCTAATTTTGCATTTTCTCACTAACAGAGGAAACAAAACTTAGTTATCATTCAAAGTGTCTGTGCTTCCAGATTTTGCAATATAACAAATTCACCAGTAAAAAGGGCTATCGGAGAAACAGCTGTACCTAAATATATTCATGAAAATATATTTCCCAAAATGATTTATATGAGGGAACCTCACCTTCAGAAATGCCACGTGCTTAAAATGGTTCTCTTTTGAGAAAAGGGCCACCAAAATGCACCCAAATTCTGAGGAACCAAATTTGGCAGATCTACACAAATGAGAAACTGACAAAAACCAGCCCAACAATAACCCACAACCAAACTACAGATGCAAACAGCTTTTCTCTTAGAAGGAAGAAGAGCATGTTGCTTCTACAGCATCAGTCCTAGCATTTGGCTATCTCTGGCTGACAGCCTATGCTCTTATTGGAGGTGGGTGGCTACTGCTATCTTGCTGCAGGTGACTCTTACTCAACTGAGCTGGAAGGCCAACTTGTTTATCTGGCATAGACGGCATTCTTCCTCCTCTGAATTATCTGGTAGAGCAGGAGTGGCAGAATTGTTTGGAAGAGTCAGTGCAGAAAATCCCTTCTCCTAGCTGCTTCTAGAAGAGGAAGCTGGTTGCTCTTGTTGACCGAGTGGTGGGTAAGTCTTCTCACTTGTCTTGAGGAGGAGGAAGAAAAGCCCAGTGCCATTGCTGAGCACTGAACAGCTACTGTCAAGAATGGCCAGTCCTTAAGGGGCACCGAAAAGTCTTTGGCAGCAGAGGGTCAGCCTAGAGAGGTAGTCCAGACAGGAAGTACAACCAGATGAACTAATTCTACTTTATTTTAAGGTTACAATAACCGAATCTTGCAAGTCTGAAAGTACAGTACATTTCTCCTCCATCACCTTTATAGCCCAAAAAAACTAGGGAGGGTCCCTTTTGAGACGTTTGCCATGCCCACATTCCTTTTGCGGGCTAAGCTGCCTCTTATCCGACTGTTCCCCTGGCTGTGGCTCTTCATCCTATCTCCCAGGATCATTCCCACATATCATTACACAGAATGCCAATAGCCACTTCTGGTACTGATTCTGTTCAGCATGCTTGCATCTGAAACAGCCTTCTTTCAGGGTACTAACTCTTGAAAGGGGCATTTCAGCTCCTTCAGGTGGGATCCCAAGAGATCAAGGTGCATTCACTTAATTATCTCTGAAGTGCAGCAATTTGCATGATTAGAGTAAAACCTGGCACCAAGTAAAATATTTCTCACACACCCTGCTCTACCAAGCTATTTGCTTAGGAGCAAAATTCTTATGCTAACATCCTCATCAACAGGAGAGGCAGAACTTCTGGAACATTGATGAATCCATTTGTCCACATTGATGTAACTATATAAAATGTTAATATATTTACAGGGTTTATTGGGTAGGAGGAATTTTTGCCTGAGAAGTGAGAATTTGAGAAAAATGTCCATCCGCATGTGCAGCTCCAAAACTTACAAAAAGCTCTGCTCCTGGGGTGCTTCAATTATTGGGGGATTTAATGAGAAAAATCTAAATTTGGTATGTATCAAATAAAATGTATTTTATCTGTCTGAAATTACTCTGAAATAACCTCTGAACATCTCACAGAGATGAAAAAATAACTGCTTTCATGAGCTTCCATGTCTTAAATAATGGGAATTGATCTATCAATTAACAGGCAGTATACACTTCATCACAGCTTTAGCAATCTTGTACTTTAATAATGAATATATTCTGCAGGAAAGGCTCCTTCTATAGTAAACATTGCAAACTTCATGTAGAAGGAAGGTAAGGAAGGAGGCTTTACCATAAACTAAACTAAACTAAACTAAACTAAACTAAACTAAACTAAACTAAACTAAACTAAACTAAACTAAACTAAACTAAACTAAACTGCACTCAGGAGGATTATTACTAAATCTATCTCCATGCACCACCATTAAGAAAGCTGGGAAGTTACTCCACTGTTCTACTTCAATGACCAAAATATCTGTTACAGAGCCGCATGGATGTTTACATATCATACTGTCCAGATTCAACATCCGTTCAAAATTTACTCCACTGGGGACAGGTAAAGTGTCTGAAAATCCAATATTGTTTTTCAAGGATGATTTTGTATGCTTAAACTTTCCAGGAACTGTACAGACCTGAATTGAGGGTGGCGGCAGCAAGCTTGGCTGGAAAGGTGCTAGAGGGTGCCAGGCATTACAGTGGGTGTTACTGGGTGTTACAATGATAAACAGAATGTGATACAGTGCACAGCATGGCTTTGACTCTTTGATCAGATGAAGTGATTGTTGTGTACTGCATTACCTCCATTACCATCCATCAGAGGAACTTTGGTGACACTTGTAACAGGAAGTTCTACTGATCTTAGATCTAACGAGTTACGTCATTTGCCTAAAGCCTTTGGTAAGTGTTTTAAGCCACGTCTTCAGTGTTCAGTGTAATAAAATACCAGAATTGGGAAGTTTCAGTCATTTGGAATTCACTTCTCTCTCTCTCTCCCTCTCTCTCTCTCTCTCTCTCTCATCTAGATATACAAAACGGGACAATTTAGAGCTTTTGATTATGGGAATGGAAACAAGGAGAGATACAATCAGGTAAGAAGGTATATGGAATACAAGTTCCCTGTCTCTTCAGCAAGTGCACCAGAAGCATGTAAAATATTGTGTTGTCCTAGGCTAGCTGCAAGTATTTTTTTGCAGATTAACAAGAAAAAAAAATGATGGCAACTCATATTCTGTACAACATACAGGGTTCAATAGAGATAGCTATTAAAACCCGGTAGACTTTGGGGAGGCAAGCGTTCAAAGGTAAATGCATAAATTTGTTTCCCTTTTTGCTTCATTCATTGAATGAGTCTCAAGTTCTTTTGAGCCCTTTGACAAAGAAATTGGAGTGTGTGTTTGTGTGTGTGTGTGTGTGTGTGTAATAGTTGAATTGGGAAAAAAATCCTCATATATCATAGCTGCAGGCAAGCATGATATCTGTGCAACTGAAAGTCCTGTTCCTGTATAACACAATTACATGACGCCCCCTAAAATTTATTTATTAATTGAATTTATTTGACTTGGATGCCACCCAACTCCAATTAACTCTGGCAGCTCACAACATAAAAACAAAATAACAAATATACAACCAGAAAAGAACACAAAACTGTAAGCAGAATGGCGATTTTAGTCAATAATAACATCATACACCCAGCAAGGGATTCCAACTGTCCTAGTTAAGAATCTGAGAGAAAGGTGGGTCTTTAAGGCCCTCTGGAGGGCCATCAAAATAGCCATTGTTTCATTCCTATTTTCTCAGGAGATCTCACTCACTGTACAAAGATTTCCATCACTGAAAATATTTGTTCTAACTAGATTACAATTATCAAATATTAAGACATTCACTTGACTTTAAGATGTGTGGACTTCAAGTCTCAGAATTCCCCAGCTAGCCATGCTGGCTGGGGAATTCTGGGAGTTGAAATCCACACATCTTCAAGTTGCCAAAGTTGAGAAACTCTGGTCTAGACAGATTCATTCTAGTTCTCAATAGGCAATCTCCAGTTAGTATAAGAGAAGATGCCATTTGGAGTGCAAAACACCTCCGTTCATTTCTTTTTGTCTTTTTAGGATGAGCCTCCATCTTACAATCTGGAGCGTATTACAGTACCAATAAGCATTTGGTATGGTGAGAATGACTGGTTGGTGAATCCTGACAACATCAAGCCATTAATTGATCAGCTCCATAGTGTTGTCTACAAAACCAGCTTAACTGATTGGAATCACGTTGATTTTATTTGGGGCCTTGATGCCCCTAAGAGACTTTACAGTCCTCTTATTAAATTGATATCCTTGCATACGTAATTTTCCCTGCTCTGTTATTATTGCTAAAGAATAAAAGGGATTTTGAAAACCATGGAATATTGCTTCCTTAATATTGCTTTCCATCATATTTTGTTGTGAGTCCATGTTTACATGGCAAAATACTCATACTCCAAAAGAGACAAGGTCTATAAAGGATCTTCACAATTCAAGGAGACCTTGGGGTTACAGTAGTTAATTGTACTGCTTTTAATCACAATGCAAAGGCATTTTGCTACTTGATGGTGTCCTCTCATAAACAAGCCAAAGAGAGTGTGATCTTTGCACCTTATTTCAATGCTCTCTGTGAGACAGTCTTACGTGAAGGCAGTAGGCTAGTCTAGAGAAAGTATGGTTCTGTTCTCCAACAGTTTCTGGCCATTTCCCACGCTACTGCATCTTGATAGGGCTGCTTCACTTTCCTCAACAGAAGGATTGTCCCTAGACAAAAGCTATTCAGCATCGGATTTTTGTTCCGCTGCAATGTTATCCCCATGACACCCTCCACATGGACCATCCTCAATCTTGTTTTGAGGTGGCTAAAGGATGGTGGAGTAGGCAGTTAGGTTTTATAAAGTAGCTCTACTTTTGCTTCTGAAGTATGTTTTTCATCTGAACCTTTATATGGTAGAAACCATGCTGTGCAAAAGTAGTCCACCACTGAGTGCTTAATCATGTTTTGCAATCACAGTAGGATGTGATCCATATCTCAATTCTGTCTGGACATTTACAAACATGAGGGGGGAAAAGAAGAACAGGGCTGTATTTGCTGTCTCTGACTTCCATCGTGTTCTCATTGCTTTTCTATATGTTGGAAAGAGAACGTCTTCAAATCCCATATATGTAGCTCAGGGTTGAAGTGCTGGGTTCCTGGTGTTCTCTGACTTTGATGTTTCCTAGCCTGATAATGAAGTCTTATTATTATCTAACGAAGCTCGGAGAGCACCAAGAACCCAACTCCTATTTCATACCGTATGGAAAATCTCTACCTGATACTCTCTTGCAGGCTTTGTGCGCAATCAGAAACACAAAGATCAACAAGAGCATGGTAGGGTGTTGATTCAGCAAGTACTGTTGCAATATATTAGTGAGTTCCAAGTTTAATAAAGATTCAGGAGGCTGATAGGTAAACAGCCACTTGCAAGCTTCCCTGTTGTCAGTGAAGATATCAATCTTGTCACCAGATCATGGGAATGTTGTTAGAAAGAGGTTCAGAAAGTCTCCATTCTAATGCACATGAGGGTATTTTGGTTCTAAACTGAAAGTAGTTTTAACAATGTTCATATTTCTAAGCATCTCCAGGTATGACATGTTGTATTACCAAAATAAATATGCAAAATATTAATACAGAGTGCTCTGGACTGTGGGATTCAGTGTTTTCCATCACTGAATTCTGAAACCGCTGCCACCTACTGGAGACAAATACAACAGCCCTTCAGAGAGGAAAATTAAAACTTTCCCAGCATTGTATTGTCGAAGGCTTTCACGGCCGGCATACGAAGGCTGGTGTGGGTCTTCCGGGCTGTGTGGCCGTGTTCTGGAAGTTTTGTTTCCTAACGTTTTGCCAGCATCTGTGACTGGCATCTTCAGAGTGCAGGAGCACAAACAGGAGCAGTTCTCTCTGTGCCCAGGATGATGTGACCCTGTCGGCCACACAGCCCGGAAGACCCACACCAGCCTTTCCCAGCATTCCTTGGAAGAAGTTAGTTAGGGACATTGATAACATTTTATTACAGATTGCTACTTCCTGTTTGAATGTTTAATTTATATGAATTTATGTAGGAAGCCAGATTTCAGAAGCTCATTAAACTTGGCATACCATATTTCCCTTTAAATTAGGAAAGAAAGTCCTAATTTAAATTTAATTTTAATTTAGGAATAGGAGCTGATGTGATGCTTAAGTTTTGAAAAGGGATTCCAATTTTAAGCCTTCTGTCACAGGTGGGAGTGGGAGACAACATAGAGGCCTTTTCCCATCTATTTTACAAAACAATGTGAACTGTCCAATTTCTAGATCTTCCTTATGCTCTTGCACAAATTCCTAATATCATGGCAAGAATTTAAAATTTTAACTGGCTGTCACTTAGGCATATCTAAAGCATAGCAATAATGTCAGTGGGCACATGAGTGTAATTAAAGGTACAACTGGTTTTATTTTTATGAATATCAGCATTCGTGGGCTATCACATGAAAGCAATCAGAATTCACATGCCATCACTTCTGATGCAGACAAAAGTATTATTCCCCTTCATGGAAAGGTAAAACAACATTTTTTGAGAAAGGTATGGTAGATAGCCACAGAAGAGCCACAAGACGCACTGGATTTGTTAGATCTTAACTCCTCCCAGACTTTCCCCATAGCCCTAAACTTGAGAATTGTTTAATGAGGCCTTCCGAGAATTCAGTAGGAGTTCAAGGAACTATAATTAAGGGAAGGATGAGAGTGGAAGAAGTTGACAAACAAAAGGGAGTAAAGAAAACCTGCTTAAAGCCAATTTCATTGTAGATACTTAGACCCCTATCTATCTAGAGGAAAGAGCTTTATGTTATACAAGTTTGTTGCAGCAAAAAGATGTCTCAGTTTTTTCACCGACTGCAGCTGGTCTGTGTGCTATCTGCATTTACACCACCCCCAGACCAAAAGAACTGTTCTTCACATGAGCCATTTCAAGGCCTTAGGACATTTTTTTTCTGAGGTAAACGGTTCAGTGGTAAGGCTTATAACAGTCCATGAGAGAATCTGAAGTATCTCTGAGGTTCTTGCTCCTCAGAGTTAGGAAGGGAAATGTTACTCATGTCCTCTTAACCACAGTCTGATTACTTAGCCCAAGGAACACTAAAGTGTTTCAAAACTCTCTCTTCCTCAACAAAGCCAAGATTAAGTGAAGGACTTATCCTGTACTTTTTTATCTTTGGAAAATCAAAGAACTGGGCTCCTGGCTTTGAGGAAAGTATGTAATAGAGAAATTAATGTCAAGTAATGTTTTCTTCCTTAGCCTCAAATTTATTCTCAAAAATAAATTATTCTGTGGGCCCTGTGGAGGAAGCTGTAATATTTGCAAGGTTCACCCCAAGCCTTAAAATCAAATTGTTAGCCATGTTCAGAACTCTGCATCCATATAAGATCTTGAGTCATGCTCGGCTCCTGGTGAACATATAAGTCTTATTGGTAGCAATTTGGAAGCAGTCTGCCATTTCCTTTTTCCAGGATGTTTTTGCCCTCTCAGTCTAGCCTATAGCCCTAGGACTTCTGTTCTTCCCCATCCAAGTACCGAGCAGGTCTGACCCTGTTTAGCTTTTCTGAGATCTAGGTCAGCTATGTGTTGCCACTTGCTGGGGTTCTTAGATTAATACGTGGCTATGTTATTTCATCAGCAATACGATGGAGGTGAAGATAGGGATATGTTTATTTATCTGTTTGTCTAGATAAATAGGTAACACACACAAAGCACACTCAATCATAGTGAAATGCATATCTTATACATTGGGGGGCAGGCAGGGAGATGAATGGAGAGAGAAAGAGAGAGAGATCACACATAAAATCTTGGCCAACGGTGATAATATCTATTGCATAAAGAATCATTGCTAAATACCTTAACAACAACACCATTATGGGGAGTGGAGGAGTTGGAACAATAAAGGAAAATGATCTCTATGATACTACATTTTAAATAGTGCAAAACTATTAAGTGGAAAGGTGAAACTGACTAGAAAAGAACCATTCTAGATTAGATCAATACCATAATAGCCAGTGGCTTAGATACACTGATCCATGCAGAGGGCTTGGTGCTCTCTGAGCTTGGTGGTTTGCTCTCAGACATTTCATTACCCAGCTAGATAACACTGTCAGCCTGATGATGATACCTACTAGGGTAATGAAATGTCTGCAAGCAAACCACCAAGCTCAGACAGCATCAAAAATCCAAGGTTCAACCATGAGTTACATATATTCTCTTCTGTTAGAACTGGTCCATGTGGCTAGTAGGTTGAAAGACAAAATTGATTAGTTTTATTTGCTTTTTTCCTATATATTATATTGGGGGAGACATTAAATTAAAAGTTGAGACTAGCAGCTTTGTTCTAGGCTTCTTGCCCATCAACAATGCCACAGAGGAGTCCTGAAAACAAATCCCAAAATCTTTCCCCCAAAAGCAGTTATTAAGTGGTTCATAAATAAGTAGACAGTGAAAGAGAAACGTGTTGACTGGTGTGTTAGAAATACCACACATTTGTAGGGATATGCTTTCTAATTTCAATTTGTGCCCTGTGGAAAGATATGAACTTGCTGTGAGAAAATAAAATGTATTTTACTGTCAATGCTGTCTAAGCAGGTGGCTAAACATGTGGCTGTTGAATTCCTGTGATCCTATAGATATGATGTCACCAACTAAATAAAAACAAAGAGGATAATTCCCTACTGAGTACATATTTTCTAACTGATGTTCTCTGCATGAATGCAACATAAACCTATAATTCAGAAACCTAATGTTAAGCACATGTCTCGTATATCACATGCCAACATGTAGGAATCAATAAGGAAGTATGCATTAAAATTAAGGATTCATTTAGAGTTAATGACATATGTAGGCACACTGAAAAAGTAAATTACTTTTAAGCCATGGATTAACTTCCATACCCTTAATTCTACTTCTTATGAACAGACCTTAAATACAAAATCATTGATTTTCCATGGAAGAGCAAAAAGAATCAATGGAAAAAACTGGTTTTAACACTGAGAAAAAAGTGAAATACTTGGGTATTACTATGACTGATATGAAATGTATGTTATTTCAGAACAATTATATTAAAGACATGGAATGAAATTAGGAAGGATATGCTAAGATGGGAGGAATTACAATTATCATTGTTGGGGATAATTTCTGTGATAAAAATGAATGTGTTGCCTAGAACGAAGTTTATGTTTCAAACAATCCTATCTGACATTTTGATGTACCATTTAAGCAATGGCAGAAAGATATATCTAGGCTTGTATGGCAAGGGAAAAACCCAAGGGTTAAATATAAAATCCTCCAAGATGCAAAGGAACGAGGACAATTCTGCCTGATCTGAAATTGTATTTTGAAGCCTGCTGCTTAGTCTGGATGAAAGAGTGGGTTTTGCTGAGAAATAAGGGAATTTGAGAATTAGAAGGATATGATCTGAGTTTTAGATGGCATGGTTTTCTATGGTACAATAAAGTTAAGGTTAACACAGCTTTTGAAAATCATTGTATTAGAAGCGACATATTGAGAATATGGAATAGATATAAACCCAGAATTTAGCAACCTTCATAGAAATCTCAGTAGTTCAATCTGCTAATGAAAAGAACACAACCTTCATTTCGGGCCAACCTTCATTTAGTAAGGAGGAGAAACATTAATTCAGTACGTCAAGTGTGGTAGAAAGGGCAACACAGCAAGATGTGCAAAACTGTTGATGGCCTTGCATGACAATGGACACAGTTATTCTGAATGTGGGATGTTGCTGAATCTCCACTCCAATGTCTCTGATGATATGGCATTAAACCTCACTAGTATAAATTTTGCTCTATATGAGATGGGGAGAAGGTAGGAAAAATCATTAGAAAGAGTGGAAAGTCTACAACAGAGGCCCCCATAACAACAATCTGAAACTTTCAATCTGTTATTCTCCAGTCTAAGTCTGTTTGACCTCTGACACAGCTTTCTCTGATTCAAGCATTCACAGGGATTTGACTGAAAGGCCACAATAGAACAACTTGAGAAGGCTACATTATTTATCCAAGATGAGAGAAGCTTATCAGTGAGGTAGACTGAGCAGGAACTCACCCCAGAAAATTTGCTTCAGCCAGGGTTACAAGTGATAAATTCTCATGTGGGCCTCTATGCAAACACAACTTAACTCTATCCAAAGAAGACTGTTTGACATAGATTAAGGTACATGAACCATGGCTGTTATACATTTTGATTGGATTGTTTCTGTGACCATTATATCTTGGTGGCAAAAAGATGAGCACCTTCACGAATTAATTTAAAAATTTAAATCATATTGATTTAAAGCATGTGTTTCTCAGTGTCTAACAAGAGGTACAACAAAACAAAGCGAAAAAGTTCCATAATGATTATTCACTTTTCCCAATGTATTTCTTGTGGGTGACCAGATAAAGTACGGGCAATACCACAACACTCTGTTTTTTATATTAATGCATGCACTGTCTTCATCCTTTTCTCTTTGTTCTTACTGAGCCCAACATTAACTGGGTGTTGCCGATGAAGCCTTTCACAAATGTGGTATTTTAACCATCTACATCTGAAGAAACCACCCACGGTATTCATGCTATGCCACATTGGTTTTAAATGACTGTGTTGTGAAATGTGACATGAGATATATCTAGCAACAGACTAGGCTGGTATCATCTAAGAAGATATTATTCTCCGAAGGTCTAAGTATTATTCCAAATATTTTTCCCCTTCACAATCCAGGAGGACAACTTTGTATTGAAGGTAATATATTCATTTCTTCTACATTTGATTTGACTTTTCTGATAGGGTTCATTTTGTGGAGGAAGGTAGACTTTGTGAGAAAATCAGTTATACGTTAGTCATTTCTCAGCAAAGCTATTTCTTGTTTTGACAGCTAGGAAAATGTTATGTGGGAGATGTTTAGGCTTACTAGGTATTTTCAGAAAGCTGAGGTTAAATGGAAAGATAAGAATGGTGGCAGCTCATTGCTGCCATTGCTGTCCTAATAGAGAGGCTCGTGATCATCCATCATCTTGAGTGCCTTCAAAATTATAGTCAGGATTCAAGTGAATGTATGTATTTTGTCAATTGTACTGATTTTTTTTTTTAGATTCATTTCTTCTGTTTCTCTTTCCTCTTTGAAAAGAAAGAAAGAAGAAAGAAAGAAAGAAAGAAAGAAAGAAAGAAAGAAAGAAAGAAAGAAAGAAAGAAAGAAAGAAAGAAAGAAAGAAAGAAAGAAAATGTGGCAGTTTATTGTAATATAGCATGCCTACTACAAGGATTGGCAGGTTCTGAAGACTTTACTGCACAAAAACATGTCATGAACCCTGAGGCTTATATGAATGTGGTAAGTTATGTGATCTATATTTTATAAATAATGAAGTAGAAGGGGGCCTGAAACAAGCCTCTGAGTGACAACATTGAGCACTTGCTCTTTCCCTTGTAGCAAAATCAATACCATTCTTTTCCAGCCTCCAGACGTATTGATAGCAATTGATCGATTATGTACCATTAAGTCAGTGTTGACTTTTAGCAACCATATTTTCTCCATAATGACCTGTCCTAACCTGGTCCTTCAGGTCTTTCAGCAGTGCACCCATCACCATTGTAACTGAGTCCATCCACCCTGCTGCTGGTCATCCTCTTCTCTTTCCTTCCACCTTTCCCAGCATTAGATTCTTCTTTAAAGAGCTAAGTCTTCATGTAATATTGACATCACACTGCTCAGAATTCCTAGTAATCAAGATAACCTCTAAAGGAAAAATTGTATCACCACTATCACTACATCCACACACATATTTACATACGATGTAAGGATCACTATTTCTCCATTGCTAATTTTTGCAGGAACCAGCAGTCTTCCTTCCCCAGTGATTCCAACTCAAGATCTGTTCATGGAGTCTGGTCTTTTCCATCCCTTCATCAGTGTGTGTGTGTCTGTGTGTGTGTGTGTGTATAATAGTTGAATTGGGAAAAAAATCCTCATATATCATAGCTGCAGGCAAGCATGATATCTGTGCAACTGAAAGTCCTGTTCCTGTATAACACAATTACATGACGCCCCCTAAAATTTATTTATTAATTGAATTTATTTGGCTTGGATGCCACCCAACTCCAATTAACTCTGGCAGCTCACAACATAAAAACAAAATAACAAATATACAACCAGAAAAGAACACAAAACTGTAAGCAGAATGGCGATTTTAGTCAATAATAACATCATACACCCAGCAAGGGATTCCAACTGTCCTAGTTAAAAATCTGAGAGAAAGGTGGGTCTTTAAGGCCCTCTGGAGGGCCATCAAAATAGCCATTGTTTCATTCCTATTTTCTCAGGAGATCTCACTCACTGTACAAAGATTTCCATCACTGAAAATATTTGTTCTAACTAGATTACAATTATCAAATATTAAGACATTCACTTGACTTTAAGATGTGTGGACTTCAAGTCTCAGAATTCCCCAGCTAGCCATGCTGGCTGGGGAATTCTGGGAGTTGAAATCCACACATCTTCAAGTTGCCAAAGTTGAGAAACTCTGGTCTAGACAGATTCATTCTAGTTCTCAATAGGCAATCTCCAGTTAGTATAAGAGAAGATGCCATTTGGAGTGCAAAACACCTCCGTTCATTTCTTTTTGTCTTTTTAGGATGAGCCTCCATCTTACAATCTGGAGCGTATTACAGTACCAATAAGCATTTGGTATGGTGAGAATGACTGGTTGGTGAATCCTGACAACATCAAGCCATTAATTGATCAGCTCCATAGTGTTGTCTACAAAACCAGCTTAACTGATTGGAATCACGTTGATTTTATTTGGGGCCTTGATGCCCCTAAGAGACTTTACAGTCCTCTTATTAAATTGATATCCTTGCATACGTAATTTTCCCTGCTCTGTTATTATTGCTAAAGAATAAAAGGGATTTTGAAAACCATGGAATATTGCTTCCTTAATATTGCTTTCCATCATATTTTGTTGTGAGTCCATGTTTACATGGCAAAATACTCATACTCCAAAAGAGACAAGGTCTATAAAGGATCTTCACAATTCAAGGAGACCTTGGGGTTACAGTAGTTAATTGTACTGCTTTTAATCACAATGCAAAGGCATTTTGCTACTTGATGGTGTCCTCTCATAAACAAGCCAAAGAGAGTGTGATCTTTGCACCTTATTTCAATGCTCTCTGTGAGACAGTCTTACGTGAAGGCAGTAGGCTAGTCTAGAGAAAGTATGGTTCTGTTCTCCAACAGTTTCTGGCCATTTCCCACGCTACTGCATCTTGATAGGGCTGCTTCACTTTCCTCAACAGAAGGATTGTCCCTAGACAAAAGCTATTCAGCATCGGATTTTTGTTCCGCTGCAATGTTATCCCCATGACACCCTCCACATGGACCATCCTCAATCTTGTTTTGAGGTGGCTAAAGGATGGTGGAGTAGGCAGTTAGGTTTTATAAAGTAGCTCTACTTTTGCTTCTGAAGTATGTTTTTCATCTGAACCTTTATATGGTAGAAACCATGCTGTGCAAAAGTAGTCCACCACTGAGTGCTTAATCATGTTTTGCAATCACAGTAGGATGTGATCCATATCTCAATTCTGTCTGGACATTTACAAACATGAGGGGGGAAAAGAAGAACAGGGCTGTATTTGCTGTCTCTGACTTCCATCGTGTTCTCATTGCTTTTCTATATGTTGGAAAGAGAACGTCTTCAAATCCCATATATGTAGCTCAGGGTTGAAGTGCTGGGTTCCTGGTGTTCTCTGACTTTGATGTTTCCTAGCCTGATAATGAAGTCTTATTATTATCTAACGAAGCTCGGAGAGCACCAAGAACCCAACTCCTATTTCATACCGTATGGAAAATCTCTACCTGATACTCTCTTGCAGGCTTTGTGCGCAATCAGAAACACAAAGATCAACAAGAGCATGGTAGGGTGTTGATTCAGCAAGTACTGTTGCAATATATTAGTGAGTTCCAAGTTTAATAAAGATTCAGGAGGCTGATAGGTAAACAGCCACTTGCAAGCTTCCCTGTTGTCAGTGAAGATATCAATCTTGTCACCAGATCATGGGAATGTTGTTAGAAAGAGGTTCAGAAAGTCTCCATTCTAATGCACATGAGGGTATTTTGGTTCTAAACTGAAAGTAGTTTTAACAATGTTCATATTTCTAAGCATCTCCAGGTATGACATGTTGTATTACCAAAATAAATATGCAAAATATTAATACAGAGTGCTCTGGACTGTGGGATTCAGTGTTTTCCATCACTGAATTCTGAAACCGCTGCCACCTACTGGAGACAAATACAACAGCCCTTCAGAGAGGAAAATTAAAACTTTCCCAGCATTGTATTGTCGAAGGCTTTCACGGCCGGCATACGAAGGCTGGTGTGGGTCTTCCGGGCTGTGTGGCCGTGTTCTGGAAGTTTTGTTTCCTAACGTTTTGCCAGCATCTGTGACTGGCATCTTCAGAGTGCAGGAGCACAAACAGGAGCAGTTCTCTCTGTGCCCAGGATGATGTGACCCTGTCGGCCACACAGCCCGGAAGACCCACACCAGCCTTTCCCAGCATTCCTTGGAAGAAGTTAGTTAGGGACATTGATAACATTTTATTACAGATTGCTACTTCCTGTTTGAATGTTTAATTTATATGAATTTATGTAGGAAGCCAGATTTCAGAAGCTCATTAAACTTGGCATACCATATTTCCCTTTAAATTAGGAAAGAAAGTCCTAATTTAAATTTAATTTTAATTTAGGAATAGGAGCTGATGTGATGCTTAAGTTTTGAAAAGGGATTCCAATTTTAAGCCTTCTGTCACAGGTGGGAGTGGGAGACAACATAGAGGCCTTTTCCCATCTATTTTACAAAACAATGTGAACTGTCCAATTTCTAGATCTTCCTTATGCTCTTGCACAAATTCCTAATATCATGGCAAGAATTTAAAATTTTAACTGGCTGTCACTTAGGCATATCTAAAGCATAGCAATAATGTCAGTGGGCACATGAGTGTAATTAAAGGTACAACTGGTTTTATTTTTATGAATATCAGCATTCGTGGGCTATCACATGAAAGCAATCAGAATTCACATGCCATCACTTCTGATGCAGACAAAAGTATTATTCCCCTTCATGGAAAGGTAAAACAACATTTTTTGAGAAAGGTATGGTAGATAGCCACAGAAGAGCCACAAGACGCACTGGATTTGTTAGATCTTAACTCCTCCCAGACTTTCCCCATAGCCCTAAACTTGAGAATTGTTTAATGAGGCCTTCCGAGAATTCAGTAGGAGTTCAAGGAACTATAATTAAGGGAAGGATGAGAGTGGAAGAAGTTGACAAACAAAAGGGAGTAAAGAAAACCTGCTTAAAGCCAATTTCATTGTAGATACTTAGACCCCTATCTATCTAGAGGAAAGAGCTTTATGTTATACAAGTTTGTTGCAGCAAAAAGATGTCTCAGTTTTTTCACCGACTGCAGCTGGTCTGTGTGCTATCTGCATTTACACCACCCCCAGACCAAAAGAACTGTTCTTCACATGAGCCATTTCAAGGCCTTAGGACATTTTTTTTCTGAGGTAAACGGTTCAGTGGTAAGGCTTATAACAGTCCATGAGAGAATCTGAAGTATCTCTGAGGTTCTTGCTCCTCAGAGTTAGGAAGGGAAATGTTACTCATGTCCTCTTAACCACAGTCTGATTACTTAGCCCAAGGAACACTAAAGTGTTTCAAAACTCTCTCTTCCTCAACAAAGCCAAGATTAAGTGAAGGACTTATCCTGTACTTTTTTATCTTTGGAAAATCAAAGAACTGGGCTCCTGGCTTTGAGGAAAGTATGTAATAGAGAAATTAATGTCAAGTAATGTTTTCTTCCTTAGCCTCAAATTTATTCTCAAAAATAAATTATTCTGTGGGCCCTGTGGAGGAAGCTGTAATATTTGCAAGGTTCACCCCAAGCCTTAAAATCAAATTGTTAGCCATGTTCAGAACTCTGCATCCATATAAGATCTTGAGTCATGCTCGGCTCCTGGTGAACATATAAGTCTTATTGGTAGCAATTTGGAAGCAGTCTGCCATTTCCTTTTTCCAGGATGTTTTTGCCCTCTCAGTCTAGCCTATAGCCCTAGGACTTCTGTTCTTCCCCATCCAAGTACCGAGCAGGTCTGACCCTGTTTAGCTTTTCTGAGATCTAGGTCAGCTATGTGTTGCCACTTGCTGGGGTTCTTAGATTAATACGTGGCTATGTTATTTCATCAGCAATACGATGGAGGTGAAGATAGGGATATGTTTATTTATCTGTTTGTCTAGATAAATAGGTAACACACACAAAGCACACTCAATCATAGTGAAATGCATATCTTATACATTGGGGGGCAGGCAGGGAGATGAATGGAGAGAGAAAGAGAGAGAGATCACACATAAAATCTTGGCCAACGGTGATAATATCTATTGCATAAAGAATCATTGCTAAATACCTTAACAACAACACCATTATGGGGAGTGGAGGAGTTGGAACAATAAAGGAAAATGATCTCTATGATACTACATTTTAAATAGTGCAAAACTATTAAGTGGAAAGGTGAAACTGACTAGAAAAGAACCATTCTAGATTAGATCAATACCATAATAGCCAGTGGCTTAGATACACTGATCCATGCAGAGGGCTTGGTGCTCTCTGAGCTTGGTGGTTTGCTCTCAGACATTTCATTACCCAGCTAGATAACACTGTCAGCCTGATGATGATACCTACTAGGGTAATGAAATGTCTGCAAGCAAACCACCAAGCTCAGACAGCATCAAAAATCCAAGGTTCAACCATGAGTTACATATATTCTCTTCTGTTAGAACTGGTCCATGTGGCTAGTAGGTTGAAAGACAAAATTGATTAGTTTTATTTGCTTTTTTCCTATATATTATATTGGGGGAGACATTAAATTAAAAGTTGAGACTAGCAGCTTTGTTCTAGGCTTCTTGCCCATCAACAATGCCACAGAGGAGTCCTGAAAACAAATCCCAAAATCTTTCCCCCAAAAGCAGTTATTAAGTGGTTCATAAATAAGTAGACAGTGAAAGAGAAACGTGTTGACTGGTGTGTTAGAAATACCACACATTTGTAGGGATATGCTTTCTAATTTCAATTTGTGCCCTGTGGAAAGATATGAACTTGCTGTGAGAAAATAAAATGTATTTTACTGTCAATGCTGTCTAAGCAGGTGGCTAAACATGTGGCTGTTGAATTCCTGTGATCCTATAGATATGATGTCACCAACTAAATAAAAACAAAGAGGATAATTCCCTACTGAGTACATATTTTCTAACTGATGTTCTCTGCATGAATGCAACATAAACCTATAATTCAGAAACCTAATGTTAAGCACATGTCTCGTATATCACATGCCAACATGTAGGAATCAATAAGGAAGTATGCATTAAAATTAAGGATTCATTTAGAGTTAATGACATATGTAGGCACACTGAAAAAGTAAATTACTTTTAAGCCATGGATTAACTTCCATACCCTTAATTCTACTTCTTATGAACAGACCTTAAATACAAAATCATTGATTTTCCATGGAAGAGCAAAAAGAATCAATGGAAAAAACTGGTTTTAACACTGAGAAAAAAGTGAAATACTTGGGTATTACTATGACTGATATGAAATGTATGTTATTTCAGAACAATTATATTAAAGACATGGAATGAAATTAGGAAGGATATGCTAAGATGGGAGGAATTACAATTATCATTGTTGGGGATAATTTCTGTGATAAAAATGAATGTGTTGCCTAGAACGAAGTTTATGTTTCAAACAATCCTATCTGACATTTTGATGTACCATTTAAGCAATGGCAGAAAGATATATCTAGGCTTGTATGGCAAGGGAAAAACCCAAGGGTTAAATATAAAATCCTCCAAGATGCAAAGGAACGAGGACAATTCTGCCTGATCTGAAATTGTATTTTGAAGCCTGCTGCTTAGTCTGGATGAAAGAGTGGGTTTTGCTGAGAAATAAGGGAATTTGAGAATTAGAAGGATATGATCTGAGTTTTAGATGGCATGGTTTTCTATGGTACAATAAAGTTAAGGTTAACACAGCTTTTGAAAATCATTGTATTAGAAGCGACATATTGAGAATATGGAATAGATATAAACCCAGAATTTAGCAACCTTCATAGAAATCTCAGTAGTTCAATCTGCTAATGAAAAGAACACAACCTTCATTTCGGGCCAACCTTCATTTAGTAAGGAGGAGAAACATTAATTCAGTACGTCAAGTGTGGTAGAAAGGGCAACACAGCAAGATGTGCAAAACTGTTGATGGCCTTGCATGACAATGGACACAGTTATTCTGAATGTGGGATGTTGCTGAATCTCCACTCCAATGTCTCTGATGATATGGCATTAAACCTCACTAGTATAAATTTTGCTCTATATGAGATGGGGAGAAGGTAGGAAAAATCATTAGAAAGAGTGGAAAGTCTACAACAGAGGCCCCCATAACAACAATCTGAAACTTTCAATCTGTTATTCTCCAGTCTAAGTCTGTTTGACCTCTGACACAGCTTTCTCTGATTCAAGCATTCACAGGGATTTGACTGAAAGGCCACAATAGAACAACTTGAGAAGGCTACATTATTTATCCAAGATGAGAGAAGCTTATCAGTGAGGTAGACTGAGCAGGAACTCACCCCAGAAAATTTGCTTCAGCCAGGGTTACAAGTGATAAATTCTCATGTGGGCCTCTATGCAAACACAACTTAACTCTATCCAAAGAAGACTGTTTGACATAGATTAAGGTACATGAACCATGGCTGTTATACATTTTGATTGGATTGTTTCTGTGACCATTATATCTTGGTGGCAAAAAGATGAGCACCTTCACGAATTAATTTAAAAATTTAAATCATATTGATTTAAAGCATGTGTTTCTCAGTGTCTAACAAGAGGTACAACAAAACAAAGCGAAAAAGTTCCATAATGATTATTCACTTTTCCCAATGTATTTCTTGTGGGTGACCAGATAAAGTACGGGCAATACCACAACACTCTGTTTTTTATATTAATGCATGCACTGTCTTCATCCTTTTCTCTTTGTTCTTACTGAGCCCAACATTAACTGGGTGTTGCCGATGAAGCCTTTCACAAATGTGGTATTTTAACCATCTACATCTGAAGAAACCACCCACGGTATTCATGCTATGCCACATTGGTTTTAAATGACTGTGTTGTGAAATGTGACATGAGATATATCTAGCAACAGACTAGGCTGGTATCATCTAAGAAGATATTATTCTCCGAAGGTCTAAGTATTATTCCAAATATTTTTCCCCTTCACAATCCAGGAGGACAACTTTGTATTGAAGGTAATATATTCATTTCTTCTACATTTGATTTGACTTTTCTGATAGGGTTCATTTTGTGGAGGAAGGTAGGCTTTGTGAGAAAATCAATTATACGTTAGTCATTTCTCAGCAAAGCTATTTGTTGTTTTGACAGCTAGGAAAATGTTATGTGGGAGATCTTTAAGCTTACTAGGTATTTTCAGAAAGCTGAGGTTAAATGGAAAGATAAGAATGGTGGCAGCTCATTGCTGCCATTGCTGTCCTAATAGAGAGGCTCATGATCATCCATCGTCTTCAGTTCCTTCAAAATTATAGTCAGGATTCAAGTGAATGTATGTATTTTGTCAATTGTACTGATTTTTTTTTTTAGATTCATTTCTTCTGTTTCTCTTTCCTCTTTGAAAAGAAAGAAAGAAGAAAGAAAGAAAGAAAGAAAGAAAGAAAGAAAGAAAGAAAGAAAGAAAGAAAGAAAGAAAGAAAATGTGGCAGTTTATTGTAATAGCATGCCTACTACAAGGATTGGCAGGCTTCAAAGACTTTGCTGCACAAAAACATGTCATGAACCCTGAGGCTTATATGAATGTGGTAAGTTATGTGATCTATATTTTATAAATAATGAAGTAGAAGGGGGCCTGAAACAAGCCTCTGAGTGACAACACTGAGCACTTGCTCTTTCCCTTGTAGCAAAATCAATACCATTCTTTTCCAGCCTCCAGACGTATTGATAGCAATTGATCGATTATGTGCCATTAAGTCAGTGTTGACTTTTAGCAACCATATTTTCTCCATAATGACCTGTCCTAACCTGGTCCTTCAGGTCTTTCAGCAGTGCACCCATCACCATTGTAACTGAGTCCATCCACCCTGCTGCTGGTCATCCTCTTCTCTTTCCTTCCACCTTTCCCAGCATTAGATTCTTCTTTAAAGAGCTAAGTCTTCATGTAATATTGACATCACACTGCTCAGAATTCCTAGTAATCAAGATAACCTCTAAAGGAAAAATTGTATCACCACTATCACTACATCCACACACATATTTACATACGATGTAAGGATCACTATTTCTCCATTGCTAATTTTTGCAGGAACCAGCAGTCTTCCTTCCTCAGTGATTCCAACTCAAGATCTGTTCATGGAGTCTGGTCTTTTCCATCCCTTCATCAGTGTGTGTGTGTGAGAGAGAGAGAGACAGAGAGGGAGAGGGAGAGGGAGAGGGAGAGGGAGAGGGAGAGGGAGAGGGAGAGAGACTTTGTTTTGTGCATAATCCAACAGCCGGTGCTTGATTTTAGCTTTAGAAACATAACTTCAATCTTTTTCAGGAGTTATTTGTTTTTTCCTTCTATCAGAGCCAGATGATTTCCCACCAAGGATATCCAAATGAGGAGTGTGAAGTCTTGACAGAAGATGGTTATTATCTGACAATAAACAGAATTCCCTGGGGAAGAAAAAACATTGAAGTCATAGGTATCTGTTTTTTAAAACTCAAAGACAATTTTGGATGTATTAAACTGATATAAAAGTTTTAAAAGCCATGCTAAGACAGGATATATGTACATTTTCAAGATTTAACATGCTAAAAAGGGAGTCAGCATCTGGATCCCAAAATGTATTATTATATGAACCTCATGGATACATTAGATAATAAGCCTGTCTTACAATTAATGGTCAGATCCAGGTAGTTTGGATACTTGGTTATATAATGTAGTCTAGAATTCAATAATGTGTGAGCAAAACTTAACAAAGTTCTTAATTCCAAATACTACAATATTATGAATGTGTAAGAAGAGCGTAAGAGATATTTCTTTAAAATGTTTTTGTTGCCACGGCTTGAAAATTCTACTCTGTAACATCTTATTTAAAAAATATATAAACCACAAATCTTACAGATCCAAAGCCTGTTGTCTTTCTGCAACATGGCTTGTTTGGAGAAGCCAGTCACTGGGTAAAGAATATGGCCAGCAACAGCCTTGGCTTCATGTTTGCGGATGCAGGCTATGACGTCTGGCTGGGAAACAGCAGAGGAACAAGCTGGTCTCAGAAGCACCAGACTTTTTCAGTGGATCAAGAGGAATTTTGGAATTTCAGGTAGTTTGAGTCACAGGTTGAAACTCTATTCCCATATAGAGCTACATGAATAACATGTACCTAAGCATGGTTTTCAGGGGTGATGCTAAGGAGCTTGATTGATGGACCCAACAGGGTTGGATCTAAGTCCATGGGTCCATGCTAAGGAGCTTGACTGATGGACAAGTTACTAAGTTGGGTCCATGCTAAGGACCTTGACTGATGGACCCAACAGGATTCTAGAGGGAGCTTGGGGTTTTCCTCAAGGGTCTGGGGGACTGTTTGCTGAGGCCCTGCTTGCAGCTTGTGGCTGGAGCCTTAGCTCCAATTGTCTCTGTGTGGCCTCTCTTCCTGAGCTGATCCTAGCATGTACACTGGTGTCTGAGGAGCCCCAGGAAATTGAGTGTGCAGAAAGATGCCTAAAGTGCTGTTGAAGAAGAACAAAGAGTGAATCCAGCCAAGCACAAGCAAGAACCCATATGAGGGGTTATGTCATGGTGATAGGGGAAGTGAAATGTTCTTCTTTCTTGCCCTCAATGCGTCCACTAATAGGTGCCCAAAGGCCCTGTTTAGAGTGACCTGGATCTTCCTAGGGCTGAAGGATCATCTCCAGGGCTGCTGCAAGGAATATTCTTGCTATTCTTAGTAGATAAAGTCACTTGGAGGTGCACTCTGATTGATCAGTTCCAGTTGAAGTGCCTGGGGCAAAGCCTTGTATGGTTATCTGAAGCAAATTTGATCCTGTGACTCCCAAGGAAGTGGACAGGGAGCCTGTTAGTTTGGCCACATGCTTGTTAGAACCAGGTCCCTCCTGGGTGGTAAAAGCTGCTTGTGGGGTGACCTGTGGTTGGGTCCATGTGGTGGTGTCAGCCTCTTTCAGTGAAGGGGTGATTCAATCAGCCCTGAAGGAGGCTGTGATGCACCCTCTCTTCAAGAAGTAATCACTGGATCCAGCAATTTTGGACCATCCAGTTTCCACTCTTCCCATTTTAGGGAAGGTGGTGGAGGGAGTGGTTAGGCTTCAGCATCAAAGGACCCTGAAGAAAGCAAATTCTTTGGCCCCATTTGAATCAGGTTTTAGGTTGAGGTTAAGTATGGAGGTGGCATTCATCATGCTTGTTGATGACCTGTGGCAGAGCTGGGCCGGGGTTTTGCTATTTAATCTCTCAGCAGCTTTGGATAATGTCAATCATGGTGCATTTTTGGCCCGGCTTCGAGAGTTAGGGGTAGAAGGCAGCTTCTACTGAAATGTTTGGAAACACTTTAAGTGTAGTTTATTTGTTTGTTTGTTTACAATTACAGTTTTTAATATTTCATTTCAGTTTCCATGAAATGGCCATGTATGATCTTCCAGCAACAATAAACTTTATTTTGAAGAAAACTAAACAGGAACAATTGTACTATGTTGGCTATTCTCAAGGCTCTACTATTGGTATGATAAAATGAAAGACCTTCCCCCTTCCCTCTCTTTTTCTCTCTTTCTCTGTCTCCCTCTCTCTCTCTTTTGGTGTTGATGTAAACATTCCTGCATATTACAACAAAAAGCAGAGGTTCCATGTACAATCTTATCTGATAATGTTAAAAATAGCCTGAAAAAACAATAAAAACAGTTCCTCTGTCCCTTGGTGCTACTTAGGACAAGAGAGGGCAGTCTGGAGCTGGAGGGGCATGTAGCCTACATCACAATTCCACAGGGACCTTCCAAAACCTATTTATGAGGGATTCATTCAGATGGTTGACAAGGGTTAACAACAACTTGTTCAGTTAAATTGTCAAGAAAGAAGAATTAAAACAGAAGCCTAGGAAAGGGGGTTAACTGAAAGAGAATGCCTGGGCCACCATGCACTTCAGTCCCAGTCACCATTATCATGGAGTGAATCCCTCAATAGATTGTTCTGAAAGAAAGCACAGTCCTTGATTTTTGACCAGAGCCGCATATTTCCATAGAAGTAACATATTCTGAGCTCCATGATATGACAATGCTGGCTTTTCTCCCTCCCTCCCTTCCCCTTTTTCTTTCTTCTGGTACTCCCTTCTCTTTATTTTTCTTCACACTTTCTTGGAATCAGACCTTTTATTACAAGAGGATTCCAACTTGCAACTTTCAGAGAGCTTTCGGAATGAATCTGAACACCACATGAAATTAGGCCAATGAGTTACTAATAGATTCTATTAAGCACTAAATAGCCACTTCAAAAAAAAAAACTTTTTCCTCTTAGGCTTCATCGCATTTTCAGCCATGCCAGAACTGTCTCAAAAAATCAAAATGTTCCTTGCCTTAGCTCCTGTGGTTTACGTTACTCATGCCTCAAGTCCTCCACTGAGATTGATGTCCTCACTTTCTCAACACTTATTCAAGGTACTCATTGATTATTCTTTTATGATGGACGGAATTGAAAAAGGTAAGGTGACAAAGCAATTTAAGGCACCTGTTCCCAATTGCTGTCACTACAATTCCAACAGCCACATACCAATAAGAATTAGAGTAGGCACCTATCATTTTTATTATATTATTCTGCACAAAACAAAAATATGAATACAGTAACTGCATATACTGTATATAGGCTCTTATTTCATGAATTTTGCATATGCTGTACTGGTCCAATTGACTGTAATAAAGTAAAATAAATAATTTTGCATATGCATTAATTTAACTGACAGCACAACAAAGCTACAGTCACATAAAGCACTCCACACAATCTATATAATTAACAAGTTTTGATTGCTATTTGTTTCAGCATATTGTCAATTTATTCTCTACAGAGTAAAGATAATAAAGGCTGAAAGGAAAAGTAGACTTTCCCCCTAAATTAGATACATTTGAAATAGGAGGGTTGCCTTAAATTTATTAAGAATATTACCAAGTAGGCAGACAAGGTTTGTTTGGTCTAATCTTCCTTTGTGTGGGGTTTTACTCACACTGTCAATAAAAAAACAAGATAAGAACAATTCAGAGCATTGCGAAAAGGCCAAATGGAAATCAGCCAGCCTGCTCAAAACCTGGAGCTGTGTAGTCCTTTATGTAAGGTAGGAAGGAGAAGGAAATGCAACAAAGTTGGAACCTGTCTCTGTATAAATTATGCTGGTTTTTGAATCACTGCAGTTGCTCAATTCTTCTGGTTATGGCTTTCTAACTTTCTTCAATAAGTATTACTTATTCTAAGGTATTAGATTTTTAAAAATTGGATTACCTGAGCAGTTCCAATCCTGCTCAAGTGGATGAAGCCTAATTGATTTTTTATTTCTACAGCAAATGTTCGATGCCAAAGACTTTGTATTAATCCGCAAGCCTGTGAAAGACTTCATGAACAAATTATGCACAAATGCATTTATGCATAAATTATGTGGACAGCTCATGTTCATTTCTGGTGGATTCAATGCAACAAATCTAAACATGGTATGTAAGTCTTCCTGTAAATACATTTCTCTGAATGTTATATTTGTTGTGTTTCTCTAAATTTCACAATGGTATCATCATCAAGGCAAAAAATAAGCTTTCAAAGAGTGGAAACATCAATCTGAAAAAATATATTTCCCTGTACCTCTTTGCTCCCCTGCCCCGTTTCTAATGTTACACCTTTAAAAAAAATGAGAGTATTTTAGGAAGGGCAACAGGAGTAATTTCTCTAGGCCCCACAAACAGAGGAGCCCATCCATCGATGGATCTGGATTCACATTAATCAGATAGATCATAGATTTCATTCTATCTATAAAGCTGGTCTATAAAATATAATCGCCAAAGTAACTTCAGTATTTAGGGTACAGTGAAAAGAAAGATGGGAAGCTCAGAATACACCATTCTGGAACCCCCGCAATCTAACTCAATCTCTCATTCTTTTAAGGCTGCTTAATTTCCAGTAGGATTAACTTTCCTGGTTTCTCACATTACTACAGTATGGTGCTATTTTAGCTAACTAGCCCAGCCTTTGCAACTCCTGGCTGAAATGGCTGTAAAGTGAGATGTTTCAGTTAAAGACCACATCAGTTTACAACAGCCAGGATTTAGCATTGTACTGGATCTCAGATCTATGGAAAATTAGGGTGAATAACTATTATTCTTCTCTTTTTTCTGACTTCACTGGAGGAAGCATCATGGAGACATTATAGAACAAAGACATGATAACTATTGGAATCCTCCCCCCCCCCCCCTCCAGTTATATGTTCTTGATAGTGATCTAGCCGCATGAAGCACAAAGATAAAATAACAATAATACTGAAGTCCTTCATGGCACATTGGACTGGAAACATGGTATTGGATTGTACTGTGCATTTTATAAACATTTCCCTATGCATGCATTTAGCTAGGAAACGGTCATGTATGAAAAAAACAGCAGAGTCCATGATGTGTCTGATAAAGTCTTTTAGCAGAGTTCTAAACAAAATATTTCTGGTAAATGAAAACAGCAGCCGGAATTCTAGAATGCTGTATTCTTGATTTACTCGTGTACTGTACATCAACTTTCAGACAGTGTCTGGCCCTTGGAAAGCAACAAATAAATGTGGTTAATTTTAAAGCTGAAACTATTTCAGTCTAGGTCTTAGTGTTTCAAGTAAGGTGGATCCCAACCTGGACCCTTACCTAGCTGATGGATATTGATACACTTTTTTACTTCAGACACCAAAACTGGTGGATAGTCTGGAGGAGTTTCCCTGTTGGGTGTGAGACAAAGGGGTCCTTTGGTTGAGATTTGCATAGTTCTAAAGTGAGCTTCCCAAACCCCATGGGAATCTGATTTTATACGTGCCAGAATAGAGAGGGGTTTTTATCCTATTGAGCTGCAATAGATAAATGTTGTTAATGTTTTACTGAGGCCTTTTTCTTAATTTTCAGAAGCAAATTTTATACTGGTTTTCCCCCCATTCTAGTAACCTAGATGTTGATGCTTGTGCAAGTTCTTGTTGGTAGAATTTGTAAGAGCTAACGAGAACTCTTTAAGCAGCTCCTTGCTCCTGGTCAAAGCATCTTTCTCATCTGTAGTTTCTGGCTAGAAATTCTCCATCTGCTTGGCAACCCAATTCTGGAGGTTATGAATAAGAGAGATATAATTTTCAAGTAACAGAGGACCTGTCCCTATACTGGGAACATTGCATAAATCATCATTTCAGGGGCATTTAAGGAGCATTTGATATTCTTTAAACTTTTTTTAACATTTTAATTGCAGCAGTAAAAGCAAATACAAACTAAACTCAAAGAAAGAAGAAAAAATAGAAAGAATAAAAAGTGCAAAGAAAGAAAAAGAAGAAAGTAAGATATAGAAAAATAAAAGAAATATATAAAAAAGTGACTTCTGATCTTTATCACAGGTATAAACAAATTTGATAACTCTTCATCCCCTATAGTTACAAGCAAATATCTCTTCTTCCCATAACCCATCCATTATCTATATGCAAATCCATAAATCATCAACTTTTCAGTCCTGGTGTGGGCCAAAAGTCTGTAAAGGGTTACCAGAGCTTTATAGAAACATGTATTTTTGGTCAACTTTATATTCCTTCCTTTTACTTCTGACAGTCTTGATTTTTAATTCATTCAGATGCTGTTGTAGGATTTGGTCTCTCTTCAAATTTTCTTTTTCCCATCCCAAAAGCTTCTTCGAGGCTTTAACCAACCTCTTTTGTAAATCCAGTAAAAAGTCATTATCCAGGTCATTCTCTTGGTTTATAATTTGGGATTCCACTTTGATTTTCAAAGTTTTAACCAACTTTTTTGGTGTATCCAGTAAAAAGTCCTTATTGGGGTCATTCTCTAGGTTTCATTTATATTTCCACTTTAGCTGCCTTCTCTGTCTTGTAATTCACACTTTTTTTTTAATCTAATATTTCTGGTTCAACTATTTTTGCATCAGGTAAAATTTGTTTCACATCTGTCATTCCTTCATTAACATCTTTTGGACATAGTCTATCCATGGAAGCAGACATCATTGCTGATATTGCTGACATTGTAGCTACTAATTTCTAGCCTCATTCTTCAAAAATCTCTTGAAGTATTTCAAATGTTATAGCATTTTGTGTCATATTATAAATCCCCCTACTGACCTAAAACCAAAGGCAAGTTTACACTTTTTTTTTTCCTTTTCCTTTTCTGCCTGGAATCTTTTGTCCCCTCTAGCATCCAATTTCTGAAATCATAAAGTCTCAGATCTCTATTATGACTTATGATAGATAAAGCAATTTAGTTCCTACAAAAAGCTGTTTATTTTATTTAATTATTTCCAAAATCTCAAAGTTTCAATATTCCAAATTTGTCTGAACCCTTAATTAATGTTTATAATGTTCTTAGAACTAGATCTTATTTAGCCTTTGCTGTTTATTTCCAGTTCTTTAAGTTCTTTAATTTATGGTTAATTTTTCTTTTGTTCAAGAAGGAAGGTAAACTCACCAGGCAGCTTTTCAAACTCGTCGTTCCAAAGATCTCTAATAGCCTTAGGGTCGTTAAATAAACAGTTTCTGAAAGTGATTAGAAAGTGAGATTAGCAAACTAGGGTCCTTTAAAAGGCCCCACCATAGTTGTGAGCATGACGGCTAATCCTTTTGTCTCCCAGTGCTCAAACCCATAGGAGACTGCTGTCCTGAGGTCCCTTCAAGAGGAGCAGCTGTCCACAGCACATGTAGGTAATCTCCCATTCACTCCTTGTCCAGAGGGGTTCTGAAGAACCGGTCTACTCGCTGGTTCTTCCATCTTTGCTGTGGGCGACATCTCCACTCTTTCAGAGACGTGTTTAATTCGTCATGCCTCCCCTGGAAGTCCAAGAAGCATTTAAGATTTTAGAAAAGAAGATTTTTTTTCATATCTATGTTTACAGGGAGAAGATATCCACTCATAGAATGTGCTTATTTAAACGGGAAGTTAAAAAGAGAGAGAGAGAGATCAAAACCAGATAAACATTTGATAAAATGGAAGGATCTCCTGCCTTTAAATGCCAGCTCACTGTATTGCATGAGCATAATGAAAGTTGATTTGAGTCTGCTAACTGTCAATTAGTTTGACTAGAAAACATAATTGGGTGAGCAGAGTCTCTAAATGTTGAAACCAGCTGCATTCTTTTAGTTATATTTAAATATGTTACAGTTGCATGTCTGGATTTGTCATACAGTATGTTGTTTTAAGCTGAACAGTGACTGAAAGAGTTACTTAATCTATTTAATAAAAAAAAAAAAAATCAGCCTATGTCTTACCTTTCTCTAGTATTCCTAATACAGGTAGTCCTTGAGTTACAACCATTTGTTCAGCCACCATTCAAAGTTACAATGGCACTGAATGAGGGGGACTCACAGTACCTTCTTGGAGTTCTGGCCACCCCTGCAATCATGTGATCGTGATTTCCAATGTTCCCTGCCAGCTTCCTGCAAGCAAAGTGAGTGGGGAAGCAGCAGGAAGTTAGAAGTCACAATCACATGAGGTCCTTGCTTAATGACCCTCATGGTCCTCGTTTAATTATGGCAACCAGGACTGCCAGAATTGCTGTCGCTAAGCGATGTGGTCATGTGACATCATGCTTTATGACCACATTGCTTAGTGATGGAGTTCCCGGTCCCAATTGTTATCATAATCCGAGGATTACCTGTAGTGATTTCTCAGGTGACAGCAACACCTATTGCTCTGCTCTGCTAAAAGTGTGATTTTACATCTTCTTTCAAAAATGAGCAAATGCAAGAAAAATATATTGTAATCAGTCATGCTGCCTTACATTACTCAGATGAACACTTAACACATAGAAGAGCATAGAATTGCTTTGCTTTTAAGTAAATGTTTCCTTTAAGTTTTTTTTTTAAAATCCACTGACTTTTCAAATCTCTACAGAGCCGAATGGATGTATACATGACTTACTTTCCAGATGCAACATCAGTTAAAAACATCTTACACTGGAAACAGGTAGAATGTCTTTAATAAGTTCAGTTAAATTGTATGCCATTTAACAGTTTCCATCAAGGTCTCCTGAGACTTGATATTTACTCTGATGCAGATAGCAATAATTTCCAGGATTGTCTAGGCTGCCTAATCCAATCTCTTATTCTTCTAGATGTACTAGACTACAAATCCCGTTATGCGACTTGTGGTCCAATGCCCCAAAAGAGCACCAGGCTTTGAAAGGTTATCATATTAAGGCATTTTATGTCTGCGTTACTCAGTTACAACTTATGTTTGTCCTGCAAGTGTTCTTCAGCTAGAATTGTTTAAAACTTAGTTTTATTTATCAAGGCCAATCTGAGAGTTCTTTTTCAAAAGAAGAAATCTTTTTTTCTTTCATATATATATATATATATATAAAAAGATGGACATAGTCCTTAAACTGCTCAACAGCTTCTCTTGATTTCAATAAACCATTTTATTGTTTTACATGAAGCACATTTCCCTTCTGCCGTGATGTTTCTTAGATCACAAGTGAGGAATAGCAATTCTTTTGATCCCATCCCTGATATTAAAATATATATTACTGTCTTTCTTTCACTTCCAACTGATTTGTTTTGTCCTGTTTAGTTCCCATTCTTTGAATTTGCTGTGATCATAATCACAGAAGTGGTGACGTATATAATATCTAATGCTTTGTCTGATGTTTTTGATAGATACACGATACAGGATTGTTCCGATATTTTGATTATGGGAATGAAAACCAGATGATATATAACCAGGTAAGAGAGAATGGTTTTGGAAAATAAATACAATGGTTTAAAATAATTAGAATTTTATATCAAGAATCTTTGGACAAAATCCCCAAAATATGTTAACTAAAAACTCATATACCTTTAATGGGAGAGTTAAACATGGCTATAGTTTTTAACTTTGACATGGTTATACCCAATCTTTTTTAAAACGTACTTCGATTAGGTAAATTTATTGGAGTGAAAATGGCTTGTTCTACCTTTTCCTTCCTAGGGAATTTCCACTGAGTCCATTCCTATACTTTTATTATAGGGGATATACAAACAGCTATCCGTGCATATAACCAGCTGTGATACTATCATGGTTTTTTAAGAAGGGTGAAAATTTCAAGAAGGTACTATGAATTCCTTCACTGGGCATGATAAATCACAATGAAAGAGCAATGAAAATAACAATGAAACTGTAAATGGAAATAACCGTTTTCAGTCTCATCTTCCTCTTTCTTCCTCTCCTCCCCATCATACCATCTAAATCAGGGTTCCTCAACCTTGGCAACTTTAAGACGGGTGGACTTCAACTCCTAGAATTTCCTTGCTGGCTGGGGAATTCTGGGAGTTGAAGTCCACCCGTCTTAAAGTTGCCAAGGCTGAGGAACCCTGATCTAAATGACAATTAACATCCAGTCCATATGAAAAATGTAACTGTTTCCAGGAAGGCTGTGACTGTGATTCAATTTCAACATTTTATTATAATTGTCAATGTTATGATTCTCTTGCTTTTGCTTTCTAGAGTGTTCCTTCTTCATATCAAATAAAAGACATGGCGGTACCAACTGCAGTGTGGTCTGGTGGGAATGACAGAATTGCAGACCCAAAAGATATAAAACTCTTACTTCCTAATATTGTTAATCTGGTTTATCATGGCTATTGGTCAGACTGGAATCACTGGGATTTCATCTGGGGACTCAATGCTCCCAAGCGCATGTTCTTCAAAATCATTCAATTGTTGGAGAAATCGGTGTAAATCAGGAGTTTTCCCCAACAAGCTAAGCCATTTGCATATGTACAGGTGAAACTCGAAAAATTAGGATATTGTGCAAATGTTCATTTATGTCAGTATGGTAACTCAAAAGGTGAAACCAATATATGAGATAGACGCATTACATGCAAAGCGAGATATGTCAAGCCTTACTTTGGTATAATTGTGATGATTATGGCGTACAGCTTATGAAAACCCCAAATTCACAATCTCAGAAAATTAGAATATTACATGATATCAATAACACAAGGATTGGAAATAGAACAATATCGGACCTCTGCAAAGTATAAGCATGCATATGTACTCAGTACTTAGTTTGGGCCCCTTTTGCAGCAATGACTGCCGCAATGCGGCGTGGCATGGATGCTATCAGCCTGTGGCACTGCTGAGGTGTTATGGAAGACCAGGATGCTTCAATAGCGGCCTTCAGCTCCGCTGCATTGTTCAGTCTCATGTCCCTCATCTTTCTCTTGGCAATGCCCCATAGATTCTCTATGGGGTTCAGGTCAGGCGAGTTTGCTGGCCAATCAAGCACAGTAATCCCATGGTCATTGAACCAGCTTTTGGTACTTTTGGCAGTGTGGGCAGGTGCCAAGTCCTGCTGGAAAATGAAGTCAGCATCCCCATAAAGCTCGTCTGCGGAAGGAAGCATGAAGTGCTCCAAAATCTCCTGGTAGACGGCTGTGTTGACCCTGGACTTAATGAAGCACAGTGGACCAACACCAGCAGATGACCTGGCTCCCCAAATCAACACAGACTGTGGAAACTTCACCCTGAACTTCAAGCATCGTGCATTGTGTGCCTCTCCATTCTTCCTCCAGACTCTGGGTCCTTGGTTCCCAAATGAGATGCAAAAGTTGCTCTCATCAGAAAAGAGGACTTTGCACCACTGGGCAACAGACCAGTTCTTTTTTTCTGTAGCCCAGGTAAGACGCTTCTGACGTTGTTTGTTGTTCAGGAGCGGCTTGACAAGAGGAATACGACATTTGAAGCCCATGTCCAGGATCCGTCTGTGTGTGGTGGCTCTTGATGCACTAACTCCAGCCTCAGTCCACTCCTTGTGAAAGTCCCCAACACTTTTGAATGGCCTTTTCCTGACAATCCTCTCCAGGCTGCAGTCATCCCTGCTGCTTGTGCACCTTTTTCTACCACACCTTTCCCTTCCACATAACCTTCTATTGATGTGCTTTGATACAGCACTTTGGGAACATCCAACTTCTTTTGCAATGACCTTTTGGGGCTTTCCCTCCTTATGGAGGGTGTCAATGATGGTTTTCTGCACAACTGTCAGGTCAGCAGTCTTTCCCATGCTTGTGATTCCTACTGAACCAGCCTGAGAGACCATTGAAAGGCTCAGGAACCCTTTGCAGGTGTTATGGATCCATTAGCTGATTAGAGTGGGACACTTTGAGCCTAGAATATTGAACCTTTTCGCACTATTCTAATTTTCTGAGATTGTGACTTTGGGGTTTTCATAAGCTGTACGCCATAATCATCACAATTATACCAAAGTAAGGCTTGACATATCTCGCTTTGCATGTAATGCGTCTATCTCATATATTGGTTTCACCTTTTGAGTTGCCATACTGACATAAATGAACATTTGCACGATATTCTAATTTTTCGAGTTTCACCTGTATCTGTAATACAGATTTGTATTTTGTAATTCTGTAATAAAGAAGGTACATTCCTTGTTGCAGCATCTGCCCTTTGGAACACCATTCCTTACCACCTCCCAGAAGATTTATTCAACCCCCAACTTGACCGTGCTTTAAGAAGCCTTGAAAAATTTGGCTTGAGTGGGTGGCAGGTCCTTTGTATGTCTTTTGGTTAGAATGTTTATTATTTCTGAATATTTGAAGTTTCCCATTTGTATGTCATCTCTATTTTATTGGAGTTTTCTACTGTACACCACCTAGAATTGTTATAGAGTTGGGCAGCTTTATCACTTTAATTACTTAATTAATTACTGCAAGGATCCCATCAGGACCTATTGTTCTGAAAAGAGGATAAAGCAAGCATTTGCCTCCCACCCAATAGTTAGCATTCAATAAAGAAATGGTGGGTGTTCTCTTCAGTGGCAAGCATTGATAGGAACAAAATAATAAATGAAGGCCGTGTGACATTTTTGAACTAGAAGCATAGTGTTCATTGGGATGATAAACAATAGTTAAGGACTTGAACAGTCAGAAAGGGAGGGTAGAAATAATTCAAATAAATTAAGTGGTGAAAAAGGACCTTGATGGTGAGAGCCACAGAGCTAATGTCAAACAGGGATATCTGTAATGGTTTAAAATATTAAGCAATATAACCTTTTAAATTTGATGTTATTATTAAACAATGGGAAGCAGTTACAACAAATGAAAGCATGTGCCTTTGTTATAAGTCAAATCTATTTCTAGCATAATACCATGAGTTTTTGTCATGTGGAAAGTAGGACTACTACATTTCCCCTTCCCATTTTGAAAACCGTTCCATTAGATCTTTAGACTTTGTCAAACTTCATCTTCTCATACTTCCTCTCTCATCACCCAAATAATTGTTGGAAAACAGTCTTTTCTTTTAGTTGTAATTGTTCTCTTGTAATAGGATAATTGCAAAGTATGTTTCCAGATGTGGAATCCATTACATTAAATTGAGCCCATCTTATCAGAACCTTCTGGCAGCATTCAACCATCACCTTAAGTAACTGTTCTGAAGACTGGGTGCCTACTGTTACTTTGTATAATGTATAATTTTGCTGGAAATATGTTGTTATTGAAATTAATTATCTTCCCACATGATGTTGTCTTGGTGTTTCTACTGCTAACATTTTATTGTTAGGTATAGTTTGAAAAGGTAAAATGGAGTTGTGGAAAGGTTCCTTAAGGTGTTTGAATGATTTTTATTTCATGAGGCATGGGGATCAGATACATACATACATTAAATATATAAGTTCATTTGGAAGGTGGCTTATAAAGTGGCCATTATTGTGCCCTAAATTAACAAATGCCATTCATGCTGGGTAGTTAATTCAATCCAGAGACTGCCAAAGCTTGAAATATGAAGAGTTATTGTATTTTTGCTTTATTTATATGTCTTATTTTTCTTGTGGCTATTTTGAGAGTGAACTCTGAGTGAGGTTATAGTATAACTGATTAGGCCAGAAGACTAGCACTGCATTTGGGCATTGGGCACAAAGGAGTTTTTGGTGACAATTGTTGAGGAAAGGTGGCCTTGAGTTGATGATCTAAAATGATTAGGTAACAGTAGCATTAGCCAAGACAACAAATAGATGGATCATCAAATAAATCTACCCAGAGTTCTCACTTGAGGCACAAATTACCAAATTATCCTACTTTGGACATATTATATGAAAACCCAGCTCTCTGGAGAAGGCTATAATGCAGAAAAGGTGGAGAAGAAGAGGATGACCAGCAGCAAGGTGGAGGGACTCAGTTACAATGGTGATGAGTGCACCATTGGAAGACCTGAAAGACCAGATTCTCATGGAGAAAATCTATCTATGTGATCGCTAAGAGTCAACAACAGCTTGATAGAACATAATCAATCAGTCATAATATACAATTTTTTAAAAAAGGATCTGTGTAACAGATAAAAGCTCAGGTCACAAGTCAAGGGGCTAACCCTAAATGAACTGAAGCACAGTGCTTATGCAAAGTAATATATTTCCAAGTGTTAATTAAGTGCTGAAGTTAAGCCCTTTGTCTGAAACAGTTTTTTTTTTACAAGATTTTACTGCTCTACACTGAACATTCAGTTTTTCATATTCTCAGAAGTTGAGATTTATCTGGAAAAAGAAGTTCTTATGCTTTCTCTGAAATATACAGGAGTTTCTCAAAATTCCACGATGAATTCATGTAATACAGGTACTTCATATAGACTATACCTTCCCAAGTCTTTCCATGTGCAGGTAAGTCACATGGAAACTTAGGCCAATCCATATAAATGAGTGACAGAGCAGTAAACAGAATTCTCCCCAGTACTTATTACCTTCAAAGGTTCTCAAGATTCAATTGGGATTCATTTCTGTTTATACCCATAGTAAAGCATGTCCCTGAATAGCTCTCATATAATATTTGGATTAGTTTCTTGGTTTGGTTTTAGGGCAAGACATTTCCACAGTGGCAATCATTGCTTCAGTCCCAGTTAATTCTCATTCATTATTTAGGTGTCAATCAAGTTTATTACAGCCCTTAGGCTGTAATATATATTTAAATATATATTTAAAACAGTAAAATATATACTTAAAACAGTAAATATAATAGGGTCGAATATATATATATACTATATATATTAGACCCTATTATATTTACTGTTTTTCTGATATACACACACACACACACACACACATACACACACACTATATGTCAGAAAAACAGTAAATATAATAGGGTCTAAAATAGTTAAGAATAAAGATAATAAAGTAGGTCAAAGTAAAATACTATTGTAAAGCATTCCAAACCTAGGTAATGGTGTGGTGTATCGTACAGATGGTAGCACATAACTGGGCAAGATGTGAGGGCGATCTGGCTGTGACATCTGTCACCCCATTGATCGCCAGGGTTGATTCAGCTGATCTGGCTGGCTAGGCAGGTGTCCCCTTCCTCCCTTACCGCTGCGTGTGTGCCCCTCCCAAAGCTGCGCATTCAGTGGAAGAGGAAAACTATCCAAGAGAGAAGGAGTGTACCAATCTTCAGTCAAGGGTATACAATAGCTGTGCTCTCCTGCTAGAACCTCCAAATATTATTTAGATATATTTCTTGGTTTGAGCTAAAGGGGCAATTGTTCCTGCAGTGGCACTCAGTTTTGTTGGAGCTATCTCAATAGGCTCTGAGAGATAGTATGTGTACAAAAGGGGCGGAGTAAAAAATGTATATGCAGTTTTTTTATCCTACTGCATTTTATCAGGGATATTTAGAAATAAGATTTATAATTTAGGTGGAAAATGTGTGTTTGAAAATACTTAAACTGAAAAGTCTATGTATGCACGCTGTTGCATTAACATTGCTGGAAGAATCCATATTTTAAGTAGAAGGACCCCAGATTTGCAATTTTAGATTATAACTATAATATGCAGAAATAATGACTCATCAACTGCAGTTAAATTTTCTTCAGTTGGGAAATAGTTTTAAAACTATCTTACATAAGACAAAAAAAGTCATTCTCACATTTTAGTACCAACAACTAACAGTCATGCCCTTTTCTTAGAAGAAAGGTCTGCGCAATTACCGCGGTAACATTGTGTTTGCACTTACATAACCACAGTCCCATCTTCTTTATTATGATTAGCAATTGATAGTGCCATGCTTTCTGTGAGTGTTTTGATAATGTCACTTCTTCTAAGCCCTACATGTGAAATATCACAAGAAAAAAGCAACCGTCTCTGAATGTCCCTAAGATCCAGAACCACTCAGATGTGTGATGTATCTCTACCCTTTGGAGCCCTCAGTCTTCCCCACTGTAAATTAATTGTAGCCATTGGCCATGTAAGGTTTACCCATCTCTTCACTGGCTGATTAACAAAGGTAACTCTGTTTGCTACTTCCTCTCTCTTCCTGTCTCTCTCTCTCCCTCTCTTCCAAGCTAGGAGAAGGAATTTTGCTCTGCTAACTCAGGGCTGGCATAGCCTCCTAATATGCCTAGTTATGGTCCTTTAACCCTTGGAAAGTTCTACTTGAGGGACATCTATGCTAGCCAGTGCTCAATAAGATCTCCAGGTTGGAAGTGTCATTTGCTAGCTGATCTTCCTCTCTTTTAAAGAAGCTGACCTTAAAGCATTTATTGTGGCCCCAAGGTTTGCCACTAAGGAAAAACAGGATTACTTCCTGAATATGTTAAATAAAGAAGGATAATAAATACCTTCCAGGTTAGTTGACTGGATCAGCCTAGAGCATATATTGGCAGACAAGCAAGCGGGCTTCAGGACTGGACATTCTATCTATGGACATGCCCTTATACTTCAAAACCTGGCTGAAAAATACACATCTAAAACAGGCTTAATATATACTGCATTTATTGATTTTAGGTCCGCACTCAATCCAGTTCCCAGAGCAAAGCTATGGACTAAGCTTACGATTGATAGATGGTTACTGTTGTTTATGCATAATCTTTATAAGGATTCTAGAATCAAAGTTCGATGAAGATGCAAGGCCACCACACTAATGAGATTCCAACTTACAGAGGAGTGAGGCAGGAATGCCTTTTAGCTCCCCTGCTGTTTAATCTGCACATAAATCCACTCGTGGCCAAAATAAATGAATTAGAACATCACCCCCCATCCCTCACAGCAAGCAAACAGACATATTGCAACTTTGTTGTTGTGGGAGTGTGGAGCAGGGGTGTGAAACATGAACTCTCATCCCCAGATGAGCGAAGAAGAGATAAGAGGATGAGACTGGCCCCTCCCTGAGGAATGCTAGTGATGTTTGTAGTTTGACCCTGGGAACTGCTCTCAGTCTGAGAAGATTCTGTAAATGGGGTGAAGCCAAATAAACCTTGCTGGATTGAATCTGTATTGTCTCCTGGAGTTTCCTGGGCTAAACCTGACAGTTGTATGCAGATGACATAGTACTTCTATTACAAACATTAATTGGATTCAAATGAGCTCTGAGTGCTCTGGCCAATTGCTGCTCTGAGGACATTAACGTTAGTAAAACTAAGATCCTAATCTGCACGCCTGGAGGATAAATGGCCAGCATATTGAACAAGTGAAATCTTTTCAATATTTGGGCATGGTTTTCCACAGCTCCACCAAATGCCGCGCACACCAAAATTATGCAATGCTCAAAAAACAGTGGCCACAATTCCATTGTTTCACTTCACCAGAGCAGCACAGCATATCCTAGCAGCACAACTACTTTTCGGTATCCAGCTAGGACTTCATACTTCCTTTATTCCTCTTGAAAGGGTCCAGTCTAAATTCCTAAGGGGTAGCCCCTTGCATTCCATATGTAGTATTAAAGAGGGAGGCAGGACTGTCTAAAGTCAAAAGAGGCACCATGTATCATAAAACATTGGTTGAAGTTACTGTTCTTTCCCACAGGTTTGAGTTCTTTCCTTACTGAGGACAATTACAAATCAATATTGTTCAGGACAATCTCACAGAAACTTCAACATCTCAGCTTTTCCAGGAAGGTGTTCCTACTGATGGGTTATGAGCATACACTCAGCGCATTTAAACAATATATCAAAGACCTGAAAGCCCAACAGGACCAGTCTACTCTACCTAAGAACATTTTTCTGAGCAGTCAAAGCACTTTTTACAAACCAGTGAGATACTTACACCACATCACGGTTTCCAAATTCTAAAGAGCACTAACTTTAGCATGCTTCAACACTCTCCCCACAGGAGTTTTGGAGGGCCAATACAAAAAAGTCCCCTATGCTGAGGTTGTGCCCCTGTGGACGAGGGGCTGTCGAAACTACAGTTCATGTCCTGCTATACTGTACCCTTTATAAGGACTCAAGGACCTACCTTATAACTCCTTACCTGGTAAAACACCCAGGAAATTCTGATCTTTTTTATGTACAGTTGTTGTTATCAGATCAGGATGATTCAGTCTCCTTGAAGGTAGCAAAATTTTGTTATACTGCCTGTAAAATTAGGCAGACTTTCATTATCCACTGACAAACCCACCACCAACTGTAATATTTTATCTTGTTTGGTGTTTATTTTTATTTGTAATGTGTTTTTGTTTACAATTCTGATAAGTGACTATAATAAAAATATTCATTCATACCTTCTGGCATTACACTGTGCTGAGGTAATTTTGCTAATGGGTTATTAGTGTTTGGTTAATTGTTTTTTTTTAATTAAACTGTAATTTGATTTACTATACAGTGAAGGCAATATAAAAGCAAGAAAGTTATAATCTCATTTATTTAAATTATCTAGGAACCTGGTAGCAGGTAGCAAACAATCATTATGCCTTTGTTGTGCATATTTAATAAATGTAAACCAGATGGGACAAAAGTCATCTTCTGCATGATCGTGATATTAATATAATTTTTGTCAACTCTTCTATCAGAGCCCCTATATCTGTTGAATAATTGCCTTCATATGGAAATATTCACATCCTTTTCTGTTTTTCTTCCCACTGCCCATCTGTTCCCCCCCACTGACTCTTTATGTAATGTTCATGATTTATTGCTTTTCCAAATGTTAACATGATTAACTGTGTCCTTAATTTTTAAGAATTCAAATATTATTGTTAATATTTTAAGAATTTATATTTTAATAAATATTTTAATAACAGTTCTACTGTTCTTAATATTTTTATTTGTATGGTCCCTTGTGTTATAGGTCGAAAGGCAAAATACTACATAAAACAAACATGATGTTCTCTTTGTATATGGCTTTGAAGAGAAAAAGTGAAATCCCTAAAAATAGCCCTTCTACCATGAATGTTTTTGTATTACTTAAACACCTTCTCCATTCTGACATGCATCCACAGATACCAGGAAGTGAAAAAAAAAATCCTTTCCATAAGATAAAAAGATAAAAAGCAGCTCCTCTTTTTTTCTTTTTATGGAAGGACAAAACAAAACAAACCATCAAAAACTAGCTTCATTACATGTTGTTTTTATCCAAAGTATGAAGGAACATTTGTATTGGGGTTCCAGCTCTTGTACTTTGTTTTATGACTCACCCATTGGTTTAAAAATGCAAGTTAGGAATGAGATGAGATTAGCAACTTCTTGTTAGTTAGTTAAGTGTTAGGTGTGAAAAGGCTTGATAGAGTCAATTTATTTTTCTGAGTGCAATTAGGGTTGGTTAAGTTCAGAAGTCAACCAACCTTCTGACATTTTAAGAACTTAAATGCTATCAAAGAAAAATGATTACTATGCAGTTGGAGTTTTTAATAAGATAATGCAATGGGGAAGAGTCTGGATTTGAGGAAGAAGTCAGAAACTGATATAATCAGTCTTGTGGTATAAATTTGAAGCAGTGACACATGACTATTCCTCTACCTCCCTTGATGTTCCTACAAGTAAAATCAATGAGATGATCCCCACAGGGCAGTAAAGGGGCAAGTGATGTCACAATGACATCAAGACAGGTGTAACATCATTGTGGCTTGTCCTAGATCCTGTGGCTGAATGTGCTACAAAACAGTTCCAGATGCCTATAGCTGAATGTGCTAGAAAACAGCAGTAGTAGAAATAATAGGGCCCTATCTGGAAGCAGTGTTAGCTGGCAGGGCACAGGAGGAAAGTCTTTTCTGCCATGCCGTCTGGAACATCATCCCTCCAGCGATCAGATCAACCCCATCCCTACTGGCCTACTGTAAGGTCTTGAAGATTTGGTTTTGCGCTACAAGCTGGGACTCTGGGTGTGTAACAGAGCCCACTTCTCAGTTGTGTTGACTGATGTTTTTTGTAATTTCTCTCAACTGCTGTGTGTTTTATGTTTTTGAATATGTTTTTATCATTTTTAATTTTGTGAGCCCTCCAGAGCCATGTATTTGAGATTGATGGCCCTATTTTGCAGGTACAAAGATGTCCAAAGAGTGAATCATTCCATTTACATTGTACCCACTTCATATTTCCTGAATCTTTATGGAATTTGGAATGTAACTGCATTCTAAATTTGTTCTTTTCTAAATTTTATGTTTCAGATTGTAACTCAAAACAGTATACAAATATTTGCACAGTTGTGCAAATATTAGAATAGTTGTGTATGTTAGAAGGAAGTGGGGACATATTCATTATAATCAAAAATAATAATTTGCAAAAGATGACCATTAGGAAAAGTGTTTGATGAAAATACATGTAATAAGATAAATTAACATGAAAATCCAATCAAATTTACATATAGAATTTGAAGATGGAAAAAAAAGAACTAACAGGGTTATCTTCTAAAAATGAGAAATTCTAAAATTCTAAGTGTAGCAAGAAAATTGCAAAACTTATCAAAAAAGGCCCGGATCCCCACAATTCCCAGCCATAGGAAGCATCTTTTACACGATAGTGATTGTTTGATAATCAGATTTTTCTTTATAATCCCATGCAACACACGGTATAATGTATAATACGATTATACGCATATAATACTTGGTAATACATGCCAGGTCGGCCCTGTCGTGATTTAATCACAGATAAGAAGACTGGTCTAGCATGTTTTACCTAGTCCTGGTTAGGTCTGGAAGGGGGTGTGGCCCTTTTGGAAATGTGCCCAGTGGGGTTTTGGGTGTGGCATCAGCCCAGGTTTTGGAATCTGGGACTATAACAACTGTGGTGCTAGCTGGGGTTGCACTGCCCTAAGCAGACCTGGTGCACAACTCAGGGGTCCTTCTAGACTTGCAACTCCGGCTCAAAGAGCAGGTGGCAGTCATAGCTAGGAGGGTCTTTGCACAGCTTCATGTTGTGTGCCAGTTCTGCCCGCTCCTACAATGGGAGGATTTGCTCATGGTCACTCACACCCTAGTAACCTCCCAAATGGACTACTGTAATGCACTTTACATGGGGCTGCCCTTGAAGAGTATCTGGAAGCTTCAGTTGGTGCAAAATGCAGCAGTGTGGGCAGTTATTTGTGCCCCTAGAACGGCACACGTCACACCTATGCTCTGCAAGCTGCATTGGTTACCAGTCTGCTTCTGGGTCCATCAAGGTCCTTAATGGGATAGGGCTGGCTTATCTGAGGGACCGCCTGTCCCTGATTACATCCGCCCACCCCATCAGATCCAGCAGAAGAGGTATGCTGCGGGTTCCGTCTGCCAAAGAGCTATATTTGGTGGGACTCAGGAGACAGACCTTTTCTGCTGTGGCACCCACCTTATGGAACATCATCCCCCCCCCCCCCAAAGTGAGGTTGGCTCCATCCCTGTTGATTTTCTGGAAGTTCTTCAAAACCTGGTTATGCCATCAGGCCTGAGGGCCCCAAGGGACCGGTGTTTGTTGAGGTGGCTGTATTGCTGTTAATATCTGCGGCTCTCTCTTTGACTTTTATTTACAAGGAAAAAGAAAAAACAATAGGAAAAAGCATTCTAGAAGCCTCTTTCTTTTTTCCTCTCCCTTTATTGATTGATTGATTGATTGTTCAAATTTAGATACTGCCCATCCCACGAAAAAGTGACTCTGGGCAGTTTTTCCCCAACTGCTAATTGCTACTTAAATATTTTTGTAATATGCCTTGGACATCTGTGATTATTGCTCATTTCTATTTAGATTGTTTCAATTCTTTTTAAACAGCTTCTCTTTTTCTTCAAAAAACATATTCTAAGTGTCTTAGCTTGCCTTGTTATGTAATTCTGTATGTTGTATATCAGGGAACTGTTCCTGCTTAAATATTTTGGAATATTTAATTGGCTAAAAATCACATCACAACATATGGGGAAAACTAAAAGTGTGGAACTTAGTTCCACACATTAGATTGAGAGACCAAGTCCATTCATCCTGGAATTCTTAAAGATTACATTCTTCAATTATCCATAGATGACTTATGTGCTACAAATGCCTCAGGAATCAGAGAGTTCATCACAAGCCTCTTTTGAATATTGCATTCTTTCTTAAATCAAAGCAACGGTATGGTTAAATCTGGTTTTCATGTCTTTTTGGCCTATTTTTCCAGCCATTTTCAATCTGGTAACCTGTAGGTATGTTAGATTGCAAGTCACATAATCTCACAGCCAGGAGACTGGGGATAGTGAGAACCGTAGTTCATTGGGATCTGTAGGGCATCAGGTCATGAAAGGCATTTCTGTAGAAGGTTCCTAGGAACGTCCTTCCCTTTTTCTTTCCTCAGTTGGCCTAATTGGGATAGGTCACACTGTGAACTGAATCACGGCTTCCTCTTCTTTAATTCAGAGTCAAATATAGTTTGCTTCTCACTTGACCTAAATGAATCAAGTTGGGGGAGGCAACAATGCTTCTTCTTTCTTCCTTGAACTGTGGTATGTACAAACCTATACAACCAAAGGTCACTTTAGTAACAATAGCAGCAAAATCTCCCTCCCAACATTACTGGCTTCCCTCTGCTTCTTATAGCAACCTGGAGAGCTTTCCATCCTCTTCATCTTTTAAGAAATATATACTATGTCTGCGAAAAGTAAAATCTGGGGCAACCGACCAATTGTAATGAGAAGAAGGAATAACTTTGAGGAGCAGGAAGAAGAGCTGGAACCAAGACAATAGTCAGATAAAAGAAATCTAAGTCTGGGACAGAATTGTAATTTGAGAAAGTGTTTCAGACCATCCCTAGTTCTCATGAAAATAAAGGGTGGGAGGGGAAAGTGTATTCAGACTTGCAAGATTCTGTTACTCTAACCTTAAAATAAAAGTAGTATTAGCATTCCTGACTTTGGTATCCTAGTCTGGTCTACCTTGAAGGGCTGACACCAATTCTGACAATGACCGCACAGGAATATGATACATTAATTTAATCAAAAATGTTCCAAATCAAAACAATTCTTTATTATAGCCATAAGGCTAGCACTCAGACAAAAATAGAACAGAACAGAATTATGGACAGAATCAAATCGAATCAATCAGGATAGGAAAAGCATTGATGCCTTTGAACTTTGGTGCTGGAGAAGACTCCTGAGAATACTGTGGACAGCCACAAAAACAAACAAATGGGTCATTGAGCAACCCAGAGTTTCCACTGGAGGCACAAATGACTAGGCTCAAATTATCCTACTTCAGACACTTTATGCGAAGACCTAGCTCTCTGGAGAAGGCTCTAATGCTGGGAAAGATGGAAGGAAAGAGAAGAAGAGGATGACCAGCAGCAAGGTGGATAGACTTGGTTACAGTGGCGATGAGTGCACCATCAGGAGACTTGAAAGAACAGGTTAGAGATAGATCATCATGGAGAAAATCTATCTATGTGGTCTCTAAGAGTTGAAAACAACTCAGTGGCACATAATCAATCAGAATAGAATGATAATAGATTTTTCAAACTTGAAGAAAGGCAGATAGTACATATACTATGTTTGGCAAAAATAAAATCCAAGGCAACCAATCGGTTCAGACAATCACAACACATTATTACAATACATTAATTTGATCAGAAGTATTCCAAATCAAATCTTTATTACGTTCATAAGTTCACAATCAGAGAAAAATAGAACAAGTGAAACTAGAGATGTATTGACAGGTAGATTTTCCAAATCTGAGGAAAGGCAAATAGTACATAGAGACATGCAGAATTGGGCAACCTGGAAGGATGTATCTGAGCAATGGTCAGAGAAGAGGCAAATAAAATCATGCTTTCTTCCAGAAAATGTCTTCAGGATAGGAGAAATAAAACTTGTTTGGGTTTCCAGGTAGAAAGAGCAAAAGAACATGTGATTCCAGGGATTCCACAGAGCTTTTCTCCACAAGGACATACTGTATATATCAGAGATGGGGAATATTATTGTAGTGCTCCAACAAGGCAGCAGAGGGCAATGAATTCAACCTGGCCAAAGATAAGACCCAGGAAAATTTCAGAACAATGCAGGAATCTGATTCATTCCACTGGGAGGAAAAATACAATCTACAAAGCCAAAAGCCAGCCTTAAACTGATTTAAAAACCAATGTCTCAAATACCATACATTATTCTTTATCTAAAAATATTTTGAGGGATCAGAGAAAACACAAAGGGTTGAATGTCATATAAGTCATGACTAACTTTAGTTCATTTATTTGAATGGAGCATTCTACAAATTATTAAATGAGACTCAAAGTTGCAAAGGTAATGTTAGTCAAATCTCATTACGCAGACAATGGCTGCAAAGCAGTTTGAACACTCTGCTCAAAAGAATGATATTAAATGCCTATCATAGTCATCCATACTATAACACAGTATCATTATTTTGTGTAATTTATGAATGTGTATGCAAATGTAAAAATGAAGGAAAAACCCAGTGGGTTTTTTTCATTGAGGGTATATAATGACAAAGGACAACATGGGTTTTTCTGAAATTACAAAGTCTTTATTTGTTTGGTTTATTCCTATATATCTCTTAGTGATGCATTCATTTAATGACAATGGCATATATTATCCCTGGATAGATAACAAATCTTAATTCTTTTGGAGGTCATGACCTCTGTAGGTCTTGTAGTTCAGTGCTACAAAGCATTTCAAAGGAAAGAGGTATTTTTCCTTGGAACAACCCATGTGATTGCACTCCTGAAGATACTGAAGGATCATGCAATGTGCTTAGATTCTTGCCACTTTTGGCTTGCACTTGACAGATTGACCTCTTAATCATAGGATAGGATCCAAATGTTCAAATTATGTTTGACTTCAGAAACAGATGATAATATGTTTTCCAAACCTGCCAGAGATGGAACACAAGGATCTATGAGCTCAGATGTCTGGATATCAAACAACAGCAAGGTGAATCCCTGACGTTTTATGGATAATATATTCTTAGCAGTGCACACATAGGGAATGTGCTGGAAAACTGTAGAAATATACATATTCTTCTGATTAGAAGTCCATGGAATGAGACAAAGCCTTTGTATCTGAAATTCCTTCCCTTCAATGTTTCACTTCTCTCGGACGTAGCTTGAACATCTCACTAACCTATAACAGTCCTAAAAATGTAAGGAGTGTCTAAGCCAGATCTGGTTTTCAATGAGCTTCTTTCAATATTACTAAACTGAAGTAGCAACTAAAAGGAGAAGAGGAAGAGATGAATTTGAAGGGAAAAGTTAAATGTTGTAACTTATCTATGATCAATGTATGACCTTCATCATACATTTCTGGTATAAATATTGTGTCAGGAGTCTCCATCTCAACATTTAAAACTCTTGGAGGAACAGGTGAATGTTAAATCCAGTAAGTATTAACTATTGTCTTTTGGACTACTAGAAGAGGTATGTTTGAGAGAGGCATATGCTTGGTAATTTATTTCTTTTTTCCCCCTGAAGCTATCTGTGTCTTTGTTAAAATTCTAAAGACGAAAGGACTGCCACCAGCTATAAAGGGAGTTACATAGTTTTACTGTTTTTCTTTAGTTATTCTTAAGATAGTGAGAGAAAAGAATAAGAAGAGGGAGCTTTGATTAGCAGAATACATAGACACATTTTTAAAATTTTTAAATGCCAGAGTTGTTGAGAATTGGGTGGACACAAGCTTAATACATTACTGCTATTGTTATGGTTGGTCACACAGCCAGATGTTTATTATTATTATAATAATTATTAGAGCAGTATGACTTGAATATGTATGAAATTGTTCTGACATGTCAGTGTGTTGATTGATCTGCAAAAAGTGCTTCAGTTCCTTTCTTGTGATTAGAAGTTCATCCTATAGGTTCATTCATATGAATGAACTGAATGGATATAGGTTCTGATTTGTACCTATTTCTAGACAAGAGAAAAAGTATTTTCAAAGAGAAGTTGGGGTTTTTTTAATGCAATTTTATTGTTCCCTGCTTTTTCTTTGGGGAGCATAAATGTTTCTTGTTCCATGTACAGCTTTTCTGCTTATGAAACTAGACTGAATCACAAGTTGTATTCTCTTGTACAGATGTCTAGGTTCAGACCTGTATACATCACAGAAATATGGCTGGTCTCTTGAAAATGTTAATTAACAAGGTAGAGCTGACCAGGATGGAGGTAAAAATAGAAATAATAGAAATAGAAATAATAGAAATAGAAATAGATCAGAACTGAATACATTTTGCCAGTGTCTCACTGACACTTTTAGAATTTTCTAATCAACCTGTCTAAAACAACTTGGGGGAGGATACAAATTTGCTATGTTTAAAAATAAAAGAAACTTAGGATGATTTTTTTAAATACTTACTTTTGAGCACATTCTGTGGTTTCTATGAAAAATAAGGAATAAAGTTCCTTGGAGTATGCAAAATAATTATTTTAGCAAGCAGCTCCAAAGGATTTTTTTTTTTTTTTTTTGGTATGTTAAACAGTAGCTATTAGAATGGTTGTGTTGGTACAGCTTTCTAACAAGCGAAGTTGTTTCCTTATGCTACATATAGCACTCATTAAGAAATCTATGTGGTTTGTTAAACAGGCACAGGATGCAGGTGGTCATTGTTATGATATGTCTGTTCCAAGGATTTGCCCATTCAAAACAGCTAATGAGAACGAAGAGAGCTGCCATTTCAGAAGCCTTTATGAATATCGTAAGTTGCCTTTTGCTGGTTATGGAAAATTAATGTGATGCATTCGCACAATTCCTCAACTTTAAATGTGCTTCTCATACTTTTAAAACCCACTTCTAGAATCATTCTATTTCCTGGGACCTCCAAGTTAAATACCCACCATCCATTTTATCAAGTTATACATGATTGTTTCCTTCCCCTATGTTTAATGGATGTAATTAATAGATTTTATTTATTTATTTTTATTTGTATATCAAAATTCTCACTGCCCATCTCATTAAAAAGCAACTCTGGGCAGCTTACAGAGAAGATAAAATTAATTAAAAATACAATATAACAGTAGTCCTAAACAAATAATAAATATATTCCAAGAATTTATGGTAATGGGTGAGTATTTGGCTCAGGGAGCATCATCAGGGCGCCAGCCATCCCCAGGTTGTATGTTACAATATACCAAAGTATGCTGTATTCAGATTGGTTGATTCAATCTAGATTTCGCCCATCAAAGCAGCCAGGTCCTGTGGCTCAAGAAAAGCTACCTGAGCTGTTCTACTGTAATTAGTTATCCAAAAGGTTAGAGAGATGTGGTACTCATTTTCATTCTCTGTTGAAATCATGTTCAAAAATCTTGGAAGTGTATTCAAGTGCACATGTGTTCAAGATTTTTATGCCTTTTCCTCCCGCTTTATGAATATAAAGAAAGGCAACCATACACTAAGCAAATCGAAAGCCAACTGAACACTTCCCATAGATCTGATGAAAGCTGGATAAATTGTATCAAATTTTTATAAATGTCAAATCACAGTATATTTATTTCTTTATTCAAATGATCTTCTACTGTGCACAATGGAAAAAAGAGATACCAGTCATTTTCACCTAAGCCCAATTACTCCAGATTCAAGAAGAGTTTATGATTTGGGGCAAAATGATATGTCACCATCAATTGATCACACGTCTTCCCTCAGATCTTTCTAGTTAATATTTATTTTAAAAAGATGCATAATGTGGTGCTATTTCAATCATTATTTTTATATCTCCTAAAAAAAAATAACCACTGACCCAGAAATTGAGGAGTAAAATATAAGGCACCATCATAACAGCCTTATCATAAAAAGAGAGAAAGGAAGTGGTAGGGAGGCATTTATGGTAATAACTTGCTATCAGTTTCCTAAAACTATATTTCTCTAGTAATTATTCAGTTCTCAGCTGCAGATACATCAGACATCATTTCAGAAGCTGAGATTAGATAGTGCCACAATAGAAATTCTGCGAAAATCTGCTGATTCGTTGGTTTGTTTTTACTCTATTGCAGAATGAACTTATTAGCCACAAAGGCTACCTGAGCGAGGAGTATAAAGTGATGACAGTGGATGGCTATATTCTTAGCTTGAACAGAATTCCATCTGGCAGAAAAAATCAGCTGGATTCCGGTAAGATAAATTTATATGACATACAATAGGGTGAGGTAGAAACATAGTAAAATAAAAATGAGGCACATCTCCAAGACTGTCTTCATAAATGAATGGATGGAAAAGGGTCCAGGCAAATCAAATGCTAGCTAAAATGGATAATTCTTAACAATGAGTCCCATCTAGGTGACAAGGTCAAGAAGCAAGAATGACATGGAATTCAGGGATGTACCTTTAATGCTGCTCTGTAGTAAATACAGTGTCGTGAAAACTGTAAGAGCAAATTCCCACTTTCAGTTATAGTGAGTTAATGAAGGCACATTCTCTTTGACATGGTTTCTTCCCAAATCTCTCACTTCTGGGCTGAGCTGGCTCTTCTTAGATAAACCTTCTAACACCTCGGCCCCTGTTTTCCTGCAATCGCTCACATTCAACTTTGGCAGATCTTGAGGCAGAGTGCCAGCTTCCAGGTAGAGCCTGCTAAATTTGGCACTTGCTTTTCTATCGATACAAGCCACAATTTTAACTTTCCAAAAACTTAATATTGACCCCATATTACTGCATCATATTGTGAGGAATTTACATGGTTACCTCTGTTTCCTACACCATTGCCAAGTAAACAGAGTGTAGTAGGAAGGAAGCATTACTAAGGACCCTCTTGTCAAACTTGTCATTTTCATCTTCTCCATTCCTTCTTGTCTTGTCACTTCCTTCGTAGCTGAGGAAAGTTGCACAAGATACCAAATAACCACAAGATGCAATATTAACTTTTCCAGATGTGGAGAAATAAATTATGGGGTTCATTCAGAGTTTGGTTGATATGCTTGCCCATCAACTGAGATGTGACATCAAGCTGAAAAATTGTGACTGCACTGATATGGTACTTGCAGGACAGAAAATCATCCTACAGTTTGCTTCTGGATTAGCCTGTTCTGAAAACCTACATAATGTGTAATGGCTTTATAGTAGTAAAACATACCACTATTATATTAAACCATTAATTAAAACCCTCTGAAAAGAATCTAGAAATCGGGCATATTTAAATATTTAAATTAAGAAACCAGCAGCAGATTACAATTAAATAATTGTAATAAAATTAGAATTAAATTCTAATAAAATTAAACCTTAACCCAATTACAGTTTTGACTCTGCCTGAACACTACTAGAGGAATCACTTTTCCAGTAGGATAGCAAGCTGGTTAGCACAGTACTTGCAAGGGAAAATAAGAGAAATCTGAACTTTCAAACTGCAATGAAAATATAAAACTGAAGAACATAATCCAGCCAATGTTACGTGCCAAATAGTACAATCCTATGATCATCTACTCAAAAGACAGCATTTTTAAATCTTCATACAGAATAACTCCTAGCTTAATGAGTTTAGGATTTCATGTATTTCATTACCAGAGTTAAAGGTGTACTTAAACATCTCCCACTGAATTTGGAAGCCTAACAATTATTATCTGAATTTCAACTGTAAATGAAATTCTGATGATAATGATAAGCCTATACCAAAAATTAGCAAAAAAAAAAAAAAAAAAAAATTTAGTTCTTTATAGGAAAGAAATCTGACACATTACAAAGATTTAGAATGACACTGGATATTTTTGCTATTTAAGAAATATGACATTTGGGAGCTGAAACTCACATCTTATTGTAACTTTAAAGTTGAAATACATCCATTTCGGAAACATTTTGAAATCCAAGCTAATGCATCCTACAGGGGTATATCACAATTTTTCCCTCTTTCCATCCTTTTGACACATTTATTCTTAGTAAAACAAAATGAACTTAATATCTAAGGAAAACATTATATTTTACTCCAGGTCTGAAACCTGTAGTGTTTCTCCAGCATGGTTTACTAGGAGATGGAAGCAACTGGGTGACCAACTTGGCCCACAACAGTTTGGGCTTCATCCTCGCAGATGCTGGATATGATGTTTGGATGGGAAACAGCAGGGGAAATACATGGTCCAGAAGTCACCAAAATCTGTCTGTAAGCAAAGATGAATTTTGGGCCTTCAGGTATATTTAATTATTGCAGTTTTTATATTTTGCAACAGGGATATGGATTCTCTACCGGAACTAAAAGAGAAAAGAGATTCTGTACCATGCCACAAAAATTTAAGATCCAAAATAATTCAACAAGACCTGATGTTTGGTTCTAAGAATGAATGCATCCTTTCTAATCTATATTGTATATTCAGTACTCCAATGTTTGCATCTGTCTACAAATTGTTTCTGCAGAATTGTGGGATGTATATGTAATATACAATAGGCATTTTTGGTACACCCTCTAGAGGATAATCATGTACCATTCCCATATTATTTTGGTTTCTTTTAGAATCCAGATCAGATTTTTAAATTCATTCCTGAATTCAGTTCTTGTGTCTTGTATCTTTCTCTAGCTTTGATGAGATGGCAAAGTATGATCTTCCAGCTGTCCTCAATTTTATTCTACAGAAAACTGGCCAACAACAGTTATACTATGTTGGCTACTCACAGGGTGCTACAATAGGTATGTTAATGAATAAAAACACATATGTAGTGCTTTAATCTGTGTAATACTAACAGCAGTCCAACTATGGAAGTGTTTCATATTATGAGGAAAGACAGAAGAGGAAGAAGAAGAAGAAGGTTATTAGAGTAGCATTAAATTGGATTTGAGCCTTGCTTGAAAGTTTTGATAGCTTTCATTTGATAATCATTCAGGTCAGAAATAAGATTGCCACCTCCACTAGCAGTACTCCTTTGGAGCTTCCATGAAAAGAACTGAATCAGGGTGGTCATACTTTCTTTTCATTGTATTAATTTCATTCTGTGCCTGTATTGCACCACTGCACCCCCTCCCCTTGTCAGTGTTTCCCTGGGCTAGATTTTCAAAATAGCAGAGGCCTATGGGGAACAATACAGCCTGCTACTACTGGTGCTAACAACTTCCTAGTGCAAACAGAGGCAATGAAGCCAAACATGGAGGGCCAAGGGGTTCAAAAGTTATCTCTAGCCCTCCAGAGATTCTGTTTCCCACCCCATTGCTCCATGTTTATTCAATTCCACCACTTTTATGTCACTGAATAGAAAACATAACTGCCAGTAACTTTTACACCAGGAAAAATAGATTTCTATGTTAGTTCCCCCCACTCCCAAAAAAGCTTTAAGGTGTAGATGGACTGTCAAAAATATGCTTTAGGCATAGAGGACAATTTTAAAGGCCATTAATTTGAAAGCATTACAATAATGAAAGTGTTTTGGCTTTTTTTAGTATAAATTATTCCAGTATCAAGGGAGAATTCAAATGATTCCTTTCACAATATTGAATGAATGTGGAAATGGTTTACCCTTGCCACTGTTCATTGCCATGAATGGTCATTACCTCCCCCATTAATTGTCCATTTGTACAGATATATGTGGAGGCAACTCCTCCATATGAAAAGGGGCCTGATCAGGCAAGATCTCCCCATAGATCTGTGGATGAGGACAACTGTCATGGTAAACATCAAGTGCATGTTTCTTAGGGGATGTGAGGCACTACAGTATGGAGGAACACAGAGGGGTGTCTGAGAGGTAGTGATCTAAAAGGTCAGGATGGGGGTTGCAATCACACAGTGGCACACACGATCTTTATTTACTTTAACACTCATCTGGGGATGCTTCTGACACCAGGTCAGCCACATGTCTCATTCTACGAGTTTATCTGGTGTGTGGTGTAAATTGGGTATTCCACAAGACAATTTGTACACAGGATGTTTCAAAAGAAGTTTAAAAGTTAAAAGAAAGTTTGTATTGTTACAGAGCTTCATTGTTCAGAAAGCCACCATTATTCTGTGTGTGGGTGTGCATGTGTATGTGTAAGAAAAATGTATAGTCACACAAAAGAACTTCTGTAAAAAAAAAAATCCTGTTAAATAATTAAAATGTATGTGGCCAATATATTGAAATGTTGCTGTGTAAACTAAAGAGGATGGGGGAGAAAGTTCCTGTTGAGTTTGATTCGTTTTTGCTTAATTTTTTTTGTCTCTTCTTGAATTTTTCTCAGCATTTGCAGCATTTTCAACCATGCCAGAGTTGGCTCAGAAGATCAAAATGTTTTTTGCCTTAGGTCCTGTGACTAGAATTAAGTATGCCAAAAGTCCTATAGTAAAACTTCTTAATCTCCCAGACAGGCTCCTTCGGGTAAGTTCATCTTTTTTATTCCAGTTCCTATTCAACCAAAGAGTCATAAAGGATATTTCCTTAATTTGAAAATTTCACCGAGTTTTAGTAGCCTTCTCTCTGTATGCAGAAGCATCACAGGGTATGGTTAGCAAAGTCAAGATGGCAGTCACAACTGCATAATCAAAGGGATGCCCATTTATATGTGACACACCGACACAAAAGAGCAGAGCTTCAATCTCACAGTCATGATTGCCACCTTGACTTTTCTGACTACCCTCTATCAGAATAGATGCCCCTGTCTCTATGGCAGATAACCACTGTCTATATGGCAGGTCTGGCTAGGAGGACCTTTGCCCAATTTTAACTGATGTGCCAACTGTACCCATATCTGCTCACAGTTACTCATGCCTTACTCACCTCCCAGCTGGATTACTGCAATGAGCTCCACATGGAGCTGCCCTTGAAGACTATCTGGAAGCTGCAATTGGTCTAAAATTCAGCAGCATGGGCAGTTATGAGTGTACCATGGTAGGCTCATGTAACACTGCTACTTCATGAGCTACACTGGTTACAGTAGGCTTCCAGGTACAATTCAAGGGGCTGGTTATCACTGATAAAGCTCTACATGGCACAAAGGCAGGTTATTTACAGAACCTACTTCTCCATTCCACACACTTTTCCAGACTAGACCTGCTCCAATGTCATTGGCTAGATCTAGGAAGTGTGCCTTTTCTATGGCAGAACTCACCCTTTGGAATGATCTCCCCCCCACCCCCGCCCCCATAGAGATTCTATAGACCCTGAACCTGCTAGACTTTCAGGAGGTATTAAAAACCTGTTTTGTTTTGTTTTTTCCCCCCAGGCATTTAGGACAGGTTGTTAAATGTGCCCATCTTAGGAGATTGTACAATGTGTCTAATGGCTGGAACATTGTTTTATTTTTGTTGATTATTGTTTTTAATGTTCTGTTAGCTTCCCAGAGCAAATCCAGCAAACTGGTGACCGTATAAATTGATTACATTAAACAAACAAACAAATAATGAATAAGGGTGCCGTCATGGGATACTTTCTGGAGGAACATCCCTTTGAATGTAATAAAATTCCTAAGCAGATTTGCATAATGTTTATATTTATTGTTTCAGGCATCACATTAAAGGCTAGTTTATTATCTTTCATAAGCAGACTATTTTATCTACTCATATTCTTATCAATCAAAACAAACAAAATCACATTCTCTTACTATTTTGTTCATGTTTCACTCTGGACACTGTATGATGGAGTAATGATTGGGGTACCTGCACCCCGTTAATTGCTGCCTAGATACATTCGTCCCTAGGCCAGGTTTGACCTAAAATACTATAGGAGGGGCATGTCTAAATCCACAACAGCATACAAGACTTGGTGAAATCTTCATAATTTATTTACTTATTTATTTGCTAATTTGCCAGCTCCTTGAAAAATAAATGGAAATCAGAATGAACTGAAACTGATAATGATAACTGAACAGAAAATAATATGTTGCATTTATTTATTACAATTTCTTTATCACCAAGCTGCAGTTGACATCTTCACTAGATGCTTTCAGAATGCATGTACTTATTTCCAACATTCTTATTAAATGAAAGAAGGAAGATATACAAAATATGGAGAAGAATGCCATCTGTGGAATGATGGGATGTCATACCATCAAAATGGAAATGAGCCCTATACCAAGAGTTGCTAATAATTTGTATACCACCCAGTTTATTAAATATGAATAATGTTCAGCCGCCCAACACATGATGGATTGAACCATTAGCAATATTGGACAGTAGACAACCTCTGAGCGAGTGGGAAAGATGGTACAGAATATATACCTTTTTCATATCCTGTTTTTTTTTTTTCCTATACCACCCCACATACAGAGGAACCTTCTTCTTCTCCTAATGCCAAGTCTCATCCATTAAAGCTACTGTCAATTTACATTCTCTGCACTTCCTTCTGTCCATACAATTCCCTCCTGTAAGGTTGAGATTCTCCTGCCACTAAAAGAGCCCTGATAAATATTTTGTTAATCTTCTATAGCCACGTACCAGTAGCAGAAGTTATAAAGAACATCCAGACATGAGGAAAACTACATATTACTTCAGCTGACAAAGTTCTTTGGTATTTTGTAGGCTTTGTTTGGCAAAAGAGAATTCCTTCCCCAGAAGTGGCTAGTCAGAAAGACCCTTGCTACATTCTGCAGCCGCCGCCTCTTTGCTAGCGTTTGTGGAAACATCTTTTTCCATCTCAACGGGTATAATATGAGAAATATAAATATGGTGAGTGTTGATTGCTTACAGCCTTTGATCATGCCATCACAAAATAGTTATTTAACCACAAAAATTATACCTTTATTTAGATAGAAGCAGCTGAACTTCATTTTTGGTTTTTATGGGCAACCATTACCACATCCACCAGAAATAATGTAGAGATAAACGGGATATAGAAAGAATAATTAGTTATGGAAGGATAATACATCTACATTTCAAACCATTTTAAAGGATATAATATGCATTGAGTGGAACTTAGTTATGTACTGCTTTTTACACTTCTAAAATATTCACATGTAGTTTGCAGCTGAACCTATGAAGAGCATATATTCAGAAATGTGTTTTGAGCAAAAAGCATTTGATATATGATTAAGGGAACATGGGCTGTGGAGTGAAGAAATCTGATATGGACTGGGTTTTTTTTTTCCTTCTTTTATAATTTTGTGTATTCTTTTTCTTTAGGGTTTTTTTTTTTTTTTGTATTTAGCAGAAGGAAGGAAGGAAGGAAGGAAGGAAGGAAGGAAGGAAGGAAGGAAGGAAGGAAGGAAGGAAGGAAGGAAGGAAGGAAAGAAAGAAAGAAAGAAAGAAAGAAAGAAAGAAAGAAAGAAAGAAAGAAAGAAAGAAAGAAAGAAAGAAAGAAGGGAGGGAGGGAGGGAGGGAGGGAGGGAGGGAAAAGAAATTGATACAGATTGGAAACAGTAGTTGATTCCTGAAAACGAAGAACACCCTTTACTATTGATTTGCATAATGATCCAGAGCATTCAAGTACCAATTTATCACACTAGCAGCTAACAATACAGTCTAAAGAAACAGCCCATAACTAACTTTGTTTCTAATTTCCAGCAACTTTCAGAAATCCTACTCTCTGTCTTGTTTCTTCCAAAACAGTAGCAAAAAGAGTGAAGGATAGAAAAGGAGCCGCGCAAATCAATATTTCGTGAAGTTTTCTTCTGATTCTGTGCTAAAGTAGTAGACAGAAATTTCTGTAGCATATCTTCACACAGAACTAGGGAGGAGAGGAAGAGAGAGATTCTGATCTTTAAACTTTGGAAGGGTCAGGGAATGACATAATTCCCTGCAGAGGAGGCTTGCTCAGCTTCATCCCCATCATTATTTATTTACATATTTCATATATTGGCATTTTGAGAAGCAGGGGTGTGCATATGTGTGTCAGAGTTAAAAAAGGGGAGGAGTTCAATTGCAAGGTCATGGCACCTTCTAGAATTTTTTCAACCACCTTGTGGGCAGTCCTGTGATGAAGTAAAAAAGGCTACAAGATGTTGTCATCTAGAATTCTTATGCAAAGAAAAGATCTTTGATTGCATTATCACCAGTGTGTGCCTGCCTGCCTGCCTGCCTGCCTGCCTGCCTGCCTGCCTGCCTGCCTGCCTGCCTGCCTGCCTGCCTGCCTGTCTATCTATCTATCTATCTATCTATCTATCTATCTATCCATCCATCCATCCATCCATCCATCTTTCCATTAGACTGAAAGTCAATGTTCATTTCAAGGAGACTAAAATTTCCTTCATCCCTCCCTCCCTTCCTTTAGAGCCGAATAAACATATATGTGGCCCGAACACCAGCTGGAACATCAGTACAGAATATATTACATTGGAAGCAGGTATATTTGCTTATTTTAATATTATTGCATGTTAAGAAGTAATAATTTAGAATAGCGTTACTCATTTGTGCCATTATGGCATCATCTATGGCAGTGTTTTTCAAACTTGGCAACTTTAAGATCTGTGGACTTCAACTCCCAAAATTCCCGAGCCAGCAGGGAATTTACCAAGTTTGAAAAACACAGATCTAGAGTAACAACAAAGGTAAAATGACAGACATGATTTTGTATTTTGAATATTTTAAAGATTTATTTTGTTTGTTTCCGAGGCCTGATTCTGGGGGGCAAATATGTTCAAAGTAAGAACAATAAAAATTATATCAAGTGGGAAATCCTTACTTTTCACTTTCTCAAACAGTTATGTGCCAAGGCATTATATACCTTACTTATCTCTGTATAAAAGAACACCCAAAGCCTATGTTTTCTCTCTTAGAGTTTTTTTTTTTTTTTTGGTCTGCTCTCAGTCATTACTGACCCTGCAGTGACCGCCCCCTAGCGGTTTTCAAGGCAATTGTATCTTTTTGTTTTTCGGAAGTAGTCTTTGCCAGAGCCTCCTTCCTAGAGCATAGCCCAGCTGGCAAGCGCAGGAGGCGGGATTCCGTTGCTTCGCGCCCCGTTTTTCGGGCGAGCGCGGTTTCACACTTTACCGGCCACTGGTCCCGTCTCTCTGTGCAAGGCGCTGCCAGCATTTTTCCTCCCACCGGAGTGAGAGTACCCATTTATCTACTCACGTAAGTTTTCGATCTGTTGGGTTGACAGAAGCTGCGGGTGGAGAAACAAGAGCTCACCTTGCTTAACGCGAGAGGCTGGACTCGAACTGCTGAAGTTTTCAGCCATTTATGGCTGGCAACTTTCAGCGTCATTAAGCCACTGTGCCACCGCGTCCGGCACCTCTTAGAGTTGCATATATATAAATAGACAAGTAGAGGTGGGGGGAAAAGCCTTCCAACAGGCAGTGTAGTGTAGTGTAGTGTAGTGTAGTGTAGTGTAGTGTAGTGTAGTGTAGTGTAGTATAGTATAGTATAGTATAGTATAGTATAGTATAGTATAGTATAGTACAGTAGCACTATTTCAGATTTGCAAAGAATCTTTGCATCCCAAACTGTTTTAAGGCTGAGTGGCAAGCAGTCAAGGGACTGAATGGGGGAAAAGTCATGAACTGTCCTTCATATCAGGCTCACTGCATCCTGGACTAGTGCTATCAGGCTGGAACATCCTCAGAAAGAAGTCAAAAAAGTCAAGATTGATTCTGCAGCTACGTGATCTGAGTCCCACTCCTTACATGCATCGAATGCAACACAAATAAAAAGAAAGCAAGGCTGTGATTGTGTGGCTTTGGTCACCCTCTTGACTTTTTGGACACCATCACCTTCTTGCTTTCAGGTGATCTTTTTCTCACCAGCTGGATATCAGTGGAGAACTGGAGCTGGAGCGTTTGGGGCTGAGCACTCTTGAATATGACTTGAAAAGTTTTAGTCAAACAACAAGCTTCAACCAAAATAGCTAAACAATTCTGACTTGAAAGTTGAAGAAGTATGTTTGACCAAGACAGTTGCATTTTGGCAGAGGTCCAACTAAAAAGAGCAAATGAAGTTCTCTGTAGCTCTAGGTCAAATATCTGAATCAAATTTTTACACTACAATATTGTATGTGTCTACCCAAAAATAGTACAGTAAGATTTATTACTAGGTAAATGTGTGTAGAGTTGCAACTGTCTCATGAATCTAAAGTTTGTGAGTGTTCAGATCTTCTACTGCCAGAGTTATAGTTCCATTGTAGCTTGAATTACATTCAATGGAAAATGGTATCTGTATGATTGTAATTAATCATTACTAATCCAGTAATAGAGTATTTAATTTCATTCCTGCCTTGTTGCTAGAATTTTCACTGTGGATTATTCAAGGGTTTTGACTGGGGTGATGAGATGAAGAATAAGAAAAAGCATAATCAGGTATGGCACTCTTCATTTATTTATAGGCAATTTTTGAAAAGAGGGAAGCAAAGAAAATGTATGTGGGGAGAAATAATTCTTTGGCAGCTGGTACCTTTGACTATCTCATCCAACCTGATTCAACGCATCCAAGGTGTCTTCCCTGGAGAAACTATTAGTAGTACCCCATTTCCAGGAAGTAAGAGGAAAGTGTAATTTCTCTCTGATGGCCATGAAATAGCATCCTCATGGAGGCAAGATGTTTTCCATCATTAAAAGCCTTCTGATTGCTAGTTGAAGTCAAGTTATTCCAGAGGAATTGGGGGTGAATCAATAAAAACATTTTTTTTAATGGAATTTTATTTACCATGAACATTTTATTGTCTATTTGTTCATTGTTGTGAATCTAACTTTCCAGGACATATTCAGACAGTCCTATCTGTAAGGATAAGGTGGAGATGGAGTCCTGATGGTCCCAAAAGCATATATAAACATTGAAAATGCGTGTGGGATTGAAAGCTGAATCCCTGAAGAGATATGCCAAGCAGAATTTCTTCCAGCTCTTATGGAATTTCTTCCCATCACATCTGCCACTCAAATGTCCATCCAGCAGGGGACTCTGAGAGGCAATTCCATCTCCCCACTGACCCAATAACACCCAAGATATACAGTTATGAATATTGAGTGCTCAGAATCAAAACACTGTGAACAGCTCTACTTTGCTTCTTGCATTAGAACAAGAACTACACAAATCTATAGTACTACGCATCAGTAATTCTTGAACTCTATGGGACTGAATCCCATCAGATCCAGTTTCTTTCTCTCCCCCCATTTTTCTCTGTCTGTCATCAACAGCCAGGCATGTTTTTTTTTTTTTTTTAAAAAGCCCAATCATTTTAAATCCCAAACATATTCACGCAATTCAACAACCTTGGTTGTCCTGCACAACAGAGCAGTTTCTTCTCCTCTCCTCTGAATTCTTGGCTCTTGTTGATTCCTCGTGTATTTCATCCTGGATGGCCACAGTTGAAACCCACATAGGTTGCTCATCCCTTTCTCCAGTCACAGTTTGCTCCCGCAGCTGTCCAACAGGGGGTATGTTCCTCCTACTAGGCGCACCCCTCACTCTCTTGCCCACAGTCTTCCCCCCAGCTAACTCATGGGTTGCATTCCTCCAAGGGCAGATTCACCTATCTTGAACACAACCTGCAAGCAGGCACTCCAGAAAACTGGAAAAAGCTTTGTGCATTCTCCCTTTACCTCTTACTCCCAAGCAAGTGGGCAATTTTGTCACTTGCTGTCCTAATTGAAAGCTTGTCAATCCACTCTTTGTCATCTTTTGCCTTTCTCTTTCTTGAAAGCTTTACCATTTTTCTCTTCATTCATAGAATCATAGGGTTGGAAGGGACTTTGGAGGTCTTCTAGTCCAACCCCCAGCCCAAGACAGGAGTTCTCATACCATCTTGGACTAATGGTTGTTCAATCTTTTCTGGAATACCTCCTCTCAAGTTATGTTCTTATCTGACTTTAAATCTTTCACTCTTTATTTATTTATTTTTTTACTAAGGCAACCACTTCCTTTTCCTTGTCTTAGCCATTTCTTCCAGACTTGTTTCCTCTCTGGGTCAAACTTGTCTGCCCAATGAAGTCCTTAGGACTGCTTTGTACCCCTTATTGTCTCCACCCTGTTACTTCTTGCCAAACTTATGCCTCCAGAGGGACCACTCTTCTGTCCTGAGAAGGACCCCAATTCTGTCCTTGCAAGCTCCACTTTGTCTGCTAAGAAGCTGCTTATCCCATCCTTATTTCACTATCAGGATTTTCTCATGGGAAGAAGGTCATCCCGTTCCCTATACAAAAACAGGTGTCGAGATTATTCTATGAAGCTAATGTAAACAAAGAATCTTGTGATTCTGTTATGCTTTTTACTGCCACCTACTGTAATGTGTATGTTAGTTATTCAGTGGGGGGGTGACATGCTGGCAATATAACGGGAGGGCCAAATGCCCAGCCTGTTCAGTCAGTTTGTCTTGTAAAGTTAACCATGTAGGTTTTTATAGGTTATGTAGTCTTACCTAGTAACCAAGTAGTGTACCTCTTCTCTGAGAGTGTTTTTTTAGCTAGAGGCTTTGTTGTGGATAAGTCTTGGAAGCTAAGAAGAGAAGAAGTCTTTGTTATATCCTATATTTTGTATGCAACTTGTATTTTATGAAGTTTTGCATTTTTATCAATAAAGACCAGTTAGTTTATATTTTCTGACTGGATTTTCTTTGGAAAGCAAACTATGGATATTGCATTTTGCCAGCTCTCATGCTGATGTGTAATTTTCCTGAGAGCAGGATTTTTGGGACCTTTTGCTGCACTCTGCACAACATTCACTACATATTTTACCCTTGTTTACCTTTACATCTTTCCCATATCTTGCTAATTACAAAACTTGGGCAACCAGATTCCTATTCCTTGTTTCTCATGGCAAACCCCTACAAAGTTACACCAGTTTCACTCATTTCCTCAACCTCACTGCAAGTTTCTGAGTTATACCAGTTTGGGAATAATTTGCACAGCAAAGAAACTTTAGGGGCTGAACCCAAAGGAAAATATCACTATGGATGTACATTTCATGTATGTATGATAAAATAAGCCATGATAAAATTATAATCAGGACGTTGAGTTGTGACATGCCAACATGATTCCTCAGCATAAGAATATTCTACTGTCCATATTGCTTATTCTTGCTTATTCTTGTTATTTTAAAATTCTCAGTTGACAGAATGGCATATATGCCTAATAAAGCAAACAAACACACATTCTATCTGACCATATCTGAAACTGTTGAATGTATGGGAATGGAGTTAGAATAGATCTTCATGAGAGAACAGCCCATTCTGAGATCAGGACACTTTACACATACTCCCAATATTTAGTAAAGAATTAGTAAAAACTAAAAGTCCTATGAGGGAAGGGAGTAATTTAAAAGGGGAAGGAAGAATAATCATAATTCCAAAAGGGTTAGGGTCTTGCTATCTGAGGAACCAATTCTCCCATTGTGAATCTGACAGTTGATTTAGATCAGCAGGAGACTTTTCAAAAAATCTCCCTGCTGCTGAGCTATGGAATGTATTCCCTAGGGAGAGGGGTTGCCCCCACCTTCCCAATATTTAAGAAAATGGCAAAAATGCACCTGTTCCATCAAGCATTTAATTATTATTTACTTTAGTGATGTTCATTATAGTCATTTTTAATGGTTTTGATTTTCATTGCTAATTTAATTAATTTTATTGTTATGCTTTATTTTTTTAATGGTTGTAAGCCTTCCAAGAACTATAAAGAATTCATTTAAAAATATTAAATATGCTTCCATTTATGTATTTTGAATTTTTTAAAAAAAACAGACAGTGCCTTAACTAATTTCTTGTATTGTTGCATATATTTTTTAGTTTACTCCTCCGATATATAAAGTGGGCGATATGACAGTTCCAACTGCGGTATGGACCGGTGGAAAAGATTTACTTTCAGACCCAAAAGATATTGCTATTTTACTGCCTCAAATTAAACATCTTGTTTCCCATAAATCCATTCCAGAATGGGCACATCTCGATTTCATCTGGGGTCTGGATGCACCCCAGCGCATGTATAATGAAATAATTGCTCTGATGAAGAAACGTGCATAATCTCTGACCAAAATAAAATAAAATAAAATAAAATAGGTAACTTGAGCAGCAACGCAATGATTTTCACTGTAATTCTTCTTGTAATTCTCCGCTTGTGTAATTCTCCCCTTTAATTCTCCACCAGGGGTGGCAGCATGGAATAATTATAATGGAATGGGGCGAGGTGGCATTAATTGTTGGAGATTGAAGGCAAGCAGATAGAGATTAACTAATTCATAGAAAGGTATCTGGGGGCAGAACTATTGAATATGGGTATTTATAAGGTTTCTTTTTCTCCATAAGAAAAGGTAGTTGAAATGCTTCCTCTTTACAGAAGGGAGAATTTGCCAATTGTCTTTGATTCCAGACTGTCTGTTGTTCAGAATTAATCCTAACCATAAAAGCCATGTTTCTGGCAAGGCATGATAAGTGAACTATCTGGGTTAAGTGTTAAACTATGAAATTACACTGAGCTCCTAACCTTTTAGGCACATAGTGAAGAGGACGCAAATCATCTAAAAATTCTATAAAAGGGAAGAAAGAGTAGTAAAAGACTTTTGGTTGGGCAAATAGCTGATGTATCTTGTTCAACATGACAATTACTCTCTGATTAACTTCTGAAAGAGTACTGAGTAGCTTGACTCATTTATATCAAACATTCATATACTGCATTTCAGTAGAATATCCAGGGAAGTTTACAAAAACAAGGCACACAAGCAATGTGGAACTATATGTCAAGCATTGCAATCTTTTGTAAAAATAAACACATAATCATTTGGCACCTACCTGTTGTATCAGCCTACACTGTAACTTAGTTATACCAACTTATTCCAATATCAATGTGGGAGTGTGGAGTAAGGGTGTGAAACATGGACTCTCATCCCTAGAAGAACGAACACGAGATAAGAGAATGAGACTGGCCCCTCCCTAAGGAATGCAGAGGATGTTTGTGGGGTGACCCTGGGAATTGCTCTCACTCTGAGAAGATTCTGTAACGGGAGCTGAGCCAATAAACCTTGCTGGATTGAATCTGTATCGTCTCCTGGAGTTTCCTGGGCTAATCCTAACAATCAAAGACCTGATCTGGATCTGCAGTGAGAAAACTACCTGAAGGAGTATACTCAGACAATGATCTCGAACCCTTCTGAATTTAGCACTGCATCTCTGAACAGATGGAACATTCCCCATAATGCTTAATTTGTTTCCTGGAATTGTGGGATGGAATCAAGGATCAAAAAAAGGTGTTGCCCTGTTGCTGACTGTTCCAACCTCTTTATCTGTTTGTGGGTTCTTGGGATCTGAAGGAGGACACAGTACAGCCGACAACACTGGTGAACGGTTTTCCATTTTATCCATTGAGCAAAGCAAGGAAAACAAGTCTCCACTTCCAGCTTTAGTCAGTATTTCTTTGAAAAAGTTATTTATAACTATATAGCTGCCTTCTTTTTTCTGTACTCTCCACCTGCTTGCTGCATAAACACCGGAGAAATTGACAGGGAGCTGATGAGTCAGAGGCTTGGATGATTTCCAGCCAGGAAGCTGTTCTAAAATAAAAGATTCTTTACTAGATATGTAAAAACTGCTTCTGGCAATGTCTCCTTTGTTATGCATGTAGGCCAAGTATCAGTTCAATGCAAATATAGTTACTTCTATGTTCCACCCCTATTTCCTACTTAAGAGATAAGTAAGGGTTAATTACGGTGATCCGCATTCTCTCTCTCCAGCAGTCTGTCTATTATGCTGGCTGGCTCTCACCCTCTCTTCTTTAGCTTTCTACGAAAGCTACTTGCCTTACATAGATCATGCCTCACAGTACTCCTCTTCTTCTTCAGTGCATCTTTGAGCTCTCATTCACCACTACTTCAGAGAGTCTTGCCCAGATTCTCCTGGGACTAACAGCAGTCCTTCAGCAGTGCAAAATCGCCTAGAGCCCATCTCCAGATCACCAGCTACTGTTGCTCTTTCTTAATATCAACAAGCTTCGAAAGCCAAAGCTGTCTAGATCCATCCTGGTCTGTCAGCTATTACATCTCCAACAAACCTCCCCAAAGCTCCTTCTTCTTCAATCTCATTTTTAAGACTCCACTTCTTTGTCCCTCCATTTCCTTATGTGATGGAACGTATCTGCAAAGAGGAGAGTGATGTGGGAGATCAAGGCCATCAGAAAGGAGGGGGCATTCCACGAAGGGAAAAGAGACAAAAGACAATACAGTCTGCAGGAGGAGCATGGAAAGTGACAGAGGTTCAGGATAGCCACTCCCTAGAATCTCCCAGGGTATATCCACATGTTGCAGTAGTATAGATTAGTCTGGCAAGATTCTGCCTATATGGTGTAAGCAAATAAAGGAACTTAACTCAACTGGACTGTTTCACCGTTGTTCTTGGGCTGGGCCTGACATCTTATATGAAAGTACTGCCTATAAGAAAATCACGAGAAACTATTCTACCTCTCCCACACTCAAGTTCTGCTAAACACATAACAAGCAATGAGTGTCGGACTCATTTGGCAGACTTGCAGAGAGGCATGGACTCCTGCAGGCTGCCACAATGCTTTTTTTTAAGGCATGAACATCCACATTTAAACAAAAGTTTGCATGTATTCTCTGAAAATAGAGATCCAGACATCTTTTTTTTATCTCAAAAAATAAAATGGAAGCTATTTGATTGACTTTTTAAATGTAGATCAAACCAGCTTGCACTAGCATTTGCCAAACAGAATTCACTAGTCCTCTGTCTTCCTTCCACTGCACTGAAACGTCGCAAGTCATGGCATCAGCAGTGATCAAGGGAACAGAGTATATAAAGATCTATGCCAGTGACGGTGAACCTATAACTCATGTGTCAAAGGTGACATGCCACAACATTTTGGGTGACACACCAGCATTCACAAACACCTGACAACAGCTATTCTTCCTGTTTCAATTACCAAAGAAGCTGAGTTTATTTTACTTGTATTTCATTTTTGTAATTATTTGACGTTTCTTTATATAATACGTAGTACCACACATGACTGGACTGTATTTTTTTTTTAATAAATGAAGATGTAAAGAATTGTTTCTCTTTTGTTTGGTCTGTGTGTGTGTGTGAGAGAGAGAGAGAGAGAGAGAGAGACATGCCAACAGAGTCAAGTTAGGCATTTTCCAAATTTTTGACATACTGAGCCCAAAAGGTTCGCCATCACTGATCTATGCTATCATTTCTCAGCTGCTACTTAAGCCTGTTTCCTCCATATTTCCTAAGCAATGCCTTGATATTGCACTCATTCTGTCTCTCATCCAAGCTATCTTCTCTGTGTTGCTTTGCAATTCTACTTTATTAAGGCAAATAAGTCTTTCAAGAAAATGTTTCAGGTTATGCTTACCTCCTAACAGATGTACTCTTACTCAGGATTTGCTCCTGTCAGTCATATTCTGCCACACAAAACATCCTTCTGAACCTTTATTTTATCATAGTTCTAGTCTTTGGGAAACATTTCAATTTGAAGTGAAGAAGTGATAAAATTTGCCTTGATGTGGCACTTTGCATCATGTCGCCGCCACCATTATGGTCCAGTAGCTGGAGGAGTCCTCAGAAGTGAGGCCAAGTGAAACAACATGACTGTTTAATTTCACTGTTCTAAATAGCATTTGATCCCATTTTGAGAGAAATCTAATGCAGGAAATTGGAAAATACCCGCATAGACAGATATTTACTATTTTTCATTCAACATTTGTATGAAAATTCTAATAGAGTCAGATGTAACTCACATGGTTCTTTGTGGTAGTCAGCCAAGATTCTAAGTAGCTGTCTAAGGCCAACTGAGGCTTGTGAAATAGAAGCCATGTTACTGGCATATAGGAGAACAGGTACACTAGTACCCACAATCTGAGGTAGGTGTAAATTAGAATGAGCCAGATAATCTGTTAGGGAGGTTAGGGATAATCTGTGCCAACCAATCCAACACCTATTCAAACTGAAGCCAAACAGGATTGTATTTTAGGTACAGATTCAATAATGTAGAAGCCAAACTCATTTGGCCTTAGACAACCTCTTAGAATATTGGCTCACTACCACAAAGAACAACAGCTGGCAATTAATTACCAGAAAATTAAAGAAGAGATTTTTGCTAAAAAGTCTACAAAACATAAGTGGACTATTGCAGGGAATGCAATAGAACAAGTTAAGAGTTTCAAACATCTGGGAATGATCCTGCACACTACTGGCCCTTGGAAAACTCATATAGATTGCATGAAACAATTAACATTGAGGAGCTCAGCAGCATTATTGAGTTTCTTTCATGTATTCCTGCAGCATTGAAGTTATTTGAGGCTATAGCCCCAATGCTTTATGGCCCACAGACCTATTCCCTAATTATAAACCCATAGAAACAGTCCTAAGTAAGTTCCTACAATCAATTTTACATCTGCCCAAATGTGTATCAAATGTATCATCAAGGATGGAGGTAGCATCATTAAAAGCAGAGGCAAAGATGTGGCCATTCTTCATTAATCATTGGCCCAAATGTCCATTTTTAGTTTTGAGGGATCAATTTCAGTGTTCCTGTTATCTACTAGTACTCCAGAAAAGTGCCTCTCTTGGTCTCCCTCTTCACCAGCTATTGTCCTTAGAATATAAACAAGCCTTCCAAATTATGAAGACCAGATTACCTGATGTTGAACAACAGATTGAGCTTAGTTTAATTTGACATATCAAGGAGCATTTAAAATACCCTGAATGGGAACCAAATAAATATATAGCCACACTTATATCCCCTGCTCAGTAGTGAGTCTTTTTTAAAGCCAGACATCATGTCTTACCTACAGCAGTTGTCAGTGATAGATTAATCAAAATTCCTTTCTTGTTCCTGTGCTTCAAATTTGATAAAAACCACTCAATATGTTTTGTTGTACTGCTGATATTATCAAGGTAGTTGAAAATCTCTCATCTCTCCCTTGTTGGAATACATGCCAGGATGATCAGGTAAGTTTTATCTTGCTTTTCTTTTATCAGACAGTAAGCCTAACTATATGTATACTGTAGCTAAATTTTGTGTCCCAGGTATTAAAGCACAGAAACAAATTATTGTAGATTCAGATCTGCAGTAATGAAGAATAGATGCTCAGGCTGAGTTAAGTTACATGCTATATCTATAGAATTTTATATATGGCTTTAAATCAGTTTTTATTATGTTAAATTATTGCAATGTGATTTTGTGGCTCAACCTCTTAATTGTTCTGATCATTAATTGCATAAATGTGTGTGTGTTAGTTCTAAGCAAAAGATGGCATTCCATCTTGAAGCAACTTTGAAAAGGTGCTTTACTCAAAGCATAACTGAAGCAAAGGATCCCTTCAAAGCTCTATACAGCCCTGGCTTCCAGTGGTAATGGCGGGTTGAATGCACCTCTTCCAAGAAATCCCCCCTGAAAGGGACTGTTGGTGTGGTTTTTAAAACTTGAGCCTGAAGATTTCTCCGGAGTTAAGGAGAACACCTGAAATTGATCATGTGTCCTCCAGACAGCTGTTCCTGGCAAGGAGATCAGGAAGCAGAGGTTTTTGCAATTCCCTGGTGAGTGAGCAGCTGGGAGGTGGGATTTCCATCTAGTTCCAAGCTGCACTGAAGCCAAATTCAAACGGCCTCTAGATCCAACCATCTCATTTCTTAATTTTTATAGACCACCTTTTTTATAGTTAAACAGAAGCTTTTCTTGAGCACAGAGGGCTATTTCCTCTTGGTAATTATAGGTATTACAAGGGAATATTGACTTTTTTTTTAACTATTGCTTATTGGTTTCACCTAAAAAAGCAAGGAGTAACAGAGTTTGGACTATTGTGGACTCTTAAAGAAACAAAGAAAAAATATTTTTCTCCCCTATTTTTTATTAGTAATTTTTTATTAGTGATTCTTTTTGGTGAATCTGCCTTTGATGTATTTCACTGGGTTTTACACATGTACATGAGAAAGTTGTCCTTTTATAATCTACTCTGCACTGATTGGGGCAGTTCCTATAAACAAGCTAATGGTACAACTCCAGAGTTGTGGTTTTTTTCTTTCCAGCGATATTATTTTTTACTACTAGAGTGTGATATTGCCTAACTAATCCACTACCTGAAAGTTTCTTTTGCTGGATTTCTTTCTCACTGGCAATTTTATGGTTATATTAATTTAAAAATGGCTTCCAAAAGACCCTATAGAAATGCTTCTGCAGACTTTGGCTTTTTGAGGCAGATGTTTGATGACTTTTCAGCTAATGTTATACAGACTATAGATGCTAGATTTGAAACAATAGAACAAAAATTGGATAAAAAAATAGAGAAGATGGACGCTGTTGTAAAACAAGTTACTGACAAAGTACAAATAGTGGAAAATAGAATGGATGCTAAAGACACTGAAATGGAAAAAGGATTGGATAATTTTGTTCTACTTGAACTTAAAGAGAACGGACTCTGTTTCAGATAAGAACAATTTCTGAAAGTGCTCAGGAGAATGTCAGACAACTAGTTGTGACTACTCTATCCAATTTATTAAGTTGGAAAGAAGTGAGGATGGATCAAGAAGTCAACAAGGCGTATCGTATAAATTCACGTTTTGCAGCTGTCAGAAAACTTCCTAGAGAGGTTATGGTTTACTTTTTGAGACAGTCAACAAGAGAACAAGTATTACAGACTCATTGTGATTCTAGACTAAAAATTGCTAATTCAGATATAATTGTACTAAAAGAGATACCTATTAGAATCTTGAGAAGAGAAAGGAGTACACCTTTTTGACAGAGATTTTAAAAAAGAGCAAGATTCCCTTCCATTGGGATAAATTGGACGGTGTAATCTTTACCTTCCAACAACAAAGATTCAATTAAATTCTGTCCAAAAGGCCAAAGATTTCCTGGCAAGATATCAATCGGAATTACAAGAATCAGAGGGGAAGGCCTTGCAGAGTCAACAACAATTGGAGGAAGGGCTTGATGAACAGGTTGTTGAGACACGTGCAACAGTTAAAGACTTCGATAAACTCTTTTCTTAATTATGGATTAGAAATACTTAACGTGGAATATTAATGGTGCAAACCGTTCCCAAAAAAGATGAGAAATCTTTCATTATTTGAGAAAATTAAAACAGGATATAATTTGTCAGCAGGAAATTCACATCAGAAAAAAAGATGAAAAATACTTGATTTACAAAACTTTAGGTGAAGAATTTATATCAGTAAATATTAAAAAAACAAATGGAGTTATTTTATATATTAAGCCCTATTTGAAACCACAATTTTATTATCTGATGAAAGAGGTAGATATGTTGGAGTTGAGATTGAGTTGCAAGGATGAAAGTAACTTTTGTAAACATCTGATGGATCAATTGCCACCTTTCACATATGAAAATTGGTGCTTGATGGGAGATTGGAATGAAGTAACCTCGCCTCAGATGAACAGGTCCTCCAGAAAGGGAATTAAACTTAATCAAGGGAAGCTACCTAAGTCTTTTTTTGACTTGATGGAAAACTTGACTCTGATAGACTCTTGGAGACAAGAAAATGGGAATGCCAAGGAATACACCTTTTTTTCAGAAAGACACAAATCTTTTTCTAGAATTGATATGATATGGATTTCAAAGACTTTGGCAAATAAGATTAGAAATATGGATATTTTACCAAAAACTTTTTCAGATCATAATCCAGTTACACTGATATTTAAGAAGAAATCTATAACATTTAAGTGGAGATTAAATGATTCGATACTGCAAAAAGAATTAGTAGTAAAAGAATGTGGAAAAAAGCTAAATGAATACTTTAATAACAATTTGGATAGAGGAACAGATTTAAAAATAGTTGGGATGCCAGTAAAGCAGTGTTGAGGGGCCACTTCATTCAATATAACTGGAAACTTAAAAGGAAACATCAAGAAAAAATTCAAGCTATTCTAAATGAAATAAAGAGAAAAGCTTACAAAAAACACCAACAGATACTGATATCTTGCACCAAATTAAGCTTCTACATCAGCAACTATATACATTAACTATAAAAGAAATAGAGACAAAGTTAAAATATACAAAACAAAAATACTTTGAATTTGCAAATAAACCAGGGAGATGGCTTGCATATAAACTGAGAAAGGAGAGAGACAAAGAAATGATAATGAAAATACAAGAAGGAAATGCTACACTTACAGATAATGTAACATCCAAAAGTCTTTACATAACTTAATCTAAATATTAGATTAAAAACTATTTTTATTATTTACATTTTTTGATATTAGAGTAAGAGGCGAGGTTATGCTCAAAATCCTACAAGCTAGGCTTCAGCAGTACGTGAACCGAGAACTACCGAATGTACAAGCTGGGTTTCGAAGAGGCAGAGGAACTAGAGATCAAATTGTCAACATTCGCTGGATCATGGAGAAAGCACGAGAGTTCCAGAAAAGCATCTACTTCTGCTTCATTGACTATGCAAAAGCCTTTGATTGTGTGGATCACAACAAACCGTGACAAATTCTTAAAGAGATGGGGATACCAGACCACCTTACCTGTCTCCTGAGAAATCTGTATGCGGGCCAAGAAGCAACAGTTAGAACCGGTCATGGAACAACCGATTGGTTCAAAATAGGGAAAGGAGTATGATAAGGCTGTATACTGTCACCCTGCTTATTTAACCTATATGCAGAGTACATCATGAGAAATGCCAGGCTGGAAGAATCACAAGCCGGAATTAAGATTGCAGGGAGAAACATCAATAACCTCAGATATGCAGACGATACCACCCTAATGGCAGAAAGTGAAGAAGAACTAAAGAGCCTCTTGATGAGGGTGAAAGAGGAGAGTGCGAAAGCTGGCTTGAAACTCAACATTAAAAAAACTAAGATCATGGCATCTGGACCCATCAATTCCGTCAAATAGAAGGGGTAGAAATGGAAGCAGTAAGAGACTTCATTTATTTGGGCTCCAAGATCACCGCAGACGGAGACTGCAGCCATGAAATTAAAAGACGCTTGCTCCTTGGGAGGAAAGCTATGGCAAACCTAGATAGCATATTAAAAAGCAGAGACATCACCTTGCCGACAAAGATCCGCATAGGCAAAGCTATGGTTTTTCCAGTAGTAATGTATGGCTGTGAGAGCTGGACCATAAAGAAGGCTGAATGCCAAAGAATTGATGCCTTTGAACTGTGGTGCTGGAGAAGACTCTTAAGAGTCCCCTGGACTGCTAGGAGGTCAAACCAGTCAATCTTAAAGGAAATCAACTCTGATTGCTCATTGGAAGGATTGATAATGAAGCTCAAGCTCAGATACTTTAGTCACCTAATGTGAAGAGAGAACTCTTTGGAAAAGACCCTGATGCTGGGAAAGATGGAAGGCAAAAGGAGAAGAGGACGGCAGAGGATGAGATGGCTAGATAGCATCACTGAAGCAATGAGCATGAAATTGAGCACACTCAGGGAGGCAGTGAAAGATAGGAAGACCTGGCGCAATATGGTTCATGGGTCACGAAGAGTCAGACACAACTTAACAACTGAACAACAACAAAACCAAGGAAAGTTGGAAGCTACTCTTTCTTTCTTATGTCCCCTCTTCTTCCCCCCTTTTTTTCTTTTCCCTTTTTTTTTAAATCTTTTTCTCTTTTTCTGTATTTTAACTTTTTTGGAAAACATAATAAAATTTATGTTTTTTTGAAAAAAAGCTTTGCACAGCCCTGTTACACACCCTTCCACATGTTACCTAATTGCTTGAAGTATTTCCAAATATGCATCAATTTCTTTTGCATCTCAATTGTTTAATGCAATGCCTAAAATATTACGTATATATACACTTTATTATAATGATAAATGAGCCAGATTAAAAAATGTAAAGCCAAACCAAAACCACCAAACATCAAACAAAACAAAACCAGAAACTATGGAAAATGTTTGTGCTTGGCAAAGTTAAAGAAAGCAGAAGAACAGGAAGAAAAATAGGTAAGGTTGATGGATTGAGTCAAATATATTATTGGAATGACCTTGGAAGAACTACAAGGTATTAGTAAAGACAAGACAGCAGCTATGGTCAATGTAGTCATCAGGATTCAAAATCAACTTGATGGCATCTAACTAATTAAATGACAATAGACAGCTCAATACCTATCTGTTCCTTCCTTAATATCTCTCTGCTGGTTTGCTTGTCAGTCTGTTTGGGATTGTTGACTTTTTATGACTTGTAAAAGCACCAAATTGCTCACAATCTTCAGATGAACTGACCCTTGTTTTGCTTGCATCATTTCAGGGAGCCTCAAATTCCTTCCTAAGCAGCCAACTACTTTATCATCTACACATGCAACTGATCTGGCATGAGTCCCAGTACTTATTGTACCAAACCTATCCTTCTAAAAGCTCTGCCCATAAAAATATATAAGTAATATCTGTTTACTGATGATATGGCACAATAAAGTTTTATCTGCTCACATATTAGACATTATTGGGAAACAATGAAATATATTGTAGGAGTTGTCAGACAACCTCCTAATTTCCAGGAAACATAAGTGACACTTCTCAAAATATTTCCAAACTAGAACTCCACACAAGTGAAGCCAATATTCCTACTGGTGAGGGATGTGAGGAGGATGTGAGGAACTCTAGAAATGGAGTGCTATGGATTTGTCATCCCAATTTCCAGTTTTCTTTTTCCAACTATGTTCAACTTTCTATAATTAATGACCAATGCTCATTAATCCACCATCAGTCCTCATTGATCCATATCTCTGTAAAATCCAAGATTTCCCTGGTCATTCGGACAGCTTCATAAGTACTTTATTTTGGTTTCATTTCTATCAGCCCTCACTACCTGAATTTAATTTTAAGGGAAGCACTGTGGAACAAGCAATTCCATTAGGCATTTTTCCCCTGTTGATGTTGCTTGAAAGCGCCACCCACTGAGAACATTCATGCAGGCAATTCAAATGTCTACGGAAAGAAAACAGCTGTAGGTATTGCACATGCAAAACCGCATGAGCGAGGTTTTCCCCCTGCAGGTAGAAATACTGAACAGATGGATATTCAGAGTGGGTGATGTCATCAGAGCAGTGTTGACTCTTTCCAAATGTTCTGGATTTTTTAAAAAAGTCAGTTTGAAAGTTGATCAGCTGAGACTTCTAGAGAGATGATAGAAGGATGGATCAAGAGAAGCAGCTGGATCAGTGACTGAAACGATATCTTTAGCATCAGTGAGTACAAAATCAATGAAAATAACTAAAATTATTTTTTCAAAAACAACTTACGAGACACTTATGTTTATCCAAGATTCTTTATAGAACAGATTAAGTTGACTATGTAATGCCAAAAAAGGGGTAGAAGAAGAATGGAGCAGGAAACTTTGGGCTAGGAAATTAATAAGTAATTCCCCACTAAATTCATTTGTACGAATCTGCAAACAGAATTAATTTCCCAAGCAAAAAATAATGGTGCCTTCTTTCAATAAAATAAGGCATGAAAGGAGATCTTGGTGGGCTTCTCTCACCTAGTTAAACTGCTATCTACCCCTCCCCATATTGGCTCCACTTCAAAACTGCTGTTTTCTATCCTCTGCTGTTTTACGCCCTTCTTTCTGATCTAGTCACAGCCCCGACTCTGCTTGACTAAATCACATGGCATGTCCCCTCCCTTCCGATGGCTGTTTGCTACCCTGTCCAGCCATTTTGTCCTGGGCTGATGGGCTCCTATGTTCTCCACAGGATTGGTAGCTGGATTGTTTCGCTATTATCTGGCAGTTCAGCTAACAATGGCCAGTTTCCTCAAGGAACTTCCCTTGCCCTGTGTTTTCCCACCCCTTCCAGAAATTCATAGTTCTGCTCAGCCCCTATATCTTCCAGTGGGCACCCTTTCAGTTTCTGCCCACACTGGGTGAAGCATGATCCCCTTGCTTTCCCACCCTGCTTCCCACCATACTACATAGGTTTCCTTCCCTCTCTTGCCTGTTTGGATTAAGCCAGAAAGTTTCAGTGAGATTCTGCTCATTTTTCATAACCTAACCCTCTTTCAATTTCCTGTATGACTCCTTCTTTGTTTTCAGATCTTCACTAAGGTTCCTTCTACTGTCTTCCATTTTTCCTCCTCATTGGAATTGTTGGAAATTGTGCTTTTACTTTCTCCATCTTTAGGAACTCCTACCCATCTTGAGTACGATTTTTCTCATTAAGTATGTCTGCAATGACATCCTATTTATCATTGCTCTGAGTTCATTAAAATAAGCTTTTTTGAAATCTAAGGTGCATGTTTGATTATGCTCAGATTTAACTCTTCTTAAAACCAAGAGCTCCTACTTTTGCTGCTACCTTCTCAACCAAGTCTTCCTTCCTGATTTATATCAAGCAAGAGTAGCTGATCCTCTCATGCTCTGTCCTCTGAAGGAGAACAGTGTCGGCAAAATAAATCAGGGATTTCCTGAAGCGATTATACGTGGCACAGTTTTTCTGCTGACAGATGTCAGGTTAATTAAAGTTTCACATCACTGTAATTTCATGCCTCTTTGAAAGATCCGCAGTTTACTTTTGCAAGGAATCTTCTACTTGGTTGGATGGGCACTAGTAGACACCAATAAAAATACTGCTTTTAATTGTTCCTCCACTTATTTTAAGTTGGAGGCTTTCTGCAGCATTGCCAGATTCTTTCAACCGAAACCCCTCCTCACTTTGTACTGATGTTTTTCTTTAGAATAAGTGGCATTCAGTTACTATATGCTAATCTCGGGAGACATTCCACCAGGTATCTTTTACACCTTTTCAGTCAGAAATTCCTTTCTGCACCAAGCGCTCAAGTCATGGTTTTTATTTCCCTTACTCTTAACATTAGATGAGAGTGTAGATAAAGAACACCAGGAACTTGCTTATTTTAATGTGAGTGGTTTAAGGGGCCCCATTTCAGCAACACTTTCCCTACTTTCTACAGTACGCAAGCCTTTATCTGAGATCCTTACTTTAGGACAGGGTCCTCAACCTTGGGGACTTCAAGATGTGTGGACTACAACTCCCAGAATTCCCCAGCCAGCATGGTTGAAGTCCACACATCTTCAAGTCGCCAAGGTTGAGGAACCCTGCTTCAGGAGGTTCATTCTTACCCCATTACAGGATTCAGTGTACAGCCTTTGTCATTGATCTTACCCAGCTTTGGCCAAACACATTTGCAACCCATCTTGTACTGGAGGTCCATCATCTAGATAATTCAAACTATATTCCCAGAAACAAAAACTCCTCCACTGACACTATTGGTACAGCCACTCATTCACGTGAGACGGTGTTCTTGTCCTTTCTGGTCCTCTTCCATAAAGAGAAAGGATGGGTGAGAATAATATCTGATCCCCAGGTTTCAAGCTTTCTTCCAGATTGTCAAAGACTGGTGATGCTGATATAGTTCCTGATATATTTCAGGATCCTCCTATACATCCTGATGTATTTCTTGCTACAGCTGTAAGTGGGGACATGGCCTGTAACTTAAGTAATTGTCTTCAAAGCCGTTCCCCACCACTTTTGTCTCTCTTAAGAACTTTGGTGGGATGTGATCCTGCAATTTGTTTTGAAATAAGCAGGGTAATAAGCATGGTTGTTAATTTTGGTCCTTTTTTTCCTTAACATTTGGTCTTTTTCTGTGAAGTGTCTTGTTGAGGATAAAACTCTATTAGATGTCGTGTTTTGATCTTTATTATCCCTCTAAACAAGTCTAAGGGTTATGAGCTGGCTGTTTGAATTCTAGACAGTATCCAAGGAACAGTTTTTGGCATATCAAGATTTTGAGATAGATGATATAGATAGAACAATAGAGATAGATAGAGGTAGATAATAGGCAGATAATAGATAACAGATAGATGATAGATCACATCACATACATATATGTGTGTGGGTATAAACTTCTGTTTCTGAATTTATTTTAATTCTCTTTCTGGAAGTCCTCAGAAACAATACATTTCCTCATCTTAACTCCTAGGGTAGGCACCTAGGATTTCCTAGGGCTTTTCCCAACCCACTTTTTCCGTATAATTTACAGACTGTCTCTATGTTTAGATAATAATGGGGGTTTTTTGTCTTTGGATTTGCCACACCCTCCCTCTTTCTCCTTGAGATAAGAAAGGAGGAAAGGTATATTTCATAATTCACCTGCTACACCCTTAATTTGAATATTCCAGCTATGAAGAGAAGACTTACCTCTCAGCAGCATCACCAATCAATCTAAATTAAACCACTATCTCAATTGCAACAAAGGTGATAAGGCAGCCTCAAGTTCAGTAACATGTTTTTTCATAATATAGAGTCAGCTGATAAAAGCACACCCCCACCATCACCATCACCATTCAGAACAGGTGTATATCTAAGTGGGAAGAATCTGCATATGGAAATAGGAGTAGGTCAAGGCAGCTGTTTAAGAAACATATATCTTTTAGACAGCTTTACCAACCTGGTGCCTGCTAAATGTGCTGGACCATTGCCCATGTAGTTCTTTGGATCCTGGCCACCTGATTTTCCTACAAATAATTATAGCTCTACTTGGTCTGTGCTCTTAATTTATTCACTTGCAACACCCTTGTGCTTTATAAAAGTTTCTTCCTGCTGACAAATTCTTTTTGCCATTTTGGGAACTCGGGCTGAAAGAGCTTCAGGAGCACAAGAAGGACAACCAACCATATCAGAGATTGAGGACCTTCCTTTAGTTGAGTAGTCTTTCTCATATTGTATTTCTTGCTTGTGGGTACGGGTGGGAAAAACACAGAAATTATACTTTTGCTACCGAAGAGGGAAGCATTTGGGTCAGCACACACTAAACAGCAGGAAACAGAACAGAACCTGGTCATCCTTTTCTTCTGATTTCTTAAAGAGTCACTGTGAATTTGTCGTCAAATTAAGGACAGTACTTGCTGTATAGCTTTCAAGATCTGGACTTGAAAGCTATACACAATCAGATCAGGTTAATAATTGGATGGGGAAACACCAGGATTATAGACTAGACTGAGTAGTCAAAAAATATTCTGGAAGAGGGTAAATTGCATTCTAAGTTATTCTCAGGCATCTAAGATAAAGATCCTCTTGAGCTGAGCTAAACGCCCGGTGACTATATGGTCCAGAAAGCTTCAACCAACCTATGCAGTTTTCTTGACACTTACTGAGAGTTTAGCTCAGCTTGAGAGGATCTTTATCTTAGATGCCTGAGAACAACTTAGAGTGCAATCCTGTATTTACATACCTTAGGATAAAGCCCTCTGGATTCAGTGGGATTAGTCAGCTTTAGGACATATATAGTATTGTGCTAAATTCAGATAATTTACAGATCCCACTAATTAACGCAGAATATAATGTAATATCAAAATGTAATTATATTTTATGGAGGGAAGATCTGATCATAGGAGGGGAGAACCTATTTAATCATCATAAAACTAACTTTACATGAATCGAACTGAAAATCTCTGACTCAGAAAAAGTTTAATGAACTATCATAAACTTTATTTTTACAGTTAAATGGTGTATCACAAGTCAACGGACAATGATAATATCAGTACTACTGAGTTTAGATGATAACATAAATATCCCACTGGTCCAGAAAGCTTCAACCAACATTCTGTTCCCACATTGGCAACCAGCTGCCTATGTTGTAGTAGGAGGAATTTTTTTCAAAAAAGCTTGCAGGGGAGGCTTTTCTGGAGGGTCTCTGGGTCTCTGACCAGAGTAAAGAAGTTGGAGTTCACCTAGGCATTCCTAGGATAGTTTTCAGGATTTTATTCTGGTGGGCTTCTCGGTTTGGAAACTCTGGAGAGAGTTGCAAGCCTCAAATCTTGGTTCCATGAAGTAGAGATGGTAAAAGCTTTGCTTTCAGTGAACAAAGTGTCACGACCCCAGAAAGCCATCGCTTTGACCTCAGTTTTCTCAAATGCTGGTACTTACGTCACCTGGCTTTAGCCTCAATTGTTGGTTATGGGATATCCAGGCCACATTATAGGAAAACTGAATGCTAAGATAATGGTAGACAGTAATTTCTTCTACTGTGATATATTCCAGACACAATTTAACTTGGAGTTGTGTTGCCCCAAAACCATTAACACTGAGTTATCATATGTGATTACAAAGTTATTCTTCTGACAATAATGTTCTAGGGAGGATAAATGTCTTTGTAATCCAGCAAGGTTTATGAAATTATGATCATGTCGTCAACATATAACTACAGAAAGAGCTACATCATTTAGGAAAAAAAATGAATTAAAAAGGAGCAAGGATACATATCTAATAAATGATCTATTCCCATATGTGAAACTAAAGGCCGTGGGTTGGTATCGGCAAAACCACTAAAGGGAACCATATTCTGCTGTAGTTGAGTTTTATTAAAAATGTCAGTGAAATAAATTTTCCCCTGTGATTATGGAATTATAGAATCTAAGGAAAGTGATCTTGTGTTCAATGGGCCATGACAAAATGTTGCCATATCTTTTGTGTCAATAGTATATGCTAACTGCCAGCGTGGTGTAGTGGTAAAAAAAACTTAACAAAAATAATAATGGTCTGGTGTCCTACAAATGCTTTGAAATACCACATGCGTAGGCACCATTCAGCACAGCCATGGTTAAGATTATGAAATGCAAATATCCTTCAGCAAAATCTCCCACTGTGAAAATTCAACAGTTGCGAATCAAAAGGGGAAGCTCAGCAGATGGTTTCAACTACCTTTGATTGGTTGAAAAGGTCGTCCTTGGGTCCTTTTTCATATTGTTTAATTCAAATTGGAGGTGCAATGGGTGGGTCAAATCAGATGACATGGGAACATGACAGAGAGATACGTATCTTAGGCAGTATGTATCTCTGTTGCTTAATCTTGATGCAGATCCATCGCTACTTATTCCTTTGATCCACTGTTGAAGTGAGTTCAATTATTTTTCAACACACATTCAGATTGAAGCTATTTTTCAATCAGTGTCTGATCATCCCATTCCCTTTAGAGTTTTGCAGCTGATCAATTGCCTGTTTCTCATTAAGGCAACAGATGGCAGAAGATATTTCAGGGCTCATGGTGCTTTGATCTGAAGGAAGCTCATGTTTATAAATGTTAATCAATGACTGAAATGCTTCATACAGACTGAAGATGAGGACTTTCATAATAATGGCATGTTTATGCCAAGGAATGCTCAGCTTGGAAGAACTGAAAACTTCACAAAGTCTTAACACTAGACATGAAGTGGACCCTGAGTGCTTTCTGAATATTGTAAGTTAAATTCATTTTGACTATTGTTATTTTGATAGGTGGAGCCGTGAACATAAAGGAGATGCAAAGGAGGCATCATTTCCCAATCCAGACTCTTTCAGATACTTTCTCTTCCATAACTTTCAAAGAATTGTTCATTGTAGTACTCCAGGATGATGTAGAAATATCTATTTAATGTCAATGGTCAATATAAAAAGGGCAGATCACATAATAAGGGGAGAAATATAAAGTCAAGAGGAACATCATGCAGTGCTTCAAGTATATGCAATCTAAAGTTCATTGCACAATCTTTATCCCTTGATGTTTATAACCGGGTGGAATCAGCATGGTACAGAGGATCTGGCTGTCTTCCACCCTATAAGTCCAATCGAAGCAGGCATGAATTTAGGATGCAGATGGAGATTAGCAACCTTGCTTCTCTTCATCCACCCTTAGATATCTTTTGCTCACTTATAGTAAGCCTAAAAATGATCCTAAGGCCTTCTGAAAATGATAGCTTTGGAAGAGAGATTTTAAGAAAGCTTTTATCATGAAAATGGTCTGAGAAGCAGTTCCAGATGTTTCAATATGAAAGGGAGAAAGAAGGGAATATTTCTATGGCATAGGAGAAATTTGGATGGTAGAAAGTATGGAGGGTATATAATGGTACTTTGCCATGCTCAAGATCTAATTAAAAATGCAATCTTGGTTTAGTATAGTCTTGGCATTAGAGATACCAGTGTAATATTCTATGTACAGTGAGCAGGGTATGTAATAATAGATGCAGCTTCTCCAGAAAGCTTCGCTACGTATCATGGCTTTTGCAGAAACCTGCAGGTGGTGATGTCTTAGGCATCATTAGTGGTGATGTCTAAATGTACTTTATTTTCTTTCTGCGGAAAAAATTAATTTGGTAACTTTCAGCACCACCGTAATCCAGATCTGAATTTCTAGATCCTAATGAAGGGCCCTAGAAAACTAATTGCTGGAGATTCATATCATAGGCAAACCATGTTACTTCTATTTCATATTTTAAATATTTAAAAACTTATTTCTGATAGCCCTTTCATTAAGCATGCAGTAAGAGCTTTGCAAATGTTAAAGAATTGTTCCATCTGCACCAATCTACACAGAAAGAAAAAACAAATCTGAAAATTGTCTATAGGGTAAATGCAAGACCCTGCTCTCTACATACAGTAGATGTCAAAACACACATATCCATTAAATGGTTATGGACTCGCAAAATAAAAAAATAAAATAAAGATTGTTGTGATACATACTGTATATTGCTTTTTGTAGTAGACAGATTTTCCATACAAAATATATTAAAGTCGTTTAGGATTCTCAATTCTCCCAATTAAAAAAAAAAAGCTAGTATTATTATTTTTGTCCAAGTCAGATCAAATCAAAAGATTTGCTTCAAAAGATTATCAGTGTCCTTAAAACACTAGCTTTTCATTCGACTGACTTTGGGAATAGATCCTCAACAAAGAAATCTGATCTTGCTTAAGTTGCACCACCTTTTGGAGGTCTATATTTTGGCAGCTAACCTGATGTTGGAGGCCATGAAAGTGGAATATTTCTGAGCTGTCTTCAGTATTCATCTTCTTGTTTGCCAATTTATGTTCAGAAAATATAACTCCAAATGAGTCTTCTCTGTTTTTTTCTCCTACAGAGTGGGATTATCAATTTTCATAACTATCCAAGTGAAGAATATCATGTTGAGACAAAAGATGGATATATACTTACCATCTACAGAATACCACATGGAAGATATGATGATGCAAATAAAGGTAAGACCGTGGACAAGTCAGATGACATCCTTGAAGGACTAGAAGCTAAGAGATTGATTGATTGATTGATTGATTGATTGAGACTTTGAGAATCTTACATTCCTTTCTTCAATAAAAAAATAAAAAACAAGAATGGTATAATAAAATAGCAAATTACTGTGAAATCATCAGAACAGAAATTGTACGAAAGAAGCTAAGGCCACCAAGAACAAAAACCCTAAATACAAACCAGAATGAGAATTTTAACTTGTACTAGAACTTTACTAGACTTTGATAATTAAATCCATATTAATTGTATAAGTGCTGCTTCTAACCAAATTAATATCTCTCTAATTTGAATTCTAATTGCTGAAGTCTTTTTTACCCTTGAATTTATCTGAAATCCTATATCATTTACAATGGAAAAAAGGCTACACTGAATACAGGAAAACAGTCTCCTAAGAACACATGTGTAGAATTGTACTGTTAAAAGAATGTTTTAGGATCCAGTGGAGACTTCTCATGAAATGTTTCAAAATAAACAGTGAGGATTTCTTTTTTTTACTTTTAAAGAAGAATCCCATTTAAGAAGCATTGGGAAAAAATCTTAGCTATTAGACATGCTTAGTCGTCCAATACAAAATATAAGTAGGTTGAGTCTTGAAAGATTAAGGGAAATATATCCTCAATTTGAGGGTCTACTGAGAAATCTTGAGCTATTGTAGATCATGATACTTTTTAAAAGAGAATTGAGAATCCAATAGGATAAGCAGTCTGGGCAATCTTTTTAAAAAGTTCTACAACTTCTGTATATAATGGTCTAGAGATGGAGAATGTATCATGGTGCTGTTGAGAATATATCAGAATGTTGTTGGGGACAATGGAATAGATTTGGACATGTTTAGAGTAGATCCATTGAATGAATAAAACTTCAGTTCCTGAGATCTATGGATTTAATCACATATGATCATGTTTTCATTCTACCCAGTTTGACATATTTGTAATAAGAGATTATTGGCATTATGCCATAAATTTTGTTTCTTTGCAAAATAGATTTGCAACTAATGCTTCAACTGTTTGCAGTCTCCAGTGATCTGCCTCATTGACAAAGCATCTCTTCTTATTTTACAGTTGCACGGCCTGTTGTTTTTTTGCAACATGGTGTCCTTGGAGATGGTTCCCATTGGATCTCTAACCTGCCCAACAACAGTTTGGGTTTCATATTAGCAGATAATGGTTATGATGTTTGGCTTGGAAATAGCAGAGGAAACACCTGGTCTTCAAATCATAAGACACTGAAGCCATGGCAGCAAGAATTCTGGAGATTTAGGTAAGAAAACCTGATAGCCAATACTTAATTATGAGCTTAGGTAAGATAGAACCAGGAGCCAGTTTGGTGTAGTGGTTAAGGCATCAGGCTAGAAACCGTGAGACTCTGAGTTCCAGTCCTGCCTTAGGCTTGAAGCCAGTTGGGTGAACTTGGACCATTCACTCTTAATCACAGGCAGTGGCCCAAAATATCACAGGCAATGGCAAACCACTTCTGAAGTCTTGTCAAGAAAACTGCAGGAACCTGTCCAGGCAGTCGCCAGGAGTCAACACTGACTTGAAGGCACCAAAAAAAAAAAAAAAAAGGTAGAACTAGGGGTGACAGCTGATCTCTGGGGTTTCATTCTTCTAAGCATTTCCCAATTCCTCCCTCAAAACAACATATAAACTCCCTTATCACGCAGAGAGTGGTTGCTGACCATTTGCTTGCAGAGAATGCTAAGAAGAGGACGTGTAGAGAAAGTTCTTTTAATACTGCAGTATGGAGTGGTGAGGGGCCTGAATAATGTTAACGTATTTCCTAGGTTATACAATTCATCTGTGCATGTTTGTGCACATTCAAATCATTTACAATTTTTCAATATTTAACATTCTTTGTGGAGCATTATCTGTGGCAGATATCATGATGGAAGTCATTTCCAATGGGACCAATGCTGATGACTTTCCATTGAACAGGAAGAACAATTTTCTGTTGTTTGGCTTTTTCTGGCTTTAAAAAGAACTCTTAAACATCGCAGTTTGCTTGCTAAGCCTGCTCTAGCTTCAAGGTCACCCATGTGTGTTCAGCAAGTCTTGGGTAGGTTTTTCAACCTTGCTAGCAAGCACTTTAATTATATTCAATCTAGCAACATTCAGTGAACTGGGTGGTTCCAAGATTAGTCTACATTAGGTTCTGCACAGAGGGTATCAGCCTGGTAGGACTAGTTCAACAAGGTCTGTAGTCTTGTATCATATTTAATTTCTCCTAAGATTCGCCAACAAGCTTACCTCAGTTACCCTCTTCTAAGAGCCTGATGGAAGCATTCTCACACTTACACCAATGTCTTTATGTTTTTCACTCTGTCGTCCTTTCCTTGCTATGAACTGAGCTAATTTCTCAGGGAGATGGCCTAGGTTTACAGCAACGTGCTTGTTTTGCTTCTTCCTAGTTTTCATGAGATGGGATACTGTGATATTCCAGCAGTTTTATACTTTATCTTGAACAAGACCAAACAGCAGCAGCTATATTATGTGGCCCATTCACAAGGCACAAGCATTGGTAAGTTACATGAGCAAAATTATGAGCAGGGATGAATGAGGGAAACTATTAACTACAGTCCGCACATTGCAATTGTGCAACTTGCAGTGTACAAGATCAGAATGCATCTCTCCTGGTAAATATTTTAGGGAGTTATGGAAGAGCAGGCTGCTTGGCATAACTCAGGCATCTGTGATGCCTTCTTTTCCTCCCATTTAAGCCTGTCCCCCAGCATCAGCACGGTAGAGTTGCTAATAAAGCTACCACCTTGATACAAGTGTGGGAGGACATGGATATATTGGAGCCGTGCAGCCACCAGCAAACAGAGTACAGCAGCCACTTGAAGGAAGGTGTTTTTCTTTCAGAAGGAGTGGATGGTCCAAAAGACGGGAAAAGCAGTATAGCAGCACAGCAAGAAAAGGACAACCCAGCTGTCTGATTGCAAAGCAAAGATCCATTTTCTTCCATGCATTGTGTATGGAGTATACAGTTACTGGCACAGAACCGTGCAGAAATACAGGAGGGAGGAAGAAAGTACAGCTTTTTAAAGTAAAGCTTGGCTCTCCTGTACAGTTGAAGAGGCCCCGTTTATTTGCAAAATCTTTTATTTCTTCAGGTTTCATCGCATTCTCTTCTTGGCCAGAACTGGCTGAAAGAATCAAGATCTTTTTGGGATTGGGGCCTGTAACCACAATAACATACGCTACACCTCCTCCATTGACATTTAGCATGTCTCCTCCAATGATTCATGTAAGTCCCTTGAGGCTCTGTTAATGCATAATCCAGGCATGTGCATTATCCTAAAGAAAGCAATGGTAAAGTAATGAAACCTGGGCATAGCTTGAAAGGGAGGGCAATGATCCTATCCTCTTTCGATATTTACTTCCAAGACATTTATCTCTTTGATATTCATCTCTAAGACTTCTGTTGATGTTATCTCTACCCTCTCTGGGGATATTTATCTCTAAGACCTATCTCTAAGCACAAATGGCACCTCCCTCCCAAAATTTCAGAATAGACCAAAGGTGTTTTGTTTTTGTTTTTTTAGGAAAAAAGATCATTAAAAGTCATTATACAGTATGTGAAGATTATCATGTTGCCTGTGTTTCATTAATCTAGTTTAAATTGCAATAGCCCAAAGTAAATCATTTTTATTTTTTCTTGTCCACCTTTTGGAATTCCAACCCACATACACCATGCAAAGATCCAGTTTAACTATCCCTCATCTAAGGAGTTTCTTCTTAAATTTATGGTAAACATACACAGCAGGGGTTTACAGCGGAGGTGGGGTTGGGATGATATTTGATTTGGCTTAGTTGCAATCAGTTGCAATTAATTAATGAATAAATTAATTACTATATTTCAGCTGTTATATGGCTACAAACAAATTTTCCAGTATCCTACTATTCTGAGAAAGCCAATGGTTCAGTTATGTAATTTTCAACCTGAATTCTGTGAACGTCTTATGTCTTTTATAGCTGGTTATAACACTCCCAATTTCAACATGGTATGTATAAAGAAAAACTGGGTCAGAGGTGGATTTAGATTAAGTATGCTTGCAATGCCAGTTGAAAAATAACATTTTTCTTGGATTAAGGCAAACTATGGCCCGCAAGCCAAATCTGGCCTGCCACCTGTTTTTATATGGCTTGCAAGTTAAGAATGGATGGGTGAATGGGCAGCAGAGCGCCAAGGCCAGTCTCAGCTGAGCTTCTGGGGTGAGGAGCGGGGCCAAGGGACGGGGGTTGGGAATCCTGAGCAGCAGTGGCCAATCGGTGGAGTCCTTGCTGGGCCAGCATCGTCCAATGCCTGATGCGCTCCTTAGCCTGCAGACCGGCCAGCCGCTCTCACGGAGACAGAGGGGAGGGGACGGAATCTGGCCCTTTACAGAAAAACTTTGCCAACCCCTCGATTAAGGCCTCTCTCAAATTTTAAGCAAGGTAAAGATGAGCTTTACTATTAACCTTTGCATTTCAAGATTTCCTGGAAGAAAGAACTTGGTTTGTGCAAAAGGTTTAGAATAGAAGGCACAACTGCATTTATTACATTGCAACTGAGCGCTGTCCAATTCATTTTCACCAAATGTCATTCCAATAGGACTGAAGAGTCAAACATCATTGTTGTTCCAAAAAGTAATGGCTTGTATCTAAAACTTAGCAAGGAGGAATAAGAAGAGTTTGAAAACTAAAACTGCAAAACATGTAAGCTGCATCCTGAGCTACCCCTCTGTCGTTCTGGCTACTTTTAGGATAACGAAGGGGCTATAGTCATCAGCAACTATCTATTCACATATGTGCGCTCAACTTCCAAATAAGAGGAACAAATGAATATAGTAATTCCAACTGAATTATGAAAATTAAATCTAGCAGGCACTGCACATTACTATAGAATACACTGGATTGGGGGTGTCTATCAGTTGTACTAGGTCTATTCAGGAACATGATAGACCCACCAGTTTACAATATTAGATGGAATGCGAAGGAGACCTTGGAAGACTGGGCAAGTGATGCCACCTGGTGAACAATCAGGTAAAAGAGAAAAGAGTCTGCAACAGACTAATGCCCAGAAAAAGAAACTTAGGAAGGACCCACCCTAACTACTCAGGGGATAAATAGGGAGGGCGGGAGATCTGACCTTTCAGACTTGCGAGATTCTGTTAATGTAGTCTTACAATAAAGTAGAAGTAGCTCATCTAATCACGCTTCCTGTCCAGTCTTCCTAGGAGGGCTCACACAATAAGACCTTTCTGAATTCTTGCTATACAGCAGATGCAATTCATCAGGGAATTTTGATGAATAATTGTCTTATTTCAGAGCCGCATGGACGTGTATGTAGCACATTCTCCTGCTGGAACATCTGTAAAAAATCTTGTTCATTGGTCTCAGGTATGTTATTGTTTTTTTAAAAGATTATTGTATTTGGTCATTATGGATTGGATCCAGATCTAACCATATTTAGAAGAGATCTGTTAGTCACTGATTTCCTGTATATGGGTTTCTTCTAATTATGACTCACTCTAGATCCAGTGGAACTATGTGTGAATTTATTAAATATTTCTACCACTAGTGGCTGATAATCATAATTAAAATAGAACCTAATGAAATAAATGCATGTAGACACACACACACACACCATTATACCAGCAGTACTATATACAAATAGAACCAGTTAGAATTACTTAAAAAACCCACCAAACAAATATATTTTTGTATATAACTTATAAATTGCCTTGTTATATTAAAATTATACCCAAGGTGAACCATTCATGATCATCAAGTGACAGAAAGAGAAAACAAATTGAATGTCGGAAACTATACGATCCACAGAGGCATTTAAGATTGTAGGTTTTAAAAAATCTGATAAAACAGTTAGAAACATTACTGACTCTTACCTTAAAGAATGGAAACCATTGATGGAGTATTTGCAAAATGCAGGTGGGGTGAAGCTTACATGGGGGTTTGAAGATTAGATTATAAATGTAATGGAATATGTTTTGAAAAAGAATTATTCCTACTTAATGCATTAAAAACTAGCACTTATGATACTCTTATTACTCCTAAGACCAGAGATAGATTGGAAGTTATCTATTTTTCATATCTTTTTTCCTTTTCTTTTACTTTATCTCACTTTTTCCTTTCCTTTTCTTTTCTTTATAATTTGTATTTTCAATTTTCTTCTTCATTTCTAACTTTTAACTTTGTAACTTTAAAATTCCAATAAAATACTATTAAAAAAAAAAAAGAAACATTACTGACTCATTTAAAGCAAAAAATCCAGCTAAGAACAAGGGCACTGGATCAGAGTAGGCAATCTTAGACATTGGAGATACCTAAGCCACGGTTACACAAAACTGCCTCTAAAGTTTTGGATGATAATCTGCAATTTCTAATATCTAGAACTACATTTAGCTCATGCAGTGTATGGTTTTAGCGTATAGCTTTTCTGCCTATCCTGCGATCTTTGTTGGTTATATTGAAATACAGCGCTTTCTACAAAAAGCGTATCTAAAGGTTTTTTTAAAAGAAAACTTTCTAAATTTTCTTTTGGAAAGTTATAAAAAACTAAATCTAATATTTCTATTGAAATAATTGTAGCAATAAATTGGAAAGACTGAGATAATTACGCGATCTATGTTACAGGCCCGTTACAAATGCTGAAATAGGTACTGGGACCACTTGAATTATACTGTGGTTTATCTCTGGGCTAAGCTCTTGAATACTTTAGTTGCATTCGAATAAATTGTCCTTGGGGGCGTGGGTGAGGTTGAAGCATGAGTAATGTTGCTTTGATACATCTTTGTTTGATTGATTGATTGATTGATTGATTGATTGATTGATTTATATAGCCACCCATCTCACATATGTGACTCTAGGCAGCTTACAGTAAAATAAAATATAAAGAATAAAACACATAGCAGCTGGGCATCATCCAAATAATTATCAACACAGCCAGGAGGTGGGCTGTGTCACACACCCAGGGCCACAGGCTGGAGCACCAAACCAAGTTTTCAAAGTCTCACGGAAGGCCAGCGGGATGGGCCAATCTTACCTCTGGGGGGATGATATTCCAAAGGGTGGGCGCCAAGGCAGAAAAGGTTCTCCTTCTCAGCCTCCTCCAGCCAACGCTTCTTGGCTGATGGTACCTGGAGCATGCCCCTTCTGCTGGATCAGGTAGGACAGGTAGAGACAACTGGGGAGAGATGGTCCCATAAGTATCCTGTCCCAAGCTATGGAGGGCTCTAAAGGTGACAACCAGCACCTTCAATTGTCCACGGAAGCACACTGGAAGCCAATGCAGCTTGCAGAGCAGTGGTGTCACATTGATATCAATATGACTGGTAATACTTTTGCTCAGTTCTGTAATGACATATTATTAATTATAGGTCTATCGTAAAAATCGGTTTCAAGCGTATGACTATGGCACCAAGGAAAAGAATATGGAGAAGTACAACCAGGTATGAGAAAAAAGCAGTTTTCCTGTAAAATACTTACACTGTTCCCCATTTGTAACTTTGAGGTCAGAATGGTTTCCCTGACAGATGTGTTATAGATATTGGATTTTTGTGTGTTCTTGTTCCAAATTTTGTAGGTTGAGGTGGAGCAGAGTAAGAAAAGCTTGATTAAAGTGATAGTAAATGTAGAGACATCTTTCTTGCCCTCCCTGCTCTGAAGACAATTGACCCCTGAACCTACGTCTGACTGCCTTTCCCTCCCAGCCAAGCCATTTACATCAGCAACTGCTTCCAGTGACTAATTTAAGCCAGTATGTTCTCTTCTGGGCCAATGGCAGCATGTCCTACCCTTTCTGGGGATCTGAGTTGATCAGCTATACGCTGGAGGCAAACATCCATGGGAATCATCAGAGACTCCTTGGCCGAGTTAAAAACCACCACAAATCCCCCGTTTCATCTCAGGTTTAGTGTTTGCACTGAGTAGGACGTCCTATTACTTTACTTGCTCATTGACTTTTTTAAAGTGGTAATTTGAAAGGTTTTATATATTGCTCTATGTCTCCCTCAGCACTTTTGGGCTGCTTATTCAGTTTTGCTGCTTTTCTTCCCAGGTGACTCCTCCTATATACAAGATAGAAGGTATAAAAATACCCATTGCTCTCTGGACTGGTGGGGAAGACTTATTTGTGAACACAAGAGATTTCAAGGCATTAAAACTACGAATTACTAACCTCATTTATCATCAACATATTCCTGAATGGCAACATCTAGACTACATTTGGGGACTCGATGCAACTGAACGTATGTACGTGGATATCATTAAGATAATGAAAAGATATCAATAATTCCTTCTCACACAAAGCATGCTGCGTGATGACAATTTGAGAACACACCCTGAGGTTCCTTTGAAGTCTTAATGCAGCTGAGCTGATGAATTACATGATGAAGAAACATTTGCAATCTTACTTCATGCTATTTCTTTGGTGGAGGTTATTGGGATTCTGAAGAAATGTGCTGCTCCACCTTTTGCTTTGGGATTTAAAAAATTAATCCATCCCTTGCTATGTTTTTGCTTTACATTTGACAATAGTCCTGCCTTCAGCTTTGCTGGCATTTAATAAAGATGAAGCTATGCTTTTGCTAGCTGAACTGGACAGCCTTTCTCTGACCTGGATATAGAGATGAACCAGGAGTGCCCTGGGTGCAAACTGGAAATTATCCAGAGCAGTTTTCTAGTAGAAAGGTTTTGGACCACAGCAAGCCAGAAGGGAACTCTGGGCACCCCAAAGTACCCCAGTCACAAAGTCACCCAGATCTAATTCCAGGCACTTGATCAAGCACACAGCTGACCCAGCACTCAGAGTGCACCCATTGTGGATACTAACTTAAAACATCCTGACTGAGCGTTTTCCCCCCAAGCCTTCCTTTGAACCATAAAGACATGAAATGTGGGTGGTGGGCAGGGGGGGGGCAGCATTAAATTATACCCTAAGTAAAATAGGGTTGCAGCAGAAAAGAATCAAAGCCCGTTAAACATGATAGCATGCCTTCTGCGTGATGCAAGGTTGCTGAATGGATTCTGGGGAGAAGCACTTCACACAGCTACTTACCTGCAAAACCATTTACCAACACAAGGCCAAACCCCATATGGAAGGGGAGCCAGCCTACTCTGTCACAATTAAAGGCATTTGGATGCAAAGCTTTTGCATATAACCCTTAAAAAAAAAAAAGGAATAAATTGAGCGTTGCTCATTTTAATGAAGAATTGATAAACCTAGATGACATGCAGGATTAGATGCTACTCCAAAGCAGCTTAGTTTTACTAGTGGCACCTGGATCTATGATTCAAAAGGGGCTGCTGTCATACTGTAAGAACCAGACCCACAATTAAAATTCAAATGATCCCTGAGATCTAATAAAGGAAGCCCACCTGAGATAACGTGCAGCACCGCTACAGCAAACGATGTGCCTGATCCCATAAAGCCACCAAAGGGCAAGAAAGCCATAGGCTGCATCATGATGCTCATGGATATATGCAATGCCATAAAGCTGGGTAGCCGTAAAATGCTACTCCCAAAATCATGGAGAGGATGACGACAGGTTTTGCACTTGCAGTTAAACATGCAAGCATCAGAGTAGTGTAGCACCATTCAGAAAACTGCAGGTGGAGCACTTAGATATTCAGACAGCCTTTCTTCATGGTGATCCGAGAGAGGAGATTTACATGGGACAGCCACCAGGTTTGGAAGAACCAGGGAAAGAAAAACTGCTCTATCAATTGCAAGACAAAAAGGAACAAACAAACAAAAAACCCACCGTAAACTAACTGGGTTAAAGCAAGCAGCCAAAGCATGCTGTGATACACTAAATCAAATATTATAAAACATGGACTCTGAACATGGAAATGCGGCTTCATGCTGTTCGTATGTGGGAATTGTATGTGGGATTGACCTTGGGAGACAGGTGGAAGAGCCACAAACTAGAGAATGGTCAGACAAACAGCAGCTGAGTCTGCAGAAGGAATTATAGGTGTGGCAAATGTCTCAGAGGGGGCCCTTCCTAGTTTCTTGGACTGTAAATGTGTGGGGTGAGAGATGACCTTTCAGCATTGCAAGATTCTGTGAATGTAACCTTGTAATGAAGTTAGAAGGAGTACTTCTGGGTGTGCTTCTTGTCTGGACCACCTGTCGAGGCTGACACTTATAGGCAAGAGTTAAAAATGGAAGATGCACGTACACTCTCGATTTTATTGAGGACCTAATTGTACCTGCAGAGGACAAAAGAGACAGGTGGGAGGGAGGGAGCAACTTAAAGGAAGATAGGGAAGTAAAGCATCTTGGAGATATTAGCCACTATCTTGGAAATGAAATTTTAAAAGGACAAACGTAGTGGCTTCTTTTCTACTCAAAACCAAAATATAATAGAGCAAAAAAGTTTCTCAGTGAGGCAAAGGAGTCAAGAGGCAAAGGAAACCAATTCAAGTTGGCAAGTAATCAACAGTATCGGACAGCTGTGGGATAGCTATAGCACATCCCAACTGTGAGTTGACCTGACACAACTAATGCAGTTGAGCTGCTAAGTGGAAAGATCGGTGAGCCAGCGCAAGACTGGACAGCAGTGAAAAGGCTGGGCACATACGTCAAAAGAAATAGAGACTTTAATGCACCACTGCCTGTAACTAATAACCGCAAACTACAGGATTCTATTCTTCTATGGAGGCACGGCGATCATCTTGTGCAAGAAGAAAGAAAACACTCTAGTCCTGTCTTCTTCTGGCAGGAATTTGGCTTTGTGAGATGAACCTGCTGTGGGCTGCATGGGAAAGTTTAGCTATGGTGCCACGTCTTTTGGTTTCATATTTAATTGTGCCTAGATATGGTTTTATGTCTTGGTTTGAGCTGCCCAGAGTTTGGTACAAGATGGGCGGCTAGATAATTGCTTTAAATAAACAAACAAGCTTGCATGGCTGCATGAACTACTAGACTTGAAACTAAAAGAACTCATTCCAACCATGTGATTTGAAGCCAACTTGGGATGTATCATCACTGCAAACCAAAGCAGTCCAGACCCAACGTGAACCGCCTAGTCCAATTCAGAAAATCTGCTAGAATGGCTGTTACAGTGCACAGCTTGGACATTTCAGATAATTCAAGATGCAGCAGCTAGATTGGTCTCTCAGTCTGTTAAAAGAGACCATATTATGTTTGTTCTTAAGCAGCTGCCCAGTTGGCCTGTATGCTTCTGGGTGAAATGTAAAATACTGAGGGAATTCCCTTTTTTGTGTGTTACCTCTATGTTCATTAAAATAGTCAGAAGAGTCTCATCTTTGGATGTCACCTAGACATCTGACAACAACTTGGGAACAATCCTTCTGATGTTGTTATCCCTAAATTCAGGAAGGGGTTTCTTGTAGATTTCATTGATGGACTGATGAGATTTAGAAGGCCCTAATTCCAAAATAGCTCTGGGCAGCTTACATTAGAAATAGAAAACAACAGAAAATAAAGGTCTAGCTTCTTTAGAGGCCTTTGAAAGAATCATAAGACTCCATATTTTCAGCCTGGCTTTTAGTAATTTATTAGTTTTGAATGGTTTTAATCTGAGTTTTATTATGATTTTAACTGTTTTGTTTAATGCTTAAGGCTTTCATTTTTAATGCAATCCACCATGAAGAACTATTTATGAAAAAAAAGGAATTATTAACTGCAAAAAATGTTGCCATATAGCCTCACTGCCTAACAGGAGTACTTCTTGGGATCTTCCCCTGTCCTAATATAATGAGTTAATTTCTTCATTATGATCCACAACCAGAAAGTCTCAGAAAAACAGTCTGTACAACTGGAAAATCAAAAGCTAACAATGAGGGAATGAAACAGGAGAGAAACTGACAATAAACGAATAGAACTAAGACAAAGTAGTCAAATCTCAACAATATTCAAACCTTGACATACAATAAAACAGAATTCTGCAACATTTCAAGAGATTATGTCATTCTGTTCAGGTTATAAATACTGAAGGTAAAAGGAAAGGAGTGGTGCAGCTGTTGTGACTCCATTCTCATGTGAAGTTGGCAACTCCCAGGAGTGAAAGTACTTTATCTCCTTCTTGTTCTATTATTATTCTATATATTCAAAACAAAATAGACAGACAGACTAAAAATAAATTCAAAACAGGTCTTTACTGCTAAATCTGTTTTTGGATTACAACACATATAAATAGCACACATTTAGTACCAATGAAATAAATAGTATGGCTTATTCCAGTGTTTTTCAAACTTGGCAACTTTAAGATGTGTGGACTTTTAACTACCTGGGGAATTCTGGGAGTTGAAGTCCACACATTTCCAAAGTTGCCAAGTTTGAAAAACGCTTGCTTATACTCTTAGAAACATTGCAACAAAACAATCATGAAAATGAAAATTAGTAATACCAATTTAATGCTCACAGAATTGACTGTTCTCATTTCATCAATCATCAAACCTCAGCCACAGGATTTAATGCAATCTATTCTTTGCATAAACTTGTCAGATGCTGTAATCATGAGGTTACCTGAACTGTAAATGGAGTTACATTTACTACAATGTATTGACTTCACAGGTTGGAGCTTTTCCAACAAGGTCTGCAGTGTAATGATCTAGGAGTCCTTTTTTAATGTGTGTTCTATGTTGAGGAACTTTAATCTTCTTGCTATGTCCAATGGAGTCTCTTCATCCTGAAATAAAGAGATAAAATGAACAAAGGTGAAAATAACTAATGAGGGAAAGACCAACATATGTAAAATCCAACTTGGCCAACTTTAGATTTTTGAAAGAATACTATTGTCAAGAAGACAGATATTTCACTGGAACTTGTGCAGGAATGGTTTCATTTTAGACTGTACCCAGTCATGGCTTTTGAACCAAATTTTACAACTTCTGGGGGGAAGTAGAGTTATATCTACTGTACATAATTGTGTTAATCTACCACTGGAACTTTCCTCAATTTGCTTCAAATGTTTGATGAATCTCTCCAAGTGCAAATTTCAGAAGCTCACGGGAACCTTTATTTGAAAAATCTTGGAAATAGTCCAGATAGTCTGAAATCAGTGGCAAATGGTAGTTCAGTTAGGATCATCGCTTGAAGCTAATCTCTTCAGTGCTAGGTCAGAATAAAAGAATTTTGACCAAAGAGTGAGTGATGATGGTCTCTGCTGGTATGATAAAAAATGACCATGTCTTGTCAGAGAGGAATAAAACTTCTTTTATAATGATGGACTTTCACACAGGGGAAACAACTGAATATTATTTTATGAAATTATTTTATTTTTTTGTATGTGTGTGCGTGTGTTTATCTAAAACATTAGTTAATTCTGCTAAGCCACTGCTAAGCAATATTATTCTCCTTATGGGAAATTTAAAATTCTCTATGACAGGCATAAATAGCTAGGGTTGCTAACTTTAGCCATCATGGCAAGAGATTCTGAGTGTTCTAGACAAAAAGCTTCAGGGGGAGTACTACATTGCCTACACCTGACCTACAGTAAGGAGATAACTTTAAATTTTAAAATATTAGTGGATATTGAATATGTATAGTTAGTTTTAATCCCTTTTTTAATCATTTCTTTTCCCTTTTTTGTTTCTTTTTGCTTGTTAGTATGCATGTTGCCTTTTCCACATGCCTTTAAACATCAACGGCTTCTGGGCAACCTAACCTGGATCAAAATCTCCAAATGTGATTATTTGCAACGGAAGAGGAAAATCTTGGAAAATGGCAGAAAAGAACCCCATTCGTTTATTTTTTTCCTAAAATGAGATTAGATTCATTGTCATAATAGAGGGATCGTCCAAATCACAGGATGAGCCAGAAATCAAAATTATAACAACACTAGGCTTGAATTTCCATACCTTGTCCTTTATGGAAAGGTCAGCACCCGCTTCAACTAGTAATGGAATGATGGACTGGTTCTTCATTTCACAAGCATAGTGGAGGGCAGTCCGTCCTGACTGGAGAAAACCACAATACGTATCCTTCAGGAATAAGTTGCATTCTTACCCTAATATGCTTCTCAATAAGCACAAAATTTAAAAAGAACACTGTAAAAGCTTTCATACAAGCTCTTGAATTATCGTCTATTTATACCCTTGGTCTATTGTTTCATCTACCTCTAAATTGACTATTGATTTATTGCTGGCATATCTATGCTATTCTACTCAAAATTGGCTCCAAGCACTGTACAACAAAATAGAAGTTAAAAATATCAAAATAGTGACAATTAATATATATTACAGAATATATGCAGTCTACTTTGGCTCGCCACAGTGAAAATAGAATTAAGCATCTTCTTTGAATTATATGGTAAACTGTAAGCAAGGATGAGTTCACGTGGCCTGCGAACTGTTTTTGAGTCAGTGAAATAGTTCACTTTGTATTACTTTCTGTAACAGTTTTCATAAATACTCTGCAGTTCTCCTGAGTTCCTTGATTGCCTTGAGATTTGGAAAATTATCTTATTCCATCATGGTCCTGAAGCAAGTACAAGATTACTTGCTTCAGGACAGAAGAGACAGACTAAAAGGTCTAGTCTTATATTTTTCCGTACATACATTAGCTCACTGAAATAAAAATAAGGTTTGATCCTGATTTGAACAACCTTTCTGTGCCTATTGTGTGGTCTTAATTAGTGAGTTGGGACAGGTGAAACCCCAAAGTTCTGGAAGGAATAAATGATATTTGTGCAGTAGACACTAGTATTTGATGAAGGGCTGAATTCTTCACTGCCTTTTCTGTTTGTTTTGTTTTTAGGTTTTAATGATGAACAAGCTATTGCATGTTTTTCAAGAATAATATCATTTAATATCATTTATTAAATATGAATAATATCACAAATATCATTTATTCCTTCCAGAACTTTGGGGTTTCACCTGTCCCAACTCACTAATTAAGACCACACAATAGGCACAGAAAGGTTGTTCAAATCAGCAACCTAACTATATGGCCATGTAATAGGCTTCCTGGTGCATTTGGAAGACATCCTCTTCCTGCCTAATTGCTCTTGACAATACGTGTTAAATTTAAATATGCAACAGTTAAAATATAAATCTAATAGCACTTCCACACAGCTATCAGCCTCATAGCTCAAACCTTCTGCAGTAATTTTGCACTGCTGCACAAACATCCTGATTGATGTTCTTCTTTCCAACCCTGAGCCATTCAGTTGATAAGTAGAATGGCACAATAAATGGCGGCCAGCTAATATCCCATCTCACCCTCACTCTTCCCTTGCTGCTTTGCTTTGCTTAGTGAAGCAAAAAACAGCAGCTGAACAACGGGCATAGGGAAGGGCGAAGTTGTGGAGAGTCAGGGAAAGGTGGCAAGATGCTCTATTGCCTTTTCCCTCCTGGGAAAATCTCAGGAGTTGGGACAAGGTGGACATTTTCACTAGTGGGAGGTCAGCCATCTCACAGTTCCAGAGGAAATTCTGCCAGATTGCAGTAGGCTGGGGGAAGCCTGGGATGTGAAAGACTTTCCTCCTTCCATTAATCCCTGCTCCTTGAGTATAAGAACATCAGAACAGCCATAATGGAACTGGCTAAGACCCATCTTCGCCAGTATTTTGTTTGTGACAATGGCCAATCGGAAGCCTTTGGGGTGCTTTTAAGCAGATGGAGACATACTGCTTTCCCATCCGCTTCCGCTGTGATAGTCTTTGGAAATGTGGGGGAATGTCCGGGGACATGGAGGAGGAAGCAAAACCATTACAGGAAGGAATTGGAGCATTGTAGATAAGATTCCTTGGGCCTCTCAGAGCTTGACTGGAGGCATGCTGCCCCAACCCAGAGGTAATATTTCAGCCTGAAACTAATTGACCTCGATCGATCTCATCTACTTTGGCTGGCTTGGTCCCACACAGGAGGAGGAAAGGAGCAATTGCTCCCATCTTCTCCCCATATAAGGGAAAGAGTGCATTTCTCAATACCATAGGAATAAAAATGGTCATGTGGTGCCTCATCCTTCATGGGCCCTTAGGAAAATGAAGAGATTTTCTGAATCACATCCACCTACCACCCCAACTGTGAAATAGACACAGTTCTAGAAGATAGGAATAGATGCACTTACATCATCTGTAGCATTAACATCTGCACCAGCTCTAAGTAGCATCTTGATGAGGGTTTCATTCTGCTTACTTTTAGATATCTGTTTCGCAGATTTTATGAGTAAGAAAGGAAGAACGGGTTAGGGTTAGGGTTAGGGTTAGGGTTAGGGTTGGCAGTCAGCCAATGAAGACCTTTCCTTACACATTTATCCAAATAAACACCTGCTGAGAAGGTGTATGCCCTCTTAAGCTTCCCAACACTAAGCATTATGAAAAAAAAAAATTATAATGAGAAAATCTGATTAACTGCCTCACAAGTTCTAGGTCCCAAGAAACTCTGTGTTGCGCTAAGTGTGTTATGCTCTTCCATAATGTGTTGCAGGATCATAGTCTTCATGGGATCGCTCATTGTGACTACGTACTAGGAAAGTACACGGGGAGCGTGCATAACCATTGCGGTTATATGTGCCAATTAGCCAAGGGATACATTTTAGTACTTAGGCAATTGAACAGTGGCTGAGAAGCAGCATTTGAGTGTCGGCTAATCTTTTTTTAGGAACTCAAAAATGATTGGGGGAAAAATATAGAATGTCATAGGAATTATACAGATGAGCCAACCTCCCAGTCATATTGCCTGAAACAGCTTTTTCTAGCTTCTAGATGTTGTAAGTTCCTATCTAGCTAGAAATTCTAGGAGTGGAACCACCAGCACATCTAGAACACACCAGGCCCGAAAGGCAGTGGTAGAGAATCATATATTTAAATACTAATGCAGAAAACACTCTTCCAGGAAAAGCTGGCATGATCTTACAGATAAAATTAAAAGAGCTCCTGAACAAATTAGAATAAAAAGTGCTCCTGTAATCAATGGATACAGAAAATATTTGTAAACCTCTGAGGGTATGCTTTGCTTCAAAGAAGATCTGAGCAAAACATCCTCATGAGTCTGCTTTGCACGGCAATATGGCCCCTCACTTGCTTTGTTTTGCCTCCTCAGGATCCTCTCTAGTTGGAAGAGGCTTCTGTGCATGCCCAGGAGCCTCTTCTAGCCTTAGAGAGAGCTGGATAATGCTAAGAAGACGCTCTGAGGAAATTCCAAATCTTAAGCTGGAAGAAGCCTTTGAAAGTATTCAGCTCCAGCAAGAAGCCTCTTTGGGTTTTGGCCAGTGACAGAATGAGAGATAAGAGACCCCAGGGGGGTTCCATGGCAGACTTTATCCGGCAGACAAGATTGTAACCAACTGGGCAGCTCCCACGAATACAAGAAATTCCAATAAGAAAAGGTAGGATGTCATTATCAAAGAATCCCTGCAACTGCTGGGTTTCAAAAGCAAGCTATAGGGAGAGAGAGAGAAAAAATAAATCCCAACTTCTTTGAACCTCTTTCTCACTCTAGTCCTACGTATCAGACTACCTGGCTCTTTCTTTTGAGTGGACTGGCTTGTTCCCATTTGTTCTTTGTTTTTTCAGTGGTCAGAGGTGCTATCCTATTACTTTTCAGTGGTTGGGTAAGGACCAACTCGCACACGGAGGTGATATGATGCGCTTCACTGAGGCAAATCACAGTTGGCTCTTTGCATCAGGGAAGAGAACCATGGTACCTCTAGAACCCAAAGCTCTGCATTGAGATTAATCTGTGATGTCTCCCACCAGCCTTATAGAACATGTAGCTACCACAAAGGTGATCAGTCGATAGAAAAAACAGGGGGTCGGAATATAATTGTTGGCACCATTTTGATACTAGCTTGACACGGAACTTACCATTAGGAGGTATCCTAGCAGCATAACAGGCATTAAAAGAATGATGAGTAAATAATCAAGGAAACCGAACCGTTTTTTGACAGCATAGTGCAGACAGGTTCTTTCTTTCTAGAGAGAAAATGAAGAGTTATATTAAAATTAGGTGGGGTTTTGATGCCGTTCAGCCTTCAATCTATCATAAATGCTGTGTTACTTTGAAAAGGTTTTCAATGCCTTCCCATAACAGAAATTGCCCTGGGGTTTTTCTTGGTTCCAGTAGAGTTTCATTCAGTTAAAAAGAAAGGAGTACCTAGGTCTAGCTGTTGAGAAAGCCTACCATCCTGGGATAAGCAAGTGACAAAGAATCTAGGAAAAACTAGTACCTATCTGAATTGTTACCATCCTGCAGCCTTCTTCTTTTTTCCTAATTCGCACATGAATAACATATACATTATAATTTGCACATAGCTGAGGACATGGGTAATCTGTTTAGGGCAGTGCAATCCTTGCCCAACATGGCTTGGATCTACTGACCAAGAAACTCTGGGAGCTGACCTGGTAAACATTATTAATACCTCCCTGAGGGAGGGGAGGTTTCACTCCTTTTCAAAGAAGGCGTTTATTAAACCTTCTTCAAGAAGTCCTCCCTTGATCCCTCAGACAATGTAATAATAGGTCAGTGCATACCCATGCTTGACAAAGTACTCAAAGGTGGTAGCTCCTTAGTTTCAGGCAGCTTGAGGAAATAAATTATATTTCAAACTGGCTTTAGGGCAGGCAATGGGGTTCAGATTGCCTTAGTCAGCTTGACGTATGATCCTCATTTGGAGAGAATGTGACTATGTTGGCTCTCCTAACAGCTTTCGATACCATTGACCATGGTATCCACTTGGCACTTTTTGGAACTGGGGCGCTCCTCTGCAATGCTCCTGCTCCAGTCTTTCAAAAAGGATCCACGTGGTGTCACTTGGGAGGAGGAGGCCTTTCTCCCTGATATTTTGACACATACGTGTGAAACTGCTAGGAGATATCATCAGAGATTTGAGCTGAGTGTTATGATGACATTCAAAACAATGTCTCTATACCAGCATCATCAGGCAGCCATATAGTATTATTTAGTAATATATTATTTAATAATAAATCAAGGTGGCAGCCACAATTGGATAATTGACGTCCAACCCTTTTTTTTTTTGCAAGATTCATATATGTGATATGCACAGATTTTGATTTTTTTAATAGTAATTGTGTTAAAAAATATAATTACAATGATAAAAAACTAATATAAACTAAAAAAAAATAGAAGGTGCAGAAAAGAAAAAGAAAATGGAAAAAAATGGAAAAGAAAGAAAAATAAGAACATAGTAAAGAAAAAGAAATACAGAAATGACTTCCGCTTTCATCACAAGTCTAAACAATTTTAGTAACTTATCACCTTCTCTTAAAATACAACAAATGGTCTCTTCTTCCCATAACCCATCTCTTATCTATAAACAAATCCTTAAAACCTCGTCATTTCAGTCGTGATCAGCAAAAGCTCATTGAGGGTTACCAGAGATAACGATATAGTTATTTTAACTTTGATGAAATAAACCAACTTTATCTTCCTTCCCTTTACTTTTAACAATCTTGAATTCCTTCAAATAATGTCCTAGAACTTGATTCTTTTCATTTTTTCTTTGTCTCTTCTCACAAAATTCTTCAAAGCTTTAACAAGCCTCTTTTGTAAATCCGATATACGAAAATTATCCAAATCACTCTCTTGGTTTGTTAATTTGTATATCCCTTTTAATTATTAAGACGTCAGCCGTTTTCTTTTGTATGTCCAGCGTAGCATCTTTTTCCATATCATTCTCGTAGCCTATCATTTTTAAATCCACTTTTAGATCAGTCTCAGTCTTGTCCGGTAAAACTTCTTCCTTTTCCATAACATCTCTTAAACACAGTCTATCCATAGAGGCAGAGACTCTTAAAATGAACTTCTGGGTCCATTGTTCAAAAATATCTTTCAGTATGTCCAATGTTAAAATATTTTGCTCCATTCTGGATAAGTAAGTCAAATTTAAGTATTCTTCTTCTTTAATTGTAAATTTTAATTCCTTCTAGTTCCCTCTAGTGCCCAATCTTCAAAGTCCCATCCTATCATGTTTTCTTTTTTTAAGAACTCAAAACAAAAACATTTTCCCATGGGAAGGATCCTTATAATTCATTCCAAAACCTTATTTCAAATCCATCTGGACCCTGAGTCCAAATTTTGACATTTTTGATCCCCTACCATCTGCTGTTAACCTGCTTTCATCAGGCTGAGGGAAAAGAGAGCACTACCTGTTAAAAATGAAGTAGAAATGCACATTTTTTGTTTCTCCTGCCACACTACAAGAATTAAAAACATGCAGGGACATTCCAGAAACACACAATAGAGAAGAAAACCTATCAGTGCGTGGCACCCATTAACCACATTTCACTATTTTTCAACACAAAATGTACATAGATGTACATAAAAAATCAAACTGCTTAAACAACAGCATGGGGACTGAAATAAAAAGTGAGTGCTTCATAAAAGTTCTGTAGGCAAAATACACAGCATATTCAATGGGTTCAAATTTTAGTGTGGGTAGGGAGGGGAAGGGTATGGTAAAAAAAAAAAAGTTACAACTGTAGCTTCACCCATTTTTTATGGGTGTTGCACTTTTCTTTATATGAAAATGACAGATTACAGCAAATTTTAGGCAAGTAAGTTGAGGGACATGTAAAGGGAAAGGTTGTTAATAATGAATGCTAATGCCCCTTCTTCTGAATTGTTGGGGGATAAATCAGAAGCACATGGGATTAATTCATTAATCTTTGCTTTGCTTTGGCAGTTGGCTGATCCCAAACAGTAACTCTGATATGAAGTCAGGTCTATCAGTTATTGAACTCAATATACTCTCCTTCCCCTTCCCCCTTGGAATTTAGACAACTCTGATGCGTTAGCCCCAAAATTTCATTAGTCCAAAAATTTCCAGTCAGCAAACGATTGTGCTGTATGATGATATAGATCCCTTCTCCAAGTTTCTAATTAAAAACATAGCAGAAACCTAATAAATTGCCAAATCTCATGGTCTCACATTAAGAACATCAAAAACGTACATTTTGCAGCTGTTCATCAGTTATCTCACAAGTTTTGGGCCATTTTAAAAAATTAATCTGGGAATCTGCAAATACTGTTTTGATGTCAGATGTCTTCACCTTCATTTTGCCTGAATGTGTGGATTTCCTGCCTCATCCTGCAGAAATCACAAGAGAAACCTACATGCCCCAAAGCTTTGAGCTGACTTTAGAGCAATGCTTTTCAAACCTGGCAACTGTAAGATGTGTGGACTTCAACTCCCAGAATTCCCCAGCCATCATATCCCTTCGCTATTCCCTTTGTACATCAATCCTGATTTTAGCAATCTAAGAAAAGGTCCTGTTGCAGTTCCTGCTGCTCACCTTATTTTTTATGTTCACATCAGCATTCATTTTCAGAAGGAAACTGACAATTCTGTTGTGCCCCTTTTTGCATGCACAGATTAATGGTGTGTCTCCACCAAAATGGTCCTGGATATTCAGATTATTGCTGTCTTCTTCCAACAGGAGCTGAAGTTCATTGAAGTCATTATTATAAGCTGCCTGGCAAATGGGCTGAGGGAGGGAAGGAGAGAAAGGCAGGAGAACCTCAGTAAGCTTTTTCAACAGCCTTTGATTTATGGCACAAACTGACAGATTTATTTTGAGTTGTTTCTTCATCACACTCATTCAACCTTGTGAATGTAGCTGTGCGACCTTTTTTCAAGATAACTACGTACATACTTAAATACTTTTGGTACACAGCAGGCTAGGCATAGGAACTCTCACTGCCAGATGAATTCTATAAGTTGGAGGCAGCCTGAGGTCTCTTACATGAGACAAAGAACAAACTGGTGTCTCCAGTTCATACACATCAATCAACAATAAACTTGGGACTCTGTTGTACATATACAGTTCTGTCTTCTAAGAGCTTTCCACCTTCAAAACCCTGCTACCAACATTTTCCGTCTCGGATGATTTCCTCACTATGTCTAATGCAGAGATGGAGAACTTGTGGCCCTCTAGATGTTGCTGAAGTACAACTCCTAACAACATCAGTTATCAAGGCCAGTGGTGATGGAACTATAGTTCAGCAGTATCTTCAGGACCACAAGTTCTTCACTATTGGTCCTGCCATAAATCTAGATGGTATTCGAATGAAAACTCACTTAAGAACACACAAGAAGCTTTCTCTTGCTATCAAAATACACCATGTTTGTGAAAATTGTCTTATCTTCCTGTTCTTTAATACATAACTGTGATGAAGATATTTGTAAATATTTTTCAATCACCTATAATTTATCTATCCCCTTCATGGATCACTGCCTTGTCGTGGCGAAGGGGCTTGCGTAACTCAGTGAAGCCATGAGCTATACCGTGCAGGGCCACCCAAGACGGACAGGTCATGACAGAGAGCTCTGACAAAATGTGGTCCACTGGAGAAGGAAATGGCAACCCACTCCAGTATCCTTGCCAAGAAAACCCCACGGACAATGTTAAAAGGCTAAAAGATATGACACCGGAAGATGGGCCCCTCAGGTCGGAAGGTGTCCAATATGCTACTTGGGAAGACCGGAGGGCAATTCCAAGTAGCTCCAGAAAGAGTGAAGAGGCTGGGCCAAAGCCGAAAGGACGTTCAGCTGTGGATGTATCTTGAAGCGAAAAGAAGGTCCGATGCTGTAAAGAACAATATTGTATAGGTACCTGCAATGTAAGATCTATGAACCAAGGCAAGCTGAAAGAGATGACAAGATTGAACATCGACATCTTGGGAATCAGCGAATTGAAATGGATGGGAATGGGTGAATTTAATTCAGGTGACCATTATATCTACTACTGTGGGCAAGAAACCCTTAGAAGAAATGGAGTTGCACTAATAGTCAATAAGAGAGTGGGAAAGGCAGTAATGAGGTACAACCTCAAAAACGACAGAATGATCTCAGTGCATATCCAAGGAAAACCATTCAACATCACAGTAATCCAAGTCTATGCCCCAACCACTGGTGCCGAAGAAGCTGAAGTTGACCGGTTCTATGAAGACGTACAACACCTTCTAGAACTAGCACCAAAAAAAGATGTCCTTTTCAGCATAGGGGATTGGAAGTCAAGGAGTAATCGGAATAACAGGCAAGTTTGGCCTTGGAGTACAAAATGAAGCAGGGCAAAGGCTAATAGAGTTCTGTCAAGAGAACAAGCTAGTCATAGCAAACACTCTTTTCCAACAACACAAGAGACGATTCTACACATGGACATCACCAGATGGTCAATACCGAAACCAGATTGATTATATACTTTGCAGCCAAAGATGGAGAAGCTCTATACAGACAGCAAAAACAAGATCAGGAGCTGACTGTGGCTCAGATCGTGAGCTTCTTACTGCAAAATTTAGGCTTAAATTGAAGAACGTAGGGAAAACCACTAGATCACTCAGGTATGACTTAGATCATGTTCCTTATGAGTACACAGTGAAGGTGATGAATAGATTTAGAGGATTAGATTTGGTAGACAGAGTGCCTGAAGAACTATGGATGGAGGTCCGTAACATTGTACAGGAGGCAGCAACTAAAACCATCCCAAAGAAAAAGAAATGCAAGAAAGCAAAATGGCTGTCTGCTGAGGCTTTACAAATAGCTGTGGAAAGAAGGAATGCGAAAAGCAAGGGTGAAAGGGAAAGATATAAGCAACTGAATCCAGATTTCCAGAGAATAGCAAGAAGAGATAAGAAGGCCTTCTTAAATGAACAATGCAAAGAAATCGAGGAAAACAATAGAATGGGGAAGACTAGAGATCTCTTCAAGAAAATTGGAGATATCAAAGGAACGTTTAGTGCAAAGATGGGCATGATAAAGGACAAAAAAGGCAGGGACCTAACAGAAGCAGAAGAGATTAAGAAGAGGTGGCAAGAATACACAGAAGAACTATACAAGAAAGATCTTAATGTCCCTGATGTCCATGCTGGTGTGGTCACTGACCTTAAGCCAGACATCCTAGAGAGTGAAGTCAAATGGGCCTTAGGAAGCATTGCTAACAACAAAGCTAGTGGAGATGACAGTATTCCAGCTGAGTTATTTAAAATACTAAAAGACAATGCTGTTAAAGTGTTGCACTCAATATGCCAGCAATTGCACTCATTTCACATGCTAGCAAGGTTATGCTCAAAATCCTACAAGCTAGGCTTCCTATGTTATGCTCAAAATCCTACAAGCTAGAGAGAGAGAGAAAATAAATCCCAACAAATCCTTAAAACCTCGTCATTTCAGTCGTGATCAGCAAAAGCTCATTAAGGGTTACCAGAGATAACAATATAGCTATTTTAACTTTGATGAAATAAATCAACTTTATCTTCCTTCCCTTTACCTTTAACAGTCTTGAATTCCTTCAAATAATGTTCTAGAACTTGATTCTTTTAATTTTTTATTTGTCTCTTTTCACAAAATTCTTCAAAGTTTTAACAAGCCTCTTTTGTAAATCCGATATAGGAGAATTATCCAGATCACTCTCTAGGTTTGTTAATTTGTATATCCCTTTTAATTATTAAGACGTCAGCCGTTTTCTTTTGTATGTGCAGTGTAGCATCTTTTCCCATATCATTCTCGTAGCCTGTCATTTTTAAATCCACTTTTAGATCAGTCTCAGTCTTGTCCGGTAAAACTTCTTCCTCTTCCATAACATCTCTTAAACACAGTCTATCTATAGAGGCAGAGACTCTTAAAATGAACTTCTGGGTCCATCGTTCAAAAATATCTTTCAATATGTCCAATGTTAAAATAGTTTCCTCCATTCTGTATGAGTAAGTCAGATTTAAGTATTCTTCTTCTTTAACTGTAATTTTTAGTTCTTCTAGTTCCCTCTAGTGTCCAATCTTCAAAGTCCCATCCTATCATGTTTTCTTTTTTTAAGAACTCAAAACAAAAACATTTTCCCATGGGAAGGATCCTTATAATTCATTCCAAAACCTTATTTCAAATCCATCTGGACCCTGAGTCCAAATTTTGACATTTTTGATCCCCCACGATCTGTTTTTAACCTGCTTTCATCAAGCTGAGGGAAAAGAGGGCACTACCTGTTAAAAATGAAGTAGAAATGCACATTTTTTGCTTGCTTATTAACTTGTATTTGTTTTTATAATGCTTCTCCTGCCACATTACAAGAATTAAAAAGATGCAGGGATGTTTCAGAAACACACAATAGAGAAGAAAACCTATCGGTGCATGGCACCCATTAACCACATTTCACTATTTTGCAGCACAAAATGTACATAGGTGCTAACCATAAAAAGGAGAACACTTGAAATTGATCATGTGTCCTCCAGACAGCTGTTCCTGGCAAGGAGATCAGGAAGCAGAGGTTTTTGCAATTCCCTGGTGAGTGAGCAGCTGGGAGGTGGGATTTCCATCCAGTTCCAAGCTGCGCTGAAGCCAAACTCAAATGGCCTCTAGATCCAACCATCTCATTTCTTAATTTTTATAGACCACCTTTTTTATAGTTAAAGAGAAGCTTTTCTTGAGCACAGAGGACTATTTCCTCTTGGTAATTATAGGTATTACAAGGGAATATTGACTTTTTTTTTTTTAACTATTGCTTATTGGTTTCACCTAAAAAAGCAAGGAGTAACAGAGTTTGGACTATTGTGGACTCTTAAAGAAACAAAGAAAAAATATTTTTCTCCCCTATTTTTTATTAGTAATTTTTTATTAGTGATTCTTTTTGGTGAATCTGTCTTTGACGTATTTCACTGGGTTTTACACATGTACATGAGAAAGTTGTCCTTTTATAATCTACTCTGCACTGATTGGGGTAGTTCCTAAAAACAAGCTAATGGAAAATCTCCAGAGTTTTTTTTTTTCTTTCCAGCGATATTATTTTGTACCACTAGAGTGTGATATTGCCTAACTAATCCACTACCTGAAAGTTTCTTTTGCTGGATTTCTTTCTCACTGGCAATTTTATGGTTATATTAATTTAAAAATGGCTTCCAAAAGACCCTATAGAAGTGCCTCTGCAGACTTTGGCTTTTTGAGGCAGATGTTTGATGACTTTTCAGCTAATGTTATACAGACTATAGATGCTAGATTTGAAACGATAGAACAAAAATTGGATAAAAAAATAGAGAAGATGGACGCTGTTGTAAAACAAGTTACTGACAAAGTACAAATAGTGGAAAATAGAATGGATGCTAAAGACACTGAAATGGAAAAAGGATTGGATAATTTTGTTCTACTTGAACTGAAAGAGAACGGACTCTGTTTCAGATAAGAACAATTTCTGAAAGTGCTCAGGAGAATGTCAGACAACTAGTTGTGACTACTCTCTCCAATTTATTAAGCTGGGAAGAAGTCAGGATGGATCAAGAAGTCAACAAGGTGTATCATATAAATTCACGTTTTGCAGCTGTCAGAAAACTTCCTAGAGAGGTTATGGTTTACTTTTTGAGACAGTCAACAAGAGAACAAGTATTACAGACTCATTGTGATTCTGGACTAAAAATTGCTAATTCAGATATAATTGTACTAAAAGAGATACCTATTAGAATCTTGAGAAAGAGAAAAGACTACATGTTTTGACAGAGATTTTAAAAAGAGTGATTTTCCATTCCATTGGGATAAATTGGAAGATGTAGCTTTACCTTCCAACAACAAAGATTCAATTAAATTCTGTCCAAAAGGCCAAAGATTTCCTGGCAAGATATCAATCGGAATTACAACAAGAATCAGAGGGGAAGGCCTTGCAGAGTCAACAACAATTGGAGGAAGGGCTTGATGAACAGGTTGTTGAGACAGGTGCGACAGTTAAAGACTTCGATAAACTCTTTTCTTAATTATGGATTAGAAATACTTAACGTGGAATATTAATGGCGCAAACCGTTCCCAAAAAAGATGGGAAATCTTTCATTATTTGAGAAAATTAAAACAGGATATAATTTGTCGGCAGGAAATTCACATCAGGAAAAAAGATGAAAAATACTTGATTTACAAAACTTTAGGTGAAGAATTTATATCAGTAAATATTAAAAAAACGAATGGAGTTATTTTATATATTAAGCCCTATTTGAAACCACAATTTTATTATCTGATGAAAGAGGTAGATATGTTGGAGTTGAGATTGAGTTGCAAGGATGAAAGTAACTTTTGTAAACATCTGATGGATCAATTGCCACCTTTCACATATGAAAATTGGTGCTTGATGGGAGATTGGAATGAAGTAACCTCGCCTCAGATGAACAGGTCCTCCAGAAAGGGAATTAAACTTAATCAAGGGAAGCTACCTAAGTCTTTTTCTGACTTGATGGAAAACTTGACTCTGATAGACTCTTGGAGACAAGAAAATGGGAATGCCAAGGAATACACCTTTTTTTCAGAAAGACACAAATCTTTTTCTAGAATTGATATGATATGGATTTCAAAGACTTTGGCAAATAAGATTAGAAATATGGATATTTTACCAAAAACTTTTTCAGATCATAATCCAGTTACACTGATATTTAAGAAGAAATCTATAACATTTAAGCGGAGATTAAATGATTCGATACTGCAAAAAGAATTAGTAGTAAAAGAATGTGGAAAAAAGCTAAATGAATACTTTAATAACAATTTGGATAGAGGAACAGATTTAAAAATAGTTGGGATGCCAGTAAAGCAGTGTTGAGGGGCCACTTCATTCAATATAACTGGAAACTTAAAAGGAAACATCAAGAAAAAATTCAAGCTATTCTAAATGAAATAAAGAGGAAAGAAGATAGCTTACAAAAAACACCAACAGATACTGATATCTTGCACCAAATTAAGCTTCTACATCAGCAACTATATACATTAACTATAAAAGAAATAGAGACAAAGTTAAAATATACAAAACAAAAATACTTTGAATTTGCAAATAAACCAGGGAGATGGCTTGTATATAAACTAAGAAAGGAAAGAGACAAGAAAATGATAATAAAAATACAAGAAGAAAATACCTACAGATAATGTAAGATTCAAAAGTCTTTTCATAACTTTTTTTCAAATCTGTACAAAAGACAAGAAGTTTCATTAAATGATACTGACGCACATCGAAAAAAACCCAGAATTTACCCAAACTCTCACGATCTCAAAAACAAATTATGAACAATCCTTTGACCACCTTTGAAATATCTTAAGCTATCAAAAAGGCTAAAATAGGGAAAGCCCCTGAACCAGATGGATTAATGAGTTCTTATTATAAATGTTTTGAAGATGAACTGTTATTACCATTTAAGCGGGTGATGCACTCTATTCTAGGGAGCTCAGCAATACCAGAGACTTGGAAGGAAGCTAATATAATGTTATTGCCAAAAGAGGGTCAAGATCCAACTATGACTAAAAACTACAGGCCGATCTCTTTGTTAAATAATGATTATAAGTTGTTCACATCAATATTAGCAGAGAGATTGAAAAAGATCTTATCAGACTTAATATATGAAGATCAGTGTGGCGTCTTACCTAAAAGACAACTGAGAGACAATGTAAGAATTTTTCTAGATATCATATTTACAACATCATAATGAAAAGCAAACAGCGGTGATCTTTTTGGATGCAGAGAAAGCTTTTGATAATTTGAACTGGTTTTTCCTGCTTAAAGTTTTAGAAGATATGGGTGATGTATAAATAAATAAATGAAATGGACTTCGGCGAGAATTTTCTGCAAAGGATTAAATCAATATACACTTTCCAAAAACAAGTATTATTGTTGATGATGAATGTACAAAACCATGTGAGATACAAAAGGGGACAAGACAGGGTCGTCCCCTGTCACCTTCCCTTTTTATTTGAGTCTTGGAAGTGTTAAATAGAGATACTAGACAAGAAGTGGATATTAAGGGTTTACAAATAAAAAAAGAAGTCTTTAAATTAAGAGCCTTTGCGGATGATTTAGTTTTGATCTTACAGGAACCTCAAAATGAAATGGAACGTTTAATGAAGAAATTGAAAGATTTTGGTGCACTCGCTGGATTTAAGGTAAATAGACAAAAAACAAAGATGTTGGTTACGAATATGACTATGAAAGATCAAGAAATATTGATGAAGAAGTCCAACTTTAAAACTGAAAAAAAAAGTTAAGTATTTAAATAATTATGTAAAATGCTAGAACGATATTAGAAAGTATATATTAAGATGGGATAAATAATGGCAGAAAGATATTTCTAAGTTTGCGTGGCAAGGTAAAAAACCAAGAATAAAATATAAACTTTTACAGGATGCCAAAGAAAGAAGTGGGCTAGGTTTCCCAGATTTAAAATTATATTTTGTTGTCTGGTATGGATGAAAGAATGGATGACTTTACAAAACAAGAGGTTATTGGAATTAGAAGGACGTGAGTTAAGATTCGGCTGCCATGGATAGTTATGGTACGACGAAGTGAAAGCTAACATTGATTTTAAGAATGACTTTATCAGACGTTCTATACTCAGAATTTGGATTAGATATAAGGTAAGATTGTCTCCAAATTCCTCTATGGTTGTCACCTCAAGAAGCTTTCTATAGAAGAGAAATGATGGTTTAGCAACCATGGTTGACGTATCTTATCATTTTCTGAGGGAGAATCTAACCTGAACAGGAGAGAAGAAATAGAATTGGAAGGTTTTATTTGTCAATGGTTTACATACACACAGTTGCTGGAAAGGTTTAAACTAGACAAGAAAAGCTATGAATTTACCACTGAGAAAACTGAGTTTGAATATGCTTTCTGTACTAATGATGAACATCTTATTGCTAAAATGTATAAACTTTTGTTCAAGATTAATTTGGAAAATGAATATATTAAGATTGTATGGTTAAAGGGGCAAAACACTTTGGATATAATATAATGTTAGATCAGTGGGAAAATATGTGGAATAAAGGGTTAAAGTTTACTCTTAATTATACGTGAAAATAAAATTTCTATAAAACGATGTACCATTGGTATTTGACACTAGATAAATTGTCAAAGATGTATAACAGAATCTCAAATGTCTGTTGGAAATGTAATCAATGTGAAGGTACATTCTATCACTTATGGTGGACTTGTGAAAAGGCTAAGAAATCTTGGAATATGATATGAGCTTTGATTCAAAAGATTTTGAAAACACATTTGCAGCTGAAACCAGAGACTTTTCTCTTAGGTATGATGGATAAATAAATGGAGAGACAACACGGAAATTTATTTCTTTATGTGACAAGTGTGGTGAGACTCCTATATGCGCAAAAACTGAAGGATATACAAATACCTACTGCTGAAGAATGGATCTTGAAACTACTGCAGTTGGCAGAGATGATGAAACTCACCTTTTTGCTCAAAGACAGGGCACTGTCTTTGTCTCTCATTGGAAAACATTTTTAGACTTTTGGCTTGATACTGAAAAAAATGCAACTTTGATTTTGGGATTTGCTGATTGATGTTATACGGATAGAAATATCTTGTACAAATCATACGTATTATTCAAACAGATTAATTTTTAGGAATCTTTCCAAATATTAGATTAAAAACTATTTTTATTATGTACATTTTTAGATATTAGAGTAAGAGGTGAATATATTTTTTATCTATACCTGTACCAAGGAAAGTTGGAAGCTACTCTTTCTTTCTTATGTCCCTTCTTCTTCCCCCCTTTTTTTCTTTCCCCCTTTTTTTCTCTTTTTCTCTTTTTCTGTATTTTAACTTTTTTGGAAAACATAATAAAGACATTATTGGGAAAGAGTGCAATATATTGTAGGAGTTGTGAAACAACCTCCTAATTTCCAGGAAACATAAGTGACACTTCTCAAAATATTTCCAAACTAGAACTCCACACAAGTGAAGCCAATATTCCTACTGGTGAGGGATGTGAGGAGGATGTGAGGAACTCTAGAAATGGAGTGCTATGGATTTGTCATCCCAATTTCCAGTTTTCTTTTTCCAACTATGTTCAACTTTCTATAATTAATGACCAATGCTCATTAATCCACCATCAGTCCTCATTGATCCATATCTCTGTAAAATCCAAGATTTCCCTGGTCATTCGGACAGCTTCATAAGTACTTTATTTTGGTTTCATTTCTATCAGCCCTCACTACCTGAATTTAATTTTAAGGGAAGCACTGTGGAACAAGCAATTCCATTAGGCATTTTTCCCCTGTTGATGTTGCTTGAAAGCGTCACCCACTGAGAACATTCATGCAGGCAATTCAAATGTCTACGGAAAGAAAACAGCTGTAGGTATTGCACATGCAAAACCGCATGAGCGAGGTTTTCCCCCTGCAGGTAGAAATACTGAACAGATGGATATTCAGAGTGGGTGATGTCATCAGAGCAGTGTTGACTCTTTCCAAATGTTCTGGATTTTTTAAAAAAGTCAGTTTGAAAGTTGATCAGCTGAGACTTCTAGAGAGATGATAGAAGGATGGATCAAGAGAAGCAGCTGGATCAGTGACTGAAACGATATCTTTAGCATTAGTGAGTACAAAATCAATGAAAATAACTAAAATTTATTTTTTCAAAAACAACTTACGAGACACTTATGTTTATCCAAGATTCTTTATAGAACAGATTAAGTTGACTATGTAATGCCAAAAAAGGGGTAGAAGAAGAATGGAGCAGGAAACTTTGGGCTAGGAAATTAATAAGTAATTCCCCACTAAATTCATTTGTACGAATCTGCAAACAGAATTAATTTCCCAAGCAAAAAATAATGGTGCCTTCTTTCAATAAAATAAGGCATGAAAGGAGATCTTGGTGGGCTTCTCTCACCTAGTTAAACTGCTATCTACCCCTCCCCATATTGGCTCCACTTCAAAACTGCTGTTTTCTATCCTCTGCTGTTTTACGCCCTTCTTTCTGATCTAGTCACAGCCCCGACTCTGCTTGACTAAATCACATGGCATGTCCCCTCCCTTCCGATGGCTGTTTGCTACCCTGTCCAGCCATTTTGTCCTGGGCTGATGGGCTCCTATGTTCTCCACAGGATTGGTAGCTGGATTGTTTCGCTATTATCTGGCAGTTCAGCTAACAATGGCCAGTTTCCTCAAGGAACTTCCCTTGCCCTGTGTTTTCCCACCCCTTCCAGAAATTCATAGTTCTGCTCAGCCCCTATATCTTCCAGTGGGCACCCTTTCAGTTTCTGCCCACACTGGGTGAAGCATGATCCCCTTGCTTTCCCACCCTGCTTCCCACCATACTACATAGGTTTCCTTCCCTCTCTTGCCTGTTTGGATTAAGCCAGAAAGTTTCAGTGAGATTCTGCTCATTTTTCATAACCTAACCCTCTTTCAATTTCCTGTATGACTCCTTCTTTGTTTTCAGATCTTCACTAAGGTTCCTTCTACTATCTTCCATTTTTCCTCCTCATTGGAATTGTTGGAAATTGTGCTTTTACTTTCTCCATCTTTAGGAACTCCTACCCATCTTGAGTACGATTTTTCTCATTAAGTATGTCTGCAATGACATCCTATTTATCATTGCTCTGAGTTCATTAAAATAAGCTTTTTTGAAATCTAAGGTGCATGTTTGATTATGCTCAGATTTAACTCTTCTTAAAACCAAGAGCTCCTACTTTTGCTGCTACCTTCTCAACCAAGTCTTCCTTCCTGATTTATATCAAGCAAGAGTAGCTGATCCTCTCATGCTCTGTCCTCTGAAGGAGAACAGTGTCGGCAAAATAAATCAGGGATTTCCTGAAGCGATTATACGTGGCACAGTTTTTCTGCTGACAGATGTCAGGTTAATTAAAGTTTCACATCACTGTAATTTCATGCCTCTTTGAAAGATCCGCAGTTTACTTTTGCAAGGAATCTTCTACTTGGTTGGATGGGCACTAGTAGACACCAATAAAAATACTGCTTTTAATTGTTCCTCCACTTATTTTAAGTTGGAGGCTTTCTGCAGCATTGCCAGATTCTTTCAACCGAAACCCCTCCTCACTTTGTACTGATGTTTTTCTTTAGAATAAGTGGCATTCAGTTACTATATGCTAATCTCGGGAGACATTCCACCAGGTATCTTTTACACCTTTTCAGTCAGAAATTCCTTTCTGCACCAAGCGCTCAAGTCATGGTTTTTATTTCCCTTACTCTTAACATTAGATGAGAGTGTAGATAAAGAACACCAGGAACTTGCTTATTTTAATGTGAGTGGTTTAAGGGGCCCCATTTCAGCAACACTTTCCCTACTTTCTACAGTACGCAAGCCTTTATCTGAGATCCTTACTTTAGGACAGGGTCCTCAACCTTGGGGACTTCAAGATGTGTGGACTACAACTCCCAGAATTCCCCAGCCAGCATGGTTGAAGTCCACACATCTTCAAGTCACCAAGGTTGAGGAACCCTGCTTCAGGAGGTTCATTCTTACCCCATTACAGGATTCAGTGTACAGCCTTTGTCATTGATCTTACCCAGCTTTGGCCAAACACATTTGCAACCCATCTTGTACTGGAGGTCCATCATCTAGATAATTCAAACTATATTCCCAGAAACAAAAACTCCTCCACTGACACTATTGGTACAGCCACTCATTCACGTGAGACGGTGTTCTTGTCCTTTCTGGTCCTCTTCCATAAAGAGAAAGGATGGGTGAGAATAATATCTGATCCCCAGGTTTCAAGCTTTCTTCCAGATTGTCAAAGACTGGTGATGCTGATATAGTTCCTGATATATTTCAGGATCCTCCTATACATCCTGATGTATTTCTTGCTACAGCTGTAAGTGGGGACATGGCCTGTAACTTAAGTAATTGTCTTCAAAGCCGTTCCCCACCACTTTTGTCTCTCTTAAGAACTTTGGTGGGATGTGATCCTGCAATTTGTTTTGAAATAAGCAGGGTAATAAGCATGGTTGTTAATTTTGGTCCTTTTTTTCCTTAACATTTGGTCTTTTTCTGTGAAGTGTCTTGTTGAGGATAAAACTCTATTAGATGTCGTGTTTTGATCTTTATTATCCCTCTAAACAAGTCTAAGGGTTATGAGCTGGCTGTTTGAATTCTAGACAGTATCCAAGGAACAGTTTTTGGCATATCAAGATTTTGAGATAGATGATATAGATAGAACAATAGAGATAGATAGAGGTAGATAATAGGCAGATAATAGATAACAGATAGATGATAGATCACATCACATACATATATGTGTGTGGGTATAAACTTCTGTTTCTGAATTTATTTTAATTCTCTTTCTGGAAGTCCTCAGAAACAATACATTTCCTCATCTTAACTCCTAGGGTAGGCACCTAGGATTTCCTAGGGCTTTTCCCAACCCACTTTTTCCGTATAATTTACAGACTGTCTCTATGTTTAGATAATAATGGGGTTTTTTTGTCTTTGGATTTGCCACACCCTCCCTCTTTCTCCTTGAGGTAAGAAAGGAGGAAAGGTATATTTCATAATTCACCTGCTACACCCTTAATTTGAATATTCCAGCTATGAAGAGAAGACTTACCTCTCAGCAGCATCACCAATCAATCTAAATTAAACCACTATCTCAATTGCAACAAAGGTGATAAGGCAGCCTCAAGTTCAGTAACATGTTTTTTCATAATACAGAGTCAGCTGATAAAAGCACACCCCCACCATCACCATCACCATTCAGAACAGGTGTATATCTAAGTGGGAAGAATCTGCATATGGAAATAGGAGTAGGTCAAGGCAGCTGTTTAAGAAACATATATCTTTTAGACAGCTTTACCAACCTGGTGCCTGCTAAATGTGCTGGACCATTGCCCATGTAGTTCTTTGGATCCTGGCCACCTGATTTTCCTACAAATAATTATAGCTCTACTTGGTCTGTGCTCTTAATTTATTCACTTGCAACACCCTTGTGCTTTATAAAAGTTTCTTCCTGCTGACAAATTCTTTTTGCCATTTTGGGAACTCGGGCTGAAAGAGCTTCAGGAGCACAAGAAGGACAACCAACCATATCAGAGATTGAGGACCTTCCTTTAGTTGAGTAGTCTTTCTCATATTGTATTTCTTGCTTGTGGGTACGGGTGGGAAAAACACAGAAATTATACTTTTGCTACCGAAGAGGGAAGCATTTGGGTCAGCACACACTAAACAGCAGGAAACAGAACAGAACCTGGTCATCCTTTTCTTCTGATTTCTTAAAGAGTCACTGTGAATTTGTCGTCAAATTAAGGACAGTACTTGCTGTATAGCTTTCAAGATCTGGACTTGAAAGCTATACACAATCAGATCAGGTTAATAATTGGATGGGGAAACACCAGGATTATAGACTAGACTGAGTAGTCAAAAAATATTCTGGAAGAGGGTAAATTGCACTCTAAGTTATTCTCAGGCATCTAAGATAAAGATCCTCTTGAGCTGAGCTAAACGCCCGGTGACTATATGGTCCAGAAAGCTTCAACCAACCTATGCAGTTTTCTTGACACTTACTGAGAGTTTAGCTCAGCTTGAGAGGATCTTTATCTTAGATGCCTGAGAACAACTTAGAGTGCAATCCTGTATTTACATACCTTAGGATAAAGCCCTCTGGATTCAGTGGGATTAGTCAGCTATAGGACATATATAGTATTGTGCTAAATTCAGATAATTTACAGATCCCACTAATTAACGCAGAATATCATGTAATATCAAAATGTAATTATATTTTATAGAGGGAAGATCTGATCATAGGAGGGGAGAACCTATTTAATCATCATAAAACTAACTTTACATGAATCGAACTGAAAATCTCTGACTCAGAAAAAGTTTAATGAACTATCATAAACTTTATTTTTACAGTTAAATGGTGTATCACAAGTCAACGGACAATGATAATATCAGTACTACTGAGTTTAGATGATAACATAAATATCCCACTGGTCCAGAAAGCTTCAACCAACATTCTGTTCCCACATTGGCAACCAGCTGCCTATGTTGTAGTAGGAGGAATTTTTTTCAAAAAAGCTTGCAGGGGAGGCTTTTCTGGAGGGTCTCTGGGTCTCTGACCAGAGTAAAGAAGTTGGAGTTCACCTAGGCATTCCTAGGATAGTTTTCAGGATTTTATTCTGGTGGGCTTCTCGGTTTGGAAACTCTGGAGAGAGTTGCAAGCCTCAAATCTTGGTTCCATGAAGTAGAGATGGTAAAAGCTTTGCTTTCAGTGAACAAAGTGTCACGACCCCAGAAAGCCATCGCTTTGACCTCAGTTTTCTCAAATGCTGGTACTTACGTCACCTGGCTTTAGCCTCAATTGTTGGTTATGGGATATCCAGGCCACATTATAGGAAAACTGAATGCTAAGATAATGGTAGACAGTAATTTGTTCTACTGTGATATATTCCAGACACAATTTAACTTGGAGTTGTGTTGCCCCAAAACCATTAACACTGAGTTATCATATGTGATTACAAAGTTATTCTTCTGACAATAATGTTCTAGGGAGGATAAATGTCTTTGTAATCCAGCAAGGTTTGTGAAATTATGATCATGTCGTCAACATATAACTACAGAAAGAGCTACATCATTTAGGAAAAAAAATGAATTAAAAAGGAGCAAGGATACATATCTAATAAATGATCTATTCCCATATGTGAAACTAAAGGCCATGGGTTGGTATCGGCAAAACCACTAAAGGGAACCATATTCTGCTGTAGTTGAGTTTTATTAAAAATGTCAGTGAAATAAATTTTCCTCTGAGATTATGGAATTATAGAATCTAAGGAAAGTGATCTTGTGTTCAATGGGCCATGACAAAATGTTGCCATATCTTTTGTGTCAATAGTATATGCTAACTGCCAGCGTGGTGTAGTGGTAAAAAAAACTTAACAAAAATAATAATGGTCTGGTGTCCTACAAATATATTGAAATACCACATGCGTAGGCACCATTCAGCACAGCCCATGTTTAGGATTATGAAATGCAAATATCCTTCAGCAAAATCTCCCATCGTGAAAATTAACAGTTGCGAATCAAAAGGGGAAGCTGAGCAGATGGTTTCAACTACCTTTGATTGATTGAAAAGGTCGTCCTTGGGTCCTTTTTCATATTGTTTAATTCAAATTGGAGGTGCAATGGGTGGGTCAAATCAGATGACATGGGAACATGACAGAGAGATACGTATCTTAGGCAGTATGTATCTCTGTTGCTTAATCTTGATGCAGATCCATCGCTACTTATTCCTTTGATCCACTGTTGAAGTGAGTTCAATTATTTTTCAACACACATTCAGATTGAAGCTATTTTTCAATCAGTGTCTGATCATCCCATTCCCTTTAGAGTTTTGCAGCTGATCAATTGCCTGTTTCTCATTAAGGCAACAGATGGCAGAAGATATTTCAGGGCTCATGGTGCTTTGTTTCTGAAGGAAGCTCATGTTTATAAATGTTAATCAATGACTGAAATGCTTCATACAGACTGAAGATGAGGACTTTCATAATAATGGCATGTTTATGCCAAGGAATGCTCAGCTTGGAAGAACTGAAAACTTCACAAAGTCTTAACACTAGACATGAAGTGGACCCTGAGTGCTTTCTGAATATTGTAAGTTAATTCATTTTGACTATTGTTATTTTGATAGGTGGAGCCATGAACATAAAGGAGATGCAAAGGAGGCATCATTTCCCAATCCAGACTCTTTCAGATACTTTCTCTTCCATAACTTTCAAAGAATTGTTCATTGTAGTACTCCAGGATGATGTAGAAATATCTATTTAATGTCAATGGTCAATATAAAAAGGGCAGATCACATAATAAGGGGAGAAATATAAAGTCAAGAGGAACATCATGCAGTGCTTCAAGTATATGCAATCTAAAGTTCATTGCACAATCTTTATCCCTTGATGTTTATAACCGGGTGGAATCAGCATGGTACAGAGGATCTGGCTGTCTTCCACCCTATAAGTCCAATCGAAGCAGGCATGAATTTAGGATGCAGATGGAGATTAGCAACCTTGCTTCTCTTCATCCACCCTTAGATATCTTTTGCTCACTTATAGTAAGCCTAAAAATGATCCTAAGGCCTTCTGAAAATGATAGCTTTGGAAGAGAGATTTTAAGAAAGCTTTTATCATGAAAATGGTCTGAGAAGCAGTTCCAGATGTTTCAATATGCAAGGGAGAAAGAAGGGAATCTTTCTATGGCATAGGAGAAATTTGGATGGTAGAAAGTATGGAGGGTATGTAATGGTACTTTGCCATACTCAAGATTTAATTAAAAATGCAATCTTGGTTTAGCATAGTCTTGGCATTAGAGATACCAGTGTAATATTCTATGTACAGTGAGCAGGGTATGTAATAATAGACGCAGCTTCTCCAGAAAGCTTCGCTACGTATCATGGCTTTTGCAGAAACCTGCAGGTGGTGATGTCTTAGGCATCATTAGTGGTGATGTCTAAATGTACTTTATTTTCTTTCTGCGGAAAAAATTAATTTGGTAACTTCCAGCACCACCGTAATCCAGTTCTGAAGTTCTAGATCCTAATGAAGGGCCCTAGAAAATGAATTGCTGGCCAGTCATATCATAGGCAAACCATGTTACTTCTATTTCATATTTTAAATATTTAAAAACTTATTTCTGATAGCCCTTTCATTAAGCATGTAGTAAGAGCTTTGCAAATGTTAAAGAATTGTTCCATCTGCACCAATCTACACAGAAAGAAAAAACAAATCTGAAAATTGTCTATAGGGTAAATGCAAGACCCTGCTCTCTACATACAGTAGATGTCAAAACACACATATCCATTAAATGGTTATGGACTCGCAAAATAAAAAAATAAAATAAAGATTGTTGTGATACATACTGTATATTGATTTTTGTAGTAGACAGATTTTCCATACAAAATATATTGAAGGCGTTTAGGATTCTCAGTTCTCCCAATTAAAAAAAAAAAACTAGTATTATTATTTTTGTCCAAGTCAGATCAAATCAAAAGATTTGCTTCAAAAGATTATCAGTGTCCTTAAAACACTAGCTTTTCATTCGACTGACTTTGGGAATCGATCCTCAACAAAGAAATCTGATCTTGCTTAAGTTGCACCACCTTTTGGAGGTCTATATTTTGGCAGCTAACCTGATGTTGGAGGCCATGAAAGTGGAATATTTCTGAGCTGTCTTCAGTATTCATCTTCTTGTTTGCCAATTTATGTTCAGAAAATATAACTCCAAATGAGTCTTCTCTGTTTTTTTCTCCTACAGAGTGGGATTATCAATTTTCATAACTATCCAAGTGAAGAATATCATGTTGAGACAAAAGATGGATATATACTTACAATCTACAGAATACCACATGGAAGATATGATGATGCAAATAAAGGTAAGACCGTGGACAAGTCAGATGACATCCCTGAAGGACTAGAAGCTAAGAGATTGATTGATTGATTGATTGATTGAGACTTTGAGAATCTTACATTCCTTTCTTCAATAAAAAAATAAAAAACAAGAATGGTATAATAAAATAGCAAATTACTGTGAAATCATCAGAACAGAAATTGTACGAAAGAAGCTAAGGCCACCAAGAACAAAAACCCTAAATACAAACCAGAATGAGAATTTTAACTTGTACTAGAACTTTACTAGACTTTGATAATTAAATCCATATTAATTGTATAGGTGCTGCTTCTAACCAAATTAATATCTCTCTAATTTGAATTCTAATTGCTGAAGTCTTTTTTACCCTTGAATTTATCTGAAATCCTATATCATTTACAATGGAAAAAAGGCTACACTGAATACAGGAAAACAGTCTCCTAAGAACACGTGTGTAGAATTGTACTGTTAAAAGAATGTTTTAGGATCCAGTGGAGACTTCTCATGAAATGTTTCAAAATAAACAGTGAGGATTTCTTTTTTTGCTTTTAAAGAAGAATCCCATTTAAGAAACATTGGGAAAAAATCTTAGCTATTAGACATGCTTAGTCATCCAATACAAAATATAAGTAGGTTGAGTCTTGAAAGATTAAGGGAAATATATCCTCAATTTGAGGGTCTACTGAGAAATCTTGAGCTATTGTAGATCATGATACTTTTTAAAAGAGAATTGATAATCCAATAGGATAAGCAGTCTGGGCAATCTTTTTAAAAAGTTCTAGAACCTCTGTATATAATGTTCTAGAGTTGGAGAATGTATCATGGTGCTGTTGAGAATATATCAGAATGTTGTTGGGGACAATGGAATAGATTTGGACATGTTTAGAGTAGATCCACTGAATGAATAAAACTTCAGTTCCTGAGTTCTATGGATTTAATCACATAACAATCATGTTTTCATTCTACAGCTTGACATATTTGTAATAAGAGATTGGCATTATGCCATAAATTTTGGTTCTTTGCAAAATAGATTTGCAACTAATGCTTCAACTGTTTTGCAGTCTCCAGTGATCTGCCTCATTGACAAAGCATCTCTTCTTATTTTACAGTTGCACGGCCTGTTGTTTTTTTGCAACATGCTATCCTTGGAGATGGTTCCCACTGGATCTCTAACCTGCCCAACAACAGTTTGGGTTTCATATTAGCAGATAATGGTTATGATGTTTGGCTTGGAAATAGCAGAGGAAACACCTGGTCTTCAAATCATAAGACACTGAAGCCATGGCAGCAAGAATTCTGGAGATTTAGGTAAGAAAACCTAAGAGGGATAGCCGATACTTAATTATGAGCTTAGGTAAGATAGAACCAGGAGCCAGTTTGGTGTAGTGGTTAAGGCATCAGGCTAGAAACCGTGAGACTATGAGTTCTAGACCTGAAGCCAGCTGGGTGAACTTGGAGCATTCACTCATAATCACAGGCAGTGGCCCAAAATATCACAGGCAATGGCAAACCACTTCTGAAGTCTTGTCAAGAAAACTGCAGGAACCTGTCCAGGCAGTCGCCAGGAGTCAACACTGACTTGAAGGCACCAAAAAAAAAAAAAAAAAAGGTAGAACTAGGGGTGACAGCTGATCTCTGGGGTTTCATTCTTCTAAGCATTTCCCAATTCCTCCCTCAAAACAACATATAAACTCCCTTATCACGCAGAGAGTGGTTGCTGACCATTTGCTTGCAGAGAATGCTAAGAAGAGGACGTGTAGAGAAAGTTCTTTTAATACTGCAGTATGGAGTGGTGAGGGGCCTGAATAATGTTAACGTATTTCCTAGGTTATACAATTCATCTGTGCATGTTTGTGCACATTCAAATCATTTACAATTTTTCAATATTTAACATTCTTTGTGGAGCATTATCTGTGGCAGATATCATGATGGAAGTCATTTCCAATGGGACCAATGCTGATGACGTTCCATTGGGCAGGAAGAACAGTTTTCTGTTGTTTGGCTTTTTCTGGCTTCAAAAGAAACTCTTAAACATCGCAGTTTGCTTGCTAAGCCTGCTCTAGCTGCAAGGTCACCCATGTGTGTTCAGCAAGTCTTGGATAGGTTTTTCAACCTTGCCAGCAAGCATTAATTATATTCAATCTAGCAACATTCAGTGAACTGGGTGGTTCCAAGATTAGTCTTGGATTAGAGGGTATCAACCTGGTAGGACTAGTTCAACAAGGTCTGTAGTCTTGTATCATATTTAATTTCTCCTAAGATTCGCCAACAAGCTTACCTCAGTTACCCTCTTCTAAGAGCCTGATGGAAGCATTCTCACACTTACACCAATGTCTTTATGTTTTTCACTCTGTCGTCCTTTCCTTGCTATGAACTGAGCCAATTTCTGAGGGAGATGGCCTAGGCTGACATTGATAAAGCAACATGCTTGTTTTGTTTCTTCCTAGTTTTCATGAGATGGGATACTATGATATTCCAGCAGTTTTATACTTTATCTTGAACAAGACCAAACAGCAGCAGCTATATTATGTGGCCCATTCAGAAGGCACAAGCATTGGTAAGTTACATGAGCAAAATTATGAGCAGGGATGAATGAGGGAAACTATTAACTACAGTCCGCACATTGCAATCGTGCTAATTGCAGTGTTCAAGCTCAGAATGCATCTCTCCTGGTAAATACTTGAAGGAACTGTGGAACAGCAGGCTGCTTGGCCAAACTCAGGCACCTGTGCTGCCTCCTTTTCCTCCCATTTAAGCCTGTCCGCCGGCATCAGCCTGGTAGAGTTGCCAATAAAGCTACCACCTTGATACAGGTGTGGGAGGATATGGATTTTTTGGAGCCGTGTAGCCGCCAGCAAACAGAGTACAGCAGCCAGACGAAGGAAGGTGTTTTTCCTTCAGAAGGAGTGGATGGTCCAAAGGAGGGGGAAAGCAGTATAGCAGCACAGCCAGACAAAGGCAACATAAAAAAGTTGCAAGAGCTCTACATGCTGGCCATTAACAGAAGAAAAAAAAAAGAAATCTCAGAGAGGGGACTTAAGACAGAACAGGCTTAAGAAAAGAACGTTAATACACACTAGTAATGGTATAGAGCATGGTATGTAGGTAATTGTAATACTGTAATAGGTAACAGTAATAGTAATGGAATAGTAAGTCTAGAGTATAGTATACTGAATAGTAACAGCGTAGAGTATAGTATAAACATTGTCACAGTAGTAGTAATTGAAGAGTAATAGTATATTGTAATAGTCATTATCATAGTAATAGTATAGAGATAGCAATAGAATAGAATATAGGAAGCACTCCTATATCGCTTTTATATATTTGTTTTTACAAGGTAAAACATCTCCTCCCCAACCCTTATAGGGAGATATAAAGAAACCACTTGTCCAGGGTCTAGTGCTTTTGTGTCTCTCTTGAGACTGGGTCAATCTAATCGAGTACAGTTTAAAAAAAAAACCCATGATAGGAGGCCAGATCAGGAAGAATTGAACAACTCAGCTTCGGAGTCCCTATTCCTCATGAACTCTTTTGAAATACTTGGCTCATCGAACTCAACTCTGTAACAGTTTTCTGCAATTGTTCTTTCCAAGTCTACATGGAGATAAGTCTAAGACTTTCTATATAAACAATGTGCTCTAGCATGAAGTGTTTCAGCTCTTTTCCTCTGGGTGATTAATGAAGGCTGTGGATTCTTGCACCATCTTCCCATTGTAAACATGAGCACAGGATATAGATATTTCTCCCTTTTCCCCCATTACACTCTCATCATGCAACCCAGCTGCTTGATTGCAAAGCAAAGATGCATTTTATCCCATGCATTGTGTATGGAATTTACAATTACTGGCACAGAACCCTGCAGAAATACAGGAGGGAGGAAGAAAATACAGCTTTTTAGAGTAAAGCTTGGCTTTCCTGTACAGTTGAAGAGGCCCCGTTTATTTGCAAAATCTTTTATTTCTTCAGGTTTCATCGCATTCTCTTCTTGGCCAGAACTGGCTGAAAGAATCAAGGTCTTTTTTGGATTGGGACCTATAGCCACAATAACATACGCTAGATCTCCTCCATTGACATTTGGCACCTCTCCTCCAATACTTCATGTAAGTCCCTTGAGGCTCTGTTAATGCATAATCCAGGCATGTGCATTATCCTAAAGAAAGCAATGGTAAAGTAATGAAACCTGGGCATAGCTTGAAAGGGAGGGCAATGATCCTATCCTCTTTCGATATTTACTTCCAAGACATTTATCTCTTTGATATTCATCTCTAAGACTTCTGTTGATGTTATCTCTACCCTCTCTGGGGATATTTATCTCTAAGACCTATCTCTAAGCACAAATGCTTAGAGATTGCATAATATGGGAATTAAGTCCACAGCCAGAGTTTCTCAGGGCACAGAACTCAATTATATCAGCAACCAATGGTTGCCTGGCTTCAAGGCTGATATATGCAGGGCAGAATTACACACAAACACACACACACAGAGTATATGGAGAAAGAATCACCAGAATTAAACTATTGTGGATATAAAGGGGGAGTTATACTATACTATACAAATCCCTCCCAAAATTTCAGAATTGACCAAAGGTGTTTTGTTTTTGTTTTTTTAGGAAAAAAGATCATTAAAAGTCATTATACAGTATGTGAAGATTATCATGTTGCCTGTGTTTCATAAATCTAGTTTAAATTGCAATAGCCCAAAGTAAATCAATTTTTATTTTTTCTTGTCCACCTTTTGGAATTTCAACCCACATACACCATGCAAAGATCCAGTTTAACTATCCCTCATCTAAGGAGTTTCTTCTTAAATTTATGGTAAACATACACAGCAGGGGTTTACAGCGGAGGTGGGGTTGGGATGATATTTGATTAGGCTTAGTTGCAATCAGTTGCAATTAATTAATGAATAAATTAATTACTATATTTCAGCTGTTATATGGCTACAAGGAAGTCTTCCAGCCTTGTGCTATTCTGAGAAAGCCAATGGTTCAGTTATGCAATTTTCAACCTGAATTCTGTGAACGTCTTATGTCTTTTATAATTGGTTGTAACACTCCCAATTTCAACATGGTATGTATAAAGAAAAACTGGGTCAGAGGTGGATTTAGATTAAGTATGCTTGCAATGCCAGTTGAAAAATAACATTTTTCTTGGATTAAGGCAAACTATGGCCCGCAAGCCAAATCTGGCCTGCCACCTGTTTTTATATGGCATGCAAGTTAAGAATGGATGGGTGAATGGGCAGCAGATCGCCAAGGCCAGTCTCAGCTGAGCTTCTGGGATGAGGAGCGGGGCCAAGGGACGGGGGTTGGGAATCCTGAGCAGCAGTGGCCAATCGGTGGAGTCCTTGCTGGGCCAGCATCGTCCAATGCCTGATGCGCTCCTTAGCCTGCAGACCGGCCAGCCGCTCTCACGGAGACAGGGGGGAGGGGACGGAATCTGGGCCTTCACAAAAAAACTTTGCCAACCCCTCGATTAAGGCCTCTCTCAAATTTTAAGCAAGGTAAAGTTGAGCTTTACTATTAACCTTTGCATTTCAAGATTTCCTGGAAGAAAGAACTTGCTGTGTGCAAAAGGTTTAGAATAGAAGGCACAATTGCATTTATTACATTGCAACTGAGCGCTGTCCAATTCATTTTCACCAAATGTCATTCCAATAGGATTGAAGAGTCAAACATCATTGTTGATCCAAAAAGTAATGGCTTGTATCTAAAAATCAGCAAGAAGGAATAAGAAAAGCTTGAAAACTAAAACTGCAAAACATGTAGGCTGCATCCTCTGTCTTTCTGGCTAGTTTTAGGATAACGAAGGGGCTATAGTCATCAGCAACTATCTATTCATGTATGTGCGCTCAGCTTCAAAATAAGAGGTTACACTATATAACAAATGAATAAGACCTTTCTGAATTCTTGCTATACAGCAGATGCAATTCATCAGGAAATTATGATGAATAACTGTCTTATTTCAGAGCCGCATGGATGTGTATGTAGCACATTCTCCTGCTGGAACATCTGTAAAAAATCTTGTTCATTGGTCTCAGGTATGTTATTGTTTTTTTAAAAGATTATTGTATTTGGTCATTATGGATTGGATCCAGATCTAACCATATTTAGAAGAGATCTGTTAGTCACTGATTTCCTGTACATGGGTTTCTTCTAATTATGACTCACTCTAGATCCAGTGGAGCTATGTGTGAATTTTAAATATTTCTACCACTAGTGGCTGATAATCATAATTAAAATAGAACCTAATGAAATAAATGCATGTAGACACACACACACACACCATTATACCAGCAGTACTATATACAAATAGAACCAGTTAGAATTACTTAAAAAACCCACCAAACAAATATATTTTTGTATATAACTTATAAATTGCCTTGTTATATTAAAATTATACCCAAGGTGAACCATTCATGATCATCAAGTGACAGAAAGAGAAAACAAATTGAATGTCGGAAACTATACGATCCACAGAGGCATTTAAGATTGTAGGTTTTAAAAAATCTGATAAAACAGTTAGAAACATTACTGACTCTTACCTTAAAGAATGGAAACCATTGATGGAGTATTTGCAAAATGCAGGTGGGGTGAAGCTTACATGGGGGTTTGAAGATTAGATTATAAATGTAATGGAATATGTTTTGAAAAAGAATTATTCCTACTTAATGCATTAAAAACTAGCACTTATGATACTCTTATTACTCCTAAGACCAGAGATAGATTGGAAGTTATCTATTTTTCATATCTTTTTTCCTTTTCTTTTACTTTATCTCACTTTTTCCTTTCCTTTTCTTTTCTTTATAATTTGTATTTTCAATTTTCTTCTTCATTTCTAACTTTTAACTTTGTAACTTTAAAATTCCAATAAAATACTATTAAAAAAAAAAAAGAAACATTACTGACTCATTTAAAGCAAAAAATCCAGCTAAGAACAAGGGCACTGGATCAGAGTAGGCAATCTTAGACATTGGAGATACCTAAGCCACGGTTACACAAAATTGCCTCTAAAGTTTTGGATAATAATCTGCAGCTTCTAATATCTAGAACTACATTTAGCTCATGCAGTGTATGGTTTTAGCGTATAGCTTTTCTGCCTATGCTGCGATCTTTGTTGGTTATATTGAAATACAGCGCTTTCTACAAAAAGCGTATCTAAAGGTTTTTTTAAAAGAAAACTTTCTAAATTTTCTTTTGGAAAGTTATAAAAAACTAAATCTAATATTTCTATTGAAATAATTGTAGCAATAAATTGGAAAGACTGAGATAATTACGCGATCTATGTTACAGGCCCGTTACAAATGCTGAAATAGGTACTGGGACCACTTGAATTATACTGTGGTTTATCTCTGGGCTAAGCTCTTGAATACTTTAGTTGCATTCGAATAAATTGTCTTTGGGGGCGTGGGTGAGGTTGAAGCGTGAGTAATGTTGCTTTGATACATCTTTGATTGATTGATTGATTGATTGATTGATTGATTTATATAGCCACCCATCTCACATATGTGACTCTAGGCAGCTTACAGTAAAATAATATATAAACAATAAAACACATAGCAGCTGGGCATCATCCAAATAATTATCAACACAGCCAGGACATGGGCTGTGTCACACACCCAGGGCCACAAGCTGGAGCACCAAACCAAGTTTTCAAAGTCTCACGGAAGGCCAGTGGGATGGGCCAATCTTACCTCTGGGGGGATGATATTCCAAAGGGTGGGCGCCAAGGCAGGAAAGGTTCTCCTTCTCGGCCTCCTCCAGCCAATGCTTCTTGGCTGATGGTACCTGGAGCATGCCCCTTCTGCTGGATCAGGTAGGACAGGTAGAGACAACTGGGGAGAGATGGTCCCATAAGTATCCTGTCCCAAGCTATGGAGGGCTCTAAAGGTGACAACCAGCACCTTCAATTGTCCACGGAAGCACACCGGAAGCCAATGCAGCTTGCAGAGCAGTGGTGTCACATTGATATCAATATGACTGGTAATACTTTTGCTCAGTTCTGTAATGACATATTATTAATTATAGGTCTATCGTAAAAATCGGTTTCAAGCGTATGACTATGGCACCAAGGAAAAGAATATGGAGAAGTACAACCAGGTATGAGAAAAAAGCAGTTTTCCTGTAAAATACTTACACTGTTCCCCATTTGTAACTTTGAGGTCAGAATGGTTTCCCTGACAGATGTGTTATAGATATTGGATTTTTGTGTGTTCTTGTTCCAAATTTTGTAGGTTGAGGTGGAGCAGAGTAAGAAAAGCTTGATTAAAGTGATAGTAAATGTAGAGACATCTTTCTTGCCCTCCCTGCTCTGAAGACAATTGACCCCTGAACCTACGTCTGACTGCCTTTCCCTCCCAGCCAAGCCATTTACATCAGCAACTGCTTCCAGTGACTAATTTAAGCCAGTATGTTCTCTTCTGGGCCAATGGCAGCATGTCCTACCCTTTCTGGGGATCTGAGTTGATCAGCTATACGCTGGAGGCAAACATCCATGGGAATCATCAGAGACTCCTTGGCCGAGTTAAAAACCACCACAAATCCCCGTTTCATCTCAGGTTTAGTGTTTGCACTGAGTAGGACGTCCTATTACTTTACTTGCTCATTGACTTTTTTAAAGTGGTAATTTGAAAGGTTTTATATATTGCTCTATGTCTCCCTCAGCACTTTTGGGCTGCTTATTCAGTTTTGCTGCTTTTCTTCCCAGGTTACTCCTCCTATATACAAGATAGAAGATATAAAAATACCCATTGCTCTCTGGACTGGAGGGGAAGACTTATTTGTGAGCCCAAGAGATTTCAAGGCATTAAAACTGCGAATTAGTAACCTCATTTATCATCAACATATTCCTGAATGGCAACATCTAGACTACATTTGGGGACTCGATGCAACTGAACGTATGTACGTGGATATCATTAAGATAATGAAAAGATATCAATAATTCCTTCTCACACAAAGCATGCTGCGTGATGACAATTTGAGAACACACCCTGAGGTTCCTTTGAAGTCTTAATGCAGCTGAGCTGATGAATTACATGATGAAGAAACATTTGCAATCTTACTTCATGCTATTTCTTTGGTGGAGGTTATTGGGATTCTGAAGAAATGTGCTGCTCCACCTTTTGCTTTGGGATTTAAAAAATTAATCCATCCCTTGCTATGTTTTTGCTTCACATTTGACAATAGTCCTGCCTTCAACTTTGTGGGCATTTAATAAAAATATATGATAGTTGGGCAAAGCTTTTAGTTAGATGAATGGCTATGTTTTAGTAATCCATCAGTTTAAACCTCGTACCACTAATCTTGGGATTTCTTTCTATCTTTATGTTCATTTGCTGATCACAAACAAATCAAGAACTGCTGAATTCTTTTTCATTTCTACAAGGAAATATATGACCTGTCACACCAGACAGAGAACAATTTTTCCATTGTACTTTTCAAATAAAAAGGCATTTTTATCTTTCATATCTGCAACATGACTAGCATTGTAATTGCTTCAATATAATATTGCTTCATTCATGGCGCACAATAGAAGAGGGATCACCTGGTATCTTACTTTCCAACTCTATTCTTCTATTGTAATGTACATGAAAGCATTACAGCTCAAATAACCAAAGGCTACTCCCTTCTTGCAAATTACCCATAGTAGAGTATCCAGTGGCTCTGAAATGTCCTATACATTGTGATATAACTACTGTATATAGGTAATGTAAATTCTTGCTTATTGCTCATGTCTCTCCCTGTTTTTGCCTACCTTTTATCCTCTTTTGCCAGTTTAATAATAAAGAAGAAGCTATGCTTTTGCTAGCTGAACTGGACAGCCTTTCTCTGATCTGGATATAGAGATGAACCAGGAGTGCCCTGGGTGCAAACTGGAAATTATCCAGAGCAGTTTTCCAGTAGAAAGGTTTTGGACACAGAGCAAGCCAGAAGGGAACTCTGGGCACCCCAAAGTACCCCAGTCACAAAATCACCCAGATCTAATTCCAGGCACTTGATCAAGCACACAGCTGACCCAGCACTCAGAGTGCACCCATTGTGGATACTAACTTAAAACATCCTGACTGAGCGTTTTCCCCCCAAGCCTTCCTTTGAACCATAAAGACATGAAATGTGGGTGGTGGGCAGGTGGGGGGGGCAGCATTAAATTATACCCTAAGTAAAATAGGGTTGCAGCAGAAAAGAATCAAAGCCCGCTGAACATGATAGCATGCCTTCTGCGTGATGCAAGGTTGCTGAATGGATTCTGGGGAGAAGCACTTCACACAGCTACTTACCTGCAAAACCATTTACCAACACAAGGCCAAACCCCATATGGAAGGGGAGCCAGCCTACTCTGTCACAATTAAAGGCATTTGGATGCAAAGCTTTTGCATATAACCCTTAAAAAAAAAAAAGGAATAAATTGAGCGTTGCTCATTTTAATGAAGAATTGATAAACCTAGATGACATGCAGGATTAGATGCTACTCCAAAGCAGCTTAGTTTTACTAGTGGCACCTGGATCTATGACTCAAAAGGGGCTGCTGTCATACTGTAAGAACCAGACCCACAATTAAAATTCAAATGATCCCTGAGATCTAATAAAGGAAGCCCACCTGAGATAACGTGCAGCACCGCTACAGCAAACGATGTGCCTGATCCCATAAAGCCACCAAAGGGCAAGAAAGCCATAGGCTGCGTCATGATGCTCATGGATATATGCAATGCCATAAAGCTGGGTAGCCGTAAAATGCTACTCCCAAAATCATGGAGAGGATGACGACAGGTTTTGCACTTGCAGTTAAACATGCAAGCATCAGAGTAGTGTAGCACCATTCAGAAAACTGCAGGTGGAGCACTTAGATATTCAGACAGCCTTTCTTCATGGTGATCCGAGAGAGGAGATTTACATGGGACAGCCACCAGGTTTGGAAGAACCAGGGAAAGAAAAACTGCTCTATCAATTGCAAGACAAAAAGGAACAAACAAACAAAAAACCCACCGTAAACTAACTGGGTTAAAGCAAGCAGCCAAAGCATGCTGTGATACACTAAATCAAATATTATAAAACATGGACTCTGAACATGGAAATGCGGCTTCATGCTGTTCGTATGTGGGAATTGTATGTGGGATTGACCTTGGGAGACAGGTGGAAGAGCCACAAACTAGAGAATGGTCAGACAAACAGCAGCTGAGTCTGCAGAAGGAATTATAGGTGTGGCAAATGTCTCAGAGGGGGCCCTTCCTAGTTTCTTGGACTGTAAATGTGTGGGGTGAGAGATGACCTTTCAGCATTGCAAGATTCTGTGAATGTAACCTTGTAATGAAGTTAGAAGGAGTACTTCTGGGTGTGCTTCTTGTCTGGACCACCTGTCGAGGCTGACACTTATAGGCAAGAGTTAAAAATGGAAGATGCACGTACACTCTCGATTTTATTGAGGACCTAATTGTACCTGCAGAGGACAAAAGAGACAGGTGGGAGGGAGGGAGCAACTTAAAGGAAGATAGGGAAGTAAAGCATCTTGGAGATATTAGCCACTATCTTGGAAATGAAATTTTAAAAGGACAAACGTAGTGGCTTCTTTTCTACTCAAAACCAAAATATAATAGAGCAAAAAAGTTTCTCAGTGAGGCAAAGGAGTCAAGAGGCAAAGGAAACCAGTTCAAGTTGGCAAGTAATCAACAGTATCGGACAGCTGTGGGATAGCTATAGCACATCCCAACTGTGAGTTGACCTGACACAACTAATGCAGTTGAGCTGCTAAGTGGAAAGATCGGTGAGCCAGCGCAAGACTGGACAGCAGTGAAAAGGCTGGGCACATACGTCAAAAGAAATAGAGACTTTAATGCACCACTGCCTGTAACTAATAACCGCAAACTACAGGATTCTATTCTTCTATGGAGGCACGGCGATCATCTTGTGCAAGAAGAAAGAAAACACTCTAGTCCTGTCTTCTTCTGGCAGGAATTTGGCTTTGTGAGATGAACCTGCTGTGGGCTGCATGGGAAAGTTTAGCTATGGTGCCACGTCTTTTGGTTTCATATTTAATTGTGCCTAGATATGGTTTTATGTCTTGGTTTGAGCTGCCCAGAGTTTGGTACAAGATGGGCGGCTAGATAATTGCTTTAAATAAACAAACAAGCTTGCATGGCTGCATGAACTACTAGACTTGAAACTAAAAGAACTCATTCCAACCATGTGATTTGAAGCCAACTTGGGATGTATCATCACTGCAAACCAAAGCAGTCCAGACCCAACGTGAACCGCCTAGTCCAATTCAGAAAATCTGCTAGAATGGCTGTTACAGTGCACAGCTTGGACATTTCAGATAATTCAAGATGCAGCAGCTAGATTGGTCTCTCAGTCTGTTAAAAGAGACCATATTATGTTTGTTCTTAAGCAGCTGCCCAGTTGGCCTGTATGCTTCTGGGTGAAATGTAAAATACTGAGGGAATTCCCTTTTTTGTGTGTTACCTCTATGTTCATTAAAATAGTCAGAAGAGTCTCATCTTTGGATGTCACCTAGACATCTGACAACAACTTGGGAACAATCCTTCTGATGTTGTTATCCCTAAATTCAGGAAGGGGTTTCTTGTAGATTTCATTGATGGACTGATGAGATTTAGAAGGCCCTAATTCCAAAATAGCTCTGGGCAGCTTACATTAGAAATAGAAAACAACAGAAAATAAAGGTCTAGCTTCTTTAGAGGCCTTTGAAAGAATCATAAGACTCCATATTTTCAGCCTGGCTTTTAGTAATTTATTAGTTTTGAATGGTTTTAATCTGAGTTTTATTATGATTTTAACTGTTTTGTTTAATGCTTAAGGCTTTCATTTTTAATGCAATCCACCATGAAGAACTATTTATGAAAAAAAAGGAATTATTAACTGCAAAAAATGTTGCCATATAGCCTCACTGCCTAACAGGAGTACTTCTTGGGATCTTCCCCTGTCCTAATATAATGAGTTAATTTCTTCATTATGATCCACAACCAGAAAGTCTCAGAAAAACAGTCTGTACAACTGGAAAATCAAAAGCTAACAATGAGGGAATGAAACAGGAGAGAAACTGACAATAAACGAATAGAACTAAGACAAAGTAGTCAAATCTCAACAATATTCAAACCTTGACATACAATAAAACAGAATTCTGCAACATTTCAAGAGATTATGTCATTCTGTTCAGGTTATAAATACTGAAGGTAAAAGGAAAGGAGTGGTGCAGCTGTTGTGACTCCATTCTCATGTGAAGTTGGCAACTCCCAGGAGTGAAAGTACTTTATCTCCTTCTTGTTCTATTATTATTCTATATATTCAAAACAAAATAGACAGACAGACTAAAAATAAATTCAAAACAGGTCTTTACTGCTAAATCTGTTTTTGGATTACAACACATATAAATAGCACACATTTAGTACCAATGAAATAAATAGTATGGCTTATTCCAGTGTTTTTCAAACTTGGCAACTTTAAGATGTGTGGACTTTTAACTACCTGGGGAATTCTGGGAGTTGAAGTCCACACATTTCCAAAGTTGCCAAGTTTGAAAAACGCTTGCTTATACTCTTAGAAACATTGCAACAAAACAATCATGAAAATGAAAATTAGTAATACCAATTTAATGCTCACAGAATTGACTGTTCTCATTTCATCAATCATCAAACCTCAGCCACAGGATTTAATGCAATCTATTCTTTGCATAAACTTGTCAGATGCTGTAATCATGAGGTTACCTGAACTGTAAATGGAGTTACATTTACTACAATGTATTGACTTCACAGGTTGGAGCTTTTCCAACAAGGTCTGCAGTGTAATGATCTAGGAGTCCTTTTTTAATGTGTGTTCTATGTTGAGGAACTTTAATCTTCTTGCTATGTCCAATGGAGTCTCTTCATCCTGAAATAAAGAGATAAAATGAACAAAGGTGAAAATAACTAATGAGGGAAAGACCAACATATGTAAAATCCAACTTGGCCAACTTTAGATTTTTGAAAGAATACTATTGTCAAGAAGACAGATATTTCACTGGAACTTGTGCAGGAATGGTTTCATTTTAGACTGTACCCAGTCATGGCTTTTGAACCAAATTTTACAACTTCTGGGGGGAAGTAGAGTTATATCTACTGTACATAATTGTGTTAATCTACCACTGGAACTTTCCTCAATTTGCTTCAAATGTTTGATGAATCTCTCCAAGTGCAAATTTCAGAAGCTCACGGGAACCTTTATTTGAAAAATCTTGGAAATAGTCCAGATAGTCTGAAATCAGTGGCAAATGGTAGTTCAGTTAGGATCATCGCTTGAAGCTAATCTCTTCAGTGCTAGGTCAGAATAAAAGAATTTTGACCAAAGAGTGAGTGATGATGGTCTCTGCTGGTATGATAAAAAATGACCATGTCTTGTCAGAGAGGAATAAAACTTCTTTTATAATGATGGACTTTCACACAGGGGAAACAACTGAATATTATTTTATGAAATTATTTTATTTTTTTGTATGTGTGTGCGTGTGTTTATCTAAAACATTAGTTAATTCTGCTAAGCCACTGCTAAGCAATATTATTCTCCTTATGGGAAATTTAAAATTCTCTATGACAGGCATAAATAGCTAGGGTTGCTAACTTTAGCCATCATGGCAAGAGATTCTGAGTGTTCTAGACAAAAAGCTTCAGGGGGAGTACTACATTGCCTACACCTGACCTACAGTAAGGAGATAACTTTAAATTTTAAAATATTAGTGGATATTGAATATGTATAGTTAGTTTTAATCCCTTTTTTAATCATTTCTTTTCCCTTTTTTGTTTCTTTTTGCTTGTTAGTATGCATGTTGCCTTTTCCACATGCCTTTAAACATCAACGGCTTCTGGGCAACCTAACCTGGATCAAAATCTCCAAATGTGATTATTTGCAACGGAAGAGGAAAATCTTGGAAAATGGCAGAAAAGAACCCCATTCGTTTATTTTTTTCCTAAAATGAGATTAGATTCATTGTCATAATAGAGGGATCGTCCAAATCACAGGATGAGCCAGAAATCAAAATTATAACAACACTAGGCTTGAATTTCCATACCTTGTCCTTTATGGAAAGGTCAGCACCCGCTTCAACTAGTAATGGAATGATGGACTGGTTCTTCATTTCACAAGCATAGTGGAGGGCAGTCCGTCCTGACTGGAGAAAACCACAATACGTATCCTTCAGGAATAAGTTGCATTCTTACCCTAATATGCTTCTCAATAAGCACAAAATTTAAAAAGAACACTGTAAAAGCTTTCATACAAGCTCTTGAATTATCGTCTATTTATACCCTTGGTCTATTGTTTCATCTACCTCTAAATTGACTATTGATTTATTGCTGGCATATCTATGCTATTCTACTCAAAATTGGCTCCAAGCACTGTACAACAAAATAGAAGTTAAAAATATCAAAATAGTGACAATTAATATATATTACAGAATATATGCAGTCTACTTTGGCTCGCCACAGTGAAAATAGAATTAAGCATCTTCTTTGAATTATATGGTAAACTGTAAGCAAGGATGAGTTCACGTGGCCTGCGAACTGTTTTTGAGTCAGTGAAATAGTTCACTTTGTATTACTTTCTGTAACAGTTTTCATAAATACTCTGCAGTTCTCCTGAGTTCCTTGATTGCCTTGAGATTTGGAAAATTATCTTATTCCATCATGGTCCTGAAGCAAGTACAAGATTACTTGCTTCAGGACAGAAGAGACAGACTAAAAGGTCTAGTCTTATATTTTTCCGTACATACATTAGCTCACTGAAATAAAAATAAGGTTTGATCCTGATTTGAACAACCTTTCTGTGCCTATTGTGTGGTCTTAATTAGTGAGTTGGGACAGGTGAAACCCCAAAGTTCTGGAAGGAATAAATGATATTTGTGCAGTAGACACTAGTATTTGATGAAGGGCTGAATTCTTCACTGCCTTTTCTGTTTGTTTTGTTTTTAGGTTTTAATGATGAACAAGCTATTGCATGTTTTTCAAGAATAATATCATTTAATATCATTTATTAAATATGAATAATATCACAAATATCATTTATTCCTTCCAGAACTTTGGGGTTTCACCTGTCCCAACTCACTAATTAAGACCACACAATAGGCACAGAAAGGTTGTTCAAATCAGCAACCTAACTATATGGCCATGTAATAGGCTTCCTGGTGCATTTGGAAGACATCCTCTTCCTGCCTAATTGCTCTTGACAATACGTGTTAAATTTAAATATGCAACAGTTAAAATATAAATCTAATAGCACTTCCACACAGCTATCAGCCTCATAGCTCAAACCTTCTGCAGTAATTTTGCACTGCTGCACAAACATCCTGATTGATGTTCTTCTTTCCAACCCTGAGCCATTCAGTTGATAAGTAGAATGGCACAATAAATGGCGGCCAGCTAATATCCCATCTCACCCTCACTCTTCCCTTGCTGCTTTGCTTTGCTTAGTGAAGCAAAAAACAACAGCTGAACAACGGGCATAGGGAAGGGCGAAGTTGTGGAGAGTCAGGGAAAGGTGGCAAGATGCTCTATTGCCTTTTCCCTCCTGGGAAAATCTCAGGAGTTGGGACAAGGTGGACATTTTCACTAGTGGGAGGTCAGCCATCTCACAGTTCCAGAGGAAATTCTGCCAGATTGCAGTAGGCTGGGGGAAGCCTGGGATGTGAAAGACTTTCCTCCTTCCATTAATCCCTGCTCCTTGAGTATAAGAACATCAGAACAGCCATAATGGAACTGGCTAAGACCCATCTTCGCCAGTATTTTGTTTGTGACAATGGCCAATCGGAAGCCTTTGGGGTGCTTTTAAGCAGATGGAGACATACTGCTTTCCCATCCGCTTCCGCTGTGATAGTCTTTGGAAATGTGGGGGAATGTCCGGGGACATGGAGGAGGAAGCAAAACCATTACAGGAAGGAATTGGAGCATTGTAGATAAGATTCCTTGGGCCTCTCAGAGCTTGACTGGAGGCATGCTGCCCCAACCCAGAGGTAATATTTCAGCCTGAAACTAATTGACCTCGATCGATCTCATCTACTTTGGCTGGCTTGGTCCCACACAGGAGGAGGAAAGGAGCAATTGCTCCCATCTTCTCCCCATATAAGGGAAAGAGTGCATTTCTCAATACCATAGGAATAAAAATGGTCATGTGGTGCCTCATCCTTCATGGGCCCTTAGGAAAATGAAGAGATTTTCTGAATCACATCCACCTACCACCCCAACTGTGAAATAGACACAGTTCTAGAAGATAGGAATAGATGCACTTACATCATCTGTAGCATTAACATCTGCACCAGCTCTAAGTAGCATCTTGATGAGGGTTTCATTCTGCTTACTTTTAGATATCTGTTTCGCAGATTTTATGAGTAAGAAAGGAAGAACGGGTTAGGGTTAGGGTTAGGGTTAGGGTTAGGGTTGGCAGTCAGCCAATGAAGACCTTTCCTTACACATTTATCCAAATAAAAACCTGCTGAGAAGGTGTATGCCCTCTTAAGCTTCCCAACACTAAGCATTATGAAAAAAAAAATTATAATGAGAAAATCTGATTAACTGCCTCACAAGTTCTAGGTCCCAAGAAACTCTGTGTTGCGCTAAGTGTGTTATGCTCTTCCATAATGTGTTGCAGGATCATAGTCTTCATGGGATAGCTCATTGTGACTACGTACTAGGAAAGTACACGGGGAGCGTGCATAACCATTGCGGTTATATGTGCCAATTAGCCAAGGGATACATTTTAGTACTTAGGCAATTGAACAGTGGCTGAGAAGCAGCATTTGAGTGTCGGCTAATCTTTTTTTAGGAACTCAAAAATGATTGGGGGAAAAATATAGAATGTCATAGGAATTATACAGATGAGCCAACCTCCCAGTCATATTGCCTGAAACAGCTTTTTCTAGCTTCTAGATGTTGTAAGTTCCTATCTAGCTAGAAATTCTAGGAGTGGAACCACCAGCACATCTAGAACACACCAGGCCCGAAAGGCAGTGGTAGAGAATCATATATTTAAATACTAATGCAGAAAACACTCTTCCAGGAAAAGCTGGCATGATCTTACAGATAAAATTAAAAGAGCTCCTGAACAAATTAGAATAAAAAGTGCTCCTGTAATCAATGGATACAGAAAATATTTGTAAACCTCTGAGGGTATGCTTTGCTTCAAAGAAGATCTGAGCAAAACATCCTCGTGAGTCTGCTTTGCACGGCAATATGGCCCCTCACTTGCTTTGTTTTGCCTCCTCAGGATCCTCTCTAGTTGGAAGAGGCTTCTGTGCATGCCCAGGAGCCTCTTCTAGCCTTAGAGAGAGCTGGATAATGCTAAGACGACGCTCTGAGGAAATTCCAAATCTTAAGCTGGAAGAAGCCTTTGAAAGTATTCAGCTCCAGCAAGAAGCCTCTTTGGGTTTTGGCCAGTGACAGAATGAGAGATAAGAGACCCCAGGGGGGTTCCATGGCAGACTTTATCCGGCAGACAAGATTGTAACCAACTGGGCAGCTCCCACGAATACAAGAAATTCCAATAAGAAAAGGTAGGATGTCATTATCAAAGAATCCCTGCAACTGCTGGGTTTCAAAAGCAAGCTATAGGGAGAGAGAGAGAAAAAATAAATCCCAACTTCTTTGAACCTCTTTCTCACTCTAGTCCTACGTATCAGACTACCTGGCTCTTTCTTTTGAGTGGACTGGCTTGTTCCCATTTGTTCTTTGTTTTTTCAGTGGTCAGAGGTGCTATCCTATTACTTTTCAGTGGTTGGGTAAGGACCAACTCGCACACGGAGGTGATATGATGCGCTTCACTGAGGCAAATCACAGTTGGCTCTTTGCATCAGGGAAGAGAGCCATGGTACCTCTAGAACCCAAAGCTCTGCATTGAGATTAATCTGTGATGTCTCCCACCAGCCTTATAGAACATGTAGCTACCACAAAGGTGATCAGTCGATAGAAAAAACGGGGTCGGAATATAATTGTTGGCACCATTTTGATACTAGCTTGACACGGAACTTACCATTAGGAGGTATCCTAGCAGCATAACAGGCATTAAAAGAATGATGAGTAAATAATCAAGGAAACCGAACCGTTTTTTGACAGCATAGTGCAGACAGGTTCTTTCTTTCTAGAGAGAAAATGAAGAGTTATATTAAAATTAGGTGGGGTTTTGATGCCGTTCAGCCTTCAATCTATCATAAATGCTGTGTTACTTTGAAAAGGTTTTCAATGCCTTCCCATAACAGAAATTGCCCTGGGGTTTTTCTTGGTTCCAGTAGAGTTTCATTCAGTTAAAAAGAAAGGAGTACCTAGGTCTAGCTGTTGAGAAAGCCTACCATCCTGGGATAAGCAAGTGACAAAGAATCTAGGAAAAACTAGTACCTATCTGAATTGTTACCATCCTGCAGCCTTCTTCTTTTTTCCTAATTCGCACATGAATAACATATACATTATAATTTGCACATAGCTGAGGACATGGGTAATCTGTTTAGGGCAGTGCAATCCTTGCCCAACGTGGCTTGGATCTACTGACCAAGAAACTCTGGGAGCTGACCTGGTAAACATTATTAATACCTCCCTGAGGGAGGGGAGGTTTCACTCCTTTTCAAAGAAGGCGTTTATTAAACCTTCTTCAAGAAGTCCTCCCTTGATCCCTCAGACAATGTAATAATAGGTCAGTGCATACCCATGCTTGACAAAGTACTCAAAGGTGGTAGCTCCTTAGTTTCAGGCAGCTTGAGGAAATAAATTATATTTCAAACTGGCTTTAGGGCAGGCAATGGGGTTCAGATTGCCTTAGTCAGCTTGACGTATGATCCTCATTTGGAGAGAATGTGACTATGTTGGCTCTCCTAACAGCTTTCGATACCATTGACCATGGTATCCACTTGGCACTTTTTGGAACTGGGGCGCTCCTCTGCAATGCTCCTGCTCCAGTCTTTCAAAAAGGATCCACGTGGTGTCACTTGGGAGGAGGAGGCCTTTCTCCCTGATATTTTGACACATACGTGTGAAACTGCTAGGAGATATCATCAGAGATTTGAGCTGAGTGTTATGATGACATTCAAAACAATGTCTCTATACCAGCATCATCAGGCAGCCATATAGTATTATTTAGTAATATATTATTTAATAATAAATCAAGGTGGCAGCCACAATTGGATAATTGACGTCCAACCCTTTTTTTTTTTGCAAGATTCATATATGTGATATGCACAGATTTTGATTTTTTTAATAGTAATTGTGTTAAAAAATATAATTACAATGATAAAAAACTAATATAAACTAAAAAAAAATAGAAGGTGCAGAAAAGAAAAAGAAAATGGAAAAAAATGGAAAAGAAAGAAAAATAAGAACATAGTAAAGAAAAAGAAATACAGAAATGACTTCCGCTTTCATCACAAGTCTAAACAATTTTAGTAACTTATCACCTTCTCTTAAAATACAACAAATGGTCTCTTCTTCCCATAACCCATCTCTTATCTATAAACAAATCCTTAAAACCTCGTCATTTCAGTCGTGATCAGCAAAAGCTCATTGAGGGTTACCAGAGATAACGATATAGTTATTTTAACTTTGATGAAATAAACCAACTTTATCTTCCTTCCCTTTACTTTTAACAATCTTGAATTCCTTCAAATAATGTCCTAGACTTGATTCTTTTCATTTTTTCTTTGTCTCTTCTCACAAAATTCTTCAAAGCTTTAACAAGCCTCTTTTGTAAATCCGATATAGGAAAATTATCCAGATCACTCTCTTGGTTTGTTAATTTGTATATCCCTTTTAATTATTAAGACGTCAGCCGTTTTCTTTTGTATGTCCAGCGTAGCATCTTTTTCCATATCATTCTTGTAGCCTATCATTTTTAAATCCACTTTTAGATCAATCTCAGTCTTGTCCGGTAAAACGTCTTCCTCTTCCATAACATCTCTTAAACACAGTCTATCCATAGAGGCAGAGACTCTTAAAATGAACTTCTGGGTCCATTGTTCAAAAATATCTTTCAGTATGTCCAATGTTAAAATATTTTGCTCCATTCTGGATAAGTAAGTCAAATTTAAGTATTCTTCTTCTTTAATTGTAAATTTTAATTCCTTCTAGTTCCCTCTAGTGCCCAATCTTCAAAGTCCCATCCTATCATGTTTTCTTTTTTTAAGAACTCAAAACAAAAACATTTTCCCATGGGAAGGATCCTTATAATTCATTCCAAAACCTTATTTCAAATCCATCTGGACCCTGAGTCCAAATTTTGACATTTTTGATCCCCTACCATCTGCTGTTAACCTGCTTTCATCAGGCTGAGGGAAAAGAGAGCACTACCTGTTAAAAATGAAGTAGAAATGCACATTTTTTGTTTCTCCTGCCACACTACAAGAATTAAAAACATGCAGGGACATTCCAGAAACACACAATAGAGAAGAAAACCTATCAGTGCGTGGCACCCATTAACCACATTTCACTATTTTTCAACACAAAATGTACATAGATGTACATAAAAAATCAAACTGCTTAAACAACAGCATGGGGACTGAAATAAAAAGTGAGTGCTTCATAAAAGTTCTGTAGGCAAAATACCCAGCATATTCAATGGGTTCAAATTTTAGTGTGGGTAGGGAGGGGAAGGGTATGGTAAAAAAAAAAAGTCACAACTGTAGCTTCACCCATTTTTTATGGGTGTTGCACTTTTCTTTATATGAAAATGACAGATTACAGCAAATTTTAGGCAAGTAAGTTGAGGGACATGTAAAGGGAAAGGTTGTTAATAATGAATGCTAATGCCCCTTCTTCTGAATTGTTGGGGGATAAATCAGAAGCACATGGGATTAATTCATTAATCTTTGCTTTGCTTTGGCAGTTGGCTGATCCCAAACAGTAACTCTGATATGAAGTCAGGTCTATCAGTTATTGAACTCAATATACTCTCCTTCCCCTTCCCCCTTGGAATTTAGACAACTCTGATGCGTTAGCCCCAAAATTTCATTAGTCCAAAAATTTCCAGTCAGCAAACGATTGTGCTGTATGATGATATAGATCCCTTCTCCAAGTTTCTAATTAAAAACATAGCAGAAACCTAATAAATTGCCAAATCTCATGGTCTCACATTAAGAACATCAAAAACGTACATTTTGCAGCTGTTCATCAGTTATCTCACAAGTTTTGGGCCATTTTAAAAAATTAATCTGGGAATCTGCAAATACTGTTTTGATGTCAGATGTCTTCACCTTCATTTTGCCTGAATGTGTGGATTTCCTGCCTCATCCTGCAGAAATCACAAGAGAAACCTACATGCCCCAAAGCTTTGAGCTGACTTTAGAGCAATGCTTTTCAAACCTGGCAACTGTAAGATGTGTGGACTTCAACTCCCAGAATTCCCCAGCCAGCATATCCCTTCGCTATTCCCTTTGTACATCAATCCTGATTTTAGCAATCTAAGAAAAGGTCCTGTTGCAGTTCCTGCTGCTCACCTTATTTTTTATGTTCACATCAGCATTCATTTTCAGAAGGTAACTGACAATTCTGTTGTGCCCCTTTTTGCATGCACAGATTAATGGTGTGTCTCCACCAAAATGGTCCTGGATATTCAGATTATTGCTGTCTTCTTCCAACAGGAGCTGAAGTTCATTGAAGTCATTATTATAAGCTGCCTGGCAAATGGGCTGAGGGAGAGAAGGAGAGAAAGGCAGGAGAACCTCAGTAAGCTTTTTCAACAGCCTTTGATTTATGGCACAAACTGACAGATTTATTTTGAGTTGTTTCTTCATCACACTCATTCAACCTTGTGAATGTAGCTGTGCGACCTTTTTTCAAGATAACTACGTACATACTTAAATACTTTTGGTACACAGCAGGCTAGGCATAGGAACTCTCACTGCCAGATGATTTCTATAAGTTGGAGGCAGCCTGAGGTCTCTTACATGAGACAAAGAACAAACTGGTGTCTCCAGTTCATACACATCAATCAACAATAAACTTGGGACTCTGTTGTACATATACAGTTCTGTCTTCTAAGAGCTTTCCACCTTCAAAACCCTGCTACCAACATTTTCCGTCTCGGATGATTTCCTCACTATGTCTAATGCAGAGATGGAGAACTTGTGGCCCTCTAGATGTTGCTGAAGTACAACTCCTAACAACATCAGTTATCAAGGCCAGTGGTGATGGAACTATAGTTCAGCAGTATCTTCAGGACCACAAGTTCTTCACTATTGGTCCTGCCATAAATCTAGATGGTATTCGAATGAAAACTCACTTAAGAATACACAAGAAGCTTTCTCTTGCTATCAGAATACACCATGTTTGTGAAAATTGTCTTATCTTCCTGTTCTTTAATACATAACTGTGATGAAGATATTTGTAAATATTTTTCAATCACCTATAATTTATCTATCCCCTTCATGGATCACTGCCTTGTCGTGGCGAAGGGGCTTGCGTAACTCAGTGAAGCCACAAGCTATACCGTGCAGGGCCACCCAAGACGGACAGGTCATGACAGAGAGTTCTGACAAAATGTGGTCCACTGGAGAAGGAAATGGCAACCCACTCCAGTATCCTTGCCAAGAAAACCCCACGGACAATGTTAAAAGGCTAAAAGATATGACGCCGGAAGATGGGCCCCTCAGGTCGGAAGGTGTCCAATATGCTACTGGGGAAGAGCGGAGGGCAATTCCAAGTAGCTCCAGAAAGAGTGAAGAGGCTGGGCCAAAGCCGAAAGGACGTTCAGCTGTGGATGTATCTTGAAGCGAAAAGAAGGTCCGATGCTGTAAAGAACAATATTGTATAGGTACCTGCAATGTAAGATCTATGAACCAAGGCAAGCTGAATGAGATGACAAGATTGAACATCGACATCTTGGGAATCAGCGAATTGAAATGGATGGGAATGGGTGAATTTAATTCAGGTGACCATTATATCTACTACTGTGGGCAAGAAACCCTTAGAAGAAATGGAGTTGCACTAATAGTCAATAAGAGAGTGGGAAAGGCAGTAATGAGGTACAACCTCAAAAACGACAGAATGATCTCAGTGCATATCCAAGGAAAACCATTTAACATCACAGTAATCCAAGTCTATGCCCCAACCACTGATGCCGAAGAAGGTGAAGTTGACCGGTTCTATGAAGACGTACAACACCTTCTAGAACTAGCACCAAAAAAAGATGTCCTTTTCAGCATAGGGGATTGGAAGTCAAGGAGTAATCGGAATAACAGGCAAGTTTGGCCTTGGAGTACAAAATGAAGCAGGGCAAAGGCTAATAGAGTTCTGTCAAGAGAACAAGCTAGTCATAGCAAACACTCTTTTCCAACAACACAAGAGACGATTCTACACATGGACATCACCAGATGGTCAATACCGAAACCAGATTGATTATATACTTTGCAGCCAAAGATGGAGAAGCTCTATACAGACAGCAAAAACAAGACCAGGAGCTGACTGTGGCTCAGATCGTGAGCTTCTTACTGCAAAATTTAGGCTTAAATTGAAGAACGTAGGGAAAACCACTAGATCACTCAGGTATGACTTAGATCATGTTCCTTATGAGTACACAGTGAAGGTGATGAATAGATTTAGAGGATTAGATTTGGTAAACAGAGTGCCTGAAGAACTATGGACGGAGGTCTGTAACATTGTACAGGAGGCAGCAACTAAAACCATCCCAAAGAAAAAGAAATGCAAGAAAGCAAAATGGCTGTCTGCTGAGGCTTTACAAATAGCTGTGGAAAGAAGGAATGCGAAAAGCAAGGGTGAAAGGGAAAGATATAAGCAACTGAATCCAGATTTCCAGAGAATAGCAAGAAGAGATAAGAAGGCCTTCTTAAATGAACAATGCAAAGAAATCGAGGAAAACAATAGAATGGGGAAGACTAGAGATCTCTTCAAGAAAATTGGAGATATCAAAGGAACGTTTAGTGCAAAGATGGGCATGATAAAGGACAAAAAAGGCAGGGACCTAACAGAAGCAGAAGAGATTAAGAAGAGGTGGCAAGAATACACAGAAGAACTATACAAGAAAGATCTTAATGTCCCTGATGTCCATGCTGGTGTGGTCACTGACCTTAAGCCAGACATCCTAGAGAGTGAAGTCAAATGGGCCTTAGGAAGCATTGCTAACAACAAAGCTAGTGGAGATGACAGTATTCCAGCTGAGTTATTTAAAATACTAAAAGACAATGCTGTTAAAGTGTTGCACTCAATATGCCAGCAATTGCACTCATTTCACATGCTAGCAAGGTTATGCTCAAAATCCTACAAGCTAGGCTTCAGCAGTACGTGAACCGAGAACTACCAGATGTACAAGCTGGGTTTCGAAGAGGCAGAGGAACTAGAGATCAAATTGCCAACATTCACTGGATCATGGAGAAAGCACGAGAGTTCCAGAAAAACACCTACTTCTGCTTCATTGACTATGCAAAAGCCTTTGATTGTGTGGATCACAACAAACTGTGGCAAATTCTTAAAGAGACGGGGGTACCAGACCACCTTACCTGTCTCCTGAGAAATCTGTATGTGGGCCAAGAAGCAAAAGTTAGAACCAGTCATGGAACAACCAATTGGTTCAAAATAGGGAAAGGGGTACGACAAGGCTGTATACTGTCACCCTGCTTATTTAACCTATATGCAGAGTACATCATGAGAAATGCCAGGCTCGAAGAATCACAAGCCGGAATTCAGATTGCAGGGAGAAACATCAATAACCTCAGATATGCAGACGATACCACCCTAATGGCAGAAAGTGAAGAAGAACTAAAGAGCCTCTTGATGAGGGTGAAAGAGGAGAGTGCGAAAGCTGGCTTGAAACTCAACATTAAAAAAACTAAGATCATGGCATTTGGACCGATCAATTCTGGCAAATAGAAGGGGTAGAAATAGAAGCAGTAAGAGACTTCATTTATTTGGGCTCCAAGATCACCGCAGATGGAGACTGCAGCCATGAAATTAAAAGACGCTTGCTCCTTGGGAGGAAAGCTATGGCAAACCTAGATAGCATATTAAAAAGCAGAGACGTCACCTTGCTGACAAAGATCCGCATAGTCAAAGCTATGGTTTTTCCAGTAGTAATGTATGGCTGTGAGAGCTGGACCATAAAGAAGGCTGAACGCCGAAGAATTGATGCCTTTGAACTGTGGTGCTGGAGAAGACTCTTAAGAGTCCCCTGGACTGCTAGGAGGTCAAACCAGTCAATCTTAAAGGAAATCAACCCTGATTGCTCATTGGAAGGATTGATACTGAAGCTCAAGCTCAGATACTTTGGTCACCTAATGCGAAGAGAGGACTCTTTGGAAAAGACCCTGATGCTGGGAAAGATTGAAGGCAAAAGGAGAAGGGCACAGCAGAGGATGAGATGGTTAGATAGCATCACTGAAGCAATGAGCATGAAGCTGAGCAAACTCAGGGAGGCAGTGAAGGACAGGAAGGCCTGGCGCAATATGGTTCATGGGGTCACAAAGAGTCGGACACGACTTAACGACTGAACAACAACAACAAAATAATTTATCTATAAATTAAAAATGGCTTCAGGATTGCATGGTATGTAGAGATAAAGGAAGATGACCTTGATGGAGACATGCAAGCTCCATGGCCAAGGAGGCAAGGGTTAAAACATTTTTTTTTTGTAATAACCTTATTAAATTGTTAAGCAAAAAAGATAAAAACTAAAAGAAACTAATATTTAAGATGAAAAAAAGGAAGGGAGGGAGGGAGGGAGGGAAAGAAGCCAAAAGTACAGGAAAAAAAAGAAAGGAAAAAGAAATATAAAGAAATGACTTCTGCTTTTCTTTTACAACAGTTATAGGTACAAAATTAAATTGAACTTTTACTCTATGGTTACAATATAACTTTTATTTTTTCTATCATCTACTATTTTTTCTAATCATAAAACCCATGTATTATAGTTTCATTTTTTTTCTGCTTCACAGAAAAAGTTCAAAAGGGGAAGGGTTAAACATTTTAAAATCCAGAACATTCATATAATGTTTGGAAAAATGATAGTTCAGCTTCATAAAAGCAAAGTAGTAGTCACTGAAACTTTGTAGCTTCACTCCAACATGCCTAGGTTGCAAATTAAAAACTTTACAAAAAAACACACAAACAAAAGAAAGTTTCACAGTACTGTGGGGAGGGGGTGGGAACATAAGGGGAGCATGCTTCACCCAGCCTCGGCAGAAACCAACAGGGTGTCCAGTGAAGATGTAAGGGTTCAAGGGAATGATACACTCCTACAGGAGGTGGGAAAACACAAGGCAAGAAAAGTTTATTGACTTAACAGGTCATTGTTGGCTTAACCACAAGATAATGGAAAAGGCAGCTACTGTCCAGCAGAGAACATAGGAGTCTGGCAGTCCAGTATGAAATATAACCCATTGGAGCTGGGGCTGTCACTAGATCAGAACAAAGCACTGCAGAATATCTGCTCAGAAAAAGATGGCTTACGACAGAAAATAGTAGTTCTGGAGCAGAGGTTTAAAACATGGGCGGGGCGGGTACATTTGCAATGAGCTGGGAATGGGTGGAAGACTGCATCATCTGTTCATGCACTCAAGAGGAGTAGGTGACTTGTACTGGTGATGGGTGAAACAGACGTATTGAGCCGAAAGTTCCTACTTTAAGACTACTGGCATCATAATTATGCACAGCATGGAGCAGAACCTAGGGTCATCCTAAACTTTTAGAGGTAGACAAAGAAACTAAGGAGAGGAGAAAAAGGATTGCACCTTGCACCAAATCTTTTTTTAAACTAAATAAGCTGCAAACATCCACCATTTTTATTTCCAAAGAATGCCTCTGGGGTCTTTGCAGGATCCAAAAGCTCTCTTGGAAATAAAGATAATACGCTATCAACATGCCATCTTCCGTGTCAATATTTGTTTTATTTAAAAGAATCTAAAATTAAATTAAATCAGGTGGAGCACAGCGCTTGGTAAGCACTATTGGGAGCATCACAGGAGAATTAACACATATAGGCATCACACTGTGTACAAATTTGCAGTGAATAATCAATTCATATACATGTGTAAATAAAATGAAATAAACCAGGAAAAAGTGTGTGCAGTTCAGGGAAAACTAGAACAAGAGGTACTGCATTTAAGACTGCAGTTCCAGATTAAATCCACAAAGTGGTGCTCGTAGACTGTAATTATGTTAATCCAAAACTACACTGGTGTGACAGATTCAATGGCTGCTGAGTTATGAGTCCTTTTTGCTTTTCCCTGAACTCTTTGTCCAGCTGTAATGCCCAATATGCAAGATACAGTGAGATCCCCATGCTTTAGCACTCCTTGTCCCAACAAGAATTCTTGATTCATTTGGTGCACAATTGCTATTGCAAACTGTACCAGAAATCCTGATATGAGGTCCCTCATAGTTAACTAATGCCACAGCAAATGGCAACACTTAGATGTCCTTGAAAAAAAACTAATCAAGGTTGGACCTGGTTAGTAATTGGACAGGAGTCCATCAAGAAATCACCAAGGCTATAGGCTGGACCAGGAGGCCAAAGATATACCCTGGAATAAGACAACGGCAAACTATTTCTGTAACACAGGCACATAGTCATCAGGAATCAAGCTTAACTTAAGAGTAACTATTCTTTTAAAGTACAGGCAGTCCTTGACTTATCACCACAATAGGGACCAGAAAATTCATCATTAAGCAGTACAGTCATTACGTGAGGCATCACGTGACTGCACCCAATTTTACATTTTTTGCGGCAGCTGTTAAGTGAATCATGCAGTTTCCCACTGATTTTGCTTGTCAGAAGCCAGCTAGAAAGGTTGCAAATGGTGATCACATGACCCCGGGATGCTATAACCAGCATAAATATATGGTGGTTGCCAAGCACCCGAATTTTTATCATGTGACCGCGGGGATGTTGTGACAGTCATAAATACGAGAACTGGTCATAAGCCACTTTTTTCAGCACCATTGTAACTTTGAATGGTTGCTAAATGAATTATCATAAGTTGAGGACTACTGTCAGAACCTGCAGCAATCGAATGAATAGCCAAAGGAGGACTGATTTATTAGGGATAGTATATGCTGGGACTGCTTGCTTTGATTCTGCCATTTGTAATAAGGGGGGCGGGGGATGAAAAAAGACAGAGCTGGTGTCATCTCGAAGGCCAGGAAGAAGAGGTGTTATCAGGGTGAGGAATTCACAAGGCCATGACTCGGTAAGAAAGAAATCTGGCGCCAAAGAAGAAGGGGGAGCAGAGGGGTAAAAGTAGAGGGAAAATTACGCGGGCTTTAGTTTTAGCAATGCTTTGCTTAGAGCTGCACGTACCATCCAATAAAGGAGATTTTATCTGAACCAGGCCTGGTTTCATGAGAATTCTTCTGGATTGAGATTGGACATTGTAGACTTGACAACTACCTGTATGTACCAAGCTAGGCATATGAACTCAATGCTAGGAGATGGCTGCCATTCCCACAAGTCATAAGCTGACGAACTCCCCAATTCATACACATAAACTAACAAGACTGGTTGCTTTAAGGACACCTAAGTGTAGCAGGCTGTGAGATGCATAGAGTTCTGACTCCTAACTTTAATGACTAAAAATTGGCAGCCCTCTATAGAAGGTAAAACATATAACAAAAGGCTAGTAAAAAAGGCTGTAGGCTAGGTTAGAACTGTTGTTGTTTTATCATAACCAGAAATAGGTAAATGCCCATGCCCCCTTCCCCCTCACCCTATAATACGTAGGCTTCAGAAATTACATAATTTCAGTCTAAAATGGACTATCTGTCTGCGTAAAAAAAAGAGAGAAGAGGAAGCTACGTAATGGCAGCTGCAGAGACCAGAAGAGCTTGACTCTATCAGTTATTTCGATTCAAGCCAATTGCCATTTAGAACTTCCAGCCCAGCCATAGACCCAACCAAGTATTAAGAACCTGTGCCCCAGTTTTCTTGTTTCTTTCTCCATCCTCTTAGTATAGAGTTATCTCCCGTTGAACTATACATCTAAATATAAATATAAATCTAACTCTTCTGAAGAATCAGCTGTAAATACTTTAAATGAATAGATGACACTGCTTAGGGGAAACATTTTTCAATGGCGTGTTCTTGAAGAAAGAAAAAGAGAGAGGGAACGTGTATCCTTATGCCATAATATAAAGATACTTTGGCAGCGTGGGCATTGGGAGCAGTGGGAGGGAATGGCAAAGCATCAAAGGGACAAAGCATGTGCCTGATGCTGCAACATAAACTTCACTCCTTGTGTACTAGCGTGCCTTGTCACGAAGCTAATTTGAAATGCTGGAGCTTGCACTATGATGACACAACCCATGTTTCATAATTCTGGCATCTTCATGGCGAGGTGTGGTCACCTCTGATTGGTTGGCATGTATATTACCCTGACTTTCTCTTTTGCTTGAGAACAAGGATATTTTCTATACAGGAGTCTCATCATGCTTCCAGTATACACCACAGATTTCTCCATGTTGCACTTCAACACAGTGGATGAACAAAAGCCGTAGTAACCCAGGTGAAGGATTCAGAAATCCAAATCATTTCTGAATGGAATGCAGTCCAACTAGATATTTTTGTAAGCCCATATGCTTATAGATAAGTGGGTGTGGAATCTGAATCACTTCCTCTCTATTTGCTTTTAACAAATATTGACCTTTTCCCCTAGTTATACAATGTTGATAAGAAACTTTTAAATGTAAAGTTGATTTTTCTTGAGCAATGCCAGAGTATTATACCTGTTAGCCTTGTGAGGTAGTCCAGACAGGACTGGAAGCACAACCAAGAGTACTAGCTCTATCTTTATTGTAAGGTTACATTAACAAAATCTTGCAAGTCTGAAAGTACCTCTCCTGTCCCTTACTTTTATTCTCCCAAAAATGAGGGAGAGTTCCTTCTGAGATGCTTTTGCCACCCCTCCTCCTTCAAACTCAAATTTCATTTATCAAACTATTGTCTAGGCTGTGGCTCTTCCTCCTGTCTCCCAAGGTGATTCCCAAATGCAAAATTCCAAAATATAAATACCAATTAATTATTCTTTAAGCTTGGAATTGTAAGCCAGTTTGGTGTAGTCATTAAAGGTTCTATGGAAGTGAAGATTGGAATTTGAAGAGGTAGGATAGAAAGGGTATTGATGCTTTTGAACTTTATTGTTGGAGAAGACTCCTGAGAATGCCATGGATAGCCAAGAAAACAAAAACTGAATGCTAAAACAAATCTGCCCAGAGTCTCACATAAAACACAAATTACTCAAGGCTCAAATTATCATATTTTGAATGCATTATGCAAAGACCTAGCTGGATAAGTGTATAATTCTGGGAAAGAGAAGAGGACAACTAGCCACAAGGGGGTGGGGAGAGACTCAGCTACAGCAATCATGGGTGCACTATTGGAAGACTTGAAGGACCAGGATGAGAATAAATCATTGTGGTTGATAAGAGTGAACACCTACTTGATGGCACATAATCAAGTTTGGAATTAAATGTAGACATAGGAACCTAGAAGTTTTGCAGCATATCCACAACCCCTACGGAAAGTTCCTGTTCCAGATACTGTACCAGTCATACTTCCTTATGAAAACTGGAAGTTTGAGTGAGTGGACTGAAGCAGGGCAATTCATTATTATGTTTATACATAGTTATGTATATGCACACACATTTTTCTGTGCCAACTGATATTCAACTTGCTGTTCCTGGTAGAGGGCTTTGAGCACATTCTGCCCTTACTGGACTGTTTTAGAGACTAGCATATGCTTTAAATATCTAGCTCTATTTTAATTCCAGTTCTTGTACTCAAAAGGGCTGGATTTGTTGTTAGAACATTTACTAATTTATGCAGATACAGAAAAGATTAAGCTGCCTTTCCTTTCAATAGTTCAATAGTAGCAAACACTTGATAGAATGTACATTAACCACCAGCTGCAGACTTCCTGATCAAGAGGTCGCACAGGACACATTTTCCAACTTCCATAAGCCACACAACCCTGTTTCAAACATTTCTCTCTTACAACTTCAGTACGATTCATCCTTTAGTGGAAAACTGTTGCTTATTCCACTAACATCTGGTTTCACATAGAGATGCAATTTCTCAGACTTGTTAGAGTTGCATAGATTTCATAAAAGCAAAACCAACCCCTTTGAAACATATCAAACTGGGTACAGCTGCTCTTGTAAGACATTTAAATAGTAGTAAATAGCTACACGGTACTTACCTGTGAATATAGTATCCCCATGTTTTTCCTTTTTATTCCACTTGGAATCCTTTTGTTAAATTTCTTTAAAATGTGATCTGCAAAGCCTTTTAGCTGAGCATAGTGAACAGCAAGCTAGCCCAAAGACTGCATTTTCCCTACATTCTTCCTACGCTCGCTGTAAGTACTTTCTTAATCAGACACAGTGAGAACAAGAGGCCCCACCCAGTGAAGCAGAGGTGTGTGTCCACTTCCTGCAAGCTCCAACAACTTTGTACAAGTTACAACAGAGAAGGCATTGGCACACTTTGTCTGTGAAGCAACATAAATTAGTGGTTACCTTAAGAAGGTTTGGAAACAACAGCAAATATAAACTAATATCCATACAGTTTGTTTAAATCTATCTTTAAGGAGAGGCTTTTGGAATTAAACTTCAGAAATGCTGAAACAGTATACAAGAATATGGGGGTAGGGAACTTTAAAAATCTCTCACTTCCTACTTGATTGTAACTTGCTCAGAAGTGTGTCTAGGGGCCAGTGCCTCTGTTAACCAGAAGTTATTTCTTCTTAGCCCGCTTGTATTCCGTAAACATTGTAAGTAATCTCAACCTAACCCTTCTCTGTGTGAGTCCCATGGTAAATCTGCTTGGTTTTATGGAGGGATGAAAATGAAGTGATAACATATTAGCAACAGGTCAAAGGGGCTGATAGAATTTGCAGCACTAGTTCAATACTCTGGCCCCAAGCTTAATCCATTTGCTACCTCATGGGCCTTTAGTAAATCTCTTTGTAAAGAGTAGTAGCATTGTTCTCTCTTGAACCTGAGCTCTTATTTATGAATTTATGGATTTATTTATTTCAATATGTTTATATCACCTCACTCCACAAGGACTCGTGGTGGTATACAATAAAACAGGAACTGTAAGGAGAGAGAGAGAGAGAGAGAGAGAGAGATCAACAGTACCAAAAAATCAAGTCATTAAAGCCAACACATTATTTAAATATTCATCCCAACTTTAAGATATCCCAATGACAGATCCTAAATGTAGGTCCTTCTAAAGCATTATTTTACTTTTCCAATATTGTTTTTTTCAAAATGTTTGGGATTACAGCCCACCCAGCCACCCCCACTGTATTAAGCTTCCCCAGTGTGGGAAAAGCTTGCAAACATTTTTTACTTTCTTAGTGCACCTAATCAACTTTGGCTGATCTCAAAAAGCCTAGCTGAGAAATTGAAGAAACATACTGGGGAAAGGCAATGGCAAACAATGTCTACAGAGTTGCTTTTTTAAAAAGGAACATAGTCATCAGGAGCTGGGTTTAACTCAAAGACCTTACTTCCGATGCTAAGAGCTAGGGCCAATGGTGAGAGAGAATGTAGTTAAGCAATGTCTGTGGGAACAGACACAGACTCCCCACTCCTGCCACAAAAAGGTCTGAATAATACTGCATAGCCAGTGATGAATACTGAATGCATAAGTAAATAAGAAACTGCTAGGCACTGTTTGCTTTAAGAAAAATTAGGATAAGCTATTAGTACTAAATCAAAAGTAGCTGCAATAGTTCTGATGAGTCAAGTGACCTACACTCATAGCTGGATGAAACAGAATAAATACCTAGCATAGGTGGAGTTGTGACTCTGGTCTAAGATTTACAGTTTCCCAGATAGTTCCATTTAATGCAGTTTCAGTAATCAGGTTGATTATAAGCAGAAGCCTTTTTTCTACAGAATTGTACCACACACAAAAAACAACATCTTCCTCTGGTCTCCTTGAGCTCTAAATTAAATACTGATAAAGGAAGGTTATTAGGTGAAGAAGCAAACCAGTTTCCATAAAGTAGCAAGAAAAATCATAATTTCATTTTTTAAAAAAGCATGCTATTTTATGAGAATTCATCTCTCCTGTTTGCTTCTGTAGTTAATTAATGTAACTGAACACCAACACGCTTCCACAGCACTGACCAAAAATAATTCCACACGCTTAAATATGTGGGAAGCAATTATGACCATCTTATAAACTAAAATCCTAACTGTGAGTTTTCTTGATTTATAGTATGAAATTATAAGGAAGCAAAGTTCTGTGGGAAATGAGAAGTGTCTTGATGCAGAATGCTGCAGAGAGAAAATCAAAGATTACCCAATATTACTTATTCATCTCTGGTACCTTTTCACAAAAATGTAGCGGACGGAATTATTTCGTTTCATTCAGGTTTTGACTGGTTATACCATTTGATTAATTTGCTTTCTAATTTGTTTAAAAGATGCTTTTCTTTTTAATTTGCTCTGATTTTATTAGTCCGTTTTAAAATTGTTTATGATTGGGAAGTATGCTTTTCAGTGGAAAGGTGGTCAGTGAAGTCCTTAATAAATAAATTCAGCTGTGTGTGTGTGTCTTCTAACTGCAACATTTAACTCAAATTTAAATTGTTTGGAAGTTCCATTGTTTAATTTGGGGAACTTAACATGGAAGAATTTAATTGCCCCAATAACTGTTGATAGACAAATTCTGCCAAGCATGATCCTTTAGGGGAAAATTCTGGCTCGTCTTGTTAACAATTTTCATTTGTCTTTTGTTTTTGTTTTGGGTTTTGGGTTTTTGGGCGGGCTGTTTGGCCGTAATAATCTTTTTGATTTTATTTCAAAAGGCACAAGAGGATCTGCTATCCTTGTCTGAACATTAACCAAGAGGAAAATGAGCATAAGATGACTGGGAGTTCCTAGAAAGAAGATTCTGAAAGCATAATTGTAAACATTTCCAATGAGAGGAAGAAACAGAAGATGGTTCATGTGTGGTTGCCAAAATCTTCATGACTATCCAAAAGACCAAACTAACAAACAAAAAAAGACACAGACAACAAGTGGAGAGAGACTAGATCATCAAGGAAGAGCATAAGGAAGTAACCCAGAACTGTAGAAAGAATGTCAGGAAAGCTCAGAATGAGCTAAGATTGGCAAGGATATTAAGAGTAACAAAGAGGTCTTCTTTAGATAGATAGATAGATAGATAGATAGGAAGAGGATCAGTATAAAAGCTGTTTGGGGGACAAGACAAAATGCTAACAAGTGACAGAGGAAAAGCAGAACCACTTATCTTCTATTTTCTCTCAGTCTTCTCCAACAAGAAAGTATATGTTTCTCCAGGAAATTGGGAAGACAAGACTGAAGGGGCAGGAATGAAGCAGAACATTAATATGAATATGATCAGGAAGTATCTTCTTACTTTGAATGAGTTTAAATTCCAGGTCCAAATGAATGGTCAAGGGGCTAGAAGCTACAGTAAATCTTAAGAAAAGAGTTTGAAGGAACTAGGAATGTTTAGGCTTGAGATGAGAACACTTAGTAGGGTTATAATTTTATTCTTCAAATAGCTGAAAGAATGCCACACAGAGGGTCAAGTCCTACTGTCTGCTACTCCAGCGTGCTGGATAAAAAATAATGGATTTAAGTCACAAGAAGAAAGTTTCTAAATCACTGTTACAGGGAAGAAAAGCCTTTTTGACTGGAAGCGCAGTTTGGCAGTGGAACCAATTATCTGGGGAAGTGGTGAGCTATTCTTCATATTCATGCGGAGATCAGAAAGTCATCTTGCACAGAGCAAGGGGGTAGACTCAAAGTTCCCTTCCATTTCCACCTCTCCAATTTTAATTAACTTCTCTTTAACTACTATTGGGACATCAATTAGCACTTACAACTTTTTTTGCTTTTTAACAGAACTGGATGAAAGTTTTAGGCACAGTAGCTCCTTCTGAGAGGATGGAGTATGACACACTTCAGACCAGGAAGTGCACAGGACTTCTGTGCAAGTGACTTTTATTATCAGATTTTGCTGTAAATGGAATGATGGTTTTTTCAACTTCTCGGCAGAAGTGGATGTTAGCAGACATATCTGTTGCTCTCCATAAATCCGCTTATGGGGGAAAACTCCTTAAAAGGAAATGTCAGGATTTTATGTATAGGGAGTGATTAAAAAGGATTTGCTTCCTTCCATTACTGTGGTTTTGTGGATATTTCTATACCATAGAAGTGTCCTGCAGGAAATACCACATACCATTTCAGAAGAGTAAGTGCAGGAGACAAGGACTAACACTGGTTTTGGATCAAGTGCTCTCAGCCTAACTTACCTCACAAAATAATGTACAATCAAATGCACTGTTGTATACTTGAAGGTACAGATGTGATAAAATAATAAAATGTTTTGTTTCTCTGGCTTTCTACTCATGCCTCCCCAAAATGTCTGGGGGAGAGATGCCTGAGGAAACAGGAAAGGAGAAAAACATCCAAGAACCTATACAGTTGGGTTCCTCCTTCCCTACCTGTAGGGCCATTTCCATCCATCTGACCGTGGAAAGTTTGTTGTTTGTTTTTACATAATATTTATTGTATTTCTTTTTTTCAATATTTTATACTGCGGGGAAGCTGCTTTAAGAGAACTGCCATCGGACACTTCTGGTGAGTGCTATGGCAAGCTGATATCCTGCCAGCAGCACGACCGTGTTTACAAGGAAAATCACGGCTGGACACTGGATCTGGACCAGCAAAATCTCTCCAGAAGGAGAGATTGTTGAGATAACCCACATGACTCTGGACAGCTGCTCCTCACAAGTAGACTGCAGAAACTGTTGTTCTGCAGTCGGCTTATGAGTTGAGTGGCTGGGAGTCGGGGCACCATCAAGCTCATACTCGTAATGCAGCCTTTTTAGGACATAAAGCTCAACTGAGCCTCATTTCTTAATCACTTTTTCAATTTTTTTTTTAATTATTATTGTACTGGAAATATTAAGACCCTTTGGATTGGCAAGGTTTTACCGTATTCATCAGGTGAGTGCCTATTACTTGGAGAAATGTTTTAAATGTGATTTTAGAAGCTCTAGAAAAATACTACTTTGGGGGTTTAAACAGCAAAAGGGTGTTTAGAATATGGTTAGATTCTGGAAAATTAACAATGGATTAAGGGTCCAGATAGACTTGGAATTACAGTTTTGAATTAATTAGAAAAATCCTTCCCGTGGGAAATGGTGATTGGGTTCTTTTAAGAGGAAATACGATGATGGGACCTTGAAGGATTGACACTAGAGGGAGTTAGAGGATAATAAATTTGTTTTGTTAACAAAGAAAAGAATGGAGCAAATAGCTTTAATAGATATCTTTGAATATTGGTCTTTAAAATTACTTGATATGATAGACAGATCGTGCGTCAATGAAGTCACAGGAGAAGAATAAGTTACAATGGATAAGTTTGAAGTTACTTTGAATGTGGATTTAATTGTGTCAAGCAGTGAGAAATATATGGAGAAAGATGCACTGGATATTCAAATGAAACCGATGGATGTTTCACTGCTTAAAGGAGATACTCAATTACTAAACCAGAAAAGCAATTTGGATAACTTCTTCTTACTGGATTTACAAAAGAGGTCTGTTAAAGTCTTGAAGGACTTTATGAGAAGTGATTTAAAAAAGGACAAATTTTACTTACTGAATGTACAAAACAGGTCTGTTAAAGTTTTGAAAGATTTTTGGATTAAAGAGATGAACAGAAAGCAAGCTCTGGAACTATTTTGGAAGGGGTTAAAAATTAAGATTGTTAAAAATTCAGGGAAGGAATACAGGGTTGGCTTATTCCATCAAAGTTAAAATAGAAAATTAGTTATATTTGGCTTCCCTTACTGGGCTTTTGCTGATAAAGAACAAACGACAAGTCTTTTGGATTTTGTTTTTTAGTTAAGAGATGAGTTGGGGCTGAAGAGAGTATATGTTGTATTAAGAGATGGTGATAAGCTATTAAAATTGTTTTTACTTGCTGAGATGAAGGAAGAAGTTACTTTTTTTCTCTTTTTCTTTTTTACACTTTTTTCCTTTTTTCATATTTTTCTTTTTGTATTCCTATATAGTTTGTATTAGTTTTTATTCTTAATAAAATTATTTTTTTTAAAAAAGGACAACTGCCATCCATCCATCCATCCAAATATTAGCGAATAAGTAAATATACTTATGGGGGACTTTTCACATTTGAGATGTGTTGAAATGAGATTCCTTATCCCTGCTTTTGTGGCCGATTGCTATGCTCTTTGGCATGTGTGTATATGTGCAGATTCATATCCTACTTGTGTTTGATATAGCCATAAAACTACCTTATCGAAAAAGCCCTCAGATCACCCACCCACCCATCCCTATTATTTCAGGCAGAGAGGGACTGTTCTTGCTCATGGTTTCAGAATGAATTCATTGTTGGGCTTTGCATTCAACAGTGAAGTAGAAAAAGGCAAACGAAGCAAAACCAGTTCTTCTCCCCCACTCTACTGCAAATTCTAGTCACTTATAGTTCATGTGATATGACCTGCATGCACTCCCTTTAACAGAGGGCAATACCCTCTGAAGATCTGAATTCATCAGTTCTTAGAGGATATGCTCCTGAACATACACAGAGCACTAAAAGAATATTTAATAACGAAATAGCAGAAAGCCCCATTAAAAATAAAAACATTTATAATATAGTGATCTTGGATGCAGTGTCTAGGCTTCGTCTAGCTATCAGTGATTTCCAGCAGATATTCATTATATTTGAAGTAAAAGTTAGAGTTATTGATAAATATTTAAGACAGGAAAGCCTTTCTAAATTGCACCTTGAAGAGAAGGAAGCACAAGAAAGAGAAAGTTCTCTTTTCTCTCTTAAACACGGAGATTCATTTAACTAACTACAGGCCAGGTGGGAAACATGACACATGGACAGCATGTGAAGATTTTTATCCTTATCCCTTGGCATGATGGAAAGAGATGATACAATCTCCAACAACTAGATATAATGTGTTCTGGAAATTTAATGCAGGTTGTAAGACTCTGTGGGAATTCTACACTGTTATTGCCAGTAGGAACTACCCAGTTAACGCAAGTTCATTAACTCCTTGTAGAAAGCTCTCAGCATTTCTGTCACAGACACAGATTGCATCTGCATTGTATGGTAAGTAATACTGTAGGTGGAAGTTACCAGAAAAATGCTTACCTTGATGTATATATGAAAGACCATTGACCATGAGCAATAAGCATAGCTTGGGCTATCTAACCAGTACTGCTCAGTTACAAAATGGAATAAACATTCAAGAAAAACCCATGGATGTGTTCCTTCTAAAATACTTCCAAAACCTCTATGACATGAAGTAATAAGAATAAACTTTACAAAGCTATTCCCAAATTGAAAACTTGAAAGGCGGGGCTGACTATCTGAAGAACTGCTTATTCCTCATAGTTTCTATCCATCTCATATGGTTTGACAGTCAGCATGTTCCAGATCCCATCAATTCAACAATGTCACTTGGTGAGACTCAGGAAGTGTGCCTTCACTGTCATGGCACCTGCCCTCTGCAACACCAGTCCCTCTGAGATTCATACAGCCCCCACCCTGGTTGTATTTAAATACCCTTAAAACCTGGCTCTGTTCCCAGGGTCTGGGTTAGAGTGAGTGATGGACCCTTTATTTGATGATGTATTTTTTAAAAAATTGTTGGTTTTTTCCCATACTTTCTGATGATATATTCTGTGCTTTTACTGTAGTTTTATTCGCTGGATTTTGTAAGCTGACCAGAGTCACAACAGACTGAAGTACATTTCATAAATAAATAAAACTATACCCTTTCCTCTTTCAACCAACTTTTAAAAAAAAAAAATACGAAGAACTGGAGAGAAATTGGAGGTGCAATTATCTCTGCATCTGTTATGGTATCCTGGCATATTGCTTTCTGGGTACTATAGAAATTTGTACCTCAGACTATACTAGTCTACTGCTTACAATTGTCTTAACTACAAGGAAGATCTTGAAAGAGTTGAGACTACTGCATTACTCTCTTAGAACATATTCATGTTGCGGTGAATCAATAGCCCAGAATTCGCAAGAGGTTTTGAAGAAGAGAGGGAGTTTTCCTCTTTGTTTCAAAGGGGGTTAAAAAAAAAATCTAATTGAAATTTCTTTAACTCCTAATGTCACATTTTCTTTTTGTCTGACCATGCAACACTGTGTGATTGGATGATCATTGAAACAGAAGAACAGGAGGGATGGTGTTGGGCATGCCCAGGGCATAGGCAAAGTCCTTATGCTGCTATTGAAAACCTCTTGTTCTTCACACCTTGTTTGCAGTGCCACAAGCAAACATGGGAAAATAGGAAGTATTCAGATACTTTTTTCAGAGCGCAGAAAAATTAAATATCACCACCTGGTGTGAAGCTGTGAAATAATATGTTATCATTTGAGAATCATTTGGAGGAAGAACAGAAGCTCTATGGATTCCAGTGTCCAAGATATAGAGACAACCACAGAATGTATATGGTCCTGGCTGAGCTCCATTCTATATCCCCTGTGTTGAGCGTAGAAGTCCGAATGGGAAATCCTAAAGTAAATAGTTGTTCAGCAATGGCGATGCAGTAAAATAGCAGAGTAGCTAACAGTCTTCCCAAGTATGTAAGAGGTTGCTGCTTCAAAAGCAAAAAAAAAAAAAAAGTTTTAACTTTTACAAGTTTTACTTTTATACATGCCTCAAATGACTGGACTTCAGTGACTTCATTGTTTAATGAATTTCATGTTTTAATGAATTTCATGTTTAATGAATTTCATTGTTTAATGTTCAAATGACTTCATTGTTTAATGAAGGCAGAACCCTATGCTTTTTCTTTTAAGCCTTCAGCTAGGTAGCTGAAGGAAATAAAATAATTCATTTTTTTAAAGTATCGCTTTGGTTTAAATATTATCAAATAAAATATAAAACCTGCCTGTGTTTACCAGGACTCATTTCCAAACATAGCAATTGCTCTCTGAAACCACCTTTAGCTCAGTTCAAAATCTGTTACATATCTCCTACCTAATCTAAACATCTATATTAATACATTGCGCAAAGATATGCCTGACTGAGCAGAGTTTAAATGTGTCTAAAAGGTAAAGCTAGATCTTCCAAGTGAGTCACATAACCTTTCCCAACCAGTTGTCTGCAAACAGTGGGATTTATGTGGGCAATGTTTTGGAACCTGGGAATTGTATATGCTATGGGAATTGTTCAGCCATGTCTGGAAAATCAGATAAAATGGAAAACGGCCAGAAAATACCATAAGGAGTTGTCCTTAGAGTTTGTCTTGGCCAACTTTGTTCAGACTCAGAAGCTAAACAGCATTGGGCCTAGTTAGTACTTGGGTGAGAAACTACCAGGGAATAAGATGGCTGTAGGCTAAAATGGAAAATTTAAAAAAAAATGCTAGAACACAGTGAAGGCAAACCTGTTTTAAGGAAGAAAAGAAGAAGAAGGAGAAATTTGTGGTTGGATGGAGATGATGAGATCTTCAAAAAGAGAGAGGTGAAAAGCTTAAGAAAAAGGGACAATGCATCGACTTGGTAGAAACAACAATGAATTGCAAGGACAGAAAGGTCTGGAGAGACGTAGTGAGTAGTGTTGGTATAAACTAGATTCAGCTATGTTTCCTTTCCTCTTTTGCTGTTTCCTTTTCTGCACTTTGCCACTGCTTATCTCAAATAAATAAATGGTTATAAATAAAGAAATCCCTGCATGGATGTGTCCACATGGTCACCAGGAATTAAGCTCAACTTCAGCAAGTCTTTACCTTTATTCTTCTAGTAGCATTGCAGGCAGGATGAGTCTTTGGAACAGCAAGGTTGCAACGAGCACATCATATAAGCAGAATTATTATAATCTGACTTTTGCTAAATCTATGTACTGATGACACCCGATATAATGTATATGTTTGGGTATCCATTCATGTAAAGATAACTAATAGATTCATGTACATTATAGACCCTAGAAATTTATGTAAGGTTGTTTAAAATAAAAGATGATGTTCTAAAGAAGTTTGGAGGAAAAAAATCCATTACTAAATAGTAGGCAATATCTTGGCTGCATGGGTATGAAAGGTGTGTGTAAGAGAGAAAGAGACACACAGCAAAATTTAGCAAAAATCTAATGAACAAATACAAAGGCAAATAAGTACTTTCTTGCATTTGCTGTCTTCCAAAGGAAAAATTGTACTGGAGATAACAAGAAAAAAAAATATTCTGCCCTCCTTCTCTAACCTCTGCCTGCCTATGGGTCTACAATCAACGATGTGATGAATGGCTTCCTCCAGCATGAAAAAGAAAAGATGGGGGTGGAGAATGCATTCATTACACAAGCAGGGAGGAAACCTCACCAGCAAATAGCATTTAATGACTTTCAGAATACAAACCCTTATGGGCAGGGAAACAGGTATTGCAAGAAAGAGAATATGGAGAAATTGTTTGCAAAAATGGTGGGTATGAATGCCACCTATTCCAATGTGTGCAGGTGACAAATGAAAATATTCTTTCACTGCCCCGGGAATGGAGAAAATCCCCAAGGAATCTGCTGTTTCTTGGGGTGTCCTGTGATGGAATCCTCTGGTTTCATGACGCTGGTTGCAGATTTTGAAACTGCTGCTACCAACTGCAAACAAGCCAGACTACACTTATTCTTCAGAAACCATCAGACTATACCATACGTGGGAAATCTGGCCCACATGAACCACTTTGAACCAAGGCTGAAAGTTGGAAAGGGTACCTGCTAGGTCAGAGAACAGAGAAATATAGATGCGGCACTGTGTATTTGCCTTTTCATAAATAGCTTGGTTTTTCTCAGGTTTCTGCATGGTCTGGAAGGAAGTTAGCACCTTCCCAGTCTGCCTTCAGCTACAATGCTGGCCCAAGCTGCTCAGCATAGGAATTATACCCATATCACCCTAAGTCAGTGTTGTCCAAACTTGGCCACTTTAAGATGAGTGGACTTCAACTCCCAGAATTCCCCAGCCAGCATGGCTGGCTGGGGAATTCTGGGAGTTGAAGTCTACTCATCTTAAAGTGGCCAAGTTTGGACAACACTGCCCTAAGTCTTTCTTGCTTTTGATCTCCAGGTGATTTGTGTTCTGAATTCTCTTGTATTTTAACAGTGATTTTAATAGAAGGAAATCAGGGTACACTCACACACATATAAAATAAATAGAGAGAAGCCAGAGTAAGCACATATTAAAAAATATATAATAATACGAACCAGTAACAGCATGAATTGACAGGAACATTTCTTGGCTAGGAAAAGGACTGAGATGGGCCTACCCTCCAGATGTAATGGGCTGTGAGAATAACCTTGGGAGACGGAGGAAGAGCTACAGCCCCAGCAACAGATAAGAGCCATCACAGCCCCCAGGAGGAATGGGGACATGAAAAGCATCTCAGAAGGACCCTCCCTAGTTCACCAGAAAGCAAAGGCAAGGGGAGAGAGATGTGCTTTCAGACTTGCAAGACCTGTTACTGTAACCTTACAATAAACATTGTGTTAATTCTCCTGGTGTTGGTTCCCTGTCTGGTCCACCTCGAAGGTCTGACATCAGCCTGCCCTTGGTACTTGGCATTGCTTCTCCTCCTCTCATCCACCTGATACATATGCTTGCGTGGTGCCTCCGCAGGGGCTGACTTACATGGTTGCCCAAAAGTTTTGCTGCTTGGATTAGCACGTTGTGGTAATCCAACGCCAGCCTGGTGGCTTAAACCTGGAGGGAGATAAAGAAAAATAAAAAGAGGCGGACACGCAGCTCTCCCCGCCGAGCCGGCTGTTCGGTCCCTTTCCTCTGAGGTGTCCGCCTTTTGCCCCACCCCATCCCCGTTAGTTCGGTGTAAGTATAAGCCCGCGCGCGGCGCCACGCCCTCGCCTTGCCAGGGGAGAAATGGGGGCTCCCTCCACAGCGCGACCCCTCCGGGACGGACGGCCTCTCGCGTGAGACACGAAGCGGAGCCGGCGGCTTGACACCGCTCAGGGGAGGAAGCGGCGGTGGCGAGGCCAGGCGAGTGGGTGCAGCTGCTGGGCCGGCCTTGGCCTCTCATTGTTAGGTATTGTGGCGCGGCGGCTGCAGCAGCAGCAACAGCAGCAGCAAGCGGTAGCAACTGCAGCTGATCCGAACAAGAAGAGCGCCAGGCGGGCAACCTCCCCGCGTCGACGCGAATCTGGGCACCCTGCGCGGCGGCGTAATGGTAAGCGAGCCGCAGGGCGCCGCCCGCCTCCTTTGTGTATCTTCCTTGAGCGCGAGGGATGGGTGGTGGTGTAAGGAGGCAGGAAGGCAGGGCTGGCTTTGCTGCGCAGAGATACCGCCGGGAAGAGAGGGGAAGGAAAGGAAGGGAGGAGACACGCTGCGGGAAAGCTCCGGTGCGTGCGTTTGTAGCGGCGGCGGCGGTCTCCATTGCTCGTCGCCACGCTTTGAGCTTCCGGCGGCTTTGGGCTGGCTGCGGCCGGAGGCAGGCTTTCGCCTCACCTAGCAAGGAGGACCAGCTTCTCGTGTTTTGTAGCGCTGCAGTGGCAGCGCCTATGAGTGTGGCGTTTGGGGGCGGGGTGGGATAGAGCGGGCACGGCTTCTAAGAGAAAGCTGCTTTTTTTTCCTCCCCAATTGCGGGAAATTGGTGCAGCAGGATCCCAGCGACGAGAGATCGAGCGGCAAGGGCTTGGGAGAACCGCCGGCTGCGGTTGTGGTTATCTAACGTAAGGGTTCTCCCCCACCCCGCCGATGCATCAGCCTAGACCGGGACCGGCGACGGCTTTGGCCGTCCCGGGGGGCATATCCAGCCCCCTGGGATTAGCAATTGCTACGACTTCTTCTTCTGGCAGGTGGTGCCCGCGCTCAAGATTTACTGCATGTTTCAGTTCAGGGCTGCACCTCTCTTTCTTGTCCTCAGCAGTTTGGCATCTATTACTGCGAGGCACGTGTGGTTTCCACCGTGATGGGTTGAATGCGGTCCCATGCCTGCGAGAGCAGAAGGAAATCAGGGTAATGTGCAAAGTGGCATTGAGAAGATCCAGGAATAATAATTGCCTGGAAGGCCCTATGTGAAACAGATAATCATAAATTGTTTTTATTTATTTATTTATTTATTGAGAGAGAGAGAGAGACTTTACAATTCACTGTAACTTTACATTTTGGCAGAATTAAAGCTGTGTTCTATTTCCAGTGAGATTCAAGAGTGATTAACATAGTAAAGAGTAAATTCTGGCTTAGCAATTCTTGTCCTGTTTTATCATAGGTGATTTGAAATGATACATAGAAGTCGCTTTGCTAGAATATAAAGAAAACAGAACAGAAATTTTGATTCCATGCAGTTATGCTGTCCTGAACAGTATCCCCCTCCCTTGTAAACCCTCCAGATGTATTGGGAATTCAGCTGCCAGAATGCCCTGAAAGTTCCAGTACGTCTGGATAGTGCCTGGTTGGAAAATGCTGGCCTGCGATCTTGGCCTAGCTTGTCCTCCTAACATTTTGAACAGACTATAGTGTCTCTTGCAGTAATATGTTTTGAAAAGCCAATAAAATAGAAATGTTATTATATCATATTACACAAAGACATGTTTACCATTTCTATACTGCATCCACAAAGCGGGATAAATTATTTCATATAATTGCTAACATGGCTGATAGGACTAGGATTGGATTAAGTCTGAAGGGAGATAATCATCTTGAACAATTCAGCAGTTCAGGATCATAAGATTCCAGACTACAGTACAGAGGATGATGTCAGGCAGAAGCTTTTAATAAACAACTAAAACTCAGCTTCAACTATAAAAGCTTTACATTTTAGATATTTATGTGTGTTTTCATTTGTTACATTAGATGCATAAAGCCAAATTTTACCTTGTGCATTACCTACAGCTTTGTTACTTTTAAAAGTAAACTGGCTGGTTTCTCTCTACATCTGTTTTCCATCTTTCACTGGAGGGAGGAGAAATCCAGGTAACATTAGAGTGTTATATTAAAAGGCTGGTTTACCATTTATTTGTTTCATCATCAAGCAGCTTTAGAGCAGTTTTTTCCTACTGTAACCGTTTCCAATTATGTGGACAGCAGTGGCCATGCTGGCTGAGGAATTCAGTGAATTAGAAACCCCATCATCTGGAAGTTGCCAGGTTTGAGAAGCACTTACTCTAAAGGAAGTTCTGGTTTGTTTATTTATAATTCATCTCTTAATTTTCTAGGGCTGATAAACCACTTCAGTGATGAATGCCTTTGAATGGTATATATCCCAACTTTCATAAGTCAGGCAAAAAAACATACATATCCATATCAAGAGCCAGTTTGGTGTAGTGGTTAAGGAATCAGGCTGGAAACCAGGAGACTCTGAGTTCTAGTCCTGTCTTGGGCACAAAGCCAGAAGAAGGAAATAGCAAACCACTTCCAAAAAAGCTTGCCAAGAAAACTGCAGGGACTAGTCCAGGCAGTTGCCAGGAGTCAAAACTGACTCAAAGGCACAAAAAAAAAAAAAAAAACCCACATCAGTCATATTGTTTTGATTGATTATGTGCCATCAAGTCAGTTTTAAAACCACACTCATCTTCTTCCAGTCCAGCTTTCATCAAGATATATTCTACTCTACATGTAGGTAGAGTAAGGAAAGACTATGCAGCCACATCTCATGCCTATGACAACTTGGAGCCAGTTTGTTCCGCCATGTTCTCTCTGTACTGTGGCTTCCTGAGGAATGTATAGAATTCATATGAGGACAGAAAGATGTTCTGAGATTCCCGTTTTTATAAGCACATTCCACAGCTTGACATGATGAACACAACAGGCTTTTCTACAATCGAAGCGTATGTTGACTTTTCTTTGGTATTCTTTGGCTTTCTCAGTTATCCAGGCCACATCAGCAAAAATAGTTTTTTAATGAGATGGGCGATGACAAATTTGATATATAAATAAATAAACTATGTGTCATGTTCCTTGACCTTTTCTAAAGGCTTGAACGTCTGGTATTTCTCTTTCTATGTAGGGCTTAATCTGTGTTGGATGATCCTAAGCATTATTTTGCTAGCATGTGAAATTAAAAACAGTATACAAATTTTGTGAACTGATTTTGATATTGCTATATAAATTGACCTCTTCCCATCTCTTGGCCGCTGTGTCATTTTCCAGATTTGCTGGCATATCTTAGTTTTTGTTGTTGTTTAGTCGTTAAGTCGTGTCTTAATCATCTTTACTGATTCTTCTTCTGTTGCTAGCCATATTTCTGTTGCTATTCTATCTGTTCCTGTAGCCTTCCAACTTGATAATGAGCAGAGTGTTAATCTCACTTCGTCTTTGAACCTTATAGGTTCTCCTAAGCAGGAAATACTTTTAAAGGTATCTTGGACGCTGACACCTTTACTGTACAGAATTTCAGTATCAACTTTTCATCTTTGTTTAATCTTCTTTGAATCAGTTGTCAATTGGCATCCTTTAGCTTACCAATTCAAGGTTGGAACCCACTTCTGAGTTCAGAGATCTTTTGGAAGACCTTTGTTTTTCCATGTCTGTTTCCATCTTCAATGTCTTTATGGATGTTGTTGTAATACCACTTCTTGTCTCTTCTAACAGTTCTTTGAAATTCTTTATTACTGTCAGTTTGTTCCTGAGATCTTTGTATTTCTTGGCTTTGGCTTCTCTTCTCTTCTTAGCAATTTCCACAGTTTGTTCTGACATCCAGTTTGTTTTCTTCTGTTTCTTGATTATTGGCAGTTTCTTTTCACATTCATCTATAACAACTTCTTTAAGTTTATTCCAGAGTTTCTCTTGTTCCTGATGAATAAGGTTCAGAACTTCAAAGCAATTCCTGATGTTCTCCTTGAAAATAGTCTGTATATGCTCAAGATCATATCATTGAAACTAGTTGACTTTCTTCTTCTATTTTTGCTTAATTTGGAATTTGCATGTGAGAAATTTATGCCCTGTTTTACAGTTAGCCTCTGGCCATATCTTTGCTGCTGTAACTGAGCCCTTACACCTCCTTCTACCAATAATATAGTCAATTTGATTTCTGTGTACTCCATTTGGTGATGTCCATGCTGATAGATATCATTTTGGTTCTTTGAAGACAGTGCTAGCTATGAAGAAATCATTGGATTGGCAGATAATAAGTTGTTCCCCATGGCCATTCAGTCCAAAAACCTTTTCCTCCTTGATATTTCCAATTTTGGCATTCTGGTCTCCAGCCACAAGCAGCACATCTTGCTGGCATGTTCTATGAGTTCAGATTGAACTTGATCATAAAATCCATAAACCTCCTCTTCACCAGTGATTGGAACATAAACTTGGATAGTCATAATATTAAACAGTTGTCCATAAAGTCTTATTTTTATTATTCAGTCATTAATTGGATTGTACCCAAGTGCTGTTCTTGCTATACTCTTCCTAACTATAAAAGCAGCACCATTTCTTCTTTCTTTTTCATGTCCTGAGTAGTAAACAGTGTGATCTTCTGACTGAAAGTGTCCAGTTCCAGTCCATCTCAGTCTGCTGATGCCTAAGATATCAATTTGCAGTTGTTTCATTTCATCTTTCCTTGTGTTGAGTTTCCCCATGTTCATACCTCTTATGTTCCGTGTTCCCACTGTAATTCTGCCTTTGCAGCTTCAGGTTTTCTTTTCCCGCATAGCAGTATCAGCAACTAGATGGCTTTCATCTAGCCATGTCATAAGCACCACTAGTACCCTGAGTGATCCTTAGCTTTTCCCCAGTACTATAGCACATTGAGCGCCATCCAACCTGAGGGACCCATCACTATATCATTAATCATTTTGTATATATTATATAGTAATATGTTGATATCATGGCTCACTCTAAAACCAACGAAGTATCAGTTGGAGCCTAGTTTTCATATATTTAGTCTTCTATGTTTTGTGCGGGACCCTGTAACCAGACAGGACTTTTGACTTCAGTACCATGAACAGTTTATTTTTTCCTCTGCTGTTTTTCTCTTCTTACCAACCTGGAAATCTTGAAAACATGCACATTTTTAGTGATCTTTGAGTGGATCTTATAAAATATATTACCTGATATGGACTTTATAATAAATATAAATGTTATTGAAGGTTTCTTGCAGTCTTGTCCATAATCATATTCCACTTTCTTTACTAAAACAAGTAAAAGATGTCCAAGATTTATTGCCAGGCAGGCAATATACCAGACTGGTGTTTTAGTTTTAGTTTTCATTTTTTTAAATGTGGAATTTGGGATTAATTTGTAATAAATTTTGGCAGAATTTGAAGCATAATTGAATGTTGAATCATAAAACCTTATTAGCACATTGTGCGCCATATAAAATAGCCAGCTTGTAACAAACTGACTGAGGAAAGGAATATTGTTTAAATTTCCTTGTGCTAAGTTCAGAACTGATAGTCATGGATCTTACCAGCAGTAGAAGCAGTTGCTGATAGTTGTAATATTACTAGTAGTGTTTACATAGTTGTCACAATCATACAATATCCTCTACCATCTTTGGCATGCAGACTTGTATCTTCAGTTATTTTTGCATGGACTGAATCTGTTTTCTAATTGAAAGTAGAAATTAAGCCCTCCAGGCTTCATACAACTGTACAAAACACTTATTTTGGGGGAGTAAAAATCTTTTCTTCTACTTTCTGTGTTTCATTGTGAAGAGGAACTGGGATTGTGTCTCTCAGCCTGCCTGAATATATAGTCATAAAACTAACTGTGATTAGCTAAGTACATGCAAAAATGTGCATCAGTGCATGAATAGCTTGCTGTACATTCTGTGCATACTGTATATTAAGGCAGGTCCACATTCTGAATATGGCTCAACAAATCGCATGCGTATGTCAGAAACAAAATCTAATTGATTCATAAAACTAATTTTTAATTGAAAAATAAAGTAATAATAACTTGGGCAAAGGTTACTTCCTGAGAGTCATAAAGGTAAGCTAAAGACACTTAGTATAGAATATTGGATGAAATTAGATTTTTGTCAGGACATTCAGTGTACAAGTTCTTGTTCTGCCATGAAACATACTCTTTGATGTTAGATTAGTTGATCATTCTCTAATTTAATTAACAAGATTGCAGGTGGGAAAACAGAATAGGATAATTTTCATATGTCACCTTTCAGTAGAATATGCATGGTGTTTGCATATAGAATAAAAATCAGATAAGTAAGTTATGTGGGTTTTTAATGTGTTGGTGTCATGTGATGGAAAAGCTATGATTAAGCATTGTGCAGTTTAAAATAGGAAATGTATTAGCTAGAAACTTTTCTTTTGAACAGAAGTTATGTTGGTTTTGAGTTGGGATGGAAAAAAACCTAATGAACCTATCAGTCATCGTTATATCAATTGAAATACTATTATACTATTACTTATTTTGATTATATGAGAGGCTTTTCCATCTGTTGGCTGTGATTTGATTAGGACTTAGACGTCTAAGGGAATGTTTAGAACAACCCATTTATCTGAATGAAATCTATGGAAAAGAAGTTTACGAAAGTAAATTCTTCATTCCCAATTGACAATCATGTTCCTTGGTACTCTACTATGGCTGACCAAAGTTTAGCTTTGAAAATCAATGGAATATTTACATTATATTGAGATAGTACTGACTATTGTAATAACTTTTCTAGTCTTGATTCTGTAACTATGGTTACTTCAGATTCAGCTTGTTTTCTTTTGAAGATTTGCACGATCAGTCTGATTGTGATTTTCTTAGCCTCTTTACACCCTGTTTAGATGTGAGGGCATATTCACTTTTTAAATTTCTATTAATATTAGATATTACCTCTAAGAAGTTACTGAACATATGACATTTGTATAGGCGATGCAGATGATCAAAATTAGTCTGTTAACCAAACTGTATGCCCACTTCTTGTATTGTAAGTTACTGGATTGCCTGGATCAGGAGAATTTTCTAGCACATGCACAAGCAGGATTTAGGGAGCGCAGATCCCCAGTAGATTAGTCTTACAATTCCTAATAGAAAAATACACATATGGGCAACATCACCCCCTATATATTGCCTTTATTGACCTAAAATTACCTTTCAATTCTGTTCCAAGGGATAGTCTTAGGTGGAAGCTGTCTCTCACATCCATGGACCAGCAGCTACTTTTTCTAATTGAAATGATACATAAAAATACCAGCACCCATGTTAGATGTGACACAGCTGGCTACCTAACTGCAGACATACCAATATGTTGAGGAATGAAACAGGGTTGTATTCTAGCCCTCTCTGTTGTTTATTTTATGTGTGTATTCAGTTGTAGGTACCTTAAACAAAAAGAAATTCCTGCCTCCTAAATTTAATGATAGACATTTAGCAGTTCTGCTATATGCTGATGACACAACAGTGCTTTCGCATATATAGGTGAGCCTCAAGGGAAGTTTACAGGCCTTTGTGGAATTCGGTAAGGAAGAAGGGTTATAATCTGTCAATCCAAAACCCTAATTATGGTTTTCTCAGGAAAACCTAGCTGCTATAAACATCAGTGGCAAACTGGAAATAATAACATCGAACAAATCTCAGTATTTACATACCTTGGAATAATTTTTTCACGCCTCTGGAACTTGGCGACAAATTAGAGCCATCTCTGCCAAAACAATCCTGGGCTTTTTTTTTTTTATTCTAAAGGGAGTAAGGCCCCCGTCCAACTTAATAAAGCTAAAAGTGTATCTCAAAGGTTGCATGGTGCACAGGTATGTGCCTATAATAATTCACAGCTCTTAGATATTGTCCAGTCTAGGTTTTTATGAGCATTCTTCCAGGTTCCATGCTGTGCCTCAAATGTAGTTTTTGAAGTAGTTTTTGTTTTATATTCTATTTCTGCTTTCTTTTATCTTCTTTTATCTATTTTTTTCTTTTTAAGTTTTAACTTTTTAAGTCCTTATGACTGATACACCGTTTTTGTGGTATTTGGTTGACCCTTCTGTGTTTTTATCTTGCTAGTCATTGACTGTAAAATAGATTTATTCATTCTATATTACATACTTTTTTAAACTAAGTTTTGAGAAATCTTTTTTATTTATCATGCTATCGTCTATAATGCATCTGTTTCATTTACGCTTTTATGAAGTTAAAATATAGACTTTGTTAATTTAAACATTGTATGATACCATGTTTATTGTATTTGCAATTCCTTATTTGAAGGTGATACATATTTCTATTTAAATGTCAGTGTTTGCTGCACTTCGTTGCTGATTTGGTTAAAACCACACACAGTTCTGAATTGATATTTTGGCTGCTTTCATTGCTACAGTCTAAATCTACAATTATTTTATCTTCAATATCTTTTCTTCTCTGATGTAGTTTTTATGATGAGGGCAGCATAAGTTAACCTGCCCTTGATGAATAAGCACATTTTTACCAATTTGATCTATTGTTATCCAGTGTTGTGAAATACAAGTTATTTTTCATTCTTAATTTGGCTTATGTGAAGATGAGTAAATGATCCATGTAAGTAAAAGGTAAATGGACAGTTAAGCAGTCAAAAGAATTTGGTTGGTTGAAATAATAATGGATAATTTTTAAAGCACCATGATTAGCCACAGGAGGAATTGAATCATCAACAGGATTGGAATTTGTGACTCAGCACACAATATTATTGCAATTGTGAAATAATGAAGTTATATTTCAAACATGTTGTTATCTTATATCAGGTATAAGTCATGCAATTTCAGACATTAGAGATAACATTTCCAGGTCACTTAACTAGGGATAAATGTTGCAATGTCATTTATTCATTAGATTTCTGAATTGCTGCAATCAAGCAACTCCTAGTAGTCTGCAAAGATAATAATAAAATATATAAACGCAAGGTATCTACAGTATAATAATGCAGCAGTTACAAACATTAAAAACAACAGCTTTCAGGTCTTTCAATGGGTGTACCATTGGAAGACCTGAAAGACCAGGTTAGGGACAGATCGCCATGGAGAAAATCCATTTATGTGGTCACTAAGAGTTGATGCACATAATAATATGGCACATAATCATATTGTAAACTGCCTTGAGTCTTTGAAAGTAGATCAGTATAGGATTGAATTATCAAGAAATAATTCATCTTTCAAATCTTCCTGAAAAACTTTGACATCTACTAGCCCATAGAATCTTGTTTCTCCAGTGATTTTGCTCTTTGGGGTATCTTTTTTGCTGCTACAAGAGCCTAGATTTGATCAGAAAAGCAATTACACAAGCAGCTGTCACAGATTGCTGGGAATCAACTCCAGCTAGATCTGCTGAATATCATATAGAAAAAATAATTCTCATGTGACCTAGAACTGTAAAATACCTTGGAAAAACGGTTTTTAGAAGATAAGACATTTTAGAATCTTTTTAGGAGGACTGGATTTGGCTCTGAAAGAAGTCAAGGCTCCAAAAACAAAGAAGTTAAATCTTTCTTGGGACTAGTGGGATATTACAATCGGTTTATTCCCCATTTTGCTACCCGTGCCTAAGTATTAACAGATCTCGTCCAGAAGGCGGAACCAACAATAGTGGAGTGGACACCAGAATGTCAACAAGCCTTCAAGGACCTGAAAGAAGCTCTGTGTCAAGATCTCGTCCTAAAAGGACCAGATTATGACTAATGTTTCATTGTACAAGTTGATACATCTGATGTAGGACTTGGCACAGCATTAATACAAAATTATGAGGGTGTAGAACATCCAGTGGTATATTTAGCCAAGAAGCTATTACCACAAGAAACCAAGTACAGCACCATTGAAAAGGAAGTATTAGCCTTGAAATGCGCCATAGATGCCCTCAAAGTATATTTATGGGGGTGGGGATTTACAGTTGTAACAGACAATCAACCATTGGTATGGATACAATGGATGAAATACAGTAATCCACAAATTACATGGTGATATCTGTCATTGCAACCCTACAAGTTCACTATCCAGCACAGAGCAGGGAAACAAAAATCCTTGCAGATTTTCTATCCCATCAGGGATAAGATGCAGGAACAAATAAAGAAATGGCTAGTGAAGATGTTGTGACAAGAGTGCCAAGAAAAAATCTTGTCACTTAAAAGAAGGGAGATACGTGGAAGAGCGAACTTACCACCTGGAGTGAGCAGGCATTTTTTTCCCCCTCCTGGGATCCAGAGTTTTGGTGCTATCTAGGAAGGAGGGTTAAAACAGCCCCACCTTCTCCTTAATTGGAGAGATTGTTTAAGAAAAGGGAACTAAAAACAAGCACATGCGTGGGTGTATCAAGAAAAACAGTTGAGCCCAGAAGACAGCAGAGACTTGAGAAAGAGAAAGCTCCAACCCAAAGGGAAGCACCTCAGCAGTAGTCTTCAGACAGCAAGAGAAACTTTCAATTCTTGGAGCTGCAAGACCGCTGAGAGGCAGAGCTGAGAGATGGGAAGGAAAAGAGCCCAACCAGAGTCTGCAAACCAGTTCAAGCCTGCAAACCAAACCAAACCAAGTCCAAGGCATACAGCAGCCCAGGTGCAGAGCTCTACAAACCAGCTCCAGAAAGAGAGGGCTGGGGGTGTTAGGTGTGCGTGTGTATGGAGAAAAGCCCATTCACAAGTCTGTAAAGAGTGAAAAGGTGCTCACATGCAAATGGGCTGAGCCTGGCTACAAGAGCTAAATACCTGGTGGAAAAGGAAAGATTTAAAGAGCTAAGAAATTGTTAGGATAAGAAAACATAGTGCTACAAACATAGGAATAGAAACATAGAAATAGAACATATAGATAGACATTTATAGATTAAATAAGAATAGAAATAGTTGTAAACTTATAGTAATAGGAAGATAGTAGAATAAGATAGTTTAATTTTGTACCAAAAAAAAAAATTTGTGTGGGAAAAACAAATACAGTCTTTTTTCTGTGTTCTGTACCATATTAGGAAAAACCCTAATAGGGTTATTATTCATTACTATTAATAAACTCTGAATATCTGGCTTCTATTTAACAGATACTTTGATGAGTGATAGGCCAAACCCAGATTTGTTTCTTCATAAATTGTGGCAAAATAAGATGGCACTTCTGTGAGACAATAGGCTACGAAAGGACTGTTTCTATTCTCCTGTAAATGATAGAGTAAATATTAATTTTTTTATGAGAGATATGTGGATCAAATGGGTTACCTGGTCAGCTTTTTTTCCAGTCGTAAATCATTTGGTTTCTGTATGTTTGATACTTGTACTATTTTTGGAGGAAGATGGTACATAGTGACAGGATTGAATAGAATGTTAGCTTTGTGAGGGCAGAATGACTCTAATTGTTAGTTGTTTTTTTAAATAATGTGATGATTTATAGACACAGATGTCTTATGAGTAAAAGGGAGATTATGTAAATAGATAGCACTGGAACTATTGGTAGGAAGGGTGGTATAAAATAAGGAAATCATATTGGTGCAAAAGCTATGGCCTATGCATTGCTTCAGTTTTTCGAAACTAAGTGGTCCTTGTCAGTTTTAATGAAATGAAAAAGGTTTGGTGGCCAGATTAAATGAAGTATAATACTCAGATTTTGTGGAAAGTGATAAGAATCCATCTTCCACTATAATGCTTCTTCCAAAATGTTCTGGGTTGTGTTAGTGGCCAAATCCTGCTAGCTACTAAGAATGTAGGTGTTAGGTGTAGGCCTTGTAGTTAAGGTTTTGAATTAGGATTGGGGCCACCTTCATCTGTGGAAGCTCATTGAGTGACTTGGCTAATTTTTCTTGACATTCCAACTTACTGCACAGGCCTTTTGGGAGGAGAACATGAAGTGTGTTATATATGCCATCTTGAATTTCTGGAGAAAAAGGTGGGTATAAATCTAATGAATGTATAAATTAAATCATCTTCAATGTCTCCACTGCAGTAAAACACCAAAAAGCACAGAGGCAGTATATTAAAACATGATTTCAGATTAAAATTCATAACTTAATACTATTTTTAACTTCACAGTGCTATTTTTAACTTAACCCCTCCCACTCATCCCCAGTACTTTCCAAAAAGCTTGGAAAGTTTTTGCGATACACAATAATTGTTCAGCTTGACTCTACCGTTAAATTCATTTGAAATAATCTTGTACTGGTGAATAATATTATGGACCAGAATGGTTGAAAAATGTTTTCTTAATAGGAAATGGCTGCAAAGGTCCCATGAGGTTTTAAATGGAAGAGCTTTTAGAATTAGGGAAGTTTTAATAGCAGCTAAGTTCTACCTTCCATTGGGGGAGAGATTGTTGATGTGTGTCTGAAGGAACAAAAGAAGCACTTTTTAAAAAAAAGAAATATGAAAAAGGATAGAATCAGAAAAAGTGAGTTTCTGACTCAGGTTTCCTCTTGCTGTGTACCTTATTTAGGATAACAGATGTTCTCTGGGATTTGGGAAATGGGGAGTGGTGGTGGATCTGGGATGTATTAAGACTCGCACACCATTTTATTGGTTATTTTCCTGCTAAAAGGTAGTAGGAAATTGCACCGCTGACATTTCTTGGAGTTTTCTGCCAAAATTCAGCCACATGATTTTTGGAGGCTCAGTGAGATACAAAAAAGCCACATGGGAGCAGACGTGATCTGTGAAGAACTCACATTGCTTTGTATGATAAAAGAGGTTTGTCTGCAGATTTGAGGCTGAAATGAAATCAAAAGCAATGAGATCTTGCAGAGGGGAAAAAACTTTTTTTTTAAAGCATATAATATGAAGGTGTAGTTTATACATGGACTGTGAAGTGCTTTGAATTTCATCTCCAAAAAGAACAGTGGAGGAGGCAAGAAGAGAAGGATGCTATGCATCTGGGGAAAAAGAATGGAAACTGGAGCTGTTTGTGCTCCTGTGTGCTCTGAAGCACTTTTTGGAGGTTGAATCCAGAGCTCTGTGCAATCCTTATTCAATGGGTTGAGTAATATTCAATGTTACAAGGCTGCCAGTACTGATAAAGGTTTATATTATACCACCCACCCACCCCCATGCAAACAGGGGGGAAAAAGCCTCTTTCCTGTTTCATTAATATTTTACATGATGCTGTCTATTATAAAATCTTGTCTCTTTAGATAGTGGCATAATAATAAATAATGTAGGGAGTCAGGCTGGAAACTGAACACATTTACTTAATAAATTCATTATTAAACACTGGCGAATTGTCAGCAATATAATCATTTTAAATACTTTAAAATGCCATTTTGCATGTTTCTTTGCAATAGTATATTGTGTCCTTTAAAAATACAGTAATTGAATTGATTTTGTAATGTTAGTGGACAGTACTTTGATTTTCTGTCTTAGAAGCCAAAATACATTAGGCTACTTTTGAACATCAGTCTGCGTAGATTCCTCACACTGCTAAAGACCAATATTGCTTTGTCAGAGTTGATGATAAAATGGTTATTGCCAGTGACTGCTTTTACCTCTTATATTCAAAATGTTCCATCTGAATAACTGCCGCTAACTCTTAATGTGCACATGGTGCACAACAGACAATTCTGCATTCATGGCTTTTTTATATCAACTAGAAATCCTTTTCTTTCAAGAGACTTGGGCCTTAGAACCTTCAGATCTTCAAGGGTTATCTCTTATTTCCTCACAGCTAGACCCAGTCTGAAAGGAGGCTGTGCTCTTGGGTTATAAGCATCTTAATGTGTACTAAATTGCATGCTGACATCTCACTGGCTTTAATATGTGAACTATAGCTATAGCTTCCCCCTTAACATTTGGTTCTACCAACTTTTTCTATTAAAGCCTCATAGTCTTATTTCTCAAATTAACATCTCTTGACCCAGTCTCCAAATTCAGTATTAATAATCACAGGTGATTTTAATGCTAGGATGGAACTCAACAATGACTTCCTTCTCCTGCACTCTAACATCCCATCTTTCTCCCTACCTGTATTGGCTCTTTGGAAATCTGAAGAAAAAGATATCAATATGGGAATGGGGCAGAGTGGAGATTTGGTTTAATTGGCAGCAAAATTTGGTTTGAAGATCCTCAGTGGACAGGTGACACCTTCCGGGACTTCAGAGGAACCTCCATTGCAGACTACATGCTAATTTGATGATTAGCTACATGATAATTCTGCCCCACATTCTTGAAGCTTTAGGATTGGTTTCCATCTTAACAGTGATCACCTAATCACCTAAATTGCAGTCTTATTTCTTGAATCATTGCAAGTCAGTAATTTGAAACAGATTATCGGCACAACCAGCAATATTCATGAAAGGTTTGTCACTTTTCAGAAAATTACTGCTTTAGCTCATGAGTGTTCAAAGTCTAATCAAACTCCATTACACTATCACTCTAACAAACATTCCAAACCTTGGTTTGGTAAGAATTATGTTCAGACCAAGGCTATGGTAAATTCAGCCTATAGAAACATCCAGTTTTATCATGAGTCTCCCTCTTGTGAAATTTTTCATTTACTAAAAAAAGGAATATAAAAAGCTTCTGAGAAAAACAACAACAAAATGACTCATTAGTGAAATGACAAGGCTCCAACAAGCAGTAACGAATTAGGATGATCATCTATTGTGGCATCTTGTTTCTCACATTCACATAAACCCAGCTCCAGTGCCAGTGATTTTATCTGTTTAGAATCCTGGACAAGGTATTTTGGCAACTTACTCAGTGTTCCTTTTGGTGGTGATTCTCTTGGGCCCTCTTTATCTGATCCCTAGCCCAGTTGGCCCCAGGTTTCACAATCAGAAATCCAAAAACTAATGTCTCAGTTGAAAAATGGCAAAGCCCCAAGTAAAGATAAGATTTTGCCAGAATTGCTGAAAATAAATCCAGACTGGTTGGCCTCTGTGTTAGCCTCCATGTTTCCTGCCATTAAATAGCTGTTTATCACTCCCCAAAGAGTGGCTTAATTCTATCATTCAACCAATATACAAGAAAGGCAATAGACAAAATCCTGCTAATTATTGCCCAATTAGTTTATTGTCAATAATTAGCAAACTCTGTCCTTGATTTTTATACCATAAACATTTAGATTAGAATATTTTGGCTTATGAATAAGCAAGTTTTAGATCAGAATATTCCACCATGGATCAATGTGCAATTTTGCATGATTTAGCTGAAAAATAAGCACCCTTTATGTTACCTTTATTGATTTAAGGGCAGCCTTCGATTCAGTTACTTGTAAGATACTATGGAGGAAATTAGCCACAACCTCAGTTGATTGTTGCTTTCTCAGGTTGATAATTCTGTTACATGAAAACATTACAATGTAGATTAGAAACAAATGTAACACTGAATTAACCATCCCCATCCACAGATGAGTCAAACAGGGCTGTGCCTTGTCCCCTTATAACTAATCCTCACTTAGCGACTGCCTCATTTAGTGATGATTTGAAGTTACGACAGTGCTAAAAAAAACAATTTAGTTAGCAGTCTTTACGACCTTCGCAGTGTCTCTCTGCTCTTATTTTCACTTGCTTATTTTCTCCATACCAAGATGTCCTCAAAGAGAAAGAACCCCAGTTCAGCTGAAGGAAGTAGCAAGAAGCAAAGGAAAACTGAAGGAAGATTGTAAGCCCAGTTGCGGTCACATAATTTTCAATCACTTCACTTAACAATCGACTGCCCGTCCCAATAATGGTAGCTAAAGAGGACTACCTTTATTGTTCAACTTTTATATAAATGAAGTATTGTGGCTCTTTTTAAACCAGAATTTCACCCCCCAGTACTTGCCCATCATCCTTTTTCAGTCCTCTTGTATACAGATGATGCTGTCATCAGTAACCCAAGTTGGCCTTAATAGATGCATAGCTGCTTTAGTGTTCTACTGTTCTAGGGAATTTCTTGAAATTAGTTACTCAAAAACTAAATTTCTAGTTTTCTCTAGAATGCACTTTAAGTCCCCTGTTAAATGGGAAATCAATAAAAGACCAACTGATCAGGTTAAGGACTTCCTAGGTATCCACTTCCAACCATCCACTGAAATGACTGAGTGAGCTTTCTAGTAGAGGTCAAAAAGTTGCTAATGCAATCTTAAAATATGCTAGTCATCAAGGCAATAATTTCATTCCTGCAGCAAAAAAAAAAAAATTATATAAAGCAAACATCCTGGGCTTGTTGTTATATTGTGCACAACTCTATAAGGATGCCCCTACTTTAGAAGCTTTCTGAGTTTCTGAAAGCCCTACTCCGTGTCTCTGGCTCAACTTCAAATGCCCTCGTTTAACTAGAGATTGGCTTCATTTCTCTTGGGGCACACCTGACCCTTTGCTATCTCAGATTTTGGCTGAAACAGTTTTTTGGAGGTGAGTCTCTGTTCCCCTCATCCTACATTATAGGTTTTCCTCATTGCTGAGGAGGCAAATTGATTCCAATCTGGCATATTGTGGCCCTCTCCCTTCTGGCAATATTAGTCACTCAGCCTAGATAAAGCCTTAATCAAACTGAAACAGAGGATTTGGGATTTAAATCTACAAAATGACAGGGCTAAAATTATTCATCCTTATTACAGCACAATTTCCATGGATGCTTTTTAGCTAACTGTATAATATCCTACATATTCCACATAGGAGATATTTTTTTTTACCTTGGCTCAAGTTGGCACAGTACCTGTTACAGAGACTATTGGCAAAGATACTAGTATCCTGTACAATAATCGTGTGTGTCTGCCCAGATACAGAGGTTGAGTCAGTAATCTATGTATTGTTACAATGCCCGTTGTACCACTATGATGTCTGGCACTCATAAACCTGATTATCAGAAATTTGTCTCTCTAATCAAGGAATCACAGCCTTCCTTCTGCAAGATCTAACTTGGATAACCACTATAAAGGTTGCCAAGTTTCTAGCAATAGCTATGGCTGGTTGATATCCGCTTCTCATTATTAATTGTTTCAGGACTGGTTTTTCTGTGTTTTAAATTTTATACTTGTGCTTTATTGTTCTTGGACCATGAATAAATGATTTGATTTCATTTCATTTGGTTATATTTATTTTAAACTTCTCCATTGGCTACTAATTTGTGCAGTTTATTATTTGTACTGGGTACTACACATTTTCCCATTCTCTTTTGTGACTAGATGGCATGATTGGAAAGAAAAAGTAAGCTGCATCGCTGACACAACATGGAACAACCATTCACTGTGAGCTCCTTGGTAAGGATGAATGCTTTATAATGTAGGGAAAACTGCTGATCAGACAGCAGATCTACTTAGCTTTTGTAGAACAAGCATTCTGTTCAAATTCAAATATGTCCTGAGATGCACTGATTCTCCAAATCTAGTGAAGGTGCATCTAAGTTAGTCTCACTTAGTTTATTATTCATAATGTTGTCCTTTTCTGATACTTCTCTTTCTCAGTCCTAAGCTTGCAGGTAGTCCTCACTTTAACGATGGTAATTGGGACCAGAAATGACGTGGTTGTAAAGCTTTGTGCTGGAATTTCTGGCACTTCTGGTTGCTAGCATTAAGTGAATCCTGCGCCGTTGTTAAGTGAGGATGTCATATGGTCACCATTTGCAACTTCCTGCTGGCTTCCCCATTGACTTTGCTTGTACGAAGCTGACAAAGAAGGTCCCAAATGGCAATCATGCGACTGCGGGATGCTGCGACCAAGTATGAGGACTAGTCATAACTACCATTTGTTCAGTGCCATCATAGGTTTGAATGGTTGCTGAACAAGTGGTTGTTAAGCGAGGACCACCTGTACTGTTAAATTACTCTAAAATGCTCCCTTAAACTCTCCTTAGGCTTTTCACTAAAAATCACAATATTAAAGGTTCAGTTAGATACAATGGAAAATATGTGGCTGTTGCTGATATGGGGGGACACTGATTTTTTCTTCCTCTGTGTCCCAATACCTGGTGACAGTACGCATGGTCTGAACATTATCCCAGTGCGAATATTTCCCTTCCATTTCATTGCCTGCTGTTTGTGTGGGCAGACTAACTCTTAGTGTAGCAGTATTTCATCATGCATTGACACAGCTAGATATTTTCAAGGAAAGAAAGGGAATAGGAAGAAGAAGAGATATGCAGATGCTGTATTCAACAACAGTTCCTTATCCTTATGCCTTGTTTCAGCATGAATCATGTTTCATATCTCTCATACTCCTCTCTGTTAGAGAATAATAGAACAGTTCACATTGATTTTAAAAGTAGTGACTGAAAGGTTTATGATTCAAATGCATTTGCATAAGTGCAACATGAAAGAAAAGAAAATAAAAACCGGGAATGCAACACAATGGGCATTATTTTTGTTACATGTCAGTAGCAAGGAAATTACGATTTTAATGTATATATGTGTATCTTTGTGTATGCATGCACACAGTGCAGTGGAGATGTTTGTTTTAGCATAGTCTCCATTTATTTTGCAGGGGTTTTGTAGAAACATAATGAAACTTCTTCTCAAAAGCAGGGGGTGCACCTTTTAATTGTAGCTCACAATTTCCTTTGCGTATCTTGACTAAAAGCATGCCTGAATAATAGTCACCTGTCAAAACAAAATGCAATTTGTGATCTGTTTTAACAGAAAAGGCTAGCAGCTATTCCTGACCACACAGATATTTCCTTGAGCCCAGAAGAGCGTGTCCGTGCCTTAAGCAAGCTTGGCTGTAACATCACAATAAATGAAGACATTACACCACGACGCTACTTCAGATCTGGAGTGGAGATGGAGCGCATGGCTTCTGTCTATCTACAGGAAGGAAATCTTGAAAATGCCTTTGTTCTCTATAATAAGTTTATAACGTAAGGATTGGTCTCAGTTTAGAAGCACATATTTTAATCTTTAGAAATTATATGTATTTTGTTTATTACTCTGATGCAGTACCAGCAGACTGTACTGACTAGGACTGTGCAGTGCTTTGGATTCAAGTTCAGAAAGGTGTTTTGGAGCGTGTAAGAAGCGTTAATTTGCAACTGCCTAGAAGCAATCACATCTTTTCCCATTCCATGGCAGCTGCAGAGAGCAGCAGAATAATCCCATGAAAAGATGCCACTGCTGAAGCTTTGCATAGTCTTAGAATGACAGATCTAAATCTGGTAGCTACTAAATGATCATGAGTTAAATGTTACCATAAACTGGAGATCATTCTCAAAACTCTGGATATGTTTGCTCTCTCCGCAATTATAAAAAAAAATCCCTGTGAAAATTCTTGGTCCCAATTCAGTCTTATTAGTTGGCTGTTGTGCGGGTATGGAAAGTCAAGCCATGACTGCATCTAATATCCCTAGCCTTTGAGGAAAAAAGAGGAAAAAAATATTAGAGTCAACTAGTGTTTGCTATACTTGAAGAGGGGAGAGGAATATGGTGAAAAGAGAGATTTTTGGTAAACGTGGACATGCAAAAATACCTTCTGAAAGTGGCTTTGAGTATAATTTACAAGCCATTTCTTTCAGAAGAGTTCCACTAAAAAGAGTTCCAGTGCACCATAATAAATAATATGATTCCAAATAATTATGCTTTATTTATTTATCACATGTATGTGCCACTGCCATCCGAAGACTCTTGGCTTATGCCTTCCAGGGACCAGTGCTTTGCATTGATGAGGTATTTCACAATTTGTATTATTAGGTGCAGGGGTAACACAGTGTGTATCTCCAAGGTGTTTCCCATCCATTCAGGGCCTCTTCTGGTGCTTCCAGTTGCTGTGGTTGAGGTGGAAGACACTTCTGCCTATCCATCTTTTCCAGCTGCTCAAATGGCCAACTGAAGCTTTGGTGTAGCCATTTTGTTTTTAGAAGGGGGCGGGCAGTTCCCTTCCCTGAGCAGTTTCAGAGAGCCACGTTGTATCAACTTTCATGGTTGCAAAGTTTCCCTTCAAAGCTCTGAATATTCTGTTTTGGTCTTCAGGCCTGAGGGACCCAACAGTAGAATAGCAGTGCTGTTAATTTAACCTTAAAGTTACAGAAAGCTTCTGTGAATGAAAAGAAAAAGAATGTTGCTTCTAGCCTCATTTATGCACTCTGCAGTTGTCTCAGTGGAAAAGCACTAGTATTGTTCATGAGACTTGCAAAGGGGTAACTGTGTGTTTTCCAGTTTATTTGTAGAAAAGCTGCCATGTCATCGAGACTACCAGCAATGTGCAGTTCCAGAGAAACAGGATATTATGAAGGTAGAATTTTTTTTTTTAAATAAAGGGTCATCCAGGGGATTCCCCCCCCTCTTTTCAAAGAATGATTCATGACAGATAGACCCTGGCAGTGGTCTGAGGATGTGGTATGTTCTCATTAAGTCTTTTAGGGTACAAATTCAAGAGTCAGAATCAGTATTTGATTTTTGATGCTAGGCTCCAGCATGATGAATTGGGCTTTAAAAAAAAGAGTTAGGGCCAAATCCTGAAGTCAGCAATGTATAATCTTAGGAATGTATCCCTAGTACCCAAAGATAGAATAGTTGCATATTCCTTGTGTTAATAGCAGAGAAAGATTAACCTGCTATTGAATGTCAACTTTATTGGGATGAGCACTCTGCAACTAAAGCTGTTTCACAGCATTGGGCCTATATATATGCTTTTAATTCAGTACTGTACTAGTGAACCATTCTAGTTGTAGGATTAAGCTGATTATTTGGCATGTGAGGAAAGCAAAAGTATTTGTGTGTGTGTGTATACACATAACACACACACACACACAGATTGCATTTTATTTCTATTTTCTCTCTTCTTTTCTCTCAAACGAAGAAACTAAAGGATATAGCATTTCCAAGAACTGATGAACTGAAGAAAGACTTGTTAAAAAAATACAGCGCAGAATACCAGGAATATATGCAAGACAAGGTATTTTTTAATTTTAGCTATACAGATATGTATAAAATCTCTTAATACATTCTCTGGATAGCCAAGGCAAAGCAAAATTGTAACTTTATGTGATGAACTGATACCATTCATTTTGATGTAGACAAAGTGGCTGCTTTTGCCTTTAAATGCCCAGGTGGTGGAGAAAGTTGACGTGGCTTTATCATCACCCTGCTAAAAAGTATCCTAGTGAAGAAAAAGGTAATGTAAGAAGCAAACATTTGTTATTAGATCTTGAAGCACAAACATGTTCCACTGAGGGATGCTAGTCCTTTTCTGTAATGGTGTGTGGGAATGACCTTGGGAGACAGGAGAAACAGCCACAGACTAGACAATAGTCAGATAAGAGGTGAGGCAGCTAAGTCCACAGAAGGAATGGGGGTGTGGCAAATGTTTCAGAAGGGACCCTCCCTAGTTTCTTGGACTGAAAGGCAAGGGACAGCGGTGTGTGTGTGGGGAGGAGAGATGTACTTTCAGACTTGCAAGATTCTGTTAATATAACCTTACAATAAAGATAGAGCTAATATTCCCGAGTGTGCTTCTTGTCTGGACTACCTTGCAAGGCTGACTCTTTCTTTCTTTCTTACACACGGGGGTATCCTCAGAGGGAAGGGGGACAAAAAGCCAAGGGGGTAGGCACAGCTGTGTGATCCAAGCCCTTCCTCTTCGTAGGTGCATGCACAAAGGGCTTGGATTGTGCAGATGTAACCAACGTCTTGATTTTTTGTCACTTCCCATCTACTCCCCCTCCACCGCTTACCCACTTGAGCTGATGATGAATGTCCCACTGCCAGCATAAGAGATAAGAGTACATACAATCCATAGCCATCTGACCGCTGCAAGGACTGCCTTATTCTGGCCAAAGAGATGGAAGAGTGTCAGCAGGTGTTGAAAATGCAGTGACTTCTTTTGCCATTCTTTGCGGCTGCATTCCAGACAGAGGAACCAATTATATAATGGTCTTAAATACCTTTTTGGATCCTTATGTGGTTTTTGTTGCTGTTTGTAAATTAAAGCTGCTCTCCTTTACAGAGGCTGCTGAAATCCTGTGAAAATAATTATGTTTTAAGTTGTCTAATAGTTCCATTGTTTATTTACAATTTAAAAAATTGTGCTACCCTTTAAAACTACATTCTTCCAGAACAATTTATGCTCCATTAAGTTAGAATTAGTCATTCAATCATCATTAAGACTGACAATAAAATGAACAAAAGCAGCAGCCAGAGCAGTTAAAAGTTTCTGTGCAGCACAATTATTAATAATTAACATATTGGTATAAATGTAAAGGCCTGAGAAAATAAAAATGTATTTTCTTGGTGCCAAAAACAAAGAGAGTCAATGCCAAGAATATCTTTTTGCTGAAGTATTCCAGAGACAGGGGGCTCACAGTCACTTATGAGTTCCTTGGAGTTAATGTTTATATTTACTAGAAGTAATTGTATATGGCTTTGTAACCTAAACCATTATATTGGCCTACTAAGATTCTTGTACTCCTTTTTGTTATATGGAGATTTCTGCCAACCCTAAAATCTTACAAGTTAAGCTATGTAATGAGTATAAAATATGCACAAAGAAACAGCTTCTTCTAGATGCATGTGTAAATAGCAAAATATATTTTCTTGTGGCCCTTTTTGTATGAATAACTTTCTAAAATGCAATGTAACTCTACAGGTTGTAGTCCTTTCCCGATATACCAGTCTAATCTGTATCTGTGACATAAGTTTTTGTTTTCATTTCCCAGATTCAAACTACAAATGATGGTGGCAAACTTTTGGGTGAACTAATTAACCTAGCAAAACGGGGGTGGAAGGGTGGGCAAATAATTATTCAGACATGAGAGTGGTATTGAATTCTCAAATCTGCTATTGAGACTTCAATAATCAGAATAAACCTAGCTGAAGAAAATCTCTAGGCAGAAGAATGAATCATCTTCCCCACCCATACCCTTTGCTTTTAAAATCTGTTTCAGGTGTGTATAGAAACTTGGCCCTTTAGCCTTCCAGATGTTCCTGACTTACAGCTGTTAGCAGTCTGCACCTTGGCCATGCTGGCTGGGGCTGCTGGAGATGCCAACATCTGGAGAGTGATGTTGCATTACTTTCCATTGTTTTCTTGGTAGATGGAGCAGATATTAAAATACTCAGATCTGTTATGCTTCATGTTGTTTAAGCGCATTAGACCTTCTCATCTGGATTAACCCCGTTTTAGCTGATGACCTGTTCATTTAATGTGTTCTTTTTCCAGAACAAATGCAAAGCTGAGTTATTGAAGAAAATAGAGCAACAGAAATTGATTGAAGCAGAAAAGAAGCGGATTGCACAGATCCGTCAACAGCAACTGGAAACAGAACAGTTTCAGTTCTTTGAAGATCAATTAAAGAAACAAGAATTAGCTCGTGGTCAGAAAATTAAGGATAACTCAGTTACATCAGAGCCAACAGATAGGAGCATGTTGTCATCATGCATTTCAGCACACCTGAACAATACTTTCCCCAGAACAGTAGCAAATAAAAGTGATGTTTCTGCTGGTCAGTCTCCTCCAGTCAGTCGGGCCTTAAAGCCAGCTGCTACCTTAAGTGCCGTTCAGAGTAAGAAAGTACATTATTTGTTCTTGTTTACCTTCTGTGTTTTTGTATGGATAGGATTTAGAGCTCACTAAATGGCTTTTGGATGTATTTACAAAATATACATTTCTTAATATGTTTGGCTTGCCATGAAGCGAGAAGCTGCATCAGGCACAAAAAACAATGGTTGTTTTGATCAGGACAAGTCAGATGCAGAGTCTCTGAACACTGAAGCACCCTCTCTAAAGCAGCATGCTGTCTGCTGAATGCTTTTCAGATTAGGTTATATGAGAACATTTCACACTGTAGACGTCTTTGTAAATGTCACTCTCGTTCTCTTTGTTAGACAACGCTGCTGAAGGACTGCGAAATGTGGTTCTGCCCAGTGATCTTTGTCACAAATTTTTGCTGCTCGCAGATGGAAATACAGCAAGAGGAATAGAGACGTGTGGCATTCTCTGTGGAAAACTGGTACAATAAAACCTTCACATTTATATGGGAAAGGCACTTTTAATGGTACTCTGTTTAACCTGAATGAACCAACGACAAGAGCAGATCTGAAGCATAAGTGTGCTGTGTAAGAGCTGATTTTATCAAAGAGCTGTGAGGGTCTCTTCAGAAAATCTTATTGCACTGTGATCTGCTGTTTGCTGCTTTACTGCAAAATAGTTTATCTTAGACACTGGAAAGCCTGTAACATTATTAAGCTATCTTCCTGCTGCCTGCAGCTTCCTTTTTATGATTCTGCACTGCGTTTCTCTAGTTTTGTGAAATTTTATTACAAGCAAAGTGATATTAAATATAGTGATAGTGATTGGTGTGTTATATCAGATTCTTGGGAAGGAGGGACAAAAAGCTTCTGACAAATATCACTTGGATATTAGCATTTAGATTTTGTTTGCTGTTGAATAATGTTTCCATCATTAGGGTGGATCTTTGCACCATAGCAAAGAGAATGATTATCTATTAGTCTTGATTTTGTAAAACTTTCAGGCTGGGATCAACCTATCCGTCACAGGAACTGATATAAGAGGAAGAACAGCTCAGAGCACTTGAACAATTCAGTATCGTTTACTTGTTGGTTAAAGAACCATTTGCGTCTATGAAATTTTAGTATTGTGGTAGTTTAGAATACAATGTAATAATTTCCCCCTGCAGCCTGAAACTATCTTGGGGGGCCAGTCATTACCTCATGAAGTTAATTTGAGCCAATAGTTGACATGATAAATCTGAGCTTGAGCTCATGGTTGATGCCATGCTTGATTCCACATGTAACACCGAATTGGGGACACATCTGGGCACTAGGAAAGTATCCCATTAGGAATAAATCTGTCCATTTTAAAATTTACTTTATTTCCAGTATTTTTTTACCACCATTGCATATCTCTAGGTGATTTACAATAATGGAAACAATTAAAAACCATAAACGTAATAACTCTCAAAAATTAAGTAAAATATAAAATAGCCCACTGCCAGCTGGGTAGGAAGGAAAGCATAGATGTTAGTCTCCAGACACCTCTTGAAAAAGACATGTTTCTACCAGTTTATGAAAAATATCTAAAGTAGGGGCTAGCTGGATCTTAGGAATAGGGAGCGTGTTCCAGAGGATCAGAGTTGAGTGGCCTCTAAGTGGTCCAAAATCCCTATAGACACAGTCCTAGGAACCTCATAATGACTATAATACAGTCATGGTCTCAAACTTTAACACTGCAAAGATTTAATTGCCTTCCCCTATGATGAATTTATTTGAACCCTTCTGGAGTTTGAGGCATGAAAAACTTCCAAATCTCTAAATGTCATAACTTGTTTCTTTGACATATGTGACATTCTTTGACATTCTTTGTCATATGTGTTTGCGATGAGCTGTTCTCTTCATAAAGATCATAACTTTGGCTTTTTTTTATAATCAATGACCAGATCCTTATCTGAACAGAAGGAGGCAGCAGTTCTAAATGTTCTCCTTAGTCCAGAAAGAGAAGTTGAGAATATTGCTGCTGTTTCACATTATAGGGGCACTAAACAGCCCTATTGGGCATCAATAGACCAGTGTAAAAAAACTGAATGATATTGCAGACCAAATGCAGTGTTTTACACAAAGATATGCAAAATATTTTGAACTGAACCATTTTGAATTTGAAACACCCCACTGTGAGTGTAAAGTGCCCTATTTTGAATAAAAAGTAGCTGTCTTGAGATTAAAACAATATTTTTATGTGTTTTGAACAAGTTGTGTTTTACACTCAGAACAGAGCTGTTTTGCTAAAAAAAAACCTAAGGCTTGCAAAGCAGTCTATCATGCATTCAGAGCAGCTGTTTTGCATCTGAAATGGGATATTCAGAATTCAAAAATGTTTACCTCAAAACACTTTGTACACTTCTGCTTTAAACCATTGAACTGCTTTTATGAGATTTTAAGGAGTTATATTTGATTTTTTGCAGTTATCCACCTTATGTATTCTGGGTAGGAAAATAGGATTTAAATAGTAAGAATAAATAAGGAAATAATAGTGCTTATTTTAAAAAATAGTATTTGTCTCCCAGCTTTACAAGAGAATAGATGCATATCCTTCAACAGACTTCAGTACATGACGATATACTGTAATTATATAAATAAATAAGAAATAAAGTTTTATGATAGGCCACAAGATTTATTCCTGGAATTCCCAAGTAGTGATGGTAAACATTTGTGTCATCAATCGGTCAGTACTGAACTAGAGACACCAAGCACAGCTTCTGTGGAATAAATAGTTAAAAAATTTGGTTGATGCCAGTGCTGGTTCTTGGGATTGAAGTCCAAAAGCTATCTTCTTGTGCTTGTGTCTTACAGACTCATAATGAATTCACTATTACTCATGTAATTGTACCAAAACAGTCTGCAGGACCAGACTACTGTGACATGGAGAATGTAGAAGAGCTATTCGGTGTTCAAGACCAACATGATCTTCTCACGCTGGGCTGGATCCATGTAGGTAGAGATAAATATGCTGTGATAGACAGTAGACATTCTTTGCAGCAGGAGGAAAGGGCACTTCTTCCAGTGTAAAGTTGCATTCTCCTTAAGCTAATGTTCGGGGCTGTATGCTGTTGGTAGGAGGGCTGAGTAGACCAGATGAGCTTTCTTTCTCATGCAGACGTACTTCTGCATTTTTACATACATACACAAAGCACACCTCTGCTTTCTTATATGCATATGTACATTCTAACACATGACATAGATTGGATTTGGGGGAATAGGTTGCACCATGAAGAAAGAAGAACTGCACCCTTTCTTCACTCAGAAGTGTCTCCCGTGACACAAGTGCGCTTGAGAAAATTTTATATTGAAAAGTGTTGTCCAAATAAGATCACTCCAGAAGAAGAGAAGATGTGAGTTGTGGAATGAGGGAGGGGAGGTCAGATTAGGAAGATGCTGTGGTCCAGATCAAAGATGTTCCACTCCAGTATTAGAGAAACAATGTTCCTGTGACCTATTTAAAGCTATTGTTCAAGTAAGCATTTGGTGTTTGCCTTTCCCTTTTTCCTTAAATCCCAGTTGATTCTTTTAAAACCAGGTACTTATTCTTGGGAAGTGGCTTTGAGACTGGCAGAAGAACTTGCTGACTTAGGTGCAGCTCCTTCAGCTACCACAACATGGAAAACTGCCCTGGGTCAATATGAAAGAGAATATTTTCCTGTGTTACGTCAGCATTGATATGATGGTGTTTTGGTTTTATTCCAGCTGCCAATTGTGTACTTGTTGTTGATGTTGTTTTTAACTGTTGATAGATGCCCAGAGTCATGTTTTTGAGATAATGAAATAAATTATTTATTTTTAAATGATGTTTATTTATTTATTAATATTTATTTAATAAATAATAGGTGGGTGCAGCTAATTCTGACTTCTTCCTACTGTATTTGTAAAACAGAATAAAAGTCACATGCTATATAAAGGTTTGCCTTTCTCTGCAGTCCCATCCAACCCAGACTGCATTCTTATCCAGTGTTGATCTTCACACACATTGTTCTTATCAGCTGATGCTGCCAGAGGCCATTGCAATTGTTTGTTCACCAAAACATAATGAGTGAGTTTGAGCTTCCTTTTCCATCCTCAATAATATTAAAATACTTAGTTTATCGTGTCTGTTACGTCAACTATAAAACGTTCAAGAAGGCAAGGCGAAAAAAATGTTGAAATACTTATTGTTTGAGTTTCAGTCTTTACAGGTATATTTTTAGAAGCGAATTTAATTCTTGCTTCCTTTCTGCTATTTTCTTCTGCTATTTCTATGCCTTGCGACATTGATCTCTCTTTGTTTTGTTAAACATGAACAAAGTTCAGGTACTCAGGTATTCAGATCCCATGTCTCACATTTTTAGTCTTTGAAAAAAATATTAGGGGTAGTTGCACAGACATAGGGGTTTAATGATCTCTTCCTACTCCTTCTTGGACCACAGAAGGAACACCTCTGTGAATCCTGTTCTGTGCTCCAGCCTGTGTTAGCATAGCCCAGAAATGTCTCATTAACTGGTAGTGACTCTTGTGTGTTTGTGGTACTTCTCTAGTCTTTTTTTCTGAGGTCCTTTTATATTAAAAGTGCCAGGGATTTATCTCTCTCATGTAACATGCAATGTATTTAGCCTTGATTAAATAATTAAACTACAAAGCATATGATAAATCAAATGAAATTATTTTTGGTTGATTTTTAAGATGTGTATTTTTCAAAAGTTGGATATTATTTTACTTGTCATTTTAACATTTTTGCTGAAGCAGTAAAAATACTGTAGACCTATGGCCCAATATTTCTGGTAACACTTAAATCATATGTGATGCAATTATGTTATAGAAATGACTCTTTTAATTCAGGGAGAGAGTTTATCTTTGCAAGGAAGCCTCTCAGCGTGAGAAGGGAAGTTATTCTGACCATTAGGCAGTGTTTGACTGTCATAATATTGTAGCAACAGCTTTATCAACAAGGTGACTCTTAATTAATTTTCATAAAGTGACTTGTCTTGTTGAGTAAATGACTTCTCTCAGTACTGTGTGTTGTCTCTCCATTTAGTAGCCAGCTGTGAATTTAATTAAAACACATTTCAGGCAAACTCCATGAAGCTCCTGAATTCCTTGTGCAACTGAGATTAACATTATCTGCTATAAACAATTGTTGGGTTTGAACTGCTTTCCTAGACCTAATCTTTCTTTTATTTTCTAGGATGGGAATCTTCAGACTTACTAATGCTGGCATGTTGGAAGTTTCTGCTTGTAAAAAGAAGGGTTTTCACCCTCATACAAAGGATCCTAGGCTATTTAATGTAAGGATAGCACATTAATTTCCAACATTCTGTATACACACTGCATTATTATTAAAATATGTGTGAATACGAATGTAGCGTAATTGCTTAAAATTTGTCTTCTCCAATCTGGTGCATCCAGATGGTCCAATTCATATTATCACCAGCCAGCTCAGAGAAATTTGGTTTAGATTTTGGCAGGAGGAGTTGAAAAGAATGGCACCAGGAACAAGATTAGTCCAACAATACATAGATGTGTGTTGAAGGCTGTTCATTTCATAAGTCAGTTTATCTGTTCATTTGGAAACGAGGGGAAAGTTGCAAACTGGGGCAAATTCAAACCCTCCTGCAGTGAAGAGTTCAGCAATTCTGCAAAAACAGCTGAAAGGCAAATACCCTGTAGAAAGGGTGAGGGGAGCAGTGTTCAGATGCCGGATGTGGAAATTAAAGTGGGACATGCTAACTTGCTATAGTAGCTGTCCCCAGCCCAGCACCTTCCAGATATTTTGCACTGCAGTCCTCAGAATTCAGATTTTGCTAGCAAGTTGGTCTGAGGACCTTTTCCCCACTATTCCTCTCTCATTCATATTCTAAGCTTCTGTAAAGGTAAAAGTCAGATCAGCTGTTCAGAATGAAAATGTAAGAGTGCCTATGGAAGAGGATATACTGTATTAGAAAATAACATTATTCCCAGGATTGTTTGATGTGTATGTGGGGAGAGGGGAATGTCTGTTTCCATATAATAATGAAGATATATATTTAATATTTATCCATTTTCAAAGTCAAGTTTCTTCCCCTACCACCTTAGAAACCAAGATTGGATAACACCCATTTGTCCCATGAAACTATTTACATTGTCCTAGTGAAAGAGTAAATTACCCAATGTCCTTGTGTTTTTTATGGAGAAAGATAATCAGAAGAACTAGCTCATTAAATCATGGATACCAACAAACCGGATGAACAATATGGTTAGGCTTAATTGACAAGAAGTCTGGGAAATAGGTGGCAGTGCCTAGATAATGTTGGCTGATCTCAAAAAAACTAAACAAGGTCAGACCAGGTTAGAACCGCCCAGAGTTACTTTTTGTGAGATGAGCGGCCATATAAATGTGATTAATAAACAAATAAATAAATAAACTTGAATAGGAAGTCTCCAGGAAATTTCAGTTTATCAAGCTGAGTTTGAAAAAATCCCAGAATCTAATAATGGCAAATCACTTTCATACATCTGTCATGAAAATTACATAGATGTGTGCATGAAATCACCAGGAGTCTAGCTTGACTCAAGGGAATCTTTACCTTATCCAGAAGAAGGAGGAACAGAGTGTGGTTGGGTTGGGAATGTGCCTTTCAGTGTCTTAATTGGATCACAGCTTCAGGGGAACCCTCACCCTCAGATGAATATCTTAGTGAAATAATTCCACATTTCCCTTAAATTGTTGCAGATTTAAGTTATATGATTTTGCAGCAGCTGTCTAATGACAGATAATCTCTGATTAATCTGGTGTTTTCTTTTGCAGATCTGCAAACATGTCATTGGAAAAGAGATAAAAATAACTGTACTGGATCTGAGGTGATACAGATAGAAGAACGCCTTCCGTAAAACATAAGGCCAAAGGGGAACAAGACTGCCAGGTTTTCCTAGTGTTTTCCAAGTTACTGACATTTTATATTTGTATGTTTTAAATTTAACGGTTTGATATTTATTGCCCTTTTCCCATTTTGAAGTTATTTTGTTGTACGGTCAAAATGAAGTTCACAGTGGCATTCAATCCAGGTATGTTATTTTATTGGAATAATATGACAATAAACTGAACTTGACACAATGACAGTCTTGGCCCCTTTGCAAAATTTCTCTTTTTTTTTTTCCCCTCTGGAGTATATGATTGCTTTCCTGTCCTATAGGTATTCAGGGGGGTGTAAGTGTGGCATGTGAATGTTTACAGCATCTTTGAAAATACAGTAGCTATTAAGTAGAGTGTGAAATATGGAAGAGAGAACAGAACAATCAATAGGAGCAAAACAGATTCTGCTGAGAAACACATAGAAAGCCTATGTTCAGATGAACATAGTGAACTATGAATGTGTGAACTCACAAACACCAGCTCCTTCTAGTCAACTAGCTTCAGTCCCAAACAGCTGCTATTCAAGGGCCAGTGTTGTCTCCCTATAAATTCACTGTAGAAGAAAGAAATTTAAAATAGTTCTGATTTTGCTGAGTAACAGAAAGTAGCAGCCAAAGGATATGGGGAACAGAAAACTATGTGGGTATAACCAGGAGAAAAGAAAGTAACAGCCCACAGTTCTACTTATCCATCAGTTACAATCAGTGTCCATCTAAGTCGGGGGTTTTCAAAGTACAGCCCGCGGGCCAGATATGGCCTGCCTGGGTCATTCACCTGGCCTGCCCACCTGATTGGCCGCCGCTGCTGTCTGTCAAAAGCAGAAGTGTCGGGGCTGTGTTGGGAGCTGCAGGCAATGCACGAGGAGGGAGATCGCAGAGCCGGACAATTCTACATGACAGGTATGCTGGGTCTGGCAGCTCTCCTCCTCTCATGTTTTTTTCTAACTATAGTCTGGCCCCCCAACATTCTGAGGGATCGTGAACTGGCCCCCCGTTTAAAAAGTTTGAGGACCCCTGATCTAAGTCTTAAATATAAAAATAGCGGTTCTTTTTGTGTGTTCTCCAACAGATGGTTAAAATAAGTACAAACTGCCCTTGATCATCAAGATTCACTTTTTGCACTATCCATAGAACTGTAATGCAAATATTGGCTAGTGTAGTGTTGATCAGCTGTGTCTCACTCTTCTTCCAGAGGAGAAGGAATACTATTTACTCCAAGTAGAGTATGAAAAAGTTGAGGTTTATTAATAAAAATTCAAAGCACCTGAAAAGCATGTTTACAATTTATTCTTTCCTCCTCTGCCCCCTAAAAACTTCAAATACATTTTATTGAAAACACAGCTAATTGTTATGGAAGGTATTTGGGATAGGTTGATAAGAATATTTTTCACAGAAGAGGAAGCAGCTCAGAAGCATTTGCGGTGAACAATAGAAGGGCCAGCTTCATCATATTCTGGTTTGCTGATCCACATCTGCTGGAAGGTGGAAAGAGAAGCAAGGATAGATCCCCCAATCCAGACTGAATACTTGCGCTCAGGTGGAGCAATAATCTGAAGAAAAAAGATCGAAAGGATCTGGTTAAACCACTTCAGGCAGAGATAATATAAATTATGCATATCCCATTTTTCACTGAAGGCAGCAAGCCATTTTTTTTCTTTTTTGCAAAACTGGTAACAGAGACTTCATGTCTGCTATTAGGTATCTAATCCAAGCAAGTGTGGTTATTCTTGATGGTGCTACACATCTGAGGGTGAGATTACACAAATCATTTTGGACAGAAAAAAAGGCTATACTTGGTTACTTTAGATTCTTGCAAAAGCTATCAACTCCAGTTGCACTTCTGTTTTTAAAAGCAATGTAATCTGTGCATAGATTTTCTGTTAAAATTGGAAACTTTTTCATGAGGTTCACTATGATAGATAAATATGATGGGTACTTTAAAAAGAATAGTACTGAGAAGTTAAATCCAGTCACTACTGGTGTGATGGATCTCCTTAAAGGAACTTTCTTTCTCCATCTCCTACCTTTTCAACTAAGGAATTCAGAATAGGATTGTGAATTTAATTAATCCCAATGAAATGATTAAAAAACAGAGTCCCATTGATGCTTAATTTTGATTTTTAAAATATTAAATCCAAATGTACTAATTTCAATTTGTAATTCTTTCACATTTATTTTCATTCAGATTTCTTTTGCTGGAATGTTAGTGCTTTGCACTGCATTTTGTTAGTATTTTCACTGACTTGTGAGTGAATGTTGCTACATCCCCCGGCTACTGAGAGATAGTCCATCTCATGCCGAAGATCCTTGGGACCAATTTACTCAAAGCAAGACAAGATAAAATAAAAGGATCCCCCCACAAAGGAAAGTAAAAATAATTTTAAATTCTAAAATCAAATCAAACAAAAAATACATTTCTAATACACATTCCTAATTCAGATATAGAACTAGGAAAAATGTTTGGTATGGGTTTTTGTTGTTGTTTTTTGTTGTTTTGTTGTTTTGTGCCTTCAAGTCAGTGTTGACTCCCAGATATTGCTGAACTACAATTCTCAGGAGTCCTAGCCAGCATGGCTAGTAGTGAGGATGTTCAAACCCGTGGTCCATCCACATCTGGAACACAGCAGGCTCCTCATCCCTAAGAACCTGACATATCATAGAGACCTGCTGTCTTCAGCCCCAGATTCTTCATCTCTTGGACTCTTTTCTTTTTAGTAATGTTTTTAAATTGATGTTTTATGTATATATTTATGGTTTTAATGTTTGTGTGAGTCGCCCAGAGTTCCCCCATTGGGGGGAGATGGGCGGGGGAGAAATTTAATAAATAAATAAAATTAGCCATCTCTGGCACTATAAATTATGTAGTGATCAATAAAACAATACCTTTATTTTCATAGTACTGGGAGCCAGGGCAGTGATCTCCTTTTGCATACGATCTGCAATGCCAGGATACATTGTGGTCCCACCAGATAGGACATTGTTTGCATAAAGGTCCTTTCTGATATCTATGTCACACTTCATGATGCTGTTGTAGGTGGTTTCATGAATGCCAGCAGATTCCATGCCTGATGAGGATTTCAAAAGGAACGCTTACTAAATATTCTTAAATAAGGGATTAAACCTGTTAAATCCTTTGATCTGCCACCCCAAAATGATTTACAATCAAATGTTGAAAGAATTTATAACCTTTTACAAATAAAGCAAACAGAATCAGAAATAAAATTGCATGGAAAGTACAGGTAGATTTAGGAAAGTTGCATGATGCACTGAGTATTCAGAAGTCTGGATGTACAAGTTGCCTTTTTTTATAGATGTCAAAGTACGGTCCAGTTGGATGACAAATGTGCAATGCAAAGATGACTTCAAAATCTTTAAGTGTCACAATCAAGGGCCTTATCCAGTTGGTTTCCAGAGATCTTAAAATATGATGTCAGACTGAACATAACTGATGCTATAATGAACTTATTCAGAATTACTGTTGTTTCAAGCCCAACATCTAGAAATATAAGGTTATTATAGGTTTGTTTAGGGGTTAGGGTTACATCTTACAGCCAGGGAAAAAAAGTTATTGTGACGGCCATGCTTGGTGTTTTTAAAATGTGTGCTTTATAAAAGAAATGACTGCACTGAAAGAAAAGTAGAGACATTGATGATTGTCAATTTACATATTAAGTATTCCTTATACACTTACTGAAATTGTCTTTTAACACAAAAATAAACGCAGCTGCTACATCCCTATTTGATTCTTAATCGAAGAACCAATCCCAAACTATATTGCCTACAGTAACATTTCTTTTCCTTAGGGAAACAAGAATACTTCAATCTCTTAAGTCCAAGTTCACATTATTTTATCTGTCATCATGACCAACAAGTGGCCATCACTCATGCTGGTAGCTGTCATCATGACCAACAAGTAGCCATCACTCATGCTGGTAGCATCATTCAGGTTTCTGCCTTGTCATGTACACAATGTCTCATCACGTTGAACATACAGACTAACCAAGTAAAAACTGAAGGGATGGCTAATATATATATATATATATGTATGTATGTATGTATGTATGTATGTATGTATATGTATATGTATATGTATATATATATATGTATATATTAGTAAACCTAGATTAGAGCCAATATGGTATAGTAGTTAAGCCATCAGGCTAGAAACCAGGAATCCTGTCTTAGGCCCAGGAGCTACCTGGGTGACCTTGGATCAGTCACTTTCTCTCAGCCCTAGGAAGAAGGCAATGGCAACTACTTCAAAATCTTGCCAAGAAAACTACAGTGTCTATTCTAGGCAGCCAGGAGCCAACATTGACTTAAAGTGTGAACACCCCCCCCCCAAAAAAACCACACAAAACCAGACCTAGATTAGGGGTTGGGAACCTGTAGACTATCAGATGTTGGACTACCTCTCCCATCATCCCTGATCATTGATCAGGTTGGTTGGTTGAATTGGAGCTGGAATCCAAAAGTATCTGGAAAGGGTTCCCCAACTGCATGATAGAATACAGATGAAGTAGGTATTGCCTTTTAAGGAACAGCAGCTATATTTTATATTGGTATATAAACTAATTGTCCAAGAAACACTATATATCAACCTACCAATGAAAGAGGGTTGAAAGAGGGTCTCTGGGCAACGGAAACGCTCATTCCCTATAGTAATCACCTGACCATCAGGCAACTCGTAGCTTTTCTCTAAAGACGATGAAGCAGCAGCAGTGGCCATCTCATTTTCAAAATCCAGAGCAACGTAACAGAGTTTCTCCTTGATGTCACGGACAATTTCACGCTCAGCTGTAGATGAAATTTGAAGAACAGATGTCTGCGTGAACTCCTGCTCCATCAGATACAAGAAGAAATGCAGACTTGTGGTGTTTGCTCTAGTTATAGTTTAATATTTATGCTAACTGAAAAGAAATATTTTAAACTAATTCAATGTTCAGCACTTTTATCATAAATGTATTACCCAACAAATGTTCTGAATTTGCCAAAGATTTTTAATTTTGTTTTATTTTGTCAAAATTGATCATTCTAGATAGGCTTGTCTAACTTCAGGAACTGGCAGTTTGGAAAGTAAAACCTGTACTATGCATTATGTTGCAGCCAAAGTATTCTGATTTCCGTATTTAAAAGGAAAAAGGGAAAAATAGATTTCCTGTCAAATTTAAATATTTCAGAATTTAAGTATAAGCAGTATTTTTCATTCAGCTTTTTTGGGTGGGGATGTATAGTTGCACATTCTGCCCTATGCACTAAAGAAGACTTCCTCATTGCAGGGCTAGTAGCTAAATGTGTAATGGGAGCACAGAATACATTCAACATCTTGTGCAATGGAATTCCCCTTCTTCTTCCTGCTTCCTTGAACCACCAAACTGCTCTATGAGGTTCTCCTAACCCCTGTAATTGGTGTGCAGTAGTGCAAGGATAATAAGGAATCCATTCTGCTAAGATAGACATTATTGGTTACAACCCTCTATCAATGTGGATCCCTAGTTCAGAGCCCATAAGATGCAGTAGGGATTGTCTATACAGTTCTGATATTGCATACACAGTGGCCATTGGCTAGCAGACAGTGATCCATATGTAAGGATACTTAGCTTAGCAATACAATTTCTCATCCAGTGCCAAAGTGTTCAAATTATAATTTGAATTACTATTTGCACAAAATAATTTGTTGCATCTGGATAGGAGCCAATTTCTGCTCCACTTTTTTCAAACTGTAAGTAAGGGCTTGTCCTGAGGTTTTCTGAGAAACTAGCTATGGGTTTGTCAAGAGAACATTATAAAAGACAACACATTTTCTTTTAAGAAAATTTGGCACGAATTATAGATACCCCTATACAATGAACCAATTCAGCAGTCTGTCTGTATTCGGATCTGCCAACAACAGTCCATTTGAACTGAATCTATACTTTAGGTCACCCTTTGAAATGTTGACAATATATAGCAATTTTTTTAGCAGAAAAATGTGTAGATTGGATTCTTTGAGAGAATATTTGAAAATAATTTGTTTTATACGTGGACTAGGAGGATACATAGCTACATGTCAGTGAAGATCATATGTAATTTCCTTACCAGTAGTAACAAATGAGTAGCCACGTTCTGTCAAGATTTTCATGAGGTAGTCAGTAAGATCACGGCCAGCCAGGTCCAGGCGCATGATGGCATGGGGTAGAGCATAGCCTTCATAGATTGGCACATTGTGGGTGACACCATCACCAGAGTCAAGCACAATCCCTTGAGGTAACACAAAACAGGTTTTGATTGCCTTCAAGCCAACTCACTCTCCTTCACATTCTGAAGACCCAAAGCAGAATCACTTTCTGTGATGGAATGGTGTTATGAAGGCCACGCTCAGGGAGATAAGTGTTTCCTTAGCCCCCAACAGGAGCTTGGGAAGTTTAAGATGAGACTGGCACCACCCTAAGGAATTCACGGTGTTGTGGCTTGCTGGCTTGGGAACTTAGGTTCAGTCTGGAGAGATTTCTGTCTTGAGGTGGAAGCTAATAAACGCAGCAGAATTATATTTGCACTGTCTCGTGGGGTTCTTTGGGCTGAACCTGACACTTACCTGTTGTACGTCCAGAGGCGTAGAGAGACAGAACAGCCTGAATAGCAACATACATGGCTGGGACATTGAATGTCTCAAACATAATCTGAGAATAATAGAAAAAAATAAATAAATCCTTCCCTTGATCATTTTAATTTGAACATCTGTATGTCACTTTTCAAAACCAAGCATTGGGCTTGCAATGTTATACAATCTTTTGTGACTGCATTTAACAGGCAAATCACTGACAGTAGATGCTTATTAAAGGTATAAAACTACATCTCCCATAATCCCACAGTTCTGTACAATTATTGATATACATATCAATAAGGCCATTCAGCCATGTTTGGCAGTTCATCAATTTTTCCCTTTTCATTTGACTATTTTACTTTTAAAGGAGTGTTAGGCCTTGTTAAGTTTTCCACTGGAAAATCACACCACCAATCTTCTTAAAAGCTCTGTGGGCCACATGGGGCCAACTGGATGCCCATCCCTGATTGATGAGGCTGGTGGGGACTCTTTGGCTTATTGGGTCACAATTGTGCAGACTGGATACAATTACAGTAAATATATATATATATATATATCTTATTCACAAGCAAGCAGCAAGGACGCCAGGATGAAATTCAAACTGTCAATGCTGATTAAGGCCAAAACATTTGCATCTGAATCTGGTTTGTGAGAAGTTCACTTGCCTGAACAAAGATCAAAAATTATGAATGGAAGAAATGGTGTCTTGATAGAACTGCTCCACAAACAAGTAATTCAAAACTCAAAGAGAATTTCAGGAGGAATACAGGGTTTGTAAACCTGGGCACTGGAAGGGAGGGAGCGGGGGAGGGAGGGAGGCCTAACAGTGAAATACTAATACTGTTTTAAGGTCTTGGCTCCATGTTTCTGCTCAAAAATATAAACAGGGATCAAATTCCACAGGTGTATAGGGTGGAACGGCCACTTGGACAGGTTAGCAAAACATCATCATACTACTGTATACACCACTTACCTGTGTCATTTTTTCTCGGTTAGCCTTTGGATTCAAAGGTGCCTCTGTAAGCAAGGTTGGATGCTCTTCAGGAGCCACACGGAGCTCATTGTAGAATGAATGATGCCAGATCTGGAATAAATGGCAACAGGAATTATTAGCATCATGAGAAGCGCCTCTAACTCAGCCCCACCACCTGGACAATTAACCAGAAATCCAAGAATAACATATTGCATTTCGAGTTTCCAGAAAATGAAAAAAGAACTCTTCAACAAAAGATATGTAAATGGCACTCAACAAATTAAAAACACCATTGCCCTTATGCCACGTAATAAAATTGCAAAAGTTAAGACATAACATGAAGTCATCACTGACATACATCATTAAATCCTACACACTGTCAAATTGGCAGTTTAAATACCTTCTCCATATCGTCCCAGTTTGTGATGATGCCATGTTCAATGGGGTATTTCAGTGTCAGGATCCCTCTCTTGCTTTGAGCTTCATCTCCTACGTAGCTGTCTTTCTGTCCCATGCCTACCATTACACCCTAAAGAGAGGAAAAGGCTCAGGACCACATCTGGCTCAGAAGCAAACAGGGTCAGAAAGAAACATATCATTGCATAGTGTTACTTTTCCCCAGAGTGTAACTATGATCCAATTCCCAATCACGCTAAGCCATGGCTTGTGATTCCTTGAGTGACTCACAATTGGCTAGGTGCACATAACACCCAAGCCCAAGCCAAGCATGTCACATTAGCCCAATATCTGAACACAGCATATAGGAACATAATATATATATATATTTAAAGGATCCTATATCAGCTGAGCATGTCAAGCTGTATTGCCCTGGATCACAACAGCATTGATCTATTTAGCCTAATGTAATCTGAAGTATTTTCAATAATAGCTTTCTTAATAAATCCTTTTCCCATTCCATTTATTAGAAGTGTTCTTTAGCTTCTTGTGGGCCTTGCAACCTGAAATCTAATATGGATTACTCATCTCTATTTAACAATCAACTCAATTTATGTTAAGCCAACCAGGCTCCTCCTTGAACCATCAGTAGATAGCAACCACAATAGGGAAAAGGCCAGTTGAATGAGTGGCTGCGTAGAGTTCCTCTTCTGAAGTGCTTCCAGCAGATTCTTTTGAAATAATTAAACTCAGGGCTAGATCTTGCTTTCCTGTTCCCTCTCCATTCTTCATTCCTCCTGTATCATGCCATTTAGATAGCCCATCCTGCAGACAGACATCAATCTTTTCCCTACTGATTCTAATATAAGTTACTCTGGGACCCCTTTTTGGCTGAAGAATAGAATAAAAATAATTCACTGAGATAAAATGAGCAGAGAGCCATCTAGCACAAAAGTTGTACAGTCTACAAGCTCCATTCAGCTTGGTATTTGTATCAGTTCAAGCCCAGCCATGTTTATTTAGAATTAAGCCCTGTTAGCTCAGCTGGATTTATTTCCAAATAAATGTATTTGAAATTGCAGCTTTTGGTGAAGAGAGAGAGACAGTGATTTTGAAGCATTATTAATAATAACTATCTTGAAGAGTGACCATATGCACTCTTCACCCCATTGAACCACAAGAATTCAGCAAACCTTTGTACTGTTGGAAAATTAATGTGGGTGATTTCCAGTTTAGTTTGCAACCAGCACACTCCCAGTCAATCCCTATATCTGGATCAAAGCAAGCACACTCTCCACTCAGTTCAGCTAGCAAAAAATACAGCTTGAAGTTTATTAAAAATCAGTAAGCATCAAAATCAGCTAATTGGCAAAGTGAGGCAGAGAGCAGATGGAAGCAGGGAAAGAGAGGAACGTGAACAAGGAAGAATTCAGAGTAGTTCTAGATCTATATCAAAAGGCACAGAACTTTTCAGAGCCAGTGGAAATATACTGTGGGCAATTAACATGGTTGATCCCAAAGGGAGGACCTATGGTTATTCCAGCGTTGACCCTTTGATGTACATAATAGCAGCAGAATAGGAGGACAGTTTCAGCAGTTTCAGTGTCTTCACAGGCAATGACTTTGAAATATAACATCAGTGACTATTTAGAAAGGAGAATTAAGTACATTATCAGATTTGCTATTATTTTATATTTTATTTTCTGGCGATCCTAGGACCCATTTTTACAACCATTTGTGCTTGTTCCACCTCCCTTCATACTACTTTATATTGGTTATTTGTAATCAATAGCAAGTATAAATCTTTTTATTCAGTTAGTTGATTCACTTCTTCCCCTGTATCAGAAAAGAACAACAACAACCGTTGGGAATAGAGGAAACAGAGGGAGAGAGGGAGGCCTGATTAGTATGAACAAAGCAAAAACAAAAAATAAATTTCAAGAAGTTAAAAGAGGCTGCCAATTTCCCATGAAAGATGATTAACTTCTAAGACATCGCTTCAAGAATCTAACTGAAAATCAGACCTGTTTGTATCAACTGCGCTAATCTAAAATAAATCACATGAGGATTGTGGCATGGAGTTGAGCGAGTCTACAAGTTTTCCATGGTTACATTTCAATCTTCGGTTTCCTCTGCTAAGCAGGTGAATCAACCACTCACCTGATGCCTCGGACGTCCCACGATGGAAGGGAAGACGGCCCTGGGAGCATCATCGCCAGCAAAGCCTGCCTTACATAGCCCAGAGCCATTGTCACAAACCAGTGCCGTGCTGTCCTCTTCTTCACACATCTTCTAGAGTCACTTTCTCAGACTTTCCACACAGGTATTGTCCTACAAAGAGAAGGGAGAAGATCCAATGCAAATATCCAACATTTTCAGCCAACAAAGGACAGGAGAAGGGTGGGCTAAAATATGTAGCGTGACTTCACTTACTGTTTTAATAGCCATAGGAAAGGCAAAGAGCAGTAAAGGAATTTTTTAAACTCTTCCTCTCTTTTACTGCCTGCAAACCATCACTGCATAACTTAAAGCAGAGTTGAGGCCCTTAGGACACTTTCAATATTCTTCATTTGAGTAGTTTGAGTAGAAGAGCCAATGCTGGGGGATGCAGCTCAGCAAACCCGGAAGGTTTCCTCTCCCTAACTTAAAACTAATTTTATCTGCTCAATGAATGCATACTAACAACTCCTGCTACACCAATCTGAGTCTGAGCTCAAGCACAAATAAGCTACAATACCTAGCCTGCAGAAATCCAGATGACCACAGGATGGCAGCAAAGAGATTCAGAATACTTTACCTCTTTGTTTAATCTTCTTGATTTTTGCAGCCTAGATAAGGTAACCTGAGCATAGAGAAATCTACTACTCTGAGGATAAAGCTACACTTTTTGGAAATGTAAAGGGAAGGTGTGGGGATTCCAAAATGTATTAGAGCCTCCGTCTAAAGAAGGATTAAAGCTTCCCCTGCAGCTTGTGAGCCCTTTAATCCAGATCAGGTCTCCCTTATTTTAAGAAGCAGAAGGAATAAAGTGCATCTTAAAGGTTTGGTTTACAAAATTTACAGAAGAAGAACAGAATGTGATCCCTGAGTGCAGAGAATTTATCTTTCTTGATAATCTCAACTTTTGTTCTATAATATACAAATTTCTCACTGTTATGTCTTGATGATGATGATGATTTACACACAGAGAGAGAGAGAGAGAATTACTTCCAGGTAGCTCATGGCATTGTTCCCTCTCCCCATTTCACCCTTACAAAAAAATAAAAATAAAAATGCAAGGCCTGCCTCTAATTTCATTAGCTTACTACTTCTTACATGTTTCCTGCACTTTGCATTATACTGCTTATCCCAAAAGAGAATAATGGGATGACCATGTATTTAAACATACTATGAGGAAAGGTAGACTGTCAGATCACAGCCAGCCTAACACATTTAATGAGCTTTTTGGTTGAGGCCGAATCTCAGGCTTTATCCACCATCACAGGCAGGTCATCACACAGACGTTCAGTTGTTAATCAAAAGTACATGGATGACACACCTCAGAAGCCAGAGATATAGCCAATTAAGATTCCCAGCTCTATTTTTCTTGCATCTCTGATGCTTAGCATTTAAAAGAAATAACGAAATGTAGCCAATAAGTAGGATTGGTTGATCACCAGAATCTGCCAAAGAGAGATAATTGGCTATCAAAGGCATACAAATTGGTTATAATGGGTTTGATTTCCCATATTAGACGCAGGATATGGAGGTTCAAAAGGAAGAGGATTCCACTGAATTGCATCTGAAGGCAAAGGGCACAGATTATGAGGCAGGACATGGGGGCACATGGAGAGGATGGTGAACCTCCCCATCAGCACCCATTTTCAGTTATTTTTACTATGTTTTATTTCCTCAAAGATCCACAGCCAAGTGATGAGATTCCTGTGATGAACTGCAATGGTCAGTCCCCAACAAATGTGACTCCTCTTGAAGCTCTTGAAGTGTGTTTCCTATCAGCTTCTTGAATTGTTTAACAAAGTTGCTCCATTACAATGCTCAGTTCACATGTACCTTCGGATCCTGAAATGTGTTGATTGTGTTACTTTTTGGTTGTGCAAGAGAACTTAATACAAATGTTTTCTCAGCCAGGAGATTTAAAAAATATGTATTTATGAATGAAATATAAATATCAAGGCCTTTTTCCACACCTTACGATGGGGCAAGTGAATTAGTGTGAGCTCAGTTTATGGATGCATTAGTAAAAATCTCACATTTGCAAATAATGATTTGTCATATTTGCAAGTGACAAACATCTCAAAATGTAATGTGTAAACAAGTCCAGTGTTGGGTATTCTCTTGTAAAATTGCTTTTTGAATTCAGCATTGCTTTCTGAAAGGGTAAAATTGAATTAGAATGCATACTGTAGTTCAGGATAATTCTTGGGCAAATTCTTCTCTTCTTTGTTTCTTACCAAAAAAAGAAAGAAAAAAAGAAAATTAAAAAAAATCCTAGAATTTTCCAGAGAAATGCTGGAAAAGATGCATTTATAGGGGCTATATATTTATAGATAAACATTTACTAAAAACACAGAATCTGCACCTAGGCTGAAAACCTCTGGCAGATTTGGAACAAACTATTTCCTAATTAGGAAACAAAGCCTTTAAAAAGCCTGCTTTTGGAACAGAGCAGAAAAGGTCAGGGGTTCCTTTCTTCAAACTCAACTCAACTGAGCCAAAAAGGGAAAAAATATCCTTAGAGGGAGGGGGAAGAAGGGAATGCTGCGTTTCTGCATGAGCACGGGGAACTCTAAATGAAAACCATATTTAGTAACTGCCAGAGCTCAGGGAAATTCAGGGAAACCAAACATTTAAGGCAGGACTTCTAACGACCGCCAAGCAGTCATTTAAAGCTCCAGGAAACTCACAGCAACTTGCAGAGTCCAGAACTCAGCACTAAACCTGAAACGTGCATCTGTCCTGGGTAAGCTCTACAAATAATTGCAAATTGTTTCATTTACACACAAAGCTAAGGACGATCCCAGCAAGCCAGCAGTCATGGTATACAACAACAAAGGCAAACTCATTGGTTGCAGTGAGTAGGGCTACCAGATCTGAGCTGCAAACATTTAGACAGCCACTAGAAGACAGGGAAAAAAATGGAATTTTCTGTGTTTCTTTGCTTCCATTTTGTGGTCTTCTGATTTTGGGAACCCAGATCTGGTAGCCCTAAGGCAGTGTTGTCCAAACTTGGCCACTTTAAGATGAGTGGACTTCAACTCCCAGAATTCCCCAGCCAGCATGGGGAATTCTGGGAGTTGAAGTCCACTCATCTTAAAGTGGTCAAGTTTGGACAACACTGCCCTAAGGCATTCCTGACTGGAACTAATAACAGCAGCAACAGCAGCAATAATGCCATTTTTCAGCCAAACAAGCTACATCTGTCAGAACAAAACATATGATATATTATAGGAATCTAACTGAAAATCTACAATGGAACAGTTGAAAAGCACACTCCCAAAAATCAGTTCAAGAATAAGGTGAATAATTAAAATACAGATTTAATATCTGAAATATTCTCTTTTTACAACATAAACTGATCAGATTAGTCTCCCTTGGCCAAGAATTCTGCAAAAATGTGTAACTATTGGGAAGGCTCTGGGTTTTGTGATACCCCTACATAAACTCTGTTCACATTGTCTGCTAGGCCATAAGACAATTTGTTTGTTTGCAGGGACTGCGAATCCAGGGTTATGGCTTGTAAACCATGGTTTATGACTCATGACTAACAATTCATTATCAAAATTACGACTTAACATGGTTTACAGATCTCAGTGGTTGGTTTGCATAACATTCTAACCCATCCTCAAGCAAACAAGCCAGGTTATGGCTTTGGATTCTACCATGTGTGAAGCCAGCCTTTAAGAAATTAAAGCGGCAGTGATCCCAAAGACAAAAATCAAAGAAAAGGCATAATGCAGTGAAGAAAAGCAAAGATAAGTAAGTACTGCTACCATCTTGATTCACTGAACTGCAGTTCCTATGCTATTCCTGGTATTATTAATTATTAATATGCATAGTAATAATGTAATTATAGTTAAAATTATAACACACTAATAAAAATATCAAGCATATCACAGATATGTCCAATTTACCAACAGCATGTACAATAAAACAATAGGAAGTTGGATGAAACAGTCATGTTAAATAGTGTAGCACAGAGACAAAGAACATTTAGCCCTCTTTGTATATCTCTGTGTTTTGATTAATACGATGTAGAGGAGCAGAGCTTCATATACATCCACTGCAGATTCCTTCTTTCTTTCTTTCTTTCTTTCTCTCTCTCTCTTTCTCTTTTTCTGTGGGGGGAGGGAGGTGGAGGGGAGAGATTGCCTCTGAATGTCTATTAAAAGTAGATAGGAAAACTACCTGTCTTGGATCATGTCAGACAAGACTTCTGGACTCATTACAAGCCTGTGGTTGCCACCCATGAGTATCCCAACTCCAATTATTTTTTGCAGGATTTACTGCTTAAATTAATCTTAGCTGTCACTGAAGTAGTAATAGGGTGATGTTAAACTTGCCATGTTTGTATGTTTACTTCGAGTGACCTTCCACCTAGGGATAGTAAGAACAGCTTCCGTTCTCATACTTAAATAGCACAAAAGGCACATCCATACAAAATAAGCATCAATCAAACACAGATTGCTACTTACACAGGCCCTCTAAGCAGCTGAAATGAAAGTTAGCCCCCCTCTTCTGGTTAATGCAACCAGAATGTCACCTACTCTATGCTTAGATCCCAGGCTCCTGGTTTGTTCCAGACTTGGGAATGCAAGTGAAGGTTTGAAAAGAAGTGGTCAAATGGAAGATCTTTCTCAGCTCCGCAATGAAAAAATAAAAATTCTTGATTTGGGGTTACAGCTTCAAAAATGAAGGCTTGCATTATAGATCGGTCTGAACAGCAGAGGAGCTGTCCATCAGGATGTCACATGAAGAGCAATATAAAAAGTAAGGTCGCATTACAGAAACAGATGGAAAGCTGTACAGAAAACTCAGTTGTGCAAAGCTTGTAAACCCTACAGCTGTTTTATCTCTGCAGTTTCAATAGGAAATAAAAGAATAAGGAAGGAAATAAGGCACATGCAGAATCAAATCCAGCAAATCTTCCTTCAGCCCCATTGATTTCAGTGGGAGAGAACAGCTTGGAGTGTGCTTAAATTTTTAAAGGAGTTAAGTCTCCTTTAAATCTTTAAAGGAGTTAAAGATGTGTCACTGGGTGGTGCCAATCCACAGAGTCCTATGTATCTTGCATATTTACTCAGACATAACTCTCCCTGTATTAGGTACTTTTCCCCTGCAAAATATCTAAGGCAGGGAATCATCTCCATGGAGTTCTGTCAGACTTACTTCCAGGTAAATCTGCAGAGCCTCCACCTATGAAGGAGGAGTTGCACTTCTGCCTCCTGAACCTAGTGACTCTGTTATGCAGCTCAGGCATTTACTGTTCTATCTGGAGACCCCTCTGAAGAGTCTCCCCAGCTCTTAACTCAGAAGACAGCTTCCATGTTCTTTGCTCTGTCCTGGGTTCAATGCCACTTACCCTTCTCAGCTCAGGGTGTGCTGCTCTGGGATGGTGCACTGGGAAATGGCATCATCTCCAGTTATATAGCCTCTTGGCCTGTCTCCTCCCACCAGCTCGCCAAACAAGGAGTAAACCCAAGCTTCATCTCCATCTCTCTGTCAAACAGAACCATATAGGGGCTTCTTCACAAATCCTTTGGTTCTGGGTGGCTGTTGGTTGCTGAGTCTCTTCCACTTGGCATTCCTTTCTGCAGTTCACAAAGCCAGCAGAGGCTCTGACTGCCTGCTCTATAAACAAAATGAAAATCCAGGCTAGCAGCTACTGAGAGATTCCTGGAGTAGTTGGTACATCCGGCACAGCTTCTGGCATGGAGCAGAGGCTTTGGCAAGACCCATGTGTACGATATGTGTACGTAGCTGTCAATGGAGCACGAGAGGAGTCGTTAATCCTGCCTTGGCGCCATCCTGGAGAGATCTCATTCACAGACTAGGGGGTTGGGACCAAGCAGCGTTAGAACTGCCAGAGAGATGAATGCCTCGTTGCGCACAACGGGAAAGCAAAGCTGTGATTTGATTTTAGAACTATGCGGCACTGAGGAGAGCAGTAATGCAGAGCAGGTGCCTTATCAAGCCTATGGCTAAAAGGTGTTTTGGAGTTATAAGAGCCAAAAGAAAAGAAAAAGAAAATGATGCTCCTAATGCGACATATGACAAAAACATGGATTAAACATACTGCCTTTTTATAGATCCAAGACTTGGGAGAGTTTTCGGTTTACTCTGAAGTAAACCCCAGCATTTGCCATCAGACTGAGTTGAAGTAAAAACCCCAGCATCTCCCCCCTAATGGCATCTGCAGGATCTTGAGATGTGGCCCAGTGATGCTCCTTTCCGAGCTGTGCGCAGCGTGACTGACTGCTTTTATCCTACCAACTTTCTTCACACCACCAAAAGTCCAAGGGCCCCTTAAAAAGTTTACCAAATGTTTATGTATTTGCCACAGTTGCTGAACTGAATGGATTTTTCCCAGGCTCTCACATTAATTCTGGGCTTAATGGGTTCTTTACTTCACCTTAGCAATTGATAGAGAAATAAACAGACATGGAGATGAAATCCATGCTAGTAGTAGCTTGAGTTATTAAAATGAATATTGTTGGGAATCAGGAATGCATATATAGGCTGCCTGCAATTCTAGGTGTAGTTATCTAAGAATGACTGTGTTTCAATCTAGAGGAGTGCCCCCCCCACCAGCTTTTCCTCCACCCGCTCTTGTTGACTACACTCCCGTCAGCATGACCAGTGGTCAGGGTGAGAGGGGTTGTAATCCAGACTATCTAGAAGGACCCAGAGAAGCTGAAAAGCATGCAATATTCTGAATTCTTCAGCTCATGTCCCCAGAATAAGTTATTATGACGCATATTTCACACGGTTCTTATTAGAATAAAATGCCTTTTCAGTAAATTTGAAATACTGTCTGATTAAGCTTCCTTGTGAAGCTGGATCGAAAACATTCCACCAGAAAAGGGCGGGGAGGGGGGAGCTAATACATGCCTTTGCTTTATAAGGCAAAGCAGTTGACTCACTGCCTCGGAGAACTACTTCCTGAAACGGAGTGATCTTGCTAAAAAGCCTTTATCCTTTTTATTTAAAAATCACGTTTCTCTCTGCACGCATGCCGGCTTCCGAGCCTGCCAGCACCATTCCTAAAAGTCAATAGGGAGCAAACTGTTCTAACTTTGTTCACAGGAGAGAAAGAGAATTAGGAGCAAAAAAGAGATTTGAATTTATTGCAGCAGCTTTATTCTTTAAGGCAAGGATCCCCAACTTTGGGGGGGCAGTTGGTAAGTAGAATTTTGAGACCCTGTGATGGGTCTTCTTTAAAAAAAACCCCATAGTAGATGTTGCCAATGATAAAGCATCCAAGGGCCATAACTGCTCAACTGAACACCTTCCCGGTTTTTATGTGTGTTGCACATATGAAAGTAGGTGAGAATTTAATTGCATAATCACAACCACCATCTTGACTTTTTGGACCTCCCCTGGAGGTGCCCCTGAAGCCATCACTTGAAGACACAGATAACACTAGACTGGACTGTGCCCCATTCTATTTCTTAAGAAGTTTTCTGAAGTCTATGGGGGACCCAGAGGCAAGCTTAGAAGTACAGCTACCTTGAAACTGGTCTCTTGTTTGATGGCCTGCTGGTTTTCCATTTATTCATTCTTGTAATTAAATTAGGTAGGGCAGACAGCTTGGCACACTCGAAGGAAGGGTCAGTGGGCACATTACTGGGGACACGAGATATAGCACAAAAGCAAGTACAAAAGCAGGAACGTCTAATACAGCCCCTCTGACTGAACAAAGGAGACAGAGAAAACAGGAAGTGGAAACAAAATGAAATTATCACTACTTTGTAGTTGGTACCACGTGGGCAAGTCAGGGTGTCTCACTGTGCAAAATGTCCCCAACTTTCAGCACCTGAAGAGAAGGTGGGGGTTTTTGGGGTGGGTTCTACTGTTGTTTTCACCATGATATGCTACAGAAAGACACACAGCAAGGCAACTTCTTCACTCAGTAGCAATCCCCACTTTGTTCCTGCAGCAAAAAGAAGGTTGGCTTTGGCTGAGTGACTCCAGCCATTGTAGCTTGTTCTGTAAACCATGATGGAAACGAAGCTGAGATTCCATACAGTGTTTCACTGTGGTTTGTTTTCATAGTGAGTGGCTTGGGCACTGCATGATCCTGACCCTTCCCTGCATGGCTTTAACTGGGATCCCACATCAGTTGGATGGCTTCACACAACCTGATAAGTAAAACCCCCCAAAGCAACATGATTTTGCATGTTGTGTAAACTGGGGCTTGTTTTCCTTTGTTTCCTAGAGACATTGCTCCTGACTGGCTAGAATAATCTTTGCTTCACCCTTACGTCCCAAACCCTTTTTTGTGTCTTGGGAAGAAGTGGGCTTTCCTGTCACTTAGAAGTCCACTCATTCCCTGCCCAAATTTCAGTCCCTATGTTTAAATCATGCATGAAACATGTATACATATAATATCTGTGCTGCAAAAATTCAATCAACCACTGAATGTCAGCAAAGAGTTAGAGTAATATGTACCTCTTTGTGGCCATCTAGCCAACCCAGATGTGATGGTTCTAGATATATTTGTATGGATATATTTTCCTGCATCTCCAATTGGCTGGTTCTTGCAAGATTCAGAAGCCAGCCAGTTGGAGATGCAGGAAAATATATCCATACAAATATATGCCAGCCTGAAGCAGTAGTAGAGGTAACAATCTGAACAGGGAGGTATGGGCTTTCAAAGGGATAGTGTCTAGTAAACAATTGTTTCTAGTCTGAGAGCCAGAATTGTGTACTTTTCCTTGTAATGTGCTTCCAATATCAGAGTTTCTTCTGCTTATGTGGAATGGAGAGAAAGCTAGGAAAAGATACAATTCACTAATAAGCAGGAGCCCTGATCTCAGGAAACTCTTCCTGTTGGTACAATTCATACTGTCAAAATATATGTTAGTAGATACTTGGTTCATACTCTTATGTATGATCATATGTATGCCTAGTTCACATTTGCATGTATTAAAACTACATCACAAATCTATTTCTATAAATAAATCATAATTCTGAAACTGTAGAATAAGACTGGAATATTTTTCGGAAAGAAAATTCAAATTACCAGTTTTATATTGGGTCCCCAAAGTGATCTTAAGCTATTTTTATTGCACCAACAATTTCATCTGAATATGTAATACACAGTGGTATTTCTAATGGGAATCATCTGTGTTATTTTATTGATATTTTTAAAATGCTGCATTTGTTCTTCCATCTCTTCATACTGTTCCTCCCACATACTGTACACTTTTAAGATATATACAAACACACACACATATACATATAGGTAGTCCTTGACTTATGCCCATTTGTTTAACAACCATTAGAAGTTATGATGGTGCTGAAAAAAGTGACTTACGACTAGTCCTCACACTTACAACTGTCACAGCATCCCCATAGTCATGTGATCAAAATTCAGGCACTTGGCAGCTGGCATGTATTTACATCCCAGGGTCATGTGATCACCATTTGTGACCTTCTCAGGGGGCTTCCAACAAGGAAATGGGGAAAGCTGGATTTGCTTAACCACCACAGTGATTTGCTTAACGACTGCAGCAAAAAAGGTTGTAAAATTGGGCGTGACTTACTTAATGACCACATCGCTCAGTGATGGAAGTTCCGGTCCCAGTTGTAGTCATAAGTCAAGGACTACCTGCATACATATAGACACACACATTTTATCCAGATACTTTTAGATATGTTCTAGGTATATTTGAAACGTATTTCCTATATTATGTCATTTCATTTGTTTTTTCAGAACCCTGATAAAGTGGTATCCTCTAGAAATGCACTGTGACTTTGCTATAGAAAAATACTTTTTTTTTTGTCCAACTATGTTTTTTCTAATTTACCCCTTACTTATAAAAGCAAAAAGCATAGGGGAAGGAGGGAAGGAATATTGACTACCTGTACACTGATGAAAGGGAGAATCCCTTTGTTTCACAGCTATTATATGTTGTATTTTGTGCAATCATATTAATGATTACACAGTTTTATGAATCTGTAATTTATCATGCTTAACCTCACATCTAGAGTTTTAAAACATAATATAAATATGTTGATAATTGTCCAACCTTTGATTTCACATCCTTTCACCTGTATTTAACTTCATACCTAAGGCTTTAAAATGTAGTATAAAGAAACCAACATAAGGGAACATTTTATATATATATATATTTATATTTATTTATACATATGTGGGACCAATGTCAAGGCTCAGGGGTGCTGTCATCAAAATCTTAAAGGCTTAATCTTGGTAGGATTGCCAGCAGATCAGAGGAAGCCACTCCACTCTATTCATGCTGATCACTGAAAATCATGAAATGAAACTTTTTGTGGTCATAAACATTCAACAGCTGTAACGTAACTGATAAGCATATTGCAGCTCCTTGATGTAGCTAAATTTTATACCTCATGTTAATAAGAGGAAAAAAATGTGTTCCTAAGAAATCATTCCTATGAATTTAAAATGAGGGAAGAAGACATACATTTTAAATGTGTTAGTTTTAGTATTTTCCTGCCAGGATTCTTTCAAAAGTCTAGGAAAAAATTAATCAGAATGAGTAAATCATTGACCCTAAATTATCATGTGGCATACGAGAAACAGCACTCCAGTTTTGATTGTGCAAAGTGACGAGAACGATCTGTGGCTAAAAGGACATCTGTTTTACTTTCTCTCCCCTCCCTTCCATGCATCCTGTAATGAATTTAGAAGATCGAAACACAACTGAATTCAAGCACCGCAGAGCAGAGTCATTTGTAGAACAGCAGCTGGATTTTTTCAATGAAATGCTGCTAACAGGAGCCTTTTTTCACAAGGCAAATGGGGGGGGGGGGTGTTTGCTGAGGCTAGAAAACATGGCTTTTTCAGTCATGCCACCAACATCAGGAACAGCCTCCCCTGGAATGAAATTGGCCCCTTTGCAAAGAGAGTCATTGTCACCAATGGATTAACCATGTGGGGTTCTGTCATTAAAAAAAAAACAATTAAGCTGATTTTGTATGCTGTGTCTGTTTGGGGCATGTAGTTGGGTTGTTACGGATTATTATAATGATGGACGTTTTAGGTATCTATTGTATCTTTTTGTTGCTGTAAACTGTCAGGGGTTTATAAAGATTGGGCAGCATACCGGTCAAAGGAATAAAACACTGCCATCTTGTAAGTACCCAGTTATCATTTTCCAAAAATGGTCAGTGGCCAAATTCACAAAAAGGATAAAGGGCTGCATATTATGCTGCCTTTACTTGATATATTCCAATCTGTTGATTGGTGAACTCCTAAAGGAGTTCCTACTCCTGCATAGGAGCATTTGCTTGCTTGCTTGCTTGCTTCCTTCCTTCCCATAGCAGTTATACATCATTGTTTTATGTGTACCTTTTAGATGTGTTGGACTTCAGCCTTCACAATTTTCAGCCACTTGGTCAAAGCAGATGACAGTACATGCAATCTATCTTGTGGGCAACAGGCTAGTTGATCTATCAAGTTAACTGATGTTATTTTTACATCGAAATGCAATTTGCTCCTTTGAGAGTCAAAGCTAAAGAGTCACTTGTAAATGTTTAAAAAAAAAGCATGCGGTACCGAGAAATCACATTTCTGTTAGGAGATTACCCCAAACGTGTTAGGGTGCAGTGTAAAGTTCACACCAAGTGGGAAAGCATCAAGAATGAAATCTTGTGGCTTCAGCTAAAACCATAGATGACCCTTCTTCAAATGGCTGGCTAGGAATTGGGGAAGGGACTAGTTTAAGGAAAGTTGCTCTACTCAGTGCATTCTGAGTTAGAAATGCATTTACATTTATGGTTAACATTGCAGTGATTGGCTGTGAGTACATTCAGGCATCAAGCCAAATTACTTTTCCATTCGAAGGGAATGCTTAAGCTATTTGTGGAGAAAAGTTGGTTCCACTGTAGACAATCATGCTGATTTTAATATATGGTTATAAATGAAAGGGGGAAGGGAGAAATTTAAATAAGCTGTACGAGAGACAGCCCGTGTAGATTCTCTCCAGCAGGATAGTGGAAAGCAACTTGCTTTAAATCTAAGCACCTTACTTGACCCAAAGGGACCAAATAAGGACAAAATTGTTCACCAAGGTTTTTCAGCTACACTGGCTTCATGGATGCTCAAGATATGGTTGTGGATTACAAGAACAGGCTGAAGCAGTTGTAGTGTTAAGATCAATGTATTTTAAACCCCTCGGTCTGTTCAAGCATGAATAGAGCCAGATGAGATGAGAAGTGAGGCTATACCCTCACTGTGGTCATGTCCTATTGCCAGGGCATTCCTTCCACTATTTGCATAGTAGAGGGAAGTACAGAGGCTGTTCCATCACATTAAACCTGTATGATCAGGGGTTTATTCATATGGGGTTTTTCAAGACTCCATCTTCAGATTTGTCCCCATTGCATGAACGCTGAACTCAGCAGGACATGAAATGGGGGGAATGGGATCATTAGAGCTGTCCAATTCTTGGAAATGCCACCACAAAACATGAATTAGGGGATCATCCTTAACATTAAGGATGTTAAAGATGATCCTCTAACAGCTATACAAAGATGCACCACAAACTGTTCTGAAAGGACACATCTTCATGATGTTGCCTTCACCTCATGCTAAGTGCACCATGGAAGCAGCTTACATTTGATTTCAGCTGTTCCAGTTTTAAACTAGTGTTTTCCTTCTTCTTCTGATCCAAGTCTTGTCATGCACACAATCTACAACCTTTCATAGATGACACTAATGATGATGTCAAGCCAAGGTTCTGTCCAGTTCCTATTGGCCATTCTAAGCTGCTGCAACCATGCTCCTTTCCTTTCTGTTGCTGGGTACTGGGAACTTCAAGAGAGGCCAAACACCTGGTTGAACATGATCCCTGACCAGTGTTTCTGAAACTGGACTCTCCCAGAAAATATTAGACTTGTGTTCAGAAATATCCTGGCTCACACACTGGTGGCATGGAGAAGGAGAGAGAAAGAGTTCCTTCCTGCGTCATCCCACACTCCTCCTTCATGCATGTGACTGATCACCAGGCTCTTTTCTACAAGGGTTTATTGGTCACCAGCACGGTGGTAGACCTATATTCAGATATAGTCCAGGACAGGTTCCCAGCATGAAATACCAACCTATCCCTCAGTCAATCTGAAAGATAGCCAAACCCTCTATCCTAGGCACCCATCCATAGTTACCCAATCACATCCCACCATATATTAAGGAGAATGATTGACAGTCTTTCCCACTGGCAGGTGAAATTGGGTGGGAGGGGGAAATGTCACCAGGAAAAGCCATCAGTTCCTTAGCTTATCTTGAATTAAAGCTGTAAGCACAGCATCTTTTGCCAACTCTGTTACCGAGGCAGAACAGAGCTTGGCATCAGGAGAGAACCCAGCCATAAGGAAGAGTTCTTGGCCCTTCTTTCTCAGCTATATTATTACAGCATTTCAAACAAAAATGTTTTCTTACAATGCATCTTCACTGGGGCATGGTCCAATAGCAATGAAAAACCACCAAATAAAAACTGAACACCAGTTAACGTCCCCCCCAAAAAAACCAATAAAATCAAGATATGCCATTTCCAATCACAATAAAAATAACATTTATATAATTATGAAATCCTAAACCTACCCATCATTTAACTTTACTAATTCGATACAACAAAACAGCCCTTCTGCCATTCTCAGCATCTGCTTACAACCACTTTCGCCAATCAGTCTGCTTTATTAAATAAGTTTTCCGACCCTTCTTAAAGTGCATCCAAAGATGTTTTCAGCCAAAGCAGGAGCAAATAGAACCATCAGAAGAAGACAGACCCAACTTCCCTTCTAAACTTAAATAGATGTCCCCAAATTTCAGAGGCCACTAACTCTAGCGTGCTGTAATGCTCTTCCTACAGCAGTTTTGGAGGGCCGATACAAAAAAGTCCCATATGAGCTGAGATTGTGCCCCTGCGGACAAGGGGCTATTGAAACTATAGCACATGTCCTGTTATACTGTATTTTTTATAAGGACTCACAAACCCATCTAATAACTCCTCATCTGATAAAATATCCAGGTAATTCTGATCTTTTTTATGTCCAGTTGTTGCCATCTGATCAGAATGATTTAGTTTCCCTGAACGTAGCGAAATTTTGTTATACGGTCTGCAAAATTAGGCAGATTTTGACTGCCCGCAGATGACCCCACCAATCTGTATATATATTATCATGTGCTGTTCATTTTATTTAATGTATTTTTAATGTATTTCAATGTATTTCAGTGTATTTTTATTTGTAATTCTGGTCCGTGACCGTAATAAAGATGATGATGATGATGACTGAAACAGAGGCTTATCAGATGTCCTGTTCTGACTCAGATTGTTCAGATGGGTTTCCTGGTCAGTTTACAAAAATGTCCCAAAGAAAGAAAGTAGGACTTAACGGACTTTAACAGACCTGCAAAGGGAGAATGACGGCTTAGCTATGTGTCGCAATTTTGTCCCTATTTGGGGAACATAACTTGAGCCATTTAAATGCCTACTGTATCCCTTTGCTGGCAGAGGCAAAGGAGAAATGAGTTTCATCAGATGGCTAAATGCACATTCTTCATTGCCTGAGTGGTGTGGATTCAATCTCACTGCACAGGCGAAGGCGAAGCATGTTTTGAAAGAAAACTGAAGTCTATCCTCTCTGGCTTTATCTGAATGAGCTTACTGATCATGACCTTAGTCCCAGTTTAACTGCTAGGGAGTGCCTAAAATATACTGCCCACTGGATGCTAACAACCACAAGCTGAGAATGATCCTTCACATCAAAGGTAGAACTTCCACATTTGTCCCATTCTTAGGATGCTTTTTCAGTGGAATATAGGCTCTCAGGCATCTCTCTTACCCCTGTGAAAACTGGAAAACTTGCCCTTGTTCAAGTGTAAATCAGCCACAAGAAGTCTGTTAACCACAACAGCAAAGACTGGATCCAACGTAGCTTTAAGCTCTGCTTACCTGCGGTTTGCTGAATAAACCATAGGGCCTGCGTGCACACAAGATGCTAAGCCAAAACCAAATGGAATCAGATAATAGCTTGGTGAATGGATTCCAAATTGGCTGGTCTTCTATCAAGCCATTCGATCTTTAAGAGGCCACAATCGTTTTTGTTACATAAAGTATTCATTTTGTGCAGGGATGTCTATAGCCCTCTAGTGGCAAGATACAGAACTGTACAAATATCTCCCTTGTCTAATTTCTAATTCCTGCATTTGTACTGTAAGTCCCCTGCCCCACCCCCATCTTTCAGCTCAGCAAGTTTTACAGCTCCAACTCTGAGTTGCTAGCGTTTGGGCTGGAAGTTTATTTCCCGCTTCTCTGCCAACTTCCTAACTCACCTCCTTTTTCGCCACACCTGCACACAGACTTGATGGGACATGCTGTCCCATTAAGGAGAGGGTGGGGCTGTTTTAACCCCCCCCCCCTTCCCAGACAGCACCAATGCTATGGGTGGTGAGTTCATTCTTCCACACCCAGGTGACCGGTGTTCACTTTTTCCTTGTATCCATTCTCTTCCATATTGCTCTCAGGGTCAATGTACCTAAACAAGTGTGTGGGGGGAGGTTAAATACACAATTGCAGATGCCCTCTTGAGTTTTTAACTCACCTGCACACTCTTGCAAACTCTGGTCAAGCTTCAGCCAAATTACAGGCCCCTGGCTCTTGCTAAGGTTGCAAGCTATGGTGGCTGCTGGCCTCTGCTTTTGGCTTTCCCTAAACTCTACTGTAGGAGGAGTAGAGGAAGCTGCCATTGGCCATGGTAAGTGGTGATCGGCAAAAGAACGTGACTTGGTCTATGGCAGTCCTATGTAGCTCATGGTCCCTGCTAGATGGAAACTCTGGGAAAGCAATTTTCTCTCTTGAATTTTTCTAAGCTATCACCACACCCTGTACTGATCATTTCTATAGATGTCAACCCTATAAGGTAGGCTAGACTAAGAAACCAATGTCACATAGGTCAGGACTACTTTTATTGAAGCAGCTATAGTAACAGAATCTTCCAAGTCTGAATATGCTCCCCCCCCCCCACCTTCATGTGAATTAGGGAGGGGTCTGTCGGAGACCTTTACTCATACTAGTTTCTTGGAATGAGCTCAAGATCTGCCGGTCTGTTCATTGCCTTAGCAGTGGCTCTTCCTCCTGTCCTTCAAAGCCATTCCCTATGCCCTTTACAATATATTAACCCACAGGTTTGAGTTCTTTCCTTATTGAGGGCAATTATAAATCAGTGTGGTTCAGGACTATTTCACAAAAACTGCAACATCTTGGCTTCTCCAAGGAGGTGTTCCTAATGATGGGCTATAAGTGTGCACTTAGTGCATTTAAACAGTATATCAAAGATCTGGAAGTCCAACAGGACCAGTCTGCTCTACCTAAGAACGTTTTTCTGAGCAGATTGGCTCATTTTTCTAAACCAGCAAGATCCTTACATTATATAACTGTCTCCAAATTCCAAAAGGCACTAACTCTAGCACATTGCAATGTGCTTCCCACAGCAGTTTTGGAGGGCCGATACAAAAAAAGTTTCATATGAGCTGAGATTGTGCCCCTGTGGACAAGGGGCTATTGAAACTACAGCTCATGTCTTACTATACTGTGCCTTCTATAAGGACTCACAGACCCATTTTATAACTCCCTATTTGATAAAATACCCGGGAAATTCTGATTTTTTTTTTTTATGTACTGTAGTTGCTGCTATCTGATCAATATGATTCAGATTCTTTGAAAGTAGCTAAATTTTGTTATACTGCCCGTAAAGTTAGGCAGAGTTTGATTGCCCACTGGTGATCCCACCATTAACTGTAATATATTATCATGTTTTGTTTTATTTCATTTTAATGCATTTTTATTTGTAATTCTGGTCTGTGACCGTAATAAACTATTGAATTACAATATATTAATGATGGGTCTTGATACCTCTTTCTTTGTAGGTGCAAGGGTGAATTCCTTTGGTTGCATTGGTAGTACTGCTGGCTACAAGCTGTTGCAGAGTGGAATTTCCCTGCCTTAGAAGAACACCAGAACCTCTGAAGAGGGAGGGTGTTGCCTTGACATTCCAGTTGCACTGCTGCCAATCAAGATTAGAGCTTCATTCTCCTAAAAGGTTCCTGTTTCACTTTCTCTTTCAGCTCTACGCAGAGCCCGCCTCGCGACGACATGGCCAAGCTACTCCTTCTCTTCATCATCTGCCCTGTAAGTATTTATCCGGACCCAGTGTTTCTTGCCTTCATTAAAGGACCCACACAAGGGATATTTTTGGTACCAGAGATTCAGTTGCTCGTTTTGACCTGTCATGGTGTAGCTGAAACTATTCTATCTGCTGCTTTTAACAAGAGTAGTACAGTCAGTCAAATCTTTATTACAGTCACAGCTTAAGAGTGGTAGCTTTACACAGAAACAATCTTGTTTTTTAAGGAGAAGAAAAAGGTACTGAGAGGACTCTGTGTAGTACAGTTCAAGAAGGGATATTAAAGCTTCTTCCTTTTAATTATAGAAATAGAAATTCACGAACTGTCAGAAGTAGGCAATATATCAAATTGCTTTTATTACCAGTAGGTTTATTGCCAGCAGACTGAAACCATCTGACGGTTGTAAATGACCAGGAAGGATAAGGTAAAACCCTCAGGATATTTTGTTTGCAATAATTTATGATGTAATTCTGAGTTCATTCTTGTAAACAGGAAGTTGACCATTTTAAAATTCTTCTGCATCTTGGGCAAATGTCTTTCAGAGACATGACAAGAAGCTCTGGTTTAAGGTGCTGCACATTCTGTCTACGTGTGATATTCAAAACTATGATAATTTAAAGTTTTTTTAATTACTTACAAGGTTAACTTTATTTTTTAAAATCTGAAGCCTTTGGATAGGAGAGGTATAAAAAAAGGGGTCACTACCAGTTCTGATGATATGCTGTTAAACTCAAGTTGACAAGAAAATACTTCTGCATCTTTTTAGGTTTAGTCATTCAGATTCCACAGTATCTTATTTTAGCCGTTTCTGGTCAACCAGTTCTAATTTCAAATGTGGGACTTTTCTTTCATGTGAAAAAGTCCCTGCATTTAAACAAGGTAGCACACCAGGGAGGAGACATCAGCTCTTTTGGATGAACTAGCTTTCTATGGAAAAGGATATTTCCACTCAGAGTAGCAGTGTAGCACTCAGAAATGCATTTTTCCACCCTTAGTTTGAAGTAACGTAGCACCACCCTAACAAATTACCTGGCATTCTGTGGAGGGAAAAGCTCTTTCTACCTGAACGGTTCCCAACTATAACTTCTCTTTGCATTAGGAAATAAAAGAGATCATGTTTAATTAAATTTAAAAAAGGGCATTTTGTTTTAGCGCTCTTGATTGAGGGACATAGGGGTGCCTGCAGGGTGGGGTCAAAAAAACTCCAGATGGTGGCCATGATGGTGCAAGGCACAGACAAAATGAGTGAGCTTCCATCACACTGCCATGGCCACCATCTTGACGCTTTGACCATACCTCCCAGACATCCCCAGAGGAATGAATTTTTACAGAATATTATGCCCAGTTGCCCCCTGTACTGCTAGAATAAAAGCACAAAGGCGAGTAAGGAGACAGAATAAAGGTGTCAAGTCCTCCCCGTCTGACTCCCAATTCCGAAGTATTCTCATGCAACCAGGCTTGGTTCAGAAAAATACTCTTTATTGAGTGGTACAGGTAGCTTGTAAACAGAACATTGCTAAAACTAAAGCCTTGGTTAAACTTCCCTCTATTTATCCCCCCTCCCTTGATTGCCTGGCGTCTTGAGTCTTCTCCACCGGGTGGTGACCTTTTTCCTTCCTCCCCCTCCCCCTCCCCCTCCCCCTCCCCCTCCCCCTCCCCCTCCCCCTCCCCCTCCTCCTCCTCCTCCTCCTAGAGCCTCTTCCTGGCTCTTTGGGGCCCCAGCTGTCTTGCCGGCAATCAAGCCAGGCGAAAATGCCCATATATGGTTAAGCTGCTTCCCAGCTCCCATTACAACCATTAACAGAACCCCCCCCCCTTCAGTTACTAGTGGCAGAACCAATTCACTCTAACTCCCAACGACTGCAATACAATGGCAAACAACAACAGATGGGTGATGCAGGTTCTGACAAAAGGAGAATAAAAGGAGACAGAATGGGAGAATAAAAGCATGAATTTCTAGATAGGATGACAAGGGACACAGGGTTTTTGAAGGAGGGCTGTGCAAACCCTTGAGAAGAGATGCTTGGTGCTTCTTTTCAAATAATTAAAACAGCCAGATCTTTTTTCTGGGCTTATGCTGCTGGGAAACTGCTTCCAGCTGTTGTTGCATGCGTGTGAATGCACAGCCACTTCCTTCATGTTTTTCCGTTTTGGAGAAAACATGTATGTGGAGAGAGCTGGAGACTATTTCCAAAGCCACCACACCAGCCTGGGAAAAGATGCAGCTGCTTTAATGATTCCAAAAGAGATTCTTCATATGTACTCCTGCACATTCCGAAGCATTTTTTTACAAGGATATGCACAGCCGTACTACTTAGGGACAAAACCTGGCCGTTGTTTATTATAAGGTTTACTCTTGGTCTCCACAGTGGCAATCTCAGGGTACCCCAAAGGCTGTCTATTCTCATGTGTCAAGAGAGTACCAGCCTATCCATCCCTTGGGCCCTTTTGGGGCACACAGTTCATGCCATACAGGGTTAGCAATGAATTGCCTTCTGGCCATGAAACTCAAGGACAAAGAATGAGCAGGTGCCAGGACTAAGACAGATGTTTATGTAAGAGTTGTGGTATAGAAGTCACGTAATGCACAGTGTGGTTACCCCTGACTCCTTTGCAGTTGTATAGTTGGCTGGTAATGGAGATTGATACAAACTACAGATGATCTTCTAATAACCCCAGTATGTTCCACTCCTAATGAATGCAGTCTGTGGAGAAACTGTTCAGGAACTTCACCCTTAAATGTTGTGCCCCAAAGTAGGGCAGCAGGGAACAAGTGAAAAACAGAATGGCCAGTGGGCTAAAGGAAGAGAAAAAGTATCCTCATCCTGCAGTCATCCTGCAAGACTACCTTAAGGGAAGAAAAGGGGGAGGAAGCTGTCCCAGTCAAAGACGAGTGGACCTTGTGAAAGGGGTAAGCTGCATAACGGGATAACTAGGGGTCATAAGGTAGAACAGGTGGAATATTTTACCTAGCTGGGAGCAGAATTTTACTCCTGGGGAAGTGTGAAATCTCAGAGGGATTCTGGAGCAATGGTAGGCAAAGGGTTTCAATATTTCTGTTTTCAAGAGGTAGGTAAATACTTGCCACCATTGAATTACTTCAGGTGAAAGCACTGGCCTCTATCCTAGTGTGTGTATAGCTATGTATATGTGTGTGTATATGTATATATATATATATATAGAGAGAGAGAGAGAGAGAATACTAAATTCTTAAGAGCAATTTTACAGCTTCCTAGATGATGTGTTCCAGCTGCAGCTTTATGGTTGGAGGATGGATGCAGGGAGTAAAAACAAGAGATGGTTAACTACTGGCTGAATATGTATATATGTATGTATACAGGGTGTACCAAAGACCAGGTCCCATAGGCCAATCATAATAAGTTTTATTAATTTTATTAATATCTTTTCCCAGAGAAAATGTTCTTTCTGTACTTAGGAATGTCCCAAGGTCATGTGTCAAATGAGTAAGGAAGTGTTTAGGAGAAAATGGTAACCAATTTGAACATTTAATTTATATAATAAATTGTCTATGATACACTCTGTGTGTCTGTATGTGTATGTATCTACATCTATATCTACATCTATACAGATAGTCCTCCTTTAGCGACTGCCTTGCCATTCACAGTTATGACGGTAATGAAAAAGCAACTTTTGTAACCTTTGCAGGTCTGTAAAGCAAAGGAAAGCTGAAGTAAGATCAGAAGCACAGTTGTGTTTTCATTTAGTGACCGCTTAGCTTATTGACTGAGTGGCTAGTCCCAATTGTGGTCACTAAACGAGGACTATCTATACCTATACACAAACACATACGCACATGTTTTAGTTCCATATATACTTTGTGATATTTTCAGTTTAGGTGGAAATAGATAATACCTTTAAAGTTGTGTTCCTTTGATGCTCCCCTAAAATTCTATTCTTTGGGTTATGAGCAAGCCATAGTGGTATTAAAGTATCAGCAAGAATTAGATTCTCAAGCAGGAAGTTCAAGAGAGATTTATTCATCTCAGAGGGAAGTTTTCCAGTTACTGTCTTTCATTTCCACCTCTATAATATAAGTGAGCATTTGCAAAAGCAAGTTTTAATGGGCCTCCATCAGCAGTATTATGGAGAGATTTAGTAACATCCCATATGTTATTGTGGGGTAGGATTAATAGAGTTATTATTCTATTGCATCTTTTAATGAGAGCCCTGCGCTAAGAATATTATACCACTTTTGTTGCAATTCCCAGATTGCTCAAAGCAATGTTATGTCTCTTTGCCTCCATCAGATAAAAGTGATTATCTCACCTATGCTGTGGCAAAGTGTTATGTATCTGCATGTAGACTTTGGAGATAATATCTAAGCAGCTGCTATTGGGTGGTGATTAACAGTTGAGTATAATGTTATTCCTGCCCTGTTTGTTATGTGTGCTTCGTAATTAAGGATTTAATAATCTACAAATATGATTTGTTTGGATTCTGACTGTAGTAAAGTTTTATCTATGCAGAAGGCTTTACAGCTTCTCCTCCTCCCCACAATGCCAGTCCTTTGCTACTAATTTAATTATTCTGAAACTAAATGGCCCTTTCCAACTCTATGACTCTGTAAAGTACTAGCTTTCTATGCAAATGTACTTTTTACCTGGCAAAGCATTAGAAATATAATTTCCCACAAGTAGTTTGAAATGGTATTGACATAGCTGAACATCAGTTGATTGAAAAACCATATCAGGACATCAATCAAAAAGAATTATTTTTCCCTATGGAAGTGCTTTTTTCCCATATGAGGATTCTTGTGTCGGGGGAAAATATGATAAATTCATCCCATAGAGATCAAGGAAGCTATGATGGTCCAGAATGTGGCAGCACAAGCAGTGATGGGAAGGCCTTGTAACGCCTATGTAAATCCCTGCTAGATACAGGTAGCCAGTTGACTTCCAGTGCAATTTAAGGTGCTATAAAGCCCTACATGACATAGAACCTAGTCTCCCATAGTATCTTCCTCTCTTGTGTGCTCCAGCAGAATTGGCTTGGTTCAGATCCCACCAGATGGGAGTAATGTCATCTAGTGGGATCCAGGAGACGAGCCTCCTCTATTGCTGTATCTGCCCTTTAGAATAGCATCTCTCTAGAGATCAGTATGGCCCCTACCTTGCCCACCTTGAAGTGTTCTTTAAAAATCCGGCTTTTCCCCAGGCTTTATGTTAGGATGGTTGTGTAGTCCTCTTTAAGCTGGAAGAAGGTGTGGAAGCATGGTTCTGTTCCTTGTATGGTTGTTATCCTACATAATGTTCTTTTAACTTGTGAAGGTGCCCAGAGTCATTTTGGAGCTGAGCAGCTTGGAATTGTAATAAATGAAATGGTGCCATCAGAACCATTGTAGCTATCATTCTATTCCTATCAGCGTTCTTATCCTCTGCTCATGTCACTCATTTTTCCATTTGTTTTACTAATTTAGTCTCTGCTAAGGAATTCCAAAATAGCTTTAGAGGTAAGTTTACACCAGAGTACTGTTAGTAGGACACTAAGAATAGATCTGTCTCCAAGACCAAAAGCTACAATGCAATAAGATTCCTTTTTCCCCTTTGTTACAGATTCTTGATTTAACAGCTGCCAGATTCTTACACAATAGCAGTTCGATACTTACGACACAGCGAATGAACATTAAGCCGAAGTGTCACAGTAGGCAATATGAATCCAATGGTATTTGCTGTGACTTTTGTGAGCCTGGTAAGTGTTGTCATAAAGGAATAGAAAAAAGACTGACATCAGCGTGGACAGCTGAAAAGAATCTGGATGTTGTGATTGTTTTGCTATTAAGGGTTGCCCTTTTTAGAATTGCTTAGAGGCACTTCTGAGAATGATGAAATGGGTTGGAAGGTGGGGTCACCAGGAGCAGTAAGTCCTCACTGCAAAGATGAGCAGGCCAGGCTCTGCTTTCCTGATCCATTCATGCATCATTGTCTAGCTGGAGCAGAACCCTAATGAAACTATATTCCAATGACATGCATGTCCTGCATTTATTTCATTGGGCTATAAAAGTCTCCTTAACATATTTCTCACAAAGTGGGGGAGCAAAACTGGAAAAAGCACAGGGCCACACATGCTGGCCTGCTCGCATGCATCCTCTGTGTGCTCCTGCCTGGCCCTCTCAACTTCAGATCTTGCCAGGTGGAGTCTCAGCAGTTGAAATGCAGTTCTCCTCAATGGAATGCAGGTAAAAGTCTCCTCCATGTCCCACAATTACAAGGGATCTTCTACTGAATGGGTTAGACATTCCTTTTGCTGTTGTTTTTCTTGCCAGCAGATGGTACCTGGAAACTTCACCCATCACATTCCTCAAGTTGAGTCCTATTAAATCTGCAAGGGCAGCACCCATTGCTGACTTTGTCACTGAGGAGGATGGTAGTGAGGACAGCACAAAGTATGTCACAATATTTTTGTGCTGCCCCGTGGCCTGGAATTAACATTGCTGTGAGGAAGAGCACTATTCGACCCTTCTATAGTTTCAGGCAGCTCACAAAAAAAGCTGCTGCTGCTGCTGCTGCTGCTGCTGCTGCTGCTGCTATTATTATTATTATTATTATTATTATTATTATTATTATATAATAATAATATAGCATATGTTACTTTAATGACAAAAACTTGGGAATTCAATTTCAGCTGTTTCCAAATTTCTCGTGAAGAACCAGGAGGGCATTTAATGGAGTCCAGATGACCTGAAGGCTGAACAGTATCGCCCAGCTGTACTTTGCACAATGAAAACTCTGCCATACGGTTTTAATTATGTTAACTAGCAGACTGGCCTTCTTTATCAAAAGAGCTATTTACTGCCACTCTCTCCTCTCATTCTTTATGTTTATAGCAGTGAAAGAGATCCATCCTTCATCAGCATTATCCATGACTATTAAGGAGTTTCAGCAGGGCATCATAACGCTTGTCCATTCCAGGGAACTGCAGCAGCCCCATATCCTTCTTTCTGATGTGCTTTGAAGAAGGTCAAGAAGGGGGCTTTCTTGGGCTCGTAGTCTCACTTGAGGCTTACAAAGCTCCATTCCCCACCTGGTTTTACTTTATTTAAACGCATGTACTTAAAATAATAACTGGGAAGCAAGCATTCTGCGAAACAATGCATTAGTTTGGGGCATCATTTTTTATTTCCCAGAATGCCTCTAGGTCTCAGATAAACCCCAGTATAGAAGAGACATATTTAGAAAAGGAAGGATATGTGTGTTTTTCTAAACAGCACAGTGCTTCAAGTATAAGTGTGACCACTGCAAGATCAAGGCCTCTTCACTGATCACTGATCACTTCACTGATCATAATCTATCACCTTGGTCTAGTACAAGTTGGTAGACAGCTGTTTTTCAACTTCTGTCAGCCCTTTGAGGTAGTCCAGACAAGAAACCAAAAACATGAGGACTAACATTACCTTTATTGTAAGGTTACAGTAATAGAATCTTGCAAATTGAAAGTATTTCCCCCTTCTCTTGCCTGTACTTTCCAGGAAACTAGGAAGGGTCCTTTCTGAGATGCTTGCCATGCCCCCATTGCTTCTGTGGGCTAAGCTGCCTCTTATCTAACCATTGCCCTGGCTATAGCTCTTCCTCCTCCTGCTTCTCAAGGATATTCCCACAGACTATTACAACTTCCCAGTCTAAGGCTGAGAGAGGGTGACTGGCCCAGATGGCTTCTGTGCCTAAGGGAAGACTAGAACCTAGGTCTTCCCACACCTAGCCCAGCACCTTAACCCCTACACCATGCTGATTCAGACTGAATCCCTGCTCCCCCGCAACTCCCTGGGTTATAAAAGGGAGGGCAGGGAAAACACTGGCAGACTTGCAAGATTCTGTTACTATAACCTATCTCAATAAAGTATAATTCTAGTCAGCTTCCTCACATGGCCTGCCTCATAGGACTGACACGTATACTGTGTATATAAGCTGATAGGGTAGAAAAACTCCTGATAGGCTAGTGGATGGGGACAGTTGTACCAATAATGGTGCCATTTGTGATTACCTATGGGTTCACAGCAGTCATTCTGTGAGAACGCTTGCTGGAGGCTTTCAATATTTCAAATGTCCCACCGGTCCAAATTTGCCAAGCTCTATTCGGAAGGATTTTACTGACCTCTGTCTGAAACATTTTCTTTTTACAGGTTTTGTTGCCAAATCTCTAGGCTGCACAGAGAATCATAAAACCAACTGCAGACGTTGCATAGAGGGTAAAGAATATATGAATGAATATAACTATAAAACAGCTTGTCTACGATGTAATCTCTGTGATACAGAACACGGTATGTACGATTGACAGTATTTTATTTCAGCATCAGCATATATCACCCAGGAGAAAAGGATGTTAAGTGCATTTGATTACAGAAAGCCTAAGACATGAATTTAGTCCACAGCTGCAATGTGGCTGTCACAAGCTGCAGATTATCTGTGAACACCATCTGGGTTCCTGTGCAGCAAAACAGATGACTTTGAATACAACTTAAAGAGATGTAAGCATGTTTGGGTTCTGATTTGTGTCAACTGGAAGTAAAATACATACTCAGGTCCCTGAGGTTTCATGCAGATTTGAGCATTTTTAAAATCTTACAATCCTTGAATTGGAGGGAAACCTGAAAACCACTTTGTTCAAGCCTTGGTTTGATGGAGGAAGTGCAGAGTTAGAAGATCTTCACTTGATGTCTGTCCATCCACCAACAAGGCTTCAAATAAAGATTGGTTTTACGGATGAAGTGATTCTGATTTAAATGTTTCTCTGAACGTTCAGTCAAAATCTGTCACTAAAATGTGCATATTAGATGGGCAGTGACAGTGCAAAGAATAATTCCTTGCCTTTTGTTTGAAAACCCCTCATGTATTTGAAGAACAGCATTATTTTCCTTGAGCAGGTGCCTTGTCTTCAAAACCTGGTGGTGGATATTAAAAATGAGGTTTTTAAAATTATTTCAATAACAAAATGTTTCAATTTATTTTAGGAATGGAAATTGAAAAAAACTGTACCATCAACCAGAATGTAACATGTAGGTGTAAGCCTGATTTCTTTTGCAATTCAACTAAACCTTGCCGCCATTGTGATAAATGTGACAAGTAAGTTTTCTATACATCTGTTAAGAGTAACAAAACTAGATGCTGATAGATTTGAGTCTAGATGTGGCAATTAATCTCTCCAGAAATTCAACCTTCCTTTTAGTAATTAGCTAAAGGTTCACATATGCAGAACATATTATAAGCTGCTTTATTGTTAACAAGAAGTCATAGAGAGATTTCTTACTACAGAACCCAGAAATCAAGCTGACAGATACACATACACATAATTGTGTGCCTCCCCCAGGGTTTAAATTCTAAGCCATTTCTTTTCCCTTTTTTACATCAATGGAAATCTGGCTATTCTTTATCAGGCCTTGATACCGGGGAACACCTGTTCAGTCAAGTGAGGATAGTAGGGAATCTATTCAATCAGGGAGAAACAGACAGGAATCTAGGAGGAGATAAATATACATACAACTCCAGCCAACGAAGAGATGGAAATCCTCTCCAATCCCAGTATTTCTCAAGCTTGAGGAGGGAGGGCTATAAAACCCTAAAATTGGGTGGGGGGGAGGAGATACCTTGGTGGCACTAACTAACAAGGAGGTTGAAATGGGGAGGGTGACCTCTAGACATCCTCCAGCTGTCTACAACCTTTAGAGGGGGAAAAGGAAGAGGAAACTGTAAAGGGAAGTTGTGTTAGGACTGAAGCAGATGAGATAGGAACTACAGATGGTCCTCGTTTAATGTCCACTCACTCAGCAACATTCAAACTTAGGAGAGCGCTGAACAAGTGATAGTTATGATTGGACCTCATACTTACAGTACTTGCAGCGTCCCCACAGTCATGTGATCGTGATTTGCGTCGTTCCCTGCTTGCTTCCCAAAAGCAAAGTCAGTGGGGAAGCCAGCAAGAAGTCAAAGGTCGCGGTCACACGAGGTTCTCACTTAACAACCTGTGTGGTCCTCGTTTAATGAGGGAAACTGCGACTGCCAGAACTGCGTTTCTGGGTCCCAATTAGCTTTGTTAAATGAGGACTATCTGTAGCAATTTTCAGGCTCAAGAGAATGTATTTGCATGGCCTTGAAGATAAAGGCGTATTATCTTTTCACTTAAGACAAGTAGAAGGAAAAACCTAGACTTTGCATGCTGAAGCCCTGACCTATATTGCCTTGTTGGCTGTGTACTGGATGCAGAGTTTTTGTGTGACTGATAGCATCATTCTTGTTTGCAGTGCAAAGGAACTAATCTAGCCATTATCAGAAAAACTACTGCCAAGAAATCAGATCCTGAACAATATTAAGGGCCTGGAGTGTTAAGATTTACTGGCAGGTCAGGCATGAAAACTGAGCCATAGTCATACAAGTGTAACTCTTTATAATTATTCTGGTCTCAAATACATGGATTATCCATGTGAGAAGATTGTAAGATGCATAGATGACCCTAGGTATTTTTCTGCTTAAGATGAAGGACAAGTTGTTGGCTCTTCAGCTTCTATAGACATTGCTATCCAAGATGGATAACCAAGTTTTCCTTCAGCATCCACCATTATATTAAAGCAGCTTAGGTGGTACAAGACAGATCATCTAATTTCCATCCTATCACTCTCCACCTGTACTATATAAGGCTACTGCCTTACTCTCTCTAAATCTTAAATCTTACTCTCCAGAAAGAACTGTAGGTTTTATAATATACTGGGAGAGGCCTCCTTCAATCTGTCTTTACCTCGGAGAGAGAAGATGCACAATCACATCCATCCACCAGGTGGTGCATTACGGTTGAGAATATCAATAACACTTGTCTCATATGTTACTCTATTTCAGGCCAATCTGTGATTTTTTTGGGTTTTTTTTTTTTTTAAAGGTCACAGCTACAGCTGTGCAAATATTTTTTGTGGAGATTAAAGTAAAAGACAGCTTGATTAAAATGAATCAGCTAACTGAACTGGCACGTTTATTCAAATTGCTGAATCAAATGAGATACCTCTGATTGTATTCAGACCCCTCTGCACAGACATAAAGACATATTTTTCCAAACTGAATCAGCAGTCTTAATCGAATCAATCCAACAGAATGGTTCAGTTTGAATTTTTGAATCAAATTGCGATGGTATTTTCTGATTCATCTAGTCATCAAGGACTACGCTGAACTATCTCATTGTAAAATCTGATAAGATTTTTTTTCTCCTTCCTGCTGGCATCATCTGATTTTTCTTCATTATGTGAAACCTGGAGTGCTTCAGTTCTGGGGAATTCCGGATACGTGACCTTATCTTACGCCTGACATACGGGTTGATGTTTGCTTATCCAACAGAACATGCCTTTTCTCTGAGCATTGCAACATCACTGCTGTCATTTTAAATCTAACTTTTTTTTTTTTTTTTTGAATGGCAAGGGCTCTGCTACAACTTTCAGGGTTTAAATACTATTCATTTATTTATTTACTGGATTTACACACTGCCAAATCTCCTGACTCATATCAGCAACTGGCTGGGTAAGTGAAATCCTAAAACTGATGCTGGTTGCCACAGAATGTCTTTTTTACGGCTGAGAAGGCAGCGAAGAGCAGAATGTGCGCTCTTCTTCTTCTTTTTTTCCCCCTGAAGTTCCTCTCCACACGTTGATGGACATTGCAGGAACCTGCCTTGACAGCAAACATTTCATTGCACCTCTCACCAATTTGATCCATCAGGCTGAAGGGACTACAGAATATACCAAAACTCAGGAAGGAAGAGCTTGATCAGATGAACAGCTTTCTCTGATTGAACCTCATTATTATCCACTGCTTCATTTGTAGGTGTGAAAATGGCATCATTGTAGAAAACTGCGCCCAAAACCGAAACACGGTATGTGGAAATAAAGGTAACTATCAACGTATTTGATTAAAGCTCCAGAAAGGAAGGGATGTCTGCAGGGGTGTCAAAAAATTCAAGATGGGGGCCACAACTATGTGATAAAAGCCCCACCCCTTTTTGTGAAGCACGTAAAAAAGGGGTGGGGCTTTGATCATATGGTTGTGGCCCCCATCTTGAGTTTTTTGACACACACACCCCGGTCGAAACCCACGGGAAGAACTGAATTTGGATATGTATGAGGCCAGGTTCCAGCCCCTAGCAGCTCTAATAGCCACTCTGTCCAAACTCTTTCTCTGCTATTACTACCCCTAGCTCCATCTACCATTTAGGTATTCCTTTCAATAGCAAGCAAGAGAGACTTGAAAAGCAGTGGAGCCCAAAATCAGTCTCTCTAAAATTCAATATTATGGTTGGATCTAAGCTTGTGCTGGATGGACTTCTGCCAGCTCTGAAAGAAGGCTACCTTCCAACACTGCTTCCCATTCAAAACCCTTGGAATGGCCTCAGAATTGGTGAGGAGAAGGGAAAATTAAGGACGCTGCTCTTCTGATGGATGCCTGGGTCCTCTGTCAACCTTCCCCATAAGGCATCAAAGCCACCCTTGAATGTCAGCAAGCATTATGAATAACAGTTTGCACAAAGAAACATGTATTGAGTTTCATCCCACCATCTCACCTGGCTTCTTCCTGCCTCTTTCATTGTTCTGCCCATTGGGAATTTCAGAAATCTGCTCCCTTATTAATTTGCTCAGCAGGGTGAACTGAATGGAAGCAAACAAAATGAATATTAGGCCTAGCACTCATTTTTGAAACCATTTAAAATCTGTCTCGAGTCAAATTACTCTTTTCATGTGTTTCTCACATCAAAGTGGTGAAAACCCACACCAGTAATGTTCACCAGTTGTACCCCTGGATTTTGCAACTACTTGGCCAATCTTCTGAAGAGTCACTATCTGTCAGGATTAGCCCAGGAAACTCCAGGAGACAGTACAGATTCAATCCAGTGAAGTTTAATGGCCTTACTCCCGTTACAGAACTCTTCTCAGAGTGAGAGCAAATTCCAGGGTCATCCTCCCAACCTCCCTTGCATTCTTTAGGGAGGGTTCAGTCTCATCCTCTTATCTGTTCCTCGTTGCTCTGGTGATGAGAGTAAGGTCTTAACCCCTCTTGTCCTGACTCTCACATCATCAGACTTGATCTTCTGAAAAGTTTGAGCATTTCTATAGAATTTGAATAACTCTATAGAGCTCTTGGAGGTGTCCATGAAGTCACAGAGCATTTGAGCTCCACTCAAGAGACTTTACTTATGGAGTGTATTGCATGCTGTTACTATGTCTGTTCAGGACATAATTGGAAATCAACATGAGATTAGTAAAAAATTAAGTTTCCATGGATTGAAACAGTAACTTGAATGGGTAATCAATTGTATTCTGTTTCATTCAAAGGAATGTTTACAGTTCTAACGAGCATGGTTTCTGTTTGCATTTTTAACAGTTCATTTGTTGCTTAATCGTCATGTCTGGGAAATGCTTTTTTAACAGAACAGAATCAGAAATCTGCAAATTGACTCATGTGGATTTGGAAAATATGATTTTATTAAATATTCTTCTTCACAGAGAATTTACAACGTGGTTGGATAGTTCTCTTTGCTGTTATCACAGTGATTGTGGGACTGATTTTATGGATTTTATGTAAGTAGATATAACTTTCCTTTAAAAACCACAGTATACTCTCAACTTTATTATTGTTTTTAGAAAAGTCAGCAAGTACACAGAGGGATAGCTTTCCCCAAAAGCTTTCATTCTACATTTAAAATGCAATTGTCTCCTCTTCCAACAATTTTGGAAGTCAAGGTTCTTCTTTGAGACAGAGAGGAATTCTCATCTTGGACAGCAAATTGAAAGGGATCCAGTAGTATCTCCCATCACTTTGTTCTAGCTTTTGGCATCACCTAATTTAAAATTATGGCCCCTTATGGAGTGCATCCAAAATGGGAAGATCTATCCTGGCAGCACTTCAACCATCAATATTTGCTTTGAGGCAAAATTTGGGCCATATGCTCTTGTTGTTCCTGACCTAACCAGCTCTTATGTTCTTACATCTTTATTGTCCTAAAACACATCAACCAGAGTTTTGTAGCTTGCACACTAAATAGGACATGGGGTTGGGCACAACTAATATCCTTAAACAATGGGGGCAACCACAAGGTCCTTGTCAGGCACTGGCAACTTGCAGTCCCAGTGCCAAATATGCCATCTCACTTCAGATCCCTCTCCCAACATCCATTTTCAATAACCTGCCTTTTTAAGGCAGCAGACTGTAGCAAACTAAAGTAAGTTTGAGAACTCAGCTCATCACAAATTCCAAAAAAACAAGCAAACTGTTACAACCTACTGACATACATGATGCACTCTGCTTCTTCTCAATAACCCTTCATTTTGTAGGTCTCAGCTTTTCTTTTCTTTTCTTTTTTTAAAAAAAGCATTAAGTATGATTCCTGCCCCCCAAAGTGGGACCATTCCTGGACTGTCTCTTTATCTGAAACTAACTCAACAAAAGATCACATTAAGAATGATCCGATTGGTTAATATGGGCAGACCCATAAATACTGCTGAAAGTGAAAGGATCCAGAGCCTACCATAGAGCTATGATGGCGGATTCAGCCAAAAAAACAAAACATAGCAAAGGGATCTGGTGCCTGGGGCAGGGCCAAGAACGGGCCGGAGGGCAGGGGAAAGCAAGCTCACTTAAATTACAGATTTACTGCAAGCAAGAAATACTGTCTGAAGACGACGCCCGCCTGCACAGGCCAAATCAACACTGCTCAAATTATGCTATGACTGGGATATATTATAGATAAGATAATAAAATAGAAAATAAGTTATGGTTTATTAATTTTTAAGCTTTAAAAATGGCAGGTGTACAGTGTTTTCCCAAAAAATCAGAATTTTGAATTTAAGCGAGCCTTTTTATAATTATTGTTAGAGCAACTCAGTAAGTACACTTGGGGGGAGAAAAAACTTTGTGTACTTTGGAAAAAAGGTCCAGTTAGTGTATACAGGTTTTATTACAGTTAAGATATATTACTCACTTTGGTTTTCATATGGTTTTACGCTTGGTAAAAAGTTGATAACATATTACTTATAATAAGTACCCAGAGAGAATCAGGTAGGGTCATCTGGTTTGTGAATGTACACATCGAATAAATATAAAATCAATGTGAGGATCTTTAGCATACCAAAGTAACCTGTCCTCAAATTTGTCAGGCCTACCCAGATTAAAAAAAAAACACGTTTCTCTCTGCTATAATACACAAATACTACCAGGCTCCCCACTACAAGACAAGAGACTCAAATTTTCAGAAATACAAAGCTACTAATTAGCATAATTTTACATTAGATTGCTGCCTTTCACACTTAGTGTAAGCACATTCCTAATATGCCAATTCTGGTTATTTGAAGACTATCTAACAAATACTTCTTTGTGTTCCTTTGTAGGGTGCAAAAGGTGGAAGATGCCAAAGAATCCAATTCATGGGGACCCTAACCACAAATTAAATGTAAGCCTCCTTTTTTGAAGTAATCCAGAGAATTAAAAAGGTCAGTGGGGGACAAGGAAGACATTGAACCAACAGTTGCATACTATGTTCGCTTGTGTCTAGCTTCTCATGGTGGTAATGGTGTTTTTCTATCGCTAATACTTCCTTTTGGTTCTTATCTTTAAAATAACAAATAGTTTGGGGCCTTCCTCCAGATGTCCTTTCCCATCCTTTAGGTGAGGTGTTGGACCCAATCATTGGTGATGACCATCTGTGCAGGGACATCTACTGGGGTCAGAAAAGTCAAGAGATGGTGGCTATGACCATGATCAAAGCCCTGCCCCATAAAAAATGGAATGGGGCCCCTGAAGACACCCCAAAACTATAATGCACTTTTCTTTGTCAGATAAAGAATGGGTTCTCTCACACATTTTCAGAGTGCATTTAGAACTTCATGCTGTACTATTTCTCTCATGTAACTAGAAGGTGTGTATATGCATAAAACAGAATGCCAGAAATCAAGCTAGAAACATCAACCTCAGAAGCTTCATCTCTCCTGGGATAGTTCTAACTAAAAAATGATTCCTGAGTATATAATAAAATTCAGTACACATTTCAGCTGGCCTCTTGGCAAGGTAGCTCAATGAACTGTTCCAGTTTGTTGAGATTCCTGTGGTTTATTTGCTCTCCTCACCACAAATTGAAAATTAATTTGGTTGAAAAGGGATTAAGTCATCCATGGGTCCAGGCCTATAAATACTTAAAAGTATAATTGGCAAATCTTTTCAATTTTCTATGAATTCAGAGTCAGCCCCTTGTTTAATAATGTGACGTCAGGACCCAACTTTTCTATTACAAAGAACAGGATCGAATTCAACCCAAGGATGTTGCTTTTGGTGGGAAGTTCTTCAGATATGGTTTGAAACTTCATTATTTTGGAACAAAATACTGTAGAATATTTTGCCTACTACTTTATTTGCTTTAGGGAATTTGCACTAACAAGGAGTGTTATAGAAGTAACAGGAAGCAAAGGTTGGCTGTATGGATTCTGTTCATCTTTTTTTTTTAATTTGTTTCCTTTTAGGAACTTAAGGAACTCTATCCAGGTACGTAAAAATCCAAAACACAGTCATTGCACTGTATGTTTGTATGTGTTTGCTTTTATGCTCGGGCATAAATCGGGCTATAGTAACAGCTCGGTTATATCATTCCATCACTAACATTTGTTCTGGACTGAACTGGCTGTCACTGATGCAGAGTGTAGTAGGTAGGTTGTTCATGTCACTTGCCTTGACTAGGACTACTAGATCTAGTAACTCTTTGAGGCCATCTCATGGTTCTCTTGATTTTTGCATCCAAGTATGGTAACCCTAGCCCTGATAGAGACACATAACTCCAGTGTTGAACTGGTTTTGTTTCTTTTTAAGCCCAATTCATACACGCTTGTGATGACCTTCTGATATAACTTGGGACCAAATGATCTCAAGGGAGAAATGCTTCCTAACCCTAAATGAATCTGCTTGCTTGCTAAGTTCAACACTGCAGTTCTTCTCTGGACACAGCTGGTATTCTTAGTATTCATACCTAGGCTTTAGAATTTGCTCAAATAAAAACATTTGCTTCCTCTCACCTATCCCACTGAGCAATTTACGAACCATATGCAGCTTCTAATACTAGTTTCGTGCTCAGCAAAGGTTGCCACCGTTTTCTCTCCTTTCACTGACATTGTATTGCTAAATGCCATCCTCGGGCCTTGAGAGGATTAGCAGCCATTCTGGCATGCATATTCAGCGTTCGATCAGCGACCTCATCTAACCGTTAACTGGTGTTTTGACAACAAGGTTCTGTGATGGACCACAGAATAGTTGAAAGAGCAAGTTTGGAGGAAGGGGAAGATTGGGGGCATGGAGACTGTCAGTGGGACAGCATAGGCTCCATTACATGTCCCTCTTGTCTGCATGTGTCCAGATGAGTGACTGGGAATAGGATTTCCAGATCAGATCCAGAAAGAAACCTATAGGTGTTGCAGAGAAACTTCTACTCATTGTAGCTTTTTTATGTCTAATGGACCTTGCAGTTTTTTCATTAAGCATATAGGAATGCTGTATTTAGATCCTTGGCACTCTTATTCTGTCATTCTGTTGCTTCTGATTTTTCATTAGCTGATGAACGTTGTTTCAAGAGTATTTCTATCAGGAACTGCTTCTTTGAATTCTTGTAAGCTCATTCTTCTGTCTTCAGTGACAGCATCTAGCTACCTTGTCTTTTGTTGGCCTTTTTTAAAAACTGCTTTTGAATCTTCTCTAATGATTCTTGCCTTTGCATTAGATATCCAAAATATTTAAGCTTTTGTTTCATGGCTTTCTTAACAAGTTTCTCCAGCACCAAGGTTTTTGTTGTTGTTGTTGTTGTTGTTGTTGTTCATTCTCTCTGATGGTCCAGTTTCGACAGCCATATGTTACATCTGGGAAAATCATGGCCTTAACAATACGTATCTTCCCTGCACCCACATCAAAGTATTTGTTATAAAGGTTTTGGTCTTAAACTAATTAATGAATATTAAAATCTCCATTGTATTATTGCTGTATGTGTGTATGTATGTATATGTGTGTGTGTGTATAAAGACTTACATAAAATAAATGTTAATAAAAGGAAAAAATAGATGGAACAAATTTAACAAGAATTAAAATACCACAAATAGCAAAAGAGAAGAAAGAAAATGAAAAAAAAACCTTATTAGGTTTATAGCTTCCCCCTTTTTATACATCTGCTAATTTGCAATATTTGTAAACATTTAGGCCCCCATAGAAGCCAAACTGTAAGTGATTATATTTGCCATGCTGCATAATGTGTTGTACATATGGGAACTGTTCACGCTTAAATTTAGTTAAACTTCTACAGTGGTACCTCAAGATACGAATTTAATCCGTTCCGTGACTCTGATCGCATGTCGAATTGGTCGCATTCTGAAGCACGTTTTCCCATAGGATTGAATGTAAATACGGTTAATCCGTTCCACCCTCTGAATTTGGTCGCATCCTGAAGCACATGTCCCAGGCGCAGCGGAGAAAAAGGAAGTGCTAATCAAATCTTTCCTTTGTGCATAGCCCTTGGCGCGCCCGACAAAAGCACAGTGAAAGCAATGGGGGGAAAGGCTTATGTGGCGCGTGCGCGCACGCACACCCCACTCATTCCTCCCCTCTTTCCTTCTGCAAGCGCACGCACACCCTACACTCATTCCTCCCCTCTTTCCTTCCGCGCACGCACGCACACCCCACTCATTCCTCCCCTCTTTCCTTCTGCAAGCGCACGCACACCCCACTCATTCCTCCCCTCTTTCCTTCCGCGCACGCACGCACACCCCACTCATTCCTCCCCTCTTTCCTTCCGCGCGCGCACGCACACCCCACTCATTCCTCCCCTCTTTCCTTCTGCAAGCGCACGCACACCCCACACTCATTCCTCCCCTCTTTCCTTCCGCGCGCGCACGCACACCCCACACTCATTCCTCCCCTCTTTCCTTCCGCGCGCGCACGCACACCCCACTCATTCCTCCCCTCTTTCCTTCCGCGCGCGCACCCACACCCCACACTCATTCCTCCCCTCTTTCCTTCCGCGCGCGCACGCACACCCCACACTCATTCCTCCCCTCTTTCCTTCCGCGCGCGCACCCACACCCCACTCATTCCTCCCCTCTTTCCTTCCGCGCGCGCACGCACACCCCACTCATTCCTCCCCTCTTTCCTTCCGCGGGCGCACCCACACCCCACACTCATTCCTCCCCTCTTTCCTTCCGCGGGCGCACGCACACCCCACACTCATTCCTCCCCTCTTTCCTTCCGCGGGCGCACCCACACCCCACTCATTCCTCCCCTCTTTCCTTCCGCGCGCGCACGCACACCCCACTCATTCCTCCCCTCTTTCCTTCCGCGGGCGCACCCACACCCCACACTCATTCCTCCCCTCTTTCCTTCCGCGCGCGCACCCACACCCCACTCATTCCTCCCCTCTTTCCTTCTGCAAGCGCACGCACACCCCACACTCATTCCTCCCCTCTTTCCTTCCGCGCGCGCACCCACACCCCACACTCATTCCTCCCCTCTTTCCTTCCGCGCGCGCACGCACACCCCACTCATTCCTCCCCTCTTTCCTTCTGCAAGCGCACGCACACCCCACACTCATTCCTCCCCTCTTTCCTTCCGCGCGCGCACGCACACCCCACACTCATTCCTCCCCTCTTTCCTTCCGCGCGCGCACGCACACCCCACTCATTCCTCCCCTCTTTCCTTCCGCGCGCGCACCCACACCCCACACTCATTCCTCCCCTCTTTCCTTCCGCGCGCGCACCCACACCCCACTCATTCCTCCCCTCTTTCCTTCCGCGCGCGCACGCACACCCCACTCATTCCTCCCCTCTTTCCTTCCGCGGGCGCACCCACACCCCACACTCATTCCTCCCCTCTTTCCTTCCGCGCGCGCACGCACACCCCACTCATTCCTCCCCTCTTTCCTTCCGCGGGCGCACCCACACCCCACACTCATTCCTCCCCTCTTTCCTTCCGCGGGCGCACGCACACCCCACACTCATTCCTCCCCTCTTTCCTTCCGCGGGCGCACCCACACCCCACTCATTCCTCCCCTCTTTCCTTCCGCGCGCGCACGCACACCCCACTCATTCCTCCCCTCTTTCCTTCCGCGGGCGCACCCACACCCCACACTCATTCCTCCCCTCTTTCCTTCCGCGGGCGCACGCACACCCCACACTCATTCCTCCCCTCTTTCCTTCCGCGCGCGCACCCACACCCCACTCATTCCTCCCCTCTTTCCTTCCGCGCGCGCACGCACACCCCACTCATTCCTCCCCTCTTTCCTTCCGCGGGCGCACCCACACCCCACACTCATTCCTCCCCTCTTTCCTTCCGCGGGCGCACGCACACCCCACACTCATTCCTCCCCTCTTTCCTTCCGCGGGCGCACGCACACCCCACACTCATTCCTCCCCTCTTTCCTTCCGCGCGCGCACGCACACCCCACACTCATTCCTCCCCTCACACACCCCACACTCATTCCTCCCCTCTTTCCTTCCGCGCGCGCACACACACCCCACACTCATTCCTCCCCTCTTTCCTTCCGCGCGCGCACGCACACCCCACTCATTCCTCCCCTCTTTCCTTCCGCGGGCGCACCCACACCCCACACTCATTCCTCCCCTCTTTCCTTCCGCGCGCGCACGCACACCCCACACTCATTCCTCCCCTCTTTCCTTCCGCGCGCGCACCCACACCCCACACTCATTCCTCCCCTCTTTCCTTCCGCGCGCGCACCCACACCCCACACTCATTCCTCCCCTCTTTCCTTCCGCGCGCGCACGCACACCCCACACTCATTCCTCCCCTCTTTCCTTCCGCGCGCGCACGCACACCCCACACTCATTCCTCCCCTCTTTCCTTCCGCGCGCGCACCCACACCCCACACTCATTCCTCCCCTCTTTCCTTCCGCGCGCGCACCCACACCCCACACTCATTCCTCCCCTCTTTCCTTCCGCGCGCGCACCCACACCCCACACTCATTCCTCCCCTCTTTCCTTCCGCGCGCGCACGCACACCCCACACTCATTCCTCCCCTCTTTCCTTCCGCGCGCGCACGCACACCCCACTCATTCCTCCCCTCTTTCCTTCCGCACGCACACCCCACTCATTCCTCCCCTCTTTCCTTCCGCGCGCGCACACACACCCCACACTCATTCCTCCCCTCTTTCCTTCCGCGCGCGCACACACACCCCACACTCATTCCTCCCCTCTTTCCTTCTGCAAGCGCACGCACACCCCACTCATTCCTCCCCTCTTTCCTTCCGCGCGCGCACACACACCCCACACTCATTCCTCCCCTCTTTCCTTCCGCGCGCGCACACACACCCCACACTCATTCCTCCCCTCTTTCCTTCTGCAAGCGCACGCACACCCCACTCATTCCTCCCCTCTTTCCTTCCGCGGGCGCACCCACACCCCACACTCATTCCTCCCCTCTTTCCTTCCGCGCGCGCACGCACACCCCACACTCATTCCTCCCCTCTTTCCTTCCGCGCGCGCACGCACACCCCACACTCATTCCTCCCCTCTTTCCTTCCGCGGGCGCACGCACACCCCACACTCATTCCTCCCCTCTTTCCTTCCGCGGGCGCACGCACACCCCACACTCATTCCTCCCCTCTTTCCTTCCGCGGGCGCACGCACACCCCACACTCATTCCTCCCCTCTTTCCTTCCGCGGGCGCACGCACACCCCACACTCATTCCTCCCCTCTTTCCTTCCGCGGGCGCACGCACACCCCACACTCATTCCTCCCCTCTTTCCTTCCGCGCGCGCACGCACACCCCACACTCATTCCTCCCCTCTTTCCTTCCGCGGGCGCACCCACACCCCACACTCATTCCTCCCCTCTTTCCTTCCGCGCGCGCACCCACACCCCACACTCATTCCTCCCCTCTTTCCTTCCGCGCGCGCACGCACACCCCACACTCATTCCTCCCCTCTTTCCTTCCGCGCGCGCACGCACACCCCACACTCATTCCTCCCCTCTTTCCTTCCGCGCGCGCACCCACACCCCACACTCATTCCTCCCCTCTTTCCTTCCGCGCGCGCACCCACACCCCACACTCATTCCTCCCCTCTTTCCTTCCGCGCGCGCACCCACACCCCACACTCATTCCTCCCCTCTTTCCTTCCGCGCGCGCACGCACACCCCACACTCATTCCTCCCCTCTTTCCTTCCGCGCGCGCACCCACACCCCACACTCATTCCTCCCCTCTTTCCTTCCGCGGGCGCACCCACACCCCACACTCATTCCTCCCCTCTTTCCTTCCGCGGGCGCACGCACACCCCACACTCATTCCTCCCCTCTTTCCTTCCGCGGGCGCACGCACACCCCACACTCATTCCTCCCCTCTTTCCTTCCGCGGGCGCACGCACACCCCACACTCATTCCTCCCCTCTTTCCTTCCGCGCGCGCACCCACACCCCACACTCATTCCTCCCCTCTTTCCTTCCGCGCGCGCACCCACACCCCACACTCATTCCTCCCCTCTTTCCTTCCGCGTGCACGCACACCCCACTCATTCCTCCCCTCTTTCCTTCCGCACGCACACCCCACTCATTCCTCCCCTCTTTCCTTCCGCGCGCGCACACACACCCCACACTCATTCCTCCCCTCTTTCCTTCCGCGCGCGCGCACGCACACCCCACACTCATTCCTCCCCTCTTTCCTTCCGCGCGCGCACCCACACCCCACACTCATTCCTCCCCTCTTTCCTTCCGCGCGCGCACCCACACCCCACACTCATTCCTCCCCTCTTTCCTTCCGCGCGCGCACGCACACCCCACACTCATTCCTCCCCTCTTTCCTTCCGCGCGCGCACCCACACCCCACACTCATTCCTCCCCTCTTTCCTTCCGCGGGCGCACGCACACCCCACACTCATTCCTCCCCTCTTTCCTTCCGCGGGCGCACGCACACCCCACACTCATTCCTCCCCTCTTTCCTTCCGCGGGCGCACGCACACCCCACACTCATTCCTCCCCTCTTTCCTTCCGCGGGCGCACGCACACCCCACACTCATTCCTCCCCTCTTTCCTTCCGCGCGCGCACCCACACCCCACACTCATTCCTCCCCTCTTTCCTTCCGCGCGCGCACCCACACCCCACACTCATTCCTCCCCTCTTTCCTTCCGCGCGCGCACGCACACCCCACACTCATTCCTCCCCTCTTTCCTTCCGCGCGCGCACCCACACCCCACACTCATTCCTCCCCTCTTTCCTTCCGCGTGCACGCACACCCCACTCATTCCTCCCCTCTTTCCTTCCGCACGCACACCCCACTCATTCCTCCCCTCTTTCCTTCCGCGCGCGCACACACACCCCACACTCATTCCTCCCCTCTTTCCTTCCGCGCGCGCGCACGCACACCCCACACTCATTCCTCCCCTCTTTCCTTCCGCGCGCGCACCCACACCCCACACTCATTCCTCCCCTCTTTCCTTCCGCGCGCGCACCCACACCCCACACTCATTCCTCCCCTCTTTCCTTCCGCGCGCGCACGCACACCCCACACTCATTCCTCCCCTCTTTCCTTCCGCGCGCGCACCCACACCCCACACTCATTCCTCCCCTCTTTCCTTCCGCGCGCGCACGCACACCCCACACTCATTCCTCCCCTCTTTCCTTCCGCGGGCGCACGCACACCCCACACTCATTCCTCCCCTCTTTCCTTCCGCGGGCGCACGCACACCCCACACTCATTCCTCCCCTCTTTCCTTCCGCGGGCGCACGCACACCCCACACTCATTCCTCCCCTCTTTCCTTCCGCGCGCGCACCCACACCCCACACTCATTCCTCCCCTCTTTCCTTCCGCGCGCGCACCCACACCCCACACTCATTCCTCCCCTCTTTCCTTCCGCGCGCGCACGCACACCCCACACTCATTCCTCCCCTCTTTCCTTCCGCGGGCGCACCCACACCCCACACTCATTCCTCCCCTCTTTCCTTCCGCGGGCGCACGCACACCCCACACTCATTCCTCCCCTCTTTCCTTCCGCGGGCGCACGCACACCCCACACTCATTCCTCCCCTCTTTCCTTCCGCGGGCGCACGCACACCCCACACTCATTCCTCCCCTCTTTCCTTCCGCGGGCGCACGCACACCCCACACTCATTCCTCCCCTCTTTCCTTCCGCGCGCGCACCCACACCCCACACTCATTCCTCCCCTCTTTCCTTCCGCGGGCGCACCCACACCCCACACTCATTCCTCCCCTCTTTCCTTCCGCGCGCGCACGCACACCCCACACTCATTCCTCCCCTCTTTCCTTCCGCGGGCGCACGCACACCCCACACTCATTCCTCCCCTCTTTCCTTCCGCGGGCGCACGCACACCCCACACTCATTCCTCCCCTCTTTCCTTCCGCGGGCGCACGCACACCCCACACTCATTCCTCCCCTCTTTCCTTCCGCGCGCGCACGCACACCCCACACTCATTCCTCCCCTCTTTCCTTCCGCGGGCGCACGCACACCCCACACTCATTCCTCCCCTCTTTCCTTCCGCGGGCGCACGCACACCCCACACTCATTCCTCCCCTCTTTCCTTCCGCGCGCGCACGCACACCCCACACTCATTCCTCCCCTCTTTCCTTCCGCGGGCGCACCCACACCCCACACTCATTCCTCCCCTCTTTCCTTCCGCGCGCGCACCCACACCCCACACTCATTCCTCCCCTCTTTCCTTCCGCGCGCGCACGCACACCCCACACTCATTCCTCCCCTCTTTCCTTCCGCGCGCGCACGCACACCCCACACTCATTCCTCCCCTCTTTCCTTCCGCGCGCGCACCCACACCCCACACTCATTCCTCCCCTCTTTCCTTCCGCGCGCGCACCCACACCCCACACTCATTCCTCCCCTCTTTCCTTCCGCGCGCGCACCCACACCCCACACTCATTCCTCCCCTCTTTCCTTCCGCGCGCGCACGCACACCCCACACTCATTCCTCCCCTCTTTCCTTCCGCGGGCGCACCCACACCCCACACTCATTCCTCCCCTCTTTCCTTCCGCGGGCGCACCCACACCCCACACTCATTCCTCCCCTCTTTCCTTCCGCGGGCGCACGCACACCCCACACTCATTCCTCCCCTCTTTCCTTCCGCGGGCGCACGCACACCCCACACTCATTCCTCCCCTCTTTCCTTCCGCGGGCGCACGCACACCCCACACTCATTCCTCCCCTCTTTCCTTCCGCGCGCGCACCCACACCCCACACTCATTCCTCCCCTCTTTCCTTCCGCGCGCGCACCCACACCCCACACTCATTCCTCCCCTCTTTCCTTCCGCGCGCGCACCCACACCCCACACTCATTCCTCCCCTCTTTCCTTCCGCGGGCGCACCCACACCCCACACTCATTCCTCCCCTCTTTCCTTCCGCGCGCGCACCCACACCCCACACTCATTCCTCCCCTCTTTCCTTCCGCGCGCGCACCCACACCCCACACTCATTCCTCCCCTCTTTCCTTCCGCGCGCGCACCCACACCCCACACTGATTCCTCCCCTCTTTCCTTCCGCGCGCGCACCCACACCCCACACTCATTCCTCCCCTCTTTCCTTCCGCGCGCGCACACACACCCCACACTCATTCCTCCCCTCTTTCCTTCTGCAAGCGCACGCACACCCCACACTCATTCCTCCCCTTTCCTTCTGCAAGCGCAGGCACACCCCTCATTCCTCCCCGCTGCTCTTTCCTTCCCCGCACGCACGCACACCCCACTCATTCCTCCCCCTTTCCTTCGCAGTGAAAGCAATATCAGGCGCTGGGGGGCTTCCCCACGCACCCACCCACCCCCGCGCTGATTCCTCGCCAAAGGAAAGAGCAAATTTCCCCATAAGGTTCAATGTAAACACAGTTCTGAAAATACAGTATGCATTTTATTTTTAAACCACAAAAACATGAAAAAAAGCACAGTATGAAGAGGGAGAATGGGGTGGGGAGGCAGTTATTGTTTGGAGGGAGAGTCCCCCTCCAAAGGGACTTCGGGGAGATCTCCTTCAGGGGTTTCCTCTCTTCTTTGCCTCTTAGCTGCAAAGCCTTATTCTTGCCACGCCCGCTCTGCATTTTCTTTGGAGCCATGCTGACAAGCACACCAAAAACCTTCCAAACGCCACCAAACCCACCACAAGCCTCACCTAACGCCTCCTTGCTACTGCGATCTCGCCCACAGGAAGCCGCGACCACGTGGCAGCAGGGCAAATGGCCGCGGATCCGGTTCGTATCTTGAGGTGGAGTTCGCATATTGAGGTAAATCTTTGCGGCCAGAGCTGGTCGTATCTTGAAATTTTCGTAAGATGGGGCGTTCGTATATTGAGGTACCACTGTATTGTGTAAATATACCTTAGTTGTTAGAGTGATGTCTTTTCACTTTCTTATCATTTTGATCTCTCCGGATCATACTTAAAATTGATTGAGGACAATGTTATTTACCTATTTATATATCATTGGTTATTGCAATTCCATGCACTTTTTATTTTCCTTTACAGATACTGATTTGAACCTTTACATTGCTGACATTGCATCTGAGATGAAGTTGAACGAAGTCAAAATGCTTGTTCGGAAACTGGGTGTTCATAGGGTTGAAATCGATGGGATCGACCATGAGAATTTGCATGATGCTTCTGAGCAAAAAATAAAATTACTGGAATGTTGGTACCAAAAGCATGGGATAAAAGATGCTTACAAGACTCTAATCACCACTCTGAGAGAACTTAAATTTCATGTCACTGCTGATAACATTAAACAAAAAATTGAGAAAGAATTGAGCCATTCGGAAGATTAAAAGAGGTAATCTTTAAAATGCTCATAAAAGTGTAAGGCTTTTCAGATAAAAGTCACAGTTGTGATATGTAGCAGAACTGATTCCACAGACAGCTGTCTTTGGAAACTCATCTCTCCTTCCCATTTTTGTCAGCACTATATCCGAAAATGACAACTTGTTGGTTTACATTATCTTCCATATTCTGAGGCAACATCCTTTTGTTTTGTATTTCAGATGTCACTTTGTAATCAAATTGGACTGGCTATGTCGACACGGCGTACATCAGCGTGCATAACATCAGTAACAGGACTAGTTGATACAGCAATATTCCCTGTTGAACTTCCTCCCAAAAGCACACTATGCTACCTCAGGGGTATTTTGTCAATTGCAGGATCACTGCTTTACAAGAATAATAGACATGCAGGTCATGGAGGACTCCTTCCAAGTGAAGAATGACATGCGGTGTGTAGGCGAATAAAACCACAACAAAATGTTGGTGGTTGACACATAATCAGTTTCAGCATCTGATTTGCCCTGTTTGGGCTCAGAAGCTAAATACAGGGATAGAAGATCTCCAGGGATGTAGGCTAAACTAGGAAGTCAAAACTAAAACCGAAAATCAGCAAAAAGGTAGTGGCAAACTGCTTTTGTATTGTTGCTAAGCATAGACTACATCGTGACTGTCATGAAAGCACCAGCAATTCAGCTCAACTTGAAGACTTGCTTACCCCAATATACAATACTTTCTCTGCAGATGGTATGATTTCTGGAATTATCCACGTACTTTATGCATTTTAAATATCTGCTTTTAAAGACGCAGATGTTCTTTCGTTTTAGTTTTTGTTGCTGATATGTTTATTTTTGTATATGTTTGTTTTTGATATGTGTGGTGTAATTCGATTATCAGCAGTGAGAGAATTCTGTATCTGCGTGAGATATTAAATAAGAATGAATGACGGAATGAAAAGTAAATAAATAACGCCCCCCCCCCCGGCAATGTCCTTTTCAATACAAATTATAACAAGTTATAATTACAAGTTATAAATCGTCTTAAAATGAACAGAATCTAGAGTTCTATTGATTACACCAACGTTTAATTTCCACAGATAAACTTATGCTAAAGTTTTATACCATTTGCACCACTAATCCTGTGTTTTGTACTTCCAGGTTAAAGAATGTCCCCTTAACTATGGGGATATATTTACCCATTTAGCTTGCAAAGTCTCAAATCGGTAACACTGAGCAGAACAGGAACAATACAGTCCTTTTGTCAAGTCCAAGACATGGGATTTAGGTCAGCTATTGGACTGACCTAAATATATTATCTTCCACTGCATATAAAAAGAAAAAAGAAAATTTTTAATTTAAGAAGCAGGATAGGAACTGGGTGGAGAACTACAGAGGTACCATTTAATCACTGTTTTCATGTCTGTTCTTCATCCACCCACACTATTTCCTCAGTGAAAACTACATTCAAAAAGCTATTTGCTCTATTAAGAAAATTATATATGCAGATGTTCCCCCTCCCAACATAACAGAGTGCTTCAAGAGTAAAATACCAATTGCAGATACCCAAGCTGAGTTGAACTGGGACCATGAAAGAGAAGTTCATTTTAACCCTTTCCTTCTCCAGTGATACTTGATATTTCACTCCAGTTTTATGGAATTGGAATTGGGAGTTTCCTGCTTGGAAAAATACACTAAAAGGCTGTAACCATATAGGCTTTCCTCTTGATGTTAGAAACAAGGCTTTCTATGTGGGGAGTAGAAATATCAATTTTGGACTAAAGTGAGGGTACTTCTAGTTTCACCTGTACTCTGCCCTCAGTTTGATTCAGGGATTCAGTTCAGACCTCTGGATTAAATAGAAGTAATTTCCAATCAGTGTCAGAAGTTTGAATCAAACCAGACTGCAGATCTACATCAAGTCAACCATGTAAACTGGATTTTGCCTGATTATATGACCTTATTCTCAACAAGAACAACAAAAGCAGGACATTGCTCCAACTTGCTTCAGGGATTTGCTGCTGAATGTTAGCAATGAAAACTCGGGGGGGGGGGTTCCAGCCCACAAAAAAAGGGATGGGAGCTGGAAGCCACACTCATCCCCAAGCTGTAGGCTGCCCACCTCAATCTCATGTGCTTCCCTTGGTTTCACCATGCCTTGAGGATCCCACAGACTTGCACCTCTCACCGGATGTCAGTCCTTTGAGGTAGTCCAGACTAGAAACCAAAAACATGAGGACTAACGCTACCTTTATTGTAAGGTTACAGTAACAGAATCTGGCAAGTCTGAAAGTATTTTCCCCTTCTCTTGCCTTTACTTTTCAGGGAACTAGGGAAGGTCCCTTCTGAGAAGCTTTCCACAACCTTTATTCCTCCAGTGGCCTGAGATGTTTCCTACCTGACTCTTGCCCTGGGTGTGGCTCTTCCTCTTCCTGTCTCTCAAGGATATTCCCATAGACCATTACACTGAACAAAGGGTTCCCATCCCTTTCTTTGTGGTTGCGATGATGCATTATAAATGGGCACTGAATGAGCCTCTCATAAAACGGAGTGCTAGCACGCTGTATCCTTCTTACGTCTTAGGTTAATATATCTCTTAGACAACTACAAAATAAAAATACCTTTCTTTACTCTCCATTTCCTTTCATAAAAATTGAACTCAGCTTGTATTTCCCTTATGCATTGAACTACAGGTCTTTGGATCATGATAGTAGCATGGCTTGACTTAAAGTAGATTCAAAGCTTTGTGCTGTAATCTTGACATGGAATTTCCCCAATAGTTAACTGCTATTAAATCCTTTTGTTAAAAAAAAAAAAGTCTCCGTGCATGAGTCATTCTTTCCAAACAAAAATACAACGATTTCACAAGGACTACTCCAAGTGGATGAAATAAATTTCCTATACTTAACCAGCATTCACAAAGGGGAAAGTGTGAGAATCACATGGAATGTGTATCCATACATGATTCCTCATAAAACTGGAGTGAAGTGTCAAGTGGGGCGCTACAAGTTTCAATCCTGGGTCCTGTAGTCTTTAGCAATAATTTAATGGCCTAGACAAAGAGGAGGAAGACATGCTTACCAAATTTGCAAATAACACAAAATTGGGTGGGTACCTTAAAAGTCAGAAATAAAATTCAAAACAATCTTGGTAAGTTAGAAAATAGCCTGAAAATAACAGAATGAAATGTTGCTGAAACAAATGCAAAGTTCTGTAGTTAAGCAGAATTCAAATGTGCTGGTACAGAGTGGGGAATATCTGGCTTGGTGAAGGTCTAAGAAAGATCTTAGAATACATACTTAACTGCAGACTGATAAGATTCAGCACTTTGATGTGGCTGGGGGAAAAAATGCAATTTTGGACCAAATCATCAGCAGTTTAGCTTCCAAATCACAGGAAATTATTGTTCCATTTTATTCTGTATTGGTCAAGCTCTGCTTTGTGTCTTGTGTTCATTTCCGCCACGCTTTAAGAAGGATTCAGAGGAGAAAGTTCAGAGAAGTGTCATAACAAGGGAGACTATGTCCTCTCAAGAGTTTCTGAGCAATGGTCTGTGGCTGTAATAAATCTTGCTTTGCTATGAAGTCAGATGGGAAGACTTGAGAATGAGACTTTCATTAACCTTGAAAAATAAAAATTAAGGAGAGGAATTCAAACACCTAAGAAGAAATCACCCAGAACAAGGTTGAGACCTTTATCATTCTACAGTGCAGGACATGCAATAAGAGATTTAAATTATAGGAAGGCATATTTCAACAGAATTTTAAAAAATCTTTGTAACAGGAAGAACAGTTGGACAGCAGAACTAATGATCCAGAGAGGTGGTGGGTTCCTCTGAATATGTTCAAGAAGAGACTGAACATTTTGGAGGTGCTTGAATTCCCACGTGGAGCAGGAAGTTAGACTTGATGGACTAATTGGCACTTTCCAACTCTATAATTCTGTAAAACAATTGTTATAAGTTTATTTGCCCTATATTGTAATATGCAGATTAGACTTGTGCAATCTATTTATCTATCGCTCACTCTGTCCAATTTTCTGGTTTTGTATGACATACTGAACCTCACAGTAACCACACAGACTGGGCAAAATGAAATTGCTGGCAAAAATACGGAGGGCTAGTTTGTGACTCAGTGATTTATGCCAACGCAGCCATACCATGCCAGAATGGATAGCTGTGCAAATAGCATCAGAAAGAGAGAATGTAATAATAGGAATTGATAAAATATTACAATGATCCTCCTGAAGTTGTCATTCCTTATTTTCACAAGGACACATTTCCTAATATGAAAGAACATGTTCTGACACTTCCTGTTCTAAATAAGAACCATAGAAGTCTTCAAGGGACAAAATGATTCATCTAGAAAACAACCCAGAAGAATTATGTTGCAACATGCCAGCAATTCAGCGTTCCTGAAGGAGAGCAAAGGTGCTTGTGATGAACACATGAAAAGGAAAGAGCACTGTGAATTCCCTCCACACCACCTCATACAGAATTCAAGCTCCACCTAGAAAGTTACAGAAATAGTCAGCAAATGGAAGCCCTTCTTCACACAATGCAGTATTCACTTAAGGAAATGATAGCCACATTCCCCCCGAAAGAGGACCAGAATGGAAAGGACAGTGTGAGATCTGTGATTTAAATGGCAATTTAAGTTAGTAAGTCTGTGTGATTTGGGTTGGGACCATGCCACTGGGAGAGGAGAATTGTTCTGTCCGAAACAACCTTTTCCCAATTGTTCCCCAAAATTCAATATACCATTCAACTGAAATGCCCTCCAGCTCCAATGGCCACAGTTTCCCCCATAGCTGGATATAAAGTAAGGGATTTGAATTTTTTTTTTCTGGCAGGGGTTGGTGGAGAAGAGGACATTTCAGCTGAGAAAGGCTTGGTGGGAAAAGGAAATGCTAAAGCATTGTTGCACTTGATTTTTGCAAGATGAACTTCTTGGGAAATCCTAGAGCTAGTTTCATCATGAGCTGGCTTTCAAAGGAAATCAAAAAGATTTATTACTATGAATGTGTGTGAGAGAGTACCAGGACCTTATCCCTGCAAATAGTTAACTGATTTAGCAAAAAAGCATTATCACCAGACTCTAAAAGGTGAGAAACCTCTGGGCAACGCTAGAGGATATGGGTTGCTAAAGCAACGGCGGAGACCTCTCTTCCAGCTTTCTTCCAGCTCTCTTGCCAATTCACATTCCATCTGCTGGAAATTCCTTCCTTCCTTCCTTTTTCTTTTTCTGTTTCTTTTTCTAATCTGGAACAGCAACAGCAGTCCATTGCTTTTGGACCCTTCCTTTGTATCTGCTTTTTTGGAATCCACCTAAAGGAAAAGAAAGGACAAGTAGGTTTATGAAGGCAGAGAATACTGAGAAAGTGTTTAAAGAATTTTATTCCAGTACCAGCAGCTGCTGATGGCCTTCTTAACAATTACAGAGAGCAGCCTTCCCCAGTCTGGCATTCTGATTTCTTTGGCCTGCAATTCCCACAATTCTGAGCATTAACTGGGAATTCTGAGACCTAAATTTGGAGGATCCCAGATTGGAGAAGGCTGGTATTAAACCTCTCCAGTCAACATGGCATCATTCACAGAGTCCTGAATAAACAGGTTTCAAATTCCAGTACATACTAAATGTTGAGTACCTAGGGTTAGATCAGTTGCATAACATACTAGACAGTGGACACTGAAACCCAAACCTATCAGAAGTGCAAGCATGCGAGAGCTCTCTTCTAATTGAGACCACTGTAATCTGGTGATGAAGGCATTAAAGCTTTCCTGACTACAATTATTACAACATTGTCCCTACACACGTAAATAAGTGCCAATTAAGGTTTTTTTAAAAAAATCCTTTTAAAAATCTCTGTGTAGAAGGAAGATGACAGGAATTTGGCAGAGCAAGTGGCTGCAGGAACATTGGCATTCGTATCTGAAAGGTGATTTGCATAAATCCTGCAAATTTCTATTTTTGTATTTCACAAGATATGGAGTAGATTATGCTTCAGATGCAGAAAGGCTATTTCAGACAATTTCAGTTGGACATCAACTCTCTCAAAAGTTAAAATGAAAACTGGGGGCAATGTTCAGAAGAGGTCTACCAGTTAGGGAAAGCTGATGTAGATATTCTATGCACAAAACCAAAATGGAGATAAAATATTCTTGCAATAGGATCTCTGATTCTGTTTGATTGAGGATCAATCAAGAGACATCCTTGCATTATATAAAGAGGTTTTGAAGTCTGATTTATCATTTATTTTTAAAAAATAATCAGCATTAATTTGGAAGCTTCTACTTAAAGTTTGAATCTCTCACAATTAGAACTTTCAGTTTGAAAATAATTTGTATAATTTGGAATTAAGCCCCCATCATTGTTTCAAATCTGGAACAAAATTTTAAAAAGTTTTATTACTAAATTGTTTATTATTTTGTACCATCATAGGGGCAATAGCTTATATGACGCCTAATGAAACAGATCCATTTACATTTAGTGGTTAGGCATCTTGCACAAATAAATGAAGATGACCATTGTTATTTGTGTGCGTGCCCAGCCATTGCTGAGACAATATAAAGCTTTAATATTGTTATTTCAATATTGCCCACATTTACGTAGGCATAAAGATCCATCAAAGTCAATGAGATACATTCCCAAGTATTAAATGTGCATAAGACTGCAGAGCTACAGAATCTTTTTTTTTCATTCACAGAAATATCCACTAGATGGCAAGAAATACTGTAATCAAGCTACAAACAAGGCTATTCATGTCAGACTTGCTTATTCAAATACTTGGCCTAAACTCCTTGATAGTCCAAAACAAAATGATCTCTTCTTGCATAATTAATAAAGATAAAAGGCCTACTACTTGGTTGAGAGACACATTTTCCCAGACAGTAGTTAAGAAGTTGGCTATATTTCTACATGAATTCAAAATTAATCATCATTCTGAAAGAAGCAGCCAGCCATAAAATGATGGGTATCATTATGACAGGCCAGTTTCACATAACCTGAAGGCTGTATCCCACTCTGGCCTCACTCTTTACCTGCATGGACACCTATGGCTGAGTCCCCAGGATTGGGGGCTTGCGATCATTGTCCCTATATATAAAAAAGGGAAAAAAGATGATCCTGATAATTATAAATTGATCAGCCTCCTCAACACTATCAGCAAACTCTACGCGAGACATCTACAGTGGAAATTGCAGGACTGGATGGAGCAAGAAAACATACTTGCAGAGGAGCAAGCTGACTTTAGGGAAGGCTGATCCACCATGGATCAGTGCCTAGTACTCCAACATCTCATTGAAAAATATTCCTCCCACAACATAACCTCCCTTTATGCCACTTTCATGGACTTCAAAGCGGCTTTTAATTCCCGAGCTATATTATGGGAAAAACTGGAGGCCTCCTCAATTGGCTGTATACTTTATCTAATATGTATGCTTCATGAAGGGACCTCACTCAAAGTAAGAGGTAACCCCCAGGGCCATCTCATCAGCACCACTGGAACTGATAAAGGTATCAAGCAAGGCTGCATATTGGCCCCACTCTTATTCAATTTCTATATCAGCTCCATGGTTCAGAACGAACAAAGCACTAACACAGTACTGCAAGCAAGACCAGTTAGAACTCAATTATCAAAAAACTAAAATCATGGCATTTGCCAAAAGGCCCAAGAGCCACTCCTGGAGCATCAATGGCCACAAGATTGAGCAGTTTTCCTGTTTCAAATACCTAGGGGTCCTTCATTCTGCCAGCAGTAGGAAAGCCCATGGGGACTACATTACTGAAAATGCACAGAGGAGTTCATCTGCCATCCTTGAATTCCTTTAGACAAGGTGACCACTATATTCCTGCAGCACTCAAATTATTTGAAGCCAAGCCAATAGCACAACTTCTTTATGGTGCCCAGCTGGGCCCTTTCTCCAATTCTGCACCATTAGAACTTATACAATCCAATTTCTAAGATTGGCCTTTCAAGTCCCAAAATGTGTCTCTGATGCCACCCTGAGACTAGAGATGGGCCTCATGGAAGTGGAGGCTAGAGTGTGGGTGACCATACTCAACTATTGGCTCAGACTATCCTTTTTCCCCTTGGCCTTGCTCATTCCATGAGGGATGATTTTCAATCCATATGGAAACAGGCAGTGGCAACTAAAATCTCATCCTTGGGCTTCTATTCAGGTCTTCTACTTAGCATGGGATATGATCAGGCCAAAGCACTCAACAGCATGTAGCAGACACATAGCACCAGTTGGATCAAGCCAAGTCCCCAACCTCTATTGTCAGTGGATCCAACAGGTATTCCTCCTCCCCTACGACATACTTAACTAAACTCAAAGTACCTAAACACCGGAGGGCCTTTACTCTGGCAGATGTTATGCCCTCCCCTCAGCTGTCCTTGAAGGCTGATACAAGAAGATCCTTTACCCTGAGAGCCAACACCCCTGTGACTCTGGACACACAGCAACAATAGAGCATATGCTTCTCCAGTGCAGAGACATTTGTACTAGCCTCACCTCACCCTTACTGCATAAAAACCCAGGGCACACAGGACAATTCTACACCTCTCTTTTGTTGTTGTTGTTGTTTAGTCGTTAAGTCGTGTCCGACTCTTCGTGACCCCATGAACCATATTGCGCCAGGCCTTCCTGTCTTTCACTACCTCCCTGAGTTTGCTCAATTTCATGCTCATTGCTTCAGTGATGCTATCTAGCCATCTCATCCTCTGCCGTCCTCTTCTCCTTTTGCCTTCCATCTTTCCCAGCATCAGGGTCTTTTCCAAAGAGTCCTCTCTTCGCATTAGGTGACCAAAGTATCTGAGCTTGAGCTTCATTATCAATCCTTCCAATGAGCAATCAGAGTTGATTTCCTTTAAGATTGACTGGTTTGACCTCCTAGCAGTCCAGGGGACTCTTAAGAGTCTTCTCCAGCACCACAGTTCAAAGGCATCAATTCTTCGGCGTTCAGCCTTCTTTATGGTCCAGCTCTCACAGCCATACATTACTACTGGAAAAACCATAGCTTTGACTATGCGGATCTTTGTCGGCAAGGTGACGTCTCTGCTTTTTAATATGCTATCTAGGTTTGCCATAGCTTTCCTCCCAAGGAGCAAGCGTCTTTTAATTTCATGGCTGCAGTCTCCGTCTGCGGTGATCTTGGAGCCCAAATAAATGAAGTCTGTTACTGCTTCCATTTCTACCCCTTCTATTTGCCAGGGATTGATGGGTCCAGATGCCATGATCTTAGTTTTTTTAATGTTGAGTTTCAAGCCAGCTTTCGCACTCTCCTCTTTCACCCTCATCAAGAGGCTCTTTAGTTCTTCTTCACTTTCTGCCATTAGGGTGGTATCGTCTGCATATCTGAGGTTATTGATGTTTCTCCCTGCAATCTTAATTCCGGCTTGTGATTCTTCCAGCCTGGCATTTCTCATGATGTACTCTGCATATAGGTTAAATAAGCAGGGGGACAGTATACAGCCTTGTCGTACTCCTTTCCCTATTTTGAACCAATCGGTTGTTCCATGACCGGTTCTAACTGTTGCTTCTTGGCCCGCATACAGATTTCTCAGGAGACAGGTAAGGTGGTCTGGTATCCCCATCTCTTTAAGGATTTGCCACAGTTTGTTGTGATCCACACAATCAAAGGCTTTTGCATAGTCAATGAAGCAGAAGTAGATGCTTTTCTGGAACTCTCGTGCTTTCTCCATGATCCAGCGAATGTTGGCAATTTGATCTCTAGTTCCTCTGCCTCTTCGAAACCCAGCTTGTACATCCGGTAGTTCTCGGTTCACGTACTGCTGAAGCCTAGCTTGTAGGATTTTGAGCATAACCTTGCTAGCATGTGAAATGAGTGCAATTGTGCGATAGTTTGAGCATTCTTTGGCATTGCCCTTCTTTGGAATTGGAACGTAAACTGACCTTTTCCAATCCCGTGGCCACTGTTGCGTTTTCCAAACTTGCTGGCATATTGAGTGCAGCACTTTAACAGCATCGTCTTTTAGTATTTTAAATAACTCAGCTGGAATACTGTCATCTCCACTAGCTTTGTTGTTAGCAATGCTTCCTAAGGCCCACTTGACTTCACTCTCTAGGATGTCTGGCTCAGGGTCAGTGACCACACCAGCATGGACATCAGGGACATTAAGATCTTTCTTGTATAGTTCTTCTGTGTATTCTTGCCACCTCTTCTTAATCTCTTCTGCTTCTGTTAGGTCCCTGCCTTTTTTGTCCTTTATCATGCCCATCTTTGCACTAAACGTTCCTTTGATATCTCCAATTTTCTTGAAGAGATCTCTAGTCTTCCCCATTCTATTGTTTTCTTCAATTTCTTTGCATTGTTCATTTAAGAAGGCCTTCTTATCTCTCCTTGCTATTCTCTGGAAATCTCTGCTGCTTTCAAATACCACATATTGCTACAACATATAATGTTGCCAGTTTCTGCGCAGCAATTAAAATCCGTCAGATGATGACCTGTGCCATAAATTAGTCTAAATGAGCATCTAGTTCATCATACTAGAGTGCTCTGTAATTTGATAGATACAGTCTGCGATATACTAACACCCATCTAATGCTCCTACCCCTCCTTTTAGATTCCTTTTAGATATATACTTCCTATTTTATAACTTTTGGCTTTTTATTATTATTATGGCTGGTCACACAGTCAGCCAGATGTTTAGAGTGAATTTGGCATTTTTATCCACCTATCAAGTCCTTCCCAAGGACCTAGGATAGGCAGATGGTGTTGTTTGATGGTGTTAAAGATATCATCACAGGATATAAGCTGTTCCAAGTAAAATTACCTTTTGCAATTGACTGGTGATGATAATGATAATGATGATGATGATGATGATGATGATGATGATGATGATGATGATGATGATTTAGACTCTGATGTATTTTCTATGCTTTTTAATTGACTGTACCCCACCCTCCTTATGCTGTCTTTGACCATAATAAAGATTTGATTTGATCTGAAGGTGGCTACAAAAGTCTTATCCATCATCCTTACAATTTTGCACTGAAATGTAATTTTCAAAATAATAGAAAGGAAAAATTATCTAAAACGATTGAATCTGTGGAGACTAACTATATTAACTACATTAAATCAACTTAAGTTTTGGAGAATTGTTAGTGGCACAGAGCTCAGAAATTATTCCTGCTTCAGGCTGAAGGCCACAAGGTTGACTAATTGAATAGCTTGATATGATCAAGGTATTTTTATTCATCAACAAGTTTCCCAGTAAAGTGAAGAGCAGATTTAAAAGATACACATTTTAATCAAAGGAACTATAAGAATTGCATTGTTTTAATAGGACTTCCTTCCTTGTCTGCAATACAGTAAGGACGGTCTCCTTGAATAACAAAGCTTTTCAAGTGCTTACTTGCAAATGTCCTTCTGCAACAGAAAGACATGGAAAGAATGGAGGACAAAACTAAGCTATGGGGAGGTGGTAAGTTGCATAATCTGAACATATCTATCCTTCCCCCTCCCCTTCTCCTCCCCATTTTATGTGACCCAGAAATGTCCAGAGCGAAAAGGCTCTTTTACACTCCAAATTGGCAAGTGTAAGCAAATCAAGCTTGGCTCTGGTGTTTCCTCAGCTTTTATTATCAGCATAGGCCTGGGAGTCATTGGCTGCTATGAAAATAAAATTAAATGAGGAGGAGGAAGAAGAGTATTTCAGAAAGAGGACTATGGTCTTTTGTTTTCTTGTTATTATTGTTAAAAATCCCATTGATATGCTTTTTTTAAAAAAAAAGAAAGCCAGTATTTTGAATCCCTGAATATCAGAATAGGACAAACATAAACTTCTGCACAGTTTAGCAGTCTGTTGGCCACTAAACTGCCTTCAAGAATTTCTTTTAAAAGAATTTACAGAAAGGTGCGGCTCTGGAGGCATTTGTGGGATTGAGGGATAGTAGGGGGTAGCCACAAACAGAAACCAAGAGGTGCCAGTGGTTCTCCTTAATCTAGGAGTAAATTGTTCTGACCACAGATGGTTAAAAGCAGCAGCGTATGGTTTTTCCTTTCTCAATTTAACTGCTGCTTGAGGGGGCATAACAACTTTAAAGGATTGGCTTTAGGCCTCATAAATAATATTTTCATTACCACAGACATATTTCAACTGAAACCCAAAGGTTCAACTTTTCTCCAAACCTGCACGTTGTTCATATAGTCTACGTGACTTAAAACACCATATTGAAATATGTCTTAGTAGCTGAGACTTTTCATACCTCATCTGCCTGCTGCAGAGAGGACGAGGAGGAGCTGGAGGAGGAGGAGGGGGAAAAGAGGAGAAGGGGGAGAAGAGGAAGAGGAAGAAGAAGAGGAAGAAGTGATGTTAGTACTTTATATTTTGTTTAAATACAAAAGTGGTGTAGCCCTTATAAATTCTAAAGGGCAGGTATTTTCAACTGATGGCATGCAGGGTTCAGTGTAAAACTCAGAGAAAAGACATAGCCGAATTTTGAGTTTTCAGACACAAACAGTGCAGTCTGAAGGTTGCCATTTCAAAAGTTTGAGGAAGGATTATACACTGCATTAAGCCATAATACTTTGGTTTTCATGTAATGCACTTGCAAACCCAGCCACTGTGGTTGTAAATTTTATGTATTAGCATAACATGTGAACCCAGCAAATCTTAATTTATTGTTTAAAAAGTGATTAAGGATATCAGTAGCACAGAGTCTTTCCACAGTGTTGCACTGAAATGCTTTCCACCATTCTTGAGTCAGCAGAAAACTATACTGGTATAAAATCTGGCTTCCCCATTGCTGATCTCTATCCTGTCCCTTCTACCTCTATTCCCAGTTACCTGACTGGATAGTAGCTGACAAAGCTTAACAGACTTTTGGAAGGCTGCCCTTGGACAGTGTTGGATAAAGAAGGAAAATGCTACTTTGAATAGCTAAGAATGACTTAAACTTCTCTCACTCGTGAGCTGGGGATGAGATGAAAGCAATGTCTGGTAGACATGACAGGAAAAAAAAGTGATGCCAGGGCACATTTGGGCTGGATTTAAGTGCAAGAGAAGCGAGATGGAGTCCAATTGAGCTGCCAGTTCCTCATTGGTGATCATAAGTTTCTAACCTTAGCAGGTGTTGACACCTTAGGCTAAGGCTCTTGGGAGCCCCGGATAAGCTGCCTTAGTGCCCTTCTGCTGACCCAGCAGGTCCCTGCTGCCAGTGCTTGAGGCCCATTTCCCTGCCACTTACCGGAGGGTGAAAAACCTGAAACCCCATGGCTTCACACAACTTTTCAACTCCATTTCTCCTACCTTTGAAGATACCTCCAACTAAAATGTCCAACAGTGCAAGCCATGGTTTCCTGCCATTGTGAGATAGGGAACTCAAAATATTTTAATCCCTAAAGTATCCTTAATATCAGAACCGCAAGTTCTGAGCTGTAAAAATGCAAACCACTAGATGGAAGCAAGAGTTAGAGCGTTCAGTATCTCTTTGCTGACATCTAGGGATTACATGGCTCTATGCGGGCCACATCTGGTAGCTACTTAACATCCCTCTGAACTCCTATCTCCAAAGCACAAGGGGAAAAAAAACCACAAGAGAATCCTGGCCCCATCCACGTGTGTCACCCACTTTCTTTCCCTGTTGTCCTGCCCACTGCAGGCCTTATCTTTGGTGTGAAGCTATCTGTGCCTCCTTGTAGCAAAAGTGGTAATTAATTATTTGTTTCGCACCTATAGCCAAGTGTGTTACAAGATATGCACCAAAAACTACCAATTCAAAATGAAATACCTTTAAAATCAAATTATTCTTCAACACAGCAACCATCTTAGTTCCACAAGCTAAAGTCTAGATGGTACATGTCCTATATACATATATAATAAGCTACGGTTTAACTGGCATATGTATTCCCTGATATAATACATATGCAAATAAAAATCATTAACCAATAGAATGCACATAAACTATTTTAAAAGTTTCAGTCTCCACCAGCTTCCGTAAAATGAAACACCATGTAATTTATGAGATCACTGCAAAAATAGTGGCAGTTGGGTGACCCCATTTTTAGCCTCTTCTTAAGTATACTAAGTGTATTGGTTAATACACTTAACCAAATACACTAAAATCAAAATACCCAGAATCATGAACTCATCAACCTCTGCTTCACTATCTATTTTCAGTTTGATGGACAAATATACCAACACCCATGGGATCACCACTCTCAGGACTCATAGCAGAGACTGTAATGCAGCATCGAGAAACTATAGCATTTGCATACATACAACCAAAAACAGCTTAAGTAAACCAAAAGATCCAGTAGCCCAAGAAGAAAAAACAGGTGTCATCTACAATATACAGTGTAAGGATTGTAACAGCCACTATGTAGTACAGACAGTCAGAAGACTGGTAGAGCACATCCATGAACACCAAGTAGCAGTCAGAGGATATGATGAAAACTCCTTAATCTCACAACACATGGACAAACTCAGTCATAGTTTCAACTGGGAAATTGTGAGCAACTTAGACCAAGCTAAATCCAAAAACGCTAGGGAATTTCTGGAAACCTGGCACTCAGAGATGTCAGCCATCAATAGATAAATAAACTGCATTTACACACCATTCAAAACAGACAATCAGAAAGCTAAGAAGGAAACAAAAAGACCAGAACTCATCCTCTTCAGCAGCCTACACCCAGATAAGCAGGGATTAACAGCAGACAAACCATCAAGCAGAAAACAGTACTCTAATCAAAGAACTACCAAGGAGACAAACAATCAAGCAGACAAACAATCAAGCAGAAAAGAATACCCCAATCAAGGTACTACCAAGAAGAAAACCACAGCCCCACCAACATTGGCAGGGCAAGCTACTGTATATAAACAGGGAGCAAACCCCACACTCACTAGCACTGCTGATGTTGCCTAGCCAGGTAATGAAACATCTGCAAGCAAACAGCCAAGCTCAGAGAACACCAAGGACTCCACCGTCTTCTTAAATGTTACTAACTTGACTCCCCAGGAATGAGGCTGCCACCTTTAGAATGGCAGGCTTGGGGAAGACAGGCACAGAGAAGTGCTCCTGATTGTCTTCTGGAAAAGCAGCTTGGTCCTCTTGTTGTACCTTGCTAGCAACATAATTTACCCAGCTCACTCAAGAGACTCTCTCCTTCCTATCTGGGGAGACAACAAGTTATGACACGTCACGTAGACATTGGGCTCACCTATCCTTTCTGTTCCCATTACTGTGCAGCTAAGCAGCACCCGTTTGGTTATTAGCAGTGGCTAGTCAGGATAGGCAGCGCGCCACACCCTGCCCTGCTTAAATGGAAAAACAACCTCTCTACAAAATGTGGATCCTGAACATTATTTCAGTTTTCCATGTAAGCCAAAATAAGGCAAATTAAGCAAATGCTTCAGAGGTAGGATTACCGGATATCTGAACAGGCAAAGGAGGACATAGACAATGGGGAAGGAGGACAAGGGCGGGGGGGGGGGGGGGGGGGAATAGGAAGACACATTAACTGTTTAGCTTTCTTGGCATCCGCAACAAAAATTATGATGAAAAACTGGAAAAAAAAAAAAGGACTGAGGCCTACATGTATATGAAATTACTTTTTCCAGCATCAGAAAACCAGTTTTTCAATTACAAGAAGTTGCTAGAGCTGGCTAGGAGGCAACAGCCTTCAGCCTGTAACTGATTAAGATCTTGTCAATTTCAGGCCACCTCACAAGCTGGCCAGAGGGTACCAATCAACTAATTAAGATCCCAGAGCAGAACTTGTTAACTTGCAGTTAGCACATATTAGAGAAGCCTTGTGGTTGGAGAAAAGCTACTCAGGCAGCTTGTTAGATTGTCAAAAAGCCTGAAATATTTCATTTTAAAGCTATGCCTGCCGGACCAAGGACAGGAGGACAAAAAGGAGGACTTGCTCTCCTTCTGCTGGACGTGTGGTAACCCTATTCAGAGGATGCTTGACTGGATGAATTCTAAAACAATGGCCTTACTAGAAGTGATAAACATGTGCATCCTTCCCCAAGGTTTCTAAACTTCCAAATTCAGCAGGCCATTAAGGAAGTTTTATCTTAGGCAAATGTCTTTTTTTTCTTCCTTGCAAAATATTCTGATTTCTGGAAACCTACATATAATCTAACATTCTTGTAGGCTTTTGAAATAGAAAGAGGAAGGAAGGAGATAAAGGTGCCCATTATGTAACTCATTATATATTATGTACTTAAAACATTCTATTGAAATATATCATGTTTGCCTTTACTGTATTATGTTGGTGAGGAACATTAACATCCAAGCAGAAAAAAGTCAACATAAATTCTGTGTCAGCCTTGAAGTTCATCCAGGCTACTTTTTATGGCGCATACTGGCAATAATTATACTAATATTTTACTGTGCATCGAGTGCATCATGTGAGCTTGTAGACTTTACACAAAAAGGATCTGAGCCCAAACCTTCAGCCATTCTAATGTCCAGAAAGGTGACTGTGCCTCTACTCTTCCTGTCAATGTTGTAGGACAGAAAAATATTCTTAGAGTTTCAAAGTCAAATTAAGGAAGAGCACAAATGAGTATGTAGACTCTTGCAAACCACAGTCATGAAGCTAACAGCAGAACGCACTTCCCCTGCGTTCACGCAGGCAGTTTTCTGAGCAATCTAACATTCCCTTGAAGTTTGAAATGCCACATTAAAAAGAACTACTGTATAATCACTTGACTGTCAAGTGGCTGCCTGTGTAATAAGAAGGCTAGATTGGGGTGGGGGGTCTCTGTGTGCCAGTCAAGTGAATGAGAAACCTAAGTCTGGCTTTCACAAGATGGCCCCTTGAAAATTAATGTCATTCTCCTTCTTGATTGCTCTACAGAACTCCTAGAAATGGCTATCAAAGAAGCATTTTTCCCATGTGGCCATTTCAGGAGTATCAGGGGACTCATGTTGAACTTGCCAGGATAATTTGTGGCCTTTTTGTGCCTAACATTGTCAAGAGAAGCCTGACTGTGCAACCCTGATGTAGTAAATAAAACAGAACCATTTCTCTCTAATAATGTAGATGGGATAGGATGGGCTAAAGCAAGGAGATACAGTCGCTTAGCAAATATGACCAGGTACAATATTTTAAGCATGGCCTTCCTGTTTTTATAGTTCAGTCTCCCTGTCCATTATATTTGTCATCTGAAAATCTTTTATTCTTTCATTTACAGACACATACTTTGTCAAGGAGAAACATGACACCTGCTCTAGGCCTCAACTCAATCCAATTGTAGATGCAGTCATTGTCAGTTTCAAGGCTGCATATGTTTCCCCTCACTCCCTCCAAAATGTGGGAACAGATGGGCTTCCAAAAGTTGTCACCAGACTGTCATTTGCAAGAGGAAATGTATTGTTAGTATCATTAACTTATTTGATTAATGTTACTAACTTTTAATTAACTTGCCATATAAATTCAGTCACAACAAATTTGGGTTTTGTTCAGGCCTCATCTATTTCATTGTACTAATCCCACGTACTCACAGAATCCTAGCATCATAGAATTAGGAGGGGCCATTGAGACCCCCTAGTCCAGTGTTTTTCAAACTTGACAACTTTAAGATGTGTGGACTTCAGCTCCCAGAATTCCCAAGCCAGATTCCTTAGTCCAATCTCCTGCTCTATGTAGGAATCCAAATTTGTATGGATGGCTATCCAGATTTTGCTTGAGTGCATCCAGTGTAAAGGATTCCACCATTTATAAAAGTAATTTGACTCCAATGTCAAAATGATTGTACTACAAGGGATTTTCATTTTTCAAATATTCAGTCAGAAACTGCTTTCCTGTAAGAAGGCATTATTCCATGTTGTCACTCTGGATTGATGGAGTACATTGACTTCTCAGGTACTTGAAGAATGCTATTATATCATCATTTTAAAATGTGGTGCCCAGAATTGGACCCAATGTTGATGTGGGATTCCTGTTTCCTGAGATTTAGAAACAGTACTTGATATATTTCTTTACAATCTGCTTCAGAATCTTGCCAGGTACTGATGTCAGTCTGACTGGAACCTTGTTCTTCCTTTTTCTGAAGATGGGGAAAAACTTTGCCCTCTTCCTGTCATCTGTATTTCGTTCTTTCTCCGTGATTTATCAAGGATAATGTGCTAAGTTTTGGCTAGAACATGAGGCCCTAAGATGTAATTCGTCTGGACCTGAAGAATTAAATTCATTCAGAAAAACAAATATTCCTTGGCCAGGTGTATAGCAATCTTCAGCTTCAGCCCTGCTTCTTCATTCCGTTCTTCACAGATTCAGCTATCCTTCTACTAGAGAAGATGAGACAGAATAGGAGCCAAGTTGCTCTGCCTTTGTTAGCATTTTGCCATCTTCAATGAATAATTGTATACTGAATCTTTTTTCAGAAGTTGGAATATGGCTGATTGCCCTGAAACTCTGGTTAAAAATAGGCATCTTTTGGACAGCATCAGGGTTATTGTCTTATCCCCCTGCAGATGCCCATATCCTAGAGGCCTCTGCTAGCTCACTGGGCTCACTGTATTGGGCTATCATCTGTTTTTTCCCGGCAGATATGATTCCACAGTCCCACTAATAAAGCAAAGACGATGGGGGATATATTTGTTTTATCGTTGTTTATCTTGTTCATCCTGCTAGTTTGGCATTGTATTTGGAAAAAAAAAACTTTTCAATCAGCTACCTATCTTAGAAGCCTTCCTGTAATTAATTATGTTGTGGAAATTTTTTGCCAAAGACAGGAGCACAACGCTGAGGAGAAGAACCAGGTTTATTGCAATGACCACTGGGTGCCTGCTTTCCAAGAAAAAGGGACCCAGAATAATAGAAAAGCATAGAATTTATACACTTTTGAGGTTGAGAGGCAAGAAATCTGAGGGATCTGATTCAAGGATAGGTTTGGAGAGGTGTTAAATGGGGGATAAATGGTTTTTCTGTTGTGAGGTAAGAACCACGGCAAACCCTTAAGTGAACAGGTGATGAACTATGGGAGCATTGTTTCAGTATGATAGTGTTCAGAGGGCTATTTTTGGCAGTGGAACATGGGCACTTTTGGGTCATGCAACAGTCTGGAGCTGATCCTGTTTTGCATGAGCAAAGAATGGCAGGAAGAAGTGGAGAAAAGAGATTGCAGGAGAGGCAAGGGGGAGGGGGAGTAAAGAGTTTGATGCAGGAGAGGCAAGGGGGAAGGGGGAAGAGTTTCCAGCTTTATTTTATTATTTTCCCATCACAATTATTTGCCTCTTCTTGAGAAAGATTGAACATACTCCCCATATAAGTTCTTTAAGGAAGCTATACTGGGATTCTCCTACCCACGAAGGAAATCCATATAATGAATAGGCAGTGAAGTCTGTGGAGTACATTCCTCTGTACTGCATATTTTTCACTGGAACTCACCAGCAACTGACAACATCTATAGACAATATCTATTTTAAAATGTTTGATAATGTTTTTATTTTTATAATCACTTTTTATCTTTTATAGTGATCATTTTATCTATTCATTGTTTTATTTGATTATTGTACACTACCCAGAGTCGCTTTGTGTGAGATGGGCAGCTATATAAATGTGACAAATAAATAAATAAAATAAAATAATGATTGCATTCATTTTCCCTCCATTATAAGTTAAATATTAATTGAAAGATACCATTAGAATGAGGAGAAAATTTGTTGATGGAAGTATGATTTCACTGAACAGTGTTTATTCTTGGTTATTGCAGTTATAGTTATTTACTATATTATTGTTACGTGCACATTTTGTTCTGTTTATCTGTTCTTATCTGGTCTTCTGATTGCATTAAAATTTGTTGTGATTGTTGATTGAATCTTTTCCTTTTATTTCAAATAGGTGTAAATTTGTTTAGCACCACAAATATTCCTTGTCGTTGCCCTTGGCACCACATCTAAATGTCAAATGATCAGCAGAAATTGAAGAGAACAGAGCCATATCTAGCCCATTAAATTAGATCACAAGTGAAGGAGAACAACTCTGATCAGTAAACCCATGCAAAAGGCTTAATTCAGAAATTCAGTGCCTATTGACTGATTTGCAATGACTTATATTAGGAATTGTTACATAATTTTGCATAGTATCAGATGCTTCGAGATTGTAACTGTAAGTAGTTTGTGCATTTTTTTCTTCTCCTGCAGACTAGGACAAAATACATGAAAAAAGCCGTTCTGAACAGTGTCTTGCCTCTTTTTCCAGGCCTTATCCTTCCAATGCTACTGCTTCATTTATTATCCAGTAGATGGATTTAACTTCTAAGGGAAATTTTAAATTGTACTTTAATCTACTATATTCTTTCTGTATGTATTTGTATGTGTAATGGTCAAAAAAGAGACAAGAAAAAACAGAGGTACATAAATAGTAGATTATTACTCAGAGGCATGCAGACTTTGAGTATTTAACAATGAACTTAAATCTGATACAACTACAGACAGTAGAGACAGAAGGGAAATGTCTTACATAATATTGAAACAAGACACAAACAATAGAAAGAATAAATAAGCATTTGAATGCCAAGGACTGAATTCCAGGAAAGATTTGGTCTAAGCTGAAATAAGATGGTCATGCAAGTACAGTCAAGAACAATTCATTCAACACTGCTACTTCCAGGAAAATCAACTTCAATGAGTAATGTAATTTCTGATATCCTGTCCCATCCTTTCTAAACATATCTGCGCTTGATCATTCCTGATAAGATCAATCACATACAGTTACTCCACCCCAATAAAAAGCTATAACTTATTCAAAACTCTTCATATTTTCTTCTCTTTGCTGGTGGTTTCATTACAAACCAGGCTTTTCTAAAGCCCTCCAGGACAAAGGTCTGAAATCGGTACAGAACTTAATGTGGATTCCATGTACCTATTGAACTGAGAAGCGTAATGATCCATTTCAAAATACAAAAACTCATGAAATGGAATTGAACACTTTTGCCACACCAGTCACTGGTTGACATAATCAAAGGCCTTTCTATAATCATTGAAGCCCATATTTACTTCTTTTTTTACATTTTTTGGCTTTCTCAATTATTCAATGTACGTCAGCAATAATGTCACATGTTCCTTGGCATTTTTCTATAGCCAGCTTGAACATCTGGCATCTCCCTTTTCTACGTAAGGATTAATCTGTGTTGCATGATCCTAAGCATTATTTTTCTAGCATGTGAAGTTAAGGAAGTTGTACAATAGTTCACACACTCAGTTTGGTCCTGGTATGCAAACTGACCTCTTCATATATGTTGGCCAGTGTCGTTTTCCAAATTTGTTGGCATAGTTTGGTTAGAATCTTTACTGATTCTTCTTCTGTTGCTTGCCATATTTCTATCATTATTCTATCAGTTCCTATAGCCTTCCAGTTTGATTGTGACCAGAGTGATCTAACTTCATCTTCTACTACAAGATCCAACTTCATCTTCTAGTATGAGAGGTCCTTGTAAGTACAGAATATCTTCTAAGTTACCTTAAATGTTGACATCCCTACTGTACAGTATTTCAGTATACTCCTTCCATCTTAGCTTTAGCATACCAATTCAAGGCTGGAACCTCCTTCTGAGTTCAGAGATCTTTTGGAAGACTTTCCTTGTTTTTCCTTGACTGTTTCCATCTTCATTGTCTTTACAGATGTTATAACTGCCCAGAGTCACTTTTTCATGAGATGGGCGGTATCTAAATTTGAAATATAAATAAATAAATAATACTGCTTCTTGTCTCTTCTAACAGCTGTCTGAAATTCTTTGTTATGTTTCTTCCTGAAATTTTTGTCTATCTTGGCTTGGGCTTCTCTTCTATTCTTAGCAATTTCCACAGTTCGTTTTGACACCCAGTTTGTTTTCTTCTCTTTCATTTCACATTCATCCTTAACAACTTCTTTAAATTCATTCCTGTTGGTTCCTGATTGCTGAAGTTCTTCAAAGTGATTCCTGATGTTCTCCTTGAAAATGGTTTGTATATTTTATTTATTTATTTATTTTATTTATTTATTCGATTTGTCCCCGCCCATCTCCCCTACAATGGGGGACTCTGGGCGGCTTACAATCACTAAAATCACAATTAAATTTAAAAAGTTTAAAAATTATACACATTATAAAACTAGAAATTTACAGAGATAAAAAGCTAAAAACTCCAAGAGGGCAATAGGGCCCCACCAGGCCGCTTAGGGGCAAGCCAACCCCATTTCTGATATCCTCCCTCCCCGCCTCAGGCCAGTTGGCAGAGCCAGGTCTTCAACTCCCTCTGAAAGGCCTGGAGTGAGGGGGCCTGTCTCACCCCCGGGGGCAAGATGTTCCAAAGGGCAGGGGCTACAGCAGAGAAGGCCCGCCTTCTGGACCCCGCTAGTCGAAGTTCTTTTACTGCAGGGATCCGGAGCATGCCCTCTCTATGAGATCGGGTGGGACGGGTTGAAGTCATGGGGGTGAGGCGGTCCTTCAGGTAACCTGGCCCCATGCCATGTAGGGCTTTAAAGGTGATAACCAACACCTTGAATTGGACCCGGAAGCAAACCGGTACCCAATGCAGCTCGCGGAGCAAAGGTGTTATATGGGTCCTTCTTCAGGCCCCAAAAATTGCCCACGCAGCTGCATTCTGGACCAGCTGAAGCTTCCGGATACTCTTCAAGGGTGTTCAAGATCATATCATAGAAACTGGTTGGCTTTCTTCTTCCACTTTAGCTTAACTTGAAACTTGCACATGAACAATTTATTACAGGTAGTCCTTGCTTAACAACCACAATAGGGACCATAAAGTTGGTTGTTAAGTGGGGCAGTCATTAAGCGAGTCACCACATAACTGGACCTGATTTTATTACCATTTTTACGACAGTCATTAAGTGAAACACATGGTCATTTAGTGAATCCTGTGGTCATTAAATGAATCACGTGAGCATTAAGAAAATACAGCTTCCCCAATGGACATTTTTGCCAGAATTAGCTTAATGACCATGTGATTCACTTAACAACCACATGATTTGCTTAACGACCACCGTAAAAAAGGTTGCAAATCATGATCACAGAGGGTGATGCGATGGTTTGCAATGGTTGTAAGTGAGAGTACAGGTTGTAAAGCACTTTTTCCAAGGCTGTTATAACTTCGAACGATCGTTAAATGAATGGTTGTTAAGTGAGAACTACCTGTATCTGTTCTACAGTCAGCACCTGGCCATATCCTTAATATTATAACTGTGTTTTTCCACCTCCTTTTAGCAATAATATAGTCAATTTGATTTCTATGTACTTCTTCTGATGATGTCCATGTATGCAGGTGTCATTTTGATTGTTTGAAGACAGCGTTAGCTACGAAGAGATTATTGGATTCGCAGAAATTGATAAGTCATTCTCCTGCTTCATTTAGGTTTCCTAAGCTTCATTTAGGTTTCCTAAGCTACAATCCAGCTACATTTTCCTTCTTAATATTTCCAATTTTGGCATTCCAGTTTCCAATCAATCAATCAACCAATCCATCCATTAATCAAAATTTATATATGGTCCAAGACCAAACACAACCAAAAACCAGCATACAATACAATAACTATAAAAGGACATTTTAAAATTGTGAGAAAATGCTAAAGCAATCAGCAGCTAACAAATAATAGCATGAGGCCCAAACTGGGACTAAATAAATAGTTTTTTAGGTACAGCATATAAGATGTTATAAATATCTAGGGACAGACCAGGGAAGAGGAGTGATTGTGCTATACAGGTAGCCCTCAGTTAATTACCATTTGTTCAGCGATCATTCAAACAATGGTGTTGAATGAGTGGTACTTATGACTGGTCCTCAAAGGTCCCCAGGTTGCAGTGCCCCTGCGGCCACATGATTGCAATTTGTGCCCTTCCCTGCCAGCTTTCCACAAACAAAATCAATGGGGAAGCCAGCAGGAAGTCAGAAGTTGCAGTCACATGAGGTCCTTGCTTAGCAGCCCATGGGGATTCACTTAATGATGGCAACTGGAGACTGCTGGAACTGCCATCGCTAAGCAGCACACTCACTTAATGTTGCACTTTATGACCGCATTGCTTAGCACTGGAAATTCTGGTCCCTATTACCATTGTCAAGCAAGAACTACCTGTAAAAGGAATGGGAGACTTTGGCTCTGTCATTCTGGATATCTAGGTCCTAAATCATCTGCTTTAGTTCTGTCAGGGTTTTATCATAGCCCAAAGCAGGTAGTACTAACAAGGTAAGACAACAATGTGCTAAATCACCATTAATTTATCTTCTTAGGTTGGAAGAGAACCTATCCAGCAAGGTGACATGGACTAAGGAAGTTCCCCAGTAGACTTGTTTCAGCCAGAATCTAAGACAACAAAGTCTTAATCAGGCCCCAAAGGAAATATAGCCAAATTCTAGTCATATTCAAGCATCGGAATTTGAATAAGGAACTTGTAGTAAGATTTTCAAGAATTTTGATTGGCTTTCTTCTAAGCTAGGAAATTCCTTATAAATACATAACTGAGCACCATATAGCAACAAACCCAGAACTTTGGCTTTAAATTGTTTAATAGCTGCTGAGGCATAATTGTTACCAAACTGACCTGCAAATTTAGTAATTGAAAGGGATGCCATCTGGGCTTTTACTAGAAGCTCTCTTGTTTGAACAGACCAGCAGGTAGAAGATTGAAAATAGAGACCTAGATATTTAAAGGATTTTACCTGCTTGATGAGTTTGCCATTGACCATCCATCTAACTGGGGCCTTAAAGCGTTTCCTAGAGAATACCAATACTTTTGTTTTAGAGTAGTTTATTTTGAGGTGTTCTCTAGAGCAGTAAAATAATAAAGCTTTAAGGCATCTTTGGAGGCCTACTTGAGTTACAGACAGTATGGCTGCATCATTAGCATAAAGGAGAATAGACATGGGGCAGTGGGCAAGGGACAGAGGATGGAATTCTGGCTTAGCAAACATCTCAACAATATTGTTAATGTAAAAGTTAAATAATAATGGGGCAAAGATACGGTCTTGCTTAAAACCTTTGCTATTGAAGATGGGTTCAGTTAGATCACCAAGGATATTACCCTTAATTTGAGTGGTTGTGCTTTGGTACAATAGCATTATTAGCTTAAGAAGACAGCAGTCTATCGTTGTAGTGGCTAATTTCCTCCACAGTCCTTGCAGAATAGAATCAAAGGTTGCCCTCAAGTTATAAAGGCTACATAGAGGGCACCTTTGGGCTGATTGTAATATTACTCAGCTAAGTGATGTAATATAGCATACTGATACATGACTGAGTATTCAAACCTGAAGATATCTTACTCCGGGGCAAAATGTTTTCCTAGGACATCCAGGACATCCTAGGACATCCAGGACATCCAAGACATCCTAGGACATCCAGTCTAGAAGTTTATAACATAGAAAATCTAGTATATAATTTACTAATTACAGAAAAAAGGCTAATTGACTGATAATTTGCAGGGTCACATTTATCATCTTTCTTGTAAATTGGGATAATAATAAAGTTAAGCCAACTTTAGGGAGACATAAAAAATTATTTATGGCTGTGAAGAGGGGAGCAAGCACAGAAGCCCACCATGTGGGGTTTAATTTTACAAATTCTGGTAAAATTAAACCTTTACTATAAGCTTTACTGCTTTCCAACTGAAAAATTAGATTTTGAACCTCTAGGGGTGAAACTGGGCACCATTCAGGGAGACGTTCATCAAATAGCTAGGCAGGAGGTTCACTGTCTTCAGATGCAGTGTATTAATTACAGAAATATCCAGTCCAAGACTCAAGGGGAATTAGACTGTTATTGCTGTCAGTATTTATTTTGGGTGAAAATCAAAAGACAAGTCACCAGAACAGGCAGTACATTTATTCAGGACTGCTTATTGGACTCTGGTCCAATAATTCTCAAGAGTGTAACTATGCTTTGTTTTCTTTTAAAAGTTTCTTATAGTCCTTTTTTAGGGAGTAAATGTTTTCATATGAGGGAGTGTCATTATAGATACAGACATTCCTGAAAGGAAGAATTACCTGTACTTTGGCTGTATTGTATTACTCTTTGTCAAACCAGGGTTTGGACCAGGGGTTAGATTGATGAAATGAGGGGGACTGAGTAGGCTGTAAGTGTTTTTGAGCAATGCTAATGATTCTCTGATAGAATGAGATTATTTCAAGGGCAACACTGGTTGTATATTTAGACTGCCTCAAATCAACAGTCAAAGGGGCAACAAAAAATTGAGATGGGATCATGGCCAGTCTGTTTGTCCAGACAGGTCTAAGGTACCTGTCAATAGGGGGTTAATCATAAGCTGGTAGTGAGAAACTTGGACTCCGAAACAAACGATCCCATTAACTGGAATTAAAGCATCATTGTTCCTAGTTAGTGAATTTGCTGGTATTTATAGAATGTTGCTGCTGAAAGTTGAGCAGCAGTGTTGGACTCTTGGGGAAAAAGATATTACTGTATTGCACTAAATGTATTATTTTTATAATTGTTCATGGAACATTTGATCAGAGGTCAAGAACACGCTTGTTAGAAAAACTGTGAAATGACTTGGCTCAATTCTTGGCAAACACAGCAATGAATCATAACTTCTCTTTGACAGAATAATTCTAGAGAATTGGAAGAACGCCAGGAAGCTGGAAATGTCAAGCCTTGTACCCTTTTGTCACAAAAGAAAAATCTGGTAAGAAAATGTAAAAGAGGGAGGAGGAGGAGGAGGAGGAAGAGACAATCTGTATGCCATTTTTGTATGTTCACAGGTGGGATTTAAAAAAAAAATAAAGATGGCAACACAACGGTGTGACCCCACTTCCTTTTAATTTGTATTATGTGCATATAAAAAATAGGTGGGTCTTTGATCATGTGGTCATGTCCATCATCTTGACTTTTTGACCCCCCCTCCTCCCAAAAATCCAAAATACCCTTCCCTTTTTTTGTCACTTCTATTTAACCAGTATTCAAGGCTTCTTGTGTCAAAGAAAGGAGGTTCAGCATGGGAAGGGATGATAGCTGGGGAGGCATTTCAACCCACACTTTACAACAGCCGGATTCATTGCTAATAGGTTCCTAGGCAAGCTGGCTGGGGAATTCTGGAAGTTGAAGCCTATACATTTTAAAGTTGCCAAGGTTGAGAAACACTGATGATCATTGTCCCATTTTGGTGATCAGCGCACAAAAAGAAGTAAACGGAAATCCAAAAAGGGGGAGCGTAAGGATTAAAAAAAAGGTCTAAAGGTTTGAATTATGAAGGCAGCGCGAAACTATCAGCAAGCAGACTTGAAATTAGTATTGCGTCTTTTCGAGACAGCGGGCGCCCGGATCATCCCACGCCAAGTTCATTCTTTCCAGCGGCTGCGGCGGCCGCTTCAAAGTACTCGCGCAGGAGCAATGAGCAGAGAACGCGAAACGCTACCCGCGCCGCCTGTAGCTTTTGCTGCTGTCGCTGCTGGGAGGGAAAGGGCGACCGACGTCTTCCTGGTTTGGGAAGTGAAGGGTGGGGTGTTTTCCCACAAACAGAGAATGTCCTGACAAAACTGGGACTTTTGGCCATCGAAGCGTGGGGGAAACAGGAAGGAAGACTCGGGCTGCCCCCCTGCCCCTGACTTCAAAATCCCAGACGTTTCCAGACGTTTCCAGATGCCTGGTAAACCTAATTAGGATTGTCTTAATTTATAATCCAGGGCGTTTTGCCCTGATGAAGATATTGGGGTGGGTTTTCTGGCTGTAAGGCTGTAAAAATTGATATCAAGAAAGTAAGACACACATACACTCCATGTATGGAGTGCCATCCCCAGCATTAGCTGCTTAGACACACCATACAATCAGAGCCTCCGTTCCAACCCCATAAAAAATACTCAGCTTATTTTTTTTCCACAGGAGTTGATACCTCTCGTAACTTGACCCCTATATAGGTGATTGTCTGTTTCACCTTGGTGGATGGGTCACTCCTGCAAGCTAACCAGTCTGGCCATTGTATGTTACCACTATATTAGTAGTAGGACAGATTATCTGGTTTCACAGCTGTCCCTTCATATTACTGTTGTGTCCCCTGAAGTCTCTTCCGGAGTGCTCAGGGCCCTCAACTAAATGATATTGTTAACCTTGATTTAGGCAACCTATTTAGGCAACGTGCGGAAAATAATGACAAAGAAGAGCTGTTAAAATAGATGATCCAGGGCCATGGAGCAGTTTCCACCAGACAAAACTCTTCCATTTCTGATATTCCCCTAATCAAGGAACTACCAAGAGAAAACCACAATCCCACCAACACTGGCAGGGCAAGCTACTGCATATAAACAGGGAGCAAACCCCACACTTACTAGCACTGATGATGTTACCTAGTTGGGTAATGAAATATCCACAAACAACCAAGCTTAGAGTGCACCAAGGGTTCCGCCCTTCTGACATTCATTTAGATAATATAATCTTCCCAGACTATAAGCTGGTGGCCGGTGTTCCAGCTTCTCCCTTTTTTTCCCAGATTTTTTTTTTTTTATAATATTTTATTGAAATTTTTAAAGATACACATTTAAAAGTTAGAAATAGAAAAGAAAATTTGAAATACAAAATATAAAGAAAAGGAAAGAAAAAAGTGAAGTAAAGTAAAAGAAGAAAGGGATGAAAGATAGATAGCTTCCAATCTCTGGTCTTAAGAATAAAAAGGCTCCCATAAGTGCTAGTTTTTAATACATTAAATAAGAATAATTCTTTGTCTAATATATCCCATTACATTTATAATTTAATCTTCAAATCCCCATGTAAGCTTCACCCCACCTTCATTTTGCAAATAATCTATCAATGGTTTCCATTCTTTAAGGTAATAATTATTTGAGTTTTCTTTTAATAAGCAAGTCATTTTCTGCCATGTCCATCAATTTTAACAACCATTCTTGTATTGTTGGTAGTGTCTGGGTTTTTCAAAATTGTGCATAAAGAAGTCTTGCTGCGGTAATCATATACTGAGTAATTCTAATAAGCCAGATTATTTTTTTAATTAGAAATAATGCTGCCCCTCTCAGTCTCCGATTTCATTCTGCCATATACATATGTTGATGGAACGCTTAACATTTAGATAACAAATTAGGTTCTGCATGGTGTAGATACACAAACTTAAAAATCCAGATAACAAAGACATACATTTTTTGCAGGTTTCCCTGTTTTTATTTACCTATCTAGCAGAATATTTTTTTGTATCTTGCCATCTATTGTCTAGTTTGAAGAATTTCTCCAGGCAACTGCCCAGAGTTGCTAGGAGTTGGGTGGCATATAAATTTAATAAATATTTTTTATTTATTAAATGTTATTTATTCAATTATTTTAATAATAATTAAATTATTATTATTATGGTGGTGTTTTTCTCTTCGATTTATCTGGGAAGGCATACCACAGAATTAGGCATATACAGTAGGGTCTTATTTCCTTCTTTCTTTAGTCCATTAGGTTTGTGTTAACATTTTAATTATAGGCCAGCTGATTTTATTCCTTTTTTCAAAGATATATCCATACAGTGCTCAGAAAGTAAATTAAGTTATGTGGTATAAGTCAAGGCAAAAGAATCTTAGTAACATATGGGGGAAAACTTCCTCCAACCACGACAACTGATAACTTTTCATAGCAATTATGGAAATGCTATTGCTGATGGATTAACTCCTCACTGCAAAATGTTTGAAATTCACAGGACATTTGGGCAGTGGATATAAAAGTGGAATTCTCAAGAGCTAAGCAGTATGGAACAGGCAGTATTGTGTATATGCTATATTATATGTATTTGTATGGCCCCTAAACTTACCAGCTGGTTTGAAGTATTATGGAGGATTGTTAGTGTTGAAGGAAACTTGAATTTCTCACTTTGGTCAAGAGAAAGACACCTTCTTATCCTTCACCTCAGAAGGCAAAATGTTAGTTGCTGGTCTAGACCTATTTTAATGCTGTGGACTTCCTGGAAGCATCCGGTTGACTGTGGTAAAAAACAGGATGCTAGATCTTCACATGGTCCAACCTTCCTCTTTCCTTCCTGCCAGCCATTCTGGGGGGCAGGGGAAATCTCCCAAGAGGTGAGGAGGGAGGTGAAGTCTACCTCAGGGCTTTTCCTCCCCAGCCCCCTTCTGCCAATGCTGCTGTAGGAAAAATACGTGCAGAGACAGGAAGGCAAGTGAAGACTATCAATATGTGTGTTCTGATTATCCACACACGTCATAAATACACACACTCTATAGCCAGCTACTGGTCTTTAGCAATGAATCCTGAAGATAGAGAATTTCATTGGCTATTTCTGTTTTTCGAATATTGTTGATTGTGAATGTATTATTTAGGTTTGATGCTTCTTATAAGTGTCTTGGCAGGATTTGTACCCTGGAAAGTGGATAGTAAGAAAAAGATGTTTCCTTTTCTCAAGTTGAATCTTCTCTTTAAGATTGCTCTAAGTCCTATGTACATTGGAAAGACACGCATCTCTTGTTAGTTTAATTACAAGATGCTATAGTAGATAAGAGAGCCAGTTTGGTGCAATGGTTAAAGGTACCAGGCTAGAAACTGGGAGAGTGTGAGTTCTAGTCCCATCTTAGGCACAAAGCTAGCTGGGTGACCTTAAGCCAGTCACTCTCTCTCAGCCCTTCGGAAGAAGGCAAGGGCAAACCAATTCCAAAAAATCTTGCCAAAAAAACCTAGTCCAGGCAGATTCTAGGAGTCAGCACTGACTCAAAGCACATGTACCCACCCACACAAATACATAAGCCAACTCTGATTCTCCAGATCAAAGCTCCAGAATTTACTAGACCAGTGTTTCTCAACCTTTAAGATGTGTGGTTTAAGATGTGTGGTTTCTCAACCTTTAAGATGTGGATTGAGAAATTATTGCTTCCACATTCACCGGTTAAAACATACAGCCTGGAATTATTTTCCCCATCCAGTTTTATTAGGAGAACAGTTTTTGGGGGAGTGCAGGAGGAACTGGTAGGATGTTACTTTGAACCAAAGATGTTACTTTGGAATCTTTAGCCTTTGTGTAATTCTCTTATCTATACTTCTGGGGAAATAGATTTGTTTTTTTAATCTAGTGTAGCCTTCCCCTATCTTGTGTCTTTCAGATTTGTCTGGACTGCAGTTACAATCCACCAAGTATTTTTTTTTACATACGTTTTTTATCTTTTTTAATATTGATAGCCATCATGTATTGAGAGGGCAGCCATATAAATCTACTAAATAAAAATTTAAAACATAAAAATAAAAGTAGGACAAAGCTGATTTGATGTATTTTTATGCTTTGAGCTTCAAAATAGCAGGTGTAAATCAATTCTGCTAACAGGTTAGTATGCCAGATTCTAAATATTTCCAAACATTGCTGCTTATTTTTATCATGGAGGGCAAAATCAAACATTTATGTTAAGGCTGTCTAAAGCCAGAAAGAAAAAAATATTTTGTCATTTCCATCTGGCATGGCTTCAACTGATTTCTTTGCAAAGAAAACAAACATGCGAATACAGAAAGAGCAAGAGGTTATGAGGACCTGGCTGATATGAATGACATACAGGTGAAACTCGAAAAATTAGAATATCGTGCAAATGTTCATTTATGTCAGTATGGCAACTCAAAAGGTGAAACCAATATATGAGATAGACGCATTACATGCAAAGCGAGATATGTCAAGCCTTACTTTGGTATAATTGTGATGATTATGGCGTACAGCTTATGAAAACCCCAAATTCACAATCTCAGAAAATTAGAATATTACATGACATCAATAACACAAGGATTGGAAATAGAACAATATCGGACCTCTGCAAAGTATAAGCATGCATATGTACTCAGTACTTGGTCTGGGCCCCTTTTGCAGCAATGACTGCCGCAATGCAACGTGGCATGGATGCTATCAGCCTGTGGCACTGCTGAGGTGTTATGGAAGACCAGGATGCTTCAATAGCGGCCTTCAGCTCCGCTGCATTGTTCGGTCTCATGTCCCTCATCTTTCTCTTGGCAATGCCCCATAGATTCTCTATGGGGTTCAGGTCAGGCGAGTTTGCTGGCCAATCAAGCACAGTAATCCCATGGTCATTGAACCAAGTTTTGGTACTTTTGGCAGTGTGGGCAGGTGCCAAGTCCTGCTGGAAAGTGAAGTCAGCATCCCCATAAAGCTCGTCTGTGGAAGGAAGCATGAAGTGCTCCAAAATCTCCTGGTAGACGGCTGCGTTGACCCTGGACTTAATGAAGCACAGTGGACCAACACCAGCAGATGACATGGCTCCCCAAATCAACACAGACTGTGGAAACTTCACACTGGACTTCAAGCATCGTGCATTGTGTGCCTCTCCATTCTTCCTCCAGACTCTGGGTCCTTGGTTCCCAAATGAGATGCAAAAGTTGCTCTCATCAGAAAAGAGGACTTTGCACCACTGGGCAACAGACCAGTTCTTTTTTTCTGTAGCCCAGGTAAGACGCTTCTGACGTTGTTTGTTGTTCAGGAGCGGCTTGACAAGAGGAATACGACATTTGAAGCCCATGTCCAGGATCCGTCTGTGTGTGGTGGCTCTTGATGCACTAACTCCAGGCTCAGTCCACTCCTTGTGAAAGTCTCCAACACTTTTGAATGGCCTTTTCCTGACAATCCTCTCCAGGCTGCGGTCATCCCTGCTGCCTGTGCACCTTTTTCTCCCACACTTTTCCCTTCCACATAAGCTTCTATTGATGTGCTTTGATACAGCACTTTGGGAACATCCAACTTCTTTTGCAATGACCTTTTGGGGCTTTCCCTCCTTTTGGAGGGTGTCAATGATGGTTTTCTGCACAACTGTCAGGTCAGCAGTCTTTCCCATGCTTGTGATTCCTACTGAACCAGCCTGAGAGACCATTGAAAGGCTCAGGAACCCTTTGCAGGTGTTATGGATTCATTAGCTGATTAGAGGGGGACACTTTGAGCCTAGAATATTGAACCTTTTCACACTATTCTAATTTTCTGAGATTGTGAATTTGGGGTTTTCATAAGCTGTAGGCCATAATCATCACAATTATACCAAAGTAAGGCTTGACATATCTCGCTTTGCATGTAATGCGTCTATCTCATATATTGGTTTCACCTTTTGAGTTGCCATACTGACATAAATGAACATTTGCACGATATTCTAATTTTTCGAGTTTCACCTGTATTTGTTGGCTTCAGTTTTTTCCTAAAAAAGAGGAGCATGTACTTTTGAAAAAGGAAATTCCATTTGCAAAAGTACATGCTCCTCTTTTTTAGGAAAGAATTGAAGCAAACAAATATGTCATAGAAGATATGTGTGGAAGATGCAGAAAACGTACGACTAAACCAAAGATATATAGGATTTTTGAAGCTGCTTTAGTAGAAGTATAATTTCTGATCAACAGAAGTAATTGTTCCAGTTTATGGCATGCTATTTTGGAATACAGGTAGTTCCCAGTTTAAGAACAAGTTCTGTTCCCAAGGTCTATCCTTAAGTTGAATTTGTATGTAAGCCAGAACAGTATCATTGTATAATACTGTGTAAGTAGTATTGTGTAATACACTCAAAACATGTATTTAACTTGAATCATTGTGTATTTAACTCAAATTATCCTTCATAGCTTTCATTTATCTCTTCTTTTGAACACCCACATAAAGACAGTAGGAAAGGTCATTTAATCATTTTGTGGCCTGGTTTCAGCATTCTATCTCTTACCCTTTGTTACCGGATACCTAGCGAGGGAAATTCTGAAGGGTTATCTGGATGAACTGACAGCACACACAATTGTAGGTCAATCCTGATAAGATAGAGTTGAAATGGCCAGATGACAGACTTCTAAAGGTTTGAACACACCTTGCTCTGTGTAGAGGTGCCCGAATCAGGAGGAATCAGGAGCATGGAGCTTCTGAATTCAACTTTGCTCTTTGATGCTTCAGTGGCAGCTGTAGCAAACTGTCTTCTCCCAGCTTCAGTTGATTTGCCAGTTGCATACCATAATGACCACAATGACTCATTCCTTAGGCTTAGTCGCTTCCTGCAGTGCACACCAGTACTGCAGAAACATAATGTCTAGAGCACTCTCCCACAGCAATATTTATTACTTTATTGCTGCATTTTGGTTGGTGGTAGAAACTTGCACACCAACAAGGACCCATTTCCTTGGGAAAAAAAGAGGTCACCTGCCCTTGGACATTGAAAATAAGCACAAAGTAGAAAGGATGTAGTGCTCTCTTTGTTTCAATTTCTTCTCTATTCTTAGCTTTCCTCCCCTCCGGCTGCTGTGGAAGGAACAGGTCAGTTTTCTAAGTAATCTGAATTGTTGATGTACAAAAAGCTTTTAAAATCAAACTGAGAATTATGGAAAATTAGGTTGACAATTGTCCATTTTAGTTCTTTAGACATTCACAGTACTCTTAGAATAGCTCTTATATGGTTGAATATTGTTTGCTTGTTCAGTCATTTTTCTGAGTGACCGGTCTGTAGGGGACTGCCAGATCTCAGGGTCCCTATCTTGCATTGTGTAGTCCATCCCCAGTAGGTTCACTGTTGTTGTTCAGTAGAGATCTTCAAGCCAAAAGGAGGGAATCATTGGCTGGGTATGCTGTAAATCTGGATTTCTTCCATCAAGCAGGAGGATGGACCATAGGACACCTACCGTGATATGATTTTAAAATAATATGGTTCACTATTTAGTGGGCCTATGTGAGATGGCTGTGCTTTACATCAGTGACAGACTTTACATAGGAGCCGTACAGTTCTTATTGAGGTTAGGCCATGCACTTCATATTGATACGGTTCTTTGGATCATGGCACTTTGCAGTTCCATTATTAGTAATAGGTTTCTCAATATGCTGGCCTGCCCAGCAAGGTACTGGTCAACACAAAATGAAGCAATATGGCCCTTTGCTTTAGAAGTGGGGGGGCTTGTTTTAGGAAGCACCTTCAGAGGTTGATTTTGCATGAATCTTCATTGAAGTGAAGTATCCTTTCCACACTTTGTGCAGCCTAGCGTTTAAACAGAAATGTAGAGATTAACTTCTGTACGTTTGCATAAAGAGAGTTCTGCTTGATCAGGCAAACAACTCATCTAGACCACCATTCTGTGTCCACTTTGGACAACTAGATACATTCAAGAAGCTCAAAGCTGAAACTGGTGCTCCTTAGCAATTAGTATTTAAAATGCTGCTTGTGATTCCAAAGTAAACAGATAATTAATCTTCCATGAAGGTTCACATTCCCCCTTTTAAACTGTTCAGATGGTGGCCGTCTGGCCAGTTCTACAATTAACTATGAATTGCGTCACTAAGAACTTCCTTTTCAGTTTTGAATCTGCTCACATTTTCTCAGATGACCACAAGTTCTAATATTTTGTGTGACGGGAAAAAATTCTCCAGCTACAATTTTCCACCTCATTTATGATTCTGTATACTTTTTATCATGTTTTCCCCTATCTGCCTTCATGCCAAGCTAAAAACAACCTTAATTGCTTTGGACCTCTTTCATAGTTTTTCTACAGTGATCTTGTTTAATGGTAATAATTACTTTTTTTAGTTCTTTTATTTTTAGTTCCTTTCCACATAATTCCAAAAAGTTTTTTTTAACAGCAGTCACATCCTAAGTTATTTTTATTGAGCATTTCAGCCTGATTCCAAGATCTCTTTCCTGATCAGTCAATGGCAGCTCAGAATCTTTTAATATATGTGTGAAATTTGATTTTTTAATTTTTTTTTAACTTCTGATGCCAATGTGTATCACCTTCCAGTTTTTACATTGCATTTTTGCATTAGCAATTTTGATGCTCCCAGTTTGGAGAAAATCTTGTGAAAGGCTTCACAATTGCATCTTAGTTTTATTAAGATTCTGAAAGTTACAAAGCAGATACAAATAAAACAGACATCTTGGGATGGGAATGTGGTGGAGTACTTGAAGCTGATGGACAGTACAAACAAACAAGAAGCTGAGTGAATTACATCTTTGAAAAGAAGAATCAGAAGTCTGCCCTTTCCTTATCCAAGCTCCCCTCTGCTGCCCAAAAAAGGAACAATATGTCAGTCCTCTGAGGTAGACCAGATCCAGAAATCAGTTCCACAGGAAGGCTATAACTATACTTTATTGAGTTAGGCTATAGTAAAGGATCTCACAAGTCTGCTTGTGTTTTACCTTCCCTCTCTCATATACCCTATTTCTGAGTATTCCAAGACCATATCCATGGCTCTCTACACAATATCATAAACAGCTCAAGGACATAGAATAAAATGGTTCCACCAAAAGCACCAGAGATATTTCTAAAGACAACCAGGAAATCCAACGTTCTTTAAAGGATGCACATGGAAAAGCTCATGCTACTAGCCAGAGTAATGGAAGCAGCAAAGCAAGGGTTCCAGGAATCTTGTTGACCCCCACCAGGGCTTGTTTTCAATATATCCCAGAGAGTCTGCAAATCTGTTATGGAATGACTTTGGTAGTGGTGACAACACTGCTTGGATGACTTCAGAAAATCCTTCTAAAGGCATATGGTAATAGTGCTATCATATTAGTGTGAGGGGAAAAAGAGCAATAAATAAAATAAATAAAATTACAGAGCAATAAATAAAATTGCTATGTGGACTAAAGTTTTCAGTCATGGACAGGAAGTCAGAAAATAGATGGACAAAGTAAAATGCTGATAAAAGGAGTGTGACACGAGGATGGAACAGGGAAGTGTGGTAAAATTAGCACCAAGGACGGTAGCTCATCCTGGAAGTCATGATTGTGGTTTGTGGTTTTGAAGAATAAAAAGGGTTGTTGGGAGGGGCTCGGGGCCACATGGCCACAAGCTGTCCAGGATGACCGCTTGTCCATGCTGGACCTCATTGCAATGGGATCTTAAGTAAGTATGTTATGTTTTGCTTCTTGAACTAAGGTCTGTTTATTGAACTATACTTGCTTATTGAACTAACATTTAATAAATACTTTAGAACCTTGAAGTGGTCTGTGTTCTGGTGTGTCTGTCTCTCAGGTTTGATGGGGTTTTTCCCCTGATAATAGCCATCCCTAAATGCACCAGGGATTATGAATGCTCAGATGGAACATCTGGCTCTGTAAACAGTGATGGAGACCAGTCCTTGGGCTATGATGGGGCAAATGCTTTGGACAACCATGGACAGCTTTTTATGTCCTTGGAAAAACTCTCCTTTTAAGAATTCTCCACAGTGGGTAGAGGATGTGAATAACCTAAGTTGTTGGAATAGCTGTCTTCTTCTCTTAAGAAATTGTTGTGAAGGAGAGTTGGTGATAATGACCCTCTTATTTTCGCGTATCATTTCATTTTCCATTCCAACACAACAATCCCTTTTTCTCATTCCTGTGGTGCTTTGCAACAAAAGCCTCTTGATTGTGTTATCTTGAACAGCTTGGTATCATCAGCAGTCTAGGCCACATCACTGATTTCTGGGGAAACATTCCTCCAGTTTGAAAATTACCCACTTATTCTTCCTTCATGCAATACTCTTAACTTGGTTATTCTATTATTACATTTTCTAATGTTTGCACAATACATAAAATCGTAATTGAGCCAAACAGGCTGGATTCACACAACACTCTAAGCAACTGAAAAGTAACCCATTGTCAAAACTAATGAAGCTTAGTATGTCTGAATGCAACTACTGCGTTTTTAACTGACTTGGTTAAGCACATTCACTGAAGCCAACATTTGTTTCCTATTCTTTAGCCAGTTACCACTCCATAAGAATGCCTTTTTTAAAAATCCCACTGCTGCTAAGCTTCTTTGTAAGTGTAAGGGACTTTGTCATTTTTTTTAAATCAAAATATATGGTGTGTCATTTATTTATTTATTTATTCATCAAGTTTATATAGTCACCTATCTCACAAACAAGTGACTCTGGGTGGCATACAACAGAGCTAAAAAACAATAAATATATATAAAACGATGATGATGATGATGATGATGATGGTTGGTTGCACAGTCAGCCAGATGTTTAGACTGGATTTGGCCTTTTTATCCACCTATTGTGTCCTTCCCAAGGACCTGAGATAGGCAGATGGTGTTGTTTGATGGGATTAAAGGTATCGTTGCAGGATATAAGCTATTTCAAGTAAAGCTGCCTTTTGCAATTGACTGATGGTGATTCTGTCAATGCCGATGGTCTTCAGGTGGTACTCCAGATGTTTTGGGGTTGCACCCAAGGCGCCTATAACTATTGGTACTATCTTTGCTTTCTTTTGCCACAGTCGCTCTACTTCTATTTGCAGGTCTTTGTATCTTGTGATTTTCTCCAGTTCTTTCTCTTCTGTTCTGCTGTCTCCAGGTATTGCAGTGTCCACTATCTAGATTTTTTTGTCTTTCTTATCAAGAATTGTTAACTCTGGGGTATTGAGTGGCAAGTGCTTGTCTGTTTGAATTCTGAAGTCCTAGAGCACTTTAGCTTCTTCATTTTCTATTACTTTGTCTGTTTTGTGGTCCCACCAGTTCTTGCTTGCCAGCAAATGGTATTTCTTGCAGATATCCAATGTGCCATTGTTGCTACTTGTCATACTGTTGTTTGTAGTCAGTCTGTGTGATCTTCTTGCAGCAGCTAACTAGGTGGTCTGCTGTTTCTTCAGCTTCTTTGCAGAGGTGGCATTTGCTGTCTGTTGCTGTCTTCTCAATTCTGGCTTTACACGCATTTGTTCTTAAGGCTTGGTCTTGTGCAGCCAGAATTAGCCCTTCTGTGTCTTTCTTCAACTTTCCTGCTCTTAGCCATTGCCAGGTCTTGTTGTTCTCTGCTTTGCCTGCTAGTTTGTGTGTGTGTACTGGGCATGTAATACTTTGCCTTGCCATGTCTTTTTTCTGTTCTTCATTTGGTCTTTCTTATAGGCTAGCTTGGTTTCTTTGGTATTCAGTAAGCCTTCATGGTGTACTAGCTTCAGTGCATCTTCCTCACTGTCCTTCAGATATTCTTCTAATATCCTTTTTTGTTTTTCAACTGTCTGGTGTACTTGCAACATTCCACACCCACCTATGCTCCTTGGTAAGTAGAGTCTGTCAACATCACTGCATGGATGAAGGGCATGATTCATTGTCATTATTTTTCTGGTCTTCCTATCCAGTGCTTCTAGTTCTGCTTGAGTCTAGTCCACTATTCCAGCTGTATATCGAATGACTGGAATTGCCCAGGTGTTAATTGCCTTGATGGTATTTCTGCCACTGAGTTTGGTCTTTAAGTTCTTCTTCACTCTTAAAAGAAGGTCTTAAAGTACTGAAAGATAAAGAGAATTTATTGAAGTTGCTCCTGAAAGAAGAAGACAAGGAGAAAATAATGAAGACTCAATATGTGGGATATTATCTGTTAGGATTAAAGAATGAACCTCTTAAAAGTAAACAGAAAGTGTATAAAGGAAATCTGTTTGATTATGTTTAAAACATAGGCTGTGGTTTCTGATATATTAATAGCAATTTTGGGGGGGCCAGAACTGCATGATAAGGTTATTAAGATTATTGTTGCTTAATAGTAGTAAAAATGAAAATAGGTTCTGACTCCTGATAGTTATTAGAGGGGTTTCTTGTTGATTAGGACTGAATGGGGAAGCTATTCAGATTATATAAGAGAATGTTAGTGTGAGTGGGACATATGAGTGGTATTAAAGTGCTTTTTATTGTCTCTGGGAAGGGATGATAGTATATGACAATAGTATTGAGATTTTTATATGCACATAGATGAGAAAAACACACAGGTATTTATGATTGGACATTAATGGCAGTGGTGGAGATGGTGACATACTGTACTGAAATTAAAAAGGGGGGGGTTAGCCTTGCTTCTGTTTCGAAATTGCTTTTGTTTTTCTTTTTTTGATTGGGATTGTAAAATGCCATATTGACTTGGGGATTTGATGATTATTGGATTTTAGGATTAGAGAAGTATTTTGTATTAGCTATATTTTTAAAGTAAAAGATGTATGTATTCTATATTTGTATCTGCAACAGAGAAAGTTGAAAGTCACCTATTCTTTCTCTCTTCTTTTTTTTATTATCCTTTTCTACATTTTTAACTTTCTTTTTTTTTCTGAAACTTTCGCTCTGTTTTTTCTGTTTCCTTATATTTTATTCTTTATTGAAAATTAATAAAGTTCTTGTAGGTAAAAAAAAAAAAAATCTTTACTCTTCTGATGTATTCACTGCTAACTTTCTTCTTGACTTCCGTGTGCTTGATGTTGTCAGCCTGAAGGATGCCCAGGTAACTGTAGTGATCTTCTTCATCCAGACTCTTGATATTGTTTCCATTGGGCATCTTGATTCCTTCAGTTTTCACTATTTTCCCCGTGTTGATGGTAAGGGTGGCACATTTGTCCAGTCCAAACTCCATTGCAAAATCTTAGCTATATATTTGGACAGCGTTCTATTTCATTTGGTGTTTTTCCATACAGCTTCAGATCATCCACATAAAGGAGGTGGGATAACCTAGCAGATGTTTTTGATGTTTGATAGCCGTGCCCAGACTTGCTCAGTATTGTTGACAGAGGAATCAATGCAATGACAAACAGTAGTGGTGATCGTCTCCTTGAAAGATTCACCATTGAATCTAACACCATTGACCAGCAACTGTGTCTTCCATTGTGGCACTGATCTTTGCACAAAGCTTTTGATGTTTCTATTGACTATTCTATTGACTATTATTTCTAGGCACTTGATTATCCAGTCACGTGGCAGGGAGTCAAATGCCTTCTTGTAGTCAATCTAAGCCACATTCAAGTTGGTCTTCCTTCTCTTACAGTTTTCCTATTATTATTATTATTGAAACTTTAAAAGAAAACAAAGTTAAAAGAAATATTGGTGAAGAACAAATGTTAATGACAATGGAGCCATCTCAATATTACACCAGTCCCCCAGGGTCCCCAGGCCTGATGGCACAACCAGGTTTTGAGGATTTTTGGAAAGTCAAAAGGGATGAAGCCAGCCTCACTTCAGTGGGGAGGATATTCCATAAAGTGGGTACCACAGCAGAAAAGGCCCACTGCCTAGGACCAACCAAATGTAGCTCCTTAGCCAATGGGACCCGCAGCATGCTCCCTCTGCTGGATCTGGTGGGATGGGCAGATGTAGGGAGAGGCAGATCCTTAGATAACCAGGTCCCATGGCATGTAGGACTTAAAGGTCAAAAACAACACTTTGGTTTTGGTAAGCAGACTGGTAAGCAATGCAGGTCATGGAGCAGAGTGTAAAATGTGTTCTTCCAGAAACATACATAACTGCCTGCACTGCTGCATTTTGCACTGGCTGAAGCTTCTGGATATTCTTCAAGGGCAGCTCAGTAGAGCGCATTACAGTAGTCCAACCAGGAGGTGACTAGGGCATGAGTGACTGAATAGAGCCCCTTGATCTAGGAACAGGTGCAACTGGCACACAATATGAAGTTGAGCAAAGGCCCTCCTAGCCATAACTGCCACCTGCTGTTTGAGCAGGAGCCAAGAGTCTAGAAGGACCCCTAGATTGCACACGGGGTCTCTTTGGGGCAGTATAACCCCATCCAGCACCAAATATGGTATAGTCCTAGAATTGGCAGGCCCCAAAGCCCAAAGGTACTCAGTCTTGCTGGGATTCAGTTGAAGCCTGTTGTTCTCCATCCAGATCCTCACAGTCTCCAAGCATGGAATAAGACTTCCACAGCATCGCTTAGTTCGCCGGGGCAGGGATGTATAATTGGGTATACAGCATGCTGATGATACCTCACCCCATGGAAACGGTTGAGCTCACCCAGTAGCCTCATGTAGATGTTGAATAGGAGTGGAGAGAGCACCAATCCCTGTGGCACCCCACACAGTAGCAGCTGAGGCAGGATCCCTTTTCCCCCCAATCATCACTGACTAGAATTGACCCCAAAGAAAGGAGGTGAACCAGCACAACACTGTGCCACCTATCCTCAATCCTCTGAGTCAGTCCAGAAGGATACCATGATCCAGGTTATTGGACCAACTCAGTTTGTATGACTATGAACAAGGGAGAGCTAACCCTCCTACCACCAAAAGAATCTTGATAAGACTAATCTTTGAAATATTATTGTATGGTGTCGTTTTTCTAATAGTTTTCCCTGTATACATTTTTCCCTGAAATAGCTACCAGATAAGTTTAAAAAATTGCCACAAACTCAATTATATTTCTTTAGCTCTGCATGAGCACTTTTGGAAAGCAACAGATGGGTTTAAGATTCCTAGGAAGAGATGAGTGCGTCCATTAAGTAAACACTCCATAAAAAAGGTCAAATGCTGGAATGGTGAACAGAGGTAAACAGTAACATCCCCAGAAAGAATTATTTCTGTCTGTATATGTTAATTACGTATTTGTATTAATTAGATTACATCTGCACAGAGCAAGACCTTACTGGTATTAACAAAAATGCATAGTCCGGAACAAGCTATGGCACTAAGGAAATAGGAAGTTGTAGTTTGGAACTAGACATGGATAAATCAAATGAAGAATCATAAATCTCTTTATGACCTAAAGAGTCATAAATGGCCAGCTGGAAGATTTGCATGTTGAAAGGGCAAACGTTTTTTAAAAATAAAATAATAATAATTCAGAAGTCCATGGAATCCCCTACGGGACAATGAAGCTATCTGTCTCCCAACGAAGACTAAAACAAATACTAATTCCCAGACTTGATACTAGTTTGGTCTTCTGATTTTGACTAAACCCATAGTTGGTGTAGTAGGAAATATTTCCCTCAAAGAGGCTCATTTAAACCAGAGAGCACATACCAGTTGTCAAGAATTGTGGAAGGAATGAACAGCCATGTAGGGCAGTCCAAGTCTGGATACGCACTGGAACTATTTTAGAATCCGATGGAGTGGACTTTTAGCAGGAAACCAAGATCCAAAATTACAATAAACTCAATGAAGTAGCCAACCTGCTATTTTGTGTAGATTTAACCTAAACAGTTAAAAATTATCAAATGGACTTGGGTAATATTTTTTAGGTGCTAACTAGTTTGGGACACAAAGAAGCTGAAGCCAATTAGTACAGGGAGACCGAATCTTGGCATTCACCAGGAAAAGGGAATCAGAGTACAAGCTGCCACTATTTCTGCATTCACATATTGATGTGTGTGCATGCGCGCACACACACATACACACTGCCTCCCAAAATGTTTAAACACTTGGTTGTTTTGGATGCACCTATTTAGAAAAAACATTGCTGTTGCGATTTTTCAAATTAAAAATCTCATCCAGTGGAAACTGACCTGGATCTTGTGTAGCCATACCATTTATGCAAATACTTACTGGCCAAGGACCATAAATCTTTCACATAATCTCACATGGTACTGTCTCATCCATGTCCAAATTTAACACACTTTTTGTCCTTGCTCACCTTTACCATTTCCCATTTCTCTCAAATTAACACAGATACACAATAAATATTGGGGAAGATATAGGAGATGGGCCCCCATCTTGCCCCAGCAGCCAAGAATGCACTTTCCCAGAGGCTCAACTCTTGCATATCCACCACTCAGATGCATGGGTATTCAAGGATGCATCCATCAAATTCAACTTATCCCCATCTGATCATAGGTGGTGTTGTGGCCATCAAGTGTCAGAGTCAACACAGACACTGGGCTACCCCATGTGCCCTGCCCCCCCCCCCAATAAAGCTCACAGAGGAGGACATGTCCTGGGTGATCACTTGTGGCATGCTGCCATTATAGTCCTCTGAGGGAAGCATCCAGAGTATTCCCACAGAGATAAAAAGAATGGAGGACAATCTTACCAATTTGATCCTTAATGTGAAGTGTCTGATGTTTGCTGCACAAGCAAAATTCTAGCTTCTGTGTTTCTGGAGTATCCCACTTGCTACACCAATTGTAGCAGGAAATATTTCCCTCATTTCATTAAAACCAGAGATCAGGCCTCATTATATTGAAGCACAAATTAGTTTATTGACAGCCCTGGAGGTAAAGATGGGCCTTAAGTGGGGTGAGGTTACAATCCCTCCTTATTGATTGATCAATTATGTGCCACCAAGTCATTTCTGACTCCTAGTGATAACATAGATAGATTTTCTCCATGACGATCTATCTTCAACCTGTTCCTTCAAGTCTCCCAAGGGTGCACTCATCGCCACTGTAACTGAGTCTGTCCACCTTGCTGTTGGTCTTCCTCTGCTTCTCCTTTCTTCCACCTTTCCCAGCATTAGAGAATTTTCCAAAGAGCTAGATCTTCACTTAATGCATCCAAAGTAGGATAATTTGAGCCTCGTCATTTGTGCCTTGAGTGAGAACTCTGGGTTGATTTGTTCAATGATCCATTTGTTTGTTTTCTTGACTATCCACAGTATTCTCAGGAGTCTTCTCCAGCACCAAAGTTCAAAGGCATCAATACTCTTCTTATCCTGCTTCTTCAGAGTCCAACTTTCACTTCCATAGAGTATCACAGGGAATACTGTAGCTTGCACAACTCTGATCTTTGTAGGTATAGACACATCACAGCATTTGAATATCTTTTGAATATGAAAGCACAGCTGCTCTGCCAAGTGCTAGTCTGTGGCATATTTCTTGACTGCTTGTTCCTTTACTGTTGATGGTTGATCCTAAAAGGCAGACACTATCCACCAGTTCGATATCTTCATTGTCAGTTCCAAGGCTGGTTTTTCTACCTATTGTCATTAGTTTGATCTTATTAATATTTCATTTTAGTCCCATTTTTTCACTGTGCTCTTTGACTTTGAGTACTAGGGCTTGCAGATCCTTTGCATTTTTGGCTATCAGGGCATTGTCATCAGCATAGTACAGGTTACTGATGTTTCTTCCTCCAATTTTAAAACCTTGCTCATCTTCTTCCAATTCAGCTTCCCTTAATATATGTTCAAGTTGAATAAATAAAGGGAGAGAATACAGTCTTGTCACACTCCTTTGCCAACTTAGAGCCAGTCTCTTTTGCCATGTTCTGTCTGTCCTCTGGCTTCCTGACCCATATATAAGTTTCTCATGAGGACAATGAAATGTTCTGGGATTCCCATTCTTCTGAGCACTTTCCACAGCTTGGTATGATCAAGAATTCTTGAAAATTGAAGGCCTTCTGCTCCTTGTGCATTTACCGAGGCATTAGGGTGTAACCGTAAGGTAACTGGGCAGGACCCACAAGACAGTGGGGTTTTGAAAGAACAAAGAGGCAGTTATTCCATAAACACAGTTTCTTTCTAGGGAGTTAGATTCTTTAGCTTTCCCAGAGCGCTGCTTGTTTCCAGCATCTTTTTCCAGCTTATTCTTTGGCCTTCTAAAGGATTTTATGATTGAATTGGACATTTTACTTTCCCTGGGAACACGTTTTTATAAAGGGGGTAGTTTCCCAATTAGACACCACATAACTGGGCCAGTGTTTTGTTTGCTCTAAGAAGATGTATTTGGGTTGGGGGCCTTTTGCTTGGCTCCCCAAATCCTCCTTCACTGGCTTGGGACCTATCAAATGCAAGAGTCTATTTGCTCTTTGCATCTGGCATCTTTGTACGTGGCATTCTTCTCCAGTCTGATTCTCTGGGGCTGCATGGCTCAGAATTTTAGAAACTGAAATCCTAATACATCAGGGGCCAGGTCAAATTAGCTACATCGGGTTTATTTCAATAGCTGCGTCACAATTTGGAAACTCACTACCCTTTGAAATTTATCCAATTCCAAGCCTGCGTATTTCCAGTAAGAACAGTATTGGGCTTCATTTTCTGGATTGGCATTAATGAGAACATAATGAAGGGACTTGAATTTTACTTGGTTTTTGAAAAGTCAGGATATGAATGATCTTCTACATGTTCTGAAGCATGTTTAAGCTTTATTTTCACCACCATTCTGGAGACGGGGTAGATGAATGATAATTAATAATTAAAAACATCTGCATAAAGTGGAAACATGCAATCTAAGTGATCACAGGAGAAAATCATACAATTGCAGATCATTCTATTTCCTTTGGAAGTATGTCATTACAATAATATGAGTTACTGGAAAGGGCAAAAAAAACCAAAAACAAATAAATGTTTTCATCTTGCCCAACCACATATTGAAACTGAGATGGGACAGAAGATGAGTATTTTGATAGTATTTCTAAATGTGTTTTAGACTAATAGCGATTTTCAGTGTAAGCCTGACATAGATATGGAACATGACATAATAAAATTGTATAACTATGTACTTCTGACAAACTGCACAAAAATCATTTTCAAATGTGCCAGTATTCTGAAATGATCAGCAATTTTGTTCCCATATAAGAATAAAATCTAGAATAAGATCTTATTTGGTGAAGATGACAGAACTAGCAGAGATGGCAAAATTAAAGAGAAAAATGAACTTGTGATTTATGGGTTTGAAGAATAGAAAGGGTAGCTTATGGAAAGAAGGAAATTATGATCTAACCTTAGAGAGAGAGGGTAAAATGCAAGTGCTTTTATAACTGTGTCAAAAAGATTAGAAACCACTTCTTTATAATTTCTTTTTTTCCCCCTTTTTCTTTTTCTTTTCTTTTCTTTTTCTTTTTCTGCTTTCTTTCTTATTTATTCACTATTCTTTCTTATTTTATTTGTTTCTTTTCTAATATTTGCATTGTTTTTATCTTGTTAAAAATTTCTTCAGTAAAATTATATTTTAAAAAATAGAATAAGATCTTATTTGTCTGAGGGCCAAACTACATCTTATATGCTTGCACTTTTTGAAATGTGCATCTACCACTGGTCTTTTTTATTCTGAAGAAGTAGCAGCTATAAGTTACTGACCTGAATCAGGGCCTCCCATCACTTTTCAGTCAGATATCTAACCCAAATGATATTTGCTTCCAAAGGGAAAAAAATGCAACATATACAAGCTGGTGAAGAGTGTTTGGGTCTGAAAATAGACATAACCTTGATCCAAATCAGCCATCTGGATTAGCTCTTCACTTAATGAATGCATTTTCTTCAAAACAATGGTTAGGAAAGTGCAGATAATATGATCTACAGCTGGGCTCTGGGTATTTGATAGTAAAGAGCAGGAAAGAAAAAATAATAATAACTGCAATTAAAAGAGAGCTTGTGGTTTCTGGTAACTAGAGCAGAAGATGGAACAGAGAAATGATCCAAAACTGCCCTCTGCTATTTTAATACACTAGAATTTAAAAAAAATATCAATGAGTTATAGAGCTAAGTATCTGGATAAGGTTCAAATCCATATTCAGTCATAACAGTCCTGAGTCACTTTGGATCACTATTTTTTAGGCATGTGGGTGCCTGTGGTGTAGATAGATGTGTGTATATATCTACACACACACATAAATATACATATTCATACAGAGAGAGAGAGAGAGAAAGAGAGAGCCAGTGTGGTATAGTGGTTAAATGGTTATGATGCTGGACTAGAAGCAGGGAGACCCAGGTTCTGATGCTCCTTAGGCATGAAAGCCAGCTAGGTACCAGTCATTCTCTTTCTGCCCTAGACTGGGAAGTGGAAAAACATCTATTTACCAACTTATACTGGACCAGTATGGTCCATGGCTTTCAATTAAGAGGCCTTCATCCTGCAGTGGGTTGATTCGGTCTGATAATCGTACATGCACACATAAACCCAAACATACATAAAACCAGAGCTATAGGCCAAGATAGGCATGATTACAGCTTACATCTTATCTTGTTGAATATTAAATATCTTGTCATTTGTTCCTATAAACAGTGAAGGAAATAACAACTTACATGCTATTTAAGCTTGAATCTGTTTCTGGTTGCTGGAAGGATGCCCATAGACAGCCCACATCTGGTAAGAAATGAAGTTCAAATAAAACTTGAGGGGCTTCAGTGATGTCTTCCAGCATGCATTAGGTAGTGGCTACTTGATGGTGACTAGACTATTAGTAAGAGCATAGGGCAGTTATTAAGTAGTGTGGTGAAAACAGTTTTGATTATTTGAACTTTTCTGACTTGATCCAACAATGTTCACTTTGAAGAAAAAGATCAGGAAATGTCTTAGCTGTAGCAAATGAGGGACTCCTACCTGGAGAAAAATGTGTGTTTGTTCATAGCAGATGTTTACCACTGAGGTATATCTCTTTCCTGATTCATTATACTTTATACAAATGTCCTTTATCTCATAATGATACAAAAAAATCTCATTTGTCTAATTACATTGGTTTAGATTTAAACAGGTGCTTATTATAGGAACTCTCTTTTCTAAACTTTTTCTTTCTAGGTGTTGGAAAGAAATGAAACAGGATTAAAGCATATGTACATACTTATTTACACTAATCTTATTTTCCACACCCAATCATCCCACAAATTCCATTTAACTCTTATCAATATTTAAAAAAAAACTGATTTCTTATGCCCTATTTTTTGATATTGTCCCATTCATCCACCAAGTTATGATGTGAATAGACTTATCTGTATTGTCCTTAACTTAGAAAAGTTGATTCACAATCCAGAGTTCATGCATGATGCATTTTCAGGCTTATAACCAACTCCTGAAACAATTTTAGAATAGAAAATAAACAGAATAAAGTTCTTCTGCTTGGTTCCAAGAAGAAAGGGGAAATGGATACCATGCCAAATTCTCTACTATAGTCATTTTGCAACCCAACCTGAACGGCAACAGAGGACAATCATTTTTTTTATTTCTTAACTAACAAATGACTTAGTACACAGACCATGTTAGACAAGGCTAAAATGGAGCTGAGTAGCTGGTGGTTCAGATTATTATGAGGATTCAGGACTGTGGCCATGATGTTAAGTGACAATATAGTTTATTTCTTTGGGGGTATGAGAGCAGTTTTTTGTGTGAATCCAATTTTTGTGTATAAAGTTCTCATTATATAGGTGATAGGTATCCTACTTGGGTTTTATGCTTGCTGAAGTTGATTCCTGACTCTTAAAGCAGCTCACTTTTTTTTTCAGTTTTGCCCAGAAGTTTTAAGCAAAAAAGAGGGGTTGCTTAAAGGAATAGCAGGTAGATACTATGATTATGCAAGGACTTCTTCCAAATCATAAGCCTTCACAGATCAATTAATGATAAGGTAATAGTAATAAAAAATATTCATGTTGATGCTTTTAAAATGTGATCAAGCCGCATGATTGAGATGAACAGAATGGCAACATGCAGACACCATCATATTAGGTAGTCAACAGAAAATGAGATTTTTAATTGAGGGGGCCTCAACCTGTTTGTTTAATTATTAATGCTGTGGATGTGTTTTTTACAACTGCCAATGTTTCATGCTTTATTTTGCTACCCAGAGTTTCACTGGGTAGATGGGTAGCCTAGATAGACAGACAGATGTTTTGTCTAGGATGGGGAAGAAGAAGCAGGATGAAACTTTAGGAGGAAGGGGGAAGACAGTCATATTTGCCTTGATATTAGGAACTAGGACGTGGACTGAATCAAGACATCTCACCAGTGGGAAGACAGACTACCCACAAACTCTGAAGAATTGTCACTTCATAAAGGGAAAAACCAGCTTTGCTCCATTTTAAGTGAACTTGTACAGAGCCAGAAATAAGTTGACTAACCAAAGCTGTGAGATCATGCCAGCCTGGATCAGCATCTGAACTACTGCAAAGCCCTCATGTGGAGGTGCCCTTTATGTGCCTTTTCCTTACAATGGCCATAAACTTGCGGTTAATTTCACTCAGCTGGTTCTTTCTTTGTGATGGGTTCCTGAGCTGGAATAAGCAAATGTTAATTTCAAAGACTTGTTTTCATGCTGGCCACGTCCACAGTAGTGTCATCCAGCCATTGGTGAGGGGCTACACCAGGCAAGATGGTGTAGATGATGCTGCAAGATGCCATGTGTTCTTAGGGGGGCAATGGCCACAATGTCAGGAGTTAGAGATTTGAAGACATGATCTTGCAGTTAACATGCATGTCTGCTCTCTTGGCTCCATGGCACCATTAGCTGGCATGCTCTCTGCTCCGCTATGCTGAACAGATAGCAGCTGCCACTGAATGGTGGTGACTCTCACAGCTTTGGGGGGGATTTTTTCTGGTGTCTTCTGCTACTTTGTGCCTTTTAGTTGGTACTGAATATGGTCATTTTTCCTTGCAACACACACGAAAAGCTGCATGGATTTGCATCATCCCCATGGGATGGCTGGAATGGCCATCAGCAGCTGTAATCCTAGCCATCCGCTCCCACATCCACATATCCGTTCTTCAGTTACCATCTCAAAAGGGGAGCGCAGTGGAGCTGCAGACTCTAAGGAGATCATGCTGTGGGAATTGGTTCCACTAGCTGTTGTTTTCTCCTCATCTGGCTTATCTCACAACTATTTGGGGAGTTAGATTTTTTTTTTCCAGTCTCTCTCTTCATACCATGTTTCTTTTATTTATATTTTATGCAGTTACTTTGGCTAATACCTGAAAAGTATGGCTTGCAGAAGGCTAGAGGCTGGGGAGTAAAATGTAAATATCTTAAGACATGAGAAGGTATAAAAAAAAGGCATTGGCTAATTCTTTTTGAACCTCAATGGCATATACTTGCCAACCTTTGTCAGGAACCTGTTTATTGTTGTTAGGGGTCTCTGTGCCTGAAAGTTGTAAGCTTACTGTTTTATCACAGGGCACACTCAGTAAGTGTAATCTATTTACAGCTACTCTTAATAACCCTGTATTGCCATTAATGACGCTGAAAGTTGCCGGCCAGAAATGGCTGACGCTTCGGCGGTTCGAGTCCAGCCTTCGCGTTAACAGGGTGAGCTCCTGTTTCCCCCCCCCCAGCTCCTGTCAACCCAACAGGTCGAAAACTCATGTGAGTAGATAAATGGGGACTCTCACTCCAGTGGGAGGAAAAATGCTGGCAGCGCCTTGCACAGAGAGACGGGACCAGTTGCCGGTAAGCACGAAACCGCACTCGCCCAAAAAGGGCGCGAAGCAACGGAAACCCAGCCTCCTGCGCTCGCCAGCTGGGCTCTGCTCTAGGAAGGAGGCTCTGGCAAACCACTTCCGAAAAACAATTGCCTTAAAAACTGCAAGGATTCGTCCAGGCAGTCACTGCAGGGTCAGTAATGACTGAGCGCAGACCAAAAAAAAAATCAAGACTCTGCTTGTAAAACTGGCAAGTATCTTATATCTCCTTCTAATCAAGCTTTATTCCAGAAAACCACATGGACATAATCTCAATTGTTTTCTTGGCAACAATACAAAAGTGACTTGCCATTGTCTTAAAAAAAAAAAACTCTCTAATCTAGTCTGCCTTCCTCGGGTTTCCTGATGGTTTCCCATCTAATTCAAGTTACGGCGGCTTCCAGCATCATACAATATTAAGCCATAATTGTGCAGTGTGTGGAGTGGGGACTTATTTTAATCAGATAACACAGATTAGAAAGCCAGCATTGTAGGGAAAGAGAAGTGCAATTCCTGCAGTTGTCAAGCAACAGATTCAAGACTTTTAGGATGGACTGAAGAGCGAATTGGCATCTAGTTAAAACTTTTTCTTTTTTAAAAACAATGATAAAAAAACAAAGGAAGCATTTAGCATTGTTGTTGTTGTTCAGTCATTAAGTCGTGTCCAACTCTTTGTGACCTCATGAACCACGTCGCGCCAGGCCTTCCTGTCCTTCACTGCCTCCCTGAGTTTGCTCAATTTCATGCTCATTGCTTCAGTGATGCCATCTAACCATCTCATCCTCTGCCGTCCTCTTCTCCTTTTGCCTTCAATCTTTCCCAGCATCAGGGACTTTACTAAAGAGTCCTCTCTTTGCATTAGGTGACCAAAGTATCTGAGCTTGAGCTTCATTATCAATCTTTCCAATGAGCAATCAGGGTTGATTTCCTTTAAGATTGACTAGTTTGACCTCCTAGCAGTCCAGGGGACTCTTAAGAGTCTTCTCCAGCACCACAGTTCAAAGGCATCAATTCTTCAGAGTTCAGCCTTCTTTATGGTCCAGCTCTAACAGCCATACATTACTACTGGAAAAACCATAGCTTTGATTTAGCATTACATACCTATTTTATAGACATTATGGTTGCAGTTTTATTTATGAGTAAGTTCCACTAAGCACTAAATACATGTTTGCCTTTTACATTGAGTCAGCCTTTGGTATTTCCAGCTAACTGTCATCTGTTCTGCTGGTGACAAGTTTAATTCTCCCAAGACTGTCTCTCCCAAGATTAGCTCTGCCTCCAAAGGAACTGCAGATAGTAGGGATTCTGCTGGGACTTTCTGTTTGCAAACCAAGTGATCGGCCATTGAGTTATCTCCCTCCATTGCTAGGTCCCTGTGGAACTGACAAAGTAAAGAACACCCCCAAAAAACAAACACACACGCGCACAAACACAGCAGCACTTTGTCTTGTTGAAACAAGGCAAAGATACTTGATTTTCTTTCCTAATCTCTCCTTGCTTTATTTTATGAGCAGGGATTTGGCTGAAAGCCCAGCATCTCTTACAATTTGCTACCTTAGTGTTTCTTAAAATGTGGTTGGGGAATCCCCAGATTTTGAGGAGCCCTCCCCCAAGACCCTCTCAGGGGCCTGCAAAATCAAAATTACTTGTCAGGTATTGAAGATATTTGCAAAAATGGAAAATAATGTCACTCTTCTCATTATTATTTTTCATTTGTTAAAAATATATCGCTTTTTTCACAAACAATATTTTATTTATGTTAACATCTAATGGGTTTAGTATTGTTATTTTCACATGATTCAATAACTAAATATTCTACAAATACAAAATTAAAAAATTTAATTTTTAATATGGTAAATATTGATAAATACAACCCATACAAACAAAAGTTCTTTTAGGGTCCTCCATGATTTTTAAAAGTGGGAAGGGGTCCCAAGAGCAAAACGTCGTGCTACGTTAATGAGCTGCTAAGAATTCGAACCTCAGCAACAGCTGAAGGCCATGCCAGGCCCACTCTAACTCTAATAGGAAATTCACAGGCACATTGAAGCAAATACAAGATCTTTGGACTGGAAAGACTTCGGCTTGCAGCATGTCACTGAATTAGTGTTATCCCTTTTTAATTTGGCTTTAGAAGTCTTGCCTGTTTTTGTTTTCCTTTTAGAGCAATGTTTCTCAACCTTGGCAACTTTAAGATGTGTGGACTTCAACCCCCATGCTGGCTGGGGAATTCTGGAAGTTGAAGTCCACACATCTTAAAGTTGTTAAGGTTGAGAAACACTGTTTTAGAGTCTTTGAATCAGTCTTGATTCCTGACAGTTACATGGACAAGGCAATGCAATTTTCTTGGCAACATTTTTCAGAAATAGTTTCCACTGTCTTCTTCCTAGACCTGAGGGGAAGTGACTGGCCCAAGCTCATACAACTGGTTTCATGCCTAAGCCAGGACTAGAACTCATGGTCTTCCAGTTTCCAGTCCCACGTCTTTGACCACTACCCCAAACCCATTCTCAGCCTGCGTAATTAGAAATTGTGAAAAAAATCAGTGGAATGATACTGGGGAGGGAGACATAAGATTTTACTATATGCTGGTGATATATTTTTATAGATAGACCAGTAATCTTTATTCCTAATCTCATTTCGTTAATTCATAAAGTTGGTATCCTGTCTGGTTACTCTATAAACTGGTGTGAATTAACTTGATACTCACAACTTTAAGTGTTTTTCTGACTATTGTTTATCTTGCTATAAGAATTTTCAGTAGTAAAATAGAATTTATCCTCTGTTTTGAGGCAAATGACAAATAATTTACATTTGAGGCAAATGACAAATAATTTACATTTGAGGCAAATGGCAAATAATTTACACAGGTGGGCTAGAATTCCTTTGAATTCACATTTATTGAGATGCAATCAGTGTTATTAAGATTAATTTAATTCCAGGGCTTACTTTATTTATTTATTTATTTAATTAATTAATTAAATTTATTTACTTATTTATTAAGATGAATTAATTAAGATGAATTTAATTCCAGGGCTTAATTCCAAGACTTACATCTTGAGAGGCCTTTCCACATTTCTTCCATCACACTATTTTAAGTGACTCTACAGGACATTGAACATATTTCTATGGCAAAAACAGCCTCCCAGATTTTCATTGCACAAATTACAATTACCTTCTCCAAAAAAGTGGCTGTAACTTTCCTTACTTTCAAGATTGTCACTGGGTATCTATCCTAGCTTTGGTTATTGGCTGGAATAAGGAACCTTAGAATTCAGTTCCTCTTTGGGTTCATTTCAGGAATTATTATCTGACCCCACTAAAATCCTGATGAGAACAGGGTGGAGATCTGTTTCAGAATGTGCATTTAATACTGCAACATATATGTGGAAACTACTGAGTTGCAGATATAATTGTGACCAGTTTACGCATGTAAGTCTTATCTTATGGAATAGTCCCAGTTTAAAATATGGTCCATTTGGGTAAACTAGGATTCTCTCATTATTACCTTTTGGCAGTTTATTCAACTTAACCACTTGTTACTTTGGTTTATTTTGTCACAGTATTTAAACATTTGGGGAAAATTAACTATGGCTTCCATTTTCACATTTGGGCTGACATCAGCAGAATTGTTAATATGACTTTGGACCAGTTGTGTTAGGCATATATTGCCTAACAGACAGACATATATTGTCTGACAACATTTGAACAAGGGGGATTTTGACAAGAGGGCAAAGAAGAGGACTTTTGAACAATATGGTCAATAGTTGTAAAGCTATCTGGATAACATAATTTTACAGACCACTTTTTTTCTTTCCCTGATGATTAAGCTCTAAAATATATTATTCCATTAATACTATTTTATGTATTAATGTGTGATACCTTTTGTAAATTAGTTTAGCACAATAAAATTATTTTTAAAAGCTTCTGGCAGTTCCAGACAGGATGTCCAATATTCAAGGATTCTGGAATTTGTAGATTGACATTAGACTAATCTCTGATCTTTGGTCATATTTTTTTATTTACTTACCTACTTACTGGGGCTTACCTGCATTTCCAATCTAACATACTTGTAGGAAGCCATGGAGATGACCTTGGAGGAGCTGTCCAGAAGCCGTTAGGACAACAGGTGGTGCAGAAGATGCATGTGTTAAGACCAGGTGGGCAAGAGAGTATAAGAGATTCAAACAGACTTCCCTCCCCACCCCAATTCTTTGGGATATTGGGGGCAGGGAGAAAAACACAGGCAGACTTGCAAGATGCTGTTATAGTTCTAGTCTTCCTGTAGGATCTTTTCCTGATCTGGTCTACTTCATCAGGCTGACAGTAGTAGGTACAACTGACAGGAGTTGGTGTCCAACAACACTGAAGTAACTCATGACCACACTCTAATACAAATATTCCTCCACACATTCTACTGAGGACTGCTGTCCCTCACCTGTCACACCTTCTGCCCCCTTCCATACAAAAGGGCTGGGCTGATCTGACATGAGTGCACCCCTTGTTTCAACAATATTATGGGTCTGGGATGAAGCTTGGGAAGCTGAGCTGTTAACTTTTGGCTCAGCTCCTGCTCCAAAGGAACTGGTGTGAAGACAGAATCTCCATGTTTCCTCTTGAAGTGCATGTGGCTTCCCAGTGGGAAGAACTCTTACCACGTCACACTCCCAGTTCCAAAGAATTTCCCCTCCCTCCTGTAGGAACAGTTTTCCCACTCTCATTATACAATGGCCATTTTTTCCTTCATTACAAATCCCAAACATGGTGAGTGAAGGAGAGTAAGCTTGAGACATCACCTTGTTATTTTTGGCACCATCCCATTGGTCAATTGGAGAGAATGTTGGCTTGCTCTGTGGGATGATGGAATATAGGAATGGTGATCCTCCTTGCATTGCAAAACTGCTGTCAAGAATTTGAAAAGGGGCACTGATGTGAAAGTGCCCTCAGTAGATATCTTGTGCGGTAGGAAGGTGAGAAATAAATTTGAGCATCTGAATTGGATTGTGGCTCTCTGGGGAGAGCAATTGTATACGACAATTTTGCTAGCTTTTTCCAAATATTTTGCCCTGTACTTTTAGCTACTGTAGGCAGACATTCAGAATATTGTTCCCCAATAGGCAGAGATAAGGGGCCTCAGATGCTATCCTTCTGTCCTATCTCAAAGACCCAGCCTGAGAAGCAACGGGTAGCAAAAGATGCTATGCCAGATAGCATCAATTTTATACTGACCAGTTTAAGATACTCTCTATTCCATTTCAGTCGCTTGGCTTTATGCTTCTAATAGATTCTTCATCAGGCTGAGATAGTCTGGTCTGCAAATGAAAATAAACAACTTTTCCTTCCTCCAAAGCCTATGAAAAACCAGACAGTTTTGTAAGACCTGTTTTGAATTTTCCTGCTTGAACATGCTTCCAGCTGTGAATAATAATAATAATAATAATAATAATAATAATAATAATAGCTGGGCAGTAATAATACTTCACCTCTGTAGATTTCAGAGTTACACAGAACGTTATTCAGTGTCTGTAGCAATGTTCCAAGAACAAGGTAGATGCAACTGGCAACATCTTTGCTTATTACAAAATTAAGGAAGCTATCCTATCACTTGTAGACCTACATCTGCTAGTCCCTCTGACCTCATGAGAAATGTTGGAAATTGAAGTTCAACATGCTGGAGAGCAACAAGCCCTCCCTCCCTTACACACACACACTGCAGTTTTATGGATAGCTATAAACTTCAGAAGTTTAAAGTTTGCATCCTGCTAGGTAATTCATGTTTCTTTGCATTTTATACATGTTGCAGCTCCAGAAACACAGCCCCAACTGAAAAGGTTGCATGAGAAAACTGATCAGTTTAAAATGCTAAAATTAGTCATTTGCTCTGAGCTCCGATGGGTTAAAGCAGCTGCTAAAACCAGTTTTTGCATACTTTCATTCCAAAGTTCCCCTCTCAGCCTTGACATTTGATCCTTTGACAATAAGAGGAAGTTCATTTTCATGCTGCTGGGACTTTCCATGGCACAGCAACAGCTTCATATGCCTGTATCCCTCTAGACTTCCTCACAGCCTACATAATAGAATGATAATGATAATAATAATAGGATACATAATAGGATAGCCCTGCTGCAAGATGGTTCTTGAAATAACATTTTCGGTGCCTCCTGGAGCATGCAAAACAACACCGCAACTATTTAAGATCAAGCCATCTCCTGACTGCAATTTAGGAACAACGGAACAATGAAAATTCATTTCATTCCATTCTTCCTCTAAAAGAGGAAAAGAGACAAGTAAAGAAAGTTAAAGGTAAAATGCACTCATTTCAGCACAAGAAAATGTTTTTACTGCATTCAGAAGGCAATAAGGAAGGGACAGGCTTATTTGCCCGCTTGTTTGCTGTGTCAGATTGACATTTAAGGCTACATAGAAAGTAGTTACGGAGAAATTGATTTCAGGAAGCTGAGTTCTGAGTAGATCTCTGTAGGATTATCCAGTGCCTACAAAAATGCCTGATTATGGAATAAACCTGGTGCACTTTTTCCTAGGAGTAAGTTCTATTGGACTCAGCAAGATTTGCTTCTGAGTAGACATGCAAAGGCCACTTTTAAAAAATAAGTATTGTTGCGCTATCATCCCACAAGTAGGTGGGCCAGGGAGTCTTCCCATTTCTTTAGCAGTGCAAGTCCCACAGTGGCCAAATTAAGTGAGAACTGGAATAACAAAATTACCCTGAATACTTACCTCCCAACACTTGCTGATGAAAAAAGGGGCTTTCTTAATTATTCTCTTCTCCCATATGAGAAATATTATACCTGTGGCATGCTGTGTTCATTGACTGTATTATGGCCACCTGAGCTATCCTCACTGGAGTTGGAAGTGTTAGTAACTAAACAGAAGAAGGCCTCACTGAATAAATCTTGCCTGAACCTTAGCTAAATTGATGGTATGCCTGCCTAAGGCTGCTGCTAGCAGGATGTCTTAGCACAAAAGTTGAGCTGGTTCCTTACACTGTCAACCATAAATTTTGATTATTTTGTTGCTCAGTGCTGATCGGAATGAATGTTTCATTCAAGACCATGCAACATTGCTGCAATAAGCATGATTCATGCAAAACAGAGAAACTCCCAGAATTCCAAGCATGTGTGGTCAAAGACCCAGCATATTTGGAAGACAGGCACATCCAGGGAGGGGATGCCAAAAAAATCAAGATGCTGCCCACAACCTCACAATCAAAACCTTATGGCCATTTAGCATGCATTACACCTGCAACACAGGTAAAAAAAGGACAGGGCTTCATTCAAACAGTCCTGGACACCCCTGTTGGAAAGTTCTAAACTGGGACCGGCTCTGCTAAAAAGCATGAGGCAAAGCAAAAATAGGCTGTTAGTGGCTGCTTGTTGGAAAGCAAAAAAGCAAAACGACGACTTACTTGCACCGACAGCTACCACAGTGATCATTTAACTTCACAAAAATGGGTTCGCTTCCAAAATTGGTGATCGCAGGAAAGATTGCAGGCCTAGCCTTAATGAGATTTAGAGTGTTTAAATTCAGTTTCTTTCAAATTACACCCAGTCAATATGGGGAGTATGGAAATGATGGGATTTGTAGTGCAGCAATGTCTGGAGGCCCAAAAGATTGAGGAATCGGCGCTTACATCAGATGCCAGCTGGTTCTGGAAGTTGTTCTGCAGATCTTTGGATCACAGCCATAAGCTTTTGCTTCCAAATAATCAAAGCAGCTTATGTATACTGTATTTCGTCACATTTCCATTCAAAATATGAAATGGATCCTGCCAGGTTCAACCTATAACCAGGTCATCAATGTTTACTTTAGGAGAGAATAAATTTCTAAACGAGTTCAAGATTAGACTGGTTTTGGATAAATTTCAGCAGCTTTTATTCAGATCCAATAAACTTTCTCTCCTTGCTTCCCTGGTTTAGCTAAGCAAGATGTATTTAAAAGATTTGATTGTTTTTTTAATTGGATTTTTTTAAGGGGATCTGTCCCTTGACACAGTAAGACTGGAAGTCTGGCTTCCTAAATCAGACTCCTTCCAAAGAGATAGTTCATATTATTATTTGGGTGTTTGAACACCAGAGAGACATGAAATATAAACAAAATCTCTTTGTAATCTGGCTGGTGGAAGACAGAAACTAAGAGGAAAGTGTAAGTAAGTATTTAAGTGCGTGAACTGTAAGCAGAAGCCTTCAGAACTCAGTCTGGTATTTTAAAGCTGATCATTAGGGAAAAAAGAAGTACAGTTGAATGAGCATCTGAGTGAATTATATAACAAGGACTTAACAAAGATGTGGAGAAATTTGGAGGGCCGTGGAAGACATTCTGCTACAACAGGAGTTGGTATCTTTCTCACGGTCAGGATCCATCCTTTTTCAGTTGGGGGGGGGGGTTTCAAGGGCATTAGGAGGTATATATAGGTATACAGAAAGTCAAGGCCAAAATCTTCTGTCTGATAAGGTTTGATAGGCATTAATCTGTAGCAAAGAATATGAATTGATTTCTTGTTTTTAATTGCTTCATTAAAAAAGCAATAAAGCAACTCATAAAAGATGATCAACAAACAAAATAGCAATATATAAGATTATAATTGCTGCTCCTCTTCAGTTTGATGAGACAGGTACATTATAATGGGAAACAAAAAATTATGTTTGAACAATCTTTTAATCTTATGATATGTTCAGTTTCTTAATATTATTTTTTAATTTTCTAGGAATGTCAACCACCCTTCAGTGATTAATGTAATCCTGAAGACCATTAATATTCTGTGAGACACAGCAGAATCATGATGGAGTTTATTAGTTCTCACGTCTGCTCTTAGCCAATTCAAACTGGAAGACTCCCTAATTTCAGACTCTATATTGTGCATATTAATTCTCTCTCCTAAAGGAGGCATAGTTACTGAAATTTATTACTAAAGCCCCATTCCTTTACCAATATCTATCGCTGATGATTTAGATTGTCCCTGAGCATCTTCTTGGTTCAAGCTAGTATCAGTCAGATGAAAGACAGAAGATGAAACTGAGACAAGAATAGTTTTCCCTTCTGCATGATTTAGAAGAGAGCCAGTTTGATGCAATGGTTAAGGCACCAGCTAGAAACTGGGAGACTATGAGTTCTAATCCTAGTCTAGGAAGATGAGGGCAAAGTACTTCCAAAAATCTTGCCAAGAAAACTGCAGAGACTAGTCTGGGCAGTTGTTAGGAGCCAACACTCTCTTGAAAGCATGCGCGCACACACACACACACACACACACACACAAAGAGTTTGAACAGTTTTCCTTGTATTTATAATGTGATCCTACCTAAAATGCCTGTTGAAAGAGGTTCATTGACAGCACATATACAAAATGACATGTTTTAAAGGCTCTCCAGTTTAATTATAATCCCATATTTAATAAAAAAAAGTTTATTAAACTATCTTTCAGTGGGTAATTTTCTAAAATATCTTTGTTAAATTGTACAGCTGTGAAGTTGGTTCCAAATTACTATCATTGGGCTCTGAAAACTTTGTATTAACCCACTAAGAGTTAAGGGATAAATTTTATCATTATGGAAAACTCTTATAAGTTGATTCATAAATAGAAAATATCTCATTTCCAACAATTTATACATGATTGTAGATGGTTTAAGTCAACAATGTTCTTCTAATTCCCCCTTCCCCCAGCGTCCAATTCAATGTGGGGAGGTCAACACATAATATCCTGCAATGAAGAAGCCAAGGTAAGGTTTGTGTAATTTGTGTAATATGTTTGCCAGCATAATCTAAGAGGGTTGTTGAAACAAATCTGAATGAATACTTGATTTAATTAAGACTCTTCCTGAAGTTGTTTTCATTGCTTGTGCTGTCTGCTGAGCTCTTATTCCTCTTAAGTAATTTATTTTCTCTTTTTATTGAAGACTCTTTTCTTTGAGGTATACATTCTATTCATTCCATCAAGAGTTTTATATTATTTGTATTATTTTGAGTAAATGCTTTAAACGATGTCACAAACAAATCTAATTTCTTGTTGATCATGTCAAATTGGTCAAATACAGAGATCATACAGTGAGCTGTTGGTAAAGACTTTTGCCAAAAAACCTGTAACATCAATAAACAACGACTGATTAGTATTTAGTGGAGTAGAACCCTCCAACAAGTTTTCCGTAATTTCTCCATTATCAGTTTGATTATTGGTGTTATCGGTACCATCAGTTTCTACATTAAGGAGGAAAATTCTTTACATTTGACCTGTTCTGAAGAAAAATGAAGGTTTTCTTTGGCTCTAATGCCACAAATCCATTGAATAAGGAAGTAGAAGTCAGGTTACTTTCTTTCTTCAGTTATTTAGGAGACTGAGCATGTTTTGGATTCATTCTACATTTTTATCACCCACTTAATACTCAGGCCTTTTGCAGAAAATGTATTATTCTACCTGTTCTTTTTCCTCTCTCACTCTTCCTCTTGTTCAGCTTTTTATTTATTCTCAGGTGATTTATTCAGTTATTTATTTATTCAGGCAATGATCTATTACTGAGGCATGAACATATATATGGATGTTCTCTGATGTTATGAAGAACAAGAAAACAGAAACTATTCCTCTGCCTTTTCCTACTAATCCTTGAAAAATAAAATAAAATAATCTCTCTGTTCTCGTTTCTTTTCCATTTATTTTTGATAGCCATGATTCAATCTGAAAGCTTTTGCTCAGTGGCCAGAGACCAAAAATAGGAAAACAAAGGTTTTGTCGACATTTGTTTTTAAGTACCCTTCCTAGTCACTTCCTACCTCACTTCCATCATCCTGGCTTCACAATGCCACCTGGAGAAATTTATTTTCTTTTAATTCTTTGTGTTTTATTTGAGAAGTAGAAAGCGCCTTTTTTTCTTTCTCTCTTATTTCTGCTGCCCTGACATAGCAGGAACTATCTTATCTTGTAGACTTGCAGGAAGTTATGATGTGTTAATGAGGCTACAAATGTTACACATGGATTGACCTTGAGTAAAGACAGGATTTGTGCTATATAATTCTGACATATAGTTTAGGCAGAAAATGATCGTGTTTCGTCAGAGATGCCTTCTGTTTGAGAGGCTGACAGGCTCTCTAATGTCTGGAGGACTCTATTGGTAGTCACACCCTGGACCTCAAATGACAGAAACATCAGAGCTTAAGGGAACCTCTAGATTGGAAATACTTTAAAAAAAATGAAAATAGTGGGGGACAGGGCAGCCGTCAGTGAACAACCATTGGGAATTAACAAGTCTGGACAGGTCTCCAAGTAGTAACCCAACCCTGCCATCTTTGTACCTTAATTAGAATAGATATACACTCCTTCCCGATGATTAAACTCATGACTTAGTCTAAATCCAGTCTGTATCAGACTTGTTTATTTTATCAAAAGTTTTTTTTTAATAAATGAATGTACTTGTGTTTAGTTATAAATCTGCCCCACCAAAATTCTGCAGCATGCTATTCAGTTTGAGCAAAAGGATAAAACAAAACAAGGAAATTCACAGGTGCAACTCCCTAAAGCATGCTTATTTTATCCACTTTTTAACAAATATTCACACTCTAGAATCCTCCTGGATTGAGGCCATAATTTAATTTCATAACAGGTTAACAAGTTTATGTAATCTGAAGGATAACTGTGTTGATCTGAATCCCAGCTAGGCCCTTAGGTCTCCAGAATGCCTTGCTTCAGAAATTTGTGTATTATTTATTTTTATCAACCATGTTGTTAAACATTGCCATTCATTATCATTCACAATAAAAGGAGCAACAGTTCCAAGACTGCTTTTCATATCAGCCACTCTTGCTTCTGCTTGCCGAATTGCAGAACTGTTTCCTGCTTTCTCAATCTCTGGAACTCGGTCCAGCAGAGGGATGGTCACGTGGATTATGACTAGCGTTGGTCCTCAGAAATAGAAGCTTTAACATGTGTCCTCACTCCAGAGCTGAAACTGATGAAGCTGCTCCTGTCTGCGGGCCTAAGGCAGGGGCAGGAAATTATTATGCCACCTGTGGGAATGTGGAGCAGGGGTGTGAAACATGGACTCTCATCCCCAGAGGAGCGGACAAGCGATAAGAGAATGAGACTGGCCCCTCCCTGAGGAATGCTAAGGATGTTTGTAGTGTGACCCTGGGAACTGCTCTCAGTCTGATAAGATTTTGTGAATGGAGTGAAGCCAGTTAAACCTTGCTGGATTGAATCTGTATAGTCTCCTGTAGTTTCCTGAGCTAAACCTTACACCACCAGATATTTCTGAATTGCAATTCTTCATTACCGTGCTGGGCTGCTGAGGGCTGGAGTTCAGAGAAACGCTAAGAACCTTTGTTTCCCTATTTTTTTGGTCTCTGGTCAATGAGCAAAAGCTTTCAGATTGAATCATGGCTATAAAAAATAAATCGAAAAGAAACTAGAACAGAGAAATTGCACCATTTTATTTTCTTTTTCAAGGATTAGTCATAGGGATAAAGATTAGAGTCAAACAGAGCTGCTGCCTTAACCATAGCATGCAACTTTTCCTGTTTAGTAGGACAGTCCCTATTTGGGGCCCGCTGCCCTCCAACAGTTTAGAGATCCCCTTGCAGAATTATGTTAGTGTAGGTTTCTGTCTGCAAGTTTCTGTTGTAGCCACCAAACCTGAAGCAGTAAAAATCTCCCTGAGTTAAAACAAAGATCCATCTCATCTTGAGCATGCATTCTTAGTTATTTTTTTAAATATAATTTTACTGAAAGTTTTAAAAACAAGAGTAAAAATTAATACAAACTAAAAGAGAGTAAGAAGTAAAAAATAAGAAGGAAGAAATAGAAGAGAAAGCTGAAGTGCAAAAAAGAAAGAAAAGAAAAGAAAAAAGGTAGAAAACATAGAAAAAAAAAGAAAAAATATATAAAGAAGTGGCTTCTGATCTTTTTTACAGCAGTTATAAGTATAATTGTAGATTTACCTCTTTCTCTAAAGTTACACTGCAACTCTCTCTTCTTTCTATAATCTATTTTATCTGACCGTCAAAACCACAGATCATAAGTTCATTTTTTTCTGTTTTACGCAAAAAGTCTATAAGGGGTTTCCAGTCAGCAATAAACATAAATATTGTCTTTTCTCTAATCAAACAGGTCAATTTGGTCATCTGAGCAAGTTCCATAATCTTCACCAACCATTCCTCTGTTGTCGGTATTGCCAAATTTTCCATCTTTGTGCGTACAATAATTTTGTTGCAGTTATCATATAGAAAAACAGTTTCATGACTTTTTTCCAACTGTTTATCCATCAGTCCCAAGAGGAAAAGTTCTGGTTTCAGTTGTATATTAATCTTTAAAATCCTCTGAATCAGTGTATTCATTTCAACCCAAAATCTTCTAGCTTTTTTGCATGTCCATCAAGCATGATAAAATGACTCTTCTTGTTGTTCACATTTCCAACATACATTTGAAGTAGCTTGGTACATTCTAGATAATTTTTTTGGTGTCATATGTCAATGGTACATCATTTTATAAAAGTTCTCTTTAAGACTATAACAGTGTAAATTTCAATTATTTCATCCATTGATCCATTTGTATATTGTAACCAAAAATTTTAGCCCACTTTATCATACATTCTTTCACTTGTTCTGTTTCAAATTTCAATAAAAGTTTATACAGTTTAGCGATCACATGTTCATCATTTGCACACAATTCCATTTCAAAGTCAGTCTTAGAATATTCAATACCATAAATTCTTTTGTCTATTTTGAATCTTTCTGATAACTGTAAATAGGAAGACCATTCACAGCTACGTCCATCTGCCATCAGTGGTTCTCTTGATTTTATTTTGTATTTCCCTTGACAGAATTCTTTGAATCTTTCTGATAACTGTAAATAGGAAGACCATTCACAACTATGTCCCTCAGCCCTCAGTTTTGTCTGAGACAAAAACATCATTCTAGGCAAAACATTCATTTTTATCACAGAAATTCTCCCCAACAATGACAATTGTAATTTCTCCCATCTTAATATATCTTGTTTAATTTCATTCCGTGTCTTAACATAATTATTTTGAAATAACATACAATTCATATTTGTCATGGCGATACCCAGATATTTTACTTTTTTTCTCTCTCTTTTTTTGTTTTATTATATGTCTTTATTATAAAATGCTATGTACAGGCTGCATTAAGTACAACAAATAATATAGAAAATTAAGATCTATAAACATAAATCTGACAAGGACATATGTAAGAAAGAAAGAAAAAAGAAGGAAGGAAGGAAGAAGAGAAAAAAAAGGAGAAGGAAAAAAACATTTAAAATGTGGTTTCTGACTATCAAACATTGTAAATATACTAGTAATTATATTACTTTTAATCTCTTATCTTTGTTTTATCTATTTTACTATTATTTCTATTAAAACAATTCTTTAATATACAAAACCAGTAGTCATTTTTTTCCACTAACATCAGATAATCAAGAAATGGTTTCCATATCTTCTTAAAGTCCACCATATTTTTATCTTTCATCAAATCTGTTAATTTTGCCATTTATGCTAAATCCATTATTTTAACTGTCCATTCTTCTATCATTGGTATCCTTTCCTCCTTCCAATATTTCGCATACAGTAATCTTGCCGCCATGATCATATATAGTAATAATTGTCCATGTCTCTTCTCTGACTGTTCATCTATCATTCCCAGTAAGAATAATTCTGGCTTTTTTGTTATAGTCATTTTTAAGATATTTTGTAAAGACTTATGTATCTGGTTCCAGAAAGTCTTGGCTTTTTTGCAGGTCCACCAAATATGGTAAAACATTCCTACCTCTTGTAGACATTTCCAGCATTTATTTGTTACATTTTTAAACATTTTTTACTTTTTTTCTCAATCTTAAAACTCATTTTCTTCATCAATTCTGTTTAATCCTCTATTCTAATATTATAATACAAAAGTGAAAGTGTCTCAATTACAAGAGGGAAAGTAAAAGGCAGGCTTCCTTTTTTTTTAATTTTTCTATTTTGTCTTTCTATGTCCTTAATACTTTCATCTCAAATGGCACTCCGTAGTTACAGTCACTGTCACAATCTGGCTCATATTACCTTTAACTTTCTTTTGTAAAATCCACCAATTGTCTACACTCTTTAATGTTAAACAAACAGCATTCCCATGAAAGTCAGGTCCATTTGTCTGTTTAATTTCAATGTTTTCAAAAGCACTTTCAGCAAAATTTAATCTTTCAAAATTACTGTCCCCTTTATCCATTTTAAACTTTCTTACATCCAATTTTTGTTAAGCTTTTTGCTGAAAATTTAAAGCCTTTAAAGCCTTTTTTCCCCTCCTTCTTTAATCCAGAAAGAACGTTGATTCACTAAGTGGATTCCTTTTATCCTATCGCTCAGAAAATCTCTCTTTAACTGTAAATTGATTACATCTAATAGTGATTAAGAAAGTGAGGCTTTTGTGAACTTTGTGTCCATATAGGCTGCATTTCGGCTGTGAGCTTGATTGAAATCCCTCGATCCCCAACTGCTCGACTCATGAGTCAACCACAAAATACTCAGTTCCTGCAGCCCCCTCATGAGGAGCAGCTGTCAATCTCTCCTTGTCCAGAGAGACACACCAGCCAAAATTCACCATCTGGCTGCTGACCTCTGCCTCAGTGCTGTCCCCTCTCCTTCAGGGATGTCTAGTTTGCCATAGAACCTCACTCGGAAGCCCAAACATGCATTCATAGTTATGACCATATGTACATGCATACTGCAGAGCATCTCATGTGCACATTTTGCACAGTGCATTTCATTTTGCTCATGGCGTTTCACTTTATTTTGAAGTGGTCTATCAAGGGACATTTTCCCTCTTCAACTGCCAATGTTTAATGTTTTTATTGGACACTTGTGACAAATTATTTATAATATCTTCCAGCTAAGACTGAAGGGGTGATCTTGTATTAGATGTTGAGAAGTCCTAGAATTATTGGTTGGGAAGAAAGGGGGAACTTCAATTTCCATGCCAAGGGTGACTTGTCCTGAAAAGGTCAAGATTTCATAGCTACCATGACGACCTTTAAGCTATTTCAACATGGATTGGCTGAATGCATATATAGACATTCTGGACTTGGATTTCTCACCTGGGCAAGAATTGAAAGATCTGAAGGTTTGGTAGGAAACACAATTAGCTCAGTTTCTATTGAGATTTAGGCTTAAAAGATATTCAATTCCTTTGTAGAAATGGGGGCCTCCTAGGAGACAAATGGAATTTCTTAATTTCTTAGCAATAGGGAATTTTCTGCTGGCTTGGCTGGTACTATTTGAAGTACCCTGGTTGATTCTGTGGTCTGCAGGGTTAATGTGTGATTGACAAAGGAACTCCCAAATGGGTCCCAGTATAGATGTTGGAAAGTACTACATAGTATGAAGTTATTGTAAACTTCCAGGAGTCTATGTGGAATCAAAGCTATATTAATACTGTAATAAATAAATAATAGATGGCAGCAAAAAACTAAGATTTTTTTTTGTAGCCTATATATGGGAGCCCTACTTTTGTTTAGCAGGTTAGATGTTAATGAGCCAGATGCTTTTCTAATGACTCAAATACCTGTGATCTTTCTCAGATGTGAGTTCTAAGGCTATCTCAAAGCTAATACAAGTAAACATGCAGGAGTTTGCAGGTATAATAGGAGGAGTTGCACTGGTTTGCATGCATGGAGGGTGCCCCATTTAAGATATGATTCAGTATTTGATATGATCAGTTTGATCAGTATCTTTCATTCAATGTGATGAATTAACTCAACTCAAATATAATCTCAGGAGATAGTCCAATGTTTGGGATTTTTCTATTACCTTCCTGCTTACATCACCAGATCAAAAAAGGAGAATAATTGGATTGAAATAGGATGCAATGTGACGAAAATGGCAATGGCAGAATGGCTGAATGGAAGGAAGTAGATATTCTGTCATGGGCCCTCTCAGCTTCTTTAAAAAGGCCAAGTGAGTGTGGGAGCATGCATGCATGTGTAAATAATATACAGAGAAAGTTGTGGGTTGTGTGCCTCTTTCTAAGGATCTGACTTGATTTTTAAAAATGCCACAAGTTTCTCCAATGATCTTTCTTTTGAAATGCTGTCTCCAGAACCTTTTACTACTCAGAGAAAGACCACATAACAATGTACTCTTGAGTGTTCCACCAGTGCTACTCACAAGTGAGGTGAGCCAGGATTATCTTCCCTCTAGAGCAGTGTTTCTCATCCTCAGCAATTTTAAGATGTGTGGATTTCAATTCCCAGAATTCCCCAGCCAGATTACAGCATCTCCAATGTTGATGAACAGCCTCTTGATGAGGTAAAAAGGTTTGTTTCAACTGCTTGCTTCCACAAAAAACAGCACATTGCAGGGGAAAAGTCAGTATACGACAACCAATTCTGAGATTCTCTCTACTTCGTTTTCCCAACAAGGATCAGTTGCGCACAGCTGTTCTGCTTAGTCTGTCAAAGGTGGTCCAAATCTTCTTCCGAAGCATCAGCAAAAAGTTGCATTTTGTCTCATGTTCCAGCCAGCTTTCTCATTTCAACTGTCAGTGCCAAATTGTTCTTGTCATGTCCTTGTTATTCTTCCCATGATTGAAAAAATATATTTTCCTGATGTTTTGGCTGAGCTGATGCATATAGTTATATTAATTATTGGGAAAGCATTTCCAAGAGTGATTTCTTGAGTTTTACATACTGACATTGTTTCAAGCTGTACTAAACATTAGGGATCTGAACCATCTATTTTATTTGATAATGGAAATGTAAAGCCAGTTATCCTAAGAGGCATTTGAAAGGTCTTAAGTGCTTGTTGGAACCTAGGAGAGAAGGTGTAGTCCATATCTCTGGAGGGTTGCTGTTCCACAGGGCAGGAGCCACGACAGAGAAGGCACCCTTCCTCGCTCCCGCAAGTTGATACGTTTAACAGAAGGGCTCTGGGGCGCACCCACTCCATTGGAACGTATCAGGCAGGCAGAAACAGTTGGAGATAGGCTGTTCCTCAGGTATCCAGGCCCTATCATAAAGAAGAAACAATAAAAGTAAAATCAGTATTGTTAAAACTGATTCAGTTAGCCATAAGAAGCTTGGTGGAAGAAATACGTTTTTGACATCTTCCTGAATACTGGGAGAGGAGGTCACAACCACACGATCGACGTTTTCATCCCATGTATGTGGCACCATCTTGACTTTTTTGACACCTCCTACCAACACTCCTGGGAGTGGAACCAACTGCGTTTCCTTGGCAATTGCAGTCCATAGCTTGGCAGCTATGATTAAAAACAGGCTGTTACCCCATACAGCTGTTATGGGAAGAGAGGCATATGCTTCTAGTAACTAGCTGAAATTTTTAAAATTTGGCAGTATCATTCCAAATTTTTTTTAAGCAATGCCACTTTGAAGAGACTAGAGATCCCGTTGTCTCTCCCCTAAAAAGGGTTCTCAGTTGATGAAGAGATGTGGCAGGGAAGCACAGACCTCTCGTCTTCTTGTGAATTGCCAGTGTTGAACCTATTGTGGTAAGATGTCTGGAGAGATGGCAGCAAGGACTTTATTTGTCCTTGAAAGAGAAAGGACCTTTTTCTTTTGTCCTTAGCAGAGAAAGGGAGAACAGACATGCTTTCCTCCTGCTGAGAGCTTGATCTGAAAGGGCTCCAAATACTTGCAGGGTTTCATAAGCTTGCCATTCTCTCTCTCTCTCTCTCTCTCTTTCTCCCGCCCTCCCGCCCTCCCGCCCTCCCTCCCTCCCTCTCTCTCTCTCTCTCCCCCTCCCTCCCTCCCTCCCTCCCTCCCTCCCTCCCTCCCTCCCTCTCTCCCTCCCTCCCTCCCTCCCTCCTTAGATCAAGCAAACTTTCTTTTTTGTCCCTAAGGTCAAACAAACAGCAATGTTACCCAGATGCTTGATTCAACATCCTCTTGATTCTTCCTCCCGCAATATATTGTTTGATATTTAGTGGGTGGTATGTGGAACAGCATCACTTGGTGTGCAGTTTGTGGGCTGTCCAGAAATGTCCTCCATAAAAGCTCATCTATTTATTTCTTTGCTTCCTGCCTTTCAACAAGCATCTGAGGCTTAGCTGTTTGGCATAGCACTTTGTAGCCTGATCTCAACCAGCTGTTACCTTATTACTTTTTATTTTGGATTATTTGGTAGCATTTAAATTGGTGTGTTATCAGAAAGGCCCAATATATTTATTCAAATATCTACTCAGGTCTGAGCCATGACCTGCCTACCTAATCTATCTTAGAAGGTTATCATGGAGTACAGCATCAGAATAAGTCCAAGATATTTCACTGACTGAGACAAAGAGGAAAACAGTTGCCTACCCAGGCTGGAAACCAAGGACTGTGTCTAAAAATGCCTTCACATATATATAAAAAAGCAAGTTGGATTGGATGTGCAAGACATAGGCTGAGTTGGCATATTATATTAAGCCAGCATGATATTCAGATGGGTCCAGTAAGTCATCTGTGGTCCATTTTTGGACAACAAACCATAGTTTGAAGCTATAGTATATTGTTAGCTTACCAATTAAAATTATGGCTTAGCACAGTGTGTGAATGGAGGCTTATGATTTGTTTGTGGTTTCCTGGCTTATTCCTAGTTTCTTTTGTGTTTCCACCTAAGCTTCAAACCGACTCACAGAGAAGCAAAGCAAGAGCCACTAAAAAAAAAAAAAGGATAGACAAATCAGAAATTAGTAATCAAGACATAATTGCTTTGCTCACCTATGTGATTGACTCTGGCTTAATTCTGGCATGTTCAGCAAACCATCGCTTTCACTTTGATACAAGTAGTTGATAGCTGTGAAGTTGAGTCTTTTTCTTCTCTCCCTCCAGATATGACTTTTCTAAGCAGAGACCCTACAGATGATAGGTTATTAGCAGACAGGCATTTGAAAATAGGAGACCTATTAAAACAACCTACGTGATTCAGAATAAAAACCATTCTTATTAAAAAAAAAAAAAACTGGGCACTTTTTCACTACCTTCTTCACTGCATGTACAGCAGCACACCTTATTCAGCACTGCAGCGTCTATTTTAAGCTATTAAAACCTCAGCAGCCAAGAAAGTTATTTTGGTGCAAACCACCTCTAATTATTTCCAACCATAATATCCGAGCTATTGACAGCTCTACCACCTCTTTCTGTGATATATCAGTGGAATGAAGCTTTCAGGGGCAAATTTATACAGGCGAGTTTTTTTTTCTAATGGAGTTAAATGTGGGCTCACGCCCCCATGCTTATAAATATTTTTTCTTAGGAAAAAAAACCCTCAAATGTGCTGACGAACACGTAATGGCAGCTCCTTTAAAGACAGGTAGTGGAAACAGTGATGGACTCTTTATGATGCTCCTGTCCTGCACGTTTCACTAAATCCTTTTGATTTCTTTAAGACTAAACTGACTGATGTTTATGTATGTTGGCTATGTGTTATTTTTAAGGAATTGGTGCTTAATTTTAAATTAATTGCCAGCATTTACTATGGACATTTTATATTGCATTCTGTGAATGTTTTAACTCTGCACCAATTATGTTGTGAAGCACTGAAAGTCCTGCAGTTTGCAGCAGTCTATAAATTTCATGGAAAAATGGCAAAAAGAAGGCTGGAGGAAATTGGATGTCAAAGGACACAGGAATGGGAATGGGGTAGGATTCTGGAGGAAACAAGGGGCAAATGAATGGATGGTTGATGAAGATTAAGTGCTGAGTGTTGAAGGAATGGGCAAGGTATAGCTGGAAGATGCGGGTTGTCTTAAAAGAGGAGCTTGTAACAACATAAAGATACAACATCAGTGCATTGGGGAACCTTCAGTTAAAGGACAGAAAACATATTCTGCATAGAGATAGTGTTTTGCTAATATTCTGGGCTTCTAAATAGATTAAGGGAACAAGACGGCCCAGCAGCATTGCACTCTCTATACACAAATCCCCATGTGAAGAGTGCTGTGAAGTCTTTTCCTCATAATTCTGAATGCCATACTTCTTACTTCATTGGTTTTTTTTCCCCTCCATTTAGGGTTTTTTTTTTTTTAATTTCATCTATGTGCTCTTACTCTTCTTTCTGCTGTACTCGTGCGCGGACATTTCTGCAAGCAAGTTGTGTTTTCCCTGCTCTAAAAGCTTCTTCACTGGAAGCAACTTCATTGGAAATTGTACTCATTGTGCCTGGAACCTTCTGACTTCTCCTCCTGTTTTTCCTTTATCTTTCAAGGGTGAATAAAGTCCTTGCTGCCACCTCTCCAGACATCCTACCACAATGGGTTCTGCATTGGCAGTGCACAAGAAGAGGGGAGGCCTGTCCTTCCCTGCCACATCTTCTCGTTGACCCAGAATCTTTTTTAGGGGAAAGACAGTGAGATCTCATCCAAAAACTCTTCAGCACCTCATGAGCTGTTGACCATAAGGAGACAGAAGGGTGTAGATAGTTTGGGGTTTACTTGGTGTCCTCTTTTTGTCTATCTCTCTGCCTGTTCTTTGTCTAATGAATTGCTAATCTGAAGTCATTTTTGTCTGCTTTTCTTTCCAGTCACACATGCACACAGCCCATGCTTTCTGACTCTTCTCCTGATAGGATATAGCTAGCTAGATATTATGCTGTGTCTATCCCTATAATATATTTCTGTAAATAAATCTCTCTTTATACTTATAAAATTTTGTTGCGAATCTTTTCTCAGGTTAGATTCCTACTCTTACACTTTCAGGAACACCCACACACATATCCAGAACACTTCAACCTGCAATAATGGTAACATGCACCATCTTCTGATCATGTGCCATCTGCTCAGAAGTAAAAGCCATGTCCAGTGTAGGCCTGCCTATGTGAGTCAGGGCTGAGATCACCTGATATGTGCCCATGGTCTCCATGAAATCCTGTGTCACCCTGGATCACACCTCCCAGAGCATAAAGATTGAAAACCCTCATGATTAAAAGCCTGAGGGATTCCAATACCAGCCCTGCAATGAGATTCAGGAGCTCAAGAAGGGCTAGTGATGGTGCCCTGTCTATTCTATTGCCCAGCAGTATTTTGTCCCTACAGCCTGATACGTAGGCACTAACATCCAGCCACTAACACCCAGCTACCACTCTCTCAAGCAATCACTCTCCTTCCCCAACCTCTGAATCTGAAAACCTGCCTAAGTCATCTGTTTCTGTATAGGTTCCTGTATCTGTCTCCTTTCCCCATGTGGTGTGTCTTTGAACAACATGACCAAATAGGGAAACGGAAGCATATCAGTTAAGCGCTTCTCCACTGGATAAAAATGGGAGAACTTTCTGTGAGTTGTTCAAAAGGGGGGGGGGGGGGGTGAAACCAAGAATTTGTTTTGTTGACTGTAGTGATGATTCTCTTTCTCATTCACACCCATTGCTTTGTGACTGAATGTTGAAAGCAATATAAATTATGAGGCTGTGGGGGTGATGACAGTCCAGCGGAAGGGTGGTGGTTGTTTATTCCATTCCACTCTGATTCTCAGAGACTGCTTGGACAAGTCCCTGCAGTTTTCTTGGTAAAGTTTCTTCAGAAGTGGTTCGCCATTGCCTCCTTCCTAGGTCTGAGAGAAAGTGACTGGTCCAGGGTCACCCAGCTGGCTTTGTGCCTAGACAAGACTCGAACTCACAGTCTCCAGGTTTCTAGCTGCTGTAGCAGTCACTGTAAAGTTGTAATGAAGCAACTTATGGAAAGGGAGGCATCACAAATGGAGCTAAGTGCTTTAAGGATACATTAAGACTGTTCTGGCTCTATCTTTCCTAAAGGACCAGTATTTGTTAAGAACATAAGAAGTATTGTTGGATCCTAAAAGGTTGGTTGGGTAGCAAATATGATGTAACATATATGTATGTGTTAAACATTTTGCAAGTTAGGATGAAAATGAGATGCACATTCATTGTTTGGAATTCACTCATTTTGAAATATTTTGATCATTTCTTTAGCTGGTGGATGGTCTGTTGTAGCTGTGTCACCAAAAACGTGTTGATTCTCATCAGTGCTGAATAAGCCCAAGGAGCAACATGGAGGCATCATATCCTATTCTTTAGCTCATCACCCTCTTGTACAGCAAGGACATAAAAATGTATGCAAAACGCATAAGCTAAGCATGAAGGAGCTTTCCATAGCATGTGCATACACTCATCAAAAATGCAGGTTTATTTATTCAAATCGTAATTTCGTTTTAAAAACTAGAGTAGTTTCGTTTGAAAAACTAGAGTATTGATGCTAATAACTCAATGCAGTTTTTGTGATTTTTCATAAGATTGGTTCCTAACAGTCATATTTTGCAGATGAATACATATAATCTTTACCTTAAGTTCTCTTTTATTGCTGCAGTTGAGCAATGTTTATCTTGGAACCTGGAATAACGCCAGTTAAAATGAAGTATTAAAAAAAAACCCAGTCTGCTACAGAAGAATTGGGAACTTGTTCCAGCTGCTTGTTTTGTAAGTTTATATATTGCATCACCCTTCATTCTGTCACCCAGTGAAAGTTTTGAATGAGGAGGTCTACTCTGAATCATTAGTCAACCTATACTGGATTTGGCTCTCATCTGTCAATAGCTCTTTGTTTTTGGTTTTCTTCATCCCATGGGCTTCCTTTGCACATCAATTCTGCTCTTTTCTGAACTGACATGTGAAGAAGGATCTGAATGTCAATGCAAGTCATGAGTTATAATCAACAAGCCAAGGCAAAGCTAAACAATTCCTTCCATCAGTAATGTTACCCCTATTTGTGCATAACCATAAGTAAGGACCTACTACTGTATGAGCGAATGGCCTGCTGGTACCTGTGGATGGCTCATGTTTTCCATCATGGGAGCAGGTAAACGAATCAGGTTGGAATACTTTTATCGGATGTCCACATACTGGGTTCTGTTTTATTTTACAAGCCTGTGCTTTCAGCAAGCTATAAAGTAGCATTTGTTATTGGCTTATTAGCACTTTACCCAAAACATATACAGTGGAACCTCGGTTCACGAATTTAATTCGTTCCGCGACTCTGGTCGCGACCCGAAATGGTCGTGACTGGAATCAAATTTTCCCATAAGGTTCAATGTAAATACAGTTAATCCGTTCTGACCCCAAATTTGGTCGCCAACCGATTTCTGGTCACGACCCGAGTCAAATTTCCCCATAAGGTTCAATGTAAATACAGTTAATCCGTTCTGAACCATGTTTTTTTTAAAAAAAACCGCAAAAATATGACACAAAGTACAGTATGAAGAGAGAGAAAGCTAACCTTGCTCGGGAGGGAAAATGGCCGCGCTTCCTGCTTGGAGGGAGAGTCCCCTCCCTACAGGAAGTCACGACCACGTGACACGGGAGGGAAAATGGCCATGCTTCCTGCTCGGAGGGAGAGTCCCCTCCCTACAGGAAGTCACGACCACGTGACACGGGAGGGAAAATGGCCACGCTTCCTGCTCGGAGGGAGAGTCCCCTCCCTACAGGAAGTCACGACCACGTGACACGGGAGGGAAAATGGCCATGCTTCCTGCTCGGAGGGAGAGTCCCCTCCCTACAGGAAGTCGCGACCATGTGACACGGGAGGGAAAATGGCCACGGATCCTGTTCGTCACCCGATCCGGCGTTTGCGACCGGAGGTAAATTTTTGTGGCCTGAGCTGGTCGTGACCCGAATTGTTCGTGAACAGACGCATTCGTGAACCGAGGTTCCACTGTACATAATTCTATGCCATTTTATTCATCAGGGCCTGAATCACTCCACATAAACACACAAACACACAGGTCTATTAAAACTAAGGGACTCACAAGGAAAGATACTTTACTAAAGTCACATCAAGTTCATTAATGTGTTAAAAGATTTTTTTAAAAAGTAACATTTTTAATTTTGCTAAAAGAGAAATGATTTTGGAGCAACTCCCTGTTTACTCTCACTAAGTAAAGTAAAAACTGACCGATTTCCAAAGAGTTTTCAAAAATCATCTTGTGTAATAATACATTATTAAGGTCACCAGAGCATGTATCTTGGTACTGTAGCCAGAATGCTCTTTTCTGGGAGTTTTCACAGATGACAAATCAGGAAGGATCAAAATATAGCATACATCACAGACCAGACCAGTTAGATTCCCATTATCAACTTTATTTTAAATCCACCTTTCATTTGGGAGCTCAAGGCAGCATATGTAGTACTTCTTCCATTTTTCCCAAAACAGCCCTGTGAATTAGGTTGGGCTGAGGAAAAGCAACTGGCCCAAAGTCACTCAGTACACATCTGTGGCTGAGGTGCCACTACAACCTCTTAATTGCCACACCAGGCTCAGAGGTGTCCATGGGACGTGGATGGGGGTCAAAAAAGGTAAGATGATGGTTGTGATTGCGCAACCAAAGCCATGCCCATTTTTTACATACGATGCACATCAGAAGGGGCACAGCAGTTGTAGTTGCCTTTTTGACTTTTGGGAGCCCCTCCTGGTGGACACCCCTGATAATGTTGGTTCTCAGTGTATGCCAAATGAGACACTATTTAGCCAATATTATAATGACTAGCTTCAGGAATGATCTTAATAAGTTCTGTAAGTAGCATAAGGCATTCTTGGTTGGATCAGCTTTCAGTTTTCAATGCTGGGATGGCATTTGATCACCTGTAGGGATTTCAAGTGAGGTTTGGGGCAGAGGCTTTTTTTCCCCCTAAGTTTGGGGTTTAATAACCATTGGACATGGACATTTGACTATAGCAATAGGGAGATGGAAAAGTTGATGTTAAAATGATTTGGGAATAAGGATTAATTAATAGGAAAGCTTTTGCCATGAGGCTTCTTCTCCCTCACAGCACAGATTATATGGGATCATTTAAAGCGATTAATTCACAACCTTCTCCTTAGAGCAGTGTTGTCCAAACTTGGCCACTTTAAGATGAGTAGACTTCAACTCCCAGAATTCTCTAGCCAGCCATGCTAGCTGGGGAATTCTGGGAGTTGAAGTCCACTCATCTTAAAGTGGCCAAGTTTGGACAACACTGCCTTAGAGGAAATAATTCCCGTTTGTTTCTGAGCTTTGAAATATGAAAAGCAACGTAGTTTTTTCCTTGTTTTCTTCTACCCAAAAGGAAATTCGTTGTGGAAATGTTGTTCAAACTTATCAGTACTTAAAAGCTTTTAATGGCATTTTAATGTTTTATGAGGAGTTTCTCTTATCCCCAACCTCAGGGAAGTGGTAGGCCAGGGGAAAGTAAAGCAAGGTAGCCTGAAAAGAGCTTCCATAAAACTGTTCCTTCAAATCAGTTTGATCCAGTCCTATGGTATATAATTCAGAGCCAAACAGAAGGTTTACTGTAAGACCACCCAAGGCTGGGAAATTGTTTTTCTCTCCTACTTCCTGTACACTAATGCATTGTGCACTTTTTTCTGAGTAGAGTAAATACATGAATGCTATAGTAAAAAAAAAGACAGTGCTGGTGTAAAGAAGTGGCAATTAGAGAGGTTAATTGAACATGCTAAGACATTGAGTGGAGTTGAAGGATGGTTCCTTCATCCTTAAGTTGGGAGAAAACTATACCGGCGTGAAATGTGCTGTCCCCATTGGCGATCTTTATCCTGCTTCTACTGACTTGTTTCCAGTCACTGTTTTCCCCGGACAAGTTCATGAGTGACAAAGCCTAACAGGTTTTGTACTTCTGAAGACTAGAACAAGGGAAAAAGTTCCATTTTAACCCAGGATCTCTGCAGAATATGGTAAAAAAAAACCCAAAGTGGGGGGCCTCAACGGTGTGATGGAAGCTCTATCTGCCTTAACCATAGTATTTCAGCTGCTGTCTTGATTTTTTTGACCACACCCTGAAGACACTCCTGATTTAACATTGTCATGGGGGCATAGCAGAAAAAAATACATATTGCCAGAGCATCTTTGTGTTGTGTTTACATGCACATGGGGAATGGCCCAATGATGGGCTTTGACAGCATATTGCCAGTTTGTTTAATCATGCTTTGTTGAATAAGCCATGATATACTGAATTGACCCACTGCATTAAGGCTAAGCCATAAAACATTATTTCCAAATCACAGGAGCTGCACTGATAGAGCTTGCTAAGCAAGCTACTTTAGGATTGACTGCAACATGTAAACCCAGCACTGATTTGACAGTGCAAGTGTTTCTCTGGATAACCATTTTGGGGTTAGGATTAAGTGTGCCTGCATGGAATAGACATACAGGTAGTCCTTGGCTTACAACCACTCATTTAATGACAGTTCAAAGTTACAACGGTGGTGAAAAAGGGACTACCAGTCCTCGCGCTTATGACCATTGCAGTGTGCCTGTGGTTACATGATCAAAGTTTGGGTGCTTGGCAACAACCAACCAACATGTATTTACAACAGTTGCAGCATCCTGGGGTCACACCATTTGTGACCCTCCCAGGGGGCTTCCAACAAGCAAAGTTATTGGGGGAAGCTGGGTTCGCTTAATGACCATGTGATTTGCTTAATGACCACAGCAAAAACAGTCATAAAATCGGGCATGACTCACTTAACAACCACATTGCTTAGCGATGGAAGTTCCGGTCCCAATTGTGGTTGTAAGTCGAGGACTATCTGTACTCATCCAAAGCTAATAGGTCTGGAATGTTATGGTTCCATTAGATTTCATTCAGCATGTTACAGACTATATGACTGAAAATTATTTGTAGGAGCAGTTATGAAAGCATCCTTCTACAGGGCTAGAAACTGAGAAGTAAGGTGGGATGTGAGAGGAATTGCCCTCTCTCATATGTACTCCACTTTCTGGAATGTTTCATACAGTTATTCTCTTGCAGTTTATGAAACTGAGGCCCTTGTTGAAACATGCTTCAGTTTTCTTTTGTTTTTAACTCTGTACTGGAACCTGGCAGGAATATAACTTTCTTATTGCCTCATAACTTAATTTACATTTTACCTTTTAGATCATGACCACGCATTTCAGTCCTTAGCTATAAAGATGTACATTCAATCCACAAAGAAGGGACCGACTGCTTGTTTAACTGGCTAAACCATTCAATACAGAGTATATAAGTGGCAGCAACACACAACATTCATGTGTGGATTAGTCTGTTAAAGATATACAGTATAGTGTGGGTGTGTGCGCACACATCCTTACCTGATGCCACATATATAAATTGAGATGAATGTGGGAGAAGAGCATTTAGATTCTGCCCCCCACAAAACTTTGGCACAACCCTGAGAGAGTCAGACCAGCGTCTGCTGCCAGAAAACAAACAAAACATTTTTTTTAACGTATAAATAGTCATTTTTGCCCTCTCTGCTTGACCTTACTGCTTCTTCCCAGCACTTGATAGAACTTTGAAATCATTCCAAGGACAGACACTTCCAACGATTTTTCAACTCTGGAAAAAGTATCTTCAGTATTTTCAAGTGTCAAGAAGTTTAACTTGGAATGGAGTTCCAATAAGCAGTCTGAAAGTGTTTTCATGGTTATAGCAGTTCTTTTGAGATCAGTGGGATAAATAAGAAGGACTTTGCAGATCTTGAAGGTGGTGCTTCCCTCTGACAAAGGTCAGGCAGATCACCCCCTTAAAGTTGTTTCACAAAGCCAATTTTAAGAACAAAGGGCCTTGTTGCTTCACTTTGCTATTGCAATTTTGGGGGGAAAAACTCATTAAGACAAATTATGCTGCTTCTTCACCTCAACAGTGAGAATTATGGCACCTCCATGCCCAAAATGACTCATCAAACCAAATTCCAGCCATCTTATAATAGGACTATCCATTACTAATGACTTGTACTATTAAATTTAGTCTAATAATAATAGTAATCATAATTTATTTAATGTATATGCTGCCAGGCTCAAAGCGACTCACATTAATCTCAGTGTCTAATCTTAACATTGTCCTCACATTATTAAAAAAAAATCTCTCCCTGGTTTTTAAATCACTTTTTGTGTTCTGGATCTTCAAGCTAATCAGTTTATTATATTGCAATAAAGTGAAATTGGGTTGTAATGGGGATTAAAGATCACATCCAGTTGGGCCTTCAAATGCCTGTAGACTGCTTTACAAATGCCAGGGAGAGCTATTTGAAAATGCAGGAAGCAAACAGGATTTTTCTTCCTTTTAAAACTATATACATTTTGTTTTAGATAGACTTGAAACTGGAAAAAAAAAAGCATTAGCAAAAGCGATTCGTATCTAATAAAGCTGTTTTGATATTTATATCACATTCTCATACTTTTATTTGAAAGTTGTATATGGCGTACCATTCCAGTATTTACTATATTTAGTTGTTGTTGTTGTTATTATTATTCCTTTCCCTTTAGCTGCTTTTCTTAGCTGTCAACTTTTCTTCAATCTATTAATATTTCTTTGTTTGGCAAATACAGCATTCCATTTAATTTCAGTAATTCTGCTTCACAAGTGATTAATGTCTTAGTTAAAATACTTTAATCTCTTAATTGTCTTAATGAATACATTTTAAGCTATATAAGTATACTTAAGCTATAAGTAGTATAGTTAGTGCATGAGAGAGAATGACTGCTCAATAATGAAATATTTTTGAGAAGTGCAGTGTTTCTATTCTCACAATGGAAAAATTAATATCTTAAAACAGGATTAAGGTTAATTTTTAAAAAATAGAAGGAAAGAGCTTAACATTTCAAGCACAGTTATTTCTTATTATAGGCTAAAGTATTCTACTGAAAATTCATTTCATGGTCTTAATACAGAATTGGGAGCACGTCAACCCTGATTAGCTGAAAGTGGAGAAAGGCCATTGGCTGTGGTCAGCATTGCATCAAGCCCTAGTTTGCCAGCCACATTTGCTGAATAAGAAGTCATAGCCTGGAGTCACACATTGCTCTAAGTCATAAACCTTCATAGTGGCTAGCTTCTTAAATGGAAGGCAACCTATTCAACCTTTAGTATACGAATCCAGCACTGATCTGAAGGTGAAGGTGTTTATCTGGATGAATTTCTGGGATTATTATTAAGGGTGCATGTCTGTGGAACAGGTATTCAGAATGAATGCAGTAGGACTAGAGTTTACAACTTGCTTCTAGTTTAAGCCATTGTGCTCAGCCTCTTTCCAAAGCAATGAGTGGAAAGGTCTAACCAAAGGTTGAGATTACCTTTGAAATGTGTCAAAATACTGGGCAAGATAACTACAGTACTGTACAGCTAAGGGCAATTTAAGCCTGTTTCACTCATGGGCTGGGAACAAGGCAAAGGCAACGTCACAGGGATATGGCAGAAAAAAGAGGTTGGCAGGGCATGTTTGTGCTATTGGGGTAAGTACAAGACGGGAAAGGCCATGTTTGGAAAGAGCTACTCTGACTCATGAATGCTTACAATGTCATTAAATATGTGGGTGTAAAAGTGAAAGTCCCACTTTTTTTCCGAGATGTCTCAAACAGCACCTCTTCCATGGAGCAACTCCTACCTATCTGCCCGTCCATCTCTCGCTTCTTCCCAGACTGACAGCTTCTGTGGGAGCCAAAATTTCAGTGTGCCTCTGGCTGAACAAGACATGAGGGCAGAAGCGCATGGAGGCAGATCAGACTGTGACTACAACTTTCCACGTTGATCTGATCTTCTGCGGTGGATGGTGTGCATATTTCCTCTGCACATTGTAGAAATGTTATGCACAGTCCCGATCGCCTCTCTGCATGTGTGCACTGCTGCATAACTTTTACAAATTTTCCCCTACTGTTGCTTCATGCATGCAGATACAACTGTATTGTTTCACAGCCTACTTTTCGTTGCATGAAATACTGCTGCAAACTGGCTTGAATTTTAAATGGCGGGGAGGAGCCTCTTAACCTTCTACGTGATTGTCCTAGTTTAAACCATATTCCCAAAGAAACTCCCTCCCCCCCCCCCCATGGACTTTAAAATATACACTTATCTATGTCTTTGGAGCACTAGAAAATGCTTCCTAAAAGCATTTCTTTAGGAAGCATTCTATGTTTTCCACTATTAAATGTGCCTTTCCGATATTGGCTGTTTAAATATCAAATGGAAATTTAGCTACTTATTTACCTTCTGATCAAGTTCGATAAACCAGTGGACCATTCTTAAACTTCCGTATTAAATAATGGACCATTCTGGTTAAAAAAAAAATCCTAATTTTATATTTGTATTTATGTTGAATTTTATATTCAATGTTTTGTTATCTTAAGTTTGAAAACTTGCCCTTTGGGGAGGATTTAGGCAACTTAAAGCAGCAGGGGTAGCCAGAGGGATGCTAGGCTCCCTCTGTTAATGTTGTTATATAGTCTTTTAAATAAAAATAAATGAGACATTGGCAACCTGCAAAGCTCAGCCTCTTGCATCACCTTCCTTTCTAACCATGTCCCTGAGGCTCCAGAAGCAATCTTAGTAATTAAAAATGATGAAACAAGTGCTTTGTTTGGAAATGTATGCAACCTATCCAGCAAAAATGAAGACCACGATAAACTGGGGTGATTCAGAGTATCCTATATGCTAGATGAAGTAGTAAGCTTTGCCTTGTGTTAAGTGGTTATTTAGCAGCTGTTTTCTCTGGATAACCATTTTGTGAGAGCACCTATTATAGGCTCTGGACATTTTAACTGGATCTTGTAACCTTAGAAAGTTGTATCCCCGGCCTACATAATTTCTGGCAGTAGTTTTTAAATTGCTTTTAAAGTCCAAGACCATCCCAGCCCTGTCTGTTGGTGAACCTGGATCATATATGTATCATGTTTTGCATACACAAATCTAGTGGGCTATGTCCTCTCTCTGATGGTCTGAAGGAAATATTGAGTATTCAAGTCTCATCCTACGATTTCTTGAACATAACTTTCTCAGGGCAGGGGTAGAATAACCAAAGAGGTTAGTCCCTGGACAAGGAGGTGTCATGTAATACAAAGCCTGCTATTTTCACATACTGGTGAGACCTACAATCTGATCAGAGTTTGTAGAACCATTTTTAAACCATATATAAAGCAACAGAGGACAAGCCATTGGAGATTCAATGGATACAAGTCCCAGGATATGTATATGTAAAAAAAAAAAAAAATCCCCTCTCACCCTTATGGGTGGTATGTGTCTTCCTCAGTTTTGGATCCTCTGCCACTGTCTTCTGGTCCTTGTCTATTACCACAATGTCTGGTTGATTGGTCGGTACCTGTCTGCCCATCTGGATCTGGAAGTCCCACAGGATCTTAGCCCTGTTATTCTCCACAACCTTCTGTGGAATCTCCCATCTGGACTTGGGAGGGTCTAGCCCATACACTGTCCAGATGTTCCTGTACATAAACTTGGTTGTGCTGTTCAGTGTATGCTATTCCTGCCTGCATCTTACACCCTGCCACTATGTGTTAGACTGTCTCTGAGGCCTCTCACCACAGTCTGCATCTTGGGTCCTATCTAGTGTGGTAGAGCCCTGCTTTTGTGGATCTGGTGCTTAGTGCCTGTTCTTGTGCTGCTATGATCAGTGCCTCAGTGCTGTCTTTTAGTCTAGCTCTTTCTAGCCACTGGTAGGATTTTCCAATGTCAGCCACTTCAGCTATCTGTTGACAGTATATCCCATGCAGGGTCTTGTCTTGCCATGGCACTTCCTCTGCTTGAACTTCCTCCCATGTCTACTGCTGCTTCAGGCATTCTCTCAGCAGCTCATCTTTGGGTGCCATCTTACTGATGTACTCCTGGATGCTCCGGATTTCGTCCAGGAAAGAGGCTTTGACACTCACCAGTCTCTGGGTGTTGGACTTGAGGTGGAAACCTTTGTATATTGTGAGGAGCTTCCAGGTCTTCACATCAGCAGCCTCCATGTCCTCCTTTGGCCAGCTCACTATATTGGTAGGGTATCTGATGACTGGCAGGGCATACATGTTGATGTTGTGGATCTTGTTCTTCCCATTGAGCTGACTCTTCAGGATCTGTCGTATCCTTTGGTGGTATTTGGATGTTTCTATCTTCTGTATCATGGTTCCCACATGATTGTGGGATACCAAGTTACTTTAGCTAGTCTGTATGTCTGCTATATATATGATGTCTGTATGTTTGATACACACACACACACATATACAGTATATAGTAGACAAAGACCAGAAGACAGTGGTGATGATAGATGTAGCAGTGCCAAGTGACAGCAGCATCAGGAAGAAGGACTATGAGAAGCTGGAGAAGTACAAGGGCCTGAAGGAAGAACTTTTCACTGACTTTTCACAGAGGATGTGAAAAGTCAAGGCCAAAGTGGTCCCAATGGTGGTAGGAGCACTCAGGGCTGTGATCCCTAAGCTGGGAGAGTGGCTCCAACAAATCCCAGGAGCAACATCAGAGTTCTCTGTGCAGAAGAGTGCAGTGCTAGGAACAGCTAAGATACTGCGGAGAACCCACAAACTCCCAGGCCTCTAGTAGAGGATCTGAGATTGAGGAAGACACATACCACCCATAGGGCTGAGAGGGGATTGATTATTGGGTAGCACAAATTTAAAAATATCTCTGAAGTTCCCTTTTTGAGGAAAAATAAGATCTTAATTATGCATTAATATGCACTGGTACTAAAAGACAAAACTGTGCATCAACACCAGCACAATTCAATTCTTTCTGCTTCGGCATCATCTAATGATGAAAAGTCTTTGTAGAAGTTTCTAAGTAGGGGCCAAGCAACCTGCAGACAGGGAACACTGAATACATTAAAGAGAGTGACAAAGTTCAATCTTTTAGCAGGAGAAAAAGCCCTTGGAAGTATCAGCCAAGCCTTCCACCTGTTAATTTTCAGCTCTTGTGTCTTGAGTGGCTCCAAGGCTTTTGTAACTAGAAAACTGCTGATTCCAATTAGATGGTTCAGTATACTTTTTCCCAAGGGGACACATTCTTTCCTGATGTATAACATGAGACTAAATCAATGCATATGTATTTATTTATTTGCAAGACGCCTAAAATATCCCAAGCAGCATTTCAAATATCTAGATGAAAACCCTTTTTAAAAGAAGCCCAATAAAACTGATTTTTTAAAAGCCAACTAACCTACCAAACAACACATACTTGTAATCTGGGCAAATGAGAATCAACATGAAAAGGATCAATGCTCCAAGCAGCAGAAGAAATCGTATTTATTGGTTGCTTGAATGTCAGTAGAAAAGATCAATGATGTCCAAGTGATGGTGTTATGGTTAACACCATTACCAAGAATTGCACTTGGAAACATACTATTGGCTACTGCAAACTGTTTAATCCCATGGATTGTAATATGCTGTTGTTGACTCACATCTGTTTATAAGCATAGGGGTCCAGCTGGTTCCTGAACCATCTTCAAGGGCAATCTCTGGCAGAGCTCATTAGAATTAAAGGCAAACTTATGCTTAGAAATTAATTTTTAAAAACCACCCTGAAATCTCATTTTTAGTCTTAACTGTTTTGGTTTAAATAAGCAATTTAAATACTGCAAATAGATTGGTATTACAACACCCAGAACACTAATTTTGAATGGGAAGGGAAATTTCATTGTAAAGAATGAAAAACCTGTACTCATTCTCATACTTTTTCACTGAATTTCTTTATGCTGAAAGCCAGCTTTTGTGATAACAGTTTTAGCCCATTATTTCATTAGTAAGCGTGGGAAGGTTTCTTTCTTTTTTTTTTAATTACTGGAATGTCTGTATTTTATAGGATTTCATGTTGCTCTCTTATACAAATTAATTCCATGTGTTCATCTTCAATGCACTTAAATTCCCTTTCCTAAATAGTTTTGCATGAGCACTTTTTCTTAAAGACCTAGGGAAACAAGAAACCCTAATCCAAAAACAGCAAAAAATCCAATTCTCTCTCTCTCACACACACACACACACATACACACACTTTAGGTTGGTTGATTACATATTGGGTGGCGGATAAGGGTGACGAAATTAATATTCCATTTTCATCTACAGAACAGAACAGCTGTTAATCCTTACAAAAGCTTTTTATTTTAAAGCTTGCACTTCCTGTATTGTGGTGTGCGTGCATTTACTGCCTTTTAAAAAATGCAACTTGAAATGGCCCCATAACCTTCCACTTCTCTTGCTGTTGCAGCCCCTACATGCGACTTGTATATCCACACTCCATGCAAATGACAACCAACATCTGACTTTTCAAACTTCTCCTGCTTCTTCCACCATTACATCATTGTACATTTATTTATTCACTGATTTTTTATTTTATTTGTTTATTGGATTTCTAGGCTGTCCAACTCTATACAACTCTAGGCGGCTTCACAGAATTAAAAAAAAAAATACTGTACAAACAACAATGTTCATAAAACGGTGGCCATTCTAGGAACTAAGCCGTAGCAGACCTTCCCTCCAGATGCCATCTCAAGATCTTAAATTTAAACAGAATTCTATGCAATTCACAACCAGAAACATTCAGAAACAAAAGCAACAGAACAGCAGCAGGAAACATTATGATGTCATAAATTCAAGAGATTCTGCGTTATATTCTTTAATTTGTGAGAACAGAGCAGGAAAGTGTTGTCTTAACCTTAAAAGATCTTCAGTCTGCGATCACTCAGAAGTGCCGTTTTTGCCCCTTGGGTAGCCCAGGCCCCCACTGATCACTTGATGTTGACCGAAGTCCATTGCTGATGTGTTGCACATTTTCCAAACTCCTGATTCCCCACCACTGTCAGAAAACTCAATATCTTTGCATGTTGGTCTCAACTATGAAGCCTCTGATTTTCTAAGCCTAGCTGAGCCATAAGAGAAAAGACAAGTCCATAGTTATAGCATGATTGTCTGCAGAGGGGAGTCTTTGGCTATACAGTGGTGCTTAAAAGTTTGTGAACCCTTTTGAATGTTCAATATTTCTGCATAAACCTACAACATGATCTTATGTAGTTTGGATCATTTTCCTCAATAAATATATGAACCAGTATAATGTTTTTGACTCACTTGTTTAATTGGGTTCTCTTTATCTAGTTTTAGGACGTGCGTGGAGAACAGATCACGTTTTAGGTCATATTTATGCAGAGATATGCAGAAATTTTGAAAATTCAAAAGGGTTCACAAACATTTAAGCACCACTGTACATACACACTAAAATAACTCCATCCTGTTTTTCTTTAGTAAAAATCTATTTTTTAAAGAAATAGGAGATCAAAGAACAAAGTACAAACATTTATAATTTGATGTTGCATTTCAGGGCAAAAGTGATTGGTTGGGATCTGATTCTCACTGCTCCTTCCCTCCCAAAAAATAATCTAGGATGGTCATACAAGATTTTGCTTCTAGGGTTTCATAGGTATAATAAACTTGACCAGATCCATTCATAGGTCTTTGGGAATTTTTTTTTTAAAAAGCACCAGGTATTCCTACATAGATCCAGCCTAAAACTTAGTTTTAAAACTGACACATTTCTGTTCAGTATGTTTCCGTATGTTTTGATGCAACAGCACAGATTTGAAATTCAGCTTTTCTGCCTTCAACATTCCATAGCAATAGCAATTACACTTGGGGGTTTATACGTAAGCCACAATGTTTTCCATGTTACTTGATGAATAACATCTGTTTGTTAGACAATCTTGGTTTTCTGTGGTTCTGTATTTATTTTTTAAACTCTCATAGTCAGATGGAAAACTAGGAATTGAACTGGTGCCCTTTTCAACAGCTCTGGCCACCAAAAAAAGAAATATGTGGATAAATTAGAATTAAATATCTATCCATCTATCTATCTGGGAATATGTAATGGGGGTAGCCATATAACACAAAGCGTTCTATTGTTCCCCTTGGTATTGCTGCAGACAGGTCATTGCACCACACACTATCTGGTGCAAACCTAATCATTGAAAAAGAATATCTGAGATAAATCTTAATTGAGACAGAAGACTGGTCTTCTTGATAAATCATCCACTTATTATCCAAAGTCCCAATTCCACTTTACAAAGTTCTTGCACTCCTGTTCAGACTGAAACTAGAACTGAACGTTTGCATTCTGTAATGGATATGTGCGATCTATAACAACATGTTGCAGTAAATTCTCATTTGAGATAAATTAGACTCCAGTTACTTAGCTACTTTTCTATCCTCCAGGGGATCCCCATTACAGTGTCACATGTAGAGAAACCCACTCTTAACCACAATTTCATTAAAATGATAACATCTGTGCAATAAGATCCTGACACAAGTGGTGCACCATGGAGCAGGTTGAGGATGACGTATGTTGGTGATCTCAACTAATGGTTAGTGGGGTGCCCCACTGGGGCAGATGACTGTGTGAATGAGCCCATATGCTCCTTGGTAGGCCAACCCCCTCCAAAATCTGGCATCAATGAGTTAAGGATAGTGGTGAGCATTTAAAGGCACTCCTGCCAAAATTCATGTCTGATATTTATTGGGCTCTGAGGCCAATTTTGCAAAAATTAAAACATAAACATCGCCTTGCTGGCTGATACTGTTACATATTAGCTGTTTTCAATTTTCTCCTTTCCTACCAACAGAAGGTCCGAGACATTTGCCTGCCTCAGCCAAAGCAGCAAATTATATTTCTTCCACCTCCCCTGACAAAAATCAAGTGGCATAATACAAGATTCAGAAAGTACCATAAGCATAAATTTGCTTTTGCTTCAACCTAGCCTTAAACCTACAATAGAACAATATGAAAGGATGGATATTTGCTGTCTTTCATGACACCAAAAGGCAAATATCTGTCCTAATCACCCCACTTTCCTTGTTGTTATGGCCATTTATGCCCACCAGCAATGTCCACTGATTGAATATATTAAATTGTGTCCATTATAAATCTATATAAAACAACAAAACCTGAAACACTAACCTGCTATGTTATTTAAGGGAGATTAATGCCACCAGTCAAAAGTGAATTAGAGCATAACGTTAGCAGCTCTCCTAAAACTAATGAACCATACTACCTGCGGGACAGTGAAACATCCTGCCTTCCTGTGACATCACACTTCTCATGCCAATGAAAGTCAGAGGAGAGATGTTGGCACAGTGCACTCTTTCGATGTTCAGTTGTATGAATGTTGGTTGACACACAATAATGAACTGTCAGAATTTGGGTGTGAACGATGCAGTTTGTCAAGTGCCCACACACACACACACACACACACACACACACACACACAAACTGCCTAGTACCTGGAGGCTATAGTATGGCAGATACCCACTTTTAACTGGCAACAGAAACCAACTTAGGTATCACTGGGGCTGTTGTCTGCTGCTTGGGTGATGAGCTTTACTGTACTATTTTTAATAAATAGGGCTTCAGTGTTTAGAATAAAGAGACCATTTTCCTTCCAAGATAGAAGCTGGTGAAAATGTAACCATGTCTTGGGATAGCATTAGTACATTGGCTGTTTGTTGTGCTCCATTTACTGGAAACTGACTTAAGGGTAGACTTACACAAGTGTCTCATCCTTTCACTGTCTTACTGTCTTACTCATAAGGAAACATGAGTGCATGCTTCAAACAGTCCTCCTGGCACTATTTTCTTTCAAATTTCATTGATTTCCCCCAACTGTTTTTATATATTGGGTCATTTGAGTGTTCATGACTTTTGTTACTACCAGTACCACTACAACATGCTTCAAAATTATAAATTTTGGGGAAATTTTTCAGACTCTTGTTGCATGGAAGAATGGAGCAAAAGACCTTGTGTCCCTGTTTGACTGCAAATGGGTCTAGAAGAGCATATGAATGCTCATGGCTGTCCTGAAGACCGAAAATCAAGTTGACAAATTTGGGAACAAAAGGTCAATTATTAGTGGTGCTAGTGCTACTGGGGGAAGTTGTAAAAATAACATTAAAAATATTTTCTGCTGGAGCCCACAGAAGCCCAACATTCTCTCAAACCAGGTCCAGAATGTTGGTCTTACTCACTCCATTGATCTAACTTGGCCATTCTCCATGACCCTCCAAGATGATGACGACAACGACAATGATGATGATAAAACATCTGCCTATCCCAGGTCCTTGGGAAGGACTTGATAGGTGGATAAAAATGTCAAATCCAGTCTAAACATCTGGCTGACTGTGCGACCAACCATCATCATCATCATCATCATCATTATCATCATCATAAAATAAAAATAAAAATAAAAATAAAAATAAAAATAAAAATAAAAATAAAAATAAAAATAAAAATAAAAATAAATAAATAAATAAATAAATAAATAAATAAATAAATATATATATATATATATATATATATATATATATATATATATATATATAATATGACTCCAGAGTGCAAAAAGGTTGTCTTTACACTAAAGTATTAACTCTAATACCTTACAGGATAGAAATCAACTTCAGAATCATTTTGCAGTATATTACACCCTATGCTTTGCTTTGCAGTATCTTGTATTCTATGCTTTACAAATTGGATGAAATATGGCTTTCAAGCTTCCTTTTAATTAGTCAAAGATGGACACTTATAAAGCATTAATGAAGTTTCTCACACAGACCTAATGGTATGGAATTGGACTTCAGGTCTAAAGCTATTGAGAAGTTGCAGTAGATCTCCCTATCTATAGTGAGATGGGCTCCCATCTTCTGATGTATTGGTGGACACGTTGGAATTTGAGAGCAGGGAGCCCAGTTTGTGCCAACAAAGACCTGTGCAGAAATATAGATGGTCACAAATCTTATATCACCTAAGTCTGAAGTAACCTGATTGCTAGCTGTTTAAATGTAACCATGTATTCAATTAAGAACCCTTCTGTCCTGGTTGAAGTCATCTCTAGACAGCTGCTTCTGTCATCACACCCTTTTCAATTGGACATATTTATCTTCAAGCTGTAAAAGAGACATCTCCCTCATGTAATAAGTCCTCAATTTATTCACAATAATTTATGTTATAGTTTTCCAAATGAGACAATGAAGAAATCCCATTCCACAGTGGCTTAAGGGTGTATGCATTTAAGAACTGGTGGAATCTTGTGTATTTATATTTCTGCAGCCCTACCCAAAGGGCCAACATGGGATTCAAATATGTTATTATCTCATTATGTCCTCACTGCAATTCTGAAATAACCTCAACGAATAAATACTACCAAGCAAGGCTATTTTCAAATTCACTGCCCTAGAAACTGTTCTAAACTAGCTTCCAAGGCAGGAATTTCATCCTCAGTTATATCTATGGATCCAAAATGTTTTGGTCAGATAAACCAAAAGACCTTTTAAGCAGGTCTTTTGGTTTTACTAACCTAAACATTGAAAGGTTATAGCTACTAAATCCGGGTAACAGAGAATAATGATAAACACAACTGATAAAAGCAGAGAATAAAATTGTACTAACTTTGAGACCTAATTCTGGGAAATAAGTTGTGAAGAGTTTCAGACAAAAGGAACAAACAAATGTTTAACACCACTTAGAAACGAAGAGCCATCCTCTGAAGTTAATGGAAAACCTTTCTGAAGAAACAAATACAAATATATTGGCAAAGCCTGAGATTAGTAAAGTATGTTATGAGCTTTAGGCTTCTGCCAAGACAATTATTTTAAGAAGCAAGTTTTGACATGCAAAGAGGTGATCTAATAGAAACAATATGGCCTTAAAAGAATAACTATCTTATAACCAGGATATAAATGTTTCCTTAAGAAACCAGAAATCAGGACAAATAGTCATATGGTGGAAAGGCCAATTATATCTGGAGGATGCCACCCTTGAGAAGATTGTCCTATGTCACAGAAGATGCTGAAATATGTCATGCAATAAAACAATTTAAAGTGGTAAAGCTTCTCAGGTCAGCTCAGGAAGAATTAACCAAACTAATATTTCTCCTTCTCCAGATCATCAATTGCAAGGGGAGCCTTATTAAGAAACAAGTTAGATCCAAGAGATCATCTCTGATGGACCCCCCCCCCCTCCTGCTTTTTCACTGCAGGTAAGGCCCAGGAAAAGGGAACATGTGAGGAAACCAAAAATTCTGAAATAATCCATGAGAGATTGAATGTGAAATAACTAATTGGATTGCCTTAAATGATCTATCATCAATTTTTAATATTGCTGATTCTGCTGTTTTGTCCACCCCTGTTCTAAGTCAAGGTCCCTTGTGAGAAAAGGGACATTCCCTTGAGTTGAAACAACTGTTGATAACTACATGAATATGCACATAGAGTTTTCTTGGTTGAAGTAAAAAGGTAGTGTAAAGGATATAGGGAATGGCCTTGAAGAACAGGAGGAAGAGCCGCTACCAAGGCAATGGTCAGACAAGCAGATCTTGAGTCCATTTCAAGAAACGAATTTAAGAAAATGTCTCAGGCTCCTAAAGTGAGGGAGTGGGAAGCACATTCAGACTTGCAAGATTCTGTTACTATAGCTGTTCCAGTAAAAGTAGTTTTAGACCTATATGACTAGGTTTCTTAGTCTGGTCTACCTTATAGGAGTGACAGGTAGCTTGCTGTGGGATGTTTTCTTGACTTCCCAGACTAGCACACAACTCTGGGCTTTACTGGTGGCTTTAACCAGGTCTTGCCTAGGTCAACTAGGTGCCTTGGGAGAAACACCCAAGATAAGATCATGTGCTATAGCAATAACAAGCTCTTTGGCCTTGAAATTAGAGAAACAACCTGTTCTGGCTATGGTTGTATTGCCCTGAAAGAACAGATTTTTAGAGATTTTTCTTTACTCAAGGTTACTTCAGTGAAAAGGAGGGACTATGTCCAGATTTGAGTATTCCAAGAGACAACCCTTCGTAAACTGGATATCTAGCTTGAGTGATTCATGCCTTAATAACTCTGTCACTGGATTATTGCAATGTATTCTCTCAAGAGTTATCACTGAAAAGAAGAAAAAAATTGCAACAGATGCAGAACGTTATTATCAGACTGTTAAATGGAGTGGCTAAATAGACAGTGTACCACCAATCCTTAAATTTTTGCTTTATTTGTTCATTTGTTTATTAGATGTATTATCCATCACAATCCTAAGACTCTCTTGTACTAACTGTCTGCAAGCTACTATATCCGATTCAAGGTACTGACCTGAGTCTACAAAGCCCTAAATTGCTTAGGATCTACTGAAAAGTTTATCTTTCCAATATTTATGGGTATTCTCAGCAACATGATGATTTAGGGTAGGGCCTTCTCAGCAGTGGGACCCCAAAAATAAATTCTGTCCTGGAGAAAGTGCATTCAGGTCCTATCCTGACTGATTTCAGACAACAGCTGAAGGCCTGTTCATTCAGGCATCGCAGGATAAGAGCATCCCCAACAGTAGATACCTTTCAAATTACTGACCACACTGAGTAATAGTTTTCATTCTTGCTGTACAACTAAATATTGCATTTTTATTATTTTTATTGGGTTGTCTATTTGCTATAGCTTTGCTTCTTCTAATTGCCATTATGGGAATTCTCCTTTGGGAGAATGGGTGGTATATAAATTAAATAAATAATTGCAACAACAATTGCTATACTGTGTCATCATTAGTTTCCATTACAGGAACACAAGACTGTGAACAGAACATGAGACATTGTTCCTCCCTCCTCCCACCTTTCCTTCTTCACGTATGAGGAAAGGAAGCTAAGAACACACTGGGTTGACCTATGCTTTCATATTTTGCTATTGGTAAGTGGAAAAGGAAGTGTTAAAACTCTTTACTCTCACACATGAAGGAGGAGGGAACAGTAGAGGAAATGTATTATCCCTTGGCATCATCACATTGCCCTTTCATAAACCATGAAGTCGTTGGAATAAAGACAGTTTGCCTGGAAGATTAAAGCCAAATTATTAAGACAGAAATGCAGAGGGAGAAACTAAATCTACAACAACTGTAACAATGCTTACCTTCTTTTTTCTTTTACTGTAATCTTATAAATCTTGATATATCGTATTACTTCAATGCAGAGTTCAATGAAGTTTATATAATACGATTGAAAATTATTAACATTCTTTTACAGAGAAAGCTTAAAGTACTAAAAATACAAAGAGAAAAGTAAAAAGTCTATCTTTCTATCTTTTTCTGTCGGTAATAATTGCAATTTAGGATGTCAATATACAAGCGTAAGATTATTTAATTTTTCGTCCAAAGTTGAGTGTAACATTAAAAAAAAACATGCTGCAATTAACATCAAACTGTTGGTTATATGATAATCGTTTCAGTCTTGAATGTATTACTAAATATTAAAATTGCCATTCTAGTGTTACTCTGTGGGTATGTTTGTGTGTATGTGTGTGCGTGTGTATATGTGTGTGTGTGTGTGTATAGAAGGAAATAAAGATAGACAAAGCAAATTTAACAAAAGTTAAAATGCCTAAAAAGAAGGGGGAAAAAATAAAAAAGGAAGTAGTAATAATAATAATAATAATAATAATACAAAAACCCTATAGATTTCTGACAATGCTTAGCTTCTGAGCCCAGGCAAAAAAAATATTGTCACAAAGCCAATATGGGACTGGGAATTTTATGGATGCTTTTTCCACTGGCTCCAGTCATCAAACCACATCTATAATCACATTTGTAACGTGGGTAGCCTATGACTCCTTTCGAACTGTGTGGATAACTGTGTCAGAGCTTTGCGGTCCTGCAGCAGGAGAAGCAGCTTTCTACAAGGATGATAAAAAGGGATCCATTGAGAATACGGACTTATTCGCGACTCTTTCGGTGTGCGGCTGGATTACTGTGACCTTGGGGGGGCATACGGCTCATTACTGTAATTTTTCAGGTGAATTATTACTATCTCTTTGGAAAAAGAAATGTATCACTATACCTTTTGGAGTAGGGGAAGCTGATAAAAGGATAACGAGTTGGATTTGAAGAGGAATACCATACAATAACCACAAATCTGTGTTCAGGGGTTGGTTTCTGTGGTGGTTCAAAGAGGGGTTTTGAAACTGTAGGTAGTTTATATTTATGTAAATTAGCCTGTTGGTCCGTATTGGTGGAAATATGGAATACAAAAGGAAGGTAGATGGACAGATCGATAGGCGTATCTGGAGTGCAGTGCAGGTGTCCAACAAATCTATTTAATTGGGACTCATTTACAAAAACAATGTTCCCCAGTTTTGGGAATTGCAGCTTCCAGAATTAGTACTGCAGGGAGATTGGCAGGTTGAGGAAGGGTGATCAAGAGAACTAAAAATCAGCTATAGCTCTTTCTTTAACCACAAATGGTGGAAGATGTTCTGATAGGAATTCAAATGAATATATGATTTGTTTTTAATAGCAGTAATTTCAGCCCTAGGGGCTGCAGTAATTTCAAATAAGTGTTTCTAAGCTTTTAGACCTGCCCAACTACAGAATAGTATATCTATTAAAAGTAATCTCTGTACTAATATAAAGCAGCGGCAGAAGCAGGCTACATGGCTTTCAGGCATTTTATTCAGTTCCAAAGACATTTTCTTTAATTTATACAAGAAGCAAACAAGTGTGCTTTTTATATGCCTTATTCCTGGGAAACGTCGAAGTCTGAGGCATTTGGACAGAGCCCTAGATAGCAATGAAGATTAATCTTAGGAAAGTTTCAAAGTTAAAAATTAATGTCAGTTGACATTTAAGGCATAGGGGTCAGAAGAAATCACAGGGTCTGCGCATGGCTGTTCTGAGGAGGGCCAGATGATGTCACATATTGTATATCGTTTGCATCATGACATGGCTGATGTAAATCGCATCATCTGCAACATTTGCATGATGATGTCATGGCAAGTGTGGCGTCATCTTGGCTTCTACTAGACGCCTGTGGGTCTGCACTACTTATATGCAGTCAGATTACAGCACACCAATTATAATTATCGGTAGACCAGAGAGCTGCCAACTTATAAATGAGATAAAGATCCATCTGTTCATGGGTGGAACAAGGACAGGCCAAGACATGAGACACCAGAATTCTAATAGGGCAGAAGTACAGTATAGCAGAGACTGATAAAAGGAATATACCTTAAAGGTTTAGAGAAAAGTGAAAGTAAATGGATGGGGTGGGGTGGGGTGGGGTGGGGTGGGGTGGGGTGGAATGTAAGCTAGCTGACCTGATTGATATTACTTGGTTTATTCAGCAAAATATTCTGATCCTAAGGGCAGAAACATGATACAAGGCACATGGTGGAAGTCATTTAAGTTCTCCACTGTTTTTTCTAATGCAACCACATTAAAATTCATTTGATCAGAGCCAGGAAAAATAATTTTTCAGCTTTTCCACCTACAAATTGTTTTTCTGGATCAAAATTGTTCTCCCCTCTCTGGATGTTTCTTCATCATGGTGGAGGAAGACTCAGTATTTTTTTTTCCCTATTGGTAGGAACACAACTAGAAGGAATACAATTTTGTAATAAAGGATATAGAAGCAATAGAAAAGGCAATTCATTATGTTCATTCTGACCTATTTTGGGCAATAAGGCACCACCATCATCATCCCTGGGAGGGTGGCATTAACGCGAAAAACAAAAATCTAAAGATGCTTTACATCCATGTAAGGTGGGCAAGAAATGTACCCTTTGGGATGGCAACAATCTGTACCTCTCAAACATCAAGCTGGCTGAGATACAACATTTTTCTGCATTAAACAATAGCCTAGTGAAATAGTCCCCACACATTCACCACAAAAATCCTACTCAACATGTTTCCCACACTTGACCTTAACTAGCAACTGCAAAATAATTTGCTTAAAAATAGGGGAATTCATGACAACGTTCATGAGAAAGGCAAGATATGTGTGGAGAGTTCCAGTAAATCAGCCTTGCCCAAGAATTTTGGGAACTGTAGTCTTCACAGATTAGGAAGCCACCAGATTCTACAAGCTGCTGTTTGATGCTCACACCTCACACAGACTCTTTAGTCTGTCCATTCTACCACAAATTAGCCCATGCATAGTATGATGTGTTCAACTCACATCATAGCTACTTGAGTCCTAAAATCATCTGGCACTTAGTCAAACATAGAAGCAACCTGATCTGATGACATCCCAGACTGCTCTGCTTGTACTAGACATCTCAAGGATCATCCATTTTCAAGATGTAATTGTAGGATGAATAGCTGTCTGTATCAGCTAAGCTACAATTGTCTTTTACCTCTTTTTCTGTATATTTTCTTGCAATATATTCATTATTTGGTCTTCTCAACTCATGTTTGCCATAGGACCTTAACTTGCTAGAAAAAAATCAACTTATTTTGGACTATAAGAAAATATTTGAGAATGATGTGTGTTAAATGCTGCCCAAATTATCAGATTTCAGATCTATACTCTTACAGGATCAGAATACAGGCACGTAGCAATTTGAAGAAAATTAAGGCTACCGCCAAGTCTGATAGTGGACAAAATTGAAAACAGACACCCCAAATTCAGTGGGCTTACTGACTACCCAGGCTGTTGAGTGTGTGTACAGAATTCAGTCAGACAAGGTATTTAAGTACCCATCTCCAAGCCCTTGTAAAAGGCCAGACGGTTTCTAGAAGGAGGCAATTCCAGAAAATTGCAGGGTTGGGAAAAACCCCTCTCCATGTGCATTACTTACATCACCCACTCCAACTTGTGCAGAACACGTTGTATTTGTCTCTGTACAAAGCAAACTGCCGATGTGACAGAAAAGATTGAAGTTTTGGAGGGAAACCGCAGGCACAATGACGAAGGAAGAAAGCTGAAGGCAAACTGATGGGCATGCAGCAAAAGTAAACTTCAGCATGCAGACTGCTTTCCAGTTTATCCCACTGAAAGGAATGGAGAAAGATCAATGGAGGAGGAGGAGGAGGAGGAGGTAAAACCCCACGAAAACAGCTTGCTCTGAATAAATAGTTCTTACCCAAGGACATTTATTCTGCCAAATAAAGTGCTTTTGTATGAGGTAATGCCCTTTATACATACATGAACAAGAATCTAAGTCTTTTTGCATCCAGATGCAGATAAAGCACATACTTTTTGAACTCTTCCCCTCTCAGAGGAGGCCCTTGGCCTCTCTCAGCTCCCTTTTTCCAGCAACCTTTCTATACGTGCCTAGTCAGAGACATATTTGACCAGTATCATCCGAGATGCAACAGCAGCCTGAAGGCAGAGAGCTGTTATACTTTTGTTGTGCCTCGCTTCAGGGCTGGCAGTGAAGCTGTTTCACTTTGCGCCACGCTGTTCCATATTTGGAAGGTAGATTTCATCATCCGGGAGCCCCTCCTACTTCCTGTCTTCCCTGATTGGCAGGAATAGAAACAACATCTAAACCTGTTTTGCATCTTGGGTGCATGCCAAGGCCCTCTGGCTTTGAAGGAACACCATTTCAACACCCGGTCTTGTATGACATTACCTACAAAGAAGCACAAAATCACATGAGGAACAGATGAGGTTTAATTCAGACCCAGATGTTCGAAATGATCATAGGCTTTTTTCCTTCTATCAAACTCCCAGGAGAAACAAAACAAAAGATGCATATGTGAAACACCCCTTCAAACTTTGCACAACCCTACAAAATATTTGTTTCTACCTGGGTTGTGTTCCAAATCATGGGGAAACCAGATTCCAAGGCTGATGCGAGTAATTTGGGACAGATGATCATTTACACAAGGCAGAGTGCATGGTTCTGAACTGCCTTGCTCCTGACAGTGGAAATGCTTGCTGTTTGGGGAGACAGGGCACATATTATGCTATGTCGGTTGCGCAGGATATTGTTAAATCAGATTTTTTTTCCTGACTGCGAAGAAGGGAATTATGAATTAAAAACCAATTCTATGTAATATTATCCTTAGAACCAAACAGGGAACGACTAATTAAAGGGCAGAACCCTAAGCTTTTTTTTTTTTTTTTATCTGCACTCAGTCGTTACCAACTCTGCAGTGACTGCTTTTTGGACGAGTCCTTTGCAGTTTTCAAGGCAAGGTGTTTCAGAAGTGGTTTGCCAGAGCCTCCTTCCTAGAGCAGAGCCCAGCTGGCGAGCGCAGGAGGCGGGGTTTCCATTGCTTCGCGCCTTTTTCGGGCGAGCGCAGTTTCATGCTACCGGCAACTGCTCCCAACTCCTTTTGCAAGGCGCTGCCAGCACTTTTCCTCCCACCAGAGTGAGAGTACCCATTTATCTGCTCACGTGAGTTTTCGAACTGTTGGGTTGACAGGAACTGGGGGAGGAAGCAGGAGCTCGCTCTGCTACGCGAAAGCTGGGCTTGAACCGCTGAAGTGTTGACCATTTCTGGCCGGCAACTTTCAGCGTCATTAAGCCGCTGCACCACCGCATCCCCAATGCTTTTGTAGCCCAATGTAAACAAATTTGCAAGTCAGTAAAGTCTATATCTTCTTTTTGTTTTTTCTTGCCAAATTCAAATCCCATAAACAATAGGAAGACTGGAATGCAAAAAGTTGGACGTTATTACATCTCTCTTCAATAAGAAATGGAGAAATGATACATTTTGCAGAATAGAGGATAATATAGAAATGAGCAAGAGTTCCTGAAAATTCAGTCCAACATAGTTTCTCATGTGCTGGTTCTATAGGAACATTGCTGTTTTGGCTAAAAGCATTTTTTTTTCTTCTGCAGGTAGTCCTTGTTTAATGACCACTCATTCACCGACCATTTGAAGTTACAATGAGGGGACTTACAACAAGAGGACTTAAGACTAGTCCTCATAGTTGCGGCTGTTGCACTGTCCCTGTGGTCACATGATCGCAATTCAGGTGCTCGACAACCGGCTCGCAATTACAATGTTGCAGTGTCCTGCTGTCACACGATCTCCATTTGCAACCTTCACTGCCAGCTTCTAACAAGCAAAATCAACGGGGAAGCCAGTAGGAGGTAGCAAATGGAGATCACATGATGACATGCCTAACAACCGTGCAGGGTTTGCTTAAGGATGGCAACCGGAACTGCTGCAACTGCTGTGATAAGTTGGCACGGTCACATGACATTGTGCTTTACGACCACTTCACTTAGTGATGGAATTGTCTATCCCAATTACCATCATTAATCGAGGACTACCTGTAATAATATTTTTATGCACAGAATACGGTTAAACATATTAGCCCTTCTTTGGGGTATGGAAATTAAATTTAAGAGTTGGCACAAAAAGTTCAGGATATTTATTTATATTAACAAAAAGTTTAAGATACTTATTTAGAAGACACTCTGTTCCCAAGGGACTTTGAGTAGCATGTAACAGCAAAAAAAAAAGAGAGGAAAAAATAACAGTAAACTTGCAAATTGAATACCCAAGATAGACATCCTCAATTAGACTGACTGGGGGACAAAGCTTCACTGAAACAATACAGTTGTAACTTATTTACAGAATGTGCTGATTACAAGTAGCTATTTCATAACTCAACTTTTCAGGTGGTGCATATATTCAATGAAAACTGTAAAGGAAGAATTGTTCCTGTGTTTATTTATCTGACTTTCTCCTAAAATCTTAAATACAAAACCTTTTTCAAGCTGTGTGCTGTATTTTGGCACAGGGCAAGTGAGGCCAAGGCAAAGAACTGGTTGGACCAGAATGAAAGCAAATTTGATTTAAATTAACTGTAATTGAATTTGCTTTACATTTATTTTATACAAATTAAATAGATTCTTTCCCATGTATTTAACAACTTATTTCTTTAATCATGTTAAACGTTGCAATTAAGGGGCAACTTTTGGAATGATCCCAAGGCTTCTAAAATCCTGGCTACGCTGAATGTTAGCTGGTGCACCCTTGCTTTAGAAATATCAGCAACCATGGATGTGTTAGACAAGTACTTTTGGAAACTGTGAGCCCAGATCCACTAATGCTTCCAGCATTACTCTTGCTATGGATATGAACCTACGTAGTCAATGACTTGCAACTGTTGTGAATATAAGAGTTATTGCCTTCTCATCTTTGTCTTATCTAGACTCCTTCTCTGTAGATGCCTGTATCATGGAAAGAGACCAAACCTGCCTGCAGAGCAAAATGGATCTTCTCCAGTTCCCTATCCTCACAAGTAAAAGTAAAATATGAACACCCTTTTCACCCAGAGGAGATGATGTCATCTGTGCCTGATGTTATTCTTTTGTTTCTTTTCCTTCAAAACCTGAGTGGCCTCTCTCTTGCAGATGCAGTCCAGATGTGTTGAGAAAGCATGCCCAATTGCTCAGACCAACAAACAAAAATGTACGATCTTAAACATGTACCATGCCACCATCAGCAGCAATTAAATTGCATTCTGGAGCAGTGTTGACCATTTGATATCTCTTGCAGTGATGGTCTGTAGGTAAAATCCATTATGTATCCAGTCAACTATAATTTGTTATAAATTGCAAAAATTAGCTTATCAAGAGCTATGTCCTTGAGTCACTGGCTGTGTGGTTTCCTGTTCCAGTATCAGCTGGGGAGAATCATAAAATGTAATCCCAAAGATAATTTCTTAGCACCTAAGGACAAATGCCAATCTTTCTTCATTTATGATGTTCCACCATTCTTCCATCTATAATTCCCAGTTCTTCTATCATGACCAAAACCAGAAGTCCTTAGCTTCAGCAAATCAGCTCCGTAATGTATCTGATTTTATCACAATAATTTATCAGCCAGGTATTTGAATGCATGCTGGCACTGAAATGTCCCTGTATGACTAACGATGAAATCAAACTTTAATGGGTGCATTTGGAAGGTTGGCAGATTCTCATGGCTGTCTTCATGAAATGATTACATCAAGGAGCTTTGCCTGTTAGTAAAGCATTGGAGCAGCAAGCTATCATGTTTTCTTTCCTAAGAATGTCTATGGAATTTATGAGGGGCTCAGGTATTCTGTAAATAAAAATGATGGAGGCTGATGCTTCTCTTCGCAATATGTCAGCTTCCCGTTTAATTTTTTTCCATTTCAAAGAAATAAGAAAAATGTCAGGATGGTGGGGATCTTGATGGGCATAAAGGCAGACGTCCATTAGCACCACTTTGGAGAACCCACTTTTAATGCAGCACTGGAAACCCAGGACAAATGGATGCCCACTCTTTCTTTCGTCTCTTAAATAGAAAATTGAGTATGATTGTGGCAAGAAAGGATGAAAGAAAAGTATATTTTTCCAGAGAGAAAAGGATGATTGCAAAGAAAGTGGTGAAAGAGAACAAGGAATTTAAAAAAAAGAGAGCTACAAAAAAGGCAAAGTGATTTTGATGGAAATTAAAATTATTTTGGAAGGGTGTGGCAAGAACTAAACAAGGAACCTCCAGCAGCATGAATGGAATTTAAAATGAAAGTGATGAAAATAAATGGGATGAAATAAAATGAGGGAATACTGGAAGGATATTTGGAGATTTGTGTCAGCCCTTCAAGGTAGACCAGGCTAGAATGCCAGAGTTATGAATGCTAATACTACTTTGATTATAAGGTTATAGTAACAGAATCTTGCAAGTCTGAATGTGCTTCCCCCCTCCCTCCTTTTATCTTCGTGAGAACTAGGGAGGGTCATGTCTGCGACACTCTCTCAAATTACATTTCAGCCCCAGCCCCAGATTTTGTTTATCTGACTGTTGCCTTGGTTGTGGTTCTTCCTCCTGTTCCTCATGGTTATTCCTCCTGACCGTTGCAATCTGAATGGGAATGACAGTGGTATATCAAATAATAACATTTAAATGAATCATATGAATGTTAATGTAGAAGAACAAATGGATGGGAATGAGTTATAAATGTTGTGGAAATGTTGAAAAATGGTAAGGCTGCATGGAGAAGTGTTTAAAACAGAGGTATCTGTGTGACTCCTGGAATGTGTGTGTGAAGACTGCATCTGTACCTGATGATTAGGATAATGTTGTTATTGTTCCTCCATCCAAAGGAAAGACACAAGATGAACTGAAAAACTACAGGAGGATTAGATTGCTAAATGTGACTTGGAAGGTGCTTGGCAGAAGGTGACAATAAAAATTTTGGACGTACAGTGTGGCTTGTGCCAGAAGGGTGTACAAATCAGATTTTTGCCCAGAGAAATGCATGTATATGAGAAAGAATTTTTCTTATTAATTTGCTGATACTGAATAAACTTGAATTACAGAATGTTTTGCAGAGCTCAGTGTTGATTTCTGGATACAGTGAAACTGGCACATGATAAAATTAAAGCATACATGAGAACAAATGGAAGGTGAGCAGTTCAGCATTGATCAGGGAGTAATACAAACATTACATCTGTAATTTTTATGGATAACTATATAAGGAATGTTTGAGATGATGTTAGAGGTATGTAAGTTAGGAATATGAATCTACATGTGTTATATGCAGTTACCATGTTGTTGGCTGAGAACCTGAATGATTTGCAGTGAATATTTGAATAATGCAACAAGGAATATGGATCTGAACATTAATTTATGAAGACCAAGGTACAGGTAGTCCTCATTTAGCAACCACAATTGGGACAGGCAACTTAATCATTAAATGAAGTGGTTGCTAAGTGAAACCGCAACTGTACTTATGATCTTATGTCACCTTTCCTTTGCTTTACAGATCTGCAAAGTTACACTTTCATCACCGCTGTAACTGTGAACAGTCACTAAATGAGGCAGTGATTAAACAAGGACTACCTGTAGCTGTGTTTGACAGGGAAAATGTAATTGAACAATTGCAAGTTATAAATAGATGGCAAAAAAAAAAAAAGGCAATTAAATGAATTTGCATATTTCAATGGAATGTTTATAAAAAATGGGAAAATGAATGGAGAAATTTTAAGAAGTGCAAATCCTGGTAGAAGGGTAGCGAGTAGTATGTAGACTGTTGCAAGGAATTAATGCTTGTTTTTTAAGAAAAGCAAAAATTGTTGTGTCTAAGAGTGTACTTCTGCCCACTTTTTAATATGGGAATGATAGGTGTGTCAGGAGAAACATAAATGCAAGTTGAACACAGTGAGAATAAGGTATTTCCAAAGTGCAGGTAGTAAATAAGATAAAAAAGGACAAAGGATGAGTGGATGCTGAATGAATGTAGATTAAATACAAAAATAAGTAACTGGAATGAAAGAAGAACATTTAGGTGATTTGATCGTACAAAGGGAATTAATAAGGACTTAACTGCAAAGAAATATAAGCAGGAAGAGTGAATGGGTCAAGCAGAAGGGGACGATTAAGAAGGTTGACGAGATCCACAAAAAGAAAGAGGTGAGTATTGAACAAAAGATTATGTATGAAGTGATCTATGGAAGTGGTGGAAGCAAGCATGGTTTGCTAGGGTAGAATGATTTGGAGAAGTATGGTGAATGGTGTTGAAGTCAACCAGATTTAGCTGTATTTCCTTTTCTTTTTCTTATCTCGTATCTTTCATTTCTTCACCTTACTATTTCTTACTCCTTCTGTACTCTTTGAACAATGTTGCTTATCCGAAAAGGGAAAAGTCTACAGTAGTGCTGATGGATAGATGAGGAGACGGCCTATAATTATATAGCACCCAAAGTTTGGTGTTCTGAATAGCCACCAACTCTTCTTTTTCTAAACCCAGTTCTACCTCAAACCGGGGGAAGGGGGGTTATTTTCCCTCGAACCTTTCTAATTATTTCTCTTTTATCTGATAAGCCTTGCTCCATATATGCCTTTGGCAATGAAACTACTTAGAAGGAGGGAGACAAGAGCAAACAAGCTGTCCTTGAAAATATGAAAAGGAGGGAAGGAGTGGCAGCGTTTCCGCTACGTTTTTTCACCAGCTCTGTGAGAAAGTGAAAGTTTGAATAAATACAGGCAGCAGCAGCAGAAGAAGCAGCTTTGGCAATCAAATTCAAAGATCCAAATCTGTGACTATGTATGCTTTATGGAAAGGTTGACATGCAGAAACTTTTCAGTTTTTAAAAAAGGGATTTCCCCAGAAGGGTAGTGAGCAAGAACAAGTCACAATTCTTCAAACAGAATGGAAACCAAAGTCAAGAGAATTCTATCATCAAACCCTTGGATTTTCCCCTTGGATTGGAGAAAGGACACATTTGCAGCATTCAATGAAAATGTGAAGTAGACCAAACCACATAGGCATGAGATGTCCAAAGTTCCACACATTTCCTTTTAACTAATTCAAACAGCACAGACTTGAGCTGTATTATAACTATGAGCTAATGGAAACAAACTGTTTGAGTATTAGATTCCACCCATATTCTCTTCCCCAGTTGATAATGTTATTTTCCCCAAGCCTGGGCTACATGAGCCTCTATATCATATAAAGTTAATTACGATCTCCTGTTGATTGTATCATCTGCTCTTTGAGCAATATGTCCTTTCAGACTGAGGTCCTATCTGCACACTGTTGTGAGCTAAGGTGCTGCTTCTACTTTGCCATTCATACCCACCTGAATGATGCTTTCTTGCTACTGAAAACAACAGCCTCTCCCCACCCCATTTTTCTTTCTGTCCTTAAAAATGTCAATAATGAAATTGAACACTGTAACTTCCAAGGGTGAGCCATCTTGCTGGTGTCCCCCCTCCTCTGGAAGAGCTTAGCCCCAGAAAAATAAGGGCAACCCAACCCTATTAGAGTTTCAGAGGACAGTGGAGACCTAGCTTTCTAATAGGGCCTTCAAGAACAGGACAGAAGATTGAATGCTGCTCCTGAGGAAGTGGCTTCAAGAGATGGAATGAGATGAGAAAGTAGGCTATTGATCATGAAATATTTTTGTTTATGAGGTATTACGTAGGCTTGTGATCCTAAATACCATATGGAGAAATTGTAAACCGCCCAATGTTGGATTAATTGGAGCAGCATAAAAGCCTAGACAATGAAGAAGGATGTTGCAATGTTACAAAAGGTCAAAAAGGCATGGCACTGAATTTTCAGCCACAGGGACATATATTTAATAATATCTAGATCTCGTGTCATTTCACCATATCAGCTTTGGGCTAGTCATTCTTTCTCAGCCCTAACTTACCTCACAGGGTTGGTGGGAATATCCGCAGGTCAAACTTCTGAGAGGAAATGCAGGGTAAAAAGTAATATATAATCATCTCAGTTATGCATTTGTTCATCTATAATTATGAGACCTTATGGATCCAGAGAGGCTGGGAAACCTCCGCTTTTTGAAGCCAGGCATAACTGAAATACTTTAAGTAAAACCAAAGAAAAAAATGTTTTTTGGTCTAAATTTCTGGTCCCTTTTGAGCTTGAGGCACAGGGCAAATGGTCCCTCACCTGCCCAACTACAACTCCTAGCATCAGCAATGACTAGGAGTGCACATCAACAACCTTCATGAAGGCCCACATCTGTTAGTTGCATTAATTCATGTGAGACAGCTTTGTGACATGCAAAGTTGGCAAAATGTATCTGACTTTTTTAAACCTGGGCTTCTTTGGTTTATAGATGTAACAAAGTCATGGTATTTACATTTTGGTTGCAATTTGTTTAGAAAGTTAGGAAGCTCCCCTATTAGATTAAGATACCTAGACAGAGCAATATGTTCTACAATTGTAGCAGCTCCTTAACCTCTCAGACAGGTACGTTCCCCATCTCCTGTAATCATATCTTTCAAACTGGAAATTTCAGGAATTCAACAAGAGCTTCTGGAAAAATGTGTATTCTGCAGCTCAGCCTTCTATGGCAGGGATGGGCAAAGTAAGGACATGAGCTGCATGCAGCCCCCACCCCATTTTATAGTCACTAGAGCCTTCCAAAAAAACTGCACTGAAATCTGTCAAATTTGCCATTTTTTTTGATGGCATAATTTTTTGTTGGTTTGTTTATCAACCAGCCCCAGGTTCTCCAACACAACTGACATGTTGCTCTACTCTGTCTTGATGACCCATACCACACCACTCCTCATGCCCCTTCAGCCCTCTAAAATTAAAATATTTTTTATGCGTGTATATATATCCCTAGCATTGTCTACTTTACTACCCTTGCTATAAGCAATAATCATTTATATGTTCTTACAAATGAATGTAAGAACAGCCTACAGTTCAATGTCTGTAGCAGGTTCTTTCCAAAACTCAAACCAAGACAGAAAACCGAAACCTGAATTGCAACATTTTTCTCTGTTCTACAGGCTGCCAAATAGTCAAAAAATTCCAAAACTCTTTTTTTTAAATATAGTACAATGTTAATTTAAATTACATTTATTACTTTCTGGTGTGTGTGTATGTAAAATGAAATGAGTCACTTCTGAAAATTGCGATAGAGAGAAATTCCCAATATTTTCTCATGTTCTGTTAATGTAGGGTTTGTTTTTCTACAATATTGTGTTATTTTTTTAAAGTAACTCATACCCACAGTATACACACCAACCTTGGAGTTTAAATCTTTCTTTAACAGTGAAATACTAACTGCCACTGAGCAAACTTAGGGATGGTAATACTGTAGATATCCTTGCAGCACACACCATTATGCAGGCATGGATACGTAGAAACAAGGATTTAGGACTCTGATCCCTCACCCACCCCCTCCCAGAAGACTCTACCAATGTTTTGCCACAAAAATAGTATTTGGCATTGCTGTGTAGCAATACTGAATGCACTATACCTAAACCAAAAGAGAGGTGAACCAGCTGAGGCCTGATTCCCTAATTGCAGAATAAGGTGGTAAGAGTTCTAGAGGGATAGACAGACTGTCAGAACAGCTGGAGGAATACTGTAATCCTTGTTCTTGCTTTCTTGAGCAGAAAAAAAAATTGCAAGTAGAAATCCCAAGATGTAAGGACTGAACTCTTCCTTCTCCAGCGCAGTAGTTCTTTAAGTTCTTTTTTCAAACACACACACACCCATATAGCATCAAGTTCTTAGCCAATTAACACACACACACACCCATATAGCATCAAGTTCTTAGCCAATTAACCGAGCAGTCGCACACATTAAACCATTCTAGAATTTTCAAAAATTGCATAGACAACAGACATGGAATAATATTAAATTTTGGTTTATTTCATCAATATAATATAAATAATTTAAATCTCACAGGACAAAAGATCAGTGCTACGTTTCGGTTAGCAACAAATAGAAATGTTTACAAAAAGAACCCTTTTCTCCTCAATCTGAAGACAAGAGAAATTCCATAGGAATTATATGTATGCATTATTTCTTCAGCCAGCAGACTTAGATATTAGTTGATCATTTATAGCAGCTTTATAAAAGCACAGATATCCGCAGAAAAAACATACTGTTTTCATCTCTTTCACGAAGCTTGTGTCATTAGAACCAAATTCCAAACATCATAAGCTATGAATATTAATTAAATACAACATATAAATATATTAACACAAATATGTGCAGTACAAATTTCCTCAGCTTATTTTCACACCAGAGTTTCCAAAATATTGACTCTGGGAAGGTTGGGGTGAGAGATGGGGCTCAACATTAATCTTTGTTGACCTTCACAGATACATTGTTTTCCCTGACACCATGACTAAGAGTTCCAAACAGCCAGTCCCAGTGTGTAAAGTAAGGTGCATAGTTGAATTTGAACTTCAAGTGGTGGAGATCATGGTGTGGAGCACCTCCATACAGGCCAAAAGGCACCAGTCTATGGGTTGACCATGGCAGGTCATAGCCAGAATGATCTTCTACTGAAAACCAGATGTTGGCAACGAAGAAAGTCATTTCCGTCAACGGATGACAGTTCAGCAGCATCGGACTTATTACAGCAAAGAAACCCAGCCAGAGCAGTTCCCAAATGCTGGCGTACTGAGTGGTCAGAGCAAAGGTAGAGATGTGCTTGTGGTGGATCTTGTGGAAAGTTTTGTAGAGCCATGGCACCCTGTGGTGGAGCAAATGCCACAAAAAGGAGAAGAAATCAAACATCAGCAGGCAAACAGCTACCTCCAGGATAAGCACTGGCACCTCGGGAGCGACCTTGGGCAAGCTCACTGGCCTCCAGTACCAATGTGCAACAGTCACTGGAAAGATACACACGATGTGGTGATAGATGCTTTGAGCCAGACAGACTGCTACCATCTGCGGCGAGGGGGACGTCTGTGGTTGGATTTTATACTTTCTCAAGGCGGAGATCCAAGCACTTAAAAAGTCCAGAGCGACAAAAGGCAAGCAGAAAGCTGTATATATTATAAAGTTGAACAGCACTGGGAAGAATGGAGACTTCATCAAACCCTCCTGCGTTCTGACTAAGTCCCAGAGAGGCTGCAAAGCCAGCACGCTTGGCAAGTCTGTTAGCTCATTGCAAGAGAGCGGCGTGCTTCCGTTCTGCACGCTGATTTCCATTGCTGCTGCAGCCGCCGTCGCTGTTTGTGTACTGGAGCTGTTCTTATGCCTGGAGCCTTTTTATCTGCTCCCTGAATGACATCATGAAAAAACTTCCCGCAAGTAATCAGTTCGGTTTCTTTTCCTCTTGAAAAAAAAAAGCATCAGGGGAAGGAATTTCCCCTTCTCCTCTTCCAGATGTTTATCCTCGGATGAGCTGGCCTTTGCCATGCCTCGTTTTGTTACAACAGATTGGATTTCAGAGCTGAAAAGCAGACAGAGAAGGAAATAGATGCGATGGCATAAGAACGGCCCTGAAGAGGATTATATTAATGGCATTTAGCCAGAATCAGATAGAGGGGGGAAAAAACAAAGATCACAATCTAGCTTTATGATAATTATGATTTTTTTAAAAAAAGAATACCATCTGAATAGTTTTGGTTCCTGAGGTTAATTACACAGGGCTAAAGGGCTGAGAAGCACAGGCATTTAAAACAAAAAGTGTATCATTCTAGAAGCAGAGCAAAAACAAATCTATAGCCAGCTTTCACACATCAGCTGAAATCAATAAGCAGTGGGGTTTGATGTGCATCACCGAGGGAGATCAAACTCTAATTTTCATCTTGTAATGAGCCATTTCAAATGTTTCAACAACCTGACATGGAAAAAATTAAGTAGAGATTTCTAGCAGATTAGACAGGATGTCACCTTCCTGCCTTCAGCCTCCATTTTTCCCATTTTACTAAAAAGAAGGAGAGCACTTCAATCTAACATCAGTGAGAGAGAGTGGGGTTGTCATTCTGACGTTGAATTTCATCAGTTCATCTTGGTTGCCCCAGGATAAGTATGACTTACCAATGATTTGGCAGCGTATGTCCTCACACTGGAGCCTCTACCTTGTCATCAGCCCACTGCTGAGGCAGGCTGAAGTCAGGCTAGGACTAACAAATATTTTCCATCCTATACCAGAAGAAGACCTCCTAGTGGACATGCTAGGTCATATGTAGAAAGAATCTTCAAAGAACTGCTGGATCCCAATTTGCCTCCCTCCCCATCTCTCCATGGCCATTTTTACTGTGGCTGCAGTGGGACTAGACACCTACTGGCACCTACTGGCACTGTTTCATGTTATTTGTTATTGTTTGAGCATTAAGATATTGATCTTCCATGAGATCAATATCCTAATTGATTACTGTGGGAAGCTTGTGGAACTCCCACGTGTCCCCATCAAGCACAAGGGTTTCATTTGATTGCAGTACTTCTGTTCTTCCATGGTCTAGAAATCATGTCTTTTCTTTTTTCAGTTTTAGATGCAGGAACATTTAAAGGTCAATATTCCTATGGCAGAACTTTTAAAAGCCCATGATGGAATTTCCAGACCCTGGATGTAAAAGAGCAGTGGCTATTCTAGTACAGAGCTTGGTTTGAGGTTGGGTGGTGGTGGGGGGGGGGCACTCTGAATACACTCATCTGCTTTTTCCTAACCCAGAAAAGCAGAACCAGTTACTAACTTGAAAGTAACTCACATTACTTTCCATGAGGAGAACAACAGACCTTGTGGCTGAGGCCAAATCAAAAGTAGATTGCAGGTGAAGTTACTCCTCACTGTTGTGTCCTTAGAGTAAGACATCAAGAGAGGTAGGTGCCACTCTTTCTCTGATGCCACACTCTGAGGACTCATCCCAATGAGACATTAGGACAACTTATTCTGGAAAACCCTGTTAGCCTATTTCCTGCCATGGCAAGGAACACTGAAAGCACGCTCAGCACAGATGCCTCATCCTGGCCATCTGCCCACAGAAGATGCCATTGCTACCACCTCAGGCAGTCTCCATGCCACAGTTGCTTCAGTCTGAGGATCCCTCTGAGAATGAAGAGATCCTTTGGACTCACATTGTCCTCTCCCTAAGAGGTGTGCTGAGAATCAACCTTAATGTAATTTCAGTGAAATACCTTTTTTATTTTCATGCGGCACATAATATTCATTTAACATTCCCTAATATTGTTTTAATACTGAGCCATATTAACATCTATCTATCTATCTATCTATCTATCTATCTATCTATCTGTCTATCATCTCTCTCTCACTCACTCACTATCTATCCATCTGTGTGTGTCTGTGTCTGTGTGTGTGTTATTAATCTTTCTTGGCTGATTATTAGCTATTCTGGAACATTAAGCACTTAACACCTTTATTATAACATAAGAATCTGTGAACTCAGCTCCATTTCATAAAGTGCATGAAATATTATATACAAGCATACATAAATACAAAATGTGGGTGAGAGGGGGAATTTAGAAACTGTAAGACCAGAGGAAAATGACACGCAGAAGGGACAAGCAGTAATAATTACCTAATTAACACCAGCCCTTCAAAATTGTTATTAGGTAATGTTACAAAGATATCAGTCAGGAACTGATTAATGTGGAGCATGATTTGAGAAGACACCCAGTTTTGTTCAAGCCACAGGAAATAATTGAATATCCTGATGAGACACAGTTATATCAGTTTTGCAATCTATCTTTGAAATTCCTTCACCAATTTAGCTCACTGATTAGCTTTGTCACTCAAGCTCACAGCGATGATGCTGTGCTACCACAAGAACGCCCATAAGCTCTGCTTGCTTGAGCTGGCCAGCACCCGCTTCGTGGGCCACTTGAGGAGAGTTGGCCCAATTCAGCAAGCAGCCAACATTTCACCCCATTCCCGATCTTCATTGTACGACGTCAGAGAAAGAGGGCAAAACAGTTACCCTCAGGGAAGCAGCAAAGTTGTTCTTCTGTTTGGCCTGGAAAGGACAGGGTAACAAAGGACCAAACAGTAGAGTGCCTCGGCTTGTGGCAGGAGGGGGAAATCTTACAGGCATGTGAAATATTAATAGCATGTACTATGTTTTATATACATGGCAGGGTATTTTTTTCCTCTTCCCTTGGTTATCTGTTACTACTTTTACTGCTTTCTCTTGTATTTTATTGGCATGGGAGGGAGGGAGGGAGGGAGGGGAAAAAAGAACCCTAATGTATATAAGAGAGCCAGTTTGATTTTGTGGTGAAGGCACCAGGCTAGAAACTGGGTGACCATGAGTTCCAGTCCTGCCTTAGGTATGAAGCCAGTAGGGTGACCTTGGGCTAATCATTCTTTCTCTCAGCCCTAAGAAGCAGGCAAGGGCAAACCACTTCCAAAAAATCTTGCCAAGAAAACTGCAGTGACTTGCATGAAAGATCATCATCATCATCATCATCATCATCATCATCATCATCATCATCATCAAAAGTATATAAGGAACCATCCTAACAAATACACCTAACATTTTCTCTGTCCAGAAATTTTAATGTTCTTGGGAAAATGGAAGGTATAATTAATAAACCTCATCAGCAACATCAGCCAATATCATTCTGCCTACAAGGGCCGACCTCCGATGATTTTTAAAGGTGTGACTTCCAATTTCAGCTTTTCCACTTTTTTTCCACTTTCCGAATTTTTTCCATTTATCAAGGGCATAAATTCTGACAAGATCAATCTGTCTTCATACTCCACAACTACAGTTATATGTAAAAAGGTCAGTAAATTACCGGCTCGGCTGTGAGACGTCACACTGCATCAGTCATGTCATAGAGGAGAAAATTAGCTATTAGCCCCATCTACTGGCTACAGATACAGATGCAAGACCCAGATTTTGATCTTGCCAATGGAATTCAACAATCATAGATATGGAAAGAACCATCAAGTCGACACACTTCTGCTTAGTGCAGGCATCCCGATTAAAGCAGTTCCTTGACTGCCTTGTCCAGCCTTGAGTCCAATGTCAAAGCAGGGTTACTTCCAAACACCCAAATCTGTCTTCCTGTAATTGAACTATATTATTTCATGGCCTACCTTTTGGAATAACAGGACATGCTACTCTGTGTAACCCTCCTGAGATACTTGAAAAGTGTGATCATATCTTCTTTCAAATTTACCAAGGCTAAACATTCCCAGTTTCTTCTATCTCTGTTGAGAGGATTTCATTTTTAATTCCTTGATCATCCTCATTGCTGTTCTCTGAACTAAGCCTAAGGTTCAATAAATAATCTAATGCTTTCAACAGAAGAGAGTATCTGTAGCTCAGCACTGAACTGTGGAGTTCTTGGTGCTCTCTGACCTTGCAGATGTTTCATTAGCCAACTTGGTAACATCATCAGTGTGAGAGCTCTGAGGACACCAAGAACTCCACAATACAATGCTTTAAAATAAGAAGTTCTGTCTTGCCTGTTATGAATGCAGATGTCTTTTTAATTTTCTCAGTTCTGCAAGAAGGTTAATAGAAACACAGGATTTAACATTCTCTTCTCTTTAATCCTAATCCTGTAACAGCTTTTGTGCTTCTCCCACTTCAGAATGGTAGGAAGGCCTGTCATTGGTTTTCAGCAGTTGTAGTTGGAAACGGCTCTGGGATATGCAAAAAAGGATTTAGAGGCCACATGTTGCCATGATCCTTAGGCTGCTCACCTTATCCTAAATACGGCAAAGGGTGTGATTAGCTTATTTCATTCATTCATTCATTCATTCATTCATTCATTCATTCATTCACTCACTCACTCACTCACTCACTCACTCACTAAAAAGCAACTCTGGGCAGTTTACAGAAAAGATAGATATTAATTAAAAATTACAATATAACAGTGGTCCTAAATAAATAAATAATAAATAAATATATTCCAAGGAATTATGGTAACTAGAGAGTATTAGGCTCAGGGAGCGTCATCAGGGTGCCAGCCACCTCCCGGGTTGGTTAAAACTCTTCTTGCCCCATGCAAGCTGGCAGAGCCAGGTTTTTTAGTTCTTTCCAGGTAGACGCCTGCCGCACCTCTGGGGGGAGAATATGCCAGAGGGCGGGGGCAATGGCAGAGAAGGGTCTCTTCCTGGGCCATGCCAGCTGACATTCTCTCGCTAAAGGGGTCCGTAACATGCCTTCTCTGCCTGACCAGGTGGGATGGGTTGATGTGAAGGGGGTGAGATGGTCCCTCAGGTAGCCTGGATCCATGCCATGTAGGGCTTGGATAACCAACACCTTGAACTGGACCTGGAAGCAAACAGGGACCCAATGCAGCTCTCACAGCAAAGGTGTTATATGTGCCATCTTTGGATCACCCAAGATAGTCTGCGCAGCCACATTTTGAACCAGCTGTACTTCCAGATACTCTTCAAGGGTAGCGCCATATAGAGCGCATTGCAATAGTCTAGCTGAGAGATGACCAGGGCATGAGTGACTGACTGGAGGGCCTCCTGATCCAGGAAAGGGTATAACTGGTGCACCACACCAAGTTGGGCAAAGGCCCTCCAGGCCATGACTACCACCTGCTCTTCAAACAGGTGTCATGAGTCCAGGAGGACCCCCAGATTATGCACTGGGTCTGTCTGGGGCAGTGCAACCCTGTCCAAAACCAAAGATAGTAAATCCTCGGATGCAGAGGGGCCTCCAATCCACAGCCACTCTGTCTTACAAGGGTTCAGCTGAAGCCTGTTGCACCCCATCCAGATCCCCACAGCCTCCAGGAACCGCGAAAGGGTAGTCACGGCATCACTCAAGTCACCCAGGATGGAGATGTATAACTGAGTATCATCTGCCCCACTTACAAATGCCTCAGAAGTGTCTGGCTTATCAATTGTGGAAATAGAACTCTGGGGAAGATGACCCCTTGATTCAAGCCATCATGACTAAACCAGGGCTAGTATATCAACATGACTTGCCAGTTGCCAATGCCCCTGCTGTGTTTTCCATAAATTCACAGTTGAGCATAGAATTGCATGTTTTCTGTAACATGAAAATGACTGTATCAATGGTGTTTCCCAATTCCAATAAAAGGAAAGAGTCGTATATGTGTGTAACTTATCACATTTTGGCAAATTAGTCTGGCCTAAAGGTACAGGGCACACCAAGGTCACTAGCTTTATAACTGGAAGACCACTGGAGAACTCTACACAGCTCTGCAATAGAAGGAAGACTGGGTCATCCTTTTGGAGATATTTCCTTACCAAATTCCTCAATGACTTCAACAATGGCAGAGCTTCTAATGTACTGCCTTCGCTTGAAAAGTTCTTAAAAATTCTGGGAGATACTCAGAGATGTATCTGCCTTGAAAATAGCCCATGTCATTCATATTGAACTGTATAGCACAGTCAAACATCAGGAGCTGACCACAGGAAATGTTTTATGAGATGTTGTATTATGTCATAAAATGTTTTATGATAATTTTTATCTCATAATATGTTCTATAAAATTTGCCAGATTCCTATTCCAGGGAGTAATGGGTCCGGATTTCGGATGCATTCTGTGAGGTACCTTGATTCAAAAATTGTTGCCCTGTGATGCACCGTTTTGCCAGTTGAAGGTTACAAACAATCAGACATGAGAGTTTTAGTAATATATAGGTAGATACAAATACAAAACCGTACGTAACACTTCTTTTATGTGGTCAAAGCAAGCAAGAACTTCTTAGTAACTGACTCTTTGGCTCCTCTACTGAGGGGATGCGTGAAGAGAGCACCAACTGGAGAAAGTCCAAGCCTCAACATGCAAATGGGCCATCGTGTAATTTCACAGCCAGAACTACCAGATAGGCTCAAATCTGTTGCTTCTGAATGGACTCTGTTTATACATTCAGCCACTTATCTAGTTAGATTAGGTACGCGAGTGCAGGAAGGTCCAATGCAAGAGACTCCAAATCTCCAAAGCCTTCCTCGGTGTCTGCCTAGTTTCCTTTTTGTTCTTCCCCCTTGGACATCTTGTCCGTGTCAAAGGCACATTTCAAACTGGAAGATCTTTAGGTCCATGGAAAGAAAGCCTACCTAGATCTGCCACATTTGTTCTCTTTCTCCCTGTTTCATGTTTGGATCACTATCATCAGCAAGGACATGGAGGCTCCCATAGGACCTGCCTTCCTCTTCAGGATATGGAGCTCTCTTCTCACTACCAATGTAGAGATCCATGCTATCCAGTAACATCAAGGCCAGCCCTCTCCAGGGAATATTGGATGGTAGCCTAAGTGTAGAAAAACCCAATGATATGCAGGCTTGTTGGAACTACTCCTGCATCTTAAACCTGATTTTTAAATATCTCCTAAATTTTAAATATCTCCTAAAACAGTGTTGTCCAAACTTGGCCACTTTAAGATGAGTGGACTCCAACTCCCAGAATTCCCCAGTCAGCCATGCTGGCTGGGGAATTCTGGGAGTTGGAGTCCACTCATCTTAAAGTGGCCAAGTTTGGACAACACTGTCCTAAAATAATCAGCAGCTCAGCTGTATCCTCAAACACAGAACTGACTATGAGGCTTTTGCCTTTTCAGAGAAGTATGTCCAGAAATGCAGCCAGTATTGCATATAATTTGAAGTGACAGAGGCTACAGTCCAGTGCTGGGAGTTTTATACAGTCTACAAACCATAAAGCTCCCCCACCTGACATTTAGGAACAGTTATGGGGAAAATGAGTCCCTTAAATGCTTGAATTTCACCCCTTAAACTTTCCCCCAAAGTCTCACCCTACAAAAATGGGCTGGAAATGTTGGCCTATTTTGCCCTTTAAATTTCTCTCTAAATGCTATGCCTCCAAACAGAGGAAAAAAATTTAATTAGCCTCATCCAATCGAAGGGGGTCCTTGGAGATCACTTTTTAAAAAAGGAGAATGGTGTGTTCTAAGGAAGGAACCAACCCACTTGTAGTACTCCAATGCATTTGGGAGAAAACTGTTTTTTAGGATGAGAATTCTCAAAGCTGAAAAAACCCTCACATAATAGTAATTAGAAAGCACTATGGCTACGTACTGCAGCACCATCTTGTGACAGAAATAAATACTTGATTATAATTTAAACAACAGGCTGTTCCTGAATTTCACCCAGAATAAAGTAGGTGGCAGCACACTGTAGACAAGGATCTGCCCAGCTTCCCCAAATTGGCCAATAAATCCGATCCCTAGGATTCCCACCTTGTAGCTCTCAATTTCTGTAAAAATCTTTATTTCCTTCTTTCTTGTGAAGCAGGCACCCAGTGATTGTTGTAGTAAACATGGTTCTTCTCTTCAGCGTTGTACTCCTTCTTCCGACTGAATCCACAACACAGAAAATGTTTTCTATGGAGTTGGGGTTCCACCAGGACTTGATACCTGGTCAAAAGCAAAATAGTCACTTATCCAAAGTCATGGGGGGGGGATGAGATTTTTCTCTCCCATCCCTCTAGCCCCATTTCCACGAGCCAAACTTTGCCACCTCACTTTACCTTTGTACTGTATTCTTTCCAACTCAGCAGAGAACATTGTCTAATACAGTAAACACACAGCTGAGTATTAGTGAACATCGTCATTCCTGCTCTGACTACACAGATTAATTGCCCCAATTTCAGCGTCTTTTTCTTGAAGGAGATTTAAAGCTTAACTTTCATTTTTTTTAAATAGCAAAAAAGTGACTGTCAGGAAGCAATAACGTGCAGGACTTGCAAAGTGGAAATTGCAATAAATAGGAACCATGAAATGCCTCTCTGTGCTGCATTCTGGGAACAGGTATATACCCTACAAAATCCACTCTGAAATATATCTGAAAAAAAGATGATGCAAAAACCAGGAGACTAGAGTACCTTGCACCACCTCAGTCTTAGGTCTGTTTTCTGTAATCATAGAATGGGACAAACAACAGGATGCTGATGAACATCTCATTGGGCACCTGCCAGGTTCTGTCAACCCACCTGATTTTATGCTTTAATAGTATTTTAAATGGAAACTTGGCATGTAGTAAAACAAGCCAGCACCTTCTAGCAGAATCAGTCAATCAATCAAGAATGCCTATGGGCCCCAGAGAAAATAAAATGGAGGCTGACTGCAGCCAAATGCTTCTTTGGAATTGTGTTCAGTCTGAGAGAACAAGATACAGTGTGTTGCCTCTCTCTTTCTCTGTGTCTGTTTGGTCACTTAATGCGAAGAGAGGACTCTTTGGAAAAGACCCTGATGCTGGGAAAGATGGAAGGCCAAAGGAGAAGAGGATGGCAGAGGATTAGATGGCTGGATAGCATCACTGAAGCAATGAGCATGAAATTGAGCAAACTCAGGGAGGCAGTGAAAGATAGGAAGGCCTGGCGCAATATGGTTCATGGGGTCACGAAGAGTCGGACACGACTTAATGACTAAACAACAACAACAAAGCATGTGAAATCTTGTATGTGTGCATCTATGCAAGTCTAATCAGGATGGGAGTGTATGTATTGCTTCTGCAGGTGTGAGAAAGATAATCTAATCTAATTGGGGTGTGTTGCTTCTACATTTAGCACCCAGGCTTATTTATCATTGGAGAATACAGTCATATTTGTAAGTGGCCACTTTAAGAAACTGCTAGCCCCAGGAATACCTGGCTACAGTACCTGTGATGGACTGTATCTACAAAAGGGGGAATGATGTGGTGGGTTGCAGTAGAGAGCAGGGTTGCCAGGAAGGAGGGAGCACAGTCCAGGAGGGGAGATAAGAGGCAACACAGTCCAGAGCAGGAACATGGGAAGAGACTTAGGATAGCCACCCCCTAGAATCTCCTACAGTATATCCATTAGGTTAGTGGAGTATAGATTTAGTCTGGCAAGATTCTGTCTAGATGGCGTAAGCAATAAAAGAACTGAACTTGGCTAGATTGTTTCCCTGTTGTTCTTGGACTGGGCCTGACACTACCCTCCAAATATTATTTTTATCTTAAATATTAATTCCTTTAAATTGATTCCCTAGTTGTGATTATGGAAAATAAATATTTCTGCAAGTTCTAGTGTGGACATAATCCAAATTAGCCACCACTGTTGAAACATTTCCAGCCAGAATATTGGCAGTTGAATGTCTAAAACAGTGTTTCTCAAACTCGGCAACTTTAAGCTGGCTAGGAAATTCTGGGAGTTGAAGTCCACACATCTTAAAGTTGCCAAGTTTGAGAAACACTGGTCTAAAATATCTTGAGGATACACAATTAATAATCTTATGTAATTTATAAGCACAAACCAAAATCTTTGTCGTAAATTTGAAGGAACTCCTGCCATGCTGAACATCCTTAATGGTGTTCCTATCATCAGTTTTAACCTAGCCCTATAAAACATTTCCTACAGCTATAATTATACTTCTATGAGTAATCTCCTTTTCTCCCTGCCTACTATCCCTCAAATGCTATTTGGGATAAGCTGACCAGTCTTCTTCTGCTTTATTTACATGATCAGGAACGTTGACCTAGGCTTCTTTTCCCAATTCAAAAGCTTTCAAAAGAATTGCATTTGTTGTCTGTTACAAGACAAACACACACACAACTTATGGTGAGGATCATGGTGAACTGAATGTCTGTGAAGGAGCAAGGACAGTATTATGGTGGAGTTTGGTGGCCAGATGGTGGATCCTGGCTGGCAAAATCTCTCTGGAGAAAGGAGAGATTGTGAGATTGCCCACGTGTACTCCGGACAGCTCTCCTCATGAGTAGACTGCAGGAACCGAGGTTTTTGTGGTCAGCTTGCGAGTCACGCAGCTAGGAGCTGAGGGATTCCAAGTAAGCTCACAGCTGTAATGTAGCCTATATGGACACAAAGTTCAACTGAACCTCATTGCTTAATCACTTTTGGAATTACTTTTTAACTGCTTTTGAACTATTAAGACCCTTCAGAGTGGCAAGTTTTATGGCATTCACTGGATGAGTTTCCTTCAATCCTTAGCAAAAGAAGTTTTAAGTGCAAGTTAAGGACTTAGAAAAATTCTTTTGGGGGGGGGGACAGCAAAATGGTGATTAGAATGTTAATTTTGGAAAGTTACAAATGGATTAAGGGTCCAAATAGATTTGAAATAAGATTTTGAGATTAATTGTAAGAATCCTTCCCATGGGAAAATGTTTTTGTTTTGATTTTTTTAAAAAAAATGATAGGATGGAACTTTGAAGGTTGGACACTAGAGGGAACCAGAAAGAACTAAAGATTACAAGAAGAACACTTAAATTTAACTTATTAATACAGAATGGAGCGAAATACCTTAACACTGGATAATATTTTTGAACAATGGACCCAGAAGTTAAGGTTAAGAGTGTCTGCCCTTTTAGATAGACTGCCTTTAAAAGATATTATGGAAAAGGAGTAAGTATTACCGGACAAGACTGAGACTGATCTGAAAGTGGATTTAAAAATGACAGGCTACAAGAACCGTATGGAAAAAGATGTTACACTGGATATACAAATGAAATCAGCTGATGTCTTTATAATTAAAAAGGATACACAAACAACAAACCAAAAGAGTGATCTAGATAACTTTCCTATATTGGATTTACAAAAGAGACTTGTTAAAGCTTTGAAGAATTTGGTGAAAAGAGACAAAGAAAAAATGAAATCAAGTTCTAAGACATTATTTGAAAGGATTAAAATTCAAGATAGTTAAAAGTAAAAGGAAGGAATATAAAGTTGGGTTATTTGATCAAGGTTAAAATAGATATGTTGCTATCACTGGCAACCGTTAATGGACTTTTGCTGACCAAGACTGAATGATGAGGCTTTAAGGATTTGTTTATAGATAAGAAATGAAATATGGGAAGAAAAGATCATTTGTTGTATTTTAACAGAAGGTGATAACTTACAATTGTTTATACTTGTGATGAAGGGGGAAGTCATTTCTTTATATATAATGTTCCTTTTCTATTTTTTCTATTTTCTATTTTTTCTTTTCTACACTTTCTCTTTTATTCTTTTTATTCTTTTATTATTTGGGGGTTATTAGCTTTTAATCTTTTTAATTGTAATATTTAATAAAATTACTATGAAAAAGAAAAATGTTAGGTGCAGCAGAGTAATGAGAAGGAACCAAATGTTCTATCAAAGCCTGGCATGAATGAGTACTATTACCCAACAATCAGAGGGTTATGCTGTATCCAAAGGCCGCAATGGAATGATTATTTTTAATATTTCTTCATGGGCACCTAAACCATCTTCAGCAATTCAGAGTAATCTACTACACAAATTGAAACCTAAGGAACCAGATGTTCTCTTTGAAAGACAGTCTGGTTGGAGTTTTATTTATGATCTTCTTGTTTTTTTCACCCTGAGTATCGTTGGCCTCTGGAATATAAGAGGGAGGCGTCTGAAACCCCGTATGATTTCAGCCACAAAAAACTCAAACCTTTGATCCAGGTCTAACACTTACCCCACCTATGGGGCAGTAATTGCCCATGTTTTCACATGGCTCTCCTGTGTTGATGCAATAAACTTATTATTAAAAAAAAAAAAAAAGACACACCAGGTCGTTCCTGTTCAAATATCCATCTCAGCAGATGGCAGCACCTAGCTGGTCTTGGCTCATTTCAGAAACAAAACTGCCAATCGCTATTTTGCTATCGCTACTCAGGCGGGCAACCACCTGGAAATTCTACAGCTATTGACTCAATTGGGAAACAGGGAAATATCTCAGCAAAAGGGAAAGGTAAACCCTTCCATAATCCTGCCATGGAAACAGCATGGGTACAATCCCCCAGAGTCAAGCTTGGCCCTAGAGATCTCTTTGTCCCTTCCTCTCCTCTCTAGATACGCTTGATGAAAACAAACCAAACAACTTCGGGCAAACATGTTTCCATTTCACAGTATGATTTATTCCCATTGTTTATTATCCAATATTTATTTGTTAGTTTGATGTACGGCCTGCTTTCAGAACAGGAGCTCAAGGCAGGGGTATACCCTCCTGTTTTCCCCACAACAACCCTGTGGGGAACCTTAGGCTAACAAAAAAAGGACTGGCTAAGAGTCGGCTATTGAGCTTCTGTGGTTGAGGGGGGACTAGAACTTGGGTCTCCCCAGTGCCAGTCCAATACCTTAACCGCTACACCACATTGGCTGTCAGCAAGCCCCAATCCTGACATTTGCTTGTGAAATACAACAGCTTGCAGGCGCCATGTCTTGGAGATGTACAACACAGAGCATGACAAGTATAAGGTTTTAAAGGGATGGTCAAGTCAGCTTTTTCCAGTATGGTATCATCTAGACACGTTGAAGTTCAGTGCCCATAACCTTCCAACTAGCATTCCCACGAGACCAAGAATTGTACGTATGGAAGTTTGACACACATGAGGACAGTAGGCTGGGGAAAATTTGAGAAGTAGTTAGAATAGAGGTTGCTCTAACAAGATTAAGATTCTTTGTGTTACTGGATGTACTCCACTGTGAAGAAAAAGTTATTTCTTTCAAGCATATCCATTGGTAATCCTACCCCTTTAGCCCCTGAATGAATTTCATAGAATTAATTAAAGGAAAATAAATCAGAACAAGTGAACCAATACCCTGGTAGCTCCATTGTAGCCCACGCCATCAATGCAGAGAAATTGAGGTGCCTTTAAGAATACAAAGAGTTGCTAAAAATGGTTTCTCCTTTCCACCACCACTTATGGGTCTGTGAAGTTATAGAAGTGGCAAAAGGTTCTAAAATGTAGCTGAAAATGTAAGGGCGAAATATTCACATAACTTTAACGCTGAGTCCTTATTTAAACGTTTTCATAACATTCCATGTTACACAGCTGTAAGATGTATATGGCAGAGGTTAGAATCTGAAATGATCTGCATACCTCTAGCATATAGGACATTAAGATTCTTAGGGAGAAGAAATCCCATTTGACAAGTTTAGGGCTAGGCTGGAAAACATCCATCTCCATTGGGTTCAGTTACTGCTCTGTCCTGCTCCACTTTGCATTCCTAGGCGGGTGAAAAGGTCTCAGTTGCAGCAAAGCTCCTTTCTAGCACCATAGACAAAACATGTGTTCACCCACTGACCTACAACCCACTTCATTCAGTATTTAATTCGAATACACATTCAAAACTTGCAGTACAGCAACAAAGGAAGTTGAAGCATATTTCATTTCAAAAGATCAAGAGTTTCTTTCCATGACACAAGTCTTTTAAATAAGTGTGGCACATCATGTTGCTTTTAAAATACCCACTCCCTCTAAAACACCCAGGTCTTCCAAAGGCCCCATAAACATAAAGCATGCATCTGTTACCAAAATTCTGAATGTAACTCAGAAGCCTGCCCTGCAAGCCTCTCTTTACTGAAACAAGTGAAAACTTGTGTTTTCCCAGTATTACTGAGAGGTGCATTTTGAAGCATGGGTTGCAAGATTCCTGGACCACAGGAGGATTTTAAGCCAGGGAATCGGTTTTGTAAAAGTTCCAGGACCTTTTGTGTTTAGAGAACCAAGACACTGCTGTCCAAACACTTCTTTCACATTTTAAGCAAACAAGGAAGGAGCAGGAAATGTAGATTTGAAAGACGTTAAATTTAAATCATTACTAATTACAATCATGGATTATCCTCTTATGATTCCAAATCCAAACTATGCAAATTTATCAACATTTAAGTGCACTTGGAAGGAATCTGCTCCAACAAAACAAACCCCCAAACCCTGACTTTTTAAAACCAAAATAGCTTTCATAGTCTCAGTGTCATGGATGTTAGCAAGGTGCAATAAACTGTCACCCTCCCACCCTTCCTTTTTCCTCATTTCAAAGACCATCTCATTTGTTTTCATTCCGTACCTAATTTCTGCCTCTCCATTAAAGCTGCATGGATTTAAATACTTATAACTAGTGCAAAATTTCCATTTCTTGACGTATTGCAAGAAGCATGTGTCAGATTAATACTGTATGAATTCAAAAAACTGGACTTCCTTTTCACAACTGTGCCGGTGTTTTGGGACTACAATTCCAAGTAATTAATGGGCCTACTGAAGTTTCTGCATCAACTGAATCATTTCTTTAAACATGCGTTGTGGGGCATCAAGACCCCAGAGGAAATCCAGATGTTCCCATTCTGGGATGTGCTTGTGGTATATTAAGTTTGGGATCTGAGTCAGTAAGAGGGCAACATCCTTTGGGTCTGCAAGCCAGTCATGGCCACCCGTCCAAATAGCTGTTGGAACAAGCATCTCTTTTACTTTGTAGAAAGGTGGTGTTGGCTAAGAAGAAAGGAAAATAAAGTTAAAGAACAGTTTGCAAAGACTTCTTCATCCAAAGAGATTCTCATCCTGATGTGACCACTGAGCAAACTGGCTGGAGTTGTAGTTTGGCAACATCTGGAAAGCCAGAGGTTCCCCAGACTTGCCCAACAAATCATCGCAGGCAAACTAGAATATTTGACAAATGATTCCCATTTTTCCCCAGCCCTCAAAAGACAGAGGGACAAATTCTATATAACATACAAAAATACGGCCACAATAGTCCTTATATATTTGTTTACTAAACTTACATCTGCCCAATAACTGAAGTTTTGGGGGCTGATTTCCAAGTTATATAAAACATTAAAACAGTAAAAATACAAAAACAATAAACCACACACGTATACAATATAAAACAACAAAAATAATTCCATTTCTTAATACAAACTACAGGAAAAATCCATATATGTGCCAGTACCCTAGTCAAATTTGGGCAAACAGAAAAAAATAATTCTAAATACAGAATGCCTGGGCTAAGAGAAAGTCTTAGCTGGTACCAAAAGACATTAGTTTGGGTGCTAGGCGTGGCTTCTGGGAAATGCCTTCCACAGATGAATGTCACTCTCTTTGGTTGCCCAAAACTGTAAGTGATTCTCTTTAGGCAACAGTTCTCTTTAACAAGATTTATTCAGAGGAAACAGAGGAGGTTACAAGAATTTCAACAACTGAACAATTTCTAATGTAGAACTAATTTATCCTCTTGTATATTTTTATTTTCTTCCTGTTATCCTGCAAAGGGGGGGGGGGGTCTTTTCATAATGATAATGGATCAGCTTGCAACTGGCTACATATAGGATGGTTTTCTGAATCTTCATCAGTTTGGGAATCAACCATTACAATCAGATTCCACACTTAAGAAGACTTCTCCCTTAGTAAGCCACATACCTACTTTCACTTGAAACAGGCTTCCATGGATGATTAGGTCCCTAAGTAGATACAAATGGAGAATTTTTGCCCTGAAAGCACAATTATAAATGGGGAAGCAGGGGACACCTAATCACTTTCTTAGGATGTGGCCATTTATAAGAAAAGTTATGTATTTGCAAAGAAAAAAAAAAGCATTTCACATTAGTAATTAATACAGCAGTCTAATATGTCCATCCCTTTGGAAATTCTTACCTGGTTATAGTGAGCCATATTTTCTTTTCTGCTTCCCCAGTCAAATGCTTTGAGTTCCCCAGACTTTACAGCCTGAAAATAGAGTTAAGTCACATTTAGAGGTGTGTATCTTTCACGAAAATATATTCATTTATTTATTCATTTGTTCATTCATGTTGTTCGTTCGTTCGTTCGTTCGTTCGTTCGTTCATTCTTCATTCATTCATTCATTCATTCATTCATTCATTCTATACACTGCCTTTCTGCTCAGAGGCATTTATTATGTGTAAGGAGAGAAAACAAATAATCAGATGTTGCATTTTTCCTGTAACACTTGTTTACCCACCCAATCCTTGAGAAAAATAGACAGCTCTGTATATTTTCCAGAGTCTTCCCAGGCTGGTACATATCCAGGATTTAGCTGCAAATAATTGCATTGAGTAATCTGAACATCCCCATCCTGCTGGGGAGAATTTCCTTAGAAGTAAGACCTACAGAGTTCAATTGGACTTACTCCTAGAAAAGCACGTGCAGAACTGCAACAGAGTTGAAAGCAAGTATTGGAGTCATGAGCAATAAATGCAAGCAAATAACCTAAGCACCACAGCAGCAAGCATTTCTCAGCCTGGGGATTTCGACTCTACCTGACTCCAGTGAATCATATTCTGGACAGATGTTCCAGCTGGGCAATGCGCTGAATATACATCTACTCGGCTCTGAAACCAATAGTGAAATGATTAGCTGTAACCAAGGGTAACAATTTTTAAAAGTTGGTCTGAAGGAAAAAAAGTGCATCAGGGCTTCACATTTGGACATTATGGTGTCTGAATGTAATTGACCTTGGCTAATCTCAAAAGGGCTAAGAAGAGCTGGTCCTGACCAGTTCTTGGATGAACTAGGCTAATTTAGGCAACTGAAGGAAAAAAAAAAAAAAGAAGAACAGTTCAACTTCACCTGAGGGAGTCTTTAGCACTTGAGATACCATCTTGCCATTCTTAAGCTAGCCCTGATTCTTAGTCTTTCATTGCCAAATAGCTGAGATATTAGCTTAGAGAAGAGTATTTGCCTATCTGATAACATAAATGCTGTTTTTTTACATTTACAGCTTTATTCATTTCATTTCAAAACAGAGTTTATATGTTTAGGCTCTTTAATTCACATTCTTACCATGTTTAGGTTTTTCTCATTAAATCCGGACACGAGAAAAAAAAAGTTGCCGCAAATATCGTCAAGTAAGGCATGGTCACACACGTGAGTAGCAAGCCATCTCATAATAGAGTTCTGGGGAAGAAACTGTTTAGTTCCAAACATTTTCTGCCAAAACAAGAATAATAGAACATAGGTCACTTTGCTGGAAAATAAGGATGCTTCTAAATATGATTAACATGTTACTATTGTTGTTTTTAACCACAGCTGAATGAACTAAAATGGCTTCCTTCTTATACTCTACTCTACATGCTGGCTGGGGAATTCTGGGAGTTGAAGTCCACTCATCTTAAAGTGGCCAAGTTTGGACAACACTGCTCTACTAGGTCTTAATGGCTGGATTCACCTATGCTGGTCCAAAGCAAACCATTTTGTTCCTTGCTGTTATGAATCCACCTAGCCACTAACAGGCACAAAACTACGACATATCCAATTCAAGGAATGTCAACTCTACCATTTAGGGTAGAAGTTAATCTAGTTAATCTATTTAAGTTAATTAGGGACATCTATTAATTTTCTTTCAACATGGAAAACAGCCCAAAAATTTAAAAATACATTTTATTTCATATATCCAATGCCATCATAACTATTAAAGTTATATTGGGATTGAACTGCTCTTAGTGTTAGGAAGTTTTTCCTAATATTTAACCAGAATTTGTCTTCCTGTAACGTTAGATCATTATTCCGTGTCATATATTTCATGTTCCTACTCTATCTGCTTTAAAGAGCTCTGTTTTCCCCAAGAGCTTTTAGGGATGTTTGCATTTACCTTTTTCAAAACCATGATTTAGTCCAGAAGTACGCAATTTGGGCAGGCCTAAGAAGGGACCCATATTCTAAAAAGAAGCTGAGGCCAAGACACAGTGAAAATACTACATTTGATTTAATACAATAGAATTAGTATGATCATTTTTTTGATAAAAAATAGAGCTTTTGGAGGCACTCTGGACATTGCACAAAATCTGTGCACTCCAGTTCTATATTAATTTCAGCAGATAAATCCATCTGAGCAGGGTCTTCATGGCTACTTCAGTGAGACTGAAACAGCCATCCCTATGCCAAGAAGACCAGCAGTGACTATTTTTTCAATCTGAAGAGGGTACTTCATCTTTTCAAGGATGTTGGCAGTGGAACTGCACAGTAGTAAGAACAACAGGCAAAACACACAACCCTCAGTTCAAGTATTCTCCAGGCATCAGCTCAATAGAGAACTTGAAGCAACTGATCATCTCTCATTCTCAATCTACAACTGGCAGAATGAACCAAACCAATGTACTATAGTATACTGTTCAAAAGCTAAATATTATAATTACAGAATCATCAAAGTCTGCTTATTTTATACATCCCATGGAAGAATTGATACATCTTCCAGCAATAGCTTTAATATTGAACTCATGGTACTTCAGTGTAAACTCTGCCCTACAAGAGCATGCTCAATAATCAAGCCACAGCCGATTGACAGCAAAAATTATCTCTAGTGTTACATGATTGACATCACTACCAAGAATGCCAATTAACTTTAAAGCTTAATAAAATAACATGCAATAACCCTGAGTGTACAAGTTGGAAAAAGTCCTCTGGAAGTAGGTCACAGCATAAATATTTAGTTTTTTATTTCATCCATGCAAGGTTGTGACCAAGGTTTTGATTAGCTTAACTCATAAGCTTTTGTCTGCACCAGAAGGAGATAAGCTGGGAGTTAAATATCTCAGTTGGAAGAGGAACTGCTTTCAACATTTTTTTGAAATACAATTCAATTCCTATATTCCACCCAAACTTAAATCTAATCTATAGCAGCTCAGATGTTTCTTAAATTATGAGGATTTTCCCCACTTTATAGTCATTTTAAGACTCTGCACAACAGGGCCCTTAAAGGTAACAAGGTCAAGAATCCCCATATGGAGTGATTTGGAGGTCCCCCCCCCCCAAAATCTCTGCTGGACAACTTTCAATAGTTTTTTTGGAGTGATGGACATCTTCAAAAAGTGACTTTGGACCAGTTACTCTCTCTCTCTCAACTCAACCTCACTCTTCTCCACTATTGTGAGGAAAAGAGGAGTAGGAAGAATAGACAGCAATCACCTGAGATGCCCAAGAACATCTCAAGTCACAGGCAGTGTTTGTTTAAAAGTGGGCTCCTTGTTAAGACTTTCCTTCAAAGGCATGTCAGTCTTTCCTTCAAGTATTTACAGAAAAAAAAATGTGGTACTTAACTACATCCCCTAATATTTGCACTCTGTGGTTTAAGCAAACATTTTAAACAAAACACTTACTTTGGCCAGCAGTTCAGGAAGCAGTCCAAGTTTGACCAAAGGGCCAGATGAAAACTTTACGGTAGCAACGGCTGCCAACCCAAAAAACATTTTTATCTTTTTTGCCAGCTGTGGCAAAGCCGAAAATCCAGCGAAAGCTGGAGGAGGGAGAGACACAAAGACAGGAATAGATCTCAAACAACGTGGTTGAACAAAATCAATATAAGAACACTAGTTGCATGTTCCATATGAGCAGTATCTCATCTTTTATAGTTTTTACACTGTTTATAGCTAGCATCATTAAGGCAAAGAGGACTTTCTCCGTCTAAATGAATTTCTAATTCATTTTTCTTTATCAATCCAAAGCAGCTTTTAAAATGATTAAATACAGAAGTTCTGAATTTGGATGTGTAACCACTTCTGCTGTGAACAGCTGGATTTCTTTTTTCATCAGTGATCCACTAGTTACACAAGGGATGCCATTTTTAAAACAGGCAGGCAACAAACAAAAGGAGGATTTAACAAATTGTGCAGACACACTGTATTCCATACATCACTTTATAGAGTTCTTCTCTCCTCCCAGTTTTTTTAACTAAAGTTGGAGCATTCAAATGGTCCAAGATATCTTAATTCAGTCCAGAGCCACTTCAAAACTTTAAACTCCTCATTCAAGCCTTCATACATACATACTTTCCATTACTTAAAATCTGTCTTTCCTAATCTTTGCCCTCCAGGTTATACATTCCATAAGCTGCAGTCATAACACATCTGTAAAACATCAAATCGAGAAATACTGTTCAAGGTGATCATTTACCTGGGTTCAGTGTAATTACTGCTTCACGGATAAGCATTATGAAATTCAACTTCACCTATGTAGCTATTAAAATTGCCAATGTGTAGTAAGTAGTTTGCTAACCTACCTATCGTGGTGCCTTGAGAATGGCCAACGTAGAAGAGTTGCTCCTGACCAGTTTTGTTCAGTATAAAGTTTATTGAAGCAGGAAGGTCATACATAGCCATTTCATCATAACTACAGAGGAGAGGGGAATCCATCAGATTTACACATAACATAATGAAGTAGGACCCATATTATCCAGGCCTCCATGCACTGAAATATTATCCAGCCAGTATGATGGAAAGATACCAGGGTTCAAGCCACACCTCCTTTATGGACCTATCAAGAGACTTCTGATTTAACTTATTCTCTTGCAACAGAGATGAGGCTTGTTTTAAAAGACTACAGGTAGTTCTCCCTTAACGACTGCAATTGGGACTGGAATCTCGATTGTTGAGTGAAGCGGTCATTAAGTGAGACACCCACGTGACTGCGTTACTCAACAACTGCAATCCGAGTACAAATGTGCATGGAGCTGAAATCCTCCTGGCAGGCAGCCCTTTCACTCTCAAATATTCCTGCAGCCCATCAAAGGGTTTCCCCTCCCCTCCATACACAGAGGGGAAATCCTTTCGTGAGGCTGGAGGAACAGAGCTCAAATCTTGTCAGGCCCAAGAACAACAGGGAAACAATCCAACCAAGTTCAGTTCTTTTATTGCTTACACCATCCAGACAGAATCTTGCCAGACTAAATCTGTACTCCACTAACCCAATGGATATACTGTAGGAGATTCTAGGGGGTGGCTATCCTAAGTCTCTCCCTCTTCCCATGCTCCTGCTCTGGACCGTGCTGCCTCTTGTCTCCCCCCTTCCTCCTGGACTGTACTCCCTCCTTCCTGGCAACCCTGCTCTCTACTGCAATCCACCACATCATCCCCCACTTCGCAGATACAGTCCATCACAAATCTTCATGATTTAAGCTCCGTTTCAGCAGACCGCTGATGGGTTTCCCTTCCCCTCCATGCACAGAGGGGAAATCCTTCATGTGGCTGGAGGAACAGAGCTCAAATCTTCAGACCGCAGAAAGATTTCAGCTCCCCTCCATCCCTTCCACTTGCAATCTTCCCTGCCGGCTTCCCCATTGACTTTTTTACAAAAGGAAAAAAGCTTTTAAAAATCATTTTAAACTTACCATAGGCTATATTATGATCATGATCATGATTATGATCATGATCTGTTTAAATTTATTGGCTGCCCACCTCCAGTGGACTCTGTATACATACATATATATGCTGATATATAGATATAGATACACACACACACATTTTCATTAATAAAACTATAAAAAGCAGGCACATGGGACATAAAGAAAGGGATAAGTAGAGGTGTATAACCAAGAAATGCTCAATGTTTAGCAAATTTGTCTACCTGAATATCCAGAATTCTTGTTGCTTCATGGTATAGTTGACGTGTTTTCTGGACCAAGTGTTTCCTCTGCTGTTCCCTAACCAAACATCATAACCAGCATCAGCTAGCACAAAACCCAGACTGTTGTAGTCTAGGTTGGTCACCCAGACACTGCTATCAGCAAGCAAACCATGCTGCAGAAAGACAACTGGTTTCGGTTCTGAAAGGGAAGCATTTTACACATAGTTACAAGCAGGACAACGGTATCCTCCCCAAAGGCAAGAAAGTTCATTCCAAAGCTTTCTTTGAATGACAATGGAACTCAATGCATAACAGACTGAATGTGAATATAATCTCTTTAAAGAGACTCTCCCAAAAGAACTCATGAATTTGTGATTAGGTTCACATGTTCCTTTAAGCCATGGTTAAAGAATTATTTATTGAATGAACCAGTCTATGCCTTAAGCCAAACAAATAAATAATTGTATGAACATTAAATGTATATGCCACCTGACTCCCAGCAACTCAGGGTGGTCTACAAATGATTTAAAACATGAAAAGATGACAATAAAAATGACAAGAACAGAAAATGGTTGAGATAACAGAATAACAAACTGGGTGGAAACAACAACAAAAAAAAACAACCTAAGTTAAAAAGAGGCTTCAGCCATCCCCACCAAAGGCCTGGGTGAAGAGCCAGGTCTTCAGGCCCCCTCAAAACACCAGCAGGGTGGGAGCTGTTCAGATCTTAGGGGGAACCTCAATCCATAGGGTGGGCAAAGTAAGTTTTGGACCAATAATTTTTCCTACAGGAAATACTGGGAGCCTAAAGTTGCTAAACAGACAAATCTTTCCTTTATCTTCCCCCTTTTACCTACAGTAAAGATATATTTTTTTGCTCTCTCCAAAGCAAGAAACAATCATTTTAAAAAGTACACACATTTATAATATTTATAAGTGATTTATATACTTTTATAATACTCTATTATCTGTTTACAAACATACACTCACCCTTGGTTTTCTGACTTATTTTCCCATGAGGAATTCTGTTAATATATAGGATGTACCCATCATCTGTCACAACCTCATATTCCTCACTGGGATATCCTCTGTATACAATAATTTCACTCTAAAAGAGAAGCAAATCAAAGATAGTGTTGTACATTACTAAATTATTCTGAAGTGTCTAGGCCAGCCTTTCCCCACTTAGTGCTCTCCAAATGTTTTGGACTGCTACTCCTAGAATTCCCATCTTCTGGCAATGCTAGCTAGACATTTTGGAGAATTTGCTGTCTCAAAACATCTAGAGAGGTTGGAAAAGGCTGGTCTAGACATTTTATTTCTCTTATCTAAGAACAAGTCATATAAAACAGCAAATTCTATGTACCAAAGGATGAAAACAAATCACAAAGTAGGTATTTTTTTATGGTAAATGTTAAAAAGTCCCATTCATGTGCAAATCAGCTATCCATTGCAAACTATCTGATGAGCGTTGAACCAAAATAAAGCAATAAAGCTGAAGCAATTCAGCTCTGTATCTGATCAGTACCTTGAGTAACTATCAACACGCTTTAACCTTCAGAGTTGTTTAACAAATGGTTTAACAACTGCAGAAAGGTGGTGCCCAAATGCCATTCTATGTACCTACTAGACAACGCAGATACAACAGGTAGCCACATTTACATCCAATCACATTGTCTATAACATGGGCTACCCTTGAAAAGCATCCAGAAGTAACAATCGGTGCAAAACGTGGCAGCTACTCTACCAAAAATGTCTATATTGAAAGATCTGGACCGGCTGCCAAGTGCTTACAAGCACAGTTTAAGATATTGCCCCAAACAGCTCAGGGCCCGATTATATAAACCACCACTACACCTATTATGAAGCTATCCAACTGTTAAGATCTGTAGGAGTGGCCCATTTGAAGATGTATGAACAGTCCTCTTTCTGACAGGTGGATCCCTGCTCTCTGGCATCGGGCCTTGCTCACTCAGCATTTGGGAAACCTGTAAAGCTGCTCCTTTTATGCCAGGCTTTTATTAATCTTAGTAGCCATTTTAGATTCTGTTTTTCACTTTATAGTTTCTGTCGTTTTAATACTCTTTTAAGTTAGTCACCTTGATACTTGCTAGCGCAGAAAGGCAGTATATATCTCTACGAATTAAAATCAGGAATCAGAAGTCTACTCTTTACGCAAAATAGAGAAAATCTACCTACCTATCAGACTCCAAGGCTTTAATAAGCTATTTCAAAGTATTACATTTACTTTGGACTCAGAGTGAAAAATCAGGAATGTTTCCCCTTTTGGATATGTATTTCACAAGAACTTGGCAGAACCAGGAGTGACATTAAGGTTAATCCCTTTACAAACTCTGCATTTTATTGTACTGTTTTGCTTTTACTTGTTATAAACTTCTCCTGATTGGGGCAAACTTGCAGAAAAAGCAGAGTGTCAGGTTTTTAAATAAAGCTTTCGCATCCTCTGCAATCCTAATTTTCAATGAAGACCCAACTTCAGGAAGACTGGGCACAGAATTAACATGCAGCACCTATTACTGAAAAGGTTTTAAATAGAAGTGGTAACAGTAACAACTTACCACATTCATGGCTGTTTCTGGATCTAAACTTCTTCTTCTCCTCTCAAGTGCTCCTGACGTTACAAGGCCTTGGACCAAACTCACTGTGATGATTAACAACCACATCTTATCTCTGCAAAAAAAAGAAGAAGAAGAAGAATTTATCTTTGCAGCACCGATGTGCAAGTCTGTCCCAGTACAAACACTACAGTAATAATCGACCTTCGCTAACAGCGGCATTACGAAAGTGCAGTTGCAGCTCTCATGTTCCCTACAGAGAAATGAGAGATAAAGCAGCTTAAACTAATCTAAATTCAGTTTATACTCCGAGCTGTTGGCAAATAATAATAATAATAATAATATAGCAGCAGCAGCAGCAGCAGCGCTTGCCTAGAATAGAAGGAAAATTGCTCCATTGTGGTTAAAGGCTGGGGAGTTCTGGGAGTGAACGTCCACACCCCGTAAAGTTGCTGAGACTGAGAAACACTGAACTATGCCTTTTGCCATACAAATTGCAGTCATTGGCTGCAGTAGAAACAGGCCGCCCTCGTTAATTTCTGACGGGGAGCCAATCAGTAAACTAATCCTTGTTCATTTGCATCTGTGCTTTAAGACACCACATTATCTGAAGGGCTTTGGTAACGTATTTGTTAGTTTTGAATCTTGTTTCTCCTCCAACTACACAGCGCTGTCTTCTCTGATTTTCCTGCACAAAACCCTGTGAGGTAGGCTGGGCTGACTGGCCCAGTCACCCAGGGAACTTCCATGGCTGAGGGTGGATTGGAATCAGCATCTCCTGGTCCTATTATAATACCGTAACTGCTACACCACACTGCAGTGCTATCATTACAAAGCGGTAACGTATCAAATGACAACACGCATATCCATGTCAATCACTGCTACCAGTTTCCAGTTACTGGATATTAAATATTCGGGACAGGGTTGGGGGGAGAAACTTCAAGACCACCACAAATCTGTTTAACCTATTTAAACACTTGTAAATGTTGGGTTTTCAGTGTATGTACTAAAAGCTGTAATTGCCAAAATCACAAGATAAATATCAGATGAGATCCAACTGGCCTCTACACATTGAAAACCTAGTTAAAAAAACTAACTAACATGTCTATAGCTTGGTTGAGTTTTAAAAAGTTAAGCAAAGTTGGACCTAATTACTTGGACATGAGACCACTAGGAAGCCTTAGGGCTGAAAGCTAGACTGGGAAGTTAAAATCCCAGCAAATAAAAAGGCAAAAGCAAACTATTTTCATGTCATTGCCAAGTCTCCCACCGATCCACGGGAGCTGAGCTCAGGACCCTCAGGTCCCTTCACCTGTTATTGGCTTCATATCCTGCTTGCACATTTCCCATATGTATCTGTCTGGTTACTGTGCAAAAAGTCTGCTGAGCCACACAGAACTTTGATCTGATCCAGCACAGTGTGTGTTCTGTTCATTTTCCTATTACGCAACCTAATCCTATACAGAAATAGCAAGCTCACATCTGCAATTGTAATAATGACGTGCAGCACCATTCATGCACTGGGAAGAGGATAAGCACGCTCAGGAAAATCCCAACATTTGTAGAAGTGCCCCCCACCCAAAAGGGAATAATTAAAGTATGGAGCAGTGTACAACTCCAAAAATACGTGAACGTGAAAGGCAAGTTGGGCATTTAAGAGGAGAAAATGGAGAGCAAACCGAGGTGGAGTAGGATAAAGCATTGCTGACCAGCACAATCACCAGGATTGTGGTGTTTTTCAGAAGATAAAGTAGAAGCAAGTGATAAAACACTTGTCCATTTCTTATTCAAAAAGGGTGTCATTCGGTGGTGGAGTGAACTTTCCCCCAAAAGGGCCATTCCTCTTTTTTGGAGGCAGCATTCCACAAGTCTTATGACAGGCTACACAATTTACCTCTCCCTACAAAAGTCACTTCCCTACGAATGCTGAAAATGGAAACAGCATTAAAAAGGGGAACCCAACAGATTCTGATTGAGACACATTGTTCTACAGTGATCTAGGAGAACAAAACACAGGCAGGCAAGCAGCTCTGAACATGGGAAACAGCCTAAGGGCTGGACGGAAGCACAATTTTTAGGGTGGCCAGACCTTTTTATTGTAATAGGTCGAACAGTCCTATGATTTACAGCAGTGTTTCTCAACCTCAACAGAGTTGAAGTCTACACATCTTAAAGTTGCTGAGGTTGAGAAACACTGATCTACAGAAATCAGCAGGTGAACCTTTTGTGGCATATAGATCACAGGATTCCAGTTGAGCACTTTGTTACTTGTGTATCAGCTGGTATGGAAAGGACAGGGCAGCTGGTAAACTGTCATGGAAGGCCCAGAAGGGAGGGTTAGAAACAATGTTGGTAACTTCAGTGCCAACAATTAACAATTCTGAATTAACTTCCTTGCTTTGAATTATGAACGCAGCTTAGGATCTTCCTTACATTCTGTACTGTGAATACTATGTTGAGGCAATTCACTGACAACAATAAACCACAGTTGTTACCCATTTTTAACATGCTGGAATCTGAAGTCAAAGCTTGTTCTTGGTAGTACCTAGCTTAGTCTGGGCTTGGAAGCTAAGTCCATTCAGGCCTGGGTGAAACCTGGTTTGTACCTAGACGGAAGGTTGTTGAACAAGAGGTATGGGTTAAACTAGGAGATCTCAAAATCACCCCAGAAGAGATGGTGACAAACTACTTTCCATGCTGCTGCCAAGAAATGGTATGTTGCCTTCAGAAATCAAACTTGACTCAAAACAGGCTTTACTTACTTGAGTATAGTCTCCTCCAATGTGAGCTGACCTCCTATGGAGGCTTTATGGACAGGTCCAAATAGTCTGCCGCAAGACACTCATTTTCCAGACAACAAATCCATAAACTTTCGTCCTGCTTCCTGCTTCTAACCCTGCCAATATGCTCCCTACCATTGCTCAGGTAGCTTTCTCTACTTTGACAGGCGACAGGTACATTTCCAAGCCCCAGGCTGCATCTCCTCACCATCTTTACTTTCTTGGAATGCCAACGGGACTTTTGTGAGATATTCTTGGCAATAAAGATCATGTGAGAGGCTGCATTTTGCTTTGCACCCACTTTTTCTTTATATGTTAAGATGTAGGATCTAGAGGCACTCTTGTACATAAAGATGTCAGGTCGGGCAGGGAGCTTTGCATACCCTAAAAGTATACGCAGGGATTACAGGGATCCGATTATGGTTTTTCTAGAATATTTCTAGAATAGCAATTTTCCATCCTCTCAAGTTTATACATTCAACACTGGTCTTCAATTGCTGTGTCAGGCTGTACTGATTATCATGCTGCCTTGATTTTTATCTAGTTTATTAAATGCACAAAGAGAGAAAGAGCACACATTGGCTATAAAAGGAGAAGGATCTCTGTGCATAATTTCAACATTCTCTTTGGCAATTTTCTAAACCACAACGGATATACATCCGTGGATCCTAGCCCACGAAGCTCATGCCACATTCAGTTTATTAGCTTTTAGTCAGCACAAACATCCTTTTGGGTTGTAATGCTCATTTTTGTACTTGCGGAGTAGAAAGTGGACTCGCTTCACTTCAGTTGGGCTACCATTTTACCCTCTCCAAAGGAAGCAGTTAAGGGCATTTTAAGAGCCATCAGCCTATAAGCAGCTGATCGAAAATGCATTTCTCCGAACCATCCGTCCCACATCCCACTTTCCTGGGAAGCATCACTGGACTAAAGTCGGATCCCGAAATTACGCCATCCTGATTTGATTAGGGCTTATCTTCACGCCACGCGGCGGAGACCTGCAGCCTTGAAAAACCCTCTTCCCGATGCCAGTATGTTCCACTACAACTCCCAGAATCCCCAGCCGAATGGAAGAGTCACCCCGGGGACACCTCCGAGCCCTGCCTTAAGCAAGAGGCCTGCAGTATCCCTCCACCCTTCCCGACCCGGGCAAGGCGAGGAAACGGCGCGAGCGAGAAACTCACCACACACCAGCGACGGCGCCAGAGAAAGGCAAACCGCGCCCGAGCCAATTCCTGGTGCTTTAGCGTTCCTCCCCGTCACTGCAGCGCAGCCAACCCGAGCCCCTCAGGCTACGCGTATTGACCAATCAGCGCTCCCAGGAAGAAAGCATCGCCCCTCCCCTTTTTGTTTCCCCCTCCCGCCTAACAGAGACCGGAGGGGGCGGGAAGGGAGCTGCCTGCGATGGCACCGGCGGCTGCAAGCGGACAAGGGTCGTTTGCCTACCGCCTCTGCGCGCATCGCCTCCTCGCTTGCGCTTTACGCAGCACTGCCGCTGTCCGCCCGGCGGTTCGTGGAAGACGCACAAAAGCGCGTTCAGGGAGCGAGCCCCATTGACTTTAGTGAGGCTTCTGCGAGGAGGCTGAAAGAGGGCTGCAGCCTCGCTGCTCTGCAGATTTCTTTTCTTTCTATACTTTGTATTAGCTTTTGTTACTTTTTATCTTCTTTTTAAAACTTTTTACTAAAATGCACCCACAAAGCCAGCTGTGGATGCATTTGGGCCAGTCACTCTATCAGCTCCAGGAAGGAGGCAAGGGCAGACCACTTCGGAAACCTTGCCGTGAAAACCGCAGAGACTGGGCCAGGCAGCCGCCAGGAGCCAACACTGACTTGGAAGCACAACAACATGCTATCCGGCACCATTCTGGTTTTCTGGAGATGTCATATTAGTTGCAAAAGCAGCCCAATTCTTGTCATGCTTGAAAGACAAGTCTTTGCATAAGAAAGATCAAAATCATTTTTATTTTGGCCTGCAACTCTCTGCATACGCCCAGGACTGAACTTAACTCAGCAATATGGGAGCATTTAAGTTGTGTATCTCTGCTGTCCAAATAGGACCTGCTAATGAACTGACTAGAACACCTGGCTTTTAAAAATGATTTAAATTGTTTAATAGCATGTTTATCCTCAATGTGGTTCTTGTGTATAACAGCAAGTACATCCCAATCAAGTCTGGACAGGCAGTTTCTTGTTGAGAAGGTAGATCAAAAGCAGCAAGGAACAAAAATACTTGTAAGTATTTCATTGCCACCCGTGGTGGAAATAAAACAGTTTTGCCTTGCTTCTTGTGCCTAGTTCTCCTCTGCAAAAAGAAAAAGGATTGTCTTCCCTTTATTGATTATGTGCCATTAAGTCATTTTCGACTCCTAGTGACCATGTAGATTTCTTCCGTGATGTCAAGGGAACTGTGTCTCCTGCCCATGTGAGCAATGAATATTAGTGCTCAAAACTCTGAAAGCAAGGCTTTTTACAGTGCAACGTTAAGTACGTCTAGTCCAGTGTTGTCCAAACTTGGCCACTTTAAGATGAGTGGACTTCAACTCCCATGGCTGGCTGGGGAATTCTGGGAGTTGAAGTCCACTCATCTTAAAGTGGCCAAGTTTGGACAACACTGGTCTAGTCAGACAGGAGACCATATGTGAAATTACCAAGTTAATGATTTAGTAGATATCGGCTGAAAAGAACAAAGACTATGAATTTGGAAGGACGACAAAGATGGAGAAGAACCAGCTATTGTTATGAGTTGCTGTACAGAGTTTAGACTTTTTCTTGTTAATATGCCCCTTTTCTCGGAATTTATACCTTTTGACCTCTGCTTTTATAGCTCTATAGTTGTTGGGGTCTAATTGCTACCACTGATTTGGCTGTCCTGATTTATTGCTGATGGCTTTCACCCTGGTTGGATGTTAAATCATCTGAGCTCTTGGTGTATGCATTGTACTGTTGAAAATAACAAGGAAAGATCAAGGGACAGCTTAGAGTGACAAATTGGGAATACAAGACTCTCCAAGCTACCTAAGGAAAAAAAATGTGACTCTATGAATTTGTATTGTGGGCCCAAATTTAACTATTAGAATTGCAGCTTTGGACTGTGACTTGCTGCTAGGCAACTCGCCGTCTCTGATCACTGATGCTGATTCCATCCAGGCAGCTGTTCCTGTCACTCTGGATTCCTCCAACTCAGTGACAGCCACAAAGATGTTTTATCAATAGTCCCTGGGTCTTTATCCACAGGAGAGTAAGTTTCAGTACACCAGGAAGTCTTCATGTATAAAGTGTGCCCAGGAAATCAAAGGACCAGAAGATAAAAATGTTCAGAAGTCACTGCTCCCTCTATAGATCTTATGCTTGAATCTGTCATAAGTTATACTTTGTCTATGGCAAAAATAGTAATATTTTATCAGGGGTTCACTACTATGTCTGGAGAGCTGGATGAGCTCAAGGGTGTGCTGGAGGTTATGTGGAATCAAAACACAGGACGCAAGGCAAAATAATCAAGGCTTCACTGCAGTGTTTATTAGGCAGTACGTATTGGAGGGGGACCCCACCAAAGGTTAGTGGGAGACACTCCCCTGTAGGCACAATGGATGCCCTGATATTTATACAGTTCTACAAGAAAGGGGAAGGGAAAAGAACGCATATGCATACATATTCATATGATGATGCAGGCATACCTAAATGAGCAATGCTTCTCAAGTTACTCTCCGTCCCTGTTCTTGTCTGCTATCTATAAGGAAAGCAATACTGTCAGAGAGGAAGAAACAAATTGGTTCAGGGTGCCAACTGCCAGGAAGAAGGCTTCCTTCCTTACGTTGCTATGGGGAGGTTTGAGATAAGGGGTTTACAATCAGCCTAGTTCATACCAGCTTCAAGGGTGCTGCACATTCCTTTATGTTTCAATTTTATTAAGGTGATCCCATTCACCTGAGGCCTCTAAAAACCTGCTTCTTTCACCCAAAGATTCACCCAAAGATATATTTTCCTCACAGTTACTTCTAACAAACCAAGGGCAGAAAGTATGTCCCGAACGAATACCACAGAATGGAACCTTATTGCTAAGGAATTCAATGCAGAACATGTTAAAGCTCCCCAATTCTCTGTAAGTTGAGTTTTGCATCCTAAATAGGTTATGCTTATAATTGTCTAGGGCCATCTGAATTCTGGCTGTTGGAACAGCAGGCAAAATCTTTTCTTCTAAGTCAGGTTCTGTAGGGCAGAACCTCCAGTGACCTATATCTCATTTTGAGAAATTATAGAGTAGATATTTCAAAACTAAGCTTTTGCTTTCCTTTCAGTGGCCTGTAATTCCAGAAATGTTATGCATGCAAGATTTCCTGAGTGGCTTGAAAACTTTTCATCAGAGAATATTTTTAACACGCTATCTACAACACACTATCTACACTTCCACTTGCAAAGCCTAAATTAAATGTGACTCCTCACTCAAGGCCATTAAGGAATCCTCAGAAGAACTCCCCTCTGAAACCAGCTGTGAAGGGTGATTCAAACTCCCCAACATTTCATAGAGAAGTTGGAATTTCTTACCAAGAGTGACCTTGCTTCAGTTCTTCTTCACAGAGTGATTTCATGGAAGTTCTTTCTGTCAGAGTAGATGAACTCTGCATTTGCTTCCCTTGTATATTGCAAATTAACTGTTAAGCATATGTTCCCAAAATGGCAAACCTTTTGGGCTTGGCATGTCAAAAATTCAGAAATTCCTAACTTGACTCTGCTGGTGTGTCACCCCCTCCTCCCAAACAAAAGAGAAACAATTCTCTATATATTCATTTACTTAAAAAAAAATACAGTGCAATCATGTGTGGTGTTATGTATTATATAAAGAAACATCAAATAATTACAAAAATGAAATATGAATAAAACAAATTCAGTTTCTTTGGTAACTCAGAGATAATAGTTGTCGTTGGGTGTTGGTGTATGCTGGTGTGTCGCCCAAAACGTGGCTTGTCATCTGTGACACGTGTGTCATAGGTTCCCCATCACTGTACTAGCTCTTAGTTACACTAATTCTGTTTCTGTGGAAGCTATCTATTACCAGATGTAAAGACAGTTACAACTTTTCAGGTATATCACATTGGAGAGCATTTGAAAAATTGTTTTTAGACCTCAGTCCCATTTCCTATTTCTAATGCTGAGCTATGCCCTTCAACAATTATGTGGTCACCCCATTGAGAAAAGTGGGATACCAGTTTCCTAACATTTAAAGCTGCCTTCAATGTAATAATTGCTGACAATAAATCAGACAGTTCTATTTTAGATAAGTACTGTACCGCTAGAATTGCTAGCAATTTTTTGTCAGGCAAGGAAGGAGATCAGAAAAATTACAGGGGTTCGGTTAGAACTCATAATAATCCCCCGGTTGAGTTTGACTCAGGAAAAGGATAAAACACTGTATAGTTAAGGGTGCGTGTGTGTGTGCACGTGCATGCATATGTGTCTATTTTTCTCTCTGTTTGAACTTTGGGGTGCAATTATCCCTAAGTAACCCCAAAATTTTCATTTTTAGGTCACTTAGAATCCAAGGGCACCTCCTAGTCATCTCTGTTTTCCCAACTTTCTCCCTGGGTGTGCCTGCAAGATTTTAAAATGGGAAACAAACAGGGCACTCCAGAGAAAGGAACCCCTGCTGACTTCATGCACATGTGCAACGGGTTGTCTCTTTGCAAATATCTAAAAAAATGGAATAAGGTCTCTTGGGACCCCTGACATCCAGGGTTGTAAATTCCAAGAAGTGGGGTAAGGGGAAAATAGTTCATTTGTGAGCCCTACGCATGAGTAAAAAGGAAAAGGAGGGTAGTTTTGCCCAGTAGCTGGCATTCAAGGCTTGGTAAACAGAAGCTGGGAGGCACTACCGGGATTCCGTAGTGCCAAGGCTAAAGGACTCTAATGAGGAATTGAGCAAAACTATGGACACATTCCTTTTATCTGCAGCTCCCCAAAAGGACAAGAAAGTAGAACTCCTTTAACAGGACATTTTAGACTCTTGGGGACTCCCGGCTTACAACTCTGAACTTCTTCAAGCCTCTATCTCTGTAAGGCCAGAGACCTTGGAAACCCTGTCTCTGCAAGGCCAGGAATAATTACTGGGTCTCAAGCAAATCTGGCACAAGAACTGGCTTTGCAGTGTCCCATGAGACAGCTCCCAGGATCCCAGGGTATGAACTGTGCATCAGCCCTGGAGTCCTCCTGATTTACTCTCTCCCATTATGAATTTTCCTCCAATCCAGGGGCAACCAAATAAATTCAGAGAAGAGCAAACTGCAGCTTTCTAATGCTATAAGCCAACATGGGCAATTGTAAACCACTTATTAAGAATAATAAAATAAAATAAAATAATAAAAAGATCCCAAAATATAAACTCTTCACAACATACCTAATGGTTTTGATCAGGTACGCTGAACACTGAGACAGATTAAGGATTTCTGTCTCCCAAGAGATTATTTTTAGGAAGCCAATTCTACAGTAGCAAGGTATACTTCAATCAACTGATGCCAAAATTTAGAAGAACCTTATACTAGTTCATTTCAGTATGTTATTCATGACTGTATTGGAAAGGAAATGTAAAAAAAAATGCTATATGTCACATGGCTTTCCCCATGAAGACTGAGAGGCACTGAATCAATAGGTAATTTTCTATATATATTGTACTTTTTTATAACGGCATCAATGCACACTGTATAATTCTCCTTTTAGTCAAGGCCACTCAAACCCATTTTATCTGCACTACTTATTGTCCAAACAGAATGACAAAATGTCCTTCAATGTTTCTGTATTTTGCTTTCTTGCCTGTAGGACCTATCATGGGTTAATTTGTTCACCTTCATTCAGTTGTTTACTGTTGATCTGTTTTGTGCTTTATTGCTGGGTTTTGCTATTATTGTTTTACTATTTCATTTACTACGTTTTTTCTTGTCACTGAATGTAATAAAGAGTTACTATCCATTTCCATTTAGTATGAATTACATTTAAAATCATTATGTTTGCTTTTCAAAATCAACCCTGAGTATGTGAGATCAGATAAAAGGGGAGCAGAAGTCACAGAATGCTTACCCCACTGGATATAGTAAATCGTACAAAACTCCTCTGCCAGAAGGCAAACCAGTAAGACTAAAAGAATAGAAACTTCCTTCAGGAACTTAAATGCAAAGTACAAAGCTGGAGATCGCAATGAACAACTCATGATGCTCAGAGAAACATTTGTCAGGAATTGCCCTCAACCCCCAGCCATAATTCTTTCTCCTGAACTCAGTACTCTCATAGGAAAGCAAGAATTTGACTTGAGTAGATAACTGGGGTGGGGGGTTCAAAGAGTCAAGATGGCAGCCATGTCCATGTGACTGAAGCCCTGCCCCTTTTTAAAGTGTGCCCCATGTGTGAAAGAGATGGGGCTTCAATCATGCAGTCCCAGCCACCATCTTGACTTTTTTTGACACCCCCTTCCCCCTCACATTAGCCCTATGGATAAAATTCTTTTTCTGCAGATACAAACAGCCTTAGTCACAGTGAAGAACAGCTTCTGCAAACAGGTTTAAATCCTGAGTTGCTTTCTCCCATCCTTTTATAACAGGCTCTGTTTACTGGCCCAGCAGCACCACCTTATACTTACAAAATGGGGTCCTCATCTAACACTTTGCCATTTTCAGCCCACGGCCCATACTATACTCTGACATACGCACCCACACACACCACTAGACAAGACATACATCTCATCCATTCAATACAAACCAAAAACTTCATTTCTAACGTGATATCCACCAGGTTATAATCCAACCACAATAAAAAAATAAAACTTTAAAAACCAAATAGCAGTTAAAATTACACAAAAGCACTTAAAATTAGACAAAGTTACAGTAAAATCAGTATAGATCATGATGCGTTTACAGCTACAATAAAAATAATATTTATAAAACTGTAAAATTGTAAAGCTTGCTGATAAAATTTACAAGATAGTCTTCCTATTATTAAACAAAAGCATTAAGCAAACTAGTCAATGATACTCTTTTTTTTAACCTATAAGTAAACTACCACCTCTGATTTACTATGGACCTTTTTTGGGACAATTGGGAATACGTCCCCCAACATTTTTATTCTTCCCACTCAGGAATCTATGGACCTAAAAATACTAATGCTGGAGGCTGACACTTAAAACTTTGTGGAATGCCAAATGTTCATTTTTTTAAAAATTTAAAGAATCTTTTAAAAATGCATACAACAGATGTGAACCAAGGGAACCCCCTGTTGAGGACCCCATGATTATGTTTTAATGTATGTTTCACCAAAGATTGCCTTCAGCTTCCACAGCACACTAATTTGTAGTGTAACCGTGGCATTTTAAATGACAAACCGGTCCATACAACACACCAATGCATAAACCGTGGTTACGAGCCACAAAACTGGGCTCATACATATTTTGGTTTGGGCTTAGCAAGATATGTAATTCATTTATTGCTTTGAGTTGGAAAAGAATACAAAGCCAGTATAAATGAAGCTTTCAACAGTTCGTGTTTAAACACAATAAACACAGAAAAAGCAGGTCATGTCTTTCAAAAACAAGACAACCCACTCATCAAATTAGCATTTCTGTTTAACAACAAATGAGATACAGAATTTGTTTACAGCAAAGATTCTTCTATAATGTACTCACTGAAACAACACAGCAAGACCAAAAGAAAAGGAAACTGATCTGGATGAATTAATCAAGTGACTTTCAGTTTCGTTTTCCAGGGGCAGGAAGCCTTCGGATTCCTTTTCTATTTGTGACAAGATAAAAGTGGGTAGCTGCAAATGAATGCAGCATTTCAGAGCAGATCATCGGGGAGAAAACTCCATTATTCTGAGAGAAAGCAAGCTTTCTTAAAAACTGTTGATCAGGCAACATGAGGTGAGTATATCCTCATTGATTATATTATTGTTTATTAATGTTTAGCATTAGAAAATTTGTTTTTCAGCATGCAAAGCTTCAGCTTCTTTTTACAGGGTTAGGAGTTTCCTTGAAAGAAATACACTTTCTGTTCTATAAATCTGTTAATACTGCAGGGAACTTAAAACAGTTATCCAGAGTATAAATCAATTGCATTTTATTTCACTGAGTCAGATTAAATTAGTATCATTAATCTCAGAGCCAAATATTAGATAGTTTGCATACACAATTAACTCTGTTCTTTCTAATATAAATAATAGCTTCTGCAACCCCAGGGAGGGAATATTTGAATAGTTATTAGGGAAATGTTTTTAGATTAGATCTCCAAATAGATTAAATAAAAAATATAATGCTCTATTACTTAGGGCTAGCACAACCATATTTACTTTTTGTGGAAAGAAAATCTGTATTTGCATGACATTCTTACCCATATTTAACTGAATCATGATTTATTAATAAAACCAGTTTTCTCCATTTATATGAGACACTGAATCAGAAGCTAAAAGAAGCAGGCAAGATTCATCCAGCACATTGGGCTCATTTGTTCAGTGTGTTGGTAGTCACTTTTCAGCTCATTAAACTACTTAACCTTTAATGATAAAAACTGGAGGGAGCAAAGAAATTGCAATCTTTAGAGAGAAAAACAAAAGCTGGCAAACATTAAGCCAAAAGACATTTATAAATCTGATGACAGGATCGTAAACAGGGTTGGCAACTCTCAAAACTTGGGGAGGTTCAGAAATGCTATTTTCTTCCTTGCCACTTAGGGCCTTTCCACAGTGCAAGGGGTGTCTGCAAGGTATGGACAAAAAACACTGAGGTGCAGTCAAAGGTCTACCTCTTTCTTTATGTGCAACAAAGATGGGTGGAGCTTCCATCATATTGTTGTGGCCACTGTTACAGGCACTTCCAGGTTTGCCTTATGGTCACTCACACACACACAGCTGTTGAGGCATGGGGATCTTGTAAGCTCCCACTTGCTTTCTTCCTGGGTTTTCCAGATAGGTGCTGCTAGAGCAGACAAGACACACACCCAGCCAGGAAATAATTAGGGATGCACACAGATCACTCCTAACTGAACACTGAGGCACAACAGGTTCTTTGGGATACACGGAGACCCAGTGAATTTAAAGTAACAGCAAAACTTTACCGGTTACAATGTACATTTGCTCTTTCTCACACACACTCATCCACACTTACCCGACTAGGCTGCCAGGCACTAGCTAGAGGGACAGAGGTCGCCAGGTCTGGATCCAAAGACAACTCAAGGAGTGGATGGACTTCAGGGCCTCCTTTATCCACAAACGTCCTTGCTTTGTTGATTCACAAGACTGGCAGCTACTCTTGCCTTGTTAATTTACAAGTCTGGTAGCTATTAATTGGGGGGGGGGGGCAATTTCCATCTGCTGAGGCCCAAGTTCCTTTGTGGTTCAGGTGTTTTTTTCCTTTATTTCCTTAACGACTTGTTTCCTTCTTAACTACCTCCTGGAAAGGATCTCATAGAGGAGGTTCCTGGCTTTTGTCCCCTCTGCTTACGTGCCTGCTCCATCTTTAGTCATGGCAGCTTCAGTCTCACACCACCTCAACTTTTTTGCTCACACCCTGTGGATACCCCTACTCCCTGCCATGTTGAAATGTCTCCCCTCCCCCCTTTGATTTGGCAAAAAACTAAAGTGGTATGAAAGTTGCTACCCTTGTGGAGTCCTTGGGGTTCTCTGAGCTTGGCTCTTTTCTTGCAAACATTTCATTACCCGGCTAGGTAACATCTTCAGTGCTAGAATGGGCTGGGGTTTGCTCTTTATTTATATACTGTGGCATGCCCTGCCAGTGTTGGTAAGGGTGGGGGTTTTTGTTTTGCTCCTTTGACTGGCATATATTTGCTGCTTGATTGTGTGTCTGGTGGTAACCTTTGCTTATCTGGGTGATGATTGCTGGTGAGGCGATCTTCTGGTCTTTTGTCTCTTTTGAATAGTATGTAGATGCTGTTTATCTCTATGTGTCTGTTAATTGCTGCCTTGTCTAAATACCAAGCTTCCAAGAATTCTCTTGCATTTTTGGATTTAGCTTGGTCTCAAATGCTGACAGTTTCCCAGTTAAAACTATGGTTGAGTCTGTCCATGTGTTGTGAGATTAAGGAATTTTCATCATGTCTTCTGACTGCTAGTTGGTGCTCATGGATGCGCTCTGCTAGTCTTCTGCCTGTCTGTCCTATATAGTGTTTGTTACAGTCCTTACACCGTATGTTGTAGATGACTCCTGTTTTTTCTTCTTGTGCTACTGGGTCTTTTCAACCCAGCTGAAAACCCTGAGCTACTCATATTCGCCTCTGTCAGTTGCTACCCCTTGCTAATTCTTGTCTTTGTTATTGTCAGCCCTTCAAGGTAGACTAGACTAGGAAACCTAAGTGATGCAGGCTAAGGCTACCTTCATTATAAAGTAATAGTAATACAGTTTGGTGTAGTGGTTAAGACATCAGGCTAGAAACTGGAAGACTGTGAGTTCTAGTCCTGCCTAGGCTCAAAGACCTTGGGCCAGTCACTCTCTCTCAGCCCTAGGAAGCAGGCAGTGGCAAATCTCTTCTGAAAAACCTTACCAAGAAAACAGGGACTTGTCCAGGCAGTCTCCGAGAATTGGACACGAATGGATAAAAAAAAAATACTAATAGAATCTTGTAAATCTGAATGTGCTTCCCCCTCCCTCCCTTTATCTTCTAGGGTAGGTCTTGTCTGAGACACTTTCTCAGGTTACAGTTCTGCTCCCAACTCAGGTTTCTTTTACCTGACCATTGTCTTGGTAGCAGCTCTGCTTCCTATCCCTCAATGTCATTCCTTCTGTCCATTATAGTTATCCATTCGTATGATCTTGTGTGTCCTTCCAAGGTGATGAGTGACAAAACTGAACATATTTTGCATATTTTGAAGCTGCCCCTGGAGAGAGTCAGAGTGAGAAGACATCTCCCTCTATCCCTCATGGGTTGGGAATGACATGAAGGTGACATTATGGGGATATGGCAGGAAAAAAGGCTTCCCGGGGCATGTTTGTGTCCTGAATATTGCAAGCGAGGAATGCTAGAGTGGAGGGACTATCTGGCTAAAATCTTTAATGCAGGCAAGACCGAAAAGCAGGTTTACATGGATGTCAGCAAAGGGAGGGGCAGTGACAAAATGAGTGGCAGTTTCAGTTTCTGCGGACAACTGTGCAGGTTTATACGCAGGGAGAAAAGAAGAAAGAAATGCTTTATAGCTTCACTTACAGGCAGCCATCTCTGATCCCGCTGGTTCAACTTAATCCTGCTGTTGATTTTTCATGCACCATAAAATGGAAATCTTCAGTTTGAGGCTTCCTCAGGGGCATCTTAAAGCCTTAAGTGCCCTGAAAACATTAGCACTAATTTTATTGTGACTGAGGGAACAAATGATTAAATACAAGTTAGGACAGAAATCACATGAACTGCATCAATTGTTAATTAAATGTCAAATTTAATTTAATTTAATTTAATTTAATTTAATTTAATTTAATTTAATTTAATTTAATTTAATTTAACGGTTTAAGAGATTTCTTTCACCAGAAACATTCTTGAGCCAGTGGGAGGTAGAGGGCTTAAAGTAGTGGCCTAAGATAGAGAAGACCCTTGATGGTTTTATACATTTGCATATTGGTTTTTAACTTGTGAGCTGCCTAGAGTCACTTATGTGAGATGGGTGGCCATACAAATTGAATATATAAATAAGTAAAATAAGATCCTGGTTCAAGTCCCCCTTCAGCTGGGGCCAGTCATTCCCTCCAAGCCCAACAAACCTCACAGGATGGTTACTGTGAGGATAATATGAAGGGAGATTCCTATGTAAGCTGAACTGAGCTGGGATTTTTTTTACAAATTATTTTCCAAAACTGCCTCTGGAATAATTTTATTGGCAAACCTAAGTAGAAATAGGAAACATTAAGCAAAAAATGGGATAAGCAAGCCTTTTCCAACCAGATACCCTCTATATTGTATGTGCTGAACTTCATCTCCCAGAATTCCCAGCCAGCACAGGAAGTTGAAAGCCAACCAATCAGAGGGCACCAGTTTGGGAAAGGCTAGAATAATAGTATGGTATAGTGTTTCTTAAACATTTTGCTTTCAGGACCCCTTCCCACTTTTAAAAATTACGGAGAACTCCAAAGGAACTTTTGTTTGTGTGGGTTATATTTATTGATATTTACAGTATGAAAAATTAAAATTGACACATTTGTAGAATATTTATTGAATCATGTAAAAATAACAATGTTAAACCCATTAGATACTCACATAAATAAAATATTTTTCATGAAAAAACTATTGTCAGCCTTGCTGGGTAAACCAGATAGGAATCACAACCAGATAAGCTAATTCTACTTTATTATAAAGTTACATTGACAGAATCTTGCAAGTCTGAAAATATAATTCTCCCGTTTCCTTTATAACCTGAGAAACTAGAGAGGGTCTCTTCTGAATCTCTATCCCCATCTACTATCCAGTTGTGGACTGTGCTGTCTCTTATCTGACTGTTGGCTGCGTCTCTTGGCTCAGTCACCCAAGGTCTTTCCCACATACGATCACATCTCTATACTTTTAACAAAATAAAAAAAAGTAATGAGAAGAGTGACATTGTTTTAAATTTTTGCAAATATCTTCAATATCTGGCAAATAATTTTGATTTGGTGGACCCCTGAGAGGGTCTTGAGGGACCCCCAAGGGTCCTGGGACCACACTTTAAGAAACACTGGTCTAGTGTCATCCCTATTTTGTAATGAATTCCTGAACACTGGTTGTACCACAGTCATAGAAGTTTTCATAGACATTGGGCAGGCAGAAGGCTTCATATACAGGTAGTCCTTGGGTTAAACAGCAAAATATAACAAAAGAATATAATCTAGATACATATAACTAGCCTATTATTACTAATTAACTTCTATACATTAAATTAAAAAAAAGGTTTGTAGAAAACTATACTGTCTTTCTTTGCAAATTGTAAATGTCTCTCATTCTCTTTCCTTTTGTTCTGCAGTCTCCTCTCCCAGGAAGGTTTAAAGGAGATTCTCCAACAATTGGAATGCCATTTTACATGGATGTTGCAGAAGGAGGATATTGATCCTGATGAATTGGAAGAAAGAATTGTTGAGCAGATCCGGTTCTTAAGGAAATCCAAAGTACAAAGTTACAACTTGCTCGCATACCTGAAGTTCCTGAATGACAAGAAGGACGAAGCACTGGAAAACTTACAGAAAGCGGAAGAGGCTGTGCCCGTAGAGTACCCTGGGGAAGTAGAAAAGGAAAGCCTGGTTACATGGGGCAACTACGCCTGGGTGCACTACCACATGGACAATCTTACTGAATCCCAAGCCTATGTGAAGAAGATAGAGAGCATCTGCAAGCAACTTGGAAGCGAGTCTCCTTATAAAATGGAGCTCCCACAGATCTGCTGCGAAAAGGGTTGGGCGCTCCTAAACTTTGGAAGAAAGTACTATGAAAAAGCAAAGGAGAACTTTGAAAAGGCACTGCAAAAAGATCCAGAAAACCCAGAATTTAACTCGGGCTATGCAATCACGGTATACCGTCTGGAAGATTATGATGCAAAAAAACGTTCAGGGAAAGGGTCATCACTGGAACCTCTGAGGATTGCAGGAAAATTGAATCCTGATGATGTATTTGTTGTTCCCCTTCTTGCAGTAAAGCTGCAAGAAGCAAATAAAGTGGAGGAAGGAGAAAAGTACATTGAGGAAGCACTTAGAAAATATCCTGATGTTCCTTACGTGTTAAGGTACGCTGCCAAATTTTACAGGAAGAAAGGTGATGTAGAGGCATCCCTGCAACATTTGAAGAAAGCATTAAGCTTGACCCCAAACTCTGGATTCTTGCACCATCAGATTGGGATTTGCTATAGAACACAATATTTAGTGATGAAAAAAGAAAGAAAAATGGCAGGTACCAAGTCAAAGAAAAATGGCGAATACCAAGTCAAAGAAAAGATGGATGAGTTGATCAGATTTTCCATTTTTCATTTCAAAAAAGTGGTGGAGCATAAAACCAAGTTTATCTATGCTTATATTGACCTTGCTAAAATGTATGCAGAACAAGGAGAGTTAGAGAAAGCAGATGAAACCTTTCAAAAAGTGTTTGCCATGAGCAATCTAACATCTGAAGAGCAGCAACAGCTCCATTTAAATTATGGGCGCTTTCAAGAATTTAACAGAAACTCGCAATCGGTAGCTATCAAACATTACTTTGCAGGGCTGAATATTGAAATGGAGTCTATTGAAAGAGATAAAAATAAATACATGCTGAAGAATTTAATGGAAAAGAAAATCAAGAAAGGTGAAATAGATGCTGAGGGTTTGGGAATCCTTGGATTTATTCATCAGCTCAATGGGGAAAAACAAGAAGCATTGAAAGCCTATGAGGGAGCCTTGAAAATCGATCCTGAAAATGAAGAATATCTCAGTGCAATTTTGAACTTGAAGCTTTCTTTGTAAAACAACAATCCCAGATGAGGATATTTTTCCATTAATGCTGATTTAAAAATGTATCAACAGATGCTTTCCATCTGCTTATTCCATTTGAATCTCTCATCTTTCGAAAATGCTCCATTTAAAGGGATTGCTGTTCTTTTTTATTTTTCAATTTGAAGATTTACAGTCATAATTGGAAAAAAACTAATATCAGGAGTAAAAAAAAATTAAACTGAAATAGTTTACTTGGCCATGTTTTTTGTTAGTGTAACTTTTACACAATGAGCTGACAACATTTTTGGATATTGAGGCAATTATAAGATCTCACATGATGGCTTAGGCACCCTTCCCAAAAGAATTGCCCCAAAATCTGAAATACTAGCTTTTTTTTCCCCATTTCTTTAAAAACAATCAAAATTACTTTCAAATTTAATTCAGAGCAGGTTGCAGGTGCTGTTTTGCTAACCTTTCATTCATAAAATGCATCTCTAATACTCATTATGGTATAATATAGCAGAAGAATATAGAAGAACTGAAGATAATATGCTTTCTAAAACATTGTGTATATCCAGAGGTGAGGTAAAAAATGAAGCAAGGCCCTAGAAACTACCTGATGTTCCTCTGAAATTAACGAGATCACATGATGAGGAATAGAAGTTGATATAGATATAACCAGGTCCTTCTAACAAACTCTTCTAAGACATTGATTCATTAAATATGAATAAATAACATTTGCACGGATGCTTAATATATTTTATTGCTTTGTTGTACTAAACAGGTTTGAAATGTACAAATTTCAATGTTTGAAACGTCCAGGTTTGATAATTGTATGCCACCCAGAGTCACTTCTTGTGACATGGGCAACTATATAAATTTGATTAATAAATAAAGTGTGTTATGGTGGCAAACACTTGAATGTTGACATGTTTCAGTGATGCCCCATCCAGCATCTTCTCAGCTGGCTGGATTTTGGGTAGCCTGAATTCACCAGAACTCTCCCCATGTACCTTTCCAATTTTGCACATTGTTCAGTTCCTTATTCGTTTAACAGCGGGATCATTGAAGAAACATGGTGGGTTTATTCACTAGAGACTATAGTGGGTATAGCAATGAGGTAAAGTGGGTATGGTCACCCATATGCATGGGCAGGGCTATTTTCCCCCCATTTTTACAACTGGGAATGAAATGTTTCTGTTCTCAATTATGCAAAATGTATTTGACAAGATATGCCAGAATCCCATCTCTGATTTTCACCACCACACTGGAAGTCTGGAGGGGATTCTGAGGGCCACAAAAAGTCCCTGGGGGCCACCCATGTCTCTGATGCTGGAGGTTGCCTGCTCTTGCCCTGTTGTGTTGCTGCACTTTGGTTTAGATGTATATACAACCATTCTGAGAAAATACGTTTGAAAATATATCTTTAGATATTATACACACACACACGGTTCTTTCTTGTCTTTCCATTCCAAAGTTATTTCCTGTTTTCTGGAGCTATGCAACTCCTTCAGAAGAGGTCTTTTGGGACAACAGGGAGCCTGTCTGAAGCACCCCTTTTGGAATTGTTAAAGCAGTTAAGTCTTTTTCCTGGCTTGCAAAGCTGCTTCAAAGCTGCTCCTGGCTGTCTCCAACTGTGTCTGAGGCACCACCGCTTTGCTTCGCTGCCCCCCATCCCCGCCAGCCCCATCAGTCTGGGAGAACATCCATCAAAGTTTTTATTACTGTAGAAGACAAGTGTTTCGTATGTCTTCCTGCACAGCCTTCATAAACTGTTGAATCTTCTGTCCAGGCTTGCTGTGTGCCTTCCTGGGTTCTTTTTTCAAAACAGAAATTACGTTAAATGTTTGCACCAAGGCCCTGAAACTCTGCTGAGACAATGAGCTATGCATCACACTTACTGGAGAACTGATACTGGTCACCAGTTCGCAGGAGGATAGCAAGCTCCTGGTTGTGCAGTGAGCAATCTGGGATTTGTAGTTCTAATGAGACTACTTCCCCTTCAAATCTATGAGAATAGTCAGCAGAGGCTGTGGCGGGGCTGAGGTCAAAACCAGCAAGATGGTGGACAGACATTGTGATGGAAGCTGTGCTCCTTGGGACAAGCAGATTTCAACAGGACTGGGGTCTACATTGCGATGCTGCGTCCACTGTTCTGCCCACACAAACACACATGGACACCGCTGAGGATGGTGGCTTTTTTCACATACACATGTCATCACAGAGCTGCTTCTACTGAGCAGTTTGGCCTCAATTTCTAGAAAAGTAGAGACTGATAAAAATGGGGCAGGAGGATAAACAGCTTTTGGGCTGTCTTGTTTTTTTTTAATGGAAGAGCCCCTGCCCCTTTAAGATAAACTTGTGCCTCTGCAGTGGAAGGTCTGTTCCCTCCTGATCTCCAGGAAGAGTTTGCCCCTTCTGAATGTGAAGAAATGTGGAAATGGTGGAGTGGAGGCGTGAAATGTTTTGATTCTGCAGGGAGATGATTCATTCATTCATTCAAGAGCTTAATGGGTAGACAGCAATAAAAGCAGAATAAGACCCATGAAAGGACACAAAAGTCACAAGAAAACATACATTTTTGAGGAGCCCCACCATATGTCACACCTGGCAAGACAAGCTCATAGACATCCTGGCCCCAAACCCAAGGGGACATCCATCTTTAGTGCCTTCCTAAAGGGTAACAGGGTTGGGTCCAGTTGAATGGATGTGTCTCTAACTTACAATACCTTTGAATTTGAATGGATGTGTCACTTAATAGCTTAGGATAGTGTTGGTTTTCGTGCAAGAGTAGCAGAAATGAAATCTGTGTCTTCAACAGATGTTGGCTGGGTTCATACACTTTGCTAGTTTCAGAAAAGAAGACATCCTAGCTGCTGTCATTTGTATACCACAGTTTATACCACATTGTATAAACCCACCTAACTTATCGTCAATGGACCTTGATTCACAAAATTATGTGAACAAGTCCAAATACATGAACTAGTCTTCGGTGTTACCTACAGGTTGGATTCGAGATATAATTGGCAACTACACTGCATCTTTCCTGCTTTGTGGGTTTTCCATGGTACTCAGTTCAATGCTGTTGTGCTGCACAAGACTGGCCAAGATCAGACCCACTTCCTCAGGGCCAGGAGGCAGAGACACTCAGGCCAAGCAAGAAACCTGGACAAATGGAACCAGTTTATTTGGTAACTGGCGAACTGGATCAAAGAGGTGAAGAATTGTTGGCTGGTGAGGCAAACAGCTACAGCAAAAGATGACACGTGCTAAATCTCCCTCTACCTAAAACAGATTTTGCTAAGTCTGCTACAGTTGATTTTGTTTTTCTCCAGTGAGGGAATGAGGGAAGAATTACAGACTTTTCATCCAGAAATGTTCTGTCTTCCTAGCAAATTAAAAAGTCTGTAGTAAACAAAGGCTTCAGTTATGACGACAATGATTTTGTAAAATGTGATGGGATCCCAGTACTGTAGTATGACGTGAATGAGCTCATCCTTAAAAACAACTTGTGTTAGAAGGGAGGGAGGGAGGGAGATTGAAAGAAAAGGACACAGAAATGGTTCAAATGATGTTGGCACAGTAAGCCCTCTGATTTCATAAAAGTTTTAGATGGGCTCCATCTATGTCTGAAAATCTGTAGACATTCTCAGCATTGTTTGCAAGGAACTGTTCTGGAGATCCATGTTTGATAGTGTGGCTTGGCTTCTTTTTAGTGGCAAAGAACAAGCTTTTTACCTGGATTTGGATAAGCAGATGGAAATGGGCTTTGGAAGGCTGAAGCGTCTCAGAGGTTTCCTTTTCAAAGCACCTGAAAACCATTCATAGTAGTGTGAGAACACTGGAATGGAGGATAATTCAAGAAATTGGTATCCCATTGGTGAATTTATGAATCCAAGTTCCCTGGGCTTGAGCAGCCCTGGACTTCTGCTGCAATGATTTATTTCTGTTCATAATCTGATCTCCCGCCTTCAAGCCACAGACACACAGTTGTCCAACTTTTGTGTGGTTCATGCAAACATGGATGCTGGCTTGTGCAATAGCCTCCAAAACACAGCTGTTACTGCTCTTGCTGGAGAAACAAGCTGATAATAAGTTTGCACCAGTTTAATTGGCTAGAGATGTCTCTAATATTCAATATATTTTATATGGTAATTGGGATCAGCTTTAACCTGAGTGTGGTTGTTTTAATTCTTGCTTTCTATATAAAGGGGTCTATAGCAGTATGTGTATGTGCATATGTGCATGTACTGTGTGTATACACGCGCATGCGCACACATACACACATTGGCAGCCACTCAAAGTTTCTTTGATTGTCATGGGGTAGTTTGTTGAATAAATAATTAATTTGAAACTTTCCTGCTTTTTCTAAAAAGCTGTTTAACAATCAAAAGCTTCCAGGAGGTTTTCCCAATCTACTGTGAAAAGCCAAGCCCCGCCTAGAGTTTTTTGGCACACCGCAGCTCTGCAAATGCTTTTGGCTTTCTTTTCCCCCCGCATTGCAAAACCCAGCTCCAGCCCAGTCCAGCAACCAGGCCAGGCACACCTCGACAGCAGCGGGAAAAAACAGTGAAGGTCAGTTGGGGCAGCAGAGTGCAGGGTGGCAGGAGGCCAAAAGGGCACAAATGGGGGGAGATAGGTGGGTGGGGGGAGTTGAAGCATCCTGCAGTCCTGTCGGCGGGCTACCAAGCACCCAGATTTTGACCACATGACTGTGGGGGCACTGCAACAGCCGTAACTTCGGGCATGGGTCTTAAGTCCCTTCATTCAGCGCCATTGTAACTTCGAACAGTCACTGAACGAATGGTTGTAAGTCAAGGACTACCTGTATGTCAAATAAATGTTGCAAATGTGAAAAACATGAAGGGACAATTTACCATGAATGGTGGACTTGTGAAAAAGCCAGAAGATATTGGATACAAATACATACGATACAAAAAAATTAAAAGATTAATATTCAGAAAAAGCCAGAACTCTTTTTATTGGGACTTATGGATAGCCAATTAGAAAAGACTCATGGAAGATTGGTTTTATATATGGTAACTGCAGCAAGGTTATTACTGTATATGCACAGCAATGGAGGAATATTGAAGCTCCCACAATGGAGGAATGGATTGTGAAGATGTCAGAATTGGCAGAAATGGCAAAACTGACCTGTTTGGTCAGGGACAAAGTGACGAGTACTTTTATAAAAGACTGGAAACCTTTTATGACTTTTTGCTGAAAATGGAAAAGAATGATTTATGGTTTTGATTATTGAAAAAGGATTAAATAAGGGGCTGAAGGGATCTTTGTAATACCAAGAGAGAGGAGGAATAATAAGTTTGTTTGATACTTGAAAAGAAGGTTGGAAGTTGCTTATTTTTTATTTTATTTTTCATTCTCATTCTGTTTTGCTGTTTGCTTGCTCCTTCCTTCCTTCCTTCCTTCCTTCCTTCCTTCCTTCCTTCCTCCCTCCCTCCCTCCCTCCCTCCCTCCCTATTTTTTCTTTACATTTGCTTTTTACTTACATAAATATTCTTAATAAAATTTAGAGAGAGAAAGAGACAAAGACTTCCACCTGTTCATCATATCTTCACTGGCATCTTTTTGCCCCAAATAAAGAGATGGAAGGGACTATCAGAACCTGACTGAAGAGGCAAAGCATGGAGCTCTTTCATGACATTGTCCATTGTTAGCAGAAGTATGTAGTGAATGGTAGTGATTATGTGGAAAAGTAAATACAGGTAACAAGAGTGCATTTTTAAGGACTATTTTCTGTTTCATTTATTAAAATATCCCTATTTAAAATTATGGAAGTAGAGGCGCTACTTTTCATTTAGCCCTCATAGTTCTTCCTCTTCTACAATATTACAATTTGGTATATGGTCGTCTTTGTATTTTGAACATTGCTGTTACCCTGCAATGTTCATCATATAGTGCTGGAGACAAAAAATATTTCAGGATAACTTATCTACAATCAAGTGCATATTTACAAAGATCATCAACATGTTACATTTAGGGTTTTGGATCCCTCCTCTTTCCTGATTGCAGCCTGTATGACTTACACTTTCCATACTCAGGACATTTCAGCCTTATAAAGTCCCCCCAAAGGTTAAGCAAAACCTGGCAGCCAAGAGCAGTTTTGAACTCAAAGGATCTCAACTTCTTCCAGGATCTCAACTTCTTCCAACCTGAGAAGAAACTTAGATCAGTGGGAGCTTTTGGGGTCAAGGGTAAACAAAATCGAACAGGTGATCAACACTAGAGCTGTTCAAAAGACATGGCTGCTTTAATGATTCAATAAAAGGTATACAGGATCCAGCCCTTTGTGAAACACCTCTTTCAAAGGTTCCCTGCAGCCCTAGAGAACTTGTGCTCACAAATGAACACTTTTAAAAGTTTACCAATTTGGCAAGATCCGGTGAGTCCAGAGTTCTCAGCCTGGTAGACAGCATCTGCCCACGCTCATCAATCCTCTTTTATCTTTACTAATGCCATACACAAGTAATGTCAGGTCCAGGAGGTCAACACGGGTTCTCAATGATGGGATGCACCACCACCACCACCACCTCTGCCAGCATGCAAGCAAATTTGAGGGGATGCCTCATGGGTGGCCACCACAGAGTTCCTGGTGTCTGGGATCCTGGCACCGGGAGTCTCCTTCCACGGCCACTTCACTTGCCACGATGGCTTCTGCAAAAGCCCCAACCTGCTCCTGAGCATTGCTCAATAAAGCAGCCTGGCCAGGATTGAAACTCCCTTCCCTCATCTCATTTTTCCCCTCTTTCAAAGATGGCTGATGCTGCGCTTCCTCCTGAGGAGTGCCATAGGAATCCTAGAGCCGAGTCTGCATCCCTGCTCCCGGCAGCCTGAGCGCTCCGGCCTTCCATGCAATGGCATCATCTTCCTTCAAGATGCAACACCCCCAACCCCAACTCAGAATAAAGAATACTCAAAAGAATTAACATGAACTCACCATCGTCACCACCATGACATGGAATCAAGTGGTTGCACAAGTAGCCAAGCTCCTTCTCCATCGCAACTGGCAGAAGTGACCCAGTCTTCAAGGGCGGCCAGTGGACCTCTGCGTCACTCATCCATTCCAAATCGCAACGATGCCATGAGACAAATTGTGTGTCACTGATAACACAGCACAAGCTCTGCCTTCCATACGTGTATCACAGCACTGTGCACAAGTATGTAATGGCAGAATCTGTGTTCAATGAATGACTAAGCTGTGCACGGCTCTCTTAAAATTGGTCCTCCTTTCAAATCTTGTATGCAAGCAAGGACACTGAATGATGATGTTCCATCTTTTCCTGGCCAGGATTCCTCTGTGTGAAGCAAATTCATCATCAGAAAATTCCACACGTTAAAAATTGAGGCTGTTATAACCAGTCAGGGCCTGCAGATCCTGGGACCAGGAAGACTCCTCCCATCCTCAGCCATGGAAACCCTCCGCCAGACCTACCTCACAGGACTGTTGTTGTGGGGATCAAGTAAAGTTAAATCCCCACATCAGCTGCCTTGAAGTCTGGCACAAAAGATGGGATGCAAATCTAACACGTATAATAAAAATAAATGGCTGGGCACACCAAAGACAAGCCTGAAGAAAAATGTAAAGTTCAGGTTTAATTTAAACTGAATGTGCTGGAAAGAAATTTTGGGCCAGATTTCTCTGAGGAATGAAACTGGAGTCAGCATCAGTTTCCAGCAGGAAGAGTTCACTGTGGCAGCTGAGTGGGCACAGTTCCAAAATAGGAATGTGTGTCAAAGAGTTTACTGACCTTTATACACCTTTGCATGCACATGTGCACCACTACCCATTTTACAACCCTTTGGAGCATTTCTTTTCCGCTATATAGACAGCCACCCCCTCTCTCTAAGCCCCTCTGCTTACCGGTCTCTGGCCATTAGGCCTAATGGAGGTCTCTGGGCAGGCATTTTTACAAAAGCACATGACTTTTAGCAGATTTAAACATTTCCTCCTTCAAACGAAAGTGCAGTTATGGCCATTCGCCCTTATGAGTGCGGAGCAGCAACCGAGCGCTGGATCAGGGCCAGGAGGACCGGGTTGGGTTCCAGACATGGAACCTCCTCAAGCGACAACGGGCCGGTCGCTTCCTTTCGGGCCAACCCCCCTCCCGGGGCTGTTGCTCGGGGGAAAGCTCTAGGACGCGGGGCTGAGAGGCTGCTCGGAAGGAAGCTGGCCAGGCAGCAATCCAGGGCTTCCGGAGCCACCCAGAAGGCCGCTGACATTGCGCACCTCTAGAAGCGGGTTCAGCCAGATGCCCAGCCGGGCGAGACTTCGCGCTCCCCCGGGGGCTCCAGGCAGGGAGCACGCAGCGTCCGTTCCTTCCCGTCGGCGTTACGGGGCGTCACGTGTGAACCCGGCAAGCTGTACTCGCCGATCCGCACCGTTACTCGCCCCAAACGAGGCAGAGCCAGCCTGGCCCGCGTGTGACCCCCCCAACAGCGACGCGACGGAATCAGAAGACACGGAGACCGACTCCGTTCCAGGCTTTACTTCCAGCTCGGCAAAGTTTCGTTTCGGTTTCCCTCAAACTGACTCTCCCAAATTTCGGTTTCCTCAGAGCAGGCGGGGAGCCTTTTCTCTCTCAAACGCCAAGAAAAGCAACGCAGCGACGGTCGTTCCGTAGGAAAAGCAGAATATTTCTGCTGAATATTCCGCGGTCATGAGGTGAGGAAGGGACAACAAGAGAGACTTTTGTGTCTTCGCGAGGGGCGCTTCGGCTTCGGCTGCTCGCCACGGCTCGGCCCGGTGGGCGCAGCTCGACGATTTCGCGGTCGGAGGCGGCGGGCAGCGTCGCATCTGAGCGGGTTTTCCCAAAGTCGGAGCAGACGCCGAGAGGGCAACGGACGCGCTGCCGAGGCGGTCTCTGCTCTGGCCGCGCTTGGACTGCGGCCCCAGGCGAGCGTCCTCCAGGCCGCCCGGGTGGCTCACGAGGCGATTTCTGCCCTTCTGATCTCCGCGACGGCAGCCCTGGAGGGCAGGCCCGGCTGGGGGAGAGCGGGCTCTTGCATCCCGTAGGGCGGGATCTCCCGCCTCCCGGGAGCGCCGAGGATGTTACCCGGCCGGGGCTGCAAGAAAACAGCCCAGCTCAGAGAACCGCAAGGGCTCCACAGTTCATCCCTGCGCTGCACAGGTTCTCTTGGTACATGGTATTGGTGGCACCGCCTGCTCCCCCTCAGTCCTGCCCCCCGGGGGAAAGAAGAGGGGAGTGGGCGAGCTGGCACCCGAAGACCCCTCCCCCCGTCCCTCCTGCCATCCGCTGGCTGCCAGGAGGGAAAACGGCCTTGCAAATCGGGGCCTGGGGACGTCCACCATAGTCTCCGGGGCGCGATAGGGGCAGCGCAGCCCCGACGCGGAACGTACCCTGGAGCGGCTTGCCGCAGAAAGGGAGGAAGGCCGCTTTTGCAGCCGGGCAGCGTGCCATGGGCGGTGGGGCAAGGGCTGTCGGAAAGTCAAGGTGGCAGACTGTGACTGCAAAGCTCCGCCCCTTTTTATGTGCCATGCATGAGGAAGAAAAGGGCAGGGCTTCTGAACGAAAAGAAAGAAAGATCTGTATGACACCTCCCATCTTAAAACACAACTCTGGGTCGCTCCTAATTGTTGAAAGAGAATGGAAAACAAAGGTGAGGAGGAATTGAGCAGGTGGATTCGAGTCTACCTTGGCTGTATTTATCTGCAGAGAACCACCAACTAACAGACCTAGCATGTTGTCCTTTAGTGGTCAGTTTATGGCTGGGTGTGTTATTTCAACCCAGAATATACATTGAACAGTGGCTGGGGGAGGGGGTTGTGCTTTTATGCAGGCAGCTCCATCTTTTTGCAGGAGCTTTTGAGCTAAAGTCAAGAGTCAAGTGGCCTTCATGGCAACCATAACAGCAACAAAATGGTTAAGAACCGTTCACGTTCAGACTCATGGGCTTCAAGATACTGTTGGAGAGCATGGAATACCAAGGAGATGAGTAATAGAGCAACAAGGGTTTTGCGGCTAAAAACATAAGTAATTTTTAAAATAATATAGTTGACCTGCAAATCTTATTTGGAAAGCTGCCTAAAAAGCCCTCTGCTGGTTAATTACCAACCCAATTTCTGAAGATAAGACAAAATATTTCCCTTGTTAGATTTTAGGTCAGATTTGAAACGACCAAATTGGGAAGCTACAGAGTTATTTTCATATGAAATACAATTAGAATACAAGTTAGATCATGTAACAAAGATCCACATATTATTGTAACTACTGCTTTTTTAAAAAAAAAAATTTAATTAAAAATTACAAAGATAAAACCTAATACAAACTAAAAAAATAAGATTAAAAAGAAAAAATAGAAGGTGCAGAAAAGGAAGAAAAATAGAAAAGGAAAAAAATAAGAATATAGTAAAGAAAAAGAAATGTATAAAGAATGGCTTCCCCCTTCATTACAAGTATAAACAATTGTAGTAACTTATCATCTTCTCTTCTTCTTCCCATATCCCATCTCTTGTCTATAAACAAATCCTTAAAGCATTGTCATTTCAGTTCTGATCAGCAAAACTCCATGGAGGGTTACCAGAGATAACAACATACCTGTTGTAACCTTGATTAAATAAACCAACTTTATATTCCTTCCCTTCACTTTTAACGATCTTGCTCTTTAGTCCCTTCAAATAATGTCCTAGAACTTGATTTCTTTTCATTTTTTCTTTGTCCCTTCTCACAAGATTCTTCAAAGCTTCAAGAAGCTTCTTTTGCAAATCCAATATAGGAGTATTATCCAGGTCATTCTCCTGGTTTGTTATTTGTATATCCCTTTTAATTATTAAGATATCAGTCAGTTTCTTTTGTATGTCCAGTGTAGCGTCCTTTTTTGTATCATTCTTGTAGCCTGTCATTTTTAAATCCACTTTCAGATCAGTCTCAGTCTTGCCTGATAAAACCTGTTCCTCTTCCATAACATCTTTTAAACAGTCTATCTGCAAAGGCAGAGAATCTCAAAATTAAATTCTGGGACCATTGTTCAAAAATATCCTTCAGTATGTCCAATGTTAAAATATTTTTCTTCGTTCTATATTAGTAAGTCAAATTTAAGTATTCTTCTCCTTTAATTGTAATCTTTAGTTCCTTCTGGTTCCCTCTAGTGTCCATCCTATCTTTTTTTTTTTTAAGAATTAAAAACAAAAACAGTTTTCCACAGGAAAGATTCTTATAATGAATTCCAAAATCTTATTTCAAATCCTTCTGGACTTAATCGACCCTTAGTTGATTTGTAATTTTCCAAAATCAAAGTTCTAATCACTCTTTTGCTGTTTATTCGAAAAGAATGTTTTTAAAGTCCTTAAACTTATATTTATAACTTATTTCGCTAAGGATTGAAAGAAACTCACCTGGTGGTTTCAGACTTGTCAGTCCAAAGGTTCCTAATAGCTAAAAAGCAGTTGACAAGCAGTTTCCAAAAGTGATTAGAAAAGGAAGTATGTATTCTTTTAAAACCTGTTCTTAAAAAAGTGTTCTTTTAAAACCACTGACCACAGTTTGAGCAAGATGACTATTCCTTCGTCTCCCAGAGTTCTAAACCTGCCGGGGACCACTCCCTTGCTGTCTTTATGTGAGGAGCAGCTGTCTGGAGCATTTGTGGGTGATCTCCTCTTGTAAAGAGAGGAATTACAAAGAGTTGGTCTACTCATCAAATCTTCATTCCACTGCATCATTGGCTCCATTTTTAGCAGAGCAACTTCAGTTTGCCAATTCTTCCCCAGAAGTCCGTTACTGTAACTCTTACTAACTCCTATCTCTAAGTAAAATCATATTTAAAAAGTACAAAAATGCCAAAGTTCATTTTTTTAAACACCTCCCATGACAGGGGATTATAGGGCAGAATTATTTCTTACTTTCAAAATGTAAATGTCTCTTATTCTTTTTCCTTTTGTTCTGCAGTCTCCTCTCCCAGGAAGGTTTAAAGGAGATTCTTCAACAATTGGAATGCCACTTTACATGGATGTTGCAGAAGGAGGATATCGATCCTGATGAATTGGAGGAAAGAATTGTTGAGCAGATCCAGTTCTTAAGCAGCAAATCCAAAGTTCAAAATTTCAACCTGCTCGCCTACGTGAAATTCCTGAATGACAAGAAGGACGAAGCACTGGAAAACTTACAGAAAGCGGAAGAGGCTGTGCCCGTAGAGTACCCTGGGGAAGTAGAAAAGGAAAGCCTGGTTACGTGGGGCAACTGCGCCTGGGTGAACTACCACATGGACAATCTTACTGAATCCCAAGCCTATGTGAAAAAGATAGAGAGCATCTGCAAGCAACTTGGAAGCAAGTCTCCTTATAAGATAGAACTCCCACAGATCTGCTGTGAAAAGGGTTGGGTGCTCCTAAAATTTGGAGGAAAGTACTATGAAAAAGCCAAGGAGAACTTTGAAAAGGCACTGCAAAAAGATCCAGAAAACCCAGAACCTAACTCGGGCTATGCAATCACAGTATACCGCCTGGAAGATTATTATGCAAAAAAACATTCAGGGAAAGGGTCATCACTGGAACCTCTGAGGATTGCAGTAAAACTAAATCCCAATGATATACTTGTGATTCCCCTTCTTGCGTTAAAGCTGCAAGAAACAAACAGAGTGAAGGAAGGAGAAAAGTACATTGAGGAAGCGCTTAGAAAATATCCTGACGTTCCTTATGTGTTAAGGTACGCTGCCAAATTTTACAGGAAGAAAGGTGATGTAGAGGCATCCCTGCAACATTTGAAGAAAGCATTAAGCTTGACCCCAAACTCTGGATTCTTGCACCATCAGATTGGGATTTGCTATAGAACACAGTACTTTGCACTGAAAAAAAAAGTGTCAGAAGGCAAATTCCAACTCATTGGAGAGATGTTTGAATTGATGAGGCTTTGCATTTTTCACTTTAATAAAGTGGTGGAGCGTAAGACCAGGTTTGCCTATGCTTATATTGACCTTGCTAACATATATGCAGAACACGGACAGCTAAAGAAGGCAGATGAAATCTTTCAGAAAGTGTTTGCCATGAGCAGTCTAACTTCTACAGAGCAGCAACAGCTCCATTTTAATTACGGGCGCTTTCAGGAACGTCACAGAAAATCGGAAGCCAACGCTATGAAACAGTACCTGGCAGGACTGAAAATTACAAACAGTTCATTTGAGAAAAAGAAGTGTGAACGGAGTTTGAAGCAATTGTTAGATAAGGCAGTTAAGAAAGGTACAAAAAATGCTGAGATATTTGAAAGCTTGGGATTCTTCTGCCAACGCATTGGATTAAAAGAGAAAGCCATAGAAGCCTATGAAAAAGCTCTGGAAATGAATCCTGCTAATGAAGAATATCTGAGTGCAGTTATGAACTTGAAGCTTTCCTTAGAGAGCTAAATGTTTGCATATTATTTGGAAAACATGTGGTTTCCAAACAGTTTTAGCTTTGCATTTCATGCCGTGTCAAAACCCAAACATTTTGCATTCACAGTTGCTTTGAGCTAGAGAACTTGCATTTCTGCTATGTATTTTCTTTGAAATTACTTGAGAGAAGAATATTAGCTTGTAAAAAAGCCTTCTGAGTTTCCAAATGGTTGGCACATGCAGCAGCAACTACAACAAGCCAGAGTTATGCCAAAATTATAATATATATGCAATAGCTTCACTGGGCAAATGCCCCAATTATGCACTTGTATCAAGATAACCTTTCCATGATTATGTCATCCTGCACATGTCAGCATTTGTCTTGGCTTGCCCTCCCTGCAGACTCCCATGGGGAACATTAAATAATATTGCAGTGGAAACATTTTACAATCTGAGCTCCTGCGTAGGTTGGTTTTTCTGTTAGAGTTAGCCAGTGAACCTAAGCATGCTGTACAAATTAAATGCATCATAATTAAGTCCTTGGATTAAATTAATTACTGTTTGCTTGAGGGAATGCATGGGGAATAGATCTGTGCAAGGTACTGCATACCATGGAACTTCTCCAGGTCTCACAATGATGCTTTCTACCTTCAACTGGTCCTTGCAGAAGCTGGAGAGGCCTCTGCCTGAGTACCCCCATTTTTTTCAGCTGTGCAAATGTCAGAGCAGGTGCAGAGAAGCAATGTGGCTGCTCTGCTTCCTCAGAAAGGATTAGGGTTAAGGTCCTGTCGTGTCATGAACTAGCTTTGGGGGTGGGAGATCACACAAACCTTCATCAAAGTGAAACATTGCACAGCCTAATCTGCAGGCCACCTCAGGCTTATATTTATCTTGCAATTTTTTTCTGTATATGGTGCTCTGGACAAAGAAGAGTTTCAGTTTCAGTATATCTGCAGGGTGCCAAGTTGGCCTTTCATGCCTCCTTTAGCCATTAAAGAAGAGGAAAAAATACATCCTTTTTTTCTTATTCTGTTCTGTAATCTGTGAAAGATGTGGTGCTGCTGAGTAAAAGTAAAATAACCTGGCATTTGAATTCTCCAAAGAGGCACATGCAGAAATACAGAAAGGAATAATTGCTGTAACTAAAAAGTTTTCTATAATCTGGAAAACAGCTTCACAGAAACTCCCATTTAACTGCTGGGCTGTTCATAAATGAAGACGCTGTCACAAATAATTAAGGTAGCTGGCTTCAAGCTGAGTTCAGTTCCCATTACTTTATGAACACATCTAGGTGGTTTTCTTTGCAACTGAGGAAGTGATTTTCCATTGCTTTTTTTGGATGCTTTTTGACTTATCGGTCTAGCCTAGTGGTATTACCTGGTGGTCTCCCATCTAAGTACAAACCAAATCCTGCTTACCATTTTGGGATTAGCCAAAGTCAGCTGCAAATCTAATTGCTGCATTTTACATAAGCAAAGAACCCACCACAACTGATTACAGGTCTGTACATTTTTATTTATTAAAGTTATTAGTCAAAGTATTGTTATCCTGTTTGTCATTGCAAAAAATCTGAAGCAGCTTATAAGTATAATAAAAGTCGGTATCAGAGTACGCCTATGAATTTCGGGGCTTGGCTCAAAGGCTGCCTCACGTGCCGGAGGAGCTGCTGATTGAGTTTTTCCAGAGAGGCTTGCAACCCGAATTGCTGCAGCGTGTGCTGTGCCGGGGTTTCCCGAAAACCTTTAATGAATGGGTCGCTATGGCCGGCGAAGTGGAGGAGCAATGGCGTACCATTGAAGCAAGAACCCGACTTCCGCCCTTACCCGGTGCAAAGAAGGCGGCGCCCAAAGCGAAGACCAGCGCTCCGAAGAGTAGCGGGGGCCGGCGCGTCTGTTTCAACTGCGGGGAGCCGGGGCATTTTGCCGCTGCGTGCCCTAAAGCGAAGACGGAGCAGGAAGGCAAGAAGACGGAACGGAAGGGGCCGAAGTCTTCAAAGCCCGGCAGGAAGGAATCAGCGGCAGCAGGCAGCGAGACGGGAGCTAGAGCGGCAGCACGCGGCGGTGGCAAAACCCGGAAGTTGTCAGCTCCGCTCTCTCTCCGACAGGCGGCTGCTCTTCCAGAGAAAGAAAGCAGCTCACGGGAGGACTCGGAGAGCGAAGAGATGGGGGTGAGTCCCATTAAAATTTGGGTGGAACTAAGGGTGGTGAGGACTAATCGGAGGGCAGAGATACGGGCGCTGATAGACTCTGGCTGCTCCCGAAATCTGATTAACCCCGCCCTTGCCCGGGGTTTGGGACTGCGCTTAAAGAGACTCAAAACCCCTGTGGTTTTTACCCAGCTGGACGGATCGCCAGCGGGGGGAGGGCCGGTGGAGTATCGTACAGAAGAGCTTGAACTAACTATGGGGGACCATAGAGAGACTATTAAATTCCTAGTGACTCCCATGGCATGCAACCCAGTGCTTCTGGGCATGAACTGGTTAAAAAGGAAAAACCCAGAAGTGAACTGGGAGGAGAAGATCTTGCGTTTCCCGAAGGAGGGGGGAGTGGAAGTTGAAGGAATTACCGAAACGTTGTCAGATGAAGAGTGGGAGCTGTGTTGTTGCAGAAGGGGGCAGGGGGGGAACTGTTTCCTTGTGCATACATATCCCGGAAATTTTCAGAGACTGAGAGACGCTGGTTGGTGTGGGAAAAGGAAGCGTTCGCAGTACGCTGGGCATTAGTTTGTTGGAGGCATTTGTTAGAGGGGTCACCCCATCCATTTGAAATTTGGACTGATCACAAGAATCTAGAGGCTTTGACTGCACCGAGGAAACTGTCACCAAAGCAAATGAGATGGGCACAATATTTTCATCGATTTAACTTCTCCCTGAAGTATATTCCTGGGGGAAAAAATTTTCTGGCAGATGCTCTGTCTCGGTTGCCTCAACACAATAGCAAACGGGAGGAAGTAGTCGCTCCAGTAATTCCATGTACCCAAGCAGCCCTAAGAGTGGTCACTAGAGCTCAGAAAAAAAAGGGTGAAGGACAACCAGAAGGAGAGTTATTGGTAAAATTAAATGCCCAGATTGCTCAGGATGAGTGGTTCAAAAGCCACAGCCAGTTGCTAGTAAACAAACAAGGGGCATGGTGGTGGCAAGACAAGCTATATGTCCCTGCAGATGCTAGAAAGTGGGTTTTGCAAAGAAGTCACGACAGCAAAACAGCTGGGCACTTTGGTTTTGTGAAAACATTACATCTGATCAGACGTCAATTTTGGTGGCCAACAATGAGAAAAGATGTAGGGGAATATGTAGCCACATGCCCCACGTGTGCTATGGCCAAAAAGAGAGGGGGCAAACCAATGGGGCTTCTACAGACAGTAGCAAACCCTGTAGCTCCTTGGAAGCAAATAAGCATGGATTTTATTGTAGACCTGCCTGAAAGCAACAAAAAGACTGTTATTTGGGTAGTTACAGACCTTTTTTCCAAACAAGCACATTTTGTGGCATGCCAAGCCATTCCATCAGCACCCAAATTGGCTAAATTATTCATACAACATGTCTACCGAGCTCATGGGGTCCCAGAACGGATAATTTCGGATCGCGGGGTCCAGTTTACTGCCAAGTTCTGGAGAGCGTTCCTAAAACTACTGGGGGCATCGCAAGGCTTGAGTTCGGGTTACCACCCCCAGACAGCGGGATCATGTGAACGTCTGAACTCAGTATTGGAACAATATTTGAGATGTTTCATTAACTACCAACAAGACAATTGGGATGAACTGTTACCATTCGCTGAAGTAGCTTATAATAATGCAGTGCACCAAAGCACTGGTCTCACCCCTTTTAAAATAGCTACAGGACAAGACTTTGTACCCATCCCAGAACTGCCTAAGCAGACCACTCAAGTCACTTCGGTTGATGAGTGGATCCAGCAGATGACACAAGTGTGGCCTCAGATTGCTGCCTCGTTGCAGGAGGCCAGAGCTACATACAAGAAATTTGCAGATGCTAAGAGAACACCAGAAAAAGACTGGAAAGTAGGAGATAAGGTTCTTTTATCTACTAAACATCTTAAATCATTACAACCTTCCAGAAAGCTCGCTCCAAGATTCATAGGGCCTTTTGTCATCGATAAAGTAATTAATCCAGTTTCACTACGATTACAGATGCCTGCCACCTTTAAAAAAATCCATCCAGTATTCCACTGCGACCTGCTTAAACCATATAAGGAGTCTTCTCAGTGGCATCCCTCTCCAGTACCTCCTAAACCATTGATGGTTGAAGGAGAACAACATTTTGAAGTTAAAGAAATACTGGACAGCAGAAAGCACAGGGGGGGGGTTCAATTTTTAATTCAGTGGAAACATTTTCCCAAGTCAATGGCTGAATGGGTTGACAAGAAACATGTAAAGGCCCCACGTTTAGTTAAAAAATTTTATGATGCTTATCCTACAAAGCCTTAACAATTAGATTGGTTATTGTATTATGTGTATCTTTGCTTTTCCTTTTAGAGTGAAGAAGACTGACATCCTTTTCTGTGGAGGGGCAGTATGTCAGAATCCTCGCAAGATTTTATAGTAGATTATTATATGGCTAGTTTAAAAAAAAAAAAAAATGATTTTTTCTACATGCTGCGGTTCTGCCATTGGAAAAGGGGAGGGGGAGTAGGAAGGAGAAACCGTTTGATGCAGATGGTTTCTTATCACAAGCCCTGGAATGTTCAAGGCCATGCCAGCAAGGGAATCAGAAGACAAGAACTAAGGGCGAAGAAAGGGGGGGAAAAGAAAGAAAAGCAGTTTTTGGCGCGCTTTTATTCAGTCTCAGCAATGCTTTGGATCTGTACACTTATTCTTAATAAATGAACTTTCTTTTGAATCAATATTGGTTGCAAGGAGAGTTACTGGTTTTAAGATCAACAAGTGGCAGTTCGTTACAGTCATTAAAAATGATAGCAGGGGGAGGGTTAATGGCAGAGGAGACCAACCTTCAAAGAAGTGTTTTAAAATACTCCTTGTCGGTGTTGGGCCTGGCATGCTTCAGGGGGGAGGTCATTTCACAGGGCAGGGGGCATAGCAAAGCATGAAGAGAACAGGGCAATTCAGGTTTTTTTCTGCTCCGTGTCACTAGAACAGAATACTCCTAAGGTGACTGTTTGGCACTAAGTTCAGAGCATTAAAAAGTAAGCCCGTTATACCCTGCGTCATTCACGTTCCATATTCAAGGGACAGAATAGATGTCCTTGGCTCTGAATGGCAGAAGATGCAGCTTTAGGCAGCCAGTGCCGATAGAGCCATGTGGACGATGATGGATCAGTGCTCTCACTTGGCATGGCATTCCAGCAACTGGTCTTGAATGAATGCAAGGAGGAGCGTCCAGAGGCCAAACAGCACAGCCCACCTTTGATGCTACACAGCTGACCTGACCTCTGTGTGAAGTTGCTTGGATGTGTAGATCTGAAGATCCCCTTTGAAGGAAAGGGGTTCTAGTAAGATCTGGGTTCTCTGTGTGCTTTATCTCTCCCACAGGATCAGATACCAGCATTGGGATGGTTACCCAAACATGCATAGCACAATGGGTCCATTTCTCTTTGGTGTAACGTATGCTTTTGCCTTACACGTGTTGCACATAGAAAAACACTTTGTTTTCGTGTACTTTTAAAATGCTGACTGGTCACTCCCCAGTCTAGAATACTCTGACCTGTGTACTAATGCATTGCTTGGTTTCCTTGTACGTGGCCTGTCTGCTTAGAAGTCATGGAGCCAGTTGTCAGGTTTCTGGGCTTCTTTCTTTCCCACAGGAAAGTTGCAGGGAGGATCCTTGGGGCATGTATGACATTACTGTATTTTAAGCATGATAAACAAGCTTGAAGTCTCTTGTGTGGGATTAGATGAGTGGTTCGGACTTCCCTCCATCCCTGTGGTTGGATAGGATCAATGACGCAGTGGTTCATTTTTCAACAGAGCTACTAGGCTTTGATGTTTCTTTGCTTACTATTTTCTTTGTTTCCTTACGTTTGAGATGGAGAAAAAAAAAATCAGTCTTCTCATGAGACTTACATAAGATTAGAAAAGATCTGCTGGAAGCTACAGCATTGGTTGCTTGTGTAGATGATTTTAAAAAGAGAATTCCACACATTTTAAGAAGATACAGTACCAGTTTGGTGTAGTAATTAAAGGTGCTGAATTAGAGGCTGGGAACGATGAGTCTTTGCCTTAGGCACGAAGCCAGCTGGGTGACTTTGGGCCAGTCACTCTCAGCCTAGAAAGAAGGTACTGGCAAGCCACTTCTGAAAATGTTGCCAAGAAAACTGCAGGGACCTGTTCTTGCAGTTACAGAAGTCAGGGCGGTCTTAATGGGCCATAAAAACAACCGTGGTATCGGTGCTCATGAGTCATAACCACTGCATTAGAATCTCCACACTAGGCAGTGAATAGAAACTCTCCTGGGAGGTTTAGTGGACTTCCCTTCTGAGCTTCGTTGCTGACTTCCTTTGAGACATTTGATCATCCTCTGAGGAATAGGTTGCTGGCTTTGTGTGGCTTGAAATGAGCTCCACAAACCCAGTTGCAGAATAAATCTTCAATTAAGAATGGAGTGGGGGTTTCTAATACTGGAAGTGAAGGTAAAATTGTAGCCAGGAGAACCTTTGCACAGCTCCATCTTGTGCATTTGTTGTAACTATTCCTCATCCTGGGGGTTTATTGACAGTCACTATATTGACAGATTATTGCAATTTGTTCTCAATGGTGCTATCCTTGAAGACCATTCAGAAGCTACAATTGATTGAGAAGGCAGTGATCTGGGTAGTAATGAGCACATCACAGTTTGCCCATGTTACCCCACTGAACTGGCTCCCAGTGGTAGGTGCTGGTTGTCAGCTTTAAAACCCTGCATGGCTCAGGACCATAAACTCCAGACTATACCAACCCTTTAAGGTAGGCCAGGTAAGGAAACAGACTGCACAGGTTTGACTGGAACTGCCCTTTATGGAGATACAGCAACAGAATCTTGAAAGCTGGACTGAATTCTCCCTTCTCATACCCCAGAGAATTAGGGTAGAGCCAATCTAGGCTTCTCTCACTGTTTCCCATGCTTAAAACATGTTTGGGGTTATTTAATCATCACCTGTGCTTAGTTGCTCCGAGGTCATGTCCATGGCTCTCTACAGACTGCCTATTCTAGTGGACTATGCCTGCCCAGTGAGGCCCAGTAGGGAAGGCCTACTCTGGGTCTGGACTCACGGGGACCCACAGCAAAGACCCACTCAGGAACCCTGAGCATGAGCTTTCTCCATAGGGGCACACCCTGCTTTTGCAACACTGTACCTGTTATGGGTGTGGAGTGTGTACAGCTGACAGTCGGTTGTTCTTGATGTGACTGATAAGCCTGAGTAATCAACCAATTAGATCTCCATGGAGGGGACATGATGGCATTATTTCTGCAAAAAGGACTTTGCATTCATCTCTCCTGAGCCACAGCAGTTCTGGAGGTCCGTGGTATCAGCTGTCAAAGAGCAACAATAGGGAAGTAACCCAGGAGCATGGTGCTACTCCAGAAGTTTGTGTGGAAGGGCTTGCAGATGATTCCATGGTTCAAACTAGAAAGTTGAGGGTCACGTTCCTGGGAAGAGGCAGGGAGATCCAGCTAGGAGGTGAATTTGAAGAGGCAAAGTGTGGTCACAGTTCCAAGTCATAAAGGAGAACTGGAGGGCCATAATTTTAGGAATGCGAATAGCGTCCTCCCCCAGTTCTAATCCTCTGCTTCAGGGTTATTTTCTACTAGCTTTTAGGAATATGAGCAGTCTGATTTGTTTTCTGTTTGCAATTGATGCACAAGCCCTATACATCACCATACTCTCTCTACCGTATACTTGATTGTGAGAATGAGGATTCTTAAATTCCAGACAGGGATGAGTCATGGAGGAGTCAGCATGCATTGGCTGAACCTCTCCAATCCTAATATTCTTTTCACTGAATAGGAAGCACTAAATGGAGAAAAAACAAAGCAAAACTATGATTGAGTAATCGAATAGATGATTGAATTGACAGATGCTGGTTTGATTAATAATGGCCTAACCAACAATCTGCCTTATGCATTCTTGCATTTTCTTTTCCCCTCGAAAGAGTTTTTCCCCCTACCTCTTACTCTCAGGAAGCTTTAGAATTTCTTCTGAATTTCTCCATGTCTACTCAGCACATCCCAATGTGGGGGAAAATATCCAGGGATTATCAGAACTTTCCATTCCCATGTAGACTACCTAGCAACATCTTTACAGCCCAATTAAAAGGAAAAGAAGGACATGCATACCCACAGATGCCGCTTGACTTCCTACGCGGGAAACCAGCCGGACAAGTAAAATAAATATTCTGATTCTACATGCCAATTATTTGAGCGTTAAAACACCCTCCTGAAGTCTCTGACATTCCTTTCAGGTACAGACAAGAGGATGTGGGAGGAGGCAGTCTTTATAATTATTTTTTTTTAATCAGGTACTGGTTTTAGTGGCTATAAATCAAGTCAGATTGCAACCCTAAACGTCCTCATCCTGGGAGAAGATGCAAATCAACTCACACAGTATAAAAAGATGGATTTCCGTCTTGGCTGATATCTTTTGGCTTAAGTTTGCATGGCAGGCCAAATCTGAAACCTGTATCAACAGAATGCAATTATGCAATAAACAAAGGAGAGAGATTTGGTAGGCCCCCAAAATAAACCAAATGATGGCTGAACATGATGGTCTGTTTCCTATAACATGCTATGCAATGTTTGCTTTCTCAAAATAAGCTTTCACTAAGCTTCAAAATACCCATCGTCAATCATCATCATCTAAATTTAAAATTGTATGCCATAGAACCATCCAGACTGATGACAGTCTGCAACACATAAATTACTATAAAGCATCCTTGCTAAATAATAACAGTAACAACAACAATAACAACATATGCACAGGAAGGAAAATTACCCCACAACCCCAAACAACACTGTAACACAACATGCATTCATGACAATCAAAACCAAAGGCAACAATTGCAAGGTAAAAAGCTGATGGCAAATAATAGTCATGTCCAAAAGCCTCCCAGGGAAAGTTCAGTCTTCATTAACTTCAGGAACTTGTCCTTGCCCAACCTTTGTTTTTGGACATGCTCTTTCCCAGGTACAGCAGCAGTACTAAAAAAGGCAGGTTTTCACTGTTTTTCTGTATGGGCAGCTTTCACGAGACCAGGAAGGCAGTAGAAACTGACTGGGCAACAGAAAACCCAGGGCAGGGAGAAGTCCATGTTTAGAATATTTTCCAGAAGGCTAATCATGTTGGTTGTTTGCAGCTCTAAGGATTGCAGCCATTAAGAATGCAGTAATTCTGTTCCCCTTTTCTTGTTTAACCCCTCCCTTCTTTTCTCTCTCCATATACTTGTTCATATAGTATTCCTTGGTCAGGCCTACATGTCTTGCAACTCATGAATTGGACTGGGGTGCTTGGAAGCTTATGAAATAGTACATTGTTTATTAAAGGAACACAAAACCCCTCGTTAGAGATCCCAAACGCTCTTAAAATGTGCTGCATTAATTATGCGCAGGTAAAATCTCCCTTGACACTTCAAAGACCAAACAGGAGAACATTAGCAAAAGATATCAGGCAACACATTATGTATTTTTTTCTCCTCCAGAAAAAGAGAGAGAAAGGAAATAGTGCATATGGCAACTGAGATATTTTTAGGAGTCAGAACTAAGGAGTTCATTAATTTAAAAAAATTTTTTTTTTTTTTTAATCTGCTTAACAGTCATTACTGACCCTGCAGTGACCGCCCCCTAGCGGTTTTCAAGGCAATTGCATCTTTCTAGTTTCGGAATTAGACTTTGCCAGAGCCTAATTCCTAGAGCGTCAGCCCAGCTGGCAGCACAGGAGGCGGGATTTCCGTTGCTTCGCGCCCCTTTTTCGGACGAGCGCGGTTTCGCGCTTTTTACCGGCAACTGTCCCGTCTCTCTGTTGAGCCGCTGCCAGCATTTTTCCTCCCGCCGGAGTGAGAGTCCTCATTTATCTACTCACGTATGTTTTCGATCTGCTGAGTTGGCAGAAGCTGCGGGTATAGAAACAAGAGCTCACCTTGTTAACGCGAGGCTGGACTCGAACCGCTGAAGCTTTCAGCCATTTCTGGCCGGCACTTTCAGCGTCATTAAGCCGCTGCGCCACCGCGTCCCCCCTTTTAAAAAAATAAAAGGTGGTTAAAGGATGTTGGTGAGCTTGTCCTGCACAATGTCACATATGGTGAGACTCCCTGACTGTGTGTTATGATTTTTTGCTGTTTTGCAGGGCTTATTATATCCTGTTTTTATTGTATGTCGCCCAGAGTCTCATATTTGTGCAAATGGGTGGCTGTGTTTGTTTGATTTGTTTGATTTAAAAAGAAATAAACAAGAAAGCCAGTTTGGTGGAATGGTTAAAGATACCAGGCTAGAAAGTGCGAGTCTGTGAGTTATAGTCCTGCTTTAGGTACAAAACCAGCTGGGTGACCTTGGGCCAGTCAGTCTATCTCAGCCCCAAGAAGAAGGCAAGGGCAAACCACTTCTAAAAAATGTTGCCCAGAAAACTGCAGGAGTAGTCCAGGCAGTGTGTGGGCAGGAGCAATAACCTCGAGGAACAGGAGAAAGAGCTGCAACCAAGACAGTGTTCAGAAAAAAGAAATTTGAGTCCAAAGCAGAAATGTAATTTGAGAAAGTGTCTCCGAGTTGACCCTCCCTAGTTCTTTTGAAGATAAATGGAAGGAGGGTGGGAGGCACATTCAGACTTGCAAGATTTTGTTACTGTAACCTTATAATATAAGTAGTACTAGCATTCATAACTTTGGTTTTCTAGTCTGGTCTATCTCAAAGGGTTGACAGGCAGCAGCCAAGAATCATGAAGGTAGTAAAACACACACACACACACACACAGCATAGAAAGTAGGGTGGGGAGTATAGGAATATCAGTGAAATAGGAACTCAGGAGTGGAATGGAGTGGAGTGGAGTGGAAGAAGGGAGAAAGCAGAAAAAAGAAGAGCCTCCACCACTTTTATCGCTCCTCTTCCTCTGCCACTTATGAGTCAGGCCATATGCACACAGCTGCTTTTCCATGCTGTTCTGTATATTTGCTATTGTTATTTATACAGTTTACCAGATAGTTCTGACTGGATTTAGTACGTTTGATTATTGTATCCTCCCAAGGATCTAGGATAGCTAAGATACCATCATAATATATGTGCTATTCAAGTAATGTGACTTTTTGTAATTGACATGTTGAGATTTTGTCCATTCCTAAAGTGCTTTTCTCAGATCTTTTGGTCTAGCACCAAGTGCACCAACCATTACTGGCACCACAACAACTTTCTTTTTCTACATATACTCAATCTCTATTTGGAGATCACAAATGTCTAGCCCATTGTCAGCCCTACAAGATAGACCAGACTAAAAACCTCTCTCAAATTTCTCTCAAACTCTCCCAAATTTCGGTTTCCTCAGAGCAGGTGGGGGGGAGGGGGGCTTTTCTCTCTCCCTTCTCTCTCAAACTCCAAGAAAAAGCAGAGCAGCAACGGTCATTCTGAAACCTTATGAAAAAGGGCTCTTAGTTTCCATCATATTTACTTCTTTACATTGTCTGCAGTGTTTTTCGTGTTCTTTTACCCTGGTATGGATGCTGTGTTTTGTGGTTCCGATGTATACTTGTCGACAGCTGCATGGTATGCAGTATACTCCTGCAGTGGTGAGGGGATCCCTTTTGTCTTTTGCTGATTTTAGCATTTGTTGTATTTTTCTGGTGGGTCTGCAGACTACAGCAACCAGAAAAATCTACAGTAGCTGAACATGCTCTCAAGCACACTGGACACAAAATCCTATTTGAAAACACAGAGATACTGGACAACACCAACAGCCACTGTACCAGGCTATACCGGGAAGCCATTGAGATTCACAAACACCAGCACAGTTTCAATAAAAAAGAGGAAAGTCTAAAAATCAACAAAATCTGGCTACCAATCCTGAAAAATACAGCCTGCAAAAGGTCAACGAACTCACCTCACCCACCAGGACGTGTGAACAATTCACACAATGAACATGCTAGTCACCCTCAGCAGCCACTCGTTAACAACTCAATAGAAAAAACCCTGCCTAACCCCCATGAAGATACACACATATTATGACACCAAAACAAGCAGCCACTCATTAACCCAAACCCCCCCCCCCCTTTCAGGCACCCTCGCTGAACTCTATAAATACCCACAAAAGGGTCACATCCTGGGCACAGAGAGAACTGCTCCTGTCTGTGCTCCTGCCCCCTGAAGATGCCGGTCACAGATGCTGGCGAAACGTTAGGAACCAAAACTTCCAGAACACGGCCACACAGCCCGGAAGACCCACACCAGCCGTTGCATTCCAGCCGTGAAAGCGTTTGACAATACATTAACTTTGATATCTTTACAGGTTAAGCCTATTGATGAAGATAAATGTAAAAACAGCAGCAAAGCCACTGGGCTGGTATTGGATTGTGATGGCCCTGTTCAAGGTGACATGAGCACTCCTGGGGAAGGCTGGGGCAGAAGATCACCTATTAGGCTACTGTGACCAATTCACAAGACATCTGGAGGAGAAAATCGCTCATATTCACGCAGAGTTGGATGTTGGCTGGGCAAGTCTATTCAAGATGACAGAGGCAATGTCATGTGAGGTGGTCTGGCCTTGTCATTACCGAGAAAGTAGAGAGGATCCTCTGTGACATCAGTTTTGCCACCTCTAGATTGGATTTCTATCCTCACTTGTTCCCAGAGAGGTATAGCGGTCCGGAAAGGGTGGTGATTAATGTGTCGTTGGGTAAAAGAGTGCTACCATACACCTTGAAGGAGACAGCACTGTATCTTCTCCTCAGGAAGCCACCCCTTCATCCAACTTGGGGCGGGGGGGGGGGGGACTAGCAGCCTATCTTCAAACTCTCACTTTTGGTGAAGATTGTTGAGAAGATGGTAGGCTTGCAGCTGTGGAGAGGAATAGATGAAGCAGATTCTCTAGATCCTTTGCAGACTGCTTTCAAGCATGGCTTGCAACTTCATGGGTCGCCCTTGTGGATGCCCCGTGAGTGGGATTGAGATGGAGGAGGGCATACCTCCTGGTCCTGCTGGATCTCTTGGCTTCCTTCAGGACCATCGTTCACGCTATCCTGGACTTCCTGTGAGACTGGGAATGGTGGTCACTGTTCTGTTGTCAATCTGAGCAGCAGTTCCAGTCAACGGTAGTGGAGGAGAGAGGGTGAGGTACTTGTGGGCTACCTCAGGATTTGACTTTCTCGCCTCTCCTGTTCAGCATCTCCATGAAGCCATTGGGATAGGTGCAGATGGAGATATCAGTATGCTGATCATACCTATTTAAACATCTCCATCTGGGCCAAACAGGGATGCAGCTGAATTTCTGTCCCAGTCCCTGGATGCTGTATGGGGAGAAAGAGATTCAGTCCCAGCAGGATGGAGTGGCTGTGAATTCAGAAGCCCACAGATTCCAGAGGAGTTCCAGCTTTGATCCTGGCTGAGGTTGCATGCCCTCATGCAGAATAAATCTTAAGTTAGGAAGGGAGTGGGGGTTTCTAATACTGGAAGAGCGGGTAGAATTGTAGCCAGGAGGACCTTTGCACAGATCCAACTTGTACATTTGTTGTAACCATTCCTCCTCCTGGGGGGTTTATTGACAGTCACTATATTGACAGATTATTGCAATTGATTCTACATGGTGCTGCCTTTGAAAACCATTCAGAAGCTACAATTGATCCAGAAGGCAATGATTTGAGTAGCAATGAGCACATCACAGCTTGCTGATGTTACCCCACTGCTTTGTGAGCTGACCCACTTGCCAATGAACTCCCAGGTACAATTCAAGGTGCTGGTTGTCAGCTTTAAAGCTCTACATGGCTCAGGACAATAAAGACAAAACTATACCAACCCTTTGAGGTAGGCCAGGTCAGGAAACAGACGTAGACTACCTAGCAACCCATTTACAGTCCAATTAAAAGGAAGAGAAGGACATGTATACCCATAGATGCTGCTTGGCTTCCTACATGGGAAAACCAGCCAGACAAGTAAAATATTCTGGTTCTACCTGCCAGTTATTTGATCATTAAAGCACCCTCCTGAAGTCTCTGACATTCCTTTCAGGTACAGGCAAGAGGATGTGGGAGGAGGAAGTCTTTATAATAATAATAATTAATATTATTTAATAATAATTATTTTTTAAAAAAATCAGGTGCTGGTTTTAGTGGCTACAAATCAAGTCACAGATTGCAACCCTAAACGTCCTCATCCTGGGAGAAGATGCAAATCAACTCACACAGTATAAAAAGATGGACTTCTGTCTTGGCTGATATCTTTTGGCTTGAGTTCGCACGGCAGGCCAAATCTAAAACCCGTATTAACAGAATGCAATTGTGCAATAGACTTAACAAAGAAAGATTTGGTAGGCCCAAGGAATAACTTTCAAAATACAAGTATTGCACAGAAAAGTTTGCAACACAATGTAAAATTAAAAGAAAGTACAAGTGATTCTATTGGTAGAAACACATTTTTATTCTTACAGATCCACTTGGATTAAAATATAAATAAAGTTTCACAATTATATTCTACATAATAGTATACAATCATAATTGAATTGAATTACTTTATTACAGGTCACAGATCCAACATACTTAGCAGAACAAGTAGATTAAATACAATAAAATAAGAACCTTTTGATTAGAATCAGATCTAGGACACTTGATTCCCTTCTTCAGCCTTCTGAAAAATGAAACAATCAACCAGAATCTGTTTTCCAACAGATGATAACATCACTAGAATTGCTGAGCAAAACCACACCCATCCAAACTCAAACATCATTTGTCCAGAGATCATTCTGGGCTTATACTTGCTAGAGAATTTTATGGGTTTCTCTGACTTGTACTTTCTAAAATATGTATCAATAAAAGCGAGTATGTGTAGCTCAGGGTTGCTGTGGAGTCCTTGGGGTTCTCTGAGCTTGGTAGTTTTCTTGCAGACATTTCGCCACCTGACGAGGTAACATCTTCAGTGCTAGAATGGAATGGGGTTTGCTCTCTGTTTATATATTGTGGCATGCCCTGCCAGTGTTGGTGGGGTTGTGGGTTTTGTTCTGGTCTATTTTTTTCCTCTTGTAGTTCCATGATTAAGGAATTGTTTACTGCTTGTATGTCTGGTGGTAAACTTGGTGTTAATCTCTGCTTATCTGGGTGATGATTGCTGGTGGGGAGATGTTCTGGTCTTTTTTTCCCTTTGATTTTCTCTTTTGAATAGTGTGTAGATGTTGTTTATCTCTGTGTGCCTGTTGATGGCTGCCTTGTCTGAATACCAAGCTTCCAAGAATTCTCTTGCATTTTTGGTTTTAGCTTGGTCTAAGATGCTGACAGTTTCCCAGTTAAAATATGTATGCCCAGAGCTAGAGAGCTCTAGTTCCAACCCCAGTGTCAACTGCAAATCTGATAGAATTGCAGGACTCTGCAACTCCAACTCTTTTGATAATTTGCAGCAATATCTAAGGTGATTTAAAGAACATCACAAGCTATGTATATACAACTTAATGGTTTGGAAATTCTTGCTTTGCAGCAACAACCATTCTTACATTTTCAGAATCCATTATAATATCAGCAAAGCTGACAGCCACTGAACAAAAGGAAACCTAAGATATAATTTTGGGAATTCTCAAAGCATGCCTTTAATAAAAAGAAAATAAGTAGGTAATACGATTCCAAATACCTGATCCCATGTAGTATAAGTGTTTCTTTCAAGGACAGAACTTCTGGTCTTGGGGTGATATCCAACCAATGTCAAATCTGCCTTTCTCGCCTTAACTGAATTTTATGGGGCATTGAAGAATATTCTCCGGCAAAGCTATCCTCCAAGATTTTTAGTGGGCCAATTGCAACCATCTACAAGGAAAAGCAAATGTAATTTTCTATACTCCCACACTGGGTGTTTAACCTCGTTTTGGTTACTGGTTAGAACTGGAACTTCAGAATTCAATTCTTTTTTGGACTCAACTTGAGAGGTATTTTTTGACCTTTAATAGAAATCCTTCTATTAATGTTATTTTACAATGCTGAGCTAACAAAAGAAAAGCAAATACAGCAGAATTAACAACCTCAATGTTGATAAGCATAGCGATAAAAGAAAATCTGGAAGCTATAATTATTAGATATCAGCTTCCAAAGTACAGTGTTAGCTACCCAGAATTCTAGCTTTAAAGAAAATAAAAAAGATATACATTTAATAAACAGACAAATTCTTGGTTGAATGGGATTGTGAGTTCCTGGGAAGGGCTGACTCATCTTTAACTCCTGTTCTGGTAGGTTAAGGGGTGTGGCTGAAGGTTGAATCCGGGGAATAAAACCTAATTTGCATCAGAGAAGCAGAATTAGCTTTGCAGATATTTTCACAGCTGCTTATTGCTTAAAATGAAAGTTAACTGTGAACTCTTTACCTTAGGAATCATGTTTTTATTCCTATCCAACCAAAATCTATGGTGATTACCTACAGTACCCAATGAGGGGAGGGGTCAAAATCAGCAAGATGAAAGTTGGAATGTCATAGTGCAAGCCCCACTGATTTTGTGCATGCATTGATGTCCCTGCTGACTCCTGGGACTGGCCCAAGGACAAATGTAGCTGCCCATCTTATACAAAGAGTCACTTTGTGTGAGATGGACAGCTATATAAATGTGATATATCAGTAAATAAATAAAATAAAAATCACAGGATGTTCCTAGTAGAAAAACCAATCAGAGAAGTTTAAGCTAAAATCTGTTAAATTGTTATTTCTTTATTAGATTTATATCCCACTTTTCATTCAGCTCAAGGTGATGCGCGCAGTGCTGCCTTTCTGTCAGCCTTACCAGGTAGACCAGATAGGAAAGGTGACCAGATAAGCTAATTCTACTTCATTGTAAAGCTACATTAAGAGATTCTTGCGAGTCTGAAAGTACAATTCTCCCACCATCTCTTTTACAGCCTGAGAAACTAGGGAGGGCCCCTTCTGAGCCTCGTGCCCCACCTATATCCAGCTGTGGGCTGTGTTATCTCTTATCTGACTGTTCCCAATACAGCATCTCTTTGTCCCATCTCCCAAGGTCTTTCCCACATACCATTACACTTTCCGATTTCCTCGCACAACAGCCGCCCTGTGAGAAGGTTGGACCAGTTTCTTGAATGGAGGGATTTGAGTTTTCTGACTTCCGCTCCTCATCTGTAATGCTTGTGGTGCACGTTTGCCATCTTGGTTAATGCTAGGCTTTCCTCATTTGAATTGTTGTATTGGGATATGATACAATCTGATGGGAGGGTCAGAGTCTGTCACCTAGCTACTTATAACAGCAGGCAAATCAGTCTTTAAAATGAGAAGAAAAGAGGCGGCTTGGTGTGAACACCTGTCTGTGGGAAGATCCAGTAAGTGAGTAAACTGCATTCAAATGTTTTTTTTTTTAAATAGAACAAAATGGGGGTGTTGCTGAGAAACATCAACTGCTGGAAGAGAAGAAGAAAAAGGTGGGGCAAGGCATCCACCAGCTAACTATTAGGAATTAACATTTTACATATTGATTTTGGGGTGAGCAGAGTGAGTGCTGTGCTGGGAAAGTTGACAAACTAAAGGGAGAAACTCAAGCTGATGCATAATTTTCTTTCAGGTTTTACAGTAACGTTTGTTAGATGTATTGATTATACCATCCTGCAAGCAAATGAGGTTGTGAGGCTGACTTTCTTTGAAAGCCAGATAGACTGAAACACGTATTTGATTTAAATCAAGGACCTTACTGTTATTTTAACAATGCTGTAAAACCGGCCATATGGATCACGTTTATTGACAACTGGATTATTGTTTATATGCTGTTTCAATCTTCCAATCAGGTATTTTATCTGCAACACACACCATCACAGGTGTCATTTTGACTTTTTTTATCCATAGTCTGTGGACACCCCTGCAGGCAGCCATGATCTCGTCCTGCTGGATGGACTAGAGCAGGATGAAATGAAATGCTTGCATCTGGTAGGCAGAGTGTAAATATTCCTATTTGCAAAGCAAGCTAATTTGGACTTCAATAGCAAAGTGTCTTGTAGAAGATACGGAGTCAGTTTTGAGAGGAACTCTAGGACTAACTGACCTGTGTATATTTAGATGGTTCAATATTAGCTAAGATTGGATTCTTACACACACTCAGCAAGAAGGTACCTAATGTCAGTGGCTGCAGAGGCTTGAGATGGGGCTCCAGAGACTCATGGGGAGGTTGTGCACCCACGTTGATGAACAGCTACTCTTGGCTTTTCCCTGGTTCAGTGGCAGGTGGCCCAATCCCCAAAACAGGGTGGGATGACAAGAGCCAACTTTGCTGCTACTCAAGCTAAAATAATTCCAGGACTCCGGGTGTTCCAGCTTGGGGACCATCTGCAATGCCAGCCTGGCATCAAGAATGCCAGTGAGTTGGCGGAAGACTGTGAATGCAAAGGTTCCCTAGAGCTTTCAGCCAGGTGACAGTACTGAAGCCTCTACTGAGCCATTGTGAGAACATGGGACTTGTGATTTGGTGGGGGATTCCACTTCCTCCTGGCCGAAGGTATTAGCATTTTAAAAGAGAAACATAATATATATATTTTTTTAAAAATGAAACTCTACCACCAGAATAGCTTGGCTGCTCCTTTCAAGATCTTACTGTTTAAGTACTGTCAGGGATAGCTACCACCAAGGCAATGATCAGATAAGTGGGCTTAGCCAAGTTCTTAACCAAACAAAGTAATTTGAGAAAGCATCTCAGACTGACCCCTCCCTAGTTCACATGAAGATAAAGTGTGTGGGGGGAGAGCACATTCACACTTTCAGTATTCTGTCACTACAGGTAGTCCTCATTTAGCGACTGCCTCAGATAGCAACCAGTCACAATTGCTGTGGTGATGAAAAAGTAACTTTCCAATCAATGCCTGCATTTACAGGTGAAACTCGAAAAATTAGAATATCGTGCAAATGTTCATTTATGTCAGTATGGCAACTCAAAAGGTGAAACCGATATATGAGATAGACGCATTACATGCAAAGCGAGATATGTCAAGCCTTACTTTGGTATAATTGTGATGATTATGGCGTACAGCTTATGAAAACCCCAAATCCACAATCTCAGAAAATTAGAATAGTGTGAAAACGTTCAAATTCTAGGCTCAAAGTGTCCCACTCTAATCAGCTAATGAATCCATAACACCTGCAAAGGGTTCCTGACCCTTTCAATGGTCTCTCAGGCTGGTTCAGTAGGAATCACAAGCATGGGAAAGACTGCTGACCTGACAGTTGTGCAGAAAACCATCATTGACACCCTCCATAAGGAGGGAAAGCCCCAAAAGGTAATTGCAAAAGAAGTTGGATGTTCCCAAAGTGCTGTATCAAAGCACATCAATAGAAGGTTATGTGGAAGGGAAAAGTGTGGTAGAAAAAGGTGCACAAGCAGCAGGGATGACGGCAGCCTGGAGAGGATGGTCAGGAAAAGGCCATTCAAAAGTGTTGGGGACTTTCACAAGGAGTGGACTGAGCCTGGAGTTAGTGCATCAAGAGCCACCACACACAGACGGATCCTGGACATGGGCTTCAAATGTCGTATTCCTCTTGTCAAGCCGCTCCTGAACAACAAACAATGTCAGAAGTGTCTTACCTGGGCTGCAGAAAAAAAGAACTGGTCTGTTGCCCAGTGGTCCAAAGTCCTCTTTTCTGATGAGAGCAACTTTTGCATCTCATTTGGGAACCAAGGACCCAGAGTCTGGAGGAAGAATGGAGAGGCACACAATGCACGATGCTTGAAGTCCAGTGTGAAGTTTCCACAGTCTGTGTTGATTTGGGGAGCCATGTCATCTGCTGGTGTTGGTCCACTGTGCTTCATTAAGTCCAGGGTCAATGCAGCCGTCTACCAGGAGATTTTGGAGCGCTTCATGCTTCCTTCCGCAGACAAGCTTTATGGGGATGCTGACTTCATTTTCCAGCAGGACTTGGCACCTGCCCACACTGCCAAAAGTACCAAAAGCTGGTTCAATGACCATGGGATTACTGTGCTTGATTGGCCAGCAAACTCGCCTGACCTGAACCCCATAGAGAATCTATGGGGCATTGCCAAGAGAAAGATGAGGGACATGAGACCGAACAATGCAGCAGAGCTGAAGGCCTCTATTGAAGCATCCTGGTCTTCCATAACACCTCAGCAGTGCCACAGGCTGATAGCATCCATGCCACACCGCATTGCGGCAGTCATTGCTGCAAAAGGGGCCCCAACCAAGTACTGAGTACATATGCATGCTTATACTTTGCAGAGGTCCGATATTGTTCTATTTCCAATCCTTGTATTATTGATGTCATGTAATATTCTAATTTTCTGAGATTGTGAATTTGGGGTTTTCATAAGCTGTATGCCATAATCATCACAATTATACCAAAGTAAGGCTTGACATATCTCGCTTTGCATGTAATGCGTCTATCTCATATATTGGTTTCACCTTTTGAGTTGCCATACTGACATAAATGAACATTTGCACGATATTCTAATTTTTCGAGTTTCACCTGTACAAGAACAGCCTTCAGTGTGGAACTGTGATGGAATGGAATTATGAAGGCCAGGCTCAAGGAGAAAAACATTTTCTTACATCTCCTGAGGAGTGTGGGAGATACAAGAGGATGAGACTGCCACCTCCCTGAGGAATTCACAATGTTGTGGCTGGCATTACTTGGGAGCTGGGGTTTCAGTCTGGGAAGATTGATGTCAGGCCTAGCCCTAGGAACTCCAACAGACCATGTAAATTCAGTCCCGCTATGTTTATTAGCTACAACCTCTAGCAAGAATCTTCCCAGACTGAAACCTAATTAAGGAACTAATTAAGTCTGATCAGTTTCAGGCAGCAGCTGGGAGCTGGCCAGAGGGTTCTAATCAACTAATTAAGGTCCCTGCATGACCAAGGAGGACTAAGGAATCACCTAGGTCACAGACGTTTAGGAGAGAAAATAGCAGGATGTGAGAGGCAGAGTTCTCATCTTCCTTTAGCAGATTATATCACAGCTGGGTGTGCAGGATTGCACAGAAGAGACTGAGATCTTAGGGGTTCCTGTCTGATTTCCAACAGCTGCTAGGCAACCTAGTGTGGTATCTAGAGATGCCAATACATATGAAGATACTTGATTTGGTGTCTGTCAATTTCCCATTCCCAGCTGACTTTTCAAAATTTTAAGATTCCAAAGAACCCAAATGGGCCCACCTGTTGGATTTTGTCACTGAACTTCTGTGGTGGGGGTGGGGGGGTGGGATGTTGCAGTAATGCCTTGCACCACTATATCCTGCTCAATGCTGGTATTATCAGGTGAATTGCAGTGATCTGGAGAGATGGAGAGCTGATGTGGTGATAAACAGCCTTATAAAGCTATGGAGACTGTCACAGATTTTAATATTCAGTTTATTACTCAGGAGCAGAGTGAGCTGAAAGCTGTACATGAGACTGCTTGCATTCCTGTAGGCAGAGTCCTTGATCCATGGCCCCACCGAGACAGCATTTCAAATAGTCTCCACATGGTGGTTGTACTATTTGTCACTTCACGCTAGTTTTCAACCACACCAGCAAGAAATAAACAAAATTTGTTTATTCAGAATGTTAATTAACCCAAGCTTTGGTCAACTAATTGGGACCTTTTTACTTATATGATCAAGGAGCAAATGGATATTTGAATGAAATTGATAAGGACATCCCAAAGGAGCAATTTCTCCTTCTACCTATGCACAGTAATTAAAATTTGTACAGGTTGAGGGAGGCAGAACCTGTTGAAATGCAGTGATGTGTAGCCCCACATGGAGGCAAAGAGAGGGAACATCTCTTTTAACATGATTTCATGTGTTGTTTCAACATTATTTCATGCTCATGGAAAACAGAATGAAAAAAAAAAATAGCTAAAGATGAGCTTTCTAACCATTGGAAATTGGTTAAATTTCCTTTCCTTTTTTTAAATAGCATATTCAAGCATAATACTGTATCTTGGCTGGGCTTTCAGAAACGAGGGAAATGTGCTGAAATGGAACTGATTCAACAGTTAAAACAACAATGATTAATCCAATGCAGATTTCTCTGTGGACTGTCGAGCACCATGGATGCCAGCAATTGGACAGTCTGGGAGATAACTGCATCACCCACAGTCTTTTGCCATTCTCCGTGTGGCCAGGGGCTGATGGGAGTTGAAGTCCGGAGTTATCTACTTTAGACTAGCTTGTGTTGTAGAGAGTAGAAAAACAGCTGAACATTCCCATCTCCATTTCTTATCAAGACAGACACAGAGATCTGGATTCTGAATATGTTTTTAATAACATTTTTACCCCATGTTTTCAGCATTAAAAACAATCCTGGAGTGATATACATGCAAGAGAAAAAGACGGACCTACAGGACCTTGTACTTTTCTCTAATCACAGCACAAACAAATTCAGATCATCTCTTTTTTCTGCTGTGTCATCATGGCATTGCCATGATTTAAACCAAGCGAGGCAGGTTGAAATCACCCGTAGCTGTTTCTGGTTTGAAAGCTGTGATTTCCCCTTCAGGATGGCAGCTTAAGGCACCATGATAGATCTCGCACTCAGTAAATCAGGGCACCATCCACTTGTCAGCAAGCCAGAATAGAGGCAGGGTAGGGATTGGCAATGGGGACTCTGCATTTTATACCAGTATAATCTGATTGAAGACAGGTGGAGAGCACTTTAATTCAGCAGTGAGGAAAGGCCGAGAGAAAAGACATCTTCATGCCTCTTCTCAAGGGATGTCTCTCACATTTACTGCCTGTATTGGTTCTGGAGGGCATTATGTCTGTGTTTATTACAAACATTTGTATGCTGATCACTTGTATGACTCTAGGAGACTTACAACATACATCAGTACATCCATTAAAAAATCACCCCAATGTTAAAACAATATCTGTACTCAATTAAAATCTTTTCTCACTGAATGCCTTTCAATGGCTATTCTAACACCAATACCAGATCATCTGCAAAGGCTCTTAGTTTGTATGTCTCTTTTTAAATTTTTACACCCATTATCCCTCATTTTCCCTTATGTCTCTGTTCAGAACTTTGAAAACCAATAACAAAGTCTAATAATTCACAGTGCTATTTTGCTCAAGGAAGATCCTATCTTTGCAATCACTGATCCTTGGCCTTCAACACAAGAGTTGCTGGCTACAACAGGCAATACCTGTTTCCATTTGTTATTCTATTACTTAAGCAGGATGTCAGTTGTGTAAGAGTATGTTTTTTTCATCAGGAAAATAGAGGTCAATTTCTTTCACAAGATTACATATGCAGTATGTCCACTGGAAAGCTGAAAAAACATCTTGGGGAAGAAGGTAATGGTAAACCACTTTGATATTGTTGCCAATAAAATTGGATGTATGTATCCATGAAGTCACCAAGAATCAGGTTTGACTTTAGAAGCTTTTACATTTAACATAACCTTTCCATCCATTCCACACATCCCAACCACCCATGGTTACTTCTCTCCCCTCCCCTCCCCTCCTCTCCCCTCCCCTCCCCTCCCCTCCTCTTCCCCTTACCAACAGAAGTAGTTTCAGCACATACAACCCCTAGCTCACAGCCAATGTAGAGAGCTATGCTACATTCAAAGTGCCCAACAATAACTAATGCTCCATTTACTAGAAACAAGGTTTAAGTAGGTGATGGTTCAATCATGAGAGTTAGGAAAAGGGAAATCTACTGTACTATTTCCCATCAGACTCATTGTTTTAAATAAAATTAACCTTCCTTCCAATATTGCAAGTTTTATAAAATAATTCCATTGGCACCAATGAATTTTTTAAAAATCCATATTGTCCTAGAGAAGGTGAACGAATTTAAAACCTGGGGGTTGGAGCAAAGACAGATTTTCTTTTTGTGTGTGGTGGTTGGCCCCATATTTGCTCCCCCTTGCTTATAATTAAGGTAATAAAATCAGGAATGGGGCAAGATGATACATAATTTGCATATTATATAGGATTTTGGTATAATATCTTGTCCTTTGACATTGTAAGACTCTGAATGCCCAACTACCAGGTGGGGCCACATTTTATTGTTTCCAGAAGATTGCTAGAACTTCATTGATTGAAAGAAAAATGCCAAGAAATCTTTGGCCAAATTCTAGCATAGTTAACAGAGATTGTGGGTGATATCATTCATGATCTAGAAATGATATGTTCAATGATTATTGACTTTTCCCTCTCATTTATATGCCACCAGAATCCAAAGACTCCTGGCAGTTTACAACTGTAAATATATCTATATCTATATCAATATCAATATATAATTTATCATTTGAATTTCTATGGCTGCCCACTTGAACATGATTTTGGGAGACTAACGAAGGTTAAAAACAATGTAACAATTAAGAGGAACAAGACAAGCATACCAGGGAAAGAAAGCTATAGCATTTATACAACAACTCAACCTCAACAGTGGATACACATTGGATCTTATTGGAAGGGCAAACACAAAGGAGACAGTCTTGCAAATGTCCAGGCCAAATGCCATCTAAGCTTTATAGATAACAACCAGCATCTTGAATTGCATCCAGAAGCCTACTTGTAAACAATGCAGCTTGTGTAGTAGAGGCTTTATATGGATGTACCCATAGTTTCATCACACTCTGGATCAGCTTCTGAGTGATCTTCAAGAGCAGCCCCAGGTAGAACACTTTACAGTAATCCACACATAAAGTGATTAAATTATGAGTGACTGTGAGTGGGACCTTCTTCACCAGGAAGGGTTGCAACTGATACATCAGCCAAAGCTTAACAAAGCCACCCCTCTAGCCATGGCCTCAGCTTGTCCATCAAGTAGTCAGCATAGGTCCAGGAGGACACCCACATCACAGACCTGCTTCTTCAGGACGAGAGATGCCCTATTCAAGTAACCACTGGTAGAGAGAACCAGTGATCTCTGGACAAACAAACAACTCTGTCTTGTTTGTGTTCAACCTTACTTGTTTCATCCTGTCCAGACCCTCCTAGTTTCCAGGAACCAACTCCATACCTCAACAAATCCACCTTAGCCCAGGATGGTGATGTGTAGCTGAATATCATCAGTGTAGTAGTAATTCTTCACCCCAAACTGATAGATGATCTCTCCCAGTGGCCTCATATAGATAGTATGCAGCAGAATGAGAGAATCCATTCCTGTGGAACCGCCCAAGGGGGTGTTGAACTTTCCTGTCCCGCTACAAATGATTGATTGGAACTGCTCTCTAAGGAAGGAACAGAACCACACTAAAATACTGTCTCCAATCCCTAACACTCACAGACATTTCAGAAGGATACAGTGGTGATGGTATCAAAGGCTGACAAGAAGAGGTCAAGTGGGAACAAGAGAAGTCGACCCATCCAGGTCCAAACCAGGTTCCTTCAGCAGAGTGTGGCTTTATCAAATAGTTCTTCATTACTCTTAAAAAAAAAACCCTACAGTACTTGTACATAGCTGGATATATTGTATATTCATCCCACTATTATCTTTAGGGATAAGCAACGTGATGCAAAGTGCAAAATGGAATAAGAAATAGTAAGCCAAAGAAATTAAAGGCATGAGGTAAGAGTATGTGGTTTATGTCAACACATTCGCTGTGTCTTCATATGCTTGCTTCCATCCTATACTGCTTCACATGTTGCCCTTTTTTTAACTTCACTTCTGTCTGTCTGAGGATCTCATCAGTTCCATCTAACCATATCATTCTTGGTCTTCTCCTTCTTCTCAATCTATTCCCTTTTCTTTCATATATTTGTTTTGCAATAGGATCCTCAGTCATTCTCTGCATATGATCCAACCACCTCAACATGCTCCTTCCATGCAGGTCACTCACTTTTGTACCTAATCCACATTAATTCAGCACCCATCCATACTTGCTATCTACATGCATTTCCCAAGTAACCCGAGGCATTCAGCAATGAGATTGAAACCAGTGACATGGCAGGTTCATTTCCTAAAGAGAGAAAGAGAATAAGAGACCATGTAATAATTCATATCTATATATGTATCTGAACTTTCAACCTAAATGCTGTAAATTCCAGGATGTTAGAAATTCAGGGATGAGGAGATACAAGATCTTGCTTAATATAAATAAGCTATGGAAGACTGTAATGAAGCATGGCTTCAATGTTTTGATATATTTATGTCTGTAAATACATATCTTGTATGTTTTTGTTTCTTTTTCCCAGTTCCCACTCCCTTTTTTTATAATTTTGTGTATTTTTTTCTTTCTTTTTGATAGTTGATTAAAAAAGAAAGAAAGAACACAAGACAATAGCTAACTTTTCAGGCTCAGTGCATGCTACGTATGTGAAAATAAAATCAAGGCAGGCTCTACTGTTGGATATGTGAGGCAGTTGCCCAAGGATCAGTGGTAGTAACAAGTAGTTGGAGGCAAGAGCTATGGTCCTCTGTAGTTCGTCTTGCAGCCCTAACCTCATTTGTTACTGAGGCTGATTTTTGTCTGTGGAACTGTTTGTGGTGCCTTGTCTCCTTCTTCACAAGAACAAAATATCTGAGGTTATCCAAATATGTATAAGACATCTACCTAGGTTTCCCCTACTTCTATTTGACCTGTTTCCTCTGCTTTTCTTTTTGTAGTTGTTGTTCCATAGATGAACAAATCCTAATCAACTGTTGCTCTACGTGTTGCTACCGTTGCCTTTGTGATGATAGTGCTAGCAGTGGTTGCATCCCTCTTAGTCCTCCATTTTCTCCCAAGTGAGGGCAGCAATGGCAGTAAGTCCCTGGTCATCTTATATCAATATTGCAATATCAGGGGGATAGTGATGCTCATGAATGTATTATCAATTGCACTTGAGGGATTTCTTACAAGGATAGGATTGGAATGACTTTGGTCCATTCATTTTCCCTCACAGGACTTTTCTCAGGGTGTGCATATCCCCATATGCTCATTAAAAAAAGGGTGGGATTACAATGAAGAAAAATACTGGGACAGGAGATTTGGAAGAAAGGGTGGTCCTGGGGAAAAGTAGAAGAGGATTAAATGGGTGGCATTAATTCTCAAATTGCAGTTCTTTCCTGGCTACTTCTGGTGATGACGGTCACATTGCCAACTGCCAGATAAAGGAGATCAAAGGAAGAGAATGTCCGTAGCTCAGGGTTGAACTGTGGAGTTCTTGGTGCTCCCTGAGCTTGGTTGTTTCCTTGCAGACGTTTTGTTACCTGACTAGGGCACTGAGGCACTGAGCACTGATGATGTCACCTAGTTTGTAATGAAATGTCTGCAACAAACAGCCAAGCTCAGAGTGCACCAAGGACTCCACAGAAAAAGGAGATGTTTAAATGCTGTGGTTGAACATGGAGGGCAGGTTCAAGGTCTTGTAGTCTGTCAACAGGTACAGATACAGCAAGGCAAGGGACATGTAATGGGGGAAAAGAGGAGAAAAAGAAGGAGAAACTAAGTTAGATTAAAAAAAAAATCTAGGATGGTGGGTGCCCTGAAACACTGTGCCTGAGGGGCTCAAAACTAATGACATCATGGATTTCACAGCTGTTTCTTCTAAAAATGGCACTACTTGTACTTCTACCTTGACTCCTTGGAGTTCTCCCAAAGGAGAGCAAGAACTGAGACAGTGTCTCAGACAGTTCCTTCCTTGCTGATCTCTCTAGGATCTATTAACTATAGTGAGAGACAGAAGTCATTATAGTCTTCCATTCCATCACTGATTCTGTTTCTTGTTGAACTTTGTCTCAGAAACAGGAAATAAAATTTGCAGAAAACAACGGTACCCTCTTTTTGGGTACTGTAATGGAAGGCATGTGCAAGGAGGATATTGGAATGGAGGATCAAGGTTATCAGGAGGGAGGGGGAGCATTCCTGAGCAAGCGCTTCCTCAGTCCGCAGCAGGACCGTGAGAAGGTGAAGAGGCTGAGACTGGCCCCTCCCTAGAGCCTCATGGGGTATAGCCACTAGTTGCTTTAGCATACATTTAGTCTGGCAAGATTCTGTCTATTAGGTGCAAACTAATAAAGGAACTATACTGGACTGGACTGCCTCGGGAGGGGCCAGTCTCAGCTTCTTCACCTTCTCATGGTCCCGCTGCGGACTGAGGAAGTGCTTGCTCAGGAATGCTCCCCTTCCCTCCTGATAACCTTGATCCTCCATTCCAGTATCCTCCTCGCACATGTCTTCCATTACAGGTACCAAACCTTGCATGCCTTTACAATCTAAATATTGTCCCTCACAAGGTGGGTCACCACCATTTAAATCTTCCATCATGAGTGAACACACTTCTCATCCTGAAGGCGCTGTGCTCTCAAGGCAGTTTCATTTCATCGGACTCATTTTGGACTCCTCAAGCAGCATTCTTTCAACCATGTAAAGCTAGGTTTAAGAACTTAGATATGGCTTTCAATTCCAGATTCTGCACTACCCTGCTTCTGTGTTGGAAGGAGCGCCCAATTCTTCTATATATGTTTTTCAGATGTTAATCCTGCATGTTCTAAAGAGGGTTACTTAATCGGTGTTGGTCGGGCAGATTGTACTGGTCCTGTAGCTGAAGTACCTTTTGTGAGTATTTGCCTGGACTTGACAGCTCACAGCCTACTTACACCAACCATATAATATCCTACCCAAATTCCTGCCTCTCCTGTTCAGAGTCCCCCCCTTGACCCCCTTCTATCAAGCTCTCATCCACGCATGGAGCCATGGGCCTCATGCCTTCTGCTCTCTTACAATGGGAGAGGAGGCTTCTCCTTCAGTCCCTGTCTACCCCTTGAAACCCTTTCCCCTCCAGTCCTATAATATTCCCACTCTAGTCCTCTGAACTGCCTTCTTTCCAATCCTCTATATCACAGCAAGTTAAAGCTCCCAGCCAGGACCACTTTCTTCTCCTCTGACTTCTACCTTTTCCTATTCTTCTTCTTCCATTGTTAGCCCTTCAAGGTAGTGCAAACATGAAGAACGACAATGAATACTAGCTCCCCTCTTCTGCTGGTAACTCTGCCAAGGTCATTCCCACATACCATTGCGTTCATTCCAACCTTCTTCTACAACTACTGTAGATTCCTTCTCAAGATTCTCTTAGGAAAAATATACCGATATGTCAATAATAATGAAATGCACCACTCCGCCTACCTTTAGGCCCCTGCTCTGAAGGAGTGTTACCATCAGGGATCACAAAGTCTTCTGCATTGCTTCCCCACTTTTTGGAACAGCATTTCTCCCAAGCTTAAACTGGCAACAACCCTGGCAACAACAAACAAGAAAGCTTGGCTGTTCCAAAAGGCCTTTGGGGGTTTGGAGATGAGTAGATGGCATGATGTGAGAGAGTAAGTATAGTTCCTATATTTATGGAACAATATGAGTACGGAATGTAAATAATTCTATTCCTATATTTTAATTTTTTTAACTTAGCCACTTAGAATCAATCACCACTAAAGCAGTTTCTAATGTTAAGTAAATGAATAAATAATAAAATCTTGTGCTCCACTGTAGATAAACTATGGCAGTCCAGATCAGACTGGTACAGGCATAATCTCACGACAATATTGCAGAAGTTTCATCCTTGCAGAGCGAAAGAATAACACCAAACGGGTAGTGTTTGTGGTTGCTGAGATAGGAATGATGTCTCAAAGAGTGAGGCTAGAGGTAAGTAGGGAATGACCTGACCTTATATTTTATTTCCTTTTTGCTTTGTATGAGCTGAAGTATACCAACACGCCTTAACCACAGTGATGCTGTGATACTTACTTAAAGATTTAGGACGTTGTGTGGCTAAGGGTGATATAATTTCAGTTGATATCAGTATCCTTGGGATTTGAGGAATGGAGCTGGATTTCACCAATAGGTACTATATATAAAATGGTTTTTCATCGACAATATAATATCCAAAATCAAGAAGGAAAACAGAAAAGGGGGAAAGTGCAATAGCAACTCTTAGGAAAAAACCCAAACAGATATATTTGAATGCCACACTAGTAGAAATTTAGGAATTAAAAGATAGATCCTTAATTTTAGTCAACTTCTACATGTAGACCATCAGATATCAATTCATAGAGGGAGCTGGCTTCTGTTTTCTGGCCATGCTTTCTGTGTTGTGGATTATTTAATGTACTTAATTCATCACTGCAGATAATCCTCAGGTCAAATCCTGCTCCTGAAACCCAGCATTGTAATGAAGACAACTTTTCTTCACCTGGCTTAGAAGGGGTGGATTACAATCCCAACATCACCAGTCATGGTTTAGATAAATGCCTTGATAAATGCACACAGGCGTATGTCTTTAAAGTGCCTTAGCACACTTTCTCTGGGTATGTGTGTAGACTCACATACTTTTAATTCTCCACATTAAATGTCTTCAGAAATCCCCCTCTCCTTGTTCTATTGGAAAGATTTTATATAAAAGTAAAATCTAACAATCTAAGAGAATATATTCTTTGCAAACCTTTTTTAAGGTAATGAAACAGTTAAAAGATAAATATGGAGATCTCTACAAGCATGACAATGTTATCTTGAGTGGAACTCATACTCATTCTGCACCTGGAGGCTATTTCGAAGAAACCTTCTTTCTGATAGCAAGTAGAGGACTTATCAAGCCATCACTGACTGCCATTATCAATGGGATCCTAAAGGTAAGACCACATCCAATCTAGCATTTTAACTGCATGTACAGATAGTCCTTGACTTATGAACACAATTGGGACCAGAACTTCTGTTGTTAAGCGATGCGGTCATTAAGTGAGTCATGCCTGATTTTATGACCATTTTTGCTTCAGTTGTTAAGTGAATCACGCGGTTGTTAAGCAAATCCGGCTTCCTCATTGACTTTGCTCGACGGAAGTTCCCTGGGAAGGTCACAAATGGTGATCACGTGACCCCAGGACACTGCAACCATTGTAAATACATGCCGATTGCCAAATGCTGAAATTTTGATCACATGATCATGGGGACACTGCAATGGTTTAAGTGTGAGGACCAGTTGTATGTGAATTTTTTCAGCGCTGTCATAACTTGAAACATTCATTAAACGAATGGCCGTAAGTCAAGGACCACCTGTAATGGTACCTTTTGAGGCTGAAAGAGATTCTCATTCTCCTTTAGACATTGCTCCAAGAGAACCGCATCTTCCTCTACAGCCTTGAGACACTGAGAAAGTATCCACTGTAGCAACCTGGAAGATAAATTGGATTCTAATGGGAAAACAATCCAGTTACTAAGATTTCTACAACCTTATCTTATCCAGGAGCTCTGGAAGGATCTTGCTTTCTGTGGAAGGGGGGCAGCTAAAACCTTGATCCTGCCGTATTAATTGCAGGATGCGGTAGGGGGACCCAGAAGGTAGCAACATAGACAAGGTTAAAAATCAACAGTTAGATGTGCCATTCCTTCATTGTCTATATACAATGTTCAGGTAATAACATCTAGCTGTCCTTGCGTGATCTCCAAGAAAGCTAAGGAGGATTTCATCTGGTTAGTAGTGGGATGGGAGATCATTGGAAAATTCCAGAAAGGGGAGAAAAAGACACAAAAGGAGAAGGCAATAGTCAACAACATTTGTACTGTTGTGAGGAAAACTACATGGAAGTTGTCCTACTGTCACCAGGAGCTGAGCTCAACTTGAAGGAGTCTTCACCGTTTTCAACAGATGCATTTGTTTCTTTTGATTCATTTAGCACAATTACTACAGAAATAAATAAGGTTCCCAACGTGTTCAATTCAGTGAGAGGTTTTTTGGCATTAAACACATATAAGATTGTGATGTTAATATTCCATTGCAGGCTGATATCTGATTGTATTACCTGATCCTCATCTGAGTGATATCTAGTGGCATAAATAGGATTTGTTTAGATTGACCTCTGTGGTAGGATGTAGCCTGTCTGTATCATTACTTTGAACTATGATTTTCTTCCTTTCTTGTATTATCAAATGTTCAGTCCATGCTTCCCATTCTGTGTTGCAAAACAGAGTGCTCAGGCAACCACCCTTTGGCTTGGGAGGGCTGCTGGCACGTGTGGCTTCATCCGAGGGTGGGGTTCTCCCCTGCATTCTCACAGCCTCTTCTCTTTGCCCATGAGAAAATCTGCCACGAGAAGATCTGTGAGATTTTCAGGGGCCACAGGACTCTTTGTTGTGATGATTTTCTGTTATGTAACTAGTCTTGTGCTAACCCTTCATTAGCAAAAAAGCCGGATGCAAATCGAAGTGTCTCAATCTCCATCTTTTTATCCCTATTTTCTAATTTTCAGAGTATTGAGATGGCCCATCAAAATATGGTGAAAGGACACATTTTTATCAATACAGGTTTGGCAGAGAACTGCCAGATCAACAGAAGTCCTTTTTCTTACCTTCAGAATCCAGACTCTGAAAGACGCAGGTAAATGGGGGAAAGTCCGGAGGCATTTTCATTAACTGTAATGGAAGCATTGTGGGTCTTATAATTCAGCTAAGTATTTATATCCTCACAACCATGGATTAAGATTCACTTGCTCTAAGCCAGCGTTTCTCAACTTTAGCAAGTTTAAGCTGTATGGACTTGAGCTCCCGGAATTCCCTCCAGCATGTTGAAATCCACACAGCTTAAAGTTGCCAAGGTTGAGAAACATTGCTCTAAGCAATTATTTCTAGCTTTGCTCAAAAAAAAAACAAAAAACAATTCTACAGGTATTTTATAGGAGCCGTACCTGGAATACTATGACTTATTGTTTTGTTCATTTTTCACCCTATTCCTGTTTTGTGTCCTACACTTGCTTTGGACCAACTCCTAATAGTTGCATCGGTTGTGGCCAATAACATAGGGCTGTGCATGTCAGAGTCCAAAGTATCATGAGGCACAACTTGTTAGGCAGGCAGGCTGTCGGAAGGGCACTAGGTGGCCTTTATTTTCAGCACAAAAATAGTAGACACCATTCAATCAGTCAGAGCTGAAAATAGGGAAACCTTTAAGGAGAGATGGCCCATTAACGCATTGTCTTCTCAGGAAGATCGAGAATTGGTTTAGATCTCCCCCTATTAGAGATATAATGAACTTATCTGATTTTTATTTAAGGGGAGACTTGCTAAAGTTGTATATAAACATAGCTCCAAGACAGAGAGAGAAAGAGAGAGAAAGAGAACAATGACTAGTCTATGAGACATGATGTGTATTTTGCAAATCTGCAAAAATGTGTATAAACAATGAGCAATACAGGTAGTCCTCATTTAACGTCCACTCATTGAGTGGCTGTTCAAAGTTAATGAAGGCACTGAAGGAGAGAGACTTACAACAGGTCCTTGTAGTTCCAGCTGTTGGAGCATCCCCGTGGTCACATGATCGCAATTCAGGTGCTCAGCAACTGGCTTCCAATTGCAATGTCGCATCACCCTGCTATCACATGATTGCTATTTGCGACCTTCCCTGCCAGCTTCCAACAAGCAAAATCAATGGGGAAGCCAGCAGGAGTTTGCAAATGGTGATCACATGACCACAGGACACTGCAACCACACAGGATTTGCTTACAAATGGCAACTGGGACTGCTGGAACTGCCATTGCAAGTCAGTGTGATCACATGCTGTTGTGCCTTACAACTGGGTTGCTTAGCTACAGACTTCCCCATCCCAATTACCATCAGTAAGCGAGGACTACCTGTACTAACCAACTCTGCTTTTAGTTAATAGAATGCATCCATTCCTTATATAAAAGTAAACAACAGCAGGGAATTAAAACTTTTGGCCAGAAGAGTAATGATAATAAATAACCCAACCTTATCTGTGAGAACCAGTTGTTCAGCCCTTCGGGACAAGGAACAATGTGCATACACAGAGACTGATATCCTACTGCTAACCAATCTTCAGATGTTCATCTTGTAGAAAAAGAAAACTAAAAACAACTGGGGGAAAATCTTTTTTTTCCCACAATTAAACATTTCAAATTTGGCATGACCGAAATTAGCACACAAATAACAAGGAAGTTCACTCTCATCTGTAGTTAATACACTGTAGTATTGATGTCAACATTGTCAACACTGCAGTTTGCATCGGATAGCTCTGCCTCTGCTCTATCAGTGGAAACAGAAAGGCCCTTTGGCAGTCCTTGGGCAACCAACTCTAGTTCTAGACTAGATTCTAGTTCTAGAGTGGGAGGAGGCAAGTGTTTGAGGGCTTGTGGGCACTTTTGGAATTGGGTTGCTGTTCTTAAAATAGGACACAGCTTGTGACCCTCTCCAGAATTATTCAAGTGGGGTTTCACTGAGGTTTCGTGCCGTGAGCAAGCTGAGCTTTCTCTTCTGCCTGCTCAGTTAGGGCTGAGAGAACCTCACAGGTGCAGCAGAAACGCCATTTCTAGTCTTTGGGGCTTGTAGACAGAATGAAAACAAAAAGTCACGACAGACAGTACACACGGAGGCATCGGAAAGCCACCCTGTCCCGGCTTCCCTCCTGGTTGCCTTTAACAAGAACGATACAATGAAGTTGGCTTCGGGTTTCGGTAGGGCTTCTCCATAGATCCTTTTCCTCCTTCCATGGTTAGTTTCCCCCAGTCGCTTTCCAAAATGCATTCATGCCCAGAAGGAGAGGACAAGATATTTAGAAGGCGCTGTCTCTTTTCTCGTTCTTCCACTCCCTTTCGGGCTCTTTCTGGGCCATTCATTTATTTATTCTTTTTAAACCCCTTGAAACTTACGTCATTCAGCAGTTTACAGAAAACAAAACACCCATGGTATAATAATGGTATAATAGATATAAAGATAGCCGTAAAGCATTATTAGTTGAAAAACCAGAGCAATATAAAAATGGGATTTGCCACATATCTGACAAGGCCTTTTTACAGCAGAACAATATTCTTGTATAACCTCCATGACATTAGAAGTGTATATATGGATGGATGTACAAGAGACCTTTCCAAGGAACTGTGTCCTATGTAATCTATCTGTTAAATGTTTGCTTCTGACTCCATAATTAAATAGTCCAGTTGCCATGAAAGTCTCTCTTTTCTCCCCCCCTTCCCCCTACCCCATTTTCCAGGTATTCATCAAATACAGACAAAGAAATGATGGTGCTGAAAATGGTTGCAGATAATGGCCAAGAGATTGGAATGTTTAGGTGAGAACTCCTTTGAAAACAGGAAGGGAGCCCTCCCAGGCAGGCTGTATCCATTGTATTCCCAGCAGGGCAATTACATGATTTCTTTATTTATAGCCAACATATATAGGAGCTCAAGAGGGCTGGTATATTGAGGTAGGTTGGGATGAGGGAGAGAGTGACTGGCCCAAAGTCAACCTGTGAGCTTGAATGGTCTAAGGTAGCCTTGAACCTTGGTCTTCCTGCTTCAAGTCCAACACTTTTCTCCTACTTCATATTTGGTCTGATGAGTTCCTGAAGATGAAGTTAGTGGTGGGCAGACTGGTGGGTGAAGAAAAGAAAGTATGGCAGAGTTGAGAGATGCTGACTTGTGGGGTGAAGAACAGAGGAAGGAAAATAATACCATACCCAAGGAATTTCCAGATTGGCATCCTCCACAGGTATTGAAACTGCAACTCTGGTTTTATTTGGTTCTTTAAATGATAACTAAGCTGAATCTGATGCTGTAACTTTATTTAACATTATGATTCTAAGATGAACGTGCTGACATGAATGGCTGGAGAAATCATTACATTGTCTTGAGAAGTTTGTGCATTTCCATTATATCTGGTGTGCCAGTTGCAGCCATTCTTGGATCATTAGATCTTGCTCATGGCCACTCATATCCTGGTCACCTCCCAGTTGGATTACTATAAAGCACTATAAATGAGGCTGCCTTTGAAGAACATCTGGAAGCTACAGCTGGTGCAAAATGTTGGCCCAGGCAGTGATGGATATGCCCAAATATATTTGGGTGATCTGTCTGCTGCAGGAGCTCCATTGTTTGCGAGTGGTCTTCTGGGTGAGATCCAAGATATTAGTTGTGATCTTTAAAGTCCTATATGGCTCTTATCCAGGATTCTGAGAAACTCTGGCATTCATCTATCCATCCAACCAGATCTCTACGATCAATGGATCAATGATCTCCAGGCCCCATCCCTGCAGGGTTATTATCTGAGAGGGCCTCCAAAGCAGGCTTTTTCCATCAGTGCCCATTCTCTGAAACTCCCTCCCAATGAAATTTCAACCACTTCATCCCTCCTGTGCTTCAGGAAACATATAAAAATGTTCTCTTCTGGCCTGCACAGGAGAAGGAGGCTTTGCAATATGCAGATGGGGTCTAAAGGATGCATGGCTGATTTATATGGAATAGATAGATAGATAGATAGATAGATAGATAGATAGATAGATAGAGTTTAGGGGTGGAGTGTTAAATCATAAATGGTTAGCTGTGTAGAACCTCTGGGTATGGGTGGCATACTAGTAACTAACTAACTAACTAACTAACTAAATGCTTTTCCAACAGTTTCCCCTCTTTTAATTTAATTTAATTTAATTTAATTTAATTTTAATTACTTACTAGCTGGTTTGCCATTCACCCCGTCAGTATGAACAACACCAACCGTTTAGTAAGTAGTGACAACACTGGATATGCAGCTTATCTCTTTGAACAAGAGAAAAACGAAGGATACCTTCCAGGAAAGGTAAGACAACTCATGGGCATCATTGTATGTAACACAGTAAGCTGTGTCACCCTTCTCCTGAATGCAGCTAGTCCAATGTGGTTGGCAGTGACGGACAGCTGCCCAGAGTTTCAGACAGCAAATCTTCCATTGCTATGTGAAGAGGTTGGGATTTGAGCCTGGGACCTTTCCCATGCAATGCATGGAATCCTAACCCCAAACTATCACTGCCAATTAATATTTTAACAATATTTAAGATTTTATTAGTACTTTAGGTATTAGCAGTATTATGAAGTTCAGCTGTGTTACTCTCCAGAAGCATTGCAACTTCAATTCCTAGAATTCCATGTTCTACTGGCCAAGAGATATGGGGACTGTAGTCCCAATACAGTTGGGAGCCTAAGGTGAGGGGCCTAAGTTGGAGAAGGCGGAGCAATGAAATGTGTTGGCAGGAGAAATGTGGGACAGGAGCCCAGTCTCCTGGGGTTCCAGAAAGCCATAAAACCTGGTTCTGTTCCCAGGCCGGAGGTTGATGTGTTTGTGGGTGTGGTTTGGTTTGCAACTGTTTGGTTGTTTTGGTCCAGGCTGCCTGTTGGGTTGTATGTTTTAACTGTTTTTATTGTTTTTGTGTCTTTTAAGCTGCTCGTAATTTATTGGAGTGGGTAGCTATAAGAATTTTAAATAAATAAATAATAATAACCAAGCATGGCATAGTAATGAAATGAAATAAATACAAGAAAGCAAACTTTCATTTCCATTTCTCATTCCTTTGAATGAGAAATAATCTTTCAAATACGAAATATAAAACTGTACTTTATTTAAATATAAAATACCCCCAACCCCACAAAACGCCAATGAACCTGCACGATTAATGCTGTGGTATCAATGGGAGTCACTGATGTGATCTTCTTCCCCTTCAGGGTCCGTATGTAGCAGCTTTTGCAGCCTCCAACCTGGGCGATGTGTCTCCAAATACAGAAGGCCCACATTGCATCAACACAGGAGAGCCATGTGAAAACATGGGCAGTTACTGCCCCGTAGGCGGGGTAAGTGTTAGACCTGGATCCAAGGTTTGAGTGTTTGTGGTTGAAAGCACACGGGGTTTCAGACGCCTCCCTCTTATATTCCAGAGGCCAACGATACTCAGGGTGAAAAAAACAAGAACATCATAAATAAAACTCCAACCAGACTGTCTTTCAAAGAGAGCATCTGGTTCCTTAGGTTTCAATTTGCGTAGTAGATTACTCTTTGAATTGCTGAAGATGGTCTAGGTGCCCATGAACAAATATTAAAAATAATCATTCCATTGCGGCCTTTGGATACAGCATAACCCTCTGATTGTTGGGTAATAGTACTTATTCATGCCAGGCTTTGATAGAACATTTGGTTCCTTCTTATTACTCTCCTGCGCCTAATAGAGAGCCAGTTTGGTGTAGTGGTTAAGGCAGCCAAGTTAGAGCTAAGCCAGAGAGTTCCAGATATAGGACACAAGAGGTTCAAATGTGTCTGCCAAGAGGGATTCCTTTGAGGTGGGCCAGATCAAGAAGCAGACACCCTACAGGGATTCCAGGAGCACATCTTCACTGTAGGTATATTAACAGAATCTCAAAGGCCTGTCAAAACCTTCCCTGCCCCATTTTTAAGGACAAGAAGTCAAGGCAAGATAGTTGGGAGTCTCTTTTGCACACTTTCTACTGTCCCGGGACTGAACAACGGTCTTGCCTCTCCCACTACCTTCTCAAGGCCACAGCCACATTCAGCACAGCTAGGTTCTTAAGTTAAATCGAAATGTCAAAATGGGGAAGGATTACATTGTTATATGTCAGCAACAGATGTACTGGAAAGGCAGTATAAGAAAATCCCAGACAAAGATGGCTCTGTCCACTGAGATGAGTTTTATAGCAACCACATCCCATTTTCTTTTATGCCGTATTCTCTATCAGGCATCCGTACATATATAATTCCAGGAGCAGTGGGCGTTCTTCAGATCAGAATGACTTAATTTCTCCAAATGTGTCTATATTCTGCAATATGGTCTGTAGAATACAATCGACTGTACGGAGTAATATTAATGTTTTATTGCTGTGAGTTTTAGTAATTTTATTAATTTTCTGATTTGTATAGTTTTGGTCTTTCACCCCAATACTTTATGCAACTACTACCGCTAAACTAGACAGCATTCCATGTGCCGTCACAAACTCATCATTCATCAATTGTTCTCACAGAATGATTGTGATGATGGGCTAGTCAACCTTGCTTGGCCTTTCTCATCCTCAGGAGTGGCCCATTGTTCTGAAGAGGCTATGTGAGAACGAAACCTTTGCAAGCACATTCTAGCTCCCCATTCCTCTTTGATACCTATCCTAGTTGTAGCTACAGAATGATATGGCAGATAGGCCCTTGGTGGTCAATTCATTTCTTCTCCTCTTCAGAAGAGAAAATGCTCTGTAGGACCCAATGGACCATTCCTGAGAAAAGACCTCTCCCTCATCTCCTTCAGCCAAGTCAAGTCAAGCCAAGTCAAGTCAAGTCAAGTCAAGTCAGTCCACCATATCACAAGTCTGTCCATTTAAATTTCACTATTAAAAAAAAAAATCAGTCCAGAGTTAATAGAAATTTTCCTTCAGGCAGTGTCCACCAATTATCATTTCTATCAGATGAAGGTTTTCTGGACTGCACTTATTTCATTTACTTGCTGCAAATCCATACCACCATATTCCCCAAGAAGTCACTAAATGCAGGAGTTGATCGACTGTTGCTCCATATAAGACTTCGGCATGAATGGTGTTGTACTGCTCGGTATGGCGTGTTTAGTCAAGAACAAAAAAACCAAAAAACCACCCAAGTATTAGAGCTATACAAAATATGCTGCCTGATTAGCAGCAACTGAAAAGGAAATTGAGATGGGTTTATAATCAGAACTCAGAATAGAGGGAATAAAGATAAAATGGAAGGAAGGGGATGCAGACATGAAGGCTGGTCAAGCATATGTGACTTTTCCCTTCTAATCTCTTGTTCTGAAACCCAATTTAGGCCAAGATGTGCATTGCTACAGGTCCTGGAAAAGACATGTTTCAGAGCACACAAATAATTGGGAGACAAATGTACCTGAAAGCAAAGGTAGGTCTAGAAACGTAAAATTCTTAGAAAATATGGATGCTAGAGTTTGTCACTTTTCTTGATAACATGCCACCTTTCATTTCCTTTTAATTAGAATATTTTTTTCTGTTTCTTTTAAAAAAAAATATTTAACAACGATACAGCATATACAGACATGCAAATATATATAGTTAGAGTTTTAACTGGAATAATTTTTAATGTAAAAATCAGTTGGTGCAAGGTGCCTGACAGAAAGCTGTCTACAGGCATCTGCATTAAGTTTGGATCCTTTTCCTATGAGGGCTTGTACCTAAAATTGGCTCAGATAGATTCAGGAAAGGTATGATCTACTCTTCCATCACTTGATTGTCCTTTAAATATATTGAACTACAACTCCCATCACCTCCAACTAACATGCCCATTGGGGATAGGAGAAAGTTGACACGTATCATAGCTTTTTTCCTAACATTATCTTATCTGGTTAGAGTTCTCACTTCCTAGCTAGTAGGATACCTTGAGTGTATGAGCCACACTGAGGGAAGAGAAAAGACCTTCCCCTGTGATGAACAGTCTTACCCCTCTGTCAGGGTAAGATCACGGCTGGGGCTCTTTCTGCTGTATTTCATGTCTCCCCAACCTGCTAGCCTTGCTGAGGAACCGATGCCCATTGTTGAACTGCAAATCATAGTAGCTTCCACTTGCATGTCTAATGATGAAGGTCACTGGGAGGTGCAGTTCAGGACGTCCAGGACCTCCCTACCACATTTTCACACACAGATGCACGCTTGAAATACATGCATACACGCATACACACACACACACACACACGCCCAAATACAGTAGACATATATCAGCAGATTAGAGTGATGGTTGATTCCCATTTGTATTTCAGGAAATATATCTGAAGGCCTCCAAAGAGATTGATGGTCCCATCAGTTCAGCTCACCAATGGGTGGACATGAGTAACATCACTGTTCAGCTCAACTCTACTCATACGGTAGTGTACCTCCATTGCCACGTTCTAGGCAGACAATAACAATGTAGGAGCATTTACAATGCAGACCTTAACTGTTTGCAATGCTTTTCCAAAGGGTAAAACATGTAAAGCAGCCTTGGGATACAGCTTTGCTGCAGGTACCATAGATGGACCAGGGATGTTCAATTTCACCCAAGGCAAGTGGAAAGAAATACATACAGATTCTCTTTATTACTGTTACTCTTTGTATTACACAGCATTCCCCAAGCTACTACTCTGCTCTACTCTAGATGTGTTGGGACTGCAGTTTAAAAATAGATTTGCATCCTGCCTTGGCCCTGCAGTACCCAGCAGCTGATTCTGACAAATTGGGGATCTTATGTTCCAATATTTGAATTTTTTTTCTTATTCAAATTCCTGCATCTTGGCCCCTTATCCTTGTAGTGGTATGTGGGAAAGACCTTGGGAGATGGGGTGAAGAGACGCTATCTTGGGAATGGTCAGATAAAAGAGGGTATAGCCTGGAGCTGGATAGTGGGTGGAGCAAGAGGCTCAGAAGGGACGCTCCCTACCTTCTTGGGCTCAAAGGAGACAGCGGGAGATTTGTACTTTCAGACTTGCAGAATTCTTGTACTGTAACTAACCATATAGTAAAGTAGAATTAGCTCATTTGTTTCCTGTCTGGTCTACCTGGGAAGGCTGACCATCCCTGGGACACTTCCTTTTGCACCCCAGCCCTTTTCCTAAACTCTGATTCTCTTAGTCTGTCAGATTTTAGCTAAGCGATTCCTCAGCATCCATAAGACCTAATCATCCAGTAGCCTTCCCTAGCCTTAACTTCTTTCTTGTCAGGGAAATAATAAGAGAGTTTCCATCAGAGTTTTCCCTTCCTTTACTTCCTCGTCAAGAAGAGACGTTGACTCCTGAATGAGTCAAACAATAAGCAAAGGAGAGAGATCCATCCAGCTGCGCCCACCCAACTGTATCTTTCCAGCTTTATCTGTACTAGCGTGAGAAACAGTTTGGTATGGTAGGTGAGACACTGATTAGTGTGAAAACAATCCATCTGATAACATAGGAACATCGTTTACAACTTCTGTTGTAAAACGTATAAATACTATTAACACTAGGATATCACTCCTATGGGCCTGACTGCAAATGTGGCTCTCCAGGAGAAGCTCACTTGTGTCTCCAACAACTATGAACGTTGGGGTGATGGGTAGTAAGACAAGGCCTTTTCAGTAGCATCACCCAATTTACCTCCAGGTAGAACAAGGCTGGCTGCTTTCTTTCCCTGGTTTCAGCAGGCAGTAAAGCATTGCTCAACGGGCTTTCTTTCAAAACTTTATATCACCTCTGCGAAAAGGGCACAATGTAGGGAAATCATCAACAAAACAAAACAAAATGAAATATATTAGCCCTGAATACAGCTAATATTAAAGATGGCTAGTTCTTATAAAATGGCACGGTAGCCCATGTTTTGGCATATCAGCAAAGTTAATGAAGAGAAATCATATTCCAGTTATTGGAAGTTATTACCTCTTACAGTTTATTTCTTCACTGAATTTTAGTTAATTAATTACTTAAGTATTTGATTAATTAATCATTAGGCCAAGCCCCACTGAGCTCGAGGACATCAAGACAGCAAAACCTCCGCAGATTACAATCAGGCATATTTAATGGTAATCTGGGCATAAATACAGAATCTTGGAAATTGTAAGAGGAATTTCCAGTCCTATTCATAAGGAGTTCATTAAGTCGTTTTGAATGACCTGTAGACTTCTTCCTGGATTTCTTGCCAGCTGGGCTAAGTTGCCATTTATGAGATAAACTCCCAAATATCGTGTCCACTATCTCTTGGTTGTAGGTCTACTCCCTCTTTCATTCCTCTCCCAGGCTCCCACAAGCTCTCTCACATCTGCAGCTTCTAAAATAATGGATGGCTGTAAGTAACAGGCATCCTTAAATTTACCGCTCAGTCCTCACCAGCAATCAGAACAAATGTTTTCCAGTTGTAAACATGTTTAGATGAGTCTCTTGCTTCTTTGTTTAAAGGCAATGGTGCTGAATCTAGAAACCTGTCAAATGCCTCTTGGCAATGATAGATTCTATAAATTATACTGCCTTTTAAAAATAAAAAAAAGTAAGCAAAATGTGTGCTTTTAAGTTAGTCTTGTCTCCTGGCAACTCCTGCAGTTTTCTTGCCAACATTTTCAGAAGCGGTGTGCCACCATCTTCTTCCTGGGGTTGAGAGAGAGGGCCTGGCCCAAACGCCTCCTATGGCAGGACCGCAACTCCCGGTCTCCCAGCTTCCAGTCCCCCATCTTTGACTACTACACCAAACTGGCTCTTCTTGAAAAAATGGCATTTCTGAAACTACAGTGAGATATTCTTAAACATTTCATATTAGTTCAATAATATTTTTTAAAAGGATGGGAAACATTCTATCATCACGTACCTTTTTTTGACAGGCACTGTTGAAGGCCACCCATTCTGGGACGCTGTCCGTGATGCATTGCTTGTTCGGCCGTCAGATGAATCGGTAGAATGCCAGAAACCTAAGCCTATTCTATTTCCTACAGGAGAGGTATGAGCCACTAGGTCCCACTGGGAGCAGCAAACTCAATGGTTAAACTAGTTATTGCATCAGAGTTCATTGCACTTAGCGGCCGCAAGAAATTCAGCCCTTACTCAGATGTATTGTTTTGGAAAATAACATAGGAAGGTTAGAAAATTTTCTACAATTTAATAGGCTTCACTGTGATGATATGCCTCATGCCACAAAGGCAACAGCTTTTGCCTTTTTTGAGGAGTGCATTGTGGGCATTAGGGGACTCAGGGTGCAAAGGGAGCTAGGGAACCCGGGGCAGGTTCTATGGCTCATTGAACAGGAAGTGCTGTGCATAAATATACGTATAAGCAAGCAAGCAAACAAATAGAAGAAAGAGGCGATGCCATTTCCTTTGATGCATTTCGTACCTTACAGTCTTTTATTATCTTCCTATGCAGAATCCTCCCCTGAGAAGGTTGCAGAAGAGTGCAAAGCCAAGCATAAATTCTTATGCCTCACAACACACGGGTTTTGCATTTTACATCCTACCTAGCAACAGGCACAAAATATTGGGAAGCGAAACATTATATTAAAGCCAAAAGCATGGTTGCTGAGAATAAATAGAATACTGGCAAAATACTCATACTTTCCTGTTCCTGTTCTCTCATTTTTTGGCCAAAGGCTGGCATCATCATCGTCATCGTTATTGACATCATTATTATCATCTGGGGAATGGAAGCCATAAAAAACAGAGTAGAAGCATCATGACATCATGGAAATAGTGGGCAATGTTTGGGTTTATGTTTTGGATTTTCAGGGATTTGGGGTTCCAGGTTTGTGGTGTTTTAGGTGAGCTGAACGTATCAAAGGATTTGGGCATCGTATTTCTGATGTTTTCTACTGGAAAACAGAATGGCATCCATCGTAGGGCTTGGTTTGAGAGTTCCCTGGTCTCAGATTGCCCTCCCCAGTTGTGATCTACCACAAGTCCCTTGAATGACATCAGAGAGACAATGTGGTTTTATTGTTGATATGATTTGACATTTGTTTGTGGAGTCAAAACGCAGGACACAAATGCAAAATAATCAGGGCTTCACTGCAGTGTTTATTAGGCAGTACGTATTGGAGGGGGACCCCACCAAAGGTTAGTGGGAGACACTCCCCTGTAGGCAAAATGGATGCCCTGATATTTATACAGTTCTACAAGAAGGGGAAGGGAAAAGAACGCATATGCATACATATTCATATGATGATGCAGGCATACCTAAATGAGCAATGCTTCTCAAGTTACTCTCCGTCCCTGTTCTTGTCTGCTATCTGTAAGGAAAGCCATAGTGTCAGAGAGGAAGAAACAAATTGGTTCAGGGTGCCAACTGCCAGGAAGAAGGCGTCCTCCCTTACGTTCCTATGGGGAGGTTTGGGATAAGGGGTTTACAATCAGCCTAGTTCACACCAGCTTCAAGGATGCTGAGCATCCCTTTATGTTTCAGTTTTATTAAGGCGATCCTGTTCATCTGAGGCCTCTAAAAACCTTCACCCCAGGATTCACCCAAAGATATATTTTCCTCATAGTTAATGTGTATTGTTGATATTGTTGACGTTATTTAATATAGTGGCTGTCCTGAGATTCCCTTTTCTTTCTTGAATTACCTAAGCTTACCAAGCCTTACCCATGGAATCCAAAAATAATTGATGTTCAGATGGTTACCATTGGATCTGCAGCCATCGTGGCTCTTCCGGGAGAGTTTACGTATGAATTTATATTCTGTACTTATAATATAATATCATTCATGCACATACATGTACTAACGATTATCCTTCCATCTTTCTTAAAATGAATAATCTAACAACCTCTTTGAGAATCTGTCATCAGCTGTATAGAAGGATATGGAAACTGATACTCCTTTTGTGTGTGTTTCTGTCTGTGCGTGTCTTCCAGGACAATGGCTGGACGAAGAGTCCGCGAAGCTGTGAAAAAAGTAAGTGGGCAGCTGTAGAATAAGGAAGGAAGGAGTGAGTGTTGGTAGAGAAATCTCCTTGCAATGTTGAAAGCCGGGACTCACTCAGTTTGACAAAAGAGGCTTTCTCTTTGGAAGAGGCTGAGAAATTCTTACCAGTGGAGTATGACATTCCTGCACATCTTTGTGAGGTGGCCAAGGAACATATATGAAGGTCTTGTTCTTCATTGCATAGTTAGCTCACTAACAAACTGCAGTCTCCATGATTTTTTTTCCGTAGGAGCATTACTGTCACTGCAAAGAAAAAAAGACTTGTTGGAGAATTTCTCCTTCCCATGGAAACAAAAAGGAGAAATCCTCTATCCAGCTTCTCTAGCCATATGTTTATTGAGGAATTTCAAAAGGCTGCTGTGTGCAATTTAATTTTTGTATTATGACAGCAATTTGTTTTTAATTTGTTTTACGATCGTTCACCACCCAGAATCACTTGTTGAGATGGATGGCCGTACAAACTGATTGAATGAATGAATAGATAAATTAATGTGTACTCAACTTCTAGAATGAATGGATTTTAGATGAACTTTCTCTTTTCTGTTTCTCTATTTCTCCTTGACTTCATAACTGGGTTTGGGATACCTGGTTCTTTTCAGTCCTACTCCCTTACATCTTGGTACCTTTGCTTGGTATCTACGCTGTTTTCATTTAAACAGAAAGCCAAATATTTATGTCTTCCACGCTCTTTATTAAATACATGGCTGTTTTACTCTCTGGCAGCTTTCTTTGGGGAGGGGGATTCTTTGCAGACATTAATTGAATAGCCTATTGCAATTATTTTAGGACAGGCTATTACATTTCAATGTGTTTCTGTTTGCAATTCTGGTCAGTAAGTGTCATCAAAATATTCTATTCTAGTCTAATGATTTTAGGGCTGCATCTTTGACTTCATATTTTGCTTTTTTTCTAAATTGCAAGTCATGGTAGAAATCTTGAACACATGAATAAATGCTCTGTTTGTGCTCTGAATTCAGATTCATTTTTTTTGGTTTGTTTCTTTTTTATTTTTGTTTTCAACACTGTTCTTCTGTTTCATAGGAATTTGAAATTCAAGGGAAAGCAGGAATGGATATTATACTTTCAGGATTGTGCAACGTTTACACCCATTATATAGTTACTTATGAAGAATATCAGGTAATTAAGTTGTAATATTCTTAATACAAAAATACGTAGCATGTATGGCTTGTGGCTACAGTCTGTATAAAATTTAGTCTTCTGTTAGGATCTTGAAACTATCATGAATTCATAGATCTGCGTGTCACACTTTGCAGGTTCAACGGTATGAAGGAGCATCCACCATTTTTGGACCACACACTCTTTCTGCTTATATACAGTTATTTCAAGGTCTGGCCAAAGCTATTGCTACGGTAAGAACAAATTGCAAACTTGCAAGGTTAAAAAACTGAGATCTGTGATACTTTATATTTGTGGAAATAGAAGTGCAAAATGGAAAATAAGTGGAAAAGAAAATAGAACTGAGGATTCAGAAGAGGATACAGAAATCCTGAACAGGATCTCTCAACTCTGCATAGTAGAACTTCTTTATTATATAATCCCTCTCCCTTTTTCCTTTGCTCTATTTCCTGGTTAAGGTTAACACACCTTTCCTTCCAAACTGAATTACATTTGTTTCAGGGTACCACTCAGGATTTACCAAGTCTTCCAGAGCCACCCTGCTTAAATATAACAAGCCTGAACCTTTTGCCCCTTATTTTTGATGCAAAGCCACTTGGTCGGAAGTATGGTGATGTGCTACAAGATGTCCGGCCAACATACAAAGTGGTAGGTATACTTCTTTTTCACACATCCATTCCAAGAATGGTGCAGCACTGAGGGCAGTAGATTAGGATTAGGATTAAGAAACCTTAAGTGCCTTTGGATCAGACCTATCTCTCAACCTAGCCACTTTTTTTATATGAAATTCATACCGCCTTTTCAGATGATAAAAGCAGTCATGGCATTTACAACAATAAAATAAAGTGCAAAGTATAAATATGACAATAAAATGAAAATAAGGATGATGCCTTTTCTGCCGTAGCACCCACCCTAAGGAATATTCTGCCTGTAGAAATTAGGATGGCCCCGATCCTGCTGGCCTTTCATAAGGCCTTAAAGACCAGGTTCTGGGCCTAGCTGCTGTGTTTGGCAACAGTGTGATTGCCAAATAGTTTTCAAGAATATTCCACAAAGGATATGTTTCAATAGTAAATCAGCCTATATCCAAGGCATAAATAACTTGTTGCCGAGTCCAGCCAGCTCAGGAAGGCACACGACCCATAGTTGTGCAACTGCTATGTGCAAGTCTATCCTAGGGGAGAGTCAAGATGTAGATTGCTTTTTTGGGGTGAGTTCATCCTCATCTAAAACAAGTCTCATCCCAGTTCCTAAATTCACTTTTCCTTTTATCAGTAGCACCTCAACCTTGCCTCATTCTTTTCGGTCTATTCTCCCTCATCTGACTCATTATTGATATTAGGCATGGTTCAAGAGTACTGACTGCTTCCTTGGACTTAGAAGAGTATGGTTCATAGCACAGTATAGGGGCAAGCATTCTGATGGCCCTCCATTCCAAAACTGTGAAGGGTCCCTCTCCCCAGTGATTTCATGCAGTTCTTAAATCAGATAGGAGACAGGACGTCATCGGTCAGCCTTCTAGGTATTGAACAGTAGTCTCCCTGCACCACCTTCGAAATATATCCCAAGAAGAAGGATCCAACCCACTGCAAATCAGCATCTCCAACCACATCAGAGGGACCAGAAAGTTATCGTGATTGAGGGTATCGAATGCTACTGAGATATTCAGGACAATTAGTAGGATTGAACTCCTTCTCCACTGAATATAATTTCCAGTGTAGGTCATTCACAGACGCAACCAAAGCAGTCTCAGTACCATGGTCTAGATGAAAGCCCAACTGAAATGGGTCCAGAAAATCAGCTTCATCCAAATGCATCTGGAACTGTGAGGTCATAACTTCCTCTATCACCTAACCAAGACAGGAATATTTGAGAGTAACTGATAATTACAGAAGTAAGGAGGGTTCTCCAATAGAAGTCCTCCTCCTTTAATCGGGTAGGAACCTATCCCTCACTCAAAGATCATCTCTATGCTGATGATCCCTAATTGTACGTCTCAAGCCCAGGCTGCATAGGTGAAGCTGTCAGTGTATTGACCTAGTGTCTGGAGGCTGTTCAGCCTGGTGGGGAAGAATACTCAATCGTGATGACGGAATGGCTGTGGCTGTTTGGGCCTCCTAGGTCCAGGATCTTTTACCTTTGGTCTTGGATAGGGTTGCACTTCTCCATTCAAGACTAATGCGTAATTTGGGGTTCCTCCTGGAGTCACAGCTGCTTTTCCAGGAGTACTCCTTAACAGCCTCCAGCCAATAACTCAATACATTGTACTCTTTCAATTTCATTGACAGTTAAGGAGGGGGTGTTTATCTTCCATGTTGAAGCTCTGAACACTGATGTACATATTTGCAGTGGTACTAGAAAGTTTCTAGCACTAAAGATGTTCCTACTCTTTAAAGAAATGCCTAATAGAATATATACCTGCACACATGTATAGACACATCGCCTTACCCATTTGTATTTTAAGAGTTGAACAGCCACAGCACAACACCCAGGGAAGCTGCTCATTTTGAACACAAGGTAATCTCTGAAGGTCAAGAGCCTTGTGCCATAACAGTATGGATTAGCTTGTGCCATGTATATGACTTAAAGCTCATTTTCTCAAAACTCATTCTGACTCTTTCACCAGGGGGAGGCTGCTGAAGTACATTTTAGAGGTGCAAATCCAAGGAATTCTGCAAAGTACATGGTAAGATGAGAACCAGGAAAGATTATTCAGAAGAATTGAGTGGGTCCTTAGATTCCCTGCATTTAACTAAGTAATTCTGAGATGCAATGTCTACTTATTATCTATCATCTATCTTTTACCTATCTATCATTTATAATCATAACTGCAAATAAGGAGAGGGAAGATGGGGAAGAGGAAACAAATGAACAGAAGATACATAACTGTGAAAGAGGTTTAAACAATGAAGCATTAGGTGACCCAGGGAGATCCTCTGATCATATCCAACATATATCCATAATTGATAGTCCCTGGGAAGCTTGTTTCCATGTTGGTATTTCATGTCTCTATCGCTGTATTATTCTTTCCAGACCACTTTTACTTTCCTGACAGTAGAGAAATATGACAACGTTTCTAAAAGTTGGCAAGTGCTGCATGACGATGCCTCATGGGATACCCGGTAAGGAATCCTCTCCAGACTTTATGTATTTCAGCAGATATTCAAACTGGGCTACATTTTCCAAACACAGATGCACACTATCGTCTGACGTTGCTTAGGTCTTTTTGAAAATTGCAACAGTGCAGGGAGGTCAAAATCAGGACCAGGAGCTGCATGGAAAGAGGTGTAAAGCTTGCTTTTATTGCGTGGTATCTCTGAGATGTCAGTTGTGGCAGGACCAGAGCTTGGGAGGAATGATTTAAAATATTTTCTGTGTGCAGTTTGAACCAGTACAATGATAGGGTCTGCCAAAAGATATCTATTCATAGATTCTATTGATGTGCTCTAGTGTTAATTGCTAGAGGAGGTAAGAAACAAACTGCGGCCAGACAAACATTGCATAGGTAAGACCTAATGATGATTCTTTAAGGTGGAGGCTGTTAAAGTTCATCTGTGAGCTTTGAGGATGATAAGGTGAGATGTTGAGTTATGTAGATATTATAATTCAGCCACTTAGGTCATTGATGTCTGACTTAATCTTTCATTTGCACATATTATGACGTTAAAGGCCTTGGTCACAAATGAAAGATCACTTGCCAAGTTTTTTTTCTTTTTTCTTTTTACTCCTTTCTTTAAGACATTGGCTTTGGAAACCCAAGGCAGGTAGTGTTCCTCCCTTCCCCATAATGAATGATATCCTACTGGGGGGTATAATCCAGCATGTCCTTACCCATAATGCTAGATTATAATGTGGTTTCTTTGCTTTTGTTCTTGACTTTCATCACCACCGTATCACTGTGTTCTAGCAGTGAAGGTGTTAATGAGAACTGGGCAGAACCACACTGAAGTCCACCTTCAGCTATAGAACTTTTATGAGAAATCCTCCTTTTCTGTCCCACAGAACTTGGTAGAATCTTCTTTCATTCTACGGTCATCTGAATTTGAAAAGGGAAGAATTTCTAGACCAATTTATAGACAATACCTGTTTCCTCTCCAGTATTCCATTATGGAAAGCGGAGCTGTTCTATAGCCCACTTTCATTCATGAAACTTCCTTTTCCCATCAGGTTCATCTGGAGGAAAGGCATGTGGGGCCAAAGTACATCTATAATAGAATGGCGCATCCCAAAGACCACTGAACCAGGAAAGTACAGAATGCGGTATTTTGGACACAGCAAAAAATTCCTTAGTTCGGTCCAGGCCTTTAATGGGTCATCTTCAACATTTGAAATTTCTAATTGACAATTTCCTGTTGGAAAGCATCAAGTTGCCACTTTCAGCCTGAAGAAAGGATGATTCTATCGCCCCTCTCTTGTCCGTTAGGACTTTGCAGGTTGCTGTAGCAGAATGGAAAATTTACTACCGGTGGGGGTTGCGTGCAGCCTGCAGTTCCCAGTACTATCAAATTTTGGAAACTCATTTTGTTTGCATACCACTAAGAATTTGTTTTCTGATCTTCTAAGATCTTCTGATCTTAGTTGTGATGAAACTGATGAAGGAACACAATCAGTTTATGTATGAATTGTTTAGCTGTGTTTCTAAATGGATTCAGGAAACACTTTGGTTTCTAAAGGAAGGATCAGACAGCAAAATAATCTGTTTTATCAAACAACAGTGAAAAGTTGAAATGACAAGAATATCAAAGATTCATAATTCAGAAACCTGAACTGTGTCCATGCAATTGGATATCTTCAGTGAGGCTAATACTGTTCAGGTGATCCTGAACAAAATGCCCTACAGATTGTTTACACATTTCCCTACACACATAAACGCACTCAGGGCATACCATCCAATAGTTAGTCAATCCTCCTTCCCTCCTATCTCTCTTACATGTTTAAAACTTGTTTAGAAGAGTTTGGATAAGCTGCTGGGTAAAACATCCTCAACTGGAGGGAGAGGAAGAGGAGGAGGACAAGACCTCTGCCATTTTTATTTTATTTTTTAATATATCCAAAGCTGATTTTAGGTTCCTAGTCCTGCCCAGCCTTAGCAACACTGCTGGAGTTCCTGATAGAGTAACTTCCAAATTCTCTTGCAGATCAGATTATATATTCAATATATCAATAATCAGAGAGTCCCATGACACCATTGGGAAGTCCTCAAGGCAGTTGATTAAAGGTGTGATTGCAGTTCCTACCTCTGTAGAAACAGGATTTTCCACTGCAGCTAATATAACCACATCTGGAAAGTGTTTATTGCATTAAATAAGCAGTAATTCAGTGCTGGGTGGTACAGAGAAAAAGTAGGCTATTGCTTCAGTTTTAGACTCCTAGACCCCTGTTGGGAAGGGTAGGTGTGAATGCATCCAGCATCAAAAATGATGAACGTTCTCTGGTTTCCAATAAAGTTGATCGATGGGGAAAACATACTGGAAACTTTTATCTTGGATAGATTTTTAGAAAAAGCAGGAAAGGTCCAGTTTAAAATACACATCTGTAATGAATGGGTTTCAGATGCTTTAACAAGTAAACCTATGACACTCTTCAGCTTTCTAAAGTCCATGTCCACCTTTATGTCTAATCCAGATAAAACTTTCTTTGCCACTAAAAGGAAGGCAAGCAACATGCTCTCCAGAAGAGTTCTTTGCAAGCAATGCTGAGACGTGTCTATGGAGCCCATCTAAAAAGAACGATATTAGAGGGCTTACTGTGCCAGCATCATCTGAACCATTTCTGTCTCATCCTGTTTCAATTCCTTGTTTTCTTTCTTGGTGAATACAAGTTATTTTTAAGGATGAGCTCAGGCCCCTCACACTACTGGGATCCCACCATGTTTTACACCATCATCATCATCATCATCATCATCATCATCATCATCATCATCATCATCATCCCCACCTCCATTTGCTACAATTTAATCTGCTGGGAAGGCAAAACATTTCCAGCTGAAAAGACCTCCCTTGGAGACAAAAAAAACCAAGCCCTTCAGTTGTGTAGCAGACTTCGCAAAATCTGATTTAGGCAAACACTTCTGTGCAGGCAAAGGGAGACATTTGGTATGTGTGTCATCTTGTGCTGCAACTCACCAGCCAAGAATTCTTCACCTCTCTTATCCAGTTTGCCAGTTACCAAATAAACTATGGTTCCATTCACCCAACTTCTTTGCTTGGCCTGAGTGTGTCTGCCCCCTGGCCCTGAGGAAGTGTGTCTGATCTTGGCCAGTCCTGCACAGCACAAAAGCGCCGAACTGAGTACCATGGAAAACCCACAAAGCAGGAAAATGCAGCGTAGTTGCCAGTTGTATCCACAAGCCAACCAGTAGGTAACACTAATCCGGCTGGGCGAGATCATCCGCCATCATGGGGTGAGGTATCATCAGTATGCTGATGATACGCAGCTATACATCTCCATCCCTGGTGAAGTAAGTGATGCTGTGGCCACCCTTTTGCGGTGCCTGGAAGCTGTAAGGGTCTGGATGGGGAACAACAGGTTTCGGCTGAACCCTGGTAAGACGGAGTGGCTGTGGGTTAATGGCCCCTCTGTTTCCAGGATTTTGTCATCTTTGGTGCTGGATGGGGTGGCGCTGCCCCAGACAGACCCAGTGCGTAATCTGGGGGTCCTCCTAAACTCACGGCTCCTGCTTGAAGAGCAGGTGGCAGCCATAGCAAGGAGGGCCTTTGCCCAACTTCAGGTTGTGCATCACTTACGCCCTTTCCTGGATTGGGATGCCGTTCGAACAGTCACTCACGCCCTTGTTATCTCCCAGAAAGACTACTGCAATGCACTCTACATTGGGCTACCCTTGAAGAGTATCCCGAAGCTACAGCTGGTCCAGAATGCAGCCGCGCGGGCTATTGTTAGTGCCCCAAGGAGGGCTCATGTAACGCCTCTGCTCCGCGAGCTGCATTGGGTGCCAGTTTGCTTCCGGGTCCAATTCAAGGTGTTGGTTATCACCTTTAAAGCCCTACATGGCATGGGACCAGGTTATCTAAGGGACCGCCTCTCCCCTATGACTTCAACCCATCCCACCCGATCGCACAGAGAGGGCATGCTTCGGACCCCCTCAGTGAAAGAACTTCGACTGGCGGGGTCCAGAAGGCGGGCCTTCTCTGCGGTAGCCCCTGCTCTTTGGAACATCCTGCCCCCGGAGGTGCGATTAGCCCCCACACTCCTGGCCTTCCATAAGGCTTTGAAGACCTGGTTCTGCCACCTGGCCTGGGGTGGGGTGAGAATACCTCAAGCATGGGGATGGCTAGCCCCATAGAGGCCTTCTGCCTTCAGCCTCAGATTTTTCATCCTCTTGGTCTCTCCTTCTTCTTTTTAGTAATGTTTTAAATTAAGGTTTTATATGTTTATATATGTTATGTTTTAATGTTTGTTGTGAATCGCCCAGAGTTCCCCCATTGGGGGGAGATGGGCGGTTGAAAAATTTAATAAATAAATAACACAGAAGATTAGCTCACATATTTGGACCAGTTCACACAATTTTGCAGATCAGGGTTTATTGACAGTCAGTTGGTGGGTTTATACAAGATGATATAAGCCATGGTGTAGAAATGACAGTGCCTAGAATGACACAACACTCTTGAAACCTAGCAAAGTGTATGAAGCCAGCCAGCAGCTCTTGAAGACACAGTGTCATTTCCAACAAAACACTATCCTAAGTGACACATCCATTCAAATTCAGGGGTATCGTAAGTTAGAGACGCATCCATTCAACTGGCCCTGACCCTGTTACCCTTTAGGAAGGCACTGAAGATGGATGTCCCCTTGGATTTGGGGCCAGGATGTCCATGAGCTTGTCTTGCCAGGTGTGACATATGGTGGGGCTCCCCAAAATGTATGTTTTCCTGGTGTGACTTTTGTGTCCTTTCATGGGTCTTATTCTGCTTTTATTGCTGTCCACCCATTAAGCCCTTAAATGAATGAATGAATCATCTCCCTGCAGAACCAAAACATTTCACACCTCCACTCCACCATGTCCACATTTCTTCACATTCACAAGGGGAAACTCTCCCTGGAGATCAGGAGGGGACAGACCTTCCACTGCAGAGGCAGAAGTTTATCTTAAAGGGGAGCAGCTCTTCCATTTAGAAAAACAAGACAGCCCAACAGCTGTTTATCCTCCTGCCCCATTTTTATCAGTCTCTACTTTTCTAGAAATTGAGGTCAAACTGCTCAGTAGATGAGGCTCTGTGATGATGTGCGTATGTGAAAAAAGCCACCATCCTCAGCGGTGTCCATGTGTGTTTGTGTGGGCAGAATGGTGAATGCAGCATCGCAATGCAGACCCCAATCCTGTTGAAATCTGCTTGTCCCAAGGGGCACAGCTTCCATCACAATGTCTGTCCGCCATCTTGCTGGTTTTGACCTCACCCCCGCCACAGCCTCTGCTGAATATTCTCATAGATTTGAAGGGGAAATAATCTCATTGGAACTACACATCCCAGCATCGCTCACCATGTGGGCTGTGCACAACCAGGAGCTTGCTATCCTCCTGAGAACTGGGGACCAGTAGCTGAAAGTCTGCTGATTCTCCCCTGGGTCACATTGCTCTCTTATACAACACAAGCAACAGGAATTAAGCCAGTCTGCTGATCCCCATTATTTAAGTGTGATGCGTAACTCTCATTGTCTCAGCAGAGTTTCAGGGCCTTGGTGCAAACATTTAACGTAATTTCTGTTTTGAAAAAAGAACCCAGGAAGGCACACAGCAAGCCTGGACAGAAGATTCAACAAGTTATGAAGGCTGTGCAGGAAGACATATGAAACACTTGTCTTCTACAGTAGTAAAAACTTTCATGGATGTTCTCCCAGACTGATGGGGCTGGTGGGGGGGGGGGGCCACGAAGCAAAGCGGTGGTGCCTCAGACACAGGTGGAGACAGCCAGGAGCAGCTTTGAAGCAGCTTCGCAAGCCAGGAAAATTTATTTATTTATTTATTTATATTTCAAATTTAGATGCCACCCATCTCACTCAAAAGTGACTCACAATTTATATATTACTATGGTGAATTTTGAGCTACTTTTAAAGCTCTTGGAACCCTGGATTTGGATTTGGACTACTCGTCTGCACCTGACAAGGGCAGGTGGACCTTTTGACAAGATCCCAAAGACCACTGAATCAGGAAAGTACAGAATGTGTCATTTTGGACACAGCAAAGAATTATTTTGTCCAGTCCGGGTCTTTAATGGGTCATCTTCAACATTTGAAGTTTCTAATTGACAAGTTCCTATTGGAAAGCATCAAGTTGCCACTTTCAGCCTGAAGAAAGGATGATTCCATCGCCCCTCTCTTGTCCGTTAAGACTTTGCAAGTTGCTGTAGCAGAATGGAAAATTTACTACCGGTGGGGGCTGCCTGCAGTTCCCAGTGCTATCAGATTTTGGAAACTCATTTTGTTTGCATACCACTAAGAATCTGTTTTCCAATCTTCCTCAGTTTTTCCCCACAAATCTATCAAAAATGACAGAGGCTCCCACGTTTATGCCCCGTTCTTTCCAAAGTAGTCACTGCATCACCACCATGCTCCATGATGCCCCCTAAGCCTTCCTTGAAATGTAAAACCTTGCAGAAACATTCTTCATTCCTTCTTTTGGGAAACCTGCAATTGAAGATTTGGAGGAGCAAACTACAGTATGATGTGAATCCTTGTGCTACAATTAACACTTCTCTCAAGTTTCAGAATCTCTTCTGGGTAGAGTAGCTGCAATTTCTGAACTGTAATATATATGAAAGAGCTAGAACCAAGACTCCACGTTGGCTGAGACCCATCACAAATAATAGCTCAGCTTACTTGGAATTATCAACAAGAGAACTAGTTATCAAATCTAATCAACATTTTGGAAACTGGTTTCTGAACCTTTGGAAGGTTGATTTGTGATGAAAGGTTGTGTTCCTTCACCGTGTGATGAAGCTGATGAAGGAACACAATCAGTTTCTGTATACATTGTTTAGCTGTGTTTGTAAATGGATTCAAGAAACATTTCTAAAGGAAGACAGCAGAATAATCTGTTTTCTCAAGCAACAGTGAAAAGTTGAAACGACAAGAACATCAAAGATTCATAATTCAGAAAGCAGAAGTCCAGAAACCAAAAACCAGATATTTTCAGTGAGGTTGCTATTGTTGAGGTGATCCTGAACAAAATGCCCTACAGATTGTTTACATGTTACATACACATGTAAACACACTTGGGGCATATCATCCAATAGTTAGTCAGTCCCTCCTTCCCTACTACCTGTCTTATACTTTTAAAACTTCTTCAGAAGATTTTGGATAAGCTGCTGGGTAAAACATCCTCAGCCGGAGGAAGCGGAAGAGGAGGAAGACAAGACCTCTGCCATTTTTGTTTTGATTTTTTAATATATGCAAAGCTGAATTTAAGTTCCTAATCCTGCCCAGCCTTAGCAACACTGCTGGAGTTCCTGAGAGAGTAAATTCCAAATTCTATTGCGGATCAGATCATATATTCTATAGTTGAACTAGAGAGTTTGTATAGATTTCCACCAAGCCAATGGTATTTGGTATACAAGTGAGCAAGAATGGCCCTGGGCCCAAAACTCCCAGGGATAAAGTAGATGTAGTACAAGAATTCACATGCTATAATAAACTTGATAGCATGATTCTTAGTTGTTTTTTTTTGGGGGGGGGGGACAAGCAAACACAATTACCTCTCTGAAATGTGCAAACAGGACATTTGGAGTCACACAGACTGCCTTACAAAACAAGCTGCCATAAAACACTGTAACTACGTGGTTAATTCACAATCAAGTACTCCTGTGTAAATCCACTTTACAACATTGCTCTACCTACTATAGCCCTTGCCCACACCAAACATATTTTTAAATTTATTTTTATTTAACAGTGCTAAATGTTTCACCCCACCCATCCCAAGATTCTGAAAGATTTACAAGAGCAATAAAATAAAATCAACCAATTACTAAAAACCAGAAATAAAGATACATGTAACACAATGAACAGATTTAGACCCTAAACCAGGCAGCCCAACAACCATAATCTCTCAAAGCCCAGCAGAACAGAAATACTTGACCACATTTCTGAAAGTTGGGGATGTGGTCAATCTGACTGTGAGAGGTGGCTATTCCACAATTGTGGATTCATAGTAGAAAAAGGCTGCGTCCAGGACCCCCCTTGCTTCAATTTACATGCAGTGGGAACTTGAAACAACCCCTCTCTGAAAGATGAGCAAAGTGGAGGGCTTCTTTGGAGGAGTAACTAGGAGCCTCAAATGGTCAATAAGCACCAAGCCTTTCCACTACACTCAGAAACTGACCGATAACACCAGCATGAGGCACACCACCACCATCCCTTCCATCAAGACCAACGTGGCTGGTAGATGGGGCACTGAAGTAGATAAGCTTTTCCCCTTTAAGAAGACACATTGTTATGTTTGTTGAATGAAGTAATTTGTGTTGAGCAGAGTGCAGCAAAAGACCCATAAACCTTGCTCTCAGGAAAAATACACATCAGCATGAGAGCTTGCAAGTAGCAATGTCCATATCCTGAACTCCAAAGAAACTCCAGTCAGAAAATATAAGCTAACTGGTCTTTATTGATAAAAATGCAAAAACTTCATAAAATACAAGTTGCATACAAAAGATAGGATATAACAAAAACTTCTTCTCATATTAGCTTCCAAGACTTATCACTGCAAAGCCTCTAGCTAAAAACACTCTCAGAGAAGAGGTTCACTACTTAGTTACTTGTTAAGACTACATACCTATAAACCTACATGGTTAACTGTAAGACTAAAAACACACACACATACACACTGGACAGGTTGGGCATTGTAACCCTCCCTTATAGTGCCAGTTGAAAACACTCCTACTGAATAACTAACACACATACACAATTTCAGTAGGCGGCAGTAGACAAAATCATAATACCATCACAAGATACTTTGTTATCTCAACACTTGTTTTGTAAAGCTAACAGGATGAACTTTCTTCCCATGAGAAAATCCTGATACCCCTCTCAGCCCGTTTGCGACACAACAACACATGTTACGGGATAGTATAAACAACTGATTACAGCAATACAATAACAATTTACATTTGTTCTAACCCAAGGTTTGCCAACATTGCTTCATGTTGTACAATAGGCAATGATTTTGTAAATACATCAGCAAGATTAGTTTCAGATTCACAATACACAAGATCAATGAAATTTTCTAACATAGCTTGTCTCACATTTTTATACTTTACATCAACATTGTACGAGCTCTAATGTTTTCTGTTTTAGCTAACCCTATACAGGCTTGGGAATCTTCATACACTGTATAAGGCAATGACACTTGGATGTTTAAATCAATGAACAACTGATTAAACCATCTTAATTCACAAATTGCTTCTGATAAAGCTGCGAATTCAGCTTCAGCAGTAGACAAGGCAATGGAGGTTTGCTTCCTTGCTTTCCATGCAATTGTAGATTCACCAAAATTACAAACAAATCCAGTTATGGACTTTCTATCACTTTCTTCTGCAAATGAACTATCAACAAAAATTACAGGCTTTTCTAACCCATTAGTTGACATTTTAAGACAAAGGTCTATTGTACCTTTTAAATATCTCAGTAATCTTTTCAATCCTAGCCAGTCATGTTCTGTAGGATTAGCCACCTTACGGCTCAAAATCCCAACAACATAAGATACATCTGGACGTGTCCATTGTGCTAGGTGCAGTACAGAACCAATCACAGAATGATACAGTGCAGGTTTTTCACACAACTTTTCACATGTTTCATTTTTCAAAAAATCACAAGTCATTGGAGTTTTTTTACAGGTTTTGCATCTAACATTCCCATGTTTGCTAACAACTGTTCTATCTTTTTCTTTTGACTTAGATAGATTTCTCCATTTTCAGCTCTCTGCACTTCAATTCCAAGGTAGTATTTTAACATACCTAGATCTTTCAATTTAAAATATTGCTCTATTTGCTTGGCAAATTCTTGTACCATGTTTAAAGAACTTGTAGCAAGACAGAAATCATCAACATAAGTGAGAAGTACTGTATACTCTTTTCCAGTTCCTTTGGTATATACACATTGATCAGCTATTGATTTCTTGAAACCAATTTCCAACAAAGCTTTATCTAAACATTGATGCCAACATCTTCCAGCTTGTTTCAATCCATACAGTGCTTTACGCAATCTGTATACTTTCTGGGAATCCTCACATGTGTAACCTGGAGGTTGCTTCATATACACAGTTTCATGAAGCTCAGCATTTAAATAAGCTGTATCTACATCAAAATGATGAACAACCATGTTTCTTTGTGCAGCTAAGGCCAACATTACACGTAACGATTCAGGCCTAACTGTAGGTGCAAATGTAAGATTATAATTCACAAACTGTTCTTGTGAATAACCTTGTGCAACCAATCTAGCTTTATACTGAACAGTGTTATCAGGTAAAAGCTTTTTTCTAAACACCCATCTGGAACCTATGGCTTTTTCTGATTCAGGTAAATCAACAATTTCAAAAACATTCTTGTTTACTAATGCATTGAACTCAGTATCCATACCTTCATTCCATTTCTCTTGTTCATCACTTGGCAAAGATAACATTTCCTGAAAATTTTGTGGCTCACAAGTGATTTGACACACTCTGACTTGTTGAATAACAAATCTTTCTGGTGGAACACCTTTTGTTATTCTTGTTGACCTACGAGGAATCTCAAAACTCTCCTGTATTTCCTCTTTCTCCTCCTTTTTTTCTACTTCAGCTGAAACTTCTGCTTCTTCAGCTAAAGCTTCTGCTTCTTGCTTTATCTGTGGAGAGGAGGATACCACAAGCGGTGTTTGCTCTCTAGCTAAGTCTGTCTGTGACTCCAGAAAAACCTCTGAATTTGCATGCAGCCTTTGCCAATTAGAAGGCTCTTCAAAATTTGCATTTCTAGAGATAACAACCTGGTTTTTTCCAAGATAAAAGCAATAAGCTTTTGATTCTTGAGAATAACCAATAAACCTGAGACGCTGTGTTTTTGGTTGGTTTCTCCTTCTTTGAGACTTAGGAATTTGTACATAAGCAAAAGTTCCAAATGCACGCAGATGCTTTAAGCATGGATGTTTACCATACAACAAAAAATAAGGAACTTCATTTACAGCTGAATTCCAATGTCTGTTAGTAAGAAACACAGTGGTCAGCAAAGCTTCACCCCATAAACGGGCAGGTAAATCATTATCAATCAACAAACTATCTTTGATTACTTTCAAAACACCAATCTTGCACTCAGCAATGCCATTCTCAGCAGACATGCCCACATTTGTTAATCTGTGGAAAATGCCTTTCTTACGTAGCCAATTTTTAAACTCAAGACTCATAAATTCACCCCCTCTGTCAGTCTGCAAACTCCCTACTTGATATCCATGTCTTTTTTCAATCATAGCCACAAATTCTTTGAAACGAGAGAATGCTTCAGACTTCTGTTTCAACAAATAACAAAATGTGAAACGTGTTTTATCATCCACTAAAACAAACATGAATCTTGCTCCCCCCTCACTCGGAGGAAACGGACCAGCTAAGTCAGCATGCACAAGAGCAAATGGTCTTGTAGAAATCCTGCTGCTTTTTCTGGCGACAGGGGCACATTTTATCTTAGATTGCTTACACACAGTACAATCAAGAAACTTAGAACACTTCTTGAATCTCAGTTCTGGATACACTTTGGCCATTTTTGACAAACACTTCCATCCAGGATGACCTAGTACTCTATGATAATAATGAATGCATTTATCATGTACAGGAACATTACCAGCACAACTTCCAATTAACACATCCTGTTTAGGAAGCATTTCATACAATTGATTAACCATTCTCCCTCTTGCACATTCAGCCCCCTCTTTTGTAACATAGCATTCAGAACCTTGGAATGTAACAGAATAACCAATGCTAGTTAATACAGGGACACTGAGAAGAAAAAAATCAAGTGTAGGAACACAGAGTACATCAGAAACCACTTCTCCCAAACAAGGTATGAACACTTCACCTTGCATGGTTACTTTAGCTACAGAACCATCAGCCAAATTAACCTGTTGAATTTTAGGTTTACATTTAGTTAACAATAACTGCTCATTGTTTACAATGATTTCACTACAACCAAAGTCCAGTAACCACTTATCAGCATTACGTTTGTCTCTGTTAGAAATCAAGGCAGACACCAGCCTAGTACTCCCTTGTTTCTTAACTGTTGCTTTTCCACGACGGACAAACCTTCTGGAACTCTCAGCAGGCTGATTTTTCATAGGACAGTCTTTTATAAGATGCTTGGTAGAATTACAGCGAAGACACTTTCTCACCAAATACGCACATTCCGTGCCAGCTGGAGAAAGTTGCTGCTTTACGTTATCAAGTCTTTTCTTAGGATTAGTCTGCAAGTCACGTGTACATTGAATTTCTTGTAACCTGTTTGTTAAATATTCCACGGTCAAATCATCGATTTGAAGTGACTGTACGGCTTCTACTAATATGTTGAATGACTCATCCAGACTTGAAAGAATTATACATGCTCTTTGTTGCTCGGGAATGACCAGATCACGATCTGCCAATTCAGCAAACAAAGTTTTCATCTTATTCAGGTGCTCAATTACATTAGCTCCTGGCTCCAACTTAAGGTTATACAACTGCTTTGTCAAACTCACGATAGCAGATGCAGTTTCCCTTGCATAGATCCCACGCAAAGCTAGCCAACATGCATTAGCAGTGTTCAAACCACAAACATGCACCAATTCAGACGACTCAAGCCCCAAAATCAAATTACCATATGCACGGTCCATCAAAGCTTGCTCTGCATCCGTGGGTGCCGCCGGGGGTGCGTTGTCCACATAACGCCAAAGCCCCTCTCTCATGAAAAAAGATTTTATCTTTATATTCCATGTTTGGTAATTCTTTGAATTCAACCTTTCAAACGGAAGGCTCACTGCTGCAGGTGGAACTGCTGCCATATTTCACTTAAAACAAGCACACAACCACAGAGAAAAAATCCAAACCTCAAACGAAACAGTCACAGGCAGGGTAATAAATCCATAAATCACCCGTCACTCAGGAATTTAAGTCCTCACTTTCAGCATGCCTGGAGTCATGCCTTGGACATCATTCCTGGAACCTCACACCTGGAATCCTGTTCCTCGGAACCACCGACCTCAGTCCTCAGTCTTCAGTCCTGGCACTTGGTCCTGGTTCTGCATACTGGGTCCCCTCCGGACTTTAAAACTTAGTCCTGAACCCTGGGCTCTGGGATCTGTGCTCTCTGGGTGCTCTGGGCTCTTAGCCCTGGTATCTGTGGGCTCTGGGCCCATAACCTGTTGAGCAGAGTGCAGCAAAAGACCCATAAACCTTGCTCTCAGGAAAAATACACATCAGCATGAGAGCTTGCAAGTAGCAATGTCCATATCCTGAATCCAAAGAAACTCCAGTCAGAAAATATAAGCTAACTGGTCTTTATTGATAAAAATGCAAAAACTTCATAAAATACAAGTTGCATACAAAAGATAGGATATAACAAAAACTTCTTCTCATATTAGCTTCCAAGACTTATCACTGCAAAGCCTCTAGCTAAAAACACTCTCAGAGAAGAGGTTCACTACTTAGTTACTTGTTAAGACTACATAACCTATAAACCTACATGGTTAACTGTAAGACTAAAAACACACACACATACACACTGGACAGGTTGGGCATTGTAACCCTCCCTTATAGTGCCAGTTGAAAACACTCCTACTGAATAACTAACACACATACACAATTTCAGTAGGCGGCAGTAGACAAAATCATAATACCATCACAAGATACTTTGTTATCTCAACACTTGTTTTGTAAAGCTAACAGGATGAACTTTCTTCCCATGAGAAAATCCTGATAATTCGTTTGCTGGAGATCAGCAATCTTAGAGAAGAGGTAAAGAGCAATCTGAAGGAGAGAGAAAGAAGAGATCTGGAAGAAATTCTTCCTTGTGGGCAGTAGGTTGTGAGGTGCTGAACAGCTGGCAAGCCTGAATTCCTGTTTCAAGCACTGCTTCTCATTGGCTCATGTGCTGATCAAAAACTCCCATCATATCTGAAAAGGTTGTGGGTGATCTCTTGGTAAAAGGATTAGTGAGTCCAGGATGTCTTCTGATGGGCAGTAGCTCAGTGAGTCCCTTGTCTTCAGCATCTCAAACACAGTGATATTTTCTGTCTATGTGCTGTGTGTCACTGTTCTGGATGTAGTCATCTCCATCTGGGAGAGTTGGACCCATCCTGATTGACTTCCAACAACACGATTGGCTTTGGCTCATCAATCCCAAAGTCCCTGAATGCAGCCTCACACTCTTTGGCACACTTGTTCTGCATATTGTCCACTTATCCAGCTGACCTACAGGACTTTCCACCTGTCCCCTGTCCATGTAGTCTACCAGTGTGGGCTGTTGTTGGCTGGCAGTTTGAGATCTAAGTGTGCAGATCGATAATCTATAATATAACTGCCCCAGTCTCTTGGCTGCAATACAAACCCATTTGTTTGGTGTAATCACCTTCCTACACTGGATTCCAACTGATGCGGCAATTTCCAGCCTTGTAATTTTGGCTGTGCACAGGAGCGTAAGCCTGTGGTTTTTATGGGGAGTGCTTTCATTTTCTCTTCTGGAGCTTTTCTCCATTCCTTAGACTCAGAAGCTGATCTGTCTTCCCATTGGCAGGGCTCTTGCATCTGTTCCCTGTTGGCAATATTCTGGGATGATCCCCTTTGTTGAATCTCTCTGAATGCCTGCAGCATTCAATTTCCCCTTCTGGCTCTGCCTTGCCATCAAACTCCAGGCACAGATCAAAAGTCCGGGTCCAATTGAAAGTGTTGGTTATTACCTTTAAAGCCCTACATGGCATGGGTTCAGGTTACCTGAGGGGCCGTCTCACTCCCATCACATCAACCCGTCCCACCCAGTCAGGTAGAGAGGGCATGTTGTGGACCCCATCAGCAAGAGAATTTCAGCTGGTGGGGCCCAGGAGGAGAGCCTTCTCTGCCATTGCCCCCGCCCTTTGGAATATTCTCCCACTAGAGACGCGACAGGCCCCTCCCCTGCCAGCTTTCTGGAAAGGATTAAAGACCTGGCTCTGCCAGCTTGCGTGGGGTGACAACAATCTTATCCAATCCTGGGGGTGGCTGGCGCCTTGATGACGCTCCCCAAGTGACTGCCAGTTTTAATATCTATCCTTGGATCTATTTATTTTCCATTATATTGTAACTTTAATTGATTTTAACTGTTTTGTAAACCGCCCAGAGTCGTTTCAATGACATGGACGGTGACAGATTTGATATATAAATATATAAATAAATATTTTCTTCTTTTGTTTTTCTTCTTTTTACTTTGATTCTTTATACCTTATCCTTTTTATTGTATTTAACAGTTTTAATAATAAATAAATAAATAAATAAATAAAAAGAAAAATGTGTTATGGTGGCAAACACTTGAACGTTGACATGTTTCAATGATGCCCCATCCAGCATCTTCTCAGCTGGCTGGATATTGGGTAGCCTGAATTCACCAGAACTCTCCCCATGTACCTTTCCAACTTTGCGCATTGTTCAGTTCCTTATTCTTTTAACAGCGGGATCATTGAAGAAACATGGTGGGTTTATTCACTAGGGACTATAGTGGGTACAGCAATGAGGTAAAGTGGGTATGGACACCCATATGCATGGGCAGGGCTATTTTCCCCCATTTGTACAGCTGGCAATGAAAAGTTTCTGTTTTCAATTATGCAAAATGTATTTGACAAGATATGCCAGAATCCCATCTCTGATTTTCACCACCACACTGGAAGTCTGGAGGGTATTCTGAGGGCCACAAAAAGTCCCTCGGGGCGACCCGTGTCTCTGATGCTGGAGGTTGCCTGCTCTTGCCTTGTTGTGTTACTGCACTTTGGTTTAGATGTACATACAGCCATTCTGAGAAAATATGTTTGAAAATGTATCTTTAGATATATATGTGTATAAAAATGTATTATGCATATCAAAATACATAATATATTGTATGGACTTACCAATGGGCAAATAACTTCCAAATACAGATTGATCTGCTCATCTGCCAGTCAAAAGCCTGATTTTCCAAACACTCAACACCAGAGGGCAGGACATTCAACACCAGAGGACAGATCTCTTCTCCTGCATCCTGGAAAATACAGGAAAGAAAGAATAGACTATTTTTGCTCTTCTGTGAGCAATATTTCAAGGAGGTTGATGAATCTGAAAGAATTATGAACAGTTTTATTGCTTGTTTCCACCATATATTGGTTCTTTTTCATCCTTTCATTGCCAAAGTCATTTCCTATTTTCTGGAGCTATGCAACTCCTTCAGAAGAGGTCCTTTGGGACAACAGGGAGCCTGTCTGAAGCAACCCTTTTGGAATTGTGAAAGCAGTCAAGTCTTTTCCTGGCTTGCGAAGCTGCTTCAAAGCTGCTCCTGGCTGTCTCCACCTGTGTCTGAGGCACCACTGCTTTGCTTCGTGGCCCCCCCCCCCCACCAGCCCCATCAGTCTGGGAGAACATCCATGAAAGTTTTTACTACTGTAGAAGACAAGTGTTTCATATGTCTTCCTGCACAGCCTTCATAACCTGTTGAATCTTCTGTCCAGGCTTGCTGTGTGCCTTCCTGGGTTCTTTTTTCAAAACAGAAATTATGTTAAATGTTTGCACCAAGGCCCTGAAACTCTGCTGAGACAATGAGAGTTACGCATCACACTGGAGAACTGGTACTGGTCACCAGTTCTCAGGAGGATAGCAAGCTCCTGGTTGTGCACAGCCCACATGGTGAGCGATGCAGGGATGTGTAGTTCCAACGAGACTATTTCCCCTTCAAATCTATGAGAATAGTCAGCAGAGGCTGTGGCGGGGGTGAGGTCAAAACCAGCAAGATGGCGGACAGACATTGTGATGGAAGCTGTGCCCCTTGGGACAAGCAGATTTCAACAGGATTGGGGTCTCCATCGCGATGCTGCGTCCACCACTTTGCCCACACAAACACACATGGACATCGCTGAGGATGGTGGTCTTTTTCACATACATACATCATCACTGAGGCTCTTCTACTGAGCAGTTTGGCCTCAATTTCTAGAAAAGTAGAGACTGATAAAAATGGGGCAGGAGGATAAACAGCTGTTGGGCTGTCTTGTTTTTCCCAATGGAAGAGCTGCTCCCCTTTAAGATAAACTTCTGCCTCTGCAGTGGAAGGTCTGTCCCCTCCTGATCTCCAGGGAGAGTTTCCCCTTGTGAATGTGAAGAAATGTGGACATGGTGGAGTGGAGGTGTGAAATGTTTTGGTTCTGCAGGGAGATGATTCATTCATTCATTTAAGGGCTTAATGGGTGGACAGCAATAAAAGCAGAATAAGACCCATGAAAGGACACAAAAGTCACACCAGGAAAACATACATTTTGGGGAGCCCCACCATATGCCACACCTCGCGGGACAAGCTCATGGACATCCTGGCCCCAAACCCAAGTGGACATCCATCTTCAGTGCCTTCCTAAAGGGTAACAGGGTCGGGGCCAGTTGAATGGATGCGTCTCTAACTTACGATACCCCTGAATTTGAATGGATGTGTCACTTAATAGCTTAGGATAGTGGGTTTTTTTGCAAGGGTACCAGAAATGAAATCTATGTCTTCAACAGCTGTTGCCTGGGTTTATACACTTTGCTAGCTTCAGAAAGAAAGACATTGTAGCCACTTTCAGTTTTATACCATAGTTTATACCACATTGTATAAGCCCAGCTTACTTATCGTCAATGAACTCTGATTCACAAAATTATGTGAACAAGTCCAAATACATGAACCACTCTTCTGTGTTAGCTACAGGTTGGATTGGACATATAATTGGCAACTACACTGCATCCCTCCTGCTTTGTGGGTTTTCCATGGTACTCAGTTCGACACTGTTGTGCTGCGCAAGACTGGCCAAGATCAGACCCACTTCCTCAGGGCTAGGGAGCAGAAACACTCAGGCCAAGCAAGAAACCTGGACAAATGGAACCATAGTTTATTTGGTAACTGGCAAACTGGATCAAAGAGGTGAAGAATTGTAGGCTGGTGAAGCAAACAGCAAAAGATGACACATGTGCTAAATCTCCCTCTACCTAAAACAGATTTTGCTAAGTCTGCTACAGTTGATTTTGTTTTTCTCCAATAGAGGGAAGGAGGGAGGGAAGAATTCCAGACTTTTCATCCAGAAATGTTGTCTTCCTAGCAAATTAAAAAGTCTGTAGTAAACAAAGGCTTCAATGATGATGATGACGATGATGATTTTGTAAAATATGATGGGATCCCTGTTCTGTAGTGTGGGGCAAATGAGCTCATCCTTAAAAATAACTTGTGTTTGAAGGAAGGGAGGGAGGGAGGGAGGGAGACTGAAACAGAGGAGGACAAAGAAATGGTTCAAATGATGTTGGCACAGTAAGCCCTCTAATGTGATACATGTTTTAAGATAGGCTCCAGTTATATACTACTAAAACTCTCATGTCTGTAACCTTCAACTGGGTGAAACAGTGTGTTATAGGGCAACAATTTTTGAACCAATGTGCCTCAAATGGGCTAACTTACAGAATGTGTCCAAAATCCAGGACCCATTATTCCAGTGGAATTGGAATTTGGGGAATTTGTGGCCGCTTCAGCACGCCTGTGCAGCCACACCGCTGCAATCAGCCCAGGTCACGTGATCATCATTGGCATATCCCTGACCTGTTTCCTGACTCCCTCTGTCCCCTGCGCCCAATCAGGTGGTGGCAAGGCTTGATGGGCAAGCAGTGATTGACCGCTTTTGAAATGAGAGAGAAATCTGAAATCTTTTAAAGGTGGTGGGCAATGGGGGAAGGATAAGGGAGTGACTTGTATACCCGCTGGCGAGGTAGGGATGGCTGGAGGGTGCCAGTGGTCTACAGGTGAGCCCTCTTCCTCCCTTGAGGGAGGAAGCCCTTGGGGAAATGCCGGAATGGGGAGCAGGAGTGCAGTTTTTCTCGCCGACTGTGGCTCCTTTTGTTCCACCTCCACCCAGTAAAGTGTCAGGCAGTTCCATGGGTCAGCTGAGGAGGAGGAGGAGGTGTCCCCAAGCCTCTCCTGTGGGTCATGAGTGGAGAGTAAACAGTGCAAGGCTGGAAGGCAGGAAGGCAGGAAGGAGGGCGGGCGGGCGGGCAGGCAGTTTTCTGATGCTTCCTGTCAGCTGCCCACAAGCAAGTCAATGGGGAAGCTGAGAGCAAGTTGCAAGTCGCTCACACCCCCACTGCTTTTTTGCCTTTGGTCATTCTCTTTCTGTTTAGGTAAGGAAATATCTTTGAAATGATGACCCAACGGGTCACTGCTTGGCTAGTCTGTCTCTGAAAATCCATTGACATGTTTCAGCATTGTTTGCAAGGAACTGTTCTGGAGATCCATATTTGATAGTGTGGCTTGGCTTCTTTTTAGTGGCAAAGAACAAGCTTTTTACCTGGATTTGGATAGGCAGATGGAAAGGGACTTTGGAAGACTGAAGCATCTCAGAGTTTCCTTTTCAAAGTATCTGAAAACCATTCATAGTAGTGTTAGAGCACTGGAATAGAGGATAATTCAAGAAATTGGTATCCCATTGGTGAATTTATGAATCCAAGTTCCCTGGGCCTGAACAGCCCTGGACCTCTCCTGCAATGATTTATTTCTGTTCATAATTTGATCTCCCATCTTCAAGCTACAGACATACAGTTGTCTATCTTTTATTTGGTTCATGCATGCATGGATGCTGGCTTGTGCAACAGCCTCCAAAACACAGCTGTTACTGCTCTTGCTGGAGAAACAAGCTGATAATACGTTTGCACCAGTTTAATTGGCAAGAGATGCCTCTAATATTCAATATATTTTATATGGTGATTGGGATCAGCTTTAACCTGAGTGTGGTTGTTTTAATTCTTGCGTTCTACATAAAGACCCATATACATAGCAGTATGTATATGTAAGTGTGTACATATACTGTGTGTATACACACACAGACACACTGTTAGCCACTCAAAGTTTCTTTGATTGTCATGGGGTAGTTGCTTGAATAATTAATTAATTTGAAACTTTCCTGCTTTTTCTAAAAAGCTATCCAACATCAAAAGCTTCCAGTTGCTTTTCCCCATCTAACATGTTTATTGGAAACTAGTCAACGTTCATCATTTTTGATGCTGGATGCATTTACACCTACCCTTCCCCACAGGGGTCTGGGAGCCTAGAACTGGAGCAATAGCCTACTTTTTCTTTGCACTGCCCAGAGGGGAATAACACATTACTGTTTATTTAATGCAATAAACACTTTCCAGATATGGTTATACTAGCTGCAGTGGAAAATCCTGTTTCTACAGAGGTAGGAGTTGCAATCACCTTTAATCAACTGCCTTCAGGCTTCTCAATGGTGTCATGTGACCCTCTGATTACTTTTGGCATGTGAAATGGAAGGAAGGATGCCAGAAGCTGATCCTGGATTATTAAGAAGGCACTGAGAAGTCGTTTTAAAGGGTACAGCAATCAAGTAATCTATTAAGGCTTAATTTGGAAACCACACTGTGGGGCTGTCAATACTGCCTAGACTTATTCCCGCATTATCCCAACAGGCAGTGGTTCCAACTGGTTTTAGCCAAATTCTTTGGGATATCGGGGTAATTCAGAGGTCGCTGTGAAGTATTAATTGTAATTACTAATTATATATTATAATTATTTAATTATAATTCAGAGGTTGTGACAAGGAGTCCTTGTCCTCCTTTACAAGAAATACTTGCTTGCAAATTAACCCTGTAGTTACAGCATTATATAGTAGCTTGTTTAGTAAGGCAGTCTGTGTGAAGCAAATTCATCATCAGAAAATTCCACACGTTAAAAAATTGAGGCTGTTATAACCAGTCAGGGCCTGCAGATCCTGGGACCAGGAAGACTCCTCCCATCCTCAGCCATGGAAACCCTCCGCCAGACCTACCTCACAGGACTGTTGTTGTGGGGATCAAGTAAAGTTAAATCCCCACATCAGCTGCCTTGAAGTCTGGCACAAAAGATGGGATGCAGATCTAACACGTATAATAAAAATAAATGGCTGGGCACACCAAAGACAAGCCTGAAGAAAAATGTAAAGTTCAGGTTTAATTTAAACTGAATGTGCTGGAAAGAAATTTTGGGCCAGATTTCTCTGAGGAATGAAACTGGAGTCAGCATCAGTTTCCAGCAGGAAGAGTTCACTGTGGCAGCTGAGTGGGCACAGTTCCAAAATAGGAATGTGTGTCAAAGAGTTTACTGACCTTTATACACCTTTGCATGCACATGTGCACCACTACCCATTTTACAACCCTTTGGAGCATTTCTTTTCCGCTATATAGACAGCCACCCCCTCTCTCTAAGCCCCTCTGCTTACCGGTCTCTGGCCATTAGGCCTAATGGAGGTCTCTGGGCAGGCATTTTTACAAAAGCACATGACTTTTAGCAGATTTAAACATTTCCTCCTTCAAACGAAAGTGCAGTTATGGCCATTCGCCCTTATGAGTGCGGAGCAGCAACCGAGCGCTGGATCAGGGCCAGGAGGACCGGGTTGGGTTCCAGACATGGAACCTCCTCAAGCGACAACGGGCCGGTCGCTTCCTTTCGGGCCAACCCCCCTCCCGGGGCTGTTGCTCGGGGGAAAGCTCTAGGACGCGGGGCTGAGAGGCTGCTCGGAAGGAAGCTGGCCAGGCAGCAATCCAGGGCTTCCGGAGCCACCCAGAAGGCCGCTGACATTGCGCACCTCTAGAAGCGGGTTCAGCCAGATGCCCAGCCGGGCGAGACTTCGCGCTCCCCCGGGGGCTCCAGGCAGGGAGCACGCAGCGTCCGTTCCTTCCCGTCGGCGTTACGGGGCGTCACGTGTGAACCCGGCAAGCTGTACTCGCCGATCCGCACCGTTACTCGCCCCAAACGAGGCAGAGCCAGCCTGGCCCGCGTGTGACCCCCCCAACAGCGACGCGACGGAATCAGAAGACACGGAGACCGACTCCGTTCCAGGCTTTACTTCCAGCTCGGCAAAGTTTCGTTTCGGTTTCCCTCAAACTGACTCTCCCAAATTTCGGTTTCCTCAGAGCAGGCGGGGAGCCTTTTCTCTCTCAAACGCCAAGAAAAGCAACGCAGCGACGGTCGTTCCGTAGGAAAAGCAGAATATTTCTGCTGAATATTCCGCGGTCATGAGGTGAGGAAGGGACAACAAGAGAGACTTTTGTGTCTTCGCGAGGGGCGCTTCGGCTTCGGCTTCGGCTGCTCGCCACGGCTCGGCCCGGTGGGCGCAGCTCGACGATTTCGCGGTCGGAGGCGGCGGGCAGCGTCGCATCTGAGCGGGTTTTCCCAAAGTCGGAGCAGACGCCGAGAGGGCAACGGACGCGCTGCCGAGGCGGTCTCTGCTCTGGCCGCGCTTGGACTGCGGCCCCAGGCGAGCGTCCTCCAGGCCGCCCGGGTGGCTCACGAGGCGATTTCTGCCGTTCTGATCTCCGCGACAGCAGCTGTTTTGTGGTCTCTTTATGAGGAGTAACTGTGTGGAATGCTTGCGCGTGATCTCAAGTCATCTCCTTCCCTGGAGAGGAATTATGAAGAGCCGGTCTACTGCCCAGCTTTTCACTCCGCCGCGTCATCGGTTCAGTTTTTAGCAGAACAACTTCAGTTTGCCAATTCTTCCGCAGAAGTCCGTTACTGTAAGAGTAATAGATACTTACTATCTCTAAGTAAAAGTATATTTAAAAAGTACAAAATGCCAAAGTTCAGTTTTTTTAAACATCTGCCATGACAAGGGATTATAGGGCTGAATCATTTCTTACTTTCAAAATGTAAATGTCTCTCGTTCTCTTTCCTTTTGTTCTGCAGTCTTCTCCCCCAGGAAGGTTTAAAGGAGATAGTTCAACAATTGGAATGCCATTTTACGTGGATTTTGCAGGAGGATATCGATCCTGATGAATTGGAGGAAAGAATGATTGAGCAGATCCAGTTCTTAAGCGGCAAATCCAGAGTCTGAAATTACATCCTACTCACCTACGTGAAATTCCTGAATGACAAGAAGGACGAAGCACTGGAAAACTTAGAGAAAGCGGAAGAGGCTATGCCCATACAGTACCCTGGGGAAGTGGAAAAGGAAAGCCTGGTTACGTGGGGCAACTATGCCTGGGTGAACTACCACATGGACAGTCTTACTGAATCCCAAGCCTATGTGAAGAAGATACGCCGCGTGCACAATTATTAGGCAAGTTGTATTTTTGAGGATGAATTTCATTATTGAACAACTACAGTGCTCTCGGTCAATCCAAAATGTTAATAAACCTCAAACCTGAATATTTAAGAAAGTAAAAGTGAGGTTTTGGCTTTCTTAGGAGCATATCTATGTGTGCACAATTATTGGGCAACTATTAGTGTGCAGAATTATTATGCAACTAAATGAAAAACAAAAATTCCCCCATCTCACTCATTTTTTTTCATCTGTTAAAGTGAGAATAATAAACAACTCAAAATTTACAAATAAACATTTCTGACATTTCAAACAAAAAATCAGTGACCCTTCCTTGCAATAACAGTCATAAGCCTTCCATTCATGGAGTCTGTCAGTTTCTTGATCTGTTGACGATCAGCTTTTTGTGCAGCAGCAACCACAGCCTCCCAGACACTGTTCAGAGAGGTTTACTGTTTTCCTTCACCGTAAATCTCCCATTTGAGAAGGGCCCACAGGTTCTCAATAGGGTTTAGGTCAGGTGAGGAAGGGGGCCATGTCATTATTCTTTCATCTTTGAGACCTTTACTGGCTAGCCATGCAGTGGAGTACTTTGATGCATGCGATGGAGCATTGTCCTGCATAAACAGCATGGTCTTCTTGAAAGATGCAAACTTTTTCCTGTACCGCTGCTTGAAGAAAGTGTCTTCTAAAAACTGGCAGTAGGTTTGGGAGTTGATTTTGAGTCCATCTTCAACCCGAAAAGGTCCAGCTAGCTCATCTGTAATAATACCAGCCTATACCAGTACTCCACCCCCACCTTGCTGGCGTCTGAGTCGAAGTGGAGCTCTGCCTGTTATGATCCAGCCATGGGCCCATCCATCTGGTCCGTCAAGAGTCACTCTCATCTCATCAGTCCATAAAACCTTTGAAAAATCTGTCTTCAGATATTTCTTGGCCCAGTCTTGCTGTTTCAACTTACATGTCTTGTTCAGTGGTGGTTGAGTTTCAGCCTTCCTTACCTTGGCCATGTCTCTGAGCACTGAACACCTTGTACTTCTGGGCACTCCAGGTAGGTTGCAGTTCTGGAATATGACAGCACTGGAGGATAATGGGTTCCTGGTAGCTTCACCTTTGATTCTTCTCAAATCTTTGGCAGTTAATTTGCGTCTTTTTTTTCTCAACATGTTTCTTGCGACCCTGTTGACTATTTGCAACAAAACGTTTGATGGTTCTGTGGTCACGCCCCAATATCTTAGCAATTTCAAGAGTGCTGCATCCCTCTGAAAGACTTCGTACAATTTTTGACTCTTCAGAGTCACTTACATTTCTTTTTTGGCCCATTTTGCCTGAGGAAAAGAAGCTGCCTAATAATTACGCACACCTTGATATAGGGTGTTGATCTCCTTGGGCCACACCCTCCCTCATTACACAAATACACATCACCTAATATGCTTATTATACCCATTATAATATGGGTATAATATGCTTATACCCAATAAACATTCAGGTTTATACAGCTTGGAGGTGGAAAATATGCATAAAAATGATGATATGGTCAAAATAGTTGCCTAATAATTGTGCCCATGGTGTAGAGAGCATCTGCAAGCAACTTGGAAGCGAGTCTTCTTATAAGACAGAGCTCCCACAGATCTGCTGTGAAAAGGGCTGGGTGCTCCTAAAATTTGGAGGAAAGTACTATGAAAAGGCCAAGGAGAGCTTTGAAAAGGCACGGCAAAAAGATCTAGAAAACTCAGAATTTAACTCAGGCTGAATCACGGTATAGCGTGCTGAATATACAGGCTGAATTGCGGTATACTGCCTGGAAGATTATTATGCAAAAAAATGTTCAGGGAAATAGTCATCACTGGAACCTCTGAGGATCGCAGTAAAACTAAATCCCAACGATATACTTGTAACGATGGCTGGTATGGGTTCTCCGGGCTGTGTGGCCGTGTTCTGGAAGTGTTGTTTCCTAACGTTTTGCAAGCATCTCTGACCGGCATCTTCAGAGGGCAGGAGCACAGACAGGAGCAGTTCTCTCTGTGCCCAGGATATACTTGTAATTCCCCTTCTTGCATTAAAGCTGCAAAAAACAAACAGAATGAAGGAAGGAGAAAATTATGTGAGGAAGCGCTTAGAAAATATCCTGATGTTCCTTACATGTTAAGGTATGCTGCCAAAGTTTACAGGAAGAAAGGTGATGTAGAGGCATCCCTGCAACATTTGAAGAAAGCATTAAGCTTGACCCCAAACTCTGGATTCTTGCACCATCAGATTGGGATTTGCAGAACACAGTATTTTGCATTGAAAAAAGAAGTGTCAAAAGGCAAATTCCAACTCATTGGAGAGATGTTTGGATTGATGAGGCTTTGCATTTTTCACTTTAATAAAGTGGTGGAGCGTAAGACCAGGTTTGCCTATGCTTATATTGACCTTGCCAACATATACACAGAACACGGACAGCTAAAGAAAGCAGATGAAACCTTTCAGAAAGTGTTTGCCATGAGCAGTCTAACTTCTACAGAGCAGCAACACCTCCATTTTAATTACGGGCGCTTTCAGGAACGTCACAGAAAATCGGCAGCCAACACTATGAAACAGTACCTGGCAGGACTGAAAATTACAAACAGCTCATTTGAGAAAAAATGTGAACGGAGTTTGAAGCAATTATTAGATAAGGCAGTTAAGAAAGGTGCAAAAAATGCTGAGATATTTGAAAGCTTGGGATTTTTCTGCCAACGCATTGGATTAAAAGAGAAAGCTGTAGAAGCCTATGAAAAAGCCCTGGAAATGGATCCTGCCTATGAAGAATATCTGAGCGCAGTTATGAACTTGAAGCTTTCCTTAGAGAGCTAAATGTTTGCATATATTTGGAAAGCCTGTGGTTTCCAAACAGTTTCAGCTTTGCATTTCATGCCATGTCAAAACCCAAACACTTTGCGTTCACAGTTGCTTTGAGCTAGAGAACTTACATTTCTGCCATGCATTTTCTTTGAAATTACTTGATAGAAGTATATTAGCTTCTAATAACGTCTTCTGGGGCCCTTCAGTTCCATTAAAGAGACCGAATGCCTCAGAGTTTCTAATGTACGGACATAGTTAGAAAACAAGATACCAGGAATAGGGATTCTGAATCTTAGGTGTTTAGATGGCCATTTCTATATTTTAGCGCCATTAGCCACCATTAATCCCCTAAACCTCATCCTCTGGTCATAGAACTCATTTACACCTTAGGAAATGAATGAGTCCACTCAAGGATTTAAATTCTAGTTGACCGATGTCTTAAAGGAACCATAAAAACGAAAGTTGGCTAAATGCTTGGTTTGATGCATTGATTGATTGATTATGTGCCATCAAGTCGGTGTTGACTCTAAGCAAACTCATAGGTTTTCTCCATGATGATCTGTCCCTACCCTGTTAGATGGGAGAAGTCAAGTCCTTGTAAAATCTGCTGAGTTTCCAAATGGTTGGCACATGCAGCAGCAACTACAAGAAGCCAGAGTTATGCCAAAATGATAATATATGTGCAATAGCTTCACTGCACAAATGCCCCAGTTGTGCACTTGTATCAAGATAGCGTTGCATGTTTATGTCATCCGGCACGTGTCAGCATTTGTCTTGGCTTGTTCCCCCTGCAGACTCGCATGGGGAACTTTAAATAACATTGCCATGGAAACATTTTACGATCTGAGTTGCCTGCGTGGGTTGGTTTTTCTGTTAGAGTTAGCCAGTGAACCTAAGCACACTGTAGCTACCGTTTGCTTGAGGGAATGCATGGGGAATAGATGTGTCAAGGCACCGCACACCATGGAACTGCTCTGGTTTTCACAGTGATGCTGTTTGTCATTGCAAAAAATCTAAAGCAGTTTATAATAACATTCATTAAAAATGGTAGCGGGGGAGGGCTAATGGCTGGAGAAGAACCTTCAAAGAAGAGTTTTAAAATACTCCTACCCTGTCAGTTTTGGGCCTGGCATACTGCAGGGGGGAGGTCATTTCACAGGGCAGGGGGCAAAGCAAAGCATGAAGAGAAGAGGCAATTCAGGTTTTTTTCTGCTCTGTGTTACTCGAACAGAGAATACTCCTAAGGTGACTGGCACTAAGTTCAGAGCATTGAAAAGCCCGTTATACCCTGTGTCGTTCACATTCCACATTCATGGGACAGAATAGATGTCCTTGGCTCTGAATGGCAGAAGATGCAGCCTTAGGCAGGCAGTGCAGGTAGAGCCACGTGGACGACGATGGATCAATGCTCTCACTTGGCACGGCATTCCAGCAACTGATCTTGAATGAATGCAAGGAGGGGCGTCCAGAAGCCATGCAGCACAGCCCACCTTTGATGCTACACAGCTGACCTGACCGCTGTGTGAAGTTGCTTGGATGTGTAGATTTGAAGGTCCTTCTTGAAGGAAAGGATTCTAGTAAGATCTGGGTTCTCTGTGTGTGCTTTATGCAGCCACAGCCGTGGGATCTCTCCCACAGGATCAGTTACCAGCATTGGGATGGTTACCCAAACATGCATAGCACAATGGGTCCATTTCTCCTTGGTGTAATGCATGCTTTTGCCTTACACGTGTTGCACATAGAAAAACACTTTGTTTCATGTACTTTTAAAATGCTGACTGGTCACTCCCCAGTCTAGAATACCCTGACCTGTGTACTAATGCATTGTTTGGTTTCCTTGTACGTGGCCTGTCTGCCTAGAAGTCATGGAGCCAGTTGTCAGGTTTCTGGGCTTTCTTTCCCACAGGAAAGCTGCAGGGAGGATCCTTGGGGCGTGTATGACATTACTGTATTTCAAGCATGATAAGCAAGCTTGAAGTCTTTTATGTGGGATTATGTGGTTCGGACCTTTCTCCATCCCTGTGGTTGGATAGGATCAATGACGCAATGGTTCATTTTTCAACAGAGCTACCAGGCTTTGATGCTTCTTTGCTTAATCTTTTGTTTCTTTGTTTCCTTATATTTGAGATGAAGGAAATTCTCATGCAATTTATGTCCTATTAAGAAAGATATTCTGGAAACTGTAGCGTTGGTTGCTCCAGTTTGGTTTAGTAATTAAAGATGCTGAATTAGAAGCTGGAAACGATGAATCTTTGCCTTAGGCACAAAGCCAGCTGGGTGACTTTGGTTCAATCACTCTCTCTCAGCCTAGAAAGAAGGTACTGGCAAGCCACTTCTGAAACTGCAGGGATCTGTTCTTGCAGTCACAGGAGTCAGGGTGGTCTTAATGGGCCATAAAAACAACTGTGGTATCGGTGCTCATGAGTCATAGCCACTGCATGGAATCTCCACACTAGGCAGTGAATAGAAACTCTCCTGGGAGGTTTAGTGGGCTTCCCTTCCGAGCTTCATTGCTGACTTCCTTTGAGACATTTGATCATCCACTGAGGAATAGGTTGCTGGCTTTGTGTGGCTTGAAATGAGCTCTACAAGCCCAGTTTGCTAACAAGTAGATCTAATACCTTCTTGCATTTTTGTATCAAGCATCTGGGGGGCGGGGGTGTTCGTAACTCCAGGAGCAGCTGCACCTTTCTCTGGCTGAACAGATTTGCACGCTGAAGCTTTCCTAACTCTCAGTAGTAAGAAGTTCCAGAGGTTTACCCAGAATTCATTTCTTTTGGGCAATTAACGTTGATATCTTTACAGGTTAAGCCTATTGATGAAGATAAATGTAAAAACAGCAGCAAAGCCACTGGGCTGGTATTGGATTCAAGGTGTTCCTGTTCAAGGTGACGTGAGCACTCCTGGGGAAGGCTGGGGCAGAAGATCACCTATTAGGCGACTGTGACCAATTCACAAGACATCTGGAGGAGAAAATCGCTTATATTCATGCAGAGTTGGATGTTGGCTGGGCAAGTCTATTTGAGATGACAGAGGCAATGTCATGTGAGGTGGTCTGGCCTTGTCATTACCGAGAAAGTAGACAGGATCCTCTGTGACATCAGTTTTGCCACCTCTCGATTGGATTTCTCTCCTCACTTGTTCTCAGGGAGGTATAGAGGTCCGCAAAGGGTGGTGATTAATGTGTCGTTGGGTAAAAGAGTGCTACCATACACCTTGAAGGAGACAGCACTGTATCTTCTCAGGAAGCCATCCCTTCATCTAACTTGGGGCGGGGGGGGGGGGCGGGTAACTAGCAGCCTATCTTCAAACTCTCACTTTTGGTGAAGATTGTTGAGAAGATGGTAGGCTTGCAGCTGTGGAGAGGAATAGAAGAGAATTCAGAAGCCCACAGATTCCAGAAGAGTTCCAGCTTTGATCCTGGATGAGGCTGCATCCCTGTTTCCTGTAAGATGCTGTGCAATGCTTGCTTTCTCAAAACACACTAAGCTTCAAAGTACCCATCATCAATTATCCATCATCATCATCATCTAAATTGTATGCCACAGAATCATCCAGACTAATAACAATCTGCAACACACAAATTAATATAAAGCATCCCTGCTAAATAAGAGTAACAACAAGAATAACAATATAAGCACAGGAAGCAAAATTACCCCACAACCGCAAATAGCACTATAATGCAACATGCATTATGCTAATAAAAGAAAAGCAAATTCAGCAGAATTAACCTCAATGAGGATTAAAAAAAATCTGGAAATTATACTCATTAGATATTTTCTTCCAAAGTGCAGTGTTAGCTACCCAGAATTCTAGTTTTAAAGAAAATAAAAAAGATGCACATTTAATAGCCAGACAAATTCTTGGTTGAATGGGATTGTGAATTTCTGGGAAGGGCTGACCCACCTTTAGTCCCTGTTCTGGTAGGGTAAAGGGTATGGCTGCAGGTTGAATCCTGGCAATAAAACATAATTTGCATCAGAGAGGCAGAATTAGCTTGGCAGGTGCTTTCACAGCTGCTTATTGCTGAATGACTTGAAATGAACTGCTTGATTGCGAACTCTTTACCTCAGGAATCATGCTTTCATTTCTACCCAAGCAAAATCTTGTGGTTACCAACAGTACGCAATGAGAGGAGGGGTCAAAATCAGCAAGATGAAAGATGGAATGTCACAGTGCCTAACCCTAACCCTAACCCTGCTGACACCTGGAACTGGTGGGCAGCTATATAGATGTGATATATCAGTAAATAAAATCACAGGATCTCCTAGTAGAAAAACCAACTAGAGAAGATTAAGCTAAAACCAGTGAGATTGTTATTTATTTATTAGATTTATATCCCACCTTTCATTCAGCTCAAGGCGATGCACGCAGCGCTGCCTTTCTGTCAGCCTTACCAGGTAGACTAGGTAGAAAACATGACCAAATAAACTAATTCTGCTTTATTGTAAAGCTACATTAAGAGATTCTTGCAAGTCTGAAAGTACAATTCTCCCACCGTCTCTTTTACAGCCTGAGAAACTAGGGAGGGCCCCTTCTGAGCCTCTTCCCCTACCTACTCTCCAGCCGAGGGCTGTGCTATCTCTTATCTGACCATTCCCCAGGAAGCATCTCTTTGTCCCGTCTCCCAAGGTCTTTCCCACATACCATTACACTTTCCGATTTCCTCGCACAACAGCCGCCCTGTGAGAAGGTTGGACCAGTTTCTTGAATGGAGGGATTTGAGTTTTCTGACTTCCGCTCCTCATCTGTAATGCTTGTAGTGCACGTTTGCCATCTTGGTTAATGCTGGACTTTCCTCATTTGAACTGTTGTACTGGGATATGATACAATCTGATGGGAGGGTCAGAGTCTTTCACCTAGCTACTTATAACAGCAGGCAAATCAGTCTTTAAAATGAGAAGAAAAGAGGCAGCTCGGTGTGAACACCTGTCTGTGGGAAGATCCAATAAGTGAGTAAACTATATTAAAATGTTTTTTAAAAAAGAGAACAAAATGGGGGTGTTGCTGAGAAAGATCAGCTGCTGGAAGAGAAGAAGAAAAAGGTGGGGCAAGGCATCTACCAGCTAACTATTAGGAATTAACATTTTACATACTGATTTTGGGGTGAGCAGAGTGAGTGCTCTGCTGGGAAAGTTGACAAGCTAAAGGGAGAAAACTCAAGCAGATGCATAATTTTCTTTCAGGTTTCACAGCAACGTTTGTTAGATGTATTGATTATACCATCCTGCAAGCAAATGAGGTTGTCATGCTGACTTTCTTTGAAAGCCAGATAGACTGAAACAAGTATTTGATTTAAATCAAGGACCTTACTGTTATTTTAACAATGCTATAAAACCAGCCATATGGATCACATTTATTGACAACTGGATTATTGTTTATATGCTGTTTCAATCTTCCAATCAGGTATTTTATCTGCAACACACACCATCACAGGTGTCATTTTGACTTTTTTTTACCCATAGTCTGTGGACACCCCTGCAGGCAGCCATGATCTCGTCCTGCTGGATGGACTAGAGCAGGATGAAATGAAATGCTTGCATCTGGTAGGCAGAGTGTAAATATTCCTATTTGCAAAGCAAGCTAATTTGGACTTCAATAGCAAAGTGTCTTGTAGAAGATACGGAGTCAGTTTTGAGAGGAACTCTAGGACTAACTGACCTGTGTATATTTAGATGGTTCAATATTAGCTAAGAGTGGATTCTTACACACACTCAGCAAGAAGGTACCTAATGTCAGTGGCTGCAGAGGCTTGGGATGGGGCTCCAGAGACTCATGGGGAGGTTGTGCACCCACGTTGATGAACAGCTACTCTTGGCTTTTCCCTGGTTCAGTGGCAGGTGGCCCAATCCCCAAAACAGGGTGGGATGACAAGAGCCAACTTTGCTGCTACTCAAGCTAAAATAATTCCAGGACTCCGGGTGTTCCAGCTTGGGGACCATCTGCAATGCCAGCCTGGCATCAAGATTACCAGTGAGTTGGCAGAAGACTGCGAATGCAAAGGTTCCCTAGAGCTTTCAGCCAGGTGACAGTACTGAAGCCTCTACTGAGCTATTGTGAGAACATGGGACTTGTGATTTGGTGGGTCATTCTGCTTCCTCTTAGCTGAAGGTATTAGCATTTCAAAAGAGAAACAAAATACATATTTTTTTAAAAAATGAAACTCTACCACCAGAATAGCTTGGCTGCTCCTTTCAAGATCTTACTGTTTATCCATGCTTCTTGGATACTATGAGGATATAGGTAAGGCTTTGATGGGCGTAGAGGACACAGGGAACAACCTTGAAGGACAGGAGGCATAGCTACCATCAAGGAAGCAATCAGGTAAGCGGGCTTAGCACATTCCAAGAAACTAATTTGAGAAAATATCCAGACTCACCCCTCCCTAGTTCACATAAAGAAGAACTGTGTGGCGGGAGGGGGAGAGCACATTCACCCTTTCAATATTCCGTCACTACAGGTAGTACTCATTTAGTGATTGCCTTGTATGGCAATCATTCACAATTACTATGGTGATGAAAAAGGAACCTTCCAACCAATGCCTGCATTTCCAACAACAGCCTTCAGTGTGAAACTGATTAAGGTCTGGTCAGTTTCAGGCAGCAGCTGGGAGCTGGCCAGAGGGTTCTAATCAACTAATTAAGATCCCAGAATGAGCCCAGCCTGTTAAGTTGCTGTTAGCACTTTTTAGGGACTGTCTGAGCTCTGGAGAAAAGCAGTCAGGAAGGGATCAGCAGTGGTGTGGTGGAGCCAACTCAAAGAAGCAAAGGGAGGCATCTGGAAACAAACAACAAGAAGATGCCTTTTTGGGTGTTCAGTTTATGCAATGAATAACAACACAAAGCTAGAGAAGAGGGCAGGATCCTCGGGAGATCACACTAACTGAAAGGAGCAAAAAGTTCTCAGGATTTCACAGCTTGTCTGAAGGCAGCCGGACTACTGAATGGCTGGTAGAGGGATTAAATAAAACATGAGAGTGTGCCACTCCATTTTGTTACTGATCACACAAACGGAATGACCAAGGACGACTAAGGAATCACCTAGGTCCCAGAGGTTTTGGAGAAGAAATGCAGTATGTGAGAGGCAGAGTTCTCATCTTCCTTTAGCAGATTATATCACAGCTGGGTGTGCAGGATTGCACAGGAGAGACTGAGATCTTAGGGGTTCCTGTCTGATTTCCAACAGCTGCTAGGCAACCTAGTGTGGTACCTAGAGATGCCAATACAAAGGAAGATACTTGATTTAGTGTCTGTCAATGTCCCATTCCCAGCTGACTTTTCAAAATTTTAAGATCCTTAGCCCAGGATGGTGATGTGTAGCTGAATATTATCAGTGTACTTGTAATTCTTCACCCCAAACTGACAGATGATCTTTCCCAGTGGCTTCATATAGATAGTATGCAGCAGGATGAGAGAATCCATTCCTGTGGAACTAACCAAGGGGGTGTGGAACTTTCCTGTCCCACTACAAATGACTGGAACTGCTCTCTAAGGAAGGAACAGAACCACACTAAAATACTGTCTCCAATCCCTAACTCTCACAGACAGTTCAGAAGGATACAGTGGTGATGGTATCAGAGGCTGACAAGAGGTCAAGTGGGAACAAGAGAGGTTGACCCATCCAGGTCCCAACAAAGTTTCTTCAGCAGAGTGAGGCTTTATCAAATAGTTCTTCATTAGCTCTTTAAAAAAAACCCTACAGTACTTGTACATACCTGGATATATTGGAAATTCATCCCACTATTATCTTTAGGGATGAGCAACATGATGCAAAGTGCAAAACAGAATAAGAAATAGTAAGCCAAAGAAATTAAAGGTATGTGATAAGAATATGTAGTTTATGCCAACACATTCACTGTTGCTTGCTTCCATCATATACTGTTTCACATGTTGCCCTTTTCTTTTAACTTCTCAGTTTTCTCTTCCTGAGGATCTCATCAGTTCCATCTAACCATAACTCTCTTGATCTTCTCCTTCCTCTGGATCTAGTCTCTTTTCTTTCATATATCCGTTTTGCAATTGGATTCCGCAATGAGGTCAAAACCAGTGTCATGGCAGGTTCATTTCCTAAAGAGAGAAATAGAATAAGAGACTGTGTAATAATTCATATCTACAGTATATACGTATCTGAACTTTGCAACCTAAATGCTGTAAATTCCAGAATGTTAGGAGTTCTTAATAGATCCCAGAGAGGTCAGTAAGGAAGGAACTCATCCTTGAAGTGATACATGATTTTGCTTAATATAAATCAACTATGGATGACCGTAATGAATCACGGCTTCAATGTTTTGATATATGTATTTCTGTAAATATGCATCTTGCATGTTTTTGATTTTTCCCCCACTCCCACTCCCTTTTTTAAAATAATGTTGTGCATTCCTTGTTTTTGATATTCAGTTGGTTTTTAAAAAGAGAGAAAGAACACAAGACAATAACTAACTTTTCAGGCTCAGTGCATGCTACATATGTGAAAATAAAATCAAGGCAGGCTCTACTGTTGGATATGTGAGGCAGTTGCCCAAGGATCAGTGGTAGTAACAAGTAGTTGGAGGCAAGAGCTATGGTCCTCTGTAGTTCGTCTTGCAGCCCTAACCTCATTTGTTATCGGTGCTGACTTCTGTCTGTGGAACTGTGTGTGGTGCCCTGTCTCCTTCTTCACAAGAACAAAATATCTGAGGTTATCCAAAGATGTACAAGACATCTACCTAGGTTTCCACTACTTCTATTTGACCTATTTCTTCTGCTTTTCTTTTTGTAGTTGTTGTTCCATAGATGAACAAATCCTAATCAGTTCTTGCTCTATGTGTTGCTACCGGTACCTTTGTGATGATAGTCCTAGCAGTGGTTGCATCCCTCTTAGTCCTCCATTTTCTCCCAAGTGAGGGCAGCAATGGTGGTAAGTCCCTGGTCATCTTATATCAATATTGCAATATCAGGGGGATAGTGATGCTCATGAACATATTATCAATTGCACTTGAGGGATTTCTTACAAGGATAGGATTGGAATGACTTTGGTCCATTCATTTTCCCTCACAGGACTTTTCTCAGGGTGTTCATATTCCCGTATGCTCATTAAAAAAAGGGTGGGATTACAATGAAGAAAAATACTGGGACAGGAGATTTGGAAGAAAGGGTGGTCCTGGGGAAAAGTAGAAGAGGATTAAATGGCTGGCGTTAATTCTCAAATTGCAGTTCTTTCCTGGCTACTTCTGGGGATGATGGTCACATTGCCAACTGCCAGATAAAGGAGACCAATGGAAGAGAATGTCAGTTCTTGATGCTCTCTGAGCTTGGTTGTTTGCTTGCAGACGTTTCATTACCCGACTAGGGCACTGCCAGGTTCAGCCCAAAGAACTCCACGAGACAGCGCAATACAGTTCTGTTGCGTTTATTAGCTTCACCTCAAAACAGAAATCTCTCCAGACTGAACCTAAGTTCCCAAGCCAGCAAGCCACACCACCATGAATTCCTTAGGGTGGTGCCAGTCTCATCTTCTTAAAGTTCCCATGCTCCTGTTGAGGGCTAAGGAAACGCTTATCTCCCTGAGTGTGGCCTTCATAACACCATTCCATCACAGGCACTGAGCACTGATGAAGTTACCTAGTCAAACAGCCAATTCAGAGTGTACCAAGGACTCCGCAGAAAAGGAGATATTTAAATGCTGTGGTTGAACATGGAGGGCAGGTTCAGGGTCTTGTAGTGTGTCAACAGGTATGCATACAGCAAGGCAAGGGACACATAATGGGGAAAAGAGGAGAAAAAGAAGGAGAAACTAAGCTAGATTAAAAAAAAAAATCAAGGGATGGTAGGGTGCCCTGAAATGTGCACGAGGGGCTGAAAACTAATGATATCATGGCTTTTTCTTCTAAAAATGGCACTGTTGGGACTTCTCCCTTGACTCCTTGGAGTTATCTGTTCTTCCTGCCCAAAGGAGAGCAAGAACTGGGACAGTGTCTTGGATAGTTCCTTCCTTACTGACCTCTCTGGGGTCTATTAAGAATGGTGAGAGACAGAAGTCATTATAATCTCCCATTCCATCATTGATTCCACTGCATGTCAAAACTCTGTCTTGGAAACAGGAAATAAAATTTTCAGAAAACAAAGATACCCTCTTTGAGGGTACCAAACGTTACATGCCTTTGGAATCTAAATATTGCCCCTCAAAAGGTGGGTTATTGCAGTGACCACTGCTGAAATCTTCGATTGTGAGGGAACAGACTTCTCATCCTGAAGGCGCTGTCCTCTCGAGGCAGTTTCATTTCATCGGACTCATTTTGGACTCCTCAAACAGCATTCTTTCAACCATGTAAAGCTAGGTTTAAGAACTTAGATATGGCTTTCAATTCCCAATTCTGCACTGCCCCACTTCTCGGTTGGAAGGAGTGCCCAATTCTTCTATATGTGTTTTTCAGGTATTTATCCTCTATTTTCTAAAGAGGGTTACTTAATCGGTGTTGGTCGGGCAGATTGTACTGGTCCTGTAGCTGAAGTACCTTTCGTGAGTATTTGCCTGGACTCGACAGCTCACAGCCTACTTACACCAACCATATAATATCCTACCCAAACTCCTGCCTGTCCTGTTCAGAGTCCCCGCTTGACCCCCTTCTATCAAGCTCTCATCCACACATGGAGCCATGGGCCTCATGCCTTCTGCTCTCTTACAATGGGAGAGGAGGCTTCTCCTTCAGTCCCTGTCTACCCCATGAAACCCTTTCCCCTCCAGTCCTATAATATTCCCACTCTGGTCCTCTGAACTGCCTTCTTTCCAATCCTCTATATCACAGCAAGTTAAAGCTCCCAGCCAGGACCACTTTCTTCTCCTCTGACTTCTACCTTTTCCTATTCTTCTTCCATTGTCAGTCCTTCAAGGTAGCGCAAACATGAAGAACAACAATGAATACTAGCTCCCCTCTTCTGCTGGTAACTCTGCCAAGGTCATTCCCGCATACCATTACGTTCATTCCAACTTTCTTCTACAACTACTGTAGATTCCTTCTCAAGATTCGCTTAGGAAAAATATAGCAATAAGTCAATAATAATGAAATGCACCACTCTGCCTACCTTTGGGCCCCTACTCTGAAGGACTGTTACCATCAGGGATCACAAGGTCTTCTGCGTTGCTTCCCCAGTTTTTAGAACAGCATTTCTCCCAAGCTTAAACTGGCAACAAACCTGTGGGGGTTTAAGAAAGCTTGGCTGTTCCAAAAGGCCTTTGGGGTTGAGATGAGTAGATCTCCTCTTATAGTAAGATGAGAGCTTATATGAGTTTGCTTGTTGCTCCTTGGTACATGCTGATGGCATGATGCGAAAGAGTAATTCTTGTTCCCATATTTATCGAACAATATGAGTACAGAATGTAAGTAATTATATCCCTATATTTTCATTTTTTTTAACTTAGCAAATTAGAGTCAGTCACCGCTGAAGCAGTTTCTAATCTTAAGTAAATGAATAAATAATAAAATCTTGTGTTCCACTGTAGATAGGCTATGGCAATCCAGATCAGACTGGTACAGGCATAATCTCACGACAATATTGCAGAAGTTTCATCCTTGCAGAGCGAAAGAATAACACCAAACGGGTAGTGTTTGTGGTTGCTGAGACAGGAATGCTGTCTCAAAGAGTGAGGCTAGAGGTAAGTAGGGAATGACCTGACCTGATATTTTATTTCCTTTTTGCTTTGTATGAGCTGAAGTATACCAACACGCCTTAACCACAGTGATGCTGTGATACTTACTTAAAGATTTAGGGCATTGGGTGACTAAGGGTGACATAATTTCAGATGATATCAGTATCCTTGGCATTTGAGGAATGGAGCTGGATTTCACCAACAGGCACTGTACATAAAATGGTTTTTCATCGACCATATAATGTCCAAAATCAAGAAAGAAGACTGGGGGAAACAGCAACAGTAACTCTTAGCAAAAACCGAAAACAGATATACTTGAATGCCACACCAGTAGAAATTTAGGAATTAAAAGATAAAAGCTTAATTTTAGTCAAGTTCTATATGTAGACCATCAGATATCAATTCATAGAGGGAGCCGGCTTCTGTTTTCTGGCCATGCTTTCTGTGTTATGGATTATTTCATGTATTTAATTCATCAGTGCAGATAATCCTCAGGTCAAATCCTGCTCCCGAAACCCAGCATTGTAATTAAGACAGCCTTTCTTCAGCTGGCTTAGAAGGGGTAGATCATAATCCCAACATCCCCAGGCATGGTTTAGAATTTTCCCTACAGAAACCTTGATAAATGCACACAGGTGTATGTCTTTAAAGTGCCTTAGCACACTTTCCCTGGGTATGTCTGTACACTCACACATTTCTAATTCTCGTCACTGAATCAGTTCAGAAATACCCTTCTCCTTGTTCCATAGGAAAGATTTTATACAAAAGTAAAATCTAACAACATAAGAGAATATATTTCTTGCAAACCTTTTTTAAGGTAATGAAACAGTTAAAAGATAAATATGGAGATCTCTACAAACACGACAATGTTATCTTGAGTGGAACTCATACTCATTCTGCACCTGGAGGCTATTTCCAAGAAACCTTCCTTCTGATAGCAAGTAGAGGACTTATCAAGCCATCACTGACTGCCATTATCAATGGGATCCTAAAGGTAAGACCACATCCAATCTAGCATTTTAACTGCATGTAATGATACCTTTTGAGGCTGAAAGAGATTCTCATCCTCCTTTGGACATTGCTCCAAGAAGACAGCTTCTTCCTCCACAGCCTCAAGACACTGAGAAAGTATCCACTGTAGTAACCTGGAAGATAAATTGGATTGTAATGGGAAAACAATCCAGTTACAAAGTTTTCTACAACCTTATCTCATCCAGGAGCTCTAGAAGGATCTTGCTTTCTGTGGAAGGGAGGCAGCTAAAACCTTGACCCTGCCCTATTAATTGCAGGATGCGGTAGGGGGGCCCAGAAGGTAGCAACATAGACAAGGTTAAAAATGAAGAGTTAGATGTGCCGTTCCTTCATTGTCTGTATACAATTCAGGGATTGACATCTAGCTGTCCTTGCGTGATCTCCAAGAAAGCTAAGGAGGATTGCATCTGGTTAGTAGTGGGATGGGAGATCACTGGGAAATCCCAGAAGGGGAGAAAAAGCCTCAGAAGGACAAGGCAATGGTCAACAACATTTGTAGTGTTGTGAGGAAAACTACATGGAAGTTCCCCTGTTGTCACCAGGAGCTGAGCTCAACTTGAAGGAGTCTTCACCGTTTTCAACAGATGCATTTGTTTCTTTTGATTCATTTAGCACAATTACTACAGAAATAAATAAGGTTCCCAATGTGTTCAATTCAGTGAGAGGTTTTTTGGCATTAAACACATATAAGATTGTGATGTTAATATTCCATTGCAGGCTGATATCTGATTGTACTACCTGATCCTCATCTGAGTGATATCTAGTGGCATAAATAGGATTTGTTTAGATTGACCTCTGTGGTAGGATGTAGCCTTTCTGTGTCATTACTTTGAACTATGATTTTCTTCCTTTCTTGTATTATCAAATGTTCAGTCCATGCTTCCCATTCTGTGTTGCAAAACAGAGTGCTCAGGCAACCACCCTTTGGCTTGGGAGGGCTGCTGGCACGTGTGGCTTCATCCGAGGGTGGGGTTCTCCCCTGCATTCTCACAGCCTCTTCTCTTTGCCCATGAGAAAATCTGCCACGAGAAGATCTGTGAGATTTTCAGGGGCCACAGGACTCTTTGTTGTGATGATTTTCTGTTATGTAACTAGTCTTGTGCTAACCCTTCATTAGTAAAAAAGCCGGGTGCAAATCGAAGTGTCTCAATCTCCATCTTTTTATCCCTATTTTCTAATTTTCAGAGTATTGAGATGGCCCATCAAAATATGGTGAAAGGACACATTTTTATCAATACAGGTTTGGCAGAGAACTGCCAGATCAACAGAAGTCCTTTTTCTTACCTTCAGAATCCAGACTCTGAAAGACGCAGGTAAATGGGGGAAAGTCCGGAGGCATTTTCATTAACTGTAATGGAAGCATTGTGGGTCTTATAATTCAGCTAAGTATTTATATCCTCACAACCATGGATTAAGATTCACTTGCTCTAAGCCAGCGTTTCTCAACTTTAGCAAGTTTAAGCTGTATGGACTTGAGCTCCCGGAATTCCCTCCGGCATGTTGAAATCCACACAGCTTAAAGTTGCCAAGGTTGAGAAACATTGCTCTAAGCAATTATTTGTGCGTTTGTTTGTTTAGAACTTGCTCAACGAAAACCAGAATCCTACAGGTATTTTATAGAAGCCGTACCTGGAATACTATGACTTATTGTTTGTTCATTTTTCACCTTATTCCTGTTTTATGCCCTACGCTTGCTTTGGACCAACTCCTAATAGTTGCATCGGTTGTGGCCAATAACATAGGGCTGTGCGTGTCAGAGTCCAAAGTATCATGAGGCACAACTTGTTAGGCAGGCAGGCTGTCGGAAGGGCACTAGGTGGCCTTTATTTTCAGCGCAAAAGTTGTAGACGCCATTTGATAGTTGCAGCAGTTGAACGTCCCCACAGTCACATGATCGCAATTTAGGTGCTCAGCAACCGGCTCGCAATTACAATGTCACAGCATCCCACTGTCACGTGGTTGCTGTTCGCAACCTTCCCTGCCAGCTTCCAACAAGCAAAATCAACGGGGAAGCTGGCAGGAGTTTGCAAATGGCGATCACGTGACTGCGGGACGCTGAAACCATATGGGATTTGCTTAAGGATGGCAACTGGGACTGCTGGAACTGCCATTGTAAGTCAGTGTGATCACGTGATGTTGTGCCTTACAACTGGGCTGCTTAGCGACAGAGTTCCCCATCCCAATTACCGTCAGTAAGCGAGGACTACCTGTACTAACCAACTCTGCTTTTAGTTAATAGAATGCATCCATTCCTTATATAAAAGTGAACAACAGCAGGGAATTAAAACAAGAGCAATGATAATAAATAACCCAACCGTATCTGTAAGAACCAGTTGTTCAGCCCTTTGGGACAAGGAACAATGTGCATACATAGAGGAAGTTCACTCTCATCAGTAATTAATATAGTATTAATGTTATATATTGAATGTTCCCAGAAGAGCCACTTTAAATGGACATACAACATGCGCATGACTGCACACAAACGATCAGCTCTGCATTCTTGCATATCACAATTAAAACTTTGGGACTTCCCTATATATTAACTGCCTGTTATTAGCCTCATCCCTCCTATACATGGCCAGCGTCAGGATGCAAATATCGAAGGCCTGAGGTTGCGTCATGATTTTCTGATGCCTGTTGCGTCTCTTGTCGACACTGCAGTTTGCATCGGATAGCTCTGCCTCTGCTCTATCAGTGGAAACAGAAAGGCCCTTTGGCAGTCCTTGGGCAACCAACTCTAGTTCTAGACTAGATTCTAGTTCTAGAGTGGGAGGAGGCAAGTGTTTGAGGGCTTGTGGGCACTTTTGGAATTGGGTTGCTGTTCTTAAAATAGGACACAGCTTGTGACCCTCTCCAGAATTATTCAAGTGGGGTTTCACTGAGGTTTCGTGCCGTGAGCAAGCTGAGCTTTCTCTTCTGCCTGCTCAGTTAGGGCTGAGAGAACCTCACAGGTGCAGCAGAAACGCCATTTCTAGTCTTTGGGGCTTGTAGACAGAATGAAAACAAAAAGTCACGACAGACAGTACACACGGAGGCATCGGAAAGCCACCCTGTCCCGGCTTCCCTCCTGGTTGCCTTTAACAAGAACGATACAATGAAGTTGGCTTCGGGTTTCGGTAGGGCTTCTCCATAGATCCTTTTCCTCCTTCCATGGTTAGTTTCCCCCAGTCGCTTTCCAAAATGCATTCATGCCCAGAAGGAGAGGACAAGATATTTAGAAGGCGCTGTCTCTTTTCTCGTTCTTCCACTCCCTTTCGGGCTCTTTCTGGGCCATTCATTTATTTATTCTTTTTAAACCCCTTGAAACTTACGTCATTCAGCAGTTTACAGAAAACAAAACACCCATGGTATAATAATGGTATAATAGATATAAAGATAGCCGTAAAGCATTATTAGTTGAAAAACCAGAGCAATATAAAAATGGGATTTGCCACATATCTGACAAGGCCTTTTTACAGCAGAACAATATTCTTGTATAACCTCCATGACATTAGAAGTGTATATATGGATGGATGTACAAGAGACCTTTCCAAGGAACTGTGTCCTATGTAATCTATCTGTTAAATGTTTGCTTCTGACTCCATAATTAAATAGTCCAGTTGCCATGAAAGTCTCTCTTTTCTCCCCCCCTTCCCCCTACCCCATTTTCCAGGTATTCATCAAATACAGACAAAGAAATGATGGTGCTGAAAATGGTTGCAGATAATGGCCAAGAGATTGGAATGTTTAGGTGAGAACTCCTTTGAAAACAGGAAGGGAGCCCTCCCAGGCAGGCTGTATCCATTGTATTCCCAGCAGGGCAATTACATGATTTCTTTATTTATAGCCAACATATATAGGAGCTCAAGAGGGCTGGTATATTGAGGTAGGTTGGGATGAGGGAGAGAGTGACTGGCCCAAAGTCAACCTGTGAGCTTGAATGGTCTAAGGTAGCCTTGAACCTTGGTCTTCCTGCTTCAAGTCCAACACTTTTCTCCTACTTCATATTTGGTCTGATGAGTTCCTGAAGATGAAGTTAGTGGTGGGCAGACTGGTGGGTGAAGAAAAGAAAGTATGGCAGAGTTGAGAGATGCTGACTTGTGGGGTGAAGAACAGAGGAAGGAAAATAATACCATACCCAAGGAATTTCCAGATTGGCATCCTCCACAGGTATTGAAACTGCAACTCTGGTTTTATTTGGTTCTTTAAATGATAACTAAGCTGAATCTGATGCTGTAACTTTATTTAACATTATGATTCTAAGATGAACGTGCTGACATGAATGGCTGGAGAAATCATTACATTGTCTTGAGAAGTTTGTGCATTTCCATTATATCTGGTGTGCCAGTTGCAGCCATTCTTGGATCATTAGATCTTGCTCATGGCCACTCATATCCTGGTCACCTCCCAGTTGGATTACTATAAAGCACTATAAATGAGGCTGCCTTTGAAGAACATCTGGAAGCTACAGCTGGTGCAAAATGTTGGCCCAGGCAGTGATGGATATGCCCAAATATATTTGGGTGATCTGTCTGCTGCAGGAGCTCCATTGTTTGCGAGTGGTCTTCTGGGTGAGATCCAAGATATTAGTTGTGATCTTTAAAGTCCTATATGGCTCTTATCCAGGATTCTGAGAAACTCTGGCATTCATCTATCCATCCAACCAGATCTCTACGATCAATGGATCAATGATCTCCAGGCCCCATCCCTGCAGGGTTATTATCTGAGAGGGCCTCCAAAGCAGGCTTTTTCCATCAGTGCCCATTCTCTGAAACTCCCTCCCAATGAAATTTCAACCACTTCATCCCTCCTGTGCTTCAGGAAACATATAAAAATGTTCTCTTCTGGCCTGCACAGGAGAAGGAGGCTTTGCAATATGCAGATGGGGTCTAAAGGATGCATGGCTGATTTATATGGAATAGATAGATAGATAGATAGATAGATAGATAGATAGATAGAGTTTAGGGGTGGAGTGTTAAATCATAAATGGTTAGCTGTGTAGAACCTCTGGGTATGGGTGGCATACTAGTAACTAACTAACTAACTAACTAACTAAATGCTTTTCCAACAGTTTCCCCTCTTTTAATTTAATTTAATTTAATTTAATTTAATTTTAATTACTTACTAGCTGGTTTGCCATTCACCCCGTCAGTATGAACAACACCAACCGTTTAGTAAGTAGTGACAACACTGGATATGCAGCTTATCTCTTTGAACAAGAGAAAAACGAAGGATACCTTCCAGGAAAGGTAAGACAACTCATGGGCATCATTGTATGTAACACAGTAAGCTGTGTCACCCTTCTCCTGAATGCAGCTAGTCCAATGTGGTTGGCAGTGACGGACAGCTGCCCAGAGTTTCAGACAGCAAATCTTCCATTGCTATGTGAAGAGGTTGGGATTTGAGCCTGGGACCTTTCCCATGCAATGCATGGAATCCTAACCCCAAACTATCACTGCCAATTAATATTTTAACAATATTTAAGATTTTATTAGTACTTTAGGTATTAGCAGTATTATGAAGTTCAGCTGTGTTACTCTCCAGAAGCATTGCAACTTCAATTCCTAGAATTCCATGTTCTACTGGCCAAGAGATATGGGGACTGTAGTCCCAATACAGTTGGGAGCCTAAGGTGAGGGGCCTAAGTTGGAGAAGGCGGAGCAATGAAATGTGTTGGCAGGAGAAATGTGGGACAGGAGCCCAGTCTCCTGGGGTTCCAGAAAGCCATAAAACCTGGTTCTGTTCCCAGGCCGGAGGTTGATGTGTTTGTGGGTGTGGTTTGGTTTGCAACTGTTTGGTTGTTTTGGTCCAGGCTGCCTGTTGGGTTGTATGTTTTAACTGTTTTTATTGTTTTTGTGTCTTTTAAGCTGCCCAGAGTTTATTGGAGTGGGTAGCTATAAGAAGTTTAAATAAATAAATAATAATAACCAAGCATGGCATAGTAATGAAATGAAATAAATACAAGAAAGCAAACTTTCATTTCCATTTCTCATTCCTTTGAATGAGAAATAATCTTTCAAATACGAAATATAAAACTGTACTTTATTTAAATATAAAATACCCCCAACCCCACAAAACGCCAATGAACCTGCACGATTAATGCTGTGGTATCAATGGGAGTCACTGATGTGATCTTCTTCCCCTTCAGGGTCCGTATGTAGCAGCTTTTGCAGCCTCCAACCTGGGCGATGTGTCTCCAAATACAGAAGGCCCACATTGCATCAACACAGGAGAGCCATGTGAAAACATGGGCAGTTACTGCCCCGTAGGCGGGGTAAGTGTTAGACCTGGATCCAAGGTTTGAGTGTTTGTGGTTGAAAGCACACGGGGTTTCAGACGCCTCCCTCTTATATTCCAGAGGCCAACGATACTCAGGGTGAAAAAAACAAGAACATCATAAATAAAACTCCAACCAGACTGTCTTTCAAAGAGAGCATCTGGTTCCTTAGGTTTCAATTTGCGTAGTAGATTACTCTTTGAATTGCTGAAGATGGTCTAGGTGCCCATGAAGAAATATTAAAAATAATCATTCCATTGCGGCCTTTGGATACAGCATAACCCTCTGATTGTTGGGTAATAGTACTTATTCATGCCAGGCTTTGATAGAACATTTGGTTCCTTCTTATTACTCTCCTGCGCCTAATAGAGAGCCAGTTTGGTGTAGTGGTTAAGGCAGCCAAGTTAGAGCTAAGCCAGAGAGTTCCAGATATAGGACACAAGAGGTTCAAATGTGTCTGCCAAGAGGGATTCCTTTGAGGTGGGCCAGATCAAGAAGCAGACACCCTACAGGGATTCCAGGAGCACATCTTCACTGTAGGTATATTAACAGAATCTCAAAGGCCTGTCAAAACCTTCCCTGCCCCATTTTTAAGGACAAGAAGTCAAGGCAAGATAGTTGGGAGTCTCTTTTGCACACTTTCTACTGTCCCGGGACTGAACAACGGTCTTGCCTCTCCCACTACCTTCTCAAGGCCACAGCCACATTCAGCACAGCTAGGTTCTTAAGTTAAATCGAAATGTCAAAATGGGGAAGGATTACATTGTTATATGTCAGCAACAGATGTACTGGAAAGGCAGTATAAGAAAATCCCAGACGAAGATGGCTCTGTCCACTGAGATGAGTTTTATAGCAACCACATCCCATTTTCTTTTATGCCGTATTCTCTATCAGGCATCCGTACATATATAATTCCAGGAGCAGTGGGCGTTCTTCAGATCAGAATGACTTAATTTCTCCAAATGTGTCTATATTCTGCAATATGGTCTGTAGAATACAATCGACTGTACGGAGTAATATTAATGTTTTATTGCTGTGAGTTTTAGTAATTTTATTAATTTTCTGATTTGTATAGTTTTGGTCTTTCACCCCAATACTTTATGCAACTACTACCGCTAAACTAGACAGCATTCCATGTGCCGTCACAAACTCATCATTCATCAATTGTTCTCACAGAATGATTGTGATGATGGGCTAGTCAACCTTGCTTGGCCTTTCTCATCCTCAGGAGTGGCCCATTGTTCTGAAGAGGCTATGTGAGAACGAAACCTTTGCAAGCACATTCTAGCTCCCCATTCCTCTTTGATACCTATCCTAGTTGTAGCTACAGAATGATATGGCAGATAGGCCCTTGGTGGTCAATTCATTTCTTCTCCTCTTCAGAAGAGAAAATGCTCTGTAGGACCCAATGGACCATTCCTGAGAAAAGACCTCTCCCTCATCTCCTTCAGCCAAGTCAAGTCAAGCCAAGTCAAGTCAAGTCAAGTCAAGTCAGTCCACCATATCACAAGTCTGTCCATTTAAATTTCACTATTAAAAAAAAAAATCAGTCCAGAGTTAATAGAAATTTTCCTTCAGGCAGTGTCCACCAATTATCATTTCTATCAGATGAAGGTTTTCTGGACTGCACTTATTTCATTTACTTGCTGCAAATCCATACCACCATATTCCCCAAGAAGTCACTAAATGCAGGAGTTGATCGACTGTTGCTCCATATAAGACTTCGGCATGAATGGTGTTGTACTGCTCGGTATGGCGTGTTTAGTCAAGAACAAAAAAACCAAAAAACCACCCAAGTATTAGAGCTATACAAAATATGCTGCCTGATTAGCAGCAACTGAAAAGGAAATTGAGATGGGTTTATAATCAGAACTCAGAATAGAGGGAATAAAGATAAAATGGAAGGAAGGGGATGCAGACATGAAGGCTGGTCAAGCATATGTGACTTTTCCCTTCTAATCTCTTGTTCTGAAACCCAATTTAGGCCAAGATGTGCATTGCTACAGGTCCTGGAAAAGACATGTTTCAGAGCACACAAATAATTGGGAGACAAATGTACCTGAAAGCAAAGGTAGGTCTAGAAACGTAAAATTCTTAGAAAATATGGATGCTAGAGTTTGTCACTTTTCTTGATAACATGCCACCTTTCATTTCCTTTTAATTAGAATATTTTTTTCTGTTTCTTTTAAAAAAAAATATTTAACAACGATACAGCATATACAGACATGCAAATATATATAGTTAGAGTTTTAACTGGAATAATTTTTAATGTAAAAATCAGTTGGTGCAAGGTGCCTGACAGAAAGCTGTCTACAGGCATCTGCATTAAGTTTGGATCCTTTTCCTATGAGGGCTTGTACCTAAAATTGGCTCAGATAGATTCAGGAAAGGTATGATCTACTCTTCCATCACTTGATTGTCCTTTAAATATATTGAACTACAACTCCCATCACCTCCAACTAACATGCCCATTGGGGATAGGAGAAAGTTGACACGTATCATAGCTTTTTTCCTAACATTATCTTATCTGGTTAGAGTTCTCACTTCCTAGCTAGTAGGATACCTTGAGTGTATGAGCCACACTGAGGGAAGAGAAAAGACCTTCCCCTGTGATGAACAGTCTTACCCCTCTGTCAGGGTAAGATCACGGCTGGGGCTCTTTCTGCTGTATTTCATGTCTCCCCAACCTGCTAGCCTTGCTGAGGAACCGATGCCCATTGTTGAACTGCAAATCATAGTAGCTTCCACTTGCATGTCTAATGATGAAGGTCACTGGGAGGTGCAGTTCAGGACGTCCAGGACCTCCCTACCACATTTTCACACACAGATGCACGCTTGAAATACATGCATACACGCATACACACACACACACACACACGCCCAAATACAGTAGACATATATCAGCAGATTAGAGTGATGGTTGATTCCCATTTGTATTTCAGGAAATATATCTGAAGGCCTCCAAAGAGATTGATGGTCCCATCAGTTCAGCTCACCAATGGGTGGACATGAGTAACATCACTGTTCAGCTCAACTCTACTCATACGGTAGTGTACCTCCATTGCCACGTTCTAGGCAGACAATAACAATGTAGGAGCATTTACAATGCAGACCTTAACTGTTTGCAATGCTTTTCCAAAGGGTAAAACATGTAAAGCAGCCTTGGGATACAGCTTTGCTGCAGGTACCATAGATGGACCAGGGATGTTCAATTTCACCCAAGGCAAGTGGAAAGAAATACATACAGATTCTCTTTATTACTGTTACTCTTTGTATTACACAGCATTCCCCAAGCTACTACTCTGCTCTACTCTAGATGTGTTGGGACTGCAGTTTAAAAATAGATTTGCATCCTGCCTTGGCCCTGCAGTACCCAGCAGCTGATTCTGACAAATTGGGGATCTTATGTTCCAATATTTGAATTTTTTTTCTTATTCAAATTCCTGCATCTTGGCCCCTTATCCTTGTAGTGGTATGTGGGAAAGACCTTGGGAGATGGGGTGAAGAGACGCTATCTTGGGAATGGTCAGATAAAAGAGGGTATAGCCTGGAGCTGGATAGTGGGTGGAGCAAGAGGCTCAGAAGGGACGCTCCCTACCTTCTTGGGCTCAAAGGAGACAGCGGGAGATTTGTACTTTCAGACTTGCAGAATTCTTGTACTGTAACTAACCATATAGTAAAGTAGAATTAGCTCATTTGTTTCCTGTCTGGTCTACCTGGGAAGGCTGACCATCCCTGGGACACTTCCTTTTGCACCCCAGCCCTTTTCCTAAACTCTGATTCTCTTAGTCTGTCAGATTTTAGCTAAGCGATTCCTCAGCATCCATAAGACCTAATCATCCAGTAGCCTTCCCTAGCCTTAACTTCTTTCTTGTCAGGGAAATAATAAGAGAGTTTCCATCAGAGTTTTCCCTTCCTTTACTTCCTCGTCAAGAAGAGACGTTGACTCCTGAATGAGTCAAACAATAAGCAAAGGAGAGAGATCCATCCAGCTGCGCCCACCCAACTGTATCTTTCCAGCTTTATCTGTACTAGCGTGAGAAACAGTTTGGTATGGTAGGTGAGACACTGATTAGTGTGAAAACAATCCATCTGATAACATAGGAACATCGTTTACAACTTCTGTTGTAAAACGTATAAATACTATTAACACTAGGATATCACTCCTATGGGCCTGACTGCAAATGTGGCTCTCCAGGAGAAGCTCACTTGTGTCTCCAACAACTATGAACGTTGGGGTGATGGGTAGTAAGACAAGGCCTTTTCAGTAGCATCACCCAATTTACCTCCAGGTAGAACAAGGCTGGCTGCTTTCTTTCCCTGGTTTCAGCAGGCAGTAAAGCATTGCTCAACGGGCTTTCTTTCAAAACTTTATATCACCTCTGCGAAAAGGGCACAATGTAGGGAAATCATCAACAAAACAAAACAAAATGAAATATATTAGCCCTGAATACAGCTAATATTAAAGATGGCTAGTTCTTATAAAATGGCACGGTAGCCCATGTTTTGGCATATCAGCAAAGTTAATGAAGAGAAATCATATTCCAGTTATTGGAAGTTATTACCTCTTACAGTTTATTTCTTCACTGAATTTTAGTTAATTAATTACTTAAGTATTTGATTAATTAATCATTAGGCCAAGCCCCACTGAGCTCGAGGACATCAAGACAGCAAAACCTCCGCAGATTACAATCAGGCATATTTAATGGTAATCTGGGCATAAATACAGAATCTTGGAAATTGTAAGAGGAATTTCCAGTCCTATTCATAAGGAGTTCATTAAGTCGTTTTGAATGACCTGTAGACTTCTTCCTGGATTTCTTGCCAGCTGGGCTAAGTTGCCATTTATGAGATAAACTCCCAAATATCGTGTCCACTATCTCTTGGTTGTAGGTCTACTCCCTCTTTCATTCCTCTCCCAGGCTCCCACAAGCTCTCTCACATCTGCAGCTTCTAAAATAATGGATGGCTGTAAGTAACAGGCATCCTTAAATTTACCGCTCAGTCCTCACCAGCAATCAGAACAAATGTTTTCCAGTTGTAAACATGTTTAGATGAGTCTCTTGCTTCTTTGTTTAAAGGCAATGGTGCTGAATCTAGAAACCTGTCAAATGCCTCTTGGCAATGATAGATTCTATAAATTATACTGCCTTTTAAAAATAAAAAAAAGTAAGCAAAATGTGTGCTTTTAAGTTAGTCTTGTCTCCTGGCAACTCCTGCAGTTTTCTTGCCAACATTTTCAGAAGCGGTGTGCCACCATCTTCTTCCTGGGGTTGAGAGAGAGGGCCTGGCCCAAACGCCTCCTATGGCAGGACCGCAACTCCCGGTCTCCCAGCTTCCAGTCCCCCATCTTTGACTACTACACCAAACTGGCTCTTCTTGAAAAAATGGCATTTCTGAAACTACAGTGAGATATTCTTAAACATTTCATATTAGTTCAATAATATTTTTTAAAAGGATGGGAAACATTCTATCATCACGTACCTTTTTTTGACAGGCACTGTTGAAGGCCACCCATTCTGGGACGCTGTCCGTGATGCATTGCTTGTTCGGCCGTCAGATGAATCGGTAGAATGCCAGAAACCTAAGCCTATTCTATTTCCTACAGGAGAGGTATGAGCCACTAGGTCCCACTGGGAGCAGCAAACTCAATGGTTAAACTAGTTATTGCATCAGAGTTCATTGCACTTAGCGGCCGCAAGAAATTCAGCCCTTACTCAGATGTATTGTTTTGGAAAATAACATAGGAAGGTTAGAAAATTTTCTACAATTTAATAGGCTTCACTGTGATGATATGCCTCATGCCACAAAGGCAACAGCTTTTGCCTTTTTTGAGGAGTGCATTGTGGGCATTAGGGGACTCAGGGTGCAAAGGGAGCTAGGGAACCCGGGGCAGGTTCTATGGCTCATTGAACAGGAAGTGCTGTGCATAAATATACGTATAAGCAAGCAAGCAAACAAATAGAAGAAAGAGGCGATGCCATTTCCTTTGATGCATTTCGTACCTTACAGTCTTTTATTATCTTCCTATGCAGAATCCTCCCCTGAGAAGGTTGCAGAAGAGTGCAAAGCCAAGCATAAATTCTTATGCCTCACAACACGCGGGTTTTGCATTTTACATCCTACCTAGCAACAGGCACAAAATATTGGGAAGCGAAACATTATATTAAAGCCAAAAGCATGGTTGCTGAGAATAAATAGAATACTGGCAAAATACTCATACTTTCCTGTTCCTGTTCTCTCATTTTTTGGCCAAAGGCTGGCATCATCATCGTCATCGTTATTGACATCATTATTATCATCTGGGGAATGGAAGCCATAAAAAACAAAGTAGAAGCATCATGACATCATGGAAATAGTGGGCAATGTTTGGGTTTATGTTTTGGATTTTCAGGGATTTGGGGTTCCAGGTTTGTGGTGTTTTAGGTGAGCTGAACGTATCAAAGGATTTGGGCATCGTATTTCTGATGTTTTCTACTGGAAAACAGAATGGCATCCATCGTAGGGCTTGGTTTGAGAGTTCCCTGGTCTCAGATTGCCCTCCCCAGTTGTGATCTACCACAAGTCCCTTGAATGACATCAGAGAGACAATGTGGTTTTATTGTTGATATGATTTGACATTTGTTTGTGGAGTCAAAACGCAGGACACAAATGCAAAATAATCAGGGCTTCACTGCAGTGTTTATTAGGCAGTACGTATTGGAGGGGGACCCCACCAAAGGTTAGTGGGAGACACTCCCCTGTAGGCAAAATGGATGCCCTGATATTTATACAGTTCTACAAGAAGGGGAAGGGAAAAGAACGCATATGCATACATATTCATATGATGATGCAGGCATACCTAAATGAGCAATGCTTCTCAAGTTACTCTCCGTCCCTGTTCTTGTCTGCTATCTGTAAGGAAAGCCATAGTGTCAGAGAGGAAGAAACAAATTGGTTCAGGGTGCCAACTGCCAGGAAGAAGGCGTCCTCCCTTACGTTCCTATGGGGAGGTTTGGGATAAGGGGTTTACAATCAGCCTAGTTCACACCAGCTTCAAGGATGCTGAGCATCCCTTTATGTTTCAGTTTTATTAAGGCGATCCTGTTCATCTGAGGCCTCTAAAAACCTTCACCCCAGGATTCACCCAAAGATATATTTTCCTCATAGTTAATGTGTATTGTTGATATTGTTGACGTTATTTAATATAGTGGCTGTCCTGAGATTCCCTTTTCTTTCTTGAATTACCTAAGCTTACCAAGCCTTACCCATGGAATCCAAAAATAATTGATGTTCAGATGGTTACCATTGGATCTGCAGCCATCGTGGCTCTTCCGGGAGAGTTTACGTATGAATTTATATTCTGTACTTATAATATAATATCATTCATGCACATACATGTACTAACGATTATCCTTCCATCTTTCTTAAAATGAATAATCTAACAACCTCTTTGAGAATCTGTCATCAGCTGTATAGAAGGATATGGAAACTGATACTCCTTTTGTGTGTGTTTCTGTCTGTGCGTGTCTTCCAGGACAATGGCTGGACGAAGAGTCCGCGAAGCTGTGAAAAAAGTAAGTGGGCAGCTGTAGAATAAGGAAGGAAGGAGTGAGTGTTGGTAGAGAAATCTCCTTGCAATGCTGAAAGCCGGGACTCACTCAGTTTGACAAAAGAGGCTTTCTCTTTGGAAGAGGCTGAGAAATTCTTACCAGTGGAGTATGACATTCCTGCACATCTTTGTGAGGTGGCCAAGGAACATATATGAAGGTCTTGTTCTTCATTGCATAGTTAGCTCACTAACAAACTGCAGTCTCCATGATTTTTTTTCCGTAGGAGCATTACTGTCACTGCAAAGAAAAAAAGACTTGTTGGAGAATTTCTCCTTCCCATGGAAACAAAAAGGAGAAATCCTCTATCCAGCTTCTCTAGCCATATGTTTATTGAGGAATTTCAAAAGGCTGCTGTGTGCAATTTAATTTTTGTATTATGACAGCAATTTGTTTTTAATTTGTTTTACGATCGTTCACCACCCAGAATCACTTGTTGAGATGGATGGCCGTACAAACTGATTGAATGAATGAATAGATAAATTAATGTGTACTCAACTTCTAGAATGAATGGATTTTAGATGAACTTTCTCTTTTCTGTTTCTCTATTTCTCCTTGACTTCATAACTGGGTTTGGGATACCTGGTTCTTTTCAGTCCTACTCCCTTACATCTTGGTACCTTTGCTTGGTATCTACGCTGTTTTCATTTAAACAGAAAGCCAAATATTTATGTCTTCCACGCTCTTTATTAAATACATGGCTGTTTTACTCTCTGGCAGCTTTCTTTGGGGAGGGGGATTCTTTGCAGACATTAATTGAATAGCCTATTGTAATTATTTTAGGACAGGCTATTACATTTCAATGTGTTTCTGTTTGCAATTCTGGTCAGTAAGTGTCATCAAAATATTCTATTCTAGTCTAATGATTTTAGGGCTGCATCTTTGACTTCATATTTTGCTTTTTTTCTAAATTGCAAGTCATGGTAGAAATCTTGAACACATGAATAAATGCTCTGTTTGTGCTCTGAATTCAGATTCATTTTTTTTGGTTTGTTTCTTTTTTATTTTTGTTTTCAACACTGTTCTTCTGTTTCATAGGAATTTGAAATTCAAGGGAAAGCAGGAATGGATATTATACTTTCAGGATTGTGCAACGTTTACACCCATTATATAGTTACTTATGAAGAATATCAGGTAATTAAGTTGTAATATTCTTAATACAAAAATACGTAGCATGTATGGCTTGTGGCTACAGTCTGTATAAAATTTAGTCTTCTGTTAGGATCTTGAAACTATCATGAATTCATAGATCTGCGTGTCACACTTTGCAGGTTCAACGGTATGAAGGAGCATCCACCATTTTTGGACCACACACTCTTTCTGCTTATATACAGTTATTTCAAGGTCTGGCCAAAGCTATTGCTACGGTAAGAACAAATTGCAAACTTGCAAGGTTAAAAAACTGAGATCTGTGATACTTTATATTTGTGGAAATAGAAGTGCAAAATGGAAAATAAGTGGAAAAGAAAATAGAACTGAGGATTCAGAAGAGGATACAGAAATCCTGAACAGGATCTCTCAACTCTGCATAGTAGAACTTCTTTATTATATAATCCCTCTCCCTTTTTCCTTTGCTCTATTTCCTGGTTAAGGTTAACACACCTTTCCTTCCAAACTGAATTACATTTGTTTCAGGGTACCACTCAGGATTTACCAAGTCTTCCAGAGCCACCCTGCTTAAATATAACAAGCCTGAACCTTTTGCCCCTTATTTTTGATGCAAAGCCACTTGGTCGGAAGTATGGTGATGTGCTACAAGATGTCCGGCCAACATACAAAGTGGTAGGTATACTTCTTTTTCACACATCCATTCCAAGAATGGTGCAGCACTGAGGGCAGTAGATTAGGATTAGGATTAAGAAACCTTAAGTGCCTTTGGATCAGACCTATCTCTCAACCTAGCCACTTTTTTTATATGAAATTCATACCGCCTTTTCAGATGATAAAAGCAGTCATGGCATTTACAACAATAAAATAAAGTGCAAAGTATAAATATGACAATAAAATGAAAATAAGGATGATGCCTTTTCTGCCGTAGCACCCACCCTAAGGAATATTCTGCCTGTAGAAATTAGGATGGCCCCGATCCTGCTGGCCTTTCATAAGGCCTTAAAGACCAGGTTCTGGGCCTAGCTGCTGTGTTTGGCAACAGTGTGACTGCCAAATAGTTTTCAAGAATATTCCACAAAGGATATGTTTCAATAGTAAATCAGCCTATATCCAAGGCATAAATAACTTGTTGCCGAGTCCAGCCAGCTCAGGAAGGCACACGACCCATAGTTGTGCAACTGCTATGTGCAAGTCTATCCTAGGGGAGAGTCAAGATGTAGATTGCTTTTTTGGGGTGAGTTCATCCTCATCTAAAACAAGTCTCATCCCAGTTCCTAAATTCACTTTTCCTTTTATCAGTAGCACCTCAACCTTGCCTCATTCTTTTCGGTCTATTCTCCCTCATCTGACTCATTATTGATATTAGGCATGGTTCAAGAGTACTGACTGCTTCCTTGGACTTAGAAGAGTATGGTTCATAGCACAGTATAGGGGCAAGCATTCTGATGGCCCTCCATTCCAAAACTGTGAAGGGTCCCTCTCCCCAGTGATTTCATGCAGTTCTTAAATCAGATAGGAGACAGGACGTCATCGGTCAGCCTTCTAGGTATTGAACAGTAGTCTCCCTGCACCACCTTCGAAATATATCCCAAGAAGAAGGATCCAACCCACTGCAAATCAGCATCTCCAACCACATCAGAGGGACCAGAAAGTTATCGTGATTGAGGGTATCGAATGCTACTGAGATATTCAGGACAATTAGTAGGATTGAACTCCTTCTCCACTGAATATAATTTCCAGTGTAGGTCATTCACAGACGCAACCAAAGCAGTCTCAGTACCATGGTCTAGATGAAAGCCCAACTGAAATGGGTCCAGAAAATCAGCTTCATCCAAATGCATCTGGAACTGTGAGGTCATAACTTCCTCTATCACCTAACCAAGACAGGAATATTTGAGAGTAACTGATAATTACAGAAGTAAGGAGGGTTCTCCAATAGAAGTCCTCCTCCTTTAATCGGGTAGGAACCTATCCCTCACTCAAAGATCATCTCTATGCTGATGATCCCTAATTGTACGTCTCAAGCCCAGGCTGCATAGGTGAAGCTGTCAGTGTATTGACCTAGTGTCTGGAGGCTGTTCAGCCTGGTGGGGAAGAATACTCAATCGTGATGACGGAATGGCTGTGGCTGTTTGGGCCTCCTAGGTCCAGGATCTTTTACCTTTGGTCTTGGATAGGGTTGCACTTCTCCATTCAAGACTAATGCGTAATTTGGGGTTCCTCCTGGAGTCACAGCTGCTTTTCCAGGAGTACTCCTTAACAGCCTCCAGCCAATAACTCAATACATTGTACTCTTTCAATTTCATTGACAGTTAAGGAGGGGGTGTTTATCTTCCATGTTGAAGCTCTGAACACTGATGTACATATTTGCAGTGGTACTAGAAAGTTTCTAGCACTAAAGATGTTCCTACTCTTTAAAGAAATGCCTAATAGAATATATACCTGCACACATGTATAGACACATCGCCTTACCCATTTGTATTTTAAGAGTTGAACAGCCACAGCACAACACCCAGGGAAGCTGCTCATTTTGAACACAAGGTAATCTCTGAAGGTCAAGAGCCTTGTGCCATAACAGTATGGATTAGCTTGTGCCATGTATATGACTTAAAGCTCATTTTCTCAAAACTCATTCTGACTCTTTCACCAGGGGGAGGCTGCTGAAGTACATTTTAGAGGTGCAAATCCAAGGAATTCTGCAAAGTACATGGTAAGATGAGAACCAGGAAAGATTATTCAGAAGAATTGAGTGGGTCCTTAGATTCCCTGCATTTAACTAAGTAATTCTGAGATGCAATGTCTACTTATTATCTATCATCTATCTTTTACCTATCTATCATTTATAATCATAACTGCAAATAAGGAGAGGGAAGATGGGGAAGAGGAAACAAATGAACAGAAGATACATAACTGTGAAAGAGGTTTAAACAATGAAGCATTAGGTGACCCAGGGAGATCCTCTGATCATATCCAACATATATCCATAATTGATAGTCCCTGGGAAGCTTGTTTCCATGTTGGTATTTCATGTCTCTATCGCTGTATTATTCTTTCCAGACCACTTTTACTTTCCTGACAGTAGAGAAATATGACAACGTTTCTAAAAGTTGGCAAGTGCTGCATGACGATGCCTCATGGGATACCCGGTAAGGAATCCTCTCCAGACTTTATGTATTTCAGCAGATATTCAAACTGGGCTACATTTTCCAAACACAGATGCACACTATCGTCTGACATTGCTTAGGTCTTTTTGAAAATTGCAACAGTGCAGGGAGGTCAAAATCAGGACCAGGAGCTGCATGGAAAGAGGTGTAAAGCTTGCTTTTATTGCGTGGTATCTCTGAGATGTCAGTTGTGGCAGGACCAGAGCTTGGGAGGAATGATTTAAAATATTTTCTGTGTGCAGTTTGAACCAGTACAATGATAGGGTCTGCCAAAAGATATCTATTCATAGATTCTATTGATGTGCTCTAGTGTTAATTGCTAGAGGAGGTAAGAAACAAACTGCGGCCAGACAAACATTGCATAGGTAAGACCTAATGATGATTCTTTAAGGTGGAGGCTGTTAAAGTTCATCTGTGAGCTTTGAGGATGATAAGGTGAGATGTTGAGTTATGTAGATATTATAATTCAGCCACTTAGGTCATTGATGTCTGACTTAATCTTTCATTTGCACATATTATGACGTTAAAGGCCTTGGTCACAAATGAAAGATCACTTGCCAAGTTTTTTTTCTTTTTTCTTTTTACTCCTTTCTTTAAGACATTGGCTTTGGAAACCCAAGGCAGGTAGTGTTCCTCCCTTCCCCATAATGAATGATATCCTACTGGAGGGTATAATCCAGCATGTCCTTACCCATAATGCTAGATTATAATGTGGTTTCTTTGCTTTTGTTCTTGACTTTCATCACCACCGTATCACTGTGTTCTAGCAGTGAAGGTGTTAATGAGAACTGGGCAGAACCACACTGAAGTCCACCTTCAGCTATAGAACTTTTATGAGAAATCCTCCTTTTCTGTCCCACAGAACTTGGTAGAATCTTCTTTCATTCTACGGTCATCTGAATTTGAAAAGGGAAGAATTTCTAGACCAATTTATAGACAATACCTGTTTCCTCTCCAGTATTCCATTATGGAAAGCGGAGCTGTTCTATAGCCCACTTTCATTCATGAAACTTCCTTTTCCCATCAGGTTCATCTGGAGGAAAGGCATGTGGGGCCAAAGTACATCTATAATAGAATGGCGCATCCCAAAGACCACTGAACCAGGAAAGTACAGAATGCGGTATTTTGGACACAGCAAAAAATTCCTTAGTTCGGTCCAGGCCTTTAATGGGTCATCTTCAACATTTGAAATTTCTAATTGACAATTTCCTGTTGGAAAGCATCAAGTTGCCACTTTCAGCCTGAAGAAAGGATGATTCTATCGCCTCTCTCTTGTCCGTTAGGACTTTGCAGGTTGCTGTAGCAGAATGGAAAATTTACTACCGGTGGGGGTTGCATGCAGCCTGCAGTTCCCAGTACTATCAAATTTTGGAAACTCATTTTGTTTGCATACCACTAAGAATTTGTTTTCTGATCTTCTAAGATCTTCTGATCTTAGTTGTGATGAAACTGATGAAGGAACACAATCAGTTTATGTATGAATTGTTTAGCTGTGTTTCTAAATGGATTCAGGAAACACTTTGGTTTCTAAAGGAAGGATCAGACAGCAAAATAATCTGTTTTATCAAACAACAGTGAAAAGTTGAAATGACAAGAATATCAAAGATTCATAATTCAGAAACCTGAACTGTAATATTGTAATGCAATGGGATATCTTCAGTGAGGCTAATACTGTTGAGGTGATCCTGAACAAAATGCCCTACAGATTGTTTACACATTTACCTACACACATAAACGCACTCAGGGCATACCATCCAATAGTTAGTCAATCCTCCTTCCCTCCTATCTCTCTTACATGTTTAAAACTTGTTTAGAAGAGTTTGGATAAGCTGCTGGGTAAAGCATCCTCAACTGGAGGGAGAGGAAGAGGAGGAGGACAAGACCTCTGCCATTTTTATTTTATTTTTTAATATATGCAAAGCTGAATTTAGGTTCCTAGTCCTGCCCAGCCTTAGCAACACTGCTGGAGTTCCTGATAGAGTAACTTCCAAATTCTCTTGCAGATCAGATTATATATTCAATACTTGAACTAGAGACTTTGCATAGATTTCAGCCAAGCCAATGGTATTTGGTATAGAAGTGAGCAAGAATGGCAATCACTCCCAGGGATAAAGTGGATGTAGTACAAAAATTAACATGCTACAATAAACTTGATAGTTCTCAACGTGCCGCAAGATTCTTAGTAGTTTTTGCTGCAACAAGCAAATATAACTACCTCTTTGAAAGGTACAAATAGGACATTTGAAATCACACAGACCACCTTTTTGTTTAAAATGATTCACAGGAACCTCAGAATTACCATGATACTTCAAAGGATTTGGATGAAACCAGTTGGGGCCACTGCCCATTGGGATAGCATGGGAATAAATCTAGGCAGTGTTGACAGCCCCACAGTGTGGTTTCTCAATTAAGCCTTAATAGATTACTTGACTGCTCTACCCTTTAAAATGACTTCTCAGCGCCTTCTTAATAATCTGGGATCAGCTTCTGGCATCCTTCCTTCCGTGTCACATGCCAAAAGTAATCAGAGAGTCCCATGACACCATTGGAAAGTCCTCAAGGCAGTTGATTAAAGGTGTGATTGCAGTTCCTACCTCTGTAGAAACAGGATTTTCCACTGCAGCTAATATAACCACATCTGGAAAGTGTTTATTGCATTAAATAAGCAGTAATTCAGTGCTGGGCGGTACAGAGAAAAAGTAGGCTATTGCTTCAGTTTTAGACTCCTAGACCCCTGTTGGGAAGGGTAGGTGTGAATGCATCCAGCATCAAAAATGATGAACATTCTCTGGTTTCCAATAAAGTTGATCGATGGGAAAAACATACTGGAAACTTTTATCTTGGATAGATTTTTAGAAAAAGCAGGAAAGGTCCAGTTTAAAATACACATCTGTAATGAATGGGTTTCAGATGCTTTAACAAGTAAACCTATGACACTCTTCAGCTTTCTAAAGTCCATGTCCACCTTTATGTCTAATCCAGATAAAACTTTCTTTGCCACTAAAAGGAAGGCAAGCAACATGCTCTCCAGAAGAGTTCTTTGCAAGCAATGCTGAGACGTGTCTATGGAGCCCATCTAAAAAGAATGATATTAGAGGGCTTACTGTGCCAGCATCATCTGAACCATTTCTGTCTCATCCTGTTTCAATTCCTTGTTTTCTTTCTTGGTGAATACAAGTTATTTCTAAGGATGAGCTCAGGCCCCTCACACTACTGGGATCCCACCATGTTTTACACCATCATCATCATCATCATCATCATCATCATCATCATCATCATCATCCCCACCTCCATTTGCTACAATTTAATCTGCTGGGAAGGCAAAACATTTCCAGCTGAAAAGACCTCCCTTGGAGACAAAAAAACACAAGCCCTTCAGTTGTGTAGCAGACTTTGCAAAATCTGATTTAGGCAAACACTTCTGTGCAGGCAAAGGGAGACATTTGGTATGTGTGTCATCTTGTGCTGCAACTCACCAGCCAAGAATTCTTCACCTCTCTGATCCAGTTTGGCAGTTACCAAATAAACTATGGTTCCATTCACCCAACTTCCTTGCTTGGCCTGAGTGTGTCTGCCCCCTGGCCCTGAGGAAGTGTGTCTGATCTTGGCCAGTCCTGCGCAGCACAAAAGCGCCAAACTGAGTACCATGGAAAACCCACAAAGCAGGAAAATGCAGCGTACTTGCCAGTTGTATCCACAAGCCAACCAGTAGGTAACACTAATCCGGCTGGGCGAGATCATCCGCCATCATGGGGTGAGGTATCATCAGTATGCTGATGATACGCAACTTTACATCTCCATCCCTGGTGAAGTAAGTGATGCTGTGGCCACCCTTTTGCGGTGCCTGGAAGCTGTAAGGGTCTGGATGGGGAACAACAGGTTTCGGCTGAACCCTGGTAAGACGGAGTGGCTGTGGGTTAATGGCCCCTCTGTTTCCAGGATTTTGTCATCTTTGGTGCTGGATGGGGTGGCGCTGCCCCAGACAGACCCAGTGCATAATCTGGGGGTCCTCCTAAACTCACGGCTCCTGCTTGAAGAGCAGGTGGGAGCCATAGCAAGGAGGGCCTTTGCCCAACTTCAGGTTGTGCATCACTTACGCCCTTTCCTGGATTGGGATGCCGTTCGAACAGTCACTCACGCCCTTGTTATCTCCCAGAAAGACTACTGCAATGCACTCTACATTGGGCTACCCTTGAAGAGTATCCCGAAGCTACAGCTGGTCCAGAATGCAGCCGCGCGGGCTATTGTTGGTGCCCCAAGGAGGGCCCATGTAACACCTCTGCTCCGCGAGCTGCATTGGGTGCCAGTTTGCTTCTGGGTCCAATTCAAGGTGTTGGTTATCATCTTTAAAGCCCTACATGGCATGGGACCAGGTTATCTAAGGGACTGCCTCTCCCCTATGACTTCAACCCGTCCCACCCGATCGCACAGAGAGGGCATGCTTCGGACCCCCTCAGTGAAAGAACTTCGACTGGCAGGGTCCAGAAGGCGGGCCTTCTCTGCAGTAGCCCCTGCTCTTTGGACCAGCCTGCCCCCAGAGGTGCGATTAGCCCCCACACTCCTGGCCTTCCATAAGGCTTTGAAGACCTGGTTCTGCCACCTGGCCTGGGGTGGGGTGAGAATACCTCAAGCATGGGGATGGCTAGCCCCATAGAGGCCTTCTGCCTTCAGCCTCAGATTTTTCATCCTCTTGGTCTCTCCTTCTTCTTTTTAGTAATGTTTTAAATTAAGGTTTTATATGTTTATATATGTTATGTTTTAATGTTTGTTGTGAATCGCCCAGAGTTCCCCCATTGGGGGGAGATGGGCGGTTGAAAAATTTAATAAATAAATAACACAGAAGATTAGCTCACATATTTGGACCAGTTCACACAATTTTGCAGATCAGGGTTTATTGACAGTCAGTTGGTGGGTTTATACAAGATGATATAAGCCATGGTGTAGAAATGACAGTGGCTAGAATGACACAACACTCTTGAAACCTAGCAAACTGTATGAAGCCAGCCAGCAGCTCTTGAAGACACAATGTCATTTCCAACAAAACACTATCCTAAGTGACACATCCATTCAATTCAAAGGTATCGTAAGTTAGAGACGCATCCATTCAACTGGCCCCGACCCTGTTACCCTTTAGGAAGGCACTGAAGATGGATGTCCCCTTGGTTTTGGGGCGAGGATGTCCATGAGCTTGTCCTGCGAGGTGTGACATATGGTGGGGCTCCCCAAAATGTATGTTTTCTTGGTGTGACTTTTGTGTCCTTTCATGGGTCTTATTCTGCTTTTATTGCTGTCCACCCATTAAGCCCTTAAATGAATGAATGAATCATCTCCCTGCAGAACCAAAACATTTCACACCTCCACTCCACCATGTCCACATTTCTTCACATTCACAAGGGGAAACTCTCCCTGGAGATCAGGAGGGGACAGACCTTCCACTGCAGAGGCAGAAGTTTATCTTAAAGGGGAGCAGCTCTTCCACTGGGAAAAACAAGACAGCCCAACAGCTGTTTATCCTCCTGCCCCATTTTTATCAGTCTCTACTTTTCTAGAAATTGAGGCCAAACTGCTCAGTAGAAGAGGCTCTGTGATGATGTGCGTATGTGAAAAAAGCCACCATCCTCAGCGGTGTCCATGTGTGTTTGTGTGGGCAGAATGGTGAACGCAGCATCGTGATGCAGACCCCAGTCCTGTTGAAATCTGCTTGTCCCAAGGGGCACAGCTTCCATCACAATGTCTGTCCACCAATTTGCTGGTTTTGACCTCATCCCCGCCACAGCCTCTGCTGACTATTCTCATAGATTTGAAGGGGAAATAGTCTCGTTAGAACTACACATCCCAGCATCGCTCACCATGTGGGCTGTGCACAACCAGGAGCTTTCTATCCTCCTGAGAACTGGTGACCAGTAGCTGAAAGTCTGCTGATTCTCCCCTGGGTCTCATTGCTCTCTTATACAACACAAGCAACAGGAATTAAGCCAGTCTGCTGATCCCCATTATTTAAGTGTGATGCATATTTCTCATTGTCTTGGCAGAGTTTCAGTGCCTTGGCACAAATGTTTAGCTTAATTTCTGGTTTGAAAAAAGAACACAGGAAGGTATACAGCAGGCTTGGACAGAATATTAAACAGGTTATGAAGGCTATGCAGGAAGACATATGAAACACTTCTCTTCTATGTAATCAAAAGAGTAGATGGATCTTCTTCCAGACTGATGTGGCTTCAAAATGCTCGGGGGGGTGGCAGTGAAACAAAGCGGTGGTGCCCTCAGACACAGATGGAGACAGCCAGGAGCAGCTTTGAAGCAGCTTCGCAAGCCAGGAAAAGACTTGACTGCTTTCACAATTCCAAAAGGGGTGCTTCAGACAGGCTCCCTGTTGTCCCAAAGGACCTCTTCTGAAGGAGTTGCATAGCTTCAGAAAACAGGAAATGGCTTTGGCAGTGAAAGGATGAAAAAGAACCAATATATGGTGGAAACAAGCAATAAAACTGTTCATAATTCTTTCAGATTCACCAACCTGCTTGAAATATTGCTCACCGAAGAGCAACAATAGTATATTTTTTTCTTTCCGGTATTTTCCAGGATGCAGGAGAAGAGATAGGAATGTTCTGCCCTCTGGTGTTGAGTGTTTGGAAAATCACGCTTTTGATTGGGAGATGAGCAGATCAATCTGTTTTTGGAAGTTATTTGCCCATTTGTAAGTCCATACAATATATTACGTATTTTGATATGCATAATACATTTTTATATGCAATATAAATATTGCATATAAATATTGCAATGTATATATATATAGCATATAAAAATGTATTATGCATATGAAAATACATAATATATTGTATATTTATATTTAGATATGTATTTAAAATATCTAAAGATATATTTTCTCTGAATAGTTGTATGTACACCTGAACCAAAGTGCAGTAACACAACAGGGCAAGAGCAGGCAACCTCCAGCATCAGAGACACGGGTCGCCCCAAGGGACTTTTTGTGGCCCTCAGAATACCCTCCAGACGTCCAGTGTGGTGGTGAAAATCAGAGATGGGATTCTGGCATACCTTGTCAAATACATTTTGCATAATTGAAAACAGAAACTTTTCATTGCCAGCTGTACAAATGGGGGAAAATAGCCCTGCCCATGCATATGGGTGTCCATACCCACTTTACCTCATTGCTGTACCCACTATAGTCCCTAGTGAATAAACCCACCATGTTTCTTCAATGATCCCGCTGTTAAAAGAATAAGGAACTGAACAATGTGCAAAGTTGGAAAGGTACATGGGGAGAGTTCTGGTGAATTCAGGCTACCCAATATCCAGCCAACTGAGAAGATGCTGGATGGGGCATCATTGAAACATGTCAACATTCAAGTGTTCGCCACCATAACACTCCTTCCTTCCTTCCTTCCTTCCTTCCTTCCTTCCTTCCTTCCTTCCTTCCTTCCTTCCTTCCTTCCTTCCTTCCTTCCTTCCTTGTTGTTTCGTCGACAATTCCATTTTGGATCATGGTATGGATTTGTGCCCAAAATTTCCTTGCTTTTTCGCAAGTCCACCATGCATGATAGAAGGTCCCTTCTTCCTTTTCATACCCCCAACACTAGTTTGATGTTCCTTTAAGCATTTTTGACAGCTTGACTGATGTCATGTACCATCGATACTTAATTTTATGAAAATGTTCTCTTAAATTATGACACAGTGTAAATTTAACACCAGTTTCCCACATTGTCTCCCATGTCTCCGTATTTATATTAGAATCAAAATTTGTAGCCCATTTTACCATACAGACTTTAACCTGTAAATCCTGTTTCAAATCTTAATAGTTTTTAGATTTTAGCCATTATTTGGTTATCATTTGTACATTACTCTACTTTGAATTCAGTTTTCTTCTCAATTCTGATTGTCCTTTTATCCATATTAAACCTCTCTTTCATTTGATTATAAGAAAATCATTGAAAATAATGTTCTTCTGTAGCTAATTGTTCTCTTGTCTTCATCTTAATTTCTCCCTTATCTTGCATTAATAAATCCTCACGTGTTAACCAGCTTTGTCTATCTGCTGTTTCTCTTCTATCAAAAGCTTATTGGGTGGATGTCAATAATGATATCTTTGGGCACAGCCTGGGTTTATATTTATTCCATATTCTTAATCAGGTATTTCTCACGTAGTGATTTTTAAAGTCTACATTCACTTTCACTTTATCATATCATGAAAAACCATGCCATCCAAATCTCAGACTGTGACCTTCCAATTGTGACCTTCCAATTCCAACATTCTCTAATTTCTTAATATTCACTCCCTCACTCATACCAAACCAAAAGCAGCAAAATACAATTTAAGATTAGGTCCTCTTAATCCTCCTCTTTCTTCTGCATCTTTTAAAACTTGATATTTTACTCTTGGGGATTTTATCCTGCTGTATAAACCTTGATAGGTCTTTTTGCCATTATTTCAAAGGTACATCATTGTTCAGTATTGGTATTGTCTGAAATAGAAACATCATTCTGGGTAATACCTTCATTTTTATCACTGATATTCTACCAAACGATGATAATTTCAACTTTCCCCAATTGCTAAATCTTGCATGCATTTTTCCAACAAACCCTGCAAAGTTTCTGTGCTTTCTATATCTGAAGGGAGACCCCTTATCTTTATGTTTCTGCAGGTCAGCTTTCCTTGCAGTTTAGTCAAAGCTTTATCACACAGATCTAAATTCCTTACTTGCTCTTCAATTACAGATTCTGCCGTTCAGCCTGGTTTGATAAGAATGATCGATTATTGTCTTCACACTCTCCAGCTCTGTTTGGAATTCATTCATCTGAGCTTTCACTGTATTCATTTCATCTCATAACAAGATGATGCAATGTCATGTTGTGACCCCGAGTGGCAGTATTTTTATCCAGTATGCCAATGTCTTTATGAACATTAAACATCTCAGAGAATAAATTACCATAAGGTTACATTAGCTGCAATTTATCTATCATCTGGGGAGTGGATTCATCCTGAGAAGGATTCTCAGCCCCAGATGGAATTAAGCCTGAAGATACTGAACACTTTTTCTCAAAGAGTAACAAAGACATTAGCAAAGCAAAACCAAAACAGAACTATAAAAGAGGCTCACTCAAAGTTCACTTCAACTAAAGCACTTTAAAGGAGGGAGAGGAGAGGATGAAACAAGAAGCAACTTAGATCTTTGTGCCACCAGAAGTCAACTTTGAACATTTATCCTGTTTAACTGTCTTCTCTGGTCCTTGGCATGAAAAATCTGGATACGGTGGTATGACCCTCTCTGTCCTTTCCTATAAATAAGATACTCCTTGCCCTTGCCATGGCCATGATCTTGGCATAGGTAACTGAAGCCCGTCGAGGATAAGATGAGATAGATTTCTCCTACTTGTCCTTGGCAAGGACAGGTGGACGTGCTGATAAGATACTCTCTTTTCTCTCTGAGATCATGTTAGCATTATACTCTTTGTAAGTTGCATTTCATTGCTTGTTAAAGTTATATCATATCATATCATATCATATCATAATATTCTTTGTAAGCTGTATTCTGTTGTTTTTCCTTATTTCTCATATCAGGAGTATCTCAATTTTTTTTGTGACATACCACACTCATTTTGCACAAGATTATGCCCGGACAGCTTGGATCCATTCCATTGTAGACTATGCTACTATGTTAAGTAGTAAATATACTTATTTATTTATTTATATTTCAAATTTAGATGCCACCCATCTCACTCAAAAGTGACTCACAATTTATATATTACTATGGTGAATTTTGAGCTACTTTTAAAGCTCTTGGAACCCTGGATTTCGATTTGGACTACTCGTCTGCACCTGACAAGGGCAGGTGGACCTTTTGACAAGATCCCAAAGACCACTGAATCGGGAAAGTACAGAATGTGTCATTTTGGACACAGCAAAGAATTATTTTGTCCAGTCCGGGTCTTTCATGGGTCATCTTCAACATTTGAAGTTTCTAATTGACAAGTTCCTATTGGAAAGCATCAAGTTGCCACTTTCAGCCTGAAGAAAGGATGATTCCATCGCCCCTCTCTTGTCCGTTAAGACTTTGCAAGTTGCTGTAGCAGAATGGAAAATTTACTACCGGTGGGGGCTGCCTGCAGTTCCCAGTGCTATCAGATTTTGGAAACTCATTTTGTTTGCATACCACTAAGAATCTGTTTTCCAATCTTCCTCAGTTTTTCCCCACAAATCTATCAAAAATGACAGAGGCTCCCACGTTTATGCCCCGTTCTTTCCAAAGTAGTCACGCATCACCACCATGCTCCATGATGCCCCCTAAGCCTTCCTTGAAATGTAAAACCTTGCAGAAACATTCTTCATTCCTTCTTTTGGGAAACCTGCAATTGAAGATTTGGAGGAGCAAACTACAGTATGATGTGAATCCTTGTGCTACAATTAACACTTCTCTCAAGTTTCAGAATCTCTTCTGGGTAGAGTAGCTGCAATTTCTGAACTGTAATATATATGAAAGAGCTAGAACTAAGACTCCATGTTGGCTGAGACCCATCACAAATAAAGCTCAGCTTACTTGGAATTATCAACAAGAGAACTAGTAATCAAATCTAATCAACATTTTGGAAACTGGTTTCTGAACCTTTGGAAGGTTGATTTGTGATGAAAGGTTGTGTTCCTTCACCGTGTGATGAAGCTGATGAAGGAACACAATCAGTTTCTGTATACATTGTTTAGCTGTGTTTGTAAATGGATTCAAGAAACATTTCTAAAGGAAGACAGCAGAATAATCTGTTTTCTCAAGCAACAGTGAAAAGTTGAAACGACAAGAACATCAAAGATTCATAATTCAGAAAGCAGAAGTCCAGAAACCAAAAACCAGATATTTTCAGTGAGGTTGCTATTGTTGAGGTGATCCTGAACAAAATGCCCTACAGATTGTTTACATGTTACATACACACGTAAACACACTTGGGGCATATCATCCAATAGTTAGTCAGTCCCTCCTTCCCTACTACCTGTCTTATACTTTTAAAACTTCTTCAGAAGATTTTGGATAAGCTGCTGGGTAAAACATCCTCAGCCGGAGGAAGCGGAAGAGGAGGAAGACAAGACCTCTGCCATTTTTGTTTTGATTTTTTAATATATGCAAAGCTGAATTTGTTCCTAGTCTAGCCCAGCCTTAGCAACACTGCTGGAGTTCCTGAGAGAGTAAATTCCAAATTCTATTGCGGATCAGATCACATATTCTATAGTTGAACTAGAGAGTTTGTATAGATTTCCACCAAGCCAATGGTACTTGGTATACAAGTGAGCAAGAATGGCCCTGGGCCCAAAACTCCCAGGGATAAAGTAGATGTAGTACAAGAATTCACATGCTATAATAAACTTGATAGCATGATTCTTAGTTGTTTTTTTTTTTGGGGGGGGGGGAAGCAAACACAATTACCTCTCTGAAATGTGCAAATAGGACATTTGGAGTCACACAGACTGCCTTACAAAACAAGCTGCCATAAAACACTGTAACTACGTGGTTAATTCACAATCAAGTACTCCTGTGTAAATCCACTTTACAACATTGCTCTACCTACTATGGCCCTTGCCCACACCAAACATATTTTTAAATTTATTTTTATTTAAGTGCTAAATGTTTCACCCCACCCATCCCAAGATTCTGAAAGATTTACAAGAGCAATAAAATAAAATCAACCAATTACTAAAAACCAGAAATAAAGATACATGTAACACAATGAACAGATTTAGACCCCAGACCAGGCAGCCCAACAACCATAATCTCTCAAAGCCCAGCAGAACAGAAATACTTGACCACATTTCTGAAAGTTGGGGATGTGGTCAATCTGACTGTGAGAGGTGGCTATTCCGCAATTGTGGATTCATAGTAGAGAAAGGCTGTGTCCAGGACCCCCCTTGCTTCAATTTACATGTGGTGGGAACTTGAAACAACCCCTCTCTGAAAGATGAGCAAAGTGGAGGGCTTGTCTTTGGAGGAGTAACTAGGAGCCTCAAATGGTCAATAAGCACCAAGCCTTTGCACTGCACTCAGAAACTGACCGATAACACCAGCATGAGGCACACCACCACCATCCCTTCCATCAGGACCAACATGGCTGGTAGATGGGGGCACTGAAGTAGATAAGCTTTTCCCCTTTAAGAAGACACATTGTTATGTTTGTTGAATGAAGTAATTCGTTTGCTGGAGATCAGCAATCTTAGAGGAGAGGTAAAGAGCAATCTGAAGGAGAGAGAAAGAAGAGATCTGGAAGAAATTCTTCCTTGTGGGCAGTAGGCTGTGAGGTGCTGAACAGCTGGCAAGCCTGAATTCCTGTTTCAAGCACTGCTTCTCATTGGCTCATGTGCTGATCGAAAACTCCCATCATATCTGAAAAGGTTGTGGGTGATCTCTTGGTAAAAGGATTAGTGAGTCCAGCTTGTCTTCTGATGGGCAATAGCTCAGTGAGTCCCTTGTCTTCAGCATCTCAAACACAGTGATATTTTCTGTCTATGTGCTGTGTGTCACTGTTCTGGATGTAGTCATCTCCATCTGGGAGAGTTGGACCCATCCTGATTGACTTCCAACAACACGATTGGCTTTGGCTCATCAATCCCAAAGTCCCTGAATGCAGCCTCACACTCTTTGGCACACTTGTTCTGCATATTGTCCACTTATCCAGCTGACCTACAGGACTTTCCACCTGTCCCCTGTCCATGTAGTCTACCAGTGTGGGCTGTTGTTGGCTGGCAGTTTGAGATCTAAGTGTGCAGATCGATAATCTATAATATAACTGCCCCAGTCTCTTGGCTGCAATACAAACCCATTTGTTTGGTGTAATCACCTTCCTACACTGGATTCCAACTGATGCGGCAATTTCCAGCCTTGTAATTTTGGCTGTGCACAGGAGCGTAAGCCTGTGGTTTTTATGGAGTGCTTTCATTTTCTCTTCTGGAGCTTTTCTCCATTCCTTAGACTCAGAAGCTGATCTGTCTTCCCACTGGCAGGGCTCTTGCATCTGTTCCCTGTTGGCAATATTCTGGGATGATCCCCTTTGTTGAATCTCTCTGAATGCCTGCAGCATTCAATTTCCCCTTCTGGCTCTGCCTTGCCATCAAACTCCAGGCACAGATCAAAAGTCCGGGTCCAACTGGAAGTGTTGGTTATTACCTTTAAAGCCCTACATGGCATGGGTTCAGGTTACCTGAGGGGCCGTCTCACTCCCATCACATCAACCCGTCCCACCCAGTCAGGTAGAGAGGACATGTTGTGGACCCCGTCAGTAAGAGAATTTCAGCTGGTGGGGCCCAGGAGGAGAGCCTTCTCTGCCATTGCCCCCGCCCTTTGGAATATTCTCCCACTAGAGACGCGACAGGCCCCTCCCCTGCCAGCTTTCTGGAAAGGATTAAAGACCTGGCTCTGCCAGCTTGCGTGGGGTGACAACAATCTTATCCAATCCTGGGGGTGGCTGGCGCCTTGATGACGCTCCCCAAGTGACTGCCAGTTTTAATATCTATCCTTGGATCTATTTATTTTCCATTATATTGTAACTTTAATTGATTTTAACTGTTTTGTAAACCGCCCAGAGTCGTTTCAATGACATGGACAGTGACAGATTTGATATATAAATATATAAATAAATATTTTCTTCTTTTGTTTTTCTTCTTTTTACTTTGATTCTTTATACCTTATCCTTTTTATTGTATTTAACAGTTTTAATAATAAATAAATAAATAAATAAATAAAAAGAAAAATGTGTTATGGTGGCAAACACTTGAACGTTGACATGTTTCAATGATGCCCCATCCAGCATCTTCTCAGCTGGCTGGATATTGGGTAGCCTGAATTCACCAGAACTCTCCCCATGTACCTTTCCAACTTTGCGCATTGTTCAGTTCCTTATTCTTTTAACAGCGGGATCATTGAAGAAACATGGTGGGTTTATTCACTAGGGACTATAGTGGGTACAGCAATGAGGTAAAGTGGGTATGGACACCCATATGCATGGGCAGGGCTATTTTCCCCCATTTGTACAGCTGGCAATGAAAAGTTTCTGTTTTCAATTATGCAAAATGTATTTGACAAGATATGCCAGAATCCCATCTCTGATTTTCACCACCACACTGGAAGTCTGGAGGGTATTCTGAGGGCCACAAAAAGTCCCTTGGGGCGACCCGTGTCTCTGATGCTGGAGGTTGCCTGCTCTTGCCCTGTTGTGTTACTGCAGTTTAGTTTAGATGTACATACAACTATTCTGAGAAAATATGTTTGAAAATATATCTTTAGATATTACACACACACACACACACACACAAACACACATATATATCGTACAAAAATGTATTATGCATATCAAAATACGTAATATATTGTATGGACTTACAAATGGGCAAATAACTTCCAAAAACAGATTGATCTGCTCATCTGCCAATCAAAAACGTGATTTTCTGAACACTCAGCAGCAGAAGGTACAACATTCCTATCTCTTCTCCTGCATCCTGGAAATACAGGAAAGAAAGAATAGACTATTCTTCTTCTTCTTCTTCTTCTTCTTCTGTGAGCAATATTTCAAAGAGGTCGATGAATCTGAAGTATTATGAACAGTTTTATTGCTTGTTTCCACCATATATTGGTTCTTTTTCATCCTTTCATTGCCAAAGCCATTTCCTGTTTTCTGAAGCTATGCAACTCCTTCAGAAGAGGTCCTTTGGGATGACAGGGAGCCTGTCTGAAGCACCCCAAAACCAGCAAGATGGCGGACAGACATTGTGATGGAAGCTGTGCCCCTTGGGACGAGCAGATTTCAACAGGACTGGGGTCTGCATCAAGATGCTGCGTTCACCATTCTGCCCACACAAACACACATGGACACCGCTGAGGATGGTGGCTTTTTTCACATACGCACATCATCACCGAGCCTCTTCTACTGAGCAGCTTGGCCTCAATTTCTAGAAAAGTAGAGACTGATAAAAATGGGGCAGATGTGAGAACTAGAGCAAAAGGGGTTAAGCACGTACTCTTATCCCCAGAACAAAGAGGAAGACATAAGAGATTGAGACTGGCACCTCCCTAAGGAATGCAGGACGTTTGTGGGGTGACTCTGGGAATTGCTTTCACTCTGAGAAGATTTCTGTAATGGGAGTGAAGCCAATAAACATTGCTGGATTGAATCTGTACTGTCTCCTGGAGTTTCACGGGCTAATCCTGACAGCAGGAGTTTAAACAGCTGTTGGGCTGTCTTGTTTTTCCCAATGGAAGAGCTGCTCCCCTTTAAGATAAACTTCTGCCTCTGCAGTGGAAGGTCTGTTCCCTCCTGATCTCCAGGGAGAGTTTCCCCTTGTGGATGTGAAGAAATGTGGACATGGTGGAGTGGAGGTGTGAAATGGTTTGGTTCTGCAGGGAGATGATTCATTCATTCATTTAAGGGCTTAATGGGCGGGCAGAAATAAAAGCAGAATAAGACCCATGAAAACACACAAAAGTCACACCAAGAAAACATACATTCTGGGGAGCCCCACCATATGTCACACCTCGCAGGACAAGCTCATGGACGTCCTCGCCCCAAAACCAAGGGGACATCCATCTTCAGTGCCTTCCTAAAGGGTAACAGGGTCGGGGCCAGTTGAATGGATGCGTCTCTAACTTACGATACCTTTGAATTGAATGGATGTGTCACTTAGGATAGTGTTTTGTTGGAAATGACATTGTGTCTTCAAGAGCTGCTGGCTGGCTTCATACAGTTTGCTAGGTTTCAAGAGTGTTGTGTCATTCTAGCCACTGTCATTTCTACACCATGGCTTATATCATCTTGTATAAACCCACCAACTGACTGTCAATAAACCCTGATCTGCAAAATTGTGTGAACTGGTCCAAATATGTGAGCTAATCTTCTGTGTTATTTATTTATTAAATTTTTCAACCGCCCATCTCCCCCCAATGGGGGAACTCTGGGCGATTCACAACAAACATTAAAACATAACATATATAAACATATAAAACCTTAATTTAAAACATTACTAAAAAGAAGAAGGAGAGACCAAGAGGATGAAAAATCTGAGGCTGAAGGCAGAAGGCCTCTATGGGGCTAGCCATCCCCATGCTTGAGGTATTCTCACCCCACCCCAGGCCAGGTGGCAGAACCAGGTCTTCAAAGCCTTATGGAAGGCCAGGAGTGTGGGGGCTAATCGCACCTCCGGGGGCAGGATGTTCCAAAGAGCAGGGGCTACCGCAGAGAAGGCCCGCCTTCTGGACCCTGCCAGTCGAAGTTCTTTCACTGAGGGGGTCCGAAGCATGCCCTCTCTGTGCGATCGGGTGGGACGGGTTGAAGTCATAGGGGAGAGGCAGTCCCTTAGATAACCTGGTCCCATGCCATGTAGGGCTTTAAAGATGATAACCAACACCTTGAATTGGACCCGGAAGCAAACTGGCACCCAATGCAGCTCGCGGAGCAGAGGTGTTACATGGGCCCTCCTTGGGGCACCAACAATAGCCCGCGCGGCTGCATTCTGGACCAGCTGTAGCTTCGGGATACTCTTCAAGGGTAGCCCAATGTAGAGTGCATTGCAGTAGTCTTTCTGGGAGATAACAAGGGCGTGAGTGACTGTTCGAACGGCATCCCAATCCAGGAAAGGGCGTAAGTGATGCACAACCTGAAGTTGGGCAAAGGCCCTCCTTGCTATGGCTGCCACCTGCTCTTCAAGCAGGAGCCGTGAGTTTAGGAGGACCCCCAGATTATGCACTGGGTCTGTCTGGGGCAGCGCCACCCCATCCAGCACCAAAGATGACAAAATCCTGGAAACAGAGGGGCCATTAACCCACAGCCACTCCGTCTTACCAGGGTTCAGCCGAAACCTGTTGTTCCCCATCCAGACCCTTACAGCTTCCAGGCACCGCAAAAGGGTGGCCACAGCATCACTTACTTCACCAGGGATGGAGATGTAAAGCTGCGTATCATCAGCATACTGATGATACCTCACCCCATGATGGCGGATGATCTCGCCCAGCCGGATTAGTGTTACCTACTGGTTGGCTTGTGGATACAACTGGCAAGTACGCTGCATTTTCCTGCTTTGTGGGTTTTCCATGGTACTCAGTTCGGCGCTTTTGTGCTGAGCAGGACTGGCCAAGATCAGACACACTTCCTCAGGGCCAGGGGGCAGACACACTCAGGCCAAGCAAGGAAGTTGGGTGAATGGAACCATAGTTTATTTGGTAACTGCCAAACTGGATCAGAGAGGTGAAGAATTCTTGGCTGGTGAGTTGCAGCACAAGATGACACACATACCAAATGTCTCCCTTTGCCTGCACAGAAGTGTTTGCCTAAATCAGATTTTGCAAAGTCTGCTACACAACTGAAGGGCTTGTGTTTTTTTGTCTCCAAGGGAGGTCTTTTCAGCTGGAAATGTTTTGCCTTCCCAGCAGATTAAATTGTAGCAAATGGAGGTGGGGATGATGATGATGATGATGATGATGATGATGATGATGATGATGGTGTAAAACATGGTGGGATCCCAGTAGTGTGAGGGGCCTGAGCTCATCCTTAGAAATAACTTGTATTCACCAAGAAAGAAAACAAGGAATTGAAACAGGATGAGACAGAAATGGTTCAGATGATGCTGGCACAGTAAGCCCTCTAATATCATTCTTTTTAGATGGGCTCCATAGACACGTCTCAGCATTACTTGCAAAGAACTCTTCTGGAGAGCATGTTTTATAGTGTTGCTTGCCTTCCTTTTAGTGGCAAAGAAGGTTTTATCTGGATTAGACATAAAGCTGGACATGGACTTTAGAAAACTGAAGAGTGTCATAGGTTTACTTGTTAAAGCATCTGAAACCCATTCATTACAGATGTGTATTTTAAACTGGACCTTTCCTGCTTTTTCTAAAAATCTATCCAAGATAAAGGTTTCCAGTATGTTTTCCCCATCGATCAACTTTATTGGAAACCAGAGAACGTTCATCATTTTTGATGCTGGATGCATTCACACCTACCCTTCCCAACAGGGGTCTAGGAGTCTAAAACTGAAGCAATAGCCTACTTTTTCTCTGTACCGCCCAGCGGTGAATAACACATTACGGCTTATTTAATGCAATAAACACTTTCCAGATGTGGTTATATTAGCTGCAGTGGAAAATCCTGTTTCTACATAGGTAGGAACCGCAATCACACCTTTAATCAACTGCCTTGAGGACTTCCCAATGGTGTCATGGGACTCTCTGATTACTTTTGGCATGTGACACGGAAGGAAGGATGCCAGAAGCTGATCCCAGATTATTAAGAAGGCGCTGAGAAGTCATTTTAAAGGGTAGAGCAGTCAAGTAATCTATTAAGGCTTAATTGAGAAACCACACTGTGGGGCTGTCAACACTGCCTAGATTTATTCCCATGCTATCCCAACGGGCAGTGGCCCCAACTGGTTTCATCCAAATCCTTTGAAGTATCATGGTAATTCAGAGGTTCCTGTGAATCATTTTAAACAAAAAGGTGGTCTGTGTGATTTCAAATGTCCTATTTGTACCTTTCAAAGAGGTAGTTATATTTGCTTGTTGCAGCAAAAACTACTAAGAATCTTGCGGCACGTTGAGAACTATCAAGTTTATTGTAGCATGTTAATTTTTGTACTACATCCACTTTATCCCTGGGAGCGTTTGCCATTCTTACTCACTTCTATGCCAAATACCATTGGCTTGGCTGAAATCTATGCAAAGTCTCTAGTTCAAGTATTGAATATATAATCTGATCTGCAAGAGAATTTGGAAGTTACTCTATCAGGAACTCCAGCAGTGTTGCTAAGGCTGGGCAGGACTAGGAACCTAAAATCAGCTTTGGATATATTAAAAAATAAAATAAAAATGGCAGAGGTCTTGTCCTCCTCCTCTTCCTCTCCCTCCAGTTGAGGATGTTTTACCCAGCAGCTTATCCAAACTCTTCTAAACAAGTTTTAAACATGTAAGAGAGATAGGAGGGAAGGAGGATTGACTAACTATTGGATGGTATGCCCTGAGTGCGTTTATGTGTGTAGGGAAATGTGTAAACAATCTGTAGGGCATTTTGTTCAGGATCACCTCAACAGTATTAGCCTCACTGAAGATATCCAATTGCATGGACACAGTTCAGGTTTCTGAATTATGAATCTTTGATATTCTTGTCATTTCAACTTTTCACTGTTGTTTGATAAAACAGATTATTTTGCTGTCTGATCCTTCCTTTAGAAACCAAAGTGTTTCCTGAATCCATTTAGAAACACAGCTAAACAATTTATACATAAACTGATTGTGTTCCTTCATCAGTTTCATCACAACTAAGATCAGAAGATCTCAGAAGATCAGAAAACAAATTCTTAGTGGTATGCAAACAAAATGAGTTTCCAAAATTTGATAGTACTGGGAACTGCAGGCTGCACGCAACCCCCACCGGTAGTAAATTTTCCATTCTGCTACAGCAACTTGCAAAGTGTCAACGGACCAGAGAGGGGCTGTGGAATCATCCTTTCTTGAAGCTGAAAGTGGCAACTTGATGCTTTCCAATAGCAAATTGTCAATTAGAAACTTCAAATATTGAAGATGTCCCATTAAAGGCCTGGACTGAACTAAGGAATTCTTTGCTGTGTCCAAAATATTGCATTCTGTACTTTCCTGACTCAGTGGTCTTTGGGATGTGCCATTCTATTATAGATGTACTTTGGCCCCTCATGCCTTTCCTCCAGATGAACCTGATGGGAAAAGAAAGTTTCATGAATGAAAGTGGTGTCTTAAGAGTAATGCAGGCTTGACTTAGTCAAATACAGATAACTTTCAGGTTTCAGTACAGTATCAGAAAAGCCCATTGCATCACAAAGTTCTTCTTGGAATGTGGAGTAAATTATGGGGAAGGGAGGAACACAACCAGCCTTGTGCTTTCAAAGCCAATGTCTTCAAGAAAAGAGTTAAAAAAAAAAAGAAAGAAAGAAAACTGGCAAGTGATGTTTCATTGTGACCAAGGCCTTTAATGCCATAATATCTGCAAATGAAAGATTAAGTCAGATATCAATGACCTAAGTGGCTGAATTATAATATTTACATAACTCAACATCTCACCTTATCATCCTCAAAGCTCACCCATGAACTTTAACAGCCTTCACCTTAAAGAATCATCATTAGGTCTTACCTATGCAATGTTTGTCTGGGCACAATTTGTTTCTTTCCTCCTCTAACAATTAACAGTAGAGCACATCAATAGAATCTATGAATATATATCTTTTGGCAGACCCTATGATTGTACTGGTTCAAACCGCACATGGAAAATATTTTAAATCATTCCTCCCAAGCTCTAGTCCTGCCACAATTGTCTACCTGCAAAGATTATTTGACCAGAGAAGGAACATCTCGGATATGCCACGCAATAAAAGCAAGCTTTACACCTCTTTCCATGCAGCTCCTGGTCCTGATTTTGACCTCCCTGCACTGTTGCAATTTTCAAAAAGACCTAAGCAATGTCAGACGATAGTGTGCATCTGTGTTTGGAAAATGTAGCCCAGTTTGAATATCTGCTGAAATACATAAAGTCTGGAGAGGATTCCTTACCGGGTATCCCATGAGGCATCGTCATGCAGCACTTGCCAACTTTTAGAAACGTTGTCATATTTCTCTACTGTCAGGAAAGTAAAAGTGGTCTGGAAAGAATAATACAGTGATAGAGACATGAAATACCAACATGGAAACAAGCTTCCCAGGGACTATCAATTATGGATATATGTTGGATATGATCAGAGGATCTCCCTGAGTCACCTAATGCTTCATTGTTTAAACCTCTTTCACAGTTATGTATCTTCTGTTCTTGATAATGAAGCTCAAGCTCAGATACTTTGGTCACCTGATGCGAAGAGAGGACTCTTTGGAAAAGACCCTGATGCTGGGAAAGATGGAAGGCAAAAAGAGAAGAGGACGGCAGAGGATGAGATGGCTAGATAGCATCACTGAAGCAATGAGCATGAAATTGAGCAAACTGAGGGAGGCAGTGAAAGATAGGAAGGCCTGGCGCAATATGGTTCATGGGGTCACGAAGAGTCGGACACGACTTAACGACTAAACAACAAAAATCTTCTGTTCATTTGTTTCCTCTTCCCCATCTTCCCTCTCCTTATTTGCAGTTATGATTATAAATGATAGATAGATAAAAGATAGATGATAGATAATAAATAGACATTGCATCTCAGAATTACTTAGTTAAATGCAGGGAATCTAAGGACCCACTCAATTCTTCTGAATAATCTTTCCTGGTTCTCATCTTACCATGTACTTTTCAGAATTCCTTGGATTTGCACCTATAAAATGCACTTCAGCAGCCTCCCCCTGGTGAAAGAGTCAGAATGAGTTTTAAGAAAATGAGCTTTAAGTCATATACATGGCACAGGTTAATCCATACTGTTACGGCACAAGGCTCTTGACCTTCAGAGATTACCTTGTGTTCAAAATGAGCAGCTTCCCATTATGCTGTGACTTTTTAGAAGGTGGTGCAGGGAGACTACTGTTCAATACCTAGAAGGTTGACCTATGAAGTCCTGTCTCCTATGTTATTTAAGATCTGCATGAAATCACTGGGGAAAGGGATTCTTCACAGCTTTGGAATGGAGGGACATCAGAATGCTTGCACCTATGCTGTGCTATGCCTCATTCTCTTCTAAGTCCAAGGAAGCAGTCAGTACTCTTGAAATGTGTCTAATATCAATAATGGGTCAGATGAGGGAGAATAAACTGAAAAGAATTAGGGAAAGTTGAGGGGCTGTTGATAAAAGGAAATGCGAATTTATGGACTGAGATGAGACTTGCTTTAGATGGGGATGAACTCCCCCAAAAGAGCAGTTGACTCTCTTTAATGGGTTGGTGATGGCTCTTAAAGCCCCAGACATCTTAGGATCTAACTGCCTGGGCACTGTATCTCCCACTATGAATCTGCCCAGGTGCTGAGATCAACAGAAGGGATCCTTTGCACGATGCCCTACTGTTCAGCTGCCCTCCGCACAGGACTTTCTCCTGAGCAACTCCCAGGCAGTGGAGTGCCTTCCCCAAGGGGCTGTGCTTTTCTCCAGAAATTAGAAAAATGGCAAAGGTGCCTCTTTTTCTCTAAGCTTTTAATTGGCAATTATGATCCTTATTTATTCTTTTTGTTTCATCAATTTGTACAGCTGCTCATTTCAACACATGACCCTACTGCAAACAATAATAGAAACAATTATAATCATAGTGCAAAAATTGAAACACATAGCAGCCGAGGAAAATATCACACTCAACAAATGCTAATACAGCCAGGAGATGGGCCCCTTCACACTTTTGGAGTCCCAGGACCAGGACTAGAATCTGGTCTTTAAGAGCTTATGAAAGGCCAGCAGGATCGGGGCTATGCTAATTTCTACAGGGAGAATATTCCTTAGGGTAGGTGCTATGGCAGAAAAGGCATGATGCTTATTTCCATTTTACTGTCATATTTAAATTTTGTACTTTATTTTATTGCTGTAAGTACCATGAGTGCTTTTATCATCTGAAAAGGGGGGAAAATTTCATATAAATGAAGGAGGCTAGGTTGAGAGATAGGTCTGATCCAAAGGCACTTAAGGTTTCTTAATCCTAATCCTAATCTACTGCCCTCAGTGCTGCACCATTCTTGGAATGGATGTGTGAAAAAGAAGTATACCTACCGCTTTGTATGTTGGCCGGACATCTTGTAGCACATCACCATACTTCCGACCAAGTGGCTTTGCATCAAAAATAAGGGGCAAAAGGTTCAGGTTTGTTATATTTAAGCAGGGTGGCTCTGGAAGACTTGGCAAATCCTGAGTGGTACCCTGAAACAAATGTAATTCAGTTTGGAAGGAAAGGTGTGTTAACCTTAACCAGGAAATAGAGCAAAAGAAAAAGGGAGAGGGATTATATAATAAAGACGTTCTGCTGCATGGAGTTGAGAGAGCCTGTTCAGGATTTGTGCATCCTCTTCTGAATCCTCAGTTCTCATCCCCTTCCCCCCTCCCCCCCCCCATTTTCCATTTTTAGGCTTCTTCAGATATACATGCCTAGTTTTAACCTTCCATAGCAAACCATGGAAGCAATAGTCATTTGCACTTTGCTGCTTGTTTACTCTGGGAATGTGCTTGTTAAAAAATTAAAAAATAATTCTCTTGGGCAAGGGTAGTAGGTAGTAGTCAGCATGGTAGTCAGCATGGATTAACACCACATTTACTTGGGGAACGCTAGAATGCAGAACAAAATAGCTTGCTTGGAGTTTCTCTTAGTGGAACACTTCCCCATTAGAATGCAGCCCTTCTGAAACCTTCTATCTTATGTGCACCTTTATAGGTTGCTTTCTATTTCCACTTAAATATAAAGAATCAGAGATCTCAGTTCTTTAATATTGCATGCTTGCAATTTGTTCTTACCGTAGCAATAGCTTTGGCCAGACCTTGAAATAACTGTATATAAGCAGAAAGAGTGTGTGGTCCAAAAATGGTAGATGCTCCTTCATACCGTTGAATCTACAAAGTGAGATGCAAAGGTCTATGAATTCATGATAGTTTCAAGATCCTAACAGAAGACTAAATTTTATACAGACTGTAGCCACAAGCCATACATGCTACGTATTTTTGTATTAAGAATATTACAACTTAATTACCTGATATTCTTCATAAGTAACTATATAATGGGTGTAAATGTTGCACAATCCTGAAAGTATAATATCCATTCCCGCTTTCCCTTGAATTTCAAATTCCTATGGAACAGAAGAACAGTGTTGAAAACAAAAATAAAAAAAAAACAAAAAATCTGAATTCAGAGCACAAACAGAGCATTTATTCATGTCTTCAAGATTTCTACCATGACTAGCAATTTAGAAAAAAAAAGCAAAATATGAAGTCAAGGATGCAGCCCTAAAATAATTAGAATAGAATAGAATATTTTGATGACAGTCACTGACCAGAATTGCAAACAGAAACACATTGAAATGTAATAGCCTGTCCTAAAATAAATACAATAGGCTATTAAATTAATGTCTGCAAAGAATCCCCCTCCCCAAAGAAAGCTGCCAGAGAGTAAAACAGCCATTTTTTAATAAAGAGCTTCGAAGACATAAATATTTGGCTTACTGTTTAAATGAAAACAGTGTAGATACCAAGCAGAGGTACCAAGACTTAAGGGAGTAGGATTGAAAAGACTCAGGTATCCCAAACCCGGGCCCATATTTAAGCAGCATGGGAATGCAAAGAGGCTACATATATGCCATCTGTAAACTAATCTCACATCTCCTGTTAGCTGAAGGGATCAAATATAAGTGTAGGCAAGGCCCCATTATACAGCTGATGTTTTAGGATATTCAGGTCTGATGACGCAAGTCTTCATAAGGAGAAGACAGATGTTTTCTCTCTCCTCCAGTTGAGGTTAAGGATGTTGTCATATTGATCACATAATTACGCTATAGGCCTACTTGGAAACACTAGGGACGTAAGGCTGTCACAATTGCACAAAAGCTTGCAAGAGCTTCTGAGCGCTGATCAAAGAGCAGCCCAGCCAAGTGGGGTGGGTCCATACTGGGCCTGAGATATTTCAATATGCAACCCCCACTGAGCTGAGAAGGCAGCCAGAAGCAAAAGTCTTATGGGTACGGTCATCCTATATGCCCCCCCATTTGCCTTCCTTGAGCGTAAGGTGACACATCCCTGAATTAGAAGAAATTGGATGGATGGAAGGTCATATCCTAGAGAGCCAATATGGTGTGGTGGTTAAGGTTCTAGACGAGGAACAGGGACAGCCAGATTCTAGTCTCCTCTCGGGCAGGGAAGCCAGCTGCACAACCTGGGGCAAATAACCCCCTCAGCCTAATCAGCATCAGGCTGTGCAACAAGCCACGTGAATTTAAAAAGAAAAAAAGAAAATCATGCCCTGCTTTACTGTGAGAATGGCAGCAAGCACAGTGCAAAACAAGCAGATCCTGCAACCAACAGGGGAAACTCTAGGAACAACCAGAAGAAGGTTATATTCTGCAGGGAGACAAATGGTTGGGCCCAGCTGGATGGCAGTCACCGTCTGTCAGGCCCAGCCCAAGAACAACAGGGAAACAATCCAACCAAGTTCAGTTCTTTTATTGCTTACGCCATCCAGACAGAATCTTGCCAGACTAAATCTGTACTCCACTAACCCAATGGATATACCCTGGGAGATCCTAGGGAGTGGCTACCCTAAGCCTCTCCCTCTTCCCAGGTCCTGCTCTGGACTGTGCTGCCTCCTGTCTCCCTGCTTCCCTCCTGGAGTGTGCTCCCTCCTTCCTGAGAAGGATTCCTGGCTCTCCACTGCAATCCACCACATCCTCCCCCCCTTCGCAGATACAGTGCATCGCACCGTCTAACAGAAACACCCTGCAACTCCATCCTTTCTTCATCCTTCTTGGGATATCTGATTTTAGGCTCCAATCTCTAACATACATTATTTTATTGGAAAATAAAAGCTGCTGGAGCGGGCTATAGTGCTGTGCTTTCATACACAGGTTGTGGGTTTGTGAAGTTTGTGATCTGAATGGGAGACTGATCGCAGTGCAATGTGAAGGGAGCACCCGAGTGGGATAGGAAGGGGAAGAAAAACCAGTAAGAAATAAGTAAAAGAGGAAATGAGAGTAGTGGCAGTGAGATTTCGGTCAATATTGATGTCTTCCCAAAATAAACCTAAAAGAAATTATTCCGTTTCTTATCAAATCAACCCATTTTTTCATCAAAAAAAAAAAAAGTCTTGTATACTAGAGTCAAGGAGAAATTGAGAAACCAGAAAAAAAGAGTAGTTCATCTAAAATCCATTCATTCTAGAGGTTGAGTACAAATTTATTTAAGGGGGAAGAATAACCAGAATGAGCTAGGTAAAAGAGGAGGTAAGAATGAAGAGTATATGATTTTGGTAGTGGCAATGAGATTTTGGTTAATATTGATGTCTTCCCAAAATAAACTTAAAAGACATTATTCCCTTTCTTATCATATCAACCCATTTTTAATCACAGAGAGACTTAACCCAAATAGTTTAATTAAGTCTTGTATATTAGACAATTATGAAGTCAAGGAGAAGTTGAGAAACCAGGAAAAAGAAAAGTTCATGTAAAATACATTCATTCTAGAAGTTGAGCAGACATTTATTTATTTATTCAATTTGTACGGCCACCCATCTCAACAAGTGATTCTGGGTGGTGAACAATCATAAAACAAATTAAAAACAAATTGGTAATGTTATTTAATGGTAAATAAGATGTAAGGGAGTAGGACTGAAAAGAACCAGGCATCCCAAACCCAGTTATGAAGTCAAGGAGAAATAGTGAAACCAGAAAAAAGAAAGTTCATCTAAAATCCATTCATTCTAGAAGTTGAGTATACATTAATTTATCTATTCATTCATTCAATCAGTTTGTACGGCCATCCATCTCAACAAGTGATTCTGGGTGGTGAACGATCGTAAAACAAATTAAAAACAAATTGCTGTCATAATACAAAAATTAAATTGCACACAGCAGCCTTTTGAAATTCCTCAATAAACATATGGCTAGAGAAGCTGGATAGAGGATTTCTCCTTTTTGTTTCCATGGGAAGGAGAAATTCTCCAACAAGTCTTTTTTTCTTTGCAGTGACAGTAATGCTCCTACGGAAAAAAAATCATGGAGACTGCAGTTTGTTAGTGAGCTAACTATGCAATGAAGAACAAGACCTTCATATATGTTCCTTGGCCACCTCACAAAGATGTGCAGGAATGTCATACTCCACTGGTAAGAATTTCTCAGCCTCTTCCAAAGAGAAAGCCTCTTTTGTCAAACTGAGTGAGTCCCGGCTTTCAGCATTGCAAGGAGATTTCTCTACCAACACTCACTCCTTCCTTCCTTATTCTACAGCTGCCCACTTACTTTTTTCACAGCTTCGCGGACTCTTCGTCCAGCCATTGTCCTGGAAGACACGCACAGACAGAAACACACACAAAAGGAGTATCAGTTTCCATATCCTTCTATACAGCTGATGACAGATTCTCAAAGGAGGTTGTTAGATTACTCATTTTAAGAAAGATGGAAGGATAATCGTTAGTACATGTATGTGCATGAATGATATTATATTATAAGTACAGAATATAAATTCATACGTAAACTCTCCCGGAAGAGCCACGATGGCTGCAGATCCAATGGTAACCATCTGAACATCAATTATATCTGGATGCCACGGGTAAGGCTTGGTAAGCTTAAGTAATTCAAGAAAGAAGGGGAAATCTTAGGTCAGCCTTTATATTAAATAACGTCATCAAGAACAAAACCACATTTTCTCTCTGATGTCACTCAAGGGACTTGTGATGGATTAGAACTGGGGAGGGTAATGTGAGCACATGGAACTCTCAGACCAACCCCTATGATTGATGCCATTCTGTTTTCCAGCAGAAAACATCAGAAATATGATGCACAAATCCTTTGATAGGTTCAGCTCACCTAAAACACCACAAACCTGGAACCCCAAATCCCTGAAAATCCAAAAAATAAACTTAAAAAATGCCCACTATTTCCATGATGTCATGATGCTTCTACTCTGTTTTTTATAGCTTCCATTCCCCAGATGATGATAATGATGTCAATAATGATGACGATGATGCCAGCCTTTGGCCAAAATATTAAAGAACAGTAACAGGAAGGTATGAATATTTTGCCAAAATTCTGTTTATTCTCAGCAACCATGCTTTTGGCTTTATATAATGTTTCACTTCCCAATATTTTGTGCCTGTTACTAAGTAGGATGTAAAATGCAAAACGTGTTGTGAGGCATAATAACTTATGCTTGGCTTTGCTCTCTTCTGCAGCCTTCTCAGAGGAGGATTCTGCACAGGAAGATAATAAAAGACTGTAAGGTACGAAATGCATCAAAGGAAATGGCATTGTCTCTTTTCTTCTATTTGTTTGCTTGATTGCTAATACATATATTTGTATATATTACCTACACTACAGATTCTGGATGGCTCACACCCATAAAATTATAAAAACATGTACACATGTCACAATAAACAAACAGTAATTAATCAGCATCATGTTGGCCAACCCAATAGCCACACACACACACACACCACTCCCAAAGTGCAGCCATTGCAATATATGTTTCACACTGTTATACTGGCTTCCATTGGTCACTAAGCAGGTAGTTGCATTCTGCACCAGCTGCAGTTTCTGAGTTATCTTCAAGGTTAACCCCCGTGTAAAAGCAAAGTGCAGTAGTAACTAGGAGATGTCATATTCTAACCAAGAGATTCAAGGATGAGCTGTTGAGGTCAGTGCCTCCTGGTCTAGGAAAGGTTGCAATGGTGAATCAACCAAAACTGGCCAAAGGCTCTCCTGGCCGTAGCCTCCCCTTGCTATTCTAAAAAGAGCTGCAAGCCCAGGAAGACACCCAAATAATTGTGCACCTCTTGTTCATGGCAGTGCCCACCATCCAAAGTTAAATATGGAACTCTCTGAAGGTCTATGAACAAAGAGAAGTTCCACCTTGCTAGGACTCATCCCATCCCTAATAGTCTCTATGCACCTGCTCAGGATTTCCATCACTTCTCTGGCACAGTCTGGGATGGAGATATACACATGGATATCATCAGTGTATTGGTGACCATCCACCTTGAACTGACAGATGAGCTTTCCTTCTCCCAGCTGATAGACCAGGAGATACAGCTAAATGAATTGCTAAATTTGTGTCAGATGACTCACATCAAACTCTTAAAATTTGTGGTTAAAGTTCAGCAATTTTTGCTAACCCCAATACTTTTCTATACAGTATATGCTTTTGTCTATAACTCTGGGTTATCTACACACTGCATTTCTCTTCCTTTCCTTGCTTTTTTCCCCAACATGCGAGTTTTGGACTTTGACAGTAAAATCAAACAAATAAAGTTTAAAAGAGCCCAAGGACAAGGCATCCAACAATTTCCCACCAGGACTACAAGATGAGGCTGAGGGACAAAGTGGGGACTGGCATCAGATTTCCACTCTCCCTCCCCTGCAATGGTCTGCCTCGGGCCTCCCAGCATACGCTCTCTGGCCATCACTACTTCAAACTTTTCCCTACTCTCCGGCCTGCATCACATCCCAAAGTTGCAACCCGCTATCTCTGCAATCTAGCCCACAGCAATGCCTATTTAATGAGCCATAGGACCTGCCCTGGGTTCCATAGCTCTGTTCCCACCCCGAGTCCCCTAATGCCCATGATCCACTGAAGTGGATGTTGTTCATTGCTGCTAAGTGCAATGAACACAATCTCTGATGCAATAACTAGTTTAACCAATGAGTTTGCTGCTCCCAGTGGGACCTAGTGGCTCATACCTCTCCTGTAGGAAGTAGAATAGGCTTAGGTTTTTGGCATTCTACCAATTCATCTGATGGCTGAACAAGCAATGCATCACGGACAGCGTCCCAGAATGGGTGGCCTTCAACAGTGCCTGTCAAAAAAAGGTACGTGATGATAGAATGTTTCCCATCCTTTTAAAATACATTATTGAACTAATATGAAATGTTTAAGAATATCTCACTGTAGTTTCAGAAATGCCATTTTTTCAAGAAGAGCCAGTTTGGTGTAGTAGTCAAAGATGGGGGACTGGAAGCTGGGAGACCGGGAGTTGCGGTCCTGCCATAGGAGGCGTTTGGGCCAGGCCCTCTCTCTCAACCCCAGGAAGAAGATGGTGGCACACCGCTTCTGAAAATGTTGGCAAGAAAACTGCAGGAGTTGCCAGGAGACAAGACTAACTTAAAAGCACACATTTTGCTTACTTTTTTTATTTTTAAAGACAGTATAATTTGTAGAATCTATCACTGCCAAGAGGCATTTGACAGATTTCTAGATCCAGCACCATTGCCTTTAAACAAAGAAGCAAGAGACTCATCTAAACATGTTTACAACTGGAAAACATTTGTTCTGATTGCTGGTGAGGACTGAGCGGTAAAGTTAAGGATGCCTGTTACTTACAGCCATCCATTATTTTAGAAGCTGCAGATGTGAGAGAGCTTGTGGGAGCCTGGGAGAGGAATGAAAGAGGGAGTAGACCTACAACCAAGAGATAGTGGACACGATATTTGGGAGTTTATCTCATAAATGGCAACTTAGCCCAGCTGGCAAGAAATCCAGGAAGAAGTCTACAGATCATTCAAAACGACTTAATGAACTCCTTATGAATAGGACTGGAAATTCCTCTTACAATTTCCAAGATTCTGTATTTATGCCCAGATTACCATTAAATATGCCTGATTGTAATCTGCGGAGGTTTTGCTGTCTTGATGTCCTCGAGCTCAGTGGGGCTTGGCCTAATGATTAATTAATCAAATACTTAAGTAATTAATTAACTAAAATTCAGTGAAGAAATAAACTGTAAGAGGTAATAACTTCCAATAACTGGAATATGATTTCTCTTCATTAACTTTGCTGATATGCCAAAACATGGGCTACCGTGCCATTTTATAAGAACTAGCCATCTTTAATATTAGCTGTATTCAGGGCTAATATATTTCATTTTGTTTTGTTTTGTTGATGATTTCCCTACATTGTGCCCTTTTCGCAGAGGTGATATAAAGTTTTGAAAGAAAGCCCGTTGAGCAATGCTTTACTGCCTGCTGAAACCAGGGAAAGAAAGCAGCCAGCCTTGTTCTACCTGGAGGTAAATTGGGTGATGCTACTGAAAAGGCCTTGTCTTACTACCCATTACCCCAACGTTCATAGTTGTTGGAGACACAAGTGAGCTTCTCCTGGAGAGCCACATTTGCAGTCAGGCCCATAGGAGTGATATCCTAGTGTTAATAGTATTTACACGTTTTACAACAGAAGTTGTAAACGATGTTCCTATGTTATCAGATGGATTGTTTTCACACTAATCAGTGTCTCACCTACCATACCATAACTGTTTCTCACGCTACTGCAGATAAAGCTGGAAAGATACAGTTGGGTGGGCACAGCTGGATGGATCTCTCTCCTTTGCTTATCTTTTGACTCATTCAGAAGTCAGCGTCTCTTCTTGACGGGGAAGTAAAGGAAGGGAAAACTCTGATTGAAACTCTCTTATTATTTCCCCTGACAAGAAAGGAGTTAAGGCTAGGGAAGACTACTGGATGATTAGGTCTTATTGATACTGATGAATCACGTAGCTAAAATCTGACAGACTAAGAGAAGCAGGGTTTAGGAAAGGGGCTGGGGTGTAAAAAAGAAGTGTCCAAGGGATAAAAGGCTATGATTAGGAATCTGAATAAGAAAAATATTTCAAATATTGGAATACAGGATCCCCAATTTGTCAGAATCAGCTGCTGTGTACTGCAGGGTCAAGGCAGGATGCAAATCTATTTTTATATTATTTATTATTAGATTTGTATCCTGCCTTACAAGGCCCAGTGGCAAGGTTCACAGGTCAAGCTAAGCAAATGTATTTATTATTTATTTGATTTTTATCCCAACTTTATTTTTGGTCAACTCAAGGCAGCATACATACCTAATGTTCCTATTTTCCCCACAACAACAACCCTGTGAGATGTGTTGAACTGAGAGTGAGTGACTGGCCCAAAGTCAGCCTTGGCTTTCACACCTAAGGGAGGCCTAGAACTCACAGTCTCCTGGTTTCTAGCCCAGCACTTTAGACAGTTCACAAGCTGGCTCTCCAAATTTGCCTTCCACACCCGGATGCTCTGCAGAACATGCTGGCTGAGAATTTAGGAAGCTGCAGTCCCAACACATCTAAAGTAGAGCAGAGTAGTAGCTTGGGGAATGCTGTGTAATACAAAGAGTAAGAGTAATAAAGAGAATCTGTAGATATTTCTTTCCACTTGCCTTGGGTGAAATTGAACATCCCTGGTCCATCTATGGTACCTGCAGCAAAGCTGTATCCCAAGGCTGCTTTACATGTTTTACCCTTTGGAAAAGCATTGCAAACAGTTAAGGTCTGCATTGTAAATGCTCCTACATTGTTATTGTCTGCCTAGAACGTGGCAATGGAGGTACACTACCGTATGAGTAGAGTTGAGCTGAACAGTGATGTTACTCATGTCCACCCATTGGTGAGCTGAACTGATGGGACCATCAATCTCTTTGGAGGCCTTCACATATATTTCCTGAAATACAAATGGGAATCAACCATCACTCTAATCTGCTGATATATGTGTACTGTATGTGTGTGTGTGTGTGTGTGTGTGTGTATGCATGTATTTCAAGCATGCATCTGTGTGTGAAAATGTGGTAGGGAGGTCCTGGACGTCCTGAACTGCACCTCCCAGTGACCTTCATCATTAGACATGCAAGTGGAAGCTACTATGATTTGCAGTTCAACAATGGGCATCGGTTCCTCAGCAAGGCTAGCAGGTTGGAGAGACATGAAATACAGCAGAAAGAGCCCCAGCCGTGATCTTACCCTGACAGAGGGGTAAGACTGTTCATCACAGGGGAAGGTCTTTTCTCTTCCCTCAGTGTGGCTCATACACTCAAGGTATCCTACTAGCTAGGAAGTGAGAACTCTAACCAAATAAGATAATGTTAGAAAAAAAGCTATGATACGTGTCAACTTTCTCCTATCCCCAATGGGCATGTTAGTTGGAGGTGATGGGAGTTGTAGTTCAATATATTTAAAGGACAATCAAGTGATGGAAGAGTAGATCATACCTTTCCTGAATCTATCTGAGCCAATTTTAGGTACAAGCCCTCATAGGAAAAGGATCCAAACTTAATGCAGATGCCTGTAGACAGCTTTCTGTCAGGCACCTTGCACCAACTGATTTTTACATTAAAAATTATTCCAGTTAAAACTCTAACTATATATATTTGCATGTCTGTATATGCTGTATCGTTGTTAAATATTTTTTTTTAAAAAAAACAGAAAAAAATATTCTAATTAAAAGGAAATGAAAGGTGGCATGTTATCAAGAAAAGTGACAAACTCTAGCATCCATATTTTCTAAGAATTTTACGTTTCTAGACCTACCTTTGCTTTCAGGTACATTTGTCTCCCAATTATTTGTGTGCTCTGAAACATGTCTTTTCCAGGACCTGTAGCAATGCACATCTTGGCCTAAATTGGGTTTCAGAACAAGAGATTAGAAGGGAAAAGTCACATATGCTTGACCAGCCTTCAAGTCTGCATCCCCTTCCTTCCATTTTATCTTTATTCCCTCTATTCTGAGTTCTGATTATAAACCCATCTCAATTTCCTTTTCAGTTGCTGCTAATCAGGCAGCATATTTTGTATAGCTCTAATACTTGGGTGGTTTTTTGGTTTTTTTGTTCTTGACTAAACACGCCATACCGAGCAGTACAACACCATTCATGCCGAAGTCTTATATGGAGCAACAGTCGATCAACTCCTGCATTTAGTGACTTCTTGGGGAATATGGTGGTATGGATTTGCAGCAAGTAAATGAAATAAGTGCAGTCCAGAAAACCTTCATCTGATAGAAATGATAATTGGTGGACACTGCCCGAAGGAAAATTTCTATTAAATCTGGGCTGATTTTTTTTTTAAATAGTGAAATTTAAATGGACAGACTTGTGATATGGTGGACTTGACTTGACTTGACCAAAGGAGATGAGGGAGAGGCCTTTTCTCAGGAATGGTCCATTGGGTCCTACAGAGCATTTTCTCTACTCTTCCTCTACAAAAGAGGAGAAGAAATGAATTGACCACCAAGGGCCTATCTGCCATATCATTCTGTAGCTACAACTAGGATAGGTATCAAAGAGGAATGGGGAGCTAGAATGTGCTTGCAAAGGTTTCATTCTCACATAGCCTCTTCAGAACAATGGGCCACTCCTGAGGATGAGAAAGGCCAAGCAAGGTTGACTAGCCCATCATCAGAATCATTTTGTAAGAATGATTGATGAATTATGAGTTTGTGACAGCACATGGAATGCTGTCTAGTTTAGTGGTAGTAGTTGCATAAAGTATTGGGGTGAAAGACCAAAACTATACAAATCAGAAAATTAATAAAATTACTAAATCTCACATCAATAAAACATTAGCGTTACTCCGTAGAGTCGATTGTGTCTGTATTCTACAGACCATATATCGGAATTTAGAGACAATTGGAGAAATTAAGTCATTCTAATCTGCTAAAGGCACCAAAGATAGAACGCCCACTGTTCCTGGAATTATATATGTACGGATGCCTGATAGAAAATACGGCATAAAAGAAAATGGGATGTGGTTGCTATAAAACTCATCTCAGTGGACAGAGCCATCTTCGTCTGGGATTTTCTTATACTGCCCTTCCAGTACATCTGTTGCTGGCACATAACAATGTAATCCTTCCCTATTTTGACATTTCGATTTAACTTAAGAACCTAGCTGTGCTGAATGTTGCTGTGGCCTTGAGAAGGTAGTGGGAGAGGCAAGACCATTGTTCAGCCCCGGGACAGTAGAAAGTGTGCGAAAGAGACTCCCAACTATCCTGCCTTGACTTGTTGTCCTTAAAAATGGGGCAGGGAAGGTTTTGACAGGCCTTTGAGATTCTGTTAATATACCTACAGTGAAGATGTGCTCCTGGAATCCCTGTAGGGTGTCTGCTTCTTGATCTGGCCCACCTCAAAGGAATCCCTCTTGGCAGACACATTTGAACCTCTTGTGTCCTATATCTGGAATTCTCTGGCTTAGCTCTAACTTGGCTGCCTTAACCACTACACCAAACTGGCTCTCTATTAGGCGCAGGAGAGTAATAAGAAGGAACCAAATGTTCTATCAAAGCCTGGCATGAATAAGTACTATTACCCAACAATCAGAGGGTTATGCTGTATCCAAAGGCCGCAATGGAATGATTATTTTTAATATTTCTTCATGGGCACCTAGACCATCTTCAGCAATTCAAAGAGTAATCTACTACGCAAATTGAAACCTAAGGAACCAGATGCTCTCTTTGAAAGACAGTCTGGTTGGAGTTTTATTTATGATGTTCTTGTTTTTTTCACCCTGAGTATCGTTGGCCTCTGGAATATAAGAGGGAGGCGTCTGAAACCCCGTGTGCTTTCAACCACAAACACTCAAACCTTGGATCCAGGTCTAACACTTACCCCGCCTACGGGGCAGTAACTGCCCATGTTTTCACATGGCTCTCCTGTGTTGATGCAATGTGGGCCTTCTGTATTTGGAGACACATCGCCCAGGTTGGAGGCTGCAAAAGCTGCTACATACGGACCCTGAAGGGGAAGAAGATCACATCAGTGACTCCCATTGATACCACAGCATTAATCGTGCAGGTTCATTGGCGTTTTGTGGGGTTGGGGGTATTTTATATTTAAATAAAGTACAGTTTTATATAGGGGACGCAGTGGCGCAGCGGCTTAATGACGCTGAAAGTTGCTGGCCAGAAATGGCTGACACTTCAGCTGTTCGAGTCCAGCCTTTTGCGTTAACAGGGTGAGCTCCTGTTCCCCCCCCGCCCCAGCTCCTGTCAACCCAACAGGTCGAAAACTCACGTGAGTAGATAAATGGGGACTCTCACTCCGGTGGGAGGAAAAATCCTGGCAGCGCCTTGCACAGAGAGACGGGACCAGTTGCCGGTAAGCGCGAAACCGCGCTTGCCCGAAAAGGGCGCGAAGCAACGGAAACCCCGCCTCCTGTGCTCGCCAGCTGGGCTCTGCTCTAGGAAGGAGGCTCTGGCAAACCACTTCCGAAAAACAATTGCCTTGAAAACTGCAAGGATTCGTCCAAGCATGAAAACTACAAGGACTCGTCCAGGCAGTCACTGCAGGGTCAGTAATGACTGAGCGCAGACAAAAAAAAAAAAAAAGTTTTATATTTTACATTTGGAAGATTATTTCTCATTCAAAGGAACCACATTGGACTAGCTGCATTCAGGAGAAGGGTGACACAGCTTACTGTGTTACATGCAATGATGCCCATGAGTTGTCTTACCTTTCCTGGAAAGTATCCTTCATTTTTCTCTTCCTCATTCAAAGGAATGAGAAATGGAAATGAAAGTTTGCTTTCTTGTATTTATTTCATTTCATTACTATGCCATGCTTGGTTATTATTATTTATTTATTTAAACTTCTTATAGCTACCCACTCCAATAAATTACGAGCAGCTTATAAGACACAAAAACAATAAAAACAGTTAAAACATACAACCCAACAGGCAGCCTGGACCAAAACAATCAAACAGTTGCAAACCAAACCACACCCACAAACACATCAACCTCCGGCCTGGGAACAGAACCAGGTTTTATGGCTTTCTGGAACCCCAGGAGACTGGGCTCCTGTCCCACATTTCTCCTGCCAACACATTTCATTGCTCTGCCTTCTCCAACTTAGGCCCCTCACCTTAGGCTCCTCAACTGTATTGGGACTACAATCCCCAAATCTTGGCCACTAAAACCTAGAATTCTAGAAATTGAAGTTGCAATGCTTCCGGAGAGGAACACAGTTGAACTTCAGAATATTGGTAAAACCTAAAGTACTAATAAAATCTTAAATGTTGTTAAAATCTTAATTGGGAGTGATAGTTTGGGGTTAGGATTCCATGCATTGCATGGGAAAGGTCCCAGGTTCGAATCCCAACCTCTTCACATAGCAATGGAAGATTTGCTGTCTGAAACTCTGGGCAGCTGTCCATCACTGCCAACCACATTGGACTAGCTGCATTCAGGAGAAGGGTGACACAGCTTACTGTGTTACATACAATGATGCCCATGAGTTGTCTTACCTTTCCTGGAAGGTATCCTTCGTTTTTCTCTTGTTCAAAGAGATAAGCTGCATAGCCAATGTTGTCACTACTTACTAAACGATTGGTGTTGTTCATACTGACGGGGTGAATGGCAAACCAGCTAGTAAATAATCAAAAGAGGAAAACTGTTGGGAAAGCATTTATTTATTTAATTACTTACTTACTACTTACTAGTATGCCGCCCATTCCGAGAGGCTCTAGGCAGCTAATGATATGATTTAACACCCCACCCCCAAACCCTATCTATCATCTCTCTCTCTCATCCATATAATTCAGTCATGCATCCAGCGGACCCCATCTGCATATTGTAAATCCTCCTTCTCCTGTGCAGGCCAGAAGAGAACATTTTTATAAGTTTCTTGAAGTACAGGAGAGATGAAGTGGACTGAAACTTCATTGGGAGGGAGTTCCAGAGAATGGGGCACTGATGGAAAAAGCCTGCCTCTGAGACCCTGTCAGATAACAATCCTGCAGGGATGGGACCTGGAGATCTTGGACCCATTGATCATCGAGATCTGGTTGTATGGATAAATGAATGCCAGAGTTTCTCAGAATCCTGGATAAGAGCCATATAGGACTTTAAAGATCACAACTAATATCTTGGATCTCACCCAGAAAACCACTCAATGGAGCTCCTGCAGCAGAGAGATCAGCCAAATATATTTGGGCACATCCATCACTGCCTTGGCTAACATTTTACACCAGCTGTAGCTTCCAGATGTTCTTCAAGGGCAGCCTCATTTAGACTGCTTTATACTAATCCAACTGGAAGGTGAGTAGGGTATGAATGGCCATGAGCAGGACCTGATGATCCAAGAATGGCTGCAACTGGCACACCAGATATAATGGAAATGCACAGACCTCTCAAGGCAATGTAATGATTTCTCTAGCCATTAATGTCAGCAAGTTCATTTTAGAATCATAATGTTAAATAAAGTTACAGCATCAGATTCAGCTTAGTTATCATTTAAAGAACTAAATAAAACCGGAGTTGCAGTTTCAATACCTGTGGAGGATGCCAATCTGGAAATTCCTCGGGTATCCTCTTATTTTCCTTCCTCTGTTCTTCACCCCACAAGTCAGCATCTCTCAACTCTGCCATACTTTCTTTTCTTCACCCACCAGTTTACCCACCACTAACTTCATCTTCAGCAACTCATCAGACCAAATATGAAGTAGGAGAAAAGTGTTGGACTTGAAGCAGGAAGACCAAGGTTCAAGGCTACCTTTGACCATTCAAGCTCACAGGTTGACTTTGGGCCAGTCACTCTCTCCCTCATCCCAACCTACCTCAATATACCAGCCCTCTTGAGCTCCGATATATGTCGGCTATAACTAAAGAAATCATGTAATTGCCCTGCTGGGAATACAATGGATACAGCCTGCCTGGGAGGGCTCCCTTCCTGTTTTCAAAGGAGTTCTCACCTAAACATTCCAATCTCTTGGCCATTATCTGCAACCATTTTCAGCACCATCATTTCTTTGTCTGTATTTGATGAATACCTGGAAAATGGGGTAGGGGGAAGGGGGGGAGAAAAGAGAGACTTTCATGGCAACTGGACTATTTAATTATGGAGTCAGAAGCAAACATTTAACAGATAGATTACATAGGACACAGTTCCTTGGAAAGGTCTCTTGTACATCCATCCATATATACACTTCTAATGTCATGGAGGTTATACAAGAATATTGTTCTGCTGTAAAAAGGCCTTGTCAGATATGTGGCAAATCCCATTTTTATATTGCTCTGGTTTTTCAACTAATAATGCTTTACGGCTATAATTATATCTATTATACCATTATTATACCATGGGTGTTTTGTTTTCTGTAAACTGCTGAATGGCGTAAGTTTCAAGGGGTTTAAAAAGAATAAATAAATGAATGGCCCAGAAAGAGCCCGAAAGGGAGTGGAAGAACGAGAAAAGAGACAGCGCCTTCTAAATAGCTTGTCCTCTCCTTCTGGGCATGAATGCATTTTGGAAAGCGACTGGGGGAAACTAACCATGGAAGGAGGAAAAGGATCTATGGAGAAGCCCTACCGAAACCCGAAGCCAACTTCATTGTATCGTTCTTGTTAAAGGCAACCAGGAGGGAAGCCGGGACAGGGTGGCTTTCCGATGCCTCCGTGTGTACTGTCTGTCGTGACTTTTTGTTTTCATTCTGTCTACAAGCCCCAAAGACTAGAAATGGCGTTTCTGCTGCACCTGTGAGGTTCTCTCAGCCCTAACTGAGCAGGCAGAAGAGAAAGCTCAGCTTGCTCACGGCACGAAACCTCAGTGAAACCCCACTTGAATAATTCTGGAGAGGGTCACAAGCTGTGTCCTATTTTAAGAACAGCAACCCAATTCCAAAAGTGCCCACAAGCCCTCAAACACTTGCCTCCTCCCACTCTAGAACTAGAATCTAGTCTAGAACTAGAGTTGGTTGCCCAAGGACTGCCAAAGGGCCTTTCTGTTTCCACTGATAGAGCAGAGGCAGAGCTATCCGATGCAAACTGCAGTGTCGACAAGAGACGCAACAGGCATCAGAAAATCATGACGCAACCTCAGGCCTTCGATATTTGCATCCTGACGCTGGCCATGTATAGGAGGGATGAGGCTAATAACAGGCAGTTAATATATAGGGAAGTCCCAAAGTTTTAATTGTGATATGCAAGAATGCAGAGCTGATCGTTTGTGTGCAGTCATGCGCATGTTGTATGTCCATTTAAAGTGGCTCTTCTGGGAACATTCAATATATAACATTAATACTATATTAATTACTGATGAGAGTGAACTTCCTCTATGTATGCACATTGTTCCTTGTCCCAAAGGGCTGAACAACTGGTTCTTACAGATACGGTTGGGTTATTTATTATCATTGCTCTTGTTTTAATTCCCTGCTGTTGTTCACTTTTATATAAGGAATGGATGCATTCTATTAACTAAAAGCAGAGTTGGTTAGTACAGGTAGTCCTCGCTTACTGACGGTAATTGGGATGGGGAACTCTGTCGCTAAGCAGCCCAGTTGTAAGGCACAACATCACGTGATCACACTGACTTACAATGGCAGTTCCAGCAGTCCCAGTTGCCATCCTTAAGCAAATCCCATATGGTTTCAGCGTCCCGCAGTCACGTGATCGCCATTTGCAAACTCCTGCCAGCTTCCCCGTTGATTTTGCTTGTTGGAAGCTGGCAGGGAAGGTTGCGAACAGCAACCACGTGACAGTGGGATGCTGTGACATTGTAATTGCGAGCCGGTTGCTGAGCACCTAAATTGCGATCATGTGACTGTGGGGACGTTCAACTGCTGCAACTATCAAATGGCGTCTACAACTTTTGCGCTGAAAATAAAGGCCACCTAGTGCCCTTCCGACAGCCTGCCTGCCTAACAAGTTGTGCCTCATGATACTTTGGACTCTGACACGCACAGCCCTATGTTATTGGCCACAACCGATGCAACTATTAGGAGTTGGTCCAAAGCAAGCGTAGGGCATAAAACAGGAATAAGGTGAAAAATGAACAAACAATAAGTCATAGTATTCCAGGTACGGCTTCTATAAAATACCTGTAGGATTCTGGTTTTTGTTGAGCAAGTTCTAAACAAACAAACGCACAAATAATTGCTTAGAGCAATGTTTCTCAACCTTGGCAACTTTAAGCTGTGTGGATTTCAACATGCCGGAGGGAATTCCAGGAGCTCAAGTCCATACAGCTTAAACTTGCTAAAGTTGAGAAACGCTGGCTTAGAGCAAGTGAATCTTAATACATGGTTGTGAGGATATAAATACTTAGCTGAATTATAAGACCCACAATGCTTCCATTACAGTTAATGAAAATGCCTCCGGACTTTCCCCCATTTACCTGCGTCTTTCAGAGTCTGGATTCTGAAGGTAAGAAAAAGGACTTCTGTTGATCTGGCAGTTCTCTGCCAAACCTGTATTGATAAAAATGTGTCCTTTCACCATATTTTGATGGGCCATCTCAATACTCTGAAAATTAGAAAATAGGGATAAAAAGATGGAGATTGAGACACTTCGATTTGCACCCGGCTTTTTTGCTAATGAAGGGTTAGCACAAGACTAGTTACATAACAGAAAATGATCACAACAAAGAGTCCTGTGGCCCCTGAAAATCTCACAGATCTTCTCGTGGCAGATTTTCTCATGGGCAAAGAGAAGAGGCTGTGAGAATGCAGGGGAGAACCCCACCCTCGGATGAAGCCACACGTGCCAGCAGCCCTCCCAAGCCAAAGGGTGGTTGCCTGAGCACTCTGTTTTGCAACACAGAATGGGAAGCATGGACTGAACATTTGATAATACAAGAAAGGAAGAAAATCATAGTTCAAAGTAATGACACAGAAAGGCTACATCCTACCACAGAGGTCAATCTAGACAAATCCTATTTATGCCACTAGATATCACTCAGATGAGGATCAGGTAGTACAATCAGATATCAGCCTGCAATGGAATATTAACATCACAATCTTATATGTGTTTAATGCCAAAAAACCTCTCACTGAATTGAACACATTGGGAACCTTATTTATTTCTGTAGTAATTGTGCTAAATGAATCAAAAGAAACAAATGCATCTGTTGAAAACGGTGAAGACTCCTTCAAGTTGAGCTCAGCTCCTGGTGACAACAGGGGAACTTCCATGTAGTTTTCCTCACAACACTACAAATGTTGTTGACCATTGCCTTGTCCTTCTGAGGCTTTTTCTCCCCTTCTGGGATTTCCCAGTGATCTCCCATCCCACTACTAACCAGATGCAATCCTCCTTAGCTTTCTTGGAGATCACGCAAGGACAGCTAGATGTCAATCCCTGAATTGTATACAGACAATGAAGGAACGGCACATCTAACTCTTCATTTTTAACCTTGTCTATGTTGCTACCTTCTGGGCCCCCCTACCGCATCCTGCAATTAATAGGGCAGGGTCAAGGTTTTAGCTGCCTCCCTTCCACAGAAAGCAAGATCCTTCTAGAGCTCCTGGATGAGATAAGGTTGTAGAAAACTTTGTAACTGGATTGTTTTCCCATTACAATCCAATTTATCTTCCAGGTTACTACAGTGGATACTTTCTCAGTGTCTTGAGGCTGTGGAGGAAGAAGCTGTCTTCTTGGAGCAATGTCCAAAGGAGGATGAGAATCTCTTTCAGCCTCAAAAGGTATCATTACATGCAGTTAAAATGCTAGATTGGATGTGGTCTTACCTTTAGGATCCCATTGATAATGGCAGTCAGTGATGGCTTGATAAGTCCTCTACTTGCTATCAGAAGGAAGGTTTCTTGGAAATAGCCTCCAGGTGCAGAATGAGTATGAGTTCCACTCAAGATAACATTGTCGTGTTTGTAGAGATCTCCATATTTATCTTTTAACTGTTTCATTACCTTAAAAAAGGTTTGCAAGAAATATATTCTCTTATGTTGTTAGATTTTACTTTTGTATAAAATCTTTCCTATGGAACAAGGAGAAGGGTATTTCTGAACTGATTCAGTGACGAGAATTAGAAATGTGTGAGTGTACAGACATACCCAGGGAAAGTGTGCTAAGGCACTTTAAAGACATACACCTGTGTGCATTTATCAAGGTTTCTGTAGGGAAAATTCTAAACCATGCCTGGGGATGTTGGGATTATGATCTACCCCTTCTAAGCCAGCTGAAGAAAGGCTGTCTTAATTACAATGCTGGGTTTCGGGAGCAGGATTTGACCTGAGGATTATCTGCACTGATGAATTAAATACATGAAATAATCCATAACACAGAAAGCATGGCCAGAAAACAGAAGCCGGCTCCCTCTATGAATTGATATCTGATGGTCTACATATAGAACTTGACTAAAATTAAGCTTTTATCTTTTAATTCCTAAATTTCTACTGGTGTGGCATTCAAGTATATCTGTTTTCGGTTTTTGCTAAGAGTTACTGTTGCTGTTTCCCCCAGTCTTCTTTCTTGATTTTGGACATTATATGGTCGATGAAAAATCACTTTATGTACAGTACGTAATGGTGAAATCCAGCTCAATTCCTTTAGTCCCAAGGATACTTACATCAACTGAAATGATACCATTCTTAACCACACAACATCCTAAATCTTTAAGTAATTATTACAACATCACTGTGGTTAAGGAGCATGAGTATACTTCAGCTCATACAAAGCAAAAATAAAATAAAATATAAGGTCAGGTCGGGTACTGCTTATTCGCTACTTACCTCTAGCCTCACTCTTTGAGACATCATTCCTATCTCAGCAACCACAAACACTACTCGTTTGGTGTTATTCTTTCGCTCTGCAAGGATGAAACTTCTGCAATATTGTCGTGAGATTATCCCTGTACCACTCTGATCTAGACTGCCATAGCCCATCTACAGTGGAACACAAGATTTTATTATTTATTCATTTACTTAAGATTAGAAACTGCTTCAGCGGTGATTGACTCTGATATGCTAAGTTAAAAAAAATGAAAATATAGGGATATAATTACTTACATTCTGTACTCATACTGTTCGATAAATATTGGAACAAGAATTACTCTCTCGCATCATGCCATCAGCATGTACCAAGGAGCAACAAGCAAACTCATATAAGCTCTCATCTTAATATAAGAGGAGATCTACTCATCTCAAATCCCAAAGGCATTTTGGAACAGCCAAGCTTTCTTAAACCCCCGCAGGGTTGTTGCCAGTTTAAGCTTGGGAGAAATGCTGTTCCAAAAAGTGAGGAAGTAATGCAGAAGACTTTGCAATCCCTGATGGTAACTCTCCTTCCGAGTAGGGGCCCAAATGTAGGCAGAGTGGTGCATTTCATTATTATTGACTTATTGGTATATTTTTCCTAATAGAATCTTGAGAAGGAATCTACAGTAGTTGTACAAGAAGGTTGGAATGAATGTAATGGTATGTGGGAATGACCTTGGCAGAATTACCAGCAGAAGAGGGGAACTAGTATTCATTGTCGTGCTTTGTGTCTGTACTACCTTGAAGGGATAACAATGAAAGAAGACGAATAGGAAAAGGTAGAACCCAGAGGAGAAGAAAGTGGTCCTGGCTGGGAGCTTTAACTTGCTGTGATATAGAGGATTGGAAAGAAGGCAGTTCAGAGGACCAGAGTGGGAATATTATAGGACTGGAGGGGAAAGGGTTTCATGGGGTAGACAGGGACTGAAGGAGAAGCCTCTTCTCCCATTGTAAGAGAGCAGAAGGCATGAAGCCCCATGGCTCCATGCGTGGATGAGAGCTTGACAGAACAGGGTCAAGCGGGGGACTCTGAACAGGAGAGGCAGGAATTTGGGTAGGATATTATATGGTTGGTGTAAGTAGTGAGCTGTCGAGTCCAGGCAAATACTCACGAAAGGTACTTCAGCTACAGGACCAGTACAATCTGCCCGACCAACACCGATTAAGTAACCCTCTTTAGAAAATACAGGATTAACACCTGAAAAATAGATATAGAAGATTTTGGCACTCCTTCCAACACAGAAATGGGGCAGTGCAGAAATTTCAAATTGAAAACCATATCTAAGTTCTTAAACCTAGCTTTACATGGTTGAAAGAATGCTGCTTGAGTCTAAAATGAGTCCGGTGAAATGAAACTGCCTCGAGAGCACAGCGCCTTCAGGATGAGAAGTCTGTTCCCTCACGGTGGAAGATTTCAGCAGTGGTCACTGCAATAACCCACCTTGTGAGAGGCAATATTTAGATTCCAAAGGCATGTAAGGTTTGGTGTGGATCTTCCGGGTTGTGTGGCCGTGGTCTGGAAGTTCTGTTTCCTAATGTTTCGCCAGCATCTGTGACCGGCATCTTCAGAGTGCAGGAGCACAGACAGGAGCAGTTGTCTCTGTGTCCTGGGCACAGAGAGGACTGCTCCTGTCTGTGCTCCTGCACTCTGAAGATGCCGGTCACAGATGCTGGCGAAACGTTAGGAAACAGAACTTCCAGACCACGGCCACACAACCCGGCAGATCCACACCAGCCTTCGTATGCCGGCCGTGAAAGCCTTCGACAATGCATGTAAGGTTTGGTACCCTCAAAGAGGGTACCTTTGTTTTCTGAAAATTTTATTTCCTGTTTCCCAGACAGAGTTTGACTTGCAACGGAATCAATGATGGAATGGGAGATTATAATGACTTCTGTCTCTCACCATTCTTAATAGACCCCAGAGAGGTCAGTAAGGAAGGAACTGTCCGAGACACTGTCCTAGTTCTTGCTCTCCTTTGGGCAGGAAGAACAGATAACTCCAAGGAGTCAAGGGAGAAATCCAAACAGTGCCATTTTTAGAAGGAAAAGCCAAGATATCATTAGTTTTGAGCCCTTCATGCACAACGTTTCAGGGCACCCTACCATGCCTTGCTTCTTTTTTTAATCTAGCTTAGTTTCTCCTTCTTTTTCTCCTCTTTTCCCCCATTACATGTTCCTTGCCTTGCTGTATCCGTACCTGTTGACAGATTACAAGACCCTGAACCTGCCCTCCATGTTCAACCACAGCATTTAAACATCTCCTTTTTCTGTGGAATCCTTGGTGCACTCTGAGCTTGGTTGTTTGTTGCAGACCTTTCATTACATGACTAGGTAACATCATCGGTGCTCAATGCCTCAGTGCCCTAGTCGGGTAATGAAACGTCTGCAAGCAAACAACCAAGCTCAGAGAGCATCAAGAACTGACATTCTCTTCCATTGGTCTCCTTTATCTGGCAGTTGGCAATGTGACCATCATCCCCAGAAGTAGCCAGGAAAGAACTGCAATTTGAGAATTAACGCCAGCCATTTAATCCTCTTCTACTTTTTCCCAGGACCACCCTTTCTTCCAAATCTCCTGTCCCAGTATTTTTCTTCATTGTAATCCCATCCTTTTTTTAATGAGCATACGGGGATATGAACACTCTGAGAAAAGTCCTGTGAGGGAAAATGAATGGACCAAAGTCATTCTAATCCTATCCTTGTAAGAAATCCCTCAAGTGTAATTGATAATAAGTTCATGAGCATCATTATCCCCCTGATATTGCAATATTGATATAAGATGACCAGGGACTTACCGCCATTGCTGCCCTCACTTGGGAGAAAATGGAGGACTAAGAGGGATGCAACCACTGCTAGCACTATCATCACAAAGGCAACAACAGCAACACGTAGAGCAACAGCTGATTTGGATTTGTTCATCTATGGAACAACAACTATAAAAAGAAAAGTAGAGGAAATAGGTCAAATAGAAGTAGTGGAAACCTAGGTAGATGTCTAATACATCTTTGGATAACATCAGATATTTTGTTCTTATGAAGGAGACAGGGCACCACACACAGTTCCACAGACAGAAGTCAACATTGATAACAAATGAGGTTAGGGTTGCAAGACGGACTACAGAGTATTATAACTCTTGCCTCCAGCTACTTAATACTACTGCTGATCCTTGGGCAACTGCCTCACATATCCAACAGTAGAGCCTGTCTTGATTTTATTTTTAAATATGTAGCATAAACTGAGCCTGAAAAATTAGCTATTGTCTTGTGTTCTTTCTCTTTTTTTTAACCAACTAAATATCGAAAAGAAAGAAAAAGAATACACAAAATTATAAAGAAAGGGAGTTGAAGCTGGAAAAAAAGAAACAAAAACATTCAAGATGTGTATCTACAATCATACATATATAAAAACATTGAAGCCATGATTCATTACAGTCTTCCATAAGTGATTTGTATTAATCAGTTCTGCAAATCACTGCATTGTCTTTCTGGTGTTGAACAATAAGTCTTTTGATTGTGAGTCCATTTATTTATTTATTTATTTATTTATTTATTAGATTTATCTCCACCCATCTCCAACTAATGGGGGACTCTGGGTGACTTTTCTTTGTCCAGAAGTCAACTCCTGTGTGATAAAAAATAGAATATAAACAAAAAGCTATTGTCTTGAACTGGAAATACAAAATCACCCTTGTAAATAATGGTTGAAGAGAATCAGAAGAAAGTTGGAAATTCCTTTTTGTTTATGGACACCGAAAGAAACATATAACTGTCAAAATGACATGGTAGCTTGGTGGGTCCGTTGAAGTGACTTCTTCCTGCATTCCACTGAGCCTTGAGCAACTTTGAGTAAGAAATGTTTCACAAATAACGTATTATTCTCACTTCAAAGCAGATTGGTCTAATGCTTTTTATAATATAGCAATTTTGAATTGCATTTTTGATGAGGATTTCTTGATAACTTCTCTTGATAATCAGTTAACATAAAAAAAAAACAACAACTAAGCAAGATCATGTATCACTTCATCCTTGAACTCCTAACATCCTGGAATTTACAGCATTTAGGTTGCAAAGTTCAGATACAGATATAGATATGAATTATTACACAGTCTCTTATTCTCTTTCTTTCTTTAGGAAATGAACCTGCCACGACACTGGTTTTGATCTCATTGCTGAATGCCTCGGGTTACTTGGGAAATGCATGTAGATAGCAAGTATGGATGGGTGCTGAATTAATGTGGTTTAGGTATAAAAGTGAGTGACCTGCATGGAAGGAGCATGTTGAGGTGGTTGGATCATATGCAGAGAATGACTGAGGATCCAATCGCAAATGAATAAATGAAAGAAAAGAGAATAGATTGAGAGGAAGGAGAAGACCAAGAGTGATATGGTTAGATGGAACTGATGAGATCCTCAGGAAGACAGAAGTGAAGTTAAAAAAAGGGCAACATGTGAAGTAGTATAGGATGGAAGCAAGCATATGAAGACACAGTGAATGTGTTGACATAAACCACATACAGTACTCTTACCCCATGCCTTTAATTTCTTTGGCTTACTATTTCTTATTCTGTTTTGCACTTTGCATCATGTTGCTTATCCCTAAAGATAATAGTGGGATGAATTTACAATATATCCATCTATGCACAAGTACTGTAGGGTTTTTTTTAAAAGAGTAACGAAGAACTATTTGATAAAGCCTCACTCTGCTAAAGAAACTTTTTTGGGACCTGGATGGGTCAACCTGCCTTGTTCCCACTTGACCTCTTGTCAGCCTCTGATACCATCAGCCACTGTATCCTTCTGAACTGTCCGTGAGAGTTAGGGATTGGAGGCACTATTTTAGAATGGTTCTGTTCCTTCCTTAGAGAGCAGTTCCAGTCAGTTATAGTGGGCAGGAAAGTTCAACACCCCCTTGGGCGGTTCCACAAGAATGGATTCTCTCATCCTGCTGCATAATATCTATATGAGGCCACTGGGAGAGATTAGCTGTCAGTTTGGGGTGAAGAAGTACTGGTACACTGATATTTTATTTATTTATTTATTTATTCATCATATTTATATAGCCGCCCATCTCACACAAGGTGACTCTGGGAGGCATACAAGTAGGTCTCTGGATGCTATATCTATAAAGCTTAGATGGCATAAGGCCTGGATATTTGAAGGATCAATTGTCTCCCTTGTGTTTGCCCATCCAATAAGATCCAATGTGTACCCACTGTTGAAGTTGAGTTGTTGTGTAAATGCTGTAGTTTTCTTTCCCTGGTATGCTTGTCTTGTTCCTCTTAATTGTTACATTGTTTTTAACCTTCATTAGTCTCCCAAAATCATGTTCAAGTGGACAGCCATAGAAATTCAAATGATAAATTATATATTGATATTGATATAGATATAGATATATTTACAGTTGTAAACTGCCAGGAGTCTTTGGATTCTGGTGGCTTATAAATGAGAGGAAAAAGTCAATAATAATTAAACACATCATTTTTAGATCATTAATGATATCACCCACAATCTCTGTTAATCATGCTAGAAGTTGGCCAAAGATTTCTTTCAACCAATGAAGCTCTAGCAATCTTCTGGAAACAATAAAATGTGGATCCACCTGGTAGTTGGGCATTCAGAGTCGTACCATGTCAAAGGACAAGATATTCCACCAAAAGCCATTAGGAGCTCAAACAGACATTATGCAAATTACACATCATTCTGCCCCATTCCTGATTTTATTACCTTAATTATAAGCAAGGGGAGCCAAATATGAGCCAACCACCACATGCAAAAAGAAAAAAGTCTGTCTTTGCTCCAACCCACCCACCCCCAGGTTTTAAAGTAGTTCATCTTCTCTAGGACAATATGGATTTTTAAGAAAAAAATCATTGGTGCCAATTGAATTATTTTATAAAACGTGCATTATTGGAAGGATGTTCAATTTTATTTAAAACAATGAGTCTGATGGGAAGTAGTAGGTTTCCCCTTTCCTAACTCTCACGATTGTACCATCACCTACTTAATCCTTGTTTCTAGTAAATGGAACATTAGTTATTGTTGGGCACTTTGAATGTAGTGTAGCTCTCTATATTGGCTGTGAGCTAGGGGTTGTATGCGTGGCTGGCATATGCTGAGACTGTTTCTGTTGGTATGGGGAAGAGAAGAGAAGAGAGAAGTAACCATGGGTGGTTGGGATGTGTGGGATGGATGGAAAGGTAAAGAATGTAAAGAATTCTAAAGTCAAACCTGACTATTGGTGACTTCATGGACACATACATGCAATTTCCTTGGCAACAATATCAAAATGGTTTGGCATTGCCTTCTTCCTCAGGATGTTTTTTCAACTTTCTAGTGTACAGATTGCATATGTAATCTTGTGTGAAAGAAATTGACCTGTATTTTCCTGATGAAGAAGAATACTCTTACACAACTGTCACCCTGCTTAAGTAATAGAATAACAAATGAAAATAGATATTGCATGTTGTAACCAGCAACTTTTGTGTGGAAGGCCAAGGATCAGTGATTGCAAAGATAAGATCTTCCTTGAGAAAAATATCATTAAGAATTATTAGACTTTGTTCTTTAGTACATGAAGACTTTGATAAGATGGATACATTGTTTTATGTACCAAACTCCAGGCTAGAAAATAAAGTTCAACTCATTCAGAGGGCATCAGATTGAGAATGGATGGACTCATATTTTAATCTCAATTCAACTAACAGCAGGACATGAAGGCTATGAAATTAATAACTTGTGACCCCTCGTTCCATGGTTTTATTGGGCTTTAGATGTGAACCTCATACACACTGTACATCTCATCTGAAGGGACTGAAGACTCATGCCCTTGTAATCTCTCAGTTAGACTACTGCTATTTTCATGATCTTGAAGATATCCTATAAATTGCAGCTGGCAAGGAATGAATGTGCCTATTTGCTGATTGGTCCCACTCATGTCAATTCCCAGTGACAATAATATGAGAGTCCAAGAGCGATGGCAAGGAAAAAATAAAAAGAGCAAGCAAAACAACTAGCATTATAAATGCTAAAGGCTAAAGGGAGCCAGGACTATGTCCTGATCATTGGGAGATCTTGTCTACAGGGATTTAGCACCACTCCCAAAATGTTCTTTCTGAAGACATACCATCAATTCCCTGGCCCAAAGAAGCCCAATGATTAGCTGTTATCAGCATTTCAATGCACCCACATGAAACCAAAGCAAATTCTGACAGTTACTAATCTCATCCTCCACCTTTTAAAACTTGCCTCCTTGCCAGCCATGTTAGGGACTGCAATGGGTGGAAGTTTCTCCCACCAGATGTGATATGGTAGAGGGCAAACAAAGCCAGTAAATCCATCGTTTTGCTTTCCTTAACTTGTCCTGCATTAAAACAGTTACAGCGGCATCACCCACTAGCCTCTTTACTGAGACAAAATAGGGCTGACTGATGAGGACAGCGTAGCTTACAAAAATCTCAAACAATGCAGGAAACACGACTATGAGGAACTGCCCTAACTTATGACCTTTGTTCACATGTGGCTTATGCACCATTACTGTAAACCATAGGATGCCCTGTTTTCCGTCACAAATGTCTAGCCCATTGTCAGCCCTACAAGGTAGACCAGACTAAGAAACCAATGCCATATAGGTGAGGACTACTTTTATTGTAACAGCTATATAGGAAGTCCTCATTTAGTGACTACAATTGGTTCTGGCAAAATGGTCACTAAATGAACCACATGACAGAGAGGGAAAGATCCTATGAAGATCGCTGGTTGCTGCCATTTCACTCAGATAAAGTTGTCCCCTACAATGTCCTGTGTCTGATCTGTTTTTCCCCCACTTTTTTTTGCCCCCTCACAGAGTGAGGGTGCAAAACCACAGTGATTGCTTAAACAAGTGATCTCTTCCTGAGCTGCTTTTCTCCAGAGTGCAGGGCGTCTCTAAATAGTGCTAACAGCAAGTTAACAAGCTGGGCTCTCTCTGGGACCCTAATTAGTTGATTAGAACTCTCTGGCCAGCTCCCAGCTGCTGCCTGAAACTGACCAGATTTAATTAGTTTCACACTGAAGGCTGTTCTTGTAAATGCAGGCATTGATTGGAAAGTTACTTTTTCATCACTATAGCAATTGTGAATGGTTGCTGTCTGAGTCAGTTGTTAAATGAGGACTACCTGTAGTGACAGAATACTGAAAGTGTGAATGTGCTCCCCCCCCCCCCGCACACTTTATCTTCATGTGAACTAGGGAGGGGCCAGTCTGAGATGTTTTCTCAACTTAGTTTCTTTGGGTAAGAACTTGGCTAAGCCCACTTAACTGATCATTACCTTGCTGGTAGCTATCCCTGACAGTACTTAAACAGTAAGATCTTGAAAGAAGCAGCCAAGCTTTTCTGGTGGTAGAGTTTCATGTAATATATATATTAAATGTAATATATATATATAATGTTTCTCTTTTAAAATGCTAATACCTTGGGCCAGGAGGAAGCAGAATCCCCCACCAGATCACAAGTCCCATGTTCTCACAATGGCTCAGTAGAGGCTTCAGTACTTTCACCTGGCTGAAAGCTCTAGGGAACCTTTCTATTCCAAGTCTTCTGCCAACTCACTGGTAATCTTGATGCCAGGCTGGCATTGCAGATGGTCCCCAAGCTGGAACACCCGGAGTCCTGGAATTACTTTAGCTCCTGTAGCAGCAAAGTTGGTTCTTGTCATCCCACCCTGTTTTGGGGATTGGGCCACCTGCCACTGAACCAGGGAAAAGCCAAGAGTAGCTGTTCATCAATGTGGGTGCACAACCTCCCCACAAGTCTCTGGAGCCCCATCTCAAGCCTCTGCAGCCACTGACATTAGGTTCCTTGTTGTTGAGTGTCTGTAAGAATCCACTCTTAGCTTATGTTGAACCATCTAAATATACACAGGTCAGTTAGTCCTAGAGTTCCTCTCAAAACTGACTCCGTATCTTCTACAAGACACTTTGCTATTGAAGTCCAAATTAGCTTGCTTTGCAAATAGGAATATTTACACTCTGCCTACCAGATGCAAGCATTTCATTTCATCCTGCTCTAGTCCATCCAGCAGGACGAGATCATGGCTGCCTGCAGGGGTGTCCACAGACTATGGGTAAAAAAAGTCAAAATGACACCTGTGATGGTGTGTGTTGCAGATAAAATACCTGATTGGAAGATTGAAACAGCATATAAACAATAATCCAGTTGTCAATAAACGTGATCCATATGGCCGGTTTTATAGCATTGTTAAAATAACAGTAAGGTCCTTGATTTAAATCAAATGCTTGTTTCAGTCTATCTGGCTTTCAAAGAAAGTCAGCCTCACAACCTCATTTGCTTGCAGGATGGTATAATCAATACATCTAACAAACGTTGCTGTGAAACCTGAAAGAAAATTATGCATCAGCTTGAGTTTCTCCCTTTAGTTTGTCAACTTTCCCAGCACAGCACTCACTCTGCTCACCCCAAAATCAAGATGTAAAATGTTAATTCCTAATATTTAGCTGGTGGATGCCTTGCCCCACCTTTTTCTTCTTCTCTTCCAGCAGTTGATGTTTCTCAGCAACACCCCCATTTTATTCTCTTTTTTAAAAAAAACATTTGAATGCAGTTTACTCACTTACTGGACCTTCCCACAGATAGGTGTGCACACCGAGCCGCCTCTTTTCTTCTCATTTTAAAGACTGATTTGCCTGCTGTTATAAGTAGCTACGTGAAAGACTCTGACCCTCCCATCAGATTGTATCATATCCCAGTACAACAGTTCAAATGAGGAAAGTCCAGCATTAACCAAGATGGCAAACGTGCACTACAAGCATTACAGATGAGGAGCGGAAGTCAGAAAACTCAAATCCCTCCATTCAAGAAACTGGTCCAACCTTCTCACAGGGCGGCTGTTGTGCAAGGAAATCGGAAAGTGTAATGGTATGTGGGAAAGACCTTGGGAGACGGGACAAAGAGATGCTGTATTGGGAACAGTCAGATAAGAGATAACACAGCCCACAGCTGGATATAGGTGGGGCACGAGGCTCAGAAGGGGCCCTCCCTAGTTTCTCAGGCTGTAAAAGAGATGGTGGGAGAATTGTACTTTCAGACTCGCAAGAATCTCTTAATGTAGCTTTACAATGAAGTAGAATTAGCTTATCTGGTCACCTTTCCTATCTGGTCTACCTGGTAAGGCTGACAGAAAGGCAGCACTGCGCGCATCACCTTGAGCTGAATGAAAAGTGGGATATAAATCTAATAAAGAAATAACAATTTAACAGATTTTAGCTTAAACTTCTCTGATTGGTTTTTCTACTAGGAACATCCTGTGATTTTTATTTTATTTATTTACTGATATATCACATTTATATAGCTGTCCATCTCACACAAAGTGACTCTTTGTATAAGATGGGCAGCTACATTTGTCCTTGGGCCAGTCCCAGGAGTCAGCAGGGACATCAATGCATGCACAAAATCAGTGGGGCTTGCACTATGACATTCCAACTTTCATCTTGCTGATTTTGACCCCTCCCCTCATTGGGTACTGTAGGTAATCACCATAGATTTTGGTTGGATAGGAATAAAAACATGATTCCTAAGGTAAAGAGTTCACAGTTAACTTTCATTTTAAGCAATAAGCAGCTGTGAAAATATCTGCAAAGCTAATTCTGCTTCTCTGATGCAAATTAGGTTTTATTCCCCGGATTCAACCTTCAGCCACACCCCTTAACCTACCAGAACAGGAGTTAAAGATGAGTCAGCCCTTCCCAGGAACTCACAATCCCATTCAACCAAGAATTTGTCTGTTTATTAAATGTATATCTTTTTTATTTTCTTTAAAGCTAGAATTCTGGGTAGCTAACACTGTACTTTGGAAGCTGATATCTAATAATTATAGCTTCCAGATTTTCTTTTATCGCTATGCTTATCAACATTGAGGTTGTTAATTCTGCTGTATTTGCTTTTCTTTTGTTAGCTCAGCATTGTAAAATAACATTAATAGAAGGATTTCTATTAAAGGTCAAAAAATACCTCTCAAGTTGAGTCCAAAAAAGAATTGAATTCTGAAGTTCCAGTTCTAACCAGTAACCAAAACGAGGTTAAACACCCAGTGTGGGAGTATAGAAAATTACATTTGCTTTTCCTTGTAGATGGTTGCAATTGGCCCACTAAAAATCTTGGAGGATAGCTTTGCCGGAGAATATTCTTCAATGCCCCATAAAATTCAGTTAAGGCGAGAAAGGCAGATTTGACATTGGTTGGATATCACCCCAAGACCAGAAGTTCTGTCCTTGAAAGAAACACTTATACTACATGGGATCAGGTATTTGGAATCGTATTACCTACTTATTTTCTTTTTATTAAAGGCATGCTTTGAGAATTCCCAAAATTATATCTTAGGTTTCCTTTTGTTCAGTGGCTGTCAGCTTTGCTGATATTATAATGGATTCTGAAAATGTAAGAATGGTTGTTGCTGCAAAGCAAGAATTTCCAAACCATTAACTTGTATATACATAGCTTGTGTTGTTCGCTAAATAACCTTAGATATTGCTGCAAATTATCAATAGAATTGGAGTTGCAGAATCCCACAGTTCTGTCAGATTTGCAGTTGACACTGGGGTTGGAACTGGAGGTCTCTAGCTCTGGACATACATTTTTTAGAAAGTACAAGTCAGAGAAACTCATAAAATTCTCTAGCAAGTATAAGCCCAGAATGATCTCTGGACAAATGATGTTTGAGTTTGGATGTGTGTGGTTTTGCTCAGCAATTCTACTGATGTAATAATCTGTTGGAAAATGGACTCTGGTTGATTGTTTCATTTTTTAGAAGGCTGAAGAAGGGAATCAAGTGTCTTAGATCTGATTCTAATCAAAAGGGTTCTATCGTATTTTACTGTATTTAACCTAACTGTTCTGATAGGTATGTTGGATCTGTGACCTGTAATAAAGTAATTCAATTCAATTATGGTTGTTTAATATTATATAGAATATAATTGTGAAACTTTATTTACCTTTTAATCCAAGTTCATATATAAGAATTAAAATGTGATGTTTCTTCCAATAGAATAGCTTGTACTTTGTTTTAATTTGATCTCATATTATGTTGCAGAGTTTTATGTATAATACTTGTATTTTGACATTTCCATGTATTCTCTCTCTCTCTCTCCCTCCCTCCCTCTCTTTCTCTCTCTCTGATTCCATGTCTAGCTGGAGGGAAGAGTCAAGTGGTTTATTGCAGAATCCCATTTACTTGGATGAGGAGTTAGAAAATATCATAATCAAATTTGCAGGGAGTTGTGTTAGATGATATCCCCAAATCCCTCCTCGCTTTACATTCATACACTTATATTGTTTTCCCCTCTCTCTGCCTTTTTTTTTTCAAGTTAATTGTTTTATTACATTATAAATTGCAAATAATACATTATGGAATACAGATGATAGCTGAGCACAGTGGTATTTATACAACAGAAACTAGAAATTGTTAACTTTATGATGATTTAGAGAAATTAAACCTTTAAAGATGAGGGAAAAAGTTAATCAATGTTAATTGATTATGTTAACAATGTTAAGGAACATAAGGTTGCTTAAATTGTACAGTTAATGCTAAGCGTAACACTGATAAACAGTTTCGGTCTTTGAACTTAATACTTAATACTAAAGTCTCCACTGTATTGTTTGTGATTATTCTTAATGTTAAAAAAGAGAGGAAAAAAAGGAGCTGCCAAATTAAAAAAAAAAAAAAGGGTATTTAATTTCTAACTTCCCCCTCTTTATACTCAGACTGATTTACAGTCTTTATAAACATTTAGACCCCCTTAAACCATACAATAAACCACACTGTGAATGTTTGCATTTGCCATGCTGTGTGATGTATTGTATATATGGAAACCATTCTTGCTTGAATTTAATTAAACTTCTATTGTGGATATATGCTGTCAGTTTTGCCATTCCTACAAGTTTAAGTTCTCAATCAGATCTCATTGGTGTTGTACCTTTTTTCGAATATTGGGCAAAATTTATCCTCGCAGAAGCAAGCATACCATATATACTCACATATACATATGTTGATCTGTGGATACCATATATACTCAACATATACATATGTTGATCTGTGGATAAGCAGTTCCTCAAATTTTTAACCCAAATTCCGTGAAAAATGTGCCACCCGTGGATAAGCTGACCCTTGATATTTTCTTGTTTTAATTTTCACAATTGGCTGGCACATTTTTCATGGTATTTTGGTTAAAAATTTGAGGGTCTGCTTATCTGCAGATGGGCTTATACACGAGTCTATACAGGATATATGGGTGTCAGGCCCAGCCCAAGAACAATGATGAAACAGTCCAGTTGAGTACAGTTCCTTTATTTGTTTACACCTTATAGATAGAATCTCGCCAAACTAAATCTATAGTACAGCAACTAGTAGTTATACCCTGGGAGATTCTAGGGAGTGGCTACTCTGAATCTCTTTCTCTTCTCATGCTCCCCCTGCGAACTGTGTTACCTTTTGTCTCCTTTCCCCTGCTGGAATGCACCCCTTCCTTCCTGATAACCTTCACTCTCCTCCTCATAGATACATTCCATCACAACAGGTACTTTAAAAAAGTTGAGGGAAAAACTTACTATATGTATTCACAGTCAAAACTATCCATGGATAAGCTGAACCCAATTTTTGGGTTATATTTTGGCACCTAGAATTCTTGGCTTATGTGTGTATATATGTGGTATATCTCAGTAAACTATGGTGTTTCTTGTTAATGTATTCTGGGATTATACCTAGTAAAAAAAATGTGATTTCATTTCAATTTCTAAAATTTTCTGGATGGTGCTATGCATGACTTTCCAATACTTTTGAGTTTTTTTTTACATGTCCACCACATGTGGTAAAATGTTCCTTCTGTTTCATAACTTTTCCAACATTTGTTCCTGTATGATTTGTCTACCTGAGAAATTATGAATGGAGTTGTAAAAACATTTTATACCAGTTTTCTTCTAGAACCTAACTTGGGGTAAAGTGTCTGGATTTGGTCTATGATTCTTCCCACTGTTGTGCTGTGACTGTTTCTTTAAACTTTTGCATCCATTTTATCACACAATTGTTCATTTGTTCTGTCTCCATATCATATCTGAGTAGGAGTTTATCTATGTACCCTATCAGATAGCATTTCCCCCCCAATCCTTTCCCCTTCCCTTCTCTGACCTAAGATGTGCTGCAGAAAACATCAGCTAGTCATGGTCTGGATCAGGTGAAGAAGATGAAATTCCACTAGACAAGTTCTTTGTTGAAGAATTAGCTGAATCCTAGATGGGCTGACGCTCCCTCCCAAGGATTCAATGTGTTCTTTGCTCCTGGTAATCCAGGGTCATTCCTTGATGCTCCTTGTAAACAAGGAAGTTCATAATCAGGTGTGAGCAAACAGAAACACAGAAGTTTGGTGTAAGGATTGTGCAAGGGCCAAGACAGTGTGTGCTGGTGGCTTTTGTGCTTGAGACATTTAGGAGGTGTCAGCCCTCCCAGGTAAACTAGACAGGAAACAAAACAAGATGAGCTAATTCTACTTTATTGTAAGGCTACATTAACAGAATCTTGCAAGTCTGAAAGCACAAATCTCCCACCCTCCCTATTTACCACCTGAGTAGTTACGGTGGGTTTTTCCCAAGTTTCTTTCTTTGACCGTTACCAAGTTGTGGACTACTTTATCTTTTATCTGATCATTCTCTAGGTGGCATCTCGTTACCCTGTCCTCCAAGGCCACCCCCACATTCCATTCCATCATCCTCTCCTTTAGCTTCATCCCCCCTTTCCAAGTTCCGAGGAGAAACAAGCTGTGGGCTGTAAGAATGAAATGTACCTGCATCCTCCTCCTCTCTTCTGGTAACTCCTCAAGATCACACAAGGCTTCCCGCAAATCATCTGCTCTGGTTTGTTGGCCTCAACCCCTTCAGTCCTGCATGCCTGATGTGGAAGGAGCTGATTCATTTCTACGAGGCCGCTTGCTAATCCCGAGGCCCTCTCCACCCCATAGAAAAACTCTCCCTGCTTGTCTTGGTCATTGTCTGATTCCTGCAAGACTGGCAGTTGCAGAAGACAGGGTTTGCTAGGGTACTAGTTGTGAAAACAGTGCACCAATTGCGGTGGATGCACATCCGCTGCTGCCTACCATGATCTTTCTGACTCTGGGTAGCCTTTCCAGTGCATCAAGTACTAGACCTGCTTCTCTCTGTGTCTAGAGTCCAACGGTGCTTCCACCTCGTACTCTTCCTTCTCATCTACTATAATGGAGGAGGGGTGCTGTCTATGAATGCAGAGTGTGTGTGTGGGGTCCTTTACAAGCAAAGACCAATGGAACACTGGGTGAATCTTCACTGATGCTGGCTGCTGCAACCAAAAGGCCACTTTTGAGTCCAGTTTCTTGGAAGGTCTCATGGAAGTTATAAATTCTGTAGAAAGGCACACCGAATCTCCTTCTGCAATTCTAGCTCCCTCTTGCCGATGTGCATCTGCTGCTTTTTTGTATGCGTCCTTTGCTATGTTAAGCTGTTCCTTTAAGAGGCTTTGGCTGCTTGCCTCATGCAGGAAATCTGTGCTGCGAGGGACGGTGCTTTCTTGCCTGGTTGTTGGTAAGACCCATGGGTAGAACCTGTAAATTGCCTGGAATGGTGACATACTGATCGATGAGTGTGTTGCATTGTTGGAAGCAAATTCAGCAAGAGGTATGAGATCAGTCCAGTTGTCTTGCTGGTGAGAAATACAGCACCTTAAATACTGCTGCAATAATTGGTTAACTTTCTCAGCTTCTCCATCTGCCTTCGGATGGTGCGAGGATGATAAATGAATCTTAATATTTAATCATTGTAAGAGGGCCCTCCAAAATTTGGAAGTGAATTGACTTCCTTGGTCTATTATGACATGATTAACCAAGCCTCTATATCTAAAGTTGTGGTCTAAAAAGAGTTGAGCTGTTTCCTGGCCTGTTGGGAGACCCTTGCAAGGAATAAAATAGGCCAATTTGATAAATAAATCCACTACTACCTGTATGGTAATATAGCCCTGCACTGGAGGAAGATCAGTGATGAAATCTAACAGAAGAGTGACCCAGGGCTGTGAAGAGGTTTTCAGGGGATGCAACAGTCCCGCTGGCTTACCAGGGACTGGCTTTGCTCTACAACAGATGTGGCAAAAGGAAACACAATCTTTAATGCCAGTGTGAGCTCTCAGCCACTGAAATTCTCTGAAAAGTCAATGTTGGGTTTTAAATCTCCCCCTTGCCCCATGCCCCACCTTCTTGTTGTGGCATAGCTGAAGTACTTCCTCCCTTATGGAAAGAGGAACATTCAACATCCATCTGCCCTCCCTCCACTGTGAAAAGTGAAATGGTGCCTTGCTGGCCTCCTTGGAGGTCATCCATCTGGGTCCTGGCATATGCACCCTGCTACTGCTGTGTCCTAATCTGATCAAAGACATCAACAGCTTGCCTTCCTGCTCCCAGCCTCTCCTGCTTGTCTGATTTACACTGCGACTCAAAGTTGCATAGTTGCACTATTGTTGCTAGGGATGGGGGTGGGGTGTGTGTGATTAGGGAACTTCATACTCCAGCTTGTGTGAGAGGGCATCTGGAAGCTAGTTTTGGGAACCTGGGATGTATGAGATGTAAAAATTGAAGTGGGAGAAAAATTGTGCTCACCTGATTTGTCAGGGGGTAAGAGATTGTGTGTTTTGCAGAATCTCCCAATTTTTATGATCTGTGTGTACTTGTATTGGGTACGCTGCTCCTTCTAGCAGGTGTCTCCATTGTTGAAATGCATTTTTTACTGCCAGTAACTCTTTATTGAAAATGTCATAATTCTTTTCTGCTGGTAGGAGCACATAGTAGCAAATCTACCCACCCCCCTTCCTTCCCTACCTGGAGTAGAACTGCTCCTATGGCTACATCTGAGGCATCAGTCTCTACAACAAAGGAGCGGGAGGGGTCAGGGTGTTGGAGGAGGGGCTGAGAAGCAAAGAGCTGCTTTAACTCTTTAAATGCTGCTTGCTCTTGGGTTGACCAGGAGAATCACCAACCCTTTCTTAGGAACTGGGATAATGGTTTAATAATCTCAGCAAAATTAGGGATTAATTTCTTGTAGAAGTTAGCAAAGCACAGAAAGTACTGCACATCTTTTGCATTATGGTGTGTGTGCGTGTGCGCGCCATGATAGAATAGCCTATACCTTTGTTAGATCCATCTGTATGCCTTCTGTGGAGATTCTGTAACCCAAATAATCCAGTTGAGCCAGATCTAATGCACATTCGTCTAATTTAGCAGAGTGCTTGTTGTCCCATAATTTTTGCAACACGTTTCAGACATGGGTTACACATAAAGAGGGATCTTCAGAATAAACTAAGATGTCATCCAAGTAAATGACTACATATTTATCTAAAATGTCTGCAAATATTTGATTCATGAAACTAGAGAAAACAGCTCCGCAGTTGATTAACCCAAATGGCATTACTGTATATTCCAATTTTCCATACCTTCTATCGAAGGCTGCTAAATACTCATGTCCTTCTTTCATTCTGATTAGGTTGTATGCACTCCTCAAGTCTAGTTTGGTAAAGATGAGTGCCTTGTGTGGCTGGTCTAGTAGATTGGAGATAAGCAGGAATGTATAATGGTCTCTAATTGTCACCTTGTTCAGATCTTTGTAGTCATAAACAGTACGCACATGGGCTCCCTCCTTTCCTTCAGAGTGACTGCTGCTTCGTCCTCTAGTTTTTTGGGTACAAAGAAGGTGGGTGCAGATGCTGGTGAATTGGAAGGGCAAATAAACCTTTTTTTGATGCTGACTTCCAGATACTCTTTGAGTGTAGCTAACTCATGTGTAGACATGGGATACTGCCTCTTTGTTGGGATTTTGGGCCCCTGGTTTCAGGTTGATGGTGCAATCACATGCCTGGTGTGGAGGTAAGATGACTGCCTCTTCCTCCCTGAGTGTATCTGCATAGTCTGCATATTTTTCTGGCAGTGCTGATCCTCTCTTGTTCTGCAGTGTTGTGGGGTGGGGGAAGGTTAGCTTTCACTGCTTGCAAGCAGTGGATGGAAATGAGAGAGTCCCTTGCTCCCAACTTATCACTGGGTCATGCATCTGAAGCCATTCTATACCCAAGATTATGGGCACTTGCAAGGAGGCAGTTATATAGAGTGTTATGAATTCTGTGAGATCCTTGATTGTCAGTTGCAAAGGAACCATGCGCTGCAGAATCGGTCCTGCCCTTAGTGGCTGACTGTCAATAGTCTCAACTATCACTGGGTTTTCTAGAGCTTGTGTTGGCAACTTTAGCTTCTATACCATTTCTGTATCTATGAAGTTAGCAGTTTCCCCAGAGTCTATTAGAAGCAGAAAGCTCCACTTTCTGCCTGGAATCTAAGAAACAATGACAGGAATAATGAGATATTCTTGCCTTTTGCCAGTTGTCTGAGCTTTCTTCGAATGATGGATGGCCCCCCTTCAGAGCTCCTGGGAGGGAGGCCTGCAAAGTTTCCCTGGGGCGCTGCTTGGGACCGAGCTGGGCATTTTCTGGCTTCATGCTCTGTTGATTTACAAGTTCTGCATCTTATTGTTGTGACAGCCGCTGGTGCTTTTATCAGGCATGATCTGGCTATGTGCCCCGGGGCCTCACAGTAAAAGCACAGTCTCTGATCTTGTCTTCTTTGCTTCTCCCCTGATGACAGGGATCTCTTGGCTGCTCTATGGGTTCTCCCAGGCTGGATTCCGAGGAGGCCATTGGGAGGGGTGGTATGGGGGAAGATAGGCTGTAGGATCTCTTCTCCTTCCCATTCCTTCCATGCCTTAACTGTTCCAGTCAGGCATCTATAATTACATAACCCTGACATAGCTTATCCAGGTTACTTGGAGGGCCTTGCCCTTCCAGCTCATCCCTTAGTTCATTGTTCAGCCCTTCCCCAAGTGGATCAGTTAGGGCTAAGCTGTTCCATCCTACATCATTAGCCAGTAATTTAAAATCCGAAATATACGCCCTTACTCTCCTCTGCCCCTGCCTGAGCTTTCAGATCTCTCTGCTAGCAGTGATTCTTTGTATGGGATCCCCAAAGTGTCCTTTGAGTTTATACGTGATGTCTTGATAGTTGTCCAGCACTGGTTTGTTCCCCTCAATAAATGGTATTGCCACTTAGCTGCTGCTTCCTTCAGCAAGCTCAACACTGAAGTCACTTTGGTGTAGTCAGTGGGAAATTCCACAGGTCTGCCTGCCATAAACATCTCACACTGAGCAATGAATGTCCTCTGAACTTATCTGGCAAGCTTCCATGGGAATGCAAGAGCATTGGTGGAGCTGCCATTAGTTGTCCTGTTGCAGGCTGAGGTAAATTCTGTCCCAGTTGCTGCATTAGTTGTATCATGACCTTCTGTAAATTGGTAATCTGTGCATCTACTTGCTGCTGGTGTTTTAGCTCCCAGATGCTCAGCGGACATCGGGGTCCCTTGGGGATTGGAGGCTATTTTCAAGATTCCTCTCCTTAGAAGAGAGTATCAGACTTACAAGACTGATGTCAGCCCTCCCAGGTAAACCAGACAGGAAACAAGACAAGACAAGCTAATTCTTCTTTATTGTAAGGCTACATTGACAGGATCTTGCAAGTCTGAAAGCACAAATCTCCCACCTCCCTATTTACCACCTGAGTAGTTAGGGTGGGTCATTCCTAAGTTTCTTTCTTTGACTGTTACCCACTTATGGGCTCCTTTCTCTCTTATCTGAATTGTTCCCTAGGTGACATCTCATTCCCCTGTCCTCCAAGGCCACCCTCACATTTCATTACAGGAGGCTTATGATCAGTTCTTGGAACCTCAGAAGCAGGCAGGCATTCTGTAATTCCTTTGTGATGGTTGTCCCTGGGATTGAAATGAAATTCAGGAAGCCAGAAAAGCTTCAGACTGTTGGAGAGGTGATTGTATATGTGTGTGCATGTGTGTGCGTGTGTATGAATAACCACACCATGCACTCCTTAGCATTGCAGCTAGGCTAGGCAGAGCAACCCTCTCTACCACAGATAAACATCTGATCAAATTTCTTCCATCTTTGAAAAAAGAATCAGATGAATTTCATCATGTATGATTGAGAAAATGCAGAAGAAAAATTTAGTGGAGCACTAAGCTTCTATGTTAGGGTGTTCTTATTTATTTATGCTGTGCAATGTGCAGTGTTTGGGAAACTAATTATACATGAAGCAATGTAATGACAAGCCTGCTGACATTCTCAGTCTTACATGGAGTACAGTGTCATACTCAGATTGTATCCTGGTACGCACGCAGTATGAATAGATGGATTGTAACCTACCACCTCTAGATAGAGTAAGCAAAATATATTTTGAATACATAGTAGTTTGATGGACACTCAGACACCATGGCACCATGGAAGATTTGCAAGGAGTTAGAGGTATCGACCCCTCTTTTCTTTGGATGCATAAGAAATACCTGTGCAGAAATGTTTAGCTGGGTTATTTAGCTGGCTGAAGGCATTTGTGTATTCTTCTATATATGCTCTTAAAAGAATTTAGCAGAGCTTTGCAGATTGCATCACTGGTATTGTTGATTATTCCCGCTTGCCTTTTATTTGTACTCTTATTTGTAATCATTGAGATAAAGAGGACAACACCAGCTCCTTAATCTAACACAGCATTTTCCAAACTTGGCAACTTTAATGCTGGCTGGGGAATTCTTAAAGTTGAAGTCCACACATCTTAAAGTTTGAAAAACACTGATCTAACACCTGCCAAGATGTAATGGTAGGTGGGAATGACCTTGGGAGATAGGGGGAAGAGCCGCAGCCAGGGCAATGGTCAGAGAAATGGCATCTGAACCTGCAGAAGGAATGGGGGCATGGCAAATGTCTCAGAAGGGACCGTCCCTAGTTTCTTGGGCTGTAAAAGTGACAGGAGAGAAATGTCCTTTCAGACTTGCAAGATTCTGTTAACGTAAGCCTTAGAAAAAAGCAGAGGTAGTACTTCTGGGTGTGCTTCTTGTCTGGACTACCTCGCAAGGCTGACACAAGGGGAGAGGGAACAATAGTTCACTAGAAGCATTATTCTCATAAGCAAAGGGTCGCTTCCCAAGGTATTGACCAGATATCATCGCACCATCCCTAGGTGCTGCCTTCTAGAGACTTTATCTTCCCAAAAAAATATTCTTTTAGGTGGAGGTTTCACTGTCTAAAGTTATGATCAAGTCCCTGATCAGATATGCTTCCAAGTCATCCCCAAGTGGTATTGTTTATATTCCCTGACTCTTAAGTATTAAAAGATAGCAAGAGTCCCCAGACAGTTTGAACCTTGGTGTAAACCTTAAATCCCTGGAGGGCGCTGCACAATTACCAGCTTTGGGGAATCTATCCACTGCCATTCTTGGGGATCCAGGCATGTGGAACGGATGTGAATTGGTATAACTTAACTCTCTCAATATTTATTTTATAAAATCCGCTTTGGCATTTCACCCTCGTTTGAGCCTAGTGCCTTCAAATCCTAAAGAACCTTTTGGCTCCAGACTATCTCCTGGGTTGCCAACACAATAGACAGTAAAAAGTGAAGTCCCACGATAATTCAAGGTATCGGTTATTACTTATAAAGCCCTTCATGGTACTGGCCCTGGTTATTTAAAGAACTGTCTCCCATGAAAAAGAAAAGAAAAAGAACAAGAGAAGTTCAGAAGATACAGAAAAAAGAAAAAGGCAACAAAGATAATAATAAAGAAGTGGCTTCCAACCTTCATCACACTGAGCATAAGCTAATATAGTAAATTTCACCCTCTTTTAAAGTTACAAATTTAAAAAAAAACTCTTCTCCCCATAGCCCAACTTTTATCTATACACAATCCAGAAATTGTCATCTTTTCAATCCTAGTTCAGCAAAAAGTCCATCAAACAAATAGTTTATCCCTGGTGAAACAGTACAACTTCTTTTTGCTCTGCACAATCTTGACCTTTAAATCATTCCTATGGCATTGCAGGATTTGATCTTTCAGCACTCTTTGATATTAAAAGGAGTCTTCAAAGCTTTCATCGACTTACTTTGTAAATGCCATGAAGAGGCATCGCCCAGGATTTCTTGTGGCAGCTGTTCCATGTCCAGATCCTTTTCTTGGTTTGTCTTCTGTATTCCCATTCTGGTCATCTCAATTTTGTTGTCTTCTATGCCTTCAAACTCTATAATATCTATGTCAGGCAACAGTTTTTTAAAGTTTTCCTCATCGTCTTCTAAAAGTTTATCCACTGAAATCCGTATCCTTTCTGAGATATTAGTTATTAATATTGCAGTCCATATTTCAAAAAACTCTTCAAGATAAGAAAGAGTTATAGCTGGCTTAGCCATTTTAACTCTTTTCTGCCTGGCCCTTTAGTTCCCTCTAGCATCCATTTGCAACCTTCATCAAGCCTCAGTTCCCAATATGAGTTTAGTTCCATTTCAGTTGTTTCCCACAAGTATATTATTCAATTATATACTTGTTTTTCAAATCTTATAGCAAAAATAACCAATATTCCAAATCTCTCTGGTCTTCTAATCCATTTAACACTTTCTTAAATCATTTTTTTCCCTTTTTGCCGATTGTACATTATTTTAAATTCTTAAGATTCTATTTAAAATTTCTTAAATCCAAAGAAGGTAAAACTCACCAGGTGTCAAATTAAGCTCGCCATTTTGAAGGTCTCTAATATCCATAAAGTAGTTAAATTGAACATTTCCAAATGTGATTAGAAAGTGAATTTGGCTGGCTTAGTTCCTTATGAAGGGGTCCACCACTGCTGAGAGCAAAGATGTCTTCTCCCTTGGCTCCTGTTGCTGAACCCAACAGGAGACCGCTGTTTTATGGTCTCCTCACAAGGAGCTGCCATTCAGAGCACTCATGGGTGATCTCCCAATCTCGCTTTCTCTAGAGAAATTCAAAGGACCAGTCTACTCACTGGTCTTTACCACGGTCGTCATCTCCACTCATTCATGGAGATGTCCTCAGTCAGCTATGACTCACACCAGAAGCCCCTTATCATTCCATTTTAATGCAGGTCACCCAGAGTCATTATAGAGTTGGATGGCCTTATATATTTAATAACGTAAGAACAATATGAGCAACAACAACACAGGCAACGTTAGAGCAATCTGTAGGAAATTCTGCTGGCCAACTCATCCTAAACAATTTACACTGAGGTGTGAGAGTGAAAAATTGAAGCTGACTTCTCCCCCATCCCCATCCTGCCTCCCCTGCCAATGTTGCTGGTAGACTTCCAGGAAAACACCACCCAGAGTCACTTTGTGTGAGATAGGCGGCTATATAAATACGATAAATATATACATACATACATAGATACATAAATCTAACTCAATACTGGTTGGGTAGCAAGGTGTGGAGCCACTCCTGTCTGAGGCAAGCCTTGATCCAATTGTTGTGGTAGTTGTATCTGCATTGTGCAGTTTTTTTGTTTTTGTTTTAATCTATATCTACCTACTGCTGATGCTGTAACAATGCCTCAGCATCTTGTTCTGCAGACAGTGGGGTGCCTCGAGGATTGTAGATTGTAGCCACCCTCAAAATCTAAAAGCAACATGTTCAAGTCTACTTTATTGTTATATGAGCAGAATCCAAAACTTTCACTGCTCCTTTTAAAGGCCAACAAGGTCAAGGCAGGGCTGTTCTGAATCTCTTTCTCACACTATTTTCCCAGGGTGGAGTAATCATTTTATTTCCCCCACCTCCTTCTCATAGCCAGAACTACATTCCTTTATACTTATACATTGAATATCCCTATCTCTATCTCTATCTCTGTTTCTATCTCTATCATCTCTTCTATTTATGTGCCTGTCTATCTCTGATTGGCATGCTCCAGGTCCCTTCTATTAGGCAGTACTACATTCCTTTATACTTATACATTGAATATCCCTATCTCTATCTCTATCTCTGTTTCTATCTCTATCATCTCTTCTATTTATGTGCCTGTCTATCTCTGATTGGCATGCTCCAGGTCCCTTCTATTAGGCAGTACTACATTCCTTTATACTTATACATTGAATATCCCTATCTCTATCTCTATCTCTGTTTCTATCTCTATCATCTCTTCTATTTATGTGCCTGTCTATCTCTGATTGGCATGCTCCAGGTCCCTTCTATTAGGCAGTACTACATTCCTTTATACTTATACATTGAATATCCCTATCTCTATCTCTATCTCTGTTTCTATCTCTATCATCTCTTCTATTTATGTGCCTGTCTATCTCTGATTGGCATGCTCCAGGTCCCTTCTATTAGGCAGTACCATCTTGTGGGATCTAGAAGTCATGCCTTCATGTAGAGGAACATGGAGATAACCTTGAAGGAGGAATGCAAGAACAGTTAATTTTAGCACTGGGAAAGAAGAGGGGTGGGAAAGAAATTCAAGATAGCCCAATCTTGATTCTCTTTAGTACAAGAAGGGGCAGAAGGAAACTCTACCAGGCTTTGAAGATTCTGTTATTAAATAACCATAGAGTAGTCACTGTGGTGTTTGTTTCCTAACCTCAAAAGTCTGACAACTCTGTACTGCAGCGCTTGCCCTATGGAACAGCATCTTCCCAGAGATCCAGATGGTCCCAACCCTGTTGGTTTTTTATAGAGCACTGAAGACTTGGATGTTCCCTCAGGCAATCGACCAGGAGGTTAAGTGAGCCCTGATGGTTCATCTGTTTAGTTCATGTCATTATTGATTGGAAGTGGAATGAATTTTATCAAGGGGACCTTGAGCACATGTTAGTTTATTATTTTTGTAAACTGTCCATTGCATTGATACTTTTGGTTTTAACACTCTCTTTGTCACCTAGAGTCATTGCTGTAAGATGGGTGTGTATATAAATTGTATGAATAAATATTCTTTGAAAACTATTGATAATAGATAGATGGATGAGAGCCAGTGTGGTGTAGTGGTTAAGATGCTGGACCAGGAGCATGAAAACCCAGGTTCTAGTTTTCCCTCAGGTATGGAAGCTGGTTGGGTGACTTAGGGCTAGTCAAAATCCAAAATCATAGGGATTCATACTGCTCCCACCCTTTTGATTGGCCACAAACTGCTAAAGATCTAGTTGTTCTCCCAGGCCTTGGGGTTAGGATGGCAGTTGAGCCCCTTTGGCTTTTTATTTTGTAGCAATGGAGGCGAATATGTGTAGCTGTGAGAGTGTGGGCAAAGAATGGCCAGGCAAGGGGGGTCAAGCATGTACTGTTATCCCCCGAACAGCGAGGGAGAGATAAGAGGATGAGACTGGCCCCTCCCTGCAGAATGCTAGGAGTGTTTACGGATTAACCCTGGGAACTGTTCTCAGTCTGGGAAGATTCTCTGTATAGGCTAAGCCAAATAAACCTTGCTGGATTGAATCTGTATTGTCTCCTGGAGTTTCATGGGCTAAACCTGACAGTAGCTCAGGGTTGAACTGTGGAGTCCTTGGGGTTCTCTGAGCTTGGTTCTTTTCTTGCAAACGTTTCATTACCCGGCTAGGTAACATCTTCCGTTTTTGTTTTGTTTTGTTTGGCGGGGGGGTCCTGCCTTCTAGTTACAGTGGTAACTCGGGTCATGAACTTAATTCTGCAACTCTGGTCGCGACCCGAATTGGTTGCGACCCGAATCAAATTTTCCCATAAGGTTCAATGTAAATACAGTTAATCCGTTCTGAACCATATGTTTTTTTTTTTTAAACCACAAAAATATGACACAAAGTACAGTATGAAGAGAGAGAACACTAACCTTGCTCGAGGCGACTTCTGGCGTGGAGGACAGGAAGGCGGGTGGGGAGGCAGTGACTGCTTGGAGGGAGAGTCCCCCTCCCTACAGGAAGCCACGACCATGTGTCACAGCAGGGAAAATGGCCGCGGATCCTGTTCGTCACCCAATCCGGCGTTCGCGAATGGAAGCAAAATTTTGCGAATGGTGCTGTTTGTGACCCGAATTGGTCATGAACAGAAGCGTTCGTGACCTGAGGTACCACTGTAATTGTCTTTTTTTCTTTTTATTCTTGGTTTTTTTATTATTATTATTTTTAATCTGTAAGCTGCCCAGGGTCACTAGGGAACCAGGCAGCCTTGAAACTGAAACAATAAGGGTACTAAGGGTAGCCAAAGAGATGTATTAAATTACTATAGAGGACAGAGGGAATGGCCTTGAGGACCAGGAATAGTCAGATAAGAGGGGCTTGAGTCTGGGCCAAGAAAATGCCATGGGAAAACATCACAGACAAGTTCCCCCCTAGTTCATATGAAGATAAAGTGAGGGAGGGGGAGGTACCTTCAGACTTGCAAGATTTTGTCACTATAGATGTTACAATAAAAGTAGTCCTGACCTATATGGTGTTGGGTTTTTAGTCTGGTCTATCTTGTAGGGCTGACAATGGGCTAGACATTTGTGATCTCCAAATAGAGATTGAGTATATGTAGAAAAAGAAAGTTGTGGTGGTGCCAGTAATGGTTGGTGCACTTGGTGCTAGACCAAAAGATCTGAGAAAAGCACTTTAGGAATGGACAAAATCTCAACATGTCAATTACAAAAAGTCACATTACTTGAATAGCACATATATTATGATGGTATCTTTAGCTATCCTAGATCCTTGGGAGGATACAATAGTCAAACGTACTAAATCCAGTCAGAACTATCTGGTAAACTGTATAAATAACAATAGCAAATATACAGAACAGCATGGAAAAGCAGCTGTGTGCATATGGCCTGACTCATAAGTGGCAGAGGAAGAGGAGCGATAAAAGTGGTGGAGGCTCTTCTTTTTTCTGCTTTCTCCCTTCTTCCACTCCACTCCACTCCATTCCACTCCTGAGTTCCTATTTCACTGATATTCCTATACTCCCCACCCTACTTTCTATGCTGTGTGTGTGTGTGTGTGTGTGTGTGTGTTTTACTACCTTCATGATTCTTGGCTGCTGCCTGTCAACCCTTTGAGATAGACCAGACTAGAAAACCAAAGTTATGAATGCTAGTACTACTTTATATAGTACTTTATTATAAGGTTACAGTAACAAAATCTTGCAAGTCTGAATGTGCCTCCCACCCTCCTTCCATTTATCTTCAAAAGAACTAGGGAGGGTCAACTCGGAGACACTTTCTCAAATTACATTTCTGCTTTGGACTCAAATTTCTTTTTTCTGAACACTGTCTTGGTTGCAGCTCTTTCTCCTGTTCCTCGAGGTTATTGCTCCTGCCCACACACTGCCTGGACTACTCCTGCAGTTTTCTGGGCAACATTTTTTAGAAGTGGTTTGCCCTTGCCTTCTTCTTGGGGCTGAGATAGACTGACTGGCCCAAGGTCACCCAGCTGGTTTTGTACCTAAAGCAGGACTATAACTCACAGACTCGCACTTTCTAGCCTGGTATCTTTAACCATTCCACCAAACTGGCTTTCTTGTTTATTTCTTTTTAAATCAAACAAATCAAACAAACACAGCCACCCATTTGCACAAATATGAGACTCTGGGCGACATACAATAAAAACAGGATATAATAAGCCCTGCAAAACAGCAAAAAATCATAACACACAGTCAGGGAGTCTCACCATATGTGACATTGTGCAGGACAAGCTCACCAACATCCTTTAACCACCTTTTATTTTTTTTAAATTAATGAACTCCTTAGTTCTGACTCCTAAAAATATCTCAGTTGCCATATGCACTATTTCCTTTCTCTCTCTTTTTCTGGAGGAGAAAAAAATACATAATGTGTTGCCTGATATCTTTTGCTAATGTTCTCCTGTTTGGTCTTTGAAGTGTCAAGGGAGATTTTACCTGCGCATAATTAATGCAGCACATTTTAAGAGCGTTTGGGAACTCTAACGAGGGGTTTTGTGTTCCTTTAATAAACAATGTACTATTTCATAAGCTTCCAAGCACCCCAGTCCAATTCATGAGTTGCAAGACATGTAGGCCTGACCAAGGAATACTATATGAACAAGTATATGGAGAGAGAAAAGAAGGGAGGGGTTAAACAAGAAAAGGGGAACAGAATTACTGCATTCTTAATGGCTGCAATCCTTAGAGCTGCAAACAACCAACATGATTAGCCTTCTGGAAAATATTCTAAACATGGACTTCTCCCTGCCCTGGGTTTTCTGTTGCCCAGTCAGTTTCTACTGCCTTCCTGGTCTCGTGAAAGCTGCCCATACAGAAAAACAGTGAAAACCTGCCTTTTTTAGTACTGCTGCTGTACCTGGGAAAGAGCATGTCCAAAAACAAAGGTTGGGCAAGGACAAGTTCCTGAAGTTAATGAAGACTGAACTTTCCCTGGGAGGCTTTTGGACATGACTATTATTTGCCATCAGCTTTTTACCTTGCAATTGTTGCCTTTGGTTTTGATTGTCATGAATGCATGTTGTGTTACAGTGTTGTTTGGGGTTGTGGGGTAATTTTCCTTCCTGTGCATATGTTGTTATTGTTGTTGTTACTGTTATTATTTAGCAAGGATGCTTTATAGTAATTTATGTGTTGCAGACTGTCATCAGTCTGGATGGTTCTATGGCATACAATTTTAAATTTAGATGATGATGATTGATGATGGGTATTTTGAAGCTTAGTGAAAGCTTATTTTGAGAAAGCAAACATTGCATAGCATGTTATAGGAAACAGACCATCATGTTCAGCCATCATTTGGTTTATTTTGGGGGCCTACCAAATCTTTCTCCTTTGTTTATTGCATAATTGCATTCTGTTGATACAGGTTTCAGATTTGGCCTGCCAAAAGATATCAGCCAAGACGGAAATCCATCTTTTTATACTGTGTGAGTTGATTTACATCTTCTCCCAGGATGAGGACGTTTAGGGTTGCAATCTGACCTGATTTATAGCCACTAAAACCAGTACCTGATTAAAAAAAAAAATTATAAAGACTGCCTCCTCCCACATCCTCTTGTCTGTACCTGAAAGGAATGTCAGAGACTTCAGGAGGGTGTTTTAACGCTCAAATAATTGGCATGTAGAATCAGAATATTTATTTTACTTGTCCGGCTGGTTTCCCGCGTAGGAAGTCAAGCGGCATCTGTGGGTATGCATGTCCTTCTTTTCCTTTTAATTGGGCTGTAAAAATGTTGCTAGGTAGTCTACATGGGAATGGAAAGTTCTGATAACCCCTGGATTTTTTCCCCCACATTGGGATGTGCTGAGTAGACATGGAGAAATTCAAAAGAAATTCTAAAGCTTCCTGAGAGTAAGAGGTAGGGGGAAAAACTCTTTCGAGGGGAAAAGAAAATGCAAGAATGCATAAGGCAGATTGTTGGTTAGGCCATTATTAATCAAACCAGCATCTGTCAATTCAATCATCTATTCGATTACTCAATCATAGTTTTGCTTTGTTTTTTCTCCATTTAGTGCTTCCTATTCAGTGAAAATATTAGGATTGGAGAGGTTCAGCCAATGCATGCTGACTCCTCCATGACTCATCCCTGTCTGGAATTTAAGAATCCTCATTCTCACAATCAAGTATACGGTAGAGAGAGTATGGTGATGTATAGGGCTTGTGCATCAATTGCAAACAGAAAACAAATCAGACTGCTCATATTCCTAAAAGCTAGTAGAAAATAACCCTGAAGCAGAGGATTAGAACTGGGGGAGGACGCTATTCGTATTCCTAAAATTATGGCCCTCCAGTTCTCCTTTATGACTTGGAACTGTGACCACACTTTGCCTCTTCAAATTCATCTCCTAGCTGGATCTCCCTGCCTCTTCCCAGGAACGTGACCCTCAACTTTCTAGTTTGAACCATGGAATCATCTGCAAGCCCTTCCACACAAACTTCTGGAGTAGCACCATGCTCCTGGGTTACTTCCCTATTGTTGCTCTTTGACAGCTGATACCACGGACCTCCAGAACTGCTGTGGCTCAGGAGAGATGAATGCAAAGTCCTTTTTGCAGAAATAATGCCATCATGTCCCCTCCATAGAGATCTAATTGGTTGATTACTCAGGCTTATCAGTCACATCAAGAACAACCGACTGTCAGCTGTACACACTCCACACCCATAACAGGTACAGTGTTGCAAAAGCAGGGTGTGCCCCTATGGAGAAAGCTCATGCTCAGGGTTCCTGAGTGGGTCTTTGCTGTGGGTCCCCGTGAGTCCAGACCCAGAGTAGGCCTTCCCTACTGGGCCTCACTGGGCAGGCATAGTCCACTAGAATAGGCAGTCTGTAGAGAGCCATGGACATGACCTCGGAGCAACTAAGCACAGGTGATGATTAAATAAACCCAAACATGTTTTAAGCATGGGAAACAGTGAGAGAAGCCTAGATTGGCTCTACCCTAATTCTCTGGGGTATGAGAAGGGAGAATTCAGTCCAGCTTTCAAGATTCTGTTGCTGTATCTCCATAAAGGGCAGTTCCAGTCAAACCTGTGCAGTCTGTTTCCTTACCTGGCCTACCTTAAAGGGTTGGTATAGTCTGGAGTTTATGGTCCTGAGCCATGCAGGGTTTTAAAGCTGACAACCAGCACCTACCACTGGGAGCCAGTTCAGTGGGGTAACATGGGCAAACTGTGATGTGCTCATTACTACCCAGATCACTGCCTTCTCAATCAATTGTAGCTTCTGAATGGTCTTCAAGGATAGCACCATTGAGAACAAATTGCAATAATCTGTCAATATAGTGACTGTCAATAAACCCCCAGGATGAGGAATAGTTACAACAAATGCACAAGATGGAGCTGTGCAAAGGTTCTCCTGGCTACAATTTTACCTTCACTTCCAGTATTAGAAACCCCCACTCCATTCTTAATTGAAGATTTATTCTGCAACTGGGTTTGTGGAGCTCATTTCAAGCCACACAAAGCCAGCAACCTATTCCTCAGAGGATGATCAAATGTCTCAAAGGAAGTCAGCAACGAAGCTCAGAAGGGAAGTCCACTAAACCTCCCAGGAGAGTTTCTATTCACTGCCTAGTGTGGAGATTCTAATGCAGTGGTTATGACTCATGAGCACCGATACCACGGTTGTTTTTATGGCCCATTAAGACCGCCCTGACTTCTGTAACTGCAAGAACAGGTCCCTGCAGTTTTCTTGGCAACATTTTCAGAAGTGGCTTGCCAGTACCTTCTTTCTAGGCTGAGAGTGACTGGCCCAAAGTCACCCAGCTGGCTTTGTGCCTAAGGCAAAGACTCATCGTTCCCAGCCTCTAATTCAGCACCTTTAATTACTACATCAAACTGGTACTGTATCTTCTTAAAATGTGTGGAATTCTCTTTTCAAAATCATCTACACAAGCAACCAATGCTGTAGCTTCCAGCAGATCTTTTCTAATCTTATGTAAGTCTCATGAGAAGACTGATTTTTTTTTCTCCAACTCAAACGTAAGGAAACAAAGAAAATATTAAGCAAAGAAACATCAAAGCCTAGTAGCTCTGTTGAAAAATGAACCACTGCGTCATTGATCCTATCCAACCATAGGGATGGAGGGAAGTCCGAACCACTCATCTAATCCCACACAAGAGACTAGAAGCTTGTTTATCATGCTTGAAATACAGTAATGTCATACACGCCCCAAGGATCCTCCCTGCAACTTTCCTGTGGGAAAGAAAGAAGCCCAGAAACCTGACAACTGGCTCCATGACTTCTAAGCAGACAGGCCACGTACAAGGAAACCAAGCAATGCATTAGTACACAGGTCAGAGTATTCTAGACTGGGGAGTGACCAGTCAGCATTTTAAAAGTACACGAAAACAAAGTGTTTTTCTATGTGCAACACGTGTAAGGCAAAAGCATACGTTACACCAAAGAGAAATGGACCCATTGTGCTATGCATGTTTGGGTAACCATCCCAATGCTGGTATCTGATCCTGTGGGAGAGATCCCACGGCTGTGGCTACATAAAGCACACAGAGAACCCAGATCTTACTAGAACCCCTTTCCTTCAAAGGGGATCTTCAGATCTACACATCCAAGCAACTTCACACAGCAGTCAGGTCAGCTGTGTAGCATCAAAGGTGGGCTGTGCTGCATGGCCTCTGGACGCTCCTCCTTGCATTCATTCAAGACCAGTTGCTGGAATGCCGTGCCAAGTGAGAGCATTGATCCATCATCGTCCACATGGCTCTATCTGCACTGGCTGCCTAAAGCTGCATCTTCTGCCATTCAGAGCCAAGGACATCTATTATGTCCCTTGAATATGGAACGTGAATGACGCAGGGTATAATGGGCTTACTTTTTAATGCTCTGAACTTAGTGCCAAACAGTCACCTTAGGAGTATTCTGTTCTAGTAACACGGAGCAGAAAAAAACCTGAATTGCCCTGTTCTCTTCATGCTTTGCTATGCCCCCTGCCCTTTGAAATGACCTCCCCCCTGAAGCATGCCAGGCCCAACACCGACAAGGAGTATTTTAAAACACTTCTTTGAAGGTTGGTCTCCTCTGCCATTAACCCTCCCCCTGCTATCATTTTTAATGACTTTTATTATACTTATAAGCTGCTTCAGATTTTTTGCAATGACAAACAGGATAACAATACTTTGACTAATAACTTTAATAAATAAAAATGTACAGACCTGTAATCAGTTGTGGTGGGTTCTTTGCTTATGTAAAATGCAGCAATTAGATTTGCAGCTGACTTTGGCTAATCCCAAAATGGTAAGCAGGATTTGGTTTGTACTTAGATGGGAGACCACCAGGTAATACCACTAGGCTAGACCGATAAGTCAAAAAGCATCCAAAAAAAGCAATGGAAAATCACTTCCTCAGTTGCAAAGAAAACCACCTAGATGTGTTCATAAAGTAATGGGAACTGGACTCAGCTTGAAGCCAGCTACCTTAATTATTTGTGACAGCGTCTTCATTTATGAACAGCCCAGCAGTTAAATGGGAGTTTCTGTGAAGCTGTTTTCCAGATTATAGAAAACTTTTTAGTTACAGCAATTATTCCTTTCTGTATTTCTGCATGTGCCTCTTTGGAGAATTCAAATGCCAGGTTATTTTACTTTTACTCAGCAGCACCACATCTTTCACAGATTACAGAACAGAATAAGAAAAAAAGGATGTATTTTTTCCTCTTCTTTAATGGCTAAAGGAGGCATGAAAGGCCAACTTGGCACCCTGCAGATATACTGAAACTGAAACTCTTCTTTGTCCAGAGCACCATATACAGAAAAAAATTGCAAGATAAATATAAGCCTGAGGTGGCCTGCAGATTAGGCTGTGCAATGTTTCACTTTGATGAAGGTTTGTGTGATCTCCCACCCCCAAAGCTAGTTCATGACACGACAGGACCTTAACCCTAATCCTTTCTGAGGAAGCAGAGCCGCCACATTGCTTCTCTGCACCTGCTCTGACATTTGCACAGCTGAAAAAAATGGGGGTACTCAGGCAGAGGCCTCTCCAGCTTCTGCAAGGACCAGTTGAAGGTAGAAAGCATCATTGTGAGACCTGGAGAAGTTCCATGGTATGCAGTACCTTGCACAGATCTATTCCCCATGCATTCCCTCAAGCAAACAGTAATTAATTTAATCCAAGGACTTAATTATGATGCATTTAATTTGTACAGCATGCTTAGGTTCACTGGCTAACTCTAACAGAAAAACCAACCTACGCAGGAGCTCAGATCGTAAAATGTTTCCACTGCAATATTATTTAATGTTCCCCATGGGAGTCTGCAGGGAGGGCAAGCCAAGACAAATGCTGACATGTGCAGGATGACATAATCATGGAAAGGTTATCTTGATACAAGTGCATAATTGGGGCATTTGCCCAGTGAAGCTATTGCATATATATTATAATTTTGGCATAACTCTGGCTTGTTGTAGTTGCTGCTGCATGTGCCAACCATTTGGAAACTCAGAAGGCTTTATTACAAGCTAATATTCTTCTCTCAAGTAATTTCAAAGAAAATACATAGCAGAAATGCAAGTTCTCTAGCTCAAAGCAACTGTGAATGCAAAATGTTTGGGTTTTGACACGGCATGAAATGCAAAGCTAAAACTGTTTGGAAACCACATGTTTTCCAAATAATATGCAAACATTTAGCTCTCTAAGGAAAGCTTCAAGTTCATAACTGCACTCAGATATTCTTCATTAGCAGGATTCATTTCCAGAGCTTTTTCATAGGCTTCTATGGCTTTCTCTTTTAATCCAATGCGTTAGCAGAAGAATCCCAAGCTTTCAAATATCTCAGCATTTTTTGTACCTTTCTTAACTGCCTTATCTAACAATTGCTTCAAACTCCGTTCACACTTCTTTTTCTCAAATGAACTGTTTGTAATTTTCAGTCCTGCCAGGTACTGTTTCATAGCGTTGGCTTCCGATTTTCTGTGACGTTCCTGAAAGCGCCCGTAATTAAAATGGAGCTGTTGCTGCTCTGTGGAAGTTAGACTGCTCATGGCAAACACTTTCTGAAAGATTTCATCTGCCTTCTTTAGCTGTCCGTGTTCTGCATATATGTTAGCAAGGTCAATATAAGCATAGGCAAACCTGGTCTTACGCTCCACCACTTTATTAAAGTGAAAAATGCAAAGCCTCATCAATTCAAACATCTCTCCAATGAGTTGGAATTTGCCTTCTGACACTTTTTTCTTCAATGCAAAGTACTGTGTTCTATAGCAAATCCCAATCTGATGGTGCAAGAATCCAGAGTTTGGGGTCAAGCTTAATGCTTTCTTCAAATGTTGCAGGGATGCCTCTACATCACCTTTCTTCCTGTAAAATTTGGCAGCGTACCTTAACACATAAGGAACGTCAGGATATTTTCTAAGTGCTTCCTCAATGTACTTTTCTCCTTCCTTCACTCTGTTTGTTTCTTGCAGCTTTAACGCAAGAAGGGGAATCACAAGTATATCATTGGGATTTAGTTTTACTGCAATCCTCAGAGGTTCCAGTGATGACCCTTTCCCTGAATGTTTTTTTGCACAATAATCTTCCAGGCGGTATACTGTGATTGCATAGCCCGAGTTAGGTTCTGGGTTTTCTGGATCTTTTTGCAGTGCCTTTTCAAAGTTCTCCTTGGCTTTTTCATAGTACTTTCCTCCAAATTTTAGGAGCGCCCAACCCTTTTCACAGCAGATCTGTGGGAGTTCTATCTTATAAGGAGACTTGCTTCCAAGTTGCTTGCAGATGCTCTCTATCTTTTTCACATAGGCTTGGGATTCAGTAAGATTGTCCATGTGGTAGTTCACCCAGGCGCAGTTGCCCCACGTAACCAGGCTTTCCTTTTCTACTTCCCCAGGGTACTCTACGGGCACAGCCTCTTCCGCTTTCTGTAAGTTTTCCAGTGCTTCGTCCTTCTTGTCATTCAGGAATTTCACATAGGCGAGCAGGTTGAAATTTTGAACTTTGGATTTGCTGCTTAAGAACTGGATCTGCTCAACAATTCTTTCCTCCAATTCATCGGGATCGATATCCTCCTTCTGCAACATCCATGTAAAGTGGCATTCCAATTGTTGAAGAATCTCCTTTAAACCTTCCTGGGAGAGGAGACTGCAGAACAAAAGGAAAAAGAATAAGAGACATTTACATTTTGAAAGTAAGAAATAATTCTGCCCTATAATCCCCTGTCATGGGAGGTGTTTAAAAAAATGAACTTTGGCATTTTTGTACTTTTTAAATATGATTTTACTTAGAGATAGGAGTTAGTAAGAGTTACAGTAACGGACTTCTGGGGAAGAATTGGCAAACTGAAGTTGCTCTGCTAAAAATGGAGCCAATGATGCAGTGGAATGAAGATTTGATGAGTAGACCAACTCTTTGTAATTCCTCTCTTTACAAGAGGAGATCACCCACAAATGCTCCAGACAGCTGCTCCTCACGTAAAGACAGCAAGGGAGTGGTCCCCAGCAGGTTTAGAACTCTGGGAGACGAAGGAATAGTCATCTTGCTCAAACTGTGGTCAGTGGTTTTAAAAGAACACTTTTTTAAGAACAGGTTTTAAAAGAATACATACTTCCTTTTCTAATCACTTTTGGAAACTGCTTGTCAACTGCTTTTTAGCTATTAGGAACCTTTGGACTGACAAGTCTGAAACCACCAGGTGAGTTTCTTTCAATCCTTAGCGAAATAAGTTATAAATATAAGTTTAAGGACTTTAAAAACATTCTTTTTCGAATAAACAGCAAAAGAGTGATTAGAACTTTGATTTTGGAAAATTACAAATCAACTAAGGGTCGATTAAGTCCAGAAGGATTTGAAATAAGATTTTGGAATTCATTATAAGAATCTTTCCTGTGGAAAACTGTTTTTGTTTTTAATCCTTAAAAAAAAAAAAGATAGGATGGACACTAGAGGGAACCAGAAGGAACTAAAGATTACAATTAAAGGAGAAGAATACTTAAATTTGACTTACTAATATAGAACGAAGAAAAATATTTTAACATTGGACATACTGAAGGATATTTTTGAACAATGGTCCCAGAATTTAATTTTGAGATTCTCTGCCTTTGCAGATAGACTGTTTAAAAGATGTTATGGAAGAGGAACAGGTTTTATCAGGCAAGACTGAGACTGATCTGAAAGTGGATTTAAAAATGACAGGCTACAAGAATGATACAAAAAAGGACGCTACACTGGACATACAAAAGAAACTGACTGATATCTTAATAATTAAAAGGGATATACAAATAACAAACCAGGAGAATGACCTGGATAATACTCCTATATTGGATTTGCAAAAGAAGCTTCTTGAAGCTTTGAAGAATCTTGTGAGAAGGGACAAAGAAAAAATGAAAAGAAATCAAGTTCTAGGACATTATTTGAAGGGACTAAAGAGCAAGATCGTTAAAAGTGAAGGGAAGGAATATAAAGTTGGTTTATTTAATCAAGGTTACAACAGGTATGTTGTTATCTCTGGTAACCCTCCATGGAGTTTTGCTGATCAGAACTGAAATGACAATGCTTTAAGGATTTGTTTATAGACAAGAGATGGGATATGGGAAGAAGAAGAGAAGATGATAAGTTACTACAATTGTTTATACTTGTAATGAAGGGGGAAGCCATTCTTTATACATTTCTTTTTCTTTACTATATTCTTATTTTTTTCCTTTTCTATTTTTCTTCCTTTTCTGCACCTTCTATTTTTTCTTTTTAATCTTATTTTTTTAGTTTGTATTAGGTTTTATCTTTGTAATTTTTAATTAAAAATTTTTTTAAAAAAAAACAGTAGTTACAGTAATATGTGGATCTTTGTTACATGATCTAACTTGTATTCTAATTGTATTTCATATGAAAATAACTCTGTAGCTTCCCAATTTGGTCGTTTCAAATCTGACCTAAAATCTAACAAGGGAAATATTTTGTCTTATCTTCAGAAATTGGGTTGGTAATTAACCAGCAGAGGGCTTTTTAGGCAGCTTTCCAAATAAGATTTGCAGGTCAACTATATTATTTTAAAAATTACTTATGTTTTTAGCCGCAAAACCCTTGTTGCTCTATTACTCATCTCCTTGGTATTCCATGCTCTCCAACAGTATCTTGAAGCCCATGAGTCTGAACGTGAACGGTTCTTAACCATTTTGTTGCTGTTATGGTTGCCATGAAGGCCACTTGACTCTTGACTTTAGCTCAAAAGCTCCTGCAAAAAGATGGAGCTGCCTGCATAAAAGCACAACCCCCTCCCCCAGCCACTGTTCAATGTATATTCTGGGTTGAAATAACACACCCAGCCATAAACTGACCACTAAAGGACAACATGCTAGGTCTGTTAGTTGGTGGTTCTCTGCAGATAAATACAGCCAAGGTAGACTCGAATCCACCTGCTCAATTCCTCCTCACCTTTGTTTTCCATTCTCTTTCAACAATTAGGAGCGACCCAGAGTTGTGTTTTAAGATGGGAGGTGTCATACAGATCTTTCTTTCTTTTCGTTCAGAAGCCCTGCCCTTTTCTTCCTCATGCATGGCACATAAAAAGGGGCGGAGCTTTGCAGTCACAGTCTGCCACCTTGACTTTCCGACAGCCCTTGCCCCACCGCCCATGGCACGCTGCCCGGCTGCAAAAGCGGCCTTCCTCCCTTTCTGCGGCAAGCCGCTCCAGGGTACGTTCCGCGTCGGGGCTGCGCTGCCCCTATCGCGCCCCGGAGACTATGGTGGACGTCCCCAGGCCCCGATTTGCAAGGCCGTTTTCCCTCCTGGCAGCCAGCGGATGGCAGGAGGGACGGGGGGAGGGGTCTTCGGGTGCCAGCTCGCCCACTCCCCTCTTCTTTCCCCCGGGGGGCAGGACTGAGGGGGAGCAGGCGGTGCCACCAATACCATGTACCAAGAGAACCTGTGCAGCGCAGGGATGAACTGTGGAGCCCTTGCGGTTCTCTGAGCTGGGCTGTTTTCTTGCAGCCCCGGCCGGGTAACATCCTCGGCGCTCCCGGGAGGCGGGAGATCCCGCCCTACGGGATGCAAGAGCCCGCTCTCCCCCAGCCGGGCCTGCCCTCCAGGGCTGCCGTCGCGGAGATCAGAAGGGCAGAAATCGCCTCGTGAGCCACCCGGGCGGCCTGGAGGACGCTCGCCTGGGGCCGCAGTCCAAGCGCGGCCAGAGCAGAGACCGCCTCGGCAGCGCGTCCGTTGCCCTCTCGGCGTCTGCTCCGACTTTGGGAAAACCCGCTCAGATGCGACGCTGCCCGCCGCCTCCGACCGCGAAATCGTCGAGCTGCGCCCACCGGGCCGAGCCGTGGCGAGCAGCCGAAGCCGAAGCGCCCCTCGCGAAGACACAAAAGTCTCTCTTGTTGTCCCTTCCTCACCTCATGACCGCGGAATATTCAGCAGAAATATTCTGCTTTTCCTACGGAACGACCGTCGCTGCGTTGCTTTTCTTGGCGTTTGAGAGAGAAAAGGCTCCCCGCCTGCTCTGAGGAAACCGAAATTTGGGAGAGTCAGTTTGAGGGAAACCGAAACGAAACTTTGCCGAGCTGGAAGTAAAGCCTGGAACGGAGTCGGTCTCCGTGTCTTCTGATTCCGTCGCGTCGCTGTTGGGGGGGTCACACGCGGGCCAGGCTGGCTCTGCCTCGTTTGGGGCGAGTAACGGTGCGGATCGGCGAGTACAGCTTGCCGGGTTCACACGTGACGCCCCGTAACGCCGACGGGAAGGAACGGACGCTGCGTGCTCCCTGCCTGGAGCCCCCGGGGGAGCGCGAAGTCTCGCCCGGCTGGGCATCTGGCTGAACCCGCTTCTAGAGGTGCGCAATGTCAGCGGCCTTCTGGGTGGCTCCGGAAGCCCTGGATTGCTGCCTGGCCAGCTTCCTTCCGAGCAGCCTCTCAGCCCCGCGTCCTAGAGCTTTCCCCCGAGCAACAGCCCCGGGAGGGGGGTTGGCCCGAAAGGAAGCGACCGGCCCGTTGTCGCTTGAGGAGGTTCCATGTCTGGAACCCAACCCGGTCCTCCTGGCCCTGATCCAGCGCTCGGTTGCTGCTCCGCACTCATAAGGGCGAATGGCCATAACTGCACTTTCGTTTGAAGGAGGAAATGTTTAAATCTGCTAAAAGTCATGTGCTTTTGTAAAAATGCCTGCCCAGAGACCTCCATTAGGCCTAATGGCCAGAGACCGGTAAGCAGAGGGGCTTAGAGAGAGGGGGTGGCTGTCTATATAGCGGAAAAGAAATGCTCCAAAGGGTTGTAAAATGGGTAGTGGTGCACATGTGCATGCAAAGGTGTATAAAGGTCAGTAAACTCTTTGACACACATTCCTATTTTGGAACTGTGCCCACTCAGCTGCCACAGTGAACTCTTCCTGCTGGAAACTGATGCTGACTCCAGTTTCATTCCTCAGAGAAATCTGGCCCAAAATTTCTTTCCAGCACATTCAGTTTAAATTAAACCTGAACTTTACATTTTTCTTCAGGCTTGTCTTTGGTGTGCCCAGCCATTTATTTTTATTATACGTGTTAGATTTGCATCCCATCTTTTGTGCCAGACTTCAAGGCAGCTGATGTGGGGATTTAACTTTACTTGATCCCCACAACAACAGTCCTGTGAGGTAGGTCTGGCGGAGGGTTTCCATGGCTGAGGATGGGAGGAGTCTTCCTGGTCCCAGGATCTGCAGGCCCTGACTGGTTATAACAGCCTCAATTTTTAACGTGTGGAATTTTCTGATGATGAATTTGCTTCACACAGAGGAATCCTGGCCAGGAAAAGATGGAACATCATCATTCAGTGTCCTTGCTTGCATACAAGATTTGAAAGGAGGACCAATTTTAAGAGAGCCGTGCACAGCTTAGTCATTCATTGAACACAGATTCTGCCATTACATACTTGTGCACAGTGCTGTGATACACGTATGGAAGGCAGAGCTTGTGCTGTGTTATCAGTGACACACAATTTGTCGCATGGCATCGTTGCGATTTGGAATGGATGAGTGACGCAGAGGTCCACTGGCCACCCTTGAAGACTGGGTCATTTCTGCCAACTGAGATGGAAGAGGAAGAGGAGCTTGGCTACTTGTGCAACCACTTGATTCCATGTCGTGGTGGTGGTGATGGTGAGTTTATGTTAATTCTTGTGAGCATTCTTTATTCCGAGTTGGGATTGGGGGTGCTGCGTCTTGAAGGAAGATGATGCCATCGGATGGAAGGCCAGAGCGCTCAGGCTGCCAGGAGCAGGGATGCAGACTCGGCTCTAGGATTCCTATGGCACTCCTCAGGAGGAAGCGCAGCATCAGCCATCTTTGAAAGAGGGGAAAAATGAGATGAGGGAAGGGAGTTTCAATCCTGGCCAGGCTGCTTTATTGAGGAATGCTCAGGAGCAGGTTGGGGCTTTTGCAGAAGCCATCATGGCAAGTGAAGTGGCCGTGGAAGGAGACTCCCGGTGCCAGGATCCCAGACACCAGGAACTCTGTGGTGGCCACCCATGAGGCATCCCCTCAAATTTGCTTGCAAGCTGGCAGAGGTGGTGGTGGTGGTGGTGCATCCCATCATTGAGAACCCGTGTTGACCTCCTGGACCTGACATTACTTGTGTATGGCATTAGTAAAGATAAAAGAGGATTGATGAGCGTGGGCAGATGATGCCTACCAGGCTGAGAACTCTGGACTCACCAGATCTTGCCAAATTGGTAAACTTTTAAAAGCGTTCATTTGTGAGCACAAGTTCTCTAGGGCTGCAGGGAACCTTTGAAAGAGGTGTTTCACAAAGGGCTGGATCCTGTATACCTTTTATTGAATCATTAAAGCAGCCATGTCTTTTGAACAGCTCTAGTGTTGATCACCTGTTCGATTTTGTTTACCCTTGCCCCCAAAAGCTCCCACTGATCTAAGTTTCTTCTCAGGTTGGAAGAAGTTGAGATCCTGGAAGAAGTTGAGATCCTTTGAGTTCAAAACTGCTCTTGGCTGCCAGGTTTCGCTTAACCTTTGGGGAGACTTTATAAGGCTGAAATGTCCTGACTATGGAAAGTGTAAGTCATGCAGGCTGCAATCAGGAAAGAGGAGGGATCCAAAATCCTAAATGTAACATGTTGATGATCTTTGTAAATATGCACTTGATTGTACATAAGTTATCCTGGAATATCTTTTGTCTCCAGGACCATATGACGAACATTGCAAGGTAACTGCAACGTTCAAAATACAAAGACGACCATATACCAAATTGTAATATTGTAGAAGAGGAAGAACTATGAGGGCTAAATGAAAAGTAGCGCCTCTACTTCCATAATTTTAAATAGGGATATTTTAATAAATGAAACAGAAAATAGTCCTTAAAAATGCACTCTTGTTACCTGTATTTACTTTTCCACATAATCACTACCATTCACTACATACTTCTGCTAACAATGGACAATGTCATGAAAGAGCTCCATGCTTTGCCTCTTCAGTCAGGTTCTGATAGTCCCTTCCATCTCTTTATTTGGGGCAAAAAGATGCCAGTGAAGATATGATGAACAGATGGAAGTCTTTGTCTCTTTCTCTCTCTAAATTTTATTAAGAATATTTATGTAAGTAAAAAGCAAATGTAAAGAAAAAATAGGGAGGGAGGGAGGGAGGGAGGGAGGAAGGAAGGAAGGAAGGAAGGAAGGAAGGAGCAAGCAAACAGCAAAACAGAATGAGAATGAAAAATAAAATAAAAAATAAGCAACTTCCAACCTTCTTTTCAAGTATCAAACAAACTTATTATTCCTCCTCTCTCTTGGTATTACAAAGATCCCTTCAGCCCCTTATTTAATCCTTTTTCAATAATCAAAACCATAAATCATTCTTTTCCATTTTCAGCAAAAAGTCATAAAAGGTTTCCAGTCTTTTATAAAAGTACTCGTCACTTTGTCCCTGACCAAACAGGTCAGTTTTGCCATTTCTGCCAATTCTGACATCTTCACAATCCATTCCTCCATTGTGGGAGCTTCAATATTCCTCCATTGCTGTGCATATACAGTAATAACCTTGCTGCAGTTACCATATATAAAACCAATCTTCCATGAGTCTTTTCTAATTGGCTATCCATAAGTCCCAATAAAAAGAGTTCTGGCTTTTTCTGAATATTAATCTTTAAATTTTTTTGTATCATTGTATGTATTTGTATCCAATATCTTCTGGCTTTTTCACAAGTCCACCATTCATGGTAAATTGTCCCTTCATGTTTTTCATATTTCCAACATTTATTTGAAGTACTTTTATACATCTTTGATCATTTCTCTGGGGTCATATACCAACAGTACATCATTTTATAAAAATTATCTTTTAAATTATGAAACAATTTGAATTTCATCCCATTTACCCACATTCTCTCCCATTTAGCCATCTGTATGTTATAACCAAACTTTGAATTATAAAAGATGGAAGTCTCATGTGCCAAGTCTGAACTGTATGGTGAATGGGGTAAGATGGTGAGATCCAGCTTCGCAATTTTCTCTTGGTGGCTCGTAAGGTACGAGGCCTAGTATTGTCATGTTGCAGCAAAATGTCTTTCTTGGGTTACTGAACTCCACTTAATTGTTGCAGTGTAGCACTCTGATTGTGTGCCAGATTCAGGAAAATCCATGTGAACACAATTTGCATCCCAAAAAGCTGTAACCATGAGTTTTCCTGCTAAAGCCTGAGTTTTGAATGTTTTTGTGGGGTGTGGGGGGAGAGGTGAAGTTTTGTGATGATATTCCATGGACTGACACTTTCTTTCTGGGTCATTCAACCCCTGAAGCCTTCATCTCTGCTGCCAGCAAATGAGGAACTCACCTTGCACAAACTTTCAGGTACTGAAGAATTCAAAAATTATGGTCCGCGTATTCCTATGAAATGCCAAGCTTGATAGCAGTTTCCCTCTGAGTGATCTGCTATTTGTCCTTAATAATTTCACAACCCTTTCTATGTGAAACTCTTTGACTGCTGTCACAAATCATCTGCTGTGATGGAATGGTTTGGTGAAGGCCGCACTTGGGGAGATAAGCATTTCCTTAGCCCCCAGAAGGAGCGTGGGAAGGTGAAGAGGATGAGACTGGCACCACCCTAAGGAATTTGCAGCGTTTGCTTGCTGGCTGGGGAAGTTTAGATTCAGTCTGGTGAGATTCTGTCTTGTAGGTGGAAGCTAATAAATGCAGTAGAACTGAATCTGTACTGTCTCGTGGGAGTTCTTTGGGCTGAACCTGACATCAGCTTTATTTTTGATCATACAAATCAGCTCTTCCCAATTCACCATCTTCACCATTTTTTGGCCCAGCAATGCACAGTACTCACATTAACATAGTCATTACTGTAAACAACTTGCATTTGGTGATGAATTTCACTTGGAGGGACTCCTTTAGCAATGGTGCATTGCTTGCTGGAGGCTGCAGGCTGCCATTTCATGAACAATAGCAACACCACCTTTTCTTATAGCAGTTTCCCACCAAATGCAGTAAAAGTACAGATGGCAAAGAGCAGAGCTTTTTTCAGAGCTTCTAGCCCATCAGTACTGCCATCTGTTGCCAACTTATTGGAGGCATTATTTTTCATTCAATCCTTGTAAATATTCCATCAAATGAATTTTTCCCTGTGTAGCATTGTGCCTTCTAATTGGCCTTTTACTTATCCTCTCCAGTGTCCACTAATTGAATGCACAGCTCCACATATCTGAGGACTAGATAAGGACCAGCCTTTTCCACAGAGAAGGTAATGTTCCATTCCCTTACAAGTGGCTGGTGCCTTCAGTGTTCTCAAAACTCTGCAGAGCTGCATTTAAACTTCCCCAGCTCTAGAATACCTCTGGAGATCCTGAGACAGTAACTTCCAAATTTTCTTGTGAATCAGATTATATATTCAATAGTTGAACTAGAGACTTCACACAGATTTCCACCAAGGCAATGTTATATGGTACATAACTGAGAAAGAATGGCAAATACTCCCAGGGATGAAGTAGACTGTAGATTCTTGTACATATATACTTAAATGCACTCGGGAGCATACCATCCAATAGTCAGTCAGTCTTTCCTTCCCTCCTATCTCTCTTAAACTTTTAAACTTGTTTAGAAGAGTTTGGATAAGTTGCTGAGTAAAACCTCCTCAGCTGAAGGAAGAGGAGGAGGACAAGACCTCTACCACCTTCATTTTGATTTTATAGCATATGCAAAGCTGAATTTAAGTCCCTAGTTCTGTCCAGCCTTAACAATACTGCTGGACATCTGAGAGAGTAACTTCCAAATTCTTTTGTGGATCAGATTATATATTCAGTAGTTGAACTAGAGACTTTGCATAGATTTCCACCAAGCGAATGGTATTTGGTATACAAGTGAGCAGGAATGGCAAACACTCCCAGGGATAAAGTAGACTGTAGTCCAAAAATTTACATGCTATAATAAACTTGGTAGTTCTTAACGTGCCGCACGATTCTTAGCTGTTTTTGCTGCAACAACTAAATACAACTACCTCTCTGAAATGTGCAAATAGGACATTTGAGGTCACACAGAGTGCCCTACTAAACAAGCTGCCATATGATGCTGTAACTACGTGGTTAATTCACAAGCAAGTAGTTCTTGTACAGTAATTCAGAGGTCACAATCTCTGAATTATAATTAAATAATTATAATATACAATTAGTAATTATAATTAAATAATTCACAGCAACCACTGAATTACCCTGATATTCCGAAGAGCTTGGCTAAAACCAGTTGGAGCCACTGCCTGTTGGGAGAACGTGGGAATAAATCTAGGCAGTGTTGACAGCCCCACAGTATGGTTTCTAAATTAAGCCTTAATAGATTACTTGATTGTTCTACCCTTTAAAACGACTTCTCAGTGCCTTCTTAATAATCCAGGATCAGCTTCTGGCATCCTTCCTTCCATTTCACATGCCAAAAGTAATCAGAGGGTCACATGACACCTTTGGGAAGCCTGAAGGCAGTTGATTAAAGGTGTGATTGCAACTCCTAACTCTGTAGGAGAAGGATTTTCCACTGCAGCTAATATAACCATATCTGGAAAGTGTTTATTGCATTAAATAAACGGTAATGTGTTATTCCCCTCTGGACAGTGCAGAGAAAAAGTAGGCTGTTGCTCCAGTTCTAGACTCCCAGACCCCTGTTGGGAAGGGTAGGTGTGAATGCATCCAGCATCAAAAACGATGAACTTTGTCTAATTTCCAATAAACATGATAGATGGGGAAAAGCAACTGGAAGCTTTTGATGTTGGATAGCTTTTTAGAAAAAGCAGGAAAGTTTCAAATTAATTAATTATTCAAGCAACTACCCCATGGTAATCAAAGAAACTTTGAGTGGCTAACTGTGTGTGTGTGTGTGTACACACAGTACATGCACACATGTACATACACATACTGCTATAGACCCCTTTATATAGAAAGCAAGATTTAAAACAACCACACTCAGATTAAAGCTGATCCCAATCACCATATAAAATATATTGAATATTAGAGGCATCTCTTGCCAATTAAACTGGTACAAACTTATTATCAGCTTGTTTCTCCAGCAAGAGCAGTAACAGCTGTGTTTTGGAGGCTATTGCACAAGCCAGCATCCATGTTTGCATGGACCACACAAAAGTTGGACAACTGTGTGTCTGTGGCTTGAAGGCGGGAGATCAAATTATGAACAGAAATAGATCATTGCAGCAGAAGTCCAGGGCTGCTCAGGTCCAGGGGAACTTGGATTCATAAATTCACCAATGGGATACCAATTTCTTGAATTATCCTCTATTTCAGTGTTTTCACACTACTGTGAATGGTTTTCAGATGTTTTGAAAAGGAAACCTCTGAGACGCTTCAGCCTTCCAAAGTCCATTTCCATCTGCCTATCCAAATCCAGGTAAAAAGCTTGTTCTTTGCCACTAAAAAGAAGCCAAGCCACACTATCAAACATGGATCTCCAGAACAGTTCCTTGCAAACAATGCTGAGATGTGTCAATGGATTTTCAGAGACAGACTAGACAACCAGTGACCCATCGGGTCATCATTTCAGAAATATTTCCTTACCTAAACCAATGACCAAGGGCAAAAAAGCAGTGGGAGTGGGAGTGACTTATGACTTGCTGCCAGCTTCCCCATTGTCTTTGCTTGTGGGCAGCTGGCAGGGAGTGTGAGAACTATTCCTTCCTTCCTCTCTTCCTCTCTCTCCTTCCTTCCTCCCTCCTCCTTCCTCCCTCCCTCCCTTTTCCTTCCCCCTCCCTCTCTCCCTTGCTCCTTCCCTCCCTCTTCCTTCTTTCTTCCTTCCTTCCTCCCTCCCTCCTTCCTCCCTCCCTTCTAGTCTTACATTGTTTGTCCTCCCCTCACAACCCTTAGGAGAGTCCCAGTGAAGCTGCTGCCACCGCCACCTCCTCCTCCTCCTCCTCCTCCTCCTCAGCTGACCCACAGAACTGCCTGCCACTTGCTGGTGGAAGGTAGAAAAAGGGAGCTGCAGACCATGAGGAAAACTGCACCCCCACTCCCCATTCTGGCATGTCCCCAAGGGCTCCCTCCCCCGAGGGAGGAAGAGGGTTCACCCATCAACTACTGGCACCCTCCAGGCAGCCCTTCCTTGCCAGTAGGGATACAAGTTACTCCCTCATCCTTCCATCAATGCCCACCGCCGTTAAGAGATTTCAAATTTCTCTCTCATTTCCAAAGCAGCCACTCGCCACTCACCCATCAGGCATTGCCACCAGCTGACTGGGTGCAGGGGACAGAGGGAGGTAGGAAAGAGGTTGGGGATATGCCCATAATGTTCACATGGCCTGGGCTGATTACGGTGGTGCGGCAGCACAGCAATGCTGAAGCTGCCATAGATTTCCCAAATTTCAATTCCACTGGAATAATGGGTCCTGGATTTTGGACTCATTCTGTAAGTTAGCCCATTTGGACTCATTCTGTAAGCCCATTTGGACTCATTCTGTAAGTTAGCCCATTTGGACTCATTCTGTAAGTTAGCCCATTTGGACTCATTCTGTAAGTTAGCCCATCTTGTACAGTAATTCAGAGGTCACAATGTGAGTACAATGGCTCAAAAATTGTTGCCCTATGACACACCATTTTGTCCAGTTGAAGGTTACAGAGCGTTTTAGTAGTATATAGATGGAGCCCATCTAAAACATGTATGACATCAGGGGGCTTACTGTGCCAACATTATTTGAACCATTTCTTTGTCCTCCTCTGTTTCAATTACTCCCTCCTTCCTCCCTCCCTCCCTCCCTCCCTCCCTCCCTTCAAACACAAGTTATTTTTAAGGATGAACTCATTCACCTCACACTACAGTACAGGGATCCCATCACATTTTACAAAATCATCATCATCATCACCATCATTGAACCCTTTGTTTACCACAGACTTTTTAATTTGCTAGGAAGACAGAACATTTCTGGATGAAAAGTCTGGAATTCTTCCCTCCCTCCCTCTATTGCAGAAAAACAAAATCAACCGTGGCAGACTTAGCAAAATCTGTTTTAGGTAGAGGGAGATTTAGCACATGTGTCATCTTTTGCTGTAGCTGTTTGCCTCACCAGCCAACAATTCTTCACCTCTTTGATCCAGTTCGCCAGTTACCAAATAAACTATGGTTCCATTTGTCCAGGTTTCTTGCTTGGCCTGAGTGTCTCTGCCTCCTGGCCCTGAGGAAGTGGGTCTGATCTTGGCCAGTCTTGCACAGCACAACAGTGTCGAACTGAGTAACATGGAAAACCCACAAAGCAGGAAAGATGCCGTGTAGTTGCCAGTTGTATCCACAAGCCAACCTGTAGTTAACACAGAAGACTAGTTCATGTATTTCGACTTGTTCACACAATTTTGTGAATCAAGGTTTATCGACACTAAGTTAGCTGGGTTTATACAATGTGGTATAAACAATGGTGTACAAATGACAGTGACTAGGATGTCTTTCTTCCTGAAACTAGCAAAGTGTATGAACCCAGCCAACATCTGTTGAAGACACAAATTTCAGTTCTGCTACTCTTGCACCAAAATACTATCCTAAGCTATTAAGTGACACATCCATTCAATTCAAAGGTATCATAAGTTAGAGACGCATCCATTCAACTGGCCCTGACCCTGTTACCCTTTAGGAAGGCACTAAAGATGGATGTCCACTTGGGTTTGGGGCCAGGATGTCTATGAGCTTGTCTTGCGAGGTGTGACATATGGTGGGGCTCCCCAAAATGTATGTTTTCTTCTTGTGACTTTTGTGTCTTTTCATGGGTCTTATTCTGCTTTTATTTCTGCCCACCCATTAAGCCCTTAAATGAATGAATGAATCATCTCCCTGCAGAACCAAAACATTTCACACCTCCACTCCACCATGTCCACATTTCTTCACATTCACAAGGGGAAACTCTCCCTGGAGATCAGGAGGGAACAGACCTTCCACTGCAGAGGCAGAAGTTTATCTTAAAGGGGAGCAGCTCTTCCACTGGGAAAAACAAGACAGCCCAACAGCTGTTTATCCTCCTGCCCCATTTTTATCAGTCTCTACTTTTCTAGAAATTGAGGCCAAACTGCTCAGTAGCAGCAGCTCTCTGATGATGTGTGTATGTGAAAAAAACCACCATCCTCAGTGGTGTCCATGTGTGTTTGTGTGGGCAGAATGCTGAACGCAGCATCGCAATGCAGACCCCAGTCCTGTTGAAATCTGCTTGTCCCAAGGGGCACAGCTTCCATCACAATGTCTGTCCGCCATCTTGCTGGTTTTGACCTCACCCCCGCCACAGCCTCTGCTGACTATTCTCATAGATTTGAAGGGGAAATAGTCTCGTTAGAACTACACATCTCTGCATTGCTCACCATGTAGGCTGTGCACAACCAGGAGCTTTCTATCCTCCTGAGAACTGGGGACCAGTACCAGTTCTCCAGTAAGTGTGATGTGTAACTCTCATTGTCTCAGCAGAGTTTCAGGGCCTTGGTGCAAACATTTAACGTAATTTCTGTTTTGAAAAAAGAACACAGGAAGGCACACAGCAAGCCTGGACAGAAGATTCAAGAGTTTATGAAGGCTGTGCAGGAAGACATACGAAACACTTGTCTTCTACAGTAGTAAAAAGTTTGATGGATGTTCTCCCAGACTGATGGGGCTGGTGGGGATGGAGGGCAGCAAAGCAAAGCGGTGGTGCCTCAGACACAGTTGGAGACAGCCAGGAGCGGCTTTGAGGCAGCTTTGCAAGCCAGGAAAAAGACTTGACTGCTTTAACAATTCCAAAAGGGGTGCTTCAGACAGGCTCCCTGTCATCCCAAAGGACCTCTTCTGAAGGAGTTGCATAGCTTCAGAAAGCAAGAAATGACTTTGGCAATGAAAGGATGAAAAAGAACCAATATATGGTGGAAACAAGCAATAAAACTGTTCATAATTCTTTCAGATTCATCAACCTCCTTGAAATATTGCTCACAGAAGAGCAACAATAGTGTATTTTTTTCTTTCCTATATTTTCCAGGATGCAGGAGAAGAGAGAGGAATGCTCTGCCCTCTGGTGTTGAGTGTTTGGAAAATCATGCTTTTGATTCATTTTGCCCAAAGAGATGAGCAGATCAATCTGTTTGTGGATCTGTTATTTCCTGTGGGTCCGTTTATAAATCCATACAATCTGTTGTGTATCATTTTAAAAATCTTTATATTATATTCATATAAATGCAGGCGACCTCCAGCCTCAGAGATTCATGTGGCCCCCAAGGGTCCTTCTGTGGTCCTCAGAATCCCTTCCAAACTTTCCCAGTACGTTGGTGAAATTAAGAGATGGACTTGTGGTGTACCCTGTCAGATAGACTTTACATAGTTGAAAATGAAAAGAAAGATTTCCTTCCAAATCCCCCCAAAATGGGGAAAACTAAAACCCAGCTCAGTCCATCTGACTGGGTTGACCATATCCACTTTACATCATTGCTATACCCACTACAGTGCTTGTCCATACCAAATAGTTAATTTTTTAGATTTATTTTTATTTAACAGTGTTATCTGTTTCATCCCACTCATTGCAAGATTCTGAAGAACGTACGAGAGCAATAAAATAAAATCAACCAATTACTAAAATCCATCTTACTAGCTAGAGAACCAGAAATAAATATATATGTAATACAACAAATCTGTACCCCAAACCAGGCAGCCCAACAAACTTAAGCTCTCAAAGCCCAGCAGAACAGAAATATTTGACCACATTTCTGAAAGTCAGAAAAGTGGCCAATCTGACTGTGAGAGGTGGCTATTCCACAATTGTGGATTCATAGTAGAAAAAGGCTGCCTCCAGGACCCCCCTTGCTTCAATTCACTTGGGGTGGGAACCTGAAACAACCCCTCTCTGAAAGATGAGCAAAGTGGAGGGCTTGTCTTTGGAGGAGTACCTAGGAGCCTCAAATGGTCAATAAGCACCAAGCCTTTGCACTGCACTCAGAAACTGACCGATAACACCAGCATGAGGCACACCACCACCATCCCTTCCATCAAGACCAACATGGCTGGTAGATGGGGGCACTGAAGTACATAAGCTTTTCCCCTTTAAGAAGACACATTGTTATGTTTGTTGAATGAAGTAATTCATTTGCTGGAGATCAGCAATCTTAGAGGAGAGGTAAAGAGCAATCTGAAGGAGAGAGAAAGAAGAGATCTGGAAGAAATTCTTCCTTGTGGGCAGTAGGTTGTGAGGTGCTGAACAGCTGGCAAGCCTGAATTCCTGTTTCAAGCACTGCTTCTCATTGGCTCATGTGCTGATCAAAAACTCCCATCATATCTGAAAAGGTTGTGGGTGATCTCTTGGTAAAAGGATTAGTGAGTCCAGGATGTCTTCTGATGGGCAGTAGCTCAGTGAGTCCCTTGTCTTCAGCATCTCAAACACAGTGATATTTTCTGTCTATGTGCTGTGTGTCACTGTTCTGGATGTAGTCATCTCCATCTGGGAGAGTTGGACCCATCCTGATTGACTTCCAACAACACGATTGGCTTTGGCTCATCAATCCCAAAGTCCCTGAATGCAGCCTCACACTCTTTGGCACACTTGTTCTGCATATTGTCCACTTATCCAGCTGACCTACAGGACTTTCCACCTGTCCCCTGTCCATGTAGTCTACCAGTGTGGGCTGTTGTTGGCTGGCAGTTTGAGATCTAAGTGTGCAGATCGATAATCTATAATATAACTGCCCCAGTCTCTTGGCTGCAATACAAACCCATTTGTTTGGTGTAATCACCTTCCTACACTGGATTCCAACTGATGCGGCAATTTCCAGCCTTGTAATTTTGGCTGTGCACAGAAGCGTAAGCCTGTGGTTTTTATGGAGTGCTTTCATTTTCTCTTCTGGAGTTTTTCTCCATTCCTTAGACTCAGAAGCTGATGTGTCTTCCCATTGGCAGGGCTCTTGCATCTGTTCCCTGTTGGCAATATTCTGGGATGATCCCCTTTGTTGAATCTCTCTGAATGCCTGCAGCATTCAATCTCCCCTTCTGGCTCTGCCTTGCCATCAAACTCCAGGCACAGATCAAAAGCTCTTTGATGCTGATGCCCTTGACTCATTGCTCATCTGGACACGTGGAAGAAGATCTGACACTTCAAGGTTATTCTGTTTCTCCCTCTCATCAAAATAAGCAATGTGGCATATTTGAATAATTAGCGTGGAGAGATCTGCAGTTCTTGCATATAGCAAATATCCAACCAGCACTCCATCCTCACGTCCGCAATCCAGTTTGGTTCTCTTCTTTTTGGCCCATGGGCAAAACCTTAGAACCAAACATTCTCACGTACCGTAACCTAGGCTGGACTTTCTTCCACGCCACCGTTGATATGACAGTATCTTTGTGTCCATGTCGGCTGCTGCTTCCCAGGATTTAGTTGCCAGCTCTGCCTCCTGCACCTCATGACTTCTACGAAGACAGCAAATTTTCATCATTGCCACAATTCTGTTCTGGGAAACAGAGCACTGTAGTCTGATGTACATCCCCTTGTTCTTCCAAGTACCCTTGCATTTGATTTGCCATAGATCCACCTCCATTACCTGTACACAGAATTTGGGACTTTCTGCTAAGTTTGTTGCACGCCAAAGACGCACATACTTTGAATTTCTCTGGGACTTGACTCTTGTCACCAAGCAAGTACTGAAATGTAATCATTTGTAAAAGACAATGGGTATCTGTTTCTACCTGGTGTAATTACTTGCATAAACACTGTGGATCTGCACTAGAGGCTGGGATGTTCCTTTCTCTGTTCTCTCTCTTACAAGTTGTCATATTTGCTGCTGACCACTAGAAGGCACCATATGACTGATTTCATCCTTGTATTGCAATTTGTCAGGCATAACTAGCCTCCATTGTTGTTGTTATTTACATTTAATTAGATCTTATGTATGTTCAACAGGACTTGTACTTGATGAGTATATTGCAGTGTGTTTAGCCTTAGAGCTATCTTTGGCCTAGCTGTTAGCAGCTTGTAGGAAGGGAAGTCTGTAGATACTATGGAGATACACCTTCCTTTTTTCTCATTGGGGGAGCTCTAATAAGAGGTCCAGGCAAAACTAGCAGCTATAACCTCTCTAGTGCGAGAGTGCGAGTGAACAAAAAAAAAAAAAAACAGCCATATTTTTGTAACATTCCTCTCTCTAGGAATAAAGGCCTAGTTACTTTTCTTTTATATGGCACGGGCATATTTGCTAAGCTACACATGGCTCCTTTTTCAGTTCTTTTGTTCTCTAATTTTTGAACAGTCTTCGGTTTCCTCACTCCATCCTTTCGTGCTACAGATTTACATTCTTCCACAGATTGCATGCTTTCACTGCTCTGGCCTTAATCTCTGCATACGTTTATTTTCTGAGAGGGTGTCTTTTATAAGTAATTCTCCATTTTGAATCACATAACAATGGCTGCCTGAAATTTTACTTCACTCCTGTGACGAACACCATAGTGGCTCTTCACATATCCATGCATCTACACCTGCACCCAAGTTCTTTGCGCTAAGTTTTGATAAGGAGCTGGAAACAGAAGATGGCTTAAATTCTCATAGACATGGTGCTCACAGGAGATGGCAGAGTAGCAGATGTGGAGTTAGGAAAGAGGGAAGCCTTAAAAAACCTAGGGGTTTGTTGGGAAGAGAAAGTTTGCATATGAAGGTGATGGCTGACAGATGACATGGCTGAAATGGAGACAGCTCTGGTGGTGGTTGAAGACAGAGTGATGCTTCAGCAAAGACATGGCTAGTGATCCTAAAACAGATTGGGCAGTGTTTGTAATGCTAAAAGCTCATTCATACATGACTGATCACAAGTCCATAAAGGTTCAAGGGTGAGACCAGAGAAGATGACATCCCAGAGGGCCTTCAAAACCTGGCTGTTCTCCCAGGTACTCGGCTAGAGTGGTTGGAGCTCCTGCTGGGGGTACGGTATTTGTTTTATGTGTTGACTGGATCCGCCATCTGTTTACTCTTTTATGTAGATTGTTATCTATTATTTTTATATCACTTGTATTGTGAGCCACCCAGAGTCAGTCTGAAGTTGGGCGGTGCCTAAATTGAACAAACAAATAAATAAACTGCCAAAGAGGAAAACTGTTCTGGGGCCAATGACGAACCAATCTAAATGCCACCATGGAGATCTGCCAAAATGTAAATGGAAGAAAGAGGATCACCAGCTGGATTCAGACCAACTGCCAATCCATCTAATTGATCTAAATTCCTAGCTAATATAGGCATGATATATATACAGTATCAAAAGAAGCACATTATATAATTTTTAAAGACCTTGACTTTTCTACTGAACATACTGCCAAACCAAAAAATTGAAGGTAATGCCTGGTAGGGAAAATGTAAATACTCATCTTGGAGAAACGATCCCATTAGTTTCTGATTTATACAGAAAACCCTCTCTGAAATTGACATATAGAAGGCATTAGAACGCATGTGTTTATATTCAGATGACTGAATATTAATCAACCATTCTTTGAGAGAAATAAATCATTCCTATACTTAATAAATGCAATCTTATATAAAATAAAAAGATGAACGTGGATCTGATTTTTAAAAATGTAATGTTAGCTTTGTGTCCACTCTATCCATCATCAGTTTGTATTAGTTACAACTGGAATAGAGAGACAAACTGAGTGAAGCCATATTCTGCAGGTGTATATAGACAGGTCTGTGTATTATCTGATTCCCTCCCCTATACTGACCTGCAACAGGTGGGCTGATCAGGTAAGGGATTGCATGAAGGAAGTAGACCATGCCAAGGGCGGAGGATAAGGATGCGGTCCCCACGACATCTGCTGTCACCACCGGGATTAGAGTGATGTAGGCTCCATCAAAATAGCCAAAGGTGAAAGAGAAAAGCAGCAGGAGGGGAAAGCTTTGGAGAACTGGAAGGAAGAGGCAACAGAGACCATCCATTGCCACTGCAAAGAGGTAGCAAACGTAACGGTACTTCTTCAAACACCTGAGAGGGGATGGTCAAGAAAAGGAAGAGGGAGAGAGTTAGTTGTCATAAGATCCTGTTTCTCCCGGGGGGGGGGGGGGAAGACTCCTTGTTGGTCTTGTGGTTCCACCTCTCATTCTTCTTTCCCATCTTTGGACTTAGAGCCTATACAGATTTTTTCTCCTCCAGCCTGGCTATCACTTCATCCGAATAAAAAGCAACAGCTGCTTTTCAGGTTATATGCTAAAACTAAAGTGTAGTGTCTATTTTCAGAAATTAAACATTATCCACTTGCTTTATCCCTTTCTGGGAATCCAATTCAAGTTCCTTTTGGAACCTTTTTCCAGACTTGTAACTTGTGGAAATGCTACTATTCTTGTGGAAAAGCTCATGGAAAAATCCCTTTCCTGCCCTGCCCACTTTCCTCCCTGGTTGCTGCTTGATTTTTCATTTTTCTTTTATGAATTTAATGGGGTTGGGTGTAGTGGTTTAGGTATAGCATTCCCAAATCTGGAAGCTGCCCAATTTGTGTTGGGTTGGCACTTTTCAGAATTCCTACTTTCAGTGCTGGATATTTCCTCTCCTCTCCTCTCCTCTCCTCTCCTCTCCTCTCCTCTCCTCTCCTCTCCCCTCCCCTCCCCTCCCCTCCCCTCCCCTCCCCTCCCCTCCCCTCCCCTCCCCTCAGGACACCAGGCTGGGGAAGCCTGAACCAAAGTGTTTGGTATCCCATCTTTCATCTCAAAAAGGCTCCATGAGAGGCCCACAACATGGTTTAAAAGAAGCAAAGTACTCTAGCAATAGCAGTTTACAGGTCTGAAAAGGCTAGGCTCATAAAAACCCCAGCACTAACAAGACTTTTGTGACCATCCTTGGGAGGGTGTTCCGAAGTCAGGGTCCCACAACCAAAAAGAGAGAAGCAACCAGGCTTGTCTCTAATGTCCCGTTCTAGACTTGGACAAGCTTGGCTACTGAGGGGAAAACTGCTCCCAGTTTTCCAACTACATGAGGAAAAGTTGTTGCAAAGGGTGGGCTTCCTTCTTCCTACTGAGGGCACCCTGTTCCAACTGCCAGTTGACTTACAGCTACCGTTCAGAAGGGAAACCCACTCGGGTTTCTGTCCCTGGCCAGGGGACCCGTTAGCCCTGTGAAGTCACTACTTCCAGAAGCTGCCATCCCCTTCTTTGACCAAGGGAACATTTGATTTGTGGAAGAACTGCAGGGAAACAGACTCTCCTGCTCCCCCTTTCAGCCTGCTGTGGGACTGTGTGCACACATAAAGTCCACACCCATCAGAAGGAAGGTTCAAATCTTCAAAGAAAGATAATAGGATAGGAACAAGGGAAAACAAAAAGGAGTTAATTGCAACATTTAGTGAGGGAGACCATCACAAATCATGGGATGAGGCATTAGTCACTTTTCAAGTTGCCTGAGTGACGGTCATTGTGCAGAGACACTTCATAGATAATTCGGACCCCAAGGCTTCTCTCAGGAGAAGATAGAAAAGATGACATTAGAACAAGAGCAGCTGAGGATGACTCTAGGCTGCATCCACCATGGCCTGAGAATAAGACAAAGGCTGCATCACAAGGAAATGTCTTCTGAAAGCAGCTACTGGCATGCAAGGAGAGCATCCAAGTGCTTATTGTCTTGCACCCTGTTCTTCTCCCATGCAGCCCTCTGACATTTACCTTCGATCCGTGAGCCATCCAAAAGTAATATTGCCAACGATGTTGATGACCCCAAGGACGGACATGAGAAAAGCCGCCTGTTGGTGGCTGACTCCGACGCTTAACGCGTAAGGCACTAGGTAAACAAAGAGTGGGCTGCAGCCATAAGCCATGAATAAGATGGAGACTGCAAGCATCACAAAGTCTGGCATCAGCACAAAGTTGTACTCCTGCTGCGAGCAGCGGCACACACACTTGTGCGACCATATTTTGATCACAGGGGAGCAGAAGGACCACTGCTCGAAGCCCGGCTTTTGCACTTCCAGCTCAAAGTCTTGCTCAGGGAATTCCAGCGTGTTCTTGTGGTCCTCTTTTCCTGCAACTGGCCTCATTAAGGCACCACAGACACAGAGGTTCAAAACAAAACCACCCAGGATGAGCAAGGCGCCGCGCCAGGAAAAGTGCTCAATGAGAAGCTGGACCACAGGAGCGAGGAGGAAGGTCCCAATGCCGCAGCCTGACATGGCGATTCCATATGCCAGGGCTTTCCTCTTGTGAAAATAGTTGCCCACCATTGCTATGGCTGGAGAGTATGAAAGGGCAAACCCCAGTCCTGGAAAGAGAACATCACACACGTACACAAACAAGCAGAAGGCAAATTAACAGCAGCAATCAGGAGGGGATGAGTAGTGAAACACTGCATGGATCTGCATGATGGGGAAGAGGATGGGATACGACTGGCAACCCACCTTTTGCAGACGCCATTACAATGACCTTAGCTTGAACCTGTGACTTGTACATACAGCAGAATGAAAAGCTCAACTGTGGTTGTGGGTACCCTGATTCATGGCATTTTCATAGGGTTTGTTTGTTTTCCCAAATTCCCTTTCCTGTTTTGTATTAACCTGTCTTTTAAAATATCTGTATGACACTGAGTTGAAATGCCAAGACTGGTTTGCATATATTTTTTCCAGCATTACCCTTAAGAACCAGCATGTAGGTAACAGGTTCTCCTCCTCCTCTACTGCGCCTAAGGATAAGAGCCCCATTTATATATCACAGTCCACACCTACCATTCCACCTATCTTGTTAATTTGTTTCCCTAAGATACCAATCATTAAAACTCCTAAAGCTTTTGAGTTCTATAGGTATTTCATTTCTCAAAATAAATCCCATTAAGGAAACCTCTATGGGTACTTTATAATGCCATCAGTAAAAAGAACAGTTGGATTTACTGACGACACTTCCAACAAAGGTTGATGTAGAATTGTTGTCCCAACACATCAAACATCCATCATAGCACTGGATTTTTGTTCCTTGCACAAACAAGTTCTTGGCAGCATTTCAGTGCAATATTTCTGCAAAATTGTTATTAAACGGCAGGGGTCTAAGCAGTAAGCTCACATCACTATAGCTACAATGCAGGCTTTAATAAGTCAGCAATTTTAGCATAAACATTTCTGTCTCATTTTGAACCAGAACAATGGGATGCTTTTGGTTTGTTTTGAAAAGGAATGACTCAGTTCATTGGGAATGAGACTTTGGGCAACACAATCAGCAAAGGATGCTAATTCTACATGTAAATATAGTCAATTAACTATTGAAAGTTCAGCCTGCACATGTGCCCAGATAAAAAACAGCAAACCTAAATTTTGAATGCCAAAATTAAGATTTCACCACCACTCAAATGTGAGTATGGTTTTCCAGATCTAACTTTACTTCTATTCCATTTTTTCTTTAAGTTTCTTTGCTGGTTTTGTTCAAAGTGATCTATAAAATGCCATTTTCCTACTTTCTTTAAATACTTGCTTGGATGTCAAGTCAAATCTCTTTATTTTAGCAATCAAAGCTTTAGCAAAGCTTTGAAGAGTAACATTACAACTGTGCCATTAAAGTAATAGTGTAATACTATAAGAATTGACTAAAGCTTTTGATCACTAGGACAAATGATAAAAACATGAATTTGATACAACTAAGTTGTATAAATTTAAGATTTTTTAAAAAAAGAAGATAGTTTTCTTGGATATAACTCTCACCAGATGGCTTTGTACGAACATTTTCTCTTCCTCAGTTCCCAAAGTATAACAGGGAAATTATAGCAGCCTAATTCAAATGTCTAAATAAGAAAGGTACTCCTAAATAAGCTGCAATCCTAAATAAATACATTCAGAGTAAATTCCACTGAACGCAGTCTGATTGTCTCCTAGGTTAATGCACAGGAGTGGCACCATAAGATTACACTCCCATGCATTGTAGGCTGCAGGCAATAGCAGAACAGCTCCCACTAATGTGTGCACAAGCAATCATATCAGTGCCAGGAATAACAATACCTGTAAGAACGCCCAAGGAAAGGTAAAGATGCTCCAGAGTTGTGGCAAAGGAACTCAGGATAAATCCAGCAGATGCAAGGAGTCCTCCGAGCATGATACCCACTTGACTAGAGACATGACTGCTGATGAAACTCCCCAGAGGAGCTTGGAAGGGAAAGAAATGCAGTGAGAAGTGAACACGTCTTCGTACCAGAAAGTATACTTTCATTTAAAGCCATGCCAAAGCGTCAACTATTTTAATTGTCCCTTTTACATTCTGGTGGATTTTTTAAACAAATTTTGATTTTTCTTTGTGTTCCTGCAAAGGAGAAGAGTTTTTGTTTTTTCATGAAATTCTGATGCGGGGAGAAAACGATGTTTATGTTTAAGGTAAAATAAATAGAAAAAACAAGAGGAGCATCCTTCAGAAGGGAAGTTTAGTTTCAAGGGACTGGAGGACACTGGCAAAGCTTTAGTTTCACATGGACAAAGTGACCTGCAGAACCCTACACCAGTAGGGTGTCATGGTTATATGGCTGGACTCTAACTGGGGAGAGCCAGATTCAGGTTCGCCCACAGCCATGCAGCTCCCTGGGTGACTCCAAACCAATCCCTCTTCATTTAATGTAGAAAGAAAGAAAAAACAGAGTGGGCAAGGAGTTACAGGTACCCAAACTGGAGTTCCTGGAGGAAAGACAAGTTCTAACTGCAATCAGGAAAGCAAGCAGGTTCTTCTAAGTTCCAGAATAACTCACCTTGTATCAGCCTTCTCCAACCTGGTGTCTTTCAGATGCATTAGGGCTGCAATTCCCCAAATTCCCAGTTAACAATTCTGGGAGTTGAAATCCCAACAAATCTGGACGGCACTGAGTTAGGAAAGCTGAATTAGACAAGATCAAGGACTGTGTCCATTTGCTTCTAGTTATTTGGGACTATACGTAGTACAGAACACAGCAGAAACACGTGCAGTGCTGGATGGAGGACCGCATCTTAAAAGTAGCTCATCATTCACCACGGTAATATATAAATACTTACCACATAACATAGTAGCACAGTCTACAATGGAATGGATCCAAGCTGTCCGGGCATAATCTTGTGCAAAGTAAGTCTGGAACTCCACAAAAAAAATTGAGATACATCTGGGAAAGAAAAACAAAATGTCATTGGATGCGATCACAAGCCTTTCAGATAAATACCACCACAGTGAAAGATTAAATGGAAGGTGACCGAAGACTTACTAATGCCAGGACTAAGCCAAAATCTCTAAAAAGATGTCCATGTTCAAAGATATGGAGATGCTGTCTTCAACATGCTAATGTTGCAGTTTACAATGCCTGTAACATCCAGTCTGCATATCAACCATCCTACCAAGATAAGAGCAGCAACAAACTTCTCCCTAAATGCAATTATTTTCACACAGACTGAACAAGCACAGGTAAACTGAAGAGGAACAGATTCCAGCCCTCTAAAATACTTATGTAGAAAACAACTGGACAGCACCTTTGCAAATAGAGTTTTAAGCAGTCTCATGAATGTGTACGGATGGGGAATAGAGTTCTCCTATTGCCTCCATTCAGGTTTGTTCACTGCACCAAAAGGCTTGCCTGAATGGAGCTCGCTTGTATAATGACAAAACTATGCAGTGCTGGTGGATTTCTGTCATTAGCAGGGAGGGGGGAGTTTGAGAGCTTTTTTTTTCAATGTTATGATTGTACAAAACAAATAGATGGAATTGTCTGGTATGACTGAAGAACCATGATAAGAACAGGCCAAATAAACTCAAAAATAGACTGGGGCAATACGAGGAGTGCAATGGCAAGGAATTCATCTTTCTATATTCAGGAAGTGCCAGTCCTGCCATCTGACAAATTAAAGTTATGCATGTTATGGATTGGGGAATATATTTCAAAAAAATAGCAATGCTCACTCTTTAGACTTTATTATTGTATTTTCAAGATGGGGGAATCTACAGTGAAGGGGGACAACTTCTACCCTCATAACATTGGCCAGTGGTCACGTGAAAATGATTATGTCACAGTAGCCACTGTGTTCAAGTGGAGCACTGAGCAGACACCAAAAAATATTGTTATCAGTACAGGAAAAATAGTTGGCAACTGAACATCAAATACGTCAATCTATGTAATAGCTGCTTGATTCTGAAGACTGCATATTGTTTCGGCTACAGGTACTTTTGCATTCAGAGACAATAAGCACAGCAGTATGGGTAATTAAAGCTTTATTCCAAGGCAGTATGAGAAACAAAGAAAAACAATAGAATACAGCTTACAAAGAGTATAATATATTTAAGAAGCAATGAAATACAGCTTACAGAGAGTATACTGCTAACAAGATCTCAGAGAGACAAAGAACCTTACACCCCACTGCCAGTCAGGAAACCCTGAGGGTGATGGCAGGTGGATCCTTTCTTCAAGCTGGCAAGTGTAGCGCCCCCGGATTAGGTCTACCCAGAGATTCTCCTCTAGAGGGGCTTCTGACTGGTTTATATAGATCACAGACAATAATCAATTATACCTGTATATGTCTGTAGAGGGCAGAGGGAATGGCCTTCAAGAACAGGAGGAAGAACTGTTACCAAGGCAATGATCAAATAAAAGGGGCCTGAGCCCAGGCCAAAAAAGTAATGTGAGTAAGTGTCTCAGACAAGCCCCTCCCTAGTTCATATGAAGATAAAAGGAGGAAGGCTATTCAGACTTCATAAGATTCTGTTACTATAACCTTACAATAAATATAGTACTGATCTACATAGCCTTGGTTTCCTAATCTGGTCTACCTGGAAGGGCTGATAATGTCTGCTCATCTCCACCAAGGACAGAGAGAATAGGGGTATCTTATCAACATGTCCACCTGCCCTTGTCAAGAACAAGGAGGAGAAATGTATCTTACCTTATCCTTGACAGGCCACACTTATAACACTTATTAACAGGATAAATGTTCAAAGCTGACTTTGGTGGCACAAAGATCTAAATTTTTCCTCTCCTCTCCCTCCTTTAAAGTTCTTTGCTAAATGTCCTGCTTCAAGTTTCGGCCATGTACACTCACACACAGTTGCTTATGGAGCTTAGCAATTTTACTCCAAGGCTGAAGAGATAACAGCAAACAAAGGAATATAAGCAAAACTGAGGCTTGCCTGAAGAGTTTGCTTTCTAAATTGGAGTATGCAGAAGAGTAGTCCAAATCCAAATCCAGGGTTCCAAGAGCCAGGTCAGGGTTGTCAGCCCGTCCAGAGGTCCAAGGCTTCCAGTACAAATGGGATTTACAGGAATGTTATGCAGGAGATCAGATATTGTTTCCATCAAAAAAAAGCATGGGTCAGAGCTGCTTCTTAAATAAGGCTGCAGCCAGCTGTCACTAATGGGGAGATTACTCCCTTGCTTGGCAAGAAGACTGTTCGACCTTTGCTGCTCTGCTCTCTTCTCTACTTGTCAGGTGCAGGGGCTGAGAGGCCTTACTCATCCTCATCTGACTTCTCCAGCTGCTCAGGTGATGCCTGTGTGTGATCAGCCTCACGTTCTTCCCGGCTTTCTCTCTCCTGAGGTTGATATTCCACAGGCTCAACTGGAGCAGCTTCTTCAGAGTCAGATTCAGAATCTGAGTCCTGAGCTTGGGCCATGACAGTCTTTGTGTACTCTTTGAGAAGAAGTGTTAATTATGCCTCATAAAATGAGGGTGGAAAAAGCCAAGGAGGAAATACCCGGCCCTTCCACCATAGGAGAGTTACTCTTGATGGCCATTCCTCAAGATGAAACTGTTCCTGTTGCTGAGATCCTTGGAATTCAAGATGAAATGCCTCCAGTATCTTCAGGCTTAATTCAATCTGGGGCTGAGAATCCTTCTCAGGATGAATCGATTCCCCAGATGATGAATAAATTGCAATCAGTGTGTAACCTTATGGTAATTTATTCTCTGAGATGGTTAATATTCATAAAGACATTGGCATGCTGTATAAAAATATTAGCACTCTGGATTGCAACATGACATTGAATCATCTTTTTATGAGATGATATGAATACAGTGAAAGCTCAAATTAACAAATTTCAATTAGAGCTGGAGAATGTAAAGACAATCATTGATCATTCTCATGAAACCAGGCTGAACAGCAGAATCTACAACTGAAGAGCAAGTAAAGAATGTAGATCTGTGTGATAAAACTTTGACTAAAGTACAAGGAGACCTGACCTGCAGAAACATAAAGATAAGGGGTCTTCCTAGATGTAGAAAGCACAGAAACTTTGCCTGATTTACTGGAACTTTACACTTCCATTGTCTTCAGGTGTGAACCTGAAAATAGAGGATTCTTATGAAGTTAAATCATGGCTGGGGAGTCCCAAGAGTACTCCTCTGATTGTTAAATATTGCAGGATTGTTGTTTGTGATATGGTTCTGAGGAAGGCCCATGAGATCTCTTCACTGAAATACAATGAATACAAATTGCAAGATTTCTCTGTCTTCCTCAGTCTGTGATTTCTCTGAGGAAGACACTCTTTTCAGGTCTGGCTCAAGAGAAATCTGTTAAATATTTTTTCTTGTTTTCTGGTATTTTTTGCCTGTCCATCTCTGAACAGATCAAGCATTTTTACAGACCTGATGCTGCATTAGCATTTCTGACTCTGCAATGACTAACTGTTGCCATATTGGAAGGCTTATGTTGTTATGGGAAAAGTTATTTGTTTTGTCTTTGGCTGGCCAGCATTGCCCTCTGCTGAAACTTGTTACATATGCTCTGATGTTAACTTTATTTTTTTTTCTGCTTGTTTTACAGTTGGGGGGGTGGAGGAGGAGGAGGAGGAGAGGGGGGGTTGAGATGGGGAACTACTTCTCTGTGGAAGTCAGTTTTTTCTTGTTTATTGTTGTTGGCTCAATTTTTTTTTTTGGTTAAGTATGTTCTATATTTTTATGTTTAGTTATAGTTTCCTTAGTCACTGGTAGCATTAATTTCTCAATAATTTTCTATATTCATATTTTATCTATACACATATTTGTAATATCAGTATTCAGGGCTTGGAGACTAAAACACTTATTTTCCACTTTTAAAGGGCATGTGTGCGTGTCTATCTAAAAAGGGGCAGTTTTGCCATTAATTTCATTGGCCTAATTAGGGGCAGCAGCCTAGGGGATTGTGTTTTCGGTTCCTCTAGAGCAGTGTTGTCCAAACTTGGCCACTTTAAGATGAGTGGACTTCAACTCCCAGAATTCCCCAGCCAGCCATGGGGAATGGGCTGGGGAATTCTGGGAGTTGAAGTCCACTCATCTTAAAGTGGCCAAGTTTGGACAACACTGCTCTAGAAGAATTGCAGTCATCACTGAAAACTCTTTTCCCAGGAGACCCATAGGTACGCAACTCACATTTAATTGAACTGTTTATTCCTGTTCATCATGACAGAGCATTAACCAAAGTATCTGAATCTCTGAAAAACAACCCAGGCATGTCTTTCTGTGACAGCCAGTTTTGTTGGAGTATGGAGGCTCATTTAGACGGAGCACCCCCGCCACGCCACCACCAAGTTTAATATAGCTATGCTGCATCACATCTGCTCCTACGCTTCTCACTGTTTCCATCATAGTAAGCCAGCCAACAGTGCCAAATATTGGGTTGGGACTTTCCATCCATCTTGGGTTTGTGTCTGTGTTGTGTGGATGTGGATGGCAGGGAGAGAGCCATTTACAGATGCAGTTGTTGTAATTGTACTGTAAAGAAGATAATACAAATCCATACTTTCTGAACAAATTCAGACAAGGGTCTTGCCAGCTTACTTTAAATCTCACCCATCAAAATGAAAACAGATTTCTTTAGAAGAGAAACTAACAACCGTAAGAGGGAGTCTTCAATTTGCTGAATCTTTCAGATGAAAAGGACACTTTGCTTCCCTCCTACCCACAAGACTTCTCATTAATTTTACAGTTGGCCAAAGTCTATCCAGACATATTTTATGCAATGAAATGGCGCCCAAGTCCCATTTTAGTGACAATTGCATGAACCTGCCTTGTCTGACTGAAAGATTGGTGGACAAGACCTACTTTTGCTATCCAGAGGAGATGAGCCATTTCAGATTTCAGTTGGAGCATGGAAAGACTGGGAAGGGGTGTTAAAATAAAAATGGTTCATAAATTGGCAGAATTTCATTTATTTATATAAATAAATTTGAACATTGCAACTGTGGATCGCATGCAGGAAAGCAAAAAGAAGAAACACAAGAAAGTAAACAATGATGCTTGATCAAGAAGAGATTTTTCTCAGGTGTATTTCCCATTAAAATATGGTGAACATATTTCAACTCAGTCTGGAGAACTTCTGCAAAGAAGAGTACAAGGCACAGTTTTCAAAGAGTTAAGATTACTCTTCTTCAACCTGTTGCTCCAGTTATCAATCCTCCAGGATTTCTATCCATAATGTTAAGCTGTGGGTAAATTCACGTCCACTAAGCTCAAGTCAAAAAGACAATATATAGCTTAGCTGTGTAACTCTGATTGCACATATGAAACAGGTGGTGCTTCAATCGTACGTCATAGCTGCCATCTTGACTTGTTTGACCACATCCTGCAAACACCCCTGGGAAGAATGTTGCAAAATACATTTTTAGGTGTCCAAATGCCTTAAGCAGCCCTGATTAGAGACAGATCTGTTTTTGAAGACACCGAGTCTGACTTCAACTATAGGGGCAAACAATATCCTGTGCTCAACGTACTCTGAATTGATTACAGCCGAGATTTAATCAAAATGTTGCTATTGCCTTTTAGAACCACAAAGAACAGCTTTGTCATGTACTTTATTCTTCTAATTGTGCAGAGGAGAGATTGTTAGGTAGACCAGGTGAAAGCTAGGAAGAGGTCAATCGTCTATCACAGTTGTAGTTGTACACAGTTCCAAAGAAGGCCACCCATCAATGGTTTCCTGACAATAAGGGAAAATATGGTACTTTTTCAAGACTTGGGGGGGGGGACCTTCCATGTTTTGATTTCACTTTGGTTTGCAATTATGCATCAAGCAGGTCTTCTTATATGCTGCAGAAAAAGTGTCCAGATATCATTATAGAATGATGTTGGAAGTATCTAAGATCTTCTTGACTGGGGATGGGCAATCCTTTTTCTATCAAGGACCACATTTCTGCAAGAAATGTTGGAGCCACATTGCTTTCACGGCGATGGGCAGGCCAAATTCAGCATTTTTCTGATACTCCCCTTTTTCTTTCCCTGATACCTCCTTTGCTCTCTCTTTTTCTGTCCCTTTCCTTTCCTTTTCTTTCTTCCCCCTTGCACTGCAGGCTGCAGAGAGAGGGCAGACACCTTTTTCCAAAAGTCTCAATGAATAGTTTGCAAAGGGCTTTTGAAATTAGGCCAAAGGCTGCACAAGATGAGAGTAAGGGCCACCAGTGCCCACCTCTGCTTGTTTTCATCCTGGCCATTAGAAATCGTCTCCTGGTACTTTTAAGCAAGGGACAACATTAGTAACATAGGGCAAAGTCTCACATGCGACGAGTGTTACCTGGTCACAGCTCGAGTGCAGATCGTAACAAGGAAGCAGCCAATCACAATCACCCACCCCCATCCGCCATCGGGAGGGGAGGTACTTGAACCTTTCCTTGCTGCAGCCATAGCTATGATGACGAATTACCGCTTTTTAAACCAGGGTAAGTCTGTAAAGACGACTGCCAGTTGACAGGCAGAATGTGCAGGGAATGTTACCTGATGCAAGGATTATCCAACATCTGAAACAAAAAGAAAGATCAAAGCAAGCCATATTTTGTTCTCTAAAAAGTGCTATCAAATGATTTAACAGATGTACTGCTCTGTCATCAAAAGTTACGGTGTACTTTTAGCTCCGAGGACTGCAGGAGGCAAATTCTACACGTTGTTGGAACATATTATCTAGAGAAATCAAGAGTCCCTACAGTAAGCTAGATTGTCTGATTTGATTTTACTGATTAGTTTGACTTGGCTGAATACCGACTACTAAATCTCAGTGGTTTACCAAAAAAAACAAAAAACAAATTTAAAGTCACAATTTTAAAAGACAGTGAAAAGTGCAATTAAAACAAGTAAAAAAAGTAGAATGAACTAAAATCAAGATCAGGGTTAAAACCCTGTATGAAAAGTTGCCTTTTAATGGCCTTTTTAAAAGCTAATGAAAATACTGTGCCACTTGCGTGAGCTTGGATGGCAGCAGGGAAGGCTGATCTCCAGGCATTGTCAGATGAGCTCCAGGTAACCATAACTGCAGGGCCACAGATACTCTCAGTAAGCATGGAGGTTCATATCTTTTCTTCAATAACCTGAACCTAAGCAGTAGGGGGCTTAAAGATAATGACCAGTATGTTATATTTACCAGCCAGTTGGCAGCCAATGCAGGCTGTAAGCACAGGCATCGTATGGCCTCTTTGCATCCTTCCTGAAACCAACCTGGCTGCTAGATTTTGTATCAACTGAAGTTCCCAGATAAGAGCCAAACATAGCCCCATGTAAACTCTAGCCTGGCACATACCAGCATGTCATCATAGCTTTAACGTCATTCTTTTTCAGAAAGGAATGCTGTTGACATACCAGCAAAGCTGATCAAAGGTGTTCCTGGCCATTTCTTTAATCTAGGAAATCAGAGAGAGACTGATCTGGATCCAGAAATACTTAAAAAATGCATACCTCCTCCTTCAAGCCCATTCAGAACAGTCAGATCTACCACATCTTTGATCACAAGGGACACCTCCATCTTATCTGGATTCAGTGTCCATTTATTATCCCTAATCTAATCCATTCCTGTCTGCAGGCAGGTATTCAGGGGAACCCCACCATTTTCTGAAGAAAATATAGACAAATGAGTATGGGTATCATCAGCTCCTAGTCTCCAGATCACCCCCAGAAATTTCATGGAGATATTGATCTGCATTGGAAACAAAATGAAGTGTTGATCCTCTTTAATATATTGTACACATGTAGTCTGTCTGATGTCATGGTTACTTCTTATGTCCAGAGAAAGGGGATTAGATTAGAATATATTCTATACACTCACAAAATTGCATCCCCCAGAATTTTACAAGAAAAGGTATGATAAGCTGATAAAAACCTTTTCATTCTACTGAATTGATCTGAATGTGCCCATTAGAAGTAACTAAAATACATCTCAGAACAAGCAAAGCAATTTCCCAAGCAGAGGACTTCATCCTTGGCAGACTTGAAGTCTGGTATCTCTTCTTTCAGAATATACTCTTGCAAGCTCAGGGGTGTCCACAATGGGGGGGGGGGGGTGTGTGGCAATCCAAAAGACGTCAAGATGGCAGCCAAACCAGACATGCATATAAAAAAGGGGGTGGGGCTTTGAGTGTATGGTTGTGACTGCCATTTTGACTTTTTAAATCACCCCTATGGACACAGCAAATGGAGAAAATCCTTTAGATAGAGCAACTATCCTAACTGCTCACTGTTCTGTTGAAAGCTATGTGGGCCCCCGTCCCCACCCCGCAACCTTCTGAATTAAGATTTTAAGCAAGTAAGAAAAACTGTCTGGGATGTGATTCCGTTTTTCTTGGAGAGGAACTTAAAGTGTCCAACACCGATATAAGAGCTTCCTACGCAACCAGGCCATATGTTGGTAATTAATTTGCATTATGGCCTTTACCACATCTGAGCTACCAGCCCATAAAAAAAGGGAAGTGGCCTCAAGATGGTGATGGTTGAGGAGCTCTGAGTCTGTGCTCTCTGTTTTATTTTATTTTATTTTATCTTTCAACTTGCTATTTTCATTTTTAGATACTTTTAATTTACTTTATAAAAAGTGTAACATCTGGGAGGTCACCTATCTGCTCCAGCTACAACTCAGTAAAATATAAAACCGGACTCAAGAATGGGAAAAAGGAAGAAGAGACAGCGTGTACACTCCACAACACAGACACCACGCAAACCTTTGAAGCAGCAGAAAACAGATGAATATACAATAAACAAACAGACAACCTCCCCTGACTGCTGCTGTTTGTTCAGCAGCTGCATTGCTTATGCAAGATGGGGACGATATGAACTTAAAAAGGGAGACTGTAACAGACTCTATAACTAGGCAATGCCTGCTCACAGCGCCCATAAAAAACATTTTTCAGCTGTAAATGTTTGACTGGATCCTTGGATTCTATCCAGAGGATCCCTTCTTGACAGTGCTTTGAGATATGCTTGATATTTGCCTGGGCAACACAGATCTATTCTGGTGCTTCCTGGGCCCCCTGCCCCCATGTGTGGCCTTCAAAGCTTTCCAAGACCATTCCATTGAAATAAGGCAGCAAAGCGGTCACATTTCAGTGGTGCAATTTTCTGCCAAAAAGAAAATAAGGGTGAGACGCTCAGCTGCTGGCATGAGATTTGAAGACATCTACTGAATCGGTTTCTAGAATAATGAGAAATGCTAAGGATTGCGAGGGCCGTGCATATCATTTGGAGGGGTGCTTTGACTGGAAGAGGAAGATATCAGCCACGGCTTCATTTGGATGGCCATCCCTGTGGAAATTACCTCTGAGTGCACATGTGTGTCTGCAGTTAACCTCCAGAAATTCCCTGGCTACAAATCAGTCCTGATTCAATTCCAGTTAGAAATCTAAGAATCGAAGAAGGCACAATGATCCAGTCTGAGTGTGCAATTTGAGGGAAAAGCAATTCAATTGGCCACCTTGCAATTTGTTTGAAATAGGATTCAGCCCTGTGCTATAGTAGGGAACATTAAAACCCTGCAGCTGCTTCCTTACGGGGTAGAATGGGATGAAAACAGTAGAGATTATAGAAGACACCTCTCTAATTTTGGCTTGATACTGTCGAGGTTTCAACACAGTAAGTTTTTCAAGCATTCTTTCTCAGTTCTTTACAGGCAGAGGTAGCAGCATGAAGTAAAGGACAGCACCACAGCCACCAAACTCTCCTTGGAAGAGCCAAAGTTTGGCTGAACCACTACCAAAAGTGTCCAACTTAACTTGAAAATTAAAAACCTTAAAAAACTGCTTAAAAACTAAGCTCTTGTTCTTTCCATTTGCATTTCTGGGGGACTGAGCTTACCATGACACCGATAAATGACAACTGACTTAAACTTGCTGGGTGCTTTGCTGCCCTTAGCCCTTGGATGTTGTGGAGTGCTAGCAGAGCTGGAACGCGTGACTTCTGTGGCAAGCCAAGCTGGGCAGGACACCCTGGCAAATGTTGGGTTCTTTTGGGCAGAATGACCCTTGACCTGCTCTTGTGAGATAGAGTAGCTTTGCTGGCACTGCTTATAGGGATTTCTGAGGTGCTAGAAGGATTGGCACAGCTGGTTGAGGAGCTCATCCTCTTTCCTTGGAAGGTCCCCTTCCTCACTGGAAGGACTCTGTTGTCCCTTTCTGGCATTCCTCTGTCGGTCAGTAAAAGAGGTGGCAAAAGAGGGTTGACTCAGTGAACTGCAGTGCTCAGAAACAGAGAGGCCACAGAGAACGAGGCCAGCAAAGAGAAAGCAGCACGTGTTTTCCTCCTTTCTTAAAAACATAAACATTTTGGCTAGTATAGTTTTCTCCCCCCTCACGGACTAGCCAATTGTATTTTAACTCGGCAAAATATTCATGCTGCGGGGAAAAAACTCATGGCATTCTCGCCTGCAGTGCAGTTGGCAAATGCCGCTAATGACCCTGCCAAGACAACCACAGACAGCCTGCTGCAGTCCAGCAAGCTCATACAGTACACAATTCTTTGTGCACATCGGTAAAGGTTTTTTGAATTAATGCTTTCGTATTCAACATCTGATCTTGGAAGGTCTCGCTTTTGCAGAATCTTGACATTTTATACATTACTCTTAGACACAATTTCTTTGTAAATGTACATTTACCTTTTTGCAACATTTTGGTATGAGCAGTATTAACCAAGCTTCTGTACGGGTAGCTGGACTTAGCCAACTTTGCCTGATTAGGCTCAATGGGTACTTGGATGAGAGACTTCCAGGAAGGTAGGTTACACTGGAAAGTCAAAAAAATATCTTGGGAGGCGGCTTTGGCCCACCACTATTGCTGCCAAGAAAAATAATGTCCTCGTCCATGAAGTCACCAGCCATTAAGCTCAACTTGAAGGAGACTTTTCCTCTTTTTTTAACTATCCTCATACTGAATATGGGCAAAAGGGCCTTGCAACAAGTTTGAAATCCATCAAAGTCATCATTACGTAGTGTAATAGTTTACAGTATTTCACAGCTGCCTGAAAGAAATTCAAGAAATGCAGTTTGGTGAATGGCTACATCAAAAAAATAACCTAGCACCTACTGAATGTACAGAAGTTAACTGCTTAAGTAAAAAAAGAAAAATTAGCAAGGGGCAACCTTAAAGGTAATCTTAAATCTATGCTTTAGCTCCTCTGTTGCTTCGGATTCAAAATACTCATTTGCCATTTTTGATGAATAAAAGCCACTTGGAGGGATGTGATAATATGTGCAATTTGCTGCCCATTTGTAAAGGGAGAAAGCAATGCATGTTCCTCTGTTAACAGGATTTTGAACATTCGAATGCACAGAAAAGTTGATATGTCAAAAAGGCCCTAAACATACTGTATATTACTTGCTCTGAAGCAGAGTTACTTTTAAGTAGGGCTTCTGGATCAGGGCTGCAAAAATCCAGATGACTCACTCTTTGCTGTTTATTGGTCATCTGGATTTTTGCAGCCCTGATCCAGAAGCCCTACTTAAAAGTAACTGCTTCAAAGCAAGTAACGGTTGCCCTACCTTTGAGTGAAAGATTCCCAAGTGAACAGATGATGACTTAAACCACGTGATAAATAATCCTAGCCATTTCTTTGGCAATGGTTCAAAGGGAAAGTAAGCTTAAAGGCTTGGCTTTGGCAAGGAATTCATCTTGTATTTAGAAGAAGGTCTTTCCAACTATTTTCCTGAGGTTTCTTCCAGGTTGGGATGAGAGCAGAGTTTGATGAGAAAACTTCCTTAAAAACCTCTTGCTCAGCATCCTCCTGCAGTTAGCAGCCGAAAAAGACAGCAACATCCTCAGGATGTCTCTGCTTTTCTCAGCCTGACTCCATCCACCCACCTGGACACCGCTGGGTTTGGGCCATTTCTAGGTAGTCAGTTCATGTAGGGAAATGATGAGATCTCACAGAACTGGACACAGTTCTTTGGAGAATTTTATGAGAGACAGTTCCTACATTCCTTCTGAGACAGAGATGCACTGAGTCATGCCTGTTTACTGTCTACATCTCCATAATGTGCATCTCCATGAAAAGAAAGCAAACAAACCATTTTAGTTTAGCCTTGTGCTGAGATACACTTTTGTTAAATAGTGGCAGGTGGTTACCAATAGGAGGCCCATAAACTTTACCTTCTACAATACCTTTGGGTAATCTTGCCTTGAGGGAGGAGACAAGTCTTGGAGGAGAGTCTGTTTTCCAAGTTATGTAATTTGTTTTCCAAGTTATGGTGATTCATGTTTCACTGAAAGTACAATAGAGTAACCAGATCCAGATCCTATGAGGTCTCTGGTATTTTTAAATGGTCTGTGCCAATCACCTCCAGCCTATTGCCCTTTAGAGTTGTTGGGAACTTTTGGACTACAGTCTCCAGAATTCCCAGGCAGTATCCTGGGAGTCATGGTTCCAACAAATTTGAAGGACAACCAGTTGGAAGTAGGCCTTTCCGTGAAGTGATTTAAAGTCCCAGCATTCTCAGCCCTGATATGAAAAGTGCTCCAAAACAAATGAGTTTTATCAACTCCTTAGACTTGTGGTCCAGAATCTCTTTAACTTGCTATTAATATAGCTTTGCTATTAACACATTTGTCAACCATATGACATCATACATGCCATACACATTTGCATAATCAAATTCCTCACTAAGATTTTTGGGTAGAATCTAAACTGGAGAACTTTAAGAATGTTTACAAAGATCAAACAGCAATTTTTTTTGGCAAAACTGATACTGGGATCCCTGAAAATATATCTGAGAATCAAAATGACATATTATTTCAATTTTCTGACCAAAGGTGCTTCCAGCCAACTTTTTATGAGGAAATCACCTTTACTCATTCCTGAAATTTTCCAATGCTGGCAGAATATGTTGTCTTCCATTTGTAAACACCTCCTATATTGCTTCTTCCATCTTTTTTCTTACCCAGAAAAACCACTGAACAAGGAAAGATGGAATAGCTAGCTGCTCAGTGTCTTTTGAATGAACAGCATTCAGAACCACCCTTCTGGAAACACACTCTGAAGTCATTTGTGGCCCTGGGATAGGTAATAACAACTTTATATGGATAATATTTTCCTGTTCTTTATAAAAACCAACTGCATAAACTCTCTAGTCTCCTCAAATGAGTATGACCATTTGGTTGAACAACCATATATAATATTATTGCATTGTCTAGATATCATTCTAATAGAAGCATGTTGATATGTTACCTAGCCGGGTAACGAAACGTTTGCAAGAAAACAACCAAGCTCAGAGAACCCCAAGGACTCCACAGACATCATTCTCCTAACCATTTTCTCTCTTCCTTTTATGTGACTTAACTGCTTGACATTTTCCTGTAGGTTGAAATAGTAAAATCAAAACATCCATTTTATGAGTCTGAAATGGAAAGACTTGAAGAGCATTCCTACTTCACCTTCACCCCAGTAGCATTGTTAATATAGGTTTTGTACCTAATCTAACTGTGCAGAAAATAACCCAATGCCACTGTGTTACAATTTTAATAATAATTTATCCTTCTTTATCTTCTTGAAAGTTTCTGTTAGATTTACAGATATTGTATTAATGGGTTTTTTAAAAGCTTTAGAATCATTGTGTTCTTCATCTTTTCATTTGAAGTTCCAACTCTTCATACTTTTGGGTACATGGGTACATCTGGAATGTTGAGAGTATGTATGTGAGACCAGAAGACATTGCTAGAAATACAATTATGCTTAAGGACAGATTTGCTTTGCAGTAGTTTCTCATTCATTTTTAATTAAACGATCGCCAGAAAAGAAAAGAAAAGTAGGATGGCAAGGAAGTTGGAGAACGTCAAATAATGCTTTACAGGTTGTAGTTGGGCTCCTGCACATCAGGTTGGGAAACTGGGTCCTAAAATATTGTTGTGAAGTTACCCAGTCTTCCAACTGATATATTACCCTTCCTGCATCTGAAGAAGTTGGTGCCATTCCATAGAAGCTTTATGCCATCATAAATGTATTAGTCTTATACTAATACACTGCAAGTTCTGGGTCCTCTGGTCATTTGGAGATCTCACTGCATTAACCCCAGTGAAAGTAGATACCCCTTGATCATCTTTAAATCAAATATTGCCCTTTGGTATAACTTAACAAGATGAGCAATGCAAACAAAAGTAAGAATAATCTGTTTATTTGCTACAAGGCAGTTGCAAAACAGAAAGAATAGCTGTCTTCAAAGAAAGTGGAAATGTTTTTTCTAGGTGGTATCTGTGATGTTTAACTGCTCCCTGAAGGGCGGAAATGCAGAACTTTTTTTGACATGGAACAAATGAAACAATTAACAATTCAGCCATTTATGTTGAATGATTGCTACATTTTAAATGTTTAGGTTTTGTCACTTGGATTTTGGCAGCACGATCTTTTAGAGGGCTGCAAAATGGAGCCCATATTTTGTCCCGTCCTGTTTTAGAGGTCCAAGAACCCCAAGGGGTGGGGACAGGGAAATTGAAAGCATGATATATCAAAGGACACATGTGCAAAGAGTTGTTTATGTCCTGGTACTCTAGAACAATGTTTCTCAATCTCAGCAACTTTAAGACATGTAGACTTCAACTCCCAGAATCCCCCAGCCACCATGCTGGCTGGGGAATTCTGGGAGTTGAAGTCCACATGTCTTAAAGTTGCCGAGGTTGAGAAACACTGCTCTAGAACTAGAGAGAGAGGTTATCATACCCAGAAATTATTTACAGCTACATCTCCAAATCTAAAATCAGGTAGGTACAAGCTTTCTTTCAGAAATTATCAGTCTTATTTTATATTCCAAGTTAGTTAGGGTAGTATTCCAGTATGGCATTGTTTTTACTGATTTTAAAACTAACCCACCCACCCCAATTGTATAGGACTATTAATTTTACAATTGTTTTAAGCTACAGAAAAAATCAAGAACCCTTTATGCTTACAGTCTCCTAATTTATAGAGTCCTTATACTTAGTATTTCCTATAATAAAACAATTTGTATAACTGTTAGCATTAAAAAAGGTTATTGGGCAATTGGGCAATTTAAAGCAAATTACCCTGCTTGCATTATTTGATATTTATTTTTTCACACAAAGGCATACACTTATTCCAGGTAGGGTTGATGTTTTTTAAACAGATCTACCACCACTAAGCATGACTTTGAATAGGAGCCTTATATTCAGTTTTTGGGTCCTTAAGTACTGCACTGGACTATATGAGTTCTCTTACATCAGCTGTATCTTTCCTTGGAATCATGCTGCTGCAGAAAGCAAATTCCATGATCCCAGAAAAAGACAAAGCTGCTTTCATAAGGTGCAGACAACTATGGCAGTTAGTTTTTTGCATGCTCCAATCTGTAAAAATTGAATTTTGCAAATCCAATCTGAAGCTCTGCACAGTCCTATTAAATATCCTTTTAGTCCTTGACCTTGGGTTGAAAACAGCCATAAAAATCTTGTTATTCCATATTGGCTCCTCCTGCCAAATCAGCAAAGCTTGTGAAATTGTTAGCTAAATCACACAGATTAGTGAAGTGACTTTTCTAAGGAGTAATGAAGATATGGGTTAACAACAAGATGTGGTGCTGGCTACAAGCTTGGCTAACTTCAAAAATAGGTTGGACAGCTTCAGGAAAGTCATGGGAATCAATGGCTATTAGTCTTGATGGCAATGTAACTGCCTTTGAAAGCCATCTGCTGGGAGACTAATGGACTTCCTTGTGCAGCTGATTGGCCACTCTGAGAACAGACTGCTGGATGACATGGGTCAGAGATCCTATCCAGCAGGGCACTGCTTATATTCTTAACTGTCTGAATGGATTATAAAAATAAAATTAATTATTGATAACATTCCCAATATTCATATAACAGTCTTCCTCAACCTGGTGCTATAATTCCCAGGCCTCAAGTGACTATGTGTTGTTGGGACTTGTAAACACTATACTCACCGACAGCTGGAGGGCCCCAGGCTAGAAAAGTCCAGCCTTAAATATAGCACTGAGAAAGCTACCGCTGTATATTTTGGTATATTTTGTTGTATCTGCTATAAACTGTAATACATTAGTACTCAGCTTCTCTGCAATGTTTCACATTGCAACATTTGTGAAAGAAGGAATAAAACAAATATCCTTACCTCAAAGAATTGAAGGCTGCCAAGATAGGTCTTCATCTGCAGATCAAAGCAAAGAGATGGAAGGACACTTCTATAAAGAAATGAACATAAGATCTTTTTAAAAAGGATTTATATAGAAATGGACACAAAAGAATGCAGCTTTGATCATGCAGTCAAGGTTCCCATCCTCACACATACCCCCAAGATGCCTTTGGAAAATGGATTTTCAGTAACTCGGCAACCTACAAGTATGAGATTCTTTGCACATTTACATGTAATAGCTACTTATCAAAAACTCAAACATCCAATTTTTACAAAAATGTATCCAGAAAACAGAAATCGCATGTATCAGCAAGGGCTATTCCATCATGCATTTAAGATCTGAAGCCAGGATCATCCTAGCAGCCTAGATGTTGTAACTTGATTCACACAAGACACTAAGGCAAGTTTTGTTGAATAAATTCATGGTATATATTAAGCCATAACCCAACAGCGGGCATATATATCGTAAGAGGCTAAGCTGAAACCAAGTTCCCCTCGGCATCACAGTCTTTGGGTCTGTGAAAAACTCTTTTGATGGGGCAATGGTAGGGCAAAATACTTTTTGCCTGAGTGTGCACAACTACTGACCCATGTGAATCAATTTTACCCACAGAAAATATGAGAACCATGACACCAAGAAAAGGCTTGTCAGAACAAGTGCTAGTTGAAGTTAAGCACAGAATGGTAATCCACCTTTTGTTTTATTAATATAGCCTGCAGATTAACAGGTCAATCAACTTCTCCCCATCTTACAAATACCAGATTCTGACCAGCAGATTCAGACAGCCCCAGGTGGCACCTAGGAAGCTTCACCATACTTCAGAGCTTGTGAGTCATGGCTGACTGAAGACATCTTCATGATGACAACCGCTGTGAAGAATTAAAGCCTGGCGAGTAGACCAGTCCTTTGAATTTCTCCAGAGAAGGAGAGATTGGGAGATCATCCACGAGTGATTTGAATGGCAGCTTCTTGCGAGGAGATGTCAAACAGCGGTCTCCTGCAGGTTTTAGCACCAAGAGCTGAGGTAGAAGACATCTTTGCTCTCAGCAATGGCAGAGCCTTTCATACAGACACTAAGCCAGCCAAACTCACTTCCTAATCACTTTTTGGAAATGTTCACTTTAACCACCTTATGGATATTAGAGACCTTCAAACTGGTGAGCTTAATTTGACACCTGGTGAATTTTACCTTCTTCTTTGGATTTAAGAAATTTTAAATAGAGTCTTAAGAATTTAAAATAATATACAATTGTTTATACAAAAAGCAAAAAAAAAAAAAGATTTTGATTTAAGAAAGTTTTAAATGGATTGGGAGACCAAAGAAATTTGGAATATTGATTATTTTTGCTGTAAGATTTGAAAAACAAGTATATAATTGAATAATATACTAGTGGGAAACAACTGAAACGGAACTAAACCCATATTGGGAACTGAGGCTTGATGAAGGTTGCAAATGGACGCTAGAGGGAACTAAAGGGCCAGGCAGAAAAGAGTTAAAATGGCTAAGCCAGCTATAACTCTTTCTTATCTTGAAGAGTTTTTTGAAATATGGACTGCAATATTAATAACTACAGGTGAAACTTGAAAAATTAGAATATCGTGCAAATGTTCATTTATGTCAGTATGGCAACTCAAAAGGTGAAACCAATATATGAGATAGACGCATTACATGCAAAGCGAGATATGTCAAGCCTTACTTTGGTATAATTGTGATGATTATGGCGTACACCTTATGAAAACCCCAAATTCACAATCTCAGAAAATTAGAATATTACATGACATCAATAACACAAGGATTGGAAATAGAACAATATCGGACCTCTGCAAAGTATAAGCATGCATATGTACTCAGTACTTGGTTGGGGCCCCTTTTGCAGCAATGACTGCCGCAATGCGGCGTGGCATGGATAATATCAGCCTGTGGCACTCCTGAGGTGTTATGGAAGACCGGGATGCTTCAATAGTGGCCTTCAGCTCCGCTGCATTGTTCGGTCTCATGTCCCTCATCTTTCTCTTGGCGATGCCCCATAGATTCTCTATGGGGTTCATGTCAGGCGAGTTTGCTGGCCAATCAAGCACAGTAATCCCATGGTCATTGAACCAGGTTTTGGTACTTCTGGCAGTGTGGGCAGGTGCCAAGTCCTGCTGGAAAATGAAGTCAGCATCCCCATAAAGCTCGTCTGCGGAAGGAAGCATGAAGTGCTCCAAAATCTCCTGGTAGACGGCTGCATTGACCCTGGACTTAATGAAGCACAGTGGACCAACACCAGCAGATGACATGGCTCCCCAAATCAACACAGACTGTGGAAACTTCACACTGGACTTCAAGCATCGTGCACTGTGTGCCTCTCCATTCTTCCTCCAGACTCTGGGTCGTTGGTTCCCAAATGAGATGCAAAAGTTGCTCTCATCAGAAAAGAGGACTTTGGACCACTGGGCAACAGACCAGTTCTTTTTTTCTGTAGCCCAGGTAAGACGCTTCTGACATTGTTTGTTGTTCAGGAGCGGCTTGACAAGAGGAATACGACATTTGAAGCCCATGTCCAGGATCCGTCTGTGTGTGGTGGCTCTTGATGCACTAACTCTAGCCTCAGTCCACTCCTTGCGAAAGTCCCCAACACTTTTGAATGGCCTTTTCCTGAGAATCCTCTCCAGGCTGTGGTCATCCCTGCTGCTTGTGCATCTTTTTCTACCACACTTTTCCCTTCCACATAACCTTCTATTGATGTGCTTTGAAACAGCACTTTGGGAACATCCAACTTCTTTTGCAATTACCTTTTGGGGCTTTCCCTCCTTATGGAGGGTGTCAATGATGGTTTTCTGCACAACTGTCAGGTCAGCAGTCTTTCCCATGCTTGTGATTCCTACTGAACCAGCCTGAGAGACCATTGAAAGGCTCAGGAACCCTTTGCAGGTGTTATGGATTCATTAGCTGATTAGAGTGGGACACTTTGAGCCTAGAATATTGAACCTTTTCACACTATTCTAATTTTCTGAGATTGTGAATTTGGGGTTTTCATAAGCTGTACGCCATAATCATCACAATTATACCAAAGTATGGCTTGACATATCTCGCTTTGCATGTAATGCGTCTATCTCATATATTGGTTTCACCTTTTGAGTTGCCATACTGACATAAATGAACATTTGCACGATATTCTAATTTTTCGAGTTTCACCTGTAATATCTCAGAAAGGATACGGATTTCAGTGGATAAACTTTTAGAAGACAATGAGGAAAACTTTAAAAAACTTTTACCTTACATAGACATTATAGAGTTTGAAGGCATGGAAAACAACAAAATTGAGATGACCAGAATGGGAGTACAGAAGACAAATCAAGAAAAGGATCTGGACATGGAACAACTGCCACAAGAAATCCTGGGCGATGCCTCTTCATGGCATTTACAAAGTAGGTCGATGAAAGCTTTGAAGACTCCTTTTAATATCAAAGAGGGTTGAAAAATCAAATCCTGCAATGCCGTAGGAATGATTTAAAGGTTAAGATTGTGCAGAGCAAAAAGAAGGAATATGAAGTTGGACTATTTGATCAGGGATAAACTATTTGTTTGATATTTCTGGCAACTCCTAATGGACTTTTTGCTGAACTAGGATTGAAAAAATGATGATTTCTGGATTGCATCTAGATAAAAGTTAGACTATGAGGAGAAGAGTTTTTTTATTTGTAACTTTAAAAGAAGGCGAAAAGTTAGTATATTAGCTTCTGCTCAGTGTGATGAAGGTTGGAAGCCACTTCTTTAATATTTTCTTTGTTGCCCTTTTCTTTTCTCTTCTACTTTTTTTTCTTTTCTTTTTTCTGCCCTTCTGAACTTTGATTTTTTTTCTTTTCGTTTAGTTTGTATTAGTTTTTACTGTGTTTATTAAAAATTTCAATAAAATTATTAATAGAAAAAAAGAATGCCAAGTCAAGATGACAATCCATGATCACATAAACACTTTAGCATGCTTCACAGTATACATGTATTTATATGTGAAAGGCTATGTCAGATTAGCTTTATAAATCTTCTTGGTGAGGGAGGCTAAACTGATGAAAAGTTTATTATTGGAGGCAGTCTGCTCTCAGGATATGCATGTCACTTGAGCCTCTTGGCTAATCACACTTTCTGTGATCTAATAATCTGCCTAATCCTTTCAATCAAAAGCAAATGTGCTTGAGTGGTACATGATATAATTAAATCAATTACCATCTAAAGCCACCACCTTTTGATCAACCACTCCCAGTGTTCTCAAGGGGTGTGCCAACTTCAGGGCAAAACAAGGGTCATAGACCAAGACTCAGGATGTGTGAAGGATGGCAATGATTCTCCAAAAGGACTCAAGGTCCCTTGAGAAGAGGTGAAGACACTCCACAGCTGCAATTCCTAGCACAGAGCAATCTCAGCTGTTACATAAGGTGCAGAAAACCCACAAGTGGCTCTTTTCACAGAGGTAGCTGTTATCTCTCTCTGCATGCTGAATGCAGGAGAACTGGCATTCAAACTTCAGCTACAATGAGCCCTTCCCTGCGGGCAAGTTGAAGTGCTTTCCACCCATCCTCAAGCTGGAAGAAAACAACCCCAGCATGAAATCTGTCTCCATTGCTGATCCCTAGCCTGCCTCAATGGTCTCTATTCACTGCCAATCACTTGACTTTCCTCCAAAATAATGGGTGACAGAATTTTACTTCAGGCTGCCCCTTGTTATCTCGGTGCATCCAATTCCTCTCCTTACAACTCAGGCCATCTGCCTTACAACTCAGCAAGGAAGAACGAACTGATGACATTTCTTTGCAACTTCCATCTCCTTCTTTAACACACCTTTAACGCTCTTGTTGTGCAACAGGCATTTTCTGCTTTGATTATTTTTAAAGACGGCGTTGTCATTCATCTTAATATTCTTTGGCATACGCTGTTCCAAGTCCTTTTTCTCTTGGGGGAGGGGGCTTTTAGGGAATTCCTGCATATCTTCAGCCAATGGCTAGCACATTACCAAAGATCAGTGTTTGGTTCCTGTGCTTTTTAACATGTTTAAAAATGTTCTGGAGTTAGGGGTGAGCAGTGGCCACGTTCCTTTTTAGTTGCCTTTTTAAAATCAGGACTTCCATATTTTGAAAGCAGCGCTCTTGTCTCTATGCATCTGACTTTGCTCATTAGCCACTCTAGCATGCTATGAATTTCATGGCACTACGTTCCAGCTGAGTTTTTAGGGCTGTACCTTTGAGTTATTTTCAAGCGTTCTGAAGAAACTTGATCCTGCTTTTTAACTTTCTTCTTACCAATCCTTTTTGAAAGGTCATATTTCTGAAGTCAAATGTGAACTATTCTGGCAATCACCCACTTACATGGATGTTAGTACCAGGGTCACTGTTTCCAACAGATCAGGAATCATTTGATCCTAAGCATATTTAAGAAGAAGCACAGAGCTGTGTCCTTTCTATCTGGCTCCCTTGCTAGCTGCTGTGGGCTTTAAGAATATCTAAAAATTTGGTCCCTTTGTCATGTCCAGATCATGCTTTCCCCCAATCTATATGAAGATGATTGAAACTGTCCATTACTATTATCCCAATATCCCCTGCTTATTAATTATTATCCCCAATTTCCCGTTATTTCAATAATTCCAATGCTACAAGCAATAATCAGAAAGCAAGTGGAAGACAGAGTCTAATTGATTCTACTGAGGATAAACAGCTGGTCCATCATTTTAATGCTAGAGGCAAAATAAGGATGTAGGGAAAGAAAAGCATGAATCTGTGATCCTCCAGCTGTTTCTGGCTACAATTCCCAGCAACCCCAGCCAGCATGCTAATAGTGAGGAAGCTAGAAGTTTTAGTTCAGCAACGTCCTAAGGACCACAGGTTATCCAGCATCTATTTTCTTCTATTCCGTGAGATAGAAAAGATCAGTACATTGGTCCGTTTCACATGTATCTAAACTCTGGTTTAATACTACGAGCAGGAGACATGGTTGTATGCTCCACCATATCTTCTCTTCCAGAGTATCTGCAAGAAACTTTTGCTCCTCTGTTCAATGAACTATGTTTTTTTCCAAGAACTATGTCAACTGTGGTTTTGTAAAATAAGCAAGGAACGACAACTATCATTTGAAATTGATTTGTTGCACTAATCACATTTTGGGCTGATAGATACATTGTATTCAGTCATAGTGTGGTTTCTTTCTTGTTGGCTTAATATAACCCATGATTTATTTCTTAGTATGTAAAGTCACCCAAGCATGACCTAGTCATATTAGTACGTTTTAAAAAACTCTAGTTTAGGTCAGTGTGTGAACCCAGCCTTTGTAATGGGAAGGACCCAGCAAGAAAGAAGTTGCAAAGAAAATGAGTGCTTCCAATCCCAAAGTTCATCCAGATTCATTCCAAAAGCATTAAACCAGAGTTCAGCGTTATGTGTTAAATACTGTTCTCACTTGTCAATCATTTCTCCTTCTAGAAGGCAGGACAGGGAAGAACAACAAGAACAAAAGAATGGTGAAGTCTCCTTGTTTTCCTTCTGTTTTTACTTACAAGTCTGAATTGCCAATGATGTTCTTTTGGGGTATATCAACTTTACGGCCAACAGCTGCCAATAATAAGCTTACAATACAAGGCAAACAAGGGTGTGCTATACCGCTTCAGGATTCCTGGCACATTTTTATCTGACTCATGAGCTGATTGCACATCATGATTTTCATGTAACCTGAAACATTCCCAGGCTCAAAAAAGTATTCAGCTATCAACATTAGCACAACTTTCTCCTAAGAATGCTAGGAACTGGAATCTTTCTTATTACTGACCTCTGGCTGTTCCTTACCCATCTGCAACGCTGGGGAGTGAAGAAAAGTAGCAGGAGAATGTGTCCCATGCCAGTACAAGGCTAAGGGCCTTCCTGTTTTTGCTCATATATCTGACTTTTGGAAAAATACATCCAGCTTGGGAAGTAAGCAAAGCTACAGCGTCCATTCCTGCAATATGGGGTAACATGATCCTTACTTGTGCCTTAGGCAGGGCTTCCAAATATCCTGTTTCAAGAACTTATTCAACTGTTTCAAGATGCCCACTTGCACAGGCATTTGTGGGCACATGTGCTGGATGACTCAGATGATATGAGACCACATAAGCCCAACAATGATTATTGCATCCTTGCCATGTGCATGAATAACACACCTGTATGAAATCCTCTCACTGAAAATTGGACTGAAACAGGTGGGTCTATGCCAGTGGCTTCATTTGGACAGATATTGTAAGTTGGATCAATGATGAGGAAATTCCATGGTGAGAATCCTGAGTAGGTCTAATGATCAAACAACGGTTGAAAGTCAAGAAAGGAGGGGCAAATATCTCCAGTTAAAAGAAATCACAGGTGGTGCAAATCAATTTTTAGGCTTGTTATCTCCCGGTACAAATCAAACTCCTCCCATGAAAGAGTTCCTTAAATAACCTGACAGCTGTAGATAGATAATGAATGAATTAGAACTACTAGCACACTCTCTTATTGTGCCTATATTACATTCTATGTTGCTAACTGGTTGTTTATAATTATTATAAGTTATTTTTATACAACCTGGCAGCTGTGGATAGATTAGCTTTACTCTATTTGGCAAAAAAGGTAAACATTTTTAAAAATTAGGAAAAAGATCAAAGGAGATTTGTACAACTGATTATGTGCCATAAAGTCAGTGTTGAATCTTAACAACCACATAGATATTCTCCATGACAATTTCTCCCTAACCTGGTCTTTCAGGTCTTCCAAAGGTGCACTTGTCGCCACTCTGAGTCCATCCACCTTCCTACTGGTCATCCTCTTCTTCTCTTTCCTTTCACCCTTCCCAGCATTAGAGACTTCTCTATAGAGCTACGTCTTTGCATAATGTGTCTGAAGTAGGAAAATTTGAACCTGGTCATTGTTCAATGATCCATTTGCTTGTTTTCTTCACTGTCCACGCTATTCTCAGGAGTCTTCTCCCACACCAAAGTTCAAAAGCATCAATATTCTTTCTCTCCAACTTTGTCTTCCATAAAGTGTCACAGGAAATAACACTGCCTGCATTATTCTGATCTTTGTAGGTATAGACACATCCCAGCATCTGAATATCTTTTCCAGGGCTTTCATGGCTACTCTGCCAAATGCTAGTCTGTGGCATATTAGTTGATTGGTTGTTCCTTTACTGTGGATGGTAGATCCTAAAAGGCAGAAGCTATCTATCACTTCAATATAATTAGTACAATTATTTCCTTTTAATATCATGCAACCACCAAAATAAAATACAACTAATATGCAAATTAGTCATCCCATTATCTACAGAAATCACAGCCAAATATTCAAGGTCAAGTTCAGGGATGACTTCTAAAATGTTATACAAATGCATCAAACAATAAATGAAATATGAAATTGAATAGAAGTTGAAGTTGCTAACACTATACTAATCATTCTAAAAACATGGTTCTTTATCCCATTTGTTGTCCAGTAGACTCACTGAGCTATTACACTGTAGATAAAGGGACTGTTCATTGGAAGATCTGTTCCCAAACACCTCCAAATTATTTCCTATATGCTAGCTTCCAAATTCAAATGTAGTTTTTAACTTATTTCAAAGAAATTGACATCTTACATACTAGCCCTCTTTAGCCATTCTGTCTGGGGACACTGAGGGTGATAGTCAGCTCATCAGGAAGGTATCACTCTGGAAAGAAGACTTTCCTGGAAATGAGTTCCACTGAACTCAGGAGAACTTGCCCAGAGCAGACATACACAGTTTTGCAAGAAAAGCAAACTAATGTTTGCATCATACTGTGTAGGGTTACAATATATCATTCAAGGATACAGAATGTTCTTCTTTAAGATGCAAATCCTTGCTGCATGTACAGATTGTCTTCTCAAATTTACATCTCAGGTTACCTTGAAAAATTCAAACTACATCCAAGTAATTTCATTGCCATCCTCACCCCTACCTCTGATCCCCAATCCAAATCCTGTTTTGAGTATGAAAAAATTATTTTAGTGTGTAACGATAATTATTTGTTGTGTATTTTTATGTTAAGTTCTGGGTTCCCTTTTTTCAACCTGTCATGTTATGTTTTTCAACACCTTTTTTTTTGAAAGGTTCATTGAAATGTTGTTATCTTCAAGTATAATTTAGTACTAGTAACTGTACTTTTTAAGAAGTGACTTTAATGTATATATTTTTAATTGGTATGTGCCATCAAGTCAGTGTCAACATAGATTTTCTCCATGTTGACACCCATCACCATTTGTAACTGAATCCACCCACCGTGCTGTTGGTCGTCCTCTTCTTCTCCTTCCTTCCACCTTTCCCAGCATTAGAGCCTTCTCCAGGTAGCTAGATCTTTGCATAATGTGTCCAGAGTATTTTCTCAATCTAACTTGTAAGTGTGCCAATTATTGCCCTTCATATAAATACATGAAGACATTTCCTTCTTTTTGATCAAATATTGCTTATCATACAGAAAATTTAGTTATGCTGAAAAGTCAGAAACCCATTCTTGTCAAAATCAGTTCCATATGATTTGTATATTTTGTTCCTTTGCATTTAAAGTGTATTTCCAGTTTTAATTTAGAAAATGGCAAGAGTGTGAAGGACACTGGAGAAACATGGACAATAAAAAGTAGCAGACACTAAAGTAAAGATGAAATATTGGGGAAAGTGCCTCTTTGAATGCATGTACCATATGTGCTCATAATGCAGTTCCCAGGAAAATATTACTGTGTGGTTTATTTTTTTATATACTCAATTTGCCTGCCTACTTTCTGTTCAAGTTGAACACCTGAGTGTTCAAGTGGCAAATACATTTTAAAAAAAGCAAAACAAATGATGTTAAAAAAACAAAGTTTTTTGTGTAAAAGTTTCAAGTAATTTGTGTTGTGTAAAACACAAATAAGAAGTTAGGGGTTTGGGAATGGAGAAAGAGATCTAACGTGAGAGAAACAGACTAATGCTAGTAAGCTTTCAAAGCTGCCACATAACTCTCATTATCTGCAATAATCCCACTTTGATGCAATTTTTCAAAAGTTGCCTAAACATGCCAGCCCTTTTCTGATATGATGGAGAGCAACAACTTCTGACCATGGCTCTTCCCATGAAGACAAGACAAGACAGACCACTCAAATTGTCCTGCAATGATAATGAATCTTAAGGTGTCCAACCATCAAATTTGGATGAAAACAAGGAGGGCAATACAAATATTGAAAAGTTACCATTTCTAATTTCAAGAGTTCTAAAAACCATGTTTGGATAATGCTTTCACTGTCATCGCCAAAGGTGACAAGCAAAGCTTCAAGTTCTTCTGAACTCACCTTCAAGACAGATGTAAAGCCTCACTTAGAAGAGGAAGAGGATAAAGAAGGAAGCTAGCTTTACACTGAAGCAACAGAGTGACTGAGTTTACATATGATGCTAAGCCACAATGTGGTTTGTTTCTGGCATATCACAATGAGTGAACCCAACAGACAGCAGTTAAAACAAGCTATAGTTCTGAGTTATGTGCAACCACAGCCAGTCTATATTCAGCTTAATATCCAGTCAGGTGAAAGCTCTGGAGAACTTAAGTTTGTTCCTTATCTTATGACATTTTGGTTGGTCTTAAAAGTATTAGTTGATCATGTATTCTGGAGTGTTTCTTATGCCTGCCTTTGCATTCTTATTTCAAAGTCATTGGGAATAACCTCCACCTACTCAATAGTTGATGTTCACAGACACTAACCTGGCAGGTTCTCTGTCTTCATCTCAGAAAATGCTTTATCACCCTCTCAGAATAACTGCTAAGCTACAATAATTTCATAAACTTCCAGCACTGCTCGCATCACACTTCAGAGGTAGCAGCATGTCCTGTGCAGCATTGTAAGGGATGCTGCAACACAACCCTTTAACTCTTCAAAGCCATATTCCCATATATAGCAAAACTACTGAATGAGACAAGTTTGTCTCCTGGTAATTTTGTGAACAGTTTGTGTAATTTTCTTGGCACCAACATGGAAGTGCTCTGCCTTGACTTCTTCCAGGATGTTTTGATGACTTTCCACTCTAATGTCTATGCCTACTATTTCCTAATAGTCTCCCATGCCAAATAATCACTGAAACCAATCCTGCTTAGCATTCAAGATTAGCCAAGATTGGTTATTGCCACTACCTTGCTGGGCAAAAATGTAGCACACAAGAGATTGTGCAATATTTAGGCTATTAGATCTAGGCTGCAGAAACCCAGAAAACCACTAGATAGCCACAAGTAATGTTAACTCTTTGCTGATGTCTAGTTGTTAATGGGACTTCTGCAGCCCCATCCAAGATGGGCAGCAAAACCTTAATGCAATACTGAACAAACACATTTTGCACTTGAAGGATACAATAATGTTAAGCATGAAGATGTACTGATGGAGAGAGGACACACATGTTAGTTTCCATCAGTAATTTATAATATAAGGACAGGAAGGCCTGGCTTTAAATATTTCATTTAAAGAATGAATTGCAATGTGGCAGTGGAAAAGATAAGTTTTTGCTATGGCTGAAACCTAGCTGAGGATATTTATTTACTTTATTTGTATGCTGCCCAGTCCCAAAGGTGGCTAACAATCAAGACCAGCATTAGCCCCTGTCAAAAATAATAAACTCACCCATGATATAAACAAAATGGACAACATCAAAATAATAAACCGAAAATACAAACTCGTGTATTTTCCTGGGTTAAGAACACCTGGTTTAAGGATGACCCATAGTTAAGAGCGCAGCCTATTATAGCAGAATTTGAGTTAAATACACAGTGATTCAAGTTACATACACAATGGTTTGAGTTAATTACACAATACTACTTATACAGTATTATACAATATTACTGTTCCAGCTTACGTACAAATTCAACTTAAGGACAGACCTTGGGAATGGAATTCATTCTTAAACTGGGGACTACCTGTACTTGCCAGATTCCAACCCTCACTTGCAACATGCCTTCCTCCTACTCTAGATGGAACAACCAGGTATTAACTGCTCTGCTGAAACCCAGGAGGGAAAGAAAATACTGGATCTCAGTGGGGACGAAATTGAAAAGTAGGAGTGAAGAAAATGCCTGCTTCCGAGGTTCCATCAGATGACAAAATGGTATGGACGGGACCTGGATGGGGCTGACCCTATTGAACTGTTGGGATGGGCAGATCAAGACAGGAGAAGATGGTCTCTCAGACACACTCTGGTAACACTGAAGCTTAGGACTATTTTGTTGATCCTCAACTACATTACTTAGTCATACAAGCACTAAGGAATAATGTGGTCTGCTTACTTAGAATTAGCATAATCCAAAGCAGCTATTGTGGGTTATTCAACACATTGTGGTTAAGAAGCATCGCTCAGTGTTCTGTGAATGCAGCCTCAGGCTATGACTACATACGCTGTGGCATATGGAGTCAACAAGTACGATCCATGCACAAGAGAGTAATCAAAACCTTTGGGGGAACTCAAATGTTTGCAAGAAAGTGAAAACAGGCCCAAAAAAGAAATGAGGAACATGATCACTGGCTGAAGAACACTGACTGGTTCTTGGGGAAATTAAAAACCAAAGCCACAGGAGAGTGGAGGGTCTGGAGTCCTGGACCAGGAGCATTCCACTATATTACAGCTGAGATCCCAACCATTTCCTCTCAATCTCATCTGATAAGTCACTGTTAGGATGTCAATCAGCCATCAGAAGATTGACAGAGACTCCCCAGACATGGAGTCAACATCCCTGTCTCATTCCTTTGCCTCAGGTAGGATCTTTCTATCTGAGGCACAGACATGAGCACATGTGTCATGGAGTTCCCTCAGCCTTTTTCTCTCTCTCTAAAGGGGGGAAAAAGTCATTTTTAAATCCAAGCCTTAGAGGAGGAGGAGGAATACTCCAGGGAAAAGAAAACCAAGAGGATGCTGAGGATAAGCGGGGTTTTTCTGAGCCTCAAAAGCAAGCTGGGGCATTCCAGAAAGGCTACAAGCAAGTCAAGGTAACATTAACCAGAATGGACTTCGGATTCAAATCATTGTTGTACGAGTAGACTGAAGTAAGCAAGTTCAGCTAGAACTATTTCTCAGGATTTCATGCTTTATTTGAATCTGTGTCCACTAGTTGACAGCCCTCTCTCTGACGTTTTTTTATCTGTGGTTCTAGTCTCTGTATGCAAAACAGCAAATAGTAAACTAAGGTCTTGTGATCTTTGGGCCACAGATCCTGCCCACATAGATCTATGACTACATCTCCTCATAGTATTTTACAAGATATTTCTTTTAATAGACTGTTTGTGATTTAGTTACACTTAAATGCCTTATTTTGTTCCCTTGTAACTGACTTGCATTGCAAGTTTTAGGTAGAAAAGCTCATATAAGTTTTACATTTATCTTTTTATTGCCTTTAATTTTTAAAAAAGTTTATTTTTAAATTGTCCTTTTGTCCTTTTGTTCCAGCTCTTCAATCACAGCTTTTCAGTCAAAGCTACAGGGCAGAAGTTAGCACGACAGAGTTCATTCTCCTTGTTAATTATCATCCTCATTCTCAGTTTACTGGCAAGTAAGTGTTCAGGATATGGACTCTCTATCTGTCCCATATGCTGGGGTTAAGGGGACGGTGCCATATAAAGGCATTCCCTGAACAAACAGGGTGGTTACAACCATCAGTTACCAAGGTGCTGCACCAAGGCAGAAAGATGGGCCAAACCCAAGAGGATTATGCCACCGAGTCACTTTGTGCGAGATGGGCACCTATATAAATATGATAAATAAAAGTAAATAAAATTTCTGGGACCAGAAGGTTGAAACCCCACCCCTTCCCTTTCACATATGGGCTTATCCTTTACTACTATAGCCTCATTTCCCATATGGAAAAATATATGGATAATTCTTCATGAATATACACTGAAGATGAAAAAAATCATTTTATCTACTCTATAGTACTCATCAACAAATACCAAGTCCATGCTTGCATTTGCCGTCTACTGTACCCGGTTGTGGTGCTGGAGAAGACTCTTAAGAGTCCCCTGGACTGCTAGGAGGTCAAACCAGTCAATCTTAAAGGAAATCAACCCTGACTGCTCATTGGAAGGATTGATAATGAAGCTCAAGCTCAGATACTTTGGTCACCTAATGCGAAGAGAGGACTCTTTGGAAAAGACCCTGATGCTGGGAAAGATTGAAGGCAAAAGGAGAAGAGGACGGCAGAGGATGAGATGGTTAGATAGCATCACTGAAGCAATGAGCATGAAACTGAGCAAACTCAGGGAGGCAGTGAAGGACAGGAAGGCCTGGCGCGATATGGTTCATGGGGTCACGAAGAGTCGGACACGACTTAACAACCGAACAACAACAACAAAGTTCCCCTGGCCTTCTCCTAGCCTGGTGCCCTCTAGCTATGTTTGGACTACACCTCTAAAAATTCCCAGCCAAACAACATCAGGCTCAAGGAAGGCTGAGTTACTTCAGCACAACTTTTAAACCCTGTAGGAAATTAGGACAAGAAGAAGAATGGCCTGTACCCCTTAAATTTTGCCAATCTTTAGACAAACTACACTGAAAAGTCAAACAAGGATAATAACATAAATAAATAAAGAATGGCTCACCTCAAAGTTCATTGAGACATCATCAGTAAACTAGATGGCCCAAACAAGGCCTAAGGTTGTGAAGCAGTAATTAACTATGATACAGAAAACTCTTAGTTCACACACATACACATATTGCTTCCATAGTACAGAAGTTAAAGCAGGACAAAACAAACAGTGCTGCTTCCTAATCTGTTTCCAGAAACTAATCAAGGCAGGGTGTTTGGAAGACACTCAGCAGTGAAGCAAAAATTGAGGCAAAGTCATTTAAGGTCAATGCAGTTAGCTTTGTTCCATTATTTATTTAATAAAGCAAAAAAATAACTCCCTGGATCCTTTCCATTATCTCATGACTACAGCGATGTGCAATCATAATATTAAAAAATACTTGCAGTTGAAGCCTGCTTTCTCTTTAGCATTCCCACACACTTCCATGTATAGAGGAGGCCAGAGCTTGGAAAAAATAAGCAGTGAAAACAGGGATTTTCTACTCATTAACTTAAAAAAAAAAAAGATGATTCACAGTATTTATGACATGTACAAACTGAAAGTTCTTCTCTTTTTGTGCAGTTGCCAGTTGGGCAACTGCATAACAGTTTTGACTCTCACAGCAAGCATCATATTTCCAAAAGTGGGGAATGCCAAACAAGTGTGCTAGCAAGCTTTAGAAGAGTCACTTGTACAACCTAATGCTACCCTATATCCAATGAGACCCAATTTATAGTTCTAGAAACTCCTCATTCTGCTAGATAGATGTTTCAGACTTCAGCCCTTCGGTACAAAATTCTGGGTCCCAATCAATTTTTAGTTATAGAAGAGAAAGCAGAAACACACCCTTGAAAGGACAGAACTTCTGAGTGAAACAAGGAGAATTCTCCCCTAAAGAATATAGCCCTGTTTTCTTTATCAAGCTCTGGAACTGGGAAGGAATTCCAAGACAAGTTAAGCAGCCTGCATCTGAAGCACCAAGACAGTGTTTGCAAATCCCTTTTCTGCACACCTATATATCGAAATGACCACTTTTTATTGTAGGTTGTTTCACATCACATTTTCACAGGGCGTATTTTGGAACAAGCGAGGGGATGAACACAGCCCTAGTTTGTGACTTATAAAGGCAACTGCTTTCAGAACTGCACAGTTGGAATGAAAGCCTCCTTGCAGCAGTCATCTCATCCTGGAAAAAGACACGGCTGCTTTAATAAATCACAAACAGGCAGTACATTTGTACTGCATGCTTTCCAATGCGCTTTATCTCAATGGAATCCATGGCACTAAGCAAGCCTAGTCTTTAAAAGTATTTCTTTTATTCCAGAAATGAAAATATTTCAGAGTTGATTTCCAGAAGCATTCCCAAAATATGGGGAGAGAGAATCATTAAAAAAAAGAAATCCCAGTTTTCCAAGGCCTCATGTTACTGTCTAAACATACATGGGTGTGTGGGTGTGTTATAAGCACATACATTTAAAAATATGCACCTTTTATAAAGGTATGGCTAAGTGTTTAGAACAGAGTAGTCTCTAAATGACAGGAGCAAACCATCAGCTGTCATTAATTTTGCAAAATAAGTTCATTGTAAAATAATTATGGATGCAAATATTGTAAAGCAGGGACTTATTTTCACAAAATAAATTCAAAGAATGGATGTGTTGTATATAACCAATGGTTTACTTATAATGAAGGCAAAATGACTTTAATCTTGCCACGCTTCACTAATTTCATTGTGGTCTCAGTAATTTGCCAACATTAAAGGAAGTGTTCCTTCACTGACTCCCTGGGGAAGAAATACTGAGTTAGTAGCAAAAGGTGATCCATGTCAGCCTGCTTGTTATTCCAATCAAATCACTATAGTAAAAGTCTTTGTGCCAGCAAAGTCACTCAAGTTCTCTCCTGAAACGTTTTAGGATAATTCTACTTGTACTTTTTTTCTGAGCAATTAATCACATTAAAAAATGTAACCAGTACAATTTAGTCTCATTTACGGTTACATAGACTTCTTGATGCCCATTATTATCAAAAGTCTGTCCAGGTGATATACAGAGAACAAAAAACAAATATATGGAAAATACACTATGAACATAACATTCACACACTGCTGCTGTTGGAGTCTCCTCCAAATTTTAAAATAGGATAGTGAAGGCCCCAGCTATAAAATGGTTTCCTACTCCTGGTTCAACGTAGAGTGAGAAAATTTAGGCTGCAAAAACGCAGGGAACCACTAGACAGCAACAAAACTATTCTAAATTTCTGTGCTGCCCCAATTTCCGCAGCCCAGATTTAAAAGCCCCAGTTTAATGCAATATATGAAACTGTTGCTTTCCCAGAAAACAGTCAAGCCTTGTAATTGAGTCAACAGAACTAAAATGCAGGAAAGGGTCAGCCCTAAGCCTTTCAAAATCCAAAAAGTCAGTTATTCATTTTTCCATCTTGGGGACAGCCCCTGAGCACTGACACAGCTGCAAAGCAGAGGTTTTCCCATCCCCGGTTTCACCATGCCCTTAACTGCAGCAGGAGTTTTTCTGCATAAAAAATATGCAATGTACCACTGAGCATCGTTCTCTGCACAATACACCTTCTCAACCAGCGCAAAGGAAGACTCCAGCTTTGATAAGCGAGTTAAGGAAGAAGGTTGGTACCCACAGCTTTTCATGCAGACTGCTACAAGCTGTATCTACCAGTGTTCCTTTTTTGGCAAAACTACAAACAGGAACCAAAGCGCCATCCTCCTTTGCTTGCGTATGATCATCCTACAGGCCGGTCCTGACTTTCCTCTGTGTGGAACAACATCCAGAAAACCCTTTCTCCTCCTCCATGCCTTTCTTCAAAGAAAAGTGATCCTGCTGGCTCTCTCTTTGAAGTTTGCTCAGACAACTCAGATGAACGGTTGAAGGGGAAGGAAAGGGGGGTCAGCAGGGAGCGTGAGCGAGGCACCAATCCTTGGCTGTAAACTAACAAGCTTCTATCACAATGCTTCCTCAACACAGGGTAGTGCCCAATATCCTTCATTCACACCCGCACACATAAATCTTACATCTGTAATAAAGCAGTCCAGAACGAGGGCTGCCAATCTGTACAGCACTCAAGCAGGGTTATCAGGCAAATGTTTCCTGGAGATTAACTTTATTAAGTTCTTACTTGAAGGAAGTCCAGGAATGCATATTTGCTTAAAGCAGATTAGAAAGCCCATTCAACAGTTTCAAAATGGGTAGGACCACTCTGGTCCTACAGATCCTACAGATTTTCCAGATCCTCCTGGAGAAAATCTATGCGGTCACTAAGTTTTGACTTGATGACACATAATCAATCAATCAGTCCTTTTGCATCCCAGAGCACGTCCCCTAGTTCAGGGAAGGAACTAGTATCACTAGTTTGCAAATTAAAGATGTTGCTCCAAGGCCCCAAGGAGTGGGAGTTCGTGACCCTGTTGAAGGTTTCCTTTGTCAGGTGGAACAACATACAGGTCATAGCAGCAATGTCTATACTCTGAAAGATGGGCATGAATTCCCAGCAGTCCTACCAGTGGGTAGATAATATGTATCAGGTGAGGAGATATGGAGCAAAAACTTTACTTGCCTCCATATTCCCAAGGATCAATCTCTCCCCCATGAATGGGGAAAAGTACATCATTCTCACATCTTACACCATTCTTTAATCACCTTGATTTTGTGTGTGAATGGATGGTGCAAGCGAGTCAAGAAGAACTAACTGAGATTATTCTTTGAAGATGCACTTAGGCACTATCCCTTATGTCTATAGCAGCTTTCTTAATCTGATGCCTTCTAGATATGCTGAGAATTTGCTTGGCTGTGGCTTTTGAGAAACCAGACTAATGATGCGCCACCACATGCCATATATTACTAATTAATTGTTATTATCCAAGTTTCATGCCACCAATCAAATTTAGAACTCGAGCTTTACTTTTTCTTATTGGGACAAGCATAAAAGCTTAACATGTAAAGCAGAATACAGAATCAAGGCTCATTCTCCCAGATTAACAAGCACAGGCTGAGTTTACACACAGTGCTAAACCATAGTTTGATCAATAAGCCATAGATTACACAAGCCAAACAAATCACATTAGGCCTTAGAGGAATGTTTCATAACAGTAGGGATAAATCTGCTCATTTACACGTCTCTTACATTGGTCTGATCTTATTTACATCTCTAGTGTCATATTTGAGACATGTACTTGATTAAGATCTCGTCTTATCCTATGTGAATTTGGGGAAGAAGCAAGGATACACCATCTCCACTCTTTATTCATTCTTAATTCTGCATGATTTATTGCTGATTAAAAGTGATGACAGAAAATTAGTCTATCTTAAGGCTACAACTCTATGAACACAGACACTGAAGTACATTTTACAGGGTTAGGGTTTATTTCTGAACAAACATTTAATAGCAACAACATGATTAGGTAGCCCAGCACCCTAAACTTGGCCTAACAAAACACAATGACTATGCCCCCAAAATAAACTATGATGGCTTGATTCATTTTAGCAGTAAAATAATGACCGAGTTCCCATAACATGCCAAATCAGACCACCGAGACCCATTTTACATAGAGTATTGTAAGAAGTCAACCCCAATGGAGGTGGAACTTGTGAAAGAGGAAGATATAAGAGAAAGATAAACTGACTGGGGAATCTGTAGTCTCCCACCTGATGAACTACAAACCCTCAACCAACTTGACCAGCAGCTGGGAGATATAATTCAGCAACATTGGATAGGCCTCTTTTCCAACTGTTTCAGAAGACTGGGGAACACACCTTTTGGCTCCAAATTTTGGAGGAGGGCTACCACAGCAGGGCTGGCAGCTGGTGGTCACCTGGATTGTTGCAGCCCTAACCAGGATCCTTGGTGGTGGCTTTCATCCAGCAGCTGACAAACTCAGTCCACCCAGTAAGAATGCCAGCCACCTCCTCATAAACAATCTTGTTCATAAACTACTTTTGGTTACCATATCATCACCCAGGACTCACCCCGCAAGAATGGGAGGAGTATAAGTCGAGGAAGATCTTTCGCTTCCTCCTCTGCAATGGGCAACCGCCGTTTCTCTGCTTCCCTCACAACTTGAATAAACCCCAGTTGTATACATTCCCACAACTCCCTCAACATAAATAATTTTGCCTGGCTCCTTCTCCAACGCGGGAAGGCTACCCTGAACTTCAGGGTGTTAGGGGTGTCAATCCCCGCCACCCACCAGAGCATGTCCCCTTTCTTCCCTCATTGCCAAGAACACCTGTTGGGGATGCTGCACCTGTTGAGTTTCTGCCTGATCCGAAAGGGAAGAAGCACCGCTAGTAGCGAGAGGAGCAACCTTCCTGTGCCTTTTATTAAGCGCCTCATCAGCTCGCTCAGAATTACTCTCGCCCTACCTCGGAAGTGCGCCTGGAGCCGCGTCGCAGCGCCTCCGCCGAGCCTTCGGCAGCCTCGCGCGGCCGTCTCTGCGCTGGGGAAGGGAGGGGAGGCGGCCGCGCTCAGGAAGAGGCTCCACCTCGGAGGCGCCTGCGAAGCAGCTGCGGTGTCGCGGGATCAAAGTAACAGTGCGAAGGGCTGGCCCTTTCTTTCCTTCCGTCCGTCCCTCCCAACTTCTGCCCGCTGGGCTTATTCGGGGCGCAGGGACTTCCAGAATAGCGGGGGTGGGAAACGCGCGTTAGTCCGGACCGAGGGGGAAAAACCAACTTGCGAAAAGGGCGTTAGGGAGCGGGAGGCTCTGAGGAAGCTGCCCTGCGCTCCGGTGGAGTTCATCTCGTAGCCCCAGTCCAAGGTGACAAGTGCAGCCTGGACTCCCGACCCGATGCTAGGCGCGTTGATTCGTTGGGCCGCGTTCAGGGGGCGCCGTTGCCAAACGCTTGCGCATTTATGCGCAAGGAGGGCGCGCTGAGCGCTGCGCGGGGAGTGCTCGGTGAGAAGGTTGATGGCAGAGCGACCACCTTTTTCAAGGCTGTACAAAAATGTGTAAGCTCAAAGCAGGCCTTTAATTCGTTTTGGGTTCCTGCTTTGCTCGAGTTTCTTTTTTCCATGAAGAGAGTGCCTCTGGGCATATTTACGTTTTCTTCAGCGTTGTTTAAACACAGTACCTTTACCCAGAAGGCAAAATACCTTGCTCAAGGTAGGTCCTTTGTTTCCCTGAAGATAAGATGGACCCTGAAAAGAGCAGCTGAAAGATCCCTAAGTTCTTACCACGGTACTCAGTATCCAGTACTCAGATAGACTGCTCCTGCTTGGAATGTATTGACTGTCCTAATAAAATAAAACAGTACAGTGTTCACGGTGGCCTCTGCCACTTTATTCTCACAACAGCGGCTCAGTTAGGCTAACAGTGGCCCAAAATCAGAACTGAAATGTACGGGGAATTGAATTTGCATTTCCTTCTAGCACTTGCTCAAAATCTGTGGGGCGAACTCTAGATGAGCAGATTACTACTACCCCTGTGCCTGTCCTTTTTGCTTTCCCCCTCCTAGAATACAATTTACCACGTCAGGCCACGCAATACTGCGTCCGGCCTTCTGCTCTCACCAAGTATACCCTCACCTCACTGTATAATCAAACTTGATGTGAACGTCAACATACTGCTTGACCTTTGGTACTTATATTCCATCTAGGCTCTGCTGAGGACCCTCGGTTGTCCTACCACAATTATCCTAATGCTGTGGACCCACACAGTTTAAAATTGCAACCAAGTCAAAGAGCATAGCTTCCAGACCACTCTGAGCCTAGAATTCTTGGGAATTTACAAGGCAGTTGTGGCATTCCTCCGCTGGCTAGAACAGAAAAGCCAGCACAGCCCTTAGGGCTGAAACAATGGACTACAGAAACAGCAATAATGGAGGAATGGATTGTGAAGATGGCTGAGTTTGCAGATATAGCTAAATTGACTTGTTTGATTAAGGAGGGGACTACAACTACTTTTATAGAAGATTGGAAACCCTTTATGGGCTTTTTGGTGAAAATCGATCATAATGAACTGTTGATGTTGGGATTTATTGATTAAAAAGGCTTGTTTATGGGAAGAAGGGAACTCTGATAGGCAGTATGGGAGGGTGGAGATGGTAATTGTCATGTTTGTAACTGCTGCAAGGAAGATTGGAAGTTGCTTCTTTATATATCTTTCTTTTCCTTGCCTTTTTCTTCAGTTTTTCTTTTACCCCTTTGTAATCTTTTTCATTTTCTATTTCTTCTAAGTTTCTTCCTCTATGTGATTTTTTGAATCTTTGTAAAATCTTCTTTTAATAAAAATTATTCATAAAAAAAGGACTGGAAACAATGAATAGGAATAAAAAGCTTCAGATCTTAAAGAGGAGCGTTCATGAGGAGAAATAACAGTGAAACGATGCCAAACAGAGTAAAGAAAGCAAGCTGGTGGGTGTTTTCTTTCCAGCTCCGCTCCAGGAAAGGAAATGATGGCATTGTAGATAGCAGACTTTCCAGCTGAAAAATCCTGCTTTTAAATACCAACCCAATACTGGGAAAATTACTCATTCTGGACTTGATTCTAAATGAAAATGCTTATTTGGAATATATCATGGAAACCTGGCTGAAGAGTGTTTGTCCTATTCCGCTCTGCGCACCAAGTTCCTCTGGGGTTCAGTGAACTAAGCTAGCAGAGAAGTTGCATCCGTTTATTGAAATTCTATATTGCTAACCAGATGTTCCATCCAGCTGTCTGCTGATTCTCAGTTCAAGCTGGTCCATGCCATTGGACCAGGGACAATGTAGGAACTCTGCTGTGTTCACCCCACTGCCCAGCAGCTGTCTTTCTTGAGTCAGGCAGGGTTATCTCTAAGCAGATGTGCTATACCAGGTTTCTTCTGGTAGATTTCAACATGAATACTAGGCAATTAATTAATTCCACCATGGCTTTTCCATCCATTTTCCCTACGAATTATAAAATAGGCAGCATGAGAACTTGAGTCTCCTTGGGCATGGTCCAACTGTACATCACACTGGCTTCAAACTGAATCAGTGCTGATTCTTCCAGGGCCTAAAGAAGATAGGATTTGGGAAGGTGTGTTTTAATTTCTCTCTCCTGTGTGCAAATGACCCCTCCTTAGAGATGGCTTCTAAGATGACTGAGTCAATGTCCTCTGAAAGTATGCCTGGGAGAACATCAATTTAGGCTTTGGAAGAATGACATTAACTCATCCCTGCTATAAGTGGTTGGTTTATTCAACTTTTTGCTTAGATGGCTCAGAAAAGCTAGGAAAGGGTCAACATGGGGCTGGGGGAGAAATCATTATCCTCTCCCTTCTCTGTGTGCAAATGATGATTCTAGTTTTCCCCTAGAGATGGCTGGGGAGATGCTGGCTAGAAACTTTCCCAGTCTGGAGCCCTATAGATTTTCTGGACTGTAACTCCCATTTCCCAAAGCCTACCATAGCTGGGAATTATGGGAGATAAAGGCTCCCATTTAGGGAAGGTTCCAAGTAAAAATATTAGAAATACTTTTAACTAATGTGATAATTTACTTGGGAAGATACTTGTTAACTGAGCTCAACATGTGCCAAAGTGAATACCAGAAAGATGATATAATCAAGAGGAATTATCAGCAAAGAAAAACAAAGAAATCAAGTAGGGGAAGGAGCTAAATCTGAAATCTGAAAATACAGTTCCCAACATTGAACAGGAGAACCACTTGTTAAGGCAGAGGCCAGCAACCTTTTCAGATGATGGCCACCATTTCACAGAATGTGTGCTAAAAATAAATCAAACCATTACAGAATATTTTTAATTTTTAAAACAATTCAATACATTGGGGCCAAAATTTCATATAAGATTTGGCTAGCTCATTCTGGCCATATGGAGATATTTTGAACAGAAGTTGAACTTGATAGCCTATATATTCTGAAATTCCCAGTCTGATTAATACAGATTTGCCTGAAACTCTTTATTCTGCCCCTCAGTATCACATTCCTGAACCAAAGGAATGAGAGCTCCCAGCGGTTAAGTGTTTCTTCAACTCCCTGACTTTTCCTTAAGGTAATCAAGATTACAAAACTTGCAACATCATGAAGTAAGTTTTCAAAACAAACCTCAAACCCCAAATGAACCGGCATTCTCTGGCTGTTAACTCTAGAGGAATATTCCCTCTCTCCCCCCCCCCCCCCCCGCTTTCTTTTGTATGCTCTACTTGGGAACTTCTGCGTTTGTTTCACCTTCTTAAATTGTACAGTAGTGCCTCAAGCACAGAATGTCCTACAAAGAGAAGTATATTGGTGCCATCTCTAACAGGACTCTATTCTTAAATAAGAGAACAGAGCTTTAAAAAAAAACTGGTTTAGGTTGGATTCCTATGATAGCCGTGGTCCTGGAAGACCTCAGGTCCATCACTCTGAGAGTTGGAGAGAGATCTGGCTTTATCCATCTTCTTGAGGTTCTCCCCCCAAAACTTCCATGGACCGTCTCGCTTCAAGTGCCAGAAAAGATCAGAGAGGGTGGAACAGGGTGATATTTTGATCAGATCAGGAGAAGACTTCACCCAGTCACTTCATATGGTCTCAACTACAGAGGACATAATTCTCTTCTCAAATAGAGGGAGGGGATTAAAAACAAATCTTGGAAGAGGAATTAACATATGTGAGCTCAGAGGAAGACTTGGAATCAAGGTCTCCTTAGTTCTTGAATCCTCTGCTTACCCTTATAGCTTTGTGCCCTAACTTCCTTGCACAAAGTTATTACAGTACTTTTATTGTATTGGATTTTGTTTTTAAATTCAGTGACAACTGCTGGGTGCAGATTTTCCACTGAATTGTCTTTCCTCTACTTGGTTTAATTCATAGGAAGAAATGCAAAACTTTTTCTTAGTTTCTGGATATATTTTCTGATTTTTTTAAAAAATATACTTGTTTTAGAAACTTAAGAATAGGTATGAATTATTACTATTACTGTTACTATTATTGTTGGAAAATATTTTGGCAGCTTTTGAAAACTATTGGCTGGGGAACCTTAAACTCCAGTTTAACATTGCCATCTACTGGGGAAAATAAAGAATTTTAGTAAGAGGTTTGAGCTGTCCTGTAATGGATGTTCATGTTTTCCTCCCTGCATAAATACTTAAAGTTCTCTTTTATCTCTCCTCTCGTCCAAAAAGTTCTAGCAAATCTTAAAGGTGAAATAATTATATCAAGTGCTTTTCTAAGTCCGTTTTATTTTACAAATAATCAACTAAGCTGTTAGGATATTTTCTAATACCCCAAACAAACAGGCTCTGCAGCTTGCCCAAAGCAAATATCCCTTAAGATATTATGCATCTCTTTAAAATAGTTTAAATATTAAATGCACCCCATTTTAAGAGGAGATATGATAACAAAATTTGAACAATGGTATTTCCCAGTTAAATTCTGTAAAATTCTGCACAGAAGTCCTTTATCCAAATAGTGCAATGAACATGAGAATACACATCAAAACTAAATACACAGAATGAGGCACAAATAATTTTAATTCATAAAGATTTTCACTTTATCAAAATTATTTATTTATTTACAAGACCTATGTGGCTGCCTATCTCATGCAACGACTCTAGGTGGCTCTCAACAATCCATAAAACATAGTTAAAAACAAAGGTATCCCCCCCACCCCCCAGTGCCAGACCAAACAGCCTCAGAGCTCAACCCCCATCCTAGCCCAACGCCTAGGGGAAGCGCCAAGTCTTCACAGCCCTCCAAAAGGCTAAAAGGGCAGGGAATCCCTCTGATCTCGGATGGGAGGCTGTTGCAAAGGGCTGGGGTGGCCACCAAGAAGGTGTGCCTCTGAGGTCCCATCAGATGGCAACGTTTAAGGGAGGGGACCTGGAGTGTACCCATCCTATCTGACCTAGTAGGACAGGCAGATACCCTTAGGGAGAGGAGGTCCCGCAAGTAATGTGGCCTGTGCCTTGTAGGGCTGTACAGGCCCTTTTCAGCTCAGATTGCACCTGGAAAGCAACTGGAAGCCAATGCAGCTCATGCAGCAGTGGTGTTACTCGGGTGAAACGTGGGGCACCCAAAACTCTGCATGCCACTGCATTCTGGACCATTTGCAGCTTCCAGATGGTCTTCAAGGATGGCCCCATTTAATCAAACTGAGTTTATTTGCAATAGCTATAATGAAAAATATAGTACGAAAAGCCTTCTTAATTATTTTTAGAACATTTTTATCAAACAAATTAATATTTAATGATAAAAAATAAGCCGATTAATCATAACAATCCAGTTATTTTTGCAGTTGTGTCATGAGATATATGTATGTGTATGTCTGTGTGTGTACATGTATGTTAATCATGAGATGTATATGACAGTATACAGAAACCACTGTTTCTGAATGAAACAGCAAAGGATACAAGGGGTGGTTTTGCTCTGATCTCCAACAAAGCCAAACACCCCTTTTGTGCATAGCCCTAATAATTCGGAATGAGAAACTCTTTCTAAAAATGACCTCCCTGCATTTTGTAAAAACAAGCTTACAAATACATTTTACAAGGGTTTGCTTACCAAAATTGTAGCATATGCTGTTACAATCATTTTTTTTAAAACTATATTGCAGAACATGTGGGGAAACAGTAATAGTAGAAATCATTGGAGCAGAGCAGGAAATTGGGCTTCTGCAGGTAAAGAGATAAATATAATTGCCCTAGATTCAAAAACAATCTTGACAGAACATTTTGCTTTTGTTGTTGTTGTTGTTTAGTCGTTAAGTCGTGTCCGACTCTTCGTGACCCCATGAACCATATTGCGCCAGGCCTTCCTATCTTTCACTGCCTCCCTGAGTTTGCTCAATTTCATGCTCATTGCTTCAGTGATGCTATCTAGCCATCTCATCCTCTGCCGTCCTCTTCTCCTTTTGCCTTCCATCTTTCCCAGCATCAGGGTCTTTTCCAAAGAGTCCTCTCTTCGCATTAGGTGACCAAAGTATCTGAGCTTGAGCTTCATTATCAATCCTTCCAATGAGCAATCAGAGTTGATTTCCTTTAAGATTGACTGGTTCAGGGGACTCTTAAGAGTCTTCTCCAGCACCACAGTTCAAAGGCATCAATTCTTCGGCGTTCAGCCTTCTTTATGGTCCAGCTCTCACAGCCATACATTACTACTGGAAAAACCATAGCTTTGACTATGCGGATCTTTGTCGGCAAGGTGACGTCTCTGCTTTTTAATATGCTATCTAGGTTTGCCATAGCTTTCCTCCCAAGGAGCAAGCGTCTTTTAATTTCATGGCTGCAGTCTCCGTCTGCGGTGATCTTGGAGCCCAAATAAATGAAGTCTGTTACTGCTTCCATTTCTACCCCTTCTATTTGCCAGGGATTGATGGGTCCAGATGCCATGATCTTAGTTTTTTTAATGTTGAGTTTCAAGCCAGCTTTCGCACTCTCCTCTTTCACCCTCATCAAGAGGCTCTTTAGTTCTTCTTCACTTTCTGCCATTAGGGTGGTATCGTCTGCATATCTGAGGTTATTGATGTTTCTCCCTGCAATCTTAATTCCGGCTTGTGATTCTTCCAGCCTGGCATTTCTCATGATGTACTCTGCATATAGGTTAAATAAGCAGGGTGACAGTATACAGCCTTGTCGTACTCCTTTCCCTATTTTGAACCAATCGGTTGTTCCATGACCGGTTCTAACTGTTGCTTCTTGGCCCGCATACAGATTTCTCAGGAGACAGGTAAGGTGGTCTGGTATCCCCATCTCTTTAAGAATTTGCCACAGTTTGTTGTGATCCACACAATCAAAGGCTTTTGCATAGTCAATGAAGCAGAAGTAGATGCTTTTCTGGAACTCTCGTGCTTTCTCCATGATCCAGCGAATGTTGGCAATTTGATCTCTAGTTCCTCTGCCTCTTCGAAACCCAGCTTGTACATCCGGTAGTTCTCGGTTCACGTACTGCTGAAGCCTAGCTTGTAGGATTTTGAGCATAACCTTGCTAGCATGTGAAATGAGTGCAATTGTGCGATAGTTTGAGCATTCTTTGGCATTGCCCTTCTTTGGAATTGGAACGTAAACTGACCTTTTCCAATCCCGTGGCCACTGTTGCGTTTTCCAAACTTGCTGGCATATTGAGTGCAGCACTTTAACAGCATCGTCTTTTAGTATTTTAAATAACTCAACTGGAATACTGTCATCTCCACTAGCTTTGTTGTTAGCAATGCTTCCTAAGGCCCACTTGACTTCACTCTCTAGGATGTCTGGCTCAGGGTCAGTGACCACACCAGCATGGACATCAGAGACATTAAGATCTTTCTTGTATAGTTCTTCTGTGTATTCTTGCCACCTCTTCTTTATCTCTTCTGCTTCTGTTAGGTCCCTGCCTTTTTTGTCCTTTATCATGCCCATCTTTGCCCTAAACGTTCCTTTGATATCTCCAATTTTCTTGAAGAGATCTCTAGTCTTCCCCATTCTATTGTTTTCTTCAATTTCTTTGCATTGTTCATTTAAGAAGGCCTTCTTATCTCTCCTTGCTATTCTCTGGAAATCTGCATTCAGTTGCTTATATCTTTCCCTTTCACCCTTGCTTTTCGCATTCCTTCTTTCCACAGCTATTTGTAAAGCCTCATCAGACAGCCATTTTGCTTTCTTGCATTTCTTTTTCTTTGGGATGGTTTTAGTTGCTGCCTCTTGTACAATGTTACAGACCTCCGTCCATAGTTCTTCAGGCACTCTGTCTACCAAATCTAATCCTCTAAATCTATTCATCACCTTCACTGTGTACTCACATGGAATATGATCTAAGTCATACCTGAGTGGTCTAGTGGTTTTCCCTACATTCTTCAATTTAAGCCTAAATTTTGCAGTAAGAAGCTCATGATCTGAGCCACAGTCAGCTCCTGGTCTTGTTTTTGCCGTCTGTATAGAGCTTCTCCATCTTTGGCTGCAAAGTATGTAATCAATCTGGTTTCGGTATTGACCATCTGGTGATGTCCATGTGTAGAGTCGTCTCTTGTGTTGTTGGAAAAGGGTGTTTGCTATGACTAGCTTGTTCTCTTGACAGAACTCTATTAGCCTTTGCCCTGCTTCATTTTGTACTCCAAGGCCAAACTTGCCTGTTATTCCGATTACTCCTTGACTTCCTACTTTAGCATTCCAATCCCCTATGATGAAAAGGACATCTTTTTTTGGTGCTAGTTCTAGAAGGTCTTGTAGGTCTTCATAGAACCGGTCAACTTCAGCTTCTTCGGCATCAGTGGTTGGGGCATAGACTTGGATTACAGTGATGTTGAATGGTTTTCCTTGGATACGCACTGAGATCATTCTGTCGTTTTTGAGGTTGTACCCCATTACTGCCTTTCCCACTCTCTTATTGACTATGAGTGCAACTCCATTTCTTCTAAGGGTTTCTTGCCCACAGTAGTAGATATAGTGGTCACCTGAATTAAATTCACCCATTCCCGTCCATTTCAATTCGCTGATTCCCAAGATGTCGACGTTCAATCTTGTCATCTCATGTTTGACCACATCCAGCTTGCCTTGGTTCATGGATCTTACATTCCACGTACCTATACAATATTGTTCTTTACAGCATCGGACCTTCTTTTCGCTTCCAGATACATCCACAGCTGAACGTCCTTTCGGCTTTGGCCCAGCCGCTTCACTCTTTCTGGAGCTACTTGGAATTGCCCTCCGCTCTTCCCCAGTAGCATATTGGACACCTTCCGACCTGAGGGGCTCATCTTCCGGCGTCATATCTTTTAGCCTTTTAACATTGTCCATGGGGTTTTCTTGGCAAGGATACTGGAGTGGGTTGCCATTTCCTTCTCCAGTGAACCACATTTTGTCAGAACTCTCTGTCATGACCTGTCCGTCTTGGGTGGCCCTGCACGGTATAGCTCATGGCTTCACTGAGTTACACAAGCCCCTTCTCCACGACAAGGCAGTGATCCATGAAGGGGAACATTTTGCTACCAAATATCAAAAGTTCACCAACAGCTAACTCAGCAAAAACAACAAATTTGACAATTGGAAATAAATTATGGCAGCTAATGCAGAGATTAAGATTAGTAAAACTGAGCATGAAAAATAACAAAAATCTAAATGTATAAAAGAACAGACTCTTTTAATTGAAAACAATTCATGAAATGGACTTTTATAAATGAGCTTCATTGATTTCTAATTATTCCATTAATCTGAATAATACTGATTATGACTTGGGGGGAATATACGGATATAGCGATGTGCTATTTTTCTATTTCAGTTAGTTTACTAAACAGATTAGATTGAACATGCTAATTAACACTCTTAAATCTATTAAGGGGAATATTGCATGAGTTGTTATTCCATGAGCTATTTATAACAGAGCAGAATTACAGTCAGTGGGACAATGAGGACCCTCCCACTAACTCTGGAGAGAGAGCTAGAAGGTCTTCTGATGTTGGCTTCTGTGGGAGGAGATAGCTCTCTTCCCATCTTGAAATGTCAAACTACAAAGGGAGCTCACAGAAATAAAGCTCAAGAAGATAAGAATACAGGAGAAACATGTTAGACTTCATCTTGGTTGTGAATATAGATGGGCCTCCTGAGAAATCTCTCCCCCTTTTTTCTACCAGTGCCTGGATGAGTTAGATGCCTCTCCCTGCTGCAGAAGTATCTTCACAACAAGCCCAGTGAACCTTCTCTGCTGTCTCTGTTGCTGCTTTCACCCTTTAGAACAGTGTTTCTCAACCTTGGCCACTTTAAGATGCATGGACTTCAACTCCCAGAATTCCCTAGCCAGCCATGTTGGCTGAGGAATTCTGGGAGTTGTAGTCCACGCATGTTAAAGTGGCCAAGGTTGAGAAACACTGCTTTGGAACAACATCCCCTCCCACCTAAGATTTGGCTACCCTGCCTGCTTCTCAAAATTAGAGACCTGGTTCTTTCCCCAGGCATTGGGTCAAGGAATGGTATGTGTTGCTTCTTTGGATTGCATTTTTTATATTTTATTATGTGGCTTTTATTGATTCTTCTGTTACTGATGATGTATGCTGCCCCGAGTCTTGTGCTGAGTAGGGCAGCTATGTAAATTGACTGATTAAATACATATATAGTTTTCTTACAGCTGATCCAGGGGATTCTGAAGTGAGACCTAGCACTGCTGTTCCTGAGAGATCCTATTTCCAGGGTGCCCCTAATCCTTGTGAACTATTTTCTGTAGGACCCTTCTGCCAAAGAATGCTTTGGCCAAGGCATAAAATTGATCTTAAATGTTTTTTGTAAAGGACGACATGGAGAACCATGTAGCAACCTGATGGTGGTCTCCTGGTACAACTCTGATGTACTCCTAGTGTTCTATGAGAACATTGAGCTGATTAGGCACTCCATAGCTTTTCCTTAGGATTTCTGAGGAACAGAAGGTAACAGGGACTTTGAGGAGCGAGGAGGGGATAGTACTTGGTGAAACCAGTGTAGAAATGGGAAACTGGAACTGCCTTTACATTGGCAAAGGATGGTGGAGGAATCAGGCACCTTGTTCTGTCACTTTCTACTCCCTCTGGTGTTCAGGCCATCTGGATCCCTGAAGCTGTGGTTGCAAGTTTTCTATTGGTCGAAAGAGGGCATGTGGTTCACAGCTGGTCACCTGGAAGCCATTGTGTTGCCCATGACAAATTGGAATTGCATTGTCCTGCGAGGAGACACTGTATGCAATTGGACGCCAACTCCCTCCTTCACCTCCATCACTGAAAAACTCCCAGGAACCACCAATCCCTTGCTGTCATTAGTTTGCTGGCTGAAGCTCATAAACATGAAGGCAAAAACTAAGAAATAGTAAATAATAAAGTGATGTGTATGATCAAGATGGTCCTGGTTAACAATGGTGAGAAGAGTTTGTGTGTGTTTATATTCTCTGGAGAAAATGATACTAAGCAAAAAAAAGTTTGTTTTTTAATTTTATTTATAAGGCTTCCCAATGCAAAATTTATTCTGGGCATACAGATTAAAAAAAGATTCAATACCTAAAAAGGTAAACAGAAATGAACATGGTATACACATCAAGACCTATCCCAGAGCTTGGGGGAAGAACATGTTTTCAGAGATCGTTTAAAGGCTTGCAGAATCAGGGCAGTCTGAACCCTTGGAGATATCCTATTCCAGAGGGCAGGGGCCAGAGCAGAGAAGGTATGCCTCCTAAGTCCATCAAATGTCATTACTTAATATTGGGGATCCTAAAGGGAAGACCTGTAACTACTAGAGGGCAATTGATTAACAAAGCTTCGTCAAGCAATGTTAACTCTTAGTGACTACATAGACCTTATCCAGGATGATCTGTCCCCAACCTGGCCCTTCAGGTCTTCCAAAGGTGTACCCATCACTGCTGTAATTAAGTCTATCCACCTTGCTTAATTTGAAGCCTGGTTATTTGTGCCTTGAGTGAGACCTCTAGATTGTTTTATGATCCCTTTGTTTGTTTTCTTGGCTATCTATGGTATTCTCAGGAGTTTTCTCCAAAACCAAATTTCAAAGTTCTATCCTGCTTCTTCAAAGTCCAACTTTCACATCCACAGAGTGTCACAGGCTTGCTAAAACCATTGCTAAGGCTGGTTGTTGTACTTATCATGAGTTTGGTCATCTTTATATTTAATCTTAGCCCCCTTTTTTTCCACTGTGCTCTGGAGTTTGCTAGAGGACAACATTCCCTGCCTCATTCAAGATGAATCTGGAACAGGGGCTTATCAGCAAAAGTCCAAACGTACTTGCTTCTTTGAGATACTAATGACTGTTCCACCAAGTTGGGTAGTCACTAAAGTTAACTGCACCAAAAGACTGGAGTAGTGTTCCCACATGTGGAGACAGCTCTATTCATTGCAATGACAGAGGTTGATATTTTCTAGGCAGCAAGGATCATATAATTTCTCACCAATGAATACTATTGCTCTACGTAATCTTGTCTGCTCTGATAAAAATGTTTCTTTTCATAGGTGTCTGTTCTTAATCATGATACCAAAATGGCAAAACATGCATCATGATGTCACCAAACTCCACCCTTTCATACTTGCATTGTGACATTACATGCAAGTCTGTAAGTAGCAGAGTTGTGTTGCAACATCAAGGCACACATTTTGTCACCTACCCTCCCATAGATGCCTGTGTTCTCTTCCCCACTGTACATCTTGAAATCAGAGTACAAGGGTCAAGCAACAATTGCAAGTCAAATGTGTAACTAAACTTTGTTCTGATAACTCAATGCTCAAAGATGTTACCACATTATAGCATGTTCTTACATTCTTTACATTCTTTAGAAACAAATACAGCAGTCAAAATGGAGTATGAATCTGAATACTGTAATTTTCTCTTTAACAAGTGTACTAAATATCATTGTGCTAACTCTACATTCAATAGTTACTGTATATACCCCTAAAATTGACTACTAAAAATAGTTTACTGAAGAAGTCACTGTGATTGGCACAAAATAACTACATATCCAGGTATGCCTATTTCAAAACCCTAGGCCAGAAACTTACTTTTATTATCATTTCAACAAATATTTTAATTTCTGAACTGTTTTTCTTCCAACATTACCTTGCTGGAAGGTAAGTAAAAATGACTGGAAGAAACAAGGATAGATACAAGCTACTGTATTGTATCAAATCAGAACTGAGTTTCATATATCTGTTTGCTGATGTTGCTTTTTTTTCTGTGTGTGCAATGGTTGTTTAAAACTCTGCTTACAAATATTATTCATATTCCAGTCCTTTTACAAACCAAAAATATCATTTGTTGATAAAACTGTAAATGGTGAGGGGGGGAATGGGCTGACTGCTTAAGACCACAAATACACTACAAACCATCACAATAATAATGTACTTTTATTTCAGCCAGATAAGTGAACCATTCTTTTTAATGCATTGAAGGTTTCAAGGTAAAGAAATCAAATATGTATTCCAAACAATCCAATTTATTACAGAATATTTGCTCAGTAAAACTATGTTGTCTCCTGATGGCCCCCTGTAGAATGTGACAGCAGAATAAAAAATAGACATTAATACAGTAAATAATACTGTACTGTGTTCATAATTTTAATACCACTAATAATTGGCTAATTTCAGTGTGACTTTTTAACTGTGGACAAAAAAAATGACACGTCTGACATTTTAAATATATCAAACATGTAGTGTAACAAGTCTTCCAATTTGCGTATTTATTTACCATAAAAATTACTGTCCTTCAAAGCTGACTTCTCACAAATGAAGATGAAATAAGCCTGTTTCTGGATTGTACAGTATATGATAGTGACTCACTTTTTTTTTCATTCAAAGAAAGTTACACACAGACAGTTTGAATATGCAGTCCAGGGCATTTCATCCACTGTTCTGGATGAAAGATCATTCAGTTACACGACAAGTTTTAATACCTCATCCAGAAGCATCCAATACAAGCTGTAATGACATCAAAAGGAAGACATATGGGTCATGAGGTCATTGTACCAATGAAGTGCTTATGCAATGACGACATGATGCATGTACATAAGTCACATTATTTGTGTGATGGCATCCTCACACGTGTGTCATTTACCACCCCCCAAGACAACTCTGACCTCATCTAATGTTTCGGGGAAAGGCCTTTCTTTTGTTCAATAATCACATGTTCAGCTAAGAGAACTAGAAATGAGGATTTCCAAACAACAGTGAAGAAGTACTGAATAGATGAGTTTTCATAAGATGTGTAAATATAACCAAGAAAAATTGAGGTATTCTCTTTCTTTTCAGTAGATTTGATGATGCATCTAAAAATACTACTTATTACTGCTGACATGGACAGCTAAACAAAGGTAGTTAATTTATGATGGAGATGAACATAGTTTAATAGAATGAAGGCAGCAAGATTCATTATTTTAGTGTTCACACTAAATGCCAGCTTTGCAGTTTCATTTGAAACCAACAGCGATCATGAAACGTCATGAAAGATTTAAAAAAAATCTCCTAGAGCGATTACTAAATGAATCATTATCACACTAGATCAGTAAACCCCAGAAGAAAATAATAATAATAATAACAACAACAACAATAATACCAGTGTCTCATAATTTAGGTCCTTTTCCTGCTCAGTGCCTATTTTTTAGACACAATCCATAAAAATTGGCCGCATTGCACATTTCATTTATCTTAAAAATGTTGTATCCCCATAAAAATGCCTGGTACAAAGTCTGAAGTTAATGTCCATCCCTAAATTTAAAAGATCCGCTAAAATAAGTTTAAATTATTACAGTATTTACAAATCCAGCAGGTAGAACTTCCTCCATGGCTTCTTTCCCATCCTCCTAGCAGCTGTCATCCTTCAAGCAGCTTTGACGGGCTCTCAGCTTCTAGGAGCTTCCTCATTTATCATCAGTCATTTTGAGCAGCTCTAGAAGAGCTCCCACAGCACCAAAATAACCCTTCAAAATGATTAAGAGGAGGAGTTAGCAAAGTCAAATCCAAACTAAAGTATTGCAATATTCAACAAATTTAACACATGGAGTATTTTTTTTAAGGCTAATATCCCAAAAGTAGAAATATCAGACTGATACTGTAAAAGAAAATACAGAAGTCACAACGAAAAGAATCAGCATTAGCCAGTGTCTATGCCTCCAACCACTTAGTAAATATTAGATGTGGCAACTAAGTATAAAGAACACAAAGGATTATTCTTAAAAATTCCCCTCTTGTTTTTAAACAAAATCCTGGTTGATCCATTAAAGATTAAATACTCACATTTCCAGAAAATTTGCCGCATGTAACATTTGCATACTCAATCCGAAACATGAGCACAAGCTTGTTCACAAGTTTAACATGTAGCAAAAAGTAATCTTCTCCAGAATAATTCAAACAGTAAAAAAGAAAAGGTGTGTGGTAAAGCTAAAATTCCCCATCTACACTAGGGCTGTGCAAAACCATTCAGAAGGTCGTTCTGTGGGTGTACAGAAGAACTCATCCTCTCCAAAGCTTAACGAAGCCACTTTGAGGTCTTCCCCGCACTGGCTGAGCATGTACAAAACACACTTCTGCCAAAACTACTACACAATGTCATCTATGCATGGTTTTGCACAGCTCTACTACAGACTAGCTGCTGCATCTCTATGGTACCTGATACATCAATAGTTACAGTGGTACCTCGGTTCATGAACTTAATTTGTTCTGCGACTTTGGTCGCGACCCGAATTGGTCGCGACCCGAATCAAATTTTCCCATAAGGTTCAATGTAAATACGATTAATCCGTTCTGACCCCTACGAAATTGGTCGCCAACCGATTTTGGTTGCCAACCGAATCAAATTTTCCCATAAGGTTCAATGTAAATACGGTTAATCCATTCAGAACCATATGTTTTTGTTTTTTTTTAACCACAAAAATATGACACAAAGTACAGTACGAAGAGAGAGAACACTAACCTTGCTTGAGGCGACTTCTGGTGTGGAGGACAGGAAGGCGGGTGGGGAGGCGGTTATTGCTTGGAGGGAGAGTCCCCCTCCCTACAGGAAGCCACGACCACGTGTCACGGCAGGGAAAATGGCCGCGGATCCTGTTCGTCACCCAATCCGGCGTTCGCGAACGGAAGCAAAATTTTGCGAACGGTGCTGTTCGTGACCTGAATTGGTCGTGAACAGAAGCGTTCGTGACCCGAGGTACCACTGTACTCTGTTAAATGATTTCTAACAGATTTCAGATAACGAAGGGAAGACAGAAAATTAGCAACCCAGTCCTACACATCCACTCAGTAGTCCTGCAGAACTTGTTTTAAGACAAGCAGATTAATTGCAGCCTCATTATTGCTTTCTAATAGGAGCTTGCTTCTATAATCTCTGCTGGGTCAAACAGTCTTTCTTCAGCAGAAGAATCCCAATTAGAATCTAATGTTTTTTCTTGCCTATTATTACTAGATGTCCCTGTAACTCTACTAAAACAGATGCCTTATGTCTTTGAACAGATATTGGTTTTGTTTCCCATTCATGATTTGGACTGGAGATTATCAACAGCGATAGCTTTGACAGGAATTCATTACCGTATTAACAAATGTAATGCCTTCTTTTCTTTTTGAACAGTTTTTACCTCATGTTCCAAAAAGAGAGCTTTGAGTTGTCCCTTTGACCAATAGTCCATAGCATAGGCTAGCACCTTCATAGCAACCATGTTGATTCTCAGGAAGTTTCCTACAAACACCACTCGATCAATATTCTGTAAAATTTAAATAAAGTAAGTGAATTATGTGCAAGTAAAAGGATTTTGTTTTCAACCTTAAGCATAGCAAATTCTTCAACAGTGCGTAAAGTTGCAACATTCCTTTGGTGTTTTGACAGTAGGACCTCAGATGGACAACGCAAATGGGATGATCTTGTTTAGATGAAAAAACTAATCTTGGGTAACATTTTTCTGTAAACCAAGCAACATGAAAAAGAAATTTATACAGTTCTAATATTGTTGCTTTTCAGTTTATTGAAGACTCATTCTATTCATTGACACATAGCAAATACATAATCTTACATATTTCTCAATTAAAAAAAAAAATAGCCAGTCTCTATAGATTATGATAGTAATCTCTAGCACTTCAATGAACCATGAAGAATAATTGTTCAGGACTAACAAGACTTCTTTCTATACAACCATGCATAGGGCTGACTATTTTTTCTTTGATAAATGTTCTATCAATAGGTCATCTGGAAAAGATTCTGGCTTGCGGGGGGTGTCTCTCTCTCTCTCTTTCTCTCTCTCTCTCTCTCTATATATATATACACTCAGTACTTAATTTTCATCCCTAAATATAACAGGTCATTTAAATAATACATGAGTAGTTTAGGGCATTCTAGAGAAATGTTTATAAAAACAATTATTTTTTTAGCCATAGCTATGCTAAAGCACTGAATCAAATTCAATACACTATTCTTATATCTCTGCATTAATACATTTTTGCTATTGGAATACCCCAAGTGTTGAAAAAAGGTGATAAATATCATGTGAAGGTCTGAGTTTCACCAAGCCATAGAATCTCTGTGCAATTCATTGATACTGCATAGAGATAATTGTGTTCTCAGCATGGACTGAGGGTTAGTATCAAATTAAAGTTAATTTTGTTGCTGGCAGTGTTGGTAATCACTGAAATGAATAGAAAATGTTTGATGGAAAGGAAGGAAAGGAATCTCCAGGCATGCACTGGAACTCCATTACACACACACACACACACACACACACACACAAAAACCCTATAATAGCCGCCTTCTAGGTGCCTTCCAGATGTGAAGACTCCAATTCTCCATATTCTCAGCAATGGCCATAGAGTTGAGGAATTCTGGAAGGGACATAAGTTGGGGAAGATTGCCTAGAAGTTAGTTCTACCATTGCTTATGGCAAGGATATGAACTTGTACCGCAAAAACTAGAGGAAAGAAGGTAACTTCAGCACTGTTTTTGATTTACTCTTGTATATTTTACACATCAGAAATATGACATCTTTATTCTGTTCTGCCTCTATAATAAGGTTATTGTGAAATTCACCAACATTTGGAAGAATAATTCACTATTAATTGTGGTGAAAATCTTACTTTGATAATACTATTTCACCTTAAAAGAAGGAAAAATTAATTATCACTCAAGCTTGGTAGCTAAACAAGCATCAGCTTCTTTTAGTAATCACTGCAAGTTATTTTTGCTTTGAGATGTTGGAGGTGTTAACATGACAAAGCTTAGTGTTAATCATGCATATATTAAGCTTGTCTTTCTTGTCAACTAAGTGCATTCCTTGCAATCTGGTCTAATGTGTCCATGGCTCATGCTTTTAATTACTATAAAGACAGTAAAAATACCATTTGAGAAACTTTCTTGAAATAAGAATGTTATTGTTAATACTTCTGAACACTTTTAATACTATACACTAAAAGGAATGGGAAGATTAGAGTCACCACTTTTGGGCTAATAAGGGATTATTAAGTGGACTCATTATTTGGGTGCATTAGAAAAACAACAGCAACAACATGCAAGACAGTGTCTTTGTGTTCAGACCCCAGTTAAAACTTTTCTGAAGTGAAATAGAGGAAGTCTCCAGTTTAAGAACGAGTTCTGTTCCCAAGGTCTGTCCTTATGTCAAATTTGTATGTAAGATGGAACAGTGTTATTGTATAATACTGTATAAATTGTATTAAATTGTGCATTTAACTCGAATTTTGCTACAACAGGCTCTTTTCTTAACTATAGGTCATCCTTAAGCCTGGCATTTTTAACCTGGAGACCACCTGTAACTATGGAATTAAGATGCTCCACAGACTGGTTCTCACAATTGTCACAGTATGGACTCTAACTATGTATGGCAAGGCATAAGCTTAATTTAGATTTCTCCCAATCGTATTTTGGAAAATCAAAGCGCAAGCCACATGCTCATTTGCATTCTGCTCAGTTATTTCATACAGCTTCACTTTAGCACAAACCATCAAATCAAATTAAGTCTTTATTACGGTCATAGACCGGCATAAGTGCAAACCACAGTCTGCCACAACTGCAAAATCAGCAAAATTCCATCTGTCCTACAAATCAAAACTAGAAATTGTTCTTTGAAAAGGCTGCTAATTTGCCAACCTGGGTATCATATTAAACTTGCTAACAGTTTATTATGCAAACAGCTGCAAATTCTTAGGCAAGAGCTCAAAGCCAGAATTGGAGGACTATGTTAAATGAGCAATAGTCTCGTGAATTCCAAACTTTTGCAAAAATTTGGTGGGATTCAAAGATCGCCAGAATGCATATCTAAAATTGCAGTCAATTTCTGCTGACAGAACAGAAATTAGATAGTAACAGGAATATATAATTTGTCTGAAATATAGAGAATCCCATTCATATATGTTCTCACAAGCCTTCGTAACAATAATCTAAACAGGTCACCTTAAGAGTTCTCACTAGGTCTCTTTATATTAAATGAAAGCTGTGTTGCTTACTGCAGTTAACTCTCTATGCTTTGATAGCCCTGTACAATGCTGCTTGAACTCCATGCCACAAGGCAACACTGTAAAGAAGCTGAAAGCAAAGAGGAAGATCAGGACCACTTATTATTGCAGAGGCTTCCACTGATATTCCTATGTAAAATATTCAGGAATATTAAAGGTTTACAGTCACCAGTACATAGAAGCAACTGAAACAGGTCCTCGGTTTGATATACTAATATCCTATACCTACATTTCACCTAACCTACTCAACCATCAAACTAGTTGACAATATGCCAGATGTTGCCTTGTACCTTCTTGTCATATATTCCCTTACTATCTTTGACCTGAAAAATGGCAAAAAGAGGCAATAGATTGTACCTGCATGCTACTAGATGTTATCATTGGGCAGTAGGATAAGTTGCTATTATACATAAGGTCTACTTCCAGCTTAACAATAATTGCCTGGGATAGGTTATGCCAATAGCAGTTTGCTTGAAAAATTATTGAGCATTATAGTTGAATCTGAGTCTGATCTTTCACATCTAAGTTCAACATTCTAGTAACAGTACCACATTGATACAACTTATAGGTGCTAGTGATATCTGTGAGGAGGAAGCCAAGCTCCTACTTCTCCTGTCCTGCAGACAACATTGGGCTCCTGGGGACAAGTCCCCTCCAGGCACCAGGAGCAGTGAAAACCTGTTTTGAGCTGCTCCTCACTAAGGAAGATCTGGGGGCTTGGGATGATGGAAGGAAGCCTCAGCTGATGAAGGTTCCCAATAATTGATGTAGGGTTAACCACACATACCTTTAAAGTACCCTGATGTAGTCCTGATCAAATCAAGTTATACCACTTGTATAAACAGATATTCTTATGGCTTTACCTTGAAAAGGTTGTATAGTTTTTCTCTACTACAGCTGAAGTATAAGTTAGAAGGTATATAGCTCTTTTTAATTGTTGTTATGGTGGTGCCACTAAAACAAACATTCCAAAATGTAGATTGGAAAGAATTCAGCCCATTGGACCAAACAACATACACAAGTCATACCAACTATGCTTCCTCAATAACAATGACCCTCCCATTGAGTAAACATGGTCCACGTGCTTTCAGTGTAAATATTGGAGGCTTCAAACAAAAGAGCACATCTAAAAGGTAAATCTTGAGCAAATACAGAATTCCACTTACAGTCCCAAACTATTAGAAGCCTCAGCAACAGTGATCATCCTACTCAGGTGAAGTTCTGAACAACTTAGTGAAGACACACTATCTAGAAAAATTTATCATTTCAGTCTCTTTTTTAAAAAAGAAAAACTGTAGGATCAGTTCATATAGTATGAATATATATAGTATATAGTATAACATGCTTTAAAGGGTTGTTCAGTATTTTCATTGGTGGGAGAAGGTATATCAACCAAAGATCCAAATCCCTGTAGTAACCAAAAAATAGTTTTGAAAGCTTGCTAATAAACATGGTCTCACCTCATTCAAGGCGCACATCCGAGCAATGGAGCCAATGTTATTGGTGATGGTGACTAAAGTTGCTCTTGCCAGGTCCTCTTTACTGATAGTCTCTCTCTTTTCTTTGCTCATCATGTTGCCGAAACTGTGTGATAATACTAGAGGATGTGATCTTTCTTATATTTTTCAGAAAGGCCAAGGTTTCTAAAAATATGTTTTAAAGAGTTTGTCTGGGATATATAGATATATCTAAGTAATTCATTCAGGAAACAAAACACATGCTCACGTACAAATATATGATCAATTCCAACTACAGGTAGTCCTCACTTACTGACCGCAATTGGGATCGTCAACTCCCTTGCTACGCAACATGGTTGAATAGTGAAATGTCACGTGACTGCGCCTGACTTACGACATCAGTTCATCCATTCTGATTGCAGTTATTAAGCAAATTGCTGCGGGTTGTTAAGTGCAACATCACATGACCACAAATTGTGGCTTCCTGCCAGCTTCCCCATGGACTTTGCTTGTCAGAAGCTGGCTGTGAAGGCCATAAATGGTGATGATGTGACTGCAGGATGCTACAACTGTTGTAAATGTGTGCTGGTTGCCAAGCACCCAAATCATGATCACGCGACTCTGGGGATGCTGCAATGGCTACAACTTTGAGGACCAGTTGTAAGTCTTTTTCAGCACCATCATAACTTCAAATGGTCACTGAATGAGCAGTCCGTAAGTGAGGACTACCTGTATTATTTGGAGTAAACTAGCATTACTTCCTTACAACTTTTATATTCCAATTGAAAAAAAAACCCTCTTTTTCTCAGCCTGTAGATACACATGGTTAAGAAAACAAGTATAATAAATAGTAATCTTATGATGCTTTAAGAATTAACAAAAGGATTTTGATAGAAGCAGATAGTTAAAATATTGGATATTACAACCCTGGGACTGCAATGTGGTACCTGGGACACTGATGTGACTATAGAGATCCTTGGCACCCACCAGGTTCCCTACCCCACAACTGAGCTTTACTGATTTTAAAAGTGTGTGGTGTCACACACATATACTGTTGCTCATATATCTATCTTGATTATATGCCATCAAGTTGTTTTCAACTCCTAGCGACCACATAGATAGATTTTGTCCATGAAGATCTATCCCTAACCTGTTCTTTCAGGACTCTTCTATCTCTATCCCTATATCTATAAAATTAAAAATGGAATCTGGCCTGTTGCAAAGCCCCACCTTCTACCATGAACTTTATTTTCAAGATTTCCTTGGGTGCAATCTATTGCTTTGTTTGGAAGAGTGTCCACTTGCCCAGAAAAGAGAATAAGAGGAATAATCATGAACATTCTGATAAATAGGTAACATGTGATCATGTCCTTGTGGGAGTCATGAATGGACAAACTCCTCCACCCAGCAGTAATTTTGCAGGAGCACCTACCATGTGTCCTCAAGGTTCAAATTATGTGCTGATCAAATGATTGGAGGCCCCTGTTATTTGCAATCTGGTGTGGAGGAGATTTTTTTTTAGGTGAGATTAAAATAAAGGCAACGTATCTTAAAGGTGAAGAGGTATTATACACAAGTCAATCAATTAACTGAATGGATCACATTGAATTCCTAAGTTCCTTTGCGTGTTTTATACATAACTATACCTTGTATTCCATAATTATATTACATTAGATGAACTAACTATATATTAAATGAAAAGGTAGTTGAACTTGTGGACTTTTATTCCCCCAAGAAATTCTGGTCTGGGAGGACACTGTTTGAATCAGAAAAGTAGACTAAGCACTTTTGTTGTTGTTGTTCAGTCGTTAAGTCGTGTCCGACTCTTTGTGTCCCCATGAACCATATCGCGCCAGGCCTTCCTATCTTTCACTGCCTCCCTGAGTTTGCTCAATTTCATGCTCATTGCTTCAGTGATGCTATCTAGCCATCTCATCCTCTGCCGTCCTCTTCTCCTTTTGCCTTCCATCTTTCCCAGCATCCTTCTTCAATTCCAAATAAATTCTATCCAATCATTTTTGCTGAATTTGTGCAGGGGACAAAACAGAGTGGGATCAACAGTTTGGAAACAAGATATCACAGGGAATAAAAGAGTCAAGTTTCACTATGCTCTGAATTATATTCCATCGGTTTTCTTCTTACACCCAATCTGTACTTTCTTTTAAAAACAAGCTGCGGATCTTTCTCATCTTGGCTTAACTTTTTTTTAACCAAGTATAAAATGTAACTATTCTGTTTACACTTAATATCACAAAAAGAAAAAGTACACACTAGATGTTTAGCTATAGCCACGCACATTGTTTCTGTCCGAATAACCTTGAGTGTATGGCTTCTAATGGGACAGAAAAATGTAATACGATCATAATTAAGTACTGAGTCTACAGGTTACAAAAAGAGGGAATACTAGGATGCTGTTATTCTGTACATCAAAGACGTCATAATAGCTGACAAATCACACAAACCAAAATGAAGGCAGTTCTTTATAAAACTGCTGTATGTGACAACAGCAGATCCTAACATAATTCAGTAATGACAATGTTACTGTTCTCCTGGCAGGATGATAATGAGATGGCAAATGAAATCAGAGATTTATCAAAAACAAACAAAAGAAGTTTATAACAATTCATAACCTGAGAGCCAGTTTGGTCTAGTGGTGAAGGCACCAGGCTAGAAAGCAGGAAATGGTGAGCTCTAGTCCTGCCTTAGGTATGAAAGCCGGCTGGGTGACTTTGGGCCTGTCCCTCTCTCTCAGCCCAACTCACCTCAGAGGGTTCTTGTTGTGGGGAAAATAGGAGGAGGAAGGAGTATTAGGTATGTTCGCCGCCTTGAGTTATTTATAAAAATAATAAAGGTGGGATAAAAAATCAAACAACAACAACCCTGTTACGGGAATGTAAACTAGGTAACTACGTTTGTTGATTTCCTAAAATGATTATGTGTTAGATCAGCTGGCCAGAGAACCAACAAGATAAGAAATAGCCCTGGACTTCCAATTGTATCTACTGTCTAGGATCAGCATGAGATATGAACCTTGTTAAAACAATTGAAACGAGCAGCCTGAACACTATCCCTTTTGATTTCAACAGAGAACATCTACTTAAAATTAGTCATTAATAACAGGTGTGAGCAGCAATCTAGATTTGAAGGGGAAAAAGTGATTTCCACCTACCAGCATCTTTTTAAAATGAAATGTGTCTATAACAAGTTGCTGGCAGACACATTCCTCCAAATCACCTTTTCTCCTCTGAATCCAGATCACTGCACAGACATCATTAGTGATAATCAGACAAAAGAGGAAATCAAGAGGAGAAAAACATTCTCGAATGCTTGGCTTGTTCAACAGCATTGTAAGGCAGGAAAATCCAAGAGACTATCAACGCAGCACAGTTAATAAGCAACGTCTGGCCACGATAAGAATGAAGAGAACAAATCTGTATAATATAAAATAAATGTAAGGGCAAAATTACAGATTTCCAAAGGGATTTTAAGCAACATAGCATCTTTGAGCAGCATATCCTTATTTATAATACAAATTATTCATTAATTTATTTTGTTGGTGTGAATTACATCAGAACTGGGAAACCATCTAGAAAGGCAGCTGGTCAACTAGGATGACAAGGGGTGGAAAAATAATAACAAAAGGAAGATAATGAGATTGCAAAGAAGCAAAATAAAGTTTTTGCCTGACTTTACTTCAGAAGATGTAGGGCAGATTCCTGAGCTGGTATTTTCAGACAGAGGAGATTTCTGAAAATCTGAGTGAACTAGTTCTAACCCTTAATAATTAGTTAAAAGCAAAGAAGTCAATGAGGGCAGATCAGACACAACCAATAATTCTTAGAGAATTCAAATATGCAACTGCTGATCTTCTAACAAAGATAAATAGTTCCCTAAGAGCAGCATCTATACTAGAGAAATGTTAATTTATATTGTAAAGTTATATCTTACAAAAGGACTCCAGATAAATTGGTAAGAGTATCATTAAACACAACAGAAGCTCTTATAGAAGAAGAATCAACGTTGCTTTTGTAAAGTTAAGTCCTGCCTCACTAACCTGGCATTCTCAGAGAGGAACTTTAAAAAGGATATTGTAAAACAATCAAGGATACAGAAAAGTCAAATGAAAATAATCTAGGATTTGGAGAACACTACTGAGAAAAGCTTACAATATAGGTGCTTTTTAGTTTAAGAACAAAAGTGAGTCAACAAAGGACCACATCAGAAAGGAACTAAACATAACATGGAGAAAATTCTCACAGTATAGAACTTGGGGCCATCCAGGTCTTAATTTTTTTTAAATATTACTTTACATGGTGCATTGTCAAGCTTTGAAATGTACTACTACAAGATACAATGTTGACCACTAATCTAGCTGGTTCTAAAGGGAATTGGATCAACTCTTAGAGGATATAACTCTTGGTCACAATTTTCTTGCTTCTACAGGTGGTCCTTGAGTTACAACCATTTGTTCAGTGATGGTGCTGAATGAAGGGACTTATGACCAGTCCTCGAAGTTCCGGTCATTGCAGTGCCCCCACAGTCATGTGAACAAAATTTGAGTGCCTGGCAACCAGCTCACACTTACAACCAGTTGCAGCATCCCATGGTCACGTGATTGCCATTTGCACCCTTCCCTGCCGGATTCCCCCAAGCAAAGTCAATGGGAAGGCAGCAAGGAAGGCAGCAAGCTGCTGGGGTAAGTCTCTACCCCCCCCCCGGTCAATTTTCGCTCGCATGGACTGTGTGCTTCTTCCCCCCTTTGCTTGCACACACCCCGCACCCTCATTCCCCAGCCTCCCTGCAATCGCATGCACCCCATGCCCTCATTCTCTGGCCCTTCTGAGCTTGCACCACACTGAGCATTCCCTCCCCGACTTGCGTGCAGCCTACACCAGGCCTCCCCTAACCCCCCAGCATCCCTGCGCTCTTTATTTGGGACTCCCTCCACTTCCCACTTAACGATCCATGCATGGGTTACAACTACCACAGGACTGTCTGGATTGCCATTGCTAAGCAATGCGGTCACATGATGTCACACTTGTGAGAGCTAGAGCGGAAAGAGTTAAGCGCGTTCTCTTATCCCCAGAACAGAGAGGTAGAGATAAGAGACTGGCACCTCCCTGAGGAATGCAGGATGTTTGTCGGGTGACTCTGGGAATTGCTTTCACTCTGAGAAGATTCTGTAACGGGACTGAAGCCAATAAACCATGCTGAATTGAATCTGTACTGTCTCCGGAGTTTCCTGGGCTAATCCTGACACACTTTACAACCACATCGCTTAGCAACAGCAATCCCAATCCCAATTGCAATCATGACTTGAGGACTACCTATACTCTTTCCATAGAAGCCAGTGGGGCCACTGTATTAGATGGGCCTTGGATCTGATCCGGCGTATTTCTTACATTCTTATGAACAAAGCTGGGTGGTGTCTGCTTATTCCAGTCCTCTCAGACATAGATCAGCAAGCTAAGCTTTGTTAGCTTTACTGTATACAAATTGGGTTCCTAAATCACATAACGTGCTTTTTAATCACTTTTTTGAATAAGCCATAGTGGCCTGATAAATAAATAAATCTGGAAAATGGGTGTGCCAGACCTAAATAACTCTTGCGGTCTGGCAATTAATTTGAGTAATATCATTGATAAACTGAGTTATGTATGATACAACCTGCTGCTTTCAGGATGCTGGTTGATTTTCTAATCTCACTTTACAATCTCAGTGTGAAAACACATTATATTTCACGTTATATTTAATAGTGCCTATGACAGAAGTTAATTATCTGTAGACCATCTACAGCCTTAAAATGCTTACCTGTAACTCCCAGAGCACACTGCAAAATTCAGCACTTTACTGGATGTTTAAAATGCTTAGAATGCAATTAAAGAATTAAAAAATTCTCCACAAGCCCACAAAAATCCCAGCCTCCCCTCTCTCCATACTATGGCCTTGCCACTTTGTGTCATCATCCTGTTATTCACTGCAACCTTCAATGTCAAACCACTCACCACTCCAACAAAGAAGTGTAGCCATCAGGCTGCAAAACGCTTCCTACCCATTACAGCACAATAAGGTCTACTTGTTTTGGATGCAGCTGACTGATATGGAATGATGGGGATGGTGGTTAGATTAGCATGAAGCAATATGCCATTGCTGAGTAATAAACACATAAATAGAAGGCACAGAACTCACATTCTTGTGACTTGTCCGTACGTACCTTGATGCAACAGCAGATCCTTGAAGACCAAACCGTTCATAATCTCCTCCATAAATATCCTTCACCAGCTTATCAACATTGGTGCTGTCTCCTTTAGCTGCCATTTCTAGAGCTTCCTCAAAGGTCTCACAGCCAGTCAGCAAACAACACAGACCCAGGAATGTTCCACCACCGAGACTAGAATGCAAAAGATACCATTTCAAATGCTTGACAAGGGTTGACGTTCCTCAGTTCCTATTCCTCCAGCCATGCTTGGGGTGGAGGGAGATACTGAATGAATGATGAATCTCTCATTTTAATGGCTGCAGTGAAATAGATCTAGATCTATTTCTATGATTGTGACACTGGTTATTTTATGAAAGAATGTGGGTGCCTCCTACATTCAGCTAGGCGCTGAGGTGGCTTGCACAGTTCAGGAAAACAGTAGGCAATAGGGTTGATGATTGTATAGGCTTAATTTGTGCGCTGTTTCTCACCTCAATGAAAGCGGGCAATATGAAACATACGAAATGCAGAACCTTATAGCCAACTGTTCTCTTAAGTGACATCCACTTCTTTGCATTATGAATCTATTCAACAGTGCATATTCCCTTTCAGATGCCACGCCTCAGTCAGTAACATTATAGAGATGATTTTCAACAACTCCCTGCTAAAACTAAACATTTTGAAATAATTATTTATCTCTAAGCAGGCAGCACACATTTTTTACTTTGAAGCTTTATTCTTTAGTCTGAAGAAACTTCATCTCTGTATTCCCCTCCTTCTAAAGATGACACGCATGCTCCCTGCTCAAAGAGAAAGAGCATACTAGACCTGCTCCCATTTTCCAAGCATCTTGTTTGAATGGTTCCTAGCAGAAAAGTGGTCTGGTTAAAAGTACCAAAATATATATATATTTATTTCTTCTTTGACAAGGTATCTGTAGAACCTCTGCATATTTCTGTATTTATTTATTTTATTTATTTATAAGCTGCTAGTCTTTTTCTCTCAAAATGTACATGACCGCTGGTTGTGAGAATTCTAAGCAGAAGACTTCGTTTCTTCTGTATCTTTACAACCATTTTAAAGCTTTATCAAACATGATGGCTGGAAGCAGTAATTACAGTAATTAGAAAATTGAATTCAGGTTGATATTTCCATTATAATGAGGAGATTGCTATAGGTAATACATAAGGGACATTGTTACACAGCACTAAGCAAAAAAGAGGGAAATAAAATAAATGAAATATGGGAAAGAAATAAGACCAGCCAATAATAATAGGCAACAGATAAAGTTTCTAATAATTGTTTTGCTTTTAACATTCAGGTTTTTTCCTTTATGTTTTCAGGATCCACAAATTAGCTTTCCTGTACCGTTATTCAACTGTGCATATTTAATAGTAAGAAAAACATCATGGTTCTTGTTGTAAAAACAAAAGCTATAAATCCAAGTTGGCTAGTTAACTGAATATATTTTATCACTAAAATTGCCTATAGAAAAATATATATCAGTTATATAATACAATAGCCAGTTTGGTCTAGTAATTAAAGTGCTGGCGTAGAATCTAGAAGACTGTGAGTTCTAGTCCCGCCTTAGGCATGAAAGCTAGTTGGGTGACTTTGGGCTAGTCGCTCTCTCTCAGCCCAACCCACCTCCACAGGGTGGTGGTTGTGGGGAAAAAAGGAGGAAAGGGGATTATGTATCTTCACCACCTTGAGTTATTTATAAAAAAAATATAAAAATAGGATAAAAATCTAATAATAAATAAATGGAGTTTGCGTGTCTGATTCTATCTTTTTCTTTCAACATTCTTGCTCATTTTCTCTGTATTCAATCATGGCCTAAAAGCAACATAAATATTCAACAAATAAAACATCACTCATCAAAGAAAAACATCATCACAAATTAACAATGATCAGTATAATATATGCAACCTCGTGAACAGTAGTTTAAATAAGAAAGTATGGGGAGACAGGGAATGCCAATATAGGAGATATGGCATACAAATACTGCTATTCCCTGTAAGAGTACAAATAAAGGCTTGTTGGGCCCTAGAAATCCTAGAGTAAAGTTCCCAAAGTCTTCCAATTTTTTTTTTCCAAATGGTAATTTTTAATGTGACAGGTGGGAAAAGTTATCAAATACCCAACAGTAATTATATTAACTGTACTTTAATCAAATGTAAATGAATTAAGATAACTCACTTCTTTAAAGATTTCCCTACTATACCCAAACATGGATAGTTGTTTCAGAATGGGATAAAGGGCAGAAGTGAAGGGTTTAATTTTTAAAAAGAGTAAGCTTTAACCTGTCTTGGACATACCCTGTTACACATTGTAGGAGGAAACCTGTTCCTTAAGTCTAAAGCAGTGAAAACAACAGCTTATTGTAGGCATACAATTAATCCCAGGATAGTAAATCTGACGTCCTCCAGATATTTAGGACCAACTCCTGTCAGCTTGATCAGCATGATCTATGGGAAGGAATTGTGGGCATCATAATCTAGAACATCTAGACTATGGGTATCATGATCTAGAACATCTAGAAAACACCTAATTAGGTTAGCGTTAGATGAGAAAACCAAAGCAAGCTTTGAACTCTGACCATTTTTTTTGTAGGGCCATTAAAAGGTGGGAAATATCCACTTCCTGTTTTAAAACTAATCAGAATTGTTTTTTAAACTAGTGAGATCTTTCTTCTTCTATCCCCATGCCTCAGCTTCAAGTTTAGATCGTACAAGAAATTCTGATCACTTTCTAATAGATAGTGGAACTTTTTAATCTATTCCTGGAAGTCATACAGGTAGTCCTTGTTTAGTGACAACTGGGACCAGCAACTTGGTTGTTAAGCAAAGTAGTCACTAAGTGGAACATTACAATTTTATTTCAGCTTTCCTTTGCTTTACAGACCTACGAAGGTCGTAAGTAGGAGGACTGGTCACAAATTTACTTTTTCAGCACAGTTGTAACTGTGAATGGTTGCTGGATGAAGCAGTCACTAAACAAGGACTACCTGTACTGCTCCAGACGAAAAGTGCAAAATAAAGAGGTAAAGAGGTATATGGCATCATTTAAAGCTGGGAATTTGGACAACTGTGCCTGCTGGAATCTCTTATTTTAGATTAGTCTGAATATTGATAATACTCTTATAATTTTACAGGTCTTGAATAAAAGTAATTTAAAATAAAATTAATTGGCTCCTAGCCATCCTCAATCTAATAAAAAAGGTGCATTTTTCACTTGTTTCATAAAGCACCTACTTGGAATACACAGACAAGAGAAGATATCAAATTTAAGATTTGAGGAGAATATATTTTCAGGGCCTGAGTACGAAAGTATAACAAGTGGTTGATTTCAGTAATTTTTTTAATTTTTTTTTAGTCATATTTCTCTAAAGGTTTTACTTATATTAGCTAACATGTTGTTCTAGGGTCTTAACTAAAACGGCTGATTATTCCACCTATTCCACAAAGGTACCTTTTCTTTAATATTCATGCATAAGTGTGAATATTGTTGCTCATAGTGCCAAAGCCACAAACAAAATGCAAATCCCAGATACAGCTATTGGTTGTTGGATCCCAATTCCCAGCTCAAGAATGAGTTGAGAGTCTTTTCATCAGGAAAAAGTTCTTTTAGGAAGACAGTATATTTACCTGGTCCCTGTAACTCTCTTATAGTTGTCTTTGGAATACACGGCTAAGATGCTGACTCCAGAGCCTATGTTAACTAGCAACATAGGAAAGGGATTATCAAGGCAGTAAGGCTTTTTCTGACACCGCTCAGGTGCTGAGGGGTTTTCAAAATAATAGCACTCTGGCTGACCATTGAAACCAACAGAATCCACATACAGAAGACCTTGGATCAGGCAGTCCAACTCGTCTAGCTTATGAAGCTGGAGGTCAGCAATCTGGAAGAGAAGTTAATAAATGAACACTCGTTGACACAGCAGAAAAATCAGCAGAAGGTTTAAAACATTCGGCTGAAAACTTTGTACTGTTTGAATTACCCAACAGATCAACACTAGAGCACTAAAGAATTATTTACACAGGAAGTGTCAAGTCAAGCGTGCTATCTGTCTGTCTGACAAGTGTATTTACCTGGTCAATATGTATTATGTTTCTGAGAATTAGGACAAGATTTTTTTTTTTTTAGTATTTTTGATGAGGTCTCACTATTCAGATCATAGACCAAAAAGTTGAAGATGTTTTGAAAGAGGGATCATACTCCACTCATTCCAGTTTTAACTCTGGTCAATAATTTCAAAATCCTGCATAACATGTTTTGCAAGAAGTAGTGATGTTTGGTCTAGTGGTGAAGGCACCAGGCTAGAAAGCAGGACACCGTGAGTTCTAGTCCCGTCTTAGGCATGAAAGCCAGCTGGGTAACTTTGGGCCAGTCTTCTCTCTCAGCCCACAACATCAGGCTCGGGCAAAAAGCTGGTTGGTCAATTCCTGTCGCAACCAACAGATCAACATTTGGTTGATCCAGGGAAAAAAAGCAGACTCTGCCCCTATGGGAAAAATGCTAGGAAGAAAAAAAAAGTGATGAGATTAAAAAAAGGGGGGTGTATATTATAGAAAACATCCTCAAATCATTTCTAATTCTTAAAAAAAGCACAGCTTCAACATGCAGTTGTAACAGCAGCAATCTGTTAAATGTGAAAACCTAACCAGATTTTGTAATTTGGAGTTGCATAGCAATTTATTTTCAACATAACTACAGCTAACATTCCAGGAAGTTCTGGTATGGTCCTCCATAAAATGAAACCATTTGTCAAATTATGAATTTTTTTAAGGCTGTAGAATTGAAAAGGTTTCCAATTCTTTTATAAGCTAAATTCTATATCTACTCAACGGGTTGTACATTCAGGTTTTTAACCATTCACCTAATGACCTGGGTTAGAAACATGTGGTATTTCTAAATATACCGTATTTTTCCGTGTATAAGACAATACTTTTTTCTAAAATCATTACACTAAACATTGAAGGGCGCCTTATGCAAGGAAGTAAGCCAAGGAGAGAACCACGTGGCTGTGAAACTGCCCATACTTTGTCTCTGCAAACAGGCTTCCTCCAATCACGAGCCTTATGTAACTGATGTCAGCTGATGCTGAACCAACCAATTGGAACACATCCCGTTGGAGCTGAAGAGCACGTAGGCAGTGCACAGATGTGACAGGGACCAGTAATGTCAGAGCATTCTGAGCCATAAAGATGTCGGAAAATAAAAAATAAGCGAATGTCTTACTCTGCAAAATTCAAACTGAATGTAATCAGTTATGCAAAAGAGCATGGAAACAGAGCTGCAGAGAAACAGTTTGGACCTCCTCCCACTGAGTGTAACATGTAAATGTTACCTAATTACTAAATAAAAATGTGTTCTGCTTTATCTTTAAAATATTGATTTCTTAATTTTGGGTTGGAAAAGTGGGGGTCGTCTTATACCTGGGGGCGTCTTATTCATGGAAAAATATGGTAAGTTATACTGAGCAGCAGAAGGGCTTACCAGTCTTGGTTGGAATATTAAGATTAGATGAAGGTTATACTTCAAAATCAGTTAAACTAATAAAATAGGAAGAGGCACAATTGGCCTGCTTTCAGATTCCCGTGCTCTTTTCTCACCCCCTACATCTTATATAAATTACATGTATAATACACCAACAACGCATAATTGAATCAGCACTAAGATCAAAAACTCTGCATATGGGCTGCTTCAGTGACACAGTTCTATTGCCACCCCTGCTGTTGAGCGCTCTATTCGTTACCAGTAGTGAATGACGTATATTTGAAACCTATGGCCAGGGTTTTGTGGATGATTAATAAAGGCTAAAAAATGTGGATGGGTTTAAGCTATTCAATTTCAAACAAAGGTGCCTGTGGATGCCTTTGGAAGTATGAAACACAGCAACCTGGGAGGAAAAAAGGTGTGTGCACTTGTGTTACCGAATCTCCAGTAGCACACTACACGCCCCCATAAAGCGAGCAAGTCTCACCTTATCTGCCTCGCCTCACCTTATGCCTCAGGCTAACAGCCAGTATGAGAAACATACTGAATATTGTAAGCTGTTAGCATGCTCAACAAAAGGCACACAACTGTTGAGTTCTCACCATAACTTTTCATTTCTGCTTCAAGGAATCTACAATCTAAACTTTTGGCAATAATGAAAAGACAGAAGGAGAAAAGGGAGATGTTGGTCAATGGTGAAGAATGTTAGGAGCTGGAGTTAAGCAGCACTGTTTGGACTTCCTACTAAAGGCTTCAAAGCAAATGTAAGAAATACCCAAATACAGTTGCTTTTCTTAAAAGCAATATTTACCCTTGCACCCATGAAGGGAATTCTATTTTCTTTTATTTAGGGGAAAGCAACAAAATCTGTCATCTTCTAGATGCATAGACACCACAAATCATTTAACGCTGAGGTTAATAAGGCTCAGTTTCTGGAAGCAGAAGTACAGCTACCTAACCAACTCTAAAAGAAAAGAAACAGAAAGCTATGGTCTTAAAATCCAGTTCAGGTTTGTAGGCTCACCCTGAATGTTTTCTGAATCATCGAGCTGAAAGCAGCCCACCATTCAGATGACAAGTTTTGCAATTTTGCTTTTGGGGCTGCAAACAGAGGCTTAGCCTGCTGGAAAACAGCACTATAAGGCTGGTAGCTATGTAGTTTAGATGGACGAAGTTGTGCTATCAAGGGTTTATCACAATTCCAATGCAAATAAAATACAAAAAACAAAGTCTCAGCATAGCACAAATGCTGATGTGACAAAATAGCACACACACACCCCGCCCCAGTGCTGTCTAGATGTGTGAAGTCTGTGAGAAAAGCACATGCTTACAGCCTCAATGCCAGTCGCTACAAAAGACAGAGGGCAGTAGAATGCTCCTCTTAATTAATGTATTTAAGTTAAAGAGGAGGTTTACTGGTTTCAGGTGACAAAAATAAAGATGACTCCCCTGTCATTTGGCAGTATTACCACAGGGAGTAGAAATGCTCCTGACCCAAGACAGAAAGTAAATTCACGTACCATTCGGAAATCTTCCTCAAACTTGTAAGCTCCACCTCCAGTAGCACAAAGTGTGGTATGCAAGCTTGAAAAGTTTTTTTCACTCCCCATCTGTATGAACCTGTGCATAGCACAGCTTGGGAAACGGATGAAATGGAGATTCCCTTTACGTCCACACATAGTCAAGTTTTTCAGTTCAAGGTGGACATCTCGGATCCCTGTTTTACCATAGGCTGTGTTGGAAGTCAGGTACTTCCTAATGCTTTTCAGGTTTTCCACTTCTTCCTGCTCTTCTTCAGCTGTGATGTCTTTTGGTTCAAAGTAGACCAGTTTAACAAGGGTCCCACCAATATCCATGCCAAACCATGGAAATGCTAGAGGAAGGAAGAAAATAAGGATTACTGCAGGAACACTTTAAATACTTTTAGATGCTAAATTTAATAGTTAGGAGGCTTTTATTATCCCTCCAAATTATTCCCAAATATTTATAGTTTGGGGTTTGTTCTTAAGATGGCCTAGACCAAACTTCCCCAACCAGGTATTCTCCAGATAAGGATGGGCTTCCAAAAGGGCTGGAAATTGTGGAATTTCAAATCCACATCTGGAGGATGCCACGTTGGGAAATACAGCTTAAGTTATGATACCATTTCTGCAGGAAAAGCCAAAACACTTCAGCAGAGCAAAATGGAATGCCTATTTCATCTTTTAACAACAAAAACAATGTTATCAGCCAGGTCAAATGATCAACTGTGCATGTGTGTATGTTGAATCAGCATATGACATACAAACTTAGTATAGAAACTAATTTAATTGTTTATAACAGTAATTCAGAGTATATGTTCATTCAGAAATATAAGTTCTCTTGACTTCAAGACATCCTATTTCATCTCCTCTGATGCCTGCACCTATTTTTTTTAGTATTACAGTGACAACTTGCTTTTTACAACCATATTTCAAACAACGATATCAGCAAAATTTAGATTATATTCACCTGTAGTCCCCTTTTTCTAAACCTTGACTAAAGGCTCCACTCCTTGGAAAAGGAATCTGTCCTTTTCTTTTATTGTATGACTCTGCAAAATACCATGACAATCCACAACCAAAATACAAATTAATACTGAATTGACTGCTTGAAAAAACAAGTGTCCCAAGCACCTATGACATTTATGATAGCTCCTCTTTGGTAATAAAATAATTAAAATGAAATTAACAATAACAACAATATAATGGAATTTGACCATAGAGAGGATTCTTGCTTGATGAAAGCAAGGCTACACGTAAGAAAGCATCCAGATATGTCTGTTCTGGAATTCTGCCCATTCATTATTCAACTTTTAAAGATGGCAGCCCTCACAGGAGTAGCACATTTGTCCATGCCCAACTAAGTCTACTTTTCTTTAAAGGAACAATGCAAATATAAAATGACATATTTATTACAAGGCTTATTTCTAATGTTCTACAAATATCGACACAGCAGCGATATACCAATTATTTCATTTGTTTCTTAAAATTACTGAAGCAAGCATGGCTAAAAAGGGAAAAGAAAAGAAGGAACAAAATAGCCACACTTCAGTGATCTCTTTCCTTGTCTCTCTCCATTAGGAAACAACAGTCTCAAAATAGTTCCTGTTCTTCTATTTTTGGTACTGACACAACTGTTACAGGGGGGTGCAGTGAATACATTTGCAGCAACCAACTGCTCCACGTTCAATCACATGGAAATAACCTCTTATCAAAATAAAATCTTCATCAATATTGTAGAGTCCATTTATATAATACTGTATAGAAGTTGTGCTATAGTAGCTACTGTACAGGGACTTAAAATCCATAGGTTAATCTGAACAAGTCGGTGCTATATCTAGGCGGCCAGAAACCATCAATCCATGATCACACGTCCCATAGTATATATAAAGCTTCAACTGCAAGTTTATCTGCATTCATCAGGAGGCACACCCCACTGAATACAGTGCAGTTTACTTTCATGCACGTATTCCAATGATTGCCAAGTTGAAAAGGTTCTGATTCCCACTAATCTCTATGCCACATGCAGCACGGCTTTGCCAGAGTTGCACACTGCAGCCACACTAGCATGCAGATGCTACATAAATGGGGACATACAGGGTTTCCAGTGATTCCATGCTGCCAATGCTAGCTGAAATAGGAGATGGGTATAAGGTAGCACTTAAATCAGAATTGAGTAGAAGAACAGTAAGGTATCCTAGGGCAACAAATTAGACTTAATCTTATGGGCGAAAGTCCAATGTTTGTCAATCATTTCAAGGTACCTAGTTTTCCCAATTTTTGCACCGAATCAAAAAATTTAGGGTAAGTCTATAAAAATTTGCACCTTTGGTTTTAAGTTCCCAATGATGGAGAGTATATATGATCATCCAAATATCTTCTGAATGGACAAGGTTAAAAGCTAATCTACTTTCAACCAAAACACCCTCTTCAGGCTACAGACAGTTGCAGATTTTAGCGGAAGGCTTCTCACCCTTTGCCACACAAACCCATAGTTCAATATTCCCCCTATCAATTGGATTTAGTCAACAAGAGATAGCTAAGTTGAAGGAAAGATAAATTAGTCTTGCAGAAACCATCTGTGATTTACAGCATGAAGTATTGCAACTTGTACACTCTGAAGACAAAATTATTTTGTCTTTCTCCATGAAAAAGGGATTATATAGGGACTGGATTTTATCTTGGAATCTTGTATTTTGGAATCAGCTTTTGATTAGCTTTTCTATAATCATGTATAAACACATTCAAAATGTCGTGCTTTCGACACTGATAAAACATTAAAAACATAAATTTCATATAAAAACTAAGACCCAGCTACCTGGCATCACAGTTCTATGACCCTTGAATACATGTAGTTTTGCAAAGTCCAATTTACTGATAGTGCACTTGCCACTCAATCTAGAAGAACTTACACTTGGGCCCCAGATTCTCATCCATACCATAAAAATACAGTATAGAAAAATCCTAATCAGTTAGAGTTTCAGTATGCCATAGTTGCAGCAACAAACAGAGCTGTGAAAAGGTCATTCTTGCTAATTTGGCAGGCCAAAATCTTCTAGGTTCTACTGCAATTATACCAAAATTATCTGTTCTCTGTTCCTTTGATGCTTCTGCAATAAGTATTTCAATACAGTATATGCCAAAATCTACCTAACTGGAAATTTATCTCGAAGCCAAAACAGGTAAAAGGAGGATTTAGTATTAATGTCACTTAAACATTTGTATGCTGCTTCCTATAAAAACTCCTGAAGTAGTTTATAATAAAATAAGCAGCCATGTGACTATTTCTAATCATGCCCTGTTGAACTTGGACATTTACAGTTCTTGCTCTTCTCACAGTCTCAGATGGGAAGGAGAATTAATTATACACATTTTTCCTTCTCAACACCTGTAGAGCCAAAATACCTCTTTCTCTGTTTGGAATTTCTGAGAAACAATGACCTGAAGGACATATGTAAGTAGCATCATGGATTAGGCCAAAGGGGTTGCCTCTTAAATGTTAAATAAAATCTGAGGCCAGATGACAGGGCAAAATATCTTGATTAAACACTGCCAGAGTCAAACAGACCCCAGCAATATTGCACTATAGCCCATTAAACTCCATAGACTGAATTTCATTACAGCCTTATCCAAATCCTCTTTGTTCAACTATAGATGCCTCTAATTATATGCTTTTGTCAAAACACATGCAAAAATCACACTTAGTTGCCTGTTTCTAGAAGGCTAATTAGTGTTTCAAAATACAGACAAGCCCAAATTCACTAGCTCCACACAAAAACAGTATATCTGGCAACAGTTATTCACCCAAATGAAGAGGTGCAATATATCTGTCATCTACTTCGTAAGATTTCATAAGACTGAACAAGCTTGAAATTCTATGTAAGGTTACATCAGAAGTCTCATTTGTTGAAAGTCAAGAATTGGAATGGTCTATCAAAGACATCATGCAACTGTACAAGGCTACGTTTTGGGGTTGGGAATTGTTTAAATATATACTTTTTAAACTGCGTTTAGCCTGAGAACACCATGTCTCCACCATTAGACCATTTGTCACCAAACTTCAGTGGTGTCATATCTGAAAGCCACAAAAAAGTGTTCACAGGAAGCATGTAGTATAGGAGTTGCTTGTTGCTCACTCTGACCCTAATCTGTTGAAATCCATGGCTTTATGTGAAAGTTCTCTCTGTACTACTTGGGGGTGGAAATGTCTAATGACCACATAATGTCAATACCTCACAACCACCTCTGCACAATGAATTGTAACACCAGGATTTTCAAAATTCACCATCAGCTTATTACGGAAGACTGACAATGCAAAGAAGCATTAGGCTGTGTCCATATTACCTTTGGAAGAGAGCCACAGGTCAGGCAAAGTAGGGCAGACATAAGAAACGTTTTAGCTCTGAAGGCATATTTGAGATTTAGAGACCATGTTGTGGACACTCTCACTAAATAGCTGCTTGCACAATCATAAAATGCTGTCATAATAGGTATGCCCAGTCACAGAACATCCATTTATGGATGCCCAACTGGTAAAAACTATCCACTTTAGCTTATGATGATCTCTTATTATGACAGCTTCTCTATCTTTCTTTTCCTTAAACAAATTAGCACTCGGCTGAAGATACTCATTCTTTTTATATTCTAAAAATTAATGCAGCATTTATGTGGGGCCCAGAGACATTACTATAAGTAAGAATGATACTAAAACAGGGTTTTTAGATTTGATGGGGTTTATGATATACTAATAGCAAAAAAAAAAAAAAAGTTCATTCAAACAAAGCCAATTTTCTATTATTATACTTTGCCTCTGATCCAATGTTTCTGTTTTTAATCTAACAGGTTCTGTGGCCTGAAAAAATTTGAAAGCCCCTGTTATAGAAGATTGTGTTCTGGGCTCTCTTCTAATCAATGTAATCTTTTACAAAGTCAAGTACAATGGTGCTTGAAAGTTTGTGGACCCTTTGAATTTTCAATATTTCTGCATAAATAAGGCCTAAAACATGATTTGTTCTCCACACAAATGAACAAGTATAATGTTTTTTTACTTATTTGTTTAACTAGGTTCTCTTTATTTAGTTTTAGGAGGTGTATGGAGAACAGATCACATTTTAGGTCATATTTATGCAGAAATATTGAAAATTCAGAAGGGTTCACAAACTTTTAAGCACCCTTGTCAACTAGGGAGCCTGTTAAGCACCATGGAAGCTGCCCACAGACACCATATTACCTAGACCTGCCCAAGGAACCATAGTAGAAATGTTCACTGAGCAAATGGAGCATTTAAATAAATTATATCCTCTGTGCAATAGTGGAGAAATGGGGTTTTACTTCCTAGTTGGGAGAACATGCACTATGCCACAGGAAGAAAGGTGCGTGTCCTTCTCCTCGGGAAACAGTGGAAGTAAAATGACATGTTTGCATTCTTCACATTTTTTAAAAAGCTATTTTTTTCCCACTTGGGCTAGGCAAAATAAATCACTTGTGCTTTGCCCCTCACAATCCCATAGCGAAGCAGATTTTGGTATGCATGCTAACATCAGCACAAACAAACACAGGCCTTTATGTCAGTGTTATGTTATGTACTATACAACTTGAGACCATTAATCCAAGACAAAGAAATCTGAACCCAGGGAGAGAAACCATATGAATGACCTACCAAGGGCAAACAAGCTCTAAAATCCACATGAGGGCAGCAGAGAGATTACAGTACACAAGTGACAACTGCACAGTGGTATTGCAGTTATGTTAATTGGTTCATGCTTTGTGGACTTGGCATCACCACATTTGATAATAGCATGTTAGAGTATCCTGGACTATCTGTTCAGCAAACTTTTTCCTACACTGTCTGAGGACTGTGTACCTTGAAATCAAAGGATTATGAAAACTTGATAGATCAGTATTATTTCCATCATCAAGGTTTTCCAGAGAAATTCAGTACACTGTTGTACTGGAGCTCACTTTTGTCTCCTTATATTTTATGATTCACAACTGGTAAAAAAAAACCATAGAAGACTTATCTTCTTGACCCACAACAAATGCTCAAGAACAACTACAGTTTTGGTTTGTTCAATAAGGAAGAGTCTGTTTCTGTACTCTTCTGAATTAGACGCTCCAGATCAGAAACCAGGGCCAAACAAAAGATCACCAAGGAATGCTCCAGCTTTCAAGATCGTCAGAACTTTTTGTTTCTCTAGATCACTGTTTCTCAACCTTGGCAACTTTAAGATGTGTGGACTTCAACTCCCACAATTCTCCAGCCAGCACTGGGAGTTGACGTCCACACACCTTAAAGTTGCCAAGGTTGAGAAACACTGCTCTAGATGGTACAAAAGCAGGGGAAGATATAAATAACCAGTTCAATATTTAGTCCACATTAGATCTAATGGTGGGTCATGTTCTCTGCATTTTAGATCCAATACATGACATAGATTGTATGATGAAGTAATCCACTGTTGCTAAATAATGCATGTATCAGATTATAACTATGATTCAGGAGCACGGCTGATACTTCTTGATGAATACAAACAGATTGGCTGCAACCCAGATCTGTTGTTTTCCTTGGGCAAAACACACAGGTCCCTAGTAGGCAGCAAACAAAAATAGGGAAAGATGCCAGAGATTAATTTGGTATGGTGCCCCAGGCAAAATATTCAACTGAAACCAAATTATTTACCTAGAAACTTCAATGGATGGAACCCTCAAAGCGCAGAGACCCATTTCAAGAGGTAAAAAACAACTTTCTAGGGATAAATTTCAATCCTGATCAGCCAAACTTGGTATTATTCCAGAAGGCACATAAGGCAAAGGAAGACCCACGGAGTTCATGAAACCAATTCAAATTATACTTATGTAATACCCATATCTGAGCCAAGGAAAATAAACAACAGTACAATAGAGCTAGACTTGCTATGTATGTATCTATGTATGCATGTATGTGTATTTCTACTTTCTTCTTTCATGTCTGGCAGCCACGTGGCTATATTCATAACAAGCCAGAAGTTAGGCTATTCCAGGTCACCCTAACGTCATGTTCTCCAATTCATTTATCTAACTGTTGGGAATAACAGGAGGGCAAGAATCTGGTGATCACTGTTGTAAGCACTTACCTTCCATTCTGATGAAATAAAGCACTAGATACTAGCCTTTAAAACAGCAAGATTTCTAGGACCTAGGATAATTTTTCCCCTTTTGTAATTTCTCATTAAAAAAAAAAATGTGCCTTTTATGAAAAAATTAATATTTCAACTCCCAGTAAAATAAAGCAAAAGGAGCAACTGTTTCCTACCAGTTGCATGTTTAACACAATCCTTAATTATTACACTAAGATGCCATTGTGCAGAACTGATTTTCTTTTGTTCAGAAGGACTAGTTTGGAATTCACCAACCTAGTCCCATAATATTAATAAAAGTCTGAGAGATGGGAGGAGAAGAAACTCAACACTACTATTGTTTTATCAGATATAAAACCTGCATTGGTGCAAGACAATCCAGTTTTACACACTACAGTATTCAAACAGGACAGCATAAAATTAATCATAAGATAACTATGTGATGTGAAGGTTCTAACAGATTAGATTTAAAACAGTTCAGCAGTATTAAACAACATAATGCAGAAATACGATACTCAGCATCACTACAGGATGTTAGAAATCTAAATTGCGTCCTGTAAATACAAAGAAAATTATGGACTAAGATTCACTTCACATTGGTATAGTAATCCTGGGTCTAACTGCTGTTGCATAAGCCTGCTAGATGGAATTCATAGGACGGCAATTATCTATTATGAAAAAAAAATCTTATACATAGGAAAGAATTTAGGAAGAAAGCTAGGCTAGACTAAAAACATTTCCCCCAATATTAAGTTTTCTGTGCTTAAAAAAATCTTCTGTTCAATTACGGGAACATAATTGCATCTGAAATTGTACACATTTGCAACCTCTATCACAACAAGGACTAAGTAAACAGAAAGTATCCAAAACATTACAAGGGTCATTTAACTTGATAGATGCTAACAGCTGAACTATATAGAGGAAAGTTCATTAATGGACAAGGCAAGAGAATCTTTAACACAGTTTATGAGCACACCTTTGGACAAGTCCAAGTGTTGCCAAGAACTGTTATGAACTAAATATGTTTTACTAACATTTTTATTCTTTATATTTTTCAAAATACAGGTAAGAGTTTATTTAACGCAGCATGGGGAAAGGGGGTTCTAATAGATGTTAATGATTGTGTTGAAAACCAAGGTTGGAATTAAATCAGAAGTCAGTAGTTCTCCAATTAATTAACATAGCTTACAAGAATGTAACTGAGAGCACAAACCTCTGATATCAATTTCAGCACGATTTTACTCCAGAGTAAATACATACAATACAATACAATAGTTAAATTTGGGTGTGTGGATGCAACACCAGAAAAAGGGATGTCCAAAACTGCAGCAAAATTAGTGAGTATTCTTCTAAAGTGAATCGCTTGTGCTCAGTCATCTGCACTAACTTTCCATATAAACGTTTAAAAGTTATATTTGTTTAGATGAGCAAGAAAAGCAGGTCCTATGCTGCCATGTCATCGGGGAAAACATGAAAGATACACATCCAGATCTAACATTATACTGGAACAGGTATGGTCAGCTTGTAGGCATCAGCCGTAAGTGCTCTGGTTTATCACATGGGACACGATGCTGTGTCTTTTTTGCCTTAGGCACATGGTGGCATTCTCTCGTATACAAGGGTGAAGCTTGGAGGGTAACACCCAGCTGTTCAAAGGGTCAGTTCATTGAAAATAAGGGTTTAGGATGCTGGAAGCTACTTCTGAACTCCTTCTTCTTCCTCTTTGGGACACACGTTTGGCTGTACAACATTCACAACAATTACACTCAACCATTCTCTAGAAAGCTACCAATAGGGCAAGCTACTGCAACAGATTCTATTTAATAGGCTGGGCATAATCAGTTAGAAAATCAGATGCTTTCCATAACGATCACCTGGTCACCCTAATTGGCCATTTCAGTCCTAACACCAGAAGCAAACATTTCATCACTTCTTTAGCACAAATCTGGAGAATAATATTCCCTTCATAATCCTGGATTAACACTGTCTCCACCACAATCTATAGTGCTTTATTATTATTAGATTTTTATCCTGCATTTATAGTGTACAATTCAAAGTAGCATACATAATGCTCCCAATCTCCTATTTCCTCAGCAACAGCAACCCTATGGGGTGGGGTGAGGTGGGGTGGGCTGAGAGAGAGAGACTGGCTCAAAGTCACCCAGCCTGCTTTCATGCCTAAGGCAGGACTAGAACTCACCATCTCCTGGTTTCTAGTCCAGCGCCTTAAACCATTTCATCAAACTGGCTGTCTATTAGATGCTTACTATTACTAAATAAAACCTGAAGGGACTTTCATGCATATAACTGAGACAATTATTCCTCCTTGACTTAAAAAACAAATGATAGCAATTATCTTTTGCATAATACAAGGGATAAGTAACCAAACTTGGAGTTCCAAGAATGGATTTCAGGTAGTCTCATAATTAAGCTGCAATCACACAAGTTACCTCATGTAATTTGTAATGCACTTTCACATACAAAACTAACAAGCACCTTTTTAACACTGACCTTTAAATAATCATACCAAACCAGAAAGATCAGATTATTCACTATTGCATTTTACACAGATCTTTTCAGTGAAAACTCCTTATTTTGTTATTCAATATAAATAGTCCAAATCCTCTAGGAATCTCAGTTCAGAAGTTTTATCACCATTTTTCCTTACTCCTTCTCATTCTTTTTATTGTCTTTAGAAATGTGGAATGTAAATTAATATTTTTTTCTAATTAAAGTTCTTTACCCATGGAGCTCTCAAACCATCCTTCACAAAAAATTCTGTCATTCAATGTTGATTAAGATTAATATCAGCAAACATCTACTGTTTGCTGATATTAGAACAAAGCTTAAGACCACATGATACTATTATTATTAAACACAGAATTTAAAGGAAAGACCACCAGCAATTCTACAAGCTAAAATCAGAAAGGCTCTTTTTAGCTTTGCTGCCTAATGACAACAAAAATTTGAGAACTGCAAACAAGAGCTACAAATATTAAATGATTTCAAAGATTATGCACACCGAAGTTAGAAAAATAAGATACATTTACACTACCAGTATTCAAATGAATGAAAAACAAGCTACTAATAGAATACCACTGTAAAGCAGCTGCAGATAGGATCGTTTTTCAGATAATAAAAAAGCAGTATCAGCCTTATTTCATTACTATAAGGGAAGTGCATAAATATGAGAATATGCCACTAATATATTCTCACCCATTCCAAGGGAAAAAAACAAAAAACATTAGTTGGTACTGAAGTGACCACACAGTCCGTAAAGTCAGGCCTATTTAAACTGCTGCAGAATAAAGGACTGCTCTGAAAATGCTTACTTCCTTCTTTTTCCTTGAGGATTTTTTGAAACTCAGACTTAGGTTATGCTGCTAAGCTTCTCCAAAGGACTCACTTCAAGATGAACATGCTTAAAATCTTGTAATACTTTTTAAAATATTACATAAGGCTAGAGCTCCATTAATTTCAATGGGGTTCTTTTATGGGCGGAAGTAATCATCACAGATAGGATACCACAGTATTAAATGAAAAACACCAATCTCTAGAGCAAATGTTGTTTAAGTCAACAACTATATGCACTCATCTGTGAGCTGGATTTAAACCCCAAGTCTCTATGGTCCACCATATCATAGACATTTCTAATAAATGTAACGATTCCCAGAAATGCTTCTAATGGTAATAAAATCTTCACGTACATCGTTTTAATGGGAACTCTACTTTCTTTAACCTTTCCTTGTTTTATCCAGCTTTGGACTATGCTTTCTTTTAAAAAAACACCCCACGTTACCTTGTAACAGTCCTAACCTATCACAGAATATAATGAGAAAACAATACGCTAAACATTTCATTTCAATGAAAGGATGAGCGAACATTTGTTGGCTCAGCCAGTTGCCTGAAAAAGCGGTTGATCTTTCTCAAAACCCAGCAAAAAAAGCCATCAAAATTGTATCAAATATTTGCAGCTCAGTGGGGTTAAATCTAAATATACTGACTCAATGGCCACATTGAATAAAACAGGGTCTGACTTCCAAGTAAATATCCTTAGGATCAAGCTGTTAGTTTTGCTGTTTTAGCAGCATACACCCACAGCCTTTTCAGAGCATATTTACAATACTCAACACTCCGTATTTCTAATTACTATTTTGGATTATCGTGCTAAAGTGCTCTGAACTTTTAAGAAGCTACTACACCCACACACATTACCCCAAAACACAGGCTGGTGAGACCGATTTTTGAGAAATACATTGGATTTCATAGTATTGAAGGGATAGGAAAGATTTTTTTTTTTTACCCAAGCACAGTAACTTTCAGACAGCTATCCCTGCTGCCTAATCAAACTCTTCCTCATTCCTTAATAAAGATTCTTACATTTAGTCAATGACAGAGAAAACCATACTGATTATGAAAACTAGTGTCGCCTTAACATTAGTGTCGTTTACTTACAATGTTTCCTGTCAATGATTAGCCTCATTTTGAGTTACTAAAAGGCACAGTTGGCTTGAAGCAGGCAATCCAAGTCTGTGTGGCTTTTACATTCCAACAACTGGCAAAGCGCTTTATCGAGGGCGCATTTATACAGCCCATACATTGAGAAATCCCTCGTTTTAGGCGCTCTGCACCGAACCCAGCAGGCACGAGACCAGCCCACACCTTCCCAGCCTCCTCATTGGCCGAGCCGGGGACCAGCCTACGTGGGATCAGTGGGTGTGCACCCCGAGAGCGCGCCCCTATTGGCCGAGCCGAGACCGTACTTAATGAACTGATGGTTGGGCGGTGGAACAAGAGACTGCCGCGCATCGGAGACCGGAGCCGCTCCTTTGGAGTGGAAGCAGGAGGGGAAGGCGCGACCAAATCTCGGGCACAGAAACAGCAGCACGGTCGTGCCACGCCTCCCGAAAGATCAACGGCTCGAAGAGAGTCTATTGTGGGACGCTGTTATATCAAAATGAGATTAGGGCTTGCGGCGAGCAACGCAGTGAACCCTTGCTGCGCAAGCCCTGTCTGCCTTTCATCACGTGAATGTGCTTTTAAACGCTCTGACGGCACACGCAGGTGAGCGGGGCATACCCAGTCCCGGCCTCATTCACAGGTAGTTCCTCCCCTCCCTTAATACGGCAGCCGCGCCACACGGACCGACGCCGGTCGGGGGTCCCTGGAAGGCGAAGGAAGCTGCCTGCAGCGATGCGCCGGATGCAACTCCAGCTTAAGGGCCCCCTGCACGCGGGTTCCCGGTGCCGCGCCGCGCCGCACGTCCCTAGTCCCCACTTACGCGGCCTGTTCTTTCTGCCCGAATCCATCCTCCGGCGCGCCCTGCTTTTTTTCGTCGGCGAGTCGTGGCCGGGCAGCGGCAGCTCCGGGCGGAAATGCAGCGGGTGGGAAGCCTCGCCATTGCTGGCTAGAGGGTGGAAGCCGTTGTGCAGCGGCAGCCCGTTGTGCAGCGAGCAGGTGGAGGCGGCCGCCGCCGCCGCTGCCGCGGAGACGCCGGCTTGGCCTCGCAGCCTCTCCCCCATGGCGCCGGCGGCAGCAGCGCTAGCAGCCGCCGCCGCCGCTGCCCGGAGGCCGCCGCTCGTCCTTTGTCTCGCCCTCCTCCCCGCCGCGCGCGAGCGAAGAAGGCGAGGCGGCGTCCCGCAGCGCCCACCGCGCCGGCTCTGCGCAGCGGCTCCCGAGCGCCCGGGACGAGCCTCCGCCGCCCTCCCGAGGCAGCGCCAAGCGCAGGCGTCTTGCCCACCGCAGGAGGAGGAAGGCGGGCGAGGCGAAGGACTGCCGGGAAAGGGGCGGTGGCAGCCGCAGCGCGCTTGGCCCTCTCCCGAATTCGGGGCGTGACCCGCCGCCTCCTTCGCCCTCCCGCACGCGGCGGGTGCCGGGGGGCTTTGCCCGCCCGGAGGGCGCGAGCGCGTGGCTCGCGGGAGGCCTTTGGTCGGCCGCCCCTTCCTCTCCGTCCCGAGGAAGGCGCCCGGCTCGCGCAAACTGGCCGCCCGCGATCGCGCTGCGGGACTCCGGCGCATCCAGCCTGCTGGTTCAGGTTCAGCGTCTTCGCTGGCCAAGAGAAGGAACCGCACGCCCACGTCCGCGCATCCCGCCGCTGCTCCCGTGTGGGGCGAGCGGGCTTGGGCAGAGCGCAGAAGAGGAGGAAAGAATTGGAAGGAAATAAAGGCACGAGCGAAAGAAAGGAAACGTAGCGAAGACGAGTGTATTCCAGCACTGTTTACTGTAAATCTCCAAATGTTCTATTCTGGCAAAGCCGTCTTGCTTTCCCCAGACTATGCCCGGCTTCCTACCTTACCTTTTATTCTTTCAACTTCTCTCTCTTTCCAAAGCTTATCAACTCCAAACAACCCCAGCTTTCTCAGTCTTCCCCTCCTCTCAATCCCTTGCTTTGCAAATGGTCCTGTTCACTCCCTAAGAGCAAACTCCTCAGCAAACTTGTTACTTGCTTCTGTGTTCAGCATCCACATATTCTTGGTATTATCTTTTCTTACACACCCTTGCATTTAACTACTGTTACATTTCTCCTGACATACCCAGCTCTCGCTTCTATAACGAAATGGACAGATGTACTCTTCTACCATCATTTTTGCTTCTCTTGACAAACATTCATTCTTCCCAACCCAATACCTTTCTTCCAGTATCTACGCTTCTTGCAATTTCCCCATTGTTAGTAAACATTCTACCAAGGTACAAAAATCCATCTAATCTACTGTAGTTAGGTACCATTTACAGACACCTCGCAACCGTTCCCTCCATTTTCCCTGCAAAACAAAACTATCTTGGTTTTTGCTACATTAGGTCAGCTGGGCCAATTGTTTCTTGAACATGGCTGAGATAGGGTAGAATGTGATCCACCTGGAAGCCTTGCAGCTGGCGATCGTCCACTATAAAGCATAGACCCACTGAATCTTGCTCATTCCTTTACTGTAGTTCCATCCTTCCCATTTTCCCATAATATTCCTTTGTTTGTTTTTTATGGGCAGGCCTTTGGGGACACAGGGTTTCCACTGACAGATTTTGTATGACTCTCCTTACACTTCACACATTCCTGTCCGGTGCGTTCACTAGTGCACTGGTAAAAAAAACCGTGGTTTGACTGTTTTTCCTAGTAAGAGAAAAGTGATGTGACTCTTAACAATTTCACTTGGTTAAAAAAATAATAAAAAAGGAACAGGTCCACCATTTCATTGTTCCACTGGTGAACTTGTTTTAAAAAAACAGCTATGGACAACAGGAAGCATCTAGTGACAAAAGGGGAAAAGGCTGTTCCAACCCAGCATGGAATGATGGCGTTTGTCTCAGTGAGATGAAACTTGTGCTGATCTAGATCAGAAAAAACTACTTTTGATGCAGGGCAGGAAAAGGCAGTTGCGGTGGGCAGAGGACGATGTCATGTACTCCTACCCTCAAGGAATGTCAGGGGTCTGTACTTTTGCTGCAGTAAGTGGCCATGCAGATCAGCCCTAAGAGAAACAAGAAAAAGGTAAGAGATCTGACTCTTGTGGAGTACAATTGATGAATACATACAGGAAAGTGCAAGTGTATATTTAATTACAAATAAAAGAGCTAAAGTACATCAGAAAGTATGAACTGGTGTCAACTAGGTTGCTGTTGATGTTCATGATGTACATGAAAGTAGGAATTCATAGGATGGTGATCGTTCTATGTTATATTTCAATGAATGGTGATAACAGAAGAACCAGTGATATCTTTTGGAGGAAATAGTGCGACAATCTGAATGAATGCAATGCAGAGGAAGACATTTTTCTAAATGAAATGAAAGATGGGAATAAGGTGAAAGAACACAGAAAATGTAGTTGAGCTACTTGGAGACCCAAGAGTGAGAGAGTTGAATGCGTATCTACTTAGAAAAAGCTCTGTTTTGAATACTGGTCTGGTTTAAGCATAAGGCGATTCATACATATGGATGGCAAAGGAATGGATATACCATTTTAAAGCATTATTAATTTTACTGGCAGGAAAATGAATATTACTTAAGATTGATATGTGTACTTAGAGGAATCTCCATGTTTTAAGGTATTTCAAACAGGTTGATGTGTTTTAGGAAGGTTTTTATGGGAAAGACAGGCACCCTAGATTTTCTGTATGTAAATTATAGTTATCCAAAGGTCCTAGGATCCAAGAATTTAACTCTCCTTGACTTTTTAAAAACATTTGAGATGCTGCAAAAGAGGAATGGGAGCTTATTCAGTTAAAACAACTTTTGCTTTTACAATGTGGTCTAGGTGCATTAGCAGCATATAAAACTCTTGATTTATTGTCAGCATTGAAGTAGTTGTTTTTCTATAGACAGTTCTAGAATATTTCTAAGGTAGATAGTAGCTATTTGCAAGAGTTTTGGAATAAGGAGTTGGGATACCACACATTAACAAACCAGTTGTTAAAGGTCTTAAATAAGATTAAAGGTGTCTCCTATGATTTTAAGATAAGATTCATTCAACAAAATCTTTCATTTTACTGGACACCCCAGAAAGCATTTAAAAAGGGTTGGTTGTCAACCTCAGTATGCTGAATTTTGAAAATAAGGGAGGAAGGGGGGAATTAACGCATATGAATTTTTCCAACTGTTGTGCCCTTTCAATTTGATGTCCACAAATTTGTTAAGATGAATTTGAGATGAGTAATATTGTTGAAAGATACAAATGGGGTTGAGTTATATTCTACCCAAATGAAATGTATTATTATATGAAGAATTATGGCTGTATTGATCATAGCAAAAAAAATACTATTTTTTTTTACAATGGAATGATACAACTACACTGGATTTGAAATCTTGGACTGATAGTATGTATTTGCTCTCTGCTTATGGACTGGCTCTTTATTAATATAATGGAAAGGCTGATCAATATTATTCCATGAGATCAATAAGTGTTTGAACACATTCTTGCTCTTTTTTGTCTGTATTTATTATTGGGGCTTTTATGCTGCTTCATTCTAAACTCTAAACTCTAAAATTAGGCTAGAAGATGCAACATATAACTAAAATAAAACCAATCCACTAGGCAACCTCACATCAACCCTGAGAACCACCCATTTCATTCCCAAAGGTCCTGCAGAAGAACCAGGTTTGATAGCCTTCTGAAATACCAACAGGGATGGTGTGGAAGGAAAGCCTTGCAATGGCCATCATGAGCTTCTCCTTCCCTTCGTTTTCTCCCCTGGGACTTTAAAACAGCCTGAAGAGCACTGCACCACACTGTTTTCAAAGTATAAAAGGAAAACACTGAAAGCGCCGGAGTGTTGGTCTGTAGATTTGTGTTGTGTGGGAGAGCAGAAGGGAGACCTTTGCAGCCAAGGGAGTGGAGTAGCCGTCAGCTCTACAGACAACTGAAGGTGGAGGAGGAGCAGGCTTGGACTTCCCCAAACCAGCAGCAGGCCAGCTGAAAAGAGTAGCAGAGCCTAGCAGCTTCACCACTCCAGCAGCAACACTGAGAAGCCGTAGTGCCATTCCTTTCTCACCCTAGCACAGACTGAGAAACTGCAACTCCAATGCTTCATCAGCGGTTTAGAACAGCCACTCACAGTAGAACAGAAGCCAGCTTGAAGGTGGCTACATGGTGCCTGAAGACTTTGGTGTAAGCTCAAGCAACAAAGAAGAATAGAGTGTTTAACAATAAGCAATACACATAGGAGTAGACATAGATGTTAGCGTAGGTATAGCTTAAGACTAGACAACCCATGACCCACTGGGTCATTGTTTCAGAGATATTTCCTTACCTAAACAGAGAAACAGAATGACCATGGGCAGACAAAAAATGCCATGGGAGCAAGAGCGACTTCCAACTTCCTGCCAGCTTCCAGACTTTCCTTGTGGGAAGCAGGCAGGGAGTGTCAGAAATCTTTCCTTCCTTCCTTCCTTCCTTCCTTCCTTCCTTCCTTCCTTCCTTCCTTCCTTCCTTCCTTCGGCTCCCCCACCTGCACACCCTCCCATGATTGAGTTTAGACTTCCTGCCAGCTTCCCCATTAACTTTTGGGAAGCTGTCAAGGAGCTTTGGAAAGGAGGATCACGTGACCGTGGCTGACCACAACAGTATGGCGGCAGTGGTGCTGAAGCAGCAGTGCGGTAGTGTTGAAGTGGCAACAACTTTCCCAAATTTCAATTCCATGGAGTAATGGATCTCGGATTTTGGACACATTCCATATGTTAGCCCATTTGAGGTACCTTGGTTGAAAAATTGTTGCTCTGTGATACACCATTTTGCCCAATTGAAGGTTACAAACAATCAAAGAGACATGAGAGTTTAGTAGTGTATAGATAGCATAGGCTTTGCAATAAGAAGAAAGATAGGAAATAAATGTGTTAATTTTTTTTTTAAATAAAGCTTCCCTGGGGAAACACAGAGAAGATAAGAACAGTCAGTTGGTTGCTGATCTATGCCATTTCCCAAAAGAGCCCCCTCAAAGATGGGCCATTTATTATTTTTTCCCCTTGGAATTTTGTTAATGGAAGGAAGAATAATTCCATGGTATTGCTAAGTTATTAAAGATGCTTTAAGTGAGACTTATCCAATGTCTCCTCCTGAATAAGCTTTTTCAGAATTTTTCTTGCCCTTTAGACAAACATTTTTGTGTTTTCTTAGACTCTTATATTTTTATGTTTTTTATCTAGTAGCATATTTCATACGTATAGAAACCATTCATATCCTATGACTATTTTAGATATTTTGGTACTTGTGATCATTAAGCTTTGGTTCCGCTCCCCGCTGTAAATTTTATTTTATTGCTTCTTTTGAATGTATTTATATGTCACCTTGACAGTTTTGGATGTAAGGTAATTCAGGCATGAATGTATGCAAGTATTAGCGAATATAAAATCCACTGAGGATTTTTCTGCAGAGAGTTTTGAATTTCAATAGGACATCATTGTAGAAGGCCCATGTGAATCCTTATTGTTGTTCCTCTCCCCAAATTTATATTTTTCATATTTTATTTTGGTCTCCTGCTACAGATATGCACATCATGCATGAAGCAGTAGTTTTTTGCATCAATGGTTTTGCTTCCTCTGTGGCCACTTGACTTGGGCAATTTTGAATGCCCTTTGCTGCATATATCTGGATGTCTGTTCAGGAAATCACTTCCAGTACAAGTTTTTACTTGCTCGTTTTGCATGAATTATTAAACTGCAAACACCAAATCCACAAATAAGTCTTCCACTTGGCAAACGTCTGGGTGTTTTAACAGTATCTGGTTTGTTGTTGCTATTATTCTGCATGAAAATAAGGCAGTTAAAACATTTTACAACTTATGCATATGGTGTTGTCTCCAGATATGTCAAAACTGGCATAGCAATGAATAGAAAATGTCACAGACTTGAATAGGAGAGAACATGGATCCTGTGGAAAGGAGATTGGTAAGAAATTGACTCTATGAGAATGTTGCAGATACTTGTATGAGGAAAAGGCTGGTGCGCTTAGGAGTACTTTGTGTATAATGAATATATACAATAACTTACCTCGTTGCTGCTTACTACAATGGGCATATACTTGCTTGGTAAGCTTCCCCAAAGGTAAAATCTAAGTGTCTTTCTGTCCCAGATCAGAAATCTAGGTTCAGTTAGCATAGGAAGATCATCTTCTCACTTGACAATAGAATAGAAAGAAATATTGTACCAAGAGATTGCACATATGCCACAGTAAATTGCCACTTAATAAACAGTCATGAGACATATCTTCTCATATGTCATGCATTCTTCTTTGAGGAATCTGTAAAGATCTGTAACATCCACATTTTTTGGAGGGATGTACAGGTGGTGTTTTGCACACCATTATACGGCCAATATGTTATTTGAGATGGAGCCTATATTGGTGCATTTATTTATATTAGGCAGAGCTCTAAATGGGGAGACAGATAGAATCTTATTGCTAAGAAACTTGTCCTTCAACATTGGAAACAGAAATTTATGGCCCCCATTACTTGTGGGATTGAAGATCTGAAGTTACCTGCAATTTATGAATGAATTGCTTACAGATGTAGATTTGCGTGGATGATTATAATGAAATGTGATCATCCTTGATTGAGGCTATAGTGTGAAACTTTATATAAAACTACATGTATGATAAATCCTTTTATATGTGCATACATGTGTGCATACACATATATATTCTTCTATTTTTTTCTTTTTTTCTTATGTTTAATTAAAGACAACTTTTTAAAATGTTATTTGAGATGGTGCATCTGTTTATATTAGGCAGAGATGTAAGTGGGGAGACAGGCAGAATCTCTTTCTGAGAATAAAAGTCTGATTCTTTCTCCTTTGATCACACAATTGCTCTTCCACTATTACCCATATTTTAAAAATAGATCTAATCATACATTTTAAAAAATGATACGCTAACTCCCCTCTTGCCCCAAATCTGCCTTTAGCACTGGGACTAAGTGCTGGAATAAATTAATCAAACTTTTCTATGATCTGATGACCAAATGAGTAATGAAATAACTAAGACAGCAGAACAGCAAACATCCCTGTAGGGTATAAGAAGTTCCAAAAAGATCTTACTTGGTTTGTGGAATGACCAAAGGAGGTAATTTAAGAGAGTGCAAAAGGATGTGCATTCAGGCAATATATTCTAACCCCATATATTCTGATGCAGAAAACATTTTGCTGCCAGGAACAAATAGTAAAACTCTCCTTTTCTGAGAAACTGACCAGTTGCATCATATAGTATTTCAGGTAACTGAAGCAGAGGCCTCGCAATCAGGGCACCAAGCAGAAAGCAAGTTTCAATGCTGAAATGCCTCTCTTTTTTAAACCTCATTACTTTGCCTGCTCCAGAACATTCACTGCCTGAGGCAGCCATCTCATTCTGCTTATTCATAAAGGCAGATTTGGGACCCATAAGGAATTATTTACTCCTGACTGTGTATTGGTTGTGAAAAGGTGAATCCCATGTTGTTTTATTCGGACAGTTATTGAAGATGAAAGGGGTGTCTTTATCATAATTCTTTTGGATCAGAAACAGGCATATTCATAATTCTTTTGCAGCTGAACCTGCATATTCATTTTTGTTAAAAAAGGTTTCGCCCTTTAAGGATCAGAGGAGGTATGGCTGGTGAAGCGCTGGAGGCAAAGCTTTTTGGCCTGGGGGAAGCAGAAAGTTTGGTGAATTTGAAGGAATAAAATGGGAGCATTCTGACTTGTAAATCGTCAACAAGGACATTTTAGCTCTTCTTTTAGGAAAATAAAATCACCAAAAACAAAACAAAACCATCTCACCCACTATTGAATTTTGGTGGCACAATCTGGGGCGAAGTGGGGGGTCGGGGACAGGCTGCAAAAATGGGTCTCAGGAGCTACTTGGGCCCTGTAAGTCTGCCTTGTGGAGTTTAGCTGTATGGTACAACTGGATTTAGAATATCGCTCATTTAGTTCTACCTACTTTGAAATAAGAGAGAGGTATGTTGTGAGAATTTGTCCTCATCGGCTTCTCTGTCACAATGAAAAGCAGCTACTGGCAGTGGAAGGTTTTCCTTGGATTAGAGCATGAGAGAAAAGAGCTTGTTGACCATTGTGGTTCACACACACAAGCCATAACAGCTATTAAAGACAAACGAGCAAAGAAACCACAGATATTTTATATGCATAGTACATTTAACACATCGTCTAGTTTGAAGAGCGCATGGGGAATGCTTCAAGTCTATCCAGTACATTTAGATAAAGAACTAGTCCACTTCATTCTTAGTTGCAGAGAAATCTTTGCTATTATCTAGATCAGTGCTTTTCAAACTTGGCAACTTTAAGATGTGTGGACTTCAACTTCTAGAATTCCCCCACCCAGCATGCCGGCTGGGGAATTCTAGAAGTTGAAGTCCACACATCTTAAAGCTGCCAAGTTTGAAAAGCACTGGTCTAGATTCTAGATTGCTCTTTGCACTTCTGCAGAGAAAAACATGGGGCACAGCTTATGTTATTAATGGTTATTAATTACACATAAGCAGATCAGAGGAAGGCCTTTGGCTGTAGATTGATATCCTTGCCATCAGCTAATCTGAGCCCATATTTATATTTCTCCTGTTCCCTCCCTCATAAAGAATTAAGACATCAATGACTAGGAACCAGCTTTTCTTAAACTTATCAAACATCACTAATGTATTTCTTGTGATTTTATACTTGCAATGAATCCAGTATGCATTGCATAAGAGAGAAATATAATACGTTTTCAAAAATGAAAAGGTTTAGTATATATAATTTTTATTAAGAATTTTGATTATAATAGTAAAATCTAATACAAACTAAACTTAGGGAGAGAGAAAGAAAAGTAGAAAGAAAGAGTAAAAACTGCAAGGAAAAAGTAAAAAAGAGAAGAAAAAGAAAAGTGACAGGAATGATTGGTGAAGATTATGGAACTTGTGTTTATAACTTTCTAAGATCAAAATATTATTTAGCTTTTTGCTGTTTATTTCAAATTCTTTAAATTCTTAAGTTTATGATTAAACTTTCTTTCATTTAGGATTGAAGGCAAACTCATCTGGCATTTTCAAACTTGTCATCCCGAAGGTCTCTAATAGCTTAAATGTAGTTAATAGGCAATTTCCAAAAATGATTAGAAAGCGAGGTTAGTGAACTTAGCATCCTTTAAAAGGCACCGACTGTGGTTGCAAGCAAGATGGCATTCCTGTAATCTCCCAGAGCTTATACCCACAGGAGACCACTGTCCTGCAGTCTCCTTGCAAGGAGCAGCCTTCTGGGGCACATGTGAACAATCTCCTGTCCTCTCCTTATCCGGAGAGGTTCTAAGGAACCGGTCTAGTTACCGGTTCCTTGGTCTTTGCCACAGTCATCAGCTGTGCTTTCATAAGTCCACCATTCCTCCCTCAAAAGCCAAAGAAATGAAAAGGTTTATGCTATTAGTCTTTAGGTCTGAAGGGAGGGATTCCTTTCCATCTTACCAAGTAAAGTTCTTTTGAGAGTTCTTTGGAAATAGAAAAGGACCATAGATGGGCTAGAAAATAGTTGGATTTGACCCTGTTAATTTATTTGGAACACACAACTGCTCCATAGCTTTGAAATGAAAGAATTTATTGGACTATGCTGAGTTACTCTTTGATCCTTAGAAATGCCTAGAAAACAAAGGTCTTCAGGCTGCTTTTCTATACCTCCCAAATGAAGTGGCCCTCTGTGGTAATAAGAAGATGGTGAGAAAACACAGGATGGATACAAGTGCAACATCTTGTTCCTGGACTCTTCTGCTCCTAGTCAAATCCCATGAGTAAGGCAGTGTAACTGCACAATAAAATACTTATTTGGAAGCATGCCAGTTTCACAAAGACGCAGTTACAAAACAGATTACTGTACAAAGGCTTTGGAGTATCCAAAGAACACTAATATAAGATCGTAAAAATGTTATGGTGTCTTTAAAAATGCTATATGCCTAGAAACCACATATGAGCTCTAGATTCACAGGCCTTGATTTAGAAGTTCATGTTACTTGCTTATAGTTATTCCATTATTATCAATATTCAGTTGCATCCCTACTTTCTAATTATCTTCACTGAAATTATTCACTTACAACCTTCTCATGACATTCATCATCTGAAGTCTTGTTGTTGAAGAGGTTTTTTGAAACAAGGAAGAACAGTGCCTCCTTAATAAAGTCAGATTAAGAAGAGCTGAAACAATTCCCAAGTCCTTTCAGACCAAAGATTTTAAAAATGTCAGTCAATCTAATAATAATAAAGGATATTCTCCGCAATAGGCTACACCCAGTCCTTTGAAACTTCAGAAGTCATTGCAATACAGCTCTATTGTTTGCAGTTTACAGGCTTAGGGCTGTACTCTCCTTCAAAACAGGCGTTAACAGGTGCAACATATACTTGGAATACAAGTACCAAAAATATTTCTCAAGGCATTTCATGTAGATTATTCTTACACAATGCAATCCAGAAAGCTAGTAACCTACAGGTGAAACTCGAAAAATTAGAATATCGTGCAAATGTTCATTTATGTCAGTACGGCAACTCAAAAGGTGAAACCAATATATGAGATAGACGATATTCTAATTTTTCGAGTTTCACCTGTAGCTAGCTTCAGATTCTAGAAAACAAGTGAGGAAGTCATATCTATGTCCCATTTTAGATATTTCTCCTCTTACTACCATTTTCCTGGTACAATTGCTCACAGGTTGTATATCAGTACAGCATATATAATTGGAACACTTCTGTTTTCCATTAGACCAGGAGTTGGGAATGTGTGGCCCTCCATCTAAACATTGCTGAACTACTAATTCCAGGATTCCTCACCATTTATAATTTTTGCTGGAGTTAGTGTGAATTGGAGTTTAGCCAAAAAAAGGGGGGGGCAAGTAACCCACCCACAGTGTTCTCAGCTCATATGGAAAGGAGGCAGAAGCAATCACATTTGTTGCTAATGTGACTTCAGTGTTCATGAATAAAGGGGAGATGTTCTAATTTTAATATCAAAAAAAGAATGCAGATAAGGAGAGTCCACAGTACTATATATGTCCTTTCTAGTACTGGAGATATGCAATACATTTACAGCTTAACTATATCCTCAAGTTCAGAGACATCATGACTGGTCCAAAGTCACACAGTGAATTCCATGGTCAAGTTTGAACTTAAACTTGCATCTCACCAATCTCAGACCAACAGTTTAACCAGTACATACTATGGCTAGATTATGCTATGCATAAAAAGGACTCCCATTCCTACTGGTTCTGTACACTGAATTGCATACCCTTTTTTTTTACTTTTCACTCCATAGATACTTCTGACTTCCTAAAGAAAACAGGCAGTTTGATCATTCACTAGCTTACCACCACCATGGAAATAGGCATTCTACTTTCATTTTCAATTTATTCTTTCCTTAACTTCTGAATCGTGCCTTTTACAATTTCCATTAGTTTTGTGTGAGTTTGGTATTCTTGGGGAGTTAAAAAAACTTAAGTACCATGAAAACAGATTTCTCAAAGTACATGTACCGTGATCACAACTCTTCTTACATTAACATCTGTGTTTGTCTTCTGTCGTTCTTTAAAACCCCTTTGTTCTCAGAAGTGATTTGCCACGTTCCGTTTTTTTATGAACATGCCCAGGTAGCATGATACAAACTGACTTTAAACAACCCAGCAAAGTAAAGCTGCATTCATGTTTGCAGTCCTTGGTTGCCAGCAGAAAAGAGGCTCTTGTCCTGCGTCATAACTTGTTTGATTTTTCTCCTGCCAACTATTTGAAGAGTTCACAGAGCACTGCTTATGGGGAAACTTGAGGCAATGAGAACCCTCCCGCTTTGGCCAGTCATTTTTTCATGTTGCATCAATCCATGTCTTACATCAATGCCATTCAAGTCTATAGTAGCACATTGCCTCACTCTCACCTCCCTCCCTGCACTGAGTACAGAATGTGGGCAAACACCCAAGAAATGGATGGCACGTATGCCCAACTAGTTCTTCATTTCCAGCCTGTGACATAAGCACAGCCACCAAGCAAGAACTGCTTGATACAGGAACAACCCTCCTGAAGGGGAAATTCCTAACAGACCCATCTCCCTTACTTCAGAAGCCACCAATGATCAATCAATGCTTTGCAGCAGAATAGAGACAGAACACACTCAGATTTTGCCAATAATGTCTAGCTCAGAATATCCAAGGAATCAAAGACAATAGCAGATGGAATTTATGGAGAACAGCAGGATAGGAAAAGAAGGGCTAGTCAGCCTTTGGGATTGTGGAATGCATTTTCTTATTTTAATAATTAGAAGGAATCCCGCAGACAATCAAATGTGATTTGTTTTTGGCTTATTGAGTTGAACTCACCCCTGGAGGTTATTCAAACAGCCCAGTTAAAGAAACATGATTTACTGCAATGTGCAAGACTAGTCTATACATGATTCCCTGTCACTGTTAACTTGACAAAATTAAAAAAAAAAGTCAAAAATAAACAGAAAAGTTGCATCTATTACTAGACATAACGCTGATGAGTCAAAAGCTTAAGTGAACATAAAAATACCCCAGTGGTTAATGAATTATATAGTAAGTGGAAGCCAAAATTATTGTACCGTTAGGTTTACTTAGGAAACTCAGCCAAAAGGTGGTGTGTTTGTTTGGGGTTCAGTGTGTTATGTCTCCTGCAGTTTTAACAGTAAATCATAGTGAAGCAACCCTGTCATATTCCGTCTAAGGTTTTGCAGCAAACATCATACCAAGCCACAATATGATTTGTTAAGTTTTGGCTTAGTCTGTTGAATGAACCTAAGCACCATTAATTATTTAGAATACTGTGTGAATTTGGCCAATTTCAGTTTACTCAAGAAACCTATGTTATGCAAACCATGCCTTGACATGATATATGAATCTGCTGATAGGGTCTTCTCAGATTCTGCTGGGAAGACACATGGAAGCAGCATTTGCTGTCCCTTCAAGAACCCTGGCCATTCCTTCAGATTCCTAGCAAGGTAGTTGAAATGCGTGTTACTACAAATTACCAACTCTTTACTAATTCATCACTATTATTCCCACAATTCCCTGTAAAATACTATTAAATACTGTACATAAACAACCTTATTTTTTTAATTAGCTAGTAGGAATTTCAGTCCCTAGGAGTTTCCACACCCACCCATCCCTTTAAAAATATTTTGATTTTCCTTTATATGTGAGAGTCTGGCAACATCATTCTGCAGAGACCCAGAGGTTCTGCCTACAGCTTGCTTTGGTGAATTCTTAGAATTTAACAGTAAACTCTATGATCAAGTTCCCCCATTGTTTAAAGCCACAGTTAGCTTAGCCACAGTTTAAGTAAGGACAAAACTGGCTGGGTTCACACAGTGTGCTAAGCCATAAAGCATTGAGCAAAACCTCAATAACCCACTTTATGGTTAGCATAATGTGTGAACCCGATTTCTATCTCTTTGACAATGGTGGCCTTAATCTGGTATCCTCCAGATATTTTGGATGATCACTGCTTCCAGCCAGATTGAGCAAAATTAGGGACAATGGAAACTTTAATCCAAGAATGGGATGGTTACAAGAACAAGTCCAGGAAAAGAATCCAGTTCAGGAATCCTAGATACAAAACACTTTTTCTTCTGTATTATTTTACTGAAAAAAAAAATCGATCTGCAAGAGGTATCTTAATAATAATTAAAAAGCCCAATCTCTGCAGATTGCATTGCCTCATTTCACGTCCTTCTAGTACCTGTGCAAAATTCCAATAGGTTGCAAGTTCATACACATTTATCTAGAAGCAAACTTTCCTAACTTAATAGCACTGACATCTGAGATGAGGTTGGCAAAGTTAATTGCCACAATAGTTTTAAGCAATCCCTATTGAGAATGTTTATAACATGCATAAGGCAATTGATGGAATGGCCTAAGTTTGTCCTTGGGCACATTCTTCTAGTAAGATTTGGACAGGCCAATACTGTACAGTCCTTGAATGCAAGACAATATTTTCCTTTTCCAAGTTCAATGCTGAGATTTTTGTTGGCTATGTTCAAAGCTGTTTTGGACATCCTGTAGCTATGCCATTCTTGGGCAAAGCAAAACAAAAGACAGTAAACAAGTTCAGCTGGTCGAGCCCCAGTCAACCCATCTGCTTGCAATATCTGCACTTATTCCAGTATAATAATTAACTAATAGCTGAGGCAACCCTTTGTTTTGATATGTGGCTGTTAATTAAATTCACTATTACTGTAATGCCATTAATAAAATGTGGCCATGCCTATGAAAGTATATAGTAACTAGAAATAATATTAAAAACTATGAAAGATAGTAACTAGAAATATTGATAATTATTATGATGTTGTAATAGTAATCTACTACTCCCATAACACTTCTAATAATAATTCATACTGATCCATGTGAGTACCTCACCCTTTTCAAAATCTCAAGGCAATTTAAAGACTCCCATGTTTGTTTCATATGATTACCAAAGATCGTGTAATCCTCCAGTGGTGTCAGCCCAGTGAGGTACGCCAGGTGAAGAAACAGACACCACAGAGATTCCAGGAATTCTCCTTTATTGTTGTAGGGTATTAACAGAATATTGAAAGCCTGTACAAGTTTCTCCCTGTCCCATCTTATAATAAATTATTTGGTGTGAGACTATGTGTTATGAAAACATATCGAAGCTAATCCTAGATTTCTGATGAATATACTTGGATGGTATCAGTTGAAAATTGCACCTATATATATTCTGCAAAGATAACTGTAGTCGATTGTGGCTTAGTAGTTTGTTGTCTGAATCTAATCACTGTGATTTATGGTTTATCACTCAGTGACTTTTGCAAACCCAGCTAATTGTGATTTATTCAATAAACCACAATGAAACAAATCATGGCTGAGTCCAATTTCATAACTCAGCTGATGTTGTTTGTTCCATTCATACCTGGTTTAGATCTGTGTATTTACAACTGGTTAGGTACACGTATGACTCTTGGCCAGAACTAAATATATTTCATTGTTTTTACTGTTTTGGATTTTAATTGTGAGCTGTCCAGTCCCCCTCTGGGGGTGATGGGCGACATATAAATTTAATAAATAAATAAATACATACATACATACATACATACATACATACCTGTAATGAGAGAAGCAAGAATGCTTGTTTCAGCCAACAGATTAGCACATGGAACATTCCCTCTATGGGTGAAAAATATGGGTCCAGTCATTTGAAGAGGCTGGAGAGAAAAAGAAAAGGAAGATAGCTCTGCGGCCTGGAACATGAGTGGGGATTCATTTGGGGGTTGACATAAAGAGAGGGACTATGACCAGGAACACAGATTTTAATAAACAGTGTTCCTTCTCCAGACCAGGCTGATTTAGCGGGTTTCTGGAGGTGATTCCTCTTCTGGAAGGCTTATTTCAAGAAAACTGCTGGAACAGAAGGTTTTGTGCCTCTTTATTTCAAACCAGGGAAACTAAAGTTCAAATCCATAGGCAATTATGAAACGAATACAATGACGGTGGCCACACGCTTTCTTCCTTCAGACACTTCCCAAGGAATTAATGTGAGGGTTAAGAAAAGGGCTGGGGGAAAACATGCCACCCCTTATTTGAAGAAGTGTGGTTTAAAAATTAATTAACACATCATTAATAATTAATTTAGGACTGGGGGATGGCCCACAGGGATGTGCAAAGCTCACCAATTTGGCAGTGAAAGAATCCGGAAAACTCTGGAATGTTCTCTTCTGCTTCTGGCCATGATGAGTATCGTCCCCTTCTGTTCCTAAATCAATGACTTTTGTACATCCTCAGTGGCCCCTTACAAACATCTAAATATCAGATTGCTTAAAGGAGGCACTTGTGAAAATCTACCCCCCCCCAGACATGCCAAACATCTGGCAACTAAGTATGCAGAAAAGGGTTTCTCTGGTGTGGCTCCCACAGTGTAGAATGCACCCCACTCCTTCAGTATTTGGGAAAATTATAAATATCCATTCTGTTGACCCAGGTTTGAAAAGTGAGTTATTATAATGTAGATTTTAAATTTTGGCTTTGAACCTATGTGGCACATTCTGTATTTTTAGTTTTTGTAAGCCACTGGGATTGTACAGACAGAAGGTGTATATATTCAATGATAAATACAAATTCTTCCTTGGCACAAACCTATGGTTGCCAGTCCCAGATCCTATTGAAACCAAGGCATTTAAAGCACATGTGCCTATACTTGCCTTGAATGTAAGAACAGGAAAGAAAAAACTATTCATTCAAAATTGTTCTTAATACAAAAATTACTTATAGTTGCAAGTGGCTTCCTTAACCTAATATCCTCCAGCAGGGTTGGACTTCAAGTCCCATAATCCACCAGTCTGCATGCTTGAAGTTACATGCAAAGATTGATCTCTCAGGGTTGTTCAGTGAGCACGTTACTCTCTAGGAATGGAGCTGAACAAATAATGCCTGGTGCTATGAGTTTTAGATGAAGGGGAATTTGATCTTCTCAACTGAAGCCCAAAGTGGGGGGGGGGGGGGGGGGGAATAAAAATCTTAGGTGCCATCAGCTTTCCTGAATAGAGACCAATGTATTATAGCTTTATATGGAACTTTTCACATTTAAAAGAGTGGTTTATTAAAAATGTTATTCATGATTTGCTGTCCCTCTACTCTCTCCAGTAAACAGTGTCTTCTTGGCAATTTAGCAATTTTAAAATCTATTTTTTAAAAAACAGAAAAAAAAATCCCAATAAAATATACATACTGTATGACATTGCATTGGTAATGAAATTAATTACTCCAACAGAACTCTGACACTTCAAATCATTCTTTTATTTTTATTATTTACGACCCAAGACCAAACACCACTTCAAATCAATGCCTGGGGCTGAAAAAGATAAGGCAGTCCAGAAGCTAGGCTGACAACTGAGAAGACCCTCTTCCTTATTTCAGACATCAGAGAAGGCTCTCCAAAAGATGCCAAAAGGTACCTAAAGGAGGGGACATCCATTGAAATAGTCTTGATCTCAAACCATTCAAGGCTTGGAAAGAGAAATAAGGGAGATGGTTATCAAAGAGGACCCTTATATATAATTTCTTGTCATGGGACAGAAGGTTCTCACTCTGGGCTGAATTCCCTCAAGAAGAAACCATAGTTTCCCCAAGAAGAAACTGACTACATTTGGACCATGGCAAGCAAAAGTAAGAAAAGAAACAGGAACGGTCCTGACAGCAAATGCAGGGAAGCCGATGAGAATCACCCCCCTTTTAACTCTGCTAATGAAGTGAATAGAACCACCAGCAATAAGTATTTCAGATGGAGTTGTGAATGTATCTCCTACAATCCTTCTCAAAAATGAATATATGGCCTGGAGTACAAAGAGAAACACGAAAGCTTTGGATTTTCAGAGAGCACAGGTTCAGAGAGCATAAGCTTTTGTAAATAATGGACTAAGAACAAGAAAAGAAGGAAAGTAATACCAAAGAATGAGGAAACTGGCAGAAATTGCATAGAGAAAAGACCCCCCCCCCCAATCAAATGAACAAGAATGATTTTTGCATATCTCAGCAGTCTAGGTCCTAATCTGTGAGCCCCAAGGATGCTAGCTTGCAACAGCTGTCTCAGTAAAATGCAGGAAAAAACCAACCAACCAACACCTGTCAGCTTTAGAGTCACTTAGCTTTGTTAATTAATTCCCTGAGAGTATGAGTCAGCCAGGCAGAAGCTAGTCATCGCTTCTAATTTTGCACTAACTGTGATGAAGATGGCCTATATTCCTCATGACTTTTAAGGTCGGGCTGCTTACTGATACTGGCCCCCATTTTAACAGTGCTCAGACTCTGGAAAGTCAGCAAAGCAGCTAACTCTTTTTTTTTGTTTGTTTAATATCTTATAAAAAAAAATTTCCTCTGTTTATTGCCATGTTTAGATGAATCTTTGCCTTCCTTGTGAGTGTGTATGTATGTGTATGTATACACACACACACATACACAGTAGAGGTTTCCACAGCTAGCCGCGATGATGGAAAAATGACATATACATAGTAAGATCACAGTGCAAACTCAGTTCTTGTGTATTTGCATCCTGACATCTGACACTAGTGTGTAAGTTGGGGGGTTGCATTGGGATGTCATGAGGCATATTTTGTACTTGCCTCCTCACCTTCCCAGTGGATAGCATGCATGTATGGATATATATGCCCAAGTGTAAGCGCTGGATGGAACTCAGTAAGAAAGACATTCTCATCAACTCTAAGATCATGATTGGAGTTTTGACCCAACATTCCAAGATGTCTTTATCATTGTCATCTGTGAATGCCACTTTAGCTGTCAGAGAGCCTGATGCTTGTTTCCTAGATTACAAAACTGCTATTCAAAAGTTCCAACTCCATGCAGCAATAATTGTGTAAACGATTTAGCCACCTATAGCACAGAATCATCCTCATCGATTGGGCCTATTGAGTTTGCTGCCATTGCATGCATAAAGAGGAGAGGAGAGGAGAGGAGAGGAGAGGAGAGGAGAGGAGAGGAGAGGAGAGAAGAGAAGAGAAGAGAAGAGAGAAGAGGAGAAAAGCCGTCGCCACCAAGAGTATTAAATAAAAATCAGGGCCTGAAATGCCAGACAGCAAACAGATCACTAAGCATATTGCAGTTGCCCCTCAAAGACAAACCCCTTTATTACAGTTTTATCCAATGTTCTTGACTCTAGCGCACTTCAGATGTGCCAGGTTCTAATCTTATACTCCCGGGCAGCATGACCATTGCCTGCTGGGGGTTGCAGGAGTTGAAGTTAAACTTATCAAAAAGGCCACCAGGGAAGGAATAATGACTACAAGGCAGCCTGGTTCACCATGCACTAAGTCATGTTCTGTTTTGTTCAACAAACCACCAGTAGCTGGCTTTGCACAACAGAGCACAAGGGCTGAGCGAAACCAAACACACAACATTATGACTTAGTCCAACAAATTGGCTCATTCAGAGTCTCTTGTAGCAACATGGTTTCTGGCAAGAATTTTTCACAATATTACTCAGTAACAATCAGTCTTGATCCAAACATTACCTTTACACGCCACATTTAGTCCACAAGGCTCCAGTTTCATGGACAAATATTGTAATAGGAATTTCACTGTCTCAAGTGAAAAGAGGGGGAATTTTAATAAGAAAATTAATTTTGGGGGGGGAATGTTTATGCAGCGCATCAAGAACAGCATTGGCAGACAGGCGATTGGTACAATTAGATGCTCCCCCCCCAAAGAATGTTGAGAAAGGGTCTGCTTTATTTTCCCATATGCCACTCTGACCCACATAGGATACGTCATAATTTCAACATGCAAGTAGGAACAGCCTAAATATATACTTAATATTCCTGTAGTGTTGAGGGTGGAGTCCAAAGTGCTTCACATGCAGTCACCTTAAAACAATCTGGTGTAACAAGTCTGTATTGATATTCCAATAATGTGGATGAAGGAGCTGAGTTAAGTGCAGGTTGCCTAAAGCAAAGGTTCAATTAAATGGAAGCCTTTTTTTTATTATTTACTCATCACCACTTTGCCTAGATAAACACTGCAGTTCTGTATTGGATCCTGCTGCCCGATCTCTGTAAAAAGATGCTTTCAGAAAAGGACAATTTAGGATTTCCTCAGGCCTATGCTGGAGGCTGTCTTACTTGGTGGCTGTGTTTACACACAGTGGTTTACACACAGTGGTTTACACAATGTGGTTTGACTCAAAATGTTGCATTAATCTAGCTTACAGCTCAGCATGTTATGGGAATCCAGCCGCATGTAACTTACTCAACAAATAATTATTACGTAAACCATAGCTTAGCACAACATGTGAAGCCTGTTAATGGATAGGAGGAAAAAGTACTTTGTTTAGGTTTAAAAGTACGTTCTTAGTGGCTGTGCTCCCAACAAATCCATTTATGGTCTTCTAAGCCCTGCCAGGATTTGCCCAACACACTGAACCGCGTGTGGTTGGCGCTGCACAAGCTAACCACATCTTAGCCCAGTGCCAACCCTAGTATTTCCCATACTTCAAGATTAGGAGAGAAGGGATACAGTATCCCAAGTTGGGTCGAGCTGGTCCTGTCTGCCTCCGACAGCCCTTGCTAAAATTTAGCACAACAATCACACCTACTACCCATGTTTTGCCGGGCCTAAACCTCACAACCTTAGACGTCATGAAAAGCGTGCAGGCGAGATCAGCTTTTGCGGAAACCGGGGTCCGCGTTCCGCCCCGCGCCGCCCGAGGGGGTTCTCCCTGGCGCCCAGGACTCGTCTGGGCCGCTATGAGGTGGCACGGCCGCGCCGGATGGACGGGTCCCACCGACCGTGTCCTCCCTTCAGCCGCCGTCTCTGCCGCTTGAGGGATCTGGCGGCTTCCGAGGGCTCCGCTAGCAAGTCCGCTGAAGGGCTGTTGGCCGCGCATCTCCCGCAGCAGCCGTCCCCGCTTGCTTTCTTGCAGCAAGGCGAGCCGAGCCGAGCCGGGCAGGCGCCTCGTCTCCGCAAAGGAACCCCCGCGAATACCGCCAGTCCTCCGAGAAGGACACCTGCCGCTTCTTAGCCTCCGAGGGAAACGCTTCCTAAATCCCCTGCGCGCTCTTCGAGCCACCGTCCCGCTCGTTCTCTGCGCGCGTGAAACAGGCGAACCCAAGAACCCCGCGGCAGTCCCATGTGGAGCCCCAAAGTGTTCCCACCCGCTCCGAGGGCTGGAAGGGCAGCGGATAGGTGGGGGGGGGGCAGGTGTGTCGGGAGGAGGAACAGCCCCCCCCTTCCTTGGGTGATCCTATCTTACCAAGATTCAGAGGGAGGTAAGAGGGGTCTTTATGGATTATTTCTTGCTTTCCAAGTTCATATTGTAGGAACGGGGGGGGGGGGGGGAATTGGCGTGGGCAAACAAGTGTGCAGTATATGTTGCACCACGCAAGCAAAACATGGTTTGCAGCAGGAATGGGCCACTTTTTGGCACCCTGGGGATGCCTGTATCATTTCGTGGGAGTCTAAAGTCTGTGCTGGGTGAGAAACTGAGTTATTTTCAGGCAACGCCTTGCCTTGCCTTGCCTTGCCTTGCCTTTCTGGTTCAGCCATGGAGAGAGGGCCTGTTGCAAGTCCTGCCTCTCACAAGGTTCATGGGGCATGGGCCAGGCAACAGGCCTTCTCAGTGGCGGTCCCCATCTTATGGAGCACTGTCCATCTGGAGGTACAGATGCCCCAGCCTGACAAATATTTGGAAACAGGCCAAACCCACACTGTTCCAGGGGCATTTGGCCCACAGGTTAGGGAAATGGCCCCTTTGCTGCATTGGTCTTCAAATAAATCACATCAGATCAGATCAATTTTTTTAGTCTGCGATCCAGGCTAAATAAGACTTAGTAAATAAAACCTACAAAATACAGCCTACAAAATAAGACATGCAAAATAAAATAAGGCATACAAGGTAAAAAAAAAAAAAAAGTTCAATCATTCTTATGCGATTTTGCTATCAACAATGTGCGAGTTTTACAAGATGCAAAAACAAACAAATAAATAAATAAACTTTGCAACAGCAAGACCACGGGGTCCTTATCTGCCAATAAAAATTGAACATAAAATTCTTCAGCCTGTCCCAGAGATGAGGTTAGAAGATGCATTAGTAGCTCTTTACAACTAGCCTTTTTTATTTACTTTGACCACATTTTGCAGAGGGTCATGAGTTCAATTCCCAGTAGAGGGTTTAAACCCCATAAATAACATCTGGCTATGTATGTGTGAAGAATCCCAAACAGGATGAAACTGGTCACATATTGAGTCCTGGTGATCAGTGTAACCAAAAATACCACACAGGATATACACTGTGCAAAAATAGAGAAATTCCCCCACTCCAAGAGAGGGGGTAGAAAACATGTAAAACCTTGTACATGTGGGCATGACATAATGTAATATCTGTATATCTTAGAGCTTAAAGGAAAGTGAACAATATGTACCATTCTGATAGACAGACTTTTTAATGATTGCTATTTTTTATATATGTTGCTAATGGCGGGGAGGGCTGTTGCACCTTGCCCAGAGCCTGCTATGATTGGGGCAGGATAAAAATGCTGTCGAAACAAATAATAAGTGTGAAGTGAATAATTCCCCTCCTCCTCCTCCTCTTCCTCCTCCTCCTTCAGGGAGAGTTGGGGGGGGGTGAGTTCTTAGTTTTGTGCCTCCAAACATAGCTTATGCCACCAGATTTAGCAGTACTGATCAGAAGAGGGAGGTACCAAGGAAGGTACCCCTTGGAACACAGGTAGCTGGCCACTGGTATATAGGACTGCGGGCTACCACTCAGTCTACAGACATCCTTGGAGTAACAGCTGCGCCCATGAGATCTTCCTGTTCTTCAGAGTCCATTATCTTAGAGTCAAAACACAAAGTGGGTCTAGAAGGGGCGAGCTGCCATTTCCAGTTTCAATTCCTTTCTTTCTTGCTGCCAGAAACTGGAGGAATGGACTATGTACCGGGATGGGGGGGAATCAGGATCTGGGTCCCTATAAATTGTTGTGCTTGTTTTTTCCCAGGGCAGAAGCTGTGGGGTGTTTTATGTGATCCTGGGAAATGCTGTACCACTGAATGGGAGGTAGGATAATATGGCATCAGAATTAGGGAGGGAATATGGGGCATCCTGATATATAACACATAATAATGCAAAGTTTTGCCTAGAAAACACAGTCAAAATTTCTGGTTTGGGAACCTACTTATCTTTTAGGTTGCCTTCAAATTGCTAAAACCATAGTCATAAAATATATTTCCTGATCTGTATAGTTGGAATTTCAGAAGCAAGATTAAAGGCATCAAGGCTGCAATTGTACATCTATTTATCTGAGAGTAGGGGAAAAACAGAAAACTACTGTACACTAAATGTCTTTATAAAACTAACTGAAATTTCATTCTTTTTGCCCCATAAAAACTTGAGGCAACTGTAGCCATGTTAATAATGCCCTGGTCACCTTCTGGGTGGACTACTGTAATATGCTGTACATGGGGCTGCCCTTGAAGAGTATCTGGAAGCTTCAGCTGGAGCAAAATGTGGTGTGGGAAGTTACGTGTACCCCTAAAATGGCACATGTGACACCTCTGCTCCATGAGCTGCATCAGTTGCCAGTTTGCTTCTGGGTCGAATTCAAGGTGCTGGTTTTTACCTTTAAAGCCCTTCATGACATGGGGCTAGGTTATTTGAGGGAGTGCCTCTTTCCAATTATTTCTGCCTGTCCCCTCAGCTCCAGCAGAAGAGGTATGCTCTTGGTCCTGTCTGCTAAGGAACTATGTCTAGTGGGACCCAGGAGACGGGCCTTTTCTGCCATGGCACTTGCCCTGTAGAACATCATCCCCCCAAGGTGAGACTGGCCCCATCCTTGATGTCCTTCCAGAAGTACCTCAAAACCCGGTTATGTCATCAGACTTGGGGGTCTCACAGAAATGGAGATTTAATGAGGTGGCTACATTGCGTGTAACATCTAATGCTCTCCCTAGTCCTTTTGTTTATTCATCATAATAATGTTTTAATCCAAGAGTGTTTGTGTAATCACTGTGTTTATGCTTTTATTGTACCCTGCCCAGAGTAACATTTCTGTGAGATGGGTGGCATATAAATATGATAGATAGATCAATAGATCGATAGATAGATAACGTGTTGCAGAAACTGATAGCACGTGTTTGTGTCTATGGAATGGGAAATCAGAATGAACATCAAAGCAGAAGCTGCATGGCAATTCTTAGAGAGTTATTAATGTTACATTACATTCCTGAAATTGAAGCCTGTGGAAAATTCTGTGTGTGTTCCAGAATGATCTTGGGTTTGTTATTCCAGTTTGCTCTCAAAAGCAGTCAGACCAAGTTCTTAAGTTTACAAAGTTGGCAAATTGCAAAGAAGCGCCTTTGAAATACAGAGGAGAAGAGAAACAAAAAAGATCCCAGCTGCATGGATGATTAATAGTGGAGGTGTAGATCCAAGGCTGGATCCATGATAGCAGGGCAGGAGGAGTAAAACTCAGGATTTAATTGCTAGGCAGACATAATTGTCAGTGTCGTTCAGAAATCAGTTGCTGTGATTTGTTTTGGGTTCTATTTGACACCTTTGCCTTCAGTTGCAAAAGTCAAGTTAAGAAAAGAACATTCAAATGCTATAACCCAGGGTTCCCCAAAGTGGTCAGTATCAACCCCCAAGGGTCGATAGGGCTGTCCAAAGGGTCAATAAATGGCTGGGGGTGAAAAGGGGGTCAGTAAATATGTGGGGGTCAATAGGTGGTTGACACATAATGGAAGCTCAATTGGGGTCAATTAATCTTTTGGGGGCTCTGAAGTACTTCATGTCAGTCCCTAGTCCTGAAAGTGAGATGGTTAGTGATAAGGCAGTGTTACCCAGGGTTGGATGGTCAGCTGCCAGCAAGAGTGGCCTTGAGTTGTCTCTGTGATGATTATGATGATGATGATGGTGGTTGGTCGCACAGTCAGCCAGATGTTTAGATTGGATTTGGCATTTTGGTCCACTTATTGAGTCCTTCCCAAGGACCTGGGATAGGCAGATGTTGTTGTTTGATGGTGTTAAAGGTATCGTTGCAGGATGTAAGCTGTTCCAAGTCAAGCTGCCTTTTGCAATTGACTGATGGTGATTCTGTCAATGCCGATGGTGTTCAAGTGGTGCTTCAGTGTTTTGGAATTGAATCCAAGGTGCCTATAACTATTGGTACTATCTTTGCTTTCTTTCACCACAGTCATTCTACTTATTTTTGCAGGTCTTTATATTTTGGGATTTTCTCCAGTTCTTTCTCTTCTCTTCTGCTGTCTCCAGGTATTGCAATGTCCACTATCCAAACTTTTTTGTCTTTCTTATCAACACTTGTTAAATCTGGGGTGTTGTGTGGCAGGTGCTTGTCTGTTTGAAATCTAAAGTCCCAGAGCACTTTAGCTTCTTCATTTTCTATTACTTTGTCTGTTTTGTGGTCCCACCAGCTCTTGCTTGCAGGCCAGTGGTATTTCTTGCAGATATTCCAGTGCACCATTGTTGCCACTTTGTTGTGCTGTTGTTTGTAGTCAGTCAGTGTGATTTCTTGCAGCAGCTGACTAGGTGGTTCACTATTTCTTCAGTTTCTTTGCAGAGACAGCATTTGCTGTCTGTTGCTGTCTTCTCAATTCTGGCTTTATATGCATTTGTTCTTAAGGCTTGGTCTTGTGCAGCCAGAATTAGCCCTTCTGTCTCTTTCTTCAACCTTCCTGCTCTTAGCCATTGCCAGGTTTTGTTGTTATCTGCTTTGCCTGCTAGTTTGTGTGTGTGTGTGTGTGTGTGTGTGTACTGGGCATGTAATACTTTGTCTTGCCATGTCTCTTTTCTATTCTTCATTTGGTCTTATATGCCAGCTTGGTTTCTTTGGTATTCAGTAAGCCTTCATGGTGTACAAGCTTCAGTGCATCTTCCTCACTGTCCTTCAGATTTTCTTCCAATGCCCTTTTTTCCTCTTCAACTGTCTTGGGTACTTGTTACATCCCACGCCCACCTATGCTCCTTGGTAAGTAGTCTGTCAACATCACTGTGTGGATGAAGGGCATGATTCATTGTCATTATTTTTCTGGTCTTCCTATCCAGGGCTTTTAGTTCAGCCTGAGTCCAGTCTACTGTTCCAGCTGTATATCGAATGACTGGAATTTCCCAGGTGTTCATGACCTTGATGATATTTCCTCCACTAAGTTTGGACTTTAAGATCTTCTTCACTCTCCTTATCTATTCACTACTAACCTTCTTCTTGGCTTCAGTGTGCTTGATGTTGTCAGCCTGAAGGATGCCCTGGTATTTGTAATGATCTTCTTCATCCAGACTCTTGATGTTATTTCCATGGGCATCTTGATTCCTTCAGTTTTCACTATTTTCCCCCTGTTGATGGTAAGGGTGGCACATTTGTCCAGTCTAAACTCCATTGAAATATCTTGGCTGTATATTTGGACAGCGTTGAGCAGCGATTCCATTTCAAATGGTGTTTTTCCATATAGCTTCAGATCATCCATGTAAAGGAGGTAGGGTAACCTGACAGATGTTTTTGATGCTTGATAGCCATGGCCTGACTTGTTCGGTATTGTTGACAGAGGGATCAGTGCAATGACAAACAGTAGTGGTGATAGTGAGTCTTCTTGAAAGATTCCTCTCTTGATGTTAACCTCTCCCAGTCTATCACCATTGACCAGCAGCTGTGTCTTCATTGTGCCATTGATTTTTGCACACAGTTTCTGATGTTTCTACTGACTCCTGTTATTTCTAGGCACTTGATTATCCAGTCATGTTGCAGGGAGTCAAATAATAATAATTATTTGTAGTACTATTAGTTAATGTAGTATTTAGTAAATTATTTTCATATAATAAATGTTTGGGGGTCAATGAACAATCAGAAACTTCATGAAAGGATTGATGAGCTGAAGAATTTGGGGACCCCTGCTATAACCTATTGTGGGAATTTTCAAACTTTGTGGTACTGTGACTCCTTAAAATAAATGTGTGTGGAGCGCCCCATAGATAAAGTGAGTGCTGTTTTTAACAGTGGTTACACAATGCGATGAGTTTGGTGCATTATTTGTGAGGGGGAAGGAGCCTCTGCTGTATTGCCATGGGGTAGGAGTCAAACTCCACAAGTCCTGTTCTTCCTGCCTGCTTACTTGCCAATTTTCCTGGCCAGCCCACAATCTGAAATCTCTCCAATGCTTTGGGATGCCTACTGAGACTTTGATACAAAGCTCATTTTATTAGATTAGTATCAAGGTTAAAAATTTCAATGAAACCAATGTGGTTTGCCTGCTTGGTCTACAGCATAAACAAAGGAACAGCCACAGTTTTTAGAGTGCAGGAATCTGGTTTCATTTCTGAGAAAAACTTCCCTGCAAATGATTAAAAAGTACTCAGAAAACAAATAGCATGGGTGGGGTGGCTGAACAGGTTTCTTGCTTTAGGTACCTTTCAGTAAGGAACCGGTTCTGATTTTTTTCCATAAGCTGAGATGTTCAATATGTATTCCTTTCATTAAGAACATAACAGCCTGGCTAGATCAAACCAGTATACTGTCAGCCAGGGGCCCACAGAGGCATCTTCAGCTAGCCACGATGAGGCAAAAAAGATGGAACACACACAGTGGCATCACAGTGCGAACTTGCCCTTTCACTCTTACCTTCCATTATTGGACACGAGTCCATAAGTTACAGGGTTTGAGTTGTGCCATCATGCCACATTTTTTTTCTTGTACTCCACTTTGTAGACCCCTATGGTGGCCAACCACTTATCTTCAGGAAATTATTTCTCTCCGCTGTTAATATACAAGGCAAGGCTGCTTCTGGTTCCAGAAGTAGGAAAGACCCCCGAAGACATGGGTCAACTGATCCTCCATGAATTTGCTCAGCCCCCTTTTAAAACCATCTAATCTAAGGCCACATCTGATGGCAGCAAATTTCCCACTTCAACAGGGACCTATTCCCACAACAATGGTGATCTGGGTCAATGGGCACAAGTTTAATGTGGCGTAATGTAAGTTAAGGTGCTGGACTAGGAGTGGGAAGACCCAGAGTGTAGCCCAGCCATGGAATCTCACTGGGGGACCTTGACCCAGCCATTTTCTATGGAGTCCTTGGTGCTCTCTGAGCTTGGTTGTTTGCTTGCAGATGTTTCATTACCCGACTTGGAAACATTATCAGTGCAAGAGAGTGTGGGGTTTGCTCCCTGTTTATATAGACACATACACACATAGAAATAACCCATATTTACACGCCATTCAAAAGAGACAAGAATAAAGCTTAGAAGGAAACAAAAAGCCCAGAACACGTCCTTTCCAGCAACCAACACCCAGATAAGTGGGGATTAACTCCAGACAAACCATCAAGCAGAAAACAATACCCTAATCAAGGCACTACCAAGGAGAAAACCACACTGCCACCACCACTGGCAGGGCAAGCTACTATATATAAGCAGGGAGCAAACCCCGCACGCTCTCACACTGATGATGTTTCCTAGTCGAGCAATGAAATGTCTGCGAGCAAACAGCCAAGCTCAGGAAGCACCGAGGATTTCACAGTTCAACCCTGAGCTACAGATATTCTCTTCTCCTGCAGTCATTTTCCCTCATGGGGGAAAAAGGGGTTGTTTTGGTGGAAAAAAAAGGAGGAGGGAGCACTTTGCATGCCTCCTGTGAGCTTCTCTACAAATGGCAGGATATAAATCAAATAAATCAAGGCATCAACTGACTCAGTCAGCTGTCCTCCCTGAACTTAAATTTAATCACAAACCCCATGCGCAGGGTTAAACTAACTCAGCAGATTCCTCTGCAGGAGTGGTCAAGAAAATCAAGATGGCAGTTGCAGTCATGAAATTGAAGCCCCACCCCATTTTACATACTTCAATCCCCCAGTTGCAACCACCATCTTGACTTTTTTGCCCTCCCTCTTTTGCTATGGACTCTTCTGTAACTCAGTTGTGTTGGGGGAACATTTAAAAAAGCCAACTGTCCCTTTTGGCATACCTAATCCTCCAAAAACTCTGGGTAGTCCATAGCAATTGGGACCGGCAATTCGTCTGTTAAGCAACACGGTCGCTAAGTGAAACTGAAGCTGTACTTATGATCTTACTTCAGCTTTCCTTTGCTTTACAGACCTGAGAAGGTTGTAAATGCGAGGATTGGTCGCAAAGTTACTCTTTCATCACCATCGTAACTCCAAACAGTTGCTAAATGAGGCAGTCACTAAATGAGGACTACCTATGCAGAAAAAAATCAGGCTGTCCTTTGCAGTACTCATGGCAAAGGCCTGGCAGCAGAGAACTCACCTCCAAGCTTTGTGATGGCGAAGCCACAACTTAGATAAGAGACTAGTAATATAATAAATTCTTGCCATTCTCCTCCTAGCACATGAATTTGAGCCACTTCCTAGAAAAATGGGTAGAGGTTCTTTTTTCCAAAAGTTGACCCAGTTAGTATAATGGTGTGCTGCCAGAGTCACCAGTAAGGAGCTTGAGCAGGGTTCAGTTTACTGTGGTACAGGGTTAACCCAGGGTGTGGTCAAAAAAGTCAAGATGGCTACTGCGATAGTGCAATTGAAGCTCCACCTGTTTTTATCTGGTCACACATGCATCCATTAAAAAACAGGCAGAGCTTCCATCACACCATTGCAGCTGTCATCTTGACCTTTTTGACCATACCCTGTAGACACTCCTGTTGTGGGAACTGACCCAACACGTACATAAATAACTTCCTTGTGTCTCTCCTGAATCTCCTGCTATTTACTTTGAATAGATGTTTCCAAGTTCTAACCGAGGTGGCCTCACAGCTAAGAGTGCATGCTAAAAGCCTCTCTAAGAAGCTCGTCCTACAGGACATAACAGAAGCGACTTCCAAATGTGCAAAGAACTGTTTGCAAAGGTCTCTGGCGGAGAATTCTGGCAAGAACCAACACGTGTGCGCAGGGGGGACAATCAGTTTGGGAAATGCTCCTGCACTCAGTAAAAGGAAGCGTCTTGCGCTGCGTTAAAGACCAACACCGGGTTTTTTGTCTCTGTAGACTGTCTAAAATACTTTCAAGCCAGTCCTTAGATTATCGCACTCGTTTACAAATACGTCCCTACCGCAAATCAGAGGCTTCTGTCGCACTTGGGGAGTGAACTACCCTTCCCAGGATCCTTTTCGGCTCAGGCGTTTGGCTCCCATCAGTCTTTACGGCTGCATTTGAAAAGAGCCGCGATTCAGGTGCCTTAAAGCGAGTGGCGAATTTGCAGCGCTTGTTGGCGTTGCTTCGAAAGGAGGGTCTGCCGTGACCCTTAGTTAGTTTTGCACGGTTTCGAAGCGTGCATTGCATTGGAGAACGTGTCGTCGTGGGTATTCGTTTTTCCGGGGCGGGTGGATTGCAATGGGAGGTAAAGGATCCCGGACTTGATTTCCGCTTTCTAGAGTGGGGAGGATCCCCGGACTCTTGACTCGATCCTCTCTACCGCCGGTTACCCCAACAGAGCTGGAAGTAAGTAGACGAAACGGTCCTTTCCACCTCTTTTCACCTACATCCCTGAAAGATGTACCCGGGATTCATTGCATTCAAGCAACGCTGTTCTTGATGAAGTCCAAAACAGTCGGAACTTTTCATGCGTTCTTTTCTCCCCCTCCATAAGTTCCCACATTGTTATGAATGTTTGGAACAGTATATTTTGATCTTGAAATCTTTTCTTCTTTGTGGAAGTAAATCCCTTTATTATCGACTTAACTCATTGTCTAAGTTCGCACATTTTTTTTTAGAGTCAGTGTTGACTCCTGGTGGCTGCCTGGACAGGTCTCTGCAATTTTCCTGGCAAGATTTTTCAGGAGTGGCTTGCCCTTGCCTTCTTCCTAGGGCTGAAAGAGAGGGACTGGCCAAGGCCACCCAGCTGGCTTTGGGCCTAAGGCAGGACTAGAACTCATGGCCTCCTGGTTTCTAGCTGGGTCCCTTAACCACTACACCAAACTGGCTCTCATTAAGTTTGCATAGTAAATCAACCAAACTGGTCAGGTTTGCACAACATGCTAAGGTCCTTTCCCCATTGCTGAGTGGAAATGCTCTCCACCCACCTGTTACTTGGCAGAAAACTAATCCACTATGACGTTTGTCCCCACTACTGATTCCTGTCCTGATTCTATGCTTCTGTTCCCAGTCACTGTAGTCTTGAAGAAGAAAATGTGACAAAGCTTAACAGATATTATATGTCTTGAGGCTGCCCTTGGAGGGTGTTAGATTAAAGGGGTGGGGGAATGCTACTTTAATGGAGTTGTTGAGAGTTGGGTAGCATACAAGTTTAATAAGTTGTTATTAATATCAGCACAGCTGAATAGGGATAGATGACATTAGCCTGTCTCACTCATGAGCTGGTGATGAGATGAAGGCAACGTCACGGGGCACTGCAGAAAAATGCTCTTGTCACAGATATTTGTGCTGTGGTTTGCATATTGTTCAAATGCAGCTCCTAGGTCTTCAACTAACCTTATAAAGCATTGTATCTATTTATTTGTTAGATTTCTACCCCACTTTTTGTACAGGAGCTCAAGTCAACATCCATAGTGCTATTTTTTCTCCGGAACAGTGAGTTAGGTTGGACCTCAAGGAAGTAACCAGCCTAAGGTTGCCCAATGAGTTTCTATGGCTGTGGGGGGTCTCCCTAGGCCAACACCTTAGTCCCAGCACCACATGGCTTTCATTTTGTGTGAATCCTCTATAAAGGTCCAGTGGCCTTGGCTTCCAAGTAAATGCATATACAGGATTTCCCCCAAGCAGTTCATTCTGTTACACAGGACTAGGTTTTCTCTCTGAGTCATCTCCTAGACTTCCATGGTCAATAAGCTAGATCTTTTTCCTTATGAAATTAATTGCTCATCAAGCTTTAATTTAGGTCAGTGTTGTCCAAACTTGGCCACTTTAAGATGAGTGGACTTCAACTCCCAGAATTCCCCAGCCAGCCATGCTGGCCTGGGAATTCTGGGAGTTGAAGTCCACTCATCTTAAAGTGGCCAAGTTTGGACAACACTGATTCAGGTAGTTCTTGCTGGGTCAGATTTAGAAAACGAGGTATCTAAATAAAATCAATGCACATAAAATAAACTGCACATTAGAACTGATGAACGTTTTTGTTCATTTTTTACAGCAAGTGAAGCGAAGATGCAGGGCACCTTCGTTGAAACGTTGTGCTGTGTTGTAACTGCAGCATGCAGCCAAAAGTGATTGTTCTTGGTGTTTTAAGTTGGGCTGGGATGACAGTACCTCAAATTCTAGGATGCTTTGAATTATTTTATTTTGTGTCCAGCTAACAGATGGTGTTGGATTTCCCAAGCAGTCATATACAAAGTGTGTACCTGTAATCCAATTTAATATAACTGTGATGGAAAACACTGCTTCGGCAGTATTAATGGTGTTCCCCCACACTCACAGCCAAAGCTAGAAGTCATATTAAATCTCTGTATTTTATATTTTCTGCCTTTGTGGGTCCTTTTCTACAACATCTTGTTTGTGAGGAAAGGTCCTGCATGTCTGTTATGCCCAGAGTTGTTCAGAGTGGGGCGGCATACAAGTTTAATAAGTTGTTATAGTTATATTCCTCTTTGCTTTGCCAGTGATTGATGGAGGGATAAATGGAGGTGTGGACTTTTCTCCAACTTGGAAGACTTTTGCTTTCAGTTTCTGCAAACTGAAATTTCAGCACAAAATGTGGCCAGGGCAAGAGAGAGAAGAGAGAGAAATTGCTGATCCCACTGAAGAATCTGAAATTTCTGAGGGATGGAAGATTTCCTTGACTATTCTCAGCCTTTCAAAGAAGGCAAAGTCAAGAAACAGACTCCACAAGACTGACTGGAATCTATTTTATTGATACAGGCATTCAACAGAATCTTGAATGCCTGTCTCTGTTTTCTCTTCCCTCTTTCTTATACCCCAGAGAATTAGGGCAGAGCCCATCTGAGCTTCTTTCTCTGTTTCTTGGGCTTAAAACATGCTTTGCTTCAGTAATCATTTCTGCATAGCTTTTCCAAGGCCATTTCTATGGCTCTCTACAACTGTATTTGGACAACCATAACAGCCATCTGTTATAGCTTTGCCCAATTGTTCACCATGTTCATAATTCAGTTTATTAAATCTGTTTTGGGCCAACAGTTTATCTGGCTGGTATTGTTAATAGTGATAGTTAGCATCTCCAGGATCTGAGGCAGGTGTTTACCAGCTCTTTTGAAGGTGCTAGAGATTGGGGACTTGCAATCAAAACTTGACCCCTTTGCTTTCTACATTTTGCAAGGGAATTTCTGGCTAGGTGCACTGGGCAAAGCATCATGTAGTAAAGTAGCCTCTAAAATACATATTATATGACCAAAATCTGTACTGTAATTGTCAACCCTTCAGTGCATTGGGTATTCAAACTGCCCTCCATTTCTTTTTTGTGTTCTAACAGAATGGAGGCAAATCTGGATAAGCCAACAGTTCCCAGACCATCCTTTCTTTCAGCAGTTGAGCTATCCCCAAGAACTGGCCCAGTGGATGCTAGTGATATTAAAAAAAATCTATATGGTGATTTTTCTTCAAGTTCCAATGTAAGCCAGGTAAGAGAATAAACCTTGGAGATCTCCTTTTTGCTCAAGGATCCAGTTTCATAGTCCCATGCTAAATTGATTTTATGGGGAAACCCAACTTTAAAAATTGGGAAAATAATGGTGATATGGAAAAATTGGATGGAAGCAAGGATATTAACTTTGGACCAACTGTTAGATGATGAAGATGATTTTTTAACATATGCTGTGTTAAGAGATAATTATCATCTATCAGATGTAACCAAATGGCAATATTTACAGCTATGACATTTGTTAACAACGTTGTTTGAACCAGAAGCATTTTCAGCTTCTGAGATACCTGAGATACTAGAACAACTTGTTAAATCCTTTAAAACTAAAAAACCTACTATTAGTTTATATAGATACTTGTTATCAATAAATCAATTTGATATGCAGATGTTAACAAATTAGTGGAATAAAGAATTAAAGATTCCTATATTGTTGAGACAATGGGAGAGTGTCTTAACTTCCATAGCAAGAATGTCAATGGACCTCAAATTATGACTTATGCAACAAAAAAATAATATTTAGAATTTATTGGACTCCATTATGTTTGTATAGAAAAAGACTATCCAAAACAGCATTTTGTTGGAGATGTAATAAGGATAGTGCTTCTTTAAAACACATGTTTTTACAGTGCCCTGTACTTACTATGTTTTGGGAGAAAGTAGTGGACTATATAAATAAGATTGGGCGACAAAAGCTAAAATTTTCAGAGGACAATACTCTCTTGAACTATATACCTAGTACATGGAATTTGACATCTGGACAACATAAATGGATTCTCTGTGCCCTTACTATGGCTACAAAACTGATATTGCAACATTGGAAAGATAAATGTATGCCCCCTTTATTCAATGGATTGAAGACCTGATTGTACTTGCCACTTATGAGTGGATTGCCTATAGACGTAGACTTTGTATGGACAAGGATAATGAAATATGGAACTCATTTGTACAAAATACAGTAGGTTAAAAAACAAAAACAATGATAGGGTTATATAAATGCATTATAAATTAATATATACGTACTTGAATATTATTTACATTAGATATATATAGAATTGTAACTGTTAATTGTTATAACGATATATTATACTTTTTTTCTTTTTTGGTTGTATTTTTTCACCTTTTTTTAAAGCACTTTTTGTGTGTAGGGCTTTGGTTTCTCTGAAAATGTATGCATTTGCATTATAATTCTCTTTGTGTTTTGTTTCTTTTTTCCCTGTTATTATTTAAAAAAAAATAAATAAACAAAGGATCCAGTTTCATAGTGAGAAGGGTAGGCTGCTCATCTTTTGTCTCATCACAAACACATTTATGATTTTTAGGTGCACCTTCATGGGCCTATTTTTGAAACTTTAAACTGTTTAAGATGTGAGGCCTTATTATATATACTGTCTGAATAACATTTCTAGCTAAATCATCTGTTTTTCTAAAAGATGTTCAACATGACTTCAGGATCTCCTAACATATTTCCATATTGTATTTGGGCAAATGATCCCTCTTATATTGATTTGGTTGAAAGGTTTAGGATGGAACACTCAGTTGCTGGTGGGATTAACCTGTGATGGAAGATACATTTGTTATTTTGGTTGAGCTGAAAACACTACTATGGATGGGGTGGGCTGAGGTTTTGGATGATGTGGCCGTTGCAGGGCAGATAATCTAGGGACAAAGAACTGTGAATAAAGAGTGCAGAATAGTGGGTTGAAAACCTGAAAGCAGAATATGAGGTTTAGGAAGAATGTATAGAAGATTAAAACGGTTGCAAGAATGCACTACTTCTAACTCTGAAGAAACTTCACTGTATATAGCAGGAAGGACAGCAGGAAGTAGAAGAGAGATACTGAGTTTCTTGGCCAAGGAAGGAAAGCTGGTTATAAAAAATCCTAAAGAAATGGTAACTCTGTCTAAGGACAATAATGGCTTAGTAAATTTGGGTAAATATGGTAGGTTGAATTTTACTACAATTTGATCTAACCAGTCAGTTGTTTGTCAGCAGACTCTAGCACAGTTTGAATCTTTCCTTTTTTTAAATTGACATTTTCAGTGGTCAAGTCTTGAGCTAAATTCAAAGTCTTAAAAACTTGATGACAGTAATTTCACATTCCTTTTAAAAAAACAGCTGACAGTAATAGGTTACATGCCATCTTATGTGGCACAGAAATGAGAGGTACCAGTATGGTATATTTAGGAATAGCTAATGGGCCTTTTCATAGTGAAGAACCTGCAAGTCTTTGCTGTAATAAGTAAAATGCTAATTTTCTGCATATGAGAGAGAGGGAGAGAATGGGCTGGGGGGGAAAGGCTTGACTAAGGAGGGGAAAAAAATTGCTCTCTGCAGTCGTAAGTCTGGGGCACTTGAAAATTATTGGGCATTAACTAGATTTTTATCACTTTTCCTGTTAATTAGAGAGAGAGCCTGGAGTCCAAAGAACGAATTCATGTTTGCCTTCGGGTCAGACCGTTTTTAGAGTTGGAAAAAGAACATGATGCTCAGGTATGACTTAGCTGAAACAACTAAAAGCAAAACTTCATTAAAATTATGCCATCTGCTCAGCTTTAAAGGACTTTCCCCCCACTTTTCTTATAGGAGTGTGTTTCTGTGGTTGACTCAACAAGCATTATATTAAAAGCTCCGAAAAGTTCCAAGACGTTTCGCCTTAGTGAAAAAAACTTGCGTCAAATGGTGCAGAAATTTACTTTTTCCCAGGTATAGTGAGTTTGTTTATCAGCAATATGGAAATGTTATGCATGATTAACAAAATTATTTAAGTAATCAGAAAAGCTTTTAAAAATGAAGACTCAATGTACTTTTCACAATTTCTATAACTGAAAATTTAAAGACCCTTCTTGTTCATTTCTTAGGTATTTGGGCCCAAAACAACACAAGAAGAACTCTTTGACCGTGCTGTGAAGCAGCCTGTGTTAGATTTCCTAAGGGGACATAGTCGGCTAGTATTTACTTACGGTGTTACAAATGCTGGGAAAACATACACCTACCAGGGTAATCTGAGAATCCCTAAGAAAATTTAAGCTATACGTTTCAGCTAAGCTTGCTTTTTGTCCTCTTAGTGGCACAAAATAATTTCATGATTCCAGTTATTACTTTTTGCGGATGCATGGATTTGAGAAGATGGAAAGCTGCCTTTATATTGGATCTAGTTCAGACTTTTCTGTATTTCATTGGCAGCAACTGTCTAAGGTCTTAAGCCATCTTTCCTACCTCCTGCAACCTGAGTTTCAGACTGTAGATGGCGGGGACTGGGTCTTCTTGCATGCAAAACATGTCCTCTGCTATTCAGTTAGAGTCCTTTCACTCAGCTGAAGCAGAGTGCCCTGCGTGAAGTCAGTAAAGGTGCCAGTATATGTATTTAAGATGAAAAGTAAGCCAGGATCTAACAGAGTAATGGTACTTCAGCCTTAAACTCATCAGCTGGCTTAAGCAAATGATCATCATTTATTGATTGATTTATCAAATTTGTATAGCCTCCCATCTCACGGAAAAGTGACTCTTTTAGCTTTAGCTTTTAGCGTTATCAGCTTGGGGGATGAAACATACCGATGGGCAGCCTACTGTTCCATTCCCCAAGTTAGCCTTGTCAATTTTGATACATTTGGTCAAGGAAGGTGAAAATAGCTAGAATAGCTGTCCCATTTTTCAGTAGGATAGGGTAGGGGGAGGAGAACAAGGAAGCATTTTCTGTATTTGTATAAATGATCTAACACTAGTGAATGAGTTGAGTTTATAGAATGCTTTCCATTGCTTTTTTTTTTTACTGGCAAAGTAATTACCAATACATATAATCTGGAAGTAAGTCCCACTGAATGCAAGTAGGACTCACTGCTGTGATGAATTATATGGACTGAGCAGTAAGAACACTTGGTGCTTTTTGTCAATTTATAAGTCAAAGTAAGTCCATAATGGCTCTCTGTTGTCAGACTGTATTGTGTTTACTTGAAGGATGGCTCCAATTCAGCCTTCTGCAGATTTTTGGGGCCCAGCAGATTTTTTGGATTTCTTTGACCAGCAGTTCCAGAGGTTAGGACATATCTGGACAGCAACAGACTGGGGATGATGACACTCATTCAACATATCCACAGTTCAGAAAGGTCAAGCTTTCTTTACCTCTGCTCCAACAGCATGGAATTCTGCCTAAGTCTTAAATTCTATATGCCAGGTACAGATGAAGACAGTGGCATTCTCCCCAGGGCACTGGACGTGGTGTTTAAAAGCATTCAAAGCAAACTATATCCAGACATGAATCTCAAGCCCCATCGATGCAGAGACCATAAAAAGCTGTCTAAAGAAGAAGTGAGAGAAGAAATGTCTGTAAAAAATTCATTGCTTCGCCTCCTGAAAGAGGTATTGTAACTAAAAAAAAAAACTTGTTAGCAGCTTTTCATGAACAAACTCAAAACAGAAAAATCATGTGTTTGAGGATAAGGAAGACTTTAATGGAATGTAAGGATGAGGAATAGAATGTTGCCTGATTGGTAGATTAACACATGCCCCCCCCCCCCCCCCCCCGGTTCTGTAAGTTTGGGTGCTGTTCAGGAGTTATTGCCTGTAGCAGTAAAAACCCTACATGTTAGGTGGATGTTCTGATTTAATTTCATTTGTTTTTAGTCATCCCAGAATGAGACTGTTGTGCTCACTTCTCACTTCCCATTATCATATAATAAGATACAAGGAATGATGGAGAGAATCCCTTAACAGAGTATTTGTGATAATCCAAATGTTCCTCCTGACTTAATTTTCAGGTAGATTGCCAAAGCAACAGTAGTAGAACAACGGATAATTGTGAAGGTAAGTTAGGTTGTTCATATCCATTCGCTAAACTTTTGTTTGTTGAAGAAGGTTGGGTTCACACATAATGCTCAGCTGGTGTCACCAGGACCACCCTTGACTTTGGAATAGTGTCACGGGACCATTTTTCAAGGGATTGGCAGGGTCAGGACGGGGTCTAGACAATTACTGTGATAGTTTGCCAACCACAAAGTCTGGGCCTGCAGAACATGCTAAACCCAAATCAAACATTATGGCTTAGTGTAAAAGGTGAATGTTGCTCTGTATCACATCATTGAGTTCGTTGCTGTAGCAAGTTAACTCTGTGATACGTCCAAGCTGTGATTGGATCTTCCATACCAACTGTCCGCTACTGAATAATATGGATTTACATTATAACTTACTTAATTCTAATGTTCTGCTAGATATGAAAGGACCAGAAAAAGAAGACCAGTCTAACCTGGAAGAAGAGAGAGATGTAAAATTCTCTATTTGGGTTTCTTTTTGTGAAATTTACAATGAGTGCATTTATGACTTATTGCTCCCAATATCCAATGACAAGAGGAGAAAAATGCTGCGCCTGGCTCAGGATATAAAAGGTTATTCCTATGTAAAAGGTAATGAAAATCTTAGCAATTGACCATAATTTCAATAACCTACAAATAGGTTCCTTTTTCAATATGAGATGGGTTTCCTTTGACTAAAAATATGCATAGAATTCTGCTATAAATGTCATTATAAAATGAATATGATATACGTAACCATTTTCAGTCCCTGACTCTTACCTTCCCTTGTTTAAACTCTTTATTTGGAATTTCTTTATATAATCAATAGATATAATTTGGCCCACCATTTCTTTTTTACCAAACCTTGCTATTTAGGAATCCAAAGATGCATGCTATTATCTTAAAAGCATCTCTATTAGCAATTATTAACTCTTCATGGCATTTGTCGGGACATTGCTTATATAATATTTAGTTTTTGCTCAATCTGCTTTCAAAGATAAGATTACAAGAGAATTCATGCAGATTGACATATATTTTGTAACATGACCTAACGCTTTGCATGAGCCTGTAGACTGACCTGATGGACATGGAAGTATATCTTGTGTTCTTCCTAATTTTCCTCCATAATTATTTCCTCTTCAAAAAGTATTAGATCTTAGTCACATACATCTGTGGTTCCAAAGGGTTAATCAACTGAGTGTAGAAAGGTACCTGCTCTTAAGATTTATTTATGTTCTCCGTGGATGTCTAATTTAGTCCGGGCAATGTGTGAAATAATGCTTAGTTCAATGGAAAAATGCTGTTAAGCCAGATTCCTATTTCTGAATTATATACTTTTTTCAATTGTATTTATCTTGTGGGAGGTGGTGGTGGTGGTTGTTCAATAACTAATAAGTACTGTTTCTTGAAAGATCTACAATGGATTCAAGTTTCAAACTCAAAAGAAGCTTATAAGCTTGTGAAACTAGGCTTAAAACATCAGAGTTCTGCTTCAACGAAACTGAATGCCAACTCAAGTAGAAGGTAAAAATAGCACATGCTTAGTATGGAACAGCCAAATGTCTGCTTTGTATTTAATTTGAAAATCATATCCAACTTAATGCACCCAAATGCGTCTTGCTCATAATATGTTTCTTGATCTACCAACTCAAATATTCTGGTTTTATATGTTTCCTTCTATGGTACAGCCACAAGATGGAGCTTACAAGCTGTCATTTTCATTTCCAATCAACCCCTGTTTGCCTTACTAACTCACTCATTCAGGCAATCTTTAAACTCTCCGTTTAAAGAAATTATAGCTGCGACCTATTAAATTGTTGTTGTTACTGAGCTTATAAACCACTCCAGTCTCAACTAACTTCCTCCATAGCTCAGTTTAAAACAAAACAAAATATAATCAAATCAAAACTTTAAAATCACAATAGTTGTCTGGGAATAGTTGCAGTCCACCCTTGCCCCACCCCCATTATTTCATTTATGTATCACTGGCATTTCCATTAATAGAGGGGCAAATATCTCATTCAACTTTCCAGGGCTTGTTTAAATAGCTAAGGCTTTGTAAACTTTGGAAATGCCAATCAGGAAGGGCATTTCAAATGTCCAGAGGGATGCTGTGGAAGGGGAAGGGAGGGGAGGGGAGGGGAACAGCAGTGTGCTTGCACACCCCGAGACGTGGCACTCTGAGTAAGGAGATGGAAAAAGAAACTGATCTTATTGGACAGGCAGATGTTCTTGGGAGATGGTGGTCCCACAGATATCCAGGTCCTGAATCATGCAAGGTTTTGAAGGTCACAGCCGGTAACCAGTGCAATGATTAACACTGTGGATTCATGAATAAGCAACGGAAAATCAAAACTAAAAGCTTCTAAAGCTGTAGTTTGAGCACATTTGGGAATGTCAATGTGCAAGTACCCCAGGATGCTAGAATCATTCGTATTTCACTGAACCATAGAATGACATGACTTTTGAATCTATCCACTCTGAAGCAGAGAAGATGCTTTTCATGTACAAACATTTACAGCCAGAATGTTGGCTGCATGCATGAATGAATATATGTTTACTTATTTATTTGCTGGAAGCAAGCTGGGTGTAACTTACTTGGAAATAGAAGCATCCCAATTTGAGAATGTAAGTTCTTTATATTTATGTAAGAGTTGAATCTGTTGGCTTTTGAGATACACACGGGCAAGTAAACTACCGTTTGCAACCAGAGATGCTGGAGGTAATTTGTTTTGTTTTCTCTTTCAGCCATAGCATATTTACTGTGAAAATGCTAAAAATTGATTCGGAAACCACACGTGTGATGCAAGTCAATGAGTAAGCAATCTTATCGTTTCAGGAAGTCATTATCTCTTCAAAACCATCATGCAATCTGTGTCTCTGCTGAATGGATGCACTTTTCTCTTCTTCCAGATTATTTCTCTGTGACCTTGCTGGCTCAGAGCGCTGCACGAGAACCTGCAACGAAGGGGAAAGATTAAAAGAGAGTGGAAACATTAACACTTCGTTGCTCATTCTAGGCAAATGCATCAGTGCCCTGAAGACCAATCAGCAATCAAAGTAGGGTCTGGAGGTTGTTTAGTTTCAGAGCAGACAAATCTCTTAGCTCTCCATTTATAGAAAGGGACAGGAAATGCTAAACAGGAGAAACATGTTTCTGTTACCTTGTTCCAGACTCCTCTTAATTTTCTTTCTAATAAAGAAGTATGCAAATTATGCATTCCCTATGGAATAAAACTCATGAAGTCTTAAAACTGCCACCCGTCTTCTAGACTTTACCTTGAACAGTCTACATTCGCTGTCTTGTCTGATGTAGTGATTTCTCCACTCTGTGGCCCTTGCAATTAAGTCATTTAAATAATTTTTTAAAAGTTGTTTGCTTCTGCTGTAAAGGTCAAAAGATGACCTTGTAATCTTCCAGATCTTGGCTGACCGTAGTCTTTCCATGAGATTTTCCTTCTGTGTTGATTTTCTAGACATAACCCTTTTGTCAGTCAGTTGTGGCAAGACTATTGGTCTGTTATTAAAATCAGGGGGGGGAAAAACAGTTTCCAAGCAGAAATAATCTGCTTCTTTTTGGTTTTGAAACTTAAATGACAGGGCTATGATTCATAAGGAATGTGTGTTAAAACTATTTTTCTTCTTGTTAGTTCTCTGGGTTGAAGTAGCAAGCTTTAAAACCTCAGTAACATTAAATGTTGTCAGGGAAAAACCACGTTAAACACGGATACAGACACACCATAAAACAAGTCACTTCAAAGTTCCAAAAGCTTTATTAAATGTTAGTTCAACAAGCAAATAAAATTCAGTCAAAAGCATACAAGGTACTTACTTTAGATACACATTGCAATGCGGACCAGCTGGACCGAGCCGTCAGGTAGACAGCTTGACCAAGTGGTCCCATTCACTTAGATGCAATCCTTTTTATCCTTTAAAACCGCAAACCACAGTCATGACTCTCAGGATTTTCATAACGTTCCCAGGGCTAATTTCACCACACTTTCCTGTTCCCTCTGTCCCTGTCACGTCTGTTCCCATCAACAAGTTTGCTTATTTAACAGTTTGCTCTAGTTTTGCAAGTTTTACTTATTTCCTGTCATTGCCCCAAAGGTCATCTCCAAGCTAGCCCTTGCTTTTATTATTAAATGTGATTAAACAACATACATCTATATTAAAATAAGTTTTAGGCCACTAGCATTTTTCTCTCACAATGTCTAAGTGAAAAATAGCAGAAAAAACTTGTTTCAGTCGCCATCCACGTCCACAGTATCTTAACTCTCTGGGATGTGTGCTAGAAAGAATTCTATCCGTTGTGTTTCTCCACCATCATTTTGTTTGATCAGGGCCAAAGTTGGATGAACCCTGAGCCTATTTATATGAATGAGTTTTGCACTTATTTCTGCAGTAAAGGTTTGCAACTAACTTTCTGTATGTTTAAATCACACTGCAATGTAAAAAAAAATCTCATGCTTCATTCCAGGCTGCAGCAGCACATTCCATTTCGGGAAAGCAAGCTCACTCACTTTTTTCAAGGTTTCTTTAGTGGGAAAGGGAAGGTCTGCATGATAGTAAATGTCAGCAAGAGTCCCTCGGCATATGATGAAACACTCAACGTGCTCAAGTTCTCTGCAATTGCTCAAAAGGTAAATGTCGCTGGAAATGAATGCCTGTGAGAAAATTACTGGGTTACGAAACTTTTAAGTTGTCAGACTTCATACCAAGATTTGATAGTAAATCTCAGCTTTCTGGACGCTTAACCCTTTATTCAGTATTAGGCTAGTCTTGACAGGAGCCTCTGAGGTATGATTTGACTAGATGAGAAGCTTTATTGGAGACAAGAATGAAGCCACAGATTCAGCAGTTGATTTGCCCACCACAGCACAAAGTAGTCAGAATCTTTAAGTAGGTCTGTGCTACAGAGTTTGAACTCTAGTTTTTTTTTTTCTTCCCTTTCAGAGCTAATAGATATTTAGTCAATCTGTTGCTGGCTTTGGGAGACATCTGGTTTATTTCAAAGCAGTTCTCGGAAGCCTGAGAACTACAGAGGTTTTTACCCTTACCTCTGCCTTCACCTCTCAAATGGGCTAGTTAGCAGTTTAAAGTGTAGAATGATCAGTGTGGGTAAAGGTATTGGACTAGGTCCAGAACAAAACAGATTGAATCCACCCTCAACTATGGAAGCTTCCTGGGTCACTTTGGGCCAATCACTCTCTCTCAGCCCATTATCCCATAGGATTGTTGTAAGAGAATAGTTGGAAGTGGGGGTCTTCTGAATGGCCTTGAGCTCTCAAATGAAAGGTAAGAGTATAAATCTAACAAATAAGGGTGTGTATTGTGAACCTAATATTCATGATATTTCAAAATTAGCTATATCTCAGCATATAAAAAGGGGCAATGTTAAACAGATGGGCAGATTTTTTTGTAGTCAGGTTCCGTTTTCTTTTTTCCTACAGGACTATGGTGGAAATATAGTAGCGTCTTTGGAGAACTTTTTTACATATATGCAGTGAGCATCTCAAACATTTACAATTCTGTGGGGGTGTTAAGGATAAAATACTCATAGGTGCTAAAACAATCATGGTAATTGTGGCTTTAAACACATTTTCTGGCATCTACCCTGAATAGGTCATGGTACTAGATCCTTCTGAGTCTCCCCAAGAAGAGACATTTGACCAGCTATCCCTCAAAGCAGAATCTGAAATGAACGTTGATGATGGTGTGTGCTTACCCATGAAAAGAGCAACTATATTTTGGGAGGGGAATCTGGAAGATGTGATAGAAGATGAAGAAGAGCTGGTGGAAGATGGCAACGAGGAGCACCAGGGGAATTGTTTGGCAGAAGATGCACATGCAAAGGAGACTGAGGCAACAGATGAGATGGAAAGCCAACTTGAAGGCGAAGATAGTGATATCATTATCGGAAAAGAAGAGTATCAAGTATGTCTTTGTATTGGTGTCTGTGTGTCCCAATCTTCAACCAAAAAGGCTCTCAGATGAGCATAGGTAGAATCAAAGCATTTTAAAATTAGGATGGGGTAGTGAAGAAAGAAAATGGAAGCTCGTGCATCAGCCCTTATTAGAATTAATGCAGTTAATGTAGAGCTGGTCTTTCATCAGGATTGATGGATGGACCTTGCTTTTTTTCACATCATTTCTCTGTAGTATAGCAAAGAAGTTAGGCTGCCTTCTAGCAACAAAGTCACACCAGATTGCTGGCCTTGGCTGATCTCAATAAAAATTAAACAGGGTCATGTCTGGTTAGAAAGTATATGGGACACAGACTAGACTGAGTCTTTTTTAAAAATAAAATCTGGAAAAAAGTAATGGCAAATCACTACTGTACTGTTGCTAAGAAAACTACACAGAAGTAGCTATGGGGAATATCCCAAGTGGAACAACCAACAAACTGGAGTAGGGTTAACAAGGTGTATCTTGAAAGAAAAGAACAATTATCATTGGGCACTTCTCTAGAAAGAGAAAAGACATTTGAATAAAGAGCAGCAAATATATGTTTCCAGTATACCTATACATTTAACTAATATTTATGTAATCAATCAGTAGCTACACAAGATTGCATTAGGCTATGTGTATTCTGTACAGGCAGTCTCTCTTTAGCTGTTGATGAGAACCAGTTCTAGTTTAGGACTAAAGGAGTTGTGCCAACTTGTAAGGTTAAAGACATTTTTTTTGAGGTTATCTAGTTCCTGTTACTCTCTGCATTGTCTGCTTGCTTAATATAATTCCATTTATTAGCCAAGTTCCCTCCATGGTAGTCACAGGAACTGAGCTGGACTCAAAGGGGCCTTTGCCTAGCAACCGAAAAGCAGAATTTTATATTTGAAAGTAAATCTAGCTTGTGTTTATCCTGCATATCTGTACCCTGCCTTTCTACAACAACCCATACTCAAAGTTGATTTTCAATACTCTAATTCAACAATAATTTTTTTTAAAAAGCAATCAAAATGGACTATAAAAATGTCATAAAAGCCATCCTGGTAGGTAGCAAATTAAAGAACGTAATAAGGCAGGCTGCTTTTAGAAATGGAAGCAGAAATAAAAGGGAGTTAAGCAGGAAGCAGGCTAGCAGGGGTATCTATAGGGTGTGGTCAAAAAAGTCAATATGGAGCTTCAATTGCATCTTTGTGGCTGCTATCTTGGATTTTTTGACCACATCCTGTGGAGATTCCTGCCAGCTAGTTTTTTTGGATTGCCTATTCCATAGTTTAGATGTGGCTGAAAAAGTCATGTTCCTACAAGAAAGCAGCAGGGGTTGCCTAAGTGCTGAGCAAATTGTTATTGCCTATAATGGACAGAAGGAATGACCTTGAAGAACAGGAGGAAGAGCCACCACCAAGACAGTGGTCGGATAAAAGAAATATGAGTCCAGGCCAGAACTGTAATCTGAGAAGGCATCTCAGATAAGACACCCTCATTCTCACAAAAATAAAGGGAAGGAGGGGGAAGCACATTCAGACTTGCAAGATTTTGTTCTAATAGCTCTATAATAAAAATAGTATTAGCCTGCATGACTTTGGTTTCCTAGTCTGGTCTACCTTGGTCATGTCATAAAGTGGGTGGCCACACAATTAAACTGTTAGCAGTCAATATATGAGCCACGAATGTTAATGGGATGCAAACCAGTGTAGGATGTTGGGGGGATGCACAACTTATATGCCTGTTAGGCACCTCCAGGTGCCTCTTTGCTATATGACTCAGGAGGAAGAATAGGAAGTATAATTTGACTTTCTTCACCCATTCACATTTGCTTGGAGAAAGGAGCCAGCTTACTCCAATATAAGCTATCTTGCAGGTGAGAAAACTATAGGCATATCCTGAATGAAACGATCATGATGATGAAGAAGAAGAAGAAAATAGGGAATAATTTGGGCTGTACCATGAATATATTGATGACTATCTAATCCAGTATTGCTTCTCTTGTCTAAAAGACAGGATTGCTAGATTTTAGCATCATGTCTACAAAAACTCACCTTGTATGCCATAGCACAGAAAATCTCATAATGTTTATTCCTGGTGCTCATCTTTAGAAGTTACTCGAAATAATAGAGGAATTGAAAAATAAGTTAATAGATGAAAAGAAAGCTAAGCTGCACATGGAGCTAAAAATCCGTGAAGAAGTTACTCAAGAATGTCTTCAGTACTTCACTGCAAAGGAGAGTGATCTCAAGTAAGTCTTCTGTTCTTTGTGTGTGCATATTGTTTGGGAGTTTGTCAAGATCAAGCTGCTTAAATCAGGCAGCAAATTACTTAACAGTGATGGAGCTATTTCTTGTGAATTTTTAGTTAAAACAAGGAAGGATTGTAAAAGTCTTGGTTACTACTCAACATTTAAGATATACTTTTGTAAAAAAAAAACAAAACAGTTTACTCCTGCCACTTAAAGGTTGTTCACGTATATACTACTGATAGGTAGCATTTTCATTCACCCGTAAAGCGACCAATTTGCAGATAACCTGAATTATAAACTTGTGCTTGAGTGAACAAGCCAAATGTGTATAGATTTTTGTTATGTAAATAAATAAAATGGTCATCTGGCAGATGAAATGTCCTGGTTTTTCTCTAGCATACTTATGGAGAAATATGAAGCTTATAGAAAGACTCTTTCAGATAATATATTTTGGTTTACCTGTATAAATCATACTGGAAACTACATGGAGTGACATTGGAAGCCTTCTTCATTAATTAAAATCCTGTGTCTACATAAGTTAATGGTGCACTGGGATTTTCCCGTTCCCAATAAGTTATGGCCAGTTTTCCTCTTACCTCTCCTCTGGTTCGTGGTGACAATGATGTTATCCTATGTAATAAGGAACTTGCATATGAAGTGCAATTCTTTGATATCCAAAACTCTTATCTCCTCCAACTAAAGTGTTAAAAGAACAAGCTGAAGCAGGTATATTGGTATGATTTATTTTCAAGAGGAATATGAGTTATTTCTCTCTCTTGACATATTTAGGAAAATGTTTAGCTATAAGGAAGAAATGATGGAGGACATCTGTGAAGAGCGCATGAACATTTACAAGGAGCTGGTGAAGGAATGTATTGCACTACCAGATGGCAAAGAAGGAGCAGAAGAGACTCTAAAAGAGGATGAAAAAGTGGTAGGTTTTGTTCCAGCAAATGTAAGCAATCTTAGTACAGGTCATCCTCGGTTAACGACCATTTGTTCAGCAACCATTCAAAGTTACAACGGCGCTGAACAAGGAGAGTTAAGGCTAGTCCTCAAAGTTGCAGCCATTGTAGTGTCCCCACAGTCACATGATTGCGATTTGGGCACTTGGCAAATGGCTCACAATTATGACAATCACAGTGTCCCGAGGTCACATGACCACCATTTGCGACCTTCCCTGCTGGCTTCCGACAAGCAAAGTTAGTGGGAAAGCTGGCAGGGAAGATCGCAAATGGCGATCACGTGACATTGTGCTTAATGACTGCAGCTGAAATGCAACAACTGCCGTTGTAAACTGGCGTGGTCATGTGACATCACACTTTATGACCACATTGCTTAGTGATGGAGTTCCCAATCCCAATGACCATTGTTAACCAAGGACTACCTGCATTTATCTCCTACTAGGTCAGCATGTCAGCTATACTATCTTTGAGATACGGCCAGTGAATATATACAGTTCCTGTTTGATTCCTCTCTCTGTCGCCACTCGGGACCAATTCAGCTTGCTGTAAATGTTTACTTACAAGGGCACTTTAAGCAGTTCACATGTATGGGGTGGAGCATCTCATAGGTTTGGTACTGAACACAGCTCACATCTTTATGGGGGTACCTTTTATCACCACACTATCGCATCTGGATAACGCTAAGTTGCAGAAGGCTGCTTAGTGTTTGCAATTCAGGACTTTAAAGCTTGACATTCTTTCAAACCAAAATGCTTTCTTCTGCCTCTGCCTACCTTTCAGGCAGATATGGAAATGATAAACCCCAGGTTACTTCATGTTTACTGAATTAAGGTTAAAATGAAGAAAACACTGTCTTGACATTTTCTCCTCATTTCTCTGGTTTACCATATGGCAGGTCAAACTTCAGGCACGGTTTATGGGATCAGTTGTTTTCAAAGGTGACAGTGTCTTACCACAGCAGACACAAAAAGGAAATATTCAGAAAGGAAAATGTCCAGTTTTTGAGTTAAAAACCCTGCTGATCTAGTTCAAGTCAAACATATACCAACAAACCTAGTTCCACTTTCTGTCTGCCCTGCTCTAGCAGGCTTACCGTGGGCTTTACCCATGGCTCTAAGTTATAATGGGGTTGCTTGATTTTGGTTTGGTATGCTGTATGAACCTGCCAACTTTGGCTTCTTCTCCATGAGTCATGGTTAAAGAAGCCACGGTTTAATTTGATTTCTGAACCCAGTCTTATTCTTCTTTCTTCTCTTTCTTCCTTCCCCAAACAGGTAGGGAGTTTTTCAGTAATACTGTTAACTTGATAGGGCTTCTGAGACTTTCACTGCAGATCTGCATGAGTGCACGTTTTTGGTACCCCTCTTTTTTTCCCTCCCCCCTTTTAAATGTCATGTTTCTTGCAACAAGGGAGGTGAAGATGGAGAACCTGAAAACGTGGCTGATCTTTCCAGTATGGTGGTGTCACTGCAACATAACGTTGCTGATATTAAGCAACAGGCAGAGATGGCATTTGGCGTGCTTGACGCTTTGGAAGAACCTCAACTGACTATTGAGCGACTTGAAAAGCAATTGGCTGACGTTACAGCAGAGCTAGCCCATGCTCAAGAGGACCTCTTGAACCAGAATAAAGGTACATACAGAGGAAAGACAATAAACTCTTGGCTGCAGTCTGAAGGAGCATACAGCCAGTTTCACATGCCCGGGATGTGTGTGGAAAGAGTGATTTCAGCTTGTCTTTAATCCTTATCAGTTTAAATGGGAAATTAATGTTCCTCAAAATACAGTGGTACCTCGGTTCACGAACGCTTCTGTTCACGAACAATTCGGTTCACGAACAGCTCCGGTCGCAAAATTTTGCCTCTGTTCACGAACTCCGCATCGGGTTACGAACAGGATCCGCGGCCATTTTCCCTCCCGTGACACGTGGTCGCGGTTTCCTGTAGGGAGGGGGACTCTCCCTCCAAGCAGTAATTGCCTCCCCACCCGCCTTCCTGTCCTCCACGCCAGAAGTCGCGTCGAGCAAGGTTAGCTTTCTCTCTCTTCGTACTGTACTTTGTGTCATATTTTTGCGGTTTTAAAAAAAAAAAACATGGTTCAGAACGGATTAACCGTAATTACATTGAACTTTATAGGGAAATTTGATTCGGGACGCGATCAAAAATCGGTTGGCAACCAAATTCGTAGGGGTCAGAATGGATTAACCGTATTTACATTGAACCTTATGGGAAAATTTGATTCGGTTCACGACCAATTCGGTTTGCGACCAGAGTCGCGGAACGAATTAAGTTCATGAACCGAGGTACCACTGTATACCAGCAAAAACTTGGAAGTGGATTTGGTTACATGTCCAAAGGATCTCTAAATAAAAACATTCTGTAAATCACCATTTAGACTATATCTGTTCCTAACAGTTTGAAAAGAGAAATGAACTAGGGATGAATACTGGACATACGATAAACACAAGTACTATTATAATTAAGTCTTTGGGTTCTATTAAAAAAAAATTGGAAGATTTTTAATTTCTGGGGAGCCAGCCAGCGTGGTAGGAGGATGCTTTGCCATTTGACCAATTAGTAATTTTACTCTTAAGGAGATGGTTTACAAAGAAGATATTGAAATGATTGCTTGTTTATTAATAGCAGATGAGTTAGTTATTGCCTAACCGATGAATTGAGTGATACTGTATATACATGGATGTGATCAAATTGACAAAGAAGTAGAAAAAGTAAGGCAGCAAGACAAGTTTATTAAAAAAAACAAAACACCAAATTCACTTATTTACAAGATGTATAAATCTATAATGTTAAACGGTTTCCTAAACAATCCAAGAAATTATTTTCATGGCATTTATGAAATACTTTAAATACTGCTTTTATTCCAGCAGAGGTAATGCAAGAAAATAAACTGAGCGAATCTGCTAAAGTTCTTCAAGATGCTACTGAGGTAAATGTGTGTTTATTTCTTTAAAATCAGGAACCAGTAGTCTTTTGTCCTTAAGTCAGAACAAAAGTGGATGGGTCTCGGGGAAAAATGGGGGGAGATATGTGAGAAAATAAAAGTGCTTGGTCTTTCCATCTCATACACACTCAAAACACTCCCTCCCTCCCCTCCAAAAAAGCCTCAGAGAAAATCATTACTGAAAAAATAAAAACATTTTACAGTTGTTAAAAGGCGCTTTGTCAGTGAATATTGGCATACAATGAAATAGACTTTCAGATCGGGGAGAAAGCTCCAACCGACACCAGGGTTTTATGGGATCATCTGCAGCTCCTGGGTTGTCTTCTTCTATAGAAGATTTGAGACAATCTTCTGTAACTTCCTAAGCCATGATTTAATGAAGCTAGCAAAACCCAGCTTGAGCCTATATTTTGTTGTGTGTTTGCCAACTATGTACAGACACATCTCCTCTCAGGCTTCTTTCTCTTTCTTTCAAGAAAATGGCTCTACAGAACAAACACATCCAGGAGCTGAGTGAAGCTGTGAAGCAAAAGGACAAACAAATAAGTCAGCTACAAGGTCTGGTTGGTCACTTGGAAGCTACCATAAAAGATTCTGTGAGTGTTTAATTTGTCTCCATGATCATCTTAAAGGTAGCTGTCATGTGCTGATGCCAAGCTTAAGGTTTGCCTCAAAGCAAAGCTTTTAGAAGTAATCCAAAAGCCAGTTAGAACTGGGCTCCAGAGATGGCCTTTGGAATTTTATTTTCCAAAGTCAGCCTCTGTGTCTCCAAATCTATTAAGACAGAGAAGACTTTCAGGGATGGTCTGTGATAAGGCAAAGAGGGTCTGCTGTTTATTTTCTTAAAGGTATGCACCTTGATGTGGTTACATATGTTCCTTTGCTCCTTGATTCCCGGCTCTCGTTTTTTGCTTGCAACAGAACATAACTGTGGGGAGAAAAGTAATTTTTGACTTGCTGTTGGGCATAAGAAAAAAAGTCTGCTCTCCTTGAGGCAGTCTACACATCCCACTCTGGCTCCTGAGGTGGTGCACAATTGGCTTCAATCTGAAGGTGCCAGCTTCATTCTTTGTAGATTTTCTAATTCAGTGAGACCAAAGATCACTCTGACAAATATAGTAGGCTTCCAGTTCCTACATTATAAAACCACTGCAAAATGAAACAAAGCCTCTTCAGTTCCAAGCTCATTCTGTGGCAGCTTGACAAGCATTGCCGCTGTATCATAAGTTAGAAGCAATAGCTTTATGCATCTTCTCACAGCCTAACATTAGCGAATGCCTTAATGGCCGTGTGCCTGGGAGCTTGCATGCCCCCATAGGATGAAACCCTCCTTCAGGGGAAATGGTAATGGTGAAGGGGCTTTCTTATCCAGTGACTTGAGCTATACCATTAAGAGTGGACATCCTAATATGGAGTCCCCCATGATAGGCATGTCAAAGAAGAAGGATCAGACTAAATATGATCTATTAAAGAAGGAAGTGACAGCTCCCTCCAATAGTGTGCCAAAACCAAATGGACACTTACAACCAGGATATCATCGTGAGACTAGCAGATGAGCCCCCCAGATCAGAAAGTATCCAAGAAGCCACTGAGGAAGAGCAGAGGCCAAGTACGAGTAGCACTGGCATTTATGATGTGGCTGGATCAAAGCTGAAAGGACATCTGGCAACTAATGTGGCCATAGGCAACATCAGATACATGAGCCAAGGCAAACTTGATGTTGTCAGGGTCGAAATGTCAAGATCTAACATTGACATTCTGGGAATCAGCAAACTGAGATGGAGTCGAATGGATTACTTCACATCAAAGAAGCATCAGTTCTACTGCAGGTAAGAAAATTATAGAAGAAACAGAGTAGGCATCATTATTAACAAAAAGGTGTAAAAGTTAGAGCCCTTGATTCAACCTCTAAAAATTACAACTGAAGCTGAAGAAAACAAAGTCATCTGACCAAGAAGAGATGACAGCAGGTATTCCTTATGGTATCTGTGGCAGACGTAAAGAATAGCTTTAATGGCTTAGATTTGATAACTAAAGTGCATGAAGAACTTTGGACTGAAATCTGTGCCATCATTTAAGATGAAACCAACAAAAATATCCTGAAATGAAAAAAGCAAAAGAAGGAAAAATGATATCTGTTAATAGGCTGAAGATAGGAGAGATGTTTACCATGAAATGTGGTGCTTGCTACCAGTTTGGCTGGCTTCAAAAAAGAGTTGGACCAAATCGTGGAAGTCAGGGAGATTAATGGCTATTAGCCGTAATGGCAACGTGACTGCCTCTGAAGGCCATCTGCTGGGAGACTAATGGGTTTCTTTGTGGAGATGGTTGGCCACTGTTAGAGGAGACTGCTGGACTAGATAGGCCAGGGGTCTGATCCAGCACGGCACTGCTTATGTTCTTACTTGGGAGAAAGCCAGTGACTAACGTGGACAAAATATTAATGTGCAGAGAAATCACATGACCCCAAAGTTACACATTGCCTATGTCATGGTTTTCCCAATTGTAATGTATGGCTTTACAGACCATCAGAAAAGCTGAATGAAGAAAAATGTATGCTTTTGAATTGTAGTGCCGGAGAAGATTGCTCAGAATAACTTAGACTAGAATCTAAATAATTCAGTACTGGATGAAATAAACCCAGATAGCTGATTGGAAGCCTTAATAATGAAGCTAAAGCTTAAATAATTTTGGCACTTAATGTGAAGGCCAGAGTCAATGGAGAAAACCCTGAAGCTTGAAAAAATCGAAGTGACTGACAGAAGACAAGCTGGCTAGATACTATCACTGATGATTCAAGCTTGAACCTACAAGAACACAAAGAAGCAGTTCCTGACAGACAATCCCATTGAAATATGTCCATTGGGGCACAAAGCTTTAGAAGCAAGTGGACGATAACAACCTGATCCAAACTAAGGCCTCATTCAAAAAGCCACGTAGCCTTGTATAGGCAGAAAAACCTTTCCGATGTCCTTATACTCCACGTTAGACAAGCTGTTCCTAAAACATAAAGGGCTTTGGGGAGCAATTTCTCAGGCAGCGTGGGAAGCACTGAGAGAGTCTGATTCTCACACCTAGAAGTGTTTTCCCTGGGAAGATGATGTTCTCTTGATTTCATCCTAGTAGTATACCTGATTTAAAACTCCAAAGAGCAACTTCCATAAGAGAGAGAGAGTTCCTGATGCCTTTTGAAAGACAAGTGTTCTGTTTATTTTTGGTGTTACCATGTCAAGCAGTTATCTAAATTTTAGCCTGCTCCTTGAAGTGGATAACTGGAAACAGAGAGCTGTCTTTTCACAAATGTATATTTTTCCCTTCTACTTTGAATATTTTATGAACGAAAGAATGCAATAAAATATTTTATGATAATGAAAGGACAAAGCATTATACAAGAGGGGTAAGGATATATATAGATCCACTATGTGGGACCCATTATAAGGAGCATAAGGGCACTCTCTCTGTCCCACAGACAGTCCCATTTTTCTTTTCCACAGAAGATCTTACAAACATCTGAGAATATGTATAAAGTTAGAGAAGAACCTAGGGAATAAGGTACTTTTTCTTATTTTCCACCATCAAGCTCCAGATGAGAGCACTAAAATTCTTGTGGCATTGGAAGGGAGCAATAGCCAGATTACTAAGAAGTTATCATAGTTACTCCATGTCTATATTTATTAGTCTGACTAATATTCCAGGAAGAAAGAATAGTTTTGGCAAGCCTACCAAAGGTAAAGAGTTGGTGAAATTAGCGGAGTATCTAAAATGAGTACTCTTGACAAATATATTGACTGGATATTACATTCCAGTGTGTTTGAGTAGTAATGGGAAAAAATCCTATTTAATTTTATCTTTTTATTGTAGGAGCAATTTAAACTAGAAATGGCAAAGCATGTGAATTGTTAATGTTTCTACCCTTTAAGAATTGGCTTCCTTACTTTAATACAGGAGATCACCATTGCGACTATAAAACAGCAAATGGAACAGGAAAACAGTAGTGCAATGGAGCACACCCACTGCAGTGAATCCAAGGAGACAAATGTGGGTCCTGGAAGGAAACGATACTTAGAAAGGGAAGAAGAAGGCCCCCCTTCGAAGCAAGGTATCAGTTCCTCTTCTGCACATACAGAAAGGCTGCTGAGGTCCAAAATTACTTGTATATCAAAATAAAAAGCCAAAGTTACAGCACAGGATTAATGTTGAGCGCCAGAAGATGGCTGTCAGGTCAGATGTGGTTGTACATCTTTCATGAACTCTATTGTTTTTATTTTATAAAAGTCAAAAATAAACATTTTTAAGTGGAACATATCCTTTTGCATGTGGTATGTGTGCTTCTCATCAAATTAATGTCATGAAGTAGCTTCTGTTTTGTGAACCTGCTGGGCCTGCTCAAGTGTGTGTCTCTCTGCATGTATGCATATCATTCTGATTCTCCTAAATGTATTAGTCAATGGAACTTTCAAAATCCTGTCTTTGTGAGTCTACTAAGGATGTTATGTTTCCTTTAGTAAGAAAACTGGCATGCTCTACAAGATCCTGCATCTCTTCCATCTAAATTATTCTTCCCAGTTTTTTTACAGTCAGCAATTTACATGGTAGTTAATATTTTTGGCTTGGGCTTCATACAGTAAAGCATCATTGTTAGAGAATCTTTAAAGGTCACCAGAATAAAACCTATCACTCTGCAGTATGTAACGTGCTAAGTATACGAACTGATGAATCTCTGCCACAGTTGTCTAGATCACTGTTTCTCAACCTCAGCAACTTTAAGATGTGTGGACTTCAACTCCCCGGGTTGAGATGCCAGGGTTGAGAAACATTGGTCTAGACCAGTGTTGTCCAAAGTTGGCCACTTTAAGATGAGTGGACTTCAACTCCCAGAATTCCCCAGCCAGCCATCTCTCTAGGCCAACACATTAGTCCCAGCACCACATGGCTTTCATTTTGTGTGAATCCTCTATAAAGGTCCAGTGGCCTTGGCTTCCAAGTAAATGCATATACAGGATTTCCCCCAAGCAGTTCATTCTGTTACACAGGACTAGGTTTTCTCTCTGAGTCATCTCCTAGACTTCCATGGTCAATAAGCTGGATCTTTTTCCTTATGAAATTAATTGCTCATCAAGTTTAATTTAGGTCAGTGTTGTCCAAACTTGGCCACTTTAAGATGAGTGGACTTCAACTCCCAGAATTCCCCAGCCAGCCATGCTGGCCTGGGAATTCTGGGAGTTGAAGTCCACTCATCTTAAAGTGGCCAAGTTTGGACAACACTGGTCTAGACTGTCATGTACATTAGCCTTGTATATAAAGTGGCAAACATCCTAAAGCAAGACCTGTGGGGATAGAGATTAAAATTAAAGATATCTTCACAAACGTGCAGTTTTCTGTTCTGATTTTACTCATTTATACCAATTTCCAGAGCTGCAGACAAATAAAAATACATTTTAAATGCAACATGATATCTGTTTTTCCACTTGTTCTTTTTTTTCCCCCTTAGGTTTTTTTTCCCCTTAATTTTTCCAACTGGGGGGAACCTTTGTCCCAGGCCTTCAACAGAAAAAAATTCAAACATGTTCCCCCCAGGAGGATTAAAATGCTAGATTGGTCCTTATCATAAGAAGCTGAAATTTACTGTTGGACTATTCTATGAATTAAAAATAAATCTCTCCCTCTTTTTATACCTTTCTCTTTCCCGTGTATCAGATGTCTGTGATAAAAGAAGGAAATCATGTATGTATAGCTAAATGTCTGATCATGTGTCATGCTACTTTGTATGCTTGTGTTGCTCAACGATCTATTCAGAACAGGAGTTCACCTTTTCTGAAGATGCTGAGATCGCAGGTCTAAGCACTTTAACTAGAAAGCAAGCTCATTGCACAGTGGGGCATTTCTTCTGGGTCAGTGTGAAGTTTGTTGGAAGTAGAAGTCGCTTTCTAATATATTTTCATGTCTCTGCAAAATTGCATCCCCCAAATGCTTATATTCTAATATATATGTATTTTGGAAATTATTTTATATCATTAACCATTATCCTTTGATGAGTTTGTTCTTTTTCTGGCCTGTTGTAACTATGGCTTACCATTCGGTATATCTGAAATCTGCCTCATTTTAAAGCGCAAAGGGCACGGGGAGAGGCTTATATTTGTCCCTCTATTTTGCCATTGAATACAATCTTTGGTTTCTGACAGAATAATTTTTTTGTCCTATATAAGTTTTTCTTCAACATTTCTGTTTTCAAATGTACGCTAAATAGCAATTGCCTAAATCCAGACTAGCAATTTCAGGTTTCAATTATCAATAGCCAACTAGAGTGACTACCACATTATTCTCCTTGACTAGGAAGAATTTTCTTGGTGGGTCAACATTGCACTGCTGTACAAAAAATAGACCATAAGCTCCTTTTTGGAACTGATGCTGGTCTATATAGATTTAAAATTGCTATTGCTTGCAGCCAACGTTTTTGTTAATGCAATTGTATCACATTAAAACCCAGTGGCATTTAGCTCAGCCTCACAAAAAATAATGCTATAAAGATAGAACAAGATATATTTGAAAATGTATTACAGTCGTATAAAAATGCATGTAAAAATCAAAGAGATATGTGATGTTTTATATCTCTGAATACATTTGGCTAAACAGCAAAAAATAAGGAAAGAAATGTTTCTAGACGCCTTCAGATGTCTAAACAAGACAGTATATTCATTTGGACTTCTGCCTCACATAGTGCCTTCATTGCAGATAAGCTATTCTGCACATCAGTGTCAACTTCTTAAGTAGTTGCCCAGGGAAACATTTCTAATATCTGTGTAGAAATTGTAAAGCAAGTTAGCTGCCTGGTTTTCCCGAAATCGATTTTAAGAAAATAAAGACGGAAATAAGAAGTGGCCTCCAGATGCCCTTTTCGGATCCTCTATTCATGCGGCCAATTTTCTAAAATGTTGTTACAAACGTATTGACGATGACTGAATAAAATTCATCTTTTTAATTTTTAGGATTCATTCACAACAGTTCTAAAGATGCCATAGTCTCAGAGAAAGCTGACGAAACACAACCCCTTCCTTTGAAGGAAAAGGGAGAAATGGTGGCCTTGGATGAAAAAAATAAAATGTTAGAAGTTCAGTTGGCCTTACTTAGAGAAAAGTTAGAAAAAGAGGAAAATGAGAAGGAGGGATTTTCCAGAGAAATAGCTAGATTGTCTCAAGCTCTTTCTTCAGAAAAGGAAAGAGCTTCTGGCTTGAATAGGGAACTCCAGCAGCAGCAGGCAAATTATGAGCAGGAAACACAAGAAATAGCTATGCTGAAAGAGAGAAATAAGAGCCAAGAGGAGAAAATTCAGACTCTGCTTCAAGAGATAGGTGCCGCTAGCCAAATCATTGTAGAGGAAAAATCACAGATAAAGACACTTGAAGCAGAAATGGGTTTATTGAACAGGTTAGGATCACATTGCCCTGTGGTAGATGTTGACTTGGCAAATCAAGAAAATATGTCAAGAGATGAGCATTTGCTGACCCATGCTAATGCTGGTCAAAAGAGCTCATTTCACAGTAGTGTTGAAGGTATCTGGAAAATAAGTCAGCAGATCATTAATGCTTCGTCTCAAAAAAGCAGTTGCATTGCAGACCTCACGCAACAGGTCGAGCAGCTGCAGAGGAGAACTCTGGAGGCTGATGAGGAGAATTCTCAGCTGAAGTTGAAACTGAGCGAAACTGTCAGTCAGAGAGATGCAGCTGTGCAGGAGAGGACATCTCTTCTTAATCAGCTAAGGGACTTGCAACAGGAAAATGCTTGTTATGCCAAAAAATATGAGGAAGCAGAGAATAGAGCACTTGGCCATTTGGAGAGAATAAAAATAAATGAGGACTTCTTCGAAGAGTGTAGAGCAAAGGATGTCAGAATAGCTTCTTTAGAGCAAATTGTGAAAAATAAAGATTCAGCCATTTTAGTGATGGAACAAACGGTTCAAGGCATGGAGGAGAAGCTTAACATTTCAGAAGCTAAAATCAGAAAATTCACAGATCAGGAATCACAACTAAAGATGGAAGTTCTAGAGCTGAAAAGAATGATTGAACTTGAGGGAAAGAAGAAAGGAGAGTCAAAGCAAGCCGCAAAAGAGTAAGTTTTTATAGCCTTCCTGCTTAAATAATACATGGATATGAATATAAATCTCAGGTGAGATTAGGCCATCTATATTCTGTTTCCCTTCTCCCAAGGAACAAGAAATGCTTAATCTAAGACAGTTTTTCAATCAAATGATTTCTGGGGGTTGAATTCCCACTTCTAGGCTTTAGTAATCGAATTGCATCACCAGTCAAGTCATTGACTGATCTTCTCTCTTAATAAATTGGTCAATTTCCTTTTCCCCTTGATTCTGTGTCAAAAGAGCAATAAATATAATTACATTCCTCCGGGTCATCTCCGAACCCTTTTCTAAATCTTAGATGAAAGTGGCCTAGAGGAATATAATAACTGGTGACAGTGTTAAAGTACTGAAACCTAAGACACCAAGGCTACAGACATATATAGTCGCTTTGGGGTAAGCAGCATGAACATAATGGGGCTGCTTCTGGATAAACAGTCTTGGGAATGGGTTGTATATTTATTTTGGACAAAGTGCTACAGAACTGTCAGTCCTTCGAGGTAGACCAGACTAGGAAACCAATACCGTGTACGTCAGTACTACCTTTATGTAAAGCTTTAGTAACATCTTGCAAGTCTGAATGCACGTCCCCCTCCTTCCTTTTATCTTTGTGTGAACTGAGGAGGGGCTTGTCTGAGATGTTTATTCACGATGCATTTTTGACTTGGGCTCAGGCCTTTTTTTTCGGGCTGCTGCCTTGGTAGTGGCTCTTCTTCCTGTCCCTCAAGGCTATTCCCTCTGCCCTCTACAAGAACATCATGCTTAGTAAGCTAGTTAAATGAGTGGCATAAAAGGAGCTCAAAAACCACACTCAAATAATGCTCATGAATGGCTCCTCCCCAAACTGGAGGAAGGTATTGAGTGGGCTTTCTGGGACATGTAATGTTCAACATTTTTGTTAATGATCGAATGATGAGGTGAGGGGGTGCTTACCAGATCTGAAGAAGACATAAAGCTCTATGGAACAGCTAGTGTCTTATAAGCAGAAAGAAAATACAGAAAGACCTTGCTGGGTTAGATAAATGGGTTGAAAATAATAATGGAATTTAACAAATTCCATTATTTGGAACTTGTTAAATGCCAAGTTCTTTAGAAAAAGAGATCAGAATGCCACGTTTTGAATGGGGGAGGATGTTTGCAGTTAGAAGAGAAGATTAACACACTCTGCTTCTGGCTATTCTTGTCTAGAAGCTTCAGTTAGTGCAAATTGCAGCAGCTAGATGCCAAGACATGGTACATGTTAAAAGATCTATAGGTTGCCAGTTGTCTCTGCACAATTTAAGATGCTAGTTTTAACCTTCAAAGCCCTGAACAGCTTAGGCAATTTTAGAGAGGCTGTATTTCAATAGGAACCTGTCCAGAAGGGCACCAAATGTGCCAGAAGATCTCTGTGGAACTGCATAGAACACAGGTGGTGATGACAAAATTGCAGATTTGGCTGATTTGTCTGGACTTTCCACAGAACATTGTTGTGGATGTGATTGTGTGTACGTGAGAGAAGAGAAGATTCCTGTAGAAATACAAAGAAGTTTCCTTAGTGAGCTTTTCTGACTATTGTTACCCATGGTTGATACTGCCTCAGACTTAAGTCAAAAAGTGAAGTGTATCATAGCTTTAGTGTAACGGGGAAATCTGTGCCCCGCAGTCTGCATGAAGCTTCTGACCCATTTTGGTTTTCCCTGAATTCCCCCCAAATGACATCATTTCTTTGTTCTACTTTCTGATCAAATACCAGTAAAATAGGTGTGTTTCTTTTGTAACCCACCTGGACATAGCAAACAGAACTCATAAATTTGGGGATGAACATTTTGGGCCCATTGAAGTGACACTGCTGGCTGTGCCTCAGTGGTACTGGACTGGACCCAAAATGCCCTAGGGCTCTTGGAGGCTAAGGCCAAACTGAAAAATTAAAGCAGTACCATCAGGCACAAAGAATTGCTCATTCCTGTTTGAGAAGAACACTTTCTGGGTAAGAAGTAGAGACTGAGATGATCCATTTGCACTTCTAAGTTGCTATTGAAATATGTTAGACTCCTGGCTCTGTTCTATTCCTGATTGGTTAAACTAGAACGCTGCAGCTTAGGGAGCTATTTCTAAAAGACTTTATTCTCTCTCTCACGCGTACACACACACAGATGTTCTCTGTTTCTCTTTCAGATTAAAAGAAGAGCTATTAAAGAGCACTGATCTTTCTTCCCGCCTTCAAGCAGAAATCCAACGGAAAGATGAAGAATATGCAGATCTGAAGGAGAAATTGGCTGATACCAAAAAGCAGATTGAGCAGGTTCAGAGACAGGTCTGTAAGAGGAAGAAGTTACTTTTTCTGTCATCCTATACGCAACTCTTCTCTTGTCTTTCCCACCCATTCCTAATTTGGTTAGTTATGCTTGAAGATGTAAAATTGGTTAAATTGAAGTATTCCAAGGAAGAAACTAAACAGATCGGCCTTCCACTGTTGTCGATCGAGAACCTCTTTCAAAGGTCTGCTGATGGTGGTGGATAACATTTGTTTTAGTTTTGTTCAAAGCCTGTTTAGGCCATGATCACTGGGCAGTTTCCATTCTCACTGGTGCAACAGAGCTATTGTTAACCCACAGATTTTCTTGACTCTTTTCTTTTTCCTTGCAGTTAGTTCAGATCAAGATCTTTCTTTCCTCCCTGCTGTTAGGAACTCCATTTGCTCTGCTTTCAAAAGATGACACATCTTCCTGCTAGAAGTCATCTGTCTGCTCATGTCCATGCTTGACTTGTTCCCCTTCTCTGTATTTCAAATTGCAACCCAAATATGTGAAAAAGTACCACTTGCTAACTGGGTATGATACACCCCTCTGGAATCTTTTTACAGGTGTGCGGCATGCGTGCTGAAGAGAAATTGCTGCGGAGTAAAGTTAATGAACTTGAGAAGGCCAAAGGCCAGCTAACTGAAGAGCTAGACCTCAAGCAGCGGACAATCCAGCAATTTAAGAAGGTGCCACAGAACATTTTGATCTTGGTGACGGGGGGGGGGCAGGCATTGAGGATGACTTGCACAACACGGCCATTGCTCTGCCGTCTGTGCTCTGCATGCAAAGCTCCTAGGTTCAGTTCCTGGTGGAGCTGAGAAATATCTCAGCATGAAATTCGAGAGACCCACTGGCAGGCACCAGTAATAATAAGCAGATGGCTAGACGAATGGTCTGACTCATTATTTTATTTATTTAGCATTATTTGCATACTGCCTACTCAGTCGATTGTAGGCAGCCTACAATTCTAAAAGTAAGACATCAGTAAAATCACTCTTATTGGCCAAGCCCACAGCCACCCACTGAAGGGCTGAACACATTATCTAATGCTCTCTTCTCCTAAAACAGTGGTTGGGGAATTCTGTGAGTTGAAGTCCACACATCTTAAAGTTGCCAAGTTTGAAAAACACTGTCCTAAAGCTTTGAGAAAGGATATGATATTTACTGTTTTCTTAAATGATAATAGAGTACGGATCATCTTGATGTCAGGGGCAGGCTGTTCTAGAGAGAGAGGACAGTGATAGAAAAGATCATTCTCTGTGTCCCTGTGCCAATTCTTTCTGGAAAGTTGGGCGCTGAAAAAAGTTGTTTATGACCGGTCCTCATACTTATGACCATTGCAGCACCCCCATGGTCATGTGATCACAATCCGGGTGTTTGGCAACCAGCTCACACAACGGTTGCAGCATCCTGCAGTCACGTGATCACTATTTGCGACCTTTTCAGCTGGCTTCTGGCAAGCAAAATCATGGCGTGATTCGCTTAATGACCATGTGATTTGCTTAACGACCACTGCAAAAAGGTTGTAAAATTGGGTGCAGTTACATGATGCTTCGCTTAATGACTACCCTGCTTAACAATGAATTTTCTGATCCCTATTATGGTGATTAAGCAAGGACTTGTTGTTCAGTTGTTAAGTCGTGTCCGACTCTTCGTGACCCCATGAACCATATTGCGCCAGGCCTTCCTATCTTTCACTGCCTCCCTGAGTTTGCTCAATTTCATGCTCATTGCTTCAATGATGCTATCTAGCCATCTCATCCTCTGCCGTCCTCTTCTCCTTTTGCCTTCCATCTTTCCCAGCATCAGGGTCTTTTCCAAAGAGTCCTCTCTTCGCATTAGGTGACCAAAGTATCTGAGCTTGAGCTTCATTATCAATCCTTCCAATGAGCAATCAGAGTTGATTTCCTTTAAGATTGACTAGTTTGACCTCCTAGCAGTCCAGGGGACTCTTAAGAGTCTTCTCCAGCACCACAGTTCAAAGGCATCAATTCTTGGCGTTCAGCCTTCTTTATGGTCCAGCTCTCACAGCCATACATTACTACTGGAAAAACCATAGCTTTGACTATGCGGATCTTTGTCGGCAAGGTGACGTCTCTGCTTTTTAATATGCTATCTAGGTTTGCCATAGCTTTCCTCCCAAGGAGCAAGCGTCTTTTAATTTCATGGCTGCAGTCTCCGTCTGCAGTGATCTTGGAGCCCAAATAAATGAAGTCCGTTACTGCTCTCATTTCTACCCCTTCTATTTGCCAGGGATTGATGGGTCCAGATGCCATGATCTTAGTTTTTTTAATGTTGAGTTTCAAGCCAGCTTTCGCACTCTCCTCTTTCACCCTCATCAAGAGGCTCTTTAGTTCTTCTTCACTTTCTGCCATTAGGGTGGTATCGTCTGCATATCTGAGGTTATTGATGTTTCTCCCTGCAATCTGAATTCCGGCTTGTGATTCTTCCAGCCTGGCATTTCTCATGATGTACTCTGCATATAGGTTAAATAAGCAGGGTGACAGTATACAGCCTTGTCGTACTCCTTTCCCTATTTTGAACCAATCGGTTGTTCCATGACCGGTTCTAACTGTTGCTTCTTGGCCCGCATACAGATTTCTCAGGAGACAGGTAAGGTGGTCTGGTATCCCCATCTCTCCAAGAATTTGCCACAGCTTGTTGTGATCCACACAATCAAAGGCTTTTGCATAGTCAATGAAGCAGAAGTAGATGCTTTTCTGGAACTCTCGTGCTTTCTCCATGATCCAGCAAATGTTGGCAATTTGATCTCTAGTTCCTCTGCCTCTTTGAAACCCAGCTTGTACATCCGGTAGTTCTCGGTTCACGTACTGCTGAAGCCTAGCTTGTAGGATTTTGAGCATAACCTTGCTAGCATGTGAAATGAGTGCAATTGTGCGATAGTTTGAGCATTCTTTGGCATTGCCCTTCTTTGGAATTGGAACGTAAACTGACCTTTTCCAATCCCGTGGCCACTGTTGCGTTTTCCAAACTTGCTGGCATATTGAGTGCAGCACTTTAACAGCATCGTCTTTTAGTATTTTAAATAACTCAGCTGGAATACTGTCATCTCCACTAGCTTTGTTGTTAGCAATGCTTCCTAAGGCCCACTTGACTTCACTCTCTAGGATGTCTGGCTCAGGGTCAGTGACCACACCAGCATGGACATCAGGGACATTAAGATCTTTCTTGTATAGTTCTTCTGTGTATTCTTGCCACCTCTTCTTAATCTCTTCTGCTTCTGTTAGGTCCCTGCCTTTTTTGTCCTTTATCATGCCCATCTTTGCACTAAACGTTCCTTTGATATCTCCAATTTTCTTGAAGAGATCTCTAGTCTTCCCCATTCTATTGTTTTCCTCGATTTCTTTGCATTGTTCATTTAAGAAGGCCTTCTTATCTCTCCTTGCTATTCTCTGGAAATCTGGATTCAGTTGCTTATATCTTTCCCTTTCACCCTTGCTTTTTGCATTCCTTCTTTCCACAGCTATTTGTAAAGCCTCATCAGACAGCCATTTTGCTTTCTTGCATTTCTTTTTCTTTGGGATGGTTTTAGTTGCTGCCTCTTGTACAATGTTACAGACCTCCATCCATAGTTCTTCAGGCACTCTGTCTACCAAATCTGATCCTCTAAATCTCACATGGAATATGATCTAAGTCATACCTGAGTGGTCTAGTGGTAAGCAAGGACTATCTGTACTGTATTTAAGGTTTGCCTTTAAAGCATCATCTCTCTCTCTCTCGGCTCCTGTCAGCCCAACCAGGTAGATCAGAAGTCCAGGAACCAGCTCCACAGGAAGGCTAAAACTACTGTATATACTCACAGATAAGCCCATCTGTGGATAAGCTGACCTGCAAAATTGCAACTAAAATACCAGGAAAAATGTGCTTCCTGCAGATAAGCCAACCTGCTTATCCATACTGCCATGACTTCTTCCATTTTGGCATATCTTCTAAACTAGCTTTCCTTTTCTTCCATTCACAAACTTGTTTTTGGTTTACCTCAAATTCTCTAGCAGCAACAGAATTGTTCATCTTTTCCGCACTACTAATAACTACTAGCTTGAAAGCTGCATCAGCTGCTAACTGTTGGCGATTTCCAGACATGGCAATTACCTATCTACCAGAAATGTGTGCAGCAAAAGGCAGGAAACTGCAAACTTTTACGACATCATTTAAAGCCAATGATTTATTTAAAAACCAAAAAAACACCTGAGCTATGGTCCTTTCTTCTTTATTGAGTCATGGAAAGCCAACCAACCACAGTCTTTCCAGAGCTAGAATCCTTCTTGAACCAACACGCATCTGGGTCAGGCTTCTTAATTTTTACTGTATTTGGAGGCTAACAGTGTCATGGTTATGATCCATCTGTAGATGAAGCAACAACTGCTAGTAATTTCTAACCAGTGCAGTCCAGCTGATTTTGACCTAGGCAGAGCATAAAGTCTATGCTTATAGCAGAGGGGTTTTTTTTAATGCTTAGCCTTTCTTCCTTACGGGTGGTGGGGAATACCTTTTATTAGCTGATGTCTTTCATCTACAATAAAACATTCAAAGAAAAGCTATCATTAAAAACTTTTTAATGTGAAGTTCCAGATAGATCTACTCAAAAACAGACTGAATTTAATGTGGGTTACCATCGTATGTGTTTAAGGCTGCTACCTCAGTGCAATTGAGCACAGTGACTCTGACTTTAAGATTACACAGTTTTTATGGTAAGAAACTTTTACAAAACGTTTAGTGTCTGTGTCTGGAGTTTTTCTTTCTGTGTCCAAATCAGGATGATCTGAGTAAGAAGCTGGAGGACGCTTTACAGCAGTACCAGAAAACATGTGAAGGTATGTAATGACTAAGTGTGTGTGTCCTAAATGTTCGTGCTTCTTATTCTTTCTGGATTTTATACATTTTGTTACTCTATATTTGTTGATCTGAAATACTACATCAATAAAAATCCCTGCTCATTATATTAATATGCCTCTTTTCTGCATTCAGCAGAAAGCTGAAGTGGGGAATCATTTGGGTTGGGAAAGCGGGGCTGAGGCCTACAGGAAGAGCCATGTCTCCTGTTCCCCATTTAGTCATTTCTTCCATGGAAGGACTGCAAAGAGGATTTACAGAGTAGGCATTTTTTCTTCAATCTTATAGATGTACGTTCCAAAGACAAAATCATTGAAAATATGAGACTGACTTTAGAGGAGCAAGAACAGACTCAGTCTGAACAAGATCAAGTTCTTCAGGCCGCATTAGAAGAGAATGAAAGGTGTAAGGCAGGTAAGCCACAATTGAGGATAACGTTATTCCTCTGCTCGCTCACACATATGCCAGGCAGCCTTTGAAAGCAATATGTAGATTTCACTTATAGATTTCAAATTGATTGTTATTGATTGATTATGTGCTATCAAGTCATTTTCGACTCCTAGTGACCACATAGATAGATCTTCTCCATGACAATCTATCCCTAACCTGTTCTTTCAGGTCTCCCAATGGTGGCTTCTTCACCTCTAGTCATCCTTTTCTCTTTCCTTCCACTTTTCCCAGAGTTAGGTCTTTGCATAAGGCATCTGAAGTAGGATAATTTATCTGGACCTGTTTCAGTCTGGCCTAGGACCTAGGAAGCATGCCTTCTCGGTTGCAGCTCCCACCCTCTGGAACAGCATCCCCACAGAGATAAAGAGAGTGCCCTCTCTCCAGAAAGCCTTGAAAACCTAGCTTTGGTCCCAGGCCTGGGGTTGATGTTTATTATTTGTTCAGTCGCCCCTGTTTTGTTTTATTGCTTTTGTTGTCCTTTAGATCATTTTAGTCTGGGCTGTCTGATTTAATGTTTTCAGCTGTTTTTACAATTTTTCTAGTTTTGTGTGCCACCCAGAGTCCACTGAAGTTGGGTGGCCATTAAATTTAAAAATCATCATCATCATTTGAGCCTGGCCATTTATGCCTCAAGTGAGAACTCTATGTTAATTTGTTCGATGATCCATCAGTTTGTTTTCTTGGCTGTCCATGGTATTCTCAGGAGCCTTTGCAACACCAAAGTTCAAAGGTGTCAGTACTCTTCCTATCCTGCTTCAAATGGATATGGAAATAGATATGTAAATTTCTGTCACTCTGGCAAATTCCAAGGATAGAACCTTGTGAATCTGTTGCGGTAAAAACAATCCTGCAGCATTTTTCATAGATAAGCAGCATCTTTAGGACAAATGTATTTCAGTTAGCTGGCTGGTATGCTTATTCAGGTAGTCCTCATTTAGTGACTGCCTTGTTTAGCGACCATTCATAGCTACGACGGTGATGAAAAAGTAACTTTGCAACCAATCCTCACATTTGCGACCTTTGCAGATCTGTAAAGCAAAGGAAAGCTGAAGTAAGATCATAAGCACATTTGTGGTTTCACTTAGTAACTGTCTCACTTAGTGACCAAGTTGTCAGTCCCAGTTGTGATTGCTAAACGAGGACTACCTGTATATAGACATATATGCAACTTGCAGGAGAATTAAAATATGGAGGTTGCACACTTTGGGTTCACATGGCATGAAATCTGACCAAACCAATCTCTGATCATTTGACGTTTCAATTTGCACAAGCTGCTTGAATTCTGTAATCTATGTAGGCTAATAGTGACTATCTTCAGCTGCTGTTAATGGGATTCGTTTGGTTAATGGGATACATCTTGCAGTTGTATGTTATCTTGCTAATGCACCTATTTTCCTGTAGAATTGGAAAAGTTGGAAAAAAGATACCGTGAGCTAAAGGAGCAGAAAAATGATCTGAGGCCACAAGACATTAATGAAGTCTGTGAAAAACGCACAAACTTGCTTCATGAACAATTAAAACAATTGCAAGAGAAACTGGAGGTAATGCTTCAGTTCCTGTCACACTTAAAAGGCAATATGGGACTTCATGCCAAACTACTTGCGGGGATCATGTGCATTTTTAGTTTATTTCTTCGAAAAACTAAAAAACTGGCATTGGTAGTCTTGACACAAGGATGAAGGATTTTTTTTATAATAGTATGATCAAAACAGCATGATTTCAGTTTTTACAAATATTTGTATGTTTCACCTTGTTCTTTCTAGCATATTTTTAGTTGCTCTCAGTCCAGTCAACAGTAAAAATACCAATCAGATTGGTATAAAATTACAACAAAACAACATTTAATTAAATCAGCAGGTACAAGCAGCCACAACAGAAATACAGGAAGTCTCTCAATTGCAATGGGCAAAAAATTGAATGAATGAGCAAACAAATAAACAAATAACAGAGGAAACTAAAGGCCTGGGAGAATAAACCGACTTTGCTAGTTGCCCCCAAAATAACAGAACTTGGATCTGTCTAATGGGCTGCTTCTAGAAAGATCTGTTCCCCAGTAACCACACACTACAGTTGGGTCCTTGGGTGGGAATATATGGGAAGATATGTCTCTTTAGATGCTGTCCTCCCTGGAAGTTAAGTACTTAATTGGCTTGTACTAACATATTCAATTGGAATCTATTGTTAATGGTAGGAAGGACACCACCATTCTGAGCAGAATTGGTAGAAAGGAATGTGGTGCCCAGTCGTTGACTTTACTCAGCTGAATACAGTATTGAGTCTATGAACAAGATAATGAAGGAAAGTGGAAGCTGATTCAAGGGAATCACAATGGAAGATAGAAGAAAACCTGTTTCCCTTCCAGTATGAAAGAAGTGAATGTACATGCATCCTATACATGTGCATGGATGCACATACAGCAGAGGTGTCCACAAGGATGTGGTCAAAAAATTCAAGATGCCAGCCACAGTAGTGCAATCAAAGCTCTGCCTGTTTTTATGTCTGTCGTGCATGCAAAGCTTTAATCACACCATCATGGTGCCATCTTGCCTCTTTTGACCACATCCTGACATACCTGACAACATGACATGACCTGACACCCTGACGTGACCTGGCAACAAATCATGGCCCTCAAGACTGAAAAGACATGTGATTCCTTGATTAGAAGCAACTTGCATGTGACTTTCACTTAGCTTTGTACAAAGTCTGTGTTTCTCAAATTTAGATGAGGCGGGAATCTTCCGTTTTCTTTGCTTTACAGTCAGAGGAGATGAGGAGGGAACTGACGATTTTGCTCACAAGGGCAGAACATACCCTAGAATGCCTTCATCTGCTAAATTAGAATTCAGTGTTACATGTGAATTCAGCTGATATTTGAACACATAAGTAAAAACTATTTTCAGCTCTCTTTGGCAGGCAGGCAAGCATATTTTGAGGGATTTTGGGGGTGGGGTGGAGAATTTCAAATTTTAATTGTTTTGTCTCTAGGGCTTTTTCACTTCCATTAGAGGAAAAGGTGTAACTGATTCCTTTTAAAACAGGAAGGCAAAGAACAGCATGAAACAGATCGTAGGAAGTGGCTAGCAGAAAAGGTGCTCCTCATAACTCAGGCAAAAGAAGCGGAAGCTCTCCGTAACAAGGAGATGAAAAAATTTGCTGGAGATAAAGAACATTATGCCAAGCAACTCACAGAAGCAGTAAGTGATTTTTTGTTTCTCCCTTGTATCTTTGGAAAGATCCAAAAAATGCAAAATCCCTGTGAATGAATGACTTCCAATTTATCCAGTACCTTACTACTGAATGTATCATTTCCAAAAGTACATGTGTGTGTACACAGATTATGCAAGAGCATGCATGCACATACACACATCACAATATTTAAAAACTTGGAAGCCCTTCAACAACAATAGCAATAATAATTTCTAAGGAATTCTAACAGGACACTCTACACAAGTCTACCTCTGAAAATTAGGCAGAAACTACAGTTGGTGCAAGATGTATTATATTACTGAACTAAAGTTCCTATAGTCATATAACACTGTTGGGATGCAAGCCAAAATGCTGGTTTTGATTTGCAAAAGCCTGTATATCTTGGCACCAAGGTACTTACAGGACAGCCTCCTTCGCTTTGAGGTGGCCCACTCAACTTATCCTCGATTTGTCCAGTTGGACCTTTTAATGGTCCCCCACGTAAAGGAGGTGAAAGAGGGTGGGGTTTGTGAGCAACGTTTCTCTATGGTAGTCTCCATATTATGCAACACTCTTCCCCTCTAGATTAGATTGGCACCCTCAGTGTTGGCCAAGGGTATCCGTGGGGTGTGGTCAGAAAAGTCAAGATGGTGGCCACAACAGTATGTTGCAAATAAAAAACAGAGCTTTGTTTGCATTGTCATGGCCACCGTCCTGGCTTTTTGACCATATCCTGTAGATACCCTCACACACCCCTCCCGCACCGTTGTTGGCCTTCCAGAAACTGTTAAAGGCAGAGTTGCTTCCAAGGGCCTTTGGGGAATGAATGGCCACCATTATACTTACCACCTTATGGTTCCTGGTTGTTTCCGTTTGTATTGGCTTTTATGTTTTGACTCTATTTTTATGTTGTAAACTGCAAGGAATCATTTATTGTAAACACAATAAAATCATCATCATCATCTCCTCTTGTCTTTTCTCCAGGAAAAACATGTGGCAGAAAAAGATCAGGACCTTCAAAGATGGCGAGTAGAAAGAGACCAACTCGTATCAGCTCTAGAAGTTCAGCTGAGTTCTCTAATCTCGAGTAATGCACAGAAAGACAAAGAAATAGAAGAATTGAAAAAGATGCTCCCGAAATCTTCTAGGAAGGTTTGTATAGTTTGTTATTCTTTCACAAATATTCTTTTTTTTTTCCTCTGCTGTTCCCAATTATTCAGCCTACCTGGGAGCAGGGGTGTGGTTAAAAAAATCAAGATGGTGCTCTGGGCAATGCGATAGAAGGCCTGTTCCTTCGTACATACAGTACATGCATATTGATTACTTTGCTGTGACCACCATCTGGCATTTTTTTGACATACATGCTCCATGATGTCTACCTATTGTCACTTCACAACATTGATTGATTAGTTGATTTGTACACCACCTGACACCCCCCCCCCCAAACAAATCTGAGCAGTTCACAAGAAAACAGGAGAATTATAAAACAATAAAAGAACGTAGCAATAAAAGAAGATAACTCAGAAAGCAAAGATGGGAAAACTGGACAGCAACAAAACACACATCCATTCCTCGGAAGTGGCTACACCCATCCTAACCAAAGGTCTGGGTGAAAAGCCAGGTCTTTGAGGACTTCCAAAATACCAGTAGGGTGGGAGCCAACCAGAGCTTGGGGGGAAGCTTATTCCAGAGGGCAGGCCTGGTGGAAGTCTCTTTGAGAGGAGTTTAGGGCCTGGAGAACAACTTTACCTTCCCAAGGAAACTTCTGGAAACAATGTTCTCATTGGTTGTCAGGAGAATATACACACTATTTCACCCAACATGATGCTAGGAAAGGTCTGCCTATGCAGTGACAGAGTAGCCCAGTTGCATAACCAGAAGAGATGATGTCAATCCTGCTTGCATGGTACAACTCTTTGAGGAAGAGTTTCTGGGGAATGGCCACGAAAGGATTTCCCAGTTACATCTGGGTGGCCACCAGGGGAAGAATGTTGGTGGATAAGATGGTAGGTTGAGCAATGGGAATTTTTCTTCTCAGCCAGCCCTGATACAAGGCTACTGTTTCTGTGGTTTCTTTTCAGAAATTATCAGTGGCGGCACAGAGCCCCATAGGTTACATAATTAAGCAGAGTTAAGCACTACATTCTCCACATCCTCTGGCTGCTGGCCAGGCTCTTGATATTTAAAGTTGCTGATTGAAAGTTCAGCAAGAATCTAGTGTGACCTTTGGAGGTACAAAATCACCATCAGTCTCTTTCCTCCTCTCTTTGACTAAGTGCTTCCACCACATGAGCTGGTTTGCAACTGTCAGGTCACTGCCAGAACCAACAACAGGGACAAATATGAGTTTATTCTGATAGGCAGGTTTTCCAAAAGATCTTTGAAAGCTTTTAAATATAGATTGGTTTTAAAGAAATAAGCAAATGCTTTCATAATTAGAACAATAATACAAGAACAGACAGTCTTTTCTCCGGGGGTAGGGGGGGTATTTTTATGCCCTTCAGGGAGATGCTACCGAAATGGGTGCCTTTAACATGGTTAGAGAGCATTTAAAGACCAAATGAATATTTTAGTTTTTGCAGTGACTTAATGCATCCAATTTGCAGGAAGACCCACACCAGCCATAGGTTTATTTTATTTAATAGAACTGTTGTTGGGAGAGAATGAGGAGAGATCCCCATATATACCATCTTGAGTGCCCAGAGGAAAAGCAGGCTACAGATACAATGAATAAAGAATATGTTTTAATTAAATAATATTGAACAGAAAATGTACTAAAATCCCCACATTGATCCACACTTTGCTACATTTTAAATTATGTTCTTATTGATCCTGTCTGCATCTATTTAACTAAATATACAATGTCTTTTTTTTTTCCCCTGTGAAAGGAACACAAGACTATCACTGAAGGATTTCAAGATGATGATTCTAAGGAACTAACAGAGATTACTGGCGAGAATATTGCCCCTGCAGTGTTGACTATTTCAAATGGAACAAAAAAAACTCAGGCGGAAGATCCCAGTAACTCGAAGCAGGTGCAGGTAATGGTAGCTTACAATATAATTCGAGTCTCCTTAAGCTCAGGGGCATTTACTCCTAGGTAAAGGAGAGGTGCGGTTCTCTTCCATTTTGATGACCACCTAAAGGGGAAGGTCTTAGGGTGAAGCAAAGATGTAAGTGTGTGCAGGCAGGAACACGTCTGCCCTAATACACCCATGGAAAGTCTTATGCATGTAGATTTACCATCATGGCGGGTCTCAGATAGGAATGGGGCAAGTTTGGCTTTGCATCCATTCCATTCCAAAGTTCTCCATTCCTTTAAGGGCAGCTCTGGTCTGGTATGCTCTACAGAAGCTGGTGTGGCAAATTTCTCCCATCCCACTCCAGATTGTTTGACCCATGTTCTGTTGCCTCTGCTCAACCTGTGACCCTTCCCAAATGTCTATTAGAGTTTGAGTCCAGTTATAGCAACTCAATTGTTTTCTCTAATGTTAAATTTTCCAGTAGACGTCTAACATATGAAAAAAATGTTCATTCCATCTAATCTGCCTCCAGCAACATGCTCTGTCTTCCTATGAGAAGAATAATCCCATGGCAGGACCACAGACATGTGACCCTCACTGCAGCTTCATACCAACGAGAAAAGGCCCTCTCTGAACATGCTGCAAGACAAAGGGTTCCAATAGAAGTGAATATCTGTAGCTCAGGGTTGAACTGTGGAGTCCTTGGTGCTCTCTGAGCTTGGCTGTTTGCTTGCAGACATTTCATTACCTGACTAGGAAACATCATCAGTGTGAGAGAGTGCGGGGTTTGCTCCCTGTTTATATACAGTAGCTTGCCCTGACAGTGTTGGTGAGGGTGTAGTTTTCTCCTTGGTAGTTCCTTGATTAGGGTATTTTTTTCTGCTTTATTTAATCCCTGCTTATCTGGGTATTGATTGCTGGCGAGGAAGTGTTCTGGTCTTTTTGTTTCCTTCTTAGCTTTTTTATTGTCTCTTTTGAATGGTGTGTAAATGTGGTTTATCTCTATTTGTCTATGGGTGGCTGATTTGTCTGAATGCCAAGCTTCTGGGAATTCCCTAGCTTTGGATTTAGCTTGATCTAGGATGCTTACAGTTTCCCAGTTGAAACTATGGTTAAGCCTGTCCATGTGTTGTGAGATTAAGGAGTTTTCATTGTGTCTTCTGACTGTATGTTGGTGTTCATGGATGCGTTCTGCTAGTGTGCTGCCTGTCTGTCCTACATAGTGACTATTACAGGCTTACTAGCAGAGCACATCCCTGAACACCAACTAGCAGTCAGAAGACACAATGAAAACTCCTTAATCGCACAGCACATGGACAGACTCCTTAATCTCAACACATGGACAGACAGAATTATTAGTTCATTAAGCACACCAGAGCCTATTCACTTAAAAATCTAATATTGGAACAGTTTCTCTGAATTGAGGAAGACTGCATTCTCTAACATGTGGTTAACTTTCAGCTGCATGTTTAGTTTGGAAGAGAAGGATTAGAAAATACAGTACACCACTTCTTTCTCTGAGGCTCTATTCTGCTTTGCATGTACTCTATTAAATTGGTTAAATTCCTGAATTAAAGACCGTTAATGGTAGGTTATTGCTGTCAAAAGCATGCGTGCTTGTGTGAGAGAGAAAGGAAGACAATACCCATCATTTGTCTTGCTTTGAGGGCCACAGCGTACTCCCACATTGAACGGGGGGGGGGGGCGCATGTAATGTCACTAGAAAGGTATAGCTAGATTTATTTTTAATTTTTTAATTTTCCTTTTGTGGATGGTTTACAGTCAAGGGAAAACAGAAAGCAAACAGTTTGGGAGGCAAACTGCTCACATTTCTAATCTCTCCCAATGGCCCAGAATTGTGCTACCACAGTTAAGTATCACAGTGGCCAAATGTTAGCCCTGCAATTTTTTGGGTGGTTTGGGGGAAAATAAGAGGGTTATAAAGGTGGAAACAGATGTATTGTCTTCCAAAAGTCTCCCAATCCTAATCCCACCCAAGAAAAAAAATAGTATCACCCAAATGGGCTATATTTTGCTGAATGTTGGTGGTACAGTGATGGAAGTCACATGCAGTCAGCAATCATCAGTTGCCTGCTGTTTATGCAGACTGTTTTTATAGTTAGTAGAAAAAGTGGTTGCTGCATCTGGCTCTTTTGATACAGCAAACTTCAAGTTGCTGTAAAACTTTTTTAAAAAATGTGTTTGGTGTCGTGAAAACAATTCAGGATAAATTTTCAGAGACTCCAGATACCCTGACACATTGCTTAGAACTAATTTCTTTTTAATTGCTTCTTCAGGTGCCCCTTTCTCAAGCAAACACAGCTCATAATTCTACCTAGCAGCATCTATTATTAATATGATTGACAAAACCAGGCACCTGGAGGAGGAGATAAAGTTGAAATTAAGGGTTGGATGCTGAAAAGACACATGTACTGGGCCAGATGAATTCTGCTCGGAGGATATTTCACCCTGTGGGCACCATCGTGGTGGAAATCAGGTTCTTCATCTTGGCCTCTTACATGTCTGGTGGCATCAAAAATCACCTTTATGTCTGAACAATGCAGATCTTAAAATCCCATTAAATTCATTCTTCCACAGCTTAAAGAGAAACAAGCTGACTTTCCAAATCACAACACTGCTGGGAACGTTGGCTCACTACTGCAACATTCTAGCAAGGTATCTTCAGGAGAAAATATTCAGGTAAGCCCCCATTTGTAGAGCAGCACTTTATTGCTCTGAAACTTACTTTTGGGTGTTATTCTCCAGCTATTCAGGACTGTTAATTTCAGAACCTAACAATGGAATCCTATAGGTGTCTTCTCAAGATAGTGGTTCATATACTTCCTCCATGTATTCAGTGTATATGTAGCTCCTCTCCTTCCTGCTTCCATTCATTATGTTGAACATTCAGGAGAAGGAATTTTTGGTAACTACAGATGTCCCCAAGACTACAACATGTGAAAGTCAGGCCAGTGAGTATTCTCACATTAGAAGCTATTCTCCTGGATCTGAATGTACAGCGACTCTCTAAGTATTAAGTGGACACTTGAAAGAATGGGCCAGTAGCACTGGGCAGGCTAAGTCTCTTAAATGTAAGTCCCATTGAGCTGAATGGCATTTAATCGTAGACATCTGGATATAGAATTGCAGCCCAAAGCGCTCTGCTTCTTGGTGTTGGATTTCGCTTCACTGAAAGGTGTTTAGTTTTCAGATGAACTGATATTCTGGGAGTGAATCATTTGAAGCTTATTGGTACAATTGATGCTGCTATTCAATGTTCTGTCCTCTAGTAAAAACTGCAGTTAACTGAGTTCTCCTTTGATAGGACAAGTTTTTGATATCACACTATAAGGCTTACTGCAAAGATTTGTACAATGAAATAGAGTATGCAACAGAGTCGTTTTTCCTTAGAGACTTCTGTTGAATTTCCCACCTGTTTTCCTCTTCATTTTATGAGCAAAGCAAATACTATTTTCCTCTGCTATTTTATGTCATGTTATTGTACCTGTAGGACCAATCAGATGCTGTCTTAGATTCTTGTGAAGTATCTTCTGAGAGTGACCAAGCTAGCCGCTTTCCAAAACCTGAAATGGAGATTCAGTTTACACCTCTGCAGCCCAATAAGATGGAAGTAAAGCATCAAGGAAGTCCTTCCACAGTGACTCTTAAGGTGCCCAAGACAAGGAAAAGGAAGAGCAACACCATGCATGAGGTACAAAGTTTGGAAGAAAACAGATATTGTTAGCATGTTTCTTGTACCCATCTCAAAATAGTGTTTCTGAAAGAAATCTAAAATGTGCATTATTAAACCACCAAAGAATGTAATCCCAAACTAAAGAATAAGTCCCACTGGATGCAGTAGGACATCCTTCCTTATAAACGTACAATTATACATGATTTCTTAAGGATTTGGGTTATATGGGGTTTCTTAAGGATTTAGGTGCATCTGGTTCTATCTCTGATCTAGGCAGTTGCTTTGATGCTAAAACAATATACACCTTGCTTTAATTGTTGCTAAGAAAATGACAGGAAAGTGTCCTGAGTTCAACACAAAGGACTTTTTTCAATACCCTGCGCTGACTTTTATATAAGTAGTAGTCTTCTCTGTTTAATTTGTTTGGGGGAAAGCAAGTTCTAGCCTGAAAATATGGACCCAGTTTATCTCAAGTCCTTTTTTTACCAATGCTTTCTTCATGGCTAGCCGATAACTGTCTCTGAAGTTATGATGAGAAATGAAACGCCATACTGTGAACTGCAGATGTAACTCCAATCTTCTAGGCATCTCTACATGACTAAACCCCACGTGGGCAGCAAGCATGTCTCTTTCCCAGAAAAATAAAATTCCACTCCAGGGAATCTGAATGTGCAGCTGAGATCTGACCTTGATCAGTGTCCACAAACATACCACATGGGGAGCAGCAAATGGTGGGACAGGCTCTGACCAGAATATGTAGGGTTGGCCTTTTCAACAGGGGCCTTGCAAGTTCATTGTTAATCTTCATGGTAGCGTGTGGTAGCTTTTAGTCAAGGACACAGTATATGGTTTCTTGGAATAATTTTTTTATCAAAAATTAGGAACCTTAAAATCATTTCTTAACTTTCAATACTATTTTTTAAAGTCACATTTCTAAAAGGGGCTGTTTAACTTCAGGTTTGAGATTATATATGAATACTTACTTAGAGGTGAATGCATGGAAAAATAACTTTGTCTTCTCAACTGTGCTTCCTTCAAGAGCAATATGCTGTCAAGTTTCTGGAAAAACAAACTTAGAAATAAGGGCATTTCTGATGTCGGTCAGGTACTGAATCTCTTTAAGCTTTACCTGATAAATAAACAAGTTCAAGTAGATAAGAGTACTTTAATCCTTCTTCACATTTCACCCCAATATCACATTTAGATTATAACAACTATCACAGCTGATCTTTCATCTACTATTTCTTACCATCTTGTAACGAACACCTGCTTTTCAAATATGCAGTAAAACTTCAATTTAACGGACCATTTTGGGGAGAAAAGGGTGTCCATTAAAATCGAATACCCATTAAATCTGAATTTTTGTATTAAATCTTATTTATGTCATTTTGTCATAATGTCACCATTTGCTTAAATACATAATTACCAAAATGGACAAATGGACACAGTAACATAATTTTGTTAATGATCTCTACTGCTTTGAAAACAGTGCTCATTGTTTAGGGGTGAAACCTTAAGTAAAATTTTGTCCGCAGCATTCAAGTCCACTGAACTGGAATCTGGCGAATTGAGGTTTTACTGTTTCTGATGCTGACTAATTGAAATCTGCCACCATTTACTCATATCCATTAACACTTTTGTGAGACTGCAGTCTTAACCTTGTGGATTTCAAAGTAAAATTTATTTGAATAGGTTTTATTTTACTGCTTTAATACAACAATAAAAAGAGGAAAAACCAAAAATGTGTATATGCAAATAACACGCAAGATACAGAGAGAGAAATTGAGAGAAAACCTAAATCAAATAAAATATAATCACAATGATAATTATATCTCAATTAAAATTTGTAGTTTTTAAACAGTGAATTGAACCTCACCTGCATGGAATTATACTGCCCAGGGTTTTCTCTTTATGCCAGTAAAAATCCAATTCAGTGGCTGAGAGGTAACACATATCAGCAAGGCAGCCTTTGATATCTGATACACCAATCTGTCATTATGATCTTTTGGGGCAAGTAGAATAGTCCAAGTACAGTAAATCCAAATGTCTTCAGAAAGTGATAAATTCCAAATATTTGGAATACAAATTAACAACACATTGACATCTACAACCTGGTTATAATTAAGAGTAACATATTTAGAACAAAGAACTCAAAATGATGGGCTGGCTTTACTGTGAATCACACCATTTATGGATACACATAAATTCACTGAAAAAACCTTTTCCCCAAATGTTAAAGGGTATAATCTTACTTCATTTGAGGCTGAAATATTATCTTAATCAGAACGAAATGCCTTTTCAAAGAGGTATTTATACAGGTAGTCCTCGTTTAGCAACTGCCTCAGATAGCAACCATTTGCAAATATGACGGTAATAAAAAATTCATTTTCTGACCAATGCCTACATTTATGACAACAAAAGCCTTCAGCGTGAAACTGATTAAGATCTGGTCAGTTTCAGGCAGCAGCTGCAGTCCCCAGAGGGTTCCAGTCACCTAATTGAAGTCCCAGAGCTGAGCTTGTTAACTTGTGGTTGCAGAGAAAAGCAGGTTAGGAAGCTTGTCTAAGCAATCTCTCTGCCCTGTGAAGAGGCCAAAAAAAAAAGGGAAAAAAAACAGGTCAGCCACAGGACACTGTATGAGAGAACTGTATCTGAATGAGAGGGCAGCAACCAGTAATCTTTGCAGCATCTCTCTCTCTCTTTTTCTCTGAGTCACATGGTTTGCTTAGTGTTCACTCAAACCAACTGCAGTCACTAAATATTTTTATATACATAAGCTCATTCCCTCATGTAAGCTTACATTAAAAGAAATAGTTTCTTACATGAATCATGTGACAGGAATAAGAAAATAAGAACATCAAATATAATATTATGTAATAAACCTATATATAGTTCTCCCAAAGTCTTTCTCACTTTCTCACAAAGTCCCACTTGCCCAAAACATCAAAGCAGGTTGGTAACAACCAGCAAGCAATAAAAAAAGTCAAAATTCTGTCCTTACATTGCCTTTTCTAAATTCCTCTTTCCATTCCTTTGCTCTTTGCCCAGATTTTGCCCTTCTAGCAGCCAAACTTATATTTTTTCCAAGTTGAGTGACAGTGTCTAGGAAACATTGAGACTCTAGAAGTAGTCAGAATAATATGTCTTTGAGGCTCCTCACTGTCTCTAGCCTCTTCTGTATGTAATGAAAGAGATGGGTTGGAACTGAATGGCCACAATTTCCAGTGACAGAAAGGGGATAAAAGTGGGAGATAAAAAGTCATCAGGGAATTTTCTATCTTTTTGACCTCAACACCTCAAGCAGAAGTAGGCTTCTCAACTATCTTTAGTTGGACCTGATGGGGTCCATGAAAATCAGAGCGATTGATTCTGTTAGCTTCTCATTCAGGCTCTTTCTCATTCATGAAGTAGGTAATGGGCAAGAAAATATTATTCAGTCTCTAAATTCAGTCTGAACCACAAACAAATGCATGTGAAGCAATTGCAAGTATTCATTCTTGCTTAAGAAATGCCTGTATACATTAGACCAAAATCCAGCCACTCCAATCTTATTAGTGAACATCCTCAGCAACCAGAAGCCAGATGGTGTTCTGTGAGAAATTGCTGAATGCTCCACCAGAGACCTGTGGCTGATTCGGAATCCTTCATTCTGAAATTGGAATGGCATCCAATTTAATATAAAGCGAAAGTCCTCTTGTAGAGAAGAAAAATAATAGAATAATTTATAAAGTGGATAAAAATGGCAGAACGGTTTATCTTAACTCGGAAGCATTTTTGTTTCATGTTCTCAAGTTAAACAGTATGGAATTAATATAGAATAGGGCAGAATTATAGACATGCCCAAAATACAAGTGACAGTATCCCTCATCTTTTGCTGAAGCTGCAGGGGGTTGTAACATCTAGAAAATCACAGATTGCTCTGTCCCTGGTCAAATAATTCATGAATATTGGAAGATTGCCTTGCATTTAATTTGAATTTCAGATTAATCATAGCAAATATATAATGAGATTTAAGTGCTCTCCCATGAGATCTCATAAGAGTTTGGCTTTTAAAAAATGTTAATTTTTGAATGTCCGTGACAACATGCCAACCGAACAATGCTCCATCCAGTGTGTGAAAAGATTGCCAGTCCTAGTTAAAGCTGCCCCGTTTCCCTCTAAGAAGTATTTAACAACTCAGCATGGAGACTGTAGCTCAGTGTTAAACACACCATTCTCATTCTAAGGACTTCTTGAAAAATGAAAATGAGAAGAATGTAACATTGCCAGCTAATAGGAATGTATGGTCTGATTCATTAAGAAGACAAGGGAAAAAAGTATGTGTATCGATAAATTTAATATGATGGTGTTGCAGTAGTTTGACATGGAATAGCTTTATTTTAATTATATGATAATTTAATTATTATATCACATGCATTCCTGGTTTAGCAATTTTGTAAAGCACATGTTCTGTTATATTGCAGGTAAAAAGGAGATAAATTATCAAGGACTGTAGCTTGCCTTAGGCCAGAGTAATGGGCTCTTCCTCTTCTTCTAGCAGATAATTATCTTTTTCCCCTCCACAAAGTACTTGAACCCAAATGTCTCTTCTTTAAAATATTTTTTATCAGACTAGTGACAGCCAATCTTCATTATCTAAGCCTTTAGCCTACCTGAATGTTTATGACCTCCAGATATTGGGACTTTCCCAGAATTCTCTCACCAGCAAAGCCCTTGCTGAGAATTCTGGGAGATGAAGTTCATACATCTGGAGACTTGCCCAGATTGGGGAAAGCTGAAGTAACTGCAGCATCTGGAAACCGTATAGCCAAAATGGAGCTACTAAAAAATAAGACAAGGACAGCACAAATGAACTCCAATACTTTTGAGTAGGGATGTTGGAAATACATGGCAGGGCTAAGTCCTATATCTAATGTTCAATCATGGTAATAACCTAATGCAGATACACTTTTTATAAAGGACAGTATGGTTTAGCAAATGTCTTTAGACAATAAATAAAATGTTTTAAATATATGTTTCAATATTTTCTATTGCTTCAGACTGCTCCTAACTCCTCCCTCAGAAAGGATTATTCCTTAAGAACTAAACATTATGCATCAAATATAAAATCAACAGCATCCCCAGGTGGAACTCTACAAAAATTTGGCAATCTCTTGCAGAATTCCCCTACAATCATACAATCTAAAGGTAAGCAGCAAAAGAAAGAAGCCCATTCCTTTAATGTGAGGCAATTATGAGATATTTTTGTTGTTCCATCTGGAACGCTGCATATTTTAAAAGGGGCAGTTGGTGTTTTAAACTACAGAGCAAAAGAAATTAACTTTGGACATCGACTTTTGTAATCTTGTTCTTTTTGTATTGCTTGTAATACTTTGGTGGAGGCACATTGAAACTGTAATTTAATCACAGTTTCAGCCTGATCTCATCCAGAGACAGGTCTTTATAATGGAACCCTTCCCTTTCCTGGAAAAATTGCCTCTAGAAGATTGCAAAGTATGTCAAGTTCAATATGTTCTCTCCTGAGTTTGAATCAGCTGTTCCAACATTTCTAGAAACCTTCAAATGCTGCCTTGACAATTCTGGAAGTGTCAAAAAAAGACCCATTTCAGGCTTGAATTCAAAACAGGGTCATTTTGAGTTTAGACACTTCTGGAAGGTTTGAGACCCTTTGAAAGAAGAGCCCATGTTGAGCTTGAAATGTTCTAAATTCAGAATCTTTGAATACCTCTAGAAACTTCTGTAAACATTAATGCTAATATGGTGCAATAGACTGTTGAACTACGACTGGGAAGATCCAATTTCAAATTCTCACTTGGGCACGACTGCTATAAAGTCACATTTGCTTTCTGTGCCATAAATTTCCTTAGTGAGTCAGGGAATAAGAACTATGCAAGCTTATTAAAGGAAAAGTGGAATATACGTGTAATTACTTATAGAAATAAGCATAAGGAGGACAGGAAATGCAATTTGGTGAGAGTGAATCAGTAATGCTCATCATGAAGCCATGAGGGATGGAGTACACATACCATGTATTAGCAATTTGTCATCTGATTGTTCTGGACTACAACTACAGAAACCCTTACCAACAGCCATCTTGGTAAAGCACTCTCCCCACTCCCCTTAATCCTCTCTCTCTTTTTAGCTTGATTTTACATACTTTTACTTAAAATAAAACCTAGGGAGTCCAATGGGGCTTGCTCCAAAATATCCCTTATAAGGTGTTCCTTTTTGCTGAATGGATTTCAGTTGTATGTGTCATGGCTTTTAAAAACTACTTCCAGAAGAAGAAAGGAAGAGATTTTTTTGCGAAAGATTAGTCTCATTCATTAATGGTCTAGATGAGGGAGTTTCAAGCATTTTCAGTGTGTAGAACCTGTTAGTTTTTTTTTTTCTTTAAAAAAAATACCCAAAACTCCTGATCAAGAGGTAAAGCTCCAGAGATAGAAAACTGGCTGCGGTCAGGTGAACTGTTTGGTTCACCTTAATCTCTCACAGAACCCCATCAAATTCTTGCACAATGCTAGGGTTCCACAGAACGCAATTTGAAAAACCCTAGCCTAGCTAAGAATAGAGCAAGTGGTAAGATAGAGTTGTGCTGCTTTGAATAAAAGAAAACATCTCCTACCATGCCTCTTCTAGCAAAGAAGCTGATGGCCACAATGAAATCTCCCAAATCTACCGAGGAAGAATCAGTTAAGGAAAACGATGCCAAGCCCAAGAAATCAAGACGAAAGCTCTACTCAACCAACATTTCTACTCCTATTGAATTTTCTGGTCAAATGGTAAGTGATTCCACAAAGCACTTTGACTAACTCAGGGCGGATAGCCTTTCGAAAGCTGGGAACTAAACCCAGTTGGGAGGGGCGGGGTGGGAAGATGTAATAAAAAGAACCCATGATTCCCAGAAGAAATAAGGCTGGGTCCAAGATGGGGGCAGCGGTGGGATTTTCCACGCTTTGGTTTGGCAAGGGAGGTAGCTTCAGTGTTTTGTACTTTAAAAGACAACTGTATTAAGCCAATTTTAAGTCTTTCTCTGAAAGAAAGGCAGAGTATAGATGAAGAACAGGCATTATAGAATACAAGACTGGCATATTGTGTAGACAAACAATATAAATTTAGGATATTTTCTTATTTTTTTATTATTATTATTATTTGCTTTTCTTAGAGGCTGGCTTGTCCCATCCCAGCCACCTTCTAGGAATAAGATTGAAACAGATGCGTTTCCTATTGCACTCACTTCATGCCAATGGTCCTCTTCTCTCTGCTCTCCTTTACCCTCTCTCTGTCTTTAGTTTTATTTTGTATACTTCTACTTAAAATGAAGTCTACACAGCCCAGTGGGCCTTGCTCCAAAGTAAATGTGCATAAGGTGTTAGTCTTAATCTTTATCTATTGAAACAATAGGATTTCAGCAAAATCAGCATTTTCCACCTTGGTCTTGAAGCATAGTCCGGCCTTCAGAGCTGATGGATATCATTATTTTGGCTTGAATAAGGTGTAATGATTAGATATTAGTTACTTCAATAAGCTTTAAGCTTACATTCTGCCCTGCTTCTCTGGTGCAGCTGCAAGATCAAGACAAGATCAAAATCTCCTGATACGGATCAACCAGAATGCAGTGTTATATCCAGATTAAGAGTAAACTGTGGTTAGTCATAAATAAGGCCAGCAAAAGCAAGCAGAGTTCATTACCTCTATTTGAAGTTGGCTTGTTTTTGCTACCTTTAGGTGAGATTAGCCACTATTTACCTGGGTTTAGAGGCTTTATTGATTCCAATATCCAGATTTGTCTTTTAGCTGTGCTGGAGGAAACATACATTTCAGGGTTGTTTACAGGGTACAAATGGAACAAATAATCATCACCCAATTAAACCACTGTTTAGGGTTTCATGGCAATTCACGTATCTCAATGTTTAACTGTGTTTTGTTGAAACAAGGCATAAGGTAGTTTGCGCATAATGCTAAGCCATAACGACTGGGTTCACACATGTTAAACCAGGGGAGCAGCATCATACAATAATAAATAAAAATATAAATGTTAAATTTTTAAAAAATTAATAAAAATGGTCAGTATTTTGAGAAATATAGCTTTTCTTTGACCATGTGGGACTCTTTTTTATCTTTTTCTTTTTCATTTTGAGGGTCAGCAAGCATAATCTAGGGACGTTCTCGGCAAGAACCAAAGTACATTATTGCTTAGCATTTGGTGCAGATCAAACCATTGTTTATTGTTGCTCAAGGTCAGTCCTGAGTCATCTAAGAGTCATAAATTCAGATTGCTAACCAGACCTAAGAAATTACAATCTAAAACAGTAATGACTTTCCCACACCATTTGGCTTCTGACTGGAGCTTCTAGTCAGACATGTACTGAACACTGGGCTATTTCTTTATTTTACATCAGACCTGGGGTAGCTTCAAACCCTGAAACCATCATCAAGCTCCCCTAATTATAAAAGTATAAGATACAGTGGCCCTCATCATGCAGTTACCTGGGCACCAAAGATACTTGGTCCAGCATACAGGTCCCTCTAATTTGGAAGGTCTCTTAATTTTGGGAGGTTTATCTCCTGCTTTTTTATTGTCCCAAAAGAGAATTTGCCCCAGTTCTTGCAGTTTGGCCAAGTACTATCTGCGTACCTGATTGGTTAGAAAAACTCTTTCATTTCTTTTTTAGATTGTTACGGATCAAAAGGAAAGCGATCATGAAATTATCAAGCGACGGCTCCGAATTAAAAAAAAATACTGATGTTCTTTCCACGGAGAATCATGTACAAAATTCTTCTGTAGATGTTATCAATGTTGTAATTGCTCCTTCAGTTTTTTTCAAAATTTTTGTGTAGATTTTGTCGATACTGCTATAAAAATTAGACACAGAGAATTAAAATGTGTTGAAATCTCCTTGGTCTTTTTTTTTCTAATGTAGTCTCTTCAGAAGCTATATCACAATCTGAATCTGCAATCCTAATAGTGTGGTATAGCTGTTAAGGTGTTGGGGTAGAAGCACTGAGAACCTGGTTTTAGCCCATCCTCAACCACAAAGAAAGCCAGTTTAGGGTAGCGGTTTAAGGCATTGGGCTAGAAACCAGGAGACCAGTTCTAGTCCTGCCTTAGGCACAAAGCCTACTAGGTGACCTTGAGCCAGTCATTCTCTCTCAGCCCTAGGAAGCAGGCAAGGGCAAACCACTTTTGAAAAACCTTGCCAAGAAAACTGTAGGGACTTATCCAGGCAATCACCAGGACTCAAAAACTGACTCAAAGGCACACACACCCACAAAAGCTTACTGGATGATGTTGGGCTATAGAAGATAGAAGGAAGGAGTGCTATATAAGCTACTTTCAGCCCCTAAATAAAAGGCAGGATGTAAATCAAATAAATAAATGCTCACAAATATACTTTGGTCACGGAAATTAGCATCTTTATGATCTTGGCTTGGAAAAATTTTTAAAGCAAGTCAAGTGTCTAGACTTTGAGTTGTTAAACCTGACAGTAAGGGTGGTACATTTGCAGTCTTGTTGAATTGCTGCTGTTAACATCCCTGTCATTGGTGATGAGGCCCTGGCCCTGGCATTCAACAACTCTAGGGTTGCAGATTTCTCTCCTTCTGTGAGTAATTCCAGGGAAGAACTTGGAGTACCAGAAATGGAGTGTGCGTTTTGCTTCATAACTCTTTGACGCAAGTACTAATTGTTGTAGGGAACTGCCACTCGGGCCACAGAAGGCGATCACTCTCACCAACTTCTGTTAGTGGTTGTACCTGTTGCAATAAACCCTGTTTGTATTCTCTGCATTCTGCATTCTCTGCCTATTGCTTTAGGTGTTGTAGGTTTCTGCTTCAGCACTGGCAGAACTTAATGCTCCATGCTGTAAGCTTTTCTTTCAAATTCAGCACAAGAGTTCAGCCCCGTTAGGGCTGAGTGGTGCTAACATAGCAAATTCTAAAACTTTGGTTTCCCCCTGGAATAATTTCTATTTTAAAATTTAAAAAAAATAATAATAATGAGTGCTCAAAAGCTCAGTCTGAGCAGGATATATTTATTTTAATGACTGCACATTTGTGCAACCGGCAGGGAAGGGAATTAAGCACTTCAAAAGTCTCACTACGCTGATTCCTCTCATCTTCAATCAATGCAAAATATGTCTGTTGAATCTTCTTGAAGAGGCATTGAGGTAACATATCCTCCGTGCCTTCCGATCTGTGGGGGATATCTGGGAAATACATTTTCACAGAGAATTTGCAAAAGTCTCAGGTTCTCTGTGAAAAGAAGCAAAGATGTATTTCCAAATATTCAAGGAAAAAGTCTCTGGCATTTTTGTAAAAGACATTTTGATCCAGCCTTTGGAGACCAACATTTCTAAAGCAGCACTTGAGGCAATTATTAAATTCTAATAATGATACTACTAATAATAATAAGTTGATGGGAAACTAATTCTTCAGTTTGCCTTTGAGTAAATATGTGCTTTGTGATTGGTCATTGCCTTCCATAGAGCCAGCTTATACAGTATTAATAATATGTTTTCAAAGCTCCAAATTCGTCCACTGGTCTAAAAGGTTGGAGATCCCTGGGCTGGAGAAATCTTCCTTAGATCTCAATAAGCCTATAAAGTTTACACTTGATAGATCAGTTGCAACCGGCACAAGTAATATCAATTCCATCATTTATGTGATATTGTGACGCCTGTGATGTCACTCACTCCACTTTATCTTCCCCTGCGGAGGCCAGTGGCGATAACATTTCTACATTTCATCAACCAATACGATTTGGATGTCGTCATCTTAACCCTCCTTGCCCTATTTCTTGCTTGCTCTTTCAATTCTATTTATGCGTACATTTTAAATGTACATTTTCCCTTTTTTAAAAAAAGTTTTTTTTTTTTAGCATTGAATAATAGCTTTGCATATATTTGTGTTAGGTAAATAACAGTGCCAGTTTTGAGCTAGTTGGGACTATGCACACTTAACTGTTGGAAACCCACAGGGCTGGTGGCCCTCCTTCATTCTGAGCTGTAACTCAGGAAATGGGTCATCAAATAAGATGCAATATGTTTCTTTCTGCAACTGGCTTTCTGATTGAATGATTTTGTCTGGGTCCCTGGCTTAGTGTAAATTAGAAGATAAAGAAACCTCCACTAGATGGCACTTCAGCACCTTTTTAAAATTAGAAGTGAAATGTAAAAGAATCTCAACTTTAAATGATTTCATCCTGACACAGGATTTAGGTTGCAGAAAAAAATATATATTTATCTGGACAAAAGCACAATGTAATATAACCAAACAGGTAACTGTTGAGGACTTAGTCAGCATCTGGCATGTCTACTTTGGGCAGGAAGTATTACATGGTACGTGGTGCACTCTAAAATATTCTCCAGGTTGAACTTCTGCAAGTAATAATGGAGGCTCAGTTTGGGGGTGGCAAAAAACTCCCATCCAATAGCAAGAATAAGTCCTCGCCCTTGAAGCATTATTTCATTGTTTTGAACTAATGCTTGTTTTTAAAAGAAAGTTGTCAGTGAGGGGTGTGCTTTGAATGCCGGTTGTATCTGGCTAATTTGCAAGAGGACTGGAGGCTGTAAATCTAGATGGCTAATGCATTAAAAGACACATGTGTCAGCAGGATCATAAATCTGCACTGGCTGGGCTCACCCATCTCCCTAAGCCATAATGCAGTTTATTGAACTGTGGAGTTAGTGTGTTGTGTGAACTCAGCCATTGAGGCTAATAGACCATGGTGTATGAACCTAGGCAGTGTCTAGCACATAAAAGATAACCAGAAGAGCCACCATAAATTAATTAGGATTCCTTGTTTTCAAAGTGATGGTGCTCCCCAGTTGGAGTGAGAAGGAACTTCAAAGGAGGGGGCAGGAGGAAAGAGGAGAAGAAATAGCAGAGGATATTTCTCAACAAAGAGATCTACCCTAATATATTCCTGTTGCAGTTCTATTGTCTTTTCCTTCAAAGTCTTTGCACATAAGGTGAAAAATCTGAAGCTTTCAAGGCAACATGTGTTCCCCACCCATCAGAGTCCCTCCAGAAGTATATATATAATTTTGTAATGTGACAGAAGAGAGAAAGACAGGACCACCTACTTGTTTCTTCTGGCCCAAGCACTTTCTACAACAAGAACCCCTACATACAATCAAGGATCAAAACAAGGATGTCCACTTTGGCTAAACACAAACGTGCACCAAGAGGTTTGCTGAAAAAATCCAGCTAGTGTTTGTTTTTAATAACTGTAATGGCTATTAAAGGATTTTACAGGTATAAAAAAGGCTTATTGCTTTTCTGCTTTGTTCTATTAATCAGTCTCAAAAATACAATGTTAGATTTGACTATTTGTATTTATCTTTATGTGCATTGAAATAGATACATTGCTAATTCCACTTCTGTTATACAGTCTGCTTGAGCTGTGTTGGGAAGGAACAATAGAAAGCACAGAAAATGAGATACATGTTGGGGTGGAATGACGTATGGCATTGTTGGCCATGCTGGCTGTTCCTTCAGATTTGGTTGGTCTAGGTTCAACTACCCAATTCCCTTCCCTTCCCTTCCCTTCCCTTCCCTTCCCTTCCCTTCCCTTCCCTTCCCTTCCCTTCCCTTCCCTTCCCTTCCCTTCCCTTCCCTTCCCTTTTTGTGTTTGGTGTCAAGTCAGTGTTGACTCCTGGCAACTGCAGGGACTTGTCCAGGCAGTCACCAGGAGTCAACATTGACTTGACACAGAGGGAAGGGAAGGGAAGGGAAGGGAAGGGAAGGGAAGGGAAGGGAAGGGAAGGGAAGGGAAGTTTTCTTGGCAAGATTTCAGAAGTGGTTTACCATTGCCTTCTTCCTAGGGCTGAGAGAGTGACGCCCAAAGTCACCCAGCTGGCTTTGTGCCTAAGGTGGGACTAGAACTCACAGTTTCCTGCTTTCTAGCCTGGTGCCACCCAATGCTTATTTCATATTAATACCAGATCAGATCACTGACCCACATCAGCTCCTCTGTCAGCATGCTTGCTTTTGAGATTGGCTTCAGAGATTGTCCTCTCTGTCCCCTCCATATCTAAGATCAAATTGTCAGAAGAGACAGGATTCCTCTGGATGCTCCTTCTATGACTTGAACTTGGACTGATGGAGAATCACCATGTACCCTCATCTATTGAAAGGTAATGATGGTCTGGTTTGATTGATAGATTGAGGCAGTTCACAAATTGCCACTTTTTGATGGGTGTTCACACTCCTCCTTATTCCTTTGTCACTGAGATCTTGACAAGCGTTGACACTATTTTTAATAGAGAATGTTGAATGACTTCAAACTAGTGTGGAGATTCCAAGCTGCTCAGATAATAACAAAAATGTGGATCCTTATTTGGAAAGGAAACAAATGACATTTGGCTAGAGAAAGAAAAGGAGTTCATATTTAGAAATCGGGCTGGACACTGGTCAGCGGTGGGCCTGCTTATGAGCTTCCCCTCCTTATGAGCTTCTCGTCTACCATCTCTTCATATTCTTGTCAATGAATATAAATCTTTAGTACTCTGTAAGGAGCTTGATCATCTTTCTCAACCTTATGCATAGGAAGATGGGGAACCTGTAAATTTGTTTACATTCTATTAATCCACTGAAAGGCTTCCCAGAACCTGATAAAGTCTTTTTTGTTTTTTGAAAGCCTGCAAGCAAATACAAGTTTTGTCTTAAGACTGTAACTAAATTCAGGCTCTGTTGCTTGTTCTTCCTTAGTTTTGCTGTCCTCAAAAGCTTAGACATGACCTACGGATATGACCCTTTCTAAAGCTGCTGTCAAATGTGTAAGCTTTAAGGTGTCAGAAGGGGGAAATGATTAAAGCTACTGTATTTAATAATTGATTTGAAATTAAATTTAAATTTAAAGAAAGGAAATCTAATAATTTTCTCCTGCCTCTGGACAGCATGCCACACAAAACGCAAATGTAGTCCTTGCTCAAAGAACACCTTTATGGCTCCTTATTTTGCCTAAGGAGTTACGAACAGTTCCAAAGCATGCACCATACTTTGTGAACTTCAGTCAGTTTAATAAAAATTTACATCCTTTTTTAGACCAAAGACTGTTCTTATCCTTTACTTGGCATGCTGTCCAAGGATGAGGAGAAAATTTGCTTTCTCTAACATAGGCAGCGGTACCAAGCTAACCTTGGCTAATCTTGAAACTCTTTAGCAGAGGAGAGTGTGGCTATTGCTTGGAAAGGAGACCACTAAGAAATCCTGGGCCTAAAGACTAGAAAACGTTCCTGAAAAAGGCTGTGGCAAATTATTTCTGGATTGTTACCCAGAAAAAAAGAAAACGGAGTGGCACGGGGCGGTGTTGTTTTGTTTTAACTGCATTGCATGATTGCTTTTACTGTATGCCACCCAGAGTTATAGTAGAGTTGAGCGGTCTTATACATTTCTAAAGCAAACAAACAAACAAAGGTAGCCTTCAGGAACTGACCTGAAGTCAAGGAAGACTTTGTTTACTTGGTTTTAATATAGATTTGTTATTGTCATATGGCTGCAGACCTCTTTCTGCTTATGGGGCTTCTGTAGTATGTCATTATAGGAACAAAGACATCTGGCTTAGTTTCAACAATCAAATATTGAAACTTAGCCAAGAAAGTAGAATGAGTAGAATGCATTTTACATTTTACTCTTAGTTGCAGATGATCATATTTATAGTCATTTATTTGAGAATTTACAACTCAAGGGCGTTTGTGTAAATTAGGAATAAGCAGCATGATGGTGGTGAGTCTTATTTTTGTGCCTGGAGCCATTTTCATTGGTGCTCGCTGGTCTCTTTGCACCACTTGACTTCAGTGCTTGTTTAGATTCTCTTAATTAAAAATAATAATAAGTGGGAAGGTAGCAAAGCAAAGCGCCAGTCGCCAGGAGAATATTTAATTACAGGAAAGACTCTGGCTCTATAGCCATTCCACGAAAATCACAGTAGTGAACGGCTGGAACCCAGGGCTGTTTTGGAAAGGCCCACCTGCACAGAATAAGCAGCAGGGGTGTCTGCAGGTTATGGTCAAAAAAGTTAAGATGGCAGCCATGATGGTGCTCCACCAACTGAAACTCCACCTGTTTTTTATGTGCTTTTATTGTACTGTTGTGGGTGCCATCTTGACTTTTTTGAACTTGCCCTGCAGACTCCCCTGGGTAACGTGGTGCTGGAATGCAGGAGAGTTGCAGGGGATATCTTCATCCATTTGTCTTCTGGTAAATTACTGTTTTGCGATGGTCACACCCACTGCAGGAGCCATTTGGGGATAGCACCTGGGCCATGTTTTCAGAAATCCAAATACGTCTAGACTGATCATGTACTAGAGATTTTCAATAGCAGAATATGGCCTTGAAGGTCAGTCCTGTGCTTCTGATTGGATTTCTTCAGAGGGTGTGGGAACATAAATGAAGCCCCTTTTGCTGACTCATTAAAACAGCCATGTCTTTTTGCACGCTGTCACAAAGCTGCTTTAATGAGCCATCAGCAGGTTCTGCATTCATGCTCCCGTGCTCCAAAGGACTTTTTTAGAACTGAATCCAAAACAGCGCACAGTCTTATTACCCTGTTATTTGATAAGGTTCCTTAAAAATGCCTCCAGGGAAGTAGAATTCTTCCAAGAGAAGATATATGTAGCTCAGGATTAAACTGTGGAGTCCTTGGTGCTCTCTGAGCTTGGTTGTTTGCTTGCAGATGTTTCATTACCCAACTAGGTAACATCATCAATGTGAGTGTGGAATTTCTCCCTGTTTATATACAGTAGCTTTCCCTGCCAGTGTTGGTGGGGGTGTGGTTTTCTCCTTGGTAGTTCCTTGATTAGGGTATTGTTTTCTGCCTGATTGGTGTTAATCTCTGCTTATCTGGGTGTAGGCTGCTGGAGAGAACGTGTGCTGGTCTTTTTGTTTCTTTCTTAGTTTCTTTATTGTCTCTTTTGAATGTGTGTAAATGTGGTTTATCTCTATGTGTCTATATAAACAGGGAGCAAACCCAACACTCACTAGCACTGATGATGTTACCTAGTTGGGTAATGAAACATCTGCAAGCAAATAGCCAAGCTCAGAGAGCACCAAGGACTGTAGAATTCTTCGAAATCTTTTAGAAAAATTTAATCTCGCTACCTCCAATCCCTGCATAATGCTCTATAGCAACTTCACCAAACTGGTTCCTCAAAACCCCCAAAGTGGACACAGTGGGACTGATTTTTTCCCCAATTTGGCCAGAGGTGTTCATGCAACTAAAGGCAATTTTAACTCTATGGTATGGTTTGGTTTTCTGGGGGGAAAAATGAAGGGGAGCCTAGGTGGAAAGTAAAGTGTACTTTTTTCTCCTCCTGGACAATATGTTCAGTTCTCTTCCTTCTGCCCTTAATCAAATATTGAGACCTCTAAAAAATGCTGTCATCTTGTTAATGTTAGCTACACAACGGGGAATAAGACGAGGTTCTTGCATAGCTTGGTATTATGTGTCATTCAAGTGCGCACCCAGAGGGGAAATGGACCTCCTTGATGGAACGGAGATAAAAGGAACAGGGTGGCTGATTGTTCAGCATTTGCCACAGCCTTGCCAGCTCACGTCGCCTCTTTTCTCTTTACAAAATTCAGGCATTGGCGACTGAAGAGGGATGGGCCCCTTCTACCTCATCTAGCCTTTTTAAATTATTTTTCAGCACTGAAAGATGTTTATCAGTTCTGGTCCTCGGAGGCACAAGACAAAAACGTCCAAATACCAAATAGCTGCATGTCTCTCTGTATCTAGCTTGATAAATTTTCTTGGGCAGAATGCTCTGAGAAGAGTAATTAAGAAACAAGCAGCTCGCATTTCCTTAATCCGGTCTACAAATGAATGATTATTCAGATAAATGCAGTACAGGGGTGCTTGCAGGGAGGGGGTCAAAAATGTCAAGATGGTAGCCACAACCATGCAGTCAAAGTCCTGCCCCTTAAAGATGGTTGTGGCCGCCATCCTGACTTTTTTTTACCTCCCCCTCCCCCCCATGCAGACACCCCTGATGCAATACAAACACATTGAAGTAACATAGTGCATACAATAGGAGCAATACAGACCGGAAAAACTATTCATTGGTTGAGCAACAGATGAATCCTCCCACCTACTTATGATTAAAGTCTCTGAAATCAAGGGAGGGAGGGAAGGGAAGGAAGGAAGGAAGGAAGGAAAGAAACTCCAAGAGTTTTAACTTGGAACTGGAATAGATGCTAGTAAAAATATTACAGGCACTTCTAGATGCGTACTGCATCCGAAAAGGCTGTCTTTGATAAAGAGCTGAACGGATTCCAAATATGGTGATATCTAGAACAGGACTTCAAGTGATTATCTCAATAAACGGCCAGTCCTGCCTGAGAAGGCACTTCTTCAGATGGTCCAGTTTTAAGCCATTAATAATACTTTGAATTATGTTTCTAAAAAAACCTGGAAGCTGAAGATATTTTAAGCACTTGGATGATAACAAGCAAAGGAGGATGCTCTACTGACTAATCTGGCCACTGCATTCTAAGCTTGTTCAAATTTCCTGCCTTATTTTGGGACGTTTGTCAAGAGACAGCCAAACTAGCAGAAGATGAGGAACCTGATTCATGAATATTTATATTTTAATTTACAAAGCTTTGCAAAGCTGCCTAACCCCCTATATTGCAAGGAGATCACAATAATAAGTATTTGAGGAAGGCTAGTATTTCTCACCATGGATACACACGTCTGAAATATCACCATGTTGTGAAATTGGTTCTTACTGTGTTTGACTCCAATTAAGAACAGGATATGTACTGTGTTCACGATCAGATGGACCCCCTAAACCTTCTCTAGGTAAGAAAAAGAAGGATATGTATCAACACACTTCCCACAAACACTTACTACCAGCAAGGACACCAAATTGGGAAACACAGTCAATGGAGCCTCTTACACCAGCATTTTTCAAACCTGGCAACTTTAAGATGTGTGAACTTCAACTCCCAGAATTCCCTAGCCAGCACGCTAGCTAGGGAATTCTGGGATGAAGTCCACACATCTTAAAGTTGCCAAGTTTGAAAAACGCTGTCTTACACTGAAGCAGTTGGACTAATTCAACGCCCTCCTGCATGCTTCCAAAAGTAAACAAGCAACAACACTTGAAATAAAATGCAGCCAAGAACCCAAGCTTCTCCAGGAGTATTTCTAGGATTCATGCCAGTGGCTGCCAGTGTGTCAAGCCCCACGCAGTTGGGCAAGATCAAGGAAGTGACAACTATATAGATTTCAGAAAGGTATCTTTAATGCTTGCCTTAGGATAAATACAGAATCTTGGAAATGGTAAAGAGGAGTTTCCCACCCTTATTTCTAGTGAGTTTAATTAAAATGGAGTCTGTCTGAAGAATGTGAAATGCTTCTTCCCAGGTTTCTTGCCACCAGGGCTATGTTGCTGTTTATGAGACAAACAGTCAGTGACTGTCCCACTCTCTCTTGATTGTTTATATCTGTCCTCTGTTCTATTCCTGTCCCAGCGTCCTTACGATCTCTCACACAACCTCACTTCAAAGATCACTCCATTCCACGATAGCTACGACTCCTTTCCCCATAGGCTCCAATGCAATTTATTCCTATGGGATTGTGCGGAAAAAACCTCCAGATACCTCACCACCCAAGACAGTTGTGGTGTTCGCAGGGAATGCAATGCACATTAAAAATGGGCAGAGCTTGAGTTGCATGTTGTGGCCACCATCGTGACTTTTTTTGAGCACACCCTGTGGATATTCCAGCCAGGCAGTACATAACACAATCTTCCCCTGTCCCCAGGCCCTTTCTGCCCCAACCCTGAGAGCATCATGGATCTGCAGATCCCACAGAATAGTAGCAGCCTGATACCCACAATCCTGAGCAATGTCTGGAGCAGGCAACTGAAGGACCCTACCCCATATCCCATTCCCAAGAGCACCATGCAAGATCAGGTAGCTTGATTCTTACAATCATCACCCATACGGGGTGCTTCCTATCAAGGCTCAGAAGAAATAGAAGATCTGGAACAGTAACTAGATGATCCATCATGTACATCATGTTTCAAACTTCCCAAAATGAAAAGGTACAGAAAGCAAACTACAAATCCATGGGGAGAAAAATTGCTGTCATGATCTGCATCACAGAAAAGTTGAATGAGCAGACCTTCCAGGGTCCAGGCTATCTGAAAGTCATGAAGTGGTCACCACAGACAACAAAGGAAATAGGGTTGCAGCAATGGTCAGCTGGTCACATTGAGTAGTCACCATCCTGCTGGAGCAAAGAGAGGTCATCCCAGGATATACAACTAGCAGCAAAATTCCACCCCAACTTCAGAAGCCTCAAAGCTGCAGGGAGGACCCTGATGTTGTGGCCACCAACAGAAAGCCCTAGCAATCCCTGTAAAGAGGACTCCAACTTGGCCTGACTTCTTAACTGCTTAGCAGGGACAGATCCATTCTAGAGGAAGATGGTCCCAGTCAGACACTGACTCACCCATATGCAATGTCTCAGGAGTTTCCACTAGCATCAGCAACTCACAGGAGCAATAGAATCAGCCCAACATCAGGGAGATAAGGTCTATCCTTTGACCACGACTGACCATGGTACTGAGTGGAAGAAAAACTTCAGATTTCATACAAACACCATATCTCTCTGCTATTCATTAAAACAGTCCAACCTTTTTCAGGTTGATCCACAAGACAAGGTTTATTTATTAATTTAATCATTATTCAAATTTATATAGCCATCCCTCTCATATATATGAGTGGCTTACAAACAATTAAAACAAATTTAAAAACAAGAAAAACACAATATAAAAGCATATAGAAATCATTATAAAATACAGAAAACTCACAGTCAAGGTAATCCCATTCATCAAAACAGTACAGCCACTGCACTGGCTCAGCCGCAGGGTTCCCATGCCCATTGGCAAAAGCGTGTCTTCAGGGACTTGCAAAAAGCCAGCAGAGTCAGGGCCAATCTGACCTCCAAAGAGATGATGTTCCACAGGGCAGGTTCCACTCCAGAAAAGGGTCTCTTCTGGGGTCCCAACAGTCAACAACCCCTGGCTGATGGGACCCGCAACATGACTTTCCTGCTGGACCTGATGGGACAGGTAGATGTAGTTTGGTCCCTTAGCTATCTAATGCCCTTTATTGAGAATGTTGAGATTCAGGGATAGATATCTCCTTTCCTGTCACTTTTCTACCTCTTGAAATACTTGTTTTCTTTGCACAAAGGGTAGATGTGAGTGTTTAAACTTCAACCTTCATATTTGGAAGACAGAACAAAACTGGGGGAGATCAGCTGACATGATTTTAGTTCAGCTGCCTCTTAAAAACAAGTATTTTTAAAATCGCTCTTTTAACTGCTTCAAGTATTGATTTAAAATAGTGAGGAAAGCTTAGTGAATGATCTTAAATGTTAAATTACTGTAAATTCTGTGAAGAAATGTCATCTTGAAGAGTCTAGGTACCTGCTCTTCAGCTTGATTCACAAGCCTAACTTGTACAATTCAAAACATTGTCTAAAGGACAAATCAATCTTTCCCCCTTTTGAAAACAGGTTCTTTTAAAACCAGGAGGGATTGAATAAAAGGACCAGGCATTCAATGCATTAGGAGTTATTAAAAAAAAAAAAAAAGAATCATTACAAGCTTGAATAGCAGATCAGGGAATTTTATTTCCAAATGCCATCTCGTCTATTGTAAACTGTTTCCACAGCTGTAGTCAGTTTTATGTAGTGTGACAGGCAGACCCACTGAGATAGGACTATCAGACTAAAAATATCCAGAGTGCAGTAAAGAGATACAGAAAATACCAACTTTTTGCTGATATCTAGTGGCTGCCTGGATTTTTCCAGGAATGTGTGAAGGAATGTAGACCTGGCCTTGGGAAGGGGGAAAGAATGATCTAACTGCTAAGGGTGAAGTTTCAGAAAAGATCACCCAGTCCTGAGAAAGAGGAAAGTGTGAGAAAGAAACTCAAAATAACCCTGCCTTGATTTTGTTTGGTATAAGAGGGAATACAGAGAAACTCAGACAGGCTTTCAAGTTTCTGTTATTCTACCAACACCAATGAAGAGGAGTCCTGGAATTCCTGCTGTGTTTGTTTCTTGACCTTGGCTTTCCTTGAAAAGCAACCTAGATCTGCTAGCCTTACACTGAGAAATTCATAAATAATGGGTTTACTCATTATGTGTAGTGAGTAAAGAATATGACCTTGATGGAAATATGCAGGAACTGTTATCTAAGCAAAAGGAGCTGAAACATTTTTAAGTCTAGAACAACAAGACCGCATTCGGAAGTGTGCCTCAGGCAGATGCCACCCTAATCCACTGGATTATAAGAAAGAGAAGGAAGACAGCACATCAGTCTTGCAAGATTGCTGTCAGCCCCACTAGGTAAACCAGACCGGGAAATCAACTCCCCGAGGCTAAAACTACTTTTACTGAGATTGGCTCTAATAACAGAATCTTGCAAGTCTGATTGTGGTTCCTGTATATTTTCATCAAGGTCATCTTCTATACTCCCTATGTTAAGCTAAATTGCAGAGTACCTAGCCATGATTTATCAGCCCATACTTACGTCGATTTTCCAAATACACTAAGCTAAACTATAGTTTACAAATCTAAATGGCTGGCTTCCCTCAGCACTCTAAGTCAAAAAACAGACCAAACCATGTTATATGTTTTAGATTTGGGGGAAAGAGAAATCAAATGGGGTCATTCTGTATTAGCAGCATGTCAACATTCAACAAAGGGAGTCAGTTCCTCGCCTATCTTGCTAGTAAATTAAAGGGAAGTGATACAAGGGTCTCGTAAGAACATTTGTGCTATAATAGAGTTCCCTAAAGTGGGATTTCTTTTTTCACTACTCAGGAAGGAAAAATAACCAATTCAAACTTTGAAAGAGCAAGGACGAACTTGGCCGATTTTTAAGTAATGACAAAATTTTCTGCTGGAATTACCTTTTAGGGACCATAGTCCCTTGTTGCAATAGCGATATCACCGACAGCAATAATTATGTCTCATAACAGCTATTGAGGAAGTCATCTCTCTGCATTTAAAGCACACGCTATTCAGTTCCAATTTTTCTCATATTCATGACAAGCAAGATTTCTCCCCCATTTACAGTCAAAAATAATATCATAGGCCAAGTTCTTTTATGCAGTACTCTGGCTGAATGTTTTATTTAGGTCTTTTCCTCACTTGCCCTGACGATGGGAGAAATGTACCCTTGCAGGACTTTTTCTGCTGCATCTTTGTCTTCCTTTCAGCTTCAACCTGGACCTGAAGCAGCCTTATGTTTGAGTTTAGCTAAGTTTCAGTGTTGGAGTTGGGTATTAACCCCTTCACTCACAGCAGTTTCAAAGTCGGACATTGTAAGGAATAGAAATTACCTTTTAACAAAACTTCCTGGTGTTCAACACTTAACAAGGTTTTCTGATACTTAATGTTTAAAGTGATTACTGTAAGTTTGAAATTTGAATGTGTTTACAAAAAGGAAGGGGTCACACCAAGGTGAGACATGGGAATGAAAGATAATGAAACAAGTGTTGCCTTTTGTTAGTAAGAATGTGTGAATCAGGGAAGGAGGTAAGATAACAACACAAAGGGCAGTGATTTAGTGGAGGCAGGATGGCCCTGGGCCTTGACCCTTATCTCAAGAAAATGATAAACTGTGAATAAGAAAAGGGGGGTTGGGAATCATTGTACAAAAGAAATAATGTATTCGTTTTAGGCGTCTCGGATAGGTTGTGAACTCGGATTAGCCCACGCCAGGGCAAAAACGAGGCAGGACCAACACAACATGTGAAGGGGTGCATAAAAACCCTGCTGAAATCTGTAATGACACGCTTCTTGCAGCCTGCGAGCTGAGTAGCGTCAGCCTTTGCAAACCCTTGGAAATAAACTTTGGCTTTCCAAATCCAAGAAGGATTATTTGTGCAACTTTGTTTCTCACAGACATGATGAGCTGCTGATCTCAAGCCCATTTTGGCCACTTCAGGCTGGTGCAGGCCCATTCCCTCCCCATGGAAAAAAACTGGGCACAGCTCTCCCAAGACCCACTGCTCCTTCTAGCCTGCCCCATAGCTGATGGGGAGCTGGGGTGGGGCTTTTCAGTAAAGAGGGAAAGGCAACAGGTCCCTCAAGACATCATCCCTGAGGTTATAAACAGGGATTGGCAACAGGGACAGAAAATGTTATGCTGAAGGGTTTTTTGATTGCCTTTGTGGTGAAAGGCGGGTCATGGCTACCTCACCATATTTTCTTCAACAAAATAAAGGACAAACCTGAAAAAGGGGCAAATCTGAAAGAGATTTATAAGGATAAAGTGTTTTAATTGTTTATGTTCATAACTTTGCTTTACAAAGGAAAATGCAAGAACAAAACCAAGAAAAACTTTTACAAAACTGCATATTCTAATAAAGGACATCTTTTTGAAATAAAGGACTGTCCTTTATAGTAAAGGCCATTTGGTCACCGGAGTTATGGCTGAAATAAGAGGAGAGTTTCTTTCTAGGAAATTTCCCTCAGGCCTATAAAGGTGACAAGGACCAGGCCCAGTTCTTCATTTAAATAAACTTGCCATTTCTAAAGGAACTATTCCCGCCCTCAAAAAAAACCTTTAATCCAGTGTTTTTTAAGGTTGGCAACTTTCAGATGTGTGGATGGCTGGGGGATTCTGGGAATTGAAGTCCATGCATCTGAAAGTTGCCAAGGTTGAGAAACACTGCTTTAATCCTTTCCTGGCTGAAAATATATGAAAAGAAGATGACTTATCTCAACAAAGGCAGGATGAAACTGATTAAAGGCAGCGGAGATCCAACCCTGTAAAATTGTCAAGACAGATCTAAGAAGGGAAAGATCAACAGTGTAACTCAGCAAAAACCACAGACGTTCTCTGCAAATTGGAGACACGAGCCTAACCCCATCATTATTCCACCCCTCTTCAACAAGGATACAATCGCTGTTTCTGACATTGCTGCCACCTCTACAAAACACATTTTCTTATCAATAAAACGTCTCTCCCTTTACAATCAAAACTTACCAAATTTTCCTTATATGGTCCCAAGATCTTGACAGCAAATCAGAGCCCTAGAATTTCCTGCCCCACAGTTCAAAATTCTTATAAAAGATTTTACCTTTCTATTGTTTTCTGTTCCTCTTTTCTGTAAGCTGGAACCCAACAATTGTTGCTTCAATAAAGTGTGTGATCTTCCTCCTCAGAGTTGCAATCTATTTTTTGCCCTTCACAACAGGCCCTTAAACTGAACTGCATGCAGCCCCCAACAGTATCACTTGCAATTTCCCAAATAGCTTTTTTAAAAATAAAAAGAGGCATAGGATCAGGACTGGAACTAGTGCACAATAACCTTGCCTTCCCTTTGGAATTTTATTATCTTAATTATCATTGGAAGGAAAATTCCAGTTTCTCTGACTTAGATCCATCCACGCTTCTTGAGTGAGATGGAATAAAATGGGAATCCCAGGTACACATAGCTTTTTTTCCTGTGAAATGGTTGATCTCCTTTTTCTGTTACATGGTTGATCTCTCCAAAATCAGACCAAGGGAAGAGAGGTATTAAATGGTACCAGGAAGATCAATCCTGGGTCTTCTACTCTTCAATATCAGTGGTATGGAAGAAAGGGAGGAGGGAATGCTTAACAAATTTAGAGACAATTCAAAGTTGGGTGGGGTAGCTAATACTTTGAGACCTGTTTTGGTCTAGTGGCTAAGGCACCACGTTAGAAACTGGGAGACTGTGAGTTCTAGTCCTGCCTTAGGCACGAACCCAACTGGGTGACCTTGGGCCAGTTACTCTCTCTCAGCCTTAAGAAGCAGGCAATGGCAAGCCACTTCTGAAAATCTTGCCAGGAAAACTGCATGGATTTGAATGGGCAGTTGCCAGGAGTCAATGCTGACCCAAGGGCACAGACATATACACAAGGCTAATATCCTAGAAAACAGGGCGGGAGGGGAATCAAAATAACCCTAATATGTTGGAGAAATGGACTGAAAGTATGAAAATATGGAAGTATGAAATGGGCAGAATGAAGTTTAACAGAGATACTTAGGAAACTAAAATCACATGCAGAGGCGGAAGATACCTAGTTCTGTAAGCAGGTTCTTTTTCCAATAGTTCCAACCATGGTTGTAGGTTGCAGCACAGAGCCTCTGTGTTTCCCGGGGGGGGGGGGGGAGGGGGGAGGAAGCATCATGTCTAGACTGAACAGGCTGGGAGGCAGAGTGAGGCCAAAGTTCAGTGCAAGAAAATTAATGTGAACATGGAAAATCAATCTGGGTGGATTTTTTTCATCTTTACTCTTTTGTACAGGGCTTGCAAATCTGCCTGTTCCATCTACTCAGAGCTGAGCCAGGTAAGAAATCCCATGAATAGGAAATCAGCCTTAGTCCAAAGCCATCGAGCTCCAGAATGACAAACCTTTTTGCTTTCGGTTTTTCTTTTCTTTTTTTCCCAATTTGAGCTGCACCACAAGTGAACCAAAAGAGCGCTGCCTTGGTGGACCGAGAAGGATGAGAAGCGCAATACTGATGCTGGCTGGGTCAGTGCAAAAGCCACATGCGGAGAGGCCGTCAGTATTTCACTAAAGCTGAGATGCCGCTCTTGAGTTCTGCTTTTCTTGTGCACAAGAGGCAGAATTTGCAAAGTTATATCAAACACGATCTCTTTCCAGTGGCATATATTTTAGATAAACAAGCCCATCATACATCATAAGAAGTTGAACAGGGATTATATCAGAGGCTTTGGAGCCTATTTTAAATAGAGTCTTTTTTTAAAAGCCCTCGCTCAAAATGGAAAACTTCCTGCAGGGTCCAGCTTCTGAGGTGTTTGCCCTGCTCCCAGATTGATTCTTCATGGGATCCCACAAGCTTATCTCTGTTCAGCAGCTGAGCTGGTTTATTTTGGGTTCAGCTGCGGTTCAGTGGGAAACATACTTAATCGGGTTTTCCAGTGGTAATGCTGGATCTCTGCAGAGTTTGGGAGCGGAACATTTTCCCTTTGGCTCATGAATAAGTTGATCAGTTCTTGGGCTCCCTCACTTTGCTGCAGTGGTCGTGATGCTGTAGCATCCTGCTATGACTTCTTCTCCTTTTAATACATTGAATAGAGGGATGGCATCTCGTGACGTGGAATCTTAGTGTGACTTTGCAGCTAATCCTGATTGCAAATGTTGAGATGCTTGAAATGCAAAACAGAATAGGCTGTGGATCAAGAGGCAGAGCCAATGTTTTGCACCCTCCTATTTGTGAACTGTAGAGGACACTGATTGACACATGTGTATTCTATGGGGTTTGGGGTAGGTGGTTTGGGGTAGGTGGTGGTGGTAGTGAGATTTACTTTGATTCAGCCTGAAAGTGTTTCTGGGCATGGAGGGATTGACAAAATTAGAGAGACCAAAGCAAGCATCTGGTGGCCCATTATTTCAAAGGAATTGCGTGTACTGTGTTGAATTGTAGCAATTGTGGCGGGAAGGGAGGAAACTTTCTTTGAGATGTTGGTTTTGAAGACTTTTGAGTTGGGCCATCCAGACTCAGTTGGATCTTTCGATTTCAATTTGAAAACTTAGTCCTGACTAAATGTTTAATAGGACTACAAATGCTATGAAATTAACAATTGGAAGATGTACTTTGGAGCTCTCATAAGCATACTGCTACTCATTCGACTTGTTTCAGGCTTCTTCTCACAAACTGAGAAATAAAGGTGCTACTGTACTGCTAAAAGACTCAGTTAACTCAATAGGTGGATTCCTTAAAGTAATGGCACAATTTTTTTCAGGCTCGCAGTGAAGCCTGGAAAATAGTTGTGCTCCTGGCAGAGAGGTACTGTAATTGCTTGTATGAGGTCCAAAAGACTTCTGAATTATTTCTGAAGCATGCATCGCCTAATGTTTAGTTTCATATATTCCAATCAGAATTAAATATATTTAAGTCATTTTACTGTTATAATTGTAACGAGAAGGAGAGACGGCTGTGCCTGCTGCTCCATTCTTCAATCGCATCTCCTTGACCTGGCCACATGGTCCTCTGTGCACGGGAGGCAGATGGCACGAAGTGATGGACTTGGTCCATTATCTGGAATCTTGATTGTGCCAAGTTCTAAATTATGCACGTGCATCTGTGCCCACTTGCATCCTAAAGCAGACTCCCTATTTCAGACCTTTGGACTTTGAAGACAGGGAGCCAAATGATGGGTGTGCAGGAGCAGGGTACAATCAGCTTACGTGATCCTTGTCTAATCATCAAGTGATTTGAAACATGCAAGGATCGTACAGTTTTCAGCTGGGGTTTAGTTTGGAACCAGTCAATTTTTGTGCCAGTAAAGAAAGTAACTGGGATGAAATGATAGACTGCTGCACTGGTAGAATACAAATACAGGGTTAACGGGCCACTTCCATCTAAAGAAGGCAAAACCAGGCAGAAAAGCTTGAGTTTTGTGGAGGGCATGTCAAATGGAGAGCACAAAGCACATGCTTCAATACCGGAAGTGTCTTTGAACAAAAATGTAATTCAGAAGCATGTTATCAAAAGAGACAGCAAAACCCTGGTTCATCTTATTCCCTCTCTTTCCCCCCAGATCTGGGGACTTCAGATTCCCCAGAGGAACCAAGGCATGCTCCTTTTCCAGCTCTGCATGAGTTCCCACAAGAGTGGTGGAAGATAATTTGGCAGAGTTTTAATCTGGGTCTCTTAAACATGCAAATTAAATCCACTTGTACAAAACTTTACAGATATCAAATCTGCCCAATATTCCCACTTTATTCTAATTGCTATCCATGTTCATGCTATTGTGTGAAGCACTGGCTGGGTGAATTGCATTTCATTTGTATGTTAGAATGTGAGTGCAAAACCTGCCCTCATAGGATGGGCGTTATGTTTTTGGGAGTCCCTTTTCTGCATCCTTTCCTCCTTTACCAACACCTGCCAACATGTGCCAGAAGCGCAATAGAATCATGGTGCTGTAAGATTTGGTGGCTTATTCTACTGAAATACCTATGAGGATGGAAACTTTTCTTGATATTTTGAAAGTTAGGAAATGCCAAAGGGTGAACAATAAAAACATTTTTACGAAGACTCAAATGCTGATCACAAGTTTGACAGGGGCCTCCTTATCATCCTCCATACAATGCACATCCCCAAACAAAATAAAATATGAAAATAAAGAGCCTTGTTTTCCCCTGTTTACATTTTTATAAATCTTTCAGATTATGAGAAAAGAAACCCTTATTATTGATGATATAATAAATGGTCCAGGTATCTTCTCGTTATGTCCTTCGTTGATATAACAGCAGTGATAAGACAAAAGATTTTTCAGCAGAAGTTACCCCGGTAATGATAGATTCAAAGCCCAAATGCAGAACACTTAAGTGGCTCAGATCTTAGGATATTTGTGTCTACCAAGGCGCAAGTGAGTATCCATTCACTACCTGATTTCACATGTGTGGGAGAAGCCACAATGACATTATACTGCAAATGACACAAAATATGTAATTTGCATCCATATTACATAATCTGTATCATGGTGCATATCATTTTGGTTGTCCACCCACCTCTCTGCCAGGTTCTCTGCCTTACTTCCTTTTAATTTATTTTCAAATATTATTTTAGTTTTTAAAAAATGAGAACCTGGCATGCTGCAAAGCAATCACCACCCTTATTTCCAAGATTGTATTTGAGAGCCCAGAAACAATAAGCAATTTAAACCACAGAGGGGTACAGTCCAATATATTATTTTGTAGTGTACTTATTTGCCAAGAAAAAATACAAAGGAAACCTGAAGTGGTAGATAGTAGGTATGTGCAAAATTTACTTCTTATTCAGTTTTTTCTCTGGATCAAGCTGGTATTTTTCTGAAATTTAATAATTCAGACCAGAAAGTTCATGATGTTCTAGACAGTGTTCCAGATGTAACAGACCTTTTTTAGGGCTGGACAACATTTGAAACTCCTTGAGGGACCAACCCTGGAATATCTGGATTGCTATGGTCCAGAGGAAAAAGAGGATATTCCTGAGTATATCCCTAGTAGATAGCATCTTGGGAAGGCTATAGAGGATGGAGGGGAGCAACTATACACATTAACTTTTTGTTAAACAGATGTTTCTCTCTAGTAAATGGATATGGCAGTCATTTTTTGGATTATGGATTGCAGTGCATAGACATGTCCTCTAAAATCTGTGTTTTGGCTAATTTCAGTCCCGCAGTGGACATCAGCTGCCATTCTTAAAAACATTTTGCAGTGTGTTTTTCTTTCATCAAAGATACCTAGAAGGCTGTTTTTGAAAATACACACAATGATTTGTTTTTCGTTTGAGCTCTGTGACAGTGTGTGAAAAACAGGTCATGCCTTAAAGCCATATTGACAGTGGAGTTTCTTATTAGTTCGGAGACAATCTCCTCTGCCGAGATATTCAGCTAGAAAGATTGCAGACCTGTTCTCAGAAGCTGCCTGAGGAAGATCTTAGCCATTGCCTTTAAGATCCCAGACACTTTTGATCACCAAATAATGTCCGAGCCCATCAGAAATACATCGCTGAGCTGGGCTTAAACTTTCCATCTTTAATTTAGTGTCAAAATGTTAATGTTCACCACAACAAGGCTGTTCAGCTCATTTAGAACCATCCATGAAACACGCTGTGACATCCAGCAGTCCTCAGAACATTATGCACTCCTTTTCTTTCATAAATGGCCTTTCAGAAACAACAGGAGAATCATTATCACGTCCCTGCAAGATTGTTCTTTAGTGCCCCTCAATTAGGATTCCTTACCCCACAAAGCACAGCTCCATATAGTCAAGTTTTAACTAGATATAGTGGGTATCCCTTTTGGCCCAGAAAGCTGGTATTTTAGAAGGAAGGCAAAACTCAGTCAGTAAATAGCACTTGAATAAATAGCATGTGTATGTGATAAAACATAATATGGGGCCTGCTGTTTTAATAAGTTTTGTCTGCCAAGTTTCCTAACTCACATTGGCTGAAGCAATCAATATACCCCGTGATAAATTTTCCCTTGTTTGCTATTGCGGGAGGACAACGCTTAGCCTACCGATTTTAAAAGTCTTAAACTGCCGAGTCAGATGCCGCCTCTCTCAATTGCTTAAACAAAGTTGGCCTTAAGCAGAGCAAAGTAACTCTGCATCTCCCCTTCTAAGATCTGAAAGGTATTTTACAAGAGTGTGCATAAATGTTGTGGGGGGAATGGATTGGTTAGTGGGGAGGGGAATTAACAGGAAATTCTCTGTGGCAGCCCCCCAGCTTTCTCTTAAGAAAAGCTTTGTTGTTGTTGTTCAGTCTGAAGGGCATTATTTTAATACACAATTTTTTATAATATATATATATTTCACATAATGTATAAACATACATGTAACGGTGCACTCTATCTTATAAAGGGTTAACTTGCTTTTGCCTTCTAAAGAGCACAGCATTCCCTCAACCCATTTCCTTTAGAAACAATTAGCCCTTAGATGCCTGACTGTCTTTGAACAAAAAGCTGTAAATTAGCTTGGTACCAGGTAGAGAAAGTTGCCAGAAGAGACCTCGAATTCCAAAGAGGAACAAAGAAGAGATAAGGACTGACATGGGGTGTTTCCTTGGTAACCAGAAGAAAAAGTTAAACTTAGATTCACCTCTTTAGGACCCACCTTTACCCCTCCCCTAGACCATCCCAAAAATCCCTTGTATGGGCATGAGAGGATGCACTATCTGATTTGAATTTTTTTTACACCTGCACCTTTCTATAAAGCCTCTGATGTTTGCTTTGCAAGGTGTGGTTTCAGTCAACATTCATTGCCACGGTGTTGATTGGGCTCACCCAGCTGTGTCTTGATCAAAATACATCTGTTAACTTTTAAAGAAGTCTCGTCTCAAGTTTTATTTGGCTCTTTGAAACTTGGGTATCATAGAGTGCCTAACAAGTTGTTAAGTCGTGTCCGACTCTTCGTGACCCCATGAACCACATCGCGCCAGGCCTTCCTGTCCTTCACTGCCTCCCTGAGTTTGCTCAGTTTCATGCTCAAAGAAAAGCTTCTACGGGAATATTTGAGGGGCAGCAACTATGGTGCAGAATGAGAGGAAGAAAAAAGATAAATGAAGAAAAAATGTTAAAGACAAGAGAGCTGGAGAGGGAGCAAAAATGCTAGAGAGAGCTGAGAAGGAAGAATAGGACAGGGTCATGTAGTGAGTGAAGTATTGGTTTAGGAATAGGAACACTCAGGTTGAGATTCACCCTCAGCTATGGAAGCCATTTTGGTCAGTCGCTATTTCTCGGCTGAGCCTACCTCACAGGGTTCTTGTGAGGAAAAATGGGAATGCTAAGGAATGCTAAGAATGCTAAGCTTCTGCAGGAAAGATAGAATATAAAAATAATGAATAAATAAATTGCCTGAAAAAACAGTAGTCATGGAGAATGAAAGGGAATATTCTGAAGACATTCTGTGATTGTCCACATCTTTCCAAATCGCTATTTTAATGTGGCAAGCAGAAAACTTGTTAAAAAATCCCCCATATACTAAACTTTTCCAAAGTCTGGAGACTGAATTGAATTCAGACCACCCAGGCAGAAAGTTCCCTACTATCTAGCATTTGATGAATGATTAAAAAAAAATAAATCTGTCACTGAACAGCCATTTAGTTCCTGGAATTCTTTACTTCCAGCTTTTTCACCCTCAAATACTCTCCTTGCGGCAGCCAGGGTCTGGAGCTGGCAGTCTCTAGAAGTAGCCAATGGAGTACCCGATGAGTAAGAAAACAGTGTTGCTCCCACACAAAGTAATACAAACACAGAAAATATGGCCACATGAGACTCCTTGCTAGCAGAAGCAGCAAAGAATCTGCAAGGCATTTGCTACAGACAAAACGAGCAAAGCCCAGTTGGAAGAATGAGTCCGTCTTTCCCAGTTTAAATCAACATTCTTGGCTGGAAGGGAAAGGCTAATCCTTTTTAGTTTTGAAGCGCAAAGCGGTCTTTCGAAGTTTGCTAAACTCATATTTAAAATAGAGATCTAGTGCTCTACCGGAAGAGGGCTACCACTGTAATCCATAAGGAGCCCTCATCAGGCTTGAATGGTGCTTTGCAAAACATGAGTGAGGCATTACAGGGCAGACCTGTCTGCCCTGGCTTCTGTGAGTCCCAGAATTCTGGGAGTTGAAGTCCACCCATCTTAAAGTTGCTGAAGTTGAGGAACCCTGCCATAGAGCATCCATAGAGCAAAACTTATATTGGGAAAAAATGGAAAACATGACTTTGAAACCAGAACAGCTAAAGACAAATGGAGGCTGTATGCACAGGAGCTGGGGATAGGAAGGCAAGGTCATGAGGACAGGCTAGTGGGGCATCTTTGTGTGGTGGTTAGCAAGAGATGAAGATGAGCCTTGAGAAAGTTATATTCACATTTGCTTGAAGGAGGTCACAACTTTCCATGTAACCTGGGAACACAAAAATAGGGCTGCACAAATACAGATGTCCACCAGATGGCAGCAAGGAGACAACACTTGGTTGCCATCTTGTCTAAAGTTCACATCTGGTAGCCCATTCAGCAAGCAGATTTCAAGAATGTGCTGTACTAATAAACTAATTTAAAAGTGGACATTTCTGGGCAACCTTGAATACAGCAAAGAGTGCTTAACCTTCTCCTTCCCTACAATTTCCTCCTACCGTTATTCCTATGATCTTCCTCACTGCTTTTTCAACTGATTTTTTTCTTCCTCTTAGCTCTCTGGGTCTGATTAACAGGCTGGGAAACTGGCAAATAGGTGCCCTCCCCCCTCCCCACCAAAAAAAAAAAAAATCAAATTGTCTTAGAAAATGAGAGCTTGGAACTCATATTTGTCAGGATAATCTTTGCTTCTGCCCTTGGCCATCAGTTCCTGATGGTACAGCCAGCAATACAATTGCTTTCTGCACAAGATGTGCCTTGTGGAGAGAAAGAATATGCTTCATTTTGCAATGAAATAAACATGGCAACTGCTGCTTTTCAGCTCAACACAAAAGAGTCTTCAGCGTTTGCTTACTGCCAGTCCACAAGAGCAACCAGGCACATGTCCTGAACACTGGGGAAGAAGAACAACGTTGAAAAGTTTTAACTCAAAAGAGACTTTTGTTAAGACAAAAGTTTTAACTCAGAGAAAAGTTTTTTTTAAAAGAAATCTAGATATCTTTATTATGGTTGGTCACACAGTCAGTCAGATGCTTAGACTGGATTTGGTGTTTTTATCCACCTGTCGAGTCCTTCCCAAGGACCTGGGATAGGCAGATAATGCTGTTTGATGGGGTTAAAGGTATCATTGCGAGATATAAGCTGCCTTTTGCAATTGACTGATGGTGATTCTGTCAATGCCAATGGTGTTCAAGTGGTGCTCCAGATGTTTTGGAATTGCCCCCAAGGTGCCTATAACTGGTACTGTCTTTGCTTTCTTTTGCCACAGACATTCTACTTCTATTTGCAGGTCTTTATATTTTGTGATTTTCTCCAGTTCTTTCTCTTCTATTCTGCTGTCTCCAGGTATTGCAATGTCCACTATCCAGACTTTTTTGTCTTTCTTATCAACAATTGTTAAGTCTGGGGTGTTGTGTGGCAGGTGCTTGTCTGTTTGAAGTCTAAAGTCCCAGAGCATTTTAGCTTCTCCATTTTCTATTACTTTGTCTGTTTTGTGGTCCCACCAGCTCTTGCTTGCAGGCCAGTGGTATTTCTTGCAGATATTCCAATATGCCATTGTTGCTACTTTGTCATGCCGTTGTTTGTAGTCAATCTGTGCAGTCGTCTTGCAGCAGCTAACTAGGTGGTCCACTCTTTCTTCAGCTTCTTTGCAGAGGCAGCATTTGCTGTCTGTTGCTGTCTTCTCAATTCTGGCTTTATATGCATTTGTTCTTAAGGCTTGGTCTTGTGCAGCCAGAATTAGCCCTTCTGTCTCTTTCTTCAACCTTCCTGCTCTTAGCCATTGCCAGGTTTTGTTGTTATCTGCTTTGCCTGCTAGTTTGTGTGTGTGTGTGTGTGTGTACTGGGCATGTAATACTTTGTCTTGCCATGTCTCTTTTCTATTCTTCATTTGGTCTTTCTTATATTCCAGCTGTATATCTAATGACTGGAATTGCCCAGGTGTTAATCACCTTGATGGTATTTCCTCCACTGAGTTTGGACTTTAAGATCTTGTTCACTCTTCTGATGTATTCACTACTAACCTTCTTCTTGACTTCAGTGTGCTTGATGTTGTCAGCCTGAAGGATGCCCAGGTATTTGTAGTGATCTTCTTTATCCAGACTCTTAATGTTATTTCCGTGGGCATCTTGATTCCTTCAGTTTTCACTATTTTTTCCCTGTTGATGGTAAGGGTGGCACATTTGTCCAGTCTAAACTCCACTGAAATATCTTGGCTGTATATTTGGACAGCACTGAGCAGCGATTCCATTTCAGATGGTGTTTTTCCATACAGCTTCAGATCATCCATGTAAAGGAGGGGGGATAGCCTGGCAGATGTTTTTGATGTTTGATAGCCATGGCCTGACTTGTTCGGTATTGTTGACAGAGGAATCAATGCAGTGACAAACAGTAGTGGTGATAGTGAGTGTCCTTGAAAGATTCCTCTCTTGATGTTAACCTCTCCCAGGCTATCGCCATTGACCAGCAACTGTGTCTTCCATTGTGCCACTGATATTTGCACAAAGCTTCTGATGTTTCTACTGACTCCTGTTATTTCTAGGCACTTGATTATCCAGTCATGTGGCAGGGAGTCAAATGCTTCTTGTAATCAATCCAAGCTACATTCAAGTTGGTCTTCCTTTTCTTGCAGTTTTCCAAAATCATCTTGTCAATTAGGAGCTGATCTTTTGTCCCTCTGCTGCTTGGGTGGTTTCCTTTCTGCTCAGATAGAAAGAGCTTGTTTTCAACTCTTTGGACTGCAAATCTTGTTGGACTGCATCAGCTGCTACACCTCTTATTCTTATTCTTATTCTTAACTATATGGGAGAAGACAGCTCAGCATGCATAATTTTTACATCTTTTAAATGTGTGGGGCCAAGAAGTCATGCAATTTCTCACCACCAACAAATATGACTTGTTTGTTCTTTCCAAACAAGCCATATTTGGAAATAAAAAGCCACCTACACACAATCGATCTAATATTAAGCATCTTAAAATGTTATGGGTTTAAAGTGCTGATCTTTTTCCATCAGAGGTCCATGGACCTGAGGACCAGTTCATCTGTTTTCTTTCTCCCTCTAGTCCAGTGTTGTCCAAACTTGGCCACTTTAAGATGAGTGGACTTTAACTCCCAGAATTCCCCAGCCAGCATGGCTGGCTGGGGAATTCTGGGAGTTGAAGTCCACTCATCTTAAAGTGGCCAAGTTTGGACAACACTGCTCTAGTCCAACTGGTGCCAAGGATAATACGTGTCACCTCAAGAAGAATGGAGCAGGAACCAGTCTGAGCCTGTAAACATCCATCTCTGTCTAGCCCACCCAAAGGTAGCAGAATCTTGCCTACAAACGGATGCTACGGGCTTCACTTTGCAACTGGCCTAAGAATGGATGGTTTGCATGACATCACCAGCTATTCAGAGATGAATGAATTTATTGTGGACTCTGTTCTAATGTACTATAACCCCCAGTAAAGCAAAGCTATTTCTGAACTTGCTTTTTCTTCAAAATGAAGCTTCCAGGAAGCTTCCAGTTCTGCAGCTTTGTGGACACCTCTTTTCCTGTTTGAAGGAGAAATTTTTCACCTCCTGGTTGCTGGCTCAAATCTCCCATTACCTAACAGCTGCAGTAAAGCTTTCTACTCTTTGCACCTCCCCAAGAGTTTCAGCATCCTGTTTTTGGAGCTTGTCTCCTTGTACATGTATTGTTGTAGAATTTGTCTTCTTTATTTTCCCCTTCCCCAAATCCAAGGAGTAACAGGCAACCAAGGTCACAGTTATTGGGAAACGTACCTGGTTGCAGAATTGCTGGCATGGTAGCATCACAGGCTCAGGCTGGTTCCTGCTCCATTCTTCTTGAGGTGACAGGGGCTTCTTAAAGCAACAGTGAACTAACATCAATTTGGCCATTTGGTGTGTATACCATCCGCCTTTTTCCACATAGCTGTCTCTCATAGCAAGCCTCTCAGATCATTTTTTTTCTTGCAAAGCATCAGGTAAAGGTACATAAACAGAAGTACAGAAAAACATAGACTGGGTCAGAGAGCGATTCATTTCATTGTGCTTTATCTGATTTTGGTACTTTACACATGATGGTGGGTCTGGAGTGGGGCATTTATTGGGTGCTATTCTTTGCACAGTCCTGCTGGTCTGCTGAAGAGACAAAGGGTGAACACCAGTTGAGCGTGTTCATGCTGTTCTCTGCAAGCACTAAATCTGCAAAGGGAGAGCATAGGGTTTCAATGTCAGCAAAAAAACTCTATAGAGTGAAGGTAATTCTGAGTTCGCTTCAAATGGCTTTGTGAAGATTAGGTCTCAAAACACAGGTGGTATGGAAGTGCCTTAGAAAGATTGATGCATTCAGCTATAATGGAAAGAAATGTGCTATTCTTTCTTTATAGAATGCCCCTGCAGTCAAGACAACATTACATCACTCACACCAAGTACCAGATTGTCAAAATATAAGAAAAAAAATGCACCTCCTCAGTCTTTCTTCTGATAATAGAAGCAATGTGATTCTTGCAAACTTTCAAGAAGACAAAAGGAGACAAGATCAGTATTCCATAATTGAACTCAGTGAAATCATGCCGAAATCATGTTAAAGATACACACACATACACACACAGACATACTGTATATGTATGTAAAGATGTCCTTTGAGTTGAGCTTGATTTTGGTGACTGCATGGGGATATGTTTTTCAGGTTTTCAGTCTAGCCTGTGGTTCTCCATCCAACTACTAAGCAGCTCACCCCCCTCCCCCTGCTTAGCTTCAAAACCCATAGAACATAGTCACGTGCTTCCTCCTGCAGAGTCCTTTAACTATGGAGGGAAGCATAACTAAAATGAATAAAGACGTTTGACTTCAAGGAATATATGGTGAGATAATAACTAGAGTAGTCTGAGGCACCAGGACATAAGAATCTGAAGCATTATGCCAATGAATCAAATGACAGAATGAGAGGGCAAATAATTCACAGTTGAGATACATTAAGAAATCCTACTGGTGAGGTGGGAAAGATCCAACAGTGGAAAGCCAAACTTATCCTAGCTGACTTGCAGAACTAGGTCATAAAAGAGAAAGGAGAAATATCTCCTTCCTAATTCCTTCCTTCCTTCCTTCCTTCCTTCCTTCCTTCCTTCCTTCCTTCCTTCCTTCCTTCCTTCCTTCCTTCCTTCCTTCCTTCCTTCCTTCCTTCCCCCAATAGAAGTCAATGAGGGAAATGATATCATGGTACCAGGAAACTGGAAAAGCTATGCAGCTTCACAGATTGGCAACATCCACCCACAATGTGCCTCTGAATCTGCTGCAATTTGGCTTCTGTCACTATTTAATTTCTGCTGCCCCAGCGGTAAGGCCCTTGGAGATTATCTGGAGGTTGAGTCATGGCAACTGGACTTCTTTTCTTTTTGGTTTGATACGTTTCACTGCTTGTCCAAGCAGCTTCTTCAGTCTGAAGAAGCTGACTCAAACTCCAGATAATTCCACCTGGATGACTAAGAATCTTCATCAACATACAGCCCTTGGAGATTCCTACAGTAGGTAACCCTAAGAAACTTTCCCTGAGGCCTTGGGATTATTCCAGGGGATTTAAAAATCAGAGATATAGCAATTATATGTTCACACGCACCCACCTGCACAAATACGTTCAGTTCCATTTAGAGTGATTACAATAAATACAAACTAAACATTCCAAAAGTAAACTTATTCTTATGCACATTGCATAAAAAGAAAGAAAAAAAATTCAGATGAAAGGATCCACTGAATATTTAATTAAATACTACATAATAAAATTATATATAGAATAAAAAGACATCTGTAAGTTTAAATAAGAAAATAAATTCAGAAGAAATATAGAACGGATTCCCAAGCAATAAAAACAGGATGATGGGAAATGTATTCCAACCCACGAAGCATCAGGGGTATTCAAATATGTTACCTTTAAGGTAACTTCAGCTGTTTAGGGCTTTGTACACTAAGTTCTTCAACCTGGTTTGGTGACATATTAGCTACTATTGCAGAACTTTTAGCACAGGTGTAATATGTGTTTACTATGGCTTCCCAGCCAATAAGCTGAAAGCTTTGTTCTGTAATTCTTACTGGAATCTAATTTTGCAGACACTGGTTCTGCACCTATAAGCCTATTGACGCTAGGGGCAACAGATGGAGAGATAGCTGGGAGAGAGATTTTGCACTTTTATCTCCTATGCACACTTAGTATCCTGGTTCTCCAGGCTTCGTCCGATCAGTGCCAAGAATCAATCAGGATTTCTGCAGATGTTTCACCCCACGTCCCAATGAAGCTTCCTCAGTGTAAAGGTTCAGAAGTCTGTTTATTTATTAACTGTGTTTACCCGACTCCCAACAACTCTGGGTGGTTCACAAGTAAAAAACATTTAAAAACCAGTTGGAAGTTGGGATTGCCTTGCAGTAGACTGGGAGGTCCTTCAGACAGCCGCTCATGTCCTAGTCACCTCACAATTGGACTATTGCAATGTTCTCTACATGGGGCTGGCCTTTGAGACCAGCTGGAAGCTACATCTGGTACAAAATGCAGCAGCGTGAGCAGTGATGGGCACTTCATAGTAGGCCCATGTGTCAGCACCACTACATGAGTTCCAGTGGCTGCCAGTAGGCTTCTGGGTGCAATTCAAGGTGTTGGTCATCACCTTTAAAGCCCTTCATGGCTTAGGGCCTTGAAGGGCTTTAAAGGTTATCTGAGGGACCACCTAACTCGAATTGTGTCTGTCCACCCGGTACATTTATACAGAGTGGGTGCACTCCAGGCCCTTTCTATTAAATGTTGGTGTTTCTGGGATTCCAGAAAGCCCTTAAAACTTGGCTTTGTTTCTAGGCCTGGGGTTAATGTGTTTATTGATGTGTTTGTGGGGCTCCTGTCGTATCTGAATAGTTGATCTTTTTAGTTGTTTTAGTCCTGGCTGCGGGTTTATGTGTGGTTATGTGTGCTTAATGGCTTTAATTGGTTCTGGATTTTGTAAGCTGCCCAGAGCTTAATAGAGTTGGCAGCTATAAATAATAATAATAGCCCTTGGCTGTAGTAACTTAGGGAACTCAGACCTCCTAACACTATGTTATTTCATAAATAAAGCTTGTCTTTATTTTCAGTCATGCAAGCATCAGCCTCAAGAAGATTTCCTTATGAAAGTTACATTCCTAGATTTCTCTCCCCATACGTTCTTTCTGCTGGATAAAGCTACATGATGTCTAACAATTGTAGCTTCCATCTAGTCCCAAGGAGCCCCATTTATACCATGTTACAGGAATCTAATCTTGAGGTTAGCAGTGCCGGAATCAGTCTGTGGGCACAACTGATGTACTGGATGAAGCTTGCAACAGGAACTCCTAGCTGCAGTGGCTAGCATTTTCTTCTCTTCTGATAGCTGATCCCAATAAAAGAGGTGTTAGACTCTTAGGTCCTGGTGGTCTTCAGTGTGAATATGAGTTGTGTGTGTATGTGTATGTGTGTATTTTTTGAATACTGTCTGCATTTTTGAACTGTCCCAGGAAGCCCTTCAAGGTTATAGCTACAAGAGTAACAATGATGACATTGTACTCTTCAAAGTTGGATGTGCACACCATCAGAACATATGCTTTGTGGGGCTGTCCTTGAAGAACATTCGGAAGCTTCAGCTGGTACAACATGCAGTGCTGTGGGCAGTTATTGGTGCCAGTTATTCAGCACATGTGACGCTACTGCTCCACAAGCTGCACTGGCTTCCGGTGTGCTTCCGGGTGCAATTCAAGGTGCCGGTTGTCACCTTTAAAGCCCTTCACAGCTCAGGACCAGGTTACTTATGGGACCGTCTCTCCCCAGTTGTTTCTACCCATCCTATCTGAACTGGCAGGAAGGGCATGCTCCAGGTACCGTCAGCTAGGGAATGTCAGCTGGCGAGGCCCAGAAGGAGAGCCTTTGCTGCTGTGGCACCCCCCACCCTTTGGAACATCATTCCCCTTGAGATTAGACTGGCCCCATCCCTGTTGGCCTTTTGTAAGGCCTTGAAAACCTGGCTTTGTGCTCAAGCCTGGGGCCCTGGCTTGGGTTAGATTGGTTGAATGGATAAGTTGGATTGTCCTTGAACGCTGTGTGTTTTTATTCTGGTTTTCTATTATGCATTTTGTGTTTTTATTTGTTTTATTGTAAGCCACCTAGAGTCACATAAAAGTGAGTGAATCAAATAAATAAATCTCTCTCTCCCTCTCCTTACAGTCTAGGCCAATCCTTAGAGGAGGGAAACAGACCACAATGAATGACTGAATGTGTACAGCTTTAATAGAAGCTAAGGCTAAGATGAAAATCGCATACTACTGTTCAGTTAAATAGTGATAAAGGCCTCTGTATGTTTTACAGCCAGCTGTACCTAGGAGGAGTGGGATAAAAATGAGAGGAACTGTGGCTTGTCACACACGCATTTCCTGTCAAATAAATCCATGGAACAGTGTTGGAAGCCCCAGCACTGAAGGCTTTCAGCATCAAACTGTACTTGACCTTTCCCTGATCTCAATTTAAGACCAGCAATTTTTTCAGTCAGGGGCAGCCCTCCATTGGCAGGGACATAGATTAAAGAAGCGATCAAAACTTTTTTAAGAAATGAGATCTTTGTCTACCCTGAACTTCAGCTGCTGCTTTTTGAAAGAGAAAGCTGTCTTGTTTTTCATGATCGTTTCTTAGAAAATTGGATTGCAGTGGAAAATGAGTGCTGCTGAAAGGCCTACTGTGGGGATTTTCCTGTTGGAGGAAGAATTTTAATTGTACTAAGAGGTGTAATAAAAAGTCAGTCCTGTTTCTTTTGTGGGGTTAGTAATTTGTACATAACTCATTCACAGAGAGAAACAGGCAAATATCTGCCCTCAAAATAGCAGCAGTTGTCTGCTAGATTAAGATGATTTTTAAAATTCTTATGCAAATAATACTTGCCAAAAGCAGTATTTTATTCACCCTCTCCGATCTATAAATTAGCATACATCATATTTGAAAAAAGAATTAATTTTGCTGTAGATAGAAGGAGTGGCATGCAGTTCTGCTATTTCAAGAGACCTTTCATGGACATTTTTTTTCCTTTTTGTCTCTGAATAGTTCGCACATTATTAATGCTTAATCATGACTCCATGGACTACAGCTACTGTGCTTCAAATAATTTGCAGTGTGGTAATAAAAGGAAGATACAATTTTCTCTCTTTTAACCCCTCCTCCTCCTCCTCCTCCATTTTAGCTCGACTTCTCTCTCTTTCTCTCTTGACTTCCAGAAGCTACTGTATTTCAGTACTTTTTGGTGCTATTTCATGATTTTAGGTTTTACTACAAGGGCAGATCGGTAACAGGTTTTCGAGGAACTATGTGGTGGTGCAAAAATGTAAATAAAGAAAGAAACAAATCTGGAACTGAAACTAAAATATTTCAATATGTTTTCTGTACTGTTCAAACAGGGAGGTAATTTGAACTTTGGGAAACCGCCGTTTTGAGTCTCAACAGGAAATCATGTAGCCCCTCAAACAGACCATGCAGAAAGGAAGAGTGATAAAGACTGCAAGAGGGCATGAAATTTCAAAAACGGCAGACGAGGACAGCTTTGGAAGGCACTATTAGAGTGGGAACTACAACATTTTTTTAGTGTATCCTACAACCAATTACTTGTTCTAGCCAGCTCTTCTTTCCTCTGCATATTCCTTTCCACCCTCCCACCTATTTTCCTTTTTCTTCAATTTTCTACGTCTACCGAAAATTCAGCTTTACATTTTTAAAAAAAGATTTATAATTCTTAAAAGCAGTGCCCCCCCCCCCGCCACAACAGTGCCACAAACCTCAGTCTTTCCTAATTACATTGATACCTCTGTTGTGTATCTCCAGGGATGTCTGGAGGGTGCGGTCAAAAAAGTCAAGATGGTGACCACCACATTGCAGTTGAGGCACCACCTATTTTTTAGGTGCATTGCTTGTACTTCAGTTGCACTATCACAGCCGTCATCTTGACTTTTTTGATCATACCCTTTGGACACTCCTGTCCTCCTCTTCTGGTTCCCACCATGTGAACTCTTTCACCAGGTGTGTTTATTAAAAAGGATTAAAGTGATGCCTATGAAGATACCAAGGACAGTGCAATCTCTTTTAGGAACTGGAGTTTAGCCAACTGGGTGGAAGAGTGGCACGGTGTTCATCTTGTACATCTTCCACAGGCAAGTGAGAAGCTGGTGGAAGAAATCAAGGGAGTATATCTCATTTTAGCTGAAGGCCAGCAATATTTGCATTACCTAATAGACTTTGCATATTTTCCTTCAAATGTGGGTTGGAGAGATTCAATTGTCTCTTGCAGAAATGTCCACAGGGTGTGGTCAAAATGTCAAGATGGTGGCTGTTATGGTGCAATCAAAGCTTTCCGGTGGATGCGTTTGGTTGCACCATTGCAGCCACCATATTGACTTTTTTGACCATACCCTGCAGATGTTCCTGTTTCCTAACAATTTTGCTCCATTCCTGTAGATTAGATTGAGGGTGCTTGAGCAAGTCCTTTTGTAGTCATCTCTCTGCTCCTAGCTATTCCTCAGCCCCTGCTTTTTTTCTCCTTCTGCCCATCACACTTCCTTTTTGTGCTTCATCTTTTATTGTTCCATCTTCCAGCCTTCTCCCCTAGCCTTGTGAAAAGAGGAGAGGAAAAGGTGGCATCCAGAGAGAAACAGAAGGATGACATGAAGGACAGGGGAGGTAAGAAAACTGTTGTTTTTCAATAATATGTAGTGATGTTGGGACTGTTGGAGATCAGCTTTGCACACACTGACTTTCTGCAATATAAACCTATTGACTACTTTTGGGGCAGGGGGGGGGAGTTATTGTTGACTCCTGGCGATTGCCTGGACAAGTCCCTGCAGTTTTCTTGGCAAGGTTTTTCAGAGGTGGTTTGCCCTTCCCTGCTTCCTTTGGCTGAGAGAGAGGGACTGGCCCAAGGTCACCCAGCTGGCTTGTGCAGGACTAGAACTCACCCTCTCCTGGTTTCTAGCCTGGTGCCTTAACCACTACCCCAAGCTGGCTCTCATCGACTCCTAGGGCAATAGATATAGAGCTTTGCTTTTGTAAAACAGTCTTTTACATGTCTCCATGTAATAAGCCTTCTATGAGTTAGGCTAATCCTCTCACTTCCTTCCCCTCTCAGTCTGGTTCTATTTTTCTTTTGACTCTGACTTGTGTCGGTCAGGTTCTCACCTGACTCACACTCTGTCCGTAATGGAGGAAAAGTACATTCCAGATTCTCAGCAGTAGATAGATTTAAATAAGGTTTTCCTATCACTAGGTTTTGAGAACCCCTTTGATGTAGTGGTTAAGCCACCAGGCTTGAGACCGTGAGTTCTAATCCTACTTCAGGCATGAAGTCAGCTGGGTGTCTTTGGGCCAGTCACTCTCTCGGCCCTGGAAAGAAAACAAGGGCAAGCCAATTCTGAACATGCTGCCAAGAAAATTGCATAGTCCTGTCCAAGCAGTTGCCAGGCTCAAGGCACACCCACAAAACAAAACAAAACAGAAATCATTGTGTTTTACTGTTTCTCCCTCCATACAATTTTTCTGCAGTGTAAAACTATCTTCTATCCAACCTTGACTGCACTGAGGGTCCTCTGGGATAAAGCCCCCTAGCCTCTGGTCCAGCCATTGACTATTGGATAGCTCATAGCTTTATGCAGTGGGAGGAATAATGACAGCTTTAGGTATTCCAAGACATGTTCACATTTCAGGAGTCTCTCTTTCCATTTCTACAAACAGAAACTAACTGGATACATTAACATCATCCACTGTGCTTGAAGGTAGCAGGCAGGACACGGCAGACTTCCCTGTATCCTCCAACACCTTGTTGCATCTCTATCACATATTGCTGAGGCAACCATTTTCCTCTGCCTAACTATGCTCTGACTTCAGCAGTAGCAGCACCTAGTTGACCTTAGCTGATCTCAAAAGTTAAGGAGGGCTGACCCTGGTGAGTACTTGGTTGGGGGACAAATGGAGTCAAAACGCATCGTGGAAGAAAGCAATGATAAATGACTTCCACAACGCTTCAGGAATGTGGTCACCGGGAACTGAGCTTGACGTGAGGGCATCTTTATCTTTATTTTAGATAATGCAAAATAACATCTTATTCTGTCCTTAGAGGCCAGCAATATGTAAGACAGAATACATTAATCTGTTCCCCCCTTCCAAAGAGCAACCCATCTTATTACATGGTGTGGAACCTTGATTTATACACAGGTTACAAAAACAGATGACAACCTGCTGAGTTACATCTCCAAAGTCAGATTTTAACCCAAGCTCATGTAGCATAAATTATACTTAATGGATAGGTGACATGTCTAAAATCTGGATTCTTTACGGCATTTCATTGAACCATCTTTGCTCCTTTTAGATACTCTCTGTTTTATCATGCTGTGGTTACCTTCCCTGGATCTTCAGGAAGAAAAACATCTCATCCAGCTTTCTTCCTCCCCGAAGGCGGAGTCATTTTACCCATACATGCTAATAACCTTTAAATATCTACCCTGCTGTGCTCTGTCCTATCTTGCCATTAATTAGCTTAATTGACAAAGAGTTACAGTATATTATTTGCCATGATTAAAACTATTAATACTTTCTGCAAGGAGAACATCTTTTTTTTTAATCCAAAAATAAGTGTTGCAACTTTCTCCGACAATGAAGATGTTATTGAGAAGCTCATGGCCTGAAAGACCTTGAAGTATGAGCTTAATAACAAACTTGTTTTTCATATGCCTAAAAATGTATGCCATCTTCACATACTGAAGTTGCTTAGCATTTTAACCTCTTCAAAGCATTTCATGTAACACAGAGCTTGGCCCTACGAAGCACAGAGACATTAGTATGTACCCACTTTTAGGACTTGGTAATCAAAGCTGAGAGATGGTAGAACATGGTCAAGTTGAAGTCCACTCTCATCCATGGAAACTCACTGAGTGACTTTGGGCCTTCAGACCTTCCCAGTGTTGTTGTGGGGGTTAAAAAAAAGGAAGAGGCTGCATTGCATATTCATCCTTGAGTTCTTGGAGGAAGAATGAAGTGTACACTCTGATGAATTAAGTATAGACCAACTGAGAGTCTTCCTCCCAAGTTATTCTCCAGGAGGGCTCTGTAAACTCTGAAAATTCTTAAGATGAAGTGGTTTGTTCCCCGTGCAAGCACAGAACTTCTCTGGTATTCATAAATGTAGTCTGTCATTTTTAGGTTTCTGTACAAGACCAGAAAAAAGTGCAGCTGCTTTAAGAAGCTGATAGTTAAAGTTAACGTGACTCTTAAAGCAGCTGCATCTTTTCTTCAGATTAGTATGAACACCTGAAAAAAGAGAGGCTGCTTTAATGGCTGTAGTCCCTGCCCAAATCTGGGTTCATCCCCAGTGTGCTAAACGTCCAAAGAAACACAGGTGGAGGTGGAGATGGAAGCAAACTTTATTCCGTGCAGAGAAAGGACACAAGGATATCTCTCTCAAAGCTTGTGTAACCACTTTGTGGTTCAGTGGTTCTTTATAACCCTTTTACCACAAACTTAGCTCATTGTGGTCACAGTTTGAACTTTTCCTTATATGGGGATCTCTAACTGCTGTTTCTGCTATTTCTTATACAATATTTTGTAATAATCAGTAACATTTGACACATTTAAGATTACATAAACATTTCTAACACCCCTACTAATCTATATTTACCATATTGCAACAATTACTGCTCTCTGCTAGCATCAGTTTTAACCACAGCTTCCCATTCCTTGTTTCCTATCTATTTGCCTCTTGCCTTGTTCCATGATACATCTGGGGTTACCTTTAGCAAGCTTAATTTTGCACTGCTTTTCTAGTTTTTTCCTTCAAGCTTCTTAATTTCTATCATTTCACTATTTCAATAAGCATCCTTATGAGTGATAGCAATTTGTGGGGTATCTCATTCTTTTTCATCATGGTGAGCTGAGAGGTGCTGCACTCACCCAAGGTCCCAAGCGTTTTTGAAAGATCTACCTTCTTACTCTCCACTATTAATATCCAAATCAATCAGATTTTTTTTAACAAAGCAAAAATGGTACATTGAGGAATTGACAGGGAAGAAGGGTGTTGAAGATAAAACTCATGAATTCCCCAGCCCCCTTTCCCTTCTCAGCTGTTTTACAGTGAGGTTCATCCTGGTCTGTTTGTCTACTCAGTCAGGATCATGAACCCAATACTCAGTTTCCAAACAGTTTATTTGTAAGGGTCTGCAGAGCCTGCTCAGTCACACAAAGGACACATTAGCAATGCTCCCAAGATGAAAACCCCCATTCCCACTGCCATGTACAGGCTATATCTACTTTACAGGAGCAAAGAGACTCAAATTGCAGGCAGATTATTGGTTACAAGGCAGGTGTCAAGGATACAGATGAAGTCATGCTAAGATAAGCATGTATATAATATGTCACAAAAATATGCACTAAGCAGTTTCTTATCTCTGCTGTGCTATGTGCTAGGCTGTACCAAGCACATAAACTTCTCTATTTTCCTACAAGTGCTTCTATATATTTTTCTCAGTATGAGGAATTTTGCAAACTAAAATTGTCTATCCAAAACTCTCCTACAAGGCTTTCCATAAGTAGCCATCTCAAAGATACAGTCACAATCCTTTACTTTTATACTTGCCTTGCTGTAACTCCTGAGAAGGAATTCTACTGAGAAGGTCTGGGCCTGCAAACCTCTGCATGACTGCTAGATGGCAGCACAGACTTAAAATGTGATGTACTGTATTGATTTGCTCCCATCTAGTGGTTGCACATAGTTCTGCAGTCCAGATATGCTACTACATTTTAGCCAAACATATAGTGTATTCTGAAATACAAGTCATTAAAACAAGCTCAAAAATTCTGTGCAAGTTCATTTGGAAGAAAGTCTAGAAATCTATGGAATGTGTTCATGGTGAGTAAACATGGATAGCAGCCCACAAACAACTGAAAAAGCACAGTGCTTTCAGTTGGAGATAAATGGTTTCTGCATCAGTCTGTAACATATAATTCTTAAGGCATACATTATCTCTGAAAATAAGCTTTTGAAATGTATTTTGATATGATATGATTTATGAGTCAAGAACTGAAGAATGAAAACTGATGGATTACTAATTTCTGATCTGCAGGGGTTACAGATCAAATCAGTTCATAATTGAATTTGCAAAAAGTATTGTGTGTTGAAAAGGGCAAATGCCTGTCTGGCATTTCATGGAGGTGGATGATTTGGAATGGAAAACAGCTGGTCCCCAAATACTTTCTCCCACTTCTTCTCTCCAAATTGTAGCAAAGGCTGTTTTTCAGTTTAAAATCTGTTGGGCTTGGTAACATCTCATTGTGTGTGATCTTTGGTTTGCCCTACACTACATAACTCAAAAAAAATCTCTTTGACATAGGGATACTGCCACTGAAATTCAAATTCAGGATGAATGAAAAAGAACTTTCACCTGACACAGATATAAGAGAACTTGAAAGTATGGAATATAATAAAACTGAAAAGATTATTAAAATGGAAATACAAAAGATAAATCAAGAAAAGGACTTGGAAAAGGAGCAGTTGCGACAAGAAATCCTGGACGATGCCTCTTTATTGGATTTACAAAGTAGTTTGAAAAAGGATCTGAAGAATTTTTTGGAATACCAAAGACTGATGAAGACCAAACCCTGCAACACCACTGGAATGAATTAAAGGACAAGATTGTGAAGCACAAAAGGAAGGAGTATAAAGTTGGACTATTTGATCAGGGATAAATTATTTGTTTGACATTTCTGGTAGCTTCTAATGGATTTTTTGCTGAACTAGAAATGAAAAGATGATGCTTTCTGGATTGATATTGATATGAGTTAGGTTATGGGAACAAGAATTTTTTTGTTTGTAATTTTAAAAAAGGGTGCAGAGTTATTATATTAGCTTATGCTCAGTGTGATAAAGGTTAGAAGCCACTTCTTTATTATTGTCTTTGTTTCTTTTTCTTTTTCCTTTTCTCTTTTACTCTCTGTCTTTTCTTCTTTCTTTCTTTCTTTCTTTCTTTCTTTCTTTCTTTCCTTCCTTCCTTCCTTCCTTCCTTCCTTCCTTCCTTCCTTCCTTCCTTCCTTCCTTCCTTCCTTCCTTCCTTCTTTCTTTCTTTCTCTTGCGCTTTTTCAACTTCTTTCTTACTTTTCTTCTGTCTTTTAGTTTAGTTTGTATTTGTTTCTACTATATCTATTAAAAACTTCAATAAAGTTATAAAAAGAAAAAGAAAGTTCCTTTTCACTCTTACTGCATGTGAATGTCTAATTAGGTATTGTTTCATTTCTGTGGACAGAATTAGGACTCATGGTCATTTATCTCAAGCCATTAGTTGTTGGCTTTCATAGCACGTTTGTACTAAGCAGATGTAATCAGAGGGATAAAAAGCTGAGCATTAAGTGGTTGGACTTTTGCTGCGGTAACTCATTTTAGCCTTTAGGAGGAAGAAGGTGATGCTTGCTCTAAAATCTCCCCTACATGTCACCCTACAAAGTTAGAGATAAGAAACCATTTTTGTAGAGTTTCATGAATGTACAATGGGTTTGTTTACGTTTTTGATGAAAGATTTCCTGGATTTTATGCCTTCAGTTGGTCAGCCAGTTTGTGGTGTCTGAGCTAGTCACTAGGGAATGGCATTACCAGGCAACTGGCAAATTTGCATCTTGCAAATTGAGACCATTTCAAAGTGGGGGGATGACTTCAATTTGCTCATATCCTTTCTCTCTTAGAATAGCTCTATGTCCTGTGGGGCTTAGAGGCCCTCGGGAAGGTATCCCTTCATTTTGAAGCAATCCTGGTCACTTTTAGTTTCCTTTATATTTTTCTATTTGAAAATGTAACATTTAAATAATATGAGTACCAATATTTTTCAGAAAACTGAATGAATGTAGATGGAGGGACATACAGATGCAGACATACCCTTAGTTCATCATATTAGTCCAGTCTTAGGTGGCGGAAAAAGTCAGAAGTTTGAATGATATATTTCCATTTCTGTTCATTATATGCAACCCCCTCCAACTCCTATCCGTGGCCAATTATGCATGAATCTCACTTGCTTGTATGATATAAGTAGTTTTCCACTTAGTCCAGCAGAACAATTTGCTCCAGACTCCTACATTAGTGCAGCTTTCACAATATCTGTTTGTCATTTTGCAAAGGAATGGCTTCCTGCATCTAATAGTATTCAAAGCATTTCCAATACTGAGATGCTAAATGATCCAGCAAGACTCCCTTACGAGAAAGGAAGTTGATAATTAAAACTGTACTATGAGTCATGTCAAGGCACACACACTTCTTGTAACGTGCTGTTTGTTCATTAAAAATCATTTTTAAAATACAAATTTCTTCTGGTGTCTAACCATTTTTGCACCATATTATTTATGCACAAGCCCCTACTGCAGCTTAGCATTCCTGAAAAGGGAGGTTATTACATATGCACTTAATATAAGATGGAATTGCTAATGTGATTATTGCTTATGCTTCAGTTGATCTTTTGAAGCTTAACCCAGCTGAAGGCAATGGTAGCACTCTGATTTATTTGTTTACTTATTTATTTACAGGGCTTATAGGCCATTCCAATCAGAACTGACTGCAAAGGATGTGTAATTCGCCCTCTGCACGTCATGATAAGAGCCAGTTTGGTTTAGTGGTTAAAGCACCAGACTAGAAACCAGGAGACTGTGAGTTCTAGTCCTGCCTGAGGCACAAAGCCAGCTGGGTGACTTTGGGTCAGTCTCTCTCTCTCAGCCATAGGAAGAAAGAAATGGCCAACCACTTCCAAAAACATTGCCAAGAAAATTGCAAGGACTTGTCCATCTAGTTGCTAGAGATCAAGACTGACTTGAAGGCCCAAAGAAAAGTCAAGATACAAATATCTTAGCACATCTGCATTGCACCTCCATGCTGCCAATTACCAGCTCCCAATGAATTCTTCTACTTCATAATAAAACTAATGTGCCTTCAAACTAATGGGAATTGCATGTGGATGAAAATGTATTTTGATAAACGAACTATAATTTGCGTGAAGTGTGTAAAAGAAATGGATACAAATCTATGTATTTCTCTTTCTTGCAATACATCCATGGTTCTGTGTGATGTTCTCCTCCTGCTGTCATGCTAAATGGAAGTACAAAACAATTGTGCAGGAAATTAAAATGTTGATATTAATGCTGTCTTCTGCACATCAGCTGTGGCCTTTAGCTTGAGCCCTCAGTGTCAGGATGGAGAAGTGAACACTATATAGTAGCTATCAGTATAGCCAGTAAGGTATACAGACACAGATCAACAATACAAATCACAATACTTTTAGGAAGTCTATATTCCAATCTTGCCTGCTTTTTGCAGGATAATACTTAAGGTTTCTTTGCTACAGATAGTCAGTAATAGAAGATCTATAGACAAAATCCTTTGGGACAGCTTCTCTGTTCAGGGCCCCAAAGAAAATTGATATCACTAAAATTGGAAACCAAATTATCCTGGGTTATGTCTCTTGAATAATATCGTGACCTCATCCCCAAACCTTCCAAGAGCTAAAAAGATCTTACAGGGATAGCAGGAAACCTGTAGAATAACAAACAAATAACCCCCCAAATATTCAGATGTCAGCTGGAATGATTTATCTATCAAGTGCCAGCCGAAGTAATGAGGCTGGATGTCTGTAGATGTTGGTTGGTAACAGCATTTTGGTGAGGGTTTGTGGAAGCACTGGTGGTTGAAAGAACAGGAGGATCATCAGATTTGCTCTGGGTTGCAGGCTGGTATGATGAATGATGGTAGTGGAGGCTGGTGAGGAGCGAAGCCTCAGGAGAAGCTGAGCAGAGACCTGGGGATGAATAGTTGGTAGCCTGTGGATGAGTGAAGACCTGGCTGGGATGCATGGCAAAGGAAATTTTCTGCAGAGTTAGCCGTGGCATAGTGGTTACAGCAGCCCCACCAATCAGATGTTTGGCCGGATGTGGCTCAGGGTTAGAAGTGCCACGGCTCATTTGCTGAAGAGGCCATAGTGTGTCCACAGAGTTCCTGGGGCTTTTACCTCCAGTGATAGCGAGGCCTACAATGATGTGGTGTCTGCTCCGGACTGGTCTTGCTGAGCAATGGCAGTGACAGTAATTAGATGATGCCCATCCTAGGTGTGCTGGAGGGTTTGGGCAACCAAATGAGGGGACTGTACAGCAGAAGGAATGGGCGCAGATCAATGGTCCCACAAAAGAATTGACCTGTGTCCTGCAGATGTTGTGTAGCTGGCTGTGTTGTACGGTGGCCATCTTGGTCATCTTTTTCTGCTGCAAGGTGGCCATAAGACTCAGAGGAACTGCAGTCTGCCCTGCTTGTTCCAGTTCATGGTAGCTCCAGGGTTTTATACCACTTTTATCTCTAAGGACTGAGAGTAAATGGACTGGACTTTTGATCTCTGATTTGAAAAGTTCTGGTGGAAAGTGCTGGGGGGGGGGGTGTTGTCTGCTTCCTTTTGGGTGATAGATGGGGAGCAGGAGTGCACATGGTTTATCCCAGCTGGTGAAAGAATAAGAGTGTTCCCATTACTCACCCACCCACTCCTCTGTCTCCTAAGATGAGAGCTGGAGGACCAAGGAGTGATATGTTGCCTGTATGGTTGGGGAGTGGAAGGTAGACTTAGGAGTTCTGAATACTCTATGAAACCTCCTGGGATGTCTAGATGGGTTGGCTATTTGGAGGAGTGTGCTAACTGGTTGTATGATGGGGTCCTTTGACCTGGGGGAGGGAGAGTCAGGGTGGTTGGTATTTTGAGGGAGGAGAAACCAGGCAATAGCATCATGGAGGTGGCAGAAATGAGCAGATATCATGGGAGACAAGGCAGCCTCAAAGTTAGGTAGCAATGCTACATTCCAACCCCCTGCATTCTTTGAAACATTAGTGGCCCAGGTTTCCAGCTGCTGATGCTTAATACAAGGGCAGCCTATAACAAGACTTCCTCATCCATGACTTAATGGAATTTAATGGTATGCATTACAAAACGTAGTTGGGCATGGTATGTGTGCATGTGTGTCCCTTCCCAGAAATGTGCTCACCAGCAAGACTCCAGGAGAGAGGCAATGACTTGGCATAGAATCAGGTCATTTGTGAGACCTCCTGTCTCCAACTACCTCTGCCTATTCTACCAGATCTAGCAGGCTGGACATGCTTTGAGTCCCTTCTGTGAAACAATGTGATCTAGTGGGATTCCAGAGATGTGGCTTTTCTGTTTCAGTGCTTGTCCTATGGAATAGCATTCCCACAAGATTTGGATGTCCCTGACCATTTCTGGAAGGCCTTAAAGACCTGGGTTTTCTCTCAGGCACGGGGGCCAGGATATTAGCAGGCCCAATACTTACTGTGCTGAGAAATGACATGGCTTATTAGGAATCTCAGTTGCATTTCATTATTATTTATTGATATTGTGTTATTTTAGGTTTTATGCATGGTTAGCTGCCCAGAGTCACTAGACTGAGATGGGCAGACATTTAAATTCTTTCAATAAATAAATAAAAATATTAAGCAAATAAATAAAGCTAACAAAGTACAAGTTCAAAACAAGGCCCTCATTTCCAGGGAATGGTTCTGATTTTATAATCTTGAATTGCTTCACTTCCTGTGTGACCTTGAGCCAGCTGTTGCATCCCAGTTAATTTACCTTATTGAGGATTGGGAGAACAACAAGGGGTAGCAGATGGTTATGCAATCATCTCTAATGTCCAAGAAGGAAGGAAGGGTTGTTTATGTAATAGTAAATAATAATGAGGTAAGAAAAAATAAAAGAAATTGAATGCATGCACTGTTCGAAGAGGTTTTTTAAAAAGATTGAATTAAAGCCAATAGGTATCTTTTTTCATATGACCTATTCCTGTTGAATGAATGTAGGAGTGCCTCCAGCTGAGCTTTTTTCAATTGCCTTGATACATTCATTGAATTATACATGGGTGGTTTCTATCTGACATTGTTTTTCATTGATAACTATGGAAGTCAATCAACAGAAGCTGTAATATTGACCCTATCTCAAGAACTGGAAGACTCTACTTAATGGGACAAAGCAACAGCTGGTGTCTCTTAAAGGGCACGGAAAGTGTGGACTTATTCAATAAACTGTTTACTTATTTACTAAGGCCACAGTGAGATTCTGGGCTGAATTTTATGCTTGAAGGCATCTCTGGATTATTTTTGGGGGAAGGGCCAATTTTGGCTCCTTGGAGAGAAAATTCTAGAGGCCAGTGGTTCAGGAGAGTCAGAAAGGCATGAGGTCAAACGCAACAATGAAGGCCAGAATGAACTTCAGGGCTGAATTTTATGCTTAGAATTGCACATGGATTCTCCTTTGGGAAGCACCAATTTTCGGTTTTTGAAGAGGAAAATTCCTGATGCCACTGGTAGGCACGCAGTTCAGGGGGATCTGCAAGCAATGAGGTCCAACTTCAAAACCAAGACTGAAATGAGATTTGGGGCTGAATTTTATGCTTAGATTTGCTTCTATATTCTTCTTTGGGGAATGGCTGAATTTTGGTTCTTGGAGAGAAAAATTCCTGATGGTAGGCATTGCAGCCAGTTTGAGCTGGGGCTGCTGATATATACTGGAGATGGACCAAGATATATCACAATGATGTCCAGGACACCATCCACTTTGAAGGGCTTAGACAGTTCAGGTTAGAAAACAGCAATTTTGAATTAAGGATGAACCACACATTTGTGCATTTGTGTTAGGCTGAGTGAGATGAGGAGAACATCATCCATTCCTGCACACAGGAATCAGAGAATGTCCTTTCCTGGAAATGGACCAAGCTGAAAGTCCAATTCTACCCTAAGGTTGCAGGCTGAAGTTACCTCTAGATCAGTGTTTCTCAAACTTGCCAACTTTAAGATGTGTGGACTTCAGCTCTCAGAATTCCCCCTACCAGTATGGCTCTTGATGGACCTAAATGAACGTTCTCCTTGGATCTGAAAGGATATGATTTTTCTCTACTGATGGGCTATTTTTTTTTCAAGGGATCCTTCGAAGAAAGAAAAACAGTACAGAAGCCATTCTTCCAGGGATGCTTTAAAAACAAATGGAGCTAATAAGCAGTCCTTTAATAGTAGGAATTTCATTTGTCAAGGTGTGATTTACAACTGTTGTCACCATTACATTTGTCTCTGTGTAACGGGCCTTTATAAGATAGAGGAGTCTGGTCAACAGTAGTTTTTCCCACAAAAGATTTCTGTTTATGGAATCAAATGCAGCACTTAAATTAATAAATGTGGAATAAAGACACCCACCATTGGCTGTATAATTTTGTTATTTAGTGGGACAGGATAAAACAATTATCCATGACTGATCATTTTTGCCTGAAATCAGTCTGCTCCTCTGCAAAGATGGAATTTTGCTCTCCCCAATCTCCCAGTTTCTGGAGGAGAAATTTTGCATACATTTTTACTGAGACATCAATTAAACTAATTGGCCTATAGTTTTTAGAATCTGCTCAATTACCTTTCTTAAACAATGGAACTGTTATACTAAACTTCCATTCCATTCCTTATAGCATTTCTCAACCTCAGCAACTTTAAGATGTGAGGACTTCAACTCGGCTGTTCCAGAAGAGAGCAACCAGAACTGGTTCTAAGCATAAAATTCCTCCCTGAATCTCATCCTGGCCTCCATTTTTGTACTCGGGCTAAAATTTTCTTGACATGCTACACCGTGCCCCTACTGCCGCCATAAGGAATTTTCTTCCCGGGGACCCAAAATTGGCTGTTCCAGAAAAGAGAACCGGAACTGGTTCTAAGCATAAAATTCAACCCTGAATCTCATCCAGGCTTCCATTTTTGTAATTCGGCTCATGGCTTTTTGACCCCCCCCCCCCCCCATCATGCCGCTATTGCTGGCATCAGTAATTTACTTCCCAGGGACTGAAATGTGCCATTCCAGAAAAGAGATACCAGAACTGGTTTTAAACATAAAATTCAACATGGAATCCCATCCTGGCCTCAGTTTTTATATTCGGGCTCAATATTTTTTGACCCCCCTGCATTGCACCCTTATTACCAGCATAAGGAATTTCCTTCCTGGGGACGGAAAATTGACTGTTCCAGAAAAGAGAAAGCGGAACTGGTTCTAAGTGTAAAATTCTTCCAGAGTTTCATCCTGACCTCTGTTTTTGCATTTGGGCTGAACTTTTTTGGTCCTCCCACATCGCGCCCCTACCACTGTCATCAGCCATTTTGTTCCCGGCGACCAAAAATCCAGGAAAGAGAAACAAGAACTGAATCTAAGTATAAAATTCCACCCCAGATCTCATCCCAGCCTCAATTTTTGCATTTGGGCTGAATTTTTTTTCACTACTGCCCCACGTCGTGTCCCTACTGCCAGCATCATGAATTTTCTTCCCCAGGACAGAAAATCCAGAAAAGAGAAACCAGAACCAGTTCTAAGCATAAAATTTCACCCCGAATATCATACTGGCCTCCGTTATTGCATTCAGGCCCAACATCACGCCCCTGTTGCTGGCATAAGGAATTTTCTACCCGGGCACAGAAAATAGACCATTCCAGAAAAGAAACCAGAACCAGTTCTAAGCATGAAATTCTACCATAAAACTCATCCCAGCATCCACTTTAACATTTGGCTCAACTTTCCCTGACATCCCCCCGCACACATACTGCTGACATCAGAAATTATATTCCTGGGGACCCAAAATTGGTCATTCTGTAAAAATGAATCTAGGACTAGTTCTAAGCATAAAATTCCACCCCTAATCTCATCTCTCCCTCCATTTTCACATTCAGGTTGAACTTTTTTGCAACCCCGCTGCTTGCGTGCCTACCTCTGGCATCAAGAAATTTCCTCCAGTGGAGCAAAAATCGGGCATCCAGAAAAGGCCATATAATACCAGTTCTAAGCCTAAAATTCCATCCCTGAATCTCATCCCTATCAACATTTTTGCAGTTGGATTGTAGTTTTTTGACCCCCGCCCCACACAGATACCGCCAGCATCAATTTCCTCCTGGAGAGCCAAAATCGGGCATTCAGGAAAAGACCATCCAATACCAGTTCAAAGCATAAAATTCCACCCTGAATCTCATCCCGCCCTCTACAGTAGGTCAGGAAGCCACAATACACATAGAACATGGCAAAACAGACTGGCTGCAGGTTGGCAAAGGAGTGCGACAAGGCTGTACACTCTCCCTTTATTTATTCAAATTGAATATATATTAAGGGAAGCTGGATTGGAAGAAGATGAGCATGGTTTTAAAACTGGAGGAAGAAATATCAGTAAGTATGCCAATGACAGTGCCCTGATAGCCAAAAATGCAAAGGATCTGCAAGCCCTAGTACTCAAAGTCAAACAGCACAGTGAAAAAATGGGACTAAAATGAAATATTAATAAGATCAAACTAATGACAACAGGTAGAAAAATCTGCCTTGGAATTGACAATAAAGATATTGAAGTGGTGAAGTTTCTGCCTTGAAGAATCAATCATCAACAGTAAAGGAACAAGCAGTCAAGAAATATGCCACAGACTAGCACTTGGCAGAGTAGTCATGAAGGCCTTGGAAAAAAATATTCAAATGCTGTGATTTGTCCATTACCTACAAAGATCAGAATCTTGAAAGCTATGGTATTCCCTGTAATTCTCTGTGGAAGTGAAAGTTGCACTCTAAAGAAGCAGGATAGGAAGAGTATTGACGCTTTTGAATTTTGATGTTGGAGAAGACTCTTGAGAATATCATGGGCAGCCAAGAAAACAAACCGATGGATCATTGAACAAATCAACCCAGAGTTCTCACTCGAGGCACAAATGACCAGACTCAAATGATCCTACTTTGGACACATTATGCAAAGGCCCAGCTCTCTGGAAAAGGCTCTGATGCTGGGAATGGTAGAAGGAAAGAGAAGAAGAGAATGATCAGCAGCATGATGGATGGACTTGGTTACAGTGATGATGAATGCACCTTTGGGAGACTTGAAGGAACAGGTTAGGGATAGATCATCTTGGAGAAAATCTATGTGGTCACTAGGAGTCTAAAACAACTTGATGGCACATCATCATCATCATCATCATCATCATCATCATCATCATCAATTAGTTTCTGTAAATTCTCCTTGTTGGACGTGGGGTGACAGAACAATAATTCTCCAATCTAATTGGTACTGTCAACTGATTTCCAACAAAGTAGCTGGGCTTGAACAGAATATTTTGGATCCCCAGACCAAAATTCTGCCCCTTCTGCATTTCTCTATTACATCATCCTGAGCTTTGTCCTTTGCCCCTCATTGCTCCCCTTCTATGCCCCCTCCACGAAACACATGGAATCTACTCATAGATTAGATTCTGGTCATCAAATGTTGCATAATTCAGGGATGAGAAGTCAAATCCACCAAGCAGATGTGTAGTGCAAATTGTCCTTTTGCCTACACAAGATATAATTCACTAAACTATGTGTCAGGTTATATAGTACAGATAAGCTGTGAGTAGCGCTTATATTTGTGTTGAGGTATTTGCATAACATGATCTATGTTTCTTTGATCAGAGCAACAGTGTTCACTAGTGTGGATCAAAACAGGGAAGATGGTGGATGTGGCATGATGATCCAAGCCCTGGTCCTTTTGTACATGCACAAAAGGGCATGGCTTGGATAATCATGTATCATCCATCATCTTCCCTGTTTTGATTCCTCTCATGAGCCGCAGTAGATCAGAAACTTTTATGTTCTCTAGAAAGATTTTTTAACTACAATGCCCAAGTGGGCAATATGCTTCTTCCGAATGATGTACTAACCTGTATATTTAGTTTAGAAGATTTATAGCCTGCCTTTTTCCCGAAGGAAGATTATTTATATCTTTGGGTTATAATCAAAACATAAAAATGTAATTGAATACCAAAATAACAAAACAACAAATAAAAAATAATCAATGAGATAGCTGCAGAATAAAATGCTCACTCAACACAGAGCACACTAAAATCAGTCAAATGTGAACCACAGCAAATAATTTTTCAAAATTCTGTAAGCCAGCAAAAGAGGCATATAGGTCTTATGGAAAGATATTCCAAAATTTGAAGCCAGTGCGGAAAAGACCTTGTCCTAGATATTCATCAGTCTTACAGCTCTTAGTGGTGGACTGGGGAACAAGGATTCAGAGATTGATCTTGAAGCACTGGGAAGCCTTGAATCTGAACTGAATCTCAGGCAGTCTTTCAAATAATCTGGTCCCCAATTGCTTAGGGTCATAAAGACTAATACAGTAATAGCACCTTATTCTGGGAGCTGAAGTCTGCTCATCTTAAAGTTGCCAAGGTTGAGAAACGCTCTACTAATGAGTGACGCTTGCAGAGTTTCTGTGAGGCAGAGGATCGTAGTTGGTGGAAGACAACTGAAATATGTTAAACTATATCTGGGTTTGGCCAAATTACCTTTTGTTTGGGAAGCTAGCTTGACCTTTTTGCTGGAAGTATAGACTTTGATATAGTGGCTATCCATGTATGCACCACTGCATCAACTTGCCAATTGTAAGAGGTGAAACATTTCCAAGCAATTTATGCCATAGAAATAGGCCTCTGGGTAAAACACAGTAAATGGATATAATTATAGCAATCTTATAAATATTTAATATTTTACAAGCACAATGAAAGTGATTATCCTGGATTAATGGAATGTACAATAATTGCCCAATTGTCTAATGGAGGAGGCTTCTTCATTTGGTGAGGCTTCTGATAGAAACAAAAAGAAAGAAAATATATCAGCCTTTCTTCCTATGTGGTCAAAGAGTTGCTAATTTTATTGTTTTCTAAGCACAGATTTGTTCTTGGATTTGATTCTTCAAAAGTTGGTAGTACAATAATAGTAAACTTCTTTTAAAGTTTACACCAAAACTTCTCTTTGCATTTCTAACCCAATTTTCAGTTTGGGGACGAAAGCAACAGAGGGGCCAGTTTTGAAAACTCATCCTGAATTCTCTGGAGCTACAGAAAGTGTACATTAGATAATAAATAATGGGACGTTGAGAATACCCATGTTTTTGAGTTTTAGTCCTCCTTTTCTGTGGCTGGATATTTGCAGTTACTCAGGAGTGTGTTCTACTGAACATAGTGTGGAATTGCACCCTAAAATGCATTAAAAGTCCCACAATAGGGCTACATTCTATCTTTCTCTATTTGTCAACCCTTCATTGAATAGACTCTTCTGATCATTGATCCTTTATGTTTCAAAAAGCTGTCATAAAGCATTCTTATACTTGGCAACCCATCACTCTCTCCTTCTGTTCCTTATCAATAGCATCTAAAAATAGTGAGGAGAGCTATTTATTGAGAAGAAAGGAAAGGAAAGGAACATAAATAGTTCATTCTCTATTGGCATTCATGATATTTATAGCACAGCAAATCTTGTCACAGTTCTAATTGCATCCTGGCTAAATCCTGGGGCCATCCGTCTGCATTTTGGTTGACGGTGCAGCTTCTTCCTGTGCATCTTGGAGAACATGAAATGCGGTGAGATAAATGGGAAGAATCCACACTGCAACTTTTCTTCTTGCCAGCTTGACCCTTCTTCAAATTTACAGTAATATTTGGGAAGATGGAAGTCTGACTGCCAAAGACGCTCTTTGGCTAGCTTAGCTGACAGCATTTCTAGTTCCAAGAGAAGAGACTATCTGTAGCCCAGGGTTGAACTGTGGAGTCCTTGGTGCTCTCTGAGCTTGGTTCTTTGCTTAACTAAAAAAAAGTCTTGACTAGAGGCATCTGCAGGGGGCCAGGGAGGGAGTGGGAATGAAGAAAGCAATGTTGTGCGTCACTTGTGCCATTACACACACGTATGAAATGGGCAGATTTTTATCTGTGATGCAAACAAAATAATTGGAACCTGCGGATGCCTCCAGCCTGAACTCCTCTGATTCCTACCAGAAAGAGGAGAGTTCAGGGCCATTCCCGAAGGAGTGTGTCCCATAATTTGTGAGCTAGACAGGCAAAGATCCTGTCCTGGATGCTCAACAAAAGGACATCTGAAAGTGAGGACTTGTTTAAGAGAGGCACTATGCTCATCTTTTCTTTTTCTTTTTCTTTTTAATAATTCAAGATGGCGAACATGCCTAATACTCCTTCCTCCTCCTATTTTCCCCACAACAACGACTCTGTGAGATGGGTTGGGCTGAAGAGAGGGACTGGCCCAAAGTCACCCAGCTGACTTTCATGCCTAAGGCAGGACTAGAACTCACCGTCTCCTGGTTTCTAGGCCAGCGCCTTAACCTCTGAGCCAAACTCGTTCTCTTACCAAAGTGGATCTTTATACCTAGGCAGGTTCATATCAGGACAGATGATGCCTCAGGTCCCAAGCTATATATGAGTTTAAAAGTTAACAAATCCCTTAAATATGGCCTGGTAGACCCCTGATAATTGGGATCATTCAGTGCTAATAGAATGTGCTTTTAGTATTGTGCACCGGTTAACAGTCTAGCTCAGTGTTTCTCAACGTTAGCAACTTTAAGATGAGTGGACTTCAACTCCAAGAATTCTCCAGCCAGCATGGCTGGCTGGAGAATTCTGGGAGTTGAAGTTCACTCATCTCAAAGTTGCCAAGGTTGAGAAATGCTGGTCTAGCTACTACATTTTGTACCAATTGAAGTTTCTGGACAGTTTCTAAGTTTAGCTTCATTTAGTCAGGTCAGAAACTAGGGCATGTTGCTAGGTCTGAATGGTTCAGGTATGGCTGTAATGAGTGCATTAAATGTAGCTTTACTGCAAGTACACTCTTGCCATGCTGCTGTGGACACCTGGAGATGGAAGTTTTTTCTTGCGACCTCATTTTTTCTTTGGTCCAGTTTGCTGGCTTTGGGTCAGTTCTTAGTCCAGACAACCAGAAGAACTAACACTACCTTTATTGTGAGGTTACAGTAACAGAATCTCATAAGTCTGAAAGTACATCTCCCCCCCACATCACCTTACAGCAAGGTGAAACTAGGGAGTGTCCCTTCTGAGATGTTTGCCCTTCCCATTACTTCTGAGGGCTCATCTGCCTCTTATCTGACCATTGCCTAGTCTGTTGCTGCTGTTGCTCCTCATCCTGTCTCTCAAGGACATTCTTACAGACCACTACAGTTTGTTCCTGGCTCCTGGTGACCTTCAGCTGCTGCCTGTGGGTTAATCTTAACAATCATATTGGCTTTTATTTGCTGCTTTTAGTAGGGGAGGCTATGTATTGACACAGACTCCATGTATACAACCATTAAGCTTTGCCCTCTCTCAGCTGCAGCATGGCCCAGGGTTTCACACAGCATTCGATCTGCCCAGAAAAGAAATTCATTGTTGCCACGCCTCCTGCATTGCCAAGATAATATTGGTAAGAACCCAGTGAAGTTAAGAGTTTGATTTATAGACTGTCCACTTGGGGAAAAAGTGAGATTTCTGGGTGACATTAATGTTCAAACAGTACATGCTATATGTTGGATTCGTAGATTGCTCTTTTGGTTCCCAAGCCAAGTTTGAATGTAATTTGTTGTATTTATTTATTTATTTAAATTGATATGGCTGTCTGCCTCACCAAAGTGACTCTGGTCAGTGAACAAAGTTCAAGAATTAAAACGATATGAATAACTGTAAAAACCCACAACACTTAATAGTACCTTTGTTGAAGGTATGTTTGTCTACATCAGTGTTGTCCAAACTTGGCCACTTTAAGATGAGTGGACTTCAACTCCCAGAATTCCCCAGCCAGCCATGCTGGCTGGGAATTCTGGGAGTTGAAGTCCACTCATCTTAAAGTGGCCAAGTTTGGACAACATTGGTCTACATCATTTTAGGAAAGTAGAAAGAGCTGTCTCTATCCTAGAATCCCAAGAAGCACGTGCATTTTCTTGATTGGTTTCCAGGAGAGTTGTTTACCAATTTTTATCAATTTTCACAAGTTCACAAATGTTCACCAATTTTTGATGTGGGGTCACCAAGAAATGATGTTCAGGTATGGAGATAAGTCATTGGAATGGTTCAGATTGTCTGATGATTTCTATGGCAATCTGTGGAATAGATTGTAAATCTGGGAAGTCATAATGCATAAATTCTTAGTGGTCCCACATACATGACTGGTTGTCCTCCATTTACATGAAAACATTTTTTTCTTTAATTTTATTTTGGATGCATCACTGCAGTGAGAATATAACCAATTTTCCATGTTGGATAATGGTCATCCAGAGGTAGTGATCCTGAAGCATAAAATATAGAACTTCTTACCTCATTCATCAGCTTGATGGGCATTTCACTAGTCCATTTTATATATATTTGCCACTTGTCTTTTGAAAAGACTAAGGAGAAACTAGCATGAAAATTTCTGTGACAAATGGATTTGCTAATTTGAATTTTACAGCTAATTTAACATTTAGTTCTTAGAAAAAAAAAGTTGTAATCACCCAACCAGAATCAGGTACTTTAAATTCTTATTTTTCCTTTGGAACAAATTAATGTACAAACCTTAGTTAATTAGGTTAACTTCTTAAGAGGAGTTTGTTTTTTTTTAAAGAACTGGAGCCATTTCTTTAGTTTAAAAAACAGACAAATTATTTAAATATTTCAGCAGAAGAAATCAGCAAAATCCACCATGGTGTTAAAATATGACTCATTTAAACTGTGGCTAACTCAAGTAAAAAGCAAATTAAATAGCAGCATCAACTGGATTGTGGTGTCTGAGAGGCCAAGATGTCTATGCTTGCCTTCTACTAGATTTTTGCATATCTTACACCATAAGCCTCCTCCTCACCTGCTAACTGTCAATAGAAAACAAAAAGTGGGTTAAGAATGTATTTATTTATTTATTTAAAACCCTTGTTGCCTTCCCTTTCCTTGCAGTTATTCAGCTCAAGATCCCTGGTTTCTTGATCTCTGTGGAGGATGTGAAACCTAAGCTGGGTTTCTGGAAGAAGGTGGATGGTGTAAAAGAATGAGGCCTGGCCTTGGGAATTGGGAAAGAATGAAAAGCTAGAAAATTTTGGATTCAAATGCACAATACTACTGATTCAGAGGATCTTAAAGATTAATATACAATTGAGACCAGAGGTTTCTCTTTTGGGATTGATTAATAAAATTATACAGATACAAACAGTTGGAACAAAGTCATGGAACTTTCTTTTTGTACATGATAACTGCAGTGAGATTATTGTACGCACAAAGATGGAAAGATTTGGCACTACCCACAAAGGAGGAATGGTTGGTGAAGATGATGGAAGTTGCTGAGATGGATAAATTGACTGCTTTGATCACAGAAAAGACAATATCTACGTTTATGGCTGACTGGAAACCCCTTATGGACTTTTTGTGTAAAACAGAAAAAAATGAACTTATGATTTATGGTTTTGATGATTAGACAGGATAGTTTATAGAAAGAAGAGGGTTATGTTGTAACTGTAGAGTAAGAGGTAAAATTATAATTGTACTTAAAACTGCTGTAAAGATCAGAAACGATTTCTTTGTATCATTTTTCTTTCTTTTCTAGTTCTCTTTTACTTGTTTTTCTTTCTTGCACTCTTAGCTTTCTCTTTGATTTCTTTTTCTTTTCTTTTTCTTACTTTATATTAGTTTGTGTTAGTTTTTATCTTCCTTTTTAAAACATCTTTAATAAAATTGTACAGATAGATGAGAGATGATAGATAGATAGATAGGAAAGAATGAATGAATGAATGAATGAATGAATGAATGAATGAATGAATGAATGAATGAGCATTAAGGGGAGGACTTGCAAAAAAGATTATAGAATCCTTGGAAACAGGAAAGCACAAGAAAGAAACTCAAAATAATCCCGCTTTGATTTTGTTTAGTGTAAGATGGTGCAAGGAGAAACTTGGACAGGCTTTCAAGATTCTGTGATTCTACCTTAGTACAATAAAAAGCATTCCTGGAATCACTGCCATGCCTGTTTCTTGACATAGCCCACCTGGAGACACTGACAAGTAAACTTCCAACTTTCTCCCAAGGAATGCTCTGCCTTCTCTTCCAACAGCTCAGTTTAAGATTGGTGGTGGAAGGATAACAGTTTGATTGTATGTGAGAGAATCTTGCATGAAAGACATGCGAATATGTGTGCTCGAGAGAGGAGACAGTGGTGTACATACAAAAACAGGGAGAGAGAGTGGGAGTAAGAATTAAGTATAGGTGTGTAAGAAAAATACATATGTGATAATTTGGGGCATGGGGTCTTGTATTGATCTACACACAGACACATGTATGACCACCCTCCCAAAACCAGTCTGGCCACATCTACAGTCCTTGGAGACCAAACATTTGCCCATGCTAATTGTCCTCACCTTGTTTCCTGCCATTACAACTCCATCATCTCCTCCATTGGTTGTGCCATCATCCTAGATCAAATTGGCTGGAGATGGATAGTTTTACCCAGAAACCCCTGGAAGGCTTAGATATGGAAGACTGTCATAGACTATTAAAGGATCAGCCCAGTCCTGTGTGTTCATTAAATATGATTTGGTGAATTGGGCCTTGGGGTTCAGTCTTTTCTCCTGGAATAATGACAATTCATCTGAACTGTGCAGCAGCAGTAGCAGCAAATTGTATGAATTAAAGAGTATTGCTGTCCAACAGGCTCTAAGCTAAATTTGCTCAAACAGCCTGGAAGCTGTCCATCTCTGTAACAAGGAGCAAGATCTATACAAATTGCTGAACAAAGGTGAAAGCCAATTTGCAAATGAGGAGATAGCTGATGCCTTCTGATGGCTAGGACATCATGAATCTTATTAAGAGTACTTGATCCTGACCGTGCTCAAGTCCAGAAGCAATTGAAGCCCAAAGACTTTTCAGCATCTGTAGTAAATCAGCCTGTTGGTTGAAAAGCAATACTTCTCTTCCAGATAATCCTTATTGCCTTTATTCCTAGAGTCCTGAGCTAATTGTGAAAAAAATCTCGAGGTGGGAAACAGAAAAGCAACTGATTCCAGAGACTCAGGAGCAGTTGAGTTTTGGTGGGCTCCTTGTAAGACCAAGGCCATTAGAAACAAGTCTGGTGTGGGCATGGGGGTGGGGACATTTCCACCAAGGAAGTTTCATCCAATTCAAAGACATGGCCTGGATTTATCATTTTGCAACATGTTTCTGGAGTTTTGAGAATGTCCCTGTAAGCTGTGGCCATAAAAGGCTATTATCTTTTTCAGAAATTCAGATATTCAGAAATGTCATAAGTTTCAAACGAGGCTCCTCTGAATATGGGCAAAATTCTTTTGATGGGAGAATGAAAATATAATACCTCTTAGATATGAATAACCAAAGGCTGCAGCACCATGTGAAGCCCCCAGATCTCTCTCTTATTCTCTCTCTCTCTCTCATTCCATAGCTCAAAGATTCCTTTGAACCATGCTCCTGAAAATTAACAGTACAGCTTCCTGCCATTCTGAGGAAAAAGTGTAGCCCATGCTGTTTTACACTGTTTTACACTGTTTTACAGGCTTACACTGAAAAAAAAAAATTCCCAAAGATTTCCCCCCCAAAGGCAGGGGAAAAAAACCTCCCAAATATATCAAGTGGCCCTCAGCTCTCAAGTAATATTAAATGTGGGCCCAGCCACCAAAATGTTATTTACCACTGACATATTTAATTTATGAATGCTTTCCAATTAGTCTGGAAATTGCCTATGTCTTCACGTCTGGAATTATAAGCCTTAGGTACCCGAGAAGGAATTTCGAATTATTGGTATGTTCTGCAATGACTGGAGAGCCACCGGAAGGAGTTACAATCTTTTAGGAGCTGCTCCACAAAATGGCACTGCTCCTCTTTGCTTGTGTTTTGTTAAAGGCAGATCTCCATCTCTGGGATCTCCTACAGATTTTGTTTTTTAGTTTTTTTCTGGTTTTTCATTCTCCAGTCAGAGTAACAAAAAATTAAATCCTGGTCAAGTATGAAGAATACAACTAAGCAGTAGTATTTGGTGACCTTGGTGTATCTCAAAAAGCTCAGTAGAGTCAGACTTGGCTAGTATTTAAAGGGGAGACCACTTGGAAATATTGGGGTTTTAGAAAAGAGTGGAAATTAGAAAAACATTTTGGAAGAAAACACTTCCAAGGAAACTGCATGGGTGTACCCATGAAGTTATTAGAAGTTGAGTCTCTCTCAAAGGAAGCTTTACTTTTATTAGCAGAGGAACATCTACCTTTTAGGCAACTAGGTATGAGATCTTTAATTTTTAAAATTAAAATTTAATTTTAATTTTACATTGAGAAGGAAACCCATCAGGGCTATGCTAAGCTTGCCTGGGATGGGATGTTTCTGTAATGGCCACATCTCAAACAACTGGATTGCAGGAACTGAACATGGGGAAGCGATCATCCCCTAGATCAGTGTTGTCCAAACTTGGCCACTTTAAGATGAGTGGACTTCAACTCCCAGAATTCCCCAGCCAGCCAATGGCTGGCTGGGGAATTCTGGGAGTTGAACTCCACTCATCTTAAAGTGGCCAAGTTTGGACAACACTGCCCTAGATGTTGCTGAACTGCAACAACCAGCCAACGTGGCCAGTGGTGAGTAATGTCGAGAGGTATTGTTCAGCAAGGTGTGGAGGGAAGGTTATAGATTCCCACCCTTGAGCTAACAAATAGAATGAAACTAAACTGTTTGCCTCCTCGATTAACCAGGCTACAAACTGGAGAAAAATTGCAGGTAGAAAGTAACTTCTGTACTGCATTATTCTTCCTATAGAGCTAGAGTAAGCAAATGGGTTGACAGGGGAAGCTCCCATTAAAACTGAAGTATTTCTTATTTTAACATTCATAATTTATGAATTAGAGTTCCTCTGTGAAACAGTGAAATGATTGCTGTTTTCAAAATAGTAAATGTCAATCTTTCTAAACCAGGATCCAAACCCCGCACAGAAAGTGCTGTCATTGGGCCACATTAGCTATTTTTTGGGGGGGCGGGGGGGAGATGGAATGATTGAATTTAGAGGCACAGATAAACTTTAACAAAAATATTACCTTGCAAATTACAACAGTTGCATGGACGTATACCCAGTGTTTTCCCTTGGTGCAATTGAAATCCACAATATTTCCATACGGGGGTTTTGCTTTAAGTGCTCCAGATCTAGGCAGCTGGAGGAATGCCATGTATTATAGTGAGCCTGCAAATTATCCTGAAGCTGGGGTGATTAGGTTTAAGTCATAAATAAACCATGGATAGAATATATCCCAATGATCAATTGTGTCACAGCTCTTGTGCAAGGAGCGTTTGGAAACGCAGTGCTCATTGTTCCATCTAACGCAGCCAAGCTATATGCAGCTTGTTTTGCATACAGTGATATATTATCCCATTTTTCATTTGGGCTGATAAATAAGTTTCAGACTTTGTTTACTTGACCCCGAGACACTCTGAGCTTGTGCTGTTAGCCCAGAAGAAAAATTAAAGCGGCGTTTTCAGAGCTGAAATGGCTCCCATTTCACATTTTTGAAATGCCACTCGATTTGGCATCCCTTGGCATCCATGCTGCTCTGTTGGCAGCTATGAATGAGCGCATTGACCAACACGAGGCAGAGTAATGGCTGCAGCACTGGAAACACTTACTCATGGATGATTTCTCTTGTTTTCCGTGGAATTTGCATTTGGGAACCTTTATTTATTTATTGTCAAGCCCGCATCTGTGTGATAAGCTTTTGCTTATATAACACAGGACTCTTGCTCATTTTCATAAATGTTACTCTTCCGTAAATGTGAATTTATGGTGAAAAACAGGTGAAAAACAGATTGTGAATATACCAAGAGCTGTTGTAGCTTGGATTACACTCTGGAGGAGTGCAGAGGTGACCTTGGAGAAGATATGCAGGAACAGCTAGCAGGCCATGAGCTCAGTCTGGGAAAACAAGGCAGCGTGAGAAAGAAATTTAAGCTTGCTCACCTTGACTGTTTTTGGTATGGGAAGGAGGGAAGGGGAAACACTGTCAGGATTTCAAGATTCTGTTCCTGTAGTTGACCTCAAAAGCAAAGTTCTAGTAACTCTGGTGGTGCCTGCTTCCTGACATGGCCTACCTCGAAGGGCTGGCATATATGGAAGGGTAGTCTGAGACTGTTGCGGCTGATCAGCATTCCTCTCTGTGCTTTTTGCACAGAACGTGCAGAGGGTCTGAATGCTGAGCTCTGATAAAAGCCACCCTTGGGAATGCTTAAACATGGCCTCCACAGTGTTGTCAGGAGAGGGGGAACAGAAAAATCAAGATATCTGTCACAACCATGTGACTAAAACCCTGGCTTTTTTGTTTGTTTGTTTGTTTGTTTTACATACGTTGGGTCTTGGATCACACAGCTGCAGCTAACACATTGACTTTTTTGCCCACCCCTGTGGATGCTTCTGCGTGGCCTCCAACTCTGAACATCCATGCCTGCACAGCACCCCCACAGAGCTATATATTGGACATGAACAGCACAGGGGGAAATACGCTACATACATTCATGGAACAAAAGACTCCTTTGTGGGTTAACTTGATGGATGGCTCTTCCTTGAATTAAAAGGTCCTCAGGATAAGTTTGCCGGCTTGATTCTTCATGTCATATGGCTGCCCTGGGCTGGCCTTGATCTAGACACATTCAACATGGACATTTTTATGTGGGAAACTTGCACATCTTCATAGCAGTGATCTGTTTAAAAAAACAAAAACAAAAATACTATCTATTTATCTGCTCACTAAGTGTCAATGACGTGATGGCACATAATCAATCAATCAATCAAATTCATTCATTCATTCATTCATTCATTCATTCATTCATTCATTCATTCATTTTCCTTTCAAGAAACGGTGTGCACAGAGTATGGAAAGCATGAAATAAGAGATGGAGGAAACAAAATAGTCTTCTGTAAAAATCAATGCATGTACATTGATTTTTGCAGTTAGCGCAGAAAACAGAGAGGCCCCATGAGAAGACAAGGCCTGAACTGCAGCTCATCAATCCATGCCTCAGTAGAGTTCTAAATTAGGTTCCATTGTTAAACCTGATCATTAGGTTAGAAAGAAGATGCCAGTGGGTCTTTTCCCTCAAGCCTGCAGGCTTCTTCTCAAGCCTTGCTCCTCTCTTCAGCCAGCCCAGCTCAACCCCTTCACCCCAGTCTGGAAGAACCCCAAGACAACAAATGCCATTTAAACAGATCCCCCAGCAGAAATTAGCTTTAAAATAGATTCCACTGGAGGCACTGCAGGTTTCTTTAAAGTCTCATTGACCTTTAAGGTGCCCTTTTTGTACAGACCTTCTCCTTTGCTGGAGAAGGAAGGATAAATGCAGGGATTTCCACAGGGCACAATAAAAAAGAGTCAAGATGGCAATCAGTGGTATGATTGATGCTCCACCTGCTTTTTGTGTCCATGTGTGATGCACAAAAAGAACAGGCACAGCTTCTATTACGCCACTGTAACCACCATTTTGATTTTTTGACCATACCCTACTGACGCTCCTGGGTAAGTTCTTTTTCCCTATACTCAGATGTTCTCTTGAAAAACAATTCTTCTTGGACTTCCGGGAAAGAAATGGTGAACTGAAGAGCGGAGTCAACAACTGTGGTGGAATGAAGAGCTGGTGAGTAAACTGGCTCTTTGTAATTCCTCTCCAAACAAGGAGAGGACTTGACATTATCCACAAATGCTCCAGTTGTTCCTCATGAGGAGATCACAGGACAGCAGTCTCCAGGGGGTTTAGAGCTCTGGGAGATGAGGGAATAGCCATCTTGCTCAAACCATGGTTGGCACCTTCAGAAAGACACCGGGTTCCCATATTTCTTTTTCTAATCACTTTTGGAAATTGCTTGTTAACTGCTTTTTAGCTATTAGAAACCTTTGGACTGACAGGTCTGAAAACACCTTCAATCCTTAGCAAAAGAAGTTTTAAACACAAGTTTAAGGATTTAAAAATATATATTTTTTGAATAAATAGCAAAAGGGTAATTAGAACTTTGATTTTGGAAAGTTACAAACGGGCTAAGGGTCCGGATGGATTTGAAATAAGATTTTGAAATTAATTATAAGAACCCTTCCTGTGGGAAAATGCTTTTGTTTTGAATTCTTTAAAAAAAAAACCATCATGGGATGGGACTTAGAAGGTTGGACACTAGAGGGATCTAGAAGGAACTAAAGATTACAATTAAAGGAGAAGAACACTTAAATTTGACTTAGTAATATAGAATGGAGCTAAATATTTTAAAGTGGACATATTGAAGGATGTTTTTGAACAATGGTCCCAGAAATTAATTTTAAGAGTCTCTGCCTCTATAGATAAACTATGTTTAAAAGATGTTATGGAAGAAGAACAAGTTTTACTGGACAAGACTGAGACTGATCTGAAAGTGGATTTAAAAATGACAGGCTACAAGAATGATATGGAAAAAGCTGCTACACAATGGACATACAAATGAAACTGGCTGATGTCTTAATAATTAAAAGGGATACACAAATAATAAACCAAGAGAGTAATCTGGATAATTTTCCTATATTGGATTTACAAAAGAGTCTTGTTAAAGCTTTGAAGAATTTTGTGAGAAGGGACAAAGAAAAAATGAGAAGAAATCAGGTTCTAGAACATTATTTGAAGGGACTAAAAATCAAGAATGTTAAAAGTAAAAGGAAGGAATATAAAATTGGTTTATTCAATCAAGGTTAAAATAGATAAAATATCTCTGGTAACCCTTAATGGACTTTTGTTGATCAGGACTGAAATGACAAGGTTTTAAGGATTTGTTTATAGATAAAAGATGGGATATGGGAAGAAGAGATCATTTATTGTATTTTAAGAGAAGGTGATAAGTTATTAAAATTGTTTACACTTGTGATGAAGGGGAAAGTCACTTCTTTATATATTTCTTTTCTTTTTCCCTACTATATTTTTATTTTTTCTTTTCTATTTTTTCTGCACCTTCTATTTTTTTCCTTTTTTCCTTTTTTAGCTTGTATTAGCTTTTTTTAATCAGTGTAAGTAAAATTTTTAATACAATTACTATTAAAAAGAAAAAAGAAAAACTACTCTTCTCATGTAGCCACAAAGCTTTAAAAGAATTTCTGTTGATGTCAGGGAAGATAGTCAGCAAAGAGTCTTGGGTGTCCATGTGAATGGAAATTCTATATCAAATGACACCATGTATGAGGATTTTTGTGCGGCTTCTGGCAAGACTGCTAGAGTGTCATCTTCACTGTTGGTACACAGGCCCAGCTTGCTTACCTGGAGTGAGTTGGACCCTTATGTTCAAATGGTTTCTCCTTCTCTGTGTTAGCAGAGTGAAATGGCTGACACAGCTATCTATTTCTAGGTGTTGTGAAGGAGAACAAATTGTCCACGTCATATTTTTGCTGTCATGGAGGTGTTTCTGGGATGTTTGGCTCAGGTGTCAAAATAAGTTGGCTAACCCGGAATACGATGGACTTTGACTTGGGGAAGGAAATGCTTTTTCCTGTTCTAACTCAGGCAGAAAATTGTCTTGGGCTGGCCCTAAGCTCAAAATGTATTTAGTACTATATGTATTGTGATGTTCACTTCCAAGTCAATCTCATTATGGTGGAGGAATGTACAGGGCAAGACTGTTGATATTCTTTGATTGAATAATGACAAGTAAAAAAAACAAAACCCTAATTAAATCATTTCATTTTATTAGCACTCCTTCCCAAATTACAGATGACATATGTTGGAAAGGATTTTTTTTTTTGGGTGGGCTGGAGCATAAATTCTAGGCAAAGTTGGGACCATGACTATAATTATGATCTAATTATGATCCCATTTTGTGTACTGGCATAATTACAATGCCTTTGTAACGAACTGCCACCTGTTGATCCCAAATCCAGTAACTTTCCTTGCAACCAATATTGATTCAAAAGAAAGTTCATTTATTGAGAATAAATGTACAGATCCAAAGCATTGCTAAGACTGAGCAAAAGCGCACCAAAAGCTGTTTTTCTTACTCCCCCCCCCCCCCTTACATCGCCCTTAGTTCTTGGTCTTCTGATTCCCTTGCTGGCATGGCCTTGAGCATGCCAGAGCCTGTGATAAGGAGCCATCTGCTTTAAACAGTTTCTCATTCCTTCTCCCCCCCCCCCCCCCCGTTTTACAATGGCAGAACCGCAGCATGTAACAAACCATTTGTTAAACTAGCCATATAATAATCTTTTATAAAATCTTGCAAGGATTCTGACAGCCTTCTAATATTAATATTCTTCAGCAGTTCTTTGAATGCCATCTCAGCTAGCCCAAACAACTATTCTTCTGACTTAATGGAATTGAAGTCTCTCATTATTATTAATCAACAGCAGACAAACGTATTTCTTTCTGGGCAGGGAAGGGAAGGATGATGAGAAATCAAAGGATCGTAACCTATGGAGGAACACACATTTTGCACAGAGAAGATCCCAGGACCAATTCCTGAAGATCTCTTGCTTGATATACTTGGAATGTCAAAATTAGCCAGAATATGCTCTATTAAGATGGATGAACCAAGAAAGAGAATCAAAACATTACAATGCGAAATTATTAAAACTGCAACCTTAAGTCATCTTTCGAAGATGAATCCCAAGGACACAAGTGGGTCTAACATCCCTGGAAACGTGATCAAAGTATTCATAGTGAATCCTTTGAGAAGGATTCAAATGCTTTCAAAACTATCCTAAGTCCGAACTTATAGCAGCTTAGGATAGTTTTGAAAGCATTTTGGATTAATAGTAAAATCATGATAGGAAAATGAGGAGATTTATTTCTGAGTACACGTCTTACTTCTGAGAAGCTCTAAACTCTATACACCTAAACATGCCTTCTCAGAAGTAAGATGTGTACTCAGAAGTAAATTCTATTGAACTCAGTGGAATTTACTGCCAAGCAAATAGACAAGTAGTCCGGTTGACCCACAAGTCACCATGTTTTAATCCATGAGGGCAGTCACAAGTACATCTGCTTGTTTTTTGTTTTTATTTATTGTTTGGATTTTTTTTTATATCCTACCTTTATATAACTAAACTCAAAGTGACTTACCATAAAATATAGATCAGTTGCAACAAAATCTAACAGGATGAAGGAGAAAATATTTTATGAGAAAATGTCAACGACCTTCTGAAGAAATAAATGGTCCTTATGGAAAATTGAGACTCATGTGTTTGACAATATTCTATGGTGATCATACAAACTTTTCATTCTTTTAGCAACATAAAAGAGTTAAGTCACTCCAATGACTATTCACCCCTGCTAGACTATGGAATAACTGAATTTTGAGACTATCAGAGTAATTGTGATGGACTAAAATGTATCACAGCAAGACAAAAGTCAGGCTCAGTGCAAGCTACTTCTAATTTTTGTTATGGAGAAGTGATAAGCACTAATAACTGGCTACAACATCATGCCTTCATTACCACCCAGTTAGACTACTGCAATGTACCTTACCTAGGGCTGTCTTTGAAGACTGTCAGAAATTACAGCTGGTCCAGAATGTAGCAGCCAATGTGTTAATGGGCTCCCCATGCTAGGAGCATTTAACACCAATATTATAGGCCCTGTGCTGGTGTAGAGAGGAAGGCCTTGATGCAAACATGCAAGAACAATTATCTAAGCAAAGGGAGATGAAACATATTTTAAGCCCTAAGAAAAAAGATAACACTTGGAAGTAGCTAAGGTAAACACTGTACTGGGGCATAAGAAAGTGGCGGGTGGGGGGGAGGAGTACAGCATAATCTAACTTGCAAGGTTCTGTTATTAAAGCCAATCTCATTAAAAGTAGTTCTACGCTTCCCATGGAGTTGATTTCTTGGTCTGGTCTACCTAGTGGGGCTGACAGCTGGTTATCAATTAGGTTCCAGGTACAATTTAAAGTACTGGTTTTAACCAATGAAGCCCTCTCTGAATTGGCACCTTGATACCTTCGGGACCTCCTTCTCCAATCTATACTCTGGTAAGACGGAGTGGCTGTGGATACGGGGAGCTTCAAGATCTAGGAGTTTGTCATCTTTGGTTCTTGATGGGGTTGCACTACCCCAGACAGACCCGGTGCATAATCTGGGGTTCTCCTGGACTCACAACTCCTGCTCGAAGAGCAGGTGGCAGTCGTGGCTAAGAGGGCCTTTGCACGACATCGTGTTGTGCGGCAGTTACGCCCCTTCCTGGATCAGGAGGACCTCCACACAGTCACTCATGCCCTGGTCACCTCCGGGTTGGACTACTGTAATGCGCTCTACATGGGGCTACCCTTGAAGAGTATCTGGAAGCTACAGCTGGTGCAGAATGCGGCGGAGCGGACAGTTCTTAATGCCCCTAGGAGAGCACCTATACACCGCTGTTGCGTGAGCTGCATTGGTTACCAGTTTGTTTCCGGGTCCAATTCAAGGTGTTGGTCATTACCTTTAAAGCCCTTCATGGCACGGGACCAGGTTATCTGAGGAACCGCCTCGCCCCGATCATTTCAGCCCACCCCACTCGGTCCAGCAGAAGGGGCAGGTTGCAGACCCCACCAGTCAAGGAATTTCGATTGGTGGGGTCTAGGCAGAGAGCCTTTTCTGCTGCAGCACCCACCCTATGTAACATCTTGCCTCCTGAGGTACGGTGTGCCCCCTCCCTCATGGCCTTCAGGAAAGGGCTCAAATCCTGGCTCTGCCAGAAGGCCTGGAGGCCAGAGGGGGGCCCCCACCTGTGGAGATGGCTGGTGGGATGATGGGTTGTCCCCCCCCCCCCCAGCATCTTACAGGTTTTTTAGGGCTAAAATCATAGGAGGTTTTTAGGGCATTTTTAATATATGTTTTTTTAATTATTTATAGATTTTAGCCATGTTCGGAGAGACCTGTGTTTTTTCTTCTTTTTTATTATTGTGGGGCGCCCAGAGTCACCCGTTGGGGGAGATGGGCGGCATACAAGCCTGAAAAATAAATAAATAAATAAATAAATAAATATCAGCCTAACCCACTGGAGCAGCAAGAGAGAAATTCCTTGTGGTTGCACACTTCCAGGAGGTGAGAGGAGATGAGGGTAGAAGGCACTGCGTTCCAATGACAATGCTGGTGTTGTAGAAGTCTTCCTGCAGAGATTGGGCTAATACTTTAGAAGGTTGTTAGTTTATTATTATTGATTAGCCATTAGGCTATATCACGATACAGAGTATAAAGCATATATAACATAAGACATCATTAAGACCATATATTAAAAATAGGATAAGAGAAACAAATTAAAATTAAACATTAAAATTAAAAAAGAAATAAAAAAGATGTAAATCATATTTCTGTAAGGTTGCTAAAAACTGAGCTTTTCTGGAAAATGTTCCAGTGATTTTTACCTACTACACCATTTTTTTAAAAGGTGGTTGGAATACAGTTTTATTTGTTTTATTGTCTTTTTAATCTTGTTTGTGTTTTAATCTTACGTGGATGTTTAACCCCATCGGGAGTTATGAGATTGATATGGGAAATAAAATAAAATAAAATAAAATAAAAAGGGAGAAGATCGTCCCTGATAAGAGGCTTAGGAAAATGTTATCTGTTGGTGTCCTTTAGCATGTTTGGTTTTATTCTGAGAAGCTGCTAATATGAGGCATATTTTCTGTAATTTATCTGATAATAAGTGCCTTATAGATAACTCTGATGCATTTTCTACGAGAAAATTCTCTATAATAAATCCATATTGGGGCTCACTGACACGAAGGTCTAACCCTGTTTCAAATCATTGTAAGAAGCAATCCACCTCTCTCTCTCTCTCTCTCCCCCTCTCCCTCTCCCTCTCTCTCTCGTTTCATTTTGTTTTCAATAGTTTTTCCCCCTTGTCAACTTTTCTGCCTTTTTGTGTTTTTGACACTCATCTTCCTGTCAGCCTGCTGATGAAGATGCAGAGTGAGAAATGGTCTATTATACTAGGTGAACAATTTCTCTGGAGTGTAATGCCAGGAAACTAAATGGGCCAGAGAATATATTAGGAGGATAAAAGTTGTTTTGTCCATTATTCTTATTAAATTGCTGGTGCTCATTTATTCATCATGTTCCGGCAAAATGGTGATTGCTCTTTAGCCTGCTCCCTTATATATTACTTCAGAGTAAATGAAGTAGAGTCACACTGCATTGTTTTTATCACTTAGAATGGACTGTTTGGATGGATTTTCTGTGATAGCTTTGGTAGCGGTTCAAGCTTGACTTCTCTACTGTTCCAGTATTGAGTGTTGTGAACCAGTAAACTGTGGGTCCACACTTTCTGTTCCGGTGTTACATATAGTGGTATGAACCCAGATCATACTGACTGAAGACAATGTCTGATCCCTGATACAGTACACCAGGACCAAATAATTATTTGAGCCTAGATTCTCCACATGCAAACACATTCCAATTGGCTAGCCACATTGCATATTTCATGTTCTCAGGAATAAACAAAATGGTAAACCAGCTTTCTATCTCACGCTTTCTCTTCTCATAATATTCTCCAGCGATTTTCGTTCTTACAATATTCTCTGACTGTGTGATAGGTCTCAATTATATTTAATGCTTCGTTTCCCAAGTAGCCTTTTAGGTACTTAAATGCCAGAACTGCAAATGATATAATAGGGTCTACTTTCTTTTGTGCAGTTATTATTTTTCCTCTTGTTTAATTGCATATGTGATTACGAAGAGGCAAACTTTGTGGTCATGCCACATACAGTTTGAACACTCTATAAAATAAAGACCTTGACATTTTGGAAAAGGCAGGCATAAGTACGTTCAGATCCTTTACAAATGGGAAAAAAAAATAAATAAATGAGGGGGAAACACAAGAGCTGTAGGAACCATTTCCCATAATGCAGCATTTAATATTATATGATAGATTAATTTTAAGTTCTCCGTATCTTTTTCTTCCATTTAGCCGGGGATTTTTTTCTCTTAGAATTAGCTAAATTCACTTGAGTGCTATGGGGGGGGGGGGGGGGGGAGGGGAGAAGGATGTTATTTATTGTCCATCTTTGGCAACAAAACATCTTTGAGACAGCTCTTGCAGAAGTCATCAGAATCCAGGCGAATGTTCCCTGCTAGCAAGAATAACACAGAGAAGGCAAATTGTCTATAGCATCTGAGAGCATGTGTTCAATATGTTTTATCATCATATTTAGATCAGAACAAGACATCAGTTGGCATAAACATTCATCACCTTAATCTAGATGAAACCATGGCCTGAAGCTAATCTAATTTTCATGCATTAGTTTCTCCTTTGGGTTCTGGCATCTAGCACTGAGATTTCTCCTCCTGTTGTATACCTTGGCAAAGGCGTAGAAGATTTTATAGTGATAGACAGAAGAACCAATGTAAACCCAAAGCAGCACTTCAGATGCATTGAAAGATCCCCCAGAGCATGTTCCAGGTATAGTATGTGAAACCTTGGTGCGTAATCCTAAATTAACTCATTGAATTTAAATTTCTGGAAAGTTTCTTTTGTGCTACATGCCGCTTTTGCTGCTGATATGAGGCATATTTTCTCTAATTTACCTGATAAGTGCCTTGTATTGATTTCAGATGCAATTTCTATGAGAAAATTCTCTACAATAAGTCTGTCTTGGGGCTCGCTTCCCTGCTTGTTCAGTCAGGGAAACAAGGTCCCTGAATATCTTTCAGTCACATGAAATCATGAATCTGTTCCTGAGCAGACTTCTATAAATAACTTATTGCAAGTTAAATAATTTAAAGCTTGGGGGCTGATCATCTGGCATTTAAACAAGCATCTAACTAAGTATCTCGTATTATCCATGTCTTAGGTAGCTCTTAATAATTGTATGATTAAATGAGTATTTCAAATGGGAATGAGGCAAGATAAATGTGCTGAGCTTACTGTAAACATTTCTAGAATTATGGAAAAACAAGTGAAAGGCTGTGATAAAATAATGTGATAAGCATTTTGAAGGGAACATTCTGTTCTGATTTTACAATGTCTGAAATCCCAGGATACAAATATTTTGATCCCTCCCAGTTTTTAGAAAAATACTGTGAGTAATTTCCAGTTTAGCTGGCACCCAGCACACTCCCATTCAATTCCTATATCCAGATTAGAGCAGTATGCACACCACTCAGTTCAGCTAGCAAAAATGTAGCTTATAGTTTATTGATTAAACATCAGCAAACATCAGAAATATTTAACTAGCAAAACAGGACAAAAGGCAGGCAAAAGCAGGAGAAAGAGAGGTGAACAACAGGCAAGAGATAAAAAGGGCAGAGGAGCTAATAACAATTCTATCTATCTATCTATCTATCTATCTATCTATCTATCTATCTATCTATCCATCCATCCATCCATCCATCCATCCATCCATCCATCCATCCATCCATCTGCCTATCTGTCTATCTCTGTCTCAAAAGCACAGAACTTTCCAGTTTTCACTGAAAGCTATACTGTGGATAAATAGCATGGATAGTCCCAAAGGGAGGGGCCTTTTGTTGTTGCAACTTTAGCTCTTTTATATACATAATGGCAGCAGAATAGAGATGGAAAGCAGGACACCAGGTGATTCCCCTCTCATCCCCACTATGAATGAAGCAATTTGATGGATGGGGATGGTGTATCCAACACCAGTAACTTTTGAGAAAGAAGGTGGAAGTCAAGTATCTAATTTTTCATTGGTCATAAATGGAACCAGGGGAGAGGCAATGGAGGAGACGTAGATGGCCTCCTTTTCATATATTGAACAGTTCCCAGGCCTAGCTTCAGCATCTTTGATATTGCATATGCCTTCAAAATAAGTGACACTAAGTTTATTCCCCAGCGATTAGCAATTTTTATTTTCCAAGAAAGACTGCTATATGTATTGATTCATCTAAGCTATGACCTTAAAGTAATAGATTTTTAAAACAGATTAAATGGCCTATATTGCAGAAAGATCTAGGATTTAATATCAGAGTAATGATAGCATGAGATACAGGGTCGTTATGAGGAAAATAGGAGGCAGATCATTATGTATGCCACCTTGAGCTGTATAAAACAAAGGTGGGATATAAGTCTAAGAAATAAAGAAAGGCAACCACCATGTGCGAAAAGAAATTGTGGGTTTCCTTTTTGGGGTAATTGTACAAAGTATCACAGTATTGCATATGATATAGCATATCATATATATATATCAGGAGTGCTTGCTATCTCTTAGGCTAATCTACTCTGCTGGAGGTTTGTGAGGATAATCCTTAACGTCCATTCATAAAGGGTGGGATTTAAAAGAGTAATAATACTATGCCTGTCTACCCAAGCAATCTGTGTGAGTTACCCAGAAGGTTTTAAAGTAGGGAATCTAAGTGCCCAGATCCTGCATTTTCCAAAAAGGACAATGAAAGAAATCAAAGCCATTGCTACTGGTCATTAAAGAGCAATATGATGGTGGATGAATGGACATAGACAGGTAAATAGGTAGGTAGTTGATAGGTAGGTATTATAATTTAACAAGTTTGGAAACTAGGTCCAGGTTATCATTTTATCTGGATCTATTCAATGTATGCTTCATAGATGCAGTAGGAAACATGGACATTTTATCGGGTTCAACAAAAGCTAGGCAAAGCTGATTAGAAAGATTAGATTGGCTGCAAAATGCTAAGGAGGGAAGGACCACAGTTGCTCAAATGTAAAGAAAAAGGCTTTGTTCCTCATCTTTACTGATTTAATTGCAATAATGAAAGAAATCCAAGGAAAACCTCCCAGTTGTGGGATAGCTAGGGGAGAAAGTGTGTGGAACCAGGCTGTTTGAACTCTTAAAGCAGTATTTCTCAACCTTGGCTACTTTAAGATGTGTGGACTTCAACTCCCAGTATTCCCCAGCTGGCTGGGAAATACTGGGAGTTGAAGTCCTCGCACCTTAAAGTTGCCAAGGTTGAGAAATACTCCTTTAAAGACATGTGAACTGATTCCTTGAATTGGCCTGCTAGGTAAGAAACAACTATCGCAACCATGTCAAATCTGGAGTGATAATCCCATTTTGCCTCCTGCCTACTCCAGAGTGGCACATGAGGCCATCTGAATCATCTCCAGAGGCAGCCCCACACAAAACACATTGCCGTAATATGAGTGAGAGGTTGCTGATCCATAACAAGCTATGTTAAAGCATATAAGCAGCTCATGTGCAAAGATCGCAGTCCTCTCCTAATCTGAAGAGAGTATGGGTCTACTGCAGATTGTTGTCTGTCATTGTTGCTGGAAAGAGGCCGACGCTAACCAAAGAATACAAGAGTGGACTCTTCCTCTGTGCAGTAATGTAGCATAATTGTCAGGATTTTCTCATGGGAAGAAAGTCATCCTGTTATCTGTACAACAACATTGTTAAGTCTACTGTATGAGTTAATGTAAACAAAGCATCTTGTGACTGTGTTGTGCTATTTACTGCCACCTATTGGCATGTGTATGCTAGTTATTCAGTGGGGGGGGGGTACATGCTGGCAATATAATGGGAGGGCTAGATGCCTAGCCTGTCAGTCATGTACAGTTTTATCTATCATGTAGTTTTATGGGTTATGTAGTTGTAACTAGTAACCAAGTAGTGTACCTCTTCTCTGAGAGTTTTTAGCTAGAGACTTTGTTGTGGATAAGTCTTGGATGCTAAGATGAGAAGAAGTCTTTGTTATTTCCTATATTTTGTATGCAACTTGTATTTTACGGAGTTTTGCATTTTTATCAATAAAAACCAGTTAGTATATATTTTCTGACTGGAATTTCTTTGGAGAGCAAAATATGGACATTGCATTTTGCAAGCTCTCATGCTGATGTGTGAAAGTCCTGAGAGCAGAGTTTTTGAGAGCTTTGCTGCGCTCTGCACAACAATAATAAGTAGAAAATCAGACAATGACTGGGGAAACCTGTATTCAAATACCCACTCAGCCATTAAGATGGCCAGATAACTTTGGAGTAGTCCCAATCTTCCACTTCTTCCTGAGTAACTGTGCAGATAAAATCTATATCCCCGTTCTTAAGGTCTTGAGAAGAGAATTAGGTTATAAATGTAATAAAGAGACAACTCTTTATTGCATGATCTTGCAGGACTCTGTTCTTTCCTTAAGCCACACATATAATGGGAATGTTGCCCCAACATGCTTGGTTGGAGGCAAAGGTGGCTTCAGCATGCTAAGCAAACCCAGAAAACTAGGCAGTGCAGGCTGAGCTTAACCCTCCCCGAACCTGTACATAAAGTAATTGTTGGGTACCTTGACTTAACTTGGTATTGACATGTTATTCAGAGCATGATGAAAGTCACCTTGAGCTCAACCTTCTCTTCCAGCATCTGCACAAGACAGTAGGCTAGAGAGGCCTTACAATTCTATCTCCAGATGTAGAGGAAATAGGGAATGGCCTTGAAGGACGGGAGAAAGAGCTGCTACTAAGGCAATGGTCAGATAAGTGGGCTTGAGCCTTGGCCAAAAAACATCTTAGATAAGCCCCTGCCTAGTTCACCAAAGATAAATGAGAGAGTGAGGAAGCACATTCAGACTTGCAATATACTATTACTATAGCTGTTACAATAAAAGTAGTCCTGACCTGTATGGCTTTGGTTTCTTGGTCTGGTGTACATTGTATGGCTAACATCATTGTTGTTTTTCTCTTTTTACCAACCACAGGTCCATCTTTTTGATGTTGTTGTTCAGTCGTTAAGTCGTGTCCGACTCTTCGTGACCCCATGAACCATATTGCGCCAGGCCTTCCTATCTTTCACTGCCTCCCTGAGTTTGCTCAATTTCATGCTCATTGCTTCAATGATGCTATCTAGCCATCTCATCCTCTGCCGTCCTCTTCTCCTTTTGCCTTCCATCTTTCCCAGCATCAGGGTCTTTTCCAAAGAGTCCTCTCTTCGCATTAGGTGACCAAAGTATCTGAGCTTGAGCTTCATTATCAATCCTTCCAATGAGCAATCAGAGTTGATTTCCTTTAAGATTGACTAGTTTGACCTCCTAGCAGTCCAGGGGACTCTTAAGAGTCTTCTCCAGCACCACAGTTCAAAGGCATCAATTCTTGGCGTTCAGCCTTCTTTATGGTCCAGCTCTCACAGCCATACATTACTACTGGAAAAACCATAGCTTTGACTATGCGGATCTTTGTCGGCAAGGTGACGTCTCTGCTTTTTAATATGCTATCTAGGTTTGCCATAGCTTTCCTCCCAAGGAGCAAGCGTCTTTTAATTTCATGGCTGCAGTCTCCGTCTGCAGTGATCTTGGAGCCCAAATAAATGAAGTCCGTTACTGCTTCCATTTCTACCCCTTCTATTTGCCAGGGATTGATGGGTCCAGATGCCATGATCTTAGTTTTTTTAATGTTGAGTTTCAAGCCAGCTTTCACACTCTCCTCTTTCACCCTCATCAAGAGGCTCTTTAGTTCTTCTTCACTTTCTGCCATTAGGGTGGTATCGTCTGCATATCTGAGGTTATTGATGTTTCTCCCTGCAATCTTAATTCCGGCTTGTGATTCTTCCAGCCTGGCATTTCTCATGATGTACTCTGCATATAGATTAAATAAGCAGGGTGACAGTATACAGCCTTGTCGTACTCCTTTCCCTATTTTGAACCAATCGGTTGTCCTATGACCGTTTCTAACTGTTGCTTCTTGGCCCGCATACAGATTTCTCAGGAGACAGGTAAGGTGGTCTGGTATCCCCATCTCTTTAAGAATTTGCCACAGCTTGTTGTGATCCACACAATCAAAGGCTTTTGCATAGTCAATGAAGCAGAAGTAGATGTTTTTCTGGAACTCTCGTGCTTTCTCCATGATCCAGCGAATGTTGGCAATTTGATCTCTAGTTCCTCTGCCTCTTCGAAACCCAGCTTGTACATCCGGTAGTTCTCGGTTCACGTACTGCTGAAGCCTAGCTTGTAGGATTTTGAGCATAACCTTGCTAGCATGTGAAATGAGTGCAATTGTGCGATAGTTTGAGCATTCTTTGGCATTGCCCTTCTTTGGAATTGGAACGTAAACTGACCTTTTCCAATCCCATGGCCACTGTTGCATTTTCCAGACTTGCTGGCATATTGAGTGCAGCACTTTAACAGCATCGTCTTTTAGTATTTTAAATAACTCAGCTGGAATATTGTCATCTCCACTAGCTTTGTTGTTAGCAATGCTTCCTAAGGCCCACTTGACTTCACTCTCTAGGATGTCTGGCTCAGGGTCAGTGACCACACCAGCATGGACATCAGGGACATTAAGATCTTTCTTGTATAGTTCTTCTGTGTATTCTTGCCACCTCTTCTTAATCTTTTCTGCTTCTGTTAGGTCCCTGCCTTTTTTGTCCTTTATCATGCCCATCTTTGCACTAAACGTTCCTTTGATATCTCCAATTTTCTTGAAGAGATCTCTAGTCTTCCCCATTCTATTGTTTTCTTCAATTTCTTTGCATTGTTCATTTAAGAAGGCCTTCTTATCTCTCCTTGCTATTCTCTGGAAATCTGCATTCAGTTCCTTATATCGTTCCCTTTCACCCTTGCTTTTCACATTCCTTCTTTCCACAACTATTTGTAAAGCCTCATCAGACAGCCATTTTGCTTTCTTGCATTTCTTTTTCTTTGGGATGGTTTTAGTTGCTGCCTCTTGTACAATTTTACAGACCTCCGTCCATAGTTCTTCAGGCACTCTGTCTACCAAATCTAATTCTCTAAATCTATTCATCACCTTCACTGTGTACTCACATGGAATATGATCTAAGTCATACCTGAGTGGTCTAGTGGTTTTCCCTACATTCTTCAATTTAAGCCTAAATTTTGCAGTAAGAAGCTCATGATCTGAGCCACAGTCAGCTCCTGGTCTTGTTTTTGCCGTCTGTATAGAGCTTCTCCATCTTTGGCTGCAAAGTATGTAATCAATCTGGTTTCGGTATTGACCATCAGGTGATGTCCATGTGTAGAGTCGTCTCTTGTGTTGTTGGAAAAGAGTGTTTGCTATGACTAGCTTGTTCTCTTGACAGAACTCTATTAGCCTTTGCCCTGCTTCATTTTGTACTCCAAGGCCAAACTTGCCTGTTATTCTGATTACTCCTTGACTTCCTACTTTAGCATTCCAATCCCCTATGATGAAAAGGACATCTTTTTTTGGTGCTAATTCTAGAAGGTGTTGTAGGTCTTCATAGAACCAGTCAACTTCAGCTTCTTCGGCATCAGTGGTTGGGGCATAGACTTGGATTACCGTGATGTTGAATGGTTTTCCTTGGATAACACTGAGATCATTCTGTCGTTTTTGAGGTTGTACCCCATTACTGCCTTTCCCACTCTCTTATTGACTATGAGTGCAACTCCATTTCTTCTAAGGGTTTCTTGCCCACAGTATCTCTTGTGGCTCCAACACAAGAGTTAGCAACCAGCCAATTATTCCAAAAGTGTTTGGGATACAACAGACCAAGGCAATCCTGCTTGCTGGGTCATCTAGCCCTGGATTGCTGAGGAAGTAAATAGCTCATGCCACATGTAGCTGGGCGTGTTATGCAGATGTGATAGGAAATTACCATTGAATTTCCCTTTTGTGGTTGTAGGAAGCCTTGACTATGCCACACCAAGATATTCTGTTGCATGAAATAGCGGACTAGATGGCATCCCTTCCATTCTATATACTAAAGCTGGAAACTGACTGTTTCTTCGGTGTTCAACACTGGACAGTGCCATCCACTGCAGCTGGTGGTATTAAAGGTGGCACACCACACTCAAGCAGATGCATCAACCTGGGGGGAAAAAGGTATCCCCTCTAATTATTTGAAGAATGGTACTTCATACAGGACCCCTGATGTTGTAAAACACTTTTTTGGGGGGAGGATTTATTTATTTATTTACTTACTTACTTACTTGATTTATCTCTACCCATCTCCCCCTAGTGGGGGAGATTTCCACTATTGGAAGGAAAATCCTACTTTATGTTCAACATAAGAGCATATAAATGATTGTTTCTTGGAGCAACTTCATAGCTGAGTTAGCGTAGTCAAGAGCTGATGTCAGTATGCATTTTGATCCTGGAAATTGGGATGGAGTTGCAAATGCGGGTGGTTTGCTCAACTCAGCATTTTTAAGTTTTGCTAATTTTCCTTAGCCAATAGCTGTGAGATCATTGATGGCGATCCTTACAGAGTAACATCCCAAGCCAAGGGACTTCTGCTCTTGAATCTAGGAAGCCATACATCGGTATGCATACTTTACTTGTTCAAAACTGAATTACCATACTTTTCATGGCTGCCAATTCAATTTATGAATAGCTTCAACTGAAAAGGCAAAGGTCTTCAAATTGTAACATGGGATGTGCTACTTCAACGACTCAAATGACATTATCACTTGAATCTTCTCTTAGCATTGCAGAGATCTTTGGCCACTAACCTCTTTCCCCAATGTGCTAGTTTTCAGTTACTTTCCTTAAAAAAGGTTTTTAATGCAATTGAAGCCCAACTCCTTTTTTGTGCTTTGACAGTCATCAAAAAGCTGTGGGGTTTTGACTGAGTGGCCATACCACCACCATGATTTTTTTGATACCTATACATAGGTGGACATCCCAGGGTTTAAAGCTATTGCTGTGCCTAGTTCAATTCTCTTGGCCATTCACCGGATTCTGCTGCTTAATTCTCCATTTTTCTTTTTAAAACATTGTTGGAAATTCCAGCTGAGATAAACCACATCAGCCGATGCTGTAAGAATCAGATACCAAATGCATGTACGAGTACCAGGGTTGGTGGCTGAATCTGTGAGTGAACTATAAGAAGTTTTTTGCATTACCATATTTTTCTGTTAATAAGATGCCCCCATGTGTAAGACGACCCCCACTTTTCCAACCCAAAATTAAGAAATCAATATTTTAAAGATAAAGCAGAACACATTTTTAGTTAGTAATTAGGTAACATTTACATGATACACTCAGTGGGTCCAAACTGTCTCTCTGCAGCTCTATTTCCATGCTCTTTTGCATAACTGATTACATTCAGTTTGAATTTTGCAGAGTAAGACATTCGCTTATTTATTTTTTTACTTTCCGACATCTTTATGGGCTCAGAATGCTCTGACATTACCGGTCCCTGTCGCATCTGTGCACTGCCTACAGGCTCTCCACCTCCAACGGGATGTGTTCCAATTGGTTGGTTCAGCATCAGCTGACGTCAGTTACATAAGGCTCGTGATTGGAGGAAGTCTGTTTGCAGGGACAAGCTATTTCACTCGTGATTGGAGGCTAGTGATAGGAGGAAGCCTGTTTGCAGAGACAAAGTATGGGCAGTTTTGCAACTGCACGGTTCTCTCCTCGGCTTACTTCCTTGCATAAGACGACCTTCAATTTTTAGTGTAACGATTTTAGAAAAAAGTATCGTCTTATACACAGAAAAATACAGTAATTGATGTGAAATTGTTGTCTGTTGTATTGCATTTCTGGAAAGGCTACGTTCATTCAGTCCAAATCACCACCTGGTACAACTAATGCGTAACATAAATCCTTTACTGCTTGTTTTCTGTGTAATCCCAGAATAAAAGGAATGTCCGCATGGTGGCTGAGGTCAGTACATGCATTTTCTGGACACAAAGGAAAATTGTGGCATGATAATGCTTAATGTTCAGACTGCCTGTAAGCATAATTGCACAACATATGTGAAGAGTCCATTCCCACTGATTTCATTGTGCACATTCATCTGCCCATCCTTTTGTCCCTGATAGTTCTGACTTATCTAATATTATTGTAGCCTGAAGAGAAAAATATGTTGGTAAACGTCATTCTGCCAAAATGACTGCCTCAATGTCACAAATTGTTTCTGGAGGCAAAGAAACAGTTTCCCATCCTCTGATTTTTAAGGCAACTCTGAATCCTTCCACAACCTTGTGCTCTCCAGATGTGTTGCATCACAATTCCCATATATTGGAGCCATCATGACCTTTGCTACTGAGTGGCCTTAGTTAATGATCATTTTATTTCATAGGAACTTACCTCTTTTGTAGCTAATATGGTTGTCTCAATTAAAGTACTATTTGTCCTCAGCAATGTGTCTAATTCTAATTCATTGTTTCCTGTCCTTCACAAGTGTGTGAATTTGTCTCCCATAATATTCAACTAGTATGTTCAGAATGGGGACGCGGTGGCGCAGCGGCTTAATGACGCTGAAAGTGCCGGCCAGAAATGGCTGAAAGCTTCAGCGGTTCGAGTCCAGCCTCGTGTTAACAAGGTGAGCTCTTGTTTCTATACCCGCAGCTTCTGCCAACTCAGCAGATCGAAAACATACGTGAGTAGATAAATGAGTACTCTCACTTCGGTGGGAGGAAAAATGCTGGCAGCGGCTCAACAGAGAGAGACGGGACAAGTTGCCGGTAAAAGCGCGAAAACCGCGCTCGTCCGAAAAAGGGGCGCGAAGCAACGGAAATCCCGCCTCCTGTGCTGCCAGCTGGGCTGACGCTCTAGGAATTAGGCTCTGGCAAAGTCTAATTCCGAAACTAGAAAGATGCAATTGCCTTGAAAACCGCTAGGGGGCGGTCACTGCAGGGTCAGTAATGACTGTTAAGCAGATTAAAAAAAAAAAAAAAAAAATGTTCAGAATAAGGATGTTTACAATAAATTGATGATCTAATCTTCACTTCCATAAATTAGATATTAACCATGGGTTAATGTTGTATAATAAAAGTGATTCATTGGTTGTTGCATTAACTGTGGCCTTGAAATGTGTCTGAATACACTGATGTGGTGAATTGTATTTTATTAATCCTACAACTATGCAGGTCATGCATTCCTGAAAGCCTGAGCTTACACAATGAGCACACTCACCAAAAAATTGCCATGCACGCTTGCCTATTCAGGGATTGGCTGCCATCAAGGACGAGGCTGCTTAAAAAAACATCTATTTGCCAGAAAGCAAGCTAGCCCCTAGCAAATCCACTTTCAGTTTGACTGGTCTGCAAGTAAAGCTGATAGAATTCCAAAGTTTTACTTTGACATATAGAGTCACTTGGATTGAGATGGGCAGCTATAGAAATGGCATAAATAAATACATAAATACATAAATAAATAGGCTTGCTTACTACATGTAAAGCCATAAAATGTCAAGAGATTATAATGCAAATTCATAAACTTATTTTCACACAGGAGTCTTCTCTGCTGGATGGAAGGAGATATTTATGAGTGTTGCCAATTTTGCACTGGATCCTCTTGAGGTTTCAGAGATTATGATGTTCTTAGAAATGTCATTTTGATTCTTATTTCTGGGCATGGAAATAAGTGTCGAATTGATGCTTACTTTTCATACAAAGTTAGTGTTATGACTTCAGAATCCTTGACATTTCCTAATCAGCTGGCTGAGAGGTATAAGATTTTGGAGCTCCATGTATCTGAAGGGAAAGTCAACATTTAGTGAGATTTTGCCAAAAGAGGGCAAAATCAAGTATGATTTTGGCTACCTTACCAAACATGGTATCTCAGGCCAAAATCATAGAATAAGTTGGCAAGGTTTGGGGAGGGAAACAGAAGTGATCATATGAAATGACTGCCCTTAAATACTGGCAGCCCCACTTTAGATCTTGTGGATGGAAGAGTTATAGGGCGAACAAGGAATGTGAGAGGACTGGAATTCTAATCTTCCTGTATTTTGTTGTTTATTTTACAGTACTTATAACCTGCCTCAATCCCAAAGGACTCTGAAAGGCATTCAACATCAAAGAAAAGAGAAACCCATAATACATAACTAGATCAAAACTGATATCAGAATCAGAATCAAATTCTGAAAGAAAACCTAAGACAGATGCTTGCAATCAGTTGGTTAGGGCTGAAGGTATGCTGAAATAATACAGATATAACTTGTTTATGGAATTGCAAGAAGGTGGGAGCTGCCTGTATTTCAGGGGGAGAGTATTCCACAAGGTAGGGGGCTACTATAGAAAAGGGCAGATGTTTTGCCCATGCCCATCTATCTCTCAAAGAATTGTAGCATACTGGTTTTAAATGACTGGACTGGATGGGCAGATACAGTTCTAATAGAAGAGAATACCTGAAGTTCGTGGTTGAACTGTGGAGTATTTGGTGCTGTCTGAGCTCGGTTGTTTGCTTGCAGTCATTTCACTACCCAAATGCACTGATGATGTTACCTAGTTGGGTAGTGAAATGTCTGCAAGCAAACAACCGAGCTCCAAATACTCCACAGGTACAGTTCTGGCAACTTGTAGGCAATAGTTTAGTTTAATCTGAACCAACCAGAGAATGTGCCCATTACTGGGTATCTTTGTGTATGTGTGTATGTGAGAGAGAGAAGGCATGTATATAATTTCTGAGTTTGGGAATTGGTAAAAAGGAGCTACTAGAACAGTCCATGCTTTGTAAATGATTCAGAAGGAATACTTAAGAACATATCCCAGACTCAGCATCTCTTCAATGTAGTTGCATCTCTTTTTTTTCCAGGTTTCTTTTTCTTAAAACAGCTGCATCTATTTGGGGCTTCAGTAGAAGCCTGGTAAGATGTGGGTCTTTTAAACAGGTGCTGAGCTTACATTTCTCTGTGTCCTGAACATTTGAGAGACATTTTGCTGTAAGAGGCAACTGACTAAATAGTGACCCTACCATATTCCACATGTAACAGTGGAAAGAACTAGAGGCTGAATATTATTTCTAGGCTAGTGACAAGGCAGTATTTCATCTTAGAGAAGCTACTGTCCTAGAGTGTTGCTGAGCTGTGGGCTACAAGTTTGCCCTCCAACAAAACCGTTGGAAACTATGCAGGAATTTCTTCTTCCAACCTTCTCTCGAGAACATGTTTGACAAACTTTAGCCTGATGCCTCTACAGAGGGCTGAAGAAAAAGCAGACTGGGCTCCCCCAATAGGCGAAGCCAATGATTTGTTGAATGATGGTTTATAGAATTGTGAGCCCAGCAAGGTAGTCCAGGGAAGAAGCACAACCAGGACTCTGTCTTTATTGCAAGGTTACGTTAACAGAATCTTGCAAGACTGAAAGTATTTTTCCCTTCCTTTCCTTTTACTCTCCAGAAAACTAGGGAGGGTCCCTTTGGAAACATTTCTCATGCCATCCCTCCTTCTGTGGGATGAGACATCTTTTACATGCCGGTTGTCCCATCTGTAGCTCTCCCTTCTGTGTCCCAGTGACATTCCCACATACCATTAGAAGAATTAACCATAGTTGGCTGGGTTCACACAGCACATAGAATTTGAATCAATCAAATCACACTATGGCTTAGCATGAGGTATGAATGCAGCCATAAAAATACTAGTGGCCAGTGTTGCAGTTTTTCCTTCTATGTATCCAAACATGTCCAGTGGATCACTTGCAGGTCCATGCTCATTTTTTCCCCAGCTGACTCCTATACCCATGGCTGGCCTGTTTCACAGGAAGATCCTTGAGTTGTTGAGCTACGCATGAGATAAATTGTCCTCTCTAGGCCATCTTGTGTCATTCAAAGCTATAGAAATCTTAATCATATTCATCATGTTGTCTTTCCTACTGGGAAAAAAAGAGAGAGAAAAGGTCACTCTTTTTAGCTTTTCCTCAGAAGAAAAATGCTTCAGTCTTTTGATAAATTCAGCTGCCCTTTTTTACAAATGAGATTTAAGGGATTGTCTGGCATGGCCCTTGCCAAAAGAATGGCACACGGTGTTTCTACCAGAAATGTTGTCTTGTTTAATTTTTAAGGGCACCACCACTAATCATAAATAGCTTCATGTTATGGATTGATGTGTACATTTCTAAAATAAACCACAGTGTATTTACTCTGTGAAACTCATCCATTTAAAGTAAAACAAACATTTTGGCAGTAACTCTTTGCTGTGGTTTTCAGTAATAAACATGACTAAATTAGTTAAAATGGTACATTTTGAAACAGAGTTTTAGAAATTGCTAGACCAGACTTCCTTGAAAAAGCTTTTGGCTGCTGTGGAATCCAGGAGCACTGCTAATTTAGCACCTACAGGAAATAGATTACTACAACAAACTATAATTACAGAGGAGGAGTTAGATCAGTAATTTAAAAAAAGAGAAGACTTTACAATAAGAAATTTAAATTAGCTTCATAAGGTTAAATTAGCAAATTGCTTGACGGATGGAGCTTTTACATCAATCACTGGGTGGAAGTCTTTTTAGCTTCAACTGAAAAAAAAAAACCTTTTAAGATTTACATAAGAAAAGAAACAAAGCCCACTGCCAAGGATTGTGTTCTGAAGGCAAGATAGTGCTTTAACGTTGACGGGCAACTAAATCTCCATGCCAAAATATCTCAGAATAGATCAGTCCAGAGGTAGACCTGGTGCCTTCCAGATGCTTTGGATGTTAATATCCATGTTCCTTTGTCATTGGGCATGATATCCAAAACTGATGGGAGCTGAAGTCTGAAACATCTGGAAGGGATGATTAATCCAGGTATCATCAAAGCTAATGTACTCATCTGTATACTTTCTTTGAAGTTACATTTGGGTTTAGTTTATGCCCAGATTTCATGCTGCCTTAACTTTCAAAAACTGGATTAAATTAGAACGTGCAGCAATCACAAACTGGGTTTACGTACAGCACGGTTTGCTTGTTCCCAATTTAGCATGTTGCTTGAATCCAGCCACTGTGGTTTTAAAAATGTGGTTTATGGCTTAAGGCAGAGAAAACTGGTATGAAACAGAGCTGGAGAAGCAGAAGAACCATGGGTGGTGACAAATTTGAAATATAAAATAAATAAATGAATAAATAAATAAATAAGCAAGCAAGCAAGCAAGAAGCAAACACATCAGGTTGGAGGCAAATGGCATATGAGAGATGCTGCAGGCTGGGTTACTCACCACTCTTCTTAGACAATTGTGGCAGTGTCACAGGATGGAGAGGGAATGACTAGGGTGAGAAAGTGGCCACTTCCAGTGTAAGAGACAGAAAATGGAAGAAGATTGTTCCTCTAGATTCCAGGGGGGAAGGCACCTGTGACTTAAGGCCTTTGTGAAATAAGGTAGGTGCACTGGGAGATACTGAGTATAGGTGTTGATAGTCCAAAACAGCCGAAAAGCTTGTTCAAACTATTTTATTCCAGAGAGCAAGTGATTACTACCCTTTTCAGTTTTTGATTGGGTTTTGAAACTTTTGAAAATTGAGCAATATTTCTTGTTATGTAATGGCGGGACAGTTGGGTGGTGTTTTTTTTTGGTTTAAGAAACTTTTGGTTATTTTAAACTGCCTGGAGTTACAGAAGTGGGTGGTGTCTACATTTTCATATAAATAAATACAACTTCCAATAGTCCAAAACAGGATGACAAGAAGGGAGTTGCATTTCAGCGACATCTGTAGTGTCACAGAGGGTCAACCCCAGACAACTGTGATTTTCCCCTGAAAATAGGAAATATTTTTCCATATGATAAATTATGATCTGAACTGAGTTTCATAATGTGACAGGCCATGATATTAATATGATAATCAATAGGCATCAGTATTTGGGCTTTCTGTATTGTCATGAAACTTTCTTGGTGGGAGCCGGGGAGCTTATATTTTCAAACACAACAGTGTATGTGATGGACTGAAATCATAACTCATGTACTTTCTGCAAGGATGTGTTTTTGGAGCTTAGTCTAGTGGTTACAGTTTGTTTCCTGCTGGTGGATTTAGCATTCAACAGATATACCCTGTTGAGAAAATATCAGTTGACCAGTTTCCTTGCATGCAGAAAGCCATAGGCATCCATGGGGGCAGGCAAGTAACATCATGCACATCATAACAATGTGAATGAAACAGTGTGAAAGAAAGTCCCCTGCCCCTACCCTCACTCAACACTGTTGGAAAGTGATGGCATGTTGTAGAGAGTAAGGAAGATGACCTTGATAGAAATAGGCAAGAACTGTTACTTAGGCAAAAGGGGTTGAAGCATTTTTAAAGTCCAGACCAACAAGATAACATTCAGCAGCAGCTTCCCTCCTAATTTACTGAACTATAAGAAGGAGGAGGAGGAACAGCACAGTCAGACTTGCAAGATTCTGTTATTATAGCTAATTTCAATAAAAGTCATTTTAGACTTCCTGTGGAGTTGATGTCTTGGTCTGTTCTGTCTAATGGGACTGACACATGTTTCAGGTGAGAAAATGGTAGAGTAAACTCTAAAAAAACAACACAAGTTAACCCCACCAAAAGTCCTGCCATTGCTGGAAAAAACAAAAATCCAGCCTTGCCTATATGTATGACATGGCCCAACCACTTTGCATCATTGCCCTCAAAGATTGCCCACTTCTGCTGTTCAATCAGATACCAAATGTATGAATCTCAGTGTTTGTGATACCTACCAAGAGAGCCCAGTCTAAAGTGACAGGTGTCACAAGCATCACTCAGAAGGATTAATCCAGAATGACAACATTATAGAGATGAAGAACTTCTGCTGATCCAGTAAATAATAAAAAGATAAAGACTCCCTCAATTCAGCTCAACTCCTAGTCACTTCATAGACATGCCTAGAGTCTTCTTGGCAATAATATAGAAATGGCTTGCTATTGTTTATTCTGGGTAAAGTATTTTTTATTCTTTATTTTAAAAAATCTAGTCTAGTTTATAACCCTTAGATTTCTCGGTAATCTCCCATCCAAGTGCTAGACGGATCCATCCTTGCTTAGTTTTTTAGGAATCAACCAGCATTGGCTAGACACTGCCAACTGGCTGGGCTAAATAAATGATACAAGTAATGGACTAGTAGATATCGGGTGTCCACAGGATATGGTAAAAAAAAGTCAAGATGGAGGTTACAACAGTACAATCAAAGCTCCACTCATTTTAATTTACATTTCACCATCATGGCTGCCATCTTGATTTTATTGATTACACTACACTCTGCAGACATTCCTGAGTACAGTGGTACCTCGGTTCACGAACTTAATTCGTTCCGCAACTCTGGTCGCGAACCGAATTGGTCGTGAACCGAATCAAATTTTCCCATAAGGTTCAATGTAAATACGGTTAATCCGTTCTGACCCCTATGAATTTGGTCGCCAACCGATTTTTGATCGTGTCCCGAATCAAATTTCCCTATAAGGTTCAATGTAATTACGGTTAATCCGTTCTGAACCATATGTTGTTGTTTTTTTAAACCACAGAAATATGACACAAAGTACAGTACGAAGAGAGAGAAAGCTAACCTTGCTCGACGCGACTTCTGGTGTGGAGGACAGGAAGGCGGGTGGGGAGGCGGTTAGTGCTTGGAGGGAGAGTCTCCCTCCCTACAGGAAGCTGCGACCACGTGTCACGGGAGGGAAAATGGCCGTGGATCCTGTTCGTAACCTGACCCGGCGTTTGCGAACGGAGGCAAAATTTTGCGACCGGAGCTGTTCGTGAACCGAATTGTTCGTGAACAGATGCGTTCGTGAACCAAGGTACCACTGTAGACGTCTTTCTGTATTCAGTCAGATGATCAAAATCAATTGATTATCAGACCTCAGTTTGTACTGGTAATACTTAAACTAGTTCAAGGCTAAACACTAGCCAGTGGGTCTGAGAAGCCATACTGGAATCATCATAAAAGAGAAGCTCTAGATGCATTACAAGTGACTCCAAAGTTGAGCTAAGAGAATTATTTCATGTATTGACATTCACATTTACCCTGGGAAAATATTTCCAAATTTATAAATAGATTTTTACTACTCTGTATCTTACAACCATCTGCTATATAATTCTTAATGTACAGATTTTGAAGGTGGTACTTTTCCTACACTAATGTTTTTTATTTGATTAGTTTTTTAAAAAATAATTTTTATTAAAAGATTTTACATAGATAATAAGAAATACATTCAAAGAAAAGAAAAAAAATATAATAAAGCGGAGGTGAAAAAGAAAACATAGAAAAGAAAAGACAGAGAAAAGAAGGTAGAGGAAAGAAAAAGAAAATAAAAGAATAGAAAACATGAAGATAGATAGATAGATAGATAGATAGATAGATAGACAGATGATAGTTACCTCTCTCTCTAAAATTTCATCATAATTCTCTTCTTCCTATAATCTATTCATTCTAATCATCAATACTGTAAGTCACAAAATCGTTTTCTTTCTTACGCACAAAGTCCATAAGGGGTTTCCAGCCATTGATGAATGTCAATAATGACCTTTCTCTAATCAAAGTAGTCAGTTTGTCCATCTCAGCAAGTTCTGCCAGTTTCGCCCACCAATCCTCCATGATGGCTACTGCTGAATCTTTCCATTTTTGTGCATATAGTAGTCTCGCCACAGCAATCATATACTGAAGTAATCTTTCATGGCTCTTTTCTAACTGTTTATCTGTCAGTCCTAAAAGAAAAGTTCTGGCTTCAACTGAATATTAATCTTCAAAATCCTCTGTATCAATATATGTATTCGAATCCAATTTTTTAAGCTTTTTTACATGTCCACCAAGCATGATAAAATGTCCCTTCATGTTGTTCACATTTCCAACATACATTTGAAATACCTTTATACATTCTGGATAATTTCTCTGGCGTCATGTATCAACGATAATTATTTTATAAAAATTCTTTTTAAGATCATAACATAATGTAAATTTCAATCCTTTTAACCACTAATGTATTTTATTTGATTAGAAGCATTTATAAAGGACTTTTCAGCCCACCAAAACTGTCAGAATAATATAATCCTTGTCTTTGCTGTGGTAAAATGCAAATTATAAATTCATTTTTATCTCTTTCCATTCTATTGTTTCTAATTTCTGCCAGTTCTATACCCCATCTATCATACAGACCCAGGAAAAAGTAATCCTGCAGCAGCTAGGAGTTAATTTCAATGTGATTTGTACACACTGCAACTTCCCTTTTAATATTTTTCCAGGAGCCCCATGACATACATACCATTTGGCCATATTCAATCTCCTTTCAGTCCATCAAATCAATGCTGCAATATTTTCCTACAGCATTTTTCTTTTCTCTTTTTCTCTCCAGCTTCCTTGACACAAGCTGAAAGACTCCACTATAGATTTTCCTCTTGTTTTAACAAAGCTATTGATCACTTTGTTTGATCAATAGCTATCAAAGAACCCAAATAACATCCAGATGCCCATGTTTTAAGAGTGTATAGGTCTAGCAAACTGGTGTGTGTTTGAGAGCACACCTGTGTGTGTTTAATCTGCTCATCACAAAGCCCAGAAATGTGTATGTGTTTTTATTAGAAAGGCATATGTTAATGTGTGACTCCCTCAGAGATGGAAATAACCATACACTGTCATTATATTAAAATGCTCCCTTAAAGCAGCAAACTATTTATACCGTTGGTGGAAGACATCAAAGATGTGATGAAATTCCCAATTTCTATGTATTCCCCCTATTTTAAAACCCTTCCCAGTCAGAGGTGCCACCCTATTATTTTTTTTATTATTATTATGATATATTTTCCCTCATTTATTGCATTAGAAAGACAATTGGCAGCTGAAGGAACTCTGCTCCTTGCCTTACGCATAGTTTTGTTTTTAATACATAATTTTTATTAGAGGAAGTTTTAAAAGCATAAAAACAGTACACATTTTGAAAGAGAAAAGTAAAGCAAGTAAAGAAGAGTATTGTAAGTGAAAAAAAAGGTGCAAGGAACTAAATAGAAAAGAAAAAGAAAGAAAGAAAAGAAAAGTTATAAAGAAGTGGCTTCTGATCTTCTTAACAGCAGTTACAAGTACCTTTATATTTACCCTCTCTCTCTAAGGTTACAACATAATTTCCTTCTTTCCATGGTCTACCCTTTCTGATCATCAAACTCATAAATTGCAAGTTCATTTTTTTTTCAGCCAAAAGTCCATAAGGAGTAGAGGTGTCACCCTATTTGGCAGGCTCCAGAATAAGCTAATGTCCTTCCAAACTCTTTCTTCTGACAACCATTATCCCAGGCTGCCAACCACTTACAAGCAACTTCTCCTCCTTGCTACCCCTGCTTCTCTTCCCCCTACCTGACATTGTGGTCTCTGCTGCCAATCTCCACCGCAATTTTCCCCTCCCCATGACCACCAGAGCAGTCTGAATCTTTGAAACAGGCTAATGAAATGTAGCTTTCTAACTAGACAAGGTGTGATGCTATTCAAAGCCCCACAACTTGATTTCTCTGTGATTTTTCACTCCCTTGTTGCCCCTACTTGCACCCCACCGCTCAAGCATTCAATCTTGATTGCTGGGGTTAGAAGTAGGATTGCAAACTTCGGGGCTCACTTACGTGGTGCCAAATCATGATTTGCCATTATGGTGGAAAATAACACCTGGTACCTAGAGCATCATAGCGTACTTGCTTGAGTGCTGGTTGTCTTGCAAAACCTGACAGTTCCATAAAGGATCTTTTGGATCCATGCTGATGCTTCCATTGTTGGCCATTCCCCACAACTGCGGACAATTCCTTAACTATGCATTTCTTAATGAAATATAGATTCCCCCCCCCCCCACCTAATTTCCAGTCCCTGTTATGAACAGCAAAGCAGCAGGCAGCTATTTTTAGAATAGCAATTACACTCATTAAATTAACAGACCTTTCAATGAATTAATGAGAATTCCAGTGAGGAACATGAAAAAAAATCCTATTAACCTGGACAGTATCATACAGTTGCTACACAGTGGTGTGATGTAATTATACAGTATTTTCTGTAAAATTTAATTGCTCAAATGATTTACATGTCTATAACAATAACTCAGAATAATAAATAAAGATATGCTTCCATTATCCCTTCCCAGCATATGGTCTGTTAAATAGGCCTGCAGTGTGGCAGCAATTTTTCTAAGTACCCCTCCCAGAAGATTGGATTTCTCATCCCACAAGTTTCCCTGCAAGGAGAAGTAACTCTGAATTAATCCAAGACCTAGACAATCCCATCATCCCCAGCCAGTATGCCCAACAATCAGGGTGATGAGAGTAGTAGTCTAACAATGTCTGGAAATCTAATGCTGAGAAAGGTTGAGCTACCTTCAGATCTGTCCATGGGTTTTTATTTTTTTATTGTTCTTTATCCATCTATAGCCAAGGACAGAGATTGCTTGAGGCCTTCCCATCTCAGTACTCTGTATAGATGTGATGGGACTTAATTCCCCGAATCCTCAGTCTGTATGGCTGATGCCAACCTAAACTGTGGAATTGCAAAGAAAATGTTCATGCGGTTATGCAACTGACTGGCATAGCTTATCAGCTCTGGCAAGTATGAGTAGGTATGCTCTAGCCAGATGGCATTTTCCTAGACATTCCCCCATCTATAGCTTGTTAGGGTTCCAGGTCATGGGAACTTTTGTACAGGATTAATTATTTCACAAATAAGTGCACAACCCTACTAGGAAACTGTTGACCTCTTTGGTCTAAAAGAAAGCATCTTTGAAAGTACTTGAAATTTATCCCTTTCAATTTACATTCTCCTTTGACATAAACCAGACTTCTTACATTTTCAAGGGGACTCTGAACTTTCCTCATTAGTGTGGTTATAATTAGGCTGTGATGTAATCATTAAGATAATTAACCCATTAGCTGTTGTCTATAAAACATAACTGAAAAATGCTTTCCCAATCTTACAGCTTCAGTATTTATTCCAATATTTACAGAATCCTTTAGAGAAGAAAGGGTCTATCCATGCCTCAGCGCAACATGGAAAGAACACTGAATCTGTGTAAGGTTCCAGATGGATTGTGCCATTGGCTATGACAGATTTTCTATTTGTCTCTATTTGAAAAGCAAACATGTGACCAGCACTGTTCCCGAGCAGTGTATATAGACTGGAAAGGTCAACACCCAATGATGATGCCATTCATAATATGCTCCTCTCTACTATGACATTGGATAGGTACTTATGGCATCTCCACTCCCCTTGCACCTATCCTAAGCGATGGATGAAGCTGCTTAACTTTGGAGAACGCAGAAAATATGACTTGTATGCAAATTATTCTGGATTTCTTTTCCTAGGACAGTTATGAAAAAGTATCCATTCCCTTTTGGATTCTCCAAATTATTGCATATCTTTGCCACCAAATGTTATGAGAACTCCATTTGGGCCTTACTGATAATGCTTCATTTATGTCATAAACAAAGTCATCGAACATGTGATGTGCCAGCTTAATCCACCCTCAACCAGTTCTATCAGTTCAGTTAAAGGGATAACTAAGGCCAGTTGTGTGGGGACTTTGTTAAACAGTTAGGCTGATTTGGATTATTCCTGTCTTATATAAATCTCACCAACTTTGGCAGGAAGTGTTTGATTGCAGTTCTTTAGCTGAAAGATGGTATAACTGGCTACTGAGGGGGATGGCTTTTTCACATTACTTCATTGTATGTTGGGTGATTTGTTTACAAAATAAATGAAACAAAGACTAAAAAATAGTGTAATATATTCACTCAAATTCCCTTATGTATCAGTAGGGCCAAGCAACTGGTGCTATGGGTGAACAATATAATTGGTGTCTCCACCACTGCCAAAAAAAAATTGCATTTATATTTGATTCTTTTCTTGAAATTTGGCACCCTATGTGACACTTTGGCTAGCCCCCTAGTTTGCCTACATGGATTGGCCACCCCTGGTAGAACCCACATGAATCTCTGATTCACATTCAGCAGCAAAGATATGCAAATAATCAGACAAAGGGGGCTGCATGTCTAAGTCATGTAGGCTAAGACCCCTGTTAGAAATCCTCCAGAACTGCTACCACTACCAACACTGATTAGTGTAAATCAGTGTTTCTCAACCTCAGCAACTTTAAGAAGTGTGGACTTCACTCCCAGAATTCCCAACATGCATTCTGAGAGTTGAAGTCCACACTTCTTAAAGTTGGCAAGTTTAAGAAACACTGGTGTAGATCACAATGGCTATTATAAAGTAGCTTCATACATAGGATTCCACCCTGAAACCCTTTGAGATAAGATAGTTTTTCCTAACATGTGCATGTCAGGGAAGCACAGAACTTCAGAAAATGGGCACAACCATACTACTAGTCATCTCAATGCCTGAGGATGATGGGAGTTAGAGTCCAATATTTCCATAGGGGCAGCAGGTTACAGAAGGCTCCTAATGGGAAAGAAGAAAGAATATACTGTTCAAAAAATGTAGTATTATTAGCTGATCATCTTTAAAAGCTCCTGGGAAAATCTCCAGATATAGTAAAGAAAGGAAAACAAAATCTCTCTCAATATGCTCAGCTAAATGCCAACAGCAGAGGAAATGGAGGAAGAAGACTGATTGAAAGCCAAACTGTAAACTGGAGAAGCATTGAGTGAAAGCAACTGTTTTCTGAAAGAAAGATGCTAACAGTTTAGTATTGCAAACAGTAGAAGACGACAATATGTAACTCAGTGGTGGTACACATTTTAAAACAACATCCTGCTCCCAACCTAACTCCACTTCCCCCCAATCTCTTTTCTAGTTTGAAAAATTACAGGATGGATTGCTGTCCATTAGTTTCCTTTCTATTCCTTTCTTCAAATTATTTATGTTTCTGACAGCTTGGCATCTGTGCATATTAATTGCTCACAAATTACAATGCCCTTTTGCCTTTGCAGTTTGGAATCTAGGAATTTTTCTCCTTCACATTCTGGGGGAAAAAAGTCTTGTTTTCTAATTTATTCACGTATCTTCTAGCTCCTGTTTATCCATTCATCAAGCTTGGTCCCATTGCCCTTTGAATGTCTGGACAGGTAATCATATAAAAGATGGAGATGATGACCACCAAACATAAGGTTTTATGAGGTCACAAATCTTTCTTGGACCTACCCCAATATCTATAAGTTGGGTGTAGACAACTGCAACAAGGAAGTAGAGATCTTAGGGTTTGGGCTTATGGCAGTGACTCAGAAGATGAATGTATGTAAAAACTTTGCTGTGTGGATGTCAGCATCAGGGTTAGCCTCACATTTTGGTAGCCCTTTGGAATTGCCTTCATTACTAAATGAGGGGACAAATGTCTCCAATTATCATAAACATGCCTTCTCCTGCATTTATCCACTAGATATCAAGGTGTTGGCTCCTTCTCTGTAAAAAAAGGATATGCTAGCCACAGGGTGGTACAATGGTTAGGGCTAGGCCTGGGGAGAACCTCAGCAGCAGAGATCACAGTGTGATTTTGAGCCAATGACTCTCTTTCAGCCCAAACAATCTCATAGAATTGTTGCTGCTATGGGGAAAAATGAAGGAGGGATTGCTAGATATGATGCCTTGATCTCTAGGAGGAAAAGTGGGATATAAATGAATAAACAGTTGAATGATCTATGGAGTTTGTGGTTCCTGAGAAAGCTTTTTTTTTGTAACATTTATTTATCACATTTACTTCCCACCTATTCCCAGAGACCAAATATCTCCTCCCACCACAACTTCATGAAGTAGGTTAGACTGACAGAAAATGATTGGCCCCAAGCCAGCCAATGACTAATATAGCAGAGAAGAGACATGAACCTGGATCTCTTCAGTCTAAGTCCAATACCTGATTCACTACATTATAATGGTTCTTTGTCTCTCTAACTTCAGGATGTAATGCTTTCTTTCCAACCCTCCCCTTTCCTCCTCTCTTTTTCTTATTCTGCTGGAAATGGGTCCAGACAAGATGCTTGTTTTTCCACATATTGTTTCTTCTGGTCTTCCATTGCTTTGTATAAGCACCACTCCAACAATTCTTGGGTAACCTGTATAAACAACTGGGTGAGAGCATACATATCATCAGGAATGATCATCAATTAAATTGCCCTTGTTTCCTCTCATGTCCCCATAGCTGGACAAACTTGGAATCTCTCTCCCCATGACCACATTTGAACCTGGCAATGATATTCAAATAATAAAAATAAAAGATGTCTGGGCTAACAGTCATCCATATGTAAGAATGTACATTTTCCCTTCAATTTCTCAAGCATGAAAATTATACAAAAGCTGAGCCCCAACCAAGTGATCCTTAAAAGAAACATTTAAAAAATGAACTATTGTGCCTCCAAAAGAAACACAGCCTTTGTTTTTTGTACAAATGAGCAAAAACAAACAAATTTGAGCTATTCATCTTCTTTTTTTACAATGGAAAGAATGATATGCCTCAGGATATAAAGGTTTTAAGGAACCTATGAGTCACATACAGGAAAATTCCTCCAAATTTAAAGATCATGAAACAGATTAGAGAAATAAAAATGATCACTGCTCTGCAGATACCAGTGAGTAAGACAGAATGAAGTTTTACTTAGATTAGAAATTCATGCTGTGTCAATGTGAAGAAAAATAAGGATCGAAAATAGAACTAGGTTTAGGGGGATCACGTATCTTCCTATATAGAGAGGACAGGACTATATTTGAAGAGCTGTCCAGTCCAAATCAGTTTCAAGATAAAGAACTATAAGCATGGAAAAAGAGGCCATCAAATTTTCTATCAATAATATCTGATAGGAGATTATACATACATATCTACTACGGGTAGTCCTTGTTGAGCGACTGCCTTGTACAGCAACTGTTTGCAGTTATGACAGTGATGAAAAAGTAATTTTATGACCAATGCCTGCATTTATGACCTTTGCAGGACTGTAAAGCAAAGAAAAGCTGAATTAAGATCATAAGCACAGTGGTGGTTTCACTTAGTGACCGCTTCATTAAACGACCGAATTGCTGGTCTCAGTTGTGGTTGTTAAATGAGGACTACCTGTATAGCTTTTTGCAGTAAACAACAAGCTAAGTGCAAAAAAAACACAAAACAAAACAAAACAGTAAGAAGTAGTAAGCAAAAAGAAATTAAAGGCAGGAGATAAGAGAAAAGGAAAGGAAATCTAATTAAATCTAGTTTACACATTCCTTTCTCTTTTCTTCCATGTCTGTTTTTCCCATAATCCATTCTTCACTGTAATAAAAATGCTCCACCTTCAGCCCCACATCAACCTTGTACCCCTTGCTAATTCTTTCAATCTTTCATCATGCATCATGCTTTTAGATCCATTCCTTTGCCACATGCATAGGCTTGAATAGGCTTATGCTTAATCCACATGTTCAAAACAAGCAGTAGAGCTTGAACAGTGGACTAAAATGATAATTTAGGCCTTCGGATAAACTCATACAAAAATTACCTCTCAGCCTATGCTAAAGTGGAAAGAAGGAAAACCTTCCTATTTTACTTATATTAATTACTTCTAAATTTGCATCTAACATAGTCGATGCACATTTTATGCAAACCTGTTTTCCTCCTCTGTCCTCTTTTTGGGTGATACAAAGAGGTCACCTTATGCACATTAGATAATAGCCCAGAGATGAAAGAAGGAGCAGAAATCTCCTTGAAGAAGAAAGAGAAAAGATATTCCTTGAGTCTCTCTTTAACTTACCAAAATAAATAAAATAAAAATGGCATTTATAAAATGAAGATACCTAATTGGCAAATCATAACCTTTTTTTGTTGTTGTTGTTGCTTTCAAATCCAGAGGAAAGAATATTAGATAAAATTGCAGCAAAACCTTGTAAGGAAATAAATAGATCCTCTGAATCCACATTCACAATTTTATTGTCTCTTACACCAAGTTCTTGAATATGCAAAAAACAAAACCCAAAAATAATACACACACGTTGGAATGTACACTATCATGATCACAAGTACTTTTGGAAATAACATCTTGTGCTAAAAGTGAGTGAAATAAATAATAGTTCCTACTATCACTCTGGCTGAAATGGAAAACAAATCATCAGAGAGGGAAGGAGCCTGGTAGAATGGTCCTTTCAACATGGCTGAGGGAATAATCCAGTTTTCCATCTCCTTCTGCTTCAACCTGATGGAAAGCAAAAGCATTTGGTAGAAACCATGATGACATCACATGTGTCACAATGTCATTGTGCAAGTGATGCATGTGATGTCACTTCCCCCCTTCCACCCATGTGATGGTAAGGTTGCTACCTGATGACATTAACACTTATCCCAAGGTTTTGTCCAAGAACCGTATGTCCAGAGTCCCCTTGGGCAGGCAGAATTAACTGGACTCTGGTTTATGTTCTTTACACATGATATTGAAGTTCATGGAACTTGTATAAATGCTTTTTTAAAACATATTTTAAATCTATGTGGAAAATATGACGTGTGCTAAGAAGCATATTTTCAAAAATCATCGTACAAGTTTGTGAATTTAAGTGGATTAATCTGAAACATTCCCAACCTTAACTTCTTACTCTAGCTAGAATGAGTTAAATATCTATGGGACTGTTAGCCCATGATTTAGGAACAGCAGAGTCTTAAACAATTAAACCATAAATAAATTCATAATTGAAATTTCACAGAAAAGCAGGAAGCACCACCCAACTTGAACAAAGCATTGGAGCTTTTCCCACTTGAGTTCCCAACACAGCGAACCATTTTCAAACTGGGAAACTTATTTGTATTTTATTTTAGTAATTGACATGCTAATGGAAAAGGGGAAGGTATAATTATAATTAAGGAACTTTTTTGTGTCAGAGCCTCATACATCAATCGGCAAAAAGCACCACACTAAATCCCTACCATAATTATGCCTTATGGATTGGCATTTATTTATGTGAAATTATGAAGTACGTTTACTGATGAGAACTTGTGCTTGTTGGAGCAAATGTAGGATAGTTTGGGAGTGACTTTGTTTCAGGCATTTGATACCGCAAGGCATTCTGTGCCAAACTCATAATTCACTCATCACATTTGCACTAATCCTAAATAGGGTTCAAAGTAAGCTGGAATGGGATGCAACCCTCTCCTTTTCTCCAGAAAGAACTTTTCCACCTGAAAACATTCTATAGTCCTTCCTTTCTTTCTCCCATTTGGACTTCTGCTTATTGAGACTAAGCTTCAGTTACTAGTGACACTAAGAAGGGTTTTATTGCTTGTTCTTAAGGATGTCCTATTCTTAGATCTCAAGTAGGCATTTCAAAGCAGAGGGGCTCTGCAAATATTGGTTAGCAGAAAACTCTTTAAGCAAAAAATAATGATGTGTTATAAATTACTCAGAGGAGAAGGATAAGACTTTCACACTGGATTTTTCACTAATACAATTTATTCAGAGGTTTTGAGGAAGAAATTAAAATTCACAACTCCATCCTTTGATCCAGGCAATTCACTTCTCTGTAACCTCCTCTTAAAGAATGAAGGTGCATCTGAAGTCTACCTACTGTGAGGTTCCAAGCTTGGCATCTTCTTGAAATTAATGGTAGCTTTCATTCCAATCTGATAGTTTCCAGATGTCATAAAGCTGTCTAGGAAGTAGAGTAGGGAACCAAATTGGGGATGGATGATATGGGTGGCTAGCTGATCTCAAAACCCTCTTCCAAAGCAGCCATTTCTCTTGTTTTCAAAGGAGGTTTTAGCTTTACATCTAGCTTGTCCCAGAAGAGGTACTCACTAAGAACTTTCCTTGTGCTGATTACACAAAATTATTTCTGTTAAAAGTGTTTCTGATGCATATTGCCTGATTGATACTGAAAGCATGATGTCAATTCCAGCTGATGTGAGAAGGCTATAGGGTCCCAGTTTCAAATACATGGAGTTTTCAGAGATGTGGAGGAATATGATATATATAGAGAAGCTCAGAATTCCAAGTCCAGCTTCAACAGAATTTAGTGGCTTGAATACAGAGATTGTAGCAACTTATCTACTTCTCCCACACAGTCTTGGGTAATCCTTCCCCTCCCATTCATCATCTACCTAGTACAGAAATGCTTTATTTTGCTGCTAGAGCCCTCATCAGATATTTGAATTAATCCAAATTGATCTCACTTGGAGGGAAAGCAGGGACAATGTTCTAGTTCAGCCACATCCCACTGTGCTTGTCATCCTCCATGAGTTACAGCAGGAGAAGGCTACCTGTGACACTCCCGATGATGCAGAATTACAGTTTCCCTACAGAACAACTATGACGGGTGAGCATTGTAGTCCAACAACATTTCAGATGTTACAGATGGCCTATCACTGTACGAGGAGCAAACAATGGCACCAAGAAGCTTTTGCTACTTGGATAGTTTGTCTGAAGAATTTAAAACCCTGATCTGAAATTCCTGAAAAGTTTTGGAACTGTGAAGAAATGCTAGGTTAACTAACTGGTTCACTTATCAGCTCTAGAAGTATCAGAGAAGCCTACTTTCCTGACTAAGACCCACATTTTTGTCTTTTATGGACATTCAGCAATAATTTCCCTGTTATGCTCTTTTTTATTACTAACATATGGAAGTATGAACTGCTCAACAAACAATGGATATTTACTTCATGTATATATTTGGTTCATTTGCTAGCCTGATGATTATAGCTTCTTTTTCTCTGTTTCTTGGCAGTAGATTCTGTTGAAACTACCAGTATAATAGGATACTGTCCTCTCCTCCATGAATAAGGTATTCAGTATCTATTGTTTTCCCATTGGTGGCCTTTTTTGCTGTCAAGTGAATGCACTTAATCATTGCTATCAAACCTATTATGCATTGCAAGGCAATTCATATTGAATTTTGGAACATTAAATGCTATCTTCAAATTCAGTTCACAGAGCCTCATGAATTTCCAACCGTAGTTTATTTGCCTTTCTATAAAAAAATTGCCCCAGGCACGATGGCAGCTCTGACTTGCTGTAATTATATGCATCAATATAACTAAAAGTCTCTGTGGGTAGTGAAAAGCAAATGCTGTTTGTATCATTATCAGTGAGAAACAAAAGGGTTTTTAGGGGGGTGGTTTTTGGGGTCATTTGATTTTGGACTTAGTTTTAAATAGACCTGATTGTTGTGCCGTTTGCTACTAGCTAGTATTCTCATCATGTTTAATTGTAGATATAAACATTTGGTACTTTTTGCACAGCAGGGAAAGTTTGTAAACCTTACTAACTGGGTTCTTACATAATGCCAATCTTAAATTTTATTAATGAATGTATCAGTCGGACTTCCAGAGAAGAAATGGCGAACTGAAGACTGCTAAAAGTGGAGCTGACAACTGCAACAGAACAAAGAGCTGGCAAGTAGATCGGCTCTTCGTAATTCCTCCCCAGACAAGGAGAGGACTTGAGATTGCCCACAAGTGCTCCAGACAGTTACGCCTCATGAGGTGACTGCAAGACAGCAGTCTTTGGCGGGTTTAGAGCTCTGGGAGATGAAGGAATAGACATCTTTTTGCTCAAACTGTCTAGCCTTATCAGAGTATGTGGTAGTTTTACGGAGTAAGAATAAGTAGTAATAGTATTTATAATAATTTAGTTTATTGTTCCAATCCATAGATTATAACATGAGGAGGTGGAAGCGTAATAGCAAAGAAAAGAAAAAGGAATATTTACAAAGAGTAGGAATGGAAGTTGTAATAGCAGTAGTAGTATGCAAAGTAGAACAGAATAGAAAACTAATAATAGTGGTAGTATTCCTGTGGTGGTACTACAGGAAGAAGTTGCAATAGTAGTCAAATCTCCATATTGAGGAAATTGTAATCTGAATTTGACAATGAAGGAGAGAACCATGAATGGGGAAGAAGAAAAGGAGAAGTATCTTGTCTTCAAATAACAGATACCCATCTTCTTCTTGTGGTAGAAATCCATTCATAAAAATCTAAATTAGGCATTTTCCAAGTTTCACCTAAAACAATACAAACAAATTAATCTATAGGAAAAATTCCTAATCCCACACTCAGGCAATACCTTATTCCTATTTTTATATAAATAGAAAGCATAATTTCTCATTTTGCAGATCTCTAGATTTCTGAATCAAGAAAGATGTTAATTTGAAGATGGGACTTTTTACTCTTCCTTTCTACCAAAATCTGGCTTCTACACATAGTTTTCACAAATTTATATCCCAATGATTTCTATGTTTTTCTAGTATCAGCAGCCAAGCAGGAAACTGGTGTGTTTTGTTTCAAGCTGAAGGCCACACTCCTCTGTATAATTTGAAAGTTGCATTCCATCTAGTTCAGCATAATTAATTAAATTTGCAATTTCTCCAGGAACTCATCTTTTTATTTCTGTCCTTTCCCTATCAGTATTTTGTAGAAAAGATCTGTTCATCTCAAAACATTGCCAGCCATTTGCAGAGGGCCCAAGAAAAGGTTTGGCTTGGCTTTGTTGCCATGTTCCTTCATACCGTATGACTGTCCACTCAGGATTACCCTAAAAGGGAAGTACCAGATAGGAGGAGGAGGAGGAGGAAACACCATGTTGGGTGGGTGGGGGGCAGTCCAATGAAAACTAAGCATGTTAGTGGGCACAGAATGCTGACTGATAGAAAACTGGCTGGTGATAAAGGAAAAAATGGAATCTGAACCAAAGTACATTTGGCACTGTAACACATAGAGCTCTGTGCCTTCTGTTAATTTCTTTACCACTCCCATGAGCTAGAAAAAGGATAGCCAGTCTGTCTTGCACAGTTTAATAATCATTCCCTTAATTTTCTTTTTTTTTTTTTCCTATGTATTTGTACCTTAGAGTCAATTTTGATTCATGGCCACTGCCTGGACTAGTCCCTGCAGTTTTCTTGACAACATTTTCGGAAGCAGACTGCCCTTGGCTTCTTCCTAGGGCTGAGAGAGAGTGACTGGCCCAAGGCCACCCAGCTGGCTTCGTGCCTCAGGAGGGAGTAGAACTCACGGTCTCCCGGTTTCTAGCCTGCTGTCTTTAATCGCTATCCTAAACTGGCTCTCTGTGTCCTTGATACAGCCTTCTAAAAACAAAACCAAACCCAGCACCATCTGCTATTTATATTTGCCATTATAGTTCCTATTTGTCTATCTCTGCAATGTATTAAAAGTGTAATCTCATATAAATGGAGTGATTTAAAGTGTCACTCAGGAAGAAGTGATGACAGGTTTTACTCCAAGCAAATGAACGCCTAGGCATAATATGCCTTAGTCTGTCTGTCTGTCTGTCTCTCTGAAACAAAACACAATTTTTATTGTATTAGAAGTGTGGCCAGGTAAACAGTCAAGGAGCTTTCCTACATTTTGAGGTTATTTGAGTGGAATTTGCTGAAACATGTAATCTCTGTGTGTGTGCATTGTGATATTGAGATATGCACACACACACAAATACACCCCTTATTGCTGGAACTAAATTTGGCAGTATTTAAGTGGCATTGAGATGTAGATGATGGCAGCCAGTGTAGTTGATGCCAATGCCTTCCTAGGATAAACTTTCTTATGCAGGCATATAATTCAGCAATCTTGATAGAATGATGAGTGCAAGCTAACATTAGGCCTGACACTTATTCCAAAGTGTTGAAGGCCTCTATCCCATCTTCCATTGGATTTCATCCTCCCATATATTTGTGAATCTGGATGCTCACAGGGAACGGAGAATCCAGCTTCCATTCTTCTCTTCTGCCTTCAGCCTCCCCTGCTCACATTTTCCAAAGTTGTCCTCAGAAAGCTATAAAAGAGAGCAATTTAAAACAGCTCTTTGGCAGGTCTACACAGTTGGCTTGTAATGGAAGGAAGAAAGTATCCAAGAAGAAGGATGCAAAATGTTGGGCTTAAGTTATATCAGAATGTTCTCCTTGTCTAGAATTGATTTGTTGGAAGCCTAATTTAAAACAGACATATAAAATAAATGGCAACTGAGACTTAATTGAGGCATCAGCAGAAAATGTTTTGTGCCACCAATGTTAGTCATAGAACAGCCCTCTCCAGCTTTGCCAGGCTGAAATCCAGGCCCTGCTGTCAGAGAGACACAGTCTCAAAACATTTGGACAATATCTGTTTCAGGAAGGTTCTCATACAGCTTTATATATAGTCTCACACTCTCAGAAAACATTGTCGTAAAATAGCCCAAGGACTAAGGAGAATGTTAGTAAAGAGTGTGGAAAGTTAAGAATTTGGAAACATTATGTGCTTTAGGAGTGCAGTTTGATGGAGGCAGCTGTTTTCTGTGACACTGTAGGGCTGAAATAAAAAAATTAGCGGGGAGACTATCTAATTTTCAGCTTGATGACTGAGATAGGTGGATGGGAACACATGTATTCATCTAGCAACCATTTCCAGATCAACTGTATTCCAAGCCAGCTGTTGTTAACATTTTATTTGAGATTAAGGCAAGAGCCCTTATGGATGCCTCAGGCAGGCTCAACCTAGAGAGCTAGTAAAACCTTGTAGCTTCCAAGAGCAAATTTGGAACTACTCAGGGTCACTTGAAATAGAACTTCAAATTAAAGTTCTGCATCATAACAGCTAGTGACACAAAGGTGCCACTTGCAATCAAGAACCATTTGGACCATGCTATAATTATCTTATATGTCAGGATAATGGATGTGTAGGTGCACATATAGCCTGCACCTGAATCATAAGTTTCATAGTGATGCTCCATATCGCAATGCACTAGTAAGGGTGCTTACTCTGTCAGACAACTCTGCTGTAAAAATAGCTTAAGACAGGGGAGAAGATTAGCAGAGTATATTTGGCAAACGCTATGGAGTGGATTAGTAAAGTGGGCAGGGAAGGGTTGCTTTCAGATGTAGCCCTTTGGAACTCTAATGCAGCAGATCCAGTAGAAACCTAGTCCACACCTACAGTATATTGCATGCAGAAGGTTTACATAGACCTCTGCAGCTTGGTCTGTTGCTAGGCAACATGTTCACAGAATTATAATCAGGTTTGCTGCGTAGACAAGCTATGCATCTGGGTGGTGGCTCACCATGGCTTCTTTAATGGCCTCCAGGCCCAGTTCCCTGAGTCAAAATGCTGAGAACAACTTTTCAAGCTTCGGCTCTGCCGTGTTTATCTTGTTGTGCCATACTCTTGAACTCTGAATGACATCTCACCATGCCTCTTGTCTTCTCCTTTGGAATTGTTATTGGTTTATTGAATTCCTGGTCTTGGCTTATGCCAAGCCTTGACTACATTACAGTTGCCAACTTTAGTGACAGGTAAAAAGGACCTTTGCTTTTAAAAGTTCTGCCTGAGTTTGTCTATCTCTGGACTATGGCAGGCAATCAGCTTGCTGTCTTGTTGGCTGGCAGCCAGCAGTGCAGCACAGAAAAGCACGGTGAGATTGGGAGTTACCTGGGTGCCCCCAAAACCATATTCAAAAAAAGCATGGCTGACTGGTAATTGGTGATGGGGGGAGGGGCTGTGTGGTGAAGATAGCCAGCTCTCCTTCTTCCCCTTGCAACCTGCCCATCCCACTGATCAGCTGGTTAGCTGGACTTGTTTGGAATGCATCCTGTATAAAACATACAATGCTGGGAGTGAATTTTGACAGATGGCTAACCCTATCAGGATTTTCTCATGGGAAGAAGGTCATCCCGTTCCCTATACAAAAACAGGTGTCGAGATTATTCTATGAAGCTAATGTAAACAAAGCATCTTGTGATTCTGTTATGCTTTTTACTGCCACCTAATGTAATGTGTATGTTAGTTATTCAGTGGGGGTGTACATGCTGGCAATATAACGGGAGGGTAAATGCCCAGCCTGTTCAGTTCAGTCTGTTTGTCCTGTAAAGTTAACCATGTAGATTTTTATAGGTTATGTAGTCTTAACTAGTAACCAAGTAGTGTACCTCTTCTCTGAGAGTGTTCTTTAGCTAGAGACTGTGTTGTGGTTAAATCTTGGAAGCTAAGATGAGAAGAAGTCTTTGTTATATCCTATATTTTGTATGCAACTTGTATTTTATGAAGTTTTGCATTTTTATCAATAAAGACCAGTTAGTTTATATTTTCTGACTGGATTTTCTTTGGAAAGCTAACTATGGATATTGCATTTTGCAAGCTCTCATGCTGATGTGTAAGTTTCCTGAGAGCAGGATTTTTGGGACCTTTTGCTGCACTCTGCACAACAGGTTATGGGCCCAGAGCCCAGGACCCAGGGCTAAGTTTCAGAGTCCGGAGGGGACCCAGGATTCAGAATCAGGACCAAGTGCCCAGGACTGATGACTGAGGTCAGTGGTTCGGGAACAGGATTCCAGGCATGAGTTTCCAGGAATGATGTCCAAGGCGTGAATCCAGGAGTGCTGGAAGCAAGGACTGAAATTCCTGAGTGACGGGTGATTTATGGATTTATTACCCTGCCTGTGACTGTTTCGTTTGAGGTTTGGATTTTTTCTCTGTGGTTGAGTGCTTGTTTTAAGTGAAATATGGCAGCAGCTCCACCTGCAGCAGTAAGCCTTCCGTTTGAAAGGTTGAATTCAAAGAATTACCAAACATGGAATATAAAGATAAAATCTTTTTTCATGAGAGAGGGGCTTTGGCGTTATGTAAACAACACACCTCCAGTGGCACCCACGAATGAAGAGCAAGCTTTGATGGACCGTGCATATAATTTGATTTTGGGACTTGAGTCTTCAGAATTGGTGCATGTTCGTGGTTTGGAAACTGCTAACGCATGCTGGGTGGCTTTGCGTGGAATCTATGCGAGGCAAACTTCATCTGCTATCGTAAGTTTGACAAAGCAGTTGTATAACCTTAAGCTGGAGCCAGGAGCTAATGTAATTGAGCACCTGAATAAGATGAAAACTTTGTTTGCTGAGTTGGCAGATCGTAATCTGATCATTCCTGAGCAACAAAGAGCATGTATAATTCTTTCAAGTCTGGATGAGTCGTTTGACATATTAGTAGAGGCCATACAGTCGCTACCACTTGCAGACTTGACAGTGGAGTATCTAACCAACAGGTTGCAAGAAATACAATGTACATGTGATATGCAGACTGATTCTAAGAAAAGACTTGATAACGTAAAGCAGCAACCTTCTCCTGCTGGCACAGAATGTGCATATTTGGTGAGAAAATGTTTTCATTGTAATTCTACCAAGCACCTTATAAAAGACTGTCCTATGAAAAATCAGCCTGCTGAGAGTTCCAGAAGGTTTGTCCATCGTGGAAAGGCAACAGTTAAGAAACAAGGGAGTACTAGACTGGTGTCTGCTTTGATTTCTAACAGAGACAAACGTTCTGCTGATAAGTGATTACTGGACTCTGGTTGTAGTGAAATCATTGTAAACAATGAGCAGTTATTGTTAACTAAATGTAAACCTAAAATTCAACAGGTTAAATTGGCTGATGGCTGATGGGTCTGTAGCTAAAGTATCCATGCAAGGTGAAGTGTTCATACCTTGTTTGGGAGAAGTGGTTTCTGATGTACTCTGTGTTCCTACACTTGATTCTCTCTGTGTGTAGGAACACTCTGTGTTCCTACACTTGATTTGTCTCTTCTCAGTGTCCCTGTATTAACTAGCATTGGTTATTCTGTTATGTTCCAAGGTTCTGAATGCTATGTTACAAAAGAGGGGGCTGAATGTGCAAGAGGGAGAATGGTTAATCAATTGTATGAAATGCTTCCTAAACAAGATGTGTTAATTGGAAGTTGTGCAGGTAATGTTCCTTTACATGATAAATGCATTCATCATTATCATAGAGTATTAGGTCATCCTGGATGGAAGTGTTTGTCACAAATGGCCAAAGTGTATCCAGAACTGAGATTCAAGAAGTGTTCTAAATTTCTTGATTGTACTGTGTGTAAACAATCTAAGATAAAATCTGCCCCTGTCGCCAGAAAAAGCAGCAGGATTTCTACAAGACCATTTGCTCTTGTGCATGCTGACTTAGCTGGTCCGTTTCCTCCAAGTGAAGGGGGAGTAAGGTTCATGTTTGTTTTAGTGGATGATAAAACACGTTTCACATTTTGTTATTTGTTGAAACAGAAGTCTGAAGATTCTCTCATTTCAAAGAATTTGTGTCTATGGTTGAAAAAAGACACGGATATAAAGTAGGGAGTTTGCAGACTGACAGAGGGGGTGAAGTTATGAGTCTTGAGTTTAAAAATTGGCTACGTAAGAAAGGCATTTTCCACAGATTAACAAATGTGGGCATGTCTGCTGAAAATGGGATTGCTGAACGCAAGATTGGTGTTTTGAAAGTAATTAAGGATAGTTTACTCATTGATGTTCAATTGCCAGCCCGTTTTTGGGGAGAAGCTATTTTAACAGCAGTATTTCTTACTAACAGACACTGGAATTCAGCTGTGAATGAAGTTCCTTATTTTTTGCTGTATGATAAACATCCGTGCTTAAAGCATTTGCGTACATTTGGGACTTTTGCTTATGTACAAATCCCTAAGTCTCAAAGAAGGAAAAACCAACCAAAAACACAGCGTTTGAGATTTATTGGTTATTCTCAGGAGTCAAAAGGTTATCGGTTTTATCTGGGTCGAAACCAAGTAATTATCTCTAGAAATGCAAATTTTGAAGAGCCTTCTGAATGGCAAAGGCTGCATGCAAATTCAGAGGTTTTTTTGGAGTCACACACAGATTTAGCTAGCAAGCTAACACCACTTGTTGCACCCTCCTCTCCGCAGATAAAGCAAGAAGCAGAGGCTTTAGCTGAAGTAGAAAAGAAAGAGGAGAAAGTAGAGGAAATACAAGAGAGTTTTGAGATTCCTCTAGATCAACACGAATAACAAAAGGTGTTCCACCAGAAAGATTTGTTATTCAACAAGTCAGGGTGTGTCAAATAACTTGTGAGCCACAAAATTTTCAGGAAATGTTATCATTGCCAATTGATGAACAAGATAAATGGAATGAAGCTATGGATATCGAGTTTAATGCATTAGTAAATAAGAATGTTTTTGAAATTGTTGATTTACCTGCATCAGAAAAAGCCATAGGTTCCAGATGGGTGTTTAGAAAAAAGCTTTTACCTGATAATACTGTTCAGTATAAAGCTAGACTGGTTGCACAAGGTTATTCACAAGAACAGGTTGTGAATTATAATCTTACATTTGCACCTACAGTTAGGCCTGAATCATTGTGTGTAATGTTGGCCACCAGCACTCCATCGGTCAAAGCCTCCTTCCTGGGCCTCAGCCCATTCCACATTAAGGAGAGGATCTGGTGGATGCTCTCTCACCAGTTCTCCCATTTAGTAAGAAGAGAGTGAAAGAAAGGCAGAGGAACCTACCGCTTTTTTACTTAACATGTCTTATGAACATGAACTCAAGACAAACTAGAGTGGAAGCACTGAGGAGCTGCAACCAGGCAGCAGAATTTCTAATAGTTTACTTTTCAGCCAGCTCAAGGATTAGAAGAACAGTGGATCTAAGCCTTGGAGATGTTCCCCTAGAAAATGTTCTAATAAGTCCTGTCAGTTTTTTTTTTTAAAGCTTACAAACAAATTATGGTAGACCGAGACTTAGCAGACTTAGATATTAAAGACATTTGAAGATAATGGTTGTGACATTAAGCCATAATTACTTCCTTACCAGAAAATAACTTAATTAAGGAAATGTTAGCTCTAATGTGCAATTAGGAAACTGGATCCCTTGTGGCTGAAATGGGATATGACTGGATTCTGACTAATTGGTCTTCTGAACATGTAGATCTCTTGTTTAGTAACTTTAGAATGCATCAGGCACAGGATGGAGGAAAAAATCAGCCCATCCAAATTTCTAGGTGTACATAGCAGGTTTGAGACTGCCAAAGAAATAGGAGAGTCCCAAACATTTTAAACATTTTAAAAAAAAAATTTAAACCTCAAACTGTTAAAATATAATGTTTGTAACTTTAAGGGGAATCCTGTAATGGAATTATATGAATAAAGATGTAAATTAGAGAAAATCATGTACAGAAATGTATTTTCTTATCAGAAACTGGCTTGCCCAAGGTGAGTATGCTTGAAAAAATGCATATAAAAATGCATACACTAAAAACACATGGATAAATGCATATTCAAGCATACTTTCCTGAAAAAATATGTACTCAAGAAAGTTGAACATGACATAAGGTTGGTAAGATGAGAAATCCAACAAAAATAATATTGAGGAACTTTTCTGTCCCAAATAATGTATAGTAAGTGCAGAAGGAGCATACCATCATTGAAGGCATCAACACAGCCTTGATGAATATTGATAAATGCCTTATTTAAGTGAGCATGTTATTTCTCATGTCTTACATTTGCCAGGGGACTAATAAACTAGCGATCACAAGGGAATGTTTTAAGCTGATTGGGTTTTATGTGCTGTATATTGCAGGGACAAGAAGCACATGTTTTCTGTCTGCAACGGATAAAAAACTGAACAGTTGGGATAATTCAGTAGAGTTTCCATTTGATGTAAAACAAATGAAGAAGGAAACAAATGAGCATGAATAGAAGTCCCATTTGAAAGTCTCATTTATGCTCAATCTAGTTGTACATGAGGGGTCTTTTCTTTTAAAATGACACATCAGAAACTCACGCCAGCTTTATATTTCATTTGCTTATTTGGTTTTGCAAAAGGAAAGTGGCAAAAAAACTACCCTGTAGACACTGTTTGTTTTGTTTAGATGTTGGATTATTTTGGGAAATTGCAGCGGGGGGAGCCATAGCTGTCTTTTTATTTTTCCATAGTGCCTTCAAACTAACACACTTGGAAACATGCTGGAAAAATAAACTATGACTACCAGAAGTATCTTCAGAAGCCAGCTCTTCTACCAGCAACAGAGTCTACCAGTTAATGTTAGAAGAAGAGAAGAGATGGATAAAGGTAAATTTCAGGATATTAACAACAGAATTACTAACCAATAATCACAAAATGTGTTTAAGGGGTGTGAAATTGCTTGTAGGGTAAGTGGCTTGAGGGGGAGGGTGGTTTGGTATGCCATGTGGGTGACTAACCACAGTAACAGGGAGAGGGAGATACAGTGAAAAGATCAGGTTGGCTGTTCCAGAGAAGGGGGACAGGAATTTGATACCATTTCTCTCTCCTGATGCAAATGCCCCTATCTTGGATCTGGTGAATGCCAGATCCTTGTGTAATAAAACTATCCTCATCCATATGGATCTTCATTTGGGATGAGCAAGCAGACTTGGCAGGCATTATTGACATCTGGTTGAATGATATTGCCTGTCTGAAATTTTTCCTCCTGAGTTTCAGATGCTTCAGCAGCTATGATGCCAAAGCCAAGGAAGGGAGTGTGGTGGTGATCCTGCAAGGGATCTTCATGGCGACCAGGGGTATTGCTCCACAGATGCCTGGATGTGAGTCTTAGCTCCTACTTTATGTCTGTCTTCTCTCAAAAGGGAAACAAAGCCCTAGATGGCCATCACTGTCCTACAAGTGAAGGAGGGAGCTGCAGCTCAGGATAGATAAGGAGACAAGAAAGTCACAGCTGACTTACATGAATTCAAGCCTCCATAGCTAGTTGAACTGCATCTTAGAAGAACTAGTGGAAGTGATCACAGAACTGATAACTGTAATCTTTGAGAACTCCTAGAGAAGTGACAAGGTCCCAGAAGACTGGAGGAGAGTAGGCATTGTCCTTATATTTAAAAAAAGAGAAGAAGGAGGACCTGGGAAATTACAGACTTGTTAGCTTGACATTTATATTGGGCAAGGTCCTTGAGCAGATTATTCAAACACATCTGTGTGAGCACTTGGGTAGGAATGCAACAATTAACAACAACCAGCATGTCATAAACAAGTCATGGCAGACTAACTTTATCCCCCTTGTTGACAGAGTTACTAGCTTATTACATTGGGAGAATGCCATGTACTGCATATAGTGTTCCTCGTCTCAGCAAAGGAGTTAATAAATCTCTTATGATATCATTATTAATAAGATGATAAAATATGGATTATATGATAAATCATTAGATGGATTCATAATTGCTAAATGAGCAATTCATTTAGCAATTATGAATCCATTTAACAGTATTTGTGAATAGCTTCACATCGCCTTGGAGAATGGTACTGAGTGGAGTGCCACTAGAATCTACTCTGAACCCTGTATGGTCAACATTTTTATTAATGACCTGGATGAAGGCATAGAGAGGATAATGATCAATTTTGCAGACACTGCAAAACTAGGAGGAGGAGTGGCTAATGCTTCAGAAGACAAAGAGAACATTTAAAAAGTTAAGGATAGACTTGAACAGTGGATTGAAGCAAACAGTGAAATTTAATAGGGAAAAATATGAATTACAGCATCTGAAAGGAACAAATGTAGGATGGGGAAAACTTGGCTTGACATAATACTTATGAAAAGCACTTGTGTATTCTAGGATGTGCGACAATGGCATGAGCAGCTGCTAAAAAGGCTAATGCTATTTTGGGCTAGTAGCAAAGTAGTTGTGCCTCTGGATAGAAAGTTGGAGGCCCTATTCATACCCTGGGCCCACTTTCTGCTTGATAAGTTCCTGCTGGCACCAGGTACCTTGCAGGAAACATTTCACTTCTTCCAAACATTTCTTCCAAAATCCTGGTATGTTAGAGAGATAGGTCTCCCACTACCTATGTGGTCTTCTGGGTGATTAAATGGTAAAAAGCCCTACTAAAAGTAAAACTAATTTCAATATTGCCACTTCCTGGCCATATAGCATAAAAGCATGTGGTTGAAAGATTCAGCTCTTCTCCTTCTCTTCCCCTCCCCCATCTTCTGAAATAGGCCAACCACACAAGAGATAAATAAAACCAAAGTTTATTTCAAAAAAGATAAAGTGTTAACTTCCCACCCTTAACTTTCAATATTAAAAGGCAAACATTCAGTACTGAAGGAGGTTGTCATACAGAAGAGGGAGTGGACTTGTTCCCTGTCATTCCAGTGGACAGGACTAGAACGAATGGGCTTAAACTATAGGGAAGTAGATCCAGGTTAGTTATTAGGATGAATTTTGTGATGGTAATTGCTGGTAAGAGCTGATAAGGGATGGTCAATAATTAGAATAGGTTACCACATGAAGTAGTATGCTCTGCTTCATTGAAAGTCTTCAATAGAAGCTGGATAGCCTTCTGTCCAAAACCCTTTAGTGAATCCTGCACTGAACAGAGGGCTAAATTAGATGACCTCTGAAATCCCTTCCAAATCTATGGTTCTATTGATTTCATTCTTAATGTAGAGTAAATTAATGCAATCACTGAATGTATTAAATCATAGAATGTATTAAAGTAGATACACTGTGAAAGGCATAGATCATCGGAATCTCATCTGATTAAACTGCATTATTACTGCTGCATGGTGATACATCTTCAACCCAAAAAAAGAAAAAGAAACGCCATGATAGGCTTTATGTTGCCTGCCAACTGTTCCCTACATTAAAGACATGATCAACAAGCTGTACAGTGTTATTTTGTGATTTGTAAGACCTAAGAATGGCATATGATGATGTTCCATGTTGTCATAATGGACATACTGTAATATCTTCACCTTTGCAAAAGCAAACTATTAAAAATCATTCCCAATAATAAGTATTCACTTGCTTTCTGTCTCTGGTGACCCAAATACGTTTTACCAACATCGTAATTAACAGGCCACCAAATTATCTCCTGCATAATTACATATATTCTGTTTCTTAGGCAATCATCATCTGTGCCTTGGCTTCCCAATGAAAACATATCAAGCATCAAGGAATTGAATTTGTAGCATTTTGTAACCTCAAATCATATTTTTCTACAGCAGTTGCAGCAGCAGCTGCATGCATAGGTGAAACGGATATTAAAAGAAACACAGTACTTGCTCTGTATTACGCAAATTCTGCTACTACATTGTTGGTTAACATATGCAGGAGAAATCATGTTAAAGGCTACAGGCAGTAAAGGCAACAGCTAATTAATTAAAGATGCATTTATATCAGTGGTGTCCACAGATGCTCACTGCTATTGTCAGAATGATGAAAACTGTGTTTCGATGCTGTGCCACAAACTCCCCCCTTTTGGGCATATTTGCTATGTCACAATGTACATGTCAGAATCCTCGCAAGATTTTATAGTAGATTATTATATGGCTAGTTTAAAAAAAAAAAAAAAATGATTTTTTCTACATGCTGCGGTTCTGCCATTGGAAAAGGGGAGGGGGAGTAGGAAGGAGAGACCGTTTGATGCAGATGGTTTCTTATCACAAGCCCTAGAATGTTCAAGGCCATGCCAGCAAGGGAATCAGAAGACAAGAACTAAGGGCGAAGAAAGGGGGGGAAAAGAAAGAAAAGCAGTTTTTGGCGCGCTTTTATTCAGTCTCAGCAATGCTTTGGATCTGTACACTTATTCTTAATAAATGAACTTTCTTTTGAATCGATATTGGTTGCAAGGAGAGTTACTGGTTTTAAGATCAACAAGTGGCAGTTCGTTACATTAAATGAAAACTTCCGGGATATGTATGCACAAGGAAACAGTTCCCCCCCTGCCCCCTTCTGCAACAACACAGCTCCCACTGCTACATCCGAAGCATCTGCCTGTATGACAAATGGCTGTTCAGGGTGTTTTAAGATTGGTTCAGCCGTAAACAGACGCTTTAAACTTTGAAACGCCTCCTGGCACTCCTTAGTCCAGGCTAAGGGGGCTCCAGGTTTTGATGCCTTCGCCTTGTCCTTGCCCTTGGTTTTCAACAAATCGGTAAGTGGGAGTGCTACTTGGGCAAAGTTGGGTATAAACTGCCGATAGAAGTTAGCAAAGCCCAGGAAACTTTGAAGCTGACGCCTGGTTTTGGGAGCCTCCCAACCTGTAACGTCCCTCACCTTTGCTGGGTCCATTTCAATTCCCTGATGCGAAATTCTATATCCTAAATAGTCAATTTGCTGTTTATGAAATTCACATTTGGAGAGCTTGGCATACAACTGAGCTTCCAGTAGCTTTTTTAGCACCTTCCTGACTAATTGCACATGTTGCTCCATGGTTTCAGTGTAAATCAGGATATCGTCCAGATAAACCAACACCCCCTGGTATAAATACTCTTGTAATACCTCATTTATAAGTTGCATGAATACCCCCGCCGCTCCTTTTAATCCGAACGGCATTATTTCATAACGGAAGCACCCCAGAGGCGTGTTAAAGGCGGACTTCCATTGGTCTCCTTCACGTATTCGCACCCTGAAGTACGCCTCCCTTAAATCCAGCTTGGTGAAAATTTTCCCTTTGGATAAATGTGCCAACAGGTCTTTCATTAAGGGGAGTGGCGGGGGTATTCATGCAACTTATAAATTTTATGATGCTTATCCTACAAAGCCTTAACAATTAGATTGGTTATTGTATTATACCATACATAGAAGAGGTGCGGGGCTTACATGAAAATGTCACTTATATCAGTCTGATGCCCAATTCCCTTCTGTGGATGCCACTAATTGCCATGCACTTTCCTGCCTTTATCTAGTAAAATTTCAACAAGCCTGGTACTATCAGCTAGCAGATTATGCTATGGGAGGATTATGGAAATGGAGGATTAACATATCTGAAGAGTGTTAGATTGGGGATAGCTGATTTTGTTGATATATTTTAATGCAAATGTCACCTTTCATTCATTATATACTTCTACCGCCTATCTTTAATATTTGAACCTAAATTCCTATAGCAAGGGAATGTCATCTGAAACCATCCTAGGCTGCTCTAATATTGAAGCTGATAACTAGTGATGCTTTGGCTTACCCAGGTCTGCAAAATGATTTTATTTTTCATAACTCTTCAACGTTTTAATCAATGAGGAGTGCCTATTTTGACAATTATTTCATTGTTGTCAGATGTTCAGAAGATGCCATTTCAATATTCAGCTGATAGGTAATAAGAAAATATTTTAACAGGGCAGACTTCATAACAATGTTCAAAAGTTTTATCGTAGACACTTGCACAGAAACCAGTGAATCATCACAATAATACATATTGCTGCTCCTGAAGAATAATCACTAGTGATCTGAAACATAGCTACTGGATCATCCCCTTCTGCAAATGTGAATTAAAAAACTACAAACTTCAGCTTTACAGCTTGATTTCATTTTATATATGATGCCCAAGATACATCCAAGTACATTTGCAATGATGTTTTTAATTTTAGATAGCAACAATATTATTATAGAAACTACCTTCAGAATTGGGATTCGATTTGCAGCAAAATGTCCTCCTGACTTCTTGGACAAAAAGTCAACAGTATCTTCCAACAGTGGAAAAATTGCCCATCCTTAATGTTTTGTTATTTCTTAGATTTTATATTAGATTATCTATTTTTGTCTCAAGAAACAAGTTGAGGTCAGTGGTATAGGTCAGTGGTAGTGCACAAAGTTTCCTAACCATGAATCAAGATTAGTCCCTGTACCACCTAACAAGATCTCAAATATCAAGGTTGGGAAAGATCTTTTCCTAAGACCTAACTAAACCCCTATAAATCACAGACTTTAGAGAATAATATCCAGAGAAAATCTGAGCCAGTGGTCTGATTTAGTATATGGTTATGTGAGGAATTAATTCTTCTATTATTAGGGAAATCAAACCATAGAACCTATATGACCTTGATACCAGATAATGAGGTTACCTTCATAAACAGGGGCAGGCATTCCATGTCCACAAGTCAGTATTCACAACCACTACCCAGAAAAGCTGTCAGTCTTCATCGAAGATGATCCTAGCCCTCTGAAGAAGACCTAGGAACAGATTTGGAAATCAATGAATTCATTGACCCAGGACCCAGCCCAGCAAGCAGCTGCCCCCTGTCAAAATGGGACCTACTGTACTGCTCCAGATTCTGACCTAGATTCTTTGGATAGATCTCTAAGCTTGCGGGAAGGGTACTATCAGTACGTGGAAAATAAAAGGGATGGCATGTGCAAAAGCTTGAGATTGCAAGCAAAGGCTCTCTAAAATTCATCCTTTCCTTGGAGTCCCTCTTGGTGTTGAGAATCCTGCAGTCTGAGTGAGTTACACGTATGCCAGCTGTATTGGGAATACGCACCTGAAGACTTTTGCTTAAAGTTAATATTTGGGAGTAACCCACTTTTAGAGATAATGTTAATATCTTGTCTGCTTTTGTAACTTGTCTCAGGCTTATTACAAGGTGGTATGAATGGAATTTTTGTGAATGTGCCTACTTCTGATACGTAGGGATGTCCTTGGTTTGAGTAACATTTCATATATTTATGGATAAGGTCTGTATCCAGCTTCTCCCATAAATACCTCTCTGGCTAGTGTATAGTTGAAACGATGATCAAGCAACACATTCAACTAAAGACATAAAACTGGAGCTCAGTGCCCTGTGGAATTTCTGCATTCTAGAGGATTTATACTGTAGTGTGAGTAAATCAGGAAGAAAAGTACAATTTATGATTTCTGTTTATTTAGCCATGCCAGTTCAAAGACAAAAAAATGTGTTGAGATAATGTTTGATTTATATGGTCCATTATTTTCAGCAATTCTTCTCAGATTAAATATAACATCTCCTTTCCCTTTCTAATCTGGTTTGTTATTCCTCTCCTAATAATAAGGATAACATTATTTACTTTGTACTCTTCCCATTCCATTTCTCCCATGGATTTATATTATTCTAGACAATAGATTATTGCAAATTGTCTCTCCTATTAGGATTAGGAGAACGTACAACTTTTGCTACATCGTATATTTTCTATGAGGTATCCGGCAAGAGAACATTTCCAGGAGATCATGTTACGCACAACCCAAATATTCAGAACAAAACTTTTTCTGTCAAATGGAAATAATTCATACAGTTTCAGTTTTAAGGAGCTTGAAACAAATTCTCAAATTCAAGTTTATTCCTAATCCTTTTGTGCAGAGAAAGCCAAACAGAAAGAATATAAGATTGTGTCCACTGGCTGACCAACTCCAGTACCTACATGTTACTACACTCTTCTTTGAGGCAGCTGTGATGTTTTCATAGCAAGAATAAAAATTGCTTCTCCTAAGTGCTAATATGATTAATAAATATTATAACAGAGTCTCATCGAAAGCCTTTGAAACTCAGTGGTAGATTTCCCAGCAGGCATTAATAAACTGTTGGGAAACCAGGCCCGAGGTAGGGAGGTTGTAACTTACAAAACAACTGTTTCTTATTTCCGTCTAAGCAAAATCAATACTCCTCTCTCCCCTGCCTTTATTATCCGATATGTTTGATTTTTATTCCCCTCCCTCCTGCTTATGTTGTTTTGGATAGTATAAAAACAGAGAGAGAAGCTTCACAGAGTTGAAGCAAAACTCAGCGTGCGTGTTTAGACTCAAACATATCATTTTGTTCAGAATTTGGGTTTCTGCAAGGAAAGCAGGTTGGAGAATGGGGCAACTCCAGCTAACTACATCATCGCGTAACTACATATGAACTGAACATATAACAATCCTGAATTGTTATTTGAAATAATGATTCAGGATAATAAGTAAGGGTGCATGTGTGTGTGTGCGTGTGTGTGTGCATGTATGCATTCATTCTTGAAACAGGGGAGGAAAAATATCCTAAGCTTTTAAAATTAGGTCCAGGTGTCATTTCTTGGGCCCCTCTCCCAACAGGAATTTGTGGAAGCTGCTGAAAACTCCCTAGAACTTGGAGAAAAGGAATTGACAGGTGGAGCAAGTGAAGGGCAACTGCCCCAGAATGTGAGAGGTGGAGGCCAGGACCTGCAATTGTCACAAGTGTTAGAAAAAATGCTCTCTGACTCACCTGCAACTTATTGCTTCATTTCAGCTATCTCCCTCCAAAACAAGAAATAATCACTTCTCTTGGATTAATTCAGTGAAAAACTCAAAACAATGTCATTAAATATTTATGAGAGGAAAATGTATGAATATATAAAGCAGAAGCAGGAGAGAAGAGAACACAGCGTTAATCCCGGGCTGCTGCTAAGAGAAAATCAGACTCAAAGTATTGAAAATGTATTCTGAATTAAGTCACATTAATAAGGGGTATACAGTTGATGAGAGAGTGCAGATGCAACTAACCCTGATAAATGTGAGGCAGCAATAAAGACTATTTCAGCTCACCTGGGATATGGTGGGGAAGGACCTCAGACCTTCTGCATGCAATTTATGCCACTGAGACACATCCCTCAGCTGTCCTTCTGATCTGTAGATATAATGATATAGTGAAGATAGAATATAAAGATAGAATGAAGTTGGTGTGCATAAACCTGTGGATTTCAGGTTAGAGAGACCAATTATAACATAAATCAGGTGCCACCAAAGGCCATCAAAAGAATAGCCATATGTTCATTAACTCAACAGATCAAAAGGAAAAAGCCTTGAGTGGAAGCCTTTCTACATGCTTTGACTTCTGTGTACTACAGTGAGCAGATCTTTGGTGTACGTATGGCTTTATTCTTGTCTGCAATAAAGAGACGCATCTTCCTTCACTACATTTGAGGGTCTACTTCCAATTCCTGAGTACGGGCTCTGAAGACCTGAGATTACAGCCCAGTCCTGGTATGCAGAATGAGCTTCTGGAAATAGACTAAACGTTATTCCAAACCGTCCTAACATTTACAACCATTGTCTAAAATAGGTCTGATGCTAATTGCTGGTATTTGCTCGGCAGTTGGTAGTGTGGCAATTATCTCAAAGCAATTCTAAGGGCAGAACAGAACATTATAGGACATGGTTGCTGCTGTTTTTAGTAACAGCATGCTACCTTTTAAAAAAAATTGTACCAATAAATGTTTAATATGAAAAATGTTTGATGTGCTATTAGGGGTGTGCAGATCACCAAAATCAGATTCAAAGATGGCAAGAATCTTAGAAATTGAGTTTGAAATGTGATGGCAACAAAACTAGAGTATAATTGACTTGAAGTTTGATTTCACTATAGGGTAGAATGGGAGAGCATCGAGCTGCCTGCCGCTAATTCATTTATTTATATAGTTTTGGCAGAATGGGATGAAAACAGCGCAGGTGGCAGGCCCTTAAGGGAACACTATGAGTTTCATCTCACTATCTTCAGGGTCGTCCATAGTACATTTTAAAAATATTTCTTCTGCACCTTTTAACAGTCAGGGATGGCAGGAAGGAGAACAGAAGACTATAGCAGCCTCCAAATGATTGAGCAAAGAATCTAAGTTGTGCTGAACCCATGCATAAAATGTCCTACAAACACATTTTAAAAGTAACACTTTACTACAGATTAAAGCATTCACTTCCTTCTGAGCACTATTACTTGTAGGCTGGGAGGCTTGCTAGCATAGCTCATTGGCAAGGTTAACCACTTTGGGGAATAACGCTTTATGTGATTCTTGTCAAACAATTTTTTTTTTTAAGTGAGAAATATGTGTTCCACCACTACTGTATATATAAGACACCAACATATAAAGAACCGGTGTATATATTATACATAATAGTCTAACCGAAAGCACATTATCTTAGATCTGTTCATATAATGAAGTGGGCTCATTCAGTTACTATAAAACAAGACGGAACAAGCAGCAGAAACAAACAAAAAGAAAAAAAGAGGAAGATTTGGGATTTTTTATTTTTATTTTGTTTTAGGTGGAATGTGAAGAATGAATGGGTTGAAAAGGTAAACTGAAATAGCTAAAGAACGGCAGGCAGATTTGACCCAGAGACTTAATGGAGAATGCTGTAAGTATACTACAGGTTTGGCAAAATGATTGACAGTTAAGGATAAAAATGGTATGGATTTGGGAAACAGTACAGGATGATTCAAGAACGAGCAGATCAGATTTTAAAAAGAGCAGCAAAATAAATCTGAGATTCTCCCTACCCAATGAATCTGCCTACATAAATTCTCAGTGAAGAATGAAAACTTAGATCAAAACAAAATGCTCTTCCCTCAAGTACTCTAACATTAGAGTTTGAAGACATGAAATATCTCATTGGCTTAATCATATCAGTATCAGGGACCCTGTCACATCACTCATCTCATCTTCCTCAGCATTGTTCATATATGGAAGGAAACCTGCCATGATGTATGAGTTTCTACAAACCTCTTCTCTATCTTGGAATCTCTCCAATGCAGTCTGAAGGCACATGGTTTTACGTGATGCTTTGAATCAATTCATTGACTCAGTAAGAGGATCCTATTGAATCTCCTTCATATTAAATGACTTGGATGTTTCAAACAACTGTACATGATTATCCTATACCAGAAGATTTCATATCCTTGAATGCAGCTGTAAATTAAGTGTAAGTCCACTGTGTATTTCATAGAAGGGGAGGGTGAAAGAAGAGGACAAGGTTTGGAAGTGCTGCCTTTAGAGCTAATCATGCAACCCTCATCATGCCAGATTCTAATCACACTGTTTGGGTTGGGCGGCCTTATAAATATTGCTAATAAATAAAATAATAATAATAATAATAATAATAATAATAATAATAATATAAAATTTCTCCGTCGCCTACATTCTTGTGGTGTTGCAATGATTGCTGAGAAATTTCAGCTGTTGAAGCTTTTATGGGAGAAACTCATCTTGCACAAAGTTTCCAATATTGAAGAAGATCAGTAATATGACCCTTGTGAAATGCCAACATTGACAGCAATTGAAATGAAATAAACTTTTTTGATGTGAAACTTGTTGGTTGCTGCTACAGGTCATCCACTTCCTTCTCAATCACACAAATCAGGTCTTCCCAGTTCACCATCTTTACATTTTTTACCTCCAACATACAGTGTTCATATCAACATAATCATCACCCTAAATAATCTGCACTTGGTGATGAATTTTAATTGGAGGGACTCCTTTGGCAGGCAAAAATTCAGTCATGGCATGTTGTTTAAAGCACACTATTGAGTACTCACTGCAGGCTTCCATTTCATGAACAATAGCAACATAACCTTTTCTCACAGCCACTTTTCATTGACTGAAGTGAAATATTAGAACATACCAGAGCTTATAGTGCATCAGTACAGCCATCTGTTGACAACTTATAACATTAGAGCTGTTACTTTTCATTCAAACCGCCTAGAATGAGATGGTCATCTGGAAATGCTATTTACCTTCTTCTGTTCTCTGCCTTACACCTGTTTTTTGTAAACTTCCTCAACTGATAGAACGTATATGTCAGCTGGCTAGGAATGAAAAAAAAAGAGAGGAAAGAATGTACTGATGAAGGCACAGAAATGTTAATAAAACCATCAAGGTGTACAAGGAGATCATGAAGCGACATGTCTAACCAGTTAATCTCTTAGAGGTCTCCATTGGATCAGAAGGAAGGCACTAATAGCCTAAAAGGTTTACTTCTAGTAAGGAAACCTTCCACTTGGCTAAATTCCTGTGTAGACACTTCCCTTTCTTTCCTTGATGTTAAATCACCAGAGAGGTTTGGCTTTGATTCTTCTGAAGACGAGGAGTGGCTGGTGGGAAAGGAAGATCAGGCCTGCTCCAGGGTGTATAGTGTGAGATTATTCCAGGACTCAGGAAAGAATCAATCACATGCAGCCTTGAAGGTTCAGTATGTAATCTGTTGGGCTGAATTAGAATTTTGAATATATATTTGGATGTTTTCAAAGCCTTGCCCAATTTCTTTCACAAATAATTTTCCATGAAGCTCAGTCACGGATGGGCTTATGAATTGTTCCTATACTTAATATTGGAATCCAATCCTTTTTCTCTAAACCCAGCACTCAATCCTGTTTCTCCTTGCTGTAATGTGTTTTCTAAAAAAGCAAACACTAGGTTTTAGGGGTTGTAATCTAGTAACATGCCCCAGACAGCCTAGACACCACAAACTGACTACCAGTTGCTGGGCTTAAATAGACCTTCTCTTTTTCTACTGCCAACTGATAGAAAGCAGAAACATGTTCTTCTAGCCTTGATCCTAAATTCCTGAACTGACAGTGATACCAGTGAAAAAAATCTCTGCCAAATGCCCTCTAGGCTAGTGTTTCCCAATCTCAGCAACTTTAAGATGTGTTTACTTCAACTCCCAGAATTCCCCAGTCAACATGTTGAAGTCCACACATCTTAACACTGCTGAGGTTGGGAAACCCTGCTCTACACTGTACTCATTGGGTGGTGAGGATCAGTGATGGTGGGATGAGTGGATAAAAGGGACCAGCCCGCTCACCCTCTTACATGTGCACCGCACTTCCAATTCCCACTGGGTTGCTTGTTTTCTTCCATTAATTAAATTAGATTCACACTTGCCACCTCATTGTCTCCCTTGTAAGATAGATAAAGTTGAAAAAGAAGTAGCTGGCAAGAATAAAAACAAAATAATCACCATGCCATGTTTAAAAGCTGTATACTTTTTTAATTGGTACATTAATTTTCCTGGTGACAAAAGATTCTAATTCATGGTTGTAATAAGGAATATTGATCTTTGACAGAAACGCTCTACCAGTTTCATTATATTGTGGTCCAAAGCCAGCACTGGATTAAAAAGAGGGCGTACCAAGGTTTTTAAGTGCAACAGCTTAACAAGCAAAGATGTTCCCCATAAATCGATTCAGTCTTCAGCAGCAAAGGTCTCGAAGAATTTGGCAGGTGCTTCTTGGGGAAAAGGAAGTGGGGAAAATTACATTTTCAAAAAATGTTTTGATGTTATATTGCAAACTTCCTTAAACCTGTGGGGATTGTTTGCAAAGAGGCACCATATGCTGATCTGATTTTTAAAAAGCAAATCTGATGCCAACAATAGTATAGAGATTGAAATTGCACTCTTGCTGAGTAGAAACTTGCTCTATTTGGGAAGCTGAGTTAGAAAAGAGAAGTTATTAGAAGGCTTACAGTTATTAAAACAATTATAGGACTTAGAATGTTCTTACCTATAGTCATGGGGAGTTTAAGAGATACATTTTTTTACCTGCTCTTCCTTTGGAGGTTAGTAAATGTAATAGCTTTCCTTATAAAATACTTCCCAACCATAGGTTCATTGATTGTTATACCACAAGTGTACATAAAGGGGGGGGGGGGGGAGTCACTAAATAAGTATTATGATGTCACAGCATAAACTCTGTCTCTTATGTACTTGTGTGTGACATCATTATGAAATTATGAAAGGACAGAGCTTGTGTCATAACATCCCAATGCACGATTCATCACTTTGGTGTCATCGTAATTAGGAATGGATGTTGATATATCATACTAATATCTTTTAAACATTACGGTATGAATTCTCCTTATTCTAAAACAGATACATTTCTCCTGATAAAAAAAGGATCGAAGGACTATATATGACAATATAGAGAGAGAATAATGTATTCCCACATCTTCAGCATGTTGTAACCTACTGGAAAACACCTTGGATGAATAGAAAGTAATATGGTGGAATTGGTATGAGGAAGGTATGTGAGGAATAGTTCCTTGTAAATTCCAATTCCAATTCATATGCTCATTCTAGGGTAGTGTGGAGATCCCATTATATTAATCCATATTACACATTTTTCTGAATTCCGCAAGACAGTTCTTGGCTAAAAACAAAACAAAACACAATGTAGATATGCAAATATTTATTTTAGGATGACATACATTTGAAAATGCATATTTTGAGAGAAAATATATTGATAAATACATTCAGAATGCATATTTAAATGTGCATTTGCAGAGGGAGATGCTTTTAATGCAGATTCATGCAGAAAATAAGAAAAATAAATTATTGAGCGGATTCCTATAGACATAGACTTTATATATGAACAAATATAATGAAATATGGGACTCGTTTATACAAAATACAGCAGGTTAAAAAATGATAGTTACCTCAATGTATTGGAAATATAAATGCATCTGAATAATATTTGCATTAGATAAATATATATAGATTCGTAACTATTTACTGTTATAATGCTATATTATGCTAAGTGTTTTATTTGCTGTATTTTTGTCACTTTTTTGTGTTTTGTGTTTGCTTTTTGTTAATTAAAAAGCAATAAACATTTCATAATGAAAAATAAATTATGAACCATTTAGGAGTAGCTGATATGGAAACAGATGGAGTTCTCTATCCCTATCTCAGTCGTCCACAATGCTTTCATTTGACTTTCGTTCAGCTTCAGTCATGCCAGAAAAAACGTTCTGATCTCTCATATAAAAACTGCATATTAGCATGCAAGAATTAGAGATCAGATATATCCTGATCTTGAATTGTTTACCTGAAGATCTGGAGCAGGCTTTGTTTTAAAACAAAAAGAGTATTAGAGGTTTAATTAAATCTTTTCCTTTGCTAGCCTGGAAGCAGGTGGCAAATTTCAGATAAGAACCTGAAGTTATGCACTACTGTGTTCCGTTGGTAACAGTGTTCTCTAGAAGTCATGAAACGTGTCAAAAGAATAATTAGTTTCCTTTCAGATATTACACAAAGGCTTCCACAGGAGCCTAAAAAAAATCACATGTATTGTATGATGAGATAGCTTGTAAGAGAAACTTAACTATCATTACAAAATAGGCAAACATTTTGACAAGCTTTACCCCTGAGATAAGATTTGAAAAAGGAGGTGAATCCGTTTGTCGAAAGTCCTAGTTTTTCAAATATCCAGCAAAATGCAATCTGTTCTTCGGGTCCTGAAGAACAGATCCAAAGACTCAGTCGTTGTTAACATTACAATGTAGCTACCTATATTGAAATAGTTACTGTGCTTCAGATTTTTAGCTGTACAGCTGTAAAAAACACTGATTTCAAACAGGGCTTTTACTCCAGCCTATTCTCTGTAATGTTAAAATATATTCTTTATTCTTAATTTAATTGCAGTAGTACAGTATGGTAGTTTTCCTCTTTTAAAAAGCTGAGATGTGTACCCTGCTGCTTCATTCACTTTATAGAACCATTCTAGTCTCTTTCACTGGGGAGATACCTTACAGCGTTTTGAAGAAAATAATTTCCATTTTGACGAACTGTTTTTCCTCAGAATTTATGTGCTACAGGGCTCGTTCCGATATACAGGTTCAAGAGATTAACTGCCGAAAATCAGTCCCATTTTTTCCTCAGCCTTCTCATAAAGTTGATAAGATACGTACTAGGATTCAGCTCTTTGTTTCCACAGCTTTTTGCCAGTTGCAAACATCTGATATAGTGGAATGTAAAACGAGTGATTTGCATAATTATAAAGCTGAACGGATCCTGACTTTTGTACTCTTGACGCCCAATCAGGCAACTGTGGCTGTTCAAATGATGCAATCCTTCTATATACAGCTTGAGGTAATGTTGTATGAATAATGGGAGGGAGGGTAAATGGCAGTAACTCTGGCCCAAATTCTCTCCCAGGAAAGAAATCAAAGTGGCAATGTGTCATAATTTACAGGGGCAATCCTTTTTTTGAATGGTTGTCCAGCTTCAAGACACAAACCATTTGAATGGAGAGCAGAGGTCTTGCTCTTGTTCTCAGCAGTTAGACTTAGACGTACAGTACAAGACACATCATGTTCCAAAACATATATAAATCTCACCTCATCATACACAGCCACATGGGCTCAAACATATTAGTAGTTGGCATATGCCTTTTATTAGGGCTTTTTATATACCTGTATTTGTATGGATTAGAGGTGGGTATATGCCTCTAATACAGGGCTACATAGAGTTCAAGTATGTGGGTTTTTTTAAAAGCGAAACCCTGAAATCTATTAACTGAACATGAGAACGTAAGAAGCACCTTGCTGGATCGGACCCCTGGCCTATCTGATCCAGCAGTCTGTTCTCACAGTGGCCAACCACCTGCACCAGGAAGCCCACAGCAGCTGGCTTTCAGAGACAGTCACATTGCCATCAAGGCTAATAGGCATTGATCCTAACTGGAATCAGGAACTCAAACAGATAAACATACCCCAAGATTTAGGTAATGGAAATTTCTGTGATTAGTAACCAGAAGCAAGTTCAGTGGTTGTTTCACATAAAACTTCGCATTGTAATTTACAATGTCCTCTGGACTGCCTGTGTTGTTCTGAAACAGCGATCTTCTTGGATATCCAGAAGCCAGCCTTTATAACCTGTGACAGATCTGCGCTACCAAGACTTGATTTCTGTCTGTCTGAGATGATGGACGCTTCACTTCAGGTGGCATAATAAATTGGAAACTTCAGTTTAAAGAGCTGTGTGCAACAGTGTGTGTAATATGATGGCATGTATTTGCTTCTCAACAACTTAGTGTAAACTTTGTCATGGTGTGTATTTCAAAAGATAGGGTGCTGTCTTCACTGGCTTCATTGAGGTTTTCTAGCACCCAACAGGCAATTGTTTTAATGGTAATTATTCTCCAAAATATCACAAAGCAGCACGAGGTCTTTCTCACATTGCTGCTGGAATGACAAATCTATGCAGGAACACGTAGAAAAAAGGACTAATTAATTTAAGAAAATTAATGAGGATGCACAGCACTATGCTTCCAATGAAAAAGGGAATTTGAAAGTGTTGAATGTTGGTTGAATCTTACCCTGTTCTATTGGTACATATTTCTTGTTCTGATTAAATCCACTATTTCAGAAAATAAACCATCCTACACTCCAAGTTATCTCATAAACTATCATTTTTCCTTTACACTTTCTGGTATCCCCACTGGACACTATTAGCTTCCATGATTCTGATGAAATCGAAACATTGATGAGGATGTGTAACGAACTCCTGAACTCATTTATAATCTCCCTTTTCACCAGTGGTTTAAAGCTAATGTTCATTATACACAGAAAGAAAAGCTGCTTTTCTTTCTTAAAAAACTTTGAAAATGACCTTTCTCTTTTTCAGCTAGCATTTCGAAGAAAATTACCTTCAGTTATCAAAGTTCATCATGTGCCTCTACGAATTTCACAGAACAGGTCTCCTTCTAAATGCACACAAATGATAGAGGGAAAGGCAGGTCCAGGTGTGATGCCCGTAAAAATGGGATAGGGCTTTGGACACGTGGTTGTGGCCGCCATCTTGGTTTTCTTGACCCCTTGCTGACATCCTGAGGAAAGGGGACTCTGCACTGACTAAACCTACCCAGAGATTTGAAAATCTGAAGAACAACACAGGTAAGTTGTATCTGTGCATGTGTGGAAAATGTCATCTTCTCTCCTTCCCATTTTCAGAAGACTTTATTGGATCTGACACACATTATCATGTGGCTCTACTAGGGGCAAAGGAATACAATGGATGACACAAGTGTTGCAATGTCACAATGCAAGTTCCGCCTCTTTGGTTAAGTGTGTTGTCATGCTGCATGCGTGCCTGTAAGAGGCAAAGTTCGTATGGCAATGTAGTGCTGTTCATTTCTTCATTCTGATGAAAGTGTCCCATTTTGCACTTTCACTCTACTTACTATGAATGGAAAGGCTTTTTCAATTAAAAAAACACTTTGTCATGATTCTGATTGAGAACTGTATTAGCTATGTCTGTAATTTAATTAAAAATTCAGGGGTTATATTTTCTAAATAGTAGAACACTGAAATACTGTACATTATCCAAGTCCAAATATTTATATATGTTTTTCCTTACTGCCTTTTATTAAATGCCCCATAACTGTTATTGATTAAAACAGGGGTTTGTCTGTAAAATAGTATTGAATAAAACAGTAGCTTTTCACAACAAATGTGAAAGCCATTTGTGGAAAATATCTTGGTGTGTATTGCTCCCCATTTAATCACAGTCTTATTATGCATTTTCTATTATTCTGGTAATTTCAAAAGATTTTTTTTCCTCCATCAAAATAATATGTAGATTTTTAAAGTCATTCATGTTAATTAAGACGCAACCAAGTTATACTGCTTTGATTTTAAAAATGCATGAACAAATATTGAAAGTGGGCAGAAATTTATGACTTTTGTAAATGAATGTATTAACTGATTGGAGGCTACATTGAAATAACAAATAACATTTCCATAAAATAAACAGGTACTTATATTGAACAGTTGCTGAGGTTGCTGCTGACATAAGGCACTTTCCCACAAGATGTTTGTCCCATCAGCAGATTCTGCCAGGAGGTGTGTGCATCAAAACAGGCAAGATGCCACAATTGGCATTGTGATACAAGCTCCACCCCTTTTGTATGCGTGTTAACACTGCATGCCTGTTTTGATCCCGCCCCCCAAGATGCCACTCTGCTCTGCCACAGGATGTACTGGAAAAGTTGGAGAAAATTCTCCCTTCACTCCTCCTTCCAGGTCCTGATCTTCATCCTGCCCATAGGATAGAAAATTAGCAGGACCTTCTTGGCAAATTTCAAAGCACACACTTTGAACCTAGTCCTGGGAGAGGGAGAATTGTTTTGACAACTTAGCCCAAGTAGTTTAGGACTCATGGGCAACATCAACACCAAGGACTCATAGATAACTTTCTGCTTGTGACAAATCCAGCTAATTCAAGCATTCTATCTAAACTACAGATGTACCTCAGTTGTAACGTAACATCAGATATGTATGAAAAAAGCAAAGTAGGCTCATTTGGACAAAGAATACACACACATACACACACACACACACACACTCGTCTGCCACAGAGAATCTTCTTCCAGTATAAATGATATAATCAGATCATTTTTCTATGAGTATTCTGGAATGGGGAATCACTATCACCTGCTCTCTTCCAAAAGAAGTCCGCAAGCATTGGGGGAAGATGGTAGTATTTCTTGTAGATTTAACTGAAAAGGTCCTTACTTTTCTTGAACAGTGTGCAGAGATTCAAGCAGGAATGTGATCTGAAATTCAATCCCCATTCCATTTTTATCCTCTCAATAGCACTGCCTGATCCTTCCAGCACATGATTACCTCTGAAGCTCCTTTCCTGGGTCCTCCCTCTTTCAGAAGACACATGGGTGGTTTATCAGGGCCCCAGTTATAGAACTGCCTCCCTTGAAATGTTTAATGTCCTCTTGTTCAGCCTGCATCTAAAATCAGTTTTCTGTTTCTCGGGCTTTTGATGAATGTTAACTGTCTTCTGCTGACAATTGGTTTGTATGCATTGTGGTTTTATAGGATTTTATTGTCAAGGATTTAATTTATTGGACATTGCCTTGGGAGTCAGTTATGATGAAAAGGTAGGGGCTAGATGCTTTAATATCATTCAATCATTCCTGTATAATTCAATTGGATATACTTCCAAGTAGGTGGGTTTTGAATTGCTTTGAGATACACAAATACATTGCAAATTTTAGCTGCCAAATTAAAATAAGTAATTCTAATGTTATATATTTCCCATATAGTATAAAGTGGGAGGGGGGAATGGTTTTCTGACTTAATTTGAAATAGTTCAGTTACTGAGTATGTAGCATCAACCCTTGCCGCACTCTCACTGTTCAAGATGTATATTGGGTTCAATAAGAGCATATGTGAAAAAGGTCTTGGAACAGTATCAAAATGAATATGAATCAACCCTTTGATGTAGCATAGTTAGTGTAAGGTGGCGTCAACAGAAGAATAGTTATCAAATTAAAGGAATTCATGGTTCCATTTTAGTATGTTTTGGACAAACTCCTTTTTTAGTATTGTGGCTAGTTCAGGGCACCACATTTTACAAAAAGTATCAGCCAGAGTGGAGCAAGATAACAGGAAGTTAACAAGGGTGATCAGGGAACTTGAAACTAAATCCAATGAAGAGAGATGGAAGGAACTGAGAAGAAAAGACTGAAGGGAGATATAATAGCACTCTTCAAATACCTGCAAGGAACCCACACAGCAAATGATCAACACCTATTCCTCATTGTTCCAGAACACAGGACATGAAATAATTGATTTAAGTTATCAGAAGGCCTATTCTGACTGTTAGAAAAAGCTTTCTGACAGCAGAGCAGTTTGACGGTAGAACCAATTATTCAGGGAAATAGTGGACTCCCTATCACTTGATGTGTTTAAGGAGAGCCTGAACAGACATCTGTTGGGAGTGTTTTAGTCTGGATTCCTGCATTGAGTAGAAGGTTGGATTTAATGGGTTAAGTGGCCCCTTCCAGCTCTATGATTTTATCATTTTCCTATTTAGTTCCTGATTTCCAAAGATACATATATCTGAATGAGGCAGAATGCAAAAGGCTCTGACAGGCTAAAAATAAAGTCCACAGGTTGAGCAACAGTCTTAACACCAGCAGAGTGTACATTATATCATTCACCCTTTTTTTTCCTACTGTTTAAATCCAACATTCAAAGTCTTCCTATACCACTTCCTAATATTTCTATCATTTAAACTTCAGCATGCTGCAGTATCTCTGGACAAATGTTGGAATTTTGGCCAGAAAGAGCCAGATGCAATGAGATCATGGGAAATCTAGAAAGTGATTAATATTCTAAACATAGCATATCAAGTCATACTGAATTGCTTAATACACTAGAATATAGATGACAACTGAGCCACAGCTAATACTGCAGTATCAAATACATTTATTGATGAACAAATCCAGTTGAATGCAATTAGACTCACATATGAGACTTGCATCTTAGCGCCAATGTTATTTTGATGGGACTCATCAAAGCTTGATTGTTATTTGTTAAAGAAATTGACTAGCCTTAGGTCTCCTTCTTCCATTTCCCAGATTTATTTCCTACTTGCATCAATGCATTTTATAAGGCAAATATTTATAAAAATCCCACTTTCATGTTACATTAATTTGTTTTAAAAAATCAAGAGATGCTATTTGAGAGAAATTTGAAACTCCTGCCAAAAAGGGGATTTCAAAAGATTAAAAGTTATACATATAGTTACATTCAAGGATGAAATAAGTGTAATGGGTAAACTCTAGAAACATAATATCCTCCAAATGATTGTACAGTGGGTGGGGGTTGGGGGTAAAAGAAATCCACAACAGTTTTCTATGGGAGGGAATGGATATGAGATCTGTCAAAATGGATTCAGTTGCATGGAGGGAACAGAACTGGCGGGACCCTGCAAACTTCCGTCTTTCTCCAGTCAAAACCCTACACAAAGTACTTAATTATAGAAAATGCGTTTGAAAGCAACACAGATTTCTGAAAGTTGCATATATTGTTGCTATTTCTATTTATGAAAAATCATAGATAAAGGTTAATTATGGAAGTGCTGCTTATCTCATGGAAATTTATACTGAAAAATAATTTGGAAACCATACACACACACACACACACACACACATATATACAAAAAATTTCCCTCTCACCCCTATGGGTGGTATGTGTCTTCCTCAATCTTGGGTCCTCTACCAGAGGCCTGGGAGTTTGAGGGTTCTGCGCAGTATCTTAGCTGTTCCTAGCACTGCACTCTTCTGCACAGAGAGCTCTGATGTTGTTCCTGGGATCTGCTGGAGCCACTCTCCCAGCTTAGGAGTCACGGCCCCGAGTGCTCCTACCACCAGTGGGACCACTTTGGCCTTGACTTTCCACATCCTCTCGATTTCCTCCTTCAGGCCCTGGTACTTCTCCAGCTTCTCATGCTCCTTCTTCCTGATGTTGCTGTCACTTGGCACTGCTACATCTATCACTACCGCTGTCTTCTGGTCTTTGTCTACTACCACGATGTCTGGTTGATTAGCCAGTACCTGCCTGTCCGTCTGGATCTGGAAGTCCCACAGGATCTTAGCCCTGTTATTCTCCACGACCCTCTGTGGAATCTCCCATCTGGACTTGGGGGGGGTCTAGCCCATACGCTGTGCAGATGTTCCTGTACACAATGCCAGCTACTTGGTTGTGCCGTTCAGTGTATGCTGCTCCTGCCTGCATCTTACACCCTGCCACTATGTGTTGGACTGTCTCTGACAATCTGCACCTTGGGTCCTGTCTAGTGTGGTAGACCCCTGTTTCTATGGATCTGGTGCTTAGTGCCTGTTCTTGTGCTGCTATGATCAGTGCCTCAGTGCTGTCTTTTAGTCTGGCCCTTTCCAGCCACTGATAGGATTTCCCAATGTCAGCCACCTCAGCTATCTGTCGATGGTACATCCCATGCAGGGGCTTGTCTTGCCATGGTATTTCCTCCGCTTGAACTTCCTCCCATGTCTGCTGCTGCCTGAGGCATTCTCTCAGCAGCTCATCTTTGGGTGCCATCTTACTGATGTATTCCTGGATACTCCGGGTTTCATCTAGGACAGTGGCTTTGACACTCATCAGACCCCGCCCGCCCTCTTTGCGGCTGGTGTATAGTCTCTGGGTGTTGGACTTGGGGTGGAAACCTCCGTACATTGTGAGGAGCTTCCGGGTCTTGACATCGGCAGCCTCCATGTCTTCCTTTGGCCAGCTCACTATACCGGCAGGGTATCTGATGACTGGCAGGGCATACATGTTGATGGCATGGATCTTGTTCTTCCCATTGAGCTGGCTCTTCAGGACCTGTCTTATTCTTTGGTGGTACTTGGATGTTGCTGTCTTCCTTGCCTCCTCCTCATGGTTCCCATGTGACTGTGGGACACCAAGGTATTTATAGCTGGTCTCTATATCTGCTATGTGGCCCACTGGTAATTCCACTCCATCGGTCTTAACTACCTTCCCTCTCTTTACTATCATCCTGCCACACTTCTCCTGTCTGAATGACATCCCAATGTCCTCGCTGTAGATCCGTGTCAGGTGGATCAGTGAGTCGATGTCTCGTTCACTCTTAGCATACAGCTTGATGTCATCCATGTAGAGGAGGTGGTTGATGGTGATTCCACTCTTGAACTTGTACCCATATCCAGACCTTGTGATTATCTGGCTGAGGGGGTTTAAGCCTATGCAGAACAGCAGCGGGGACAGTGCATCACCTTGGTATATGCTGCCGCACTTGATGGCCACTTGTGCGAGCTGTCTTGAGTTCACTTCCAGTGTTGTCTTCCACAGTCCCATTGAGTGCTTGAGGAAGGTCCTTAGTGTCCTGTTGACTTTGTATAGCGCCAGGCATTCACAGATCCATGTGTGTGGCATTGAGTCATAGGCTTTCCTGTAGTCAATCCAGGCTGTGTTCAGATTGGTCTGCCTAGACCTTGAATCTCAGGCAACTGCTCCATCTATGAGTAACTGGTGTTTTGAGCCTCTAGTGTTGTTCCCAATGCCCTTAAAAAAAAGGTCTAGATGCCAAACCTTAGGGGCTTAGTATTATATACAGTATTGCACACTATAATAGGTATATCTTAAAACAAAGAAGAAGGAAACTCTGCAGCATTCAGTTAATGGAGAAGCAGCAGAGAGAAGTGAAGTGACCGTTATTAGTTTTGACGATAAAAAGGAGTTACTAGGTTTGGGTTGCATAGTAGCATACAGTCTTACTATTGCATGCTGTGTATGCAACCAAAACCCAATAAAATTGGGTTAATTAAAATTTAAATGGACTCTTATTTAATACGTTAGAAGAATAAATTATTGATGACTGGCCATGCCAACTGGGGATGATGGATGTTGTAGTCAAAGGCATCTTGAGGTCAATGGGTTATGAAAAGTTACCTTAATACAGCTTTTCTTCTATGAGCACATCAGGGAAAATTATTTTTAAAAATAAAATGAGAACTTAAGTTTCTGGAGTATTACTCTGTTCAGATGGCAAAAAATGCATGCTGTATGCATTATGGAAAGAATATTTTATTCAGGAAATATTTGAATAGCATAGGGTGCTTTGTTCAAAAATATAAAATGCTCCACACACTGTGGAATGCAGTTCTAAACTTCCTGAAGCCAATTTTTCTTTCAAAGTCTGATACCTTGTCAATTTTCCTACTAGTGAAACATTTACTCTAAGTACTTTAAATTCCACTGAGAGATATTACAGAGAAATACAAATAAAATAAGACATACAGAAATGGATGCACAGGGAGATTCTTGCATGCAACAAAACTTCCATATTTCCCTTTTCCAAAATAAGGAACTAATACCATGTTCATGCTCAGTCATGTTTAGTTTTTCCCCTGAGATTTTCTTTTCCTTTCCCCAAATGTAGAACATTCCTCCCCATCCTGTTAGTATATCTGACTACAACTTCCAGAATTCAGTTGATATCAAACTTTTAGTTTCACTTTTACCTCCGTGTTTGTTTATTTATTTATTTATTTATGGTCCCAGATCAAGTAACAGAATTTAAAAATACAGCACACCATTAATAGATACATATATAACAATGCATACCTATATAAAAGGAAGAAACCCTACAAATTAACAATTCATGGAAGCCACCAAACAGTTTCTACAAGCTAGGTCTATAAATAAAAATGTTGCCACTGCCTTCGAAACACTTGGATATTGATAATTTAGCAAGAATACCTCGATCTCTTCTTCATGAGTGGAGTCTATCAGACTCAAGAGAGGGTGTATTAGCTCTGATCGCCAATAAGAGGACAGTGGGCACTTTAAAAGGATGTGTGAGGCAGACTCTACCTCTATGTTTTGGCAAATACATACTCAATCTTCATACAGAAGGTTGGCATATCAACCAGTTGTCGCCCTAGTAGGGAGAGCATCTATATGGGCTAGGAACCTTCTATATAGGGTGTACAGCATCTTATAGACGTAACTGGAGAGTGTCCAGGGAAAGAGAGCAATTTGTATGAGATGAGGAAGTTTGGCTCTTGCTTGCTTGCTTGCTTGCCAAAAAGTCAGTGTTTTGATACTATTTTCCCCAATGGGGGTTATCCAGAAGTACTGCTAAGTATTCTCTTGCCCAAGACAAAGAACACATAACATTTTCCAGTTCTGATTCTCTTTTGGATGCACTGGGGACTGCCTGCAATATTATCCCCTTCATTTTTCATTGAAGGTGATCAGCATTTATTAGATTTGTAGTCCAATCCATTCCAACAGATACCTACATATTCGCACCATCTCCTCAAAGCGGATGATTTATTCCTGTTTCAACATGATCCACAGGCAGCATGGGGGTTAACCCTGAGGAAAATGGCAGGTTTGCAAGAGATGGGGAATAAAGGAAGCAGGATTCTTTATAAACATTGACCTGTAAACCCCCTCCCCCCCCCCCCGTCTTCTTCCAATACCTGACATATTATGACATCTTGTTCTCTTGTGTATACCTAAAAGTGATCAGAGTTGAGAGCCTCTCAGAACAATGTAGAGGGGAGAGTGATTCAGATCAAATTGGGAGGTCCATTATAGTTGGCAACCTTTTGGGGTCAGGTGGGCACATTGGAATATGGAGGCTACATTGAGAGGTAGCCTATCTTCAAATGACTGCTATAGTAGAACCATAGAGCTGGAAAGGACATTGGAAGTCTTTTAGTTTAATCCCTGCTCAGGTAGGAATCCTGCTTAAAACATCCAGGGATGGAGCAGCCAAAACTCCTGGAGTCAGGCTGTTCCTGACTCATGGTTAGGAAGTTAATAAGTCTCATGGTTAGGACATTCCTCCTTATTTCAGTTCTGGATTTCCTTCTGTAAAGCTTCCACCCAGTGGTCCATGTCCTACCCTTGGGAGTTATGGAGAAAAATACACACACTCTTTCTGGTTACAGCCCTTCAAATATTTGAAGACTGCTATCACATCCCTTCCCAATTGTGGTCACTAAATAAGGACTACCTGTACAAAACAGGCAGGGACCACGAGGCAAACAGGTGAGGTTCATCTATATCATCTTCTCTTGGCCACCATGATACGTTCTACTACTGTACGAAGCTTACTTTGGCTTGCTTTTTTCCTGGTTTAGATAGCTCCACTTTCAAATAAAGCATTAAGCGGTAGCTATACATAATTTTTATTTTCTTAAGATGCATGCTTATAAACAAAATGATGTCAGTACTAGATGTTTTGCTTCGTAGCGTATCAGCTTCATTAAGAAAAAATTGAGAGAAACTTTAAAATAAATTTTAAAAAATCAGGTGAAGCTGGGAACTGGTCTATTCCTACTGTATCTATCAGAATCTTCCTCTATCTTGATTCTGGAAATCAGTTCTAACCCAAATGGAGGCTATCATTTCGGGGAAATATGGTATGTGATAAGTTACTAGAGTGATAGGGACTGGCATCTTTGGATTCATTATTCAATCAATTAAATGCTAACCTTGCTGTGAATACAAATAACACCCTTTTTTGAGAGCCAGATATGCTGCACAAACATGGTATGGAAATATGACAAAACTTTCTTCCAAATCTTACTCTTTCTTAATGCAGGACACACATAAATTTTGCGGAAGTAACTGGAGCCAAGTAAACAGAATCAGTAAGAGCACAACGTACGTGATGAAGTAGCCCAGAAAAACAGGTCAATCTACTCATTTCTTTTTTCAGTATAAGCACTTTTTTTTAGAAAAAAACAAACAAAAGGAAAAGCTTGTCCAAGCACAACAAATTGTGTTTAACTAAAAGGACCCCTGGGTAGTAATTTATCAGAACAGAAAATAATTTGTCATGAATTCTGCAAACTGACAGTAAACCCTCTAATTGGGCGAAACAAAACTTTCACCTTGCAAAGTGTTTATAGGCAAAGCAACAAATTCTTGAGGTGTTATTCCTCAAATAAAACTCTCTGTTCCCAGTATGTGGTAAAAAATAGCAGCAGCCCTTTTTCTGGGTTCCTGGCAGGTATATATACATGAACACACACTTGTGACATCTGCACACATTTATTGAGGAGGGATTAATCTCCAGGAGTGGTTTCAGTTGGCATTGGCAGCTCAAGTCAGATAAGGTAAGAAAGTGGTGATTGCACAGGATTTGTGTGTGTGTTTTTTCTCCTGTGTACTCCTTTCTCAGATGGTGGGGAGGTGAAGTACAATGGAAAACGTGCAAATATATGACTTAAAAAATAAACAAAAATGGGACACTATTAATGAATGGAATTGATATTAACAACTCAGTGATTAGCAAGAGATTTCTTAGCTGCAACATCTGCCATTCAAAATGCAAAGCTAGAAAAAGATGAAGAATCTGATGTGACTTCAAAAAATATGCAGCTTTTCATCCCCACAAAACTAGATGGTATATTACCTTTTTTCCCCCTCATTGTTTTATCCATTTAAATTACCCTGTAACTGAACTTATTCGAGAACAATTTGTTTATTTTATCAGTTTGGTCTCTATTAAATCTATTCATGCCAATTATTCTGTCTCATGACCGTGTGCTATTTTAGGGCTGCAAATGATCTAAAAATTATTCTGAAAAATGCTTCAGAAGATGCTTCAGAATGTGCAAAAGATATCTCTGAAGCAGCCACATCATTTTTCAGCAAGCCTGAAAAAAAAGATGCAGCTGCTTTAACAAGTTGACTTATTAAAGCAGTCACACATATTTTTTCAGGATCATGCAAAAGTATTGTGCTCATGCCCCCATATATTCTGAAGACTTTTTCTGTGTTGTGGCCAAAACCTGGCTCGCCTAAAGCAACAAGTCACTTTGAAGATACAACATAATTTTATTAGCACGCATACAGTATATACTGAGCTCTCCGCAAAGCTGTGGCACTTTGCTGAACAGCCATGAGCAAAAGCAGAACCAGAGCTTATATACCCTTGGCCTGCCACATTGCAAAGGCAAGACAAAGGAAAAAGGCAGATACAGTGGAAATTACAGCATGATGTTCGAATGTCATAGATAAATCCATCTGTGTGACATTATTATTTATCCCTTCCTACTAGGTCAGCATGCTAGCCATCCAATCTCTGAGATATGGTCAGTGAAGGTAAACAATTTGGTTTACTGGACCACAGGTTCCTGACAGATTATTCCCTGTGTCGCCACTCAGGGTCATTTCAGCTTGCTGTGATTGTGTTCTTATGAAGGCACTTTAAGCAGGTAACATGTGTGTGTGTGTAGGGGGGGGACATCTCATAGATTTGGTAGGGAATGCAGCTTACAGATGTATGGGAGGGTACCTTTTACCACCACATCTGAATCATTTTCAAATTATGCACAACTTTGTTATGTCTCTTCTTTATATGCGAGACTACCTCTCCCTGAGAATATCTTCCCATCCTACCACTTTGGATAGGGTAGTTTGATGGAAAGGAATTATGAAGGCCAGGCTCAGGGAGATAAACATTTTCTTAGCTCCCCAGAAGAACGTGGGAGGAACAAGAGGATGAGACTGGCACCTCCCTGAGGAATTCACACTGTTGTGGCTGGCTGACTTTGGGAGCTGGGGTTTCAGTCTGGGAAGATTGATGTCAGGCCTAGCCCAAGGAACTCCAAGAGACAATGCAAATTCAGTCCGACTATGTTTATTAGCTACAACCTCTAGCAAGAATCTTCCCAGACTGAAACCCCAGCTCCCAAAGTCAGCCAGCCACAACAGTGTGAATTCCTCAGGGAGGTGCCAGTCTCATCCTCTTGTTCCTCCCACGCTGTTCTGGGGAGCTAAGAAAATGTTTATCTCCCTGGGCCTGGCCTTCATAATTCCATTCCATCACAGGTAGGCACACTCCAGCTCCCTTCCCTGAAATCTTGCCACCTAGTGGGACCTCGGAAGCGTGCCTTTTCCGTGGCTGCCCCTACCTTATGGAATACCCTCCCTCTCTGCTTTGGCAAGCCCCCACCCTTTCAACCTTTTGGAAGGCCATCGAGACCTGGCTTTTTACCCAGGCCCTGAGGTAGAGGGAGGATGTCTAGAGTTGGTGGTGGGGCATCTCAAGGGGATGACTGAGGTGCTGGTTTTTCATTTTGGTTTTATGTTTTTATGGTTTATGATTTTATAGTTACTGGGTTTTATTGTTGTGAGCTGCCCAGAGTTGTGTTTAAGATGGGCAGCCATACAACAATTTTTAAATAAATAAATAAACATGAAGAATACGTATTTCAGACAGACAAACAGAGGTGGATTTGGAGACTTATAAGTAAGTTGGTTTTCATTTTTTCCCCAGGAATGTCACTTCAGAAATGGGAAATTTCTTTGTGAACCAGTAAAGGCTGGATTTGCCTGAAGAGGATTTTTGCAGGATTTGATTGATAATATTATTTCAAATCTAAGGTAGGATCTTTAAGATAGTCCATGTTGCTGACAATATATTTTTTCTCACTGCTGCTAATTACAGCAGTTATAGCAATATTGCCCTAGACTTGCGGGGGGACGGGTCCTCCTGGACTTACACCTACTGCTCAAAAAGCAGATGGCAGCTGTCCCAGAAGGTCCTTTGCACAGGTCCATTTTGTGCACCAGTTGTGTCCTTTCCTCAACTGGGAGGCTCTTCAGGCAGCATTCACACCCTGGTCACCTCATGATTGGACTATTGCAATGCTCTCTACATGTGGCTGCCCTTAAAGACCATCCAGAAGCTGCAGCTGGTTCAAAATGCAGCGGCATGAATAGTAATAGGTGCTTCTCATTATGCCCATGTGCCATAGCTGCTAAGCAAGCTGCACTGGCTGCCAGGTGGCTTCTGGGTACAATTCAAGTTGTTGGTTGTTACCTATAAAGCCATTCATGGCATAGGGCTTAGTTATTTGAGGGAGTACCTGTCTTCAGTTGTTTCTGCCTTATCAGTGTGTTCAGGCAGAGTGGGTACGCTCCAGGTCTCATTGACTAAGTTTTGTCATCTTATGGGACCAAGGAAGCGTGCTTTCTGTATCGCAGCTCCCAGCTTCTGGATCAGCATCCCTCCTAAGGTACGCATAGCTCCCCTTCTCCTGGGGTCTCTGGAAGCCTCTTAAGACCTGGCTCTGTTTCCAGGCCTGGGTTTAGGGTAACTATGGAGTCCCTGTTGAGTTTTTCTTGCACATTGGGGAGTGTTGTTTTAGTTTGGGCACTCATGATGTGAGAATGCTGGCTGGGGAATTCTGGGAATTGAAGTCTACACATTTTAAAATTGCCAAGTTTGAAAAGCACTGGTATAGAAGGAAATGAGTGTTATTTCAGCATGGCCAGTTCCACATGGACAAAGTCATTCATTGTACAAAATTTTCTTATATCTTCCTACTAAACAGAAAATAAATGTTTTACAAAACCATTAAATGTGCAGAGAATTTCTTTTTTACCACCTCCCTCACAAATCATTTCAAGAATAATCTGAGCAGAGGATTCAACCATTCATGGATATTGCTATGTTCTATGATTTGGGAATTACCACTTTGAATTCATGATTAGTTTTCATTGATGTAAGAATAGGACCCTCTCACTTTGCCTCAGAAGGCTGTGCACCTACAATAATCCAAATTTCAAAGGTGTTATTAGGAGGATTTTCTGTATGATTTTTTGCTGTACAACAGAATGACATTTTATTCCCTTTCTGTAAATGTTATTCCATTTCTGTGCATGTTTGTATGTTCAGAGTCCTTGAACAAGGAACTTGTCTGAGTACTTGACAGATTAGAAAATCATTCTAATTCTCACTGGACTTGACATTTATTTTTGTATATACGTTTCTCATTTTTTAAGTTTGATAGTGATAATTTTTGTTGAACAATACTTCAAATTGGAGAAGGCTGTTTGGCCTGTCTGCCCCCTCTAAGTGGCTGCCTCAGAGTGCTGGATGAGAATAGCAATATGGAGTAGACTTCCTTAGCAAGTTGGTTCCATGAACTGAAGAAAAGCCACTGACACTTTGACCCACATGTCACAGCTTTCTTGTCCACTGATCTCAAATCCTTTCCTCCCATCCTTTCAGAGGAAAAAAGCCACAGGGTTCTATATCTTCTTAATTGTATAAGATCTAAGATCAGTGCTGTGCTTCCCAACTGCACAATGTCATGGGGCTTCCATGACATGATTAACTTTCAGCAAAGGTGCTGCTCCAAAGGAAATGGCATTTTGTGGTGGTTCCTCCTATGCTGTGGGATGGGCATTTCTCATTGGTGGGAAATCACTTCCCAGATCCTTAGTTCCACCCCAACATCGAGGCACTGTAGTGTCTTGCAGCCATCTTTGGAAATTATTAGAAGAAAAGCCTTGCTCCTTTCTCTGCACAGTCACCAGGCTAACATAGCAAGGAAATTATGAAGTTGGAGCATGGCACTGCTTGAAGCATGAGTTTTTGCATTCCTGCATTTACCAACCAGATGCCCTTTTGATCCTTTTTTTCTCCATCATTCCCAGCCCCAAGGAGCAGTACTGAGGACACCTGCAGGACAGTGCAAATGGTTTTCTGAGGATTTATGTGGTGAAACCATGTCTACATGAAAGGGCTCTTAAAGTACTCCAACAAGACTTAATCTCTTGCAGTGTTTGGAAGCTTTGTTTCCAATATAATCCAGGACCTGTCATATATCATGCCATAAGCTTTTCTGCATCTTTAATCAACTGATCACTTCCACAGTAAAGGACTGAATCTGAGCTCCCCAAGTGATTATGTTTCTCAAAGTTATAGGTTAAAATATTTGCCGTATCCTTGCTTAAACAGTGCCATTTCATGGTGCAACTGTGTTAAATTTTAGGTCTGTAGGCAGGGTTGTCATAGCAACTGAATACAGGGGAGCAGGGAGGGTTTAAAGGAAAGGGGGGAGGTTCATGTGATATTGCAATATGTTTCCATCAATCTTCCTTAATTTTGAAATAAAACTCTGGTTCCTTTCTTGTCCTTGAAGTTAGGAACTATTTCTGTTCAGTGAATATTTATGCCTCTTTTTCTTTTTATATGACCTATCATCTAAATGACAGTTGCTAAGTATACTTACAGGGAGTTGGCATTATCAAGAAAAGCAATAGAGAAAATATAATACAGCTGTTAATTGCTTCTGCTTATCGCTTCCCATGCAATATTTTAAAAAGAGAAAGAATTTCTTAAAAGATCTTTTAAAAACTTTTACTTCCACACCCATCACCCTAGTTGTCACTTCCTTCCTCCTCCTTTTTCCTTATTAGAGGTTTGTTTTTGTTTTGATAGAAATTAGCAATAATTCAAGGGACTTGTTTGAATGGTCTAGCCTACCGATGAGGTCTAAAATACCAATTTCTTGAGTTCAACAAGAAGGGAGGATGTTTGTGTCCTTCCTTGACTTTTGGATAAAAAACAAGCTAAATTAAAAAATGCTAAAAAACTCCTGAGAGGCTTGGCATTCTGACAAATCAGCCACCAACAGACTCATAGAGATAAACCCCCCTCTACATATCATTTAAAAGACATAACCAAAACGTCTTATTCCAAGTCCCACTATTTTCCTGTTTGGCTTGGTATTATCTATTCTGAGTGTCCATAGGTTCCCAGAGTTTCAGATGGAGGTCTGATCTTGTTATCACCTGTTACCTGATCCTCTGAACTGGAGATATGGGCCCTTTGGGCATACAAACACTAATGTAATGTCTCTTAAATTTACAGCAAACTGTGGTGTGCAAAAATGCATTGCAGCCGCAGAGAGCAAGAGGCCAAAGAGTAATTGAGCACAGATAGCCATACCATCGGCCGTTGGTGTTGGTTCTAGAAAAAGGAACAGGAGTGAGGAAGGGAAAGATGACATTCAGCAGAAGACTTGGCAGCGTCCATCACCACCAGTTGTGGCTACATGACAGAATTCTAGCAAGGAAAGCCAGTTAGGAGCCTCCGTGGACTTTTGGATTCCTACACTTTCCAAGTGAGACATCCACATCAACCAGGAGAAGTGTCTGATTGTTTTCTTTGGGCCAGGTGAACAGCTACCAAAAGCTAGGCACTAGACTTATAACCTCTTCCATTAGAGCAAACTTCAGGAAAAGAGGTTTATGATAACTATCTTTTGTTATATACCTCAAATGCCCAAGGGCCATTCTGGGGCTAAGTTCTCTGAGGCTCATGAGAACTAAAACAATGCCTGGCCAATTTTCCATTCCCACATTTAGCTTTTTTTTGTATTCTGATCCAGCTGTGGTAGATAATGGACAGGTTTCCTAAAGGTCTGTTTGGTGAGGCTAATGCTTGCGATCCATAGGGTTATGATTTCTCCACCCAGAAAGTTTGGAAGCCTCTTTGCCAGTGACTGTGCTCATGTAAGAAAGACTATAAATCAAAGTGACACTGCTTTTTAGTTTAACTAAATTAATAGATCACATCTGTGGAAGATGTATAGTCTATCACAAACTCTTGCCTCTGTAAATTATGCACACCAAATGATCTGTTTTTAAGTAAGAGGATCCATGGTTTGTATACTTGTCAGTTAGCTTAGGACTTCAGGAAAAGATTATTAATGCTTGATATATAACAAGGCCTCCAAAGTTTACTTTTTAAATGAGAAAACACTGACTTTGTGTAAATGGCATTTTAAAATAGCTGTATGTGAATTAAATTTTGAAATAACATTACCAGATTTACTTATAGCATCCAATGAAAACTGGCCTTTATACCGGTAGTTCTCATTCAGCGACCACAGTTAGGACTGGCAACTCGGTTGCTAAGTGAAATAGAACTGTGCATAAGATCTTACTTCAGCTTTCCTTTGCTTTACAGACGAAGGTAGTAAATGCGAGGATTGGTCACTTTTTCATCGCCATTATAACTGTGAACAGTTGCTAAACAAGGACTACCTGTAGAATTATTTTTGCATAATTTGGACACAGGCTGAAATCCTAAACAAAGAAACCAGGAATCTTAATATAAAGCAATGTAGAGGGAACCTAGAGGAATTTACTTCTCTATAAAATGCCTATATCACAGCTTCTTTAAAAACACGTTTGGACCCAAAGTATACACTCCTAGAAAAAGCAATTCCAAAAGACAACAACTTTATTATTGTCCTAGAGCACAACAAAAATAGCATTGCAAACAAGAAAGCATAACAACATTAATAAATATAGTAAATGTCAACTGTTATATCAGAAAAGCAAGTAGCTACGCACTCCCATGAAGAATACAGTAGTATGCTGGGTTCTAGTTGCAATAAAGCAACATTTTGCAACTCAGTCCATTCTTCTCTAGTCTCTGTCAACAAAGGGTATAAACTGCAATATAAATAACTTAGTTGACCTGTGAAATTAGTGAATAAAGGCAGAATTAGTCTCATTCAAGAATCAGTATGAAACTCGCAACGTGAAAGGACGTGTTTGATTTTTTCCATCTCCCCGGTTTTGCGAGGACACAGTCCCTGGAAGACTGGAACTGTATTCTTTCAATCCTCTAAGAATGCTAAATGGAGGCATTAAAGCAGTGTTGTCCAAACTTGGCCACTTTAAGATGAGTGGACTTCAACTCCCAGAATTCCCCAGCCAGCCATGGAGTTCTAGGAGTTGAAGTCCACTCATCTTAAAGTGGCCAAGTTTGGACAACACTGCATTAAAGTCAGCTCAGGAGAATGTCCATGATACTTCAAGTGAGTTAGTGAACACAGTTAACCTGAAGGGGAGAGTCTCTAAAAGAAAACTGGGCACTCACCGTTCATAAGATGCAACAATGACATTCAGGGGAGTTCAAGGTGGTGGTGGTGGCCAAAAGGGGTGGTGGCTGTGATTGTCAAGTAAAGCCTCACCCCTTTTTACTGGGTCACATGTGTGATGCTGTGATACTGTTTTGTCATTCTGAAAATGCAGTAAGAATCCACAGCCACCGCTGCAAGCAAAACTGTGTTGTTAACACAGAACCTGAATGATTTTCATCAAATGTTAAATCCATTGAATGATGTAACCAGATGTAAGGCAATGAAAAATAACGTATCAAAAACTTTGCTTTTTTGTCAGAGAAAATAGAGTGATCATTTGGAAGTTATACATCAATGGCAAAAAACCCTACCACCCCTAAAGCAAGACGACTGTTTGTACCTTGACAGAATGTTTACTAAAGGTGGAAAAATGGATGGTGAAACATTAGGAAGTGCAAATACTCATAGAAAGGTAGTAGGTAACATGCAGCCTGTTGCAAGGAATGAATATTTGTTGAACAAAGTGAAAAAGGCTGTGTAAAAGAGCATGTTTCTGTTCACTTTATTACATGGAAGCAATGGTTGGGTATGTCAGGAGAAGATAAAAATAAGTTGAATGCAGTGAGAATGGGTTGCTTAAGAAGTGTGTGGTAAAACAAAGATGGAGTCAAGAACGAAAGGGTGCTGAATAAATGTGGATCAAATACAAAAATGAGTAACCAGTATAAAAAAAGTATAGGAGGTGGTTCTGTTAGAAAGACAGAATTAATGTGGCTGAAGTAGAAAATAAATATACTGTATGAAGGAAGAGTGAATGGGCTGAGAAGAAAAAGAAGACTCAGCTGAATGGAGTTTGTTGTTGTTCAGTCATTAAGTCGTGTCCGACTCTTCATGACCCCATGAACCATATTGCGCCAGGCCTTCCTGTCCTTCACTGCCTCCCTGAGTTTGCTCAATTTCATGCTCATTGCTTCAGTGATGCTATCTAGCCATCTCATCCTCTGCTGTCCTCTTCTCCTTTTGCCTTCCATCTTTCCCAGCATCAGGGTCTTTTCCAAAGAGTCCTCTCTTCGCATTAGGTGACCAAAGTATCTGAGCTTGAGCTTCATTATCAATCCTTCCAATGAGCAATCAGGGTTGATTTCCTTTAAGATTGATGAATGGAGTTAAGATCCTCAAAAAGAGAGAAATGAGTATTGCAACTTATGAATCTGTGTATTGACATGGTAGAACCAAAGATGGTTTGCAAAATGGAAAGGTATGAAGAAATATAATGAATGGTTGGTGCAAACTAGATTGAGCTGTATTTCTTTTTTCATATGTCATATCTAATAAATTAATTTTGCTTACTGTAGCTCACTTGTTTTCTGTGATTTGCATAAAGTTGCTACACTGAAAGAGAATAACATGAAGAATCTCTATGTCTGTATATCCATATTTCTAGTTCTGAGGTTTTTCTCCTACTCATTGAATCAGGACAACTACAGGCTTTGGAGGTAAAGTTTATCTATTCTACACTTTTGAAATAACTCCCTCCCACATATGAGTTTTAAAATGAAAAAGAAGCTTTACTGGTACCAGCAGAGATGCTGTTTGTTAAATCTAAGATAAGTGTGACTCTTTTTTTCCCCCCTCATCTGAAATAACTTAAATGTGATAAGTGATAAGTATGACTCTTCATTGTCATGGACTGGTCTGAACATGCCAAAGCACATGTGTGCAGGTATACTGTAATAGTATCTGTTATATTCACCAATTACAATCCTCTCCCAATGTGCAATTATTTATCCCAGAAAAACTCCTAGAGATTGTATTCCTACTTGGTCATCATGTGAATCAGAGCAACCAGACTGCACAGCTCTTCTAAATCACTCTTTAGTGTTAATAATCCAACAGTATAGAATAAGTTCTTCCAGACAACAACAATGTAATCTTTCTCAGAGAACCAAGGAGTATAGATTATCTTTCCTCATTTTTGACTAATCCTTCTGGTTCTAATTTCAATCTATATGGGGTCTAATCCCTATATGTTGCTGGGAGTTAGGTGGCATATAAATTTAATTGATGATGATGATGATGATGATGATGATGATGATGATGATGGTTGGTCACAGAATCAGCCAGATGTTTAGACTGGATCTGGCATTTTTATCCACCTGTAGAGTCCTTCCCAAGGACCTGGGATAGGCAGATGCTGTTGTTTGATGGGGTTAAAGGTATCGTCACAGGATATAAGCTGTTCCAAGTAAAGCTGCCTTTTGCAATTGACTGATGGTGATATTGTCAATGCCGGTGGTATTCAACTGGTGCTCCAGATGTTTTGGGGTTGCACCTAAGGTGCCTATTACTATTGGTACTATCTTTGCTTTCTTTTGCCATAGTTGTTCTACTTCTATTTGCAGGTCTTTATATTTTGTGATTTTCTCCAGTTCTTTCTCTTCTATTCTGCAGTCCCCAAGTATTGCAATGTCCAGTATCCAGACTTTTTTGTCTTTCTTATCAACAGTTGTTAAGTCTGGGGTGTTGTGTGGCACGTGCTTGTCTGTTTGAATTCTGAAGTTCCAGAGCACTTTAGTTTCTTCATTTTCTATTACTTTGTTTTGTGGTCCCACCAGTTCTTGCTTGCAGGCAAATGGTATTTCTTGCAGATATTCCAATGTGCCATTGTTGCTACTTTGTCATGCCGTTGTTTGTAGTCAGTCTGTGCAATCTTCTTGCAGCAGCTAACTAAGTGGTCCACTCTTTCTTCAGCTTCTTTGCAGAGATGGCATTTTCTGTCTGTTGCTGTCTTCTCAATTCTGGCTTTATGTGCATTTCTTAAGGCTTAGTCTTGTGCAGCCAGAATTAGCCCCTCTGTCTCTTTCTTCAATTTTCCTGCTCTTAGCCATTGCCAAGTCTTGTTGTTATCTGCTTTGCCTGCTAGTTTTTAGTGTAATGGCCATGAAATATTTTGCCTTGCCATGTCTCTTTTCTATTCTTCATTTGGTCTTTTTTATAGGCCAGTTTTGTCTCTTTGGTATTCAGTAAGCCTTCATGGTATACTAGCTTCGGTGTATCTTCTTCACTATCCTTCAGATATTCTTCCAGTGCCCTTTTTTCCTCTTAAAGTGTCTGGTGTACTTGCAACATTCCATGCCCACTTATGCTCCTTGGTAAGTAGAGTCTATCAATGTCACTGCATGGATGAAGGGCATGATTCATTGTCATTTTTCTGAACTTCCTATCCAGGGCTTTTAGTTCAGCTTGAGTCCGGTCCACTATTCCAGCTGTATATCTAATGACTGGAATTGCCCAGGTGTAAATCGCCTTGATGGTATTTGGACTTTAAGTTTAGTTTGGACTTTAAGATCTTCTTCACTCTTCTGATGTATTCACTACTAACCTTCTTCTTGACATCAGTGTGCTTGATGTTGTCAGACTGAAGGATGCCCAGGTATTTGTAGTGAACTTCTTCATCCAGACTCTTGATGTTATTTCTATTGGGCATCTTGGTTCCTTCAGTTATTACTATTTTTCCCCTGTTGATGGTAAGAGTGGCACATTTTTTTCAGTCCAATCTCCACTGCAATATCTTGGCTCAACAGTGTTGAGCAGCAATTCCATTTCAGATGGTGTTTTTCCATACAGCTTCAAATTGTCCATGTAAAAGAGATGGGATAACCTGGCAGATGTTTTTGATGTTTGATAGCCATGGCCTGACTTGTTCAGTATTGTTGACAGAGGAATCAATGCAGTGACAAATGGTAGTGGTGATAGTGAGTCTCCTTGAAAGATTCCTCTCTTGATGTTAACCTCTCCCAGGCTATTGCCATTAACCAGCAACTGTGTCTTCCATTGTGCCATTGATCTTTGCACAAAGCTTCTGATGTTTCTACTGACTCCTGTTATTTCTAGGCACTTGATTATCCAGTCCTGGGTAGACCTTTGCAGTTCTTCCAATTCTACTTCTGTGAATACTTTATTTTGTGTTATAAATCAACATTGATCTGCTAGCCTCTGTTCTGTTATTTCTGATTCTGGATGCAGTTCTTTCCAGAAGTGGTGCATTCTTTTCAGATATCCTCTTCTCATTGGACTTGATTTGTAATAGCAGATCATTATTTCTTTGTTTTCAGTCTTTTTATATCTGCGATGGGTAAACAACTTTTCTTCCACTAGTTCTACAGCTGCTGGCCCTGGTTGCTCAGCCAACAGTCCTGAGTCCTGTAGCTCAGTTGTCACCAGATGTCCAGGAACCAGAACACCTAACACAGTCCTTGTTGACCCGGGCGACGACTGATCCAGGATAGGTTTCTGTAAATTACATCTCACCATATTGTTTATGGGACAGACACTCTTCGTCTGGCTCCTCTGATAAGACCTGTCCAGTATGCTCTCATCCTCCTCAGAGCATGCAAATCCATGTCAAGGTAGTGCCTCACTGAGAGTTGTTGTTGTTGTTATTATTATTGTTCAGAAATGTGGGATCCCAATGTGTATGTCCAAGTAAAAGCACAGACTTGAACAGTAAAAAAAAAAAAAAAAAAAGGTTTGTTCTAATCTAGTAAAAGGAACGATGGGACTGCCTGTGCCAAATAAAGCTTTGCTCATAGAGCCCAGGTGAGCTGTCTGGGTCTCTAGGAGCTCAATTCCCATTATATTACACGTATCTTGTACAGTAATGTCAGGTTCTTAAGAAATAAAACACAATTTGTGACCCTGCTCATTATCCTGCTTCATAATGAACCAAGCAGGAAAGAATAATCAAATTTTAAAAATTACACCAAGGTTCATTATGTACCCACAGAACAATAGATAAATAAGAAAGAAAAGCATAACTTCTGACACATATTTGTCAAGTGTTTCAAAAAGCAAAATTATCTTCAGGAACAGATTTTTTTTCCTTCCTCCTAAATAATGAAAGAGATAGAAATGCTCATTTGTATGCCGCACAGGTGCAGATCTGTTTCATTGCTATGGTTATTACTCTGATAGCATTTCAAATGATCATCTCAAATCTCATAAACCAGATGTTACCATAATTACACTGCCACATAAACTAGAAACTGTCTTGGTCACCAAGAACCCACTGTACACTCAAAAATCAGCTCCTTAATTTTTATTGTTTTATTGTAAGTTTAAAAAAAAAAGGCAGGGGGGAGAACACAATAAAACCAGTAAATGTAAAGTTATGATCTACTCAGATCAACAATGCAGACATAAGTCAACTTGTTAATTCATAAAAAAAAGTCTTTCTAGGTTCAATGAGACCAATTTCCAGATAAGCTGATAAGGGATTGCAGCTGAAGAAATTATTTTAGGATATCAACTAGTCCCCAGTTGCAGTTCTCTCTCTCCTTCCCTCCCTCCCTCCCTCCCTCCCTCCGACTTCCTTAGGGCAACTCTTTCTCCCCTCTTGGCAGCAGAGGACAGTGAATTGGTTGTTTGGAAGGAACTACCTGTACTGTGTCATGACCTAGACTCAAGAGCCCTCCTCAGATGAGGAAGAGGACCAAGAGGAGGCATAGCAATAAGCAGATCCCATGCAGTCAAGCTCTAGCAATAAGGCTAGGGCCACTACCAGCCCCACTCTTCTGACCTAGACCTAACAGACTCTGACCCAGATCAGAAGCTGCTGCTTCCCAGCTGTTAAGAACACTAGCATTTCAGGAGAAAACAGCAAAAGTCAGAAAGACATATGGATGCTTGACTATGCCAAAAGCCAGCTGGGCTTGCCCAGGGCCACTTAAAAGTAATTCAGGTTGCTAGAACAATATTGCCCTATAAAGGCAATAAGGGATTCTTGTCTTAAAAACTTCTAGCTACCGCACTTTACCTGACCTGTCTCCAGATTTTTTTCTTTCACTGCCCCCACCAGCAGTATCCCTGTACTGATCTTGAGATAATCCTGGTTTTGTTTCTGCTAAAAGTCAGATAAGCAGAGATCTGTGTGAGTTTCAGATACACTGCTACATTTGGGTAGAGATAGGGGAGAAATTCAGGTGATGTATAATTAAATTAAATTTCTCATTTTTAAGCACTGCATGAATTGGGTCTTCTATTAAAATTCACATTTTCTGAAAATTGCAATGTAGTGCCCCCACTCCCCTGAAGCTATGGAACTTTTAGAAAGGGCATGATTTGTGAAAATAAAAAATGCAAAATGCTTTACATAATGGAATATGGTTTGCAAATTCTGGGTAAATTGCAAACAACAATATGTAAGCTTGCAGAAACATGCACAAGAAATGCACAAATATTTAAGTGCATTTTTAAAAACCTGTTATGCAGGAATGGGATAAACCAAATTTACAACTGAAAACATGCAAAACTAAAATTAACATATTTGCAAAAAATGAACAACTGAGAAACTTGTCAATCACTTTTTGTTGAATGATGGAGAGGGAAGAAAAATTCTGCCTTTTCCCAGGAAAAAAATAATGCAGTATTGCAGACAAAAGGTCTTATCAGTCTGCATATATTACAGTACAGTTCTAGTCTGGTTTGTAGTCTTCTTTAACATCAGCAATGTTCTCCATAGGCTGCTAGTTAAGCATCAACCATATGCTTATGCAATGCTGACAGAGGTATCTATGCTAATGTCTCCTAATGATAACATTGGGCATCATCAGCATGTTTTGGAGATGACCTTATATATGCTCTTTTTATTAAGTGCAATCCATATTTTAAAATGATTGGTCATCTCCATCAGGAGAAGGTACAATTCATTCCAGATGGGAGATCCTGGACTATTCCAGGTCAACGTTCCTTCCTGGATTCTATCTGGGGCACATCATAGGAGTGTGCCTATACATTACATAAGAAACCTGTTTGAGAAGCATGATGAAAAAATATTATCAGGTGCCTACAATTTGAAGATCTGTTTCTAGTGTATGTGTGTGCGCGCATGTGTGTGCATGAGTGTGTATATACATATGTATATACAATGATGATGGACTCACATTACAGTCTTCTTTGTGATATCACAAATTCTCAGAATTAATCATGCAAATTTGGGTTAATAATTCGATATGTTAAGGATGAAATGCTTTCAAATGAGAAAAAATAAAGTATTAGTTAAAGCACTATTTTGTTTATGGCAGAATGTTTCAAAACTGAAAATCTTATATGTGTTCTTTTTCTCCAGCACAACATGAAGAGAAAGAAACTGGTACATTACCTACTTAACATGTTTATTTCATAATGAATGAAAGCTTGAACATACAGCTCTAACAAGTCTGATGTTAATCTTTAAAAAATCAGAGTCTTCATGAGTACCTTCATTCAGTCATGAAAGTTTCAACTTTATTAAGGTACTTATGATATGGATATTCTGTTTTTCCCTACATAATGAGTTTTCTTTGCTAACAAAAAAGTGGGAGACCATCTATGAAATGAGTAAATGAGTAGAAGGATTGCAAGGCCAAAATCCTTGTCTGAAAGCACCCTTTGATTTCAAAAACAGAGATAAAAAATCAGTTCTTGTGCTAATGAATCAAAAACAGCAAGTTTAGTTTTGACTCTATTAAGCCCTTCCACCTATCCCGGTGGTAGGACAGTCTACCTATTTTCTTTTGATCAAGCTCATGTGACGCCATAAATAGGACAATCTAATTGCACTTTCTAAGCTGAATGGAAAATAAATTATCTATTTCTGTGTCCCATTTTCTGTATAGAATATGATTGTAACTGTTGCCTTGTTATGTCAAAGACAACATTCTCCCTTCCCTTTTAGCCGCACAAAGATGAAAGGTGTTGACCATTTTCATGTCTAGATACATCACAGCAGGGGCTGAAGTGTCCTAGAATGAATAATCACTTGACACCATTTTCACGTGGACAGACAATGGAAACCTTGAAGAAATTCACAATTGGATGACTCATTCTTGATTTTAAATGAACCAGAAAGCTTTTTCTTGTGAAGAGTACCACAATTACCAAGCATGAATAGAAGAAGAAAAAAATGTTTTTCCTATCCTTGGAAGAATATGCAAGTAAGATCTCCAACTATAGAAACAGTGAAGTGCTCCTTTTAGTGCAACAAGTATAGCTATCAGGCTAGCAACAGAAGAAGAACTATTGAAAATAATTTCTCTAAGAAAATAAAAAGGCCTATTTTGTGCCTTTAATGATAAGGAGAATATCTTGATATGCCATGAATTTTCTTATAACTAGAAAATTCTTAAAGTATAAGATGTCCTTTATGCCTCACCCCGATCTTGTTAAAAAACTGCTTTCTTCTAAAGATGGGAATCAAAATCTTTTGCCACTTTTGGAATTTTTCTGGGATACCTGCATGCAAGTTTGCCTTGATTAAACCAGTTTTAGTGAATGATTTTAATAGCTCTTTTCAAACAGAGATCTTTGTTAAACTGAGTAAGAAAAATTAAACTAGCCTGCTATCTCTGGGCTATTTTCCATAGTGTGAAGATTCAAGGGAATTAAACAAGCTGCTTTCTTGAAACTATATTCATTCAAAGGCATTACCATCAATGGAAATTTTTGAAAAAAAAGTGTTCAGAGATAGGATAGACCAGCAAGACTATGAGCACAGTTAAAAAAAAAAAAAAGCTATTGTGGTTTAAGCCCTTTGGCTATTTTTATTTTTAACCTACTATTCTTTTAGCTTCAGCCCTAGAAATTCCCACAGGTGAAGAGATGTCTAAACATTTGTTTTAAACTCATATTAAAACTCCTTTTCATTTGGAACAGGGAATTACTATTCTTGTATTGTGACAGTTGAATAATCTGAAAGTTTGAAAAACCACGATGGAAATGATAAAGAGGATACAAAAAGTATTGTGCAAAGAAATAATGGGTGTTTTTACAGAAAAATATAATACCTTGTAAAGAAAAATAGTATTAAAAATGATAATAGTAATTGCTGATTGAGAGATCATGTTTGACTTAGTCATACAACCAGAGAAGAAATCTTTTAATAAACCAAAGAAATGGTAAATATGAATGCAATATCAAATAAACATGTGAGATATGTGCAAAAAAAAAAAAAAACCCACTCAGGGAAAACTCAAGTTAGGTACCTTCTTCCACTACATTTTTATTCCTGTTTTTAGTTCAGGAGTCCAGCATGTAAAGTTATTTTATAACCACAAGTAAAACAATGGAACATATTAACAAGCTGAAATGTTGAACTGTAGCAGCTTTACCCACCATGATTCAATGCCTGTAGGCAGGGGTGTCCTTACAGCGTTGTCCAAAAAGTCAGGATGGTCCCTGCAATGTATCTAAAAAATGGGTGGAGCTTCAATCTCACTGCTGTGGTTGTTGTCATGTCTTTTTTAACCATACCCTCTGGACACCCCTGCCTGTAGGGCAATCCTGAGACCAGAACTCCCAGCATTCTCAGTAAGCAACAGCTGTGCTGGCTGAGTATTTGCAATTTGTCCTTCTCTCATAGAAGGCACATGTAGACTTCCGTGGGAAGCCCTGAGGATCTTCTTCCCTACTAAAGTTCTTCATAGTCCAGTAGTTATAAGGATTGTACATGAAATCCTAGAGTGCTTTCCAGTGAGTGCTTTTGATTGCCAGCTACTACTTTCTCTTCAGCAAAAATAAATGGTTTTGACCTGAGAAAGGAGATGGGACTGGTCTTTGAAAGGACCAGTGCTTCATCCATTCAGGTTTCATAGTCTTTGGCTTTCTGATATATCCCAATGACTGAACGCATGTGAAGTGCTAAGAATATGCAATGGAAATATGGCATTGTCTCTTACAAGAGGGGAAAATAAGTTATGAAATTGGCTTACTAATGATACACAACTGTGTTTCAAGTTAAAGCTGCAATTCAGTTCCACACACATTTTCAGAGAAGAAAATGTCTCAGTTATTGCTGAAGTGCAACTTCATGCTGGCTGGGGCTGCTGGGAGAACTGATTTGGCAAAAGCTGGAGGGTTACATGTTCCCCATCTCAGTTCTATAGATAAACTGGAAAACTTCACTAAGGATGACTAGGGATCATGCATTATGTTAGTTATCAATGGTTAAACATTAATCAATATTAAATGTTTGGATCTCATTTAAAATGAGTAAACCAAAGTTTTCTCTTAATTTGTTAAGGGTAGAAGGAGATATTGTTAGTGAAACTATACTACTTATCAGCTACGTTCAAAACTATATATATATGTGTGTGTGTATATATATAGAGAGAGAGAGAGAGGGAGAGAGATTTGTAGAAGTAATTTGGGGTAGAGCTTCTTGCAGAGAAATGAAAAAATAAGGACTTAATTGTCCTCCTCCCTACCAGTCTTCTCTGCAAATGTCCTCTCATCTGTTTGGAATTGGTTTTTCCCCCTTGATGTGCCCTAAAATCAACTGTATGGGAAAATGTCATGAAGGTCATTTGAAAGGGTAAATCTATAGTTATGGGTGAGGAGATAACCAAGTCATCTTTCTGCCTAAAGTGGAACAGTAAATACTCCTCCCCCCATGAACTCAAGATGAAGAAGATCTAAGGCTAGATAAATCATTTTTGCACTATATTCAGTAAAACTACAGTGGTTTCGAGCCAGGTGCAATTAGACCACAATTATCCAAATCAGTGGGACTTTAGTTAGACATGCTTGGAGGTAAGCTATGAATAATGAATGAAATCATCAACCCGTGTGTCCTTTCATGATAGCCCAAATCACCTGTCTCATTCTGTCTAGTGGTAGAGTTGGCCCTTCTGCCACTCATCCCATCATGTCCACATCTGCATTTCTGTTTTGAAAATAATAGGAGTTTAAAAATGTGGATCTGCCAAGAGGACATACAACTTAGCCTTTTGTAACAAGCATCAGTTCACTTGAAAAGTGTTATTGGAGGACTCAGCAGAGCCTTCCATGAGAAACTGTGGTGTTTGGAGGTCATATGTTCTCATTGTTTTGTTACTGGGACCATCTGTTGCATCACTAAAGTGGGAGTAAGGGGAGATTTGACCAGAACTGCCTCCTGCAAACAAAAACCCTAATAACATCAGGAATACAACTGGTAGTGATTATAATTCTAAAACTAGACTTTGTCCTGGTTCTCCTTTTGCATGTGTAAAATGGAGATGCCATTAATACACAAAACAGTCCTTTGAATATTAATAAAATATATAAGGGTTTTTTTGGTTTTGTTATGCATAGTTTTATAATACCTGGATTTTACATGCATTATAATTCTATGGGTATGGAATAAATTTGAACAATATCCCTATACAAACATGCAACCCATTTCTCTTCTTTTTCAAAAAGTCCACCCCTGGAAATTCAACAACAAGATTTTAAATATTTCTGTGTCAAAAATGTGCAGTATTTCTTTCTCTCTCTGGCATAGTTGGTAGCTTGAAGTTTTTTCTTTGTTTTGTTTGTCCCTCTAGCAGATCTTTGTAGCCCAGTTTTTTTTCATCTATTGGTAAAATCGTTAATGTCATAATATTACCTAGAGCATGGTTTCAGTGACCAAGAATGAGTGTGAAGTTTACACACACACACACACAAGCATGACTCTAATCCCTTGCGCTTCAATTTATAGAAGAAATCATAGCTGAATGTTATATCAGAGTCTACCGAACCAGGATAAATGATGTTTTAATTAGAGTAAATAGTAATATTGCCATACTGAACATAACTTAGACCAGTGTTTTTCAAACTTGGCAACTTTAAGATGTGTGGACTTGAACTCCCAGAATTCCCCACCTGGGCTCAGGGCATCGGGATGGGTGGTGGAGTGGGTCTCAAAAAGTCAAGATGGCAACTGAGACTGCACAATTAAATGAATAAAAGGGTGGTGTGCTGCACGTAAAAAAAAAAAAGGGGTTTTGATCACATGGTCTTTGCTGCCATCTTGACTTTTTGACACCCTCTACTATCCCCCAGCCATGGTTTGTTCTAAGGCAAAAAACAGAAGTGTTCAGTCTCTACTCCATGCATGTTATATGACATGGAGTGGATGTGAACCAGAAGAAATGTTCTGTCCTACAATTCCTCGAAATACTAATTCATAATTCATGAGGAACTGGGTTTTTAAGCTAACTCATAGAAGTTATGGAGTGGAAGGAGCCATTTCAGCTACTGAACTCAACCCTCTGCTCAGGGTCAGAATCCAGGTGGGGCATCTCTGACAGATGAGTTTAGTCTTTACTTGAATGCATCGAAGTGAAGTGCAGCTTATCACCCTTTTAGGAATCTATGCCACTGCAACTGCCCAGAGCCACTGGGAGTTGGGTGGCATATAAATTTAAAAAATTCAATTAAATTAATTCTGACAGATCTTTGATTTAGGCTTCTGAGGATATTACTGCTTGCCTAGAGGTGACTGCATCTGGCTGCTTTGGAAGTTACTCTCTCCTTGGCCTTATCTTTGGATGATGAAGCAGCCAAGATATTCTGGGATTTAGCTACCAAGTAACAGACCTTCCTTTTATGGTATCTCTGAAGAATTAGCTTTTTTTCCCTGAGTCTTCCTGTAGGGTTATGTAATGGTATGTGTGAATGACCTTGGGAGATGGGTGGGGGGGAGAAATGCTGCCTAGGGAACGATCAGATAAGACAGGACATAGCTTGCAGCTGCATAACGGACAGAGAAAGAAACTCAGAAAGGAACCTCCATAACTTCTCAGGCTGTAAAAAAGACAGCAGGAGATTTGTACTATCAGACTTGCAAGATTCTGTTAATGTAGCCTTACAATAAAGTAGAGTTTGCTCATCTGGTCTCATTTCCTGTCTGATCTACCTGGGAAGGCTGACAGGTTGCCACCAATTTGTTCAACAGATACAGCCCACAGTTCAAAGGAAATAATTTAAGTTGTGCCAGTAATGATCATCTACGTCCTCCTTCCTCAGCTGAGTGGCCTCTAGCTGCATTGGGACTGTGACTCTTAGAATATCCAGCACCATGGCCATATTGCTGGCCATGCTGGATGGGAAGTCTTGTAGTTACAAGGTAGCTGGAAAGCACCAAGTTAGGAAGGAGCAGGCTGATCTTCATAATATGTAATCTGTATGTCATAGGATGGAATCCAAGGGTCCACTTCACTGTCAAAACTGCTTTCATCTGGGAGAATAACATGCTTTCAATATTTGCTCCAAATAGTTCAGGATCTTCCATAGCAGATGCTGAAAATGTAGAAGGACATGTAGGGGCAGGGGTGGAATTCTACTAATGTAAATCTGGCAAAAAAACATAGTGGTGTCTATACCTTTCCTGCTATTTATTTTAGTTTAGGAGAAATCATCATCATATGCCAGGCGTCTTTCCATTTTAGCAACAGCTGGCTAAGTATATGAGATGTTTGGTTTCTCTATTATCTTGACATCTATTACTCCAGCTAAATTATACTCTAAGTATTTAAAACGCAAGTGGATATAACAGGACATGATGAGCATACTCTTAAAATGAGATATTTCCAGAGATTACATCTAAAGTATTTTATGGATGAAAAATGTCCAAATCATGTTCTACTGGGGAAATGCAACTTGTCTCTTATTTACAATAGGCTATAATGACAAAATTCAGAACTTGACTAGCACTTGTTTGCTCAAATAACTTTTTTCATTTGCATCATTTAAAATCCAGTGTTTTTATTAAAGCTCTTCTTCAATTTTTTTCTACCAACCTGTTTTTTTCTTGGTATTCTACCATTAAACAGGGTACAGAAGAATGAGGGCAAAGTACTTTGCTACTCAGAGATTTCAGTCTGGGTTCACATCCCACTTTATGCCACAACCAAACAAACCATGTTAGGTAATGAGTTAAGTCAGGTTTCAAACTATGAGTTATGGGTTAGCATATTATATGAGCCCAGTTAATTCACTATACTTTGACTAGATTTGTTCATTATAAACCATGGTTTAGGTAACTATGGTTCGTTAAATAAAATATAAACTGTCAAAACCAAACTAACCAGATTTTGCCTTAGCATAAGATGCAAACACAATCATTGTATGTTATGATGTTGGGCATGAGCAATTTGTCTTATGGCAAATTTACTTTTTCCTTTCCTCTTCCATCTAAAAGTAGGCCATGTTTGCATTTTCAGTGACGTAACCAGAATTCTCTCATTGTAGTCAGAGAGATGGCCTACCCTCTGGAGTTGTATCCATTTGAGTTCTTCGTGCTTTAGATCGAGTGAATTCAATGGACCAGTAAGTCTTGATTTCAGTTGGATGAAAACATCCAAGTACTATCTTGGTTTACATCCTAGGCTTTTATCTCTCACCATTTTCAGACATGCAGCTTTCTCCCAAAATCCTTCTTCTTGCAGTGCCTAAGCAAACACTGAGGACCAGACTAGGGATTCAGTCCTAAATTAACTCCAGGTAAGTCCCAGTGAACTCAACTGGCTTTATTTTCTATGGAAAAAATAAAATAAAATTGAATCTTAAACAAAGAAGGGAGCAAACTGCTCTCCAAAAAAGAAAAGCTCTTGGTAATAATGCACGATTAACTTTGATTAAAGATGCTTTGGACATACAATCTTTGCTAGTGTCAATATAAACTGCATTTTGCAGAAGATGTGCTCAGAACATAGGTATCAACTGGGTTTCTTAAAGAATGTTGCAACAAAAAACAACTTACTAAAACATCTAGTTGTTTAGCAATATGTACATTTCAGATTAAGTACTTTCAAAAATACTTATAAATGTGCAACATTTTCATGCAAATCTTTAGAAGATAGCCATCAGTTTGTCATGGATGAATGGGCCAAATTCCTACATAACAATACATGAGACTCTGAATTACAGATCATGTTTGGTTGTTTGGATGTTAGATCATTCTGTTTATGAAAGAAAAGAAACAAGCACCAAATTTTGGCTTTTTTTTTTTTTTTTTTTGTATTTCCAAACTCCCTTTAGTAAGATCCATATGAAGTTCTGACAACAGTTAATGGCAAAGACTTGCAAAAGTTCAGAAAAATTGAAAAGGGTTGGACACTTCTTTCTGGTACTGTATATAATAAACATCTATTCCCTTTGATAATAACATTTAGATTAAAAATTATGTCAGTGTTTATGTGTGCTTAAATTTTTTAAAAGAAATTTAAAATAATAATCCTCTCTCACCCCTATGGGTGGTATGTGTCTTCCTCAATCTCGGGTCCTCTACCAGAGGCCTGGGAGTCTGAGGATTCTGCACAGTATCTTAGCTGTTCCTAGCACTGCACTCTTCTGGACAGAGAGCTCTGATGTTGCTCCTGGGGTCTGTTGGAGCCACTCTCCCAGCTTAGGAGTCACGGCCCCAAGTACTCCTACCACCACTGGGACCACTTTGGCCTTTACTTTCCATATCCTCTCTAGTTCCTCCTTCAGGCCCTGGTACTTCTCCAGCGTCTCATACTCCTTTTTCCTGATGTTGCTGTCACTTGGCACTGCTACATCTATCACCACTGCTGTCTTCTGGTCCTTGTCTACTACTACAATGTCTGGACTGATTGATGGATGGATGGATGGAAGCAATTTATCTGGCCACCCAACTTGCTCACGGTGACTGCAGGTGGCTTACAAGAATAAAAATCCCAGTATAAAACCCACTACACCCCCCCCCCCGCCCCCCTGGTGACAACGGTACATTTACACTAGCCATTTGATGAGCTCCTGGTTGACATGGGATCCCCAGGCCCACTGGCAAAACCATGTCTTCAGGGCCTTGCGGAAGAGCATCAAGGTAGGGGCCAGTCTTATCTCTGCAGGGATGATGTTCCACAGGGAGGGAGCCACCACAGAGAAGGCCCTTCTTTTCAGTCCCACTAGATGGACTTCCTTAATAGGGGGGACCCGTAACATACCCTGCTTCCCCGATCTGGTGGGTTGGGCAGATGAAACTGGGAAAAGGCGGTCCTTCAAATAACCTGGCCCCAAACCATGTAGGGCTTTAAAGGTGACAACCAGCACCTTGAATTGGACCTGGAAGCAAACTGGCAGCCATTGCAGCTCCTGCAAGAGAGGTGACACATGTGCAAATCTAGGCTTGCACAAAACTATGCGGGCTGCTGTATTCTGAGCCAACTGAAGCTTCCGGATACTTTTCAAGGGCAGCCCCATGTACAGCACATTACAGTAGTCAAGGTGGGAGGTGGCTAGGGTGTGGGTGACTGTGAGCAGGGCCTGTTGGTCCAGGAAAGGGTGTAACTGGCGCACAACCTGCAGTTGTGCAAAGGCCCTCCTGGCCACAACTGCCACCTGCTCCTTGAGCAGGAGTCATGAGTACAGGAGAAACCCCCAGGAGGATGCACCGGGTCCGTCTGGGGCAGTGCATCCAAGACCAAAGATGGCAATTCTCCATGGACCAAAGAACCCCAATTATCCATCTGGATCTGGAAGCCCAACAGGATCTTAGTCCTGTTATTCTCCACAACCTTCTGTGGAATCTCCAATCTGGACTTGGGGGGGGGGGTCTAGCCCATACACTGTGCAGATGTTCCTGTACATAATGCCAGCTACTTGGTTGTGCCATTCAGTGTATTCTGTTCCTGCCTGCATCTTACACCCTTTTCACTATGTGTTAGACTGTCTCCTAGGCGTCTCTGCACAGTCTGCACCTTGGGTCCTATCTAGTGTGGTAGACTCCTGCTTCTATGGATCTGATGCTTAGTGCCTGTTCTTGTGCAGCTATGATCAATGCCTCAGTGCTGTCTTTTAGTCTAGCCCTTTCCAGCCACTAATAGGATTTCCCAATGTCAGCCTCCTCAGCTACCTCAATGGTAAATCCCATGAAGGGTCTTGTCTTGCCATAGCACTTCCTCTGCTTGAACTTCCTTCCATGTCTGCTGTTGTCTCAGGCATTCTCTGAGCAGCTTATCTTTGGGTGCCATCTTACTGATGTACTCCTGGATGTTCTGAGTTTCATCCAGGACAGTGGCTTTGACACTCACCAGACCCCGCCCGCCCACTTTCTGGCTGGTGTACAGTCTCTGGGTGTTGGACTCGGGGGGGGGGGGGGAAGACGCTCTGTACATTGTGAGGAGCTTCCGAGTCTTCACATCGGCAGCCTCCATGTCCTCTGTTGGCCAGCTCACTATACCCACAGGGTATCTGATGACTGGCAGGGCATACGTGTTGATGGCATGGATCTTGTTCTTCCCATTGAGCTGCCTCTTCAGGATCTATCTTATCCTTTGGTGATACTTGGATGTTGCTTTCTTCCTTGCCTCATTTTGGTTCCCATGTGACTGTGGGATACCAAGGTAATTGTAGCTGGTCTCTATGTCTGCTATGTAGCCCACTGGTGGTTCCACCCCATCAGTCTTAACCACCTCCCCTGTCTTTACTACCATCCGGCCATACTTCTCCAGTCCAGATGACATCCCAATGTCCTCACTGTAGATCCATGTCAGGTGGATCAGCAAGTCAATGTCTTGCTCACTCTTAACATACAGCTTGATATCATCCATCTAGAGGAGGTGGCTGATGGTAGTTCCACTCTTGAGCTTATATCCATATCCAGTCCTTGTGATTATCTGGCTGAGAGGGCACAGAACAGCAGCTGGGACAGTGCATCACCTTGGCATATGCCGCATTTGATGGTCACTTGTGTGAGCTGTCTTGAGTTGACTTCCAGTGTTGTCTTCCACAGTCCCATTGAGTTATTGAGGAAGGTTCTTAGTGTCCTGTTGATTTTGTATAGTGTCAGGCATTCACAGATCAATGTGTGTGGCACTGAGTTGTAAGTTTTCCTGTAGTCAATCCACACTGTGTTCAGATTGGTCTGCCTAGACCTTGAATCTCAGGCAACTGCTCCATCTATGAGGAACTGGTGTTTTGAGCCTCTGGTGTTGTTCCCAGTGCCCTTCTGAGCTGTGCTCATGTACTGGCCCATATGGTCCTGTAGCTTGGTGGTTATGATGACTGATAGGATTTTCCATGTTGTGCAGAGGCAGATTATTGGCTAGTAGCTGGCCAGTGCTGTTCCCTTGTGGGGGTCTTTCATGATCAGCACTGTCCTTCCTTGTGTTAGCGAGGCTGGGTGGGAGCCTGCTGCTAGCAGCTGGTTCATCTGTGCTGCTAGACATTCATGCACCGCTGTTAGTTTCTTTAGTCAGTAAGTGTGGATCATGTCTGGCCAGGTGCTGTCCAGTTCTTCATGTTCTTGACCCACTGTTGGATATCTGCTACTGTGGTGCTGACTGGTTCCTATTCTGGGAGATTGCTGTGGTCTGCTCTCAGGTCCTGCAGCGACTTTGCACTGGTGTTATGTGTCTTCTCTTTCTCCCTTGTTCAGTTTCTGCTGTTGGTGGCTCTGCTGTTACTGTGTTGTTGCACTGCAGTTGAGAGTACACTTTGGATGGTTCTTTGGAGAACAGACATTTATCTTCTTGGCCTCTGCTTCTCTAATGCATCTCCTTAGCCTGTTAGCCAGTGCTGTGAGCCTTTGTTTAGCAGTCTCTAGGGCTTCAAATGGAGTCAGTGCCTTGTATTTTTTCAGTAGCCAAGTCTTATACTTAATCTTCACCCCTTCTTTGATTCTACCAGCTGACTAACTGTTGCCTTGATCTTAGCCTCCAACCTCATTTTCCAGGGAGGATATGTACTGCTGTTCTTCTTGATCATGTAGCCAAGCATCTCCAGGATTACAGCAGCTGTAGCATACACCAGTTCATTGGTTTGAGTTATGGTAGTAGTAGGGATTGTTGTGAGGGCTCTATTGGCATCTTCTAGCATACTATCTGATGGCACTTCTCCAATGAGCCTTGATAATCAGTCTCGAGGGTTGACTGTAGCTAGTTTATCCATATCACCTGCTGTGCTGTGTAATGGAGGGAGTGGCAGTGACGTTTCAGCTTCAGGTGTTGGCTGCACATTCAGTTATTCTTCTGGGTCTTCTTGAGCCTGGGATGTAATATGTAGTTGGTCTATTTCAAGTTGTGAGAGCAGCTTCCTCTTCATTATGTTGAAGCTATTTCCCAGTTAGTGTGGATGTAGGTCTTCTGCCCATCCACAGTTCCCTCATACATTTCATATATCCCCACTCATTAGGTCTACTGTTGTAGTAGCATTCCATCAGTTCCAAGTTCTCTTGTCTCATCCATGTATGGTTTGTTCCAGTAGCCCACTTATTGTTAGATTGCCCTGGTTCCCCAACATCTGGTGGGGACCTTGTTAATCTGGGTGACGTCCAAGCTGGCTTGACTCTCTTAGCGCATGTCAATCTTATATCTGAGGTAGGCAGGTGAAGCATTAAGGGGTGTTTGCCCAAGGATCCCTACTGGTAAGTTAGATACCAGCCAGGATTCAAACCCCAGTCTCCCATGTCAAAGGACAGTGGTCTAACAACCACCCTATCCAGCCACTTCATTCATATATATACATACTGAATACATATAATGAATATGTATATATGACAGGTGCTAACACTTTGATTACCAAATGAATAATATGTTTTGCTTTTGGAATGGGGGAAAATAGGGCAAAATAGCCCAGAGCAGGAAGAGGGTACCATGAACAGATCCTTTTTCCTGTGGCTACCCAAAGACCCTTAAGAATGTGTCTCCAAAACTAGTAGCAGCCAACTTTACAAAAGCTCAATGCTGGAATTTCTTGGCCATCAGAAAACAAAGGAAAAAATCCATCCTAAGGGAGATAGAAGAACTTTAGAAAGACACTCAACTAAAAATAGCACTTACAACCTGACAAGACACTGTACTATAGTATTTCCTGTTTTCTTTCTCCCTAAAGCTTTAAACATTGATGACAAATAATGGACTACATTAAGTCAGAAGGAAACACAGAAGGAACTATATGAAAGAGTAATCAAATCCGAAGGCAGAGGAAAGATAACAAAAGTAGGTGATTCTCTTAGATATCTTCTATTTGAAAATATACATAACTTGTGGAGATTTCCATTCCATTTCATCCGACAATTTTTTTCATTATGCCATATAACACCTGAATTTTCTGAATTTAGTAGTAATTCAGCTTTCATGTATGTAGCCTTCTTTAATATCTTTAGCTGTACTTCCTACGGATTTAATACATTTTTCTCCCATGTTTGTTAGAAATTATCTATTGATCTTTCAGAAATGACAGAAATTACAATGGTGCCTATGTGGGATGTGTCAAAATAATGTAAGGAAGTTTTGACTGCTTGAGATGATAATGCTTAACCTTTTGCAAGAGCAGAAAACAGGAGCTTGTACCCTTAAGTTAGCAAAGTTCACAGTATTATCACTCTGAAATAATTTAATCCTTAGCAAAATGCCATATTTCAACTGGTCCTCAGAAAGACCTTGCTTGCAGTGTTCCAGGAGCTGAGCAACATACACCAATGAATTACATAGTAAGGAATAATATAATTCTAAGGGATGCCAATTTTTCAACCCTGAGTAGAAGACTTTTCCATATAAAAGTTCCTTGAACTTAAAAAGTGGCCAGCAAAAGACAAACTAGAATAATGTCTCTGATACACTCAATTTTTATTTCTGCATCCATCCCAATGTATGAGATATAAACTGTTTAAGTGACATGATGTCCTTGTCTATATCAGCCTCACCACCTTCAATCCTGACCTTCTTATATTCAGTGAAAAGGTCTGAAGGGAGATTCTAAGTGTCCTAGCAAGGTATTCATTCAAGGGGAAGATTGAAGTGCATTCAGTTGAATGCACTTAGAATTCCCCTTTAGACCTTCTTAGTGAGTATGCAAAGACTATAGATAGATAGAAGTGTTCAACATTCAAAGGATGTTCCTCTTCGTTTTTTTAAGGCCACATTATTCAAGCTTATGCCTAAATAGGGTTCATGCTAGAGAGGCTGTGGGTGAACAATCAAGATCATGTGTGAACAAACAGGCAATCTCTCCTGACTGCCCTCCCCCCCAAATAGTACCATCTAAGAACTTTACAGTTCCAGAAGCTCTATAAATAAGATTCTTTTGAATGTGTAGGGAAGCAATGCAAATAGCTTATATTATAATTCTATGAAAGAGATGCAAATGTGTTCATTTATATTTTTTCCTAATGCACATCACAGAACATTTAGAATGGATTTTTTTCCTCTAAACCTGGACCACAATTGCAAACTTTTATCCCAGCACTACTGATTGTCCATTAAAGTATGGGTAGGGGAAAAATAATTCAAGGAGTGCCCTAGGATTTCTGCTCAAAGCATGATGTGGAGTTTAGAGGTTCATGTTTTCATGTGGAATTATGAATGGTTTCATATGGAAGGTTCATGGATGTTTTCATGTGGAACCATGGATGAAGAGATCAGTGTATTTCCAGTCCATGCCAATATTGTAGATTAATATGTTCGTTCCATCCTATTTCAATTACAATTTTTTTAGAATGAAAAAATAACATTTTATATGAGATTTATCTAAAATATAATTTATAAATCTAAAGTAACTTTCTAGAATATTTCCTGAGATATGTGTATAATCAAATTTTGAGATGTCCCAAAGCTAAAGGATAATTGTGTTCCAGTGCACACATTCAGGAAGTGTGAATGAGGTTAGTTGGCTGAGAAATACACACCAAATGAAATCCTTGAGCTCATCAAGGTAGAAGACAGTAGAATTTTTAAATATACCTATTTTTCTTCAGTGACAGAAGTATTCCATGTAAGATCACATTTCACGCCCTTGGGGGGGAAGTCAGTATCCATTTGAGGAAGGGTGGACAATGTATCGCTCCAAGGCATATGTGAATCATTTGAATTTTGAGCCCCTGTGCAAGAGAATAGTTTAAATCGTTTGTAGCCTTCTCTGTCTGAGAAAACAAAGTTATTGGGGTGTGAGAGGAGAGATTGTGACAGAAAAAAGGTTGTCAAAATAGATGTCCTCATCTATTTTTGGCTCTGCCCATCTCATGATTCAGCTTTGCATTCATCAGATTTCTGCACCTATAAACTGATTGTTTGCTGGAAGGATAATTAGCACAGGGAATCTGCCCTTCTATCTTCTTTCCTTGTCTAAAAACCCTTATTTGCATGTCACTATGCAATATGCCTTTTATTTCTTGATATTCTCAAGGCTGTCACCATGTTCTCCTTCCTTACTGATCCTTTCTCTTTCTTGCTCTTTCTCTGTCCCCCCTACCGCCACCGCCTCCAGTAATGAAGGAAGCACCCTGCCAATGTTGAGCTACAGATAGATCAAGTAAGTTAGGCTTTCCTGTCACAATGTTGCTTCCTGAATAAGGATTATCCTTTTTGCACACCAGTACCTTTCTCTAGAGTTCTTTTTACAAACATAATTCTCCTAACTTCGTTGTTTCTCTCTACTAGCATTCCTTCCCGAGATAAGCTTCTAGTCCCAACGTCTGTGAGAATATGGCTCTCTACGGAACAATGTTTGCCCATCACTGCTTCAGACAAGACAAGATAATGGGACTTCAAGGAGGTAAGTTTGATATTATGACTAGTACTGAATTTGTCTGTACCTTTACTGTACCATGTACCACTTTGTAACAGAGATTACTTTTCATAGTTCCTTTAATAACCAATAAACAATGTGTTAAAATTAGAGCATCTCTTTATGTGCTTCCCCATAAACACCAGACTTGCTGGTTTGATCATGACAAGAAATAGTCCTGCAGAGGACTCTCTCTCTGTTTATTCTACAACTGTTATCTCTGTTGTCTTAGATCCCCTGGAATCCTTCCATGTTTCCATTTCCCTCTCTTTTGCAGGCAAAGTCTTTAGTGGCCAAGATTATTGTTCTGTCAGCCTCTTTTTTACTGAATGATTGATACAGTCCAGTGAGTTTCAACCAAGGTGCTGTAGCACTCTGTGGTGCCACTAAATTTCACCACAAAAGTTTCACTCTAAGCTTGTAGAGCTAATCAGATAGATAGATGATAGATAGAGATGATAGATAGATAGATAGATAGATAGATAGATAGATAGATAGATAGATGTAACATACACACTAATACTGTGATTTTGTGTGTGAATTCATTCTTGTATAATGCCAGAACTGATACAGGCTATTGTGGAAATTAAACTTGAAAGGGTTAATGCATCTCTAACAGCTCTGAAGCAAGTTTGCTGACAAGCTAAGCCTCAGCTAAAAATGTTGCAATGCTTGAAAATTGGCCTCTGTAAGTTTTCTGCCAAGTAACCTGGAGCAAGGATAGTTATCCCCTAGATAATAACCGAAAGTGTGTGGTTTGATTGGTCAGTGACAAGTAGCAACAGGGCTTCCATTGGATGCTAGAGAAGGAAACTGGAAGCAAAACACCGTGACCTGTCCCAAAATCATAATGGATAAGTGTGTCAGTAGGAATTGAAAATATGAAGATGGCAGTGGTGACAGCAGAGGTGGCCTTCTGAGAGAAAAAGAAAAATGTTGCCTCACAGTAAGCAAAACTAAGGGAACTTCAAAAACAAAGAAAAACTATTTCTGTTCAGTTTCCTGCTATTGGGGTTTTTTTTGTAGAGTTATGAATTTAAAGTTTCATTTGTAGTGATAAATTAGTAAATGAAGCAATGGCCCTCAGCAAGAAGAGACATTGCTTGCTAAAACATTGATATTGACCTAACAAACCTTGGTCTTCACTGAGAGACTTTTACACTGCAGAAAACCAGTGTTTGACATTTGCTAAATCAGCCAGTATCAGATAAAGTTCAAGAACCCAGCTATTTAGTAGCAGAACAATAGCTCAACTATAAACCGTATATAGGTGAAGAAACACTGATTCTTGCTGTGTGCAGTGCTATAGTAAAGACAGAATTTGGGAATAAAGCAGAAGTACAAAATAGTTCCTCTCTCAGACAATGTCAATAGCAGACAATTTCCTGATAATTAATTTGATATTGAACAAAGTATGTGTGCCTCAGTTTTTTAAAAAAGGTGAAATGTATACAACCCAAGATAACGAGTCAACAGATACTGGAAGAAAAGCTTAATTGATTGATTTTGATTTATTGTGTGCTATCAGGTCAGTGTTGACTCTTAGCAACCACCTAGAGATTTTCTCCAAGAGGACCTGTCCCCAACCTGGCTCTTCCAACAGTGCCCCCATCACCACTGGAGTCAAGTCCCATCCACCATGCTGCTGGTTGTCCTCTTCTTCTCTTTCCTTCCACCTTTCCCAGCATTATAGACTTCTCCAGAGAGACAGGTCTTCACGTAATGTGTCCAAAGTAAGATAAATTACTGAAATTAATTTGCCACACCAATAAATTTACAATCATCATGATTTTATACTTGGAATCTGTTGGCTTGTGCTGGAAGTACTGGATAGGAATTCATACAAATGGTGATTCTTCACTGGCTGGGTCAATAAAAGGACTTGTGTCATGAGCAAAAAAAGTAAACTGTAATATTATAACCACTCACTGCTTTCTGCAGTTTGAAGTGTTAGTTCCAAAATATTTGCCCTTGAGATGAAAATTGTGTTAGACAAAGTCATGAAATGGTGAACCATATTGAAAAGTAAGTCGCTTAAGTCAGCTGAACATTTCTCTTACACATAACAAAACCCTTTTCTTGAACTTTGGTTCCAAGAACATGAATGCAGTAATTACAGCTGCATCTAACCTGTATAAATGCAAGTGACCATTGCATTGCAGTTAAGAAAGGCAAAATCTAGAGCTTGTCATGTCAAGTGGTCAACTGTCCTTTGGGGGAAAAGAAAGGATAGAAACAATTGACTGGATGGGGCATCCAGACATTATAAACTTCACCGTGGCACACATTCTGTATGGCAATTGGTGGAGATCTTTTTCACAGGTGGTGACATTAAGATTTCAGCCAGGGAAAGCTGCCAATCATTACTCTTACATCGTTGTTCTTTGTGAAGAAATTGGAACAAGTGGCATAAACCTCCTCCTCCATATAGAGATAGTTATTGTTGTCATGAGTATATGAACTAAAGAATGAGATGGTTCCTTCCCTTACTCTTGAGGAACAAGAAGAATTTTATTAGTTACTGCAGATGAGAGTTGGTCTGCAAATATATCTTACTTAGTGGATATCCTTGGGCATTCAAACAAGAGGGGCATCTGTGGAGAGGATCAAAAAGTCAAGATGGCAGCCATTTTGACTTTTTTGATATCCCTCTCACAGACACCCCTACAGACAAGGCAAACCCCAGCATACAGGGTGAAGTTTAAAATGTCTTACCCTTATCAGACAAAATCAACACTCTGGGAGAGATGTTAAGAGGTAAAATGCAAGCGAAGAGGGAAATATGGACATGATCCCCAAATGTTGCTACAACAAACCATAATCAGGTCATACCACTAACCTCCAAGCATCCTGAAGTACTGGGGGGAAAATCACTACTGTTTTCCAAATAAATCCTATTAAAAACTATGACTGGTTAAGCAATCCCTTTACTGAAGCAACATCAAACTGATCCCAGCTTAATCTCATAGAACAGAAGGAATTAGTAGGCATAGCCAACAATCAGAAGTTGAAATTAAAGCACACTGAAGGCTCTTTTGATGAATTGAGGATACAGGTGAAGAATAAATAAGTTCAGATCCCCCCCCCCCCAAAAAAAGTCTCCCATAATTCTCATGCAATTTTAAACATTTTACCTATGTGAGTTGGGAACTGTGATTTTCTGTACTTGCAAACATAAAAACTGCAAAAAAGGATAGATTGCAAACAACTGAGAAAAAAAAAAAGAGTGTGCTTGTTCAGTACTTCACCCATTATTAAAAGGCTGTATAAATCTCACCCAGCCAAGGTATCTGACTAGGTGACCAAAGAGAAGTTAAATCCTGGCAAGTTTTTGTTCTGTTTTTGTTTTGTAATTTAACAACAGAGATGTATTGGTGGTGCAAGTACTACTATAATTAAGAGATTTTGAAGACTAAGGATTTATTTGCAGCATCTTTTCTTGAAGTTGTAATTGTGCTCAAGTATCTTCTGAAAATAAACATTTTTCTTAGGCTTAAGTCCTTATGGAAACCTATAAGGGATTTTTACGCAGTAATTCAACTCATGGCTGCAACATACATCTTCAGGCAGCTGTACTAGTGGAAAATGAAACAGGAATACCACAGAAAGTGATGTTTTAGTTTAAGGGGCTATCAGCATAAACAGTTTGAGAACCACTGATAGTCACTGGTAGAAACCAATTTCAAAAGTGGCATTTTCTAGCTCAATAAATATTTCTTCTTTGCAGTGAGAAGCACCTCTGTTTCTTTCTTGAGCAGAGTACTTATAGGACCAAATCTGGATATCTAATAGTGAATGTTAATTAACCATTATGTTTTATTCTTATCCACTGATGCTGGAATGTGATGCCAGATACCGAGTAAAAGTATCCAGGAATCATCGAATCACTTTGATTAAACAAATAAAAAACAGAGAGTATCCTACATTTCTGTCAATAAAGTGAATAGCAGGTTGATCCTACATCTAGAAAGTATGATTTCAATTTTACTTTTTTGGAGGGGTTTTTTTAAGAGCAGAAATCAGTAGGATTCAGTAGTGCATTTTTAGATAACCACAAGGGCAAAAAAGTGGTATATTTAAGAGTACTTATATAAATAGTCCTTGGCTTACGACCACTCATTCAGCAACTGTTCAGCTACAACAGTGCTGAATGAGGGGGACTTACGACCACAGTCCTGTGATCGTGATTTGGACACTTGGCAACTGGCTCACAATTATGATGGTTGCAGCATCCTGCGGTCACATGATCACCATTTGTGACCTTCCCTGCCAGCTTCCCACAAGCAAGGTCAATGGGGAAGCCAGCAGGAGGTCACAAGTCGCTCCCACTCCCATTTCTTTTTCGCTCCCCCTACCTGCCTGCGACACCTGCCCGCTGTAGCTCTCAACTCCAGCCTGTTTGCCTCTACCCACACTGTAGTCATGTGAGGTCCTTGCTTAATGAACCGCACAGTCCTGGGGTTATGATGGCAACTGGGACTGCTGGGATTGTTGTCACTAAGCGATGCAGTTACGTGACATCATGCTTTATGACTGCATCACTTAGCAACAGAAATTCCGGTCCCAATTGCCATCATAGCCTGCGGACTACCTATAATTATACTCCACAATAAGTATCACCAACATAGATAAAATGCACTGTTTTAAAAGCATGAGATTATGCCTTTGCGTGAATATATCTAACGCATAGGTTCATTAATTGTTTATAATTGTAGACAAACCACAGAAATGGGTAACTGAGTAAACATGTTAAAATTATCCTGAAAAGCCAATGAGAGCTCTAACCCAGAGATCACATCTCTCACGATTTTCTCCCACTGGACAAAATCAGCCAGATGGAGAGGTTTTCCTCTGCCTCTTGAGTAAAGATCTGGTCATATTATTTTGCTTTTATTAGATGTTTTGCACAAAAACACAAGCCTCAACCATGAATACAGAGGAGAAAATGAGCATCAATTTAATAAATTGCAGTGGTAAAAATACACCGCCATGGCAACCTTTATTGATTTCCTTTGGGTGGCAAAAGTTCTTGAACTTGCAAGGATTGCTTTCTAGCCAAAAAAAGAAAAAGGTTAGAGTAAAATGAAATGGGCTGCTCTAGTTTATAATCAGCACACTGTTTCCACACCCTAATCCTTCCAAAGCAGTTTGAAGGACTCCTGCCAATCATTTCCCTTCCTGCCAAACTCCGAATGATGCAAACCTGTGGAGAACACAACAAGCCAGATCCATACTTTCTTCCAGCTGACCCACAAAAAGACATTCTTCAGTGCCCTCTCTAGGCTGCTAGTCCAAGAGCAAATCAAATCAAATCAAATTAAAATCCCTTCATCTCGACGACACACAAAAAGGAAATGAAAGTATCTCTGTGCATTTGTCTAGTGGCAAAAATAAATAAATCTGAGCATTTGTAAGGGGAGGAAGCTGCCTGACTCCCATGCTGACTTCCTTTTGTATTAAAAATTCCACTGGGAGCTGCAAGGGCGAATGATATTGCCTTATCGCATCTGCAGTGACAGCTAAGCGGGGAGAAACCGGGGTGATGCATTTGAAAGAAAATGCATATTTAGGCTGCAGGAGCTCGAATTCACAGAAAGGGCCCTTCTATACCACCACCATTTCCACTTTATTGCAGTAACAACGCTCCCCCATATACATACGCAAAGAAACAAAATAAAATTAAGAACCAAAGTGCCCGATGCTTACATCATGCTTGTCCCCTTCAGAAGGGGAAAGGGAACAAACAAAATGGATGTCAATTGGATATTGGTTTTCTCCATAATATACTGGCTAGAGAGATGAAGCTTAGAAGCCTGGAGGACAGGGGGAAGCAAGAGTTCCCTGCAGGGGAGAAATAAGCTGCCCACAAACTTGACAGAGCTGTTTTTGCACTATGGGTAGCCCCAAACGGCGCCAGAAATAAATTGTCTCTGTGCCAAATGCTGCCACTATTGTGCAACTAAAAAGGACTGGAGCTGCTTTTGAATTGGTGCAAAGTCCTCAAGTGGAAAGTGCCCAAAGATTGGCTTAATTGGTAGCGTGAAGGCCAGGTTCCTGAATATTTTAGGAGGAATGTTAAGCTGTTTGTCTTTGCTCGATAACGTATTCATTCGTTCATTAAATTATGCCAAAAAAGAGAAGGGTGAAGCCTCTGTCTTTAAAGCTGGGTCTTCTTAGGCATGAAAGCAAAGAAATAGTATTTTGCAAACAGCTGAACATTTCATACCCCCAGCTCTTATATCCCTACATAGAAGAATTTGCAGGTTGTGTCTTCTGGAAATCTGTTTTCTGCTCTGAAAACAAATCTACACATGATTTCATTCATTTTATTATGAATCTACACATAGGTAAAGAGGAAGGGACTGGAAGTCATGTCACATCTCATGCTTCACATCAAAAGACCCAGGTTCAATCTTTGGCATCTGCAGCAAATCTGGGGGGAAGCTCTTGGATTAACAGCTGCTGCTTGTCAGTATAGTAGTAGGTCATTGCTTTGACATATAGCTCCTTCTTAAGGCTGGGATTTAGAGATGTGTCATATGATTAGAAAGGTATGTCACATTCTGCAGATTTCTCTAATCCAGTGCATCTCACTCCACATCTGATTATGTTCAAAAAGTTCCCTTAGGAGGGCTACAAGAGCAGCAAATGCAGAAGGGAAGAAAACAGAAAAGCCCTGGGCTTCATTGTACTTGTCTATATTTAGATCCAAACAAGAGTTTCCAATAATAAAACATATTCTACACAACCAGGGCAAGATTCCATGCAGTGCAACTTTATGTATCCAAGAGTATCTAGCTAGGTGCATCTACAAAACTTGTGCACAGAGTATGTGAGGGTAACTCAACTTCTACAGTAGAGGACTGACTATCATCATCAAAGCATTTTGTGCAGTTTCAGAGACCAGCTGTCCTTCCATCAGCTGAAAGTTGGCTGCCAAGCAAGAAGTGCTAACTAATTAAAGATCAAGAAGTCCTAACAAATTAAAGATCATATTATAAAAATAAAAGTGATAGTGAATCACTGGCATCACTAAGGACAAATGGAGTTGAGTTAAATAAGAAATGGACTGGTCATATTACGGATTCTAATTAATTGTGGCTATAGATTCAACTGATGACATTAAGGGGAAATAAATTTATTTAGGATAGCTAAAGAGATGGTGTTTTCTCATAATGCTGAAAACATTCATAAAAAGGGTCTTTCAGCATAACCCAGCTCATAATCCTCCAAAGAGCTGTAGACTGACATATAATGTTTGCATTTAAATAGTTCTGGTATCCACTAACAAACTTCATTGCTGATGAAAGTGGTTTCCCAATATGGAATGTCTTCTGGTGGAACTGCAGATAACAAGGAAACCAAACAGAGCTTGATGCTTATATATAGTATCTATACATACATACATATAAGCTGAAATCACATGGAATTAGATATAATTTGTGGTAACTTGCATGAGAATTTGTGGAAATCTCATGAGATACGTAGTTTGAAACTTGTGCAAAATTGTCCAGGAATATCAAAGATCACCAGTCTCTGAATCAGAGGGTAAAGAATAGGGCTAAGAGAATATATCTTCTTTTGCACAGCACCATGTGTTTGAATGTCAGGAATCTACTGAATCAACCATGAACTAATCACTATGGGAAGGCAAGGCATTCAATTAAATTTCCTGCTCTATACAACACAGGACAACATGTCTACATACCTTTACGCATATGGGAAGAGAAAGAGTTCAGTAGCTGCAGAACTATAATCCAAGCGGAACTGCTAAAATCCTCCTTTCTATCCGACTACTGAAAATATAAAAATGCTAACATGGCAAATCAGGCGAATCAGGTAATATCTTCTTAAAAATCTGCTTCAAAGACAAGATTTAGCTAGAATCAGTCTCCCAAAAGAATTGGAGAACTAAAATCTTGAACTAAGAAATTACATATACTGTATGTTTGTAAAGACAACAAGGAATGTTGGAGTTATTTTCAAGAAGAAAGGAAGAATTTAAAATCAGGGAACATACTGAAGGCCACTTCCTTCTAGGTACTTCTAATAATTAAAGGTTAAGCTACTGAGCTCTCAAAAAGTATAAAACAGTTGTACCCCATGCTATGTTATAGCAGTGCCTGGCTAACGAATTCCAAATGTCACTTTAAACTGGTTCTGAAGACCAACACTTGGTGTATAAATTCATTTGCACCAAAAACATTAAGCAATGATTTGGACAGCAGTATCAGCAAAAAGAAACAAAACACCACCTTTGGGGGAAAGGTAAACAAATGGTGGACTGCAGTTAGTTCTACCTAAACCTGCCAGAAGTTCTTTCAACAAAAGAGCAGGCAGATGACTGAAATACAGATGATAAGCATGAGATTACATTATAGCCAAGGACCTATGGCCAGAAGAAGAGCATGTTGAAAAGCTACAGCCTAAGAAAACAGTTCTGATTTTACTTTTAAAAATGAAATGGAAAGGACAAGCACTAATTGTAAATTGCACAAAGCTGGATACAGTGAGATCAAGAGAGTTCTTTCCTTTTTGTTATATTGGATACTGTCATATCTCTAGTGCCTCTTTCATATTTATGTAAGGACGAGAGAAGTCTTCCACTGGAGGAAATCAAATTTAATGGAATTCATTTCTCCCTCTCTGTCTCAGTTGTCCATCAACCCAAAGTATGTTATATGTGACTGGATTGAAACTGTGCAGTTCTCAAGAAACTTTGGGGATTGTTGAGACTCTGAGGCTTTTCAGGGCATGAACTCTATTCTTGCTATCATTTCCAGCAATAACAGAGTATAAATTGTAATTTAGGGAATGGAAAGAAAGATGAAAAGCTGATGTACAGAACAGAGCAGGAAGATTAACTAGCTATGAAATATGCTTTGTTCCACTATTTCTTTGTAAGGGTCGGAGTATCTAATATATTTATCCTAAAAGATATTGAATATGATATTCGCTCAGAGTACAAGGCTGCAGCATTTGGGGCAAAAATTGCATCCAGCTGTTGCCATAGAGATGGCACTGGAAACAATCACCAAAATGAATAATTCTGCAGTAAGAGGGAAATCCACAGCAGAAAAAGCAGCTGTGCTATTCTTCCTCAGATTAAAGTTGTAAAGATTTACACTGCATCTCACCAAGATTATTGCTGCAGTCCATCAGTAGCTGATACATGTACCATCCAATGAAAATTATTGCCTTATAATGCCAAGGACGGATTCTGCACTGACCTTTGGGGTGGAAGATTTCACTAGTTTGCTCATATGTCAATTGTCCATATTGGAAACCTGAATGTTGAGTCTCCACAATAACAGATTCCATAAAGTGGTTCCGAATCAATAGACAATCCTGAATTGTTCACACGTTACCCCCAACTTCCAAACACAGCAAGTTCCCTTTATTTCACAAAACTACACACAAAATTACAGAAAAAAGTACGGAACTTCAGTAACTGTTGTAAGATATATAGTTTCTGCCCAGTTTTAAACCCATTTAACTATACCCATTTTGAATTGGTCACTGTGTCCATCTCTTGACTCCTGAAAATTTCGTAACATTGGTGAACCCAGTCAACTTCTCCTTATATGTACTACCTATATCTTGGCATCTACACCATCTATATTTTCTGGAATGTGTCCAGAAAACAATACCTGATGTTCTCTCTAGTACACCTAGGACTCTGTCTCAAATAAGCTTATCATTTTATCATGAGCAGATCATTAGTTTAGTATCATTATTCAGGTACTATCCTCCCATCCTCATATCTGAGGCCACTTTTCCTCAACTTTTTCAAGCTGCGCTCTATTTCCTTAAGATGAAGCACAACATAGCAGCGTGCCATTTCAAGTGGCCCGTGATAGTAGTTTTTTTATGAGAAAAACTGCTTTAGGAGCCACCCACCAGATTGATTATATGACTTGAAGAAGGTCTTGAAGTAGTGGCTCCTTAAGAAAAGTGATAATTCTTTGCTCAGGCCTTGTATTATTCATGATTTTTCAAGTGATTTATCCCTCCCAGCTTTTGAGCAAAACTAATGCTTTTGAGCAAAACTAATGCTCAAAACTTTTTCTCTTGTTTTGTGAGAATATTAAAGTAGCACAGATCTCAGTGTTTCCCCTTTTATGGAAGCTATTTGTATTACCTGTTTCATTCTCATATCTACTTTTTTAAGACTTAAAAAAAACCCTCTGATCCTTAACCAACCTTTAACTCTTTCTTTGATGTTATTTTCTGCCAATGTATATCTATGAGTTATTTAAATTTCTTTCCTTTTCCAAATGTAAGCAATAAGTACATCATCTTTTTTCTTTTAAAAAATATTTTCTTATTTTGTCAAATGCTTTGAAGATATATGAACAAGTGTAACAGAGAATTTGAAAAAAGAATAAAAGAATATTATACAGATAAATAAACTAGGGATTTTAAAATGTCAGGAAGGTTATAACTATAGCCTCCATGACAAAGGTAAAGCACACTATCTTTTAACTCTCTTATATCTTTTTCATGAGAGACTACGTTTCCCATTGTTTGGCTTGAGCAAAAATAAGAACATTTTGTCAAAACGGTATAGGACTGCTCACCACTAAAATTAGCAGATGAATATTGTATCAAGCTGTGAATTTAATTTAAATCCAAACAGTGAAACACAAAGTAACTGATGAATTACAATATAAGAAAATTTATAATTTGTTTCAGATCAATATGTGTATTTCTTCAGAAGAAAGAAATGGTTCAATTCATTTTTAATCTTTTTACTGTAATTCTGGAAAATGTTCTGAGCCAAGATTAGCCATGTGTATTCCATGTGTTTAGCAGCCCAGGGAGGGAGAAAGATAGAGAATTTCTAAACTATATTATTATTTTCCCCAAATAGTTTACAACAGCCAGAAAAACAGAAATAAGATTAAAGGACAATGCTAAAGGTATTTTGTGTATGTGCCTTCCAGTCAGTCTTGTCTGCTGGTGTCAGTCTTGCAAGGTAGTCCAGACAGGAAGCACATCCAGAAGTACTAGCTCTAACTTTATTGTAAGGTTACATTGACAGAATCTTGCAAGTTGAAAGTACATCTCTCCCCCTTGCCTTTATAGCCCAGGAAACTAGGGAAGGCCCCTTCTGAGACATTTGCCACGCCCCCACTTTTCTGCAGATTCAGCTGCCACTTGTCTGATCATTATCTAATCTGCAGCTCTTCCGCCTGTCTTCCAAAGTCATTCCCACATACCATTAAAACTGGGAACTGCCTGGACAAGTCCCTGCAGTTTTCTTGGCAAGATTTTCAGAAACGGTTTGCCATTGTCTTCTTCCTAGGGTTGAGAGAGAGGGACTGTCCCAAAGTCACCCAGCTGGATTCATTCCTAAGGCAGGACTAGAACTTGCAGTCCCCTGGTTTCTAGCCCAGTGTCTTAACCACTACATTAAACTGGTTCTCAGTATTAAAGTAACAGTTAAATACACACACACACACGTACATATATGCCTATATATATGCAAAAAAGAAAAAGAAAAAGAAAAGTTATGTTACCCACTCAGAAGATTCTGGGCAGTATACAATAAAACCCTGATGTAAAAGAAATATCCTACAAGAGTAACCATATCCCATACATAAAACAATAATTAAAACTTAACTTTAAAAATGATTGTCCAATAGTTATCATCTAAATGTGGAAAGCCTATTTAAACAGAAACTTTTCAATGCCTTCCTGAATGTCAAGAATGAAATAGATCTAACTGATAAATAATGAAAATCAAAATAGTGAAAGCAAATAAAAATTGACCTTTTCAAAAGCCAACTGGAATAAGGCGACAGAGCCAAAAAAGGAAACAAGCAGATTTAAAGATATGAGCAGGATGTGGTACTACTACCGAAAAACCTTGTTCATGAGAGATCAGTTGCTCTCTTATAGCTCATGTCAGAGGTGAAAGTGATTCTTCATGAGCATCAACAATAACACTCATTAATGCACTTGTCCAGAATATCCAAGCACTTTCACACACTGACCTCCTTTATTGGACTGGTTATAGCTAAGAACCTCCTTGTTTGCTATTTTCTTAAGTCTTCATATTTATCACAAAGAACTGTACTTATCACAAAGAACTAAGAACAAGAAAAATGTTTAAACAGGAACCATAAAAAGATGCTTGTTTGGCTTAATGTTCCTAGTTTAGTTTAGTTTTTTAAATCCCTGACTTAAAACAAACAAAAGTCAGTATTCGCCTTCTCCATGATAAGGATTCTATTCTATTCTATTCTATTCTATTCTATTCTATTCTATTCTATTCTATTCTATTCTATTCTATTCTATTCTATAGGGAGCCACACTTCATTTTTACTTTATCACTGTATCATTATGTATGTCTGGAATGTGTTGATATCTGAAGTGATAACCTCAACAGATGCTCATATTTCATTCAGGCTTTTGCTATGATATTCCAATGGGGACCATGATTTTATCAGTCAAACAAGTAGACCAGACCAGGAAACCAATGCTATATAGGTCAGGATTACTTTTATTGTAACAGCTACAGTGACAGAAACTTGCAAGTTTGAATGTATTCCCCCTCTCTCACTTTATCTTCATGTGAACTAGTGAGGGCCTTGTCTGATATATTTTCTCAAGTTAGTTGCTTGGCTCATGGTGAAGTCCCACTTATCTGACCATTTGTCAGTCCTTTGAGATAGACCAGAGTAGGAAATCAAAGTTATGCAGGTTAATGCTACTTTTATTATAAGGCTATAATAACAGAATATTGCAAGTTTGAATGTGCTTCCCCCTTCCCTCCTTTTGTCTTCATGAGAACTAGGGAGGGCCTTGTCTAAGACACTTTCTCAGGTTACAATTCTGTCCCAGATTCAGGTTTCTTTTATCTGACCATTGCCTTGGTAGCAGCTCTTCCTCCTATCCTTCAAGGCCATTCCCTATTTCCTCTACAATTTTGTGGGAGATCATCTGAGTGGGAAAGTGTAATTGTAGGGCCATTACCATGTTACTTTTTATGTCCACCTATTGTCAGGTAAACATACCATGTGCCCTGTCTGCTTATAATTCCATTTTAATGGTATTTTAATGACATATTTGAAATTAGTCCACTATGAAATTTTCTCATATGAGACAAGAAGAGGAGGATAGAAGGTGCTCTGTTTAAATGTCAAAGCATCTTCTATTGATGGAAGGAAAGCATTTTTGCAGAGTGAAATGAATGGAAGTAGCCACTTTCTTCTGGCTGTTCGAGAAGGGGGGGGAAAAAGAAGCTTTCAGTATCTTAGCTCCCTCTACTGAAGACAAGAAATGGTGCAGATTCTTCTCTTCCATTTCTGAAAGGAAAGAAAACCAGCAGCCTTTAAGTAAGTGAGTAAGGGAGTGAGTAGAGGTTGGAGAATATAGTGTGAATAGATGAAAAAAGCAGATGGACTGGGAAGGATCAGCTGGAGGTTGGGGAAGGCTGCAATGGGAGAAAAGAGGAGAGTAGACAGGCTGGGTAGAATCATGAAGAGGTTAGTAGTGGTGATCAGCCTGAGGCATCAGTGATATAATTTGATTTAGTCTTTCCAGCCCAACTAATGCTCAACAATAACCTTCATTATGGTCTTTAGGCCAGAAAACACATGCACCTAAAATTATTGATAAGACTAAAAAGTAGGTATAAAATGACATAACAATAGAATTACTATAATAGCAATAATACAAATATGAGTTGTGATCACCAAGATTAGTGGTAATTTTCAGTCATAAGTTGAATGAATAGAACAAATAGGGACACAAAATCTGTTTGGTCCTGGTCAGATAGAAGAAGTGATAGATAAGCATCGTGACAAAAAGATCCAATTCAGAAATGGGGCTGATGCACCCCCTAAAAGTCTTTCTATCGAATGCATACCTAGGAGAGAGTTAGTTCCATTCTAAGCCTCCCTCCTGGTCACATGATCCAGAATGGAACATATGCAACCTGTTTCAAGCAAACCCACACAGATGCAACATAAAAGAGGAAGCAAAAACAAAGAAATGTAATACATTATTTTCTCACACAGAAACAAATACTTAGACCTCTTATGGCCACTGGCAGTAAGGGGGTAAAAGTTATTTCTGTATGCTTGTTTTGTTAGAGAAAATGTCTGAATGTGTTTCTGCAGAGCGGAAATCACTCCTGAGCAAGAACTAGCAAAACAGCTCTTTGTAACTTGAACAGAAAGATTTATTTCAGGATATACATAGGGTGGGGGCAGTGGAAGGCAAAGCTTGGTTTCTACCTAGCCAAATTCCATCACACCAAGAGTCAGAGAACAATAGAGCTGGATAGACATATCTCATAGGAAAAAAGTAGGCATGGTGAGGGAAACAAAGGAAGTTTCTAGTTCTGTTTCTACACTCCACTGCCCTTTGTACTCAGTAGTTGTGAGGTGCTGAAGAGTTTGTGTAACTGAAGTCACACTTCCAATTTTGGGGAGGTTTACAGTGCTTGCTCTGACCAGAAAATTGGCAATATGGTTGGTTACCATTTCAAAGCCACAAATCAATGAAAACAGTAGTCCCCTCAAATATATGATTGATAGATAGATAGATAGATAGATAGATAGATAGATAGATAGACAGATATTAAGAAAAGCTAAAACAAAAACAAAACCAGGCAAGAAGTCCTGGTGTGATTGACATTTATTTATTCACAGTTTTTTTTTAACCCACCCAATTCCATAGACTTCATAGGAAGTATACAACCACCACCACCATAATTAAAAATCTACCACGTGGCCACCAAAAATATGCAATCCAGATTAAAAGCACACTAAAATCGTATTCTGAAAGGGGCTGCTTGGATATATGTGTTAGGCAGAGTGCAGATATGAGTACATTCCACACCAAAAATACACACCAGCGTTAGAGAGATTTAAAGAATGCAATGTCTTTATCTTGTTCTCCGAATAAATCCAGCCAGAAGTTATAAAACATATCTGGTTGTTTATTGAGAAAAATAAAACTACATAAAATACAAGTTTCATGCAAAATATAGAAAAAAATCACTTCTTCTCATTTATGTGGTATCCAAGACTTAAAAAACAAAACTTATCCAATATACAAGTTCAACAAAGTCTCTAGCCAAAACTTTTAGAGAAGAGGTACACTACTTAGTTATTAGTTACAACTACATAACCTATAAAACTGATTACATGATGACTAAAAACCCTACTAGCACTGAGGCATACAATCACCCACAATTTATTGGAACTATGCACCTCTGCTTAGGTAACTAGCATGAAGACACCAATAGGTGGCAGTAAATAGCAGTATACATGCAAACTCGAAGGCCAATACAGGTGGCGTGATTGCTGTAGCCAAAACAATGTTTGAAGATAAGCAATTTGCTCTTCTTCCCATGAGAATATCCTAACAATATGGAGACAAAAAGTTCCAAAGTACAGGGCCACAACTGAGGACTGTTCCCTGGTCCATGACCTCCTCATTGCACACACTTTGGGCCTCTTACGATGTTCCTACCAGATGGGCAGATTCAAAGACTTTTGCTTTAGAGCCTTTCTTTACTGGTGCTCTCAAAGCATCAATACTGTAGCATTTGCAAAGGAAAGAATAACATTCACTTCTGGGAAAGTGTGGAATCTTTGGGGATTCTCTTTTTATTCTTAAAGTATTGTTTGCATTCTCTCTGAAATCCTTTGAAACCATTTCTGTGTTTACCCTAAAGATATGCAAGAATGAAGTCAGAATTGTGTGGAATCTGGTCCTCTCAGTCACTGTTCCCTCAGCAGACATGTTTATTTCTTTATAATTTAGTAGCTGTCTTCATGCATTTCAGGATCCAAAGCATGCCATCTCCTGTTCATATCCATGCTTAGGATTTGATGACACTTGAAGAGAGCTTATACTTGTTTGTCTCTTGCAGAAAGGACAAGACAAGATTTTCATCATCTCTATCCAACAGAGCAGAACAGGTACAGGAAAAGGTCATACCTGATTCCAGCCTTATGAGTGTAAGTCCAGAACCTTCTTCCCCAGCACAGCTAGTTCCCAGCATTCAACCAAATCACTCCCTGGCAGACTGTTAGCAGTTTGACTGTGCTGAAGAACTTCAAATTCCTAAATTAATCAGACCATTTAATAAACTTTCCAAAGCAAACAGGAAGGCCATCAATCTGAACCAGAATGCATAACTGTTCTTGGACTAATGACCATACTTGGCCTTTGAGTAGTATACTGAAAACTCACTCCAAAAACAAGGTGAGGCCAGGACAAAAACTAAATGTAATATTACTCTCCATATATACTTCTATGGCAAATTTAGTAGAGGCTCTGGGGCCACATCTAGGTTTTTGAGTCCCTGTGCATTCAGGCTGTGCACCCCTATTGTAAACCATCACAAATTCTCTAATGCTGAATTATAAAGACATCTTTAGGCATTATCTAGAAGTGCTGTTCTGAAAATGTCCTAATCAATGTAAGGAATCTAAGTTTAATACATAACCTTTGAGACATTATAGACTGAAAGCATTCTGCGGAAAAAGGGATCATTCTGACTCTGTTCCATGCTATCTCAGGCATATTTATCTTGTTTTTGATTAATTTAGAGTATGTAATGTAAATTAATTAAAATGACATATTCTAAGTTTAACTGATGTCTGTGTAAATGAAGGAAGATTTTCAGGATTTATCAGTGTAGCGACTCAAGTCCTGAAGGCTACTACACATGATTCTTGCTGCACACTTGGATACAGACCCATGAAAGATGCAGGTCTCCTCATTTTGGATGTGTTGACATTTGCTTTGGGGGCTGCAGAATATCATTTGGGGAGCCCGTCTCAGTAAACAGAGGAAAATTCAATGAAGTCCTTAGCAGACAAGACAGGAAGGCAGCTGTTAGGGAACGAGGCCTTGATTATTTTAAACAGATACAACAGAATAACTTCAGGCAACTTATTTGACATTCTCCAAATCCATTTTAAAACAGTTCTTACCAATCAGACATGAATGGAATCCATATAAATCTATCCTTGACTGTGTAAATTAATGTTGTGGTTGAACTTTCTTACTGTAGGTCTAATTTGTACTCCTTGCCTTCAGTTCAGTTAAATGGCTTTGTTATGTAAGTACTGTATATTAAAGTAGAAAAAGGAACACAACTGGGCCTGGAAATTATATTTTCTATTCATGATAGTTTTCATAATTAGTGAAGGCAAGTGGTGCAGAAAATGTTTTAATAAGTGATGGTTACATTGCTTTGATAACTTGTTGGGTATCTTTAACCATCCTATTCCATATGATTACGACCATAATATAACTCTCTTTGTCCTGAAGATCCAATGGGTTATCTAGGAACACAGGAAATGCTTCTTAAAATATCCAAATATTTGGAAATGGTCTTTGCACACATCCCCCAGTCTGCAACCATTTAACCACATTGTTCAGATTTTAATTCATGAATGTTAAAATCTCACCCTACGGACCAGCTGGTAAATTCTTCTCTCACAGGACTCCTAATAGTACATTATATTAGCAGCTGCTGCGCATGGAGAGAATGTCCATGATCTGCACACAAAGCAATCTGCAAAAGGAAGAAGGACCACTAGTCAATGCCCTTACATAAGGGAAACTTGCATCACAAAATCGGAGCCCATTTAATTCGAAGACACAAATTTCACCAGATGGGAAATTATCATGTGGCAATGGGACTGCAGCCAATTATGGAAGTCCATTCCACTGTACCGTTCAAGAAATTATTTCCATACTGTTTAGGCTCGGGCGGGGAGATATTTACTCCCATTCCAATTACCTTAAAAAGGGAGTTGAGAAAGGTGATAGTTTATTATATTTTTATAAAAATGGCAACATATTTTGCAAATATTTGTCAGTGGTTTAGTTACAAGCCTATTGTTAATTCAGAGCCATAAACATAAACTAACTGGATGGTTAGTTAATTAATTTGTATAGCTGCGTGTATTTTAAATCTCATACAGCAGCTTTATCGTTACTCAATATGGATGCTACTTAACTTTTCTTTGGATTCTTTCTTGCTTTTTTAATCTTTTTTTCCCTCAACTTTTATTTCTTATAGTACTCCAAAAAAAAAAGGAGGGGAGGTCAGTTTATGTCTTCATCTTAACAGGTTTTACAGAAAGAAGTACTAAAAAAGAAGGAAACAAAAGCCAGCAATATATGAAAAAGAACCAACCCCCCCCCCAAAAAAACAGCAACTAACTTAACCACACATATAGACATATAAAAAAAACCCAGCAAAAAGTGAATCTATTATTCCATATTCTTTCTTTTAAAAAGATTTAATCCCCAGGTGTTTGACTTTTCATTATGAAAATATTTATTTTAGAATTTAAAATGTTCAGAGAGAGAAGAAACCAATCAATATTGATTTTAAAAACACACCCTAATGGCCACAATACCTTCCTTGGGCCTGCTTACTCCCAATGATCTCCTTGCATGATCTTTCCTTCCACATTAGCAGCTATTCCTACAGCTTGGTATGAGAAGCCCTACAGTCAACACATTTTAAATTGTGAGGTTTACGCTGAATATATACAGAGAGAGGGAATAAGGAAAAAGATGGAGGTATAAATGGTAATAATTGGGTTCTTAGTACCTGTAGATCATATTTCATAGGTGTATTTCATTTTTCAAAATTTGAAAACTGACAAATTTTGCAACATGTTACAACTCTTACTGGCAACAAGCTGTATCACTTTCACTAAATGATAGCATTTCTCCTGGTGGTGTATTTTTCAAAGGTGTAGCTGTGCTTTCTTTTTCTTTTTTTGCAGAAGAATGGGAAAAACAGGGCAAACAAAATGAACAGGGAGCTTGAACACCTTCCCTATCAGAAAATGCTAGAATGCTTGGGGATTTTCAGCCTGTAAAAAGAGGCAGCTGAGTGGAGGGGGCATGACTGAGTGCATAAAATCATGCATGGCACTGAAAAAGAGAATAGGAAGATGTTCTTCTCCCCCTCTCAAAATACTCAGATTAGGGCTTATCTAGTGAAGCTGCCAGGAAAAAGATTTTGAACGGACAAAAAAAAGCAGTTCTTCACACAGCACATCTATGGAATTTATGGAATTCATTGGCACAAGATGTGGTGATGGCCACTAACCTGGATGGCTTTAAAGGGGGGTGAGATAAATTTATGGAGGTCAAGTACATCAAAGACTTTTAGTTTGGAAGAGTCAGAATTGCTCTTGGGTTAGGGGTAGCATGCCTCCAAATACCAGTTGCAGATGCAGAGAAAGAAAAATGTTTCACCTCCTGCTTACAAACACCTCACAGGCACCTGGCTGGCCATTGTGAGAAACATGTTAGGCTAGAATGGACCTTGGTCTGATCCAGGAGGGCTATTCTGACATTCCTACCCCAAGCTGAAAGACATATAGGTATAGAAAATAGTGAATAGGTCTTTAATAAATGAAAAAAAGGGAATGCAAAAGATATAGGCTATGATAACACCCCTGAGACCTGAACGTCCTATATGTGGAATAAGCATGGCAATAGTGATGATGCCAATTTGTCGGCATTTGTGAACGAAAGCCTTTTGTGAAAGCAAAATGGATGCAGCCTCTTAGTCATGTTGGGAGGAGAATTCTGGCATACATCTGGTCCAAACATATGATAAAATGTTCTCTCTCCAGTGTTGTCTCAATCTCACCACGGCTTCACAGGGGCAATGTACATCAAGGGCTTCCATCCCAAGAGCTACAGACTTCTTGAACAAGGAGTCTTGCCTTAACACTGGTTTTGATTTGGGTGTCAGGAGATGGTTACTTCAGTTCTTCTGGCTGTAGGTTGAATTTCATTCCTTTGAGATTCAAAATGTAGGTTTGGGCTATGCCTGTCACTCTTGGTTATAGTGCTGCTTGTCACACTAGCCAGAGCTTCTAGCACTGGATCCCAAAAGTCAAGATGGTGCCTGCAACCGCGTGATCAAAGCCCTGCTCTTTTTTGCATACATTGGCTTCACTTACATGGTCACCCCCTGGAATTTTTTACCATCTCTGCAGAAGCTCCTGCATTTCTTTAAGGTGGGCTTAGAAGGGTTGTCTGTTTCAAGAAGTAGTGCTGGAATTGTCCGACAGAAAAAGCTCTAAGAATGACTTTCAACACAGAGCTTCCTGAGACAGCAAAGGATGCCAAAGTGTTGAATAATAACTCCCTCCCCCACCCTTCCCCAGTGTATTGTTTTCGGTGATGCAGTTCCAAGTTTGGTACATTTTTATAAATGTAACAAGGAGCTATTCCTTCACACACACAAAAAATAGAATGTCATGAAAAAAATAGCATCTTCCTGCCAGCTTTTAATGCTAAGACATTTATTTCAGAATTACAATATAGTTATTACTCATAATGCTGAATAGTCAAGAATAGCTTAATCAGGGCCACGAACCCTGAAATTACCCACTTGGAAATTACCCAATTGAATTTGGTGCATTTCTGTTGTTACTCATGTGTTGTTGTTGTTTTTAACAACCCTGTCAGAAAATATTTTTAGCCATAATAATGGATGTGCAAGAGTTGTATTTAATAATGCAAGATGCAATAGATTTGGGGAACTGAAAACTGTCAATCTGTCGATCATTTAGTAGGCTGTAATAAATAACTTGAGATATCTTATGCTTAAGCAGATCGCAATTTGTGCTCCCTGTCAAACGGTTTCTCTGCTGTCATTGCTATCAGTTCTAGCCAGCGATTAAGTATAACTTTTGCAGCACTTTCAAAAATATTCAAAGGAGTTATGCTTACTTTTTAAAACCTCCAGAAAGAGGTGATGTATTCATTTCTATCTGGGGAGAAAGAAACATTTGCACTAAAGTATTGGAAAATTACTGTGGATGATTTCCAGTTTAGTTTGAACCCAGCACACATCCAGACAATCCCTATATCCGGATCAGAGCAAACACACACACCACCCAGTTCAGCTAGCAAAAAAATATGGTGTGAAGTTTATTTATTAACCATCAGTAAACATCAAAACAGATATCTGCAAAATGAGACAAAAAGCAGGCAAAAACCGGAGAGAGAGAGACATAACCTACATATAAGAAATAAAAGGTGCAGAGAACTTCATGTCAATAATCTACATTATCTGTATCTATATATCAAAAGGCACAGATCTTTACAGAGTCACTGAAACAATAATGTGGGTAACTAGCATGGACAGTCCCAAAAGGAGCAGCCTTTGGTTATTCCAGCTTTAACCTTTTCTGTACATAGCAGCAGCAGGTTAAAGGTGACACCAGGTGATCCTTCTCATTTCTGCCCATGAAGGAAACAATTTGGTGGATGGGAATGATGTATCTAACAGATACGCATCCCCCCCCCAAATTAACATAGGATAATCCCTGTCATATTTTCTCCCTTGCCATGGTAGCTTTTACAGGTCACGGTACCCCAGACTTCCAAAACATTCAGGGAAAAAAAGCAGTGGGATTAATTTTCATTGGCAAACCAACTCTTCTTACACAACCCTATCCATCTGTAGTTCTACTGCAGATCTCTTCTCCTTCTCCTTCTCCTTCTCCTTCTCCTTCTCCTTCTCCTTCTCCTTCTCCTTCTCCTTCTCCTTCTCCTTCTCGGAGAATGGAAGATTAGGCTTTTTTTTTATAATATGGAATCCCCCCCCCCCCCCAATAGCTCCATCTCTATTAGCATGTTAAATGTCAACACAAACAATTCATATTTATGTAGTTTTTAATCATTTGTAATATATAGGTTTGAACTTGGTTCTTTTTTTCAGAAAGATTTCAATAGCCCCGTCCAGGTCTTCAGCAGAAGATGTGGAAGGCATGAAAGTGAATAGAGAAGATGGGCTTTGCATGCGATCCAACCTCCTACCTTCTCTGACTTCTCTGCTTAGCGGAAGGCAGAGGTTTCTGCAGGGTATGGTCAAAAAAAGGCAAGATGGCATTTACAGCAGTGTGATCAAAGCTCGGCCTGTATTTTATGTGTGTTGCAACTGATAAGGGCTGAGGGTTATGCGAAGGTCTGTCATTGTATGCAAGCAAAAGGGAATGCAGATCACTTTCAGAATACATAGAAATTGGGGTAAGAGAGGGTAAAGCCATTGCATACGCCCTACCCACTTTTATGACCTTGCACACTGATTTGGGCCAGTGTTGATTATGGAGTATGATGTGCATTTTTCTAAAACATAAACTCCTTTGGGGCCCTTGTGAGGACCGAAAAGATTTGTACTAATATGTCTATAGCTCATCTGCATTCAAATATTGCTTCCAAAATTCACATTTTAAAATGAACCTTCTGCATGTCACAGTTGAAATAACAAGTTTGATTTGAAGTTAATGTCAGAACATTTAATCTCTCTCTCTCTCTCGGTTCCCCCTCATGCAAACTAAATGCAGGATTAATCACACCATTGTTCAGTTGTCAATCAATTATTGTTTACTTGCTCCATCCTAATAACAGTATTGATTGGAGTAAGAAAATGGAATAAGAGTTGTACTGAAAAGCAGCAAACAACAGCGATTAATAATAGATGTAAATGCATGCATTGCTCCCATTCTCCCTCCATGTTGTCAACAAAAGGGAAGATTGAACAATATTTGTGGGCAGCAGTAAAATTAGCATGGCAATACTGAATCTGTGAGCAATACAGATAAAATTGGTAATGACTACATACCATGAAGAAATATTTTCTCAGGAACAGTTTGCAGAGACGATTATGTATCCACTTATCCTACCCAACTTCTCATCTTCTCTCCTCGCCAGCCAAACATTGATTTTGCAATTTTATAAGCCTGGCTCATTGTCAGTTGCATGATAAGTAGTATTTAATGTGTCTTTTTGCTTCTTGGTGGCAAAAGGTAGCAATTCCATATAGTGCTCTAATGAGTTCAGTGGTGAATGTCGATTGGAAGAAAAGGATAGAAATACAGACTTTATTCTGTTGACCTTATTGAGAGATAATTTGATGCTGTAAACCAATCTTCTCCAACCTGGAATCTTCTAGATTTGTTGGGGATACAGTCCCTAGAATTCCTAGCTGGAGAATTCTAGATGTGTACTTCAGCACATCTGATAATGGCTAGGTTGGAGAATATTGTGTAGGACAGTTATTCATTTGGGGAATTTTTTATTAAAGACATGCTCCCATTTGATCATTATTTGAAAAGATTGAGGTGTTTGATCACCATTGGAGATGTGTCTTCAAGGGATAACTTGCAGGTGTGAACTGGAAAACGCAGCACTGCAATTATACCAGGAGTCATCAAGGTGAGTTTAATCATATGGTTACGAGCAGCCTTCCCAACTTAGGGTGTTGGATTACATCTCCTACAATTTCTTGCCTGAGCCAGCTGGGAATTATAGGAATTGTTCCCCAACTTATCTGTCTTAAGATACTAATTCTCTTCATTTTCATATGTATTATTATTATAGAATCAGAAATGTCTCCAATTCCTATTCTCTGGAAGAAATTCAGAAAGAGAACATCCCCAGTAGCTGTTCATCTTCTGCTTGAAGAACCCAGCAGGGGAAAGCCCACAGGGTGGCAGTAAATACACCTTCAACCGTTTCACATGACAGCTCATCAAGGACTGGCGTGATAAAAGTACCTGACAGTCCTCTGCAAGCTAAACATACTGTTCCTTCATTTTTTTTACTTCTTTGAACATCTCTTTCCCATCTGATCATTTTACTGTCCCCCTTTGAACTTATTTTAGCTTATCTGTATCACTCAATGAGTACAATGCCAGAAATGGGACACCAGATGCTCTAGATGACTTCAATGTGCCTCCTGAAGAATATAGCAGAACTTTTCCTTCCATTGACATGTGAATTGCCATTTATTAATGCAGGTTTCTGTTGCATTGAGCCTTTTTGTAGCTGCATTTTACTGCTGATTCACGGCTTGTGATCTACAGCACTTTCACGTGTTTTCACACACATTACCTATCTCCTTTTATACTGGAGCACAGAATATTCAATATATTTTGCTTCAGTGCAGTAATATGTTTCATTTTCTCAGATTCTTCCCAATTCTGCACTCTACTGAACTAGAATAAGTGGAGTCTTCAATGCCCTTGGAAAAGGACCTGGGATTGAAACATGCTGGGCTACACAATCAATGCTTCTCAGGCTCTTCGAGAATTACCCCATTCTCCATCTGCCTGAGACAATTTGTGCCCACCCTCTTAGCTAGGATAGAACAAGCAACATTTCTAGGACAGGGCTCCATTTATTTTGCATTATTTTGCCACTGAGAGTGCAGTGACTGGGACAATGATGCAGAAAACTGAGATTTTGTGGGTCTTTCCGTTTTTGACAGGATTCCAGTCTAACAGCCTACAAATGCTGTAAACTCATATAAACAGGGGGAAGTGATGCTATTGATTTATTTAGATGTCCATGCTATCCTTCGGGACAAAGATTCTCTGAAGTGGTTAATAATACAAATACAAATACTTTAATGACCGAGTATAAAATACATACAAGGAATTTGTCTTCGGTGACGAACAGCAAGATCAACGGTGCGTTTGGATAACAACAGAAAATTAATAAACAGTAACAATAACACTGCCCAGTAAATAACTTTTCCAAAAGAAGAAGCCACTGTCCAGTACATATCAAATCATATAGCATTTAACAGAGCAATGGCACAAGGGAAAAAACTATTCTGATGTCTAGTTATTTTAACATATGGTGCTCTGTAGCGCCGTCCTGAAGGAAGAAGTTGGAACAGATTATATCCAGGATGAGAAGAGTCTGCAGATATCCTCTCTGCCCTCCTTTTGACCCTCACAGTACAGTGGTACCTCAGGTTATGAACGCCCCTCCTTACGAATTTTTCAAGATACGACCAGCTCTGGCCCCAAAAATTTACCTCGACATGCAAACTCCGCCTCAAGCTATGAACCGGATCCACGGCCATTTGCCTTGCTGCCACGCGGTCGCGGCTTCCTGTGGGCGAGATCGCGGTAGCAAGGAGATGTTCGGTGAGGCTTGTGGTGTCCCTCCAAACAATAACTGCCTCCCCACCCCATTCTCCCTCTTCATACTGTGCTGTACTGTACTTTTTTCCATGTTTTTGTGGTTTAAAAATAAAATGCATATGTTTCAGAACTGTTTAACCGTATGTATTTACATTGAACCTTATGGGGAAATTTGCCTCGTGGTGTGACCAAATTCGGAGGGCGGAACGGATTAACCATATTTACATTGAACCTTATGGGAAACTTTACCTCGAGTTGCGACCAACTCGAGTTGCGATCAGAGTCACGGAACAGATTAAGTTCGTAATTCAAGGTACCACTGTATATAGTTCTTCTATAGATAGAAGTAAATACTTCAAAAGAAAAGAAGTAAAATAAAAACAGTACAGAGGTACTGCATATAAGCAACACACGCAGAAACAGGGGAAATGGAATTAGATTTTTTTTAAAAAAAATCCATTGCAGCCTAATTTTTATTAATATCATAAACTGATAACTTATTTTATTAGCAAAGTAATGATATATTTTTAAAAAATTCAGTGGTGACCTGCAAAACTTCACTTGCACAGAGTCACAGGATGTTCCAAATACTATCAAAAGACCACTTTGGGGACCAGTGGATTATAAATTGCCCATCCCCTCTTTTTTAGAAGGTCTTGGTTCCAAAGTCATTATACAAGTCATTTGTAGATCAGGCACTAAATCCAGATCTTTCCTTACATTCCCTGTTGATACCACTTACTAACAAAATAATGCTATTTTGATTAAATATTTGGCTATGTGCTTCATGGAATAAGTCCCTTCCATTCTACTGGTGAAAACAGTTATGAATGTTGGCAAGTTTTTTCTCTTTCTCTTTGTGTTTTTAAAAGATGATAATGATGATCATGATTGATCAATTGATTGATTGAAATTTGTTATGGTAGCCCAGTCCAGTAGAATCAGGGTAGCTTTTACAGAAACAGTAAAAACAATCATACATTCAATAGGTTCAAATATTCTCAGCAGGGCTAGGAGCATGTTGAACAAACATGTCATGTAAATGTTAATGTTGAGGATCCTGCCAGAAAAAGAGATAGATAGATAGATAGATAGATAGATAGATAGATAGATAGATAGATACTTTAATTCATTACCACATTCAAACATAGTTGTTGGCATATACAAATGCCACTTAAGCCGAATCAGTGTTTTGAATGGCAGGTCAGAATTAACATGCACATTCACAGTTATTGTGATCAACCAGTACCTTCCTTCTAAACTATGATGAACTGATTTTTAAAATGAACATTTTTAAATGAACTGATTTTTAAAATATTCAGAATTATTTTTGGAGCTTTAGTGTCCACTCAAAGGGCATGGAGCTCTTACTAAATTTGTGGCTGGGGAGCTGTGAGGTGGAAAGAATGACTACTCGCCACTAACAGCTCCATGACATGTTTGTTCAACATGTTCCTGGCCATACTATTTGTACCTATTGAATGTATCATGTTTCAAAAAATGTTTATTTATGAAATGTTTAACCCACATATTCATTGTTAACAACTCTTGGGATTAACTACCCCATAATGAAAATGAGACCTTTGTTTCTTTGGATGATGGAGTTGGAAGGAGCCATGTGGCCAACCATTGACTGTCTACCTTCCCTTTGAACAATTCCAGCCGAGGGAAACTGACTACTTCTCTACCAGATTGGTTCCACTCTCAAACTGCTCTTTCCAATATTTACTAGAATCTGCCTTCCTCTTTCTTAAATCTATTATTCCACGTTCTGTATAGTGGGACTATAATGTGCTTCTTAGCCACAAACTTTGCAGCTACAAGCATTGCCTGGGTCCAACTTTCCCCAGTTTGATGTCCGTAAGCATACATTACTGACCATAATGAAGCACCCTCTATGCTGTCATGACACAGCCCCCAGCCTTTCATACATGCATTGCAACATTCACACAAGTATATAAGTGATAGAGTTTGCATCACAATGTCATAATGCATATTTGTCATTTGCCCCCCTGCCCCTACTGTGCCCTTTCCCGCAGATGCCAATGTTAATGCCTTCACATATGCTGAAAAAAAAGAGTGCCCAAAACCTCCCAGTTGGCATGGCCATCTAACAGTTAGAGGCTTCCCCAAATTGGGGAAGGCTGTCCCAAGCCATTATGAAGGCTTTGTACAAATCAAGAGGTATGAGTTGGCCTCATATGAGTTGGCCTCAAATACGGTCTCAGAAATACAGATGCTAGCAATTGAGCTGCTAGTCTCATAAGCAAGCACTTTGGAAGGCATTATTATCCAATTTTTTAGAGAAGCAATGACCTTTGACGTTTGGCAATTAGGGTAACAATGTTTGGAAGAAAAATGGTAAAGTCAGCTGTTAGTTCTGCTTCCCAAATTCTTCCTCTACAATAAATAGGTAATCTTGAAAGGCTTATAATTCCATCACATTACAATTATTACAACAGTCATTGTTCTTGGAATTGCTTGTGACTAAAATGACCAGATGTAACTAACTTGAGGTGTAAATTCCTTCAGGCTATGTAGCCAAGAACTATGACTGAATTGGAAATGGTTATAATTATATTTCAGTACAATGAATGAGATAAGAGTAACCCATAAATATCAGGTTATTGATATCTATAACTTCTAATTTGAAAAAGGCATATTCTTACCTTTTATATTTTAAAGAAATTATTTTTCAGCAAGCACACTAGGCATTAATTAGCAGTACAGACATGTCTCTGTATGTTTATGTGCACGTGCTAGCCAGAACATCAGACCAGGTATGAAAAAACCTTCCTGGGTATAGTTTGGATCCAGTGCAGGATTCAAATTACACATTACATTTCTCCTTGTAATAGCTATTAATGACAAGAATCATTCACACCAGCATTAAAGAAATCAGGAATGTCACATTTACTTTGGTACCTATCTTTCTATAATAAGCCTCTGATCTTGGGTGGTTGAAGAACTGATGTATACTCACAGATATGCAAGTGTTTCAGTGGTAACCACAGAAGAAGAATCCTTCCTCGACCATAAGTATTACACCATTGGCTCTTCACATTTAATTGGGCAACATGCTCCAGTAGATGATGGCTTAGCAACTCCCAGTTCTTTTGACCGAGGGCTGATCTGCACAACCAGCTTACCGCACCCAAGGAGGGGCCACTGACTGTTTTGTGAAGGCAGGAAGGCACGATGCCATCCTTTATCAGCTCCCAGCCCGCCTCGAAGGCCAAGTCTGCCCCATCTTTTCTTGCTATGCATTCGATATAAAGTGCTGCCTGCTTCGCTTGCTGCTCTTCATTTCATTGTGGGCAATTTCCTCCACTCCAGTTGACAACTCTGGTTCCTGGTCACTGCTGCTCCATAGCTGTTTTGTCTAGGGTGATGAGCTGCCTATCCCCTTCTGAAGGGACATCAGCTGGTGAACGTCTATATCGTCATTTTTCTTTGTTTTGCTGGGGGATCAGTGAAATGCTGGACCTTGGTTTATTTTTTAGTTCACTGGTGGCATGGTGAAGATCTGGGTTTTTTCCTTCCTTTTTACAAATTCACTAATGGAATGATGAAACGTTTGTTTGTTTGTTTCCATCAGATAAAATTACCAAATCCTGTCAGCTTCCCTTCTGCCTCAAGTGACAAAAAGAATGGTAACATGGAGGCATTTCCTTTCTTTCTTTTGCTAGCCCACTGATGGGCACATCAGAGGGGAAGGTGTCAAGTATGAGGTGTCAACAGAAGGGGACTCATACAAAAAATCCATGAATCAAAACCCATCCCACAGCAAGAAAAACGTTTAGTGCTTGCTGCAACTGGGAAAGGTGAAAGCAAAAGTGAAATCAGCCCTCAGGGACCATGGTAAATGCAGTATGGACAGAACACCAAGCCATCACTGTGGACAAAGCAGAGCAAGGGGGTTGAAGTCCAGAAAGGAATTTCTTAAGCCATCTTCATTTCCAGCTGGTTTACACAGAGGAGTCAAGCAGCTTAAAGCAGCAGTGTGGAAAAGCCCTAAGACCGATTATGCGGCTCCACTTTAATCTGGGTTCAGACTTGGCTTTACTTATTTCAGTTTTGATGGATGACCTATGACAAGAGGAAGGCAACACTCCTTTTTCTTCTGGATCTCTTTGTCACCTCTAATACTATTACCTACAGTATGTTTCTGGATAGGATTTCTCAGCTGAGATCCTTATCTTTCATTTTACTTTGAGACAGTGATGCTGGAAGACTGCTGGACCTTGAAATTTTTAGTGTAAGGTTGCATAACATTGCTTCCCAAAATCCGATGAGATCATCTCAAGTATTGGACTGTGGTAACATCAATATGTTCTTAATAGTCAGTTCTAGTTTTCCTTTATATGTGTGTCAGGTGAGGTGGAAATGTTGAACTGGTGCACAGTAGTGGTATAGCTCAGTTCAGTTTCAGCTCCTAGTTCTCTACATTGTTTGTTTTAAAATCCTCTGTTCTCCACCTGAGAACATAATGTGCTGGAGGACATGATAGAAATATATTAAATGAATAAAGTAACAATTCACTCCCAATACTCTGCATTGTGTCCCTTTCCATAATCCCAGAAATGTTGGACTTTAGGGAAAATCTCAGTATGATAGAAAGAATGAAGAGTCATATGGCGATCACTTGCAAATGATACCTGTAACACAGGTATTAGTCATTATAAAATAGATGTTTTTGACCGTGTCCCTATGGTGACCATAATGTGTACTTTGAGTCATTGTTGGAGCAATAGTCCTTTGTCAGAATGACAAGTGAGGAAAGATTGCAGTCATGTGGCAGGTCTCTGCTTCCCACTGTCCTTCCTACACAATAACAAACCTTTCAAAGTCATGCTTAACAATAACAAATCTCTGAAGCAGATCAAATAATTTGACCTGTTCCTAGTAATTATATATTATTGTTGATGACGATGTGCCATCAGGTCTATTATTCTGAGAAAATCTAGTAGAATCACCCACCTGGCTTAAGTTTTTTTATTTATAGAGCACGAATTTTGCCCTTAGGTGGTCATGCAGAGTCCCAAAATCTTAGGTTCAGTCCTCAAAATCCTTCCAAAGGAAGCCTCTGGATTATTATTGTTATTAATATAACACACGGGGAGAATTGTGAAATACATGGGACAGTAGTATGCTACTCAGTGTATTTAACTGATTAAAGGTAGGGTTAAATTTAATTTACATCAAGTTTCAGTCTTCTGACTTGGTTCTCCTCCCTTTTTGTCCAGTCCTGTCCATTTTTTAGAGAATGGCCAATATGCCACTGAAGAGCTCATCTGGAGAGAGAAAAAGATGCTATATATACTTATCATTGAATTTTAGAAAAGAAAAAGGAATAAAACCTTCAATCTCCAACATCTCAGATTTTCATTACTTTTAAGCTTGGTCATCTTTAAGGTGGACCTTAAATTCATGCCCACAAAGGATCAATTTACTCTTTTATTCAGCTCTTATAAATAAATTGCTTTATAACAACAGTCCCTAATAAGGCACAATTCTATTTTATTTGGTGTTATATAAACAGAATTTACCCATATCCTGAGATACAACTATCCAAATAGGGACGGCATTGATAGGAAAGTAATCACTTTCAAACCCACAAAATACAATTTCCAAGTTAGAATGGAAACTGATTCCAGCCCTTTTAAATTCTCATCTCAAGTGTACAAAAGAGGCATAGCAATAAATCCAAAGATGTGCTGTCACCTTCTCTGACAATGCTGACAGACTAGGGTGTAGTCAGTCAAATACATAATCTCATTCTGATCTTTGCTGGTGATCTATTCTGTATATATTTCAAACAGAGAATCTTTGACATAAATCAGCAAACAATGACATCATGGACTGCATGACATCACAGAACATTGTCAAATATATCTTCCTGCTTGAGAAAAGCAGGATCAGCAATAACGTGGATCAGGTTGAAGACTGGGGAAAGAGCAGGGAATTAGGAGCGGCAATGCTTCCCTGGACAAAAGATTTAGGATTCTGAAGGAACAGACCATAAATGTGGGGAGGAAAAAGTGGGTAAGAGGCCAATGAACAGGGTAAAATACAGAAGAGTAGTGGAGGAGAAAGAACAAAGAGAGGAGGAAAAGAAAAACAAGCCCACCTCTTACTAAAGAACAGGCACCTTTTAATATGTAAAGGCTTGCTCTGGATTGGGGAGAAGGACCTTGCATGGGCAATATATCATCTTGGGTGCATCCAGGATGTTAAGTCCATAGACCTCCCTCCTCCCTCCACTTCTATAACACATTAAGCAGTAATATTGAATTTCAGCAAAACAATTACATGCCAGCTCTGGAGGTTGCACAAAAGCAATGTGGAGCTGCATGCTGGTCTATTATATTATAAGTCTGCTGATTGCGCAGGGGCAGAACTTGCAGCTGTGTTTGTTTCTTCATCTTTGTAGAGCATCTGGGCAATAGTAGATCTTTGTGAGTGATAAATAACACAGAATCGTTGTATGATCGCTAGATTCTAGGATCATTGTTAATCTGCCTCTTCTGGTCTTATTAAATGATGGAAGGCCGCCTCAGGAAAACAGCAGAAGGGACTAAAAGTTGAGGCAAGAGGGACTGAATGAGAGAGAGGAGAGTCTGGAGAATCATTGGGATGCTAAAGATGGAGGAATTTCATATTAACATAAGATCTAAACCAAAGACCTTCTTGGTCTTGCCTCTATTTTCTTAGAGAGGATGGGAAGTTATGAGCAGGACAGGAGAGCAAACGGAATATCCCTCACCAGCCATTGTTCCATGACAGTGACTGACACGCCATTTCTCTGATCCATAACTCTTACCCATTTAACCTTTTCTTCATGCTATCAATTTTGATGTAGCATGGAGTTTGCAGCCCCCACAGAGCACTGAGGTGCAAAATACAGCAACTAAGATGGAGTGGGGGAAGCAGCAATTTTCACACAATGTATTGAACTAAGCAGCACTTCCCAGCCACGGATATTTGTGTTAATAGTGCTTCAGAGATTGAAAATGCATATTATGATCTGCTGATATGTTTTTTATATCTGGCAATAAGGGAAAACAATGTTATTTATCTGTTAGATTTCTATCCTGCTTTTCCTCCAAGAGCTCCAACTCTCTTCTCCAATATTTCTCTGAGTAATTACTAGCTTAAACTTCCTGAGGAAGCTTCCATTACCGAAGCCAGACCTGAACCTGATATCCCTATTCCAAGTTCAACACCTTAATTACTGCACAACACTGGCTCTCTTAAGCCTGTAGTACCTCATATTCCCAAGTGATCTCCTATCCAAGTTCAAACCAGCCCCGACTCTGCTTAGCTGCCTAGATCACCAAAATCAAATCAGAGCAGCATAGCTTGAGTAACCATCATTTTCTGCAGCCATCAAACTTTACATGCAGTTTCAGGTTTTCCCCCAAGTTATCACAGTATTTTAACATTAATATACCAAAAGGGTATATTATGACATTAATTGTATTTAATGAATTAATTTAACTGTAATTAAATTAAAAACACAAGTTTTAAATTTTGTTCTAGTGCCACCCATTTTTAACAGGGCATGTCCCCCTCAACCCAGATCTGAAAAAGCTGAGTAGCCCTCTTCCAAATAAAGCATGGTTACAAACACAAAACGTGAGATTCGATTCTTGATGTGGATGTTTGGAAGCTGCAGGCCCCACAGTGGGTTTGACCGAGATAAAAAGAAAACCGATGTAATTGGAATTGTCAGTGAATATATCATAGATGGTGAGTAAGATGAAAGATTAAATAAAAGCAATAATGTGGCATTTGCACATATCTGGAGGAGGTCTGAGGATAAAGTCAGCGAAGTTTTGAAAGACATGGATTGATTGTGAATATGGCTATATTTGTAGTGGAAGTGCAGAAAATAACTCTTCAGGCAGCTTTAAATTTTTCCAGGGTGGCATTATAAAACCCTCAATGCTTTCATAGATTTTGATTGTCATATAAGCACATAAAAGCAAGAAGGTTTTTAAAGGAACGGATGCAACGTCTATCACATTAGTTCCTGCTGAAAGCAGATCTGATTGAGACCAATATGGTTTGCATCTTGTATAAAAATGTTATCTTCAGGGTTTAATTGCTAGATATTCTTGATTGCATTAATACACAGCTCATTTATTTAAACAGAAATAGAATATTATGGATATTTAATCAGGAAGCATTGTGATGAATCAATATTTAAATACCCAAATGAATCTACCAGATCCTTTCACTAATACTAATCTAAAAACACAGTCTTGTCATTACAGATAATCTTTCAGATTAGAATCCAGACAAAATAGCCTTTAAAATGTCTACTATTGACTGATATCAGCAACAATTCAGGATAGATTGTTCTTAGTGACAACCTAAATGCACAGCAGTAATCAATACCAATTTAGCTGTAACTTCAGTACCACAAGGATTTTCATTTAGTGTTTAAATAACATTAAATACAAACACACACACACATACACACACACACTACATACACACAGACATCTATCTATCTATCTATCTATCTATCTATCTATCTATCATCTATCTAATAAATCATTGTTTCTATATTGTCCTGCTGCAAGTCAATAGGAGTCCCATTCAAGCAACTAAAGGCAGAATTATAATTGGCGGATCCTACCATAAACTAAATTTTAACCCCATAAAACAGCCATGAATTTGTCTTTCTAATGTTGAAGGACTAGTCTTAGCAATTAGAAAGGTAATGAGAAGCCATTTCTGTTGCCCAGTTGTCAATTTCCTTGTAATAGGTATATAGTTAAAAAGAATATGGGCATTTGAAAATTCTGAATTTTGTTTCAAAGTCAAATTAATACAGTGGAACCTCGGTTCACGAACGCATCTGTTCATGAACAATTCGGGTCACGACCAGCTCTGGCCGCAAAAATTTACCTCCGGTCGCGAACGAAGGATCGGGTGACGAACAGGATCTGCGGCCATTTTCCCTCCCGTGTCACGTGGTCGCGACTTCCTGTAGGGAGGGGACTTTCCCTCCAAGCAGGAAGCGTGGCCATTTTCCCTCCCGTGTCATGTGGTCGTGACTTCCTGTAGGGAGGGGACTTTCCCTCCAAGCAGGAAGCGCGGCAATTTTCCCTCCCGAGCAAGATTAGCTTTCTCTCTCTTCGTACTGTACTTTGTGTCATATTTTTGCTGTTTTTAAAAAAAACAAACATGGTTCAGAACGGATTAACCCTATTTACATTGAACCTTATGGGGAAATTTGACTCGGGTCGTGACCAGAAATCGGTTGGCGACCAAATTTGGGGTCGGAACGGATTAACCGTATTTACATTGAACCTTATGGGAAAATTTGATTCCGGTCGTGACCATTTCGGGTCGCGACCTGAGTCGCGGAACAAATTAAATTTGTGAACCAAGGTTCCACTGTATATGTAGTTTTAGGACATTGCAAAAATATATGCTTTAATGAAGCATTATTCTTGTTGCATCTCTAATAATTTACTCATCCCTTTTTTATACAAAGGCCGAATAAATGACTGGCTTAAACTTGAACTTAAAATCTATATAGAATGTTCTTCCAGTACCTAACCCTAACCCTAACCCTAACCCTAACCCATGCCTATAAATGGTTGCAGTTAGTAGTAATGACCAAGTTCTGCTTGGCTTGACTAAGGACTGTTTCCCTATTGACTACTGATTGTGTCTACCTCCTGAGAGTAGTTTCTAAACTTGTAAACTTCTAACAAAGTGCTTGGAGACTGGTACATGCCTTCTCATGTAACTTTCAGGGAACTACAATATGGTTCTGTGTCTCATGCATTTATTTTATAACCAGCGCTAGCAAAAAGCTGGAAATTCATTCCCCCTGGAAATTCAGCCCCAAACCAACAAATAAACAAAAATCCTACTTTAGAAAAGTAACAAGTTTTTAAAAGCTGGAGTGATAATATCCTCTCTTTAAAGCAGAAGCACGATTAGCCATGGAGATGATCTCTGCCTCTGGCAAGGCACAGAAGTCCAAAGGCCATTTGTCACATGGAGACTATGGATTCAAAGTAAATGTTCAGCAGCCCACAAACCAGGCTGAGTTGCCCACATTTACTGCAGGGCCTGCATTTTCTTGTTTGGCCAAGTAATCCTTCACAACTTGCCAAGTCTTGGAGGTATATTGATTTGGTTTTCTGTTTTACAAGATGATCATTCTAGACCTTTCTGTCACCCTATATATATAATTTTAGGCAGTGTGCTTTTTTCTCCTGCTTCCTTCTTTGCAGAACTCAGATGAACTCATCCAATGCAGTAAAGCTAAAAGAAATCAATAAGTATCAGTCTGTGTAGACCTTTAGCTTCTAGTTACTACTTGACAACAAAGACTGATGTTGACATTTGCTGAGCGACGAGGCAGGACAAAATTCTGGGCAGCAGAATTCATGAAGTACCTTGAAATGTACACCATGTAATGCACAATAAATTGTAGTAAGCTATCAACACACACAGCCTACCTCAAATGTATTTGTCATTCAGAAAAATATTTTGGCACTACATCACCAAGCTGAAAAAGCTCTTTCTCTTCTATAAGAATGATCACATTTTTTTAAACAATCCCCTTGTTTAATCTTTATACCAGTGTACTGTATGTATTCTTTCGGATAAACTGAAAATATATCCCTATTACATGCTATCAGTTTAGTACTAATTTAACTATCATACAATATCCAAAGATTTCTGTGATATGGTGAATTAGATGTAGATTCTTATCCTTCACTGATGGCTCCTAGCCTGTTTTATGACAAGTCCTGTAAATTATAAATTAAAATGCTGCATCAAAGGGGCTGTTAAACCAATTTAACACTGCAATCCTATACTGTAATGTCTTATGAGAAAGTAAACCCTACAGATTCAGTTATGCTTCCTCTCAAGTAGACGCATTTTAGATTGCAGTCCAGCTATACCATATCATGTGCAACAAACATATTCTGTCTTAGGTACTTATTTTTAAAACTTCCAGAAAGATGGATAACTTCTAATTATTGAAAATACTGTATATTAGAATCTTCCTTCATACTGAGAACAGAATGTTCATCTAGGAAAGACCAGAAGAAAGAAGCTGAGTTGTTAATACCACCAGCAATCTATGTAATTGCAGCTTGAAGGCACAGTTGAACTTGGCTTGAGATAAGCAAAATGAAATCTTTCAAAGACAGCAGATTTTCATACAACATCCCTGTTTATTTGTGCAACTCTCAAATATTCATGTTCAGTATTAAGCACATTTTTATTATAGCAAACTATCAGGACTAGCATAAATCTCTGCACTTGATGGATGTCCCTGTTTAACCCATGTATATGATGTCACCCAATAAATTCAAAAGCAAACTGTGACAACTGGGCTGGAGAGAAATAGAAGCCATTTTCCTTATGAATTGTACGCTGAATGCTTAGTTCCGGGATTGTTTTGAGATGGACGGAGACTCCTTGAATGCTGTTCTTTTGCTCAAATGTCAGTGATGGTTCTGCAGATGCACCGTACCACTGGGGGCATTAATTTCTCTTCCTATTATTTCTTTAATCCTTGTACAATCTTTTTTCTAGAGAAACTGAACTCTTAGCACCCCTCACAGCTATTTAAAATCAAATGAGAAGATAGCCAAATTTAGCTTTTGGTGACAATTTGAAATAAATGCACAATATGATCCTAAAATAGGCCACTGTGAGTTGCTACAAGATGAAAAATGCACAGGCAGAAACCCATTTGTTTTAGAAAAAATTGTACCTGAAGCAAAACCAAAAATATTCTAGCTTTTGGCTATTGGTGGAAATCCACAGGAACTAGAAACTGGCTATGTACCAGCTTTATCTAAAAAGGTAAAAAGCTGCACAATCTTTAGAGATCATAAGGAAATATACTGTAGCAGAATCCATGCAAATGTATTAAGAAGTTAATCTCAACAGAACTTTTACCTTGGTGCAGGATTGTACCTTCGGCGGGGGCGGCAGTGATTATTATAAATTATTTATTTATTAAAATGATCTCTACTTTTTATCTTTTAAAACAGTCATCCTTTGTTTTGATTTAACCAATTCTTTATTTTAGTATTTATTATTTATGTAATATGTTTGTATAAGCCTTTCAACAAAAATATCCTCTAAAACATATAATACATTATGGATTTATCTCCTTTGGAGGCATTTGCTGTAAGATGCCCAGAGTTTGTTTTTTGCTTTTTGTGTTCCTTTTAAATAGAAAAGTGGCATAGAAAATGCTTCCGTACTTCCATAAATTACAAAAGACCAAACATTAGCCATATCAGGGCTAATGTAAGTAGAATCTTAATTCGAGGAAAAAGCATTATGAGAATATTTCAAATCAAAACTTGCAAGGGTAAATTTGTTTCAGAAGTTTCAGGATGAAAGGCACTCCAGCTATCATGTTTTATTATGTGAAAGGCACATCCGGCATTAGACCAGCTCCAGTTTCTACGTATCTACAAAAGTAGCTGATGCATGTAATGCATTGTGTCTTTTAAAGGATGTGCTCTCATTTCTCCTACATCTGATCTGAGAAAGGCAGATTATGCCATTGTCTTCTGCTGTCCTTACTGCCAACCAAAGATCTAGCTGTCTTTTATAAGTGACTAAGAGAAAGCTGTGGGTTCACTGAGCCCTGCAGTGGGATAATCACCAGTATATATGATAAGAATACCACTTTTTGTGAAATTTTTAAAAGAGATATTGATGCTCTATTCCCAGGTTAAGGTTCAAGCAAATATATAATAATTAGAAAACCTTTCAGTAGGGAGGACGTGGAGCATGTCAATTAGAATACTGGTGGCATTGAACCTATTTTGAGATGTTTCCTGACCTGTTAAGCACACTGTGCGGGATAGCTGGCAGGACAGCCATCTTCTTCAGAAATCATTTGAAATCATCATTTTTAAGCTAATGAGTTCCTCCAGCATCACTTCAAGGTTGATATTTTCAGTGGCCTTAAAGCTGCCATGGCTTTAACCGTACACAGCAACTAAGTCCATACATTGAAATCAAACCAGTAGGGTTTCTTCACCTACTAAGGTATTGTTTGAAGAACAGGAAGAATAAACAGTAAAGACTATTTTAAAAATTGATGGTTCATGGTCCACTCCCCAGATAATAATACCACCACTGTTATGGCAACAATCGAAAGACAAGATTGGGGATTTTAGAAGTTTCTCTTTTAAACAGCCCATTTTAAACTGAACTTGGCAGTATTAAATGGATCTAGCTGATTATCTAGCTGAATATGCTTACTGGGTTGGTATTAATTCATCATTATTGGTAGTCCCCAGTTTAAAAACAAGTTCTGTTCCCAAGGTTGAATTTGTATGTAAGCCAGAACAGCATTATTGTATAATACAAGATCTTGTATAATACTGTATAAATAGTATTGTGTAGTGAACTTGAACCATTGTGTATTTAACTCAAATCATTGCATATTTTGCTACAATAGGCTCCATTCTTAACTATGGGTCATTTGTAACCCACGTGTTCTTAATGTGGGGACTACCTGTACTTGTTTTTACAGCAGTGTCACAGAATCCAATACTCCCCATACTTAAGTTCACAGCTGCAAATCAATTTGACAGTGATCATCTCCCAAACATCAGCCTACCTTAACTGAGATAGCAAACAAGTATGTAGGAAGCAATTTTCTTTTAAATCTTCACCCAAAAAAAACTAAAAAGAACAAAATCCAGAGAGGCACTTCATCCGGTCTGCAATGGATTTACCTGATTATCTTTTTCATCCCTAGATGGCAGACAATCACACAGCAATAATACCATGGAAAATCCATCCTGACTTTTCCCAGTGGCTCCCATTTTGAATATGGAAGGACTGGCTTTGGAAGCAATGATATGAAATAAAATAAAACTTTGCTCAAGGGCTCTGAAATGTAATGGTCTCTCCAGCAAAGTAATTTCAACATTTGGGAAGAAGGACCTACATTCAGTTGCACTGGCCACAAGCCAATTTAATTCCTCCCCAAAGTTTGAGGAGTTATACAGGTACCAGTATCTAGACTCTGAAGAACCTGCTTTCGTTTACTATATGTGTTTTTTTGTAATAACTTTATTCAATTTTTAAACAAGAAAGATAAAAACTAACAAGAACTAGTATTTAAGATAAAGGAAGCAAAGAAAATATAGAAAGAGAGAGCAAAGCCAGAAGTACAGAAAGAAAAGAAAGAAAAAAGAAATATAAAGACTTGACTTCTGATTTTCTTTTACAACAGCTATAGATATAGATTTAAATTGAACTCTTGTTCTAAACTTTGAACTCCTCTCCTCAAACTTTGGGGAGGAATTAAATTGACTTGTGGGCAACACAACTTTCATTTTTTCTATCATCTAATATTTTTTCTAATCATCAAACCCAGATACCATAATTTCCTTTTTTGCTGTTGTTTTTGTTTCACACAAAAAGTCCAAAAGGGGTTTCCAATCAGCATTGAACTTAATCAGTGTCTTTTTTCTGATCAAAGCTGTCATCAATCAATTTATTACAGTCATAGACCAGTGCAAGCTGTCAATTTAGCCATCTCAGCAAGTTCCATCATCTTCACGATCCACAGTTCCATTGCAGGTAATGTCCCGAGATAAGCTTCTCATCATACATGTCATATGGTTATTCCAACTGTACTCCTTATACTGTTGCTGGTCACTGTTCTAATGGTCCAGAATTTTATTTTGGCTGCTCCGTGTTGAGTGTCATGATTTGATTCATCTACACCTGTGTTTCTCAATCTTGGCAACTTTAAGATGAGTGGACTTCAACTCTCAGAATTCCTCAGCCAGCAAGGGGACTTCTGGGAGTTGAAGTCCACTCATCTTAAAGTTGCTAAGGTTGAGAAACACTGATATACACTTATCATGATAGTATGATGAATAGAGGCACTTTTCCCAACAGTTATTAATTCCCACAAGGCTTATCATCTTAATCTGAAACAGCAAGGGAGGCAGGGGCTTGTAGTAGTAGCCATGTGTGAAGCAGCAGTGTACAACATTTTTTTTCAGTTAAGGGTGAATAATAATAATAATAATAATAATAATAATAATAATAATATCAGCATCAGCATCAGCATCAGCATCAAATATTTCCGTGGCCATTCTGGTGACACATTAATTTTACTAGGAGCATGGCCAATATTTTTGAGGCCATTTTTCATGAGCTGGGGATTTCAGGGGCAGAAAGACTGTGTGAAGTTTTGCAAAGCTTAATGAATCCATTTGACTCCACTGCTAGCTTTTAACAACACATAAGCAACTCATGTTATCAAAATGTGTGGTTTTGCTACTGAATTTTGGCACCACAATCTAGAGATAGGTCTGGGACCCTGAAAATGGGGTTTGGAGGTTGCCTACCCCAGTTTAGAGATTTACAAGTGAGATATATTTGAAATGAGTTAGAACTGTGCAGAGATGGGAGAACCATTCCCTTTCTTTCTGCTTCATCAATTGCAGTGCCAAATAATCCAATGGTGCATTTTTGTAACCTTCAAGGTTATTCCAGTTGAGATAATTCCATGGCATGCCCAGTCCTGTACAAGGGGAAAAAACACCCTTCTAAATTGTTTATGTATTTTCCCCTTCTTTGCCTTAAATCTTCATAGTGTGATACAGAAAGGTTGAAATGGGCTTTTCAGAAATTAAGGGTCATAAAGTACTGAGGCAAAGTATTCAAGTGTGGTTAGATGACTATTAGCACTATTTCATATTCAACCTTTTATCAGTTATAGTTTTAAGACCCTTTTATACTTATTCTTGCTCATGAAAGTGTCTGCCATTTTATATATCTGTAATTGCTTTCTTTTTTCCTAAGTAGAGAGATTTCTTTTAATTCTGTTAATATTCACTCTGTTATCTGTCCATTTCTCCAGCTGGTCAAGATCATTTTGAATTTTGTTCTTGTGTGCTAAATCTTAGATATCCTATCCAGTTTTGTGCCATCTGCAAATCAAGTAATTAAAGAAAATATTGGTGAGTAGCACTCCATTTGATCCTTCCATCCAGCTGATGAGGATCCATTGCTGGCACCCTTCAAGTATGGTTTTCAAGCCAGTTGTGAAGCCACTTAATGGACAATCTATCCAGGTCATACTTTATTAGCTTTGGTACTTCCACAAATGCTTTGCTGAGACAAAGGTATTTGATATTCACAGCATTTCCAAAATGTATTATGGAATTTTCCCAATCAAAAATTGGGATAAAGTTAATGTGATAGAATTACTTCTTTACATAGCCACCCTGACTTTTAGTCATCACTGCATTATTTTCAAGGTGCTCATGGATCAGTGGCTTTATTTTCTAAAATATTAGCAGGTATTAATCAGACTAAATGGTCTGTAGTGCCCCAGAATCTCCTTTCTTCCATTTTGAAGACTGAAATGATTATTCTCTCTTTATCTGGTATTTCATGCATTTTCCTTGGTTCCTCCAAGATAATAGAAGTTCAGGCAGTCCCTGTCAGGATTAGCCCATGAAACTCCAGGAGACAGTGCAGATTCAATCCAGCAAGGTTTATTGGCTTCACTCCCATTACAGAAATCTTCTCAGAGTGAGAGCAATTCCCAGGGTCACCCCACAAACATCCTGCATTCCTTAGGGAGGTGCCAGTCTCATTCTCTTATCTCTTCCTCTCTGCTCTGGGGATAAGAGTAGGTGCTTAACCCCTTTCGCTCTAGCTCTCACAGTCCCTTAGCAAATCCCTTTAATATTCTAGAATTCAATTCACCTGGTCCTGGAAACTGAACTTACTCAAGAGAAACTGGTATTTCCTGATTCGTTTTCTATCAGTCTCAAGGTGCAATCCTTTTTCTTCAGTCTCAGATCCCTGCAATCCATTAATCCTGCATCTCACAACCGAGCAAAGGAAGCAAAATAGAGCCAGATTGGTTTTTTCATTATGTTAGCATTTTGCCAGGTTTACCAAGCAGCTGCTATTCTGTTTCTTTTCTCTTCTTTTTGTTTTAAGTATATCTGAAGAGACAGCCAATTTAGTGTAGCGGTTAAGGCACCAGGCTAGAAACCAGAAGACGGTGAGTTCTAGTCCTGCCTGAGGCACAAAGCCTGCTGTGGATGCTTTTCGGCCAGTCACTCTCTCTCAGCCCTAGGAAGTAGGCAAGGGAAAACCACTTCTGCTAATCTTGTCACAAAAACTGCAGGGACTAGTCCAGGCACCCACCAGGAGTCAACACTGACTCAAAGGGCCACCTACACACATAAAGAATAAAACTGAAGAAGCCCATCTTGTTGACTTGTCAACTTCTGCCAGTCTCATGCGCATAATGAACTTTAGCCTTGCTAGAATTCCTAATATTTTGCCTTTTTTAGGAACCTTTTAGATCCTGAAAATGTCTTGCTTAAAGCTCTTACTGCTTTTTATTGGCATCACAATGAATTACCATTTTACACATATATAGTGCTATTCTGTGTATATGACACCCTTTCCCTCATTCGTCCATTAAACTGAGGGCTTAGCTGTAATTACAAATGATATATTTGTTCTGAATAAATTTGAGATAGTGAAATGCATTTGTGGGGAGGGATTTTGAGTCAGTTTTTGACTCCTGGTGACTGCCTCAACAAGACCCTGCAGTTTTCTTGGCAAGGTTTTTTCAGAAGTGGTTTGCCATTGCCTCCTTCCTAGGGCTGAGAGGGAGTGACTGGCCCAAGGTCACCCAGCTGGCTATGTGCCTAAGATGGGACTACCACTCAACGTCTTCTGCACTCTAGCCTGGTCCCTTAACCTTTACACCAAACTGAAAGTACAATGCTGTAGACTAGGAATAATTTCCATTGTGTTAAAGATATTGAATGCGTGGAAGCAAGTGATTGCTGAGAAATCACCAGTGTCATGTTGTAGGTCACTGTGAGATATTTAAACCATGAATACAGCTATGACTTGCAGAAGACAGCTAATGACAGCTATTTCCAAGGACAACTGATCTGACAGAAATAACCTTTTTAATCAGAAAACTGGATGTTGGCTGGGAGAAATTCAGCTATACATATGGAAACTGCTTGATGCATGAAGCATTGCATGTATGTATCTCTACTGCTTTGCATTTTGCCCCTTAGTGAAGCTGTGCTACCTTTCTACCCACTCTTATCAATATAAATTAAGGGAGAGAGAGTCCTATGGCCCAAAGCATCTTGCATAGAGTCACACAATATTTGCAGCACTCTTGTGAAAGTGATTTCTTACTATCTTCCAGCTGTGGTTACATTCCCTTATGCCAAGTATACAACAGCTGGTGCATTCATTGTTCTGTCCTGATCATCTTCTTTCCTCTATATCCAAGATTCAAAGAACGTATTCTGTGGAGTTCCAACATTCTTGTCCTATGGTTCTCACCTCTGACTCTTGTGAAACACCCCAAGATAGGCAACATTCATACGCAACAAATGCAAAGCAGAGAATGGCTGACTAGTTCTTTCTTCTTTCATAATTATTTAGCTCCAAATTGCTCTTCACAAGCTTTCTTTCCCTTTTAGCTTGGGGGCCAGATGTAGAGAAGTTATGAGGTTTTGCATTTTTTAACCTAGTTATGTTGGAAAAGGACAGAAGAGGAATGATTGAAGAGCTTCCTGAGTGTACCTTTCCTCTGAGTCCTGACTGTGCAAGATCTGGAATGAGGAAGATCATGGAGATAAAAATAATAGAATTCATAGATTGGGGACTTTGAATCCAAGTCATGCCATGTATATTCATGAGAGCATCGAGCATCATTTGTGAACGGCAGCATGCATTCTGATTGAACCTCAATAATTAAAAAGAAAGGTAAGGCTTCCCATAGTCATTGAACGGCAAGAAAAAGGGGAAGCAGGAACAGGGTTCCTTGGCCTTTCACATCTGCACATGTCACATGTGGACAAAAAAAGATTGGGAAACTGTAATTCTGCTACAATCTTATTATGAGAGCATTGACTTTTAGGGCATTCTTGATAACAAAATTAGGAGGAGAAAAAACTCAATAAACGTTTCATTTTTAAGGGTAATTGAAATTGCAGAGTCTTAAGTGATAAAGCAGTTGTCTGAAATTCCTAGAAAAAGAATGGAATGAAATTCTGTTCTGATCACTAACTTAATGATTCTTGTGTTTAGGGCTTTTTCTCATCTTATAAAGGTAGCTCAGTTGTTCCATGGTAGCATGTTTCATAAACAACAATAACAACAAAAGCTGCATTCTATTCTATTCTATTCTATTCTATTCTGTTCTGTTCTGTTCTGTTCTGTTCTGTTCTGTTCTGTTCTGTTCTGTTCTGTTCTATTCTTCATTTTCCATGCAACATTAAGAAAACTAGTTTGCTTATATCCTTTGGCATTTTCATGTGAATCTGATATTCACCCCAGCAGATATGGATTAGAACATAATGCATAAAATATTGGAACTGGGATATGTTGAGTAGAAGTCAAAGCTCATCATGATCTCTGAATGAAGTGACTGATTCCATGCAGTGCAACCATTACATATATCCTTTAAAAAACTATTTGTGTTGCTTTAATGCAAAAAAAAAAAAAAAGGGGGGGGGAGAATCAGGCAAACAAAATTTGGTGCAAAAAAAAGAGAGAAAGGGGGGAAAAATCTAATGGAAAAACAACAGACAACAGTAAATATTTAAAAAGAGTAACCACACCATTTTAAAACAACAGACTAAAGCTTGACTGCATGAAACCATTTTGCCCAGTTCTTCCATTGTATCAATAAGGAGCCGACTGCCTTTCTTCAAGTGAACCTTTGGTATCTGGTACGCAACTGTCTTTCCAAAAATACATTATCCTCTTTTTTTTAAGCAATAACCCGAGCATGCTAGACCCCAAGTTCCACCTCATTTGGATTCCTTAGTTTTAGTAGATAATTTTATTCCTAAATGGAGAGGTTTTATTATGCAAAACTGAACCATACATAGTTTCATGAAAAGCTCTATTAGCTAGGGCTATTATCAGGCCAAAGCAATGCTAAGGCAGAGGGACAAGGAATAAAAAAACTCATTTGCAAAGGATTTATTTTGGTAGTCAGCCTATTATATCCAGTGTGGCCAGATATTTAAGTCAAAATGAAATTCCAGAATATGGGAGAGTTATATCGTTAGCATGCTTTAATGGACAGCCAACAGTTGTCCTGGAAGGGAGATAGAAGATACACTCCCACATGAAGATCGGCTTTGTCTGCCCATGGCTATTTTCACTCATGCTGTATTTTTTATAAGGACATTCAAGCACAACAGATATTCCCATTAATAGGTATGTTTCCAGGGCCTTCAGATTAATTCTATCTTCAGTATCAACTATCAGATAAGGATGATATAATCTCATTAAGATCTCTAAATATTGAGATGACTCCTTATTAGTATTAATATTTTTACTGCGGCTCATTTTAAATAATTTAACCACTTTTATGTTTGCATATCTTTGCCCACTGACTGCAATAATAAAGAACTCAATGAACTATATGCAGTCCGAATTTTAAGAATATAGTTTAACAACACACTAATATATTTAATCTGCCTCATTAACCCTTTATCGATTGTATGGAGAATTTCTACCCAGACAGCATGACCAAATCATGTTTGTTAAAGTACCTTACATTTTATTGCATTTTCTGCATAGAAAGGTAAATAATCCATTTTTTAAAAAAATCCACTAAGGACCCAGTAACAACCCCATTTTTTTTTTTTTTTTGATAAATTAGTCCCATCCTAAGATAAAAAACCTATTTGATATTTTTTTTAAATTTGAGATCATTGACTTGTTAAGAGTTGGATTCTTTACTCCAAATCTCTTATAAAATTATCAATATTTGTACATCTTGAATTCCTTACACTATTTACTTTTCATCCCCTAAATTAATAGAAAGTCTGGAAAGACTCCACGTTCCATAATATTTTGTGACCAATTCCCCAAACACAGAATGTACACAGCTTTGATTAAGCAATGTTGGAACTAAAGTTCCAAAGAGCTTTCATTCTAGCCCTAATTATTCTTCTGCAAAACAACTCAGGGCCAAACTGGACGTGATCCAGAATATGGCATTACAAAGCACATTCCTCCCCTTCCTCCCACCTTTTAAAAGTTAATAGCAGAGAAGCATTTTCATTGGACACGCAATCAGTAAGAAAGAAGGTAACCTTTCCCAACCTCTATTTTATATATATATATAAATAAATAAATAAATAAAGTGTTCCTAGCACCATGGGACGCGGTGGCGCAGCGGCTTAATGACGCTGAAAGTTGCCGGCCAGAAATGGCTGACGCTTCGGCGGTTCGAGTCCAGCCTTCGCATTAACAGGGTGAGCTCCTGTTTCCCCCCCCCAGCTCCTGTCAACCCAACAGGTCGAAAACTCACGTGAGTAGATAAATGTGTACTTTCACTCCGGTGGGAGGAAAAATGCTGGCAGCGCCTTGCACAGAGAGACGGGACCAGTTGCCAGTAAGCGCGAAACCACGTTCGCCCGAAAAGGGCGCGAAGCAACGGAAACCCCGCCTCCTGCGCTCGCCAGCTGGGCTCTGCTCTAGGAAGGAGGCTCTGGCAAACCACTTCCGAGAAACAATTGCCTTGAAAACTGCAAGGATTCGTCCAGGCAGTCACTGCAGGGTCAGTAATGACTGAGCGCAGACAAAAAAAAAAAAAAAAGCACCATTTGTATCTCAGATCCTGCCGAGTGTAAATCTGGCTATTTTCCTGCCAGTACATCCAACTAATATTCATCATTCCTCAGAAAAAAGCATTGCTGGGTGATTGATTGATGTTGATTATGGGCCATCAAGTCACTTCGACTCTTAGCGACCACATAGATAGATTTTCTTTTTTCCATGACATGGAGTTACACTTGCTTTCTAAACTTCACAGCAGAAACAGGTAACTTATAGGTGATGAGCTAGATGTAGCAGTCTCAGTGGCCCATTTTGGCATCCAAAGCCATTAGAGATTTCCCAAAATGGGTAGAACAAAAAGATCCCCCCTTTTTTGCATTTGGAGGATTTGGGTAGTTAAGAGGTAAAATGGGTGCCATAAATCTCTTCTGTTGCACCTTGAAAATGGACACAGCCCCAAACTCTGCTTACTTTTCCTGGTTTGGAGAGTTTTAAATGCCCCAATCCCTAACCCTATGCAAAATCCCCCTATTTTCATCATGTTATAGCATCATTATGGCTTCGAATAGGGCACAACATGCAGGCCAAAAAATGTTACCACTCCAGTTTTTTGAGGTGGCCTTGAGGTCTGTTCCAGTTTTTTGTTTTTTGTTTTTATTATTTAAAGGCTGGCAGATCTTGTACAATGTCAGGTTTTTTGAAAGGCCATTTTCACAGTGTTTTATAGAAAGGTTGGGCGATCCTTTGTCATAATGGTTGTAAGGTATGATTCTGTTCCATGCTATATTCCATAATAAAGTTTATGTTACAGTATTTTTAACAATTTCATTCCCAAGTAAAGTCTGGCAGAACTTTAATCTTTTGGTCTAAAAAGGTCACAGGTACTGACTCTGCTTCTTGCAGGAGCTCTGAGTAAGGGCCACATGTATACTTTCCTAGCTTTGTAGTCAAAAGGTAAAAAAAATTCTAACAGGAAAGGCTTTATAATGCCAACACATGAAATTTTATTTCTATTGGTTGAATGTGTTCAAATTATATATTTATCTATAGAGCATATAAGGGATGAAATCAAATAAAAGAGCCAAATTCTTCTGAAATATAGTCGGCAACAACCTAATCTTCTTTGCTGGACATTTGCCAGTAAATCTCACAAAATTCCATGTAAAAATGACAAATTCATAATGTAATGATTAATAGATAAAGGACCCAGTTGCAGGTTAATTAGTGGTTTTGAAGTCCTTCTTAGTCAAATACCAAATATTGATTGCATATTGCTCTCTTTCTCTCTTTCACACACACACACACAAAGGAAATACCACCTTGAAACCTGCAACACTGACATGGGCAGGATTTATACTGATTGGCACCAATTCAGTTGATCTTAATATTGCCAATGGAATCAAGTCATCTTAAATCTAGATGGTCAATAACTGGATTGGCTGGTGTGGGTCTTCCGGGCTGTGTGGCTGTGTTCTGGAAGTGTTCTGGAAGAATAACTGGATTGTAGACTGTTTTATCTTTTATCTGAACTGGGGCAAGAGAAAGGGAGTTTTGTCTGATGAAATGCTTGAGGCAGATTATCACAGCTGTACTGTTGAGTTGCTATGAAGATCCATTACTTCATTAAGTCTTCTCCTCCCCTCCAGCAGGATATGGAGGAATTAAAGTGATTCTGCTTCATTAACTCTTAAGCAATACTTGAAGGAAGTAGGAAGGGAAGGGATTAACAGTTCTGCTACCCACAAGCATTCAAAAATTGTGAGTCAAGCACTCCAAAATTATAGGATTTTAAAAATTAATACCCTTTTATTAGGTTTTAAAGTCTTTAGGTTGATTCTTCTTTCTCTCCCTCAGGCTTATGTACATCTGGAGGGTGCTAAGCTGAATTTTTAAAAGGAGACTATTCTGAAATGGCATTCTCAATTTAGAGACTGGCATCACGAGCAAATTGTTATACTGGCTTTGTGGATAAAATGGAGAAAATGTTATTTTTAATATTGTTTTTAATTTGAAACATTTCCATCTTGTCTTTCCATCGCTAGGCCTTCAGAGCAATTTGCCTTGTAAATTAAAACAATGAGGTGGATCCAGATTTCGTGACAATTAAAATAGCATCATTGAAATAAATTTAAGCAACTCATGAGGTCTACTTTAAGAGGTGTATTAGTGTGATTCCCCCAATAGGTGAGGAGCACAAAAGTACATTGGCATGTTTTACACTGCCCTCTTGGCCAAGTCATATTCTGCTTTGGTAAGGAGGCCAGAGACGGGGCTGTTCCTCACAGGTGTAATTTATTACAATTTATTTATTACAATATTTATACACCTCCCTCCGTCACCAGACACTGGGCAGTTTAATATGGGACAACCAATGGAAAGCCATTGGTTGGCAGGAAAAATAACTACTGATTGCTCTTCTGCAATGGTCTGTAGGAATGTCCTTGGGAGACAGGAGGAAGAGCCACAGCTTAGACAACTGTCATGCAAAAGGTATGGAAGCAGCAGGGGCAGGAGAAGCATTTCACAAAGGACCCTCCCTAGTTTTCTGGAAAGTAAAAATAAAAGGAGGGGAGAGATACTTTCAGGCTTGCAAGATTCTGTTACTGTAACTTTGCGATAGTACGCATGGTTTGTGCTTCTTGTCTGGACTACCTCGAAGAGCTGACATCAACATCATGAGATGTTATCTTCAGAAACAGTTATTAGGTGATCTGCTATGAAATTAAAAAAAAAAAAATTAATCAAGAAAAGACAACATTACGACAGTCACAGAGTTGCCTGTCATAGATGTTTGCTCTCTGCCAAAAATCTGAATGGTTATACTATAGAATTAGTTGAATCTAGATTAAATTGAGACAACAACAACAACAATAATAGGGTTTTACCTTTCAATTCTTTATTTTAGTATATTTTTATTTCTATACATCATCAGCTAAAGAATGGCCTGGCCAAGATAGTTTGAGAAAAATGCCTAAACTACAAAATACATGTTCATTTTCTTCCAACGTGTATCCATTGACTAATCTGTGTATACAGAGAAAGGGGACCTCTTTCTATATGATGGAACAAGACTCCTTTCTCATCCTGTAAGGTTGGCTTTCAACTAGCTACAGAATGTATATTAATTGGACAATTAAGATGAATCACTGAATCAAGACACAATTCATCTATTTCATGTTAACAGCCCCCACACAATCATAATTTTCAAAGCTAAGTGGCGTGCTTGCATCCTGATATATATATTTTTTTTAATAGGAAAGTATCCATGGGGACTGATAGAGGTTCCTCATCTATTTAAAAGGTCACCCTGTTCATTCACAATGATATAATGGCTGAAGAAAAAACCTGAAATACCTTCTTCAGTGATTTAATTGAAATAGATTGTTTGTGAGAACTCATTTGGTAGATATTGGAAAACATTTTGATAACAAGCAATTTAAGTGTAACACTGAGTTTTCTTTTATTTTACTGTGTTGAGACAATCAATAGAAAGATGCAGTTGTAAGTATGAAGTGATCTTAGGTGCAAAATCAAATCATCTTTTAGCTTTATTCTGCTTTGGTTTGTTTTTGAATACAATTCAAACTGTCCAGGCTTGCCTTTAAAGTCCTCCAGTTTTAAGAACAGGAATGAAGAATCCGCGATTCTTCAGATATAGCTGAAATAGAGCTCTCAACAACTTCAGCCAGATTTTTTTTAATTTGGTTTTTTTATGGTTCAATATATTGTATGAAACCCCAAATGGATTATTTCAAGGACTAGGTTAAGCATGTTGCATAGCCTTGGTGGACTTTGCGACAACATCCCAGTATTGAAAACTTTTTCCCAGAGAAGTTCACTTAACATCTCCTTTGTCATCTTTTCAGACGCCAGTGAAGATCTTTCCATTCTCCCAGACTTTGAAAGACTGAATTTCAGAGATGGCTATTGATTCAAACTGCTGCTTTTAATGCTGGCATTTGTTGTATCAATGTCATTTGGCCTGACATTGATATATATACAGTATATTTTGTTAATAAAGACTAGGAACTATTTTCATTAAAGGACAGTCCTTTTTAATCACATGGAGCAGCCAAAACCACCTCCAGGTTTACTGATGGATGGATTCACTGCATATTGATTGAAACAAAGCTATGTGAGTTTGGATTGGCTGAATAATCTCATATTAGACAAGTAGGCAGCCAGGCAGCTCTGCAGCCCAGGGCCACATTTCAGAAGTCCTCCACAGCTGACCTCTGACCTCTTATAAACACTCTCTGCCCTTCCCAGGAACACCACATCTATGCTGCAAAAATCCAGACCACCCTTACATGGTAGCCAAGGGTTACAATTTTCTAGATCTCTTTGCTGCCACCTAGTGGTCTTTTGGATATTTGCAGCCCACATGAGAAGTTCTACCTTTCTGCCAGCATTCTGTTGCTTGCAAGGGGAAAAGGGGGTGCTGGAAAGAGAAAGAGAAAAACCCGTGGTTCAGAAAAAGGAGGAAAAAGGGGAACTTAGAAAAGAGACTAAATGACTTGCTCCACGACTTGCTTGAGGAATGTACTCTTATCATAACTGATCAACCTTGGAGGAACAGGATCTTTGACAGAAAGCTCCCCCTCCCTCCTACATTGAATTAACACCATTCTCTGTAAAAACATAATGCAGAGGAGGAAGGATGGGATGCAATTAGAGGAAGGAGCTGTTGCAGCTCATTTATATTTAATAGCCACCATTCCAAGCATATTCAGTATTTCCTTTTTGGTAGAACTATGCTCTCTGGATTGGAAAACGTTGCATACTCGGTAGAAGGCAGCAAAGAGGCAGAGAAAACCAACTTCATCTAGTGGTTGTCTGGATAGTTCCAGCTCAGATCTTTGGGGCTGCTGAGAGTTACTGTGTTTAAAATACTAGTCAACTCTGAGGTTTGCAGAAGCATAAAGGACAACCAGAAAACCAGAAGCTGGTTGGCAGCAGCTCTGAACTGAGACATTTCTGCAAAATTGTGAGGATCTACTACAATATTTTGTTGTCAGTTTTTCCTTCTTTGGTTTTTTTTTTACAGACTTGAATCTCAGGGGAGGTTTGGAGATTTGAGATACACCTGTGACTCCCTTCTCTTAACATTTTTTTTTTCTTGTCAGAGCACCTCAGAGTAGTTCAGTATGAAATAATATTTAGGCCCGTCACACGAAGCCACATCAACTGAACATCTCCAGCTCTTAAGACTTCTTTGAATTTTTGGCCAGGTGTCTTAAGACAGATCTAGTCCCAGACATCGACTAGAAAATAGGTAACACTGTTGATCATTTCTTTCTTTAAAAATACACCAGTATCTATGTCTTGCCCTGTAACAACACTTTTATTTTTCATGTACTAGAATACAAATACTGGAGTCATCTTCCTTTCAAAATTGTTGTGGCACACATGATTTTTGTATGTTTATTTTCTTTATTTTTATTTGTTGGGTGGAGGGTTGCCTGCATTTCAGTCATGGCCAATCTGGAAATAACAAATAAACCACATCTTTAACTGTGTAGCAGTCCATATTGCGATGGAGAAAACTGTTTTCAATGATGTGTTGTTAAGAAAGCCCACTCAATTAAATTAATGTCCTTCATTTTGGACTCTGATTATATAGGAATTTAAACAAATAAGCAAATACCACCCAGTTCAGAATGACTTGTAGATTTTTCTCATCTGTCTAAATTAAAATCACCTAAGCCAAAGTCCTTACCTTTCCAAGCCATATGTCAGCTGAAAGAAGTATTAAATGTATTGCAACTCTCAAAAGTAATTACCTTTAGCCAATTTTCCAAATTAACGTTTTGGCCTCCCCATCAGTTCAAGCCTTGAAAACAAACCCACAATTCAGAAGCCAAACCATATGAGATTTTAAATCCACTGTTGTGGGGTAGCCAACCTGCTTTCACAACTCGGTAACTTCTTTAGCAGATTTTCTTGTCAGACAGGCTTAGATTTTCACAGACTTTGATTCCATACCTTTTCAGGGAAGTACTTTTTCTAGCCGGGGGCAGGGTGGTGATGGAATCTGTTTCAGGAAAATATGTATGTTAGAAAGGGTAGGTCAAAGAAGTTACAGAAATATTCTTTAAGATTAATGTTTATTTTGGCTTTGTATGCATGACTTGAATATTTTGGGTCTGGTATTTATTTTCTCTGAACAAGTTCAGTAACTACGTGTTTTAAAAAATGAAGAGGGCATTCCATATCTTGGCCTTCCTCTACACTCAATGGTGTGTCATCGACTCAATATGCTATTTATTCTCAAACATGCTTTACTTCCATCATATAGTGCTATTACCACATTGGAACTAATCTTCAACTCCTTATTTGTGCAAAAGCTCCATCATGAAAGCTTATTCACTCTTTCGTATATTTTCTCTATATCAACAAATGTGCAATTAACTGTCTCACATTCATACATTTCTCAGCGACCATCTGAAGAGTAAAACTCTGGTTGACATAGAGCCACACTGTATGTGTTTCCCAAATACTGCTCATCACTACTTCTTGTGCCCTTTCAATCAGAATTCTGATAGACCAGTGTTGTCCAAACTTGGCCACTTTAAGATGAGTGGACTTCAACTCCCAGAATTCCCCAGCCAGCCATGTCCACTCATCTTAAAGTGGCCAAGTTTGGACAACACTGTGCTAGACGGATTCTACAAACTAATTCCCCCGTAGTTTTTGCATTCATTTTGGGTACCTTTCCCTATGTATAAGGGAACAATAATTACATTCTCCCAGTTGACAGGTGCAGATGCAGACTTCATTTACACATTAAATACCACACAGCCAGACCATAACAAACCTCATCAGTATTTCAACATTTCTCCAGTTACACCATCTATATCTGCAGCCTTACCATTTTAGACATAAAATAATTATTACTTCTTTTTTTCTTTTTGGGATAGTAACATTTTAAGCATTTGTTTCAGTTCTACTGTTTGACGTGGCATTACCATTCCCATACAAATCTCTAAAATGCAGCTTCCAGCATTCTCTCGTTTCAATTTCATACCAAATGATTTAATCCGTTTGATTTTTAATTCTATCCACTCTGACAGAGACTCCTTTTCAGTCCTCTTCGCACACTTAGATTTTTTTAAAAAGTCTCTAACTAAATGTCCTTTTTCTTGCTCTCTTTGACTATTGTGGTGCCTACAATGGCATCATGCTGAAAATGTGCTTTTAATGTTAGACTAAGTTCTTTCTAGCATATCCTCAATAACAATCATAAAGCACCTCTGTTTAAATAAAGTTTAAAAGTTGCCATTTTTTTCCCTAAATTAGGTCACATAGAGTCAAATTAAAAAGTAAAAACAGGAAAACCACAATATTAGCCTTAGCTAGTATATGGGCTTGTGATGGTTTTTTCCCCCTTAAACTGCTGTAGTTATAAATGACAAATATAACTTCAAAGCAGGTGCCATTTGCTGGAACTCTGTGCATGTCCAGAGGATGAGGAGCAGCCCTGCAGCTATAGTAATTAATTCAGGGTTGAAATCTTCCTTCAGCCTCTTGGGTCAATTTTTGATTAAAACACTATCTTAATTGCTATTATCTTTTTTCTTTGTATACACATTATACGATAGCTTTCTCTCATCCTCAGTTGTTGCAAGAATCATTCTCTTATGCGCCTTTTTTCACGCTTATCCATATCCTGTTTCATCTCATCATTCTACCAAGCAAACTTTTTCCATATTTGCCATTAGCACACTATAACAGACATCTGTGGCACTCTAGAACATAATTATTTTCCCTCTGTTTCAAGTAGCTTCCAGATCTTCTTTTCTTAAATCCACTTCCCATTCATCTGTTGGGTGATTAATCCGTCTTCTAATACTTCTTTTGTGTAGGACTTGTACTTTCTTGTCCTGTTTGTAGTTATTCTTGCATTCTGGTTTCGTGTATTCTTTTCTTTCCTTTTCTCCCATATCCATTTTTCCCAAAATATATTCTTGATACTACCAAAAAGTGATCTGTCCTGCATTTAGAATTTGTCATCACCCTCTCATTTCTTCATCATAAACAATCCAATCAGTCATGCTTGTAGATTCATATCCATTTGCCATGTGCAAATATGAATAACATATGATTAAACTATGTATTCAAAGCAGTGTGGAATGCATTCATTCAGAATACTGCAGTTTTTCACAGAATTCTCTTCTGATTTTTTCATTATTACCACTCACTGGGGTGGTATAACATGCAAATATCACCAACTTACAGATCCCTGTTTTCATACATGCCCACAAAAATCTAGAAGATGCCTATTTGTACTTTCTGACATACATTTTAGGTAGATCTGAAGCAGGAAAGATGATGTAGAGAGTAAGGAAGATGACATAACTGAAAAGAAGATCACAAGAGGGGAATATATTAAGATGTTACTCATGATGCTACCAGTGCACAGGGTCCCTGTTACCAGGGGATCGCCAGGCCTGTTAAAAAAAGCACATTTCTGGTCTAGTCTATCTAGTGGGGTTGACAGATGGTTTAGATCAGTGTTTTTCAAACTTAGCACTTCTGGTAGCATGCTGGCTGGGGAATTCTGGGATTTGAAGTCCACCCATCTTAAAGTTGCCAAGTTTGAAAAACACTGCTTTAGATCCATCAGAAATACATTTGCTGTACCTCTTGGTGGCTTCTTAAAGAAGAAGTTGTACCTTTTCCTGGTCTCACATGGTAGGCATACGGATCCAGAAAAAATTGAGATAAGGAGTTGTTAAGGAGTTAATGACAGGGTAATACATTTTGAGCAATATACCACAATCACAAGTTAAAGCAAGGCTAGTTTTAACTCAAGGGTACTTATACTATGCTATGCAAACTAGGATCTCTAGAGACTCCCTTGCCAACATGTGCTGCCTGCATTCTACGATTATGAAATTGGTAGTCTTTAAGATGCTACAATAGTTGAACATAACTACTTTTCTGGAAACTATTTCAAATGAAAAGGGAAGCTGTATAGCAATGAGCATTTGCTCATTCCTTTCTCTTTACCTTTAGTAAAAGACTGTAATACCATTGTGTCATTTGCTGATTACAACTTTTCTCCTAGATAAAACTAACATTTTGTTTTATTTCTGCACAGCAGGATGAACACCACTTTTAAAGGTACATGAAATCCTAAATCAATTTCTTTCTTTTCTTCTCTCTCTCCTTTTTTTTTTTTTTGCTCTTAGTCTGTTACTTTAGCTCCCAAACATGATGGATCATAAACTCCATTATATCCATGATTGGCAGGAATGCTCTTGCATCTGATTGGCATCGCTTTGTTTGCACTTAATTTGTAAAGACAATGTTGAAATCATCTCTCCCTGTATTCATTTTTTCTTCGGTTCTATACAAAAGAAAATGATGACAACAACATCAACAACAACACAAACATCATTGTATGTTTGGGACCAAGAGTACAATATGCAATAAAGCTTAGACAAGTTCCCAATTTCCATTCATGATCCCTAAATATTAGATAGTCGTCCATAAATACAGCGCTGTATTTGAACTAAAAGGCAGCTGTATGTGAGACTTGATATAGTTCTTGCTTTCTCTTCCATGAGAAATAAACTGATCTTTTTGGAAACTCAAGGGGGAATCATAAAAGAATGATGAAAGGAAGAAAAGGGAACAATAAAATAATCCACTTCAAACTGGAACATAAGAACCAGTGCCCAGATTGCCTTTTCATTCAGGCAAGCCCGCACATGAATAACATAATGTGTGAATTGACCAATTATGAAAACAGGCTGACAACAATTCTGGAATCAGCAACATTTTCTCACTGCCATCATCACACCAGAATCATTGTCAGCTACATCCAGAATTAGGTTGTTTGCACAATATAGATCCATGACCAAGAATAGGAGACTAGTGACTAGTCAATGCAACTTTGGCATCTTTTTCAAAAAAAAGTTTTAATGTTTATTTTAATAGGCAATTCAATGACTTTTCCTCTAAAAATGCATATTTCTTTGCATGCTTTGATACAGTTATGCACCATAATGCTAAGAGAAATTCAAGGGCAAGTAAGAACATTTTATATAGAAATTCACAAATCATGGATCCTTGAGCATTACAACATAGAACTGTTCACATGGAAAAGAAAATATTTTGGCACCAGACTGAGGCACAGCTAGCCTGGGTCCATTTAAATCACTGGAAACTACGTTAGTAATAACCTGAACCTGCTCAAAGTGAAATAATCTTAGAAGAAAGTGAATCAGCCTTCTTCAGGATCTTCTCCAACACAAGTGTCACTAGCTCCTAAGGTCATACTCCTGAATCGTGTTTTCATTGGAGAACACACAAAGGCAGATAAAACTATTTTTTAAAAATCTATGGGTTTTTTTAAAAATGTAAGCTGGGTTTCCAAAATTTAAAACAGATTTTTAAATTTTAAATTGGATTTTTTAACATTTCGATCAGATTTTAAAACTTTGTTTTTGAAGTGTTTCATTAAAAATAAATATACCGTAGCTGGAAGATATTATCAAAATAAGTTCTAATTTTATTGTATTCTACTTCCTAAAGTGAAGTGGAAAGATAATTTAACACACTGGCAAAAGATCGATCTCAAAAACTGCAAAGCAGGCCGACAAAGAGAGAATTTGGACAAGGAAGAAGAATTTAGATAAATCCAAGGGATAGGAAAGAAACCGAAAGCGAAAGTAAGTAGGACACATCAGTTGGTGTTCCAAAGTTCCCTGAGTAAGCCTTATCTTGACAACAGACCCCAAAAGGAACCATTTTGAGACAACAATAAAACTTAGATTTAGTGGGCTTGAATTTAATGGACAAAATTTCTATCAAGAAATCCCTGAAATAAAACACATGCCTGTTGCAGTCAAAAAAGTCCAGATGAGGCACTTTAAGAGAACAAATAAAAGCCCATTTAATTTACCTTATTCTCAGTGTAAATACCTTATTTATATCATTTCAATATGAACGATTATATCAGTATAAATATATTATTTATATCATTTGTGTAATTGCCACAATGGCATGCTTTGAGATTTAATAAACAATCAGGAGGAACCTCTTCCCTCCATGGCGCATTAGATCTAGGTTTCGCTGTATGGATATGACAGTCCGGCATGCAAAATGCATATGGCACAGCAGCAAAATGCAAGACCTGGTTGTTCAAATTATGTGAATTGCTCTTTCTTCGAAGGCAATGCACATATACATTCTTCTGGTTGGTAAATATTCTTATATCAGCTTACTGTTTTTCGTTCTTAAGACACAACCTACCTTCTGAACGGGCTTCTCAAGTTACAAATGGGATTCTCAAAGCTGAATAAGAATGTAACAGTTGCTGCATTGTGGTATTTTAATGCATGTTTTACTGTTCCACTTTTATCCGTGACATTAAACAAGCAGCAAATACCCTCACTGAGCGAACGTTTGTCATTATTGTTTTTCAGGTGAATCCATGCTCAAAATACAAAATTCTAATGGCTTTTCCCTTCCACCAGATTTATCGAACAGCAGTACTCCACATCATGCATGTTAGGAAAACCTAGTATATCATCCATAACTGCAAAATAAAAAAATAAACTTCTGTCAAGAAGAAACAGGCACAAGTAACTTTACAATAAAACCAACGCATTACAAGAAACAGCTGAAAATGCTCAGTTTGTTTATGCAACAAACTCTCTTTTCAGTATCGTTAAGAACACATATCCTATCGATTGGGTTCAATCATTTCAACCAAGATTGTCTCAATCCAACAAAAGCAGGGAAATGACAAGAAAATAATCTATCAGGAAAATAATCCATCAAGAACAATGTGTTGCTTCAATTTTAATGAGCAGACCAATATACGCAATGCTTTCATTATGCATGCCTGTGTGTCAACAGAAGAATGGAATGTCTTTCTGACCGAAACAATTATTGCATCAGAAATATTTTAGTAACTGATATGATTATCGATAGGATAAGCAATTTTGTAAATGCTGATGTAGTGGTGAAAGCTATAATACAGTGTTTCTCAAGCTTGGCATCTTTAAGACATGTGGACTTCAACTCCCAGAATTCCCCAGCCAGTATATTATTATTTCTCATGAAACCAGTTTTATGACCTTAGAAATATTATTATTTTTCAGGAAACCAGAATTATGACCTTAGAAGAAAAGGAACCAGGTCATGATAAACCCGTTACAAATTTACAAACTGAGCTATTTAAAGTACATGGCCAACTCATCAGAAGTAATTTAAAAATTAACCTACCTTTGGATACTGAACAGCAGAAGATTTTGTTAATTTATATGGATGTATGCATTCAGGAAATCTCATTACTAGTTGTTTTTAAAGTTGAGATCATGATGCATATAGATTACGAGCAAGAGGCCATTCTGCTCCAATAATTGTTAAATTTTTGAAGCCCAGTGCTGTAGACCATCTTTTACAACTCTTAAGACAAGCCACCAAATTGAAGTAAAAAGGATGTAAAATCATGATCCATCCAAATGTTCTTTTGTAAGTGCTTTATCTAAGGGAAGACTTCAATTTGGTACATACACTGGCAAGAAATGAGAAAGTTAAATACTATTTGTATCCGGCAATCTTCTGCTTCTCTCTCGGAGTTGAGATCAAAAGATTTCCAAGTCCATCTGCTTTTGTGGAATTTGTACAGCCTCTGCACTTATCTGATGAGTAATAGCCTTGCATGGTTTTTCATTTTTCATTTTCTTTAATAGTTGTTGCTACTATATGCATTTTAGAAATTTATTCTGTCTTTATTCTCAGGGTGAGTTGGATGGTGAGTAGGTGGGGCAGTAAGCTAAGCCAAACCGGAGGTTTAATATGGATTTTTTTAAACAGCATAGCCGGGACAGGTTCTTTTTCTGTTTTAATTTTTGCATTATATTCAGCGTTTTAAAAACTCAGATTCATTTTCATAATTTCTTTTTGTTTGTTATTTAATAATTTATTGCTGAATGGCATTTATCACATCAGATGTCTCTAATGCTGAGAAATTGATAAATATTTCATCTACATAGAGTGCGTTCCAAGAAGATATGGGTTTCCAACACCTTCTGGTTATTAGATTTCAGTTTGGTATCTTCACCCAATGGCTACAGTTACCAGAAATTGATTTGTTTCTCAACCTATCAAGTTATATTATGATGTTCCTGGTGTCCGTTAATCTTCAGTTTGGTTCTTGAACCGTTGGCTTCTTCTATTAAGCAGTCTCAGGAGTTAAGGGCATGGTAGCACTTGATTCTGAATATAAACTGTTCTTACACACTGATATTATGGCTATTCTGTACAAGTATGCCATATCATTTACAAGGCTTATTGAAGTTGTACAGCAACTTGGTTTATACTCTGGTTATACTTATTCTATAATTAGAATAAGTCTAATTTGCTGTCTTTAGATATTCATAGACTACTGCATGAAATTAGGATTTAGAGTTTGTACAGACTCTATAAAACACTTTGGTTTATGTATTTCTTGAAATATACCTGTATTGCAGTATGTTGAATTAAAAATGTCTAACTCTGTATATGCAATTTAAACAGATATAACTCAATAGTTAAAGCTTCCTGTAAGTTTCTGGGGTAAGATTAATGTTATTAAAATGAATATTACTTCAAGACTAATGTATATTTTAGGAGGGATTCCAATGTTAATCTCCATTAGATGTTTTGCTCCGAAAGATAAGCTTAGGAGAAAATTTGCATGGCTGGCTAAAGCCTTTTGAATATTTTTGGCCAATCTGAGGTTACCTTATGATGACAGCAGCTTTATCCTACCAAATTTGCAACTATATCATTCGACTTTTATTTTAACATCTATATCCTTTTGGAATGAGACCTTTGATGAATATTCTCCTCTTGGGCCTACTTGGGGAGCAAGAGTGTAACATCACTGAAATCTTGTCTTTTTAGGGTGCACATACGCTAAACAGGGTCTTTGCTTCAAACTTTGAAAGCTGCCAGGTATATTTAGTTAATAATAGGTAAGCAGTTACATTTTGATCCCACATCACAGGAAAACATTGATATTGTGGAATAACCTTAATTTGAAAATAGTGGAGAAGTTTTCTTGGAATCTTTGGGGCAAGCAAATGATCGAGACCTTAAATCAGTTGATTTCTAATAGTTCTTTCAAAGACTTCAGGAGACTGTATTTTGAACATGATATATCTATAATGTTCACTCGGCAGTATTTTCAACTGAAACATGTACTAACTAGACATGGCCCAGTTGCTTTAATGGCCCAGTAGCTTTAGTGGCCTCTGAGGCACCTGCAATTTTAGGATCCTTAAGAGAGGCAGATCCTGGAGAAGAATCTATGTGGTTACTAGCAGTTGACACCAACTTTATAGCACATAATAAAAAAAGATGGGCAATGCTAAAATGAAACCAACAATTCAATTTTATAAGGAATTTAAAAAATGACAAGAAAGTTAGCATTAGTTATAGATCTGAAGTGTGGAATGAAGAACTGGAATATCCAATTTTGGAAAATCAGTGGGCCCATGTGTTAAGAATTGTTAAGTGTACAGGTAGTCCCCAGTTTAAGAACAAGTTCTGTTCCCAAGGTCTGTCCTTAAGTTGAATTTGTATGTAAGCCAGAACAGTATTATTATATAATACTGTATAAGTAGTATTGTGTAATGAACTCAAACCATTGTGTATTTAACTCAAATCACTGTGTATTTAACTCAAATTTGGCTACAATAGGCTCCTTTCTTAACTACGGGTCATCCATAAACTGGGTGTTCTTAACCCGGGGACTACCTGTACTTAGGATTTAATAATGAAATTAATTCATCAGAAAATACTGTTTTGTGTTTATAGGACCCCTCAAATGTTGTTTTAAAAGGGCTGGACTGTTTTTTTTTAATGCGGGCACTGTAAGAAATGTGAAAGCTCTTTAACTCATATGATCTGGTCTTGTCCAGCTATAGCTTCATTTTGCTTTCCAATCATTACATGTGCTAATACAATTCTGGAAAGAAATATTATAAACCTTAACATGATGTTGAATTATATTCCTAAAATGTGGAAATTGTCATCTCATGAAAAACATAGGCTCTACTGGCATAATTTTATGTAATTGGAAAGAAATTTATCCTCCTGATGTTAAATAAGGGTTCAGAACATGAATCTGTCATCGGTTTTTGAAAAATCTTTGTGTTCTAAAAATTAAAAAGGGGAACTGATCTGTTTCTAAACAATTTGGATATAATGATAAGCTTAAAATTAAACATACCATGTTAATTAATAATTAATTTTATATTGATACCATTATGTGGATTTTTTTTTTCTTTAGACTTTCCTCCTCTTTTTTAGTATGTCTAAGTTTCTTTCATTTAATCATTATAAGGTATCTAGGTTTTTTCCTCACTGTACAATCACTACATTGTTTTTGTTACTATTTTATTATTCTTCGGTGCTGTACTTTTCTTTCTTTTATTTAATAAAAAACAATTCCCAGCTTTGGTTAATGTGTGGAGGGGCCAACGTAATGTGGCTCTTGAGAAATCATAGGATAAGGGACCAGCTGACGAACCACACTGCAATATTAAAATTCTTTGAATTGTCTCCAAACCAAGTAGCAGCCATAAAGAATATAAACATGACATTCAATAAGTTTCCTAAAAATGGATGAAGCATTGGAACTCCAAATCACTACTTACTTAACTGAAACACAAGGGTGGGCTTTAAAAATATGAAGTACCTCCTCTTCCTAATGTTTAAAGTCTAATATTTTTTTGCTCTTTCTCTACTTCTCTAGCTCCCAAACATGGACCATAAACTGGAGTAACTTAGACTAATTTAAGATAAGCTCTGAAATGACCAACAAAAGGAAGATAGTAATCTAGCACAATATGTAGAAGATATTTCACCCCCCGAAAACTCTGAAGGACTATGCGTCAGACAGAGACTGCACCTCAACTAATATTTTCTGCCCCACCTTCCCAATCCCATAAACTCAAGTAGGTCAAAACTATCTTTTGCATCTTTTTTCCCATTTGAAAACAGATTGTAGTTTCAGCAAAATTCATTTAAGCCTCTCCTTTAAACAATACACTTTCATTTCTTAAGACATTTACAAATACAGTAAGGTTTTATGTTGGAACATTGAACTTTATTTAAAATTGTCAACATCAACACATACTGTAACAACAGTTACAGAAAAGACAAGTTGGTGCAGAGGGAAATGAAGGAACCCATGCTTTGATATTTTGCATCAACTGGCCCTTAAGGCAGATCTGTCTTACATATTTTACCTTATACTAAGTAGATTAACTTTCTTAGCTTCCCACAAAACATCCTGAGGATATGATTAGATGGGGAGTCTGCAGATTTAGAGGTCTCAAACTCTCATGTACATGAATGGTTTCCTAGGGTTTAATAAACAATGATTGTTAAACCTTTTAACATCAGGAGCACAAATACACTTTCGAGGGAACAACATTTAGTGATAGAATGGAGGTGTAGCACTTCTGTCCTGGAATCTAAATACTTAGGTTGGGCCTGTGACACACCTGGTCCAAGTAGCTGGACACCGTCCGCCATGCCTACTTTATGATCAGAAGATAAACTTCAGCGTCCTTTTCCAGATTTATTTTCCAACTCTATACTTGCAACCTATAAATAAGGCATTTATTGAACCTCTGCTCGTTAGTGGTCTTCATTTGCTGATTGGTCAGCTCTCTCTCGTTTTATCAAACAGCAGTCATATTTTATATATTCCTAGTTTTTAATTACTGCCTGAAGGTGTTTTCAGCTATCTGTTGCCACATAGTCTTGAGCAAATTTCCTATGAGAAAACTTTCGAGGTATCTGTCTAATTGGAGGAGGGTCAAAGAAGTCAAAAGGGTGGCTGCAACTGCCTGAAGCCCTGACCTTTTTTCCATACAATGCATTTTAAAAGGGAGGGGCTTTGAATATGACAGTCACGTTGATTTTTTTGACCCTCCTCCCATGAACACCACTGGAACTTAAGATAACTTGAATAACCAATTGCATTGAAATGCACATCTTCATGTGCTGAATGTATCTTCTTTTGTGAATTAACTATGGCCCTACATTTTCTAAAATGTTGGTGTCACTTGGCCCCTTTTGGTACCACCAGATCCAGATTAGACAAGATTTTATCATTTGTGATCTCACAAATACCCTTCCAGAAGCAGTCTGGAAACTGACCTTTTCTGACTGACAAAGTTTATTAAAAGACATAAGCTTTTGCTGCTGCTGCTGCTGCTATTATTATTATTATTATTCTCTCAAGAATATGGGAAGCTGCCTTATCAAAATGGCTAAATGTTTATTTCTATTTTGCATTTAGAAATTTGACCCTTGAAGATTTATGCAATATAAATGTAGTGTGTGACTACAATTCTCATACAGTCCCCTGACAAAAGAAAGAAGAGCAGGTTGGAAAGAAAGTCAACAACAGGGAAAAAAAAGAGTGGATCAAAAATATGGAACTGAACTATTCTTATCCCATCTGCCTTCCTTGTAATTTACACTGTTCATAATTTATAATTATGTTCATAACCATCTCTTCATATAAAGGAAATCTCGGCACTGTTAGAAGAACTTACTTTGCTACCTCTCACTGAAAGATTATAAAGTGGTCCTAGTGGCAATTTCTAGAAGCTCCTTTGGGGCTTGCATGTGATGTCGCAACACACCCAGAAAAGCATTGCATCGTGAGGATGCCTTTGTCAAAACTGACTCTCACCCCCACCCCGCCTTCCCAATGGACAGTGCTGGGTCCAAGGACAATTTACAGAAGGACTTTTGTAAAGTCAAAGGACTGATGGAACAAAGTCGGATGCTCTTCTGAAGAAGTCACACTTGAATAGCTGATCACCTGCTATTCCTCTCATGGGCCAAACTACTTATTGCTAATGTAATTCGCTTTATCAAACAAATAAAAAACGGCTTATCTGTGCACAGCTAGCATTTGTCCTGCTAAAGGAAGCAAAGTAGGGAAGAGAAAAAAGAAAAATGTCACTGGATTGGCAGAAGTACATTTAATAATATATACCAAGTTCACAAACTTCCTTTACAACATTCCCTTTCAAAGTGGGTTTGGAGCATTTCAATTCATCTCATAGGTTCTCTTCCATGCCTGGATTTGCAGCAATCTCTACTGCTTCACAGTCCCTTGTTCATACATGACTGTCCCATCAGCATTCAATCATAAGTCGTGGCTCTTCCTTCTTGAGTAATCAGAGTTCCTCCTGTTTTGTTAAAAAAAAAATCACAAACATTCAGTCTGTATATATGTTCTACTGCTCACTATCCACAAAAAAATGGCAGATTCTCTCCTACGTATTTTCAGTGCAGGGTGAGTGAACCTCACATGAGGCAGAGCGAGATTCCCATGTCAGATGAGATCAGGGGTGCTGGTGACATGGATCTCTACAGAGGGGGCCAGAGGAAAGAAATGACATAATGATGCAAATGATGTGAATTACATACTTAGATCACAAATGTATAACTGCATCATCTGCATGACATCATGATGCAAGTGTCAACATGCTGATGCTGTCCTGACTTGTTCCAGATGCTGCTAGTAGTGGAACATGACATCATTTCTCCATTCAGAGGGTAACTGTGCTTTGCTGGCTGCTGATAGCAGATAGTACTGCCTATCTGTCAAGCCCTGTGACTCTAGCAAACTCAGGAAACAAGAATCATTGGATTTTTGGGCAGATCTTTATTGCTAGTAGGGTCATATAACAGAATTTTGAAAGCCTGCTAAAGCCATTCTCCAGATCAATTTATACCTAGCGTAATTAAGGCAGAGTTACTCTGAGACTCTTTCTCACACTTGCCTCCTGCCTAGGCTGAAATGTCTCTTTTATAATGGCCCTGTTTCCTTCCCCATGTTCTTAGGGCCTGCTAGATGTGCCATCACATAATCAAACACAGAGCACCACAACTACTACGTAGGTCTCATGCCGTATTTTGGGGAAAGACACAGTTCGGCAGCCTCCATTTCTCCAAATGAAATGAAGGCCATGGGATTGGAAAGCTAGAGAGGATGCCAACCTCTCTATCAGGATAGAGATAATCAGATAATCAAGATAAAAGACAGGATGTTCTCAGACACTTCATAATTAAGGAAATTGCAAGAATCCTGCATCCACCAAGAGAAGTTCACCAGAATATTCACTTAAAAAAAATAATAATAAAAAAAATTGAAAAAAAAAATCTAACTGGAGAAGAATGATGGGGGAAAATACAGAAGAAAAAAAAAAAACTGGTATGGCATTAGTTTATTATGGCAACATCACAGAACTCAATCAAAAAGAAAAGTTTTTCCATGAAAAGTTTCATACCTAAACTTGGGAAATTTTGATCCCCCAGCCTCTGCAGGGGAGTCAATAAAATCAAGATGGCAATCACGCAATCAAAGCCCCACCCTTTGTCCATGTGTGTGTTGATGCACATATTAAAAAGTGGGACTTCACATGGTGGGACTTCACATCTTGACTTTTTTTTTTTACATCTCCTCCCTCCCAGGACACCTCTGAATGTCAGCACATGAAGCAAATTCAATAAAACTTTACAGAAGGAGAAGGGTAAAAAATTAACCCAGGCAGTTCCACTTTCATAATACTGTATAGTTTTGCTGTGAATAAATCATAGCCAGCACAAAAACGACAAAATCACACCAGCACAGTGTTTGCAAATATAACGTTAATCAAAATACCCAATATTAGCACTGTGTAAAAATTTTAAAATTCCAAAAAACTAATTTCAAGATCAAAATACTTCTGGAATGGTCAGAACGATCTGTTTTAAGCTTCAAATATTGAGAATGCAAGAAATGTTGCCTACCTCTATCCACCATTATAATCATCTTTCTCTTAGGAAAGGTATTACAAATCATATTCAAAAGGTAATACAAATAATAAGAAAAATATACTTTTTCTTTGGCTTAACAAGAACGTATTTTTCTACAAATTGTGGTTAACATGAAACACTAAAGTGGTTTGTTTAAACCATGGTTTCAAGGTTTTTGTACAAACCATGGTTGTGTGAATAGAGGAAAGATCATAAGCCTGAAGTTAGCTCTTACTTGTCCTTCTTGCACTACTATAATTTAACACAGCTATTCCAAACTGGATGTCCTTCAGAAGCATAGACTTCAATGACCCAAATTTGCTAGCCAACATAGCTATTGATGAGAATTGTGAAATCTGGAAGTCTACATAGAAAGCACCCACAGTAGGAAGTACAGTTGAGCATGACATACACATGCAGCCAGTATAAAGAACACCATTGATATATCAGATCTGTTCTATGATCTAGCTAAAAAAAAAAAAGTTTCATTCACTATAACTCTACTAAAATTGAGTGACCTTTTAAGTATTTTTAATGATACTTTAAATAAACATGAAGACCAGTGAGCACTTGCTTTTCAAAAGTTTGATTCTTTTCAGCTAGTTCAGATGATGTTATTACAAGGTCCTCCACACAAGTAAAATGCAGATTTATAAACTCTTCGTGCACATCTTCCCCAATGCATTTTCAACCCATGTTTTCCCACCTCATCTTCACCATCTACAGATCCCCAAATGCATTTAGTATTGATCTGGAGCACCTTCAGCCAATCATTACTTTGCCTAAGCTACCTGATCGCAGAGTATGAAGAAGACTAGCCAATCAGCACACAACCTTTCTATTCTGCCAGTTGCTCAGCTGATTGCCCCTCCAATTCCCACTGCTCCATGAAACCAAAAGAGGAAACGGCCTTCAGTTTGTGATGGTATTGTCCTAACAAGCCAATGAAGCGTTTTATCGCAGCGGATCCTAAGAGCATAGTAAATTCCAGCAATGCTCACTTGGAAACATTTCCCCAAACTAAGGTTCTGGGATGGGGCTAGTTGTCCAATGAGAAAGCAAATATTCACAAACACTGGATTTCTTTTTGGGAGTGTGAGATTCAGCCATGACTGAACCAGGAGGTGAGAGAAAAAAGTATTTTTAAGGGTAGCCAAGAAATTGAGTTTTTAAGATTTTGTACCCTTTTACTGCTGGTTTACTGTTGGAGTGAACTGGGGTGGTAGGGCTCATTATTGTGAGGTCAAAATTCTTCAATAATGTGTGCTTTTCAGCTCCTTAATTTGTTCCTGATATTTACCTTTTCCCCTTTCACATTACTTCTGCTTCATTTCTTTCCTGCCCCAATGAGGAAGAAAGAAGCGCTTTCTTCATTTAGAAAAATAATTGTGTAAGAGTTGACCCAGTGATCAAGTTTCCCACAAAATAATCCAACAAAGACCAGCAAAGAGACATGAAACAAACATCAAAACAGGTCTCAAAAGCTGTTTTTCTCACCAATAGCAAAAAAGACTGATTTTATTCCTTAACCATTGGCCAGGCCCAGTCAGGCCCCACCCACTATAAAATGGTAAACAAAGCCCCCAGTGCCACTGGACAACTAGAGGACACAGCAATGGTGGTCCTACACAAAATGAGGACAAGACCACCCAAAATAAAAAAAAAGGGGAGGGATCTCTGGGCAAGCAGGAAAGTTTTTGCATTTGCCAAAAGGCCTTTTTGGGATCTCAACCCACAAAGCTAATTTTATCACCTGTGCTGTCCCTTCAGTGATTCCAAATCATATTAAGGAGTACCATGACTCATTACTTTTTATTTAATCTTCTTTCTGTTTATATATTAGTGCTAAGGGTTAATGTGCTTTGAGCTTCAGCACAATACATGAACCTAACCTCTGTGGATTGTAAACCACAATTTATAGGTGAAGTTATGGTCAACAAATCATGGCTTGGTGTGATGTATGAATCCCATCTTAATTTACTACCTACAGTACATGAGAAGCAGGTGTGATTCCTACTAAATCAGAAGTCAAGTCTGCAGGCCTGGGAATTTCCAAAGCTATTAATTCTAGTCCAACTCTTTGAGAATACTAACAGAGGAGAATATATGTAGCTCACTGAACTGTGGAGTCCTTGGTGTTCTCTGAGCTTAGTCGTTTGCTTGCAGACATTTCATTACCTGACTAGGTAACATCATCAGTGCTAGTGAGTGTGGGGTTTTCTCCCTGTTTATTAACAGTAGCTTGCCCTGCCAGTGTTGGGGGTGGGTATGGTCTTCTCCTTGGTAGTTCTCTGATTAGGGTATTGTTTTCTCTTTGTATTTTTTGTAGTCTGTATTGACTTTTATTCTTTTCATTTACAATATTTAATAAAATTCTTTGGAAAAAAAATGTCTACGAGCAAACAACCAAGTTCAGAGAGCACTAAGGACTCCACATTCTTTGAGAATAGTCCCATGTAAATAATGGAGGGTTTCATCTGGAAGTTGGCATCTGTAAAACATCATTTTTGTCTGGAAGTGCTTCTGTTTTCAGAATATACGTCAGGCTTGACTTCAGCAGTTTAAAACACTCCTAGAAAATGTATTAAAAGAAAAAAAGGATTTATTTTAACAGATCGTTCACCATCTTCTGGCTGCTTGTAATCTGGAAATGCAGGAAATCATTGAAAGAATTAATTAACCATGACATACAGTGAAGCAATTTTTTTATTATGTAACTCAGTTATTGTTTATTTATTTTTACTTGGGCTTTCTCACAAGTCTCTCTCGAGGCAACTAACAATAAAAAGGTTTTTCAAAAAAGGAAGTGGATTAAAAACATATTATTAAGAAAGCATCCATCCAGCTCAGCAACAAACTAGCTTATATACTGAATGAATGAAAACTTTCTGGCATGTCAGCAGAATGAGAACGTAAGAGAAGAAGGACCTCCAAGGCCTGAAAGCTGCCAGCATGAAGTCCAAATCTCCCACTCCTACAAGACCTTCTCTAGTGGTGGCAGAACTAAGAGAGGAGCCTTCCCTTAAATTCTCACATCTTTCAGGTCTTCCAAGTCACAAAGATCATAATCTATGTAGATCTTTATAGATCATCATCAGTGAAAAAAGCACAAGTCAGGGGAGCTGTTTTAACCAAAAAGTCTTATGCTCCATGTTAAGGCCCTGCAATGCTTTGGATTTGAAGGGGAAAAGTTGCTCCAGAACATATACCAGTGTACACATACCAACCATTGGCAACTCCTGAAACCAAACACTTCTTTTCCTGGATTGTGCAACAGCGATGGAGGGGAAGTCCATGATCCTGTGAAACACTGCAGCTGATTTAAGGAGTAGCTACATGAGTGCACAACTCTAAAGCATCTTTTCCCCTTGAATCCCCAAAGCTGTGCAGCCCTACTCATTATGATTAATCCCAATCAACAGTCTGCCTGCAACATTCTGAAGACAGAGTGATGTATATGATAAACAGAATGGGGAAGAAATTGGAACCCTAAGAACACCACAGGTCAACACCTTTGGCATTGAACAAGACCCTCCCAGCATCACTGAAACTATTACTCCTCCAAAAGGGACATAAAAGAATCTCATGCAAGGTTACCAAAGTATTTATCATACACGAGAACACAAGAGAACAAGGACTTCCAAAGTGGAAGCACTACCAACAGTGGAATTTTGGAAACTGGACATAAATTATGAAAAATGAGAGAAGGTGTAAAAGAGTTCTTTCCTTGTAACAAAAATCTCGGCACTATCTCTTTGAAATATGAAGGAAATCACACAAAGTTGCGAAGAAGCATTCATCAATACTGTTAGTACTCAGCCAGTCTTGTAGCCACTTTCATAAGCCAGGAAGAGCAAGAATGAAGCATCTACCACCTCTGTAAAGAGTCCAGTTTAGCATGAATACAAGCAATTGGATCTACCAAGTGTTGTATGAATTGATTGCAACAGACTGCTGGGTGGTTTATGTCTTCCTCTTGACGGCCAGAATTCAATAGGCTTTTGAGCATCATTGGACAACTCAGTGCAGACATGGTGCCAGGAAAAAATGATGTGTCCACTACAATCACTGCAACAGTACTGACCTTAAAATGGGTTCTAGACCATGTTCAATCTGATTCTGTTCTTCACTAACGTTGCTCTAGTCATTGTTCCATTGGTTCATTGTTGGTTTTACTGACAGAAGAGAGCACCCAGAAGAGATCCTGTCAAGCAATGTCCCTACCTGATTCCAGAGGTCAACCACTACAACTCTGTTTGTCTACCCCTCAGGTTTTGCTTGGTGCTACAAGTGTTCAAAGGTGAGAAGATCTCCCTTCATCCAGGCAAACTCTTCCAATCGGCTATTTAAAATAAAGGCCATATCAGTAATTTCAGGTTTTAAATATCTATTTGCTAATCTACTGGTGTTCCATAATAGTACCTTTAATCTACGGGGACTGCCCCTCAGGGTCAGCCATTAGAGGTTGTCTAGACCAGAAAACTGACTACACAGTAAGATCAGAATGAAGCTTTATTGAGATAGACTATATTAACAGAATCTTGCAAGTCTGATTGTGTTTTTCCCTCCCCACCTTCTGATACTCCAATGAGTCAGGGAGGGCCAGCCTCAGTCTCTTTCTAATGCTATCTCCTTTCCCAGGACTCAATGAATACTTCTACCCTTTTTGTTTTGGTAATGACTTCTGTTTCCCTCAAGATCATCTCCATGGCTCTCTGCACTGAGGCCACTTGGGTCACCTGAATTGGGATATTGCCTGGGAGCATTCAACATCCTGTTGTGCTCTTGTTTCGTACCCTAATGTGTCTGTTCTGACAGTATTCCCTGTCACCAGTAGACAAAGTAATCTGGATCTCACAGATATGCAGTAACTAGTAGCCTAGGTTTTTACTTTCCTACTTGCTCTGACAAGCAGGTTGTCCCCTCATTACTGTCAACCTTCCCAGTAACTTCTCCAAACATAACATCCTTTTTGGTTTCTCCACTAATCAGTGGTCCCATAAATCAAGAAATGTCTAGCAATCTATGTTTAGATTGTTTGATCTATACTTGGTTTTATTTGGAACAGAAAGCCTATATGGGAACCTGCAAATAAGTGTAATAAAAGGGAAATGACCTTACAGAACAAATTCTGGTTTTTCGGCAAGTTTCAGGGCCTCATGCATGCCTGCAGCTGAGAGTTTACGGTTGATATTCCTATATCTACATTGCAGAAGATTGCGGTAGGTGGTCCTCAGGTCCCGATTGAAGAAGGCATATATAAATGGGTTAATCAAAGAGTTGGCATAACCCAACCAGAGAAATGTCCTCTCAACCCACAAAGGGATGCAACTACAAGAGGTCCCACAGATGAAGGGTCTAGCAGTAGAAAGTATGAAAAATGGCAGCCAGCATACAGTAAAGGCCCCTACAATTATTCCAAGGGTAGTGGCTGCTTTTTGCTCCCTTTTGAAAATAGAAATGTTCTTCCGTTCGTGCTTAAGGAGACGTGAAAAATTGGTGCACTCTTCAGATTCCTTGTGCAGTTTCACTACGCCGTTCGCCGAAACCATCCCTTCACGCTCGTCAGGTCGTGGGAAACCAGCAAATTTGTGCTTGGCTGCACTTTTCTTGGCAGCTTTGTAGATCTGATAGTACATGAACAGCATCACCGACATGGGGATGTAAAACGCAACAGCAGTAGAATAAATTGTGTAGCCAAAGTCTTGGCTGATTAAACAGACTTTGTCGTCGTTAATATTCTGAGCCCACCCAAACAGCGGGGGCCAAGTAATAGAAGCAGACAGCAGCCACACACAAAGGATCATTTTAGCCATACACTTCCCGTTTTGTCTTACAGGATAGGTGAGGGGTCTAGTTATGCCAAGGTACCTAGAAAGATAAAAACAAACACCAAGATTAGTCCATGTTCGTTATCAGTTTGTGGACCAGAACCATTTATGCCCCATGTGGTAAACTGGAACAAATCATAATTAGATCAATTGACAAATCTCTCTCTCTCTCTCTCATGCCCACACACACATCTGTGTTCCCTATGAGCACGCTTCTTTAAACACACAATTTCTAAATGATCAGATTACATATTACAAACTGCCTAATGGGAATTCTATCTTTCAGCCTGATGTTCCCCAAATACAAATGAAGAAGGAACTGAGTGCTCCACAGAGAATGCTAAATTATGCTATGGGCAACATGGATCCCCATTAGTATTTCTGGAATGAGTAATTTGGTACCCACCAGACTCCCCCCTGCTCTGCATGAATATTTTTTACCTTTTTTTAAAAAAAGGGCAAAGCTGACATAAACTTTATTTACATGAATGCCCACACGGGCCACATACACATCCCTAGAAATTAAAAATGGGGAGTGGCTGCAGCTCTGTGTCTTGTTTGAAAATGGGCCCACCTCTCCCCCCTCCCGCCAAAAAGGAAAAGATAAGATTGTAGTGGGCATTCAAAAGAGCTGTAGGGTAACAGTAATTCCTCCTCCCCCCATTTGTTTTCTGGTAATTTTTTTTTAGATTTTTTTTTTATCCCACCTTTGTTATTTTGATAAATAACTCAAGGCAGCAAACATACTTAATACTCCTTCCTCCTCCTATTCTCCCCACAACAACAAGATGTTTTATGAGAGCATCCAGAACATCCCTTAAAAATCCTAATGTTCTCCCCAGTCTGCAAAAGATTGCCTAAATCTAATCTGTGTTATCTTCTTTCAACCTATGAATGACTTTTGGCTTCATTCCATAGCTAATATAGCAAAGGGTCTTTATTTCAGTAGTAGAGAACTGGTTCTGCAAACAACATGTCCAAGTTTCATTCCCTGGTAAGTTGGAAAGTTCCTGCCTGAGATTCTGGATACTCCCAGTCATTGTCAAACTTAATGCAGTGGGTGAAACAGCGATCTGACCATCATAAGAAAGCATCTTGTGCTATTGCTGGGGAATCCTGGTTTTTTCTCCATACCATTTCCTTAGAGTAGCTACTAACTGCTTACACCAAGTTGCTTGCAGAGAGATAAAATGTACATTGTATACTGGCTATTTCCCAATCACAGTACTATGCAATCCATTTATGTGCCATCCTTTGACAAACATGGTATAAGTTACTAATCCTTTGTGATTATCATAACACTAAAAATTCATTTTCTATACTGAAACATTTCTATTGCCTTTTTCAATATGTAGTATGCTTTACCGTTCATAGCTCCATAACATTTGCAAGGTAAATAAAAGGATACATTGAAGTCCGGTTCATCAACCCATTGTGAGATTATCTCATCCGGGTCTGAAACTGGCACCTTACATGATGTCAGGCAAAACAGTGATGAGCCATTCTGTCCAGCAGGAAGAGCAAGAGGCAGAAGCAGGGGCTACCACCACTCTATCCAGAGCCAAGAGTGAGTGAGTGTATGGATGTCAGTTCCTCAAGGCAGACCAGACGAGGAAACCAAAGTCAAGCAAGCTAATACTACTTTTATTATAAGGTAATGTAACAGAATCTTGCAAGTCTGAATGCAAGCCCCTCCCTCCCTTTATCTTTGTGAGAACTAGAGAAGGTCTTGTCTGAGACGTTTTCTCAGGCTACATTTCTGCCCTAGACTCAGGTTTCTTTTATGTGATTGTTGTCTTGGTAGCTGCTCTGCCTCCTGTCCCTCAAGATCCTTCCTTCTGCCCATTACAGTGGGTTACCATCAGATAGCACTCAATGTCCTGTGACTTCATCATCTATCATGGATTCTGGTCATCCTTTCTTGCTGCCTATGGATTTCCTTCACTGTTTCCCATTTTGCAATCTATCTCAATTTGATCCAGCCCTGATGCAAAGAGGAACCTAATTCAGCAGAGATTTGAACCAATGATTTCAGTAGTTAAGCCTAATGCCTCATCCTAAAACTAGTATTAATCTAGATCCAACCCACACCCGACTCTGTCCTGGAGCTTAGAAATTAAACTATAGTGTTGGTTAGTCAAAGATTCAGCCTCTTTCTGATTCCTTTCCCTCCTCTTCAAAATAAATATAGGTTCAAATCAGAGCATTTCCCCAAGACCAAAGCAGGGGAGAAGGGCTCAGTTCCTCTTTTATTCTTAATAATCCAAATAATTACCTGATGAGCATACTATTGATGCTCTTTAGATTATATAGGCTAAGCATGGAATGCCATGTATTTTGGTCCTCAGCTACATTGAAAGACAACCTTAAAACCAGAAATATTTCCTAGCACTTGAAAAAAAAGCAGTGAGCAAAAACCCTGAGAAACCTGTTATTATGTGCACATTATTTATTTCTGATTGGAGTCCCTGAGAGTTCAACACCCTCTTAATTCTGACTCAGTAGTCAGAATTATCATTATAAACTTAGCCTCTGTTAGTCTCAACACAGTTGAGGAAACAAATTTCCTTCTGTGTTCATCTTGATTTGAGTCAATCCCTCCTATTTTTCTTCAAAATGTTTCATCCATAGCTTTCAAATGAGAATAGAAAAGCTGAGGTCCTCCAGATGTTGGATGGCTAGTGTTCAGAATTCATAGAGTTGTCACCCAAAACATTTTTGATGCCGTTCATTTTAACTTTATGTATTTAATTATTGATTAATGATTGTATATCTCATGTTTCTGATTATTCCAACTGTCAAACTGGCTTAACCAAATACATCAATCTTTGAAAATATTGGTCTTTTGATATTTAAAGTATCAGTCTGAAATGCAGTTTTGCTTAAATGACTATAATAATTTTTTGGCATTTTCAAACCACATTTCTTCCATGGATTGATTAGTTCACAACATTTTTTAAAAAAGAACAAGCAGTGGTTATGTGGTTTTTATACATCAGATAAAATACACTGAAATGTTTTTAAATCACCCTTCTCCTACCAAAAGAAAAACACCAGTATTATTCCTGATATTTATTATGCTCTTTAGGGACAGGTAACGTTCGCAGCAGCCTAAGAATAAAATTAATATCAAGAAAACTGCACAGATGCAGTTACCAGGAGTCAAGCTCAGCTCAAGGGCATCCCTACCTTTTTTTAATTTCATCAGAAGTAAAGACAGTCTTTTGTGGGAATGCCATTTCAAAATCACTCCAACAATTAAACAGTTACACATATTAATATGGTTTCCACAGAAGCAGCTGGATTTCTTTCTTGCTGTCAGAAATCACCCAGCCACCTTAAACTCCGACAACTTTTTGTCCTGGCTCTAGCGCTGTTGCCCTCAATCTTGCACAATGACATCATCAGTTCCTCTAAATTGCTAGAATTCTCACAATTCCCTACAGGCCCTTTTGGATTGCTTTAGAAAAGCTCCCATCCACAAGACTTTCCTTGGTAGTCGTGTTTTCTCACTTTCACTGTTGGTTAAGAGATGAAAGTGATAAATGCCACCAGGTACAAAGCATGAGCCGGCCCCTCTCGTGTCTTCCTCGATGTCTTTATAAATTGTTGTAATACTGCTACTTGTCTCTTGTAACAGCTCTCTGAATTTTTTTGTTGTTCCTTCCAGAAATCTTTGTCTTTCTTGACTATGGCTTCTCTTTTCTTCTTCCATTATTTGTTCTGACATCCAGCTTGCTTTGTTCTGTTTCTTGGTCGTTGGCAGTCTCTGTTCACATTCTTCCTTAACAACTTATCTGATTTCATTCTACAGTTCCTCTGGTTCCTATCAATGAAGTTCAGAACTTCAAAGTGATGCCTGATGTTTGCCTTGACAATGGGAGATATATATGCTGAAGGTCCTATGACTCTGAACTTGTGCATGAGAAATCTGTGATCTGTTCCACAGTCAGCTTTGGGTCATGTTTTTGCTGTTATAATTGAGTTCTTCCACTTCCTTGTCCCAATAATATAACATTGGATTCCTTGTACTCTATCTGGTGATGTCCGTGTATACAGGCATCACTTAGTTGTTTGAAGACTGTGTTAGTAATGGGGAAAAAAAAAACGGATAAGTTGTTCTAGTGCTTCATTTTGGTTTCCTACACCATACGGTCTAACTATATTTTCCTCCTTAGTATTTCCAACTTAGGCATTCCAGTCTCCAACCACAAGCAGCATTTCTTGTTTGCCTTTCTGTTTATTTCTGATTGAACTTGACCATAAAAATCATCAACCTCCTCTTCTTCTGCATCAGTGATTGGAGCATAAACGTGGGAAACAGTCATATTAAAGGCTGTCCATGAAGTTGTTCATAGATATTATTTTATCATTAACTGCATAGTACCCAAGTACTGTCTGCTATATCATTCCTGATTATGAAAGCAATTACAGTGGTACCTCGGTTCACAAACGCATCTGTTCACGAACAATTCGGGTCACGACCAGCTCCGGCCGCAAAAATTTACCTCCGGTCGCGAACGCCAGATCGGGTGACGAACAGGATATGCGGCCATTTTCCCTCCCATGACACGTGGTCGCGGCTTCCTGTAGGCGAGATCGCGGTGGCAAACAGACGTCCTGTGAAGCTTTTTGGTGTGCTTGTTAGCATGGCTCCGAAAAAGGTGCAGAGCAAGCTTGGTCAGAATAAGGGTTTGAAGAAAATAACCATTGAATTGAAGAAGGAAATTGTAGAAAAGCACGATCATGGTATTCGTGTCACTGATCTGGGCTTGGAGTACAAGATGGCAAAGTCGACAATCTCGACTATTTTGAAGAATAAAGATGCCATCAGAGAAGTTGATGTGGCAAAAGGAGTAATGATGTTAACCAAGCAGAGACCACAAGTGCTGGAAGAGGTGGAAAAGCTGTTGTTAGTGTGGCTGAATGAGAAACAGCTGGCAGGTGATAGCGTGAGTGAAGCTATCATCTGTGAAAAAGCCAGGAAACTGCACAGTGATTTACTGCAGAAAAACCCCTCTACCAGCACAGCAAGTGAGGAATTTAAAGCCAGCAGAGGATGGTTTGAGAAATTCCGCAGGAGAAGTGGCATCCACAATGTGGCAAGACATGGAGAGGCTTCCAGTTCTGACAAGGCTGCTGCAGAAGCCTACAAGGAAGAATTTGAGGACTTCATGAAGGCGGAAGGATACGTCGCTCAGCAAGTGTTCAACTGCGACGAGACGGGGCTCTTCTGGAAGAAGATGCCAAACAGAACCTACATCACGCAGGAGGAAAAGGCACTGCCAGGGCACAAGCCCATGAAGGACAGACTGACCCTTTTGCTGTGTGCGAACGCAAGCGGCGACCTGAAGATTAAGCCGCTACTGGTGTACCATTCCCAGACCCCTCGTGCATTCAGGGAACACAATGTGAACAAGGCCAGACTGCCTGTTCTGTGGAGGGCCAATGTGAGAGCGTGGGTCACAAGGCAGTTGTTCATGGAATGGCTGCACGAGGTGTTCGCACCCAGTGTTAAAAAATATCTTTCCGAGAAGCAGCTGCCTGAAAGTGCCTTCTTCTTATGGACAATGCCCCGGCACACCCTCCATCCTTGGTGGACGATATGGATGCCGAATACGACTTCATAAAGGTCAAGTTCCTCCCCCCCAACACAACACCTCTCCTGCAGCCCATGGACCAGCAAGTGATCAGCAACTTTAAGGAGCTCTACACAAAGGCGCTCTTCACCAGGTGTTTCAATGTCACTGAGGAAACATCCTTGACTCTGGCAGAGTTTTGGAAGAAACATTTCAATGTCCTCCACTGCATCAGCCTCATTGACAAAGCCTGGGAAGATGTCACCTGCCGGACCTTAAACTCAGCCTGGAGGAAACTGTGGCCAGAATGTGTCGCTGAACGTGACCGTGAAGGGTCTGATGCAGAGGTAGTGGAGGAGATTGTGTCCATGGGCAAGACTATGGGTCTGGTTGTCGATGGTACAGACATAGAGGAGCTTGTTGAGGACCATAAGGAGGAGCTGACCACGGAAGAACTTGCTGAGCTCCAGAGTGAGCAGCAGAAAGCGCTTGGTGAGGAGCATTCCACTGAGGAAGAGGAAGACAGGGAGGAGGTGAGCAGTGACGTGATTAAATCCATTATGGAAAAATGGAATGACTGCCAGGACTTCTTTGAGAAGCACCACCCCAACATAACTGTAACGAACAGAGTGTTGAATCTGATGAATGATAACGTGGTCTCTCATTTCCGGAGGGTTATGCAGCACAGGAAAAAACAACTGACTTTAGACAGGTTTTTCCCCAGAACTGAGCCTGCAGCTAAGAGGCAAAGAAGAGAGGAAACCCCTGAAGGAGATCTCCCCAAAGTCCCTTTGGGGGGGGACTCTCCCTCCAAACAATAACTGCCTCCCCACCCCCCTTCCTGTCCTCCACGCCAGAAGTCGCCTCGAGCAAGGTCAGCATCCTCTCTCTTCATACTGTGCTGTACTGTACTTTGTTTCATGTTTTTGTGGTTTAAAAATAAAAAACATATGGTTCAGAACGGATTAACCTTATTTACATTGAACCTTATGGGGAAATTTGACTCGGGTCATGACCAGAAATCGGTTGGCGACCAAATTTGGGGTCGGAACAGATTAACCGTATTTACATTGAACCTTATGGGAAAATTTGATTTGGGTCGCGACCATTTCGGGTCGCGACCAGAGTCGCAGAACGAATTAAGTTCGTGAACCGAGGTACCGCTGTATTTCTTCTTTGCTTTTTTTTTTGTCTTGAGCAGTAAGCAGTATGATCTTCTGACTGAAAGTGTCAAATTCCAGCCTATTTGACTTTGCTGATGCCTAAGATGTCAATGCATAATTGATTCATTTCATCTATTACTGAGTTGAGCTTTCCCGTGTTCATGCTTCTTACATTTCATATTCCCACTGTAATTCTGTCTTTGCAGCTTCAGATTTCTTTTCCTGAATGGCAACATCAGCAACTCGATGTCCCAAAGGCCTTAACTGAGCCACATCATAATCATCATTAGCATTCTTAAAGATCTCCAGCTCTTCCTCAGTAGCATGTTCAGGGGCTCATCCTTTAGCATTATATTGTTTATATTGTCTATCCTTGTTGTTTTCTTGATAACATACAGGGATGGTTTGCCATTGCCTTCTCATGTACAGCGTGAATTGATGCCATAGCCACTGTCACTGAAGTGATCATCCACCCACAGTATGCTGCCTGATGTAAGTGCCTGCTTGCTAAGGTGGGCAGCTGGGATGACCTTCACAACTTGGGTGACCCTGCTGGGAGTATATTCTCTTGGCACACCTTCCTGGAACTCTGTTCATCCTTACCAGGTACACACACACACACACACACACACACAGCCACAATAAGGCAGTATAGCAAGACTTGAGGGGGTTCCTTGCCTTACAGAGTTCAATATCACTTGCTTCCCCAGTTCCAGTATTGAATTTTAGATCTCCTAGGCTCCAGCCAGCATCAACGCCACTGGAAAGCACCAAGCTGTGGAAGGTTGATTTAGTGTCATACAGAGTTCTATCCCAAGAGTTGATGTCAATGAATAATTATGACTAGATGTTTCTTCCCAACAGGTTTTTTTTTAAAAATTCTCTGGTAAGCCTAATAATAAAGCTTGAGGGCTAAATACACTCTCAAGTTAAGGTCAGACACGTGTATGGTACATTTCTAAAGTGCTTAGCACTGCAAATTAATGCATTCAAATATAAATTTTTTAAAAATGCAGCACTATACGGACATGATTAAAATTAAATCAGTACAAACTTAGCACACTAGTTCTATGAAATGTGAAACCTGCAACTGAAGTACATTAATCTGTATAAAAATGTGCTAAGTTGTCACTCCAATAAGTCTATTTCAGCTGCAAATGATCTCTAAAGGCTAGACAAACATCGATCAAGTAGTCTTCAAACTACCACGGTCAACATATGTATATATACATATACACATTCTTTTAATCTTAAAAATTAAGATTTTTCTTCAGTTTAATGCAAACTGCTGAGTTACTTCTGCTGGACGTGTGCAGAAAGAGGAACACGTTAATCAGCCATTTTGCCATGCATGGAGTAAAAAGTATTGGATCTTTCATATACAGCCTTAAGGATAATTTTCCTTACAAATAATGGCAGAGGATAGCAATGCTTTATTTTAATCTGCGGTCTGTAATGTTCTATATTCCAGTGCCAACAAGAGTAGCAGAAACATCTGGAGGTAGGAGAAAACATCTGCAAGAAAGGATGGGCACAGGGCCAGCCCTACACACCCAGCCACTATTGCCAATTCCTCAAAGCAGATTGAAGCTAACTAGTGCATTGCCTTTGACTTGGAAATCGAGAGACACCCTATTGTTACTCCCTTCAAATGACCAATAGGAGACTACAGAGAATAGTATTCAATTAGTTACCTACTGCTATCCATATTTATGTTATTGTTGCGTTCGTTTATGATTCTACCTCCCCCCCCAAAAAATCTGAACAGTGGCTAGAAGAGACAGCTGCAAAGCCACAAAGAGATTTTTCTTTACCTGCCAATCATGGTGGCTGAAGCTCTCCAAGCAAGGGGAGAAGCTAGCATGAGCCCAGAGCTGAAAATCAGCTGAAGCAAGAATTCTGGCTACGGGGAAAATGTCCTGTCCTTAAGTTCTTCCAAATTTCAGTGTTTCTAAGGAGAAACTGTTTTGAATGTGATTTTACATGCACCACAGGGCCCTGCAGGGGACCTGAAAATCCGTGAGCTCAGCTGCTGGACACAGATGACAGTCTGAGATTGCTGTGGCATGGAGTTGAATGTGGAGGTGCAAAGACTACGTGTGGAGGTATCCCAAGGCAGCTGCCTCAGGCAGTACACTATAAATATTATGTCACGGTAGCAAATTGTTAGTTACTTAATTTAATCATTACTTTTTTTGACTGCAAGGGAGATAGAACAGGGTTTGTGGGATCTCCTGTCTCACATGACAAATTCCTTAGTTGGCTCTGAGTACACAACACAACATGACTTCAGGGTGGAATTGCTCGTCGCTGTACTGCAAAATGTTTTGGGTTGTTTACATTGTTCCTCTGCTCCTGGAGACTTTATCTTGTCAAACCTGGACATTCTTCATTGTAGAACAAAATGTGTAAAAACCTGAACAAAGCCATTAGGGATTTAACTTCAAAGTAAATAACAGCTTCAGAAGAGGGATTTGCCTTGATACTTGTCAGCCTTGCGAGGTAGACCAGACAGGAAACACGGCCAGATGAGCTAATTCTCCTTGATTGTAAGGTTACCTTAACAGAATCTTGCAAGTCTGAAAGTATATATTTCCTCCTGCCCCCTTTACAGCCCAGAACCTAGGGAGGGTCTCTTCTGAGTCTCTTGTCTCTCCCACATTCCTGCTGGGGGCTAAGTTGCCTTTTATCTGACTGTTCCCTTGGCTGTATCTCTTTGCCCTGTCTCCGAAGGTCATTCCCACATACCATTACAATACTCCAGTAAGAGAGGAGGTAGTTCAGTTTTTCCTCCTGTGTCTGTTCCATGCCATTCATTATATATTTTTTAATCCAGTTACATGTAAAGAAACATTTAACATAATAAGCAGATTGGCCTAAAACTCTTCCGAAAGGCCTCCTGCCCCCCTGCCTCCCCACCACCAGTAATCCACTGCAGGAATTACAACCTTGTTGAATGTATTTGTTTGTTTATTTATTTATGACGTATCTGGGTAATGCTTCATTATATCAGTGGGGTAGGGAACATATACAGTAAAAAACAAATACATCAAATAAAGAACATGACATATCTGTCTTGGCCAATGCCTCAGCTCCCAAACTGCCAAGATTTTTGGGATATCTAGAAATGGGGATTTCAGAGAACCCTTGGCTAGACAGGAAGATCACAAGCTCACAGCTGAAGGGAAGGCTTGAACCAGACATTGTGTTGTTTCTCCCTTGCTGCAAAGCTATGGCACTTAATTCACTGAAAGCATGAGCTATGATCTGACAAACCGCTGTGAATCTTTGCAACCCAGGTTGGCTGAGGATATGTCAAGTTGCACGTCTCCCCACACACAAGATGTCAACCCCCTGCTCATCCCATCCAAGGCTGACTGCTCCATACCGCCCAGATGTGGTCCCAGAAAATAGGTTTCGGGCACAACTGGTTTCCCACCCACACCCCATCACAACCAAGTGATGCACATTATTTTTGAATAGCACATTTACTTAGTGAACCCATAAAGATGCAAGCTGGAGCAAACTCTCTGGAATACACACTAGAAATGTAAATCCTACTAGAATCTTTCTTTGCTGCTTATTCACAAGAAAGATGATCAGTAAAAGATGGGCTGGAGCGCCTCCAGATTCTTGAATTTTAAAGCCTTAAAAAGATCCTATAAATATTACATACGGGTGCACATTCTCTCAAAATCTCACTTTTAGCATCGCTTCAATACTTAAAATTTCCTCCCCTTGCTTTACTGCCGTCTACTCTTATGCCTTTGTATGGAATTTCATGCAGTCTTCTCCTTAATTATTTCTATAATTGTCTAGAATTCTTTTTAATGCTCCAGGTAATGGATTTTTAAAAGCATTCTTGGCGTTCATGTATTTCCTCCATTAAAACTTGCTTTTTTTTTATTCCTTTATATCTCATTCACATTTTTCTCCTTTTTTTTTTTTTTTGGTCATGCTCACAGATTCCTTCCTTCCTTTGTTGGTTCCTTCCTTCCTTCCGTCTGTCCATCTCACTCACAGAAGATGACTCTTCTTCTTTTCTGTCGTTTCATCCCTTTCAAGAACCTTCCTCCCTGGCTTTCATTCCAAAGTTCATTATAATTTCCACTGGGTGATGGAACTGCTTGCACAGTTTGCCCTTTCCCTTTGCCCTTTTCTCTCTGGGGAGTGGGGACGAAACAATGTTTAGTTTTAACTCCCCAGAGTGATGTGCTGCCCTCCCACATCTTCAGCTCTGCCCCTGAGTTGTGCTTCTCTCATTGGTTACTCTGTCATAGCTAAAATCACAAATACATGTATCTCTTCACACATCTGCCTGTCTTTTACTCTTCACTGCAGATTATACAGAATACTTCCCTTTAGGTAACATAAGAGGGAACATAAAATTGCTGATTTTGCCATGTGACAATCAGCAGGAGAATGGGATGGATGGCAGCCCAAGTGAGATAACATGCTGTTGCCAAGAAAAACATCCATTACAAAACACATTTTTTGAACACTTGGCTATTTGAACAGCTGCTTTTATTAAGAGATTGTCTCAGTGCAGTAGTATTGTGAAACAGACATGTACTTTCTCCCACAGCAGCTAACCAGGATTACAACTGTATAGTATATTTTGCCAGAAAGTTAATGAAGAGGCTGTCAGCCAGCCTTGACCACTTTCATCTGCCAGCACCACTGCAGTTAGAAAGCATCATAAGGAATGAATTTTCCTGAAATTAATAGTAGTAAGGAAAGTTTAGAATTAGATTTGCCCATGTAACCTCTTTGGGAACCTGCACCATTTGGGCTGCAATGCCTCAAAAGCACATTCAGTCTTAAATAATGTTCAGATTATCTAGTTTATCCAAGCAAACAGAAGGAGAACCTTCTGCATGGTGATCCTTACTTAGGAAGTCTGGAGCTGGTATACAAATGGATTGAAGTACATTCCTTCACCCTTCTGCTAAATGAGAACAATAAATTCAGTGAAGTCTTCTCAGCCTCCCTTCCTCACTGCTTGAACGATAAAACAAGAACAATGTTTATCTTTGGAAAATTGAGTAATTTAACAGTGTTCATTGCCTTTCTCCTCCTCCTCAGAAGTCTTGTTTGATCAAGTTTGACATGCCCATGTAGTTATCCTAGCAACAGCACGGACATCAGTTGACATTGCCTTCTTCTGGATTTTTAAAAAAATGTCCTAATATAGCCCACGGCCCTAGGATTTCCTTGTGATTTTCCATTCAGTTGCTAACTGGATCCAATCCTATTTAGTTTCTGAGATCGTTATGAGATCATTCAGTGTTGGCTAAGGGAGCAAGCACATTAAACACAGAATCCTAGAGTATGCCTGTAATTTAACAGTCATTCGTAGAAGCCCAGTGAAATAAAAATGATTTTAGAAGATTGCACATGAGCCTGACACCCAACAAATACCCATTAACCCTTCAAAGGCTAGCATAAAGGCTGTGGAAATTAAGCCACATAAATATTATACTTCTTTTCCAAAATATTCAACTTTTGCAAACCATTTTAGGGTGCCCTTTAGCAAAGTTGGCTTGCTAAACAACCATATCAGCCAGGACACCCACATAACTGCTTCCCTTCAAACATGAAAAGGCAAACGAAGCAAGAATATCAAAGCAGCCGCTATGCTATTTAGATAAAAATGAAGCCTTAATGTGCATTTCCACCTGCATCCATTCCACTAAAATGAATCATGTTTAACGGTTCATAATTTAGAGAGAATCCATCTTCTGCCACTAAGTGCTGATTTTAGATATGGAGAACCTACATTCCAATCCACTGTCATCTTTGTAACTTGAATGAAAGACTCCTATCCTAATTACAGCTATATACAAAATATATAATGATGGCACCAATTACTTTCAAAGCAGAAAAGTCCCAGCTATTAAAACTTGAGTGGAAGAAACACTCCTAGTCTGTTTTTTCTCTCTGACAACCTTAGCAAGAGGCATTCTGAGATGAGTATCAGCTTTATAAGTCACCACCACCTCAACAGCATTGACACAGACCACATTGTAATAGCTACAGTCACTGTAATAAGAATGTACTAACTGCCAGATATATAAAAAATGTATAATTAAATGCTACGTAACATCCACATAACATTAATAGAAGCTTAATTAATTTCAAATTGTCATGTCTCAAGATACCATAATTGTACAGATTATTGATTGAGAAAAGATGAAAATTTATGTTGTGTGCCAATATAAATACAGTTGTGTTGGCAGAGTGTGTATAAATAGATTCATACACCTTTCTTGAAGTAATAACACCACCACCATCTCACTGAGTACTGCATCTTCTCCAGATATATATATTAGAAAATCTGTGTTATTTAAATGGTGGAGAACAGACTAGGGATAAACCTTACCCAGAGCAACCTAGCTTCAGCTTACCTTCACAAGAGTCATGCTTACTGAGCAAGAGGTCCTGCTATGTTCAGTGGAATTTATTTCCAGATAAATATCTTTCAGATGGCACTTACAAAATAGCTTCTTGGCCAAATTCGCTGTCAGCCAGAGAAAAGCTCATCAATCTAACACCATTGCATCAGGAAGAGCTACAATTATGTATCCAAACATGACATAAATTCTAATAAATGGTCCCATTTTTCTAGAGTATTACCCCTTTTTGTCCCGGTACGTAGCCAGGTTGACCTCCTGTAGCAAAACCAGCAACAAATCTTGTAGCTCTTTCAATTAATAAATTTGATTATGCCATCATCAGTCATCTTCAACATAATGCCTCCGGATGTATCAGATTGTTTCTCCCAACACTGTCAAGCCCAGGACAAAAAGGCCTGCCTACCTTTTCATGGAATAAAACCAAAACCATTTCATTTTTAGTTTATCTTTTATGGAATAAAAGCAAAAATTTTAGTGTACTTTTTAGCCAGTTTCTCAACTCTTCTTATGATATTTATTTAAATGTCTCACGAACAAATGAGCACAGGAATTACCTAGAGTAGGGGTGAACAACGGGCAGACTTTTGGGAAGTCACCCAGCTGGTAGTGTCTCAGTTTCTAATTCAGCACCTTAACCACTATACCAAATTGACTCTCTATGTTCCTGGAAGGCTTTTGAACCAGCAACATTTGGGTTACAAGGCAAATCGCGCACCTATTTCAGGTCCTATTCTTTCTGCCTCAAAATGGGAAATCAGAAGGATTTTTAAGGGTGCAAAATTTGGAGCCCACAAATTGCTTGGCAGCCTCTATTGACCTAGAGAAATGATCACTATGGCTTTTTCAAGTTCAGCCAGTGTGGCAATTGAGCAGGGATCATGAAAGATGTAATCAAACAAAAATCAAGTTTCAGTTCCTCTTTGCTCCTGCTCTGCATCATACATGGGAAGGAGTTGGGGGCCAATTAAAAGTAGGATTGCATCAATTCTTCTGAAGCTATGTAAGAGAAATGTGGATAGGTCATTTCTTCATCACAATGCAATTCAGAGCTGAGTAAGGTCAGTGATTTATTAGCTTGTTTCACATGAATTGTACTACAATTTGACAGGATTTTTATTGGAAGTGAAAGCCCATTCTTAACATAAAGTGGCAAACAACAAGAAGAAGATTAATAAATTAAAAGCTAAAATTAACTCAAAAGTACTTATTCACTAATTAGGAATACATAGCAGCCAGAATTACCATTTGAGATGAAATTTATGTAAAAGTCATCATTTATAAAACAAGAGAAGAGAAGGAGAAGAATGGTATTTTTGGAAGTGATGCTTCCTGTTGCTCTATCTGCAGCTTCAAAGCATAATATTTTCTAAGTGCCAATTATTGCCATATGTTCTCATTAAAAAGGAATGACACTCCAGCACCATCATAAGTAAATGATATAAGAGCACAGTTATTGGGGAGGGTGTTGTGTGTGTGTGTGTGTTTGTGTGTGTGTGTTTTTCTTGGATACATTCAGTAGGGAGGAAGAGAGGGAGAAGTATGTGGGACTCTTACAATTTCAAATAATTGAGTGAAATCCATAGAACACAAAATGTACTTAGTACCTCACACTGAGACTAACCCGTGCTGTGGAAACCGTGCACAGAAACCAGGGTTAGAGGATGCAAGGGTGATGAACATTTTCTCTATCTGCAGGAGAGCATCAATCTTCCAATACTTCTTTAGAAGGATGGTATCATTTTTAAGGAGCGGAAAAAGGCTAGCTATCAGAATGAGCACGAACTAAATGGGCTCCTGAGCCACCTTTCATTCTTGTCCTCCTGGGTATTTTTGTGAATACAGTTGAATCACAATGAAATTCAAATACATTTATATACACTGGGGATGTATACGCGGCATTAAACTGTGATTTGTCCACTAAACTACCATTTACAAACTACAATGGCTGGGTATATATTACATGTCAAGCCAACATCAATCAAACCATATGAGAGCACAGCACAATGTGTGGGTATTTTTATTACCTCCATTTCCCCCAGGCTTAACTTTTTCATAATTGCAGCTATAAAGTGAAATTGAATTGGGATGAAACTCTGTAAACATATTTACAGAGAAACATATGGCACCAAAACCCACTTGAATTAAATGGAATAGCTGCTAATCCCTTAACCATCAGCTCAAGGAGCAACCTGGTCCTCAGCCATTAGCTGTATTCATATCTAGTTCCACAAAACTCCCCATCAAGTTTCCCCAATCAGGACTCAGCAGTAAATTGTGCATCTCCTGACACTTCATGGCTTAGACTTCTTGGCTACACTTGGCAGAATATTTACAGACTGTAGAAAGTAAGGAAGATGACCTTGACTAAGATAGGCCAGATCTGTTCCCAAAGTGACAAGAGGAAAAACATGGCTTAAGTCCAAAGCAAGAAGAAGGCATATACAAGTGATTCAGGCAGACACCTCCCTAATTCACATGATTATTGGGGCAGGGTAGGGAGTCAAGCACAGTCAGACTTGCAAGATTCTGTTATTATAGCCAATATTAATAAAAATGGTTTTAGCCTTCTTCTGGAGTGATTTCTTAATTTGGTTTCCATAGTGGAGCCGACATAGGCACAGCTTGGTTAGATCAGAATTTTTACGGTACACAAGAATGAAGCTATAGCCACGTTGGCTGGGGAATTCTGGGAGTTGAAGTCCACACTTCTTAATGTTGCCAAGGTTGAGAAACACTGCCATAGCCATTAACAACAGTGGAGCAGCCATTGCAGGGGAGAAAATGTAAATAACTTTTAAGATCTCAGGGATTAAACTCAGACTTCTTCCTCTCAACCTTCTGAATTAAAAAATGGCCCAGCTGCTAATTGTGAGATTTTTTTTTGTCCCATTTTATAGTCCTGAATGGACTGCCTCTGGTAAGGGAACAAGCATTATGGATATCGTGCATCACCTTTCTCTCTGTCATTGCAACCATGGAGGTTCATTGGAATGCATAGCACTACATATTTTTTTTCCTTTATCCTCAGAAAAACAAATAAGGATATGTAAACTGAGAGATTATGACTTCTCCAATAAATGACTTGGAAAGTTGTTATATATTTATGGCTAAGTAGTTGTTACTGTGATGGCCTGTCTGAACCCTCATATTGGAAAAAAAATGGAATCTAACGCATCCTAAAGAAATAAAATAACCATCCTACTCAAGCTGTACATTTCTTTCTTCTTTTCTCTGTTTTTTTGGCTGACAATGGCAAAAGGCAGAGAGAAAACAGATGTACACCATTTTATAACTTACGATTATTTTACAAACTGAAGAAAAAGAAGCGGCTAATTATGAGTGAATGAATTAATCAATCTTGGGATGTTAAGGGCTACAAACTCGGTGCAGGGAAGCTACTTATGGCCCACAGGCCACCCATTCCAGCACTATAGGAATAAAAATGGCTTTAAAAAACAATACAACACAAACCATTCCTGGTCCTACAGCACTGTGGGTTTAAATGGAACTGCAGGCTGGTGGCAGTCCCATTTAAACCCACAGTGTAGTGTATGTTGTAGGACTGGGAATGTTTGAGGAAAGATAATGAAGAGGGTGGAGGTCTATAGAAGATAATGAAGACTCACAAATGGGTCCCTTTTCCTTTCTTTTCTTCAAATGTCTTACAGAGATCCCTGGGTCTGCCCAAGAAGTATCACTTCCTAGACAATCCAAAAAACTTGGTGAAAGGTTTTACATCCCACCTCACCCTACCCCAAGTTTTTTTAGCTGACAGGGAAGAAAGCAATCAAGATGTGGAGAAGGAAAGAGGGAAAACAGAATGGCCAACTAACCAGGGAACCATGGAGGGCATCTCAAAACATCTTGCCCAAGGCTACCCTGATAGCTACACTTTTCCTGGGACCAGCCAGTGCGATCTTATTAGGCCAGTATTTTGCCTCAGACTGTTTTCAATCCCATTTCCAAGTGCTGGTTTTATCTTTTAAAGCCCCAAAGAGCTTGGGACTGGCTTACCTACGTGAGTATTGTCACCTATTTTCAACTAACTGGAGCCTAAGGTCATTGCCCAAGCCTCTTCTCTAGATGCTTCCATCAATTCAGGAAAGCTCCAGGGTACCCGAAAAGAGCTTTCAGTGATAGCATCCAATTTACCAACCATCCACCCAGGAGAGACCTAGGGTTATTGTATCAAGGCCAACTGAAACTCTTTTCATTCTCCTAGGCAGTGTAAAAAGAGAAATATTTTAAATCTCGGCCCAGTTTTATTTTTCCTCCTGAATTTACTTTTGATTTATTATATGCTGCCTGGATTCTAGCACTTGTTGTTGTTTTATAAGTTACGTTGTTTTATTATCACTCTTTTCTTGTGGTTTTATACTTTATGTATTTATTTATACATAAGTAAATCGAAGTCATGAGGCCAACAATTCACAATGACTCTGGTCAGTGTACAAGTTAAAAACAGAACCACCCAAAAAGCATAGGGTCTCAGTTCTTTTGGAGACACTTTGATTTACACCAGGGAGAAGGGGAGTGGGTTTGTTGGACTTACAACTCCAAACATATCTCAATCGTCGGTAAGGCATATGAGGTAGAACGAAGTTGAAGATAATTATTCCACCCCTCTGATCTACATAATCCACAATATACTGACACAAGCTTAATTGTATTTATTTAAAAAAAAAAAGTCATGCCTTTACAATCCATCAAAAGCAAGGACTTTTGGGGATAAAAGGGGTCCCAAAGCCCGCCCACTCTGAGTCGTCTGAGTCATCTTTGGATCCAGACTTGGCGGCTTCCGTCCCTCTAGCTAGTGCCTGGCAGCCTAGTTGGGAAGGACGTGGGTAAGTGTGGATGAGCGCGCGTGTGTGTGTATGAGAAAGAGCAAATGTACCTTGCAACCAGTAAAGTTTTGCTGTTACTTTAAATTCACTGGGTCTCCGTGTATTACAAAGAACCTCTTGTGCCTCAGTGTTCGGTTGCAAGTGATTTGTGTGTGTCTCTAATTATTTCCCGTCTGTTGACTAGGGCTGTCTGTCTCGTCTGCTCTAGCTACACCTATCTGGGAAACCCAGGTAGAAAGCAAGGGGGGCTGACAAGATCCACGTGCCTCAACAGGCTGTGAGTGTGTGAGTGAGTGACCATAAGCTGAACCTGGGAGCAGTGTGTGTAACACATGTTTGAGAGTCTTCTACAGGGTTCATCTATTCCCAAATAAGCATCTGGAGAACTGAGATTTATTGCTGAGTCCTGGAATGAAACTTAACAATATTAACTCATCATTTCCAGAATATTCTGTGAAGGATGCAGCCATGTAATCAATGTAACTGATTACTTGACCATGACAAATATTTTCCTTTGAGGAACCTTCTCCAGCCATTGTGAATTGCAAGACATGTTTAACTTATTCTCTTCTCAGAAGTATTTTGGAAGAAGATAACATCATTCATAAGAAAGAGGGGAGTTTTGCTCACTTGCATTGATTCTGTAGCCCATTCCACTCTGTTCTACAATTTCAATCACAACTTCATAGCAAAAGATACAACAAAGGACAAAGACTTGTTATCAAGAAGTCATTCCTGAAAAATATCATGACCTTTCAGAGAGATAAGTGAAACCATAGGTTGCAGCCTCTCCTACTGAGCACAAAGCCTTGTCATCAGTTTACTGAGTGTTTGTGACAAATTTTAAGGACCTCAGAGACTTAGCAATCTGTTATAGCCTGTGTTCTTCCTTTGCGGGTAAAAGAATGAATATGTGAAGGAAAGGGAGGGTGATATTCTTGTGGGCCACGTGTTCAATGCAAATTTGAAAGCTTTTCAAGTTTCATAGTCATCCCAACAACAGGAAACCTAAGCCATTATACAAGGATATCACTGCAGTATATGCTATTTTTATAAAAGTTACCATTTTTCATGTGGTCCTTCTCCATCTATTCTCACTCCCACCCTGTGAAGACTTATTTTTGGAATCCTAAATCCAGTAAAGCTATGCAGATAATCCGCAACTCCACTGAAATTTGCTTCCAAATAAATGTCTTGAAGACCAATGGAGCACCTAATGAAGAATCCTTTGTATCTATTTATATTGGGGCAGGGGAGGAAGAAAAGGGGGCAGAGCCAATTCTTTACATACAGCATTTATATATACTACCAGAATCCACATTTATAAGAAATGATTGTCCCAAATCCCATGTCACTAGGAAAGAAGAACATCTAAAATTATTTAAAGCTAGATGGTGACAAATGCGACTTGCTGTCTCATTCCCCATGGGATCTAGGGAAATGTCATGTCCTCTCCAAGTATACCTATGCACGATAAAAGGTAAAGCATAAGCATTTTCCAAGGTTACTTTGCCCAAGGAGTTGCAACTTATTTATCCAGATCTTTGTTGGCAGACCTGCCTGAAATGTAGCTTCGAAGTAGCCTGAATAGGGGACAGCAATATCAAAGAAAAAGATTTATGTAAAGCAGAATGAGACAGCTACATAACACCTGAGCCTTATCTGGAATACTCTGGAAAAAACACTATATAAACTCATGTTCTCTGCATGAAAGATTCCCATCAGACCATCAGGGCCTGAATTTTGTTCCTCTATACCCATCACTATCCATTCTGATGACATGTCCCACCCACTGCATCTGGGCTCTGATAATCAGGGACTCAATGCTGGTGGACTCTGCATTATCCAAGACTTCCAGGTTGGAGATACAGTCTTGCCAATGAATGCCAAGAATGGAGTGGAGAATGTACATGTGAAATTTCTCCAGCTGCTTGATGTGCCTTCAGTACAGAGTCCAGGACTCACATCCATGTAGGGGATAACCACAGCTCTGTAGATTTTCAGCTTTGTGGAGTTGTGTTGACTGAGCACACTTGTATGCAGCCCCCCCCCCCCCCCCCGTGCCTAGCTGGCCTTGCTGACCATGGAGACAATTTCTTTGTCCAAGGATCCATCGCTTGAGATGATGCTTCCCAAATATTTGAAGCTGTTTACATTTGTCAGCTGGGTGTCGCCAACAGCGATTTTTGGTTCTACGGGGTTGGTATTTGGCACAGACTGGTAAAGTACTTCAGTCTTGTTCAGGCTGATAGGCTGAAAAGCCTAGCAGCGTCTGAGAATTTGTTCAGCATCAACTGTAGATCACTGTCTTTGTGTGCCAGGAGTGCACAGTAATCAACAAAGAGAGTTTATTGAATGACTGTATGGAGGCACTTCATCTGTGCATTCAGGTGGTGAAGGTCAAAAACAGAACTGTCCAATCGGTGCCTGAGGTACACTCCCTCCTTCAGACCCTGGACAGCACATAACAACATCCAAGCGAAGAACAGATTGAACAGGACTGGGGCTAGCACATAACCCTGTTTTACCCCACTGGAAATGGCAAATGCAGTTGATGAATCACCATTGTAAAGAGCCTGTCCTGTCATTCCATTGTGGAGTAGCTGAATCAACTTCACAAATTTCTTTGGGCATCCATTACATCTCAGGATGATCCAGAGAATCTCCCTGTTTACAGAGTCAAATACCTTTGTCAGGTCAAAGAGACAGAGTAAAGAGTCTTGTTCTGCTCGATGCACTTCTGGACTTGCAACATGACAAATATGTCTGCTGTACTCTGTTCTGGCCAAAAGCCACACTGCACCTCTAGGAGATTCCCTTCTGAGACAGTGACAAGTCTGTTCAGAAGAATGCGGGCAAAGATCTTGCCTGCGATGGACAGCAGTGAGATACCTCTGTATTTGCATGGTGCGGGTGATGGTGACTGTCTTTAAGGTCACGCTGATGTACTATGACATAGTCAAGTAGGTGCCAGTGTTTGGACCTCGGATGCATTCAGGTAGTTTTGTACTTGTTTGCAAGTCTGAACATCGTGTTAGTGATGCACAGGCTGTGCTCAGCACATCTGCTCAGAAGCAGCAGGCCATTGCTATTTAGTTTTCCCACCCCATGTCTCCCAAGGACTCCATCCCAGTTGTTGCTGTCTGTCCCCACCCTAGTGTTGAAGTCACCCAGAATGATGAGTTTGTCACTGGAGGGGGTTGTTCAAATAATCTGGTCCAGGTCCTCATAGAAACCTTCCTTGTTTTCATCTGGACTCATGAGAGTTGGTGTGTAGGTGCTGACAATAGTGATATACCGGAACTTGCTGACAAGAAAGTAGAACTTCATAATGTGTTCATTTATTCCAGTGAGTAGAGTAGAGGCATTCTTCAGCAGAGCAGTTTTGATTGCAAAACCTACTCCATGAGTCTTGTCAGTCTGTGGTTTTCCTTTCCAAAAGAACGTATATCCACTCACTACTTCCTCTAATTAACCCTTGTCTACCAGCCTGGTCTTACTGAGTGCAGGAATGTCAATGCTATAACAGCCAAGTTTGGCTGCTATGAGTGCTGTTCGTCTTTCAAGCCTTGACACCTTGTCTCTATTCAGCAAGGCATGGACGTTCCAAGCTCCAAAAATGAGTTTTCTTTGATTCGTTTTTCTTGATACTTGACTGCTAAGGAGATGATGTGCCCACCACAGTTAGCTAGCCAGATGTTGTGGGGCAAGCAATGTTTAAGGTATCTTTTTTATTCCCCTCCCTCATGTGAGGGTGGGCAGTGCTATCCTAGAAGGGCTGCTCAGTCACCCTGGATGCTGCCGGACATCTCTGCTGCCCCAGGTACTGAGACGAATGACCACCGGTGACTAAAACTGCCAGTGGTCATCTCCACCTGTTGCTTCACCACTCCCCCATCACCACAGGGCTCAACAAATTAAGTTTGGACCGAGATGATTTGCATATGAGTTGTAGATAAAGACGAATTGCACAATGGACACATGCACATGATGGAGTTTTAAATGGAACAGCCATTGCACAGGGGCAGTTCCACTCTCTCAGCATGAGAGACCTTAATTCAGTGGCATGGAGAACCATTATGGCTGGAGATCTCTCCTGCTGCAGTGGATGACCAGGACGTCTAAGTGTCTTGTGCTCTTAGTACTCCACAATGTCTGCTGGGCCTGCCTTCTTAGCCGTTGGACCATTGATCAGTCTCCTCTGCTCAATCTGCCAGGGCCAAATTCACATGTTGGAATAGACAAATCCCCTATCTCACTGAGAGTTGAAGACCCATCAGCTACCCACACCTGGTTTGGCCCATCTGCCAAGAACAGTTTACTGGGGTGTGACCACTGCACGTGTTACAGCTACTTGGAGCCACAGGTGAGAGCTGAGCCCCAGATAGGGACCAAAGGTGAACCAGTAGCCCTAAAAAGGACATAGCAGGCCCCTCTACCAGAGGTGCTACCCCTCCATGGACAATAGAAAGACTGCAAATAGCAACACTTGACTGCATGTCCATTCTAACCTTTTCTAGGAAGAACTATTCAATACACCATTTTTCTTCCTATCCAACATGAAGTTCACTAAAACCATTCCTGTAATAACTTACAAGGGAAACCACTACAAGGTATGGAAATTATTTCCTGGATTCTAATACTGACTTTGATAAAGAAAGACTATGGTAAAAAAGCAGGCTAGGATAATATTGCACACACAGGGTCTCGTTCCATCATAAAGCAGCGCTCAGTTTTGAAACCTCGGGATCCTCATGTCTCTGAGCTGTGGTACTTAGTTTGCAGATGCCTGCCCAGAGCAACAATTTTCACTTTGTCTCTCATTCACATATACACACCCCTTGTGATATTAGAGGAAAAGACAATTAACCTTTTGATAATCTGCTTCTGTTTATTGAGCAGCTAACAAAAAAGACAGCACAAACTCATGGATATTTTCTGTGACCATTTCCCATTAGCCAAGCTTATTATAAAAGCAACCTTGCATCAAGGCCATTTCTGGTATAAGACACTTTTCCTAATTCCCCAAAGGCCAACTGATTACTTACCTTCTTTGCATCATCTCTAGTACCATTCCAAACTGGCTCATGTCCCAATAATATGTCTCCCCTGAGGCCCATCTATGGTTCAACTGAAATGAAAAGGGAAAACCTACAGCTAAAAATCCAAATTGCTATATGAATTGGCATGCTCCAGAAAGATTCGCTCTTTTCAGACTGTGGAGGATGGGTGTAAAAGTAGTGAAGATATCCCAAAGGGGGTAAATTCATAAATAAGGACATAGTATGGATCCTTCCACTGTCTCTAATACCTTTCTACACTGGCTGATATCAGGAAAAAACACCTTTCCTGCACCATGCACATCTGTTCCAGGTGAGGCAATCTGTAAAAAAGAATATATCCCCATCCAAATGGATGGTGTTAGTCAAGGCAAGTCAGAAGCATCGCAAAGCTTCTTAAGCAGAAGGAAGACCTTGAAATCTGCAGTGCAGAACCATGATGCTCCAGAAAGTCCAGGTTGCTATCCTGCACGCTTTGTCACAAAGTCAGAGAGTGTAATGACCAGGAACTGAGAATCCCTCCTTTGGTATGAACTGAGATGACACAATGACTGAATTCATGCATTCTGCTAGGCCACAAATTATGGTTTATAAGGTTCACACAAGCCATTAAGCTAAAGCCGTAGAAATACAGTGTACTGTGTTAGTTAAGGTGTTGGGACTACAAGCAGGGAGTTCCCAGGTTCAACTCCATCCTCAGCCAAAGAAGTCCGCTAGGTGACTTTGAGCCAACTACTTTTTCTCAGCCCAACCATGTCACAGGGTTGGCGTTGTGGGTAAAAGCAGCCTTCTTACACTCCTGAATGAAAGGCAGGATATAACTCTAAGAAATCTAAATAAAGAAATAAACTAGCAAGCATAAACCCAGCTATTTTGTAAGCTGTGGGCATACAAATCTCTCCAGGTCATCTTATCACAGTTATTCCAAGATAAAGAAAAAAGACTCATAAAACTGTCAGGTTTTGGTAATAAATAGGCCCCAAATCAAGGAAACGCTATACTTTCTCCTCAGAGCAAGCCAGACTAGGCCTAAAAAAAGGTGATGACTTCTCAGGGCCTCCAAGGCAGGCATGAACTGGGGTGAAGCTTCCAGAGACTTGATTAGTAACTTAACAGTCTGACTAGCTGACAGTCACTGAGTGGCAAAAGCTTGATTCAGAAATCACATCTCCTTCTACTTTAAATCTTGTACCCTTTTTTCTAGCATTTCTCTCAGTGTAACAAATTCTCCGCCTTCCATTTCTCATGCTTAGTTGTTAGTGGTACAGTAGTTGCACATTTACATGATGCACATTTCTGTTCTGAAGATCTTTTGCCTCTAAGGAGACTTGGCATGCATTTTTGAATTCTTACAAAAAAGAAATTTAACCTTGGACTTTACTCCCAAACTAATAAACAGTCCAACTTTGTCAGTATAGAAAAAAAACCAAAATATTTGCCTATTCAGACAAGGGGCCTCCTTGTCTATTTTATAGATACTAGCAAGGTTATCTTGTGAGATGGAAGCTTAGAACTCATGGCACTGCTGGCTTGTGAGATGGAAGTTCAGAACTCATGGCACTGCTGGCTTCCACAGGGGCAATGATCCTGAAAATACAGGATTCCGGATCATGTGAAAACCAAAGCACACAGTCATACCAACAAAAGCTTCTCTTTGCAGAAGTTGGTACCCAATGTTGAATATGCAGGAGCCTACATCATTTGAGCAATGACCCCAGGGCTTATCTGGAGTGGTGACATGGTGAGGACTCCAGTTTTGAAAGCCTGAAATGGGATGGAAAAAGCAAGGACCATCGGGGACCTAATCACTAATTTCAAGTGCCAAGTCAGGACTTTGCAAACCCCAGTTGGCCATAGAAAGCCCTGAAAAACAATAAACATGCTAACGTCCAGAGCTGCATTTTAATGCTTTAGGCATAAGGCCTTTAAGCAATGCTTTTTGTAGAAATTCCAGAACGCTTTTTATCCCTTGTCTTGACTAAGGAAATGCAACATTTTAGACAGAAGCAAACATCTGTATGCCAAACAAGCAGTCTACATACACTGAATGGATAGAAACCAAACCACCCAATGAGCATAATCTAAGAGTTTACATAACTTCTATTCCATTGTCATTCTTTTGCTTCAAAACAAATTGATTAGACTGCACACTGGACCAGGTTCTAACAGGGATTTAGAATGACCACCTTTCATTTCCAGAAATCTAGAGAACACCAGCCAGCATGACCAATTATAGAACCAGTACAATTATTTGTCTATTGAAATTCTGAAACATTTTGTTTGGAAGTAAGAGAAGCAGGAGTACACAAAGTAGAACCTGTCAATACCCTAGGGAATCAGACAGCACCACTATTACTATGACTAGCAGATATCAGTGAGTGGGAGCAAGGGGACAGACTTCGGGAGGCCTGAATAATGAAGCTGAATATGTTTGGACGGAAAGATCATTCCAACATCGAACCAACTTGCATCTGGATGGCTGACCACCTTATTAGAAGCAGCTGCAACAGATAACAGATCTAAACAGGAGAGGTGCTTCTATTTGCAAATAGTGACTGCTGCTCCTCTTGCTTATAGTAGCTTGCAAAATATGCTGCACTGAACAAGAATCTCTGCTCCACACAGCTGAGACTCTACGGCAATCACGGACACCTTTCATTATACAGGAAGACTATGATGGAATGTATCTAAGAGGAGGAGAGTGATGTGGGAGATCAAGGCTATCAGGAGGGGAGGGTGCATTCAAGAAGGGGAAAGGAGATAAGAGACAATGCAGTCCTCAAGGGGAGTGTGGGAAGCGAAAGAGGTTCAGGATAGCCACTCCCTAGAATCTCCCAGGGTATATCCACTAGTTGCTGTAGTATAGATTTAGTCTGACAAGATTCTTTCTATAAGGTGTAAGCAAATACAGGAACTTTACTCAACTGGACTGTTTCACTGCTGTTCTTGGGCTGGGCCTGACAAAGGTCTACAGGATACACCCTGACTGCTGTGCTGAGAGCTTCAGTCCTCCCAGGGTTTCTCTAGTGGTATCCCTAGGGGGCAACTTACAAGGGTTTGGGAGCTGCAATGCAGTCCCTTGAACTATTTCCCAAGGACTCTAAATGGTGCCCTGGTGATGTCATTGGGCTTGGCGTTTTTCAGTCCTTTATTCCATGTTTTGGGGGGATGGGTGGGTTTAAGAAGAATGGGAGCCTGATGTCTCTGGAGCTCATCAATTATGGCTATCTGGGGGGATTTGGAAAGGTGGGTTTAAAGGACGGGGATGGAAGCAGACTGTTTCCTAGGGGCCTCACACTCTTATTTGCACCCTGACGCCAAAGTTCAACTATTTTACTGACAGGAATTCAGCTTTGGATATACAGGTAAGGCCTGAAAGGCATGTAGGGGAAAATGTGATATATCTTAGCTCTAATTGTATTGAAAATCCTGCGTCTTCAGCACCTAACAAAGAATTTAACTTGTATGAATTCCTTTTAAATAGAACTTGATATGCACAATTATAGTTTACAGATGAAAAACTCTCTCAAATTTTAAGGTGGACCTGTACCTATTTAGTTCAGTAGGGCACAGAAATGTGTTATTTCAACCAAAGTTTAAAGCAGCAAGACAGTTTTGGATTGCAGTTGTTGCCTCTAAACTTGTAAAGCCTTTAGAATTGTTGTAATTATCTAACTGTGTACCATATCGGCATTATTAAAAATATGGGGGGGGGGCAAGATAAGTTAAATAAAGAAACAAAAACATCTCTATAAGGACAGGTATTTTCACCATCCACACTCAAGGAATATCAACCTATTTCTTCGTATGTCCAGTTCTACAGAATAAAGCAACCAGGACCAAATTTCCCAAACTTTTATTATCAAGAAATGCCACCCATCTCAGCAGAAATTCTTCACCTGGAATACTTTTTGTCTGACATTCCAAACTCAGTTCGTTTCTCAAGGGTTTCAATTAAACCTGAGTTAAATTGTATTATTTAAAGCAGCTTTCTGAATTTCTGATACCAAGGTGGTGAGCAAGGTCAGTCCTACCTGAAATTTTAGAGAATCATTGCAGCATTGCTGTGACTTGGTGTGTTTTTTAACCTTCTTGAAAGAATACATCTTTTAAAAAAGCATGTTGATATGTCCTGATTATTAACTACTTTGATTTTTCTCATTCTGAAGAGCTAACATGGGTCGTCTGTCTCTCTTCTGTCCAAACACACATACCTGCTATGATATGTTCACCAGCTGTTGGTCTTGTTCAGTGCTCGTCATGTGCTTCCATCCACTATGGTCCCTCCTCAAGGGTTTCTCCTACTTCTTGAATGAACCGTACCCTAATTATATCTAGTCTTCCTGGATTGCACCTTCGGAGTCCCTCTTCTAACTTCTCTTCACAAATATTGCAATTATCTGATCCAACTCTTGCTTTGCTGAGGGGAGAGCTAGATTTCGCTATGGTATGCCCTGTCCTAACTAAAATCTTGATCTTCATCTACCTGGTATCAGTTTAATTTTTGAATAAGACCAAACAAGAGATAACAGCAAGAAAATCTAGTCTAGGTGTATGTATTTCCACTTGTTTGTGCATAAACATTACTCTCTTATTAAACAACAGTTTTATTTAAGCATTTAGCAAATCTCCATGCAGAGAGGCCCAGAGAATGGGCTCCATTCCCTTTCCTTTGTCCAGAGCTGATGGAGAAAGTCTGCAAAAAACCTGTAAGCATATTCAGCAGAACAGGTTGATAATTCCACACAGATGTTCCTTGTTAACATAGTTGGTTTCTTGTTAAAAGAGCCACATTTGGCAAACATTTGAATAGGGCTTCAGTCTCTATTTCAAATGGTCTAGGCACTTAAAACAAACAGCCAAGTCACATATAAAAATGCATAGAAGTGCTGGGTCCATTTTCAATTTCACACATGAGTGCTAGTGTAATGTCATTAATCATATTTAACATATGTGTACTAAACTAAATGTGGCACAAATTCACTCCCAGATTTCATCTCTCTATATAGTGTATGCCTATATTAATACAAAGCTAGGTATACAGTGACTTCTGCTGCTGTACATACACAGACACACATGTTAAGCTTATAGCTCTGTATAAATTCCTTACAAGCCCAAATCAGATGCACCTTTTTTGCCCTGCTTTTTTCAAAACAACCATTTCCTAAGGCAACTCACAGTAAATAATACAGATGTATACACGCAAAAAAAACCACTCCCGAATAATACCTATGTATTATTAATGCATCTACATTAAAACAATTTTCAAAGCTTTAGGCAGCAGTCCTGTGCATATTTGCTCAGAATTAAGACAAATGAAGATTGGTTAAAATTATCCCCAGGTAACTGAGCACAGGGTATGATGAGCAATTACATAATCCAGGGTCTGACAGCTTCTTCCGCTTAAACGTACTGGTTTACGCAGGCACAAAAGCATTTCCCACACAGGTTAACTCCTGCCATTTCTCTCACTGCAGAAAGCAGGAACAAAAATACAAGTTCAGAATTCAGCAGAGCTCCTGGCAGATGAGCATTTTCCAGCCACCCAGAAGGCAGCCTTTCAGCCAAGTGCTATATAGCAAAGGTCTTCCTTTCCCTCTCATCTTCCATCCCCAAACCCAGGAAGGTATCATTAGCAATCCTTTGGGCAGGATAGCCACCTGTGGCTGAAAAAGAAGTCTATCGTCCAAAACATTTTTTTACAAAAGGATACCAATTTGCATAAACCTTGCACACGCTAATGGATAGGTATGGAGGCCCACCTAGAAATAATTACAGTCATTTAGACAGAAATATAATACATGTCATGTAATGCATTTCAGAGTCGAGAAGAGTATAATTAGGTAAGATCTGCTCAGTTGGTAGTCCAAGTGCTAACTGCTGATGAACAACTTCAAAGACTGTGTTTTACAGAAAAAACAAACTTGGACCAGAGACTATCCTTTAAAGATCAGACACCTTCACATAGAGGACCGACTCTGAAAACTCAAACAGTGGGTTGCATCAATATGTATTTTTTGCTTATTTTCTGCATTTTCATTATGCCTCTCTCCCCCTTGCATGATAAAACAATGCAACATCCAAAAGTAACATATAAAAAAAGTTTTAAAAAAAGCAGTGACCTGCACAAGTCTGGAACTTTGCAGATGTTATTTTCTTCCTAAATAACTAGTCTTGGCAGGCCTTTTCAGGAAAGAATGTTTAGAATGACTCAAAGTGTTCCGATACAAAGAAACAGAACATCTTTCTATTTAACCTCATCGAGTTTACATCTACCTTATCGTACTTATCTTGAATCCCCAGAGGCAGAAGGTCTTATAGTAATTGTAGTTGATAACTTATTTCAAGAGAAGAAACACAAAACAAATAGTTCTATGAGCTATCAAGGCATCAGAACTGTGGGCAACATAGGGCATTAAAAATATAAAAGCCTTAATTTCATCCAAGCCACAACACTGAGGAAGGGAAATGTAATTCTTTTCACTCACAATAAGCACCATCCTCCACAGCTTTCAGCATTACTCTACCAAAAAATTCAAATTTCAAATGCTATTGACAGTGATAAACCATAATATTCTATAGAAAAAATTACAACTGAGTCATATAAATAAGACAAGTGGGGAAAATCCTCCTTTTTACCAGTGGTTTTCAAAAAATGTGAAGATGGATGGATGGATGGACGGACAGACAGACAGACAGATAGCCTTCAAGTCATTGTTGACTCCTGGAGTCTGCCTGGACAAGTCCCTGCAGTTTTCTTGGCAAGGTTTCTCAGAAGTCATTTGCCCCTGTCTTCTTCTTCCTAGGGCTGAGAGAGAGGGACTGGCCCAAGGTCAACCAGCTGGCTTTGTGCCTAAGGCAGGAGAAGAACTCACTCTCCACAATTCTAGCCTAGTGCCTTAACCACTGCACCAAACTGGCTCTAAAAAATTACCTGAATTAGTAAGTACTGGTTAAAATGTACTCTGATAAAAATAAGGTGCTACATTTGTTAAAATTATAGTTCTACACACACACAGAAGCCACCCTCACTCTCATCCATACATAATCATAGGTAGATGTACATTCATACCCAACCCCCAAAATAGAAGAGGAGGAGGAGGAGGAGGAGGCGGCGGCGGCAGCAGGGGGAAAAGGTAAGGTGTAGCTGGACTGGGAAAGGAATGGAAGGGATAGACAAAATGGAAGGGAAGCATGGCAGGAATAGGCAGAACTGGATGGGATATGGAAGGGAATCAGCTTGCCTTCTATGGGTAGAGAATTTGTCACCTAGGATGCAGAAGAGGGAAAGAAGCCCCTGCCATCACTCCTACTTCACTGCAGGAGTAAGGACTGTAGAAAAAGGCTTCCAGCCCATAGACCCAGGCAGAGACTCCCACAAGGCAGAAGCTGAAGCTGCTCTGTTTCAGGAGCATCAGCCTCATTTGCATGAGCAGAAGAGGACCTTCCTAGGTTATTACCCAGCAGGACAAAGTAGACAGTAATTGCAGTATATCATATTTCAGATGTAAATAGATCAAAGAGGAGGATAAAAAGTAATTATTAACAGAAATCAGCTCCTTTTGCCTACTGAAGATGTGCATCTAGTTGGAGAAGAAATGTCCATTCCTTGTTTAAAAAGTCCTAAACATATCAGCAAGGCTACTCTTGTGTAAATAGGAACAGAAGCCCTCTCCACCCTAGTGAGGTTATGCTAGCTGATGGATTATTAATACTTAATTCATTTGCTAGAGGTAGATCCTGCCTTTCCTCCATAACAAATGTTTTGTTACAATTTTCCATAACAAAATCCTTTCTTCTCAGCAAAACAATTGGGCTAAAAAGAGTGGATCGCTCAAAGTCACCCAAGGAATTCCCATGGCTGAGAGTGGATTCAAATCAAGATCACCCTGGTTTCAATCCCACACTTTAACCACTATGCATGCCGGCCTTCAACTTGTTATAAATTGTGTTTAAAGTGTAATATTGTGGAGAGCTACACACAGCCAGATGCTATTAGGTCGACCAATGTGCTTTTATGGGAATTCTCTCCTACATCCTGGGATCATCAACATTAAACGTCTGCATATGCAACATGTACACCTGTTAGCAGTCACCACCCGTGGTGCCCAACAAACCATCTGCCCTTCTCTAGTTTTTTAAAACTTTTAAAGGTTTCCTTTACTTCTCAAGACAATTAAAAGAGAAGCTGGCAAACCACAAAACAAAGTAACAGCACCTTTTTATTGGAGCATCTCCTGGCATGCTCTGAAAACATCAAATGGGTCCTCTGACCCAAAGCGTTGGGAATCTCCAGCCAACAGCAAGCATGCCAGATACATTTGGGCTGTGAATAAATCAGCCTGGAAGGAAGCACCTTACGAATGTCATTGCTAGCCTATAAATAAATAATCTGAATAGCTGTATTGTGATTAATGCTTCCATTCCAGCTACCTGGAGGGCAAACTGTACCAGGCTCTTTAAAACTATTCTCCAGGCTTTGGAATGGTGCTACTAAATGCAAGAATGAGCTTCCTTTCAGAGTCTTGGTAGCCCCCGGGTGACAGAATTCAAATGCTGGAGGGTTATATTCCTCATCTAAATGATAACCAAGTATACAAAGGTTCCATAGTGATCTAAGTAACCAGCCATAGATATATTCAGAGGCCTGAACTGAGAAAATTGGACCCCCGTGTGGAAAAGACAAATTGCAGGCTGTCTTGCAATTGATGCATGACTGGCATGCCTCTAGCAAGACAGCCAAAAAGACCCCTATCGTTGCTTTAATAAGATATATGGCCACATTAGACTACTGCCTTTTATTTCAGCCACTGCCTCCCCTCCCCCCTTTGATTAGTTTTTTTTTTTACTTGCTAAATGGCCTGAAACTCTTCTTCAATAAGCTACAAGTGCTTATTATGCAAATATATTCCAAGCCACTTTTCTCTCTTGTAAATGGGCCTCCTAATATTTTATGTATCACAAATTGTATCACTTCATGAGTATTCTAGGCCTTCAAGGTGGAAGGACGTGACATAGCTTTGCAGGCAGCCAAGTCGAAGTCTAAAAGCCCCAGTGGCTTGATCTTGTTCATTTTGAGAGCGAAAGTAGACCCATCAACTTCAGCAACTTCATGATCAATGGCCCAAGGATATCACTCACAGAACTCTGCATTAATGCTAAGTTGTTAGTGGCATGTAGGCTCTATGGTAGCAGCTGAATTTCTTTGTTTTTTTGTGCCACCAACACGCTACGCACATACATTACTATATATTAGCGAAAAGTACAATCTGCTTTTTTTTTTTATTAAGGAAAGTAATTTTAGTTTCTCCTCTGCAGTTGGGAATTTCAATTTCATAATTGATTTTTTTTTTTGTTCCAATCTTCATCTAAAATTGGACAGTGAAATGTTTGTGTTCTGCTACCGTGGGAACGGAGGGGAAGGCAAAAGGAAGCAAAGAGCAATGGACCACAGATAGCCACAATATCAAATGGAGAAACACACTCAAGAGTAATGGCACCTTTCAAGAGTTTCTAAGTACGTGTCTGTGGATGCCTGCAAGGGGGAAAAGGAGCAATGGATGACACATGTGTCCTTTCAGCGGCAGTTATGGATGTCAGTTCTTCTCTCCAGATTTTTTAAAATGCTTTATTCCCTGTGACATTCTACGGACGCAAAAGTTGGACTTTGAAGAAGCAAGATATGAAGAATATTGGCACCTTTGAACTTTGGCATTGGAGAAGACTCCTGAGAATATTGTGGACAGTCAAAAAAGCAAACCAATGGATCATCGAACAAATCAACCCAAAATTATCTCTCAAGGCACAAATAACTAGGCTCAAATTATCCTACTTCAGACACTTTATGTGAAGGCCTAGCTCCCTTGGGAAGGCTCTAATGATGGGAAAGGTGAGAGGAAAGAGAAGAGGATGACCAACAGTACGGTGGATGGACTCAGTTACACTGGCAATAAGTGCACCATTGGAAGACCTGAATGATCAAATTAGAGATACATCATCATGGGGAAAATCTATCTATGTGATCACTAGAAGTCAAAAACATCTTGATGGCACATAAATGATCAATAAATTTTTATTACTATCATCATTAAAAAAAATCCTTCATCTGCCTTAACTGTAGTTATGTCTTGCTGCCTGGCAGATGAATGAATCGCACAAAGTTTAAGTGCTCTAAGCACATGCTGGCTTTTTTAGTTCAACAGTGCTAGAGTCTGGCTATTCAATAACAGGATACATATCTGGATCTGAGCTGCAAAGGGGAAGATGACCATTAGAAGGCATCAAAGAAAAATAATAAATTCTTTGCTGCCATCTAGCAGTCAAATCAACCCTGTTTTGATCCATGAGGAGATATATATGGCAGTCAGTTCAGCCTCACATCTAATGATGGATGGATGGATGGATGGATGGATGGATAGATAAATATCATTTCCGTTGTCCAGATTTTAATAGATCAGATCTGGTAGTCTGCCTTCCTACTGTTCAGCATAAAATAAGCAAAAATATATTTAATTATTTAAAAACTAAACAGCTAAATTCCGAAAACGAAAAGCTCATAACCACATAATTTTTATCTGTGAGTGTATATATTATATACTAATTTTATCCATGTTTACCTGAAAACAAGTCCAACCAAACTAAATGCCTGAGAAATACATTAAAGCCAATACATCTTAGCTTATCAAATGTGTTTCTGGATATAGTGGATACACCATGAGCCATGACAAGGAACAAGAAGCCTATGCCTCTCTCTTATAATACGCCTTAGTAATGTAAATATCTTGTCCTCTAGAGCACAAGTAACTTGCATTACACAGAGAAAACTGGATTTGTATAAGAAATGACCTGGTACCATGGAAAGGAGAAAAAAACGTATTTATGCCCTCCCAGATAAAAATCTTCAATGAACAACTGTAATTTGCTTATCCACTGTAATTTATACATTTATTTTATTTAAGCACCACCCAAAATGTCTCTGGACAGCTCACAATATAATAAACAATAAAAATACAAGACAAAACAAAACAAAACAAGGTGGGGCACAATTGCTCTATACAAAAATGTAGACAAAAACACATCCAACCATGGGCTCTGTCCATCTTAACTCAGGGAGTGGGAGAACAACCAGGTCTTCAAGGCCTCATGGAACACCAACAGGATGGGAACCACATGGATTTCAGGGGGGATTTCATTCCAGAGGGCAAGGCACCGCGATACAGAGGGTGCGCTTCCTGATAGATAGCCTTGTTTCATCAAAGGAACCTGGAGTGCATTGTCAGCCCCTCTAGGTAGACCTGAATATGAAATCAACTCCATCAGAAAGCTAAAACTGCTTTTAATGAAGTTGGCTTTAATAACAGAAACTTGCATGTCTGATTGTGCTGTACCTCCTCCTCATCATTCAGTGAATTAGGGAGATATCTGTCTAAGCTTCTTCTGAATGATATCTGCACATTCTGGACTTTAAAAATGCTTCAGCCCCTTTTGCCTAGGCAGCAGCTTCTGCATATTCCCATCAAGGCCATCTTCCTTATTCTCTACATGCACCTACTCTGCCAGCACAGAAATCATGGGAGATAGGCAATACCTCAAATAAACTGGTCCTATCTATTTCAATTAAACTGTTTATGGCTGAACCCTGGGAGTAAGTTCCATTGAACTCAGCAGGACTGAACTTCCGGGGAAGAAATGGTGAACTGAAGATAGCTCTGCTAAGAGTAGAGTTGATGACCATGGCAGAATGAAGAGCTGGCAAGTGGACCGGCTCTTCGTGATTCCTTTCCAGACATGAAGAGGACTTGGAATTGCCCACAAGTGCTCCAAACAGTTGTTCTTTGTGAGGGATATTGCAAGATAGCAGTCTCCAGCAGGTTTAGAGCTCTGGAAGACGAGGAATGCCATCTTTGCCCAAACTGCAGTTGGTGCCTTTATAGACACAGGGTTTGCCTATTTCCTTTTCTAATCACTTTTGGAAATTGCTTGTTAACTGCTTGTCAGTTATTAGGAACCTTTGGAAAGAAAGGTTTTACAGTGAGTTTCCTTCAATACCTAGCAAAAGAAGTTTTCAATACAAGTTTAAGGACTTCATTTTTTTTTATTAAATAGCAAAAGGGTGATTAGAACGTTGATTTTGGAAAGTTACAAATAGATTAAAGGTCCAGATGGACTTGAAATAAAATTTTGAACTTAATGATAAGGACCCTTCCCATGGGAAAAGGCTGTTGTTTTGATTTTTTTTTAAAAGAATGATAGGATGGGACTTTGAAGGTTGGACACTAGAGGGAACTAGAAGGAACTAAAGATTACAATTAAAGGAGATTTGACTTACTAATACAGAATGGAGCAAAATATTTTAACGTTGGACATACTGAAGGATATTTGTGAACAATGGACCCAGAAGTTAATTTTACGAGTGTCTGCCATTACAGATAGATTGTGTTTAAAAATTGTTATGGAAGAGGAACACGTTTTACTGGACAAGACTGAGACTGATCTGAAAGTGGATTTAAAAATGACAGGCTACAAGAATGATATGGGAAAAGATGCTACACTGGATATACAAATGAAACTGGCTGATGTCTTAATAATTGAAAGGGATATACAAATAACAAACCAAAGGAGTGACCTGGATAACTTTCTTATAAGGGATTTACAAAAGAGGCTTGTTAAAGTTTTGAAGAATTTTGTGAGAAGGGATAAAGGAAATATGAAAAGAAATAAAGTTCTAGGACATTATTTAAAGGGACTAAAAATCAAGATTGTTCAAAGTAAAAGAAAGGAATATAAAATTGATTTATTTGATCGAAGTGTTAAAATAGATATATTGTTATCTCTGGTAACCCTTAATGGATTTTTGCTGATCAGGATTGAAATGACGAGGTTTTAAGGATTTGTTTATAGAGATGGGATATGGGAAGAAGAGATCATTTGTTGTATTTTAAGAGAAGGTGATAAGTTACTAAAATTGTTTATACTTGCTGTGATGAAGGGGAAAGTCACTTCTTTATATATTTCTTTTCTTTTTCTTTACTATATTCTTATTTTTTCTTTCTTTTCTATATTACTTTTTTTCTTTTTTCTTTTCTGCATTTTCTATTTCTTCTTTTTATTCTTTTCTTTTTTTAGTTTGTCTTAGTTTTTATCTTCTTAATTGTAATGTTTAATAAAAGTGTTATATAAAAATGAACTCAGCAGGACTGGCTTCTGTGTAGGCAGGCAGAGAACTGCATACTCAATCCATCAGATTTACTGTTTTAAAATGCTTGATGATCAACTGGACATCAGATTTAAAAACAAAAACACATTTTAATAATTGTAGTTGTAAAATGCAAATAGGAACCCTTTGATGTTCATCTAAAAACTAAGAATGGGCATATTTTGCCTCTCCTAAATTTGTTCAATACTCATAAAATTTAATACTCAAAATTATATTGAACTCAGCGGAGCTTATTTCTCCCTCTTTATTTACGATTTAACATCAGCAATACAAACAACCAAATAAAATCAAACAGTTAAAAAAAACGGTCAGATGTTTTATGTTAACTGGTGCCTCATCTTAACAATAAATTTGGCTACCTTTTGTATTCTCATCACAACGTTGCATGGAAGAACATAAGGAGTGGGAGTTTGCGTTGCAGCACTGCAACATATGCTTTGTCATTTGTCTCCCTACAAATGCCAATGTCTCTCTGCATTATAAAATTGACTAAAGGATTATGAATCTGACTAGACTGAGTTCATGAAATCCGGTTGTGAAATTGATTAGTGAATCCATCAAGTAGTAAGACAAGGAGAGAGAGTAGGGGATCCCCAGTCAATAAAAACCATACGTGCTGCCTAAGACCTACAAAAATGATTTAAGCCATATGTATGAAAATACAAAAAGTAACAGTAAAATTAGCACATAATATTAACAGGAATTAGCACATCTTAAAATTAAACATATTTAAGATATTATTATTTTTCTTTACTATTACCTTAAGCCTTTACTTATTCTCTCTGACTCATTGAAGAATATAGGTTCAAGAAATCCCTTTATAACCCTAAATATTATTACCACAAGCCTACAAAGATAAACACAACTAAGGCCCTCATGGGTCTTAATGTGGCTCTGACAAAAACAGACGGATTTCTTTTCTTTAAAAAATCCTAAATGAAATGTATAGGGAGTTGAAGTATAATATTTGATATGGTTTTAAAAAAAATGCATCTTTTTTTTTAACTGACTGGAGATTTAAAGGCAGAACTAGCAGCAGCTGGAATTGACAACTACAGTGGTGCTGGTCCCCAAACACACAGCCTTTCTATCACCTTCTTCATTTTCTATAGATGAGAGATGTGTGCCTGGTGTTAAGGATGTAGAGCTATTTAGATCCAAAGCTTTAGTATATTATCTTCAGTGGTCCCTTATTCCTTTACAGTTTTAGAGAAACCTAAACAAGTACTTGCAACTGAAATGAAGACCCAGAACCCCAGCATCTCTTCTTCACACATCAAAAACCTCAACAGATTTTCTCAGGTTCCGTTTGATTTCAAATGACTTCATATTTATGGCTTAAGATTAAACATCAATCCAAAGAAAGCAATCTTGCCAACATATCAGAACTCCTTTTGTTTCAACATCTATTAAAGATCTTGAAAGATTTGAAGTTTCAACATCTATTTCTGTAACGAGTAGGGCAGTATTGCAGTTCAAAAATCATTACTCAAATCTAATAAACTTCTAGCCATACATTAGGAGTCCTTAACTACTTCTAGGCAGCATAATGATGTGGTAACTTACTAAGAATTTCATCCCACATTTCATATCTTGGTATTTTCTCATTCCAAACAATCTATTTCTCACTTATGCTATCTCATTTCATTATTTATCTTTTAGTGGAAATACAAAAATTAAACTAAATTGGTTATTTTTGAAATTAGCTGTATTTAAAACTCTATGTTGCACACAGCTGAGTGTTTCATTCTCCTTTTCTTTTTTTTTAACTAACAAGCAGCTTTTGAGGGGAGAGCACGCATCTGTCCTTGGGGTTTTTCTGTATACTAGAATGAGTGCATGATAGTTTTTCATTTTGCCAAATTCAGTCCTGCCTCACCCATCCAAGCACTGTTAAAAGAACCCTAAATTAATGCAATTAATACCTTTATTTAATGTATTTTAAATAAATAATTAAAGAAAGACGAATGTATTTCAGACTTGTATTAGAAAGACTAATCACAGGAAACTGAACATATGTTTGGCTGACTGGTAGCACAGAGGAAGCATGGCTCCCTCCTGACATCTGTCCCAAAAGTTCATCTCATTTGATGATCACTGTGTTTTACTGATGCTTTCAAGTAGGGGACAAGGGATATATTCCATGGATTCCCATCTTAGCTCACACTTAAGAAATTCATGGCTAAGGTAAATGCCTGAGAAGTATTGGGACTCTCCTATTGTAGTGAACATGAATCATGAACTGAATATGAATCAGCTACATAACATGGCTGAAAAAATATAATTTTAGGCTGCCTCGATGGAACCAAAACTTGCAAATCATAAGAAAGCAGTTGTTCCATTCCATTCTGTACCGGCCAGCCCCCACTTTGAGTACTAGGTCCAATTCTGGACATGACACTTAAAAGGATTCAGACAAAAGGAATAAAGGAGGTCAGCAAAGTGCTCAGCAAGGATGATATGAGGACTCTCTTAAGAAAGTAAAATGTGCAGAATGTGGCTTTTTGCATTCTTTCCAACCTCCTTAAAACTTGTCCATCTCTAGGTCTCTTGACCAGGAAGGGAGCTTAGAATGGAGAAACCAGCAACATTCCAAGCCGCAAAAGCACATCGGGAAATGTTTATGGATCTTTTTTCCCTCCACAGCTTCAAGCCAGCTCTGGCCTATTTTTCAACTTGATCTTTCGTTTGACAGTTTCTCCCCCTAGACTAAATTTGGCCCCACGGTCTTTATTCTTTGGAAAGTTACCCAATCCTCTTTGTATAATTTATTTTCAACATTCTGTTGGGTTGGAACGTATAACAAGATGGAGAAATCATGCAGAACATGGCTTAATTCTTTCCAACCCTTTTATCAGCAGCAGTCATAGGAGTATTCAGTGTTTTCTTCTGATTGCCTGTGTATCTCTGTATGTGTGTGTGTGTGTATTCTCCCATCATATGGCACCTGCATGTTTTTCTGTGCACATATTCCACAAAACCACAGGATGGGCTGAGTATCCACTATTCTGGGTTACGGGGGGGGGGGTGTGAGGGGTTAGAATGAAGCAATCAGCAACATTCTGAATTGTTCTCCAACCACCTCTCCCACAGGGGTACACTGGAGGATTTTTTTTTTCTGTATTTTTTCCTCCCCAACTCCCAGACCAGTCCAGCCCTTCTTCAAACTCAATTGCTCTTTTGTCACCTTCTCTTCAAGTTCCAAATTTGGTTCCATTTTGTTCTGTTTTCAGAGTTATCCTGCTGATGGACAGATAAATGCATGAACAGGCAAGCCCTTTCCATAATATCTGTTCAATATTTTGTTGGGTAAAGGGTACACGATGTCCCTCTTCCAAATATCTGCAAGGGAACCTACAGAAGAAGGTCTAACTTTTTATCTACTATCGCAGAGGGCAGGTCACGGAATAATGAACTTAAGTCATAGGAAGGCAGATTCCGATTGAACCAAAAAAACCCAACAATGGAACCAATTCCTGAATGGGAATGGGATCTACATTGCTTGATATGTTGAAGCAAAGGTAAGGACATCCTATTCTTAGGAAGACCTTAATTTGTATTTCTGCACTGAGCAGAATTATCAGTCTATGATTTGTTGTCTCAATAGTATACACATAGGACAAAGTAGGAAAAAACAAACAACCAGATGTTGAAGGTTATGGTTCAGACAATCAACTTCTTCTGAGTAACAAGCCAATTTGGTGTAGTGATTAAGATGCTGGACAAAAAACCAGGAGGCTGTGAGTTCTAGTCCTCCCTTAGGCATGAAAACCAGCTGGGTAACTTTGGGCCAGTCCCTCTCTCTCAGCCCAATCCACCTAAAGGGTGATTGCTGTAGGAAAAATTAGAGGTGGGAGCTTTATGTATACCACCCTGACTTTAGAAAATAGAGGTGGGATATAAATCTAATAAATATTGCATGACAGAATTGTCCAGGGAGTGTGGATCTCTTATTTCTAAAAGGGGGTTGGTTCCTATCAGATAGTTTGAGTACATTCAACCCCAGAAAGCCCCCAGGTACCTGGAGGAAACTAGTCCTGCTCTAGAGCACATCCTCCTCCAATCTGGAGGTGAGGTAGCAGGGTCTAACTACCTAATCCCATGTTTCTACAAAAATCAAGGCAGTAGTTTTCAGATACTCTATCAGGAGTTTCAAATTCTACTTTTGCCAGGTGCCCTAGCCTGTTTGCCATTAACTATATTTCACAGGCATTCTAATCTGAACAACACACAAAATTCCTCAGGGCTCCAACAGATATCCATCTTTTTTCTGCTGAATTATCTGAGGGTGCAGCCTAAAACACATGCTGTGCTCTCCTTTGTGGTAAGAGAAATACCCAGGTCATCCAGTCCCTCCTCCCAAGCTTTCACTTCATGAGGAAGGTATAGGCTTTCAATACAGACTAAAAAAATCTCTCCCAACTAAGAAGCATGGTCTACAGTTATGGATCTCCTGGAAGGAGACTTGCTCAAATACACACCTCACATTCTGAAATGATGAAGACAAGCAAGTGTCTAACAAGGCAGGTTGTGCCCACAGGTGACAGCAGTGTAGTATTTAAATTTACAACAATTCTGTACAGGCCAGGCATACGGTATTTATAGTATAGTGCTATAAATTACAAGACTAAGTAAGTTTGATCATCTAAAATTCTCCAATTTTAGACATATGACAGCATTTGTAATCACGATAGCAGCAGAGAATGTGAAGCTGATCATTCAGAGACTGCACTAAGGCACACTGAAATTAAGAGAATGAAAAGCCAGGAAGGTTATAGTAGCTGATCTTTGTGGGTTACTGAGATGGAAGTGGTCAATTTGTGGCTCAGAGCTCCTCATAATTCCAGGGCAAATTTCCAAAAGGACATTCAGCAAATCAGCAGGATGATTAAGAACAACAATCCGAGACTTGCCATGTTCTTGACTTGGCTATATGACAGTGTTGAAGAAGCTGCTATTAACACAATCTACTATATTTGAATGTACAGGACTCTTTGAAGATTAAAGATTGGGGGGGGGGGGGGTTCATAGAACGGTACACTATGTACAGTTCTAATTACTGCAATGCAAAAAGATATTGTAAAGCCCAAAAAGGTGCAGAAGCAGGCAACTAAAATTATTTGGAGGCTAGTGCAACTCTCATATACATGAATGTCTATAGCATTTGACACTGTAGCTTGGAAGGAAAAACATAATGGGATATATGACATCCAGTGGGGAAAATATGAAGAAAGAGACAGTTCCTTCATCCTCTTTCTTACACAGCATTGAGGACTTGAGATCCCCACTGAATCTCAATACCCAGGAAATTTGGGACCAATAAAAATAAATACTTATTCACCCAATGCATAAACTATGGAATTGATTGCCAGCAGGTACCAACAAAGGCCACCCATTCAGGTGATTCTGAAAGAGAACCTCATCTTGAAAGACAATTTATCTTAAATAATAGCAGCTGTGGGATAATAGGAGAAAAGGGCTCTTCCCCTTGTCTCCTACTTGGAAGCTTTCAGGATACATTGCATTAGCAACTCTGTCCCCAGAATAGTGAACCGGATGGGCCTTTAATATCATGCAACATGATTTTTATATTCTTATGAGAGAGAGGAGTAGCAATATGGGTGTTTCCTGGAGGAATCAAGAATTATAGAAAGAACTGTTGTGGAAGAATAGACAGGGTTTGAAGGAGGACATATCCTAACCACATTCTTGGGCTGGATTGCACTTTTCTAGGCCTGTGTTTTCACTGAAGTTGTTCCTTATCAAGTAACTGCAACCTGATTTACTATGGAACAACTGCAATATGAGAAACTAAGCTACCTCTGCAGTAATGTGCTTTCAAGTCTCCTGGCTCATATCTGCCTGCCTCATTCCCTATTTACTCCTGTGCTCTTTCTTGCCCTCCAAAATTCTGCTGACCTGGTTTCTAGAGTTCTAAAATGTCCTTGTTTTGCATAGATCATCAAAACAAAAACGTGTCATCACTGTTCAAAACCTGCGAACGTGTCTGAGACTGGCTTCATATCCCAGAACAGAATTTGCCGAAGACTGTGGAGCTGAGATCTACTGAGCTTTTCTTCCATCTACAAGAGACGGAGGAAAAGCTGACCATCCATAAACCAAAAGTGACCTTTTAAAGCAACCCTTCTATCTTCTAAGAAAGAAAACTTATTTGCCATTTCTTATTTACAGAAACGAGAGTAACTTCAGTTAGTGAAAATGCCTATTTCAATGCCAGCTTTTGATGACATTTTAATTCTATTTAATTACAAGATTTTCTGAAAAGTCACCATTGCAATCCAAAATATACAGAGGCCAGTTACAATATTAAAAATCCAATTTCAGGATAATGAGTCATTTTGTTCATTATCATTCTTCCTAGGTCCAGTAAGTAAAGTCTCTTTCAAGCTAATTATTTCATGGACCCATCCATACAGTTTTCTTAGTAACCATACAGAAGTGTATTGCCTTCTCTCAGAATGATTTTTCAACTTCCCAATCTATATACTCGGGATTCCTTGGCAGTCTCCCATCCAATTTCTAATCAAGCCTGACTCTGCTTAGCTCCTGTGAAGCCTCTTGCTCTGAGAAATCCTTCTAGATAGTAAGGTTCTGCCCTGTGGGGATAATAATATTCTATCCTTACATACATGATCGCTGTGAGGGATTCTGAATTGCTACCCAAAGGTCATGCTATAATTTACATTGGCTTTGTGAGTCTTATGCAACATTTCTGAAGATATACTGTATAACCTGTAACCTTCACTAACTGATGGAAGCCAAAAGCGGCCATATGTTCCCCCTTCCGGTTTGCCCAACAGATGTGTCCACAGCAGCTGTGTGTTCAGTTTCAATGTAAGAGAGAAATTTGCACAAAGAGATGAGCAGGCAAGGAATGCCTCCGCAGGAGTAGAAAAACAATGCAAGCAGTTCACTGTGCACACAGCTAAAGTAATAACAGAAGCAGTTAAAAATCTTCTATCCTTAAAATGATGAGAAATCAGCTGAATTTGATTCAGATGGGAAGTTTAATACTCAAAAGAGGCAATGTGCAGACTCATGGCAAGGGCATCCTGACTTTTTTTTTTTTTTACCATACCCCAAGGACACCCCTGGTGCAGACATTTTCCTATGTTGAGGCACCTATTCCTTCATTTTTTAAGGCATCAGGGATCTTTTCACTACCCAGATCTCTCCTTCTTTCCTACCTCTATTGTTTTCCTCACTGTCAAAACTTAGACTGATTTTTTTTTGCAAGAAAAGAACCCCTTTTTGGTTTGTTTGCTCAAGAAACTATAAAGCATCCTTTATGGATAATAAAAATAAAATGACTTCCCACTTCTATCCCAATTCAGATGGAAGTTTTCCCTAGCTTGATGTCCTCCAGATACAGCTACCCTAATACTCAGCCACAATGAGTTTCTCCAATTAGGGAGAATACCAGGATGAGAAAGACTGGTACATCGAATCCCACGCTACAAATTGTAAATTAGGTTTAATAGGATGCAATATGTTGGATAATACACAAGTCTATCCTATTTTATGTTATCAAAACTCTCAGGATATGTGCAAGAATTACAAACAGCCAATTTTACAATGTTGTGGGACAGTGAAACAATTTCTATTAACCAGTCATAAATGGCTAAAACAGATAGCTCCTTTCACATAATTCTCAGAACTACTGCATTACACCCTTCCCCAAGTTGACACAAATCTCCAAGATTAAAAAAAAAAACTTCTGAACAAGCATGGATGTCAAAAACACTCAAAGATGTTAATGTTATTTAAATGGGATTTTATTTTTTGGTGTGGCCTATATGGAAACACCAAAAGAAGAAGCTCAAGGTTGCACTCTTCTGGACAGGCAGAAGAAAACCTGTTGATCACCAAGCATTTGGAGGTGCAGAACCAAGCTAATGGACCTATCTACGTGAGAAGAAGGGTTCTGTTTACATAATAGCATATCACTGGGCAGATATGCTGTTTGCAACAATACAGTTTGACATTCATGAGATAGTTTACCCCAGGAAGTGGCTGTGCTCATAGCACAGACTGAGCCACAAATCAGCCAACCCCATTTCATCTGAATGCCTTGTCAGCCGGTGGATTCTGAGTGTCGTATGCAGCCAGAAAACTGGGTTAATGAAGTAAAGGTGGTTCAAGTGGCCATGGATAAGGATGCCAAGTGAACATAGCTACTATAACTACCATGGGTTTCCCTCCTTCCTTTTTTCTTCACGTCAAATATCCATTCTTTTGCTGACTTTTACAGAACAGTATCTATTCTTTTCAAGGAAAGATGAAGCAACTCAAAAGAGACCCCTGCTGACGGCGTACAAAATCTATTCTCAACTCCAGTCAAAACAATTTATACTTTCATTCAAACTTTTCACACCTTTCTCAGATAAACTCTCTGAACTCCCCAACCTCACCATAAGTTCATGTTCTACCTTTACAGGCAGGTAAAGAAAACTAAAATAAAGTTGACCTTAGTGGCAAAAAACAAAGTCCAGAAGTTTTGGGAGAGGGAGGAGACCTTTATTTGAGGGTAAGAAAACCATTCATCAAAGGCACCCTTAGATTTCTAGGAATGGAAATACCAGGAATGGTTCCTTAGGTGGAACCTCTAGAAAGAGTTGAAGCTCTTCAGATAAGTTAGCCTTCTACAGTTTCTACCAACTCAGACATTTCCTGTTCAAACTTGTTTTTGCCTCTACAGGTGATCAAAACCAGCCTATCTTTAATGCTGGTGAATTCAGAACGATTTTTCTCTTTTCCATCACTCCTTAGGACAGCTCCTGAGCATTTCACACAGCCGGAAAGAGGTTCAAAGCCTGTTTTACAGGCATCTGGCTTCTAAGTGTATTTAAAGCACGGTTTTGTTTGTTTGTTTGTTTTGGCCACAGTTTACCCGGAATACAATTCTAGGTAATTGTTAGATAACTCACAATCAGCTGGCTGTGCGTCTCTGTGTGGAATTTTTTAAAAAAATGTTAACATCGCACCAATCATAAATACAGTACACCGTAATTTATCAAGTGGTACAAAGTGGGGAGACTACAGTTAATCCATTTAAGGAACCCTAAATGGGCATCGTCCCCAATCCTCTGCACTGAACTGCCTGACCAAGGGTCAAGATTTATCTCGCTCCTTTACCCTTTTATATTACTCCTCAGGATGTCCCCCCAGCTCCCGAGAACCGCAATCTCCAAGGGATTTTACGAACAGGAAAGGGCGACCTTCGGAGCAGCGCGGCTCAGCCCGAAAGCGCTTCACCCACCCCGGCGGCAGCTCGGCCGCGCGCCGGGGAAGGCGGCGCTGCCTTCCCGCGAGCCAGGCTTCCACGTGCCCCGGCCGCGCCCGGCCGCCCTGCCCCGCCGGTGCTGCGCTCACACCTCACCTGTCGATGCTGATCACGCACAGGGTCATAATCGAGGCGGTGCAGCACATCACGTCCATGGCGATGAAGACGTTACAGAAGACGCTGCCGAAAATCCACTCGCCGCCGATGAGGTCGGTCACGCTAACAAAGGGCATGACGGCCACGGCCACCGACAGGTCGGCCAAGGCCAGCGAGACGATGAGATAATTGGAGGGCTGCCGGAGCTTCTTCACGAAGCAGACCGAGATCACCACCAGACAGTTGCCCGCGATGGTCAGCAGTGTGATGAGCGTCAGGGCGGCTCCGATCACCACTTTCTCCACGTTGCCGTAGCTCAGGATCTGCTCGCCGCACTGCGTGTCGTTCCCGGCGTCGCCGAAGCCCGGGCCGAGCGCGCTGGGGCCGCCGGTGCTGCTCCCGCCGCCGCCGCCGTCACCGCCGCCGCCTCCCCCTCCGGGACCGGCGGTGACCCCTTGCAGAAGTTTCCCGCCTATCCCTAAACGGGGCGGATTCAGCGAGCCAGAAATCATCCTCGCGCCGCCGCCGCTGACGCCCAACGGCCGGGGAGGCTCCGGCGCGGAGGAGCCCAGGGTGCTCCTGGCCAAGACGGGACAGCTGCTGGTGCCGTTGCAGGCGAAGACCATATTGAGGAGGGCTACCCAGGAAGCCCACTGCCGCCACCCTGCATGCCCGCCTCTCCACGCGGCGGCGGCGGCTCCCAGCGCTCCGGCGTCCCCGGGCTGCTCCCGCCCACGCAGGGAGCCGCTCGCCCGGCCGCCGAAGCTGCGCCTCTGCCCGCTTCACCTGCGGCTGGAGAGCGAGCCGCGCGCAGAGGCCAGCGCCGCTTCCCCGCCGCCGAGGGCTCTGGCATAGTCTGCGGGGCTCCCTCCGGCGGGCGGCGGCGCGGGCGCAGAGCGGGGCGCTCGGCGAGGAGATCCGCCTCCACAGGGGGCAGTGCGAGCTCGGCGTCAGCCCAGCTTCCTTGCCCAAGCGCCGGCGGCCAGGCTCGGCCCCAGCAGGACCCCCCGCGCAGCCGGCACCGGCGCTCGCCCCGCTTAACTCGACGGTGGCGGCCGGAATCTGACGTCGCGCCGGAGTCCGGGAAGTTTGGCAGAGCGCAGGAGCGCTCCTGCGGGGAGCCCGTCGGCGCAGGTGTTCGGCGGGGCGCTGCCCCTTTCCGCGCCAGCCGATGGAGAGCAGCGCCGGACTAGTCGGAGGCGCTCGGGCGTATCTCAGCTCCAGACAGACCCCGCGTCGGCGGCCGTTTTGCTCTTGGACGTAGCGAGCTGCGCTTCAAAACTCTGGAGCACCACTAGAGGGCTGCAAACAGACCAGAAACCTGCTTTTCTTTGCCGCCCCCCCCGCTAGTCGTGCAGATTTCTGCAGCCGCCTTCGGAAGTCGCGGTCTTCCCAGTGATTTCTAGCCGGTTTTTCTTTCCCTTCCTCGAGCCGGGTGTTAACAAATCGCGCGGTGCGCACAGCCGAGCTTTCTGGAGGCACGCGCGGCAGGGGAGCGGTGCGGTCTCGCGGTCTGAATGCAGGAGTTTCAACCCGGCGATTTGAGGGTTTCCCGGATTCATTTCTCCTCCCACCCAGCAACACCTACGGGTGGGCAAAGCAGCCCCCGTTGCTCGTCACGTTAGGCAGGGCGGGGTTGGCCATCGTTGGGCGCTCTCTCCCACCCCCGCCTGCTGCCCTCCAATGCGGTCACTAGGATGGGTTTCTCTAAATTGTAAATACAGAAAACTAGCGATCTCCAGTCCCTTCTTCCGGCTCTTCCCCATTCCTGGAGCCGCGCAGTGCAGAGATGCTGGGTTTTTTAAAAAAAGTTTTTAAGGAGAGGAGTTGAAAAGATGGATAGACTTGATTTGGAAAAACAGCAGTCTGGTTGAAGTTTAAAAAGACTGGTCTTTTAGGAGATTGACAGACCCATGTTAGAATAATGATTAAAAACCCTTACGCTGGTGTTTCAGGAGATAGCTGGACCCATGTTAAAAGAAAAAAAAGGAAACCAGAGAAAAATACATAGTCCAAATGGAGTTTGCAATATATTTCCTGCTTTATCCAGCCCTGCTTCATCCATCTCCCCTTCCTGTGCCCCATTGACCAGAAAAATTGGGATGGGGGAGGGATTGTCGTAGGATTATCATAGGAGATCGAGAGTCCTAAATTTAAAAAAAAAGGAAAAATGAAAAGAAATATTCTGGCTGACAGGCCCACTGTATTCATGGTAGGTATCTGGTCCCCAGCCAAAATGGATGTAAGGGCAATGCTTAGCCTGGAAAGGGCAATCCCACAGCGCTCTGAAGCAGCCAGTGGGAGCTGGTCAGTGACCACAACATCAGTGAGGCCTTGTAGATTGTCTGTATAGCAGGATTTGTGTCAAAAGAAGGAAAACACCACTTGAACAGCAGGACAACGAGAAGCACCATTGGACTGCCTCTGCAGTGGGATGGGTCCCCCCAAAACGGTGAGTGCCGTTGTGCTACAGTGAGGATGCGCCCATCACCCAGCCATCGCTGGACTGTGAAGGTTTTCTGCATGACTGATAACCACCACAACAAATGGCTGGATGCCGCTATATATTCTGTAGTGTGGAAATTACCTGACTGGAGACCCTGATAAGATTCGAGATGGGTGCTGATGATACTTTGCGCTGAAGAGTTTTTCTCCCTCACGAAAGGTGGGTCAGCTTTACAAGCTCACGCTGAAGGATTGTTGACCGCAACATCCGATAGAGACACAGCGGAGTCCATACAACCAGCGCATTGTCCAGTCACCTCTCTGGTCATTGTATATCACTGATACTGATAGGCTTTCTATTTGTACATGATAAATCTCTAGTGTGTATAACGTCACAGAGATCTCACCTGATGCGCACACACTACACGGCAGATCTCCAATACCTTCTTCAGTTCCATAGCAGGCAGAAATCCAGTGGATGTGGCTATTCATAGGAAGAGAACCCAAGTGCTATCAACCAAAAGATACTGTGCAGTGATTCTATCTGTTCCATCACAAAAACCCCATGGAGAATTAGTGGGCAAATACAAGCAAGGCCAATGATCACACAGTAAAAGCCTCATCGGGGAGGATTCCAAATCTCTCTGTGAGCAAAAACCTTCACTTCCTTTTACTGATTCCAGAGTTTGTCAAGAGACCAGCAGGAAAAGAAGTTAATGAAAGAGCTCCAAAGATTAGGCCAAAGGAGATGGAAATTGGAAGATGAGACTTCTAGGTTCCCTACGGGATTTGCTTGTTAGGCCCAGGAAACTGGATTGCCTGTTTCATTTCATCTCATCTCATCATTTTTGGGTTTTCTTAGCTACAGGATCACAATTGAGGATTGAGCTGTGCTGATCAAACCTTACCTGTGCTGTTTAAGATTCAGTGACCCTTAGATATTTTATTAAACTGGGAGGGTGGGGGGCAGACTCTGTAGAAGGTAATGCAACATACTTCAACTTTTTTACAATGTGATATGCCAGATCTGCTGCACTGGGGCGTCCACAGAGCGTGATAAAAAGTCAAGATGATATGATTTCCACATATTGTAAAAACCAGGCAAATCTTCAATCACATCATCCTGCTCTACTAGGACTCGAATTTGTGCCTCAGTCCAGCACTGATTTTAGCAGTTGAGGTAGTAACAACATAACATAGCTTCTCAGCCTTTTGGCTAAGATCAAGTGTGTAGAATTTTTTAAAAAATGATTTTAAAAAGTTTGGTGCCGTAGTCAAGGAAAGAAACAAAGTAATGTGAACATTTTGTTAAAAGATGTTCTGTCAGTTGCGTAGAATAAGGAATTTAGGTTTCCTGAAAACATTTTGAAATTACCTTAAGAGCACAATTATTTTAAGCTCTTAATGGTTGCCTGTAGTAGTGTTCACAGGAAGGGGGGTCAAAAAGTCAGGATGGCCACAACCATGTGATCAGAGTCCAGCCTTTTAAGCATATGTTGTACACATTAAAAAGGGTCAGGGCTTCAACTGCATGGTTGTGGCAGCCATCTTGACTGTTCTGACTCCTCCTGCAAACACTCCTGCTTTTGTATCTGTTCTATCAAGCCGTTCTGAGTAGTTAATGGAAATGTGTATGCCACCATCTTACCTTTATCCCATCCTATGAAATTCTTTAACCAGGATCTATGCCTCTTGAAGTCCTAAGCAGTTTCATCTGAACTCAGAACATGTCCCATTTCCATTAGACAAATGGTGCCCCTTGTGGGGTCAGATGACTGCACCATCTAATATAAGTACTTCACTGAGTGTAGATCAGTGTTTCTCAACCCCAGCAACTTTAAGATGTATGGACTTCAATTCCCAGAATTCCCCAGCCAACATACTGGGAGTTGAAGTCCACACATCTTAAACTCGCTGAAGTTGAGAAACACTGGTGTACAGAAGATAGTCATATGTAATCCGGCTGTTTAAAAGGTGGCAGATTAGATGGTAGGCTTCACCATACCAAGTGCCTTGGAGCATAGTGGTGACCAGGATTTAGTTATCATTGATGGATTTCCATAAAGTTAAGTAACAGTAAGACATTGTGACAATGTTATTACTGCACCCTGTTCACATGAGAATGTGACTTACTGATGTATCTCAACCAACACCAGGATCTGTACAGTGAAGAACTAAAAAAATTACTACTATAGTACTAACTGGAGGAAAAAAATCAAAAACTGGTGATTCAAGTCCATAAGGAAATGAACATGTTGGAAAAGTGGTGAGTCCATTGGTAACAAGAACCCTTCTTCTGGGTGGGCTAGAAGAGTGTTTTTAGAAGCACATCTTTCCATATTTCCTTTCAGCGGGGCTAGGACTGAGTATGTTTTGAGTTTTTTTAGATTTTGTATGACTGTTCCATTGTTTAATTGTTTCTTTTTCTTTTTTACCTTGCTGGTCATTGACCATATTAAATACATTTAATCTGAATTTGAAGGAAAGGGCTTTCTACTCAAATGAGCATTCAGCTTGTTCTGGGCCTTTTAAAGAATTAGTCAATGCCTGAAGTCCTGGCAGGAAATGTCGGAATAGGCACTGACTACCCCACTGCTACATCAATATGGAGTTTGCTTTCCATCCTAGTGTGCTATACTAGGTTGGAGGGCAGATAAGCCCTGCGGATTTCTCACCATCTTATTAACACAGCATTGGCTAATGGATATGATTTACTGTTGAAGACTGCATATTTCATTTATTCTGCACTGGATTGATTTATGCATCCCTTTAATCTCTTCCCCTTCCATTTTATGTCCCAGTTCCAAATACCCATCAGTCACAGAAAATAACCAAACCAAACCAAAGATCAACACGTTGTCATTTGCATCTTGTGCAGGGCTGCAGACTCATCTTCCTTGGCCATTGCTCAGCTCTTCGTGTTCATTAATTGAATCCTCTTGGCAATCTAACTCTAATCAGGGGAGCTAAGGGATGGAGCAGAGAGGTCAAAAGCCAGAATAAAAAGGGGAACAAATACATTCTAGCTAAACCCATCTTTCTCAGTTTGGGTCTTTCTAGGTGTTTTAGCAACGCATGGCCAATTCTGGGAGTTACTGTTTCAATGCATATACACAAAGTAGGAGTCTGTGCTTCCCAATTTAGTATCAATTTTATTTACAGCCAAAAGGCTCAAAAGCAAGTTAAAAATATAATCTGAACTTGGCATTAGATAAAACAGTTTAACAAAATGTTTAGTAAGTATTACACAATACACCCAAAACCCCAACTCATTGATTTGTTACTAAAAACCTTCTTTTTATAGCCATAGTTAAAAAACTGGCTGCTACCATTGTAACTTCAGGACTTTCATCTGCAAGTAAAATTTTTACATACCCAGAAGTATCTTTTCTAGTTTGGATTTTAAAATAGGCCAGATAACTCCCTGCCAAAGACTCTTATAAAATTCACAGTACAATAAAATGTGATCCACTGTTTCAAGATCAGTACTATTACACAGACAGAATTTTTGAGAGATGGGAATTTTTTTAAATCTACCATATAGCATATTTGATGGCAACACATTTGATGGCTTTTGAAAAGGCTATACTGTATTTACTTAAATATAAGCTATTCAGATATTTAGGCAGTTGAAAAGTATATCTGTAGTTAATTCCAAAGGTTACAGGTGAACACAAAACTTTGGCCTTAGCCATTAATTCCTGTACTGAATTATCCCATAGTGTTTGTTTGATACAATGAAATGCTGTTGATATACCCCTGGAGAATAAATAATCAAGATCAATGCTGATCTGACTAATCTTTTGAGTCACCAGTTTAAACCACATATCTTCAAAGGATTCATCTGGGATTTCCTGAAGCAATCCTTCCTTGTTTTTAAAAACATACATTTGCAACCAAAACTTCATAGTTCTTAACCAACCAAGTGTTTCCAAAGGGCACTGTCCAGTTTCCAAGAGAATGACAGAATTTGGAACACAGCTTGGAACGCTTAAAAGAGATCCTAAAAATTTCATCTGCAGTTGTGCTATGTTGTTATTAGCAAACGTGATCCACCAATTTGGTATAAGTCGTCCCCCACCAAACATCAAGGTGCATAGTTCCCAAGGCTGGTCAAGTTTGATATCTAAAACCCAAATCCTACAACTAAGGATACCTCTTAGTTCTCATATTCTCTTCTTTGCACAGCAAAGACTGGTGCTTTGATTTGGACCCCGACCCTGAGCAGAGAGTTTGGCTCAATGGCCAATATGTCTCCTTCCTAATTCTAAGATCTCCTATTCTTCTGGGAATAACAATGCAACAATCATACCCTAAATAACTAACCTTTTTTTGGCCCCCCGCAGCTGGACTCCATATAATGTAAGGCTGGTCCTATTTTCTAAGAGGTCATGCTTATCTGTTTCTGTAGAAGCCTACAGATTGTACAGATGAGTAAGAAATGAAGATGGAGGCAGATACCAAAAGAGCATTCATTAGTCACTGACTCCAGTCCCAGAAAATCTAAGCAGGCAGCTTTCTGCATGTTTTCTAGCCAGACCAAAAACTTTGTGTCTCTCTGAAAATGTTTAAGCTACACATTTATTCCCTCAAAGCTGGCATTCAGAGGCCATGAATCATTCTTAGCTAGCCCTTTTTGTACAAAGGAAAACTGAATAACCTTCCATAAACCAGACAGTTATGGATGCCAAGTTGTCATGGGCTCACACATTGACATATATCAGACGGTGGCTTGTTGGTACTTGATACACTGTATGAACCCATCCTCTGTGATTTGTAAGGCATAATTAAGGGTTTGACACTGGGCTTGGCAACCTTTTCAAGATGAGTCCATTGCATGGTTTCGTGCTATCCTGAAGGCATCATCATCATCATCATCATCATCACCATTATCACCATTATCAATTAAATAGCCGAAATCTTATGAGATTTGGTACTTATGAGATTTGAGTCATTAAAAAAGTAACAATCTGGGAGTTCTTTGAATCTGTCTAAGAGTATCTTGGATGCCATTACAACCACAGGTACCACATTGCTGACTCCTGGTTTAATATGTTGTGTGAACCCACCAATTAAGGTTCATTAAATAAACATGGTTAAGCAAACCATAGCTTAGCACACTATGTGTCCCAGTCATAGAGGGGAGACAGTCTGATAGGCTATCTAATCCAAATCCCTGGTTGATGCAAGACATCCAGAACTACAGACCATCCCCAGATGATGTTTTGCTGGCCTTGTCTTGAAGATGTGATGTAAAAGTTAAACATTAAATGCCCATAAAACCAAAAATCTCCTTTGCTCCCTTCCAAGTAACAACTCAGCCCCTTCCCCACCCTGTTTCCAAAATATGTAACCCTATCACTGCAAGCCTCAAGTTTTGCAAGGCTTTTGAAACAAAATAATTGGTTAATTAATCCTGCAAGTTTATGAAATGCTTTTCCAGTGCTGGCTCTTAGCATATAAATTCAGTTGCATTTTACGATGCTGGAGAAGAAAATAGATCATGGTATGGGGGGGGGGATGACATTTTGTTCAATTTTTTTGAACAAAATGTCATTTTTTTCCCCCCAGAAAGCTGTTCTCTTTCTCATGCCAGATGTAGCTCCCAGGAGTGAAAACATTTACCATCTCCTGTTCTTTCTCACATCAAATCAAATTCTACAAAATATAATCACTATAGACAGACTGGAATTAAGAGCTGGAGTCAGCCACTGGACTGATGTTCCCTCCTTTATCTTCACTGAGGCAGTTCTCAATAAAGCAGCAAAAATGATGTCTAGTAGCCACTGAAAATGACAGAGAAAATGGAAAGAGACATGTCCTCTTTCTCTGGGTGATGTCTCTTTGGATATGTGAGGGGTAATGAATAATTAAACCCAAGAATAAAATAATAACCAAATCTCTGAATCTTTGTTGATGCAAGGTTAAATGTAGTTAACTTTTCACATTACGTATTTTCGGATGAACTTGGCAGATTAGAATTGAGATGGTATGGTACCAAAAATATGTGCGGACTATATTGGTCTTGAACAAGGCAAGTCCATTAGAAGCCTTGTAAAAGTGCAACCCTATCTAATGTTTTCTTGGAATTAAATTCTGTATTTTCTTGGATGCTAAGTAGGCTTCCTCAGTTAGAAAACCTCCTTCTCTTCATGGACAAGATGAAGATTGAGCAGGGGGTGCTGTTGTTGGAAGAGATGGGAGGAAATGTTAATATTTCTTTCTCTCCTTTCAATCCCTACCTCCATTCCTTGGTGTTCTAGAACACACAGGGAGGGGTCAGAAAGGAGAACCAATACAAACTATCTGCCTCCTCCTACAGAAGGAAGCTTTCCAACTCCTTGTGAATAGGCATGAATTGAAGGTCCCTACTACTGTGTTCAAATGAGTTATCTGAGCATGATTATAGTTGAAGGATTTATAAGCAAGAATTATAATTTCAGTGAGTTTCACCCAAGGAGAAGAACTGAGTTGTTTGCATTTCAAATTAGCAAGCATCATCAGAGATCGCCTTGGGGGTTGGCAAGCTGAAGGAAACCAAGGGCACCAAGTTGAAGGGAATCACAGAGGTGGAAGGTAGCTTAGAAGTAATCTACTCCAACTCATTGCTCAGCACAGGATCCACTAGAACAGTGTTTCTCAACCTTGGCAGCTCAAAGATGTGTGGACTTCAACTCCCAGAATTCCCCAGCCAGCACAACACTGCACTAAAGAATCTCTGACAGATGACTATTCAGCTTCTGTTTAAAGACTCTCTAGCACAGAACTCAGCAGTGAATGTGGTGGCCTGTTCCAAAGGCTGGGAACTCATATAGTCAGAAAGTTTCTGCTGGTGTCTTGCTTGAACCTGCTTTCTTATAGTTTTAGAGGGCCCCCCTAAATTCAGTGGCTTGGTATTTGAGTGGTATGGTTTTCAGTAAAACTGGGAACAAATTTAACTTCTTCCCCCTATAAGTTGTTTTTGGCATTTAAGTACGAAAACCAACTTCCCTCAATTAATTTGAACTATCTTTTTTCTCAATTCCCAGTTTGATGTCATTTGTTCTAGATAAAAAAAATTCAGCAGAACACAGTTTTGCTTTGCTAGTTTTTACAATTCTGCACAAAGCAGAAAACTTGGCCAGACTGCAAAACTGACTAGCAGGGGACTACTGAGAATGAGATACAATAGTTCCCCCACTTCCAATTACAAAGCTGTTTATAGAGGCAACTGTCATATACAAAAATGACCCTACCTCTTTTTTTTTTTCCTTTCAGTTCTGATTCAACTTAATGAATAATAATTTGCTTTCAAAATTAGTATCAAAGGAGAAGAAAATCTTGATGAAAGTCTCAAGGATGGAATGTGGAGTTCTTGCACTTACATGGTTATAAGGTGGCCTGTGAGTGCATGAATGTTGCATCTTTCATGGTTCAATCATCTATTCATCAATCTGCAGCCTCCCTGACTTCCCACATCTCCATTAAATCTCAAGAGAAGAACATGGGGAAACTCTCTGGATTATTTTAGATAGTGAAATATAAGCAGCCAGGGAGTCTTTCAAAATGATGGAAAAATATGTAACAGAAGATACCATCTTGACCAGCCGCAGTGTCCTCCCACTTCCAACTATCAAGTAACCTCCAAAACACCATCAAGAGAAGTTCAGAATAAATTCTCAAGCACTGTGAAAGTAAAATTTTTGTTTTTAGTTTTTTTTTCAGGAGAAGAAAACTAAGAAATTGCAAGACAGATTTTGTCATGGCTTTTGGAGAGACTGTGTGAGCATTACTCCTTGCTGGTTATCCCCATGCTTGAATGCACACTATGAAAGTCTATGGGGACTTCAAATGATTCAGGTTTACATTTCACAAACTCCCCACCCCCACCCCATATCACTGTCCAATAATAGATCAGTAATATCAGAGTTTACCTAAAAGATAATTTGCCTACCACTGTTCCTTTTCTGCTGCAATTGTGCTCCGAAATAGCGTAGATTATTAGAAATAGCATAGATATATTCTGTGAACACTCCAGTTCATGAAGGACAGCAGTGAGGCTCAAAATGGCTAATTCAGTATACTTAAGATGTGTTAAATCAGCAACCATCTAGATGGCCCTTACCACTAGTCAAATAATTGAGGCAGCTAGGAATTGTAGTTCAACAACCTCTGAAGGTCTATAGATAATACATGCAATAGATTACCCATTCCTGGTGTAAAATGCTACAGCACCCTGGGTCTACAGCATATGCACTCACTATAGAGGATTTGAATTCAGCAGGAGCCCTAAGTAGAAGATATGTGCCTAACTAAGCAGAGTGCTGAAAGAATATTAAGTAATTAACCAGCAGAACATCACATTGGGAAAAAATGCTCATAACCAAAAGAGTATAGTTGTTTGGGGTTCAGATTATGGGCTTAGCCAGCTATTGATGAATGCTAGCAGGCTACTTCATTTTGTACTTGGAGGAACAGCTAGATTTATTAAGAAATACTTAAAGTTAGGAAAGCCTCACTTCTATCTAAACTACATCCTGAAAGAAGGGAAGATTGCAATGAAGTTTGAAACATGGGGGAGAAAGAGAGAGAAAGACACCTTCTCATTTAAGCAAGAGACTCACAGGGGTGTCTGCCAGGTATAGTCAAAAAAATCAAGAATGTGGCCATGACAGTGTGGTTGTAGCACATAAAACCAGGTGGAGCTTCCATCACACTTTCATGGCCACCATCTTGGTTTTGTTGATCACACCCGGCAGACACCCTGGAGATTCACTGAACAGGCTACATGACAAACAGATGCAAGGACAGCCTGTGAAGACCCTCATCTCTCTCTTACCATGTATGATGGAATGTATCTACGAGGAGTAGACTGATGTGGGAGATCAAGGAGGGGGTGCATTCCAGGAGGGGAAAGGAGACAAGAGACAATGCAGTCCGCAGGGGGAGTGTGGGAAGTGAAAGAACTTCAGGATAGCCACTCCCTAGAATCTCCCGGGGTATATCCACTAGTTGCTGAAGTATAGATTTAGTTTAGCAAGATTCTGTCTATAAGGTGTAAGCAAATAAAGGAACTATACTCAACTGGACTGTTTCACCATTGTTCTTGGGCTGGGTCTGACACCATGATCTTATGGTCAGATAGGTTCACAAGTACAAAAGGATGAGGCATTCTCCAACCCACGTGGTTTCCGTGATATGCAGCATACAAATAGTTGAAACTTAACTATTGGTTTCAGGTACTACACAGCCACTGATAACTTTCTTAAGGAACTCTGAACAATTAGCTTACTTGGCAGGCACACGAATGTGGGAAGATCAAGAACTTAGACAGCATTTGTATCAGCATAATCCATGCTGTATTTAACTGATTCCCAGTTTTCAGCATTAGACAGGTGAATAGTCTTCTCTCCATCATATTGATGTGTGACATTAACAAATTTTATGCTCTTATCTCACCATCCAGCCACATCATTTTATATTCTTCTTCTCTGTGTTCATGAAAGCCTATTAGTTCCTATGTTTCATTTTTCCCTTTTAACAGTGTTCTCCTCCCCTCAAGTTTTCATTTTTAAAGGATAGGTCTGATTGTTACAGTATCTTTTGAAATTATGTAAATTCATTCCATTTTGAGCAATAAGCACTCCAAACAACCCAAAACTCACAAGCCTGTACTATTTATGGGTGCAGTAGTGTCTAAATATTTACCATTGTTATGAAAATCTTAAGTAAATTCCAAAGTTATGTCACATTTTAGTATGATATTGATTCTCAACATAGAGAATTTTTGTTTGACTTGTAATAGAGCTGTTACAGCTGCCTCCTTCTCCTCTGCCATGCCTGAATTTGGTGCAAATAAATCTTAATGTCGCTCTGTAACAGAAGGAGGGTGATACAACTCATTTATCCAGCTCTGTCAAAATAAATTGTAACAACTTGACAAATGGATGAGGAATAAGGGTTTTACTGATATAAACACATTCTGACTCAATTTATTGGAATGTGAAATCAAAACCTTCTTCTGGATCTGGGCAGTCTCCTTTTTTTTGCTGGAAAACAGGACAAGCCATGAAAAGAAGTGTTTATAGGCAAGGAAATTATGAAAACAGCCAATATCTGGGGTGAGACAGATACTTGCCATTTTTGCCACAAAGTGTTGAAAATTTTGTTTCTCAAAAGCAGTTAAGTGAACTTTTTCTCCATTGAAGCATTACAGTTTAGCACACCACGGGAACCAAAAAGCTAAACATTTTGTCAAGGGAAGATTTAATTTTCCCATGAATGGCTATTAAGAAAGAATAGCCATTTAAAGTTTTAGCTCATAATTCTAAAAAAAAAAAAAAAGACACAATAGCAAAGGTTTCTGTGCACATATGCATAATAAAAAGGCAAAATAAATTATTAACACAAGCTTGGCACGGAGCAGAAAGGGAATGAAGCCCCAGGGTTACATTAAAATCTACAGGCACTCAAGCTTTACATAACAGCTTATGCCAGATACAAGAGTCAGTTTGATGAAGATTAGCAAAGCAAGATTCTGATGAGACAGGACAGAAAAGAGTTCCAAAGACAGCAATGCTTTTTAGTCACACACCTACCCAGCCAAGAATGGTTATTCCATGGCCGTGGTGATGGCAGTCATCCACAGACCTTCTAACTCTCTCTATATGGTAGACACATGGTCCCATTTTTGAGTATTGAGAACTCTCAGAAGTACTGCCATAAGCGCCAGCCCTTGGACTTTGCAACATGTGGCAGAAGATGCTGATGAAGAGTCCCTGGAGAAGGTCACTAAATCCCATGTTTAGGCCCTTCCCCTTGGAGAAGCCCACTTTCCTCTCCTCCTCCAGCAGAGTGCCATCCTTCCAGCCTCATGGAAACTTGAGGTTGCAAAATCCGGTGAAAGTTCCTTTAACTGGTCCTTCAGAAACCATGGAGTGAACTACAACCTGGGTCCTAGGTTGACTTTAAGATGTCATAGACTATGCTGAAAATTCAAATAGCTCAAATTGGTAGAAAGTGAGGTACACAATGCTGGCTCCACCGTTTTCTTTTGACAATCTCCATATATGCCCCTGGGGGGAACTGAACTCTCATTTACTTGAATGTACAATAAGTACAATTTGCCAGGTACTCTGACCTCCAGTTCCATTAGGTTTGCTGATGTTCTTAGCCTGCCCTTCAAATCTTCAGAGAATGTGTGGAGATCAAGGAGAATAAGAGACAGTGCCGCACGCTTGACCTTGTTCTCTACTCTGTTTGAAGTTCATGCATTTACCTGGACATTTACTTGAAGTCCCAGGTGGCTTCATGAGCTTGGAGTACTTTTCCTTACTGTTATTGGTTTGTTAGCTGTAACTCCTCCTAGGCAGATATCTAGTTACAGTTACCCATGCCTCATCACCTCCAGGTTGGATTATTCAACATGTTATATATGGGATTACCTTCCAAAACGATCAGCTTCTGGGATTATCACAGAAAGCCACTCCAGAAGTATAATTTGCAGCATGGGGTAATTGGACAATGTCCTCTCTATCATATTATTTTTTGACAACAGTTAGATGCTGTTAGTAAAATAACAGGAATAACAGTAATAGTAAAATTCTATCTAGCCTCAGCACCCAATCTTACTATCACTTTCTACTTTCCCTCCCTGCACATTTAGATAGTGTCATCCATTTGTTCCCTACACTTTAAAAGCAGGCAAGAGAGCTGGGCCCTTTTCTCCCTGGAAGAATCAGGTGTCAGTATTTGCCATGCCTATGGTGCAGCTGGGAATGCCAGAGGCATTGAGGTGCCAACCAACCCTACTCCTAGGTTGCATTCTTTTCCACACAGAGAGAAAATGGGGAAATGCAACCGTTCTGGCAATGACCCAGGCTCCCTTCTTTCTCCAAAGGGTCACAAAACAGCCTCCAACCCTCAGATCAGAGATCAGTCAGCTGAGACCATGATTACCATAGTTGCAAGATATCCTGGAAGAGGACAAGGTGAAGAAAAATTGCACAGAGCTTCGCAAGTTTTGGGGAAGCTTTGGGGATAGGATGGCTCATAGTGTGGCAGGTGTATGTACCTTTAGAAGTTGAGATGAACACCCACTGTCCTGAGATGTTTTTTAGAGGCCCTCATCCTGGTGTTCCCATTCTTTGAGCATGTGCTGCACACACCACTGCAGATGCAGCATGGAGTGATGCTCTAGCCAGCAGCCTGTTGCCCAGACAGAAGACCAGGATTGCTCCATTCATGGTACCATTGAGCCATTGCTTATCTGCCTGGAAGGAAAGTGATGGTTTTTCTATAAAGGATTCTCTGCTACTATTTCTTAACTGGGCATGAGTTCTGAGCTTGAGTTTAGTTTTGTGAGATGAGTTGTGCTCAGATTTCCCAATCCCTGTTAAGCACAGAGGAGGAAAAAGAAGGAACTTATCTCTCTGAAAGCTGGTATAAATGCTAGCAGCCTGTCCTGCTTTTGCCTGATCAACAGATGTACCAACTGGAGTTGTTTGCAGCTGCTCCAGGCAGTAAACCAATGAACTGCATGTTTCAGCATCTGCTTTGGCAGCTTAGTAGATGATCTCTTTCACTTAGGCTGGCCTGTCTATGAGTTACTCCTCAATAGGAAAAACGTCTTATTCTTATTAAGCCTTGCTTGAGACTCAAGGTCTTCTTGCACTCTGGTAACCCCTGATATCCTTGGATCTATGACTTCTCCTTCTGTCAGAGTCACCAAAGTGGAATCTTACGGCAACAGAGGAAGCAGCACTAAATGAAATCAGCTAGCATCTGTTGCCAATCAAAAGTCCATACAAAAGATATTTACGTTAACAAAGGAAAGAAGGGAGAGAGGGATTACATTGGGGAAATGTATGTTAAAAAGTCACAGCATGTAAATTTGCATTAAAAGAATGATTGGAAATTTGGATCAAAAGAGTTTTCTAGGGAACTTACATTAAAAAAATGCAGGGAAAGCTGCTTACAGATGTCCCATATGCTAGGAAATGTGAATCTTTTGATGACTGGTTTTTAATACATAAACACAACAGACTGGAATTCTATCCTACTAATGTGGACAGTAGAACAAGCCAGATTTCACAGATCCCTACTGCTGACTACTGCAGGCCACCTAACCCAGGTTTAGCCACTCAAAACCCTAGACCTTAACAGAAGAAAGGGGAAAATATTGAAGGAAAACACATATCTGTGTCCAAGAGCTTTGGTGTGTATGACATGTATGATCTTGCTTGCATTACTAACAGCTCAAATGATTCACCATTTTTAAAATAAATAAATAAATAAATAATAGTCTTCAAGAATTGGTGAGGAGGATTTGAAGTATCAGTTAAAGCTATTCTTTGACATCTGGAATGTAGGAAAACCACAGCTAATGATAATATGAGGAAGAAGAGCAGATCATGGACAGTTCATTGACTTTGGTTAAGAGCAAAGACTTTGAGAGGCATCCATTTTATGTCTGACTGCAAAAAGATCAGGGCCCATAACTTTTTGTATAGCCCCATATATGGGCAGCTTGGTCTTCAAAGGATTCCATTTCCTTCTAACATGGGATCATACCAAAACATTCCTTCTGTATTTCTAGCAAAGGATGGGAGCTGAAAACAAAACCAAACTTGTCTTCCTCCAGAAGACCAAAGCAGTCATGGCAAAAATGGAGGACAGGCCTTTCTAGCCTGCAAAAAAAATTGCCCAAGGCATCCAATGCTTTCCCTAGAAAACAAAAGGGAGTTAAATTAAGGGCTTAATTTATTTGGTTGGGCTTAACTCAAACAAGAAGTGAGACTTTTCCACATGGACAGGTATTAACTGATATCTTCTCCTGTACCCAAAACTGAGAAAGAAAATGTATGATTTTTGTAAATTAACTGTTTTAATCCTCATACAAGCAGATGCTTGGCCATACATTATCTTGGCAATCAGCACTTACCAACTAGGAGTAGAATTTGTGTCAGTTTCAAGACAATTTGCATTGCTGACTTCTTTGTCTCCTGATAGTTTCCATCCTGTCCCTCTCTCAAATGACTACTGTATTTTGCATTAGGACCTACTGTTTCCAGGACTCCAAAAAGGGGGAAAGGTGGGTATTGAAAAAGGTCACTCAATTAGCATTCAGCCTTTTGCTTCAAACTGCTGAATGTGCTACATTCTCTCACCACTTTGTGTTTCCTCTACTGTGTTTTAATCCTAAGACTGGAACTCACCCTGAGCAGGCTTACTTAAAATGAAATAATCAGATATTACAAAAATTTGAGGGCTCTTTGACTCACATTTATTTATTATTTATTTATCAATTTTGTAATGCAACCCAACTCCATAGCAACTCTGGTGGTGTACAGTATTAAAGACTAATTAACAACTACAATAAAGAAGAAGATAGTGAAACATCTGGAAGAAGTAAAACCAACATCTTCTCACCTTACAGCATTCCCACAAGGACCCACCACCTAACCTAACAAGATCCTGCTTGTACAGCTAGATTTTAAGGGCTCATCTGAATGAGATTAAGCAAAGGGCCACATGAATCTCTGGGGGATGCTGTTCCAAAAGGCATGCACCATGACAGAGAAGGCCCACTTCTTCAGGACTTACAGACTCAAATTCATCCCAGCATGACCATGCTTCCAACATCTCAATACAATTTGCCAATCAGAGTCCAATGCTGAACAAATCTGAGCAACTTCCAGAGGACAATCTAAGACATTCTTTCCAACAGCCCTACAGATGGTCCTGAGGCTTGTTCTTCCCCACCAAGAAATGGATCACCTTAAAGAGTGCTGCTAGGGTGACTGGCAAATATAACAGCAGAAAAATAACGTTGTTTTTCTGCTTTTATTGATATAGTATAATCCCTAACGTGGGCTCATACTTGTGCTTGGTCTGATTCACTCTTCATTTTCCTCCAATGGCACTCTAGGCATCTCTGCTGGTGTTTCATCCCCTGGAGTTCCTCAGAGGAACACCTGAGGACCGATGGACAATGAGCGATCAATCCAAGGCATATTCATTCCATATAGTGACTAAGGTCTCAGTCAAACTACCCACCAGATCCTCAGAGAAAACCCCAAATTCCCTCTAGGACTCATTAGGCTCCATTATTTGCCTGGTTTGTTAATAATTCCTGCTACCCTGCTGATAAGCCCAAAAACAGAGAGTGATCAGACCACAGCAAAGGACCAATGGTAAAGTCCTCTACCAATAGATCATGTCACAATTGTCTGGAGTCAAAACCCAGATCTAATGTGCAAATTCTATTATGTGTTGGGTCTTCAATAATTTGGGTCAGGACCATGGTTGTAAGGTAGCCAAGAACTTCTGAGCTGCTCCATATGCAACATCACCCATTAAAGTCCCTAAGCTCTATATGCCTTGAGTACTCTACTGCCCATCTGATAATGAAATTAAGGATCTCAAGCCATGTCACACAGCTGGAATTCCTCTTATAGTTTTCAAGATTCTGTTTTTACCACAAACTAGCTTCAAAGATGAGCACCAGTCTGGTGTAGTGGTTAAGGCATCTGGCTAGAAATCAGGAGATGGTGAGTTCTAGTCCTGCCTGAAGCACAAAACCAGCTGGGTGACTTTGGGCCAGACACTCTCTCTCTCAGCCCTAGGAAGGAGATGGCAAGCCACTTCTGAAAACCTTGCCAAGAAACAGAACAGAACAGAAATCTTTATTGTCATTGTACTACTTGTACAACGAAATTAAATGCCACCCCAGTGCAGCTTTAAAAATATAAAACCATAGAACACATAAAACACAGCCTTCACATTCCATATTGCACACTAGGCCAGGCAGTGGCCAGGAGTCAACACTGACTTGAAGGCACTAAAAAAAAAAAAAAAAAAAAAAAGCATCAAACATATCTTCCTGAAATCCATGTCATTTTTGCCTCCTTGGTCTTACCAGCTATGTGGGATTTGACAGTCTATATGGTCTAGAAATAATAATATAGTAAAGGATTGAACTAATTCTGTATTAATATTATATGGATCTTTTTTATTTAGTTAGTTGAAGTTCAAGACTAAAGCCTTGAAGACCTGGCTCTTTGTCTAGACCCTTGGCTAGGGTACCTGAAGCCCTTCTGAATGGTGTGAGTCTATTTCTTATTTTTGCCATCTTTTGTTCCTTGGTTTTTGTTTTTGTCTTTACTGTTGCATTGTTTTATTCTCATTTTTCTGCATTTTTTACTTGTGAACTGCCCAAAGTCCCTGGGAGGCGGGTGGTGTACAAACTTAATGATTAAATAAATAAATCTTCCTCATTATTTTGTACATTTTTCTGACCGCCCTATCTTTATTGTATTATAATTATTTGGTTTACTATACTTTGATTGCTAAAATTTCACCCACAATACAATGCAAAGGAATACATAAATAAAGATGAAGTCATTGATGGAGAATGACAAGGCCATGAAATAGAACAGTGTCAATGCAGCACTGAAGAAAGCACAAAAATTTGTATTCTGTTTCTGGGTTTTACAGGCAAGGCCATTTTGCGCACTGAAAAAATCACTCTCAATCATTATCAAGAACCTGTTCTAGAGAAACAACTTGTCCGCTCTCCCCTAAGGCAAAGACACCATCTGTGGATGTGAATATTTTGTTTTGGTTTTACACGGGTTGTAAACTGATGGTGCATCTTTCTCTGGGCCCTACACAGCAGAAATGTGTGAAAGTAATTTGAAAAGCTTAGCAATACCTTTCAGGTTAGTTATGGGAACAGAGGAAAGATAATTTCAGTAAAACAGGCCAAACAGCCCAACTTCGAAGCACTACAACTGTTTTTTCTTTTTCTTTTTAATTGATACAGGTGTGATATAGACTTCTGCTCAAATTTGGCCAAACCGATCCTGTAAAAATTTGTAGTCAGCTGCCTCAGAAAAAGGAATCGATATATATATTTCTCCATATACGACCAGGGAGGGGGTAGCTCTAGTTGAAATTAACAGGGCAGTGATTCTCAGACGGGGTCTTGGGATCTGGCAGAGAAATTTCACTGGGTTTTATCTACAGAAAGAAACCTTCTGATTTCCTATCTGAATGAGATCTATTACTACAGATGGAGGGATGGTGTTATTACAAGGTTATGAAACATACAAGTCACTCATGGAGCGGCTGTAAGAACTTGGATTCCAGATAAGGGTTTTCACAAAGAAGCCTTTAAAGAAGCTGAAAACCAGGATTCCAGACAAACTGTGTTTGTCATTCCACTGCCGTGTGTGCAGAGTGACAGAGCATCATCTTGGGGTCACTCTGCATCTGCACTCCGGAATACTTGCTCTCTTGACTTGTACAGGTAATTATTATTATTTCTTCTCAGGCACTTGGAAGCAGTTGGCTACTCTGTCCATCAGGTTTCATTTATTTATCCTGTTTGGGAGGAAGTAAATTGGGATTAGCCTCTGTGTTTTTAAAACTCCTGGTCGGCGGAGGGGAACAACCATAAACTTTGCCTCTGGGCGCTCCGTCGACTCTGACAAGCAGCACCGAACACTGACCCTGCATTCAATCCACAACTTCAGACTAACTTTGAACAGCAAACCTCACAGACCATGAGCCATGATTAGAACACCTGGCCTAATTTGTGGGGTCTTCTTCTCCTTCTTTTTGCAACTTCTTGCCCGATGGAGAATTCGAGAACATCTGAAAGTGTGCCACTCTCCTGCAACATTTTAGATGCTCCACCACAAAGCCTTACCCAGCTACAGCTTTTGGATTCATTTACTTTAGTGCTTCTCACCCTTGGCAACTTTAAGATGTGTGGACTTCAACTCCCAGAATTCCCCAGCCAGCATTCTGGGAGTTGACGTCCACACAGCTTAAAGTCGGTAAGGTTGAGAAACGCTGGTTTACTTGTTAACTGGAGAGGCGCTGTTAAAGGCTGAAAGAACCACCAACTTCTTGCCGAATATACACAAATGACATTCTTCTTTTTCCTTTCCTTATTTTTAAAACTAACCTAGTAACTCCGAGCATCGCTCGTGCGCTGCTTTCCTTCGCGCTCCGCGAGAAACGAACGCTAGGCGATCTTGGGAAACGAATTTAAAAAACTACATTTCCCAACATGCAAAGCAACTTAAAGGCGCAAGACTTGTTTTCTTTTTGCTCCGGCAGTCCCCACGTGGGTGGAAGATGGCCGCGTTTGCGGAGCTGAATATTCTCTACTTGCCGGAGAAAGAGGCGTTGCAGAAGTTGGTGGAGGCTGCAGCGCACCGTGAGTTCAGATCGATGCTTTCCATGATCCCCGAGCGGGGGCGGCTAGGGCAAGAGGAGATGGCTGCGCTGTTTCTGAGCTTATCCAAACCCATCAACTAGCCTAAGCTAGAGATGGTGGGTTCCCTGTGGCCGTTCCGTCTCACCACCTTTTAGAAAGGTGTTCAGATTGTGCAAAGGGTTGCGTAGAGTAGGAGGCCAAGAGACGCGTTAGCTAAGAAAGCTCCTGCTTTCAGTCTTATAAACACCCTAAACAGAATTTATGCAAGCGTCCCATTTGGAAGATTGGAACAAGAAGAGTAAAGACTCCTGGAAGAATATATGTGCAATGCTTTTGATTGTTACCCATTGCTACCTATTTCCCCGTTGTTACTGTTTTCACAGTCTGATTGAAATGGCTGGATAAGGGCTTTATTCCCTTCCTTAAAACAATAAACACTCTGGATGTGTTCAGGGATCATAATCTCACATTGATTTCTTTTAAAAGGTTATTACTATAAAAGTGGGTGTGAGGATGGCCAGGGGGCCTGGTGGGGGCTCATGTTGTTGGAATTGGCTGGTGGGATAATCGATGCTGCTCCCCCCCATCATTTTGAATTGTATATAGTCTTTTTATATAGAACTGTGATTAGCTAATTTTAAGATGGATATTTATATTTTCATTGTTTTTACTGTTTTGGATTTTAATTGTGAACCGCCCTGAGTCACTCTCTGGGGGAGATGGGAGGCATATAAATTAAATAAATAAATAAAGCAAGAATCACTGAGTTTGACATTTGCTGTAATTTAGTGTAGCCTCAGGCATGTACACTGAATTTAAGTGAAGATTTGAATATATAGTAAAAAGTTAAGGAGAGGCTGGATTCAAATGCTGTAGCCTGGGGGTTTTTTGTTTTTGTTTTTAATACACAGAATATTTTGAAAATTGTGTTAAAAAAGTATTTTATTATCCTTTGTTGGACTTGATACCTACATCAGATCAAAACAGAAATATTTTACAAAGGTGCAAATAATAATAAAAATATTATTTATTGGGTATAAATATAATAATAATAAATAATAATGATAATAAAAATTATTATTTATTTTTCAGGCCTCTTTTATTTAATTACTAACTAGTTCTTGATATGCTGCAAAATGTAAAGTGAAATTTATCTTAAGCCTGTCAGGACTTCAGATGGAAATAGTTTTGCTTACAATTGTGTATAATTCAGTCTAAAATCTCAGTTTTTCGGAGGGCATTTGAGAATAAGCAGACTTTGTATGTATATTCATAAATTGTGTATTGCAGCTCAGAATAAGACAGCGGAAATATCTGGTATAAATGGAAAACAACATAAGGATAGGTTCCAGCAGAACTGCTGCATCTACTAAAATGCTTTTTTATGTTTTAGTATTCTGCTTGATTAACTGTATTCTCTTTTCTTTTTCAAGTTGGCTATTCAACTGTAGCAATCAATTATGTTGTCAATTATGAAGAAAAGAAAAAAGTAAGCCTTCTGTCTGAAACATTTATTGTTTATGATCTTATGTGGTTGATGCCCTTTGCAGGCTATAGGAGTGACTTCCTTGTGCAATTGTAAAGAGTGCTAGAGCAGAACAAACACCACGAGAGTTGTGTGATTTCTGCGCAACAGATAACCAGTTTGCTTTGCTTTGTTTTACAAAAAAAAAAAAGCGCATCTTCTTTGAATGGCTAGAAAAATGACTAGGCAGAGTGTGCTGAGTTAAGAAACTGGTGTTTTTAACTGGACAAAAGATGTTTGTGTCTTGGCAGTGATAAATCTTTGCGTGGCAGCAAAGTGAGCGTGGAGACAGTTGGAATCACTCTGCGAACCAGCCATGAGAATGTAGAGAAAGGTGTAGCTGCTTGAATAATTCAGCAAGGCGTTCTGGATGCAAAGCCCCTGTTTCAAAGGGTTTGCACAGCCTTACTTTGAAAACACTGGTATAGAGGGTATATACAAACTTGGCAACTTTAAAATGGGTGGACTTCGACTCCCAGAATTCTATGTGGGGAGTTCTGGGAGTTGGAAGTCCACACATCTTAAAGTTGCTGAGTTTGAAAAACACTGCTTTATACAGAGTCTCTTACATGCACCCACATCGCTGATGTGACAGAATTCACTATTCCCGGCTAGAGATGATAGAAGTTGCACTTGAAGACATCCAGAGGGCTCAAATTTGAAGAAGGGCCTGCTAGTTAATGATTATCTATAGCATCCAAATGCTTGTATCAGAAGGCTTCACATTCTTTCAAACTGGGGTGGCAGCTGAACTGCATTTCGGTCTTTAAGAACACATAAATATCTATCTTGGCAAGTATGAAAGTACAGTAAACTAAAACAAAGTCACATGGTGAGCCTGCTTGAATCATCAGCATTTTTTCAGTCCTGTTGGTGTCACTGAGAATAAGGTAAGGAAACAGCTGGGTTTTGCGAAATTTCAGATTCATGAATGGTGGTTAGTTGATGCCCGTTGTGGGTTGTTACTCTTATAGTATTGCCTTGGAGTAAGTCCCAAGGCATTCATTGCGGGCCTTCATGTCTTTATAGATATACATAGAATTGTACTGTAAAAGCAAAACTTTCTGTTGCTTAACTGAAGCCTAAGCCACTTATCCATCAAGTATAGGCTATTCAGCTCCGGCTATTCAGTGGTTTGCAGAATTGATTAATATAGATCAACCATGGATGACTGTAAAAACAAAAAAAATGTACTGGCTGTTGAAATAGCTCTTCCTGTTAGTTGGCTTTTTTGCTGTTTGTTTCACAGGCCTCTTTTCAGTATAGCTTTGCTTACATGCTATGTGTGTTTGAGATTTTTTTCTTCTTTGTGATTTTTTTTTCTTTATATCTGTTTCTAGGAAATTGTCAAGCCACTGTCTCCCACAGAGCTGTTTCCAGCCTTGCCTCTTGTACAGGTATGGCTATCTATTTAAAACCGTGAAGTACAGATATCACCTGGCGGACTTCACAGAGGCTGTGATAGTGTTTGTGCTTCCTTGGAGAGAAATCCCATTGAACTTTCACGCCCAGGGAATATGGTCTGGTCTGCAGACAGCAAATATGTGGAATGAGCTGAATGCACTTAGAATGGGGATGATGTGCCTTTTACAAAAAAATTGCTTAGAGTTCTTGGGATTGAAGTGATATAGAAGCATTTGGAATAAATAAACTGCTTTCTTTAAAAATCCCTGCAAATCCAAAGCTAGCATCTAAGGAGAAGATCCTAGGTTAGCTGGTTCCCTCTTATATTGGCTTTATATTTGTATGGAGGTTGTTTAAAAAAAACTTGAATAGTTTTTCAGTTCTGTTTATCACTGGATGCAATCAAATCCATTTCACCATTTCATATAGCCTCATTCTGCAACATATGTAGTACGTCTGCACAAACTATTTGAAAGGGGTTTTTTTGCCTAGGGTGTGGGTACAAGCGAAGCCCCTTTCCTGGAACCATGAAAGCAGCCATGATCTCCAAAAGGGTTGGTGTGCACTGTAATGGTATGTGGGAATGGCCTTGGGAGACAGGAGGGAGAGCCACAGACTGGACAACCGGCGTGTAAAAGATACCTCAGCCCACAGAAGGGGGGCTGGCATGGGAAATGTTTCAGAAGGATCCTCCCTAGTTTTCCAGAAAGTAAAAGGAAAGGAGGGGAGAAATACTTTCAGTCTTGCGAGATTCTTTTAATGTAATCTTACAATAAAGATAGAGCTAGTAGTCCTGGTTGTGCTTCTTCCCTGGACTACCTCGCAGTGCTAACAGCACACAGACTGGCAACTTTTCCCCTGGTGAGCACCAATTCCAGCTGTGGAAAGCAGCTGAGTCCCACTTTCCAGTGGATGCTTCCCTTATGCAATGAATCACCGCTCTCAGATGCTTTGCACAGCCCTGTTGTTTTGGTCACATTTATGTTTAGGGTCAGGATGGGGAACTGTGCAAATGTTTTCCAAATTAGATCATACCCAGGCAAAGCAACTCCAGGGAGACTTTGAGTCCACTAAATTGCATAGTAAGTTTTAGGCTTTAACTCCCCGGGATGCCAAATCTGTTCCCCACAGGTATTGGAGACAGTATTGGGACACTTTAATTTAAATATAAATTTCATTGATATTAAACTAACAAGCTGTGGATGTTGTGATTATTTCTGATTTGTTTAATATAATATTCCCCCCTTTTGTCACATTCTGAGGGTGCTTCTCATAAGACTCCGGATTTGCATTTTTAGCCCCTGAGCTGTACTTCTCGCTCCTCAACATTTATTTGATTTTGTCTTAAACGGTTTATTATGTTGTTATCTGCCCAGAAGCCCTTAAAACTGGGGCAAGATTTATTTACTGGAAAGTAAATAAATGTCCAATAGCTGTGGCAGAATGCCCTGTGACTCTTGCTCTGCAGCTGTCGACTCAGGTATGATTTATTTAGGGAATGGGCCACATAGAAAACCTTGGCCCATCAAACCTTTGGCATTATACATGCCCTTGTGCTGGTCTGGGCAAACGTTAGGTTGGCATACTGGAGGTCTGGGCTATTGATGGGCAGGATGACATTTTAATCCTCGAAGGGTCCAGCCTTTATGATTAAATGAAATTAATGTGTCCGTGTCTTTGTGGAAGGGTTGTGTAGAGAGTAAGGAAGATGACCTTAATGGAGATATGCAGGAACCATTACTTAGCCAAAAGGGACTGAAACTTTTTTTTAAAATCCCGAGCAAAGTCCAAATAACATTAGGAAGTAGCTGAGGCGACAACCTCCCTAATTCACTGGGGTATAATAAGGAGATTTGCAAGATTCTCAGTAAAAGTAGTTTTAGCTTTCTTGTGATTGCCTGTTCTGGTCTACCTAGTGGGGCTGACAGGTTACCTGTGGACTACACCATTTAGACCAAGGCCAAACCAAATGAGAGCAAGGAGCCACTGATGGGGCTGGTCCTGTCATTAGGTAAAATAAGGCAGTTGTCTCTGATGGGAGGTTTATAGGCTTGTGTGTGGCAGGAAATGATCAGTCATTTGCTTTATTATAGTTTTACTTCCACAGATAGGGAGAGAGGCTTGTGAGATTTACTGCCTTTGTCAGCTTCAATCCAGTGGGCGTTTTGTTGCTTTGTCTCTGTGCCAAAATGTATGTCATCCTCAAGGGGAGAACTCTTCTAGAGCCTTTACTATCACCATAAGTAGGAATTGCCAATTAGAACCAGAAGCATCCATGGGTGGGAGTCAAGATGGCAGCCACGACTGTGTGATTAAGCCCCACCCCTTTTTATAGGAGTTGCATGTGTGACATATGTAGAGAAGGGGCGAAACTTCAGTGTCAGCAGCAGCTTGCCTTTTTTGGTCTCTCCTGAAGACATCTCTGAGCGGAGCAACTTTGAGGAATCTTTAGCTCGTATAAATAAGTAAATAATATTTGTGTGTGTGTGTGTGTACACACACACGCACATAATAACAGGAGTGGAAAACAAATTGAGAAGTACAGTATTATATGATAATACAGAAAACGAAACAAACCCTAAAATAATTAAAACGTAGAACATCCCCCCAAATTAAAAATAACCTAACGCAATTGGATATGATTGATTGATTGATCTATCAATTTTATATAGTCACCCATCCCCCAAATGTGACTCTCCATCAAAGCTCAGTGGTGCCTTCTCAGCTGCGGCCCTGAAAACTAATGGCGATTGTATAGCAGGACAAGAATGTCGTGGAAGGAAGAGGATCTTTGTGGAGCTGTGTTTGCTGTCAACGTGGGCCATCTGGTTAGGATCCCAGAAGAGATTAAGGGAAGGACACATCTCTGCATTGTCTCTGTGGCGATGAAGATTTGTGTAGGCTCTGGTTGGGAATAAAGGATCCTTCTTCATTTTTGTATTAATGATGGGAGTCTTGTTGCCAAGGATGCTTTTCTCACAGGCTTTTCCTTACAGGGGAAATCCAAGCCAATTAAGATTCTATCAAGGCTGACACTTGTGGTGTCTGATCCGTCCCACTGCAACGTTCTAGTAAGTTTATAAAGCAGTTGGCAAGCTGCCTTGCTTCACAGTCCTGTTGAGGAAGGGGTTTGGGATATGTCTTGCGGCTCGATGGTGAGAGGCAATAGCTGAAAGCTGTTTTCTCTTTCTCATACTGGAAATAGGAAAGGGTAAAATTTAATTTATTGTCATTATTTATTGGGAACTAGTCATAATCATGTAAAGAAGCTCTGACAGAGCTCTTTAGAAATATTTTCCCACTTTAGACTTGTTAATAACTTTATTTCTCAAAACATTGTTTAGAATAATTAATTATACTGTATGAATCCTAACCACTTCCTTGTTATAGGAGTGAGCACATAGAAAATACAGTATAATCTGTAGACCTGAACACATATGCACTTTCACAGTTTTTTTTAAGTCACAGGCAAGACACGTTTTATTTTAATATATCAGGTGTGCTGATAAGATAAGAAATAATATTTTTGCAAGTGTTCATATGACAATTTTATCAAGTCATTTTGTGGTGGACTTTTTGTTCACTCAGCAATTCCATATGTGCCGTTTCTAAGATGAACCTGGTATCTTCCTCATTTAAATTAATTTTCAAGCAAGTTGGCGATGAGCAAGAATGGTTTTATGGATAATCCATAATATTTACCAACATCAATTTACTTTTGACCCATAAAGTGAGTTTTACATTAGATTAACATAAAGTCCCTAATCTGGGGTTGCTTCATGGTGCTTCAGTAATTATCAAGGCACCTTTAGAGATGATCTGTCTTTATGTTGAGCTAAGAGTTGTATGAAGAGTCTTTGTTCCACTCATAATTGTTCTTTGTTCCGCTTGATTAATTTCTCAGTGCTAACAACAGCTTTGATATTGAATGGAATAAGTTATAAATGCAGTCTGTTGTTTGGCCACTGAACTACACAATATTAGTATGTGAAACATAAACTACAAACCCTCTTCCTTTTTAATCTGATAAAGGCTTTACAGGTTATATTTTCTTTGTGTTGTTTTTTTTCTATACCTAGAGAGCGACGTCCACAAATATCAAATATTACGACATCTTTGCTGTATTTCCTAGGAATGCCAAACTCTTTCACGTAAGTGGGCCTTTCCCTGGCACAGGAACTGAAATATAAATGACAGGGCAAGAGAAGAAAGATACAATGAATGCAGTTGGGGCTAATGCCAAGTACAGCTAGTCCTCGGGTTACGACCCTAATTGGGACCAGAATTTCCATCACTAAGCAAAGCAGTTGTTAAGCAAAATGTCACGTGATTGCTCCTGGAGACCCGGCCTATGGGCTTCAGTGAGGGGTGGAGGCGAGCCCAGCACCGACAGAGCCTACCCACAGGCCCTCTGGTCACTCAGCCCAGCCTTCCTTCTACAAGTCCTTGCAAGAGGCCAGCAGCTTCCAATGCGAGCTGCAGAGTACACACTGTGCCTCCAGAAAGCCCTTGTCCTCTGCCCCCTCCAGTTCTGCTGCCACCCCAAACAGTGCCTCCCACACAGCTGCCACCTTCGCCCAGGGAGCTGCCACCTCTCCATCCTGTCCCATGGTCTACAGGCTGTCACTTCTTGCGCCAGCACCAGAAGACGGGGCTCCTCCACACTGCTGCCTTGCCTCCTCTGCCAGCTCTGTCCCGCTGCCTCTTCCCCAGCCAGGCCCGGCGAGCTCCCTTTGGCAGATGAGGCTCTGCCCCCCTGCTGTGCTTGCAGCATGCATCCGCAGGCTGCACCCTCGCCCAGCGCTTGGCTCCTGGGCCAGCAGTGGGAGGAAGATGATGGCAAAGGTCAGCTGGGGGCAGCGGAGTGCAGGGTGGCCAAAAGGGCAGAGATGTTGGGTGGAGATAGGCAGGTGGGGGGAATTGAAGCAGAGGCAGTTCGCGCAGGGTAGGAGAACATGACTGGGATGCTGTGACCAGTCATAAATGCAGGCCAGGTGCCCAAATTTTGATCGTGTGACTTCAGGGGCACTGCAGCAGGCAAGAACTTTGAGGACCAGTCATAACTATCATTTGTTCAACGCTGAACGAATGGTTGTAACCTGAGGAACACCTGTATCCATAGCTATTTCTCACTGAGCCCTTGTTTGCAATTCACCTATTGGGCTCCGAGTCCTTTGCCTCAGGTGGAAAGAAATTCTCCCATATACTGCAAAATTATTCTTTGAAGGAAGTGTTTGGGATTCTAGACAGGCTAGGCAATTCTTTCTGCACTAATGGCTGTATATAGCAAGTGGAACAAAATTTACATATTTTTCCATTGCACTTCCTTTGAAATTTACTTAGCGATTTGCATGGCAATTAAATACAGTTAATTAAATATAGTTAATACGATTACTCTCCAGTCATGTTCTTAATTATTTCTACACCCCAGGGCACAGGGGGTAATGGTGGTAGCGTGTGTAAAAATTTGCAAGATGGCAGGCACGGGGTTGCAAGCGAAGCCCCGCCCCTTTTCCATGTGCTTGAAGCTTACATCTTTAAAAATCTCCCCCAGAGTTCCTAATTATACAAATTGTGTCATGTCTAGCTGTGGTTGTGAAATCTTTTTTTTTAGAAAAAGAACAACTAGTTGCCTTCTGGGAGAGTTGTCACAAATCAGCCAGGAATTTGGGGCTTTTGTGTAGTGTTTGTGGTAGAGCTAATATTCCACAATCCAGCAGATGGCGCTCTTGCTTTGGTTATGGAGACCTAGAGTTGTCTCCAAGGTCTGGCAGCAGCAAAGGAACATTTTGCTTTTTCTATGCCAATCCTAAATTTTACATTTCTGCAGAACTTGGAAAAAAAAATCAGGCCCTTGTTCCAAAAGAAGTTTTCACAGCATATGTGATTTTGATGAACCTTGGCATACAGTCTTGTTTTCAGGGGAACCCTTTAAGAAGACTGGTCCTGTTTGATTGCTTTTTCTGTACTGATTTTTAAAAATTACTTCTTTTTGAAGAACGATGCCGATAAAATGTCAGGGAATGGCAGACTGTACGTGGGAATCTATTCATAAAACTCTTGAGTGACTCACAGGGAAACCAAAAAAGATTTCTCTATCTCAGCTAACAATAGCAGCCACTAAAAATATATTTTCCCTAGATTAGGTTGCTGAGTAGGAAAAGATGTAGGGTTAGGGTTAGGGTTAGGAGGAACGGATTTTTGTATGAAGTGACTTGTGAACTTAGTCCTACCACTGATCACAAATTCCTGCGCTAAGCCTATGCCCAGAAGTACACCCTTCTGCCATTTTTAGCGTATTCACCCCTGCCTGCCTGCAATGCAGAGGAGCAAGTACCACAAGAGTCAAGATGGCAGCTGTGTCTGTGCAGTCAAGCAAGTGGGGCTTTGAGCCCCAACTGCCGCTTTAACTTTTTAACATCCCCCCCCACCCCCCATGGATGTCCTCCCTGCAGCACTCTTGTCCTAGCTTTTGGCTGCTGGATTTTGGGAATGTGGATAAACGGGAGGGGTTGGAATGCCACCATTTTGAAATTGATCTCCCCCTGCTCTAAAGCAGAAAGGGAGGTGGTAATTAATGAAATTACAAATTGTGGATGGTATGAAAAGGAGGCTATGCCTGCTTTCCAAGTTCTCTGGATGCTAGCCTGGTCAATTAGGTTTCCCACTTGCTTTCCCTGCGCCAGTTAGGACTGAGTGACCATTCAGTCACCAGATTTGAGAAGTACGAATGATGGCAAACTATGTATGTCTCTTACCGGCCCTGAGGGCTCAGAAGAGAAATCTCATGGTTGTGGGTGGAAGTTGTGGCCTTTCCACAGAGCCTCTCCTCTCTCCTGGAACTCGGAAGCGGCTGAAAGTTTGCCTTCCTGTTCCTCAGTGCAGGGATGAGCACCTGAAACCCTCAGGATCCTGAGACCCTGAGAGCCATTTTGGCAACCACAGATCCCCCTCTGTCCACACTTGCCCAAGACGATAGTGCTACTTCCTGCCATTTTAAAAAGGAAACACATTGAAATTATAGGGTAACCCTTGAAACAGGCTTAGCGTGGCAGGTTTTTCTTTTCTTTTCCTTTTTTTTAAGGAAAAAGAAAGCAAAACTGTATCCCAGAATGAAGGAAAAAATGGAAAATTCTCATGTTCTTTTGCATCACACAACCCTACCTCCGTGACAGCATTTACTTCTGGGGGCCTCAGCCTCTTTCCCCAGCGTTAAGTGGTACACTCTTGGCTACCATCAAACTTTCAGCCCCTCCAAGTTCTAGGAGAGAGGAGAGGCTCTGTGGAAAGGCCACAACTTCCACCCACAACCATGAGATTTCTCTTCTGAGCCCTCAGGGCCGGTAAGAGGCATACATGTGGTGGCTCTAGGACAACTCCACAGATCTAGAGCAGGAGTGCCAAAAACGCTGGCCCACTGAAAATCCTTTTGCAGCTCACAGCCTTTTTGTATGTATACATGCATTTTGGGGAATTGGGGAAGCTAAGAAACATTTTAGCCTTTAATTCCCTCCCCCCATTTTACCCTTTACTGCCCCCCAAAACTGCTGCCAGAAGTGGGTCATGACCGCATCAGGTTGGGTATGGCTGCCAAGCTGATGGAAGTTGGATGATCCTGGTTTGTGGCTTGTTCCGCAGTAGAAGATGTGAGACTCCAACTTGGTCTCTGAGTATAAATGTTACTGCTGAATATTGTGCTGATCCTGTTGGAATAACAGGTGTCATTTCTGCATAGAACAGTATCTTTTGAAGTGTATTGTCTGACTGTGTGCTTTCATGTTGATAATTTAGGTGGCATGCACAACCTTAGATGTAGACCTGGTGTGTGTTGATGTGACAGAAAAGCTGCCCTTCTTCATCAAGAGACCATCTGTTAATGTGGTAAGGGGGTCCTTTAATAAGTGTCTTGAAGCTTCTCTCTTGCTAGGTTTTTTTTTAGATTTTTTTTATCCCGCCTTTATTATTTTTATAAATAACTCAAGGTGGCAAGCATACCTAATACTCCTTCCTCCTCCTATTTTCCCCACAACAACCCTGTGAGGTGAGTTGGGCTAAGAGAGAGTGACTAGCTCAAAGTCACCCAGCCGGCTTTCGTCCATAAGGCAGGATTAGGATTCACAGTCTCCTGCTGTCTAGTCTGGTACCTTATCCACCAGACCAAACTGGCTCTCTAGTTATGAGGTAAGTGGGAACTAACACATTACAGGCTGCTTTCACATGTAACGGTAAACCCTGTTGTGATTTAGTAAGATTGCAACGTGTTAAATTCAGCCTCACATCTGGGAATAAATTGCATGGTTTTTCAACAGCCAACTTCATTTAGAAGCCAGGACTATCTAGTTTACAGATTCTAGCTTGTTTACAAATTCTAGCTTGTTTTATTTGTGACTTGTTATCCAGGTTACAGTCAATTTGTTTGGTTTTGCCTCTGCATGCTGAAGGAACCCAAATACTGTGGTTGGTAAACCATAATTTATGGCTCAGTGTTAGGTAGGAACCCAGCTAATTCTGGGTTTATTTGACACACCAGGATTAAACCGAGCCTTTGTATCCTGTGAGATCTCAGTGTCTTCAAAGATAGGAAGGCACCTTCTTGGGCTTACAGCGTTGCAGTGTAGAGAGTAAGGAAGACGACCTTGATGGAGAAGGGAGAGAGCTGTTACTAAAGCAGTGAGAAGGGAAATGTTGCTTGAGCCCATACAATGAAGGAGGAATGTGAAAACGTCACAGACACCTCCCTAATTCGCATTAGTATAAGAGTGGGAGGAGATAAAGCATAATCAGGCTTGCAAGATTATAGCGAAGTTTTAGTCTTAACGTGGAGTTGATTTCTTGGGCTGATCTGCATCTTGAAGCTGATATGCAAGCAGTGCTCAGTGGAGCCAGAATACTTCTCTTCCCTATTTTCTGTGGTAGCAGCTGAGGAAATAAAGCCTTACCTGTTCTATGGTACCACAAAGATAATTCAGGTGCTGGAACAAAGCAGACAGAAACAATTGGGGGGGAAACAAAAAAGTAGGTATGTATCCAGCAGTGTTTGCAGCCTCTCACTCTTTTATTGAAATGATGTTATAACAAAAATGTTATTTTTGCAAGCTCTGCCCCTTGGGGCATACGACACCCTGATGTGCAGAAAAGAGGCAGAGTTTGGGTCAATATTGCAACACAGTTTGAATCACTCTCCCCTCCCCCTCACAAATGTCTCTGCACATCTTCCCGGAACCCAAAGTCTGTTCTTTAATTCATATTTTCATATAATTGAAAACAGTAATTTTCATACATTCATACATGCAAAGAAACCTAGCACACTGCATACCGAGATAAAGTCTGCCTTTTGAAAATTAGTTCTGTATGGAATTTTGGATTGCAGAAATCCAGGTGCTTTAATGTGGAATGCAATATCTTTTTCGTGCCTTTTGCATCGGAGGAGGGACTCTATTGGAAGGCAAACACTTGATACCAGGGACTGTATTTTTTTTTTCCAGAGGAAGTAGAAAAGGAAAACACATCCCTAAGCAACAATGGCTATCCCTCCCCACTTCCTTCAACTGATGATTATTTTTCCTTTCTTGTAAAGGCAATAGAGCGAGGTGTCTACTTTGAACTTATTTACGTTCCAGCCATCAAAGACTCCACAATGCGACGGTACACAATTTCGAATGCCTTCAGCCTGATGCAGATCTGCCGTGGAAAGGTGAGGTCAAAACACAAGGAGTGTTTGCCCCATGTCTTCCATCACTAGTTTCCTGTTAGCTGGTTTGAATGTAATGTAGCTTGCTTGCACCTATGTTTTGGAATGTGGAGGTGTCCAGAGGGGGTCAGAAAAGTCAAAATGGCAGCCAGGACCATGCAGCCAAAGCCTGTATCCTTTTAATGTGTTGACACATGTAGAAAGGGGCAGAGATTTGATCACTGAGTAGTAACTGCCATTTTGACTTTTTTGACACCCCACTCCCCCGTAGACGCTCCTGCTGTAGCAATGATTATAAATGGATTCATTGACCAACGTTTGTTCAATATATCCAACTGATCTGTTTTGAGGGAAGAGGAAAACAGGTTGTTTGTGATTACTTTGTACCTGAAAAGCTTGCAAATTCCTGAAGGAAATCAAAGGAAATATCTCACAGGTGAGCTGAGTGCAGTGTCTTTCGGCCAAACATAATGCACCAAGGTGGCCCTGAGCACTTGTTACAGAAAAAGGGCAGGGTTGTGTTTAGTACCTGTATGTGCATTCAGATGGGCATGTCCCCGCTCCCCCTGGGAATGCTGCTGGAGGTTCCTGAAAAAAGAATAGAGAATTTGTTTCTCTCTTATGAGAGTTCCCCTTGTTTCCTCACCTGGTGCCAGAATGAATCACCGGCACTTTTAAAAAATTATTTAGTTCACACATACACAATTAACAAGACAATCTTTAATCTTAAAGAAAAAGAAAATTAAAAAAAAATTAAAAATACAAATTAAAAATACAAACTAAGGAAGAAAGAAAAAAAATCTACTTTATATTTTATATTTTATACCATATATTTTATATATTATATATAAATATATGGTATAATATATTTTATATATATTATTTATATATATATATATATATATATAGGGGGACGCGGTGGCGCAGCGGCTTAATGACGCTGAAAGTGCCGGCCAGAAATGGCTGAAAGCTTCAGCGGTTCGAGTCCAGCCTCGTGTTAACAAGGTGAGCTCTTGTTTCTATACCCGCAGCTTCTGCCAACTCAGCAGATCGAAAACGTACGTGAGTAGATAAATGAGCACTCTCACTCCGGTGGGAGGAAAAATGCTGGCAGCGGCTCAACAGAGAGACGGGACAAGTTGCCGGTAAAAAGTGCGAAACCGCGCTCGTCCGAAAAAGGGGCGCGAAGCAACGGAAATCCCGCCTCCTGTGCTGCCAGCTGGGCTGACGCTCTAGGAATTAGGCTCTGGCAAAGTCTAATTCCGAAACTAGAAAGATGCAATTGCCTTGAAAACCGCAAGGGGGCGGTCACTGCAGGGTCAGTAATGACTGTTAAGCAGATTAAAAAAAAAATATATATATATATATATATATATATTACAGCTTGATGTGTAAGCTGTAACTGTAAGCTGTAAGCTTACACATCAAGCTGTAGTGGCTGGATAGCATAGTGGTTAGAACACCGCCTTTGATGCAGGAGACCGGGGTTCAAATCCTGGCTGATACCTACCTTGCCAGTAGGGGTCCTTGGGCAAAGACCCCCTAACGCTTCACCTGCCTACCTCAAAATATGAGAGTGACACAAACTAAGAGAGTCATGCCGGCTTGGACGTCGCCCGGATTAACAAGGTCCGCGTCAGATGTTGGGGAACGAGGACAATCTGATGTTAAGTGGGCTACTGGAACAAAAACCATACATGGACGAGACAAGAGAACTTGGAAATGATGGAATGCTACTACAACAGCAGACCTAATGAGAGGGGATATATGAAACGTATGAGGGAACTATGGATAGACAGAAGGCCTACATCCACACTAACTGAGAAACAACTAGTTACCCAGCGCTTCAACATAGTGAAGAGGACAACTTGAGATAGACCAACTCCACATTACAACCCGGACTCAAGCAGACCTGGAAGAACAAGCAGATGTGCAGCCAACACCTGAAGCTGGAATGTCACTGCCACCCCTTCCATTACAGAGCACAGCAGCTGATATGAGGCATAAGATCATGGATAAACTAGCTACAGTCAACCCTCGAGTCCAATTACAAAGGCTCAGTGGAGAAGTACCATCAGATAGTATGCTAGAAGATGCCAATAGAGCCCTCCAGACAATCCCTACTACCACCATAACTGAAACCAATGAATTGGTATATGCTACAGCCGCTGTAATCCTGGAAATGCTCAGCTACACGATCAAGAAGAACAGCAGTACATACCCACCCTGGAAAATGAGATTGGAGGCTAAGAGCAAGGCAACTCGGAGAGAAGTCAGTCAGCTGGTGGAACTACAGAAGCATGTGGAGATTAAGGATAAGACTCGGCTACTGAAAAAATACATGGGCCTGACTGCATCTGAAGCCCTAGAGACTGCTAAACAAAGGCTCAGAGCACTGGCTACCAGGCTAAGGAGATACACTAGAGAAGCAGAGGCCAAGAAGATAAATGCCCTGTTCTCCAAAGAACCATCCAAAGTGTACTCCCAACTGCAGTGCAACCACAGAGTAGCAGCTGAGCCACCAGCAGCGGAAACTGAACAGTACTGGAAGAACATATGGGAGAAAGAGAAGACGCATAACACCAGTGCAAAGTGGCTGCAGGACCTGTAAGCAGACCACAGCAATCTCCCAGAACAGGAACCAGTCACCATCACAGTAGCAGACATCCAACAGCGGGTCAAGAACATGAAAATCTGGACAGCACCTGGCCCGGACATGATCCACACCTACTGGCTAAAGAAACTAACAGCAGTGCATGAACGCCTAGCAGCACAGATGAACCAACTGCTAGCAGCAGGCTCCCACCCAGACTGGCTAACACAAGGAAGGACAGTGCTGATCATGAAAGACCCTCACAAAGGAACAGCACCATCCAACTACCGGCCAATAACCTGCCTCCCCACAACATGGAAAGTTCTATCAGGCATCCTAGCTGCCAAGCTACAAGACCATATGGGCCAGTACATGAGCACAGCTCAGAAGGGCATTGGGAACAACACCAGAGGCTCAAAACACCAGTTACTCATAGATAGGGCAGTCGCCCAAGACTCAAGGTCTAGGCAGACCAATCTGAGCACAGCCTGGATTGACTACAGGAAAGCCTATGACTCAATGCCGCACACATGGATCTGTGAATGCCTGGCACTATACAAAGTCAACAGGACACTAAGGACCTTCCTCAAGCACTCAATGGGACTGTGGAAGACAACACTGGAAGTGAACTCAAGACAGCTCGCACAAGTGGCCATCAAGTGCGGCATATACCAAGGTGATGCACTGTCCCCACTGCTGTTCTGCATAGGCTTAAACCCCCTCAGCCAGATAATCACAAGGTCGGGATATGGGTACAAGTTCAAGAGTGGAATCACCATCAGCCACCTCCTCTACATGGATGACATCAAGCTGTATGCTAAGAGCGAACGAGACATCGACTCACTGATCCACCTGACACGGCTCTACAGTGAGGACATTGGGATGTCATTTGGACTGGAGAAGTGTGGCAGGATGATAGTAAAGAGAGGGAAGGTAGTTAAGACCGATGGAGTGGAACTACCAGTGGGCCACATAGCAGACATAGAGACCAGCTATAAATACCTTGGTGTCCCACAATCACACAGGAACCATGAGGAGGAAGCAAGGAAGACAGCAACATCCAAGTACCACCAAAGGTCCTGAAGAGCCAGCTCAATGGGAAGAACAAGATCCATGCCATCAACATGTATGCCCTGCCAGTCATCAGATACCCTGCCGGTATAGTGAGCTGGCCAAAGGAAGACATGGAGGCTGCTGATGTGAAGACCCGGAAGCTTCTCACAATGTATGGAGGTTTCCACCCCAAGTCCAACACCCAGAGACTGTACACCAGGCGCAAAGAGGGCGGGCGGGGTCTGATGAGTGTCAAAGCCACTGTCCTGGACGAAACCCGAAGTATCCAGGAATACATCAGTAAGATGGCACCCAAAGATGAGCTGCTGAGAGAATGCCTCAGGCAGCAGCAGACAAGGCAGGAGGTTCAAGCAGAGGAAGTGCCATGGCAAAACAAGCCCCTGCATGGGATGTACCATCGACAGATAGCTGAGGTGGCTGACATCGGGAAATCCTATCAGTGGCTGGAAAGGGCCGGACTAAAAGACAGCACTGAGGCACTGATCATAGCAGCACAAGAACAGGCACTAAGCACCAGATCCATAGAAGCAGGGGTCTACCACACTAGACAGGATCCAAGGTGCAGATTGTGCAAAGAGGCCTCAGAGACAGTCCAACACATAGTGGCAGGGTGTAAGATGCAGGCAGGAACAGCATACACTGAACGGCACAACCAAGTAGCTGGCATTGTGTACAGGAACATCTGCACAGCATATGAGCTAGACCCCCCCAAGTCCAGATGGGAGATTCCACAGAAGGTCGTGGAGAATAACAGGGCTAAGATCCTGTGGGACTTCCAGATCCAGACAGACAGGCAGGTACTGGCTAATCAACCAGACATCGTGGTAATAGACAAAGACCAGAAGACAGCGGTAGTGATAGATGTAGCAGTGCCAAGTGACAGCAACATCAGGAAGAAGGAGCATGAGAAGCTGGAGAAGTACCAGGGCCTGAAGGAGGAAATCGAGAGGATGTGGAAAGTCAAGGCCAAAGTGGTCCCAGTGGTGGTAGGAGCACTCGGGGCCATGACTCCTAAGCTGGGAGAGTGGCTCCAACAGATCCCAGGAACAACATCAGAGCTCTCTGTGCAGAAGAGTGCAGTGCTAGGAACAGCTAAGATACTGCGCAGAACCCTCAAACTCCCAGGCCTCTGGTAGAGGACCCGAGATTGAGGAAGACACATACCATCCATAGGGGTGAGAGGGGAATTTTTTTTTTTTATTATATGGTATAAAATATAAGGTAGAATCACCAGTGCTTTAATGTTACTGAAAATTCAGGACAAAGTTGCACATGTCCCTGAACCCCCATGTGGCTCCCCAAAACCCCTCTACAAATTGCTGCTGGATTATGATTTTTCATAGGACAGAAGGGAAAATTCTGAAATGCACGAGGAGTAAATACATTAATGGTATTATTTTAATTTAAAATTGATTTTTATTTAATGTAATGGGATGGTTTACCAAATTTAGGTTTTGTTATTTTTTTTGATGAAATGGACACAGCAAAAAATATCAAAAACAAATAAATAAATAAATAAAAATTAATAAGAGGAGAGTAAGCGTGTTAAAAACAAAAAAGAGGACAAAGAATAATTTGGAGGTACTTATGTATGGAAACGCTCATATGTGTTTCAAGTGTTTTTTTTTATCCATTCAATTGTGTCCGGTTCTCAGAGACTGCCTGGACAAGTCCCTTCAGTTTTCTTGGCAAGGTTTTTCAGAAGTATTTTGCCATTGCCTGCTTCATAGGGCTGAGAGAGAGTGACTGGCCCAAGGTCACCCAGTTGGCTTCGTGCCTCACATGAGACTAGAACTCATGGTCTCCTGCCTGGTGCCTTAACCACTGCCCCAAACTGGCTCTCAAGTGTTCAAGTGTTACATGAATTCAAGTGTAACATGAATATAAATGTACAAAGATGTTTAACACTAGTTTTAAAATGGATTTTTTGGCCAGATCTACCCACTTTGACTTGGTCTTGGAGCTGCTGCTGCCATACCACTCAAAAGCTAGTTGCACTTATTCCACCCCCACCCCCATATACACACATTAACCCCTTTTAAGGACTGGTGTCCGAGTCAGCTTTAGTCCTTTCAGCTTCTCATCTCTTTTTCCTTGGGCCCCGTCTTCTAGATTTAAGCTTGATGGTGAAGAATACCCTCCCTCCCTGGGAATCCATAAGCTCCCATTAGATGCAGAGAGGGCAGTGTTTTAGCCTTATGGAGTAAGCTCTCTGTCCTCCAAAGAAGAACCTTCTGGCATGCTCCAAGTCTTCTGAGCTATGAAGGATGTCTTCAGTGGACACACAGAACATCCTGTGGAAGCCACAGAAATGGAAACTTGTTGTGTTATTAGAGGAAGGGATCTTTTTCCTGAATAATTACTAAATTCATCTTTTTTGGATATGCCAGCAGTCTGTCTTACCTGCATGTGTCACTTAGCAAACTGATAGGCAGTAAATTGCTCACATTCGGAATTGGAAGAAAGGATGGTAAAAACGAAAAAGAGAACAGATAATGTTCACAATTCATGGGGTTTGGAGTCTAGAGGAGAGAGTAAGTGGTCCACATGGACAGTTCTAGGCCTTTCATTCTCATCACCATTGCTTAGGGAAAAGTGCTCAGCTTTCTAAGGGCCTCGTGATGCTGTTGGTATTAGGGTGAAGATTGAATGCCCGTTGCCAGCTTTCCTTAATCTCCCATATGTGTTGAGTTGCAATGCCTACAACCTTGATCAATGAAGGTCATGCAAGCTGAGATGTGACCCATGTTGTAGCCTGACACAGCTACAGGATGTCAGCAGGCCTTTCGTGAACAGATATTTATTAATTGGTCTGTCAGCTTGTATGCCCTCTAAATCACAGACATGAACAAAAGAGATTTTTTTTTCCTAACAAAGTGGCTAGGATGATAATGAAGATGATAATTAGACAATGATAACACCCAACGTATTTCAGAAGCGCATTTCTTCTTATGGGAATGTCCTTGTGTTGGCTTCAGAATTATTGTTTCTACTGCTAACATTTGCAAACCCTATTGGATGGTTGCACTAAGGAAATAAATATTCTTGGGCCTTCTTCCTTCCTGCTTTTGCCCTTTCAGACAAACATGAATGGTTGTGAGGTTTGTAACACTTTTTTTTTTTCCAGAATCAGCAAAGGATGCTGTGGTTAAAGACAAGAAGAAAATAACTAAAATATTAAATCCTTTCAATTGAGATAATTCAGGTTGCAAGATTCAGGTTATCTTAGCATAGGTTGATTTAAATGTATTTGACTGATTATATTTATATCCTACCGTTCCTCCATGAAACTAAAAGCAACATACATGATTCTTTTTCTCCTTGGAATACTATCTTTGTAATATCTGTAAAACAGGATGGATAGGGTAAAAGTTCATCCTTGCTCCTAACGGGTCTTGCTCAATGTCTGGAGTGATACATTATCTGTAGCAGAGCTTGACTTGGATTATTCTGTGTCCTTCCTTTCCATCTCCTTCACCACCTACAAGGCGTTCCCTGCTTCCTTTTGTGCAGAGTGTACAGGCTGTGTTGTTAAAGAGAGATGCACAGATTGGTACAAGAAATGAGGCGTTTGCTCAGATGGGAACGTTCTCTGAGAATGTGGTGCTCTGGCAGTTTGGTCCAATTATGTAGACTCGATGCCTAAAATAAGTAACTCTTTCATTGCCTTCTTTCCTAGAATATCATTCTGTCCAGTGCAGCAGAAAAGGTAAGGATGGGTTTGGATATCACTCTGATTCTTTAAGGATCAGCAGTTGTTTGAGTGGGTGCCTCCTTTATTTAAAGCAGTCCGTTAAAGTCATTCAGCCAACCCATATTTGATTTTCTGTGTGGCTCATTCAAGTGCCCCGAATTCCCCCCTTCCTTCCATTGCAAAGATAAGGGACTCTCTTGTACCTTCTAGCTCATAATTACACTTCTGCCATTCAGCAGCTTGTCAAAAAATCCACTGGAACTGGGAGAGGTTTGACCATAAGTCCATAAATACTGACTCAGTTTAGACACGAAAGGAATCAGGGAAAAAAGTGGTACTTGCCTGCTAGACATCAGATGTATATAATATTGAATGCCTGTGGCCAGAGAAGGACCTAATCAGATGAATCATTCTATTTGATCTCACTTTCTTTCCCACCCTCGCCCTCCAGCCCATGTCTATAGGCAGGGGTGTCAAAAAATTCAAGATGGCGGTCATGGCCGCACATCGAAAGGCCTGCCTCTTTTGTACATGCATTTAATGCACAGGCATTCGATCGTGCTGCCGTGACCACCATTTAGACTTTGTGACACATACACACACCGCCCACGATTGCCAATGCTTGATGGGAAGAGCGTGAATGTGAATGGGAGAAAGGTGAGCATCTCCTTGTGCCTTCCTTCTCCAGTGGCTAATGCTCTTTGACACCTAGGATTGCATTAGTGAAGACTGGCAAAAAATTTGCTTTTAAAGAGGATCATAAAGGGTCCATGAGATGCACCAGAAAAAGAGAAGGGAGCAGATGCCTATGCTTGAGTTGGAGGAAAGAGGAGAGCCATTGTTTCTGAGTAGGCAGTGATGGGGAAAAGCCGAGCCTGCGCGTGTGATATTTCACTGTTCGTGGCCTTGGAATCATAGCAGAACATTATGCATCCTTTGGCAAAAATTGAATATTTCTTTGTGAGAAAGCTGATGTTGTTACATAAAATCTTGACCATTTAAGTGATAATTATGTCATGCAGCTTGTCTGCATCAAAATTAATGAACTGTTTGATGTTTGGGGGAAGAAAGCTGCCCTCCCATAGTCCAAGTATTGACTCTCAGAGTGCAGTGTTTTAACTCTCAAATATGCAATTATAATTTATGATCTGCATCTGTATTTATTTCTTTTCTTTTTTTCCCCCTCCTGCTGTAGCCTCTCCAGCTGCGAAGTCCATATGATGTGGCTAATTTGTATCCTTTTAAAATGAATTTGTAAGACCCTGAACTCTTAAATATGCTCCGATGCTTAAATAGGCTAACTTCTTACTCAGGATCATCAGCCGTAGAATGCCGGTGAATAGCATCTCTTCTGTGAGAGGAGTAAAAGGATGGTTTGGAAAGAAAACAACACACAAACACTGCCAGCCAGATACTAGACCGCGGTGTTATTCATAAGTCAGCAAAACAGGCTAGAAAAAGCAGAATCTGCAGTGGTTTGAATAGTAGAACTGGGAGAGGTTTGACCATAAGTCCATAAATACTGACTCGGTTTAGACATGAAAAGGAATCAGGGAAGAAAAATCTGGTACCTGCCTGCCAGACATCAGATATGTTTAATGTTGAATGCTTGTGGCCAGAGAAGGACCTAATTAGATGAGTCATTCTGTCGGCCAGGTTTTCTGATCTCACTTTCTCTCCTACCTTCGCCTTCCAGCCCAGGCCCATAGGCATATAAAAAAGTGTGTGTGTATGAACTCAGTTCCCACCTCGAGTCCTCTTTCCCCTGAATTGCATTTGCTGTTGTTCATTGATGAAAAGCATGTTTATCTTTTGACACATGAAGATCCTTAATAAAACTGGCAGAGGTTGGTTGTTTGGCCTCTCAGAAAGCAATGCCAAGGCAGCTGTTTCAACTAACGGCCGAGCCGTCATTCTTCACGGAGGTGAGTCCAAACATTGATGAACTTTGTATTGTATGGTCAGTGTGTTACCAGTATTAACAAATATATAATGCAAAGAGGTGGTGATAAGCATTCTGTTTACTAGTTCTACCCCTCACCTGCAGTAGCTGTGTGCCTATAGTTACTGGAGGGGAAAACATAGTTTGCAGCAAACAATTATGGAACAATTGATTGGAGACTTAAAATAAGACTTCTCAAGTGTGCTTTCCTGAAAGTTAACTAATACATCCAAAACATTAATAAAATTCCTACTAAGGCACATACTTTCAAACGCAGTGCCTGGGGAAAGAGCCAGGTTTTCAAGGCATATTTAAAGGACAATAGGTGTATTGTCCAATAGGAGAGTAATGAAGATGCCCTTCATGGAAATATGCAAGATCTGTTGCTAGGGTGATAAGGGGTGAAAAATATTTTAAGTCTACAATAGGCAGATAACATTTGGAAGTGACTCAGACACCTTCCTAATTCACATAAGAAGGGGGAGATGGTACAGCCCAATCAGACTTGCAAGATTCTATTGTTATAACCACTCTTAATAAAAGTCGCTTTAGCCTTCTTGTGGAGTTGATTTCTAGGTCCAGTCTGCCTAGTGGGGCAGACAGTAGAGTTGGGGCAGCTTGAACCCCTGGGGGGATGCTATCTAGAGAGCAAAGGCCGTGACAGAAAAGGCACGCCACCGGGGTCCTATCAGATAACATTGTTTTAGGATGGGATCTGGAGCATACCCACTCTATTGGACTGAGGAAAGAATGGGAGAAAGGTGTTCCCTCAGATAGCCAGGCTTCACTGATCACAACCAGAACCCAGACGTTTACTGGTAATTAATGCAGCTCTCAAGTGGAGATGTTACATAGGTGTACCAAGGTGCACCCATAACTGCCTGTGCCACTACATTTTGGACCAGCTGCAATTCTGAGTGGACTTCAAGGGCAGCCCCATGTGGAATGCATTGCAGTAGTCCATGCTCAAGGTGACTAAGGCATGTGTGACCATGAGAAGGGATTCCCAGTCCAGAAAGTGTGCATTTGGTGCACCTGGCAAATCTGGGCAAAGGCTGCCACCTGCTCTTCAAGTAGCTGCAAATTCAGAAGGACCCCAAACTGCACACCAGTTGTCTCCTGGTGGAGGGCTACCCCATTCAGATATGAAGATGGAAATTCCATGGTACCAAAAGAACCAGAAACACCCAGCTTGTTCTTCCCCATCTGGATCCCAGCAGCCTTTAGGCAATGGGACAAGACCTTGCATCACTTGGTTGGCCTGAGGTCAAGATATACAACCAGGTATCATCATCATATTGATGATACCTGATTCAAAGGATGACCTCCCCAGCAGCTTCATGTAGATGTTAAATGGTGGTGATGGTGGTGGGGAGAATAAGTCAGGGGCCTCACTCAACCTCTTCCCCCACCCCTTGTTCAAAACTGACCAAAAAGAAAGGAGAAGAACCACTTGCCTCTCCCAAACCCCACAGTTGGTCAAGAAGAATACCATGATCAATGGTATTGAAGGCTGTTGAGAGATCAAGGAGAACCAGGGCAGTTGCATTACCATTGTCCCAGCTCTACCAGAGATGCTATGTCCTGGCCTGAAACCTAACTGAAAAGGGTCCAGATAATCTGCTTCCTCCAGGGCCCCCTGAAGCAGCCACCCAATCTTCCTATCATATCAATGTTCCTCTAAAAAGGGAGGAACATTGGGTCCAGCACTAGCTTCTTGAGGAAGGAGTGTTCCATCACCTTCAAGGTAGGCAGAAGCAACCCCTCACCCAACAATGCCTTCACCACTCTATGAACCAAACCACACCTCACTTCCCAGGCAGCCTTAACTGAACAGGAGGGCATGGATCTAAATGACAGGTGATCATCCTTCTTCCTTCAGAGAAGGTAATTTCTGTCACACATAATGTCACCAAGTTTTATACAGCAGCAGATGCAAACAACTGGTGCTGGATATATAATATTATTTTACATAGTTTTTCTTTTTAAGGTAAGTTTTATACTGTTAGTTTTCAAATATTATTTTATTCCATTGTGGCTTCTTTGTTTTCTATGGTTTTTGATTGCAATAAACTTGTATCTATATCCATTTGGAGGGTTCCAGGTTGAAAAAGGTTGTCCTCTGCTATTGTTCTGAACAGGCATTTGATTTGTAAGCATCCTCTTGGACTAACTATGGTCCTTCACCCTCTAAGTGTAGATAACACTTAGTGTTAGAGTGGAGTGATTTGTACCAAGTTAGTTTCTGTGGCAACCTGCACAGATAGGGTGAGATAATCTACCCTGGTCCTCAGTTTCTATTTTAGGGCTAGCTTATATGGGGAAGAGAACTATCAAACTGGATTAATTATGGCTTGATACCACACAGTTGCATGTGATGCTCACCTTTCTTTTCACCTACGTAAGAGTCCCATCTGGCCCCATAATATTGCAGCAGGTAATTCAACTCCATGGGTGCATTGGCTAGATTGTCTGTAGTAGACCAGGTTTTTGCATCACATATCTCATCATACTTTTCCCTCATCATACATTGTGGAACATTCTTCTTTAATTTTAGAAGCCAGGAAGACTGCCTCTGGAGTGGTGTATACAATGAGGAAACCTCAAACTCCAGAAGATGATGTTGATTCTGCTCCACTCAGTAAAAAGGCCAAGACAGATTTGGGAAGTACAAGTTCACCTCTCTAACACCTACACTCAGACCAACTTCCATGCCGCCATTGTCTAGGATGGCTGGAGAAGAGAAGTCTCTTATTATCACCACTTAAATAGAGACATGAATATCTACTTAGGTGAACTCTGAGTGTGATTATATGGACCTTGGAAGCAGTAGATGATGCTCCTTGAAGATTGTCCAGTGGAAGATGACAATATAAAATTTGAAAGGAATGGGAGAACATGTATATAGCTATGCTGCCTTTTATAATAAATATATGTTACCAAATACAACTTTTCTATCCAGTTGCCTACTCTAATGTTCAGAACAGGAATTGACATTCTACGTATGTAACCTGGATTTTTTAAAGTTGTGTTGGCTTTTATTAATCTAGCTTTTTATTAACATAGCATGCTGAAAATCATTACAATACTGTAATTTCATCACGGGATTATAATAATGTTTCAAGGATTCCACATTTGAGTTCCTGAGTACAGAGTTATCAGTGCAGCCTGCTGTTTGTAACCATCTGAAGAAACTGCAGCCTTAGCTATGAGCAGTTTCTACCAGTGCCTTACTCATAGCTGTAGTAGTGGAGCATCTAGATCTTTTGTGCTGTTTAACTAGAAGTAGCGTACTATGCAGGATTTAGCAGTAACCATGCCTTGCCAGCTGTAATATGAGACAAGACCAGGAGGTGGGGTCAGAGGCAATAAGTGTTTGTCTCAAACCAGGTGATAAACACAAATAATATAATAGTCCTATACATGTTTCTAAGACTTGCTTTCCCGTTTCCATCTCATCTTAGGAATGTTTGTTACATTATTTATCATTCTTCCTTTCCATCTCCAATACCTATTGTAATGGCTTTATCACCTCCTGGCAAAATGACAATAAAAAGGTGTTCTGGAATCTCCTAAAACGTTACACTAAATGAAAGCAGGAGATTGAGTTCTAGTCCTGCCTTAGGCATGAAAGCTGGCTGGGTGACTTTGGGTCGGTCCCTCTCTCTCAGCCCAAATAACCTCGCAGGGTGGTTGTTGTGGGGAAAATAGGAGGAGGAAGAAGCATTAGGTATGTTCACCACCTTGAATTATTTAAAAGTAATAAAGGTGGGATAATAAATTATAATAGAGAATCTTAACTATGTATCACAGTGGCAGCTATGTATTCAAGAATGCAGTATATACAACGGATCTCAAGTGTGAGTTAAAAGTTGGTAGGTGGAAGGAAGATACTGTTATCCAGATATCCAGAATGAGAAGTGAAGCATATCAGGAGACCCGAGTGGGGGAGAGGATTCAGCACTCCGGGACCTCCTGTGGCTTCTCTGCTCTAAATTGCTCCTTCAGCTTTCTGCTCTGTACCTGTTCAGAACATCATACATTTTCTACATATAGCACAAGGGTTGTGCTTTTGTCACATGAAATTAGATCCTGGTGATAAGCATGGGAAGACTTGGAGAATGTGAAGCAGTCGTTCAGGGTCCAGGTTTGCCTATTTGAGGCCACTGGTTGGGTCTAGCCCTGAAACCAGCAATCCATCAGTAGTGATGATGATATTGGCCAAGTGGCTTGCAACTTGACTTCAGGTTTCCTGCTTCCAAAATATTTCAGGTAAATGTTGAAGTTAGTTAGTCCATGTCACTTTAAGCAGGCCTTGCCTCTACATCCATGCAATGACACACCTGTTGTGCTATTTTCTTTTGGGATAAGCTATGTTACGTAAAGTGCTGAAGAGTTAGAATAGCCAAAGAAACAACATGAGATAAAAAAAGAACTCTAACTACGTCTAGTTTCTACCAACACCATTCACTATACCTCTCCGTACATTTCTGTCATTGCAAACCATCCTTCCACCATGTTCATACAGTGCACCATATGTTGCCTTTTGTTCTTCTCATTTCTCTCTTTTTGAGGATCTCATCTACTCCATACAACTGCAACTTTCTTGGTCTTCATCTCAACCTACTCGTTCATTCAAATGCCATGTGATCCTCTTTCCCTCTATATGGCCAAACCACCTCAACGTACTGCTTTCCACTGGTTACTGATCACTCAGCTTGTATTCAGTCTGCTTACATTCAGCACCCATTCAGAACTGCTGCCAGTTTTCACTACTCATAATTACAGAGGGAAGGAAGGCCACAAATGCAGATTCAATGGTCTTTAGTAGCCTACCATGGTGGCAAGCCATGATTTGTTTAAACTTCAATTATTGAATGCATCACCATTGGCTTTGTTCATGTAACCTTCTTAAGCCAGTAACTATGGTATAAAACCCACAATTTACCCAAAATACTAAGCCAAAGCCAAACAAATGGTATCATGGTTTAGTGCAAAGTATTGATCCAGTCGGTGCCAATAATTTGAGTATTGGCCAACTGATTTCAGAAGGTAACCGGTAAAGATTTTTTATAGCTTAATAGTTTATAACCTTCAACACTTATACTGAGAATTGGCAAACATTTTCTTTTTTAGTTGATGGAACGTATCTTCTATCTATTCCACCCCAGATCTTCGAACAAAGAAGAAAAATATCAAGGCAGAAAAAAAGAAGCCATTCTCTTATTTAAATCTTAAAGAGAATTTAATACAAAATGTACATAAAAAGCCATACAAATATACAGAACTTTTCTTCCATTACCAAGCATTGAAAATAGAACTGCATTTTCTCTAATTTCACTTCAACACTTTCCTCTGTGTAACTTTCCGCTTTGAACTTTGTAGTTCAGTTTCCACTATTTTGGGTAAAAACTGGTTAACTTTCTTAATCAACTTTACTAAAAAAGCAGATCTGTTCCTTTTTAATTCTACTACCACTATTCCTTTGTAATTTCATTGCTTTCCATACATCTGTTCTCCAGACCCATTCTTTTCCTTTAACAGTTTACTCTGATAATAGCAATTCAGCAGAAATGTTGGGTGGCATTTAAAAATTAATTATGTTGGGGTTAAGTTGGGGGGAGAGAAGCTTGTTGGGAAGCTGCTAATACATTCTGAAATGTGATTGTCTTGAATAAATGCTCCTGGCTGATTATCACATCAGCAACCCTCTACAACTGTAGCATCAACATGACTTTTTGAAAGATCAGCAGAGAAACAATAGCTAAAGAAACTTTATCCAAGGAAGAGGGAAGAATGGAATACAAGATATAAATAGGAATAAATAAAACAACTTGAAATCAGTGGAATTGTAACACTCAAGCTATGCCTTTGAATATTTTGTCCTCAGACTTATTCCATGTGGCTTAACAAAGGCAATAAACCACTTGCTTGATGAGGTGAAGATGGCATCACTTATCATGGAACTGTTCTTCACGCTGTTCTTTATGCTGGTAATTGTGCCATTTGCAAAGAAACTTGTCATTCACTGAAGCCTTGAATCTGGTTTTCAGAACGTATCTATGGGAGAATTCTTATAAGCATTCTCCTTCAGGTTGTTGAAAATTTCCTTGGTGCCATTTTGCCACTGTAGAACAAGATCCATCGGAGTTTTCCCTTCCTATACAAGACAGTCAGGAAAATGTGATTATTTTTCCTGGAATGTAATTTTTGCTATCTTATATTTTTGGGCTTGATCAACTTCCTGCAGGGCAGAATGAGGGAGACCTGTCATGTGTCTGATCACATCACTTTGAATAAACACATTCAAGAAAATAGGTGTTTCCCACTTCTAGAGTTCATGCCACCATGGAATTCAATCTGAACAATGAATGTGCTTCCAGCATTTATAGTAGAATGTGTTGTACCCTTGCCATAAATTCTCATCCCATTCATCTATCACACATATTTCACCCAAAACCCACAAATAGGCAGTACCTTTATGAGGACTAACCAAAATACCATAAAAGGGCATCTTCTGTTCCAGATGGACAAGCCAGACCCTACCAGTGGTATAAATTTGGCATAAATGCTCAAATCTAGAAAGGCAGCAAGGCACTGAAATATGCAAGGGCATACAACAGCAAGAAAGGGACTCCTTTTGCTCACTTTATTTTACCCTGTCTATGTTTAAAAATACAAAAATAATATAACACAATCAGTTCTATGAACACATGTCCAATAAATAGCATCATCAACAAATGCATGTAAGAAACCATTTAAACCACTGGAGGTAATCTGTTGCAAGCACGTCCCGCTGCAATGGTTTCAATTAGTTTTAGGATCAATTTCCATGAGATGTTTCTAGGTTTATAAATGAGTTTAAAGATCCAAAATTCCGCTTTGGCTTGCATATTCTGTATAAAATCTGCAGCCCTAAGGAAAGCCACACAAACAAGCAAATAGTGCAGAAGTCCGAGTTTATGGAGCATATGGAACGAAAAATTTTGGAAGAGACATGGACGCGCTTCCTGCAGCTGTTGGCACTTCCTTAAGGAAGCCACATCGTTTTTTAAGCTTCTATGGGTAGCTTTGCATTCTCAGGAAAACACTCATTTGAGAAGATAGCAGCAGTGTACGATGAACCTATTGCACCTTATTTGTGTTTCCACAAATATATTTTTCCTGGGAATGCACAGCTCCCATGCACGGCCAGGAAAAATGGTAACTTCTTTAAGGAGGTGACAACAGAGGAAGCAAACTTCTACATCCCCTCTGAAGCACCTTTTCTGATTTGAATCCAAATAGCTTCACAACGTTGGACAAGAGGTTTCTTTGCCCCCCAGATCAGATATGATCTGCCAAATGGTCACATGCTCTTGCGGGACTCTATCCGATGTTTCCTTCCCTTCCCAAAATAGTACTGAATCCCATCTTTAAAAGAGCCTATTTTAGATTCTGTCTTTTCTGAATATAGCGTTAGAGTCATTTGAAAAAAAAAATCAACAGAAAAATATATTTAAAAACAGTAGGAAGAATTTTTTTTGAGAAGGGCTACAATGTATTCATTTTGCAGTATGTTAATAATGAATATAATTGGATATGTAATTTGCAATTTGTGGGTTTGATCCATCATATTTAAAATAGACTCATTAAAATCCATGAAACTAAACTGAATCACCGTTATTGTAAATACTATTGGTTTCAATGCATCTACTCTATGCATGACATTGTCTGATTTCAACATGGCTTCAGTGGGGGAAAACTGTAAATGGAATAACCAGCTACTTACAGCGTTCTTTACATTCAGGTTGGCACCATAGAGAATCAGGAGTCGAATCATTTTATATCGATTTAATCTCACTGCATCATGCATAGGAGAATCACCCTCCTAGAAGAAGGAAGGAAAATTGAATATGATGGTTTCGGAGGCTTGTCATGCATAATATTGACAATTCTTAATAAATGATACCAACGTGGTGCAACCAAGAGCTGTTAGAAAAGACATATGATATCACGGCACTGAATTGGATTGGCTGGATAGAAGGGATCCTAAACACTGTTGCTATCCTGTTATAGAGAACGCTGCCATTCCTTAAGTAACTATAATTCCTATAGAGAGGGAACAAGTATGTAGATGTAGATATGCCCTTACTTAACCTGCATCACAATGCTAAATGCTATGTGAAAACTGAAGTCAGCTTCATTACAAGTTACTCACTAATGGCGTGTCATCTAGACAAAGAGCTAAGGGAACGTTTTCTAAATTTGAAAAACAAGTTGGTTCTCAAGCTTAGTTTTTTTAACTGTCAACGGGTGTACTAAAAATTTTGGGGGAATATGGGCTTGGGTCAGGCTGCAGACAGAGATATGGCTGTGCATCTTCACTTTCAGACACTTAGCTCCATATTCAGCAGATTCACTGAAATGACTCAGCAAGATAGTCTTTTTACTGAAGATGAGAATAAAGCCTTGTATACCCAGAAGGCTTGTCTACTATAGTACACTGAAGTCAAAGCTTATCTATAGGTCGGTGTTTCAGGGTTAAAATGTAGGCTTTTTCCTCCCAGCTTTCTAAATCAATGTATCTTGGCCATGCTCTTGATGAACTTGGAGGACAGCTGATCTATGTTCACATAGTAATTCTCTCTAGCCTGGGAAATGCTAGTTCTTACCTGACCACCTTCATTCCTGTTGGAGTTTGTATCATCTCTTTGTAATTAGGAGCACTTTTTACCACTAGGGAAAATGGGGAGACAGAGAAAAGGGGTCTTCATATGCTAACCCTTTTTCTCATCTGGCCCATGGTTAGTTAAATGGGTCTCTGTGTTTAAGACACAAAAGACATTTCCTGTTTCTGTCTCTCTCTCATTCACTCTTGTTCATTTCCTTCTCTTCAAAATGTACTTTAGGTAGAAGTGATACTTTTCTATCCTCTGGTATTTCTTAATAAATCATCCTTTTACTGAAACTATCATTAATGTCTGTTAGCATTCATTGATAGCTGAATCAGCTAACATTCTGTATCCAGGACAACTGTATTATGAGCATATTCTATATTTTTAATGGGACCTTCTGCAGCTTAATTGCTCAGCAGTCATGAAATACTCTGGTTATGTTCAGAAGCACATCCTCTAACAAAGATTCTTGCTGAATTCAGATCTCCAGCAATTCCTTGCAGCTTGTAAAAATAATGTGTGGGTGATTTCTTTTTTTAGAGTTGTAGTTTCTATGAAAGATGTTTGTCATTCTTATGGATCATTGGAGGGGAGAAGACTGCAAAACTATTGCATTCACATAGCAATCCTGTAATTTGAAAGGAAATGGTTGTTTATTACACTGAAAAGCATTAAGGTCTGTTACTGAAAATCTGTGGCCTTTGCATGATATGTAGAAAGTGGTGATGCTTGGCTGATGGTCACCTCTATTCATGGTACTCATGGGATACTATTTAATAGCATCACAGGCCTCTCCTCTGTATTTGAATCATTTTGAATGGCCCACTTTTATAAGCATAGAAAGCCACCATATACCAGGTCCTTCTTGCTCAATATTGCCTTCTGATCGGCATTCCAAAACCACCTACTCTATTCTCTACCAAGGAAGGAGAGAACATACTTACTCTGTCTTTGGCATTGAGATCTGCTTCACAGGCAATGAGATGTTCTCCACATTCATACTGGCCTGTCCTTACTGCCACATGCAAAGGACTGCTGAGCAACTAGCGGAAAGGAAAAAGTGGAAAAAAGCATAATCCATAATGGCAAACAATAAACTTGGATTGAGAAAAGAACTTCATACAAGCAGGTTCCAGAGTCACATCTTCCCCAAATCAATTTTTGGGACCACTATAATAAAATACCTTGTCTTTGGCATTTCTGTTTATCCCTTTGTTTAACAGGAATTTCAGGACTTCTACATTTCCGCCTCGACACGTCCAATGAATAGCTGTTGATTCAAGCTACATCAGAAGAAACAAAACAAAAAACTGGAGATTACAATAATGTGGGAATAATGAAAGCATACACCTGCTTTAAAATCATTCAGGTTCTTGGCTGGTCATCCTCTAGTTTGGCAACAACTTTTCAGGGTCTTGGACACAGAGGTTGTTCTTAACTAAAGCTGAAAGATCTTTCAATAAAAGATCCAGATTTTTCTGCATACAAGCCAACAGGTTACAGACAAACAGATGGTCTTAGGTCATGGTAGTTGCTGAATATATACAATAGTTCCTAGTGACCAAGACTTGATTAAGCTGTGCTCATTGAGGAACATAAGCACAGCTTTATTCCAGGTTAAACTGTTGTCTCTTTTGATTAGTAGCTATTACTTTCTAGTGTCAAAAACAATTGCCTTTCTCTGTCTATGGCTCTATATAAAGCATACATTTTATTATTATGCTATAGTCCCTCTCCAATTCAGAATCAGTCTTATGACATTCATTATGTGCTCTGTTCCAGTATTTATGTAGTAACTTTTACACTGATCCGTGTATACTGGTTGTCTACACTTTGGTGCTCTCTGGATATGTTCAACTCTCCATGTGCCAATTTAATCACGCAAGCAAGGGGCCAGAAAGCCCTACCACTTCACTAGAAGTTTCTGCATATACTTAGCTTGGCATGGAAGTTGGGAAAGTCATGTGTGTACCATTGCCGCAGAAGCATACCCTTAGAAGGCAACTTATCATGAAGTCCCCTTTATAAATTGTGCAGTGCAGTAAACAACAGTCTCCTTAGCAATTACATCTGACCAGAGGTATGCATTGCTAACATGAATAACAGGGGGGGGGGGGAGCCATGTCTGCTGGCCCCACTCCAAACAGCTCACACCCTTTATCCTGCTCACTTCTTCATGTTGGCTGGAAAGTCAACCTGAGAAGAGTGTTTGTTGTCTATAAAAGTTTGCTTGATGTGATTGAGACTATGGATAAAGCAGAGTACCCGTATGGCTTCATTCATAGTAAAGTTAATTTTAAAGATGCCTCGACCACCACCATATGATGCAAGGAAGCCAGGCAAGTATAATGCGAGACGGTATGTTAATTCTGTCTCTATTCCTTGTGTTAGCATACCCTGTTCAAAAATAATAATAGATAAGCACATGACTCCTTCTCTTTCTCATAATTCTTTCAGGTGCTTCACATGTTTGTGAGAATCAGCCCAAAGAACAGTACGCGTGCGTGCAGTTTCCGCTTACCATATCTTGGAATTCAAGTTGAGCCCCAGCTTCTACTAACTTTTCCACAATTGCCAGATGTCCTTGTGAGCATGCCCTGTGCAAGGCTGTACGCTTATACTGTCAATTGGGAGAGAGATGGCACAATAAATCATAAACAACTGCCTTTTTTATTTTTAAAATGCTATCTCTCCCTCTCTCTTTCTCCTGGTGATTTTCTAATCTATAGTCCTCAGATTTCCTGATAGTTTTCCATATAAGTACTAACCAGAGCCAACTTAGTTTAGTTTTCTGGATCAGCCTGATGTTAGCTAAGTATTGCCATCTAGACGGTGTATGTATATGTGTGTATAGCACCAAAACTGCCATATAGGTTTGGGGCACGCTGGTCTATAAATCCTATAATAATTATCTGGAATTTCTTCTGGCACACATTCAGCTGTGCTCCAGTCTATCTTTTTTTTTTTTTTTAATATTATTTATTTCCCTCTGCTGATTTTGGGAGCTCTAATATCAGGGAGGCAAGAGGGAAGTATTAAGTGTTGGATGTAACCCTCAAGGTTAGGCCTTTCTTTGCAGTGTTAGAAAAGGAAAGACTGGATTACACTCTAAGAAGACTACACATTCACACTAAAACTTTTGAAAGTCGTTTCCTCTCTCCCAGAAAACCTGGAAACTGTTGGTAGAAAGCTTAGGATAAGACAACATTCACTGAGAGACAGCTTGTAGTATCCTTTTGGGGAAAACTGTTCAACTAGGATCAAACAAATACTACAGAAATCAATCAGAGCCAATATACCTCATCACAAGCATCTGGATCCCCTTTGTCTGCTAAATACTTTTCAATCACTGGCATGTTGTTCTCCAAGGCAGCTTTTAAAAATGCGGGGACATCCACAGGTCCTGTCTGATATAGAACAGAAAGAGATGATCACCACTGGGGGAAGCCACTAAATGCAGAACAGAAGAAATTAAAATACTTTGTTACTTGAACGCACTATAACTTCTTGCTCAGGCTCCTTGCAAACAGGGACTTTGACCTTCTTGACTTTTTTCCTTTTCTTCAGATTAATGATTTTTTCAAGGTCTTCCAGGTTTTCAAGTTTTGTTCTTGCCTCTAGTTTCTTTTTCTTGAGCTGGACAAAAGGAATGAACAATACAGTAAGGTAGTTTGTATATGATTGTCTTGAAAGAAGCACAATACAGTATTATTAACATATGAATCTCAAAGATCCCTTTCAGCATTTCCAACCATACAGACAATTTTGCTTTAGGCTATAACTCAGTGTTTTTCAAGCTTGGCAACTTTAGGAAGTGTGGACTTCAACTCCCAGAATTCCCCAGCCAACACAGATTGAATCTGTAATCTAAAAGAATCTCTCATCATTTGATGGGGAACAGAATGAATCATTTCAGAAGATGATCTATTAGCTTCTCTTCCTCCTTTCTACTCAAAATGAGGAAAGGGAAATCTTCCATTTTCATGTTAGATTCAACCACAGTTGTACCCTTCATCTGCATTATGAGCTGTAGGTTGAATGCGTCAAAATTAAATTAAACCAGGTACAAGTTATGGATTCAGATCCTGAAGTGAAATACACTGCTGGCCTCCTGAAATTAGCTGGGATCATCCCTCCCTCAGAATCTCCTCTGGTTTTCATCTGAATTGGACTACACAGGGCTGTCTAGAGCAGTGTTTCTCAACCTTGGGGACTTTAAGGTGTGTGGACTTCAACTCCCAGAATTCCCCAGACAACTATGCTGTCTGGGGAATTCTGGGAGTTGAAGTCCACACATCTTAAAGTTCCCAAGGTTGAGAAACACTGCTCTAGAGTGAGCCCTATCTGTAAAAAATCGATACAATGGTACAACCTACATTGGAGCCATTTTGTTTCTGAGTCATTGCTGTGCCAATATTCTAAGTACAGTTATAGTGGGGAAGGCATATTAAAGAAAGAAACCACCTGAGCTTATTATACAGTGCAAAAACGTTTTGAGAAAAGTAAGCAGGGTTATAAGGATGCCCACCTGTTTTTTTTTTTCACTTGTCTTTATAGCATGATCAATTCTCTTTTTTGCACTGTGGTTGCAAAAGAAAGAGGAAGCAATGCTTCCAGATGTGCCATAAAGGAAGGCATGGCAGTGATGCGTGTTAAAAAGAGGAAAGGTTTTGATCCACGGTTGCAGCTGTCTTTTGACTTCTTTTACGCTCCCTACCTCTCCCCCCACCTCACAGATGCCCCAGAGTAGTGTCCAGCAATTAAGTCTCATAGAGTTCAATGAGCACATTTCTCTAAAGGAATCCAGTGATTTCATCAATTTTAATTTTATCTTGTCTTTGTTTGTTTCTTAAGTTTGATAGCCATATGCCTAGGTCTGCAGCTGATGTGCAGGAGTACAGATTTTAAAAGCTACGTTGTTGGTAGGTATACAGAGAAAATAACTTTGAGGGGTGGAAAGAACCATGGATTTTGTCTCTGCAAGTCCCCTCCTTCCTACCTGAGATTTCAGTAAAGAAAATGTCGGAAAAAAAGTCTTGCACAATAATTGTACTTGTATAATTAGGTGGTGACGGGTAGGGGACGATATGGTGGGAGCTGGAGGGCAGGCCATCTTCCAGGAAGACACCCCCGGTGTGTGATACCAGTGGTGTGTTCCGGCTCTCCTTGCTTGATCCCAGGCCCTGGTCAGCAGGTTCATAGGGGCCCTGGCCTCCAGCTGCTCCTGTTTAATGCCAGGTCGGTTAAAAACAAGGCCCCCCTCATATGTCACTTGATCACCGAGGAGGGGGCAGACCAGGCATGTATTACCGAGACCTGGCTGGGGCCCGAGGGGGGAGTGCCACTCTCAGAAATGTGCCCAGCTGGGTTCACGGTGTGGCAACAGATGAGATACCAGGGCAGGGGAGGAGGGGTGGCTGTCATGTGAGAGTCTCTGGTGGCCTTCAGGGGCATTGCTCCACAAGTCTCCAACTGTGAGACACTGTTCCTTAGGTTGGGCTCCCGCAAACAGTTGGGAGTACTGCTACTGTACCAGGCTCCCTGCTGCGTGGCAACCTCCTGCCTGAGCTGCTGGAGGCTGTCTCGGGGCTGGTGGTGGAGTTCCCCAGGCTTATGGTTCTGGGGGATTTCAAGTTGCCATCCTTGGAACGGGCCTTGGAGGTGGCTTGGGAGTTCATGGCTACCATGTCAGCCATGGGCCTGTCTCAAATTATGCGGGACCCAACCCAAGACAGTGGCCACATGCCGGATTTGGTTTTCTTGTCAGAGCAATGGCAAAGTGATCTGAGGGGAGATTTACAGCTTTCCCCATTGTCGTGGTCAGATCACGTCCTGGTGACCCTGAGTTTCTCCTATGCCATCCCCCTCCACAGGGAGGCAGGACCCATGCAATTGGTCCGCCCTCAGTACCTGATGGACCCGTCAGGGTTTCAAAGGGAGCTGAGGGGTATTCCCGTGGATCTGCTGCACAGTCCAGCGGAGGCCTTGGCTGCTGCTTGGAATAAGGAGGCAACCGGGGCCTTGGACAGGATCGTGCTATGCAAACTCTCTTGCCACATTGGCCCCGACACTCCCTGTGGTTTATCGAGGAGTTGAGGGTGCTGAAGAGGGTCACGAGACGTCTAGAGTGCCGCTGGAGGAAGACAAAGACCGAATCCGACTGAACACAGGTTAGAGCCGCTATCAAGGCCTACATTGTGGTGATAAGAGCAGCGAAGCGCCAATACTTCTCCACCCTTATTGTGTCCACAGAGTGCTGCCCAGCAGCCCTGTTTGGGATCATTAGATCCCTCCTTGGTAGGGGGGAATCTGGGGATTCATTTGCAGGGCTGCGTGGAGGAATTTTCAGAGCATCTGCAGGATAAAACCACTTGGATTCGTTCCAAGTTAGACTCTGAGTGTGGTGCAGGGTCTGGGGAGATACCAGGGGATCATTCTTACCCAGTTATCTGGGAACAGTTTGATCCTGTTGTTCCTGAGGAAGTGGACAGGATACTCCAGACTGTGAGGGCCACCACTTGTCATCTGGACCCATGCCCCTCCTGGCTGGTGAAAGCAGCTCGGGAGGTGACATGCAGTTGGATCCAGGCAATAGTTAATACATCCTTGTGGGAGGGAGTGTTTTCAGCTGCCTTTAAAGAGGCATTGGTGCACCCCCTCCTCAAGAAACCCTCCCTGGATCCTTCTGTACTGGACAATTTCCACCCAGTCTCCCACTTCCCCTTTTTGGGGAAGGTGGTTGAGAAAGTAGTGGCATCACAGCTCCAAAGGGTTCTGGAGGAAACAGATTATCTGGACCCTTTTCAGTCAGGTTTCAGGCCCGGTTATGGAATGGAAATGGCATTGGTCGCACTTATGGATGATCTTTGGTGGGAGAGGGATGGTGGAAGTGCGACCATCCTTGCTCTCCTTGATCTCTCAGCAGCTTTCGATACTATCGACCATGGTATTCTGTTGGGATGACCCAGGGAATTGGGGGTAGGCAGCACGGTCTTGTGCTGGTTCACCTCCATTCTTCTGGGCCGATCCCAATCGGTGGTGATAGGGAGCAAGAGGGCCCATCCTCGGCCCCTCCTTTGTGGGGTGCCGGCTTTCTCCGCTCCTTTTCAACATCTACATGAAACCGCTGGGTGAGATCATCCGCCATCATGGGATGAGGTATCATCAGTATGCTGATGATACTCGATTATACATCTGCATCCCAGGTGAGGTAAGTGATGCTGTGACCGCCCTCTCGCGGTGCCTGGAGGCTGTAAGGGTCTGGATGGGGAACAATAGGCTTCAGCTGAACCCTGGTAAGACGGAGTGGCTGTGGGTTAATGGCTTCTCTGTATCCGGGACTTTGTCATCTTTGGTGCTGGATGGGGTAGCACTGCCCCAGACATACCCAGTGCATAATCTGGGGGTCCTCCTGGACTCATGGCTCCTGCTCAAAGAGCAGGTGGCAGCCATGGCCAGGAGGGCCTTTGCACAACTTCGGGTTATGCATGAGTTACGCCCTTTCCTGGATCGGGATGCCCTTCGAACGGTCACTCATGCCCTTGTTATCTCCCAGATAGACTACTGCAATGCGCTCTACATAGGGCTACCCTTGAAGAGTATCCAGAAGCTTCAGCTGGTTCAGAATGCAGCTGCGCAAGCTATTTTTGGGGCCCGAAGGAGGATCCACATAACACCATTGCTCCACGAGCTGCATTGGGTACCGGTTTGCTTCTGGGTCCAATTCAAGGTGTTGGTTATTACCTTTAAAGCCCTACATGGCATGGGACCAGGTTACCTGAGGGACCACCTCTCTCCCACAACTTCAACCCGTCCCACCCAATCACACAGAGGGGGCATGCTCCGGACCCCCTTGGCAAAAGAACTCTGACTAGCAGGGTTCAGAAAGCGGGCCTTCTCTGCTGTAGCCCCTGCCCTTTGGAATATCTTGCCCCCAGAGGTGAGATTGGCCCCCTCACTCCTGGCCTTTCGGAGGGATCTGAAGACCTGGCTCTGCCATCTGCCCTGGGGCGGGGAGGGAAGTCATCGAGTGTGGGGTTGGCTAGCCCCTTAGAGGCCAGGCGTTGCTGCCCTGAACCATAGGCCTCCTGGACTTTTTCCTTCATCTTTTATAACTGTGGAAATAGGCTTTTAATTGTATATTTATTTATTGTTTTTAATGTGTTGTGAGCTGCCCAGAGTCCCCCCATTGGGGGGAGATGGGCGGGGGACAAATTTAATAGATAGATAGATAGATAGATAGATAGATAGATAGATAGTAGTGCATCTGTACTACTAATAATATAAGTCACTAAATATATTAGGAGATAGAATACTTGATTGCATAGGTAAACTTACTCTATTAAAAAGTTGTGATAAAAGTAGCTTTTTGAGGGAATCTAGAGGGAGAACTCAGAGCTAGTTTGGGGTATTGGTTAAAGGTGTAAGGTGTTAGGCTGGGAGGCAAGAGACTTGTGTGTTCTAATCCTGCCTTAGGCAGAAAGCCAGCTGAGTGACTTTGGGTCAGTCCTTTCTTAGCCATAGGAAGAAGGCCATGGCAAACCAGTTCCAAAAAGGCTGCTGAGAAAATTGTGTGGACTTGTCCATGTAGTGATCAGGAGTCGTGACTGATTTGGAGGCACAAAAAGAGAGAGAGAGAGAGAAATAGAGACAGCAGAACAAATTGAGAAATGTGTTGATTCAGCCAAATGAGCTAGACATCATAGAAAGGTTCCTGAAATTCTCCTGTTAGTCCTTCAAAGGTAAGATCAGTAGATGAGTAAGAGGCAACAGTCTGTTACATGATGCAGTTATGAGTTATTTGAGAACCATTTAGGAGTATGTTGTCTCTGCTTTAAATACGAGCTGACACATCTTTCTTACAGCGCAGCAGCTCAAATGACTTTTCACAAGGTGTTAATGAGCGCAACATTAAGTGACAACCTATTCCATTATGTATAATAGTTATTGCACCAACAGCCCCCTTGAATCTATTTTTTGAAGTGATTCTTGATCAACTATTTTCAAAATGCATCTTTACTACAAGCTTTGTCAGGGGAAGGGCCTGATTCCAAGCTCATTAAAATCTGAAAATTTGGATATCTTTAAATTCAGCATTGTTCTGTAATGCTTCACCTAAATAATCCATCATCACCAATGAAACTTTAAATTCCTAATTGGCTTGGTCATAGTAATCTGCTACTTCAAAGATTAATTTTGCTGATATTAGTACTGTTTTCCTCATATTTGGGGAAATACTGGTAGAATTTCATTTCTGTAGTGACCCTGGTTGATTTATTGTACCTGAGCATGATAATCATGTTGTGGTGGCTGAATGTTAAAAATGACTCTATCAGATAGGCTAATAAGTTATAAAGTAATATATATTGCAAACTAAAAGCCAGTACATTCTGGTAGTAGGAAAAACAGCACAGCTACTGTGCAAGGAATATGTCCATTGTAAATTAATAAGAGGTATGTATATAAATAGTTATTAGGTATTATTTCTTTTCAAAGTAACTAAAAAACTAAATCTTAAAGGTTTTCAGCTGTGTGTGTGTGTTTTCACTCTCTTCCCCTCCCATCCCCACACATAATTAAACAAGAAAGTTAAAAACCATGGAATCTTAACTTTCATTTGGAAAAATGTAAAAGTAGAAATGGGAAGAGAAGTAAATTGACTCACTGCAACTTGTATCTTGCGGGAGAACATTAGTTGCCAGCTAACATTTTGGAGAGCAGGATCCCCTGTTAGAGACTAAGGATTCATGGCAATATTCTGATGTTGGTTCCAGTGACAGTGGGTCACAGTAGAACCTCTGTGTACAGAAGATATGTCTTTGCTGTATTCAGATTTAATAGGGGCATGCAATGGTGAAGAACCATCTAATTCATTTCCTGCTTGTGACCTTGTTGAGTCATCTTGCTGGCCAGTCTTAAAGAACATGGGGTAAGTCTCAGTATAGCTCTCCATGCAATCCAGGATCTTACTAAAACACGTTCCACAAATCTTGAAAAAACATTTCCTCTGGGGGAAACAAATTATCTGGATCACTTTCAGTTGGGTTTTAGGCGTGGGAACAGTACTGAGAGAACAATGACCTATGGTTGGAACATGGCCCTCTAATCTATCCTAGTCCTCCTTGATCTCTCATTAGCCTTCAGTACCATTGAGCCTGATATCCTTCTGGACTGGCTCAGGGGATTAGGAGTGGAGGGCATGGTGTTACAGTGGTTCTTCTCCTTTCTCCAGGGTAAGTTCCAATCAATGTTGATGGGGGGAAAGGTCTAGCTCTTGGTCCTTACTTTGTGGGGTGCCACAGGCCTTGATTTTTTTCCCCATTTCAATATCTATATGAGGCCTCTGAGTAGGGTCATCTATCAGCATGGAGTTAGGTGTCATGTCACTGAAATTTAATCTTGGTGTATGGAGGCAAGATTGAATGGCTGTGAATTTTTTGACCACTGGTTCCAGGAAGTTTCCAGCTTTAGTCCTGGATGGGGTTGCACTACTCCATATAGGCCACTATGCAATCTGGAGATCCTCCTAGACTCATGGCTCCTGCTTGAAGACCCAGTGGCAGCCATGGCTCAGAGGGCCTATATACAAATCCATTTCGTGCGGCAATGGTGCCCATTCCTGAACTGGGAGGTCCTATTTATGTCACTCATGTCATGATCACCTCTCATCTGGATTACCCTAACACTTCCTATACGGGTTTGCCCTTGAAGATCACTTGGAAGCCTGAGCTGTTTTAGAATGCAGTAGTGTGAGTAATTGCATTGTAGCTTCATGAGCTGCACTGGTTACCAGTAGACTTCTAGCAATTCCAGAAACTGGCTATAACCTGTAATGTAATATATAAAGCTCTTCATAGGGCAAGGCCTGGCTACTTGCAGGATGGCCTGCAATGAAGATGTTGCCTAGCCGGGTAACAAAAAGTTTGCAAGAAAACAACCAAGCTCAGAGAACCCCAAGGACTCCACAGGATGGCCTGTCTCTGAAAAAGTTTGCCCGCTTGAGAAGATCTGCTCTGGGTCCTGTCACTTAAACAGTGTCATCTGGCAGCACCCAGGAGACCATTTTTGGAGAGAGACCATTGTCATGCCTGCCCTATGGAACAACATTCCCCCTGAGATTTAGATGGCCCCAACCCTGCCTGCCTTTTGGAATGCTCTGGAGATCTAGTCCTCCCCCCCTCCTCCCCCCCCCCACTAGGTCAGGAGGTTTTGTGTTCATCTTAACCACTGTTCCTCAACCTTTCTCAACTATGTTGGCTGGGGAATTCTGGGAGTTGAAGTCCACACAGCTTAAAGCAGCCAAGGTTGAGAAACACTGATCTTAACTGTTTACAACTGTCCAGGCCTGTTTGAAGTTGTTGTACCTCTAGCACAAAAAGTTTTACTATATTTTAATGTCTTTTTGGGGTTATTTGCTGTTTTTTAATTGTCTATGCCATCCTATGTTGCATGTTGATTGGATGGCTATATAAATTGATTTAATAAATGAATAAACAAACAGTACAGAAGCTGCATTTATGATGCCTGCACATTCTCAGAGGGCCAGTAGAACAATCTGTACAAAAATCCTGATCAGTTTTCCTATTCTAATGCTTCTGAATCTATCCAAGGGGAGCATTTCAGATCCTTTGCAATGGGCTCACATTAACATTAAATCAAGAGCAAGATAACTTACATCTGTAAATCAATGGGATAGTTTGCCAACAAATTCTGTCATTTAAATTCTAGCCTGATGATTTTCTGCCAGTTTGCTAATAAGAGCTCTAGTTTCTCTCCAACTCATCTTCCTGCAGATGTGTTGGGACATCAACTCCTTGAGTTCCATTCTGTTGGGACTTCTGGGAGGTTCCAACCCAACATGTCTAGAGGATGATAGATTGGGGAAGATTGCCTTAGCAAGACTTGTGTTTTTTTTTGTTTGTTCTTTTTGGCTAAGGATAACTGTACAATCATTTGCTGCATGGCAGGAGAAGAACTACAAGCATTAGAGTTTTCTAATCTGGTATTCCTTTTTATAGGTAAATAGGTGGGGAAGCAAATAACCTGTTACCACCTATAGCATCTGAGGAGTTTTTTAATCATACTCATATGGATTTGTACCATGAAGTTTCTGTGGTCGATCTTGTCTGATGCTCCATGAGTAGCAGACATAGTCCAGATGCTCAAAACAAACTTTGTAGCTTGAGAAGCTTTCAGCTAGAACTTCTTTGAAAGTGAAATTGTGTTATATCATGAATGCAAAGCTTAGGCATTCCCCAGGGATTCTTAATAGCTCATCCTTCTAATTTCTTTCACGTCTCAAATTCCTGGTTTTCTCATGATAATTAGGCTTGACTGAGTGACCTTTTCCTAATTTTCAGCATAGTCCTACCAGAATCTTTGACCTGTGACCTAACATTCCTTCTGATATGATTGTAATAGAGAACAGTAAACCAAAACATTGGTGATATACTCCTAGAAGATACACAAGAACTCAATATTTTACCTCAGCTTGCAGCTCCTTCTCCTCTTTGTAAGTCAAATTGCGACGTGTCACTGAGGGATCAATGACCGTCTTCAGGTCCTCTTGTTTCTCTAATCTCACTGTAGCTTCATATTCTCCATCTTTGAAGTCCTCCGGAAGGAAATCCCCTGTTTCTCTACCATCTGTCTTTTTGCCTGTCATCTGTGAAAGGAAACATGTGTCTTAAGCTTAAAGTTCCAAAAAAGTTGTCCCTGACAGACCAAGACATGGAGAAAGCGTATGAAAAACAGGTTGCACAACCACTGGGAGATGCAGAAGAAAGAACCTGTTGAGAAACAGAAGTGAAATCAATGGCCCAAGATCATCATGAGAGGCAGCACCTTGAGGAAACGGTAAGTGAGCTGATAAGAAAGCATGAACTGCATTGCTGAGGGCAATAGTATACTTGCAATCCAATGTCTGTGGGAAAAGGTTAAGTATCAGGATATTCAGAAGCAAGGAGTCTGAAGAAAGGATGCAGCAGAGGCAACAGACTGCAAAAGAGAAACCCAAAGGAAAAATAGGTGACACTGAAGCTTGGAAAGAGCCAGAGGGAGAAAAAGCAAGAGGGCTATCATTAGTCCTTAAGAACAGCATGCTCAATTCTGTTAGGAGGGAGTGACAAAATCACAATAGTAGGATAGTTATCAAGAGACTGAGTGGTTCAAGGAAAACAGTTAAGGCTGGCAGCAATCTGAGAGACTGGGACAAGATATGTAGCGAAATAGAGAAACCCTGAAGAAAATAATCCTGCGGTTCTCCCTCACCCACACAGGGGAGGGCTGGAGATAGGATGGTAGACTGACTAAGGAAACTGTAGACCAATTACTACTGTGCACCATGAATATATTGGGTTGCAACATCTAAACTTACATTAGGGCACTTGCCATCACAGCAGCAGTGTGACCTGGGGCAATGAAAGCCCAGAAGCTTTAAGTGTGCCAGGGCAGACTTTTATATATTAATGTGAATTAGCCATACAGTCACTAAGCTGCACACGGCTAGTCATCAACTAATGCCAGGACTACTAGTTGCCTGCAACTAAGCAATTGTTGCAGTAATGATATGATAACTAGCCATCTGTTACTAAGCAGAGGCATCAGAATAGACAGCTGGAAAGGGGAGTGAGCTTGAATTAGACTTAGCATTTGCAGAGGTGGCAATACATGGGACGATTTGGATGTGAATGGACTCAGATACAGAAGATCTTACATTGAAGAGAAAAAAATCAGTGCCCTTAATACATTTATATTAAATTTAAAATCAAGTTTTTCCATTGCAAGCATGCAGCATTCACAGTATGCAACAGCTAAAGTTAGATGTTGCTACATCTCACCGAAATCACTGAAACAACTTAGCTGTGACTTCTACAAATCCCAATGCTTCCAGTGGGTTTTAGTCATGACTATGTTTAGCTGGATTAAGAGAAATTATGGAGAATCTATCCAAGAGCACAATGGTGTGTGTGTGTTTTTAAATATCCTACTCCCTTTCTCCTCTCCACCCTCTATAGACTGACAGACTCCTATGCCATCTGCTTTGAAATGCTTTCTGGCTTAGAAGAAGCTTAAAGTGACTTGGGATCCTGCTGTAAAATCTCCTGGGTGTACAAAATTTATCATGTTGTTCTTGAATTCACACCAGTTTTATGTGTGAGTTGTTGACAAACCACATATACATTGAAAGGACAGAAATCCACATTTCATGAAAGATTTACTCAGACCTCTTTCAGATCAAACTACAGTAGTCCATGCATATCTACTCAGAAATAAGGCCCACTATGTTCAGTCCAATTAAATTCACTAATAATTCTCTCAGGAAATTACATGAGACTTACCCATATACTTTCACTTTTCATTTTCTAGACCTAATAAACAACAATCCAGGTTGTCATGCCAATATTCAGTGACAAATTAAGCTCTGAGTGGTGGAATAACTAAAGGGTTTGCTTATTTGTCAGAACAACAACGATGTGCTATAATTACAGCTGAAGTGTTCACTGGATTGTTTGAGATAAGCAACTATTTCAGAAACATTTCTATTTTCTTTCCACTCCTTCACTGCTACTTGCTGTCATTAATAACATAGTCATAAGCAGCAGAGGTGACTAGAGGCCTATTAAAGCTAGGTCATTTACCATATTTTTCCAACTATAAGACGATACTTTTTTCTAAAATCCTTACCCTAAAAATTGAAGGGTGTCTTATTCAAGGAAGTCAGCGAGGAGAGAACCACGCGGTGGCAAAACTGCCCATACTTTGTTTCTACAAAGAGGCTTCCTCCTATTGCTAGCCTCCAATCACGAGTGAAATAGCTTGTCTCCCAAACAGACTTCCTCCAATCACAAGCCTTATGTAACTGACGTCAGTTGATGCTAAACAAACCAATTGGAGGAAGTCTGTTTGCAGAGACAAGCTATCGGCAGTTTCACTCGTGATTGAATGTAATCAGTTATGCAAAAGATCATGGAAATAGAGCTGCAGAGAGACGGTTTGGACCTCCTCCCACCGAGTGTAGCAGGTCAATGTTACCTAATTACTAAATAAAAATGTGTTCTGCACTCTCTTTAAAATATTGATTTCTTAATTTGGGGTTGGAAAAATGGGGGGCGTCTTGTACATGGGGGCGTCTTATTGTCGGAAAAATACGGTAAGTCCTGTTTTGATTCTTTATTGTGTTGTCCAGAATGGGTCTCGGAGCCAGGTTTGTGTGCCTGGCATAGTATATGCATAGTTGAAAATACTTTGAATCACAAGGGCTGTATTAGTAGCTTTAAACCCATCACGCTACCACTGTTCTTGCTGTATTTTGTTGTGAACTGTCTTGAATGTCTCAACAAGGCAAAAGATGACATCCAAGAAATACTCTCTTTAAAAGTTTGTTGGCACTTAAATAAGACCAAGGTCCCTTTCTTAATAGTTTGCAAGCTAAACGACAGTACAACATATTTCTACGTAAGCTACTACTATGAAACGTATAACCTGTATTTAACCTAAAGTTAGATCATTTTCTTCAGTGACAGTTTCAGCAATAAATAACCCTTTCCCTATTGGCTTAAAGCATTCTACACACATCATTCATTTCATTAATCTTCATAAGAATCGTTTAATGTAGGACAATATCATTACTGTCACAGTGTAACAGGTTAGTAGTGGTTAAAACTGTTGGACCACAGCTATGCTGAGGCCATTGGTGAGTTCATAGGTGAACTGAAATTCAAATGGTAAATTTTGTTTCTTTGTTCTTGTTTGCTTGGAAGGACCACACCCATTCACCAATGACACTTTCATTGCAATATAATTTTCACATGTGTAGCATGAGTTCATCCACAATCAAAAGAAACAGTTTTCTCTTAGCGACACAATTCCTATGACATGCTATTCACCCCACATGCTATTAAACTGGATGCAGTGCCCACCTTTAAAAATGATTACAGAAGGTAGCTTTACACTTACCAGATCTTCTACCAGTAGCATCATCATAGTGGCTGTTGGCTGGTCAAAAGCTGATGGTAGACTGTAGTACTCCTCTCAAGAAAGATGCCTTTACTATCCAAGGCAACTTGACTGAGGCATGCCAAGCTCCGTTAGTTTATATATCTTTGCAAAAACTTCTTCGGAGTGAGATAATCTTCCAACCTGGGAATCCAAACAGTTCAGCAATAGGTGTTTTCACATTCCAGGCATATTAACTAGCCAGATCTAGTGTCAAGGACAGGAATTGGAGGGAGGTGGGGTTGAGGGAGGGTGAGGGGAAGAGGAAAAGTCCTACAGTGTAACGGCACTGAATATCTGAATCAGTATGAAATACAAGAGCTTCATTCCAGTCGCGGTGACTAAACAGTTCAGCAATGCTAGCCATTCTGTCTGTCCAGTGCCCATTAGGACAGCTGTCTGCAGTTACCACCCTTTATCATAACTGACTTTCACATGAGCAACTGACACCAGGAAAAAGACAAGACAGCCATCATTTGGTGGATAAACAAAGAAGTAGGTCAACTTATGAAAAATAATTATTTTCATGATAGTCTGTTCTAAGGTTTACCAATAGCTCTGTAGGGAAATTTATTCTTCCCCCTGTGCCCCCCCCCCCCGGTCACACACACACACATACTTATCATGATGTCACTTGTCTATAATTGTCAAGAAGAATTTTCTGAAGGGATTATGAAGCCAGAGTGATGTCTCTGGTGCTAAAAGGACTCGGTGACATGTTAAGTTGTCATCAAGATAAGAACGCAAAACTCGCCTGCTTTACATTTTTCTCTGGAATCTGTCACTGCTTATAAACAGGGATTATGATCTCTGATTTCAAGGGGCAGGAAGGTGAAGCTACAATCTAATATAAGTAAAGACTTCCAATGAAATTGGAAAAGATAGAGAAATTACAGTAATTTTTAAAAAGCTAACTCTTGTCCAAGGTATGCATTTTAGTGAAGAATTGATGGTGGACATTGGAATTTTGGCCCTAAGAAAATATAAAAGATGCAACTGATCGATAGTATCCTAAACAGTTTAATCAGTACTCACTAAAAGCCATTTCAAAAGTTCAAGTATTGGATTTTGAAATCATATTCCATCTCCAGGTGCCCAAGGCAATGTGCAGCTTAAAAAAAATACCTATCCTTAAAAAAAAGAAAGTATAAAATACAGATCTAATAAGCTACAGTAAAAAGAAAAGAAACATCCCACTAAAATCAATAATCATATTAGCAGCAGTAATTTCAAACGAGTACCCTCAGTAACCAATCTGGGCCCAACTTTACTGCACTACTATATAACATTGCTACATAAAATATTCTTCTGATAGCCATTTCCTTGCCAGACAGCATTCTCATGAGGAAATAAATTGAAATAGGGAAGGAGTCAGAAGATGTGCTTAAAGTGGTTGTGAGTGAAAGGAGGAGCAAAGTCAAGGGCAGATGGAAGAAATGGCACTTTATCCTTTAAAAAATTGTTGAAGGACATTCCATGGCAAAGAAACAGATGCTAGGCTAATGTTACACAGGGCTAGTTAGAACATGGACATGTCCTTAACAGAACTCACCAGCAGGGGTGAAATCTTTTTATTTATCTGTTAATTTGAAACAGAGACATAATTTCAGAAGAGATAATGTTGATAAGTGGACAAAGGGAATTACTAAAGTTATACAATTAATGCTCAATATAACACTAATAAAAGATTGACCATACCAGACTAAGTACATTGAGTTATTTTTGTAGTATGAAAAAGAATATAAATCTTTGAGCTTAGTGCCAAAATCTCGACTGTATTGTTATTTGAGAAGAGGAAGAAGAGGAAGGGGAAGAGGAGGAAGGGGAAGGGGAAGAGGAGAAAATAAAGCTTCTTCCTGAAGCTTTATTAGATCATTATTTAGCCACTTTGATCATCAGTTAACCTATAAAATTTACTTTATTTTAAATTGCATCAGTGTCATTGGAACAGTGTGTTTTTTCCTGGAATTACGGATTTGAAAAAATCCAATAGTATTGGAAAATATTATAAGGTTATCTGGAGTTAGTCTGATGCTGTGACTCCTGAGGAAATGAAAAGGGTTCTCCAGTCTGTTAGCTTAGCCATCTGCCTATTAGATCCAGGTCTCTAGTGATAGTGAAAGCTGCCCAGGAGGTGACCTGTAATTGGATCCATGTGGTGGTGCTGGTTTCTTGAGTGAGGGGGTACCCATCACCCTTGAAGGAGGCTGTAGTGCACCTTCTCCTCAAGAAGCCATTACAGGACCCAATGGTCCTGGACAATTACTGTCCAGTCTCCAACTTTCTTTTTTTAGGGAAGATGGTGGAGAAGGTGATCAGGCTTCAGCTCCAGAGAAACCTTGAGGAAATGGAACAACTGCACTTATTTCAGTTGGGCTTCAAGCAAGGGTTTGTGTTTGTCAGGATGGGGGTGGTGCATATGGTTTTCTTTTGGACCAGCTTCAGTGGTTGGAAGGAGGCACCATTTTGCAATGGTTCTCCTGCTTCTCTGTGGCTGGTTTCACTCGATGTTGACAGGTGGGGAGAGATCATGGCCACAACTCCTTATTTGAGGGGTACTGCAGGGTTTAACACTTTTTCCCCTTCTCTTTAACATCTACACGAAACCACTGGGTGAGATCATCCATTGATTTGGAGTCAGGTGTCACCTTGGGCCAGCTGAATAATGCTGTCGAAGTCCTAGACCAGCAACAGGAGGCTATGCAGGCCTTGATGGGGAGGAACAGAAATATCAGCTCAATCCTGAAAAGAGCGAGTGGCTGTGCTTATTTGGGCCTCCTGGTTCTCAAGATATTCCATCATTAACTCTCAATGAGGTTGCATTGCACTTCCCCATTTGATATTAGTGTGCAATCTGAGGGTCCTTGTTCAGTATGGAATGTATGGTTCACTAGGTAGACTAGATCAGGAAATAAAGTCCACAGGAAGACTAAAACTACTTTTATTGAGTCTGTATGAAGAGATGGATAGAATGCTTGTCAGATTTATAGATGATACAAGCTAGTTGGGATTGTTAATGCTCTAGAAGGCAGAAACTGAATTCAGGATTATTTGATAAGATAAAGAAATGAGCTGGAAGTTCCTTGACTGAAGGATATGAAAACAAATGCAGAGATACAGGTTGGGAAATGACTTGGTAATAATACTTCTGAAACCAATCTTAGACTGTAGTTGATTGCAAACTCAATATATGATCAATCGTACTTTTAGATTGTATCAATAGAAATACTGATACCAGTTTCCAGATCAAAGGAAGTAATAATTCCACTGCATCTATGTGCACTGGTTAAACTCCACCTCAAATATTGTGCCCTGTCTGGAGCATCAGATTTAAGGATTCAAGGAAACTAAAATTGGCCCATTGAGGGCACTGAGGATGATTGGGGGACTGGAAATTAAGTCCTTTGAAGACAGAATGAAGGAGTTCAATGAGTTTTGCCTTGAGAAATGATGGCTGGGGTCAGGGAGAGAGTATTTACTTACTTATTCACTTTCTTACTTGATTTATATGGCCACCCATCTTATGAGCATTGTTCAGGTACCTGAAGGGATGTCACAAAGAAGAAGGCCATAATTAGTTTCAAATAGTTTCAGAGGGTAAGACAAGGACAGTTTTGAAAGTTTAGGAAAATCTCCTGAACAATATGAACAATTTGAAGGTAGAACCAATTTCCTAGAGAGGAAGTGGGTTCCATTCACTGGAGGTATTCAAACAGAAGCTAGACAGTCATCTTTGGGGGATGCTTTAATTTGGATCCCTGCAAAGAACAGAGGGCTGAACACAATGGCTTAAAGCCGCATCCTCCTTTTTGATTCTATGATTCTACGTTGCTTGAGCCACTACTGGGAAGCCAGAATAGAAATTTTATAAGCAGTAAATATAATCCACTTTAGTTTGTTATATTTCCTAGCTGAATGTTGAATGATGTCCAAGGGACAACTAAAATTTATGGATGAGAAGTCTTTATTTATTCAAGAAAAATGACTTCAGCATGCTCAGAAGTGGCCTTCAAAAGTAGGTATCTCCTACTGAAATCAGTAACCTTAACTTGTCAAGGATGCATTTCTTTCCTTACTTAATCAATACAACTGTCCTCACTCCCACCAACAAATATGGGTGTGCATACGCATGTGTGTGTGTGTGTGTGTGTGTGTTTATATCCTACTAGAATATTGGAGGCAGTGCAGAATGACCCTCCGAATTCCCATTAAAATTTCATAGACTCCATAACAGTTTAAATGCTCTCCATTGATTGTATTTCATTGATTAATCTGTTAGGTGAACTTCCTTCCAATCCTTTTCAGAAATATTTGTTAAGTTGCAGTTCTCAAGGTAGTTTCAAAAGGCTGATTATTGAGCTTTTTGAGGTTCTGCATAAACAGCAACTGTCCATTGGTGCAGGCAACATTCAGACAACCACATTACCCTTAAGTTCACGGAACCCATAAATACTTATCTATTAAATGTATATCCATCAAATTGAATATATCACTGGACTTGCTTTTATAAGAGATTCAGCTAGGAGGGAAGACTACAGGAGTATTTGCCTTGTTACTGTCCCTCTCGCTTCACAATTATCCTGTGATACTAGTTAATTTAAAAAATAAGTTAGTGAAGAACACTCAGCAAACAGGATCTGAAAACTCTGTCCACTATATCACGTTGGTTTTAATTAAAGACAATTTGATATGGCTTCCTTAATTCAGAAAATAAGAAGCAATATATATATATTTATAAAATATTTCTATGTTTCCTGTAAGGAAAACCCATTCCCAAAGCAGCTTTCACATACCAAAAGACTGAAATGTTAACAAAATCAACATACTAAAAATGTTAGAACAACCCCTCCAAAATTTTAAAATCTCTCACAGTCCTAAGAGAAAACAATAACGGAGATTAGAGCAATAAAACTCATTCAGAAAAAAGCTTGGGAAACGTGAATATTAGTAGTTTGTTTAAATGTACTTATATTTTGTTAGTTGATTAGACAAGCTTTGTTAGCTGAGCTGGCAAGATTTGCAGGGAATATATGCACAGGTTTCTCAACCTATTTCGCTTTCATAAATGATTAATTGGAATTTCAGAGTAACGATGCTATGGGCCAAACAAGTTGTTACCTCTCCCCAGAGCCAACCAAGATGAGGAGTGAGAGCGTGTCAGAATGGTCATGCTTGGTTACCCATTATTGCAATGGTATGCATCTTGAACCCCAGCCAAAAGACATGGGCATGGTTCCCCGAGTCTGCTAACAAACTCAGATTGTACCAACTTGTAATTTTTTAAGTAATAGAAAGTGGAAGTTGCTAAATAGTTGACTGGAGAAAAATCGTGTTCAATATATTTAGTGTTAATTAAACATAAATCAATTTTGATTTAATGTTTTGTCCTGCCCAATCATTTTTAAGCTATCTCCTTGCATGTTTTCAACCATGACCCATTCTCCAGAAAAAGTTGGACATCCCTGGATTATGAGAAAAGCTGATAGCATGGCCCTTTGGACTAAAGATCTTAGAATGAAAGAAAAATGGTAAGATCCATGAAGCATAACACAGTGGCACATTGTTGCACAATGCTTAGACTGCAACCCTGTCCAAGATTCAGCCTGGTCATGTGAGGGGGATAATATTTGAAAGCGTAGGTCCTGTTTGGATAGATGCTTCTATTTCTGTATACCCAAACAGATGAGGAATGTCCCTCAGATCTCCATACCCAATGCAGGATAATCTAGGATTTATTGGGCAGGGTTGAAGATACTGGAACAGGAAGGTGTGCAAGCCACACATGCTTAGAGCCTTTGTATGTGGACTCAGAACCTCTCCATGAAGCTTGTGCTCCCTACTTTCATTGCTGGATGTTGCTGCCCTGCACTTGCTGCTTGTCCACAATAAGGAAATGACTGGATGGCCAAGATATTCTGCTACCTGAGACAAAGGACAAAGGTCTTCCCACACAAATACATGACACATGCACAAGATGACTGGACTGCTAGTTAAACCTCCTTTCAACACTGGCAGTGGGACAACATCCCTCCACCGTCCTTGATAGTGACATGCTAAGTGGCACCAGGCAGACTGTATGACACACATAGCTCTCTTCTCCAATTAAGGGAACACCAGGAGAAAAAGCCAGAAGGGACACTACTTACTTTCATTCTCCCTGCCCACACAAACATTGTCACCCGAGGCAGCCACTTCATGGACTAATGGGCTACCAGATCTGAACTACAAAATCCAGGTGACTACTAGATGGATACAGGACACACTAACTCTTTTACTGACATCTTCTGGCTGTCCAGATTGTTGCAGGCCCTATCTGATAGCTGTATTGGTCTAGTGGATAAGGTGTTGCACTAGCCTCAGGGAGAACCATGTTCACATCCACCTTTAGCCATGGAAACTCCCTGGGTGACTTTAGCCTAGTTGGCAGATCTTTTTCTCAGCCTACCCTACCTCAGAATGGTTGCTGAGGATAAAAATGGGAGAAGGCAGCCTTATGTACACTGTCTTATGCTCCTGAATGAAAGCAAAATAGAAATCTAACCAACCAATAAATAAATACAGAGCTGGTTTTATCATGAAAACTGTGAAGTATGCTACTTTGCTTCCCTAATTCCCACATATATGTTCGTTTCTTTTTAAAATAAGCACTTAGAGCTAAGGGACATCAGTATGGCTTTTTATATGAAGTGCAAGATTAGCTCTGAGGAAACACGCGTGGATTGTCTCTTGGTGGAGCAGGGTTGACATTCTCAGCTGCTGCAAAGTGGCAGAGCATTGCCCAAAGTGACATGCTAGTCTGCTTCTCGGAAATCTCCTAGATCTGTTATCATGTTAATGAACCTTAAAGATGGAGACAGATGATGATTCAACTTGACGCTATCGGTGGATTAAGTATTCCTCAATTTGAGAGAGCGTTTCTGCCCACAAACACCACAAGCACGACAAGAACCAAACATTGTGGAGAGAGGAACAGGGATGTAGGACATGTCCTTTTAGAGTAAATGTTTTGATTCACACAGCCAGATAATTTGAAAAAGAGGTCTTGTAAACAATTTGAGGGGGGAGGATTTTCACACCAGCCATCTGAATCCGTATCATGCCATTTGAATTCCATTTATATTCACAGGCTTCGGATCACGCATGCCATTTCAATTTGGAAACAGAAGGTTTAAAAAATAAACTTAGGTACCATTTTACTTACTCATTTATTTTTAAATTTATATCTTGCCTTTCTCCCCATAATAGGGCTCAAAGTATAAATTCCAAATAAATCTACTGTATGATAATTAAAACTCAAACATTGGTAGATAATCAATCCCCTCATCATTATCATCCCCATCACTTTTAAAAAGTCAAATAATTCAATAAGAAACAAATCCCAGCACCAATTAAACTTGCCTTCCCACAACAAGGCAACCTGAATGCTCGATGTCTGCCTGAATATAGAATGGATTTACTTGAGAGCAGAAGGGAGCACTTCTCCAAGCCAGAGGTTCTAGAGTCAGGGAACTGCCATTCTGCTATTGTCACCAAACAGGCTTCCAGTGATGATGTCTTACTTGTCATGGTGTCATTGCCCAAATGAGAAGAACTATGTACTTTGTATAATTTGGATGAAGATGTAATGGCGCATGAAATGTCACATACCTTCCCTTGCCTCCCCCAACACCGATGCTCTGGCTTATTTTCAAGTTTGTGGGGTATAAGCTACAAGTTGCTAATCCAAACTGAAACTGCACCATCTATGCATACCTCCCAGATGAAAGTGAGGGATGAGAAGTCCCCTTCCAAATGAATGCAATGCTATCAAACCCGAACATGGGTCAGTATCTTTTGTCTACTCAGTACTATATACTCAAGCCAATAAGATAAATGATTAATGATTCCAATTTATAGTCATATAAATGGGATTATGTATGTTATGTTATGTTATGTTATGTTATGTTATGTTATGTTATGTTATGTTATGTTATGTTATGTTATGTTATATTATATTATATTATATTATATTATATTATATTATATTATATTATATTATATTATATCATAGAATGTATTACATAACAATCAGGGACATGCAACTAAGTTGAATCCAAGCAAGACAGAGCTACTGTTTTGGCACTGAGGTTCTTGTCAGCCCCAGGATTGTCTCCTGACAGGAGCGTTTTGGGGTCCTCCTGGACTCGTAGCTATTGCCAGTTGGGCATGGGGGAGACCATGGCAGAGTGTCCTTTGCTCAGCTTCAATTGGTGCACTAGTTGAAGCTCTACCTGGTGTGAGGGGACTTTGCCACAGTAATTCATAACTTTATGACTACTTGGTTGGACTATTGCAATGCATATGGGTCTGTCTTTGAAGACCATCCAGAAAGTGCAGTTGGTATAGAATGCAGAAGCTCATTTGATAGCTGACACACATCACCAGGAACGCATCGTACTTTTGCTATAGGTCCTGCATTGGTTCCAATGGGCCTCCAGGTGCAATGCAAAGTTTCAACTTTGTCTTATAAAGCTGTCCATGGCTTGGCATCTAGGACTGCATTTTCCAGCCAGACTGTTAACACTCCGTCCTGGGAAAAGCAGCTGATTGTTTCCTGCTTCTGTGAAGGGAAGAGAGCTGAGGTTCAAATATGCTCTTCTCAGCAGCAGGACCTGCTCTTTGGAATGAACTTCTGGTCAGAATCAGATTTGTCTCTTCTTTGATTTCTTTGTTGTTTTGCTATGCTACTAGTTGGTTGTTTTAATTATTAGTTTTTTTCACTGACTTATTTGTTTACTGTGGATGTTTTACTGTTTTATTTACTAGGGCTGTTTTATTATTGTTCTATTATCATGCATATCTTGTTATTAACCAGTCCCAGGAATCCTAGCGGATTATGGTGATCTACTTGTTGGATGAATAAGTGAGTGAGTGAGTGAGTGAGTGAGTGAGTGAGTGAGTGAGTGAGGATGAGGATCCAAAGCTTTGGATCTAGCATGGGCAGGCTCATTGCACCTGTTAGCACCACCTAAAGAATCTGAGACTTCTGGAGCTTGCACGATAGTTGCACATTCCCAGGAAAACACACATTTGGGTTAAGGAGATGTGAGGAGAAGGAGGAGGAGGTGGTATGGGTTCTATGACAGCTGCGGCAAGTGCAGCCACCATTCTTCTAAATCCCTTTTTCCACTTCAGATCTGAATGGCTGCATATTAACAACCATGAAAACACATAATCTGGCACACATCTGCTCAGAGCAACTGTTTCTCCTTGCTTAAGATCCTTGGAATAGAGATGAATCACTTAACGTTACATCATTTTCTGTATGTAAAACAGGTAACCAAAGATTTTAGAAACGGTGGGTGTCTCTTTCTGCCATACCTGTAAGAATCCTTTGGTCTGAATGTTATTGTAATATTGCTGCATTCCCTTTAGCTCATTAAACTAGTGTAAACTAAAGCACATTTAGGAGGAATATAGTTTAGCATATGGTGCAAACCCAACCACTTAACATGCTGTGTGAACCAGGCCACCACATGAAGCCATAGCATGATTTATTTGTTAGTTCATACCATATTCTGTCTGTTAGTTTATACACATTCTGTTTTGTTAACTTGGTTCAGTATTTAGTGTCCCTCACTGCTGGGACACTATTAAAAGCACAAGAGCAGAGTTAGTTTTAAAAAATAGCTATGAAGCAGAGGTAGGAGGGGACAGTCATAGATCCAGTGCTACCATAACACAGCTGCTTCACCACAGGCAACACTACTATATCTGGGCTGCAAAGATGCAGATGACCACAGGGGGCAGCAAAGAGACACTCCATATTTTAAGGCTTTGCTACCATCTATTGCTCATCTGGGGTTTTGCAGCCCAGCATTAGTAGCATTACAAAGAGTTATCAAACTGTCAGCTGCTTAATTAATTACTATTGCATTTTTTTCTGTCATGGAGGGATAGATGAAATTTATTTGGCTAATATGCCAGAAGAATACAGTTGGATGACTGGGCTCAAATGCCTATTCCAGCCAATATTTCTCTACCTGACCCTCCCTCACTTGTTCTTATCAGCCCAATGGGGAGATAGAATCATGAGCATCACGAAAGAGGACTGGGATAAGAACCATCACAAATTGTGTACATAATGTCAAGAAAGTTGTCAAGCAATTTACAGGGATACAACATGATCTGTGAATGATGAAGCAAGACAGAAATGAAAACAGCAGGATCTGCTCTATAAACCCTCCTGGGGAAAAGAGCTGCATTATTTCCTATGGACACATTTTATATACATCCAGTGAATATATATATAATTTCAGTCCAGAAAAGGACTCAGTGATAATGCTGCCACTTGAATTAATCTCATGCAGGTTGCTATGAAACCATCAGGTAAACATAAACAACGCTCAGGAAGAGAAAATTACAAGCAGAAGCTGTTGGTAGAATAGAAGACTTAATGGTCTGACAGGTTCTGCAAGAACATTGCCTTTGCAAGCATCCCATGTTGGTTAATACGTTCCGCAATAAGCAGCTCATGGCTGGAAAACTTGGTGCCTTTCCATCTTGCCAGCTAATTCAGAAGTTGTTGCTTCTGAGAACAGGACTTATTTAAACATGCATTTCAAGTATTAAATTTTTATGAGCATGCATCAAAACATCAATGACATTTCTTTATTTAATATATGTTTCAAGATTATATTAAAACCCTAACAAAAGCAATGTATGAAAACAAAACTAATATGTTCATTGAAAGGGCAGTGGGAGAGGAACTATTTATCTGATATTCATAGAGGCGAGGCCTACTGAAGAAATAGATCTTCAACAGCACCTAAAAGATATAGCAGCCAACATCACCAGAATTTCAGGGAGGATAATATTCTAGAGTAGTGTTTCTCAACCTTGGCAACTTTAAGATGTATGGACTTGAACTCCCAGAATTCCCCAGCAGCATTTTATAACTGATACAATAATTATCACGTACCTATGTCAAAATGGAAGAGAACCAGCCCACCAATTCTCAGCTATCACAGTGAGAAGAGTCTGTGGGACTCCTGAAAGGGGTCTGGAGCCTCATGAACCCTTGGGATCACAGATGGCCCACACTGATGTTTACACTGATGTCTGGGCAAGGTCTACATGACGTGTGCAACATTGAAGAGTGTAGCTGGAGAGTACAGTCTCATTCTCCATGCCTGTTGATGTTCAATACTGTCAATAATACTTGAACAGAGCCCTGAAATCATCCAAACTAGAGCTTTTGGTTCTTCTTTTCGAAATTCATAAATCCCTGAATAGCTTGCTCATAGCATCAGGCAGGAACAACGTGGAAGCCATCCAAAGAAACAGTGAGTACTGGAAGATTAGAGTCCCTTATCTTCATCACATTCCATAATGTCAGAAGCCACTCATACTGAAGTGAGATAACTTCAGCAAACACCCTTGTCATGGCATCAAGAATAAGGAAAGGATTAATATTTACATATACAGCATTAAGATTATTGATGGTGGTATACCCATGGGATATCATGTCAGCAGTTATCTGTCAACTTATTAAATACTTCCAGAGTTCCAGCAATGCTTGCCAAAGGGTAGTTATATAGCACAATATGTCAAATACCATAATCAGATGTGCTACTAAAACATCTAAAAAATGTGAAACAAAACATATCAGCTGTCTGGAGGTAGTGTTGAATATGGAAGGTTTCTGGATGGATTATTTTGTTTTGGCTCTGCTATGACCATGACTTCTTTTGAATGACAATGAAAAACTTTTAAATAAATTACCCGCTCTTTAGGTTCTTCCTTATGGCCGAGTTAAAGTGTTATCTACTACCAGTCCTTAAACCAGAAGGAAATTATGCTAGCATAAATTAGGTTGTCCCCACTGCCAGTCCCTACTCTTCCACAGTAGCAGTGCTGGCGAAGGGAGCTGACCTTAATTCCAAGTTAAGGGAAGTGGTGGATTGTTTCCCTCCTATCAAGCATCACCTACTGCTGGGAAGGGGGTACTCTTCCCTCTAATATAGGGTTGTACAAGTGTAGATGGGTACCTGGGACAGAGAATTAACCACCTTTCAAGTTGCCTGAGTAACAGGTTGCAGGTGCTTATAGGAGGAGCATCAGATGAAGTGGGACAGAGCACTCCAATGCTCCTACTTGACCTAAGACCTGCCTGTTACCTCTCATGCATGAGCGTGATTGTATGTTCAGAACTGAAAAGAGAATCTCATTCTGGACACCAATAGTTTCTTCTCTTACTATTCAAAAGAACAGCAACTTCCTCAGTGCACACAAAGGCTGGGATTAAGAGGCTGAGAAAGTTCCCCTTTGGCTGGCTGGGAGATAAAATGGCTTCCGAAAATGAAAACAAATCACTTATTGTAATCTCTAACCATTCCAATAAATCTAGTTAAAGAAGCTTCTGTGAGAATCTTGCTTTGGGGTATAATAGGCTGTCAAGAATTGACAATGGGTAGAGTGCTCTTCTGAAAGAATGCCAAATTTGTGTTGAAAGTAGCCTGGCTGACAAGTAACGGTGGAGTGGGGGATGTGGGTGAAGCTGGAGGGAGCAAATGATAACAAGAGATTTCTATCCCTCATTAGTAGCGCAAGGGATTGGCATCACTGGCAGCAAATGTCCAATATATCCAGTTCTTAACATGAAAGTTGCCAGAAAATAGTCATGGAGAATACGTAGTAGAACAGACCAATGCATAACTGTGATTGGCCTGTTTGTAATAACAACCATCCCCAGGATGCCTAGTTCCACCAATGCTGGAATGAAATAAGCAAATTGTGCCCCCCCCACCAACAAAGGGATATAAGTAATGAAAGTGCATTGCACAAGCAGCTGTAGAAACTGCAGCAGCGTGAGACTGGCTCCCAGGAACATTGCCTGGCGAGGGTAAGAGCTGTAGTTCTGTGTGAGACTGCAGACATACAGACATAGTGAAAATTGTAAAACGTGCAGCCTCAGAAAACATCAGCAGGAGCATGGAAGCATTTGTAAAATGTGCAGTGGTAACAGAACGCCTAGCTGGCAGACCTCAGCTCTCTTTCCTGGTCTAAGGTAATGCTTTACATACTTCTCCACAGCACACAGGACCAGCAGTCCATCAAGACAGCACTGAACTTCCCTTTATTGGGAACTTGCATAAGGCCTGAAAAATACTATGGAAAGTGCCAGTCAAGGATTTTGCAGCAATTGCCTCTGGGGAAGCCAGATTCTGATGTCTCAGCCCAAGCCAAAATGGCCATTGAGAGTTTTGACCAATTGCCAGAAAGGAGAGGATATGCCTGCAACATGTGGCCAGTAGAAGCTGGGCAGAACCCAACCCTTGACCACTTCAGCAACCAAATGATCACTGAAGCATGCCAGGTTGTATCCACAGCAAAAAACATGTGCTGGAAGAGGAGGAAAGACACCACTCTAAAGACTTTTCTCACTTGCCCCTAACCGCAGCACAAACATGCTGCAGTAGCCATTGGGGGGGGCGGTCATGTCATCATTATTGGATACATCATCCCCATTCAACAAATTGTTCCATTTATAGTACAAATTCAGGAGGAATCACCAAGTTTCCTACTTTCCATCTCTTTCTGCTGCCATTATGTACTTAAAAGGGTTAAAGGTGGAACAACCAAAGACCCCTTCCTTTGGGACTCTCCATGCTAATTACCACAATATTATTTCCAATAAAAGTTCTGTTATCCTTAAATTCTTTGCCCTTTTATCTCTTCCCCTCTAGTTCATGTCTTGCTTCGCTTTTATCTGGTACAGGTAGTCCTTGACTTATGACCATTCATTTAACAACTGTTCAAAGTTACAACTGTGCTGAAAAAAGTGACTTACAACCAGTCCTTGCACTTATGACTGTTGCAGTGTCCCAAAGGTCATGTGATCAAAATTCAGGCATTTGGCAACCAGTATGTATTTCCGACAGTTGCAGTGTCCCGGGGTCATGTGATCACCATTTGCAACCTTCCCGGGGGGCTTCTGACAAACAAAGTCAATGGGGGAAGCTGGACTTGCTTACCGACCATGTGGTTCACTTAACAACCACAGCAAAAAAGGTCATAAAATCGGGCATGACTCACTTAACGACCACATCGCTTAGTGATGAAAGTTCTGGTCCCAACTGTGGTTGTAAGTCAAGGACTATCTGTTTTGCCTTTCACTGTTTTTGAAGTTTTGTTGATCTTTAATAATAAACATCAAGGTATTTTTTGCAACCTGAACTGAGTGGTGTGTATGTTTTCTCAAATCCAGATACAAAGGTAGACTGGGAGTGTGCTGGATGTAAAACTAAACCGGAAATTACCCCCAGCATTTTATTAAGTCCTCCTTAGCTGTTCCAGTTTTAAAGTAGTTTTCTGAATGTAACCCACTTGCCAGACATCCACAATACTTTGGACTGTGAGTCAGACAAAGAATACACATCCCCTAAAGGATATTCTAGCCCTTTCTTCTGCTGAAGGTAGAAAAAGTTGGGTCTTTTTTAAAACTAGAGCTGGTTTCTCCCCATCCAGACCCATCCAGGCACTGGGACAGGACCTCAACAGCATCACTTGGCTGGCTTATGGTTGAAAGATATAACTGGGTATCATCGCCATACTGATGATGCTGAACCTGGAACCAGTGGATGTAATGGTACGGGGGAATGACCTTGGGAGACAGGGCAAAGAGATGTAACTAAAGGAATGGTCAGATAAAAAGCAGCTGAGCCTGCAGCAGGAATGTGGGTGGGCAAGAGGCTCAGAAGGGACCCTCCCTAGTTTCTTGGGCTGTAAAGCAGATGGGGAGAGATGTAGTTTTATCTTTGTAAGATTCTATTAAAGTAGCTTTCCCATAAAGTAGAGTTAGCTCATCTGGTCATGTTTCCCATCTGGTCTGCCTCATAAGACTGACATCAGTCCTGCAAGTCTGAAAGGTCATTCCTGCATACTATTACCATGGATGACCTCACCCATGTAGATGTTAAACAGGAGGGAAAAGGGTGTTGAACCCTGTGGCGCTCCACAAAGGAAGGGATTAGGGAGTTTTCTACAGTTGTACTTTTTAGTCTTTGTATTGGACCTCATGGCACCCTCCTCAATCTCTCACTCTACTTTGTGAGGAACCACTGATAAACACTCTTCCAGTATGAGTTTTGAGCCAGCTACTATATGCATCCACTTAATTGGCACACCATCCAGTGAAGGGCTCTTCAAATTCTTGAAAACAATGAACACTTAGGAGTGTGTACCCAGCTTCTACTTTCTGAACCATTTAAGCAGATGCACCTTTTTTCAGGTTAGAAAAAATGAGGAAGCTGCTCCTCTCTTCACTTACCCCTGCATATACAGGCAATTCATGTTTGACTATGTAGCCTTAATATCCCTTGAAATCAAGAACACCAACATTCCATGATACCATCTCCCAGTGCTGCTACTTCCACTTCCACTTGATTAAGTCCTTCCTACTGGTTAGTATCAAGTTAAGAAAAGCTGATTCTCATATGTTGGCCCTGACCCTCTGAAAGAGCAAATTGTCACCAAGATGATGATAGATTCTCATGTGCTGGCCCTCACCTTCTGAAAGAGCAAATTGTCACGAAGTAATTTCCTAGAAGGACTATACTTGGCAGAGCTGGCAGATGGTGGGATAATTAAATGTTCTCATCACTACTTTTTCAGGCCTCTTTGAAAAATATCCAGTTTGATTTTGGAAGGCATCATCTACATCTTCTGCTTGGTTGGGCAAGCCCTGGCCATGCACATAAACACCACCAATAATAATGCATTTATTCCTTCCTCCACTTATCCAGATGCTTTCTACAGTTTCACCAAGTTCATTTACTTGGATTTCTGAGCAGGTGTGGATACCTCTAACATACAATGCAACTTCTCTGCCCTTTCTATTGCTTCTGTTCCTTGTTGAGCAAATTGTATCTTTTAGCTGCTATATTCCAATCGTGAGAGTCATTCCCTCAGGTCTCCATTATAGCTATAAAATCGTATTTGCTTTTCTGTGCTAAGAGTTCAAGCTAATTTTGTTTATTTCCCATACTTTGTGAATTCATGTATAGACGATGAAGACTATGAATTTTATGAGAGAATGTTCTTTCTGATTTTTCACTGAGTGGTTTAATAGATCCCACGACAGCAATATTCTCATGTACTTCTACAGCATGTACATTTTCAATATGAAGTCCTTACTTCAGGGTTTTCTTCTATAATCCTCACAGGGTTTAGTTTTAAGGCTTCTCAGTCAAACTCACTGGGCTTTAGCCAAGCACATTTTTATCAGTCTTTGGGAGATGCAACCCATCTTGTCCTTGCAGTCCATCATGATCTGAGGAACCAGATCTCTCTCACCCACACCATCTTCATAGCCGGCCATTGCCTTGCAGGACTCTCCATTCTTTTTTCTCTCTTCTTCCTTCTCCTGAAGGCTTTGACCTGTGTCTTCTGCCAGGCCAGACAGCTATTTCAGAGTTCCAGGAGTGCAGAACTTCTTCTATGTCCCTTGCTTTTGACTATCACTCTAAACAATAAAAGTATCAAGCTCTAATCCTGTGAAAAACCAGAGCAGACGATTTATTATTTTAAAGCAGCTTTTTCCAACTTGGCACCCTTCTGGTGTGTTAGGACAGCAACTGCAGGAATTCCCAATGCAAACACAACCTGGCTGGAGGAGAATGCTTCAAAGTAAAATTAATGGTATCTTGCAGAGTCCTGCTGTGAAGACAACATCAATATTTGTGGTTTCTGGGCTTTCCATGGTGGATTGGAGCTGCCTGCAGATAACAATAAAACTCATGACTTGTTTCTTACATATTCTGCGTTTTCCTTCCCATCTGCCTCCACCAGCACTGTTGGAGGAACCATCTCTCAAGGACCCCTGCTGTGAAAATGATACCAGAATTGTCAGTACTTTCATAGAGTTCCACAGCTTGTGACCTGCTAAAAAATGTTCACACACAGAACTGCAGCAGAAATTGTGACAAACTGCTTAGCAATTTTGGTTACAGCAGTACCCTGGGAAGAGAAATCTGTATACAGAAATGGATTGTTGAAGATCAGTCAGGAAAGTCAAGCTTCTGGTCCACTGCGCTTTGCTAGCTAGAATAACAACCAGTCCAGCTAGTCAGAGATGGGGGGGGGGGGGGGGGATTATTGTTCCAGCGTATAGGTTCATACATAATGTATGATTATCAAGGATGTCATTAATAAACAAGTTTGAAATTATATAAAATCAGATGAATAGCCACAAAGTAATGTTTGGTGCGAGAATCAAATCACCTTATATTTTATTTATTTATTTTATTTATCAAATCTATATGCCACCCATCACACTATAAAAGTTACTCTAGGCAGGTGACCCTTAAAAAATAATAAACACAATAAAAAGATCTTTACAACAATATATAAATACCGAGTTAAAAGTCGAGGGAAGCGACATCAAACCACCAACCAACCCAGTGCTGTGAGCCCCCATTAGATCCCCAGGCTAGATTTCCAGAAAGCCAGGAGAGTGGGGGCCAGCCTCACCTCAGGGGGCAAGATGTTCCACAGGGTGGGGGCAACAGCAGAGAAGGCTCTCCTCCTTAACCCCACCAGTTGGAATTCTTTAGCCAACGGGGTCCGCAACATGCTCTTCCTGCCGGATCGGGTGGGACGGGCGGATGTAACCATGACGAGAGGTCCTCGCATCTTAAAGTTGCTGAGGCTGAGAAACACTGCTTTAGAACTTTGGTTTCACTAAAGAATTGCTAATGGTTGGTGTCACTTTCCAAAGGAAGGGTAAGTTATTGTCTGTCAGCTGTAAATTGTTTACAGTAAGAGAACAAACATTTATTCAGGCTAGAGGAATGCTGGCTAAGGCTGTTACAGCTCTTTGTCTATGAAGGTACTACTTGCTTACTTGGGAACACATATAGTTGGGTAACTGATCTTCATGTCCCAGCCAAGTAACCTGGATACATAAAAATATAAATGATTATAACTTGGTATTTAATGTTCAGATTAAATCTTGCTGAGTGCCACTTGCAAATCAATTGATTTGTGTTCAGTTTAGCCATTACAGGAATACAGATGTTGCAATAAGAGTGAAACTTAAATGACAATTTTAGGCAATACCACTCCGCATAATATCGCCTGAAGGACAATTATTAATGGACCCTAACGTTGAAAAAGTGTTAGATGCAGTCAGCCCAAGTGGCCTTTACAGTTCCTTGGGAGTTGTAAATGAACATATCACTTGTTGGGTTTAATACTTCAACAATAATTATGGGAATCCAAAGACTGGAAGTTGGTACCAACATGCCCCCTCCCATATGTTTGCATGACTTAATAGATCAAGAAGTGTTTTATCATAATAAAATAATGCAATTTCAAAATGGATTTTTCACCATGTGACTATGTATTGTCTGTGACCCTAAAACGTATGTCCTATAAACAGCACTTGCCTATTCATTCTTACAGATATTCACCTACCATTACAAGAAGGGTAGAACTAGGGCCAGCTTTCTATCAATACTTAAAATATCTCTATACCCCAGTAATCCCTACCCAGAGCTACCACCTGTCTCCTGACATTGATGTGCCCTTCACACTAGAGCTCTTATTTGCAGTGAAGACCTTCACAAATTCAACATGCCCCCTTCGTTTCTTGCACCTAATTATGGCGGACACGTGCCCCGGTAACATCTTTTTTTCAGCTGAATCCCCATGACATGTTTCCAACTCATCCCTGGCCTGTGAGTGAGATGCATTTAAGTCACCCGTAGCTGTACTGATGTTAAAGTACTGTTTTCTCTTTTTTCCAGTGCCTTCCAACAGCAGTCTCAAGGTGTGCAAAATCTGTTTGGCTTTGACACCATTCATGTCAGTGAAGTTTTCTGACGACTTAAGGATGGATGGAGAGCATTTCAACTCAGAAGTAGGAAATGTCTCTTTATAATAGCACTATAATGTAGGATAGTATTGGTCTTCCCATATTATATTTGGAACTGGGTAGGACTGAGATCAAGACACTCTGTTATAAAGATACCTAAAGATACAATGTTGTGCTGGTTCAGCTCCTTTCTCCAAGGCTGAACCCAATCGGTGTTGATAGGGAGCGAGAGGCCCAGCCCCCGGCCCCTACTTTGTGGGGTGCCACAGGGGTCAGTGCTTTCACCGCTCCTTTTTAATATCTACATGAAACTGCTGGGTGAGATCATCCGGCACCATGGGGTGAGGTATCATCAGTATGCTGATGATACCCAGTTATACATCTCCATCCCAGGTGCCTTAAGTGATGCTGTGACTGCCCTCTCGCGGTGCCTGGAGGCTGTGGGGGCCTGGATGGGGGACAACAGGCTTCAGCTGAACCCTGGTAAGACGGAGTGGCTGTGGATACGGGGAGCCTCAAGATCTAGGAGCTTGTCATCTTTGGTTCTTGACGGGGTTGCACTACCCCAGACAGACCGGGTGCATAATCTGGGGGTTCTCCTGGACTCACGACTCCTGCTCGAAGAGCAGGTGGCAGTCGTGGCTAGGAGGGCCTTTGCACGACTTCGTGTTGTGCGGCAGTTATGCCCCTTCCTGGATCAGGAGGACCTCCGCACGGTCACTCATGCCCTGGTCACCTCCAGGTTGGACTACTGTAATGTGCTCTACATGGGGCTACCCTTGAAGAGTATCCGGAAGCTACAGCTGGTGCAGAATGCGGCGGCGTGGACAGTTCTTAATGCCCCTAGGAGGGCACGTATACACCGCTGTTGTGTGAGATACATTGGTTACCAGTTTGTTTCCGGGTCCAATTCAAGGTGTTGGTCATCACCTTTAAAGCCCTTCATGGCACGGGACCAGGTTATCTGAGGAACCGCCTCACCCTGGTCATTTCAGCCCACCCCACTCGGTCCAGCAGAAGGGGCAGGTTGCAGACCCCACCAGTCAGGGAATTTCGATTGGTGGGGTCCAGGCAGAGAGCCTTTTCTGCTGTAGCGCCCGCCCTATGGAACATCCTGCCTCCTGAGGTATGGTGTGCCCCCTCCCTCATGGCCTTCAGGAAAGGGCTCAAATCCTGGCTCTGCCAGAAGGCCTGGGGGCCGGAGGGGGGCCCGCACCTGTGGAGATGGCTGGTGGGGTGATGGGTTTGTCCCCCCCCCCCCAGCATCTTATAGGTTTTTTAGGGCTAAAAATCATAGGAGGTTTTTAGGGCATTTTTAATATATGTTTTTAAATTATTTATAGATTTTAGCCATGTTTGGAGGGACTTGTGTTTTTTCTTCCTTTTTATTATTGTGAGCCGCCCAGAGTCACCCGTTGGGGGAGATGGGCGGCATACAAGTCTGAAAATAAATAAATAAATAAATAAATAAATAAATAAATACCAAAGATACAGGTGCTACTCATTCCACAGACATCCTGTCTATTCCAGCAGGCAACCTTAAGTTACACATTTATATCCCTAATTATAATTTAATTTAACTATTAATCATTTAATTTATTATTATAATCAAACATTTATAGCCTGACTTTCCTCTATTTTATCTTCACAATAACCCAGCCAGGCAGATCAGGCTGCTGAAAGTTAGTATCTGGCTCAAATCCGCCCATTGAGGAATGTGGGGGCATTTCATGTTCCACTTCAGACCTTTCATATTTGAGTTCTAATTCAGACCACAAAATGCCTTGAGCTCATCTGGTGAGCTTAATATGATGATGCTTCACTACCCTAACTCATGATTAATTAGCTCTCAGTTACATTTATGTAACACCCTCCTCCCCCAAGAAAGTAACTTTGAAAATACCCACTAAAACTCTGCTCGCATGAAAAGTTTCTTACTAAGATCACAGCTTTCTAGACTTGTATTTCACTGACCTGATTACTCTTTATTTCAATGTTCTTCAGATTCTGTGGTCTGCACTCTTAATATTTCTAGCCATTGGGAATGCTGGTTGGGAAACTTGAGAATTGCATTTGGAAATTGATCTATCCAGGTGTCATCAAGCAAGTAGTAGGTATGATGAGAGGAGGGAAGCTACTTTACAGTGATGATGACTTTAATTTATATGATTTTCAACGATATCATTAAGCTTTTATTCTAACATCTCTATTATTTTGGAATGAGACTTTTCATGTTTATTATCCTCCATGGAGCCCATTGGAAAGCAAGTGTGTAACACCTCTGAAATCTTGGCAGGCTTTAGGATCCAGGTAGACTAAGCCAGAATATCTGTTTCCCACCTTGAAAGCTGCCAGACACATTTGCATACAGGTAATCCTCGAATTATGACCATTCGTTCAGTGAACATTCGAAGTTATGATGGTGCTGCAAAAGGAGACTTACTGTATGACCGGTCCTCAAAGTTGCAGCCATCCCAACACCCCTGTGGTCACATGATCGTGATCTGGGTGCTTGGCAACTTGTTTGCACTTACGACCAGTTTCCAAGTGCCCTGCAATCACATGATCGCCATTTGCAACCTTCCCTGCTGGCTTCCCCCAAGCAAAGTCAATGGGAAGCCAGCAAGGAAGGTTGCAAGTCACTGGGGTAAGTCTCTCTGCTCCCTCCTAGCCTTTCTTTGCTTGCACACATGTGACCTCCTTCCACTATTTGCTCACACACACCTCGCACCCTCTTTGCTTTGCCTCCCTGCGCTCACACAAATGCATGGAAGCACACACCCCTTGCCCTCTTTTCACAGCCTCCCTGTGATCGTACACACGCATGCGCATGCCCCGCACCCTCTTTCCATGGTCTCCCTGCAATCGCACACATACACACACACACACAACACACACACGTAATCCGCATCCTTGTTCCACAGCCTCCCTGCAACTGCACTTATCCTGCACCCTCTTTCCTCAGCTTCCCTGCACTCACACACACACACAGGCACATAACCCACACCCTCTTTCCATGGCCTCCCTGTGATAGCATGCACCCCACACCCTCATTCCCCAGCCTTTCTGAGCTCAGACCGCACCGAACACCCCCTCCCTTGACATACGTGCAGCCTGCATCAGGCCTCGCAGGGCCTCCCCCACCCCCCTGCGGCAACCCTGTGCTCCTTACCTGGGACACCCTCTGCTTCCCACTTAACCTGTGCATCTTGGGTTATGACAACAACCGGGACTACCTGGATTGCCGTCACTAAGTGATGCGGTCATGTGACATCGCATTTGCAACTGCATCACTTAGCGGTGGCAATCCCAATCCCAACTGCAGTCATAAATCGAGGACTACCTGTATTACTAAATAAATGATCCTGAATACTTCTGGGGAAGAAATGGTGGACGGAAGACAGCTCTGTGAAAAGTGGAGTTGACTACCATGGTGGAATGAAGAACTGGCAAGTGGACTGGCTCTTCTTCCTCTCCAGACAAGGAGAGGACTTGAGATCACCCACAAGTGCTCCAGATAGCTGCTCCTCACAAGGAGACCATAAGACAAACTTGTCATTGCAAAGATCTCTAATAGCCCTAGAATGGTAAATAAGCAATTTCCAAAAGTGATTAGAAAATGAGGTTAGTGAACTCAGTGACCTTTAAAAAGGCCTGTCACAATTGTGAGCATGATGGCTGATCCCTTTGTCTCCTGGCTCTCAGACCTATAGGACACCACTGTCCTGCAGTCTCCTCGTGAGAAGTGGCCATCCGGAGCACATGTGGGTGATCTCCCGTCCTGTCCTAGTCTGGAGAGGTTCTGAAGAACATTCTACTTGCCAGTTCTTCGGTCTTTGCCTCAGTCGTCATCTCTGTCATTGTTGGAGACATGTTTAGTTTGCCACGCTTCCCCCAGAAGTCCCATTAGGGCAATCTTTTGTGATGAAAGAAGGGGGATATTCACCTCACCATAGCTATCCCAACATTTGCACTGGAGCATTCTCACCAATCAAAAATCAGCTATTTGTTCAGTACTATTTTTATTATTTCAGGATTACTTAGATGGACAGACCCAAATTTTCAGCCAGTCAGAGATTCTGTCATGAATGGGATTCCACCACGATGATCCATAACAAATCAGTTTTTCCTAGAATGTCATGGAGGCAAAGCAAATGAAACATGATTCATTCTTTTTCTAAAGGTGAAGCCTTTTGATGTAATCCCTTAAATTCTTTTTTTAAAGGCTGCTGCATCTGCTTGAACGAGTCCTCTCAATTCCACTGTTAAAAATAATTCTTGTTAGGTTTCCTCACTTGCAATCTCACAATTCGTGCATTCTCAGTCCTTCCACTTTTACTGGTGCCACTTGGCATTTATAGATCAGCTGTCTGCCAACAAAAAGCAAGTATTTAAAGCATTAGATATTAGTGAGTTAAGGGTTGCACATTTTTGTAATGGTAGCAATGGGCAGGGAAATAGGCCAGATTCTCTTTGATCCTGCTAATGTTTAATCAGAACAGTTGCTACAGAAATCTTTCATCCCTTCTAATAAATTTCACGCCAAACTTCATTCGTATGTTTCTGTGGTTAGAGTGCAATCTATCCAACTATATCAAAGTATGTTGGAAACTATCCTACAAATGATCAAACATATAAGCGTATTCGTAAGATTGGAGATGTTTGCTGAATCATATCTAGACTCCATCGTTCTGTTGCACTTTATAATCAGCAAAATATTCCTGGAACAGGAGGTGCATCCTATCAATTCTGCTTATCTCCAGAATGTAGTATTTAGAGATACTGCTTCTGAATGTCAAGATTATATTTTCTTACCATTCTGCCCTGAATTGGCTTAAACCCTTTGTTTATTGATTTTATTTACAAGAGAGTCACACCGCATTTCCATCAGCCTGAAGGAAACTTACAAGAATTAGAAACTTCTGCAACAACTTCGGTTAACATCGTAGAGTTACCACATGCAGCTGTGTTTTTATGTAAACAAGCTTCTTCAGATCCCATCATGAATGAAAGAGGGTGTGTCGTAGGTTAACTGAAGGTGCTTCCAGACAGAAATAGCATTACAAACGTCCAGCAAGCCATCTTTTTCACTTTAGGAGATGACCTTTGGAAAGAAGAGGAAGGTTGGGAGAAAGATTATAAATCAAAGAAGATAAGCTCCAGACAAAGAGGATGACAACATCTAGATCTCTTGCCTCACAATATGTACAAATTACATCACTCCCCCAGCTGGCTGGGGAATTCTGGGAGTTGAAGTCCAGTCATCTTAAAGTGGCCAAGGTTGGGAAGCGCTGATCTGTAGTAATATTCCCAGCCTGATGTCTTTCAGAGACCCATTTCCCTAATCCACACAGGATTGTAGACTGATTTGCCCCCAAAGATTCTTAAATGTTTGCACATTCAGAATGGTTGCATGGATCAGTTTTTACTCAGCATCAACCCTTCTGACTTTATTTTATATTTATATGTACATATACACAAACACATATATGCCCATACACCATATGGAATATTATTTATTTATTTAATTTCTAGCACACCTTTCCTAGAGGAGCTCAAGGTGGTGTCAGCATACATACCATTCTCTCCTCCTGTTTTTCTCCCACAACAGACTTGTGAGGTAGGCTGGGCTGAGAAAGAGTGATTGGCCAAAACTGAACTTCCATGGTTGTAGGTAGATTGCAACCTGAGTCTCTCTGCTACCAGTCCAACACTTTAACTAGCACACTACATTGGTTCTAAATCATTAAAGTCATTCCGGACCATTCAGAAAGGAGCTATATACTGAAAAAGAACTCTAAATAATATATACTGAGGAGAGGAAAAAAAGGCAAAACAAAAGTTAATGCCATAATATTTCTGTTCTTTTTATAACAGTAAAAATAATATTATCATAATTGTATAAATCAGTATAAATCAATTTTGAAACAACAACTTAAACCTAGACCATTTAGAATCTATTGTCCAATCTTAACATCTTCAAACTTTAACTTTCTCCCAAGGATCTAGTTCACCACAGTAATCTTATCTAATCAAAAAAAGAAATACTTTTGGATAAGGAGAGCATTTGTGTGAGATGGGCAGCTATATTAATGTGATGAATGAATGAATGAATGAATGAATGAATGAATGAATGAATAAATGTTCCTTCAAATATTTATATCCCCAGCATAGAAAGAACAGTAACCAACCTTTTTTCAACATTTGCAGTGGGTTATGATAAATATTTCTTTGCTCTTATAAAGGGGGATTGTCAATCCTTCAGGATACAGCAGACTAGGACACCAGAGTTATGAATGCTAATACTACTTTAGTATAACGCTACAGTAATAGAATCTGGCAAGTCTGAATTTGCCTCCCCCTTCCCTCCCTTTATCTTCATGAGAACCAGGGAGGGTCATGTCTGAGATGCTCACTCAAATTACATTTCTGCCTCTGACTCAGATTTCTTTTATCTGACCATTGTCTTGGTTGTGGTTCTTCCTCCTGTTCCTCAAGGTTAGTCCTTCTTCCCATTACAGGGATCCATAGGGTATGGTCAAAAACCAGGATGCACCACAAAAAACAGGCAAAGCTTTGATCACACTGTCATGGCCACTATCTTGATTTTTTTGACCACACCCTGTGGATGTCCTGCCTTTATGTGGGATTGTATATTTGAATCTCATCCATAGAAAAGGAGACCTCCCTTTGATCTTAGCCAAAAGGTTGAGATCTCTCAAACTAATTGCCATTGTCTGTTAACAATATTGGGGGTACTACTGATAATTATCAAGTACCTTTACCTAAAGTTGTGACTACCCTACAGACAGTCCTTGCTTAATGACCACAATAGGTTCCAGAAAATTCATTGTTAAGCGGTGCGGTTGTTAAGCGAATCACCATAGTCGTTAAGCAAATCATGCGGTTGTTAAGCAAATCATGCAGTTGTTAAGTGAATCATGCAGTTCCCCATTGATTTTGCTTGCTGGAAGCTGCCTGGGTAGGTTGCAAATGGTGATCATGTGACCTGGGATGCTGCAACCATTGTAAGTGCGAGCTGCCAAGCTCCCAGATCTTGATCCTGTGACCACAGGACTACTGCGATGGTCATTAGTGCGAGGACCAATTGTAAGTCATTTTTTTCAGTGCTGTCATAACTTCAAATGGCCACCAAACAAATGGTTGTTAAGTGAGGACTACCTGTATAACAAATAGTAAACTATCAGATTATTCAATTAATTGGACAAAATCTAATATATTTCTGCTTGGATCACAGGTATCTATGAACATTTGTAAAGAACAGGGATTCATCTGTTGTTCAAATCATGTTACAGTATCTTGGAATAAAATATCCTCATTAGTAAACTATTTTAAATTGCATCAAACAAATTAATATTGATTTAAATATATTGACAAATGTGTAGTCAAATGTGGTATTTCTGGCTGATTTATACTTTAACATAAATTCCTATGTTAATTCCCCTTAACTATTTAACTTAAGTATTTTAGATTGATAAATTATTAAGGAAGATTTTTATGGGATAGGAAGACACACACACCACAGTTCTTTTTAGCTAAACTTGTGCTCCTCCAGAAAGAATTTAGATTACCTAAAAATGCTGAATGGCAATATAGGCAATTAAAAAAGTTGTTGATTTCAATTTGGACCTGATATAGTGGAAGCCTCTGAAATTCCTCAAATATGGGTCATAGGGGAAAAGGTTTTGATGGAGTCTAAACCCACAGTCTAGATATATAAACAACTGAAAAATATTACTAAGATATGTAATGATACTTTATAAGAACTTTGGAATAAAGAGTTGGAATATCCTATTTTAAAGAATCAGAAGTTTTAGGTTTTAAAGAAGCTAGTCATGTATACTATGATTTTAAGATGAGGTTAGTTCATTAAAAAAAAAAGGCCTCTTTCATTTTTACTGGACCCTAAGCAGATGTTCAAGAAAGCTGGCTGTCAAACTTTTTATGGCAGAGAAGCAATAAATTTGAAGGAAATTTAACACATATCATTTGGACTTGTTCTTTGATTGCCCCATTGGGGCTTAATATTTATATTTTTATCAACATGATATCGAGAATTAAGATGGTCAAGATGTGAATATAATATTCAGTTATGTACCCAAAATTTGGAAATTGTTGATTTATGAAGAACTTTGGGTTTATCAGGCTTGGGGCATAATGAAGAAGATGGAAAGAAGTGGCAACCCCAGATGTAAAATCCTGGATTAAAGAAATGTGTTTGCTTTTCGTTTTTGAAATGGCCCTTTATAGACTTAATAGAAAGAATGCCCAATCTAGTCTCCACCTTGATGTATTTCATTTTACCTTGTTTTTCCTTCTTTCATTTTTGGTATGTATGCAAATAAAATAATAAAAAAATTAAAAGGAAAATAGAGAACGGGGAAGAAAGGATGGCCATTGAAAAGACTGTCAGATCTGGGCTGCAAGATCAGTACAACCTCTAGATGGCAGCAGAGAGATACAGACATTTCTAATGGGAGCCTGGAGATTGGAGATGCTAAACCAGACACAAATTCTACTGGGTGCACCAGGGTGTCTGCGGGTACAGACAAAAAAGTCAAGATGGTGGCTGCGATGGTGTGATGAAAGCTCTGCCTGATTGTTAATGTATGTCACTTCCATCACACCGTCACAACCATCATCGCATCATTACAACCTGGTGTACACCTTCTGTAGTTTAGAAAGAAGGGGGGTGGGAATCATCCAAGCTCTTCCTGCAGCTCATAACTTTCATGAATAAATAGAACCATATAGTACAATGCCCCGGTGGAGCAAAAGCTAAATTCTGAAAAGCTCTGATCAAGACTAGGGCTACGATAGCTAGCCCAAGTCTTGGCCTGCAAACATCTGAATGATCACTAGGGAGCAGGAAATAATATGTTTTCTGTATTTCTTTGCTGCCATCTAGTGGATGTTTGGATTTTTTTTTTGCCCAGATGTGCTCATTCTACTGTGATAAGGTAAATTTCCAGAAACAGGGATTGTTTGAAGTACTAAAGTTCAGGAAAGTTTGTGCCCCCATGGAAAGTATAATTCAACTCTTCACCAACTGTTCAGGACCTTTCTTGCGTCTCAGCAACTGCTATGTCGATATGGGTGAATGTGTAAGAGAACATAGCTTGAATACCTAGAGTAAGGAAAAATTTACAGTAGATAATTAACAGAGATAGAAGATTTTTGCATTTAGCTAGCAATATTCATTTGGCCTGCCTCAAATCACTGAGCTAAAAATCACACAACCATCTTGGAGAAGAATAAACACATTGACATCTGAGTTTGAATTTGTGCACATTCAGTCAAAGACCATTATAGAATGAAGGGATTTGACTGAACAGAACAAAGCAGTTGTCAAACCATATTCTTCCTTTCTCTCTCTCTCTCTCTTTCTCTTTCTTTCTCTCATTTTCTCTTGTAACTTGCCTATACATACAGAATGCAAATACTTCATCCTTCAAAATATTCCCAGCTGCAGCTGCTGAGGATTCATAATAGATATCTGATTGCTAAGACTTGTGTACTGTTTATAGGGTTGGTTTTCATGTCACACAGGGACAATCCTGCCCTCTCCATATTTGCCACAGTGTGAACTTTCTACGCTGCAGGAGTGTGATGTCTGCTTCTTTACCCCAACATACTGAGATTGAACTCTTCTAAGGTCTTCATTTCAGTTATTTTAGGCATACTATTATGGGCATGTTTAAAAATAGTAGACCTGAAATTGCAAACTGGAAATCAAATTTGGATTTTGAATAGAAATTTATTTTGACTGCCAAGATTTGAAAGCTTTGGATTCTTGTTCTTTTAACTATTTTCCGAGTATGAAACCGTATAATCTCTCAACTTCTAAAACTAAATACAACTGCCTTTCAGCTATTATTGACTGACTGCCATCTGTTTAGCACTAATATCCCAGCTGTCAGATACAATTGGCCTTTGGATATCAACTATCAGATTCAGTCAGATCAGGAAGAAAATTGCCCTATAACATAGCCAAGAAAACATTCACAAGAATATAGTTAATTGAATAATGCAGCAAAATACATATCAGCCACCCTTCTATAACAATGCTTTGCCAACGTAAGAGAATTCTTATGTTCCACTAGCATAAATTTTGTTATGCTAGTGGAAACTAAAATATTCTGACATCAAGACAGATAAGCTGGCAAAACTGTTAGTTTTGCCAGCAAGATTTAGCCTCAGCAGAGTTGTTGAGTCAACAAAGAGAGCTCCATACTTGAAATCCTTCAGTTCAAATCTGTGTAAGGATTTATTGTCCCAGCCTTCCTTACCTAGCAATCCCCAAATGTCTTGGACTTCAGCTTTCAGCATTCTCGGTCAACTTGCTGGTTGTGAATTCTGGATATTAAATCCAATACATCTGGGAAACATCAGATAGAGGAAAGCTAACATATGAAGAGAGGACTTTGCTGACCGGTCAGAGTTACACGTGGCAGATAAAGTCAGTGCTAGTAACGTTTGTCTAAAGTAGAGGTGGCAAAGTAAAATAATCAACAAAGTGAGAGGTCAGCGGAGGATATGAAAAGCAGATGAGTCCTGGAGCTGAAGAAAGGAAGAACCATGAAAACAATGAATTGGATCATGTACATTTTTGGCAATTTAGAAAGAGAACTTGATGCCTTTGAATGGTGATGCTGGACAGAATTTCTGAGAACACCTTGGACTGCAAGAACAAATAATTCCATACTAGATGAAGGAAAACCGACAGCTTCCTAAAAGCACAAATAATAAAGTGAAACCTTGGGGGTTTTAAACACGTAATGTGAAGGCAAAAGTCATTGAAGAAGACGCTGATGCTAGGAAAAATCAAAGACAATTAAAAAAAAAAGAGGCCAACTAAAGAACAAGATGACAAAATACCATCACCAATAACCCAAGCATCACCTTACAAGATCTCAAAGAAGCAGTTCTCGACAGACAATCCTGGCAAAATGAAGTTCACCAGGTTGTGAAGAATTTAAGGAACTGAATTAGTGAACAACAACAAAGAAGTAGGTATACCCTAACCCTAACCCTAACCCTAACCCTAACCATTTTCTTGAAGTCCTCAAGCTCACTTTCAAGGAAGACTAGAATTGCTTCACTTTCACTGTTATAATTGGCTTCACTAGATTGTACTCCAACAAAATTTCACCAAAACATTTTCTTAATCTTCAGAACAGAGTTCTATTTTTTTCTTTGTTTCCCTAGAGGGCTGCTTTCAGGGAAGGGTGGCGAGATGTTCTTTAAGAAGAGGCAGCTTAGTGTAGTGGTTAAGGCTAGATGAAAAGGAGACTGTGAGTTGTACCATGAAGCCAGGCACAATAGCGGAATGGCTCAGTTCACAAGCAATCTTTGCTTTTATGTTGACGTCCTGGAGTAATTTTTTAATTTAATACCAAGATACTTCTGTCATGTGAAGGGATTTTCCCCGTTCACTTAACAGTTATGGGCAGAGAGCTGCAGGGATGGATAATTTTTTAAAATATGCCATGAGCTGTTTGCCAACATTTTAAACAGCACAGGACCATGAAACTAGTAATTCTCATTGCTGCTACTTCTCTCTGCCTTTGCTTTCCTGTTAAGTTGTGCCCTCCTTTTCCAAATGTTTATAACCTGAGCGGTGGTCCTTCTCTCGACAATAATTACATTCATTCATTCATTCATTCATTCATTCATTCATTCATTTATTTTTTTAAAAGATTTATATGGCCACCTGTATAATTACACGGCCTTTGCTTCTCTGACAGTGGTTTCGTTAGTGTAACTCGATCACGAGCATGAAAAACAAGCTTCCTTCAGAGTTCCTTGAGCTTAATCCCTGGACCAAAGAAAGATCTCATTTCACAGTGATGCAATCCTTTCCAAATGAAATTCCAGGATTCAGTCTAGATGGGAAGGACTTGGGACAGAGAGCGTTCTTTAAAAGGATGATGAGAAGCCAGCTATATTATTTGATCAAGCAGTTTTTTAGCAGCTCAGTTTATTTGTAGATGTCAGAAGCCGTTTGGCAGACTGGTGGATCTTAAGTAAACGTAAAGTAGACCCTACGATCCAACACAGCACAGCTGACAAAAGGCCAATTTAAAAGTGACTGAGGCGGAGGTATTTATTCAAATGTAGGTCTTTCCCCCATGTTATCTACATCAGCTAAGGAGTTCTGTCCCTGGGTCTTTTAGGAAGGATGAACTCTCTGTTCCCGTACTGATACTTCCCAACAGCTTTTCTGGAACTGGAGCTCAGCTAAAGTGATAAAATCTTGGGGACAGATGGCAGATATTCAAGTGGTAGAATTTTTAAAAAGACATTGCACCCACATGTGACTTCTGTTCTAAAAATAGATTCTTCTTTATTTGTTCTATTGCATTTTATAAAGAGAATCAGAGCTCTCAAGAAATGCTCAACTGTTATTTTTTTAAATTAATAACACTATAGAATTTTTTAAAGGCAAAAGCTAAAGTTCCTTCAGACAAGCCAAATCAACATTAAACTTCCTCAAATGTTTGTTTATATCTGCTATTCTTAGATCTACCTTAGTCCAGATCTTTATGTTTGAAATAAAGCCCCTGAAGGAGTATATCCTATGCACAAAAGTTAAGTTAAATTGAATTGGGGAGGATGCAAACAACTTTTGCCCTCCTTGTTCCCCAGTGCATTTGATGATGACAGCTTGTGATGCAAGCACATTCAATTAAGCACACTTAGAAACTCGCCCACAGTTGGAAACCTTAATAAGGATGAATATGCCTGCCCTCAGAAGTGCCAGGCATTCAGGGATGTTGGAAGTGGCTTTACCTACATCCATTTAGCCCTCATATTTGGCTAAAGCCCAGGAGAGATCAGGTAACAATTGCTTCTAATCTCTCTTCAGCCATAAAACTTCATTTATCCCAGCCAAGTTAACCTAAAGGATAGTGATAAAGATAAAAGGAATGGTACGCACAGCTCTTCTGTGATCTCTTTAAAAGAAGGTGAAATACATGCAGTCAATAAAGGCTTAAAAACAGGCATTTTTCCATGTTCCATTATTCAAATGTATTCATTTTGCTATGGGCATATTAGGGCAAATGAGGATAAGTGATTTTGTTATGCATGCATACACATAAGTTAAATTGTTTTGAAGGAGGAACATATAGTACAATCTGAGCAAATCCCATAACCAATTACGTTCAGTGAAATGTTAAACCATGAACAATTACTACCATGAAGACAAATAGATGCTCATTTAGCATTCCAAAATACCCAAAGAATATCCTCTACAATGTATGTGTACAACTATTTTTGCAGAATATTCATTGGTGCAGTATCCATTTTTGCAGGATTCTTCTAACCATTTATCTCATCTTGACTCAGACAGTGATATAATTCAGCGATTTGTAAAAAGACAAAACAAAATTCTCTTTTTTAAAAATACCTTGTCTCAGCCGTGTGAGCTTCCATTGGCAGTCTGAGAGGGTACCATTGAGAAAACAGCTTTACAATCTTATCAGCTATTTGTGAGAACCAGGGTATCTGAAGCTTTAGTCTTAGAACTGAGTCTCTAATCTAGCACCTTTAGAAGTATTGAGATTACACAAAATTCCCAAAATTCCTGCCATCAGAGCTAACAGGAATTCCGAAGGCTGTAGTCCCAACAGATCGTAAAGATATCAGGCTGGGAGTGCCAGTTTTCCTTACAAGTCACTGAGAAAAATATGAAAAATGTCACTACTTTAGTTGTCTTATAATTATGACACTCCTGAAAATAAATTACACATTTTTCTCACTATTATTGCTCAGCATAGGAAACCATTTAAATGTGTGATTTATGAACAGAAGTATGACTAGGAGCTTAAATTCTGAGCTGAAAAAATAATCTGGGTGCTCAGTCTAATGTTTCTCACCACAAGGAATGTAATGTACACTCAGCAAAATTATTTGTTCCTATTTCTTTTATAGTAATTTTATTAAAGTTTATAATTACAACAGTAAAAACTAACACAAACTGAAAAAAGAAGACTAAAGAGTAGAAGATGCAGAAAAGAAAAAAGAGAAGTAGAAATAGAAAAGAAAGAAAAATAAGAATATAGTAAAGAAAAAGAAAATAAATATATAAAGAAGTGACTTCCCACCTCCATCACAACAAGTATAAATGATTTTAGTAACTTACGACCTTCTCTTAAAATACCACAAATGACCTCTTCTTCCCATATCCCATCTCTTCTCTATAAACAAATCCATAAAGCATTGGCATTTCAGTCCTGGTGTCAGCAAAAGTCCATTAAGGGTTACCAGAGGTAACCTACCTATTTTAACCTTGATCAAATAAACCAACTTTATATTCCTTTCTTTTACTTCTAATAATCTTTAGGCTCTTCAAATAATGTCCTAGAACTTGATTTCTTTTCATTTCTTCTTTGTCCCTTTTCACAAAATTCTTCAAAACTTTAACAAGCTTCTTTTATAAATCCAATATAGGAAAAGGATCCAGGTCACTTTCTTGGTTTATTGTTTTTATATCCCTTTTAATTATTAACACATCAGCCAGTTTCTTTTGTGTGTCCCATGTAACATCTTTTTCCATGTCATTCTTGTAGCCTGTCACTTTCAAATCAGTCTCAGTCTTGTCCAGTAAAACTTGTTCCTCTTCCGTAACATGTTTTAGACACAGTCTCTCCACTGAGGTACATGTCTCTGTTGACACTATTAAAATTAACTTCTGGGTTCATTGTTTAAAAATATCCTTCAGTATATTCAATATTAGAATATCTTGCTTCATTCTGTAATTGTAAATCAAGTTTAAGTGTTCTTCTCCTTTAATTGTAATCTTTAGTTCCCTCTAGTGTCCAATTTTTAAAATCTTATTATTTTTTTAAAAAATCAAAACAAAAGCATTTTCCCACAGGAAGGATTCTTTATAATTAATTCCAAAATCTTATTTCAAATTTATCTGGACCCTTAGTCCATTTGTAACTTTCTAAAATCAAAGTTTGAATCACCCTTTTGCTGTATATTCCCCCCCCCCCCCCTCTAATTTTAAGTTCTTAAGCTTGCAGTTAAGACTTCTTTTGCTAAGGATTGAAGGAAACTCACTCAGTGGTGTAAAACTTGTCAACCCAAAGGTTCCTAATAGCTGAAAAGCAGTTAACAAGCAATTTCTGAAAATGATTAGAAAAAGAAATATGTGAACTTAAGAGTCCTTTCAAAGGACACTATTTCCTCATTTCCCAGAGCTCTAAACCCACTGGAGACTGCTATCTTGCAGGTCACCTTGTGAGGAGCAGTTGTATGGAGCACTTATGGGTGATCCCAAGTCCTCTCTTTGTCCAGAGAGGAATCACGAAGAGCCAATCCACTCGCAGGCTCTTCATTCTGCCATAGTTGTCAGCTCCGCTTTTCAGAGCCATCTTCCGTCTACCATTTCTTCTTCTAGAAGTCCACAATTATTGTTCCTATTTCAATGAATCCCAGAATGGAAACCATATTATTAACTTGTCTCTCAGAATTTCCATAAGATTAACCCATAGGAGTCTTTTGGAACTTCAAAGATTAATTAATGTATTATGCAATATGACACAAACCAACATTCAGGTGCCTTCCAGGTGTTTGCACTTCAACTCCCATCATGATTAGAGAATAGCCTTTGGCAAAAGATTGTGGAATTTATACTCCAAAACTTATGGAGACACCAGGCTGAAATCTCTGACATAGGTCTATGTGGATTATAATCCATTTTATAAAATCTTTAGGCTATAATCTTTGAAATCTTACAGTGGTGCATTTCTTGGTCTTGTGATGCCATAAAACTGTGATTGCTTTTCCTTAGAGTATCCTGTCAAAAGAAAGAACCACATGGTGCGATTTTCTGGGAGCAGTTCAGTGCAAACCAATGGGTGCACAGTTGTAGATCTCAATAGTCTTCTATCTGAAAACCCTGGGCACTTCTTACATAGACATAGGTTTCACCCGATCCCCAAACCATCAGCAACATTTTCACATTGCTTGATGAGAGCTTTCCCATTGCTTTCCTTGCAATGTGCAGTGCTCTTCATGATATGACAGGACTTCCTCTAACTGATTATGGGACATGCAAAAATCAGTGCCTAGCCAGTCCCCACACTCTACTTAATTTCATCATCACCTCCCTCTGTTTGTTTTCATAGCAAAGAAAAAACTAAGTAACAAACTAGTTGTTCAATATCAAATGCAAGTGAAATGGTCCAAAAATGTGACGGTGCCTGAAGATGCCATGGAGAACTGAAGAGATGAGAAGAGGAATGGGGCAAAAACTCTCACCAATGGGAAACTGCCCATCTTGCATCTTCAGCTGCAAGACTATCTCTTCAGGACTTCCTCTTGTGTCACAGAGGAGTTGGCAGTGAATCAGCCCAGGTGAGAAGAACCACCAACAGCTCTGATGCCATGACAGCATAGGGGAATGGCCCATATGATGAGGCCCCCAACTTATATAGGAGACAGTAGATCATAACTTGACAAAGGTCACAGATTAATGTTTCCTCCAGTGGCTGGATTAAATGTCACTTTAAACTAGAATGAAACAAATCACACTTTAGCTTAGTGAGAGAGGTAAACCCAATTTATAAAGCTACTAATAGGAGAACTGGTATCATAAGAGGCTGAATCCCTGGGAAAGGCTCTGGGTCAGATCTTTGCCCTAAGAGGAATGAATAGTTAGCTTTAGTCAAACCACTGTTTCCTAGACTTAGCTACTATATATATTTTTTAATATGGGATTAATAAATCCCAAAGTACCAACCTCAAAATTAGTGTCTACAACGTAAGGAGCTCAATCTAATGTATTTGTCAGGCAACCAACTTCAGCTGTGATTGATGACATTTGGGTAAAGTCACTTTCAGAATAGAAATCTACATAGTTATGCATATGACAAATGAATTATATGACATATGGAGTCCTTGGGGTTCTCTGAGCTTGGTTCTTTTCTTGCAGACGTTTCATTACCCGGCTAGGTAACATCTTCAGTGCTAAAATGGGATGAGGTTTGCTCTCTATTTATCTGCTGTGGCCTGCCTTGCCAGTGCTGGTGAGGGTGGGGGTTCTGTTTTGCTCTTCTGGTAGTTCATTGATTGGCATATGTTGACTGCTTGATTGTGTGCCTGGTGGTGACCTTTGCTTATCTGGGTGATGATTGCTGGAGATGATTGCTGGTGATTGAATGCTGGTGAGGTGATCTTCTGGTCTTTTGTCTCTTTTGAATAGTATGTAGATGCTGTTTATCTCTATGTGTCTGTTAATTGCTGCCTTGTCTGAATACCAAGCTTCCAAGAATTCTCTTGCATGTTTGGATTTGGCTTGGTCTCAAATGCTGACAGTTTCCCAGTTAAAACTGTGGTTGAGTCTGTCCATGTGTTGTGTAATTAAGGAATTTTCATCATGTCTTCTGACTGCTAGTTGGTCCTCATGGATGCGTTCTGCTAGTCTTCTGCCTGTTTGTCCTACATAGTGTTTGTTACAGTCCTTACACTGTATATTGTAGATGACTCCTGTCTTTTCTTCTTGGGCAACTGGGTCTTTTGGTTTACTTAGGATGTTTTAGAGTGATTTTGTTGGTTTGTGTGCTACAGAGATGCCATATGGTTGTAATAATCTGTTGGTGGTTTCTGAGACGTTTCTGATATATGGCAGTGTGATCCTTTTCATGGCTTGTGTGGGTTGTGTTGTAGTAGATTGAGTAGTCAGGCACTTTTTGATAAAATTACGTGGGTATCCATTTTGTTGGAAGATGTTGTATAGGTGGTCCTTTTCCTTTTTCTGCTGTTCTGGGTTGCTGCAATGCGTTTGTGCTCGCTTGAATAATGTTCTTACACAGCTCCTCTTGTGGGAGGTCGGGTTGTTGCTTTGGTAGTGGAGTACTTGATTGGTGTGGGTAGCCAGGTAATGAAACATTTGCAAGAAAAGAACCAAGCTCAGAGAACCCCAAGGACTCCACAGTTCAACCCTGAGCTACACATATTCACCTCCGTATATGACATAATTTGGGTACAGGTAGTCCTTGTTTAGCGACTGCCTTACTTAGCGACCATTCACAGTGATGACAGTGATGAAAAAGACTACTTGTATGACATAAACATTGTTGTCACAATATACTCTTCAAATGTAAAGTTATTTTCATTCAATTTTTGAAGGAATAGTTGGATTGGATAGCTTCATATTTTTAGTATCAATAAATCTAATGAAGTTTCAGCTATCTGCATGGGCCATATTCAATGGGAACATTTATTAGAAACCACGTTGAATCTGTCTGCTATGGATGAAGAGGCAGTAAAGAAAAAAAAAAAAAAAAGACAGATTTTCCCTGTACCAACAACATGGCTGAATAGATCACAGAGACCCAAATTGAGCCTTTAAGATCCAAAGATTAAAACTATATTTGCAGAAGGGATGAATGCACCAGTTTCACTTTCTCTTACATTCAGATTTTAAAAACAAAATCTCTTCAATTTCTGGAAAAAACAACAACAGAAAATGTGGTCAATTCTTATCAAAAGCTGACCTGAGCTAATTCTCATCCCTTATAATCCTCCATTCCACCCCCATAATCCAAATACTTTTTTGGTGTCCTGAAAAGGCAATATGAGTACTGTTAACTGTTGACAATCATATTATTTCTCCAATCCCAACTAAATGCTTCAGTTCACGGTTTGTTTACTTCATATGTAGGTTTACTAAGAGAGTTTGGTCCAGTAGTTAAGGCACCAGGCTAGAAACCAGGAGACGGTGAGTTCTAGTCCTGCCTTAGGCATGAAAGCCGGCTGGGTAACTTTGGGCCAGTCTTCTCTCTCAGCCCACAATGTCAGGCTTGGGCAAAAAGCTGGTTGGTCAATTCCTGTTGCAACCAACGGATCAACATTTGGTTGATTTGAAAAAAGCAGACCCTGCACCTGTGGGAAAATGCTAGGAAGATGATAGATAGACAGACAGACAGACAGACAGACAGACAGATAGATAGATAGATAGATAGATAGATAGATAGATAGATATTTACCGTACTTTTAAGCATTTAATCCAGGAGAATGGCAAAGCTGGAGAGTGCTGGCTTTAGCACTCTTTCAAAAGTCGCTCCCCTTTCCCACTTTGAAAGAATGCTAAACCCATATTTCCCCAGCCAACTTGCTCCCCCTTTGCCATTGTGAGCCAGGCAGGGAGCAAGTTATGACTGATGATTAAATCTGCACTTTTCCTTTGTGGATCTTTACAGCTTTATTGTCCAAGTCATTTTTTATAAACCGGCCAAGATGTCCAGACCGAAGCACAATTCCAGCCAGTCTGGGACATACGGTAATCCCACTCATACGGACACAGTTTAATTCTTTTTTTACATTTGTGGGTGATTTGTATGATGGACCCTGGAAAAGATTTCTTATACTTGGTTGAAAAGAATGTCTGAGCAAACTCTGCCAGAGCAAATATGCAAATTATTTGTGGAGATGGTGCCTTATGTAGCTATTTATTTGCTACGTCTGCCAAAAAGATGAGCTGTTGAGTTTTGCATATGATGATTCCATTTGAGCTGTAGGTTCAATTTCTTCTTCCCTTTATCATCAAATGGTGAAAATCAGAGAGAAAGAAAGAGAGAGAATAAAACTGAACGTAAGGGCAAAAAAAAAAAAAAAAGGAATTTAAATATTTATTTAAAAAAAAAGCAACACCCCAGCAAACAAGCCTGAAGCAATGATGTATGTGACAGAGAAAATATGCTTGGCAGTGTTCTCTTGGCTTGGCTTTTTTGTTTTACTTGCAAATTCTCTTTTGATGATAGGCAGATGTTAATAATAATCCTTTCCTCCCTGCGATGGCGACAAGGTCATGATGGAATAATGCAGAACAAATAATTTGACTCACGCACACCTTTTGCTTCGAGAGACAGTTGGCAGGGCCTGAATTTGCCCATCGATTTTTAAAAGGACCAATTTCCATAGCAACAGCAAGATCTGTGAAATGTTATGAACGCCTTGTGTACAGGGTTCTTGCTTAGCTAAAAAAAGCAAGGGAAAAGAGACAAGGATAGGAGCTCTACTCTTCAAATAGTACAACTATAAAAGGAAACAGGTTTGAGAAATTGCATTTATTTATGCCAAGGTAAAAATGTGCCCCAAGCTGGTCAGGGGAAAAGTAAATATGTGCCTTTCCTGATTTAAATGTCTTCCTATCTGTATATTGCTTTACGTCCACGGTTCTAGGTTATGTTGGTTTTATAAGCCAAACTGAACATCCTTTAAGAAGATTTGTCAATAGAAGAGAGAGTAAAGAAGGAGAAGGAGACAAAATGTGAAAAAGAAGACTCTGGAGCAACAGAAGCCCATGTCAAAGTCAAGAAATAACCCAAATATGTACAAGGATACAAAGACATGTATTTTCACCATGTTTTAAACAACAAAAAAACCTCAGGATTACCAATAGGAGCAGCAACATTTAGCTGAAGTAAAGAAAAGTAAACCAGAAGAGGGCAGAGCATTTTCTAAAATAATGCCCTTTTTGAATAGAAATAATAACATAAGGATAGCAGAACATGAAATTTAGTACAGCATACACTTTCATGGACTTCCGTCCATTTCATCAGATGCCTTTAAAAAGTAAACTCAAGCAGCTTGACAAGACATTAACCGACAGAAAATACATTGGCTCATATATGATGCTAAGCAATAATGGGAATTGTTAGGGGCTTAGTGGACCCTTCCCCAAACTGGTGCCCTGCAGATAGGTGGACTTTCAATTCTCAGCAGTGACCATGCTGGCTAAGACTTCTGGGAGTTGCCATTCATACAGTTAAAGGGTGCCCAGGTTGAGGAAGGTTGGCTTAGTGTGATATGGGAACTGTCCATTATGGCTTAATGTTTTGCATGTGGTTCACCATTCCTTGTTTATAAAATCCTAGCATTTTATAAATGCTTGGAAAGAAAGAGATGCTGAGGGACAGCCAGCAATGTAAAGTCACCCAGGGAGCAGAAAGCTAAGTGGGAATTTGAACTCTACGTTCCTTATTCCTAGGTCAACACTCCAGACACTACTTCCAGCATTTGCCCACAGATCCCTAATTTGATGGCTACCATGCCAAGAGGGGCCTCAACAATACAGTAGAATATTAGATCTCCCCCGTTTCATGCAGTGCTCCCCTGATCCTGCAACACTTTCACTGAGATCAGCCCCTACAACTAACAGCTAGAAATGCAAATAACAATTCTGATATTCTTTTTCTTGATGCCTCAAATTGGCTCCTAGGATAACTGCATGATGTCACCTCACTTGTTTTCCTCCTTATAACTCTATTTTTCCATGAAGCCTTTGACACCATCTTCTTGTTCCCACAAAGGGGCGTCTGAGGGTGGGGGTATCAAAAAAGTCAAGATGGCAATAGTAGCTGTGCCATAGAAGCTGCATCCCTTGTTTGTACATATGTGTCTCACATATGTCACACATATGACAGACATAAAGGGAGCTTCAGTTGGACAGTCATAGCTGCCACCTTGACTTTTTTGACACCCCCTCATATGCTCCTGCTTCAGCTTGCTTTTAACTATGCTCTGCTTGTCCAAAAGACCCAACTATACTATAGATCAGTGTTTCTCAGCCTTGGCCGCTTTAAGCTGTGTGGACTTCAACTCCCAGAATTCCCCACCAGCCATGCTGGCAGGGGAATTCTGGGAGTTGAAGTCCAACAGCTTAAAGTGACCAAGGTTGAGAAACACTGCAATAGAGGTACAATATCCTAGTTTATCCATGCTTTTAATTCTTTCTCCTTCCTGTATGTTGGTTTTTAGAGTAGAAGCTCCTTCAGTTAGGATTTTCTCCAATAATGTGTCATTTTCAGTGCTGTGTAAAGTGGGATCCACATTGATGATGCAATAGAAAGAATAATGATGAACTACTAGCATCCTAAGAGTATAAAATATCAAAATATCAAATTGTGAGAGAGTGTTGCTTCAGGGCACCAGAAGTTTTTATTGTGGCTGTCTGTTGTTGTTTTTAATGTTTTTATTGTTTTGGGAGCCACCCAGGGTTGTGGTTCATAATATGGGCATAAATATAAGTATTTTAAATATAAATAAATAAATATATTCTCTCCTGCCACTTTTTGTCCAAAGAAAGTTATACTTTGTATGGCTATCATGCCCAGTTTGCCAGTTTAAAGGCTGATTTCTTCCAACTTCTATTCAAAGTCCTATAAGAATAATATCGTATGTGATTCAATATTCCAAAATGGCCTAATAAATTTTTCTGCCTTTATCCTATTCAGGTTTTACAAAGATTATTCCCAAAGAAAATCTATTTTTTATGGAGAAGGCTTAGTATTTATCTCCCCTCACAGACATAGATTCACCCAGGTCCTTCAACTCTCCCAACCCATTTTTAGAAATGTGTCAATTCCATAAAATGATATGCCAAGATGAATGGCTTACTGCTGAATCTTATGAGTATGCCAGGTGGCATCACCAATAGATACACTGAAAGATGAATGAAAAGTGAGCATTCACATATAATAAATATAATATAATAAAAATAAAAATATAATAAAAATATATAATAATAATCCTTCTATTGCGGCAACAAAGAATTGTAAGTTTTTTCACCTACCTTTTAAGACAGTAATAAAAATGACTGAGCTTGGCCCTCCGAACAAAAAAAAAAATTGACTAAATTGTCTGCTCTTCTGGAAAATGCAGAAATCAGGGGATGTAATGGAAAGACTGCTACAAAAAATATTCCCACAATGAAGATGGAGCAACCTGCATTTTATTCCAACAGTTTCTAAGTTTCTCATGACAGATTATATAGGCAAAGCACTAAATGGCTGTGTACTTCTCTACAATAAAGCTTTTTTGCACGCACACTCTCACACAAACTAGCATGTCAAGGAGAAGGTCTGAGCTTAACTTAGACCTCAGAGGCCAAAGAATAAAAAGGAAACAAATTATTGGTGACTTCCAAAGTTGATAGTCCACATCAAGGCATTTATTTGGACAGATTATATAGGCAAAGCACTAAATGATTAAGGCCCATTCCTAGGTCATTTGAACAATCCTAGCAACAAATCAGCTAAGAAGGATTCCAATCCAAATATTATTTTTAACTGTCTGTCTAACCTATAGTTTATTCTTTTAAGGTTGGTAGAGTACAAAAGAGCATTAAAAAAAAAACAGATTTTGCTAAAATGTAACCAAATGGTTGATCCAACTATTAATTGGATAATAATAAATAATGAAGAACCACAAGCAATGATGAATAAATTAGTAAGCTATTGGTAAGCTTCTACCTAGACATCTTTAAAAGTGAGCATCTTTTGTTGCAATTGTGTATCTTAGGGTTTTAATGTTTTTACTTACTGGAAGTTGCCTTGAGTTATAACTTTGGGGTGGCATAGAAATAGTGTTAAATAAATGATTTTTTTTAAAAAAATAATAAAATAACTAGAAAGGCTGTTTGTTCCAGGCCATACAAAATTCATTATTAGTTATCCCATGTGATTTGTCTGTTGCATTGTTTCAGATTTCAGACAGAGGATTTAGTATGGTGGTTAAAGGCTCTGGACTAGAACCCAGAAGACTCTGAATTCTAATCCTGCCTTGGCACCAAGCCAGCTGGGTAACTTGAAACAACAACAACAACAACAACAACAACAACAACTAGATGATGATGATGTTGATGATGATGATGATGATGTTGATGAAGAAGAAGAAGAAGAAGATGATGATTTCAGATTTCAAGTTACCCAACTGGCTTGGTTCCAAGGCAGGATTAGAATTCACAGTCTTCTGGGTTCTAGGCTATGACTCATTGGGTCATCCTTTGAGAGAAAGGTAATGCAGTCTGATGTGACCAGAATGAACATTTTAGGCTGACTATATTTTTTTTTTACCCCAGTGCTGGACGGTCCCGTGATCATCTAAGAAGAGTATATATCATAAATAGAAAAATAACTGTAATGACAAATGAACTTCAATAATAAGTCAATATTTCCTTACCTAAACAGATAAACTGAATGACCACAGGCAGGCAAAAAAGGCAGCGAGAGCGGGAGCAACTTCTGACTTCCTGCTGGCTTCCCCATTGAATTTGCTTGTGGGAAGCTGGCAGGGAGCGTCGGAAATCATGATCATGTGACTGCAGGGTTGCTGCAATGGTCACAACTTTGTGAATAAAACTGGTCTGAACATCGTGGAAATTTCAGTTCCACAGGAGCAATGGGGCCCAGATTTTTTATGCATTCTTTAAGTTAGCAGATTTTAGGTACCTTGATTCAAAAACTGCTGTGGTTTAATGCACTGTTTGGGCTAATTTGAGGGTACAAACAGACAAACAGATAAACAATGAGAGTTTTAGTAGTATATAAATATAGTCAAAGGTGGGGGCTTGAGGAAGAACAATTTCTGCAGCTGCACAACCAGCATGTCCAGAAGGAAATTAAACTCAGACCTTCTCCTTGACATGCTATTTGTGTATGTGCATGTATGTGTGCAAGAAAGCTTTACTGTGGAGAAGTACACAACCATTCAGTACTTTGCGTATATAATTTGAGCAGAAATATGCACCATTTTCCAGGTCAACATCCTGTTTGGCTTTTGAGAGGATGGTGGGGGCTTCATTCCAGGAAATGGCTGGGAATCAGTCAAGAAGTAATCAGGCCATAACAAAAATTAATGACATTTGTTTTAATTCATTTAATTTCATAAAATACTAATGGTCCTCCAGTGGTTAATATATCTCCTATTTTATTACATTAAAATGTGCAATTCAGTAGCAAAGTGTGGAAGACTTTGGGAGCCTCTTTGAGGGAGGGTGTGATGCTACCAGCCTTGAGAGAGGTGATGGTGTGCCCTCCCTTGAAAAGGCCACCGCTTGACTCTGCTGTATTTAACAACATTTGCACTGTTTCCAAACTTCCCTTTCTGTGGAAGGTTGTTGAGAAGGTGGCAGGCACTTCCGAACTTTGCCATTTCCATTCCTCAATCCCATCTAAGCAGTCTGAAGCCCATCTGCCAATCATCTTTAGCTCCACTGCCTTGGAACAAAATGAACCAATCCGTGCTCTCCCTCCAGCTGACCAATAACAGCCAGCAAAAAAATCACTCCATCAGTGCTCTCCCTATGCTCCTTCTGACAAAATTCTCCTCACCTCTACTCTACACAAAAAAAGGAATTTTAAAAACTGCTTGTACTTCCCCTAGCCATGTTTTCAATATATGTTGTCTGCGTTTGGTTATTTGTCCTCTTCAGAAAGCAAAGCAAAGCAAACCACCACCCTTGAGTTTTTTCAATAAGCTGAAGCTGGCATTGCTTCCCTACTAAAATCCTACTGTCAACTAGGAAGGCATGATGTAATGTCATTATTTTTCCAGCTGGATACTTTTCCCAACATCTCTAACTGTGGTTTTAGTGCTGGCTGAAATGAAGAAGAGATCAGTTCTAAGCAGAATGCATATTTTTAAGCTGTACCTAAAGAGAAAGAAAAGAAATAAAAGGCCAAGCGGCCCATATGTGAGTGCTACCTGTGTAGAGAGTAAGGAAGAGGACCTTGATGGAGATGCACAAGCTCCATTGCCTAGTCAAAAAGGGCTGAAGCATTTTTTAAAGTCCAGAATGTCTAGAAAATATTCAGAAGCAGATCAGACAGACACCTCCCTAATTCACTGAACGAGGAAGAGGAGGAGGGGGAGGGGGAGACACAGCACAATCAGACTGGCAAGATTCCATTATTATAGCCTCAATAACAGTGGTTTTAGTCTCTCTGTGGAGTGGGATTCCTGGTCTGGTCTACCTCGTGGGCCTGACAGCCTGTCTCTCACCAAGCTCATTAGGCCCCTCTAGGAATGCTGACTTGTGGCATTTAGACAAGCACCATTCTGGAAGAAGGAAAGGTGGAGAAGAATCAAATAGGAACAGTAGAAACCTAGCAATGAAGGAGAGCTGTTGCTCTGAGAAGAGGCTGCTCTTTTGTGAAAGAATCAACATTGGGAGTTGGGGTGGCTGAAGAGAAAAAAGAAAAGGATACAAGGAGAAGGAAACTAGAAGTCACAAACCACATAGAATGTGAGCAGCTTAAGGCTCAGAAGACATTCCAAGGAGAAAGAAGATGAAGTGGTGAAGGGAGGAAGGGAAACTGCTGTTGGAAACAGTGTGCAGAAGTGAGATGGGAGTAAAGAAGCTTAATCAGCAATCCAGCAGGCTGAACACCTCGGAAGTTCCAGGTAAAAATGACCTGGGAGAGACAACTGGAAGAGTTGGCAGGCTTGTTATTTTCCCCAAGTCTTTGCTATGTAGAGCTCATTAAGAGTGCTGAGAGCTGCCAAAACCAGAGAAAAGAAGAGAAGCAGCAGAAGGAGGTGGGTGGAACCTATGTGGAATCTACAAAAATTCAGGACAAGGAATAGAGGACTGAGGGCAAGGGAGATTCCTGCATTCACAGGGGCCAATGGGAAAAGAGTGAGGACTGAGGAACAGGAACGGCATTGTGTCAGCAGTAGAAAAGCAACTGCTATCCTATTGGTTCACTTAAACCAGACAACTGAAGGAAGAAGCTGGAAGAAGTAAAACAAGCAGCTGTAAAAGTGATAAAGGCCAAGAGCTTTTATTGTAAGCAATAAAAGAAAGAGTTAACAGAGATAATAATCAGAGGAATAAGAATAGGAGAGGTAAAGTGAAAAATATGATATTTGGACACAATGAGAGGCTGTTAAGTCCAGAGAAAGTTTCAGAAGTCTAAAACTGAAGTCTAACTAAAGGGAACTGAGTTAAAATAAATTGGAAAAGGAATAAAGGCTTAGAAATGAAGAGGGAGAAGATTTAAAAGCAACAGAGATAGGAAACCGCCTCTTTAATATGTGAACACCCAGCATATTCTGTATATAATGGTATAATAAAGCACTTTTTGTAATAAAAATCTTACCTCTGCCTGGTTGCCACCATCCCTTATAAAAGAACCAACGACTCCAGTATTTGGCACATCATCATGTGCTAATTTCACCTTTCCTAAAGTCAAGCCAGCATTTCCCTTAAGGTATCTACTCTGAGTACCGAAGCTCAGAGCTAGAAGAAAAGTAAACCAAGAGTTCTCTCCAATGGGGAAACCAACCATTCATAACTGAAAACCATTCTCATCTGAAAGCGTTGTCCATAGTCTTCTGGAAGACAGCAAACCAACCCTGTTCATTCCCTCTTGCTGTAAAGAAAATATACAATTTCTTATGACCAAAAGAAGTTGGCATTTATTTTCATAGATAAACATTTTATCCCAGCAAGGGATTTCACCAAGGGAAAACCTTGGTTCTCATACCTATCATGCCTACAACTGAGACTACTTCCATGCAGATCCCATTAATATGGACATGCAAGGTATTCATTCAAGTTACACAGACTTCACCTAAAACACATTTTGTCCAACTGGGCTGTTAGCTACCAATTAGTGAAGCTGTTCTATCTTATAGCTTGCCAGGATCATCTTGCTGTTCCTTATTTGCATTAGAAATTGGGACATAGCATTTCTCATGCCAAAATGAAATTAGCCTCCACAATTATTATGATACAGATTTAAAAAAAAAAAAAAACAGTTTTGGGACTAAGAGGAAGAAGTGGCAGGATAAAGTAAAAGGTTACTCTGGATATTATAGATGCCTGCAAATTCACAAGTAATGAGGACTGCTCATTAGTGTATGTGCATATATTCACTAGAGGTCCCAGTTATAACTGAGAAAAAAGATGACTTTGGCCAGTGACATTTCTAATTTAAAAAAAGGAAATATGTTGATCTAAAACTTCTTACAATTTTGTATATGGTTGGAAATCTCTCAAATTTGTATAATGTTATACTAGTGTAAAGTATAGGAATGGGCAAATCGGTTGATTGCAGTTTCAGTTTTTCAGTTTTCCATGTGTGCATTTGTAGGTCATCCTTATACAGGTGAAACTTGAAAAATTAGAATATCGTGCAAATGTTCATTTATGTCAGTATGGCAACTCAAAAGGTGAAACCAATATATGAGATAGACGCATTACATGCAAAGCGAGATATGTCAAGCCTTACTTTGGTATAATTGTGATGATTATGGCCTACAGCTTATGAAAACCCCAAATTCACAATCTCAGAAAATTAGAATATTACATGACATCAATAACACAAGGATTGGAAATAGAACAATATCGGACCTCTGCAAAGTATAAGCATGCGTATGTACTCAGTACTTGGTTTGGGCCCCTTTTGCAGCAATGACTGCCGCAATGCAGCGTGGCATGGATGCTATCAGCCTGTGGCACTGCTCAGGTGTTATGGAAGACCAGGATGCTTCAATAGCGGCCTTCAGTTCCGCTGCATTGTTCGGTCTCATGTCCCTCATCTTTCTCTTGGCAATGCCCCATAGATTCTCTATGGGATTCAGGTCAGGCGAGTTTGCTGGCCAATCAAGCACAGTAATCCCATGGTTATTAAACCAGGTTTTGGTACTTTTGGCAGTGTGGGCAGGTGCCAAGTCCTGCTGGAAAATGAAGTCAGCATCCCCATAAGGCTTGTATGTGGAAGGAAGCATGAAGTGCTCCAAAATCTCCTGGTAGACGGCTGCGTTGACCCTGGACTTAATGAAGCACAGTGGACCAACACCGGCAGATGACATGGCTCCCCAAATCAACACAGACTGTGGAAACTTCACACTGGACTTCAAGCATCGTACATTGTGTGCCTCTCCATTCTTCCTCCAGACTCTGGGTCCTTGGTTCCCAAATGAGATGCAAAAGTTGCTCTCATCAGAAAAGAGGACTTTGGACCACTGGGCAACAGACCAGTTCTTTTTTTCTGAAGCCCAGGTAAGACGCTTCTGACGTTGTTTGTTGTTCAGGAGCGGCTTGACAAGAGGAATACGACATTTGAAGCCATGTCCAGGATCCGTCTGTGTGTGGTGGCTCTTGATGCACTAACTCCAGCCTCAGTCCACTCCTTGTGAAAGTCCCCAACACTTTTGAATGGCCTTTTCCTGACAATCCTCCCCAGGCTGCGGTCATCCCTGCTGCTTGTGCACCTTTTTCTCCCACACTTTTCCCTTCCACATAACCTTCTATTGATGTGCTTTGATACAGCACTTTGGGAACATCCAACTTCTTTTGCAATTCCCTTTTGGGGCTTTCCCTCCTTATGGAGGGTGTCAATGATGGTTTTCTGCACAACTGTCAGGTCAGCAGTCTTTCCCATGCTTGTGATTCCTACTGAACCAGCCTGAGAGACCATTGAAAGGCTCAGGAACCCTTTGCAGGTGTTATGGATTCATTAGCTGATTAGAGTGGGACACTTTGAGCCTAGAATATTGAACCTTTTCACACTATTCTAATTTTCTGAGATTGTGAATTTGGGGTTTTCATAAGCTGTAGGCCATAATCATCACAATTATACCAAAGTAAGGCTTGACATATCTCGCTTTGCATGTAATGCGTCTATCTCATATATTGGTTTCACCTTTTGAGTTGCCATACTGACATAAATGAACATTTGCACGATATTCTAATTTTTCAAGTTTCACCTGTGTATGTATGTGTATATATATAAATATATATATATAAAAATTCCCCTCTCACCCTATGGGTGGTATGTGTCTTCCTCAATCTCGGGTCCTCTACAGGAGGCCTGGGAGTTTGAGGGTTCTGCGCAGTATCTTAGCTGTTCCTAGCACTGCACTCTTCTGCACAGAGAGCTCTGATGTTGTTCCTGGGATCTGTTGGAGCCACTCTCCCAGCTTAGGAGTCACGGCCCCGAGTGCTTCTACCACCACTGGGACCACTTTGGCCTTGACTTTCCACATCCTCTCGATTTCCTCCTTCAGGCCCTGGTACTTCTCCAGCTTCTCATGCTCCTTCTTCCTGATGTTGCTGTCATTTGGCACTGCTACATCTATCACTACCGCTGTCTTCTGGTCTTTGTCTACTACCACGATGTCTGGTTGATTAGCCAGTACCTGCCTGTCTGTCTGGATCTGGAAGTCCCACAGGATCTTAGCCCTGTTATTCTCCACAACCTTCTGTGGAATCTCCCATCTGGACTTGGGGGGGTCTAGCTCATATGCTGTGCAGATGTTCCTGTACACAATGCCAGCTACTTGGTTGTGCCGTTCAGTGTATGCTGTTCCTGCCTGCATCTTACACCCTGCCACTATGTGTTGGACTGTCTCTGAGGCCTCTTTGCACAATCTGCACCTTGGATCCTGTCTAGTGTGGTAGACCCCTGCTTCTATGGATCTGGTGCTTAGTGCCTGTTCTTGTGCTGCTATGATCAGTGCCTCAGTGCTGTCTTTTAGTCCGGCCCTTTCCAGCCACTGATAGGATTTCCCGATGTCAGCCACCTCAGCTATCTGTCGATGGTACATCCCATGCGGGGGCTTGTCTTGCCATGGCACTTCCTCTGCTTGAACCTCCTGCCTTGTCTGCTGCTGCCTGAGGCATTCTCTCAGCAGTTCATCTTTGGGTGCCATCTTACTGATGTATTCCTGGATACTTCGGGTTTCGTCCAGGACAGTGGCTTTGACACTCATCAGACCCCGCCCGCCCTCTTTGCGCCTGGTGTACAGTCTCTGGGTGTTGGACTTGGGGTGGAAACCTCCATACATTGTGAGGAGCTTCCGGGTCTTCACATCAGCAGCCTCCATGTCTTCCTTTGGCCAGCTCACTATACCGGCAGGGTATCTGATGACTGGCAGGGCATACATGTTGATGGCATGGATCTTGTTCTTCCCATTGAGCTGGCTCTTCAGGACCTTTGGTGGTACTTGGATGTTGCTGTCTTCCTTGCTTCCTCCTCATGGTTCCCGTGTGACTGTGGGACACCAAGGTATTTATAGCTGGTCTCTATGTCTGCTATGTGGCCCACTGGTAGTTCCACTCCATTGGTCTTAACTACCTTCCCTCTCTTTACTATCATCCTGCCACACTTCTCCAGTCCAAATGACATCCCAATGTCCTCACTGTAGAGCCGTGTCAGATGGATCAGTGAGTCGATGTCTCGTTCACTCTTAGCATACAGCTTGATGTCATCCATGTAGAGGAGGTGGCTGATGGTGACTCCACTCTTGAACTTGTACCCATATCCAGACCTTGTGATTATCTGGCTGAGGGGGTTTAAGCCTATGCAGAACAGCAGTGGGGACAGTGCATCACCTTGGTATATGCCGCACTTGATGGCCACTTGTGCGAGCTGTCTTGAGTTCACTTCCAGTGTTGTCTTCCACAGTCCCATTGAGTGCTTGAGGAAGGTCCTTAGTGTCCTGTTGACTTTGTATAGTGCCAGGCATTCACAGATCCATGTGTGTGGCATTGAGTCATAGGCTTTCCTGTAGTCAATCCAGGCTGTGCTCAGATTGGTCTGCCTAGACCTTGATTCTTGGGCGACTGCCCTATCTATGAGTAACTGGTGTTTTGAGCCTCTGGTGTTGTTCCCAATGCCCTTCTGAGCTGTGCTTATGTTCTGTACTTCTCCACTGAGCCTTGGTAATCGGACTCGAGGGTTGACTGTAGCTAGTTTATCCATGATCTTATGCCTCATATCAGCTGCTGTGCTCTGTAATGGAAAGGGTGGCAGTGACATTCCAGCTTCAGGTGTTGGCTGTGCATCTGCTTGTTCTTCCAGGTCTGCTTGAGTCCGGGTTGTAATGTGGAGTTGGTCTATCTCAAGTTGTGAGAGCAGCTTCCTCTTCACTATGCTGAAGCGCTGGGTAACTCAGTTGTTTCTCAGTTAGTGTGGTAGGTAGGTACCTAACTAGGTAACTAGTTGTTTCTCAGTTAGTTATATATATATCTATATATATATGTAGTTTTATACACTTATCTCCAAAGTATGTATTTTGGTTTTCAGTTTTTCCATACAAACCATATATGGACGAGACAAGAGAACTTGGAAATGATGGAATGCTACTACAACAGCAGACCTAATGAGAGGGGATATATGAAATGTATGAGGGAACTATGGATAGACAGAAGGCCTACATCCATTAAATTTTAAAGAATAACTGAGTTTTGATTTGTGCATTGCTTTGAACATGCAAAATTAGTTTCTAGGTCAAATGTGAATGAAACAAATTTGTCTTGCATATGTAGTTAGCTGTGGAATTAGGGTTCTTTGAAGGATAGAATTGGGGATATATTTGCTCTTCTGCTGTCTTTCTGACCTGCTTCCATCCATTTATATCACTACAGATAATCTGAATACTTAAAGATGTGCCTCAACAAATCTCCCTAAAAAGGAGGAGGGGGAGAAGAAAGAGGAGGATACATTAGTGGAATCAGAGGGTGGTGACAGCCTGTCCTAGATAAACCATACGGTGATGTCCAACTGCAGGAGGTCACACTGAATAAACATTGAATAAATACATTGAATAAACCAAAGGTATTTGACTGATTGAATAAATCATTCAATAAAACATTGAATAAAGCAAAGATATTTGACTGATCACAACTTCTCACTTCCAACCTCATGGATCATCTCCCAAATCCCCAAAATAGAAGTGACAGTGTACCCTGAAGATGCTCATAGTTGGCAGCGCAATATCTGGATGACACCAAGTCAGATATCCCAACCTCCTGCCCATCAGAAAAAAAAATCATGGCCTTATGGAGACATCAGGAAGGGAGGGTCAGCCATCTTGCCTTGAAATCTCCTCAGCTGAAGCCTACCTGTTCCTACAACAGCATTTTAATTGTTGGGCTCTATGTCAGACATTTTCTTTGCTAACTGCTACTTACTGCATATCTTAATCCACAGAGCTAATTTGAGCGAAGATAGGTTTCGATTCTCACAGCAGCAGTGAGAAGAACACAGCATGTAAACACTTAAGGTTGAAGTTACAGTATAAGATCCACTCAACTGACCTGCATATCTGCATTTGGTAAACTCCATTTGGTGTATCAGCAATAAAGGATTCTACCCTTGAGATAAATCAAAGTGAGTCACCTGATAATTCAAAATCCAGATTAAATTTAGGCAGGTAGGAATGTCTGAGGAAAGGTTGGTTATGGATCTCTTTTATGGAATGACAAGTTGACTATTTGAAGTGGGACAAAGATGTTTAGGATGTAGCCATATAAAAAGATTATATGAAATAGCTGCAGAACAGTTTTATCTATTAGAAATCTATGCTAAATAAAAAGAAAATCTGAACTTCATCAAGAACATCCCAGTTCTAGTTTCTTTACTATTATAGAAATGAAATAATGGTTCATATTCTCCTATTTTGGCAAATCTGCCATTTTTATTTATTAAATGCATTTACAGACCCTGCCAAAAAACAAAGAAAAAAAACCCAAAATGGTTGTCAGAGCAAATGGTGGAAATTGTCAAGAACAGAAAAGACGCTAAAGCCAAGAAAGACAAAAATCTCAGGAAGGAACTTAATCCAGAATTTCAGAGAGCTGTTAGAAGAGACAAGAAGCAGTATGATAGTGTCATCTGTTAAGGCCCTGAAGATGGAAACAGACATGGAAAAACAAGGAAAATCTTCCAAAAGATCTCTGAATTCAAAAGGAGGTTCCAATCTTGAATCGGTATGCTAAAGGACACCAATGGACAGGTAGTAACTGATTCCAAGAAAATCAAACACAGATGGAAGAAGCGCACTGAAGTTCTGAACAGTTCAGATATCAACATCTAGAATGCTTTCAAGACGTTCCCTACTTACAAGGACCTCTAGTACTAGAGGGTGGAGTAGATCAGCACTCTGGTCATTACCCAGTCAGAAGGCTACAGGAATTAATGGAACAGCTACAAAACTACAGCAAATAAAAGAAGGATCAGTAGAAGTTCTAACTAAGCTATGCCAGCAAAACTAAATGATGATCCAGCGGCCAATAGATTTGGAGAAGTCAGTTTACTTACCATGACCAAAGAAAGCAGACATAACAGAACGTGTGAACTACCATACAATATCCTTAATTCCATGTGCTATCGAAATAATGCTTAGGACCATGCAATGCAGATGAGAGCCCTATATAGAAAGGGAGATGCCAGATGTTCAAGCTGGTTTTAGAAAAGGCTGAGGAACAAGAGTCATTATTGCTGATGCGTGCTTGATAATTGAGAAAACAAAAGAATACAAAAAAGATGGCAGTATAATCAATGATTCATGGATTATAGAAGAGCTTTTGATTGTGTTGACTCAGCCAAGCGGTGGAATGTCCTTTGGAAAATAGGAAACCCATTGCTTTGTTCTCATGTAAAACCTATATACAGATCAGGAAGCCAGAGTATGGACAAAACATGGCAAAAATGATTGGCTCTAGATCCACAAAGGAGTGAGACCAGGCTGTGTAATCCCTCCTTATTCAACCTACTGTATGTGCTGAATATATATATGGAGGGAAGCTGGTTGGGAAGAAGATGAGCATGGCTTTACAATTAAAGGAAGAAACATCAATAACCCGCACTATGCTGATGACGCTCCTCTGATAGATAAAAATGCAAATGAACTGAAAGCTCTAATAATGAAAGTTAAGGAGCACAGTGAAAAATGGGACTCAGATATGCAAAGCAAATTGATAACAATAGGTAAAGCAACCAGCCTTAGAATTTACAATGTAGATATCAAAGTGGCAGGCATCTTCTGCCTTTTATGATCAGCTATCCACAGTAAAGGAGCTATCAGGCAAGGAATATACCACAGACTAGACTTGATAGGGTAGCAATAAAGGCCTTGGAAAAGTTATTAAGATCTCATAATGCACCTATGCCTAAAAAGATCAGAACTGTGCAGGTGATGGTTTTACCTGGGGTCATAAAAATTGGACTTAGAAAAAGCAGGATAGAAAAAGTATTGATGTTTTTGGACTTCATTGTTGGAGAAAACTTCTGAGAATATAATCTCTGAAGGCAGGAGGGTCTGTTATGGTCTCCTCCATCTCTCCCTGCTTCTCACCAAGCTTTTAGTGATGCAAGTGACTTGAGTGTATCTAAATATTTTCCCTCATCAGCCTCAGCCCGTATTTACAGTGCTGAGGGCAACACACCACTGGTTTGTATGCCTAAATCATGGGTGTGCTACCCGAGCCCCAAGATTATGGGCAGCTCACCCACAGACCTTAGGCATGGTTTTCCTGATCCCTTAAAAAACTGCAGGCAAATTATAATTTTATAGGGATCAAGTCAAGTCAGACTTGGTCTTGGACTATGAATAAATAAATAAATGGGATCAGGCACATCCACAGGAAGGGAGTCAAATAAGTCAAGATGATGGCCACAGCCATGCCATTAAATAATTGCCCCTTTTTATACCTTGGTTGAAAAAGGTTGTACTTATCTTAAACATTAAACATGTAGGGAAGATGGGGATTGGCAAAAGTCCCACAAACTGTTCCCTCCTGAGAAATTAACATTTCTGAAATATTCTGAAAAGGTTTCAAGAATATTTTGCCTTGTGGAATGCCTATTTACAGAGTCAGGAAAACACGCCCCAATGACATCACACTACTTTTTGAATTGCTAATGCTAAAATGAGGATTTAATTTAGTACACACTCTTCCAGCCTGAATGATTTGTACTTCAGAAACATTTTACGGCTGGAACTAAGAAGGCTATACTGGAGCTTCAGCTGTAGGATGAATTTGCTTACAAAAGATTTAGACACCTAAAGATTAGCAGAAGTCTGATCAGAAGCCAATTTTATTCATATGAAGGTGAGAGGAAGTGGGCAAGGAACCACCAAGGAAGAAACCCCACCCCCAGCAAAAAGGGCAGGGCAAGCTACTGTATATAAACCGGCAGCAAACCCCACACTCACTCGCACTGATGATGTTACCTAGTTGGGTAATGAAATGTCGCAAGCTCAGGGAGCACCAAGGACTTCACAGTTCAACCCTGAGCTACAGATATGCTTTCTATTAGATATTGGTTGTGTTCAAGTGGAGGCTATTAGGGATCCTTTTGATTCCTGCCTTGAGTAGAGGTTAGATACAAAAGCCAAAATGGCTTCTTGCCTCTATGACTCAGAATTGAAAAGATCTGTATTAAATCCAGGTCAATATCTGGCAGTCTACTGGCTTCAAATTTGAACACTTTGCCATCTGTGGAATGAGTAGCTCCTTGAAAATCCTGCAGAGGGCAATGATGCATATTCTGAGCATAACACAGCACTGAAAATCATCAGCATCTTTCTCCCTCTTAATCAGTATAATTTGTAGCCTTTCTTATGGGTAAGACAGATTTCCTAGAGCATTCCATTTAAAAATTAATAACAGATTGTGTGACATGTGCCTATATAATTTCAGCCAAAAAAAAAAATCTCTTCCCAAAGTGGAAATCAGGAACTTATCTTGGCAAGTCCATACAGAAACAAAAATGGGACTATAATCGAGAATTAAGGACACTATAAATGCCACAAATTTGATGGTATAATTGTAGAGCACCGACAGTCACTTTGGGTTACCCATTAGAAAAACATTGATCTGAAGAGGAGAACTAGAATATATCAAAAATATGAAGCCACCATATTTGGTGCAAAGACCACTCTGTGCCTGATGGGCAGAAAACAGACTATAGAATAATGGATTAGTCCCTACAGTTTCTTTGGCAAAGTTTCAGAGGTGTTTTGCCATTGCCTGCTTCCTAGGGCTGAGAGCAAGTGAATGGGTAAGGTCACCCAGCTGTTTCATGCCTAAAGCAGAACTAGAACTCATAGTCTCCTGCTTTTTAGCCTGGTGCCTTAACCACTACACCAAACTGGCTCTCAACCAGTTGTGTACCTTCAAGTCAACATTTTCTGTTCTAACACAGATTAATTGCTGTAAAGTGTTTCATAAACTCAGGAGATTTGTTCTTTATTTCAAAAGGAAACATCAAGCAAATTACATTTTTTTCCTAATTTTTTGTCTTAAAACCTCATTCTTATGAAATAAAAATATGTACTAGTTCTTTCGTTCAAAGCACGTGTAACTTTTTTCAGCTGCATCAATATTCATATAGTTTGCTTATTCATCTACAAAGCATTACCATATTTTACATTAAGTATGTGTTTAATTGTATATGAGTATAGGGATTTGAACTTCAAAAGGAGAGTCTATTTTTAATATTTTTGGGATGTTAACATTGGGAGTTGAATTTAGTGAGAGCTTATAAAACTTTTTGCTGGTTACTGGACACACCAAAGAAACTTTTTGAAAGGATGGAAGTCAGATTTCCTTTGTTGGTGATGTAAAAAATATGAAGGGTCTGACTCCTATGACTTGGTCTTGTGAGTCATTCATATCTTTCTGCAATAGTACTTTAACATACATAAGTCAATTCATGGGGAAATCTTTTAATGTTAAAGATGTTGATGTTATGTTAAATTATGTTCCAGAACTTTGACATTTCACTATTTTTGATGAATTATGGCTATACTGGGTCTTCGAGGTTGCTAAAAAAATTATTTTGAGAACTAGAAAAGTAGTATTATTTCTGATATTAAGGATTGAATTCAAGAGAGGGATACTTTATCTGTTTTTGAAAAGGCAATTTTATCTGTTAATCAAAAATGATGTAACATGTTTCCCTTTGGTATGGATTTCAAGTTATTTTACAATAGAGTATTATCATTTATTCTCTTTAGTTTAGAAACTTTTAAATATTTAATATTTGATGGATGTGTAAAATGTGAAGATGGTTTTCTCATTTCTTTTTGTTTAATTTGTTACTGTTTTTTCTTGTTTTTTCTGATTTTCTTTTGGTCCCCCCCCCCCCATTTTTTGTGTATGTTTTTTTTCATGCAAAACATGTTAAAAGAAATAATCTGAGGGGAAAGACACGGCATCACTATTTTTTGAAGACTCACCTGGAGATGTTGCAGTCCTCACTTGATCCTTGCTCTGGGACTTGATCAACTACTGCAGAGGCATTAGACCTTTGCAAAACCTCAAGAGGGCTCTTCAACTGAGCCTTTGGACAAGTGCCCCTTTGATGGAGCCCCACAAAGTGAAGAGGTGCCTCACTTTTTGGCACCACAATGGAAGCATCACACAGCATTGAAGGAGTCACTTCACTGGTGGTGGTGGGATTGATGGTCTTCTCTGCAAAAGTATGGAAGGTACAGTATTTCCATCAAAACCATGCAGTCTAGAGAAGTGGTCTGCCTGTCTTGATCTTTTAGAGCTGCAAAGACAGAGAATGGCATGTGTTTTTCCATGTCATAAAGCTGCTTTGCTGCAGACATCAGAACAAAGACAGCTTCATGTGTTCCCTCTGTTACCCTAAATAAGTAAATGTGATAAGGGAGAATAAACAGAATTGTTGATTTGTAGAATCTGAACAGTACAGTTTAAGGAGACTTGTCTATGGGACCTTAACTTTAATCCTTGTCACCTCCACATCAGACCAAAACCATGAAAAGGAGTGTATCCAGACTCTAGAGGGTCCCCTGTTCTGTCCAAGCATATGGTAGCTTCCTCTGTTGCTTTGTAGGAGTAAAATGGCCTTCAATCCAGAAAAAAAAAGTGCACTTAAGTTTCAAAAAGAAAAAGAAAATATTATTTAGACAAAGATAAAATAACAGGAATATACTTGCTGTCAGCTACTTGATTAATTCAGTTTAAGAAGACATATCCATTGACTGGCATTATATTCTGCCAGATGCTTATTGAAATTAAAGGGTAATTTTTCATTGCTTTTGATGGAGCTAGAGTTCACCCACAGGTAATAGACATCTAGCACTAAAATCAGTTCATCATTTTTAGCTAAATTCTTAATATATGAACAGAACATTTGTTCACTGAATAATTAACTGATTTACAGCAATCTTGCTTTGTGCTTCCTAGACATACCCAATTACATTGATAATAGGAAGCCCTATTAATCTTGTCTTGTATCACATGTGCAATATTTGAAACACATGGAGATACTTCATCAGGCTGGGATTTCCTGAGACTTTGCGTTCATCCTGAAAACAAAGTAGTGCTGATTTACAATGGAGCAATTAAAGCCATATACTGTAAACCCTCAGTTACTTTTTTAGATTTTTTATCCCGCCTTTATTATTTTTATAAATAAATCAAGCTGGCGAACATACCTAATACTCCTTCCTCTTCCGATTTTCCCCATAACAACAACCCTGTGAGGTGAGTTGGGCTGAGAGAGAGTGACTGGCCCAAAGTCACCCAGCTGGCTTTTATGGGTGGGACTAGAACTCACAATCTCCTACTTTCTAGCTTGGTGCCTTAACCAGTAGATCAAACTGGCTCTAATCTCATTTGGGGGACAAGCCCCAAGATGCCTATGTATTATGTAGGTGTTAGCAGTACTGTTCTCACTAGGCGTTCATGGAACAGTAGCACAAGATTAATGAAGGGAAGGACTGTCCATTAAAGCCAAAGGTGCATTAGATCGCAAATGGGATTTTAAACCCCACCACACATGAGAAACCTACTTTATTAATAGTAATGATCATGATTATTACAATAAATTTCTGTACTATTGTGATTGATTGGGGTAACCCCGAATATATTATTTGAAGTTAGGGTAAGACTAAGTTTTATTTCTCCTATTTTGCCTTATTTGAAAAGAGGGAGAAAGAGAAAGAGAAAGAAAAACATGTAAGAGTATAACACTGAATTCCCATAGAATCTTAGAATCATAAAGCTGGAATGGACCTTGAAGTCTTTTAGCCCAACCTCCTGCCTACCGCAGGAGCCCTCAGACCATCCCCAGCAAATCACTGACCAAGCTTTGCATGGTAACCTCTAGTGATAGAGTAGCTACAACCCTAGAAAGCAGACTGTTCCACTGTTTAGTACCTCTTACAGTCAGGAAATTCCTCCTCCTTCTGAGTTTCCATCTCTCTCTGTAAAGCTTTCCACCCATTGGTTCCTGTCCTACCCTCAGGCACTATGGAGAGTAAAACCACATCCTCTTCCCTGTGACAGCCTTTCAAGTATTGGAAGACTGCCATCATGTCTCCCCTCTGCCTTCTCTTCTCTAGTCTAAGCACTTCCTTCGACAGTTCTTTGTGGGATTTAGCTTCCAAGCCCCTCACCATCTCTGTTGCTCTTCTCAGCACCCTTTCCGATTCCTCAGTGTCTTTTTTGCATTGTGCCAACCAAAACGGGATGCAGGTGCAGTCTGACCAGTGCAGCCTAAAGTCAAACTATATCTTCCCATGATCTCAGCATTATAACTCTGTTGGTGAGCCCAAGATTGCATTGGATCTTTTGGCAACCTCAGAGGAAGCTGTGAACGTTGTCCAGTCTGTTTGTTGTTTGGGGTGAAGTCTGAAATTCCATGAAACTTAAGATTTTAAGATTGAAACTTTATTGATGTAGTCATCTGACCATATCAAGCATGAAACTCTGACAAAACTCAGATCCAAAATCTTTTTATTCATTAAATCCCTGAAACCAGTTATCTATTAAATTAAGGGATTGCCATACCATCTTCATCATTTGTATTAAAGCATTAATAATTCAGCAGTTTTCAATCCCTCCCCAAATGATTATCCTCCTCCCATAGTCTGACTGACCTTTTTCTCTTCATTAAGAGCCATTCAACACTAATTCGGTTCAACATCAATGTATATGAAATTTGTATGTGCTTGGGTACTACTTTGTATTCCCACTGCATTGCATTTGGCATGTCATTGGCCATTAACCCAGTTTGGAGCAAGCCTTTTTTGTTTGAGCAAGAGATATGCAAAACAACCTTTTTTGTTTGAGCGAGATCAAAACAGGTTAACCTTGAAGCATCTAGTTCCAACCCTACTAAAAGTGTTTCAGTCTCAAAACACAAAGTTCTGATCCTTAAACAGAGGTTAGGACAACCTGCTTTGAGAACCAGAATACTTCCCACAAGGTCAGAATGGCTGTTCTAGGGATGGATTTTTGCCTATCATAGACTAACCCAGTTCACCTCCTACAATATCTAAATGAGCCTAAATAGCTTTAGAATTATCAGAATGTCAAATTATATAACATTTCTATTCACACTTTAGTGAATTAGCTTATTACAAGCATCCATTCATTACCCTGATGAGACAGGGAAAAGTCTCAAATGCCATTATGATCTCTTATAGTTAATTAGACACCAGCAAATTACAGAACAGGAGAAACATCACAAGTTGGTGGGTTGATATATTGTAGAGCAGAGGAGTGCAAAGATGCAACTTTTATTTTATTTTATTTCTACCCCCAGTCACAATGGTTTTGTAGTAGAGTCTGAATTGGGCAGTGACATCTCTGGCCTGGGCAGGGTTTAAATTTTCAGATCCTGTTTTTGTGGTTGGTGGGAGGGGTGCTTGGGTGGCTTCCTTCTGGAAGAATATAGTAAATTGGGCTGCTTCATTTGATCACTTTAAAATAAATAAATTAATTAATTAATCTGCTAAAGATCAAAAGTTTTACCACTACGTGGCATGACATAGGAGCCACAGAAATAAGTCTGGGCACTAGAATATCTAAGAGCAGGAGCAGGAGCAGGAGCAGTCTGCTTGAAAACTTGGAATTTCAGCCAAACTGTAAATATCTTTGGACCTTAAACATAGACAACCATTCCCAGTTCATTCTGTCAGTATAAATCATGTTACACAATGTTCCAAGAGTCATTTCTTAAATGTATTTATTTGTTCCATACACAGAGAATCTTTCCAAGGAGAAGATGGCCCTGTTTAAACTGGGTTGCTGGGAGGGACTGAAGAAGAAGGGAATTCTTATTATGGAGAAAAATCAGAGGATAGAAGACAATGTCCACTGCCTTGAGTTCCTGAATAAAATGTGGAACATAAATCAAATAAATTAATATTTCATTTGGGCACACAAGGCAGCTAGCTCAGGTAAAGAAAAATATAGCGTTCTTCCCATTTCCATATTCAAATGGCATATGAGCCTTCTCTCTTAACACAGGGAATTGGTCCTTCATCACACTTGGAGGAGAAGGTTCAGTTAGAGCAGTGTTTCTCAACCTCAGCAACTTAAAGATGTGTGAATGACTACTCCCAGAACTCCCCAGCAAGTGCTGGCTGGGGAATTCTGGGAGTAGACATCCACACATCTTAAAGTTGCTGAGGTTGAGAAACACAGACAATGCAGGACAGGTTAGAGAGCTCTGTTCTCCACTGCTACAGTTGTTTCTCTTCATACCTCACATCTACTGCCTGAAGGAGGGAGAGCCACCAAAACATAAATTAATGACATGGACTGAGTTTGCACCCAATGCTTCACTACAGTGTGTCTGGATGGGTGATCAATATAGCATCGTTAGTAATAAAAATGGAAGGTGGTTGGATGCTGCCTGAGTAAATAATAGCAGTGGTGCTCTGTAGCTGATAAGAGGATGAAGCTGGAGAACTGATGGCATTCTGGCATTTGGGAGCTCTTTTCTCCACCCCTTTCCTCGTCAGGGTTGGGGGATGAGGCTAAGTCTTCCCTCCCCACTCCCTGAGATCAAGATGGGAATAATTTGTGGGAGGAAGTTTAACCTTCCCCACCGATGACCCCAATGAAGATTGCTACTATTAGGAAATGGAAAACTGTGATCTTGATCAAAGTTGTTGCAGACAGAGGAGAAATTTTAGATGGGACTCTCCTCTCCATTATTGTTATTTACTGTTTCTTTGGGCTGAGGGTTTAACCCTTAGTGTTTGTGAAATGGTTGCCTCCATTTGCAAGACTAGCAACAACAGGATGCAGAATTTGGGGAGGTTAAACTTCATTGTGCTGAAATTTGCCTTGCAGTTTCTCAAAAGCCTCCTCCTTCTGTTCCTTCTCCTTTTCAGAATATTTAAGAATTTCTTTTGGTGGTATTTCTGAGCTTGCTTTATTACTGGAAGAGGCAGAATACGGACCTCATTGCGTTGTTCCCAGTTACATGTCCTTCACCTTCTGAATAAATGGACAGTGATCCACATAAACAATAATGAAAGTCTCAGACTTTGTAAGCCCATGACCCCCTAACATTATAAATGAATTTTTACAAACCTTCATAAATAAAAGAATAAAACGAAAAGTTAGCATGTAAAGTGAAATGAGAGTCATAATGCATGCCAGCATCATCCATGTATTCTGTGACAACTGCAGAGCCTCTTTCATCAATCAGCTTGTTGTTGTTCAGTCGTTAAGTCGTGTCCGACTCTTCGTGACCCCATGAACCATATTGCGCCAGGCCTTCCTGTCCTTCACTGTCCCCCTGAGTTGGCTCAGTTTCATGCTCATTGCTTCAGTGATGCTATCTAGCCATCTCATCCTCTGCCGTCCTCTTCTCCTTTTGCCTTCCATCTTTCCCAGCATCAGCGTCTTTTCCAAAGAGTCCTCTCTTCACATTAGGTGACCAAAGTATCAATCAGCAGCCTATAATATAATGAACAACAACAACAACAACGGAGAAATAAGCCTTCTGAAGAGTTATTAAAGCCCATCCTTATAAGGAATCCTTTGCTCTTCAAACTTCTGAGCAACTTATTCCGAAAAAGTTTTGGCTTATTACTGAAAAGGTTTTGGCTTATTACTGAAAAGGTTTTGGCTAAACACAGTAAAAAAGGGGGGAGAGGGAACAGAACAAACAGAATTGCAGGAAAGAATGGCATTGCAACACTTTAAAGAGCAGACCACAGCCCACTGATTTCTTCACAGCTGGCAGATGTCATAGGTCTTTGAAGCCAATATGAAATAATGAGGACATTCATTTTTTCTCAATTTCCTCTTACAGACTTTGTGAATGAAAGTTACTAATAGTCATTAAAAAAAAAAACAATCTGGCAGCATCAATTAAAAACCACATCTCCAAATGGAATAAATTTAGCAGCCCACAGATATGATATATTTCCATCTTCATCCTTCTTTCTGCATTCTTGCATGCTGCTTCCTGTTCTTATTTTTTACCTCATGCTCTTGCTTTCTACTTCCTATTTTTAAAATGTTATTTTATTTTGTTTACCTGCATGCTTAAAACTGCACCCACCTATTTTTCAAAGTCTCAAGGCCATGCAACTTATGGAATACGGAATACATTTAACCTAGACAAAAACATTGCACCACGTTACGTAGGTCAGAAGTTTGGCAAATCCCACAGGAAAAAATAATTGTTTAAGAAGTGGATTGATTTGTATCCTATTCTTTTCCAGTAACCCAAGGAAGGATACATAAAACTCTGCCCTCCACTTTTATCCCCACTACAAAAATCTGAGAATTTGGCTGAGCTGAGAGCTAACGTCGGGCTGAAAGTCATCTTGTCAGCTCTCATGGCTGACTTGGACTTGAGTTGAATTCTATTAGTAGCAAATGTTAAGAAAATATCTGTGGCTGGGATTGTATATCATGCTAAGCCAAGACGGGGTTTGTGGCTTAGCATGTTGGGTAAACCCATCCAATTGAGGTACATTTATCAAAGAATGGTTAAATAAGCCATGGCTAATCACCATGCATGAATCCAGTCTATTTGTAACCTTGCTGTCTTGCTCTGACAAACTCTACAGGAGGGCTGCTCCTAAACAGGGATGAAGAATCAGTGGTTCTATAGAGATGGCCAAATTGAGGCTCTTAGGATCTCTCACTTTAAGGGAACATAGGCAGGAAGCAATGATTAAGGCAGGCAATCTGACATTTTCCAGAAATGTGGGATTATAATTCCCATAATCCTTTGCCAATGGCCAAGCTAGCTGGAGCTGATTGTGCTGAAACCTATACTATCTGGATCAGTGTTTCTCAATCTTAGCAACTTTAAGATGAGTGAACTTCAGCTCCCAGAATTCCCCAGCCAGCCATGCTGGCTGGGGAATTCTGGGAGCTGAAGTCCACTCATCTTAAGGTTACCAAGGTTGAGAAACACTGAACTGGATAGTCCCATGTTCTTAGCCCTCTGTTAAAATATTCAAACTAAACCAAGTCAAGATGAATTCATGAGCTAAAACCGGCCCTTTCATTTACACCAAGTCCTTTAGTAGTTCTGCACCAAACTATCACTATAGAAACACAAAGCCTTTGATTAATGACATATCATCACCATAATGGTTGGATAATAGCGTATATTGCTGGTATGGAAATGCTCTTTGTGATTCTAGTGGAGGGATTAGAGTCCTAGTATTATGTAAAGATATCACTGCTTATATTGCTTTCAAAAGTCTTCAAGGTCAATCCCGTACAGTTTCTTATGAGAACTTAGACTCAACATGTGAATGACTGAAAGTCTGGAGCATGATTTTCAAAAAATGGATTCTGGTCTTCCTACAATATAGAATTCACGATTGGGGAAGAAATCTAAGAAGTTTTCAAGTGATTGTGATAAATTGGAGATGTAGTTTAGATAATACATTTATCGAATAGGAAGAGCCCAAATGTTTAAGTAACCTGATTATTTTCCTGGACTATTGGACTGTTCATTAAGAAATAGGAAGAAATGAATTGAACAAAGAAAGATACTACAAGAAGGTGGTAATACTATCATTGCTAATTTGATAATGTCAGAAAGAAGGCTTTCCTTCACATGAAGCCTGCTGTTCCTAATTTAGATTTCTCCACCTCTGCAAATATGTTTAAAGTGTCTCTCAGGCCATGAGGAGAGAAATCCCTAGTGGTTATGCTGGGATTGAGAATAAGAAAAGGCATCACCTGAACACTTTGTCTAGCTAATTCCAAATCGACGGCTCTGGGCAAAATTGTATAGTAGTCACCAGGATATTTATGAATCACTTTACATTAATTGTACATATGAATCACTTTAGGTGAATGTGGTAGCCGGTACAACCACAAATTTTAAGGTCATTATGTTGGCTACCAGAATTCCAACAGTGCAATTTGAAGTATAGGGATCACCTATAAGGTTGTATGTTGTATAGCATTGGGATAGATAAGTATCACCTTTCCAAAACTGAATCTGCCTGTCTAGTCTGAACATCCAGACAGCATTTGCTGAGTGTCCCCCCCCCCCCCTCCACAGGAAGTACATGAACTAGGTGGCAGGCCTTGTCTATGGTGGTCCTCATGCTCTGAAACAGGTTTATCCTCCTTTCCTCCTTACATTCCATAAGGCAGTAAAATGGCCTTACTGTATTTCATCATGCCTTTGGTTCAGCTGACCATGCACACTCATATGGGGCATGTCTGATTAGTTTATTGTTATGTTTTCATATTTGTTCCTGCTTTGCTGCACACCGAACAAAATCTTGTTGTTTGAAGCAGTTTACACATAATGAAAATAAATGATTCATATATAATACACGTATATGCACAGATAAATATTTTTCTTTTGTGGAAGGATAGCTGTCAAGGAGACCTTTTAGTAACACATCATACTCATCGTATTGTTTGTATAGGAAACACACGAGCAGGTTTGTGGGCAATGAATGAACATCGTCTTCATCTGTTTCATTGTTTTCCAAAAGAAAAAAGAAAAGGTAGCACAAGCTGAAGCAGATCTTTTAAAAAATGGCAACAAAAAAGACTAATACTGGGAAAGTGTTCTAAAGGCTATGTGCGCTTTAGAAATCATTACACACTTGTGTATGTATATTGATAAAGATATTTTAGGAACTTGTGTCAGAGTAGTTGGGCAGCTCTGCTTCAGAAGAAAAAGCAGCCCTTGAATTTAGATTAAAAAGAAAAAAGGAAAATATCACTCCAAATCCAAAACTACAAAGGTTGGTTGAAGCAGAAATCAGTCTCCAATACTGTACTTTATATTAAATTTGAAAGTGACTCCTAAATGTCTACAAAGAGAAAGAGAGATCACTACTATAGGCAATTGTGTTAAAGTGCTATTTTTTAAATTAATGTTATTCTAGTCCAGTATTTCTCAACCTTGGCAACTTTAAGAAGGGTAGACTTCAACTCCCAGAATTTCCTAGCCAACAAGCTAATTCTTCTTGAATTTGGGGTTCCCCAATGTTGTGGAGCAACACATAATGTTATGAGCTCTATTCATTTGCTGTTCTTCACAGAGACCAGGCATGTCTGCATGTTAGTCTTCAGTCATTAACTCACAGCAATGAAAACAAGGTATGTTTTGCTTTCAGTAATGCTTTTTTTTTTCTTTATTCAAGCAGAACACCTTTTTCTCCTAGTCTGCAAATAAAACTTTCAGCATGAAAATTTGTACACATTTGTTGTACCTTTTTTGATCAAATAATTGCATCACAACGTTTAGACAGGTGTGCAAACCAAAGAATAAGTGGATTCTAGTTTTGAATTTTACTTTGGGAATTGTGAATAAAATTGCTTTCTATCAAAATACAATCCGGTATTTTTTCCCTCCATCATATCCTTAATCAAAAGGCGACTTGAAAAAGTTTCCATGCAGTCCAATTTGTACAAAACTACAAAGGAGAACAGAGAAGAACAGTAACAGGTTTATTTTGAGAGAGATCACAGATTCTGCAGATTTCTTGCTGCTTTCTTAAACACTGACCAGCATAGAAAAAAAATTAAATTTCTAATGCTGCTGTTTTGTTTAACACACGCGCTTCATGTTTTGTAGTTTAAATTATGGGAGATAAAAATACATTTGTTTATTTAGTTATTTATACAACATAAATTATTTTTAAAAATGATACTTTAACAAAATAAATAATAATAAAAGGCTAGGGACAGTTCACCAAAGCCATTTTCACCTTGTTTGGACAGGATCTGAGCATATCTTGATTATTAAAGACAAAACTCAATCAAGACCGGATAGATGATATCAAATGTGGCAATAAGACTGTGTGCTATGTTAGCTATGGTTGCTATAAGAACTGGCATATTTTGAAGCCAGTCAGGAAGAAAGAAATTTGTATTTATATACATTTGGGTTGCACAGAGCTTCAAAGAGCAATTTTCCCCAGTAGAGATTTAAGCAACACATCTCTATCAAATGAAACAGCACCCAGAAGAACGGGCCACTTTGTTTCTATCTGCAACAGTGATTTCTGTGCATAAATAGAGCAGAGGTAGCAGTTCCTGTCCATGGATTGGATGGCCAATATGATTGCTCCTGCCTTTATCCAATGAACTGCATACCATTTATATAAATATACCCAATCTATTTCCTAAACTTGGAAGCCAATTTTTCCACCAAACGAAAATAGACATTTTAATTCCTTAAATGAAATGAGACCCAGCGGATGGCAGTTTCTCGCTGATCTTGGCTGAACCTTGAAATCAACAGTCAAACCCTACTTACTCCTCGGATGGAAGACTACCTGGAAAATCTAAGGTTGTAGACTACACTGGGTAGTCAAAGAAAAAAAACATCCCCGAAGGTAGTATTGTCAAATCAGTTTTGTAACATTACTGGAACTTGAAGGTATCTTTACCTTGTGTCTTGTATATGTAATGAATAATCATTCACTTTAGCTACAAATCAACAATTAACTCCATGTTTAATGGTTTGTCTCTAGCATCAGTGACTTGTTATATTGACAGGTTTGCAACAAGTTGTCCTGGAATTCTTCTTCAAAGAAAGAAATAAAATGTTTGGAATATAAGGCTATTCTGATGAACAGGACTTCCAGGTATCTATCTGTTCCTGTTATGCAATCTGCCTGGATGGTCAGATTCTACCATAGGAAAATGCCAAGAATTCTGGAATTAACTATGTCATCTGTTTGCTCAGATTAATTCTACAGTTTCTCCAAGCTCCACGTAATCTTTTCCTACCAGTGCTTGACAGGTCTCCATCCCTGAGTTTTCCATCTTTGATCTCTCTATTAGCACTACCTATTCTACACAGGGCAGAAATGAGACAGAGGAATACTCTTTGGGGCAAAACTGGGTTTATTTGCTCAGAAATGGTATAATGTCTTCTAAGATAATTTTGGGGATGAGTAAATACATTTTAAAATCTTACTGCTACACCCCCAAATGATAAACTTTGGAATTCTTATACCAATGTGATCTTCTCTCTTAATTAATCCCTGGTATCTTAAGTATGGGGGAGGGTATTATATTCTTCTCTCGTTTATTCAGTCTAGTTCTTTATAAATAATTGGAATTTTATTTAAGAATAGTACTATATGAACAGATAATATGGGATGCTTTCATTTAGAGGGACAGAACATACTCTGTACTTATTTATGGAATGATAGTTGACTATATTACAAAAGCTATCAGAGGTTCTTTTTCCTTTCATGCACTCTGGTTATCTACTTTTCCCTTCCCTTCCCTCTTTTTACTCTGTGAAACTGTTAACTGCCTTTCTCCTCTTAGCTTTCTGTCCCCCACTCCTTATAAGGAAGTGTTCCATTAACTCTTCAGTTACTTTAGTAAAATGCAAATAATCTACCACTTCATGACATGGCTTCCAGAAGAAAATATAGGAAGAAGATAAGGACACACCTATATTATTTACAGTTTGATGGGAGGAGGAGGAGGAGGAGGAGGAGGAGGAGGAGGAGGAGGAGGAATTATTTTTAAGAATAATTTGAGGGAGGAATAAACGAAGAAGGGAGGAGGACTCCACCAAAAGTATAGCTGAAAAATTATTGTCTTTAAATAAAAGGAGAAATCAGAATGCAATAAAGTTGTCGCAAAAGTCTAGAACAAAGGTAAGGGATGGGAAGGAGAGGAATAGAAAGTTAGACAAATTAACTGAAGGAAGATTAAGCAACAATGGAAGTAAGAATGAAAATGAGGAAGATGGATTGAGGAAACTACTTGAGTGTAAAACAGAGTGACCTCATACACAGAACCATTCAAAGAGAGAGTCTAGGCAAAAATGAGGTATGACAGTAAATAAATAACATGTATCTATCCATCCCTACAATCTTGCCACCCATCCAGAAGGTTGCAGATAGGCCAGCTTGATTGCAAGAGTTACTCTGATAGGAGGATGGGCCTTCCTCCTTCCAAGGCTGGGTTGCTTTTCTGGATAGGGCACTAAAAAAACTATCACAACTTTCTGCTTCATTTTGCTCTTGAATTAATTTCTGAAGATGGTTCTCCATGGAGGTGTTTAAACTGAAGACAGGACAAATTAGACACTACTATCCCCCCTCAAGTAAGTTAATCACCTTAATTGCTGCATTTTATGACAGATTCAAGTTTTCTGCCATTATAATTCGGCCATTATTATTTTATCACTTTCTAGAAAGATGAAGATTTAGAGAAAGCTGCATTTCTACAAATATTGTTTTAAAAAACTGACCTTTGGTATTACTTTTTAAAGATTTTTTTAAAAAAAGAATTATTTGGATATTTCAGGCCAGATTCAGTGTTTTGTTAATTTGTCAGTGTGACATACAAATTAACAATATCTCATATTGACTTTGGTGCCCTCCTCAAACGTATGGATGCTGTCCAGCATTTTTTTTAGAGAAGACACAGTGAGTTTTCTTGGCTTCTCTAGATCTCTGTATTGTCTTTAAGGACATCTTCAATCTTTTTATTGTCTAGCAGTCCATTTACCTGTCTGGTGTTTCCTCTTTCTATCTTATTTAAATACATTTTTACTTCTGATTTTAAAATTTTTAGCTATATGCATCACAAGGTCTTATTTTGTTTATCTTATTATAAATGTTCATTTCTTTGGTTACAATGTGTCTTCTCATTTGTTTTTCTAATTATGGAAAGTTTCAAATGAAACTCCTTTTAACTTTCTTGAAACTAGCATTCTGTAAGACCTCTTCATGGTGGTCTTCATCTGTGTCATATATTCTAACCAACTTTCTCTTACTGAGATTTTTAATAATCTTCCAGTGTCCTGATGGCCTTTGACCAAATCAATCCTTTTTTCAACTTTACACTTTTTTTTTTTTTTTAGCAAATCCTTTCAGTTTGAGGTTTCCTCTTTTGAACTCAAATGTAACTAGCTTGGCTTCATTTCATATATATTTGATGGTTCTGCAGTTCCCCCCCGTTTGAAAAAACTAAGTTGCATGTTACCCCAAAATCATATCACATAAATCTCAGAATTGCTGCCCTATAGCTGGTTCTTCAACCATGTTCTCTGTTTGGTAGCTGAGTCTATTTCCAGCTCAACCACAATTCAGCAGAAATTGCACTGGAGAAAGTTTCCAAGCATCTATCTTCAATGGAGAATACTCAGATTTTTCTTTCGGTGCTTCAAAGGTCAAATGCCGCATCAGTTAAGAGCGTGTATAAAAAATGGGGTATGCACCGGGTGCTGGCTTTTGTATCCTCATATTGGTTAACTGGAGATTAAGTCAGAGGATACATTCATGACCTCATTGGGTGTTCTGTGCACTTTGAGGTTAATGTCAATTAAGACAGTTGTGAGTCAGCTTCAGACTATTTGCAAAAACATTGGGAGCTAGAACACTGGAAGAATGGAAGTACCTGTAGTGACTGAGTGGTTTCTTGGATTTTGGCTTAGCATGTGCATGAACCTATCCATTGTGGTTTGCAAATAATTGTTTATGGCTTAGCTGTGGTCTTTCTCTTTAGGAATTCTGCAGAGGAGTTTGTTCCTCTCAAGTTGCCTAGTTCATTGACTGTACTTGATAGGTCAGATTAAGCTATTAAACATTCTGAATATCCCCTTCTCCCAATAATATTTGTAAGATACACTTAGCATTAAAATGGAGAGATCAGATAGATTGGCCTTGTATTATAGGCTCTATGAAAGATGTTGCCAGTCACAAATTCCATAGCTGCAAAGTCACATTAGCTTTGCTATGGATGACTCTTTTCTCTATCACAGAAGATGTGTGTGAAGACAGTAATCTGTCTGGAGAGAATTTAAACACATTTTGTTTAAAAAACCATACAAAGGGAGAATTGAAGCCTTGAAGTTGAATATCAGTACTTAGCACCTGGATAGTAGACTGAACAGGCACACAGATCCTGCGCTCTAATTTTTCTCAAATTGATATGATGTTCAGAACTTCTGTTGGTTGGTTGGTTATTATTATTTAACACATTTCTATCCCACTGCAATCAAAATGGCCTTTGGCAGCTTACATAAATATAAATAGAACATTTTAAAAGTTCCATGGTCACATATAAAACAAACAGAAACTAACCAACAACAACTGTAAAAACAACAATCAACCACGAAACAACAAAGATGTAGCAATACAAACAAAAAAGTTGGCATCCATATAAACTTAGGGGAAAGCCATCCAAAACAATTTGGCTTAGCGTATACAGTAATGCTTATTTTAAATTTTGCATCGATACTTATAAATTATCATAGGAACATTTTACATATCCTTTTTTATTGGTGGTACATAAATTATTGCTCTGGATTTGCCTGATATCTTTAGCAGTGGATCATCTCACGATTAGCGGGCCATCATTTCATAGCAATACAAATGTATGGAAACAGTGATAACAGGGAAGGGGAATCTTCAGCTGTGAGTCAAATCCAGCCATCAAGGTTCCCCACCAAGCCCATGAGTAATTTGAGAAAATTTCTCCCCCTCTCCCTTGTCTGGCCTTGTCCCCTCTGTCAAGCCTTGGTTGGCATACAGCTCCTAGCATGCTTGCTTTGAGTCATCTCAGTCTTGGGCTGAAATAAATTCCCATCTCAGATTAAAAGAAGCTACTTATTTTCAGAGAAATGTTCCAAGTTGCAGCAGAATTGCAATGAGTGGTCAAAAAATCCACCAGAAGAATGGAGAGCTCCAGATGCTGTGGAGCAGGTGGCTGAATTTATGGTACAACCACTACATAGAAAATTGTTGGGTAGAAATATTCAAAGTTGAATACAGTGATTGTCCAAGACAACCCCATATCCCAAATTAAAGGAAGAAAACAAAGTAATGCTGCAAAAATAATGTTTAGTCTACATATCCTTCGTAATCTATTTAGTACTAAGAAGGGAACAGGAAAATAAAATAAAATTAAGGTTTCAGCAACTACACTCCACAGTCTTATCTGAAAATCACAATGCTTGAGCCATCAAATCAAGTCAGCATTATTTTACCAAATAGTAACTTTATTTATTGCATAACCAGCCAAACAGATCATTATCATACAATATTCTAATATTGAAAGTCATCTAATATAGGTCACAGTAAATACTATTTATTTAAACAGCAATATAACAAACTCAGGGTAATGCGATTCTTTCCACCTGAAAAAATATTTCTGATAATTATAGGTTTACATTTTACATTTAATTTAAAAAAATAAATAAAACCAATCCACCAGTGGAGGAAATGAAAATATTATAATTAGAAAAATAATAATCCAACCAAATGAACTCTATGCTTTGTGCACCATGGAAATCTATATTGAGCCACGATGAACAAGCACTTTAGGGAATACTGAGGCCAGGATTCATAGAGGAGTATTATCTGAGAATAAATGACACAGCCTAGGAATGGAATGTTTATTTGATTAATTAAAGAAATCAAGTGAGGTTATAAATATAACTTCTCTCTGCTCCCCTGCAAAAAAAAATCTTCATCTAAATAATGTTATAATAAACCTTACTTTTCATCTTAAGTTCTCTCTGCATTTAGAAATATCTCACACAACAGAAGATGGATACTAAACAGCAAAGTACTTTAAAATATTTTGGACTTCAAAATGAAACTCAGCCCTTTATGAAAGAATTTGGATGCTAAAAGAGAGAGAGAGAGAAAGAAGCCTTTTTCATTTCATTGTAAAATCAAAAAAATATAATTAATGTAATGAAAGGAGTATAGTCCCCTAAAAGTTGAGCATTTGGCCCTGTCCATTTCAATGGGAAAAAGTTAAGTGCATGCATAACTTTTCCATTTAGTTAATGGGATTTAAAGGTGTTAATTCTGGCTAGATTGTATCTGTAGCTAAACACAAAGTAAGCAAACTGCTTAAACATCTTCTCTTGGAATATTTACCCAAAAGCTCAAACTCCCCAGGAATGTTTCAGAAGCTGTTGATTTAGTGTTTTTCTGAATCAACAGCATTGTTTATAGAGGACAGGAACTCCATGCTGTTTCAACCATGTACTCTTAGGCCCTTTCCAGATGTTTTGAAAACAAACCTGGATTTTCCTTTTAGCGCTATTTGGATTGGCAATCTTTGCTGGCCCAGCTCCTATGACTTTTAGAAGCTGCCGTGCAGAAATTAAATAAGTTCTGGTTTCCCAACTGCTTTTTCCCCAGGCCAGGAAAAGCTTCTCTCACTTAATTCTTGCATGCCAAGCTGCCCTGAAAAGCACTGGATAAACATCCATTTTTAAAGTTTCCTTTTTTTTTTTAAAGAAAGTCATTGTAAACACCACGAGTGCATTAGGTAGGTCTGATAAAATAATACTATGCTTTGACCCCAACATGGGAAGGAACCTTTTATTATGAGAAATAGCCATTTTTTTAAGAAATGGGAGGGGAAGAGTATTCCCATTCATATCTACTTAGAAGTCCTATTGAGTTCAATAGGAGTTACCACTAAATAAACATGCATAGGATTTTCCAGAGAAGGATAATGGGTGGACCTCTAAATATCATGGACTGCAACTTTCACCATGCCTCATCCCTGGCAAAGGTAGCTAGATCTATAGGACCTAGAGACCAACATCATTGTGAGCACCACACTGTCCTTCAGCCATAGGAATTGGGATGATGGAGAAGAGCAGTCAGCCCCCAAAAGCCAACAAACCCAAATCAATCCTAAAACAGAACATCCAATCCAACATGCCAAACAAGGCATGAGGATAATGCAGGATGAAAGTAGAATGGTGAAACTGTGTGATGTTAACAATATTACTGATGATAGTGATATCTATAGGAGTACACAGCTAGATTCTACTCCTGGTCAGAAATTACATGCTAACCATAAACATGGCTGTTTTCCCTGCAATAAAACAACTCTGTGATTGGGAATTATTCCCTTTCTTGATTATGTGGGTGGGTGGGCAGAAAAATAGAGGAAGCCTTTCCTAAAATGGCACCCTCTAGATATGATGGCATTTCAGATCCAAAGGAAGTTGCATTCCCAAACCATCTGAATGGCAAAAGATTGGGAAGGTTGAGACCAGGCAAGAAAACCAGGTGAAATAGGTAGCTTTGGACAAGGAGAAAATTTTACTGACAAATTCCCTTGTTAAACCACTGACATCAAATCTTGTTACCATCTTGAATATGCTCTTGGTTTCAGTGCAAGTCAGAATTCACTTATAGAGGGTATCATTGGAGGATAATCTCAGGCTTATGTTTAGAAATTGAAAAGATGTGTAATTAAAAGTCAGCCCTTTTGGGGAAGCTAATTTACCCAGTCAAGGAGGTTCTCCATCCCTGCATCTAGCCAGCCAGTCACAAATTATCTCGTGGCCAAACCCACCTTCCTAACTACCATAGTGGTAGTTAAAGGCTCCATCTAGTTTTGCCAGTCTATCAATGGCAAATTGATTACCAAAATTGCCAATAATGGGATTTCCCTGGAGAGGCTTTTTTGGGGAAACCAGAGCTGGATTCAGACCTTACTAGATGCCAAGCAATCTTAAGGGAATGCATTTCATAGCCTGGAGTCTCCTGTGTGCTTGATGGAAGGCCTCTCCTGCAGATCATCAGGTACGGGCAGGTTTAGGACTCGAACACACCAATTGTTAACCATGCTCCCCAAAAACTGGCAACTAGCGCAAGCCAGTGTGTCAAGTTATATTATGGTTTTCCAATTACTGCTTCATTTTGCATCAGTTACAACTTCCAGATATTTTTCAAGGACTGCCCTATGGATAGAGCATGGCAATTGTCAATACACTGTAGGCAACTTGGGCATGATGTCATCTCGAGGACCTTTATATCCAGACACACACACACAGGGTATTCCATCTCTCAATTTCTTGGCTCATGGGATCTACAGCCCAGCCCTGGCAGCACCTCTCCAGATAGTCCCCCGTGACAAAATCACTCACAATGAATCTTTGTTCCTATAGCTGGGAGAGAACCAGTTTGGCGTCGTGATTAAGGCGTCACGCTAGAAACTGGGAGACGGTGATTTCTAGTCCCGCCTTAGGCATGAAGCCAGCTGGCGACTTTGGGCCAGTCACTCTCTCTCTCAGCCCTAGGAAGGAGGCAAGGGCAAACCACCTCTGAAAAACCTTGCCAAGAAAACTGCAGGGACTGGTCCAGGCAGTTGCCAGGAGCCAACACTGACTTGAAGGCGAGGCCGTGCACACACACACCTCCCTGTACCTGGGAGGTGCACTGAACTCCACGTACTCCTCCTTTGATCCATTGGACTTCGAGTTGGCTCGAACCTTTTTGGCACAACCTTTTTCTTACTTGGACCCTCTCTGGACCCCTCCTCCCTCTGTTCCTTTAATTGCTCTGCGGGGATCTTAAAGCTCTCCCTTCCTTGAAACGGCGGAATATCGTCCACGTTTTTACTTCTTAGGAACCCAACGCCTTTCTACAAGGGGTCGCTTCTTGAAACGTTCAGCGCCGCAGAGTTTACGGCTAAGAACTCCCGTCAATATTAAGGCACGGAAAGGACATCTAAGGGCAGCAGCGTCACAGCGCCTTCACCGAGTTCTGGAGAGCATGCGCAAGCGCTACGCACATGCTCCTTGCTCCAGCGTCCTGGTAGCGTGTGTGCGGCTGGACCAGGAAGGGTAAAAAAAAAGCGGGGGGGGATGCCTCGCGGGCGGGGTCGGGGGGAGAGAGTCGAGCTTGGACCAGCGGTGGCGCGCGCGCGAGGATGCGTTCGCCGCGGGCCCGCTGGATGCCATTGGCTCCTCGGCTGGTGCGTAAGGGTTTACCTCCCGGGAGCCGAAGTCCCTTCAGCGGGGCAAACTTACCAGCCGCCCTCCCGCGCCGCTCTTCCCCAGGGGGCTCCGAGTGGCAGAAGCACCATGGCCGTGCGAGACGAGAGGGCGGGCGGGCGGGCAGCGAAAGGCTGTGCCCCAGTTTGCGTCCAATCAGAGAATGAATTGTGTGCACCGAGCAGGGCAGCAATGCGTAAACAACAAGCTCTGGGAAAGTCCTCCGCCCCCCTGCACCGCTCCCTCCACTCCGCGGCGCGAGTCTTCCTCCTCGCTGACTCTCGGCGGCGTCCTCCTCCTCCTCCTCCTCCTCCCTCCCCCTCGCTTCCCCCCGTGCCCCCCCGGCGGAACTCCTGTCAGCTGAGCGGCAGCTTCCAGCGCACCTCTCGCTCCCCGGCACCATCCAGGACTCCGGCGCCGCGTCCGTGGGGCGCGCTCTCGGGGCGGTCTGGGGGAAGGTAAGGGACTCTGCCCCAGCTCCTCTCCCGCTCTCGCTCTCCCCCGCTACCCCGGAGGAAAGTTGAGGAAGGGGGAAGGCGCTGGGCGAAGGGATGGCGGCAGAGGAGGAAGGGGGCGGCTCGCCTGTCAGGACAAGTTGCGGGAAGGTGCGTGTCTGCTGCCGCCAGCTCGCGCCTTGCGCCCCGGGAGCAGATCGGACGCCGAGGCCACTCGTCCGCGGCGTTCCCGGGCACCGGCCCAGAGAGTTAACTTCTTTCTTGTTTGCCCCTCTCTCCTCCCCCCCCCCCCCCAATTCGGGAGCCACTCCCAGCGCGCGGGCTGGGGGAAGCGGCTCAGCCGGGCTGACATTTCCCCGGCCCTCCCAAGCGGGGCGGGTGGGGGGATCCCGAAGAGACACTTCGGCGAGGTTGGCTTTAAGCTCCGCAGTGGGGAACTGAGAGCGGCCAAGCACCCCTGGCCTGTATGGGTAAGGACGGTGTGGGGTTGCTGCGTCGCTTCTTCCATTCCGGATTTTTCTAGCCAGCCGCCCGCCGGCGTCACTCGTTTTTCAAAAAGAGCGGAGGGTGGCTGGTCCGGTGGAGCATCTGCTCCATCTCCGGCTCTTCGTCCCGAAGGCGGCTTTGCTCTCCAGCTTCCGCTTTTGATTTGCTGGGCGCCGTGTTATATAAGATGTCACAGGAGGAGGAACGGCGCAAGTTGTGACTGGGGCGAAGGGAGAGCCGCGTACCTCTCTCTTTCTGGGGCGATATTTACGGCCCTGCTCGGCCGGAGAAAACCTCTCCCCGCCCGGTGCACACGCGCAGTCAAATCTCAAAAGTGAAACTGACAAGCTGATCGTGCACCTGACCTGGCAGGTGCGTGAGTCCAAAGAGATGTTTAAGAAGGGATTTGACACTGAAACGTCACCCACGGACTGGCGTGTATTACCCGTCTCCTTGGGCACGTGGGTTCTCTACCCCCATGCTTTCGTCATGGAGGAACATATAGGTAATCAATTTTTGGAGCCGTGGGTGGAGTTAAAGAACTCAGGGGCGTATCGAATCCCGCCGATTGAGAAGGACTTTCGTGTAAAAGGGTTTGTGGATTAGAACCCACGTGTGTTTTGCTTGTTAATTTGGCCTGAAAAGGATGACTGAATGGATGAATCATCAGTTCCCCGGAATGGTGACTCACTTCTGCTACACGCGCCCGCGAGCATGCCATGCTTTAAATTAGGGGTGGTGCTTTTCAGTCCCAGATCGAAGTAGAGAGTTAGTGTCAATTCCATCAAATTTCATTTGCAGCTGGACTCTACTTTTGCGCTCCTGCACTTGTCTTGGCATGTTAAATTATCTTAAATCTCTGGTTAAATTAGGAGTATTTGGTGTCAGGATGCCATTCGTGTATTTTGCATTTAGCAGAAGCTTTGAATTTTGTTCAGTAGCATATGGTTATTTCTTTTGTGCCATAGGGAGAGAGAGATGGAACTGATGAAATGTAAATTTATTTCTCAGATAGATTACACATTTTCTTTGGTTTCCTTTACAGAAGTTATCTTGGTTACGATTCATTTTAAGGCACTGTGGCATTTGAGCCTGTTGAAATTATATAATTTACATATAATTTAAATTCAAAGCAGCAGCTAGCAAATGCACCTTTTATAAAGTTCTGCTGTCCTGCTCTTTTAGAAGAGATTCTTAATAAGAGGAGAGATGTCACCGGACGAAACAATAATAATAGTACTGTGGACCATAATATAGCAGCTGAACATAATAGAATGGCCAGTTTTTAAGCTTAGGGTATTCATGGTATTGAAACATTTATAGTAACAAGTTATGCAATAATTTAAGGTTGTACTAGAACAGGTTTTCTTGATTTGCATGACTAGAGTGTACTTCCATACAAGTCAGACAAACAAACAAAAACCCTTTCTTCATTTATTGTTTTGTTCAGAGCCTTAATGTTAAAGTCATTGGCAATAGACCAGAGTGGTTTAATGGAATGAAGTTTGAACTGAGCCCATCAGCTGTGTTGATGGACTCAACCCAATTAAATTTAAGTTACAATTACAATCCTAAACATACTGCTGTTGGAGTAAATCACCCTGAACTCAGTGAGACTTAGGTGTACAGCCATTTCCACCCTACTGATTTATAGTGTCTTATAGCATCATCTAGTCATTGCTGCGGAGATATAAAGACTGCCTTCATTTGTAATATATCACCAGAGTGTTGGCTGGATGCCCACTATAAAACAGTATAAATCATTGGTGTGGAAATAGCCTAAGTAAACATACACTGAATCACATGTTAAGCCCCATTGAGATCTCTGAGGAAAGTTAGTCAGAAATAGCTAAGTCAGCACTGATTTTAGTAGAGTACTAGGTTTAATTTGCTTTAGATTGCAGCTCTAAGTATAGCTACTAGGAAATATGAGCTTCTGAACTCAGTGGGGTTTATTTTTGAGTTAATAGGGGGTTATATAATGAGTTTATAATTATATAATGACTTTAGAGGTCTTAACTCTTGGTGAAGTTCAACAATTCAGGAATTTAGGTTGAATGCTTCAGAAAGAATTTGTTATGATGTATGAGGACATTGTTTGAGAGTATATGATGCAGTCAGCTTGCTTGAACCAAATGGGTCTGGATCTTGTAAATTACCTGGACGGAAGATTATTTGGGGTTCCCATGTTTCATAATGGAAGAAATGAAGTATAGCTGAGATAAGCCACCTTTATGGATTAAAAGTTAATTAGTCCCCAAAATATATTGCAATATTTTATTAATATGTCATCAAACTTGTACTTCTGGTGTTGATGCCTTTTGTTTCTTATAAAAAATAGGAAGATCAACTTTTCTGTTTTCTGAACTTACTCCAGAGCATAATAAACCACTGATCTATCAAAGTAAATCCTGCAGGGATCTTTCTCTAGGAGCTTTTGTTGTGTTTCTTTCTGTTGTCTCTGAGAGTGTCCTCTAATGAGGTGCCTGGCATGCCTTTGGTATAGGTCTGCTGTGATATAGTTCCGGTTTTGACAAACATTTGGTGGCCCAAAGCCACAATTAATATATCAGGAGGCCTAAGGGCTACAAAGTTGGCATGGCCGTTTAGGTAGGTAGAGCAACGTTTGGAGTGGGGAGCTTTGGGCACATTCTTTATTTTTAAATTATGATAGAATGTTTCTAGGACATTATGTTTCCCACTTTGACATAGCAGAAAACAGTGCGATCTGTTTTCAGCAAAGATAGGTCCAGGGAGATCCAAGGTCTACAGAGTAGCTAAAAATGCAGACAAGAATGTCCATAGACACGTACCCATCATACTATTCCCTTTCATTAAACAGAGCAAGAAGAAGTCAGGAGTAGTAGGCAAAATAAATTGAAGGCAAGGGATCAGATGAAATTTAACTCAATTTAGTTTGTACCAGTACATTTCATTAGACTTTGCCATGACTTTCTAACCTTATAAACCATCCTTGTTTCAACCACATATCATATCATATCATAACATATCATATGTTGCCTTTTCTCTTTAAATTTCTTATCTCTCTCTCTCGACAACTCCATCATACTACAAGCTGATTAAAATGTCAGCTCTGTCTAGTAGACTCAAATAGATCTTACTCAGATCCTATAAGAACTTCTGAGATACAATATCTAATGTGTTTTTGTGATTTATAAAGCACGTGCAACATAAATACTAAGGATTTGCTGTAATTATAATAGGTGACATGTCTTTTTTATCCATGCTTATCCTCAGTATAGGCTAAAGTGTGGGTAGATGTTTAGACTCAGTGTTACTGTAACTATGAATTATAATAACTAATTTGCATATTTGTAGCTTCCTTAGCTTCTGGACTAATGATCAGGATGTTTCTTTCTGCCATTTGCAGAGGAAGTTGTAGCCCAGATGTGCACAGAAGCTGGGCTATAAGTAGCAATGATTAGTCCTTATAGGCTTCAATGCAAATTCATCATGTGAAAATATTACTAAGTATGCAAAACTTTGAAGACATCCACCTGAGTTACATATTGTGTTTTTTGGTCTTTTTAATTATATTTATTTATTACTGCAATTTATATTCCATCATCAATTCTGAAAAGGCTTTAAATGGCTTATAAATAATACAAAAATAAAATGGAAAGAGAAACAAAGATTAACAAACCTCCCAACCAATAACAATAATAAGCTTTCCTCTCCATTAACACGCCAAGGAAAATAAGGAAAATAGTCATGACAACAATTTGCCTACTAGAAGGAGGAGACAAACTATACTATCAATCCCCAGAGGCTTTCTTAAATGCCCACAATTGGTGGGATTTTTCATTATCCTTTGAGAATGTCCGGAGGGCTATCCCTGTGGAAAAAAAGCTCTAGGGAAAGAAATAGGAATATAACTTGAAGTACTTGGTTATAGGAAGTTAGGAAAGTATTAACCAAGCAAGAGGATAGAAGCTGGGTGAAATTAATGGGTACTGCATATAAGGAGTCATTACATTGCAGGAAAAGAGAAAGCTGTGACAAGAGTTGGAGAGAACTGAAAGGGAAAGAATGTCCACCTGTGAGCTGTGGGCAGACTGGAGAACATTTTGGTAGCTATACTATAGCAAAGACAAGACTTGAGATAAGAAATTGAGATAAAGAATACAACATTCAGAGGAATATGGCAAAATTGGAGGGAATGGCATCCTAAGAGGTACAAGCAAGAAAGCCTCAGGAGAAGTCTTTATCCCTAAGTAGATGTTCCATCAAGACAAGTTGACTCTAACTGTTGCCAGGGTTTGTTCCTGTAAATGGCCGTTTTCAATTTATTGGAGTAACTACAACTTGACAAAATACAAGCATTGCTTATGACTGCTCTCTGGAATACTTTGTTCCTAAATCACCAAATTTTGCACATTCCTAGTGTTATGTTTTATATTTTGTAAATTATTGTATGCAATAATAATTTAGTGCTTATGAAAGAGAAAGTCGGGGTATAAATTTAATAATACATTATAGATAGATATAGATCTCAAAGAAAATTGCATGTCCACAAGGTAATCAGGAGTCAAGCTGAACCCCAAGGAGACTTTACTTTTTACCTGAAAAAGTCAGTGCTTCTGAGCAACCTATTAACTATTTAGAATAAACAGTATCCTATGGACTTTACTGTCCAGAGCCAAATCATGCTGCGCAGCTCAGAATTGGGTAAATAAAGAACATAATGATAATAGCACGTTATTTTTTTCATCAGCTTTCAAGTTGCTAGGGATACAAATCCATGTATAAAAGCTGATGTGCTTAATCTAGTATACTCTTCGGTTATAGATGGTTTGCATATGAGAAACTTGGTCAAGCTGTTTGCTTATTATGCTTTCAGAGGCACAACTTTGGGATATTTATTTCTTTATCAGATGTATATCCCGCTGCAATCATAAAAGACTCTCAGCAGCTCACGATAATATAGGTGGTTCTTGCTTAGCGACCACAATTAGTACTGGCAACTCCGTCATTAAACACCACAGTCACTAAACAGAAAATCACATGACTGTAACAGATGATGTCACTACCCATTTGGTCATTAAACGAAACATCACGTGACCATGACTTGCGATTTTACTTCTGTGTTCTCCATTAACTCTGCTTGTCGCAAGCCAGTACACAAATGGTGATCATGTGACCTGGGATACTGCAATAGTCGTAAATGTGAGGATTGGTCACAAAACTGGGTTTTTTTACACAAAAGTTACAAAGTCGTAACTTTGAACAGTTGCTAAATGAGGCAGTCGGTAAGCGAGGAATACCTGTAAACAGAACACAATAAACAAATATCTTACAAATATCTTAACATTTCTCAAAGCAATAATGGTATCAGACCCTTCCAGAAAAGCTCTGTTTTCAACTTTTTCCAGAAGACAGATAATGTTGAAGGCAGGCAGACTGGTACCATTATGGAAAAACGGTGCTTCTGGGCTTTCGTCCTCCCAAACTCTGAATAGTGGGATTCAATCAAATGTTTCTCCTGGCACAAAGTGATCAGGCCAGTTCTAGTGGGGAGATATGGTCTTGTAGGTAACCCAGCACCAAGTCACAAAAGGCTTTATAAATTAAAACCAGCAATTTTACTAGTTATGAATTCAAGTCTCTAAAAAGCTGTCTTATGTTTCATTGCAGTTATGCATACGTGCATACAGTTAGAACTACTAACAAAAGGGTTGTCTAATTAAAATGAAATAGAATGGCATTGATGTATAACAATTAACAAATTTGACATGCCACATGGTAGAACTAGTCATGTAATAAAGCCTGAAGTTTCATTTACAGTAGACTAGAATTGCTGATCATTCCAGAGAATTAGATATGAATCAGTTTAGCAGATTAGCATTTCTACTTCCTAAAATGTGCATGTTGATACACAGATGTCAGAAAATTGTTAGTAAAATGTTGCAGAACAGCATGTTGATCACAGCAAATATGTTAACCTTTAAAATATCAATTTATGTTTGCATACATATATGCAATCTTTGATATTATAAGGAAATCCTCATTGATATACCCATATCAAATATACCTGTCTTCATAATCCAGTTCTAATGCAAGTGAACCAGGTCTAGCATGCAACAACATGCACAAGACTGTAATTACAATATGCATTTGAAAGGACAGTGAAATATGTCATGTCAGTGCTTTGTTTTGTGCCAATATTCAGGATATGCACCTGAATGTGGACCCAAGTTATACAGGTGAAACTCGAAAAATTAGAATATCGTGCAAATGTTCATTTATGTCAGTATGGCAACTCAAAAGGTGAAACCAATATATGAGATAGACGCATTACATGCAAAGCGAGATATGTCAAGCCTTACTTTGGTATAATTGTGATGATTATGGCGTACAGCTTATGAAAACCCCAAATTCACAATCTCAGAAAATTAGAATATTACATGACATCAATAACACAAGGATTGGAAATAGAATAATATCAGACCTCTACAAAGTATAAGCATGCATATGTACTCAGTACTTGGTTTGGGCCCCTTTTGCAGCAATGACTGCTGCAATGCGGCGTGGCATGGATGCTATCAGCCTGTGGCACTGCTCAGGTGTTATGGAAGACCAGGATGCTTCAATAGCAGCCTTCAGCTCCGCTGCATTGTTCGGTCTCATGTCCCTCATCTTTCTCTTGGCAATAGATTCTCTATGGGGTTCAGGTCAGGCGAGTTTGCTGGCCAATCAAGCATAGTAATCCCACGGTCATTGAACCAGGTTTTGGTACTTTTGGCAGTGTGGGCAGGTGCCAGGTCCTGCTGGAAAATGAAGTCAGCATCCCCATAAAGCTCGTCTGCGGAAGGAAGCATGAAGTGCTCCAAAATCTCCTGGTAGACGGCTGCGTTGACCCTGGACTTAATGAAGCACAGTGGACCAACACCAGCAGATGACATGGCTCCCCAAATCAACACAGACTGTGGAAACTTCACACTGGACTTCAAGCATCGTGCATTGTGTGCCTCTCCATTCTTCCTCCAGACTCTGGGTCCTTGGTTCCCAAATGAGATGCAAAAGTTGCTCTCATCAGAAAAGAGGACTTTGGACCACTGGGCAACAGACTAGTTCTTTTTTTCTGTAGCCCAGGTAAGACGCTTCTGACGTTGTTTGTTGTTCAGGAGTGGCTTGACAAGAGGAATACGACATTTGAAGCCCATGTCCAGGATCCGTCTGTGTGTGGTGGCTCTTGATGCACTAACTCCAGCCTCAGTCCACTCCTTGTAAAAGTCCCCAACACTTTTGAATGGCCTTTTCCTGACAATCCTCTCCAGGCTGCGGTCATCCCTGCTGCTTGTGCACCTTTTTCTACCACACTTTTCCCTTCCACATAACCTTCTATTGATGTGCTTTGATACAGCACTTTGGGAACATCCAACTTCTTTTGCAATGACCTTTTGGGGCTTTCCCTCCTTATGGAGGGGGTCAATGATGGTTTTCTGCACAACTGTCAGGTCAGCAGTCTTTCCCATGCTTGTGATTCCTACTGAACCAGCCTGAGAGATCATTTAAAGGCTCAGGAACCCTTTGCAGGTGTTATGGATTCATTAGCTGATTAGAGTGGGACACTTTGAGCCTAGAATATTGAACCTTTTCACACTATTCTAATTTTCTGAGATTGTGAATTTGGGGTTTTCATAAGCTGTAGGCCATAATCATCACAATTATACCAAAGTAAGGCTTGACATATCTCGCTTTGCATGTAATGCGTCTATCTCATATATTGGTTTCACCTTTTGAGTTGACATAGTGACATAAATGAACATTTGCATGATATTCTAATTTTTTGAGTTTCACCTGTATAAGCAGTTCTTGACCCAGAAATAGGGACTTGTCCAAAACCTTGCTTTCCTGTAAGTGTCTTAACCTGAGCTGCAGCAATTGCATCAATAAATGATACTCAGAAATAGATGAAGGAAATGCCCACCTATGAACATGCTCATTTTGTGTTTCTTCATCTATCTGTTTTAAAAATGGAAAAGCAGATTTTGTTTTCTTTAAAGAATGGCACCTTTAATTTTTTAAAACGAAGAAAAGCTTTTATCCCAAAGGTTAGTCAGACTTAAATGGCAAGGAAAAGTATATAAGTAGAAATGTAATTAATCAATCCAAATTAACCACATCCAGCCTTCTATTCCCATAATGATCATCCAGATCCTACAGAACAAGCAGGTCACTAATGTAGTATCTTCTGTAACTTATATCAAGAAGCCTGTTGCCTCTAATACTATTGTCCACTAATAATCTTAACCTCCATGAATTTGCTTTGAACCACTTTTAAGCAATTCAAGTTGTGGCTTGACTTACATCTTCTGGTAGCAATTCTAAAAATAAATTATGCTTTATGAAGGAGAGCTTTTAAAATTTGACTTGAATCTCTACAATTTCAATTCAGTGGATGACCTCAGATTCTACTTTATTTTTCCATATGATGCATATTTTTACATGTCTTAATCACACAACCTTTATTTGTCTTTTTTTCCTCCCCAGTTAAAGCTTCCCAATCATTGTAGCCTTTCTCATAGCAGAGTCGCTCTGGCTCTTTGAATGCATTTTTTCTGCATCTTTTCTATCTCTTCAATGTGTTTGGACATGTAGTGAACAGAACTGTTCACAGTTTTAGGTACAGTATATAATCACTCCATAAAGTGTATTATCTTCTCTCTAAGGCATTATTCCACTGTGTCTTTACATCCTTGCATACTGCATACTACAAAATAAAGCAGAAAATGGTTATTTCAGTGTTCCCCAGAGCATACTGGATTAAATATGGGGAAAATGCAAGTCCTAAATTTATGAGTGGATTTAAGATGCATGGGATGTGACAGCTTCTGTAAGATTTCTATAAATGGGCCCCATTTTAGAAGGAGAAGAAAAAAGTTGGACAGCAGTGTGTCAGTTCTGTTGGCTTACATCTTCGTATACCACTGTCACTTTTGCTGTAATATCCACAATGTCATCACAAATTTCTAACCTCCAGCCTCCCCAAAAATTGACTGAAAGAATAACATATTACAGGGGGAAAAAAGTGCTTCTCTTTCCCATTCCAAATACTGGCCATTCATATATATGAACTGATTACTTAAAATTGCAAACTACTTATATGTCTATTTCTGTATCACATTCCTCTTAAAATATTTTGCATACCACTTTTATTTAAAAAAAAAACCTTCACCATCACCTTTTAAAGACTTAGTTTCAGTTTCTGCAGGGACTCCATAACTGTGCAGAAAAAAGAAAGATCACAAAAGAGCTGTGCATATGGTAAGCCCCAGAAAATGTCCAGATACCATTTTGTGACACACCCAAGATTAAAATTGAGGTAGAAAGGATACAGCAGAGAATGGAATCAGTCGGGGTGAGGCACACACCAGTCTGCAGGATCCTAGCAACTCTACTTTGTTAGCCCCTTATATGCATGTGTCATCACCATATTCCTTGGGTTTAACTCCAGCAGATTAACCCCTGATGTCAGTTCTCAAATAGTATTTTTTTCAAAATGTCTTTACAATGCAACTATATACAGCAATGTCATCTATGTAACAGGATTCTCTTATTTTGAATACTTTCACAAACTCTTTTTGATACCTAAGGGGATAAGTATGAAAAAGTTTTGTGGGGAGAAGTTTCTTGTTGACCATTGCTGGATTCATGACACAGAAATATTCAAGATGCAGTAAAAACATGCATATATTTTGGGTTTACTCTAGAGCAGTGCTGGCTGGGGAATTCTGGGAGTTGAAGCCCACACATCTTCAAGCTGCCGAGGTTGAGAAACACCGCTCTAGAATTTAGATGGACAGAAATTCAATACTTTATTATGAAAGTGTCCTGTAATCTAGAGATAGTACAGAGTGCTTTATTAGAGCAATTAAAGTGTTAAATAGAATCACATCTAGGTTTTAAAAAGTGCCAGACACCTATAACATGAAACTTTTCATTATTTCAGTCAGAATAGCTTTGATTATTTTGTACTTATAACTATTTTAATTGCCATAATTAGTTTAATTACTGAGAGTTTTTGGATTGGGGTGGTATTTCAATGCAATAAATAAATAGCACATAGAGAAACCTTCATAGACTAGGACAATAAGTTACTGGTTCTTGCTTGTAGAGAGGAGATGAGAAAAGAAAGGTCAGATTTACTGCAGAACGTTTAGTTATCCTTAATGTTCCCAGTATCATTCATCTGAAGTAATCTACCCATGGATTAGCTAATTTCTCCCAATAGTCATATCTGAATTCCATGTTGATTTTTATGTCAGATAATAAAATTGTATCACCAGTGAAGGTCAAAAGAAATCACTCAGCAAAGGCGAATTCCACAATCAGGGCTAAATGGAAATAAGAATGACACAGACTGGCTAAAGTGTGTACGCAGGAGGTGTATAATTACTAAGTATGAAAAAAAATACTGTAGATGTTGAGCAAAAATTTACAATGAACAGTAGTGTCTGGGCTCTGCCTTAAGTGTGGATTCTAGTCACTGCGTAAATAAAATGATAAGATGCACAGGTTCCTGTCTTTCCAATTATTTTTTTTTTTCAAAGAAGTTGTGTTTCTGGAAAAGAAAAAAAAAAGCCTAGATTAAATAGGTATTCTTAGATTAAGGGTTCATACTCTGTCCAACATTTGTGCTAACTACAAGTAGCTGCAAATACCTGAGACAGGAAGGCTTGGAACTATTGTTCATTAATGTTAAAAACTAAAGTGGATTCCACCCACTTTCTTTATTAGAAACAAGACATGCATCATTGTTTGAAGTAGATCTTCAACCTTGTGATACTGTGTGAGATGTAACCAGGTACGTTTTCACATGTTTAAGCAAGCAGAACTTTCCCAAGAAGCCTTTTGCTTTAGGTATGGGATGGAGCGTACATTGTCAGTTGTATGCCAGAACCATGCCTGTGTAATTTAGGAATATTAATTCACACCAGGAATTATTCACAGAGGGCAGTTCAGATTCCATTTTGTATCTATACATGAGTGATTCCAGATTAAATATTATGTCTTTTAAAAAAAAATCTGAAAAGTGAGCTGTGCGAAAAACTAAAACTGTGCAGTAAAAATTATGACTACTGTACAGTGACAATTGCGGCTGGCTTTGTTCAAAGCAAAGCATCTTTGCATGCTTACATTAATACTCTGCAGGATGCAATTCAGTAATACCAGGAAGATGAAGTACAGATGATCTAGTATAAATTCAACAGGTTCCCTGTGGAATGCAACTGGTATTAGATTATTCTAAACAGCTAATACCTGATCAGAATAATAGTTAGTTACATGTGAATGAGGTTCAACATTTATTCAAGACATTCTGATACATAAAGCACTTTTTAAAGCGTAGGATACTGTTTCTGAATCCATGGACTGCTATTTGCATGTAAGTAGGAATTGAAATACCCAATTATTTTTGGAAGCTATTAGTTAATTAATGTATGAGTTGCAGATGTATTTATTTTACTCCATTGTAGCAGGTTGAATATAATTATTCAGATTCACCTACCCAGCTGTGTCAAAATAGTTAAATAAAATGGCAGATAAATGTCATTGTTAAACATTAAGCTATTGTTGTAGAATTTCTATTTGTCTTCCCTCTGCACTTTTAAAAGAATAGCATTGCATCTGAAACTACTGAGTATTTTATTGTACCACATATCTCAATGAAAAGAGCTATGGATTGTCTAATGAGAAAGAACAGGAATTACATTCCTGTTCCGTCAGGTGCAAGGCTTCACTTTAATTGAAGTGCTTGAACCAACTTCTCATTTCTGGATTTAGACAGGGTTACCTTAACTTGGCTGCAAAAATCCAAACCATTAGATAGCAACAAAACGTTACATTTCTGTATCTCCTGGCTGCCATTCATATTGTTTTGTATCTTCTGGCTGCTATTCATACTGCCATTCATATGGGAGCCCTACCTGAGAAGCAAAGGAAGAAGCTGCACCTCTTCCTGCAAACACTTTCTAGAGTTGCAGAATGGTGGTACAATGGTATTCCCACAATCACAAAAGCACCTTTTTGGAATTGAATCTGCAGAGTCCTAAAAGAAATAAGTAACAAAAGTCTCCATAAGATTCTATTTTGTTGTTGTTGTTCAGTCGTTAAGTCGTGTCCGACTCTTCGTGATAAGATTCTATAGTATCAGCCAAACTGATGGGGAGATAAGAGTCTAACAATATGACAAAAATAATTGCATGAGATTTTTCAATTCAGACCCGAGCAAAATACTTAAACTTCACTTTTTGTTTATCTCTGAGGTATTGGGTTTAGTTGGCTTTCCAGAAGCATATATGTTAAAATATTTGAATAGGAACTCAAACATGCTGAGCAGGATAGGACCTGATTAGTATTTAGGAAATCCCAGAGCTTTAAACTAGCCCGGAAAGCTGAAGACCAATCCCAGAATATGGAAGTAGGCAAATTACATGGACAAGGATGTGTAGCCACCAAGCTAGACCTGAATACGACCTTATCTTGGTTCCACCACACCATATGAAGTATCCTTAGATAGGAGGGTTATATTTTTGATGGTCAGGGAACGCGCTTAGTCTGTGTGAGGGCCACATGCAGCAGAGCAATCATGCAAAGTGGAAATATGCATATCATACCCAAATGGCAAGAATTGCAATTTGGAGAGGATTTTTTTCTAGGATTTTTTTTAAGCTGTGTTAAGGTTATTTTAGATCTTACAGCTCCGTTTTTGTTTGCTTCCTCCCTCAAAATGATGGGGAACCATGTCACCAGATCTAGGCAACGGTTGTCAGAGGAGGCTCTGAAGGCTGCAGGACTTTGTAGTACCAATAGAAGAGAATATGTGAAGACACGATGAAAACTCCTTAATCTCACAACACATGGACAGACTTAACCATAGTTTCAACTAGGAAACTGTCAGCATCTTAGACCAAACTAAATCCAAAAATGCAAGGGAATTCCTGGAAGCTTGGTATTCAGACAAGGCAGCCATCAACAGGGACACAGAGATAAACAACATCTATACACTATTCAAAAGAGACAATAAAAAGAAAACAAAAGACCAGAACATCTCCTCACCAGCAATCATCACCCAGAAAAGCAGAGATGAACACCAAGATTTTCACCAGACAGAATCAGCAGTAAACAATACCCTAATCAAGGAACTACCAGAGGGAAAAAAATAAAACAAACCCCCCACCCCCACCAACACTGGCAGGGCAAGCCACTGTATATAAACAGAGAACAAACCCCATTCCACTCCAGCACTGAAGATGTTACCTAGCCAGGTAATGAAATGTTTGCAGGAAAACAGCCAAGCTCAGAGAACTTCAGGGACTCCACAGGACTTTGTAGCGCAATGCCTATATGTAGTATGTTGTTGCAAATTCATATCTGGTGTTAAGTGATAGGTAAGCTGTTAGCTTGGAATTTGGAGGATGTTTGGCATTTGGGAAAGAAAGCAAGTATAAATTAAATAACTATTGCATCTTCATTTGGTATTTTGGGCACTGTTTCATTATAAAGAAGCCTGGCTAAAACTTGTGGAATCTCAAATAATTCTTGTGCTAAAAAACATTAAGTTGTATGAGTAAAACTAGTGTGATGTAGTGGTTAAAATATTGGACTAAGACCAAGGAGACCTGGGTCCAGTCCGCCTTCAGACATGGAAATTCACTGGGGACTTTGGACCAGTCATTCTGCCCCAGCCCAACCTATTTCTCAGGATTGTTGTGGTGGGGAAAAATTAGAGGAGAAAAGCTACGTATGCCATCTTGAACTCCTAAATGAAAGGTGGGATGCAAGTCTAATTAATAATTATTATTATAATAATTGTTGACAACAATTTTGCTTTAACATATTTTTGAGCCACAGTTGGTTAGTTGGTTAGTCTAGGACAGTGTTTTTCAAACTTGGCAACTTTAAGATGTGTGGACTTCAGCTCCCAAAATTCCCCAGCCAGCATCTTAAAGTTGCCAAGTTTGAAAAACATTGGTGCAGGAGAATCATGTAATACAAATACTATATATTGAGCAGATTTCTAAAGTTTGGTCATCTTACATACCGGGCAATTCTGTTGCTGTGGTGGAACATTTTAACAACCCCTAAACCCCTGCCAGCTTCAGGCTGGTAGAACAATAATATACAGTAGTAGTACAGAAATAGTTGTGTTTCTCTCTCTGTTTCCAGCTGTTCTGAAAGCAGTTTCTCTTTTCCTTGAATCAAATGGGCTGAATATATTTAGCCTTTAAAACATTGTAAAGAGCTCCTGGTCACAGAGAAAAGCATTCTTATTAGTGAAGGACTCGCCTCCAAGTTGGGGGCCAGCTTTGATCTTGTTCAGTTTTACACCAGATGAGAAGTATAACAATAGCCAAACTTTGGACAGTGGGCAGCTTAAGTGGGACTGCTAAATCCAGGGTGCAAAAAACTGGATGACCACTAAATGACAGCAAGGAGAGGCAGGAAACTAGCTCTTTGGTGCGGTTTTATGGTCAACTGGAGTTACGCATCCCAGATTGGTAGTCCTAAACTTGATTCCTCAGCATTCACTTGATCCTCAAAACAACTTTTTAAGAAATATAACTACTAGCCAAAGTTATAATCTGTTTTATGTTTTACTTTCCATTTTTGTTTCTCTACAAAAACAAAGATTTCACTTGCATTTTCAGACAGTAAAACTCACAGCTGTTGCAGTTTGTGCCCCCATTGTAAATGTAATAAAATAGCTGCTTGTGTAGATTTTGCTTTTTATCTGTTCAGTTATACTCTGTTCAAACTCTATTTTTCTGGGAAATAAGAAAAAATAGTCCACAACAGTATTTTATCCTGTCTCAAACAGACAAGGAAATGACTCAGCAATTTAGCTTCAAAATAAAGCTTAAAAGTTGATGCTCAGACATAAGGAAGTCAGTTAACTTTAAAAATTACCTTGAAACCTGTACAACGTATGGAAATTCCTACACGTTGACCATTTTAACTATATTTGAAATATGGAATTGTGCTTCTGATACTCTGTGAGCAGCCCTCTAGTATCTCATCTTCTTTCAGGCAGTTATATGACGATATGCTTATAAAATGTAGTAAGCAAGCAAATACCCTCTAGATCAGTGTTTCTTAAGCTCAGCAAGACCCGTGGACTTCAATTCCTAGAAGGCTGGCTAGGGAATTCTGGGAGTTCTGGGAATTCTGGGAGTTGAAGTCCATACATCTTAAAGTTGCTGCACTTGAGAAACACTGCTCTAGATATTTGGGACTCCAAGTGCCATCCACCTCAACACAAAAAATAGTCGGGAATTACAGGAGATGTGATAACTAAGCTATGATATAGGAAGTGGCTTTGTCCTGTCCGGCTGTATTCACCTGCATTGTTAACTTTGCAGTGGTCTTATTTCAGGCTTCTGTGTGAGCCTGAGAAAAGGGTACAGCCATATCTAATCACAGGAAAAAAATACTTTTCTGAAGTTAATCGGTATGTCTGGTCAATTTTGGGTTAAGTAAGGAACCTTACGCATTGCCTTGAATTCTATAAAGGAAGAAAGTTAGAAATCAAAAGTAATAAATATGTGAAGAAAAGGAATTTTTCAGTTATATACAGTTAAGTTTACAGTAGGTTATGAAACTAAGTACCTGAATATGTTTTGTTTTTTAACTGACAGTAAAGCAAGTATTTAGAGACCCCCATTAGGTTCCTTGTAGAACTGTGCAGAGTGTTTAAAAGAGGTCCTTTGCAATCCATGGGAGTATCAACAAAGCACCTCTCCTGGAACCATTAAAGCAGCTGTGTCTTTTGCCAGGCTTACACAGCTACTTCCGAAGCTGCTTCCTCTGGTCACTGAATGTTATGAAGCGTTTCTTTCAAATGATTTGTGCCAAATGCATTACTACAAAATGGCAACTTCCAAGCCAGAATTGAAAAGGCTAAGAATGGTAGTCCTCCAGTGGCCTGGTTTTTATGGCAGTACACCAACTGCTTTTACAGAATACTCTATTTCTTGCTTTAATTTTTACTGTCAGAAAAATCACACGCCTTAAATATTAGATGTCTTAATTAATTCCTATTAACTGTCAAAATTAATTCTGTGGCTATAGAAATATAAGCACTAGATAATTTTATTGAATGACTGTACCTATGATTTCTACTGAACAGGATGCTTTTCATATTACAGCTGTGGCAAAACCAGATTTATTTGATCAATAGTGCCATAATCTCATCTTTGGAGCATAAATAAATATGCATAAAATCTTCCTGCCACCCCTTAAAATGAAATTAAAAAAAACTTATCTCCTCCCTTAATTTATTGCTAGCATATTATCATAAAAACCTATGGAGGGGGCAGTCTTCTCAGACCAACCTACCACACAGGTTGCTGTGGGGGAAAATAGGAGAAGGGCGTACTATGTGCATCACTTTGAGTTCCTGATGGAAAGGCAGGCCCTATATCAAATGAATAATTATTGTGTCTTGTTTACTCACCAGTTGATTTTGAGCAATTAAAATTGCATTTTTGTTTGATTGATTATGTGCCATCAAGTCGTTTTCGACTCCTGGCAACCACATAGATAGATTTCCTTCATGATGTTCTGTCCCTAACCTGTTCTTTCAGGTGTCCCAAGGGTGTACTCATTGCCACTGTAACCGAGGCCACCCACCGTGCTGCTGATCATCCTCTTCTTCTCTTTCTTCCCACCTTTCCCAGCATTAGAGCCTTCTCCAGAGATCTGGGTCTTCACATAATGTGTCCAAAGTAGGATAATTTGAGCCTGGTCATTTGGGCCTCAAGTGAGAACTCTGGGTTGATTTGTTTGATGAGAGAACATATAAACATTTCTTTTTAAGCAGGTATATCCCCAACATTCTGGGCATATTTATGGAATGACTACTTAGTTTGTCACAAGGGCTACCCGTCTCCCTTCCCGTAGCACACTCTCTCCTTTGCTACCCTCATTTTACTCTAGCCGTCCACTGATTCTCTTCTTTTTTGACTCTTTTTCTGCCTCCAACTTACCTTAGCTTTCTTACTGCTTTCTGGATAGGGAAGATCCTTTACTGGCAGTCTGTGAGAATAACAGATGGGATTCTTTGTATCCCTTCTGCAGATAATGGGCACCCTTTTGGCAAAAGGGGGCAATTGGAAGCGAAGAGGCCAGGATTAAGTAAACGTCATTGTTAAATGGCTTGTGTGTCTGGATTGCAATGGAATACATTTAAACATTTAGTTAAGGTGTCCCAAATAATTTTGTTGTCTTGAGTCTGTTGTGAAGCACTAGTAATTCAGCCCCCATTCTTCAGATGCTGCCGTATTTATCATTGTGACCCATCTTAATGACAGCATAATGAAAATCAAATTAATCAGACAAAAAGCCACTTTTAGTATGCCTGTTGGCACTGTCTCTGTATCTAAAATCCTATCTAGGTTTTGTTGACCCACATTCCCCAATCAGGTGGACTTCCCATGCATTAGACTAACTCCCATCAGTCCCAGCTGGCATTGCCAGGGATGAAAAATGATGGCAGCTGAAATTCAACCACTGGCGATCAGAGTCTGTACACTCTACGCATGCTCATCGCCATCATGTACATTCAGGACTAGCGAATGGAGTTGAAAAGAAACCCTGGGATTAATGGGATGGGGGCAGGCCTGTTTCACTGAGTCTTGGTTTGGGGGGGGCTGTCCCTTTTGCCCCTCCCTCCTCTGGAAGGGAGGCTGCATGTCCTCTTCCTCCCCTGCTGAGGCTGGGGAGGTAGGAGCCTGGGAGCAGGAGGTCGCATCATCCCTGGCATGGAGTCGGGGGACCATAAATGGCCATGGAATATGTGGGCTTCCCCAGGTGAGAGGCTGCCCATGGATGGCTCAAGAAGGCAACAGATAACCCCCTCATCCCAGGATCTCTTGCAAACTCCTCTCCTTTCACCGTTGTTTTCAGCAGCCTGGGGTAGAAAGAGATCAGCAGGACTACAATGTCGGCTTGCCTCGGCATTTTTTCTTGTTCTTCCTCCACCTTTCACTACAAACTCTTGCAGGCAACTTTCTTCCTGTTTTAATGAGCAGGAAAAGGTTGGGGGAGGAGAGCATAACCTGTTCCTCTGTGTTGTGCAACTCCCGTTCCCTGGAATTTATTTGTTTCCTTGGCTTGTTTGTTTCAGGGCTCAAAGATGTCTAACTCTAAAAAGAAAGTGGGGTTCGGCATTGTCAACCCTTGAGAATCTGGATCCTGCTCCGATGCTGGGAGAACCCCAGCTGCAGCCAGCACCACCTCAGCTCCTGTGGTCTTGATCCTTTTGCCTTCCAAATCCACGCCTCGAGTCTGATCGTTTTATTCTGTCTGCTTGTGCCACGAATGGCTACTCAGAGGAAGCACTTTGTGAAAGATTTCAACCCGTACATCACCTGCTGTATCTGCAAAGGGTATTTGATCAAGCCAACCACCGTCACTGAGTGCCTCCATACTTGTAAGTAGGGATTTGTGAGGTATCCCTTTTCCCTGCTGCAATTAATGCTCATTAATTAATTAATTAATTAATTAATGCTTTGGCAATTGTGAGATTAAGGCTCGTAGTTTAGGAATCATTCATGTTTAATATTTACTGGAACGTATTTCAGTACACATTGTGTATCATGTACAGAATATGTTTGAATTATTGCTTAATGATAAGAAGTTGGAAATGATGAAGGGAGTTTTAATAGGAGGCCCATATGACAGCAGGAGACATAGAATATGTGCCTGGATCCAGATGCACTAGGAATCAGAGTACTTTCAGGGAAAAGTGGAATGTGAAAGAAATAAATGAAAAAGGTACTTAGAAAGTATTTAGAAAAATATCTCTTCCCCATCATACGTTACAGCAGCCACTATAGCACATATAGGTGTTTGGAGTGCCTCCTTCTACTCCAAGGATATTGTTAGCTGAAAGCATGAGATAAAATATTTAATTGTATAAAAAACATAGACATGATAATCATATAAACTATACAGTGCTAAATCAGGCATTATATTTTGTGGCTTTCATAACTTGATTTGACTATCTTCAATATTTTAAAACTTCATTAGAAGAGTGGTCTTGAACCTCCAAGTTAACTTTTCCTTTTCTTTTTTGTTTGGGAGCAACATGGCACAAGTAAGTCAGATTTCACTACATTGCTGCTGATGAATTTCAAAAAAACATAATAAGAGCTCAGGTATCTGTACTGTCAAATATCATGTGTTTGTACATGAGAAAAACTGGGATATATTTCTAGTCGATCCTGGGTCATTACATTTGCTTTAAAAATTCAGCAGTTACTTACATATTTACCTAAAGCACGTGTCTTATCTGATTTTGCAGTCTGCAAGAGTTGTATTGTGCAACATTTTGAAGACAGCAATGATTGTCCCAGATGTGGCAATCAAGTACATGAGACCAATCCATTAGAAATGTTACGGTAAGGGGAAGTTTAATAAACTGTTTTCCTTTGAAATATTTGTATCAACAATGCAATGAGATGGTGCAAGAAAAATACATCTAGCACTGGAATGCCAAATTACTAAAATTTTAGATAATTGAGAATAATAGAATTTTAAATAGTTCTTTGTCACCTTAACAAAATGTTAGTCGCTGAATTTTGTTAAAATCAATTATAATTAAAGTTTACAAGACACATTTTAAACTAGTTTGAAATATAACATGAGAATCTGCTTCGGTTTCAATAAAATCAGTTACAATATTACATGTCACAAATAATTAATTTCCAGGTTTAAATATCACCAACCAATCTTCAATTATACTGGAAAAAATTCCTTCCTTTATATCACCTAAATGTTTTTACACATTTGCTTTGCAACTACAGCATGATACCATTCCATAACATGATACATACCCAACATTTTCACCTTCTCTTCTTGTTGCTTTGACATGCATTATTTTAGAAAAACCTTTCCATAGTATAAATTTCACCTCTCTGGTGTTTTGATGGCTTGTTTCCTTTTTATAAGCTTAAACATTACTGTGCACCATCCATATGCACATAAATATATAGCTTTTTAAAAAGGGTTTTCCCTTTCCTCCCAGCAACCATGCTTCAGATTGCTTGCTTTCCAGATGTCATTAGCAGCAGGAAACCAACCATCTTCCTACACTCCCCAACAGCCTGCTGAACAACTGACACACACTCACACTGCAGTGTTTCCCAGCAGTATGGTTGGCTAACAGGGGACTACAGCACCTGCAACAAGCCATATAATCTTTTTTTAGATAAACAAAACTTAGGGGCAGGAAACATCATGGACAACAAATATGAAGGTTCTAAACCATACGCTCATTATGGAAGAGAGCAGATGGTGATGTGGAATGATGGGAAACTACTGTAACATGGTAACGGCTGTTGCTCCGTGCTTTTTCCTTGGTTGAAGGGAGAAGGTTAAAGAAGGAAAAAAGTGATATTTGTTTTTAAAAAAGCAGTGACTTTTAATTTCCCAAAGTAGCAAATACAGTGCAAAGGAACCACAAAGTAAGTATAAAAACAGGTGGCAACACAGCTCATGCATTTAACTTGTGTTGGGTTCAGCAGTCATTCATTGTAGCTAATTTTTAATTAGACCAAGAATTATATCCTTTCAGATCTTATGGATTTCCAAAAGCACATATGAATGTTCTCTTGCTGAAGAACTATGCTAGACTAAGTTATAAAGAATAGGGAGTGTGTGTATAATTTTATGCAGAAAATATACGTAATAAAAATGGAAGAAGTACATATAAAATTAAATACTTGGTTTTGCATTTGTATGCTCCATCAGAACATCACTCCACCTGACCTTTTCCTTCGTTTATATACCCATGCTACTATTATTACTACTGTTTCTCTGCCTGGGAAAAATTAATGGCTTGTGCTATATGCATGGCTATCTATGAGAAATTACCATGCAGTCAGCTATACGAATATCTTCTCAAAATCTCTAATTATACTTGGTATCTTATTATTTTTCTAGCCAAAGGTGATGGCAGTAGTAGCAACAAGGAAAGAAGTGATAGAGTATAAATTGATGGCTTGAATCAGGGATCAATTCATTGGGTACTTGTTTATTAATTCATTTATAAACTTCTTCTGAGTATACCTGACATGTGTACTCTGTGTCCTCTTTTTACATTATGACCCCATTCGTTCTTCAGTAATTTTAAGAGTATAGATACTCTTGTTATAAACTTAATTTGAAAAGTTGTGGATCAAAATTACAATATACACCAAGATGTCTGCTCAGTCTACTTCTAAGCATATTTATAAATAGCTAATATCATTATCCAATGTGGATGCAATTTAGTGTCAGTATAATGAATGGTGGTTCAAGCAACTTCATGGTCTTGGTTCTGGCAATACCTTAAAGCACGTCTATTGGTGCTAACCTAGTAAGATGACAGGACAGGTTTGTTTATGGATGGGGTGTTTGTGCATGTATGTATGTGTTGGTAGACTGCTTCTCTTCAGAAGAATATTTGAGTTCTTTCCAATTCCACTTTTTAGCCAAAAGAACATCTCACAGAGATCAATCTCATGGTCCTCAAACGGGCAACTACTCAGAATTAATTGTAGGATTGTTGCCATTCAGAATTACAGAGCAAACAATAAAGCCCCATTAGCTAGGTGGGAGCAAAAGTCAAATTACAAATATTGCTATCTTATGGAGTACATCTCTTCTCCACAGAATACAGTCATGGGGTTTGTAATCACTTTCAGAACATTTGCTTGAGAAGAAATTGAAAATAGATTTAGAATATTTCTATTATTATTTCCCTTTAAAGTTCTATTATGTATGCCTGCAATGTCTGTTAACATATGAATAAATACATACTAAGTATTTTGAGTTCTTGATGTTTTTTTTCTTTTCTTTTCAAGGTTGGATAATACTTTAGAAGAAATTATATTTAAACTGGTTCCAGGGCTTCGAGAACGTATGTTTTTCCTTCTCTTTACAAGATTATTTATTTTTTGTAATCCTGTTGTTATTCCAACATTATTAATTTGAGATACAAATTTGTTTTTTGATACTGATAACTAGAGGAATTGCACCGTGAAGCTGAATTCTGGAAGAAAAACAAACCTATAGAAAATGGAGAAGGTATTTACATGTATTTCACAATAAAACATTTTAACTTCCAACTTATTAAAATGTCAGAAACTGCAGTCTTATTTTTCACTTGCATTTGTTAATAAATGCAGACATGTATATCTTACTGAAGGAACAAGCCATCTACCATCAGTGCCTCTATTTTATGTAAGTTAAACTTTAGATTATTAGACATCATCAACTCCATTACTGATTTCAGGTACTTCTTCAGAACATTTTCTGCTTCACCTAAGTTTGAAAAGCAGAAGTAGAATTTCTCTACATATTGATAACACCTTTTCCCAAATTCCCTCTCAGAGACGTTTCTTATAGATATTGTACAGCAAGAGGAATGGGAAAGAGCTGCTCTGAACAAAATGGAATGGAGTCTCCTGGTGCTGCTTCAATGAGACACATAACATTGGTTTCAAGAAAACATGACCTAGTTTGCAGTCTTAGCTTTTATTTTCTGCCTTGCTATATATGCACTTTTTTGGTTGCAGAAGAAAATCCAAATTCTGAAAATCCTAAAGATGGTGAAAATGGAGATGAAAATCAAGAAGATAAAGACTATCACAGGAGCGACCCCCAGATTGCTATTTGCCTGGATTGTTTACGTAACAATGGACAGTCTGGTGATAATGTAGTAAAAGTGAGTTTTGAACTCTTTTTACAGCATTAATTAGTAGAATGGTGCAGAGTAAATAGGTGTGCTATAAACAACTTAGGTTTGTTACTTTAATGCTCATTTTCTATAATTAAAGGAAATCTGAACTAATCTCTTAATTTTTTCTGCAGTTCCCATACTTGGGTCTTCATTCCACTGTCTAAGTGAGCTCATTTTAAAGTTCTGAATTTAATTAAAGGTGGATAAACTCTGATTCTCAGCCATTCTAGCTGGTGCTGTTGTGAGTTATAGTTCCATAATATCTGCAGGCCCTCAAATTCCTTACCTCTGGATTAGAAGAAAAACATCTGTGATTAACAGAGGAAGAATTCAGCATCTTACTCCCAACAGATTTTTCTTTGTTGCTTAAGAGATTGATGGGATTTATATTTTGTCATATCACAAATATCATAAATAGTGTTCATTAGAAGTAAAATAATAAATAATATATCAAAGCAGTCATTTAAAACATTCAGTAAATTTATTCTGAATAAAATCAATCTTGCACATCAGCAGAAGCTAATATCCTATATATCTTCTAGCACTGGTAGGTTGTCAATTTACATTGGCAGCATTTGGAGTGTAGTCAATTCAGATTTTAATGTCTAAGTTTAGAATTTTTGTCTTTTTTTCTTTAGGGGTTGATGAAGAAATTCATCCGGTGTTCTACACGAGTGACTGTAGGAACTATCAAGAAATTTCTAAGTTTAAAATTAAAGCTTCCAAGTTCTTATGAGGTATGATGTACAATCTCCCCAAAGTAGCAGACTCTGTCCTTTGACTAAGTGAATTTAAACTATCACACCTTTAGTTATCTAAACTTTTTTTCCTTGCACGACAAATATGGAATGTCATACAGTGCATTAGCAATCCTTTTCTTGTTTACTTGGAAATCAGTACAGTGTTTATGTGACTTATTTCAACATAAATTGGTATTCAGCTGCACTTCAAATGTCGTAATCCTAATTACAATCTTTATTTTATTGAAGGTGGTCAATCACCAAGAAAGAGAGAGAACTGACTGTTGGGGGGAAATTTTATACAGTAAAAATGGCTTTAATCTGAAAAATTGTGTAGTATATTACAATGCAAATGGAATGCAAAATCAGACTTTAAGGCATAAGTAATCCTGGAATTAGATGTAGAATTTTGAAGCAATTAAATGTGTAAAGCAATTTTCTTATGCTATATATATCAGTATTTATGACTGTAGTTATTTGGATCACAGTTTATTAGAATATATGCTTTGTATGCTAATGGCTGTAGATTCTGTCCTTGAAAAGAAAAAATGTAAAAAATCAAGTTGCAGGTGATATGAAATGCCATGCTTGAACCTCAGAGTAGACCATGCTGAATTGGAATGGCTAAAATAATGTAGAAGCAGTTTCATACGTTCTTACTCCAAATAAGACTTTGGTTTTACTCCTTCCCTCATGCAGAAGATATAGTGCATATAAAACAGCATAAGATAATTTCCTAATTTGCATATTCATCTTGCTATAAAAAATACAAGTGTATAACTCTTCTATGCTTTTAAAATCCTCTAATAATTTAGTATGAAGGCCAAATGAATCCCAAAAAGTATGGTTAAAAAAAACCAGGCAAGTGTATTTAACAGCTGTAATGGATGTTCCTCCATTACACATTCCAAGCTACATTCTAAACCCTTTATTTTAAGCAGCTTCTTTAGAAGGGAGATATGGTTTCTGTTTAGGAATAATAATTAAAATATACATAAGTAGCTAAAAAGTCATTTTGTTTGCATTTTGCTTGTTCATTAAATAACTATCTTGCACAAGAATAATCATGCTGTGGTAGACTTCTAATCTTTTCCTCCTCTTATATGTTAATAATTCTGTCCTAAGAAAGATGAACAGAACTGCAAGAATGTTTTTATAATACTTAAGGTTATAGTAGAAATAACTGTGTTTTCTTTTAAAGCTGGATGTACTATGCAATGGGGAAATCATGGGGAAGGATCATACAATGGAATTCATCTACATGACAAGATGGAGACTACGAGGCGAAAATGTAAATAAAATAACACTTTTTATTGCTTTTAGCATATATAAATATAAATAATAGGACTTCCTGCCATTTTAAGTGTGTTTTAAATAAGTATATCTTGTAACAAACGATGAGCTCCTTCTGTTTGTCCCCTGACGTCCCCGTGAAGAAGGACTGCAACATGGGATTTAAAAAAGGAGATAAACGGCTGTTTAACTGGCTTGAGGTAAGGGATAGGCCAGCTTACTTCCACTTCCCTTCATCTTAAGCACAGCTATTTCAACAGGGAAAGCCTTTCTTAAGCGGTCTGGGCATGTCGAAGGAATTATCACTTATAGGTGAAATAAATCCTTATCGGCTCATGAGTCCACTGATAGAAATCATTGAAAAAATGCTAAAAAGACAATAAGTAGTAAGGTGTGCAAAAAATAAGTAAAATAGTATAGCAGATATACTGAGGTCTTAAAAACGGATTTAAGGCCCTGATTCAATGGCATCTCATGCATTGATCTAAGCTGGTTCAGTGAGTTATCCAGCAATTCCAGGAAAAAGGAGAGTCTAAGAGGAATATCAGTGATAACCAGAAACAGCACCAAGTGCCTTTGGCTAGGTTTTTTTGCCTTTCAAGACTTTGATGGATAACTGTTCTTCCTGTTATCAACGGGCAGAAGTGCCATCAGTGGGGTTAGTAATTGCCAGAATTTTCCTAGGGTGATGAGAATTATGAAGAAAGAGATAACCTTCCTGTGAAACAACTTTGTCTATTTGCATAAAAGGAAGTTGGCTGATACAAAACTAAAGTTAGGTAGGAAATGGAGCAGCTATTCCACCAGACTCAGAGAACTTAAATATTGTAGGCCAGCCAGAGCTAGGATTTGTCATGTCTCAGTTATTTGAATTCAAGAAAATCTTGACTTTAAACAGGTGTGTAAAGTAATATTTTATTTTATTTTATTTATTATTAAATTTGTGTCCTGCCCGTCTCCCCCCAACGGGTGACTTAGAACATTTATATAAATGTAAAAGGACTTAGGGGAAGGGAACATAGCATCTACCTTAGTGAAAGAGCACACATCTCCAGTTAAAAGTCAAAGAGCAAGTGATGGATGAACTCCAGGAGAGTTGATAGAATAGGTAATACCAGTCTAGCAGACCAACAGTGTAATTTTGTTAGTTTTTAGTTTTATCCATTGCTAGTTAGTCCAGGTCAAGTGGAAAATGTTAGATATTCTGATATGCACTGCTGGTTCCCAATAGCTAAAGTGCACAGCTCCTAAACTGCTGTTGCCATCATGGCATAATATGTGAAGGTTAATTCAAACCATCATGCCTGTATAGACATACAGCATGATTAAAGAAGCCATTAATGTCATATTGTAATTGTTACTTCTTGCGGAATAAGAAGGTGAAAATGAAATCCTGTTGTGCAAGAACAAGAAGAGCTTGAAGCCTAGGAATGATGGGTCTTTGAATAGCAAGAAAACAATAAAAACTTTTTGATATTGAGCTGTTACAGAGACAAGAACTGGAAAAATTGGAGGGGGAGATATGCTAAAGGATAGAAGCAAGTATTTCAAATTCCACATGGGCTGTTCCAACCACCAAGTGTTTTTAAAACCTCAATTTTGAGAGGGAAACTGCCATTTCAAGCTTGAAATGGGGTCATTTCAAGATAAGAACAAGAAAGGGCAGAACAGTATAGGAAAACTCATGGTGAGGTTGTAATGGCTTGTTTCAAGCTCAAAACAATCTGAATTTAGAATGTTTGGCATTTCTCTACTAAAGAACATTTATTTTCCCAAAAGCCTAGTTGTTTAGATAGCATCCAAGTGCATGTAATTCACAAATGTACAGTTTCAAAAATATGAATTGTAGATAGCACAACTGCACGTACCATGAAAAAACACCACCTGTTATTTTGGGGAATGACCCAGATAAATTGAAAACATTAAATAACAAGATTGTGATGAACTTTGGGATACAAAAAGCAATTTCTCATGTTGCTGAAAGTCATGTGTCATCTTAAAACAGTATTATGACTTTGCTGAACAAATATAGATGTCAAAACAAATGTGAGTAGGAAGATAAAACACTCAGGTATAGAGTTTTTATTATCTGGTCTGCTAGGGTTTCATGAGAGTAGTTCTGTAGTAAGTATGTATGTAGGACAGTTGTATATTTCTACACCTGCTAACCTGTACTTTTCTCCTGGGCTTAAACCTATAGTTTAAATGTCTTCAGTACATTTTTGTGTGGTTAATAACTCTTTACATTTTATCCATGTCGTTGAATATTTAATGAATCTTATAAAACTAAGAAAGTTGAACAGTCTATAAAATAATAATTCTAGTTAACTAACATGGAATAGGAATAGTCTTTGGAACTTCAAATGTTATTACTGAAAGCCATTTAAAAAATACATCTGTCTAAAAGTTGCATAAGTCTGCATTTTAACGATTGTTATAAATTGGCTAGAAATAGACTATTACCATTTTCATGAGACCTATTCTTTTACAGAACTCACAATTAATGTTAATTAAATTCCATATTTTCTGTCTGCAAAATTCTTGGCAATATAGAGATTCTAATTTTTTTTGCAAATCTTATTGCTAACCCCTTTCTGTCTGCCTTTGATCCATCGCCGTTCTTATTTTTATTATGATGTGTTTTTTAATGGCATATTGCTGCCTTAGGGCATTCATATATGTCGGGGATACTTTAATTCAAATGGGTTATCCCCAATATTCACCCCCCACCCCACCCCACCCCACCCCCACCCCCAGATATATGTAGAAAATAATTGTTTTCTAGAGCATCCATATTGTTTGGTAGCCAGTATTGAGAGAACAAGAAAGCTGCACACTGGGTAGAGAGGAATTGGCGGGGTGGGGGGAGTTATGAAAATAAATGCCTTTTTGACTTGTGTAGTGGGATATTTTGTGTCCAGTGCATAGCTTTAACCCCTTGCTACCTTTTCCACATATATATATATATATATATATATATATATATATTATTTTTTTAAAAAACATTTGCTGATAGCCATATAGCTCATCTCTTAAGGGTCAATTAATTCATTCCTGAATATGAAACCATTTTTAAATGACTGATGATCAATGTTCAGTTGTGGATGCCTCTTATCTGATCAGAAAATCATCTCCTTCGCAGTTTCGGTGTCAGAACTGCTCATCATCACAAGTCTGCTCACAGGATGGCTCTTTTTATCAGGTAAGAGGCACTCCCGACTGTACACATTGTAGTCATGAAGACAACGTCCTTTGAAATTCAGTTTAGGTGGGAGCTGGATATCTCGTTCATTTTCTGCTGGACTAAGTTCTTCCAGACTAAATTTAATTATGAAGATTGAACACCTTGGGTTTTTGTTTTAATGTTTACCTAGATTAAAAAAAATCACATGGGGCAAGCTATAGTCATTAATTTATATCTTGTCTAGCATGCTCTAGGCTCTTAACAGGGCCCGAAATTATATAAACCAATTTCATAAATCAGTTTGAAATAAAGATAAGAATGTTATAATATTACAATGATTTAGGTCAGACCCCCTATGCTGCTGATTAATTGTAGCACTTACAGTAAGGTATGATAGGATACTGTGTGCATGAATATTCAAACAGGTACAAATGTATGGTTAATTGCAAGTTGACAAGCTTATTTTTTGTAAACTAATCATAATGTTAGCATGTATTCCCTCCTTTGAAGCTTTGCTAACTTTAGCAATATTCTGTGTAACTCAGTTTATAACATCATAATGCAGCAGTAGGCTAATCTCTGAAGTTATTTTGTGTCTACAAGCATGGGACATTAGGACTCAGGAATGGTACTGTACCTATTTCAGGAAATGAACATAACAGAAAATTGGTAACCATTATGGCTACAGTATCTTAGTTGAATGATTGAGTGCTATCAATATTTGGTTTCATAGTTTGGAGTTTCGAGAGATTGGCAGCTTAAGATTTTAAAGTGATTTTTATGAAATATTAGAATCATAATACTAAAATATTATGTTTTGTACAGTAACCATACTTTCAAAGAAGGGGAATTAGTCCACAATGCCAGAGAGCGTTACCATTGTCATAATGGGCTTCCAATTTTAAGCATTCATTATATGCTTCAATTTTATCCTGCCCTTCCTTCAAAGAGCCCTATTTTACTCTGCTCTCCATTTTTATATAACCAGGTAGATATAGTAAGTCACCCTATCCATGGGAGAGATTTAAAAAGCATTATGATCTCTTTATGGTGGGACTTTAAAATGCAGTGTTATATCCAGCATTAGAATCAATTTGTTTGACCAAGGTCTATTACACATTGCCATCTAAACTAGTCATGCCATATACCCAATAGAGAATATAATAGAGTCCTTTGCAGTTAGGTGCAGGAAGTATAGCCATAGTTCATGCACATGGACAGTTGTGTTGGGGAAAATGCATATCACTGCTTTGACACGTCCCTGTATCTTCAGGTTATATCCTGAAGATTGGGAGATTCTCATAAGGAAGGTATGAACAGCATTCACATGTTGTTGGAGAACACTTCTCATCATCCCTCACCATTGTCAATGATGGCTGGAGATGATAAGAACTGGAATTCAGCAGCAGGTCGCACACACCTGAAATAAGGATCAAAAAATCTAACAAACACTGCACAGAAACTAATCTTCTAAGGTACTTCTAAGTTTCTTTTGCTTCCGGGGATGTGGCCTATTTGCAACTGTGGCATAGGCATCTGCAAAGGAAGGTAAAACAATGAAATGTGCATAGTCACACAAACATGTGCTTTATGTGCTTGTGTCTGACGCGGAGATGCAAGTATGAAAGGCTGGGGTTTGCATCATCACCGTTTATACCAGGTGACTATGAATTGGGGACTGCTTGGACATTTTAAAGAGAGCATCCTTAAATGAAGATTAGGCCCAGTTCAGAACAGCTGGTGAAAATTCCTTGTTTCTTATGCAGTGGGGTAAAAAGCTAGCATCAGTGCCCTCGGTATTACTGTGAGAACCATCACAACTAGTAGCAGCGGTAGGTTCCTGCAGTCCTGAGTACCACTTCTTGGCTACCTTGTGTTTATTCCTTTGTTTAATTATAAAAAATGCTATTTTGTTTTTATTTAATGACAGTACTAAAGTACGTGTCTCTGTTGATACCCATAGGGGGAACTAAAATGACTTCAATACTGAAAACAACTAAGTTGGGGACAACCCCCCCCCCCACAACATCCCTATAGATGGTGATTTGCCTTATTTAGCCTTTCAAAGCAATCCTTCTGTAGTTAAATAGAAATTGCTTAGGAAAGAAAAGTGCTAGTAAATTCAGATTGTTCAGAATATAGCCAATTTATTTCTCATTTTGAGAATATTGATTGGTTTATTGATGAGCCAAGTGGACATGAGAGTTTAATTCATACAGCTCTTATCTTTGTTTTATTTCTGTTTAATATGTATACATTGATGAAGAAGGACTTGTTAATTAAATTCTGTTCAATCAATATAGATCATTATATTGCTTGTTTATTTATGTCTACCTGCTGTCATTGTTTCTGTTCTGTTTTCATTGTGGTTTTAGTCTTATCCCATGGTACTCCAGTATCGACCCAGAATTGACTTCAGTTAGACCAAAGGGCCAGATCCCACTGAGATTAAACCTGCACTATGTTGTTTACCCATCGACAGATTGCACAATGAATGGATGTGCCTGGATTGGGGGGAGGGGGGAACCACTCGAATTTCAACCTGCAAATACGGACTTTTCTTCAGTTGATCAACTACTTTGTCCCTACTGTTAGAGTAAATCAAGTGCCATTCTGCAACTGAAACATTCATAATATATTTGTGGCATCAAAGACTGTAAATTATAGCCAAATCATTAAATGTATAGTAAGGAATCAGAATCTCTTGAATACTTGCTTTGCCTGATAGAAAACTTCACTGATTCCATAACACTGATTACATTAGAAAAAAATAGCTGTCTCCTGTTTCACTTGTGGTATTCTTGTTTTTTCACATGTACTGTTTTACTGAAAAAAGTTGTTTAAAAGTACTGTATAAAAGGTTAAAACTATACCTTTAAACATTTTGTATATAATACATATTTCAGAAAAGTGGTTATTTTACCACTACTTTTTCTTGTTTAACTTCTCATAGATCCTGATGTAGTTCACTCATTAATATGCAGTGATCATTTAGCAGTATCTGAAGTTAGATTTTGTATCAAAGAAGTTGAAAGCATTCAGACTGAACTGAACTTGAATGGTATATCATATGATCTCCTTTCAATAGTATGCAAGACTTATCTAAAGTTTTGATTTGGAGAAATAGCACATTGGTACATGTGCAGCAGGTAAAATAAGAGTTTTTAAAATAAGGGATGTTTCAAATTTTATTATAATTTAACTAGAAAGAAAAACCGGAACTGTCACGGAAACTTTATTCTCAAAAGTGTGGGTTATATTTTTAAATTGCTGTTGCCTTCCCTTTGAAATTTGGTAACAATACAAGAAAGTTGTGGGTTGAAACTGGTGGTCTTAAACGTGTTGGATTACAGTCACTGAAGTGACATATGCTTCTGTATTCCTTGAACATATTCAGTAATATGCATCAGTACATTATAAAATGAGCCAGTTTAATTGCATCCCAGGCACAATCTAAGTTTACCAGGAATCTTACTGTTGTTATGGAATTGGTTGTCAAGTCTGAAACTGAACTAAATTGAAATGGTTAACAAAGCTATCTGACCAAAACTACTGGCTGTTCAGGGTGTTTGGTTTTTTTCATAACAGTAGTGTTCAAAAATGTTAATGGTTGCCTTAGGTATTGCACGTGAATTCTTTCTTGTTCAATAATGTTGTGTTATGGATATTACTACGGAAATCACAATGTATTGTATACTGTTTTTTCTTGTCTTCCATTACTTTTTTGCAGTTATAACCCAAGGTAACAGTCAAGTTTAATGATTTGTACAATTTTTAATAAACACCATTCTTCATATAGTAAATTACACACCATAAGTAAAGTAATTCTCTCTAGAAAACTATTGAGTTTAGGAAAATTAAAACCGAGTATTGTATGCTTTCCTTGTAATACAGGGGTCTAGCAAATAAGAGCATATACAGCAGGCCATTATTTCTAGAAGCATATTGTGCTACATGGACTAGATCAAACCCCAGACAAATAGACTTGGTTCTAGAGTTCTGGTCCAGAGTAATCAGCTGTAGAATAAAATACTGCGCAATGCTCATCGGGGCCAGCACTTTCAAATACAGCGGTTGGAGAGATTTCTCAGTGAAATGTTAAATCATCTGTTAAATATTGTCAGCTCATTTAAGAAGTATCATTTGTATAGCCTTCTTTTGTTAGATGCTTTACTTTATCCAAATCCAGCTCATGCCTAGGGGATTTTTTTTTTCTTTTGAATAGTTGAATGCACCCCATGGCATACCAAAAAACATTTTTGCCATTCCCTTCCATTTTCAGAGCAGCTGATACATTGCATTTGAAGCTACTTTTTAAATATAACAAAACTCTGGGCTCATGGAACTTGTTCTGTGAATCCTAGTCACGATTTTACATATTCTGATTGGGTTTACCCATTGTGCTTTGTCATCACAGAGTTTGTTTGGTTTTGGCTTAGCATATGCTGTGAACCCAGCCCATGTGGCTTGTAAACTATGATTGATGGCTTAGATGACATATGAACCCACCCAGTGATGATTTATCCAATAAGTCAGTCATGCCACAGCACCAAACAAGTCACATCTTGCTGGGGACCTGATCACATAAAGCTGTTTCGGTGTTCAAGTTAACATTTATATAATGAGAACAGATTTCTTAATGCATTTAGTGACTTAAGAGTGGCTTTGAATATTCCCTTGAAGCAATGGGAAAAGGATACATGAGTGATTTGTGTGTCTCCTTCCATAATTCTGGATAACACCCAAAGCTGCAATTCCCCTATCTCCTGGGATAAATGGCTACGATCTTAGAGGTATGGATTTAGTTTCCCATGGAGGAGATACATAGGGCATTACTTTTTACTTTATCCAAAACCCTAGAAAATAGAAGCATACTCCATATTTTCAGGGGTCTGGGTAAATCTAAATCTGCCTGCTCCTAAGACATCTATCAGTACAGATCAGTCCTACTAATGACTTCATGGGTTTTTCTGGCATCGTTGCAATTAATTAAAAGATCTTCCAGTACTGCCGAGCATACATGGTTAACTCATTAGCACTGAGACTTGTCTGTCCCAATACTAATAGGGAGTATCTGGTCTTTTTCTCATGTCAGCATTCTGTCAAGCTTAGCATTTTTAAAATTAAACATCCATGGAACTGTAAAAACATTCTTGGTTTTACAAACGAAGTATGTGCAATTTCTATTTCAGGTTTCCTGTGCAAAATGAGTAATTATTGTTTTATCTTGTCTCATTAGAGGGAATGTAATATTCCATAGGTTAATTCCAATTGATCTAAATTACATTTTCAATCTCACATTTCTCATTATACTATATCGACTGAAGCATTTTGTCCAAATCCTCCAAAATATGTTATGATGTATTGTATAGCTGCCTTGTACTTAGCAGGGATTCTGCCTTTTGCTGTACCAAAAGGACCACATAAAAACAAGTATTTGGGGTCTGGGTATAAAGACTTTCAACAACAATTCAGTGAATTTCCAGATTCAGAACCAGCTTATTTCATTTTCGTAACATGTTTCAACCTTGATTAGTAAGAGAGATTTTCCAGTAGAATTGGGGAAAAAGAGCATAAATATCCAAGATAGACTTATCAGCTGTGAAAGTAAAAGCCTTAAAATGTTTCTTGCACACGTAACCTCCTTGTGGCCTACAGATTTGCATTTCTGATACAGGTGCACTGTACCTCTACACTGTAGATGCTTTTTGTCAAACTTCACGACATGTTAATATAGTGATACAGAACCTGAGCATTTCCTTGTAAACCATGAAGAGAGGCTTTTTTAAAAAAACAACTACATAATTTTCCACAAAGCAACACAAAGGAAATGGAATTATCCATTGAAAGCAATAAAACAAAATTTAGTTAGATAGCAGGTTTCCTTGTCATTACTATCCTATTCATTTTAGATCACCGCTTGTGAACCTGGCATGTGTGTTCAGGCTTATTCTTTGAACTACAGGTAGTCCTCAGCTTATGACCACAATTGGGACTGGAATTTCTGTTGCTGAGCGATGCAGTCGTTTAGTGAGTTGCACCCGATTTTACGCCCTTTTTTACCATGTTCTTTAAGCGAATCATCGTGGTTGTTAAGCGAATCCAGCTGCCCCCATTGACTTTGTTTGTCGGAAGCCAGCTGGGAAGGTCACAAATGGTGAACATGTGACCCCAGGACACTTCAACCATCATAAATACATGCCAGTTGCCAAGCGCCCAGATTTTGATCACATGACTGCGGGGATGCTGCAATGGTCGTAAGGGTGAGGACTGGTTGTAAGTCACTTTTCAGCACCTTCATAACTTCAAATGGTCATTAAATGGATGGTCGTAAGTCGAGGACTACCTGTACAGGAATCTACAAAAGGGGCAAGGGGGTGTCAAATAATGACTTGTGTGTCATGAAATTATCATGCCAATGATGTGACTTTACGTACTTGCATCAGATGTCATGAAGCAACCGACAAAAATCATATAACCACATCATTTGTGCAGTAATATCATGGTGGTGCATGTTTAGATGTCAGTGTGACTTATTATGTATACTTCTGCTAGGAAGTACCATAGTTCAGGAGAGGCTACATCTTTTTAGGCAGAAAGTTCTCGAAATAATTGGCACCTTCAGCTAAAAGATGAGTTCTACCTAGAAGTATAGATAAGTTCCTACAGTATGTGGAGACAGTACTAAGTTGATAAAAAGCATTAAAACATTTTAATATACTGTACTTTGAAAGAGAATGTGCTTGCTGTATTGAAGCAAATGTCTTTATTTAAATGTTACAATTTAGATTTATCTGTCTGCACAAACACAGAGGTGATACTTGGTCTTTTGCTTCTGCTAATGACATTTGAGCTAGCTAGCTAGCTGTAATACATTTTCAGTTTATCGTTGTGACAACCAATCTGTCATTTTTAATAGAAGCCCACTTCAATTTCTTACATGATGCAATTATTTTAAATAAATTAGGGAAATCTAGAGAGTATTAAAATATTCAGTTCTCCATGATAGAAAGCTGATGCTTATCATTATTTACATGGAAATACATTATTTACCTTCTGGATACTTTTGAGTTACTAAAGCAAAATAGATTGAATATACAGTGGGATCCACTAATTTTTTATGTGTGATAAGCAGATTGTAATGATATGAAAGACAGAAAATAATTTGAAAAATGTCTACTGATCTTTTCAAAAATGACCAAAAGTTATTTTGTGTGTGTGTGTATGGGTGTTGGTGTGTCATTCATTCATTCATTCATTCATTCATTCGTTCGTTCTTTTTGGGTAGCATTTATTTTACTTCCTGAATTGTTGCTGAAGAAATTTGAGTTTCCTTAGAACTGATCTTGCTAATCTGTTTTTTTAAGGCTTAACTTTATAGAAATAACTTATATTTATATTAAAGTATTTATATGAATTGAAAGTAAATGCTCTGTTAGAACCTTCCTGAGCTGCAGAGCACCAGATTGGAGAAGGTTGGCTATTAGTCACCCTCTGTTTCTCAGTGGTGTTTTCTAGCTAGCTAGAAAGAAAGGAAAAAACACAAAATGCAAAGAAGCAATTTTCAGAATAGCTCTGAATAATTCCCCCTCATGCAGGAAGTGCAGATTTCAGATTTCTGTTTTTTTTAGTACTGTTGGCTGTAATTTATTTGGCCACTGAACCAAACATCCAATAGACTCTGACTCTAACAAAGCACAAAACTGACCAAATTGATGTTAGCCTTTTGAAATAATTATGGTTTCATGATAATATATTTAACATATGTGACAAAGTATTAGTATTTACTTTGCAAATACTTACTGTATTTTTAGCTTAAAACTGGTTTCAGTAACACCTGTCCTACAGATTTACAGGTAAGGCAATGTTGAGTGATACATTTTTTCCAAAGTAGTTCTTAATTTAATGGAAAACCTTCAAGAACTCTGATTTTGAATATTTGCTTCTAAAAGTATCTAATAGATACTTTGCTAGAATTGAGAACCATCAAACATCTGTAGGCCCTCTCAGTTGCTAACAATCGGCCATTTAAAAAGTGAAGATATAATGCAATTCTTTTAAAACACATGTTCCAGATAATTGGTGGAAAAGAGTCATTTTGACTGTATTCCTAAGTAATTTACCTGGGAATAAAACATACATAACTTAGTGGGGCTAGTTTCTGAAAAAACATACATAGGACTGACTGAACTATCTTTATAAGTTCCAAGATATGACAGAAAGTATGATATGAGTAGTACAGTAATTCTTTTGTACTTCTTTCTGATTGGTGATTATCACTATAAAAACTCTTGCAATATGTACACCTTGATGCATAATATTTCATTGCTATCTCTTTAAGTTTGAAATATTTTAGGATTTTTGTCAAAATTAGTAATACCTTAAGAAACCTTTTTGTGGTTGTAAAGTTTAGATTATGAATATTTAAATTGAAGTGAAAAAGGGTCATTATTAATGACTTGATCTCTCCTACTTATTAAGAATATATGTATTTTTGTAAAAGAAATGCACTTGTAAATATTCAATCTTTCACCTATGTTTTGTTTTGGAAAAAATGTTGCTGCTTAGGGAATTACCTAGAAATGTTTTTGCTTTGTGTTCATGACAAATTCATTCTGTTCATGGCTAAATAGTTACAACAGAGCTAAATGCATTTTATATATGGACTTAACCCAAATATGTCTTGAGCATGCCACACAAGAGTTTCTCATTAAATTCACCTGAAGGCAGAATATACGTTGGTGCCGTGTTTTCATCTTCTGTGTTAGCTTGGTGGTGTCTTATAATTTCTATTTTTGTCATTGTGATATAACAAGTTCATTATGAGAGCTGCAATCCATAACAATTGCAGCAATGGATATTTTCAGCGTGCAGATTCTAAAAGGGCTGTCAGATTTTGAAATGAAAAATACTAGCAATGCAGGCCCAGAAGAAGTATCTAGAACAGGCACAACTAAGGCCAAATCTTGTGAGCACGGTGGTAAGAAAAGGGATTAAGAAGAGCAGGACAGAAACCAATGTGAAAAGGAAAGGCCAGGGCTGTTGTCTTTGGACTTGGAAATTGTCAGACTGAAGTCAATTGATGTTTGGTCCTCAGGGGTTATCTAAAAGAAGACGCTTTTATTGGTTCAGGAATAATACTAGGTCTTTGGCAAGATGACTTGTTAAAAAGTAGAGTGAACTAGGAAACAAGTACAACATGGCACAATAGTTTGTTTGTGTGTAGAGGGAGCTCAGTTTGTACACCTGCAAGATTTTAATAGGAAACCAGGAAAACACAGGTTTTCAGTTGCAACTGATTGTACACCTTTCTGCAGATTGGCAATTGGTTATAGTTCTGACCCAGGATTTTCCAAGACCAAAAGCCAACCACTTCCATGTTGTTGCCAAGAAAACTGTATGGATGTGTCCATGAAGTCACTAGGAGTCAAGCTTGACTTGAAGGAAACCACCTTTTTAGTTTCTGGGAATACCTAATTTTCATATGATGCCAATGAATTTGATGTTGAAGGTCTTCTAGTCTTGACTTGACTTCCAATCACCTAATCTGAGTGAGACTGCATTCCTCCATTATAGGATTGAGAATATTTTTAGGACAGTAGCTAACCTTAGTACAATCTAAGAAAAGAAATAAGACTGCATGCTTGGAAAGGAGCTTCAGGCCTCAAACAAGCGCACACACACACACCCCACTATTGATTAAAACAGCCACAAACTTTTTTCAGGCTTGTGTTGAAACTTTAAAAAGAAAAATTGTTTAATGAGTAGCTAGCAAATAAGTGATGTACCTGGGTGAGATCTAAAGCACTTCTTCCAAATCATTTTTAAATATACCAAGCCCTAGGAAGAAATAGTCTATTTCTTTTAGTCTATTAGTTCTTCTAATAGTCTATTTTAGTCTATTATTCTTTTGAAATTGAATGTGTATCTGCACTTCATTGGTGTATTAGTGAAATGCACAGAAACAGGCATATTCTAGAAAGATTACTGAAGCATGATAGGCAGCCATGAACCCTAATCCACAAAAAATAATTGGGCCCATGCAAAAATCATATTAAGCTGCTTACATATAAGTTAGTACAGTGGTACCTCAAGATACGAACGCCCCATCTTACGAAAATTTCAAGATACGACCAGCTCCAGCCGCAAACATTTACCTCAACATGCAAACTCTGCCTCAAGCTACAAACCAGATCCGCGGCCATTTGCCCTGCTGCCACATGGTCGCGACTTCCAAGAGGAAGTGCTAATGAAATCTGAGCGCGAGGACAAAAGCCCAAGGAAAGCAATGCAGAAAGAGGAAGTGCTAATGAAATCTGAGCACGGGGGGGGGGGGGAAGCTTCCGCTCCCGGCTGTGCGCGTGCGCGAAATAAGCCTTTCCCCCCAGCGCGCTGATATTGCTTTCACTGTGCTTTTGTCTCTATGGAGAAAGGAAAAGGAAAAGCCATTTGCCCTGCTGCCACGTGGTCGCGGCTTCCTGTGGGCGAGATCGCGGTAGCAAGGAGGCGTTCGGTGAGGCTTGTGGTGTGTTTTGTGGCGTTTGGAAGGTTTTTGGTGTGCTTGTCAGCATGGCTCCAAAGAAAATGCAGAGCGAGCGTGGCAAGAATAAGGCTTTGCAGCTAAGAGGCAAAGAAGAGAGGAAACCCCTGAAGGAGATCTCCCCGAAGTCCCTTTGGAGGGGGACTCTCCCTCCAAACAATAACTGCCTCCCCACCCCATTCTCCCTCTTCATACTGTGCTTTTTTTCATGTTTTTGTGGTTTAAAAATAAAATGCATATGTTTCAGAACTGTTTGTATTTACACTGAACCTTATGGGGAAATTTGCTCTTTCCTTTGGCCATAGCCCTTGGCCTGGTGATTGCTTTCACTGTGCTTTTGTCGCTATGGAGAAAGGAAAGAGCGCGGAGGAATCGGGGGGGGGGGAAGCTCCCGCTCCCGGCTGTGCGTGCCCGCTACATAGGCCTTCCCCCCCATTGCTTTCACTGTGCTTTTGTCGCGCGCGCCAAGGGCTATGCACAAAGGAAAGAGCGCGGAATTAAGAGGAATCAGTGCGGGGGTGGGGAAGCTCCCACTCCACTGTGCGCGCTACATAAGCCTTCCCCCCCCCATTGCTTTCACTGTGCTTTTGTCGCGCGCGCCAAGGGCTATGCACAAAGGAAAGAGCGCGGAATTAAGAGGAATCAGTGCAGGGGTGGGGAAGCTCCCGCTCCGCTGTGCGCGCTACATAAGCTTTCCCCCCCATTGCTTTCACTGTGCTTTTGTCACGCGCGCCAAGGGCTATGCACAAAGGAAAGAGCGCGGAATTAAGAGGAATCAGCGCGGGGGTGGGGAAGCTCCCACTCCGCTGTGTGCGCTACATAAGCCTTCCCCCCCATTGCTTTCACTGTGCTTTTGTCGCGCACACACCAAGGGCTATGCACAAAGGAAAGAGCGCAGAATTAAGAGGAATCAGCGCGGGGGGTGGGGGGGAAGCTCCCGCTCCCGGCTGTGCGCGCGGGAGCCTTTCTCAGATTTCATTAGCACTTCCTTTTTCTGCGCTAGGGCTGACTAAAGCGCGCCTGGGGAATTTCCTAGCCGTGCAACACCGGCTGACACATTGGACCTTATGGGGACATGTGCTTCAGGATGCGACCAAATTCGGAGGGCGGATTAGCCGTATTTACATTGAACCTTATGGGGAAATTTGCTTCAGGATGCAACCAAATTCAGAGGGTGGAACGGATTAACCGTATTTACATTGAACCCTATGGGAAAACGTGCTTCAGGATGCGACCAATTCGACTTGCGATCAGAGTCACGGAACGGATTAAATTCGTATCTTGAGGTACCACTGTAATTTGTGGCAAGAAGTTTTGCTAGTCAGTCTTCCTGTTCAAGAGGTATGTAGTTAACTCATACTTAGCATGAGCAATCAGGTGATCGGCCATTCACAAGCCTGCTATTAATTATATTACATTCATTATATACTGATTTTAAACATGCTATGCCTCAAACTGTATTCATTGTTAATATCAAGAATATCCATAGCACCACTGTAAGCTGCTGATGGAAACCCCAACCTATACAACCCATATGCTGCAATATGCTTCTAGCCCAGTTGGATAAAACGTTATAAAAATTGAATCAAGCAAATTGTAAAACTAATTTGCTTTTCAGCACCAAATTGCTACTTTTTGAAAGCAATAAATATATGTGTTGTGACACCTAATGTGCAGCCTATGATAAGCATTTTATGACACTTTTGTTTTCTATATATTTTATTTTGTGCTATAAAAATTATTTAAATCGTGTGAAAAATTTCTCATTTGTAATGGCTTTGAAGGAATGTGTATGTTGGAATCAGATATGCAACACTAGGATATCTTCATATGAATCATACAAACTTAAATGAGTTCAGTGAGACGTCAGTCTCAGGCAATTGTAATTTTTCATTCAATACTGATTATAATTTAATTTAATTTAATTTCAAATAATCTTTGTCCATTCTTATTTTATCTGAAGTTGAATATTTAGGTCTAAATCTAAAAGGCCACATGGACTTTTCAGAACTTCCTACTACAGAGCCCTGTAGGCTATGCCCCTACTGAAGGTCAGAGATATTGCAATCAAGGAAATACAAGTGCAAGCACTGAGCCCACACACAAGCCAGGTAGTTATGTGTGATTATTTGATGAGTCTTCCTACCCAGTTTTATCCGATGCATTTAATAACTCGGTAGGTAATTTTTCCAGATGTGGAATTCTATTATTTTTAGAAATACAGGTGTTGCAGCTTAAATCTAAAAACAGAAAGGAGAAACAGAACAAGTTAAAGAGCTGGCAAATGAGCCATGAGACAAAACTTACCTTGACTTAGTGATGCAAAGAGATGTATTGTGAGCATGATTATATGAGAGAACCAGCAAAGGTAACAGAAGTGGATGCAGTTCATAGCCACTGTACTTTGAGCAGAATTCATGAAAAAATGGTTAGTACATAAAAGTGAAATCTCCTTCTAGTTGAGCTCAACTGATGACTTCATGGACACTTCCATGCCGTTTTAAGGCTAAATTACAGAATTCTGTAATTCACTGCAGCGCTGTAAAGTAAGTGCATGATTATATGAAGAACATGCAAGCATTTATTGCTCTGCTTCACAGCAGATGACTATTTTGTTATGTGATTTACGTCTTTTATTCAGGAGCTCAAAACAGAGTACACAGCACCTCTCCTATTTTTCCAGCAACAACCCTGTGAATTATGATGGGCCAAGAGAGAGTGACTGACACAGTCACACCAAGGACCTTCTGTGACTGAGGCTGGAGTAGAATTTTGATCTCTCATTCTTAGTCTAACACCATACTGGCTCTCCATTTTCTTATAGAGCATTAATGGTTTTCCAAATCATGTGACAAAATCAGCAGAATCAGTATATAGTCTTCGTTCCTGCATTCTCATAAACATTTTTCCTGATTTGCCCTGCTGATTCAGTATCTTGGCTCTTAGATCTACCAAATAATATATCCTGACCAAACTAAGCCTTTTTAGGCAAAATGCTCCATCTGCTGGCCAATTTAACGATGTTAAACTCCCATTACTAACCTGATGTTTCTTCAGTTCTATCTTGATATGATCTCTACCAAAGGAAAACTTTTTTTTTCCTTCAATATTTTTGAGGCTCTATCATGGAGAAACCACTGCAGGGCTTCTGCAAACCATGGAGGTGTCTTGTTTTGTGTGGGGATAACTTCCTATGACATCTATTTTTTTCAGTGCATTCTTCAGCACAGCTTCAGCGTTTTAGTTTATTCTGAAATCAGGACTTAAACCGCATCTGCAATTTACATGCACATATACCCAAATGCAGGACTCAGGATCTGGAATTTCCCATTTTCTCATGTACCCGTTTTTACAGATGATAGCCTTTCACCCTGTCCACTCTGCTTAGGCTTCTGGATGTAAACTTACCGTCAGGTCAGCACAATGGAACCACCTGAGAAGGATTTTGAATATAGATTCACCCTCAAGCCAGCACAGTCCCAGCTACCATGTGGAAAAGATTTTGACTGAAAATATACATGCCAGCATGTTCACATCCATTTAGGGTTTGAACTCTAGTTTACTGCATATCAGTTACTGTCATGTCCAGGGAAATTTACCAACATTTTTACAACCAACCTTCATCTGCCATCATCTAAGGGGTTCCTTGTGTGTCTGTGTGTGTGTAAGCTAGCACACAAATGTAAACAAATACATGAATGAGGGGAAATGAGGGAAGAATACTGCCAAGTTACAAATATTTTCTTTTTTCTTTTTTTGTGGAGCGGATAAAGGGATTTTTTCTTTGTTTACAAACCAGTGCACTTGGCAAACAGGTCCTTTGATTCAACTCAAAGGATACACCTGTTTGGAGGCAGCATTAGACTTGCAAATATATAGATATCCCTGTGATTATAACAATCTGAAAGGTAAGCATAGATCTGAAGAATTCCATATTCATTTAAATACTCATTGAGATATGGTTTGAGTGCCAAGGACTGGAAATGGTTGCTCTGGAAAGCGTCTTGGTTTATGAACCCTGAACTCTGAACCCTGTACATTTATTAATAAAGCTATGGAGGTATATATCAATACACAAGTCTAGTTTGTACAATAATTCTATGCTCCACAGCATTTTCATATTCCTTCTAAAATTAATACAGGATACACTGGGTTTACTGCCATCTTGCTAGATAAGTCACCAATTGTTAAGTCTGGCAAATGTGCAGGGCCTCTCTTCCCCATACGCAACGGGCTTGCCTGTTTCTACTTAGCTTCCAGTCAGTGGTAATTAAACATTAAGCAAAACATGTGAGAATCACAAGTAGCTCTCCAACATGTTTCTTTTAAAGCTTGCTAATCACTCTCCCTCCACAGCTCTATCTTTACACATTGTTATTATATGTTTTAACTTAGAGAATAAGAGCCCTCCTGTATAAATAATTCTGAAAAGTTGGGGAGGAACATTTTGGAATATTAGGATATTTCCTCTGTTTTAATGGGACTGGTATCAGCCTTTTTATGAATTAGGAGTGCAGAAGGATCCTTTCCAAACGACATTGCTGAAAGCTTGCCAGTACAGTGAGGCATTCGCATTACAGCATGCCAGCACATGTGTGAGTCAAAATGAAAGGATGAAATCACTTTTTTCCATAAAAAGGAATATTCTGTGCTAGAACAGAAACAAATATACAGCTATTGCTCAGACCAATATAATCATTTATTCATAACGAAAAAGGAAAAATAAATGGACTGCATAAGCAGTTTATGCCCTTTAAAACAATAAAGAGAGAATATTTGAGAAAGTAGTAAAAGCAGATACATTCTTATGGGAACTTTCTCATCATCTGCTATCATCTCTTAACTGGACATGCCAAGAAATAAATCCTGGGTCTTCTATTTGGAAATACAAGATTTACAGTCCTATCTATTGCTATAACTCTGTGGGATGAGAGAACCTATGGTCAGGTCCCCTGATATTTTTGGACTACAACTCCCATTGTCCTATGCTTGCTGAGACCGATGGAAGCAGAGTCCATTCCAATAACAAGAGGACCACAGATGCCCACACTCTACAGATTCAACCAGGACTTTCATAATAAATTGATGCTTAGCTTCTGTGTCCTCAGATTGACAGATCTTCCATCAAGTACAGGTAGGAATGAGATAAACCACTTTGTGTCTATTGAATTAACCAACACATGAAGCGATACAGATTTGCATTCAGTGGAATGATTTGCAGAAAAGTGCATGGAACGGCTGCCTTCAGAAAAGTCCCATTCATTCCATGGGTGGATCCATATGTCATATTAATCCATAATATAGTTCATTCAGATTTGGCTTGTGATGTGAGAACCGAACCCTGGTTAAAACAATCCATGGCTTAGCCAAATTATGAATCCAACCATTGAGGCTTCTAAAGTATGGTTATGGCTTACAATTACTTATGAACGATGAGTAGCTAAGCAAACCATGATTAAAACTTAGCTTATTGGAAAGTATAAACCTGGCTATTAGATCTAATGTGTAATATCACATTGAAAAGACAGTTGAAAAGACAAATAAAAGGAAGTATCAGGAAGATGAATCAGTGCCAGTGCTGAAGTTGTAAATTTTAAAGACAGAAGCCCATCATATCTTAGCTGCATCTCCAGGACAGTTTACACGTGCAGGGAGCATTGGTGAGGTGTTTCACACATAAATCCCAAAGAGCAGAAGTACGCTACAGAATGGCAGATTTATCAGAGGAACTGAAAAAATGCTGGAGTTCCACTTGTCAGTCTTCATACTTCAGTCCATCACCCATAATCACAGAATCAGTGGAGAACATATGGAGAGGCATATGCACAAGGCTAACACTTGGAAAACTGGAGCTGTAAATCTTTAGGCTTCTGTTTCTGTTGTTGATACATGAAATAATGTCCATCACTGTTCTCTGTGGAGAGAAGGGTGTCAGAACCGCTTGGCAGAGATAGGAAAAGCAACACAAAATTGTTTGCAATTATCCAGTTAATGATGCATGGGATTAATGATTGAAATGCCATTTGAAAAAGTCTACACTGATAGTCAAGTTACTGTAGCCCAATTAGGGTAGGAGCAAAAGCACATCAGTCATAATAACTCTGACCATGTGTGGTATCTGCAACAATGGATTTATTAAGGTACAGTTAAGCCCTAAAAGAACAGATAGGTTTATGTATGGAGAAAAACAAGCTCAGAGAGTAATTGCAGCTTCTTGTGATAGGGTGATGTTATCTAGTAGCCAGGTATCTCTTTTAAGCAAGGGGGCAGGGCTGGGGGGGTAGGATTAATAGCATGCATCCTTCTGATTTAACAATTTAACAATGTCATCTGGGTGAATGGAGAAAGGATTCTCTGAATTGTTAATGGAATCATGGAAATCAGGTAACCTATCTCCTATGGGATCAGGACACTAGACAGAAGGCATTGTGATGAAGAAAGTTCTAAACCTTTCCCCTTGATAAACATGCTGAAAGAGCTTTTAGGGCATGAGTGCTCTATCACTTAATCTGTGTTCAATAGCAGTGGTTGCAATGAGTCTGCCTTCTTTTCCCAAGACAATTTCATCCAACTTCATGAGCTGGGGAGGGAGGAAGTGCTAGAACATGGTACAATGTAGAGTGCTTTTTAGAATACCTGAGCTATCAAATCTGGTTTCCTGGCTATGCCATGACGAATGTTGACTGCGTTCACATAACACACTAAGCTTTCTCAGTTTTAATTTTGGTTATTTTGGAGGTAGAGGCTTTGTTTCCCATTTTGGAGGATTATTCTTTCTACTCTGACATGATTGATAGTCACAATAGTATCTCTCTATGCATTGATTGAATAAGCCACACCACATTCCCCTTCCCTAATTATCATTTGGCTCTGGGTCAAGTTAACTTGGGATGGGGGCTGGGGGTGGAATAATAGTAATTCCTCCTTTCCAAATGGAAAAAAAAAAACCAAGTCTCCATTGAGTCAAGTCAACTCTTTTCTTTGCAACAATAAAAAAGCGGTTTGCCATTGTCTTCTGCAATATTTTTGTGATTTCCTAGTCTAGCCTACACCCCTCCTATTTCCTAGTGGTCTCTGATCCAAGCCCTAACAAATAGACTGTACAATGTTTCTGATTTGATTGCAAAAATGTGCTTTGGAGCAGGTGGAACACAAACCTAGCACCCACCTGCAACTCTTTACAGCAGCCACTTACAGAATGGCACATAAATGCTCCATGCGTGTCCCTGTCCATCTCCAAGCATCTGTCTGGAATCAAATCCAAACAGTGCACAGTCCTCTTAAATAGGTTTGGTCAGCAAAATATTACTGTCAAACTGGGCTCTGATCTGCCCGTGAGCCCTAACTTTCTTTTAATCTGAAAGTTGACGTAAGTACAGCTTCATAGTTGCCCTCGATTCAGCCTTCTGATACATGACATTTGCCCATGTTTGGTAAAATGGTCTATTACAAGATGAAATTATAAGAAATAAAGCATCAGTTTTGTTGCTGCTGTCAGCTCCCCCAGTTTCAGCCACTTTGAGAGGATAAATTTGCTGTATAATTTGAAATGACACTCAAATGGCAGTTGAAATAATTTTGGCTGTTATTTTTAAATGCCTTTTGTGATTTTTTTTGCTTCTAATGTGCAAGGTTTGATATAACAACATGAGACATCCAGACGAATCATGCAAATGCTTTAAAAAGTCTGTGTTATGACACTGAAGTATCAAAAAAGGAACAAAATTTGTAATGCAAATATCCAGCTTTTAGAATGGTTGGAATTAATGAATCTGCATGATATTGGGATCAGCCAAGCAAACATCCTAGAGCAGCTTTCCACAAACACGTGTCCTACAGTTGTTTGAAACTAATTCCCCTAAGTTCCAACCAGCAATCCCAAAGGGTTGGGGTTATTATTTGATTTGATTTTATATCCCCCCTCAACACGCATTTTTCTCCAAAAGCTCAAGGGAACTTATATGGAGATATCTTTTCATCTTTATCCCAATAGCAACTCTGTAAAGTAGGTGGGGCTGAGAGTGACTGGCCAAAGTCAGCCACTGATTTTTCATTTGAAAAATTTCAAATTTCATTTGGCTTTCTTAATGAAAGTCCAATACACTGGAAAAGTACCAGTTTGGGGAAGGCTGTGCTAAAGGATAATCTGTTATACCAGAAACACATTTTTTTCTCCATTTTAACTCCATCTTTCAGAAAGTTACCTTGATGACTTTGTTCTAATGAAGCATCTTCAGCCCCATATCCAAAAATGTCATTATCTAAGATATGACTTTCTAGTATAGTTAATGTTTTTCTGTCCAAAATCCTGGAGACCAGTAACAATGGACGTCTGTCTGGTTTAAATTTAATTTCATCTGGATACAGGAATTTCTATTTCAGGCATAGGGCTAGAAATGGATCTCTACATGTTGCTTTGCTATAATTTCCAGCATCCCCACCCACCATGGCCAATGGCAGTTGCACTTTAGCAACATTTGTGGCATCAATTATTCCCTCACCCTGTTTTATCCAGTACTAGAATCCACTTTCTATCATGCTCATCTGCCAATCTTGTTTTAAAAAAGAAGGAAGAAGAGAAAAGAAAAATAAGAAAGAACGAAAGAGAGGGAGGGAGGGAGGGAGGGAGGGAGGGAGGGAGGGAGGGAGGGAGGGAGGGAAGCTGTAACAAATCTTCCGGTGAGAGGGTGATTACTATTAAATAATATTAGGTGTGTAGGGTGAAAAGCTCTACATCATGTCTCTGAAACCTTGAGAAAACTTAAAGACAACAAGACACACAAATATTGGGCCCAAATCTCAGAAAAGATATGAATGATTAAATAAGATAAGACACCAAAAATTCATTAAAAATCCTACTAAGAGCCTTGCCACCCATTCAAATCTGGAATGTTTTAATATCAACCCTTGTAAAACGACTGCTCAAGGACACCCCTATTATTCAGGTGACAAAGGATTTGTTGAAAGGATATCTTTCCATAATGAATACATTTGATACAAAATGTCCTACTGTACAGCAGTAATGTAAATAATATCTAATAAACAGCATTCATTTGATAAAAATATAATGCTTGTCAAACTCAATATCATTTTTCTTTATATTGATGTATACTAGCTATTGAAAATATGCAGGTTCAAAACAACAGATTCTGAGATACTTCCTATGCAGGTCATCACCAGCTTAGTGACAAAGATTCTTAACTGCAACAAGCTAAGTACAGGAATCTTAGACTCACTATCTTACATGGTTCTTGTCCTTATTTCTTCAGATTTTTTCCACTTGTATTTTCCAGTTTTCTGATTCAGGAGCACTTTTTTTCTCCTACATTCCTTGCTGTAGGTACTCTGTCTTTGCTACTTTGGAAATAAATAAATATTGCCATCCCAAATAAGCTTCCATGTGCCTTCAAATTTTCTTGATCTTTCAACCACAGTCATCATCTCCTGTCTGGGAACAATGAAGCAGGGGTCAGCATGATGTCAAATTTTCAATAATATCCTTACCGTTAAAAAGGAGAAGACATTTAACCTTTTGGACAGCCTAGCTAATTCTGCAGACATCCACCAACAAATTGGGTGGATTTTGAACCAAAAGGGAAACCAACAAAGCAACTATCCAAGTTTATCAGGACATTAGACTAGAAGACATGCATGCTTGGCTTGTCAATTCTAATGATTTACACACTACCTTAAGTATTGATTATGTGCCAACAAGTCATTTTTCAACTCCTAGTGACCACATAGAAAGATAGTACAGTAGTACCTCGGTTCACGAACTTAATTCGTTCCGCGACTCTGGTCGCGAACCGAATTGGTCGTGAACCGAATCAAATTTTCCCATAAGGTTCAATGTAAATACGGTTAATCCGTTCTGACCCCTCCGAATTTGGTCGCCAACCGATTTTTGGTCGCGAGCCGAGTCGAATTTCCCCATAAGGTTCAATGTAAATACGGTTAATCCGTTCTGAACCATATGTGTTTTTTTTTTTAAACCGCAAAAATATGACACAAAGTACAGTACGAAGAGAGAGAACACTAACCTTGCTCGAGGTGACTTCTGGCGTGGAAGACAGGAAGGCGGGTGGGGAGGCGGTTATTGCTTGGAGGGAGAGTCCCCCTCCCTACAGGAAGCCACGACCACGTGTCACAGGAGGGAAAATGGCCGTGGATCCTGTTCGTAACCTGATGCGGAGTTTGCGAACGGAGGCAAAATTTTGTGAACCGAATTGTTCGTGAACAGAAGCATTCGTGAACCGAGGTACCACTGTATACTTTTTACTTAAAAGCCATTCTCTGTGAATTCAGTAGTGTTTTAAAGTATGCATAGGAATTCAGCATTCATTCATTTATTTTATACTGGGCCAACCTATTGAAATGGACAAATTTATGCATATCTAATCCTAAGTGAAGGATTCGCTTCCTCCCTTGCTTTTGGAGTGCCAGCAAATAAATGATTAAAAAGCCTACAAGAAGTCAAGCAAAATCGCTCAATCGCAATGACGATTCTAACTTGCATTATTTTCCAGTTCCTAAATATTTGAACTCTCTTGCTTAAAAATCACACAAGGTTTTACATTCTGACCCACACACGTGTCTGCATGAAGTACCAACAGTGGTTTAACAGCATCCCAGACACACTTCTGCCCAGGCCAGTTAGTAGAAGACTCAATATTGGGTAGCCTAAATCATCAGAGCATAGTGAGGAAGATAAGTTAGGAGCCGTGAGCAGAGACTTTTCTCCTCTAAATTTCTGATCAAAACATAATTACAAATATATTAGAGCAGGAAAGGAGAGAAAGCACACATCCCACAAGGAAGAAGTCCTGTGGGAAACAAGACAAGGCCACTGTGAGTCATAGTGACAACACACAGTAATTTAAGCCAGCTTTCTTCAATGGAGGCCTTGGCTCCACCATCACCAGCAAGCATGCTGCCTAAGGAAGTTGGCTATCATACAATGCATTCAGAGGTGCCACTTTGCTGAAGAATTATAGTTTGAACTATACATTTGTCTACACATGCATGACATGTACACATTCACAATCCCCACCACCGGTACATTTATATACTTGCATGTTCATATATACAGTATTTCATGACAAAGTACAAGCACTAGAAATGAATAACAAAATTATGAACCTGTGAGAAACCACACCATTAAGACTAAACTCGTATTTACCTCAGTTACATCAGATGTCCCTTCCCCAAACTCTCTCAGCACTCAGAGACAGTTGAAGACAATCTAGTTACATTAAGACCAGAAACATGTTCACTGTATTACTTTTTTAAAAAATGCATATCAATTAAGGAGACCCTATATTGCAATGTTTCTCAACCTTGGCAACTTCAAGATGCATGGACTTCAACTCCCAGAGTTCCCCAGCCAGCATGTTGGCTGGGGAATTCTGGGAGTTGAAGTCCACATGCTTTAAAGTTGCCAAGTTTGAAAAACACTGCTTTGGAGCAACCAACATCTCCTTCTTGGGGACAAAATCTGAAGTTTGACAGATTTGTATCTCAGTTATCCCTAGCAACATACTGTACTGATGAATCCCTAGATATCTTCATCACTTTTTTAATTATCCATTTTACATGGGGGACGGGGAATCAAAAGATGCATCAGAGCCTTTGGCTGGTAGGATTCCTTGTGCCATTTCTTTACTATGGAAGAAGCCTCTGAAGGAAAGGATTGCCAGGGGCTCAGGATGAGTAATTCTCCAAAGACTTTCATGAATCACTGCAAATGGAAAGCTGATCCTGTTCCTCTATTGTACGAATGCAGTTCTTGTAGTAATCTGCATTGCTTCACACATAAAGTATTCAGACTATGTAACCAATAGAGCTCTACCTAATTTGGATGAGGCAGACTTGTCCAGTCCATTTTTCCACATTCCAGTGAGATTGGGAGATCTCCCATCCAAAAAAAATTTTTAATTGCTTTGTGAAGCTGGAAGATACACACCTAAAAAATAATAAAATCCAAAGGACATAGCTCATTGTTACCAGAAATGTTTCACATCATGGGCCAGTGCTCAGCGGTGATGGTGAGGGATTTTTGCATCGCTCTGATGCACAACATGATGACTTGAGCCATCTGTATCTGGCTAAATTTATTCTGCAGCCTTCTACAGCATTCAGCTGCTGACTGGTTCTCCGTTCCTACTCCTTATGTGGAAGTGGCTGTGTCAGCATTAAAGGTGGATGTTAGAATCTCCCTGTAATCCTGAATGGTTGTAAAAGGCTAGAGACCAAATGAAGGAAGCACTGGTATCCTTCAAGTAAATAGCAAAGCAAACTGTTAATAAATGTTGACAGATGATCAGCTCTGCACCGCTAAAGGACAAAAACAGCAGAGTTTTGTGGTAGCTAAAGACGAATTAAATTGATCCTGGCAGGCAGAGTGGTGTAGTGGTGTAATGTTAGACTAGGACAGGAGATGCAAGTTCAAGTCCAATTTAGCCTTGGAAACTCACTGGGTGACTTTGAGCCATTCACCGCCAATTCAACCTACCCCAAAGAGTTGTTGTTGTCGGGATAAAATGGAGATCCCTATGGAAGCTATCTCGAGTTCCAAGAGAAAATGTTAAATATACATCTAAACAATAATCATAATAAAAATAATAATACCATGGTCTACAGTGCACCATGAACTATATGTTTTCCTGAGTCTGAGTATTTAAGCATCCATACTATAATTTTATAGATCTGCAGTAAATAATAATGACAATGATAACAACAACAACAAAAACAATATCATCATTATGGACTACAATGCACATATACATGGTGTTTTCCTGAATGTGGACTATTGATACATGCATATTATAATTTTACACATCCATTTTATAACTGGAAGGAAAATATCACCGAGAAAGGTAGAAGGAAACCAAATGTAAAACATACGTACCTTATTAACAATAGCCATTGAGTCCCAGTCAGCAGTTGTAGAATGACCATGCAGACATTCTTGCACTAAGGACTTGATTAACACATGCAAAGCTCATCCAAACAGCTGCTTCAACATCCCTTCCTTCAAACTTTTCAACTGAATTTTGCAGAAAAGGACGTTGACATAAAGTGAAGCACCTCAGTGTTGCTGTTGTTACCTTCTTTAATAAGGGGCAATTTCAGAACAGCGATTGATGGATGCCCTGGTGCCCTTTCCCCTCCCACCAATGTCACCTATTGGTGGAAAAACCACCAATCAGTCTCCCTAATCTGTGGCAGGGCAGGGTTTGAGTGATTCTGGGCACTTCTTCCCAGAGCAGGCAAATTTTGTTCCTTAGTTTTTTGCCATAGGACCACTGGTCAGTTTTGAGATTAATTGGCCCACGCCTCCCTCACCACAACTACAACCCCCTTCTCCCCAAAAAGCACAGTTCAGCTCACATGAAACACCCCAACCTCTGGGGAAAATCATCTCTGAGGATGCTTCTAATCCTTTGGAAATGAAATGATGTTTTTTAAAAATTGGGAAGATGGAGGAGCAGTAGTGAGGGGTAGAAAGGTGGTATCTTGCTCTCCTTTTCACAAGAATCCCTCTGACATTAATTCATATCACCAAGATGAAAAACAAGGCAGGACTGTTGGCATTCCATACCGATGGGAAAAGGATTAATAGAAACAAGGTTAACACTCAGACTACGGTTTCTAAAGTTTATGTTTGTAAATACTGTAAATCGGTTGGAGTACAAAGAAGGGGGAAGACAGAAACCAAATACTTATCTATACTATTTTTAGTAGGTTTTTTCTTTTCTTCTTCTTCTTCTTCTTCTTCTTTGTTAGCATTTACAAATAACAATACAGTGGAGATTTTGGTACAGTGGTACCTCGGTTCACGAACTTAATTCATTCCGCGACTCTGGTCGCAAACCGAATTGGTCGTGAACCGAATCAAATTTTCCCATAAGGTTCAATGTAAATACGGTTAATCCGTTCTGACCCCTACGAATTTGGTCGCCAACCGATTTTTGATCGCGTCCCGAATCAAATTTCCCCATAAGGTTCAATGTAATTACGGTTAATCCGTTCTGAACCATATGTTTGTTTGTTTTTAAACCACAAAAATATGACACAAAGTACAGTACGAAGAGAGAGAAAGCTAGCCTTGCTCGATGCAACTTCTGGCGTGGAGGACAGGAAGGTGGGTGGGGAGGCGGTTACTGCTTGGAGGGAGAGTCCCCCTCCCTATAGGAAGCCGCGACCACGTGTCACGGGAGGGAAAATGGCCGCGGATCCTGTTCGTAACCCCATGCGGAGTTCGCGAACGGAGGCAAAATTTTGCGACCGGAGCTGTTTGTGAACCGAATTGTTCGTGAACAGAAGCGTTCGTGAACTGAGGTACCACTGTACTAAACTCAAAGATTTATACTTCTTTTCCAATCATAAAAATAACTCAATGTACTTTGGTATGGTGAATCTTTTATTAATGTTATACTGAATGTTAATTGTATAACTTCGGTAATCTTCTTTGTGCACTTATTGATATTATATCTTCTGGAACTATATCTTTGTTTTAAATAAATAATAAAAGAAAGGATAATTCAGGTTTCTTCTATGACTCTTTCGATGGAGGGCTTCCTTACTTGGGAAGTTTATTTACTTTTTTTCCCCTTCTGTTTCACTCAGTGTTGTGGAAGACGGTGGGGTCCTGCAGAGGGTTAATGACTGGTGGACTGTCAAACTGAAATTTTCTGTGATAACAGAGCAATGAGTGAGTATAATCAGCAATAAAGCAAGAACCACAGCAAGACTGAAACGATTCTCCACTGAATAGTAGTAGGGATTTAGAGCAAACGAACTTATCAACAGAGCGCAAGAGACAGATCTCCATATTCCTCTCTGAACAGTGCTGAAACTGAATGCTGATGCTGGCAGCATTTCCTGCCTTGTTCTTCTGACCTTCCATGTTGCTTCCAGAAATAGGTAATGGGCTGCATCCTGTTGTATGCCAAGAACATCCGTTCCCTTGTGGACAGGAATGTAGAACTGACTTTGGGGAAGGAAGGAGTAAACCATTAAGGGGGATTGCCCAGTCCTGAGATAGAAGAAAGCATGAGAAAGAAACTCAAAATAACCCTGGCTTGATGTTGTTTAGTATAAGAGGGGACAGAGAAAGTCTTTCAAGATTCTGTTATTTTACCTTATTACAATCAAGAACATCCCTGCCACGCCTGTTTCCTGATGTAGCCTATCACAAAGAGCTGATCCCTTGGGAACACTTGCCAAAGCAAGGGCAATATTGACAAAAAAATCCAGCAAAACAAAGGAATGAATGACCAGAGAATGAGCTGGTGGTCCACAGGACTAGGAAGTTCCCTGTGCATTATACAAATGTTGCATCCCCCCCATCCCACCCCCAACAATACGATGATGTAAAAGTCAAGCCAGGTGAAACATAACAGATCAATAAACCTCTGTTTGGAAAACTGACCACCCATTTACATTTCAAACATGTCAGCCTTACAGGAAGTTGATTGATATCTTTTTAAAAGAAAACTAGTCCTATAAAATGTTTTAAATTGGTATTTCAGGACAGAAAGAGGAAGAGGCAGTCACACAAAGATACATAGTTCATATGGTATTCTCAGATTTACTTCATGCTTTATGTTGAAAAAAATCCCTTCACCACTGTCCTGGTAGATCGAATTCCATTCTAAGGTGCTGGTTTCCCATGAGATGAACATTTCCATTAAAACAACACCAATAACAATAGGCTGTGCAAGCCAAATGCCTGATTTCTCTTACCACCAAGACAAAATGCAGATTTAGATGGCCAAGAGGAGCTAAACAGACCCATGTCACTGACCATGTCACCCCCACCCTCATCACTGAAAGGTGGTAGATTGTCCATTGGGCAAGATTTATATCAGGAGAACAGAGAAAATATTGCTTCAGCAGCAGAACAAGAAAGCCAACTTCCAGCCGTGTTCATGAGCTGAGGATGAGACAGAGGTGACATCATGAGGACCTGTCCTTAAAAATGAGTGGGCATTGTGCAGCAGGGAGATCTAAGGATTAAGGCCATAGTGTGTTTTTTAAACTTTGTTCCCATTCAAGCCACAGCAGACAGAATTGAACCTATTAATCTACTGTAATTCAGCTGCTTCATAGTTAAATCTGCTTCTGTAGCTCCTTTGTTCAAGAACAGCTGTCTTAAAGTCAGGGACAGAGGTCCTAGCTGGATCCTAAGCTATCAGTATATACTTTGTGCACATTCGGTAGCAGTGATTTCATCTGTAACAAAGGGGGTGACTAGATGAAGATGCAGTCCATGTTTTGCAACATGATGAGCCCCCTTAAACAATGTCATACTTGTTCCAAATCTCAGTATATCCCCATTGTTTCCATGAATGGAAAACTTCTGTTTCAAAGCTGTTGCTCTCCCTGAAACTGACTAGCCATGAAAAATTGAAACTGGAAACAGCCTGGACAGACAGTTGGTCTATTGTTAATTAACTAGGTCAGCATACCCGGGGTCATTTCATTTGGGATACGTATGGCAGGGAAAATTGCAAGGATGAAAAGAAAAGGAATAGATCCGCAAACAGTCAAAAACAGCCCAGATCAAACTTGAGTGGATTTTACAGTAGAATCAGCTGGTTGAGAGTTGGTCATCTAGAAGGATCCAGCATGTAGTGTTCCCTAGGCTTGTGCAAGGCAGCCCTAATTTGGCTTATTGAGGCACTTCATGTTGGTCCAACTGCCTTTTCTTTCAGGCCCAAGAGCTAGAAGAACCTTCTGTGCATTCACTGTACATGTACAGAAATCTGTTCCAGCACATCCAATAGCTCATTTTGCAGTAACAATTTTCAAATATTTTCATGGCCCTAAGGTTTACCCTTCTAGGGAAAATACTGATACTTTAGGATATTGGAAAAAGAAAAAAGAAATCCCAACCCAAATTCTTACTGCTTTCTGACAATGTAAGCTTTGAATCTTGCACTATTGCTGAATAACCTGTGAATTCTGAGAAAAGATTTCTGCCTAGAATTACATCCTTGCCACTAGAATCTGTCTCTTCCAGCATTACTGTCTTATATTATATTATTATATATTATATAATATATTATATTATATTATATTATATTATATTATATTATATTATATTATATTATAAGAAGAACCTCTTCCTGGTAAGCCAACGTTCTATAAGGTCAGGGTTGCTGGGGGGTTTTTGGGGTGGGGGGGAACATGCTGAATTTCTGCTGAATTTTTAAAGTGACAGAAGTGGGAAGTTAGGAACACTAGGAGAAACTCTGGCAAAGACAAAATTCTGGTCTATTAATTGCACTAATAAAACTACATGCACATACACATATGTGGCCAGTAAGTTTGATCTTGCCATTATCAAAATTATTACTAGATCAGCAGGGTCGCACCTGATGCATTCTGGATCTGGTGTTGTTTACTCTGTAGACTAGAGCAACATCTTTGGCTGTAAGTAGAAGCAATCTTATATTGATAGATGCAGTGACAAGAGAAAATGAAATCAGAAGTCCTTCCTCATCATCCTTTCTGCCTTCCCAGCCTCCTCTCCCCTCCCCTGACCCTGTACTTCCTTTTTGAGAAAACAGACCTTTGTTTTAGCTATGGTATTTAGTTAGTACAGATATAGCTGATCTTTCACCTTGAAGCAAAAGATGGAGAACATGGTCTTTCCCTTCTCATTTTAGTGTCTCTCTACAATTGTGTGAGATACATTATGCCTCACATAATTACTGCACATCTCAAAGTCACTCTTTGGCTCAGTGGAGAATTAATAGAGGGTCTCTATTGTTCTAGTTCAACATTCTAACCAATAGACAAAATTGGCTCCATCATAGGATACTTTCAAGTAACATGTTTGCTCCCAAACCATACAGAGTCTCACTCATGGTGCCCTGTGAGTATCCTCACCAGAACTCATTGAGCAGCCTCATGAGCATTGAGGAAGGACAAAAATTGGCACCATGGACAGCAACTATGGGAGGGAATGGCAAAGCCACAGCTCAGATCCACTGGGGTGAAAGAATGTAGACCTGACCTTGAGAATGGGGAAGGAATGAACAAGGGGGAACTTTCAGAAAAAAATTAGTCCCGAGAAAGAGGAAAGCATGAGAAAGAAACTCAAAATAAACATGCATTAATGTTATTTGGTATAAGATGGGGCAGAGAAAAACCTTAACATTCTAGATCAGTGTTTCTCAGCCTTGGCAACTTAAAGATGTGTGGACTTCAACTCCCAGAACTCCCAGAATTCTAGATCTAGAGTCTATCATTCTACTCCTTACAACAGTAAAGAACATACCATGCCTGTTCCTTGACTCTGCCATGCTGACAACTGGAAAGGATGGGTGACAGTTACAAAACACCATGGCATCTTGAATTCATGTGGGAGGAGGAATGGGAGATGAGATGTTGCTCCCAGCAGCTGCAGAAGAAATGATGCAGGGCTGTCTCTGCAGCATTTTCTCTGAAGCTGCAGCTGAGCCATAAGTTGACGGGTTTGGCTGCAGAAGGCCTCCTTAGGAACAACAATGTCCTGGGGACATAGGGGGTCAACACTGATCCTTGATCAAGGTATGTGTGTAAGGGACTTTTGTGTCACCTGTGTATGATTACAAAGGGCTTGAATGTTTATGCAGAGAAAGAACTAGATTGAAAACCATCTTTGCAGCAAATGATCCTCCTTCCCTCCTCCCATCATTACCATCAACATTTCCCCAACAAGAAATGGAGTGTCCCACATATTTATAACATGTTATTTATTTGTTTGCTCATTGATTTCCCCTCTAAAGACAAGTATCATCTCATAATGTGCCTCACATCAATCACAAAAGTGAAATGGGTTCTATCTGGGGGTTCACAATTTCCAAAACTATCATATAGGGAGAGGAGGGAGACAGTTCTACCAGGCAGAAATGATTAATGATGATCAATGATTCTGGTATTTCTCTACAGTCCCACTTGAGTTGGTCTTCCCAACTCAGAGCTCTTGTTTGAATGGCCAGTTGCAGCTCTTGTTCCTTTGGTTAATGGATGGGGATGGAGATTGGTGAGGAGGAGCTGACGGATCTATCTAGCAGGGAAGATTGAAGCAAGCTGCCTGCAGCTGCTCCTTCTCTGGCGGATATAAGGGTTGGTATCCCATTGCTATATTCCTCCTGGGAGGGAAAGGATGACACTTTCCAGTAGACCTTGGTCCTTCAGCTCCAAACCCAGTTGCCCATCTACCCCCATAATAATGGATCAGTATGGCTTTCTGGAAGCTCTTTTTTATCTGCTTATATGTGATATCCATTTAGGCTGCAATACCAAAGCTACAGCCTGGTGTATTATATGTAGCTTGATTACATGAATTTAGCCTTTGTTACAGGGGAAATGTTGCCACTGTGAATGTTTCTATTGTGGGGAACCCACATCCATCCCAAATGTTGCTGAATTACAGCATTTCTCACTATCAGCCATGTGGCTGGGGATTTGTGGAACAGCAGTTCAGCAATTGCTGGAGAGTCACATTCATCTGTATGTTCCTTTCCAGGGACAACAAACTGCAAACAGCAAAAGTTTCTAATTTGGAATATGTAGTCAGATCAGTATTTGGAATTGGTGACCATTGTACAATAAACCTGGTGATATAGTAATTATGACTTTTTTGCATACCAGTTTGTCTAAGAAGAACTCAGATCTTCAGGGAATAGCACAGACTTGCAAACAGGACTTACATTCATTTCTCCATGTTTTCATTTTTAGCACACACCCATTTCTGGGAAGTGCTGGACTAATCTTGGACTAATAATAGCTTATCCTTCTTTAGGAGCCAGTTCTTCTACAACAGTAAATGATTTTTTTCTGAATCTCCCTTCAGCAGAAATTAAAAAGTCAACACAAAACTCACATCAGATTTGGAGATGTATTACTTCTGCAGGAACCAGTTGCAGTTCTAGGATTTGTTTTCTGTATACTACTTTTATAGCTTTTTCTTTGTAAAGTTCTCTCCAGAAGGACATTCCACAATTTCTCCTTCGTGGAGCTTTTTTACCACACTGCAAAGAAGTTACACCCATCATTTCCTCTAATACTTGCAAGAGAGAAAGCAATATTTTGTATGCATAGCATGTCTTGGTCTGTGCTGTAATCACTTCTATCGTTCTTTTTCCATATTGAGCCATTCAGTAAGAAAAAACTGCATCTACTGTTCATGGAGCTCATCAATACAAGTGTCGTCAACATTTTTGGCATCTAGAAGCTGCATCTTTTAACATTTTTATTTTGGTGCCTGAAGAGCACAGTGAGTAGGGCAGTGATGTAATGAGAAGCAGCATTTTGGACCGTTCTGATATGATAAAAGTATAAAAAATAAAGGAAAAATAAAGAAAAAGCGAGATAGAAAACATAGAATTATGACTTCTGCCTTTCTTTCTATCCAGTAATTGCCATCTTACTCTTTCCCCTCCCTCTTTAACCCTTTCTAATCCCCAAATCCATAAATCATCAGTTCAGTCTTTTCTTCTTGCAACAAAAAGTCCATATAAGGCTTCCAGTCTTTTAAAAAAGTCTCTTATCATTTTTTTCCTAACCGAACTGGCCAGCTTTGCCATTTCCACAAGTTCAGTCAATTTTATAATCCAATCTTCTACTGTAGGTATTTTATTATTCTTCCATCTTTATGCGTAAACCCTTTTTTTTCCCCAGGGAAGGGCTGCTTTCAGTTTCCTAGATATGCTAAGCCTATATAAGGCTCTGTAAATCCATTTTACTTTCAGTTGACCATGGGTGGGAACATCACTGTTGTAGCTGCATAATCTCCAAGGGCTCCAGGAACTCCAAAAAGAGTGCCTGGAGAAACATGATGCAGCCCCTGGGCTGTAGGTTACCAGATCTAAACACAGTTAACATTCCACAAAGCCTATTTCTGCTATCAAGTTCTCTTCCTTTCCTTCTCCCTTTTCTCTTGAAGGACATTATTATTTTAAAAAATTCATGCTTCTGTTTCCACATCACAGCACAAACTTGTGAGGTTCTAAGTACGGACCTTTATCCCTAGCTGTGCCCTTGCCAAAGCCTGCTTACAAACTGGCTGGAAAACAGTACTGAGACACACTCTTATCAAGTTTGGTCATGTACAAGAATGTACTCATGACCAGCCAGCTTGTGATTCTCATTTCCAATCTTATGCCTGCAACACTGGTGGAACTGAAATTCCAGTTTAGCTGCATGCGTTTAGGTCAACCTTTCGTAGAACTGCCAGTCAAAAGGTCTTGTGTAACAATACTGTCTTGGCCTCTATAGCATGCAAAGATATCACTCTTGTAAGATTAAAACTGTGGGACAGCCCGTATGTAATCTAGGAAAGACACGTCTCTAAAAGTTCCCAAAGTACTCTAACGAAGTGTGTTGGACTGCAGTTTCCTCTGCACCAGTCCTTGCTGTTACACTGTTGTTTATAACCGGGACTTAGTATTCTGGGGTTTACTATTTTAACTCCCCACCCTGATGACATTCAGGAAGCTATTAAAGACCTGGATATTTTCCCAGGCTCTGGGGCCAGGTGAAGGTTGCGCCTCTGCTGGATGTGTTTTCTTCGGTTATATGTTGTTTTGGGGGTCTGTTCATGATTTTCTGTAATGTGCTTTGCATTGTTTACTTTCAAGCTGTCCAGAGTTGTTGGGAGTTGGACAGCTTATACTGTACACTGAATAAATCAATACTGTACATACATAAATAAACTAATGGCCAGTAAAACACATGCAATTTCCAGTCCTAAAAAAAAATCAAACTAAATATTCCATAGGCTAGGCTTTAAGGAGAAGGCAATTTGTGAAAGGTGGAAGGAGAGTCCTTAATCGTTCTCAGCCAGCCACCCACCCACCCACCCCCCAGCCAGCACTCCTGCCATAAGAGACACTTCCATCCAGTGGATGTGGGATCCTTACTGGTGACAGAAATCCCCATGCCAGAACTGTTCAACTGGGAGAGCTACAATGGCGAAGTACTGAGGAAAAATGGGGGAAGCCAGGAGGCTCCTGTTCCCCAGTGTCTCTGCTGCAAACGGCCCCTTCCACAGAGCAATGCAAAGGAGATGCCATAATGAGAATTCAAATGGACAACCTGCACACTGTCCTCACTTGCAGGCTAATCAATTGGCCCACGGCAAACGGGTCACTGCTTACTTGTTGCCATTAAGGCTGACTCCTCCCCAGGCTGTCCACAGGGAGGGGTTCAAAAAAGTCAAGATGGTGGCCACAACCACACTCCCTGTCCACAGGGAGGGGTTCAAAAAAATTCAAGATGGTGGCCACAACCATGCAATCAATCATCATCTTGTCCTTTTGAAGCCCCTCCCTACAGACACCCGTGCTCCTCACTGAGCAGCCAAAGATCCAGTTGCAGGAGCCATCCCTCCACAGTGGGCTTTCTGCTTTCCATCTACCAAGGTCCTCTCTTTTCTCAGTTCCACAGGGGAGGCAGTGAAGCAGGATCTTTGTATGGATGAAAAGCAGTGGTGCAGGGGGGAGAGGTCAGTGAAAACATGCCCATGTATGTACATGGGCATACAGGCACATGTGAACAGTCCTCTGATTCTCCAGCCTGTGTTTGCCCTCAAGTCCAAAAGTTTCCATTAATACATTAGGTCACTATGGTATTAAAACATTTGCCTTGGCCTGAGTGACTGGCAAAGATCAGTCTTGTTCTGTCTTGGATGACTTGGCATGGTTCAAACCCCACTTGCATCAAGCAGGGAAGCTACTAAAGTCTGGCCTGGTGGATTATCTCACCTGGCTTTTGCTGAAGACACTTTTCAAAGGATTTTTCAGTGTCTTCCCTCCTACCACTGGATTCTGATGGACTTGATGTCCTAGAGAGAGTGGTCTGCTGTTACAGCTGTTTGGCAAATTTCCAAAATTTCAGTGTTCATGCACATTAAGAAAAGGGTGTCCCAAACAGCAGGGAATCGATGTGGATCTCAAATCTTTAAAAGCAAAAGGCATCTTGTTCAGCAGTGGGCTTTGAGGTATGTTGGATTGTGATTCCAGCCTGGCCTTTAACAGAACCTTGGCCAAAGCTGCACTCATTAATGACCAGCAAATGTCCACCCACCTCATAAAGTTTCTGATCTTAGAAAGCTGTTTCTGAACTGAAAAGCAGCAACTATTTTTGTCATGCTTGTAAACACATTATGGGACCTGAAATCCAACATGCCAGGAATGCAGCAGATTGGGTGGAGTTCTTCTACAAAATACCAAAGGCTAACATACAATAATGTATCCTGGGGCAGAAGAAACTTATTTGGCTTATCCATCTGTGAAAGAAAGAAAATCAAGAATTCCATTCATTCCTGTTAACAGTCACAGGAAACTAGTATGGTTGCTGCAAGTAACATTTCTGGGTGGAAGATAGACTGTTTTAAAGACAGGATCTTCCCCTCTTTCTTCCCATAGTTATTTTTAAAGTTCCACCCTTAAAATGAAAAAGTGGCATCTAAAACACAGGGTCTAGTGAAGGGGAGAGCTCCTTCTGCATCTGAGCTACCAAAATTTTCAGTCTAGAAGCTAAACTGCATTCAGAGCAGCGTGCCTTTTAGAATGGTGAATTAGGGTTAGAGTTAGTTTTTGGACATAGCAGCTGTGCAAGCCATTGCCTGGACTAGACGTGCAAAGTGGGAATTTGATCAGCAGCATCTGTAACAAACCACAGTGAAGTCAATGTGTTGACATGTGCTTCATGATGTCATCACCCCAATGCCACCACCGTGTTCTTGCATTATGACATCTGATGCAAATATATAAGCCACAATATTTGCAGGTTTATGTCAAGATCCAAGTATTATCATTTCTCTTCTCTTGCTTCCCTCTGCAGACACCTATACTGTAAATATAATCCTTTCCTCCCTGTGTTGCTTCCCCAGCAACCCTTCTCCTTCTACTTCTGAAGGAAAAAAAGATTAAATATCTGCTCCACAATAAAAATAGGGAATCCTGAATAGCTCCATGGAGATAAAAGAGGAAGGTTAATTTGATGGGCCTTTCACTATTACCAAGACATACTCTCCACGCATCTTTGAATTGGTAGTAAACTATACCAGCATAAAATTTGCTCTCCCATTGCTGATCCCCATGTGACCTCTCTTGCCTCCTCTATTCCCAGTCACTGCCAGACACCTGACTTCCATATATGATAATGAATGACAAAGTCTCATAGACCTTCTAGAACTTGAGGCTACTCTTAACACAAACAAGGGAGCAAATATTACTTGAACACTAATGCAGGTAAGGACAATTTAAGCCTGTTTCACTCATTGGCTGGGGATGAGATGAAGGCAACATCATGGGGACCAAAAATAAAATGTATTTATGCCATAGTTAGATGCAAGTGGGGACACAGCCTTGTCTCCTGGCTATAATCTAATATAAAAAAAAGAAGAAGAATCTAGTACTTATTCTCTGTATTTCAAGAGACTATCCCACTATGATTATGGAGTCATCCTTGGAAACACAAATACTTTATGTCTGTTCAAACTCTTATAGGGGGAAAAAAGTGCTTGTCCCCAGGTTCCTAAGGCTGCTGTTTACAATGCCAGCAATTACATCCACACAGTTAAGGTCATGTTTACTTTGGTCCTGAAGAAGACATGGTCAGAGACAGACAAAAGAGAGAAATCCATTGCATTAGGGGCACCACGTGGAACTCAGCTGATCTATCTTAGCTGGCGAAAGTAGCACACAGGCAGCCGCTCCCTCTCCTTCTAGTAAGTAGTGTTTCCTGTTCATGCCATAAATCACAGCCACATATGCTGTGAGTTATGAGGGAGGGAGGGAGGGAGGGAGGGAGGGAGGGAGGAAGGAAGGAAGGAAGGAAGGAAGGAAGGAAGGAAGGAAGGAAGGAAGGAAGGAAGGAAGATTTACAAGCTTAGACTTTTAGAAGTATGCTGAAAATATTATGAACGAATGTTACATGCTGTGTATGTATAAAAAAGCAAAATTCTAGCTCTTTCAGAATGTTGGTAGGCCACCCCAATCAATGGGAGCAAACCAAGCAAACTAGAAACAATAATAGCAAAAAAAGGAAGCCCACAAACAAATAGTTCAAGTTGAATGCAAGTTGGAATAATATGGTTTTAAATGCCATGTGGGATGCAGGAAGGGAGGAGGTGAGGGGGGACTGTGTTTCAGGGGTATTGTGTTTCAAAGCATGGGGGCTATGATGGAGAAGGCCTACTCCTAGCCATCCACCCCTCAGGCATTTCTCCAGGGGAAGAGATTCCCAGCAGGCCCTCTCTAGATGTTCTGACCAATGAGCAGATTCAGTTCTGACAAGGGAGTGCCTGATGTAACAAGCACTGCACTATCAAGGGCTTCAAAGGTGATACACTTCAACGTAAGCCTGAAATCCTACAGAGACCAGGGCAGTGATATCAGAATTGGTGTTAATCTGCAAGTGTGGGATTGTCCATCCAGCAATCTGGCCACCAATTCTGGACCAGATATAGCTGCCAAATTTCAAAAGCAGTGTGCCTTATAATAGTCACCATTGCCAGCGCATTGTCATACATACCAGATGAATCTGGGCAAATGCCCCCTGACCATGGCTTCCACCTGCTGCTTAGTCATGAGTCCAAAAAGACCCCCTTGGAAGAGCTCATTCAGAGCAACTGCCAGGATCAATGTTACTGGATTATCCTGGTGTTTACTGATGACAAGCAACTCTGCCTTTGAAAGATTTAATCTGAGCTTGTTCCACCCTTCCAAACCCTGACGGCTTCCAGACATGGGGTCAGGATTTCCACAGCATCTTTGGCACAGCCTGGGGTGGTAATATATAGGCATCCTGATGACAGCTCATCCAAAACCAATTAATAACCTCTCCCAGTGGGTTTCATGTTAAACAAAACAACAACAAAACAAAATAGGAAGGAGAACACAGCCCAAAGGAAGACCACCCTGGAGGAATCAAGAGCGAGAGCACTTCCTCCACCCCACCATTATTACCAACTGGAACTGCTCACTCAGGCATGAGTAGATCTACCATAAAATAATGCTCTGACTCCCACACAAAGCAGGCAGTCCAGAAGAATGCCATGGTTGATGGTATTAAAAGCCACTGAGAAGTTTGTAGGACCAAGAAAAGCACATCAAGGTCCTGATAAAGGTCATCTACCAAAGTGGCCAAGCCTATTTCCTCTCAGGACTGGGCCGAACTCTGATTTCAAGGAATCCAGATAATCTGTTTGTTCCAGGATTGTTTAGTGGATAATCCACCCACTTTCTCATTAGCCTTCCCTAAAAGGGGAAGGTTAGAATTTATTTATTTGTTTGTTTATACAGTGCTTCAGTCAAGGAAACTCTAAGCAGTGTACAAAAGTAACCACCGCCACCAATGCAATTATAACAATAAAATGCAATAATATACAATAAAAGAAACAAAATACATACTTACGGTTAAACAAATTACAATTAAAATAACATACCTGGAACTGGGAGCTCTACACTTGGGCCCCAAAGTCATTCCAACTGGTGATGGGGTAGAGGTTTTCAAAGACAGCTGGATCAAGGAAGGGCTTCAAGATGGAGGGCACTCTTCAGTGCCAGCAGCATTTTGTCCTACCTCAACCACTCTCACCCCTAGAAGGAGCCAAGAGGTATTTGAAAGTGAGTGATTGACAGAGCCCTCTCTGCTTCCCCAGATTCTACAATCTCAGAAGAATACCAGATGACTACACAAGACCCTGCTTCATACACCACAGTGGACTCTGCCCAGCTGGCATCCAACCAAGGCCAGATATGAATACCTTTGTCCACTAACAAATCCACAAAGTCATCCAGTGTGCCTGCAGGTATTTTATCCCCTACAAGTGTCTAGTTTCTCAAAACAGGATTGCCGGGCATGGGGGGAGAGAATCTGCAGACCCAATAAAAGCAGAGAAGAATTCTACAGGACTAGCCTATTTCTTTCATTTTGCCATGTGTAAAACATAATTGTGTAATCTGTTCTGCATAATCTGCTCATCAAGAGTCCAGCTAGCTGGCAGCACATATCTGAGTCTCTTTGGGTTCAGAAACTAAATAGGATTGGACTGGGCTAGTACATGGATGGGAGACAACCAGGGAATCCCAAAGCTGTAGACTAGACTCGGAAATTTAAAAATAAAAATCCTGACAGAAAGCAAACCCTTACCCGAATCTGTCCATCAAGAGTTGAGCTGAACTTGAAGGATACTCATAAGGAATCAGGGAGAAGGACTGTGCCACAGATCCCTGATTTTGGGACATTTTCCTCAGTAAGCCATCTTTTTTTTTAAATTTCCCCAGACAGTTTCCCCAGACATCCAAAAATATCCTTGCAACTAGAACTACATGGGCTAGAGACTTAGAGTGGAGAGAGATAGGGAGAGACTGAGAGCTGAACTTGTGCAATATAAAATGTTGGGTTAGAGCAGACATTTTCTTGTCTCTATTACCTAATGTTTATATACTGAATCATATCTAACTCAGCCAGAAACATGATGCCAACCTGATGCCTTCCAGATCTGCTGGAATGACTGTAACTCCCAGAATTTCTCATCATTATGTCCCTTTTCTCCACTGGAAATGTTGGGGGTTGTAGTGCCAACAGAACTGGGAAAGGGCCGTCCCAGATGGGACACATATGGACTTGCTAGTCAATGTTTTAGTAAATAAATGGTAGAAAGTCTGAGTGATGGTGGGTCAGATTGTACATACCATCAGCAACATACTTGTCATGTCACAAGAGATAGCTAAAGATCTAGCAAGTGACAGTATTGTCCAGTGTTTATCTGTTGAAAGTTTCAAATCACACTGAACTGAAACTTGATCACCAGGTTGTCAGCACTCATGCAAACAACTTCGGGGCATTTTTAAAAATAACAGTTTGCAGGTCATGAAATGCATGTTTGATGCCACCTTTTGTGGGAAAGTGATTTGAAGATGACTTGGATGCCTGACATTAGAAAGTGCTGTGTTTCATGAACTCACACCGTGAAAGCTAATAATAAACCCTCAACCTTCACCCTTTCATGGTAGTTTGTTAACATACAGCCATTGCTTTTTTTTTTTCCTTCCCTGAACAAGGCAAGGAGCAACTCTGAATTCATCACGTCACCTTCTGGAAGGATGAGTATAGCAACAGAGGTGTAGCCAAGTTAACAGCACTTATTCTGTATTTGGAAAATATGCCAATGTTTTCGGTCAAAAATTGCCCCAACAGCAATAACAAAGAGGGGGAAATGTTCACAATGACTTTAATTCATTTCTAACTTACACTTTAGAATGAACTTTTGTATCTGTATTTTACAGATTTGTAAAATGGTGATGCCATTCTATTACACTTCAGGGTAGAAGGAGAGGCTTGTTATAAACCAGAAGGGAGATAATCTAAAAACCTCCCTGGCAGACTCTTCTTTACCAGTCTAATTAAGATAGGCTGCTATTAGTCAGGCTAAATGTTCTGACATCCCCTACTCTGCCCAGTAGAAGAGTCTTAGTCCTTCTAAGTCACCTAAGGAAGGTGATCCTTAGGTCCTTCCACTCAGAATTTCTTTGAGTTAATAGAAAGAAAATAGAAGATAGAAAGTAAAATAAAGAAGGGTGCTTTGGAACTTTGTTAAGTACAGAGCTTAACAAATTTTGAGCCAGTCTTGAAACATAAGGGTTATCTAATGTATGTCATCTTGTACATGGGGAAGGTTTTAATACGAAAATCCCATATAAAGCCAATGAAGACAACTCTAAAGATCTTCAAAATTTCCTGAGAAAACAAGGGAAGGCAACAACCACACATACAGAATCCCCAATAAAATCAATACGGTCAACTTAGCTAAACCCATTAGATATTACTTCCTTGGAGACACTCTTGGGTTTCATCCCATGTTCACTACAGAGGAGATGGTTGAATAGAGATTTTAATCTTCTGTTTGGATGTTTGCAGGCAGACCTTTCTTTTCTTTTTTCTTCCCTTCTCCTACTGTAAAGGGAAGAGGGAATGGCCTTGAAGGACAGAAGAGCTGCTACCAAGGCAATGGTCACATAAAAGGGCCTGAGCCTGGGTCAAGAAAGTTAACTTGAGAAAACATCTCAGAAAAGCCCCTCCCTAGTTCACCCAAAGATAAAGGGAGGAAGGGGGAAGCACATGCAGATTTGCAAGATTCTGCTACAATAACTGTTACAATGAAAGTAGTACTAACTTACATGGCATAGGTTTCTTAGGGCTGACATCTATCTAAGCACTTTGCCTCAGCTTTATAGAATAGACAGGAAAAGTGGAAGCCAACCTCTTTGGGGAGGCCCCATGGAGGACAACACTCCATCTCTGATGTCCGGGGTCTAGCCAACATATCAAAAATTGCCAAAGAGCTAACCCTTCTTCCTAACAGCCCTTGATGGATTATAAAGGCACAATTCAATTTTCACCAATCCTGTCTTGTATAAATGGGGTTAAATGGAAGAAACACTTTTGAGAAACAAAAACTTAATTCCCCCTATCAGGCCTCACAGTGTGAGGATAATTTATTAGATGCTTAAGGCGTGCTGTGGTGCCATGCCAAGATTAAGGAGCAAGATTGTTCCATCACTCTGTTGCTGACAGTCCTATTACTGATAAATACACTGAAGCACGTTTCAGAATCACTGATCCTTGCTTTGCTTTGACATAATTTTCAAAAGTATCTATGGCTCCGATTTATCTCACTTCCCATTCATTTCTTCTTTAGCTACATCTTGATGGTCATTAACCATAACAAGCTAAACCAGGAAGCAAGCAGATGACCACAAATAGTTCCCAGGAGAGATGCTTGGACTGCATGGGTAGAGAAAGATTGAGTTTTGAAAGAAGGCCAAAAGTAGATCCAAGTGTGGAGAAGTGGGATTGAGGAACAATGAGAGGGATAGGTTTGAAGCATGGCATGATAGATGCTTGGGACTTGGAGAGGATTTGGGATCCTTGGGATAGATCAACCCATTGGTTCCTGTTCCACCCACTAACCGCATCTTCTTCCAGAGTTCCTTGGCTCTGAAAAGACTTTGAAATATGTGGTAAGAGGTTAACATCAGATTACAGAAAGAAAGCCACTCCACCTTAGAAACATATTTAAAGATATTTTCCCAAGCCCTATTTCCTTCTCCCCTTCTTGTTTTTCTCCTTTCCCTTTCTTTAGGTATAGGTGTGAGCCATGTAATCACTTACAAAACTTCAAATGCTCAATTTTATAGTCTCTTACTCAGATAAGTAAAATGCTTAACCTGGTGTGTTCTTAAGCTTTATGCATGCACTTTATGTTAAAGAACATAAAGTGGAGTAGCTTGAAGGTTGCCTAAGGGCATGGAACATATAAGTGAGTGAGATGCAAACCCAAAGCACCATAGGAAACCTCAGTGCAGCTTTGATAGTGACATCTCTGAGAGAGGAGATGACTGATGGGCTCAGGCTAGTAATTGTATGAAACCTAGAGAGAAATTTCAGGGTACTGGGTAACTAACAGACCTCAGTATGGGACCCACAGTGAGAATGGAGAGGAAATAAAGTATGCCTGGGTCCTATACTCTGAGCCCCAGATTTGGCACCACACTCTCTTGGGCTGTCCTTCAACAGTTTCCTAGTAGGAGCTTTGCAATGCTAGCTGATCATGTCCTAGTTGTAACTTTAAAGAAGGAAACCTCATCTTGCTTGATTTGTCCTTCCCACCTCATCTTTTTTCCTTACTTTATCGTGTCTTTTAAACTGTACTCCTAAGAGCAGGAATATTTCTTAACTACTGTAGTTTAAAGCCCTTTTTTTTTAATCTAAAGAAAAAGCTCGCAAATCTTGAAATAAATATTCATGTTTCAATCAGTGGATTCATGGCAGCATTCCTAGACTGGAGACATCAATGAGATATTATTTTCAGATAATGTTGTAAACCAATAAATCAACATGGATGTCCAAAGGTGAAATCTTAAATCAAGAAAGGCTCCTGCAGGTGAAAGGAGGCAACCCACACCCGGGGTCAAATCATGGCTCCTCCTCCAGCATTAAGTGTCCAATCCAAGAGGTAAACCAACATTTTACAAATGGCTATTTCTCTATTTAGACCATCTTCCAGAGTCACCCAATCAATTTTGCAAAATAACAGCAATGGGGACAAGGTGAAGTGATGTTATGAATATGCTATAAGTCACTAGCAGGAAATGGCCTAATCATCTGGATTGTACTAGAAATCAGTGTATTTTATATACAGTGTATATGTGTGTGCGCACATATGTGTGAGAGATTTAAAATCAATTTTCTAAATATTATTTTTTCCTAACAAGGAAAAAACTGAGGATTACAATTTCAGAATAATCCTATTGTATAAGATCAAACTGCATATGATCTATTTTATATGGATATGGATACATTTATATGCCTAAGGATATATATGTATTTTAATTTATGCTTGCGTTCTTTATTGTTGAACCCAGCATGAATATGCAGTATCTGACAGACCATCCATATTATGTGATTTTATATTAAGAAAAAAATACAGACATCATCCGAATACGCCACTTGGGCCTAGTTTCCTCTTTTCCAGAGTTCACCCACAGCCTAGGCACAACAGCCAGGGGCGTCCGCAGAGGATCGGGTCAAAAAAGTCAAGATGGTATTTGCAAAGGCACTGTTGAAGACCCACTCCTTTTCTGCATGCGTTGCAGATGCCCTGATAACAACATAACAGCACTCAGGCCGATACTTGGCCTGTATCTCCCAACCAGAACTTGCGCTGCTAACGTCTTGAGCAGCGCTTTCAGAACTTAATATGTTTCATCCGTGCTTTTACGGAAACATACAAAGAGTGAGTGACAGCTGTAGTTCCCTAAGCAATTGTCTCGATGTATCTAGAAATCCTGATAGAGTTACAGTTCCCCAGTGCATATATCCAAGTGTTTAAACATATGCACCTGTCATTCACACTTCACATATTTGCTGTGGGAAAAATCAGTGTACTGGCAGGAGACACAACTGTCCTATAAAGCAGAGACCCGGCCCAGAGCAGGAGTTGACACAGCTGAATTTTAAGAAACGAGAGGATACAGTACCAATAATTTCCTTCCTATGACCTCAGAATAGCTGGCCCTTAGCTACCTTCTGTATGAATCTGGGACAGTGGGAAACTGGTTGTAAATATTTCTGCCAATGTCATTCCAAATGTCCTGTCTGTGTTTGGTTTGGTTTTCAGGGAATGACCATTCTATAATCTGTAATCAAATACAACAACCTGAAAGACCAAGGCATACCTCAGAAGAGTCATCCAACGAATGAAAAGGAATACTCAGGAAGAAACTCGCTTCTGGTACACTACAGTGCCATTCTGCAGAATATAGAGAGACTTAAAACCAGGGGTGTCTACAGAGAGGGGGTCAAAAAAGTCAAGATAGCAGCTACAACCATATAACTGAAGCCCCACCATTTTTTACATGCACCAAAAAAAGGGATGGGGTTTTGATTCTGTGGTCGCAGCCACCATCTTGACCTTTTTGACCCTCTGTGGACCCTCCACTTAACACTTTTCCTGTCTCGATTCTTTATCATTTTGTCTGGTTGGAATTTTTCTGACTGACCATTTTCTTTGGATGTTTTGCTCTCAAGCCTCTCAAAAGAACTGCAATTAAATGGGAAAAAATAACATACAAATGTGTAATTGTTATTATAAGACTATTAGGGTTTCTACCAAAAAAATCCTAGGAACGTATTGAGGTGCAAAAAAATTCTCTGGGTCTTCCTCAAATGAAAAGTCAAACTTTCAGGCTTTCTTGGGAATAGGTGGCAGGACATAGTCTGAAGGCACATAATATATCTACCTGGCAAAGCTAAGGTTTGGTTGGGTCTCAGCAGTACAAAAAAAAAAAAAAAAAGGAAAGATCAGCTGGAAACCCCATCTATGTGTCTTAGACATTCCATGGCTAGAAAGGAAGATGAGATATAAATTCACTAATAAGATATTTTAAGAAATAAAAGAGTAGCACAGGGTTTTTTTGCTTTTCCAAGTTGCTGATGAAAGGCTCAAGAACATGGCAGTTTTCTGGGGACATCACTGGTAAAGACAAAGCCATTTTTTGTTTGGGGATTATTAAATAAAATATGTGTATTAAGTCACATTGAAGTGTAGTTACACTATTTTGGTTGGATTTTTTTTTGCAAAAAAGAACAAAGAAAGTAATAGCATGACAAATTTTGGTGGAGTGATGGAAAGGGACCTACAGGGGTTGCCAAAGGGGTAATTCAAATCTTTCATATGGAAGTGCCTATTAGAATTTTCTACAAGCCAAAGTTGAAGTTGCAATTTCCAGAACCCCTAGGCAACATGCTAGGAATGAATGTGCTATTTTCCAGGAATTTTGAAAACAGGCTGAATCCAATACACCACCTTCTTGTAATGCAGCTTGATCCCTAGCTATAGCTCTCACCAGAAGAGGCTTTGAATGACAGCAATCACACTACAGTATAGCTATGTAACAATAAGAGGCATTGGAGGACACTTATGTTTTCTTCCTATTATGTATCATGAGCTCATAATGTCATAGCATGAAAAAAGAATGCAAGGAGAAAACAGTTATTACTAAGCAACACTTTTGTACAGCCATCCTTACTCACAGAGCCATATTCACACAAGTCATTGCCAGAACTAAGAGATGTCCCCTTTATTTGACTCTACAGCATTGCTACCCAAGAGCATTGCCATAAAATAATGTTTCTCAACCCCAGCAACTTGAAGATGTGTGGACTTCAACTCCCAGAATTCCCCAGCCAGCAGCGAGTTGAAGTCTATACATCTTAAAGTTGCTGAGGTTGAGAAACACTGCCATAAATGGTGCACAATTTTTTGGTGGTCAAGAACCACACTGAACAATGGGGAAGGGCTAAAGAATATACAGAGAGCCAGTTTGGTGTAGTAGTTAAAGCACTGGGCTAGAAACTGGGAGATTGTGAGTTGCTGTCCTGCCTTAGGCATGAAGCCAGTTGGGTGACTTTGGGCCAGGCCCTCTCTCTCAATCCTAGGAAGAAAGCAATAGCAAGACACTTCTGACAATATTGTTAAGAAAACTGCAGGGACTTGTCAGGGGCTGAAAAGTGGGTAGGGCTCGATTTTGGAGGAGAGTTTAGGGGACTATTTTCTCTCCATTTAGATAGCTTTTTAAAGAGTGTTTAGAGTAGGTTTCATGTTTTCCCATTTCACAATGGCAGTAAACTATGTTGCCAGCTTTCAGGATTCATAGCAGTGGGAGTGCCAAGGGCCACCAAAAGAGGACTCAGGCCCTATCAGGCACTGGAGCCAAATTTGTACAATATTTGTAATGGGCTGTGCAAATAACCTTGAGGAACAGGACAAAGATCTGCAGCCAAGGCAGCGGTCAGATAAGAGAAATCTGAGTCCAAAGCAGAAATGTAATATGAGAAAATGCCTCAGATTTTACCCTCTCTAGTTCTCTTTAGGATAAAGGCAGGGAGGGGGAGGTACATTTGGACTTGCAAGATTCGGTTGTTGTAACTCTATAATAAAAGTAGTTTTAGTATTCATAACATTGGTTTCCTTGCCTGGTCCACCTCAAAGAGTTGACAGTATCTTACAAGAGGATTAGATTAACTCAACAAAGAGGTGAAAACAAAGGAAGCCTTTGAGGGCTGCAGTTAAAAACAGTGATACAGATGCACCATTTTACAGTAGGCTCTAAAGTTCAAAGACACAGTGGTGTGGCATGGGAATATATAGCAAAACAGTGCACTAAGTAAATTGCTGTTCTTGCAGGCCCACAAAGCTATCTGACCATAGATTTACTAGTGGGTGAACAACAGAACAAAAGCATCACCACAAGGCAGAGCATTTCATAAGGGTTTTATAAGAATGCTGAATCACCCCAACACTGACAGACAAAAAGAGCTCTGATCTGTCTGTTGAAAAGTGGGGACGCTTGTTTTGAGCTGAGACAGATTCTTTCTGAACTTAGACAGATTCCAAGATAACAGTAAACTCTCTACTTTCTCTCATCCTAATGCTTTCCTATGAAGATTTTTTTCAGTTTTTAAATTATCACTTTGAGCATCTTTCTGCAGATTGGAGGGCCAATAGCAGTTACCACTCCAGCAATTCTTGTAATCCCAAAATGCACAGTAATAGAGGAAGGGGTTGGGTGCTAAATTCCCATTTTTTCAGTACTCCAAAACAGCAGCACTTCAAAGAAACAGGTCATTCAAAAAGCTGACAATTGAAATAACCACTTTGTTTCAAGGCCAGTACAAACATATTTTCTCTTGACCTCAAAGCATGTGTATTTTGTTTCAAGTTAGGACTACTTGTAATGGCTGTTTCAAGTTCAAAATAGTTCAGTACTGGAACATTTTGCACATCTCTATCCCTGAATGTTAGACAGACACCACTATTAGCTAGTTTTCAGCCCCAGATGGATAAATGATTAACAATCTTAATTTAACACACCATTTGGGGGAAAGGCTGTCTGTTAATCCAAATGTCTGTTAACTTTAAATTTACCTAAAGACCTGACATCACTGGCAAATTTTATAACTGATGTTTTTTCATCATTTGTGGCAATTTGCATAATGATGTAACTGACAGTGCCAATTGCATAATTATACAAATGACATAAATAACATCAGCTGTCTTAGCTGTTTTGGAAATAACAGACTTTATCGTTTGGTACTGAAGTCTGAACTAAAATGTTGACTTTGTTGCATCCAAAGTTTGCTGTATGGAGGGAAGGAAAATCTGGGTTTTATTGTAATTAATTGGTTATCCATTCTCTCCTCCCTCCATCCCCAGAACAGGATGCTTGAAGAATGCTTTTTTTATTATTAACTGATTGTTGTGTGCTTTTACTGCATTAGATACTAATTGCTGCATATTGTGATCACCCTGGGATAGTATTACAATGAGGAGTAGGATATAAGAAATGCTATAAAACAAAGGTGGGCCATCTTGTGGCCACAAGACCAGTAGTAGTTCACAAATCTCTTTTGTGCCTCTGGAGACCATGCCACCTAATTTCATTAGTGCAATTGCCACAAATTAGCAGTGTGGTTACCTGCATTTTGAAAAATACATGAAAAATAATAAACTCTGTAATTTAATAGTACTCATGAAAGACACTCCTCCAGCCTTTTGCTATAACCATTGTGCACCTCTATGAAGAAAAAAATAGATGTTTCCTTGATATCAAAATATTATTCACCTTTATCGTAAATGCACAAAGAATGAGCATATAAGTTAAATCGGTACTTGGCTATTTTTTCATTAACTAAATTAGTTGCCCTAACCTGATGTCCTCCTCACCTAGTAGACATCAACTCCAACAATCCTCAGCCATCATACTCTGTTAAAGTTACAGTCCCATAAATTGGGAGAAAGTGGGCTAAGTGCTTGCCAGGAATCATGGAGGCTTGGTTAATTTTTTCTCAGTGAGAGCTACTGGTTCAAGGAAGAGCTACTTTGAGGATGTTTCAATAAGTTTGTTTCATTCTTGGGGGCTGCATCTTTAGAGTGTAGATGATGCCTCTAATTCAAGCTACGTGGTTATACCATCTGCCTTTAGAAGTCACTTTCTCCCAAGTTGGCTTCAGCAGTGGCAATGCCTTGTCTGGGGTCAGAACCTAAGCAGGGTCAGGCTTGGTCTGTACTTCTATACTTGGATGAGAAATCTTCAAGACATACAAAGGCTGTGGGCTGGCCTGGGGAGTAAAGAAACATTCCAGAAGAAGGCATGGTGAACCATTTCTGTATTTTTCCAAAGTTAATGCCATGAACATGAGCATGAGGTCATCAGGAGTCAAACTCAATTCAGGGGAGACTTGACCTTTTCCTTTCACTCAAATGCTGCAAATGAACAAAGTTGAGAAAGATTCCATTGACCTGCAATGCTCCCTTCATCATAAACACACAGGAAACCCATGCCAGTTTCCCCAGGCTTTGGAGAACTGGGCAATTTAAGTTCTTTATTGTTAAAACACTTAAAAAAAAAAACTAAAGGAAATTTGCTTCCTTAAGCCTTCCTGTTGAAAGAATAAATGATCTAACACTTTGCAGTATAGGCACATTTTTGCTGATACATCAGAGTCCACCCATTCTTTGTCTATGCACAGCCTTGGCCAAATGCCAAACTTTTATACAAACCCTTCAGCAGCAGCTTTAAATCCACAGTTGGGCATTTAAGTTATGCTGCCTTAGCTTGGTCTCTTCAAACCAATTTCTCTTATCATAATTTGTATGCAGCACAATCTTGTAATGCAAATTAATGTCGGTTTAAAGTCAGCATTGCAAAGGACAAAAATTGCCATGCATAGCAAAACAAACAATAATAATTATAATAAAAAAGCAGGAGAGCAGTCCTCCATGGTAAGAACTGAATGCCAGGTAACAAAACAAAATGTTCCTTTATTCCGTTTGCTTTAGTTTTTGAAAGGCTTTTGCGAAACCCTATTTGTATTAAAAGAAGGTGATCAATACCAGTTGAGTGTGTGCCATTTTTTCTATTGTGTGTGTAAATTTCTAATGTCTGTATCCTTTTTTCTTCTTTGAAATCATTTTCAACAAGAGATGGCTTAGATCCAGGAAGGGCTCATTCTGTTGCTAGATAAAATAAATAGCGTGTGATTCCACACTTATCCCTTCTAGAGCAACAGGAGGCTAAAGTACACAAGGGCATTCAAACCTTCTGTTTATCCCATTAATTTAAACTCTTCTTTTCAGAAATAGACTTCCAAAATTTAGATCCATCTTAGCCATCTCATTTTCATAACAGAAAACAGGACTAAGCACAATCTTTTGTTTGCCCACTTCAGAATAAGCAGAATACATTCCTAGCTGAATGTGTATAAAAAGAATGAGTGACAGGAGGTCCTGTAGATGTTGAAAGCCAACTTCAACCAGTCCTAACCACCCAACCACTTTGTAGATGATGAGAGAGCCAAACATTTTTCTCAATAGGATTGAAGACCAAAATTAAGGCTGATTGACCAATAACTTCCTAGCTCCTGCTGTTGGATTCCTTTCATAAAGAGGTGTTACACTGATTATTTCCCAGCACTGCTCATCATTTGAGAGAAAAATACACATTTTTGCAAGGAAGTGAACAAATTCATATTTTAGTTCTTTGAGAAGACACTAGTGGACACTGTCATGACCCAGTGATTCATTGCTGTATAGACTCTCAAGTTGTCCTAGAAAATATTTCTTGTTACCGGAATTTGCTCCAATTGATCTGATTCCCTCCTTGAGAGTCATACAGGCTCCAGTATGTATCCTAAATTTTCTGAAGCAAAAACATGGAGAAAACCCATTCAGATTTTTTCCAGTCTCCGTATCCTCCTTGAGTATCCCTTACGTCATCTAAACAGCCCAATGATTTCCTTGGCCTGCTTTCTGCTTCAAATATTGGGAAGTGGAGGTGCTTGGATCTAATGTGGGAAAGATGCACCAGATCCTCTGAGAGCAGTTTCATTGTCCCTGTCAGTAGCACTTCAAAGAAACCGTACCTTTTCCTGGAGTCATATGGTCATCACACAGCCCCAAGAAAATATGCACTGGAGTTAATGAGTTGGCAATAGGATGATAACACATACTGAGTCTTTTTGAAGTCATATTATTAAATGGGGAACACTTGTTCAGATGTTACTTTCTCATTTGAAAAATCAGCATTTTAAAGTTTTTGCAAAACACTGCAAAACACTGGCACTTTTAAAGTTACTCCTTGAATGAATGCCAGTGTTCTGCAGGTTGCATCATATACATCTGAAATGGGCAATGTTTTGACAGCCAAGTGCTGCACTTTACCTTTTGGGGGGGGGGAGTGGGGGGAGTTGAAATGGGAAGGGTCATCTCATGCATATGTGCTAGAGCTTGACTTTTGCAGGAAGTTGGGAGGGGTCTTTGTTTTTTAACTGTGATATTTTAGGTCTTGTATTATTGTTTCATCTAACAAAGAGCAGGAATCTGTGCTGCTGGTTTTCAGGAACCATAGTTAGAGGGGGCTCTGAGGGTGTCACCAGGTTGACTGAGCCGGAATTAAAAGGGGTTGATCTTTAGTTGAACCAGTTTGTTATAGTGGTTAAGGCACCAGGCTAGAAATCGGAAGATTGTAAGTTCTGGTCCTGCTTTAGGCACGAAGCCAGCTGGGTGACCTTGGGCCAGTCATTCTCTCTCAGCCCTAAGGAGGAGGCAGTGGCAAACCACTTTTGAAATTTTGCCAGTAAAACTGCAGGGATTTGTCCAGGCAGTTACCAGGAGTCAAAAACTGACTTGAAGGCACACACACAACACACGCACAAAATCCTTAATGGGTAATATATTCATAGAGGGGGAATACCAGTTATTTATTTATTTATTTGGAACATTTATATGGTTGCCCAACTTAAATAAATAACTTTGAATGGCTAATAATCAATACACAAGAAAAACCAAGTATTTCCTTTCCCAGTTTAAATTAAAAAAATACATTATTTTTTTCTCGGCTTCTAATGTCTACATTTCTGGTCTTTCCTTTCAAAGGAATTTGATCTCACAATCATTAAAATAAACAGTCTGAAGAACAAATTTTTCCCTTGCAAGTTTTGCAAAACTTATTACAAGCTACAATTGCTAGAAACAATCTACCATTCAGGAGTAATCATCCTATGATAATGAAGCCTGCACATATAAAACCATCCATCCTATTCTTTTTGATTAATAGAATGCTGATAGCTTTTAACATAGGCATTTCAAAAAGATGCAACACCTCTTCCTTTTTTGCAACTCCATCTAGTGGCGCTTGAAAAAAATTAATTTCCAGAAAAGGAAGCAAAGCAAAGAAAGCAAAAATGTGCTGAAATGTTACACTTCCATTCATTCAAGGGCTCTTTCTGACAGAAGAACTGCCTATTGGTGTATTATATAGGATATCAGAGCCTAATTACACCTGTGGGTTTGGGTGAAGTTTGTAAGGTTTCTTTGTTTTATGCCTACCCAGGACTTACACTTTTCAGCACTCATGAGCAAAGGGGCCCTAAGGCCCCCAAAAAGAGCTTGGAGGTCTCCTGCAGTCCAGGGGCCTCAGGTTGCCCTCCATCGGTTGAATGTATTGTATGAATCCAGTCCTAGGCCTGATTCAAATAATTCTCTGAGACATGACATGGTTAATGGCTTAGGATGTTATGTGAACCCAAACTTCAACAACATGTAGCTGGTATGCTTTTCAAACCCAGCCTTTTGTGCTTTATTCAGTAACCAGGATTAAACAAATCATAGCTTGTAATAATGAGTAAACTCAGTCTTAGACTTCCTTAATCCAGTTACAGAGACTGTAAGATTTGTTATTGGTACTGATATTTTGCCCATTTCATCCATGTTGTTTCTTTAAATGCAGGTCAGTAATTTATAATCATTCTCAATTAAATAAACCTAAACTATTTATAATTCACAAATAAACATATATTATGTATTGCAGTAAAAATAGACCTTTATATGGTGATGTTAACACACAGTACCTGTGACTCATTTCTAAATATAGATCACTTTTCATTAGGGAAAGGAAGGCAAAGAATTTAAACCAAGCTTTGGCACATTTTGTTAGCCTTTAAAATTTTAAATCTAAGCTTTCAGTGCTCACTCCTCTCCTGTAGCAACTGACACCCGGTCTTTCCACACTGCATAGGATGGCATTCCTTATTTCAACACACCCTACGCAAGGTATTTTTAGCCACACATTCATGCTCCCCAGATGGGAATCAAAAGTAGGTAATACCTCATTCTGGAAGTATTATGTTTGACTACTGCCATTCCAATTGCATTTATATTATGCCTCTTCAATTTTATTTGACAAATATTAAGCCAGAAATGTTGCTCTTGAAGGTAAGCCTAATAGATCATGCACAATTCAACAGTAATATGCTCAAAATGTATACTGCAATTCCCCCCTCCCTTTGGGCACACATCAGTATTTTTTTGGACAGGCAGGTATCATACTCTCATTTACCAGATTAACAAAGGCTACCAAAGAGCTCTGTCAAAGTCAAAAGGATGCTTTTCTTTTCTTTGTAAATTTATCACCCTAGGTGACAACAGACAGTCATTGTTTTGCTTTAATTTCATTGGATCTTTTTGTCCTGGGAACTGCCTGGTCTATTTTTCCCTAAAAGGGCCTGAGATTAAATGCTATTGCTCACCATTCAGCAGGAGCTTTCTGAAGTACATAAGAAGAGTAGTGAAGATCAGGGCCTAGCTAGTTCAATCTTCACAGGGTCTCAGCTTCCAGTCTGGGTCATTAATTGCAGTGGTTGTTCAGACCCAACAAGGCTGGAAATCTAATAAAATATTCAGATCACCATTATCATCATCAACAATATTCAAGGCATTTCAAAAGCACTGTCTGGTGTGTAATCCTTACAAAAGTATTTCCAAGTATGTTGCAATCTCATGGCATGTGACTGGGAATTCTGGGAAGTACAGTCCCAGTACATCTGGAGGATGCCTGGTTGGAGAAGGCTGTGATAGGTTGTCTATGGAGTGCCAGCCCTAACATTAGGTTGGATGAGGCAGAAACCTCAGTCAATAGCAGCTGAGGACTAAAGCGGAGATAGATGAACATGCTGTAGGGCTTTGCCTTTACCTCTCAAGCTCAACCTATATTCTCAAAAGCAGCAAAGGATTCCATTTAATGTTGAAGATTCATTTGACAGTCTGATTGGCTTTATTCATAAAAAGGAGAACATTGTAGTGGCCTGAATAAGAGTCAACAGCATGAGATACAAAGGCAGAAAGCATGAAGAATTTTCAGCTGCATCCACAGAAATCTAGTTTCTAAAGCATGGGATGCAACAGTCTGCTTTAATCTTGAACTGATCAGACCTCCACTCCAAGTACTGTGTCTGCATTTTGGCTGGCTCCACAGCTGGTTTCTAATGAACTGGAACAATCAGGTAATAAACAAGATCAGGAGCTGAGAAACCAAGTTCTACAAGGAGAGATGTGAGAACTAGTCAGGTTTCACCTTCAGAAGAAAAGACTGAAGGGGGAAAGGACAACACTCTAAACAATCATCGCACTAAAGAATGCTCTAGCTTTTGCCCATTACCCCAGAAAGCAGGACACAGAAGAACAATAATTAAATTAGAGGAAGGCAAATATCAGTTAAATATTAGGAAAAATCTCCAAATGGTTAGACCAGTTCAAGGGTGGAACAAATTCTCTAGAAACGATAACAGGTCCTTTTTCACCAGTTCAAGCAGAGAACAAAGTGGAATAGTGAGGGAGCTTCTTGCTTGCAATCAGCAGGTTATCTGATTCAAAGGAAGTATCATCTTTACCCTAAGTAGCAAAATGTCTTGGGCTGACCCTGAGTAAGTTTTCTTATTCTCAGAGGTTGGGAAAAGGTTGAGGGAAAAAAAAATAAGGACAATCAGTGAATTCAGAGCAGAGATGAGGCTCAAACCAGGGACTTCCTGATTCACAGAATCCAAATCTCTGAGCAATTCTGCTGTATCAGCTGTCATATCTCTGAGTATGTATATATTTATAAAATGTATAGCATACATTTTCATTATTAAAAACAAATGCAAACCACATGATTTCACTTGCTTGTTAAAGGCAACTGGAATGCCATTTTCTTCTTACCATTTTCTCAGCATATCTTGTTAAGTAATCATATACAGCATATGGTAGGATCATAGGCATCTGTTTTAAATATATGACTGCTGTTAAGCACTGGGGAAACCAAACCTACATGTTAAACAGTCTGGTAAGTTAAACAGAGAGCCAGTATGGCATAGCAGTTAAGGTGTTAAAGTGGGAACAGGGGGATCCAGGTTCTAGTCCACCCTCAGCCGTGGAATCTCATTGGGTGACTTTGGGCCAGTTGTCTCAGCTCAACCTACCTCACAGGATTGCTGTTGTGGGGACAAAGAGGAGGAAGGAGTACTATGTCTTGAAATCCTGTACAAAAGGGGAATACAAATCTAATAAATAAGCATATTGGCCCACATAACAAGCATACGTTCCCTGGGCACCTCAGCTATAAAAAGGACATCTCTCTGGGAAATAAAGGTTCACTGAATACTCAGATGGACCCAACTCTTTTTACTACACAGTATTATGGAATATACTAAAGACTAATGTTTGATAGGTAGGGCAAGGGAATGATGGTTGGAAATACTGCCTTTATCCTACAATTTCATTCACTAACCCCAAACATATCATTCACCATCCCCATTACCAAGTAGATAAGCTGCCTCATCTTGACCTTTGCTTCACTCACAACAAACAGTGAACTTTGATGATGAATTAGAGGGTGAGGAACACACCAAGCTTTGGAAATAATGTCTGCACCTATGAGTTGCCTTTATGGTTGGACTATCTGGTGTCAGGGCCATATTTTGCTTCTTCCATGTCAATAAACTTCTGTGGCTCTCCAGATGTCACTGAACTATAAATCTCCCCTCCCTCATCACTGACCTTGGTAGCTAAGACTTCCAAGAACTATATCCTATCAATATCCCAAGGGCCATAGATTCTGCCCATTTGTTCTACACCAACCTTCCAAGTACATTGATTTCTTTTCTCTGTAGGGAGGAACAACACTCATTCACTTAAATGAGGCCAATTAGGATGTTTGCTTTAATCAAGAAATCCCTAATTACACAGATAAATGAAATGGCCAGTTGATTTTTTAGTTCTGCAGATATAGAGACTGCCTTTCTCCAAAAGCAACCATTGTACTCTCTCTTTAGTTTCTCCCTAAAGCAATGATCCTGTGAGGTGGGTTGGTTTGAAAAATAGCGACTAGCCCATTCAGTGAACTTCCATTGCAGAGGATAGACTTGAGCCTGAGTATCCCTGATCCTAACCCAATACTTTATTTAGTACACATACTAGCTCTAAACCATCAATACCAATACAGTTGCAGAAATTAAGATGCATCTTAACAATGGCATCTGAAGTGAAAGCATCTTTGCAGCTGTAAGACCATGAGTATATTTTTCCTAAGGGGATTCACCCAATGTCAAGTGTGATTGATATCTTCTCATTTCAGCTAAACCCTCTTTTATTTTTGTCTAGCCTTCTAATTAATTTCTTTTATGTAATGTTTACATTTTTATGCTTGATTGAACTGTATTTTGTACAGGTGGATAGTTCACTGGGTGACTTATCCTGACTGGATGCTCTCCAGAGAAGATTGGATAAGAGCATCTGCAAACAGGATGACCAATGGCTACACTAAGATGACAGTAGAAAAGCAGCAGTTTGGAGAAGGTTGTTCTGAACAAATAAGCAAATTTTGGATATGAATCACATCTACTCATGCTGACCTCACTCTGAGGATTAAGCCTGCTTTTATAATCCTTGTCTTATCATGTAAAAATACAGCTTTAAAAAACTAGAAAGCAAGCTTAATGCTGTAGTTTTCTACCCCATCTCCTACGTAAAATACTCTGGGCTTTTCTGGAAAGAAGAGCAGTATAGAAATTAAAGAAAATAAACCATGCAGAGAAGTGGATCTGTCTACCTCCAGTCAAAATTAATGACCAACTGATGACTCTGCTGAACAAACTCACTTTGTTTAGCAAACCAAACCATGATGACAAAGTTAATTTTCTACAGATTGTTTCCAGTGCAAGCAAAACAACCACATTCCCCAGCTGTTTAGGCAAATGCCTTGAGTGGGAGAATGTCTCATTAACTTGCTGTTATAGATGCTCACCAACGCTCACAACTCCCACTTTGTTCAATTGATTGCTGGTAAGTAGTCAAGCAGTTGATAGAAGCTAATGATAGGAGATGGTTTTTTAATAGCTGGTAATCTATTTTAAGGATCTGGAATGTGATACATGCCAGAATCAGGAGGAAAACTCTACATGGGGAAAAGGGGCAGAGAGACAAATATAAAAAGAATGTCAGTTTTAATTTCAAGGATCCAGAGTAAGAGAGAACTTCAGGTAGAACAGTGTACAAACAACCTCTTAAAACTTCTCACCCAAGTGGCTAGCAGAAAAATTGAAAGGAGAGGGCCTTTGTAGATCTCTCCAAGGTAGGAGAAATTCTCTGATATTTTCCAATGGAATGGGTTTTTTTTCCTTCATCCCCCTCCCCCCATTTTTTTCTTTAACTGCAAGTGGGGACTGTTCTAATAGCCTGATCACTATTTTGCATCCTTCACAATGCACTGAGCATAATGCCATGAGAGTATGGAAGGGGATGGGTGAATTTCCTCACTTGGTCTAAATAAATAAATAAACAAACAGTAAATAGTAAATAGTAAATAGAGGGAATGCTTGAAAAGTTGCCTTTACCAGTGGGAAAAGGGATTTTTTAAAAAAGCAAAAAACCTAGATATTTTCTCAGAGAAAACTATTTTGAAAAATGCAAATTCTGCTTTATGTTCTGAGGGTTGAAACTAAGGGGACGATAGGAACATACATTATTTCTCCTCTTTACTAAAAGAGCACTTGTTTGGTTCCCTGGTGGTTTTCCTGAGTATTTGTTAGGAGAGAAAATATGAGACACCCATTGGTCTCTAGTACTCTCCTGCTCCAAAGAAACACTATGTTGTAACACTATAACTGGAATTACTAGCCACTTGGACAGGGCCAGCCCAGACATTTTGCTGTCTGAATCCCAAATCAAGATGGTGTCTTCTTCCCATTTCACCAACAGAAGCTGACTAGATATTGGTTTGGCTTGAAACATAGTTGGACATTGTCCTCTATTCCACTGGTGGTTTAAGAGATCAGCCCGGGTCATACAGCACACACGGCTCTCTCCTCTAACAGAGAGAAATAGCTGAAGTCATGCCTCAAGCTATCCTGCTGCTGCCATCTTCAGGTTTTGCATGAACTGGGTGCCTCATTAAGAACAGGGCCGGCCTTGCACTTGGAAATGAGAATCTCAGAACAGTACTATGAGCCAGCAGATTCCAGTCATACAATCAGTAGTTCAGGAAAGCCAATGGAAAACCACAGGGAAGTATGAGCAATGTTACTTATGGGTATTTGGATTTCAGGATTTAAGCTAGGATTGCAGATGCTTCTGATCCTTGAGATGTTTTCAGCATACAATTCCTTTTGTTCTCTCACTGATTCTGCTGCCTAAAGCGGATGGGATATGCATTCTAACAACCTCTAGAAGACACAAATGCCCCCACTTGTGGAAATTTCTCATGTTACTGAATTCTACAAATTGATCTACCTAATGTTTACTGATCTCCATATTAAATATTACTAACTAATATGGCTGCTAGATTAGAAGATTCAAAATTAAGGTGCCATCTTCACTGTTTATATAACCTTTTAACACAACTGTCACAATTATTTCTGGAAGTAAATAAGCCAATGTCTAATATAAGCTCTTCTTATTTTACTAGCTTTATTCAGCTTGAACTTGCAGATCTATTGGTTTAGACTATGGATTCTTGTACTGTATCACAACTAATAGGAAGAATTTGTGAGTAGGAAGTTTGAAGGAAATGCTTCATAGCAATGTTTTGGCAGGATGTTAGCCATGTAGCAGCCCACTTTAGAGGAACCAGATGCTCTGAGAGTGGGAAAGAGGAAGAGCAAATATCATGTCATCATGATGTTTTCCCCATATTCTTGAATGAGGACAATATCTGTCAGGTATTGAACTAGAGCATTTCTGGCCCTTTTGTATAGTCGGGGCTGCTGCAGTAAAAAAAAATAAAAATCTGCACATATAAACCATTGGATTGGGGTAAATACTTTTGAATGGTGAGAAAGATTTTAAATTCTATTTATACAATCAAACTAGAGTGACATACTGGATGTTAAACTTTCATACTAGCGTTTAAAAAACTAAAGGTAATTGGCAAACATGATATATAATGAGGGTATAGTATGTCTTATTCAGATCTAAATGTTTCACATCGTAAGTGTTGCTTATAACCTTAACCACAAGCTATTTGAAAAGATGTTATAAAAAGAACTTTTAAACTCACTTTGAATAGCAGCAACATAATCACTTCACAGTCCTAAGGACTTGGAAAAAATGGAAAGAACTCCGCTCAGTAATAGCCTGATTGTGATCTTAAATTATAGATATTGTAGTCTTATATACAATCACCTTAGCAGAAGTGCCACTGAACACACATGAAGACACAGAGAAGACAGAGAGAGAAGCTGCTTGAAAGAAAGAAAGAGAAGTTTTAAAAAAATAGGAATGTTAAAAAAAAAAATGGATGGCTATACTGTATGGTTCTCGACAATCCCACCCAAAAGTTAGATGCAGCTGTCAACCTCAGGCAAAAAATGGTTGTAACCCTGATCACAGTTTTATGTCACACTCCAGACACACTTACAAGAGCAATTGTAACCCCCAAAATGCATTTGTTGAAAAATGCATTTTCTGTCACTCAGTGAAACCAAGTGTTTCTGTAGCATGGTTTCCAGCAAATTGTAGTCTATGACTGCCACTTGATGGCACAAAGAAGAATAGAATCTTGTTACCTGAAGTGTTAGTTCTATACCTAACCTATTTCCCCAAGCCATGCAATACTAAATATATCCATCTATGATTCTTTTAAGAAGTTGCAAAATTTTAATAATTCACAAATTTCTTCTTTATTCATACAAAGTATTTGGATTTAGACATCTTTGCCATGTAAAAAATAAACCAAAGTAACATATAAACAAAGTTTCTGGTGAATATTTGCATTCATTCACATATATACACACATCCATAGATAGCATATTCCCCCACTCCTGGGAAACATTTAGATAATTAAAGATATTTTTAAAAAATTCTATTGTTTCTGCTGGTGTTGTGGTTTCTGCACCAATTTTCTTCTGTTGGAGTATAACCTTAACTACTTAAGGTTCATGAAATGAATATAGTCATATCACAATGAGGGACTTTCAGGCATCCCAGTCTAAACATTGCTGGTAAATTTTTCTTCTGAAGTTCCTGAGCAAAAAATGAAGTTAATACTTTGGATCTGCTTATTGTCAATCAATCTTTTAAAACATCTGATGTGTTGCAAAGAATTTGGACTGCCTAAAACTGCTGAATGGCAATTCACTCAATGAAAGATTATCTAACCGTACTTGGAACAGAAACTGTCTGAAACTCCTAAATTGTTAATATTATTCGGGAAGGATTTGAAAATTCCCAAATCTACAATTCATTTTAATAAGCAATTGAAAGATTATTAAGATAGATATAGGAAGTCTGCAAGAAACTTGGAATAAATAATAATAAATCAGTAGTCTAGGGTTTATAGCTTGCTATGTTGTCTCAATGTGGTGATGGGGGTGTTCTGGGTGGGAGGAGTGAAGATCATACACCCAAGGCACAAAATTCATCTCAGTTTCCTAGTTAAAGTAAGCAGGCACTACATCGGGCAGCAGCAATCTAAGAAGATGCTGGAGTTATCATCATCATCATCAAGTCATGGCTGATAAACATTGGATAATTGAGAAAGCCAAACAATTCCCAAAAGAAATAAATATGCTGCACTGATTTTAGAAAGGCCTTCAATTGTATTAACCATATCAAGTTATGGAATATCTTTAGGAAATTAGGAATACCAGAACATCTCATTGCCGTCATGCAAAACCTATGTATGAGACAGGAAACCACAATCTGGGGAGAACATGATGAAACAGACTGGCTCCAGTTTGGCAAAGGAGTGGGACAAGGCTGCATATTCTCCTTTATTTATCCAACCAACATGCTGAGTATGCACATTGAGGGAAGCTAGATTGGAAGAAGATGGGCATGGTTTTAAAATTGGAGAAAGAAGTATCAATATCCTGTGCTATGCTAATGACACTCCTGTGATAGCTAAAAATTCAAATGATCTGCAAGCTCTAGTAATGAAAGTTATGGAGCACAGTGAAAAAATAGGACTAAAATTAAATATAAAGACCAAGCTAATGACAACAGGTATAGCAACCAACCTTAAAATTGACAACGAAGTTATTGAATTTCTGCCTTTTAGTATCAACTATCAATAGTAAAGGAATCAGCAGTTAAGAAATATGCCTCAGACTAGCACTTGGTAGATAGCAATAAAGGCCTTGGGAAAGATATTCAGATGCAGTGACATGTCTATACCTACAAAGATCAGAATCGTGCAAGTAATGTGATACTATATGGAAGCAAAAGTTGGACTTTGAAGAAGCAGGATAGAAAGACTATTGCAACTTTTGAATTTTGATATTGAGAAGACTCCTGAGAATACTTTGGATGGCAAGAAAACAAACAAATGGATCATAAAACAAATAAACCCAGAGGTAAAAATGGGTAAAAAAGCTCAAATTATAATATTTTGAACTCATTATGTAAAGACCTAGGTCTTTAGAAAAGTCTATAAGAGACGAGGATGACCAGCAGCAAGACGGATGAATTTGATTACAGTGGTGATGGGTGCACCACTGGAAGACTTGAAGGGCCAGGCTGAGAACAGATGATGCTGGAGATTTGTCTATATGGTCACTCAGAGTCAACATGAACTTGATAGCACATAAGCAACCAGTAAGAGTTTTAAAGAACGTTAAATTTGTCATGATATAAGTTGTGATTTCAGGTAATTCAACACAGATTCTTTTTCCTATGGTTGGGATTTACCTTCTGTACCTAGAAGTGTAATATTATGAAAGGGGCTCTCTCCCTTTTGCACTCATTCTATAATTGCACCATTTGGGCTTAATATTATCAATATAGCATTGGGAAGAGAGAAGAGAAATATGAGTTAAAGATACCAATGTATTGTTAAATTATATTCTGACAAATTAGAATCTATCAAAGTATAAAAATTCCGGATGTGCATGGTCCTGAAAATATGGTTTTATTGTGATGGAAACACAATTTTTACCAGAAACACATATTTTACCTGAAAATATGGTTTTATTGTGATGGAAAGACTCTGCCACATGCCTGATTTCATATCCTGGACAGAAGATGTGCATTCAGTTACAAATTGGCTTTTCATCATCGTAGTGAAAAGTTCAGTCAATATTACTCTGTCTGGTTAGGATTTAACTCCGGTTTAAGAACTGGGGTGTTTGTTTCATGTACATGTACAACTATACCTTTTTTTTTCTTTTATCCATTTCTTTATTTCTGTTTGTCTTTTCATTTTTTCTTGCATTTTGTTAATATTTATACAGTACAAGCAGTATTTTTCTAAAACATAAGAAGGCATGCAACAATCTGTATTTGATGGGTAAAAGGTGATTCCAAGCATCTACAGGTGCTCACATACCACCTGTCAGCTAATACCGGAGACCATGTTTCTTGAATTAATCATATGGATGGTGCTGGTCAATCCAGAACCACAAAATGAAAGAAATTGCATCTTGCAATATATAATCACCATTTAGGTTTATAATAATGTTATTGAGGCAAAGCTTGATATAAAGAATCATGTGAGGATTTTCGCAAGGAGTGCTGAACAATCTTTGTTTTTTTTTTAACATAAAATATGATAAATCCTTGAGCTTTCTAGGTGTATGCATAAAATGAAAAAAAATCATTCTAAACTTAAAACAAAACGTAGAAAGTTCTATCAGATTGGGTTATGTTCAAGAGCATTGGCAGTGACAGTCACTGGCTTCAAAATAGCAGGCACAACTTGGTAATCAAAAGCCTGCTTCTTTTTAATGTGCGTCACGTACATTGCATGCATGTAAAAAGAGGCATGGCTTCCATTGTCTGGTCATATCCACCATTTTGAAGTCAGTGATTGTCACTGCAGATTCCCCTAGTTGTGTTTACACGGAACTTAACTCAAATGTTCCATAGTAACAGTTGAAACTGAAACAAGCTTCTTGATCTTTGGCATTTTGTCATGGCAAGAACAGAAGTAATGATTCTGAGGCCAGACTGAACTGTTGTGTAAACATGGAACAGATGTCTCCAACTCTCAAAGCTGGAAAAAGAATGGCCAAAGATCCTCTGACTTGAAAAAGTAGGAGGAAAAGTTCTAGGACTTAAACCCTGGGATGGACACACATTCGAAGCTTGATTCTTGTGCTCTTCAGTAGGCTTATCTTCTGCACATATATGAATTATTTCTTTCTCTGTAATAAAGCAATTTATCTAGGTCTAAGTCTATGAGGCTTCTATTGTTACAGCATGCAGGAATTAGTTTTTGGAGAGTTATTTATTACTAGATCTAGCAAAGCTAACTGAGATAATAGTCCATTATTATGAATGCTTCCTATCACACAAGAAAATTGGCTAAGAGGATACTTTTTTAAAAAATTCAGCACCATTAAAATTCCTATTAAATAAGTAATATATACATATATATATATATATTCGTTTACAAACAGCTGCAAAAAGTTGCCCACAAGAAAGTAACAACAAAACATACATGGAAAACATCACATTAAAAACAGTATTGACTCTCCTTCACACCACTGTGCCCCTCCCCCCACCTTCATCAGCTCCAGACAGTGGCAACAGGGATGGAAATGATGACTGCCATTTTATTGTCTAGTGCACTAAGCCTCCATGGCTTGGAAGAATATTATTTAAAAATAAATCAGTCGTGCAGCACCAGAATGCTTAAAATAACTGAAACGAACATCCCATTTTGTCCCCAAGTTTGTGCAAAAATCTGGAACATGGGGTGCTTTGTTCTGAGCTCAGAAAATATGAAATCCCTAATTTCTAATTTATATCCAAAACTTATTCATGCTTCTTTGGGTTTGAAATGACCAACAGTTTCTCTCTCTATCTGGACAGCTTTCACTAATCTGGAATGCTCTTTGCTGTCCTGCTTTGATACAGGCAGAAAGAGAGCAAGTCTTACACATTTCCAGCATGCTGTAACAGAGGCATTTTAAACAACTTTCCACTAAATGCTTTTTTACTACAATATTTTCTCAATGAAGATTTGATTTCCAGAAAGGTTTTCTTTGATGAAATGCATAGCCTAGTTATTGGATTTGAGATAAAACTCTGCACTTTTAAACTTGCACTTCCTATGAAAAAGAATGTATTTGGTAACTTTTGTTAAGATGTTCTAAAATTAGAATACAGTATTTGCGATTTTCAGCGTCTTCCATTTTGTAAAATTTGAACCCTATAAAACCAAATTAAAATATTTATATACTTTCCTGAGAGGTCTCAAAGATCTCTCTCTATATATAATAGAAGTATATTCTACATCCATAAAAAAAAATGTAATCGTTCCACCAAAGCATTTTAAATAGGACGATAAGATGGGGGGGGGGACATCCGGGCGACCAATAGATGACCGCAAAGACATGCACAGAACTCTTAATTCGTTGCGGTCATCTATTGGGCGTCCGGATTTTCGTGGCCTAGCACGTGCAAAGCAGAAACAGGTCCCTACGAAAACCTAAGGGGAAAGGTGAGGGAAAGACGAAGAGAGAGGCAGGAGGACAATTGATGACCTTATTTAGGCTCTGCCCTAGCTAAGGAACCGCGCGCATCCTCTCCGCAAGAACGAGCAACCTGTCGTCCGCCCTCGGAATACGTGACGTAGAACAGCGCGATTAAAAAAAAATTTCTGAATTGCGGCAGTTGCGTAATGAGAGCTCCCTTCTCTCACTCTGGTTCGGGAAGCCTCGCCGCGCTTCCCTGACACTACGGAGTTTTCGTAGCCGGGGGGCTTCTTTCTCCCACGCACCCGGCCCCGCAGCCCGTTCCTCTAGTCGGCAGCCTTGCCTCCAGATCAATATGGCGGGCTCGCTTTTCGAGGCGTAGGGAAGCGGGAAAGGGGGGGTACGGACGGAGGAGGTCTGCCGGAGCCGCGGGCGGGGTGGGCGAGAGGAGCCGCCGCCGTCTGGCAACTCCGCTGACGGGTCCTCCCGCGCTGCCGGTGTGGAAGCAATGAGGGGGGGCGGCAGGCGCGCGTCGGGGGTGCTGCTGCTGCCGCCCCTGCTGCCACGTCTCGCCTCTCCCTCCGCAGCGGGGCTGCCTCGACCAGCGCGCTGAAAAGTCCCGCCACGGCCGTCTCCGCTGCGCTCCGGGCAGGGGGCGCCTAGCCAGGTCCGCCTCAGGCTGCGGAGGGACGCGAGGCGGCGGCGGCTGCGCTGCTGACATCTCCGCGGCGCTCGTGCGGGGGCAGTTGGGACGGAGCGGCAGCGCCGCTGTGCTCGGGCGGTTTTGGCGGGACGGGGACGAAGCGGCACGCGCAGACTGAAGTTTCCCCCCCCCTTTCTCTGAGGATAAGATTAGGGAGGGGGCGAGGCCGCTAGAGCCCCGCTCCAGCGGCCGCCTCCGGACGAGCGCGGAGGTTGCCTGAGGTAACTGCCGGCGAGGGAGGCGGAGGCGGCGGCGGCGAGCGGAACGAGGGGAGGATGGCAGGCAGCCCCAGAGCCGGCTGACGGGGAAGGAGGAGCGCCGAGAGACAGAGAGAGAGAGACGGCGAGCGGAGGGAGCCATGGCGCTGCCCAACCCGCCACCTTCCGCCGCCGCAGCCTCGGATCTCCTGCTGCCTGGGGTCGGCGACAAGCGCCTCTTGCTGGGCTGCGACGTAAAGGAGGAGAGCCTGGATCCCCTGCCGGCGGAGGCGATGGGATCCCAGCTGCCGGAAGAGGGGGTGGCAGCTGCGGAGGAGGAGGAGGAGGCGGAGGAGGAGGAAGAAGGAAAACCCGGAGGGGGAGAAGGCGAGAAACTGCCTCCCCAGCTGCCTGAACCGAGGGCGGCTTCTGGGGTAAGAATCAGCGCCTGCTTGCCTGCTCCTGGAAGGGACCCTAATAGGGGCTTCCCACTTTCAGAGATGCTGCCTTGTCCCAAGGGAACTGCATGCGTAAATATCTACATTAGGATGGGTTTGTTTGTTTTTCTGTTCAAGGACGGTTGGGGTTTTCGTGACTGGAGCTAAAAACAAATTTATTAAACATTACTATGTGTCGAGTATGATGCATATTCGCCCATAAAGTGGCTAATACAGGGAGGGAAATTAGATTCTTTTCTGACGAATGAATGGGGCCAAGTTGGATCTTCTGCTTGGCAGAGAGTTCAGCCCTTCCTTAGATTTGGATCTCCTGGTCAGTGCACCAAATCAGAGCCTGCCTTAGTTTTCCAGTCCCATGCAGCTGTCATTAGAAACTAGGTAGTCAGTCTAGCAGAGAGGGCAAAGCAAGCTCATGGTGGCTGTTTTTTCTAGGGTGGTGGGTTAGGCTAGGTTGAGCACCTTTGTTGTGATGTTTATGAGGATTTTTCTTATTCATTATTTTTTTCCCATGAATAAATATCAAGGAAAAGTTATCTAGGAGGGTTGAGGGGGAAGTAAGTTACAGGAACAACTTCAAAAATCTAGTTGCCATCAATACTGTTAAACAAGTCTTGGACATCAAATTTAACAGGCACCCCCTTTATTCTTGATGCAGAACACACAATGATTTCCATCTCTTCCTCCAATAAACAAATGCAACTTGATTCAATGTAAGTTTATCTAAATTCACTTACTGAACTTAGAAGACTTTGTTACAAAGCAAATATTTGCATAAATATAACTTAAGTCTTCTTTTCCAACCTGGTTTCCTCCAGACTTGTGGGTTGAGAACTATCATCTGCCAGTCAACATGGCCTCATGGAGAGTATCAGGCTAGTGATAGTTCCCTTATATGAAGGTGCTAAGGATTCGTTTATCATATTCCACATTAATTCCTTCAGAATTAGTCTATCCCATTAACAAATCAAATTGCCCTTTCTCAGCTTGCTTTTTGTTGTTGTTTTAATGGAGAGGGCAAAAGGTTATGCAAGAGAAGGAAACCCTGTCTTCTGGAATCACTGTGTGTTGCATCACATATTGGTCTAGTTGTATATTTGATTACTTCCCATGGGAAGGTGCATGCCTGTCATGAAAAACAGCAGGTGAATCACTGCCCTAAAAAAAGTTGAACATATGCAGGTTTTTTCCAGAATAATCACATGTTCTGATTTCTAAAACCCGTGCTTTTCAATAAACTCATGTACTGGTTGATCCCTTAAGGGTCATTTAGAAACAAAATAGTTCTAATAGCTGAAGATATGAGGAACAACAGTACCAAAGCACTGTTATATTTGAAACTGTAGAAAAACAATTTCCATTTGTGACTTTTTCTGAATTATTAGGATAAAAGCAAACAATACAAACTAGTAAATAATATAAACCATTTAATACAAATGTAAAAATACCTGCATTTTTAAAATCATTTCCCCGAGTCAGCCAGTCTTGTCCCCAATTACCTCCTCCTTCCTTACAGAAGCTGCCTAGTTACAGCTACAGCAGAAATAGGAAATTGGAGGGATGCATTGTTAGTTCCTGCCTATTTCCACTCCCACCTAATTTATTCTGAGAAGAAATAGGAAGTATTCAAAGTATCAGCCAGGCAGCTGCTGAGCAGTATCTCAGTATAATAAGTATTTGCTGAGGCTTGGATTTAAAAGTGCATATTTTCCTGCTTACAGAATGTGCAGTGGTATTTTTGCTTGGAAAGCAGCAACAAGCCGTCCTAGTCTTATTTTGAAAAGGAGCACAGATCCAGGATACTTTGTTTCGTCTCTGTAACTGCTGCTCTCCAACAAACCACCTGGAGATCTGGGGGCAAGTTGTACTTTGAACAACTGCTTAGCATATCAAGACAAGATAGTTACAAACATGTATGGTATATGTCTGTATTTAAAATATTATAATATATTAAATATTATTATTAATATTAATTAACGACTAAACAACAAAATATATTAAATATTAATTGATATAATTAAATTATCCTCATCATGTAACTTTAGTTTCTCAACTATACTTGCTCCTTCAGATTAACTTAAGTAACTAGGTTTTATTTTTATATGATTAGATTTTAAGAGTAACTTGTACACAAGGAATGAATTATTAGAACTGTTTGCTTATGAATTAAACTGATGATCCATAAATCTGCATGGTGTAGAAGATCATTTAGACATTAAATGACACCCATGCCACATTTCAGTGCACACTGTCTTGACTATGTTATACTACAGAAGCAGAAAGGGAATTAACTGCCCTGTATTAAAGGGACAAGTCTAATATATCCGATAGTATTGAATACATAGGCTTTAAAAACCTATCTAGAGCATGGGGGGCATAAAGAAAGGGTCAGTGATATACAAAGCATACTGTTACAGCTGGAAGGAAGGAAGGTACTTGCTGTTACACAAAATATGCTATTGTTTTTAAAAGACTGCATAAGCATGTCCCTAGTGGAAAAAAGCATTCATCCTATATCCAAAAATGCCTTGTTAAATGACTAAAAAAACTTAAGAATATAAAATGATCTGAAGTAGAGATCTTCACTAACAGTGTCATAGTCACTCATATTCAAAGAACTCATTGTGCTGAAACATTACAGACATACCATAATGGAGGAAAGCCTTCTATTATCAGTAGCATAATATGGTGCTATATTGCTGAAAACAAGCAATTTCCTTGTATAGTAACAGATGGAAGGTAGAAAGGCATTTTGAACATAGCAGCAACTGTATTTGCCAGTTCTAACTAGCACAGCAATGAGAAAGGAGAAAGCCTTTATATCTTAATGGATGAATTAGTTCATGTAAGGTTGAATATTTAAAACAACTATCTTCTTTCTGTTTTTTTCTGGATTTGTTTGTGAGCTCCTTTCTACTTTAAGCCTTTCTCCTAGAGAAATATCAGTTTGTTGTCTGGAGAAGCAGCAGAGGAAGAGAATCACTAATTATTCTTTCATCAAATACTGAGCATCCTCACATGAACTAACATTTCTAATTAATACTGAGCAAATAATACTGTGTTTTGAAATATTCCTATATTTAAAAATGTAGACAAAAATATAAAATTTCTGATTTCTTTTTCTTCTTACTTTATATTAGTTTGTATTAATTTTTATCTTCCTTTTTAAAACTTTTAATGAAATTATATAAAAAGTATAAAATTATATTTCATGTTGAGATAAGGCAGTTGGTTTATAATTAATTCACTGAAAGTCAGATGCACCATTCCAAATTCCAGTATCAAAACCAAATATCAGAGACTAATATAAGCTAATAAACCTAAAAAGACTAAAATAGAACATTCTTTGAATGTGGTCAATGTAAAATTCTAAGGACCAGCTTTGATAAGACATCAAGTGCAGTCCAGTTCACATGAGCCACTTGTTATACTGCATTGAATTATTGTTGTTCCATATTCCTTTAGCTGTCACAATTGATATAGCTAAAACAGAGGCAGAATTACGTATATTTAATTTACTTGCTTCAACATCATGGGATTTCAGCATTTTCAGATGATGTTTATCACTGTACAAGTACATTTGATTAGGACCCTTCTGGTTGATAGACTATATGCCGGATCTAAGAGACTGCAGTGGGAGACTTTATACTAAACTATTTTTAATCTAGCAGTCCAGCAGGCAGCTTAGAGGCATGCAGTGTGAAAAACAAGGGTGAAAGAAAGGGGTCCTAACAAAGCTGGTAGAGTTATTCCATCATTAACATTAAGAAGAATCAGCCAGCTCTGTTTTCACTAAGAAAGCCAAGTGATTTCGTTTGAAGAACCTTAATTTTAAAGGGAAATCTACCCATTGGTGAGGAAAGGTAATAAGTGGGCAGGACTTGTTTCCTTTTCTCTTCACTACAGCAGGGGAATGGAATGCCATTTCATGCCTCCTCCTCTGACTTTTGGTAGGAGTGCAATTAACACTTTTGGCTGGGTTGTTCTATTTACATAGTATGGAAGAATATACCCAGTGGAGACGATGGCAAGAATAAGGCCAAACTGTTCAGAATAATAGAAATATTCATGACAGTGATAATGGTAATATTGGCAATGCAACAACGATATGTTCAGCCCCATCCTGACACTTTTGTATGTATCAAAATTCCAGATTAATCTTCTGTCCAAAAGGAAAAAAGGAAGGGGAGGGATTCATTTCCTCTATGAATCCATTCCCTGCCTTATTTAGAAGAAAATAGCCTTCTGTCAACATCAGCACAGAAGCTAATAGTGTATTTTGGACAGCAAGATTGCATATTGAGCAGACCTCTTATTTAAATGCCATCAATCTGATTTACTGTATATTTAAATTTTTATTCTGCTTTTCATATTGCAAATCATATATCAAATAAATAAAAATGAAGTCAGTATTCACTTCTTTAGTAAATGCTCAGAAAGTTACTTGTAACATGAGGAAATATGACACATCAATTTTAAGAGAGGCCTATTGAAACACTCATCCATACTAAATATATTTTCTTCAATGGTTTGGATAGAACTATCAAAAGCAGAAATCATAAAAATGTGTAAAAATTACAACTGTGTTAAATAAATGCTTCAGTGTATCCAAGGAGAGAAACAGATGGAGATACGAGAACACAAAGATATTTTGGTAACAAACGTCAATGCTTATAAAACATATTAAAACAAATATAGAAAAAGGAAGTATTACATCTCATTTATTTCAAATAATGTTTAAAGTTCTAAAAATGGAAAAATATTGGCGTTGCTACCTTGGAATTCTGGAAGTGGGAGTCCTAACTCAACTAAAAGGCATAAGGCTGGAGAAAACTGAGGTTTGATATGCTTCTGTGGGAGCACAGAAGAAGTGTGGAATGTAGTGCTATAGTAAACCAGCTTTCTGTGAATCTCAAATTTAAGTTCTCTAAGGGTGGATTTCTAGTCCTTATTGCTATTAATTTTTTAAAGTATGTCCATAATACTTGCCAAATTCTGGGGGCAATAAAGATGACCAAAGTAAGGTTTTTTAGTAGCTTAGGAGTTGAATTTTTCCATATTGTAACTAGAAAAATCAAAACCTGTTATATAAATTAAAAATTAAGGTGAATATTTACAAAACTGTTTAAATAATGTTTTTATAATGTGAGTTATTGTGCTGCAAAGGTCAACATTTTATTTTATTTTTATATCCATGGAATACATGGATATAGCTTTTAATTATTTTAACTTATCCTTTGCTATTAAAATAGTATTTCCTTGCTCATAATTTATGTCTTCCTATGACTAGATCCATGGATCTTCTATCTCAACTTAATTGTTCAGGTAATGTTAGAGCAGGAATTTTCAAACTTTTTCAGGATGTGTAACCCAGAATCCCCTGAACAAGAGGCAAAGGTCTAGTGAAATTAGAAAATTAGTTGTGTTCAAATGACCTTTTTTCCTCTCTTAGGTTCTCATGAATCCCTAGGTATCCACATACAGTAAAATTTGAAAATCCCTGTGTTAGAGTATCCGAATGGCTTCATATTGCATTAAACCATACAATGCCTTAGTATGCTTTGGCTAAGCAGGTCATGTGAATTCAGCCATTGGGGTTCATAAACTGTAGTTTTTAGCATAGTGCAGTATGTGAAGCCAACAAAACGTGGCTTATTCAATAAACCATACTTAATATATTTCCTTTTGTATAGGAGCTTAAGACAGCATGCATAACACTCCCTCACCCCATTTTTCCCCTGTGAGATAGTTTGAACTGAGAGAGAGTGACTGCCAAAAGTCCCCCAGTGAGCTTCCATGGCTGAGAGTGGACTAGAACCTGGGTCTCTCCCATGTCAGCCCAGCACCTTAACCACTAGCCTTTACTAGCTGTGAAAATTATCATTTAATGTAATTAGTGAACTGAGCCTCTAAGATTAGTACCTGCATAACACAAGCTTAAATAACCTGTTGCTTGGATAGGTTCCAATTTTGTGTATCTTTTCCATGTTCCCCTGCCCCTATCTGAAGCCTCCTTCCCTATCTGCTTGAGTTATTAAAAACTTCTTCCAGATCTATCAGATCATACCTGGGGCGGTTTTCAAAGTGTTACTGCACATTGAAAATTGGAACGTCAATTTCCACTGCCCCCTGCCTTTCTGCTGTTGTCTCTAATGCAACAGTTTTAATTCCCATTCAAGCTGTTTGTAGAATCTGAATAGCTTTTATTATTAAAAATATGTTGTGCATTCATAGTTACTCTACCCTACTCTCCCACACTTTAGCTTCTGTCATTTTTTTCTTTAGAGTAAAGACAATGAAATAAGAGTGCACAAACATAGCTTTCATTATGGACTCCTCTAAAGCTTTTAGAGAAATGTACATTTTTAGCACATTGAATGTGCTTTTTTTTACTCAAAAGCAACACTTCTGTAATTTATGAGAATCCAGTCTGCTGAGATCGACTAAGTCACAAATCTTTTTCTGGCATATCTAGTCTTCAGATAGTCCAGCTAGTTTATTGCTTGTAAGTACCCCAGAAATTTTGACATCTTCTTAATATATGTACTTTAGCACTACCAGATCTGGGTGTCAAAAATCCAGATAATCTTATATTGCCTTGGCAGCAAAGAGATAACTCATCATGGCAATCTAATGGTCATCTCGATTTTTGTAGCTGGTAGCTGAAATGTACCTAAAATTATTTCAAAATGAAAATGTTCATTTAAATTTAAATTTTTAGGAAGGAAGGATACGTAAGTCAAGCATTTGCTTTTATTTCATTACATATAAATAAATATTAGGAATACAAAGGCTACCACATTCACTTTAAAGGACAAATCTACACTTCTCTGTGGAAGTCTGGTCTGATTCAGTCTGCAATTTTGGAGCTCCATCCATTCATTGTCTAGAAGAGGGAAGGCTCAAACAGCTGTAATTTTTCCTGTCCAAAAACTTATTCCTTTTACATTTGTAATTGTCCATATCTTCTACTACTACTACTACTACTACTACTACTACTACTACTATTAGATGAAATTATTATGAAAGAATAAAGGTTGCAAAATTTCATAAAATTCTCAGCAGGGATTTACCAACTGCATTTTTTAAAAAATCATTATTTTCTAAAGTATCCACAAACGTTTTGTTTTTGGGCAGAGTATGTTGATCTTTGTAAACAAATGGCCACTTGAGTGAAGATTATCTGTGGAAATTTTCAGATAGGTAGGTTATGGATGTGCTATTTAAAGGAAAGACTGCTTTTAAGGAATTATGCTTTTCCTGAATCTAGTGGAGCTGGTTATCAGGATTTTAGGGCCTTTTGCAAAATATGTTATTAAGTCCATCAACTAGCCAAATCAGCTTACAAAAATAATGTGATTAAGCTGGTTACAGTGAGAGATATGCCAACTCTGAGTGGAATGAGTAGTAAAATTCATGATTTCTCTCCCAAAATCATTCCACCCACTCTATAAAGTTGAAAATATAATGGTCCAATGCTTATCCAAATGTAAAGGTCACTCTAATGTGATTACAGATATGTCACTTGTTGGATTTTCCCTGGTGATTTTGGCACATCTGTTGCTGCACCCTCATTTGCAGCATGCCACACTTCAGAGAAACAATGAGGACAAAAGTTTCATGGAGAGTTTCTAATCTGATATAGGTAATAATAAATATTGAATGATTTGTAAAATGGATAAATGGACAAAGGAACAAGATTAACTCTTAAAAATTAATACAATTGTAAAATTATATTTAAATAAAACAAAATATTGAAATATGGTGTTCCTTACTGATGGAATCCATATGCATGTTCTGCATCGTCTGTAAGGAAAGGAGGAAGAATGGTATAGGAAAGGAGAGGAATGGAAAGTTGGATAAATTAATTGATGGAGGATTGAGTTAGAATGTTTTTTCATAATGAAAAAAATATTGCTGCCATTCAGCTGTGTAAAGAGATTGTGAATGTGAATGACAATAAGGTATGATTTCAGTGAAAGCTTTTAGATATACATATAGATATAGCCCCTGCATGGGATGTACTGTCGACAGATAGCTGAGGTGGCTGACATTGGGAAACCCTATGAGTGGCTGGAAAGTGGCTGGACTAAAAGATAGCACTGAGGCACCAATCATAGCAGCACAAGAACAGGCACTAAACACCAGACCCATAGAAGCAGGGGTCTACCACACTAGACAGAACCCAAGGTGCAGATTGTGCGAAGAGGCCTCAGAGACTGTCAAACACATAGTGGCAGGGTATAAGATGCAAGCAAGAACAGCACACACTAAACAGCACAACCAAGTAGCTGGCATTGTGTACAGGAACATTTGCACGGTGTATGGGCTAGACCCCCCCCCCAAGTCCAGATGGGAGATTCCACAGAAGGTCATGGAGAATAACGGCTACGATCCTGTGGGACTTCCAGATCCAGACGGACAGGCAGGTACTGGCAAATCAACCAGACATCGTGGTAGTAGACAAGGACCAGAAGACAGCAGTGGTGATAGATGTATCAGTGCCAAGTGACAGCAACATCAGGAAGGAGTATGAGAAGCTGGAGAAGTACCAGGGCCTGAAAGAAGAACTAGAGGGGATGTGGAAAGTAAGGGCCAAAGTGGTCCCAGTGGTGATAGGAGCACTTGGGGCTGTGACTCCTAAGCTGGGAGTGGCTTCAACACATCCCAGGAACAACATCAGAGCTCTCTGTCCAGAAGAGTGCAGTGCTAGGAACAGCTAAGATACTGCACAGAACCCTCAAACCCTCAAACTCCCAGTTCTGGTAGAGAACCCGAGATTGAGGAAGACACATACTGCCCATAGGGATGAGAGGGGGATTTTATATCTGTCTGTCTGTCTATCTCAGTCTTTCTATCTACCCTTCACATCTATTCAAAAAGCTGCAGACAGAGCAACCTATTACAACAGTCTTTCCAAATCCATTATTTTTTCTATCAAACCAGTATATGAGAAGCACTGAAAAATGCTGTTTAAAAATTTATACATCTTTTTGGCAGGTAGTGTGTTACCCTGCCTTTTCCTTCCTTCATTCATTCATCCATTCAGGCTTCTATACCACTCCAATCCAGCAGGTCTCTGAGCAGCTTCATTTCATACAGTAAAAGAATTAAATAATAAAACAATATAACCAAATAACACTAGCAAAAAAATTACTAAAAAGACTGTGGCCACCAGTAACAATAAACATCCAAGCACAACTCAGGTTGGGGACTCTAACTCCCCAGCTACATACCAAATATGAAGCTCTGGACAATTTAGAATCTTGCACAGAACAAATTAGACATCCCACCCTACCCCCATCTCACATTAACTTTAAAACAACCTTCATCACCCAATTCTATGTCAAGTTTGGGATTTATGCCAAGTAAGAACACAGCCCTAGCTCTACATTCATTTGAAATCAATGAACGTTAAATATGTAGCACAGAGTTACATATTTAGATTCTCATTTATAAATGGAATAAATATATATTATTATTTTTTTCTGTACTGCATTCCAAGTTGTATTGTTTTTAAATATGGAAAAATGCGTTTTTAATGTGTTCCTTTTTTCTAAATCATTGCCACTCTGCTGCTGGTAAGAAAAGTAATGTTCTATGAACTGGAATTTTGTCAAAGTACATTGTCAAGCACTTTGTTTATTTTTCCTAATTTCAGGGGCTGGAAAGAGGGCACAAAAATGATATTTCTCCTTTCAGCAGTTTCATTTCAACTATCAGCCAAAAGAAAGAAGATTCTGTAAATGAAAGTCCACCTGCACAATTAGTTATTACTGATATAAAAAGTGGTAAGAGAATCAAAGTTTTCATTATTTAGTTTCCATTTCAAGCTGGAGGGGGTAATTGGTATTTAAAGATGTTCTTTTTATTTGTGTTGTGACAATGCTTTGTGTGAAGTATTACATAGTCATAATACACGACACAGCACAGTAAGAACCAACATTCTAATAAGTACAGTTATAACAGCTCAGTAGAAATTGTAGGATGTAGTAACTGGAATGAACTTTAAGGATGGTACATGTAAGTTTGCACATATAAGTTAATGAGTGGTGATAATAGTAGCCTGTCACCTCCTTAACTGTGTTATCAAACAGTACCGTATTTTTCCGTCAATAAAACGCCCCCATGTACAAGACGACCCCCATTTTTCCAACCCCAAATTAAGAAATTTGGGAAATTAAGAAATCAATATTTTAAAGATAGCGCAGAACACATTTTTATTTAGTAATTAGTTAACATTGACCTGATACACTCGGTGGGAGGAGGTCCAAACCGTCTCTCTGCAGCTCTGTTTCCAGGCTCTTTTGCATAACGGATTACATTCAAGCACGAGTGAAACTGCCGATAGCTTCTCTCTGCAAACAGCCTTCTCTAATTGGTTTGTTCAGCATCAGCTGACGTCAGTTACATAAGGCTTGTGATTGGAGGAAGTCTGTTTGGGAGACAAGCTATTTCACTCGTGATTGGAGGCTAGCAATAGGAGGAAGCCTGCCTGCAGAGACAAAGTATGGGCAGTTTTGCCACCGCGCAGTTCTCTCCTCGGCTGACTTCCTTGAATAAGATGCCCTTCAATTTTTAGGGTAAGGATTTTAGAAAAAAGTATCGTCTTATAGTCGGAAAAATACGGTATATGTTCTTCCAAAGGTTTTATAAAAGTATGATTACAAAAAAGACTTGATAATTTTTAGTATGTTTAGGAAAGTCTTTTTAAAATTATGTTTAAGAATAACTGGAGTTGAATCTGCCTTCATAAGCAGAGAAGAATTATTAATGAATAAGCAAACAGATGAGAATATGCAAAATGATGGAACTTTGTAGCATAGTAATTATTTTATAGCACATTTACAAAGTGGTTTCTTTGTGGATTCTTATCCTTCACTTACCCTCATGGAAAGGACTTAACATTTTAATAAATAGGAGCTCTAGCTGCATAAGCTAAATGAGTGAAGCAAAATGTAGTAATGCAAAGCAAGATGAAAAGGCAGAGTTTGCATCATGGTCTTATGAAGCATGTTTTGTCCATATGGATGCCTTTGTTTAACTGTAAGATAGAAATGACCTGAATGCTGTATTTGGTGTTGAACTCTGGCCTTCCTATACATACTCTGTACACACATCCAAATTGCATCTCTCAGGACCATATTCTGGTAGTAAAATGAGTTCTCTCTGAATCTCTAGAGAGATGTGGCGGGGGGGGGGGGGGGAGTCTCAAATCGTATTACAAGTAACAAATAATTATAAATATTATATATGAATTCATCACATAGTGAAGTTAAGGGCTGGAATTAAACATACAATTTTCCTATTTGTACAGAGAATAAGAGAAAATGAAAGTTGAGTTTGCACCACACAAAATGCCCCTTTTTAAAGATAGCTGTCCTCCAATCATCTTGCATTTTATGAGTCCTAGCAACTCATCAGAGTTAGCAGCTATAATACATTTAAATAATAAATAAAATAAATTTTACACTGGCTATTTCAGTTCATTCAAAATACAAAGATACAGTGGTACCTCGGGTTACGAATGCCCCTCCTTACGAATTTTTCGAGATATGACCAGCTCCGGCCCCAAAAATTTACCTCGACATGCGAACTCCGCCTCGAGCTATGAACCGGATCCGCGGCCATTTGCCCTGCTGCCACGCGGTCGCGGCTTCCTGTGGGCGAGATCGCAGTAGCAAGGAGACGTTCGGTGAGGCTTGTGGTGTGTTTTGTGGCGTTTGGAAGGTTTTTGGTGTGCTTGTCAGCATGGCTCCAAAGAAAATGCAGAGCAGGCTTGGCAACTGTTTAACCGTATGTATTTACATTGAACCTTATGGGGAAATTTGCCTCGTGGTGCGAACCAAATTCGGAGGGCGGATTAGCCGTATTTACATTGAACCTTATGGGGAAATTTGCCTCGTGGTGCGACCAAATTCGGAGGGCGGATTAACCGTATTTACATTGAACCTTATGGGAAAATTTGCCTCGTGGTGCGACCAACTCGAGTTGCGATCAGAGTCACAGAATGGATTAAGTTCATAACTTGAGGTACCACTGTATGCACTATCCATGTTTCTATCAATCTCAAGTTTCAAGCCTGTCATTCATCCTACTTCTAACAGTTTCCTAGTTGAACAACTACCTTTTTGGCTGAACATATCTAAAGAAGTCCCTTGTATGGTCCTTAGCATCTTTTGCCATCTTCAGCTCATTCTGAGCTTTAGCTTTCCTAGCACCATCTCTAAAATTTTGATCTCCCCATATGTATCCTTGGTGAACTGTCACTTTTTCCGCCTCCTATATATGTAGATAGGATTGCTTCTTTTGCTGTCTTCCTTTTTTCCCCTCCCTTCATTGGAATTCCTTTACAATTGTGCTTTTTGAACTTCCTTTTTAGGCACTCCCACCTTTCCTAGGCTCTCTTTCCTGTTAGGTGTTGGCTAGCAGGTAGCTCTGAGAAATACTAAAGTTAGGAGTACAATTTTTCTAAGGTAGTATCTTAAAGCTGGTACTTACATGACAGAAAATAAAGATATTTATTTAGGAAAGAACATAGTAATAGGAAAGTCTAAGTTACTACAATACAACCAAGGGCCTATAGTATGCAATCTTCCATTATGGAGTGAGAGCAAGTCAGTTGAAAACCTGAACTACATAGGTTAGAGTCAGAATATAAAGAGAAGCAACTAAGAAGAGAAGGAAGTGATGACAGCTCTGAGACTATCAATTTAACCAATAGGAAGCATGTTGTAAAGAGACATGCAAAGTAAGTCTTTTTGACAAGGAAAAGAGAAAGAAGTGCAGAATCCCTCTGCTATGTAGCTTTCCATTCATTTATCCTTGTGGTCAGTAGACTTATAAGTGCAGAAAGCTAGTACATGCAAATTCTAACATTAGCTTCTTCTCCCATAGAATCCTACTGCTCTGATATTAAAGTCCAAAATTCATGTTTGATTACACTCAGCTTTTGTTTCCTTTAAAATCAAGAATTCCTATATTACAGTTGTTTTCTTGCAATATTCCTGCTATTTCCACTTCCTCAGTGAAATCTTTACTGTTTATTAGTACAGTATCAAGTTAAGGTCACTTAATCTTCTTGGATCCTTTGAAGAAAGTTGTCAGCAAAACAAGTAAGGAATCCTCTGAAGGACTATAGAGTTTGCCTCCAAATGATGTCACAATGATTGAAGTTCTCCATTGCTATTACTGATGCCTGTCTGAAAGATCAGTTTGCTTTCAGATGTGATCTATATCTTCTTCTGGGTTGAACAAGCAATAATAGACATCCACAACAGTATTGTTTTTCAAATACTTTAAAGCAGTGTTTCTCAACCTTGGGAACTTTAAGATGTGTGGACTTCGGAGTTGAAGTCCACACATCTTAAAGTTGCCACGGTTGAGAAACACTGCTTTAAAGTAATAGCTTGTCCTAGCTAAGGAAACAAATGGATCCTAGAGCAAATCAATCCAGTGTTCTCACTCAAGGCACAAATGACCAGGCTCAAATTATCATACTTTAGAAACATTATGTGAAGACCTAACTCTGTGGAGAAGGCTGTAATGCTGGGAAAGGTAGAAAGAAAGAGAAGAAAAGAACCAGCAGCAAGGTGGATGGACCTAATTACAGCAATGATGGATACACCATTGGAAAGGCTGAAGGAGCAGGTTGGGAACAGATCCTCCTGAAGAAAATTGATTTGTGTGGTTGCTAAGATTTGACACTGAGCTGATGGCATGTAATCAGTCAATCAATAGCTTGTCCAGGATGGAAGGAGAGACCATCTGAAAGATGTCCCCAATTTCAAAGCTCTAGTTTTCAGCTATAAAATACTGTTCATACTTCATTCCCAAGCTCTGGAACATAACCCTTTGCTAGTTATTCTTACCAGTCATTGCCTGCATCTTTAGGAAAAGAATCAAGATCTTCCATATCAGCCAGGCCTTTCGAATTAGATCAGTCGTTGTTTTTAACTGCTATTTATGCCTTTTAACTGGGATTTGATATTAGTCTGTGTTTTTCTGTTAGATATCTTGAATGTTTTAGAGGATGAACAGTGAAATAGAAATGGAAAAAAACATGTCTGTTGAACAGGTTTTCCTTTAAAATCTAAGAGGTGATTGAGTTTAGATAATTCTCATGTGCATTCCCCTTTCTAGGGTTGTTTTTTTTTTTTACTATTTTCAGCATGCCAGAATTTGCAAACCATTCCCTTTCCTACAATACTGAGATCATCCAGCCCATAGAGTGATGTCAGCAATCTAACAGAACAATGTATTATCAAAATAGCGAGTTTTAGACATTACCATATTTCTTGTATTATGGTAGTCTTTTCAGGTTATTTATAATTGTATTTTTCTTATATTCTTTGGGCTGTTTCATATTTATGTTCATGATTACCTCTAAATGCAATCAACGGTTGGGTATAATTTGTGCCATCAAATCAGTAGACAATTACCCATACAGACTCTGAGTTGCTACAAAGGGCTTTTTACATTGTGTATATAAGGAGTATTTATTTTTTGCCACCTTCTTAACCAATCTCCATCTTTTGTGGAGTCTTTCAGTTAACAATACATTGGCAAATTGGAACACAGAAGCAGGTAGAAACCCAGAGCCATACCTCTGGACCATACAACTGATACACAGTGAAATTTTTTAATTAACTTGGAGAGGAATACATGATTGATCCCAGTCTAGCGCTTGCCGTCTTGTAACATCATGTTCTGGAATTATTGGAGCTAATAATGCTTTTAATTTTCAAATGGCAAATTTAAAGTGCAGTTATAGTTTGCTTAGCCTTGAGTGTTATGTAAGAGATTTCACTCATTCCACCTTTATGTAGAAAAAATATTATTTCCAATGCGGAATTCTGCAGCTAGATGAAATACAGTTTGATTGTTGTGCTCATAAGTTTGTTAGTTGAGCAGCTTGTATTTTTGTGATCAGTAAATCATATTTGCCATCCATTTGCAACTCTTGTATCTCTCTTGAGCTATCTAGTCCTTAAAGATTTTGTTTTACAATAGGAAAATATAAATGCCTTTCTGGTGCTTATGTTGAATTCTACATACAGATGTCTTATCAAGTAGCAACACCTGGGTAACTTTATCTTGACTTACAAACTAAATAGGTCACACCTGGTTAGTTCTTGGATGGAGACCACTGGGGAACTCCAAGGGTGCAGACTAGAATGAGAAGTTGGAACACATCCTGGAAGAAGGCAAAGCACTTCTACACTTTTGACAAGAAAAATGAATGGCTGTGTGCATGAAGTCTCCAGAGCCAAGCCTCATTCAAAGAGACTTTACAATTTTATTTATGTTTCTTTTTCAAAAAATCTAGAATTTACAGTGCATACAAAAGTCCAGGACACTTGTAATGGGAAATCATATTTAATCCCTTTCTTCTTTTTCAAACAGTAATAATGTTTAAAATCTGAAAGGAGTGTTTCATATGATGCCTGAACTTGAGGAACTTTTAGCTATGCTCCATGAAAACATGACATGATCAAAACTGGGTTCAGCTTGATCTCAAACCATATGTAAATTAAATTTTCCTGACTTTGAATATTATACAGAATTATGATTAGTTTAAAATTGGAAGTACAGTGGTACCTCGGTTCACGAACGCTTCTGTTCACGAACAATTTGGTTCACGAACAGCTCCGGTCGCAAAATTTTGCCTCCGTTCATGAACTCCGCATCGGGTTACAAACAGGATCCGCGGCCATTTTCCCTCCCGTGACACATGGTCGCGGCTTCCTGTAGGGAGAGGGACTCTCCCTCCAAGCAGTAACCGCCTCCCCACCCACCTTCCTGTCCTCCATCCCAGAAGTCGCGTCGAGCAAGGTTAGCTTTCTCTCTCTTCGTACTGTACTTTGTGTCATATTTTTGCGGTTTTAAAAAAAAAACTTATGGTTCAGAACGGATTAACCGTATTTACATTGAACCTTATGGGAAAATTTGATTCGGTTCACAACCAATTCGGTTCGCGACCAGAGTCGCGGAACGAATTAAGTTCGTGAACCGAGGTACCACTGTACTTGCATCTTATTGCTCTGTTCTAGTTCTTATTTGTTTGCTTGTTCATTTATTTATTTATTATTAAATTTATATGCTGCCAATCTCCCCAGGAGATCTACATATTTACATAATTTACATATAATTTACATAATTTACATATAATTAGTTCAATTAAATGATCTCCAGACAACTGAACACTAAATCATATTGTCTCCTTATGTAAGAAGTTACCATTCCTGCAATGCCAATGAAAAAATTATTAGAACATTTATAAGATCATTTCTGAATATATTTTAATTAAATGGTAATATTCTTGTAATGGTTTTTTTAACCCAGAAAATATGTTTATGTGAACTGTTTATTATGCAAACATACTGGTTGACTTTTCTTCCCCAGCAGACTTCTAGACCCATTTCAGGGAACTTCTTGAATGAAAAAGAGTTATGAGGCAGCTTAGAGGCAAGGAGGAGGAACAGCACCTTCTCTTAAGTATCTTTCCAGGGTCTGTCAAAAGTAAATTTAATTTCATAACCTGTTTTCTACCAGTGCTTCTCCAAATCCAATCCATATGCATAAAAAATTGTATGTCTATTTTATGGCTTGTAGAAATAAGTGATTATTTCTTATAATAATCTAGTTTTAGTTTTATTCAAGTTGGAATTTTTATTTATTTTAATAATATTTACTCAAAAATACACTAGTTTGGATAGCCACGTTGCTTTAATTTGCTATTCATTTGAGTACTGTAAGATTGATTATTTTTTTAGTTTCACTTTTTTTCTCTTTTATTTTTAAATCAGCAAAAGAACAGTCCCTTGGCCTTGGTGTTAGGCAAAAACAGCGTACATCGGTGGATATACTTCCAGTAGAAATGAAAGTTTCAATCCCACTAGAATCTTCCTGCCTCACCCAAACAAAAACTATGAAAGAATTTCGGTAAGCAGTATTGTTACTTATTTGGTATTAAATACTACTAAGTTCGATTTATCAATGTATGTTCTTTTTAATGGAATTATTGTAATTATTACTTAGGACTTTGTGAGTAATAGACCAATTATTGCAGAAACTACTATAATTCCTCTTCACTTTAAAATATTACATAAAGTTTCTGATGAAACCAACACTTACTTTTTCACTTAGGCATAGACATTTTAAGTATTTATTTTTCAAATACATATTAATACAGGCTTGTGCTGAAGAAAGCTGTTGGAAAGTCATTTTTTCTCAAGGCTAAACATACCTAGTTCCCTTAATTTTTTCTCATGAGATGTAGTTTCCTGTTCTTCCTCTAATTTCCACATCTGTTTTACTTTCTCTGAATCTTTAAAAATCTAATGCCCAGAACTGCGCACAAAACTCAAAATAAGGACTCTCCAGCGCAGAATACAGTAGAACTATTGCTTTCTATGGTTTGGAAACTATACTTCTGTTGATACAATCTAAACTGCACCTGCCTTTTAGCAATGATGTTAGGCTGCTGACTCATATTCATCAGTGGGGAACTACTGTTCCCAAATCCTTAACACTCACTGTTACAAAGAGCAGACACAGATACAAGATGTTACTTCATTACACAGCAAAAAATACAGTTGCTCCATATGGCCACTTCTAGTAAAAGGATTGGAAAGAATTTCAGAATTCCAGAATTCCTACCTTGTTTGTTTTTAGATCTTTATTAAGGTGCATGTGTTTGTGTGTGTGTTTTAGCTGTGTTGGCTTCTTCGGTTGTCTTGCTTTTTCTTTTCCTCTCTGGAATGGATTGCTTGTTTATGTATATTTCTATACTTACATATTCCAAATGAATCCAGTGTGCTTTTAGTATCTTCATATTTTAGTACTTCGTATTAGTATCGTATTTTGGGAACTGCTCTGAATTATTAACAACTTTTTGAAGTTCAAGACATCTAGTCAACTATATTCAGCTTTCATTTCCTTTAAAATCAAGAACTCTAGCTTTACATGGTCGCTTTCAAACAATATTCCTTCTACTTCCATTTTCTCAATTCTTTATTTTTAGTTAGTATCAAGTTAAGGATAATAAGTCTGATTTTTTTTAATACTCTAAAATAAAAAAAATTGTTTTCTCCTAGCATGTGTCAGGGTAATTAAAGTTCCCCATTACTACTATTTCATGCCTCTGTCAAGCCTTTGGTAGTTACCTGAACTGGAAATATTTGTTTTTGAAGCACAGGTTCACTGAGTTCTTTCTAGCCAGATTTATTAAGATGAAACAGTAGTGGTACAAGAATTCCAGCCAGTGAACTAATTCTCAATTTAGAACCAGAATGGCCGAGTCTTTTTCTCACAGTCTTGTGGTGCAGTAGAGGGAATGCATGTCTCAGACAACAGAGGAGTTTGCAGCTGGTTGTTTACATAATAGTCACTTGAATCTTTATCAGTCTGAGAACCAATTCATATAGTCTCTTTCAAAGTCCTGTCTCGTTATTCTCGGTATTAGCATGTACAGAGATTGGAATTTTCAATTGTGTTCTGACTCCTTTATTTATCTAGGTACAAGAATTCCTAGAAAATTTCTCAGCTTGTAAATCTGAAATTATTCTTGATTTTATGTTAATGAAAGAAAATACAAATACAGTGGTACCTCGGGTCACAAACGCTTCTGTTCATGACCAATTCGGGTCACGAACAGCACCGTTCGCAAAATTTTGCTTCTGTTCGCGAACTCCGCATCGGGTGACGAACAGGATCTGCAGCCACTTTCCCTGCTGACACATGTGGTCGTGGCTTCCTGTAGGGAGGGGGACTCTCCCTCCAAACAATAACGGCCTCCCCACCCGCCTTCCTGTCCTCCATGCCTCAAGCAAGGTTAGTGTTCTCTCTCTTCATACTGTACTGTACTATACTTTGTGTCATATTTTTGTGGTTTAAAAAAAAAATACATATGGTTCAGAACGGATTAACCGTATTTACATTGAACCTTATGGGAAAATTTGGTTCGGGTCGCGACCAAAATCGATTGGCAACCAAATTCGTAGGGGTCAGAACGGATTAACCGTATTTACATTGAACCTTATGGGAAAATTTGGTTCGGGTCGCGACCAATTCGGGTCGCGACCAGAGTCGCGGAACGAATTAAGTTTGTGACCCGAGGTACCACTGTAGTTGGTCTAGCATTCCTTTTGAGTATCAGTTTATTTTGTTTATAAAGTTTATATTTTATGATGTTTTCTTATTTTTAATCCTTCATAAAATTTCAAACTAAATTATAATTACTAAATATTCTGGCAGAGGCATCTCTCAATATTTTTACTGTAAAATTAGTCACCTTTGGCATAGGTGGATTTAATTTTTCACACCATCAGGTTTATCATTATTTTAGCTTTGCTTATTGGCTGTTACTCAGAATCCAGCCCTTCTTTGGGCTTGTATTGAAAGTTATTATATGACCTCACTGAAATTCTGGTAGATACTGGGTTCCTTGTTTGAGGATCAGTTTCAATACCTGCATTTAATGCTGCAAGATATAAAATTGTTCTTCCAAAAGATCAGATACAGGTGGATAACCCATTCTGTCTAGACATTGTAGGAGGAGAGCCATATTAGTGGCAAAGAAATCTAGTAGCACCTTTTCCAGCTAACAAATTTTATTAAAAGTCATAAGCTGCGGTGAGCTGGAGCTCACTTCATTAGATGCATTGAGTTGGTTAGACTGATGTGGGATTTAAATTGGGATGAGGTTGGGGGAGGAAAGGAAGGGAAGGGAAGGGAAGACAGGTTGGTTATGCAGATGTAGGTTGCATGTGAGACAAATTACAAGTGCCTTATCAATTAACTGTAATGTGTTTAAACCCATTGTGTTTGTGGAGATTTTCCAAGATTGCCTGGAACCTTTTGATGTATGTGAGTTCAACTCTTTTGCATAGTCCACTGATGATGTCAATAGAATGCTATGACAAAACAAAGGAATAAAGATTGAGAACAGTCGGAAGACCAAACGTTTTACCAAGCAGCTGCTAATTCTTTGTAAAATAACTGTGTGTGTGTGCATGTGTGTTAGAAATTTTCAATGTAGCAAAATATACAAAACAAGAAAGAACAAAGATAGAAAATAAGAAATAGAAGAAGAAAGAAATTAAAAGAGAATATTCTGTTTTCACTTTGTCATTATGGGGTACTGAGTGTAGATTAATGAGGAAAAAAAATGAATTTGAACAATTGTAGTAACATAACAAAATTGAAAAAAGTAAAGGGGGTCTGAATACTTTCTGAATGCACTGTAAATACCTTGAACAGAAAAAGATACCTACTATTCTTCGGTTCATAAAACTTCCTCAAGAATATATGTCCTGTCTCCAGCATTCCCTTTTTAGGAGAGGTTATTGAGAATGTGGTTGGGCTGCAGTTACAGAGAATCCTGGAGGACGCAGAATATCTAGACCTGTTTCAGTTGGGGCTCAGGCTAGGATTTAGTACAGAGCCAACAGTCATGGTACAGGGAGTCCTCTTTTAGTGACCATTCATTCAGCGACCATTCGAAGTTGTGACAGCATTGAGCAAGTGGTACTTATGACCGGTCCTTGAAGTTCCAGCCATCTCACCATCCCCGTAGTCGTGTGATCATGATCTGGGCGCTTGGCAACTGGCTCACGCTTATGATGGTTGTAGCACCCGGTGGTCATGTGATCGCCATTTGTGACCTTCTGCCTACTTCCCACAAGCAAAGTCAATGGGGAAGCTGGCAGGGAAAGTTGCAGATCACTCCAGTAATTCTCCCCTGCTGGGCAACAGCCACCCACGGCCCTGCCATGCTTGCACTGCACCTTCTCACCGCACCTCGCTGGTGCACCCTCTCCCACCCAGCAGCAGCCATGCCCAGGCCCAAAATCATGCACACCACTGCAACCACCTGCAAACCCTCCTGCACCCGGCAGCAGCCATCTTTGGCCCAGATGAGCTTGCGCGGCGCCACCTGCACACTCTCCCACACCCAGAAGCAGCACTTCCTGCTTGCCGACCTGCTTGTGAGCCACCTGGGACTTGCAATTTCCTGCCGGCTTCCCCACTGACTTTCTTGGAAGCTGGCAGGAAATTGCAAAGAGGTCCTTGCTTAACAACGGCAATGGAGACTGCTGGGATTGCCATCACTAAGAGATGCAGACACCTGATGTTGCGTTTTATTACCACATCATTTAGCAATGGAAATTATGGTCCCAACTACTGTCATTCAGCAAGGACTATTTGTTGACGATCTGTGGCAGAGCCAGGATTGGGATGGTGCATCCATCCCTGTGCTCCTTCATCTCTCAGCAGCTTTTGATACTGTCAAACAGTTTTTTCTGGACTAAGGGTTGTAAATTGGGGGCACCGTATTGTGGTTCTCTTCTTTTCTTAGTGGTTGGTTCCAGTTGGGGTTGATGGAGGGGAGAGGTTGCTCTCTCGGCCCCTCCTTTGAGGAGTGCCACAGGGCTCCATGATGTCTCCTCTCCTGTTTAACACCTACATGGGTGAGGTCATCCACCAGTTTGAGGTCCAATATCATCTATATGCTGATGATACCCAATTGTAACATTCAACCCTAGGCTGGCCAAGGGAGTCTGTTGAAGTTCTATCCCAGTATCAGCAACAGGATTGCTTTTATTCTTTTTTCCACTTATTTAATTTAAAGGCTCTCAACAGCTCCAGATGCTTATTCCTTTAGATTTCTTTGAAGATCTGGATACTTTTCAAATATGATGCAACTATTCTCTCTATGTGTTGCTTCTGTTCCTTTTCTTCACAAGAATCATCACTCTAGATCTCACTTACAGCTATTAAATTGTATTTACCCTTGTGTAATAAAAGTTCACCTTGCTTATTTCTCTGAGCATTAGTATATAAATAACAAAAGCCATGGACAGTATGAGTCAATGCTTTCCTTGATTTTCACTGCATGGTTTAATAGGTCTGGTTAAATTACTCTTTCTTACTTGTCCTGTGCACAAGTCTTTATATAAACTCCTTGTGGATTTCTTTCACACATTCCCATAGGATTTGGTTTAAAGCCCTCATGATCAGGTTCACAAACAAATTCTTTTCATTCTCCCCTGAGATGCAGTCTTATTTTATACCAACAGTCCATCACCCAGGTAATTCAGACTGTGTAGGAGGAGAACTATGTAAGTCTATGATAGCCAAAAATCAGAACAAGTCTGATGAGCTATAGCTCACAAAACTTTATGCCTGTTAATAAAATGTATTAGTCTGAAAAGGTGCTACCATACTTCTGTAATTCAAATCCTTGCGCAGAAAACAAATATCTCCTATTAATATTGTTTCCATAACCAGTAACTCACCTGCAGTGTTCTTTCCCTTTCCAATCTTCCAAAGACCAAGGATGGATAAAAATAATAGCTGAACCCCATGTCCTTCAACTTTCTTTCTAGATTTTCAGAATCTAAGGAAATGTAATTTAGTTGCTCTTAGTGGTATTTTTGTTTCCATGTGGATAAGCAGGAAGAGATACCTGGAGTAATATAAGTCTTGGCAGGTGTTCAGTCACATCCCTAATCTATATCCCTAGGAGACTATGCTTCACAAGCCAGTTAGTCTTGCCAAACATTACTTTCTGATCTTCATAGTGAGGAATCATCAACCACTATTACCATCCTCTTTGCCCTCTTGCAGGTAACAGTTGCATCCGCTCTGTTCTTCAGGGCTTCCGCAGTTGCTGCTGTTGGAGATGCTGCTATTCATCCTTGTCTCTTATTCCTTTTCTGGAGACTTACCGTCTGTTTCTTCTGCAAGGGCCTGAAAGCTATTATGGAGACTCAGGGGTGAAGAATACATTTTACATATCTTATTTCTGGTTATTATAGCAGTCCATAGAATTCTGGTTGTTATTGAAGTCCACTGGGCATTGTTTCTCTTCCTTATGAAGAGTTGCTTCCTCTGACAGCTCCAGTTATAGTGCTTAATTTGTTTGGTTTGATAAATCTATCTGTTCCAGTCCTCTTAATTTTTAAAACAAGAACCACAAAAACTTATATTTGCTGCCAATATATGCCAGATTTTCAGGCAGCAACAAAAACATGCCACAGGTTTTGTAAGTCACAACTTCATGGTCATGTCCATTTATATTCATCCTCATTTCTTAACCTTAGAAAGGTTTTATTTCTTTTGGTTTCCACCTCAAGCTCTCAGATTAGCCAAGTGCTCACTATCATTTTAGAGGGAAAGTTTGCCAGATTCTTGAACTCCATTGACACACTACTGTTAGTTCTTGCTCAGTGAACTTGTCTTATATTCTTCTTCAGTGTTCGCTGCAACCTGTACTTACTTACCACGAAGCAATGATTCATAATAAGCAAGGCACAATTCTCCAGCTATGCATCTTGCAGTCAGTAGCAGTTCAGGAGAACTGCTGGCCATGATCCTTCAAAACACATGCTCAGTTTCTCTGGTTACTCTTCCATTTTTTGAAGTACTAAGCTGCCCAACTTCTGTTTGTTGTTCTTGTTCATTTGTTTATTGAGCAAGTTCTTTGGAAAGTATTTTATGTTATTCAGTGTTAATCAAAAATAGGTAGAGGTCTTTAATTTTAAGTCTGTGTTTTTATTAATGTTCTATAAGCATAATAATGCTTATAATTATTTTAAAATATATAGAAGAGAAATTCAGTAAGAGATTAATTTATATTTGTAAACATTTATAATGAGTTACATTTTGTACTTTTCTTTAGGGATGACATAGAAAAAGCTAAGTTAACAGGAGACTGGAAAGAAATCTATGACTTTTATTCAAGAACATTTGATTCTTTTCCAGAAGTGAACACCGCATTTAAGGTAAAATTGGCAATGCTATCACCTCTTTTTCCCCCTTTTCTCCCACTTGTGGCTTAAAAACAGTAATTACCAGTAGTGCAAATATATGTTACATGTTATAATTAAAACCAATCAAACCAAAATAGAAGCTGGGTAGATTAAAGCACAAAATGATAGTTCTTTTTTTAGAAACTAATACTATGAAATGCATTACTTTTTGTATTGCTTCAAATTGATTAAGTCATTTTCCCAAGTGAGGCATGTGTTTTGTGCAAATACATATTTTGTAAATAGTATAAAAACTACAAACTGTATCTGTAAGTAGATGAAAAACAGAAAGTATGAAGTCCAGAAAGAATAATATATGTGTGAAAACAGAATATAAAATACAGAGAGAGAGAGAAGAGTTCATCCATAACATGAACTGAAAGATTAGCATTCTCAGAGCCACAATATAAATCCATCTATTTAGTAGGCAAGAGTCTTAATCTAGCCACTCCTCCCCCCCCAAATTTTTCCAGATGACCACCCTGAAGGAGTTAGTCCATAACTTGGGAGACTTCCTGTTTCCTGCTTAAACAATAGATAGAAACTCTGATGGGGGGGGGGTTCACCCAGCTTCTGGTGGTGCATCAGCTGCAGCCCTACTTGGACCTTGATGTCCCAGTAACTCACTCTTTAAGTTTACTTTACATTCAACTGGACTACTGCAACATGCTTTATGAGGGGCTGCCTTTGGAGACAATCCAGAAGGTACAGCTGGTACAAAATGCAGCATCTAGTGCTGGCTGTTCAATCTCACCATGGCAAAATAACACCTATTTTGACATTATTGCTGTAGGCTTCCAAGCAAAATTCAAAGTGCCAGTCATTATCTTTAAAAACCTACATGGCCCAGCACTAGATTACATCAGGCAACCCTTACCAGAACAGAATCTGCCCGTCCAATTTGATCATCATAAGAGAGTCCACTGAAAGCTCATCTACCATCTGAGATACATGATATGGACAAGGTGGCAGGCCTTCTTAGTAGTAACCCCCAATTTATGAACACCACTGTTCACAGAGACACATATAGCTCCCACTCTCCTGGCTTTTCATAAATAAATTAAAGCAATTTTATTTCATCATACCTTTGGCCAAAGCTGAACTGGGGTGCCATGATGCTTTTGTTCATTTGCTTTTTCAATGGACATTTTATTATATCAGTTTTTGTTTTAATTATATTGTTGTCTTGTTTGGTGCCCCAAATGCCATAAAATAAATGAATAAAAACATTTAATATAACATTTTTAAAAATAATGTCATTCCAAAAATTATATTTGTCACACAAGTTTGAAAATACATTAGAGAAAGTTATCTCAGGTTTATTATTTCAATTTACAGAAATATACTGAAACTCCTTTTAATTCCATTGAAGATTGTGGAATTGATGCTAAATTTGTGAATGCAGTTTATGATACCTTACTTCAAGCTGTAAGTAAATTATTGTTTGCTTTCTGCTTTGTAATCTTGTGCAGAACATTATAATGCGATCTTTATATTACAGTTCAATCTTTTGTTCAGTAATTATGTATTTCAGATAATGGGTAGCTTCTGGATTTATATAGTTTGCTGTTGTAACTGTCAGTATTTGTAAAGTATGCTTTAGTAACAACCAGGATTTATATTCTCTTTAAATTTGCCTAATTAGCTTTTGAATTATAGCTGAAAGGATGATTGTATGATGCTGTGAAAAGCAGATTTTTTAAAAATATGAGTATTAAATCTAACCTTAAGATACACAGATGAGTACTACATGAGTGCCCCCACTTACTCGGAAACACCTTTTTGCCTTTGAAATCTAAGCACTGCAGAACACTACTAAATATTAAGTGCTAATTTTATATTCTACCAGATATATGTAGTATAATCTTATTTTTAAAAATAATTTATTTAGCTTCATTGCATAATTCTGCCCACATAAACCTGAACTGAACCACAAAACAAGTTTAGATTTTGTTCAATTCTCTGGAATGACTTGCCAAATCTTCTCTAACATATATTTTTTTACTGATTTAGTTCACTTTGCTATTATGAAAAGCAGTTATTCTGTATTTGTATTCTGTCTGGCAACAGTGGAAATTATTCCTGCCAATTATTTCCTGCTAGCTACCAGTCTTTTTTCCAAAATGTTTTTGCTTATTTCCGTACAAGCTGTTAAAGTGGAAACATGAGAAGGATAATGACAATATGAATTTGAAAATATATTCATTTTAAACCAGGAACAGTTCTAAATAACTTTCCAGTAACAACTATAACATGGTACATGGTATCATTGTACCATGGTTAATATATCTAAATTATAGCCATTTTCAGACTGAAATGTTTCTGAATTTTAATTAATACACCCAAATATTTTTTTTAGATACTACTGGTGTTTAGTTGCAGGTGATTATCTGTAAGGGCTGGAGGAGACATTGCTTGTTTCTGGTTCTGTAAAATTCTGCACATATGGACAAAGAGATGCAGATGGTTCACTTGAAGTTAAGATAAAATCATTTCTGTAAAAACTTGCAGGGGAAAATTAAAGGTTACCTTATCTTGGCAGTGGTTGTTTATCTATTTACTTTAAAAAGAACTATATGTGCTAATTCACAATGGTTTGGAATTCTCTCCATCTTTCAGCTTCTTTCCAAAATACTCACCTGACTACAGAACCTGACCAGTGTTGTGTGGTCAGCAGATCATTCATAAAAAAAATGGAGGAGAGGAAAAGAACACCATGTTGATATAAAATATCGACTGAAAATATCAACTGTTGCCTTAAGTTATTTGCTAGCACAAAAGAACTGAAAAAGGAATAAAAACATTCCATGTACAAGAATAAAAATCTCATATATGACATATAAACACTTATAAGGAAACATTGCACTAGTACATATTGAAGACCTTCTGGGAATATACTATTTACATGACAGAATAGATTGCACACTATCTTTTTCAATACTGAACTACTGTTCGTGAGTTGTAACTGAAAATGAATTGCAACCAGTTTTACAGTGGTTGCTCCCACAGGCCCATGGCTGTACTTTGAGGAAAAAAGAGAGGAAAAAAAGAAGCAGGGAGAAAAGAGAGATTTCTACTGCATGAGTACAAAGCAGGCAAAATCCATTTGAAATATTTGATTAGATTTGTATTTGTGATTAAGTTCATAGTAAAATCAGAATCAGATTTTCGGATTAGGACAAGCTGATTCAGAAAAGGGCATTGTGCACTTCTACAAAAAAGCCAAATAAATTCAGTGTCATCCAATTATGTATTTGACACTTTAATTCAATTTGGAAAAACAATTCTGAAATCTGATTTAATTTGGAGATTCAGTAAAATTGCCACCAAGTCTCTGAATCAAGTATTTGTATAGCTCTAAACTCTAGACCCAATAATATAACTAAAATAAAAATAATGAATATTATTATGCATGAAAATAAGCATGTTCCATCTCATGAATAATATTTAAGGGTAAGACCTAAGTTTTTGTGAAGGTCAGTATCCATAACAATAAAGGATATATAAAATCTAGAAAGAAAATTATAACTTTGGGAGGAAGCTTGTAAAGTGATAAACAAATGCATTGTTGGTTTAAAGCAATTTATCTGCAAAAGAGTGAGGAAATTTTAAATAGTTGCTGCCACCCAACTTCAAAAGTAGCTACTATTAGAATTTAACATTTGGAATCATTCTCTTGTGATTTTAAATACTTTGCATGATTTATAAATATGGGAAACGTTTGAAATTAAAATTCCACTAACAGTTGCTTACTCCTTAAGAGTGCATAGAAAGTTATGGTTATTTTTAAATTGTAATATTTAAGAGCTCAGTAAGTACAGTTCAGAGAAATGGGTATGACTAAAGACCTATTCATCTATATAATGGAACAAAGTAGGATTTATGACTAAATGTGCACAGGCTGTGCTTCACATTGCTCACATTCCATTAATTTAAATGTCATTTAGGCTTACATGCTTTAGCTCTGGCATCTAAAATATAAACAGACTGAAAAAACATTCTATAAATCCTGAAAAATGGAGAAGTTACCCTCTTTCTCTGTCAAATACTTCTCCTTTAGTCATAACTTTCAACATTACCGTTTAGTATGTTATTGGCTATACTGTAGTCAAGTGATACCATAGTAGAATTGGTGTCTTACAATGAAATGATTTTTTTTTTTTCAAAATAAGCCTAGAAATGGAAAGTAAACATTTTGTAAAGTTTTAGGCACAAAGGGCTTTCTCCATTACAATAGAAACTGATATTTTAGAAACTGTAATAAATAAATAAACTATTTAAAGAAGAATTATATGACATAATGCAAAGTTACAAATTCCTGGTAATGAACACTACATGAAATCAGGATTTGCTACTTTGAAGATTAATAAAAAACCTACCGTTCATTAGACTTATAGCAATGTGGAGAGAGTGTGGATCAGCTGCAAAACACAGTCTGAGCCACCAGCATCTGCAGCTGTTGCTGTTTTGTCAGAATGATAGAATTACTGTGGTATCACTTGACTACAATATACCCAATAACTGGTAAAATGTTTCAGATTTGAAACACCTTGGATTTGAAATATCGCCTTTGTACAAAGCAGCTGTTACAAACATGAAACAGCCCATTTTGCATCCAAAGCAGCTGTTTCACAGTCAAAGCTGAATATTTGGAATCCAAAACAGTTTGAATTCAAAATTTTTCGCACACACCTTTACTTCAAACCAAACATGCTTTTTGGTAGAATGTGTTTAAGAAAAGAATAACAAAATATTAGTCAATTTGAAATAGGATCTATTTTACTGTATTATAATCATGCTTACATTTATTCAAGTTTATAGAAAACAAACAGAATGGATCTCCCTTTTTCTTCTTAATGCAAATGTGAGGTAGAGTCATTGGGTACTATTTGCTCATGCCTAACAGTTTATCAACCATTTGCTACCAAAATAGAAAGCTATAAATATTGCATATTGCTATGCACAAGATATCAGAAAATGCATTGCCCCACTATATAAAAGTGAACATCAGTTTATATGTTTTGTCCCAATAAAGAAAGGAAAGAACACAAAGGGTATGTGTGTGTGAATTCAGTGAGTTTCATATAGAAATATTGAACTTAGAAAAGAGACTACAGATTGATGATTTTATTTATTGTAATTTATTAATTTTACTTGACATTTTGAGATTTCTTCTGCATTTCAGAATTATGCTTTAAAAATGTATTGCGTTTTATGTAAATGTTTTAAGTTCTGCTTGTTTATGATTGTGATCTGGCCACTCAAGGATAATACTAATTGTTTAAACTGTGTTGTTGATAAAAATCTATTTGGGTTGTTGTTTCCCTCCTTTTTCATTTGTTCCAGCCTCAAGATATCCAGAAGTGTGTCCTAAAAGGAATAATTAACGGTTTATTGCATGAATGGAAAGGGTAAATACAAATAACTTTTATATATGTCTATGACACATGAGTTTTTAATTTCCCCTGGATTGGAATTTTACCTTATAATTAACTTGCAGAACATACAGTAAAGTCATACAGTTTATAAGCTTATTAATATATAATAATTTTTAATAAGCAAATCTGATAAATAAAAACTCACATGAACAGATGCAAAACATTTGCCCCTTCCAATTAAAAATCTCATGCTATTTTATAGCTCCGATGCTTTGCATATAACTAAGAATAATTTTATCACATAATTCAGAGAACCACATCTTATTAATGCTTTTGTCCTCTAGAATTCACAATATATTTATGTGCAATCTGTATCTGTTAAAGCAGTCTTCGGTATTTACATTAACCATTTATAATATGTGGTTATGAAAGATATGCCTTTATATTTATTCTTAAATAACTACTTCATCATTTATGCACATCTAGCTAGTATAAAATTAGTCGTAATTCTTCTTAATACAGTTGAGTATGCATTCACATACTTAGATTGTACATTTCATTTTTCACTTACTCATGTTCTTTCAGGCCACAAACAAAAGATGATCTCCGAGCATATTTTGTACTTCTGCAGGTAAGAAGGAAAAAAAAAGTATTTATTCAGGGGGATATGTATACCATCCATAATCCTTCTGTTGCAGCTCATGTTATTTTACCTAGTACTGATTATGCCAGTGCTGCCCTTTGCATCTTTACAGTGCTTATGCACAAAGCGATTTCCAATAATAATGAGCTTAAATGCAAGAAAAGATCAGTCTTACTGTTTGAAACATCATAGTGCATGTATTCATATTTATATGTATGTAAGCATGATCATTTATGATGGCAGCTAGCTCTTCAGTGTATCTTCCTGACTGAAATTTATTGAGGGAAGCTGAAGGCTACTTTTATCCTGACTGGATTTTGTTCAGGTGCAAAACAAGGTATCTGGTGCTGCTGTGCCGCAATAGTTCACTATTGAAATGTAGTGAATCAGCTTAATATGTGCTTTCATCCCAGTGACATGATTAGTACTGGGATAGCCTCAGCTTATTACTGTTTATAGCTTGACTCCATCATAGCTCAAGAGCACTGATGAGTTGCTTGCATACCAATTAGTCACTTACAGAATCAGACAGTACTCTATGTCTGTCTTCATGCAAGGGAAGAGGCAGCCTTTCAACTTCTAGGGGTGTTGTATAGCTACTTTACTAAATTGAACCTGTCCATGAAGTCACCAGGAGTCAGAGGAAATGTCATTTTTTTAAAGAAAAATAATCTTAAAGCAATCAAACATAAATGTGTTGCTCCATGATGGGAAAAATCCATAGTTGGGTTATACTTTATCAGAACCAATCAAAATAACTTACACTTATACTTTCAGTAATATTACTATAACTTGGAGAGATACAGTTTGTTTTTTGTTAATGTGTACTAATGAAGTGTTTTTAATCTTTTTCAGAATCCTCTGTTTAGTAACACAACAACATATGTTATTTTTGCTCACTTGCTAAGACAGATTGCTGCCTTAACCGAAGACGATCATCACTACCTAATTCACTGGTTTAAGAAGTAAACTATTTTCTGTTGTTTAAAATCATAGGTTTTTTATGCTTTCAGTTAGTATAGATGTTTATTATCTATGTATGGCAATCAAAATGCTCTAAAGTACTAGCAACTGTTGAACAAATCTTGCTCAGACTTTTCATCAGGCATTATAAAATACATAAATTATATTTTATATCAGTTAAACATTCATTATTACAGCAAAAATATTAACCCACACAATCTAGTGCAATGAGAAATGACCCTGAGTGACCTTGACTTTCTCAAAGTACTGTACAAGGAAATTCTGTGTCTGTTTTTAATACTGAAGTTTTTGCCACTGGACCCACTGATTTCAATGACATAAATTCACTAATTTATATTTATTCTGTAATAGTATTATAGATGCCATGTTGGCAACAGTTGGTTAGAAAGATTAACTGTTAACTTTTATAGAAAAGGTTAATAGTTCTGCTGCCAATTTAATACTGTTCTCTCCAGATTATTTATATTCCTCATGACTGTTTTATGAAACAGTATTAAAAACTATGAATTCCATTAGTACTCATGCTATTATAAAAATAATGTTCATATATTTTTATAGGATGTCACAGAAGCGAATCAAGCAGATTATAGATAGAATGCTACAATTTATTTCTTTGCGTCTGTTTCCTGCAAAACCTGAAGATTTGCCTCCTATGGAGAAGTGTACCTGGTGGATTCCATCAGCAACCAAAGTTTTGTCTCTATTTAGTAAGTTTGTTTAGATGCAATTAATGTTTTTTATCTTCTGATATTTTATTTAAAATAGCCATAAGGCCTTAAATCATAGCTAATTATGTCAGTATAAAAGTAGTCTTTTTCTCCTTAAACCAACACTATTACATAATAGCAGAAAACATTCATTTCAACAGAATGTATTTATAGCCTTTAAATGGTATAGTATTTTATTTTATAATTATTTTAAGCCACCTTTACAGAGAAAATATTTAAAGGTTTCCACATTATAACAGTAGTGATATTTTTAATGGTTTGGGGGACTTTATGATTACAGCTAATGTTTAGCCTATTATATGCTTATGTTAAGAAAGAATACCAGTGTAAACTATTATATTACTGCAATGATACTGTTTAAGTTATTTAAGAATATAAAAATAAAATGTTACTTAAACAAAGAATGCTGCAGTAGCTTAAGTGTTCGTCTTTACTAAGACTGAAGGACATTAAACAGGTCAGAATTACATACAGTGTATTACTATCACAAACTATGTAAAGTTCTCTGGTTCCACTGATGCTTTTAAAAATCTAAACTTATCCTATCCATTGGAGAACATTATTGCATCAAAGAAAATTATAGTCTTTTTAACAAGTCTTAATTTCATTTTTTTAACAAGGTTGCCAGACATTATTACTGATAACTAAATATGTCATTGCAGATGCTTCAAATAGTCTAGCTAATCCTTCTCTTATTCCATATACGGATTTCTATAATTCTACACTAGATCATATTGATCTCATGGAAGACTATCATAATTGGCAGTGTTATGGAAATTCTCATAGGTAAGGGATTATTTATTTTAAAAATAAAAGTTTAATAGTAAATTTTTATTCCTGAAAGAGTCATCTTACAATACTTTATAGCTGATACACAGGTTATCAACCTGCTCCAGATTATAATTTCCACATTTTTTTCTTTGGCTTTTAGTTCTTAACAAATTCAACATGTCATTTTCTCATAGATGAAATTGTGCTTTTTCAGTCAAAGTAAATTGCATATCCATTCACAACAAACTGACAACATATTTTTTTTCGATTTTATTCTTAATATTTGCCACAATCTGAACTGTTTTGAAATATAAAGGAGTTTTTCCAAGACAACTTTCCAGACACCTTAGTGTAAAGGCAATATAGCCTTTCTTAGTATTTCAGATTGTCATTTTTTCTTTGTGTATATTCCCAGACATTGAAAGGAGAGAATGGTGCTTTCAATGTTAATTGTAAAGTTAACATTGTTAATTAACATTTAATGTTAACAATAAATTAATGTTAATATTCTTAAAACATTAATGTGGTTTGTGGAATGTAAAAGTATTTTAATTTTTGAGTGGAGGGTTAGTGGAAGATCAGATATCCAGGATCATTTTTGTGAGTTAATTATAGCTGTAGCTGTTACAGCTGCCTATAATGCCATTAAGGCTCACCTAAATGTCTGTATGCTGTTCTATCAGTTTCCACTTCAGTGCTTTTCATTAACCATATCAGGATGTTCTTTAGGGTCTAGCTTTCCTCTATCTAATTAGCTTAATATGTTCTGGTCTGCATCATCTATATTTCTCAATGACCATAATTCTGAACCATCAGTCCAGTACAATGGAAGGCACTGTGCTGGAGGAAACTTGGCTGGTGTGGGTCTTCCGGGCTGTGTGGCCGTGTTCTGGAAGTTCTGTTTCCTAACGTTTCGCCAGCATCTGTGACCGGCATCTTCAGAGTGTAGAGTGGCTGCTGAGGGTGATTAGCACTCGTTAACAACTCAATAGAAGAAAAAACCCTGCCTAACCCCCAGGAAGATACACACATATTCTGACACCAAAACAAGCAGCCACTCGTTAACCCAACCCCCCACCACCACCCCTAATCCCCCACCCACCCCCAATCCCCCCCGCCTTCAGATCTCAATAAATACCACAAAAGGGTCACATCATCCTGGGCACAGAGAGAACTGCTCCTGTCTGTGCTCCTGCCCTCTGAAGATGCCGGTCACAGATGCTGGCGAAACGTTAGGAAACAAAACTTCCAGAACACGGCCACACAGCCTGGAAGACCCACACCAGCCATCGTATTCCGGCCGTGAAAGCCTTCGACAATACACTGGAGGAAACTGTTTAATAATTCTTTTATGTCTCAACTGCCCAGAATATCAATATACATTTGATGGAGAAACTGTGATTTCATTTTTTGTATAACTATACATTTATGTTCTGTAAGAGGAGGAGGAAAAAGATTGCATGAACCTCTTTGATAATTATTAAACTATGTCATAGGGGCTTTTTGTAGTCTTTCTTTGGCTCATAGGTAAACTCTGTAAAGATTCCCCAATGTCCATTTTTTCTTCATGACTTCTCACAAGGTTTCAGTTGTTTTTCAGTAGGATACAAGTAAGTTGTCCCTAACTAGTGTTATTTCTAGTTTCCAAGTGCAAATGAATATAAGTAGAGGCAAAACAGGTGTAGAAATAAGCTGTAGAAGAACAGCAATAGACAGCTTGAAAGATTATCTCTTTTTCCCATGAAAATGAAATGATAGACTACATTACTCAGCAAATACAGTGTTGGAATTCTGTCCCTTGAATTAGCTAAATGTGTATACCTTATGAACTGTTAAGCAGTTAACTTCTTTTGTAAGTTTTTTTTTTATATTTACCTATTGTAATTCAAATGATGTTCTTTATATATTACTTCCATCAGTTTCTTTCAATATAAATATATACACACATATATGTGTAATGTTTTATCATTCAGGTTTTCCTTCTGTCAATATCCATTCATTATTTCTATAGCAGCAAAAAAAGTTATTATTCAAAGGGATTCAGAACAACAAATGATAAATATTGCACGGGTAAGCATTCTTATTTATTAAGTAAATTGAAATAATGTCATTTTAGATATTGAACACTTTGTTCTGCAGGCCAGTATATATTCATTTAGAGTTCTGGTATGATATAGCTTAAGCTATAAGTTAAGTTAAATGCTCAGAGTTGCTAGGAGTTGGATGGCATATACGTTTAATAAATTATTATTATCTACAAAAATTATTTTGGATTATTTATGCTCTTTACAGAGGGATGAAAACTCTTCCAGGTGTCTTGTAATTTGAAATAATATCTGCTGCTTATTTGCTGACCTAATTCCTACTTAAGTCAACAAGCGTGATGACACACTTGTAATATCAAAGAGGGAAGATATTTATGTGAAACAATTATGGAACAAGCTGTAAAAGGATTATGTTCTTTTAAATACCAGGGTGGAATGACTTTTTGGTTGCTAGAATTGTAACGTTACATTTACAGATAGATGTAACTATTTTTCACCTCAGTGTTCCTCTTTCCTGCAGTGTGTTATAAGATATGTGGGCATAACGGTTGTAAGGAGGAGTTAGTTGCTAGCAAATTCTGAAAGCTTAGTATAGAGCGTATGTTAAATTTCTGTATCAGTACTGTAATTTCTGTCATACAGCATATGCTGTCAAAAAAATCCACAGAGGAAAGATGCCTGGATCACTGAATGCCTATGTTTATACTTACTTGGTAATACTTACATTGCTATATCAAAAATACTTCTAATCAGATCCTATTATTTAACTTCACAAACACTACATTTGGTATATCCTTTTTTTAAGTATATATTTTGTCAACTGTGGAGATTTGATGGAATATTAGCAATCCATAATTAATTAAGCTTGTGTAGAAACATATTTTAATATTAGATATTTAGGTTGTAAAAATTAGTTCACCAACATAGTATCTATCCTTCATAAATACATAGAGGACAATATATAACCATTAATTTTTTTTCTTCCCACCCCCTCTTTGGATTTGGAACAGCAAAGCCTTGTGGATAAAGTATCTCGGAGGCAGAGACCTGATATGAATATGCTGTTCCTAAATGTGAAAGTGAGAAGAATGCATCTAGTTAGTGATTCATTGGATGAGGTATGCAAAATAGTTTCTATAAAAACTGTAGAAAGAAACGTCTAATACTTTGAATTCCTGACAGGTTCAGATTGATATCCTTGGCATATCCAAGTCATACATATTTGTCCACAGTTCCTAGTTCAGATGTAAGGGTAAACTGTGGTGATAAGTCCCAGAAGTCTTTATTTCTGGCATTTGTGCAGAGAAGGTAAATGATGGAGGAGAAAGGATGTAAAACACAGAATCATAGAACCTGAAGGGGCAGTTCAGGACCTCACGTCCAATTCCATGCTCAGTGCAGAGATCCAAGTTAAAGCATCCTCAGGAAATGGCTGTCTAGCCTCTGCTTGAACATATCCAGGGAAGGAAATTGTTCCACTATCAATCTGCTTTCATCATTAGGATTTTCTCCTAAAGTTAAACCAAAGTCTGCCTTCCAATAATATTATAATATGTCACATACACTGAAATAATAGAGAAAAAGTCTTGATCTTTTTTGGAGTGATATTTGTTCAAGTACTTGATGAGCACTAACGTACCCACTCGCTTATCTTTCTCAGAGTTAAACATACCCATTTCCATTGCTCTCTTTGTAAGGCTTAGTTTTCAATCTACTAAACATCTGTTCCAGTTTCTCTGCATCTTTTTTAGAATACAGTAACACACTACTGAAGGTGAGATCTGACCTATGCTGAATATAATAAAACTATAACTTCTACTAATAGAAGTAGAAAGTGGGTGGAAAGGGAATGTAAACCCATACTCAGCTGATCTTTCTAGAGCTAACCATTTGCTTTTCAGTACATTTGAATTTTAGTTTGTGTTATAAATGTTGCATTATTATCTTGTTTTTTTTAATAAGATGACATATTTTAACTATTTTATTTTAAATAGCTCACAAGGAAGAGAGCAGATTTAAAAAAGAAATTGAAAGTTACATTTGTAGGAGAAGCTGGTCTTGACATGGGTGGACTAACTAAAGAATGGTTTCTTCTTCTAATTAGGCAGATTTTTCAGCCAGACTATGGTGAGTATTTAAGTTCTTCTAATATTTAACAAACTAAGATGAAAATTAATAAATCAAAACTTGCTTGATTGTGATGAAGTTTGTGATGAACAAACCAAAGACCTTTAGATCATCTCATTGCATATCAATCTACTGCACACCTGGATCATCTATGACAGCCCTGCTCTGTATTCTCCCAGTAGCAGGGCCTTTTAGTGGCATACAAAGGATATCAGATTCCCTGCCTGGGTATGTTTCTCCTCAATTAGTATTCAAGCTAAAAGAAATTAAGAAATTCAGGAAAGGGTATCTGAATTATGAAGCAGTGTTAATTGGTAGTGCTTCTTTGGAATTTTTTTAAAGAATTGTTATCACTATTCCTATAAATATTATAAATATTTATATTTAGAATAACATATACATTGATATATTAAATATTATTTCTTAAATATTATTAAATATTACAGTTATGTTTTAATTATTTTGTAAAATATTTTATGGTCAAAAACTGACATAAACATCTCAGATAAAAATGAAATTAGAATATTTTCTGTTTTCTCCAGCTGACCTTTCAATGGTATTATATTTCAGTATTTGAAATAAAACTAGTGATACAATTTGTGACTAGAGAAATTATTCTCTTGCTGTAATGATATGGGCATACAGTCATTTAAAACCATTACTTGGGCATATTTGAGAGATGAGAATGAAAATTCTAGACTTAGATCATAGTATCTGTAGAGAACAGTAATAGAATTTTATTTTTAAAACATTTATTCTCTCCTACAGGGATGTTTACATACCACAAAGATTCTCACTGTCATTGGTTTAGTAGTTTGAACTGTGATAATTACTCTGAATTCCGATTGGTTGGAGCTGTATCCTTTTCTGCCCACTAGAAGGTGCTGTATACACAGCTGATACCCCATGTCAAGATTCTTTGAATTTTTAATGTATTTTTATTTTTTTCCTTTACAAAGCATTCATTTGAGTGTATTTATAGGTTTATGTTCAGTGGAGGCCAACACAGAAACTAGCTGTGATTTAAAAACTATGTATTTGACAGAATGCTTCAAATATGAAAATAAATGATTCATTGCAAAAGAGTAGGGTGTTGTTTACTGTCACTTCTCTCATTATTAATAAAGGAAGATTGTATCATTGGCACAAATTAATATCTTGAACAGAGTTGTGGATTGAGAATAATGGTGGCCAGTTTCTGGACAAAAAAAATAATGTTTAAAAAGTTGTCTGTACCCAGGAATTGGGAATTTTAGAACTAAAACACATTACAGGTAGTCCTCGTTTAATGACCGAGTGAAGCAGTCACTAAATGAAACCATGAATCTGCATATGATCTTACTTCAGCTTTCCTTTGCTTTACAGACCTGCAAAGGTCGTAAATGTGAGGATTGGTCGCAAAGTTACTTTTTCATCACTCTTATAACTGCAAACAGTTGCTAAATGAGGACTACCTGTAGTTATATCTTTGCTTGAAGTATCTATTGTAGAAGAGTACAAAAATAAGGATTGCTGGTAAGAGATCAGATGTTTAAATCCCATTTAAAAAATAATTATTATTCCACATACAAAAAGGGATTCAGCCCTCTTCAGTGGAACATACTGACTTGTCATGATGGGAATTGAACTTGATCCCTAAAATAAAATCTCACTGAGGAGGAATTTATTGAGGAAAATTTAACTTTGCTTGGTTATAGCATCATTATGTCAATATAATGGCCAGATAATTTGTATTTTTAAAGCAGCTATTTAAATGCAATATATTACACATGTGTTTGTTTGTGACTTTGAGTCAATTTTGACGCCTGGCAGCTGCATGGACAAGTCCCTGCAGTTTTCTTGGTAGCATTTTCAGAAGTGGTTTTGCCATCGCCTTCTTTCTAGGGCTGAGAGAAGTGACTGGCCCAAAGTCATGCAGCTGGCTTTGTGCCTAAGGTGAAACTAGAACTCACAATCTCCCAGTTTCTAGCCCGGGGCCTTAACCACTACACCAAACTGGCCCTTAGATTATAGCTGCATTAAACAAATAATAGTTTCTTTGTCTAATACTCTAAATATAAATAATTCTTCCACCTATAAAAATTAAATATAGTATATGTAAGCAGACATTCTTTAATGGAATTAATTTGGAGCATGTCAGTATCCCAAAGCAGCTATTTATCTGGATTTTCTGATGACTGATAATTAGAGAATCCCATCAACTGCTTGAAAAGGTACATTTTGAGCTTTATTTACTCTGCTTTCAGCCATTTTACGGTTATTACATTTTCAGTAAATGAGGTTTGACTGCAATTTCAATAAGAAACTTCAGGACCTGAAATACAGGCTCATTTATGTATGACATTAGCTTTCATGGCCAGAGTATCTAATGAAGTGGCTCATCATTTAAAAAAAAAAAAAACTACTGTATGTCACAATAATTTTTTTTATCTTGAAGATACCACTAAATACATCATTGCAATTTTTTTGCAGTGAACATGGCTATATCTCTGAAATTTCAGTTAAGAAAAAAATCTGGACTAGAGTATATGTTTTTTGAAAAGTGTTCCTGTTTCCATCCTAAACTAATTAGAAGATGATGTGTTGGTGGTTTTCCATTTTACAAACTCATAGTTAAATAATTTTACATAATGTTTACTGCAGAAATACAATATATTAGAATAGATACAGGGAATATTGTTGCAGTTGTGAACAGACCCTTAGTGTTTCCATGAGATACATCAATTTTCCATAGCAAATATATAGTATAGGCATAAGCAGGAATAAAAGAGTGTTTTAAAATAGTCTTGAATTGTTATGGCTACTTGATACAAACACACCGGTGTTTAAGACCTTGTTTGCTTATACAATAAGCAAATAGATTCCAGAAGGTTGTTGCCTTCTGGGATTTTTTTTTTTGGAAAAAATTCCTATGCTATGGAGGAATTCAGTGGCCTATTAATAAGCTTGTTGGTGGATTATTTAATGTAGAAATTAGATTACATTCAGATGCAATATCAGTATTCTAAGTATGTAATGTTTTTATCACCCTTGTTTAATATTTGTTGTAAGTCAGGTAACTTTAATGAAACTAATATTATGTCCTAAAATGAGAGTATGATTTTAAACTTAACATTCATCATCTAGCTTATGGGATTAGCTGTCTATAATAGTATCACGCTGGATATTCGATTTCCGCTGTGCTGCTACAAAAAACTACTTAGTCCTCCGATTGTACCATGTGACCAGAATACACCTGTAGGAATTGGTAATGTTTCTATTGATGACCTGTGTCGGGTTATGCCGGTAGGTGTAAGAGTTATTTTGAAATTTCAACTTTCTATTTTTTTCAGTATTGGTTTGACTGTATAGCTTCAGATTGTGTTTGTAGGGCAGAAAATACTGCTTGTATTTTGCAAAGTTCCTCTTTATCATTAGCAGATTCATACATTATGACAACATTGTAAAGCCCAGAAATAGCATATATTATTCATCAGTGATGACAGATAATGCTTTACCTCTACTCTGCTTATACCGTGTGTTGTGATTTTATACTTGCTATATATAGGTTATATATATTGTTAGCCATATTTGGAAAGTTTTCAGTACTGAATGAAATGGCCATTTCTATTTTGGTACATGATTAAAATTATTCATTGTAACAAATATGGCACTATTGTGAGTAAGAACAAAATGCAATGTCTGAAAAACGTATTTATCATCCTAAACTCAGTTGTAAATTAGTTTAGGATATGCTAGAATGCTATTCATATGAATAATTACTGTAATGAAGTAATGAACTTTATAACTGATGCATAATGTTTTATCTACAAATGTCACCAAATGATCATATGTAATATTTGCAGCTGAAATATGAGCTAGTTACAATTGTGAACTAATTCATGTTGAGGAAGTGTCAGGCAATTTAAGATCTGTCTGTAATGCTCAGTTGATGATAGCTCTTTCACACATGTAAGTAATCATCTGATGTTTTGCCAGTAATTGAACTACTCACATGCTATAGTGAGATAATGAAAATATGGGCTTCCCCCCCCCTTTCAGCATAATATCTGGAGAGGAAATGTATGCATCTTCAGTAATAGGAGATACATGAATCCACCCTCTTACAGTTTAGGGGCCTCCTTTGGTAATCAGTTTAGGAATGTTGCACTGGCCCTGAGTAAGCTTGAGAAGTTTGGTGCCTCCAGTACTATATTCATATTAACTGTCTACTAAATGTCTACACATTTTGCTGCTTTTTCAAAACACAGTCTTTTAAATTACAGTTCACATATAAGTAACAATTTTAAAAAATCACAGCATTAAAGAAATATGGCCATGAAAGAGCCCATTCTGATTGCCATGTGCATGTATAGATTCAACACTGAACCCTTTATTATTGTAATGTCACAAAACAAACTTACCATTTTTGTTTTTACAGGAGCTGAACAAATACCTAAGATCAGGGATGAGCTATCTACTTTCAGTATATTAGGTATCAGAAACATTTAGTAACCCTCTCCAAGAGGTTTTATGACCCACCTTGTGGGTTCAGAAAAACATTTGCCATTGAGCACATAATGTACAATTTGGATAATTTGGAATGAAAGGCTTGTCAGTGGTCAATTCCACTTCTGTATTTACAGATAGCTGTAATTTTTAGGGCAGTTCTGTGCTGCAAAACTCTGAACAATCACTAAGTGGCAGCAATCAGATATAGAATATACTTGTTTCTTACTTTCATCAAATGGCAATCTGCATTTTTGCAGCCTAGCTCTATAACCCAGCATTCTTAGAACTGTTGGGATTTGGCAGCATTTCATATGCTAAAATAAATTTATTACCTTTCTAGATTCTAATAAAAATGTCACATTTTTAAAGCTACATAGGACAAATACTTTGCTAATATTTTATGAAAGATGTAATACTTGGGCTATTCAATGTGGATTGCAAAGATCTTGACAGTCAGTAGATGGCAATAAAGTTGCAGTTTTCTATGCCTCTTTGCTGCCATCTAGTGGTCATCAGGAGTTTGTGCAGCCCAGATCTAGTAGCCCTATATAACTTGCATGCTCAAAGAAGGGTTTGTTATTAAAATAAGGACTTTGTAGAGAGTCCATTTTTAAAAAATAAAACATAATAGAAAAGCATTTAAATAGGTAATTTGGAGCAGAGATATTTTCACTGGGTTTTTTTATCCCCTATGATGATGAAGGAAGCTCTGTGCATAGACTGATGTTCAAAACCACCCAAAGTCGCTGGGAGTCAGGCTGCATATTATTATTATTGTTGTTGTTGTTGAAAATGCAACAACATTTGAGGGCAACTTCATATATTATTATCACTGGTCAACAGAGCTCAGTTTTTAATTATGGCCATATATGCCATGACCTGACCCTATAAGGTAGTAGTAGTAGTGATGATGATGATGATGATGATGATGCCGCCTCTGCAAAGAAGGTGAAGAAAGAGTGGACCACCTAGTTAGCTGCTGCAAGAAGATTGCACAGACTGACTATAAACAACGGCATGACAAAGTAGCAACAATGGTGCATTGGAATATCTGCAAGAAATACCATTTGCCTGCAAGCAAGAACTAAAGCTAAAATGCTCTGGGACTTCAGAATTTAAGCAGACAAGCACCTGCACATAACACCCAGACTTAACAACTGTTGATAAGAAAGACAAAAAAAGTCTGGATAGTGGACACTGCAATACCTGGAGGCAGCGGAATAGAAGAGAAAGGACTGGAGAAAAATCACAAAATACAAAGACCTGCAAAGAGAAGTAGAACAACTATGGCAAAAGAAAGCAAAGATAGTACCAATAGTTATAGGCACCTTAGGTGCAACCCCAAAACTTCTGGAGTACCACCTGAAGACCATCGACATTGACAAAATCACCATCAGTCAATTGCCAAAGGCAGCTTTACTTGGAACAGCTTATATCCTGCAACGATACCTTTAACACCATCAAACAACAACATCTGCCTATCCCAGGTCCTTAGAAAGGACTCGATAGGAGAATAAAAATGCCAAATCCAGTCTAAACATCTGGCTGACTAACCAACCATAATTGGAGACTATATATAGGGCAGATGTTATCCCATTTTGAGTATATAGTATTAGTTGTATAGGAAATACTAAACATAAGTTTCCACTTTTTCCTTTTAAAAAACATAGATCCAGAAAGTAAAAATGGTTGGCCTTCACTAACCTGTTTCAAAAGGAAAAGCAGCAATGTATAAATCATATTTGCTGCAGTAAGAGTATCATTTGGTATCTGGTATGAAATGCTTGCGCATATCTAGGTGATCTCCATTTCTAAGATTTATAAGGAAGGAAGGATGTTCTGTATATTTTAAATGTTACAAAATTTTCTTACAGGAGTTAGCTCATGGACTAAATGAGCTGCTATCTTATGAAGGGAACGTTGAAGAAGACTTTTATTCAACCTTCCAGGTATTATTATAATAATTATAATTATAATAGTAGTAGTAGTACCAGAATGCTTGAGTTGGAAGGGATCTTACAGGTCTTCTAATCCAACCCCCCTGCTAAGTGCAGGGTTCCATTAAATCATTACCAATATTACACATTATTGTAAACTATATTATATTGATGTTTTGGTAGATACTTCTCTATCCTATTTCTGCCAAACATCCTATGATCTGACTGAATTGTTTAATATTCTGTCATAAATTCTGAGTAACAGAATTTGTATGTATCTATTACCTTTATATCCTACCTTAAGGAGTTCAAGAGACACTATGCATGCTGTTCTCTTACTCCTTTTAACCTCACTACCTTGCTAGGGGAGAAGGAATATTGAACATAATAATTAGGAGATTTAATTAACTGAGTGCACATTTCAAATTGGGTATTCCGGTCTTAGTTTGACATGTTAACCATTCACTGCATCTCACTAGAGTGCCTTTTCTCATCAGGTTTTTCAAGAAGAATTTGGCATCATAAAGTGTTACGACTTAAAGCCTGGTGGTGATAAAATTCCAGTTACCAATGAAAATAGAAAAGGTATAGTAAAACTTGCAAGTATTGAGAAATAATGTAATTAATTTGAGCTGTTTTCTAAAATTACATCTGATAATAATGCACTAATTCTAAATATTCGTATTATAGCAGAGTTTTTGAATCCACTGCAGTAAACAGCTGTGATTGATGTTGGCCAAAAGAAAATCTGAACTATTTCTTTTTCAGAGTATGTGCAGCTTTATGTAGACTTTCTTCTCAATAAATCAATCTACAAACAGTTTGCTGCATTTTATTATGGATTTCACAGTGTCTGTGCTTCCTATGCATTGATGGTAAGAATAAAAAAAATTGAACAAAAATGTATGTAGAATGCAGTATGTATTGAAAACTACCTCTGCACATTTGTGTCTAGGGATTGTACATATTTAATATAGTTAAAATCTGTGATTTGCAAACTTTTTTGAAAAGCCTCCCCCCCACAAAAAAGCAGCAGTAACATGAACATATACAGGTAGTACTTGCTTAACGATGGTAATTGGGACCAGAATTTCCACCGCTAAGCACTGTGGCTGTAACGCACGATGCCATGTGACTGCATCGCTTAATTACGGCAGTCCCAGTTGCCGTTGTTAAGCAAGGATCATGGCTCATTAAGCAAGGACCTCATATGAGTGCAGCTTGCGACCGCCTGCCAGCTTCCAACACGCAAAGTCAGTGGGGAAGCCAGCAGGAAATTGCAAGTCCTCGTCACAACAAACCTTTTCTTAGGTGGCTCGCAAACAGGCTAGCGGGCAGGTGAGTGCTATGGAGTGCAGCTAGGAGGGGAGTGGGTGCTGCAGCCCGGCATAAGTGCAGCCCAGCATGCACTACAGGATGTGGGCAGGGGGTTGCTGCGGGCAAGCATGCGCACGCTACAGAGTACGAGATCCCTGGGATCTCGTACTCTAGCAGGGCTTCTTGGAAGAAAAAGTGGCAGAAACAGCTTATGGGAGTGACTTGCAACCTTCCCTGCCAGCTTCCCCATTAACGTTGCTTGTGGGAAGCTGGCAGGGAAGGTCGCAAATGGCAATCATGTGACCACAGGATGCTGCAACTATCATATGAGCCAGTTGCCAAACATTCAGATCACGATCACATGACCATGGGGGCATTGCTATGGCTGGAACTTTGAGGACCAGTCATAAGTCCCCCTCATTCAGCACTGTCATAACTTTGAATGGTCATTGAATGAGTAGTCATAACCCAAGGACTACCTGTAATATGATGAGTGATGAGGTCACAATACTTTCGTTTGTTTGGCTTTTCTCTATTTTACCGGACCTTCCCTCCCAGCCTTTTAAGTGCAGGTATAATAGTGGAGGTTAGGGAGAAGGATAACTGAGCCCCTTCCCAGGAAAACATGTGGAAAATATAGCAGTTGGACCTTCTCTTGGAATCTCAGTTCCTTTAAAAGTATCACTGGCATTTCTGAGCAAGGATTAGCTTCCCCCAGAATATTATAATCCCCCCTCCCCAAGACAACTATCTAACTCATTTCTTTTTAATGAATATCTACTTTTGCTTTTTTAAAAAATAATAATAATAAACTATCCAAGTTAATATAGTTTGTAACTGAATGTTCAGCTTAGGAAACCCTGGTTAAATTGCCACTGTAAGAAAGAAGATGAGGTGCTTATGGGGGAAAAAAATGATAAGTTTGTTATTGTGCAAAGTATGATGTTTTCAGTGTAGGTGTTGTTATTTACTCTTGTTCAAACCAGAACAATAGCCATAACAAAAAAAATTGGTAACGCATTAATAATTATAATTTATTTACATAACATAAGAAACATAAGGTTTACATTTAAGTCTTTGGCAATAATGGAACTAAATCAGTTTAAATCTAGTACTGCCAAAGTATAAAATTAGTGGTAGGACTGCACTGAAGAAGTTTGATTATAAGCAAGTTTGATTTTGAAAAATATTTGTATCTTTATTTAATAAATAATTATTTTCCTCATATAAACTGAATTTGAAAACCAGTGTTATGGAATTTTACATTTAGCTTGAAGTTGTCGAACTTGATTTAAGAATAATTTTTGCTGATGTTATCTTTATTTTCCTTTTTTTCCCTGTAATGTTGCCTTTTGTTATCTTGAGCCTTCATTTTCTTGAAATGAAAGGTTAAGTAAAGAAACTCCAAATATTGCAAAGGAAAAGTATTGGCCAGTTTATATAATCCATTTTTAAATGTAATTATTTTGCAGCTGCTTCGTCCTGAAGAAGTTGAAATTCTAGTATGTGGAAGTCCTGAGCTGGACATGCATGCTCTCCAGAAACACACACAGTATGATGGCTACCAGAAAACTGATCTTACTATCCGGTATTTTTTTTTCTTTAACTCTTAAATCTAATATATAGAAACTGATTTTGATTGGCACTAACACTGGGTTTTGTCTAAATTTTAGGAATTTCTGGGAAGTAGTACTTGAATTTCCTCTTGAGCTTCAAAAAAAGCTCCTACATTTTGCTACAGGAAGTGACAGAGTACCTGTAGGAGGAATGGCTGACCTTAATTTTAAAATTTCAAAGAGTGAAGCGTCCACAAACTGGTAAAAACTTTGGCTTCTACTGTTATTATTCTGACTTGTAATCAAACATTACAGAATGAAATTAATGCATGTCAGCCAATTAGTGAACTTTGAAGGTGTTGTTTGCTTACCTCCTACCTGGATATCTAAAAGTAGATTGCTGCTACTTTAAATGGTCCAAGCCAGAATTCACTAAAAACAAAACAAAACAAAAAGAACGTTCAAGGGCCAGGACCCACCCCATTCTGCTCCTCTTTCCTCCTCAGTCCTTCTGCAAAAGTGGATTGAGACTGCTGTCAGTCCCCTTCTTCTCCACCTCTAAATCAAAATAGGGTCAGCAGCATCTCAGCAAAATGTGATGATGCCAAAATGTTGACATGGGCAGGTCATCCCATAAACGCCAAGGTTATGCTTGTCCGATGCAAGTATGTAAGTCTCAGGATTTGCATGTTGATGAAATCATGCACATTTTGTCCTTTGCTCCCCATGCAAATTACCATGAATGGGGGATCCATGATAATATTTAGTTACTCCCAGGTATCAGGAGAGTTATAGTAAAATTATACTGAATTGCTAAACATCATACATTTCAGAGTAATTCAAGTTGTCAGTTGCTGGTACAGAAATTCTAATTCCCTGTTCCACAATAACCCTTCCTTTGTTTTGATAGAGGGTGCCAATTTGTGTGATTTCAAATGAATAGAGCCATCTTATTTGCAGCAGAGCATACATATTTGCACATGTCCCATGCTGGATTAGAGCCATGGTTTAATATAGTCATCTAAATTATTTCTTATTTAATATGTTTATTTTCTTTCGCTTATTTTAGGTTACCTGTTGCCCACACTTGTTTCAACCAGCTCTGCCTGCCTCCATACAAGACCAAAAAGGAACTGAAGCAAAAGTTGACAATTGGAATTTCAAATGCAGAAGGCTTTGGTTTAGAATAAGACAACTTAAAAAGCATAGCAGATGTAGCACTTGCTTTCTTCTGTGCCTTTAAAGCTTCTTAAGTTTCGGTCTCTCAATACTGTGACAGTCTTACTTAGAACTATGTGAACTGTTGTTGTTTTTTAAGGAGTGCATTCTTTTTTCTGTATAGAAACATGTTTAGTCTTTCTTATAGAAATTTTGTATAAAAGTCTTAATCTTTACAATATTTGATAGAAAACTGTCAGAACTATCAAATATATGATGTTGTACAGTCATGTGATCTGAGAGGCAACCAACAAGAATTAATCTCTATCACCTCGAATTGCTTGCACTACAGGGATAAGGTTCAGAGTAAATTATTATATCACAATTAATTTAGCTCATATATATTCCACTGGGAAGTGCAATATAGGAATAGTATTTTTCATGATCAATTAAGCCTATTTTCAGTTAATAACAAACTGTAACTCAGTTATCTGAGGCAAATTGAAACAAATAATGTTCTAAAAATAGATTAAATATTATTTTGGTTTTCCTTTTCAGAGTAAATTATTGATTTAAAATCATGTAAATAACTGCCCACGGGCCAATATGTTTTTGATAATACCATTTACAGATAAAGATTTATTTTTACAAAGTACAGGGTTTCCAGTGTTAATTCTTCAGATTTTTACAAGTGAACAGAGTTGATTGTATAAGAATAGAAAAGCTGCTATCTTATATCTCAAGTTTATCTAGATTAATGGATCAACTGTAAGTTTTAAACGATTTGCATGTATATAATATCTGATTGACAGTAAACTAGATTATTTGGCTATTGTGTGTTTGTAACTCCAATTTAAATAAGGAAGATTGAATGTTTAATAATAAATTTGGATTTGTTACTTGATTAAAAAACAAATCATTTTGGCACAATGAGAGAGTAGTTTTAATATTTTTAAGTTATACATCTTCACATTAGTAACACCATATTGTCTTTTATACAAGGTTTAAAGTAAACGAAGAAACTTTTGGTACAAAAATGAATGTCATCAAACTATATCAAATGCTCTAGTTTTTACTTTATTCCTTACCTTAAAGTGTGATGGCTAATAGTCAAAATAGCTTTTAAAACCTGTGAGATTCGTTGCTAGAGTTGTAGCCACGATCTCCATCTTGATCACCTCCATGTACCACAGGCTAGAGCCAAGCAGTTATCTCCAGGATATTCATTTCATGAATATATTTGGATGGCAACTGCTGAAAACAGAAGGTTGGACTTGTTGGTTTCATTCTGTGGTCCAGCATTGCTTTTTCTTTGCTTCTCAAGAAGTAGACCAGGGCAGGATCAACATGAACTGAGGCAGTGAGTGTTGCCATGTTGGTTCAAACTAACTGCTACTCATTGGGCATACAACAGTGAACACAAGCCCAGGCCATATACATCAGTGCATTATGTGATCTCTTTGCTTCCATTAAGCTTTATTCAGTTCCTTTCATAAATGCACATTTCTGCATATGCCCAGGGGTAGTTGTGATGTGGAGAGCAGGCCAGATAAGCCCAGGAGTGGGGAGATAGAAAATGCTTTATTGATAGCAGCTTCGTCTAGCAAAAGCAAAACAACAACAACAACCCTGAAACTTTTAATGGAAATGGAGGAAACATTCAAAATCTCCATCTCTGAGGCTGAAAATAGAAATTACTTTCCTTATCAGTGTCCCACATTTGCCTTTGTTTCTTATTTGCCTTCCATTCCTCACTTACATACTTTCTAGAACTCACACAACGCTTTGTGATACACCTTCCATAATAAAAGCAACAATGAAAGATGTTTGCTCCAAACTCACCACAACCTAAGCAAATATCTTATTACTTATCTGAATGTGGAAAAAATATGGTTTAGCAGGAAGTAGCATCAGGAAGATGGATTAGGATGTGTCATGTGCCTCCTAAGCTAGGAGTCACAGTGATAAGATTAAATATACCAAGCCATTTCCCAGCAGCACTCCAACAAGAAGGCCAAGTCCTTCTGATCGAAGCCGCAAGAATTAAACGCTCATACAGATTCCCCAAAACCATCAATGAGAATATGCCATTTCTGCATATATATGGACTGCCCCAGGATAGTCTGAACCCAAAGGGCAAAATATGACTTGGAGCCTCCAGGTATCACTTGCAGGGAACAATGATGGGAGAAAGGTAAGTGTCTTCTGCTTCTGAGCAACCAGAAACATCTTTGTCCCAGAATGTTGGACTAAGATAAGCTTTGGCCTAAGCCATTAGGGCTCTTCCCATGTTATTGCAGGGATAGGGCAGATCTAGACAGAAGAAACAATAAAATGTTAAACCAAGCCTGGTAGCTAAATAGCCAGTCCAGTTCTGGCAGTGAGTAGGTACACCACGTAATAACCTAATTTTTAAGCAGAGGCTGGATAGACATTCTGAATTCTCACACAAAGCAGGAGGTTGAATTCATGGTCTAAATAGCCTGCTGCAACTCCCGATTCTATGATTTTGGTTTTAGTTGGCTTATCAGCTAAAGCTGGGGGAAAAGTGCTTTATAACAACGAACATTAATGATAATTGTATGAGCATACGCAGACAGAAAAATCATGTTCCTGCTCCTTCATAAAGAGTGCAGCACTTTCTAAGATAATCTTCTTACTTCCTGATGGTGGGAACCACCCAAACAAAGAACCTGAAATTTGCCAAAATTCATCTCAGATTATTGGCTTCCATACAGTTCATTACTGTTTTCTGTTACTGATCTAGGATATTTCCTTATTCAGATGTGACATTATAGAGCTGGGTGGCAGCATGTTTCAGAACTTACTTTGCCTTCAGTCTCTTTGGATAGGTATTAAATAGCGCTGAAGACAAGGTAGAAGTTGATAGTCACTAAATGCAATCCATCATGACTAAACCTGCAGATAAGAATGGAAGCATTATAAAACAAGGTCCCAATCCCAAATTTATAAATAAAATCCCATGGTCATTGGTCTCAAGTGCTGATAAGAACTCAAGCGAGACTATTCACCCATCCTTCTCTGTGCACAACGTGGAAAAATATTTCCCACTATTGGTCCTGAATCATCTGAGTTTAGTCTCAATAGAGGGCCATTGTGAAGTCTGAAGTTCTAACATTGTATGAGAGGGGGAAACAACTTTTATTCTATCTACATTACCTGCGGCGTACATAATTTTATATACCTCTATCATATCTTCTTTATCTTCCTTTGTCTCAAGTTAAACAGACCCAACTATGGTGATCTTTCTTCGTAGGGGAACTGCTCCCGCCCGTAATCATTTTGCTTGTCCTTCTTTGCTTTATAATATTCCTGAAAACTGCAGTGACCATAACTGTACAGAAGGCCCTAAATGTCCACATTTCTACAAAATTATTGTCTATAAGAAAATTGGATTTTAGCTTCTACTGAACTGTATTTTCCATTTTGAAGCCCCTTGGATAAATTCTTTTGGAGCTGTCCACAATCCCTTTTTGATTTTACCACCTTGAACAGTTTGGTATTATCAACGAAACATGGCTACTGACCCAACTTCAGAAAATCTGTATACAAGTTAAAAATAGGATCTCATACTGGACTTCATGGTACCTCTCCTGATCTGAAATACACATTTTAGCTGAGTTCAAGTTGCTAATTAAATTGCTGTTCTTAGATTATATAAAATTATTTTTCTCCCCATGAAGTTCATCAATTCCTTGGAATTCACATATCAAAATTAATGCTGTCTCCCCTATAGTGATGCACAACTGTCTCCCCTATAGTGATAGAAAAATCAACATCTGATTAAAGGTTCCCTTTTTTCCTAGGAGATGTTCAGCCGTACTGAAATCATGCTAGGCTCTTGCTGTAGACACAATATATGCCTGTCATACCTACTTAGGTGCATATATATTACATGAAATCAAAACAAAGAGTTTTACTTTGTTTTGCCCAGCAAATCAGGCATTTTAAATGATTAAAACTGATCAAAACAGATATTTTAAAACACTTCTGTTACTGCTAGGTACCATATGCCAGTGAAACTTCATCATTGTCTGACAACAAAGCTAATGCTAAAGGCATTCGGAGAATTTCTGCAAGCAAAGACATATCTTTCTATTCCTCCTGTTACATTGGAAGCGAAGTGAATCTTAGACCAACTTGTAGTAAAGTAAATCAAATTACATTTCTCATCTCTAACTGCATATTCCAATTGTATGAAAAGTGTTGGACTAAATCCATACTGAATTTCCTTCAGAAAATCTGATTAAGATGAGAAAAAAAATGCATCACTGGGTTGTAAGCTGTCATGAGAAGAACTCATTAGTTGCACTGGATTTGCGTGGTCCAGCAAATGGAAACAATCAATGCCTAATTCTATATTTTGTTTCTTATAATCAAAGGAACAGTTACATCATTTTCCTTCCATTACAGTTTCGTTGGGCTAAAGCGCAGTTGATAAGTAGCTGCGGCAAGCATGAGGATGCTATTTTTTAAAGAAAGCAACTGTCTTCTCAAAAGAAATTGCTGCTATGCTTGGCATGGAATGCCCAAACTGGCTGGAGGTCATTTTTCATTATCGGGTATCATGCCATTATTGAAGCCAGCTCTTCTGATAGTGAGAAACATCAAACATATCATATACATACTTCTTTTTTGTTAATACGTTTATTGAAGTTTTTAATAAACATAGTAAAAACCAATACAAACTAAACTAGAAGAAAAAGAAAAGAAAAGTGTGGAAAAAAGAAAAAGAGTAGAAGAGAAAAGAAAAAGAAAAAAAGACAGTAATAAAGAAATAGCTTCCAACCTTCATCACACCGAGCATAAGCTAATATAGTAACTTTTCATTTCTTTTAAAGTTACAAATAAAAAAAACCTCTTCTCCCCATAGCCTAACTTCTTATCTATACGCAATCCAGAAATCATCATCTTTTCAATCCTAGTTCAGCAAAAAGTCCATTAGGAGTTGCCAGAAATATCAAACAAATTGTTTATCCCTGATCAAATAGTCCAACTTCATATTCCTTCTTTTTGCTCTGCACAATCTTGACCTTTAAATCATTCCTATGGCATTGCAGGATTTGATCTTTCAGCACTCTTTGATATTAAAAGGAGTCTTTAAAGCTTTCATCGACCTACTTTGTAAATGCCATGAAGAGGCATCGCCCAGGATTTCTTGTGGCAGCTGTTCCATGTCCAGATCCTTTTCTTGATTTTTCCATTCTGGTCATCTCAATTTTGTTGTCTTCCATGCCTTCAAACTCTATAATGTCTATGTCAGGCAAAAGTTTTTTAAAGTTTTCCTCATCGTCTTCTAAAAGTTTATCCACTGAAATCCGTATCCTTTCTGAGATATTAGTTATTAATATCTCAGTCCATGTTTCAAAAAAATCTTCAAGATAAGAAAAAGTTATAGCCGGCTTAGCCATTTTAACTCTTTTCTGCCCGGCCCTTTAGTTCCCTCTAGCATCCATTTGCAACCTTCATCAAGCCTCAGTTCCCAATATGAGTTTAGTTCCATTTCAGTTGTTTCCCACGAGTATATTATTTAATTATATACTTGTTTTTCAAATCTTACAGCAAAAATAACCAATATTCCTTTCATCTCCCAATCCATTTAAAACTTTCTTAAATCAAAATCTTTTTTTTTTTTTTTGCCTTTTGCCAATTGTATATTATTTTAAATTCTTAAGACTCTATTTAAAATTTCTTAAATCCAAAGAAGAAGGTAAAACTCACCAGGTTTCAAATTAAGCTTGCCGTTTTGAAGGTCTCTAATATCCATAAAGTGGTTAAACTGAACATTTCTGAATGTGATTAGAAAGCGAGTTTGGCTGGCTTAGTGTCCTTATGAAAGGCTCTGCTACTGCTAAGAGCAAAGATGTTGTCTCCCTCGGCTCCTGGTGCTCAGACCTGTGGAACACCACTGTTTACAGTCTCCTTGCAATAAGCTGCCTCTCAGAGGACTCGTGGGTGATCTCCTGATCTCTCCTTCCCTTGAGAGATGTGAAGGACCAGTCTACTCTCTGGCTTTTTGTTCTTCACAGCAGTCATCACCTCCACTTGTTCATGGAGACATCTTCAGTCAGCCATGACTCACACCGGAAACCCATATCACGTACATACTGTTCATTTATGGTGCATTAGAAAATTCCAGGCTGAAAATCAGGGTATTTTGCATTTCCAATTTTGCTATGTATTTGCTTGTTTACTTATTTATCTGCTGCTCTAGTAAACTGCCCCAATAAAGAGAGTCAGAGTAGCATATAAAAGAAAGACATAAAGGAAAAACCATATAAAAATTAATAAACCTTCTCAGGTTGGGCACCACTAAACAATTAAGGCTAAAAGCCCAGTGGAATAAGGTTGTTTCAACAACTTTACAAAATGCAAGGAGAGGACTGTATAAATCTCGGTGGGGGAAAGGGGCAAGGAGTTCCAAAGCACAGGGGTCACCATCTTGCTGCCTGTCCCTCTTCCCCCAACCTAACATGAAGTTGGGGTTCTCACAATGTTCTTACTGGATGGTGGTGCCTGATGTAACCTGATGCTACACCATAGAGGGTTTTGTAGGTGATGACCAACGCTTTAACCTGGACCCCAGTATATTGGCTCCTTGCTTTCAATTATACTATCAAAGAACTTTCATTATTACATCCAGCATCCTACCTCTCTTCTAAGACTGTGCAAAGCTTTGATCTGAAGCTTTGTTTCCAAAGTTATTTGAGAAGAAGTCGGATAGCAACTTTTCTGACTAACAAATTTTATTAAAAGGCAGACACTTTCATATGCCATAGTTCACTTAATCAGATACATAGAGTAGCTAGATTGATGAAGAATTTAAATTGGGATAAGGTAGCAGGGAAGGGGGGAGAAGACTGGTTGGTTATGCATATGCACATATGAGACTGATTGCAAGCATCTTATCAATTAATAATTGCAATGAGTTAAAAACTCATTATTTTTAACATATTACAATTATTAACTGATTGCAATTTTTAATTGATTACATTACAATTACACATTCCAATTACACGTTACAATTGTTAACTGTAAATCCCACATCAGTGAAGCCACTCTATATATCCACTCTGTATGCCTTCTGGACATCTAGTTGCTGATACTACTATGCAGGCAAAGAAAATCCAAAGTTGCAAAAGTAGAATTACAGTGGGAAAATGGAATGTAAGAAGCATGAACATGGGAATGCTCAACACAGTGAAAGATCAAAAACTACACATTGTCATCTTAGGCATCACTGAAAAGAAATGGATTGAAACTGGATTCTTTCAGTCAGATCATACTGTTTACTACCCAGACCAGAAAAACAAAGAAGAAATAGTGTTACTTTCATAGTCAAGAAGGATAGTATAGGAAAAACTTCCTCTTAATCCCAATTTAAGGCAGTAAAACCAAAACAGCTGAAAAATGCTTTTAAGTTTTATTGATTCTGTGATCCCTGGGTGTTATCAATAGGAAAAGACAAAAGTTTACAGTCAAACAAGCAGATTTACAGACATGTTGGTTTACATACATTACATGTTCTTTTCCTGCATACTCTTTTAGGAATAAACAATGGCTGATTTAGGAAAGAATAACCCCACCTAGTTGTCCTTGATCACACATAGTTATTTCTAATTTGCTTCTTTCTCTGGGAATTTGTACAAAACAGCAGTTTGGACAAAAAAATGTATCACTTATTCCTTTTATCTGCAGGTACTTTGTTTTATGCAACTTATCAGCTATTGTAATGGCTTCTAGATTACTTTATTGTGCATCCTAAATATGATTATATCTGCTAAGGTTTACTGATTTGGGGATCCATTAGTAGCAAAGACCATACTTGGTTAGAATGCAGTCAATGTCCAAATAATACCTCTTTAATATGACAATTATCCAACCTTATGCTCCAACCACTGATGTAGAAAACGAGGAGATTACCAAGCGTTGTGGTTAAATTCAATCTGAATTCAACAGAACAGATGTGTTGCTTGTGGTTGGGGACTGGAATGCCCAAACTGGAAGCAGTAAGAGGAAAATGTAGGCAGACTATATGGCCTAAACTGCCAGAGCAGGAAGCAGAAGAACCCAATCCAGATGTCAGAACAGACTGTGGAAATTGCCAAGAAGAGAAGAGGAGTTTAAGCCAAGAAAGTTTTCTGGAAGGATCCTAAAAAATTTCAGAGAGTTGTTGGATGACACAAGAAGCAGTATTACAATGACATCTTTAAAGGCAACTTGATGGCTCATAAGCAAGCAAGCATGCAAGCAAGCAAATGAACAAGGGGAAACTGCACTAGAGGAATAAAGTTGAAGAATCTTAATTGTGAATGTGCATATCCTTTCCTTTCTGTCCATCACTATCAACATTTGAAGCATGTACAGTGAACTCTTGTTGTTTTTTTAACAATCAGTCCCAAACCATATTTCGGAGTGCTCTGACATTGCAGCGTTAGATATTTCTTAAGTCCATGTAGTGTTCTAGAAGCAATTTCAAATGTGGTTTGCCATTGCCTTCTTCATAGGGATGAGAAGAAAAGACTGAGCCCAAATCACCCAGTTGGCTTCCATGCCAAAAGGAAGGCCTAGGACTCCGGTCTCCCTGATCTCTGCCCAGTGCCTTAAGGGTTTGGCCAAACTGGCTCATCACAACATATAACCTAAAAATTAATATTTGGAACCAGCACATACCTTTTGTTTGTCAACTGCTTTCAATCCATAATATTACTATATTGATCATTTTCCAATCTTTGATAGAAATTGTTGATTATATTTGGGCATGGTGATTCATTCATTAAAAAACTTTAATCAAGTTGCTGTATTTGTTATATTTGAGAGGGCTTAAATCAAAAGACTTCTGATAAAAAATCAATGATTTCCAACTCTTCCCTGCAAGGGAGGCTGCAGATGATTTAGAGACCCTCTGACACCCACAAGAGAAGTACAACAGGGATCTTTTCCCTCCAGAAACTCTAGTTGCTTCATTTTTCTATTGTGCCATGATTTATTCATGTATTTATTTTTGCTACTATGATCTTCAAGCCAATGAAATTTAATTCTTTCCAGCATCAGCTGGGTTAGCTGCAAAGCTGGGTCACTTTGACCCACAATGAAGCTCTCTATCTGTTATGAAAGAACTTGGAATCCCAAAACATGGCATTCTCCCAGCTGCCACCAAGTCTTCAAATGACTGCAAGATGTCAAAGAGCCCATGGAGCTCACCTGTCTGCCATCCCACCCAGGATTTTTATAAGAATTGTATGACCTCTTTTTTTTTAACTTCCTGAGCATTAAACTTTCTGATCTATGCAGTGATTGTATCTTTTTGATTAATGAGGCACAACTGAATTGAACAGTAGCTGGCTGACTGCCTAACTTTGAATAAATAATTCTATTAATATTTATTTGTACCACTTTTTGGATATCTGTAGGCGGGAGGGAGCACCATTAAAAGTAGGATTCCTGTTTTAGTTTTCCCTTTTCTACAAAAAGCATGAAGTTAATCTTTCTGTCTAGCACTGCTGACAATCCTGTCTTTGACTTCCAGCAGTTACGCCAACAGTTGAACAGGGGAAAGAAGGGAGCTAGGCTGTGTTCTCTGGCCACTGGCCAGCCCCATGCAGCTCTCTCAAAAGTCCTTTCAAAATCAAAGATCAGAGTTGGTATTGCTTTTGTAAATCACTGGGGAAATTCTGCAGAAGGGCAGCATAGACAATCTAATGAATAAAAACCAGAATTCTAGGCCAATACAAAGTTGCTGAATCAACTACTGCAATTATATCCTAACATTCCCTAGCAGTCCAATAGCACATTTATCATTCCACAGAGTCTTTGTTCCACTGCCAGAAGGCACCACATGTAAAGGAACAATATTTTAAGTGAGTTCCTCTACACACAAATGCAGTTTCAGAGTTTAGGATGGGTGAGTGGGGTGGAGGGAGACGGCTGCTTGGAGCAACTTGCAGTTCTGTGATCTTATCACCAAGCCTAACTTAGAGAGAAAATATTGGCATGGATTCCACCCTCTAAGTCACTTCAGACCACCGTATGCTTCAGCTTAGGGGCTCCTCTTCAATGCTCTTTTATTCTCAACTTCTTGAAAGGTAGCCATGTTTGTCTATGGCAGTGACACCGGAAAGAATCTTGCAGCACTTTTTAAAGAAAGATAAGGAAGCACATTTATTTGGGGGCAATCTTTTGTGGATCAGAGCCTGCTTCCTGAAGATGATGAACTGGGTTCTAGTGCATGAAAGTGTTTGCCTTTTAAAAAATGTGGAACATGACCTTGCCACCAACTTCTTAGGCCAGTGTTGTCCAAACTTGGCCACTTTAAGATGAGTGGACTGGCTGGGGAATTCTGGGAGTTGAAGTCCACTCATCTTAAAGTGGCCAAGTTTGGACAACACTGTCTTAGGCCAATGAAAGTGCTTTCCCCCCTCCCTTTTTATTCTTACAATAATTTTGATGTTGCATTATATCATTAATACTGTTGTAGGTATGCTTTTCCTGTTATGTAGTCTAATAGAATGAAGTAAAAAGAAAAACAACTACAACCGTGCGTAATGCTTTTGATATGTCTGTGCCAACAAGCAACAACATTTAATTAACATGGTTAACTGAACAGTATCTATTCTACCGCACAGAAATGGGGGGGGGGGGAGGTTGGAGGTAAAAACAATGACTCTTAGAGAGACTAAGGAATAGATTCACACTGTAAGCTACAATTGGTTAGGCTCACCACACACTAACCATGTTATGAGAACCAGTTTGGTGTAGTGGTTAAGGTACCAGTCTAGAAACTGGGAGACCATGAATTCTGGCCCCCACCTGGGACACCAAGCCAGGCTTATTTAATTTTCCTCCATTGCCTCTTTCCTCAGGCTCTCCATTTCATTTTTTTTTCAATTAATTTGTTTTGGCTCCAGGATCCTTTATAATGGTTCACCACCAGTCTCCCCATCATCACCCATGGAAAAGCAATTATTTTAGATGTTAACAGAAGGCATCACCTTACCTACTTAAAAAATAAGTATGAAATGCTAGAAGGTTGCCTAAGCCCACCATAAATACCAGTATTTTCATATCCCACAAGGAAATAAAGTCATTCCCCTCAGTCTGGCACAATTATCTCCATTCTGATTTCTCTGATTCTTGTCTCTCTGTCACTTGGGTGCCCTATGTACAGATTCCAAGCCCTGCCCTGGCATTTCCCACACTGACCTGAGAGTTATGGCCTCCCTACTCCTTTAGAAAAAGCTACTGCCTGTCTCAATCTTTTTCCCAACTCAGTTCTTGCTATTGAATTTGGAATGCGGTGCTCCTGTCACTGTTCCAAAGTGTTTATACAAAATAAACACTCTTCCTTCTTTAAAATATTTGTGGTAGAATTAAGTTGTATCCTTGGTCACTGTTACGAGCATGACACATCTCGAAAAGATTCCTTCGTTTGCTTGTTTGTTCAGACTCACAAGCACATGCAAGTTCATATGCACATGTGAATAAGAGAACATGATAATACTATTAAATTCAGGATGACCATTCTGACATGCATAAGAAGGCACTCTTGGGTTTCTATCCTATTCTCTAGGGCAACGTTCCAGGAGCCATAGCATTAATTGGTCAGAGTGCCTCCATTTGTTTGAAAATAGTACTCTGACCTTGATGTGGTCTACTTCCTTCCCAGACTCCATGGCTGCCTTTTTCCAAAGTCCTGGAAAACCTTGAAAGATTGGGTAGGGAATTGGTTGGGAGAGGCTGAAGGATCAAAAACATCTCAGTGCTCCAACCCTGCTTCTTAACCCCGAACCAGCTGAAATGGAGTCCAAATGGACAAAGGCAATTTAGGAAGCACTAACGAAGGAACAGAAAAATGCAAAGGTCTCTTCGTCTTCATTTCAACCCTGTTGCTCTTCAACCAACAGGATATTGACAGTGGTGAACTCCTCTGGGGTAGCATATTCCAGCAGCGGAGAAGGATTGCTCTCTACTTAAAAAAAAATCACATTAATTTGGAGCCATCATCTTAGAAGAGGCATTCCTCTTTTTCTGACTCTGAAAGGAATAGTTCTTCCAACAGATCAAGGAATAGAATGCCTTTTATTCATAGGCAAAAGCCTTCATGTATTCCATTATATTTTAACCATCTTGAAATTCCTGCAAATTTAGTCAATAAATTAATTATTCAGGTATTCAAATCAACTTGTGATTTCTTTAATAGGATGACAGACCTAATTTAATATAGAAAGTATTACAGTACTCTCTTTGTCTTTACAACCACAGGCATTTTTATTATCTTCCAAGTTTCACAAGGAAACAACCCAATTTCATTTTTTATCTTGTGACTTTATGTAATGTTTTCCTAGTGGTAAGTAAAAAGAAGCTTAATTGAGGGTATTCAGTGAGAACATCATAGGTATGAAAATTCATATTTCAAAGATTCCGTGCAAAATAAAATCAATGGATTGATTGATTGATTGATTATGTGCCATCAAGTTGTTGTCAACTCTTAGCAAACACATAGATAGATTTTCATTCATTGCCACTGTAACTGAGCCCATCCACCTTGCTGCTGGTCATCTTCTCTTTCCTTCTACCTTTCCCAGCATTAGAGCCTTCTCCAAAGAGCTTCGTCTTCACATAATGTGTTCAAAGTAGAATAATTTAAGCCTGATCATTTGTGCCTCAAGTGAGAACTTTGGGCTGATTTGTTCCATGATCTATTTGTTTGTTTTCATGGCTGTCCAGAGTATTCTCAGGAGTCTTCTCCGATGCCAAAATTCAAAATCATCAATACTCTTCCTATGCTGCTTCTTCAAAGTCCAAAATCAACATCTTGCTCTTCTATGTATAAAATGGGAATATCTCATCTACTCTTGGACGGACAAATGAGGTTGTAAGAAGAAGCAGGGACATCCTCAGAGGCAGTTTTAAAAAAAAGTCAAGATGCTGATTACCACAGACACCATCCTGACTTTACCCCCATTTTTCAGACAGCTTTGAGAGGAATTCTAAACTCTTGATAACAAAAAAAAAAAAAATCTATGCTGGTCTTGGTTTGATTTGATTTGGTGAAAATAAGCTGGTAAGAAAAAAACCCACACAATATATCCTCAGGGGAGTAGATTACTCTTGAGCAAGCTTGAACTCTTATTAAAAAGAAAAATAAAATACAGCAATTGATCATCTTTTTATTTTCTCCAGAGAAGAGAAGGTGGGCATAGAAAACAAAGAGTGTTGGAAGTTGCAAGGACAGAGTCCACATGGTCAGAATCTGATTCACATTCTCTTCCCTTCCTAGGTTCCACTCTCAAAAGCTTCAGTGGAATGTGGGAAAGATGGATACAAACCCAGAAAAGCTGTCAGAGATTAACTTAAACAATGCCCAGCATAGATCAGGAGTAGGTATGGTTTTCAAGAAAAGTTTGGTGAGGAGGGGGAAATACTCCTGCTGTAAGCCAAAACAAGGAGGGTAAAATGGGACTCCATTCAAACATTTACACACAGAAGAATCCTCTTTTTCTTTTGTTTCTCTCTCATTTGTGCTTTTCCCCCCTTTCTTTTTCCCCTCTCACACCCTGGCATTTTTTTCTATTTCCTTTTCCTCCTAGCCCAGTTTTCTCTCTCTATCTTTTCTCTCTTCTCTTCTAACCCCACTCCCCAGCCCCCCAAAATTGTGCCTCAACAAAGGAGATCCATGGAGGTCACAGAGAAATCTAGGGGTATGACCTGATGTGCTTCCTGTCTTCCAGGGAAGCAAGTCCTCGCCAATCAATCAAAGATGGTGCTCATGCTTTCTATCATCCCAGATCTTGACTGCTGTGGACTTATCTATAAAGGGATCGATTCATGTCCCAAGTAGACTCGTGGCCACATCTGGCAATTGCCTAGGTGAGCTGGGCTGCAGGAAAAGAGTGACCCCATCCTTCCTCTCCACTCTTCTGTTTCTTCCTTATCTACAGAAAAAAGCATCACTTTCTCAGTGTCCAGACATTATCTATTGTGAAGGACTAAAGTGCTTTCTGGGATGCTTGCTTAGTGGTTTTCTGGATTGGCCAACTGTTGGTGATGAAGCATTGCACTAAACACTAAGAAAGAGGAACTGGGGGTTAACATGAGTGGAGACCATATCACACATGTGGGCAGGGCTTGGAACTGCAGGAGAATTTGGAAAGATTTATTTATTTCCCAACTCAAAATAGCAGGAGTCTGTACTGTACGTTTTCAGAAATTAAGGTGAGAAGGGGGCTCCAAAAATTGCACAAAGGAGTTTGGGGTCATGTATGTAGCCCAGCAGCCCAAGACTGATAACCAAGACTGATGTAAGTAATCCAGGAACTTTTGAAATGGAAAGATGTTACATTTCTATACCCTGTGATTTCCACTAGGTCCACTACCCATATCAGCAGTACTAGGAAGCAGCTTAGCGGTTTCCATCCCCTTGGACTTTGAAGAAGGGAGCAAAGCTGTAGCAAGATCTGGATAAGCTACATTATTCTTACCCGGATAAGGTAAATTGATGGATTTGAAGTTCTCTTCCATGGACTAAGATGAATCAATAAACTGATTTGGTATAAATCCAAACCATGTTCTTGGAGTAAATCTCTACCTGTTGACTTCTGTTGAAGAATTTTGGAAACCTGTGCAGCCACTATTCAGGCTTCCTCTCTTTATCACTGTTGCTCGAAGACAATGAGGCTTTAAATCTCTTGTTTTAAGCAATGTTATCTTTGGCATGGAAACAGTTTTGAAAGTACATAGGCATTGTAACAAAGAAATGATAAGCAATGCCTAATTAAGATAATTCCAAGTCTGGGTTTGGAACTGAAACAGCTATGCACTGAGCTTCAGCAAAAATTGCTTCAAGCAAAATGAAACTCCTACAATTCCAGCTTATTTCCTTTGAAAAACTAGCAACATGTGCAGCTGCCAGAAATTGTTGGCTCATTTACAACATAGTCTCTCTTTTCTCTTGTTCAAGCTTAGTATTGTAGATACCTTAAATATACCAGAACATTTACTTTGGCTTTACGTGACTGCTTTATCCCAAGCAACATAGCTTCAATGACTCGTAATTGCATGCATTTGGTTTATGAAATACTAGCTGTAGTCTTAATGTGTCTTTTCTTGTTGCCACATCCTTTATTACAGGAAAAAAAGTAAATTAATTCAGTTTGTCCAGCTTCATTAAACCAATAGCAGTCCCAAGTAAGCAGTCCCATACAGAGTCTTTCAGCTGTGTGAAGCAATACTTCCCGTAATCAGGTTGAATTGAAAATAAAATACTAGTTCCACCAAAGGTCAGTGTAGTGAAATTTTATCCAGCAAAATCCATTCCTCTCGTCAGGTGCTCATTTAATATTTACTCAGATATCATTCCTATTTAACAAAGATCTTCTGCATTGCTAATTAAAAGCTTCCTCCCTGCAACTTCTACCTTTTTTCTTGTTCTGCTTTGAGAAGATCAGTGAGATTATAATAAATATAAATATCATAATTGCCCCTTAATGTCAGTTTCTCATGATGGATGGGGTAGGAGAAAGTTTTGAGTTTGCTTTCACAGTAAACATAAAGGGCAAAATTAAGATTAATTGTATTTCATTTTAATAAATAAAAATTAGCTTTTCTTTCTTCTTTCAATACAGCTAAAAGCCTTTGAACAAAGTATTTGCTGCTAAAGGCAACAGGCCTTGTTCAGACTTCAAACATAGGTATAGAGAAGAAGGTTCTTTTCTGTCCCTGTTCCAGGAAAAGGGAGAAATAAACATAATTATACTGGTTTCGATTCGCATACATGCATTACCTGAAGAATTGGTGTCTCTGATAGTAAAGTCCCTAATAACAACTGGGTTAGAGAGGAAGGAGAATGTTCACCAAAATTCAAGTGAACAGTAGGTGGTATTTTTCTCATGTGCAGTCATCCTGCGTCATCATACAATAATGAGTCAGTAGAAGTTGTGTTTATCATGTGATCAAATCCCATAGCATTGTAATTTTGGAGAAGTAGGAAGAGTTGAAAAGATCAGATGCTATTTTATCCTCTGTGCGTATAACCAATTACTGTCAATTATACCTCTCACCGCCATTGTTGTTCCCAGAGGACACCCTTCAGGAAAAGAGCTGGAATTTCTAAATCTTGAAGACAGAGAAGCAAGGGGCTTCTAAAGACCCAGAGGTTGATGAGGCAACTCCTGCCTTCAGTGGGAATAATGTTTGGACCCTCCCTTGAGATATGGGGGACTCCTCATCTGATCTGTAAGGGCAGTTTGAGCCACTGCCCAATCTTAGAGTCTAGCTGGCAGAAGGTACATGTGCTGTTGATGATCAGGCAAAGAACTGTCTATATAAGAAACCAAAGGCCAAACTCTTTATTAGTAATAGACAACTGTATATAGGAGTCATTCTCCACAAGTAATGAATAGGGTAACCAGATCTGTGTTGCAAAAAAACCCAGGTGATCACTAGGGGGCAGCAAAGAGTGTGTTTGCTGCCCTCTAATAGTCTGGATTTTTGCATCCAGAACTAGTAGACCTATTTATTGCAACAGAGGCAGGCAGCCCTATCCCCCGTCCTCAGAAGGTTTCCTCTAATCTGTTGCTGTGCTTCTTGGAAGATAATAGAGGGGGAGAAGCTACAGCCAGGGAGCTCTTATATTAAAGGACCCAAGTTCCAAAACGTTTTGATGCTGGTTCGTCAGTGTATACTACAAAGACTAGCATTAGTGTTTTTAATATTAAAATATCATACAAATAAGTTGGGAAAAGACTGCAGTCTGCAGGCAATAACATACTTTGGCTTTAGCATAAAGTGAGTAAACAAAGCTGAAAATGTTGACTGAAAATGCCCCATATAGAATTGATGGTAATGGAAGAGTAATGGAATGAGATGGCTGGAAAAAATAAGAATTCCTTCCATCCCTCCTCCCTTCCTCCCTCCCTCCGCCCCACCCATGAATTCTAGTAGATTAGTTTCTGGTTCATAAATGCTCCAAGGAAAAATAAGGAAAGTAGTAAAACTGCTCATAGAAATACATGGAGATATCTAAGGTGTTTCCTAGATAAACATTAGTGTCTGTAAACCCCCAACACCCTCATCCAAAAAAAGGGAAAAAATGAAGGGGGTCCTTCAAACAACTAATCAAGTCTTCTGAGCACTGACAGAGATTGGCAGATGAGTGAAGAAGTGCCTGGAGCTCTGAACTGAAGCATTCCACAGGGCATTTAGGGGCAGTCCCCCACTTATTTCATTATAATTAAATATATAGGTGCTCTTGAGGAATATTTCCATGCTACCAGCAATGTGAGAAGAGGGAGATCAACAGGCTTCTAGCTTCTCAAAGTTGGGAATCATTAACTAAGCTTCAAAAATAACAAGTATGTTTCTAAAGAAAAGGATTTCCCTGGTCTCCAGAACACAACACATAGTTCTCACATCCCATTCGTCCTATAAATAATATTAATTTTAAAAAGCCCAGCCCTACTTGTAGCTTCTGCTGTTCTCTTCCTTCTCACCCAGGATGGCAGCAGTAATACAAAGGAACCCTCTGACAATGAACCAGGAGAGAGGACTCCCTGGGTTATTATAGGGCTTCCAGATCTGCCACGCCAAAATCCAGAAAACTGTCAGGTGGTAGCAAAGAGAAACTGAAAAAACCCTTTTTACTGCCCCCTAGTGGTCCCCTAGCACAAGCATCTATAACTCTGGAACACACACACACAGAGGACAACCCAATTCCCATGCAATCCTTTCCATGGGTGATTCCTGTAGGCCTCAAGGTCCTTCAGGCTGATAACAAGCACCTTGGACTTTGTACAAAAACAGGGAAACTGATTTTGGCATGGTGTAATAGGAATTCCTCTTGGAATCTCCCAGGAGGGTAATCAGAGGAAAACAGCAGCTGTCTAGCAGTGTGTCTAAACTCTGCATGACAAGCTGCAGCTGCAGAAAGCCTCTTGTTGAACATGAATATGTGAATCTCCTTTCCTTTCTTTCCCATTTCTATGAGCATAAGACCTTTACTGATATTTTGCTAATATTACAGGAAACATCAGCTGCCTGTTGCCTGCAAGACCACATGGTCATGATCCAATAAAACAGATTCAAACGGTACTCAGCTTCTGGTGATTGACCACAGTAAAGGATTTGATTTGATTTGATTTAAACAGTACTTGCATAGTAGTATGATGCCACATATCTGGGTAGCCAAACTCTGGCTTTTTGCAGCCTAAAGATGGTAGAGCCTGTTTGGTGTAGTGGTTAAGGCACCAAGCTAGAAACCGGAAGACTGTGAGTTCAAGTCCCACTTTAGGCACAGAGTCAGCTGGGTGACCCTGGGCCAGTCCCTCTCTCTCAGCTGAAGGAAGCAGACAAGGGCAAACCACTTCTGAAAAAAACCTTGCCAAGAAAACTGAAGGAACTTGTCCAGGCAGTCTCCAGGAGTCAACACTGACTCAAAGCCCCCCACCAGCAAAAAATGATGGTAGCCCTACCATATAGACATACCCCAAGAACATTCCTAGACTTTGAATAGAAATAAAAAGTCTACTCCTATATCAAGTGTGGAGGATGAAGAAGTCTATCCACAACTTATATAACAAATACTGGAGGAGGAACTGACTTGTCAGGCAGTATAACTAAACTGAATGTGCTGAAAAATTGGAATTTTTTTATATAACATTCCATGTTCCATGCCAAGTAAGAAAGCGCTGTTATAAATTTTACTTCTGCCCAGACATTGCAAAGCACTGGGAAGAGGAATGAAGAACCAAAAAATGTTTTCTCATAAATTTATGGCCCAGAGCCACAAGAGACTATCCTTCCCGTAAACCAATGGCTTTACTCTTTCCTAGGAACTTCTCGGGTTCTTAAGAAGATGTCAGTTACCACAGTCATGAGTTTGGAAGCTCTTCAACCAGTTACTGAGTCAGACTTGAGGTGAATGACTTCACTTAGCAGCACCGCAAAACATGGAAACTGATGAAGATTGGAAGGAATGCAAATGAATGAAGTGTTTGAGAAGTGAAGTAGAAGGGCAGCAAAACTGTCAAAGTGTTGCAAAGGAGCATCTGAGTTCAGGATTAGAGAACGCTAATTTAAAGACCAGTGTGGGCCCAGTTGAACTGTGCAGTGATTGAGTTCTCAGTTTGTCTTTGGGGGAAAAATGCACTGAGTCTCTCAGTGAGGAAATCTGTAACAACAGAGACACTTACCTTACCACTTAGCTGCCGTTACTATCATCTTTCTACATAATCCAGTCAAAAAGAATGATGGATATAATCTCCAAATGATTCTCACTTTTCCCCAGATCAACATTAAATGTCTGGAATCATTAACTAACTCTGACAAAAAAAGGCCCTAACAAATATTTTGCCATCTGTATAATTTCATCTTTATTGGTAAAAATATGCTGTGTTAACAAAATGCGCACACTGCGTGAAGAACTGTGCCTGGATACAGGCTGTTCATAAAAACACAGGCTAGATATGGACAAGGCCCCACTGAATTGAACCGTAGGAGGTGAAGGTATGTGTTAGAGTCTGAGAGGTAACTAGGGACCAAACTTCTATTATGCCAATGTCACCTTAAGTCAACTAACCCTTAGTTGACCAGGTTCTGCAGTCTAGACTAGGGTTTTTCAAACTTTTCAGGCCACAGAACCTGTTAAAACAAAACAAAACAAAAATCCTTGATCTGCAAAATGGTGGCCAAGGCATTCTTTTGCAGGACACCAGGCCCCATCCTTTCTGTCTGATTAACTTTCTTTTTTGCCCTTAATTTTTCATAGAACTCCATGAAGGTCTCACAGAACTCTAGGTTTCTATGGAATGTAGTTTGAAAAACCCTGTTCTAGAATTCTTAGTCTACAATCCCTCCAAGCCTGAACCACCAGCAATCCTGGCTGGGTGTCATGGAAGCTTTAAGAAAAATATGTGGCAGTTATCAGGATTTCCGTCCCTGAATTAGAACCTTGTTTTTAAAAATATCTGGGATTTTGACACCCAGGGCCACCAACTTAACTTTTTTGATCCTTCCTCCCCATGGATAACCCTGTTTGCCACACTAAGGAACCGTCTTGAAGAACTTGGGAGACACATATGATTCCCAAGTCAAAATACATTTGCAAAATATATTTCCATTGTGCTAGTGAAAAGCCTTTGTTTAACTTTTTCAGTTTTTATAATCACAAAACATTGAGATAACACTGCATAAGGAAATCAAACAGATGTATCATTCATTGTTCAGAATATATGCACATTAACAGCTATAAAGAATAGGAAGAGCACAAAAGAAGACACCCACAAGAAACACAGTTGAAACAAAAATTAGCAACATAGAAATATTTGTCATAAAAAGTAAAAGCAAAACCCTTTTGATTTTTAAGATTAAAGCACTTTATTAAATGTAATTTGGGAGCTTTTGTCTCTGCATGCAAGAGCTGAGTTTTATGTGTGTGGATTTCACAAAATTAATATAGTTGAGAGAAACAACTACCACTTAATAATGTAATATTTCCAGCTTTGGGGGCAACTATAAATGGGAAGAGGGATAAATGCATTGGAATTCCCCAAGCACACCAGGTATATTTTCAGAAAACCAACACAGATTTGCCTTTAGCAATAAAAACCACAAGGAATGTAGGAATCCTCCACCCCTGTACAGTGGTACCTCAATTCACGAACTTAATTCGTTCTGCGACTCTGGTCGCAAACCGAATTGGTCGTGAACCGAATCAAATTTTCCCATAAGGTTCAATGTAAATACAGTTAATCCATTCTGACCCCTACGAATTTGGTCGCCAACCGATTTTTGATCGGGTCCCGAATCAAATTTCCCTGTAAGGTTCAATGTAATTATGGTTAATCCGTTCTGAACCATATGTTGTTGTTTTTTTAAACCGCAAAAATATGACACAAAGTACAGTACGAAGAGAGAGAAAGCTAACCTTGCTCGATGCGACTTCTGGCGTGGAGGACAGGAAGGCGGGTGGGGAGGCGGTTACTGCTTGGAGGGAGAGTCCCCCTCCCTACAGGAAGCCGCGACCACGTGTCACGGGAGGGAAAATGGCCGCGGATCCTGTTCGTAACCCGATCCGGCGTTCGCGAACGGAGGCAAAATTTTGCGACCGGAGCTGTTCATGAACCAAATTGTTCGTGAACAGAAGCGTTCGTGAACCGAGGTACCACTGTATTTATACACACCATGTCCAATTTCATTCATGCTTTTAATGATTTGCAGAACCTAGACAGATGGGTAGATTAGACTCAAACTTTCTGTTACACAAAGGTAACCCTAACCCTAACCCTAACCCTTTCTTTTGCACTTTTGTAACCCAAAGCAGCCTAACTGGGCTACAGGTTTATAAGAGTAGACTGAACAAGCATGCTTAACCCTTTCTTCCCAGGTTGTTTTTCAGTTCAAAATTACTTTCTTTTTCAAGCAAAGTCTGTTCTTCTCTGTGGAACAAAACACATTGCTTTGGAGAGAGAGGTTTCTTGTTGAAAAGAGGTTAAGCAGTCTGTCTCCATCAATTATTCCTCCATTCAACATTTCTTCCAGGTGGGCTTGTGGGGGGCAGGGGAGGCAGGGAGAAAGAAATCATGGAACTCCACAGCTTTTGACATTTGATATGAACCTCCGTGGTATTCGCACTGAATATCAGAAGCATAATAAGGCAAAACGAAGTGCCTATAATTTCTCTTTTAATCTTTTAATCTCTCTCTCTCTCTTTTTTTTTTTGCCACACAAAGAAGAGGAAGCTGGCATGCCTTAGCCTGCCTTAGCTTCAGCACATTTCACTTGTTGATACAAAGGGGCACCTAAGCACCACTAGTGATGGAAGCACATCACAGCTAAGCATCATAATTGATATAAAGAGGCACTTCTTCCCTAGCACCATTTCCTCTCCTCAGTACCTCAGAAGCCATCATCTCTTTGCCTCTCATCTTGAAACACTGAGAGCACCCTGAACCAATCCCTCCACCTAACCAACAGGAGAGCAGAAAGAACATATAATTCAGTCAATGCCCCGTCCCTCCCATCCATGTTAGTTCATGATGCATGCATGTGTCAAGTAATTTGAAAGGGAAAAAAGGTGTGATTTCTACAACAGACATCTGAAAGGTTTCTAAGATCCTCTCCTTCTACTACATTAAAAAAAAAACTATGAAAAAATCATCTTAGCATGATGGGAAGAGAAAAAGCTGTCAAGCTCAGGGGCCAGGGGGAAAAGTGAGAGAAGAAATTCCACCCATAGAAAAATGCCCACAGGCACCGCAGAGCTTCAGTGTTTCCAGTGGAACAATTGCCTTCAGTATAGCTTCAATTATGCCACACCTGAGCATGAAATGCATTGGTTCAACTGCTGAATACAGACAATGGTGTCAGATCACACACGTCTAGAGAAGATTCAAACACACCGTAAAGACTCCATGTGGAAAGGCCTGAAATTCAACAAAGCCTTCCCCACCCTGTAATCCTTTCATAACAAACTACCTGCTATCGGCAGGACTAGCTGAAATTTTACTTCAAGCCAAACGTATTACAAGACTGCTTCCTACAATCCCCAAACATTTCACCAGGTTATTAAAGCTCCCAGGTACTCCAGGTGGCATTATCCAGATAGGGTTTCTCCATTTGGAACACTGGGGTACAACTGGGAACAAGAGGCCTACTTTCCAACTTTGGGGAGAAACAGTTGCCAAATCAGTCGATTCTAGATCGAGCAAAGGAAAACCCACCTCACCATTAATCACAGCTAGGAAAATTCAGAGGAGAAAGAAAACAATACCCAAATGAGTCTGCTACTTATCAAGTTTTCCATATGTACATGCTGAGGGCAAACATTGTCTTCATGTTGTCTTCAGAAGAAGTTATGACAACACTGACTGCAGGCTTTTGTACACCTTGCATATGCATATAATGCAGATGTCATAGCATGATAATATATTTTTTATCTTCAGAGTATTTTATTTTTGATACATAAACATATGAACTACAAGCAACTGTGATTTTTTTTTTCTTTTTAGCCCATGAACGTGAACAAGGAGACTGTTTTCTGAACCTGGTTGAAGATAACATTTGGCTGTGATCAAAGCAAGCTTTGATCAAGTATTTATATTGGCAATTTTTCAAAGGTTACCCACAACCATTCACAAATCAGGACAGCTATTCAGATCACTCCTTCCTGACATTGGACATTGCCTCAGAGACTGTGATCATGTAGTAAAAGCAATGTGTTAAATTTTAACTGACCTTTACAGGACTTAGTTTTCTTGTGATGTAGCAAGTTAGCCAGAAATAGTAAATATCTTTTATTTTTAGTTTGGTGAATGTTAGCAAACAACTAGAAATTATATAATTATTTTAATGTGCAACTCTTTTTTGAAGTATTTATCTTTGATGAAATAATACCGTTGATCTACTTTTTCTTAACTGTGTATCTGTTTGGAGGCGTCTTATGTATGAGCACTTTAGTAAACTTAGCCGCCTGGAGATTTTTCACGGAAAGTAGTGTACAAATGTTCTAAATAAATAAACTAATTTGTATTCAGTAGGTGCTAATTTCTTGGTGCCTTCACAACACTGGAATTAGAAAAAAAATCATGATCTTGTCATCAGAATAGTATTAGAGTGTATGTTGTGCTCGAAGTGTGCAAGGAAGAAGAGGTAGGGTTTCATTATTTCAAATTTAATCTAAATAAGCCTTGCCTTGGCTGATGTCCTGTAATTATTGGCCATCCTGTCTAGGAATTCTGGGAAGAATGTTGTATCCTAATGCATTTGGAGAATACTAGATTGCGGAAGGCTGAACTAAATTCTTTTTTTTCTTTCTTTCTTTTTGTGCCTTCATTGTTGACTCCCGGAGACTACCTGGACTAGTCCTTGCAGTTTCCTTGGCAAGATTTTCATTATGGCCATTGAATCTGAGATCTATCTGACCAACAGTGGGAAGACAGTACGCCCCATATGTGCCTTGGTTTGCCCCATTTTCTAGACAATCTGGGCAGTTGCTGAGTTGGGGAGCTGCAAATCATCTGAGTCAACTTTCTTCTGCTTTATTCAACAACTCCTGAGAGCTGTGATGATGAAATTATAAAAAGTTAGCATTTTGGATCCCAATGCTTCTCCACTAGCTGAAACCTTGCTCCATCCTGCTATAGTAGTTGGACTGGAGGAGTTATATTCTAAATGAACAGATGCTAAAGGTTGAGGGAAGACTCCCAGAGCCAATGGCATTATAAAAATAGTTGATTAAACTTGCGTGTCACCTGATTCTTAACGACTCTGGGTGTCTCACAGCAATCAAACCAACAAATTGTAATAAAACCAATAAAAGATAAAAGATGGCATGTGTGGCAGACAGATGGAATGAAGAGAGGGGTCTCATTCTTCCTCGTCAAAGACTGGGTGGATAGCCAGGTCTTCACAGCTCTTCTAAACAACAGCAGAGTGGGGTTCTCAGAGTAACCTCATTCCAGAGGGCAGACACTGTGATGGAGAAGGTGTCCTTCCGGGGTCCTGAGAGATGACATTGTCTAATCAAAGGAATCCGGAGCATGCCAACCTTGCAGGATCAAATTGCCAGGCAGATGCTATGGGAGACAGGCAGTCCCTCAAGTAACCAGGCCCTATGCCATGTAGGCATAAATATAGTGAAGGCAACTGAAGCATTCCTCTCAGAGCCCACAGGCTCTCACTTGCCCACCTTTCCTTGTCCCATGCCTTCACCAGACCTGATTCCCCAGGGTGGGGCTACTATATCTGAGCTACAAAGAACTGGAGAACCACTAGTGGGCAACAGCAATGTAGTCGGCATCTGGATTTTTGCAGCCCAGACATGGTACCCCAAATGCAGGATCCCCAAACAGCCATAGCAGAACAGTGGTACAAAATAGCTTTCCTAGCCATCTCTGTTGGCCACTCTCATCCTCTCTTCCTGGGGGAGATCTTTGGGTGACTTAAGAGGTGAAAGGAGACCCTCATGGGTCTCAAGTTTGCTCTGGTGTAATGGAAGGGGAGGCAAAGAAATGGCTATGTGACCCTTCTCTTTCTCCCATCTGCCTCAATTGCCAGAGCTTTGGTGAAGTTGCTCTCTCTCTTCTCTGCATAGCTCCAACTGAGAAGTTTTCTTTGGGGCCCAGAGAGCTCTATTGATACCTTTGTTCAGAGCTGAGAAATTAGGAAAACAGACTGCCAACCAGCTCTGCAGAGTCAAAGTTTATTTTGTTTCAGTCGAACTGCAGTGGAGCCAGAAACAGACTGATGAAGCTCTCCAGTCCATTTGACCCAGGTCCAGAGCTGGTTGCAAAGTGGTAAAAAGCTCTTCTGTGAAGATGTCTTGAGCTAACTTACAGAACTGATAGGAAACCTTTTCTCCCTTTATCCTCTGGATGTCTAACTGAGGTTGAGGAAAGCATTTTAAAAGACTGACTGTGGTTGAAATGCAGTCGTAATCACATGCAGGTCATCACGTACGACAACCGTTTCAGACACATCAAAAGACAGATTCAGCCAGTGTTTATATGTACAAATATCTCTTTTATATTTCTTCATTATGACTAAGCCAAATGACATCAGAAGTAAATAATGAGTAGTACACAAACATAAATTGGGGCACGATTCTATTGGCCTCTGAATTTCTGCTTCCAAAGTTGGAGACAAGAGAGGGATACAATCTCAGATGGGAAACCCAACATCTGTTCCTGCCTCCTCTTCTTCCTGGCCTCTGCAGCTGGATGTTCTTAAATCCTGATCTTGAGAAGTCCTAAAAGATCCTGTGGAAAGACTTGGCCCAGGAACATGATGAGTAAGCAAAAAAGAACTTGCCTCCTCAATTCTTTCCTATTTTCATTCCAGCCCTGCTGATGGCTTTCAATGGAGGAATGAAGATAAGGCAGTAAACAAATAACTCTGGGAAATGAAGAGATGCAAACACATTAGTTAGTTAGTTAGTTAGTTAGTTAGTTTGTTTTGCACTGCTGAGCAGAATCACAAGTATTTTGTATCTGTTAGAGCAATCTGATAACACACTCAGGATTGTTCTGCCCAACACTACGTATAAAAATCAGATCATTAGCCAAGGATTCAGAGAGAATAATGCTTCCAATCCTGCATGGGTTGTCCTATTAGTGGGAGTGTAGGGCCTAAAACCCATAAATACACAGTTTGCTTGAGGGACATGCCAGGTTCTTGGCATGCCTATTAAAAGGACCTCAGCAGAGGTGACAAGATTGGGAAATATTTCAAGTGGAGACCTCCTCTAACCATCACCAGCCAAGAGACATAATATTGGTTGGGTAAAATGAACCAAACATCTGATTCAGAACAGGGTAGGCTCATGTTTGCATCATCCATAACAGAACACTATGTTACACCATGTGTGTCCACAATTGATTTCTGTTGCTGAATCAGACTGAAGGTGCATAAACTGAATTTGGGTATACCTCCATGGCAGAAAACCGAAAAAAGGAACAAAGGATTCTTTGTGGGCCACATGAGTCAGACTTCGACTTTTTTAAAAGAACACCAAAAGTCAAATACGGATGCAGCCTCTAATAAATATTTCTGAACATATAATTAGCACACGTAAGAATACTTTTTTCATGTCAGCATCTTATTTTCTTCCACTGTGGGCAAAAGGAAAGGTCCCCTAGACAATCATGTAATGATTTACATATTGAAGATGAAGAACTTGTCCTCCAGCTGGGTCTTTTAGGTAACACTGACCATGTGTAGATGGCCACATATATCGTCTGATATCCCAGGAGAACAATGAACTTGGAAATATGGATTTTTCTGAACCTTGCTTTCCTTCTTCCTTACCATTTTATATTAGACATCCTTGAACTTAAACACACTTCTTTTTGCTAGAAAAGCAATGCATCTCTGCTCATGTCCAAACCCTGGGAACCAACATTGGTTAAACATGATTAAGAAATTATTCTTATTTTAGCCCTTAGCGTTCTTCAGTGATGACATAACTATCATAGTTCGGCCTATCCCAAAGGGCATATATCTCAAGAAATATAATGATCTCCTTTATTCTGTGTTAATTTCATGTCTTCCATGTACAAAAGCTGAAAATATTAGCATCCTGTTTTAAGGTAGATTTGTGGGGTATAGTTTATGTAGATCATGTTTTTTCTCTCTCATTTCAAGGACTTCTTTGTATGAGAAAAGTAACTTAAAATTAAATTTTCAGGAAAAAGGAAATCCTGTGAAGCATACTGAAAATATTTTGGCCTAATCCCATATTATGTCGCTTTGGGGAAAAAGCGGGGGGGAGTAAAGTAAAGGGGGGAAAAGTAACAATAATAATAAAGCAATAGTAATTTGGTTTTAAAAAGATAATGACAAGCATTGTACTCTCAAGAGTAAAGTTAAGTCAGTATGTAAGCCACTTTGTTACGTCACAGTTACTGTATTAGCGTATCAACATTCCATGCAAAGTATTTCCACCGTATCTCCTACAGTACTCTTCCTGAACTATCTTGCCTTGGGATTGCTTGGATAAAATCATTTCTGGTTCATAAAGTAATTTAGGATAATATGATAGTCCTTGCAAATCAGGCAAACGTGCCAGGTCAAATTGCTAAGGGAATAAGATGCTGAAGAATTCAATCTCTTAATGCCTATAATTGCTCCATTCTAAATGGGATACAATTACTCCCTTCCATGCCTAAATAAAGTTTGGCAATAAGCAGTTCCCCTCCTAATGAGTGAGCGGAGGCTACCACTCCCTTGTTTGAGTGAGTGTTACAACCAAGCTGGGTGAGTGTGCATCTACAGGTTTTTCATGTTACACACGACACGCTTCAGTCTCTCCTCTTTTTCTCTGTTGGTGGCTTGCATTCTCAGCCAGTGTACATGAAGTGAATTCTGCAAATTGCAGTCCCAATCTATTCCTAGGGTTGTAGAAGGCGCTTCAGATCCACTGTCAGGAGTTTCCAGTCATGTGATTCTCCAATAGGCAAAGGGAACTCGACGCTCCTATCCGAACTCTCAAGGAAAGTGGTTTTCAATGGTTCCCCCTCACTGATAGCGCATATATCTCGACCGCATGATGAATCATGAGGTGTTTTTGTTGTTTAAAAGCTGATTGGGGAGGAACAAGGCAGTAGCAGTGTCATTCATTCATTCATTAGAGCAAAGACGTGGTAGCTCTTTCTGACTATAAGTTCTATTCAGTGGATTGACCGTCCTCCTTTTCCTGGAGAAAAATCTATTTGAGAATTTGGCTTAGGATTCGAACCCTCAGAGCTCCATTCATTGTGCAGTGAAAACGCTCCCAGAGATCAGCAAAACCCATCACTGGCCAGGCCGAGGCATGGTTGCAAGAACACCCAAAGCATTGTGAGAAGACTCTGTGTCTCCACTTAAAGAGGTCAAAGAACAGGGGCAAAAAAGTCATGATGGCAGCCAGGACCATGCAATCAAAGCACCCACCATTTTAACTTTTTGACACCCCACCACAGATGACAAAGGATGAACACCTTGACAAAGCAAGTCATATATAGCTAAAACTAATCCGTTTACATTTTACACTTAAACTGTTTTAACAATGCATGCCCATTATCAGTCTTGGCATATTTTCCTCTTGCGATGTGAAGGAAGTTCTGGTGCTTGTCAGCTCTGCAACTGTAAATGGCTGACCTGCATTTGAACCTGACTTATTTTTGCATATGGAGGCTTGTAAAGTGATGAAAAGTGCTGGTGGCATGTTGTATGCGTGTATTTTTATTTTGTGATGCAAACAAGTTTAAGTGTATCTTTCCGAGCTACGCAAAAGATATGTAGTGATATTTAGAGCTGCTTCTGTTTCTGTGTGTGTGCGCGCACACACACACACACACACACAAATATTTGTAGTTGCAGATGATAGAATAGGGGAAAACACAAGACTTAGGTTTCTATTCATAACATAACACAAAAAACATGTATTCCTGCCTGTGAACTCAGCTAGCGAGAAGCCCCTGCCAAAGTAAATAATTCCAGAGAGCACCAAAGATAAGAAAGCAGCAAAGGAAAGGGTTAGCAAAAATTACAAGGCTACCCAGTAATAACAACAGTTTTACAGAGGTTAAACCTTACTTGCAGATATTTGAGCTTTCAACAGGCTTCCGGTGTGATGGATAAGAGGGAGGGGAAGAATGAAGACAGTCTTAGAGATTTACCTTTCCCATACTCTTAATTTTTGATGAAAAATGAAAAACAGTTTCTAGGGGCATCAAAGGATTTCTTTCTCAGCCATAGATGCAACATCAGTACAAATTGCTGTTAAGACTATTATTGTAGTTTGCAACTTGGAACATCACTGTTTTGAGAGCCAGTTTGGTGTCGTGGTGAAGGCACTAGGCTAGAAACCAGGAGATCATGAGTTCTAGTCCTGCCTTAGGCACGAAGCCAGCTGCGTGACCTTGGGCCAGTCACTCTCTCTCAGCCCTGGAAAGGAGGCAATGGCAGACCACTTCTGAAAAACCTTGCCAGGAAAACTGCAGGGACTAGTCCCAGCAGTCACCAGAAGTCAGTGCTGACTTGAAAGCACACACACAAAATCACTGTTTATATTAAGATGTCCCAGTAGAACAATGAACACAGAAATATGGATTGCTCTGAACTTTGCTTTCCTCTTTCCTTACCATTTTATATTAGACAACCTTGAACTTAAACACACTTCTGTTGTGCTAGAGAAGCAATGCATTTCTGCATTGGGAAGCAACATTGGTGTAAACATGATTAAGAGATTATTTTTATTTTAGCCATCAGTGTTCTTCAGTGGTTTCTGAATAGTCACTATTAGTAAATCTAATTAGAATTTTCTGTACTTTCTGCATTTCAATCCTTCTATCATCACAGAATACCTTCTAAATTTATACATGAAAGACATTTAATGCAATAGATTCAGACCCACAAACATTTGTGCTAGTATAAATTATTTAATCTTTAAGGCACCACAAGGCTGGTGTAATAAACTAACATGGCTGCCCAGTTTGAGGTTATCTGGTCTGTTATTCATGCGCTAGTTACAATGTCTTAAAGATGAATGAATTTATCAAATCCAGATTTGCCAGTAAGAGTGCTGCATTGAAATGGGTTGAAATTATTGCCTTAAAGAAGATCTTGTGGGGTGGGAGGGGGAGATTGGTGTTTTCCAGTTCCTGAAAACATAACATTTTAATCCTCTAACAGTGTCCAGGTTCACATGGAAGCTCATGGGTATGTAGTTGTATCTTCAAGGCATTCCTCCTTGCAGACAATCGTGCTAAACATGCAGCTGCCCGCAGGAAATTGATGTTCTTGGAATGACCTTGGCTGAGGGAAGAAGGATACCCAATATGCTAATATATTGAGAACACTGAATAATATAATTCCTGGATGGAAAGTTATGTGGTTAAATCTGAAGGCCTTTGTTCAGGTAAGAGTAAAACTGAAGAAAAAAGAATGCAAACATTCACGTAGGAAGAGGGCAGTTCTACACTTTACTAAGTCTACTAAGTCATGGTTTATGAAATAAGCACAATTGGCTGGGTTCACACATTACACTAGGTCATGATGGCTGAGTTCACACAAAATGCTAAGCCCATTCCAAATCAACCATATTTGGTATGAAGCCATCTCCAACAGAAATTGTCGGGGGGGGGGGGCACAGAAAAGGAAGACAACCTCCAAACTATCTGACAAGGCTGTGGTACAAAAGAATAAAGTCTGGATATGCAAATGTTTCAGGGCACATAAAATGGTTACATTCATTGTTTAATTCACTGTCATTTGCAGTCAGATTTGGCAAGTTAAAAAAAGAAAACAGCGAAACCTACGATGTTTAGCAAAGAAAAAACTAGGGTGAGAAGACATACTGAAAGTACCCCTCATTCAGACAGCAATTCCCAATCACTCCTTCTCTCTCTCTCTCTCTCTCTCTCTCACACACACACACACACACTTATATATAAACCTCTTGTCTGTCTCCTGCTTACAGTGCAGCCCTGTGTGCATCAACACCTAAGAAGGGATATATAGAGTCTGAGCTTTAGGCCATATCTACCTGCATGAAGATAATTTTGGAAAGGTATTGGTTCCAATACCATTTTTACCAAAGTCTACTAAATTGCACTGCTGCCATCTGATATCCATGCCTCCAACCCGCAACTCCATTCCTTCCTTTATCTTAAATTCTTCATTCATGGACATCGTGGCTGTACTCACTTATCCAAGGAACCACATTAATATCCAAACACATTTTAGCCTAGAACAGTGACAGCAAAACTTTTGAGCTTGGGGGATCAAAAATTTGGAAAATGCCTAACCGATTCTGCTGGTGTGTCACCCCCCACCGAAACAATTCTTTACATATTCATTTATTTAAAAAAAAATACAGTCCAATAATGTGCAGTGCTATGTATTATATAAGGAAACATCAAATAATTACAGAAATGAAATATGAGTAAAACAAACTCAGGTTTTTTGGTAACTCAAACAGGGAGAATAATTGTCGTTGGGTGCTGGTGAATACTGGTGTGTCACCCAAAACATCGTGGCACGTCACCTTTGACACACATGTCATAGGTTTGCCATCACTGGTCTAGAATGGTGCAGTAGCCCAGTTTCAGGGATAGTTATGGTTTAGTATGTGTGCAAACCCAGAAAATGGCATTGATTGCATGAGTCATGGATCAATTACGTACAGTTAAGTTGTCACATGAACATAACTCATGGTTATTCCATTTCCAACCCAGAGAGCTGACAACCAGAGGCAGCCCAGAATTGGAACTACAGAAAGAGAACTGTAGCTATGGATGGCTATGAAAAACACACCATCATTCATGCAGTAGTAACACAATTTATGCCTCCTCACATTATCTAGGCTGGAAAAATCCAGACAGCTAATGGATGGCCACCAAGAGTTAGAGTTTTCTATATCTTTTTGCTGCCATCTCACAGTTGCCTGGATTTTATAAGCCCAGATATGGTAGGCTTACCTACCACACTAATTAATTTCCAGATTTAGTGTAATGATTCTGAATAAGCCAGAACAGGGGGAAAATGGTCCAGCTAGATTTATGCCTGACTCTGTCTTGAACAGCTGTTTGGTCTGCAGAAATAAGGAAATGAAGCATTTCATGGTATTGAGTTGAGTGTTATCACCACTGGCACCTGTTGATCAAGCAATTGAGAGCTGGAGTCAGATAGAAAATCAACCACCATAATGAATGGTTACTGGTTGACATTAGTTGTATAATGATGGATTATACAAAGCAGTTTCACATGTGAGAGCCAAATTGTTCCTAAAGGATAAATGTAAAACCTACTTTGCTAGATTAACATGTTGCAATCGAAGGCCCGGAAATTTAGTCCATGTGGGAAATAGATCTGTCAGAACCTGTGCAAAAGCATGCAGCTTTACAGCACAATGCTACCCATTTGTGATGTAAAACCTTTAGTTCTCCTGTTTTTGTTGGACTCACAGTATCCCTGATGATTGGAAATGCTTATTTCTTCATTAAAGTATTTACAGCCATAGACCAAAACATAAGAGAACAATTTTAAAACGCAAAATATCCAGGATAAAAGCCTATTCATAGCAAGCTAAGCATGCCTGTTTAATGTTCAGATCCAACAGTTTCTGACCACCATTGTTATGGTACAAAAGTTGGCCACCTTCCTAGAGACTTTGTGGATTTAGTCATTTAATAGGAAAGATACAATTGCCTGTTGGCACTGGTCCAGCAAATCTGTGATTACAGGAGAGATGAACTCCATCCTTCAAATTCAGTGGACCTTATTGTACTTTAGATTGCACTGTTAATTTTTATTCTGTTCATCTTTGTATATTTTCAGTATTCGCACATGGTGATGATGGTCAAAAACTTTCCTCTTCTTGCATGTCATTCCGAAGCCTTTCTGCATACTTGCAGCAAACAAACAGCATATTACTGACTAGAAGGTGTGCATTCTCATTCCCTCTGTACTTTTAATACAGTGTTTCTGTAAACCTGAAAGGCAGAGTGCTTCATCGATGGGAAATGAGGGATCCTCCGCACGTAACATCAATGCCAATCTAAAATCCGGCACCACACTGTTGTGTGCCAACAAGTTGTCAGGCTTCTGCAACTTAGCCAATTCACTTCCAGCTTAGCAGGGATGTGCTGTGAGAACTCCTCTCCCACATTAACACTGGAGCGGGAGAGTGGGTGGTCTTCAGTTGGCAAGAATCTAACTGATCCCACTTCTCAGCCCTGCAGCTCTCTTCTCTTCCTGCTGAAGTCGAGGCAGCGTGATGCCTTCCCGCTGTTTCACTGTGCTGTTGTCAGGCTCCCCACTGGGAGAACAATCAGCCTCTTGTACCCCAAAACTCAACCCTGTCATCTGTGACTAACAGCAGAGACTTCATAGGCTCAATATGACTGGGTACGTTGTTTTATTGTAGACAAGGAAAAAGTCACATTTATGCAGTAGATTGACTGACTGCAAAGCAGAGAAATCAGGCTAGCAAGGCAAGTCTCTGTGTATCAACCCCAAGGCTCACATTCTAGGCTCCTCTCCTGCCCTTTCACTCAATGGACCTTTGGCCATTCTTTTCCACAGCTTGAGTTTGGAAGATGCCTGCTCATTATTTATGATGCAGTTCAGTCTGGCCTGAGCACGGCTGGTACCTGCCTTGCCAGCTTCAACCCTTAAACCTTTGATGGGCTCTTCCTACCAATGTCCATAGGGAGGGAGGGTCAAAAAAGGCAAGTGGCTCTCCCTCTTCCTGCCTCAGACAAAGTGCTGTTCGTTGTGTTTTTAAGCTAAATAACCTTTTGTTGTTGTTGCTCCTCTTGCTGAGAAGAAAATAAAACAAGGCAATTTGAATAGGCAAATGGATTCAGGGTTCTTTTCCCTATTCTACCAGGTGCAAGGCTACTTTTAATTCATGCATACACACACAAAGCAAGAGAATCTTGTCCACATCTCCATAGAAAAGGCTAAATATAGTGGCTAACAATGTTTGCATAGCAGCTGTTTATATCCAGCATAAGCCGTGTTATTTTGGCAAATTAGCTGAAAAGAAAAGCCAATGGCGATGCAGTCGTTATTCTTCCTCCAAAATCATGTTTATTTTAGGGCCCTAGGAATCCTCTCATAAACTACCAGCCTTCCATTTAAGGTTAGCAGATAAAAGTAACATACTGCAAACCTTAAACATCTGCAAAAGTAAAGAAGCGTAAAAGTAAATTGCAACCAAATAGGTTTACAAAGTAAAATAGACCAATTTGTTCCTTTGGAGTTCTTACACACATGCAGACCTGCATTCAGATTTAACATTTAATTACACATCTCTGGGTTAAAAACAACCAACAACTGTAATTAGATTCCAAGTAAGTACAGCAGAGATATTTCTGGAGACATATTAGTAAAAGAAGCAATTTATGCAGGACCTCTGCCCAAGGGTATGTTTTTGAAATGCAAACTGTAAGGGATGCTATTTTCTACCATCTTAACTGAAGAAATGCCTATTTTGTATAAATATTTCAACAGTTCATAAAGACTGCACTTTGAAATACCAACCAATTCACAGATAATGCATCTCCATTAAAAGGCTTAAAACTAAGAGAGATGTAGTCCAAGGGTTGAACTGTAAAGTCCCTGGTGCTCCTTCAGCTTGGTTGTTTGCATGCAGACATTTTATTACCCGACTAGGTAATATCATCAGTGCGAGTGTGGGGTTTACTCCCTGTTTATATATAGTAGCTTGCATTGCCAGTGTTGGTGGGGGTGTGGTTTTCTCCTTGGCAGTGCCTTGATTAGGGTATTGTTTTCTGCTTGATTGTTTGCCTGGTGTTAATCCCTGCTTATCTGGGTGTTGGTTGCTGGAGAGGACATGATCTGATATTTTTTTTTCCTTCTTAACTTTTTTATTGTCTCTTTTGAATGGTGTGTAAATGTGGTTTATCTCTATTATATGCAAAATTCCGTTTAATGTAACTTTACAATAAGGATAGTGCTGATGGTCCCGGTAATACTTCTTGTCTGGACTACCTTGAAGGGCTAGCATCAATCTTGCAAGACTGAAAGTATTTCTCCCCCCCTTTCTTTTTAGTCACTGGAAAGCTAGGGAGGGTCCCTTCTGAAAGGCTTCCTATGCTTTTCCCCCATCTGTGAACTGAGCTGCCTCTATCAGACCATTCCCAAGGCTGAGGGTCCTCCTATCTCCCAAGGTCATTTCCACATACCATCACAATATGGAATTGAAAGCACACTTCAATTAAAAGCCACTTGGGTGTGGAAAGAAGGCTCATTGTATCCTTCCATCTGCTAGATATCACAGCATCATGTGTTATACTATCAATCATTGATCCATGGTGAATTATCCTTCTCAAAAACCTGCTTGCCCCTTTGCCAGAGAATCTTCTCACTCCATCTAGTCCTGCAGTTTCTAACTTGTGTAGCCAATGATACAGATAGAAAGAAACCTATTCACCATCAGTTTTACTGTTATAGAGTTATATAGTTCTGAAAAATTCACCTCTCTTTCTATATCTATATCTGAATGAGCATATTACCACTGGCAATCCCAACTGGAAGATAGTTAAGAAGTTTAAACCATATATACCACTATATATGTATGTTTAAGATGAGACAAAGAGAGAGAGAGGGATGATAGATATGGCGGATAGGAGAGAGAGAGAGAGAGAGATTTATTGCATTTCTAATCCTCGCAATCAGAATCACCTTTTAATGTTGGCCGGGGGGGGGGGGAATTCTTCTATCCTCCCCCCTCTCTCTCTTCTTTATTTGCATGTTAAAATAAAGATAAATGGAAAAAATACTTAAAAGAAATCATATTCCACCTCTGTCATGCTGGGATCAGGCTGGTTCTGCTCATCTCATGGCTAGGTACTCTTTGAAATGAAGGACCCCCTGCTAATGACTAAAACTCAATACTCTTTCCATTGATCAGCATTTCTTCCCCACCCCACTAGTTTCAGAAAATTGAGTTTCTAAGATTGCTGCTACAGTGTTCCAAAACTCCAGAGATCCAGATCAGGATCAAAGGTTCATGGAAGTCTAGTTCTGGCCTGAAACTGAGGGCATTTCCACATAAGGACTCTGGGCCAGATCAAAAATAGCTCCAGATCTCTGTGATCTCATGGCATCAACCATGCTGAAGAGCTGAGCCAATTTATTTCTGGCTTAGTTCCAGTGGATTTGAAACCACAATAAAATTAGCTTTCTTTTTTAAAACAAGGCTGTGGAGTTTGTGGGGAGTCTTTTCCCTACTGTTCTGTCTTACCATGGGGTTCTTGTCTTTCAAGGAGAAAGATGACTTGATGATCCCTTTTTAGCCCCCTCTGATAGGATCTGCTGACTCTGTCCTCATGTACCCAACACAAGGCATAGATGGATGGTGATGCAAACCTTTTATTATATTTACCTTTTGTCTGGCGTGGAGGTAAAAGAATTAAGCAGTGATTCTTGCTCCTTGTCCTCAGCAATCACCTTCCACCTGTTTTGAAGCAATTGAGGAAGACAAGTAGCCGTGTCCCGGACTGAGTTGGCTCCTCTGCTTCCTGAATGATCTGTCTGAATCTTTCTGAGGGCAGAGGGAATGGCTTTGAAGGACAGGAGGAAGAGCTGCTGCCAAGGCAACGGTCAGGTAAGCACGGCTTGAGCCCAGGCCAAGAAAATAACTTGAGAAAACCTCTCAGACAAGCCCCTCCCTAGTTCACATGAAAATAAAGTGAGGGAGGGGAAATGCATTCAGGTTTGCAAGTTTCTATTCCTATAGCTGTCACAATAAAAGTAATCCTGATCTATGTGGAATTGGTTTCTTACTCTAATCTACCTTGCTGGGGGGACAGAATTGCCTCTGGATTCAGCAACATTTGAATATATTGCATAACCCTAAATAACAGCCACAAAAATGACCTTACTATTCTCGCCAAAGCATATCACGTCGATAAGGTTGCTAAATCATAACATTAATAGATTAAAATACTCTTTGGCAAAAGTGTCATCATACTTATTGGCACCATTTATACGCAGACAATAAGCACCAGATCACAAACTTCCTCATTTAAATCTTGTCCCTAAACTCATTAGACAAGCCACTTTCTCTTAGCTTCATTCCCCATTATTATAATTAGAACGACTTAAGTTTCAGGGTTATTGTAAGGTTTTTAATTAAATAACAATGGTGAAATCCTCTGAAACCTTGAAAAGCTCAACCAATTAGTTTGCGTTACCAGTTCTGGGCTGCCAACATCCAGACAACCACTAGATCAGTGTTTCTCAACCTTGGCCACTCTAAGATGTGTGGACTTCAACTCCCAGAATTCCCCACCCAGCATGTTGGCTGGGGAATTCTGAGAGTTGAAGTCCACACATCTTAGAGTGGCCAAGGTTGAGAAACACTGCACTAGATGATAGCAGAGAGATATAGAAAACCCAAACTTCTTGCTGCCATTTACTAATCCTCTGGATTTTTGCAGCCCAGATCCAGTAGGTCTAAAGTAACACTTGTAGTGATCACTTTCCTCTGCATTTCTAATATTATTCCAGGAAAGACAAGGGAAACAATGATGTCTCTTGATATCAGTTTTTCACTTTGGGCTGTCGTTGCTTAGGCCTTGAGCATTAGCCTGGTAGGGTCAATTTCAGAGAGTCTTAGCTCATAAGAGAAAAAGTTGCTGAGCTCATGAAACTCTAGCAATCTCTGTGCGCCTTCCTCTCATGCCATTGTGTTCTACTTACAGCAGTTGGATGCTGGCCAAGTGGCTGAGCCCTTCTGCTGCCACAATTCTATCCGCCACTGAGAATGTAGCTGGAAAGGGGCTTGCATTCCTCAGCCTCCCCCCTCCACAGGCACGTTGGTCAGGGCTGAGAAAGGATCCAGCATTCAGGAACACTTGGGAGGCTCGACTCTTCCTTCTCCCTTTTCTAAAAGCTCCTTCTGCCAAGGCTACAATCTGCAAAAAAGCAAGGAAAACTCCCCACCAGCCTTGCTACTTGGAAGGGCTATTCCCCCCTTTCCTTTCTTTTCTTTAGCCATGTCTACAATGCTTTGTTTTTCTTGGGATTAAGTTGCAGCTGCCTGCCTTAGACCCCATGCAGTGTTTCCAAACTATAGCTCACCCGTAAAACAAATGGCCTCAGAATGTTTGCATAGGTCTGGGTTTGATAGGACGTAATGAAAGCATTGGCAGAATAATTGGGGCTATGATTACTTACCTGGTTAATTCTGCTGAGCACACAGAAATGGGCCCTTAATCAAAGCTGTCTGCCATACTTGGCTGGCTTCATGGTGCTGATTAGGATCCCTGGCCCTGAGCCCAGAGACTCTCCCTGCAAGAAGTTGAAGACTAAGAATGAGATTACAAGCCAGCAGGGTGATTGCCACCGCCTCCTCTCGCTTTTGCAGTTCTTTAGCACCTGGAACCCCCCAGCAAAGGTGTGGTACAGAAAGCAATTAAGGGGCGGGGAATAATTTGGCTATCTATTAGGGTAGTGTGATTGTGTTCGCACATTGCCCTGAGCCCTGGTTTTTTTCATGAAACACCCTTGGTTGTGTTCCCACAGCAATGTAATCCATAAAGAAATCATGCTTTGGCTTAACAAACCACATCAGGCTTAGTGTAATGTGTGAACCTGGTCACAGACTGTATTATATGATACTTTGCTGGAAAGCAAGGGCTCTGAAGGTGTGAGTCATAACACTCTGTAAAGTCATGAGTAAATCTGAGGGGGCTCAACTGTTGGATTGTCCAGGCAGAGTGGGATTGCAGGGGGCTTGGTAACAGTCAAGTTGTGAGTGTGCGAGCCAGGTTTCCCACTGCTGACCTTTAGCACATCTCAGGAACAAGGCCTTGCAGTGTTGCTGCCATCACACAGTTTAATGGGGGGGGGGGTCATTTCCGGGCAGCAATTGGTAGATCCCTTGCCATCCTTTCCCACCCACCCAGCATCATCTACTGGCAGGAATATCAATCTCAGATCACTTTCCTGAAAATATGCTAGGTTGGGAATTGGGGAGGTGGGTGTCACATCTTAATTTTTTATTATTTAGTGCATGCTTCTTCTGGCAGGACTATTGGACACTCAGAAAATTATAAAATGATTTCACAGATACTTATTATTTTAGGAGATCATGGAATTATAAAGGTTGAGAACCCCTGAGAAAAAGTACCTGGTGGGGATGGAAAAAGGGAAGCATTTGAAGGCAGCCCCCAGTAACCCTTCACTACCTTCTAAATATTCCCGTCTGGCACATGTTTGCACTGAAGCAAGAGAGACATCACCCTAAGTCTCTTAAAACCAGAGTCAGATTCTGTGGCTTTGCCACTGGCACTCGTAGAGATGTCTTTGTGGCTAGTGTTGTTGTGTAGAGCCCTGTCTGATAGACCAAAGGCCTGTTGATGAGGCAGTCAGGCCGAGGTATTCTGGGAGCAGTCTGAGACATAAGGAGCAGTGAGAAAAAAATGGGTAGAGGCTTTTAATAGGGCATCTCGCAATGGTCAAATCCTGCTTTAGCGTGCAAAAGATCCAAACGCCATCCTGACATCTCCAGGTGGGCTGCTAGCTGAAGCCTGAAGAGCCTTTGCCAAGCTGGGAGGCAACAAGATGTCAAGTTGAAGAGGACCTGACAGGTCTTTTGATGTCAGAAGAGACCTTTGCATTTTTTAAGTAAAAGAGAAACTGGAATGCTTGCCTTTAATGGACAACTCTGTAATGGAAAACATTCCCACTAAGCACTAGAAAATGTTATCACTATGAGAGTGTAAATGTGGAGATACTGACACATACATTCCAAACACTTAGGACAAGCTCTGATACCTAGCCTCTCTCCCCCACCCTGCCACATTTGTGAGGAACAGCCTGGGGACTGGGAGACCAAGTGCAATGCAAGTTCATTGCTAAGATACTCCATCAGCCTTTTCCAACCTGGGAAAGATGTGTTTGGATAACAGCTGCCAAAATTCTCAGTATCTAGGCCTGTGCCAAGGTGGAGCAGAAGAAAGTAAGCAAGAAATAAGTCCAAAGTAATGATAATAACTTTCAAGTCACTTGATTCTTCAAAAAATAAAAAAGACCGCTAGAAGCTAACAAGATCATTGTGTATTTCTCAGTACTTGTTATACTACTCCCAAGTTTATTGACTTCCCCATTTTCTACCTGAGCTTCTTATATAGGAGTGTTCCTCAACCTTTGCAACTTTAAGATATGTGGACTTCAACTCCCAGAATTCCCCAGCCAGAGGATTGGACAGTCAGTGCTATCAAAGCCACCAAGAGGTCAAAAAGGACCAGGAGGGTTATACTACCCTGGTCCCAATTTCTCCAAAGGTCTTCAACAGAAGTGACCAATACAGTTTCTGTGCTGAACCCTGGCCTGAAATCTGACTGTCACAAGTCCAGATAAGGGATATTTTTATCAAACCCCAGGAAACTGTAATATGTCCAACCTGACCAAGGTGAAGGCCTGGAGAAATTTTAAAACTGCAATGGAAAAAAAAAAATAGGGTGATGGCACATGCTCATTTGGAAAAAAAAAAAACCCACAGGCTGTGAGTTGAGATATTAGGCTAGCTTGAAAATCAATATCCCAGATATGCTGCTTAAGGAGATATCTGGCATTTTCAAACCTTGATGGGCAGAGGCTCTTCAAAGAGAAATCCATGGACTGGAGTTTGTCTTAAGCTCTTTTTAGCCAAGTTAATTTAAAATGTCCTCTGAGAACCAGTGGGGGCCAGATCTACTGGGAAAAAGAATAACCACGAATTAATGAGAATGTACTAAGTTTTGGGATACTGAAGTGGCAGATAGCTTCTGCCTTTTCGTATCAATGGTAAAGGAACTAGCAGTTAAGAAATATGCTGCAGACTAGCATTTGATAGAGTAGCCATGAAGACTATTGAAGATCTGAAGATATTCAGATACTGGGATGTGTCTATACCTACAAAGATCAGAATCAAGCAGGCAATTATTTTTTCTGTGATACTTTCTGGAAACAAATGTTGGACTTTGAAGAAGCAGGAGAGAAAGAGCATTGACACTTTTGAACTTTGGTGTTGGAGAAGATGCCTGAGAATACCACAGATAGCCAAGAAAACGAACATATGAATCCTAAAACAAATCAATTCAGAGTTCTCACTTGAGGCAAAAATGGCCAGGCTCAAATTATCATACTTCACACATATTATGCAAAAATCTAGCTCTCTGAAGGAAGTCTATAATGGTGGAAAAGGTGGAGGGAAAGAGAAGAAGAGGACAACAAGCAGCAAGGGGAATGGACTCAATTACCACAAAAATGGGCACACCATTGGAAGACCTGAAGAACCAGATTGGAAACAGATCCTTCTGGGGAAAATCTATGAGGTTACTAAGAGTCAGTGCCAACTTGATGGCATGTAATCAATCAAAAATCACCAAGTCCTGGTATCCACAGAAACCCTAATCTGCTCTAAACCTAAGGCAGCATCTTAATACATCTTGGAATTGCAAAGATAGCTTTTATATATTTACACTGTACTGCTTCCAGGGTATCATACTTTGTAAAAGTGCAACTCTGAAAAGAAATAACCTTAGTTAAAAAGACCTTTCCGGCCACAGGAATAAAATGCGTTCCTTTTGAATAGAAAAATTTCAAGATACCTGAAGAGCTACACTGAGTAGTACTAGCCAGATATGAAAAATGTGGACTCCTAGATAAAGAGGCCTGGAACTGCCCTCCAAGTTATTTGTAAGTATGCATCTGCTCTATAAGGGTCCCGTTAATTCACCATTTATGCAGCCTATGGTAGTGTCCTCCAAAAACTAAAACTTTGGTTTTTAAGTTTTTTGACAATTTATTTCAAGTTCTTTTAGACAGAAGGAAGTCAGTGGCCCTTCTTATTCCCACCTGGAAAACAGACAAAATTACTAAAGTATATCATCTGCATATAACAGTTGGAATTGCACAGCTAACACTGTAACAAAAGATAGAAATGGTGGTTGAGACCTGGAGCTGTGGATGTGTAGAACAAACAGAAAAGGGCACAGTATGAAAAGGGTTACTGGTTCTCCCTGCTTAAGGAAGCATCTGAGAGCCAAGAAAAAACAAGCTGGCAGAGGAGAAAAGGAGGATGCTCAGAACATTTTATGCTGTGTTTGTTTCAGATCTGCCATGAACTCACAAGGGACTACTTAAAGTTACTGCTAATTAAGGTGGGGGGAAGGATTCAACTCTTGGAGTTCCCCTGTTGCTTGGTAACAGGCTGGACAAGGTCACCTAAGGCTGAGTACCAAGGAAGTATTAGAGGTGGATAAATAAATGGGCCATTATCTGTGTTTTTGCAAACCTCTGAAAGTCTATTGCTTAGAAGACTCCAGGATCTGGCTCTAGCAGGTTATCAGGCAGCAACTGGAACTATGTTTGACCAGACATAGGTATTTGGTACCTTCCAGACATGTTGGAAGTACAACTCCCACAATTTGTAAATCCCATGGCCATACTGGTTAAGCTGATCATCAGAAGGCAAAATGGTACTAAAATGCTTGTTTGTAAAGAAGGACACCCAGGGCATGCAGGTCAACTCAATAGTAGCCTAGCCTGCTTAGATAACTTGCAGACAAATCAGTCTTAATTGAGCACTAGCTGAGGAAGGGCAGGGTAGCTACAGCCTCTAATATAGAATTCTCTGCATGAGAGTCACGTATCATAGCTGTAAGCAGTTCTGTTCTTTGCAAGCCTATGATTAATTTCCTTTATATTTTCCTAGTGTCCTGACTCTTTGCTGTATATAACCTGACTTTTGTCCTCTTTTCTTTTTTTTCTGGAATTACCAAGGACCCAGAAGAATTCATCTTTTGACTTCTGGATAACGTATTACTTTTCTGGGAGCTTCTGGCAGTGAGCAATCCCTGGGATTTTGAGCTCAGCCCATATAACTTGCTTCATCACTTGCAAATCCTAAGACAGGATCAAGTTGGACAACTCAAAACAATATCTTCATATATTCACACAGAATAACATGAATGCAACTGTTGGAAGCTAGGTGGCCAGTGAGTAAAATGCCAGGTACTTTGAAGGATAAAAATGAGTTGGTGGGGCTCCTGGAAAAAAGTTGTGAAGGGCAGAAAAACCTCTTAGAGGAAGGATTTGAAAAACTTCCCTACCCACCCCCAAAAGTCAATAATATATTGAATGTCTCCATGTTGGAATGCTTGTGGAAAGGGGGGTGGTCACTGAGGGAAAAGGGAGCTACTGGGGTAGAGGAGATATGGGGGTACAAAACTTGGAATGATTTTCCTCAGATTATGGCATCATGAGATCAACCTGGATGTGAATACAAACAGTGCAGAACAAAAAATTTATCTAGAATGGTTCATAGTTTAATGAATTACTAGAGGGACCCTGTATATACCAGGTTCAAAAATCTATTTAAATGTAGCAAGGAAGAGGGGGAAAAGATGTGTGAGAGACATCAGCTTCTGCAATTGGCTGTCAATATGATACCTATCAGTCAAATTTTGTATAAATCTGCAGTAAGTTTGACTTTTGGATCTAGCCAAATCAACCCAGCAGCATTTGCTGCAGTTCTGGTTTCAATTTCTTCTGGATTCTCTTCTGGATCTCATTTAAGGCAAGATTTGGATTCAGATGCCCAGAACAGCACAGCCAGGATCCCATTTCTTCTTCCTGTTACATTTCTGCTTCCTGTTACATTCCTGAGGTCTGCCGTTTGCTGCTCATCACATCTGGAACTGCTGTAAAGAAAAATGTAAATTAGCTGCCCATGGTTTTTTGTACACTAAATTGTATTTTCACTAGGAATAAGAGATGGAAGGAAAGAAAGAAGAAAAGAAAGACTTTCTTTCTAAGTCAATGAAAGAATGAAAAGAGTAAGTCTGATTTCTCCAGAGAGAACCTTAATGAACTAAGAGAGTAGTAATGCTTTGCACTATTAAACTTGCTTACTTAGGACAGTCCCTTATAGCAAGGTTCCTCAACCTTGGTGACTTGAAGATGTGTGGACTTCAACTCCCTGGCTGGGGAATTCTGGGAGTTGAAGTCCACACATCTTCAAGTTGCCAAGGTTGAGGAACCCTGCCTTATAGCCATCAGGAACCACTTCCAAGTGAAAAAGAATCACATGCTTCCAATTTAATTAGAAAGCTGATCCATTTTTCCTGCCCATTGGGAAACAGCAAAATTAACCAAGGAGGTGAATTGAGGTATGGATAAACTTGACTCCAATCCCCTTGCACTTCTGCCCTTCCTCCTCATACTCTTTTGTGTGAGTGAGAGAGTATGAGAGAGAGAGAGAGAGCAATGTGGAGGAAGGGTTTGGCAACCAGCGTGGGAAGAGTGAAACTAGGGTGAGTATTAAATACAACACAGTGGAAACCATCCAAAGATTCTTGTCTACCACTTGCTCATTGTTTCATCTCAGGCGGTGCTTGTTGCCAATTTATAATAATGTAAAGACCTTTAATTTAAGCCAATGCATGGAGATTATGGGGGAAAAAAGAGATGGGGGCAGAAATAATAATGGTTTGTGATATCAGGAATAGCTGTAGGAGCCACTTACAAGAGAGGTTTGAAGGCACTGATTGGCTCATACAGCTGGAGCAATGTGAAGGCAGTGCCCCACTACAAAGACTAAATTTATCTTATGATTTAAATATACACGTGGCTTTTTGAAATTAAATTGAACAAAGTAGGCAGTGGCCTAGAAATACCTCATTTTTAATTAGAAGATGATTTAATGTTTGAAAGTTAAATAGATTAAAAATAGGATATAAAAGCAACTCAATGCTCATACTGGCTGTTCATAAATCTGAATATTCAGAGTTATTACTACTGTAATTTTTTTCCTGCAAAGTACATGGAAGATATATAAGGAGGTTATTATCCACTTATCAATGTTTAGTGGGATGCCAAGGTAACTGTGGCATGAAAATGCATAACTAATTTTCTACACTCTGAGATGACACAGCCTAAGGTTGCCTTGGCATGTAATGCTAAACCATAATTTAGTGAAATACATCTAAGAGGGAGGAGGAAAATTCATTCAAATTCTCCCTCAACCTCCTGTATAGCCAAGAGAAGAAATCAAACATTAGATTTAATTATACTGAATTCTATGCTTGTTACATGAAAACTGTGGATTCTGGTTTAAAAATAAATTCTAGTTTCTTTAAACAAGATAATGGAACAACCTGGGAGCTGTTTAGCAATTTATCAGAATTTATTTGAAACCAGGATTCCTTTCCATAAAGGAAAGTAAAATTAAGTGCTGATTTATTTCCTATCCCCTCTCTGGGATTCACCTAATCAGTGTGGAAGGTTTTTCTATGTTGGATACCCTTCCTCCAAACTGTTACATAGTTGGAAAGCTAGCCATGTTTGTTCTATACAGGTGAAACTCGAAAAATTAGAATATCGTGCAAATGTTCATTTATGTCAGTATGGCAACTCAAAAGGTGAAACCAATATATGAGATAGATGAGAGAGATTACATGCAAAGCGAGATATGTCAAGCCTTACTTTGGTATAATTGTGATGATTATGGCGTACAGCTTATGAAAACCCCAAATTCACAATCTCAGAAAATTAGAATAGTGTGAAAAGGTTCAATATTCTAGGCTCAAAGTGTCCCACTCTAATCAGCTCATGAATCCATAACACCTGCAAAGGGTTCCTGAGCCTTTCAATGGTCTCTCAGGCTGGTTCAGTAGGAATCACAAGCATGGGAAAGACTGCTGACCTGACAGTTGTGCAGAAAACCATCATTGACACCCTCCATAAGGAGGGAAAGCCCCAAAAGGTCATTGCAAAAGAAGTTGGATGTTCCCAAAGTGCTGTATCAAAGCACATCAATAGAAGGTTATGTGGAAGGGAAAAGTGTGGTAGAAAAAGGTGCACAAGCAGCAGGGATGACCGCAGCCTGGAGAGGATTGTCAGGAAAAGGCCATTCAAAAGTGTTGGGGACTTTCACAAGGAGTGGACTGAGTTAGTGCATCAAGAGCCACCACACACAGACGGATCCTGGACATGGGCTTCAAATGTCGTATTCCTCTTGTCAAGCCGCTCCTGAACAACAAACAACATCAGAAGCGTCTTACCTGGGCTTCAGAAAAAAAGAACTAGTCTGTTGCCCAGTGGTCCAAAGTCCTCTTTTCTGATGAGAGCAACTTTTGCATCTCATTTGGGAACCAAAGACCCAGAGTCTGGAGGACGAATGGAGAGGCACACAATGCACGATGCTTGAAGTCCAGTGTGAAGTTTCCACAGTCTGTGTTGATTTGGGGAGCCATGTCATCTGCTGGTGTTGGTCCACTGTGCTTCATTAAGTCCAGGGTCAACGCAGCCGTCTACCAGGAGATTTTGGAGCACTTCATGCTTCCTTCCGCAGACGAGCTTCATGGGGATGCTGACTTCATTTTCCAGCAGGACTTGGCACCTGCCCACACTGCCCACAAAAGTACCAAAACCTGGTTCAATGACCATGGGATTACTGTGCTTGGTTGGCCAGCAAACTCGCCTGACCTGAACCCCATAGAGAATCTATGGGGCATTGCCAAGAGAAAGATGAGGGACATGAGACCGAACAATGCAGCAGAACTGAAGGCCGCTATTGAAGCATCCTGGTCTTCCATAACACCTGAGCAGTGCCACAGGCTGATAGCATCCATGCCACGCCGCATTGCGGCAGTCATTGCTGCAAAAGGGGCCCAAACTAAGTACTGAGTACATATGCATGCTTATACTTTGCAGAGGTCCGATATTGTTCTATTTCCAATCCTTGTGTTATTGATGTCATATAATATTCTAATTTTCTGAGATTGTGAATTTGGGGTTTTCATAAGCTGTACGCCATAATCATCACAATTATACCAAAGTAAGGCTTGACATATCTCACTTTGCATGTAATGCGTCTATCTCATATATTGGTTTCACCTTTTGAGTTGCCATACTGACATAAATGAACATTTGCACGATATTCTAATTTTTCGAGTTTCACCTGTAGTTATTAATGGCCAATTGGTATTTTTAGAATCTAGAATGCAGAACACAAACGTCTGCTAAGAGTTTGAACCAGGGTACCAAAAAGAACTGAAAGGTGCACAGCTTTGGACTTGGCTAGAGAACTCTGAAGCAGATGGAGAACCCAGTGCTTTTTCTCGAGGCTAAACATTATGTCTCTCTCTCTCCAACAGATATTTTAGATAATTTACTGGGAGGAGGGTACTTTCTATAGAGAAGTAAATTTGAATTCTTTGTCATTCCCACCAGGTTAGGGTGCTTCCAAGAGGTTTTGGACCAACTTTCATTGGCTCAAGCATTGCCTTTCTCTGCTGCAGTACCTTCCACTCAACATGAATATTTGATCAAAGGTGTTTCCCAAATATATCCTCATCAAGAACCACCTCAAGAGATTCACAACAAAGTCAGTTCTTCCACTTCTTCTGCTCTCTAGCTATGAATGGCTATCAACATGATCTTTTTTCTTCTTAATTGCAAAGAGAGCTTCAAACAACAGCTGTTGGGTCAGTCAGTTGGGCTGCTTTATTTATTAAAAATATTATATCACTGAGGTCACTCATCTCAACATAGCAACAACTGAGAAACTATTTTAAAAGGTGTATTTCTAAGGGAAAGCAAAAAATCTAGATCCCTTGATTTATTTGGGAGGGAATTCCAAAGAACTGGGGCAGCTACAAAGAAAAATTAGTCCTGAGTTTCCATGAAACAAGTCCGTGGCTCACAGCCCCACTAGGTAGACCAGATCAGGAAATCTTTTTTATTGAAGTTGTACTTTTATTGAAGTACTTTTATTGAAATTGGCTATAATAACAGAATTTTGCAATTCTGATTGTGCTGCACTTGCTCCCCCTTCTTATATTTCAGTGCATTAGTGAGGTGTCTGGCTAAGCTGCTTCCAATTGTTATGTCATTGTCTGGACTTAAAAAATGTTTCAGCCCCTTTTGCATACGTAACAGCTCCTGCATATTTCTGTCAAGGTCATCTTACTCTCTACAAATGGCAAGTGCAGGTAAGCCGCCTCAGAGCATCTCGCTGAGTTTGGGGAGGATGGGAATCATACAGAAAAGGGCATTGTCTCAAGTCTGAACCCAAACCTTAGAATTTTATACTTCACCTGGAAACAAAATGGTAATTGTAGTATTTTAGCACAGGTGTAATGTGGTCTTTCTGAGTTCTTCCAGAGAACAGGCTGACTCCTGAATTCTGTGGGCAGCCTAAATCCAGTCTGGATATATGCAGCACTTGCACTCTATTTTATTTTATTTATTTATTTCAGGACAGATGCAACTGGCGTATCTGTTAAAGCTATTAAAGATGTTCCTGGCCATTGCCTCAGTCTGTGGAACTAGAGAGGAATTTGGATTCAGAAGAGCCCTCAAATGGTGTAACTGTCCCTTCTTATAGAGTCTAATCCCATTTTAGAATTGTGTTGCCTCACAGTGAACACTTCTATTTTGTCTGGATTTAGTTTCACTTTATTGTCTCTCATTTATTATCCTCAGCCAATCCATTTCCATCTTCTAGCAGGAATTCAGAACATTATAGACAAACAGATGATATAGACAAACAGCAATTCCAAATCTTCTGATGATCACTTCCTTCCATCCATCCATCCATCCATCCATCCATCCATCCTTCTTTCTTTCTTTCTTTCTTTCTTTCTTTCTTTCTTTCTTTCTTTCTTTCTTTCTTTCTTTCTTTCTTTCTTTCTTTCTTTCTCTCTCTCTCTCTCTCTCTCTCTTTCTTTCTTTCTTTCCTTCTTTCCCTCTTTCTCTCTCTCTCTCTCCATTATCTTAAGTTGGAGAGAAACTTAGTATCAATTTAAGAATCGGTTTAAGATAAACTTAAGAATTACCAACTTTTTTTGAACTTCTTGAAATACAAACCTGAAGACAGTAAGTATGAATGTGGCTCTGAAATTAGAGATGAGCAGTTTTATGTAGATATTAAACTACGCATACCACACAATAGCACCTGCCTCCAAGTTACACTATCTGAAATCTATTTGAGAGATACCGGCATTGTTTTGTGGAGTTCTGTTCCTATTTCCAGATCTCTCAGGTTACTCTGAAGTATATCATAATCAATAGTATTGAAAGCCATCAAGAGGTCAAGAAGAACCAACAAAGATACATTCTCTTAGGTGATCTCCAAAGAAAGATTATCCATTAGTCTCATAATGTAGCCTGTTCTGAAGTCAGTTTGAAATGATCCAAGATAATTTATTTATTTACGGTTGTGTAATCCACCCCAAGCCATAGATTCTGGGAGGCATTCTACCCAGTTAATAATACAGAATAAAAACAAAAAGACCTACAGTTAATAAGAATGCCCCAGATGTCTGCCAGAAACATTCAATCCTGGTTAAAAACATGGCAGAATAGTTTTATTTTAACAGCTGTATGAAAGGCTAGGAGGGAAGGGGCTGCTTGAACCTCCAGAGGCAAGAAATAGGGGCTGCAATAGAAAGCCTGATGCCTGCTCCAAGTCACCCTTTTCATAATAATCTTCTCAAACAAGCAGATTCAACCTTAGCCAGTCAGTGCCTGATGTAACCCAGTGTTTTGCAACTTATGGCTTTGTAGGTCATCACCAGCACTTTGAATTGGCCTGGAAGCCACCGAGTAACCGTGCAGCAACTTTAATAGTGATGTTACTCTACTATAATGGGATTGTTCTGTCAACAATCTAGCTGTCATTTACAAAGGCTGCCCCACATAGAACATGTTTTAGTCATCCCACTGAAAGGTGACCAAAGCATGAGTTACTGTTGCCACGGCATCCTGATCCAGGTAGGAGGGTAACTAGTGCATCTATGGGAACTGGGCAAAGACCTGCCACGTAAGCAGTAGCCACAAGTCCAGGAGGAACACCAGATCACAAGCCGACTCTTTCAGGGGGAAGGCAACCCTATCCAGAGTAACTACCAGGAGCCAAATTCCTAAGTGTTTATTGAGAAAAAGCAACTTGATCTTGGAGGGATTCTGTCTAAGCTTATTTCCCTCCTGTTGAGGCCCTGACAGCCTCCAGACACCAGCTCAAGCTTTCCACAGCGTCTCTGATCTATCTAGGAATGATGTTGTATAATTGAGCATCATCTGCATACTGATAACACTTCACCTTTTTAATCTGTTATTTATTATGTCTGCTTCTTCCGAGGCTGTCTGTATCTGAGAATTCACCATTTCCTTGACTGCCTAGTGCAAACATGGGAGGTTAGATGCTTGCTTATAATTGTCCATTGCTACAGGATCTGCTGATGGATATTTTCAAAAAGGTTTAATAATTATCTCCTTTAAAAAAGGAGTAATCTCTGGCTCTCACTCAGAGAGGCATTTATGTTGATAACAAGGTATAGGTACCACCACTCAGAGTTGGAATCTAACTTGATCTAATAGCCTTTTAGGCTGATCAATTAAGTCAACTACTCCTACAGATGTGAGATATAGCCACATATCAAGCTTTAACCAGAAGGTGGTTCATCTATGATATTGAAAAGATTTGAGCCATTCCCACCCATGGAGAGCACCTGAGAGAAAGAGGGAAAAAATCAAATTAAGTCTATAATGCACCACAAAACAGCCCTCTGATCAATTAGGAGAGGCTCATAGAAATTCTTTAGCTACTCAATATTGATCAGTCCCAAAGTGGATATTGGAATCACTCCATACCCTGAGCCCAAGGGAGTCCTGTACAAGCTCCAAGACCAGCTAAAGGTATTGTTGGACAGTGGGGTAGGCAGTCCACTAACAGAATCCCTAATCTCAGCCTAGTTCCAAGACTGAGATACACAGACCCGTTCTGTCGCAGGAAATCCTGGTGGTGGAGTTTTTTGTTTTTTTTACTGATCAGAGAGACATTTTATGAGATAGGGCAAATCCTTACAAGTCAGTAATACTTAGGGGATAATCTGTTGAACTTTGACTGGGTTCAAATAGCTCTGAAGCTCACCAGGAAGATAAATAGCCATATCTCAACCTCACTTATCTCACAGGCTTGTTTTAGGCTGGATGGAGGCTGCCTTGACCTCCTCAAAGGATGGGATAATTAAGCCATACTTATTACTTCCCTATTAAGAGAAACATTTCTGAAATTCAGGTGTAAAGCTAGAAAATCTCTCTGGGGATGCACCCAGGCCCACAATTATTTGTATAAGAAATGTAAACAATGAACAATCCCACTTTGTAAAGAAAAAAATTAATCAGACTTAGGTACTGACAAGGGAAATCTGAAACAGATTATGTGAAGGAGATAATGTTTCAAGGAAGTTGGGCTTGCCCCACTGACAAGGACCTGAACTTATTTCTACAATTAAGCATGAGAATATCTGGTATGAAGTAACTGTACTCAGCTGCCCACACTGGGGGTGAAGTTTCTCAAATGTATCCCTAGAATGACTGCTTACAGTTGTTTTCTGTCAGGGCAATTAATGGAAAGGTCTATTGATGCAATCTTTTCACACCTTGTGGAAACTGGTTGAAACAATATGGACTTCCAGATGAGGGTTGTCTTGTGCAGGTGCCCAGCTGTGTTCACAAAATTGTTCTGGAGGGCAGGATTTCAGATGTCAGCTTCTTTCATTTATAGATCCACCTGTTTGCCTATTATCTTTGCCACCTTCTTTTCTTTACGAGAGAAAAGACACTAAGGGGTAAAAAAAAAAAAAAAAATCAGAATAGTGTACAGTGATTTTTGATCGGTAGCACGAGGTACTTCCATGCAAGATCCTTGCACCAATCCAGAATCAGCTCCACACCTGTCAGCCCCACTAGGTAGACCAGACCAGGAAATGACTCCACAGGAAAGCTAAAACTACTTTTATTGAGACTGGCTATAACAAGAGAATATTGCGGGTCTGATTCTGCTGTATCTGCTTCTCCTTACAGCTCTGCGAATTAGGGAGCCATCCACCTGAGCCGCCTTCGAATATTATCTCATTGTTCTGGACTTTAAAAAAATGCTTCCGCTCCTTTAGCCTAGGTAATGATCCTTGCATATTCCCATCAAGGTCATCTTCCTGACTCTCTGCACCACCACGGTAATCTTTCCATTCTTTAGACAAAGCCAGTTTATTGCCAGTTCAGCTTGTCTCATTGAAATTGCACCTAAGGCTAACTTTGGATTTGGAATGCAGAAGCTATGCACAGCTTGCAGGCACAATATTTTCCCATTGGTGGGAATTCTTCTCTCACCCACCTCCCAGGTGCTGCATTCAAGCCATTCCCCATTCCCTACATAGAGGCTGTACCTTCATGCTAAGATGCCATTACAGTATTTCAGAGGTCTTTAAGTGCCATGGAGGAATAGTGCCTTAATAGTTTTCATGCTCCCTCATAGCAATTGCTCTCTTTTATGAACAAACACAATCTGGAGCAAGAGCAAAATGTATCTTGAGATGGGGAAGGATTTCGGTAGCTCCAGAATGTATAACAGCTCAAGATGGAGTGCCAACTGATTTGTTGTTGTTGTTGCATTCTTCCACTGCAGTGTTGTCCAAACTTGGCCACTTTAAGATGAGTGGACTTCAACTCCCAGAATTCCCCAGCCAGCCATGCTGGCTGGGGAATTCTGGGAGTTGAAGTCCACTCATCTTAAAGTGGCCAAGTTTGGACAACACTGTTCTACTGGCAAGGTGACAGAAGCACATTGGAGTTCTTAACATTGCTAGCTCAGTGGACATGATGGCAATTGTTGGTCAGCTTCAAAATGCTTTATAGAGCATGGAAGAAACAGTGGTAATGTGGAAGGGCCTTAGAAACAGACTTATTCTAAAATCGTTGCCCACATATCTATCCTTCATTGCAGAAAAGCAAAAGAAGTATGCTATGGGGAAAGGAATAATAAAGTTAGACATTTGTGCTGCTCTCTATCTAATTCTCCATAAGGTTTTCTGCTTGTCAGAAGCTTATTTTTAATCCTGCGGTAAAGGGCCCTGCAATTCCAGAGCCACAAAGCATGCACAAATAGTAGAACTCTCCCTCTTTTAAAGAACAGCCCTAAAATAAAATGAAAAGTCTGGGAGTTTATTTCTGGCTGAGGGGCAGTCTCAGAGGTGTTCTTATGATTATGCGATTTTTAAATCCATGAAGGAAAAGCTTTGTTTTGAGGCATTAAAAACTGGTAAGCAAACAACATGGTGGCCAGGGAAGATACCATGTTCTTGAGGGAGCTCTAAGGCTCTACAGGTAGTGAAACAGCCTAGCTGGTAACAACTTTCCGTTAAAATTGAGGAAGAAATTCAGAGTTGTGTTTTCAACAAAAATCATCTGGCTTTTTTGCATTTAAACCTCAGCAAATGGGAATGGAAAGCTGTGCACAGTCCATGTGTCTTAACCGAATACATTTGCTTACAACTCACACTCTTTTTAAGGCATTTATTCTGAGCCATTGCCACGCAAACAGAAATAACAGATGTCGCATATTGGCCCAATGGATTTGCCTACCAATTAATATAAGACTTGAACCAAGATCAAGCATTTCACTAAAACCCATATTATTAACATTTCCTCATGGAAACAGGACCTCCACTATGAGTTAGTGGAATCATAAGGTTTTCCATGAGATACAGTAGCATTCTGAGTTCCAGAGCTCTGAGTATAATACTTACTTGGAGTTTTTGTTTTCCAAGACAAGAAACAAATATATTTGCAAAACTATTTAAGAAAAATCTGTATTGTTTCCTAAGTTAAATGTTAAATATATATTTTCTTCAATATTGTCTTGTATGAATTTTTGAAAAAAACATGCATGCAGAGTGTACTGGTCACGTGAATACCTTCTCTTCCCCAAAGCAGGGGAAGCTCTATGAATTTTTCCCATGATGTTGTGACAGTTTAAAGCAGTTTCTCTCAATCTTGGCAACTTTAAGGTGTGTAGACTTTAACCAGCAATATGCTGGCTGGGAAATCCTGGGAGTTGAAGTCCACACATCTTAAAGTTGCCAAGGTTGAGAAACATTGGTTTAAAGAGAAAGGACCTTGTGGGTGGGTGGGTGGGTGGTGGTGGTGAACAAAGCAGTGGGATATGGCTGTTTCATTCATAGCTTCTATTAGTGTGTGCCATGTTGTAAAACACTAGTGAGATGATTCTCTAAACCTCATAGATATATTAATTAGCACTTTGTATTGAAGGTGTCTCTTAAATTCAGTTAACAATGGGGCAGTTCAAACTCTAATTTCCAATTACATTATGTAAAATTATTTTTCATGTTGCTATTATTCATTGCAATACAGACATAGCAAATCTATTCAGTATGGTACAGAATTTGCAATTAGACTTGCCTCTGGATCACTTCCCATCATATCCAGCTATAGCAAAATGCTGCATTTAACCCACAGTTTTCTAGCATGCATGAGAGCTCTACGTATTTGGGGGGGGGGGTTGTTTTTTTGTTTACAGTTGTATACAATACTTAGATGCCATCTAGTTGGGCTTGATTTTTGTTGACTGCATGGACAAATGCTTGTAATCCTCACTAGTCTCTGGTACTAATCTATAGCTTTTCCAAGGACATTGCAATAATCTATCTGATTGTATCCATACATCTTAACCTCCATATTCCCCTTTGTCTACTTCTCTTAATTTTGCCAAGCATTGTGTTTTTTTCCAGTCATCATCTGCTTGCATCATGTGCCAAAAGTAAGTAAATCTTGGTGCATCCTCACACTATATACAACTACTGAGTAGCCAAACAGTGTATGAGTGTAGCATGAAAGCCAAAAAGTCATGGCTGCTCAGGAACTATGAAATTTCTTCTTGTGGTACAACACAGTATTTCCGAAGTAGCTATTTAAGACATAGGATATTCATGTTGTGGTTTGGCTGTAGCTTAGTTATGACTGAAATTGTTTCAGTCTGATTAAGTTCCAGGCATGGTAACCAGCTCACCCATAACCTCTCTTGTTCAGTTTCAGCTCATATGGGAGAATTAAAATAAGATTCATACTGCAGTTCCAATGGACAAAGCAAGCTAAAAAGCTGATACTCCAATGATACAACTTGCTGCAATAACTCAAAGTAGATCAGATATAAATTTAAGTTTTAATATTGTTATTGTAGTCTTTTTTTTTTTTTTTGACTATAAGCTCAACTTTTAATATTTTTTTCTCCTTCCATCTAAACTTATTTGCCGTCATCTCAAGATACATTCCCTTTACCTTGGCTTAGGGCTTAATTTATTGTAGAAACCCAACAAACTTTGCCAACGATGCATGGTTAATCAAACAAGGGCTTAATAGAATATGTGAACTCACTGACTCTAGAGAACATGATTAATGTAGTTATTGCATTTACCCAATTTCTGGATTCCCACATACACTAAATTATAAAGTAGTCAAATACACCCACTCCTCATTTAGCAAGTACCTGGTTAATGACCATTTGCAAATATGATGGTAATAAACAGTAATAAAAATCATTTTCCAATCAATGCGCACATTTACAACCAAATTTCATACGCCTAACAACAACACATGCCAGAGTGAGATTAATGCTGGCATAGCTGAATGAGAAAACTTTATCTGAATGAGACAGCAGCAACCAAGGATCTTTGCAGTGTCTCTCTCTCTCTCTTTCTTTCTCTGTCATGTGTTCACTTAGCAACCATTTCACTTAACGACTTGGTCATTGGAATGGAACTCGGTCATAAACAAGGAGTAGTTGTAGATTGGGTTCATGCAACATACTAAGACACATACACAAACATGCACAAACATTGTGAAAACTAACCAAGTTTAGCATGTAGTGCAAAATCTACTACTAGGTCTTGAACTATCCTAGTTAAACATGTTATGTGAATGTAAGTGACTGCATATAAAACAGGAGAAGTCACCACTATCTAATCTGGTTACCATACAAAGTACAAGAACTTGCAAAACAACATTTGCCCTCAAAACCATCCCATCCAACCATGTGAAAAGCAGGCAAGACAGAAGGATATATAACCCCTGCAAACCAACAAGCCTTACTTCTCCAAAACTCCTGCACTGATGATATTACCTAGTAAAGTAATTAAATGTCTGCAACCTGAAAACCAAACATGGAGAACTCCATCAAGGCAACATGTCAACCTTGGGCTTTACATATTTCCTACCATCACTACAAAATACGAGCATGAAACACTTCACATTGCTTGGAACTGGGAAAGCTTTGCCACTAGACAGACTTCCATCCACATCTGCAGAAGAGGCAATGGCATTCTACAAAGCCACATAAGCCAAATCCTCAACTATGAGAGCAACAAGCAAACAGCACATAAAAGGAGCTGTGTAAAGACCCTATTGAGATTAATCATAATGTACTGCACATCAGTTACAGACAGCAGAAATAAAACCACTTACCCATTTTTCAACACAATAGATACCTATACAATTTCATCAGAAATGTACACCAATCCATCCAACTATATCATAAACATCACAACCCATGAAAATGATATCCCTCCTCTACTACTGAGGCATCTGAGTCTACTAATGGGCTGCTCCAGCCATTTGGAATAACCATGGGGCACACGTATAGTACAGTCCTTACAAAGTATACTAGGCAACCTCAAACACCCAATACCAAAGGAAGACAAAGCAGAAGCCATCTACAGAATAAAATGCCAGGACTGCAAATGCTACCACATAGGACAAACAGGTAGAAGACCAGTAGCACATGACCATAATTACCAACTAGCTATCAAAAGATTTGGTGTAACTTTACTAATCCTCTTCCATACAGGCAACCTCGGGTATGACTTCAGTGTACAGAGTAAGGAAGATGACTTGACGGAGGTATGCCAGCTCCATTACCAAGGTAACAAAGGGCAAAACATAATTTAAGTCCACAACAGACAGATAATATTCAGAAGAGGCTCAGACACCTCCTAATTCACTGGAGTATAAGGAGGGGGAAGTGTTACAGCACAATCAGACTTGCAAGATTCTGTTATTATAGCAAATCTCAGTAAAAGTAGTTTTAGCCATCCTGTGGAGTTGATTTCAATGTCTGGTCTACCTAGGAGGGCTGAAAATTATGTCCTGGATCCCATGCTTCAGTTAAATATAATTTAGGAAGTTAATTCAGTTGTGTGGATTTGCCCAGCAAACTGAGACTAACTACATTGATTTGATTTACACAACTGTAGTTGTATAGTTTATAGCCCATTGTTCCACGTGAATGCATAATGGGAATTAATCAGCAAAACATTATTATCCTGCATATATGTATGTGTGGATGTATGTATAAAACTCAGGGCAGCAAAGATACCTAATACTCCTGCCTATTTTCTCCACAATAACCCTGTGAAGTGGGTTGGGCTGAAAGAGAGGGACTGGCCCAAAGTCACCCAGCCAGCTTTCATGCCTAAGGCAGGACTAGAACTCAGTCTCCTGGTTTCTAGGCCAGCACCTTAACCACTGTTCCAAACTGGCTCTTTAAAAACATCAAACCAAAGGAAAGATTTCATATTTTGCTAAGTGCAGCAAGGGTTTTTTTGTGTGTTATGGTACTTGTGACTAGTTATGGTGCTGCATGCACAATCTGGCTATATATTTGACCAGGAAAATGGATAACAAGTACATGCCTTCAAGATCATTAGATCTAAAAAAAGCTACAGGAAGAAGTCTTATGAGAAGCCTGAAAAACCCACCCATGTCTTTTCTTCTTTTTCAACAATGCCACATCTAACAGACAACTCAACGTTGTTACCTGGAAAACAAGTTTAGCAGCCAAACATATTAAAGTTAATCTATTTATGCTAAATGCTGAAGAGAAAGCCACATGAGTAATAGTCTAGTCCATATAAAGAACTAATCTTTATTCAGATCTTATTTTCACACTGCTCTCTACACATGGATTGGTATATGCACACAAGAAACAGGAACCCACATTCAGCTTACAAGGGCCACATGTGTGAAGCCTACCATGTTACTGCTACAAATATGATACTGCACATTAGCAACTGGTTTCTTCCTTCCAGCAGTAGGACCCCTAAAATATGACAGCATAGGTTGGAGGGGATACCTGAACAAAACTATGATGTACACGTGAGACAAGAAATAACTCTTATAGGTCTTCCAAACAATCTTTTTTCCGGCATCACATTAAACAATATTTTATTTTTCATTCAAATATTTTCATTTATACAGGTGAAACTCGAAAAATTAGAATATCGTGCAAATGTTCATTTATGTCAGTATGGCAACTCAAAAGGTGAAACCAATATATGAGATAGACGCATTACATGCAAAGCGAGATATGTCAAGCCTTACTTTGGTATAATTGTGATGATTATGGCGTACAGCTTATGAAAACCCCACATTCACAATCTCAGAAAATTAGAATAGTGTGAAAAGGTTCAATATTCTAGGCTCAAAGTGTCCCACTCTAATCAGCTAATGAATCCATAACACCTGCAAAGGGTTCCTGAGCCTTTCAATGGTCTCTCAGGCTGGTTCAGTAGGAATCACAAGCATGGGAAAGACTGCTGACCTGACAGTTGTGCAGAAAACCATCACTGACACCCTCCATAAGGAGGGAAAGCCCCAAAAGGTCATTGCAAAAGAAGTTGGATGTTCCCAAAGTGCTGTATCAAAGCACATCAATAGAAGCTTATGTGGAAGGGAAAAGTGTGGGAGAAAAAGGTGCATCAGCAGCAGGGATGACCACAGCCTGGAGAGGATTGTCAGGAAAAGGCTATTCAAAAGTGTTGGGGACTTTCACAAGGAGCGGACTGAGGCTGGAGTTAGTGCATCAAGAGCCACCACACACAGACAGATCCTGGACATGGGCTTCAAATGTCGTATTCCTCTTGTCAAGCCGCTCCTTCACCTGTATACCCTTTCATTCAAATATTTTCATTTTGTTTTGTGTCATGATGCCTCAGCAGCCTTCCCCAGCCTGGGTACCCTCCAGATGCATGGACTTCTCCAACCAGTCTGGCCTTTGTGCACAATTCTGGGGTTGCTTCAAACGTTTGGTGGATGTCCATGTTGGAGTACAGCAGAACCTTGGGCAGATGAGTGTGTGAGGAAAAAATAAATGTTGGGACAGTTAAGAGAGATCATGTTCTAGATGTAACCAGGAACAGAGAACAATTATGGAAAACATCAGCTGATGCTAGATTTGTGGGCAGAAATATTAGATATGGCCATAGCAACTGATAAGATAATCCAGCTTTATGGGCACAGCTGAATAGTCTGTTAAGTTCCAGCTCGTATCCTTCCTGAAACTAAAGCCACATCATAATGTTCAACTTGCTTCCCAACAGAAAGACTGACAAGATTATCAAAATACAATTTATTTTTTTTAAGTGAATTGCTTACACAGTAGTTGTGATACAGTGAGGAGGAAGGGAAAAGAGATGGAAGGAGTTTGTTTTTTACAATGCATATTCCATCTCACTACTGGTGTAACAAACAGTAAAGTTTCATCTGCATTCTCCATAGACAATACCACCACTACGAAAACAGGAACGTGAACATGGGAGTAGGCACACACACCCATCCTAATTGGCTCATTCTATACAATCTGTGTCAAAACTACAGTCACACATTATTGTAATTTACAAAATGCAATGCATCTGGGGAAGATCAAAATCACAGTTAAAAAAAATAACACACGCACACATGCACACACAACATGTTCTGGCTCTGTAAAAACTACCGAAGAAAAATGAGGTATGAGAAGGTGAATAGAAAATGATTTCTATTTCTGTGCAAGATGCCTACTCTGTCATTTTAAACCAATTAGCTTGAGAAGTGCAGCTACCTAACAACCCTTCAATATGAAGGACTCTGGATTGCTTAGGATTTTATTGTTGTGAAGAGCTATCCTTAGAAGGGAAAATTATCACCAAACTCTACAACAAGCAAGCTAAGAGGAGAGTTTTTGTCTACTTTTACAAGGCAAGTTCATCAGACAGCAACATCTATAGATTTAAGGCATTTCACAAGAGTCATTCCATCACTCTTTAAGCAAAACAGTGTGCTCTTGGGGGCGCTTTACTAGATTTTGTTTAAGGCACACCTTGTGTGTACACTGGATGGCAATATCCTTGTGAAGGGTGGCTGCGCAAGTCTTTATGAAAGCAAAGTTAGTCTATTGTAGAGCAAGTTGAAAGGCAGATTACTGAAACAAAGTCTACAAATATACAGGGGCCTTTTTATAAATGCAGTTGTCACCCTTCGGTCTGTTCACACTTGGACATTTCCTCCACATATACCCAGCCTAAGACAGATAAATTTAACAGGACTGCAAATACATTGATGGGAAAATCTGCATCTGACACAATTGTATCTGTCCTACAGCTTTTAAAGGTAGGCATTATCTGTTGGGATACAAAACTGGTAACTCTTATTTCAAGGAAATGAAGTTATGTCTCTTGCTCTTACAAACCACTGAAATTTCTTTGGAGATATAAAGGTAGGATTCCCCAATATTTTACTTTTCAACTGCAATACAGAACGTCATCTTTCTTCCCTTTCTTTCTCAACTTTATCCTGCTGAAAGAGATACTTCTGTGCCAAAACCCCAAACACTGAATTGTGTTATGGTCAATGTTTGTTTAGGTTCAAGTCTCAGGTTTCACAGTGTAGTATCTCTCTGAGTTCCCACTGCGTCTTAAAGTAGGCACAAAGGTTTTTTGTGGCTGTCTATTCAACATTCCTCACACAATCACAGCTTCCTAAGAGTCACCACAAAATTATTTTTCCCCAACACATCTCTTTCACATATCCAGGTTCAGGCAAATGACTGGAAGAAACTGGGTCACATATATATGGAGCATACATGCTGTTCTTAAGCTAGGCAACATTGTCATTGAATTGTCTCAAGTCTAGGTTATAGCTGGAACTTTTGTTCTTTTTTTTAAATGCAAGAAGTTAGCTTTTTAATAGTAGTCACCAAGCCCTCCAAATTGGTTTGTTTATACTGCATATTAAGAAACTGAAGATCAGCAATGTTCAGTCACTGATGTTAGAGGCCTCCATGGATATATTTCATTCACCAATATGGAGAGGATGTTTCAACCATGCTCCACTTTTGCCATTCAGGATAGAAGCTGCTGGATATCCGAGGGCTGCCAAGTTGTTCACACTCTGTTTCATGCACTTTTCTTGAAGATTTGAGAGTCAGGCAGCCTTTCTTAGGTGATGCTGCCACTTGGACACCATCAGACTTCCATTCTGCATGGACAATCTTATAGTTTTGCCCATCATTATTGTCCCAGAAAATGTGGTCACCGCTTTGGTAATACACACAAAATTCAATTTTTTGCTCAGTAGGAATGGCTGGAGGCAATTCGATTGCAAAGGAGAAAGTGTCATTGTCTGAGTCTCCATATACATTGTTCATGTAGATGCAGTCATTGTCAGAATAGGTTTTCCATGAGTCATATGTAATTCGAACCCTCACCTTCTTTTCAAAACTCACATTTTTCACTTTCACAGTCCCAGATACTGTACTTTCTTGCAGGGTGCAGTTTTCAAGACACACAAAGTTCTTCTGTAAGTGGTTCCGGAAGTCTAGGTAGTCAGCCGAAGGCTGAGTAAAACCAAGAATCAAGTTCTTTTCCTCATGTAGTTTTAGGCCAGCTGTGATGTCTTCAAGATCTGATAAATCGAATTGGAGATCCCAGGCTGGATTCTCCTGGAATTCAGAGAAGACATGGATGGCGGTCAGAGAGAGGCCCTTCGAGTCTGCAAAAACCACTCTCTTCTTGGCTCGGCCAGCTGAGCGTTTCCATTCACTATTCTGGTGCTCTGTTTCACGTTTCACATTGAGGCATGATCTCAGAGGCTTTAAGCGATCCACAAAGTTTCTTCTTTGATATTCATCAAGGGGGTTCAGAAAACTCTTCACGGGTGGTGAATGGGCTAAACATATTCTCATTGCTACATCTACAGGCATGATGGAACTGGGCAAAGGTCTTGGGTCCAAGACTTGTATCATTCTGCAATGGGAACATAGACAAGTGAGACTTCTCTAACCTAAAAGCCCTGAGGCAAACTCTTCAAAAGGCTTTTGAAATGCATGCTATTGCCTCTAAAATTAATGCTCTGATGGCGGGAAAGCTTTAAATAATTCAGTCGCAAGTAAGATGAACCAGGACTATGACTAGCAGCCAGAACTTGAACTGAAGCAACATAGCACCATTCAAAAATATTTGAATGAAATCCATGTGACATTTTGAGCCAACTTAACAGCTTCTATACTTTATCATAATAGCCCAGAAATACAATCCTTACACACTTACATTTGCACAGAAGACACATACTATTCCCTATATGAAAACACTAGGAACAAGAAAGTGGGTGTGTCCAATATTAAAAATACTGTAAGTACATTTTGATGAAAAACCTACTTGAAAAGAGGTACTTTGTGTTTTAATCTGGATTTAATGAGGAACCCTTTATGGAACAGACTGGCATTGTTCCAATAGTATTTTTGGTGCAATCTCCTTAAATTTTATTCATCCATGTTCAGAAAAAATTCAAGCAGATTGAGCAGTTAAAATCACTAAATCAGCCCCTCCTCTCTCAAGGACCCTTTCCTGTCATCTCTAAAACTGTACTAGGAGACAGGAGGTGAAACGCTGAGCGGTTGTGTTAAATCTATAACAATCACAATGTCAGCCACTATGGAGTTAACTATCTTATGCTGGGCCTAGGGAATGTGGCTACTGGAATTTTCTAGAACCCTGAGAAGTTAATTTTTAGTTACACCCATTTAAAAGACTTCCAAGGCATCGTAGTGAGAACCAAAAAAGGGCCATTCCTGAGCCACGCTGCCCGGATATTAAAAACTCCGATTTTGACAGGGTTACAAGAGGCAGCTGAGAAATCCGAAGCAGAGGGGAAAAAAGAGGCAGCGAAATGCGGTTCTTTTCCTCTTTCCCTCAGCCGCGCTCCGCCTTTTTCCAGCTGTCCGATTACATTTCACATTTGTGATCCGTAAAGTGATTTATTTACAGACGGAGCCTAAAAGCTACCTCTCAAGCTGGCTTTGACGCTAATTTATTCCTGGCAACTGCAGTAATGGTTAAGCGGTCCGTATTCTTAACCCTATCCTGGGAAGCGGGCAAGAACAAGCTCGCCATCACTATTTTAGAAGTTACTGACATAACTTCACACCTTTCCTGGACCCCGACGCGATGCACCACTCGAGGGACGTTCCAAAAAGAAAAAAAACGAGCTTCGTCAGAATGCGACCTCTGCCCGCGCCACGGTCCCCAAACACTTCGCAGAGGCTGCGCTGCCGTCGCAACTCCGTTCCCTTCAGCTCCGCATGACGGAGCAAAAATGAAAAGCGCCCCCGCCATCCGCTGCAGGAGCGGGCTCACCGAGTTCAGCTGCAAAGCCACCCGGCTGCAGCCGCGGTTTCGGCCGCCCCGCTTTTATCCGGCGGCGTCGTCTCTTCAGCTGCAAAACGCCCTCAGCCCTTTCTGAGTTGCAGCTGGGCTTACCTGGTGCGGTGACGTTACATAGAGTCGGCGAGAAGAGCCTAAAGCTGCAGGGAACGCCGCGAACGCCCGACGCCTGGAAAGCAATCAGCTGCTTCCCAGGGCGCTGGGCGAAGGAGCAGCAGCAAAAGGCACCCTCCCCCGCGGAGGCTTTTCCTTTCTCGCTGCCCGCCCAGCCCAGAGTCCAGCCTCCCTCCTCCCGCTGCGCTCCGGATCCTCGCTTGTAGACGAAGCTGCCCCTCCGGCCGCTTATCAAACGCGGCGCTGTCTTTTTCACGTGAAAGCGCCCGAGCGACCAATCGGGTCTCAAGCCCGGCGCGCTCCAAGCAATCAGCGCCGGGCTGCCCCGCGCTGGGAAACGTGATCGCTCCGTCGGCGGGAGGGGGGTCCCGGGGGAGGGGGAGAGAGCATGCGGTTCTGTTGACACAGCTTCCAGCCCCCGGAGCCCTGCGCGCGGGCTCAAGGTCAGCCCCCGCCGCCGGCGCGCCTGCCTTTCTAAATAGAGGCCTCATAGTAGCAGTCCTGACACGGGATCCTTTAGCAACTCATCGCTTCCCCAACCGGTCCAAATAGGGGTTGAATTATTTTCCTGCATTCCCGAGGCTGCCACCCTGGCCCCGCTTCCCTGGGAATAAGGCCCATTGAATGCTATTTCTCCGGGGCTATATATAGGGCAGCGCAGTTGTAATCTATTTATAGGAGGTTGCGGAATCCCCCAGCTGCTTCCCCTGTGGACTTGAGACAACGGCTGGGCAGCCCTTGTTATTAAAGGAAAATAACGCATATAGCATAGCACCTTCATGCTCTCCATAAAGCCTGGTCATTGTCCATGACGGTGAGGATTATGGGCACTGCAGTCGAGCACCTCTGGAATGTCCAAAGCTGCTATAAAGGATCTGGTGCTTTGTTGTTGTTTTCCCTTGGTCTGCGTCAAGTGTCTGTCCCTTAGTTGTTTTTAATTGTTTGACATTGTTTGGGGTCCCCATAGTTTGCTTTCAGAAGCATTTTAGTGAACTGCTTATCTGTGCAAAAATCAAGGATTAGGAGTTGCACATTCTTCACTGAGCTGACACTGCAGGTTAGGGCACCTTTTTAGCTTCTGCCTGTTATGCAGGCAAAGCCACCTAAGCAAGGAAAACAAAATGGTGCCAAAAAGGCTTGAGTTGAGTTCAACTGCTGGAAACTGTGGATGTGTCCAGATGGTTTTCTTGGCAACACTGCGGAAGCCATTTCCTTACCTTGAGTTTGTTTGGGGTTTTGTTTTTCAAGTTCCCAGGCTAGCCTATAGATCTAAGGCAGTGTTGTCCAAACTTGGCCACTTTAAGATGAGTGGACTTCAACTTCCAGAATTCCCCAGCCAGCCATGCTGGCTGGGGAATTCTGGGAGTTGAAGTCCACTCATCTTAAAGAGGCCAAGTTTAGACAACACTGATCTAAGGATTGTGATGTTCTTCCATCCATGAATTAATCAGGTCTGACCCTTCCTAAGTCTTTCAAAATTCTAAAAATAAAGCTAAATAAACCTATCTAGGAGGTTGATCAACATGTTATCATTCAGATCCTTTTTACTGCAATCCCTCTATTTTATTTAGTTATGAATTTATAAACCACTTTAGTCAAGGTTACTCTAAGTGGCATACAACACCAATAGAGGCAGCCAATGCAATAATTACATATGCTCCAGCCAGAATGAAGGAACGTTTACTGTTATTATAAATACACAAGCAAAGCATCATGAAAATAAGGAATCATTCCTATAAACGAAAACTGCTATCCTTCATTAGAGACCCTGAAAAAGTAGCTTTTCCTCTTAGTAATTTCAGCCAATTCACAGTTATGTCCATACTCAATTCAAAAATTGCAAATTTCTGTTTTTCCATAATCCAGATTTCTAGATATCTCAAAGTATTTTTCCCAGAAATCCTGTGGCCCAAAAACAAGGATAGGCAAACTTGTGACCTCCAGAAGGTTTAAGTGATGGCTATGTTCACATGGCCCATTTGCCCATTTAACCATGGCTTACTCAAAATCCAGGTTTCTGGACCACTAACTAACCATAAAAGTTGCATTCTTCCAGTGCTCTCGACTAAAACGTGGTTGGCTATTTTTGTCTTTTAATCTACAGTATTCATTAATCCCTGTCAATGTGGCCAGTTGTGGAGAATTATGGGAGAGTTAATTCAGAAACATCTGGGAACAATTTCAGTCCAAAACATTTGGAAAGTCTGGTATAAAGGATTGCAGCCCAAGCTTGTCTCCTAAATAGATAGTCGCTATGGTTGACACATCATGCTAAGCCTTCTGTTTAATCATTGTTTATTGAATGAACCATATGTGGATGGATTCACACAACATGCTAGGCCTTAATGGCTCAATTTACATGGCATAGATAAACCAGACAAACCACACTGTGATTTAAGCACTGTGTGTGAATTAGGCTGATGACAAGAGTGTCATCATACCCATCTCTAACATCCCTTAGAACTGTGTTTTGAAAAAACGTTGTCTTTCTAAGGTAAATCACATTTTGTTAGGAACAAACAATGGTTTGGATTCCACAGCTTCTCAGAGCAGAAAGATGAACCCCACATTTCTCTTTGTCTACAGTAGAGTCAGACCTGTGAAGACATGAAGAGCTGTCACTTCATCCTTTTGAGGCTTCTTTTAAAATAAATAATATTTTATCAAACTACACATCCTGCACCAACTCAATCCAGTAATTAAAGTACCTCAGGGAGAGGAGGAAAAGGTGTAGAGCTAATAGCTGTGCCAAAGAATTTTTTTTTTCTTTTGCAGCTTCTTTCATCCATGTGTGAAAACTGCCAACATTCTTTTCCTCGATGCAGTTATTAAAGGCGCAGGAGTCTCTTGCTCCTTTGTATGTGGGCATAGATAAGGAGAAGCAAACATATAAAGACAGCTTCATGTATGATGCCATGTTAAGCATGCTTCCCACCATGAATACACAGAACAGGGAGCCACAGCAATTTCCAAGTCTTTAGGGAACATGTGTTTATACATTAGTTTTTTGTCACAATCCATCTTTTTGCATTATTCACACATAATGCAGCCCTAAGTGTATGCACAACTGAGATGTCTTCATTAGTCCTGTTTCTAAATAATGGCGTTTAAGCATATATGAGACTTCTCATCTATTTTTGGAGACATTAGAGCCCCTGTCTTCACCTGGCAGCCCATTCTACTTCTATAGGCCCAACAAAGGAAAAAATCTGAGGTCAGTTACAGTACAAAGTTTATGGAAATTCTCCTAGTAAGCAAGTTCCCTTTGCCTCTTCTTTGGAGTCTTGAAGCACTGTGAGGAATAAAGCATTAAAAATAAAGAGGGACGGAATCGTTCTTTCCCAACCCACTTAAGTAAACAGCTGTCAAGTACATTCACTCATTTCAGAAATAGAAAATATAAGAAGCGCGGGTAATGTTTGCAGGGGCTTCTTCTAATATTTAAACAGCAAGTCTTTAAATACTGTGCATTGTGAAGGGACTGCATCTTTCAGCCAGCATGAAATAGCACACAAGAAGTGTTAGCACTTGTCTGTCTGGAGAGTCCCCAATAATGAACTTTCCCTGAATCTTGTTTTGCATTGGCTTTGTGAGCAAACATGGATATATTCACCCTTTAAGCCGCTAAAAACCTCACCTACTAACTTTGGCAGATCGGTCTGTGTTTAAACATATAAGAGCAGGCCAGGTGTGCCTTTCATGGGTAGGTGGCAACCGGTAGAAAGATAACTTACTGTTCTGTGACGATCACATTGTATATATTGGTTGGTTATTCATTATTATTTGAAGTTGCATACATTCCCTCTCCACAGCTAGCAGTGTTTTCTGTTGACTTTCTCCAACCTGATGCCCTTCAGCTGTGTTGGTAATATAATCCCTAGAAATCCTGGGTGGTAAAGGAGATTTCTTATATCAGGGAGTATTTTGCAAAGCTTCCCATGTCCTGGAGGTATACTTTACCTGCTCAAAAAACATTGTGATTATTTGACTGTCAAAATATGAAGCCGCTTTTTCAAAATCACAAATTGTCTTTCAGATGGTTTCCTTATTGTCCTGTTGGCTTGGTTTATGCTTTAAAAAAAAAAGGCTTCATGGTGCAAAACAGACCCAAGAACAATGTGTTAAAATGTCTGAGTGTTGGATGTGGGCATGCTCTGCCCACACTCCTACAGCAGTCTTTGGTTGTCTCTCTCATGAAGTCTTTGAGCATTGACCCACAGCTCAGGGCTTCATCTCTAGGGAAGCTCCAAGAATCACCCCACTGCAAATCGCTCTGATAAAATAAGCAGTTTCAGAGATGGGAGGATTTTCTTGGTCTGTGCTTTAAATCTCAGGTTAGCCTTTCATGGCACTCATGGGAACAGCTAGCAGGAAAATAGATGAAATGCTTCCTGTTTGCAATCTGTGGAAAGTTTCATGTCAGTATTTGGTATTTGAGTTAGTCATCAGAAAAAAGCTAAATTTCATATCAGGGCAATGCTGTTATCAGCTCGCCAGCCCCACTCCCCTTGGGGAGTATGGAAGAAAACATGGCTGTCTTTGAAATCCTTCCTTCAAAAGCAGCCTAGCTAAGGAGTAGATTTAATGGGGCAATACATCAGAGGTGCTAGGGGATAGATGTGGGGTTCTTTTTTGGGGGGGCTTGGTTTCTTCTCATTGGGGGGCATTTTTGACTTAAACAGATGCATTAAGCCTAACAGAGCAGTTTTTCTTCTGTTTCCTGCTATGAATAAATAGTAGGGACATCTCACTACTCTTATTCAGTATGACAAGACTGGACACTGCAGAAAAGGCATGGGCGATAAACTCCTGTTGGGTGATGTAAGAACGAGCAAGTGTTTTCCCTCTTTGAGGTTTGATCTGGGCGAAGAATGTGTTTCTTCCCAACAGACCCTGAAAAGAAGCTTTCCACCATATTTGGTTTGGTCCTTGTTTTTCCATGCATGTTGTATGTGTCTGAGCTCACACCACTAATCCTGAGTCCAGGGAGCTGATCCTGCAGCTTCCCAACTCTGGGATGCTCCAACCTGCCCATTCACATGAGGTTGGTGCATTTATAGAATAGTCTTTGTTATCCTTTCTCACCATCCTTTTTTCTCAAACGAGAGCAAAACCTACCCACCCTTTTTAAAAAAAAAAACCGTGTGCAACTTGTGGTTTGTCTGTTTTTATACCCCCTATGCAGATATGAGCCCTTGAGAATGGTTGGGCAAGTGGCAAAGGGAATCATGGCCAAGAGAAGAACCAAAGCTGGCAAACATCTACTTGTCCTCCTGTGCATGTTCTGATGTTGTGGCTGCAGCAGCCCACAACTGCCACAACTCTTGTCTGCCAGCCTAAGTCCAGTGCTACAGGTGGCAGTTTGGCAATGGCAGGATGGCTGTCACCAGGCTGAGCCCCTGTCTGCTTCTGCTGTTTCTGCCCCCCATCTCCAGGACCAGGTTGCAAGAGTCAATCATGTAATCCTCATACCACTCAGTGGAGTGGCTTCCCCTTGTACTGACCAGGCAAATGCTCACATGGATTTAACACACAGATATTGTGAGAAAAAGCTAGTTTTATTTTGTTGTGCAGTTTTGGCAAGGGGGCATTTGTTATGATGTTGAGGGGACTCTTCTGTTGGTCACTTGGAGGGAGAGCTGACTGGGTCCTGGTCATCTGAGATGGTCCCTGTGTTTCAAGGTGGCCTGGACTTAAGATCACTGCAGGCTGATTTCAAAACACATTCGGGAATGGAACTGGGGAAGCATCTTCTTAAGCCTGTTCTTAGCTTCCTGACAATCTAATCTTTTTCTCTCCCTTTGTCTGTTTTGAAGCTTTGAACAAGTTATTTGATTATGGAAAAGACTGTATACATTTGTAAACTGAAATGAATCTTAGACTGGTTTTCATCTGTCCTAAACTAGCTTCCTTCGCCTTCTTGCATGATCTTTCCTCCTCTTTCAGCATATTTTCAATTCTGTGGAATTGCCTGTACTAAAATATCCAATTATAGAAATAAAGCAGAATCTAACACAATAGCATAACCTGGCTGTAATGCAAGCATTGTTTCTTTTTGGCCTAGAATCTTGTTCACCATCTATGCACTGGGGGATAAAAATCCAGAGGAGAAACTACCTGCTAAAACTCTAACCTATAAAGAAATTCAAAAATTCTAAAAGTGGCCTCAGAAAGAGGCTGGTTTGCATCAGAGAACAGTTGGTAGGGAAGGGAATCTTTCAAAGCATTTTCATTGCACATAGTTGCAAGGTATCATATAATTTGCCCTTAATCTTTTTTTCTCCTTCCCAGCAACTAATTATAAGAATAGACAATCAACAGTACTGCAACAAAGGGAATACAACTTTGATGAACTCAGAGCATGCCATCCGAAGCATGGCACATTATTTTGAGACTGAAGCATGTGGCTGATGTGGATGGATGTGGAAATGAAATTTGGAAAGTACAAAAATGCAAAAAGAAAAGATGGAAAGAAATAGAAAAAAATAACTTCCGGTTTTCTTGACAGCAAATGCAAGTATAATTACAAAATTACCTCTTATTCTTTGGTTACAAAAAGAAAAGCTTTTTTCTATTATCTAATTTTTTCTAATCATCAAAACAACAAATCATAAATTCATTTTTTTTCTGTTTCATGCAAAAAGTCCATAAGGGGTTTCCAGTCAGCCATAAACGTAGATATTGTCTTTTCTCTAATCAAGGAAGGTAGTTTGGCCATCTCTGCAAGTTCCATCATCTTGACTAACCATTTTTCCATTGTGGATAGCGCTGAATCTTTCCATTTTTGAGCATATAATAATCTTGCTGCAGTTGTCATATATAAAAACAAAGTTCCGTGACTTTTTTTCCAGCTGTCTGTCCATCAATCCCCGCCCCTCGCCTCAAAAAGCCTCCGGCTTCAATTGTATATTAGTCTTTAAGATTTTCTGAATTAATGTATGTATTATGAACTATGTATGAATTGTATGCAAATGATGAACATATTATTGCCAAATTGTATAAACTTTTATTGAAATTTGAAACAGAAGAAGTGAAAGAATGTATGATAAAATGGGCTAAAACTTTGGTTACAATATACAAATGGAACAATGGGAAGATACGTAGTTGAAAGGATTGAAATTTACTTTATGTTCTAATCTTAAAGAGAATTGGTATATGTCACCAGATAAATTCTCTAGAATGTATAAAGGTGCTTTGAATTTATGTTGGAAATGTGAACAACATGAAGGGACATTTTGTCATGTTTGGTGGACATGTAAAAAAGCCAGAAAGTTTTGGATATAAATACAAGAAATTTGGAGAGTACAGACAATAATAATTCTCTTCTTGACAGTGACAATTCACAAAACGCATAGGTATGACCCAGATGTTATAGGTGAGTGGATGTGATATTATCAAAAAGTGAAAATTGCATGGAATTTCATTAAAAACATTTACTGATGTTTTCATTTTGTTTTAATCTCTCAGCTTTGAATCTCCAGACACTGTCAAATAACATTTTATCTCCAGATTTTTATAACAGCATTTGTACTTTGGAATCCGATGGCTGATAAGCAAAATAAAAATCCCTAAAGGAAAATTAGTTATAATCAAGTTGAGATGTCTAGAATATAATTCAAGATTTTAAGCAACTTTTTTTTTATCTTCTCAGCAACCTTCTAGTCCTTACTGGCTTTACAGAGTCCAGTATAGGGAATCAGAGTAGGGGGTGAGGCTAAACGCATCTGGTGGTGAGCTGTTTGTAGTTTCTATGCTTTTATAGCTGCTTCCTTCTGGCTAGCAGAACAAAAATAACCAATGCAGACAAATTCTGCATTATCATCTGCAATTCTGCCTAGGTTTTCATCAGGCTAACCTTTCACAAAGTGTTCCTTCAGGTAGAAAATTCCAGGGCAGCGCTATATTTCTTCCTCCCAGCTCCGTTTCTGTCTCTATGTTTACTTTCAGTTCAAGCAGAGAGTTAGGTTGTAATTTGGATCACTTACTTCAGGTGCAGAAATATTTTGAAAGTTGACTTCAGTGCTAAATTTGATGGTAGGTGGTACGATGTGGATTTTCACCTGACTACAGTTCAGCTTGAGGACTATGTGTTCTGGGTGAAGGACATTGGATGGAATTGCAGTGATTCAGAATCAGCATGAAGGGTGGAATATGACAGGCTTTCTGGAACTGAAAGTGGTCTGACACTGGCAAGCAACACAACTGGATTCCAAAATTAAGACTTACCATTCCTCAAACTGCATACAAAAAGTACAGCTTGTAATGGCCTGAGGCAGATATGCCAGGGCCCAAGGACAGGGTTGAGATCTTGAAAAATGAGGGGGTCTTTCTACAGCTTTATCCTAAAGCCAACAAAAATAGAGAAAAAATGTGGAGTCCTTGTGGTTCTCTGAGCTTGGTTGTTTTCTTGCAGACATTTCGTCACCCGACTAGGTAACATCTTCAGTGCTGGAAAAATCAAAGGTTGGAACCAGTCAGGCAGCTAAACTAATTGAACTTTCTTTTTTTTAAATCTAGATCTTCCCAACAGAAGAATAAAGCACTATTCTATTACAAAAATCAGATTCCTCTGAAGGGCAATTTTGTCTGAACCCAAATCTTGCAGGAACACTTTTCTATGATCTGTTTCTTTCCAGTTTTTAATCTTTGTTTCTTCTGTTTTCCTTGCATACATTATCTTTGTTTATAGAACATCACCATTCTTCATGTTAAGTGCAAAAATGCCTCTTAAAATAATTTCAACCTAAACCTTAGTTTAAGCAGTCTTTCTGGTCAAGATGATACATTATTAATGCCATGATTTATACAGCTGTTACTCAATTTTTGAATGCTATGAGGTATTTTCCTTCAAGCATTACAAACACAATAGGTTGTTCCTATTTACACGTTTTCCATTCTCCAGCTGAGATCACTCAGCAAGACATCTCTCCATTTTACAGTCTCTAAACAGTTTCTATAGGAACTGGTATTTTGCAACTACATTGCAAGACCACTTTTCTGTATGTTCTACTATACTATACTATAGTCCCTGTTTCCCTCAACTGGATTTCAGTAAATAAGTAATTAGAGGATTTCATCTATTGAAATTTTCAAAAGTGCACACATTCCCAATTGCTGAGTAAAAGATCATGCAAGACTGACTTACGTAAGTCTACCATCTTACGTTTAAACCCTCAAGAAGGCATCTCCTTTGTATGGGTCAGCTTCCCAAAGGCACTCATAAGATAACCTTGAACCCTGCATGTTTTTTTTTTTAAAAAAAGCTTCATATTGTCAGTTACACAGTCTGAAAAGTAATTTATGGAAGGCTGGGAGGTAATTGAAGATGAAAAATTATTGGCCAACTTTCAAAGAAGGTGCTTGATGAGAATCTATATGGTTCTTAGCATCTGTTCAGAAGCATAGACGAATACATAAACTCTTTCGGTCATCTAGTTGACATCTGTCTATCAAATCCCTTTTGGAAGACTGCCAGCACAGGGAAAATTACTCACCCATAAGAGGCTGTCCAGGACTGAGTAAAGGCAAAGTAACAGGGTGATACAAGGACACAAACCTATTACAGCTGTTGGTGCCAGTAATGTTCTGTTTATAAATAGAGGACTCTGTTCCATTGCGTTAATGTTGACACCTTTTGCTTTAAGAGAAAAAGGGTAACATAAAATAAAGAAGCATTGCTGTTTTGATTTTAAGATAGGTTTAAAGGAATTAGTAAACTGAGTACTCCTTATTCTTCTTCAAGGGAAAAAAAAAGGATGGCATTTAGAAATGCCAATATGGATTCTATTAAAAATAATGGCCTCTTTCTTTCTGGCTATTGTTATTTTGTTTGACTTCAGTATTTTTATTAAGGTTAATGATCTGCACTAATCTTCAGTAAATGTTGACCTTTAATGGTTGAGCTCAAATTTTGCACTCAAATTTCCAATGCAAAATTAAAATGTCATTTTTTAAGTTATAAAGTGCAGATGTAGCACAGTACAAGTCAACATCCAGTGGAATATTTTCTTTTCATTTGGCCTGATTTCCCTGGAGGAAATCCAGCCACAGCAGCATGATATGCAAGTACTGTAAAACTCCCCACAGAGTTGTACCAGTTTTTTGTATGGGTAGATCTCCTTAAGATTTATTCCAAAGCTCTCAAGCAGGAAAATCTGACACTGAAGATGTCCATCATCTGTTCAATAAAATTGTTTGTTATTGTCATTTAATGAAGGGGCCATAATATTCTAAATTTCTAAATGGATTAAGTGTTACAGGGTTTGTAAACTAAAAGATGCTACATAAAAGAAAAAGTAGATGAGAAAGAAAGGTTATTCCTATAATAACCAGCTTGAATAAGTATAGTTTTAGATTGGCCTAATGAGAACAGGAGACAAATGGCAGAGGAGTTGAACTGGGTCTTCTTGTCCCATTTCTTCTTCTGGAACTCATATCTGCATAGGCTTTGCATTATAGGATGGTAACGAGGAAATATAATCATCCTGATATTGCTGAACTATGACTCCGGAAGAATGTTGGACAATACAAGCTTGCCGCAGACCCCTGGGAGAGGTTTGGGTCAATATTTCACTGATGAAATTGCTCAGATTTGCTACAAACAGTCTAGACGCTGCATGTCAAAGCCTAAGAAGGTAATTACAATAACATCTTGCAAGGTTATCTGGGATTCATTTCACCTTGACTATTCCAAGGAAGTGGATAAGATGCACTGCCTCTTGTGGGCTGGATGTACGTCCCACCTGATTCATTTGAGAAGCTGGTGGGAGTGTGGTCAGCTGGATCCAGGAGGAGGTCAAGCCCTCACTAAGGGAAGGAGCCTTCCTGGCCATCTTGAAAGAGGTGGTGATACATTCACCTTCTTGGAAGGAGTCTTCTGTGGACCTGTCCATTTTGGGTAACTATTGCCCAGATTGCAACCTTTTCTTTTTAGGGAAGGTTGTTGAAGAAGTGCTGGAGTAGCAACTTTAAAGCATCTCAGAGATAGCAAATTATGTACATCCCTTTCAGTCAGAGTTCAGGCCCACATCTGGGACCAAAACTGCATTAGTCACTCTGATTGACTAACTTTGTCAGGACATGCAGGGGGAAATGTACATCTCTGGTCACTTTAGATCAAACAGTAGTCTTTGATATTACCAGTCATAGTACTTTTTAGGCCGCCTATGAGGGTTGGGAATTGGGGGGACTCTATGACAATGGTTCTACTCCTTCCTGAGTGGTGATTCCAGTTAGTGGTTACAGGGAAGGAGAGGTCAACCAGTGGTTTCTCACAAATGGTGTATAGTGGGGTTCATTGCTTCTCCACTCCTGGTCTTCAGCATCTATTTGAAGCTACTGGGAGAAGTCATCCACCAGTTCAGCATGAGATGATACCTGTATGCTGATGATATTCTGGTATATATATCTTTATGAGGCCAGTCTAGTGATGTAGTAGAAGTCTTGATTCTAAAGGCTGTGAGGATCTAGATGGGAAGAAACAAGCTAAAGTTGAATCCCAGGAAGATGGTGTTGCTATTTTCCAGAAACCATCTGATTCTTGCTTCACTCTGGTTATTCAGGACAGATTGCATTCCCCCTGAAGGAGCAGGTCTGCAACTTGGGGGTGATTCATAGCTAATGCTTGATCAGTTAACACAAGTTGTATCTAGGGGAACTTCTGCAAAGCTTCGAGTGGAGTGCCAGTTGCAGCATTTCCTGGAACATGAAGAAGTGCCCTCATCAATGCCCTCATCAATTCTTGGATAGACTACTGCAGTGTGCCATCCATGGCACTGCCTTTGAAGACTACCCTGAAAACTATAATTATTACAAAATGCAGTGTGGTTAGCAAGAATAATTATGGCCACATAACTTGAATTTTGTAGGCACTGCGCTGGCTACCAGCAAGCTTCCAAGTACAATTAAAAGTGCTGGTATTAACTTCTAAAGCTCTTCATGGCCCAGCAGCCAGGCATCTCCAGGACCATCTTCTTATCCAGTCCATTCATCCCAAATGGGGATGTTGAAAGTCCTCCTTAATATGAGGTTTAACAAGGGGGCCCAGAAGACAAAGAGTTTTCTTCGACGGCTCCCTCCTGGTAGAATAGCCTATTTAGGAAGGCAGTGAAGTTAGAGCTACTTCAAAGAGATTTTAATCTGTAATTTTAACTGTGAAGTTGCCACCAGTTAATCAATGCTAAGGGGTGGATAGTTTATGGATTTTATGCTGTGCATTGGTTTTATGATTTTATGGTTAAATTGTAAGCCACCAGGAATCTTTTTTGGAGTCTGGTGGTTTAAAAACTATAACTGAACAAATGAATAAATGACTGAACAAATGAATGAATGAATAAATAAATAACTTTGCAGCATCCCTCACCATGGTCACTGCTGGCACAGCTCCTAGGAGCTGGGAGAGCTGCAGGTTCCCAATTCCTATTAATAGAGTTAGTGTTAATATCTAACCATCAAGAATATTATGCATTATAATATCATTGTGCATAATATTCTTATTATGCATTAGGCATAGATTAGACATCTAACCACACTATAAGTGTTGTACCCACATACCAAGAACTTCAGTAGGACCTATTTTTGCTTAAGGAGGCTGTGTACTCATGTTTTTGAAAGTATATAAACAATTGTATTCAAAGATCATTCTGCAAAAAAGAGGTTAATTCTTGGAGATTGCAGCATACTGTCATTTCCAATTTAATTCACCTTCAGTGTGGAATATATACTGTATCTCTAAATAGTCAATGAGCTTGCAAAACATATTGTGGAGCACATCTATCCACATGAGTTTTTTTCTGGGCAAAGATAAAATGTTTTTGTTCTGTCTCTACAAAGAATCGTTTTACAAACTCTTAATTCCAGCCTCTTTCTGTCATCAACCTACGTAATTGGCCCATTAAAAAAAAAACTGTGTATTTTTTAAATGGATTAAAGTGTTTGTATGTTCGTGTCTGTTAACAGATGGCTAATGGTTTGTTTATTTATTCATTTTCTGCAAAAGGAGTTTGCTGTACAGGTAAAATAAAAAGAGCTTCAGTCTGTAATTCTGTACTCTAAACTTTTAAGTGAATCGGGCTTTCATCCTTTTTTTTTTTTTTTTAAGTTGGCTTACGGTGCAATCCTATACTTACTTTGTTCTACTAACTGGGATGGGAAAGCTACCACATTTGGTGGAAACCCTGGTATAGTGGGAGAACTTTAAAAAAATGAGCCGTGGGGATTGATACCTCAGCACTCATGTTTCTAAAGATTTTTCTTTCTTGCTCCAGGAACCATATGTGATGCCTTGTCTTGACTCCAGTGCCTGATTTATATGATAGCCCATTCAGATACTGATCTTGTAATCATCCTGAGGACTTTCACTTTTGTAGAACTAGGGATTGTGACCAAATGCATTCTGTCTTTTTCGTGGAATCAAAGGCCACAAAGAGCTACCAGTTGTGTGAGTTAAACAAATTCATAGTGCATAAAACTTTTAGTTGCGTTGTCTTTGGCAGTTTGATTGAACAAGATAGCAATAGTTAAAATAAATTAATAATAGATTAACATCCTTATCCTTAGTATAACTCAGTCCTCATATCAAAATAACAGGATACTGCCTCTTGCCAGGATACTGACATGGTATCTTGACTTCGACTGCTGTCCAGGAAGGTTAGCAAAATATATGCAGTTCATTGTTGGGAGGAGCATATGTTGAAGGTGCTGGTTGTCTGATAAATAGTCAATGGCATGTATTGCCTGTCCATCCACCTAAGACACACCTAAGATCCACCTTGGCACATCTATAATGATTGAGCAAGGTTGAACTAATCACATCACGAAAGAGGGGGAAGCACAAGAAAGGCTACATATCATGGCTTTGTGCTGGCTTAAGCAGGAAAGAATTATTCTGTGGAAGGTGAAGAATCAGCATATGACTGCTTCCTATAATTACCTGAAAGTAAGGATGACCCCACAAATGAAGAGATATAGGAAAAAAATTATGAATAGAAACAATGCCCAGCTTCTTCATCTTGTCAACCTGGTTTTATTAACTCCACCTGAACCTTATCATGGAGATTCCTAACCCACAATAAATGTATGTGTAGCATATGACACATTTATATGTGTATGGGGTGGGGTGGTGGGCAGAAGTCATATTCCAAAATAGCAACAGAGCGTGAAAGTGAGAGAGAGAGAACTAAATTCTGATTAAAATTACTTGTAAAATAAAGTCCATTTACAAAATCATTGGTTTCCCCATCTGCATACACTTTCTCTTCTCTCCTTCCAGCAGAAACAGCAAATCAAAGAAGAGAAAATAGCAAGATGGGGTGAAAGCAAGAGTAGGTATACTGGAGAAGGAAGAAAAGGGAGGGAGAAAACAAACTGGGTGGGAATGGGGAGATCAGACAAGCTACCTTTGTAGAGAAGAAGAAGAAAGAGAAGAGGAAAGCCCCGTTTAAACATTATACAAAGATTGCATTCAACATGATGAGCAATTCTTCTCAAGCATCAGCTAATCCTCAGGCTGATCTTCAAAGGCATCCACACTTTTCAGCAGCAGAGTCTATAATTCTTTGCCCTTCCTGTCCGTTTCTTGGTTTTCAACAGCTGCTTTGATTCTTATTAGCAAATGTAAGAGTGGCCCCTTCCCCTCACCACAATTCGCAGGTCATTGATTGGAGAAGAAAACAACTTTTACTTCTTATTATTCTTAAAATTTGGACTAACGGTGGTATAGCATGTTATGTGAATCCAGTCACTGGGATTTATAAACTATAATTCAAGACAGTGAAGTACAACCTGACCCCCAAGATTTCGTGCAGTCTTCAAATTCCTTGCAGACAGCTTCGAAAGCCTTCTAAAAGTTGCCACTACTAAGTTGTAATTGTTAATGGGATAGGGGCAAATTACTAGAAACCTATTACGTGTATTTAATTAATTTGATTTAATTCCAATTTAGTTTTTCTTCTGGTCCCACCCCTGTTTTGTCTTGGCCCCTCCAACTCTTTGAATATGGTCCCCAGTGTGTGAGACCCAAAGTGTGTGGCCCTCATAACAAAAACAGCTGGGCTTCCTTGCTTGTGTTAATGCAATTTGGGAATGTTAATTAAAATGATCCATAATTCAGTGTGAAGAATGAATCCACCTATGAAAGTTTCTTCTCACACTGATGAAAGAAAAGCTGATAGTTATTGAAACAGGGAACAGAAAAGAGGGAGAAAATTAACAAGAGTTTTGCTGTCCTAAGGTTGCCTGTATATCTAGGGGTCTCATTGGAAAGCAGGGTACTCCCTAGAATGCTTGTGTTGTAACCTTAACCTTCCTTCTAATAAAAACTGTTAATCCAAGATTTTGGATTCTAATTCCTTGAATTAACTGTTTCCAATCTAGACTTTAAGGAAGGAAGTCTGGCACCACCCAACCCATGGAGATAATGTGTTTTGTTCCAAACTTGGAACAAAGTAGTTCCACCCTGTTTCAGAATCAAAATTGTGAATTACAGCTTGAATCCAAAACATTTTCCATGCTCCTAAAGGAAACATTTATTACCGTTTAACAATAGCAGCCTTTCCATGCTGTAAGTGCAAATGTGCAATTCTAATGAACAGCCCAGAAAGTATATAAGAAATTGCACAAGATTATGCTGTCAGGCATGGAAGTACTTTTCCTTCTTCTCTCACTGTCACATCAGGTGAGCATACACACTTTATAGCCACTTGCTGTGTCTGAGCATTGGTGCCAAGGGCCTTTCTCCATGGCTCAGTTAATGTACTATCCATCTGTCCTTGAAGCAGCAGAAAACTATATTAGCAGAACATTTGCTATCCCAAACACTAATCCCCATCCTTTATTCTCTTTTCTGGCTTGCTACCAAATAGTGTTGTTCTGATTTCAGGTGTGCATGAAGGGCATGTTGAACAAAGCCCTTGATTAAGCCCATTGGCTTGGCTACGCTGTCCCTTTCTAAGGATATCATTAGTCATCAGGAAACCATCTGCCAGTCATAGCACCACTCTTGTTTTAACATCTGGCCAAATCTGGGGGTTTAGCTATCTGCCAAAACTAGCTCCTACTCAAGCTATACAGGCAGAACCACGAATGATTAAGCCCATGCTTCCCCTTTGCCTGCCCACACCTCATCACCTGATCAGTAGGCATCTGCAGACAGCTGTCAAAATGCTTTCCCTCTCTGCCTACAGAAACTCATCTTCTGGGCCAAACCAGACTGAGTTTGAAAAGACGACTGAAGCCCACCATACCTGGCATTGTTTGTAAAGATCTTCAGTGGAGTCCTTTCAAAACTCAACACCTGCACAAGTATACATAATAATTGATCAGTGGGCTTGTGTGGTGTGTAGTTTTCCAAGATTACTAAACCCACATAGGTTCTCCAACCTTTACCAGGTGCCCCTCCCCAGCCCACATTTTGGCTTATCTGTGGGCTGGGTGGGCAGAGGGAAGCAAGTCATTTATCAGGGAAAGATCCTTTTTCAAACCCACCACTTCCTAAAGCTGGCTGAACAGCTGCTTTGGAGGTTCCAAGAAGTCATGAGTCTAGGCGAATTTCAAAGAGAGACTCTCCCCCTCCCCAAAACAGAATGGTAGCAGAGCAGATCACCCAGGGACAGGAGAAGAGGGAGGATGCTCTCACCAGCCTGCCATGAGCTGAATCCACCCTCTCATCAGCTGGCCACACTGCTTCCAGCATGGGCAACAAAGCACTGCAGATTGCACACCCCTTGAAACTGCCACTGGTTGTTGTCACCATAAGGGGAAAACACTACAGCCTTAGACTTAAGGCTGTCTCTTGCATGGGCAAAACAAAATGATAACATCATGCCAGGGCTGGAATTATTTATTTGTTTAAACACTTTAGATAAGTGCCTACCTCACAGCAGTGACTCTAGACACGGCAGAAAAGAATATTGCCAGGGACATTTGTATGGGCACACAGGCATCTTCTAAAGTACCGGATGTCAGGAATAGGAAGAGGGTCAGCACAGCATCAAAACAACTTCTCCATGCTTATTTTCAGATTTGTTTTTTACTTGCATCAAATGCACTTCAGTTTACCCAGTTTCCAGATGGGGATTTGCATATCAACGTTTGCTTATTTTATAAATCGAAAGCTTCTTTTTTAACCTTCATCCTTGGTGTGCTGGCATTGGAAAAGTATTGCTATGCTCTGATCTTTCTGCAGCTTCCTGAAGTAAGCAGAGGGAGTTGGATCTGGTTTTGTTTATTCCAATGTAAGAAACGCTGATTGAGGAGCTATTTCTATCACCCTGTGTAGGAATGTTTCTAATTTGTTAGGAAAACTGTGAAGCAGCTGCCTTCTTATTTGTGAAGGTGTGATTTCAGTTCTTGAATGCACTTGTGCCTAGTTCACAAGTGCAATGCATAATAAAATGGGGAGGGAATTTAAGACATCCTAATATTTAAGGGAAAAAGAAAAGGATGGAACTTCTAATGATAAATTGCAGATGATGCAATAAGAAATAAACCCCAAGGAGGTAAATGAGTTTACTTTTCCTAGGCTCTACTGGGGTCATACCAACAAGAAACTAGTGGAGGCAGAGCATTTGTCCTATCTTCCATTAACAAAACAATGTTCCTCCCATTAATTCCAATGAATGTTATATATTGGGGGGGGGGGAAGAGCTTTTAAACTTACAGATCTATTTTTCTGGCACTAACATAGAATGTTTTTTTTTTTTTTTTAATCTTCTTCACTATTGGAGTTCCAACATTGGAGAGACATTGTTGTGGAGTTTTTTGAAGCTTCATGAAGTATTCTGAGAAGACTGGATCTTCTCCAGGGAGTGGACAAAACAACCATTTTTAGATGCCAAAATTACTTGGTTGAATTTGCTACAAATTTCTTTCTTTTTCTCCTGTCAAGATAATTCCTATTAGAGGAATTAAAAGCACTTGGGAAAAATTACTTACAAGCATCACTGAGGAAGGGGATTGGAATAAAATTTGGATTTACAAGCCTATATTCTCATCCTCTGTCCAAATTCTCATCCTCTGTCCAAAATAATTTCTAAGTGGTATATGAGTCTAGTGAAACTGGAATGAATAACTAAAGATAAATCTTTACTTTGTTGGAATAACTGCAATGAGAAAGGCTCATATTTCCATTTACAGGGGATATGTCCAAGGATTAAAGTTTTCTGGAGTTTAGTATTTACAGAAATGGGTAAAACAATCAGGAAATCAATATGGAATCACAATTAGACTTTTGGGGAATATTTGCTTGAAGATAACAAGAAAATAAAATCTAAAGGGCTGACAATTTACATGCTGATAGCAGAATGAATCATGATAGCAAAAAACCTGGAAACATGAAATTTATCTTCAGATATAGCACTTAAATGAGCTTGGTATATAGCAATGGCAGAAAAATTAACACATTTGCTACACCTTTGAACAGGACAATCTGAACCATATTCTTTTTGAGGTATGGCAAAATTTGATACTTTTCATCAGTCAAAAAACTGAAAAAGTACTGCCTTCTAGTTATACTCAGATATTGAAAGATATGTGCTATTTGTAAAAAGTTCTAAAATTGGTAGGCAATGGCTTAGATTAGAGATATTTATAAGTAAGACACTAAAATTGATGAAGTCATAATGTAGGAACATCTTTATATGCAGTGAAACCATTTTATATTACCTTAGCTTTTATGGGGGGGGGGGGCGTGTTTTTAAAGAAGTTTGAATCTTCCTTATTGAAGGTAAATCTCTCTCTATCTTTGTAAGAAAAGATCTGACCACCGACCAGGTCAGTATTCTTCCTGGGCTGCATCTTATAAAATCAGATTGAACAGATTGATATGAATCAGAACCAACAGCTCGATATGACCTAAAAAATGTACTCCAGAGTTAAATCTGCAGATGACCATATCATGCTTTTAGCTAAATAAATTCTGAATCAATTTTTTGTGTTCTATCTTTTTCAATGAGTAGAAGGTACAGATAATAGCACTATAGAAAGGAACTGTAGGTTCAAACACCAGATCAGAAATAGCTTGACATAGTTGCTGTTAATAAATCCTGGAAAGAGACCAATTCTGAGTTTGTTTCATTAACAGTCTAGTTACCAATAATTTGCCTGTTTTGGTACGCCCTTTAATTTTGAAATCTGAGCAAAGATCCTGACCAGCCCCAAAACATGAATCTTCTTGCTTCAATCAAGTTTCCCCCAATATTATATCACCTAATACTGATTAGGATTAAACTGATATCTGTTTAATGTTTAATGTTTAATGGCATTATGTTTAATGTTTAATGGCAGAATTCCTGATAGGATTCTCTTTATTCTTGAATATATTTATGGTTCTCCTACAAATATAAGCCCTCCTTTTCCTTTCCAAGGGCTGCCTTCTTTTTCGGGGCCTCTTCCTTTGAGCTATGTCAATAGTGGAAAGACTGGAGCAACTGATGGGCATGTATCCAAAACCAAAAGTGGTTGAGGCCCCCCTCTTCCTCTTTTTTTTTTTTTTTGACACCCCTTTTTCCCCTCTCTCGTTCATTTCCTTTTCCTGATTATCTTGTTTCCTTTTGCCTCGCAGCATAGGCTGCCTGGGGAAGTGATAGGTAGTTTTTATCAAATCTAAATTAATCATGTATAGAAGGCTTTTGAAATTAAGTCAAGGGCCTCTGGCTACTCATCCTGCTGTAAAAGTCACTGAATAAGAGAAGGTAGTGAATAATTAATATCTAAGATTAATATTATATTACTATGTCTTTGTGATAGGGTACATGGTAGCCCATGATGAGGACTGGGGTCCTGTCTGTATGTATCATTTTTGGCATGCTTTTCAACAACAGATACACCAAGTTTCTTAGGCAGGGGAAAGGGGGTCTCTCACAAGGTCGCTCTTGTTTTGTGTATCACAGAGAAGAAGTCTTTGCTCAGATATTAGCAGAGCTAGAATTCTTTTTCCAAGTTTTTCTTGGACTCCCTAGACAAGGAAGGTCCTCTGTAAAATAGACCCAAGATGAATGAAAGCTTTCTCCTCCAGATTCAGTCTGGATTTTAACTTGCAGGAACCTTAAAATAGGTATTTATTAGGGGCCTGATCTATTTACTTCAACTTAGTTCTGTATGTTTTCTTTCTGCCTCTTGAATTTCTCTAGGGTCGTGGCTGGTACAGCATATAACTTAGCTTTGAGTTTAGCTGAGATAAATGACACTTCTCTTAAGCCTGAGAGTGACAAAAAAGGCATTCTTGTTTGACAAGTTGACAAGGGTCCTGGAATGCTTATTGACTTGCAAAGGAGCCATTACTCAGACCATATTTTATACAACCTGTCTGCGGTGTTTCCGTCTCTTGGTTATTTCGGGTTACAATTGCCATAATTTTGAATGTTGTAATTTTAAGAGAACTGCTAGGGACAACTTTTTATTCCCTGTTAAGCACGCATTTCCTTTTGTTTCCTTTTTGTTACCCAACCCCAACCCCCTTCAAAACAATAGGCTTATATGGTAAGTGAAGACTCAGAGGTCCTACTTTAGATTAACATGTGCCCAGTGAACAGCGGAGTAGGATCTAGATAGCATGAGGGGCTGAGATGCCGAATCTGTACTCTTGGATGGGAGTACGGGATCTACTTCTGAGTATACAAGTACAGAATTGTGCCGGAGGATCCTACTGCATATTGCCTATGGCTTTCAGCCATACGTAACTGATCAAATAAGACAGTCCAATAATTTGGTTAGTTTTTATTTATTTATTTAGACATAGATTTATAGGCCATCTCCTAAAATCTGGGAGTAACCTCTAAAGCATGGTTTTAAGCTTCGTGTTTTACATTGTATATATTTAGTGCAGTTATAATTACAACCTAAAAGAGATATAATTGAAAATCAATGTCTGTGGAGTGTTAAAAATATCTGGTTTTGTTGAGAATTTACACCCCACCGTTCCAAGGACTCGTTGTATAGTAATCCTCAAAATAATTATGTGACATAGACTTAAAGATAGTGATTGATTGAATGTCATCCAGTGAGCAACATGGCTCAGAAGAAATTTAAACTAAGATCACCCATGTCCTAGTCTGATGACTAAAGTTGCTTTACACTTTTACACTTCTTTGAGTCTTCCTAACTACAGCAGAAACTTGCCCCAGTAGCTGTTTTAGCTGTTCCCATTTTAAAGTGGTGCTTTCCCTCTTCTCCTACACAGATTTGGCCATGGGAACAATCTGGTACACTTCACTTCACAGTTGCTGATGAAGTCAAAGGTTGGGATCTGCCCAGCTCCTATTGGCCACTTCACGCTGCAGCAGCACACCCACACACCTGTTCTGGTTGCCGGGAAGCACTCCTCTCCCAGTGGCCAGTTTAGTTTCAGCTGCAGGAAATACCAGACACCAGGCTTTCACAGAATCATCTGCCCATGAGATGCCTAACTGGCACTTTCCATTGTACTTGTTAGGTCTTACACAGACTCCTTGCAAATATACCAGACCTGTTTTTTAAACATGGATTTAGTCCTGTGCTACAGAGAAGGCCAATTTAAACTAGGAAAAAGAGCTAGCTTTTCCAGCTGTGTGTTGCTAATTCTGTTACCACTAGGTACATTACAGGTTTTCTCCTGCTCCGACCAACAAGGGTTTTCATAGGGCCATACTTTTTACTGTTTATTACTTTGAGTGAAGGCAATGCCATTTTGCTTGTTCCATTCTGGTTCTGCTGGCACCAGTTGCTGCTGGCCATGAGGTCACAACTAGATTCCTTGGTCATTTGCTGCCAGCCCTAGCATTTCATGCAGCATTGGCTGAGAAGAAACTTTACTTATTATCATTATCTTCTGCTTCATCCCATGCCCCTCCACTGCACTGTTACTCGTCAGCTAGGCTATTTTTTAAAATGGGTTTAGTGCTTTTTAGAAGAGCGCTAGACCCATGTTCAGAAATAGCCTAGTTGACAGGTGATTGGCACTGAGGAGAGACTGTAATGAACTAGAGTATCGAGGGCGCTATCACCCACTTTACCCAGTGCATCCCTTAACCCTTGCAATCTGTTAGGCGACTTGATATGTAACAAAACCTGCCATTCTAGTCCCCCAATCCCACCCTATCTCATGTTAGGGAGTGTGATTGGTGTTTGTTTTCCTGCAAATAGGAGGAAGAGGAAACAAAGCTGGAGGAACTTGGTCTTAACTTGTTCTTCAATATAAGGCTATATATTGTATATAAAGAAGTATATAAGAACAGCACCTTTCTCTTACTATCACTCTTCTCTTACCAGTAGCCTCATTACGGTTCCAGAACAGAAATCAGCAAAGGAGGCAGCTCAGTCTATGGCTGGCCGATCATCTATCATCTCATGGACTGATGGATAGCACTTTAATGCCACCATTTGGAAGAGCCCTTCATGATGAAAATTCATATTTCCTACTAGGATTTAACAGTTAATATTTGCACTGAGGAAATCTTTTTGTAATAATGTAGACTCAGCAGCATTCTCTAGCTTCACCTGCAAATAGTCATAGCTTCTTCCAAAGAAGCCTAAACTATTTATTTCATTATCAAATACACATTTATTTTGAATGAATTGTTTTATCCATGTAGCATTTGTGTTGTAACAAATTAAAATTACAGAATAGTAAAATTAAAAGCAATACTTGATCAAGATCATTAATAAAATAACAAGTATAAAAAGTAAAAAAATGAATAAAATGACACAAGTACAACATGTATATTCTTGTGGACCTAATTACATGAACAAATTTCTTTTGACATTTGGCTGCAAATCAGGCAAAATTGTCTAAAGCCTGTATTATTTTTTCTTTTGGTTAATGACAACAGGAGAATGATTCTGTAATCATTTGACAGAGGGATGTCTGTAGGGTATGGTAAAAAAAGTCAAGATGGTGAAGCTTCAACTGCACAGTCACAACTATCAACAACTTTTTTCACCATATGCTCTGGTCATCCCTGATCAGCCCAGCAAGTTTCTTCTGTAGGAGAGGGAGAAGAATTTATTTCTTTACAATTTCCTTTGCAGCTCTAGGGGCAAGATCGGCAAAGGCCTTAATAGAAGGCCTATAAGTTGCTTATAGTTGCTAATGGGTAGTTCTGGCCCATGTATTAAATGACAAGTCAACCTGCATATGTTCCAGAAAATATTTTTAGCTCTCCTAAAAGGGATTACATGCCAAAAATTAAGCCAGTAATTAAAGATTTTTAGATGAGTTGCTGTTCTTACAGAAGGATACCCCAATTTCTGCCCAAAGAAACAAAGATGAAGTATGTCTGGGCACATATAGGAGAGGGTTTAGGATTTTATTCTTGGTGGAATTCATATTTGTCTTTCTTCTGAGCAGCTTTGGGGGAGTCCAGAAAGCATCATACCATCTGGTATGGCCTAACTTAAATGAGAGCAACCTCCTGCCGTGTAACAACATGAAGACTCCTTGGATGCAAACATCAGCCTTCTTTCCACCTTGATGAAAGATCTGGAGAACACGAAACTTTGCTCTTAATTTTTTGACATTCCTAAAATGGAATTTGGATTTTTTTTCTTAAGGAATAGAGTGCCTTTTTGCTTTTGTTACTAAATTAGCTACTTCCCATCCTACCCCTGGGAGACAGCTGTCCTCTTCTACATTTATTAGCTCTTCAATCATCACAGTGTGCCTGCATGAATAACACTCCCAAGAGGACAAAAATATAAAGCTCACTAGGGTCTAATCAGAAAATGTGACTTAATAACATCCAGCAAAATAATATCTTTCAGCAGTATTATTCTATGAATATGTTTAGAACACTCTGTTGGATAGTTTTAACAATAATCTGTTACAGAATTCAAGTTTTCAGGCACTAATGCTGAGTATTATTATTCTAACTTTCTGAAAAAGAACATAATACAAAGCAAGCAGCATGGAGCATGTTAGAGTAACATTTTAACCACTGCTATATGGGATCAGCTGTTATATACGTAGGCATGGGGTCGCTTTTGAGGTTCTTGCAGTTCTAAGTTATTGGTCTTTATAATATTGAGGTCCAATTGGATTTGTGTAGCCTTCTCTTTAATTAGTATCCCTCCCACAGCCACCATTTGTGAGCAGAAGGCACTGGCACAGATTGTTTTGTGAAAAATATACTGAGTTCCTGGCATTAAGAAATAAAGGAACAGTTTGCCAGGACTTATGGACCCCATGTTCCTAGATTCTGAACAGAATACTCTTTCTCCCCAAATGTAGATGTTGAATCATTATAAAAATTCTTGTTGAATCTGAGAGAAATAACATTATCCAGGTCTTTGCATTAGAATATACCAAGGTCAACCAAATCAAGAAAAATGGCTAGGAGAAGTTATTGCTTCTAACAAATCAAACTGACCATTTTATATGAAATTCTAGTGTTTAATATGCCCAATAAAATATATGAAATAAATGAGGACTGTATAAATAAATGATTAAACTGTATTTACTTAAGACAACTCAAGTTTAATTCAGTTTCACTTAGAATCAAATTAAGGTTTGTCCTCGCCCCAACCAATTTTTGAACTATAGTGCGTCCTATTTGGAAAGATATAGACATTCTTTGGGAGGAGGGGGGTGGACCCATTTCTGTTGGTCAATTCCATTCCAGAGGTGTAGCCAAAGAAGTCATATGGGAGAAGTCATTTTAAAAAATCATTTTTTATGATTAAAAAAGAAAATTAAAAACTTCAGTTACCTCCTATTTAATGCAAGATGACAATTACAGAAATTTGTCCACCTTCTAAAGCTTATTTCAATTTCTATGAAGCATTTTTGCATGAATCCCAATATTGTACAAATAAAAAGATTACATTTACAATGCAATTTTTCTACGTGCAAGACAGAATTTTATACTGAGAAGCTTGTAATTATAGGGTTCTTTCCCTTCCCACTCTGGTTTACTAACTCAATAAGTACCAATCCATGGAGATAAAAATTAAGAGCAAAATCCGTATTTATGAACCAGCCATAATTATATAATCTAATCATATACTCATGTAAGATGAAATAATAGTCATTAGTTCAGAGTAGCAGTTGGTACTAGTTTATTTGTCAAGAGGTTGATCCATGAGAAATATGTAGCATAATGCCCAACAAGATAGTTACTTTGTAGATTACATTATAAGACACTATTTAAAAGTGTTTGCATAATCTCAAGGTCCAGTAACAATTTTTGGTTTGAAAAGTTTATAGTTTATAATCATCAGCACTATCTCCCTCCCACTGACCTAAGGAACAGAAATTTGTTATCCTAATTGGGTGCTTAATAGAGGCTCCCCAGATAAGACAGATTGGATGCACTGCTTTGTACATGAATTCATGAGTTGGACTGAGCATGGCACTGAGTAAATTCAGTGCTGCAAAACTTTGAGGCAGAAAGATCAGCAAAGCTTCAGCACAGCATGGCTAGCTTACTACAGTCTGGAAGAAGTGAAATAATCATATAAACATCTAAAGATTCCACCACCCCTACATTACAGAAAATAAGTCTGCACTTAGGTAACTTAGACTCTAAATTACTAAGTATAACTATGAGCCAAGCCACTTATGAGCTATAGTGAAATGATTGAGTCAAACAGTGGACTGGGAGGGACAAGTTTTCTGAGCTGGAGTAACACCAAACCTGAGAAAGAACCTTGCTTTGAAGCATAAACTTCTTCAAAGTATAGCATTGGGGCATGAATTGGTCTTGAAGACTGGTTTTACAACTTATTATTTCTTCAAGAACTTTATATATAATTTCCTGGTGGTCTACATCTAGTTATAATTCTCAGCTGCAGCAGCTCCATTTTGCCATGTAATTTGGGAGTCTAAGTAAGCCCATTAGAAGATACAGGCCCAACAGAAAAACAATAGTTATGAGGCTTAAGGATTATCATAATTATCCTGACATCTCTGTAGGCCTTGAACCCAACTAATCAATTCCAACTGAGCCCAGATAAGGTGACTGGTCAAATGTGTTGATGGCCGTCATACTTGCTATTATTGGCATGAGCTACATTGCTGTGGTAAACAGATCATATAAATGCTGAGTTGTCTCAGTTGTAGCTGGCTGGCCTTGATACATATGAAGGAAAGGAAGGCCCACACCACAAACACCCCTTATTAAGTCCCCCCGCCACAGTGGAAAATGGCACTACAACCAAACCTATCCAGGGAAGGCCAGTAGTAAATTCCATGTTTCCTTATGGAGAAATTTACTCTAGAGCTTATAATACTAACTTTTAATCATTTAAAACTGAAGGCAGCTTTTCAAATGTCATTCCAAATTTCTTTTGCTTGGAAGAGGTTTTGTGAATTCAAAAATATTTGAATTCCAGAATATATCTTTAAAGTACATTACCTGCAATGACTTCTTTGAAGTTGACATTTTAGTGGGCAGAGAGTACCATATCAGATAAATATACCTTGATGGGGGGGGGGGGGGTGTTACCAGGGCCATTATTATGGGGAAAAGTATAGAAGCTGAGGTACTGTTACATGAAAAGAACTATTCTGCCTTTTTTAGAGCAATATTTATGGTTTGGATGGATAAGTTGAAAAATACATTGTTAAAAAAACTCCAATTTCTTGTCTACTAAATAAGTAGAGCCCTTTAGAAAACTGCCATAAATTTCCTGAGATAGAAATGGAGATAACCAACAGTTTTCATGGCAAATATTTTTATTCATTTACTTATTTCATTATTGAAAAGGAAAAAAAACACATAGAAAATGTTTTAACAAAAAAGTGAAAGAAATGCACAAAAAACATGTTGATACATCATTATAACAGTAAACAATTACAATTCTATATATATTTATTTAATGCAAATATTATTCTAGTATGTATATATTTCTAATACATTTATATGATCATCATTTTTTTTAACCTACTGTATTTTGTATAAACGAGTCCCATATTTCTTTGTACCTGTCCATACAAAGTCTAGGTCTATAGGCAATCCTCTTCTAAGTAGCAAATGCAATCAGGTCTTCAATCCATTGAATAAATGGGACCATACATTTATCTTTCCAGTGCTGCAATATCAGTCTTTTGGCAATAGTAAGGGCATGGAGAATCCATTTACGTTGTCCGGTTGTCAAGTTCTATGTACTAGGTATATAGTTCGAAAGAATATTATCCTCTGAAAATTTTAGCTTTTGTTGCACAATCGTATTTATATAGTCCACTACTTTCTCCCAAAACTTGGTAAATATAGGACATTGTAAAAACATGTTTTAAAGAAGCATTATCCTTATTACATATCCAACAAAATAGTGTTTTGACAATCCTTTTCTATACAAATATAATAGAGTCCAATTAATTCTAAATACTATTTTTTGTTGTATAAGTCGTAGTTTAAGGTCCATTAACACTCTTGTTATAGAAATTAAGCCACCCTCCCATTGTCTAGACAATATAGGAACCTCTAATTCTTTGTTCCACTCAATTCTGAACATCTGCATATCAAATTGATTTATTGATACCAAATATCTATAAAAATGAATAGTAGGCTTTTTTAGTTTTAAGGGATTTAACAAGTTGTTCTAATATCTAAGGTGTCTCAGAAGATGAAAATGCTGCTGGTCCAAACTATGTTGTTAACAAATGTTGTAACTGTAAATTTTGCCATTGGGTTATATCTGATAGACAATATTTATCTCTTAACACTGAATATGTTAAAAAATCATCTTCATCTATCAGTTGGTCCAGTCAATATCCCCGCTTCCATCCAATTTTTCCATATCACCATCTTTTTCCCAATTTTTAAAGTTGGGTTCCCCATAAAATCAATTTGGCATGAGAAAAAGGGTCATATCTTTTTTTACGCTCCATAGCTTTCTAACTGATTAAATTGCTTCCAGAGATATTAGAGTTTTATTATATTTATATCCTAATACTGTCCATCCAACCAAGGGTGCTATATATGTATATTCCAAAGTTGCCCAAATCGGAAAATTAACACCACTTGTTGGCTTCCAGTATTTAATACTTGACAATAGGTAAGCATAATGATATAGCTCCAGATTTGGAAAAACAAATCCTCCCTCATTAATTGGTAATTTATTTTCTGAAAATATTTTCCAGATATAAAAACTGGAATTCTTCTCAGAATATAAATGAATCTGGGAATAATATTCATTTGGAGAGCATTCACCTTTCCCCAAAGGGTGAGGTTTAATGACTCCCATCTATTGATATCTGAAGAAACCTCTCTATATATTTTATTTATATTACATGTTACTGAGTTATATCCTTTGGTATATGCATACCTAGATATTTAATGGATTCAATACAAATACGGAATTGATATTCCTTAAATGAATGGGTAACCAAATTTTCTCCTATTGGCATCAATTCCGATTTGGGCCAGTTAATAGAGTATCCTGATATTTTACTAAAGCCATCTATGTTTTGCATTAACACTGGAATAGTAGTAATGAAGTTTAGAAATAAACAAAAGAATGTCGTCTGCAAGTAAAACCAATTTGTGTTCAACTGAGTTGTGTACTGCAATATTTTAATTCTGTATCAATATTTAAAGTTGATTCTTCTGCCAACTTTTATGAATTGATCATACAGGTTGAAAATTACAAGACAGATGGGTAGAATAGGCTTCAAACAGGAAAAAATGGTGGCAAGAAAAGAGTTAAGCAGACGTTCCCCTGACAGTTTCATGTACCAGTCTGTTCCATTTATTAAAAAAATTCTGTTAGGAAATGAGAGTGATGGTGATGGTGATGGTGATGGTGATGGTGATGGTGATAGTGATGGTGATGGTGGTGGTGGTGGTGATGATGATGACGATGATGATTGTTGCACTGTCATATCCATCTGCCATGTATTACCTATTTTGTCCACAAACAGTGAATATCTGTTTACATTGCTTTCCACCTCTACTTCAGCCCTAACTGAAAATTAAATGTCTTGATCAGAAACTTTCCACCAAATGTGTTCTTTCATCTAATTTTATTACATTTCATGGTTAGTCTTTATTGTTTTCTATAGATGACTATAAGCTTCCCCAACCTGAGACATCCATATATATTCTTCCCAGCCAGCATGAGAATTGTTGAAGTTATTGTTTGTACTCATGAGGTTCACCAAGTTGGACAAGTGATTGGGTTATCCTTTGATTTCAGAATACTTAAGGCTGGATGACACTTCAGGGAGTGGCTGCCAGATTTCAGCAGTGTCCCTTCTTTTCTCATACATATATTATATGTTTATCCTGTAGAAAATAGGTTTAGTAGGTAGTATTATTTATTGATTGGAGTTTGATGCTCAAGCACAGGTTGAAACTCTCATGAGTCAACGTCCTGTTATTTTCTCTGAAACTAAAGTGACTAATGTCAGTGGGTCATTGTTACTGTTATTTCAGATGCACAGTGATTATCAAAATATATGATTTCCCACTAAAAGTTGGTGGTTTGTAGAAACATAGCAAAATCTATAAGCAAGAGGTATGAAACAGCAGGAGCTTCTATATTCAATGCTTGGCTTTTAAAAATATTCTTGCCCTCATATCATCTGTGATATAGGGATATCTGTTATATAATGCTTATAATTAAAACTGAGGTTTGGAGTGTTGTTTATCCAAATGTCATCTGTGACAATACTTTACAGTCAATGAATCATGGTTGATTCCTTGCAGAATATGGAAACTGAATATTCTTTTTAATTGAACAAGGATGAATAACCTGTGGTTCTCAAGACATTTATTTATTTGTTTGTTTGTTTGATTGATTGATTGATTGATTGATTTATATAGCCTTCCATCTCACTTTTACATGACTCTAGGTGGCTTACCATAAAACAAATAAAAACACAAAATATATCATATAAAACCAAAATAAAAACACATAGCCACTGGGGACAATCCAACTTATCCATACAACCAATCTAACCCAAGCCCAGGGACCTAGGGTCAAGCACAAAGCCAGATTTTCAAGGCCTAATGAAAGGCTAACAGGAACAGAGTCAGTCTAATATCAGGGGCAATGATGTTCCAAAGGTCTGGTGCCACAGCAGAAAAGGCTGTTCTTCTGGGCCCTGCCAGCTGACACTCCCTAGCTGATGGTACCTGGAGCATGCCCTTCTTGCCAGATCCAGTAGGACAGGTAGAAAAACTGCTAAGTAGCCCTTCCAGGATCCCAGATCACCCACCATTGTTTATATTGGCTGAACTGTTAGCAACCATAATTCAACAGCATGTATAAGACCATAGATTCAGAATGAATTGTAAGTCATTGCATATTCAACCTATAGGGTACATTCTAGGCAGTGTTCCAGCTTGATGCTATCTATATGTGTTGGACTAATTTGTATAACAACCAAGGTCATATTGACTGAATATTTTAGGAGTTGAAATAAAATACATCTGGAGAACATTAGATTGGGGAAAGCTGTCTTGGGGTCACTCCATGATGTGAACTTAAAAAATGACAAGGTTTTGGGACCAAGAAATGCCATATAGAAAAAGAGAGGAGTTAATTAGAACTCAGGATTCCAGATAGACAAGGCACTGATCTATTGAACAATACCAATCAGCATTAGTTTATTGTATTTTATGATATCCTGGACAAGACAAATGTCTTGATGAGAGAAAAGGTTCAGCACTTGTTACAATATTGAAATAAGCTTTATATTTCTAGAAGCTAAAGGAACAACTTAAATACACATTTATTCTAAACTAATATAGTTACATATAACTGCATATAGAAGAAAAATATTATGTACATTTACATCATGAACTAACAGTGATCATATTAAATTGATTCTCAGGGTGTAAGGGTTGAAAAAAAAGTCAAATATCTGAATAGGCATGGGGTAGGGGGTAAATATGGTCCCTGGGCTACAAGCTGTAAATTCAGGGATTAGAAGGAGCAGTGGTCCACATGAGATTGTTATACATGTATACACATAAAGAAAACTAGACAAAATGTCCAGTGTATATTACTGACTCCCTGTATCACCTTCTGTCCATCTAATTCACTATTTTCATACTGCTTTCTGAAGCAGTATGAAAATTTTCTCAGTAAGAAAATATTGGAAGCTGCCTTACCTATGTGCCTATTTTCTATATCTTTCAACAGTTCTGAGCAGGAACTCAGGGAATGTGCCTAGAGATCTCAGGGATGGAATCTGGGAGTTTATGCATGCAAAACCCTTGTTCTGTCACTCAGATATAATCCTAGGCAAAATCAGCAGACATCCATAATATATTGTCCATCACAGTTGATCTCCACCCAGTATAATGTTGCTGAGGATCTTTTTAGATGTTTACTGCCTGGCCCAGAGGAAGGCTCTGCAGCAGATAAGACTTCTGTATACATTCAACCTTGTACCATCTAGATGTTTTAAACTGTAACATCTCAGGGTAACATTGCCTGTTGGCTCAGTGCTTCCTCAGACAAGTTGCTATGGAAAGAGTTTCTAAAAGATATGAAGTTTGAAAATCAAGGCTCTATTTCAGTGTACTGATATGACAGGTTTACCATGTTTTTTCCTTAGACTCTTTTGAATTGGCAACCTTCATTCTTCATCTCAAAGCATTTCCAATTCATTCTTTCTGTACCCAAAGCGAATGAATAACAATGACATTAAATGCTGTTATAGTAGGACTTGACTGCATTGTGTGTTTGCCAGTATCCATAATTAGATTGACATATTATGTGAGCTAAATTGATTGCAGGAATGAAGTAAGGAGCAGCTTTATTTTTGTGTGCTTTAAAACTAACTGTTCCCTAAAGGAGTTGCCCATATTGTTGAGAAATGCCCGTCTCAGTTTTGACATCAATTGACATAGTATAGCCCTTTTAGCCCTTAGTTGCTTCCTTGCTCTCCTTCCACACTCTTTTCCTAGTTAGGGCTAGGCACTTAAACTTCAGGCATAAAAAGCAAATTTCTATAAATTGGGGGAGAGGGGGTATCTTCCTGTTCTGTTTGAAGTACCAATATTTTTTTTCTTATAATTTCAGATGGAAAGAAATACAATTTTGGGGGAGAGCAAATACTGTATGTTACAAAGCTTTAAAAAGATTGCAGTTTGACTAAAGCAAGTACGTGAGCTTTTCTGTGTAACGGGCAAGTTTGAAGAATTGCTTTTAATTCCTAATTGCTTTTAAGATTAACCATCCTTTAAATGAAGAGGGAAAAACTTCTTTAAATATTTAGATGCTTGTCACAAAATCTTAGCACTCATGTCTTGATATCTCTGCTCTTCAGCTTGACTGAGCAGGTGAATCCAGTAACTGTGTGTTCGGAGGGAAGATCTCCCATCACCAAAAGATGGGAGGTTCGTCTTATGTGAGGGAGCATGACTGGTCAGCACAGTGTCATCATGTAAGCAAGGTCTTCAAACTGAGAATGGGAATGATCGGTGCTGAGGGATCTGTGCTTTCTCTCTAGCACCTGTTCAACAAGAATACCCTGACAGGGAGAGCTATATTTGTGATCTGACAACAGGCTTACATTTGTAAATATACATTTAACATGGGTGTATCTCAAGGCATTGTTCTGCATTTCTGTTCCTATCAGGACAGAAGCAGAAATTGGCTGGAAAAGAGAATTAGACTGCTAGAAACATGAAGAGTGCTAACATCCTGCCAGATGTCTCAACAGCCTTCCGTAACATCAACCATGGTATCCTTCTGGACCATCCATAACAGTTGGGAATTGGGGTACTGTTTTATGGTGGCTCTGCTCCTTCCTGAATAGACAGTTCTAGTCAGTATGTGTTGGGGAGAAGAGGTTGAACCTTCTGGCATTTCTGTATGATATATCATAAAGCTTGACTCTCTTGCCTATTTTATTTAAAGCCTAATGAAAGCACTGGGTGAAGTAATCCAACCATTTGGAATTTGGTATCATCAATATACATCAAGCCCAGGCCATCCAGGAAATGCCATGGAAGTTTTGATCTGGTGTCTGAAGGCTGTGAAGATCTGGATGGAAAGAAACAGGCTGAGATTAATCCCACAGAGTGGTTGTGGATCTAGAAACCAATTGAATCTGGGACAATATCTAATTTAGTTCTGTTTGGAGCTATGCTCCCTTAGCACATTCTAGTGCTTCTGGATTATCAGCTCCTGCTGGAACAGCAGGTGGAAGCCAAGCTAGAAGCCGGTCTTGGAACAGAAGGCCCTGGCAACAGTCACTCATGCCCTTAACACCTCAGAGGTCGTCTGCTATAATGTGCTCTACAAGGGCTGCTCTTGAAGAGCATCCAGAAAGTGGCAACTAGTGTAAAGTGCAAAAGCCCACATATGAATGGGAACCACCTGGTTTTGCCATGTAACACAAGTACTGCAGGAGATGTATTGGTTGCTGGTATATGTTTCTGGGTGTAATTCAACGTGCGGGCTGTAATCTTTGAAGTCCTATGTGGTTTGGTCACTTATGAGGCTGCTTACTCCAAACAGAATCTGCCCACCTAAAGAATGCCAGAAGAGCGAGCTTGCTGAGAGTCCCCACTACTCACGAGATGCAGGGAACTCAGAGGGGAGTGTTCTTTGCAGGAGCCCCCGCCAGATGGAAGATGCTTTCACTTTGACATGTAAAAAGCTCTTGAAAATTTGCCTCTTGAAAAAAGCATTTGGGGACCCAGTCATGCATAATGGGAGTTCCCTAGGACATGTAAGGTTATGATGCTTTATGATGCTGAGTTTTGTGATGAATAGATATGATTTAAAGCATTATATGATATGGCGATAATATTTTTATTTAAATATTATGATTATATTATGACGATGCTGTGAGCTGGTTAGTATCAAAATTGATTGAAGCAGCCAAAAAGCATGGAAAGAAAGAAAGCCAAGATGTTTTGTTGTCTTAGGCAAAGCAACTAATGAAATCACACCCCCTAAGTCACAGTAATACCAAAAGCTGATTAAGTCTGCATCTGAGGCCCAAGATTCCACAAGCACTTTCATTACTCTTTCACTTTGCCTAAGGGTAAGACCTCATCCAAAAAATAAATGGGTAAAAAAATGGCATAAATTGTCCCAAAGCCTCAGCAGGAACAATGTGTCACTGCCTGCCCTTCCCCTTTTTTATGCTTCTGCATAACAGACAAAAGTGTGTGCAATTGTGCCTTTCAGTGCTTCATTCACTGAAGAATTATGGGCCAGGTAGCCATGGAGTCTACTTGTACCATTGAAGCATAGGAAGTCCTTAGAAAGGAGCCTTTCTAGGAAGTTCCTGGGAAAGGAGCCTTCGGAGCAAGGCATTCAGATCTGGTGGGACTTCTGATGGGTGATTTGGTATTTGCCATAGCAAGGCATTGTACCCAGTTGGCAGGTGCTAATATCCAGGTGCTAATATCCCTGCAGTGTATGGTCAAAAAGGTCATGATGGTGGCCACAATGTTGCAATCAAAGCTCCAGTCAAAGCTCCAACCAAATTTCACAGGTGCAGTGTGCATAAAAAAACAGGTGAAGTTTCAATAGCACCCTTGTGGTCCCATCTTGACTTCTTTGACCACACTCTGTGAATACCTCTGTCCCTGTGGTAGCCTTCACATGGCCATGTAGAGGAGGAGGTCTGAGCGTCTTATCCATCACTTATGGCAACAAACTAAGGAATGAGGATCAGTATAACTGTGACATCAGGGGTAGAAATCAGTTAATATCGATTGGTCGTGATGGTCCTATGGAACATCTAGATTGAGTAGCAGTATGCCACTAAACCCCATTTTCTGAAGAACAGAAAACTTATGTTTCCTTCATGCCCCAGTTGTGGGCTTCCTGGAAACACCTCACAGGAAACAGAAGGTTGAACAAGATGGACCTCTGACCTGAACTAGCGGATTTCTTAAAAAAACAGGAAGCATAAAACAGTATGAGATAAAACCTAATTGCCTTGGATTAAAATTGTGAAACCAAACACTTCTCCTTCGGCCTTTGGATTTGAATAGCTAGTATCTCATTTAAAATGTGGTGCAGACATTTTTGCACATCCTCAGTTAATCATGTTTCAAAGTTTCACTTATTGGCTTGTTCTAGAAAATACACTGAAATTCAATTAACCGTTAATGACCTATACTTTGTAATGATTGCCAGCTAAATGTATTTTTACCTTATGCTTTCCTGCCCTCTTGTGGCAAAAAATATTTTAAAACCTTTAAATCTTAAAAGAATGATCATAAAATATTCAGTATTGCATTTCACTTTATAAAAGTACAACACAAGACTATAAGCATATAGTGGTTTTATAGAAGGATAAAGTACCCTTATAGAGAATTATTGTTTATTATTAAGCATTACTTTAAGCATTAATGCTATAGCCCAATAAATATTCAGCTGTCATTGAACAGCTTTCCTTTTTTAGGAATTTTGCTTCAGTTGTAAAGATACTGTATCGGACTATATGTTATGTGTGTTGTAAAGGAAAATGCAGCCCTAATAATTAAATATTTATGCATTTGCCAGACCTCTGTTATTGCATTCAGAGTAAGAGTATAAATCTAAAACTAGTAAGATGTAAACATAAAGAGAGACAGTTTGAAAAAGCCATTTATTTGTTTGTTTGTTTATTAATTATTAAATTTGTATGCTGCCCATCTCCCCCAAACGGGTGACTCTGGGCAGCTCACAGTTAAATTCAAAAACCCCATCAACAATTAAAAATACCCCATAAATAATAAAATAAATTAACCCACTAAAAATCAAGTATAAAAAACAAACCCTGTACATTTGGGCATCAGGATCTACCTGCTCAGTGCAGGGAGCCAAATTAACAATTCCAGAGGTGTCAACAGGGAGGGATGGTCAAAAAGGTCAAAATGGTGGCCACAACCATGTGACTGAAGTCCCATTCTTTACGTGCCTTTACATGCATTGCACATCTAAAAAACATTGGGGCTTAGATCAGCAAGATTTGGTCTTTACTTCTGGTAATTCCTTATTTTCAAGGTGCATACTTTGTTCTGTTTACAGCTGGCTCTAGAATCTTCTATTTTTTTTACCTGTTACCATCTTGGCCTCCTCACTCAACAGCTAATATTTGGCTGGTTGGTTTGTTACAGTACTCATAACCCATCCCAATCCCCAAAGACCCCAGCATACGACGTCAACAAAAGGAAAACCAAAACATAATAATAAGTAAATCAACATTTCATTAATTTATGTATTTGAATTTTGTGGCCACCCAACTCCAGGGGATTCTGGGCCACTTATAAAACTGGAGAAAATGTAAAAATAGCTAAAACGAAAAATAATCACAAAAAACCAAGATAACAAGATAGGCATTCATAGTCAATTGGGACCCAAAGTGCACTGAAATAACACAGTTTTAACCACAATTGCAGCAAGGGGGGGGGGGCTGTCTGTACTTCTGAAGGGAGAGTATTCCATAAGGTGGAGGCTATTACAAAGAATATACAGATTTTTTTTTCTTTTCCTTTTATTTTGAACATATGGAACCTATCTAGCCCTTTCTGTTATTCTTAGTCTACTTCATTCATCTTAGCCCATTGTCACCTTTCCCTTTCCTGACACCACCCCTACAGTGCTGGACTACCTGTCTATACTCTTTGTGGTCCGGCTCTCTATCTGTATCCTGAATTATTAAATATATATATATACAAAAAGTTTTCCCCAGACTGGCAGGTTCCAAGTGAGTTGGACTACAATCTCTTGCATCCCGCAGCTTGTACATATATTTTGCTGTATTAACTGGGCCTGGCTGGAATTCATGTCATAAAAGCTGGCATAAACTATAGCTAGTATTAGGAAAATTAGTTGTGAAATTAAAACATGTCATAAATCTAAACTAGTGTAATGGTGCTAAAAGATGCTATGGAATACATGCCTATTAAAAGCGGCTTCTTCAATTTCCAGTGGCAAAGAATTATGAGTTCCTATAACTAAATTTCAGGGTGGAGAATATTCTGCTGTGCCTCCACAAAAAAGATCAGGTCTCCTGTGCTCAGTCGTCATATATCTGGAGATGTTGTGGACAGCAAGTCCAGCCACTATTGTTATGATACCTACATTAAAACAATGTAACTGTTACTCACAGCCTGTGTGACATCAGTGGGATAATTCTCATTCTGTATTCATGCTGGTGGCAAAGTAATTATAAATTAACTTATTTGCAATTCATATTAGGGCAATACCTTGATTAGGCAAATTATAGGTCATAAATAACAAACAATCCTTCAACATCTCCATAACGTCTAATCAGGTAAGATGATAAAGAAAAAGATGATAGGATGCGTAGAGTGAGTGACACTCAAATAATAGAACCTGCATAAATAAAAATTGTGGGTTTTTAAAATTAGTATTGTTGGTCGCACAGTCAGCCAGATGTTTAGACTGGATTTGGCATTTTTATCCACCTATTTGAGTCCTTCCCAAGCACTTGGAAATAGGCAGATGTTGTTGTTTGATGGCCTTAAACATATTGCCGCAGGATATAAGCTGTTCCAAGTAAAGCTGCCTTTGGCAATTGACTGATGGTGATTTTGTCAATGCTGATGGTCTTCAGGTAGTACTCCAGATGTTTTGGGATTGCACCTAAGGTGCCTATAACTATTGGTACTATCTTTGCTTTCTTTTGCCACAGTCATTCTGTTTCTATTTGCAGGTCTTTGTATTGTGTGATTTTCACCAGTTCTTTCTCCTCTATTCTGCTGTCTCTCTGCAGTGTCCACTAACCAGACTTTTTTGTCTTTCTTATCAACATTTGTTAAGTCTGGGGTGTTGTAGGGCAGGTGCTTGTCTGTTTGAAGTCTAAAGTCCCAGAGCACTTTAGCTTCTTTATTTTCTATTACTTTGTCTGTTTTGTGGTCCCACCAGCTCTTGCTTGCAGGCCAGTGGTATTTCTTGCAGATATTCCAATGCACCATTGTTGCTACTTGTCATGTCGTTGTTTGTAGTCAGTCTGTGCAATCTTCTTGCAACATCTAACTAGATGGTCCACTGTTTCTTCAGCTTCTTTGCAGAGGCTGCAGTTGCTGTCTGTTGCTGTCTTCTCAACCCTGGCTTTATATGCATTTGTTCTTAAGGCTTGGTCTTATGCAGCCAGGATTAGCCCCTCTGCCTCTTTTTCAACTTTCCTGCTCTTAGCCATTGCCAGGACTTGTTGTTATCTGCTTTGCCTGCTAGTTTTTTTATGTACTGGCCATGTAATACTTTGCGTATTCTTCATTTGGTCTTTCTTATAGGCCAGTTTGGTCTCTCTGGTATTCAGTAAGCCTTCATGGGGTACTAGCTTCAGTGCATCTTCTTCACTGTCCTTCAGATTTTCTTCCAATGCCCTTTTTTCCTCTTCAGCTGTCTGGTGTACTTGTAACATTCCACGCCCACCTATGCTCCTTGGTAAGTAGAGTCTGTCAACTTCACTGCGTGGATGAAGGGCATGATTCATTGTCATTATTTTTCTGGTCTTCCTATCCAGTGCTTCTAGTTCTGCTTGAGTCCAGTCCACTATTCCAGCTGGGTATCTAATGACTGGAATTGCCCAGCTGTTAATTGCCTTGCTGGTATTTCCTCCACTGAGTTTGGTCTTTAAGATCTTCTTCACTTTCATGATGTATTCACTCCTAACCTTCTTCTTGACTTCAGTGTGCTTGATGTTGTCAGCTTGAAGGATGTCCAGGTATTTTCTTCATCCAGACTCTTGACGTTATTGTCCATAGGACATCTTGATTCCTTCAGTTTTCACTATTTTTCTTCTGTTTGATGGTAAGGATGGCAGTCCAAGTCCAAATTCCATTGCAATATCTTGGCTGTATATTCAGACAGTGTTGAGCAGTGATCCTATTTCAGATGGTGTTTTTCCATACAGCTTCAGATCATCCATGTAAAGGAGGTGGAATAGCCTGGCAGATGTTTTTAATGTTTGATAGCCATGGCCTGGCTTGTTTGGCATTGTTGACAGAGGAATCAATGCAATGACAAACAGTAGTGGTGATAGTGAGTGTCCATGAAAGATTCCTCTCTTGATGTTAACCTCTCCCAGTCTATCACCATTGACCAGCAACTGTGTCTTCCATTGTGCCATTGATCTTTGCACAAAGCTTCTGAAGTTTCTACTGACTCCTGTTATTTCTAGGCACTTGATTATCCAATCATGTGGCAGTGAGTCAAATGCCTTCCTGTAATCAATCCAAGCTACATTTAAGTTGGTCTTCCTTCTCTTGCAGTTTTCCAAAACCATCTTGTCAGTTAGGAGCTGATCTTTTGTTCCTCTGCTGTTTGGGCAGTTTCCTTTCTGCTCAGATGGAAAGAGCTAGTTTTCAACTACATACTGTTGGACTGCATCAGCTACCACACCAGTTAGCAATTTGAAAGTTGTTGGTAAGCAGTAATTGGCCTGTAGTTGCCTGGTGCTGCCTCTTTTGTTGGATCTTTCATATCAGGTAGGTTTTGCCAGATGTTAACCAATCTTCAATTTTACCTCCTTGCATGCCATCACCACCACCCCTTAGCTGTGATTAACGTCCTCTGTAGATGGGTTTATGCTTCTCTTCGTGATATTTCTTCTAGCAATGAGCATAACACTAGCTATGCTTATGGAGCCAACATTGCATACTGTGATGGAATGGAATTATGGAGGCCAGGCTCAGGGAGATAAGCGTTTTCTTAGTTCACCGAAAGAGCATGGGAACTACAAGAGGATGAGGCTGGCACCTCCCTGAGGAATTCACAGTGTTGTGGCTGGCTGGCTTGGGAGCTGGGATTTCAGTCTGGGAAGATTGATGTCAGGTTTAGCCCAAGGAACTCCAAGAGACAATGCAAAATCAGTTCAGCTATGTTTATTAGCTACAACTTCTAGCAAGAATCTTCCCAGACTGAAACCCCAGCTCCCAAGCCAGCCAGCCACAACACTGTGAATTCCTCAGGGAGGTGCCAGCCTCATCCTCTTGTAGTTCCCATGCTCTTTCGGTGAACTAAGAAAACGCTTATCTCCCTGAGCCTGGCCTTCATAATTCCATTCCATCACACATACCTTATGCAAAAGAAAAAAGAAACAACAGACTCACAGCTGAAAAAACATGGAGGAATTTCCCCCCCTACAGCAGACCAGTTCCCCAATATTCTACCTGAAAAAAAAAACACTTTCAAACCCTTCCCCCTTCTCTCCAGATTGCCCAACCTTAATTTTGGGTTTAGGATTCTAAACTTACATGAGTGAACAGCGGGGTGTAGTGGGTTTTGTATTTGGGGTCTGATTTCTGTAAGCCGCCTGGAGTCACCTGTGTATGAGTTGGGCAGCTATATAAATTTGTTTAATAAATAAAAAACAGAATAAATAGATGAACAGAATGCTGACTGAGAGGGAAAAATAAATATTTGGGAGGGATGAATAAAATGAAAGAGAACAAACACATGCACAGACACAGAGAGAGAGCAGTGCATTAGAACTGGATTTTGGAGCAAAAATTCCACTTGGAATTAGCAGGGTGTCCAAATGTAGCAGATTGGTTTAGTAAATGAAACAGTATTACCATCTCTAAGCCACCCTCTATGAAACCATTAAGATGACCTAATTGCACCACTTACATGCACACATGTATGATAGGAAAACAAAATCTAATTCTGGATAAATGGTCTACGCTGATAAAATGTAGAAGTTTGAAAATTCATTGTAGCTGAGATTGGAAGCAAGGGTGCATCCCATAGTAGAAGGAAAAGGACAGGGCATCCTCACTGGGCTCATCATGCAAACTGGGGGACCGGGGGCAAGGAGAAGAAAGTTGGAGATTGGGCGAATGCCCAATCTAAAAAGCCACAATCCACTTTGGATCTTACATATGCGTGCCAACAGCTGTCACACAAGCAAAGATATCTGCATATAGATAGGCCATCAGAGGTAGAGGACTTGGCAACAACTCCGTAACTCACGTCTTTATCACCATCCACCTAGACTACTGTAATGTACCCTACTTGGGACTGCTCTTAAAGAATATCCAGAATTGCAATTGGTCCAAAATGCAGCAGCCTGCATACTTTGGGGTTCCCAATATTGGAAGCAAAAAACCTTGGCTCTGCAGACCCTACATTGGTTGCCCACTGATTTTGGGGTCCAATTTAAGGTGCTTTTGATCTGTAAGGTCCTTCATGGCTTGGTACCTGGATACCTGAAGGTCCACCTTCTCCAGTCAGTTTCAGCCTGATTGATTAGATCTACCAGGGAGAAACTGCTATAAATCGCACACTTTTGGGAGGTTCAGGCAGGCTGAGGTGAGGAGGCACTGCTCTTCTGTCACAGTGCTGATGCTGTGGCACAACCTCCTTGTGGAGGTCAGACTAGCTCCCTCTTTCCTGGTTTTGATGCTCAAGCTGTTTCAGAGAATCTTCCTCCAATTTGATTTTAAGTTGCCAACACTCTTTATTCTTTTTGTTTGTATTGCTGTAGTATTTATTTATTGGGTATGTTTTGTAATGTATTTTTTTCTCTGTAAGCTACCAAGAGTTGTTTTGATTGTGGAAGCATAGAAATATGTTGGTTAAATAAATATATAATTCCTGACTTGGCACATGCACAGTAACAGAGAGGAAGTGTGAGAAGATTCTTATTTACAACAATGTTCCGTGGTAATTGACATCTTTTCTGTGCCATTTTAAAGGAATTTCCATGTCTTAAAAAATGCATCCCCAGTAGCCATATCCAGTTGTGGATCTTTCAGACATGCATTCAAATACTCTTCAGAGACAAATACCAACTCCACAGTATAAGCATGGGGATCTGTCTGTGATGTAACACATATATCAAGCATTTCTAGTTTAAAAGAATCACTTTCACACCAGATTGCTCAACCTAATATTGGGTTTAGAACTCCAAACTTACCTGAGTTCAAGAGGATTTAACTTAGTTGTAATGCACACAGCCACATAGCCCTGCTTTCATCCCACACTGGTGCTGGCAGTAAACCATGATGCCCTTCATCAGGCTGCCCCCACAGCATGTCCTTGCTGCACCAGAGTCCAAGGTCTGTAATTGGCTACCAGAGTCTGTATAAAGCCATTATTTGGAGTCAAGGAAATGGATTTTGAGTATAGTTAATGCTCATTATCTGTAATTATTTGCCTGTTTTGAGGAGAGACGCCCACAGTATCCAATGGTTTCACCAGAATGATAATGTTGCAAGAGCTCCATCCCTTACCAGCTTGTATCGCGATACATCAGTGTTGTCCAAACTTGGCCACTTTAAGATGAGTGGACTTCAACTCCCAGAATTCAGCATGGGGCTGGCTGGGGAATTCTGGGAGTTGAAGTCCACTCATCTTAAAGTGGCCAAGTTTGGACAACACTGCAATACATATACAAAAGGGGTGGAGCTTGCACGGTGAGGCTGCAAATCTTGGTTTGTCATTTGCTCCCGCTGCAGACGCCCATCTGTTCAGCCAGTCCTGCCTTAGGCAACTGAGGATTTACGTCCTTAACGTGTATAGCTGGGTGTGTCTTAACCCCAAATATGTCATGATGTCATAGGCACAGATGGGTTAATCGGTGGCAGTGAAAACAATAGGCTATTGCCATATGCTCAAGACTAACACGTTTTATTATTTAAAAGATGAGGCAATTGTTGCGTATTAGGCTGACGAAAAATTTACCTATAACGTCTCAACACGAATTTGGGTTAGGTCAAGGGAAGATTTAAACGTTCTGCACATTTCCAACCGGCTTCCTAAGTTTTCTCGGTATGAATCTGGTTGTTTTTTCTGATGATGCCAGAAAAAGATAGCTGCCATTATTTTCTGTATGGTTTTCTTAGCTACAACTCTGTTTAGACCAGTGACACCTTAGTCTCTGCTCAGCAGAAACCAGGACTAGACTGGCTTACTCCCGTTTACGTTTATAACTGCAGCCTTAAACTACAATTGTGCCTTCTTACGCTTCCGTAGGAAGATCCCCACTGGCTTCTCCCTCCCCCCCCTTTGCTGGTACATACAGTACAGACTGCAACAACCCGTAGGCGCCCAGCCCCTCGGTACCTCACTGCGCAGACGCCGTGTTCAATCAACACTCCCGCCCCCCGGGTGCGTGCGCACCTTAGCTGTTCTGCCTCCCTGCCTGTGGCTGCTTTGGCCGCCGCTGACGTAGCGCCTTCCTACCCCCGCCGCCGCCACCGCTTCGACGCTCTCTGTCTCCTCACCGGGAGACTCCGCCGTCGACCATGGCAGGCGCTCGGATCTGAGCCGGCGGGCCCCAGGGAGGGCGTTCGGCATGGCCGGACGGCGCGGGGCGGGTGGCGGCGGGGCGTTGGCGGTGAGTCCCTTGGGGGAAGCGCTGCAGCAGGCGCCGTCGTCGTCGTGGTGCGGTGGGGGAGCCGCGTCGGAGCCCGCCCGCGAGCTCTTCGAGGCTTGCCGGAATGGCGACGTGGAGCGCGTGAAGCGGCTGGTGAGGCCCGAGAACGTCAACGGCAGGGACACGGCCGGCAGGAAGTCCAGCCCCCTCCATTTCGCCGCAGGTGAGGAGCCCTGTTGCCCTCGCGCGCGCGCCCCCTCCCCAAAGCACGTATGGTGGCTGTACGTCTCCACCCGTGGCTTTCTGGGCTGAATGGGGCGGGCGCGGGGGAGGGCGCGGCGTTGCGACCCGACGAAGCTGGAGAAGAGCCGCTTGGGGACGGCTGGCTGGGCGTATCAATAATAGAATGGGGGCCCAGGACGGCCTTAGGAAAATAATGGGAGCGGAAACTGGCCGTAACGTGACTAATTTCCATTGAAATGAATGCGGAGGGTACTTGAGCTGCAAGGGAGGCGCAGAATGGATTTGGGAAGGGAAGGACTAAAGAAACAGAAGATTAAAATGAAGGGCAGGGGATGTTATCCTTGTAATAAGGGACTGGAATGATAGGGCCTTGAGGAAGAAAGCCACCCTGGAATGAAGTCCTCCAGAAGTAAAATGGTGCTAGAAGGAGTAAGGAGAGAGAGAGAGAGATTGGCCCTTGGGACCAGTCATCGAATTGGAATGGTGCTTTTGGGACAACAGTGAGGTCTTCCATATCTACTCCTTCCCCCCTCCCTGCCATGCACCTGGAGTGGAAAGAGAGGTGGAGGACTGCAATTATGAGGCCTTTTCCTCCTGCCAGAAGGGAAAAGGACATGCATGGAACAATAATGATGCACGCACACACATAGCATAAGATAAGGATGGGCTTGTTTGGTTTCATGTGTCTAAACCACCCCCATATATCTGTTCGTATTTCATAGTCATTGGAAAACTGAGGCAGAAATGCAGGTTATCTGGATATTGTTGATATCACAGATCAACCTTTTAAATAACTTCCTACAGTTGTTTGAAACAGATATTAAAAGCAAAGGAGAAAAAGATAGGATTTGAAGGCTTCTGTGGAACCGAAATATTCTTACCACTATTTTGTCAGCTGCCTGGAGAGACCTGAAACCACTGAGATACCGTGAGATGCTACCAACTTCAAAGGATACCATTGTTGGTGGTATGGTACCAACAGCTGTACGCACATTTAGAAGGACTAATAGGGCTACAATCAAGGGCATCCAAAAGCCATTTCTGTTCTAAAAATGTAGCCTGAAGAGACAATTGCTCATGGCTGGTAATTGTCCTTGATAGAGTAAAACTTTTTTTCCAGTTTGCCTGTTCATTTCTAAAGGTAAATGTGGATTTTTCTCTCCATAGTTTCGTAGTTTTGTTGGAAATGTTACAGTTCTTTAATTTGAAGACTTATGCCCATCATCAGCCTTTATTTTGTTTAGTGATTCCATACCAGGTCCAAGAGTCCTTTTTGTTTCAGGTTTTGGTCGACGGGATGTAGTTGAATACTTGCTTCAGAGTGGTGCTAATGTACATGCACGAGACGATGGGGGCCTCATTCCACTTCATAACGCTTGCTCGTTTGGGCATGCTGAAGTTGTCAATCTTCTCCTGCGCCATGGTGCAGATCCTAATGCAAGAGATAATTGGAACTATACTCCTCTTCATGAAGCTGCCATCAAGGGCAAAATTGATGTCTGCATAGGTAACCCTTCAAAATTCTTTCTCTAGTGATTTTTACATAAAATAATTCAAGAATCTTTCTTAACAGAAACCAGACTTTCAAACTATCCAAGTCAAACTGACATTTTTGATTTAAAGTACTTTTAGAGATAATCAGATATTTTTTTAAAGTCTTCAGCTGTTAAAAATGTTGAATTTTGTGGATATTGCAAAAGAATCCTTCATTTTACTTCTGTTTGTGGGAATCTGGCTGAGGAATTAGTAATAGGATCACGTTAAGAATGGTTTAGGAGTTTATCCTTTAGCGTGTGCATGGAGATACCATTACCAGCCTAACATAACCTACCTTATTCCTTGATCCATAAGTATTTTGCAGCAAACTAACCATTATATTAATTGGAATTTGTCCCAATATAGTTTTGCTTTTGCAGTCCCAGGCTTAGCAGGGAAATTACTTAGAGTTCACATAAATTTCTTGCCAGAGGGAAAGAACTGATAGAGATACGAGATTTTCTGTTCCAGCTGATATTTGGCATTTGGATGGATGGATGGACAGTTAGATGGATGGGTGGATAGATGCAAAGGAGAAGAAATGTTTCCATTAGAGGTAATATTGAAAATGTGGTATAAGATACTTATTCTTGGAGGATGTTTCCCAGGCTTGTTCTGCTCCATTATTATGTTTTTCCTTGGTTCTTATTTAGTCCTACTACATAGAAATGTGAAAATATTCCTAGACTTTCAAAACAAAGGTTAACTTTTGCCACCAAATTCTTAAAATGAATTTTTAATAATTAGTTGCTGGATTCATGTGAGTGTTCAGTTTTATTGCTTTAAAATATTACAGTATCATGAACTGAAGTATTTTCATGTCACTCTTTTGAGTGCTTTTAGGTAGAAAAGTGGCATCAAAATTAATAAAAGTATATGGGAATTTACACCCCCATTTCTGTAGGTGTTTCATATTTTTCAAAGATGTGCTACTACAATTTATCTGATTAATAATTAATATAATTCTCAATCTGAACATAAGAGAATTAATCTTATTAAGCTGTATAGAAGGAAAAGTTTCTTTGCTACAGCTGTTCTTTAATAGAATGTCTGGTTATCTGGCACATGGGTAACCGCACGCTCAAGCTAGTCAAAAGAAATAAATCAATTTCAGTTTCCAGTTCTGTGTATTTCTTTAACAATTTAGCAGAGTGGCTTCAGAATTGGTCAGTTGCTTTTTAAAATGAAGTGAAACCTTAGCTAACTGAAGTGATCAGGAACCTGAATATTTAAGGAAATTTTACCAATGTGGTTGATAGAGACTTTTTGAATTTCATCACAGCCCTTTTCTCTTTGAAAACAAAGTTAAGTTTAACTAGAGGCATCTCTTGATAGGTGAGGATGTATAAGATGGTTGTTCAACTTGGCCAAACAGGTTATCTGAATAGATATCTTTGAGGAGAAGGTTTCGGTATCTCTTTAGCATAAGGGTGAATCAAAGAAGCAGCAGCTTGGGATATTCATGTGGATTTTAGTCTGGCTGTATTTGATATGTTTTTGTTCAGATACATTATATCCCATTAGATATATTAATCACAACAAGCCATTGAAGAAGGTTGGGCTGAGAGATAGCGACTGGCTTAAAGTCCCCCAGGGATGTGGGTGAAGGTGAATGTGAACCTGAGTGTCCCCATTCCCATTCCACCACCTTAGCTACTACACTGCATTAGCTCATATAGATATGTCTCAAAAAGTATAGAGGAAAATCATCAGTGGTTTTGAGATATCGCATGCCTGCTGGAAGGTTAGGCTTTCTACCACAAGATTTTAAATATATTCCTGCTCCTTTTAGTATTGTTGCAGCATGGTGCTGATCCAAGTATCCGTAATACTGATGGAAGAACAGCACTTGATTTAGCAGATCCATCAGCAAAAGCAGTGCTTACAGGTTGGTGGAATCTTCCATAATCCATTTCTTCAGATTGTTATCTGTTTTCTTAGCTTCTGATAGAATTAGATGACCATGTTATATAATTATGAATATTATTTATTAAATTTATATGCTGCTTACTTCCATCATGACTCTGAGCAAGTACCAGTATACATTTCAAAAAATAAAATGCAAACCATACAAATATCACACGTCTGGAAAAATAATATAGAATTTACACAAACCAGTCCTCTCCACAAGGGGTCTGCCACCCATACTAGCCCATGGCCTGGGGAAAGAGCAAAATTTTAAAAGTTTGTTTGAATAAAGTCTGGGGAAGGGCATATCAATCTGTTGGGGACTATCATTCCACAGGGCAGGCCCACTTCCTGTGTCCTGTCAGATGACACTATTGAATTGATGGAACCCAGAGTATGCTGACTGCCAGCTCATATAGAACAGACAGAAACTATGGAGAACAGGCAACCCCTCAGAAAGCCAGGTCCTATACCATGAAGGGCTTTGTAGGTGATGACCAGCACTTTGAATTGTACCTGGAAGCCTACTGATAACCATTGCAGCTCCCACCACAAAGGTGTTACATGGGCATACCATGGCATGTTTATAATTTCCTGTACCGCTGCCTTTTGGACCAGCTGTAGCTTCTGTATAGTCTCCAAGGGCAGCCCCATGTAAAGTGCATTGCAATATATCAAACATAAGGTGACCAAAGGATAAATGACTGTCTTAAGGGCCTCCCAGTCCAGGTATGGATGCAGTTGGCACATTAGATGAAATTGTGTGAATGCCTTCATGGCCACAGCTGCTCCTTGCCCCTCATGCAGGAGCTGTGAGTCAAAGAAGAACCCCAAATTGCACCAGTCCCAAAGGGGGAAGTGCAACCTCATACCCAACTAAAGGTGATACATCTCCAGACCCAGGTGATCCAAATACATAAAACCTTTAGGTCTTGTCAGGGTTGAACTTGGGTGTGTTCCTCCCCATCCAGACCCCACAGCCTCCAGCACTGACCAAGATAGCATCTGCATCACCTGGTTGGCCTAGGTCTAGATGTACAGCTGGATATCATCAATGTACTGATGATACCTGATCCCAAACTGATGGATGACCTTGCCTTCATGTAGTTGTAAAGCAGGAGGGGTGAGAGTCTCAAGCCCTGAAGCACCTTGCACGTCAGGGATTCTGGCTTGATCACCCTTCTGCCAACACTGGCTGGATCCAACCACAGAGAAAGCAGAACCACCAGAATATTGTGCCTCCCACTTCTAAACCCCATAGGCAGTCCAGAATGATATTATTCTTGATGGTATCAAAAGCCACCAGGAGATGAAGATGACTCAGGATGGTTTCACTACCCCCATCCCAGATCTGCTAAATGTCACCAGCAAGTATGATCACTGTCATCTCAGTACTATGTTCTTGTCTGAAACCACCCTGAAAGGGGTATATATATAATCCATATCCTCTGGGGCCTTGTGAAGCTGTAGCCTGAGCACTTTCTCAACAACCTTGCTTGAAGAGGGAAGATTGGAGGCTGGGCAGAAGTTGTTCAGAACTGTCAGGTCCAGTGAAGTGTTTTTGAGGAGGGACCTACTACCATCTCCTTCAAGGCAGGCAGTACCGCCCCTTCGCTGAATGAATCAAATACTGCCATATGAATACAACTACATATCACCCACAAGGAGCCTTCATCAGCTAGGAGGGGCATGGATGTAATAAATGGGTAGCCAGGTTAACAGACCCAAGGACCCTGCCCACTTCCTCAGGAATTACTGGTTCAGACTTGCCCCAGGTTAAACACTGAAGACCTTGCTTCTATCACCTCAAGAAGACTTGCTCAGTTACAGTTCAATTCCAAGCAGATCTGAATATTCAGGTGGCCATTCAGATGGTCCTGTGGCTTGCCCTCTCTGGCAAGGAATGAGTCACTTTAAAGAGGGCTGCTGGCTACCTGCAGATGTAATAAGAATGGAAAAATAACTGTTTTGCTATCATTGTCACCACAATTAATTCCCAATATGGGTTCTTAATCGCACTCGGTCGGATTTAGTCCGTCTTCCTCCAATGGCACTCAAGGCATCTTTTCTGGCATTTCAGAATTTTTAGACATTGACTACTCTTTTCTCATGATTGCTTATGTGTACCCAAGATTGAGATCACAAAGTATACATAAAATCACCAGTTAAGTGCAGAGTGCAATTTTATTTATATTTCCACAGTAGTTCTCTTACAAGATTATGCTTATCTGGGTTACATTTTTTCATAAACAGAATATAGTTTCCTAGGTACCAGGTCTGGTTAATGTAACAGTTCTATAAACTTATCTTAGTTATAACAAAGCCAAAGTAGCATGAAATCTAAAGAAAATCTCTGTTTTTTGGAATAGAGAAGGTTTATTTTAAAAAAATGAGAATTTCTGTAAATTCCAAATGAAAAATAAACAGTGAGGGTCTCTATCAGGGTAACAATAAGTAGTATTGGAAAAGCAGTTTTCTGCAAAGTCAGTAACTAACTTCAAATTTCAGTTCTTAAAATGTTCAGGCATAAATGGACATTAGCTATATTTTGGTGCAGAGTGCTTAGCTGTTGTTGATAAACAGATTTCTGTTCTACCTTTAAATATAAAACCATCGGGGTCTACATGAAATTGCATGAAACAAGTCAGATTGTTTCATTGGACTGTTTCAGTTGTTCTGGACTGAAGCTGAAATGAGATAAGGATGCCTTCAGTGTTCCATATTTGAAAGGAAAAAAACATTTTGGAATCCTGTCTTAGGGAACAATTGAGAATTTGGAACAAGTCCTTGTTCCCCTTTTGAGGGGGGTCCTAGTGATGAAAAATAAGTCAAATACTAGATTCTGAGTGTTAGCTAACACCCAGCCTACAGAAAAATTGGCTGTGAGCATGATTTTTCATTTTAAAAATTATAGTAAACAGTCATAACAAAAATTACACACACACGTATGCACACGCACACATATGTACATATACATACACACACATGCATGCATGTACACACACACTCGTGTATACACACACACACACACACACACACACAGCCTATGTGTACAAACTCTCTTCTGAAAGTAAAATACTTAGTAAAACAGTATCAGGCAGGTGGCAGCCTTTTCCTCAGTCCAAAATTAGAGCATGTGCTTAGTTGACTGTCCTTCACCCCCTCCTTTCCTGTTAGCTCTGACCGGTGGCTGCAGGAGTGGAAGCTCTGCCTGCTGTTTTATTAGCTGTGCACAGTCTGAGTCTCCATAGCAGGAGGTTTTAAGAAATAATTTTTAAAAAGCTTATTTGCAGAAATGTTAGACTATTTTAACACGCATGGAATGAAGCACCCCTCTGGAGCTGTTTTGAACTTGGAATATTGTGCCCATCCTGTAACAAAAGAAAATAATCCTATGTATGCATGTACATATCAATGAATGAATTAGAAAATTCTAAGGTTGCTATGTTAATTTTCAGGCGAATACAAGAAAGATGAACTCTTGGAAAGTGCAAGGTAGGTGATGTTAAGAAAACAAAATTTATTTACTATAACGATTTCCCCTTCCTTTCCAAAACTTAATACCTAGGCTAAACTGCATGACTTTGAGAGATTATATTATATACAAAAGGAGATTAATCTTTCATGTACAATTAAAGTTAAAACCATTACCACTTGACTTTTGGACTTATATTGTGAACTTGTATAGATTGGTGCAGGAAAGAAAAATCAGAAACCTTAGAATCATTGTCATGCTAGATTTATTATACCTTATTTTTATTTAAGGCTAATGCTAAAGTTTTGATTAAATATTTCTTGAAATGTTAGTATTCAAACATGTCATAAGCACTGTTCAAGCATTCTGCATGGAGAATGGGTAGCAGTAATTGCAACTACAGGTAGACCTTGCTTAATGACTGCCCTGTTTAGCAACCATTTGAAGTTACAACTGCGCTGAAAAAGTAACATTACAACTGTTCCTTGCACTTAAAACCATTGCAATGTCCCCACGATCACATGATCACCACTTGGACACTTCGCAACCAGCAGGCGTTTATGACTGTTACAACATCCTGCAGTCACGATTGCCATATGCATGCTTCACAGCTGGCTTCTGAAAAGCGGAGTCAATGGAGAAGGCAGCAGTAAAATCACAAGTCACAGTCACATGATATCTCACTTAATGACTATGTGAGATTCACTTAACAACCTTGGCAGAAGTGAGGTCATGTAGTCATGTGATGTTTCACTTAGTGACAGAGTTGCCAGTCCCAATTGTGGTCATTAAGCAAAGACTACCTATATACAGATATCTGTGCCATTGTTTTGGGGGGTGGGAGGTGGAGTTGCAGATTAAGAGTATTAATGCACATATGACATCAAGGCAGACAATTCCCCTTCCTCTTCCAGCAAGAGAGCATCTGAGTAGGTCTGTAGCTCCTTCAGGGTATTTCTTAAATTTTAATTTTGTTTCAAATGTAATAGTCTCTCGTAATGAAATCTGTCCTGAAACCTTAGCTTGAGTAAGATTTGAAAATTGTTTGTTTCATTGCTGTATATATTATAAGGCTTGCATTATAACTGTAATCCAAAAAACACCTTAGATTGGTACTTTTCTACTTGGTTTAATGTAAAGAAAAATAATTAAAGGTATGTCTTCAAAAATAGGAACAGGAAAGAAGAAAAATAGGAACAGGAAAGAAGATGCCTGCGCCTGATGTAATACATTTATAGTGCAGTTATGTTTGTTGTTTGGAAGTAATACCAATTCAGCTGCATTGGTTTGCAGGTTAATATGTATACAATAGTTATTTTTTGTTTGTGCCTTTGAGTCAGTATTGACTCCTGGCAACTGCCTAGACAAGTCCCTGCAATTTTCTTAGCAACTTTTTGGAAATAGTTTGCCATTGGCTTCTTCCCAGGGCTGAGACAGAATGACTGACTCAAGGTTACCCAGATGGTTTTGTGCCCAAGGTAGGACTAGAACTCATAGTTTCCTGGTTTCTAGCCTGGTGCTTTAAAGCTTTATTTTTTTCTTTAAAAAATCACTAAATCTTGGCAAATGAAGTTTAAGCATGATAAAACATACAAAGTATAATGGGTAGAAAGCTAGTCTAGTTATACACATAAAATCTAGTCTAGATTTTAGATATATATTTAATAATTAGACTTAATGTAGTAGTGGTTTGCCCTGCCATGCAGAATTGAGTAAACTGAAGAAATCAGTTTGCAAGATGTTCATGAATATTCATTTCCTTTTTAGGAGTGGAAATGAAGAAAAATTAATGGCTCTTCTAACACCATTAAATGTCAATTGCCATGCAAGTGATGGCAGAAAGGTATTTTTTTTAAAATGTACACTTTTTAAATCATCAAATTAAGAAAATGACAAAAGATGTAAAGCTGTGGGTTGCTTTAATTATATTTTTATTTTATAATGTTTGTAAGAAATAAAAGTTTAATAGAGCTTTTTGAAATTCAGGTAACAATGTCATTAAGAAAAGTTTGAGTTTGTCCAAGTAATCACCATATCATAAGGCACTATCAGACTAAGTAGCATTAATTATATTTGCGCTTGCAGGAAGAATAAATCTAAATTGGTTGCCTTTTGCTCATTACATAATCCGCTATAGCTATGTTCGTGTTGCTGTTGTGTTTGAGAGCTGAGGGATTTGATTCTCTGATTTATCTAAGGGCAAAAGATAATATCCCCCTTCAAGAGTTCACTGCACCATTAATAAGTTTATTGTATCATTGATGAAAAAAAATCTCAGTATTGTGAATTACATCCTGATTTCACTTTTGACAAGAGGTACTTCCCCTCTAATCTTAGAAAATAAATAATTAAAGAGAGGATTCCCTCTGTTCCTGAAAAATATTTAATCAAGCAAAAAAAAAAAAAATCCCTGGCAAAATGGAAAAGAACATGATGCTATCTCTGCCTCTGTAATTGTTTGTATGTACCTTTCAAAATATGCTGCAGAGGATCCCCTAGCTCTGCAGAGTGTATTTAAGATACAAAGCAGAACTATGCAAAGTGACTGGGGAACTGCATCCTGAAAATTTGTAAGTTGGCAGGGGACTTGGTAGTAATCACTTTCCTCTCCCTTTTGCTAGCAGGAATATCCACTGAGCAGAATTCATTTTCCCCTTGGGGGAAAAATGTATTTATTGAAGTACAGTAATCATGAGAGGGGACAGCAGAATTCAGTAGCATTCAAAGCTGTTGTTTCTTTTGAAAATTGAGAAACTTCTTTGCCATAATACAAATAATGCAAATTGATTAATTATGTGTCATCAAGTCAGTGTCAACTTAGCAACGACTCCGTAACCTGGTCCTTTAAGTCTTCCAAAAGTGCACCCATCAGCACTGTCCCTGAGTTCATCCACCTTGCTGATGATCATCGCCTTTTTCTCTTTCCTTCCACCTTTCCTAGCATTAGGGTCTTCTCCAGAAAGCTAGGTCTTCACATAATGCTTGCATAAAGCTATGCCTTTCTATAATCAGTGAAGCACGTACTGATTTCTTTTTGGTATACTTTGGCTTTCTCAGTTATCCAGCATGTATCAGCAAAGTCCAAAGTAGAATAATTTGAGTCTGATCATTTGTGCCTTCGAGTGAGAACTCTGGGTTGATTTGTTCGATGATTCTTTTGTTAGTTTTTTTGGGCTGTCCATGAGGTTCTCAGGAGTCTTCTCTAACACCACAGTTTAAAAGGGTCAATTCTCTTCCTATCCTGCTTCTGCAACATCCAGCTTTCCCTTCCATGGAGTGTATTTCAATGTATTCCTTTCATCTTTGTTTGATCTTCTTTGGATCAGTTACTATCTGTCCATTGGATCTTTTAGCATACCAGTTTAAAGTTGGAACTTCTTTTTAAGTTCAGAGATCTTTTTTTCCATGCGTGTTTCCTTCTCTTCTCTTCTTGGCAATTTCCATGGTTTGTCCTGACATTCAGTTTCTTTTTACATTCGTCCTTAACAACTTCTTTAAGTTCACAGTTCCTCTGGCCTTCTATCAATGAGATTCAGGACTTCAAAATAATTCCTGATGTTTTCTTTGAAAATGGTGGCTATATGCTCAAGATCATATTATGGAAACTGATTGGCTGAATACTACTACTATTCCTCCTCCTCCTCCTCCTGCTGGAACTTGCTCATGAGCAGTTCATGTTCTATTCCCCAGTCAGGACCCGGCCATATTTTTGATGCTAACACTGAGCTTTCCCACCTCCCTTTAGCAATAATGTAGTCAGTTTGATTTCCATGTACTCTATCTGATGATGTCTGTATATACAGTCATTGTTTTGGTTGTTTGAAGACAATGTGAGCAACCATGGAAATTGCTGAGAAGAGAAGTCAAAGCCAAGAAAGGCAAAATTCTCAAGAAAGAACTTAACAAAAAGTTTCAGAAAGCTGTTAGAAGAGACAAGAAGCAATATTACAACATCTGTAAAGACACTGAAGATGGAAAGAAGAAGAAATAATTGGGTGGCAGAAATTTATTTCTCCTGCTTCATTTTCGTTTCCTAAGCCATATAACTCAACTATGTTGTCCTCAATATTTCTAACTTTAGCATTCTAGTCTACAATCACAACCTTGATCTTGCTAGCATGCTCTGTTGATTTCAAATTGATCATAAACTTATCGGCCTCCTCTTCTTCTGCATCAGTTGTTGGAGCATGAACTTGGATGATCATCATATTAAAAGGTTGTCCACAAAGTCTAAATTGCATTGTAGCCAAGTACTGTCCTTGCTATACCCTTCCCAACCATGAAAACAATGCCATTCCTTCTTTGTTTTTCATGCCCTGAACAATGTGATCTTCAAGTGAAAGTGTCCAATCCCAGTCCACCTCAGTTCACTGATGCCTAAGATATCAATTTGCAGCCAGTTCATTTCATTCTTCACTGTGTTGAGTTTCCCCATGTTCATGCTTCTTAAGTTCCATGTTCTCACGTAATTCGGCCTTTGCAGCTTTAGATTTTCTTTTCCTGTATGGCAACATCAGCATCTAGATGTCCCGATGGCTTTAATCTAGCCACATCATAAACACCATTAGTTCTCTGAAAGATCCTCAGCTCTTCCTCAGTGGCATGTTGAGCACTATCCAACCTGGGGGCTCATCATACAGTACTATATCATCAATCATTTTATACTTTTCTGTGCATGTGGTTTTCTTGGTAAAAATACAGGAGTGGTTTACCATTGCCTTCTCTTGCCAGTATGAATTAATGCCTTTGCCATTGTCACTAAAATGATCATCTGCCTCCAGGATCTTCCTATCTCATTGTTGCCTGCTTGCTTTAGCTGGCAGCTGGGATGACCTTCATGCCTTGGGTGACCCTGCTGGGAATATATACTCTTGGCATACACTCCAGGTGTTCTTCATTGATCCCTCCCAGGAATGCCCCTTCCCCAACCAAGATGAGGCAGCACAGCAGGACTTGAGGAAAGGAGGGGAATGTAAACTGGTTTAACAGATTTATTCTTTTTTAAAAAAAATCAAAAGCTGTTTTCTATGTTTTGGTATTTGTTATATCCAATCTTTTGTTTCTAGTCAACTCCATTACACTTAGCCGCTGGCTATAACCGTGTTAAAATAGTGCAGCTACTATTACAACATGGAGCAGATGTTCACGCAAAGGATAAAGGGTGAGTGTCTAAGAAGATAATACGTTACAGATTTTTATTAATATACATCTTATATTTTCTTATGTATTACCTGAAAAGAAGACAATTCCAAATTTCAGACAAAAGAGGAAGGTCAAGACAAAGAAAAAGGTTGCACTATCCAGTCTCCTTGATTTATCAACTGCCTTATCAAATACATAAACCCTGTACACTATCTAGTTTTCCTACCTAATCAATGATGATCGCCAACTCTACTGAAACCAATCTTGGAGCTTATTTTCCCCAAGAAATGGGTATTTGTGACAAGTGCGTATGTGCACTTGTATATATACATGGTTGTGCACTGGCCAGAGGCTGCATTCCAATTATGTTAATAGGATTAATCACTACTATTTAAAATTAATTTATATTAATAATACTATTAACACTATGCATATACTTTGAGAAAGGAAGATTGTGAAAATCTGTGTACAACAAGCATAAACCTGTGCTTTACACTATAGCAAGTCAACAATTCTAGATAAGCATTCACAGGTTTCTCTGTGCTAGAGATGGATCTATTTTGCCCATTTTAATTAGGATGGAACCTCAGTATTACTTTGAGTACTAAGCTACTACTTTTTCTTTTTGTATGCCACAAGGGAACTGTTTGATAGAAGTGTATGTGTTAGGCTGTAGCCACAAGGATATCTATGCATGATTGCTCTGTAGTAAGGCTTATGGAGTTCAGTGGTTACTTGCAGATGAGTGTGGGTGTGAGAGAGAGATTAACTTGTTGACTTTATTCAGGCAACATGGGAGCCTTATTCTCCTTTGGTGGTCCTCTGTGCATGGAGGATGAATTCTGCAATTTTCTAGAATCCTCATTTCTGAAATGCAGCAACTTCTCCTTTTCTCCTGGTACATTTCAACCACTTGCTTTTATTATTTATTTAATTTAGGGGCCACACAGCTTGAAATAACTCTGGGTGGTTTACATTTTAAAAGCAAGAACAATAAAAATTAAGAGACAGGTCATAGACATCCAGAAGAGAACAGAAACTAAACAAAAAAACAACCTACGGAACTCAGCAGCCACATTACCCATCGCTTTTGGAATATCACTAAGATGGGAGCTGTACAGATCTCTGGGGGGAATACTATTCCAGAGAGCAAGTTCCACAACAGAGAAAGCAGGCTTTCTAGGTCCCTATAGACGACACTGTTTAATTGAGAGAACCTGGAATGAACCTGCTCTGCCAGACCTTATTGGATGGGCTGAAATGATGGAAGATGGTCCCTCAAATAACCAGGCTCTGTGCCATGAAGGGTTTTATAGGTGATAACCTGTGCCTTGAATTGCACTGGGAAGTCCACCAGCACCATTCCACAGGATGCCCAACACTATCCATGGCACTGCATTCTGGACCAGTTGTAGCATCCGGATAATCTTGAAGAGCAGCCCCATGTACAGTGCATTACAGTTCAACTGTTAGGTGACTAACATGTAAGTGACTGTCGGAAGGGTCTTCCAATCTAGGAACAGATGCAACTGGCATATTAGATGAATCTATACGAAAAAGGCCCTACAGACTATGAACACCAAACAGCTGTTGGCAATCACAGTAAGTGGAGAAATAACATAGCTTTGCCACCCTTATCACCACAGTGTAATCCCAAATATTGGCTCTTATTTGTTTTTGGTCAAACGTGCTCTTCATCCTCCATCAGTATGCCAGATGTTGCTTCTGTCACTTCATTTCCTGGAGCTCCTTGGTAAACCAAGGTGTGTGCTGGGATCAGCACATAAGTAGAGGCCGCATAGAAGCAATGTGGGCCAAGGTCTCCGTTATCTACCCATTCAGGCTGTAACTAAGGCCATGGCTGAACTGCCCACCAAATCTGGAACCCCATAAGGTCTCTAAGTCTTTGGAGGCAGGATGATCTAGCAAGCCCTATCTCCTTGCAAAGCAGGGTGACACCAGTGAGCTGGAAGGCAACCAGAGCTTGATTTGTCCGCAACAGTGGGTTAATGGTAAATTCCTCTAAGGCCAGATCACATCACAACTGACCCAAGGTAATAACCAGATCCAAAGTGCAACCATTAGTATGTATTGGGCACTTCCTTCCTGTCTATTGTCTTTGGTTCAATAGCATCTTCCTCAATTATCATTTCTTCAATTAACCACTATGTCAGTAGCTTTTTGATCCTAAATATAATGACACATTGAATTGTTATACTATGTACCATTTAACCCACCATTGATTTTCTAAATCATATCTGATTTTCTATTTTGTCTGTCAGACATTTGGGTTTTCTGGTTGTTGCTAATGATAACTGAATTTAATCAATGGTCTGTCTTCACTTTCCAGAGATCTAGTACCTCTTCACAATGCCTGTTCCTACGGGCACTATGAAGTAACAGAACTTCTAGTAAAGGTTAGTTACATAATAATGTACAACTACTATAGACAGATTTTCTTATGATTATATTTTACACCTATGCAAATAATTTGATAAATGGAGACGTGCTCTCAGTGTTTGTTAGTTTGCTTATTAGATAGATATCCTGCTTTTTGTTTAGGAAATCAAGCCAGCATACCTAGTCCTACCTTCACCCATTATTCCCCACAATAATAACCCTGTGAGGTAGGTCGGTCTGAGAGTGTCTGGCCCAACATCACCCAGTAAACTTCCATGTGTGAGACTAGTCTCCCTGGGGTCATGCAGTGCCTTATCCACTGTACCACCCTGGATCTAACAACAGTGTGCTTATTGAAGGCACAAAACAGATGCTCAGAGCTCAGCATGGATGTTTCAGGGGCTTCTTCATAGAAGAAACTTTCAGCAGGATAGCTAGCAAAGTTTCTGCCTTTTCACTACATTAGATTTCCAGTGGAAGTGGTTTCTGAGCATGTCTTTGAAAACACAACACTAGTTGTGTCTTCAAGAAGATCTAAAGGAGTTCTTTGCTTGTCCAATGATCTGCACACTTATTCTCTCATATTTAAAAACATTCAGATTAGCTAAAAAAAAATTTTCAACACAGATCTCTAGATAGGTGTATTGTTTGATAGAAAGTCCACCTTTGATATGATCATGCATGATGCAAAATAATTAGTTGATAAAAATATTGAATTTGAGTTGGTAAAAAAGTAGGTTTTCATGAAATGTGTACTACATTTCTTGTTTATTGATTTCTGCCTTAGTTCAACTAATGTTTCTTTGCTTTTTTATAAAAATGGCTTATAAGACTTGTTCGTAAAAACGTCTTCAGGTATTTTTTGTTTAAAAAATGTTTTCTGAGAGTCATAGATGGGTGCCAGGAGCTAAGGAAGATATCAGTGGGCATACTGGCTTTCAGGGGTGACACATTCAGAATTACAAGATGAAGATCCCCAACTTTCAAAACCACTTTTAAAACTGTTTTATTGTTACATTAGGTGTCCAGATTCCCTGCCTAGTATGTTAAAAATATTGTTCCTAAAGTTAACCGTAGAATTCCAGGTCAAAATTCTTAGTCTGTGATCTTGGAATTAAATGAATGTCTCACATATGTAAACTATTCTGCCACTTTGAACTGCACTAGAAGAAGGTCAAAATATTAATACAAAGTATGATTTATAGTCCCTACCTCATTAAGCATTTCTGGACAATTGTTAGATGGAACATTATTCTGTATACATTAGAGCTCTACTTTAACATTTTCCAGGAGAAAATGACACATGATTCTCTATCCTATCCTAGCATGGAGCATGTGTAAATGCAATGGATCTGTGGCAGTTCACTCCTCTTCATGAAGCAGCTTCTAAGAACAGAGTAGAAGTATGTTCCCTCTTGCTGAGTTATGGTGCTGACCCTACACTGTTAAACTGCCATAATAAAAGCACGATTGACTTGGCACCAACACCTCAGTTAAAAGAACGATTGGCATGTGAGTACAGAGAAAATGAACTGAATAGAGACTATAATCTTTTTTCAATTTTCAGTAGGGATCCATTCATCTGGTCGATCTTGGTAACCACCCATTGTCTGTAACTGCTATTTCTATAATCCTCAGGTAGGCATAGCATCAGAAGTAGGATATTGTTTCTCTCTGAAGTATAGAATCCAGGTGAGGCTTATATCTGCACTATGGAAGCATTCATTTGCCACCACAGAGCAGAACTAGTCAAACGGCATTTTCTGCTTTGTGAAATTTCAGAATCGTTTGTAGTAACCCTTAGAGACTGGCTTTGAGTTGTGTAGGAAGCATCTATCCTAGAAAACTGTAACTTTCCACCTGTTGCGAATCAGGGTTCCTTTGTTATTTAATTATATTGCTTATGATCACACATAAAATAGAGTTGGGATGGGGGGATGCATCTATCACCTCAATAATGTAAGATCATGCTGCTAAAAGTTAATTGCAAAATTGCTTATTTTTAGTGGCAAGATTTTTGGATATTTTTTTCCTTAAAAAATAAAAGTGGGAATGGTGGGAGGAGGCTTCTGGGAGGCATGTCACTCCTGTTTCCACCCCTAAACCTCCAATTCCCAGACAGGTCTGGAAACTCATAATCAAATTTGGTCATTTTGCTGCCAAATTTCAGCAGTTTGATTTTGGTCAGGGGGGCTGGGTTAAGGTGTCATAGGTGGATTTTATTTTATATGTGTTTGTGTGATACTTGATGCTTAAATGCCATAAAACTTTCTTTTTCCTCTAGATGAATTTAAAGGCCATTCATTACTACAGGCTGCAAGGGAATCAGATGTGAATCGTGTAAAAAAGCACCTCTCTCTTGAAATTGTTAATTTCAAACATCCTCAGACTCACGAAACTCCCTTGGTAATACGTTGGACATATATTTTCAGTGGAAGTTGGGTTATGACCAAACTGAGCAGATGAACTGATTGAAATTATTTAGTTGCTGCTTAGAATCAAAACATTTTTAAAATGTGTATATGTTGTGCATAATCTGATCTGCAATTAAAATAGAAGGATGAAGCTATCAGTATTACAAATAAGATGTTTTCTAATACTCAGAAGAAAAAAATCCTAGAATACATAAATTTTCATAATCCAATGAATGAGAAAAGAACAGATAAGGCAAGCTTTAAATGGTTCAGTATTTGAGTTGGCAGGAGTTGCTGTTTGCAAAAAGTTTCTTTCTCTACTGGAATGAAATAAGAGAATCTAGTTTAACTAGATTCTGGATATAGTGCACTGATTATACATAATTTTGTCTAATTAGAAATTTTTCTAATTTCTGCTTTATAGAGATTATTTTCATGTACTTTTTATTGTATTCATTAGTTTTCAACAATAATATTTTGCAGAGTAGTTACCATTCAAAAATTATTTGGAAGTAAGGCTTTGGACCACATGCAAGTGTGAGTGCAGTGCTCTTCCTTAAAGGGTGCTTGCAGTTTTTCAGGCTTCCACACCAATTTGAAAAAAGATGCAACTTCTTAAAGGAGTTGATTCATTAAAATTGTGTAACTCTTGAAGCAGCTGCAGCTTTTTTTTCAGCTTGGAAAGCTGAAAAAAGAAGGGTTGCTTTGATAAGTGAAGAGGTCCTGTACTCATACACGTCTGAATTATTTTAGAAGCATACACAGCCCTAGTTTCATTGATGTAAATATCAACTAGCAAATAATGTCATAATCTCATTTTTTAATAGCACTGTGCTGCTGCATCTCATTATCCTAAGCGAAAGCAAGTCTGTGAGTTACTTCTAAGAAAAGGAGCCAACATCAACGAAAAGACGAAAGAGTGAGCTAGTTTTTATTTTATCTTTTTATCCTATTCATCCATGGAAATACTCAGAACAACACATACAGTTTTTCTCTTTCTCCCTTTCATTTTATCCTCACAACCACCATGTAAGATAAGATGGGAGAGTGAGTGACTTATTCAAGCCCACCTAAAAAAATCAGTGGATTTGAAACCAGTTCTTCTGATCTGGTGTTCTCTCAGGGGCCTCTATAACCTTTTTTGGATTAATGGGTGCATTTGGATTTTGAGAAGTGTCAAAACATGAGTGCTAAGGGGAAGTTGTAAAATACAGGTTATAGGATGCAGGCAGCCACTAAATTTCTTACTGCGGTGAAATACTAATTTCTTGGAAAAATACACTTTGAATTCACAATTTGGTACACTATCTCTGAAACATTTATTTCACAGAAAAGCAAATATATTTATCTTTATTGCCTATAAATAACTTTTTAGAACTAATTTTAATTTTAGAATTTAGAATCCCTCCAGATTACTTACCCTCATGCACACTTTGCCTTTCCCTCAGATTAAGGCCTATAAATGTTCTTCTCCCCTTTGGATCATACAGACACCTAGAGACATAGTTTCTTCATTTGTTATATTTAAATCCTGCCTTTTCTCTAGGAATTCAAGGCAGTTTATGTGGGATCTCCATTTTATTCTTATAAATTGGACTGAGAGTGAGCAATTGGCTTAAAATTATCCAGTGAGCTTCTGTGGCCAACATCCTAATCACTATACCTGGTCACTCCTCACTTATTCTCACCTTTCTGCTACCCCTTAGGTCTCTCATTTGCCATCCAGGTTTACGTTACAGCATCTTTTACTTACTCCTTCAGTGGAGGGGAGGGTATCTGAAAATGGATAGCTTCCAACTGCCTACCCTCTTCCTTGAAAGAAAGGCCTGTGCCAATACTATACAAGTCCGGAGTGTATTAGGAAGAGAGATGGAGCAAGATTTGAAATTTGAACTCAGTTTGCTATCCAGCTGCCAAAGATTTTTTTAAAATGTTTAAACGTTTTTTCAATAAAAATTATTTGGGATAAGCAAGGAAGTATTGGTTGCTAAAGGGGTGTCAAGGAGTGCTATCATGCAAACAGGTACTGTTGTGTTTACTTTAGCTCCATCACACCTGTACTAATTTTCAGCAGTCTAAAAAGAACAAAATAGAAATATATTATGACTTACTTTGTTTTTATAAAGCTTCCTGACACCTCTTCATGTGGCATCAGAAAAAGCTCATAATGATGTGGTTGAAGTAGTTGTGAAGCATGAAGCAAAGGTATGAATTATTTTTAGCATAAATCAATAATCTTTTTGGGCATAATGAAAAAAATGTGTACATTTTATAGATGTTTATAACTAACCTTTGAGAAAAGCATCATTTGTGATTTTCATCCTTTGTTTTCTTCCAACGGTATAGAGACCAACACAAAGGTGCTTAATAATATTTTAGTGATATTTGGGGGATTTGATAGCCTGTCTTTTCTGTGGGAAAAGCAGATAATGGTAGGAACAGCAATTTTGGACATTAATATATCATAGTCAGTAGAGATGTACAAAATATTTTATTGAATACCCTCAGAACGTCTGTTCCAAACCAAAACTGAGTGTTTTGAGAGTATTGGAGGTGGTCTGACTTTGAGACAGAAGTTGTAACAGACTATTTCAAGGTTGCACTATTTCCAGCATGTGTGGAATATACTCTTTTGAGGTCAGAGAAGATACTATGGTGTTGGAGAGGATGTTCAGCCTTGAAATATTTGCACCCTTTTAATACTATGTCTTGTCAAAGTAGATAGTTCTCTACTGTTCCATTATGGATTACTGTAAAGGACTAGATACCATACTCTGTGCTTCCTGCATTTTTAAGATTCTCTAATAATTTTTAGGTCAATGCTTTGGATAATCTTGGCCAGACATCTTTACATAGAGCAGCACACTGTGGCCATCTGCAGACATGCCGGTTGTTGTTGAGCTTTGGCTGTGATCCATCAATTGTGTCACTGCAGGGTTTCACAGCCTCTCAGATGGGAAATGAAAGCATTCAGCAGTTGTTACAAGGTAACAATGCAGAATTTTTGCTTATGTAAGGTTTTTTTACATTCGACAAAAACTGATTATGAATCCTTGCTGAGTCCCTTGAACCAGTAGTTTCCTGAAAAAGGGTCTGAAGGAGCTTCAGACAAACAAACAATCCTGGTTGGTTCATGATGGCCTCACTTCTTGGAAAGAGAGATAACTGAATGACCACGCTTGTTTTTTGTACACAGTTAATGCATGGAGAATAGTTGGTCACCTCCCTGTTCTTATATGTGATGGAAGAGTGAAATACCCCATTCAGTCTTCTCAGTTATTCCATCTTGTCAGCTAACTTGGAGTGATAAATGTGAAACTGTCTGACTGGCATTTATGATTACTAAAATATGTAGTATTTTTTAAAATACAGCCACTTGCCTCAGATAACATTTAAATTAGCATTTCTCTATCCTAAATGATAATATTAATGGCAGCTTTTTATATATATATATTGTACTTTGGTATATATAATACTTGGTAAGTATTAAATTCTTCTTTTACAGAAGGTGTTCCTTTGGGCAATTCAGAAGCAGATCGACAGTTATTAGAAGCAGCAAAAGCGGGAGATGTAGACACAGTAAAAGTAAGACAATTTGGTTCTTGCATTTTCTTTCTCAGAAAAAGGTAACATCTAACAACTTGCAGGGCAGGTTGGGTTATCCTTAAATCTTCAGAGACAGAGAAAAAAATGAAAACCAAATCCCAGTGCATTTTAACTGGTTTGAAACAATCACAGATTTAAAAGAACTAATTTATAGACAACTACAGATTTTTGTCTTCACTGCTCCCTCAGTAATGAAACAATTGGCCAATTCAGTTGTTGGACCACTCATCTAGCAATCTAGCAATACACCTTAGAAAAGATGGATAATTGAAAAAAAAATACACAAAACAACCTGGGAAATCCTATTATAGAGAAGCTGAAACATTAGTGAGGAATTAGAATGTAAAGATGAAAGATTAAGAATGTGGATTTGAATTCATACAATAATTTGTGTACATTTATTTTATTTTGATAATTTATATGGCCATTCACCTTTTATAGTTCTTTACATTTAAAGTAAAAGCCAACCAAAGTTTGAAGTCAGGCAGCTTATAAATTTAATTAATTGAATAATTGAATGAATGAATCCTATATAACTCTGGGCAGCTAACACACAATACAAAAAACCAATATTATAAGAACAAAGAAAATGCCGTTAAATAATTCCAATACGATTACAATATTGGTTATTAACCAGTGACCACAGATAACGCACAACATCAAACCACATGTATTAGTTCCACTAATATCCTGGCCCAAATGTGTGAGGAAAAAGCCATGTCTTCCCAGTGGTACAGAAGGCCAATAAGTTCAGGGCCATCTGAACCATCAGGGGAAAAGCTGTTCCACACAGCAGGTGCTTCATCAAAGAAGGCATTTGTCCTGGATCCCATTAGATGATATTGTTTCAGAGAACGGACCCAGAACGTAGGCATGTTTGTAATCTTAACCCAACCAGATCCAGTGGGAAGGGACAAGACATTGGAGACAAGCAGTCCTGCAAGTAACCCGGTCCCACACTCTGCAGGGTTTTAAAAGTGATGATCAGAACCTTGAATTGCTCCCCAAAGCCTACTAGGAGCCAGTGTAGCTCATGCAGTAGTGGTGTCACGTGGATGAACCTTAATGCACCTAAGACTGCATGCACTGAAGTATTTTGGACCAGTGGAAGCTTCCAAATGCTTTTTGAGAGCAGTCCCTGGTAAGGTACATTGCAGTCCTCCAGTCAGGAAGTGATTAAGGCATGAGTTATCATGAGGAGAACCTCCCAATCCGGGAACGGGTACAGCTCGCACATAAGGTGGATTTGTGCAAAGGCCCTCCTACTTATATCTGCCACTTGCTCCTTGAGCAAGGGACATAAGTCCACAATGGCCCCATATTGTACCCCAACACTCTCTGGGGGATGCTACCCCATTCAGAGTTAAAGGTGGAAAATCTCCAAATCCATGGGACCCAAAAAAACCCATAGCCACTCAGTTTTGCTAGGCCTGAATTTCTGTCTGATCTTCCATATCCAGAGCACAGGATAGGAACCTCAACAGCATCACTTGAATGGCCAGAAGTGAGCATGCATAACTGAGTATCATCAGCATACTGATGATACCTTACCCTCTGCCAATGAATGACTGTACCCAGCAACTTGGTGTTGAATAGGAGAGAGTTGATCCCTCACATACCAGGGGCGTAGGACTGGACCTCTTCTTCCCAAAACACTGACTGGAATCAGCCTCAGAGGAAGGAGAAGAAACAGCACAAAACTCTGCTCCCCCCCAAATCCTCTCAGCTGGTCCAGAAGGATACTATAATAGATGGTATTGAAAGTTGCCAAGATATCCAGGAGAGCAAGGGCAGATGTACACTCACCCACCCCCAAAGCCTTCCAGAGGCCATCCACAAGTGCAATCACTGCTGTCTTGGTACTGTAACCCAGCCTGAAACCCAACTAGAAAGGCTCCAGATAATCTGCTTCCTCAAGGCCCTTTGCAGTTGTAAGCCTAGCACCTTCTCTACAACCATTCCTATAAAGGGTAGATTGGAAACAGGATGAAAATTGTCCAGTGCTGTTGGATCCAAGGATAGTTTCTTACCACTGATAATATTATTGCTTCAGAAGTATGCATGCTACAGTTTTATTTACCATCTGCTTGACATATATAAAAAGATGCTGAACATCATATTTTTTTCTTCCCACATCCACAAGTAGTCCTTCATTTCAAATTTGCTAAAAATGCATGCATCTTTAAGAACAATAAAAAATGTAGCTGCCTCTGGGACATAGGACGTGTGCATATGTATAGTGTTCATCCAATTACAAGATGGATAATTATCTTTTTAAGACCAGAATGTACATTTATCCTGTGCAAAGAATGTGTGAGCGTCCTTGCTTGTATATTGCTTACAAATTTATCACATTTCTTTCTAAAAGGGACATTGCATTGTATTAGGACATCAGTAATTTTCCAGTTAGGACTTTGCTTATGCAGATATCCTCTATGGTCTTGGATGGCAGAAAAAGCTGTCAAGACTTCACTGTATAATCTTAGAAATGTATGTAACCGTGCTAATGAGAAGAGTTAGCATGATAAAGATATATGTTGAACCTTGTACATAGATGATATGACAGTAGATGCCAACAGGTGTTTGAAATATTTTTTTTAGCAACCCTAAAAAAAACCATGCTCCATGTTCTCCTTAAGAGTGTAAGAGTTATTTTTTGTGGTATTTTGTCATCTTCATTCCCCTATTGATTGAGGTTTTTAATGTGGATGTGCACTCCAAATTTGAAACAGTTTTTGGACCCCAAACATTTTTTTTTATCATTTTGGAAGTGTTTCATGATGAAAATAGAACATTTTGGGCTTGAAATACTTCCAAAATGATTGAAGTACCCTGTCTCAATCTCAAGACAGGGCATTTCCTGTTCAAAGCAGTTCATATTCAAAGTGTGCACACAACAGTTTCTGGTCCACTTGAGGTCCAGTTTACTCTATTACAGTGAATCACTAAATACCTAAGCTAACTGAACAGTTCTTTCCCACTATCTTCTCACAATAAAAGGTTGAACTGAGAGGCTGTTTTCCACTTACTTCCTCTCCTCTACATAGTCCCCTTATACTCTCTGAAAATATGCTCTGAAGAGTTGGGAGGCTTTCTTGAATAGTAGAGAAGGGAGCCTTGGGAATTGGGAAGAAGGTAAATGGCAAAAATAGGTTCCATCAATTATTTACTGGAACCCCAGTATTTTACCTAGCATTTTTTACTTCTGTTTTGCTTTCTTTTGCTTTTTGGTTAATATTGATGGGTCTATAGGGATTAGCTTTTGTGCTCTTCTATGTTCTTGGAATGTGATGTCAGTAAAATTTAGAGGGGAGGGATGTCTTTTTAAAATATAAGATTGAAATCATTCAGTGTTCCAGATTGGACTTTTAAGAAATTCAGTTGATAGTATTAGAGAAAAATAAAGCAGGAGGATTGAAGATTTATTTACTGCTGTGATTTCTATGCTGGTTCAGTCTAACCAACTCAATTACAGAAGTCAATACAAGCAACAGAATCAACATTATACTTTTTAAACAAGGAACATATGATTAGTAGAATATATCTACAGTGTTTAAATCTTACCCAAACATTATAAGCCTCGTTGGTTCCTTCAGTCCCCAGAGGATCAGAGAAGAAGGCAATCCTGCCTCTGAGGACCAGTTATTCCTCAAAAGGGAAACCCCTCCCCCACCAAGAATATCCATGTCCAAGTCCCCTGTTGCTGGATTTCCTGATGGAAGGGATTTTCAGTATGTACTTTCTGCCAATAATGTTTGCCTCAATTGTTGCATTCCACAGAAGTTATGTACAACACACAGTGTGAATTGCCGAGATATTGAAGGGCGCCAGTCCACACCACTTCATTTTGCAGCAGGATACAATAGAGTATCTGTCGTTGAATATCTTTTGCAGCATGGGGCTGATGTCCATGCAAAAGACAAAGGGTAAATATTCCACTCTATGGTGTTTGATTATGCCTAACAGGAATAATTTTTTGTTTTCTTCTGGCTGTTTACTTATTTGTTTTCAGGGGATGGCAAGCCTTGAAGGTCTGTATTCCTACACACTTGAAATACAAACCTTATGCCTAAAGCTTTGTGCAGTGAATGCTTCATCTCTCTGCATACATTTTTTTTATCTATGTATATGACAAAAATGTTATGAAGAGGTTAATCAGCTATGACTCCTTGGAGTGCTCATTGTTGATGGAAAATTTGTAACATGACACACATCCATTGTAATGCAGGTGTTAGGTATAGGCATAAAGAGGAATGGAGAATCACCTTCCTTACTCCACTCATTTGGGCTCTATACATGGTATCTGCTATATTGTCCTTTTCACAATAATCTTAGCTGGCTTTTCAGATTAATTCCCACTTTGGTAATTATATAAAATATTTTATGATAACTGCATGATCAGTTGACACATATGCTATCTCTCTAATGTGACTAACAGTCGTAATAAGTAACTTCTGAATTATGAAAACACTTAGTCCATCAGTATGCTATTATTTAAATCTGCAGATTAATAATTTTCCCTTTAACTTTCTGAGACTTTTTTTTTCACAACTACTATCCTGTACATTAGCCATTAAAAAGTAAAGGTCCCTTTTAGAGTATTGAAAATACTAGTTTGAACTGAAATTTCCTGTTGATTCAAGTGCCAACTATATCTTTTACTCAAGCTGTTTCCTTAAAAATTTCAGAGGCCTGGTTCCTTTGCACAATGCTTGTTCTTACGGACACTATGAAGTGGCAGAACTTCTTGTTAAACATGGTGCAGTTGTGAATGTGGCAGATTTATGGAAATTCACTCCCTTACATGAAGCTGCAGCAAAAGGAAAATACGAAATTTGTAAGCTACTATTACAGGTATGTTGCTTGAAATATATACATTGTGTGTGTGTTTTATCCTATAACATCTAGAGGATGTGTATGTGTGTCAAATGATGTTAGCATTAATTCATAGTATATGTGAAATATTTGTGAATAGAGGGAAAAAATCTTTAAGTTGTGCAGATTGTGGCACAAATGCTAGAGGGAGGGAGATAGATTGTTGTACAGTATAATGGAAATTAATATTATGGGGTTTTTTTTTCAATTTCTTACCAAATTAGCATGGTGCTGACCCCACAAAGAAAAACAGAGATGGGAATACCCCATTAGACCTTGTTAAAGATGGCGATACAGATATTCAAGATCTCCTTCGAGGAGATGCAGCTTTGCTTGATGCTGCAAAGAAGGGATGTTTGGCTCGGGTGAAGAAATTGTGTTCCCCTGATAATGTAAACTGTCGTGATACACAAGGCCGGCATTCTACTCCACTCCATTTAGCAGGTGGGTTTTCTTTAAAAATATAGTATTGTGGCTGTGTCATAATCTTCATATGGAAAAGCATTTATTAATTAGCTGCCCTGGAGTAGAACATCCAATATAGTAGTTAAATCATTATAAAGGAGTGAGCAAAATAAGTGTGTTAATAGCAGTAATCGTTGTTATTAATGATTGTCCAAGCCCTATTTCAAATATATTTGGATTTTATACAGTTGTGAAAAATGCCCCTGGAGACATAGGAAACTTATCTTACAGGGTCAGATGTTTGGATAATATATTCCAGCATCTGTCTATTCTGAAAAGCTGCAGGTCTCCAGGGTCTTAGGTCTTGGCTTTTTCTTGCTCTTTTTACTGGTGAGCTAAAGGGTTGAACCTGGAATTTTGTGAGCACGAAGCATGTATCCTGCCATTGTGCTTTGCCCCCCAATAATTTCACAAGACTGCTGCTTGCATTTGGCTGCCTGCATTGGAAACAAGAAAAGTGCCTCTTGTTTAATGTTCAGAAAACAGGAAAAGATGTAGGTGATGCTTTTTATAGTAATTGTTTATTCAGATTCAGAACAATTTATAAAAAAATATTTGTTCTTACTGCCTACTAGCTGGTTACAACAATTTGGAAGTTGCTGAATACTTATTACAGCATGGGGCTGATGTAAATGCACAAGACAAAGGAGGTTTAATTCCTCTACATAATGCAGCATCCTATGGGGTAAGTAGCTTGATCTTTTACTGTAAACATTTTAAAATTCTACATTAGTTTGATAGGAATCAGTGTAGGCCCTTTAAGCCTTTTTGGCACAGCTGCTTCAAGGCTTTTTCCTGAGTTTTTGCATTTGCATATATGGATAGAAATCACTGCCATCGTGATTGTTAGAAAAACAAAACAATGCAACAATGTGCCCCATCAGTACGTTTCTGAAAGATGCCAAATAGATTAATCCCTTCATGTCTTTATTTTCTTTTGTCTTTTCCTCCCTCAGTTTAGAATAGTTATTACCATGGTGGGGTCTCTACTTAAGCTAATGATTTGGGATGAAATATCATAGAATAACTGTTTTATTAGTCAATTGTGTGGCTCTGGGAATCAAACTATATGAGTTTGTTAATAGGATAAAGGGAATATGTGGATGAAGGCTCACCTATGAGCACAAATTTGGTCTGGTGGTTTGCTTCCAGTAAGATGATCCATAGTTGAATTGCAGTAATTCAGTTCTCTTTGCATAGTATCAGTTCACTCCTTTACATGAAGCTGCAGCTGTTCGAGTTTGTAGCAGTGCATTTTATGTGCAGTATAAACCTCTATGGTTCGTTTCAATATATAGAGTAGAACATATCTGTGGACATTACTGGTGTCATTTTGTGGTCCAAGTGGTGAACTGGGACTGACGTGGACAGAGTCCCATTCAGAGATGACGGTCATTGGATGACCTTGGGCAAATTAGTATTGGTTAGCTTCACTTCCTTATACATTTATGGTGAATGTAAAAATGGACAAGATAATCACCTACACAGCCTTGGCCTCATTAAAGAAATAGCACAATTGGGCCTTTCTATCGGAAGGAATAATGTTATATGTCCCAGTGAAATCGTACTCAGTCATTTCCATACCCTGCTCATAGTAATGTAAAACAAACATTGTGTTAAGTGTAGTGTGTTTTAATTCTTCTGATATACATATGGCCAAAAGATTACATACAAAGAGAGTTAGATTGTAAAGAGTAGGCAGTGTGAGCTGGAAGTTTAAAATATTAGGTCTGAGGTTATTGTGTGGCTTTGGGTTAGAAGCTGCCTCTCTGTTTTCTTCTCCCCCCATCCCCACCCGACATTCTGAGATTAAAGTGATCCAGACTGTAGAGGACTTGAAGATAACCAGTTGAAGAAGAAAAGCTTTGCTAGTAGTATGTCACACACATGTTCTTTACAAGTATGTGTTTTGATGTGGTCACATTTCTTCTGATGGAAAAAGATGGTTTCAAGGTTGTAAGCCTCGTGCATCGAGACACTGTTGAAGTTTTAACGTAGTTAGGACATCTAGTACTATCCTCAGTTCCTAAATGTTGAGATTTCAGAACACTGCTGAAAGATAATTTAGCTGTGCACTCTGCTATGCTGTAATAAGTCAGATCTAAATTTGTAATTATTAATTTGGTCTGTTTCAATTTCAAGGACTAATTTAGTTCTTGAAAGAAAGGTCTAAAGCATGTCTTGCTTAATTAGATCTACAATTCAGTTTTTCTTTGCCTCTTCTGAGAACACAGCAGGAGTCTGCTGATGCCAAGGGCTTGCTTTTGCATTTGCTTCAGTGACTGCTCTCCACTGTCAGTTTCCTTTTTTACCGGTTTCCTTTTTTACCAGCAGTTTTCAGCCAGATTGTATTCATTTGCATATTCACATATTGGGGTTATGACTTCAACAGTCAAGCCACACACATTATGTGTTGTATGTTAAAAAGGTCCATTTGCAATTGATGTGGTTGCTTTAGAAAATTTAAGGTGGGCTGAACTTACCTTTAAGGACAACTCTTTCACCAACAGTTTGCAATTTTTTTTTACCTGGGGGGAGGGTGATGATAAAAATACTGTTGTTTTTTTTTTTAATTTCCATGAGACTAGGAGAATAATTCTAGTAAGAAAGGGAGGGTTGTAAGAATATGTAGAAAGAACAATTCCACCACTCTTGAGGGGCTGCAGTTTAATTTGAGAAGGGGTGCTTCTTCCCATAGAAGGAATATTTGAAACTTCACCTTCTCAAAGATCCACTTGCCAGTCAAAGTCATTTGCAGTGAAAGACAGTATTAATTAAAGATTTGTATGTTGCACATTAATGTCCTGAACCAAGTTATAGGAAGGGGGTTTTTTCCCTGAAGGTTGCACTATATAAATGTATTTTATTTTCCAGCATGTAGATGTAGCAGCTTTACTTATAAAGTATAATGCGTGTGTAAATGCTACGGACAAATGGGCTTTCACACCTTTGCATGAAGCAGCCCAGAAAGGAAGGACACAGCTTTGTGCCTTATTATTGGCACATGGAGCTGATCCTACTCTGAAAAACCAGGAAGGACAAACGCCATTAGACCTAGTCACCGTAAGTGATGGGAATTTTTTGAGAAGTTTGTATTAAGCTTTAGTTACTGGCTGCTTACCAGGGCATCAGATTTGAGGGTTTAAAAAAGTATAGCTAATGTTGTGGGCTACAAGCTCAAACAAGGACAGCAGCTCCACAAATCTTGTGAAGATGGGCATAAGGAGTGTAAGTGTAGCTTTTGCAAGTACAGCAAGGGACCAAATGAGTTTTAAAATTTAAAACTAATATTTGACCCCAGAAGCTATGTGCAAAATACCAGCCATGTTTGGTTTGTTGGACAATCTATATGTGCTCTTTGCCAGAATTCATGCTTACTGCGCTACATATGATTTGGGAATCATTAAGGATGTGCGAAATTCATTGATTTATGAACTGTATTTTCAAGAGAACTCCAGAATATTTGGTCCCCTTTGGACCATGCTGTTCCTGGGGCATTTAACAGTTTCCGGAAGTGAATCCTCTAAAACCAAAAGCAATTTGAGGTATTCCAGCCATGGTGTTCCAGTTTGAAATGCCATGTTTTGAACACCATAACCATAGGTATAATAATGAAGTTTTGTATTTTAAATCGTTTTGCATTAAATTTTAGGAATTAAGAATTTTAAGGCCTGTAAAGATGAGTGCAGCAGGTGATTTTGTAGGCAGTATTTTAGCCAAGTGAAACTAATTTTTGTTTCAAGATACAGTATTTCTACATCTGTAAGCTGTATATACCATGAATAATGTAAATACATTCAACTAGGTCCAGAATCACCCATTCACTGTTATGCTTAAAGTGGCACTGTTGTGCATTTAATTGCATCCTTTGAGCACTTAGTAATGTTTAAATTGCAATCCTGCACTTGTGTACTCAGAAATATGTTCCTCTGAATTCAACAGGGCTATCTCCCAGGTAAGTGAGTCCAGGATTGTAGGCATTTTAGTCTTGTAAGCCTGTGAGAGGTACATTAGAAAGCAGGACAGTGATTCTGTTCAAGTTTGTAGCAGGCTATGGATTTTACTATGACCCTTTAACAATCAGAACAAAAATTTAAGTATGCCTCAGTCCTGGCATTGGAGTTATCGTACTCAAGGGACCTCTGGGCCAGAATATCTGAAATGACATTGTAAGTAACAAAAAGAAAATTAGAGTAATTCAAGTAAAGCATTGTTTACATAACCTTGCAACTTACTTGCATGCATTTGTGACTGTTTTAACAATATATTAATGTTTCTTTTGACTTGCAGGCAGACGATGTTAGCGCACTATTGGCAGCTGCCATGCCACTTTCTGCCTTGCCATCTTGTTATAAGCCTCAGGTCATAAACGTGTCTCAGAATACAGGAACTTCAGCTGATTCGCTTTCTTCCATTCCGTCCAGCCCTTCTAATTTGTCAGCTGCCAGTAGCCTGGACAGCTTGTCTGGTAGCTTTTCTGAACTCTCAGTTGTTAGTACAAATGGTGCTGAAGGGGCGTCTGGTTTGGAAAAGAAGGAAGGTGAGTCTGGCATTTTCTCCTGGGTCCGCTTAAGTGGCTAAGTGAAAGACAGTTTACTCATGCATTAAGACTGTAGCGTCTAATGATGATCTCGTTAAAACTGTGTTTCTCCATCCCAGATTCAGTATTCATTTGATACAGCTTTAATACAAAATCATAGAATTGGAAGGGGCCATTTATGCCATTGAATCCAACCACTTGTTCAGTGCAGGAATACAAATTAAAGCATGTATAAGTGATCATTTAGGTAGTCATCTGTGAGTTAAATATAACTGTGTTTGACTTGAAGTGTACATAAATGGGCAACCATAAAAGTGATCTATTCAATTTCTAATATCTTAAGATTTCAGGACTCTTGTGTATTTTATTTCTAGAAAAAATTGGCATCATGACAGTGGGCTTAAATATGTTAGGTTTACTGAAGGATTTCCCATAGAATCCTACATTCTACCAAAAAAATGTTTTTTAATCTTGTTCAGTGTATGAATAGTGAAGATAAACTAACATTTAAGAAGATTCCCTTAGCTAAAATGTTTAATTTGGTTAAATAGAATTTTAAGAATACAAACTGACCTTATCTGACCTTATCAATGTAAGGTCAATTTGTATTTTAAAAATGTATTTGAATATGGTTCTTTATTAAAATATTGCATTGGATTCTCATAGACAATCATGTGGACATATGCCTGTAGTAAGATTGAATAACTTCAGTTTATATGTATCTAATAATAACTTTCATATTTAGTTCCCAGTGTAGATTTTAGTATCAACCAATTTGTGAGAAATCTTGGACTTGAACATTTGATTGATATACTTGAAAGAGAGCAGGTAAGTTATTATCTTCATTTGGAATCTAGATAAACAATGAATGTAATTTTAGTGAAATGATTGCAAAATCATCAGTTTAAATTTTAGTTTGGGAGAATGCTCGTAACCTAGATTTGTAGAAGTTGATTATATCTTGAGTTTTAAACAGCCAAGCTAAGATACTGATGAACACATACCAGCATGATTCACTCTTTCATTCCCTACAGTTCTCTAAAATATTTCTTACACTAATGTAAGGAATATTTTAGAGAATTGACTTTGTCTGCAAATTATATTTGCTAGTCTTCAGGAAATATATTAACACTGATTTACTTATTAATTAATAATGATACCAATAATTCAGAGTTCCAACTTTTGTGCTAAACGTGAAAGCATTTGTTAACAAAATGTTATTTCACTTTCTATTACAACAAAGTTTTAGTGATAGAATAAATTTAATGTATTAATCCAGATAAAAAGGATTATGCAAGAAGCTTCTACATATTCAGCATTCTCCAAGGACATCATTTTTGCCTCCTTTCATTACTCATTGAGTTTGAAAAATCTAAAATAATTCTGTCCCTCTTTTTTCCGGTATGGCAAATCAGAGTTTGCAATTTACAATAAAATAGGTTGAGATTATCCTTAAGATTATATGGTTTGTTAATTTGGGTATAGCTGTGTTATATACGAAGAGGAAGCATATACCTCTGAGTTTCACTTGTATAGCTACAAACCATGGTTTGTTGCATCTTAACAAACCCTTAGTGTGCAAAATTTGAAGTGTCTAGTAACAATTCATTTCCTAGTATGCTCATACTATTTGATTTTAATTAAATTTACTAGTTTTGTACCTTCTGTTTAAAAAATTAGTGATGAGAAATTAACAATAAGAAAACTGTATCTTATTCAAGCAGTAGGTTGTGATGATTTTCTCAAATACATTTTAAAGAAAAAAGTCTGCAATTTATTTTCAAATGCATCATATATGTCAAGGGTTAATTAAGAAAGATCTTAAGAGATTGTGATCTGACAATACTTTGTTGGCATAGCACAACCATTTCACTCTTTTCTAAGCATTACGTACCAGTATGGCTTCTATAAAAATGTTATCATTTTACCAGTTAAAGGTTTTGAAGAATTCAAAAACCTGATCACAATTTTGTAGCAGCCTAATGAATTCTTATGAAGAAAACAAAGAAATAAAGCTTTTCTTTGCAGATAACATTGGATGTACTTGTTGAAATGGGGCACAGAGAATTAAAGGAAATTGGAATTAATGCTTACGGTCATAGACACAAAATAATTAAAGGAGTTGAGAGGCTAATCTCTGGACAGCAAGGTATGTTATAAGTAAAATATTTAATTAAGCTACATTTTATGCATTTCTGTGGTTCAAAATTGTAACATTGTAGTTTTCATTTATTTTAGTATCCAAAAAAAGTGAGTCAGTACAGTAAATGTAAAAAGTACACAAGGTACAATGCTAATGTTGCCTTTTCTCTTAGGTCTTAACCCATATCTAACATTGAATACTTCGGGTAGTGGGACAATCCTTATAGATCTCTCTCCTGATGATAAAGAGTTTCAGTCGGTGGAGGATGAGGTACATTTTTTAATGTATATTCTGAAATACTTAAACATTATCTCTAGTGTTGGTTAAATCTATTGCTGTGAAATATAATAAATGTAACTGTAATTTTCCTGGCATGGCTTATTCAGCAATCAATCTTGACTTCTTTGGGAACAGTTAGTCATTTCATATTGTTGTTGTTTGCCACTCTTCAAACCCAAGGGCAGCTTACAGTGCATTATAACCACAATTGTATCAATAGATATTGGTAAGTTATTGTCTTTTGAGATGGATTATAGTAAGCAGTGACTCACTCCAAACAATTAACTGAAATGAGCACCTCAGGGAATCATTGACTTATGACCATTCCTTCAGCAACTGTTTGAAGTTACGATGGCACTAAATGAAGGGACTTATGACCCATGCCCAAAGTTATGGCCATTGCAGCACCCGTGGTCACATGATCAAAATTTAGGTGCTTGGCAGCCCACCCACACTTATGATTGCAGGGGTGCTGCAACTCCCCCCACCCACCTATCTCCCCCCCCATCTATGCCCTTTTGGCCCCATACCACCCTGCACTCTGCCACCTCAGCCAACCTTTCCCACCGTCGTCTTGCTCCCACTGCTGATGAGTCATGCCTGGCCTGGTTGCTGGACCATATGGGTCTGGTTTTATGTAGTGAAAGGGGGGGGGAGGCAGCTTAAAGGGGCCAGAGCATGCCAAACACCCCTTTGCACCATGCTCCTGGGCCATATGGGGCTGGCGTTGCACTGCAAAAAATGAAAAAAAAGCACAAAGCAGCCACTCCCTGAGTGGAAGCATGCCAAAAAGCCCCTTTGTGCTGCATTCCTGGGCCATATGGGACTGGCTTTGTGCTGCGAAATAGGGGGAAAAAGCTGGAAACAACCCTTTTTCACAGCACAAAGCCAGCCCCGCCCAGGAGCTCTTTGCAAAGGGGTGTTTCTTTGCAAAGAGCTCCTGGGCAGGGCTGGGGCCCAGTAGCCAGGCCAGGCACACCTTATCAACAACAGGAGCAAGCAGATGGCAAAGGTCAACTGGGGCAGCAGAGAGCAGGGCAACAGGGTTCTCAGAGTACAGGGTGCCAAGGGCAACTGGGGCTGGGGTGGCTGCAGCCTCCTGGGGCGTGGCAAGCAGCCCCAGCACTCTGTGGTTGTGGGGCTGTTTGTCACCCCACAAAGCAGGGTGCACAGTGGCTAAAAGGGCAGAAATGGGGGAGATAGGCAGGTGGGGGGAGTTGAAAGCAGTCCCTTACCTTACTGAGGCTCAGGGCTGGGAGGAACCAAGCCAAGAATGGCTTAGATTAGGGTGGGTCCTCAGCTAACGAATGGTAAATTTTGCTTAACAACGGCAGTGGGGATTGCTGGGATTGCAACTGCTAAGCAGTGCAGTCACGTGGTATCTCACTTTACAATTGCATCGCTTAGCAACCAAAATTCCAATCCCAATTTTGGTTGCAAGTCAAGGACTACCTGTAATATAAATTGCATCCACTACCTACATGCTTTAAAAGAGGTTGTATGAATATGCATTTGAGATTGTACAAAGCCAGTGGCGGTTTAACATAACTCCACTAGGGAATGCTGATCAGTTGTGAGGAAATTATTTCCAGAGAAGAAAGGAAAGTTTTATTCAGCAGACTTAGATTCGGGTGTTTTGATTTAGATTTTATTTATATATTTATTTGTATCCATTTTAATCTTCAGATGCAGAGCACTGTAAGAGAACACAGAGATGGTGGGCATGCTGGTGGAATTTTCAACAGATATAACATCTTAAAGGTAATGTGTAGGTAACTCTGACTTGGGTCTGGCACAGACACCTCCCACAGGCCAGAGATTTCCCCTCCCTTAAGGGAGTAGTTAGTTTTAAAAGTTGAAAGGAGTTAGATAGTGGCTTCTAAATAATGCATTCATTTTTAAAGAAGTTTGGGATTTGAAATGTTCAGTCTTCAGCTAATTGATAATAGTGATTGACCTTTTAGTTGAACTTATTCTGCTGTATGTATTATTTTTTTCTTCTTACCATTATATATTATGATTTAACCTGTCATAACTTCATTTGAATGTATGATTTTAAATTCATGTATATCTTCATTCTGTCATTATTATACCTGAAAAATGTAAATATGATCAGTTCAAATGCAAAGAAATTAAATAGTTAACATTTTTTAAAGTTTTAAGTCAGGTTTTAGGGGAATGTTATCAAGTTCTAGAAAAAGAAACTTTACCTTACCAATATGGTTTTTTATTCCATGTCAGTTATATAGTGCCATTGCTATCAGAAGACATGGAAGAAGATTGACTATGTAATTTTGGTTTTTTTTTCCCTAGATACAAAAAGTATGTAACAAAAAGCTTTGGGAAAGATATACTCACAGGAGGAAAGAGGTTTCTGAAGAGAATCATAATCATGCTAATGAAAGAATGTTGTTCCATGGTATTTCATTTTGTCTAAAAATTATATTGCATTTCTTCAGATGATTTCAGTAGATTATATTCATAATTAGGAATTTTAATCACTGTATATACAAAATCTATATTGGCTTTTAACTGATAATTGTCTGATTGGTATAGTAAAAGAACTCCTGTGCAATTCAATTCAAATCCTATTATTAAATTTCCAGAGTATGTAGCCTGTAAATATGTACTCACAATACATAACACTGATTCAAAATAACTAGACTATAAAGATATCACAGTATATATTTTATCTCAAAGCAGTTTGAGCATGTTTCCAGTGTCTCCAACTGCTCTACATAAAAATGAATCTTTAGTTTTTGTGTACACCTAATTTAGAGTCAGGTTCTGTAGCACGGTCATTAAGGAATATATAGATTAGGCTTCATGTCAAAATTAGTTATAGGCAACAATTAGATGGCTTATTCTGTACCAGATTTCCTTATCAGATCCCCCCCCCAAAATATTTTAATTAAGTCGCAATTCTTTTCTGGGCTAGAAGTTCTGATAAATTTTTTACTGTGGTGTTTTTCTGCACAAGTGGCAGAATTTTATGTTTAACTATGGTAAAATACTTCCTGTTCAAAGAATATAAAAATCACTTTCTGTTTTAATATATTTTCAGGCTCTCCTTTTGTGAATGCAATTATTCATAAAGGCTTTGATGAGAGGCATGCTTACATAGGAGGAATGTTTGGAGCGGGAATTTATTTTGCTGAAAATTCTTCCAAAAGCAACCAGTATGTCTATGGTATAGGTGGTGGCACAGGTTGCCCCATTCACAAAGATAGGTCTTGTTACATCTGCCATAGGTAAGTCACAGCAATTTGTACAATGTATTAAGATTATTATTATTTAATTTGAGAGATATATGCTCCTCTTTAGAGAATCTCCCATTTGGCACGCAGATTGCAGCGGGTCTGAACAAATAAAAAGTGTAGGGGTGGCTCTTAATTGAATGAAATCAAGCCACTGTTCTATAAAATATAACAGGCTAAAGGTTCATTTCCTGCCCATGTCTTCTGTCTGTCTGAGCAGAGTTGTAAAGGTGTATCGTGTCACACAACTGAGCAAAGTTTTCCAACATGAAATAAAATATTCAATATAAAATTCTTTTATATATGCTGCCAATTTTTAAAATTTCTTAGTTTTGGATAATTGCAAGTCTTGTTGCAGATAAGACTTGCACCTTAATAATATGGTGTTTAACCCTCTCTTTTGTAGAGAGCTCTGACACTGAATTCTCTAAGGAATTAAAAGCCCAGTTTAGCACCCTTCAGTTGAATGGAAGAGAGGAAGAAGCAGCATATGGATCCCATCCCCATTCCAGCCTAATTATTTTTTCTTTCCTTCTTTTCATTGGATTCCCACTAAAATTAACCAGCTCCAGAACTGGCATAGATCAGTAAATGATTTAGGGGCCTATTTGGAGACCCAACAGCTTCTCCCACTTGTGTCCATGAGAGCCCAGAATAACTGAAAAGGAGACCTGAAATGCCTACAATTCTTTAGGCATCATCTATCACACTATAGGATTGCAATGTTTATCATGTTTTCTGCTATATAATTAGTTGAATGGAAAGAGAATGACAGCATTTTAATTAATTAAAATAATTTTAGATTGTACTCAGGTTCTTGAAGGGTGTTTACTTTTTTCACTAGATTTGTTTTCTTTTACATATCTATTAATAAAATGCTTCTTTTCTTTAATATAGGCAGTTGCTTTTTTGCCGAGTAACGTTGGGCAAATCTTTCCTACAGTTCAGTGCCATGAAAATGGCTCATTCTCCACCAGGACACCACTCAGTTACTGGACGACCTAGTGTAAACGGGCTAGCTTTAGCAGAATATGTCATCTACAGAGGAGAACAGGTAGTGTATTTGGAGTTTTACTTTGTAAATATTGGAAATGTACAATATTCATTGATCTGGAAACAGAATATTATGAAGAACTCTCCCTTTGGAACGTGTTAACTGTCTTCTCAGTCTGGATCCTGGCTGTTGTATTCCTGGATCAACAAATTTTGCACATCTAGTAAACACATTTTTTCTTAAATGTATAAAGAGCTATTCATAACTCATTTTTTTAAGATTTTGCTTCGCTCTCTGTTCAGTGAGAAAAATAAAAACGTACAGCATAATAGTTGGATGGCCCTGCTGGCAGTAACATGCCTGCAAATACTGCTTTGGATTTCATTTTTTTAAAAATGAAATGGAGTGCGGCCATGTTGCAAAACAAAGTGCAGGTTTTTTTAGAAGAAAATCTCTGACTCCCATAGGTGTTTTTAGAAAATAAAAAGGGTGGCCAGTGGCAGTTCAGTTCATTTGAAAATGTTTCCACAAAAGATAAGCTGATGTTTTTAAGGCATTGTCTTTTGTTATAAACCGCCGAGAACCAATCTGGAATAAAGTAACATAGAAATCTTCGTAATAAATAAAATTAAATAAGCTGGGGGGGGGGTGTGGAAAGGATTTTGGGAATTAGTTTAATTACCGGCATATGTTCCCTATGATAGTCATTTTGACCATGGGCAGCTCCCTTCCATGGCAGCCATTTTGTGAATATGCCCATAATATCCTTTCAAAACTCCAAATACCCTCACTGGACCAAAAAAATGGGGATTTTTGGCACTCAGCCATCTCTTGCTTTCCATGGAGCTTATTCTAATATTAAATCAGTATAGTTACTGCAACTTGATTCTGTTTCTTCATTCAAAACTGGTACAGTATATATATTTTAGCTATTTTCTCTACAGTAAGTATTTTTCCCCACATGCATAAATCCAATAATATCTTTTTAAAATGTGAGGAAATAATAATCTCACTCTTATCTTTCAGGCCTATCCAGAATATTTGATTACCTACCAGATTGTGAAGCCTGAAATTGCCACAGAAGCTTGAAGCTCCAGCTATTTTACAAAGATCAAAGTTAGCAGTACTCTGAATTGCTAATATATATACATATATCTTTCCCTCCCCTCTTCCCAACTTGGTGGTAGAAAATGTGAATAAAATCTAACATTTTTGACTGATGAAGCTTTAATAACTGTATAGTACGTTTTCTAAAAATTCAGAAACCTTTTCAGCACTTTAACAGATCTCATTCCAGGTGACACTGGTTTGTCTGTACTAAATTATAAAACAGATATTAACTTGAACTATGTTTTCTATATGCCATTTCATTGAAACCTAGTGAATTGTTGCTATACAGGAACTCGTTTTATTAAAACTGTGTCCTTTAAAACACTACATTTACACAGAGGACAACTGCATTTATAAAACTGTAAATAAGAGCTTTTCTACTAGCCTGATATTTATTTACATTGTATTTGTAAAATAAGTGTTTCAGAACTGCAACACATGCAAAACTTCATTTAAACATTGCACATCCATCTGCATTTCATCACAAGCAGCTGTTAAAAGGACCTCTTGCTGGCTTTGGTTAAGTTAGCTGAGTTTAGTGGAGGAAAATGTATTCCAGTAGATTGTTCCTAAATTGTACACATTCCTGAGGAATCCAGCAGACTTTCCACTTGCTCAACACATTGATCATTGATTAAAATATCTTTTGGAGGGGATAATTAAGCTGGTCATATGTCTAATGTAGGGAAACTTTTTGATTCACATTAAAACAATATATTTAAAAGTGAACATGCATATCTCCCTGATTTCTCTTTAGACCTAAAGATGCTATGAAATCAAAATTGGCCTTTTGCATGCGGGAAAAAGGTAAAAAAGGGGTACTCACACCCTTCAATACACTGAAAACATTTTCACACCCTCTTCTAAAATTTAGTTTCCTTATTCATTCAGTTCAGTCAAGACTTTTTTCACCTTACAGATTCATATGTAAATATATAAATAAAATATATAATTCAACATTTTTCATTCATCCAATTTTAAATTTTGCAATTAATTGCAGTTCTTCAACATTTAAGATCATGACTCATGATGTATTTTAATTATGGATCATTCTTACATTATGATTTTAAAGAAATTGCCAAGAGTGCTTAAATTGTCTGGTTCATATGGTATTTTAAGACTTGAGTCTTAAATAATTGCATTGCACGTGAAGTCAGTGCATGGATGGTTATAAAATCATGTGGAAAATATAATAAACATCACTTTATTGTGATTGCTGCTGAATAAATGACAGTACAGTTGAATAAAAGAGGTCTTTGCACTGCATGTTTTCTATTCACTAGCTTAGCCAAATACTGGAACAAGTATTCATGCAAAATATGCTAACTATGATTTAAGCATTGAGAACTTTGTTTCATTACTGAAAATATGTCATTCTTTGTGAATGATTATTTAATGTGATGTAAATTATTGTGGTATTTGGTAGCATTTTAAATGGTACCATAGGGTTGGTTAGAATGTTTTTAATTTTGCATGGCATACCTATTTTTCAGAAGGCAGAATATGTAATGATTTTGATTGTGTTGAGTTGAGGTGAACTTTGAGCCTCCTGTGCAATTAGAGCTTTATTCATCTTGAAAGTGTCTTACCTGTATTGTATCACATTCCTCACCATTCAGCTAAATAAACTTCATTCACAAGCTTTTTGGTAGCATGTAGTATGATTGCAAATTATTATAAAAATGTAGTACAACTGGGGAACAATTTAATTATATTTGTTTCCCATTATATGGGTGTTTTCTTATTCTTGCCATGTATCTAAAATCATCCTGATTTTTGAACAGCTTACCCAAAGTTCAGTCTAAACAAGAAGGTTGCCCATGACTATAAAATCTATTTCTCTCATGCAGCATATGATGTACTCTCTGTCTTATGTCTTCATATTATCTTTTCTTCTGTATTCTGGTATTTTTCAGAGTATTCTTATTGTGATTTTTAAGTAGTATTGATTTATGTATCAGAACAATGCAAATATAATCAAGATGGCCTGGCATTTTAAGATAAACCCTTTGGAGTTTTTTTTTTTTTAAATCTATAGAGATCATACTTCAAAAATGGGTAGAGGCAGAACAAAAAAACCAGTTAATACCATAATTTAATATCTAGAGATTAAAATAAATTGCCTATAAACCACAAATCACTCTCACATACAAGTACATGTTTGGGATGGAAATGAGGTAAGGGGAGGTAGCTAGGCACAGTAGAAAAGAAAAAGACTTGTGGGAAGTTTCAGGGAGCTTTGTGCTAGTCTCAGGAAGCAAAAACTTAACACTTGCTTACTCTATACTAAGTTCCCCCCAGTACAGTGGTTCTTCCTTGAGTATAGTAAGGACTCGCCTGTTGTTCATTATGAATTCCTGCAGCACTCCAAGGGTGAACTAGCTGAAGGCATGCTAACCCCATCTCTTCTCATTGCCCTCCACATGTAGATGATGAATGTTGCAATGAGGTGGAAGAGGACTGGCACTTCCACCACAGTTTTTGTGGAGTCTATGAATGAAGGAAGCTTCTCATCCATAGATTTGTGCAGTTTTCCAGTATTCTCACTGTCAGACCCTAGTCCAATTTCAAACATTATTTGGGATAAATTTTATGTATTTATTTCTTTTAAGGGAAACATTATTTTGTGGTGGTGGGATGTATTTCAGAACAATTTTGAAACATTCTTCAACACCCTCTTGTTTAATCTTAGAAGTGATTTATGGGAAGAAATTTGTAGCTATCTTTCATTTAAGGTTGTTTTTAATGTGTGTCTTGACAATGGAATTGATAGGCAGTTGATTTTCAGTGTTCATGTGCATGACTGTGAAGAATTGTAAAATTTACATTTAAAGCATTTTCTTGCACAGCTGTATGAGTACTAACTCTTAAACCTTTTGATATGGTCTATGTGAGCTCTCATTTTTCCTGATCTTCAGCACTGTAGTATGGCTTTGCTCAGAGTGATAAACCATAGGTTAACTTGCAGATGCTTGCTCTTACTAAGCATGATGCATGGCATCTGATCACATTACAAATACAGTTGAATGAACTTTATCATTCATGGGACCACAAAGCAAATCTTGTCATAAAAAATGTCCTCAAAATGAAATCGGCTCAAATGAAGACTTCTTTCAAGGCCTGACACTTCAAAATCATGAAGCCAAGCTACAGCCTGAATCATTGCTGGAAGCAAATGAAGTTTTTACTTTTTGTTTGTTTCTGAGCAGTCAATTCTTCAGAGTTCATTCTAGACAAAGCTTTAAAGAGATCTACATGAGTTGATACTCAAAGGAATCTTACATTTTTCCCCATCTTCATCCTGGATGCTGAACAGGATGTTGAAAGTTCCTAAGAAAGCATTATCTATTTAAGAAGTTTTAGTTTGCCTGGTGTGGTTTGATTTTGTAATTATTCACACTTTTGCATTCTACTTGATGGCCCTGCTCTGCTTTGTACTCTCTTATTGGAGGTGTATACTTAGTTACGGGTGTGTTTGGGACTACATTTGATGCCTAATATAATTGACATAATTTCAGAACTTTCTTTTTTGTTGGCAAATATTTGAAATGTGGCTTTCAAAGCAATAAAATAATTAGATTTTGAAGAATTTTACTTCATGAGAAAGTTGATCTGTATGCTGATTACTTAAGGGAAAAGCTATAGCAATAAAATAACTCAAAAAAAGTTACTCTGGGTCCAATGATTAAGAAAGGTAGCACCTCACTTGCACTAGAGGGCACCAAATGCCAAAATCATTAGATGTATGGGTTGGTTGTTCCTAGAACGGTGTATTCTCGGACATGAATTTCTCAAGTGAAACAAGCTTCATTTTAAAAAGTGGAAATGAATCACAAAATAGATTTGAGGTTTTTAAAGTGATAAGCTGCAAACTTGTGTCACTATCTTACGTGCTGTTTTTCTAAGTTTTTGCAGACTTAACAGAAAGCTTGTTGGAGAAGAGAAATAAATACTTTTGTTTTAGATTTTTCTGCAGGAAATGCTGGAGAAAGCATCTGATACTCGTTTTATTCTCTCGATCTGTATCAAACAAGCCTAAAGTATTGGGTGTGAAAAACTTTGTTACACCTTTTCATGCCTGAGGACAATAAAAAGAGCATTTTTCAAACGCGATTGGCAGTCGCTAAAATTCTGTTACATACTGTAAACGTAACAGTACAAAGAAAACTTTCCATGTTTCAGTGAAAAAACTAAATAGAACCATTTGTGGTGGTGACTAGAGGCCAAAGGAAATCTTACACAGGGTTTTGCAAAGCTTTTATGCATGTACCAAATAATTGAAAAAGAAAAGGAAAGCAATTAAGTATATTTTTTAAAAAGATACTCTCCTTAATGACATGGTTTGTTTTGTTGTTGGGAAGCTACCATTAAGGAGATGAAATGTTAGGAAAATATGGTAAGCTTGCAAAGGGATAGTGATGAGAATTTTGCACAAAATTAAGCAGATTGGTTGCTTGATAAAACCTTTTCTAAAAATCTTTTGTCACTTTCCACAGAATATACGAAGATCAGGGGAAATGCCAATTTTGGGAATTGTTACATAGGCCCTTTCAGAAATGCTGGGGTGGGGGAGATTCACTGCATATCATATTCACTCAAGGTCTCATTCCACGTTTTATAATATGAATCTTCCACATGCATATGCTTTCCTGTCCTATTCCATGACCGGGGATTCGTTTGTGGGGATTCTGTTCACAGAAACCGAACAGAACCTCTCATGCAAACACTCCCTGGTCATATCAACATTTACTGAATACATGGAGCCATTTATTAACAAGAGAATCTTAAACTGCTCTATTGGAAATGGCCATTTACAGTAAATATTACTACTCTCTGAGGCTGTGGCCTTTTCATCCAGCTTTAGCATTTCCTTCCCACTTGCCTTGTTCTAGTACAGATTGCGACTTCCAGCAGCTGTCGCTTAAAAAAAACAAGGCAATTTTATGCATGTCTCAATATAGTGTGACCCTCAATGTGCAGACAATGGTGACCATTTATTTTATTTTGAAATAATGTAAAACCAGATTAAACTGTTTGGCAACATGGTGTTTATATTTAAGACTTTTCCTTATGTTACTAAGCAAGCTGTGTATGTTAATACTTGTGGCAATTCACTCTCCTCCACTAATGTTTCAAAATCCCTATTAAAGTATACTTTGATTAATCCAACTCAAGGTCACAGTAGATAGCAAACTTCCAAAGTCTAGTTTTGTTAATAAAAAATTCTTTTTTATTTTCTACCCACTTCTTTTTTCATGTATCAAAGAACCTCCACATTCTGTCAAAAAGATGAAAGACAGCTTGAAGTTAATAGCTGTATACTTCCAGCTAAATTGTTTGTTTGCAACTTAGTTGGGCCCAATTTGGGTGTCTGTAGCCTACTGCCATTTAAACCCTACTCAGGTACCTGACAGAATGCGTGAAGGCTTGAAGCACAATGCAGAGTGAGGGCACGCGCCTTATTCCCCTCTGTCCAGTTGTCCTTCCCATCCCAACCTTGGCTCATCTTGACTTCATATTGAGCAGATAAAGCATTCCCCATACAGTTTTAGACTTGCTCAAGCAGCGCTTTGTTACTGCTTCCCTTTAGACCTCTCAATCAAATATGTGAATATTGGAAAAGTAAAGTCCAGAGCAGGCAGAAGGACGTAATGATGAAAGGGGAGAAATCAATAAGCATGGGCTCTGTTATGTATTCGTTTCATTTTCATACCCTCACCCATCCAAACAGAGATGCCAATAAAGTTAAATGTAGAGAGCCAGTTAAGATATTGGACTTGAACTGGGGAGACTCAAGTGCAAATCCACCATCACTTCAACCTATCTTATGGTCATATATAGGACTGTCATGAGTTTAAAATGAAGTCTGGAATGCTATGTATACAATCTTGAATTTTTGAAAGGTGGAATGCAAATAACTAAATATGCATTACAAACATGCATCTTTTCTTCTCTCCCATCACTCACTGGACATTGATCTGATAAAAATACCTTAACATAGATTTGGATATGCAACTTTTCTTTTCCTTCTTCCTGGCTAACATAGCTACTTCTGCTCATTACTGACTATAAAAGTATACATGAATCAGATTCCTTTTATTCCAGAGCTAAAGCCATATTATATCTCAAAATCTCCTTAGTTTTAAAAAAATACAATGTCTGCTTGTTGCTTGCTTAAAAGCAAAAGAATTGGACTCATGATATTTTCAAGAACTATACTATACAGTACTTACAAGGGGTCATATATGTGCGAATCCAATGGCCAAGGTAAACTTGTAGGTCTTAATGGTTAAGAAGGGTAACAGTTTTGATGGCAGAACTGAATGAGAAACCAATAGCTCAGAGCATCAAAGCGAGCATAAGAGAGGCCACCAGTTCTGACAAACAGTCATTCACGTTTCCTACTGTTTTGTTCTATTGATGCTGAATGTGAGAAGCTACTTTCCAGCTCTTTATGAGTCTTTACTCAGGCGTGATCCAGGCAGTTCTGCTGAAGTTGCCAGCCTGAAAGCATCCTTCCTTGACAGAATTTGCCAGTTTGGCTTGGGGGGGGGGGGGGGGGTTGTGAAAGATAGGCAAATTAATGTCCTGGCCATTCTTGATAGGATTAGACTTTTTAGGGCAGGCAACTATTTGCATGTAACCTTGGCTTACCACATTAGTATTGTTTCATGGCTCATTTTAATTCATTTCCCACCCTCACTCCCCTGCCTCCTCACCCATTCACCCGCTCCCATCAACTCCTCTTTAACAGCCTTTTGTTGTCTACTAAGGTAGTAAATAAATGAGAAGCCATTTTAAGAGTCCAGCCAGAAGGCATTTGAGGCCAATGCTCTCTGATGTTTTGAATTGAATATACACTGAATGAAAAGTATAGATACTCATAGAAGCAATCCACTTCCAAAGCGACATTTAATGTTATTAACAACCTAATGATGACTTTACACAGCTACAATAGGTGGGTGACAAATCATCATCTTTCTGATGGCTATGGTTGCAAAATTATGACACTCTTATTTATTTAGTTGATTTATATCCTGCTTTCCTATCCAGTCAAACCCTCAAGGTGGCCACCAACAATCAAAACAAAAAATAGAAAAACCAAGTGTAAACCAGTATTAAAATCATTAAAAATTAAAGACATGGAGACAGAGCTTTGCCTTGGTGACTCTTTTAAAATCAGTGAATAGAGGGCAGGTGAAACTTCTGCTCCAAGCTTGTTGCCTATATGCCCAATGAATGCGCCTCTAAAAAGGGGACATCTCCTGCAGATATTAATAGGTTCATAACTGGAGAGGTGGTCTTTTTATCTGCCAGGTCACAAGCGCATTTAGGACAGGAAAGGCTAATATCGCACCTTAACTTTTGCTCTGAAAACAACTGGCAACCAGTGCATGTCTATTAATGAGTGTCATGTGATTCCCAGTAATATGCACCAGTTAGTAGCCCAAGTAGCTGCTACTTGCATGAAATGAAACATCCAGACATTTTTCAGATGTAACCCCATTTGGAACATATTTCAATAGTCAAGATAGGATATAATCAGTCCTGGAATTTTCCATACTCACCAAGGAGACCATCTCAGCAGTTGCTAATTCTTCCTGAAGGAGATCATCCATAGATGAACTTTTCCATTTCTCTGGCAGGGCTGACCCAAAGCAGGATTGCGGAGCATCAGCCTAGGACCTGAGGCAGTACAATGTCAGCTGCAGTTTCCCGCAGCTTTCCCTGTGATGTTACTTGGTAAGATGATATATTGAAATGTATGGAACAGCATAACAATTGCATTGTACAGTTTTGTATGCAAGATCTCATGTTGATAAATGAAGTAATATCCATTTAAGCCGGTTCTCTAGACAATAATGAGCAATCCACAGGGCCTACCCAGTCCCTTTTCCTGCAACCCTTAGAATCCCCAAAGACAGCATCTCCAAAATTCAGAAACAGGACTCTAAATCACAGCAGTGTAATTTTCCATTTAACAAAAAACAGAAGAAATGTAAAAAAAAAAAGATTTTATTTTATTAAACACACACACACGTGTAAAAATGAGGGCTGAAAGTTTTAGCTCTGCATCCTCTGGTGACATCACTGCATCACCCCCCATCTCTTCTGTCCCTCAATAGAAAAACAACAGGGGTGTTGCCAACCCCAAAATAGGAAGTATCTTAAAGCTTTTCCTCTTATTAAGCAACATGATCACCATTACTTTAGATCTCTGTCCAGAAAAGGGATAGTATAACAGAGATTCAGATAGAAGTGGAAATGAGTGCTACTCATATATAGAGATCCTAGGAAACATTGGGAGCAAATAGGGTTACTTGGAGTCAGGGATTTGGTGGCAGGATAAGATGGCAAATAAAGATGGAAGGACAGAAAGATTAAGACCTTAATGCAAATAGTATTCATTCTGTGTACCCATAGCAAAGAGAAGAAAGCCGTTCTTCAGGAATTGGGTTGCTTGAACTAGGGTGCCCAACACTAATGCAATCTTTACTAATTTGGCACCCTTCCAATGTGTTGCGATTTCCAGCCTTCAGCAATGTCTTCCATACAGAGCAAATATGGAGAAGGAAAGCATCAAGGGAAAGTGATAGGAAAGATGAGCAAGACTGACCAGGATTAGGGATTATCTCGGTCAGAACAAGTTTCACATACCAAATGACACTGCCTGGCACATGGATAGAGATTCAGGCTGGACAGAAACCAAACATGGAGGTGCAATCTGGCAGAATCAAAAAAGCAAGTCATTTCCCATCATTAGTCTGACATATACCCTTTCAGGATCTGCTACCTAGTGGAAGGATTTATTAAGAAACTTTACTTAAACTTAGAATGAAGCCAAGATCAACTCTTTGGTTTCCTAACAGGTAATTCAGGAGACTGGCCAATAAAGGTGTCCTTCAACCTTAGTCTTCCTTCCTAGTCTTTCCAAATTTACAGGACTGACGGGAATGGTAGGGTTTATAGTCTAATCCACCAATAGAAGGCTCAGATGTTTACTTCATGGCTTTTCATGCTTGTAGCTTAGCAATAGGAGATAAAGGCATTCAAAGGTTGGTAAAATCTCCCTTCAGGTCTTCCTAGCCAAGCGGATCAGATACCTCTTTGATAAGTAGTAGCCACCACGTTGCAAAGAGAAATGCAACTGCTTTCTTCCAGAGACACTCCCTTTCCACAGGGAGAATCTTAAGTGGCAGGTTAAATATTCCTAGAGACTGCTGAACTGTTGTCAATATATACATCACGCGTTGTGAGTTCCAAAGCCGGGCCCTTACTGGTCTCTCTCTGGGTGGCATGACATCGTGACTTGTCTTCAATAGGTTGTTCATAGCTGCTGAAGAAAGGAACCCGGGGGGAGGGAGAACACTCCCACTATGTGGTCTCAGATCCAATGAAAGTGCAGCCTGCCTTGAAATAATGGAACCCTCCCCCATTCCCCCCCAAAAGCTGCTTGCAGTTTTGCAGTTCTTATTAAAAGAGAAGAGGAATTGTAAGCTCATGCCAAAGTATATTACAGAGAGGAATTTTAAAGAGCTGTTACCCTCCATCTGAAAGGCCTTTGCTCTGACAGCAGAAACATGCCCATAATTTTTAAACAGTTTGTCCCTGAACAGAGATAATGGCTCACTTCTGAATCCTTGACATCTACAGACATGAAGCAATAGTGTCACATGGCCTTTCTGTTATCTCTTTCCTATCTCTTTCCTATCAGCAGCATGTCTATAGCGACTATATTCACCATGCTTTTTGTAAAAACAAATAATGCATCACTAAGGGCCAATTGTGACAGCCCCCCGCTCCTCCTCCTTCTCCTCCTCCTCCTCCCTCCCTCCCCCATACTTTCACAGGACACAAAATCCTCATAAAATCTTGGGGGAAAATGTTCAGTAGCATTCTTGGACATCTGGTCTGTAGAGTAAAAGGTAATCTCTCAAGCCGAGCTCATCTCTTGGTGACTTCTTGGATCACACTGCCAGTGTAGATTAAAATGTGGCTATCTTGGCCAACAGGATGTTTTTCAACTTCCCATTCTAACCTACAGCCCTGGTCCTCTCTACATGCAGCTTTTACTGCTCAATACCAAGTTCTATATTTTATTGGTATATTATTTTAAAGGTAGAATGTGAATCAAAATGTGAGTTTCTTTTCCATATAAGGGTGGGAGGGAAAGCGAGATGGAAAGTTGAATTGTACTCTTTTTCTTTTTTTAACGGCAGTACCAATTCCAGGTTTAGGAGTGGCCTCTGTAAATTGCCCAGCGCAGGCCTTTTTTATGGGGCAAAGTTGTTCTATGAATAATGAGTTGGCTCTTGCAGCAACTTTTTGCATCATCCACAACAGCAGAAGTCTGGGGAAGGGGCTGATAATAGTAAGTTCTTGTCCCAGTGATTTCAGTTTGCGTTAAAATGCTGGGGCAGGAACAGGAGAGGCTTTAGGCTCCCATCCATGGTGGTCATAGTTCAGGCAAGATTTTATTCAGGCAACATTGTGTCTATGCATATGGTTGCCTCTGTGTATGTGTGCACATGCATACAAATGTGCTTGCACATGAATGTATTTCCATGGGCAAGTGTCTATGAAGTCTCTACCTCTTCAGAAGGTACCATGTGCAGCTAAAAAGGCCATCTATCTGAGTTGGCAGACAAACTCAGAAACACGAGCTCCTGATTCATATATTGAAATCACTTTGCTGGATCTCAGCAAGGTGCGAGAATATTCTCCCTTAAAGCACCGTAAAATATCATAAAAAATGGCAGAGTTGTGATTTCTGAAATTTACATTTTCAGATCCTACCACTGCAGCAGTTAGTCCACAAACTGCTCCTTCTGGAGTAGTTTTATACTCAAATCAAACTCTATGATATGAGGGTTTAGGGAGCTCATATGCCTATGGAAGACCCAGAGGCAGTGTAATATAGTGGTTAACCATTGATCTAGGATCGGGGAGACCCAAATTAAAATCCATGCACAGCCCCGGAAACTCACTGAGTGACTTGGGCCCAACACCATCGCTTGGCCCAGCCTGCCTCACAGAGTTGTAGCTGTGAATAAATAGAAGGGAAACCCTTACTCTGGGCTGTGGAGAAAAGGACAGATATAAACCTGACATATAAATATATAATACATTCATTTCAGCAGAGGCTATTGCAATGCCTCCTGCAGACATCAGATTTCTAAAATTACCCCATTTTTGTATGCAGCGGTTCCTGCCTTCATTAGAAATGAATAAGGGTGCTCCTGCGGTTCTGTATTGGAGCATTTATCAGCAGCACATATACTGGAGATGTTGAATTCAGCAATGAATTCACATCATCCAGTTTCTTTATCCTGCTTGCTGATTCTGTGCGTTCTATTCAGAACCTCTTTCACCAATGTAGAAGTGTGTTAACTCTGCAACTGATGCTAGGCACCGAAGGAATGAATGTACAATAGAAGTGTCCCTGAATAGGGCATTGACAAGAATAACGTTCGTTTTGACATACTGCATAGCTTTCATTGTTGACGTAGCATTGTGTTTCCCCCCAGAACTCTCCAACCCTGGGAATTCTCATGGCCTTTGTCACACTGAAAACTGCATATGAGTCAAGTGGAATGTAATGTGACTACAAGAAGGGCCAGATGTATTCCAGAAGGGGAGGATGCTTTTTTGTGGAAAGGCCAGTTCTCAATGAGTAAAATCACACCACAGACATCACACCACTTCCTCCATTCAAGTGGAAAGAGGGCTGAGTTAAGGATGGCCCAAGCTGTCCTTACTTGTCTTCCCCCTCACCAAGGTACACACATAATTAGCCTTTTGAAAACTTAAGAGTAAGAAAAAGAAAATTTGGCCCTGCAAATTGTACAGCACCACATTTTCACCAAGGAAGGCACGTAGAGCAGGCAAGGAACAGCCCAGTTCTAAAATGCCAGATTAGTTTCAAAGCTGTTATATTTTATACAAGATCTCACTGTAAAGATTCTTTTCAATAATGAAACATTTGTGGGCCAAGAACATTAGCCTGAATCTCTAGCATTTCCAACATTCTTCTTTCAGTTTTTTTGAGGGCATTTAAACTTAAACCCCTTGAGAAAACGACATGAATAAAGTAACATGGTTTATGCAGAAGAGAAAGTTGGAAAATCTGCCATAGGAATGTCTATTGTTTTATTCCTCCCACTCCATCACTGCCCCCATTCCATGTTTCAGGAAAGTAGTCCCAGAGCAAAGTTCTATGAGAAATAATTCTTTAGATGCAGCTATCGTGTATGCCTTATCATATTAATTAATTTAAATATAGTAATACATAACTAAGCTGAAAATTGCATAAATATTTGTGGATGAACATGAAACACGTTAAATCTGGAACAATGCAAAATAACAAGATCCACTACTCCACAAACTTGTCCAGGCAACTTCTATGTCTGACCACAGTTCAAAAAATCTGGACAACAGCTAAGCAACTTTGAATCAAATTGATTTAGGTGCATCCTGTTACATTCTGCTCCAGAATTAAGTTCATTTAAACCAGGAGTTTCAAACTCCAATTGTCATGACTGCCACACAAGGATGAATTCATTAGCACCCAACGCGGTTTCCGGGTAGTCTTTAAATGTAGCCCCATGTAGGACTCATTGCAGTCGTCTGTCGTGGTGGTGAGGGCCCGAGTTCAAGTCACCAGATCCCAGTTGAGACTATGGAGTAATGAAATTGACTATATTGAGTTTTCTGAGGATTGAATTGTGAAATTGAGCAGAGAGTGGGTAAAGTGACAAAAATCAGAGGAAAGGGCTAGGTGCACCTTTTATAACAGCTTCTGTCGGGAAATTGGTGAGCATGAAAGGTGTTTTTTTTTTACTTAAAAAAAAATACCTTTATCAAATGTTCAGGAACCATTGATAAGTAATTACACCTGTGTGTGCTCACAGATAGCAAATGACAGTAAAAACAAGCAAAAACACAGAACTGCAGTTTGTGTTTTGACTGTCTTTATTGGCTGCATTATTGGTAACATTCCTATTTCCTTTTTATTGATTTATTCTACTTCTACCCCACCTTGGGTGACTCTTGGTGGCTTACAGGCTAGAGAAACAAAAGTTAAAACACCCACGTTGAGGTTAAAAGCAATGAAACCCATTATAACAATGACCACGTCAGCCCCCATAGGACACAAAAATCAACAAGAAACCAAGAATCAAACAAGAAATGGAAATCAAAGTGGCTTCCGGTGTAGGCTCAGGAAAACCGACAAGGAGAGACTGCCCTGATCTCTGTCAGGAGGCTGATACTGGTTGAAGCAGACAGTCCTGAAGGCATCCATGGGTGAAGCACTAAAAGGCTTTATAGATCAATATCACCACCTTAAATTGTACCCAGAAATGAATCAGCAACCAACCCAGGGGCTGCAAAATCATTGCTATATGCTCCCAGGAGCAAGTACCAATAAACACACAAGACAATACATTCTGGACCAGTTGCAATCTCCAGTTGGTATTTAAGGGCAGCCCCATGTAAAATTCATTGCAATAGAGACCCTTCCATTTCCAAGGCATCCGTTGCAATTGTGTTTTCCACCCAATTGCTTTAAAGCCGGTATGAACAAAAAACAAACTTTCTTTCCATTCTTTTCCATATGTAGGGGCTGTTGCAGAATGATGATCACCTACAAACGAACGGTGGCAGGTATGTGGGGGCGGTTTCTCCATTGCTATCAATAGTAAATTTCAAGAGTACTAACCCTATCCAAAAGCCTATCACGCTTCATTTGTTTCCTGCCAGAAACTGCTGGGAAATTGTGCTGCTTAATCTTTGCCACTTTTGCCATTGAATTCTGCAGTTCTGAATTCTACAAGTCCAGAGGAACCAATAGCACAAAAGGTGGTTTCAAAGAACTACATGTGGCCTGCAAATTGCCCAGCTACATCCTCTGGCCCCAGAGCAATGATATAATGTAGTGATGATTGCGTTTACAGAGAAATCAAGTTGTTTGAAAGATCACACATATTTTATGTTGCCATTGCTACGTTTGTGGGGGAAGGAAGTAGTTGTGTTGATTGTTTTGGTTTTTTAAAAAAAAAATCTAGTAAGGGCAAGCCTACTTGTGCATGCAGAACTGAAGATTTAAAAATAAAAAAGCTAAGAAGTCTCAATATATCAGAATAGTCCTCTTTTTGTCTATGCACATTTGGATTATATGACAAAATAACATATAACATTGGACATTATTCCAGAAACAGACAATTTGGTTTAATGGTTAAGGTGTTGATTTAGGACTGGGAGACCCAGGTTCATTGATGTCTTTGGGGCAATCTCTCCCTCAGCTCACTGGCTTCGCAGGGTTGTTGTGGTGTGGAAAAATTGGACAAGACCTATACATACCATCTTGAGTTTTGGAGGAAAGGCAGGCTACAAGTCCAACAACAGTTGAAAAGGGGAAGCAAGTAGTAACATGTGGAGATGAAATGCCACTTAGGATCCAGAAATTTTTTAAAACGTCTTCCTAAAGAGAAGACCAAGAAGAAACATAAAAAGTTCTCACAACCTGATGCACTCACAGGAGAACTCCATGGCTGTAGACCAAGGAAATCGTTTCTGCTTGGAGAATGCCTTCCATTTTGATGAATCTATGTCTCTCAACATCACAACAAGCTGCTTCATAACCACTTTCTTGATTTTTCCAACATTGACATCTAAAACCCCACTGTGGCGCCCGGACCAATCACTTCCATCAAGTTCCTTGTACGCCAGAACAAAGGAGCTGATGGCTCAAAGATTGGGGGGGGGGGGGGGGGGCTGCTGTCTAAACTGCACCATGTGACCAGCTATCTCTGGAGCTTGCAACCATCGAACAGGCTTTCCAAGGCCCCTTCTTTATTCATGTGGAGGTCTGGGTAACCTAGCAACAGCTTCCAGCAGTCATTTACTTTGTTTGATACATTTCATGGGCACTGTGGCTTCCTTGTGAAAGCTTTGGATTTTTACATTTGTGTTACTATTAGCCTTCCTTTGGTGGCCTGGTACAGCCACCCCAGAGAAGCACTGTGCAGTGGTATAGTCTCCATTTCGCACCCTCCTAATCCTGCATTGCAGATGGTGGCTTCATTCCACCAGGTTGTTTGCTCAACATTTCAAAGTTACCCTGGACTGCGCTCCTTCAGGCAACAGAAATTGCTAAGTGCAAACTTTAGGGGATTTTTTTCAGACTCTTTCTGAAGCTGCCCAACAAGGCTTTAATTTATAGTGCAGTTGGCGGCTGGCTTCATTCATGGAATTTCATGCTCTTTGTGTGTGCGTGCATGTGGGAGTCCATCCCAGACAAAATCTTTTATTTGGAACCTTCCCTTGTATTTTTTTTCCTTGCTACCTCTTTGTTTCTTACTGGAGAGAAACCCATTAATGAGGATAAGAAAAATACAGGGTAACACCTTTCAAAAGGACGAAGAACCCCGCATCTGAAGTGTGTTCCTCACTTGCAGTGTGAAATGACAGAGGCCCAGAAAGTCTGTACCATATGAATTACTTACTCCATCATACACTACGCTGCATTTCAGTGCAGATCAGACTCTTGGAACATGCTGTTGGGTATAGGCATTTTAAAAGCAACATAATTAAATGTAATGATTGCAAGAAAATTGCATAAGTAAAGTAGAGGTGATTAGATCCCATATACTTGGTTACAGTGTGGGTTGATGTTTCGTTGTACTGTAGTACTAATGGGAAAAACTGTGAGAGTGTTTAGTGCAAACCCAAATAAAAATTAGAACAGAATGTAGATAAAGTTGCAATCATGATTTCAAATCCAAGTTCCAGAACCTCTGATTCAGTCTTTGTACTTCAAAAGCATTTAGGGGATATTTAATTTGCCAGAGAATAGGAAAGAAAGCATATCGAACTTTTTAAGGCTCCACAAGGCAAGTGATGTGAAATTGAGAAAGCAATAATTTATGGTGATTTTTTTTTCTCAGCTCCCTGACTGGTAATTTTCAAGCATTTGGCCAAAGCTATTGCATAATCTGCCTCAAGTGTGTACCAATGTCCAGAGTGGTTGGGAGTCAGATAGCATACAAATTTGGTAAATTAAATAAATAAACAAGTAAACACACACATAAAATAGTTGGATTCATTAGAACAGAAAGCTCTAAAAATAAACTTCACCTATGCCTAGGAAGATCTTCACGATCACCCAGAACTGGAAATGTCAACATAGACACACTCACCTCCCTTACGGTACGTAGCTCTTGAGCTAGTCATAGTCTGAGGGTATGGGAAACAAATATCTTGATGAAACTAAGCAAGTTGAGATTTAGATAACCATCTGGAAACACCACATATGTAGCTCAGCCTCTGTGTATACATGTTCATCAAATAAATAGCACAACACCATCAGATTAAAAAGCACTGTGTCCTTGATGATATTGTTCCAACATGAACACAAAGATTACAATTCCACAATGACATTATGATAGCAGGCTATTATAATAGAACTTCATTTATTATTGCCATTAACATAATCTTGTTACAGCCAGTAGCATCTACATCACCATGAATTATACAGTTCTTAGACATTTCTAAAATAGAAACTAAAGGTCTATAAATGACTGATAATCCCACAAAATGTGTTACGATTACAGATTAGCATTTCGGTTATTGTGAAGAAAGAAATGATCTGAAGCAGCAGAGCAATTTATTACAAATGGATCATGCCTAGCATAGGAGGAGGAAGGATCTGTATTTTATGTTGCACAAATGCTATGCAAAAGTAGCTTCCACACTCCCTTCGTGTCTTCATTATCAGCTGCTGCAGGATTAGTAGGAATGCGTAAATTATATATCTTATAAAGCCCCAGAACTGCACAAAATTACAAATCTTTGACCATACTCAACTGCCACTCAACTTTTTCATTTCACCTGCCCCTGTTTGTTTCTGCCTTTATTTCAAACCACACAATCTGCCTTCCATATTTATCACTAACTAGGACTTCTGCTGTGCACTTCCATTCCCCCTTCCTCTTATCCTGCAAGTTCAGCCATTCCAGAAATTCACAAAAAAGTTACACAAGGAATGCCATTTCTCTTCACAATAGGTGTCTACCACATCTGCATTGAGCTCTGTGGGCTGTAATGTGCCTTCCACAACTGCTGTAGGCTGCCTATGAGGCGGATGGGTTGGGGCTGCTGTAGAGTTAGGGTTTCCTTTCCTCTTCCCCCCTTTCTTCTGCTTCCTCAAGGCACCATTCTTTGCTGGGTTGGTGATGATCATATCTTGAGGTTCCTGTGGTGATCTCTGTGATGCTGGTAGGTTTTTGGCATGGCCTTTCCCCTTGGCTTTTCCTTGACTGACACTTGCAGTGGCCACCAGGATGTCTGTGGTTGGCGTGGTATGTACCAGGTATAGCTGGGCTTCAGATGCCTCCTTCTTGCTGCTACACAGCCGGGATTTGAGAGGGCTGGTGTCCTGACAGGGATGGCGCTTCCGGCGGAGCTTGCCCAAGATCTGCTTCCAGAACTGACGGCCTTTGGCACTGTAGGCAGCACATAACTCTGGCTGGCCCCGGTAGACACACCACTGTGCCTCTCCTTCTGCTGGATGACAGCTGATCTGGAGCTCAGTCTCTCCTTCTCCAGAGATGAGTTGCCAACTGCACAGATGCCTGTCACGGGTGGAAAACTGTCCAGACTGAGCCCAAGGGAAAGAAAGTTTTCCCTTTTCACCATTATCCTTGCCCTTCCTGGAAGGGTTACATTCCAGGCAACTGAGGAAGAGAAGAGTAAGTGGGAATGTTTGGGGGAGCCTCATTTCCTGAAGTCAAGGGAGGTGCTGGCACCCTTCATCCAAGAGCATTAGTGGGAAAAGCCTAGCCAAGGGCTCTGTACAGTCCCTCACGTCCTATGGAGACAGAAATATCATGAGCCATGTAGAACAGACACCATCGATAAGGATGATCAGCAAGAGCTGATTGCAGACAATGTCTTCTGCCTGACCAAATGCATTCTACCTCCCCAACCTTTCAGCAGAGAACAATTCTACTTTCCCTACAACTGCTACACTGCAACACCCATCATCAACGTGGGAGATGTAGTCCAATACATCTAGAGGTCACCAGATGGGGATGGTTGCTCTTACAAAAGCAGATACTTTCTATTGTTATGCAATCAGCCAGCAGTTATGCTGACTGATTGCTTTAGATTCATAACATCCTAGGATACCCATTGGGGGTTCTAACTTATATTAGTGGCATTTAACTCAACCCACAGCTAGTCAGCCTCTGCATATTTCACAAAGATAAACATTCTTGTCCTTCTTAAAGAGAAAAGATACCCAGTGTCTGCATCAATAGAAATGCTGCCTTTTACAGCATGAAATTTCTCCTTGCTTGCATATAATGTAAATGCTCTAAATACATTTTTATAAGCTCAGATATGCATAGCTTGATTTTATAGCAGATGTCTTTCTAAAATTGTGAACTTCCAGTAAAGAAAGAAAAAGTTTTGTAATGTTCTTTTTCTCGTCTTATCACGATTCTCCATTTCCTACCCCCAAACCTTCCCAGTTTCTACCTTTAACAAAGATCCTGAACATTAAACATCTCTTCGCCGTACCCCAGCCTTTGCTTTCCTGCATCCCTCCAAGTGCAAACACATCTCTTAAATCTGGTGCCTTTCTTAAAATACCAGCAAGCTGGTACAGATATGAGCCTGAGGTTACTGGTAATACGATGGGGGGAAGAAAGTTGATTTCTTACTGAAGAAGTGGCAATATCAAAGACACAGCATGGCCCAGATCCCCAGACAAAATGAAGCCCATCCTCGTACACAATATTTCCCCACTTCCTACCCTTCTTTCTGACTGCACTTACCTTTGATTGTGAGTGGAAGAGATCTCTACAGGAAAAGTGCCAGTCTACATGTAGGTTTGCCTGTTAGAGGGGCGTACAGAGCCTGCCATGTGTTATCAACAGCCCAGGAGGGGCTAACCACAGCCTATGCCCCTCCTCAGTCTTATGCATGCAAACATACACACACGCGCGTGCACACACACACACACACACACACACAGAGCAAGAGAAGAACCTTGAAAAACAAGCAGAAAGCTATCTTGTTCTGCTCTTTTATGTTCAGGCGACGTATCAGATAGTTTAACAAATGTGATCCTCTGCTCGCTGGAAGAATTGTTCCTGTTTGTCCTGCTTAGTTAATTTTAAAAAATCATTTATTTGGCACTTTTTTTTCTGAAAGACCTCCTGATTACAGTGGGTTATTTTGTCACTACAGCCCTATTGAACGGAGAGAGACGGGGTAGTCACCCAGGATGTTTAATGGCTGTGTGGGGAAACAGATTTGTTACTCATTAGATTGAGTTAGTTCTGATGAAAAGTAAAGATCATTACTGCCCTGTAAAGAGTTTTAAATACAAAAGTGGCTGTTGGGAGCGTAATAGGTTTCTCTTCATTCAACCAATTACTTTCTAATGTCACTTAGTATCTCTAATGTAGGATCTAGGGTGGAATGCACATCTTGCATTTCAAAGTGTTCCATTTTCCCCCACACATCCACACACACGCACACAGACTTTGGGTCTATGTGTTTTGATGACCACAATATCTAATAAAACCAACAAGTTCTTCAAAGAAGCAAAACTTTCCCTTTGTATTTATTGGGTGGTAGGAGCTTGAAGGCAGTTGAGCTTCAGCACTGCTCCTAGTAAATGAATGGCGGGAGTTCCAGAACGCATTCTGAGTCTGACTAAGCCTCAGCCTAGAGTCCTGCTGGGTGTGAACAGCTGATTATGGCTGCTGGTGTTTCTCCCACAATTTTTAACTCCAACCTTGCAAATTCCCTCTTGTTCTTCTTCCTCTGACTGGTAACTTTTGATCATCATCATCACTTTGCAAACTAAAACTGGAATTCAACGACTTAAATTCATTTCTTTTTTCAAGCACAGAGGTTTATTTCCATTGTTTGAAATGAAGGAACTTGGGTCTTATCCAATCTGTGCTGAGGTTTTCACCATTTTCCATTTCTGTTCCTTTAAGGGTCACAGCAGCTAAGCAATCAAAGTGGTGGATCAACCACTAAGCAAAAGAAGGATGTGCTTAGGGCAGCAAGGGAAGGGGGGCACCACGCAGGGGTTTTTCCCCTAGCTCAGTGTTGTCCAAACGTGGCCACTTTAAGATGAGTGGACTTCAACTCCCAGAATTCCCCAGCCAGCCATGCTGGCTGGGGAATTCTGGGAGTTGAAGTCCACTCATCTTAAAGTGGCCACGTTTGGACAACACTGCCCTAGCTATCTTGCCCTTAACTCACGTTTGGACTGCCCTAGCTATCTTGCCCTTAACTCATTCACTACCACTCTCAACTTTAGTTCTCAGCACTTACTCAGTCTTAATGTTAACACCTTTCCATCCCAGTACCTATTGTATCCTTAAAAAATAGTTGTAAGTTTACAGAAAATGAATATTTAAACTGCTATTGGGTAATATAATTTTATATTTTATGGCCTATTTTTGAATGCAACATATATTTGGGCATGTAATGCTAAAGCTAAGGGGTAGACTTTAAATAATATTGTTCAGAAAGATAGCCATAGACGGAATTCCTTGATGGTTGAAAACATATCCCAGATTCCAGGCTCGTGTCCAGTGTTCCCTCAGATATTAGAGGGACATGCCATGTGCATGAAAAAAAAATGTTTTGTGCAGTTTTTGCCAAGCCAGGTACAAATGTGTGAGCCACAATACAAGTATACAAGTAAATTGCAAATACATGTAAATAGTGACTTTAAAATGTGTACATATTTCTTAGTTAAAGTATAGAAATTAGAAAGTATAAAAGTATGTCACACGCACATTTAAAAATTGTGCCTTCATGTTATTTTGACTCCAGGTGACTGCCCTCCTGCATTTTTCAGAAGTAGCCTTTTTTACTAAGGCTGAGAGAGAGGGACTGGCCCAAGGTCACCCAGCTGGCTTCATGCCTTAGGTGGGACCAGAACTCATGGTCCCCTGGTTTCTCGCCTGGTGCCTTCACCACTACACCAAACTAACTGTATATGTACATGCTTAGGGATTATAATATAAACTTACAGATAAACTATTTGTTTGATATTTCTGGTAACTCCTAATGGACTTTTTGCTGAATCAGGACTGAAAAGTTGACGATTTCTGGATTGTGTATAGATAAAAGTTAGGCTATGGGGAGAAGAGGTTGGTTATTTATTGATTGATTGATTGATTGATTGAGTAACTTTGAAAGAGGGTGAAATGGTAGCATATTAGCTTCTGCTCGGTGTGATGAAGGTTAGAAACCACTTCTGTATTATTGTCGTTGATGTCTTTTTCTTTTCTCTTCTACTTTTTTTTCCTTTTCTGTTTTTTTCTGCACCTTCTGAACTTTAATTTTTCTTTTTTCTTCTAATTTAGTTTGTATTAGTTTTTGCTATGTTTATTAAAAACTTCAATAAAATTATTTTTTAAAAAGATTATAATATAAACTTGCTAATCACTGATAACTGATCATTGCAATCAATTTTTTGTAAGCATTTACATTTGTTTCTTTTCTTTTTTCCTTGAGGGGGAATTTGATTTTGTAATGAAATAAACATTCAAAAAAAAAGAAAGAAAAACATACAAACAGCATTTATGTACCCCCTCACTTTCTCCCCCCATTCTTTCCTTCTTCCCTGGATGTATTCTGCACTTATTTAAACTGTAATTATTATTAATTTAAAAATTAAAGTCTTTATAAAGTTAACAATGGTCATGGCCCTTGTGTGGCCTGAAACTCAACAGGTTTTAATTAAACCTTTCTGGGAGGGAGGTGCTTCTTCGTGCGCATGAGGCTCTGGCATCTTTCTAGCTGGGCCTGACCCAGAGCAGGTTGGCTGCAACTGTGAGGCAGGGAAAGGACCACCTGTCTGCTGTCCCGAGAAGAAGGCAGCTCCCCCCAGGAGCCCCCATGCAGTCTGCATCTAAGCAATGCCGAACGATCCTCACTGCTGCAGTTAAGCCGAGACAGTAAGCTTGTGCAGGGTTCTTCGTGAGTTGCAACTTGTGAGCCTGGAGTTTCATGGCACCTAAACAACAACAGCAACTTCTACTTTTTCTTTCTCCTCCTTCCCCTCCTCCTCCTTCTTCTTCTTTCTCCTCCTCCTCCCCCTCCTCCTCCTCCTCTTCTTCTCCTCCTCCTCCTTCTTCTTTCTCTTCCTCCTCCCCCTCCCCCCCCTCCTCTTCCTCCTCCTCCTTCTTCTTCTTCTATTTTGGGGTAACAAGTTTGTGTGCACTCAACTTTTTACCATATGTGCAGGTTTAATGAGTAGTTTAAGGAGTTTAATTAATAAATTTAATTAGTCCATGTCCCTCTCTTAGTTTTTTATATGCATGTCTCAGATTAACTGCAATGAGTCTAAAACCAAAGCTTTTATGAAAGACCAGAACAATAAAACGCAGCTCCTGGCTGTTGGTCAGCATCACTTTAATGACAGCATGGAGTAAAAGGCTGTTTTGTGGATACGTTATTCCAGCTGCTTTTGAATTAAAAAAAAACATAGCATTTATAATGGTTTGCACATGCTGTGCTTTTTCTCTTCATCGCAGTATTACTTCATTTCACCTTATTCTTTTTTATTATTGCTCTTTGACCCAAGGGACCTACAGGACAATGACAGCTTTTTAAAATATGGGATTTTTATGTCTCCAAGCTGTCTTTTTCATGTCTTCTTTCCCAAAGATGGTCAATCTTACATTATTTGTGATGTTAGGTAGCAGGGTCAGAGCAAGCAAGTCTTTTCTCTGCATGACTGAATTTATGTCTCCATGTACCTCCATGTACTTTCACTGATTTCATTTTGCTCCAGACAAAACATACAAGCCATAGGCCATAATGTCAAAGATGAACAAGCTGTGCAGGCCAGAGGAGCATAAAGTGTTTATAACACCTCTTAATAGTTCAGAGCAGCCTTAGAATAGACAATGCTCTATTCTAATACAGGCTAGAAAATACACATTAGCAATTTCTCTTAAAATTCAAAATACAAGAAATATTATGCAAATGCAATATAAGTTGCATTGCACAATCAAGATGAAGTTGAGTTTAGCTTTATGGGATTCTCATCAACAGGGCTCTGAGCCATAGAAGGTCATTGGGTTATTTTGGACTAAGAAAATACTGAATTGTTTAATCTACCTCACTGAGTTGTTGTGAGGATAAATTGAAGAAGGGAGTCCTGAGTACAGGTAGTCCTCACTTAACAACCATTCGTTTAGTTACCGTTCAAAGTTACATGGTGCTGAACAAAGGAACTTACAACCAGTCCTTGCACTTACAACTGTTGCAGCAGCCCCGCGGTCACATGATCACGATCCAGGCATTTGGCAACCAGCTTGCACTTATGATGGTTGCAGCATCCCAGGGTCATGTGATCACCATTTGCTACCTTTCCAGCTGGCTTCCAGCAAGCAAGATCACTGGGGAACTGTGTGATTCACTTAGTGACCATGTGATTCACTTAGCAGCCACAGTGATTTGCTTAATGACCACTGCAAAAAAGGTTGTAAAATCAGGCACAACTTGCTTAACAACCGCCCCGCTCAACAACAATTTTTTCTGGTCCCTATTGTGGTCGTTAAGCGAGGATTACCTGTATGCCATCTTGAGCCCCTCGAAGGAAGATGAAGTATACATGTAGCAAATTAATCTAAGAAATAAACTTATTAAGAAATAATTTATTATTATTAAGAAGAAATTCTTATTAAGAAATAAATAAATTTATTTCATCTTCTTCTTCTTCTGAAATAAATAAATCTATTCTTATTAAGAAATAAATACATTCCTATTAAGAAATAAATTAAAAAATGAGTTTTGTGACCCAGATTGAGCAGCCTTATTAAAATCTATGGGAGGACAAATACTCTCAATGTTATAGGATTATGAGGAGAATCCTTCTCAAACCAAATATTCTCATTTACTGCTTACCAAGTTCCATTAATGTTTGGCCTGGGTGATTGATAAAATGAAAATCTACCCATCTGTGTTAACGGGGGTCACTAGATTACCATTTTTGGCCAGATTATTTGTTGTTTCCCAAATTATCATGCAAAAGAGTCACCTTCCTGATTCAGTCCCTGAAAAATCTCAGTAAATATCTTCACCCGTCTGGTGCTTTCTGTATGTTTTGAACTATATGTCCCACCATCCTCAGGATAGTCAATCTTGTGATATAACTGAAAAATAGAACATGCAAATGTGAGAGTCCTACTTTGATTTATTTTGACTTTACACTTTTTTAAATGGTCCTATGTAACTTCAGAAGCAGAAAATATTTCCGAATCACTTGAGTGGTTCTTATTATCATAAGTTATTTTTTTCTCTTCAAGGAAAGTCAGAGGTATTTCTAAACTCTATTGTCAGTGGGTGGCAGCAGAATCATGGCTTCTGGAAAGTAAGAATGATCTTTACTCCTTCTCCATGTGGGAGGATATACACATAAGGAAGGTAAGAACACAGTTATGTGACTGGCAGGTGGGCCTTACTGTTGCAGCTCTGACATTATAGAATTGCTCTTGTGAAGGATGTTCATCCACTTTTCCCAATTTTCAGTCTCCAGGTGTTGAACTACTACTCCCATAATCCCTTTGGGGTAGGTAATGTGAAAAGTATTTATTTGAGGTCCAACTGAGTTTAGGGAGGTGAGCTTAAAAAAAGATGATGATTATGAAGACCTCAGTTGCTTTGGAAAAGAAATGTAAACAGTAACTTTTCCATAAAGGCTAGCATAGGATTATACTTCCCTTGGCCTACTCAGTCTTTGCACACGGAAGAAGAGGTCCTCTGACCCTATACAGCTTGCTGATATTCACTCAGCTGTGCTACAGTGGGAAGTATTTTCTCTAGCAGCATTTACCTTGTAGAATAAAATTTCAGTAGAGATTAGACACCCCCTCTCCCATCCCACTGTGAATATTTTTAGCAGGATGTTGGAAATTTAATTATTTTCCTTTGATTTTATCAGCTGCACTAATAGTTATTTATTTTGCACAATTGGTTTTACTATTTTTGTTGTTTTTATTCTACATTTCATGTATTTATTATAACTGTTATTATAAATGTCGATCTGAGTTGAAGGCAAGTTTGTCTCATACGTGGTTTGGGGATGAAATGATGACAACAGCAGAGAGATACAACAGAAGAAAGATATAAATGGCTAAAAGATCCAAATCTCCATGAATTTACAAGGGCTCATGCTACAACTGAGTGAACAGATGACTATTTACAAATGATTTAATAAATATTACAAAAGCATTACATTTATTTTCTAGACATTTCATACAAAGAAGGCACTAATTATAAGAATGTTCCAATCAGCAATTCTGAAAGAACTTACTGGAGAACAATGTCTATTTTTGCAGCTCAAAAGAGACACCTAGTGGCATTTAAAATGTCTCCCTCTCTCTGTCTCTCTCATCCTGTCTTTGTCAAGCTCAGCAACTTTAGGGTTTGTGGCTAGGGAATTCTGAGAGTTGAATTCTACACATCTTAAAGTTCCTGAGCTTGAGAAACACTGCTCTAATCTATGTGTTTCAGGAATGTGGTAAAGTTGGGTAACTTCACACTTGGTGATCTATGAAATTATTATATAATTTTGAGTAAAAGTTTATAAATTTAGTGTCATAAAATAATTCAACCTAATGTTCAGTGTCAGTCCCAATTTACACCATTTTCACTCTTTAATGTCTCAAATGAAGTGATGCTACACATGAGGAAGTTTCTGTTGTTTTTACTATGGCAGACGGACATGTTATAGTCCAGCAATATAACTCAAATATAGCCCCTTAATGCATATTGCTATTATAATATTTAGAATATTTTCCTGGTGGAAAAGTTTACTGAATGACTAGCCATTGGAACAGTAAGCTCAGGGAGAGAACATTCCTAAGATTTCCTTCTCCAGCTTTTCTCCTAAACTTGGTGTCTTCCTTCCTTCCTTCCTTCCTTCCTTCCTTCCTTCCTTCCTTCCTTCCTTCCTTCCCATTTCAGAAAACACCAAATGGCAATGTGGGAGGAGTTGGGTAAGAGATGTTCTTAGAGGGAAATAATAATAAAAACAACAACAATAACATAATACAGACCCCACTATGAGATGCCTTCTTGTGGTGGTGGGGCTTGCAAGGTCTAATGATGATGAGAAGTATCCTAGCAGAAGACTTGCTCCTGGAAGGATTACACAATCCAAGAAGATCTCAACTGAAGACCCAGAGTAAGCACATCCTACAACCCATTTGCAATGTGAAGACTAGTAAACAATTTTCCATACCAGATCAATGTCACCCAGGTCAGCAGAGACCACATCAAATACTACAGTTCCCTGGCATCAGGTGACAAATGGGTTACAGGACTGAATTCCCTGAGTTAGGCAACCAGGGCAAGGAACTTGCCTGCAACATTTGAGTTATTTACTGGAATTATAGCAAATCGAATATGTGCTGATTTGTGGGGGAAATTTTGATTTTCTCAATGAAACAAAAATTTTAATGGCCCAGATTGACTATAAAAAGACATTCAGCTCACTCCCCCATAGTTGGTTTGGAAAATGCTTGGAAATTTTTGGAATAAATGGATATATTAGAATGTCTTGAAAACGTCAATGGTTTCATGGAAAAGTAACCTTATGGTAAATGGGGAAGACAGGGAAGAAAAATAAAACAAAGCATATTCCAAGGAGACTCCCTGTCATTTGCACTGGCAAAGATTCCACTCACAACTATCCTGAACGAGATCAATTATAGGTACCAAGCCACAAAAATAAACCCTGAAATAAACCATTTGCCTTATGTGGGTGACTTAAAACGACGTCGTAAATCAAAAGTTGAAATAGAGTCTCTCTTGGGCACAGTTCACATATATAGTGAAGATGCAGGAATAAAATTTGGCCTGGGCAAATGTGCTAGTTTGGCACTTAAAGGAGGCAAGATTATAGGAAAATATGGGCTGCCTCTAATGAATGGAAATGCCTCCAGACACTGGGCATCTGAAGAAGGATAGAGATACTTAGTGAAAGCTTCTGATTTATTATGCAACCCAGTTTAAAAGGCTACTAGTTCAAATTTTATCAGAGTCCAAAAAGTTTTATAATCTAATCTAAACAGTGGAAATATTGTTAATGAAATAAATATTTAGGTAATCTCTATATTTAGATATAAGCCAAGTTGGACAATCTGAAATGGAAAACAAGAAAACCAATGTCCATCCATCATGCACTTCACCCAGGAAGTGACATTCCCAGATTATATGCACCCACAAATAGAGGTGGCAGAGGACTATTCCCAATAAAACCAACCGCGGAAGAAGAAAAATAAAGTCTGAATAATTACATCAGGAAAAGTAAAGGGGCTTTTGGAAGTTTGTATGAAAGGCTCCCGAAGACAAGAAAAACTAAACTGGAATGCAAGAAGGAGGATTCAAAGTCAGATTAACATCTGGAAAAGCAAAGCTCCCTGTGGCCAGTATATGCATGATCCTGAAGAACAAGGAGATCAATCTAACCTGGTTAGGGCTGAAACAGCAACACTTAAAAAACAAACATAGGGAACATTCATGGCAGCTTGAGAACAAGCCCCGTAAACCAATGCCTTCAGAGCCAAAATTTAATATATTTCCAACAATGCCAATTGCTGATGAAAGTGTAGATAATCCTATTAGCAACTGTAATAAAATTGCTCAAAGTATAAATGATGCCATTATAGGACTGCAAAAATTTCCATTGGAATCTTTATTGAAAATTCACCTTTATGGTCTGCAAAAACCACTGGAACCACATGCCTGAAATAGTTTTGCCAAATGAGACCAAATTTTGTGGGATTTCAAAATTCAAGTTGATAGGCCCTTAGAACATAATACACCAGACAGTACCATTAGAGAACAGAAGATGGAATGGTTTGTTGATGAGCCAATATCTGAAAATAGTCAGATATAAAACCTTCTGCAGCATCCAAGGGGCATCCTTGGCTCCAATCAAAACTAGCCTCTCAGGTAAGGCAATGCCCTGGTCTCAAGGGATCCCAGCTACCCAGCTAAGAACAGTGGCATGTGATCCCAGCTGTCTGACTGAGGAAAGCATAACAGAAGAAGGGTTTCATCAAAGAAAAAAAGAGATCCTGATTTCTGACATGGCCTTTTCCAGTGTTTCATCCATAATCTTAATGGAGTTTTCCTTGGAACTAATGAATGCGGTCCTCCACACATCTCCCTTTGGACACTGAGGCCATCCAGAGCACTATGAAGAGAATCAGGGTTCTCAACATGGTACCAAGATCTCCTTCCTTTCTGCTTTTGAACTGTCAAACTTTCTATGATCTTTGTTTGCTAAACAAAGTTTGCTCCGGACTGCCTACTTTGGTCTCCAGCACCACCTGTTCTGGGATCTTACCTGAACAAGAGGCAGCTTTCTGAATAAGTGTTGGGGTTTCCATTGCAGATCTCAGACTGAGTCTGAGAAGGACATCTGCACTGTTTGATCCTGATCTTCCTGAAACTGAATATGAATGCGCTATGGGCCTACTAAAAGCAGAGAAGTAGCACATGGAAATTTGTAATTTCTCCTCTTGAGTTGCTTTAGGCCTCAAACCAACCAAGCATTCACTGCTTCCTGAATATTAGGGGTTCTTTCATTACAGTTGAAGAAGGGAATCTTAAGCTCAATAATTAAAATCACTAAAATACCCCACAATATCATGGAAACATGGAGGGAAAACTATAATGACACACAGAAAGACCAGCAAATAAGTATATGTTAATCTTATCACAAACCATCTGTACCTACATGGCATGGGTCCAGGTTACCTGAGGGACTGCCTTACCTACATCACATCAACCCATCCCACCCAGTCAGGTAGACACAGCATGTTGTGGACCCTGTCAGCAAGGGAAAGTTGGCTGGCAGGGCCCAGGAGGACAGCCTTCTCTGCCATTGCTCCCACCCTTTGAAATATTCTCCCCCCAGAGATGCAGCAGGCCCCTACCCTACCGGCTTTCTGGAAAGGATTAAAGACCTGGCTCTGCCAGCTTGCATGGGGTGACAACAATCTTACCCAATCTTGGAGGTGACTGGCACCTTGATAACGCTCCCTGAGTGACTGCCACTATTAACATCTATCCTTGGATTTATTTATTCTCTATTTATTTAGGATTATTGTTATACTGTAATTTTAATTTATTTTAACCACTTTGTAAATCGCCCAGAGTTGTTTTAACGAGATGGGTGGCGACAAATTTGATTGACAAATAAATAAATAAATAAATAAATAAATAAATAAATAAATAAATAAATAATCTTTCTAAGCAGGGAATATGTTCCTTGTATTGATACTTTTCTATTCAATGATGCACTAAGACATTTTGGGAATTACAATTGTGATCCACCTATATAATACTTATTAGTGTTTGTGTAGCTATTTGGTTTATTCTAATTTCTGTAACTAGAAATACATTATTGGACATTATTGCTGAATATCTGTATTCATTTAATACAAGTGAAATGCAACACATGCACTTTAGAGTATGAATGGAGGATGAGTGAGAACATTTTGCAGAAGAGGACATGTGAGATCAAGAAGTTGCAGATAAAGGATCTATGGAGAAATGAGGTCAAGTAAAAAGCTGAATATTAGAACTGATGGGAAGACTTGAGAATGGAAAGAAGGTGTTAACAAGAAGACTAACAGAATGGGACCTTAGCTTCTCATCAGCCTTTGCCAGCTGTCTAGTTATACCAATCTGCTGGTTAAAAGTTCTCAGTGAGAAACTGTGACTAATAGCAGTTTGAATCCTTACTTTTTGCTAGTGTCTCACATGATTAGGTAAGATTGCAGATGCAAGAAAAAAAGTCACATTCATTATCCAGTCTATAATGGTAATATATTATCTTTAAAAGATCTGCTGCAATATATAGTGAATTTCACATCTGAGCCTTAAACTCTTCCTTATGGTCATTTCAATACAAGGCAACTTTAAGACTGTGAATTTTAATCCATCTATTTATCTGGCAATGACAGGCAAAATCATGAAGCATACAGACATGTCAATGGCAATAGGTATCAGAATAGCTAGAGCAATGATTACTTTTCAGTAATCATGTGCAGCTGTAAAAGCTGGATACTGAGAAAGAGTTAGAGAATGAAGATCAGTGCCTTCAAATTAGAGTTCTGGAGATAGTTTCTAAGAGTACCATGGATGACAAGGAAGAACCAGTCAGTCAGCTCTGCGCCAAATAAAGGCTGACTTCTCCTTTGAGGCCATGATCAGCAAGCAGACACTTGCATACTTTCGGCATGTGATACAAGTGGATGATAGACTAAGGAAAAAAAATCCTTAGAAAGATTGAGGGAAGTAGAAGAATGGGAAGATAACGGATAAGGTGGATGGATGTGTGGGATTATTAGAAGGATTTTGGAGGAACTACAGGTTACTACTATACACAGGTCAAGATGGTAAGCAGTTGTCTATATAGTCTCCAGGAGACTAACCCAACTTAACAGCATTTAACTTTTTTTTTTAACTGATACTAACACCTAGCTGAACTTGGTTGATCTCAAAAATGCTAAACAGGATTGGACCTGATTAGTACTTCAGTGGGTGACCACTGGGAAAGTCCATTGAATCTGGCTAGACTGGGAAGTTAAAAGGAATGGGAGACCATTTCTGTGGCAATGGAAACCAGTTCCATATTGCTGTACTCACCAGGAGAGCTTCACTTGAAAGAGTCTTTATCTTTACATGTATATTTTGCTTGCATTTTTTCCAGCTACAGCAAGAAAGTTTATGCTACATTTCACTGAGTTTGCGTTATTATGAAAATGCTTTAATATTTTATATTTTGTGAGCTTCCCACAGTCTATTATTATGGATGGTCTTCATAAATATTGTATTAAGGAAATTCAAGCAAGGTAAGGAAAGGAAAATACCCTTGGTACCACACCATGAGTTCCTATACTTTGCTATGTTTTAAAAATTTGAAAAGACAATCTCAGTGGAGAGGAAATAAAGTAATGTCAGCTGCAGAGCTAGTATAGTTTTTCTTTTATTCTAGAGGCACCCTGGAGAAGGGCTCCAAGATCTAATAAATAGACAAATGCTCTCTTTTTGTCCTCTGTCACTGAGTTCGAATAGCAGAGAAGCCATTTTTCTGCAAAGTATGTTTCTAAGCTTCAGAAGCCTCCAGGCTTCCTTTACTACTGTATTGGCTGGAGCTAGTGGGTACTGAAGTTTGATAATGTTTGAAGGATCACAGCTTCTCTAGCTTTTACATATGTGGAGATATATCAGGAGAAGAGATAAGAGGGAAGGACAGAGATGAATGTGGAGGCAGAAGTCTGTTCACGGCCTGTTTTCTCCTTCCTCCTACAGACTTCAGAAGCTGTAAAGAACTAAATCAAAATTAAGCAAGCTTGCTGATGAGGTCAGATAATATATAGGAAACGACTCAGACAAGACCCTCCCTAGTTTGCTGAAGATAACATGAGAGAGGGGAGAAGCACATACAGACTTGCAAGATGCTGTTACTATAGCTGTTACAATAAAAGTAGTCCTGACTTATATGGCGTTGGTTTCTTTTTGTTGTTCAGTCGTTAAGTCGTGTCCGACTCTTCGTGACCCCATGAACCACATCACGCCAGGCCTTCCTGTCCTTCACTGCCTCCCTGAGTTGGCTCAGTTTCATGCTCAGTCTTTACTAAGTAACATAGGCATTTGGTACTCATAGCTTAATGTCTACATTCTAAATAGTTGTTTTAAAGAAGTAAACATATTTATTAGGCACTAATATCTGTCCGGCTTCCTGATCCAGGACTTAGCAGTAAATCTCAGTCCTCTGACTTCAAAAAAGTAAATTTGGTTGCTAGGTTCAGACTCAACTGAAGCTTTTCAGACATACAACAAAGTGTAGATAGTTGAGAATCTTTGTTGCAAACTAGAATAAAGCCACATTGAACAGATTATTGCCTCCTGTCTGTATGAAAATAGAGTTTCCTCTTATACTCAGAGCATTTTTAACTTATTGAATCTTCTCCCACCACTCCCATGAGCTTCATACTCTTGAAGCTGGATCCTTGTTAGTTGTTGACATCTGGCACCTCTGTCCTGAGCACAATAACTCTTGAATTATTTCTCACAATTTCATCTCTTAAATATTTATTTATTTATTTATTATTCAGTATATAGTAAACATGAATACATATGTTAATAACACAAATACAGTATATGTTAATTGTGAGATATTATACAACAAGAAAATGAGTAGGGTGGGTACAGCCCAGTAGCTGAACATCTCCAAATAAAGCTGTGAAAATTCCTGCTTGATTCCTGACAGCTGCTGCCAGACTGCGAGCATTTCCACATGAACAGAGTGTCCACACACCACTTCTCACAATCTTAATAGCAATTATAACAATGGAATACAACTGACATATTCCCCTACCTTTCAAAGCATCCCTCTGAACTTTTAGCCAGTGTGTTGCGATAGCCACAATATTTAATAAACATATCAGGAGAACAAAACTTTCACTTGCATTTATCTGTTGGTACACCCTTGGAAGCTCTGAGCTTCAGCATTGCTCCTTGTCTTCTTCTAAATGGATGACAGGAGTTCCAGAAGGCATTCTGAGTTGTAATAGTAATCAGGTTTAAAGGTCTTTCCTCAATCAACAACTTTGTTTCATGAGTGAGCTTTTACTTTTGATATTTGTTTTAACTAGGCTTTCTCCCTCTGCAAAGAAAAATCCTGCATTTGCCCGTGCTCTAAGGCAGTGCTTCTCAACCTTGGCATCTTTAAGATGTGTGGATTTCAATTCCAAGGATTCCCCAGCTGGCTTGAGAAACACTGCTGTAAGGATTAAAATTATAAAAGGATGTATTTAGAAAAGCCTTCCTAGCCTTATGTAGCTCTGTTTAAAAGGATGCGTTAAAGACTTCTGTTTCCAGCCACAGTGATTAGTTATCTAACAGAAGATAACTTCTTGCCTGCAGCCTACATCCAGATAAGCAGGGATTAACACCAGACAAACAATCAAGCAGAAAACAATACCCTTATCAAGGAACTACCAAGGGAAAAAACCACAGCCCCACCAACACTGGCAGGGCAAGCTACTGTATAGAAACAGGGAGCAAACCCCACACTCATTCACACTGATGATGTTACCTAGTTGGGTAATGAAAAATCTGCAATCAAACAACCAAGCTCAGGAGACCACTGAGGACTTCACAGATTAGTTATCTACTCATCAGTACTTGCATTATTGAAGTTTCCCTCTCCCTCTCTCCCTTCTCCATCAGCAATTCTTTTTTACTTTTGGGATTCCAGCCTGTTCTAATTTCATCAAAGAAAGCTCCTCAGAACTATTGTTATTTTCATACCAGTAGATGAGGCAACTTATAAGCAAAATGTATCACATTTAAATACATCAAATGTTTTATGTAAACTTAACGTTCTTACTTGCTGCAAGTGAATGCAATTGTGCCTGAAATAACAGATTGTTTCTGTCCTGATATCTCCTTGGAAAGAACATTTTAAGAGTTGTTTACTCATTTGCACCATGTTTTCTTTTACATCACAGATAGATTTGCACAGCAGGTAGGAACCTTTCTTGATTTTCAGCAATCAAATTCCTAATAAGGTACAACTAACACATCATGTTTGAACCAATGAAAATGTATGTGTGCAGTCATGCAAATGAAATAAAATCTGGTTTAAACCAATCTAGTTTAAATTATTCATTTAAAAACAGTCTTTGCTGGTATTATGTATAGACCTAGATAGTGCCTTCAGGCGATTTCTTACCCTCTTGCCAACTTTTCTGTTATATTTAGTCCACAGAAAACTACAGTGATGCCAAAATGACAAGGTGCCATGATGTCACATAAATGTTGCCATTACATGCTTGTGTCATAACACCCGACACAATTGCAAATACGTAAATCACAGCATTTGTGTGATGATGATGTTAAGCATGTGTCAAGGCCCATGACCCTTCTGAAGTTGTGAAAGTGAAATAGTAGCATCTTGGAAATTTTATAACCGGAGTTTTTCCAATAGTTGTTGCTGCTACTGGGGTTGAATTGGGAAAGAAGGTGCTCAGTTCTAAACAATACGTATAGGAAGGATCCAGGAACAGGATGCTGAAACGGATGGTGGGAGGGAAGAGAAACTAACGGCTAGTTTAGCCCAAGAACCAGGTGGTGGAGAGAGGCAAGATGCCCACCTAGAGAAATGGGTTGCCCACAAAGTCTGCAGAGCTGCAGCTGTGAGCTCCCCAGATCATATTATATCATGAGATAAGTCAGGTCTACTCTCAATCCTAAAATGGAACAAAATACTGGCTTGGAAATGCTCTATTTGACAGTATTGACTAATGGACCAATAATTGGATTCAGTAAGAGGCAGTTTCTTGTGTTCCTATGTAGGGAAAGAAAGATATTCAAACGAATTTGGAAGATACCAGCTCATAGCCTTTCCCATCTTGATATCTTCCCGATGAATTGATCCTCAATCCCACCCCTTCACCTTGAATCCAGCTTAGCCGTGGGGAATTGGGAGGAGAAATCATGTTATTGCTGGTATTATTAAACAGTATAGACTCAAAAACAATGTCTGATTTACTAAAAATCTTTGCACATCTAGATATTTTCTATGCCCACCCATTAGAGAGGATTAAAAAAAAAATCAAGACAAAATAAAGGAACAGATGTCAAGTAACAAACTGTTTATAGCTTTGCAACTACAATTTTTTTGTTCTGCTTATGAATTAATGTATGTCTGCTTTATGTTCAGAAGCTTAGGTATTAGCAGCATATATAAATTACAGGAAGTTCTTTCTGGGCTCAAATGGAGCAGATGGAAGCATGAGTTTTCAAGAACACCACTATTTTAAGATAGTATAATGACTCCTAACGTTATATAATGTGAAGGCTTATATTATGATTTTAATTCTTTCAAAAATTCTGCTAAAACAAATGGAAGGTTTTATGGTTTGAAATGGAATAATAAAGGATTCACAGTATAACTTTCCAAAACTTGGGATCGCCGTTAAAATCCACCAAAAGTTAAAATCTGCACTTCTGCTAAATTGGAAGGATTTAGAAATTCTAAGTTGGAAAATTATCAAAAGCCAGCAACATTCTCACATAGTTACGAACCTAGAAAGATCTCTAGGCTCTACGCTAATGAGGATTCCCTCTTGCCGTGTTCTGTTTCATCTCGCAGTATGAATCATTTTGTAATCCTATTCTGCAAAAACTGTCTCTTAGCATATGACTTCCCTTTGCTGGTTGGGGAATTCTGGGAGTTGAAGTCCACACATCTGAAAGCTGCCAAGGTTGAGAAACCCTGTGTTAAATTGTAAATCTACATTCTTAGAAAATATGAAACCAATCATGCAGTGCAACTGTAGTCAAAATACATATGGATGACAATAGATGAAATTCAGCATTACATAAGTGATCTTCTAATTTTGAAACTAGGCTTTCTCCTCACCTTTCATTTGCACCCTGTCCAGGACTTCAAAATCTCCAGGGGTATTTTGAGGGAATATAAGGGGTTGCAGAGATAGGGCAAATCCCCCCTTTCTGTTCTATTGCTAAAAACCATTTTACCAGTGGAGGCATATCAATGGATTTAATCCAATAAGATCATTTTATGAATACTTTTCAGCATGATGCAATACACCTTATAAGTTAAACATGCAACCCCCAAACTCCCAGAGTCTTTACTGTTAACTAAGCTATTTATATCAGCAATATCAGCAAAATAATCCTCTTGAATTCAGACAAGCCAATTAGATTTTCCACGAATGCTAACTCTGAAGGGCTGAGAAAACAATGTTTATACATAGACTATCTCCTTTTATAGCATGTAGTCGACAGCAAAAATTCTGCAGGAAGCCAACGAGCCATCGCAGTTTGAATTTCACATTTCGTTTCTTATGATGCCAGCTCCTATTTTAGTTCAGAGCATTGCTAAGCATCTCTGGAGATCTAAAAATCAAATAAGGCTTCAACTTATCCAAGTTAGATAAGAGTTAGGACTCCAACTCCCAGCCTTTCTTTGGTTTCCTTATCCTCAGCAACTAAGTCTGGAATGCTCTGTTGGATGTTCCAACAAAAATGTGGAGAAAACCAAAATAGCAATCAGTATTATAGCCCCGTTTGCCACAAACATATTGGTGGGCTTAAGCAGTAGTAGTAGCAGCAGAAGGCACTCAGGTATATACAAGAACTTTGGTTCTTGGTACAAATATGACACGATGTCGAATCAATAGAGATTCTTTTGTTTATTGGAATTTTGCTACCGTAGCTGGTTGAGAAGGCCAGATTGATAGCTTTGATTAGAGAAAACACATTGATCAACGTTACTCCTGATTGGAAACCCCTTTTGGCTTTTTGCGTGAAACAGAAAAAAATGAAATCATGTAAAGTGATTCGATTTGATTCAAAAATTAGTTATTTTTTTAAAAAAGGAATTTTGTTACCGTATCAAAAAAATGAATATTATAAGCCTGTCATGGACATATAATTACACCGGATTTCAATAAAAGAGGTATGATTAGGGCAAAATCATACTGAGCTTTGAAAATGCCTTCTTCAATGACCAAGTGATTTGTCCTCTAGAAAAAAAATACTTTTGCTAGAAGATTTTATTTGCCAGGAAGCTGAACAAAAAAAGTGAGAAACAAATACTTACATTTCCTATGTAATCACATTTTCATTGGGCTTGATGTAGCCTACTGACTTTATGACCACAATGACGACAGTATAGAACAGTAACTTATGCAACTGTTAATGTGTTAAATTACATACGAGCAGTACACTATATTTTCAAACCTCACTCTGAAGCCTCAGTAAATACAAGTAAATTAGCCAAGTGATTATGTTCAGATAATATATTTTAGATTGCAGAGACTTATTAAGGAAGCCATGTCTGATCTTCCATTAATTAACATTTAAGAATTATCAAAACGAATTTAGCTTTAGAAATTGTACAGTCTGTGAAAGGTTGGGATGGGAATATTAAAATGTGCACATAAGCTCTTATGCATACAGAAAAATCACACAGTTATTCCAATAAGAGACATATGGTATAATATTTTTCAGTCTTAGGCATTCTCTTTTACTAATTACCAGCTACATTCCTTGGCGATAAAGTGGGAATGGCTATATTATTTACCTACAGCTTCCTGTCCTCTTCACACAAAGCATTTTGCTAAATTAAACAAACAAAACAAACACTTGCAAATGTACATTCTGCCAAGTTAATATAACAAAGCTTTCAAATTTTATTCATCTCAACAAAAACATGCATATCTAATGCACTGATTGGCAGTACGCATTCCAAGCACAGTATATCCACAGTATATCTATATTTTATCTTTATACCCAATAAACAATTAATCTGCATGATTTAAAATATTCTCCTATCTTTGGACCAGATGGAAAGAACTGAATATTGTTCCACTCAGACACAATCTAAATCTTTGGAAATAGGCTATATGTTTAATTCAGTATAAAACTGCACAAATCAGTTTAATATTTGATATGGAAATTCTTATTTCCTTAGATACTCCATCCTGGTACAGGGTCTTTGCAACATACAACAACAACAACAATAATAATAATACAACTGTTCTGCAAAGCATCCTCCTTTCTGCAGTGATAAATTTGAATCTGAGCTGCAGCATTTCAAATGGGGATACCTATTCACCCATACACCCTTCTTATAGAAAACTAGTACATCAGAAGAAAAGCTAGGCTAAAACTCTTCCTCCTGACATTATATGGGAGGAGGAGATACATGTGGGTATATGTGTGTTAATCTTGTACAATCAAAGTTCAATTTCATCCTCTCAGTCCAACATATGAACTGCCAACCAGTAGCAGCCATAATTAGGAAAGTCAGAGGTTATTATGGCCACCAATTTAGATGGCTATTGAAGGGAACTAACCATATTCCTAGAGCAACTTAGTCCAGATTCAGCAGCCTGTTGGGTTGCTATATATTTTGTAGAGATAGCCTACTTCTGCATAGCAGTCACTGCAGAACAGCCCCTTAAGAGAGCATGTCAAGTATGTTGGTTTCTCATGTTCTTCTTCTGTCCTTACATGTTCTCTTATGGTTTCTAGATCTAGAAGTTTCTAAGTTCCATCGGGGGGATGAACAGTTTCCAAAATTATTTCAGTCTCACACTGAAAGGGAAGCAAAACTGGCATGTTAAGAATTTTGGAACTGCTTCTGTGAGTGCTTTGAGAGGATGGAAGCATCTCTTTCTCTAATAGGAGCCCTCCATAGTTCTCTTCATGTCCTTAAATGCTCCCTGTGGAGGGGATTGGCTCATTCCAAGCAACAATGGCATGTGCGGGTAATGACACTGGGGAATCTTCCTCTTTTTTGTGGGGGTAGGAGGCCAACTCGTTGCTCAGATGGACTCTCTTGGTGGCAGAATGGTTGGGAGCCCAACAAGGACAGTGGTGGCCACCCAACAGGTTCCTGAATGCCCGCTGGAAGTCTACATTGAAAGCATAGATCACTGGGTTGATAGTGGAGTTGGCCCAGCCAAACCACATGAAAATATTGAAGGTGGATTGGCTGATGCAGGTCATCTGCTCAGGGCTTCTGTCCTTGGGCCTTGAGTCACAAAAGGGCAACAGGCAGTTGAGCAGGAAGAACGGCAGCCAGCAGCAGACAAAAACCCCTAAGATGATGGTCAGTGTCTGAAGCAACTTGGTTTCCTTGCACAGTGAGCTGCGCAAAGAAGAAACCGGCTCCTTCCCCTTGACCAAGCACAGGCCACCTGCTCTTTCCAAGGAGGAGATGCGGCGGATCTGAGCCTGAGCAATGCGAAATATCTGTGCGTACGTCCCAATCATGATGGAGACGGGAATATAGAAGCTGATCAAGGAGGAGGTAATGGCGTAAGTCCGGTTGAGACGAGTGTCGCAGTGATGGGGAAGCAGGCCAGGGGTCTCCTCAGCTCTGTGCCAGTGGAGGTGGACAGGGATGAAGGAAATGAGGACAGAGAGGGTCCAAGCCAGAGTGATCATCGCGAAGGCCAGGGACTGAGTCATCCGCCGCTCGTAGCAGAAGGGGTTGGCAATGGCCCAGTAGCGATCCAGGCTGATGATGCAGAGGTGGAGGATGGAGGCGGTGGAGCACATGATGTCAAAGGCCACCCACGTGTCGCAGAAGTGGCTGCCAAAGAGCCACACCCCGCCTGCCACTTCAGTGACCGCTTTCCAGGGCATGACCAGCAACCCCACGCAAAGGTCAGACAAGGCCAGGGAGAGCACAAACCAGTTGGTGGCTCTGGCCCGCAGGTGGTGGAACCGGAGGATGGCCAGGCACACCAGGCTGTTGCCCACCAGGGTGCTCAGCACCAGCAGCGACAGCAGGCACCCTGCCAACACCTTCAAGCCACCGAGAGGGCCCTGGGGCTCCAAGGCCTCCTCGCTGTGGTTGGAGGCGTTCTCCATCAGGGAGCAGGAAGGGCCTCCTGCTAACTCCTTTTCCGAGCTTCAGAAGCCAGAGCCCTGCGGCGCTTCTGCTTCTCAAAAACTTTCTGTCTCGGCGCCTGAATCTGGCAGCGCTTGCGGGGGCCTGGGCAACGCGTGCCCGTCAGGAGCTCCGCAGCGCCAGCACCTCCGGGGATCGCGGGTCTCCTCGCTTAGATTCAACTGCAAAACTTTCCGGCGTCCCTCGCCGCCTTCCTGGATGCGAGCAAGTCGGCGAGCGCGAACCGGGAGCCCCTCCCGTGCTGGATGGATGGGCTTTGGGGAGACGCTCGGCTCCTTCCCGCCGAAGAGGTCGGTGAAGCGGGAGCCGCTGTGATGCCACGAAATCCGGGCGCTCGGGCGCTCCCCAGACACGGTGGCGAGCAGGGACGGTGAGACGAGGAAGGAGCCAGTCCCGCGTGTGCTGTAGAAACGAACCAGGTTAGTTGTTTGCTGCGTCTCGTTTGGAAGCGTGATCATTTAGCGAGCACCGGGAGATTCCTTCCTTCCTCCCTTCCTTCCCTTCGCTACGTCTGACTGCCAGTCCAAATTGCCGGTGCAAAAACTCTCAGGGCTCCTTCTGAGTTCCTTCCTACCCTGTCTGCCAGCCTCAGACCGGGCTGTTGACTGCAACATGGCAGGCAGGCAGGCAGGCAGAAATTCTACACGTGCAGCTTTCTTCTCTGATAAGGAGGAGCGGGGCGCAAGGTTTCTGTCTAATGCGCAATAACCTTGCAAATAAAAACAAAAACAAAACTGCTGGACTGAAATGTCAAGGGATGCTGAATTCCAAAAGGACCATCAGAGTTTCTGCATGGTGAGGAAGAGGCAAACAGTTCACAGGCACTTATCCAGTCGATCTGTGCCTGACAATATGCAAAGCCAGCAATTCCCTTTTAATGGATATTAATGGCAGTGACATGAGTTTAATGTGTTGTTGCCTGCCTTGATTGTCAGGAATGAGATTAGCTTTTGTTCCTCCATGAAATCTCATGAAGGAACAACAGCTAATCAGTCTGTCTCTCCCTCTCTCGCACACAAACACCCAGTTTATCAGTGCATTCTTATCACAGCACTGAAATCACGCTGAGGGTTTTAATCTGTACAATTGTGAATCAAGGGACACCAGTTAATCTCATTAAAAAGGTTTCCTGGATTGTGGTTAGCCATCCTGCTGAGTTGTTTGTTCATTTTTTGACTTGGAGACTTTCTCTGTTGCTTCCATCCGTCAGTTAGAAGAAGAAAATTATACCAGCATGAAATCTGCCTTCCTGGTTGCCCCTCTCTGTCCTGATTTTGTTACTCCCAGTCACTGCAGGTTAATGGGTGGCAAAGCTAAACACATTTTACATTCCTTCTGGATGCCCTTAGATGGGGCTGAAATAAGGGAGAAATTGCTCCTTCAAGACCAGCATAGCTAAGGGTCTCACTCGTGGGTTGGAGATGAGATGAAGGCAACATCAGGGGGCACTGCAGAAGAAGGAGGCTTGCGGGGCAAAGCTCTGCCAGGGTTAGTGGGATCATCAACAAGTCCTATGAGAGGACTTAGAACGCTTGGCCACGTGGCTTGTTCAAAAAGCAATAGCTTAACATCATGTGCACCTTCTTTACCAGGGCTTGATTACCATGGCTCACTTTAACCTTGGTTTATTGAGCTGTGGTTGGCTGTGCTAAGCCAGAAGTCATTGCTTTTTTATATAAATGTTGTATTGCTTTTTAATTAATAACAAAAAAGGAAAAAACACAAAATAATAGTAATACACAAGAAGAAGGAAGAAAACATTAAAAGGTGGTATTGCAAAAAAGTGACAAAAATACAAGAGCAAAAAAAATAAAAATAAAAACTTAGTGTAGTATACCATTATACAGTAAATAGTTACACATCTCTATATATTTATCTAATGCAAATATTCAAATGCATATATATTTCCAATACATTTATATAACTCTCATTTTTTTAACCTTCTGTATTTTATATAAACAAGTCCCATATTTCATTATACTTGTCCATACAAAATCTACATCTACAGGCAATCTGCTCATAAGTGGCAAGTGCCTTCAGTCCATTGAGTGAATGGGGCCATACAGTTATCTTTCCAATGTTGCAATATCAGCCACAAATCATTGCTTAAAAATGATAATAGTTGGGCCAACAAACTCCAGGCCAAATCCACACCAACCATATTGCGAGTAGGCATGATGTGTGAAGGAGACATACAACATGTTAAAGCAGTTCAGAGTTCTGCACCTCCATTAAAAGTAGGGGCTTGTTTGCTCATTATTTATTTATATCTTAGATTTATATCCCACCTTCCTGATCAGGAGCTCAAGGCAGCATACCTAACTCCTTTCTCGTATCTTCTCCCAGAACAGCAATCTTGGGAGGTAGGTGGGGCTGAGAGAGAAAGACACTACTCCAAAGTCACTCAGAGAGCTTCTGTGGTTGAGGGTGACCTGGAACCCCACTGTACCACACTGTGTGTCCTGTGCAGCATTAGATTAAAAGTTAGCTTTCATTTATTGTGTCATATATATGATAGTGTGATCTTTTCCAAATCTCCTTGAATAACATATTCAGAAAACCTGTACCAAAGTCTTTCTTCCATGAAATGTTATTAGATATGATATATGGGGGCTCTCCTCTGCTAGAGAGTCATGTCTTAGAGATTCTCTTCTTGCATTTGCATTCTAGAACTAAAATGGACCTGCATGAAGTCCAAGGTCCTATTCCAATTCTATGGGTTCTCTCTAGATAGTTCTTAAATATTTTACTACCCTTAGGGTATCTCAAACAACTTTTTGACTTTGGGATTCTCCATTAGTACTACAGTAAATATTGCAGGTTACAGTGTTAGATTTATTCATTTCACAACATTCTCTTTTTGGTGATTCTAACAGATAGTTGCCATCTTCACCCCTTTTAATGTTAGAGCTGTGAAAGTGATATGTTGTTCTGTGAAAGCTCTTGGCTCTAAATGAAGAAACCAGCTGGCATCCAAGTTGGTAATAACATGATCATTTTAAAAAAAATACTCCATACTGTACTGAGTTTTAACAGTTGCAAATCTAAGCAATGATTTAAAAGCTGAAATAAGATTTGCCAAGAACAACCTCCGTTTGAGCTTCCTAGTGCGCTAAGCACTTGTCTATTTAAAAATTAACCCCATTTTGTTCAGTGGATGCCATGATTTGCAGAAACTTTTCAAAGCAATACTTTATTTTCTTTCTTCGTTTGACTGACTCCATCATTCTATCCAAGCAAGGTAGATGGCAAACAAGGACAATCCAAAAAGTGAAATTCTAAGCTAATTTAGATACTTAAAACAGGGAACAATTAAATGCATGCAAACAAGATACAACGACTCAAATGCCTTCAAATGGTTCTATGGAAGTAACTTTTTGTGGTCTCAGAGATGAAACTATTTGGAAATAGCTATTTCTACTGAAGCTGACACCTATCAATCACGTTTCTTTCAAACTTCAGGAAGAAGAGAAACACCTTGCATTATGCTCCCTCAGAAACAGGTAGTCCTTGTTTAGCAATTGCTGCATTAGGGACCATTATGACAGTGATGAAAAAGTAACTTTACAACCAGTCCTCGCATTTACGACCTTTGCAGGTCTGTAAAGCAAAGAAAAGGTGAAGTAAAATCATAAGCACAGTCACGGTTTCACTTAGTGACCACTTCACTTAACAACTGAGTTGCTGGTCTCAACTGTGGTCGCTAAACAAGGACTACCTGTACAGTCAAGGAAAAACATAGTTAGTTGAGCCAGATATATAGGAACCTGTTTTCTTTAATACAGTTCCCTCTACTAGTTGGAATGGAAAATGGCCCTCAGTTTGCATCAGTGGAATCCCAAACTTTTTGAAACAAAAATGGCATTGACCACTATCACATTTGATATAATATATCAACATATTGAGCAAATACAAGAAATATTTTCTTTGTAGAACTGATCAACTGTACCTGCACTTGACTTAGTATATCTAAATGTAACAAGGTTATAGAAATAGCACATCCATTCATCAATACACTGATCAAGCAGACAGGAACCTATCCTGAAACATCTGTAGTTTTATTATGTTAAACTGTTAAACGTGAAACTATCTGACTGTCTAAACATACCAATCAGGTATGAGCAAGATGTAGTTTTCCAAAGGCTCTAGAGAAACAACTCCATTCTATATTGAAGAATATACATTTGCAAAAAGAATTATTCTAGGTACATGTAAAAAAATTAACACCGCAGATGTTAAAAAATGGCTTCAAAAGATGTGTTCTCTATTGATTATTAAATGCTGTTATATTATACAAATAAGAAGATGGAGCAATATGTTTCTGTATGGTCTAGATTTAATGTTAAAGAACTGGATTAGTTTTATATCAATAGTATGTGGATTTTGTTAGTTTTAGAATATTATGCATTAATTTCATTTTTGATCTTCATTGCTGAAAATTACCATATTTATCGGCATATAACACGTACAGGTGTATAATACGCACCTTAATTTAAGGAGGAAGTTTGAGTAAAAAAACTTAAATTTAAAATAAATGACTTGGAAGCAAAATAAAGGGAGCTCTGAACTTTTTGTTTATTAATATTTATACCACTTATAAGGTAAATACATAATATGAAAGAAAAAGCACCTCTTTTGTATGTCGTAGCTGGCTGTGTGTAGTGTGTGTGTACCATTAGTGTTTGTTAGCTGTGTGTAGTGTGTGGTAATGGTAATCTGTTTATTACCATATTGGTACTTATTCCCTCCATTCCTGCTTACCTGTCTGCAGGTGTGTGTGTATGTCTCGCCGAGAGCAGGGTGTGTGTGTGTGTGTGTGTGTGTCGCCAAGAGCAGAGGGGGTTCTGTGTGCGTGTGTGTGTGTGTCTCACTGAGAGCAGGGAGTGTGTGTGCGTGTCTCTCACCAGCAGCGTGGGGCACCTCCCGCAGCACCGAGCCTCTGACTTTGCCCAGCCTGAGGGACCACGCAGTCCAGAGAGGTGAGCGCTGCGCGCTGCGCCATGCTGCCCCAGCGAGGGGATCAGTGCACCACACCGTTGGGAGCGTGGGAGAGTCGGAAATTCTCCAGACTCAGTGTGTCAGAGCAAAGTGCAAAGAGCAGATCCGTATGGGAGGTGCCCCCCTCTGCCCAGGAGCTCCTTGCTTTCATGTTCAAAGCCCATGTCTCTGAGTGGCAGGGGAGGAATAAAAACCTCACAAACGCGCATGTGCGCACACACACATCAGCGCTTAACTCTTCCTCCTCCAGGTGCAGTGCGCTCGGGACAGCCGCTGATTTGCAAAATGGGAGGCCTGGGGAATGGGTGGCGCACAGCTCCCTGCCCGCCCCATTTTAGCAAACCGAGGAGCCCTGCGGATCTGCTCTTTGTGCTTTGCTCAGACATGGTCTCCAGACTCTCCCATGTTCCCAATGGCGTGGTCAAGCCCTCAGGGGAGGGGGCCACCCCTCCACGCCAAAGTTTCTCCCAATGGGAAGGAGGGAGGAGCGGGAGAGGCTGTGGGGAGCTGGAGGAGAGGCTGCATCTTCTGCACTTGCTGGTCTTGGGGTGATCCAAGAGGGGTCGGGCGCAGCTCTCGGCGGGTGGCCAGGGTGCAGTGCGCCGCGGGCTCCACACCTCCCTCTGTGGCCATCTGGAGTGGCAGCGCTGGGTTGCAGCGGCTGCCAAAAAAGAAATGCTCTCCCGGCCGCTGGCACTTTGCTCCCCCAGCCCTGCCGGTTGAGGTGAGAAGCTGCAGGGCATATCGGTTCACAGCTAGGATTTCAGCCCCAAATTTTAGGGGAAAAAGTGCGTGTTATACGTCGATAAATATGGTATTATTATTATTTATTTTATTTATTGTCATTTATCGTTTGTTTATTATATTTGGTTATTTATTGTATATTATATTTGATTGTTACATTTTGCGATAAAAATAATTTAAAAAAGGAAAAAAGCAGCAACTACTTTATCCCATATATCCGGGATTAGAAGGCCACACATTGCTCATCTCTGCTGTAACTGATACAAGATTAATTGGCAAGTGAAGTATCAGAGTGTCTTATACAGGAATGCTGAATGTTGACTAGATATAGCTACGTATGCTCCATGTCATACTTCTGGGGCTGGGAACCTGGGGCCTTCCAAATATCATTGGACTACAAATTCCAGCATCCAAGGTCAGTATGGTCCCAGAGGAATGCTGGAAGTTGTAGCTTAACCACCAGTGGAAGGACTATTGTCTACAGCAGGGTTTCTCAACCTTGGTGACTTGAAGATGTGTGGACTTCAACTCCCAGAATTCCCCAGCCAGCCAAACGGGAGTTGAAGTCCACACATCTTCATGTTGCCAAGCTACAGAAACCCTGGGCTAGAGTGCGTATGCCTTTCTGTGTATAACAGAACTATAAACATGTTTGTCTAATAAAGAAACTATCATTAAACAGAGTGTCCTAATATTTTTAATTGGGCCCTCAGACAGAGTATTTATTTGATGAAGTTCAGGTGTTCTCCTCCCTTTCCCCTCTCTTTCTTGCCACCAGAATCAAACCGGATAACAAAGAAGCCATGGAGTTGGAAGAGGAAGGAGGAGAAGCCATGAACATTCTTATTCTTGCCCAAGGAATAAAGATGTGGGAAGGAAGTGATAGGGTAGATGATGTTATTTTCTCAGAATGATAAATTACTATTCAAAAGCTCTTCTCTTAAATAACATACATGCTGTGTCTAAAGACTTCATTTCCATTCCACCTTCGTTAGTATTAGATGGCTAATTGTTGAAATCTTAATTTTCAAGGATTTAGAAAAGGATGTTGAGAAAATATTTGAGTAATATCAGCATATTTAGTAGAATAAACTGATACTTAAAATAGTGTTCATTGTTAGGCCAGATACATTGTGCATTCTCAAAAACGTGCAACATAAAATCTGTGAAATATAGGAAAAGATCTTGCAAATAACGTTAACAAGGTGAGCTCTTGTTTCTATACCCGCAGCTTCTGCCAACTCAGCAGATCGAAAACATACGTGAGTAGATAAATGAGGACTCTCACTCCGGTGGGAGGAAAAATGCTGGCAACGGCTCAACAGAGAGACGGGACAAGTTGCCGGTAAAAAGCGCGAAAACCGCGCTCGTCGGAAAAAGGGGCGCGAAGCAACGGAAATCCCGCCTCCTGTGCTGCCAGCTGGGCTGACGCTCTAGGAATTAGGCTCTGGCAAAGTCTAATTCCGAAACTAGAAAGATGCAATTGCCTTGAAAACCGCTAGGGGGCGGTCACTGCAGGGTCAGTAATGACTGTTAAGCAGATAAAAAAATAAAAAATAAAAAAAAAATATACAGTTTGGTACTGCGAAAATGTAATCCCTAAAGATTTGCTTTGCAAAGCAGTATTTTTAAAGTAGTCCAATTAAGACTCAGTTTTGTTTTGTTTTTTTAAATAAAAAGCTCTGTTATTTTATTGCTCAGAAATGCTGGACAGACTTTTGGAAAAGTCCTGAACAGTGTTCTAAGCCTTTTTGAGATAAGAGATTGCCTCATTAAAATTGAACAAATGAATCTAAGTCGCAGAGGTGACTAGTCCTATACCAGTGTTGTCCAAACTTGGCCACTTTAAGATGAGTGGACTTCAACTCCCAAATTCCCCAGCCAGCATGGCTGGCTGGGGAATTCTGGGAGTTGAAGTCCACTCATCTTAAAGTGGCCAAGTTTGGACAACACTGTCCTATACACAACAATGTAGTCAGAAAGAGATATATTGCTTGCTAATGACAAGTCATTCATCGCGGCTTATGACCCTGTCTTCTTTCCCTCTGAGGTGCTAGGGTAGTGGAGCAGGCATTAACAGAATATGGACCTGCAGGACTAATTTATTACTTTAGCAGTTAAAGCTTGAGCTCCAGATGGAAAACAGAGATGATTAAGAACAGGATACCTCTGAGCACATGCCCCACCCAGGAGAAAGATCAATTCCTGGTTTGTCAACCAAACTTTTTCCATTACAGTTATCTAGTTTGGGATGGGAATAAATGCAAGGTGTGTGTTCATTTATATTTTTTTTCACACATGTTGGCTGGAAACATTTTTAAGTGCAGATGGTTCAAAGATAAAATGTCCCTTGCATTCTGAAGTAATAGACCTACATAGGACTATCTCCAGAACTCAGGACTATTCAGTGTTTCTCAAGTGCTGGCTGGGGAATTCTGGGAGTTGAAGTCCACATTGCCAAGGTTGAGAAACACTGCTCTAGATTCCTTTCAGGCAGGTTTTAAACCAGGACATCATTCTGAGGTGGCACTGGTCATCCCCTATCTTGACCTTGTTTAAATGGGCCTTAAAACCTGGCTCTTCCCTCAGGCTTTGGGCTGGGCCAGGTGGCAGGTCCTGCCTGGGAATATTTTATGCTAAAGGAGTGTGTTTGTATCGCTCTTCCTGGATGTAAGTCACCCTTTTCTGTTTGTATTGGTCCAAACGGTTAACCTGCACGACCCAGAGGCATTGTGGAGTCAGACAGCCTTATAAATCTGATAATAAATAAATAAAGGATTTATGACAAAGAAAGAGAAAAAAAATAGCTGAACAAGCACAAAGAAGGGGGGGAAGTTCTCAGAAACAACTCTCGTATCGAGTTGTTTTCCTTTTCAGGGGTGTCTTTATCAGGGTGAGGTAAAAAAAATCAAGAAAGCAGCCATGATGATGCAATCGAAGTTCCAACTCTCCTTGGTGGGCACATGCAACACACATCAAAGACAGGTGGCATTTTCATTGCAAGGTGGTCACTGCCATCTTGACTTTTTCGACCGCACCCTGCAGAGACCCCATTCTTTATTAAGATGCATCATGAACAAACATAAGTTTGAGTGATTGGAGTATTTCATTGTTGCTTAAACAATACTTGAAAGTTCACAATTCTTTGGTCACGTCATTTTTTAAAATTAATTGAATAGAATTTTCAACTGTTATCTTCTGTTTAGGAAGCCAGGATATCAGATATTAACATCTGTGTATAACAGAAGTAATGGATCACACACAACTTCATGTAAGGAAACAAGATATTTGGTCAGCTTTTTATATTATAAAGGTAGGTATCTAGTATTTTAATAATAAAGATTTTTCAATTGCATTGGCTTCATTATACCATAATAATTATATTGTTATTATGTGGTTGTTATCTATACAGAATGTAATAAAAATTGGAAATTATCAAAGTAGAAATGAATGCATTAAATTAGATGTTTAGGAATAAACCAATTTAGCTGGACTGGAATGGGGCACTTTAAATCAGGGGCTTAGGTCATATATTGTTTAGGGCATGAAACCTTACAAAGTAGTGGTCTGAAAGAGGACCTCATTAAGTATCTGCTTAATTATAACCCAATAAATGATACGGGCATATATATTCATATGGGATCATATTTATCCATATCCATTAAACATTAATGTTATATAGATCCATGTTCCTGCTACAGATGCAATGGTAGAAGACACTGAAGAATTTCATGGCAGTCTGCAAGCAATGCTAAATGCACATCAAGAGAGGACATCAACTACTAATAAATGATTAGAATACCAAAGTTGGAGAAATAGAGCAACCTGGAATTATAGGAAGATTTCATTGATTATGTGCCATCAAATCATTTTTGACTCCTAGCAACCATATATATTCATTTTTTCCATGATAATCTATCCCTAACCTGTTATTTCAAGACTGCCAATGGTGCACGCATCACCACTGTAACTGAGTCCATCCATCTTGCTGCTGATCATCCTCCTCTTCTCTTTCCTTCCACCTTTCCAGCATTAGAGCCTTTTCCAGAGAGATGGGTCTCCACATAACATGTCCAAAGTAGGATAATTTGAGCATTTGTGCCTCGAGTGAGAACTCTGGGTTGATCTGTTCAATGATCCATTGGCTTGTTTTCTTGGCTGTCCATGGTATTCAGGAGCCCTCTCCAACATAAAATTCAAAGATGTCAATACTCATCCTATCTGCTTCTTTAAAGTCCAACTTTCGCTTCCATAGAGTATTACAGGGAATACCGTAGCTTGCACAATTCTGACCTTTGTAGGTATAGACACACCATGGCATTTGAATATCTTTTCCAAGGCCTTTATGGCTGCTCTCCCAAGGGCTAGTCTAGGGTATATTTGTTGACTGCTTGATTTGAGTACCAAAATTGGAGAAATAGAAGAATCTGGAATTATAGGAAGATTTGGGTTCGGTAAATAGGAAAGAGAAGATGAAGAAGTACAATCCAATCAGCCACAAGATGCAGGTGCACATTGTGAAAGAGCCTATGAATATTAGCACTTAATTTATGGGATTAACTTAGAAAATTAAAGCAGGTATATCAACAAAATTTGATGTGGAGAACATAGAGTCAGAATATAACATAAGGAACCAGATTGAATACCCTTAATTTATTGCAAAATAAAACCTGAGTAGCTATGGAAATTGCTAAGAGACTTGGCATTGTAGCCAATTGAAACTGAGATGTTGCTAAATTGGAAGGAAGCAGGTAGACCAAACACTTGGTAGGGCTTAAGATGGCTCAGGAAAAAAGATGGTACACATGCGGGAGTGCATTTGTGATGGGCTGTGAGTTGGCAAGGACAGTGTTGATTATGCTTATACTCATGAAATGATGTGTGGCTTGTATTGGCACTGGGACAAGCAGAAAGTGCAGATCTGGCCATTGTGAAGTAAAAGCAACAAAAACATTCCAAAATTTCAAAGAAGAAAAGATCCAAGACAGGACAAGCTATTATGATAGACAGAGAATGACAGGCAGTGAAAGCCCTTGGATAATAAGAAGGGTGTATAACAACTAAATTCAGATTTTTAAAGGAAAGGACAAGTGAAAAAGCTGCCAAGAATGTCAAAATAAGAAATGTTTTTAAGAACAGAAAAATCACAGAATCATTTACACCTAAGATAAGACTACTCCAAACTAATTATGGAGGATATACAGTATAATAGAGGCAACTGACACAAAGAAAGATGGAAAGTTTGTACTGAAATTCTACAAAGAATATTATAAAATGACAGAAACATTTGTGTAGAGAAATATAGTCAGAAACCTGTTCCCCTAGAAAATTAGTTAGAAGACATAATAACCACCTGTCAAATAGAAAAGCATCATCGTTAAAAGGTGCGGGATAAGAGGCAGTTAAAGTATGAATAGATTGATGTCAACATATATGGAACAAGACTATCTACCTTACAGACTGGAAAAGATCATGGATATATTAATACAAAACAACAGAGATGCAAGAGACAATGTGCTAATTCTTCAAAAATTTCTTTCTTTCTTACAAAGAAGAGAGCCATACCAGGAAGGACATATACCAAATAAATGGAAAGCCATATATGGAAGCAGATACACCAAATAAATCTTCAAAAAAGGCAAAGGGACACAAAATCAGATAGTATAAAATGGATTATACAGTGAATCAGAAAACATAAAGAAGAGGGTTAACCTTTCTTGTACTGACTACAACAAGATGTTTGATTATGTAGAACATGTCTGATTATGGAAAAAATTAAGGCTAGTAAGTATACCAGAATACCTGATTATTCTCTTGAGGAATATTTACAGTGAACAAGAAGCTACAGTAACAACTAAATTAGGAGAAATAATTGTTCAAAATTGGAAATGGAATGAGACAAGGATGCACATTGCCCCATATCTGTTTAACATATACAGGAACCTATTAAAGGATGGCAAGATTAGAAGCGATGGTAGCTGGAATCAAAATAATATGTCACTCTTAACATTTTGTGATACTGAGATGAGACCCACTGTGTTAGTTGAATATAAAGAAGACTTGGAAAAGTTCATTAGGAAAGTAAAAAAACAAAGAGAAAAATCAGGGTCAGGATTAGATAGTAAGACAGATAATGTCAACCAGCATATTTAGTGAACTCACGGTTGATGACAAAGGAATGAAGGTGGTAGATAATTTTGTTTTCTGGTGCTCAAAGACAGATAAATATGAATAGTGTGTTAGAGAAGTAAAGAGGAGGTTAATCCCTGGCAAGAAGGCAGTGGAAAACTTTCATAAGATCATGAATGATAAATATATTATTATAATATGTTTATAGGTAGTCCTCGTTTAGCAACTGCCTTGTTTAGCAATCTTTCACAGTTACAATGGTGATGAAAAAGTAACTACAAACAATCTTCGCATTTATGACCTTCACAGGTCTGTAAAGCAAAGCAAGGTGAAATAAGACCATAAGCACAGTTGCAGTTTCACTTAGCAACCACTTCGCTTAACGACTGAGTTGCCAATCCCAATTGTGGTCATTAAACAAGGACTACCTGTATAATAACAAAGATCAAAATAGTTAAAACAATGTTTCTCTCAGTGGTAATTCACAGTTGTGAATGCTGGACATTAAGAAAGAGGGAGAAAAAGATTTATGCCTTTATGGATTAGAAGATGGTTATCATGCAATGCCAGAAGAACCTATTAATTTGGTTAATATTAATTAATCTGGAAGAAATAAAGACTGACTGTTCCCTTGAGCTGATGACTGCAAGCAGAAATTCACATACATTGGTGATGTGACCAGATGACGCATTAGAAACAACAACTACTGAGGGAAATAGAAGGGCAAGACAACAGATATAATGGGTGGACAAGATCAGAGATATCTTTGGGATGTTCCAAAAAGAGCTCCAGATTGTCATCAAGAAAAAATTGAGATGGAAGATATTTGTTGATGGTTATCTGGACTGTTACATATACTACACAAGGTTGTGAGATCTTTTTATAATTTGCACCTTGTTCTTCTTGAAAAAGGAAATAGCCAAAATGTGTAGGAGAATAAACACAAGCACTCAGTACAGGAGACTTTCCTTACCTAGGAAAGGCCACATGTAAGCGACCTCCTCGCTGCTTAATTGACAGCAGCTGCAGGTACGTGGATGCTAACCTTTTAGATTTCTCACAGTGCATAATAGCCAGGCTACATGGGGTTGTGGGAAAATTTGAAATGAGCCTCTGCAGATGACAGATGTTGGAGCAAAGACAGAGAAGGCAGAGTGGAACATTCCATTCAACCCATACAGTGTTTGGGAAACAGATCAGATATGAAAGTCTGACTTTTATGTCCTTCTGTTTAATAATTTTGGTATAATGATGTTCTGCTTTTGATGCAGATAGCCTTAAAAACACAAACAAGCAACACAAGGAAAAGTACAGATTTTAAATAGTACCAGTAGAGGGCAAACGTGGTGTTATGAAAAAGTCCCTTTTCTGATTGTGGTTGGCTGGTTGTCCCTTGATAGTCCCTCTTGTTAAACAATTCATACTGTGGGTTAACACATGTGGAAACGATGTCTCTTTCATCCTTTAAGTGTTAGAAGTTCTCAGTTTTAAATGTTAGAAGACAAACTGAAGTGACAGACAATTTGGAACAAATACAAATTGCATGAAGAAATCTAGTAGCTTGAGGAATCATCCGCTCTGTTCAGGAAAATAAAAATGGTAAACATGATCTTGGGGGAGATCTGATAGAATTCTGCAGCAAGACAGCATTGAAAATAGCTTTGCAATTACAAATATAATTGCATTCTGCAGTTTTCAGCTCAGGAAAAAGGGGATTGTAATCTATGCTAGCAGCACAATTTTAAATATTTTCTTGGAAAGCACAAGTCACAACTGTAAAATTTTACCTAGAAAAGAGAATTATTACCCTATGGCAATGTTTCTCAACCTTGGCCACTTTAAGATGTGTGGACTTCAACTCTCAGAATTCCCCAGCCAGCTTGCTGGCTGGGGAATTCTGGGAGTTGAAGTCCACACATCTTAAAGTGGCCAAGGTTGAGAAACACTGCCCTAAGGTATTGTGCTTTTCCTCCATATTGCAATCCGATTGATTTCTTCCTCCTATACTTAAATGTTTTATTGAAAATAAATCCCATAGTTTAGCAGCTGAGATTTGGGCACTGATAACAATAGAATATATGAATGGGAAGATATTTTATATGTCAGCTAATCCAATCCCCTACTTTGTACAGGAATCTACTAAACCATCCACAGTAAGTGGCCATCCAGTCCCTTGAAAACATCCAGTGAGGCTGTTACTGTGTCAACATGGATTGCTGTGGTGGAAGAACACAACATTGTTCAACCACCCAAATATGTTCTTCTCAGCCCTCCCAGGTAAACCACACAGAAAACCTGACCAGATAAGCTAATTCTACTTTGTTGTAAGGCTACCTTAACAGAATTGTGCAAGTCTGAAAGTACAAATCTCCCGCCCTCCCTATTTACCGCCTGAGTAGCTAGGATGGGTCCTTCCTAAATTTCTTTCTCTGGCCATTACTCTGTTGCAAGCTCTTTTCTCTGTTATCTGATCATTCCCTAGGTGGCAACCCTTCCCCTCCGTCTTCCAGGGTCACCCTCACATTCCATCAGAGTTCTTGATTTTCTTCTGCTTTGGTATATCAGTTCTGCAATGATGGACACAGTTGGTTGGAAGGCCAGGGAATTCTAGGGCTGCAGCCTAGATTTGGGAGTCAAATTGAATGGTTATGCCCATGAAGACCCCAGTAGTTGACCTCAACTCAAAGGAGGCTTACTTTATGAGTGGCCAATTCAGTAATTTTTTAAATAAACCTGAAGGCCATTAAGCCTATAATGCAGAACCTGTTCAGCCTGCTTAACACAGAGCAGTTGCCATGTTTTTAAAATACTTTTCTTCCTTCTCTTTAGTGAAATTTCAAAATTCTTAAATAAATTAATGAATGGAGCATTATCTAAGGTTAAGTTCAAATGTGCTCTATTGCTAACAGCAGACACATGATTGGCTAGAATACAGTAGGGTCATATGATTGGTTAGAAGACAACCAATGGGATTGTTTCTGCTCATGTTTGCATCCCTTATTGAGTGACAAAGAGGCCATGAGCTGGATTGACTTCTTATGATGAATAAGATTATGAGCTATTCCCCTCTCCATTCATATTATATTTCCAAGTAGCAAACTGATGGGCATTTTGTTTCATTTCATGTAAAGGGGCCATTGGGGAAGGTCTTGTTGGGTCAGGAAGCAACACTAGTCTTCCTTTTTTCAAGAAAGGGAAAGAATCTGTAGCCTTTCAAGTCAGTGGTAAGAGCCCTGTGCAAATTCCCTCCTCCCACGTTTCCATTGTCTGTGTCCCCTGCCTCTCTCAAGGGCAAGCTGTTCTGTTTGGCATTTATTGTTACAATGTTTTACAACCAATAATAGTACAGTGTGTGAACTCGTTCTTGATTCCAGAACCATCTCAGTATTTTAACTCAGAGCTGGGAGATGGACACCTTGTTTCAAAGCTACATCATAATATGGATATCACAGCCAGGTTTCTTGAAAGCAATTTTTATAGTATCTGTTCTCTCCATTATACCAGCCTTCTCCAGATTAGTGCCCACCAATTTTGGTTTATTTAGTAATCCGTTAAGTCACCCAGTCCCATTTTGTTTATAGCCCACAAGATTACTACATTGCATTTCAGTAGCAAAAATGCCGAGTTTTGGTGTGTGTGCTTTTTCCTTCTCTTTTTGAAGACAGAAGGCATAAAATAGGTGCATTAAGCCACTACAAAGTTTAATGAATTGATTTTATGGGAAACACACCCACACCTTTAGTTTATGTAACACCATTTCCTGGCAAATAATTTTAAAATCAAGGGAAAATTTCAACTCTCCCACTCCCCTGATGGCATCATATAACCAGTTGTATCTGCCGAAGTCGTTGGAGGTTAAAAACATTAAAATAGTGGGGGCTCCTTAGGGAACAAAATTGCTTTTCTCTACAATAGAATATGCTTAAAGATGTCAGCCAGAGACATGAAGCCAATCTCTCCCTGGGTGGCTTCTTCACATGGTTCCTCCCTAAGCAGGTAGGTTGATCCATGTGGCACAGGGAGCCTTTGGCTTATGAAGTGCATAGTGAAGGTGACTCATCTGATGAGCCAGTGGGCATAGATTGCACCTTGCATGCACACATTGCTGTGTGGAAATGAGTGCGGGAAACCACAACATGTTTCAGGATTCTTGAACAAAGGAAGTTCTTCCTGTTACTCAATGAAGCCACAAAGTTCCTCTCTGTTTGCAGAATCCTTTAGCTGCCCAGACTGATTTTAGAATGCAAGGGCATGTTGGCTCTTTGCTATGGGCTCTGAGTTCTGCTTCAAAGCTTTATGTAACAAAGGAACTTGAGGTTATCCAATAATTTTAGTTGAAGGCAATGCAATGGAAGGCAAAGGATGTCCATGAACACCTAGACGTGCAAAAATCCTACAATTCAACCAATTGATAAAGAAGGGACAATTATTTTCATTAGGAGTTAGTAACTTTTATAAACAGAAAATACTAACAGCAAGTATAATCTGTGTCTGTAACTAAGATTATTACAAGCAGATTGTATGGGGGACACCTGAATCTGAAAACACCTGGCAGTCAGTGTCTTCTAGATGCTCTGGGCTGTAAGACCTATCACCCCATCTCCCCAACCCAGTCAGTATGACTGTTGCAATCCAACATATATGGAAAGGAACTTATTGGGGAAGGCTAACCATATTTAATGTGCTCAGAGGCTTTGGGCTTGAAACATTAGCCATCTTCATTCCTGGTTATGTAAAACACCGCTTTTATCATCCAAGGTAGTTCAGAGAAAATTAGTGGAAACTATCTAGTGGGCATGCCCAACCTTTTGGATGCACCCAAAATAGATCCTCAGATCCTGGTTTTGATCTCCCAATAATGTAATGTTAGTATTAGATGAGAAGGTTCAAATCCTCAGTTTTCCATGAAATGTGCTTGGTGGACCAGTCTCTGGGCACTTTTACCCAGGGCTTCAGCACACTATGATCCCATGGAAATGTCCCCTGCAGGAACTGAGCTGAAGACTGTGGCCCAGGAGAAAACAATTTTGGAGTGCCCTTTGGGCAGCAAGCTCCACACTAGTGGGAATTCTCAGCCTGGCTCTCCATAACCTTCTCAAGGTAAAGGCACTGTGATGCCACGTCTCTGTTGTCCCCACTCCCCAAAATTGAGTAGAGCGGAAGGACAACTTTTGAAAATCCCCTTCACCACAACTGGTCAGTCTTTAAAATCGAACATCAAAAGCACACAGAACATGGCATTCTGGGAATGTCAACTTGTGTGTTTCCCTGTAGGACAGGCATGGTGGTTTGGGAATGTCTCCAAAGTGTTGAGTTGTAAGAGTGATCCATATTCCCCACCCACGTCTATTTCACAGGTTTATGATGAAAAGTAAATGAAAGGAGAAGCTCCTATCCAGGTCTTAGCAGAAAGGATACAAAGATAAAGGCCCCCTCAAGTCAAACTCAACTTCTGGTGATTACACAGTTATAACCCTAGATTTTTCTTGGCAAAAATGTGAAAGTAGACCATTATTGCCTTCTTCCAAAAATTTTTGTTCAACTTCTCTGTCTAGCCTTCAGCTGTGGTAGTATATTCCTTGTTGAATGGAGAGAAGATGGCAAGTTGCAAAATATTGCATGCTTGGAACAGGAGGAAAGTCCTCCTTTCTCAGGAAAACGGGTATTAAAAGCAAGAGGATCAAGGAATCCTTGCCCCAACCAACTTATTTTTTGCCACTATTCAATAAAACTGAGCAAAGACAATTATGCTGGTCTTTGACCGTAATAAAGATTTGATCTGAACAAAGACAAAGGAAAACAATAACACAATAAAAATTACATACATAAGGGCTTCTTGCGTGTGTGTCTGCATGCAGGGAAACTTACTTAGAGTATTTAGAGTGCAAACTTAGAGATAAATGGGGTGCTAAATGAATATATCCATTTGCCAAGATTTTTGTACCCCAGCCCCTCTTTCTTCTAGCCCCTCTTTCTTTCTTCTGAGCTGGTATCGCTTTCTTGGTGATACCAGCCCAAAAATAGTTTTATATCCTGTCATGACTTGACATAGGCAATGAGGTTAGTTTAGAAAAGGCATCTTAAGCCTGAAGGTAAAGAGGGGGAATTGACAAAAATGTGAAGATCTTAGATTAAGTTTTGACTACGGCTTGGTTCACATATCTTGCTGAGCCGTAATGCAGAGGGTTGGACGTAGCATGTTTAGGACTGTGCCATTTGATGTCTGAATCATGGGAGACAGCTTAGCATGGTGTGAACACAAGTAGTGTTTTGTTCAGCAAATGATAGTAGAAGCAAACTCTGGCCTTGCACACCCAGCTTAGCACATGAACCCAGTTTTGTCCTGATTTAAAAAGAATGAAAACAAAACATACTATAATTCGGAGACAATTTTGACCACCCATATATCTTAAGAAAAACTTGAACAAAAATTACAGTGCATGGTGGAAAACCCTGGCAAAGAAATCAACTGCACTGTCACCAAATAAATGACTTTGACAACCTGCTTTGCTTTCATAAATGAAGTTTCTTTCCATTGCTGTGGCTAGTTTTAGGCTACCAGGTGCATCCACCAGGCTACAGATAGTGGCACGGTCATGAGACATAAGGCTTTGATGGGATACAAGCTTGTTGAATAAGCAGCTGTAGACACTTAGCAGCAATGCTAGCAGGTTGTATTAATAGGATCATCTGGGAAAGGTTACTGACTTGACCAAAATGTTGCATCTATTTAAGCACTGCCTGAAAGAGGTCAGCTGTTCTAGCAGTAGCAACCAGAAGTGGAAGTGTGTAATCTGGAACAGTTGTAGGGGCATGTGCAATGGCAGGGCTGAAATATATTTGTATAGCAATGTATCAGTGATGTGGAATGCAACAGAAAATCACTGCACTGTATTTTCCCAGGAAAATCATTAATCACTGGGAAAGAAATAACCAAAGCAATGGTGGTCACCAACCTCTAGTAAGAAAAAGGTATCAATGTCTTTCTCCTGGCTGTTTTTCCATTAGAAGAAACTCACAGTCTAAATAAGCAGTTTCTTTTCTAACAGTTGTTGTGGTTGTTGCTGTTGTTAACCATAGCTCAGTTGTTGACCATCTGCTTTGCATACAGAAGATCCCAGATTCAATTCCTGGCATTTCCAGATACAAAGATAAGACTTCTTGACTCTGATTCTAGAAAGCCGCCATCAGTCAATGTCAACAGTATTGGTTTAGTTGATTCAATCATCTGACTTATAAGAAGGCAGTTTCCTATGTTTCTTTTTGAAAGACGTGTTGGTAGGATGCCTTGAATGGCAGAATACTCTGTTAACGTAGCTATTCTGCCCATGGAAATGTCACAGATGGGGCAAGCTGACAGCTGGTAGGAGTACTTTGATGCCATATCCTATTGTCCCCCACATGCTTATGGCATGTCCTCTACCCCCTTCCAGATTGATACAAGATATCCATCCATTCACCACCACCAGTTTTAGCTTATAAAGTGAACTCCTGTCAGAGGTCACCATAGCTTAAGCCAGTGTTCTGTTACACACGCTGCTCCCAGGTTCGGCTTATGGTCACTCACTCACACACTCACAGCCTGTTGAGGCACGCGGATCTTGTCAGCCCCCCTTGCTTTCTACCTGGGTTTTCCAGATAGGTGCGGCTGGAGCAGACAAAACACACAGCCCTGGTCAACAGCCGGGAAATAATTGGGGATACACACAAATCACACACTCACAGCCTGTTGAGGCACGCGGATCTTGTCAGCCCCCCTTGCTTTCTACCTGGGTTTTCCAGATAGGTGCGGCTGGAGCAGACAGACACACAGCCCTGGTCAACAGCTGGGAAAGAATTAGGGATACACACAAATCACTTCCAACCGAACACTGAGGCACAAGAGGTTCTTTGTAATACACGGAGACCCAGTGAATTTAAAGTAACAGCAAAACTTTACTGGTTGCAAGGTACATTTGCTCTTTCTCATACACACACACGCGCGCTCATCCACACTTACCCACGTCCTTCCCAACTAGGCTGCCAGGCACTAGCTAGAGGGACGGAAGCCGCCAAGCAAAGGTGACTCAGGTGACTCAGCTCAGATGACTCAGACGACTCAGAGTGGGCGGACTTTGGGACCCCTTTTATCCCCAAAAGTCCTTGCTGGGTTGATTTACAAGTTGATGGGATTGGGGTGAGGGCTTCCATGTGCTCAGGCCCAACTTCCTCTTTCTGGTTCAGGTCCTTTGTTTTTCCCTTAACGACTTGCTTCCTTCTTATCTACCTCCCCGAAGGGATCCCATAGATACGTTTCTTGGCTTTTGTCCTCTCTGCTTACGTGCCTGCTTCATCTTTAGGTTATGGCAGCTTCAGCCTAGTCTCACAGTTCCTCAACCTTGGCAACTTTAAGCCAGCTGGAGAATTCTGGGAGTTGAAGTCCACACATCTTAAAGTTGCCAAGGTTGAGAAACACTGGCTTAAGCGATGATACCTGGGTTAGTTTTTAAAAGTACCACAACACGCTTTGTCATTTTTGCCAGAACTAACTTTCATAGCAATTTCTCTGGAAAGCAGAGATCCAGCTGCCAGAAAAATAGTGAGGTTTCCTTCTTTTTTTCCAGAGGCAGCTGCTAATTTAGGAAGCTGTAGAATCAGCTTTAAGAGACATGGCTGAGACACTTATCTAGACAACACAGTTTCCTTTTTGGTTCATCATAATTTTAATGGATGTATGGGGGGAAAAACAGCTCTGTAAGAGAACACTATGAAAAGACGAGTAAGCAGGGAATTAAAATGTATGTGGAATTTGATACCTTTGTCTTACCAGCCTTGAAACAGGAACTGGACCTGTCTTGTGTTCTCAAAAAGATCACAATCAAAGGCATTGTTGTAATCAGAACAATGAATAATGAATGGGCTGAACAGGGAAGAGTAATTCAAGGGGTATATATCTCCCCTGATTTTGCTGAAATGCCATTCTGTAGATTTAAAGGAGGAAGAGAACGTTGATAAACATAAGTTCCTTTCAGGTGATTAGAAAAAGAAGGCTCTGTGAAAGAAGCTTGGTCGAACACTAGTCATTAATGGTTCTTTGTATGCAATCATTAGCAGCCTTGAGTCTAGATGTAAAGATGCATCCCCTTTTGCATCAGTCCAGTTTGATGGGTATTGACTAAGTTGTACAATGGCAAATGTACAGTCAAGTGTGCAAGAGTCTGCCCAACAGGAACGCCTGCAGCAGAGGACTAATGTGGCGCATGTTTGATCAGAGGTAAACCCCATTGAGATTTATTTATTTATTTATTTATTTATTTAAGTTATATCTTTTGTTCTTGCTGCTGTTAGGGAACTTGAGGCAGCATACATAACACTCCTTCCTCCTATTTTTTCTCCAGAAGAGCAATCCTGTGAGGCAGGTTGAGCTGAGAGAAAAATTGCTCCAAATTCACCAAATAAACTTCTGAAGCTCAGTGTGGACTAGAACTTGGGTCTCCCTGCTCCTAATCCAACAGTTTAACCACTAGGCTACACTGGCTTTCAGTGGATAATTCTCCCAAGATAACATAAAGCCTGAAAAAAAAGTCTTCCCAGATTTTTTTTTTAATGCCAATTATTGCATTGCATGGAATGTAAATAATTATTGTTGAGATGCATTTTATTGGTATTTAAAGTAAAATATGTTGTCCCTGGAAACTGGTCTCTAGTGCTGCTGACTTCATTATATTTAGCACCCAATATTTCATAGGAGAAAATAGAAATGTATATGTTCTTTTAAATACCTTGTTTTCAAAGTCAGAGTCACAGTCTGAGTTCTCTCCTCTCTGCTCTCAAATCTCCTAGAGCTGGGGAAATTGTGATCTTCCACATGTTGATGAGCTACAGTTTCCAACAGCCCCAGTCATCATGGACAATAGCAAGACATGATAGATCTTGGAATGGTAAGAAATTAAGCCCTAAAGAAACTGGTTATCTTCCATCCCTTTGAAGGCAGACCTCAGAGAGAGCCAGAGGGGTAGAACTGGAGGCCTTCTTGTCTGCATTAACTAAATTTGGCTTGCTTAGCTATCAGACTGGAGAGGCCAACCTTCCAAATAATTGACGCCTTTCTATGCTTGTTGTGCTAAGAGTAAAGGAAGTAGTTGATACGTTTATAAGTCCTTGAATGTCTGATCAATCCTAAGAACTCACAGCACTCAGATCAAAACACTCATAACACATACAGTTTGCTTTGTACACAAACCACTTGACCAGCTGTTCCATGCTTGAAAGGGTTCATATTCAACCATTCTGCACGTCCCTATTTTCTGTGCAAAGCAGTGGTAATGGCAAGGCAACAGAGATGTTTCCTTTTCCTTTTCAGAAACCATTATCCTACCATAGCTTCCCATCATATTAACATGGGTGAGTGGGAAGTGGTCATGGTGGAGGTAGCAGTTAATTTCATTTTCTGTGGAGCAGGGTAAGGGAATTTTTGATTCCAGGAAATGTTGATGAGCTACAGTTTACATCAGCCCAGGGATTGGCACTGATTGAATAACCTTTTTATGCTCTCTTACTGATCAGCTATAGAGTGCAGGGCTCATGATGATGTCAGCATGTTCCCCACATTTCTAGGCTAGTAGCAATTTTAAACAGCTTTAGAAAGATTGGGGAGATAAATTGGTGGTGTAGAAGTGTCCTTAGATTAGAACAGTGTTTCTCAACCTTGACAAGTCTAAAATCTGTGAACTTCAACTCCCAGAATTCTGGGAGTTGAAGTTCACACATCTTAAGAGTTCCTAAGTCAAGTTAAGTTCACACATCCTAAGAGTTCCTAAGGTTGAGAAACACTGGATTAGAAGATTCACTCTTTCCTACCACCTCAGCCCTGCTCCCTCCAACTATCAGCCTTCTTCCCCCATCAGCTGGCAACCAGCCACCAGCTGAATTCTTCCTTTAAACTTCCAGCGTGAAATCTTTGCATAACGTCAACTGAAACCAAGGCAGCCACAACTACCTTTGCCTCAGACACAGCAACAGTGCCTGGATGTGGCCTACTTAGTTATAGAATAACTTGTTGAAGGACTGGCAAAATATAAACATTACAGAACATAAATAAATCGATAAAAATATAGTGCTCTTCACACAGCTCCAAAAATGGCTAGGGAAGGGAATATATTTGTCTGAAGAGTTTTTTCTCTATGTTCTGTCATTAATCAGTGGCTTATATATTGCTGAGGCTGCCTTGCGCTTTCCCTCTAACTACAGATTTGGAATATTCCCAAGTGTTGAACTTTGTTAAACAAACTCATTAGTTATATAGTTGTCAGAGTTATAGAAAGCTTCCTGGGAGGCTTTATAAACACAGGCCTATAATGGGTTTCTTTGAGTCCAAAATAAGAGGAGGAACAGAGGCATCTGGAAGCCATATGTTCTTAAGAGAATACACAGTTAACTCTGTGGAAGGATACAACAAGGATAAAAATGACTTTGTTTAGTCACATCTGATTGTAGCAGGCACTCCACCACTCTATGTGCCTTTCCAATAACAGCCGTATCAGCAACATGAGCTACTACTTTGTTAAATGCTTCTACCCACCAACAACCACAGGAAGAAATCTAAAATAGGCTATGGGTTATTTTTGAGTTGTCTGGTTAGTGAGAGTGGAAGTCTCATGGGCAGATGACATGAGAAGCATTAAACAAGCAGTGGCGGCCATTGGAGGGGGTATATAGAGGAGGAGAGATGAGCCAGTTAGTGTGATCAGGCATATTTGTCACTAAATACAAGCTACGTTTGTCATATTGTCCAAATGTACCCAGTGTTGTCTTCTCTTTCTTCTCCAGCCATGTATTTTTCTTTTTCTTTCTCTTCCTCTCCTCTAAGAACCACTCTAGTAGGAGGACTGTATCACTTGAAGCAGAAGTAGACAAAAAAGTGAAAACCACTGCTGTTGTAATCCATCTGTTCCCTTCCACAATCATACCCAGATTGTATGACTAGATCAGATGCTGTTTTGGAAACTAAACATAGCTAACGCACCCCTGCCTTGTTTGTTATGAACAGACATAATAGCAACTAAATATGGAGGTATTCCTTTTGTTCAAAGAAAAGTAAGTTCTTAAATGGAGATCTTTCACTGGTCATTCCTGCCTTCTGAGGTTAGGCTCATAGCTATTAGAGAGATAACCTTCTTACTATTAAGGAAATATATGTGTCTAGTAGTGCTGCTGCTATTACTATATTTTAATTCCATCTTTATTTTAATAGCTTCCATTGTGTTAATTTTACAAATGTTATTTTGGCCCATTCTATTGAATTTTAATTTACTTGGAATATTTGTTAAAAATGATTATGTGTCATCAAGTCAATGTCAACTCTTAGTGACTACACAGATAGATTTTCTCCACAGTGATCTATCCCCAAATTGGCACTTCAGGTCTCCTAGTAGTGTACCCATTGCTGCTATAACTGAGTTCATCCACCATGTTGCTGGTCATCCTCTTCTTCCCTTCTACTTTTCCCAGCATTATGGATTTCTCAAGGGCTAAATTCTCAAATTTCTCAAGGTCTTCACATAATGAACCAAAAGGTGATATTTGAGCCAGGTCATTTTTATCTCAGATGAGAGCTCTGGATTGATCTATGACCATTTGTTTGTTTCTTGGCCATCCAGGGTATTTTGCAGGATTCTTCTCCAACACCAAACTTCAATAGGGTCAATACTTGTTCTATCCTGCTTCTTCAACATTCAATTTTCGCTTTCAGAGTGTCACAGGAAAAACCATTGGCTGCATTATTCTGATCTTTGTAGCTACAGACACGTCACGGCACCTGAATATCTTTCCAAACCCTACATTTCTACCCTACCAAGTGCTAGTCTGCAGTGTGTTCCTTTACTGTTAAAAGTACTAAAATAATAAATTAATTAACAAACCCTGCAAACCAGGATCACTGAAGTCCTAAGATGAGGCACAAAATCTTAAGCAACTCTCCACGTGAGTAAAAGTTCAACAACAATACGAATTAATAATCTGTTGCCCTTAATGGAGCTCACTTTGAAGGAAACTTTGATTTTATTTTCCATGTACTCCTATTGGCTCTCTGAAGCCACTGCCTCATTCTGCAGGCAGTGTGGAAGCTGGTAATCATCAGAAATTAGACTGCACATGTATCTTCCTATCACCACCTTGGAAATTCCACTAATTGAAATGTAGACCTTCTATATGCAAACCAGGAGCTCTATCACTGAGTGCTGGTCCCTCTTACAGATTTCTTCAGACTCCCAAAGCACCTGGTTTATTGCCACATCTTCTAACAAGGACCTCCACAAATAAATCATGGTGAGTTATAAAGGGTACAATAGCAGAACAAAAACATAAATCTTGAAACCTGTAAGCACTGTAAGCCACTGAATGTTTCCAAATTTCCTTTGAAATATTTAACTTCCAGATGGAGATACTGTATGCCAAGTTTCTGGGCTGTACTTTTATGGTTGAGTTATAAACCTGTGGAAAAAGAACTTTGTAATATTAAACCAAACAGATCCAAAATGACAAGGTAAAAGAGCAAATGCCGGATTAAAAAAAAGATTTGATGAAGTATAAACAAAATAATAAAGGTGACACTGAGATTGTCACACAAGATTGGCTTAGGACAGGATAAACTTGTTTTCGTCTCTACATTGGGATCCACCCTGCAATGTAAAATATTATGAGGAAATATTTAAGTTGGTCTCATATCTTGAATAGAATAATACACATGCATGTCCAAATAATGTATATCTTTGGAAAACGATGTACATTAAAGGAAGTTAAAGTTCCTTGTCTTAAAGGAAGTTCTGATATAAAAGTTGGAGGCTACTCTTCAACAGATTCAGCAACTCGAGTTCTGTCATGTTTCTGTGGGAAAAAGTTTTCTTTGCTGAATTTGAAATAAGTGTAAACTTGAAACTTAGAGCTGATCTCATCTCCTTTCCTCTGAAATCTTTGCCTCATATTATGCCATTTTCAAACGCTTCTAATGATCACTTTATTAAACGTTATGTATATTAACTTTCACTCTTGTCATTTGATAATCTAACAATATCAGCCCGGATGCTAGGGCTTAAGGTAGTAGTCCAGGGCAGCAAAAGCATGAAAGGAATTGATGGCAGAGCATTTTAGCACCAGCAGAGCACCTCTCCCAAAGCATTTAAAGCAACAGTGTCATTCACAAAGCTTGCTCCCACACCTGTTTCAAAGTCTGCCCCTGACTGTCTCTATGTGTGCGTACCCAGCTGCTTTGCTGGAAGTCTCAGTTACAGCCTTTAAGGCAGCTGTGTGAGCCTTCCAAACAATCTAGCTACTTTTACAGTTTGGGGAAAGGCCTTTTTCATGCAAACACAGAGTGTGAAGCACCTCTCTCAAGAACTTTGTACAGCCCTACTATGGGCAGGTTTCATACGGTGCTGCTAGACAAGGCTTTTAATGTGCAAATTGCCCTGCCTTATATATGAAATGTGATGGGTTACTATCTTCTATTTATAATCTTTTTTTTATATGTTGTTTTTTCATAAAAAAAACATCAAGGAGAAGAAGAGGGATTAGCTGCATAATGCTTTTGGACTATAGTAGTAGCTTTAAGAGTCCTTTAACAGCAAGCATGCAATCACTAATGTGAAAGATTAAGCTTCTTATGGGATTAGCAGGAAAAACTTTTATTTGAAGAGTCCTTGACTGCACAGGCAAGGCGGCAATAGATCTAATTCTATCACTGGCATTGAACAGCTGCACCTTTTCCATTCCCTGAACCCTCAAAAACAATTTGAAGATGATTTTCAATCACCTTGATTCTGTTGGCTCAGAAACTCAGAGAAAAGGAAAGTGAAAATCATTAGCTTATCTTGACTTTATATTATATTTATTTGTTTGGCAGACTACAACATATCCTAACTATTCCTGGGGGAGTGGGGGGCAGGGGAAGCTGAAAAGAGACCATTAAAAAATGGCAAATAAATAAATACATACATACATACATACATACATACATACATACATACATAAATCCAGCCAGTCTGGTGTCACAGAAAATGTATGCTGTGGGGATGAAGCTCATCTGTGCATCACCAGGCTGCCTGAGTGAAAGATCTGGCATTGCATGTCCATTGTAGTGGTTCGTGACATGAAAAGAAATTATTCAGGACAGCTGTATGTGAACAAGTTGAAGAAGAAATGATATACAGGTAGTCCTTGCTTAACAACCCTAATTGGGACCGGAATGTCTGTTGCTAACTGAAGCGGCCATTAGGCAAAACATCACATTTTGTTCCAGTAGACCCAGGTGCAGTTGTTAGGCAAGGACCTCATGCTTCTCCTGCCCTGCCCTGCTCACTTCCATTTCAACTCCCTCCGCTCGCCTATCTCCCCCTTCATTTCTGCCCTTTTGGCCACCCTGTACTTCATCACTGCCACCTATCCCTACCGGCCCCAATTGACTTCACTGTCTTCTTCCTCCTGCTGATGACGAGGCATGCCTGTCGGAGGCAGCTGCCAGCATTGTGAAGGACCAGCAGTTGCCTCAGCTGAGCATGCCTCGTCAGCAACAGGAGTAAGAAGACAGTGAAGTCAGCTGGGGACAGCAGGGGTAGGTGGTGGTGGCGGTGTGCTGAGCAGCCAAAAGGACATAGATGGGGGGAAGATAGGTGGATGGGGGGAGTTGAAACCCACACTGTGGTTGTAAATGCTGGTGGGCTGCCAAGCACCTGAATTTTGATCATGTGACAGCAACAGGTGTAACTTCAAGGACTGGCCATAACTACCATTCGTTCAGCGCCATCATAACTTCAAACAGTCACTGAACAAATGGTTGCTAAACAAGGACTACCTGTATTACATAGTAATAGCCTACCATAGTTTAGTTATATATAAACTAAAAACTAGGCAATCCTTCACTTAAGCTAGGGCTATTAAAACCTAATTCTGTGCTGAACCTCAGGCTTAGTTCTAGAATATTCAGTGATTGAAAAAAAAGGGCTCCAAGCATGCACTGTGTGTTCAAAAAATACACCACTGACATCCCTCACACATATAGGACCTGGGGCAGGGTTTCCATGCTAACTCCAAATAAATGAAGAGGACAGCTAAATACTTAGGAGTAAGACAGGCCAGAAGGATGTCCTTGTGGCTTTTACAACAGATCCAGAAGGGGATAGGTACCATGAAATTTAATTTCTTTAGGAAATCTTGGACTATAGTTCTACATTCATTCCCCATCAGTTTTCTTTTCTTTTTTATTCTATTTCTAGCCCTTCAGGTGATAGTGTTACATATGCAAGATCCCATCCTGTGATACACTATGGAATTTATACTTGAGTTATTTGAAGACATCTGATACTTTGTACAGAAAGCGGTGAGGGTCCAGCCCTAATGTTGGCTAGATAGAAGATGGCAATGAATGAGAATATTATTTATGTGGGCCATTCAGAGTTTGATAGATGGACAGCAAATTGTGCGGGATGAATAATAACTAAACGCAGATTTGAAAATGATTACCTCCACGCCACAGAGTTTATAGCTCGGGCTGCACATGAAGCATAATGAGGTAGAAAGGGAATTATGAAAGTGCTGATATGGTAGAATGATATAATACCATTTTAGAATGGGAAGGGAGATAGGCAAGAAGTATTCTGCATGCAGAGAACAGTCTCTGAAAATAGAAAACTGGAAAACTGTTTAGTGTGAGAAGTACTGAAATGCTATCTGCCAGTCAGGATGGTCTGCAGCCTGAAGTGGCAGGTCCATCCTACTCACTTTAGTAGCACTTACCTGGATGTTGACTAGGGTTGAATCTTTTTTATTTGTTGGGAGAAATGTGAGCATTAATGGGCTGGATCCATATTACAAGTGGGGCCATATATCACTTATATGATATATGGGACCATTAAACCCAAGACCTAAGCCTGGTTTGTTGTATTCATGACAGCTGGCTGGGTTTTCAAATCATAACTGCAAAAACATGGTTTGCAAAGCCTAACCATCAGCCCAATGAAACGTGTGCATCTCTGGCGCAAAATCAAATATATTATTGTCTGTCATGTGGTGTGAACCAGGTTCTTATAAGCTCCCTTTCAGTTCAACTAACTTAAGAGTCATATGCATGCCTATTCAGAAGTAAATGACATGCTTAGTCTGAGAAGAGTGCACACAGAAACTTAACTCCTGGGTGCATCGGACCCCAAAAAGTTTACTTCAATGTTTTTCAAACGTGGCAACTTTAGAATGTGTGGACTTCAACTCCCAGAACTCCCCAAGCTGCATACTGGCTGGGAAATTCTGGGAGTTGGAGTCCACACGTTTTAAAGTTGCCAAGTCTGAAAAACACTGGGTTAGATATTAGTCGAAAAGGGGCGACCAGCTGCTTCCGGTTGTTGCCACCATAGACTAACATGGCTCTTCTCCTACAAGGTTAAGGGGTGAAATCCGAGGAATATGATGCCAGGATCACGGCCCCATTAAATAAAGAGGGAAAGAGGTGCTATCTAAAACAAGACGGTCCCCAAGACACTTCTTCAAAAGAGAAAAAGGGGACGCGTTCCTCCTGCAACCGTAACGCCACCAAGAAAATCTGTTTTTGTAGGCGGGGCTTTTAAGGGACATACGGTAAGCCAAAGGCTTCCGTCAATTTCACTCGGGGCGGCCCAGACCGCACCGGATGTTTACAAGCTGCATTTCCGCACCAACGAAATAGTCTCTATGATCGGCCGCCCCTGGGACCGCTGAGGGGGCCGGCTGCGCCTGCGCGAGCCGGGCCCCTTTAGGCCGCTCCTGCCGCCACGACCATCCGCGGAGCTGTATGCGTTGAGCGGAGAGGCGCGGGCTCGGCAACGGTGGCAGCAGGCGCCCCGCCCTCTCCCTCCGGTGGGCCCCGCTGCGCCGCCGCGAGGGGCCGGTTCTCCTCCCCGCGTCCTCCTGCTCTCGGCCGGGCCGCTGGCTCCCCTGGAGTTCTGCGGCGGCAAATGGTGGGGCCGGAGGATGCCGGAGCTCAGGGCGGCGCAGCCCTGCTTCCCTCGGGCCGGGACAAGGAGGCGGAGGCGGCGGAGGAGGCGGAGGGGGAGGAGGACGCAGAAGCGGACGGCGAGCGGGATGGGAGCCGAGAGGGCTCCCGGGCCCGACTGCAGCGCTACCTGGCCGGCAAGAGGCCGCCCAACGGGGACGCCTGCGGCGGAGGGAGGATGACCAACGGGGACGCCGGCTTCCTGCTCCTCTCGCCGCCGTCGCCCCGCGAGGGCCCGCCGGGCTCCGAGGCGCCCGCGGCTCCGCAGCGCGGCGAGGAGAAGCTGCACAACGGCGGCTGCGCCCTGTTCCTGAGCGGCGTGGCGGTCGCGGAGCCGCCGAGCGGGGGCAGCCTGGCGGGGGCCGCCGTGGCCCCGGCCCCGTCGCCGTCGCCCACCTCCTCCTCCGCCTCCTCCTCCAGCTCCTCGGAGACCCCTGAGGAGGCGGAGAGCCTGTCTTCCCCGGCGAGGGCGCTCCCTTGCCTGCCGGCCTTGGCCTTCATGGACATCAGCCTCAACTCCCGAAACACCTTCGAGGTGAACCGCCGCCGCAGCGCCCCCGGGCACTTGCCGCCGCCGGAGCCGCCGGACGCCCCCTCCGCCGGCGCCCACGCGGCGGCCCCCGGGCCGGAGCAAGGGGACCGGGCCAAGCGGTTGAGTGGGACCTCCGGGTCCAGTTTCGCGGAATTTTTCACGAGGTAAAATGATTCATCCCGCCCCTCCCTTGTACCCGTAGAGACAAGATACGGTATGGGTGCCGCAGACCCGAGTTGTGTAACCCTGGGCTCTTCCGTCGTTGATCCTGAATAGCATCGATCCTCCTAGCCTTGTCGCAGCCGCCCCTGCTTGCTGGCAGTCCCCTCTGTAGATAGGCTTGCGATGGAAGGAGTGCCTAACTTTACTTGGAAGGCTTGGCTTGCAGAGGTTAATGAGGATTTTAATTATGGATCCTGTGAGGTTCCTTATTTGCACGTTTTTTCTCCCAAGCAGGTAGAGCTTTCTGGATAGTTGTTTGTTTTAGGATGACATATTGCAAAGGACAGATCTGGAATAAGGGATGGCCTGCTAAAAAAAATGTTAGGTTAAGAAATTCCTTGTAAAAGGAAGAAAAATCTTAGCAGGTAATGCTTAAGTATGTCTTAAGCATAGCCCCTTAGTTTCTGATAAATCAGTTCTGAAGGTGAAGAAAATTGCCTTAAACATCTGAATGTGTATAACTTTCAGAGAGATGTCCTTAACTTTATTGAGTGTACCATTCACTTAAGGTATATGTAGTCAACTCTGATGCATTAATTGCCTTATTAAATGCTTGATTTAGGGTGCATTTTTTAGGTATTTTTGTCTTAAGTCAGTTCTTCTCAAAGTAGAGATTTCTGCCTATAAACGAGGTACAATCATATTTTATGCTTTGGATAGCATTTATCTAGTTTTGCACCAAATGCCACTGAATGGAGAATGCGGATAGGTTCTGTATCAGATGCCTTGTTAAACAGCTGCATTTTACATTGTTACACGTTTTATTGCATGGTTACATGTGGTGTTTTGAAAGCAGAAGGTGTTTTTGTTGAATTCAGTGAATTTGACCTCTACATTTCATTAAAAAACTTATACCAGAAAATATTGGCAGACCTTTTAATCAGAAACATCTATTGTCATCTCTCAGTGATACATCCTTATTGAAGCAGGGGGCTGTTCTTTGTGACATGCGGAAGAACATATCTTGATGAATAATTAGCTTCTGGGGTCTCTGAAGTAGCTGTCCAAGCACATTAGAATATCTGCTAGAATGAAGTTTACCACTTAAAAAACTAATGTTTCCTAATCATTCTCTTGCATATTTCACTGTACTGTAGAATACTGTTTTTATATTCTTAACTACAAGTGATTCAAGGCTTTAGAATGGTTAAGCTAATAGAGAAGAAAAGAATCCTATTATAGGCTAGTGTTGGAGTGTTATATTGTTCTATGGATACGCATGACATATTCCAAATTGAGCAGTTTTCAGGAATGAAACCTTACATCACTGTTGGCTATGTTTTCAGTTACATGAAGGACCAATGCATTCTTATTTGTACCTAGCTTCAGTACTGTTGGAAGACTTAATGGGTATTGGAACTGGTGGAATAAAAATTCACCATTTAAAATTATTTTCCTAAAAGGATTTTATTTTATCACACACTGATATTTGGTGTCCTGGATATTGAAGCCATTTATAACATTTATGTTTCCAAGCTTCTCCTGGAAAAATCAGTAAAAATAGTTTTTGAGTCTATGCCTTAAGGCTTACAGTCTAAGAGCAATGAAGAACTGGCTCTTCACCCAGGCCTTCAGCGAGGGAGAGTGAACTCCCCATGGAGAGTGAAACTCCTCACTTCATTGTGCTTGCCATCTTTTATGTTTTATTGGTTTTATTGTAAAGTCTTTGTGAACCGCCCAGAGTCATTGTGAGGCCGAGGCATACAAGTTCAATAAATTATTATTATTAAGGTATTATTATTATTATTATTATTATTATTATTATTATTATTATTATGGTATTTAACTGGGAAACTGTGAGCATACTAGACCAAGCTAAATCCAAAAATGCTAGGGAATTCCTGGAAGCTTGGCATTCAGCCAAATCAGCCATCAATAAACCCATAGAGATAAACCACATTTGCACACCTTTCAAAAGAGACAATCAAAAGGAAACAAAAAGACCAGAACACTTCTTTGCCAGCAATCATCATCCAGATAAGCAGGGATTAACTTCAGACAAACAATCAAGCAGAAAACAATACCCTAATCAAGGAACTGCCAAGGAGGAACACCCCCACCACTGGCAGGGCAAGCTACTGTATATAAACAGGGAGCAAACCCCTACGCTCACTTGCACTCATGATATTACCTAGTCAGGTAATGAAATGTCTGCAAGCAAACAGCCAAGCTCAGAGAGCACCAAGGACTCTGCAGTTCAACCCTGAGCTAGATGTGTTCTCTTCTGTTGGAAAGGTACGATGCAAAAGAAAAATAAGGTGGGGCATGAAAAAGAAAACAAAACCATTACAGTATCAGTTCTTAATGTTAGAAGGACCCTAGCCTCACCTGCAGTAGCTCACTAGAGTGGCTCTTAGGTCCCTAGTGGGGGAGAATCAAAATCAATTTCTGAAGAAATTGGCTTTTGAAGAGTATAAGTGGTGGTCCTGTTTTCCTTCTCTCCCTCTGACACAGCCCAGTGGAATGCTTCTGGATTATTGGCAATAATTTATGACAAGTACCTTAATGCTGACTGTGGCCTTTTTGTGCTAAATAAAATGTGTGGTAGGATGTTTTAAGCTTTTCCACTATGTTGATATATTTTTTAGCATGCCTAATAAACTCAAAATCCTCTAATTCTTCAACTCTTGTATGGTGAAGATGGGGAGGAAAGAGGAGAAAGGGAAATGATAATGGACAGAACCTTTTGAAATAGCCTACTGATATTTTGTAAAATATCCTGCTGAAACATCTGATGTAAATTACAGTACTTGTCAGAATGTGTGATTGTTGTGTTGAGGAAGTATTTCATGCCTCAGTGTTCATGAACAGCTGATTTGTTACCAGTTGTTCCTTTAACAATTGTCTAGAAATACATCTACTCCATCTGAAATGTTCACCATCTCAGAGTATTGCTTAACCTAGAAGATGATTAGAGAATCATTAGAGAAGTATTAATCCTATTTATAGAAGTATGCCATTTATCTTGAATGATATAAGAGACTATAGGATTATACCAGTGCTTTTTCTAATGTCCAATTTGGTCTGCTTTCAATATTTCAATATTTTTTATAATTGTATTTCCTAAATATCAACAAATCATGATGAATAGAATAACAAAGAAGATGATTTAGCTGTGAGATCTGTAAAAGTTGAGTTCCAACATTTTTAACAATGTGATAATCATGCAGAAGCTGTTTGTATTTCTTGAACAGAACTCTTGCTTCTGCATTCAGCTTAACTTCCAAGCTTGTCCAATTTGACAGGAAAATGCCAGATATATAACATCTTTATTACAAATATAATTTCAAATCTTGATGATATGTTAGTAGGATATGCTACTTTTTTTTTTTTTTTAATCACCAGGAATGACTTGGAAATACTCTTTGCATTTCTTTATGGCTCCCTGCCTTTGGTTTTATTTATTATATTTATAGCCTGTGTTTCATAGTGCTCCCTTTTCCCATTTACCCAACAACAACCTTGTGAGGTAGATTAGGCTGAGAGAGAATGACTGGCCCAAAGTCACCCAATGAGCTTCCAAGGCTGAAGATGGACTAAAATCTGGGTCTCCCCAGTATCAGTCCAGCATCTTAACCATGGCACCATACTGGTTCTGTGTCTTGATTGTGAGACTCATAGTACAATAGTGCCTGAATTACTGTAGCCCCTATGTTCATGTGAAAAGGATCTGGGAATTGTATTTGATCACTGATTAAATGTGAGTCAGTAGTATGACCTGGCTTTTAAAAAGGCAAAATGCAAATTTAGATTGCATCAGTAGATGTATAAGTTCTCATACACATGAAGTAACAGCTCCATTTTCTTTTTCATTAGTCAGAGACTAGGTAGGATATGTCCAGTTCCTAGTATCACACTTTTAAGAAAAGTTCAGACAGCTGGTACAGGTGCAGGGGGGAAAAAAGTAAGGATGATGAAGATACTGGAAACAATTCTATGAGAAGGTAGTGAATAAATTGGCTAGTTGTTGGGAAAAGAGAACTGGTAGGGGAATGTCAACAAGCATTTCCAAGTAGCTGAAGGGGGATTGCAAAAAAGAAGGGCAAGACCTGTTTTCTATTGCCTCAGGGTGCAGGATACAGAATAATGGCCTTAGTTATAAGCAGGCAGATTTTGGCTGAATGGGAGGTTAGATTTCCTAAAATTTAAGATGGTAGCAGTGAATGTTTCAGGTAGAGGCTGGGCAACCATTTGTTTGGTGCTTTAATTTGGGTTCCTGCACTGAGCATAAAGAGATTGATTTAAGGGTATAAATGGTCCTTTCCAATTTTATGATTCTGTGAACGTTATCTCAATTCATCACATTTTGCTTTGACAAGCAGCCAGTAAAAAATTGCCAGTGGTACCCAGGATAATACCTCCTGAAGGGAAAATTGATTCTGCATCCTGTGGATGCTGCATCCCTTCTTGGGTCATTTAGGAATTCAGAAGGTATGTGAAATTGCCTCACAATATTGTTAAAAGGGCATGTAAACAATGGACTTTGCTGTCAGTGCAACCTGAGGATCTAACCTGACCCACTGTTCAATCTGAGAAACTATAAAATAGCATACTGGCATATTTGCTTGGTTTATCGCTTTTCTTTTATACAATTATAAATTTTATAGTTCTGTAAAATCAGAAGTTTCTCTGAACTTGTTGATACTTGTTGTTGCTGTGTCTGGTTATGAGATGAAATGTCAGTTATATATGGAAAAACAAATGCTTAATTTCTGCTAGGGCTACAGTCTAGAATTTCTTTTGAAGCTTGCATCTCTGAGCAGCATTAATAAAGGATTAGAATGTTGATCATCTCACAGTAACATTGTGTTTGAAAATTGAAATTGTATTTAAGTACTTATAACACTCTGCTACATAAATATCCGTTAGAAGTAATCTGTTTGATGTAGCAATTTCTGATTTGACTTAAGTCACTCTTATTTTCTAAATTAATGTTCAGTGTTTACTGTGTGAGTTGCATGTGAAATTTGGACAAAAATGACCAATAAGTAAAGAAAGACAAATAGCTGAGTGCAAATTATATACATACTCAGACGCATTTCATGCATATTACCTTATCCTTTTTATTACATTTTTTCTATTCAGTATTATGAAACCTGCTGCTAAAACTGTAAACTTAAACCCATTTACCAAGGACAATTTATTTCTAAGTTAATGCAGTGCAATAATATAATTCAGTCCGTCAGGTATTTTATATATACAATACTTCCATTATTGGAACTATAAGAGAAATTTGTTCTAGGATTACTTGTCTATCTAAAAAAACAGATAGAGAAGGAGTTGTATGAAGACATTCCTCCATTCCATTCTAAGTTTATACTGAGATAGGGCTATATGTAACCTACTTAAAAAGTTGATAAACTTGAATGTTGGAGTAGTGCAATGTGCTGTGGCATGTTTTTTTATGCTCTAACTTGCGGTTGTAATGTTTCAGAAATCTAATATTGTTTTAATAAACACAAATTAAAACTAGTGCAAATATAGGCAAAAAAAGGACCTGTTAGCTGCATGTCATTTTAATTTAAATTCGCCTGGTAACTTAGTTGAAACTGAATGTTTCACTTTGATTGTGAACTTGTTTTTCTGGTTGTGATTTAATTTTTTTTCTTTTTCATATTTGTGTAGGTAGTACTTATCTATGTACTGAATGACTTTCACAGGTATCAGTTTCACCTTTGTCTCAATCCAGTGTTTACAAAATTGCTGTTAGAGATTCAGTTTATGTATATTTATTTTATTTATTTATATTTTGAATTTGTCACCACCCATCTCACTGCAGAGTGACATTTAATTGAATAGACAGCATAAATGCTTTTCAGCTAAGTTGGTTATTAGTTCCTAATTTGATATTAACTGAAGAAACTTAGTTTTAAACTGATTTTCTAAGTAAATTTCAGAGTGTCATGATGATAGATAAATTGCATAGTGGAAATGTTCTATGCAGGATGTTATATACCGCTGCTTATCATAATCCTTGTGTCCCTTAATTAACATTTTTTGATGATGATGATGATGATTACGTGCCATCAAGTTGTTGTCAACTCTTAGCAACTATGTAGTTAGATTTTCTCCATGGTGATCTGTCCATAACCTGAACCTTTAGCTCTTCCAATGGTATACTCATTACTGCTGTAACTGAGTCTATCTACGCTGCTGCTGGTTATCCATTTCACTTTCCTTCCACCTTTCCCAGCATTAGAGCCTTCTCCAGAAACCTAAGTCTTTGCATATTGTGTCCAAAGTAGGATAATTTGAGCCTGGTCATTTGTGCCTCCAGTAGAAACTCTGGGTTGCTCAGTGATCCATTTGTTTGTTTTCTTGACTGCCCATGGTATTCTCAGGAGTCTTTTCCAGCACCAAAGTTCAAAAGCATCAATACTCTTTCTGTCTTGCTTCTTCAAAGTCCAACTTGAGCTTCCATAGAGTGTCACAGGGAATACCATGGCTTGCACGATTCTGATCTTTATAGGTATTTACAGACAGTAAAAGGAAAATGAAGATTAGTATAAAAATAGGGACAGCGGTATCCTATTGATCAAACCTCATACAAAGAAATAAAATATATACATTATAGCACTTCAGCTCATAAAACTGTAGAACATGGGAGAAAACTGTTTTGCCTTGTGAAAAAAATCCTGTTTATATCCCATTATATGCCATTAGAATTCTATTTTTGTTTGTAGGATTGGGATTTTATTTCCAAGGTTAAGTAACCCAAGTTTCAATTCAGAAATATTTTTTTAATCCTTTCTCAAGAATCATAAAAAAATAACATTTAAGTTGAAAAACTGACTAAAATGGCAAATTCTGCCTTATTACACCTAATTCTATATAATTTAACCATGTGAGCTACATTATAGCTAGCAAATAAGTGGGTATATGCATGTTCACCATCTAGAGAGCTTATATAATAATATGGTGGAGTATATATTTAATAATTGTTAAAATTTGTCAGATGCCCCCCATGAATTGGATCCTGACACCTTTAAAGGGTACAGTCTTATTTTCCCCCAGCTTATATGCTGTTCTAGTTTTAACAAAAAACAACAACCTTGAGTGGCTTGTGCTTCTCTTTCCAGTCATAAAGGTAAAATACAATTGAATTACAGTTATCAAAACCATACAATATAACCATACAATAATTTCCTTGTACGGTCATATCCATCAATAATCATATGTCACTATCCATAAGATAGTTGCCAGAGTGTCACAAATTGTATTTCACTAACTGGCAAAACTAAATATGGATAACATATTTGTGTATAATTCTTTAAAATAACTTTCTAGGTACAGAATATTATAAACAGGAGACAAAATTGAGTATCATAGTTCACGGCTCTATGAAGGAGGAGCCATGTATTCCAATGATGTAGCCTGTTAGTACCACCAAACTTTAAAAATTTATCTTAGGTAGTGTTTCAAAGATAAACAGTATTTTTGTCTGTCTAGAAAGGATGTTAACAGTGTTTTTGTCTGTGTAAAATGATGTTTTATTTTATTAGTCATATTTATATGGCTGCCCATCTCACAATCAAGTGACTGTGGGTGGCGTATAACAAAGTTAAAAACTATACACACACACACACACACACACATATACACACACACATACACATACATACACACACATACATATATACATACACACACACACACATATACATATACACACACACACACACACACATATACAGTATAAAAGGCACAAAACTAAAAAAAGAATAAAAAGATTAGACGAAGAGTAGGTGTTAATTACACTGGAGCCATCTCAATATTTCAGCAGTCTTCTGGGGTCCCCAGGCCTGATGACACAATCAGGTCTTGAGGGACTTCCAGAAAGTTAAAAGGGATGAATGAAGCCAGCTTCACTTCAAAGGGAAGGATATTCCATAAAGCAGCAGCCACAGCAGAAAAGGCCCGCTGCCTAGAACCCACCAAATGAAGCTCCCTAGCTGATGGGACCCTCAGCATGCCCTCTCTGCTGTATCTGATGGAATGGGTAGATGTAATCAGGGAGAGGTAGTCCCTCAAATAACCCAGTTCCATGCCATGTGGGGCTTTAAAGGTCAAAATCAGCACCTTGAATTGGTTGAACCAGGCTGGTAAGCAGTGCAGCTCATGGAGCAGAGGTTAACATGTGTTCTTCTGGAAACACACATAACTATCTGCGCTGCTGCATTCTGCACCAGCTGAAGTTCCAGATACTCTTCAAGGGCAGCCCCATGTAAAGCATATTACAGTAGTCCAACCAGGAGGTGACTAGGGCATGAGTGACCATGAGTAGACCTCTTGATCTAGAAATAGGCACAACTGACTCAGAATATGAAATTGAGCAAAGGCCCTCCTAGCCATGACTGCCATCTGCTCCTTGAGCAGGAATCATGAGTCTAGGAGAACCCCCATATGGGATCTGTTTGGGGTAGTGCAACCTCACCCAGCACCAAAGATGGCATAGTCCTAGAACCAGCAGGGCCCAAAGCCACTCAAGTTTTGCCAGGGTTCAGTTGAAGCCTGTTTTCCACATCCAGACCCTCACAGCCTCCAGGCACCATGATGACACCCACAGCATAGCTTAGTTCACCTGAGACAGAGATGTATAATGGCAATGGATGAGCTCACCCAGCAGCCTCATGTAAATTTAGAATAGGAGCGGAGAGAGCACTGACCCTTGCGGCACCCCACAGAGTAGGGGCCAAGGATGGGATCTCTCCTCTCCAAATCACCACTGCCTGGAATTGACCTCTAAGAAAGGAGGCGAACCAGCACAACACCATTCCCCAACCCCAATCCTCTGAGTCATTCCAGAAGGATACCATGGTTGATGGTATTAAAGCCACCGAGAGGTCAAGTAGGGCAAGAATGGACCACAACCCCCATGCCACCCATGCCAGGCATCATCCAAAAGTGTGACCAATGCCGTTTTCATCCCATAACCGGGTTTGAATCCTGACTGAAAAGGATCTAGATAATCTGCTTCATCCAAAGTCCTCTGAAGCTGTTGCACAACTACCTTTTCAATCACCTTCCCCAAAAAGGGGAGGTTCTATACTGGATGAAAATTGTCCCATATAGTGGGTCCAGCAATGGCTTCTTGAGGAGGAGACGAACCAAGATCTCCTTAAGAGGTAATTGAACAACCTCCTCACTCAAAGAAGAATTTATCACTGCTAAAACCCACTTACATGACACCCCCAGTGCCGCCTTAACCAGCCAGGAGGGGCATGGATCTAAAGACCAGGTGGCTGAGTTCACAGTCCTAAGGACCCTGTCACTTCAACAGACCCAACACGTTCAAACTGTTCCCAGATAACTGGGCAAGACTCCTCCCCAGGCCTCTCCTCTGAATCTGCAACAAGGCTAGTGTCCAACTGTGAGTGAATTTGAGCAACTTGGTCTGAAAGATGCTGAACAAATCCTACCACATGCCCCTGCAGGGGGTTCTCCAAGCCCTCTCTACCCAAAAGGACACTTTACGCGAAACGGCCACAGGACAGTTTTCCACAGATGCAATAAGAGCAGAGAAGTACTGATGCTTCACTGCCCTTACCGCCACAGAGTAGGCCTTAATAGCAGCTCTTACCCATGTCTGGTTGAGTTCGTCCCCTGTAGAATGCCGGTGATGCTCTAGACGTCTCTTCTCTCATTTCAACTCCCTTAAGTCCTCCGTGAACCACAGGAAGTGCTGGGATCCACAAGAGGGGAGAAGTTGCATAGGCACAATCCAATCCAAGGCCTCAGCTGCCTTCTTATTCCAAGCAGTGACCAAGGCTTCAGATGGACCATGCAGCAGACCAGTAGGAATAACCCCCAGCTCCCTCTGAAACCCATCAGGGTCAATAAGTCGCCAGGGGCAGACTGATTTAATGGGTTCAACCTCCCCGCAGTAGATAGCGGCGTCAGAGAATCCCATAGTAATCAGGTTGTGATCTGACCATGACAAGGAAGGGGGACACCAAAAGCTCCCCTAGTTTCAGATCACATAGCCACTGTTCCAACAGGAACACCAGATCAGGTGTGTTACCGCTGTCCCATGTCAGACTCTGGATGACCTAGGATAGACCCATGGCCATCATGGTGGCCGTTAACTCCTGAGCCTCAGACCCCAATCCCAGAGAAGGTAGATTGAAGTCCCCCAGGATCAAGTCTGGGAAACGCCACTGTCCGCCCAGAGATGGAGTCAAGGAGCTCAGGCAGGGAGGTTGCTATGCAGTAGGGAGGCTGGTACAACAACAATCCCAACCGATCCCTAGAACCCAACTTAATGAACAGGGTCTCACATCCGGTGATGTGTGGTGCAGTGCCCTGAAGGCTGTAAGTGATTCCTGGATGACAATTGCCATACCTCCACCTCTGCCCCGGGGTCTCGGCTGATGCCACACCCAAAACCCAGCTGGTTATATCTCAGGGCCACTTCCCTTCTGGGCCTAGCCAGGTCTTGATAATACATGCTAAGTCAGCCCTCTCAAAAATGATTAAATCACAGATGAAGGCCTTATTACAGACTGACCTAGCATTTAGAAGCAGCAGCCGAAAGCCAGGGCATCTGTTGATAAAGTATCTGTACTGGGTACCAGCACAACTTCAAGAAGTACATCTACAAACGTTTTGCTGTAAGGAACTTGGAACAGCAATTATGCATTACCAAGTTGCAGAGGAAACGCTCCCATTTGGCTTATAATATAAATTTTTAAATGATATTGATCGTACTAAGTTACAGAAAAATATATACAATAAATTACAACTTTCGTAATCATGTAATTGAACTGTAAGAACCAGAATGGTGGATGAAAGTTGTAAAATTGAAGATCCATAGATTAATATTTTGCTTCCAGATGCAATTCATTTATGCCATGGATCTGGAAATCATCTATATTGTGCATTTGTATTGTTTCATATTTTGTTCTCAAGAAATAAGTAATAGTCACACTTGATAAAGCACTTTTAATTATACGGTTACTTTGTTCTTCTGTTGAATTGGATATAAATAAACCTCCAAAGCAAGCTAGCAAACAGTTACAAGGGAAAGATAAAATGTAATACAGGTAGTCCTTGGCTAATGACCATTCATTCAGGGACTGTTAGAAATTGTGACGGCACTGAACAAGGAGACTTTCAGCCAGTCCTCAAAGTTGTGGCCATTGCAGCATCCCCATGGTCACGTGATCACAATTTGGGAACTTGCAACTGGCTTGCAGTTACGACAGTTGCAGCATCCCACAGTCACATGATTGCCATTTGCAACCTTCACTGCTGGCTTCCAACAAGCAGAGTCAATGAGGAAGCCAACAGGAGGTCACAAATGGCGATTACATGCCATCATGCCTAACGACTGGGTGGGATTCACCTAACGATTGAACTGAAACTGCCGGAACTGCCATTGTAAGTTGGTGCAGTAACATGATGTCACGATTTACGACTGTTGTTTAGCATTGGAGTTCTTGGTCTCAATTGCCCTTGTTAACTAAAGACTACCTGTAAGAAATACTTTGCATAAGAACTTTACTATGAAATGTAGTTCCTTAAACAGCATTTAAAGATATATGAGCTGATATAGTTAGACTGCTGGATCAACCAGTGTAAAAATATATTACTTCCATACTTAAACTTGTTAAACATTGAAGGATTTATTTCTGCAAACCATTCATGATAATGTAATGGCACTGTGGAAGATAACTTCTCTTCCTTTTTTGGGTGGGTGGGTGGGTGGGGATTGCTTGTGTATTCTATTTAAATAAAGGTGTGCCAAGAGGGCATGCAAGAAACACATTTATTAAAAGAAAATAAAGTTATGGGGGATAAGCATTTGTTTCCCTGTTCTGTTGCATATAATAATTATGTCAAACTTGCTAGGAATTAAAAATAAATAAGAATGGCCAAGTAGGTAGATTTCTAATTTTGCTTTTAAAACAGAATTATAATGTCATTCAGCAAACAGTATGTTTGTCAGAAAACAAACATCAGCACAATACACAGTATTGTTATGTCTTTGCTATGTTTAATCATAATGGTTCCTGTAGCCTGTGTTCTCACAAACTTAGGGTAAAGTAGGAAGAACTGAATGACTAATCTCTTACTAAGTACATTTTGAAAGTGGCCATCAGAATCATGAAGCTGTATTCATATGAAAGAGGACTTGAAGCTTTTGTCACCTTGTGCTAGAGGAGCACTTTGTTTTGATGATATTCTTAAGAGGATTCCTCCCATATAGGGTCACTATTTATAGTTTCACTTGTAACCACTTTTGTAGCAGAACACACACACTCTCTCACACACACACACAGGCTCAGATTTGTTTGACTATAATCCATCTTTCTTGGAGAGCTGTCACCTTCTTGGAAGGAACCATACTAGTTTATTGCCAATAGGTGAGTATTATACACACTTCTGTTAGAACCTTCTCCTCTGATTATTCATCTGGCTATCTCCAGGGTTGCTGGATGCAACATAAGCGTGGCAATCCTAGGTTCCCATGGATGTCATGTTACTGTAAGAGTTTAGTTGTCATTAAGATGTTAATGCATAAGGCCGAAGGCAGAGATGCTGCATGAATGACTGTATGTTCCTCCAAACAAAACAGCTCTCTCTACACTGAAAATAAGGCGTCAGGAAAAAAAGTCTAGGCAACAGCCTTTTCTCCCTTCCCAATGCAGATGAAACCCAGGGAATGTATACAGGTAATCCCCAGTTTAAGAACTAGTTCCATTCCCGTCCTTAAATTGAATTTGTATGTAAGCTGGAATAGTATTACTGTATAATGCTGTATAATAATATTGTGTATTTAACTCAAATCATTGTGTATTTAACTTGAATTTTGCTACAGTAGGCTCCATTCTTAACTCTGCATCCTTAAACCAGATGTTCTTATTATTATCATATTCACCTCTATCAGGTGTTCTTAACCCAGGGACTCCCTGTACATTAATATGACATGATCCTTGCAATCTGTTTGGACACAGTCTTACTACCACAGTAGGAACTGAGTTAGAGCTTGGGAAAAGAGTCCAAATTGCAAATACATAATAGTTCTATGATGTGTAAAGGACAAAGTAGAACTATAAGTCCACCATACAGCACTTCCTCCCTTTTCTTTAGAAATCTACTCCATCTTTTTCAGCACAGGAGCAAAAAGCTGGGGGTGGTTATAGTGATATGTGAAAGTGTAGGTATCCCTGCTCAAATGGTAGGTTTCAATGAATCCTTAAGTGAACAGAAACTAGCACAATCTCCCTATAATAGAAGCACACCATCTTTCTGTAATATAAATGCATATTTGTTCTTTATGTGCATGTGTTTACTTATTCAAAATAAGAAACTGAATTGGCAGGTGTAGACATTTAGATACTCTTTCAGTCATTACCTCATAATATCTCCATTGGCAGAAATAACAGCTTTCAAATGTTTCCTGTAGTCCGCTAGGAGTCTTTTTATTTTTATTTTGGATTTGAATTCTTTCTTTTCAGTCTTCCTTGCAGAACTCTTTTAACTCAGAAATATTCTTAGGTTTCCTTGAATGCACTACGTTTGAAATCTCCCCACAGATTTTCAATACTATTCAAGTCTGGGGAATATGACGGCCATTCCACAATTTTTGTTTTTTTTTGTCCTGGAACTATTTCACAGCTGCTTTTTAGGTATGTTTTAGATTGTTGCCTTGCTGAAATGTCCAGCTTGTGTTCAGCTTCAGCTTATTCACTGACTGGGACATCAGTCTGAAGGTCAAGAAAAATCTCTGTTACAACTTCCTCCAAACTGGTTAGATCTGTAAAACAGACCCCCTGGTCACTCCAAACAACTGCTGAAAAGTTTAGCTGACACTGGAGTAGTTGTCTGCAAGTCCATAGTATAGTGTTGCTTATACAGCAGTGATCTTCACGGACAAGTTGTCGGAGAGAAACTTTTTCTTGACTCTACGCAAGACACCTGCAGTGGAAATTCCAGGACTGGCTGGAACAAGAAAACATACTTGCAGAGGAGCAAGCTGGCTTTAGGGAAGACCAGTCCACCATTGATCAGTGCCTAATACTCCAACATCTCATTGAAAAATACTCTTCCTGCAGCACAACCTCCCTCTATGCCGTTTTCACAGACTTCAAAACAGCTTTTGATTCCATATCCCAAGCTAAATTGTGGGGAAAACTGGAGGCCTCCTCGGTTGATCAACATCTCCTTCATCTAATATATATGCTACATGAAGGGACCTCACTCCAAGTAAGATGTACCCCTCAGGGCCATTCCACCAGTGCCATTAAAACTGAGAAAAACGTCAAGCAAGGCTGCATGTTGGTCCCGCTTTTATTCAATTTCTATATCAGCTCCATGGTGGGCCATCTCCAGAACATTGAACTTTCACTCCCCAAAACTTTCTGGAAGACACATCTCTGCCCTACTCTATGTAGATGCTGCTGCAATACCCCTAAGAACACCTATTGGCTTTAAAAGAGCACTGAGAGCACTAACACAGTACTGCAAGGAAGACTAGCTAGAACTCGGTTATCGGAAAACTAAAAACATGGCATTTGCCAAAGGCCCAGGAGCCACTCCTGGAGCATAGATGGCCACAAGATTGAGCAGGTCTCCTGCTTCAAATACCTGGGGGTACTCCTTAATTCTGCCAGCAGTAGGAAAGCCCATGGGGACTACGTTGCTGAAAATGCACAGAGGAGCTCATCTGCCATCCTTGAATTCCTTTAGACAAGGTGACCACTATATTACTGCAGCACTCAAATTATTTGAAGCCAAGCCAATAGCACAACTTCTTTATGGTGCCCAGCTGGGCCCCTTCTCCAATTTAGCACCGTTAGAACTTATACAATCCAATTTCTAAGATTGGCCTTTCAAGTCCCAAAATGTGTCTCTGATGCCACCCTGAGACTAGAGACAGGCCTCATGGAAGTGGAGGCTAGAGTGTAGATGATCATACTCAACTATTGGCTCAGACTATCCTTTTTTCTCCTTGGCCTTGTCCCATTAACCATGAGGGATGATTTTCAGTCCACATGGAAACAGGCAGTAGCAACTAAAATCTCATCCTTAGGCTTTTCTCCAGGCCTTCTACTTAGCATGGGATATGATCAGGTCAAAGCACTCTTAAAGAGTGTGTAGCGGACACAGAGCACCAATTGGATCTAGCCAGGTCCCCAACCTTTATTGCCAGTGAATTCAACAGGTACTCTGCCTCCCCTATGACATGAATACTGCAGAGCCTTTACTCTGGCACGATATCATGTCTTCCCCTCAGCTGTCCCTGAAGGCTGATAAGAATGATCCCTTACCCAGAGAGGCAGTGACCCTGTGACTCTGGACACACAGAAACAACAGAGCATGTGCTTCTCCAGTGCCTGTATTACAGAGACATTCGTACTAGCCTCATCTCACCATTACTGCATAAATACGCAGGACGCACAGGACAATTCTACACCTTTCTGCTGCTTTCAGATACCAACCCTGCTACAACATACAGTGTTGCCAGGTTCTGCACAGCAGTGATTAAAATTTGTCAGAAGATGACCTGTGCCATAAACTAGACTTAATGAGCATCTAGTTCATCATACTAGAGTGCTTTGTAATTTGATATAGTCTGCCATACTGTCTACCTTTATGTTCCTTCACACCCATTTAATGCTCCTACCCCACTTTTTAGATCCTTTTCTTTTAGACTCTTGTTTTCTATATATACTTTCTATTTTATGTCTTTTAGCTTTTCAAAACTTTTTATAAACTCCGATGTATCTTCTATGCTTTATAATTGACTGTACCCCATCCTCCTTATGTTGGCCTATGACTGTAATAAAGATTTGATTTGAAGAAAAACTATTATTTAATAATGCTGTGTTCAACAGGGAGAATGGACCTCTAGATCAGAAGTATATAATTTATTGTTATACAACAATGTAATTATAACAGTAAACAAGACTCCTCTAAATTCTGATGTTTATCTTGTTTACTGTTACAACTATATGTTGTATTTTATATTATGAATTGTGAATGATTTAGGACTTTATGTTACAAAAAATACCAAGGGAAAGGATTTTGCATTGGGATATCAATGTTTTCTTTACTTGATTTCAGTTATGTTTGTACTTTGTAGCAACTGAAAGGCTTATTTTTGATGTCAGTGATTCCTCTGCATTAATTTAATCCTTATTTTTAAGAAAATCTCTTCTAAATATTGATACTGGGAAAACAAGTTTATTTCATTCCATTCTAGCAGGAATAAATAAAAGATTTTCAAATTGCTGTAAAATTAGTAATATACAATGCTCACTTTTAAATATTAGACGAGAGAGCTTTTTATTTCATTCTGCTAATGTGGTGAAAACATCTACATTTAGATATTTTTTTTACAGGAACTTCTTTACCAAAAGAACAAAGGAACTCAAGTCTGGTATCCATAGTGCTCCTGGCTGGAAGTTGTTTGGGAAAGTTCCACCAAAAGAGAACCTGCAGAAAGACTCCAAAATAATTCAACAGGTTAGTATTCTAGTGATATCATAAGCGTTTATCTTCATTTTTAGACTATTCTTCCATTTTGAATATTTCTCAGAGTGATTAACCATTTAAAAAGAACCTTGTATGGAATCTGTAGCCATAATAGTTTTAATGTGCTTTTGCTTTAACATCTTTCAGTTGAACTAAACTCCTATTGACTTCAGTGACATATCCACACACTTTTCTTAGCAGCTGCTGGCTGATCTTGTCTAAGCTGGGAAGCTAAGTAGGGCTGGAGCTACTTAGTATCTGAGCGGGAATACCAGTGCAGTGCTATAGGCTAGACTGGAAGTTGAAAAACATCCTGGAAGAAGGGAAGGACAAACCACTTCCTACTGTTGCCAAGGAAACTGGATGGTTGTGTCCATGTAGTCATCAGGAGTTGAGCTTGTCTCAAAGGAGATGTAACCTTTAACTTTGCTGTAGTGGTAAAGATGTTGGATTAGGAACGGAAAGACCCAGGTTCTAGTCTATGCACAGTCATGTTACCTGAATGGTTGTGAGCTTCTGAATGAAAAGCAGGATAAAAATCTAATAAATTGTTGGCAACGTAAAAACTTTGATCAATCATTTTTATAGTAAAGTCTTGATTTAGCATATTGTTGGGCATAAAGGTTGTCTGTTAAAGGTCTGTTCAGTCCTAACCCCCTCCCATTTTTTCCCTTTCCCTTCCTTGAAGTGACTACCAAGAAAAAAGTTTTTTTTTTAGTTTTAAGAAAAGAAAGCACTTACAAAACAGCACTCGTAAAGGAATTCATTCTTGGCACCAGCCTTTAGGATTATTGGCAGGCTCTTTTTTTCCTTCTAGTTGCTCTGTCAGCAAGGAACATTTGTTAAGGCAGAAGGCAGGGAACTGCCACTTCCACTGCCTATCTTGTCCACCTGGTCAATCTTCCTAGTAGCTTACCTCCCTCTCCACTTAGCCACTGCTCTGGCTCATTACATGCCCATCTCTCCAGTCTCCCCAACACCTTTCCAGCCTTCCTTCCTCAACTCAGTTGTCCCAGTGTATCAACCACTACTTGCCCAATATGCCCAGTCTTCCCTTCCACCTTTCTTCTCTCACCTGGGACTCAAACCTGATTCATGCAAAGAAGGAACCCATTATTTAGGGGAAGCAGCAACCACTGTCCAGATTGCTTCCCCAAATAATGGACAAGTCCATTATTTCAGGGTGTTGTACTGAAGTCCCCTAAATAGAAAACCATTAAACTGAAGGTTTATGTACAGATACTTGCAATTAAATAGTGTAATTAGAATTATAAAGATCCTGTAGCTTAAAGTCATATGGGATGTTTCCAGTAAAATTCCAGTATAAATTTCCTCATTGGAACCTGGAGGTGGGAAATCCCCACCCCCATAGTTTTTTGTCTGCCTTTCCTACTTCAGGAAGTCTACCAACTCTAGAACAGATTTAAGAATGCATTTGGACTGCAGGGAAGAAAGAATCCTATTGTGAAGTCCAATGTTAATAATTAATATGAATAAAAATACAACATTCAATAATGTGACAGAGCCAGATTATTTTATTGTTATTTACTAAACCACATATACTGCCAAGTTCTTTCAGCATTTTTCAGTCAAACATAAAACTACAATTAAATCTGAAGATACTAAAAACAAATAAAAATCTGTTTGAAAAGGTTAGGTGTTAGGAGCTTATAAGAAGCCAGCAAAGATTAAGCCCTTCAACCTAGCTGAGTACATTTGAAAGAACTTCTGGCCTCTGTTCCATTTGAAATTTCAGTTCAAGTACCAAAGTGGCTGTGTGCAGAACATACTGCACTAGTCAACTATGGAGGTTACCAGCACGTGTCATATAGTTTTCCATATCATTTTTTTGTAGAGAGGGACGTTGTTGTATGTTAACTGAATCTAATAAAAGGTGTCTTGGTTATTGCTTCAGTCTGGGCAATCAGAGAACTATCTGGAAGTACCCCAGAGCTGCATATTTCTGTTCTTTCTGGATGAGAGTGACCCCATTCAGGACATGGTGGTCTACCTGCTGTCTGGAATTGTGACCCCTAGTAATTCAGTCCCTTCTGAAACCAGTTTGAAATTATCAAGATGTTCTGCTTCCTCCAGGGTTGCCTGATGTTTAGAAGTTATCACTCTCTCAGTAACCTGAGCTAGCCATGGATATTTAGAGACTAGCCTATAATTGTCCATCTCTAAGGGATCTAGTATGGGTTTCTTAGAGGTAGTCTAATACTTTGCCCTTTAATCAAGGTGGTATCCTGTTCTCTCAGAGAGAAGTTTATGATATATTAACTCAAGCTTCTCCAATAACTGCCTGGCTAGAATTTATAGTGAATTTGGGCAAGGACCCAAAGAACAGGTGATGGAATGTACCATTTTGACCAGCCTGTCCATGTCCTTGACTCTTATTCAACAATGACATCCATTGTAACCCAGAGAATTTATCTGCAAAAACAAAGAAAGAAACAACAACAACAAAACCTCTCTAAAAGGATCACAGCATGTCTCAGAGGGTTAGGTAATCCAATTTTGGGAGGAGGAGGTGAGGGTACAAAATACTCCCCCCTTCCTCCTGAACATGAAATAACTCAAGCCAATGTTACAGAATTTGTGGAATCTAACCTGAGTGCCCTTGCTTTTTACTTTGCGATAGAGGGGTGGCAGCATTCAGGGACCAAAGTCAGTACGAAACTACAGATAAAAAAATGTAAGTAATAAAAATGGGTTTATTTAAACAGTTTTAAAGATCATTCACTCTCTCATTCGTTCACTCTTACATGCCATCCTAAGCTGATTGGGCATTGGTTAGAATTTTGGAGAAGATGCAACAAGCAGCAGATAGATGACCCGAGTCAGAAGTCATCCAGTGAGCCTGTGATTTCATCCTTCTTTCATAGCCTGCATAGACTCACAAACTTTGCTCCTTAAATTCTCCCTTCCCTGGTGGTATTTATTATTATCATTTTATTATTTATTGGATTTCTCTCCCACCCATCTCCCCTACAATAGAGGACTCTGGGCAGATTACAAAGAGATTAAAACTATAAATATATATAAAATACATCCCATATATACAATTAAAAATACTAGAAACTTACTGTTTCTAGTATTTACTGAAAATTTACTGTTAGCCACTTTGCTTTAATCACATACTCCCTTTTCTCACAGAATGTGACATTATTTCCAGGCACATACTCACCTAGACAACTTCCAGTTTCTCACCATCTTAGAATTACTGATCTTCTATTGGTGTAAATTAGTGTCTGCTTTCTATAGTCACAAGTGGTATTTCACTCATTTATAATGACATCAGCTAAAGTGCATGCAGGAAAAAATGTTTTCTACAGATATCCCTATTGCTTTATACTGTACCTTATTGGATTTGAGTCAAGTGTTAATGCACCTGAACTCCTGCTATCTACCTATCAAAAGCTAGTGCAGCATCTGCCACACAGGTGTTACATGGCAGCATATGGGCTACTGAATTCTGTACCAATTGCAGTTTCTAAATAGCCTTCAAAGGCAGCCCTGTGTAAAGTGCTTTGTAGTAGTTCAATCTAGTGGTGCTAAGGGATGGGTTGCCATTGCCTGGACTTCCTGCTCCAGTTAGGGCTGCAGCTGGGCAAAGGCTTCCCTGTCCACCTGCAAATTTATCAATAACTGGGAATTCAAAAGTCCCTAGTCATGGATTGGCACCTTTGGGGAAGTCCCTATAACTAATTGGGGTAGGCTCAATGTTGTCATGGCTGCTAAAAATTCCTATTATGGTTTCTCAGAAGAAACAAGCCACAAAATAGATCTTGAGGTTACCTAACACTACAAACCTGGGACTCCCAACACTAGCTCAGTCACAGATTTCATTAAGTAGTGGATATACCAGTAGATTCCCCAATCTATCCCTGATCCCAAAACTGAAGTACGCACACTCAGTATAAACCCACTGTCTCACAGATACTTTGGTAAAAGCTACTGTTCTTATAGATCATAGTAACACAACTTTCCCTGCTTTACTATCAGTTGGAAAAAGCTAAATCCATGCTGACCCATCTGTTTCCGTCAGTTATACCTCTTTTACACAAACCCAGTTGGCTTCCTTATCTCTTAATTATTTTGAGCTCATCTGCTATTACAAAAGATCAAGACTTTACTGGGCTCAAAGCCTGATACGATGAAAAGGCTGCTAGGAGGGGGGATAGCACTTCCATTTTTAATCTCTTTTCCCCTATAACAGACTGCTAACTTGTCAACACCAAGTATGCCTTTCCTCATCACTACTGTAATTGCTGCTCTGGATTCAACAAATACAGACTCTTCCCCATCCCCCCATGGTGAAGAGGTGAACGAATAGTCCTGATGGATATTTAACAGGCAAACCGAGTACTGATACCTTTTTAAAAACAAATAGGGAATCTTTCAACTCAGAATCATATCAGGGGTGCCATCAGGAAAATCCAGTACATTGAACCCACCAAAGAGATTGGGTATGTCCCCTAAAGTAACAACCAAACTTATACCATCACTCCCAGTAAGTTCCATTTCTCACCAGTAGAGCTGGTTCAGCTTAATCAGCCATTCCTCAGCTGCTCTTTGTTGCCCAGGGACAGTGCCAGTCCTTTTTGTATTTTCATACAAATACCCACACCACCCTAGTAGGATTATGGCCCTCACTTTCATGTTACTCCAAAGTGGAATATCCCAAAGGGACAGCTTCCTTTGTTGTCTTCTTCAGAATTGCCACCCATGCTAACCAGCTTTAAATGCAGCTCTCCCAAAGAGAGTCAACCAGTAGCTGGTTGCCTGATTCTTCCAGAGCAGGTCCTCTCTTAGTTCACAGCTGACAAGCGATGAGGTCTCCTCCTCCTCGCAAGGCAGATTGCTGACCAAGCAGTGCAGAAGTACAAGGCTTGGATCATAAGTTTCCAAGAAATTTGTCTCAGCTGCTCCTTGGTTATCTTCTACTGCAGTTCCTGCTTTACCAACTATTGAAAACTATGGCTCTAATTTAAGTTACATTTGCTATGTTTTTCTACTTGTTATTATTGTATCATTGGCAAGCGTGTTTGTAAACTTTTTATATTGGTTTTCAAGCAGTACTTTTAAAGGTGAACATTCTATCTTTAAGGTCAATCAGTTCAATCACAGAGAAAACAGATTTTACATTCAGCTTGCTATTTTGAGATTTACATATTCCTTGTATTGAAAATTACTAGCACTAAGATATATTGATACAGTTAGAACCATCAACCTTTTTGCTCTGCAGAATTATATTGAGCTAGATAAAGACATATTTTTACTTTCCATGCACAGATATAAAACAAAACTACTCATTTGAATGCTATGGAAGTCCTGTTGAACAAAGTAGAATTAGATGACATATCTCCTGAACATGTGGAAGGACTCTCTATGATTTTTGGATCTTTCCCTCCCATCCCCCACAAGGCAGTTAACCTGAAGAATACCATTTGTATCAATAGGACTTTTTTCTTAATTCAGAATGCTGCAATGGAGCATTTTGAGGAGAGTTAAGTCACAGCTGGATAAGGAAAATTTAATACTCTACTTTCTGTATGTAATTCTCTCTTTCCTTCCCCCAAATTCCCTGACATGTTGCAATTGGATTTAGGAAAAAAGGTCCCATTTATGTTAATGAGAATTTTTCTGCTAATTGTGCTTGGAGGAAGATGGTAAGGAGCAATAATATAAATGGGAAGTGGAGGGAATAGACTGGATATTAATGGAGGTGTGCTGGATGAAGGTTTTTATATATTTTTATTTATATATATATCAAAACAAATAAAAAAAATTTAAGGGATGCGGTGGCGCAGCGGCTTAATGACGCTGAAAGTTGCTGGCCAGAAATGGTCGATGCTTCAACGGTTCGAGCCCAGCCTTCTGTGTAGCAGAGTGAGCTCCTGTTTCCTCCCCAGCTCCTGTCAACCCAACAGATCGAAAACTTACATGAGTAGATAAATGGGTACTCTCACTCCGGTGGGAGGAAAAATGCTGGTGGCGCCTTGCAAAAAGGAGTCAGGAGCAGTTGCCGGTAGCGCGGAAGCCGCGCTCGCCCAAAAAAGGTGCAAAGCAATGGAAACCCCGCCTCCTGTGCTCGCCAGCTGGGCTCTGCTCTAGGAAGGAGGCACTGGCAAACCACTCCCGAAACACCTTGCCTTGAAAACTGCAAGGACTCATCCAAGCAGTCACTGCAGAGTCAGTAACAACTGAGTACAGGAAAAAAAAATTCTTTTTAGCAATAATAAGAACTAATACAAACTAAAATAGAATGAAAAAAAAAGAAAGATAAGAAAAAGCTAAAAGTGCAAAAAGAAAGTAGAAGAAAAGTAAAAAAAGAAAAAGATATAAAAATATAAAGAAGTGGCTTCCAATCTTCTTTACAGCAGTTATAAGTACAATTATAGTTTAACCTCTCTAAAATTACATCATGACTCTCTTATTTCTATAATCTATCCTGTCTAATCATCAAAACCATAAATCATAAGTTCATTTTTTCTTTTTTTATGCAAATAGTCCATAAGGGGTTTCCAGTCACCAATAAATGTAGTCTTTTCTCTAATAAATTTAGCCATTTCAGCAAGTTCTGTCATCTTCACCATCCATTCCTCTGTTGTAGGTATTGCCAGATCTTTCCATCTTTGTGCATACAATAATCTTGCTGCAGTTATCATATACAAAAACAGTGTCCCATGAATTTTTTATGTTTATCCATCAGTCCCAGGGGGAATGGGATGAATGAAGGTATGAGTACCTCTGTGTAGTCCAATTAGTGGGGTACATCTATCCCCTCCCTCCATTGCAGCACTCCCTTTGGGTTCAACTGCCGGTGCTGTGTTCCAGCCATTTTGAGCTCTGTTAGTAATGGACATGTGGCTCTGGGGAAGTGCAGTCCTGAAGAGTGGTGATGGGAAAGTTTCTTATCTCTGAGGCACAGAACTGAGGATACTGGAAAAAAGAGTATCTCAGACTTTATTTGTAATATTTTTCTGCACCTTTTCAAGGAAAAAACAAGATGATAGAAGGTAAATAGCTGGACATATTTGCAACTTGAAACTGAATCTGCGGTACTACAGTACTTTAATTATAAAATTTATATTATCCCAGTTCAATGGCAATTAAGTGGCTCAAAAAAGGTACCACCATCACCCAAATACCAAAACTATGAAAATAATAGCTCACCATGTAGGACTGAAATAGGTAATTGCCAGGTCATACCCATTTGTACTTCCAGAACTACAAGATCACACTGCTGAAATTCAGATGCAAGAGTGCAGTTTTCAGATGAACAATTTTTTGTGTATTCCCCCCACAAAGAAAAGAATAGAGATGGGAGAACAAAGCCTTTGCTAGGCAAAAGAATTCCATTTCAACTTCATGAAATTTAGCCATTTTAATGGCATGATTTGGAACTGATTTTCAAGGTTTAGGGAGATTTTAATGATGAAAATAGAAGACCTTTACCTTTCAGAGGCCTTCTTCTCACATTCCCACTCTTCACCACCACCAGTAACCTCCAAGAAAAAAGGCATAAACATTGACCTTACCTCTTCCAGTAATAACTCTGCATCCCAGAAGGCCTCCTGCTGCCACCAAAAGATTGTAAGGCTGACTTGCAGCCCCTGAAATCTTGAATATTGTCCACCCTGGTATAAGATAAAAACTCCAGTCTGTGCAGATGTACAACAGCTTGATTGGGAGCAAAAGCCATAGTAGGAGCCAAAAGACTTCTACGAGGAAAAAAAAAATAAACTCATACACGTATACGGTTGTTCAGCCCTGGTTGGTTTATTAGATAGCTAATAGTGAAATATGAAACTTGTTTTGCATAGCTCTTTACTAAAAATAATGAATAAAGTGTGTGTTCAGTTGTTTAAATAACCTAATTGTGTTTTTTTGTGATTAAACAAATCTGTAGTCATTTAATAAATATTCATGCTATGATACACAAAGATAAAAGCTGAGACACTATTGTTTATCATGAAATTAGCGTAGATGAGTTGAGTTAGCTTGCTATTTATTATGAATTTGTTAAAATATCTGTATTTAACCAAGTGGTTTTTTGAGTGGATCACTGGCATTCACCAGATAAGGGAAGGAGGATAATTTTTGCTGATTCTATGCCCACTCTGCCTCCTTAAGCTATTGGAACAATGGGCTTGCTGTAGCATGAAGATGCTTTACAAGCCATATTTGAGGGATGTCTCATGATGTTGTTGCCTCCATCTTATCCCCAGCTTGCTGCTGAGGCAGTCTAAAGCCATCTTTAGTTCTTTCCATTTGGAAGTGGTGTTTGCCTTCCCATGCCAACACTCTAGGGTGCCTTGGGGATGATATCTGGAAGAGCAGCCTGCTGCACAAACGCCCCTCTCTGTTGAGTCCCAGGTCACTGCTTCCCTATGGCCATTTTGTCCCTCATGTACTCTTTTACTCTTTACATTGCATTATTGAACTCCCAGGAGACTGAAGGATTTGTCAGCCAGGAATCCTGTTGTTTGATTTGTGTGTGTGTGTGTGTGGGGGGGGGGGTCAGCATATGCTGAAGAGATGTTTATTATTTAATTTATATGCTGCCTGACTCCCGGCAACTCTGGGCAGTTTACAAATGATTTAAAACATGAAAAACAAGACAAAAACAACAAGAAACAACACTGATAGAAACAAAACAACCTAGGTTAAAAGGAGGTTTCAGTCATCCTCACCAACAGCCTAGGCAAAGAGCCACATCTGCCTTCGAAATACCAGTAGGGTGGGGGCCATTCAGATCTTGGGGGAATCCTCATTCCGGAGGGCAGGCACTGCAACAGAAGGCATGCTTCTGGGGTCCCAGTAGACGGCATTGTTTCACTGAGGGAACTCGCAGGGCACCAATCCTGCCATATCAAATTGGCCAGGCAAAACAGATGGTCCTTCAAATAACCAGGCTGTATGCAGTGTAGGGCTTTATAGGTAACAACCAGCACCTTGAATCACACCCGGAAGCAAACTGGCAAGCAGTGCAACTTGCGAAGCAGAGGTGTTACATGGGCATACTGAGGCAGGCCCATCACTGCCTGCACCTCTGCATTCTGAACCAGTTGAAGCTTCTGGGTGGTCTTCAAGGTCAGCCCCGTGTAGAGTACATTGCAATAGTCAAGCCGTGAGGTGACCAGGGTATGAGGGCCCCCGATCTAGGAAAGGAGGCAACTGGTGTATCAGATGAAGCTGTGCAAAGGCCTTCCTGGCCGCAGCAGCCACCTGCTCATTGAGCAGGAGCTGTGAGTTCAAGAAGACCCCCGGGTTGTTAATAAAATAAGAAAGTGCATGACACACTCAAGAACACAAAATGTGGAATAGGGATGGGAGAGAGAAGTAGCTGGGGAAACTTTGTGGGGGAAATTGGCTTCAGGCAGAGAAAGGAAGGAAGATCCAAACCATAAAGACAATCTGAAAATGGTTTCGTTTCCTTAACTGTTGGTAGACCACACTGGCTCTTGATCACTTTGCAGACTTGTAAGTCTGGATCCAACCTTTTAAAGTCTTTGATTACTCCATGTAGATGCAACCCTAGTCTCATTAATACAGTAGTTAAAATAGTGGTAGAGGTAACATTTCATGAAGTACAGACTTGAATTTTGCATAGTTGCATAGCAACATGTTATTTACATTAGTCTTCTACAGCACTTAGGTTTTGCCCTGGTTTCGTATTTACTTTTAAATCTTGTATCTTCTAAATGTGTGACCACATCAGGTGGTATATGTGTGTTCTTTGAGCTAACATTCATTTCAACCATTTACAAGCTTATAGATAGCTCCAACTTTTTGAGGCAGAGAAATTGTTCTTAGCAACTTTTAGCATACTGTATACTTAGTGAGACTTACAAACTTTCAGTGGAAGTAGCCAGGAGTACATTCAGTGTTATCTGCGAATAGGGTGGGTTTTTGTTTTGTTTTGTTTTGGGGAAGAATTGGAAAACAGGAAATCTCTTGAAAAATATGAATTATATCTAGGTAGAGATTATCAGCAGAGTAAAAAGTGGACCAGGGCTATGCCTCTGTGTAGATCAGTTACAAATAAAGCTAACCAGTAGTGCCAAAAGTCCAGTTTTGATTATGTTGTATCAAGGTAATGGGCAGAATCCAAACAATTACAAAAATAGTTTTGTCATCATCAGCAAACTTGAGGCTTTCTTCTTTAACAGTAATCCTTTATTCCATCTTTTTCTTCTTGCCTCATCTGCATTAAAAAAAGGGGCAAGTCTCAATATTGCTTGGAAGAAGAAGAAATCCACCAAGGTTTTGCAAGTTTTTTGTATGAGTCAGGAAGAATCATTTGTGAGAAAGTGGGTGGGGTGAGAGGTAAGATTATCCTGCTGAGAAGAGGTGTTTTTTTCCCTCCCCTTCTGATAGTTCTTGATATTACAAAAGCTGTTTTGGAGAGTCTTCGTATGGAAAGGAAGTATTTTGGCTCCAGTAGATCCAAGGGTGCTTCTACTTTGTCCCTGATCTATCATCTCTTCTGGCCTACTATTAGCAAGAACGTCAACACTAGAACTGTTTGCTTATAATCTTCCATGGATGTTCTTTTTTAATCTACCTGTCAAGGTCTTCTAGGCCAGCACAGAGGTATTTCCATCCCATCAATTTTTTAAAATCTCTCCTGAAGGAATAAAGGAGCAAACATTCCATATCTATTAACTGCAGTAAAATATAGTCACCTCTGACCACTGAAGTATGATTGTGTGTAGTGGAACTTCTTTTTATAAAAGGGCCTAAGAATTACAATCAGTACAGTATATTCTCCAAAGCTTCTAAGTTAACACATTTCTTCTTGGGTGGGTGAAACTGAAAATCCATAGAATCAGCTGTTCTACTTCCTTTTTAAATATGTCTACTTGTCTTTTTTTCTCACTATTTCTCTTAATACACTGTATACAGTTTGATATTCTTTGGCAATTTTTAAATAGATTTTTTCTGGTTAATTCTGAGAAAGCAGTGTCAGAACAGCTGAGTACTGTTCAACTACTATAACATGGGGCAGTATAATCTAACTTTGAGGCTCAAGGGTTTTGAGAATAACTTTCTAGGCTCTATGGCAAATCATTTCTGAAACCAAGACATTTTCAAAACCAGTATGTTGAGGTCACTGTGGCTGTCTGTTCATGGAAAACAGTGTAAAATAAAATCTGTCTTTTGCATACCGAAGTTCTGGGTGTTTAAAATACCTCAGTTAAAATGGAGTTAACAAGTATATTTTGGTTACATTGTTTTGAATGCTAAAACTGATTCTGTGTTCTGATGTTACTCAAAAATAAGTGAAATTTTTTTAGCTTGCAAATACATTGATGCAATATAGAAGAAATGCTTACTCCCACAGAATGGGCTTTTAAAACTATAGGAAAATAACCTGTAGAAGTGGGCATTTGCTATCAAATTTCCTGGTATCTCAATTCAACCAGCCATCCAGTCCTGGAAAAGGGAGCACCATTTTGTAGCTCACATCTCCTTGCACCAGATTGGCAATATCAGCACATCAATATATCTGACCTGCCGCATCATATACAGGTTTGGCCATTTGAACAGTTTGTTACGCCTTTTCCATGATAATCTCAAACTCTGCATAAATTAAACATACCACTAAAGCAATTTAATAATTACTTAATAGGTATTTATTGTACGTTTTGCCTACTCAGTAACTAAAAAGTGTCCCACACAACACAAAATAAGACCCAGTGCAGTAGTAACACAGGAAATAGGAAAACAGTTGGGAATATATATAAACTCTCATTGCAATGCTTGGTATTTAAATTTCTCCATAAAACGTAAATGTGCATGCATAAAATGCCTGGGAGAAGGAAAATGGCACAGATAACTGGGGGTACCAGGCACTCTCTTTGAGGAGATATTCTATAAAGGGGGGTACTCTAGCCGAGAAGGCCTCTTTCTTCACGACCTTTCTAATTTCACATAGAACCGAATTTCAGTTACAAATCCTAGAGAAAATTTAAAAAGATTTAACAGATGTAAATATTTTAGAGTGAACTTTTAAATTGGATAAGGTTTAAAAGACCATGAAATAACTAATCTGTGAAGGCCTGAATCAGAAGTGGTGTTATTCCATAATGATTTATCCCTATTGAACCTCTATATATAGATTGAACAGCTTGTGCCTTACAGAAAATCATTTTGGGTAGAATTTCTGTTATAGGAAATGCAAGTATTTAATGAGTATTAATAAGAGACTTTTAAACAATGGCAATTTGCTGTTATTTTAGACTAGGATGGCTTTTTAGTTTTGATCAGAGAATGAAAATCAGAGATAGCTGCATAGCCAAAGGCCAGATATCTTTGACAGACTCCACTAAGTGCTTCTGAATATTTTCCTATCTTTTGAAGTAGCTGAAATCTTGGAAACTGTAAGACACTTTTGAACCTGTCAAATTTATTTAAAAAAATCACAAATTCTGCTAGCTCCTGAAGTAAATGGTATAATTGAAGAAAGAAAGTTAGCTAGGTAGTAGCAGAAGCCAAATCCATGAAAGAATTAAAGGTAATAGTTCGGTCTGGGAAATCTTCAAGATTTAAAGCATAGATAAAAGTTTTAGGAAGTCTGTGCATCTAATTCTTAATCTAGCTAGTACTTAAAATTCTAGTACAGTGTGCCTCTTCCTTAGGCATGCACATAAACTCTTGAAAAGTACGACTAGAACTTTTCTCAGTATCTTAACTGTCAGGGTTAGAGTTTAATTAACTTTGCTTGATTTGCTTTTTGACTTTAGAATTTAGTTTGTTTGACATAGTTTTGGGGAGGTGTATATGCAGACAATTTGAGCTAGCTAAGTTTGAGCCATGAATATGATTTACCAGTAGATAGATTATAAGGGAAAAGCTAAAATTTGCATGCATGATACTGTATGTTAATGATTGTGAAATGTTTCTCTAAGGATCTACTTCTGTTTTTCTCATTAGGAAGAAAGTTCTGGCACTGTTGCATCAGTATCTACACTCAGTCTATTAAACACTGGGGTATGAAATTTAATATTTTTCTTTCACATTCTATGCCATTTAGGATCTTCTTAGCATTCATTGAAATACAAGGTACATTACATAATTGTAGTATGAGTGAACAGTACTAACACATCAAGTCATTAAATACCATTAATGAAAGGAAAATTATATTAATTGCCTTTGTTTAATGTTAAATATTGATATTGACTGCTTTGTTTCTCCTAACTACATCATTTTACTGTTTAGTTGAAATATGCTTCAGTGTATAAAATTCATTTGTATTCACTTGATTCTAATGCATAAGGCATTTGGCCAACCTAATCTGCTTAAAGGTGTAAATGTATAAACATTTTAGTAGCTTTGGTATCTCATTGCTTTATGAAATTTGATACTTTTAATAGAGTGTCAAATCTCCAGGCAATACATTTAAGTGAGTTGGTAAAAGAAAAACATTTAAGACTTGAACCCTCTTGAACTCTTGTACTCTTGTAATACAAAGAAAATTGCTAAAAGAAGAGTTGTTTTTCTGGTCATCTGGGTTCATGCAAAATATTACTTCTGCGTGGTGCAGAATTGTTTACTCCTTTCAGGTCAACTGTTCTCTCCTTTAAAGTGCAGAGGAGAGTGATTTATTTATTGAAAACATTATTTATTATCATAAATAACTAAGTATAAAATACATCTTTTAATTACAAAGAATGAGTGATAATTAATAAAGTGATAAGGAGATCACAATTGGGGATGTGACGATGAATAGGATTGTGAACAGCTAGACTCAACTTTTTATTTAGAAACCTGATCCTGCCCTCTTCAGTGGCAGTTACAGCTCTTGGTGTGACTATTTTGTTAAGCAGCATATTAAGCAAAATTTTACTTGTTTATTTAATGTCTTAAATTTTACTAATTTTAATAATCTCTTAAAGTTTTACTAATGTCTTAAACCACACTGCTAGTGTAGCCATTTGAGACGCCTGTTTTGAATTCTCAGTGAATTCACCATTTAAACCTTCTCAGCTGCTATTTAATATCTTTTGCCCACATTCCTATTTCTAACTGTTTAATTGTCGTCAGTGGCTTTAACGGAAAGTAATATGGTGTAAGAGTTACTGGCATCTAATCTCTTATTGTATTTGACAAAGATATTGTATATCAAACTATTCCATTTAAGACACATCACAATTATTGTTTTGTTAGGAACAGAATTAGAAATAAGTTGGGTTGATTTTAAAATATGCTTACAAATGCAAGAGAGCTCAAATTTGCCGCAATAAATAATTTCTATGCTTTGCCTATGTTGAGCTTGTTTTTCCATCCTGCATGTACAGTGCATTCAGAAAGTATTCAGACCCCCTTCACTTTTTTCAGTTTTGTTATGTTGCAGCCTGATACTACAATCGTTCAAATTCATTTTTTTTCTCATTAATCTACACCCAGTACCCCATAATGACAAAGTGAAAACAAAATTTTAGAAATGTCTGTAAATTTATTAAAAAGGAAAAACTGAAATATCACATTGGCATAAGTATTCAGACCCTTTGCAACAACACTTGAAATTTAGCTCTGGTGCCTTCCATTTCTCTTGATCATTGCTGAGCTGTTTCTACACCTTGATTGGAGTCCACCTGTGGTAAATTAAATTGATTGGACATGATTTGGAAAGGCACACATCTCTCTATACAAGGCCTCACAGCTGACAATGCATGCTGTACCAGAGCAAAAGCCATGAGGTCAAAGGAACTGCCTGCAGCGCTCAGAGACAGGATTATTGCAAGGCACAGATCTGGGGAAGACTACAAAAAAATTTCTGCTGCACTGAAGGTTCCCAAGAGCACAGTGGCTTCCATAATTCTCAAATGGAAGAAGTTTGGCACAACCAGGACTCTTCTGAGAGCTGGTTGCCTGGCCAAACTGAGCAATCGGGGGAGAAGAGCCATAGTAAGAGAGGTGACCAAGAATCCAATGGTCACTCTGACTGAGCTCCAGAGGTCCTGTGTGGAGATGGGACAAAGTTCCAGAAGGACAACCATCACTGCAGCCCTCCACCAATCTGGGCTTTCTGGCAGAGTGGCTAGATAGAAGCCTCTCCTCAGTACAAAACACATGAAAGCCCACTTGGAGTTTGCAAAAAATCACCTGAAGGACTCTCAGACTGTGAGGAACAAGATTCTCTGGTCTGATGAAACCTAGATTTAACTGTTTGGCCTCAATTCTAAACATTATGTCTGGAGGAAACCAGCAGCACTCATCACCTGCCCAATACCATCCCAACAGTGAAGCATGGTGGTGGCAGCATCATGCTGTGGGGGTGTTTTTCAGCAGCAGGGACTGGGAGATTGGTCAGGGTTGAGGGAAAGCTGAATGGAGCAAAGGACAGAGATATCCTCAATGAAAACCTGTTCCACAGTGCTCAGGACCTCAGACTGGGCCAAAGGTTCACCTTTCAACATGACAATGATCTTAAGCACACAGCCAAGACAACACAGGAATGGCTTAGGGACAACTCTGTGAATGTCCTAGAGTGGCCCAGCCAGAGCCCTGACTTGAACCCTATTGACCATCTCTGGAGATACCTGAAAATGGCTGTCCACCAACAGTCCCCATCCAACCTGATTGAGCTTGAGAGAATTTGCAAAGAAGAATGGCAGAAAATTCCCCAATCCAGGTGTGCAAAGCTTGTCACGTCATACCGAAAAAGACTCGAGGCTGTAATTGCTGCCAAAGGTGCTTCAACAAAGTACTGAGTAAAGGGTCTGAATACTTAAGTACATGTGATATTTCAGTTTTTCCTTTTTAATAAATTTACAGACATTTCCAAAATTCTGTTTTCACTTTGTCATTATGGGGTACTGAGTGTAGATTAATGAGAAAAAAATGAATTTGAATGATTGTAGTATCAGGCTGCAACATAACAAAATTGAAAAAAGTGAAGGGGGTCTGAATACTTTCCGAATGTACTGTATTTGGATGGCTTTTTTTTTTTCCTGTGACTCGCCAGAAAGCCATATTAACAATTTTGATAACAAGGTGGAAGAAGAACCAAGGGAAATTTAATGTGTTCTGTGTGTCTTAGGGGAGGTGATGGCATTTAGTTAGGATCCTAACACTTGGATTTTTAGAATGTCTTTATAAGAGGCCTGACTCAGATTGGAGACTGCGAAGAAGTCATAAAGCTGTAGATTAGATTGGGAAATTAAAAAAAAAAATCTCAGAAGATGGCAAAGCTTTTACACTGTTGCTAAGATCTCCATGTACAAATGCTGTGTAGTTGCCAAGAGTTGAATCTGACTTGAGGCATCTCTCGCCCTTTTTTATCAGATGTTTTGAAATGATACTTTTTATTAGGACTGTGTAGTACTTTGGATTCAAAGGGAAAAAGGGATTTGGCATGCACTTTGAAAGGAAAGATGCATATGGAGTTCTTGAGAGGCACTATGTGAGCGCTTCTGTGTACCCTGAAGTGCTGCACAGCTCTATTACTTATTTACAAAAAAACAGAAATGTTGATTGGTTTCTTTTTCTTCATTTAGTTACCTTCACTTCCTCTTTTTGGAGGTATGTTGCCATACCCATGGCAGTGCAGACTGCTTTTGTTCTGATTATTTTTTATGAGGCTCCCTGTTTAATATCTACCAAATTCCCTTTACTAACGCCAGCATTTTCTCTCTGAAGTGCAAATTCTTGAATTAAGTGCCTCATTTTTATGAAGACACGATTTTGGTTTTGAGTATTCATTTGTTTAAGTCCAGACAGAAATTTCCTTGTGTTCTGTTTTGGGAAGAATGACATATCCTGATTTGGTATTTTAAAGAGAATACTTAATAAATTTAGAATTCCGCATTTGAACTGAAACTTGCATTTCTGTTTTCAAGAAAGAACCATACAGAAAGCGTTCTATGATGCAGGAAATCGCATTAGTAACTGACTCAGAAATCCTCTAAACTATATTTTTTTATTGTTTACATCACAAAAGCTTTTGGGCTTCCATCAGTTTTCCTGGGATGTCTGCTTATGACAGGAAATGGATAGAAGGAAAGCTTTTGTTGAAACAAGACAGAACTAGAAAACTGTCTATTGCCTGCGTATTTATAATCTAATGTTAGGAATCCATGTGTAAGGACTAGCAGCATTTATAATTTTTAAGGGCTTAAAATTGAAGACATACAGAGATTAAAAAACAAGCCATTTCCTGCCTGAATGCTTATGATCTAGTATAGTTTTCCACACAAGAAGAAAAGGCAGTGGGAGGAAACATATTCATCTTTTCTTTAGCAAAAACCCAAAACCAAGTAAATCTCAGTGGAATTAGGAGAACCTTAGATGCTGCTATGTATGTCTCAGTGGAACTGCTCTGCAGCAATTGTGCTTGCTGAAGCTGTACAACTGTTAACACTAGTATTTTCCCCAATACAGCAGACATAGGGCATATCAACTGAAACGCTTACAGTATACAGGTTAAAAGCTGTGGCAAATGTTCATCTGTGATGCACGAACATGACTTCCTTTCTCTGCACCATAGTTTGCCTCCTTTAGAAAAGTCTCTTCAGGAAGTGGATGGCTTCCCGTCCTGCTTATAGCATCTTCATGGAGATTTGGGGAATCAGTTTCACATTTAAAAGAACTGGCTGATATAACCCAACAGCACTTAAGGAATACAATATGGATTAAATTTATTGTTTTAATCTAGCCTTACTAGTTCTTAGAAAACTTTAAGACAGTTTACAAAATGTAAATAATTGTTTAAAAAAATTAAGCACATAAAACCAAAATGTATTAAGCATAATTAAAAGTGCCTAAAAGGAACATCCTTTTTGTGTTACCTTGTTGAAGCCACTGAGTGTAGAAAGAGACTGATACTGGCTTATTTGCCAACAAGAAAGCCTTTGTGTCTAGCACACACAGATGCCTTTTCTCAATTTGGTGCCTTTTGCTCTGTTGGATTGTAACTCCTCTCCATCTCTGTGTTTGGGCTGTGCAGCAATCTGGATTCAGAGGGCAAAACATGATTTGGAGCCTGGGTGGATATACAGATAACATTTCTCAGAAATTCGTTAAACCAAATGTGTTTTTTTCTGGGGATTTTATGTGAATTGAAGAGGGAGGTTATGCAAACTCAGATAAAAAGGCAATTACTTTAATGTATTCCCAGCAGGTCCTGTTATATACCCATGTGTGTTTCGCCTTATATTTTGCCCTTGAAATCTGGAGCTCTTTTCAGGTCTGCTATGCGTATCATCTTGTATTAGTCACAGACCTGGTTTGTATAAAACACCAAGTTTATTTACCTTTGGTTCCCTTGGTTTTGGATTTATGTGTTATGTAATCCTAGCCACTGTGGTTTGTAAATTATGGTGTATAGTTTAGTATAATCTGTATAATCCTAGTTTCTGTGGATTCTTCAGGAAAATTATCGTTTAAAATTCAGTTAGTACAGTGTGTGAGTGCAGCCATTGCTCTGTAACTGTTTCATGTTTCTCCTTCACAACATAATGTCAAATAAGAATGCCAACATGTTACAGTCTGGTGGAATATAGTATGTTGTGTATCTTTGCTCTTGGTTCATATATTTGAATTCCTTGAAACTGTGTTGCATATATAGCTGAGGTTCATGAACATTACTTGGTCTGTTTTTGGCTTGTGTTACATTTAAAAGAAGTCATGAGATGACAATATTAGCTCAAAGCTTTATATTATCTAAAAATACAGTGCTATTTAATTACAAAGCATTCAGTTAGATTTTTTTTTCACTTTGTCACATGTACCACAGTCTACATAAGGAGTGCAGTGTTTAGAATTTTTGATCCCTCCTTTTTGCCTTATATAGAACATAGTATCCAAACTGCATTCTTAATTGAGTTTCAATCTTTTAGTCAAGAAATTGGTATTTATAAATTATCTCAGCTGACCTTGAAAAAATCTATTTAAATATCTATTGATTTATTAAAAGATATAAATAGTGGTTTCACTGTACAAGCATAGAATTTTGTATTGGTACAGAATTCAGTAACTGAATAATTTAAGCATTCATATTTTTTTTTTTATTTCAAAAAGCAGTTTTCTAATCCTTACATTTGTGAAGGCAAGCATAAAGGTATTAATGGACAATGCCTGGTTAAACAAGAATGGAAGTGGAGCAGAGTAAGACTTAAATGTCCACAAAGTGAATTATTTTATTATTTCACTTTCTGTCTGTATCCCAGATTAATAGATAAGTTTCAACAGGATAAGCAAATACAGTGGTACCTTGGTTCATGAACTTAATTCGTTCCATGATTCTGGTCGCGAACCGAATTGGTTGCGAACCGAATCAAATTTCCTCGTAAGGTTCAGTGTAAATAAGGTTAATCCGTTCTGACCCCTACGAATGTGGTCGCCAACCGATTTTGGTCGCCAACCAAATCAAATTTCCCCATAAGGTTCAATATAAATAAGGTTAATCCATTCTGAACCATATGTATTTTTTTTTAACCATCTTTATTCTTCAAAATAGTCGAGATTGTTGACTTCGCCATCTTGTACTCCGAGGCCAGATCAGTCACATGAATACCACGCTCATGCTTTTCTGCAATTTCCTTCTTCAATTCAATGGTTATTTTCTTCAAAACCTTATTCTTACCATTCTTGCTCTGCACTTTCTTTTTACCACCATGCTTGCTCTGCACTTTCTTTGGAGCCATGCTAAAAAGCACACCAAAAAGCTTCACAGCCAGTGTCTGTCTGTGACCATGATCTCGCCTACAGGAAGCCACGACCACATGTCAGAGCAGGGAAGATGGCCGCGAGTCGTGTTCATCACCTGATGCGGAGTTCGCAAACGGAAGCAAAATTTTGCGAACGCCGCTGTTCATGAACCGAATTGTTTATGAACAGAAGCGTTCGTGAACCGAGGTATTACTGTAGAATCTATGCAGGAAACTGAAGAATTACCTTAGCACAAAACTTTTGAATATCCCATTGATTGCACTGACTGCTGATAATAAATCATGAAAGCCTCTGCATTGATACGTTCACTGACAGAATTTCTGTTGCATTTTGTTGCACCATCTGTGCAAGTATATTGATTGTGCTTTGAATTCTCTGAACGGATGCATTTTATATTCTGCTCATTTGTTCTTATAGAAATGTATGAGCGTGTGTGTTATTTTCCGTTATCTAAGCTACTGATGCTCCCCTGTGGACCCATGGGGCAGAAATAAATTTAAATTCAGAGTTGGGTTTGTTTGTTTTGCAATAACTTGGATTTCTGTTGGCACTTATTTAAGATAAAAATACTATTTATTAAGATACTAATAAAGATTTGAAATGTATTTGTCAAACAGTATTGTGTAAGGCTCAGTTCAAACTTGCTTAGTAAAAAGAAATCTTGCTGATTCTACAGATAGGTATAAGTAATGAAGATGTTCTTTGTGGCTGAAACACATAAATTTAAAACAAATATTTGTTTTAGATTCAAGTATCATGTAACATGGCATACAAAATGTAGAAGAGAGAGCAGCGTGAACAGATTCAGAAGGGCTTTTTGGTGGGCCCATATTTCATGTGGTAGCATTCTCTATTAAATGCTGTTCAGATCTGCAGCGAAATAAATGCTGCAATTCCTGTATCACTGTCATTGTAGAGTGCAGGACATCTTTGTGACTGGTAGTGAACCAAATCATCATAAATCAAATTGATGCTGCTTTTGAAATTGATGCCATTTCACGCTGTAAAATAGATGTTTTATATGAAGGAGTCTCTTTGTTCTAGGATCTTGCAGTCTTTGCTAGGGAGAAAGGCATGAAGCTCTATATTTTGATTCCCCAAATGATACTGGAACTCTGATTACAACCAGACTGGTGCTTAGCTATAGAAGACCTCTTAGAAAGGTGGCACAAAAGTTACTGTTGTAAAATACTTAAAATCTGTTGATCCAGTATGGGCATCTTAGCAAAATATTTATTTCTGAATGGGGTTAATATACCTTATGTTTTTACATTTATGGCTGCAATCCTCTACCTACTAAAGTGGGTATAAATACAATTGAATTTGGTGGGATTTACTTCTGCATAAATTTATAGGATTATTCTGGAAAGACATTCAAATTAAGATACTTTTTTAAAAAAAGGACAGCATTTTTAGAGCATATTTTAGATTCTTTTACAGTAAAAGATTCCTCCACAGATATTGGTAATGGGCCTTTATCTCAGTACCAAAGATTTGCTAAAGGTGTAGTTTAGAGCAGTGATGGCAAATTTACGACATGCATGTCAAAGATAACACACCACAACATTTTGGGTGACATGTCAGCATTCACCAACACCCAGCAAACAACTATTTTCTCTGTTTGAGTTACCAAAGAAACTAAATTTGCTTTACTCGTATTACATTTTTGTAATTATTTGACGTTTCTTTATATAATACATAGCACCACACATTATTGGACTGTATTTTTTTAAAATAAATGAATAGATAATGAATTGTTTCTCTTTTGTTCGGGGGGGTTGACACGCCACCAGAGTCAAGTTAGGCATTTTCCGAATTTTTGAGACACCAAGCCCAAAAGGTTCACCATCACTGGCTTACAGCTTTTTGAAATGCAGTTTTTTAAGGCAGACTGTAGGTTTGGTTCACTGTTAAATGTATAACCTCTGAACATACCTTCAAAATGACGTATAGAAGAATGCTTAATGCTCTTTTTTCTCTCTAAGATAGAGCTGCTGCATCATCCTCAACATTACTAGACTTTTTTTTAATGGTAGCAGTGTTATATTCTGGTACACTATGAGAAGTTCCTGGCAACTAAAATCATTAGCTTCATTCAGACGTAATAATCAATCATGTTTAATAGTTATCAAAATAAGCTGAAATTAGTTTTAGGTCTGATGTATCCTTTCCTCAAACAGTGTCCAGATGTGCCAGAAGGGTTCATTTCACAAATGGACATAATCATTAGGTCTGAATTAGCATAAGTTCCAACTAGTTTGAACTATAATTAGTTAAAAGAAGTCAGCCAGTAACCATTGTTTAGAAAATAGGCTTGATTAACCAGAATTTAAGATCAGATATAATATTTCGGTCGAATTACTTTAAAATGGAAAGAAAAGATTCCCACTCCATCCTCTTAGTGATGCTGGGGGAGGACAATGGTGCAACTGTGAATCCAAGGTCCTTGTATATACCTTCTTATTTCATCTGAACTACGAAAGTGTTATTTTCCTGGTGTCTTTTAAGTTTCAGCTTACATAATATTGTTTTAGGTTGTAAGAGTCAGAACTGTATTTCTCTGTGGCACATTCACATACAACTATCTGATGCGATGTCTTTCATTCAGTCTTAAATTAGCCCTGCTTGGTGGCAAACATCGTTTATCTAAAGTGAACCTGACAAACCTAAGTCACTTGATCTCAATAGGTCGCTAGTAGAATCTGAACTGTGCAGGTTATTGTATTTACAAATCTGTAAAAGTATATTATTTAATTTTGTTTAGGAATATGAAGCACGGATAGGAAAATTGTGTAAACCTGCCCCCCAAGCAACAAGGCGTAGACATTTTGAATTTGAGCCACTTTCAACCACTGCTCTTATTCTGGAGGATCGACCATCGTAAGTCCCTATGGATTCTTTTTACAAATGTTTCAGTGTCAGATCAAAAACTAAGCTGAGGTAGATACTCAGGTAAATTATGCTTGAATGCTCCCATTTCCAAAAGTAGTGACACTTAATTTTTTGTGAATATAATATATAGGTATATGCAGTGGGAATAATTAAAAGTACTTTAAAAAATACTTAATTTAAAAATAAAGAAATATTCCATAGCTATTCACATTAAGAAAATTAAAACCTATCTTAGTAGGAACTGCAATAAAATATCTTAATTTTAATAAGCATCAACTGAGAAAACTTTCTTTAGCTAACCATCATGTTCTATTCTGTAGTCTATTTGAGCACAATCTAATATTGCTTTTGCATGTTTGACTGTAGAAGAGTTGCAACAACAAAGTATGTACTCATGACAAAGCTTTAAATAATTGCTTTATTTTTAAGGTTAGACAAACCATTTAAAAATCTAAGTTGGTACAACTTTGCTGCATAAGTATTAGGCTTTAATGTTAGTATATTTCTGAGGAACCGTACTTTATACAATTGACGTGCTGCTGAAAATAATCCTGTTTGTAAAGCAACTGATAATGCTTTCTTTAGAACTATGTTTTTGAAACAGATTACATTTTTGAAATATACAAAGATTAAATACTAAAACCAGCATTTTTATCACTTTTTAAAATAAATATTGTCTACTCTGCATAGAGTTGATAAATTCAAACTGATTTGGTGAAGTAACTTGTTGCTTGTTTATTTTTATTTTATTTAGAACATTTACATGCCCAAGATCTGTATGTGAAGGATTCAAAGTATTTGATATTTTGTATTTTTCTATCAAGAGTCCTTTTTGGGATTACAGCAAATTGGCTGAAGTCAACTGAGAGGTGTGGAGGACTTGGGTGGATAAGAAGTAAACAATCAGAGATTTATAGGACAACACTTAATTAAGCACGAAACCTCTAGTAAGAGTAGAAGTAGACATTCAGGTGTTTTATACCTTGCTCTTTCATTGTTAATGCTGGTAATATACTTGGAAAGATTCTTTAGAGACCAGAGCATGTAACTTTGCAGCTTTCTGTTTGCCTGAGGCACGTATTAGTTGTCCACATATGTAGGGCTGTCACATCTCTTCTCCTTGTAGAGAGCTTTTTTCATCCTCTAACGAGCTTTTTTTTTTCAAATCACTAATTAGAACAGCAACAGAACACTTTCTAAAATCCTTGAATATTTCTTTTAGGGACAGTACTAAAGTTTGGTTTGGGAGGAAGTTATGATTTCAGGAGGAGGAAATTATTTGAGTGATTGGGGTAGGAGTTAGCTGGAAAGCAACACTGGAACTCCAGGACTTTGGTAGTGAATTATTTTACAACAGGGATGGATGGATGGATGGATATGTAGAGTTTGTGTGGAAGGGATGTGGCTCTGTTTTTGAATGCTTTGGAATACGCACATCTCTCAAAGGTTGATGGGTAGTTGAATAACGAAAACAGTGATGTCGCATAGTATACTGCAGATAGTTCATATTGATGACTAATTATATTATACCACAGTGGTCTACTGCTTTGGTTTTCATGGTACCATTATCTTTTTGGTCTTACTTCTGCATATACCTGCACTGGTATATTTTTCTCCACATCCCCTTAGAACCTATGATGGGATGTCTTAATAGACAATTTTCAGCACCCTTATTCAACTACGTTTTCAGGTCTCTTTTAGATAGAACAGTAATAATCCCATATCATGTCAGATAATCCTTCAAATATCCTTGGGGCAAATTGGTCCAGATGTGCACCTTGCATTGTATCTAGAAACTAAACTGTTTTAGCATAAAATCATTTAGTTCAAATTATAATTTGTTCCATTATTTGTAATTAGACTTGCTTTTGAAACATTAGTTATACATTCTTATGTAAATTACTTGTGATAACCTGTAAGACGAAGAATCTGTTAGGAATAAGTACAGTTCAAGCATTCTTTTTTTAATGTACTGTATGGAAAATTTAACAAGACTTTAATTTGATTAATCTATTCAGTACGTACTTACAATTCTTTCCAGGAACCTTCCTGCAAAATCTATGGAGGAGGCTTTACGTCACAGACAAGAATATGATGAAATGGTGGCAGAAGCAAAAAAGAGAGGTATGTCTGATCTAATAATCATTAGATTAATATCTAATTTATCTGATTTAATCGAGCTTTAAAACCTAGCTTGTTACAGAGGCACTATCCTGTTTATAGTTAAAACACAACATTCTTCCAAGTATTGTGGATTATTTTTACTACTTCAGGACCATGTGTATGCTACAAAAGAGAATTTAATTTCCATGATTGATTGATTCATATTTAAAACTCAAACCCTGAATTATAATTACTCATTAGTGAGTATATACATTCATAATCTACAGACATAGATAAAGCTTTTTAAACATGCTTGCTTCCTCATATGTGTATACATGGACACACTGTATCATATATATTTGCTGACTATTCTGGGAGAAGAATTTGCAGTGTGACTTTCTAGATGGTTTTATAAATTTATATATGTGTACTTTTTAATATATTGTACTCAAGAACAAGTAAAATGTGCAGTATATGAATATGTACATGAAGAGGTCCACTTTTTTCTATCCTCAGTAATCTTTCTCAGAATAGCATTCAGTTGATCCTTCATGAAACCAAAAAACAGCCGCCTCCTCTCATGTGTGAACCATATTTATATATTTTGCACAGTATGCATTGTTTGTATGATCTGAAACTGTATCTTGTTTGATGTAATATAGATGTGAATATTAAATTATTTCATGATGTGATCTTTGACCCTTTTTGTCAAACTGATCATCTTTGAGAGCAAGCCTGTGGTGCTAGTTATAAAACGTATATACTCTTGATACTTTATGTGTATGAAAGAGATTGTTTACTATACATGCTTTTATCTAGCAACAAAATATTTGCTACATAAAAGAAACATAATCTGTGTTTCCATATTTCAGTCCCAATTATGCTACTAAACCGGATTCATTGCATCCTTTATTTTTTTTCATTCGGCTTGATTTGTGGCAAATTACACTATATTTGATCACACAGAACTCTTATCTTTTTTTAAAAAACACAAGTATTTAAAACAATTGTAAAACAGAACATAAAGCAGCTACTGTGGATTACCACATATTTTCAGGGTCAGGTGGGAGCTTTCAATATTGTGACTTTTCAGTTCCATCTATGTACAATTGTACAATTATGGCTCAGAGTATAGTTATAAATATTCCGATGGGTCAAGAAATGAAGTTGTCATTTTTTTTTTTAAATGTACTATGACATCAGCTTCTATAAACTATAATCAGGGCCTTTTTAAGATTTTGAGAGGCCCAGGAGCAAAATTGATTTTCTTTTTGTTCACTGAAGTTGTAATTGGGAGTATATGAGGAACTACTGAAATAATTGTTTCCATTATATTTTAACAGATTGCTTTTGCTGGCTTTGATGAATAATACTGATCCACTCATTCTGAAATACTAAATTATACTATGGATGGGGGATGGGGGCCCCACTATTGCTGGAACTTATGACAATTGTCCCATTCTTTAAAAATCATTAGATCCTATCTTACCCTGCCCTGGTAGGAATATACATACAAAGGTTTATAAGGGAAACATGTGAAAAGTGGAATTATATGGCATGAAATGAAAGAAGTATAGTCTGTGACATTTTAATAATTCAAAGTATAGATGGTGGCACTAATGTTTCTCTGATGTATACCACTTCTTTTATGCTTTTTCTCCTCCTCCATCCCTATGCCTATATACAGTTATTTAGTTCTTAGATTCTAATCTAAGAAAATTTACTCATTTTAAATAATATTACTGTCCAAGGGCACCAATGTGCTCTTAGCAGTTTTCCTTGACAGCTGCCAGACTTTGTGTCTTGATATGTAAAAATGACATTCAGAATCTAATACGACTAAGTAGATTTTCACAGTCACAAAATGTTGACTGTAAGATGTGTGCAAAACACTTTACCCATAGAAATGTAACATGTAAATGTAAAATGTTCTAATTTTTCTCCAGATCATGCCCCTGACAATTCCAGGTGTTATGGGGCAATTTTCCCCCAGTAAATCTTCCAAAATAAGGAAGTGAATTATGGTGTTCGGAATTTACTTCTAGAAAACAGCTGGAAACCACTCTTGGGAATGTCCAGTAGAAAAAACAGAACATTCTAGAATTCTTCAGAATGTTTCTTTTCTGGAGATGGAACACTATGCACATACCTGTTGACTTTTTCTTGTACAGATATTGAAAAAAGAGCTACAACAAGAGCTACAAGTACATTCATTCCCACTATTATTAGATTTATCTCTGCTAAGTGCTGCTTTACATAGTAGATAGATAGATAGGTATATGTATTTATATTTAAGGGACCCATATCCTTTAATTATCTAATATTTGTTTTAAACATAGCTTTTTGATGTCACATTGCATTTAAAATTCTGAATTTAATAGAAATTAAAGAAGCTCATCGAAGGAAGAAAATAATGAAAGAACGCTTCAAACAAGAGGAGAATATTGCTAGTGCTATGGTGATTTGGGTCAATGAAATTCTGCCTAATTGGGAGAGCATGTAAGTGTAGAATACTTGGTAATATAAGTTTGATTCAGACTTCTGCATGTTTTCCTTTCTGTTCTCAGCTGTATTTTTAACTGATCATAATATAGAATTACTTTCTCTGGTATCTGCTGTTTTTTATTCAGAAATCCCATGTAAGAGAGCAGTGTATGCTGTTTTATAAGGATGAGGCAATATTACCCTCATAGGAAATTCTAATGGAAGATCTCTGGCTTCTCACATGGAGCTAAAGTTTACTGGTGTATTTGTTTCTAGGAGATTTCTAGTAGTGCTAAAAACTTACACTCCTTTTACTTCTATGTCTTTATAGGCGTTCTACAAGGCGAGTGCGAGAATTATGGTGGCAAGGATTACCTCCAAGCGTTCGTGGGAGGGTTTGGAGTCTTGCTGTAGGAAATGAATTGAATATCACTCCTGGTATGTTTTGAAGCATAGAGATAGTTTCAGTGATATTCTGCAACATAAATGGTTTCATTGAGTATAACGGTAGTGTCCATTTTGCTGAGGAATAATTGCATTGTTAGCTGTAACACTTCAGTAACCTAGTGCTTCCCTTGTAAATGATGAAAATGTGCAGCACTCAAATCCCTGACTTAAACTGAAGCCATTTCTTTAAAAGGAAGTCAGTAGTGCTGAATGAGTAGAATAAGTTAAATTGACATGTTGCTGACTAAGACTTAGTTCAGAAACTCTAAGATGTCACTTTTTATGATATACCACTTAGCTAGTAATAATCTATAATATTTTAAATCTCAGCTCTTTCAATAAATATAATGTGGTTAGTTTAAGAATAGGATTATCATAACTGATATGTTCAAAATGAAAAATGCTCTCTAAAAAGCTATCAGGAAAAGTAGAATTACACTGTTAGTGTATTAGGCTCAGTCTTTTCTAAGAAGAGTGTATATGTTGCTCCAGTCATTTATGAAGAGCAGGTTGAAAGAAGGAGCAGGATTCCCATCTTGAGCTTAATAAGTTCAGGAATCCTGACTGATCTTGGATGAATTCAAATCTTGGTAGCCAAATGGATTTTGCTGATAAATGCTGAATTTGCTAATAGTCTGGCCTGACTTCTACTCATTATCTTTAAGAAATCCTTAAGAATGAGGAAACATTATCTCTCTCTTCACAAAAAGGGGTAAAGGACAATCCAAGAAACTACAGATCAAAGTGCCTGACATCAATAACTGGAAAAATCCTGGAGCAGATCATAAAGTGACCACCTTTAAAGACCTTGGAAATAGTGCAATGTTTACTATAAGTCTGAATGCATTTGTGAAGCCTTAACAAACTAATCTTCTTTCATTTTTTGAATGGTTAATTTCCTTAACAGATTATCAAAGGCTTTGCTAAAATCAATATATTAGTATTCTCCCTGCCCACTTCTGGTGTGTTTAAGATGATGCTGACTCTAATCATATCATTGCAATTAGGTAAATGCAGACATATGTTCCCCAGAATGAGGAAAGGATTAAATGGGCACAAAATGGGGTCTATGTGTGCGCGTTAGAGAGAGGCTTCTTTTCAGTAGTTGCAGTTGTGACTCAGTGACTAGGGAGGTGGTGGCCAGGTTGTTTGAGCCAGACAGTGATAATCAACAGGTTCTCATCAATCTTTAATTGAGTGTCAAATGAAGTACCATTGAATTAGGTCCTGGATTTTCTATTCTTCAACATTTTTATTAATGACTTAGATATATCACATTTGCAGTTAATACAAAACTGGATGGTACAGTTAATACTGTAGATCACAAGAGCAAAATTCAAAATGATCTTGACTAGTTAGAGAGATGGACTAGAAGCAACAGAACAATATTTAATAGCGATAGATGCAAAGTTTTTCAGTTAGGAAAAAGAATCAAATATACAAGTAAAGGAATGAGGATTATCTGGCATGATAAATGTGAATAGGATATTTGAATTGTAGTTGATTGTAAGATGAATGTGAATCAGCTATGTAACATGGCTTCTAAGAAGGCAAATTCAATTTTAGGTTGTATTACTACAAGTCTCCTTTCCAAATCATGGGAAGCAATCATTCAATGTTGTTTTGGATTGTTCATAACCCAGCTTGGGTAGTAATCCACTTCTGGGCATCACAGTATGAAAGATTCTGGTGCAAGGAAGGGTAATCAGGGCTGGATACTATGTCCTGTGAGGAGAGAGTGGGAATACAGGAAACGTTTACCTGAGAAAAGGTGTTTGGAGAAGGATATGACAGCCCTTCCAAAGAAAATAAAGCAGTGCCACATAAAAGAAGGCCATCACAAATTCTTTATTTTTGCATAACATGGAATAATGGTCTTAGTTACAGGAAGGTAGATTCCTGACTGAATGTTAGGAAAACAAATGCTAAAACTAAGAACAGTCTGATAGTGGACAAACTTGTCAGTGAACGAATTTCCAAAGGAGGTAGTATGCTCTCTTCCTTGGATGTATTCAGACTGAGTTTGAACAGCCATCTGTTGGGAATGTTTAATTTGGATTCCTGCACTAAGCCAATTGCTTAGACTTCATGGTCTGAATGGTTGCCTCCAACACTATGATTTTCATAATTCTGGGTATGCTTAATATACATTATATAAAATATATGTGAAGCATACTTAGAATTGTGTACAGGTAGTCCTTGCTTAACAACCATTTGTTCAGCGACCAAAGTTACGACAGCACTGAACAAATTGTAGTTACGATCGGCCCCTCGAAGTTACGGCCGTTATAGCATCCCCACAGCCATGTGATCAAAGGGCTAGCAGCTGCCTCGGCCAGTAGGAGAAAGAGGAGGAAGATCGTGAAGGTCAGCTGGAGGCGGCAGGGGTAGGCAGTGGAGTGAAGGGCAGAGATGAGGAGGAGATGGGTGGGGGAGTTGAAGTGGAGGTGAATGTGGCAAGGCAGGAGAAGTGTGAGGTCCTCGCCTAACGACCGCAACCAGGACTACCAAAACTGCTGTTGCTGGGCAGTGCAGTTATGTGATGTTTTGCCTAATGACCACTTCGCTTAGCAACAACTTCACTTAGCAACAGAAATTCCAGTCCCAATTAGGGTTGTTAAGCAAGGACTACCTGTATGTATATGCATATTCATAGTAACAAAAGCATGTATTTGCTGTCACTTTATATTCTTTTATTACCCTTTGGGGATAGAGCTTATTGAATCTAACTATTGAAGTTATATTGTTCCTAAATCACTAAACTGAGACTTCCACCAGACAACTTATAAATGTTCTGATTTTAAAAATCTGTAAATTAGTAGTAGAATGGAAATTATATAGTTCAACTTGCAAATCATAAATTTGATCTTTGGCTACATTTTGTGTGTTTTGCAGAACTCTATGAAATCTTTTTATCTAGAGCCAAAGAACGATGGAAGATTTTTGGAGAGACAGGCACTGAAAATGATACAGAAGGTATTTTGAAATGGTACCCATAGCTGCTAATAGCATTTCACAGCACATAGTATACTGTTCATAGTGTTTATTATACCGCAAAGAGACTTTCAGGGATTTTAATAGTATGGCCTCCCAACACAGAACATTTAGCAGACAATTGTTGTTTCATGCTTATTTATAGGGAAAGTAGCACGTCAGAGAGAAAGATTCTAGAAATGTTATGTAGAGGATCATATCTGGGACTCTATTCTCTATAGTAGTACAATTCTAAATAATCAGTGTCATGTGAAACTTCTGGATGTGCTCAACCCTGTATTAAGACAGGTTTGTTTTATATTAGAAGTTCATAGCTGTTGTTGTTATAAACTAAATAATGCCCTCTTCTTCTGAAATAATAGCCTGACTTTGTAACTTAGTGAGTAAGATGCTGGTTTCATAAGTTATACTAACCTTTTCTGCCTAAGTTCACTTTTTATGTCTGGTTGGTTTTTATCCTTTCTTCTGAGCACTATAAAATTGAGGAAAAAGACCATTCTTTTTAAATATAAGCTCCTAATCCTAGCATTTGTTAAACTGCTGTTTGGTATAAATATCTCTAACACACTTATGAATCCTATTTACAGGTAGTCCTTGTTCAGCGACCACTTGTTCAGTGACCGTTCAAAGTTGTGATGGTGCTGAACGTGGAGACTTACAACCAGTCCTTGTAGTTGCAGCCATCACACTTCCCGCAATTACATGATTGCTATTTGGGTGCTTGGCAACTGGCTTGCAGTTACGACATCGCAGTGTCCTACAATCACATAATCACCATTTGTGACCTTCACTGCCGGCTTTCAACAAGCAAAGTTAATGGGGAAGCCGTCAGGAGGTCGCAAATGGCGATCACCTGATATCGCACCTAATGACCATGCAGGATTCGCCTAATGATGGCAAATGGAACTGCTGTCGTAAGTTGGCGTGGTCATGTGATGTCATGCTTTATGACCACATTGCTTAGTAATGAAGTTCCCGGTCCCAGTTACCGTCGTTAACCGAGGACTACCTGTACATGTCTTTCAAAACCAGTACCTGGCTAGGAAAATTGAGTTTGATGTTAGGAAAACCTCATCCTTCTGTGATTCCTTGCCCTGTTGAAAGACAAATTGCTTCCTGGCTGATAGAGATGACTCCAGATCAAACTTACAGGAGTACATTATGAATAGCATGAGTGTTTGGTGTAGGGAGAGGAGTCCATGTAAAGAAGCAACAGAGCTGAGACATAGCTTTTTATGCAGAAAAAAAGCTTAATTAAAATAAATACATTCTTAGTCTCATGCTAAAGTCTAGCCTGGAGAAGGAAGGAAGAGTGGGGAACAGTTAGGAAGGATAAGAAATTAGCAAGAAGATGACAGAAGAAGGATGAGAGATGGAGAGGGAGAAAACTGAGCCAAAAAGTCAGATAGAGGAAAGCTAGTGAAAGTGACAAATGTGTACAATGCAGCATTTAATGAATGCAAGAATGTGGATTCATAAGAACATGAATGAAGCTAGGAGCAGTTCGGGTCTCCTCTTGGAAAATATACCTAGTGCAGAGTTCCAAAATGGATTACTGTTGTAAAATGTTTTAAAAGCATCAGTTAAAAATACATCCACAGGAAGAAAAGAAGTAAAAATGCTAAGGCTACCTTTAGGTGAAAAACAAAAATGGCTAAGGTATGAGTATTTATTTGGTTGTAGGTAAGACACAAAAGGATTCGGGGTCTTTGGTTTTGTCAGCTGATGAGTGGCAAGCTGTTATCCTAACTAAATTATGTTGTGGAGAAGTTTGAATAAGTAAGTCCATGATTTATGGAGCTTCTTGAAATTCAGGTTTAGGACAGTGTTCTCCATGTTAGTAGAGGATGATGATGTCCTGGATTGCTGCTGATTGCTAGCATGGGAAAAATAGAGTCACACAAAATGGAGGTTGGAAGGAGGGGACAAAATGGGAAAACTCTGATAATACCATTCCTGTCTTAGCAAAATTGTTTTTTGCTGTTGAGATCATTTTATTTTGTACAATGGTATGTCAGGCATTAGTGAAGTTTAAAGTAGATGTAACATTTGTAACAGAAATGCTGAAATACTGAAATACTGTGAATGCTTTTAATTGAATGTTGAAGTAGCTCGAGATGAAATTGCTGCCCAATTCCTTGTTTTGTTTTTTTAATTAATATTCCCTTTGGAATATATCTGTGATTGACTTAAGGAAGCATTCAGACTGTGTATCAGATCAACATAATCTTACATTATTGGGAATCAGTCTATAGATATATTTATGAATCTGCATGGTTTACTCTCTAGATGCTGGAGCATCACTTGCTGACCGAGAAGCTAGCTTGGAGCTAATAAAATTGGATATATCCCGCACGTTTCCATCCCTCTATATTTTTCAGAAGGTAAAATTTGTTGATTTTGTTTTGAGATTAGACTGTTTTTTAAAGTAATAGTCTAAAAACAAGAATTCTGTCCACAGAAGATTGTTCTGTTACAGTTTAATACCGTTGACAAGTTCCATCTCCATTAAGAGGGACGTAACTTAAAATAATTCTAAAAGATAGTTATAAAATCTGTACATCTTGTATATATTATAAACTCTCTAGCAAGCAGAAATGCAGCAGAAAGGTTGGTGTTTGGATTTATATAGAACTGGAGCTGTTAAGTGTTGAGCTTTTTAAAAGCCTAAATGAAAGCAAGATTAACACAAGCAAATTACACATTGTTTTGGAGTACAACATCTGTCAAAACACCTTTATAGGGGGAAATTTTACATTTTCATTTTCAAAGATGTATGAGGGAAAAAATTCAGCCACAGTGGCATATATTATAAAACCATTTTTTTAAAGCACATGTTTCTCTTTTGGCTGGTGTGGATCTTCCGGGTTGTGTGGCCGTGGTCTGGAAGCTCTGTTTCCTAACGTTTCGCCAGCATCTGTGACCGGCATCTTCAGAATGCAGGAGCACAGACAGGAGCAGTTCTCTCTGTGCCCAGGATGGTGTGACCCTTTTGTGGGTATTTATAGAGATCTGAAGGGGTGGGGGGAGTGGGGGTGGGTGGGGGGAGTGGGTTAATGAGTGGCTGCTTGCCCTGGTATCAGCAGATCTGTGTATCTTCCTGTGGGCCAGGCAGGGTCCCTTCTTCTGTTGAGTTGTTAACGAGTGGCTGCTGAGGGTGATTAGCATGTTCATTGTGTGAGTTGTTCGCATGTCCTGGTGGTTGAGCTGAGTTCGTTGACCTTTTGCAGGCTGTATTTCTCAGGATTGGTAGCCAGGTTTTGTTGATGTTTAGACTCTCCTCTTTTTTATTGAAGCCGTGCTGGTGTTTGTGAATCTCAATGGCTTCCCGGTATAGCCTGGTGTAGTGGCTGTTGGTGTTGTCCAGTATCTCTGTGTTTTCAAATAGGATTTTGTGTCCAGTGTGCCTGAGAGCATGTTCAGCTACTGCAGATTTTTCTGGTTGCTGTAGTCTGCAGTGCCTTTCGTCTTCTTTTATCCTGGTATGGATGCTGCATTTTGTGGTCCCGATGTATACTTGCCCGCAGCTGCATGGTATGTGGTATACTCCTGCGGTGGTGAGGGGATCCCTTTTGTCTTTTGCTGATTTTAGCACTTTTTTCTGGTGGGTCTGAAGATTGTTTGGAAATTGTGTTTTTCCATCAGTTTTCCCATGCGGTCTGTGACCCCTTTGATGTAGGGCAGAAATACTTTGTTGGTGGGTGGCTGTCTTTCTTCTTCAGTTGCATGTTGTTTTCTTGGTTTGATGGCTCTTTTTATTTCATTCTTGGAGTAGCCATTCGCTTGCAGGACCCAATTAAGGAGGTTAAGTTCAGAGTTTAGGAATTGGGTTTAGCAGATCCGATTGCCACGATCCATGAGGGTTTTGATAATGCCTCTTTTCTGACGTGGGTGGTGGTTGGAGTTTTTGTGTAGATACCGGTCTGTATGGGTGGGTTTTCTGTAAACTTTGTGTCCTAATTTGAGGTCTGGTTTGCATATGACCAAAGTGTCTAGAAATGGAAGTTTGCCGTCCATTTCTTTTTCCATAGTGAATTGTATACTGGGGTGGATGCTGTTTAGGTGGTTCAGGAACTTCTCTAGTTCTTCTTCTTCCTGACTCCAAATTGCAAAGGTGTCATCCACAAACCGGAACCAGACTGATGGGGTAATGGGTGCGGTTTCCAAAGCCTGTTTTTCAAAATGTTCCATGTAGAAATTTGCTACGACCGGGCTCAGGGGGCTTCCCATGGCAACGCCGTCCATCTGTTCGTAGAACTCATTGTCCCATTGGAAGTAGCTGGTTGTTAGGCAGTGCTGAAATAAAGCTGTGATGTCTTCTGGGAAGATCTGTTTGATGAGTGCCAGGGTGTCCCTCACTGGTACCTTGGTGAAAAGGGAGACCACATCAAAGCTGACCAGTTTGTCCTTGGGGTTGAGTTTCAGGGTGCTGATTTTGTTCGACAATACGTTTTGACAATACGTTTCTCTTTTGTTTGTAACTTAGTATTCTGGTACCAGTATTATAGCCCTCAAAAATGTTGGTACTACAGTACCATCTGTTTATTACAGAGTAATAAATAAAGTAGCAGGTTACTCTGATTAGTGTCTCATTGTGAAATTGAATCTGCTCAATGTTTTACGGCAGTATTTCCGAATTTCAGCAACCTTAAGATGTGCGTGGACTTCAACTCAACAGAACTCTTAGCAATGGCCAAGGTGGCTGGGGAATTTTGGTAGTTTAAGTCCACACACACCTTAAAGTTGCTGAGGTTGGTAAACCCTGTTTTGCAGTGAAGTCCTACAGCTGGTCTGGGAACCAGGCTGGCATATCTTGCTTAAGCAGAAGGCAATCTTGAGCCTGTGTACGTCCCTTCATGTTTAGCCAACCTGCACTGTGAAACGAACATTTATCAATATGGAAGCTCACTTCCACTTCCTGTTTGGATCACAAATGACTAAAACATAACCTTTGGATTTGAAACCTTCCTTATTTTATCACCACTAAACATATACCATATGACTGCATCGCTATTATTAAATTGCAAACTATTTTGATCATGTTTATTGCTTGTAATCATCATTGCCCTGTCCCTAAATTAGGTATTTCAAAAAATGATGGACATACCAGATTTCCTCTTTTTAATAAAGTTTTTTAAATGCACTAGCCTTCCAATGAAAATCGTCATGGTGAGCAGAGAACAGGTTATTGAATGTATCATTAGTTTTAATGACCTAATGTAATTCATAGTATTGATCACAATTATTTTATATATTAATATTTGTAAACTACAGAGTCCACTAGGATTGAGATGGTAGATAAATTGCTCAAATTAATGGATAAAATACCTCCATAGGGGGTACATTCTGTTATCATGCAAGAGAAGCCTTCCTCACATAGACACTAGATAGCCAAGCTTCTGGCTGTGAGTAGCTTTTTCAGATACACCTCACCTATGATCTACCTTGCACTGGTTAGCCTCCTGGCTGCCACATTTTATATTCATTGCAATTTTCGGACACTTTTCTATGGTAGCCCCAGTACCATACACTGTATTCGTAGAGCTGTCTAGGCAGGAATACAAGCTTTAGAAAATTGAGTCTCCTGTCACAAAAGTAGCTGGAATATAAGGCATGCCTGTCTTTGTTCAGATTGAACCTAGTGCGTATTTTTCTTGAAAAAAAATGACAGCAATTGACATTCATGGTCATTAATTCATACAAGTAAGGGTCTTATAAAGGGGAGATTTTAGAAGTAATTTTGATGACAAAATGTTGGTATTATAGTACCATAATATGTAAAAAGTTCAGTTTTATTATATATCTCCATTTTTAAACTTCAGTTTTAACCTTTGCTTTCTTCATCTTTGTTTCCATTTTAGGGTGGCCCTTACCACGATCTTTTGCACAGTGTCCTGGGAGCATATACATGTTACAGACCTGATGTAGGATATGTAAGTATCTGCACAGTGTTGTCAGTGTTTCCACAGCAACAACAGAAACAACAACAACAATTCATGTATTAAATTGTATGCCACCCAACTCTCAACAACTCTGGGCAGCTCACAACAATGAAACGGAAATTACAATAAAATCAAATCTTCTATAACTTACTATACTGATACAATATTTGCAAGGATATAAGCATATGCTTCATCAGCTGAGTCAATTACCACAATATAGCTTAGCCTTTCAACCCCAAAAGGGGAAATATGTTCTGCTACACATAGTTTCCATAGCTTAACTCAATTCATTTGCTGGCTGTTCTGCTCAGGATATTTCATATCAAAGGGTGAACTTCCTAATGCTGTAACTCCTTGTACATTTGCTAGGGATATAGAAATTCTATATCCCACTAGTACTTCTCAGTAAATGTGCACAGGATTGCATTATTTTACAGTGACACTTTTTCTAGAGCAGTGTTTCTCAACCTTAGCAACTTTTAAGATGAGTGGACTTCAACTCCCAGAATTTCCCAGCCAGCATGGCTGGCTGAGGAATTCTGGGAGTTGAAGTCCACTCATCTTAAAGTTGCTAAGTGTCAGAATCCTCGCAAGATTTTATAGTAGATTATTATATGGCTAGTTTAAAAAAAAATGATTTTTTCTACATGCTGCGGTTCTGCCATTGGAAAAGGGGAGGGGGAGTAGGAAGGAGAGACCGTTTGATGCAGATGGTTTCTTATCACAAGCCTTGGAATGTTCAAGGCCATGCCAGCAAGGGAATCAGAAGACAAGAACTAAGGGCGAAGAAAGGGGGGGAAAAGAAAGAAAAGCAGTTTTTGGCGCGCTTTTATTCAGTCTCAGCAATGCTTTGGATCTGTACACTTATTCTTAATAAATGAACTTTCTTTTGAATCAATATTGGTTGCAAGGAGAGTTACTGGTTTTAAGATCAACAAGTGGCAGTTCGTTACATTTTGCTGAGACTCACTGTACAGACTTCTACCAGGGACATTACCCTGAGGGGAGTCACAAGCCTCACGTTAACCGGGACCAACCGAGCAACGGGATGGCTGATGATGTTATTGAGGAAGAAGAAGAAAGAAAAGTCCCTCCTCCATTGGAAGTAAAGGTGATAACCCAGGGGGAGCCGGTGCAATCATCACGCCCAGACCGGACGGGGATGAAAGCAACGGGGACGAAAGGACGGGCTCCTTCGTTGAAAGATCGCTTGGGGAAGTTGGAAGGGCAGATGGGGTCCATATCCGATGATATGCGAGCTATAAAGGCAGCCATGGACCAACTGCTTGGAAGGGGATCTACACCTCCCGCACGAGAAGCGGCCGCCACACCAGGAGGCACGGAGGTGGCAGAGCTGTCAGCCGAAGATGAGACTTCCAGCGAGGAGGAGGAGGATATCACACCTAGCAGAGCCAAGAAGAGCCCGATGCAGCAGCGGGGCATCTCCATGAAATTCGGGGGAGATGCTGAGCAGCTGGCTTGCTTTATCACCCAGGTCCGGATCTACATGGAGGGCTACGGGGGTCTGTTCCGCAGCGAGGAGGAGAAGGTTTCCTATGTGTCCAGTTTTTTTGAAGGTATGGCTGCGGAATGGGTGGTTGGCCTGCATAGGGCGAAGGACCGGGCTTTAAGAAAATTGGAGGATTTCATGGCGGCTCTCTGCGCGCGCTTTGAAGACCCGTGTGTGGCGCTCAAAGCACGACGCGACCTGGAAAGGCTGAAGCAGGGGTCCAAGTCGGTATCAGAGTACGCCTATGAATTTCGGGGCTTGGCTCAAAGGCTGCCTCACGTGCCGGAGGAGCTGCTGATTGAGTTTTTCCAGAGAGGCTTGCAACCCGAATTGCTGCAGCGTGTGCTGTGCCGGGGTTTCCCGAAAACCTTTAATGAATGGGTCGCTATGGCCGGCGAAGTGGAGGAGCAATGGCGTACCATCGAAGCAAGAACCCGACTTCCGCCCTTACCCGGTGCAAAGAAGGCGGCGCCCAAAGCGAAGACCAGCGCTCCGAAGAGTAGCGGGGGCCGGCGCGTCTGTTTCAACTGCGGGGAGCCGGGGCATTTTGCCGCTGCGTGCCCTAAAGCGAAGACGGAGCAGGAAGGCAAGAAGACGGAACGGAAGGGGCCGAAGTCTTCAAAGCCCGGCAGGAAGGAATCAGCGGCAGCAGGCAGCGAGACGGGAGCTAGAGCGGCAGCACGCGGCGGTGGCAAAACCCGGAAGTTGTCAGCTCCGCTCTCTCTCCGACAGGCGGCTGCTCTTCCAGAGAAAGAAAGCAGCTCACGGGAGGACTCGGAGAGCGAAGAGATGGGGGTGAGTCCCATTAAAATTTGGGTGGAACTAAGGGTGGTGAGGACTAATCGGAGGGCAGAGATACGGGCGCTGATAGACTCTGGCTGCTCCCGAAATCTGATTAACCCCGCCCTTGCCCGGGGTTTGGGACTGCGCTTAAAGAGACTCAAAACCCCTGTGGTTTTTACCCAGCTGGACGGATCGCCAGCGGGGGGAGGGCCGGTGGAGTATCGTACAGAAGAGCTTGAACTAACTATGGGGGACCATAGAGAGACTATTAAATTCCTAGTGACTCCCATGGCATGCAACCCAGTGCTTCTGGGCATGAACTGGTTAAAAAGGAAAAACCCAGAAGTGAACTGGGAGGAGAAGATCTTGCGTTTCCCGAAGGAGGGGGGAGTGGAAGTTGAAGGAATTACCGAAACGTTGTCAGATGAAGAGATGGGTGCTGTGAGTGGGGAAAAGGCAGTGGAAGCTGCAATCCAGATTCCCAAGGAATACCGCGACCTGCAGGAGGTGTTTAGCGAAAGGGAGTCAGATCAGCTACCCCCCCATCGTGCCAGTGACTGTGCCATAGAGATTGAGCCGGGGGCTAAATTTCCAAGGAAGAAAATGTATCCAATGACACCCAAAGAGTTGGAAGCATTGCGGGAGTTCATTGACAAGAATCTAAAGAGGGGCTTTATTGTACCTACGCATTCTCAAATTGCTGCACCGGTGCTATTTAGGGAAAAGAAGGATGGCTCCCTACGTTTGTGCACGGATTATAGAGGGCTAAATGCCATTTCTGCTGACAACAGGTACCCACTCCCCTTAATGAAAGACCTGTTGGCACATTTATCCAAAGGGAAAATTTTCACCAAGCTGGATTTAAGGGAGGCGTACTTCAGGGTGCGAATACGTGAAGGAGACCAATGGAAGTCCGCCTTTAACACGCCTCTGGGGTGCTTCCGTTATGAAATAATGCCGTTCGGATTAAAAGGAGCGGCGGGGGTATTCATGCAACTTATAAATGAGGTGTTACAAGAGTATTTATACCAGGGGGTGTTGGTTTATCTGGACGATATCCTGATTTACACTGAAACCATGGAGCAACATGTGCAATTAGTCAGGAAGGTGCTAAAAAAGCTACTGGAAGCTCAGTTGTATGCCAAGCTCTCCAAATGTGAATTTCATAAACAGCAAATTGACTATTTAGGATATAGAATTTCGCATCAGGGAATTGAAATGGACCCAGCAAAGGTGAGGGACGTTACAGGTTGGGAGGCTCCCAAAACCAGGCGTCAGCTTCAAAGTTTCCTGGGCTTTGCTAACTTCTATCGGCAGTTTATACCCAACTTTGCCCAAGTAGCACTCCCACTTACCGATTTGTTGAAAACCAAGGGCAAGGACAAGGCGAAGGCATCAAAACCTGGAGCCCCCTTAGCCTGGACTAAGGAGTGCCAGGAGGCGTTTCAAAGTTTAAAGCGTCTGTTTACGGCTGAACCAATCTTAAAACACCCTGATCCAGAACAGCCATTTGTCATACAGGCAGATGCCTCGGATGTAGCAGTGGGAGCTGTGTTGTTGCAGAAGGGGGCAGGGGGGGAACTGTTTCCTTGTGCATACATATCCCGGAAATTTTCAGAGACTGAGAGACGCTGGTTGGTGTGGGAAAAGGAAGCGTTCGCAGTACGCTGGGCATTAGTTTGTTGGAGGCATTTGTTAGAGGGGTCACCCCATCCATTTGAAATTTGGACTGATCACAAGAATCTAGAGGCTTTGACGGCACCGAGGAAACTGTCACCAAAGCAAATGAGATGGGCACAATATTTTCATCGATTTAACTTCTCCCTGAAGTATATTCCTGGGGGGAAAAATTTTCTGGCAGATGCTCTGTCTCGGTTGCCTCAACACAATAGCAAACGGGAGGAAGTAGTCGCTCCAGTAATTCCATGTACCCAAGCAGCCCTAAGAGTGGTCACTAGAGCTCAGAAAAAAAAGGGTGAAGGACAACCAGAAGGAGAGTTATTGGTAAAATTAAATGCCCAGATTGCTCAGGATGAGTGGTTCAAAAGCCACAGCCAGTTGCTAGTAAACAAACAAGGGGCATGGTGGTGGCAAGACAAGCTATATGTCCCTGCAGATGCTAGAAAGTGGGTTTTGCAAAGAAGTCACGACAGCAAAACAGCTGGGCACTTTGGTTTTGTGAAAACATTACATCTGATCAGATGTCAATTTTGGTGGCCAACAATGAGAAAAGATGTAGGGGAATATGTAGCCACATGCCCCACGTGTGCTATGGCCAAAAAGAGAGGGGGCAAACCAATGGGGCTTCTACAGACAGTAGCAAACCCTGTAGCTCCTTGGAAGCAAATAAGCATGGATTTTATTGTAGACCTGCCTGAAAGCAACAAAAAGACTGTTATTTGGGTAGTTACAGACCTTTTTTCCAAACAAGCACATTTTGTGGCATGCCAAGCCATTCCATCAGCACCCAAATTGGCTAAATTATTCATACAACATGTCTACCGAGCTCATGGGGTCCCAGAACGGATAATTTCGGATCGCGGGGTCCAGTTTACTGCCAAATTCTGGAGAGCGTTCCTAAAACTACTGGGGGCATCGCAAGGCTTGAGTTCGGGTTACCACCCCCAGACAGCGGGATCATGTGAACGTCTGAACTCAGTATTGGAACAATATTTGAGATGTTTCATTAACTACCAACAAGACAATTGGGATGAACTGTTACCATTCGCTGAAGTAGCTTATAATAATGCAGTGCACCAAAGCACTGGTCTCACCCCTTTTAAAATAGCTACAGGACAAGACTTTGTACCCATCCCAGAACTGCCTAAGCAGACCACTCAAGTCGCTTCGGTTGATGAGTGGATCCAGCAGATGACACAAGTGTGGCCTCAGATTGCTGCCTCGTTGCAGGAGGCCAGAGCTACATACAAGAAATTTGCAGATGCTAAGAGAACACCAGAAAAAGACTGGAAAGTAGGAGATAAGGTTCTTTTATCTACTAAACATCTTAAATCATTACAACCTTCCAGAAAGCTCGCTCCAAGATTCATAGGGCCTTTTGTCATCGATAAAGTAATTAATCCAGTTTCACTACGATTACAGATGCCTGCCACCTTTAAAAAAATCCATCCAGTATTCCACTGCGACCTGCTTAAACCATATAAGGAGTCTTCTCAGTGGCATCCCTCTCCAGTACCTCCTAAACCATTGATGGTTGAAGGAGAACAACATTTTGAAGTTAAAGAAATACTGGACAGCAGAAAGCACAGGGGGGGGGTTCAATTTTTAATTCAGTGGAAACATTTTCCCAAGTCAATGGCTGAATGGGTTGACAAGAAACATGTAAAGGCCCCACGTTTAGTTAAAAAATTTTATGATGCTTATCCTACAAAGCCTTAACAATTAGATTGGTTATTGTATTATGTGTATCTTTGCTTTTCATTTTAGAGTGAAGAAGAGGAATCATCTGACTGACATCCTTTTCTGTGGAGGGGCAGTATGTCAGAATCCTCGCAAGATTTTATAGTAGATTATTATATGGCTAGTTTAAAAAAAAATGATTTTTTCTACATGCTGCGGTTCTGCCATTGGAAAAGGGGAGGGGGAGTAGGAAGGAGAGACCGTTTGATGCAGATGGTTTCTTATCACAAGCCCTGGAATGTTCAAGGCCATGCCAGCAAGGGAATCAGAAGACAAGAACTAAGGGCGAAGAAAGGGGGGGAAAAGAAAGAAAAGCAGTTTTTGGCGCGCTTTTATTCAGTCTCAGCAATGCTTTGGATCTGTACACTTATTCTTAATAAATGAACTTTCTTTTGAATCAATATTGGTTGCAAGGAGAGTTACTGGTTTTAAGATCAACAAGTGGCAGTTCGTTACACTAAGGTTGAGAAACACTGCTCTAGACAAATGAAAAGTAGGAAGAAATTGCTGAGAAAAGTTGTATGTACAGAATATATCCATTCATTTATTCATATGTATTTTTCTTTCCTCCTTCTGTACTTGCTTAGAAACTATTTGCCAATTTTAGCTTTCTAAAGTGAAATATGAGCAGCTTTAAGTCATGATGGCGTATATCCAAACACCATTGTTATCTTTAGATTTATGTATAATTCAGCAAGTGAATGAATGAAAAAAGGTAGCGAGCCCAGTTCAGAATATGTTCCTAAAGTGCCCTGCTTGTTGTTATAATTTGGTAATATACTAGTTTTCAAAAATACTATAAATAGTTTCCTTAGCATAAAAATGAGTCTTTTACTTGGCACATTCAGCCCCTGTTTTTTTTGTTTGTGTGTTAAAGGTCCAGGGAATGTCTTTCATTGCTGCAGTTCTCATACTTAATCTGGAGGAGGCAGATGCTTTTATTGCCTTTGCAAACCTTCTGAACAAGCCATGCCAGCTAGCCTTTTTTCGTGTGGATCATAGCATGGTATGTGCACATATTATCATTTACTACTATTATTGGACTTAAATTTTTCTTACCGCAAAATGTTCATGGACAGTAAGTAGATGTTCCTATTGAAATTAGTGGTATTCCTAGTTTTCTAAAGATCAGAGCGTTGTATACATCCTTATAACTAACAGGGGTACTTGTGCCTAAGGAACTGTATCAGTAGCAAATATATTAGTAGAAATTGTTGCCCCTTTGCAGAACTGTTGTATTTTACAGAATTTGCAGATTTTATTCTCAGTTCCTCTAGTTTTCTGTGACATAATGGTAATCCCTGCAGTCTTTTGCCTTTCCGACAGAGAGACAGCAAGAAGAAAGTCTGGTTACCTATACCTAGTAACACGTCTTAGATACATCAGGGTTGGATCACTGTAACAAACTCTACATAGGGTTACCTTTCAAAAAGTCTTCAGAAGCTGCAGTTCTTTGAGAACATAGCTGCCAGGAAGCTATCAGGCACATTCTTGCATCGCTGCACTAGCTGCCAATATACTTGGTCCAGAATATCTAGTATTTCCTCCTATTCCAGAGGTGGGGAACTTGTGCCATGGCCAGTTGTTACTGAATTACATGCTGGCTGGGGAATTCTGGAAGTTGGTCCACACATCTTAAAGTTGCCATGGTTGAGAAACACTGCCCTAGAACCTTCTCTGTCTACCATGTAGGGTGGAGGTGGTAATGAATTTAGAGCATTTTTGGTGTTTGCACCAGTATTGTGGGACGTTGCACCTGGAGAAACACTGGTGGCCTGGTCTCTGGATGTGTTTTGCATAGATAGTGTTGTTCTGGTAGGCTTTGTTTGATCTGTTGTGTTAAAAGTTGTTTGTGTATCATCTTTGTGTGTTTTTATCATTTTACTGTATTTTTAATTTAATGCATATTTTATATTATACTGAGTTTAAATTAGTGTAGGCTGTCCTGAGCAATGAACAAGCGTGTGTGTGTGTGTTTATGACTATCAGCCACGTTTACTACTGCAAGGGTAGTTGGAAGCTGGAATCACTGATCCTGGGTGTTTGAACGTCAGCTAAAATATTTCTCAACAGCAGATACCAGCATCTGGTAACAGCAATCTCACTTAAAGTTTTACTATTAAATAAGGCACACTCTGCTCTGTAAACTAGTATATAGTTCTGCAGAAGCTTCAATATTTGTGGCATTTGTATGTTTTCCTGAGCCAATTGTATGTTTTTTCTCCCTTTTCTTTACAGATGCTAAAGTACTTTGCAGCATTTGAAGTATTTTTTGAGGAAAACCTCCCTAAACTGTTTCATCATTTTAAATCCTATAATCTTACCCCTGACATATACTTGATAGATTGGTACGTTGAAAACGTAATTGTCAAATCATGCCTCATTGAGAAGTTTCCAGGTGAAGTTAAATGCAAGCCAGATTTTAATGGGCATTCTAGGGTTCCTTGGGATTGGGTATCTGTTTAGGAGAACAGAAGTGGCAGTGACATGCATGCCTGAGGCACAGAGGAGCACACAAGAGAACGGGATTTAACTGGTAGATGATTGGGTGGTTTATAGAAGGTTATCACATGAGTTTAACCTTCAGTTGCTTAATAGCACAAAAACAGTTTTCTCCTTGGCCAAATTAGGTTGATAAATGGGTGGGAGGAGAATAAACAGTGGCATTTTGCCTAACTAGCTTCTGAGCTCAATTCTGCCACTAAAAACAAATTCCTGGACTGAACCTGCACCCCAGAGAAAGATTTGCTTATTAAGTGTTCACATTCTGCCATCCCCATGAGCCACTACTATGACACCAATCACAACAGGCAGATTTTTAAAAAAGGATCATGCAAAGCTAAAATCTGGTCAATGGATACAATAGGTTTATATCCAAAATATAGCTACATATCAGCTTATTAAGTTTGTTTTCTTTTTTTCTTTTTTGTGCCTTCAAGTCAGTGTTGACTCTTGGCAACTGCCTGGACAAGTCCCTGCAGTTTCCTTGGCAAGATTTTGGAAGTGGTTTGCCCTTGCCTGCTTCCTAGGGCTGAGAGAGAAGGACTAGCCCAAGGTCACCCAGCTGGCTTTGTGCCTAAGGCGGGATTAGAACTCATGGTCTCCCCGTTTCTAGCTTGGTGCCTTCATCACTACACCAAACTGGCTTACTAATCTTCATATTACAGCTCTTCACTTGGAATGTAGGAGGTGCACTTGGAAGTAGAGGGATAGTTGCAAATGAGCTGACAATTGATGCTTGTTTCCTAACCCAAAGCATGATTGGATATCCAAATAAAATAATTACTGATAGTGCAGGACGAATTAGAGGGTCTGGTGTTTTGCCTTTATGTGCCTGATTCTTTTAATTTCAAAATGCAGGATCTTCACCCTGTACAGCAAGTCACTACCCCTTGATTTGGCCTGTCGAGTTTGGGATGTCTTTTGTAGAGATGGAGAAGAATTTTTGTTCAGAACTGGGTTAGGAATTCTTAAGTTATATGAAGATATTCTCCTGCAGATGGACTTTATTCATATAGCACAGTTTCTAACAAAGTTACCCGAAGACATCACGTCGGAGAAGCTTTTCACATGCATTACATCTATTCAGATGCAGAATAGTAACAAAAAATGGGCTCAGGTAAGTATTAACTATGTGTGGATAAACATGTTTAATTTTATCATAAAGCAACACTAAATGTAAAAGAGAAGCACAACTACAAGCAGAGATGAAGTAGATTAACCTTGGCTGGGAAAATAAGGCTTTACCTGTTGCTGAATGAATGTGGTTGCCTCAGGGATAGCATTTGTGGAATGGGACATCACCACTAACAAGGCCGTGGCCTCTCTAGCCACCGGCCACATAATAGATTGCAGAGACATCTGAAAAGCATTTGTTGAAAATATTGCCTAGAGACAAGCACATGTGGATAGCCTTTTAAGTACCGATTGCAAACCACGGAGGAGTTCCATGATTAAAATCAGCACTATGAGTTCAGTTGCTGTAGTTGACATAACATGATTGTATATAGTCCCAGTTAATCTAGCAGCTGTATTTTGGACAATATGTCATAGCACCTTAATCTGTAAATTACCAGAACATTGGTGAAAGCAGACTTTCGTTGTCCATGTAATCCATAGGAGGAAGTGTGTAAGAGATTACTTGTGTCTCAGATGACACAATGAACACTCATAGGCTATGTACTTACGGTAGAGGAACTGCAGTCCTGGATAACAAGCAGTACTAATGAACTATCCCCCAATAGCCATTTGTCTAGATTGAGTTGATCTACTGATCTTTCATTTCCAAAACCAGATATAAAAATCATTATGAAAATTATTTAACACAGAGATAAAGACAACAAGCGTGCTAGATCCAGTCCCTTCATCCTTGCTCTTGTTACTGTCCTTTTGTTCAAGACAAACTAATACAGAAGCCTGCAAGATCAGGATTGCACCTCTTTCCCTGTTTTAGAGCTTCACTCTATAGTATGCAAAAGAAGAATGGTGAAAACAGAGACTGGGGGAAGAAAACTAGCAGATCTGGCTTCTTCTTTCCTTATATATTAAGGCAAATAACACACGATGCCTGCACAAGGCCACAATGGTAGATATCACCTGCGTATTTTCAGGTGACTAGAATGATTGATGGTACATCATTCAGAATTTTTAGATGACTTAATTCAGCAATTTCAAATAGAATATAGGTTGTGTAGCATATTCATATCACTTTTCACAAAAATGGGAGGCAAAATAGGGCACCCATTTTTCTATTAAAAAAGAAAAAACAAATGGTTTGAAAACATCCCCCTCACTGCATTCTGGTGACAACATTGTGTCACTGGCCATCTCCTGCCACATTCAAAAGCAACCACCCCCACCCCTGCCATAGAACACACAATTTCTTTACAAAATGGTTGTGTGCTGCTATGATGTGGACCGTAGAAACACGAAGGACAAGAGATACTTTGTGGGATTTAATAGCACAAATATCAATGAGTCAAACTGTAATCCTTGAGTACCATTTTCTGAAATTGATCTTCCCAAATGAACCAGAACCACCACATCACAGAGACGTGTATTTAACTGAGACAGTCCATGCTGTGGAATGTTATCCTCTCAGCATACTGAAAGCCCCTGAGGTCCAAGAGAATTGTGGGAAGTAGTCTTATCTTTTCCCCTCTGCATCAAGAAGAACCCAATGCTGATAGGGTCAAAATCATGCCTCCCTGTAGAAACCAATATAGAAAATCTGTTTTATCCACGCAAGATGACTATTTCAAGGGAGATTGATAATCATTCCTGAAAATCAAAATACATTATCTAATATGTCATGATGAGATTAAAGCAAGAGTTTGCTTAGTATGTTTGCTCAGTGATAAGATTCTTGACAGAACTTTTATAATGGGTTGGCATTTCTTTAAAAAAATGTTTTGTTCTGCAGTCATAAAACTTTGCTTTAAAACTGTAACCATTTCTTTTACTATATTAGATTCCCCAGTTTAACAAATACTAAATGGTTTCCTTATTAAAATTGCAAATGGCGATTTTCCTTCTAACACAATAGCAGTTTCCTCTTAAATATAAACTTGCTGCCTACCATGCCACTTGCTTCAGAAATGGCATCACCCTAATGCAAGCCTATGCAAATTTATTTGATTAACTAACTTGAAATCACTGTTTAAAATTTCCTCAATGAGCTTGGAATTCTATTTTTAAGTGAGGCGTTTCAGCTGTGTACCCATGAAGAAGTACTTAAGTAGTTAATGCATGAAGTTTGGAGGTAGTTTGAAAAGTGTACAAATCTGGGAATGCTTTCAGTGGTATGAACTTGGGAAGTCCTACAGCCCTGCAGAGATCTCTCTAATTATAAGTTTCAGAAGTGTAACAAGGCAACATAGCTGCATTTGTCTAAGGATATGCTATGATTGTAACTGTTCATAGTACTGCTTCTCATAAAGCTTCCTAGATGGCATACTGAAGTTTAATTGAAATTATTACTTTGGCTACATTAGAGTTGCTCATTCTTATACTAGAACTGTTGAAATCAGTTGGACTTGGGTCTTAAGTTACTCATGATTAACTGAATCATAAGTGACTTCATGACCTATTGATTTCAGTGACTTTACTCCAGTGTCAAGTTCGAAACTTGTCTATTTGCAGTGGACTACCGCATTGTCCATTAGTGTTTCTGCTAGAATTCTTGTGCTAAAATGTAGCCAATTTCACAGTGAGATGTTGACATGAGTTTTTGTCTGATAACCAGAAGACCAAAAAGAGTAGGCAGCGTACAGTTAACAGGTTTCCATTACATTCATAAGTATATTTGCCAATTTTTGCAACCTTCAGTTGTAAGGTTTTTAAACTGTGGGTGGGTGGGTTCCTTGATCTATGGTGTAAAGGCTAGTTATTTGGCTCCCTATGTATAATTAATTATTATAGAATTGATACTTAAAATATTGGGCTATTGAAAAAGAGAGGTGGGGGTAGATGGAAAACAAATGGTTATGATACATGATAGATGGGAAAACCTGCAAAAATGGCTAGTATTTATAAATGTTAATAAGGGGTTAAGTTGTGGCCCATTTTTAAGTTTTATTTTAAAAACTGGTTTTCAGGTGTTTGCCTCATTAATGAAGGATAGCAAAGAAGGAGACAGGAACCATAGTCCAGCACTAAAAAGTTAACTTCCAAGTTCAATTGGAAAAACCACTTGGTTGTGAAAGAATTCTTCTAAACATCTTCTCAGTGAAAACCACTAAAAAACGGCTTCAGAGACTGAAGAAGAAACAGTATTGACTGAATGCAGTGGTGGAATTTGATGGTCCTCATCCTGCTGCCAGTATTAAAGACCTCTTTTGTGGGAAGATTCCTTTTCGCAGGAAGCAGAACAATAAAGTATGAAACTGAGAACGTGGCTATCGCATATTTAATATTTAAAGTTGAACGCAATAACATTTGTAATAACTTTTGTTGGTACTTAAAATTTTGAGGGATACCTTTTTTATGATTACCACAAAGGCACTTTTGGGAGCAGGGCTGGTGTTTAAAGTAAGACCCCAGAAACTGCTACCTGAACCAAACATTTTGGTACAAATACCTCCAAAATTATAGATGAAATCTTTAGGACCAAATCAGGTTTTGTTTTGGTATACATGCTTGCCCAATAATAGGAGGCTTTTACGTATGTCTTATGAAACTCCTTTTAAATTGCAGTTTCACTTTCCAACTAAGTGAATGTATGTAAGTGAAAAAAGAGGAAACTGCATGCAATTTTGCTATGGAGCCATTGGCAAATAAGTCTTTTGGCTGAAAGGTGGCAGTGACTGTGGGCTTAGGTTAGCAACCAAGGGGGTTTTCAACATTTTACTTTTTGAAGTACTTTGCTTACAGGAAAATTGGTTTCTAATCCATAAAAATCATATGAATTTTTTTTAATCAAAGTGACTTATACTTGATAAACACTAGTATAATTAATAAGCTAGTGATAACCCTTTTGCACATTTTACGCAATGTTAATGTTGAAAGTTTTGAGTCCCTGTATATTAAAATGTTTTCTCATTTAAATTTAAAGTTGATTACTGCAGTGTGTACAATAATGAGTACCCAAAATGCATCTTGTTAGTCCATCTCTTTTAATGTCAGCACCATACTGTAAAGACAGCATAACGGAAGGTCGAACTTCCTTCACACTCCAAAACGTTTTAAAATGGCTTTTGAACTGGAGGGGGATGGAAAGGATACCTCTTAATCTCTCTGAGCAGCTAATGCTTGTTCTTTCTAAGTCCGTTTTGATAGTATTAATGTAAATAAAATTGCCTTTTTCCCCCCTTTGTACCTGGTCCCTGTATGTGCAAATGAAGTCAAATTTATCATTGCATTAAAAAATAAGTGAGACTGCTTCAGTTGTCAAGTGTTAAAAAAAAGTTGCAGAGCCTATTTTAAAGATTTGGTTACAGTACATTGTAATATTTATGTTGCTATCAGATGTAAACCACACTTCAATATTACTTATTACAACATTCAATTTGAAGTTCAGATGTCTGCTTTTTTTCTTATGTATTTACTTGCTTCTGGTGTATGTCCTTTACTTGGGTTCTCTTGTACAGTTTTCTTACTTTTCAAGTACAGTATACACATGTATATAAATTGTAAATAGAAGGAATTTAGCCTTCACCCAAAACTACTAGTAACAATTCCTATGTAAATAAACTTGTAAGCAGAATGAATACTGTCTCCATTTAAATTTGTTCATCTTTCATGTATGAAGGGGAATCTTCTGTAGCTTTCCCAATGATTTGCTTCATTGATTCACTCCTATGCCCATCCAGATGTGAGCACTAAAGTCTTTTCCAGAGTTGGGCTTTTAATGAAAGGTTATGGTTTGTATCTTCTCAAATAATCGCCACTGGCTGTCATGCCAATGTCTTCATTCACCAAAGGAATAGGGATCCTGTGGCACCACGCAGGTTGCTGAATTACAGCCCCTAGCCATACCGGTTGGGGTGGTGGGAGTTGTGATTCAGCAGCATCCCCATCACTTAATCCCCTTTCCTTTGTATATGAAACAGAACTAGGTTAGAAGAATTCAGAATGCCAATCTTACGCATCCCTTAAGCTGATTACACACCTAAGGAATGGAGAGCTAAGAGTAGTAAAGTAGATCGATTGGCATACTTGCAATGGCCTTACCACCGTAAAAACAAGACAGAATTTCCTACATCAGTTCTATTTTTACCCCATGGTTATCACTCTGTTTGTGCTGCATCAAATGATACCACCATAATTTTAGACAAGGCAGCCTTAGCAGAGCCACTTCAGAGATGGGTGCGAATCATTCAGTTAGGTGCAAGGGAGTACTGGCAAAAGTGTTGGACTGTCCTGTTATTATCCTTCCCCTGAGCCTGAAATCAACCATTATCATTACATGTCAGCAACTGTGAAGCAAAAAGTTTTATTTCTCTTAAACAGTACGCTGTGTTTTAGAGCAGCCAGTACTGCTGGAGCAGAGTATTCTGTGGGACCTGAGTTGTCTGAAGCAGGATATATTGAAGTAGACCAATTCAGAAGAAATCTTGCTTTTTAACAGACAGGTAATGCAACAGGCCTTTCCATTAGTGCAGAACCTGCTTAGTGGCTGGGGGCCAAACTTCGTATTTGTGGGTGAACTTGAAGGCCACAGATGGTGGGGCAATGGTTCAAAGTGGGTGGGGCGTTTTTGTTTTGAGGGACTTGTATTTAAAACTCTGTTAAGCTTATTCATAGGAATTATAACCCAATTTTCATTATGCTACTTACTTTAAAATGGTGAGAAAATAGTGATCAGAGGAAGCTCAGGATGTCAGAAAAGGAGCTCAGGAGGACAGGTTGCCCACGCCAGTGCAATTCCCGTGTTCAGGTAATGATGTAATTCAAAACATTCCAAAATGTGTATTGCTTATGCACGACATAATTGCAGGAAATATGCCATTTACCAGTGCCTAACCTCAGTGTTTCCTGGATGATGACTTGAATTTGAACTGTATCACGCTCAAGGACAAGGAGCAGGGAGTCTCTGCTTCAAGAAAAACTTCTGTAGAAATACCTTCTAGACAGGAAACATGTTATATTTTGTGATATATTGTCTGAACTGTGCTAAAGCCTGTCTTCTTTATTTCTCTGGGCACACTCAGTCATTGGGTGTACGTCAGCCTCTTCTGCACATCTCAGACTGTGCATGAGGAAATAATTTCTCTTCAGAATCTTCTGTGATTTGGAACAATATTCCCCGCCCCAGCCTCTTTACAGCGATTGCTTTTTTATTTGTAGCAGACCAGCACCATCTTGTGGTCTGCCTGGAGCACTCGATTACCTTTGGTGGTTCCCCATTCAAAGCTGCTGTTCTCATTTCGAACAGCTCTGCTTCTACCTCCCTCAGTGCACATTAGCCTTTTGAGACCTAAAGTTTCACAAAATTACCATTGTTTCTCTCTCTCTCTCTGGCCTATCTCCCAGGGAAGGGCTGAAGGAGATGGCACTACAGGATTCCCCCCCCCCCCCCCATTTTTATATTGCAGTTGCCAGAAAGGGAGCGCCTGGCGCGAGAGTCCTGTCCCTCTCCCAGGCCAGAGTCAAGGGGATGCGCACCAGGAGCGGGGAGCCTAGAAGGCACTGCCACGCCACTATCCCAAAGCCGGAGTTGGGGCCGGAGTGTGAAGAGCCAAAGGCTTCCGAGACCCCCAGCCTTCCACCCCAAGGGCTCAGCTGGGGTGCCGGCTGCCATGCGTGCTCCTGCAGCAGCTGAAAAGGTGGGGCTGGGGCGCGTGCATGCCCTAAAGCTTCAGCTGGTGGGGAAATGCAATCTGGGGCTCATCAGCCCCGTCCAAAAGTGAAGGCTTTGAGCTGGAAAGAGACGGTGATGATTGGGCAGGGCTGCCAGGCTGGCAATAAAGCATTGGAGAGATTTTAAAAAAAATCTGAGCTGCTTCTGCACCCGGGGGTTGCCCTATCGCTGGGGGCCGCTTCACAGCGATAGGAGCAGGGGCTGCTGAGCAACTTCGGGTTAGATAAGAGCCAGAAATATGCCTACCGCGACCCACCGGACTTGACACATCCCGAGCGCCCACTCCCGCGGCTCGCCAGCCCCGGCTTCCCAGCAGCCGCTTGAGCTGACTTCGGGTCCTCCTTCCCGGCAGAGGGCGCTGTGGACGTGGCGACGGCATTTCCGGCCTGACTAGCCCCGAGCACCCACTTCCGTAGCCCCTCGTGTGCCCGAGGTGTGCCGGGGGGATCAGAGGCCGGGAGTGTTGGTTTTCCCTGCTTGGCAGCTGCCATGAAGCCGGTGAGGGCGCGAGGACTCGTTGCCGGGATACGCAACGTAGCCTGCGCACGGTTGGAAGTCGGGGGAGGGGGTCGGCCGTGACGGTGGGGGCGTAGTCCCGAGAGCCAGGCGCTGTGCGCGAGTTCTCGGGGGGCTAAGTAAAGCGCCCCGCTCGCTCGCCGGGTCGCCCAGGAGCGGTGGACTCCCATTCCCACAATCCCTAGAAAGTCTATAGGCGCAGTGGCTTATGGGAATGGAAGTCCAGCGCCCTTGGAGGGCACGAGGTTGGGGAAGAGGAGAATGCGGATGGGCTGGGGCTTGGTTTTTAAGGAGCAGGTGCACCAGCTGGATAGGAAGTTGTTGGTTAAACTATGACTGGTTTTTTTTCGGGGGGGGATGTAGAGTGAGGTGTGAATAGTAGGAACTCTGACGGAACATGGGTGGGATGCGTTAAGAATATAGAACTTCTTTTTATCTCTTAAGGTAGCTTGCTTCAAAGACATTAAATGGGTACGCTATTAAAAAACAAAATAGCCCTAGAATGAACATAAGGATATGGCAGCGTTTCTCAACCTTGGCAGCTTTAAGATGTGTGGACTTGAACTCCCAGAATCCCCCACCCAGCCAGGGGATTTCATTTCATTGCCCTAGAAGTATCCCTAGGACTGCATGCAGCTGCTGAAAAACCTTGGGGAAAGGGCCACAAAAGTTGACCCCACATTTTAATTTTTAATGTAATAAAGAGGGAGAATTTTTGTGTACATGATGAATAACCTTATTAACTGCAGCTGATTAATTTAATGTAATCTTAATTTAATCAAATATAGCTCAACCCCAATTCTATCCCATTTATAGAGTGCAACCTCAGTCGCTCCAAGACCAAGGGTAAATCTCAAAAGAGTTTTATAACTCTGTATCAATAGAACAATTTTTTAATAATCCTACACTACCTCCATGCATCCAGAATCCTCTCTAGGGAATTGGAGTCAGTCTCCAAAACTTATATTGAATGTGAGGGTGGGCAGGGCAGACAGTTGAGAAATGGATGTACAAAATTTGCCTTTTTTCCTTCAGGAGTTTTTTTTCTCTTCTTTTCACTTATATTGGATAATTGCATTGCTAAAAGAATTTATTTCTAAGAAGAATTTGCCATTTATCTTAATTCTTTTGCCTAGTATAATGTTAACTTACTGTTGCTATTGAATTAGTCTGTTTCAAAAGTCTATGCCAGTATGATGTAGTAGGTAAAATGTTGGCCTAGTAGTGGGTTCAGGTTCATCCACAGCCATGGAAGCTGTGAGGAACCCTACAGGTTATTGTGGGGAAACATAGACAAAGAAGAGCTAAGTATGCTGCCTTGAGATCCTGGAGGAAAGGCAGGATATAAATCTAACAAATAATCTGTAATTGTACATATTGCTTAATGTTTCAAGACTTGTGTTAAAATATATAAGGAAAGCCATGTAAAATCAGTTTAAAAAGCATACTAATCTGACCCTTATTGTCTCCAGAGGAAAAATAAAAAAAGGGTTCCAAGTTTCCGAAAGTTATTGAAAACGAGTAAAATAAAACTTGACAACAAGTTAAAAAACAAGCAGTTCAACCAGCAAAGTGCTGCCAAGAAGTACCGAAAAGAACAAAGGAAACTCAGACAAGCTGTAAAAGATGCTGTGTCTCGGAGGCCAGTGCCTTTGGAAGATAACAAAAAACCTCCAAGTAAGATGAGTGTGTGTGTATGTATGTATATAAACATATATGCCATAGAGACCTTGTTAAATGTCACTGTTTTATACTACTGAATATAAGGTTTCTTTAATAATCAAATTGTTGATTAACATAGGAGTGGGCTATTTACAGGTTATCTGATCCCCAGAAGCTTTTATGTCACCTACAGAGAGGCCCTCCAGGTTGCTGTCACTTTAAGCTCAGTCTTAGTACTTTGTTTTTATATCAGTGTGCAATGTACCTTTTTTCAAATGAAGTGAAGGTACTGGTATCTTAACTGTAGATTAGGAAAGAGAAAGCCCTGCTTCTTTGGAGGACAGTAGCTTGAAGAAAATTATTCTGAATAAGGGTAGCATAAATCAAGTTTAATTTTGTCCAGTCTCTGCCTGCTTTATAGATATAGCATCGTGCAAAAAGAAACCAGATGCAGCCCTTGGTGTAAAAAAAGTCTGTTCATTCCATTATTAATATCTGTTTCTCCTTTTGCCATAAAACAAGAGTCTTATCACTGAATTACTAAGGTTCATGTTCTCATCCAGGAGTACAAATGGAAAAACAGTGTATTTCTACTTACCTATTGCAGACTTATGTATGTATATTTCTGTGCCTCTGATTTTTTTCACTTGCCTCAACAGAGAGGATGGAGAAGGAGGAAGAGGAAGAAGCTCTCCCTCTTGATATGATGGATGAAGATGATCTGAAATTAATGGAAGAGTTGGCTCAAAAGGCATCTTTTATAACAAGAGACATATCTTCCAAGTGGGTGCTGGCAAAGCAGAAAGTTTGAGCTGTAGAAAATCTTTCAACAGTTTCTTGTTTATCAAGCTTTCATTTCAGATTCACTGAAGTTAACAAGGTCTAAAGCGTAGCTAATGTTTTGTGTTGATCTTTCAAATTTAGGACTCAGAAGTTAAGAGCTTGACTGTATTTTGCTTTTGGATAGTTAATGCCTGAAATAATGGAAATTGTTAGAAAATGGCAGTAAAGCACTAATTATGAAAACTGCATAGTCCTGATTAGTAAATCACAGAATTTGGCAAAGCTCTCAGTGACAAGGTCCTTGCCTATTTTAATTTTTAATGGAATAGCATTGTGTAGATGGTCCTTCCTTCATAGTCAGATTAATGACCCAAATAGTTTTAATAGATAAAAATTATCTATATGTGAATTTCATTCTGTAGTGAACCTGTTCACGCCAAGAAACGTAAGAATGAAAGTGTGATTGAGAAATATGAGAAGATGCCAAGACGCATGCAGTCTGTGCCTGAAAAGGAACTGATTCATCTGCTTCCAATCAAAGATAAGCATGGAATTATTCCACAGACAATGGAAAAGCCAGGTGAGACACAGTTAGGATTGCCTTGCAAGCTGTCAATAATAAATATGGAATATTAGGGCTGTTCGGTTTTTAAAGAGCATGCTCTTTCTTGCAGTTGTAAGTGTTGAAGAGGAAGCAGAAGAGAAAGGAGATGTAGCAGAAGAAAGAGAAGTAACAGAAGGTAATTAAGACTTGGCAAATAATAATTTGAATAGTTGGAATCTTTTTTTTCCAAATAATGTTAGTTTTCTTGGAACAGTGATATAAATAGTTTAATTGGTATTTCTTGAGGAGGAAGCTAAATGCAGGTAGTCCTTGCTTAACGACAGTAATTGGGACCAGCAACTCCATTGCTAAGCGACACCATCGTTAAGCGCATCATCACGTGACCATGCCAACTTACAACAGTAGTTGAAGCAGTCCTGGTTGCCGTCATTGAGCGAATCCTGCACAGTCATTAAGCGTGATGTCACTTGATTACATTTGCAACCTCCTGCCAGCTTCCCCATTGACTTTACTTGTTGAAAGCTGGCAGTGAAGGTCGCAAATGGCAATCACATGACCTCAGGATGCTGTGACCATGGTGATTGCAAGCTGGTTGCCAAGCTCCTAGATTGTGATCATGTGACCATGGGGACACTGCAATGGCTGTAACTATGAGGACTGGTTGTAAGTCTCCTCGTTCAGCACCGTCATAACTTCAAACTATCACTGAACAAGTGGTCATTCAGTGAGGACTGCCATAGCTATACTTTAGCCAAGGCAACAAACTGCTTTTAAACTGCTTCCAGATGATGTGTTTAGAAGTCAGGCCAAATCTAATCAGAAGATTGATGCAGGCAGTTTTCAAAATGAAGCTGATATCTGAACTGTTATTTGAAAGTAGATATTATGCAAAAAAGAAAAAGAAGTCCAACCAACACCAAATATAAAGTTATCAGGTTATATTTACTAGGGCTACCAGATCTAGGCTGCAGAATTCCAGACAACCACAAGATGGAAGCAGACAGATCAGAAAGTTCTAAATCTGATAATCCTAGATTAACAGTTCAATAAAGGTTAGAATGTTTCTTCCAAATGCTATCCTTGCCAGTTCTGAGATGATTCCACACATGCACACTTGCATACATTCTTTAAAAAATAAATTGTTTTTTTTATTACCAGCCCTTGAAGAACCCTTATCTATTCTTACTGTTGAAGAACTGTTAGTCCATAGGAAAAAAAAGCTACAAGAGAAGAAAATGCAAATAGCTGCTTCAGCATCTGCAATTCTGTCTGATCCAGAGAATAATGTAAGTAACACCACTTTGGAAATTCCAAGAAAGAGAATGTGAAAAAGTTAAAGTAGTGGACAGCTCAAAGTTAAGGCAGAGAGAAGTGTTTGGTTTATTGGCTTGGCACAATCAGGTCTCCCAGTTTTCCATGCAGCTGTGCTAAACTTTGTGCAGTTATTTTTTAGATGAAAGGATAATTCCCTTTCTCTAAACAGTATTCATGGGCTTATTCTTGGGTATGCTTGCAAATTTTAAATTAATACTATTAATTTTGATTTCCTCTTTAAAAATATTTTTTTAAAAAGCATTGCCCTCTTTTCGAAAGATGTTCAATAAAAATGAAGTCTTCTTAGCTGCCAGTCAGGGATAAAAAAAGAATTATAGTGAGAAATTTAGAGCTGACAAGGAGAGTTGAAGGATTCTGGAATCTTTAGAGAGTATATTGTATGACAAAAGGTTTTTCCTGGCTAGTTGTCTAGAATACCATCTGGAATGTGCTAAGGAAGGAGCAGACATGACAGTTTTGTTTTATTGTGGAAATATAATTACCGTAGGTTAAACCACCTATCTCTCCCTCCCAAGCATTGGGAATGAGGGGTGAGTGTAAGTTTGCCAATCCCACAACTTCTAAAAGATGTGAGTTGACTAATGTGAAAATATCATGTGAATAATTTATGATATCATTTAAGTCGGAAAAAAAATGATATTCTGAAAATTAGATGTTGCTTAGTTCCAAACCTTTTTTCCGTGGATGTGAACTGGTATCTTTTCCTGTTCTTACTTTGGTAAAAATTCCTTTCTAGTTTGGAAGATGGAGTAAAATTCAGACATGCTAATTTTTATGATATGTGAAAACCGCATTTTCATATAAAAGTTCAATGTTGTTAAAATTATACCTATGTGAGTTATCTGAAGCAATGCAAGTTCTTTCCCTAATTTGGATTTTATCATTCTTATCCACTCCAGTCTGAAAGGCCAATTGTCAGAGATGATGGGAGCAGTAGTCAAAATATCTTGAAATGTTTCTGTTGGAAGAGTTGGTGATGGGATTCCCAAACTTAGCATAAAAGTGGATTTCTTAGTTTTAATAACAATATATCTGAACATGCACACTTTAGCTTATATAGAGACTGGTATATACTCATAGGTGTGTCATTCTTGAGCAGATAAAGAAACTGAAAGAGCTTCGTGCAATGTTGATGGAACAGGATCCCAATGTGGCTGTGATTGTGCGAAAATTGGTGATGATTTCTTTGATGGAGCTATTCAAAGATATTACTCCATCTTACAAAATCAGGCCTTTGACTGAAAGAGAGAAGAACATAAAGGTGAGGTTAATATTAAAGCTGGGAAGGTAAAACAATAGTGTTTTGGGGAGAAAACATCAAGGTTTTGTTATGAAATATTCTTGCTGAGTTTGCAATTTGATTTTTTAATAGTAATTTTTCAGTTTAATTTTCATAGTCTTGATCTTGGTATAATCACCCAACCCCATTGATATATTGATGGAAAGCAATTTACATGTGTGCCAAATTTGCAGAGAATGCATAATTTCCTAGTAAATAAAAATCTAGAGTTCTACTCATCGATGAAAATGGAATTTAAATTAAATCCTGAATCTTTTAGAAGTACATTTGCCCCATGAGTTAACCACTTGACTTAGAAGCAAGGATGGTCCTACAATAAATGAATTCCTTTTTTTATATGAACTTTTAAAGGTGTACAACAATATGAGAAGAAAGGTATCTAGTTGTTGAGTTGCAGAGAATTCTTCAGCATAAAATTCAGTATTTTTAATATTAATGTTTTATATTTGGATAGTTCCAATGAAATAAATGCCTGTCTGAAATCTCGTACATTCATTCCTTCAGATTTGTGCATTATATTTTATTTTACTAAGCAGAATACCTCCTGCAGAGTAATGTTTTTAAGTGTAAACTACTGAGTAATAGAGTGGATACATAGCAAAATATTTTTACAATGTTTCTTTTTATATCTATAGGTTAAAAAAGAAACTCAGAAACTGAGAGAATTTGAAGAAGGCCTTGTGAGTCAATACAAGTTTTATTTAGAAAATCTGGAACAATGTATAAAAGGTATAACATGCAGGGTGGAGCAGGATATAAATATATGTGTATTTTTTATAGAGCGTCCAGTTGGGAAGTATATAAAACAGTAGTCTTACTAAAGCCAATGAGTAAGTAGTGTAACATTATATTGCATGTGTCTTCCCCTCAGCAGAATATTAAGACTTGACAAAAATTCCAGCCTATGCCATCAATACATGAATAAATATCATAAGGTTGCATTTCTTTCTTTGCAAAAGTTGCAACTAGGAAAAGAGACTTAAGATTTCCTATCACAGGGCTAGAAGTGATTACAGGGCTAGAAGGTCAACTTGCCTAGAGAGCTATCATGCCTTTAAACAAGATTCTGAGCATTGTTGAAGGTACTTTTGAGCTTTACCTCCTATAATCCTTCAGCAGTATGACTGAACTTCTAACGCAGCTTGGCAACCACACACAGGTAGGTAGGTAGGTAGGCAGGCAGGCAGGCAGGCAGGCAGGCAGGCAGGCAGGCAGACAGACAGACAGACAGATAGACAGATAGATAGATAGATAGATAGATAGATAGATAGATAGATAGATAATCATATCATATGATCACATGAATGCTGCTGGCCATAGCTTCCCAAGTGCCTACACTTTCCAGTACACTTGAATAGTATGTATACAGGTGAAACTCGAAAAATTAGAATATCATGCAAATGTTCATTTATGTCAGTATGGCAACTCAAAAGGTGAAACCAATATATGAGATAGACGCATCACATGCAAAGCGAGATATGTCACGCCTTACTTTGGTATAATTGTGATGATTATGGCGTACAGCTTATGAAAACCCCAAAGTCACAATCTCAGAAAATTAGAATATTACATGACATCAATAACACAAGGATTGGAAATAGAACAATATTGGACCTCTGCAAAGTATAAGCATGCATATGTACTCAGTACTTGGTTTGGGCCCCTTTTGCAGCAATGACTGCCGCAATGCAGCATGGCATGGATGCTATCAGCCTGCGGCACTGCTGAGGTGTTATGGAAGACCAGGATGCTTCAATAGTGGCCTTCAGCTCCGCTGCATTGTTTGGTCTCATGTCCCTCATCTTTCTCTTGGCAATGCCCCATAGATTCTCTATGGGGTTCAGGTCAGGCGAGTTTGCTGGCCAATCAAGCACAGTAATCCCATGGTCATTGAACCAGGTTTTGGTACTTTTGGCAGTGTGGGCAGGTGCCAAGTCCTGCTGGAAAATGAAGTCAGCATCCCCATAAAGCTAGTCTGCGGAAGGAAGCATGAAGTGCTCCAAAATCTCCTGGTAGACGGCTGCGTTGACCCTGGACTTAATGAAGCACAGTGGACCAACACCAGCAGATGACATGGCTCCCCAAATCAACACAGACTGTGGAAACTTCACACTGGACTTCAAGCATCGTGCATTGTGTGCCTCTCCATTCGTCCTCCAGACTCTGGGTCCTTGGTTCCCAAATGAGATGCAAAAGTTGCTCTCATCAGAAAAGAGGACTTTGGACCACTGGGCAACAGACTAGTTCTTTTTTTCTGTAGCCCAGGTAAGACGCTTCTGACGTTGTTTGTTGTTCAGGAGCGGCTTGACAAGAGGAATACGACATTTGAAGCCCATGTCCAGGATCCGTCTGTGTGTGGTGGCTCTTGATGCACTAACTCCAGCCTCAGTCCACTCCTTGTGAAAGTCCCCAACACTTTTGAATGGCCTTTTCCTGACAATCCTCTCCAGGCTGTGGTCATCCCTGCTGCTGATGCACCTTTTTCTCCCACACTTTTCCCTTCCACATAAGCTTCTATTGATGTGCTTTGATACAGCACTTTGGGAACATCCAACTTCTTTTGCAATTACCTTTTGGGGCTTTCCCTCCTTATGGAGGGTGTCAGTGATGGTTTTCTGCACAACTGTCAGGTCAGCAGTCTTTCCCATGCTTGTGATTCCTACTGAACCAGCCTGAGAGACCATTGAAAGGCTCAGGAACCCTTTGCAGGTGTTATGGATTCATTAGCTGATTAGAGTGGGACACTTTGAGCCTAGAATATTGAACCTTTTCACACTATTCTAATTTTCTGAGATTGTGAATTTGGGGTTTTCATAAGCTGTACGCCATAATCATCACAATTATACCAAAGTAAGGCTTGACATATCTCGCTTTGCATGTAATGCGTCTATCTCATATATTGGTTTCACCTTTTGAGTTGCCATACTGACATAAATGAACATTTGCACGATATTCTAATTTTTTGAGTTTCACCTGTATTTATAGACCCTTGGCAATTGTAGATAGTAGTATTCATGTGGTCCACAGTTTTTTTAAAACATTAAAGAGATACCTACCTAGAAAACAATCAGTTTGGGGGAATGGTCCTAAGAAAAATAATCCAAAGGTCTCTGGTACCTCCATTCTACATCTTGAGTGGCAGGGATGGGAGAGGCCTACTTTCCCACCCATTCAGAGGAGACGGAAAACTAGATAGACCCAGGCAAATCAAGTCCAATTATCTTGGACAATCTTTTGATGTATTACATAGTAATTCTAAACCCTTTTCATTTTAATAGTTGAATCAAATGTTCTTAAAACAATTAGGCTATGAATGTAGTGCAAAACCTGTTCCTTAATATCCTTGACAGTCATCTACAACTCTGTCCTGCAGATACAATCCTATTGAATAATACTTTCTGTCTGGTAAATAAATGCATCTATCTATAAGAGATCAGAACTGTCTAAAGCAATTACCTTGACTTCTCCAGTAATTATTTGATCTATTTCTTCCCAACTGACTCACATTTTTTGGTTTTTCTGTAAATTGTAAACCATAATATTTAACAGAGTCTTATTTTAGAATCTGTACCTACATGCTCCTGATTTTTTTCTTCTGTTTTTAGTCTGTTGCTTCTTACTCTCCATTTCAAGTCTTGATTTTATTGAAGATTTTAGTGATGGTTAAATATGCATTTTGAGATAACTGTATAGGATTTTTTCCCCATAACTCAGAAGAACGTAATAATAATGTACAGGGCATTTTACATTCAATATTTAAATTTGCTTTATGTTTCTGATATCTGTAAAGAAAAGAAAGAAGAAATGTTGGGTAAAAGCATACTAGCTTTAGGAATGGTCTCAGCTTTCACCTTGCATTAATACAAATGAGATATAAGGACAAAAAATATTCTTAGCATCACTTGGAAAGCCCCAGTCCCTTTCTCATCTTTTGCTGTATGCTGTTGTGTCAAATTATAATATAGATAGTCCTTATTTAGCGACTACAATTGGACCGGCAACTTGGTCATTAAGCAAAGTGGTCGCTAAGTAAAACACAATTTTACAATCTTACTTCAGCTTTTCTTTGCTTTATAGACCTGTGAAGGTCATAAATGCAAGGACTGGTTGCAAAGTTACTTTTTCATCACCATTGTAACGACGAACAGTTGCTAAACGAGGCAGTCACTAGACAAGGATTACTTGTAGTTTGTACTTTCAGCTGTTTGCTAAGAATTTACAAAAGTCAGTTGTGGGATTTGTCAAAATGAGCAGTACAATAACATTGCAAGCAAAGGGCCTCTGTGTACATGTCCATATGTACGCAGACAGGCTGAGGAAAGACTTCAAAGTAGTTACACCAGCCCTTCAGGAGGATGCAGCTGCTTTAATGCTCAGAGGAGGAATGCTTTGGCAATCAGTCTTTTCAAATGTTTTGCACAGCCTTCATTTTCCTCAGTTTCCCATAATGTGTGTGTAGATTTGATAGTATTAGGAAGTATTTGTGTTAGTGCTTTAGGAACTTATTCAGTGAAAAGAGGTGCTAGGTTTTGAGCCAGATTTTGAAGACTGGGTCTTTCCAATATTCCAGTTAGATGCTCTCAGGAGAGTATCATCCAGTAATGCAGTTCAGTGCCCAGTTTTCAGGCATTCTTCTCCTCTGCATTACAAACTATTCCGTTCGGATTTTGAAATCAAATTATTAGTAATTAGGAAAATCTGGACATGGAAATATTGAAGCTTTGCATAATGTTTCCTTTAGATTGGAAGCAAAGGAAGCTGAAGAAAAGCAACGTGATTTCAGTGAAAGCATACAAGGGCCTTGCAGAGATCGCTGTGAAGTGCCTTTGTGAGCTCCTGGTGGCTCTCCCTCACTTCAACTTCCACAATAACATCATTGTACTGGTTGTACCGCTTATGAATGATGCTTCAAAAAAGGTAAGCCGTCAGTACTGCCTGCTGTGTTTAATTTTATGCTAAACATGTTGATTTCCAAAGCTGAACCTCTAAACTGAGAATTTGAACCTCACAGATTTCTGAAATGTGTTGTGATGCAGTGAAAAGCCTCTTCAAGCAGGATAAGTTAGGCTTTGCTTCACTTGGTGTGGTGAAGGTCATTTCTGGCCTCGTGAAAAGTCAGAATTATGATGTTAGACCCGAGGTGAGTTTGTTGGTATGTTCGTTTGTTTATTTTTGAGAAAGCATTGAAGATGGATTTTCACGTTTCTATTGAAGTAGCATCATATCTTTTTCAACCCAATGCTTTGATTGAAGCTTTGAATATATTAATTTCTGTCCTTCATGAACTACTGGCAAGTATGCCAACTGTGAGCCTCTACCTGAAAGAGAGAGATTGTTTCTCATAATTTTTTTTATAAAGTCTTTACACTTTTAATGAACTTGAGAAATAAATGCTCCCGGATTATATTTAGGTGTTAATGACACTACTTCATCTAAGAATTAAGGAAGTGGAAGTAAAAAAAGATGCAGAAGACATTACGCCAAAGAAAAAATTCATGTCCTACAAAGACAAAAGGAAAAACCTATCAAGGATGCAAAGAAAGGTAATTTTATGCCATAGTGAGCAAAAATGTGAAGTACAGTTAGGAAAGTAATTTATAAGTAATGATATATCTTGGATTCAAAACTACGTTCCATTGGGTGCTGAGGGAATAGTTGCTGATTGAGAAGATTTTGCTGTTTACATGTGCCAAAATTCTTTCAAACATGTTTTGGGGCTGATGTTATTGTTGGCCAAATATATAAAATAATGAGAATCCAATCATTTGGCAGTTTAGCCTTGCACATTTTATTAACATCTCCCTGCCCCCATTTTTAAAAAAAAATCTTGTGTTTTTTGGATGGTTTTTTTTAAAAACTAGCCAAACTTATAATACTGAGAGAATGTCACTATTATTGTAAAGTCTGTGTGAGGATTTTCCAGATCAAGAGTGGGTAGAAAGTAGATCCAAATCTACTGGTGATTGGAGTAGCTCAGGAAGGGCTTTTGATTCTCAGTTGTTCAAGAATATAAGCAAAAAATGCATACACACACAGACACCCAAATGAAGAAACAAATTACCATGAGTCGATATTTACATGGAAGCACCGTAGACATGTTTGGTAGTAGATCCCCAAACAGATTCCTCAGCTCAGAATCCTTTCATTCTAACTCAAACATGCTCATAACAATTTGACATCCATGGACAACACGCAGCCTCAAGAGCACTTCCAGCAGTTTCTACAGATCATGACAGAAGGGAAACCAGTCAGGTATTTGGGAAGTAATCCTGTTAATTTATTTGTTTATTTATTTACATTAATACCCATCCAACTTCAGAAGCTCTGGCTGGGTAACATTCAAGTAAAACCTCATCAAAGAACAGTAATAATAATGATACAGATAAAACCATCATGATGCAGCCTCAGAACTGAGACCCTGCTCTTCCCCAGCCAGGTGTTGGCTGACTTGGCCATGGAGGAATTCAGTGTTATTATATACAGGGGAAAAAATGGCATTGGAGCTTGGAAGTTCAGGGATTAAAAATTATTTTTGTTCCTATTGCCAGAATCTGGTTAGCTTCTAAACCATTTATTTATTTTCAGTGGAAGAAAGCAGAAGAAAAACTGGAACGAGAACTCTTGGAAGCAGAAGGCTCTGAAAATACAGAGAAAAAATTGAAACTGGTATCTTTATTCCTCATACATTTTACATTTTCTGGGGGTCATTTTGTATTGTACATGAAGTAGGACTGGATTATGCAACGTATTTCTTCCAAATTCTTTTTCTGCTGTAGCTATTCAGAAATAGAGGATTCCGGTAGGAGTGGGCGGCATGTGTAAAGACTTAAAGCCTTAGTCCTCACTTAACAACCACAGCTGAGCCCAGCAACTGTCACTAAGCACTGCAGTCACTAAGTGGAAAATTGTGCGACCATGATAGGCTTACCACATCACTTCCCATTCAGTCATTAAGTGAATCACCACAGTCATTAAGACATCACATGACCACAATTTGTGATTTTCTTCTGCCTTCTCCATTAACTCTGCTTGCCAAAAGCCAGTTGCAAACGCCCAAATGGCAATCGTGTGACCATGGGGCATTGTCACAGTCATAAATGTGAGGACCAATCGCAAAGCTGTCTTTTAACATCAGCATAACTTTGAACGGTCGCTAAGTGAGGCAGGACTACCTGTGGTCATGAATTCATCTCTCATTGTAGCATTGGTGTTCTTCAGAAGTTTAGGGAATCCAAAAATACAGTAATGGACTGGTGGTTACTTATGTTCTAGCTGATAAATAGCTTCTTGTTTACTAATGTGATTACATTAATAGTAGTTGTGTCGTAGCTATTATTGCTGGAACTCAGAATGGTGTAAAGCTATAATTTTTCTGGCTCTCACAGTTATAATTAGGCCATTTATTGAAAAGCCAGGAATTGTTAAAAGTAACTTTGATTTAATGGCTTCAAAATTGATGCATGAAGAAAAAAAATCTGATTAAAATGAAGTCATAAAGGTTCATATATGTCATTTTATGGCTTTTTCCTGTAGCACACAGAAACCTTGAATATCGTATTTTTGACTTACTTCCGAATCTTGAAAAAAGCCCAGAAATCCCCTCTTGTTCCTGCTGTGCTGGAAGGTCTTGCAAAGTAAGCATTTCAGAATAATTTTGAGAGTTCTTTTTTTAAAAGAAAAATCTAGCTACGGACTACATACTAAGGTAGAAATATATTCACGTTACAAATATGTGAGCGATCATTTATAACATTCTTTAAAATTAAATAACACAATATAAAAAACAACATTTGAAAGTCAATATCTAGTTGAATAATAGTTCTCTATCTGCTTTATCTTTTGTTATCCATATGTGTTTGTTTTTTGTTTTCAAAACTCCTAGTGAGTGAAATGGAGCCCTGTTCTTTGCTATGTGGCATTTATTTACGGATGACAACAATGCTACAAAAACCAGACTAAGGATCAGTTTTAAATTATGACCCGTCCAAATAAAATACAGTTGAAACAAACAACACAGAGTTTTGTAGATGAATCCTGTGTAAAATCAAGATTTAAATATTCTTTCATTTAGATTTGCCCATCTCATAAACCTGGAATTTTTTGATGATCTTCTGATGGTTCTCCATTCCCTTATTGTGTCTGGGGTAAGTTTACTGCTTTCTGATTAAATGATGAGCCTTACTCTGGGCCAGGAATAAGGAACCTGCAACCTGCCACTTGTCATGGCCTGGAGGGGCCCACATTTGGTTTATAAGGCTCCATCCTCAGATTCTCCCTTTTCCCACGGCCCAGCAGTAAGAAAACAAAAACAGTGCTCAGAGGGATCGTCTCCCCACTCAGCTCAGAGGAAAAGAAATTGGTGCATAGATCAGCTGCAGGAGGGGACATAGGAAGATTATGCATTATATTATTATGTTCTTACTATGTTCTTATGCATGATTATGATTATGTTCTTATACATGTGGGTGGATGAGGCCACTTACATATCAGTAATGATATGGGGGTGGGGAGAGAATACCTGCAGTTTGGCTGTAAGGGTCCACCAGCTTACAATTCACGTTTTACCTTTTTAGGTGTTAAGCCATAGAGAGAGCCTGCACTGTATCCTCTCGGCATTTCACATTTTGTCCGGGCAAGGTGGGGATTTGATTTCATGTTGTGGCATGTTTGGCTTTTGTGATCAGCTTGAAATGACACAATTCCATAGTTCAGCCTGAGAATTTTGAGAGTCGTCACTTCTGTAACAAAAGTCTTTTTAATACAGTTTGTAAGAAGACAGCAAGGAGGCAGTTTTCATCTGAAAGTAAGCTAGGGTCACTGATTTTGTTGCCTCTTTTTGTTCCTGTTTTTTTCCTATCTGCTTTTACATTTGTAACTAAAACAATATATAGCAGTAGCTCTACCAGTTTCCAAGATGTATTTACAGGTAGCCCTCAGTTAATGACTGTAATTGGTACTGACAACTCTGTCACTAAGTGATGTGGTCATAAAACTAAAAATCACATGACTGTGCCAAGTTACAACGGGAGTTCTGGTCGCAGTTGTTAAGCGAATCACGCACAGTTGTTAAGCACGAAGTCATGTCACTGACTTGTGACTTCCTGCCGGCTCGCCCATTGACTTTGCTTGTCAGAAGCCGGCAGTGAAGTTCACAAATGGCAATCACGTGACTGTCATAATTGTGCGCAGGTTGCCAAGCACTCGAATCGCAATCATGAGACTGCAGGATGCTGTAACGGCCACAACTACAGGGACCCGTCGTAAGTCCCCCTGGTTCAGCGCCCTCGTAACTTCAAATGGTTGCTGAATGAGTGGTCACTAAGTGAGGACTACCTGTATATCAAAAGGAAATTAATTCTCATAGAAAGTAAGCCTTTTAATGTTAGCATTGGAGAAACCAAATGCATTAACTGCATTTTCAGATATAGAAGCCTACTTAACTGGAATTATTTTCAATAGGCGATGTCCTTAACATTGATCCCTTGAAGTTCTACACACATCTTTACAAGACATTACTTAAAATACATGCAGGTAATTCGTGATTTTAATGTATTGAATATAACCAATGCTTTCTAACTATCCAGATTTGTTTCATTGAATGTCCTCTAATATTTAAAACTATTTGGTGACACCAAAGTTTGAGTGCCATCTGCCCCTTTTGTAGCAAATGAGTTGGAGGGTCTCAGTAGCTTTGAGACATTACTCCAGCTCATCAATAAAGAAACTAAATCTCAATGTAAATCCATAATGGGATTCTACAGGGCATCATCTTTTGCTAAGTGATTACTAACTAATTAAAGAGATGGTGGTAGAACAGTGGCTTTTCAACTTTTTTGGATATTATTGGGTTTTGTTTTGTGTTCAAGGAGCTACAAATGAAGATGCAGCGATAGTGTTGCAATGTCTGGATATAATGCTCACCAAGCGTAGAAAAAAGGTGACTCAGCAGAGGGCTCTTGCTTTCATTAAGCGTCTTTCCACTGTGGCGCTCCAGGTCCTTCCAGACTCCAGTATTGGAATCTTGGCAACCAACAGAACATTAATGCATGTAAGTTCTTAATGACATGGCTGATATCTCATAAGTTATGGATGCAGCACTACTGCTATTGTATCCACATCCTTTCCAGGAGGGACCATCTCATTGTGCTGTTCTAGCTTTCTTATTAGTGTCTTCAATTATTCTTACACCTGTGGGTAATTACATTTATACTTTAAGTGTTAATTACATTTAATTTAATGTGTAGAGAAAATAAGCTCACTAGATCACTCCTTTATTCAAGGAAGCAGGCTTATATCTTCTCAGTGGAGAAATTATACAGGGCCCTATGTGAACATATAGTGGCTTTTATAATGACACCTCCAGGAATTACAAAATTGGCAACTTGAAAGTCAGTCTGCTGATGGTATTCAGTCCATGAACTCCTTTTCACTGGATCACATCATCTGAAGGGATCTGGGGGAAAACTTACAAGATTGATGTCAGCCTTACCAGGTAGACCAGACAGGAAACATAACCAGATAAACTAATTTTCCTTTATTGTAAAGCTACGTTAACAGAATCTCGCAAGCCTGAAAGTACAGTTCTCCTGCCGTCACCTTTACAGCCAACAACAAGAACTTAGGGAGAGCCCCTTCTGAGCCTCTTGCCCTGCCCACTATTCAGTTGTGGCTGTGCTGTCTCTTATCTGACCATTCCCTAGGCAGCATCTCTTTGCCCCATCTCCCAAGATCTTTCCCACATACCATTATACTTCATAGCTGCGTAATGTTTTGTACAGGTAGTCCCCAGTTTGAGTTCCATTCCCAAGGTCTGTCCTTAAGTCAAATTTGTACATAAGCCAGAACAGTATTATTGTATAATACTGTATAAGTAGTATTGTGTAATGAACTCGAATCATCGTGTATTTAACTCAAACTTTGCTACAGTAGGCTCCGTTCTTAACTATGAGTCACGTGTAACCTGGGCATTCTTAACCCAGGGATTACCTGTATTGATAAGGTACAAATAAATGCCCCTGTAACGTACAAAATAATCCAAAGCTATTATAGTTTTCATGACATCAAAGAATCTTCCTCTTTCAATGGATAACATACTGTAGACCATATGTACGGTAGGGATTCTGAGTTTATTGCTCCAAGAATTAATTACTCTCTTGGGGGAGAAATTATGTTATTCTCTGAGATGAACATGGCATCTTGTAATGGTTCTATTTTCTGTGGGGCTCTTTTTTTCAACAAACTTCATTACAGATTTTCCCAAAGACGGACCTCCTCCTAGACAATGAATCGCAGGGCAGTGGTCTTTATCTGCCTGAACTGGATCAGCCCGAATACTGTAATGCTCAGAACTCATCCCTATGGGAATTGCATTCCCTCTTGGTGAGTACCACAGAGACTTCCATTTTGTAGCTTTGTTCTGGGTTTGTAGTCTAGAAATTCTTTTTTCTTTCCTTCTGAAGACTTTTTATTTTCTTCCTGAGCTAGAATATCTAGGAATGAGTTTAGGGATTTTACATACTATTTTCAACTTTTAATATGAATACTTGTGTAAAAAAATGTTTTAGTTTTCATAATCCTGCTTAGCTTGCATCCATATTTACTCTCTGGTACTGTACATTCTAATCCTAGAGAAAGCAGGTCATACATTTGAGCTCCCCAGGACCTCGCCCTCTTCCTCTCTAGGTGACTGGCAGCCCTAGACTCCAGCCCTGCAGTTTATTTCTAAAGAATAAATGACTCCTCCATTATTACCGTATTTTTCCAACTATAAGACGATACTTTTTTCTAAAATCCTTACCCTAAAAATTGAAGGGCGTCTTATTCAAGGAAGTCAGCCGAGGAGAGAACCGCGCAGTGGCAAAACTGCCCATACTTTGTTTCTGCAGGCAGGCTTCCTCCTATTGCTAGCCTCCAATCACGAGTGAAATAGCTTCTCTCCCAAACAGACTTCCTCCAATCACGAGCCTTATGTAACTGACGTCAGCTGATGCTGAACAAACTAATTAGAGAAGGCTGTTTGCAGAGAGAAGCTATCGGCAGTTTCACTCGTGCTTGAATGTAATCAGTTATGCAAAAGAGCCTGGAAATAGAGCTGCAGAGAGACGGTTTGGACCTCCTCCCACCGAGTGTATCAGGTCAATGTTAACTAATTACTAAATAAAAATGTGTTCTGCACTATCTTTAAAATATTGATTTCTTAATTTGGGGTTGGAAAAATGGGAGTCGTCTTGTACATGGGGGCGTCTTATTGATGGAAAAATACGGTAAGTGTTTATTCTTGCATTCAGTGTTGGGGATGTGTGAAATCGCCAGAACTGAGTGATCAAAGACTTGTTAAAGCTGGCATTGCAGTTTTAAAACTTCGTGAAGGAGCTGATCTTCCAACACATTCTGTTCAACAGACCTTCTGTTTGTACCTATTATCATGCCCACCACCCTATTAGTACCAGAACACATAGCTCAGATAAGTTAGGATGGGCAGATGTCAAGAGGATTTGTGACTGTCTGGACTGCACCATACCTTGGCTATGTCTTCAGGCTTCAAAAACTGAAACCAGCCCATTGCAGATGCACATCTCATTACATACTGCATCAAAAGCAGTGTTCAACGCAGTATGAATATGGCTGCTTTGACCCTCAGATATGGCACAGCAGGCTTTTGGGGACTCCAGCACTGGATTCTCCAGGGCTGAGGGCAGTTAGCCCTCAAGCTACCCCAAGTAGCTGTACTTGATAGCTATTGAAAGATGTGATTACTGTGTTGTGGTATACAACAAACACTATAGTACATAGTATATAGTAGTGTATCTGGTCAGCCCCAAGAGAAGTCTTACCCCATTGGCATTCTTCACGTTGGAAGCTGCTGGCCCTTCACAAGACTTTTCAGGAGGAAGGCTGGGTTGAGAGCGAGCAGAGAGCCTGGGGGTAGACTATGCCAGTGCTGGGCTCGCTTCCACCCTTCACTGAAGCCCGCAGGCCGTTTTTTCAGGAGCACTTCCAACACAAGCTGCAGAGTGCAGGCTGCACCTCTGGGAAGCCCACTTCCTCCAGTTCTGCCACCAGCCCAAATGTCGCCTCCCACACAGCTGCCACCTTTGCCTGGGAAGTCGCTGCCGGCTCTCCTGCCTTGTCTGGGGATGGAGAGTGCCACACCTTGCCATCCCACTGCCTCCCCCCCAGCCAGGCCTGGCAAGCTCCCTTTGGCAGATGAAGCTCTGCCACCCTGCTGTGCTCACCATGCGCATCCCGGGGTGGCACCTTTGCCCAGCACCTGGATCCCAGGCCAGCAGCAGGAGGAAGAAGATGGTGACGGTCAGCTGTGGGCAACAGGGGGTTGCAGGGGTAGGCAGCAGAGTGCAGAGCAGCCAAAAGGGCAGAGATGGGGGGCAAATAGGCAGATTGGGGGAGTTGAAGCGAAGGCGAGAGTGGCAGGGCAGGAAAATCATGAGGTCCTCGCTTAATGACAGTGCTGTCCTGGCCTAACAACCGCAACTGAGACTACTGGAATTGCCGTCACTAAGCGGTGCGATCACGTGATGCTTTGCCTAATGACCGCATTGCTTAGTGCAGAAATTCAGGTCCCAATTGTGGTCATAAGTCAAGGACTACCTGTAACTCTTCAGAGAAATAATTCAGGGCAAGTGCATTAGTATATGAAAATGTGAAGCTTCTCAATCTGCTACGATTACTCCCGTTTTCAGAGGCACTATCACCCAGTTGTTCAGAAATTCGCAGCTCATCTCCTTGCAGGAGCTCCAGCTGAAGGATCAGAAGCTCTTGGGCATGAACTTAGCCGGAGGTGAGAGAACATTCTGTGCAGAAACAAGCCATCATCCCTTTTATCATCAAATGATATTTGGTGGCATGCTACCTCTAGTCCTGCAGGCTTTATGTGACTGTTGTGACCAATTGCTGGTTGTCAAAAGATCTGTTTTATTCATTATTTTCAGGAAGAAAACAATTTCTCTTAATTCGTTCTTACCCTTAGTGGGAAATAAATATCAGATTTTCAGAAATTACCTTACATTCTCAGTCCCCAGAATTATAGTTCTGCAGTATCTGAAGGCCACATGTTCCTCCTGGTTTAGTTCTAGAGAGCTGTGTGGATTTCCAGCCTAGATTGATCACTATTATTGCTTTGTTTTTTCCAAATACTTTCTTGAGCTTTAAGTTAACTTTTGCAAATAATGGAAATTATATTGCTGTATACCATAGGTCTCCTAGTGAACTTTTTGAGGCCTACAGTATGAAAGATATGACTTTTGATCCTCATATTCCACCACTTGCACGTAGGAAAAAGGTACTTCTTCACAAATTCCTTCCTTAAAGCATGAAACATTATACTAAGGTTTATAGCTGTTTACTTTCAACTTTTTTTTATGATTGTATGCTTCTTTGTTTCAGGGTAAATGTTTACAAGGTGACTTATTTCTGAATGAGGACTTGACTGAACTGATTAAGGTTCATCTTGGAAAGTCTGGTCTACAAGTACCCCTGGATTTTGCTGAGGGCATAAAGGCATTTCCAGCATCATAACTATATTGCAAGCTTTCAGCCTGTTTGAAAGTACCAGGCATATGGAATGATAACTTGTTCCACTGAATCCTAGATTTTCAGAATGTAGAAACATGGAAGAAAAATATTTTTGTAGTTCCTAGAGTATTTGAGGTAAATTCTTCAAAAATTCAGGAATGATTAAGTTTATCCATCTACACTGATGGATACGGTTTAGGATTTCTAATTTATTCAAGCTTGCATTTGTAGAAAACAATTGTGCAAAACAATGCCTTTTTCTGTAACTGTATAAACATGGATGATTCCTAGAATTTTTAAATTATAAATAAATAACTTTCTTTTTCAGAAAATTATTCTGGGCTAATCTGTTGTAAGTCATAATTGAATTTCAGTGGCATTTGCTGCGATAACAGATTTTAAACAGATGTTGAAAAACAGAAGTGCAAAGTTTTTCACTCTCATGCACAATGTATTCATTTTTTCCATCATTCCATTCATTTAGATGGATATATATCATCTGTTAAAATGGTGGAAAAAGAAAAGTATCTATGAAATAAAATGTTATCTGGCCCAGTACTTGATTTGGCACAAGGCATAATCAAGCATGGTGTTCATGTGTCAGTGATACTTCTTGCACTTAGACATGAATAATAAATTGACAGTATTCAGTGTACGTTTTGGGTAATTCTGGAATAGACACCACACCTTCAGGACAGTATTATCGAAGATGGCTTTGAGCATAAGGCTTAAGCCCTATTTCCACCACATGCTTAACTAGGTAAGAGAAGGAAGGGATTAAGTGTGTTGTGGAAACACCAAGAAAGAGTGAATCGATCCAGCCAATTAACTCTGGCAGGTGTAAATGTAATCCCAAGTAACCAGCCTCACATAGACATAAACTAATTTCGCCAGACATGAAAATTACTTTCACATAAGCTTCGTTAGGTGATCCATTTGGCATACCTAATCCCAAAGTAAAAATTCTGGAGAGTGGGTAAAAAGACCTCAGTTGTCATTTGGAAAAGAAACAGTAGAGTCTTTGCATCCACTGGATATACCTTCCCAACATCTGCTTGACTGTGGGGCACCAGACAATCCCCTCTGAGATTGTTTGCAGGCCTGCTTCCTGTAAGCACTTAAAACCATCAAAAAAAGAAAATAAGGAAAAACCCTTAGCTAGAGCCTTGCATGTTTGAGAGACTGGAACAATCCCATGCATTCCTAAAAGTAAACAAAATATAATCCGTGAAGAGAAATACAGCCATGGCTTCCAAAAATGAAAACATTTCCCCAGATACCTTGAGGGAGCATGCCAACGCTTGACAATCTTACTTAAAATGTTGCTCTATCCATAGCCACTCTCTTAAGATTCAGCAGGTGCATCAAAGCAACCTGCCCTCTATTAACCTGGGAAAACATCCCCACAAGCCGCCTCCCCACGCCCTGCAGAAGTCAAAAGTCACCCCTGAGCTTCCATGCCGAAGAGTCTACCTGGACCAGCATTTCAGTCCTAGGCTACGCTTTAACCTAGGAGTTCTCAAAAGAAACGCATATGTTTGATCCCTCCTTCCAAATAAAAGAATTGCTTATAGAGTAGTGCAAGGAATAGATATGCCACTTACTAGAAGACATGTAACTTTTGTCATACTTTCTTGACTGTTATCGGCACTACCAGTAGATTGGTCACCTTTAGCTTTTCTGTTTTACAAGAGAGAGAGTTAAAATACCACACTGCTAAACTTCACTAACACAGTCACTCTTATGCACAAAACTATTGCATGCCATTGCTGGAACTCACCGGTGAGGAACTGTTCCCCAGGCCTTGCACTGCTGCAGTGGGCCAGTCCTTTTGACAGATGACTAGACCCACGGCTGTTTTGCCTGAGGAAGCCCACAGCAAGCCTTTCACCCCTGGAACCTGCACCACTAAAAGGGGGGTGGCAGACAGGACTTCGCCACGTTTCTGTAAACTTTGTGACATTCCCCATGGGGTTTCCAAAGTCCAAGTGACAGGCACATGGGACGCCCTGATCTCAGGAATATCCCCCTCCCTGTGCAGACAAGTGGGGCTGGACTGTGTATACCTTTCAGGGGCTCAAATAACTCCCTTGTCATTGGCATTGTGGTGGGATCCAGGCTGACACAGCCATGATCAAAAGTGCTAGGGATGTGATGGGCGTGCCAGGCACACAGTGACAGGCAATTCAACTCCGCAAGCCCTTCCAATTTGGCATCCCTTATCTCCGCAAGCCACTGATTTTGCTTAATCACTACTGCAATCCCACTAGTTGGCCCACATAATGTGTTATCATAGCAGACTTGCGAGTGCCCCAACGGCCAATGACCACCCTACTGTTGGTTCCCATAGTGTTTGGCTTTGCAACTAGTCCTCTGTCTCGCTTTACACGCCCACTGCTTCCTCTTCTCATTACAAACTACTCTTCCTTTCTTTCTAGCCAGTGACAGCCAGTGAAGAGTGGTTTGATGCCCTGGGGGTTCCCAGAATTCTGGGATGTGAGATGTGGGATAAGGATATGATACATCTACTACAGGCAAGACTATGGCCACATATTCCTTGCCATGCAGCTCACTCACTCCCCCACTGGGGAGTTGCTATACTTGCTATAATAGAGGTTTCTGAAGATTTGTGTAGGGCACAGGTGGCATTGTATTTAGAAGAGTATTTCCATGCTAGTTTCCAGGTGTCCCATGTGAAGTTTGACCAGATCACCTCTGAGCTAATCTGTGGTGTGAAACTGAGGTACCAACATGCACCTCTCAGAAAAGGTGCCTCTGAATCTGTACAAGCTGACTGTCTCTTCCTGAGTGTAGTGTTTGACCCAAGTAAAATCACAGCCTGTAAATCTTCTGCAAAATGGTGTGCATTTGTGTGCCAAAAGAACTTTACCTGATAGAGACAGTCAAGGTGGGCTAGAGGTCATTGGGTGTTTCTAGCAGTCGGGGGTTCCTCTGAACTGAGGCCTGGGGGCTATGGGCTCTATTCACATTTATATCGTGGCCTCAGAGGATCATGGTCACAAGGTCTGCATCAATAAGCACTTTCACAGACTGATTCTTGAAGCCAGAGCAGAGGATATCATGGAGACATAGATGCAGGAGGCTCTGTCATTGCCCTGATTCTGTGATGCATTGGCGTGCCCCTTGCACAGCAGCTGGAAGGGGATTTCTTCAGTGGGTCTGTTGTGCTGGTGAACTGCTTTCCAGCTTGCCCCATTAAATGGGCAACCAGGCCTGAGGCACCTGATGACCCTGCACTGCTTTCTCCTGCAGCCACAGCAGCAGCTCTCCAAACACTACCACAGCCAGTCAGGTGCAGAGGGAGTGCGAGCATTCAGTCTTCTGAAAGTTTTTATACTGCCTCCTTAATGCAGACGAAAATTTAGCTCCAACTGTGATTGTAGCTTTTTGCCTGGCGTACAACATTCCTGTGAATGTCAGGGATGGGTTGTTGGCAAATTACACACACACACACACACACCCCTGGTTCTGAACTCTGTGCTATGGTAGATGTCTTCTTTGTGGATGGCAGGTAGGAGGAGCTGGTCCCTTTCCTTGGCTGTTGGTCCCACTTATTGGGAAGCAGCTGTGATCTGGCCATTCCTGGCAGTGTCCATTTCAGAGCATAGCCTACGGGTCCGGCGTGGCCAACAGAGGGAGGGCTTGGCATTTGCTGCCCTCTTTACTGCCCATTTTGTTTGTTGTTGTATTCTCACGTCCCCTCCACTTTCTCTATCTCTGCTGGGGCCCTGGCATTTTGGAGACGGCCGTCTTCTGTGTCATCACTTCCCCCCCTTGTTAAGAGCCTCATGTTCCTCGCAGGAAGTGCATGCATGCATATTATTTCCATGGACAATATTTCAGTGCTGGGGAGCAGAAGAGCGTGAACGGGATGTTGCAAATCTTGATCTGATGAGGGCATTTGCCCTTCCTTCCCCTTTCCTGCCCATCGCTGTATGCCCAGCCAGGGGAGAAGGGGCTGCTGATACCATGAAGCTTTGCCCACATTCTCCCAGTAGAGAGGCTTGTAGGACTCCTGACAGGGTGTCCAATGGGTGGAGCTCCAGTAACACCCCAAAAGGGGAATTGTGTGTCTCTGGCTGTGCAGGCAAACACTGGTAAGGAACTTGACTGGGTTAGTGGCTATGTCAGGTGCATGTGAGAATGGGGCCACAGCCAAAATTTGGTACAGTTTATTTTCCATTGGGCTCCCATCTCCCTCCTTAATTTCTAGCCATGCTGGCCATTACGGAGGGCTGGGCCGGGGGGATAATGTTTAACAGCATCTTGTAAAAGCAAAGTTCTTGATTAATTTTACTTCAGGGAATTTGTGTCAGAGCCACAAATTGTATTTGTTTTTTATTGAAAAGGGGGGAAAAGCACATAGAAAGTGCTTTAACAAAAAAGTGAAAGAAATACAACAAAGAAAACATGTTAATATATCATTATAACAGTAAACAAGTACAATTCTATATATACTTATCTAATGCAAATATTGTTCAAGTATGTGTTTATTTCTAATATTTTTATATGACTATCTTTTTTTTTTAAACCTACTGTATTTTTTTGTAAATGAATCCCATATTTCATTATACTTGTCCATACAAAGTCTACGTCTATAGGCAATCCGCTCATAAGTGGCAAGTGCAATCGGGTCTTTAATCCACTGAATAAATGGGGCCGTATATTTATCTTTCCAATGCTGCAATATCAGTCTTTTGGCCATAGTAAGGGCACGGAGAATCCATTTACGCTGTCCAACATAAATGGATTCTATGGACAATGTGTCAGAGCCACAAATGATTATTCACTGCAGAGCCTACCAAGGGGCCAAACCAGACCCTTATCACGGCAGCACGTAAGTTGTTCTTTATATTTTCAAAGATAAAATGCTCAGGAGGCTGAACTTAACAAGCTTCTTGCCATCACCCATTTCTTGCTCAAAAGCTTCCTCCTCCTCTTACTGAGATGCTGAAACAATGATTTGAGCAGAGAAACAGAGGGGAAAAGATTATAAGCATTTTATGATTTCACATTTCTACGCTGATTTGAGAAAGACAAATTGGAAAAAGTATTGCGCAACGGTATATCTAGCTGGTCCTCCATAACGCCCCAGCTGTATTTTGTTGATATTACAGTAGGGATGATATATATATAGTCTCTTGAAACATCAAAACGGAGTAGAAAGATGCAGCTAAGATATGAAAATAATTTGTTCTCTATCTCCCTTTCTATTAGTTAGTGGTTTGTAAAGTGAGATTAATTTTTCCTCTTGATCTCTGTACAAGTATAGCCACAAGCAACCCTATTTTATTTATAGAATAATCAGATACGAAAAGGAGGACAGTGTTCCTGTCACTTTTATTTGGTTAGCTCTTCCTTTGAAGCTTCCATTTCAAATACACAAATGAAATATCGTTTGCAATCAACACGCAGTCTGTAACGATTGAAACAAGGGCTGGACCAAGTGTTGCTTTAAAGGCAGCAGATTAAACAAGCTGTCCCAGGATCAGTAAGAACTCAGAGACAGTAAAAGAAGGGCTGTTTTAACAGAACTGCACGCCTAAGGTAGAAGGGGCCTTTACAGGTCAAACAACAAAATGCTTTGCGCAATTCAGCAAGGGTATAGTCAAAAAAGTCAAGATGGCAGCTGTGATCAAAGCTCTGGCTAGTTTTTATGTTGGATGCCATACAGTTGGGGAGTTGGGACCATTCTTCTTTTAATTTCACAAATTTACAGAATGCTACCAACATCTTCTGCAGAAGTTTGTCTAGGAAACAAATAGGGATTTCCTAAAGACAATTGAAATTGTCTGTAGTAAATATATCATACATACGTGTAATGCACTTCATTGTTTTTAACCTATTAGAGTGGATTTTAACCCTAGAACTTGTACTGAGATTGTGGAAGGATTTAAGCAATTTGAATAGAATTAATGCTTTAGCTGGACCTTATTTTTTGTCTGGGATTCTTTGTACCCAGTCACATTTATGATCTCGTACTTCCTTGTGGCTTGATTATCAGTGCACCCTCCTGTCTTTGTTTCGGGGCCTTGCCCATGGAGCATTCCTGGACGTGTCCATGTGTGCTTGACCTGGCTTTGCAAACCCATCGTACATTTTGGAGACTGAAGCATTCTGGTGCCCTGCTTGAGTCAAGAACGAGCCTCAGCTTGTGCCTCCAGGGCCAAGTGAGAAGGCCAAAACACTTGTACATTGTAATCAGGATGAAAATGAATTCAGAAGTGCCCTCTTACAGATTTGTCGTTGACACTACATCAATCTATGAGTAAAATAATTTTTCCCCACATGACGTTGCTGCTGCCCCAAAGGCCTTCTGCTGCACTCAGTTGATGAATGAGATGCCAAAATACAGAGTGGAAGCAAACAATTACGTGATATTGCTATTTCAGCTTCATAAGCCCTCCTGGGCCAGAGTGGATATTGTCCGACGTTTGTGCTTTCCCACTGCAGACAGTAGGTAGGACTTAATTAAGAACATAAACATCAGTGTTGGTGGTTTCTTTTGAGTTGGGGCAATATAATATCGGCAAGGCAGCTTATTACCCACGTCCTGTTTCTCCAAAGCTACCAAAGGGGAACTGTATAAGTAGGAGTTTTGCCGCTGCTGGGGTTTTCTGTGCAGGGCCATCCACAGCATAGAAAGCTGAGATTTTGTCAGCCCTTCGAGATAGTCCAGACAAGAAGCACAAACTGTGAGTACTAAGCCTTACCTTTATTGTAAAGTTATAGTAACAGAATCTTGCCAGTCTGAAAGAAATTTTCCCCTCTTTCACTTCCCAGGAAACTGGGGAGGGTCCCTTCTGAGAGGCTTCCCACATCCCTTCTGCTTCCACAGCCTGAGACACCCTTTGCATGATGCGTCTAGGGCATGGCTCTATCTCCCACCTCCCAAGGTCATTCCCACATATCGCTACAGACTTTATCCAAATGACAAAAGGAGCATCACAACATTGTAATACACACTGTGCCCTTGTGTACCTAACTGTGATGCGGCAATGCAAAAATACAAAAAGGACAGAGGTCTCATCACAATGCAGGCTTCATAATTCCACCCCGCTCCCTCTCCATGGATGTCCTTTAATCTGAAGCGGCAATTCTATTTCTCAGTGGATAGAAATATCCCCAACAGATATTTCAAAGAGAAAAAAAGAAGAGTAAAGAAATGCAAACTCTGTGTCTGAAGGAAGACAGAATTGCTTTATAATTGGGGTAAGGAAAGGCCAAGCCTTCGGTCCATTTGTGACAATTATGGATAAAAAATAAAATTGAAATTTTAAAAATTGAAATCATCACAGCAGCCAAAAACTAATTGAGGCTCATGATGTGATTAGAGTGCAGAGATTGGAATCACTGGACTCCTACAAGGATTTCTGGAACATGATCTACCTATCGTCCCCATGGATACAAAATGGTGTATCAGAAATAAAGTTTAAAAGCATTTTTAGGCACAGAAGTAGGATCAAGTGCTGCAGGGTTTGGGGGCTAAAATGTAATAGCCAAAGACATTTCCAATTCAAAACAACCATTTACTTAAACATTAATCACAGGTGTGAAGTTTTCATACTTGCCCTTCTTCATGATAGAGACCATTTTTTCATACCGTTGCTATGAGAGAGATTGGCAAGAGAACTTAGGCGTTCACCTACGTGTTTTTGGTGTTCTGCATTTTCTTGGCTAAAAGATGTGGAAGTTTAAGCAACCTCAGTGTGTACATCCAGCATGTACTGATCAGCCAAGCTATAATCACTGTCCCAGCTCAAGCAAGTACTTATTTGTGAACATGTGCCCACACATATATGTTTCGCTTCAGATTTACCAATAATGCATTCACTTTCTCCCAGTGACAGATGACGTTTAGTCTAGGAAAAACTATTTGGAGAAAAATAAACAAGAGTCTTTTCTGCACTTAAATATTAATCTTTTTCACATCAACTACAAAAAGTTAGTCTGTAGCTATTAGCTAAATATGTTTCTTCCCTTCACGATAGCCCTCTGGTGCTTCTTCTTCGACATGTGGAAGTCTTTTCGTCCCAGAGGTGAACAATATGTTTTGCAAACATGAGACCAAAGCTTTGGAGAATGTCCAATCTGATTATAACTTTACATTCTATTCAGGTACAAACTGTTGTTCAGTGTTTTGCTTCCTTTGAACTCCAACTAAGCAAACAGGCCTTGTTCTTGATTTATTCATTCAGCTTGAATCTGCTGGATCGCAGGTGCACCGCGTTGCTGAAAGTTTCACACAGCCTATTTTGACAGGTTTACACTGCAATCCTAGACATGTTAACTTAAGCTTGGTTCAATACAAATAAACTGAAACCCAAGTGGTGAATATGTGATTGCAATCTTCATATGTGTCATGGTTATTAAAAGTAAAGCCAGTTTGGTCTCGTGGTGAAGGCCCCAGGCTAGAAAGCAGGAGACGGTGAGTTCTAGTCCCGCCTTAGGCACGAAAGCCGGCCGGGTGACTTTGGGCCTCTCACTCTCTCTCAGCCCAACTCACCTTGCAGGGTTGTTGTTGTGGGGAAAATAGGAGGAGGAAGGAGCATTAGGTTTGTTCGCCACTTTATAAAAAATGACAGGATTAAAAACTCTAAAACAAAAAAGCACAGCTGCTGCCATTTCCAATCTGCCTGTTTTATATTCAGTGGCCCGGAGCTTCCGATTCAAAGGAAAAAAGGGGGGAACCAAGTTGGGGCACATGGGAGCTCCTGTCTCTTTTCCTGAGACCGTGCAGACCATTCAGAAAGCAGCTGCTGTAAAGGGTTGCAGCAGATGCTGCATTCATCCCCCCGCCGACCCTGGAGCGCCGCGTGGCCTTGGAATCCCTGCTGCAAATGCCCTAATATTTTTGGGTAGTTTTAATAATATATAGACAAAAAGAAACGCTATAGTCAATGCTAGCAGCTTTATAAGAAATGCTGAGCAGCTTTACAGAACCCACGATTTTATAAAAATGGACAATCATTTTACAAGGGCTTTTATGTAAAAAGCAGCAGCAAGTTTTAGACCAATGAGCCTATGCATTCTATTTAAACGAGAGGGTTTTTCCCCCTCCTTTAAATAATATTTAAGCAAGGCAAAAACAAGTACAAAAAGTACAAGTTATTTGGATGTTGTGTTGTTGGGTGATGAATGAAGAATCCAGAAGTACATCTTTCCTTAAATCGTTTTTTCTCAAAAATTTTTAATATTGTTTACTGAGATATTCAACATACAGATTATGTTTCCTGAATGTACTTTTTCATTAAAATTAAACATTTACCCCTTTGAACTGAGAAATAAGTAAAATTTTCTATAAAGATATGTAGAATTCTCTAAAGCAAGACATGATAAATATATTACAGTGGCACATACTTTAAAATATTAAAATAAATTACTGTTTTTCAAAACAGGGAGACTAGGATACATTACCTGAAAAAATTCTCTTCTAGTCAATATATATACCATCTACTGTACATTGACATTAAGACAAATGATATATTCACAATACTCTACTAAAATTTGTGAATTACAATGTACTACATACATCTGCCTGTAATCACATTAGTGTGAAGAGGAATTCTTAAAGGTGCATTACATCTATGCAATAAACTATGAAACAGTATCAACCTTCATTTTCCCTTAATACACTTAATTCAAATCTTCTTTTCAAAAAAGCAGGTTTCTGTTTGCAAGGGACTACTTAAGGTGCATGCTTCACTCTCCCAACCCAAGGTGCTGAGTATGAAGAAGGAAATGATTTCCAAATTCTTCCATAGGATTCTTTCAAAGCTGAGAGCCAGAACATCTCATTTGCAGAAGACCGTCAGCCTCTCATCTGTATCACACCTGTGTTGCCAACCAACCTCAGCTGGCCCTTCCAGCACCTCTCTGGTGATTTCTTTCATTCTCCAAAGATTTTTCTCTTTCAGAGACATATTCCAGTTACAGATAAAAGACTGCCCAAATAAGATGCTGAAGGATCCATATTTCCATCTTCACTGTGGTGGTTGTCTCTTGTATTTATAATTCCCTGGAATCAGGAAGAAACAGATAAACTGTAAGTCTGATGAATCTGACAATCCGAAAATCAACGTTCAGCAATCAAAAATCAGAATTGCTTGCAAGTTGGTGATATACATGAACAGGCACAATATATTGAAAATATTCAACTTACTATTATTTAAAAATTTCCCATGAAAGTCAATGGATAAAAATAGTACTTCAACTGACATCAGGGTTAAATAACTTCAGATTTAAAAAAAAAATTTAAGAGGAAAAATAGTCCAGACTTAAAATTTTATTATTTATTCATTCATTTATTTAAATATATAATAGCTGCCCAACTCCAATGGACTTTGAGGGGTGTATAAAACTCCCCAAAATTTATAAAAACAGATAAACCTGCAACCACACAGACAGCCCAGATTAAAATAATCTAAAAACAACACAAATCAAAACAGTCCTCCCCCCACAAAAATACAGCGGTATATCAACCCCAGGCCTGGGACCAAAGCTAGGTTTTCAGAGCTTTCCGTAACCCCAGGAGAGAGGGCCCTGTGCTTATGTCTAGAGAATGCTACTCCAGAGGGTGGGGCCACAACGGAGAAGGCACACTTCCTTGGTCCCACAAGGTGACAATCCTTAATAGAAGGGACCTGGAGCGCATTCATCAAGATGCCTTGATTCTTTATCCTAGATTTCTGGGAAAGATAGTTTGGGGGTACTATATCACTGAGAGCTTGAGAAATTGCCATTTCGAGGGAATCCTAAATTTAACTCAGTGGAAAGAAAAATCTGCTGCTTTTTCTTTTCCCAGTATCTCCACAAGAATGAAAGGGTAAAGCTACTGTATCTTGCGGTATGGAAACCCACAGTAGAAACTCATCACCATTTCAGTAATATTTCTCATTGTAGTTCTTCATAGGTCTCTTAGTCAACAGGGATTTACGACATTATACAGCCAAAGCTTAGCAATATTTACACAATTTGTGTATTCATCTTTAGAATGTCATTGATAGCAAACAAAGACACCCTTAAATCAAGCTTTATTCCAAGCTCTTATTAGCTTCTAAGCCTAGACAGAAGAGCCAGATTCTTCCACCCTGTCAAATATACGTAAATTTCCTGTATTTCATGAAGTACACCTGAATTAAACAGCCTGTCCATGAAATAAGAAATGGTACAGAGGCACAAAGCAGAAAATTAAGGTACTGCATTAGTTCTCTGAAAGACCAGCTACCTTTGGTCCTCCTTCAACTGACACCTAATTCCTGAGCTTGTTTTCTTCTTCCTCACTGCTCAACCATTTTTCTTCCTGTGTTACGTCTTTTAGACCGTGAACTTGAAAACGGACACTTTGCCAGCTGTACTGAGAGCCTTTTGGGACTAAAGGACAAAATGTTAATTATTTAATATTTACACACTGGTGACATCCTACCTGCATTGAAAGCTGTTATGTTATTCCATAGCATCACTAAAAGTCAAATGGCAAGCAGTCTTGTCATCTTTACTTTGAAGGCCTTCTGGAGAAGTTTGTAGAGGTGGGGTTATAAAGCCTCTGTACTGCTTACTTGACTTCGTTAATTTCTTAAGTTCATTAGCAAAGGAAATGCCTTTTCTTTTATCATCTCGGCCTGCCTGCCCAGAAGAAAGAAAGGAAAGAAAGAAGGATCACCTAAAAGAAGTGATCAAGTGTGATTAATACATACAAATGCTGGAAGAAAAACCTTCATGCAGAATATGACTTCTGTTATATTATTATTAATAAGAATATAGTTAATTTCTTCTTTTCTCTTTCCATAATAAAGGTTTCTATAAGATGCAGAATGAACCTGATTCATACCTATGAATCATCTAAAGATTAAAAATAATGAATTTAAAAAGCAAGCAAAGAAGAATGGGTGGACAGATCTGCCAATTTTACTTTCCCATATTCATTATGTCTTGGATTTCTTCCATTTTAATCCATTTCTGATGATGCAAGACTAAAACAGCAAACATTTTTAGAGATGTTAAAGTGCATCATTTTATATACTGTTACTAAATCCAAACTGTATATCTTACAGAATCTCTTTAATAATTTACTTACTTGGACTTGTTCCTTAAGTTTAAGAATAAATTTCCCAGCTCCTTTCCATTTGTTCTGAGCGTGAAACACACACTCTTGGTCCAAAAGGATCCTCTGACATGTTTTGGGTGTCGAAGACCTTTTGTTTGCTGGCTCTTTTGTCACTTCTTCCAAAAGGACGTAATCACCTGGATTAGGATGGTTCAGAATACTATAGGAGTATTTGGCTTTGCATAAAGTCTGTGAAAGAAAACGAACAGGAGTCAATAAGCTTCCCTCAATTTGTGGGTGTCGGCCTCATGGGGTAAACCAGATAGGAATCACAACCAGATGAGCTAATGTTACTTTATTGGAAAGCTACATTAACAGAATCTTGCAAGTCTGAAAGTATAATTCTCCCGCCATCTCCTTTACAGCCTGAGAAACTAGGGAGGGTCTCTTCTGAGCCTCTTGCCCCTCCCCCTATCCAGCTGCAGGCTATGCTCTCTCTTTTCTGACTGTTCCCTTGGCAGTGTTTCTTGGCCCAGTCTCCCAAGGTCTTTCCCACATACCATCTCAGTCGGTCAGGTCAACATTCAAATGATTGTACCCTGGTGTTCCGGATTAGGCACTTTCAAAGTACCTGTTAAACATTCCTTTGAATGATATTCTACATGTCCACAGAAGAGCAGTGTGACTCTTAGCTAGGAGAAAGCGAGAGCAAAGCAACATGTTCTACCTGCTGGATTACATCCTGGGCTGTGCTGAAGCAAGGAGTCTTGATGACTGTCCGAGGTTGCTCAGGGGAAACATCATGAACTTGAACAAAGAAACTATCATCTTCAGAGATTGCAATTGCATCGTCTTTTTCCTCCTGACAGACATTCCCTGTATTTACACTCTAGAAAAATATTTTAAAAATTAAGAACATCTAGGTTTTAAAAGGAGGCTCATATCACTTAAGAACACACTGAGGTTGCTCCCTCAAATCCCTTCCGGTCTTGCAAACTAAAAATGGGATTACAGTAATTGTTTCTGAAAAATAAATAGGAATATCGTGATATTGTGATAGTGATACTGGCCACACCATATCAATTATGCTCCTGTTTGCAATGACTATTAAAAATAAAAGGTAGTGCAGAAAATGCATACATTTATTTCCACTTCCTTCAGCCCAGAAGATTAGAGTGATAAACTGATAGGCACTTCACCGTTTTTCATCCATGATGCAGTGATTCAATGTCACCTGATCTGATCGCATCTCATATCACATCCCATATGTTTTCAAGAAAGCATTCACAAATAGCCAGTTAATGGTACGTTATGCTCTGGTTTCATCATTACAAATATATGAATTATACTGCAAACTACATCAGTGCTTATAATCAGCTGGCAAAATAAAATCTGTCAGTTTTGATTCCATTTTCCTTCCTTCTGCTAGTAGAGCTATTTTATCCATAGGCCCAGGGATGGAAGAGGCCATGCTGACATTGTATATTTGAATTTTCAAACAGCTTTTGATAAACTTCCTCATCAAAGGCTCTTGACTAAATTTAATGGGGTTGGGTTAAGAGGACCTGCCCTTTTATGGATTGCTGTTTAAAAAACAGAAAGCAAACAGTGGGGATAAGTGGGCAATATTTTTCAATGGGAAGAAATATGAATAGAGTCCGTCAAGGATTGTGTTTTTTTAACTTGTTCATAGATCAACTTGGGATAAGCAGAAAGTCGGCTAAGCTTGCAGTATCATTTAGCTGAGTGAAAATCCTTTAAACTGGGTGAATGAGGTCAATCAAATGGCAAATGAAGTTCAAAAATCCTGACTTTGCATGTATGTTTATGGAATCTGAGCTATGTGTAATAAATTAAAAAAAAAACCTTGGGGTGAGGGTTATCCACAGAGTATGGTCAGAAAAAGCCAGGATAGTGGCTGCACCTTGACTTTTTATACCATATCCTGCAGACGACCCTGTCTGGGGTCCCACTAAAGATGCCACTTCTGTGTAGCAGCTGTGGCAGTGGCAGATTTCCTGCTAGGAATGATTAGGAAAGGGTTTACAAACCAAACTCCTGACCCTGTAATGTCCTTACATGAATCTACTGGACATCTGTGTCTGGAAGATTTTGCACGGTTCTGCTTTGTCCCATTTGAAAAAAGGATATCGCAGAGCTGGGACAAGTGCAGAAAGTGGCAATGGAAACGATCAGGGGTCCAAGCACCTTTCTTAATGGTTGGGACATTTGGGACTCTTTGGCTTGGCAGAGAGACAACTGAAGGATGACACCTTTGGAGAAACGGGACCGGGATTTTCTTCCTCTCTTTCTCAAAACACTAGGACAGCCATCCAATGAAACTGTTCGGAAAATTTAGAATAGAAAAAAAAAAAAGACCACTTCTTTACATAGTGGGCAGAAAACTACACTGGCCTTTCCCTGTTGCCTTTCCAACTCTGCCTCTATTACATCAACCTCAAGCCAGGCCCTTCTAAGGTAATCTGAGTTAAAGCCTAACAGATGTTATACAGCTTGAGGTTACCCTTGGATAATGTCAGAATATAGGGAGAAATATAATTAAGCAGTGAAGCCTGGAGCACTTGAGGGTTGGCGATATGGCCAAAAAAAAAAAGAAGAATATTTGTACCATGGATCGGAGCAAATAAGGACATGGTACAGAAATGGACCTCGGCCCGTTCCAGCAGGGCTATTATGGTTTTGCTTCAATGGTTCTGCTGCAGAGGTAAGTTCCAATAAGCTATTTTCTATCCATCTATCCACAGCAAATCTCATGCTTTGCTGTGTATTTGACTGTGTTGATAAAATCCAGGACATTACTGGTGAGTTGAACAGTATCCGTGGGGGGGGGGGGGGGGGGGTGTCAAAAAAAGTCAAGATAGTGACACAACCAATGTGACTGAAGCCTCACCCTTTTAATGTGATGCATGTAAAAGAGGGCAGGGCTTTGAAAGCATGGTTGTGGCTGCCATCCTGACCTTTTGAACATCCACTCCCCCCGTGGACACCTGTGATGGTATTTTTAAATCCTGAAACCTATTTGGAATTTAAAAATTGAATATGGTTTAGGGCTGGAATCTCACATTCTTATCTTTCCCCACTATGCATTTCCTGTATTTTTCACTTTGTTTCCATGCTAATTTTTCCTCATTCAAAACCGAATCTTCCGTAACCCACTTAATGGTCCAAGATTTCTTTTTGTTAAAAAATATTGTAAAATTGGATAGACTCATTTCATGTACCTTAACTATTTACTATTTGTTTTTTTTTAAATATATTTTTATTAGACATTTTAGAGAAAATGTAAGGTACAAATAAACAAGGGAATTACAAATATTGTAGAGGTTATAATTTTTCAGTATATCATTTAACTGACTGTGAATAACTGAATATATCATTTTAAAATCTTGAGAATAGCTATTAAGCTCTAAACAAAGCATAGGTATCATATGAACTGCAATAATTCTGTTGATTCTAGTAAGACTATTCTAATTTAGAATTCCTATAAAATTAAACCCCTTCATGGATCACTGCCTTGTCGTGGCGAAGGGGCTTGTGTAACTCAGTGAAGCCATGAGCTATACCGTGCAGGGCCACCCAAGACGGACAGGTCATGACAGAGAGTTCTGACAAAATGTGGTCCACTGGAGAAGGAAATGGCAACCCACTCCAGTATCCTTGCCAAGAAAACCCCATGGACAATGTTAAAAGGCTAAAAGATATGGCGCCGGAAGATGAGCCCCTCAGGTCGGAAGGTGTCCAATATGCTACTGGGGAAGAGCGGAGGGCAATTCCAAGTAGCTCCAGAAAGAGTGAAGCGGCTGGGCCAAAGCCGAAAGGACGTTCAGCTGTGGATGTATCTGGAAGCGAAAAGAAGGTCCGATGCTGTAAAGAACAATATTGTATAGGTACGTGGAATGTAAGATCCATGAGCCAAGGCAAGCTGGATGTGGTCAAACATGAGATGACAAGATTGAACGTCGACATCTTGGGAATCAGTGAATTGAAATGGACGGGAATGGGTGAATTTAATTCAGGTGACCACTATATCTACTACTGTGGGCAAGAAACCCTTAGAAGAAATGGAGTTGCACTCATAGTCAATAAGAGAGTGGGAAAGGCAGTAATGGGGTACAACCTCAAAAACGACAGAATGATCTCAGTGCGTATCCAAGGAAAACCATTCAACATCACAGTAATCCAAGTCTATGCCCCAACCACTGATGCCGAAGAAGCTGAAGTTGACCGGTTCTATGAAGACCTACAAGACCTTCTAGAACTAGCACCAAAAAAAGATGTCCTTTTCATCATAGGGGATTGGAATGCTAAAGTAGGAAGTCAAGGAGTAATCGGAATAACAGGCAAGTTTGGCCTTGGAGTACAAAATGAAGCAGGGCAAAGGCTAATAGAGTTCTGTCAAGAGAACAAGCTAGTCATAGCAAACACTCTTTTCCAACAACACAAGAGACGACTCTACACATGGACATCACCAGATGGTCAATACCGAAACCAGATTGATTACATACTTTGCAGCCAAAGGTGGAGAAGCTGTATACAGACGGCAAAAACAAGACCAGGAGCTGACTGTGGCTCAGATCATGAGCTTCTTACTGCAAAATTTAGGCTTAAATTGAAGAATGTAGGGAAAACCACTAGACCACTCAGGTATGACTTAGATCATATTCCATGTGAGTACACAGTGAAGGTGATGAATAGATTTAGAGGATTAGATTTGGTAGACAGAGTGCCTGAAGAACTATGGACGGAGGTCTGTAACATTGTACAAGAGGCAGCATCTAAAACCATCCCAAAGAAAAAGAAATGCAAGAAAGCAAAATGGCTGTCTGATGAGGCTTTACAAATAGCTGTGGAAAGAAGGAATGCAAAAAGCAAGGGTGAAAGGGAAAGATATAAGCAACTGAATCCAGATTTCCAGAGAATAGCAAGGAGAGATAAGAAGGCCTTCTTAAATGAACAATGCAAAGAAATTGAAGAAAACAATAGAATGGGGAAGACTAGAGATCTCTTCAAGAAAATTGGAGATATCAAAGGAACGTTTAGTGCAAAGATGGGCATGATAAAGGACAAAAAAGGCAGGGACCTAACAGAAGCAGAAGAGATTAAGAAGAGGTGGCAAGAATACACAGAAGAACTATACAAGAAAGATCTTAATGTCCCTGATGTCCATGCTGGTGTGGTCACTGACCCTGAGCCAGACATCCTAGAGAGTGAAGTCAAGTGGGCCTTAGGAAGCATTGCTAACAACAAAGCTAGTGGAGATGACAGTATTCCAGCTGAGTTATTTAAAATACTAAAAGACGATGCTGTTAAAGTGCTGCACTCAATATGCCAGCAAGTTTGGAAAACGCAACAGTGGCCACGGGATTGGAAAAGGTCAGTTTACATTCCAATTCCAAAGAAGGGCAATGCCAAAGAATGCTCAAACTATCGCACAATTGCACTCATTTCACATGCTAGCAAGGTTATGCTCAAAATCCTACAAGCTAGGCTTCAGCAGTACGTGAACCGAGAACTACCGGATGTACAAGCTGGGTTTCGAAGAGGCAGAGGAACTAGAGATCAAATTGCCAACATTCGCTGGATCATGGAGAAAGCACGAGAGTTCCAGAAAAGCATCTACTTCTGCTTCATTGACTATGCAAAAGCCTTTGATTGTGTGGATCACAACAAACTGTGGCAAATTCTTAAAGAGATGGGGATACCAGACCACCTTACCTGTCTCCTGAGAAATCTGTATGCGGGCCAAGAAGCAACAGTTAGAACTGGTCATGGAACAACCGATTGGTTCAAAATAGGGAAAGGAGTACGACAAGGCTGTATACTGTCACCCTGCTTATTTAACCTATATGCAGAGTACATCATGAGAAATGCCAGGCTGGAAGAATCACAAGCCGGAATTAAGATTGCAGGGAGAAACATCAATAACCTCAGATATGCAGACGATACCACCCTAATGGCAGAAAGTGAAGAAGAACTAAAGAGCCTCTTGATGAGGGTGAAAGAGGAGAGTGCGAAAGCTGGCTTGAAACTCAACATTAAAAAAACTAAGATCATGGCATCTGGACCCATCAATCCCTGGCAAATAGAAGGGGTAGAAATGGAAGCAGTAACAGACTTCATTTATTTGGGCTCCAAGATCACTGCAGACGGAGACTGCAGCCATGAAATTAAAAGACGCTTGCTCCTTGGGAGGAAAGCTATAGCAAACCTAGATAGCATATTAAAAAGCAGAGACGTCACCTTGCCGACAAAGATCCGCATAGTCAAAGCTATGGTTTTTCCAGTAGTAATGTATGGCTGTGAGAGCTGGACCATAAAGAAGGCTGAACGCCGAAGAATTGATGCCTTTGAACTGTGGTGCTGGAGAAGACTCTTAAGAGTCCCCTGGACTGCTAGGAGGTCAAACCAGTCAATCTTAAAGGAAATCAACTCTGATTGCTCATTGGAAGGATTGATAATGAAGCTCAAGCTCAGATACTTTGGTCACCTAATGCGAAGAGAGGACTCTTTGGAAAAGACCCTGATGCTGGGAAAGATGGAAGGCAAAAGGAGAAGAGGACGGCAGAGGATGAGATGGCTAGATAGCATCACTGAAGCAATGAGCATGAAATTGAGCAAACTGAGGGAGGCAGTGAAAGATAGGAAGGACTGGCGCAATATGGTTCATGGGGTCACGAAGAGTCGGACACGACTTAACGACTAAACAACAACAACAAATAAAATTAAAACATAGACCTTTTACAGAGACCAACCCACTGGATGTGGTCCAATCTGTGTATTGACTTGTATTCGAGGGATAGGTTCCAATTTGAATAAAATTCTGTGTAAGATTTACTTTTAAGATACAAAGTTATTTTAGACATTGAAGCATACTCCCACAATTTGTTAATCATTCATCCAGAGAAAGGATCAAACATCCTTTTCACTAAAAGGCATATTAACCCAAATCTAATTCAGTATACTTCATGGCAATATATGGTTTCATAAAATTTAGTAAAAAGTATTGCAGATTAAAGTGGAATTCTACTTTTAAGATTTGTTTCATTCTAGTATGAATCAGGTTTCCAAAACTATTAAGCTTTACCACATTGCCACTAGACATAAGAGAATAGTCCAACATAATCACTGCATTTCTAGCAATTTTTAGAAAATGAACTATCCATTTTAACAATCAGGACTGGGATAATAAAGCTATGATACAATATCAGTTTTTTTCTAAATATAATGTTCAGTATAAATTTAATATTCTTCTGTTGAATTCCCCATTGTTGCATATCTATTTCTGCATCTAAATTCTGTACCTATTTAATCATACAATCTTTGATTTGCTGAATCGTACTTCACCAGCAGTCTATAAACGAGGCCCAGCAGATGCTCTGAGTTAGGTATTGTAAGATTTTCAAATTCAGTCAAATCTCTAAGTGTTCCCTCGGGCTTCTATAATTCTTTTAATTTTTTCTTTTGTTGTTGTTGTGCCTTCTAGTCAGTGCTGACAACTGCCTAGATTAGTCCCTGCTGTTTTCTTAGCAAGATTTTCAGAAGTAGTTTGCCATTGCTTCCCTCCTAGGGCTGAGAGAGGGGGACTGGCCCAAGGTCACCCAGCTGGTTGTGCCACAGGTAGGACTAGAACTCAGAGTTTCCTGGTTTCTAGCCTGATGCCTTAACCATTACACCAAACTAGGTTTCAGTTCTTTCAATACTATTTCCTTATTTGGAGATATTGAATCTAGTCAGGTGGACTAAGCCATTGTGAAGTACGAGTCTCAAAATACTTTCTTTTTTTTAATAATCAAAGCTTGCAAACTATTATCCCTCCACTGAGCAAATTTCTTTGGGCTTTCCTCTACATAAAACTAAAAATATAATAGTGAAGCAAGAGGGAAGAATTGGGCTAATTCTTTTTCCTGTATTTTCCCCAGATATTCAATACATTGCTTAATATTGTATGATCGCTTATAAGTTGTTTGTTTCTGTTTGTATCAAAGTAGAGATATTTGTACAGCCCATCTGGAAGTCCTGCCCCTTCTGTAGAAGTGGTCCTGCTGGAAAGAGATACAACCCACTCTGTAACCCACATTAAATAACTAGCATGGTAAGTCAACTTAAAATTTGGGGCTGCTAGTCGAGGTTGCTCTTTTGAAACCTCTAAAATCTTCAATTTAATTATTGGTCTTTTATTGGACCATATGTATTCCATTACTTGTTTGAGCCAGTCACCTAATAACCTGTTTTCAATACATATTGTAATCATTTGGAAGAGAAAATTAAGTCTTGGTAAAACATTCATTTTAGCAATAAGCTGCAATTCTTCTTAACTAAGACAAAGTTAGGGTTTTTTTTCCATCTGGAACTATCTGCTATATTTTTTCCCAAATACCTGAGTAATTAACACCATCAGCATAATTCCAATTTGTGTTCTTGAGTTGCTAGTTTAACTCCTAAGAGTTAATTTTCTTGACATGTTTTCATTTACAGTGGTTTAATGCCAATAAAAATAAAGGAGAGGACACAACTTGTCGTGTCAGTTTAAGTACGGTGCATTGTTGTGATAGAGAACCATTTACTGCTATGTTGGCTTCTTTTTATTTATGAATATTCTACATCCATGTGAAAAACTTCTTGGCCTCTGGCTAAGATCAACTGTAGTATCTGCTTATCAGTTTAAGGCACCTAACTATTTATACAGTGTTATATAATTCAGAGGATGACCCAGGCAAAGTCCATCACTTCTAAAGGACTTTCCTTATGGTTCAGTTCATGGGATGTGGGCCAGTTGACAGGCCTTCTCAGAGGTAGCATCCACTGTGTGAACACCCTTTCCCCAAGGTTCAGGCAGCCCTGACATTATTCAACTTTAGAAAATAATTAAATAATTAAAATTTAATATTGCAACATTTGGTTCTTGCCGGTTATGGACAGCCATGACAGATACTGTTGTTGCATTATTGTAATTTATTATTTTTCTTTTTTCTGTTTATGTTATTCCTATTTGGGGTTTTAATTTTATTTTGTTGTTAGCTGCCTAGAGTCCTTTGGGATAAATTATAAATACGAATGAACGAACGAACGAACGAACGAATGAATGAATGAATGAATGGCTTGTTTTAAAAGAACACTAAGCCCACCCTCAAAACAAGCCACTGGATGGCTGATCACAGAATGGGACTGCCCAATGAAGTGCTTCTTAATAGGCAGCTTACTCTACCAATTGACTCTGATCACTTGCTTACAGGTTTAGCATTTTTATGAAAGAAAGCTACACACATATTCAAAAAAGGCTTATAATGGTGGTGATGGTGGTGGGGCTATTAGATAAAGTAATAAAGCCAGTTCTCCCTTTTATTGTGTGGCTCCCTCATCCCGCCAATTAGCTGTGTCTCAGAAAGCTGCAGGCAGCAGAGCAACCATTAACTGTGCTCTGCTCTTTTCCCTACCCAGAAAGAGAGAGAGAGATCTAGAGAAGAGCGCCCAGGACTCCAGAGTGAGGGGTTTAGAGCACCAAAGTCATCAACAGGTAAAGGACTCATCCTGCAGCATGTGGGTCATCTGACTTCACCACTGCCAGTCTGTATGAGTGGGAAGCAGGGTAATTTGTCCTCAACTTTGAATTAATGTTCATTAGTTTGAGAAAAGACACTACTTTAATACTGGTACAGCTAACCATGACTTGAGATTGTCTGATGTGGGTAAAAAATGAGATGAAAGCAACTTCATGGGAACATGGCAGAACAAAGAGTTGCTAGGGGATGTTTGTACCATGGTAAGGTAGAAGAGGCCCTAGCCTCTCTTACTATCAGTTGAAGAGTTAGATGCTTACTTAAAAAAAAAAAAAAACTATCTTAGTTAAACTAAGAGGACCTACAATATATGATCCATTTCACATAATTCAAAACAGCAACCTTCAGTTTATTATTCAATGCATGCTCAAGAGTGAGTTATGTCAATCCTGACTTTCTGATTATACTTTTATATGATATATGAGCCTGCAAACATTCAATATACATACTTACTGTACATACATACATATGGGGAAGGAGGATGTAGGGTGTGCAAGCGAAGAAAGGTGGGGGAGAGGGGGAGATAGAGATAGAGAAGTTATATTTTAAAGAATAATGAGGCACTCAAGATCCTAATAACCAGTGAAGAGTATATGTGTATTTGTGTGCATAGGTAGTCCTCGAGTTATGACCATTCGTTCAACAACCGTTCAAAGTTACGACTGGTTGCCAAGCACCCCACGATCATGATTGCCATTTGCAACCTTCCCTGCTGGCTTCCCCCAAGCAAAGTCAATGGGAAGCCAATGAGGAAGGTTGCAAGTTGCTGGGGTAAGTCTCTCCCCCCGCCTTTCTTCGCTTGCACAACCTGCACTCTCCTCCCTCATTTCACTCACTCACACACACCCCAATCTCTTTTTCCACAGCCTCCCTGCGATTGCACGCACACACACACACCCTGCGCTCTCTTTTCTCAATTTCCCTGCACTCGCACGTACCCTGTACCCTCTTCCACGGCCTCCCTGTGATTGCATGCACCCTACACCCTCATTCCCCGGTCTTTTTGAGCTTGCACCGCACCAAGCACCTCTCCCCCAACTCAGTGTGGTCTGCGCTGGGCCTCCCCCACCCCCCTGCAGCACCCCTGCACTCTTTACCTGGGACTCCCTCTGCTTCCTGCTTAATGACCTGCATGTCTTGGGTTACAACCATAATGGCGTGGATTGCCATTGCTAAATGATGCAGTCACGTGACATTGTACTTTATGGCTGCATCACTTAGTGACAGCAATCCTGGTCCCAATTGCAGTTGTAACTCGAGGACTACCTGTACACAGTCTCCAACTGTAATAATTAAATGTAAGAAGTAATTATTAAACAATCATTCAGGGTGTTTATTAAAATAGAAAGTAAAGGTACAGAATAAACCATGTCCCTACTGACATTCCACCATAAGATTAAAAGGAAATTAGTGCATTTCTCTGTTCAGTTGTGACCAATATGTATTGACGTGGGATGTTCTTTTAAGTAACTAAAAGGGATCAGAGCAAAAATGCTTTTAGCTTTTATTACATGTTGTAATGCACATTTGCAGACGCAAAAACGTCTTAGAAGGCAAAATAACATCTTCAGAACAACTTCACACATTTAATTTAAGTGCTTTCATTAAGAGTGCATAACAATCTAGCCTCTTTATAATGCTGGAGTATTCTGTACAAATTCCAAGAATAAATTCCAGCCAGCCAAACATGCTGTCTTCGTCACTCTCCTGATACTATCAGCAAGCAATATATGTCAAGGCAAACAGACTCACTTCCTCGCGCATTTTAAAGAGAATTCTTCCGACATAGCCTTCCTCCGGGAACCAGCTGTTCAGGAGCTGGACAAGTTCTTCCTCAGGACCAAGCACTCTTTGGAACGGTGGCTTCCTGTACTCAGTTCTGTCTTTAGATATAAAGCATTTCTCCTCCATCAAAAAATAGTCAGTAGGATAGTTTCCAATGCCATTTGTATTAGCCAAAATCTAAAGCAGAACCATGGTGACAATTAGAATGGCAAAATAATGAACGTTCGATAGCAAAAAAATCTTTTATTATTTATCTGGCGTATACTAGAAACATATTAACTAACTACTCAGAGGATCTTTCTTAGAGTGATGTACTATCTGAACTTATTTCAAGAGAGGCAAATGCTATTTAATCTTATTTTTGTTCAATCTAGCTTGCCAGAGTATTTATTCAGAATCCCAAGATAGAAGAACATTTTCCCACTGCTGGAAGAACAATCTCCTTGAGATAATCAGCTGAAGGATTTTCTACTCATGAACTTAGTACTTTTAGCTTTTCTTCCACATGAGAAAATACATTACAAGCAAAAGTCTTGCAATGAAGCCAACTTGCCTGGCTGTGAGAGACATCTCCTTTCTCACATACCATCCAAGCACCCTTTAGGAAAAGCAAGAATTATATTGCTGCATCACCACCCGTTTTTTTCTCAGTTTTTCTGTTCCCCTCAAGAATTACCTGCATCACTCTTTTAGTGTCATAGAATACTGACAATTAAACCCTCTCAAAACCTTTGCTGGCAACCCTGAAGTATAGACAGCGATCAATTTTTTCCCCCAGAGATGTTTCATAGTCCATATTTTAGTGCTATATGAACTATTTGATTCATACTAATTTCCAGACAATTGACCACAGTGACTACAGGTCTAATAGGGGGGCGGGCAGAAGGAAAAGATCTGGTTGAAGCAGATTTATTTATTTATTCAATTTATATTTCTCCTCACTCGCCAGGCAACTCTGTAGCATGTCAGCTCTATGAAATTGGGTTTGAAGACAATTACTGGCCATGATGTGTTCCAGGTACATTTTGATCTAATGAACTTCTTGGCTGCGCATTTCTCTTACTCAAGATGATAAAGTAGTGTTTCATGCTTAAGAGAGAGAGAGGAAAGAAAGAAAGAACATGCAGAAGCCACTTTCTGATTGGAGGACGTGACTGGAAAAGCTGGAAGAATGACAATCGCCAGCACCACTCATACATGTAGAACGTTTTCAGTTTAATTTCATCTATGCAAATACAATAACATCTTCACAATTACAAGAGCTGACAACACAAACTCCAGCTTTTTTTTTTTCCTTCACAAGCTCAATGCTGTTCTGGGGGAAAAAGATGAAAAACTACAATTGACAATTCAAGGGGGTCAAGCAGACTATTTGGGCTTCTCAGTTATCATACTGAGGATTTTTGCCAAAGAAATTGCCACATTCCTTCACTACTGTGAAGACAATGAATCATTACACAGGGCTTAGGTGCAACTGCAATGAACAGAACAAGTGAAAGAAATCAAATCAGAGCTTTTTTTATGGGCACAAACCAGCAAACAAAAGAAAGAGAAATTTAGAGAATGTTTTCTTTTTTTAAAAATGGTATATTCTTATATGTATGCCAAGCTTCCAAGATCTAGCACCCTCTAAATGTGGTAATACATCTGGAGAATGTTGTATTAGGAAATAACTGCACACAAAAGCTACATGATGTACCACATATGTGGCAAATTAATTTTATGCAAAAATCACGTTTTCCTGCAGAGAAGCTTCTAATGGCTGCATTCCAGTGGGGAGGTTGGAAAATATCATGCATTCACTTGAATTTATAATCTCATTCAACAAAAACACATCAAAACATTTGCCCAGTGCCAGCAAAACTTCCAGGGTAAACGCTTGGGAGAAGTATGCGTAGTACAGGTAGTCCTCAACTTATGAAGGCAATTGGGACTGGAATTTCCATCGCTAAGCAATGCAGTTGTAAAGTGTGACTGCATTGCTTAGTGACAGCAATCCCTGCAGTCCCAGTTGTCATCGTTAACTGAACCCCATGGTCATTAGGCAAGGCAACTTCCTGCTGGTTTCCTACAACCCAAGTCAGTGGGGAAGCTGGCAGGAAGTTGCAAGTCCCAGGCCAGCAGGCAGGCTGTCTGGTGGGGGAGGGAGTGAGGGGGTGTGGGAGTGTCAGGGACGGTGTGTGGGAGTGCATGAGGGTGCAAGGAGATGCAGCGAGGATCGGGGAGGATGTGTGGGTGGCTGGCGTGGCATGAGTGCAGAGGGGCTGGGGGAGGGTGTGCGGATGGGGATGACTTACCCCAGTGACTTGTGACCTTCCTTGCTAGCTTCCCTATTGACTTTCTGGGGAAGCTGGCAGGGAAGGTTGCAAATGGTGATCACGTGATCATGGGGTGCCGCAACCAGTCATAAGTATGAACCAGTTGCCAAGCATCCAGATTGTGATCACGTAACCACAGGGGTGCTGGGATGGTCGGAACTCCAAGGACCGGTCATAACCACCATACGTTCAGCACCGTCGTAACTCTGAACAGTCACTGAATGAATGGTCATAGGTCAAAAATTACTTGTAGTGTTGACTACATAGATCTTAGATCTTAAGTAATCAAATGACTTACTTCATGCAAAACTTACTTCATGCAAAAGCTGAGCTACTGTAGTTCTTTGCCTTACAGGAAAAACTGTAAATGGTTCTGGACCTGGAACTCCATGTATGGTGACTTTGTAAATTACAGCTGCTCTCCATTCTGCTGTGCTGAACTGCTGTCCAAAACACATAATAAGTAAGTAAATAGTACTTGCTTCTGTATATTGTAATATATTGTACTCAAATAATATCAGTGCTAGACATCTCTTAATAGCACATTCTAATTTCATAAGGCCCAACTCATATGTCAGGAAAGACTTCAGGACAGATTTCTGTAGGCAAACTCTAGGTACAATGCAGAGAGAGAGAGAGAGAGAGAGACTACTGTGATTCAGAATTTATGATAAAGTAAGCTATGACTCAACATTAACAAAAATAAGTAAGGATAAAGAATAGTCAGAAAGACTAAATGAACTAAATTAATCCAAATGAGCAAATTATTATTTGTCCTATAGATCAGGGTTCCTCAACCTTGGCAACTTTAAGATGGGTGGACTTCAACTCCCAGAATTCCCCAGCCAGCTGGGGAATTAAAGTTGCCAAGGTTGAGGAACCCTGCTATAGATAACTCACAGAGAACTGGGTAAGGCTCAGGAAATTGAAGAAATACAACTGCTTGCTTAACAGTATGTAAAGACTAGAAAAAAAACAGACTATGAACTGAGGGAATGATCCAAACCAAAGCTAAGAATTAATTTGATTATTAGAATGTAAGCAAGTGCTTATCTCTCAAACTGAAACAAGCCAAAGTTAAGCCTGCTTAACATTGGCTGGCCTATATCTCTAACTTTCTTCTTCCAAAGAAGCAATAGAACCAAAAGGAATACACTATATATACATACACAGAGTTTAACCCGGCTGTTCAGCAATTTATACAGGAGAATTATACATAGGCTCACAATATGGACCTTTCTGTCTGCTAGACTAACCTCATTTATGGAATCAGCATCTAACTACTAGTTCAAGGTATTTCATGGAATTTCACGGGATGTAATTTTAGGTCCAGTGCTGTCTGATATAGTTGAATTTTTAAATGAAAAATGAGCAAATGTATTCTTGCACAGGAAAAAAAAATGTGCAAGACTGGAAAAGCTGGTAGAAGTTCAATGAACCTCAGGTATTAGTAGCTGAGATTCAAGTAACTTAAAAGCCACAGTGGTAGAAGAAAGCAAGCAGTACTGAGTATGTTTAATGGAACTACATCCTCTGTAATTGTCATCAGCAGTCAATGAAGATTAGCTTGGGCAGGAAGAAAGCGGGCTCCATATCCCAATGCTCTGCTCTCATTGCTTGCATAGGAATGGACTGAGCGTCACAACAAGGATTTTAATTATCTACTCAGATTTTGGTACCTAGCTATATAAAACTGTTAAAAATCTAACTAGAAACACACTGCTAAATATACTTTAGTTCATTACCGAAGAAGTAGGTACTGCATTCATAGAGGGATTTTCTTCCATTCTTCGGCTGTTAATAAACAAACTTGAGATTTCTAGTACTTCATTATGCAGGTTTCGTAATTGGAGATGTCTGTAACCTTAAATAATGTATAATTGGAAATTGCAGAGAAAAACAATAAACTAGAACGCATTCTTATATATGTGTTTTGCAGAGAAAAATGCGATGCCTATTGTGCTTAAGATGTACCAATAAGGCCATTTATTTCAAAAACATAAACATATTTTGACTAGAGTTTAGAGAAGTCTTGTAGGACTCAGCAAGGGCTTCTGGAATATCCTGAAACATGAAACACAGTTCTTCAAGCACTTTGGGACTTTTCAAGTGGTACAAGGGCCTACGTCTCATCCTCCAAACGTGCCATGTCTTTGCCTGCCTTCTCAGAATCATGTGGATCACTTTTTAAAAACAGTAGGCTTTTTTCTTGGGTACAAGGAATTAAATTAGTAAAGGGAGTGGAAGAATGAATGAATGAATCAATGAATGAATGAATGACGTGGCTGCTTATGACTGGACTGCTTTATAGATATCTGAATACATTGAACTCTTCTGGATTACGTGGCCAAAACCACAATCAGATAAATGAAAAGGCAACTAATGTCCTCTACTCTATCAAAGCTGTTTTTCAAAGAGCTCATCTTGAAAAAGATTATTATAAAACATACAGGAGGATTCTCTTATCAAAGACATCATAAAGAAATTCAGGGTGGGTACTATAAACAATGGCTGCTCTGGAAATTATGAACTAAAATGCCAACAGTTAAGTTGCCTATTCACTTGCATGACATAACTTGGCTAAAAATTGCACAAATACTACAGGTAGTCCCTGGGTTAAGAATGCCTGGTTTATAGACAACCCACAGTTAAGAATGGAGCCGTAGCAAAATTCGAGTTAAATACACAATGGTTTGAGTTCATTACACAATATTACTTATACAGTATTATACAATAATACTGTTCTGGCTTACATACAAATTTGACTTAAGAATAGAACTCATTCTTAAACTGGAGACTACCTGCATAGTCCCCTCCCTATGCTGGGTAGGTTCCAGTAATATAAAGAGTTAGTCAGAGATGACAAGTGACAGCTGTCAAGATATTTTTGAATTAGTTGTTAGGATATTTTGGAGCTCGGATATTTCAGTATACACTTAAGAGGTTCAGCATGTTATGAAACATATACACAAACTAACAGGTGTATCTACTAGAAAGGAAGAAACTACTCTGCAGCCTAAGAATTCCCACCACATCAGCAGTCCTCTGAAATTGAACACCTTCTAAACAATTAATCTCTGAATAGCTAAACATCCTCTTTCTTTCTCACTTTCAATATGTAACAGAGGCAGCTGTGCAGTCAAGACTGACCCAAAGACTTACCCTAGCCCTTCAAGCTTATAAATTAGATGATTAAAAAAAAACCCTTTAAATACATTTAAACCATTTTGTATTTTATATGTAAAGAATACACAAGAAACAGCAAGTCCAAATCAAAAACCTTTTTCCACGCATCAACAGATATTGCTATTTACAGCAGGGCCTTAATCACAAGCAATAAAAGATGTTGTACTGCACCAACAATTTTGGTGCTAACAACTATCTGAATTTGTGATTATACATTTGTTCACTAGAAGTACAACTGTAGGGCAGGAAAATACTGAAGGCATGTCATATATTTTTAATAAAATAGCTCAGCAAAGTATGCAAGGAGAGCAGAAGTACCTGTATTTACTTTTTTTTTTTTACACCCTCAGGTGACAACTACTACGCAACGTAGTCTGGGCCTTGCACACAAGCATTACCTTACCTCTTTTTAAAGCTTGCAGAGGAATTATTCTTTGGGCCATCACAGCTGAGGAATTATTTTCAACAACTGCAAACCGAAGGAATACTAGATCCTCAAAGTGAATCCGGAAAAGAAACTGTTCATTCCACATGGGATTTAGAGTATTGCGATGAATCGGTTTGGTGCGGAAATGGCAGCTGTCCAGAGGCATCCCAAGCACATCCAATTCAATGCATGGGCTTCCTGTGCTGTTGCTAGGACAAACGTTCTGCCCAGACACAATCTGAAACATAAAAAATAGAAGTTGATACCAGTGATTTTCATGCGTTTTTATTCCCATACTGAAGAGTTCATGAATTTTCAAAAACAACTACATTGATTAAAGCTTGATTTCAGAGAATCAGTCAGAGGAAGTAAAACATATGTCTATATATAAATCCAAGTGTAATAACAGTCTTGTCATTTACTGCTTGCCTATTCTGATGGAGAACAGTATCTGCTTCTGGGCAAATACCCAAGTGGAAAATTGACACGCCAAAGAGGCCAGAGATCCAGTCCCCCCACCATCAAATATAAAAAATGTTTGTCTGAAAATGGTTCCCATACATGTGCTGTTCTTATTGTATCAAAGCACACTGTGAAAGCTTTATAACATCAATTTCTTCTTTCCTCACCTGGCTTCTGTACTCAATTGTATGGGAGCACTGATTGGTTGCTTATGACTTTCAAAGAAAGATGTATAGGATTCACTTACTGTCAATGAATAAATAGCCGGCTCCATATTGTCAAAATCTCGTTCTAAAGGACAAAAGTGCTGGTATTTTGGGCAATTCTTATCCCATAAAACAGGTGGCTTCAGAACATATCCACAGCCTCCATTTGCTTCAAACATTGCTGTATTCAAATGCAGGGGAAGATCTATGGATAAAGCATTCAAAATGTTACAAATACTACACCAAGATTTGAAAATAAAGCATATTAAAAACAGATCAGAAAAAGATTTCTGCAAAATTGCAGCTGTACTTGATTAAACTGTAAAAGCTTTTATAAAACAGACATATTAATCTTGGTTCCTTCCAATGGCCACTCATTTAACTAATATATATATATATATTTAAAATAAATTAAAAGCAAAATTAAAACCGATAGGTTGTATTAATCTATTTAGAAAATATATATGTTACATACTTCTTTAACGGTTACATGAAATGTATTACAAATCCATTCATAGGTTTGTTTATTGCAAAAACTATTATAATGTGTTATAGGAGAATTCCTTCCTGAAGAAGAAACACAAACAACAAAAGCTGGTTTATGACCGTTTCCTCCTATTAAAGCTAATTTTTCTTCAAAAATTAAACCAATTTAAATTTTAACTCAAGCAGTAATTGAAGGACTAAAGACTGTCATAAAATATACAATAGCATAAGAAGTGTGGAAACTCTGTTACGTGTACCACTGTATAGAAATAGTTGTTTTTAAATTGTTTTGTTATTTTAAAATCTCAAAAGCTGCCTTTAAAATGCAACCATCTAGAAGCAGTATATAACAAAACTTAAAAATCACAAAAACGAGGCTGCAGAAGATAAATGCAATAGCAGAGGGGAATTGACCAAAACTGACCCTAGCACAACTGAAAAAGACTTCAGGTGAGGCATGCAACTACTGCTTCAAATGCTGATTTTAGAATATGAACAGATTTGTACAGGTGAAAGCAATTAACAAATCTTTATCAACCAGTATCAATATTTCACCCTAAATATGATGGGATGAATTAGAAGAATTTATCTATGAAGTACTAATATGCACAGTGCCTTGATTATCCTAGCCTTTCTACCCGTATGCGTGCAAAACTGCAAACTTCTCAATTAAAACACTCATGTTCCCAAGATGATTCTCCTTTAGTGATGTGCAAGATAAAACTGATAATATGTAAAAAAAGCTGTTCTATTAAATGCATATTTGCAGATCCAAAAGGATTTGTTTGGTGCTAATGTATGGTGCCAGATGCACAGGACAGGACACTTCATACATTTCTGTGTTGAGTAGTGATACGGAAAGAGCAAACCCCCCATAAATTTTATAGTGCTCCACTGCACAGTGCTGGGCATAGAACACACACCCTAACTTGTTTCTCTAGTGGTGTGTTTTTCCTTTGGAGATATTGGCTGCCCTCCATACTTCCTTCTTCCCAACTCACATCTAACACTCAGCTAGCCAGTAGCAAGCTTCAGAAAGCATCCGCAACAGACATATGGAAAAGTGAGTGGGGCTTACAATGCATTGGAAACAGCCTGCAGATTAGGCAAGTTGGCAGGGCTCAGCGGCACCCCCAGCAAAAGGAGCAGTAGCATATGAAACCATCTTTCTTCCTTTCTTTCATTAAACTTGATGGTTTTTGTTTTGAGCATACCGTACAATCATGCAAGCGCAGAGCAACCCTTCGGTACAAATATGTTACTGGGAAGAATCAGAGTGACCGTACCATCAGTTTGATAGTTCAGTGCCACTAGCTGTACTCCATGAAGCCAGAATAGAAGGGGATGAGGATTGGATGAGTCAATGCGAGTTGCAGCTGGATATGTTCTCAACAGCTGGCAGGTGGTATGCTGAATCAGTTTCTGAGAATACCGCCTGCACAAGCGCTTGGCAGCGTTTTCATTCAAAGAAGAAATATGGTAACACCTAGGTGTCCTTATGATAGAACTCAGAGAGGTTGTAGGAATAGGGGAACACGTTTCTTCCCAGATCTGCCGTGCACTATCATAGGTTCCTAGAAAACAAATGATACTTTCAAATGACATTTTCAAAATTTTAAGTGATCACATTTACCTGTGTTGCCCTCATCGAGAGAAATATGATACATTAATTGGAACTGAAGGCATAATTTTTAAGGAAACATGATTATAACCCAAAGTATAATTGATAGAACAGTAAGGAATTCTTGTGCATCACTACCGCTTTTCTTGAAAACTCTGTTCCCCAAAGGAAACAACATTTTAAGAAACAAAATTATGGCTTAAGTCTTTAGAAATGATAAATGCTGCAGAATTTTTTTTAAAAAAAAATCCAACCTTGTCCATTCTCTATTCTTTAGTTGTGTTTAATCGGATTTGTGGCTCAGGTTTTTCAAAAATGTAAATAAATGTCATAAATTAAAAGCAGTAATAACACACGCATAATCAGACATTTCAGCAGCCCAATAAAGAATGAATCCCAGGGCACACATGAATCCCAGGGCATACATAAATCCCAGTGCAGATTAACACTTTAAAGCTCATAGTTATGATCTAAAAAACTGAAAACAGGCATTATCATATCCTCCTCCTTTCCCTTGGAGCAAATCCACACCCCAATATGCCTTAACTGCCACTACACATAGTTACATTACACTTGGTAAATATTAAGCAGGGCTTCCTCCTTAACTGCAGTTTGTATTAGATACGGAAAAACTTACTTGATTATACAGGAAGGAAACAAAGGGAGGGGGGAATCCGAGGAACAGCTTATTACCAATCTCTTATGGCTAGGAGACTGGCACAATTACATCAGTATTTTGGCCCCTTCTTGGAAAATAAATCTTTCTAACTGCACTGTCATTTTCTTACAAATCATTATTTTAGATATAACTGGAAAGGTTTTTCTCCCCAGTATTACCATTCTCTTTATCAAAAGATTTTTTAGAAGTTTAAATCAAGCAGGGGCAACATCTGTCTTAATTTACTCCATACTGCATTTCCACTGTCATGTTCTCAGAACTGATCCTCCTCATTTCAACTGCTGCTGCTACTGCTTTTAAGAAAAGCACAGCCATCTTTAATTTATAAAGTATTTTCATAAAGAAAAGTTTCTTTGCCTGGAAATACAGCTTTCCAATTTGTAAAATTAAAAATAATTATGTTGATATTTCCAGTGGGCCAATCCAGTGGTCCAATTCCAGTTCGTTACTTCGCAGGAGAATAATTCTAATGAAGTCCGTGTAGTGGGTCCACTGCTGGTGGAGAATCCTGTCATATGATGAGCATTGCCCATACAGAGCAACGTGTTTAATTTATAACAAGTAAATGAGTCACGCGTATTGGATTATAGAGCCTTCCGTGGAATTGACCTAAGTAGATCCTGACAGTACCTTTTCCAGATGCTTTTGCAAGCATGGTTGGCTCCCCTGGGCTCAGCCTTCCAGGACTATTGCCAAAAATGGACTTCCTGCTCTTTCTTTCCTTCCCTCGGCTAGAACCAGATGGATTTAGAGTTGACAAGCCTTTTTCCATAAAAATATAATAAATAGATGGAAAAACATGAGTGTGGACACATTTTATCACTTTTCAGCTTCTTTTGAAATTTCAGTTGCTTCCTGAGTTTCTTCAGTTCATACACAGAAGGACCATTATGGGCTTTTAATGATTTATCACTTACTCTGCTAATTACTGTATTGGTTATGCTATATTTCAGAAATGTTATGGTTTGGATTCTACTTCCATTTGTGGATTTCTGTTTGTGAAACTGCATTATATACATCTCTCCACACCCCACTTTCCTAAACACCATCAAAACCTAATCTGTAAAGTTGGGAGATTCTCTGGAACAAAAATGGCAAAGATGTAGGTTGGGGGAGAGAAATACAATAGCACAGGAGAACTGACTCAAACTGACCCTAGCACAACTGAAAATGTCTTTCTGCTCATAAGGGTGCTTTTCAATGCAAACATGTAAAGCACCTCTATCAGATTTATTTAAGTTACAAGATTACTGCACAAAATACAGGTTGTTTCTTCAGTTCAGTTTTCCTTATTTCCCTTTGAACTGCTCTGCTTGTTCTAGGTCACAAACATATACAGGCCCAACTACATGAGTCCACATGCTTGACATATTGTGAAATAGCTGGCTGTAAATACTTCTTTTGAGATCAACTTCTCTAAGGGAAAACCAAATGACAAAAATGAAATAGGTAGAAAAACAAAACATTTTTTACAAGTTAATAGAATGTCCTAGGCAGCATTTTAAAAGCTACTATAGTACTGAGATACAAAATAATCTTCATTTCCATACCCAACAATATTAGATAATTAATCTTTTCTTTAAAACTTCTACAGTGTTATTTTATTCTTGCCATAGGCCTTTTTTCCCCTCCCACCCCATCCATTATAGAATGCCTGATGGACCATTTACTGCATGTTGTCTATTCTTACTCTGTTCCAATTTCCTGTTTGTGCTTCTATCCCAATATAACCCCGCTCTTTTAGTTCCCTTGTTGGATTACAGCCAAATCTTTACTGAAAGGAATATTTGTCTGTGGTGCATGAGCTGGGGGCAGAGAGTGGAAAAAGCAATGCCTAGAAAAAATGTTTCTTGCAAAGGAGGCGAAAGAATAAGAAAGAGTGAAGGGTCATCTCTGAGGAAGGAATCTGACATACCTAATTTCCCACAGAATTAGAATGGAAATTTATTCCTTGTTCAAAAAATAAAAGTTGAGCTCAACAGCCCCACCATTGTATCAGTCAAACAATTTTTTTAAAAACATTATTTGTTGCAAATCAAGTAAATAGCCAAAGGCAGTCAGGACAATGTACTTACCAGGGAATTTCACAGCTTGACAGTAGATGATAAGATCGGAGAGCTCTGGTGCTATTTGTCTACTTTCTTTTTTATTTTGAGAAAGATAAAATTCTTCACTCAATTCCATATCATAAATCTAAATCAAATCAAAGCCATCTTTATTATAGTCATAGACCAGCATATGGGGTTGGGATACAATCATTTAAAGAAGCAAAAATATTTAAAAGATCTGTCTGTCTATGTATTGGAATAAAAAGTGAAAATCTAAAAGGAGCTATAAATATCTTGAAGTTATATATGTATGTTTCATACATGTATGTGTGTGTGTGTATATGTGTGTGTATGTGTGTGTGTGTGTGTGTGTGCACGCGTATAAATAAAATTGAGAATCTGAAAAGAAGGGGTGGATTAGATGGGTGTAGGATTAGATGGGTGTAGAGGACCAAAAAAAGTTGGCACGTGGAAGACTATATCTATCAAGTTACAAAGCATCCTAATGTGACGAAGTAGGTACACACTGAATCTAGTTTATTATACTGAGCCCCAAGCACAAGCCAGAAGCCATCACCCCAAAAATGTTGAGTGCTGCTGCAACTTACTTTTGAGTTCAAGTGATTAAAAGGGATTTAGTCAAACTTAATGCAACTAATTTGGGTATGTAACAGAAAAGGTCAGCAAGCAGCAATAAAAGCAGGAGGATCAAGCATTTTGAATAGATCAACAGTGCATTCTCATACATAACTTTTTAGAACCAGTACATCCATTGGAGTTTATTTCAAGATCTATGGGTACAGTTTTACATCCTGAAACATATTTTATCAGGGCAACTAGAAACCATAGCAGTAGGTCAAATTATTTAAATTTGCTTCCATATGAGACAAACTGTGAAGAATATATCACAAATAAAAAGGGGATTCTATATTTTATATATTATAATGAAAATATGGCATTACATCCAGCTATTTTTTCTATGTTTTATTTTAGTCACCTTTATCGTTTCTGTTGAAAAATTAAGAATATAATAATCATATTACACAACTCTTTTCTATTGTCCTTTTCAAATACTGACAAAGTTGTTTGTCGGCCACAAAAGTTTAAGCTATACTACATTCACTTATCTTTAAAATGCTGGATTTCTTTTTTAAACAGTAGTTTCTTAATAAATCCCAGCTCCTGGCTAAACCTTCCTCAGTATAGATGTAAGTCTGGAGGAAAGAGATAAGGACTACCTTTCCTTTAGGGTTGCACACAGTGCTATCAGTCTTCTTTATTCTCTTGGCACTTTCTTCACAAAATTCAAACTGAAGCTTGTCAATGGTTAGTTTATTCTCAGGTCGGTCTTCCAAAATGTTATCTGGAAAGCAAGTAATATCTGATTGAAGCTTCTGAAAGGGAAATTTTATTTCAAGTGAATGTTTTGGGATGATATCATCTGAATAGAGATTAACCAGCCAAATAATTTCTCCTTCCCTAATACTATTCTGTTGAGTCAGAATAATATCCTATCCTACATTTCTGAGTTCAGCAACAGGTATTTTCTTAAAGAACGAAAGTAGATTTTTCCACTTACATATCTGTACATTAATACATTACATTAAACCTGCCTCAATTAAATTACTTCATATGGACAAGAGCAATCTGATGCAATTTTAAAATATATAAATATTTTCAATACGTGTTGCACAGCACTGTACACAGCCATACTACACAAGCATTTACTGTATAGCTAAGAGGGAGGCATGTGACAAGGAACTGAAGTGCTTACTAAAATTCATTCATTCATTCATTCATTCATTCATTCATTCATTCATTCCCTCAATCAAACAGCAAATTGTATTGCACAATTTAAATCATATAAATGGCCCCAAAATCTATTTAAACATCAACATGTATAAATAAGAAAAAGTGCAATATGTGCAAATACTACAAGCTCCAAAGCAGAAAGAGAAAATGAATGAAATATACAGTTGTATTTAACTAGTAAGTAAAAATGCATTCAAAGTATGCATTCTAAATTGCTTGGAAATGCAATGGTGAAATTCATGCAGTTACAGTGTTTGACCAAGGGGTTTTACCTTCCTGGCTGTTAGGAGCAGGAGAAGCATTAAGGACATCAGCTATATGAAAACAGTCAGAAAAGAAATAAGAGTAAAGGGAACTGACAGATAAATTAACATTACATTCAGACTAGGTAGAATTATCATGTTGACACAAGCACTTGAAGAATTGTTTCAGGTAAACATCAGTAGAAATACTTTATAAAAGAGAGCACAAAGACAGCAACTGGCCTTCATATCCAAAGCTGTCTGCAGATTAGAAAAGAACTGATTTCTTAGTATGAGTATTTAGGAAAGATGGGAATCAGACAAAAGATTAGGACAGCAGTCCTATACACTCTTTCATGACAATGACTGAATGCAAAGGAGCTTACTTTCAGGTAAAAATGCACAGAACTGTGATGTTAGTTTACCAGACAGGTCATTTAATCATATTAGCTATGGAAGACTCTACCTGGGATGAATCAGCAGACTCTTTACATCATGCAAGAAAATAACCAACAACACATTAACATCTGCTTTTGCAACTAATTATTGTGTATTGTGCATCCTAATTTAATTAATCATATTCAACCTAATCAGCTCTCATATTGGGAGTAAGATAGGCAGTATCTTACTATAAACACTATAAACATGGTTCTTTTGCATAATATTTTCATCAATGTCATTAATTAATGTTTCTAAATGGAGTCTTTTTGAAAGGCAGGAGCTGCTTTGTGTTGCGGTACATCAAAATGAGAAATAAGTGCTAGGTGTCTTAATCATAGGGTACCTTTTGTCATTTTTGTTTAGTTTTTTGCCTTGTCATTATGATTTGAATTAAAGCCTTCAGTATAATTTATGGGAATGTCTGAAACTGTTAAACTGAGGAGCTTTCAGTAATAAAGATTTATTTAGCTAAGATTTAGATATTAAAATGCATATGAACTGATATCTAATACAATTATTTTCCCAGTACTTTACACAAACAAAGTATCTCTATTATTAGAAACGGATATTAGGAAATACTTTAAATCGGTTGACTCGAACCAGCAGTCTTCTGGGAATTACAGAAATTGACTTTGATTGATTTCAAAAAGATAAGTTGGGTTAAATCTGGTTAGTAATTAAATTGGAGACAACTAGGAAAACCTAGGACGGTTTGCTAGACTGAAGTTAAAAAAAATCCACAATGTTGCTAAGGAAACATATGGAAACCATAAGGAAACCATGAAGTCACCAGTTTAGCTTGACTCAAAGATCTGCATTTACTGTATCAGAGTCCACCAGTCTATGGGAGGCTGAAGAGATTCTATGGATTGCTATTATTGATTGTATTCAGTATAAAGAGAGATTGTACTGTATTTTGACTTAGGTTTGTTTTATTTGTTTCTTGACTAAGGAATTTTAAGAATAGTTATGGCCAAAACTTTTGTCCTTGCCATAAATCTCAAAAATGCAGCATTACATGTAAGTGTGTTCATTTACCATCAGACAAGGACTCATAGTCATAATCATATTCATCTTCTTCATCTTCCTCTTCTTCATTAGCAGTGGAAAGATTTCCCACGTTGCTACCATTGCTTGCCTGAGCCTGAATGTAGGCCAGCTGATGAGCCTGTAGCATCAAATCAGATGTTTAAAATGTGACAGGATATTCAGTTAGAAAACACCAACAGATCCTGAATCTTCACACTTTACCACCCAGTCATATACCACCTTTCTTATATTCCCATTTATCAGTGAATATTCACATCACCTCCTATTTCCTACTGCATTACGCTTTCCAGTGAGCTTTTAGTAAGGTCTGAATAGGCATATAGACCTCCATCCACTTGGAATAACATCTCCATTTATTTTAACCGAGGAGGATGAACTGCAGATATATTGCTTCCATGCATAGACTAGCTGCCTCTAATGACATGAATGGAAGCCATTTACACACCCTGAATCTTCTCCTGCAAAAATAATCATGTCTTTGTTCTTGTTTTTTTCCATCAAAGATAAACTAGAACAAAAAACTCCATGCCAAGATGTAGTATACAAAAAACCTTTTCCTTTGGGCATCCACATATTCCAGTCTTCATGCAAAATATCTTCATTACATAATATATACTGTACACTGACACTACGTAATATATACTGTACATAACATGTACTGATCACTGACTATAATTAGTAAAATGTGGTTTGATATTCTTTTCATCCACCATGACTTAAAGGAGTTTGGGAGTTTTGCTTTTGCTTTCAATTAACAACATTTTACTGAGTCATAAAACCCAGAACGGTAGCTTATCTAGGTTTATATAAACCATTTTCATAAATCATGGCTTTAAGATGACTATTAGTTTCAAAGAAGGTAAGATTAATTACAGTTTGTTAAGTTTAGATATGTCACGTTGTGGCTGCTAAATGTAGTAGCTTTCAAAATCTTCCTCTCAGCTATACTAGGAAAGGAAGGGCGAGCACATAAACCTGGGGGAAGATTTATCCAAATGATAAATATATAAAAGTTCTATTTAGTATTATTTTCTTTTGCTTTCTTATTCATAAATTATAGCATGACCACAGACACTCCACTTTGGGTCACTACAATGTTTTAAGAATAAAATTCAAATCTTACCTTCTGTTTTAATATATCCACTGGAGTTTGATGTGCTTTGAGCTTCTTATTTTTAAGCAGAATTTTTCTTCTTAATTGATGGGGAGAAGGTAGCAATGGGTCATCAGAGAAGTCACTTTCAAATAAAAATTTAGTTACCAGTTTATCTCCAAATGTATTCTGGAACATCAACATAATAACAGGTATTAGTCCTGAATGGTGTTATTAGTCCCAGTCAGACAATCAAATCTTGGTTTAATAAGCCAGGATATGTACAAGCTTTATATACCTGCATTCAGCTCTTTTTTTTGCTTCAGCATAGAAACAAAATTAGGATTCTGCAGTCAATCATAATATACTGTTTATTACTACAACTGATATGCTCTGCGTAGCATACAGTATTCATATAATAAGATTAAAAATACAAAACAATCCAATTATAACAAATTAAACTGATTCAGATGAAATTGTTTTATGGCTCTCTGAAAATGTAGTAAGGAGGGTTTTGTTTATGTCAAAACCATAACAATTACTGTTATTAGCTTCCTAGCAAGCAAGGATGCACAGCTATGTTTTACAAGCTAATTTCTAATCCTCTCTTATTTGGAAACTATTAATCATAGTATCCTTGTTAGAATACAGTAAAAAGTTGATAATTAACAGCAATTTCTAGCTTATTTGCTCACTAATGTAAAAAGAGAGGCAGAGCAGGAGCAAAGGATATATGTATATGTATTAATGATTATGTTAATACCTTGGCTTGTTAAACCTGACAAGAGTATAGTCTTGTAACCCACCTTGAAAATGTCAGCCATCTTTCGCTGCTGTGGCAAAGAACAATGATTCTCAATAGATATGATAATTGGCATGTCTGAAGTGATGAAAGCATTACGATCAATAGCTTCAACTACTTCCTGTAATAATTAAAAATAACCACAATAATAAATAGCATTCCCCAATCACAGTTAACACGCTTACGGTACTTTGTCCCACAAATTACTAAGTTACGAATTAAATTAAAAATTACAAATTACTTAGTGCACTGACTCTAGACAAAAGGAGGGATGCAATGTCTGTGGAAACTCAAATTGGTTTGAAAGTCTTCTGACTAAAGCACAGTCATAATCATCATTTCAACGTTTTTGATCTCATGTCCCTCAGGAAGGTTAGCATAGTCATTTATCCAGTCAGCCATATCCTCTTCCATCAAACAAATTTATATTATAGAAGGTATTATTATAAACTACACATACCTTAAAAGATATCTTGGTAGTGAGTGTATGTCCGTGATAAATTACAGGCATCCCATCATCACCATCCCAACAGTCTAACTCCACACTCCGGCAGCCTTGCAAGAGGATCTGTAGTGCAGAAAAGCGTGACACTGCATCGCTCCCACAGAATAAGATTATACATCATGTTGAAGCCTGAGCCTGGCTGGTCTGCCCTTGTCAAAAACTTGAAGAAGCTGGGTAGAAGAGCTGTTGCTTTCTTGATGCTCTCTAATTGTACCTCAGTTAAAATCCATTTGCAGATACTCAAGACTGTAAGAGGAAACTGCTGGTTTTCCCATTCTTACCTGCCAGAGTAAATTCTGACAATTGTGGCGTCCTTGGGGTTCTCTGAGCTTGGTTCTTTCCTTGCAAACGTTTCATTGCCTGGCTAGGTAACATCTTCAGTGCTAAAATGGGATGGGGTTTGCTCTCTCTTTATATACTGTGGCACACCTTGCCAGTGCTGGTGGGGGTGGGGGTTTTGTTTTGCTCCTCTGGTAGTTCCTTGATTAGGGTATTGTTTACTGCTTGATTGTGTGCCTGGTGGTAACCTTTGCTTATCTGGGTGATGATTGCTGGTGAGGTGATCTTCTGGTCTTTTGTCTCTTTTGAATAGTATGTAGATGCTGTTTATCTCTATGTGTCTGTTAATAGCTGCCTTGTCTGAATACCAAGCTTCCAAGAATTCTCTTGCATTTTTGGATTTAGCTTGGTCTAAAATGCTCAGTTTCCCAGTTAAAATTAGGGTTATGTTTGTCCATGTGTTGTGAGATTAAGGAGTTTTCATCATGTTTTCTGACTGCTAGTTGGTGCTCGTGGATGCGCTCTGCCAGTCTTCTGCCTGTCTGTCCAACATAGTGTTTGTTACAGTCCTTACACTGTATGTTGTAGATGACTCCTGTTTTTTCTTCTTGTGCTACTGGGTCTTTTGGTTTACCTAAGATATTTTGGAGTGATTTTGTTGGTTTGTGTGCTACAGAGATGCCATGTGGTCTGACAACTGACAACTGCCTCACTGATGGTCTTGCCAACAAGTAGGCCGTCACTGGTATTATCTCAACTAAACCACATAAAACCTGGAGAAATGCCTTTTGTTCTTATCTCAGGATGCTCCAGGCTGTACTTTGTTATGCCTTGACTTTCCCATCACAATAATTCATGGCCAATACAAGTGACTCACAAACCCTAAATAAATCTATTTGGCTAGAGTAGCTTAGTAATAGATGTAGCTAGACCAATATTCTGGTAGAGTAGGTTTTGATTATGTTCCAAATTTCTTATGGCTTTGATCCAATGATGATCACTTCACTAATGGTGCAAATTTGGGATGTGTGATGGATTGGAGAGGGGGAGAGAAATTGCCAAAAATTATCTCTCTCCTTGTTCTGCTGACAAATATCTTCCATCAGAAGAATGAATAAAAATGAATAGAACAGGTCTAATGTTCTATTTTACTAATAGAATAGACTTCTCAGAAATACATTTCTACTATAAATGAAATTGAACATTACTTTTTTTAAAGCATTGAGCCCTACATTTGTCCTCTCTACACAGATGCTACTTCTTTATTTAAGATACGGCAAGGACATGATTATTTCTTTTATTAATTTATTAGCCGCATGCGGTTTTCTTTTACTATATCATTCCAAGCCATCCTCCTTTTCACAGGCCCCAGCAAAACTTTCCATTACAGACATTGGTTTGCACATAAACAAAATGTAAATCAGACACAGATTATGTTTTATGAACTTCTGTTTTAGAAATAAATTCATACATTATATATATTTAAGTACATCTTAAATGTGGAAATTAAGTTTGGTTTGGGATCCATGCATCTTCTCCTGGCATGCACATCAAAAATGCTTCCAAGTGAGATTTGTACTAGGCAAATGTCTGCCTCTTTTATGCATTGAGGATCTAGATCAGTGTTTCTTAACCTTGGGAACTTGAAGATGTGTGGACAAGCTGGCTGGAGAATTCTGGGAGTTGAAGTCCACACATCTTCAGGCTGCCAAGATTGAAAAACACTGGTATGAACTCTCAGTACACACAAGTTTGTTTGTTTTTTTAAAGAAGTCCTGCTTCCTTTTGCGAAAATTGTAAATCTCTTTAATAAAATATGATGAACTGGTCTGCTTGAAAGGAGTAAAAGTCCACACATTTTCAAGCAGCCAAGGTTGAGAAACACTGATCTAGATGTTTACTCACAACTAATTCCATCTTTTCTTTCAAGAGAAAATCAATTAAGGGGAGAGAGAAAGAGAGAGAGAGAATGATTATGCAATGCTTGATAGTGCTAAAAACTTACACTGGAAGCATTCATTGCCGCAAAATCAGGAAAGATTTCATTCAATGTTAACAAAGTGTTTGATTTCTACACATAGTAACTGAGAGGCTTCTGTAGTTCTTTTAAACATAATGCACCTTCAATATGCACACAAAGAAAACTGAATCTCTGGAAAGTAGCATTTGTTTTCATGTGGGTCACTTTGCTTGGAAAGTATGCCTAAAATATTATATAATATTCTTAGAAGCAACATTCTCTTGAGTAATAATTTTGCTACAAACTCATCATCTTTTCAGCACAAGTTACATTATTCTGAATGGTGCCTTGACATCTAAATGAAACAACATATTAGCTCAGTCTTTCCTGTGGGAAAGTCTAATTTTAGCAGGTTAGATCAGACTGGCTAGTGTCTAAATTCTATGACTCTCAAATGAAAACTCAGAACAAAGCATAAATATATAATTATAAAAAAAGCATCTGAGCACAACTGTGCATACAAACCGCTTTCCCACACATCTTATTTTCCTACGTTTTACAAGCAAGTACTTGGAACATTTGAAAGGTCATGCTTCTTTGACTTTCCAAATAAATAAACAAATCCTTTTAGAAAAAAGAGGCAACAGATTAACTTTGTATACCTGGCTGTAAAGTTCTACGGAAGATTCTCCTTTAAGCTGATGTCCCGTGAGATATGTATTGTGTGAAGATTCGATGTAATAATATGACAGTGGAAACTGCAAATCTTCTAGGTTCTCTTGAGACTCATTATTCGTACAGGCAAAATTATCTTTATCCATCAAAAACCTAAGGTACAGATTTTTAAAATTTATGAAAGTTATATAAAACAACTTGACTGTATATGAGGCTATCCAAAGATAATTACCGTGTGAATCCTTCGAATGACATTAGCCCCTGCTGACACATATTGATGCTTGGTTCAAACTTCTGTAAGAGGCAGAAAGGGAATATCAATAAAAGGGTGAAAATTAACAGATGTAACAAATATCAATTTTCACTCCGTTTTTACATATGAAGAAACACAATATACTATTGGCACAGCTAAATAGGTATGATAATGGAAAATCTGGGTTTTCAAATTAAGCAGTGTGCTAGCATGGCATCTAAAAAGAAAAGGCAGCACTGGGAAAAATACCCAGTGGAAAAGCAGAGACTGGAAGAGAATAATAAAGCTCTCCTCATCTGTCAATTTTCAGCTATGCAAAGACCAACCCCCCTCCACTCCCACCCCCCTCATCTTAGCCATTTCTGGCCTTCAAACCTAGCCAGAAGAAAACTAGTGGAGGGGAAAATACTGGGGGATAAAAGCAGTAATCAGTATTGCTCTTCTGCACATCACGGCTTTCAGCCACCTGTGCAACCTATGTTAACCTACTCCCACACTGTGAAGTGCTATGAACGCTGGTGGTGGGGGGGGGGGAGGGTTAGTGACTTCAAGGCAGTTTTGACTCCAGGCAACTGCATGGATGCGTCCCAGAAGTTTTCCTGGCAACTTTCTCAGAAATGTTTCAAATCGTTCTGCCAGCTTCCATACCTAAAACAAGACTAGAACTCAAGTTTCCCTGCTCCGTGTTCAGTGCCTTTACCGCTACACCAAACGGACTCTCATGAAAAGTTACTGCATTAGGTCAAATTGATCTCTACACAGCAATTATTTAGTACTCTGAGACTAAAGAAATATATTTTTTTATGAGAAAGCAATGAAGGCACCATGCTCTCCCACCATGCTTCATGCCGACTGCAATTCTGCTACAGTAACTGGCTGCCCAAAATTGAGAACACTGGCAAGGCAACACAGGAATTTTGCCAGACAAAGCAGGCGATTGGGATATTGAATGAATAATACCGCTACTTGGTGCTGGGGGTGCCTGAGAAAGTCAGTAGTAAATAAGTGAGGAGCTAATACTGTCTCTGGCTTTACTCAATCTGCTATGACACTGGGCTCCCCAGTTCTCTGCATGTTACAAAGGTCATGAAAGATGAATTCCTCATTTCAAACTGAATGCTCAACACATCCAAGTAATCTTTTTCTTACCATGAAAAATAAGGAAGGTTCAGGCTTCTCCCTTCATGCCTGTCCTATCCAAGTACTGTATTACAAATGCCATGGCACAGTCTCTTAACACCTTCAGAACAACATAGAGTTTCTCATGTAGATTCCAATTAACCTTGACCTTGGTTGCAAGCCTTCTAGCAATATCCTACAGAAGGTGGGAAATATTTACATCTACAAGTGGTCTACAGTGTGCCAAGAATGGGAGGATGGATTGGGTACTTAGAACAATTCTAATCTCTTCCTACATTTTGGAACAGCTTGCAAATTCAGGAGGAGGACAAATGGGCTAAAGAGCATAGAAACAGCAAAACAAGCTTCCATGAAGGACAACTTGCTAACCTAGCTGCAACCCACAGGAATGAGGAAAACTCTGTTCTAGGCTGTATACTCAATTATTTAGGAAAATGCTGAGGCCACAACAGATCTGACCTGTCATGGCCAATTCACTCCATAAATTGATTATGTATCTCAGTTATACTCCAGAATGCATAGCTCTGTGGTAGATACCTACAGATTCCCCAACAGAGAGGTTGATTTGGAAAGGGTTCCATGAAGACAACAATTCAAAACCTTGACATTCTGTAGTTTGTTTCTCTCACTTCAGAGCATCCTGCTTACTGCTTTAAATAAGAAATGTGACCTTCACTAAATCCCTGGAGCTAGCAGGTGAATGAAAACACTAGTTTAGACTTACGTAATGGTAAGTGCAAGCAATCCATCCCTAATTCATTACTTTTTAATCAAGTACAGACATTCAGTATGAAATCTAAACAGGGCTCAACTGTGTTACCATGGTAATCAGCATGAATTAAAAACACTGAGTTTGGGTTAGAATGTTCACATGTTGGCTGTCTCTAGTTTAGTCAAACTTCATTTGTTGTGCCATTTAAGCACAAGGCATCATCCCACAGAGACTATTACAGAGGGATTAAAAAGCAATGTGACGTATGAAGAGCAAATTAATTAAATAATGCATTCTAAGCATTCTGCATTACCTACCTGGATAATACTGAGGATTTCATCATAAGTATAGTGTTCACCTTGGCAATTTACTAAGAAATCATTAAGTTGCTGTATTCCCACACCAAATACTCCCAGAGATGTGCTCTCTACTCCAGTGCCATTAGTAACAATGCTTGCTGCAGCAATAGCAGCTGATATCTGTCGCTGATTGTCCGATAACTGCTGCCTATTCTTAATAAACAAGCCCAAATCTGATATGTTCCTTGTTAATAAATCTGAAAGATAAAAATATGATCAAATCCTTCATAGAATATTCATGCTGGCTTTTTCAGGTCTTTAAATAGTCCAGGATATTTTGAGAATATTTTGATGAATCCATGATTTAGAGAGAATTGCTAAATCCATCATTTACAGATTCTGATTTGGAAATGTATTTGTGCATTTGAAAAGAAGCCCAACTAAGGAGAGAGATCAGCCATATGAAATGCTTTGTACTGAGGATAATGATGATGTTATAATGTGATTTACCCTCACTGCATTGCATTAGACTGTGTAAAAAAGAAATATTTGGCCAACATGCATACAAAATTATTACAGGGAGTCCTCACTGAACAACCACTAGTTCAGTGACCATTCAGCTACAATGGCACTGAACAAGGGGGACTTACAATGGGTCCTCATAGTTGCGGCCATCACAGTGTCCATGTAGCCACATGATCGCAATTTGGGTGCTGGGGACCAGCTCACAATTATGATGTCGTAGCTTCCTGTGGTCACATGATTACCATTTGCAACCTTTACTGGCAACTTCCAACAAGCAAAGTCAACAGGGAAGCTGGCAGGAGGTCACAAATGGCAATTACATGACCACAGGATGCTGCGACCACGCAGGATTTGCCGAACAATGGCAACTGGAACTGCTGCAACTGCCATAAGTTGGTGTGGTCATGTGATGTCACACTTTATGACCATGTTGCTTAGTGATGGGGTTGCCAGTCCCAATTATCATTGTTAAGTGAGGACTAGCTGTATTCAGAGCTTAATTTATTAATTTAAAAAACATACCCTAACATTTGGACAAGCTATTGATAACTGATATTGTATAATAATATATAAAATGGGAAGAGTAATTCTAAATTTATGGAATCTATTTAGTTCTGAACATTTCCTATTCAAATCTTAATCTCAATAGTAGCTTAGTGAATAATGCTGTTTCTCAATATCAACTTAGTCATAAAAATTAATTTGAAAAAAATAGTATTCACACATAATGTCAAATCATTTTTAGTTTAGGGTGATGTGCAAATCCAACAATTATGGCTTAATATTGTGTTTAAACAAACACGCTATGGCCCAGCATTGTGTGCAAATGCAGCCATATGACACAGCCAGCCAGAACTAAATACAGATAATCTTCGGGTTATGGCCACTCGTTCAGTGACCAAAGTTACAACAGCACTGAACAAGGGAGACTTACAATCCAGTCCTCAAAGTTGTCGCCATCACAGCATCCCCACGGTCACGTGATTGCAATTTGGGCACTTGGCAACCAGCTTGCACTTTTGACAGCTGCAGCATCCCCCAGTCACAGGATCACGATTTGTGTCCTTCCCTGCTGGCTTCCCACAAGCAAAGTCAATGAGGAAGCCAGCAGGTCCTTGCTTAGTGACCCGTGATCCTCGCTTAATGATGGCAACAGGACTGCCAAGATTGCTGTCGCTGAGTTATGCAGTCACATTGTTAATCGAGGACTATCTGTATTGGAGTTACAACTTTCACCTAGGCAACCCAGATATAAAACCAACCTGATATCACTAACATCAAATTACATTCCTTGGTTTTACCTAAATCAGGCTGGAGTCCATTGGTGTTCTCATCAATCTTCAGGGAAGTATACAGTGGAGCTGAATCAGGACTCAGACGATTGCATGGTATGGCATATATATCAAAAAGATCCTTGAGATCTTTGCGGCTTCGTACGCTGAAACATATAGACTATTTTTATTACCTATTATTTTCAATTATGCATTGGGTGTGCATGTGTAGAATCAGCCAGCAGTTATTACCTGAAAGATTTGAAGAGCTCTACAAATTCCACAAAGCTCATATTGCTATCAGATGCCATGCAGGTCTGGAAGCCCTTCAGTCCTCCTTTACCTCTCCCATGCCAACTACTGCTGCTCCAGGTGCTTAAAAAAAATTGAATTGAGTATATTTGATGGTGAGGTTAAATAAAAGTAGTTGATTAATTATTAATTATCATAATAGTGTATTTTTATTCTAGACGTATTGTCCTTACAAGGCCAATTTCAATTACTTGATTAAAGAGTGAAACCATATTGATTTATCCTATATCATCTATTATATCTTTATTTTATTATATCCTTATTTTAGAAGGCTCAGCTTGGTACACATAAACTACTCAATTTTTATCTTTACTGCATCTACGCGGTAGGGTAGCCAGTGATTTGTTCAAAGCTGAGCAAGTGATATGGATGAATAGATATCTGAATCTAACAACTAGGTTTGAAATGCTACAAAAATGGCATCCTATCCTTGGAATGAAACCAGGCATTTAGCTCCTTTACTTGTACAACAGATTGCATCTTTTAACAGAAACTGATTCTCATTTTGTACTGAAAATAGTTGTATGGATAATTCCCATGATCCCAAAATTCTGAGTTTATCTACACTCACAAGTACAATTCTTTTACACAAACACAAGTGATAACTAAAAAAAGCAGTCAACAATCAGTTTCTCAGATAATAAAAACCAGCCTTTTTTAAACCACGGATGGTACACTTAAAAAAAAGCCAAACTCATGGCCAACACTCAAAACAGGCTAAAAAAAAGTTGAGTCGTGCTTTCTTCTTACCTAGGTTGATTTTTTATTGACAGTGACATCACTGGAGAAGACTGTGGTCTAACAGGTGAAGCGACACCAGGTGTTACACTAGGTGGCACTGAAGTAGTCAGCGACTGTGTCCTTCTAGAAGGCAGAGTGTTTGCACCAGTAAAAGTAACCAGAAGAGTTGGATCTAACAATAAAAGCAATTTTCATCAATGACTTTTATTTACCTATAAAAGTCCTATCTGATCCACATTTGATGCAGAATCAAATAAACTATAACTGAAGAAATATATTTTATTATCTACCTGTCCAGTTTATGAAACAGTGTACAAAATGTCTTATTTATACACAAGCATTTGTCAAACAGAAAGTAAAGTATTGAAAGTGACTGTTCAAAATGCTTTAGAAAGTATCCTGTAACACACCCCACTCTTGTTGCCCCTCATCCTATTTCCCATTCTGGGAGTAATTCTCTTCTCTAAAGAAAAAGAGCAATCTTCATCTTTCTGATCTTCATTAGAGTAAATAATTTCATTCAGGCAAAGCAGTGATTTCTTTAGACAAGCAGAACCGTCAGGTAGTTAACTACTGAGCGTAGGATTAAAAATCAAGGACTTAGCCAAAAATAGGAAAATAATGAACTAAATACAAAGTTGAGACAAGGAATTATTTTTTTAACTGACAGAATATTTATGAAGAGGACCAAGCCACAAAGTAAAACAGTTGGATTTGCAGTGCTATAATATGTATTTTATAAATATTTGGGAAAAGACTAAAATAAACATTTTTAATGATACATCTTTCCGGTTATGGAAAAGAACATGGAATACAAAGGAAGTTTTTATGATTACTGCCATACCCTATAATTCTATTATTATGTTTCAGCAAGACTTGAGCTTTCAGACAATCCTTTCTGCATCAGAAAAAGTAATCTTTATTATTAATTTATGTAATATGATTATATAAAAACCTGTAGTTATATTGCTAATTATAAACTTCTAATGGGAAATAAGCATTACGGAGTAGTGTGAACCAGTTACTATTTAATTAAAATTATGATTAATTTCACACTTCAAACATACCATGTTTTATTATGAATCTGTACGTGACTTAAGTTTGCACATGTCCCCTCCTCTCTTTTCTGTCATCATTCTGGCCACAGGTAGGAGATCATAAGCTTTTGCTTGCATGTTTTACTCACCTGTAGTAGATCTTAGCAACTATACATTCCAACAAGCTAGTGGCTTAGCCCATGGTTTGAAGAGGGTTTGTTTCAAACAAATTATAATTAAAATTAAGTGGTTTGGATGAAATGACAAGCAGCAGTTGATTAAAATAAAATAAGTTAATACAGTGGTACCTCAAGATACGAATTTAATCCGTTCCGTGACTCTGATCGCAAGTCGAATTGGTCGCATCCTGAAGCAAATTTTCCCATAGGGTTCAATGTAAATACGGTTAATCCATTCCGCCCTCCGAATTTGGTTGCACCACGAGGCAAATTTCCCCATAAGGTTCAATGTAAATACAGCTAATCCACCCTCCAAATTTGGTCGCATCCTGAAGCAAATTTCCCCATAAGGTTCAATGTGTTGCACGGCTAGGAAATTCCCCAGGCGCACTTTAGTCAGTTTCACCACTCGAGCCCTAGCGCAGAAAGAGGAAGTGCTAATGAAAGGGCCACCTGGCGCCTCTTCACTAATCTGAGCGCGCGGGGGAAAGGCTTTTGTCGCGCGCACCATGCCAAGGGCTATGGACAAAGGAAAGAGTGCGGAGTTGAGGAAGAGGAATCAGTGCGGGGGGGGGGAAGCTCCCGCTCCTGGCTGTGCACGCCACAAAAGCCTTTCCCCCGCGCGCTGATTGCTTTCACTGGGCTTTTGTCGGTGCACCACGCCAAGGGCTATGGACAAAGGAAAGAGCGCGGAGTTGAGGAAGAGGAATCAGTGCGGGGGGGGGAAGCTCCCGCTCCTGGCTGTGCGCGCCACAAAAGCCTTTCCCCCTTGGTGCACTGACAAAAGCCCAGTGAAAGCAATCAGCATGCGGGGGAAAGGCTTTTGTGGCGCACACAGGGAGCTTTCCCCCCCCGCATTGATTCTTCTTCCTCAACTCCGTGCTCTTTCCTTTGTCCATAGCCCTTGGCGTGGTGCGCGCGAGGAAAGCCTTTCCCCCGCGCGCTCAGATTAGTGAAGAGGCGCCAGGTGGCCCTTTCATTAGCACTTCCTCTTTCTGCACTAGTGCTCGAGCGGTGAAACTGACTAAAGCGCGCCTGGGGAATTTCCTAGCCGTGCAACGCCGGTTGACACATTAAACCTTATGGGGAAATTTGCCTCATGGAGCAAGCCTCCTTGCTACCGCGATCTCGCCCACAGGAAGCCACGACCACGTGGCAGCAGGGCAAATGGCCGCGGATCCGGTTCATAGCTTGAGGCGGAGTTCGCATGTCGAGGTAAATTTTTGCGGCCGGAGCTGGTCGTATCTCGAAATTTTCGTAAGGTGGGGCGTTCGTATCTTGAGGTACCACTGTACTTTCAAACTCCTCTTTGCAGCTGCATTAGAGGAGAAGAGGGAGAGAAATATTGCTACATCATGTGTTGCTTATTTCAGCATCTGAATTCTGCATTATATCCCACTTTTAGTGGACCACAGTTTGATGCCTTTCCAAATCTGCAACTATGGCTAACTGTAATTATGATTTGTTTTACTTAGCCAGCTTCAGAATTCACGGGTGAAGTTTTCTTATTTGAAACTAACCAAAGTTAGATGTTCACCACAATTTTTCACACTGTTAATCTGGAAGGCTGCATGTGTGTGTCACATACTGCTGTTGAAGATGTACACTGAACTATTTTAAATGGCCCTTCTCTTTAGTTAAATCAAAGCTTGAATATTCTTCAACGGGACAAACTTCTTGGCCAAAGATCACGTTAGGCAGTTATTTAACAATGCTTACTTTCTCAATATTTACGTTTCTAAAAATATATTAAGCTATCATGTTCAAGCAGAACACATATTCAAAACTTTTAAAAATTGCAGTGCCTGAGTTCCTATTTTTAATTTTCTGTTTTCCCCACAAGCCACTCCCAAATATTGGGAGTAGAATCAAAAGTAGCAATTAGACAAAAACACTGAAAGATTCAATATTTACATACCACTATCCCACAAGGATTTCTTTAGATCCTTTGTCCAAATGAAGTATATCAGCTAGTTACCATCTTTTTAAGAAGGTTTTTAAGAAGGTTTTTAAGAAGAGGCTGGACAGTCACCTCTCGGGGATGGTTTAATTGGTTTCCTGCATATTGCAGGGGGTTGGACTAGATGATCCATGTGGTCCCTTCCAACTCCAAAATTCTATGATTCTATGATTCTATTTTACCTTTATCTTTTTATTTTATTTTGATTTTATTGTAATATCTTTATTTGATGGTTGTGAGCTGCCCAGAGTCATTGAGGGTTGGGTGGCATACAAGTTTAATAAATTATTATTACCTGTTTCTTCTTGCTCATCAATATCTTGAGGGTCTGAACCACTTCTATTCCGATTTTCCTTAAGAGGTCTTGCTTTCCGACTTGCCATCTCATCATCAGTGCCATCTCCACTTTCACCCTTAAAACAGTGACTTTCGCAATAAACATCTTAGAAAACAGTACATATTTCAACCACTTTCCATTTTGTAAGTTACACAGCTACATGAAAAGCTCATCAAGCCATTTGGTGAATCAAAAAGCTATAAAGGTTTCATATGGAACAGAATTAATAACAATATTCGATGGCAGGTCAAGCTAGGGGTTTTTTTTTAAGTAACTTTGGAAGAGGAAGCAATGATTTTGACTGGACTGCAGCACTGAAAGAAGAATGATAGTAAAATTTGATATAAATGGATTCTGCTTCCAAATTAATCTTTTCTGAGCAGCATGGCAAAATGGTATTTTCTGCATAATCAAAAATACCGTTATACTTCAAATGTATGTAATTCCATTCTCCTCAGATTTGAAAATACAAACAAAGGCCCAACTCAGAAGTCAAAATACCACTGAGAACATTCTATTTCTAGTTTTATTTAGTGTTGGCAAACTTTTATACGATTGTGTATATATAAAAACTAAACCAAAAAGGAAAAACTGCATGGCTTCTAAAAAAATGAAATTTAAACAAATAACAATTACTTACGTAAAAATTCATTCTGATGGGGGAATGCATAATAAATCTTAAATAATCCATGTGATAATATTAACTAACAAAACATTCCTACCCTCATGAGCACTTTCTTCTTCTTCTTAGCTGCACTGATTCCTAAAGTGTTGTTTCTTTGTATGCCTGGCTTCTCTACGCTTTTTGCCAAATTTCCAGGGCTTGCATTTCTTGTGCTCCAGCGTCTCCCTCCAAACAACTCAACAGCTTGAGCCAAGGTTGGACCCTCGTATCGGCCATCCTCCTGACAAAAGTGTTCAACTTTATTAAAATGTACAAGCTACATCATTAAAGAGAAATATTTCATATTCTTTTAATTGTACGCATGCAGATTATGATCAGAATATGGTGTAGGAATGGAAAACAGCTAATTACAGAATTCAACAATGCAATATAGAAAAACTTCTATTTGATGGGAACAGGGAGAAATATAGTTCACTTTACCTGATAGAGGCTGACGTACTGTTTCCGTAGCCACTGCAATCTCTGATCAGGAAATCTCCTCATTTTCCTTATAGCGTTAATTAATTCCAGCAATCCATGAAACAACATTTTAGCAGTATATTTTGGAGCCACAAAGTGCAGCAATTTGTTTTCAGTAGTTTGAAGTCCATATAATAATGTTATACCATTCTCTTCAAGAGTCATGTTTAAAAGGTTATTCTGAATGCACACAGCATGCATATCAATGCCAGAGTGTCCCATATACACAGCTTTTGCCGACAACAGATCTAAGCAACCCTCGATCAGTCCATTTAATCCAGTATTGCCAAGAAATTGAAATTTTCCAAGTTCAGTTGTGCTACCTAACATGCTAAATTTTATTTTAGAATTTGCACAGCAAGTAATGGTTGGCTTTGTCCATGTCAGCGTGCTATTGTCAGGTTGAAGCTGAAGGAAACAACGGGCTGATAAATGAGTTTCTTGATCATAACGTATAACTGTTGCACCTTGCAACATGAACTGATGGACATCAGCTCTGATTGATAGCACATACCAGGGAATTAGCTCTATTCCATGACTGAAAGCTTCTTGTTGTTCTTCAGCAGCCTGTGTAGCCCATTCTTTGGATTGTTCAAATATGTCATTTTCAGAATCTGACAGATCTCCAGTTATTAAGCTGAATAGAAACCAAGATACAGTCAGCTTTCCATTTGCAAAGATCACCATGTGACTTATTTCATCATGCAATTTTGAGAACTAATGTACAGCTGTACATAATCTCTTTGCAATGTATTACACATAAAACATTTTAACATTTTAAAATGTTAGATGTTAAAACCACACTTTCACAATGATCTTATTTTGTTACAAAAAGACTATTTTGCTAAAAATATAAAATGGCACATTTATTGCATTTATTTAAACATTTATATTCTGCTTATTTTCCACAGAGTTCTTTTGAGAAATATTGTAAAACCCCATGTCACCAATGTCAGTTTTGCTTTTCTGATAAATCAGTAAAATAGAGGTAATAAATGTTTGTTATTTCAGGCAAATTAAGAGTATACAGTGGTACCTCGGTTCACGAACGCTTCTGTTCACGAACAATTCGGTTCGTGAACAATTTGGTTCGCGACCAGCACCGTTCGCAAAATTTTGCTTGTTCGCGAACTCCGCACTGGGTGATGAACAGGATCTGCGGCCTTTTTCCCTGCCGTGACACGTGGTCATGGCTTCCTGTAGGCGAGATCGCAGTCGCAGACAGACACTGGTTGTGAAGCTTTTTGGTGTGCTTCCAAAGAAAGTGCAGAGCAAGCATGGTGGTAAAAAGAAAGTGCAGAGCAAGCATGGTAAGAATAAGGTTTTAAAGAAAATAACCATTGAATTGAAGAAGGAAATTGCAGAAAAGCATGAGCGTGGTATTCGTGTGACTGATCTGGGCTCGGAGTACAAGATGGCGAAGTCGACAATCTCGACTATTTTGAAGAATAAAGATGCCATCAAAGGAGCTGATGTGGCAAAAGGAGTAATGACATTAACCAAGCAGAGGACACAAGTGCTGGAAGAGGTGGAAAAACTTTTGTTAGTGTGGTTGAATGAGAAACAGCTGGCAGGTGATAGCGTTAGTGAAGCTATGATCTGTGAAAAAGCCAGGAAATTGCAGTGATTTACTGCAAAAAAACCCCTCTACAAGTGCAGCAAGTGAAGAATTTAAAGCCAGCAGAGGCTGGTTTGGTAAATTCCACAAGAGAAGTGGCATCCACAGTGTGACAAGACATGGTGAGGCTTCCAGTTCTGACAAGGCTGCTGCAGAAGCCTACAAGAAAGAATTTGCGGAATTCATGAAGGCGGAAGGATACATCACTCAGCAAGTGTTCAATTGCAATGAAACAGGGCTCTTTTGGAGGGTTATGCAGCGTAGGAAAAAACAAGTGACATAGACAGATTTTTCGCCAAAACTCAGCCTGCAGCTAAGAGGCAAAGAAGAGAGGAAACCCCTGAAGGAAATCTCCCCGATGTCCTTTTGGAGGGGGACTCTCCCTCCAAACAATAACCGCCTCCCCACCCGCCTTCCTGTCCTCCACGCCAGAAGTTGCCTCAAGCAAGGTTAGTATTCTCTCTCTTCATACTGTACTGTACTGTAGTTTGTTTCATATTTTTGTCATTTAAAAAAAAAAATACATATGGTTCAGAACAGATTAACCGTATTTACATTGAACCTTATGGAAAAATTTGATTCGGGTTGCGACCAAAATCAGTTGGCGACCAAATTTGTAGGGGTCAGAACGGATTAACCGTATTTACATTGAACCTTATGGGAAAATTTGATTCGGGTCGCGACCAATTCGGGTCGCAACCAGAGTCGCGGAATGAATTAAGTTCGTGACCCAAGGTACCACTGTACTCAGAAGGAAATGAGCTCTTATAAGACACAAGTGCTCAAAATGGATGCGTAAGATTTTCTTTCTCTAGCTGGCGTAACTTTTGTTCCTTTAAAAAAAGTGGAAAATACACACACATGCACACACACAATCAAGAGAAGAAAAGTCTCCCTTGCTGTGGCTTAACAAATGCAAACTCTGAAAAGGATCTGACAACTATACTTAATATTTGTCAGATCCTTTTAATTAATTTAATATTTAATCATCACAAATTGTTCAGTACATGCCACATTAAGCCACAGTGATCCAGGCTATAATATATAAATGATACTGATAAATTTGTTTTCAATAGGCAGATAAGAACAAAGGACACAGTCAAAATAATATGATTGCATGATTCACTTGATACATTATTAAGCCCAAAGCATGACTCTGGAAAATAGATTTCAAAAAGTACTATTCCACTATTGATTGAAAGTAAAGAAATATTCCAGGCTTCTTCAGAATCCATATGCTCATTACCTTTCATCCAAAAGAATCATGACTAAACATTTTAATGGTGTGGAGAAATTATTCCAAGTATGCAGTGGTACCTCAGGTCATGAACGCTTCTGTTCATGACCAATTCGGGTCACAAACAGCACCGTTCGCAAAATTTTGCTTCTGTTCACGAACTCCGCATCTGGTGATGAACAGGATCCGCGGCCATTTTCCCTGCTGTGACACATGGTCATGGCTTCCTGTAGGGAGGGGGACTCTCCCTCCAAATAATAACCGCCTCCCCGCCCGCCTTCCTGTCCTCCACGCCAGAAGTCGCCTCGAGCAAGGTTAGTGTTCTCTCTCTTTATACTGTACTGTACTGTACTTTGTTTCATATTTTTGTCATTTAAAAAAAAATACATATGGTTCAGAATGGATTAAAAGTAATTACATTGAACTTTATGGGAAAATTTGATTCAGGTCGTGACCAAAATCGGTTGGCGACCAAATTCGTAGAGGTCAGAACGGATTAACCGTATTTACATTGAACCTTATGGGAAAATTTGATTCGGGTTGCGACCAGAGTCGCGGAATGAATTAAGTTCGTGACCCAAGGTACCACTGTACTGTTATAAAAATTTACTACTGTAGAAATCAAGGTGCTTCATCAAAAGCATGTATCAAAACTGAAAATTTCTGACAGAGAATGACATGGTAATTTTTATGTCATTGGCACACTTCACTGCTGTGACAAATTCTCATATTTGAGAATTTTTAAAAGACTTTAGTTTACCATAAAAGAATGCTGACGAATGAATTATAGGCAGTTTACAAATAATACTTTCAACACAGGCAAAACGAATGAGTTTTGCTGCTTCGTTTTGCATATATTGCTCATAAACAAGAAACAGCTATGAGTGTGATAAAAAAACAAGTATGTGAATAAATCAGAGAAAGATTAAGAATATAGAGTTCAGTTTAGTTCCACTTTTACTAAGTGGAATTCTACTGAAGCAAACTAAGAAAGAAAGAAAAAAAATCACTTGTAGCCAGCCAATAGGAAGGCTATTAGCAAAATCCAGCCTCTGATGTTCAGAGATGCAGTATTGTATAATGCTTCTATTTTTCTTCATTTTAATGCATGAAAGATTTCTATTTATTTTTAGGGAAAGCCTTTCAATTTTAATATCCAACAAAAATAATGTTTCAAAGAAAACAGAAGCTTCAATTAATAATAAGCTACTTCTCAAAAAAGTTGTAAATTGTTAAACAACAAATAGAAGGCTTTTCAAACACTTTTCAGATATCAAGAGGTGATATGAAAGGTCAAGAAAGAAAATCAGCCTCTCTTCACATCAGATATTGTTAATATACCCAGAAAGAACTGATGCCAGATGATAATTATATTAGAAGCTATTTTGTCAGGAAGAAAAGATGACTTCACATACATATTAAGGGAATGAGCACATTTAGAAAAAGACATTTATGTTTTCTGCACAAATGTTTATTAACTGATTATGAGTATAAACTTAGTTGTTCAGAATGATACAAGGTCAGGTTGTTTATGATGTTTCTCTTCACAGTTGGGGTGCTCTGTAAATATAGAGAAAGATGAGCCATAGTCTTCAGCATACTTCAGTATCATTTGCTCTTCTTCCTACCTTTATTATCTCTAGTAACCAAGAATCCCAGGATGCTTACTTGTAATTATCATTCTTCAAGTGTTCTTCATTTATGCATTCATATCATGGGTTTGCATCTTCAAACACTATTGTTTTCAAGACCATTTCAAAGCTGAGTTTTCAGTACAAGCCACCACATTTTATTTATGTTCAAATAACTTGTCCTTTAGTTCCTAAAACTACTCAATGGCTACTTCAAGTAAAAGAAAAACTACCACTTTACAGAGGGAAAGGTGAATGGATTATGTAATGGAGCAGATGACCATTCAAAGAACAACAATTCATTGTCTAAAGCAACTGTTGTTAGTCTTCTTTATCTGTGTGCATCACACCCATGGGGGAACAATTGTTTACCTTGAGAAGGTTATTTATTTATTCAAATTTATTATAGCTGCCCAACTCCAATTACTTAGTTAGTGAACTACAACAGAATAGAAGGCAGCATTGCACAGGATACATCCACTCTCGATATTATTTATTTATCAAATTTATATGGCCGCCCAACTAACAAGAAGTAACTCTGGGAGGCATAGAGCAAAAAAAAAAGTATAAACAGTAAGCATGTCAAACACTGTCATATTAACCACAACACACACACACACACACACACAAAGATTCAGTCAGCAACAGAGCCACCTCAAGATCTCACCAGTCTCCTGAGACCCCCAGGCCTGATAACATAGGTCTTGAAGGACTTCCAGAAAATAAGGAGGGATGGAGCTGACCTCACTTCAGGGGGGAGAATGTTCCACAAGGCAGGTGCCACGGCAGAGAAGGCCTGCCGCCTTGGGCCCACCAAGTGTAGTTCCCTAAGAGATGGGACCTGCAGCATGCCTTTCTTGCCAGATCTGATGGGATGAGCAGATGTAATCGGGGAGGGGGGTCCCTCAAATAACCTGGCCCCATGCCATGAAGGGCTTTAAAGATCAAAACCAGCACCTTGAATTGGACCCAGAAACAGATTGGCAACCAATGTGGTTTGCGGAACAGAGGCGTAACATATGCTGTTCTAGAAGCACACATAACTGCCCGCTCCCTGGTCCAGGAACAAGTGTAACTGGTGTACAACATGAAGCTGTGCAAAGGCCCTCCTAGTGACAACCACCACCTGCTCTTTGAGCAGGCATCATGAGTCCAGGAGGACCCCCAGACTGCACACCAGCTCTGTCTGGGACTGTAAACCACATCCAGCACCAAAGATGGCATAGTCCTAGAACTGGAAGGACCCAAAACCCAAAGGTACTCAGTCTTGCCAGAGTTAAGCTGAAGCTTGCTGTTCCCCATACAGACCTTCACAGCCTCCAGACACTGGGATAAGACGTCCATAGCATCACTTAATTCACCAGGGGCAGAGATGTATAATTGATACATCTCTGTATCAGAGGTAATGATACCTCACCCTATGGTGATGAATGATCTCATCCGACAGCCTCATGTACATGTTGAATAGGAGTGGAGAGAGCACCAAACCTGCAGCACCCCACTTAGTAGGGGTGAAGGGCGCGATCTCTCCTCCCCAATCACCACCAACTGGAACCAACTCTGGAGAAAGGAGGTGGACCAGTACAACACAGTGCCACTCACCCCCAATCCTCTAAGCCAATCTAGAAGGATACCATGGTTGATGGTATCGAAAGCTGCAGAGAAGTCAAATAGAACAAGGATGGATGTACAACCTCCATCCCACTGTTGCCAGAGATCATCTAAAAATGCGACCAATGCTGTTTCTGCCCCATACCCAGGTCTGAATCCTGACTGAAAGGGATTCAGATAATCTGCTTCACCCAAGGTCCTCTGAAGCTGCTGCACAACCACCTTCCCCAGAAAGGGGAAGTTAAAATGAAAATTGTCTAGTATGGTGGAGTCCAGCGATGATTTCTTAAGGAAGGGGCAAACCAAGGCCTCTTTAAGAGGCAAAGAAACAACCTCCTCACTCAAGGAAGAGTTCACCACCAGTCGTACCCACTCGCACGACATTCTCTGTGCCACTTTAACAAGCCAGAAGGGGCATGGATCTAAAGAGCAGGTAGTTGAGCTCACAGTCCTAAGGACCCTGTCCACTTCATCAGGCCCAACAGGTTCAAAGTGTTCCCAGATAACTGGGCAAGACTCCTCCCCAGGCATCTCCCCCAGACCTGCAACAAGGCCAGAGTCCAACTCTGAATGAATAGATACTGAACAAATTCTTCCGCATGTCCCTGCAAGAGGTTCTCTGAGCCCCTTCACCCTAAACAAGGCTGTGGGATTGCAGTCCGTGAACACAATAAGGGCAGAGAAGTACTGAAGCTTCACTGCCCTTATTGCCACAAGGTGGGCCTGAACAGCATCTCTAACCCACGTTCAGCCAAGTTTGTCCTTCGTTGAGCGCCAGCAATGCCCTAGACATCTCTTCTCTCTTTTTATCTCCCTCAGTTCCTCCATGAACCTTGGAGAGTGACGGGATCCATGAGAGGGGAGAGTTTGCATAGGCGCAATCCGATCCAAAGCTTCAGCCATCCCCCTATTCCAAGCAGCGACCAAGGCTTCAGATTGACCATGCAGCAGACCAGCAGGAACAACTCCCAGGTCTCTCTGAAACACATCTGGGTCCATCAGTTGCCGGGGGCAAACCAATCTAGTGGGCCCAGCCTCCCTGCAGTGGACAGTGGTGCTAGAGAATCCCATGGTAATCAGGGCATGATCTGACCATGACAAGGGAGACATGGAGAGCTCCTCCAATTTCAGATCACATAGTCACTGCCCTGATAGGAACACCAGATCAGGTATGTGACCACTGTCCCATGTTGGGCTCTGGATGATCTGGGATAGGCCCATGGTCATCATGGTGGCCATGAACTCCCAACCCATCTTAGATCTAATTCCCAGAGAAGGCAGACTGAAGTCTCCCAAGATCATAAGTCTAGGAAACTCTACCACCAATCCAGAAATTGAGTCAAGGAGCTAAGGCAGAGAGGTTCCCATGCACCAGGCAGGCTGGTACAACAGCAACAATCCCAACTGATCCCTAGAGCCCAACTTAATGAACAGGGTTTCACATCCAGTGATCTGTGGAACAACACCCCTGAAAGCCGTAAGGAATTCCTGGATAACAATCGCCATACCTCCACCCCTGCCCTGGAGTCTTGGCTGATGCCATACCCAGAACCCAGCTGGGCTTAAGTCAGAAAGGGCCACCCACCCTGCCGGGCCCAGCAGGTCTCAGTAATACATGCCAGGTCAGCCCTCTCATCAATGATAAAACTGCAGATGAGGGAGGCCATATTACAGGCTGACCTTGCATTTAAAGCAGCAGCTGGAAATTGGGGTCTCTGAAGGTCTGCTGACTGGGTACAGGGGTTGAGACCAGGGAGCAGGAATGCGAAATCGGTATAAGATAATGGTCCCATGTTCTCCAAGAACAATCTTCTCCCTGTCTTCCACCATATCTCCCCATGCCCGTCACCACAATACTTTGGCCCTCCCCTAGCTCCCCAAAGGCAGCACCATCCCCCAGTCCAGGCCTCCCCAATTCCCGAGGCTGGGGACCTCCTGCTGTCCTCCATTCCATTCATCCCAGGAAGGGGAAGCCAGGCACCCTGAGGCACTTTAGCCTCACTAGCTCTCAGCGCCGTCAGGGTACCCAGCGGCTGCCTCCTATTCCACCCACACAAACACACTCACAACAATCACACTCAAAGGGGCCCCTCTCTTGATGCTCTTACCAGCTGGTTAAGGGCTCCCTCTTCATTCACACCCCAAGCCCCACCAATCCCTTCTCTGGCTCTTACCCAGAGGAAAGGAAGCAGACGGCAGTGAGAAACCCACAGTTCAAAATCATTAGCAACTTAGCTGGTAGAAGGATATCCAGGTGGCAATGTTCAATAAAAAAGAAGTATTGCAAACAAAAATATAACTTATACCACAAATAAACAAGCCTTTTAAAAAGATAAGGACAAAACTCTGGGCTTGAAATCTCAAAAAAGCTTGACGGTCAAAATTGAACAAGTAAAATGATCCATGATTTGTAAAACAATGTAAATTTCATTTTTTGTATGCTAATGTCTGTATCAAAAGAGGAAATTCTTTGAGACTAATCCACCATATCAAATACCATATTTAGGTGAAATATACAATTATAGGATTAGAAACAGATGGTTTGGATAACGTAGAATGTGAGTATAGTGTCCTCTGGCTAAGAGTATTAACTATATGACCCACAGCTGCATTAACCAGTTGGGTTTCCAGTGCAATTCATGGTGCTGGTTATTACCTTTAATGCCCTTCATTGCATGGGGCTTGGCTGAGGAGCTGCTTATCTCCAGTTTCTCTGACCATTTGATTCAGTCCAGCAGGGTGGGTGAGCTCTGAGTCCCATCAATTAAAGAATGTAATATTGCAGGACCCAGGAAGCATAACTAGTCTGTGGCAATTTCTGCCTTTTGGAATGATCCCCCCCCCCCCCCCCCAATAAAGGCTCCTACCTTTATGTCATTCAGAAAATGATTGAAGACTCTATTGTTCTCCCAGTAAGAACTATGTAATTCTTCTAACAGAGGCCTTGGGGTCAAGGTGATTGTGGAGACCCTTATTGTTCTTCTTTGTAGTATTTTATTTGGATCTGATTTGGTTTGATCTGGTCTTGGTTTTTGGTTTAGTACAGTATATAGTTTAGATCCATTTACATGAAGTCAATGGGGAAAATCAGCAGTGTGGAAACAGTGCTAGGCTGGATGAGGGCTAACAAGTTGAAGCTTAATCCAGATATAATAGACATGACGCAATCTCCTATCTGGATGGAGGAATTCAACTGATCTTGTATCAGGGGCACAGCTTGAGTATTCTCATGTATTCTACATTGCTGATGGAGAAAAAGGTGGTGCAAGAACTAGGAATGCCTTTTACCAACTTTGGCAGCAGTTTCTGAGAAAGCAGACAAAGTATGCAAATTAGATACACTATATAAGCAGTTGCCTTAGATCACTTGGAAATTTCAACTTCATTAAGACATTTATTTTCTTTGCTTCCAAGAGTTAGGCAACTGGATGCATACCACCAATTATACCAGCAGTATTCATTACTAACAAAGTTGATCATTATTTTTATAGGCCCAAATGGCTTGGAACTATATTAGCTGCCCAAGTGTTATTATCTGCTGCGCCAATGAGACTTACCAAGCCATTAAGCATAAGAGCCAGGGCCTTTTCAGTGGCGGACCTATCACTATAAAACCCCTATCTTAAGAAATTCAATTGGTCTTTGAAGCAGTGATGAGCTTTCAGGCTGATTGGCCATGGTCTAATTTTATTTTGTTCTGACATTTCACAAGCAGCTGTGGCTGGCATCTTCAAAGACAAAGTGAGCTGCTTTGTAGTATACCTCTCAACAGCTCACAGTCAACTGCAATGGGGTGACAGGACTCTTGTATTTGAACCTGGCAAGGAGTTCTCTTATTGGTCCACATCACAGGAGTTCAAAAAAGCTGTTTTCTGATTGGTTCCTTGTCTGGTTGGTCCATTTTGAAGAAAATTCCAAGAGTATTGGTTCCTGATTGGTCTGTCTTTGAGTCAGGCTTCACTGATGCCAGCCATGATAGCTTACACCAGTCAAATGGTCTTTCTGTATATGTTTTTAGTAGGTTTAAAAGGCTTGGCTTTATAGCCACTTTTAATGATTAATTTGTTACTGCTTGCTTATATTGCTTCTTTTCAGTGTTGATGTTACGTTTTTTTATTCTGATTTTGGCCATTTCCAGATGTAAGCATACTTTCTTTCCGGCAGTTCTTATGCTTTATTATGAAGAAGTCTGCTGTATTCCATCAGTTTCATTGGACTGTTCATAATAAAGTACCCTTTCATCTCTCCCATCCCTGTCCCTTCCATGAATACAATGGCAGCTGTGACCATGAATGCAAGAGTTTCACACACCAGCACATACAGAGATGCAGGACTATAAAACTACACAAAACAAACCAAAAATTGCAGGCCTACAAAATACTCCTAAGTTACCACACTTGTTGCTGAGCCTCCTATGATAATATAATTCTTTTTTACCTATGAAATGAACTATTTTTTCCAATGCACTTTTTCCTTATACAGCAATGATTTGGACATTATTTATTAAAAGGTCAACAATTTCTTTGGGTACCCATTTCCATTGTTCACATATTGCCATATATGTGTATTCAATAAAGACTGCTTACTTGCAGATACATCACCCATCTCTGTATAAAGGCAAGAATATGTTCCATCTACTCTGGAAGGAAAAGTAGGCAGAGTCAAGGAAGAAAGTTAATTTTAAAATGGCATTTTGTTGGCTGAAACTGCCACGTTTGCATGCCCACAGTTCAGATGTTCAGGGGAATGGCAGGACGGAGGAAAGATGATGACTGCCTCTGCTGACTTCAAAGCCACTACCAAAAACCTGATAGAATTACTGCTATGAGTATTTCTGCCTAAAAAGATTATCCCTGTTAAGGGAAACAACACAGACAAAAGGGGGATGAAACATGAACTGTTGACTAAGAAAGAGATGGTGACATTTGGATGCTCTGTGAAGTTATCATGATGAACAGGCCATACTGCACATTAAAAGGTTTCCTGGAAGCAATGTTTATATTTTGTAATATAATTATTTTATAATTTTATTATAATTATATTGGCAGAATTGCCTTCAGAAGCTTCGAAGAACACCAAAAGGTAATAATACATGTACATATTTTAAAAAATAGTGTTTCATGAAATAATTTAATAGCTGTGTGCTCTGATATCCACCAGACATTTGGCCTTGGGATTTAATGTCCCCTGGGCAAAAAAGGAATATATTTTTTAATTTCCTGTTCAGAGAAGATCACAGCATCAGTAGCACTTTACAACTTTAGAATAAACTTAGGCTGACAGATAGTAACTTGCACAGACCACCCAGTGGATTTCACAGATGAGCAGAATTCTGAACTTGGGTCATATGGCTAGGTGAAATGTTATCTACTATGTATCACAGCTGTCAACTCTCAATTAATCAGGAAAAGAGAAATAAATAATGGTTGTAATTTTTCTTGGGAAGCAGATCTCACAGCATAGTCCAGAAAAGTCTTCACTGCTCTTTCAGATCATTCATTTAAGTGCATGATGTTCTGGACTCAGTTGTTTTCTCACCACACACAGAGAATTGGGGGATCAGAGAACAGGGAATAACAGCCTTCCCATATGTCATAATTAAAGCAACACCTGTGCTGAATGGCTGCGCTCTAGTGTGAATACTCAAAGGGTTTATTAGCTCTGATAAGCTTTTCCTAAAATAATTCAAGAATCTCAGATAACATGTCCTTAAAAGTAATGGGATTAGGAACAATAATAAATAACCTTTATTTTGACTGAGTTAGAATGCTATTCCAGCAGGATACAATGTTCTGGGCTAACATCAACAAAGATGGCATGATGTTATTCCTGGCATCGCTGACTTACGTCTTAGCTGCATCTGTAGGTTTCTAAAAGTTTCATGTACAAGATGAAATAATTGTGCCTGAAAGTAATTACATCATGAGGGAATATAAAACTTAAAGAGAAAGATTCCAAGTATCTTAGAGCCGTGATTCCACACATAACTCTGACAAAAGGTCTGGAGCTAGAAGCAGTTCAAGTACCTACTTGTTTTAAGTTACATATTCTCAGTGTACATATGACAATTGGGAATATACATTTTAAAATGACACATTTGGCTTGGCTGAATGTAATGCTAAAGACCAAAACTATAATTTACTGTTTTAAAAACGCCTTCAGGCTTCATGCTGTTCATTCCTCGGTTTCTGAGGCTATAAGATTCAGTTCAGAAATTTTTGCTTCCACTTTAAAGTAACTGTAACTTACTGTAACATCCAGGCTTCAAACCCTATATTAATGTCCTTGAGCGGAATTCAATTTGTGATTGAAAGGAGATGTCCACGTAGTTTTCATGGCAATAATACAGAAATGGCTTGCAATGCTTTCTTCTAGGCTGTTTTCTCTGTTTCGTAAACTAACCCACAACCCTGGCATTTCCTAGTGATCTCCCATCCAAGTACTAACCATGTAATTCAGTTGCTATATGGCTCTGCTAGAGAAAAGGAGGAAACACAGAAACCCATTATTTTCTGAGCCTTGATGCTTCTAAGCAAGGAACTACTTCTACCTTCCCCTTCCAAAGGGTTCTTTTTTGATAAGAAAAAAATAGGTGAAAAAAACATGGAAGGGTTTAAAAAAGGGAGATAATATCATCAGGACTCCCTGTAAAATTCCAGAAATAAAGAGCATAGGAACTACATAAGGAAAGCTACAACTGGGAGCAGAAGCACATCCATCAAACTCTAAACTCGGGGTACTTAACATTTCCCTGGTTTGCCTTTGAGTACTGGGTTAGGCCACACCCATAAAAGTAGGCAAGAATAGGACACAGAAGTGGGCAACGCCTTTTAGAGGGGATCTAAAGGTCACGTCTAAAATTTTGGCCGCATGCCTTCTTGGGCCTCAAATACCTCCATATGCAAAATCATGGTTTAGAGATATTTCTGATTATTATTCCCAGTATAACCCCATTTAAAAATTAAAGATCTCATTACTTAATAGTGCTATTACTAGAGGAAAAAGATACGTTGAAATATAGAAAAGGACAAATGGGAGCTGTAACAACACTTCATGCCCATGAAACTCATTCTTATTGGGTTGAATTTTGTGGGTATATATTGTTACAAATTTCAAGGGTTCCCCATATTTTCCAATATTTCTATGTTGTATAAGGCTGATGCCATTTTGAGTATCTCATGACCGTGATCTGGAGAACAGATTGCTACTATGTATGAGTTTTACTAAAGCACATCGTTTTTCTTTAGTAATTACTTCAAGACAGAATTATTAAAAATGGGAAAATTTAACAAGTACGTATTAGATATTTGCTTAAAACGCACAAAAATTAAATGTGAGTGGGGATGTGCAAAAGTTCAGAAAGCTGGAATTTTTTAAAGAAATATTTGAACTATGTTTTATATTTAAAACTTACATCATAAACTTTTTAATGCTGTAACTTGAAAATCTAAATAAATTAAATATTTTTAAAAACCTTACTGATAGCGGGTTTTGTCCATCAAAGAATTTCTTCTGGAATTTCCGCCTTCATATTCAATAAAGGTATCTTCTCCATCTTCCGACTCCAAGCTTCGATTACAGCTTCGAATTGTTTGAAATATGTAATTAGCCATGGATTCTTTTTCTATATTATGTAGGCCATCTTGACCTACCCTTTGTAAGTAGTTATCTTGACCACTGTATTCTGCAACAAACTAGGAAAAAAAGAAGAAACAGTACTAAGTTTAAGAATAAGTTCCATTCCCAAAGTCTGTCCTTAAGTCAAATTTGCATCTAAGCCGGAATAGTATTATTATATAATACTATCTAGGTAGTATTGTGTAATTAACTCGAACCATTGTGTTTTTAACTCAAATCACTGTATATTTAACTCAAATTTTGCTACAGTAGGCTCCGTTCTTAACTATGGGTCATCCTTAAACCAGGCGTTCTTAACCAAGGGACTACCTGTACTGACACTTTAACTATTCATAGCTAAAGATGATTATAGAATAAATACATTTTAGAAATCTTGTGGATCCAAGTAGTTACTGAGTGAAGCAGATTATCCTGTAATGTTTCCTGACAACTGGAATACCATTAAATCTACTTACTGTTCACTCCTACATATGACCTCACAGGTATGCCCAAGTGAACTGAATGGGGTCTACTCCTAGATAAATAGGGACAGACTTTCAATGGGGATACAATTTGGCACATACCAAAATGTACTTGCATGCTTAGAATGCCTACCACTAATTTTGCTTTGGCCACTTCAATTCAGCTCACAGAACAGTCTCTGTTCTTGATAACACTGATGTTGCTGTTGTAGTAAATCTGAAAGGGCATTTTTTTAGAACTACAAAAGCAGAGTATTTCACTGAGGAATATGGGGATATATTTATTGCATTCTTGCTCATTTAGAAACCAAAGAAGGATCCAAAAACTATAGCAGCCATTCCATGAGCCTAAGGGAGTTTGGCTGTTTCCCCCCCATTAACAGTATTCTTTAAGGAGGCACCTTGTCAGCTTGTCAAACAAAAATGTATTTAAAAAAAATCTAGTAGGAGACTCTTTTATATAAGAACTTAAGCAAAAGTTTAAGTTTTCTTAGGATCACACTGAATATGTGAGTGCAAGAGAGAGAGAGAGAATAAAGTTATAATTGCAGCAGTAATAACCTTACTAATTAATTCTTCTTTGGCATCGGGAATTTACACAGAGACTTACACAGAAGAAAATATAATTTTGAAGTTTAATCTCAGTAATTCTAGTACAAAATAATCCAACTATTTTATTCATTAATTGAAACTATTTATATGGCCACCCATCTCGCAAATAGGACTCTGGGCAGCTCACAACACATTAAAACAATAAAAAAAGAATATCAACAAAACATAACAAGCAATCAGCAAGACAACAACAATACACTGGCCACTTAACCTTACAACCCCCATTCTCTGGAGCACATCCAGGTCTTTAATGCTTTGTGAAAGGCTTGCAGCCTCAAGTAGAGTGTATTCAAGTACAGACCCATGCAGAGCACATTGCAGTAACCCACTTGGAAGTAACAAGGTGTGAGTGATGGTGAGCAGTGCATCCCAGTCCAGGAAGGAGTGTAACTAGTGCACAAAATTAAGTTGTGTAAAGATGCTAGACATGGATCCAGGAAGACCCCCAAATTGTATACCAGTTTTGTTTGGGGTGATATAGCCCCATCCAGAACAAAGATGGATCCAGGGGCCTCTAAAAGCCACAGCCACTCATCTTGCCAGTGTAGAGCTGAAGTCTGTTCCTCCCCATAGCCTCCAGACACTGAAGCAGAACCTTCATGGCGTTGCTTGGTTGGCCCAGGACAGATATGTAGAGCTTGGTATCATCAGCATACTGATGATACCTAACCTCATGTTGTTGTATGACCTTGCCCAGCATGTCCTTCATGTAGATGTTAAATAGAAGTAGGGAAGGTGTCGAGGCTTGATGGACCCCATAGAGAAGGAGTCATGTGCTGGATCTCTCTCTCCCATCCTGCTCATGCCAGAGGTCATCCACAAGGGCAATCAATGCCGTTTTAGTTGCACACCCAGGCCTGAAACCCAACTGAAAAGGGTCCAGATAACCTGTTTTCTCTAGGATTCTCTGAAGCTGCAACACAACGACCTTATCAACAAACTTCTCTGAGAAGTGAAGATTGGAGATGGGACAAGAGTTATCCAAAAAGGTTGGTTTTTTGAGGAGGGGGTAGACCACAGGCTCTGAAAGCAGTGGTGGGACCACCCCCTCTTTCACAGATGAATTCACCACCATCTGGATCCAACCACATGTTGTCTCCTGAGATACCCTTAGTTAACCAGGAGGGACAAGGGTCCAACACACAGATGGCTGAGCTAACAATTCCAAGAACCCCGTCCACTTCATCGGACCAACATGACCAAACTGTCCCAGATAACCAAGCCAGAGTGGGCTTCAGTCACCTCCATGGGATCTGCCTTAAGGCCAGAATCCATCTTGGAGAGAATCTGAGCAAGTTTATCTGACAGATGCCTTGAATACTCCTCACAGGGGGCCCTGAAAAAAAAAATATCTGGGTCAACCCACCCCAGGAGGAGCTGGGTCACTCTGAACAAGGCTGTTGGGCAGGTAACTGTGGATGTGATAAAGATGGAGAAATATTGATGTTTTACCACCCTTGCTGTCATGAGATAGGCTTAACAGTGGCTCTAACTTATGCTTGGTCAGATTCACTCCTTGTTTAAGTTATCAGATAGAAGATTATTGCAATTACAAAGGCTTCTATTTTAATATATATAGAAATACAGAAATACTTACCTACTTATAAATGGACCTTACCTTTTTATGCATTGCCATATCATCAAATTAGTACAACATGATGGAATTACAACAACTCTTAGATAACAGTGCTCACTCATTAAGTTACCTCTAGTGTTTCATCCTGAGAATTATATTGAGGACAAAGTCTGATGAGGCTTGCAGCCCCATCCAAAACTTCATAGAGCTCTTTTAAAAATACACCACAAAAAGGAACTACTTTACAGCCAGGGATATTCAGAGCTCTGTTGACAACTTTTCTATATTCAGATGATGATTCATGTTGTGCCATAGCATCTTTCAAGCTTCGCATAGTTTCAATATCAGATTGGTCCATGAACTGCCACATTTTTAGAACTTTTCTTGACCTATTTGGAAAACATAAGAAAGTTTACTAGTCTAAACTAGTTTATGTACATATCTGGTTAGCACTAATAACAAATAATATGTCATAATGCAGTTATGAAAATATTATTGCTGCTGTGCAATTGTCTTGAAATTGTCAGGGAAACAAGGGATTAATAATAGCTTGTCTTACTAATAATGGAAGTTGTAGGTTATTGAAAAATACAAAAGAAGCTTGCAGCAGAATTTCTTTTCATAAAATACCCAGACCTTGTGTGTGAAAGTCTAACATTATTTTATAAAATTCCTTTATTTCATAAAGGCATTTGGACATGCAAAACTGAAGTTAATAAAGAACACACCTTATACAATGTATAAGTAATTTGTTCTATGGTGAGTATGAGGTCTGTGTAAAGCTTTCATAAGAATTGCTTTGCAAAGCACATTGGCAGAAGCCAAGCCCTTTCTTTAAAGCATTAAAGCAGCTGCATCATTCAGAAGGCCTGATGCAGCTACATCAAAAGCTTGTGTACATGGGTCTACACATAGCCACCTTGTTTTTGCTGGTGATCTGAGCAGAAGTGAACATGCACACCCACACCACTGACATGTAAGCTTCCCAGAGGATATGCCTGCTTTAACTCTTTGAGGACAGTGTTCTTCCTGGGCCAATGTGCTTCACAAAGCACTTATTTTAAATGGTATATGCTATTTATAAAAGCTATACATAGTCTTAGTGTGGTCTGGTAATATATGTACCTAGCAATCCTTTAGATGCAAAAAAACCCTCTAAATATATAGGGAGAATGAGATATTCTTGATTTACTCTCATCTTACTCAGTTAATTCTATGTACAATGATACTCGAACTAAAAATTTGTTCAGTAAATAAAAACTTATAAGCCAACAGCAGAAGGAAGATTGTTATTAATGTAGACTATATACTGTATGCATGTCAGATTACAGATTCATCATCATATGATTTCATTAAATCATATGCATCATTATGTAATCTACATAATATTACAAATCAGCAGGACAAAGTCCTCTCCAAATACAGAATATGTGATCCAGGTGCTATGGAATGTTATAAAAATGGATAGGAGAAAGACACTACAAATATTTTCAAGTATAAGGCTCCCTTTGTAAACTGCCATACAACTTAGATCTTGCCTCTTGCCTCTGCCCTGTCTCATCACCTTACTTATTTTATTTCCCAGCATGCATGCTTTATTGATTAGGGATGAGAGAAGATATGGAAGCATGAGAAATAATTACTGCTAATACTTATAACGAAAAATGGAGAAAGGATTTTTAACATAGTGGATTTGATAAGATATATTCTGAGTTTATTTAAAGTATGTCCTTCCTTCAGGGTGATAGCTAGCACTTTTTCTTAACTGTGTTTAAATATGGAACTAAGGGTTTTTGAAGTTTTTTTCCCATTTTACTTGTTTATCACTTCATAAGATAAATGTCTCTAGAGTTTTCTGAGAAAAGACCTGTCTTTTAAATGATATAACCTATGTCATCCATCTTACTCAATTTTGCCAAAACAGTTATAATCATAAACTCACTGGATGAGATAAATGATGCAATTTAGCGGAACACTGTAACACAATGACTGATGGAGTGACATTCACCATTTATTTTTGTAAGTGGACAAGCTGCATGTAACAGACGCTGCAGCTTAATCTAGCTCTGAGTTGCCATCATTTCAAGAATGAGCTGCAAGTACCTGAGCCCTGCCAAGAATTCCATCACACCATTGTAGTTGCCCATGTTCCAACAGCATTTTGCCACATGTACTACATAAGAGAAAACTTCTCGTTTTTCCTCCATAGAACCTGCAGTCAGAATCAGCCATGTCACCCAAGAGCTTACCTTATGAAAAAGAAAAAAAAACAAAGCAGAAACATTTTAAAAATATGATCTATATTTGTACATTTTGCTTATACATACTGTAGATATCTTACATGCTTGTATTTTACAATGGAGTAATACTTTAAATAGGGATAGTCCTGGATTGATTTGTTCCAGACAAGAACTTAATCCTACAGAACAACAGAGATTGTGATATGTATTCCCCCTGCTATGTAATAACGACGGCAGTATTACTGAGGTGCACCACGTTATGTAATACATTTGTTTGTGTACCGAACCAAGCAATTAATATTTTAGCTGTATCTAAGGAGTTTTCATTGCCCTTTAAAAAGTAACGTTTAAATATATATAAGCAGACTTTAATAGTTTTAAATACAAAATATTCTAAAAATATACAACATTCCTAAACTGATATATTTCTGTTGCTTTTCCCTCCCATCCTTGGTGCAGTAATGAAATTATTTGGGCCTGCATGGCCAGTTAGATTGGAACTAAGAGCCCAATAACATCTTTAGCAATTTCGCCACTGCAACTTACAGCATCTCCACAGCAACTTCATCACCCAGCCATCACTGAAGTGATAGAAAGGCTGTCTACATTACTTTTCTTTTGCCACAACCATGATTGGTTGACTAGAGCAGATGCTAAACTGTAAACTGCTAAAGGAGAGGTTACCTTAATCTGGATAACAGATCTAAGCAATCTGGATAAGCAAGAAGAGAACTACTGACATTTGATCTTACAACATTTGGCCATTATGATGAAACTTAGAGCAGGAGAACTGAACTTAAAACATTTACAACAAATAAGTTCAACTAAATCTAAGTAAAAATAAATATGCCTAAATTGAAACTAGCCTACTTATACAGTGATTAGATACACATGATTATAGATATCTAATTTTAAAGAAAAGCACTAAAGCTTAATGTTTAATAACATATTATAAAGTTTTATGATTAAAAACTTTATTAAAGGTTTTGTTAAAACACTATTTGCTATTACAAAATCACATTCTTTCTTTAAACCATATTTTAAAATAATATTTTACTTCACATCATTTGTAAGAAAAGTATAAATGTAATTTTCCCTCACCATCATTTTATATATGCATCATTTATCACTATAAATATTTAAAAAATTAAATTTCAGAAATAATTTAAAATAATTAAACTTCATATGTTGTCTAACATGTAAACACATTTACTTTAATTTGGTCTTACTCACATCCCCAGTATGACTTCATTGGCAAATTCCATATTAGGTTTGGTGAGAACACTGATTTAAACATAATTTGTTTGAGTGTTCAGAACCTGAACAACTATCTAACACTTAGAAAATGCAGTTTACTTTCCCACATTAATTGAAAGAAAAAACCCCCAGAAATATAGAAAAGCCATATTTCACATGGAAACATAATTCAAACCAACTGGACTATTTTATAGTGAGATTCCCAAGGGTTTGGTTTTTCCCATTGTATAAACACTTATCAACATGAGATAATAAATGCAATCTTTTTTCTCCTCCATTTAATTTTCTTCTTCTTGGCTCCTGAAGGATTTATAATTTATGTTTACTGACATTCTTTCAGTGGTGAGAGCTTCACATGCATTTCATCATCTTTTAACAGTTAGATTTAAAGTCACAAGGCAAACTTGGCCACAAGACTGTACTAAAGTAACTAAAAGCTATTTATAAAGGGGGGGGGGAATTACCCCCCAAATCAAATATCTTATGTGCATTAATATATGTCTGGGCTTGGAAGAGAAGCAGGCTTGGGCCAGGTTAATGCTTGGATAGGAAACTCCAAGTGAATACCAGGGCACTAGGTTAAACTGTACTGTTGAATAACATCTCAGAGGAAACCAGTGCTATGGCATTTTTGGCTGCTACCAAGAAAACTGTATAGACAAAACTGTAAGGGCACCATAAGAGAAACTTGACTTAGAGGAGATATTATTACATTAGCATTAGCATTATTAATAGTAGTTGCAGTACTCCTGTATACAGAGGAGTGCACAGCAGCTACAGTTCACTACAGCAAGGCACAGAGATGATGTGATTGTTCATTGAGAGGCTTCACATTGCAACCCTATCGCTTCCAATAACTGGAAGAGGCTTCTGTGTATACATGTTGTGCGTCTGAGGATGATTTTTCCAGTATCTTCAACAGCAATCCTGGAAGCATTGGAAGAAGTTCCTGCATATACACAGCATAATCATCTTGCTTTTACCTGCTTTTACTTACAGTATTTGGGTTTCCCCTCCCCCCTGGTTTTGTTGTATTCTATTTTTTGTTGTTGTTGATGTTATACTGTGAGCTGCCCAGACTTGTTTGGAGTTGGGTGGCGCCGAAGTCAAATCAATTAAATTAAATTATTTGAATTAAATCAAATCACAAAGCCTTCTTCTGGCTATTGGAAGTGTCAACAGAGGTTGCGGAGGAAGACCAGAGCACTGTGCAGAGAAGCAATGTGGCCGCTTCACTTTTAGAAGCAAGGAGCTATGTTGCTTCGAAAATCCGCCTTAAAGGAGTGCTTTGCATGATCTTTCAGCAAAATGAAGCACTCCTTCAAAGCTTTGCACAGGAAGCACCACTAAACTAATTTCTTATGCAAGCAAAGTTTTGCTTAGGATCTTACAAAGAAACTTAGAGCTATATAGAGAAAGAGAAAAGCCAGAAGAGCAGATAACATTTCAGCAAAACAGAGGGATATGAAATCAGACTAAACTTTTATTTCCTTGCCACATCGAGGAAGCAGTCAGTAACTAGCACAAAACAAATAGAACAGAAGCTCTAAAGATGAATCTAAAAGGATTAAAATACATGACAGTATATAGTCATGTATTATACAGTAAATATAAAACAATAATTATAACTAAAAGCAATTATAAAAGTAAAAAGCTCCCCTTAAAATGCAAGAAGTTTGGGGCTCAAACATAGATAAATATGGGAAATATGTTGGGGAAAGAAAGAATAAACCAAGAAGACAATGACAAACATTGACAAGACTGCAAGGCCATATCAATCAATCAATCATCAAGCTAGCTAGCTAGCTAGCTAGTTATCTATCTAAATAAATAAATAAATATCTTTATAAAATCTCATTAAACTCAGAACATTGGGTTCCTAGTTAATGCAATTAATATAACCTATTTCTTTTGAAGTATCACACTGAAATTACATTAGTTTTTTTTAAATTAAAGTCTGTAGAACTTCTAATGAATTATAATTATGAACATAATGGAACATGCAATGATTGCTATGTGGTTTAGTCAAAATTAATTATGGAAAACAATTTTAACACATCTGTTTGTGAACTCAGTAGTTACGTCACTAAAAAAACTTAGAAAAGATCTGGAACTAGCAAGAGGAAAAATTCTTTAGAGGATCACGAAGAGTGTAATGGCTGTAACTTCTCAAAGTTGTCAATCAAATTAGGGACACTCAAAAATATTAATACATTAAATCATATATTCTCAGACCTCAAAAGTGTATACAGACACTAATGGTAATATTTAGATTGGAATAGAAACAAAATTGAAGCCAAATATTCCAAACAGAAAGCCACTAAACAGATCTCTTGTATTTAATAAACTGGCAAATCTTTTTTCTCCAGTAGTAATGAACTTTACAGTTCTTTTACTTTCTTTTTAAATATTCCAAGTGAGAAAATAATAATAATAATTAGTATAAGACAGTTGGTTCAGAACAGTCAATTTGAAAAAAATACTATATGGCTGCCTCTTAAACTTTGTTGGATAGTATTAGTCCTTCTGGGTAAACAGTAAAGAAGCCAAACATTTGCAGTACTGTACAAATATTTATGACTGAGCAGAGCAGAGCTTAAAGCAAGGGCCTTAGACAAGGAACATCAAATTGAACACAACACCACCTCTACCCTTTTCCCACTATGGAATTTATCAAATGCTTTTAAACTAGCCAGGTACTTTGATCAACTTGTGACCTCCAAATATCACAGAGCCCTTACTTCTGTGTGTTTTGAAGTTATACCTTCAGCTGTTCTCAAAAGCAGGTATAAGAAGATGCATTAGGATGTAAGACACTATCCCTAGATCTGGAAGAGTGGAATATCCACTTTCTGTTACGTTGTTGTTTTTTACAGTGAAGCCTAAGACAAATTTAAAATGTTCCACATTCAAACTCTCCCTAATCCATCTGATGAATTCTGTGTTCTATATCTTCTACCTGTCCCTGCCTCCAACTTTACTTAAGCCCTGTGTCTTTCTTGTTGAACAACACTAAAAATAATGAGTGATGTATTTTAACTCTTTATGATTATGATTACAGGCCAAAATAAGAGTACAATAGTTTTAAAATAAAGACTGTACGTCTGTGTGCCGTAACACACTGATAACTCCAAAGGCAATCACCAGGGAAGTATTTTGATCATACCTCTTCTGTGGCTAGAATCAAATAGGAAATCTCAGGCCATCCACTTTTAAAAGTTGTCAAATGCTAAATACCAAGCCATCAGCTAAAATTACACGTCAGTTATTAAATACTAAACCTTAGTGCCATGCGGTATTTTAGATTTGAAGGCAAAAGGCAGCTTCGAAGCATGTGGGCACACAAATCTAGCAGCTGTCTGCAACTGCTTAAAAACAGCTGCTTCCTTTCTTGGCATAGCAGAGCTGCCTGCTACACAATCCCAAGAAAAGGCGCATTTGGTTTAAACTGCAGGCGCATTCCATAATACCTTTTTGCCTTTGAATGCAAGCAACGCAGAGCCCCGCTAAATATCATTCCATGTGAACTACTGCACGCAGTTAGGTTTTAGACTTGAAATAAGGTGCCATATTTATCTCATATTTCCTAGAGCCCAGGACTCTGAAAGGCTTGGGCTTAGGAGTCAGAAGAAAATCACATTTTGCACCAGTTATTCTCATTATTTGAACGTATTTCTTGATTTGGATTCGGGGGAAGACTGCCTCAGGGATCGCCATTATTTCAGCCCCAATTAGCTCTCGCCCATGACTTTACAGTTTTAGCTATGGTCAACATTATTATTATTGCAATTTTATGCCCTTAAAATCTACTGTAACTTAAAAATATAATCACAGAATGGTTTATTTTTTTATATATACATAATGTCCTTCTTCCCCAAAAAGGTGGAGGTTTTGTTTCTACCATGACTGGCTCAAAGTTTACTGATAGTATGACTCGAGAGACTTAAGATATGAAAAGTTAAAAGCCACTAGCTTTATCCTACTAACTACAAGAACAGATTGTAATGCTGGACAAGAAACTCACATCAAACATATAAAGTTCAACAGCTTCAAATTTCATTGCTCGAGGCACCACTCTGTACCTTGCTGGCACTTAGCTTTTGTTATGCATTTGTTTTGTCCCAATTTGAACATTTCCCTTGGCTCCTTAATTCACTTGGCTGATGCTTGTAAGGTCAGACTTAATCAGAGTGAATCACCCATCTCAGGCATCAACTGCTGGTTGGTTACAGTAAGGTAAGAAAAGGAGCCCATATTCTAGGCAGTCTACTTTATACCTCCCAAACTAGACCTCTGCTTTCAGCTGCAGTGGAAAACATTTTCCAGTTACAGTTGTTGTAGAAAGACTCACCTACAAATGTTTTTGGCTTTGTGCTTGGAAGTGCCATCAGGCAGCAAAGTGTTTTGGAGCACGTCTGATCGCTTATGTTGGTTCTTAAGTCCCTGATTAGTGAAGTGGTACACTTTTGTGCTTCTTGCTCAGTGGTTCCTATCCTAGAATATATGGATCTTGTGATAGCACAGCTTCAGGTTGTGGATTTCCTACCGTCTCTTTGTGCATGTTTTCCCACTACTGCTCTATGTAACAAAATGGTTAAAAAGTTACAGAGTGCTAGACATAATTTTTCCAAGTTTGCCTACCTACTGTATATACACTGTATAAACCAGTGTTTCTCAACCTTGGCAACTTGAAGGTGTGTGGACTTCAACTCCCAGAATTCCCCAGCCAGCATGGCAGGCTGAGGAATTCTGGGAGTTGAAGTCCACACATCTTCAAGCTGCCAAGGTTGAGAAACACTAGTATAAACTCTCAGTACACACTAATACAAGTTTTTTTTTAAGTCCTGCTTCCTTTTGCAGAAACTGTAAATCTCTTGAATAAAATATGATGAACTAAGTGGTCTGCTTGAAAGGAGTGAAATAGACCAACAAAGTACATTCACCAGTTTAATCTGATTATACACTAATTCAAATATACTGTTCCAAACAAGGACTGGAAACATTTAGCTATTTATACAAACATAATATTTTCTAAATGTTTCTGCAAACTCATTTAGGTTTTCAAAAAATTCTGAACTGGGGAGTAAAATATTTATTTACATTCCACTGCTGAAGCAAATTTATCCTTTTAAGACGTCTCTTTTTGGACTGTAAGAGAGCTAAGCTGTCCTACACACATTTATTACATTAAAATCATTTACCTCTATAGGATCAAAATAGACAAATAGGTAAAAATTACTTTTTAAAAAGTAAAAGGAACCAAGAACAAGTTATTTCACCACAAAATCAGTGATACTTGTATAACTTAGAAACTTTGAGTAGCCTATGAATATATCTAAAATGTTAAGTATAATCTTTAAATAACTGAGTGATCTTTAAGTAATTAAATTAAAATGTTATCACTTTTCATCTCCTTGTGGTCAGTGGCTATTTATAGCTTTAAAAAGTCTACTGATACTCCTTTAACACAAGTATACAAAATTAGGTTGCTGTAAAAATGCCTTCTACATATTCTTAGATATCATTTCTTTCTCAAAGATTCTGAAATTATTGACGATTCCTTTTTTAATCTAAGCAAAGATTTTATAACAAGTCAGTTTCATTTAATACATAAAACTGTCTTGCAATGTTTTCTTTTTATATTTCATGGTCAGCCATAATAGGACTTTAAGGCCTTTACACACTGATTACATAATAAAGTTAAATTATACAATCCCAAAAGCCAGCTTGTAAGATGAATGGGTAACTGCAAAAAGCCAAAAGTTCTTTTCTCAGAGAATAAAAACTATTAAGTAAATAAAGTGCTAATGTATATAAGAAAAAATTACAAAAAAGCAGTGACATAGTAGAGAATTTGCAAGAAATAATTGGGAGTGGGGGGTGGGACTGAGGTATGAAATAGTTGTCTCCCATTAAGTATCAAGAGTCTGTCATCTAAAAATTCATTCTGGCTCCCACAATATAAATATAGTGAATTATTTTTACAGGCAATGCCAGAAAGCAGTTACTTTTTTTTGCCAACCAAAGCATGACTCTTTCCCTTGGAATCCTTTTTTTTTTTCAGATATAATAATAGAGATGCATAGAAAAGCTGTCTTGGCAATAGAGTACAACAAACATATTAAATATGCAGCTGGTACTTGTACATAAATCTCTTAATTCACTGTATCTGCTAAACATGATTCATGACTCCTTCAAAACATTTAAACCCCTTGCTTTACCCAAACTGCTAGAAGTTAAGGTAAAAATGAGGCTTCTAAAACCACTTGTCCCTCCTTCCTCTCAATGGAAAAATGGTTTGAGTTTCTCAGCAGAATTAAAATGTAGTAGGAAGCAAACAGAAAATGCAGCACCTCCAGCAACCTGTTCTTACTTCAATCTCTCTCCAACTCTCTGAACCCACAAAAACTTCCAAGGCAAGTCAAGATTGTCAAGTATCTCTCTTTGCCTGAAAATGTAAGTACAAGGAACTCTTTTGAAACGGGTAATAAATATGCTGCTTTGAGTCAGACTTGCTCCTAAATAATGAAGCAACTGACAAGATTGTATTAAATCCAACTGTTTCTCAAACTGAAAACAGGCAGAAGGGGCTTTCTCGGTCAGTTGCAACTTTGGATATTAATCTAGAGAACCCACCTTCTCTAAATTTGATAATGGAATCCCTGAAAACTGACTCAATATGTCCTGGTGAACATATCACTTCTACTGTTGCTGGCTGCTGTTTACTTATAGCTCAAACAATCAATAATGCTAAAGACAGAGAAGTATAGACTAGGCTACCAGCTGTAGTTGAACTCATAGTACATGCAGCACTCTCTGCTAGAGGCAAGAAAAGTACCATTTAGTTTTGGAACATTTTGGCCAGTATTTCAGAAGCAAAACCAAAGCATGCTTACTCTGCTCTATGCAAGCTAGGATCTCTCATCCAGAGACCACCATGTAAGCAAACTTACTGTTAACCTGCATTCAACAAATTCAAGAGGCACATGCTGTATGCTGATACACACTGAGAAACAAGATAAACTCTGAATATAAAAAACGCCGGTGGCTGAAGCATTCAATGTATACATTTGAGCTTCCCTGAGGACAAAAATCTGACCTGAGCAATGACTGGCAAAGCAGGAAGAAGATTTCAGGAAATACCTTATAGGAATAGGCAAAGCCTAATATCTAGCAAGCTAATCCAACAGGAGGAGAGTCCAAGATTATGTGTTCCTGGGAGGGCACAAGGAAGCAATTTCACCAACGAAGTGTAGGCAGAATGAAAAAGGGGACACAGAGTACATCCATAGCACTCTATCAACACCCTACTGTCCATGTAGTCATTAGGTGATGGAGTGCTGAAGGGTCAGGACCACTGGATTTGGACTGTCAACAATAATTTTTAATATTAAAAACCAAATCTAAATAATTCAGATAAATCACAGAGGATAAGGCTATCAATGGTGATTAATCATGATAGTTATATATTGCTTCCAGTATGAAAGGTACACCCATTCTTTGTTTAGCAGCTACCTCATTTAGTGATCATTCGCAAATACGACGGTAATAAAAAAAAAACCATTTTCCCACCAATATGTGCATTTACGACCAAATTTCGTATGCCTCACAACAACACACACCAGAGTGAAAGTAACACTGTTGTAGCTATATGAGAGAACTTTATCTGAATGAAATGGTGATCTTTGCGTCTCTCTCAGTCAAGTGTTCACTTAGTGACCATTTCATTTAACGACCTGGTTGCTGGAACAGAACTTGGTCACTAAATGAGGAGCAGGTGTATTACGTTTTTCTATATACATTGAAGAATATAAATCAAGTCAATCTTTAGAGTCATAGACCAGCACAAACAAGCAAAAGGATACTACTGCATTTCTGTCCTGTTTACCAATTTCCCATATCTGCATAGTTATTTTGAACAGAGAATATTGGGCTTGTCACTGATTTATCTCTAGAGAGCATTATGGAATTTAAATGACAGATTTGATGGTTAAGTGAATTTGTAACCAGAGGCTACAATGAAATCTCCTTCTGTTAATTTTTTGTCTATGATTCTAATACATCATCAGAGCTTAGAAGCACTAGTTGCTTTAAAGATCAAAATAATCCCTACTATGGCTTAACAAAGGTGAAAAGAAAAGTAACCAAAATCTTATTAGTTGAAAACTTAAAAGGAGTAGTAAAAGCTGCACTGATCATATTCCTGCTACTGTTCAGGGAGCTATCTTGACTGGAAGTCCTATTTCCTTCGTTAACTGACTAACTGGCTATTCTGATACATGGATCCTTTCCAAGCTTAAATTAATAAAACAAAATTCTCTTTTTGCAGACGGTGATATGAGAAGGCTGTGGTTGTAGAAAGGAGAAAAGGAGAGCAGAAGCACTAAAAAAAGCTTTGAAAAAGACACAAAATATTGAATGGTACTAGAAAAAAAAATGAAATAAAATAGTAACACTGTGACAGTGCATTTTAGTAAAGATCTTCTCCCATATATTGCCTAACTACAAAAAGTGTTGTCTTAATATGAAAATGCCTGTAAAGAGTTAGGTAGGTGAATGTAATCTGGTGCTGCTGTGCTTTTCTGAACCTTGCCTGTTCATTTCACATTTCTCTTATTTTTTTTTAAATAAGAACTTAAAGAAAGGGTTGCAATAATTTGAACTTTCTCTTGCACCTCTCTTTTTTATATGATTTAGTACCAGTCTTTCCCTGTCTCTAGACCATACAGTCTTATCCATATTGTTAACACAAGGCTGCTAGCACTGACTACCTGTTCTCCTGCAGCTTTAAAGAGTTCATTGAGTATCACATCTGCATTTGGTACTTTCTTATTTGACAGGTGGTTCATTACTTGTCAAACCTCACTTTCCAGGGAAGTAGGTTCCTAAATACTATATTTTCTCTCTAGAAATGTTTCAGCCCTTCTATAATCCCATTTTTAAAGGTCTTACTATAGTCCTTCCTTCTTTTTTTAATCTTATGTGTCTCTATAAGATCTCTTCATGCTTACTTTTTGATAATTACCACATTATCACTATAAATGTGATTTCTCTGATCTTATTACAAATGTTTCTTATTTTCCTTTTCTTGTTATATCTCTTCATTTATTCATATTTTGCTTTCTGACTGTATGATGATTATTTTGTAAGTTTAACCTGTATATTTGACCTCAATAATTCATGATCTGTTCCACAACCTGCGCCTGGAAGTTCTTACCTGACTCGATTGTACTTCCCAAACTTCTATTTCCTATAATGTAGTCTATTGAATTCTGATGTTTATATACTTATTTAATTTATTCATTAAATTTCAAAGCCCCAAACTCCAAAAAGACTCTGGTAAAAGAATACCTAATTTAAAGAAAAGGAATATGAATGCCTGGACAAAACCACATGAATAACATGAATAATAACTGCCGGGGGCTCTTCAAACACCCTAAACGTATGCCTGGGAGCAGATCTAGGTCTTCAGAGACTTATGGTACATTGGAAGAGTGGGAGCCATATGTAGCTCTGGGAGGATGTTGTTGCAGGGGGCAGGTGCTGTGACAGAGAAAGCGTATTTCCTCAGTTCCACAGGGTGACAATATTTGTGACCCAGAGGACACCCACTCTGCCCAATTGTATTAGATGAGCAGAAACAACTGGGACAGGCATTCACTCAAATAACCAGGCCCTATGTCATGAAAGGCTTTACAGGTGATGACCAGCACCCTGAGTTGCATTTGGAAGCTAACTGGTAACCAGTGCAACTTGGAAGCAGTGATTGTATGTGGGCATAGCAAGAAGCACCCATTATTGCCTGCACCACTGCATTTTGGATGGCCTTCAAGAGTAACCCAATGTAGAATGCATTGCAATACTCCGGTCAGGAGGTGACTAAGGCATGGGCAACTATCTGAAGCGCTTCCTGGTCAAGGAAAGGTGCAGCTGGCACACAAGCTGAACCTGTGCAAAGGCCTTTCTGGCCACAGCTGCCACGTACTCTTTGAGCAATAGCTATAAATGCAGGAGGCCTCCCAAGGTGCACACTAGTCTTGAATGGATGCAACCCCATCCAGGGCCAGAGGCAGAAACACGTTGCAGACTGAGCCTGAGTCTGTTCCTCCTCATCCAGACCCAAACAGTCTCCAGACACTGTGCCGATACATTGATACCTTCACCTATACAGCCCAGAGTTGAGATGTATTCTCAGTCATACTGATGATACCGTACCCCAAACTGACTTATGATCTCACCCAGCAGTTTCATGTAGATGCTAAACAAGAGGATGAGAGTGTCAAGCTGTGCGGCACTCCACAGGTATAGAGCCACAGGCATGACTTCTCCCCCCACCAACACCAACTGGAACTAACTGAAAAGGAGGTGAACCACTGCAGCACAGTGCCCCCCCCCAAGGCCCCACAGCCAGTCTATAAGGATGCCATGATCAATGGAACTGAAGGCCCCTGAGAGGATGGATGCATGCCCCTATCCCATTCTGGTGTGATGGAAAGTATCTATGAGGAGGAGAGTGATGGGAGATCAAGGCTATCGGGGGGGGGGGGTGCATTCAAGAAGGAGAAAGGAGATAAGAGACAATGCAGTCCTCAAGGGGAGTGTGGGAAGCGAAAGACGTTCAGGATAGCCACTCCCTAGAATCTCCCAGGGTATATTCACTAGTTGCTGTAGTATAGATTTAGCTTGGCAAGATTCCGTCTATAAGATGTAAGCAAATAAAGGAACTATACTTGACTGGACTGTTTCACCATTGTTCTTGGGCTGGGCCTGACATCTGGCTCCACCAAAGGTCATCTACAAGTGTGACTAATGCTGTCTCACCCCAGCCTGAAACCCGACTGGAATGAGTCCTGAAAATCTATATCTAGGAATCTAGGAATGTAATTGGTATTTATGTTGCTTGAAGTATGTGTTGGCAATAAACAAAGAATTCTCTTCACAAATGTCTCTCAATCTGTCTCCTCCATTACTGCATTTACTCAATCCAAATCTTCCCATAATTCCAGGTACTGCTTCTCCAATGACATCCCCCTCATCCATTACTATATTCTCTCTTGATGTTGAATTTAGCACCTTCTTTCACTGCATAATAGCTGCACAGTAAAGTTGTGTAATGCATTGGATTCACTACAGAATGGATGCCTTGCAGTGCACTGGAACATTAATACAATGCCTGTCAGGGCTCACTGAAACAGTGGAAACAGATATGGTTGCTCTGACGATGCTTCCGTTGCTTTTTTCAGTTGCAGACAAATGCTGCATTCCCACGTCCAATGTTCTAAAGCAGTTCTTCCAAAACAAATCTTAAGCACTATATAGCCATGGTACATACTGATGTTATAAAATTGATGTTCACTAGATAGCCAATAATTCTAACAGATATGAACCAGTTGATTATTATGATAGAACCAAATACACATTTAGCCATGACCTTTTTGAGCAACACTGCCAGTTCTGTCATATGAACTTGTGCCCTGATTCATGTACCTATCACGTAACTGACTTATCTGGACTAGAATGGCTCTCATTACCACTGGCACTATTACACTGAAATGACATGGTGAGTCAGCTCAGGAAAACTGCACAACAGTAAACTGCACAACTATTACACTGTTCTAATGGCACTGTTGGCTTTCAGTCATACTTATATAAATTAGACAGAAAATAAGGCTAAGGTTTGGCTCAACAGAAAAAAGAACATGACTTCCTTAAGAACAATCACAGCACATGAAAGTGCTGTGGATTATGGATTACGAATAAATATGTAGGATCTGTAAGAATTTAGGCATGCCTGTTTCATGCTCCATTCATTTCATTAGGAAAATTATGTTTACTCTGTAACAACACAGTCTGACAATTAAATTATAAGCTCTCTGTAACAATCCAATCCATTGTTACAATCAATCTACTTATCAAAAGAACAGGATTGGCAATTATATACCTCTTCAGGCAACTACCAGGGTCCCAGTGCAATGGAAGGGCCCACCGTTAAAGTCTGTCCTTTGCTAAAAAACACCTAGCCCAATACTCAAAACATAGTTCATCAGTGGTTCCAACTACAACTAGTTTCCCACAATGCCTTAGTGCAATACTACAGCAGAGGGACCGTGGGGAATTAAAACGGCAGCAAAATCTAGCTACTTCACACTTGACAAAGTACAAATGAGTGCTCCCATAAGTCAGCCTGACAGGCTTCATCAAAAGGGAAAAGGCCCCAGGAGTGCTCTCTTCACTTGGAGAGCCTTCCAATCTGTCCTTAAAAACATACAATATACAAACAAATACAAAACATATAAACAACATACAAAAAATAATCAAAATCCTCCACCTACCTCATTGAATCGTGTCACCAAATTTTCAACAGCATTGTGTTCCCCATCTGGGACAGACAGAAAAGTTGCTTTAAGGGTTGAAAGTTTGTTCTGACATTCAACAGTTCCCAAATCTCTGGTTAAGAAGCAGAGATAATCAATAGGCAACACTTTTCTGTAGAGCTCCTCCTCCTGCTCCATCAGAATACTAGCAACTTCCTCTGGAAACTGAATGAGATGCTGCAGTTCCACGAGTTCTTTGCTGATGCCACTTATTGTGGAAGCGAGAGCATTTGATGCAGCCATAGATGAACTCAACTGTCGTTCTAAAACAAATAAAAGTAAAAAGTAGCGTTTTATCAGATTAAATTAACATTTTACAAATATGTTCGGCACAAGCTTATAAATGGAATGATTTCAAATAGATGGCATTTCAAGTTCCTTTTTGATTTCTATAGAATATTACAGTATTCTTTGCCATAACTGTACAACATTTTGTGCAACTCAGAGCAAATCACTTTCAGACCAAAAAACAACATTGGTCTATACAAGGATAAATATTTCCCTATATACCATGTAAACCCATTCTTTAGATAACTAGGTAACTGTAGGCCATTTCAAATATTAACATTATTAAATACATTAAATTATAACGTGGGCAATAATATGCATACATTTGATTGGGCAGGTAAAGTAATATGTTATGTCATCTTCTGTACTGGTACAGTAGTAAGGTAATTCATATTTTATTTATTTATTTATATGTCACATTTATATAGCCGCCCATCTCACACAAAACAACTCTGTTCATTTAGATGCTCTGCTGGGGGGATAATTATTTTCTCAATTCTAAAGCCTGCTCAATCCATGATAATTCATCCTCATTCAGTGACAAATGGGGGAAAACTATCATGAAGTGAATGGGACCATACTTTAAAAATTCCATAGAGTTTTGGTATTAGCTTCCACTGTGGTTCTGTGAAACCTAATGTCTGTGATCAAAAATTTACTCAGCTATGGCCAGGCATTTATAGGCATCAAGATCTTCAGAACACACATCCAAGAAGTACTCTACCTTACCCACACAATCAAAACAAACAGGGACATATGACTGTTTTCATCAGGTGATTAATTTTGATTATGTTCCATTAAGTTGGTGTTGAATCTTAGCAACCACATAGATCCCCAACCTGGCCTTTCAAGTCTTCCAGCACTGCATCCATCACAGCTGTAATTGAGTCCATCCACCTTGTTGCTGGTCGTCTTCTCCTTTCTTCCACTTTCCCCAGCATTATAGACTTCTCAAGGCAGCTGGGTTTCACCAGGTAACTACACTTTATTTTTGGGAGGTCTCAAAGAACCACAGGATCATTGCAGTGATATTGGAAGGGTCAGCCCAAATGGTTTAGCCTTTGGATTTGTTTTTATTAACAACAGGTGTACTAAGGCTATTAGAAAGCTTCACACCTATTGGGGGTTTTTTCATTTTTTAAAAAAGCATAAAATTGTGGCAGTATAAAATTAGAGATTTTGCTACAGAGATTTGATATGCAATCTTGGGGGTTACAGTGATAATGCAGAATACTTGTTGGTTCCTCTGCATTAAACAACTATTTATGGGAATCATATGGAGGGCACATAAACTGGCTATCCAAAATGTTGATACTCTTTCTGGAAGTTATGCAAATCCTATTTTTTAAAAGAAGAGTCAAAAACTTGTAGCAAATCCCAAGCTAAAAAGTTCCACCTGGCTTATCCTGAGTTTTATTTTCAAATCAGCTGTTAGAATCTTTTTCCATTGTTGAGTTGAACATTCTTCAGTCAACAGAAAACTCCACTGGCATGAAATCTGTGGCCCATTGCCTATCTTTATCCTGCCTTTATTGCTTCCATCTCAAATCAATGCAGTTGCTTCCCTTGAAGACAGTTTAACAGACTTTATAAACTCTAATACTAAACTTAGACTATGTCAGAATAAGGGGGAAAACATTAGTTTAACACTTGCATGACTTAAACCTCTCTCACTCATTAGATGAAAGCAATGTCATGAGGATACAGCAAAAAAAAAAAAAAAAAAGCTGCAAGTGGGGAAAAGAGGTTTTTGGACACTAATCCTATACAATACTTGAGACTTCTGTACACCGTTCGCTTATTGCTTTAATACAGTGTTTCTCACCCAGGGTTCTGTGGAACCCTAGGGTTCTGTGAGAGGTCACTAGGGGTTCCCTGGGAGATCATGATTTATTTAAAAAATTATTTCAAATTTGGGCAACACGCTGTTGCAGTGATGAGCAGAGACTGAACAAAAATCTAGTTACAACTCTTTCTGAGCTCTCTGGTAGGACTGTGTTTATTTCGTTGAATCCATTCTTAATTTTTGACAAGAGATGGGGAGACCGTTGATAACAAATGAATGCAATATTGCAGGAAGGGAGGAATATATTGAAGGAAGGGAGGGAGAAGTGCATTTTTCAAGAAATTAATGGACTCATCCAACTTAGTCTGTGACATCAGTCTCCCTCTCCTGCATCTTTTTCCTGTGGTCTTCCTGTAGTTATTTTATCCTGATATTTTAAATAAATTTTGTACATGTTTATTCAGTCATGTCTGAGGGTCCAATGTGGTGATTTTTGAAGAGGAAGTGTGAGAGGGAAGAGAAGGATTCTAGATTGGACAATACCAATAAGTTTAATGATGATAATGATAATGAAGAATTTAAATCTTCTGAGGCATTTCCCTGCATTGGTACATCAATGGACTAAAAAAAAAATCCATCTTTACAATGAAAGCTATTTATCAATGGGTTTTACATGGACTGGTGATCCAGGTTGTCCTATTCTGTTGTGCCTCATCCGTGGCAAACAATTTACAAATGCAGCAATAGCTCCAGAAAAATTTAAAAAACACTTAACTACAAATCACAGCCCTATGACAAATAAAAGTTCTGATTATTTTAAAAAGCTATTAGAATCATAGAACAGAGTAAAAAAAATAAAGAATAAAACAGAACAAAACAGCCCAAGAAGCAGGTTATTTAGTAGCAGAACGTATTACCCAGCAAAGTAAAAGTCACATTTTCGGTGAAAGTAATCATGCCAGCATGTAAAATAATAGTGGGAAAAATGCTAGGACCAGATGCAGTACAAGGAATGGAAAAGTTTCCACTGTCAAACAGTACAATAAGTCGGTGTATTGATGAGATATCACATGATGCAGAAGTTTTGTATGACAAACTGAAGAACAGCAGCTTTTCTATCCAAGTTGATGAGTCAACAGATTTCACCTATAAATGTCATGTTATGGCATTTGTAAGATTTGTAAATGATGGTGAAATTCAATAAAACTTCTTCTGCTGCAAAAAGCTACATGAAAGGCCAGTATGTATTTAAAGTTTTGTCTTCATATCTGGAAACAAAAAGTCTGTCTTGGAGGAACTGTGTTGGCATCTGTACCAATGGCGCTCCATCAATGGTTGGCTCCACAAGAGGCTTCATTTCTCTTGTAAGAAAAGAAAATCCTGATGTTGTCACAGCGTACTGCTTTGTTCCCAGAGCGGTGTTAGTGTCAAAAACTCTTGAAGATGAAATGAAAAAGTTCTGGATGATGCTACAGAAATAGTTAATTTATTGAACAAAGATCAGTTCACTCAAGAATGTTTTAAACTCTGTGTGAAAACTTGGACAAAGAGCACATATGTCTCCTGTTACACACAGAATTATGGTGGCTCAGCAAAGGAAGAGCCCTCAACGATGTGTTTGAGCTGAAGGCAGAATTGCAAGAGTATTTTCAAAAAATCAGTATTCCATATTTTGCTGAGTGCTTTGAAGATGGAGAATGGTTGCAGAAACTAGCATACTTAGCAGACATCTTTCATCATATGAACCAGCTGAACAAGCCTCTGCAATGCACTGGAGAAAATATTTTGACCAGGTGACAAGATTCTTGGATTTAAAAGAAAACTGAATGTTTGGAAAAATCATGTTGCAAAAGGAAATACTGAAATGTTTCCACTGCTGCTTGGGTTTGAGAGTGAGGAAGGATACCAGAAAGACTTAAATCTAATTGAAAACCACCTGGAAGTACTGCAAAACAAAACTGATCAGTACTTTCAACACAAATGTATGACTGGATGAGGGATCTCTGCATCTTCTACTCAGCCTGAGAATTTCACTTTGAAGGAAGAGGAAGAACTTTGTGAGTTGCAGTCTGATCGTACACTCAAAATAAGATTCACTGATCTGCCCATGGACACGTTCTGGATTTCTGTGAAAGAGGTGTATCCTGCCATTCATAGGAAGGCACTGAACATTTTGCTGCAGTTTTCAACTTCTTACATTTTTCTTATTTAACAAACATCAAAAGCAAAGACAGAAATAATCTTATTTCAGTTGAAGATAAAATGCCTATATTTGAGCCTGAATGTGCAGGGGTTCCCCGAGGCCTGAAAAATATTTCAAGGGTTCCTCCAGGATCAAAAGGTTGAGAAAGGCTGGTATATACTCAAGAATGTGAGTTTGTTGGTGTGGATAGCAGTCTTAATAAGTGATCATATGCATGGATCTGTAGGACTGGCAGTGAATAGCCTATCCTATGGAAACATCTGTAGTAATCACAACCAATGGAGACAATAGAATGAACAGCAATCCCTTTAACAAGTTGCTCATATTGCTCTATCAATGCAGCAAAGCCTTTATATAACTTTTAATCATGTATTTCTGATTTTAATTTGTTGTAAGCCGCCCAGAGTCCCCCATTGTGGGGAGATGGGTGGGGACAAGTCCATTAAATAAAATAAATAAAAATAAAATAAATATCTCTAGAGAGAGGCAGGCATAGCCTTCTTGTATTAGCTCTATTTGGAACCAAGTGAAGGTCCACAAATGGAGCAACCACATCTGAAGACAGATAAATCATGTGACAGAAGTGGTAGACAACATATGACCAAGCCACCATGTAATGACTGGCAAAATCAGCAGTGCTGAATTCTATTTTCCAGAATATCATTCAGTACTGCTCCAATGTAACCGATGACCAAAGTAGGGGTATCTATTATAAAACAAAGAGTAAAGGGCATTGATTCACTGTATTGAAGATGGTATCAGTATCTGTCTAAACATAGATCCACATGAGCATCATTGATGAAAAACAAAGATGCCAGATGAAAAGAATTAGGTGAGAGCTGGTGTTAAACTGTGCAGACTTGATAGTAGAAGGATATATGCAATCCTTGTGAAAAGTGATCAGTCCATTCTCCTACCTCAGGTAAAACAAGTGAGTGATCCCAGATGTTCCCCTCAGATATATAGTCTCTATTTGCTGGTTCCTGCCTGCACTTAAGTCTACCTTCTACACTGGGGAATTGAGTCAAAGATGCTTGTTGGTATGAATACCTGCAAATGAGGTACAGAGTCCTATGGCTCCAGTCCTGATTCTTCAACTGGAATAGTTTGGACTCAAGTAGATGAAGCCAAGATCTGTCCTTTTTCTTTTTCTTAAACATCAGCAGGCATAGCTGTAGTTGGCTTTAACAAGCAAAAACGACAGGAACTACAACCATCAAAAGGGCAACATTTATGAAATGGGGCCTTCAAAAACATTAGGGTCCTTGAGGCAGCATCAAAATGCAAAATAGTTTGTCTTTCTGCAGGGAATAGTGTCAAATAACAGGCACAGAATGCATTAATATGAATCACAGAAACCACAGTGAAGGAATAATCTTTCCCTATTAGCACCTGCTATTTCTGCTACATTTGGACCATCCATTTATTGACCATGACTCACTGCTACTGATTAGGCTCTTCTTCCTGCTTTTGTCTAACCATTTTATAGCTCTTTAACTAGGACCAGCTTGCAATCAAGAGTATATGCTGTAGGAACCTCAATATCCATACAGAGGGAGATAAGTTATCAAGTTTGTCACCAGCTTGGTTCCATGTCTAAGGCCCTTTCCTCCAAAGACTAACTGCTGGGATGCTTGGCTGCCAATGACAAACAGCTGAATTTACCAACCTGAACCAAAGTGATTCTCCCCCCCCCATCTGCTCAGCCCTGATTGGCTTCCTGGGCAGTGAGGTAGCTACCAGCAGATTTTCCACCAACAGAAAGTCAAGGCATACGACCTGGGTGCATCTGCACACACACACAGTGTAGATTGGCTTTCATCAGATGAAAGCGTGCATGGCTGTTTCACTGGGGTTGGCAACTGACAATTATCTGTGAGAAAAGAAATTGGAAACAGCTTGGCAACAGCTATTAAGGTGTTCAGTGGCATGTATAAACACGGTAAGAGACCGACTGAATGCTGCAGGGAAAGAAGGCTGTTGGCTGGTCTCACTTTCTTTCAGTTTTCAATCTGTCGAAGGAAGTAATGGTAATACAGAAGGTGGTTCCCTGGTTTAAAAATGCTGCTGGTTGTTCATTTAATTTAATCTAATTTAATCCTGAATGGAAATGCAGTCTTAGGATGTTTCATGAGGATCTGGCTGAAGAAAGATGGAAAGATTTTGCTTTCCCAATTCTGTCTGCCAAATTAGTCTATGGTGCAGCAAGCTAAGTTACGAGAAGGGGAAAGAGAAGTGACCACAGTCCATAAAAAAAACCATCTCACCCGCTGTTCTAGCCAATGGTCTGCCATGTTTTACTGCATTCTGCTGCTATTCAATGGCGATAGACACTTCTTGGTTCCCTCCCTAAGCTCCTTACCTCACCTGACTTTTGAAAAGATGTGGTGGGGCTGGTGTTTTATTCCTGTTTATTATTTATTATTAGATATAATACTAGCCCCTAGTATCATTTTTTTTTCAGCAGCACCTTTGGATACCACTCAGATGATAAGAGAATATCCTTAGGAGCTAGCTTGGTTTCTGGTAAACAGATGATGATTTGTGCCTGGTTGTTACGTCATCTACACATGGAGCCTTACCATTTCTAAACATTCCCACAGTATTTATGATTTCTTTGCATCATTTTTTATAACATTCATTACAATTCCACCGTTCGACACACAGTCCCATACAAATCTCTAAAGTATTTCTTCTAGCATTCCCTCAGTTCATTTTCATCTCAAATTGTTACATCACTTTTATTTTTAATTCCATTCATTCTCCTTGTTTATCCCTATTCACCCACTTCCATAACACTGTTTATATCCATCAAAATCATCCTGCATTGTCTGTTCCTTTTTCATTCTTAACTGACCCTTGCTCTTTGTCTGTGTAATTATCTTTCTTTCTTTCTATATATTATACAATATCTTTTTCTCACTCTTTTTTTTTGTAGTAATAATTCTTTCATACACACTATTTTTCTTCATTAACAACCTTGTTCACTTCATAATTTTAATGTTTCCATGCTTTCTATTAACTTAACCCTATGTATTTCAATGCCAATGCTATAACTCAATTTTTTTCAAATCAATTCTCATTGAGGAGATTAACCAGCACAAAGCAAATATAACAGTCAGCCTTAGGATGAAACTAAAGGGTTAAAATAGGTTACAGGGTAGGTACAAAAAAGAAAATTTAAGTAAAAGAGAGATTTTAAAAAATTTCACTTAAAATACAAGCATTTTGCAAATGCAGGTCAATAAGTTAGTACTAGGATAAGCCATATCTCTGAATTATCCAATTACTTTTTCTCTTGTCTTGTTCCCACTCATCTTTCCATGTTACCCAGCAGAATAATTTTTTCCCTGGATCAAACTCAGATTGTTGCACAAAGTTTCTCAGTATTGATCTCTGGTTCTTCCATGATCACAATTTACTACAGTGTAGCATACAAACATCACCAACCCGTGGACTTCAACTCTCTACAGACAATAATCTAAATAACACCAATTCATACTTTCTGACATATATTTTAGAACTTTGATTCATAAATAAATCTACACCTTCATTTCCCGACATGTATTTATCAATCGCACTTCACAAAACTGAATAGAACTATTCCATTCTTTCTTTCTTAGTTTCACGGACAGACATGTTTTTCTTCTTTTCATTTTATGAATTTATGATTTTATATTCCAAGCTGCAATCTGTAGAGGACCATTGTATAATAAGAGACCAAAGAGATTTTATCTTTGTCCTGATGTCAATAAAAACTTATAATCTAAACATCTTTCCACTGAGCAGATTTCTTAGTGCCTTCATCTGCAAACTACCATATGAGGAAGCACTAAGTGTCAAGGACCAGGTCCACAGCTTGAGGGGTCCTCCTGGATTCAGGGTTCCTGTTTGAATAGCAGGTTGAAGCCATGGTCAGGGGGTCTTTGCCCAGCTTGTGGTCCTACTGGATCACAAGAACCTTACAACAGAGACTTATCCCCTTTTCATCACTTGATTAGACAATTAGAATGCACTCTACATGGGGCTGCCTTTAAAGATTGCCTGCCTGCCTGCCTGCCTGTCTGCTTTCCTTCCTTCCTTGGAGGAAGTGGATTATCTATATCAGGCTTTGGGCCTGATATAGATATACTTTGATATAGTACTGAAACAAAAATGATCACACTTGTTGATGATCTCTGGTGAGCTTGGGATAGGGGTGGTGCATCTGTCCTGTTTCTCCTAATTTTTTTGGCAGCCTTAATATAATTGATTGTGTTAGTTTTCTGGACTGACTTGGGTTTTGGGAGTGGGGGGTAAGATCTTGCAGTGGTCCTATCCTTCCTCCAAAGTTGGTTCCATTTACTGTTGGTAGAAGACCAGCCCAAAATCCCAGCATTGCTGGGTGCCTCAGGACCTGACTCTCTCCCCACTCCTATGTAACATCTACATGAATCCGCAGAGTAAGGCTATTAATCTGCATGATGTTAAGTATCATCAATGTGTTAATGATACTCTAGCTGTATACCTCTGCTTCAGGCCATCCAAATGATGCTAACAAGTTTCTTTCCCAGTGCCTGGGGGCTGTAGAGGTCTGAATGGGAAAGAACAGGCTGTGTCTTAATCCTAGCAAGACTGGGTGGGAATGGGTTTTAGAGCCCTTCATATCTGGAGATTTTCCATTTCTGACTGGATGAGTAGCATTCCCCCCCGCCCCCGCCCCCCCCCAAGCTGGTCCACAATTTGACTCCTGCTCAAGAAGCATGTGACAGCTATGGTCAGAAGGCCCTTGCACAAATCTACCTTGTGCACCAATTGCATCTGTTTCTGAATTGAGAGGCTTTGCTCACAGTCACTTAGTTATCTCCTTATTGGACTATCACAATGTGCACTACATGGGGCTTCCCTTGAAGAGCATTTGGAAGCTGCTCTGGAATGTAGCATCCCATGTAATACTTCTGCTTTGTGAGCTGCACTGGCTCACAATAGGTTTTGGGTGCAATATTGTGTTTTTTATTTTTTATATGTTGTTTGCCACCCAGAGTCACTATATTGAGATGGGTGGTCATATAAATTTAATATTTTAATGAATAAATAAATAAAATAAACCACTTGGAAGCTTTAGTTGGTCCAAAATGAATACCCCATGTATTATCTGGTCCTCACCAACTGGAGCATTTTACACCTGTGCCAGAGACCCACTGGTTTCTGGGTGCAATCTAAAGTGCTGGTGTTAACCTACAAAGCTCTTTGGGCTTAGCACCAGGCCACCTTCAGGACTGCATTCACCTGCTTGAAGTAGCCAACCATCTTGCCAGGAAAAGGAGCTGATAATTCCCCACCTTCGAGTTGTGGAGGTGGCCCAGCATGGAGGTGCTGCTTTTCGGTAGTAGCATCAACCTTCGGAATGACTTCCCACTGAAAGTTAGATTATCCCTAACTTTAGTAGCTTTCTGGGAAGTTGAAGTTGAAGTTGAAGATGGAGCTTTTCTGTAGAACATTTGAGCCCTGATGTATGTCTTGTATATTGTTTTGAAGTAGATGATCCCTCATATAAGTTTTAAGTTCTTTAGGACTTTAAAATGTAAAAAGCAGTATCTTACATTTGCTTGGAAAACAACTTGTAACCATTTCAGATCCTTCAACAGACATGATATGCTCCCAGTATCTTGCACTGGAAGGAAGGAGGGGGAGAAGGACCTGACACCCTCAGACTGAGAGGGGGAGGGAAGGGAGAAAACAAGAAGGGGAATACAGTATTAGAAGTGAAGCTAGTGAAACAAGAACCAGCATTTTCCAGGTTGCAGAGATCAGTTATGTCAATACAACTCAGTAGCAATTGTCTTCCCCTGCCACAGGCTTGAAGAAAGTAGTTAAATATCCACTGCTTGAAAAGGCTATGGAAAAAGCCTAAGAATTAAACACTGGAGTGAGCATGCATGCATACAAACTTACATATGCTCCACTTGTTGTGAACTACAATACAGTAGGCAGATCTTCTGTTTTACAGTATATGGCCTTATTCTAATTTGCAATAAAATAAATAGCCTGAGTCATTCTGGGGACAGCATCTGGAGAGCTGAGGTTTCCAGGGAGGAAGCCTGACACCTTTCCCCCAACAGTAATTTGGATACAGTTCTCCAACACTTTCCCAGTGAAAACCAATGCAATGCCAAGATTCAGACAAGAAGGATACCTTGAGGAGAGTCTCTGATTTATGACTTAAGTTTGACTTAAATACGATGCTTTTGATTTCCCTTTTCAACTTCCTTTCAATTTGCCTACATTAGAAAATTTGCTTTCAGAAACGAAGAGGGATCATACTAGACTTTTTGACAAGTGCCAACGACAAAGTGAAGTCCATTTTAGCTCCAGTCAAGTCCATTTCTTTTATCCATGTTTGGCTTCCTCCAAAACGTACCCCAGTTACTAAAAATGTAAATACTTCCTCCTGAGCTAATCGTTATCTCTTAGCCTATCTTACCTCACACGTTGTTGTGAAGATAATATTAAATCTCTAAAGCCTGAGAACAAACAGGCCAAAGAATTGTGAAGATCTTTAAAAACAATTTGTTTTATCATGGTCTCCAAAAAGTACTGTTTGTCCTCGCTGCACCTTCAAGTCATTCTTATGATGAAAATCATAACACTGAAAGTAGTTATATAGTCTTGTCTCTCCAACATAACAGACAATAGCCAGTACTGCAGCTCACATATGCAAGCAGAAGGACTACAGAACGGGCGTTGGGCCACATCTGTTGTCAGAGCTGGTGAAGATGAATATATTATCATACCTGGAGTACTAATTTGTCTCACCTAGGATTTTTTGAAAAATTAATTTGGGGCAAAACAATCAGTGTTTAAAGAGATAAAGTTTTAAGAAAGAAGAGCAGAAGCAATTTAAAATCCTTCTCGCTTCCTCCATTCTTTCCCCCTTCTTCCAATTTTGCTCAGTACTGATAAAGCCTGATAAAGAATCCTGGGCAATTTCAAGGCTTCGTGATATTATATACCAGTTTACACTAAAGAAGCACCAGACATATTTTTTTATTCCTTTCTAGCCTGTGAGGACTGCAAGGAATATCATGTCTCTGGAATGTCCCATTCTGAGGCTGACTCACATTTGGAACACCATAAACCACTCCCTTTTTCAGAAGACTTCTGGAAAACTGCAGTATCACCCCCCCCCCAACCTTTGAGTGCCATGACCCAGAGGAGGAATGAAACAATCTCGAATTCTACAGAATGTTCTATCTGTGACCAAAATGTTTGGCAATTCTCTACTCTAGATGGTGCAAAAGGGTTACTGGTGGGCTGCCTGCAGTATGCCCATCACGTAATTAAGATATTTCTATTCCGTGACCATTAAAGTAGCTTTTTTCCTAATGGATCAACAAAGACTATCCACAACTTCTGTTTAGCAAGATTATGATGATGAATATGCATACAGCCTAAAAAGGATGTTAAATAAAAATGTTTGTTTAAGGATGAGGTTCCTATTAATGAAAACCAGCTTCTGAACTTAATGTTTGATTAATGTCATTTCTGGCCTTAACAATTTATGCATACAAACATATACTAAGATTTGGGGGGTCTTGGCTACCAGATTTAAAAATTGTTTTTAATTATCAAGGAATTGTTTTTTTCCTGGTTTTTGTTTTTGTTTTGCACAATGCATATCACAAGGACAACTATCTTTTGTCATAAAGGTTTGTGGTCAAATGCAGAAAGGGGGCAAAGAAGAAGCAGAATTGAAAATGACCTTGTGACATTATAATTTTCTTTAATACTAAATTCAGTGCCTATAATTTATTGCCTGTAACAAGTTTGTAACAGAAAGGGGACCACATGAAACAAAAAGGAAATATTAGTAAGCTCTGGGGAACTCCCAAATTGCAAAAAAAAAAAAAAAAAGGCAAAACCCTGAATGAAATAGGTAAGAGAATGTTTTCAAAAAAGCCTCTTCTAACTTAAGAAAGCAAGCATTAACAAAGGAATATTTTGATCCAATCTAATATGTTGCCAAAAAAAAAAAATCCTTAGACAAGGGAAAGATATACTTGGTTTCATAACTGTTAGTTTAATCATGACATCTAAAAATAAAGAAGATTTGTCTCAGATATATTCCCTTTGAGCCTTTTATGAATCTGTCGCCAAATGTACATTTAGTTCCTGCATTTCCTAACTATTAAAAAGAAAGCAATCGTTCATACCAAATACATAAAAAGATAAAGGCATTAAAGACACCCCATAGGATGGATGTCATAAAAGCCATTAAGGAGAATTAACTTTTCTTTGTCCTTTGTATGAAAATGTATATATAATTTATATAGGTTGTCCTTTGTATGAAACCTCAGGTTTTAAAAGAAACAAAGCCAAAGAACATGAGCTGATAGAGTTTTCACTTTTTTTGAAAGTAGTTTAAGTTCTCCACAGGGCCTATTTTGCCATTTTCACAGGTTTGTGCCTCCATTAATGAATTAATATTAATTTTTATTTTTACGTATTTATAGAAAAAGTGGCATTTCAATAGTTACCATTTTTATATTAAAATTAGAGCTCATCCGAAGGTTTTTCTTTCAATTTACATAGATCAAATTATATCAATGTCCTATTTGACTTTAAGTATATTGCTCATATTTTTTAAAACCATGTGATGAGGACATTTGTAGAATTGTAGTGAAATTTTCAGATAAGAATTTAGTCTAAATCATAGTTTCAAAAATTCTATCTATTAGGTTAATTCTCTAATAAACAACAATAAACCAAAGTAATAAAGACTGATATGTAGTCGTGACTCAGATTCATTCATTTATAAACTGAATATTACAAAAGTTCAACAAATATCCAAAAATAATGAGGCACAGTAGGGTGTTAATAGCAATTGTGCACTAAAAAACAAAACTGGTGAAGTCAAGTTCCCCCCTGCAGTGATGAAAATTGCTTTGACAAATTGTTTTGACACTTCACTTTATAAATGATGTAATGCAGTGAATATTATAGTTGAACAAAACATACTGGAAAAATTGAGCAATACAGTACAAAACTGAAAGAGCCAAAAAAATATTCTAGCACTTTGTTTGAATGTTACTTGATATTAGCTTCCAACAGTGGTACGGCACCAATAAAAGTATCATTACCCATCTTAGAAAAATACTGGTAGCAATACAATACTGCAAGCAGTGACACTTGGGGAGGTGCTACTACTACTACCACCTGTAGCTACTAACAGTAGCTCTCTTATAAAAACCATACAATACAGTTAATTGATTTGGTACCATTTACAGTAATGCACTGTATTTGAAAATATCCCAGTATCCCACAGCCTCTCATCTACTATATTATTTTATTTATTAAGTTTGCTACCATTGGATAGCAAGTCTCTTAGCATTTTATAGTAAGATTCTTGGGCTGAACATTCATCTTTGGATGATTCTTCTTTACAGAAGCCTAGCACGCTTAATATACAGTGGCTGCAAACGCATTGAATAAAACATGCTCCAATAAAAAGTAAGCTTTACCTGTCATTGTTACCTTTCCCAGTAACTGAAAACTTAAATTAATAAGGAATAATAATTGGAAGGAAAACAGCTAATTCAGAAAAGATAATGTAATGGGGACTCCTCGAATAATGATAATTTAAGTTCTTTTTAAACACCAGAAAACATATGCGCTGACTCATACATCTACTGCCAGATTACTGGGGCAATTTGTAAGCATTGAATTTCCTCCCAGTTGTCGAAACTGAAGACAGTCCTCTTTCTCCACCCTAGCACTTCTATGATCTCACCATCACTATAGAACAGGTCAGTGCTGCAAGAACCTATATCTCTAGCAAATTAATAATAAAAGCTCTAACTAGTTTCTCTTGTAATTCTCTTGTAATTCTGTTTCCATGATCTTGAATACAATGAGCTGATTTTTTCCCCATTGGTTGGCAACTGTTTTATGTACCATATATTTTGGTTGCATCTTCATTTATTCCATCTGCATTTAGTATTCAAGATATGATCCTACTACCCTTAAATATATCTTGCCACTTTGGATAAAAATTATGCAGACCAAGATGTGTTCTGCTCGTTTGAAGCCTTTGAAGTTAAAAATTAGGAATTAACCTCCCCTTATCCCTCCAAATATTGTCATTATCTGCTTCTGCTGACTATCTCTTCATGTTCCTTTACCTCTGAACTATCAGAAATATATATGTCTACTCTGTGTGTATACGTTATTAGGCTGATTCACGTGAGCCAGAAGATGCAGGGAGGCTGCTTTAATTTATTTATCTTTTACTTTGTGCTGACTACATTTGAGAAGCTAATAATACAGGGCTCAATTCTGATATTTTTAGGTACAAAAAGAAAAATGTGTTTTTCTTTACACCTCTTTCATAAGCAATGTTCTATAAGAAGTATAGGAAGTAAAACCTAAGCATACTGTATTAACCCAATGTGGTTTTAGTTATAGCTGAGTTAGTTCTACTGCCTGACTGCAAACAAAATTCACACTTCTATATTAAAGAAGATTAGCTACCACCTGCTTGTGAAGGAAGAAGCTATTTGAGTGTTAATTTGAAGCAAAAAAAAAAAAAAACCCACAGGAAATCATTTATAAAAACCCTGTCTATTTTGCCACATTTCTGCTCCAAATTCTTTTTCCAAGTCTTAAAATATATGTTAGAGTACGATCATATACAGTCATCTGTAATGTAAGTTTGCTTGTCACTTAGTAAAGTGAAAATCATAGCCGGTACTACAAATGACATGAAAGCTGTTTAACTGGTAATCATATTGTATTGAAATAAATAAAATACAACAAAATATCTTAAATGCTTCTGGTGAAATAGGATATTGGTGATATTATTTAAATTATCTCTTAAATGAATTAAGTTACTGCAACATTACTGCTGATTTCCCCTTTTTCTCATGCAAATAAATGAGTAATAATCCTGTAAACCATGGGAAATCTCTTAAAAATTAATATCCCTTCTACAATCTCCAGCTACTGGAACTCTTGTTTGTAATATTGTATAAGAATGCTATATGACATTCTAATATTAAATCTGGACAGCTATTATTATCCATCTTTCTGGAATCCCCAAGACAGTGCCAAGAATTCTGGAAGAAAAATAGCAATGTAATTAAGCTTACACAGCGACTCGCTAGAATCTTGGTTACCATACTGTGAGAAAACAGCCAGTAGACATTTTGTTCTGATTTTCCAAAGCTTGGTTTGAAGGACAGAAAAAATGCTGCAGGATGATCTGGTCCCCATATCATTACTCTAAACTTTCTCTTGTAAATCTGTTTTCTCCTCTGTATGTAAACTTGTACAACTATCACTTATTCTGATATTCAATAGGGCAAATAATGATTCAAGAGAAATAGAAATTATCTGTTATGTGAGAAGGAGATGGCAATGTCTGTCATCTGAACTAAAACAATAATTCCTGATACAAAGAAACACTTTTACTGATTCCTAATTTTAGGAATTTTTATTATTTACAAATATTAATATTTGAATCCACAATAACAGTAATCAAGTAATTAAAGTGCTCAATATTTGATCATTAATGAGTGTTAGAATGTAATCGTAACTATTAAATTATACCTGTTTTATGATTATATAAATTAGCCCTGTGATTTGTACATGAAAAATTTTAAAATTATGCTAAATAACTTGCTAATATAAAATAATTATTTTTAATTTACTTCTAAAACAAAGAAAGCAAGCCTTATTAGCTAAAATAATTTTCTGATACGTAACACCCAGTAACAGCGAGCCATTACTGACACAGCCAATGTTTGCAATACTGAACTTACTATAGTAAAACATGTAGTCACATGTATGAAATAAAATACATGAATATTAAAACTGACTAACCTAAACTCATTACAACTAAATTTTCACAATATTTAAAGTAATTCAGAAATATAACCAAAATCTGTCAAAGAATGACAAAAAAGATCAAGGTATTGGTTATGCTTCCCACAAATAATTTACAGCACATGACTCTGAAATCCATGCCATTATTTCTATCTCAAAAACATTTTTTGGATTAAAAAGGTATGAGAAAGGACTATATAGACCATCAAGCTTACCAGTAAACTGAATTTTTCTATTCATTTTCTTCTAATATGTCAGAGTGTGCAGATGCTTTCAAAAGCAGAGAAATACAGTATAACATGCTACATTTACTCGCATTCACTGTTGAGCAACAGCTGCTCAGTCTGAAACTACGAACTGTCAAAATACACAATTAGCATACATTGTGTAAGTCACAAAGACAACAGGCATAAAGGTCAGGTTACCTACTTACCAGATAAAAACTGAAACACTATGACTCCAACAAGATAAATTCTACTTTTAAGGACTTACTGAGAGTAGCATTTGATTTGGTTACAAGATAAACACCTTTATGCCACATGGAAATCAATGTATCTTGAACAGACTCAGTGAAGTCAGAATGTTCTAATAATCAATACTGTGTTAGTTCTAATACATAGCAATAGGCAATAAATTATACCCTTTAAAATTGTCAAAATATATTAGAAGCCCCTCTCTTTCTCTGATTCTTTTTTAAAATTCAAATATGTTCCTAATTAGCATATGGCATATTTATGTATAGGTTTGCTTTTGCTTTTGTTTATATTATCAGACATTCCAAATTTATTTTGAACTAATTATTTTTTCAGAGGAAAGGGATAAAAAATTAACTATTTAGATGAAAATATATTCTTCATAATGAAGAGTTGTAAAGATTCACACCTAACAGGTCATTGATTGTATCTTCAAAGTCTGAAGAAGTCTAAATAAATGTGCATTTTGTTAATTTTAATGTCTCAAATGTCAAGACATTTACTTGCACTAATTCTGGACTACACGAGTATTTATCTCTTTTCATGCAAAAACAAACAAACACCTTTACTTTTATCAAGCTGCAATATGATACATCTTTTAAGCCTTAATGCAAGATATTCAAATGACTTCAATAATTCTGGCAAATGTAACATGATTCACAACAAACATAAACAATATAACAATTTGTTTTTAGCAGCATGAAAGAGTAACAAGGATAACAAGACAACCAGAAGAATATAAACAAAGAACTTTTTTATTGCAGTATTAGGAAGCAGAGCAGCTGGCAAACAAATTGTTAAATATTTTAAGTTACTTCCTAGAATGTTTGATGTGCTTAAATACATAACAAAAGTATGTTTGCTTATTGTACTGCCCAGTAAAAAAGAATTTTGTATAGATTAATAAAAAGAGTAGGAATGCTAAATAATCTCAGAAATAGAGGACTATGGCAGGAATGACTGTTTATATGCCCATTACATATTACCAAACAAAACAGTATAGAGGAGAAATGGCAAAAAAAAAAAAAAAAAAGTGTTTTAATACGTGAAGTCACAATACTTGTTAGAAAACAGTACTTTCCTAAAATACATTCTAGAAATGAGATTATGAAAATATTCAAAGATACTATGAAATCTCATAATAAAAAAAGAACTTTCGTCCAAGTTTTTAACACTAGATCATAATTTAGTAAAGAAATTATAAATTATGATAGAATCAGTTAATCCATCCTTATTCCAGATTAATTTTTAATGGAAATGTGAGTCTGGGGAAGATGTGATGGCAAGGTGATAAATAGAATGTTTTAAACATCTCCTTACCCTCCATTCTTCTCTATATCCTGTGATCGCCCAATTTGCTAGATACGCAACAGTCAAGATCTAGAAATCTGATTTAGTCATGTAAATGTATAGGTGTAGAGATACATATATTTCTTCTCCAACAAATGTTACAGCATTTATTATGGCAACAACATACTAGCTTGACAACATTTTACAGATCGAGACACTAACACTCAAGTGTTTATTCATTAAAGTTTTATGTTAATAGTCTACATTCTAAAATGGAACAACAATGTATTTTTTTAATTCCTATTTTTATAAATCTTTTGACCCATTAGTTTTCAGGAACATAAACAATACATAGTTATTCAACACAGAAAGAGACATGTATTCTGAATGTATCCAAAACAATGAGGACCTGTACTTTAATTCCATTACATTGAGAACTACTTTGTCATGGAATCTTACCTCATTACAAAGTACAATAAAACACAGTAAGTATCTTTGCATTGTGCTTTGTTGACATTAATCTAAAGCGACTTTAACAAAGCCATGCTCTCTTACTTACATAATTTTGCAAAGACTCCACAGTTAAGATTGTCATCCTAAAAGCATGAAATTCTAGAGTCTCCACAAAATAATATACCTATGCGCTTTGTACTTTACCATCCCTGGTGGTATGGCATATCTAGGAAGAGGGATTCTTTAAAAAAAAAATCCAAAGAATATGTAAGACATGTGATGACATTAACCAAATTGGCTAAAGAGCATAAAGACACAAAAGAAAATAAAAACAACTTGTTCAAAGAACACCATGATAACTTCTCAGACCTAATAAACAGATGCTGATTATGTCAGCTTGATCAAATCCTGTGTTAATATTCTGATCATTTTTGGTAGGAAAACTTTATATCACTATACACATTCTTATGAGCAATCTTAATCTGGTAAATTACTTGTTTTTAAATTATTGATTAAAAATGGTGTAAACTGCTTGTATGCAGTCTGAATATAAAAATCAGAGGGTCTAATTTAAAAAAATTAACTTAACATGCATGGAAAACTTTTAAAATATCCAACATTTGAATTCTAAGAATTTGGGGTGTATATATAGCCATTTGGCTTACCAATGGCCCTTTGGAAAAAAATTCCACACATAACAGTTTTCACAAGCATACCATCAGAAATTATATACCTCCCTTCATTACCTTTTAACATGATCTTTCCAGTTGATCCTCCTAAAATATTTAAGGTGCCACTTCTTGCTCCCAGAGATGTAGTTGCTTCGAGTAAGGCTCCACTGATAAAATCTGAAAGGGAAGTTCTGCTTAAAGTGGCACGGTATTCAGGAATTCTTTGAGGACATGGTGTCATGCAATTTGCATGGTGCCATGGTATTAATAAAATCCTCACTGGATGGGAAAAGCAGTCCAAAGAATCTTCAGCTCCTTGTGTTGGCCTGAAGATCTGAAAAACAATATTTGAGTGAATAAACTGAATTCTGTGTTGAACTTACTCATACTTCAAGCAAAAATAAATCTAGTTTAAGAAAGTAATCTTTCATGATGCTTTCATACAAAGCTTTTAATGACTTGTCACACTATCTTACTTACATAATTTTGCAAAGACTTCACAGTTAAGATTGTCATTCAGGTGTGTCTCTCCTCTGTCCTCCCCCACCCTCCAGCACTACTGTGCTTTTTTTCTTATTGGGAAAATAATCTGTTAAGGAAGGAAAGGTGGACGAGCTCTACAATGGATTTGGAGGCACTTATCTAGAAGCTCCTCTAGAAAGACCGACAGGCTATAACAGTAGTGCCAGAAAAGTGGAGATGTAACACAGCTGCTGAGAGCTTTGAAGGTAGTGACAAGAATTTGTACTACAGGAGAGAACAGAAACTTTAAAAGGATTTTAGAAAGGTTTTATATGGGCTAGATTTGCACACTATGCAAAACCATAATCTGGTTTACTTGGGTATGTTGCACAAATCTAGCCAATCATATTTTAACAATAGCTTATTGTGATATATAAATGACTAAAAGGCAAAACAGCTAAATTGTTTTAGCAGAAGAATCTTGGACCAACTTCTGTGAGTTGAATTTATCATCATTCAATCTGTATTTTTCAATATAGTTAGTTTAACAATGTTATACATTTTGATTGTTAAATATTTAGAGGATACATAAATTCTTACTGAACATGTATAATTCTTATTGAACATGTATACCTCTAAGAATCTTATAATTAAAACAAAATTCTAAATACCAGACAAAATGATTCCACAACAGAGGAACATCATCTTAATTCTTGTGTTTGGATGGCACTGTATACAATATCAAAAATGCACAGGCTTTCCAAATATTAAGAATCACCATATCCGTTAATTTATTGAGCAAGTATCTATTATGTATTCATCTACTCTGCTTAAATGTATAACTAGAAAAAAATCTTTCCACTGAGGATAATATTAATTATAGACCACAGCTGATTTTGTTAAATGAACAAGTTAATTTTAAAATACCAGAATCTGTTTTTGTTCTTTATGAAATAAAATGACTAAAGCATCTTTGTGAAAAATCATCCAAGAACTCTTCCAAAATCCACATGAAAGCAGTATCCTTATTAGACCAATACAGGGGTCACAATGTGCAAGTTTTAGAGTTCTCCAGAACTCTTCATCAGGAACAATATTAAACAAAGCAAAAGAGGGAAGGAAGAAAAGAAAGTGGCTGAACTTCAAACTCTATTAGTTAATATGCTGAAGGACAGCACTTGTTACTCATAATGTCAAGACAACCCGACCTTTAAAAATTATTTTTTTCTTCATGTTACGCAGCATCAAATGAGTAGTTTGGTCAATTTGCAAATTAATTATTTTTGCTTTATTACAAGATAATATAGAGAGATGGACTAGCCACACTATAAAGACTAGATTTTGAAACTTTTATCTAACATAATACTATATATTAGACGAGAACTCAAAACTTTCTGAATGTTAAACTATTGTATTTTATAATATTTTAATTGGTCTTGTGGTTCAACAGAAGAACGTGAGATTTGCATGCAAAAATCTGAGGTTCAATCTATGGCATCTCAGTATGGACTGAAAAATTAATTACAGTAGACAGAACATGATCTGATAGTTTCTTATGTTTTAAACTTTTTCTCTTACTCAAAACATAGTTTTAAAGATGGCCCGATTAATTAGAAACAAAAATCATCATCCAGTTGAGGTGATAACTGGAACTTAGAGGAAACCTCAGATTTTCAATTACTTCATAAAAGATGTGCCGTTCACTGTTCAGACATTTGAAGGAATGAATCAGAAAAAGAAAAAGCTTGCCTTTAATACAGTGTTCCTTGACATGTGTAAGCATATAATTCAGGAAACATTGGCACAAATCAAAGCATTGCCTGGTAATCAGCATAGCCATAGTCAGTTGCTTCAAAATCAAAATGCCGCACTTCCTCAAAACAGAGCAACAGGATTATTTATTGGACCACAGAATCCTTGATGGGGACTTATTCCACTATCGGTATATGGCCTCACACAGATTGTCAGGTATTTTCCCAATAGAGGAGACTGACTTATGTCATTTCTTGTGCTGAACCTATCCTCTTTTTATTCTCCCTTTGCCATTTTATTTGGGGAAGCAGAAGTGAAGGAGAAACTTGGAGCTGGTTGTTTACTACGGATTGTATATTGATAAGACTTGCATTGTACAATTGCATCGTTTCAGTCAGGGGATTTTATGGAGGGTTCAAATATTTTCCATTTCTGACTGTTTCATGTTTTTTCAGTGCTTTTATTACCTTTAGTCTGGGGGAGGGAAAATCCTGTAAGGACAAAAAGACAAAATAGTTCCAAAATATATATTCTTAATTGTGTTAGACACTTTGGTTTGGAAGCAAGTGCTGAGTCCTAAGCTTAAAATAACCACTTTGAAGGAAGCATGGAAATATATCAGAAGTGCAGCTCTTCCGATGTACATCAAAAATGTAAAACTGTAGTATCAGCAAAAGGGGAGATTATAACTTTGTGATGGTAACTAAGCTGCAAAAGGTCATTTGGAGGTTGAATTTATTCAGATTGCCCCACATTTAAATATGGTACAGCATTCTTGAACTGCATTTCACAGTTTTATTTGCTAAATTTGTATTTAATTAATCATTCCCAGAATATCTCATTTGCTGGCATAAGTATTATTTTCTTCTATGCTCTCAAAATATTTGGATAACAAAAATGATTTCTAATTGCTGTACTTTCTAAAGCATTAATATTATGCAACCTATGAAGTTGATGCCTCTTGCTTTCAGTTTTTCTTAACTACCAATGCAAAAAGAATCTTTGTTTGCAGGAACAGGAGACAGTGGCTTACAATCACTTTTACTTGAAAGGAGACAAGGCAACTGTCTCCAGAACATATGAATTTCTCCAACTGTCTCTAAAGAATGTTCTTCTCACCTACCCTTTTCAAATAGTATCTGGTTTCCACATTGGGTAGAAGTTCAACTAAATTGTACCTAGACTTTTAGATCAGAGAAAGATAGATAAAGCACATTCCTTGTAGAATCTAATGTTTAAGAGATGTGCTTCTCAGTATTTCATTGATTATTGTATTATTATTTCATTTTTATCCCATTATCCCAAAATATCTACACACAACCTGGTATACAGCTGAAGATGGCAGTGATCCATCTTATATATTCAGTGGAGCTTACTTCTCATTTGCATGTATACACCAATATTTTGAACAACAATTATATACTCCTAATATTTTTGAACAATAAAAATATTAAAAACACAGTGATTGATCTGTAACAGCAAGGCTGAGCTCATAGAATGAAAAGCTGACAGTCTTAGATCTCTTCTCCCAGAAACTCTATGGATTTACACACTCTAGTTCTGCCTCCTGCCTTGGTATATCAGCTTAGTAGTTCCCACTGTCATTACTCATCTTCTGGAGAATGCCTTTACTTGGCATCCTCCCTCTCCATCTTGGCATGTGAGACAGATAAGACCCACATAGCCTATGAAATTTATTGGCAAGTAAAAGGGGAAAAAATGTAATAAAAATAATATTTTTGGCCCTATAGGATTGAGGCATGTGACAAAGGAAACCACACCCTCTTCTTTACAGATCAACTGATATTAATAGAATCGAACTTTATTTTTAAAAAAAGGAAAAATAAAAATTTCAGTTTTAAGTAGCCACTTGCCAAACAATCAACAATGGAGGAAACAGAAATATAGGGATGTTCAAATCACAGACAGCATCTTAGAAGAACCTCCAATAGAAAAATATACCAGAAAGGATAAGACTCTGAACAGACCATAAGATGATGTTGGCTTGCATGGACCAAAAAACAAAACAAAACCAGAGACAATAAAACATTAGCAGACACAGAAAAGAAATCAAACTTAGTGCAGTTCCTAGCTATTTTTTCCTATTCCCCTAGACAACAGAAGACTGTTGGAACAGATGTGACCTCTGAGCCAATTTCTTACCTTGAAAATCCTTCTGCAAATTCCAGCTTAAATCTGAGGTTGAGAGTAGACAGTAAACCCCAACACTGATTTCCAGCCTCTCATCCAGCAACTTCTGCTTGATTTTTTAAAAGGCAAAACACTTTTCTCTCTGTCAGAAAGGGAGGCTCTGCCTGATGGGTACATGCCCAAACCCACTGAGAGGGAGAAATGTGGATTCAGTATCTCAGCCAGCAGCCTGTCCTCCATTACCAGGGCCTGGCAGAAGAGTAAATTTGGGGGTGGGGGCTTATCTGCCCATTCACTACCCTACTGTAAAATAATTACAAACAAAGCTAATCAAATAATTAGAAGAAGACTGAATGGCACTGAAAGCCATCTAAGAACTTCTGGATTTCCTCAGAGAAGCACTGCATTTTAAGGTGAAATCTGATACAATATGTGATACCAACTGCTGCACGTAACTGCAGGATTTCAAAAAGCTACTAAATGACACTACTGTTGTGCCTTTTGATAAGGGCACTGCCATACCACCACTCAATCTCTCAAATGACCCGTGATTGTCTTTTTCGGCAGGCTCAAAGGACGAGAACGAAAGCATAACTCATTGTCCCACTGCGAGCAAACCCCATGAAAAACCCCTTTGCTCTCATTCCACGGAAGTGGGAAAGAAAAAAAAAAGAAACTAAACAGGCTGGCACTTTGTATACAGCTGTCCCCTGCTTAAAAAAAAAAAAGAGGGAAACATAATCTTGTTTTTATCCTTAGCACTCCAATGAAAAGACAGCCTGGAGAAGGAAAAGAAATCCCAGTAGACCAGTGGTTTTCAACCATGGCAGCTTTCAGACGTGTGGACTCCAACTCCCAGAATTCCCCAGCCAGCCAAGTTGGCTGGGGAATTCTGGGAATTGGAGTTCACACGTCTGAAAGCTACCAAGGTTGAGAAACACTGTAGTAGACGATGCACTGAGTAGCTAGGAGGGCATAGGGATAACATCTCTCCAATCTTTACTTCAACCCACACTGGATTCTAGTTTGGATAAATGTGTCTGGGGCCTTCAGAGTTAGGTTGCCATTTTCCCAGAGTACGGAATATTCATCCATCCCTGATGGAGTAAATACAGGCTTCTGTTTGCCCGGCTGTAATCTACCCAGAGTGCTCTTGTTATTGGATGGATTAAAAGTACAATTAAGTTATTTAGCACATCATTAAAACAAAATCAGCTTGGACTACTTAACATTTACAGAATAAAACAAATCTTTCATGGTTTGTTTGTTTTTTACAGTGACAACTATTTCCTCAACTTGTACTTTAAATGTATTTTAGTCCTCTGCTTTTTCACATCACAGAGATAATGCAGTAGCTGTTGGCATTAGGTGACGCTTCTACAACACAAATCTCATGATCTCTAAAATGACTATTTTTAAAACTTTCTTCAGACTTCTGTACTTAACTAGTGTTTATTTTTCTGGGTTTTCATTATTATGCCAAGTATGAGACTTTTAAAATGCATTTCAAAAACGTCAACCCGTTATTGCTTGCTGCTTTACCCGTGATATCTGAAGCACTCTAAAGAGAAAAAGTTTACATATATGTGCTAAACTTCATTTGATTTTATAGGTTTCCTTAGTGTGCTTTAATGCAACAGTAAGTGTGTATTTGCCATAGCAGGTTTTCTAAACAGAAGAAATGTTTTTAGAGAAAATACCTTATGATAAAAGATTCGTCCTTTTTCAAATTCAATATCAGTTAAAATAAATTAAATAGAGATAATAAAAAATAATGGATGATAATATTTAGGAAATAGGTAGATACCCTTTTTCCCCTCATATCTCCCTCTCCTGTTTAGCTAGAGATGACTGCTTTACTTGGCAAATTCCAATCGCCAATCAGTTGGGGCTGAATCTTTGTATGGTATTTTATTTGGGGAAGGATCTGGGGGCACAAATGGGGTACCTGTATATAAAGGGACCACATGAAGCTTGCCGCCCATTATAAAAAGAGGCAAAACTACAGCAGAATTAGAATGAATTCATGATAACATTCGGATTATTTCGTACTGAGTAACAGAAAATTAATGTGTTTGCCCAAAGCCTGCAGCCTTTTCACTGTATTTTCCCTTTCTCAATATGACTGTATTGCTATCTGGTTAGTGGGACAGTTTTTGGCTTTGTTAAATATATCACCTACAGATCCCTCCAAATCTTCTCTGAGTTATAGTTCTAGTCTTTATTCCCCAAACTTTCCCGAAACGTGCAAGAGTTCAGAGATACACGAGAAAGCAATCTAGTCAGACAGTGTAATAGGAAAAGGAGACACAGTATAATAGCTTGGAAAACTGAATCGACAATATGCTTCTATTTTTCACATTCATCCTCACCCTTTAGAACAGTGTTTCTCAACCTTGGCAACTTGAAGATGTGTGGACTTCAAGCTGCCAAGGTTGAGAAACACTGCTTTAGGATATTCTTACATTGAAATCACCCAATCATAAGGCCACTTCAAACCAGCATAGCCCTATGCGCAAAAATGGAAGGACCTTCAAATATCTACAGCTGAAGAATGGATATTGAAATTAATGGAATTGGTGGAGATGGCAAAACTGACTACTTTGATCAAAGAAAGGACATTGTCCAGTTTTGTTTCTATTTGGAAACCACTCTTGGACTTTTTACTTGATGCTCAAAAAAATGAAATTTTGATTTTGGGATTTGATGAATGATTTATTATATAACTACAGAAATATCTTGTATTATTCTTTTTATATTTATTGTTGTATAGACTTATTTTGTAACCTTTTTTAAATGTTAGAGCAAAGGATAGTTTCTATTATGTAAATTTTAGATATTGGAGTAAGAGGTGAATGTATTTTATACCTATGCCTGTACCAAAGAAAGTCAGAAGTTACTTTCCTTTTTCTGCACTTTCTCTCTCCTGTTATTTTTCTTTTTTCTTTTTCTTTATTTTACTTTTTTCTGAAACTCAATAAAAAATTAATAAAATGACAACAACCAACTAGCATAGCCCAAGCTATAGTAATGGAATATGAGAAGCCAGTTGAACAAGATAGCAGTAGTAGAGAGACATGACCCATTCCTTCTATCCCCCAATTCTTGCTTAGAACAAGTACCTTCACATAACTGGCCCTCTTTCAGTTCTGACAGAATGAGGGAAGAAGGGGATGGTGGAGAAAGAGAAATTGAGTTTTTAACAGATCTTGGGAACACAGAAGGGCAGCAAGACAGCTAAAGAAGAAAACAGGAGCGTTACAGAAGAGATCCTTGACTCCAGGAGAGAGGAAAGCATGAAAAAGAAACTCAGGAGTAACTCCACTAACAAAATTATTTCAGTAGACTTAGATTCTGTTACCTTACTTGATAGCAATAAACATCAAAATGACTTTTGTTTCCTGAGCTGGTCAGCCTTACAGGGCTTGACAGAAAGCCAGAGAATGATGGCCGATTCACTTTGGGTCTGTCCAGCTCTGGCCCCAACTGATTTTTTGCTCTGGGGCATCAGTCTTCTGCAGCATGATATGGAAGCTACAAATCTAATCAGAAAAATTGTTGAACAATGTAGTCCTTTGCTGCTTTTCTAGGAAAATCCCTACATGCTTGTCATTTGGAAGCAGATTCAAATATTGTTTTTGATGGAAAAGAAGAACCCTTTTTTATATTCTTTCTAAAATTATTGTTTTCTCACTTTTCCTCAATAATTTCTGAATGAATATCTATTAGTCCAGAGATATATTCTGAGAAAACTAAGAAAACTTTCATCTCATAAGAACTAAAATAGTTTTGGTCAAATCCCAAGATATACTTTTTGCCCAAAGGGTAGTAAACCCCAACAAAAAATGTATCTGCGCATTCCCAGAGGTTCTGCACCAATCTGAAAGTCATGAATCTATTTGTTCCTATGGCATCATCAGTGGTGGAAAGCTGTGCTGATATATTTCCAGTTAATTTGCAGTGTGTTTGAATCCTCGATGAAACAAATTTTTTGTTCTGAGATACTGTGGCTGTTTCTCACGGGAGGAAACTTCTGTCTCACCCCTCCTTTCAGCTTCTGGTCTTCAAATCCAGGAAAGGGAAATAGGAATTTGATGGCTTTGCAGCTTCCTCTCAATAAGGAATACCAGCAAGAGTGAACTTGACAAATATGTTTGCAGTTTCTCTCTTTTTAGCAGAAAACATGGCTTTCCTTTGCAGTGGGGGGATGGGAAAGAAATTAGTATTGCTGCATAATCAGAAGTAACCAGAAGTAGGACACTGATTTTTACTTCTTGTATTTTAAGCTAGTAGAAGTGAAGATAATCATAGATCACCTTCAAATGATTCCTCAGGGTTTGGGGAGTAGAAAATGCTTTCTCTCCCCAACTGTTTTATAGTACAGGTAGTCCCCAGTTTAAGAATGAGTTTTGTTCCCCAGGTCTGTCCTTAAGTCAAACTTGTATGTAAGCCAGAACATGCTGTATAACACTGTACAAGTAGTATTGTGTCATGAACTCAAACCACTGTGTGTTTAACTCGAATTTTGCTACAGTAGGCTCCCCTCTTAACTATGGGGAGTCTGTAACTTGGGCATTCTTAACCCAGGGACTACCTGTACACATATGCTGGTGGGATTTTGATAATGTATCTGTATAGACTGGAGAGGTGAAATAAGTATCCTACCCCAAAGAGAGTGGAACAGCTGCAGAACAGTGGTTCCATTCCCCAACCCCAGCAGTCAATCCAGGATACCACAGTTGATGATATCAAAAACCAGCATTAAGTCTAACAAGACCAGGAGAGGTGCGCTATCTCCATCCTGGTTCTGACAAAGGTAATCAATTAGAGCAACTAATGCCATGTCATTCTTACACCCAGGCTTGGACCATGACTCAAAAGGGTCAGTCTGCTACATCTATGGTACTACATAGCTGTTCTGCCAACAGTGTCCCAATAACCAATTTCTACAAGATGCCTATTGTCTAACCAGTATGTTCTCTGGGATGCTTCATGTTTAACGTGAAGCACTTTATAGCCTTATATAGAAATATTTGGCATCCTCCATTAACTTAGGGCTTGAAAAACGTTTTGAGAACTGTATTAATATCTTTGTTGATGAAATTAAGATGACTTTTACCTTCTCAAAACAACCTGAAAAATCAACCCACATAAGTGGACTTCATTTCTATATTGCTATGTATCTGAACCATACTTTACTTTTTTTTTCTTCTTTCATCAGTTAGCTCTCCCCAAATGGGAGAATTTTTACAGTTCTCATCTACCACATTAACTTAAGCAATGGTTAGGGATGACAGAGAATTACAGTTCAATAATATCTGACGAGCCAGGGGTTTGCCACCAATTCAATTCAATTCAATCTGTTTATTGAGTAAACAGATGGAGTAAAGTAAAATGATGACCATTATTAAAATACATAAAAGCCAAGTAAAACATATAGCATTATTTTAGAGCAATGAAACATAAATGAAAAGTTAAGAACTTCTAATAAAATAAAATAACTTTCTAAAACATAAATAAAAAAGTTAAGAACAGAGTGGCTGCTCTGTGAAATATGCCAGCCTCCATAATAAAGTCCCCATGTTTAAATTCATTAAATACTCAATTCTGGGTGATTCAGACCAGAATAATTTTCCCTATAAGAGGGTTCCAAAAATTTCTCACAAGCAGAAGCAGAAATAAAACAGTAGAATAAAAACTGTGGCAGGTCTCTTATATAGTTGTATTGGAGTATGGACAGAAATGCATATTATATAGTATTTTGAGGAATTGGCCCTCCCTGGGAATTAAAGACCATTGTTGAAACCATAGACTAGTGAGTGCCTCTCCAAGGGGTGACTCTGTGATACACCTTAAATAGTCTCACATTTGAATCTGGTTTTATTGCATGCATACCAATGAGTTCTATTATTTTGTGAAATTATAGAGAAGATTCCTTTAAGCGAAAACATCCCAAACTCTTTTTAAATAGCTGATTATCATTTGTGCTATTTGAATTCAGTAAGATTGCTGGTGTAAAAGAATGCATATGATTGGTTAAGAATATAAACCAACAAGTACAAGATGACATGGGAATTTCATTTGCTCCAAAAGGCACATCTTGACAAATCAGGAATCAGGTAGTGAAAAAGCCTAACCCAGTAATTAAATGCCCTAACAATTATTTTGCCTTTAATTGGGTATGTGCCAGTTTGTGAAGGCAGAAGGAGATAGTGTCCCTTTAGGTACACCTAGCTAGTTTGGTGTAGTGGTTAAGGTATCAGGCTAGAAACCGGAACATTATGAGTTCTAATCCTGCCTTACGCACAAATCCAGTTGGGTGACCTTGAGCCAGTCACTGTCTCTCAGCCCTAGGAAGGAGGCAATGGCAAGCCACTTCTGAAAAACCTTGCCAAGAAAACTATGGACACGATTGAATGGATTAAAAAAAAATTCTAAGAAGCTTGTTTTGGAAAAACTCCATGTCATAAAGGGTAGATATCCCCCATATCTCTGTTGCTTGCAGAAAATAAGGAGCTAGCTTGTTTTTCAGAAGGGTTAAGGCTGAGAAATTTGATGTCCCTACTTGTATATCAAACCTTTATTATTCTGGCTAATGATTGATCAGTTTTGATTTCTGAGAGTCAATAAGGAGAACACCAACTACCTGAAGCCACAAAAAGAATTCCCAGATAACGGTATGAGGGAACCTGTTCTATATCACTTTCCATTTATGAATTTTTATTTTTTCCCCAAATTCCACCACCTTTGTCTTTTCAGTATTTAAAATTAATGAACGTGTAAAACAATAACTGTCCAGTGACTATAACTATTTGTGAAGGCCTGCCTGAGAATATGAAATGAGCAATAGAGTAGATCATTTGAATAAAGAAGTATCAACAAATTCCTATTTCCCAACCTATTGGGAAAAAAAGTCTCAGCTCAGGGCTGAAACAATATCATTGCTAAACAAGTTGAATAAGAGCAGTGCTATCATAATCATTGTTTTATCCCTTTAAGGGTCAGAATATTGTCTGTTAAATGGCCTACGTGGATGAATCTAACTTGAATTTGAGTATTTGTGTATAATGCCACAATTAATATCAATAATCTGTTCAAGATCATCTAATTTAGTTCATAGCTTGTTTCCAGCTGTAGAGTCAAAGACTGCATGAGAATCAACAAAGGCATAAAACAATTTCTTTATGGTATATTTTACATTGACTTATTTATTAAATGATCCAAGATGAAACAGTGATCAATTGTTGAGTATCTGGCTCTAAACTCAGCCTGTTCCTCTGAATGCACATTATGAGAACACAATTCTCTAATTTGTTAGCTAGATATTTTGCATAAATTTTGGCTATGATGTTAATCAGGCTAACAATTCTGTAATTTTCTGGAAAGTCTCAATCACCTTTTTGATAAATTGAGATCACAAGGCTTGTGTTCCAACCCTGGGGGACTGGGCCTAAAGAATTGATGTTATCAAAAAGTGTAATGGGATTGAGATTCCACCAAAGATTGTTAACTCCAATGAGTCTCCTGGTTTATAATCCTGTCCTGGAGCTTTATTTGAGCGTAGGGCCAAAATCAAAGATTCAAATTCTTTTCATGAGACAGGAGGCCATAGTGCAACATCCCTATGTTCTAAATCAACTGGGAAATTAACAGGGTTAGAACAGAGAGAAAACAATCAATATAATAGTCCTCCCATAGTTTTTTAGACACTCTAGCCTTGGAGGTGTTCTTACCCTTGCCTAAATTATAATTAACTAATTTACAGTATAGTGTTGTATCTTTGGTATCTATGGCATTCAAAACTAAGTGCCAAGGGGCCCTTTGATGCAATATTTTGTTTCTCATCAGAAGAGTTCATACTCCCTTTTCTTTGTAATAAATTCCATAATCAATCACAGGGAGTAGCTTTCTTTCACTCTCCTTATGGTTAACCAAACAGCTAACCCTACGATGTGCTATTCTGCATTCTACATCAAACCAATGATAATATTTTGAAGGGGTCTTGCATTAACTGTTTTTAATTGATCAACTATATGTTCAAAACATCTGGAGAACCTGAGTCAGCACTGATCAAATTGTGACAAATATCTATCAGACCATTTGAAAGTAAAATTGCAGTCATTTTCTCTACTGACTTACATACCATTTGATACCTTTTTAACTCAGATCTAATTCAGGCAGATGATCATTTTAAATTTTCAAGTTCCTACTGGTTTCAAGTTCAATATATTGGAACAAGATAAGTTGGTGATCACCTCAAGCTCTTGAAATGACCTCCGTATTTTGAAATTTTTCTATCTTGGCAGAGGCAATGCATACATAATCAATTATATTTATCCCATTTGTTGATGAGAAGATGTAATTGCTGGGGAGAACCCTGGGATGGGAGTCTTTCAGGATTTGATAGTTCTGTTTATAAAGTAAATCCAAGAATTTGTATCCTTCCAGATTTTTTAGAATACTTCAAGTTATAAAAGTAGGTAAGATAAAGTTCATCAGGACTGGGTTTCAAATGTTTTGCTATTTTATACGTATCACCCCCTATTCTTAGATTAAAATCTCCTACCAATATAATAGTATCAACCAGAAATTTATCTTCTAATACACCTATTGCAAACCCAGTCCTGATTTTGAAATCTGGCATTTCTAGGAGGCATATAAACATTTAGTAGTATTAATGCAGGCTCATTTATTATCATGAATCTATCAGTAGGGAGGACTCAGTCCAGATTTATCTGAGCTGCCTCCAGATTCCACTTCCTATACAAAATAGCCACACACAAACGCACGCCTAAGGGCAGCCCATAGAGTGTAACTTCCACAGTGGAATAACTCACAATCTAAATCCTGTTAAACAAATTGTGTCAGTCTGGATTTCTGGGATCCAAGTTTTCTTACAAGCATACCATGTCATGGGGTTTTAATAACTATGAGGAACCCTTATCAGCAGTTTGAGCATTCCATTCTGCTATTGGAACCAGGATGGAAAAGGCACCTGAAGTTCACAGCTTAATTGTCATTTGTTATATGAGATCTTCCTCCCAATTGCAAAACTAGGAAGACAAACTGCATTTCTAACTTAAGTATTAACAGAGTCAGCTTAGTTTGGCCCATGGGAAGCTTTGCTTTACTTGTTTTTTAGTGCCAATTATTTCATGACTTGGACTAGATTTGAATATCAGGTCAGGGCATAAAGAAATTTCATCCAAGATGTTTAGTCTAACCATATTGGTTTGTCAGCTAAAACCAGGAGGCAACTGTAGATTTCCTACAAACTGAATTACATTGCAGTTAAGAAGTTACATGCAAGTGGTTGTGGGGACCTGCATCTTTAAGATAAGAGGCTCTATAGTTTGATATCCCTTGAAAAGTGGGGCTATTTCAATTATTTTCATACAAGGGGTTAATCTCCACTAGTACTCTTCCCAACCAAAGTTGTAGGGTCTGCTCTCCCTTTTCTGCAGGTTGATTATTATACATTTAGGGGTTCTGGCCAGTAGTGCTAAGCTTGCTTTTTTCTCCGCTTCCTTCACATTAGGCATCAGTCTTCATGGGTCATCCCCTCCTTCTCAGAGCTTTTAGGGTTAGGGGGAATTGAAGTTGGTAACGGTGTGTGTTATTGTTGCGGCTCTTCTCTTAGCTAAAACAATTTGGCTATGATACCATTTTGTTTCATAGGATGCAATTCATTGAAAGTGTTTATTGGCATGTTTTCTTCAGATAAAAAATTCCCATCAACTATCGGATTATATAAATTAAATGTATCTAAAGTAATTATAAAACTAATTACAAAAGTAACATCTAGTTACTCCAAGCCTTTTGCCTGAAGAAAATGTATATTTACATTAATAAACTTTTTGTGCCTCATCAATAAAATCAAAAGTTACCAATGCACTTGTTGTAACACTGTTATAATGCAGATATTCCACCTTCATTGTCATCTGCACTGAATCTAAGAGGAGTAAATGTTTGAAGTAGCTACACAAAATGAAATCTTCATTCCATCTGTGAAAGTAAGCCTCTGGGTTTTGGAAAGTTAATAAATGTAAGTTTGACTTTCACAAGTTGGAAATGACACCTCCTACATGGGGCATCTTCTCTCTTGCTCCTCAAAAGAGCAACATTTGTTAATCTTTTGCTAGATGATTTTAATCAATTATGGGATCTATTGTCACAAATGATTTGACTGACCAATAGTAGACATTTCAATATTTTACCAACCTTACTTCTTTATTAAGTACTTTATTTATCCATCATCATTTTTGATGACTTTTTAGTTGCCTGTGTTCTCTTTAACGTTTGTTTCCAAAAAAGTTTAAGATTATTGTAATTCAGCTTAGGTGCATGCTTCCTACTCTTGCTTTCATAATTTTCAGTTTACAATCACGTTGAGGAAGTCTTTCCAGAAGTTCTGCATAGAGATAAGCCTATTCCACTATAGGTTGTGTCTAGAGTTGCAATTTATTATGTTATTGTTATTATTTCTGGCTAATAAAGCAACCCAGTTTACTTGGCAAACTTCACAGGCCTTCTGCTTGTATCTGTAGTTGGTCATAATTTCCAAAAGGGAGTATTAAAGTCAATATGTATTAAACCAGCTATGACCTTCAGCTATGCTGACACTGTAATATATATATTCACAGGGATTTTCTGTTTCTTCCTACTGTTTCTGCTCTTCCCTCCCTCTTTGCAGTCCAGGGTAAGAATGTTGTGCCCTAATTAGCACTAAAAAGCATAGTCCAAAAGTGGAGATAAGATATAAAATTTAAAAACTCAGGAGCTTGTGTAAACTGTATTGCTGCTGACTCTGTGCCTCATCCAGAAGTCCACCCACTATTATATGCTATAAATTGATACAATTAATAGTGAACCCACTAAGATTTAAAACTGTTTCCTTGATTGTAACAATCCATTTTATTGGCAGCTAACCGGTCAAATATGGTGGGCCCCAGTTACAAAATCCAATTGTTTCACCTCTTGCTGTTAAACACAATCAATTACTAGATCGCATGACACATTTCTTTCTAAAATATCTACCTTTTGTAAAGCTTCTCTAGAAGAACATTTCCCTCAGGATACTTTTCTCTATATATACAGTACCTAAAGCAGTCAGAAATTTATCATGAATAACTTTGCAAATTCCACGTAGAATTCTTGAGAGTCTTCCATGAGATGTTTTGTCACAAGAATGTGCTTAATTTCCAACAAAGCAGAAAGGAAGTCCAGCAGGCTTCTACTTATTGTTTCTTCCAAACAAAGCAAAAGCCAGTCCAGTAATTTAAACATCTATTTTGGGGGGAAAAAAGTTATTAACCAGCCCTTTCACTCTTTTTTACCACAGCAATTGATTCAATTTATTGGGAGTAAATTGGGAGTCTTCCAATTTATTTATTGGGGGTAAATTGGAGTCTCCCAACTTACTGTAAGGAATGCCCCGTTCGTCAAGAGAAACTCCCGTGACACGTGTGGTTCACAAAAGAGGTTTACTCAAGCGTAACGCAACAGTTACAAACAAAGCCAGGATTGGCTTGGCACATTTAGACCAGCCTGCCTGAAACTAACTTGCATTGGCTTCAGGAATATGCCTGTTCTGAAATTTGCTCTAAGTTCTAAAAGACAATAGCTACTCAAGAATCAATTGTTGAGGTAAAAGAAGAGGGAACGACTGGTTGGTAACTTGTCCCCCCCCCCACAAAATAGATATTTAAAAATAAACATAAATAAATTGGCATGCAATGTTTCTGTGCTGGCCACCAATATATTCTATGAGTGTGCAGATATTCAAAGTTTGCTTTTTTTCCCTGGAACTGCAATCAAAGTGCACCTCTGAAGCAAAATGAGGCCCTGTTTGTAAGTGTCAGAGCAGTGGCCAATCTATTTAATAACAAACGCTTCCATACATGGCCAAAGACCCTTGTTATCAAAATTCCCACTCAAGCAGGATCAACCATTCTTCAGCAAGTTAAAAGTGTCCCACTGAGGCTCATCTGCACTGGCTTAACATATTCCTAATTTCAGTCATTTGTAGTTTTGTAAAGACAAATACAGTTAATTCTGTGAAAGATGGTGATTGAAAACACCTAAATCCTTATTCAAGCAAAGCAATACAGTTGGAACACTCAGTAACAGGGTGGGGAGTGAGGGAAGGAAGGGACCTCTACTACCCACTATTCTAAACTATGTAAATATTGTAAAGCAACTTTATAAAGATATATACTAAGTTGGTAGATTTGATCTGTTTGCCCCCAATTGAGCTATCAACTAGAGAAAGATATGAGTAAAATTCATAATTTGAATTTAAAATTGAATAATAATTTGATATCACTAGAAGTTAATCATTTTTATACCAATTATATTACAGTGGTACCTCGCGTTACGAACTTAATCCGTTCCGTGACTCTGATCGCAACTTGATTTGGTCGCAACGCGAGGTAAATTTTCCCATAAGGTTCAATGTAAATACGGTTAATCCGTTCCGCCCTCAGAATTTGGTCGCACTGCGAGGCAAATTTCCCCATAAGGTTCAATGTAAATACGGCTAATCCGCCCTCCAAATTTGGTCGCACCACGAGGCAAATTTCCCCACTTTTTTCTTCAAAGCCTTATTCTTGCCAAGCCTGCTCTGCATTTTCTTTGGAACAATGCTGACAAGCACACCAAAAACCTTCCAAACGCCACAAAACACACCACAAGCCTCACCAAACGTCTCCTTGCTACCGCAATCTCGCCCACAGGAAGCTGCGACCGCGTGGCAGCAGGGCAAATGGCCGCGGATCCGGTTGTAGCTCGAGGCAGAGGTCGCACGGCGAGGTAAATTTTTGGGGCCCTAGCTGGCTGTATCGCGAAAAATTCGTAAGGAGGGGCGTTCGTAACCCGAGGTACCACTGTATAACCAACCTATAATCTCTAATAGCTGCACATTTATGTTTCATTAAAATAGATGGAATTTCAGCATTGGTACATATATGATTATAGTTTTATAAATGCATTAAAATCTTAACACATATCTGAATTTTTCAGTCAACAAATAGAATCTGCTTAAAAAGTATAAACACTAACAGAGTTAAAATACTACAGATAATTTCTGCTGTGGCCAGTAACACATCAAAGATTTAGAAGAAAGCTTTTCTGAGTTTTCCCACTGGAGTTCAATGTCATATGAGGCATCACTCTCTGAATTTAAAACATCTGGCTTACAGCCAGGAGAACAAAAATACTTTATATTAACTTCTCTTATCCTCTGGAGACTATTATAGAGCCAGGAACTGCAGTTGAGGCATCCATGAGATTTATTTTGCTTTATATGTGTTAGTTTCAACCAAAACTTTGTATATATTACAACTTGCTTGCAAAAATTCATAGACACTCCTATTTCTCTAAACTATAATGATATTAGGGGTACTGCTACTATGACAACTTTTCAAAAACATAAAACAATCTAACTGAACTTCAATGAAACATGGGATAAAGTCCTTAAACAGCTTTTTAAAATAAGTAATTGCTTATTTAAACCAACTGACTGTCTTCCATTTTAACAGGTATCAGGATGAGCAAATATAGGCTCAGGACCTAATCAGGACCTCACCCTGACACACAAAAAGTAGGCTTAAAGTACTTGTAGGACTATGGAGCTAATGCCCTTAATAGGGCAAAAGGAAGACTATTAAGTACCTTAGCATCAGTCTTATTTCTTATGAATTAGCAGGATGCATAATGACTACTATAATATGTAAATTTATTTTCAGAGGCAAATTAAGAGGGCTGAGGAATATGAGGAAGCTCGCAAGTTCTTGCTGTTAAAATAATTTAAATAAACAAGATGTAGATCAGTAACACATTGCTTTTGGATGATAAAGACAGTGTTTAGCAGTTTTAATTTTTACACTATCAGTTCCTTTTGCCCTCAAAACTGATAAAGGTTGTGGCTCCCTGTGCCTCTGCTTGCAAGTGCAGTAATCTTCCACTATGTATGATTTTTTCCTTTATTTGACAATTACAGGTTCACCAGCTGTAAAGTAGTACTAAAATATTTATACAGTCCGAGTAAAAGGGCAATGTTATTTAACATTGGAGTCTTAGCAGTGAAATACTATTTACAGACCTGCTGTGGAGAGCTAAAACTATTTTCCTAACGTTGGTCCTTAACACCATTTTATTCATTCTCATGCTAACTTGCCCAAACAAGACAACTTATTTTTCCTTGATTGAATCTCTCTCTCTCTCTCCCTCCCTCCCTCCAGTAATCTTGAACGTCCAATCAGAGGTAACTGTCCTCAGTTTAATCAAAATACTGGCAAGCTCAATGTTTCAAGCAACTGTTTGTTGAGTTTTTCAAATTACAAAAGTAAATTTGTTTTATCATCTACTATATGTGTTATTTTATATAATATAATATCTTATGATATATTGTATGTTATTATCATGTATGCATTTATTCACATACACACACACAGACTATCCTGCCTTCTGAGCACTTTAACTTATAGCACTCACTGAGCAGGCAAACAAGTATCTAGGTTGTGGGTATCACTTCTGATTGGAGACTTGTGTGACTGAATGCTCTTCAACAGAAATTAAATACTATTAACAAAATCTGGTATATCACAGGGGAAACTAAGTTTAAACTTTTTAAATTATGTATTGATTTCCACTGGACATATAACTTGAAGAGCATTCAATCATGTGAGTCTGTACTTATATATTCAAGTGGCACAGTTTTACCATCTTAGAAAAAATCAAACCCCAATTCTAATAGTTTTATATGTTCATTCCAACAGGCCCCTTGACATAAACTATAAAACAGTCAGAGAGCAGAAGGGAGTTGAGTATCAATACTGGTATTCATCCATCTCTACTTTTCCTTTTGCGACTACTAAAACACAAGTGATTGTCTGTGCTCCCTTCACTTTATAGGTAAAGTTTCACAGGAAAGTTGGTGAAATCTTTAGAGAATCCCAGTCCACATGTACTGATACAAAAACCAAACAAATTCAGGAACAAAAGTTCACATTAAAAGCACATTTTAGTATACTGCATACTAAATTAGGTGTGCTTTGCAATCCATTTATCCATTTGCCCATTTATTAACTCCTCCTCCTTCCTAGGTGATTTACAATTGTCAGCAATGTAGGAGTGGACAAATTAAATACTAAAATGTTTTCAAACAGTGTGCACTATTCATTCTTTTGATATTTTATGGTGATATTTACCAATAATTTTATTATTCTTCATTTATATTGTAGGTGTCACTCAGCTAGATCATAGTAACAGAAACGTTTATCCATGTGCATAATCAGAAACCCAAGCCAGGTTCTAGATTCTGACAATATTTTTCAATATGATAGTGAAAAATACAGTATTTCAAAAACATGAAGCCCTACAAAAAATGTGGAAATCAAAACACTTCACTAAGGATACAATTAAATACAGCTTAATAAGAGAGCTTATTTTAAAGAGTAATGTAGAATCTTACAATATGTGCAATTATGCAAACTTAATTTTCCAAGTTCCAACAGATTTGAAGCAAATGGCTATGATTCAAACCTGGCATCCAGTGAAAGACATGTGGCAAATTAAGTTTTCTCTACTTAAAAAATGTAACAACTTGTTTTATTTTGCACTCTATGAGAATTGTCAGTTACATTTAAAATAGCAAGCAGTTCAGAACATCAAAACCAAATTACTCTTTTGCTGTAACAGTTTACATTGTTAAACTACAGCAGTTTTAAAAGATCCATATAAGTACAGTGAAATAAAAATATACAATTCAATTAAGCTATTAATAAACTGCAGTAAAAAAATAATTGGTCCTCCTCGTATAACAAAGCATATTTTTCATTTTATCAGAAACATACAAATGCTTAATTAATAAACAAACACTTCAAAAAGCAGCCTTATTCTGATCCCATAAAAATGTTCAACATTACTGTAAGATCCAACCCACAATCGAAAACAACATATTTAATTCTACATATACTTTTCTAATTACTAGAATGATTAAACAACGCCTCATCAAAAGATTTCTAAAACAAGACAGTAAATTCCAAAATTGGACTACTGTAATGCAGATACTTTCCACCAAATATCTATAAACAAGTAGCATTAATCTGATTATAAACAATAAACTGGCTTTTAAAATCTATGATCAACTGGTAAAAAGACAATAAACTGTAATTAATGGGTAGTTAGAAGCCAACAATAATTGTACACATATTTAAGAAACCTTGTTTTAAACACGAAAAGCAGAGTTTCTGTGAAATCATTTTGCTGTTAATTGCAAAAGATTTTTGAAGAACATATTATCATCATGCTTGGTAAAAGGAAAAGTTAAATAAAATCTCTTCCAGTGAATATGCCATACCTTTTCCACTTAAGGATCCACAGCTTGCTTATCCAGATCATATCAACTTGAACTAAAAGCTACATTGAAAGATGGAATGCAGAAAATCATAATACACACAGCGAGGAGTCCAAACAAGCCAACTGTACTCAGCTCTAGAGGATGACAGTCTGTTCCCGTCTCAAGAAGCTATGCCTAAGAGCCTGTACAGAAACTAGTATGTAGTGCCAAATCTTAATCCCTTTGCTGAATTTCACATGGTGCTCTCACTTCAGTTTCTGCAAAACCTATTTTTCTAACAGTCAACTTTTTAAAAGCACATAAAAAGTTGTAAAAGCCTCATAGAACTGAATCCCAACACTTGTTAGCATGTTTTTCTGAATCTTATGTGTTTACTGATATGTTTACATGTTAAAAACATGTTTGCATTTTTTTCTGAATCTTACATGTTTACACTTGGGCAAATTCAATACAGTAATTTAAAGAGCTGAATACATTGGTTCAGATTTATATGCTGTGAATTCCTGCAAAGAATAATCTTCTCAAGAAAGATCTTCCTGGTCTTCTGGGTTTAGTTGAATTATTAATGATTGATCAAAAACTATATATGAATTCCATTATTACTATGTTTAAAAAAATCACATACGGTTAAAAGAATGAGGAGACAGTTATCTCAATTATCCAAATTCACAAAATTATACCGAAGTACATTTCTTCTGAAGAAAAAAAATGCCCGTGATGTAGCAAAACCATCCAAACCTATCAATATGTAGGACTCACAACAAAATTGATATGGGCAGTGAATGAATTTGAGCAGGTAATGGGAAAAAAAGAAGTTTTGACTGTAAAAAATACTAAAATAGAATCTTCCATTTCAGGAAAAGACAGAAACATCTCATTATTCATAAGATCCAAGAACTCCATGAGTTAATCTTTATAACACTTTCTCCTTCTGTACATTCCCCCAGCAATTTAGTTCCAAAATATTTAGCAATATGAAATTACTTAATTAAAAATGACCTTGCAGTCAGTAACTTTGGCTGGATTATTGGAATGACTAAAAACAGAGAGATGTGCATGAGTAAATAATTCCTTGTATTGAAAGTGACTAAGTATAGTTATAAAGAAAAACACTGAACATAAGCATTTTTAATTGTACCCAACATACGTGCTATTTCCTAAAAGTTAGGGGCTAATAGTTCAAACCCATACATATGTATACAGAAACAAACCTCGCTAAGTTCAGTGGAACATGTTTCTAGCTAAATGCAGAAGATGCACCATGTGTAGTAGTTAAAGTGTGAGATTGACAGTAGAGAGACCCAGATTCAGGTCCACCCTCAGCTATGAGAGCTTACTGGATGACATTGGACCAGTTACTCTCCTTCAGTCTAACCCAGGGTTTTACTCAACCTTGGCAACTTTGAGACCTGTGGACTTCAACTTCCAGAATCTGGAATTCTGGGAGTTGCAGTCCATAGGACTCAAAGTTGCCAAGGTTGAGAAACATTGGTCTAACCTATCTCACAGGGTTAGCATTATAGGGAAAAGTAGGAGGAAGGCTATAAAATAAAAGCTGAAGTGGTAGGGACTGAGGGGGGACATCTGATCTTCCAGTTTGCATTATGCTTGTTGTGGCACATGTTCTACCTTTATTTTTATATTTTTACCCTGCAATTATTTTGTGTGTAAGTGTGTGTATGTGCATGCGTGCAAGAAAGAGTTTCTCCCAGCATTCCTTATGCACAATGGGTATTTTGTTTTGCTTCGTGGGATAATGGTATGATTTGGCATGTGGGATTCATATGCCATCTCTGCCTTGTATTCATTTTCTTGGCCAACATATTCATCTTTGAGCCTTAGAAAACCCTTTAAGAAACTTGTGAGTAGTAAGTTACCATCCCTACCATGACTGCCATTTTGTAACAACCCCAAAACATTTTTTTTAAAATTCCAAATTCCAAACCCAGGCCTGAAACCAAACCTAGAAGAAGCAATAACTCAACGGGAACCTCAGTAGCTCTTGATTTAAAAGCAAGATATAATAAACATAAGCATACAGCCTAATATTAGCTAGAAAAACATACAATACAGGACTGAGATACAAATAACAGTGAATTATCATTTACTCCACAATTTTAGGACTCTGTAAAGACTATTCAGGACATTAGAAAAGACTGTAATTAGTCATATTTTACAAATTACAGAAAAAATGTAATTAGTCCTATTTCCCCTCCACCAATACGCATAAAAACTTTGGGCCCAACCACAGGACCCAGACAGTCATGATCTCTAGCATTCACATAGAAAAGCTATATGGGCTAGATTTGAGGAAGCTGGGGGAAGCAAGCAATTCTAACACAGTTATTAAAAACCGAATAGCTAATTCCTGTGCATTTTGTAAGGCTGAATCACTGGTACAGGTGAAAGACAAAATTGGTGATAGAAGTGGAAATTTCCACACACTTACAGAGGGAAGCTTCTTTTAACGCTGTAGGCTATGTGCATACTAAGACATTTCCTCCTCTGCTTCAAAGATATAAAACATCAGATTTTCATTTTTTTTTTACAAGATGGCTCACAGCAAATATCAAAAATATTAGAAACCAGTAATTTTAAACAAATTCAAGCTAAGAACCGCAATATAAAATGAATGCTCATACAAATTATATAAACATAATAAAACTTAAAATTTAAACTGCTTCTCGACAACAGAAACTAGAACAGAAGAAATAAGACTGAGGATCTGAATCTGAAGCAATCTATCCTCCAGTGCCAACTTCCCCATCACTCCCCCCCCCAATAAAAACAAACTCTCCAGCTCCAAAAAAGGTACAAATGGAAAATACGGTACTATAATTTAACAGTTCCACTGATGCAGGGAAAAAGAGAGGGAGGGGGATAATTCTGAATCATATTTCAAGCAACTGGGGAATTTTTACCTCATTCTTATCCCCAGCACCAGGAATCCAAACTGAAATAAAGGTAATTGAGGTCTCTCCCCCCCCCCCCCAATCCTTTTAGCTTGAAAGATCTGGGGAGTTAAATAATACACAACATCTCTTGAAAGAGATAAGAAGGAACATAATGACAAGCCAAAAAGGAGATGAAATGTTTATAATTCTTCAGGATTTTTTTCCTGAAGATTTTGTAAAATTCCCAGTGTATTAGATTTTGCTATGCTGCCTTCTTATTTCATAACTAAGAACACACAATAAAATCATTATTTTTGTCTGCAGCCAGAAGAATGGTTTAGCACTGGATTGAAAAATATGTTGGTCCTGGAAAGATTTTTTTTCTTCTCTTTTTAACGTAAGACAATTTGGGGACCACACCAGCAGGATTCTGGCACCTTTGCACATAGTGGCTTGCCAGAGAATGGAATCTTTGGCTTGTTGCTAGTAGCAAATGATGGAATGATACCCATATATTCAGAAGGAATCAAGGTATCATAGGAAGTTAAAGGTATTCTGTCTGGTCCACCCTCAGCCATGGAACCTTACTGGCTGATTTTGTACCAGTCATATTCTTAGCCTAACCTGCCTACATGTAGAGGGTAAAGGGAATGTCCTTGAAGGACAGGAGGAAGAGCCACTACCAAGGCAACAGTCAGATAAGAGGGCGTTTACTAGTTTGAGTAAATGTCTCAGACAAGTCTCTCCCTAGTTCAAAGAAAGATAAAGTGAGGGAGGGGAAGCACATTCAGACTTGCAAGATTCTGTTACTATAGCTGTTCCAATAAAAGTAGTCCTGACCTACATGGCGTTGGTTTCTTAGTCTGGTCTACTTTGTTGGGCTAACATTCCAGGGTGGTTGTTGTGGGGAAAAACTGAAGTCTTCCTTATTCAGCTGCAAAATAGTCAGTTTTGAAAGACAGAGAAACTGCGCATTTTAATTTTCCTTATTCAGCACTTTTTCCAGTGCCTAATGGTAAACCTTCCACTCAAAAAAGCATTAGAAGCATAGATCCACCCAAAGCCGTTTTAAATCTGACGGTAGAATTTCATCTGACAGTTCATTTTCAGAATGTTCATCTGATGCAGTTTCTTCTCATTATGGCCTATGTCAGATTTATTTATTTATTTCTCCCTCCATTGTTTTTTACACATTGAAATCCAAGATCTGGTAAAGGAGGACAAATAGGGAAATCCAAAATATAGTACAAGAAGTCCCCAGGTTAAGAAAGCCCAGTTTAAGGATGAACCATAGTTAAGAACGGAGCCTACTGTAGCAAAATTCAAGTTAAATACACAATGATTCAAGTTACATACACAATGATTCAAGTTAATTACACTATACTACTTATACAGTATTATATAATAATACTGTTCCAGCTTACATACAAATTCAACTTAAGGACAGGCCGTGGGAACAAAACTTGTTCTTAAACTGGGGACTACCTGTATTGAGATAGTTAATGGGAATATATTTTAATTTATTAATTTTTCTGCCTTCAATTAAAATTTTGAATCATCTGAGTATTTAATATATTGAACCATACTTTGGATGCAGCCCTGGGTAATTATTTATTTATTTATTCAATTTATATAGCCGCCCATCTTAGACCAGTGACTCTGGACAGCTAACAATAAAAACAATCAACATTAAAAACAGTACAAAAAATAAATATACTATAGATGCAGCCAAGAGATCTTAAAAAACCGTTGATGTCAACACAACCATGAAATGGGGCCCTTCATACACTCAGGGCCCCAGGGCCCAGCACAAAGCCAGGTCTTCAAGGCCTTCCGAAAAGCCAAATGGGTCGGGGCCATCCTAATCTCAGGAGGGAGGATGTTCCAGAGGGCAGGCACCACAGCAAAAAAGGCATGCCTCCTGGTCCCCGCCAGCCTACATTCCTTGGCTGACAGGACCTGGAGCATGCCCAACCTGCCAGACCGGATTGGACCGGTGGAAACTGAGAAAAGACAGTCCCTAAGGTAACCTGGTCCCAAGCCAGGAAGGGCTTTATAGGTGACGACCAGCACCTTGAATTGCACCCGGAAACACACCAGCAACCAGTGCAGCTCCCGAAGCAGTGGTGTTACGTGTGCCGAGTAGCCGACACTATTTACAACCCGGGCAGCTGCATTCTGTACCAGCTGAAGCTTCCGAATGCTCTTCAAGGGCAGCCCAAGCAGAGCGCGTTGCAGTAGTCCAGATATAATTAGCCTTATAACTCCCTCGTCTCCTTAAAAAAAAACTTCTATCAGTGGTACAATACCCAGAGCTTGTAGTAGTAACTTACTAAAGCATCCAAAAACCACTGCTGAACCTGATATAACAGAAAATTTAGTTTGCCAAAAGTCATAAAATAGCTAATTATTGTGAGCACATGAAACAGCAAGGAGCATAAAAACCAGTCTAGCAGACCCAAGCCTTGGTTAGTGTTGCAATTCATCTGAGCTAACTCTATAAGCTTTAAAACTAGGCAAACTTCCTATATGATTCAACTACCATAAATGCAGTTTTTGGAAACCACGAATAAAAGAAATTAGCCCATGACCTACCATTTAACTGAGTGGAGGAACCCTGATACCATCTAGCACCAAAATTGTTTTAGCCTTTTTAGTTTTACAGTACAGCCAATCTGTTATTGGCCGCCCTGGCAAAACCAGAAGCATATCAGGTTTATTCAAACACATAAATGCTTTTCTGGCATATAAACAACGACATTCCCCTTCTTTTCTGTGAACTTGCTGTTTGGGAAGAAGGATGGTAGCAAGCTATTTAGACCTAAAGAAAGTCTACGTTGTGGGAGGGAGAGACCTCATGGCTTGTACTGAAGAGCATCTAGTCCTCTATAGCTATGGTTGTGAACGCATTTTTCTTTTAGTCATCCTGCCTATCGTACTAATTAAAAGTATGGACCAGAAAGTATCCAGATAAAGGTAATCCTAGTTCTGTGTATCCAAGCAAGATCTGGAGTGATTTTCAAGCATTTGTAATACAAACTGTACAGTACTGGAATAAATAAAGATTTTTCCTCCAGTTTAAAGCTGAATCTGAATGTAAACAAAATAATCTCACGAGTGTGTTCAGACATTATAATTGATGGGCTGTTTTGAGGAAAAGAAGCTCTGTACGCTTCAGGTTTACAGTTTTCTCTCTCCTTTTTTCCTCCTCTGATGTGACCATGAGGAGGAGTTTATACATTTGCACTGTTGTTGTTTTTTTTATAAATTGCAGTTTATTTTGTTCAAAGCTAATAAATCATGTTTAATCATAATTATGGTCCATTTGAAAAAAAAATCAAACCATGGAAACTATAGTTAAAAGGCAAGGAGGAGTCTATCAGTTTCCAAGAGATACATCAGAGGAGAGACTGATTCCCACAAGCCCTAAGCTGCCAACCTCCAGTCTATTACACATGTAACGAATTCCCAATTTGCCAACACAAACCAGACAAAACCTGACCTTTGCATTCTACAGTACACTGTTTCACAGAGGCTTTGCACAAAAGAACCTGTACAAACTCAGGTGTAAGAGTCATCTTGATGCCTCCTTCCCCCACCCTTTTTTTCCCCTATAAATAATTATTGAAGATGTATACAGAGAGTCGCATGAAATCTTCACTTAGTTTTAAAGGCCATCCTCACTAGCTCCCCAGATAATTAAGGCATGTCTGGAGTGGTAAACCAAGAGGACTGTTTTCAACTACAGGTAATTCTCTTTTAACAACCACTCAGTCAGCAACCGTTCAAAGTTACAATGGTGCTGGAGACGAGGAGACTTATGACCGGTCCTTGTAGTTGCAGCTGTTGCAGCATCCCCGCGGTCACATGATCGCAATTTGGGCACTTGGCAATTGCCTCGCAATTACGACAGATGCAGTATCCCACAGTCGTGTGATCACCGTTTGCAAGCTCGCTTTCAACAAGCCAAGTCAATGTGGACGCTGGCAGGAGGTCGCAAATGGTGATCACGTGATGTCACACTTAACAACCACGCAGGATTCGCTTAACAATGGCAACTGAAACTGTCATGTAATGTCCCACTTTCAATGTTGCTTAGTGACAGAGTTGCCGGTCCTAATTACCGTTGTTAAGCGAGGACTATCTGCATACCACCAAAACAAGAATGCCTGATCACTTTTGGTAGAGAGTAAGGAAAGGACCTTGGTGGAAATATGCAGGAACTATTAGCGAGGCAAAAGGGGCTGACACATTTTTTTGAGCCCAAACTGCCAGATAACATTTGGAAGCATCTCAGGCAGATGCCTCCCTGATTCACTGGAGTATAAGGGTGGAGGGAGGCAAAGTTCAATCAGACTTGCAAGATTCTGTTATTATAGCCAATCTTGGTAAAAGTAGTTCCAGCCTTCCTGTGGAGTTCATTTCCTGGCCTGGTCTACCTAGTGGGACTGACACCTTTTGATACATCTTTTAGGCTGTTATATTCAGTTTACAAATCCAGTCATACTGTTGTTTTATTGCTGTGGCTGCTATTGCTGAGACTTCTGTTAAAGTATATTTTAGTTTTATTATACCATTATATCTTTTCCTTTTTTCTGTATAATGTCTTGAAGGTATCTTGGCACAGAAAAGTAGTATACAGATACTGCAATACATGAATAAAATACCGACCTAAAAACATTTGGAACATAGTAAGTTATAGAATGGATTTTTCTTCTCCCGCCCTTCGTATCTCCAAAAGTATATGATATAAATCTAATATGTACAGTAACAAAAATTAAAGCATTCAAAACTGAATTCACAAGAATAGTGGGGGGCATTTTTAAACACTAAATTAAATTAAAAGATTAAGCATCTGGCAAACTAAGTATCTCTCAGCTGTGCAACTAAGGATAGGGGGGAAAAACTAGGCTGAATAAGGAGCATTAAACCACAGAATGTTACTAGTGGTGCAGTGCAGTGCAGAGAGGGGATATCATAGAGAGGTTTAAACAATAACTGTTTTATTTTCACCAGTATAATTTCCATATTCTTATTTTAAGGAAATGCTAATACTTCTTTATATAAATTCAGCAGCTGCAAGTAGATGTCTGAAAGTTTTAATCAGTCTCCACCTGCTGGTCAACAAGTCTGGTTTCAGCTTTGTAAGATGCAGAATAAAAACTCGATCTTTTTTTTTTTTAAACTACAATTATTAGAAAACATGGGAATCGAAATACAGAAAACGTTTAATGAATTTTAGTTTTAAAATATCAAAATGGATGCACAGGTGGAGGAAGCTTCAAACACTCATCCAGAACAAAGGAAAAAGTGTATACTCATTCCCTATTATTACTATATCATTATTTCAAATTTATTTTTAGAAGCCACCCAGATTGCAATTCTGTAAATATTAACCTGAAGGCCCACTGAACTCCATAGGCTTTTTTTCTAGTACACATGGACAAGATTTTAGAGTATTTATTTGAACAAGTTTTTATTTATTTACAGGATGTCAAATAAGCTTTACTTCTGCCAGAGTTATCTTCAGTTTTTCTCCTCTGTGTTCCCCCCTCGTAAAAGGCAAAAAGACGTGCAAAATAAGCAATGTCCTATTGAGGACTAAGGGATAAGGATACAGTCTAATTATTGCATATTTTCAGCTATTATTCCAGACAAAAATTCTTATGAAAAAGTGAAATTTGACTATACCATACATACATCTTTTGGTTTACCAGTACGCAACCAGGCATTCAGGAATCCCCTAATCTGATTATGAAAATGCTGAACTACTTTTATGGCTCCATTCTCTATTGCTTAAACATGAAATACAGAAGTTTAAGAACAGACACTTGGCAGCTACCACACGTTGCTACTTCTCTGACATTCTTGACAAAAACCAAATACTAATAAAAGTACAAATTGCAGAAGAGTAGGTATGCAGAAGGGATCTTGCTTTTAGCAGGGGGAACCTATATTCAGTAGAGCAGACGAAGAACTGGAATAGCAGCTTCCCAAGGACTAAGACAGCATAGCTCAGGGATGAGATGTCTGGAGTTATATAGGTCATCATCATTTGGAGGACACAGGTTTCCTAACAGGGAAATGGGACAGAATAGCATTTTTCAGAGTCCTTCTTTCAGTCCCGCAGCACCACCTTCCATATTATTCCACAGCATCTTCTGGCTCTCAGTTCTCATAGGCATCGTCAATAATTCCAGCTCCTTGGTCTCAGTCTCTGGACCAAGTCAGCAGACCTTCAGAGGCCCTGGCTTCTGGCTGCTGCTGCTAAATGCCAGGTTGGTCTGTAATAAGGCCTCCCTCATCTGCAATTTAATCATTGAGAGGGCTGACCTGACATGTATTACTGAGACCTGCCTGGGCCCAGAAGGGGTGGTGGCCCTTTTGGAGATATGTCCAGCTGGGTTTCGGGTGTGGCATGAGCCAAGACTCTGGGGCAGGGGTGGAGGTGTGGCGATTGTCATCTGGGAATCACTTATGGCTTTCAAGGGTGCTGCACTACAGGTCACTGGATGTGAAGACCCTGTTCATTAAGTTGGGCTCTAAGGATCAGTTGGGATTATTGTTGTTGTACCGGCCTCCCTGCTGCATGGGAACCTCCCTGCCTGAGCTCCATCTCTGGACTGGCAGTGGATTTCCCCAGACTTATAGTCTTGGGGGACTTCAATCTGCCTTTTCTGAGGGTGAGGTCTAAGGTGGTTCAGGAGTTCATGGCCACCATGATGGCCATGGACCTATCCCACGTCATCCAGACCCTACACAGGGCAGTGGTCACACACCAGATCCGGTTTTCCTGCCGGAGCAACAGCTATATGATCTGAAATCAGAGGAGCTTTTGGTGTTCCTTTGTCATGGTCAGATCATGCCCTGATTACCATGTAATTCTCTGGCACCACTATCCACTGCAGGGAGGCTGAACCCATTAGATCAGTCTGCCTCCAGCAACAGATGGGTTTCAGAGGGAACGGGGTGGTTGTTCCTGCTGGCCTACTGCATTGGTTGCCACTTAGAATAAGAGGGTGGCTGAGGCTTTAGATTGGATAGCACCTATGTAACCTCTCCCCTCACATAGATCCCGTCACTCCCCATGGTTGACGGAGGAGCTGAGGAAGATGAAAGCTGCCCTCATTGTGTCTGTGGATAGCCATCCTGCAGCCCTGTTTTGGGTGACATGTGCCTTCTTGGATAGAGGGGGCTCTGAGAATCCCTGCAGGGGCATGCAGAAACATTTGTTCAGCATCTGTCAGACAAAGTTGCTTGAGTTTGCTCATAGTTGAGACACTGGCCTTGTTGCAGGTCCAGGGAAGATGCCTGCGGTGGAGTCTTGCCCAGTTATCTGGAAACAGTTTGAACCTGTTGGGCCTGATGAAGTGGACAGGGTCCTTAGGACTGTGAACTCAGCCACCTGCTGTTTAGATCCATGCCCTTCCTGGCTTCTTAAAGCAAGCCAAGTGGTGTCATGCAACTGGGTTCTAGTGGTGGTGAATTCTTCTCTGAGTGCGGGGGTTGTTTCTTTACCTCTTAAGGAGGCCTCGGTTCACCCCCTCCTCAAGAAGCCATTGCTGGACCCCACTATACTGGACAATAGTCATCCAGTATCTAACCTCCTCCTCTGGAGGAAGGTGATTGAGAAGGTGGTTGTGCAGCAGCTTCACAGGATCTTGGATGAAGTGGATTATCTGGATCCTTTTCAGTCAGGAGTCAGACCAGAGTATGGGATGGAAATGGCATTAACTGCACTTTTGGATGATCTCTAAGATGGGGGTTGTGCATCCATCCTTGCCCTACTTGACCTCTCAGCAGCTTTCAACACCACCCTCTTATTCATGGTATCCTTCAGGATCGGCCCAGAGGATTAGGAGTGAGCAGCACAGCATTGTGTTGGTTCACCTCCTTTCTCCAGGATCAATTCCAGTCAGTGGTGATCAGGGAGGAGAGATCCTGCCCTCAGTCTCTACTGGGGTTGGTGCTCTCTCTGCTCCTATTCAACATGTACATGAGGCCACTGGGTGAGCTCATCCATCGCCATGGGATGAGGTATCATCAGTATGCTGATGATACCCAATTATACATCTCTGCTCCTGGAGAATTAAGCAATGCTGTGGACATCTTATTCCTTTATCTGGAGGCTGTGAGGGTCTGGATGGGGAACAACAGGCTTCAACTGAACCCTGATAAGACTGAGTGGCTCTGGGTTTTAGGGCCCGCTGGTTCTAGGACTATGCCAACTTTGGTGCTAGATGGGGTTGCACTGCCCCAGACAGACCCCATATGCAACCTGGAGGTCTTCCTAGACTCACAACTCCTTCTCAAAGAACAGGTGGCAGTCGTAGCTAGGAGGCCCTTTGCACAGCTTTGTATTGTGCGCCAGTTGCACCAATTCCTAGATCGAGGGGCTCTCTTTATAATCACTCATGCCCTAGTCACCTCCCAGTTGGACTACTGTAATATGCTCTACATGGGGTTGCCCTTGAAGAATATCTGGAAGCTTCAACTGGTGCAAAATGCAGTAGTGTGGGCAGTTATGTGTGTTCCTAGCAGAGCATATGTGAGCTGTATTGATTCCCAGGTTGTTTCCGGGTCCGATTCAAGGTGCTGTTTTTGACCTTTAATGCCCTACATGGCATGGGACCAGGTTATCTGAGGGACCGCCTCTCCCCAATTACATCTGCCCATCCCACCTAGATCCAGCAGAGAGAGCATGCTACGGATCCTGTCAGCTAGGGAGCCACATTTGGTGGGTCCTAGGTGGTGTGTCTTCTTTGCTGTGGCCCCTGCTCTATGGAATATCCTTCCCCCTGAAGTGAGGCTGGCTTCATCTCTTTTAACTTTCCGAAGGTTCCTCAAAACCTGGTTGTGTCATCAGGCCTAGGGACTCCAGGGGACTGGTGAATTATTAAGGTGGCTACATTATTAACATCTCTACCTAATATTTCTTCTTTTTTAACTTTTTTATAGTTTTTTAAAATATTTTTGATAATTATAATATTGTTTAGTATTTATTAATTACCCGTTTTTAGCTTTGTTGTACACCGCCCAGAGTCACTTG